>CM066728.1:62659851-67659851 GCA_033961575.1 Aselliscus stoliczkanus
AGTACTGTCTAGTTTTTTATTTCATTTGTATCTTCAGTTTTTTAAGACATTCAGTATCTGTTGCTACAGTATCTTTAGAGTATTTCCTTATTACTATATTACTATTTATGAAATAAATGAGTGGTTTAAGTTGCACAGGCCACGGTAGCTAAAGTACCACTTCTAGTGCCTGGAGAATAAAATTTCATATAAAATAGACTACATGGGTTTTTTTGTTTGTTTGTTTTTTTAAGGCCATTCTCAATTTTCCTTTTATGGGGTTTATAGTTAGGGAGAAACAATAGTCTAATAAGTTAAATCAGATGGTTAGAAAGTTAAAAGTTCAGTTTCTCACAGTATTGCAACTAGATTTTAGTCCATTTTTCCATAATAAAAATACTACCTCATCCCTCATGTAATCTGTGCTATTTTGGAAATTTAAATTATGGGTATTTGTTAATGGATATTTAGAGATCTGTAGATGACATTTCATATACTAATTTGTTCAAAAATTCGAAGTTAAGGCTTCAATTTTAAAGTGGTTAGGTATCTAATATTTTTTATTGAAGCTATCTTTTTTAAAATTACCTTTAAAAAAAAATGTGTTCCTTTATAGAATTTGGCCTAAAGACCACTGAGTATTTATTGCCATTCAGATACCATGTCTAAGGTAAAAGATAAACTTGTATTAGGAAAAATTGGATACAGTGTTTTCAATCTAAATATTTTGCTTAATGATATCACTAGACGATATGACTAGTTTCTACTAAATGTGAATTCATTTAAAGCAAATTAAAATTTTTTTTTTTTTTTGAGGGCAATGTCACTGGCCCGCATATGTGGGACCCGAACTGGGGCTGCTGGCAAATTAAAATTTTAAAAATCATTAGATAGTTATAAAATTCATGGTCATTTTTTTAATATTAATTACACAAACATACAGAGATACATACTAGTGTTAAGCTGTTGTTGCTGCCATATTAAGATTTGGTTTTTAAATTAACTATTATTTAAGTTGATAATATGGCATTTTATTAACTTCCATAAATTGGAAATGGAATAGAATATTTTTGTACTTAACATAGAATAAATATACTTTAGAAATTTAGAAATAGAAATTTGTCAGATACTGTAGTCAGAATTTTGAATATTACCTGCCTCTTATTTTGGATTCCAAGTTGGTGTTCTATAGAATACAGTTAACTAGGTCTTAATAGGTAAATCCAATGTTTCCTTATTGTAAGATTACTCAAAAAGCTCTCACTAATCTTTGAGAAGGAAATAGAGTTATGTAATATTTCCCAAGCTTTATTTGTTCATAGAAACCTTTTTCTTTTCACTGCATCTATTAACATTTCTTGAAGAGCATTCCTTTTTCTTTTGTGAAAGAAAACATTGTTACCACATTTGAAAAATGGCAGTTTGGTTATATTTACATGGTCAATTAAAGGATTTTCTCCCTACAACACATAAGCAAGTTTGAGCTAGCTCCTGTATCTTTCTTTAACTCCAATGCTGCAGTTATTACTTGGGCTTTTTTAGGTTGACCACGAAAGGGATGTTTGTTACAGATGTTTTTATATATAATCCTGGTAGTCTACGCTCAGAATCAGGATCCTAAAAGATTCTATCAAATAACTCATCTGAAATAGTCCAGGAAGATTGCATAGAACAACAACTTCCAAAAAGTTGGGATGCTCTTAAAATGCCATACAGTACATTATTTATATATTCTTCTGTTTTTGTGAAGTAAAGTTAGAGGCTTTTCATGTTTTTACATGCTCACACATATTGTTCACGATAGGTATGCCTCCAGCTGTGAAAATGCAATAGTGTTTACTGACAAATTCAGAAAATCAGGCTGTAAAATGACTGTTTTTACTTTGAGTGAACAATTGAAAAATCAAAGTGGGAAATACTAGAGAATATGCAAACTTCTTTAAAATTATAGACTATAATTAATGTGACAGACAAGAAAGATTTGGAGGGCTTCAGAGTCATTGGGAACCACTAATCTAATTTTAGAATAATTCAGAAAATTCTGTTATATTGAATTTTTAAACCAGATTTGCCAGCTATTAAAATTATGTCAAATACAGCTCTATACCAAGTACCGTTACCAGCTATTATTTACAAGTAATGTTTAAGCAGTTAAAAACTGAGAAAATTGGCTAGAGTTTAAAAAATGCTTTATATATGGTAAAGTACAGAATAAATATACATTGAAAGTGGGCCCTTTAACATCAAATCACTGTATATGTATACTTTTAAATAGGGTTATAATATGAAAATTATTTCTAATTCTTATATTTTTCTGTTACCAGTTAATGGTTATTTTGTCATTGTGCTGTACGTAGGGCTTAAATAATACCTCGATATCAGTAATATAAAAATAGAAAAAATTCTTCATGTTTCGTCTTGAACTGTTTTGACTTAATAAACAAACCTCAGTACAACAAACTGAATAAATACGTTACATTTCAAAGTACCTCTGTATCATGCTAATCCTAAAGCCATGAGTTCTTCTCTGGATCCTAAAGCCCTACAACTGAAAAAAATCCCAGATTTAGCTCCCAAATTTTCTCATCAGTAATTCTAAGAATAACCTGAGTTGATGGATCACCAAGGATAATTACTATCTAAAATATTATTAAATCAGGCTTGTTTTATAATTTGATAAAATTCAGGTATCCAACTGATGCTAACTTTTATTATCTATGAGAAGCTATGGTCATCAGTCAGTTTAAGTGATTTGTATCAAATATTTTCTTTGCCCATTTTAGTTACAATAGTCGATATTAGTATAGAATCCATCATCTAGCTACATGTTTTAGGAAAACTGAATCATTTCACAGACTAGAATGATGGTGTTGGATAATCCTCTGTTAATACCCTAGTTTGTAAGGATCCTTCAGGTGCTGCTTTAAATCCATTTTGGATCTAAGTTACGTATAACAATTTTGGAAGTAAAATAATGAATAATAATATAATAGTACAGATGTAGTTCATCCAATGCAGTGCCATTTACCTACCATGTTCTTTGCCTCTTAATGCATCTAAGATTGAATAGGCTGTTTTCGGCTTTTGTGATTTAGTAGCTGCATCACACTCTTGGTTCACATTGAGCTTGCAGACAAATTGGCTCTTTTTCCCCGAACTTCTCACACGCCAGATGACTTTATCCAGCAGTTGTGTGAATCTGATGGTGACAGTCCAAGTTGGGAAAGGGGGGATTGTTTTAGAATAAGATGATGATGATCTCAGTTCTCAGTCTGCTTCAGTTATTTGCTGCTGGGCTGTCTAAATAGAGATGTTATAAAGACAGAGATATGGGTCTGGACAGAGGATAAAAAGTCAAATGTACAGAGAGATTTGTGAATTTAGGTCGTAATTAAAACTGTCAGAGTGTTTTGTATGGAGATGAAGCAGCTGTGGGGGAGGGACTCTTGCTTTCTCATAGAAACTCAAGCTGAAGCTATTCACAGTAGTGTCCTCAGCCCTTTCATTATCTCAAAACTTCTTAAGGGACAGTTTAGCGGATTAGTGAAATAGTTTTACATTTGTGTTTTGTGAATTATGTAAGCATCCTAAGATTTATTAGTTTATTAATCTCTGAAATTCACAAGATTACCAAAAAAAAAACAAACACAAAAAACCATGGTGGTATTGATTTTGTTTTTGGCATGCATCATTTTAGCTGTTTACAACACATGTCTATTTGTTAAAATCAATTAAAGCATATATTCTACATAGGCAGTGAACATAACTTGAACCATCTCCAGCTTAGTGGATTAATTAATGAGTAGTGGGAGATAAGGTAACAAATACCATCAGATTAAACATTTAAATTCTTTCATTTAGTATACACAAATTGATAGCATGTTGCTTGCAGTGGTGGGAACTGATGGGCTGGGGTCAGGGTGTGTGGGTAGTGAGTTGCCTTTTCATTTTGTACTATTTTGTGCTATTCAAATTTTGAACCATAGGATGATTTTACTTTTGGAACAGGTAAAAGAAGTTTAAATTTTGAAAATTGCTTCATTTACTTTCTTTGGGGTTTTTTTTGTTTTTTTGAGGGCAGTGTCACTGGCCCTCATATGTGGGACCGAACCGGGGCCGCTGGCTTCCCAAGCCAGCACTTAACCACCGCGCCACTCGGCCGGCCCTTGCTTCATTTACTTTAAACATTATTGGAAGTATGATGTGTTAGAAAGTATTGACACTTGAAGGTAGAAAACATGATTTCAAATCCTGATTTCACCATTTCTTGGCCAGCTGGCCTTAGGTGAGTCATTTCCCGTCTTTGAATTGCAGTTTCCTGTTTGAAGATGGAGATGATGATCAATCGCTGCCCTGCTCACCTCTCAGGGTAATTGAGCATTGCTTCTGTAAACGTATCTGAGAGGCATACACTCTGATAGGTGCTGATAGGAGACACATTTCCAGTCCTCAGCGCATCCACTTTCAAGTATGGAAGTAGACAGATTTTGACCTATTGTGATAAATTCTATGATGGAAATAAGTATGCTATTAAGATCCATAGGAAGGATCCACAGTGGCTTGGGGGGAGGGTAGGGTTAGAGTGGTCCTTCTGGAAGACAAGGACATTGAGTTAAGTTTTAAAGAGTGGGGTGGGGACACAGGATGAGGAAGGAGAGAAGGCATTCCACTCAGAGCATGCACCATCTCCTGCCCATCTCATTTGATATGGGTTTGTATGTAGCACATTTTTGTTGTGTTTTGTTAAGAAAGGATACCATGGCAGATTTTCCCCAAGTTTACTGACTCCCAAAATCTTGACTTCATACTGACCACAAAAGAATAGAGAATGACTGGGCCGGCCAGGTGGCGCGGTGGTTAAGCGCTGGCTTGGGAACCAGCCAGTGGCCCCAGTTCGGGTCCCACATATGAGGGCCAGTGACACTACCCTCAAAAAAAAAGAAAAAAAAAGAATAGAGAATGACGAACTCATTGAGTTTTAGTTACATACGTATAGAACACACGCATTACATCAATCAGGTTCTGATGTCAATCTTCAGTTCTTCCTCACTAAGGAACTAGTAAGGTTTCTTAATTGAGGTGGCTAAGCCATTAGCTTCTAATTTGCAGTCTTCTTGGATTTTCCCGTATGAATCTTTTTTTTTCTGCATCTTTCATAGTAGTATTTTTGTCCTAACATACTTTTGTAAAGACATTATTTCTTTTATGTGTCTGGGGTCTCATTACTAAACCTTTAATCTTCAAAATTCTAAAATTCACTCTAAATAGTATTTTACTCTGATTTCTACAGATTGCTTTCTCTTGATGTGTTTGGCAGAAAAACTTGTTGCCTGCTTGTTTAACTCACATAGCTTCCTTTTCTATCATGAATACTTTTATCCTCTTCACTAGGGAAGATACGGATTTTAAATCCATTGGACAAGAAGTTACTGAGTTCCAAGTTATAAGTGGATAAACTTTACCTGGTGCTATATTGTTTCCATTGTAGCATCATTAAACATCTTATCATAATAGTTTACAAACATTTATATTAATGCCCCTTCCCGTAAATTACAGTGTAGGGGCATTGATGTTTTACTATTTATTTGTTTGTTTTGAATTTTTATGAGTTTATTTGAGCCAAGCTGATGATATAGGCTAGGGAGCAAGACCTCAAATGCTCCAGAGAATAACAGTCTTGCAGCTTCTTGTATGCATTTGAGATTAAAGAGGGCCGTAAGGAAGATTAATTACGTGGGAGAAAGCAAGATGGGAACTGGATTATAGGATAGTTAACAAGATTATGTGCTTTCTTAAGGGTGGTTATACCTTCCAGGGGTATTACTTCTGACATCTCAAGGTTTGTTAACCTAGATAGATGCACAAGAACAATGGACTAAAAGAAGTTACAGGCCTGAGGCATGACTACCCACCATGACCTGCCCATTTAGAAATTTATGATCAGATCACCCTGTGAGGTTACTTTTCAAAGAACCTTTTTTTTCATCCACACTTCCCTCTTTTGGTCATCAGTGGATCCAAAGAAGACATTGATGACTGACCAACCTTTTCATCAGATAGTGTGGTCTCACAGTGCTAGGAAGGCTCATCCCAGAAAGCCTCAGTATCATCGTCTTGTTGAACATTAGTGATGGGGCAGTACTGCAACCAGGGGATCTGAGTTGAGGCCGAATTTTCCCCAAAAGGGAAGGGCAGATAAGTGGAAGGCAGTCAGGTTTTATAGCCTTCTTTGTGACAACACTCTGGATCATTTCTGTCCTGTGAACTACCATGATCCAAGTTTTGCCTTCTGTCTTGTTTTTTCTGTATTTGACATCTAGTATAACATTTACATGAGCCCTGAAAAGAGTATTAACAGTTACCTTATACATGTTCAGTAATCATAAACAGTTGGACTATATAAAAAAACCCAAAGAACAAGTGTGACTATTATGATGATGAATATCATTAGCAGATAGTTTACAGATAATAAAAGAGATTCTGAGTTCATTATCAATCCATAGGTATAGAGGCCTTGTCAGTGTCTTGGGATAGCCTTTCGTGTCAACAGCGTCTCATCCTAGAGGAGATATTTTAATTATTAACATCCAATATCCTCTAAGTTATAGATGTACTTTGTAAATTGAAAATATAGATAGATGGCAGTACTGTTTATTGTGGATATTAGCGCCCAGTATGCACTGTGATTATTTAAAACAAAAATTGTTAAAGTTTTATACTAATTTAATTTTAAATGTGAAATAGAGACTTATGCACAAAATTTACATGTTATATTTCTTAATGCAGTAGAAACATAAAATTGCATATTGTATAGGAAATTTCCTCTTTACTTTCTTTTATGTTTGTCTATAAGAAGGAACAGGTGAGGTTTCTCAATGTGATTTATCAATTTAGAATGAATTAGCCCAAAGTAAGAAAGCATGAATTCTGTACTTGCAGAACAGTCTTCTGCTGTTAATGACTGTCAGTCACCTCAGATGCTTTTAGCTTAGAAGTAATAGAAAATCAAATTATCTGTGGCTTAAACTGTAAGGATATTTATCATCTTACCTTCAGATATCTGGAGGGAGGGTCCTTTCAGAGTTGATTAATTTAGTAGTTTAATACCATTATCAAAGATTTAAGTTCTCAACATCCCAGAGTGACCTGTCCAGTTAGGCTGGATCTCATGATCCCAAGGCACCTGTGACAAGTGGCAGGTGTCACACACAGGTGACAATGTTCAGTAGAGAAAAGAGAATTACACCTGCTTATATCACATTTAGGAAGAATGACAACCTTCTCAGAAGCCCCCAGCAGATGGCCCTTTTGTAGCTTTGGCCAGCATTGGGTCACTTAACACATGCCCAAACCATCGCTTGGCAGAGGGAGCAAGAACATTATAATTAGCTTCTTCCCTTGAAGGATGTGGTTTCTTGGATGATCATAATCAGAATTAGATTCTCTTGGCAAGGAAGAAGTGGCTGTTGGGAAGGCAACCAATAAGGCCTGTTGCAATTTCGTCCATTTTAACTTTTTTATGTGTTCAAATGTTTGAGAATTACTTCAAAAAATACAAAGTGTATCACTAGTGGTTAAGAGTGTAAACTTCGGAATAAAACAGTTCTTTGACACTTAATAGCCGTAAGAACTTGGACAAGCTCCATGAATTTCAATTTAGTTATTACCAAAATGGGACTTATAATAGTACCTATTTTATGGGGTTGTTTTGAGGGTTACAAGACAATATTTTGATGTAGTATTTGGCCCATAATAAATGGTTAGTGTGTGTTAACTGCTTTTATTATCAGATTTTAATTTTAGCTTATCTTGAATGATTCAAGCTTTTGCCTAAATTTATTATATATCCTATTTCATGGGATACCAGTATTGTAACTATCTCTTCTTGAGTTGTAACTGTTGGTTGAACTTCAACACAGGACTAGTTTAGGGGGAGCAGATTTGATGGTGGCCATCAAAAATGCTAAAACATTAAAAAAATCATTCATCCAACCTGACCTCTTTCATCAGTGTTGCTATCTGACTTCAGCTTAATTTTAATTAGTATTATCATTTTTGACCAAAGTTTTATGAAATATGATAGCTTATATTTTATTCATTTCTGAAATATTAATCCTGGTTCAGTTCTTTATTGAACCTAAAGACTTTATTTTAAAAACATTGTGGGGAGGCATAATTAAGAGACTGTAAAATGTGAATAATACTAAGATAGGATTATAAGTATGAAACTCAATAAAGTACACAAAAGCCTCTTCATGTTTAGCCTTCAGTAAAAGTTCTTCCTTCATCTCTTGTACAATAAAAATCTCAAAAGTATTGTTTGTTTCTTCAGAGATAGCAAAGTTTATTATCAGTTATATCAGTAGAAGAGAACTGTATCAATCAGGAGAAAGGAAATCATACTAAGGATTTCAAACGGGGTTTAATACAGGGAATTGATTACATAGGTAGTGGTATAATTTTTATGAAATGCTGAAGTTTCATTGGCTGCCAGGGTCATCTCAAATTTTTATGACAAAATTTAGTAGACAATTCCTTAGCTTTTAAACCTTTAAAAGCATAAATTGAGTATTTCGGACAAGTGGAGAAAAATGTATTTTGCTCATAGGTCTATTCTAAAAGTTGAAAATGAATAAATAGATTATAATTATTTAAATATGATATGTAGTATAGCATTACATTTTTTTCTCAGTGGATCCTGTGCTGCTCAAAGGAGATTATTATTATAAATCCAGGTTAGATGAGTTTTCTTTTTCATCAATTGCTTTTATATTACAACCGTAACTCTGTGTGGGGGTTGCTTTTCTGGAGTTTAATTGTCTTTCATTTTTTATTATTGAGAGAAAAAAAAACATAAATGACTTCTACCTTTTTATTCATTGTATTTGGTCTTTAGAATCTATTTCATTCCTCTTCTTTAAAGATGTCCCCTTAAGACTCTACACTAATATTCTTATTTAGACTGATTGTTTTCCAGGCCTACAGCACAGTTTTAATCTTGGGATTTCTTTTTTCCTTCATTAGACTGTTGCATTGTGTTGAAATGGTTTCTTGATTTTCATCTTCAATTTTCTTGAGTACATTCTTAAATGAATTTCTCAGAAAGGGGGCAGAGTAGATAAACTCTTTGAATTTTTATGTCACTAAAAAAAAGTTCCGCTGGCCTATGATTTCTTTCCTCAGTTATCCACGTGACTTACTGCCTTTTTCAGATCTTAACTCACCCTTCTCAAAGAGACCTGCCTTCCCTAACCATCCTATTTTAAATTGCAAATCCTCTATATTACCAATCCTTCTTCTCTGCTTTTTTTGTATAGGACTTTCTCACAATTTTGCTTATATATACTCTGCTTATTTATTGTACTTATTTCCTCACTAAAAATTGTCATGGAGCAGAGATTTTTGTAATTTTGTTCAATGCTGTATCCTTGATACATAAAATCGTGTGGTACACAGTGGCCTCTTAGTAGATAAGTACTGAGTTAGTGAATTTTTTCCTCATTATTATAGTTACAAATCCAGGTTATGCATAATTTTCTCTCAACACTTCGAAGGGATTGCTCTATTTTCTTATAGTACCTGTGTTATTAACATGAAATATAATGTCAGTCTTTCTTCGTTTTCCTTTTATAGACGACCTGTTCTCTTTTTGAAAGCTTTTATTTTCTTCTATCTCTGGGAAGTCTCAACAATGAACATAGATATGGGTTTTTCTCACTGATTCTAGTTGGCAGTTACAAAGACCTTTCAATTAAGACTGTTATTTTCCAGCTTTGGGAAATTTTATTTAAAAGTTCTTCCCCTGCTGCTTCTCTGTACTATCTAAAACTCCTAATAGTTATCAGTTTATATTCTCTTCCCTTGACTTCCCATTTTCCTTATTTTTCTCTTTTTAATTTTGTATCCCTTTAATGTAAGTTTTGATATGCTTATTAATATTTAAACAGTGAAACCTGGCATTTTCTTTGACTAAAATGAAGTACCAAATAGTAGGCTAAAATAGGATAGATTGATTTAATATTTGTATTTTGTATGTTACTAATGATAATGAATGACAAAGGTGGTTTATTATATCAGTAGGAAAAGGAAGTATTCACCAGTAAATGATCACTGGTTTACCGGAAAAGAACATAGTCTAATTTTTCATTAAACACTATATATTTTAAATATGTAATAAGGAAATGTTTCATATCAACAAAATTTATGAGTAGAGATGTTTATCATAGTATTATGTATAATATGATATGGGGATGGCCTAAATGTCCAATAGAATAATACTGTAATAAGCTGTCACATTCATACTATAAAATGCTTTGTAGCCACTAATAGCTGTATTTTCAAAGAACATTTAATGATATTGGAACTGATACATTATTTTCATATTTTCACATATACATGTTTGAAGAAAAAGACTAGTTGAAAATACTCAATATTAATACAGGTCTATAATTGCTTATATGAAACCCCTGGGTCCATGTATATTTGTGAATTCCAAATTTTTTAGATTTCGAACAGTAATATATGATAGAATCTAGAGAAGTACTCTATTATCAAACACATTAATATTTCTGAAGTGAAACACATGGCAAGTCACATTTGGTAGGATACATAAGATCTATAAATATTGGGTTGTCGGAAAAGTCATGACGCATTTTTGCAATGAAAAACAAAAAAATACTTCATGGCTTTTCCGACAACCCAATAGTTTCATATCATTTGTGGTTACGTTTTGCTGGTAAATGAGTTTGTGAAAAACTTAATGTAAAATTTTCCTATTTGTTTTACCTTTTGGGATTTCAGATTTATGTGCATTTTGGATCAGTAGTTATTAATTTGGGCCATGAGATTATGAATGATTTTTAAAATTTTGTTCTTTATAATTTTCATGTATTCCTATATTTATAGGAACATATACATATATTTACTACAGAAAAAAATATTTTAGTAAAAAATTTTAAAACTGTACATACTTAATTGAGTTAAATTTTCTTATTAAAACTTAGCCTTCCCTACGGAAAGGAAGAAGAGCCAAATTCACCCAAAGATATTTATTCATTAATTTAGCAAATACTTAATCCAGTAAGTTTTGTTTGTTTGTTTTTTAGATGGCAGTGTCACTGGCCCTCATATGTGGGATCCGAACCGGGGCCGCTGGCGTCCCAAGCCAGCTCTTAACCACCGCGCCACTCGGCCGGCCCTAGTAGTTAGTATTTTAATAAACATAGATAACCTTATAAATTACCAGGGAAATTAATATTTCAAACCATGATATGATACCACTTCACACTCTTCTTGTGTTCAGAAATTTAATGATTTTGACACTTCCAGTTATTCACCAGGATGCCAAGAAGAAATAGGAAATTTCATACATGGCAGGTTTGGCATTGATTGATACAACCACTATGGAAAGCAATTTGATACCTAGTGAAGTTGAAGTCATATATATATTGGGTTGTCCGAAAACTCATGACACATTTTTGCAACAAAAAACATAGAAAAAGTATGTCATGACTTTTCCAACAAGCATATATATATACATATATATATATATATATGTGTATATATATATATATATATATATATAGAGAGAGAGAGAGAGAGAGAGAGAGAGAGAGAGAGAGAGAGAGAGGTTTTATATAGAGAAGGTGCCAAAAAAATGTATACACATTTTAAGAGAGGAAAACTATTAAAATTATAATACTCAGTATACACATATAACAAGATGAATACAAGTCACGTTTGACTTCTGCAATTACAAGAGGTGCTCAGAGTGGTTACCATCAGCATCCAGACACTTCTCATTATAGTAAACTGCTTGAGCAACATTGACCAGAGTGTCCACTTGTATACATGTTTTTTGGACCCCTGTGTATAAAACCTTTTCTGTGTCATGTGACTTGTCATCAATACATTGATTTATACTGTTTGAGAGTGAAACCTTTTCACTTTCTCCTACCGCATCTTACCATCTCATTTTATTCACTATAATTTTATATGTTGGTGCTACTGTGTTGTCACTGATTTTTCTTTTTCTTTTTCTTTTTTTTTTTTTTTTTTGATATTCCCATAAGCCACGCAAATACTTAGCACCTTTTCTTGTCAAATGTGAAGTGTACTTAAGTGTCTCTTCAATTTTGCTGGGGCTATTGCTGCTATTTTCCATAGAAAACACAGTAGAATAGGATGACCTGGATTACCAACCAGAGTTGTCTGTGAGCCTAGACATAGGATCCTATCTCTTTCATTGTATAGCTTTCTCAAAAATCACATTTTTCTTATTTGTGAAGTTTTATGAATCACTTTTATTCCACTTCAGAATTGTCTTATGTATTTCATTAAATTGAAAATGTTAAAAGGTAGTAGTGAAGTTTTTAGACTCAACTTTTTATTCATTCAACAAACATTGAGTGCCTCCTATGTAAAATTTAAGATCAAGAATACAGTATGAATACAACCAAATCCTATCCTCAAGAAACTTCAGTGTAGTGTGATAAATGCTAAGATAGTTAAATAGGGTTTGGATGGAGTTAAGTAGAGGTCTTTCAAGTCAGGAGTCAGCAACCCTTTTTTGTAAAGGATGAAATAGTGTATATTTTAGGCCTCATGGGCCATACAGCTCTGTCATAATTACTCATCTCTACTGTAATTGCATGAAAGCAGCCATAGATGATACATAAATGAATGAGTGTGGCTGTGTTCCAACAAAACATTATTTATGGACACTGAAATTTGAATTCCATATGATTTTCAAGTCACAAAATATTTTTAACTTTTTAACCATTTAAAAACATGAAAACTTTTCATAGTTCTCAGACCGTACAAAATTAGGTGGCAGGCCAAATTTGGCTGATTGCCCATAGTTTGGCAACCCTCATTCTAAGTCTTTGAATTACAGGATGTTATTGAATGTGCCTCTTTCTGGCCTATCTAACCCCAGCTACTTTCATTTACTAGGGGAGTTTAATCTACAAGGTTTAGAAAGATTCGAAGTGTCATTGCTAATCTGTTTCTGTGTATCCCTGATAGTCTGAATAATAATTGTGATTCTGTAAAGATAATTTTAAAAAACAATAACACTGATGCATTGATATGAAGTTACTTAATCACAAAAATTCCAAATTCAAGGGTCAAGTATGAGTCCTGAGTGTTTGGGAAACGGAGTTGTGTGAATAGCAAGCACAAGCCTCATCTAAAACAATCATCAGCCACTACTTATCTCCATCCAGTAGTGAGAATGCAGGCCCAGTGTTCCCTGATGAAAATATCCAAGAGAAGCCAGAAATCCAGACTTACATGTTAAATCTCCCAGTTGTTTAATATGGTAACAAATCTGGTTTTGTTATTTTATTCTTTTTAACATTATGAATCAAATAAAGCCATCTGTAGGTCTCATTTCAAGCAGTCTGCCAACTTGCTGTCTATATCCTAGCAAGTTTATCTATCTACCTGTCTATCTATTAAATGTATTGGGGTGACATTGGTTAGTAAAACTATATAGGTTTCAGGTGTACATTTCTGGAATACATTATTTATATATTGCATTGTATGCTCACCACCCAGTCAGTTCTTCTATCACCATATATTTGACCCCCTTTACCCTCTTCTACTATCCCCTCACCACTCACCCTCTGGTAACCACTAAGCTATTGTCTGTGTCTATGAGTTTTTGTTTCTTTGTCTTGTTCCTTTGTTGCTTTCAGTTTTATATCCCACATGTCAGGGAAGTCATATGGTTCTTGACTTTTTCTTTCTGACTTCATTTCGTTTAGCGTGATAATCTCCAGATCCATCCATGTTGTTGCAAATGGCACCATTTCATCTTCTCATATGGCACAGTAATATTCCATTGTGTATACATACCACATCTTTATCCACTCATCTATTGAAGGACACTTTGACTGTTTCTATGTCTTGGCCACCGTGAATAATGCAATGAACATGGGTACATATGTCTTTACAGGTAAATGTTCTCAAATTTTTGGATAGATATTTAGAAGAGGGATTGCTGAGTCATATGGTAATTCTGGTCTTAATTTTTTTTTTTTTTTAAAGATTTTATTGGAGAATTGGGGGAGGGGAACAGCCAAGTTGTTCTTCAATCTTCGTTGTGGAGGGCGCCAGTCGCCATCTGGCTTCCTGTGAGCAGTTCATGGCCTCTAAGCTCAAGGTGCTGAGTTCAGTCTTAGTTGCCGGTGGGCGGAGTCACCATCCCAGGCAGGAGTCGAACCAGCAGCCTTGTTGTTAAGAGCGCACACTCTATCCACTAAGCAATCCAGGCAGCAGCTCAGCTCAAGGTGCTGAGTTCAGGACCTTGAACTCAGGTGGGCATAGCCACCATCCCTTGTGGGAATCAAACCCGGCAGCCTTGTTAAGAGCGCACGTTCTATCCACTGAGCCACCCTGGCAGCAGCTCAGGTCAGGTGCTGAGTTCAGTCTTAGTTGTGGGTGGGTGTAGCCACCATCCCATGTGGGAGTTGAACCCAGCAGCCTTGTTATTAAGAGCACACACCCTATCTACTCAGCCATCCGGGTGGCAGCTCAGCTCAAGGTGCCGAGTTCAGTCTTAGTTGTGGGTGGGTGTAGCCCACCATCAAACAGGGAATCTTATTGTTACACCAGCTGAGCCATCCTGCCACCTGTTGGCAGCACAGCTCGGGCGCAACATCACTGGCCCATGCATGTGGGAATCGAACCAGCGACCCAGCTGCTCAGAGCTCACGCTCCAAGCCAACTCCTAACCAACTGAGCCACTTGGCAAGCCCCCTGGTTTTAATTTTTTGAGGAACCTCCACTGCCTTCCATAGCAGCTGCATCAATCTGCATTTCTACCAACAGTGTATGAGGGTTCCTTTTCCCCCACAGCCTCCCCAACCCTTGTTATTATTTGCATGGTTGATGATAGCCGTTCTGACTGGTGTGAGGTGGTATTTCTTTATGGTTTTGATTTGCATTTCTCTCATAGCTAGTGAAGTTGAGCATTTTTTCATATCTGTTGGCCATTTTACAAGGTGTGATAAAAAAAATGTGAATGTTTAAAAAAAATTTATTACAGTAAAAGACACATTGCCATTAATCTCTCTCGCAATACTCCCCCTCACTTTGAACACAGTTGTCGCATCGTTCTTGCCACTTGCTGAAGCAGTTCTGGAAGTCCTCTTTTGTGAGAGTCTTTAGTTGTGCTGTTGTGGCTGCCTTCATGTCCTGACTCATTTTCACTTTGGGGAAGAGCCAGAATTCTCCCAGAAATTGCCCTGTACCAGAAGCAATGTGTGACATGGAGCATTGTCATGATGGAGGATGATTTACAGCACACTTTAAAACACACCTTCTCTCAACCATACCTTACACCCAATTGATTGCACTGAACAAATTAAAACTTGTCGCACACTTTTACTAAGGTTTCACAGAGCCACTTCCCATACTGAAGATCCCTGCCTTTCCATTGGATGGCACTCGGCAGCAGCATTCACTGTGTTTATTGATCACAACAGCAAGGCTCTGCGTCACATATGGCTTCTGTTACAGCAATTTCTGTCAAATAAAAACATTACAGCTTGTCCTTATTCACCTTATTCACTGGATCTGGCACCGGGCAACTTCTGGCTCTTCCCCAAAGTCAAAACGATTCAGTACATCTAGGCAGCCACAACAGCACAACTAAGGACACTCATAACAGAGGACTTCCAGAGCCGCTCCAGAAAGTGGCAAGGACGACAGGATAAGTGTTTCAAAGTGACAGGGAATATTCTGAGCGGAATTAATGGCAATGTGTCTTTTACTGTAATAAAGTTTTTTAATTTAAATATTCACCGTATTGTTTGATCACAGCTCATATATACCATAAATCTTTAAGATTTGGCATATATCTTAAAGATTTATAAGATTTATAAGTAGTTTTTAAAGCTTATTTGACTACTAGTGTACTATGGAATAGTTAGGAAAATACTGGACTACATATTTTAAATCACATTATGTTGTATATGTACAGTTAAGTAGTTTAAGTTATCATTTGATTATTGTTATCCTGATGGTTGTCATTTCTTAAAATTTCTTATGTCTATCCTTTTGTATTGTTTTTACTTATTTCTTTATTTTCCTCTTATGTATTTATTTGTCTAACTACTAAAAGTTACCAGATTTTGAAGTTGCTATGTTTCCTTGTAGGTATGGATTTGTAAGACTAATGGAAAATATTTGCAATTAATTATGCCTTTAACACATAATAAATTATGACTTTTTATTTGAACTTATAGCCTTTGCAAAACTTGCAAAGGAGAGCAATGTTTAGAGAATTACAACTATTAGGTCTATTTAAGTACCTTTCTAATTGAATTTTGCTTTATTCCAGAAATTTTTAAAAATATAACTAAAGGAATAACCACAGACTTTAAACTCATTCAAAATTGTGCTACTCAGAGATAATTATTAGCATCTAAGTTTTATTTTTTTTAAAGATTTTTTTTATATTGGGGAATTGGGAGAGGGGAACAGCGTTAGGGAACTGACAAGTTGGGGAACAGACAAGTTGCTGTCCTTTTGTTCTTCAGTCTAGTTGTGGAGGACATTGCTTCACTGGCCCATGTTGGTATCATCATTGCGCTTTTTTCGGGTGAGGCAGATCAGTCGCCAGCCTCCGGACAGCCACTCACAGCAGCTCTTGGCAGCTCACACCGGCTGCCGGCCGCTCACTCTGGCTGCTGGCTACTCACTGTAGCCTATGGCAGCCCATTGCATCAGGGGCTGCAGCTATGCCATCCCGGGGACTCACAGCAGCCCAGCTCCAGGTGGAGCTGCTGTTCACCATCTTAGCTGTAGAGGGCAGTGTCACTGGCCCTCATATGTGGGATCCGAACCAGGGCTACTGGCATCCCAAGCCAAGCTCTTAACCAACGCACCACTCGGCTGGCCCAGCATCCAAGTTTTTTGATAAAAGTAATGCTTATACATGGGAGAACAAAAAACCCTTATTGAAAGGCATAAAATGAAAACCTTCCTATTTACTTCCCAGCTAACATTCCCAACCCCAAATTATTAGGGCATTGCTCCTCAGGTAACTGCAAATAGTAGGATCCCAAGTGTCCTTTTTTATTTGTTTCTTGAGTATCCTTTGTTGTTCGTTTATATTCATGGCAACATAAAATTTATACCCATTTTGTACTTTGATTTTTTTAGCTTTGAGGTATTTCAGGATGAGCGTTTGAAGGTCACAATATTCTACTATAAATACTGTTAACATTATCTTAACACAAGATCATGAAAGACAGGATGAGTCTTGTTTGCACACCTCAAAATTCTGGACTGGAACATTTTAGTATTTTAATATTTAGTATGTAGTTCATGTGGTGATTTAAATCCAGGTTTAAATCTGACCTAAAAGCCTTCTGGGTAGTATGACAAAAGATTTTGGTTTTTTTTAAGATTTGCAAACTTACGTAAGTCGTATTGCAATATGAAAATTAAATCATGTTTTGAAATCCACATAGAAATCTTTATTGCAAACGATTAAACAAAAGCCATGCTCTAACATGATTTTTAAATTCCATCCTAGCAACATAGGTGTAGAAGTTAAGTAAGCAAGCTGGGTGGAGCAAGTTGCTTTTTTTTTTTTTTTTTTTTTGAGGGCAGTGTCACTGACCCTCATATGTGGGACTCGAACCGGGGCCGCTGACTTCCCAAGCCAGCGCTTAACCACCGCGTCACTCGGCCGGCCCTCCTTTTTTTTTTTTTTTTAAAGATTTTATTGGGGATTTGGCGGAGGGGAACAGCGTTGGGGAATCGGGGAAGGGGAACAGACAAGTTGCTGTCCTCTTGTTCTTCAGTTTAGTTGCGGAGGATGTTGCTTCACTGTTGGTATCGTCATTGCGCTCTTCCCGGATGAGGCAGATCGGTCGCTGGCCTCTGGATGTCGCTCATCGCGGCTATTGGCAGCTCATGCTTGGCTGCCAGCCGCTCACGCTGGCTGCGGGCCACTCACTGTAGCCTATGGCAGCCCACTGCAGCAGGGGCTGCAGCCTACACCATCACCGGGGCTTGCACAGCCCAGCTCCAGGTGGAGCTGTTGTTAGTTGTAGAGGGCAGTGTCACTGGCCCTCATGTGGGATCCGAACCAGGGCTGCTGGCATCCCAAAACCAGCTCTTAACCAATGCGCCACTCCGCCGGCCCTGCAAGTTGCTTTTAATATCTATGGACTAGGAGAGCTTTTTCTTCTGCTCTTTAGATAATGTGAATATAAGAATGTTAGTGTTGTCTTGGACTATTCTTTAATATTAAAATTTTTATTAACCAGAATTAGGAGAGATTGAGCTGTTATGGTTAATTGAATTTTGGTTATCTGAAGAATAATCAGTAGAACTTTGTATAATTCTGTTCCTTAATGTTGAAAATCTTCCTGATCTCTATGACTACCTTTTCTTGCTTTAATAAATAAATACTTGTTTCCACTACTTGCCCAGGAAAGAACCATGTCTAAATTATCTATCCCAGTTCCTCACACAAGGACAGTCAGGCATAAAATTACCAATACAGTGAATACTTGTAAAACAATTTTGTTGCTGAAAATAATCCCATCTTTCTTTGTTTTGGATTTGCCATGCAATACACTTGTTTTGTTTTGTTTTTCCCAATAAGCTGAGCTTTTACCATTATATTGTTTCAGGTACATGAATAAAAGTTTGGAAAACATAGCGGAAAAAAAAAAAAGAGAGAAATGTTAGTGCATAATGATTTTGAGTGGTTTTTTTTTTACACTGTAAACACAATTATAATGGGATGTGTTTTCAATTAAAAATTTACGAGTTGCATGCTTTGATAGGTTACCTTGCGTTGGGCAGGTATAGGACTTAAGAGCATAAGGATCACACATCTGTGGCTAAAGTATTTTCCTTCTCTTCCCTGTCCTCCCCATCTAGTACATATACTTTGCTATTTTCAGTATGTTTTATAATTACATAATTTCTTTGTTTGTTTCTTGTGGTCTGTTTCCTAGAGAGAAAGTTAATTCTTCAAAACATTTTTGGTTTACTTATAGATTGGCCAAAGAAAAAATGATGTATGAAAAGGAAGCAAAACAACAAGAGGAAAAGATTGAAAAAATGAAAGCTGAAGATGGTGAAAATTATGCCATTAAAAAGCAGGTAAAATTATATCTTCAATAAAATAATAGCTAACATTTACAGAATACCATATTAACTAATGCATTAACAGCTCTAATATTATTTACTTCTCTACTATTAAAACCTCCACTGAAATACAAGGAAACTGAAACACAGGTTAAATAACTTGCCTAAAGTCACACCATTGATAAGCGGCGTAGCTGGGATTTGAACACAGGCATTCTGGCTCTGGAATTTGTACTCTTAACCATTAAGCTGAACTGCCTCTTGAATTTTAAGTATCAAATATAAAAATGACCTAATCTTAAATATACTTGTGTATTTAAATTTGCAAATATTTTCCCCAAGCTGATGTAAAGACCATTAAAATAACATATACGTTGATGTGCGAGTGTGTGTGTGTGTGTGTTACATTTTTCAGTAGTTATTTCTGATTATCTTCATTACAAATTTCAGCTTCCTTAGCATTGCATACAAGGCTTTTCCTGATTTGAGTACCTACATATCTCACCATCCTCATCTCTTGCCCAGTCACTGCCTGGACCTCTTAGGTTCTCCTTTTAGTTTCCTGAATATGCCCTTTCTCCTTTGCCTTGAGTTATTGCATATGTGTGTGATGTTCTTCCTATTTTTCATATCTACCTTTTCCTTATTAATTCCTATTCATCCTTTAAACCTACCCTGCACCCCACCTCAGTGCCAAGTTATGTCCCTTCTCTCTGTTCCCATAACACTATATATTCCCAGTGTAGCATTTATTGAATATTCACTCTTGGCTAATACTTGTTTCATATTTCCATGAGAATATAGAGACTATCAGGGGAACTTTCTCTTATGCCCACCACAAAAATCTGTCAGCCTACCTGCATCTGAATCTATATTCCCCTCCTTCCTGTTAGAGTGGATTATGTGCCTGACCCTTTGTTACAGCCATTAGCACGTTGTTATCACTTCTTTGTCCTCATCTTACAAAACCTCCCCGGTATTTGACACAAGTAACCACCCTCTCCTTGGAACACTTTTATATTGGCATCTTTGATAGAACTGCCTCCTGGTTTCACTGCCATTATTTCCCAGTTTCCTTGGCTGAAACTCTCCCTCTCTCCTGCCCTCCCCCCGCCCCCCCCCACACACACAGTTTTTTAAACCTCCAATAGTTCTATCTATAATCCCTCTAGTAATCTCATACCCTCCTATAACTTTAAGTACCATCTTTATGCCCATTTATTTATTCACTCAACAGATATGCGTTGAACTCCTGATATTTGTCAAATACTGTTCCAGTCACTGTTAGCCATGGCCTTAACAACAACAACAAAACAAACAAACAGACCCCCAAAATGCCTGCTTGCTTGGTTTTCATTCTAGTACCAGTATCTCCCAAATTTATATCTCTGGGACTGACCATTCCAGATGTATATATTCAACTAATCACCTGCTTGTCATATCTATCCTCTTGGTGTGTCCAAAATAAAAAACCTTGGTCTTCACTCAAACCAGCCCACTCCCCCGAAACAAAAAGTTATTCTTTGTCTTGGTTTCCTCCTCTCAGTAAATGGTTATTTCTATTCACCCAGATACGCAAGCCAAAAATTTAGTGGGTCCCCGTCTTGATATTTATCTCTTTCTAATAATCACTTATAATATCACCAAGACCTGTGTCTTATTCCTTCTATTTCCTTCTCTACTGCCACTGCCCTAGTCCAGTCCCACATCATTTCCTGCCGGTACCATTGCAAAAGCCTCTAGTAGCATAGCTCTTCATTTCCTGACACCCTCCATTCCTTCCCTACCATCACAGCCAGGCTGATCTCTTCAAAATGTATATCAGATCACTTGCTTCTCTACTTAAAATCCAGATAACACTAGAAAAAAGAGTTTGAACAAGCTTATACAGATATATCTGAAGACTTATTGTTTAAATCAGCTTTATGAACTCTCAGTGGTTTTCATCACATAAATTATGTTACAAATGGTAATAGTGCACACCTACTCCGACTTAATTTGGCAAAATTAATCAAAGTGAATTTTTCTGTAGGTAGTTGCTTTCTGCAGTGCAAAAGGAATGCAGTGGCACCTGAAACTGCTTCCCTTGGCTGTCCAGGAAGAAAACCTTATTTTCTTGAGTTTCAAAGAGCCTGCCTTCCCCTGTGTGTGATATAGCAAAGGCCATTTGTGTGTCACATATTCATAAATTGGGGGAGTGTTTGTAAACAGATGTGTAGATATAATATGTCCCCCAATATGTTGACCTTTTTGAACTAACTGCTCTTCATAAGAAATTACATATGACTTTAACTTTTTACTCTTAAATTATGATGGTTAAATGCTTTTTTTACTATGTAGTTCCATGAATATTCATATCATTTTGTACCTCTCTCACTCTAATGCCTCTACTTTTTTCCTACCTCTAGCAAGAAATATAACAATAGAATATAACTTTATTTCATTCTTGGACTCCCATCAGGCTGATTTTTCCAGTTGTGTAGCTAGTGACTTCATTTAATTTTTTCTTTGTTCTTTTCATCAGCAATAATCTATTTAAAAATAGCCCTATAGTTAGAATAGGAGTTGTAAGTTACATGGAGTTACATGTAAGTTACAGAATAAATAATATGCTGCAAATAGTGTCACAGATTATCACAGAATCTGTTTTATTTCATTTATATTTATATTGGGTTGTCGGAAAAGTCATGACGCATTTTTGCAATGAAAACATAGAAAAAATACATCATGACTTTTCCGAGAACCCAATATATTGATCATCTTTCAGTAAAATCACTATAGGTAAGGATTAACTCTTTTGAATCCTGATTCTAATCATTGTTTTAAAATATTACCCACTTACTGGTTATATCATTGATTATATATTCAGATGTAAAAGGGAAAAAGTTTTGTTCAAAAGTTCTTTTTACAGTCAGCCATGTTAAAATTCTTTTGTCACAATGGTCATGGTTTATAACATGATTTCTTAGTTTCCTAGTCATCCTAGTACTCATATTCAAAAATACTATCCCATATCTAATTACAGAACAGTATGATTTTCTGTTTGCTATTGTCACCCTGCAATGTGTACAATTGTCAATTGCAATTTTGTTTCAGTCTCATGAAACCTTGTCTTTTGCCCAACTTTGCTTTTCTCAATTTCCTTTTCCTAGATGTTGCTGTAGCTGGCCATTCATTTTTTTTTATTATATGCAACAGAAGTTATATTGCCAGAAGCACTGCTCTATTCCTGATTGCCTAGGACTTTAAGGCCAGTAGTGGTTTCTTTTTTTTTTTCTTTTTTTTGAGGGCAGCGTCACTGGCCCTCATATGTGGGACCGAACCGGGGCCGCTAGCTTCCCAAACCAGCGCTTAACCACCGCGCCACTCGGCCGGCCCTCAGTAGTGGTTTCTTGATATTTGCTGTGCCCCGCGTAGAAAATATCAAGGAAGCCAAGGCTGCGTATTGTGGATTCTCTAGTCTTCTCTGAATGTTCCCTCCTCTTCTGAATTAAATGCTGTCCTCAGCTGCTTCTCACTATCTTGGCTCTTCTTTCACTTTGGATCCATGCTCTGGCTTTTCCGGTTTTCCTGGTCATCTGAACTGGCCCTATTTTATAACATGCTTAGGATGCTGTCAGTCCCTACCAAACTTGCCTGAAATTGATTGCCACAATTGGTGTCTCCTGGAGTAGGCCTAATTTTGGTTCTTTTAAAATAAGTAACTGGGGGGCCGGCCGAGTGGCGCATTGGTTAAGCGCTGGTTTTGGGATGCCAGCGGCCCCGGTTCGGATCCCACATGAGGGCCAGTGACACTGCCCTCTACAGCTAACAACAGCTCCACCTGGAGCTGGGCTGTGCGAGCCCTGGTGATGGTGTGGGCTGCAGCTCCTGCTGCAGTGTGCTGCCATAGGCTGCAGTGAGTGGCCCGCAGCCAGCGTGAGCGGCTGGCAGCCAAGCGTGAGCTGCCAATAGCCACGGTGAGCGACATCCAGAGGCCAGCGACCGATCTGCCTCATCCGGGAAGAGCGCAATGACGATACCAACAGTGAAGCAACATCCTCCGCAACTAAAAACTGAAGAACAAGAAGACGGCAACTTGTCTGTTCCCCTTCCCCGATTCCCCAACGCTGTTCCCCTCCACCAATTCCCCAATAAAATCTTTAAAAAAAATAAAAAATAAATAAATAAATAACTGGGCAGAAGTTTTAGGATCCTAAGAGGCCAAAATACCACTGATTCAAAGAGTTATGCTGCTATCCTTTTCTTCTTGGCTAAATAATATCACACAACATTCAAATATGGCCCAAATTGCTTTTAGCTGTCTGCTTATGATATCCCTCTTTTTTTTTTCTTCACTCTCCTCATCCCTCAATTAGGGATGGATACAGACAATTTTGTCTTCAACCAGTGCAAATATTCTGGCCTTTTTTTTTTTTAAACCTATCCTGGAGCATACATGATTGGCAATAATCACAATCAAACAGTCTGTTATATTTCACCTTAGGCATGACCATTTCTTATTTTCTAGAAATAATTTTTTTTTTTTTTTTTAAGATTTTATTGGGGAATTAGGGGAGGGGAACAGCATTGGGGAATCAGGGAAGGGGAACAGACAAGTCGCTGTTGTTTTGTTCTTCAGTCCAGTTACGGAGGACGTTACTTCACTGGCCCATGTTAGTATCGTCATTGTGCTCTTCCCGGATGAGACAGATAAGTCGCCAGCCTCCGGACGGCCGCTTACGGCAGCTATTGGCATCTCACACTGGCTGCCGGCCACTCACTATAGCCTATGGCAGCCCGCTGCAGCCTACACCGTTGCCAGGGCTCATACAGCGCAGCTCCAGGTGGAGTGTCACTGGCCCTCACATGTGGGATCCCAACCAGCGCCGCTGGTGTCCCAAGCCAGCTCTTAACCAATGCGCCACTCAGCCGGCCCTAGAAATAATATTAAAAAGACAAACTGGAACAGTTTTTCAACCAAGATTTCTCAAAAGAACTTTGTAATTATTATGTGTAATTAAAGTATTGTGAAATGTCTTTTTGAGAAAGATGTACACACATTTTTTTGTGATTTACTTGAAACATAAGTTAACATTCACAACTTGATATTTCTTTTTCCTAAAAATGAAGAGGAAATCTTTTCCATTAAGTATATAAAAACTAATAGGAGGCTTCAGTCTACAACGCTGAATTTGATCAGAGGTCTTTCACAAGGCTGTTTCTGCAAGAAATACCAGATTTGTTTTTTCAATAATAAAAATGTTTAAAGTAACATTCAGTGGTGTAAGAAAATATTGTCTCTTGGTACATATACTCAGGTTTATAAATGATGTTCCATTTGTGCATTTGCTTTTTTGGTTTTTGTTACAAATTCACGCACAGGAGTTGCAAAAAATGTTTAGGAAGGTCTCATACACCCCTCACCATTCCTCCTGCAATATTAGCATCTTGCATAATTACATTACAATATGAAACTGACATTGGTACACCATAGAGCTTATTTATATTTCACTAATTATACATGTATATGTCATTGTGTGTGTGTATAGTTCAAACAATTCTATCACATATGGAGTAACTACCACCACAGTCAAGGTAGAGAACTATTCCATCACAAGACTGCCTTGTGCCACCTCTTTATATCCTCTCCACCCCTAAATCCTAAATAATTAACACCCTTTCAATAATGTTATATAACATGGAATGGAATCATACCATAGCTAACCTTTTGAAATTGGCCTTTTCCACTTAGCTTAATTCCTTTGAGGTCCATCAGCATCATTGAATGTATCAACAATCTGTTACTTACTATTGCTGAGTAGTATTCCATTGGTATGGATACACTTAGTACATACCTTCTTGATCACTTGATCATGTTTTTTTCATACATGAAAAAATTGCTGGATTCAATTTGCTAATATTTTGTTGAAGATTTTTGCATCTAAGTTCATGGGAGATAATTATCTGCGGTTTTCTTTTTTTATACTGTCTTTGTCTGGTTTGGGTACCAGGTTAATACTAGTCTCGTAAAATGAGTTGGGAATGTTCCCTATGCTTCTTGAAGGATTTGTGTAAAATTGATGTTACTTCTTTAAATGTTTGATAAAATTGGACTTGGAGCATTCTTTTTCAGGAACTTTGTAATTACAAATTCAATTTCTTTAATGATATAGAACTATTTAAGTTATCAGTTGAGTTTTAGTAGTTTGTAGTTTTCGAAGAATTGGTCCAGTGCTTCTAAGTTGTTAAATTCATGAGCATTATGAATGATATTATAAAATTGTTCATAGTATTTCGTTTTTATCTTTTTTTTTTTTTTTTAGCTGAGTCATCCTGCCACCTGTTGACAGCTCAACGGCAACTCAGCTCGGGCTGGCATCGAACCGCCGTTGCTCAGAGCTCAGCTCACACTCTTGAGCGAGCTCTTAACCAACTAAGCCACTTGGCCGGCCCTTTTTTTATTCTTTTAATGGTTTCAAGATTTGTAGTGGTATCCTCCATTTTGTTAATGATATTGGTGATTTGTATCTTTTGACCTTATCTTTGTCAATCTTAACAAAGGTTTGTCTTTTTTGTTTTTGCAAAAATAAAGCTCCTTGTTTCACTGATTTTTCTCTATGTTCCTGTTTTTAGTTTCATTGGTTTCTGATCTTATTTTTATTGTTTCTTTAGTTCTGCTTACTTTTGGGTTTATTTTGCTCTTCTTTTTCTAGGTTCCTGAACAAAGAACTTAGATTTTTAATTTGAGATCTTCTTTCCTATTGTAGCATTTTAGTACTATAAATGTCCCTCTCAACACTGCTTTATTTGATGTGTTATATTTTACCTGAAAATTTGATATGTTATATTTTCATTTTCATGTATCTGTATATTTCTCTTAACTCTGAGACTTGTTGACCCTGGGTTATTTAGAAATCTGTTGTTTAATTTCTAAGAGTTTAAAGATTTTCCTGTTGTTCTTCTGTTATTTTTGTTTGTTTGCTTTGTTTTTTGATCCAGTATATGGTGTACTGCTGTGAATGTTTCCTGGGTCCTTGAAAAGTATTTGTATTTTCCTTTCTTAGGTAGAGTGTTCCACAAACATCAGTTAGATCTTGTTGCTTGGTTTATGGTGGTATTCAGTTCTTTTATATCTTTGCTTATTTTTTTTACCTAGTACTTCTATCAGTTGCTAAGAAGTGGGTATTGAAATTCCCAAATATATTTTTGGACTGTCTGACTCTACTTTCAACTTTTATCAGTTTTTGTTTTATGTATTTTGAAGCTGTCTTATTTAGTGCATACACATTTGGGATCACTATGTTTTCTTGGTGGATTGATCATTTTATCATTATGGAACATCCCTCTTTGTCCCCAATAGGTTTTCTGCTCTGAAGTCTATCCAATTATCCTTTTTTTGTGTGTGTGTGGGTGGGTGTAGCCACCATTGAACAGGCAATGTTTGTTGTTTTGTTGTTTTTACACCAGCTGAGCCATCTTGCCACCTGTTAGCAGCTCAGCGATAGCTTAGCTCAGGCGCAGAGTTCACAGGTCCCTATGGGAATCGAACCAGCGGCCCTGTTGCTCAGAGCACATGCTCTACGCCAACTCTTAACCAGCTGAGCCACTCGGCTGGCCTCCAATTATCCAATATTAATAGAGCCACTCCTTTTTTTATATTTGCATGATATATCTTTTTCCATACTTTTATTTTTAATCTGGCTATTTTGTTATGTTTGAAGTGAGTTTCTTACAGATGGCAAAAAGGTTGGGTCTAATCTGTAAATGTCTGTCTTTTAGCTGGTGAATTTAGACCATTTATATTACAGTAATTATTGCCATGTTAGGGTTTTGGGGCCCAGATTATTTTTGTCTCATGGGAGTCTTCTTACATCCTTAACCATTCAGCAATAACCACAAACACAAGTCAAATGAATTTCTTTTTCATTGCCTTTTTTTTAATCCATCCATCTCTCTACTTATTTGAGAGCGGGTTTCCCGAAAGTGAGCATTCCAAGAAGCCCATGTGGAAGCTGCTGGCTTCTTAAGACTAAGCTTCAGGCCTTAAGTCCCAGGATCTTACCTTTACTACATTCCATTCATTGTGCGAAGTGACCACACAGGGCAGGAATTCCAGGGAGTGAGGGTCACTGAGGGCTACCACTAATTCACATGCTTGAGTTGAAATCAAAGTCATGGGCTGTAACTCAGACTCTGTCAACCAGCTCATCACTCTGGGACTTGACTTGTACATTTGTAAAATGAGGCTGACCACTTGTGTCCCTTCTGACTCTGCATCTGTTTCTCAGTCAGAGTATCTTTATTGAGGTATAGTTGACAGTTTAAAAAGGTATATATTTAAGGTGTGCAACCTAATGATTTGATGTATGTGTACATTGTGAAATATTCAAGCACGTTACCATTTTACCACTGTGTGAAAGGAAAGACTATTCCACTAAACTCTGGGCTTCTCTATAGCTCAGTCTGGCAAACTAATGCAGTTATTATTGGTTCCAGAAGCAGCCAATATCCGATATTAGAGTGATTATATAATAGCTATAGCCAGCCCTAGATGAATGATCTGGTTCATTAAAGAGGCTGGAAGCTTTATCCCAATCAAGCAATAAGTAAAAGAACTTGGCATGGGCCAGATTATATATTTCACAGAATTCTTTCTGGAAAAAAGAATAAAGATCTGCCAATTAGGGCTTTTCTTTTCCAATTTTCATATGTTTGATTTTAGAGGAAATTGATCAGATTTTAGTTCAATAGTTTATTCATTGTTATAATCTGAGCCTTGCTAAGCCTCATCTAACTTCCATTTTACCTGAATAACTACCCCCTAAAAATGGTAACTTGTTTTAAAAACCATAAGACATCAGTAGGACTGCATCCTGTTATGTCCCCCTAAGGTTCCTTGTACCTCCCACTGTGTGCTAAGATCCTGACTTAACCTCAGTCTTGTTCTAGTCAGCCTTAAAATCAACTGACAGTTTATTCAGATATTTTAAACAGAGACACCAGTCATTTGAGTGACTCCCTCCCAAGGGGAACACTTTGAAAGATAATACTCATTTAGTGTAGTAAAGGTATTTTGAGGGGTATCTTTACTATATAATCATACCTTATATACTGTCTTTTAAAATTACTCCTGGCAGTTGTAATTCATTGTTACAAGGTAAGGTATGTGATTTATGGCCTTGATAGAGATGTGCTTTATGGATTCCAAATCATGGTCATCGCTCTACTGTATGCCTTTGGCTGCCTGTGGCATGATCTAGTAGAAGTGGTGTCAGATGTTTATTGTTACATTCATGCTTCTATACTGGATTGGAGGACAGAGACCTTCTCTTTCTCACCTTTGTATCCTCTGTACCTGGTATCTTGCAGACACATAGTAAGCTTATTGAATGAATTGGGGCCTAGTGTACAGGAGAGACTTAAGTTTGGCCCCATGTAGGTCAGAGTCCCATTCTGATAGACTGATTGAAGATTCTTGCTGTATACTAATGGATACAATAATAATGAATAGAAGTTATTTTGTTTTTTTTGTTTTTTGTTTTTTGGTTTTTTTTGGTTTTTTTTTGAGGGCAGTGTCATTGGCCCTCATATGTGGGACCGAACCGGGGCCACTGGCTTCCCAAGCCAGCGCTTAACCTCCATGCCACTCGGCCGGCCCGATAGAAGTTATTTTGAATAGCATTGTTTAAAGTTCATTTCAGTGACAACACTAAAGCTTTCTAAAGAGTTTATAAGTATACATTTTGGCTTATCATATATTTGACCTAATTCTTTATATTTATTTTATCTTGTTTAATTCCTAATAAGCTATTCTTAAGGCAAGCCCATTAGGAAGGAAATATCTTCTGCTTATCCAATGAAATGTGTCTGTCACTTATTTTTCACAAGTATTCAAACTAACTAGATATACAAAATTAATTTAGTGGCAGTGATTAAATATCTAGGTATAGTATGGTTTGTGAGCAAGTAAAGTTGTTACCCTATGTTTTGAAATTTTTAACCTGTGCCATATAGTAAAAGAATTACAAGTTCAGCAATAGATTTTCACCTGAGAAAATGTGTATAGGGAGCATCCTTGTATATTATGATTCTGATATTGTTTACAGTGTGAGCTGTGACAAAATTATTGGGGAAAGGAGGAAGCTAGTGGGACTTAGTAAAGTTTTAGTTAAAATACAATATGATTACCATTAAATTCTTTTTTATTTTATATAAGCTAGGTAGTAAAGATTCTTAGTACAAGTTCAGATTTTGTACCCATTTAACCAAAGGTATTTGAGCAAACATGAGTTTTTTGAGAATAAGGATCTCCATGTCTCTTTCTGAGAATAGTTTAAGGAAATACAGCTTCCTATTTACCTTAGGAAAAAGACTTATTTCAGGTCTGGCATCTGAAACTAACTTATTTACCCTCTTTTTGATTGGGTTTTCCAATCATTGATTTGATTTTTTTCTTCTTTTGTGATTTGATATGTTGCAGTCCAGTTTTGAATGATTTGAAATCCAGAAATATCCTCCAGAATAAATATTCCTGTGTTTAATCCTGTAGAGTCTGTCTTCAGGAGAAATAGGCAGAAGTTCAGATTCAGAGGGGTGCCAGGTCGGTAATTTGGCTCCAACTGCATGGGGAGAATAATCTCTCTCCTAAAATGAAGCACAAGGATAAGTAATAACTTTTTATGCATGATAAGCATCAAAAATATGAACCTGCTGGTCTTTGCTTTTCATTTTTCTTTACCTCTGTCTTTCAGTGAGAGCCTCCTGCAGGGTGCACACGATGTGATCAATAACTCAATAACTTTTTTCATGCAGTAATTATCTCCATGTGATATTATCTGAACCCTGTTTTTCTTTATTACTCAAAAGATGCAGGAGATATTTATATAACCAGCTGATCCCATTTTGGATAAAGGTGCTTTGTGACAGCAGGAGAAATAGTATATTTTAAATAGCCTTTTTAAATAAATGCGCTATGGAAAGCTTTTCCAGTTAATTTTCACTTAGCACAAGAAGATGATTACCAAAAGGTTTAGATCTAAAACTTGTGCTTTGAATATTTTACAGTATGATAGTCATTCTTTCTAACTTCTAATAAACACAAATTAAAATACTGAACCATTTTACATAACTAATTTTTTTCCGATTCCTCTAACTCACTGTAGATATTTACAGAGGTGTAAACTAAACACATAAGTGCTGCCATCTCTGCATGTCTCACAGAGATTCTTGTTGTAGGCAGAGATCCTGCAAGAGTCCCGGATGATGATCCCAGATTGTCAGCGCAGGTTGGAAGCTGCATATACTGATCTTCTGCAGATATTAGTAAGTAAAGACTTCTCTGTCTTATATTTACATTTTTTTCAATCTGATATATATATATGGCAAAATTTTGAAATATTTAACACTGAAAATTAGTTGGTGACAGATTTTGTTCACTTAACCTGTGTACCAGTATATTTTTAAATAATAATAAGGGAGTTTAAGTTATGTCTCCAGTAAAAGTACTATGTCTAGTATATTTATTCTATATATTTAAACTTAGTTAATTAAATATATTTTGTTAACATGGTAGGTATTCATAATACTAATATTGTCCAGTAATATCTTGCATTATTTGTTTTTCATACATAAAGATCTTTTTTACTTTTTAAAGATGAGTATATTGAAATTTTAGAAGTTCCAAATGTCTCACATGAATTTAGACCATTATAAAAAGAATCCGGAATTCTTTCAGATTCAAACCTAAATTAATTTGAGAGAAGAAAAAAAATCCCATTAATACAGGCAGTCCTCACATTAACTTGGAGCTGGGTAACACTGTTATCATACTTGCTATATAAATACCCGGTGATACAGTGACAGAGTCATTCTATAAAGAAATCTAGAATAATTAAAAGACATCTTATGTCTTTCCTAATAAACATAAAAGCATAATATTATATATCAGCGGCACCAAAAAAATGTGTACACATGACTTGTATTCATCTTTTGTTATTGGTATATATTAAGAATTACAATTTTGATACAGCTTTTTCCTTTCTTAAAATGTGTATACATTTTTTGGCACCCTCTGTATAAGCCAATTGTTATTATTGATGATAATTTGATGAATTATAACATTTACTAATCTCATTTTATATTTATATTTCTTGAGCAAATATTCATTACTAGCTACACAGCTGTCTCCTGACTTATACTTGTTCCCTATATAACAAAAATAATTTAAGACTTTTTCAGGATGGTTATATGTATTCTTTGAAAGAAAATGAGATTTATTTTCCCAAAATAATATTAAGACTGAATCTGTAGAGAGAAAGAGAGAAATGTTCACATTTTACTTTAATTTTGACACAGAACTTCATGTTTATTTATAGGAACCTTTTAAAGGCAGGATAAATTTTCTTAACAGCCAAAAATGAAGCTATGATTTTGAAATAAAAAATAGATGAAAGCAGGAAACAATTATTCTGTTAACATACTATCTGAGACAGAAGCACCATTTGTATTGCCTGACAATTTAAATGCTTTTTTCTCTCATGAATCTAGTAGCTGAGAAAGTAATAGAAATTGCTTGAAAAAAAATAATACTGTCTTCAGATGATGTATTTGTGTCTTAGGATGTACTCAACAATATCTCTACCCTCAAATGGCTTATATTTACTGACAGAGAACAAAGACATGTTTAGGTGTAATGTACAGGTTTAAGAAATTCTTACCTGTAGCCTGAGTTAAACAAATTTAGTCCTTTTGCTTCAAGTTTTCATTAAATAAAAGACGCTCCCTTTATTCCCTCTATTCTGTAACTACTTATATACCTCCATCTTTTATTGATTTACCTGACAGAAATTGAATACCATAGCTTTATTGATTTATTAAAAATCAAACAAAATTTTGACCTGACAGGAATTGAATACCATAGCTTTATTGATTTTTAGAAATCAAAATTTCTTATGCCTAATAACTTAGATATTATTTCATTTATCTGTTACCATTATAATATATTAGTAAAAGTTTTATGTATAAAATGTCAAGGAAAAACTGAGTCTTTAAATATCAGAAAAGGAAAGATGTTAGTATTTTGTTTCCTTGTAGTAGGGTATATAATAGTCATAAACAAGCAAGCAGTTCACTTTTCTAATTAGAAGATTGTACTTAACTCTGGTATGACATTAGTAGTCTTCTTTGTCATTGTGAGTAGCTGGAGGATTATTTTGGTCTAAATTTTATCATATATGTGTAACACATTAATAAATCATTATTTCTTACTTTTAGCCCATGATTAATAATAATCCCTTTGTATGGTGATGTGTTGACAAAATAAGAATAAATTTTTAAAATTTTTTCTAAAGTTTATATTTAATTACTTAATGTCAATAGCTTTAGATGACCATGTCTTTCACTTATGATATGAGAATACACAGTGAAACGAAACCAAACTATTTCTTCCCTTACCCGTAAAGAAAGAAGAACTGTGGAAAATCTGTGGACGCACATGTTTAGATGAGGCTTGGGACCCTTTTTCTTTTAATGTTTGAGGTTTTTACATTGGTGGTTTATAATATTTGAGTAAAAAAGTACTGAAGTTTGAGAAACATAAAGCTACCTTTTATTGTATTTCATTTCAGGATATTGAAAAAGAATTGGAAGAAGCTGAGGAATATAAGGAAGCACGTTTAGTACTGGATTCAGTGAAGTTAGAAGCCTGAAGTTTTTCTGTGCAGGGTGTTTTTTTTAATTAATCCTGGGATTCATTCCACAATTCATTACTTTTGACCACTGCTGTGTGTTCAAGTAGTATGAGAATGCAATTCTTTTTATGCAGTTGCGTATCTTTTTCTTTGTCTAATTTAATGTGTCAAATAAATGGATTCGTCTAATAAAATTGTTTATTTTATGCTTTTTTACAAAATATTTCCATTACCCTTTTATTAAATCATAGACGTTTTTGACAGAATTAAAATCTGTTGGATTCTATTTGAAGTCTAAACGTTTTGGTTCATAAGCATGGTTTGAGTTGAAAATGATACCATTTTATTTTTTTTAAATAAAAATCCAAATTTTAAGCATTTTATTCTGAATTGGGCACAAATCCCTGATAAGAAAGAAAGAATCTCTCTGTGGATAAGGCCTCACATATTTATCCCTTCACAGTGAAAGTCTTAACATTTCCATTACTATAAACTAATGGGAACGATTTGAATTCTTTTCCAGAAGACAGATTTATACAGAAAACACCAACCATTTAAATCTTCAAATAAAAGTCTCATGAACAATAAAGAATTGAATTGTATTTTAAAGGTATAATAACTATTGCCATTGGTGTGCTGGGAAATGTTTAATGGCTCTTCAAGATGAGGAAGGAACCTCTGATTTGTAGCTTTTGCTGATTTCTGTGCTATAAATACTACCACTGTGACCGATTCTAGGCTACTAACGTCACTTGACGAAACACAGAGTTGGGAAGAAACAAGCCAACTCCCAACATACACTGGCTGTAGGTTTCAGTATAATTATAAACCCATTACCTAATCATTTGAGCTTTTTTCCAAAAATCTATAACAACTGATTTAGTTTTCTTCTATTTCTAGAAAATGTGTATGAGCCTTATATCACTAGCCTAACATGAGCAGTGATCTAATGAACCAAAATAGTAATAATAGCATTTAAACTTTAAAACTCATAATTAAAAAAATAAAAAAACTTGAAATTTTGCTGCTATAAAATACATACTTATAGTATGATTGGTCTGATTTTGGAAGTTGCAAATGATCACTAGAAACCAAAACATTTACTGAATATGTCACAAAGATTAGAGAAGAGAAAAATACTACTGTTGTTTCCTAATGTTACTTCTAAAGGCTACTCTCTTGTTTTAAAGCACAGAATGTATAATTTACAAAATAAAATCTTTATACATGCATAAAATTATTTCATCAGAGAATAATAATATACATAAGAAACATTTCTAGATTGAAATGTCATTATCTTAAAACATATTGCATGCCATTTTAACAGTATTTGAGTTGGGGGGAGAAGAGTAAGGAAATAAAAACTATAATTACAATGTAAAATTTTATACTGTGCTTCAGTATGAGAGATTTGGGTACCAGGAGAATTGAAACTATTTTGTGAGTGGTATAAGCACCAGTGGAATAAGTTGACTTTTGTGGGGAAGGGGGGAAGTATATTTAGTTTTCCAAATAGGATATCATTTAAGGAAAGTATTTGACTTTTTTAAAATGCAAAACATCTTATTTCAACCTTTTGCCAAATACATAAATACTGTATATATTCATAGCAAATGATTTCCTGGCCAATTAAAGCTTGAAGAGAACATACCATCAAAAGAGAGAAACAAAAAAGAAAAGGACAAGTATTGGTCCCTAAAAATAAGAGAAAAGTCATACTGAAGGGGCAGTTTTGCAGCCAGGATCTGAATCTTGCTTGCTGGAAAAAATTATTTTCTTGCCAAAAAGCCTAAGAAAAATCAACAGCAAGGTAGGTGAAAAGAAATATTTCTTTAGAGAATGCCTATCTCAATTATAGATTTGATACTGGATCTCTCTCTAGGTACTGATGAGAAGCAGCAAGAAACTTAACATTCTCTGAAGGCTTATTCCTGGGAATTTTTGACACATTCTACTTAACGTTTTCATGGCCAATAGGCACATTAAATTACTAACAGTTGTAAGTGATTCAGCATTAACTTGTTTTTAAGCTTTTATTTAACATCTTACATCTTTGTAACAATAGGTAGAAATTTCCAAATGTAATGTTGCCTTTTTCTCCCTGCTGCCAACACCTAGCACCAGCCAACATATAGTAATTGCTCAATAAACATTTGTAGAATAAGTGAAAAGCAAGAACATCTGTAACCTCTGGAGTGAGAGAAAGAATGCTGTGAAGAATTCCATCACGTCATAAACACAATACACAGTTTTTTGAACTGTTTTGATCACAAACTACACTAAGAAACACATTTTCCATTGTGACCCAGTACATACATATGGGGGTCTATATATACATACAACACTAAGGAACCTTAATATATACAATTCCTCAGATGTTTTTTATTGTTTCATTTTCTTAATAGTGTTCATGACCACCTGCTATTGGGTTGTGAAAAACACTACCCTAATACAGTAATATAACATGATTCTATTTATAAAAATTCTCTCATATACCCACACACACACACACACATAGATATGTCAACTTCTTATGTCTCAGAGTAGTTGTGTCAGTGAACGTGGGCAAAGTTATACACATTGCAGGTATGAAGTGTCATGGTAAATTATAAACATTTACCATTTGTTAGGAGTCCTTATTCCTCACATAGACTAATACAATAGCTTACATAGAGTGAGGAAGCAAAACAAAAACATACAAGTGACAGTCAAGTAGTAAGCCTCACTTTAGCGTAGTGTACTGGAAGCGAAGGGCACATCACTTCTAAGTACGTAAGGATGTGCATAGGATAAAGAAGTAGAAACATAATGTGGAATGAGTGAAGTGACCAAATCCAGGCTGGGTTGAATGCCATGAAGAGCATTCCCAAGTCCTAGCCTTTTCACTTGGCCATTCTTCGCTGATGGGGATTCAGTCCTAGAAAATCAGAACACTGCCCCAAAGTCTTGGACAGGAGCTTTCAGCCTGGGCTTTGGGGACATTTACACTGGAGGAGTATGAATATCCCAAGAACTAGGTTGTCCTTCCTTTATCCTATTTTGTACCTGGTGAATAAGTCATGTAAACAGGAAGGAAGGGTTGAATTATGGGATTTGGGAGGGGAGGAAAAGCAAACCGCTAAAATATGTGTTTATGAGTAATAACAGCTGGTTAAAACAATACATTGTAAGGTTCATTTAATGTTTCTTGACTTTCTGGTCAGGAACATTTCAAAGCCTAATATTTTAAAATTGTCTCTGTGTCTATACCTGTGCACTGAATCACTTCCAAATTGAGCAGTCAAACCTGGTTAATCTAAATTACTTTGCAAACTTCATTACATTACTTGGCTTTTTAAAAAAATCCTATCAAATTTAATAAGGACGTATCCTACAGCTGGTTATCACTTAAATCTTATTATTTGGTCATTTAGATAAACCAAGGACAGATTAATCCTTTCTTTGATAGTGGGTTAGGGCCTTTAGATGTCAGTGTAAACTTGACATGTATGTGAGCAAGAGCTGTTAAGCATTTGGCATTAAAGGGTTAATAGATAATTTAGTCCTTGAGACTCTTGAGTGCTTTCGCTGGAAAGAAATTGAATGGTTTAGAGATGCTGCACTATGAAACAAGTTATAAGTATTAGCGTACTTGAAATTTTCAAGAGTGCTTCATAAAAATCCACATTGCACTCCACTATTCATCTTATTGCTCTAATTTGTTCATGTATTGGCTTGTTGCACAGAAAAGTATAATTAATTTATGTTACAGTAGATGTGCACCCTTTGTGCCTTCTGTTGTCCGCTGGATAGTTGACAAGGTGCATATATGTCACAAACAGATAATACTTTTGATGCACAAAAAGCTCTTTCAAATTAATTTTTTAAATTCCCAGTATCAAAAATAGAGCATAGAAACACAGATCACAAATAAATAATGTAAATGGATAGTTTTGGGTTTTTTTTTGAGGGCAGTGTCACTGGCCCTCATATGTGGGACTCGAACCAGGGCCGCTGGCTTCCCAAGCCAGCGCTTAACCACCGCGCCACTCTGCTGGTCCTGGATATATTTTTGTTTGTTTCACTTCAGTAGTAATCAAAGTCAAAATTTAAAAACAATGAAGCAAAATTTTTAAAGATGAATACCTGTTGGCTACGTGATAAGGTACTAGCCAGTGAGATTAGATAAAAGGATAAAATAAATAAATATTGGAAAAGAGGCATTTTCATATGCAGCTGATAAGATATGTATCTGGAAAACACAAGTGAGTCATCTTTAAAATAGTATAAGCAATGAGGAAATTAAAGTTTTCATCTGCAAATTGAATATATAGAACTGTTGTGGGTATGTTGAAATCCCAACTTCCAGTACCTCAGAATATGACCTTATTCGAAAATAGGGTCCTTGCAGACATCAGTTAAGATAAAGTCATACTAGAGTAGTATGTGACTGACATCCTAATGTGAAGACAGTGGGAGAAGGCCATATAACAACATAGGCAGACATTGAAAGCATGCAGCTGCAAGCCAAGGGATACCAAGGTAACACCAGAAGCTACGAGAAAACATGAAACAGATTCTCCCTTAGATCCCTTGAGAAAATATGGCTCTGTGACTCCTTGATTTCGGACTTCTAGCCTCCAGGACTGTGAGACAATTTCTGTTTTTTTTAAGCCACCTAGCTTGTGTTATTTTGTTAAAACAGTCATAATAAACTAATACATACGAGTTCTGACAATTAAGTTTGTGAACTTGTTGCAAATTTTTGATATCAGAGGGATTCATTATAAATTTGTACTAACTGGACAAACAGTTAACCAAGTTTACTATTTGGAAGTGCTGAAAAGGCTGCATGAAAAAGTTAGATGACCTGAACTTTTCACCATTAATTCATGGCTGTTGCATCACCACAATGCACCAGCACTGTCTGTGAGGGAGTTTTTAGCCAGTAAACAAATAATTCTATTGGAACACACTCCCTACTCTCCTGATCTGGCCCCCAGTGACTTCTTTCTTTACCCAAAGATAAAGGAAATATTGAAAGGAAGACATTTGATGACATTCAGGATGTCAAGGGTAATACGATGACAGCTCTGATGGCCATTCCAGAAAAAGAGTTCCAAAATTGCCTTGAAGGGTGGACTAGGCACTGGTGTCGGTGCCTAGCTTCCCAAGGGAAGTACTTGGAAGGTGACCTTAGTAATATTCAGCAATGAGGTATGTAGCACTTTTTCTAGGATGAGTTCACCAACTTAATTGTCAGACCTCATAGACTCAAAGCTTTTCTATATGCCAGCAATAATCAAGTATAATGGAAAAATAAATCCCTACTGAGAGTCATAGAAGACATTTTTAATATGCTCTATATGTGGAAAGTTAATATTGTCAAAATGTGATTTCTCCTATGTCAATCTGTAAATTCAATGAAATAGAATACAATAGGATTTGGAGAGGAGGGGAATTTTAGAAAATTATTCTAACATTCAATTGAGAAAAAAAATCGTAACAGGAAAGAACAGCTGGAAAGAGGATATGAAAAAATAATAGTGACGGGTAACTAGCTCTGCTCACTATTTAAAACTTTGTCAAGTTGCAATAATTAAACATGGTAAAAAATAGAAGATCAAAGACAATAGAGTCCAGAAGCAAACAGAAATATGTATATGGAAATTTAATATATGATAAAAGGTATTTCAGACCCCTGGTAGATTATTCAATAAATCATACTGAGGTAACTGGCTAACCATTTGGGGTGGGGGAAATAAAGCTAGATCTCTGTTTCACCTCTCACATTAGTTCTGTGTACGTGGCTACCCCTGGACGCTGGACACAGCCAGTTGCCTCTTGGCCATGGCTCTCCTAGGAGCTCCATCTGGCTACCACCACCACCACCAGGGAAAGCACTGCGTCCTCCTCCTTCCCCTAGAGCACCAGTTCCTATTTCAAAGTCTAGGGCGAGTGTTTCTGATGAGTGAAGCTGAAGTCAGGGGCTCATGCTCTCCCTTTGGTAAGCCAGGCAGGGAAAGCAAGCATTCTCATTTTTTTAGCTTCTATCGTGCAAGACTCTGCCTCTGCAACACTTGTGAGTAGGTGGAGGGTGGCATTCAGACACTGAAAAAACAACTAGGAGGTAAGGATGATAAGAGCTTTAAGACAGGAATAGATACCTGGAATATTTTAGGGTCTAGGTGGAGTGAGCCTTCAAGGATGTTGGGCTGCAGGTAGGGAAGGTGAGCAGGGCCGACGAGTCTTCTTAATGCTGGACATCTGAGAAGGGGGTCAAGAGAAGCAGCAGTTACTGGTCTGCATGGAGTAGAGAGCTCTGGGCTGAGGCGTCATGGTGGGAAGCTACATCGGACAGGCGGTTAGGCCAAGTTTTGAAGGCTCTTGAAAGAGCAGGAAGCTCGGGCTTCGGACCCAAGCCATGTGGAGACTTGGAGGTTCCTGAGCAGCAGTGACACCATGTCCCTCATGTCTGAGAGTGATTTATTCATTCATTCATAGAGGCTTCATTGTACAGGGTAATGGGGCTAGAACAGTGAACCAGAAGAGGTACAGTCCCTTCCCCCAGGGGACTTCCAGTGTGACAGGAAAGACAACAGCAGTCAAACAAATATAAGATGGGAGACAGAATGAGGAAGCCCTTAGGGTCTTTAAGAACACAGGGACGGGGGCATTCCATGTCGACTGAGGGGAATAGTGGGGACCTACTCAGGAAAGTGAGATTTAAGTTGAGAACTGAGGAAATAGCAGACCACCTGAAACCCCACACTTAAAGCTCACCCCCAAAGTGGCATAAATGAGATGTGGATTATTAGTGCCATTTTAAAACACACTATAAAGAGAGTGACACCACCTGGGTTCTGAGTCCTACCCTATCATTTATGACCCATGTGGACTTGGATAATTGACTTAATCTCAGCTGTAATTCCCACAGATGTAGAAACGGCAATGGCAGCACCCACCTCAGATGATGGTGCTTAATGGTCTCACACGCAAGTGCTTCTGTCAGTTGGGGTCCCACCAGGAGAACAAAAACCAAATGTTTCAAAGAGACTGTAAGAGAAATTCTTAAGAGAATTTAATGCAGGGTTTTAGTTTTGTACATGATGGAAGAAAAGAGTAGTCTAACAGGAGGTGAAGCAACCAGAGATTAGCAGCTGCAGGTGTTGCTGGGCCCAGGGCACGGGGTCACCTGCAGGAGCTGCAACCCTAGGAGGGTCTGCCGGCAAAACTGGAGCTGGTCCCCTGCTCCCTGGGCCTGTTCCAGCTGCACTGGGAAAAGGGATGGGGGCTGTCGTGAAAGTGATCCGGTTGAGCTGGAGAATTGGACACTGTAGGAAATTGACATTTGTTAGTTTATCTCAGGAAGACAGACAGCACTTGACATCTCTTTGGCTCCTTTTAAAGGCAAATGATTTTCTAATGAGTTATGCTGAGTCCCAGTGGTGAAGTGGACACAAGTCAAACCTGAGGGAAATAAACTGTCAGTGTCTTTGCCAGCTCCACTCACTCACTTTGGGGAGCCTTTCCTCCTGCAGGGCAGAGACCCCTCCTCCCCCAAACCAGCATCTACTCCCCTGACTTCCCAAGTGTGTAGATCTCCAACAGGTTGCTGACACAGCTGGGCAGGATTCCAGGGAGAAGAGCACGGCTCAAGCTGGTGTCAGTCCTCTTCCCCGAGGATTGCAGCTGTCAGCCCCATAGCCTCCCTCCTTCCTGATCAGAAAACCCCAAGGAGAGAGTAAAGCAGAGCCTTCTCTAAGTGCTCTGATGGGTACGGGTGTAAGGATCCTGGACATTGTAACATGGGCTTGGGTTAGCCCTGGATATTCCTGTGGCCTACCCACCTGAGACTTTGCACAGCCCCTCCGGGCAGCTGACCCCACTGTCCTGATTCCTCCACCTGCCGCTCCCTTTCCCTTCAGTTCATTTGCAGACCCTCCATTCTTTCCAGACTCCTGGCAGAACATAGCTTGGTTTGCAGGTTAATTCAAGTTAGGGATTGCTGTCTTCTGAATATCCACCTTTCACATCTACTTCCACCAAAGACGGAGATATGGACATCCCCGGGGTGGTTGGAAAATTATAGTTCTGAGCAAAACTGCATGTTTTTGTTGCGAGAAAGGCTACATTGAAAATGAAATTATTAAATTACTTATAAATAGTCCAGGGAAGTTAGAAAACTCTTGGGTGAGGGAATAGCTAGGTCTGTAGACAAAAGAGGAGCAATAGCCACATGCAGGTATGTAACATGAACAGAGAACTCATTCTTCAACCATTCATTCAGCACCACTGTGTGCCAGGCAGCAGGCTGGGCTGTGGGAATACAGAATTGAGAAGCTCATTTCTAATAACGGATCCTTATAGTGTATTGGAACAAGTGCCTTAATAATGTTCATTGTGATATATAATAAGAATACATATTTGGTCTCTGTATCCCAGTTTCTGGCGCAGAGCTCCAAAAAACACTTGGAATTTCTTAAGTGGTAAGAGTGATAAAAGTATCAATATTCCTAACAAACCCCTTTCTACCACACCTGAGTTTATGTAAATAAAGTGACTTTTGGAAAGCACTGACAGATGGGGGCTGATTGCCAGAGGAACCATCAATGTGATTGGAGGGTTGGAACTTTTAGTCCCTCCCACCTGACCTCAAGGGAGAAAAGGGCTGGAGTTAAATCACTCACCAGTAGCCAATGATAATCAATCATGCCTATGTAATGGAAGCCTCCATGAAAACCCAAAAGGTAGGGTTCAGAGAGCTTCCAGGGTGGTGAATACATGGAGGGCCCCAGAGAGGGGCATGTTTGCCCTATGCATCTCTTGTTTCTGACTGTTCCTGAGTTATAAGCCAGTGATCTAGTAAGTAAAATGCTTTTCTGAGTTCTGTGAGCTACTGGAGCAAATTAATCAAACCCAAGGTAGGGATTGGAACCTCCATTCATTCAGAAGCATAGGAGATAATGTGGGCTTGTGACGCACCTGAAGGGATGGGGAGGGGGCAGTCTTGTAAGACTGAGCGCTTAACCGTTGGGATCTGATGCTGTCTCCAGGTAGATGGTGTCAGAATTAAGCTGAATGGTAAAACACTCAGCTGGTGTTGGAGAATTGCTTGGTGGTATAGGGGGAAAAAAACCCATGTCAGAATTGGTGTCAGAATCAGTCATAGAGGTCTTTTGAGAGCCCAGAGGAAGGGACCACCAGAAACCTTTCAGTTTGGGTTTCATATAATATGCCACTACAGCTGTTCAAGTCATCTCAAGTAAGAGACTAAATGAAAATAACATAAGAGGGTTTTCAGAAAACCCCTGGATCACATAGATGTCTTCAGCTGCCAGTAACAGATACTGATTTAAACAATAGCGGTTACCAAGTCCCCCATCCAGCTAGGAATCTGCGAGTAGGTGGTACTGAGCTCTGAACAGCAGCCTTATGATGTGCTTTAGAGCTCAGACTGTCTCTGCCCTTTTGGCTTTATCATTTTCAACTTACACGTACCAAGATGGCTGCTGCCACCCTGGCAGGCAAGTCATTAAAATGTTCTGGGTTTCCATTTCTCTGCTATAAAATGAGAGATGTGATTACATGATGAGTAAAGTCCCTGTTGGATCTAGCTTTCTATTATACCAGCTCCTGCCCGGGAATGATAGTTCTCAAACTTGAGTGTGCATCAGACTCATCAAGAGGGTTTATCAAAACACAGAATTCCTGATTCAACAGATCTGATGTAGGGCCTGAGGCTTCACAAGTTCTAAACAGTTCTAACATCTAACAAGTTCCCAGATATTGCTGAAGGTGCTGGCCCACAGACCACACTTGGAGAACCACTGGTGATAGCCTATCTGTATGTCATTTTCCCTGACTGAGCAACATATGTTTTATTTATTTAAATACCTCCGCACTCCTGGGGATAAAAAGAGCTGGATATTACTTGACTAGACTAACAATCTTTCAGGGAGCAGTGAAAATCCCAGCTCCTCTGAGAAGCCTTTCCTACCCTCCTCCTTCTGGAAGCATATACTCTCCTCTCTTAACTCTATTTGCACTTATCTATTATGTATTAATAGTATTACTTATGTATGTATTTGTAATTTTTTTTTTGAGGGCAGTGTCATCAGCCCTCACATGTGGGATCTGAACCGAGGCGACTGGCATCCCAAGCCAGCTCTTAACCACTGTGCCACTCGGCCGGCCCTGTAATTATTTGTAATAATACATGAACAGAGTTGTTTAAAAAATGAAATAATATTAAAAGGCTACAAAACACAGCAGACTTCACCATCCTCCTTTGTATCCCTCCCAGAAGCAGTTTTAGCTCTTTCATCTGCTTCTTCACATGTTTACCTCTGTATTTCTAAGTAATAGGCTTAGACTGATTGATTCCTGGTTTCTCAAAACAGCATTTGTTGGGCTGGCCGAGTGGCGCATTGGTTAAGAGCTGGTTTTGGGATACCAGCGGCCCCAGTTCGGATCCCACATATGAGGGCCAGTGACACTGCCCTCTACAGCTAACAACAGCTCCACTTGGAGCTGGGCTGTGCAAGCCCTGGTGACAGTGTAGGCTGCAGCCCTTGCTGCAGTGGGCTGCCATAGGCCACAGTGAGTGGCCTGCAGCCAGCCTGAGTGGCTGGCAGCCAGCATGAGCTGCCAACAGCCGCAGTGAGCGACCATCCAGAGACCAGCGACCGATCTGCCTCATCCGGGAAGAGCACAATGATGATACCAACATGGGCCAGTGAAGCAACATCCTCTACAACTAGACTGAAGAACAAAAAGGACAGCAACTTGTCTGTTTCCCTTCCCCGATTCCCCAATGCTGTTCCCCTCCCCCAATTCCCCAATAAAATTTTTTAAAAAAAAAGACAAAAACAGCCTTTGTTGACTTCCCATATGATAGCTGAAGATTCAGTTCTCTTAAGCTGATTAATATAGTTTGATTGTATGTCTAATATTCCCACACAATTAATTATTTTTCTTGTAAATAATAATAGCCTCAGTATTTTTTGTTTGATTTTTTTTTTTAAAGATTTTATTGAGGAATTGAGGGAGGGAAACAGCATTGGGGAACTGGGGAAGGGGAACAGAGAAGTTGCTGTCCTTTTGTTCTTCAGTCTAGTTGTGGAGGACGTTGCTTCACTGGCCCATGTTGGTATCGTCATTGTGCTCTTCCTGGGTGAGGCAGATCGGTCGCTAGCCTCTGGACAGCTGCTCACAGTGGCGCTTGGCAGCTCACACTGGCTGCCGGCTACTCACTGTAGCGTATGGCAGCCCACTGCTGCAGGGCCTGCAGCTATGCTGTCCCAGGGACTCACAGCAGCCCAGCTCCAGGTGGAGCTGTTGTTCACAAACTTAGCTGTAGAGGGCAGTGTCACTGGCCCTCATATGTGGGATCCGAACCGGGGCCTCTGGCATCCCAAGCCAACTCTTAACCAATGCCACTCGGCAGGCCCTGTTTGTTTAATTTTTATAAATCCATCACTAACTTTTTGCAAATGCTTTGACAAATCTGTGAAACAATTGGCAAGTGAATGTTTCCAAACTTAAATGTAGTACGTTTGTTTTTTCATGTGGAGCCCTCCCTCCTGGAGCCTCCGTTCTCCAGCTCCACTTGGAACTGGTGGTTCTCTGCCACACCCTTGTCCTGCTGGTGGTGTCCTCCCGCCTTGCTCCTGTGTGAGCCTGTTTTCCTCTTGTTTTATTCTTTCTGGAGCTCTCATTCTTCCAATATGAGACCTTCTATGCTGCTCAGTGTGGCAGCCCCGAGCCACTTGTGGCTGTTGAGCACTTAAAATGTGGATTGTCCAAACTGGGGTGTGCTGTAAGACTTAGTATGAAAAAAGATTGTAAAATATTTCATTAATAATTTTAATATTGATTACATGTTGAAATACTAGTATCTTGGATTTATTGAGTTAAAGAGATATACTTCTAAAATTAATTTTGTCTGTTCTTTTTAAATGTGGCTACTAGCTAGAAAAATGTTAAATTATAAATACGGCTTGTAATATATTCCTATCCTATTGGATAGCACTGTTCTAATATGTATTATTTTCTCTGTTCTATTTTCCTTCTGTTTATTTGCTCTGTTTTCTGGGATATTTCATCAATTCCATTTCCTAGTCCTTCTACTGAACTTTTTATTTCAGCTGTCTTCTTTTTAAGTTCCAAGAGCATTTTGTTAGTCTTAGCCTTCCTTTTGCATAGAATATTTCACATTTTATGAATGCAATAATTTCTCATGTCTCTAATTATTTTAAGACTAGTTCTCTTGATTTTCAAAAAAAAATTTTTTTTTTAAATTTTTTCATGCTATCTGCACTGTTCTGGTGTCCTACAAGTCTTCATTCTCTTTGTTTGCTCTCCATCTTTCACCTTGGAGGCTTTCCGCAAGTGTCTAATGTTTCTTCACAATCCATTCATATTTAAGAGACACCAAAAAGATGCCTAGAAATTCCGCATGCATTGGCTTATTGGCTGGCAGTCTCTACTGTGGGTGATGAGGTAGAAAGTTGAATTCTTTTTGAGAGTCATACCCATCACCACCCCACCACCAAGTGTTAGTTTGTGCAGGCTTTTTCTCCAGAGAAGAATCCTCCAGGCTACTGTTTTGGTAGGTAGTTGAGGGAAGGTACAGAGGTGTTGGGAGCTAAGTGTTCACATTCCACTCAATTCCGCTCTTTTTAGTGCCTATTCATCCCAGGCCTCTCTGATGTTTCCAAATTCGATCATCTCTAGTTTCTCTAGAAAATAAACCTTCTCTTTCTTGGGAAAGTAGAGCTGGTCACCCAACTCGGGGTTGGGGTGGGAAAGAGAGTATTTATTATTCATCCAACCCTGAGCTCTTATCTTATGCTGTAGGGCAAATGGCCTTTTTGGTGCCTTCAGGAAGTACTTAGGTTGTCACTTCCTCTATTCTGCTAAGTCAGTTACTACTGGTTGTTGTTTTTTTACTACTGGTTGTTTTTTTTTTGCTTTTCATTTTTAGAAACTGTGTTTAAATCTTTCATTTACTGTTATCTCCTATCCTGTTATTGTTGTCCTTATGGGCTCTTTTTTTTTTTTTTTGAGGGCAGTGCCACTGGCCCTCATATGTGGGACCGAACCGGGGCTACTGGCTTCCCAAGCCAGCGCTTAACCACCGCGCCACTCGGCCGGCCCTAATTCATTTTTAATTACATAGTATTTTCTTAGTGGGGTTTTAGTAAAGAAAAGAGATCAAGACATGTAGTTAATTTCCTCATCTCTACCTGGAAACCCCTAATTGTACCCTGAACTTGAGTTACAGTTCCCAAGAAGGAAGAGGCCACACCATATGGGACCACATAGGGAAGGACCGGGTTAGTCAGAAGGCTGAAGGAATGGGGAGAAAGCATGGGCACAAGACTTGATTGTGGTTTTTGTGGGAAGGAATGAGTGAGGCAGGGTAAGCGACTGAGTAGACTTAGGGTTGGATAATTTAAATAGTTTCGGGGGTTCTGGGCTGTAGGGGTAGTCCACAGTTGTAACCAGTACTTGGGCCTGGGATGATTATGGCAGAGGAATTTACTTCCTAGCATGTAAAAGCTAGATAGATAAAAGAGATTCAGAATAAGGGCTCTAGGTTGGTTAGTTTGCTTTGGAAAGGCACACCTCCTGGGGAGTTGTTTGCTGTAAGAATTGCCTAGCCCTGGGAGGAGCGTCCCTCTCTAGTCAGTAAGTCCCCAGATGCCAGAGCATCAGAAATACAGAAAATAGTTAATAAAGAAGTGGTCAAACAAAGGTTGAGGTAGAGAGTCAAGAAGAGGCAGGAGTGACCTGGCTCTTAGTGGAAGGAATATGCTTACATAAAGGTCAGGAATACTCCATTTTGGGAAAACACTCATTGCAGTGTCATCATGGATGGAGTGCAAGCAAGACAGACTAGATTAGTTAGGAGATTTAGCTTTCACATATAACCAGAAGTCTGTAGGCACAGCATAGGGCTGATGTAGCTATTCAAGAAAGCCACCAACTATCTAGGCTCCATATCACTTCCTGTTCCACCAGCCTTTACCTGTGGCTTTGTCCCCAATTAACAAGATAGCTGATCCATTGTCCCCAATTAACAAGATAGCTGATCCACCTGCCTGTAGGCTTTGATTCCAAGTCCCAGGCAGGAAGTAAGAGTAGGTGAAATGACAAAAGGCAAATTCCAGCTGACATATCTCCCTCTTATCTGGGAGATAAAAGCTTTCCTGGATGTCCCACTCAATGGATTTCTGCTTACATCTCATTGGCAAGAACCGAGAGCCATGTGGTTTACCCCAAGACACAAGGTATTTAGGGGAGGTCATACTTGCCAACATTTATATTGTTACCCCAAGCAAAATTGAGGGTCTACCAGTAAGGACAAATCCATATGTGAATGGATTATATTTAGCAGTGGCTGTCACAGTGGGAGAAAGCTAATATGAGCTTGTCTTCTTCAATTAAAGGAGACAAACCATTTGAAGTATTTAGCACAATGCCTAGCTTACAGACATTAGTTTATATGTGTTAAAAAAAAAAAAAAAGTTTGCTGCTGCCACTACCACTAATGTTGTTAATAAAGTGTAGTATTTCATAGTCTTGATTTTGACAGTCCCATTAATTCAACAGATATTTGTTGCCCTTTTGTAATGTGCAGTCTTTAGGTGTTAAGGGTCAAGAAAGGGAATAAAATCTGATTCCTGCCTTCTAAGAGCTTGCCATTTGTGTAGATAAATACATGAGGCACTGGATATGATTAAAGTTTCAGCAGTAGCAGTTGTGATACTGGAAGTGAACAGAACTTGTTGAGAAAGCATGGGTACAAATGATTCCTCATTTCACAGACAAGGAAATTGGGAGCCACCAGGGAAGTGAAGGGGCTGGCCACAGTCACTTCGTTCTCTGTGGAGAAAACCAGACCTGGAGCCCAAGCCTCCTGACACCCAAGCTGGTGATCTTCCGGTTATACTGCCCTATCTGAAGTAATTTGAAAATGCAAAACTGGATGAAGAGACCAAAATAATATACCCTTGACTTGTAGGGAGGTGGGCAAGCCATTTCACAAAAGCATAGCCCTTGGCTGAGGAGAAAATTTCACCAGCAATATATTTACTAAACTCCCAGGACTGTGATGATATGTGTGTGCTGGGATGAAAGTAAAGGCCCCTCTGAGTGGCAAACAGGACAATTCCTCTGGGTCAAGTCTTTTATTCACTCTGGTTTTTAATGAGCAATCCTGATTATTCTAAGGATTGCATTAAATCTGCAAATGCTTCTTGCATAACTCCCCACTCACAGATCCACTATTGGACAGTATGGGTCACTAAAATGTGGAAAAAGAATGAAAATTTGGGATCCTGGTGCATGACACAAGATTAGAGGAGGGAAGGAGCCATAAAATGTCATCCAGAAATATTTGAAAGATATTACATGCAGTCTGTTCACTACAATGACCACTACATTTTTTTGATTAAAGAATACTTTGTTCTGCTTGGCATAAAGCATAGCTCTAGCTTTTGTGGGGTTTGTTGTTGTTGTTATTGTAAATGATGAAGTTAATGAAAATCGCAGACTGTCTGGCTGGCAGAAACAAAATAAAGTCACATTGGGAAACAGCTGCATTGGCAATTAAATGGCATTTAATGTGACTAATATCAAAAGGGTGGGTTTTTATCCCTCTAGCAATAGGGATACAAAATTTAGGCTTCTGAGCTGGTGTATTATAACAGTTTTGAGTCAGTGGATGTTTAGAAGTCATTCTGATATTTATAAGGAAAACCCCCCCAGTGAGCATAGAAGGGGATTGGGGGGGGGGAGGGGGGAGAGCAAGAGATGCGCAGTTCAAATTTTGAAAACTGGCATAAATTTTGTAGTTTTATTTTTTTTTCCCTAAGCATTAGCTGTTCTGTGTTTCAGTTCAATGAAATAAAGGCCTCTTGTTTCCCATACCAATCAAGTGACCTCCTGCCTCGAAGTAATTAGTGGTAAACTTCAATATGCAAGCTAAAAGACCACCTAATTAAAAAGTGTAATTAATTTACATAGTTCATTCAAAATGGCTAGATTAGATAGCTTATGGAGATAATGTAAAACTCTTTGAGCTGCTTTTATTGGCTTCTTTCCCTGCTGTTCCTCGGGTTCTGAGTATTTTCAAGGGAATGAGTTTATCAAAGTGGGAAGGGCTTTGAGGTGATGGTTTTAGCTAATCACTGCTAAACATTTAAAGCTTTGCAATTATTTTTATCAATTACCCAAGTATAAAACAACAACAGAAAAATGGCCTTATCTTCCTGCTTGGTACTGAGTGGCCTAATGTTATTAGTGAATATTTATTAAGTGTCTGTTGAGTGCTAGATGCCACTCAAAACACACAGTTATTTTAGAGATTGCCACGGTTAGCAATGACTGATGCTCTAGCTAGACAGTACTTTCACCCTTCTGATCACAATACGATGGTTGCAGAACCCCAAAGAAAGACACTGGCCAAAGGGTTTTTCTCCCCCTTTATTCATAATTCACAATGTCAATCAATGACTCATATTATTTACTCTTCATCATAAATGTATTGAGCCCCAGAAGTTGGCCAAGCCCCTATGTGAGAACCAAGTGGCTGTTCCAATGGTGAAGGAGGAGTATTCTGATTCCTTACCTTCCCTAGTGCAGAAATTGTGGCCATGTGGTGACATGGAATCACAAATTTCTTTCCCTTTATCTGAGTTACAAAGGGAGAAGTTTCTCCCCAATTTATGTATGGACGCAATATATCAAAAGATCTATCAAGCAGGGCTCTTAAACAAAGAAGTTTCAGGAAAGGGATTTGTTAATAAACCTGTGTTTGGGGGAGATGCCTAAGGACCTTGGCAACACCTTGCCAAAGAACAACAGATAAATCATCACCTTCTTTTAATTTAATCTGCTACCCCTAAGAAGGAAAATGATGATGAGTCTCCAGATAACCTTGAGCTAACTCTGCAGGGCTGTCCTGAGAGTATCTCATGACAAGAGCAAATGCCAATTTCCGCCTCAATATATTTGACAATATATATCATTGTGACATGAACTTTCTCTAAGTCCTTAATATTTCGGAGCTTGAATCACTTAACAAAGAGTCCTCCCCTCTCCATGAGATAAACTGTTATATTATTATTCACATCGGAACCAGAATTCTACAGCTTGGCTGCTTATGTCAATTAAGCCCCTGTGTAGTTCCAAAATTTTCACCTTTTTGTTCTTTGTAAGCATAATACAAGTGCCAGTTCACTTTCCAAATGCCTCAGTTTCCTCATTATTATGCTTCAGACAATAGCATCATAATCACACAACTCAGAACTTTAATAGACTCTGTTATAATACTATCTAAAATAGAGGTTCTCAAACATTGCCGCACAGTAAAGCCTCCTAGAGAGTTGATGTGGGTGGAGGGAATCCAGATGCCAGGGCTGCATCCCAGACCAATTACAGTAAAACCTTGGATTGCAAGTGACTTGGTTTGCGATTATTCCCCAAGACAAACAAACATTTCTAGTACATTTTAACATGGTAAATGGACGATGTCTTGCAATGCAAATAGTTTGTTTCCAGAATGAATTATGCTCGCAAACCAAGATATTACTGTATTAATAAATCGAGAAAGGACCCAGGTGTCAGGATTATTTCTTACGTCACTGAGCAATAGAAGACTCTTGTCATATGCCTCTAAATTTTGAGGTAATTTGTCATGAAGCATTATTGTGACCACAGCTCTCTGATACACCCATTCATTCATTTCTTTATTCTTTGAATGCTTATCGAGCACCTACGATGTCCCAGGACTTGCTAGGTATTGGGGATACAATGAAAACAAGATGGCCAAGGTCCTCGCCCTACTGCAGTTTATGATCTTGTGATAAACAAAAAACAAGTAAACACATAGCTATGTAATATCATTTCAGGTATCATTTACAGCTGTGGCAACAAATAATTCCCTACTAATGTGAGATACAGAAAAATTTGTATTCATTCCTCATATCTTACTAAGGATACATTCCAAATAGATTAAAGACTTCAATTTTTAAAATGAAGAAATCATGGCAGAGCCAGAAGCCATAGAAGAAAAGACCAATAAATCAGACTAACGTAACACCATAATCAAAGTCAAAAGATGAACAAACTGAGAAAAAAATTATTGTAACTCATATGGCCAAAGGTTTACTTTCTGAATGTATATAGATTTCAGAAAAATCAGTAAGAAAAAGATCTAAAATCAAATAGAAAAAAGAACAGAAAAAGGAAATACTAGTGGTTCTTAAACATCAGAAAAAAATACTCAAATCTACTTGTAATAATAGAAATGCATACTAAAGCTACACTGAGATCCTACTTCACTCCTCATCTTGGCAAAGATCCAGGAGTTTCATAACACGCTGGGTTGGCCAGGGTGTGGGGAAACAGGCATTGTCATATATTGTTGGTAGAACTGCAAGTTGGCACAACTTCTATGGATGGCAATTTGCCACAAACACTTTGTGCCAGTGCTGACTTAGACCTCTAGGAATTTAATCTATAGATATATTTGCATATGTGCAAAATAATACAGCATTAGTTTAGAGGCAAAAGATTGGAAACAACCTAAATGCTCATCAATAGGGGATGGATTAAATAAATTGAGACATTCATGCAACGAAACACTATGCAGCTGCAGAAAAAAATGAGAAAACTCTGTATATAATACTGATATCAAAAGATATCTAAATTATGCTGTCAAGTAAAAAAAAAAAGAAACAAGTCAAAAGATACTATATGCGTATATGCTACCATTTGGTTAAAAAGCATATAAAAAGATAGGCTAGACTGATGATACAAATATGTATACATAATGAGGTCAGTATAAAAGGGTTTAAATAGGATAAGCCTAAAGAGACATCTACATATAAATATTTGTTTGTATGCTTAAAACTTTCTCAGGGAACATACACAAAAGACAAGTAATTTTTGTGGTGTGTGTGGAGAGAAACTGGGTGGTTTGGGACAGAAGAAAAAAGAGACTTTCCTCCCTTTCTTTCTAATTTTAGAATTCTGAACCATTTCATTATTCACAAAATTAAATTTTAAAAAATACAGTATAAATATGTTGATAATTAAACACATGTAAAATTAAAAAGTGTTAGGGTGTAGTCTGCGGCAGATTACGCAGGATTCCATATGTGACAGGCTCTTCAGGGGAGGGATTTCTCAGGGATGACATTTGGCAAAGAGCTGAATGAAGTCAGAGGATGAGCTATGGGAACACTTGGGGAAAAGAAAGCATTTCAGACAGAAAGACAAGTCGAGGTGAAGGCCCTGAGGGAGATGCCTCGGATTTGGAGCTGCAGAGCAGAGGCCAAGGTTTCTGGAACAAAGTAGGGGAGGGGAGGATGGAGATATGGTCTGAAAGGGCACAGGGACCTGGTCACGTGGGCCTTATAGGTCATAACAAGGGGTTTAGAGTTGATTACATGTGATGGAAAGATATAAGAGGTTTGGGCAGGAGAGGGACATAACTGACCTTCCATTCTGACTGTATGTGGAGAGTAGCCTGAAGACGAGGAAGTAGGAAGCTATTCAAGGTGCCAGATGGTGGTGGCTTGGACCTGTGACAGTGAAGGTGGTGAGAAATGGGCAGTTTGGGGATATATTTTGAAAGCAGGGCCAAAAGGGCTTGCCACTGCATTGGATGTGAAGGTAATAACAAGGGATGATCTGAAGATAACTTCAATTCTTTTGGCTTCAGCAACCAGGTGAATAATACTAAGCACCTATTGTATTCTTGGTGCAAAACAGACATGGCCCTGTCCTCAGGGAACTCACTGTTTAATGGAAGAGACATTAAACAAGCATTGCCTTAATAAACTTCATAATAATACTGGGAGAGGGCAGAAGGTGTGGGGTCAGGGGAAGCATTAACAAGATGCTGGGAGAGAAGGTAATGACAGGAGGTGGGAAGGGCATAATTAGAGGGTAAGGAAGATCTTGCCCAGGAGGTGAAGTTTAAACTGAGATCTAAAAGCTGAGAAGAAGCCAGCTATATGAAGAATGGGGGAAGGACATTCAAGGGAAAGGAAACAGCACATGTAAAGGCCTTGAATTAGGGGGAAACTGTTGTATGAATTTCCATGAGGCCAAGGTAATATACCAAAAGGAGGTAGGGAGGTAGGCACTGGTGCTTATGGGCTCAGGTGAGGAGGACGGGTGTGTGTGTGTGTGTGTGTGTGTGTGTGTGTGTGTGTGTTTCTGGAGAGCAATGGGGAGTCAAGTTTTGTGATTGTAACAGCTGTCCTCAGAATTCTGGAAACCAAGGAGGTGGGCATGGAATTCTGCCAAGACATAGCCTAACACTTTTGAAACTGGCTACTCCACTATTCCACCACCATCAGCCTTCTTTTTCTTCTAAAGTTAGGTCCCTAGTCTTTTCGTGAGATGAAAATTTCTCTTTTTCCCAAGAAGACAGAGATCTTAGAGTTCATTGGCAGTGTTCATGGGATGCCTTTTTATAGCAACTTTTCAAAGTTGCAGGTCGGCCCACTTTACACTATCCCCTCATGAGAAGGAGTAAAATTTGGTGGCCATGGGTAGGCAAGAAAAAACAACAACAACAAAATACTAAAGTCAAGAGTTCCCAACCTCAAGCTGACTGAGGACATCTGGAAGTGGCCTGAGCACCCATGTGCCATTGCCATGTAGCGCAGCCATTCTTCCATCTATCATAAGCACTACACCAACTTTCAGAAGAGAAAAATAACAAGTTAATGGTGAGTTGATGAGCTGATCAGTATTCTCAGTTCACCTCTTTCTTTAGCTACAGGACCCAATTGAAAATGGGAGCATGAGAATCTCAAAGGGCTGCCGCCATGGCACATGCCCCCCAGCTGCCTGGCACAACCTGGTGCTCCTACCTCGGGCACTTACAGACCTGACGGTGCTGCTTTAGGGGCTACCATCCTCAGGCCTGATTAGAACTTGACCCCTCTTGGACACCACCAAACCTCTAGGCTGGGTTAGAACAGGGCTCCAGAGACTAATCCTATTGTTTCCAGAGTCACGATGGTCGGTGATACAACTTCTCATCAAGAACATGGGAGACTTGTATACATGAAGGGAAGGGAATTAAAAGGGCAAATAACTAACACCACCATAGCTATCACTGAAATTGCATTTGCTAGATTCGGGCTCTACTTTAAGGCCATTACGTCTCACCACAACCTCATGAGGTGGGTACTCTGCTTACCCCCGTTTTCCAGATCACGTAGGAAGCTCTGCAAGTAGGGATTCTTTTAATAAGAGTTACTACACTTAATGCTTGTTGGGAATTTCATCCCAATCCTGGCGGTTTCTAGGAGACTAACCAGGTTTCATTCAGGAAAGTGGAAACAGGCCTAGGGAAGGTGGGAGACCTGAGCCTTGGTCCTAATCCCCTACTAGCCACTGCGAGGCTTTGGGTTCTTGTCTTTAAAAATGGAAATGTTAGGCACAAATGCCTAAGGACTCCCCTGGTTCTGAGGGTGTCAGACCCTTGACACTAGCATCCCCTATGTTGTCTACATCAAATCTTGGTCCAGGCCCCTGTCCAAACACTGAGCCCCTCACCACCAATGAATCCCATGGCAATCCCTGGGCTCACTTTCTAGGGTTTAAACCTGAGCATGAAGGAGTAGGGGGAGAGACCGGCATCACTTGCAAAGGCTACCCTAAGCTCTTCAACAACAGGGCCATCTTGACACCCCACTGTCAGGTAATTGTGCACTCTCATTCCGGGCTGCTCTTCGCAAAGCTGGCCAGCTGATTTCCATCCTGAATGGGAGACACATATGCCAACAGTGATGAACTCTCCTCCATAATTCAGATTGCTTAATAAGCGTAACTTGAATTGGAAAATCTGATTCCCAACTGCCATTGAACAACTAGGCCATTTAGTCATTCTTCTTTCCGTTCATTCATTCAACAAAAACTTTTTTGAACATTATTATGTATCGAGCACTGCACAAGGCTCTAGGGATATTGAGGTAAGAAACAAAGTTTCAACCCCTGTACAGCTGGTATTCTACTCAGGGAAAGAAGCAATAGACAAATAAGATTATGGCACACTTTCTGGTAGTGATATGAGCTAGACCGGGTAAAAGATGAAGGATGAAGAATGATGGCGATATATGACTCTTTGAAGGGACATTTTTATTTTTAGGTGTGCAGTTAATTGAGGAAAAGCTTCTCTGCAGAGATAATATTTGAGCAGACACCTGATGAAGAGAGAGATCTAACCAGGCGAAACTCCAGGGAAGTATGTTTCAGGAAGAAGGAACAAACAGCAAGGTACCATGGCCCCAAGCTGGAATGTAGATGGCAAACCTGAGGAAAGAGAGGCTAGTGTGTGTGCATAGCAGTAGTGACCTTCCACACTTTGGAAATTAGAAGTATAAGCTGCAAGAAAGGAATCTCACGCAGAGTGACTTTAAAGATGACAAAATATGTGGCAAGACAGCCAGGCCTACCCCTAACATTTGCAGGAGCAAAGTACAAACAGAGGACCAAATACTGTACTGCTAATATTTTTTTTTTTTTTTGAGCGCAGTGTCACTGCCCCTCATATGTGGGACCCAAACTGGGGCTGCTGGCTTCCCAAACCAGCACTTAAGCACCGTGCCACTCGGCCGGCCCATGTATGGTTAATATTTTAAAACTATAAATCAAGCTAACAAATTATTACATGAAATATGTTCTATCTTTTGACCTTGACAAATATATCTTCATAACAATCTGAAAGTTCAAGTTCAAATTTCTAATGTTTATCGAGTCCTAGCTCACAAGCTCTGGGCTTGCCTCTTCTTCTTTTCCTACCAACCAGATACATCCAGTGCAGCAAGGGGTCTCCCACATACACAAGTGGTCACCTTATTCCACTTGTTCAGGCTCCATGATACCCATCACAAAGCCGCGCCTCAGGCCTAGGCGTGTGCATACTGCAGATGGACTTATACGAGAAGAGGCCCATACAAGCCCTGGGAACAGGACAGTTGGGCCAGGAATTCTGGAGCCCCAGGTGGTCTGGAGGCAGCAGAGTGGGCTCTGGGTGAGCTGAGGCTGAAGAAGGTCCAACTGGGACCATCTAAAGGTCCAAGGCAGAGGATATGTGCTTGCCCAGGTAAATGGGAGGTATTGTAGGTAGTTCCTGAATAATGAATATTAAAACAAGCATCCATGCAGAGACAAGTTGGGGACTGGGGAACGAAGGCCAACGTGCCAGAGAAGTTGGGCTAAACCATTTGGGACAAGAGTAAGGAAGTTATACTAGAAATCTTAGATTGGTAACCTAGGAAGTTTATACATTTCTCATGTTTTCTGTGTTTATTTCGTCTTTGTTCTCTGGACATCTGTAGTAAAATCTTTGAAAGCTCTTGGCTAAGAGAACCCAGGAAAAGGTTTTGATCTTTGCCTGAGCCACCTGGGGGACAGCAGGAACTTAGGGAAAAGACTCAAAGAAGAAGATGATATTTGTGGTTCACAAGTATTTTCTAACCTCTCCACCTGCACGAACACTCCTGAAAATTTTCTTTCCAGTGCTAACCTTGGAAGTTCTGAATAAGAAAAGGAACCCCATAGTGCAACAAAACTGCCAGAGGCCCCAGTATGTTTGCCCTTCCTTTCTCTCAGGAACTGAACCCCCTCTTTTTTACCTGGAACAGGACTATCGAATATAAAGACACTCTTTCCCACCCTTACTTGTAGCTAGGTGTCATCATTTGACCAAGTTCTAATCAATAGGATTGAGTAGAAGTGATGTATACAATGTCAGGCTTGTTCTTTTAGAGGAAGAAGGGATTCTCCTCTTCCCCCTTCTTGCTTCCTGTTGGCTAGACTGTGACATGGTGGCAAGACATCCTGAACAACACGGACAACGGGGACACCCGAGCAGGTAGAATGACAGAGAAGGGATTGTGTCCCTAACATCATACACCTGCCATAACAGTCTTGGCTTTCTTACATCTCGACTATTAAATGGGAGAGAAACGGAATTCTATCTTGTTTAAGCCACTGTTGTTTTTTGCTGTCGTTGTTTTTTGCCTCTTTTTAAGCCACTGAATCTTCATCCCAACAAATACAGTACTTTTACCACCTCTTGGAGGGAATGAATTCCACAAGTTTAATTTGCCCTGTATAAAGGACTTTCTTTTGTTTGTGTTGAAGATTAATCTGCTTTTACTCTCTTGTAACCTTACTGAAATAGATTTTGATCACATCACCCCTCAGCACATGTCTTTCTAGGTTGATATCCTTTGAGGTTTAGTCTGACCTTATAGAGAATGCCTCTGCATTTCCTAAAATTCAACAACTTCAACTTTATTATCGGCTGTCAGTTAAATGGTTCCATGGGCTATTGTCTTTGGGCGGGTAACCAGCCTAGAACCTACAGATGTTTATTGAATTGGACTAAGTTGAACTTCAAAAAGCATTTTCTCTTTAAAGAGACAGCATAACTAAGTTCAAGTTTCTAGACTTCATAGCCCAGGTTTTCATGTGCTATCCCACGTAGGCAATATGAAGTCATGCAAGGAATTACAACTGGGAGAGAATTCCTTTACAGGAACACTCTTCTTCTTCCATCCCCATCTCAACTCAATTTCCTGGCCAGTTCCTATGTACCTTTCATGTGTTAGCTTATGCATCACTTCTGAGGCCCCTAGACTAGATTAGCTTCCTCTGTGTTGCTGTCTCATGGCTTCTGGTAACAGTTACTTTGCATTATACATATCATGTTTGTATTTACTACTCTGCTGTCTATCTTTCTTCATCAACTATAAAGGCATCACTATACCCATCACACCCACAGGTCCCAGCCCAGTGCTTGGCTCACTGCCAGTGTTCAATAATAGTTCTGTGAATGAATGAATGAACAGTCAATGAATGCATAGATGAGCAATAAATAATATCCTCGATTCTTCTCTCTCACACCACATACATGAAAGCAAATCCTAGGCTCTTCCTAAGAAATACTTATAGATTCCAACCACTTATCACTTCCTCCACTGCTCTCATTCTGGTACAAGCAACCATCATTTCTCCCTAGGATTATTGTGTTATACTTCTAAATGGCCTTTCTGCTTCTACTTCCCTCCTTTCCTACCTCTCCAGCACACCAGTCTTTCAGTATGAATGAATATAGGGGACGCCTGAGGATGAAGGCCAAATCATAAGTGAGGGCCATGTTGAAGATAGCAGTTATATCCCTCTCAGAGCAGGAAAGCTATGAGGCCTCTTTTCTTATGTTTTAACTAGTTCAGGTAAAAACTACAATTTTCAGTCTGCATTGAGGTAGGTATGGCCATGTGATTCAGTTTTGGGCAATGCATTGTGAGAAAAAGTGATAGATGCATTTTTGAGCCATGTCCTTAAAAGGAAGAGTGAGCCTCCCTCCTCATCTCCCTTTCCAGCTGCCTGGAAATACAGAAGTGATGGCAGGAGCTGGGGCAGCCGTCTTAGGCCACAAGATGGAAGCTAAATGTTGAAGAAGGCCAGATAGCAATAAAGAAGGCTGAATTCTCAACCTTTTGGAGCTGCTCTATCAGCCTTGTCATGTGACCCTTGGAATGGGAGAGAGAAATAAAATTCCCATCTTTTCTAAGCTATTCTATTTGGGGGTCTCTGTTATGTATCCTAACTCATACATACTCCCGTCCCTATTCCAGTTGATACATGGGGAGTGAAAAAAAGATTATGCCAGGAAAGTGGATATGGAAAAGTCACTATCCCTCCTAAAGGGTGACTTGGGGACCTCAAATTAAGGAAGAGGGGGAGAATAAATCCTGTTCTAAAGCAGCCAGGAAAGAACTATCTTCTGCCTAGAAAAGACTCTCTGGTTCCATATGTTAGCATCTTGAGAAAGCATCAGAGGGTGGAGAAGGCTGCCCTGTGCTTAGTTTCAGGTCCTAATGTGTAAAATGCCTTTGGGGAATGAATGGGAGAATTAGCTTAAGCTCTGGATTTGGGGGCTTTAGTGGGTTTAAGACAGACTTTTAATCACTCTTCATTCCCTGTGGTCCCAGCGTGTGAATTTTAATCACATTCACTTGCACCTCCATCCAGGGCAAGGTCTGCCTGGATTTATGACACATCATTGTGTGCGGCTGTCCCCCACCCCCAGCCAGAGTGCCAGCTGCCCAGGGCCTGTGTCTGTCTGGGGCAAGAACTGCCCACCGACAAAGTAGGTTTCCTGACAACTCTCTGCAACATGGGCAATTTTTTATATAGGTTTGGATTAATATCAACCTCTTTGGGGTCAGATGAAAGATATGAGTTTGTTATAAATTTGTTAAACTGCATGCATCTTCTTACCAGTTGTTTTCTTGGAACTTATTGGTTTGACAGTTTATTTTTGATTCTTGACCCACTTCTTCCCTAGATTTAGACTATTGCTAAAACTCCTCTGGAGATTTGTATTATTTCTCCTCTGAAGGTCTTAATCACAAATATTACAGTTTCATCTAGATGCCACTCTTTCATAAACTGGGGCTTGTGTGGAAGGGGGCTGAACCCCCTGAAGTTGTTTGCAAATATATGCATTTTAATGGGAGGCGGTCCATAGCTTGCTTCAGATTCTCAAAGGCATCTGTGACCCCTCAAGTAAATGTTTTCTTTTACATTCAAGAGTTTCCATCAGAGCTAGTGAGGCTGATTAGGGAAGCAGTAATTTTGGATGATGATAATTTAACCCTGAATCCTCTTCTCTCAAGTCTCCCACTGCCACCAGAACGATATATGAAAAAGTCATTTATCTAAGCCAGCTGCCTCTCCTTGCTGTCCTCTTTTAAAATGGGAACATCCTACAAAGAGTATCACATTAACTCCTAACACCTAAAAAAGTTAATTTATCAAATTCCTTTTTTCCTCAGGATCCCATGTTCCTGGGTCTGAAAAGAATATTGATTTCGAAGGTGGGAGGGTAAATCTGAGCACCTCCTACTTGGTGCAAAACGCCTGACGGCCATAGTCCACCATGGTTGGAAAACTCAGTGCAGAGCATGGTGAACTCGGGTTCCACCAGGCCACGGATCTGCCCCTCTGTTCACCCCTCCCGCGACAGTGTTCACAGCACCTAACATATAGTAGGTGCTCAGTAAACATTGACTGGATGGATAAGGGAACATGTGTCAGTTGCCTCCTCAGTCACTTTGTGTGGATAATATGAGCCAAGAATGGTTCCCAATGAAACTGAATCAAAGACAGGGTTTTAACAATCTAATTAAAAATACATAGGGAGGCATCACCACATCTGGAGATTGGGACACGCCTGTGTACATGCCTTGAGGTCAAGAGGGAATTCATAGTTTAATAAACCAGAGAGATCAGAGCTCCCCATGTAAGAAATCTTCGGAATAATTTATTCAAGACTTTTCTTTTTGTTTCCTATGAGGTGGTTAAACAGAGTTCTTGCCTTTTCAGAGCTGTAATCCCGTTTTGAAAATGACGTGGAGGGCCAGCCGAGTGGCGCGTTGGTTAAGCGCTGGCTTGGGACGCCAGCGGCCCCGGTTCGGATCCCACATATGGGGGCCAGTGACTGAGAGCCCCCGAGGCCCTTCCACCCCGGGACCCCAAGCCAGCGTGAAGGCGCAGAGCGTGCCCGCGCGGATGCCTCCCGTGGCGGCGCCCCCGCCTCTGAGCGCCCGTGCGTTGTGCCACTCTTGCCCGGTCCCCGTCACGCGATCCAACAGGGCTCCCACCTGCGCCTAGACAGTCCCCGGACAGCCCCGCAGCGCCCGCCCCGGCCAGGGGCTCCTGGCTCCGGCCGGCTCCTCCAACCACCGACGTCCGCGAAGTTGTTGGTGCGCACCGGCTACCGCTGGCCCTGCGCGGCCTCCTCCGTGCGCCCCGCCCCGCCCCGACTCGGGCCTGAGAAAGGAGGCCGGGCGGCTGGCGCTGCGCCCCCTAGGGGACGGGCGGGACGGGCCCGGGCGCGCCTCGGACACCGCGGGACGGCGCGACGGCGGAAAGGCGCGGCTGCAGCCCCTTCGGGCGGGCCGGCGGGCCGGGCCTGCAGAGGAGTTGGGCTATTTTGTAACTGCACCATCCACCCAAGCCTCATTACCACCTCTTAATGAGACCCCTTTACTCCGTGACGTGCAACCGCTCCATCTCATTAAGGAAATCGCTCTTCAATGCTGATTATTTTATTTGCAGCCATAATTATATTTCTTTCGGCTAAATCACGGTTTAATCGAGCCCACATGGAGGGCAGCAGCACTAATTACGGCGGGGGATGCGGCGGCGGCGGCGCCCGGCGCGGGCCGGCTGGGGGGGGGGGTGCGGTGCTGGGGGCCCGGGCGGCGGACGCGGCCCGGGGGCCGGCGGGCGGGGAGGGGCGCGCGCGGGGGGCGGGGGCCCGCGCTCAAACACAACAACTTATTACTTCTAATTCCCCAACTGTCACCAAATCACCTGCACGAAACAAGAATCTAATTTGTTAAGCTGGCATGTCTGCAGATGGAAGATCGATCTTCTCTGTAGATTTCTCTAATTGAGTGAATATAGACGCCCGGAATTAGCCTCACTCGGGCCTTAAGGGGCGGGGGCCAAGGGAGGGGGTTGGAGAGACAAGGTGGGGGAGGGAGGGAGAAGAAAGAAGAGAGGATAAGGGGGGGAGAGAGAGAAAGAGAAAGGGGAAGGAAAAGCGGAAGAAAGAGGAGGGGAGGACAAGAGTACAGAGGGAGAAGGGAAAGGGAGAGGAGAGAGAGGGAGGGAGAACGAAAAGGCAGAAAAGAGAAAGGGGGAAGGGAGACTAAAGGGAAGAGGGAAAAGGAAGCAAAAGGAAAAGCACGGGCAGGACGACGAAGAAAGAAAGAAAACATAGGGAAAGAGAACATTCCATATGATGAAGGCTCACCGTCTACAGATTGCTATCTCGGTCCACCCACCCACCCCCCGGCCCAAGTGTAAAGTAGCTGCAGGAGCCCAGCCCTGGTGTCGGTCCTAAACTTGGACTAACTGCTTATGAAAAGAAAAAGGCTGGGACTGTGAAGCCGGACCCGGGAGCGAAGCGGGGAGGAGGTGGGCGCCGGCGGCTCCAAGAAATGGCTTACAGAATTACATTTGTTTTTCTTGTGATTTTATTAAAAGTCACTCCTCATCTCCAGAATGCGTGAAAATATCTACTTTCCACTCAGATACACCGCATTAACTTGTTGGAGGCGAATTTGTTTGTTTGTCTATTTTATTTATTTGCTAGATAAGATTGATGCCGTCTTATTAGCGCTATATCTAGTTATAGAAAGAGATAAGGATGAGATGTTTTTCTTTTTACTCCAATTACTAGCCTTGTCACCTAACTGAATAACTGATATATGATTATTTATACTGAGTCAATAGAAATCAGAAAAGCAGCTAACTTAACACATACAAACAAAATTTCTATGTCACTTATTATATTGTTTGGCTAATTGGGGCCATTAAAATTGCAGGGCTAAAGGCAAAAAAGAGGAGATATGGAGTCAGGGGAGTGGGTACTGATCCGTCGTTGTTTTGTGCCTAGCTTCCTTCGTTGAAGGAGGTGGATGGTAGTTGTTAGAAGGCAAACATTAAAAAAATAAGCAAGCCCCGGAGCTCACGAAGAGTCAGTCATGCAAGTGGACTGACTATATGGTGGTAGTTTGCAAACTCGAATGCATGGGAAACTGTGTTGTTTATTGCAGGAAATATATATATATATATATTGAGTTCGTGTATAGCCACAGGATTCCCGGAAGCGTGGGAAATCAGGCTGTTTGGGGCGAGCTTTCTACTCCTCCGCTGTCCGCGGCACTTCCCCGCGGTTCGGGTGTGCAGGCAATGGACACATACTGCTCACACAAACGCGCACGCAAGTACACGCGTCACGCACAAGCAGCCCCCGCTCCCAACACATAAAAAGAATGCCTGGAGTGTGGGCCCTTGGCTTTTAGTTTCCACGTTGGGAAGCCCGGGTAAGGGATTTTTATGGCTACGGGCTCCCGCGGAGGCATCGACTGGGGACAGCCTGGCGGAGAGCAGCCGGGAGTCCCTGCGCTCCCGGCCCAGGAAGGCCTAGAGAATGAATGTTTGGGCTGGGCGCAGCCCAGTTTGTCTAGGAATTAAAGACGCTCACTCAGCGCTAGGGAGGCGCCGGCGGAAGGCGAGCCGAGGGGGTTTTCGCAATGGTCGGGCAGGAGCACTCAGCCAAAGCCTCTTTGGCTATGGTCTCTTTTGCTGGGAACCTCTAGAGAGTTCTTTTATGCAGAGAAGTGTGGAAGCGCCTGTCACCCCTTCCCAGAGACTTGGCTGTCCTCCCAGATCGCCTTTCTTCCACTCACCCCATCCTCAAATCCACTTATCCAAATGAGTCGTACATCAAACAGCCCCAAACTCGAGTGTAGATCACTGACCCCTGTCCGAGGCGGGAGAGGGGTGGTGAGGGAGGGGGATGGGGGAACATCGGTTCTGGCACTTGGGGCAAGATATGGGCAAAAGTGGTCACCGTGTTACAAACGCAGTGAACTTGAGAGCTTCCCGTTTTTTTCCTCGAGTATTTGCCTCCACCGTTTATTCTTTCTGAGGTTCTAAGGGAGGCTTGAGAAACACTAACTGATTTGCCATTGCGTTTGGTTTATTGCATATCTGGAAAAGTAAACAGGAGTGCTCAAGTCACTTGATTTGTTTTCTGTAAGCAAATAATACCCAAAAGCATGACTGTAATTTACCACGAATTAAAATTGATTCTTTTCATCAGGCAAGAAAATAGGAAAATGTGAGATCGTTAATTATTGAGGGAGGCGCTCCTCATTAAAGGGAACAATGTTACAATTCAGCATTTAATAGCAGGAATGTGAATAATAACGCGCCATATTTCAGCCCACTGTCTGCAAAGGAAAGAGAACAGTTTACAAATAACCCAAGCAGCCGAAAGTTACACTTAATAACACCCAAGGTTTCTGGAAGTGGAAAAAGCAATCAGGGCATTGGGTACACTACCCAATTCTTCAAGAGCACCCAGTATATATTTTTATTCTCTCTGTCTCTACAAAGGATTCACAATAAACCCAGAAATACAATTAGGGAGTAAATTAGAAATACAAACCCAATCAGCATATATCTGTCATTAAAACACTTGCTGTCTGGATCGCCTATCCCATCCCCATCTCCCCATCCAGCCACACCATACTTCTAAATCTTGCTCTGGACCAGGATGGCTAAGCACGAGGAAAGACACCGATTTTATAATTGCTGTTCTTGTAGTTTACATAATCAGCCAAAGATCAATCCTGAGATTTCGATTTTTAAAATATATGCATATATATCTCTCTCTCCCAGAAAGCCTGACTTCTCTCAAAAGTACAAAGTTCTTTGGCTCGGTCTGGGCGCGCGGCCCCGGCGGGAGCGGGAGAGGGTTCCTTGGCCTTTAAGTGCTCTTTGTGCTTCGTTAAAAAAAAAAGAGGGGGTGTGTGGAGAAAGAAAAAAACATGATTTCCCTCTGCATCGCCCCTTGGCAGGCTCTTGTACAAAATTCAATCTCTATTTTTTATGAGAAGTAAACTGTCTAAATAAATTTTATTAGGGGCAACCAATATATTTTCTGGTAGTTCCCTTTGTTCCACTTCTACGTGTGTGTAACAATCTAAAGCCTATTTATTGAGGAAAAATCACTGGATCCGTCATAGAAAATCCTTTTACTTTGCTTTGAAGTGATTTCTGAAGACATTCTTGTCATTCCGAAGATTTGGGGGCCATTGCGCTAAAGCCTCGCCTTGTTAGGGACCTCAGTTCCCATGATCATGTGGGAAATGCCTTAAATTATCAATAGCAATGGGCCTGACCGGCACTTTCCCGGCTGCCCCAGGAACGTGGGAAGATGACGGGGAATAAAACTGGGAAATACATCTCAGGCGCTGCTCTGGTGGATTCAGACATTGGCCAAAAGGAGCTACCGAGAGGGAACCCAGAGCGGGGGCGAGCATTTTACATCCAGACTATTGTCGTTTTTCTCGCCACGCCTGCTGGCAGCCGGCTCGTGACTCCCGGCTCCAGTTCCCCCTTGCGCCCTCCCCACCTAGACGCCCCCACACCGCCCTCCTTACCCCCTCCAACTCTCAAATTTCCTTCTGTTTTTTCCCCTTTCCTTTATGCCCCCCCCCACCGTTATGTTCTGAAGTCTTGGAAGAAATGATTTAGTTTGTTTATACTGCTATAAAAATCAAGACCAATAGAAAAGTCATAAAATGAAGCGGGCTATCAATCACGCCGCAACATTGTTATTCAGCGGTAACTAACAGAGATGGATAATCCTTTGATTTCGTCCCATTGTTATTACTCTGATATGTCTTCACATTAACTATTACACATTTATTTATCGACCTGAAAGATACAACAAAACAGAATATACGAGCGAGTGCGTGTGGGAGGACGCTGCACAGCCGGTGGCTCTTCTGGGGCGGCTGTGGGATGCGACAGGAGCGCTTGTGTACACACTGGAGTAGACTGGGGCCCCGCGTCCTTCTTCTCTCCCCAGGTGGCGGCCTCTCCTCCCTCGCTCCAGACAGGATGCGGAACCTCCCCAGTGCGGGCCTTCGCGCACCTGCCTGTTTGGGGGAGCGGGGTGCCTCTGTCAGGGCCGGTCTTTTCCTCTGACACTTCTCGGTACCTCCGTCCCTGTGTTCCGGGTTTTTAAGAACCCGCAAGCCCGACCCAGGTGGGCACAAACCCCTGCGAGTCCCTGGGAACGTGCAGCTAAGTGCGCACTCGAGAGCCAAGTCCGGGGCGCAGGCTGCACAGCTTTTGGCCTCTGTCGCGCCTCCTGCCGCGCACGCCGGGCGCTATAGTCTAGATTTGGGGGTTTGTTTAGGGGAAAGGGAAACTTTTATTGCAGGAACTCTATTTGCTTTAGGCCTAGGTATTCTCCTCCCAAGGAAACCCTTTCTCAAAAGTAAACTAGGCGCTTGCCAAACCTCCTCTCTCCTCCCAAACACGCCGCCGCCGCCCTGGCTCCTCCAAGCGGGAGCCCGCGGTCCCGGCGCTCCAGTCGCACCAAGGCCGCTTTGGCAGCAACTGCGGCGGCCGCTGAAGCTCGGCCAAGCAGGGCGCTTTCGGGGAACGGGTTCTGCAGCTCGGAAGGAACCCGTGTGGCTGATGCCCTGCATTCACACGTGTCTATGCGTGTGTGTGCGCGCGCACTTGTGTGTGCATGGGAGGAAGGGAACGGGCTGCAGCAGAGAAGGAGGAGGAAGCAAACTGCCACGGAGTTCGCCTTGCCGCCTCCTTTGTCTCCTCGCTCGGTCCCTGTCACACACACAGCTAAGGGCGCGCGCGCGAGCGCGCGCGCGCACACACGCACACACACACACAATTCCTCTCGCATCTGCTCTCAGGCCGCATTTCCAATGTTTTGTGTAAGTCAATTGGACGGAGAACAAAAAAGCCATTTGCTCGGTATTATTTAAAACAGACTTCATAGGGCCACCTTTTTGTGGAAGCTTTATTTGCACTAAATGAATAATCTTAATTGCATCACTCTCGAATTAAAAATCAATGTTAATCAAGTTGAGAGTAGTAAATATCAGTTTTCATTGTGCCTGGGTAGAGGGCATTTTTCTTGTGTTGCAAATAAAAATACAAGTCAAATAACTTTAAAGGGGCATTATGTTCTGCTACAAATACAATTGAAACGGATTGTTTAGGAGCAGATCAGAAATGGTACAGAATTTTGCACTTAATTTCCTCAGTTATCATTTACAATAAGAACCTCTGGGCTTGACAGCCAAGTCTAAACAGTAGTAAATTAGTACAAATTTATACTGATTTTACTCTAATAATCGTAATAAAAGCTTATAGATTTGGCACTAATTACATAAATGCCTAATGATCTTGAAAATTACTCTGGTTAGAAATATATTACTAATCTAAACTTTGTTGTTGGCTGGCTCTGAAAAATCAGAACATTAGAAATGGTTCGCTTCACTTGTGCGAAGCACTTTAAATTGTTCAAGTAGTTTAACATATTCAAAAGGAAAATAAAGAGCATTTAACTTTATTTACAGTCTTAAGTGGAGATGAGAGCCAAGCGGAACTTAGAAACTTTGACCAAAAGAGCGGGTTGTTGGCAAGGATGCAAGCGTGGACTCGGCGCAGAAGCCGGAAAGGGGCGAGAAGGGCACAAAGTGCAGGAATCAACACTGTGAGCTAGCCGTGGAAGCTCCGGGGGAGTAAACTCCTTTTTGTGCGCTCTAGGCCTGTAGAGGGGCTGGGAGTCTGCAGGCCCGGGGTTCCAGCCAGGGCGTCTGGCCCCTAGGCCCAGGCCTGCTGGGCAGCAGCGAAGTCTAGGCGCGGTCTGGAGCGCGCGGTGTTGTACCCTTGTGCTCCGGATTCGCAGGCCTGCGCCGCCGGAGGCAGGCCAGTGTTCCCAGAGCGCGCGGGCGGGGGAGATTCTGGGGTCACACAGGGGTCATGTCCTGCTCTGTCCCTTGCCTTGCCTCTGCCTTAGGAAGATGCTAGCTCAAAGAGACAGAGCTGCGTCTCTGGAGCGAGCGGGGCGGGAGAGAGAAGGAAAGGCGTGCCTGGAGAAAATCACAGGGAAGCACTAACGCAGGTCTGGCCCAGAAGCCCAGGGCGAGGGCGAGGCGGCCACCACTGCTTTAGCTGCTGCTCCGGGCTGGAGCCGCCAGGGCTGCCCCTGCCGCCTCCTTCGGGCGCGGGCGGGCGGGCGGGCGGAGTGGGGGACTCTCCGGGCGCTGACATTTGCAGGCTGCCCTCCTGATTGGTCCCCTCGCCGAGCTGCGCACGGGTTCATTCAACTGTTAAGCACCTCCCCGTCTCTCTAAAGGACATTATAATGCAAGAAGCCCCCTTTTTAACCACAAACCGAATTTTCTTTCATTTAGGTGATCTATATATGTCTATATCGTATAGCTTATAGCTTATATCTATTTTAAATAACTTAAAGCCGCTAAAATTTGGGGGGGAACAGCTTTCGCCCTGGAGCGGTGCGCGATGCTGTCTCACGCCGACCTCCTGGACGCCAGGCTAGGTGAGTGAGCGCCTCTCGCCCGGGCAGCCAGGAGAAGCCTGGGCAGGAAATTGTCAATTTGTTCCTTATTTTACCTTAATGTGCCCTAAATGGACTAATTTCTTTAAAAGTAATTGTGCTGCATTAAAGTTTAATTTGATTTAACATCGTCTTTAAAAAAAATCTATGGAATATGTAGATCTGAAAAAGGAGTTGGGAAATGCTACTTTTCGTTTTTCCTATTTTTTTTCTCTTCCCTCCTCCCCCATTATGATTATTATTTTTTTGAAAGGCGATCTACCCCGTGATAATTTGTTTGGAGGTGTTTTTCTTTCTCTCTTTTCCCCTCTTGTTTACTTTGATTTGGCCTTTCTTTCTCCTCTTTTTTTCCTCTCTTTCTCTTTCCCCACGACCTCCTTTTGCCTTCCTCATCTAAGTATGGTTGAATTTGTAAAATTCTGGCATGAAGGAGAAGCCGTTGCAATCCAAGCGGATTTGCTAAGTGTGCTCATTGAAAAAGAAGAAAAACCAAATTCATCCTCACAGGCACCTTCGCCTGCGAGAGACCCGACATTGCCAATGGCTGAGAAGAACGCGCCTTTTATTTCTTCCGAAAGAGAAGTTGAATTCTCTAAAGTTTGATTCACTGTTATGTCTATAGAGTTTACTTGAGTTTCTTTAATGCTGCCTGGGTTTCCGGTTTGGGAATCTTTGGTGATGGATGTGACTCCATTTTCCAAACACTTTCTCTGATTTGAGGGGGAGGCGGAGCTGATTTGAGTTGATTTCGGGGGGTGGAAGGCTTGGAGACTTATTCATCTTCCGAAAGTGAGAGGGAATCGGCTCAGGGCCGGAGATAGAGTTCGTCAGGCTGCCTAAGCGCACGCAGGTGTGGTAGCAACCTAGGAATCGTTTAATTTTCTTTTTCCCCTCTCGTTTATGCTCTCGGGTTCCTAGGGCGCCATGGGTACGGTTTCTGAAAGGGATTCCGAGGGATATTTCATTGCCCGGGATGGGAGTGTTTCGTTGTGGGAGAGACGAAAGATGTGCTGCTTACGAGAGCCGGCTGCGAAGAGAGGAGCAAGGGCCGGGAGATGGGATTCCAGCCTGGTTGTCCAAAACCTGGGCAGCCCAGCCGAGCATCCCGAAAGTTTCCTGCGTTGGGCGAACGTGGGCGCGGAGGGAGCCGAGGCTGGGGTTGCAGGAGCAGCGCGCGGGGAGGACAGTCCTTCCTGGCCTCAGTAGGAAGGTAGTGACCTCGACCCCCTTGCCTCCTCAGGTATGAAAGATGCCGCCGAGCTTCTGGGTCACCGGGAGGCGGTGAAGTGTAGGCTGGGCGTGGGGGGCTCCGACCCCGGGGGCCATCCGGGCGACCTCGCGCCCAACTCCGATCCAGTCGAGGGAGCCACTCTGCTGCCGGGGGAGGACATCACCACTGTGGGCTCGACGCCGGCCTCGCTGGCAGTGAGCGCAAAGGACCCGGACAAGCAGCCGGGGCCCCAAGGCGGCCCGAATCCCAGCCAAGCCGGCCAGCAGCAAGGCCAACAGAAGCAGAAGCGGCACCGGACGCGCTTCACCCCGGCGCAGCTCAACGAGTTGGAGCGGAGCTTCGCCAAGACTCACTACCCGGACATCTTCATGCGTGAGGAGCTGGCGCTGCGAATCGGGCTGACAGAGTCCCGAGTGCAGGTACGCCGGGCGTGGGCGCCGGGACTGAAGACAAGGAGGGGCGGGAGGATTTGGGCATAGGAAGCGGGGCCCTTCCTTGCCCTGCCAGGAATCTAGGCTGAGCTTCAAAAGCCTATGCTTTCTTGGGTCGAGTTAGTTCCTCTGCCGGGAAACTCTGACTGCCAACCCCCAATGGACAGGTAGGGCCTCAGCCTCGCACCAGTATAGCCACATCCCAGCAGAAACTCTTCAAAAACGAAGCCGGCATTGTTCGACTGCTAGGTCGCCTCCTTTCTCCTGAGAAGGGAACCTCCGAGTCTTCCACCCTCCGCGTCTCCCAGCCTTCGCTACTCCCAGGCTGCTAAGCCGAGCTCTCACCTCCAGCTCGCGTTATCGACGAGTATTTCGTTACCCTCTAATGAGTTTAGGTTAAGAGTCTGGATAAATGGAGGAATGCAACCATGATAAAGAAAACATGAACAGGGGAAAAAAAAATAAGGCGCAATGGGTGCCTTTTAAAAGAGATCCTCACCTGGATTTCACGGTGTAGCTTTATTCTCCCCAATATCACCCTGCTGCCACTCGCTCTCAGGCAAAATACCCCTAAGCTTGAATGTTTGCAAAGGATTTGAACTTTGGTCAAACGATGCGCTGGGGACAGTTGTAGCAATCCCCCACAGCCTATGAACCTTGGTTTTCCACTAAGGAAACTGGGGTTGGGGGTGAAACGAAGGCTTTCTGATTTGGATATCCGATCTGAAGACAGAACAGTTAGGGCAGGAAAGACTGACAGGTGGTAGACAAAATCATTGCTGACCCCTTGTTCTCATCCAACCATCCAAGTTGTAAATTATATATAACTTTAAACACCACACCTATAACTTATCTGAATATTGGGGAAGAAAAGTATAAGCCCAAATAAATATCGTATTTCCGCCTTTTAAAAGAATGAAAACAATGTATCAAATATTTTGTGGGCAGCTGCTGGAGGTGAAATTCTGACACGCATTTAATCTTGAGCTATCCAGGGTGCTGAAAATTTTCCTTTCCTGTCTTGTGCGCGGTATTTCCGTTATTCTGAGTGTCAACCTTAGCTCTGATGCTTTTACAATTTAAGTTTAAAGATTTCAGTTACTTCACATTTGATCTAAGAAGTAAGAGAAAGGGTGTCTGTAACCACAGTGTTGAATATTTCGATCTTTACTGGGCATTTTAAAGATAGTCTAATCTAGAAAAATAGTGTATGCTTCCGTTCTAAATAGTCAGCAAATGAATGTAATTGGGGACTTAAAATGGGCAAATTAATAAAGTAAAGTTAAGGCCATAACATAGATTAACATTGTTACTCAATATAAGTCTGGGTGGCTTTGTTAGTGAACTCTGGAAGCCCTGAACCATGGGCCATTGCTATTGAGCACCAAAAGAATATTAATTGCATTGTGCAGATATATTAAGAATGCATTTTCAATTTTTTTCCTCGCACCTCTTTTTAAATCTGAAGTTGAGTTCAAACTTTAACAGAAATATATAATTTTAATACTTAAATTACTGCTACTAATACTGACTTGTTAAAACCCTGTAGGTTCAAAATTCATAAATTTACTTTTTGTCCTTGAGAGAAATACTATCTAATAGTTTTTGTTTTAAAGAGTAAAAGTCTGTTGCTCAGTCTAGACATATTGATAATTAGTTTAAATTAAAATAGAACTTAGAATCACAAATAAAATATAATTGGACAAACTGACTTTATAAGAAAAGAAAATGAGGTCTATTAAACTTTATTAGATCTTCCAAAGGTTAATGGCAGTGATTCTTTTAATGAAAAAAGTTGTAAATGAAATAAAATACAAACTATGTAATAAAAACAGTTATTTTCAAAAAGTACACAAAAGAATAATCAAGAAGAAAGAGACAAAGTACTTTAATTGTTCTAGCATAATGTTCAACCAAAGATAATAGCTTCAGGCTGCTGATAGGAACAATTTAATAGAATGGCAATTTCAATATTTTTAAAAATAATGTTCCATAGTTTAAAAAGTAATCAGATCAACATAACCTTTTTAATTAACACTTCAAAATGATTAACATTATGTAATGTAATGCAAAAATAATTTATGGAAAATGTATTTACTTCACAATTCACTGTACCACTGCTCCTTGACCAAATTCAAATTAAATAGTAATTGGTTTATGTTCTTATATGATGAGTACTTCATAGTTTTCTTTATAGTTAACAGATTGCCACACATTCTTTTCAGTACGTGGGCCACTGCACTGATTAAAAGTGATCTAAACATTTAATTTATTGCAATTGTATGTTTTTAAAGATGCTTTCTGATTCTACACTAAATGATCCAACATACTTATTTTTATCTATATCTGGTATATATCATACTTTTAAGTATTTATTAAAGCACATCTACTCACATGGAGGCCAATTCCTTGTCTGATATTGCTCCCCTTTTCTGGCTAGTGTAATAAAACCATTCCTTTTATAGCATGCCATTATTAGAAACCAATTTCAGAATTATTTATAACCTGGAATGGCTTATTAAGCAGCAATGCGAGAATCATGCAAATTACGCGATCAAATGCAATATAATAAGCATAATCATTAGTCTCTAGCACGGATTAATTAACTTTCAATATTTTATTTACATAAAAACCAAATCAGTGAAATAACTTCTGCACAGTCAGGCTTGCCTTTCAATATTTTATACGAACAAAAATAATGTGCTGTAATTCCATTGACCGTGTCCCACAGAATGGCCCTGTCACCTGCCACATCTTAATAGGGGGACAAGCTGAGAGTATTTTCTAGTTTTCTAATGGAATGAGAAATTGCATTTTCTTCCTCTCCCAGCACTATTAAAGTGTAATGAATTCGGCCCAGAGTTCACGGCTGGCTGATCGAAATGAACCTGAGATCTAGGCTTTAATACAGCTCCCCAGATTTCCTACCAAATCTTCACATTAATCATTTGCTGGATTCCAATGAGATCTTCATAAAGCGTTTGCTTCGAGGGGGGGGAGTAATATTCGCTCTTTCTCCCTCTCTTTCTCTATTTCTGAGCCATTTATAGGTGGGGAATTAAACGGGCTATATATTTTAAAATACATTTACAGTATGTCTATATTACTGTAACAGCAGATATCACGAAAGTGGATTTTTAAATTCCAACCTCCATTAGATTCTCACTGTTGTATTAAGCATTTTTGAGAAGAGCTGCATTTCAAACTGAGTACAAAGTTGGCGTGTGGCTGCGGTTAATATATTTCCTGGAGTTGTCATCTGTGCATTCTCAAAATCTCCCTTAGGTTTTGCCTGCATTTTAATCCGTCATGCTCTAGTTTTCAAGTGGAAACGTTCACATTTTAAAAACATATGCATTGTAGCTTGCAACGGAGGTGCTCAGACCCCATGCTGATTTTTTCCCCAACCCCAGTAAACCATGAAACATAAAAAATTTAGTAGCCATCATTTGACTACTAACCCTCAAACATAATTGAGCACGATTTTCGATTATTCCTATACTATTTAGTTCTTTAACAGCTGTTCTTTTCGGCCTGTGCCTGACATTCAGAAACCTTGGTAGCGAGTGTGTTTTCTACAGAAATTCTACCGGACAATCACCCCGCCTTCTTTTTTCAGTTTCTCTCCTCAATCCCTCACGCAAGTCCACCACCCTTCTACCCCCATGTCAGCCCCAAACATTTTTTAAAAAATTTAGGGATTCACTGACACCTGCAAGATGTTAGGAAGAGGTCTTTATTTATAGATAGCTTTCAAAATATAATCGGGTGTGGAGTGTGAGGTGTGAGGACCGGTTGGACAGACACTGTGCCAGTCTAGGGCTCCTTCCGTTCTACCTCCCCCCTAGGCAGCTTTGGGTGAGTAATGCAAAGTGACCTGCCGCCCGAGGCCTCCTTGCTGTGCTTTCTTTGGTTCCTGGGGGTTGCTCTCCGCGGAAGGTCGCTAACAGCTCAATCCGCGGCGGGCCGCATTGACCGCAGCCACCAACCCCGGCTCGGCTGCCTCATCAATTCCCCGCACCACCAACTCTAGGGGCTTGAGCAGGGAAGGGACTCGGCGTCTTTACCCAATCCAGACAACTGGGGTAAACAGAAACGTGGGAAATGGGGTAGAAACCAGAAAAAGTGGTGGACTATGGCGCAGGGGTAGTAGAGCAGGCCAGGGCCGGCCCAAAGGCGGGCACAATTCTGGATTGCAGAACGCCGTTCATTCACACTCGTAAGTGGAGAGTGTCTCCACTTACAAGGGTGTGAACAAACCGCTGTGCGTAGCTGGTTTACCCAAAATGGGGTCAGGTACGTCCTTACTCATACTTCAGCTTGCAGAACAAACACTGAACAGCTTGGATCAACAGATGAATAATCTTTTGGCCACGAGTATGGTGGTAAAATTGCTTTGGCCAAATTCTAAGAGGAAACTCAATCGGTACCTGAGCTGTGCCCCTCATCCTTTATATTTATGCACAGTAAACCTCCAACTGATTAGATGTTAAACTTCAAGCCTGCCAAGTAGACATGCCGGCTATTTTTTTTTTATAAAAAAGATCAAATGAAAATACGGGGAAATGGGAGGTTATCTTGGTCAGCCAGCGTACTTTATATCTTTTAGGAAGAATGCTTCCTTCCCCTGTGGTAGTGATTTTCACATCCATAGGCAAATTTGTCTGGTAAGGTCTGAAATACCAGGATCGCTATTAAGAAAGAACGAGTAGTTGGCTTATTTTCACTTGGAGTTTATTTTATCAAACACATCTCTTTTTAAAAGACATATAGTTTTATCTAGCAAAATTAAATTTGACTCATAACTAATGTGAGCTTTAAACATCACCTCCTTTAATTTGTAGTAGTCAGAACACTTGCTTTCAGTTTATAGATGGGGGTGGGGGTTGAGGGAGTTGGAGGCCTTGTTATTTAGGATCCTCGGTAAGTTCCTGGAAAGAATAGACCTGAAGGCCCCTGGGGCTCAGGGTTCTGGCAGCAGGTTCCAGCGCACCTGCACAACTCAGATAAAGGTGCCTTTAGAAGGGTTTGAGAAGGAGGCACAGGGATTTGTAGTACCTACCGCTATGAGTCAGAGAGTCACGGTGGCGACCCAAACAACACTAGCTCAGTGGCCCTCACTTTCCCACATGGATCACCATTTTAACCTCTCCGCTCTGTCATCCGTGGCGTTAGGAATTTTCCTTTGTCTTTCGATTTTGAAACTGGGTATGTCATGCGCGGCCCTTCATCAATTTCCAAATTTCCAGCGTTTCTGAAAATTCTATACCCCATCAGTGTTATAAGGCACGCTATTAAGCCACATGGGTACGCATGTTTATCTTCATTTGTACACCTGTGGGTCCAGCCTTGACACATGCTTGCCTGGAGACTTGTGCATCTAAGCCGTGCACAGAAGGTGCCAGCGTTCAGGGGCGTGGCGAACACTGCACACGGTGGTATGTTTGCACTGTGTGTGAGCCCTCGGGGGCACAATCACCCAGGACCCCGGGAGTTGGCACTTGGGAGGCGCCGCCAGTTGACTTGAGCTGGTGAAGAGGCAGGGTCTCCGGCTGGGTGTGTGTGGGGGTGCCGGGCCTCCTATGGCACTTGCTGGGCCTGGCGCTGCGGGGGTGTAGCCGACGCAGGTTTCTGAGACTCCAGCGCCCGCCCCTCCCAGCCGCGCGGGCTCCCTAACAGCGCGGTGTCTGTCTCCCGCCCCGCCCGCTCCAGGTCTGGTTCCAGAACCGCCGCGCTAAGTGGAAGAAGCGCAAGAAGACCACCAATGTGTTCCGCGCGCCGGGCACGCTGCTGCCCACGCCAGGCCTGCCTCAGTTCCCGTCCGCCGCCGCCGCCGCCGCCGCCGCCATGGGCGACAGCCTGTGCTCTTTCCACGCCAACGACACCCGCTGGGCGGCGGCCGCCATGCCCGGCGTGTCCCAGCTGCCGCTGCCGCCGGCGCTGGGCCGGCAGCAAGCCATGGCGCAGTCGCTGTCCCAGTGCAGCCTGGCGGCGGGACCGCCGCCCAACTCCATGGGCCTGTCCAACAGCCTGGCGGGCTCCAACGGCGCGGGGCTGCAGTCACACCTCTACCAGCCCGCCTTCCCCGGCATGGTGCCCGCCTCCCTTCCCGGCCCCAGCAACGTCTCCGGCTCGCCCCAGCTCTGCAGCTCCCCGGACAGCAGCGACGTGTGGCGGGGCACGAGCATCGCCTCCCTCCGCCGCAAGGCACTAGAGCACACAGTCTCCATGAGCTTCACTTAATGCAGCCGCGCCTGGCCCGCTCCGCCCCCCGGCACCGCCCCCGGGGCCGCCCCGAAGCCCTTCCCGCGGGCGCCCGGGGCCCCGCTCCCTGCCCGGGCCCCTGCCCGCGCGCCCTGTCCCGGCCCGGCCCCGGCCTCCGCCACTTCTCGTGTTCTCCTCTCCTCCACTCGCTCGGGCTCACCCCAAGCCCCAGCTCGCGAGGCCTCCCCTCCGCCTGATTTCGCACGCCCCGGTCCCGCGTCCCCTGTCGCCGCCCTCTCCCCGCCCTCCCCCAAAGCCCGTCTAACCTGGTCACCCCACTCCTCCCAGCGCCCCGACTCCAGCGCCTCACCCCACCCTTTCCGCTACCCGGGTCTCCCCGCTCGCACTTCTTGTGCTCACACTCTCTTCCCGGCCTTGGGACTGGCGTCGTTCCCCCCCACACCTTCGAAACGACGCCTGCGACCCCCTCGCCCGCCGCCTCCCCCTCCGGTCCCCTCTTTCCCTGCGCCTCACGCCCCTCCCCCCCGCGCCCTGCCAAAAGCATCCTTCCCTCCATTTTACTTACCAGGGAGTCGACTCAGGATCTGAAATCAGACACCAATGGACTGGTTTGTGGGCAGAAACACACACACTTCGCACTCTCGCTCACTCTCAAACACTACGCGCACACGCACGCACACATACACAGTGCTCCTAGGTCACACACGGACGTATTCAAGGGACAGCACAATGTTAGGGATTTCTGTCTTAAGGAGGACAAGCGTCTGCTACCAACCGCCTCATCTGAGGGCCCAAATGATATATTGATAATTTGATTTATCCTTCTATTCTTTCTCTGAACTCGTTCTCTCCTGTTCCACCGCCCACCCCCCACCCCCCGCCCTGTCAACCCAGTCACATCCATGCAACCGTCTTATTGGCTTGCAAAAGAACGCTTTTATTTTATCTTTTATTTTTCTTAAGCACCACTGTGTAAGTTTATTGAAGGGAAGGCTTCTCAGGAGGAACATGCCAGTGGATGGGTGGCTGGAGTAGGTGATCTTACCCATTTTGATAAGTCTTTATAAGAAAGATGAAAATAAAACTGTAAGAAAAAGTTCCTTTCGTAAAAGCAAAGGCCACATCTCTTTTCTGGATCCTTCGGGACTGGGGTTGGTTGGCTTCCTTTTCCGTTTCTCCTTGCTGCTCTGTGCCCTTGGTTGTTTTGTGGTCGCCCTGTCGTCCCTCGTGCCCCTCGGCCACCGCCCTGGCCCCTGCCGGCCGCCGATGGGTGCACTCGGACATCTACAACCCTGCAACTTTGTACAGAGAAACACAATCAGCTCTTTTCTGCATGTGCTGGTCAAATCCAAACCCAGAGAACAGAAGCGCTTTCGAAGAATGAACAAACATGTGAAATAGGATGTTTTGTGTAGATAAAGCATTCTTGTTACATACTGGTCAATTTGTGATATGTTTTAATTTATTGTCTGTGCTTATTTATGGAATTTGGTTTTCTTAATAAATGTTTGAGCTAATATAAAGCATATTGATTTTTCCGGACAAGTTTATATCAAGTTAAATGTAAATGGATAAAATAAAATCATTTTCAGTACGTGATATGGAGAATGATGGGTTTTGGTGTGACTTTGGTGGGGACAGGAAAAGAGGTCGTTGTGGGGGGCGGGTCTCAATTCGGGCTCAGTTGTCAGGATCCCGGCGTTTGGAACGCGTCTGCGCTTCAGGCCGCTTGGGTTCAGTTTCTGGGTGGCACGCCGCCTAGGCATCGCGCTCTGGCACAGCCTCGGGATTGGGAGGCTCGGCTTCCACTCGCGCAGCCAGAAGGTCGGAAGTGAGGAGGCCTGGCCTCGAGCGCCTCAAGCGAGCTTGAGGCCTCGCGAGGCTTTGGGGCAGCCCGGGGCTTGCGATCCCGAGATGGGCCTGGGGCGCAGCTGCGGGCACTAATCTTGCAGGGCTGGAGAGTTGATAAATTTCCGCAGGTGACCGTTTCCCTCCTACAAAGGAGTGGAGGGCGACCCTTACCGGGCTGCGTGCCTCGGCTGGGGAGGCTGTGGGCAGGAGGGAGGACCACCACGAAGGAAGCACGGGGACCTAGAGCTCTGCCCTCGGGCGACGCCCGGAGCTGCGTCTGCTCTCAGGTAGGTGGTGGACCTGAAAGGCCCGGAGCTTTTTCTGCCCTAGGGCCTAGGCCTTGTGGCCCACTGGGTCTCTTTGTGCCCGCAGATCTGGGCTGGGCTTCAGATACCCCGGACCTCCCTAGTGGGGGCAAAGGGCACGTCGGAAGAGGAGTCCTCAGGAAGATCTGGGTGCAGGTCAGTGCCTTGCAGGCTTTCCCCTGGTTTTCTCAGGGTCCATACTTGGTTGGAGCTAACCCTGAATTTAGGCATGTGCTCAGGGGACTTACCCAAAGTAACTAGTAGTGAAAATTGCTGTTTCTTCAGCAGTCGGAAGGTGAAGGTTGTGGGTGTGTTTGTTTTTCTTTCCCAGTAACAGCTGACATACAATGTATTATTACTTCAGGTGTACAACATAGTAATTAGACATTTATATAACTTACAAAGTGATCACCCCTGATATATCTAGTATGTGAGTGTGTTTTAAACGTAGAGGCGAATAGATATCACAGGCTTCCTTTGGAAGACTGACCAAAATCAATCTTCTAGTGTGAAATTTAATAGTCATTATAGGCTTTGAGAATGCACCCCTTCCCATGGGAAGATTTCTGATTGGCTGCTACAAAGCTTAAACCCTAAAAACACCCATGTCTTATAACACACTTTCGTACCACTGGGCTACATGTGAATTTTAGGAACTGTTGTAAATTGTTACTCCACTAAGAGAACACGATGGAATCTTCTCGAAGGTACGGCAAAAGGCATGATTTTATATGATAAAGAAAAATCATGTTCATGTTATCTTAGGGATTTTAAATATAGGTAAAATTGGGTAGGTCGGTTCACAAACTATTTCAGCTCTGCATTTTCGAAAGGGTATTTTTGATATAATGTTAAAATATTAAAGTAAGATTAAAAAAATACTCATTTGGAATTTCATATGAAAATCGAATATTTCTGTATTTTAGAACTCACCCTAGAATTTAGCAGCATAATAACGAAATTTCTAAAATGTCTGTAGATGAAAAATATTTTCCTTGTTTTTACAAATCTTATATTCTCCCTTGTATTAGGTTAGTACTCTTTTTTTGTTTTTATTTGAAATTGTGGATACTGTAAGCTCAAGTCACATTTAAGAGATCAGTACAAATCACATATTGCTTCACCAGTGAACATGGAAGGTTGTTTACAAGGATGCTAATTTTACAGCTTTTTTATGCTGCTATAAAGCATAACTTTATGATGTAGCAATGCAATAAAGGATGCTAAATGGAATCTTTAAAAATTGTATTTCTCAAAGCCAAGGGAAATGGGATCTTTCATTTGAAAAAAAATGGGCCAACTTAGAACATTGATGAGAAGTTACAAATCAACTGAAGTGATAGATGCTTTCAAAATACTTATATTTCATAATATAGTGGTTATTTATCAATATTATAATGAAAGTGTACAGAGTTTTTCACCTGACCTGAATCTGGAATAATATTTGTTTCTATGGCAATAGGTTTTTGCATTAAGAATGCTGAACATTTTAATGTCATATATACCATTAGCATAAGGAAGAGCAACCTGGCCTAAAATTGTTCAAGTTGACAGTTTAGCAATTATAAAAAGCAGAGAATGAGGATCTCAATCATAAGCCTGAAAAATTTCTGCAGTTAGAGGGAGAAAAAAGGCTAACAACAGAATAATGCTTCATATTATTTTTTACTCCTTATCAGCAGCAATTCTGACTCAAAACTGTTAAAGTTATAATAGTAACTAATTATGTTCAATACAGGAATAAAGACAATAATGATGAGTAATATCAGAACACAAGGTAGAGAAGTACCACATGGTAGATGTCCTGCTTCTAATGAGTTGTACTTTTTGCTGAGTAACCTGTTTGGCATTGAATGCTGTCACCAATGCAAGCTAGAAGAAGTCAAAGTCTATTACGACGTAACTCTATGATTGATTTATTTGAATATACGTATTCATCCTTGTATCTTTATTTTCTTCTCAGTATTGGTACTAAATATTATGCATGGCCTACAAGTGATGGCATAGTAATGATGATACACTTAATTTACCTTTGTAGATGGTGGAAGAAACCAGATATAGGAATTCAGCTTGCTAAAGATGATGTTAGGTATTGAATACAAAATTAGGCCACAGAGCAATTTGAGTAAATCAAGGTAGATGTGAATGGAGAAGACAGAAGAAATCCTAAATCCTAACTTTGGGACAATTTATGTTTGAAGCCCTCAATGACTGCCTCCCCTGGAAATGACAATGTTTTTAATTTGCATTGTGGACTTTACATTTTAACTTTTAGGGTAAAGAAAAAACTTAGCCCACAAAGATGTGTCTTCTATTAATGGCAGTAGTTAACCTGTCAGTTGAAAGAATGTAACCTTCCTTTTCTCCTTTTCATGACATAAAGGTAATCTCATCTGAGGGCATTTATGTGAAGAAATAACAGCATGGCATGGTGAAACTACTGGCTCATTAATCCTGGCATCTACTTCCTACAGGGTTCCTTGATTAGTTAGATTCATTCATCAGGCATTTCGGAGTTTTTGATTTGTCACCATTGGATAGGTTCACTGAGATCAGGCTAAATTGAGCCAGAAGCAATGTTTATTAGTAATTTTGTAGTTCAGGCTACCCTAATAATTCAGCCCAAATATCTCATCTGAAAAATATCCATTCACCCTCGCTTCTAATGTGGGTTGCAGCTGTGTTTATAAGAAATTGAAAGAACACAAGTGATTGGGCATGTATTTTCTAAATTATTAATATGATGGCTAATAGCTATAAACCTATCTTCATATCCAATGCAGAAATTATGATTCATTTTAAAAATGAAAGCAGCAACAAAATGGGGGCACCCCCTGCCTGGCTTTCTGCTAACTCTCATCAGTGCAGAGCTTTTGGTACAGGAAACATGGCCTATTTAGCATGTGGTCTTTACAGGGAGAAACAGAACAATGCCTTTCGCTTTTCCTCACACATGCTGTGTCAAAACAAGGCTTGGATTTTATAAGGCTAACTAGAAAATGCTTTAAATGAATTTCAGGCATGAGCTACAAAGAGGGCCCTCTTTTGATTTTGACAATGCCATAATCAGTCTTTAAGCAGGCATAATTGTTTGCTCAGTTAAACTGCATCTTCCATCCACATGATCAAATATCCTGTGTGTATCCAAGTTTCCTTCTTAAAGCCACACTGGATTTGAGATACACTTGTTGCAGTTGCCACAGTCCCTCTCAGTTCTGAGTTGAAGTAGTTCACAAGTGCCAGGAATATATAACGCACATGTCACATACAGTATATATTCTTTATATTGTTCTTTGAAATGTCACATATGCTTTTGCCCACAGTCCTTATTGAATCTATTTAAGATAAACCCAAACAAGGTCAGATTAACTCTAGAAGCCCTTAACCCTGAAGAGATTAGATGTGATTCTTAGGAAATTAAGGATAAAAATCCTAAAGTGTAAAACACAAAACATAAGTATACTGAAATGAAAATAAGTTCTCTCTAGATTTTCTAATTGCGTTTTTCTGAATGAATTCAGTGAAGATGAACTGCCCTCTTTTTTTTTTTGCTGCTCTTGCTTTATTTATCACATGCTTAGTCTGACTATAAGGTATTTTAACTGATTTCAGAAATAAGATTTTCAGAGGGTGTTGATTACTTTCCTTCCAGTACTGTATATTCAAACCCCATTTTTCAGTTTACACATCATATTATCTTATTTAAATTGTAACACCTTTATAAAGTAGATGTTTTAATCCCTGTTTTACAGATAAAGAAATTGAGACTCATAGAGGCTAAGTAAACTTGTTCACAGCCACATAACTAGTTAGGTGGAAGAGATCATTCTTTAAGTCAGCTCTTCAAATCTTTCAGCAATACTTTTGTGTATGTGACATGTAGACATTCTCTTATTCTTAAAATATTTTCAGGAGGAAAATGAAAAAACTTCCTTTACTTAGAAGTTGAACCATCCACCCTTGTAATTTAAACAAGACAGATGCTTTTTTTTTTTTTAGCTGAGCCATCCTGCCACCTGTTGGCGGCTCAACGGCAACTCAGCTCAGGCTGGCATTGAACTGCCGTTGCTCAGAGCTCAGCTCACACTCTTGAGCGAGCTCTTAACCAACTGAGCCACTCAGCTGGCCCCAAGACGGATGCTTTTTGATGGACATGATAACTGCATTAAAATTAAACGTAGTTTTAAGTCTGGAAACCCTGTGTACCTCTTGAATTTTACCCTCTCTCTGGAGGGTAATTCAAGATAGCTCTAGTGTGCCATGGAGAAGGCTCTTTATTGTGTGAGGAATCTATCAATGGAGCTTTCTCCTTGTGACACAAGCTCTGGGCTGAGGTGGCAGTAAACTTGGGAGCTAGCTCTGGGAGTACTTTGAGGAGGGTGGCATTATATGTGGAGAGGGGATGGTTTGACACTGTCTGCAGCGGGGAGGATCCTTGAATCTCTCGTTGCTTCAGGTATGTTTCTTGTCTTTCCCTGCAAGAGTTTATAGGGGGATCTTTTGATGTTGCTTTTGTATAATATTAAATAGTCACAACTCAGGATAAGCTATGTCTAAGTTTTTTTTGTCCTCCACTTATTATAATAGAAACCCACTATCAATCAAAGAATCATAAAATCTTAGCCTTTGAAGGGACCTTTGAAATCTAGTTCAAATTCCCTAACTGCGGTTGTGCCTTTTTCATTTCTCGCCAAGTAGACTTGAAGATTCTGGTTGAACACATGATAGCTCTCTATTTTTGGCCCAACTGCCAGGAAGTCCTTCCTTTTATCCAGCCTAGTCTGCCCCGTGTTCTTCCTTCTATATATAGTCTTGCCTCATTAGGGACTTGACACCACGTATCTTAGTACTGAAATGATTTTTGTTTTTAGTCTTTATTAATATTTATATCAGTCATTATAACACTAGTACTCTGTGGTACCAGATAAACCTCGTGTCTCTGGCTTAACGCAATCCAGGTTTATTTCTTGCTCACAAAATTTCCACAATGAGCGAAGTCATTCCCCAGGACAGCTCCCTTTCATGTGGTGACTCAGTGATTCAGACTGTTTTGTGGCTTGACCTCATTATGGGGTTTCCACTGTCTTTGGGGAAAGAAAGAGAGAGGTGGAATATTATAAATTGGCTTTAATACCTTGGCCCAGAAACTTCTGCATATGTTCCAATAAGCAAGAACTAGTTGCATGGCTTCCCCTAATTGCAAGGGAGCTGGCAAATAATGTGGGAAAGCACATGGATATGTAGTGAGTAGAAAATATCTCTGCCACAATCTTATTTCTGTAATAAATACCATTAGTTCCCTTATTTAACATGTTTTTAATACTAATACATCAACACTATTTCTTGTGTGTGTGTGTGTGCTTATTGGCAAGGCACAGAGGTGGGGGTTCCCTAGAAATAGATTATATCCAAGCTCTCAGGGAGCCTACCATAAAATTGGGGAGACAAGACAAGTATATTTTAAAAAGACAACTGTATGAGGCAGTTTTTAATTGTTTGGTCAAGTGCTGAGTACTATGATCCATATGATAAATACAGTGGGAATTGAAAGAAACAGAAGATCATTGGGGATAGAATCCTTGGGTAAGGCTTCCTGAAGGAGCTGGGCCTTACAAGACAATCTCACCCTGTAGGATTTTCTTCTCCACTTTATTGGAATTCTTTGGGCTTTTCCTTGTGGGTCTCATTTTCAGATCAATAAAGGATGTTTGGTATGTTTATCAATAGCATTACTAAATTCTCCAATATCCTCTGAAATTTGGAGCCACTGATGAGATTCAGGTCTGTAATGACAAGCCATGGTGGACCATCTGCCATACTCACATTAATAGACATTCATAATTTGATATAGCATTATTATGTATCACTGGTATTCCCCAAATGGATAAATTGTAGCAACATGATTCCCCAATATCTAGCATATACTCGGCCACGTAGTAGGTGCTCAATAGGTGTTTATTAAGTTGAATTCAGGTCAGATGTGTGGGTGTTAAAGATCCCAGCTTATTGCACTTTTTGCTTGTGTGTTACCGTATCTAGGCAAATAGTTACCAATTTTAAAAATCATGTATTAAAGGGACTTACATGACTATTAAGGTGAAAAATAAACAAATCACCATGGGTAACAAGCCAATTAATATTTTCATTCTCACAAAAAGAGACCATCCCATGGGTGAGCACAGTGCTTACTTGGAGTAAACTAGTCACCCATGGGAGGCTAATTACCTTTTCCAAAGGATTGGGGTACCATGTAGTGTCTTCAAAAAGGCAATTTAGTAAATTATGCCCCGGTATCTTGGAAGACTTAATATGCCACTCTTAGAAACTCCAGTGACTGGATTGTTTCCCACAATAGAGGGAGGAGCACACATTTGCGAGGAAACCAGCTATCTTAGATTTCCCTATTGGAAGACATAAGAGCTTCATTTTCATTTAAACCTAGTGGCTTCTCTGAGCAATGGTTGTATGCCACGAGACATTTCCAATTTGAAGAGCTATGATGAGAATTTTCTCCTTAGGCAAAAGAACTCCAAAGCAGGATCTTAAGGTTCTGCTAGGGGTTGCCTTGGGTACAAATTAGGAGATTGCTTCTTCTTAGGGGGATAGGATTTTCCCTTTTCATTACAGAAGAGCATTCCTTGTTTTGTCCCTATGCTGCTACAGTTGGGGACCACGAAGAAATGCAGCATGGTTTGGAAAACGTAGTTGTAATCCTTGGTCAGCCATTATCTGCCTAATCTTGAGCCAGTCACTTAGTAGCTATGAACTTCTATTTCCTCATATAATATCTGAAGTTCTTTTCCAGTGCTAACCATTTCTGATAATGTTGTAGCTATGGCTGACTAGTGTGGGGCAAGTCAATTTAAAAATACCTGTTCATCAGAGACCTGGGCTAGTCTAATCTGTTTCTTTTAAAGGTATTGTCCTTTTATCTGGGAGGAGGGGATCTGATCCTGAGTTAAATCAGAGTTGTGTTAAGGGGGTGAAAAGGTACTGCTGCTACTGACAACACCCCTAGCCTCCTTGTAATAGGGGTTGGGGCTGCATTGGCATTATTTTCCAGAGTAGGAAAGAAAGATTGGAACATGTAACTTTCCATACACAAGTATGGCTGTGCAAAGGAATTGTCATCTCTCTCCTTAAATCACTAGTGCCGTGGGGTTTATATATCTTTAATAAAGTGTGGTTATCCCATGGATTTGACTGAAAAGGAGAGAAAATAGACCACCTAGACATATTCTCCTATAGGAAGTACTCAGTAAGTTTTGGATTGATTGGATTCAGACAGCACTAGTTCCTTGTGTAAAGTTAGCAAGGCAACCTGGAAAGCTACTTTAGAGGCTAGGATGAGACAGTGTCAGCATATTCGTTCAGTTGTCAAGGCGATGCCAGGTGTGTATGACCACCTGGGAGAGTGAAAAGAACAGGCATCTTGGTGCCTCATATACCTGGGGAGTTCATATACACAGGCTAGGAAGCATTGCTGCTCGTAGCCTCTTTTTATGTATGGATGAAGGCAAATAGTTCAAGTCCAGGACAAATGGGTGAAGTATGTGAAGGTTTTTTGGAGCCTTCAGCTTTCTTCCCTTCCATGGCACTTTTAGAATCAGTACCTTCTCTTTTAAATCCTTTCCCCCAATCAAATTAGGAAATTGACTGGTATCATTTGTAGTTTGACTGAATAGATTTAAAGCAATATGCTAACTCATCCATTTAAAACCCTTACATTTTAGTGTAGAAAGAATGTATCTTAATCCATTCAAAAACATAAGCATTAGGAGGCAAGTAAGAATGATGTAGATGGAGCATTTGCACAGAGGCATTGTGAAGTTTAAGGAAATTATACCACACCTGAGACTGCTCCCCACCCCGATAAATCTACTTTAGTTATTTGGGATGCTCCAGGAGTTGGAGAAAAAGGAGTAATGAAAAATATTCTTCATCTGGGAGGTGGGAACAGAGGTGCTTTTTATATTGTTCAAATGGTGTATATATACCAGGAGTGCCAAAAAAAATGTATACATGTGACTTATATTCATCTTTTGTTATCAGTATATTTTGAGTATTGCAATTTTAATGCAGTTTTTTTCCTTTCTTCAAATGTGTATACATTTTTTGGCACCCTCTCTATATATATACTCTTTTGTTTGTTGGACATATTTCACAGAAAACCAAAAACCCCACAAAAGTAGCTGTTGTGATTTCCTCCCTCCCTCAGCGTCCCATTTTCCAACATCAGCTGTTCTAGAGTAACCAAGATTTTAGTTTCCCTTAGAGACTGATTTTGCCTAAAAGCTTCTAAATACACAGAAGCACCTTCTGCTTTGCTGGCTTCCCCTAGGTAAAACCCTGGGCTCCAGAGTCACTTCAGCCATTAACTGTCCCCAAGCTTTAAAGTCGTCCTCACCCTCCCTGTGCCCTGCAAAAAACTCCACTTCTTTTTCTTCCTTGTCGTTGTTCCTCTGCTTGGAAATCCCAGAGTCCGTTTTTACTGTGTAATATCCTGATGGATTTCCTCCTCCTTTCCCTATGGTAATCCTATTGTTCCCTCTAGATAGGTAGTTCTTATCCTTTTGGCCCCACGTTTCTGCTGCCTCAGGGACACCTGGAGTTGGGGTCATGGCTGGGGAGTAGCAACAGCTGGACATGTTGTTGCCCATGAATCCCTCAGGTAATTGGGTGGGGGGTCAGGGGAGGGGGAGAGGGAAAATGGAGGCTTCATTGGGTGTAACACAAGAAAGTCTGACCTGGAGCCTAGGGATAGGTTGAGACAATACAACCTGAGTTTGGGGAGAATCAGATCCAGGATTTTTGTCTCTTAACTTGTGTGTACTGAGGATTAGTTTAGTTATTTCCTAGCCTGAAGGTGTGATACCTGACACTTATTCATTAGATGGCAAAAAATATTTGTTGAATAAATGATACTGAGATGGTAATGAGGAGAAAATGTAACATTGACTTTGATTTTAGGTACCAGAACAGCGGGAGAGGAGTCAAATATTTGCAGTGTAAAAGTAGAAATCATATTGATGTGAGCTGCTTATTTATTATGATAAAGCACTGAAGCAGTTATATGTAAAAATACTTTCAAATGAACTTTGAGTTCTCTTTGGTAACAGTAGTAAATTCTACTGGATGTTAGGTAAGATGTATCAAGGTAGGAAGGAAGGTCGCTGGTCATCTAATCTTATTGCTGGTTAAATTATTCACAAAAATTACAGACCGAATGATCATTTAGCATCAGCTTAGACATCTCCAAGAGACAGGAAGCTTATAAGGGATTCCATTTCATCTAAAACATTCTTATATCAAACTGAAACCATCCCCATATCAAACTGAAACCATCCCCCGCTCTGGCTTATCCTTAATGTCCCACAAAACAAGTCTGCATCCTTTATTACTTGACAGATTTTCACATGTTTAAAGACAGCTTTTCTATTCCCCTTCCTTTCCTAAAATCTATGAAAAGATAAGGGGCTGCTTAGGGTTTCCCAAGTTATCAAAAAACTTGTTTAGTTATCTTTATTAAATGGAAGACAGTAAAGAGCATCAGGGCGTTTTTACTCTTTTTTCCTATCCTAGACATTTAAAGCAGGTTATTTTAAAAAAATCAATATTTCTCAGCCTCTAGAGATGGGGTTTAAGAATCTCATTTTGAAGTTTGAGAACCACTGTTTCGGTCACTGAAGCTGTCCAGGTGAATTAACTGTAATTGATGCTAATCTCAGGAATGCGTTACACATAGAAAGCAATGTTGAGCCTTTCTAGCATCTCAGCTAACAGACTTGGAACAATCTTAAGTCTTTTACTGACTGAATATTAACAGCGACCCCCGTTAGCTCTCTTATTTTCATTTACAAGCTCTTCCTTTCTCCTCTTTCTCTTAGTCATGGATTTCTCAATTCTAGCTACACCTTCCTCCCATAACACACAACTTGAGTTCATTTCTGTCTCCTTATCCACAGCCTCAAATTGCTGCTGATATAGGATAGTCATCTTCCAACATTCAGGTTTTATAAGATTATTCCTATGCTCAATCATTTAGATCTTATTGCTCTTCAACCTTCTTTTATATTTCTAAAGCTTTATTTATATACAAACACTAATGTAACTCAACGTGAATGAAATCTACTTATAATTCTTTCCTTCATCTGATTATTTTCATTAGTTTAAGGTCCCTTCCAATCCATATACATGTTTGTATTCAATTTTTAAATATTTGTGACCCCAAAATAGATGGTATTTTGTATTTTGCTTTTATATATTTTCTGTATTGGAGTATATCTCCATATCTATAGTTTTAATGACTGAAACATTAGTTTATAGCTGTTCTCTGATTATAAATGTTACCTATTTATTGTAAAAATTATTAAATATAAACATATTTATTCATTGAAAATATATTTGAATGTCGGATTCTATAGCTCCATCACCCAGTTAAGCACCAGTAAGACTTGATGCATGAGTGTGTGTGTATAGATGAGAGAATTATTTTATTTTATTTTATTTATTATTATTATTATTTTTTTTTTTTTTGAGGGCAGTGTCACTGGCCCTCATATGTGGGACCTGAACTGGGGCCACTGGCTTCCCAAGCCAGCACTTAACCACTGCGCACCACTCGGCCGGCCCCGAGAGAATTATTTTAAAGAAACTTTTTTTTTTTTTTTAAGTTTTTATTGGGTAATTGGGGGAGGGGAACAGTTTTGGGGAATTGGGGAAGGGGAACAGACAAGTTGCTGTCCTTTTGTTCTTCAGTCTAGTTGTGGAAGACATTGCTTCACTGGCTTATGTTGATATCATCATTGTGCTCTTCTCAGGTGAGGCAGATCGGTCGCCTGCCTCTGGATCGCTGCTCACAGTGGCTCTTGGCAGCTCACACCGGCTGCCAGCCTACCACTGGCTGTCGGCTACTCACTGTAGCGCATGGCGGCCCACTGCAGCAGGGGCTGCAGCTATGCTGTCCCCGGGGACTCACAGCAGCCCAGCTTCAGGTGGAGCTGTTGTTCACCATCTTAGCTGTAGAGGGCAGTGTCACTGGCTCTCATATGTAGGATCCGAACCAGGGCTGCTGGCGTCCCAAGCCAGCTCTTAACCAATGCGCCACTCAGCCCGCCCTAAAGAAACTTTTGTATATAACAATCGTATTGAATGGAAACACAACAAAAGAAAGTCTTTCACTTATAGCTACATAGTCAAATGTAACCATTAGCTACATGTGGCTATTTAAGTTAAAATTAAAAGTCCAGTTTCTCAGTCACAATAGCCACATTTTAAGTGCTCAAACACCACATGTGACTAGTGGCTACTATATTGGGTATCATTACAGAAAGCTTTATTGGACAGTTCTGACTTGTAGCATTCTAGGCTAGAGAGACATAGAACCAAGTTGATCTGCTTCTTGCTGAGTTCCATGGCACTCTGTGCTATAGTTGTGGAATTGAACAATGTAAGTAGATAGTGAGTACCTCTGAGGGCCTTTGAAGAAATGCATGTAAGAATTTACCTAACCATTGGATTTCTATCTAGGTTTCAAAGTAAAAAATTTTAAAATGGGAATTATGTTAATAATGAGGAAGAAGGTCTTAACTACCAAGGCTGTAGAATGAGAAGCATGTACAGTTTAGGTTTAATATTTTTGTACTTGCTATGTACCACTACTTGAATCCATGCCTCAGTGATTGTCTCTGTCAGTGGTAGCCAAAGAATGCTTTTTATAGAGGCAACTAACCGAATGGGAGAAGATATTTGCAAACAATGCCTCCAATAAGGGGCTAATATCCAAAATATATAAGGAGCTCATACAACTTAACAACAAAAAAACAAACACTCCAATTGAAAAATGGACAGAGGCCCTGAATAGATATTTCTCCAAAGAGGACATACAGATGGCCAATAGGCATATGAAAATATGCTCAACATCACTAATCATCAGAGAAATGCAAATAGAAACCACAATGAGATATCACCTTACACCAGTTAGAATGGTTATCATCAACAAGACAAATAATAACAAGGGTTGGAAAGGCTATGGAGAAAAAGGTACCCTCATACACTGTTGGTGGGAATGCAGAGTGGTGCAGCTGCTATGGAAGGCAGTGTGGAGGTTCCTCAAAAAATTAATAGAATTACCATATGACCTAGCAATCCCTCTCCTAGGTATATATACCCCCCAAATCGGAAAACATTTATCCATAAAGATATATTTGCTCTGATGTTCATTGCAGCTTTTCTTACATTGGCCAAGACATGGAAATAACCAAAGTGTCCTCCGATTGGTGATTGGATAAAGAAGATGTGGTATATATATACAATGGAATATTACTGTGCCACAAGAAAAGATGAAATAGTGCCATTGCGACAACATGGATGAATCTTGAGATTATTATGCTAAGTGAAATAAGTCAGACAGAAAAAGTCAAGAACCATATGCTTCACTGATATGTGGGATATAAAACTGAAAGCAGTAAAGAACAAGACAAACAAAGAAACAAAAACTCATAGACAACAGTTTAGAGGTTACCAGAGGGTTAGTGGGGGGAGGGGGTGGTAGATGAGGGTAAAAGGGATCAAATATATGGTGATGGAAGGAGAACTGACTCTGTGTGGCGAGCACACAATGTGATACATACATGATGTGTTACAGAATTGTACACTTGAAACCTATTTAATTTTACTAACCATTGTCACCCCAATAAATTTTAATAAAAAGAATGCTTTTGATATAAGGTTTTATATTGAAATCCATGTGTAAATTTATGGTTACACCTTTGTCATTTAGAGTGGGTATATGAGGGCTGTAGTGATGAGTGCAGAAGGACAGCAACTATGATTTGAAACAGACATGTCTGTGTATGTGTATGATACACATATATGCACACTAAAATTTTCCTTCAGCTCTGTTATAACTGTTTCAGGAAAACAAGTGTCTTCCACTTATAGCTTGTCCAGTGCCTGATCTAAAATGAGGTGTACTTTCTCCCTAGGGCATCCTCAGTTCCCTGCAGATCTCAAAAATGGATATACATCAAAACCCTGTGGACCTAGTCAGTGCTGTTACGTTAATTATAATGCAGATCATGGCTGTGGACTTTGCATGCAGATGTGCACAGAAAGCTTGCAGATGTGCACAAAGGAAAAGCTGTTGAAAAGGCTTGCCTACATTGCAAAGGTGCCAGGCATATTTCTCACAGGCTAGTTACAGATAATGCTGATGGATTTATTTTATGACCTCAGCAGTGTCAAGTATATAATAGAGACTCAATTGAGCTAGTAGAAAAAAAAATGTATATATATACTTCTGCCCCCTGCTTTCCCCCTACCAAAAGAACCCCCACAACAAACAGAGTGGGTTTATAAAAGTTTTTGAAGGTGTGACTTAAAAGGTAACCAATTAGTTTTTACTATGGGGACTTAATTTTAAAAACTGAATTAAAATGATAGCCTGGTATCTTAGTTGCTGGCAATATTGGGAATCACAAACTTACCATTGACTTGGTTTATAGCATTCACTGTGAGAGGGTATCATTGTAGCCATTAAATATTTTTAATTATAAAAAAATTTCAAACATACAAATGTAGAGAAAATAGTACAATGAACTCCCATATACCCATCATCCAGATTTAATAATTATTAAGATTTTCATTTGCTTCATTCATTCTTTTTTTCATCTTTTTTTCTCTGTTTTAGTATTTTACAACATATCTCAGATATTGCACATGTTTCAACATGACTCTCTCAAAATATGAACAGGTATGCCAATTGTACCCCCAAGAATCTAAATAATTTTCTGGTATCATTTTGTCCATAATAAAATTTCTTTGCTTTTTTTTTTTTTTTTGAGGGCAGTGTTACTGGCCCTCATATGTGGGACCCGAACCGGGGCCGCTGGCTTCTGAGGCCAGCGCTTAACCACCGCACCACTCAGCCAGCCCCATAATAAAATTTCTTTGACTATCTCAGAATGTCTTTCTAGTTTGTTAGAATCAGGTTCAACCAAGGTCCATATATAACAGTTGTCTCTTATGAATTTTTTAAAACTCACCTAATTGTTCAGAGATCACCTAGGGAGGACACAGCTTAACGTTGTCTTCCCCTCCATTTGTACTTCCAGGCTGGCTAGAAAATGCAGCCCTGATATCAGGGTGGCCCTGGAATAAGTGGCACTTCACAAGAATGTATGTGAGGGGTGGTTTATCTGAGGGGTGAGTGGCTCTGGCCACGCTGCCTTACCAGGACTACAAAACTGTGGCCACCACTTTCCTCCTCTCTTTCCCCCTCCGCCCCCCGCCATCTACTTACTTTTCTATAGAATGCCCTGTGTTCTGGACTTGTCTTTTTGATTTTCCTGGTGTTATTTGATTTGTTTCTGTATGTCTTTCCCTCTCCATATTTGTTGTAAATGGAATTTAGCTCCAGAGCAGCACTATCCAATAGAACTTCTGCAGTGATGGGAATTTTCTGTATCTGCACTGTCTAATGACTACATGTGGCTTTTGAGCACTTGTGATTGAGAAACTGAATTTTTAATTTAACCTTTTAAATTTAAATAGCTACATGTGTCTAGGTCAGCTGTAGAGGCTTAATCAGATTTAGGTCCAACATTTTTGGAGCATGAATATTTCATAGTTGGTGCTATATGCTTCATATTGGATCATATTGGGAGGCACACAAGTTTCCTTATCTTAATTTCAGTGATGCAGAGATTGACCAGTAAGCTCAAGTGGTGATAGCCTGCTTTCCATTGTCTAGTTCCCTATCACCATTTTATCTAATGGTTTTGTCCGTTTTTGAATGTTGTCTGCAGCCATTATTTCACTAGTGCTTACAACATGATGATTTCCTAATTTTAGCATTTCTTCCACATTTATTAGCTGGAATTCTTTAGTAAAGAAATTTATTCATCATCTAGAGCTATTTGGTTATCCTTAAATACATTCTGCACAGAAGAGGTAGGATAAATGTTTAATTTTTGTCTTTTAACTGACAATCTTCAGAATAAGTAATGGGTGCCCTAGTTACTTCCACTAGCGTTCAATGAGGAGATTTTTTTTTAAAGTATTATTTTGAACTTGCTGTTTACATATTCAGTTAACTTTAATCAGTTGTATATATATATTTTTTGATCCTCAGAGTATCCCATCTTTGGACAGTAGGACCCCTTGGTGTTGGCTCATGTTCTTGTGATAAAACCATGGGGAACACTACTCATTAGGAAAATGCAAATCAGGATCACAGTGAGATACCAACTCACATCCACTAGGATGGCTACTATAAAAACAAACCTCCCCCCCAAAAAAAGACCTCAGAAAATAACAGGTGTTGACAAGGATGTGAAGAAATTGGAACCATTGTGGTACTGTTGGTGGGAATCTAAAATAGTACAGCTACTATGGAAAATAGTACATTGGTTCCTCAAAAAATTAAAAATAGTATTACTGTATGATCCAGCAAGTCCACTTCTGAAATATACCCAAAGGAATTGTAAACAGGATCTTGAAATGGTATTTGCATATGCACCCATGTCCATAGTAGCATTACGTGCAATAACCAAATGATGTAATTAACCCAAATGTCCATTGATGGGTGAATGGATAAATAAAATTTGGTATATACATACAATGGAATATTATTTAGCTTCAAAGAGGAAGGAAATCTGACACATGGTACAACTCGGATGAACCTTGAGTCATGCTAAGCAGAAAGGACAGATGCTGTAGGATTTCACTTACATGAGATACCTAAAGTAGCTAAATTCATAGAGAGAAAGAATGGTGGTTGCCAGAACTATGGAGAGAATGGGAGTTATTGTTTAGTGGTTGAGTTTCAGTTTTGCAATATTAAAGGAGTTCTGTGGATGGATGGTGGTGATAGTAACGCAACAATGTGGATGTACTTAATACCTCTGCACTGTACAATTAAAAATGGTTAACATTGTAAATTTTTTGTGTATTTTACCACAATTTTCTTAAAAAGCAGTTTCATGAAGTTTTGTATGGGCAAAAGCCTGATTGGAGTACGTTTAAGAGAATGAAGGGAATGGAATTGGAGAATCTAGATATAGGTAATTAATTGAAAACTGAAAATATATACTAAATCAACAAAAATCATTTAAAGTTCATTTATATGGTACTTAAAACTCAGAATTGCTATTTTTATATATTTACCTCATACGTGTGTATATTATTAAAGAAATTTATATCATTAAAGAATCATAGGGGGGGCCGGCAGAGTGGCGCATTGGTTAAGCGCTGGTTTTGGGATGCCAGCAGCCCCGGGTCGGATCCCACATGAGGGCCAGTGACATTGCCCTCTACAGCTAACAACAGCTCCACCTGGAGCTGGGCTGTGTGAGCCCCGGTGATGGTGTGGGCTGCAGCCCCTGCTGCAGTGGGCTGCCATAGGCTGCAGTGAGTGGCCGGCAGCCAGCGTGAGCGGCCAGCAGCCAGCGTGAGCTGCCAATAGCCGCGATGAGCGACATCCAGAGGCCAGCGACCAATCTGCCTCATCCGGGAAGAGCGCAATGACGATACCAACAGTGAAGCAACATCCTCCGCAACTAAACTGAAGAACAAAAAGACAGCAACTTGTCTGTTCCCCTTCCCCGATTCCGCAACGCTGTTCCCCTCCACCAATTCCCCAATAAAATCTTTACAAAAAAAAAAAAATCATAGGGAACATTTTTCCCTTTCAGTAGTCTGTGACTCTTTAAACACACTTAAACCAAGCTTATTGGGACTATCAGATCTGGAAGAGTCATATGGAGTATCTAGTTTCATTTCATTTTTAAGAAGAGGACCTGGGGCCCAGGAGGTTGTGTTATTCAAGGTTGTGCAGCTAAGTGATGGTATAGGTTGGAGAATATCTACCCGGTCTGTTGTTCTTATCACTGCATCATAGCTGATTCTAGTATCTCCCTCTAAAACTGGCTCTACCTTGTGCTTTTCCTATATCAATCAGTATCATCATTATTGCTGTAGCTATCAGGCTTAAAGAATGGGGCTAATTGTTAATTCCTATTCTCTTCTTTCCTTCTGTCTCATATCCAGTAAATTAAGTCCTGTGGAATTTTTTGGTATCACTTATCACATCCCCATTCTCTCACTTTTAGTGATGCTATAATTGATCAGTGAGTTCAAGTAGTGATGGCCTTACCTTCATTGTTCCCTATTAACTTTTCAAAAAATTTTTTTACTGGGGAACAGCCAAGGTCATTGGTTGATTACACATTGCTTTCATGCCACAATGGCATAGTTGACTCTTTTAAGGAGGGCACAGCTACCAGTGGCCCATGCAGGGATCAAACTGGCAACGTTGGTGATATCAACACCACGCTCTAACCAACTGAGCTAACTGGTCACCCTCCTATTAGCTTTTTATCTAATGGTTTTATCTACTGATGAATACTGCTCTTATTCTAATTCCAAGCTGTATTCCTTCTTGCTCATCCTCCTGAGTTTTTTGGTTTTCTCTCCACATGCACCACTGCTTGGTTTTTCTTCTTAATATATATCTTTCTGATCTTGCTTCTGTCTTACTCAAAAACTTCTCCATGGCCTAGCAGAAGTTCTGTAGCCTGTAAACTTATTTTGTGTGACTAGTAAAGTGCTTCTCTCCTACCCTCATTTGAATGCTTTTAGGCAAGGCGTGCCCTCACCCCAGCTTATATGACTTTCTGTTGCTTTTATCTAGCTCACTTCAGTCATTTGTACTTCCTATGTATTCTTGTAACCATTTTAAGTTTGCCACCCTTCTTAATGTTTAGCATGGTTTTTGATGCTCTGAATAAAGTCTGGGCTCTATTTTCCCAACTTTATTTCCTACTAGTATTCCCCTGTAGGAAACCTTTATCCATTTTCTCATCCTGTTGTTCCATTTCTTCTCTCTTATCCTTATCCAAATGACTTGAAAATCAGCTCATCTCACACTTATGACCAGTTTCTGGCACTATGTGGAATTAATAGATGAATGAGTTTTTTTCTGGCACTGGTTGGGCTCAGTGGATCTCTGTCTTTGAGAAACTCACACTGTGGGAGACTATGAGAGAGACTGGTATGTAAGTAGCTAATTTTAATAATAAATGAAAAAGGACACTTGTGTAAAGAGTGATAAATTCTGTCTGGAAGGCAGGAATAGTAAATTCTTCCTGGAGAGCCATATCTTCTAGCTTTCCCTGATGACCACAAATCATTTTTTAGTTCTTTATGTCTCTTAAACTAGATTATAATCTGCTTGAGAACAGTGATCTTGTCTGTATTTTATACTTCTATATTCTCCCCTGTTCATAGCAGGCATTCAAATTTTGTAAACAGATTTATTGGGAGGATAGTGGAAGCTCACAGAAATGACACCAGGCCAAAAAAAACAGGCTTGGAAAATGGGCAAGAACCAAAAGAGGCCCCAGAGAGGAGGCAGCCATAACAAACCGGCCAGCTAGCGGCAGTCATCTCCGAATACTGCCCTCCTCACTGCATATTCCCAGTGGGTACCTGAAACCATAGAGAGTACCCAACCCTATGCATACTATGTTTGTTCCTACCTTTTTACCTAAAGGAAGCACTTATGGCTTCTCTTTGGCATATCTGAACTGCCAGTATCACTACTCTTGCTCTTTGGGGCCATTATTAAGTAAAATAAGGGTTACTTGAACACAAGCATTGCAATACAATGACCGTAGATCTAATAACCAATACGGCCACTAAGTAACTATCTGGCAAATCAGTTAAGTATATCTATTTATCTAGCTATGTACCTGACAGTAAAAGAGCTTCTAATTAGCAAGAGGTAACCACTGTTAACTGCGTAGAGTATACATAATTCCTGCCAAGAGCAAATAAATTTGTTTAGTTAACCTCATGAGGGGAACTTAGGCAACTCATTTCAATCATTTTAGAAATATTAGTAATAGCTTGAGGTTGCTTATTACTGTATTTACACATCCCTAAAGGTCTAGAGACTCCAGGTTTGGAATTACCGTGTGATATCTTTTTCAGGAATGCCTGATCTAAATATTAACCAAATGCTTTGAGGACCTGGACTTGTGGGTTACTTAAGGCCAAAGCCTAAGGACAGACCCTGGCATTATGCTTCAGGCTTCATCAGCATCAGCAGTGAACCATAACTGTCTGTGCAAGTCTAGGGTGGACCTTATGGAAAAGATAAAATACTACATCTTCCTATTGTTAATGTCAGGAAACAACCCAACCCAAACTAACTTCAGAAAAAAGGATATTTATTGACTCACATAATTCCAAAGGTCAGGTTGACTTCAGGCATTACTTGATTGGAGCTCAAGAATTGTTTGCAAAACCTAATTTTTCCTTCTGTGTTTCTCTGCTCCGGCACTGCTATTTGGGTTACTTTCTCAGGCAGGCTCTTCCTGGTGGTTCTAGGTGGGCTGTAGCAGCTCCTGGCTGCATCTTTTCAGGTTTAAGTCCAATAGAAAAGAGAGGCTCTTTCTAGGGTTCCCAGCAAGAGTTTGAGTCTTATGGGCTCTAATTGAAATATGTGGTCATCTTGAACAAGTGGCTGTGCTCAGGGAAATCATGCACTGATTGTTTAGGCTCAGGCCAATAAATCTAGATCTGAAACTCCATCCAAACCTGTGGACTGAGGACCGGGTGGGGCATTCTGCAGAGGCAGCTTGGGATATAGTTATCAAAGGAAGGAGAAATAGATGTATGGCAACCCAATACCAAATGTCTATACACTAGCATTTAACACGTGCTTGCCATTTCCTGTTTGCTAAGCAATGAGCAAGATACTTTCACAAACGTAGTTTCATTTAACTCCATTCTCACAATGTCTCTGTGAGATAGTTATTTCTCTCTCTGTTTTACAGTTAGGGAGATAATCTCAAAGAGGTTAAGTTATCGCCCAGTTTCATATCAGTAGTAATTGCTGGAACTAGGATTCTAGCCGAAGTCTTTCTGAGTCAGACTGCAGTACATTTTCCATCATTTCCTTTCTAGTGTTCACAAAACACCCTCAGCAATACCTGTGGCATTTCTGGAAAATGATTGTTGTCTCTCTAAGTAATCATTTTGAAGATTGAAACACTCATCTGCATGTGTTTTTAAAATGAAGAATTAGGGCCGGCCGAGTGTTGCATTGGTTAAGAGTTGGCTTGGGATGCCAGCTCTGAGCAGCAGTGCCCAGGTTCGGATCCCACATGTGAGGGCCAGTGAAGCTGCGCCTTCTACAGCTAAGATTGAGAACAGCAGCTCTACCTGGAGCTGGGCTGCTGTGAGTCCCTGGCAATGGCGTAGGCTGCAGTGGAGCTGGCCGGCAGCTAGTATGTGCTTTTGTGAGCTGCCATGAGCCGTCGTGAGTGGCCATTCAGTGACTGGTGAGCGACTGCCTCACCTGGGAAGAATGCAATGATGATACCAACATGGGCCAGTGAAGCAATGTCCTCCACAACTAGACTGAAGAACAAAAGGACAGCAACTTGTCTGTTCCCCTTCCCCAATTCCCTAATGCTGTTTCCCCTCCCCCAATTCCCCAATAAAATCTTTAAAAAAAAAATGAAGAATTATATTATTTTTAGCTTATTTCATGTATAGGCTCATATGGACCGCATTTGTTCATCCACTGAATATTTGTGGAGTGCCTGTTGTGAGCCAGGTACTGTTCAAGGAACTGAGGATAAAGCAGTGAACAAAACAAGTGTCCCCTCCCAAGGAGCTGACATTCTAGTATAGACAAAACACATAAAGAGGCATATAACATAAGATCAGGTGATCACGAGATTTCCCTTTAATTTAGATTCTTGAAGGGGGTTCAACCCTCACAGGCATTTTCTGGGGCAGGCAGACCCATGAAACTTCGTTTGATGCCAAAGTTAGTACCTTAAAACAGGAGACTCGCCAGATTCCCTGGCAGGTGGCTGGACAGTGGAAAACCGGCTGAAAGACCCATGTTCTTGGTTTAAACTGCGAATGCTCTTTCCCACAGAAATACAATACTAGCTGTGGCTGGCTCCTATGACAAAGGTCTGTGTGGATGGAATAGGCTTCTGTGGACCTGCTGGGGAGCCGTAGATGTCCTAAGCTCCAAATAAAATCTTAGGATTCAATTTTTTTTTCCTCCTAAGTTGGGAACTGCTTTTACTTAAAAAAAAAAAAATTCTACATTTTAGATCAGGATAAATATTATAAGGACAGGTGATATTAAGAATGGTGTTAACGGTGATAAAATGGGGTCATTTTGATCTTTATGAGTATGAATGATGGAATTTGACCCAAAGATTATGAAATTAAGCCCACAGGCAATACTTAAAAACACAATAGAGCTAATAATCACGAAGTGCTTGGATTCCCCAATTTTATAAAGTGGAATTATACTTCTCAGGGTCGCTGGTATTCAAAGAAAAAAAAACAAACATTCCACAAAATTGTCTATTTTCTAGTTAAACTGATGTCCTATAACTGTATCTGAAAAGCTAAGTTGTAATTTTGAGGACACCATGGATGAAAGAGAAAAAAATTACTATCCCTAGTAACAGATGTGAAATTACATTAGATAAATATAATCATTAGTTTCAGTCTCACCCTGGTTAATTTGTTTGTGGAAATGTGCAACCTATTATTCATTAGATAATTTTTCACACATTGATTAGAAAGCCATGTCGAATTGTGACCCTGCACATTTGGGTTTACCTATCTTGCAATGAAGTATACCACTTACAATAGTGGAAATGGGGGACAAAATGTTTATCTCAAGCTGATTTTGTGCCAATAAATAAAGTAAATCAATAGCCAGTGAAGTGTGAACAACATTTCTCTGCTGTATAATATGGTTTTGGGGGCAATTTGACATGCTACAAGGGGAAACAAGGGTCTTGAACAGAAAGGTAATAAAAGCAAATCATGCTGGTAACTATTATTGAAGTCCTGTATTTTTCTATACTTGGGCAGCTTTAAGATGTGAAAAATAATGCACATAAAATTATAAAAATATGAAGGCAACTTTCCCCCATATTTATAAACATTCTTTCTTATAGATTTTATTGGTCAAGCATGCTATACCTGTGACAAATCTTTTCTATTTACTATTTGATCTAATTTAGTATACAAATTCAGATAACTTTAAAGTATTTATAGCAAATACAACACAAAGACCTTAAATTTCAAATAGATTTTATTAGCATTCCATAAGACCTCATCTGGGTTTTGCTTTACAATATTCAGGTAACTACTTACATTAATCCCAAATCTCTCAATTAAAATTTTTTTTTTCTGCCCTGCAAAAAGCTTCCAGGAGAAACTTCCATTTTCTCATTTTGCACCTTTCTTACTGTTCTAAGCCCTGCAGAACCATGGGAAAATGAATCTCTTTTTTAATTCTTCGAAGGAGAATTATGATATAAATGTGTTTAGAAAGTGTGTCTTCTTGCCAGTTTGAACCTCAGATGCTGTCTTTTAAATTAAGATGAAGGTAATACATTTTCCCACATAATGCAGGCTGCATTCAAGTAATTAATGGTTAATTAAAAGCAGGGTTTTTTTGTTTTTGGTTTTTTCCCTGTAGGTCAGACAGTGAAAGGTTCTGCTATGTCATCATAGAAAAGAGGAGGTTAGGCTGTTTGGTTTCTAGGAGGAGGCTTCTGGCCCTCCTGGTCCAAAATAAAATCATAGCCAGGGAAACCGGTGGATTCAAAAGACAAATGGTTACTGGATGTCACAGAAACTTTTGCTGTCCAAGAATGTTATTTCCTTGACAAATTCCAATATACCATTGTTAAAATTTCAGAAAATCTGTTATTTTAATAACGTGTGCTGACATGTAGTGTATTTATTTGTAGTCAATGACTGGATTCATGTGAAGAGTTCTGAAAAAAAAAATCTTAATCTTATTTTGAGATTCCCCTCCACCACCTTTTTTATTTGGTCAGGGCTTTAGTCTACTGTAGATTAATTTTAAAAATTCAGCTTTAAGCAGATTTATGTTATGAATGAAAGAAAAGATCCTGTTAGTTCTAATTGCCTATTTGAATACCCAGCTAGCAGAAGTATAAGTACTTGTGAGAGCCAAGATAATAATAGACCATGGTGAGATAGAATGAGGTTGAAAATCAAATTTATGTTCTAGTCCTTGCTGTCAGTTAAGTCGTATAACTTTGCTGGGTTTGGTAGGCTAGGTGAACTCTAAGTCTTTGCAGGTTTAATATTCCATACGTATAGCATATTTATAAAATAACATCATACAAAAATGGATGAATAAACTTTATGACTTAGATAATAGCCTGCTTTTATAACCTGCTTTGTTTATATTTAATATAAACATTTTTCTGTTCTTGTGTATTCTTTTACGTCATTTACAATGGACATCAGTTATAATGGCTGTATCATATTCCATTATATGCTTTTACTGTAATTCATTTAAACATCTCCCTGTTACAGGATACAATCAAAGCTATCATCTCTTTCTTATAATGCTGCCATAGCTTATTAATTTGTCTCTCTTTTCCTGCTCTTGTCTCTTACAGTCTCTAACCAGATAAATCTTTTTTTTTTTAATGGCAACCAGATACAATATTGCCCTGCTCAAAACTTTCCAACCATTTTTAGGATAAAATCCAAAATTATTACGTGCACCTGCTTCCCTCTGGAACTGTATTTCTACACTCTGCCTCACTCACTGCATTTCCATTCACTAGTCTCTTGGCTGTTCTTCAATTCTCTAAGCATCTTCCAACCTCAGGGACTTTACTCTTGGTATTTCCTCTACCTTGGTGTTTCTTCTTCTTTCCGATATTTGCATGAGTTTTTCTTTTTTTTTCACTTCCTTCAGATCTTTGCTTAAATGACTCCTCCTCAAACAGTTCTTTTCTGAGAATCCTGTCTAAAATAGCATTTTTCCCCTCGGCTCAAATAAACTCATTAAAATAAAAAAAATAGATAAATAAATAAATAAAATAGCATTCCTCCACCATTCTCTAGCCTGTTTTTTTTTCCTTCATAGCACTAATTACTACCTGACATTATGTGATATATTTCTTTTTTAAAAATCCTGTCTTCAGTATGTAAACTCCATGAGAGTAGGACTGCCTCTGTAGTGTTGATTGTTAAATTCCCAACACCAAAAACTGTGCCTAGTTTATAGACGGTACTAGAAAAATATTTATTGTATGACTCAAGGCTTGGTTCAATATTTTTCTGTTATAAATGTAGTAGGATAAGGAAAGTTATTGTTTTGTCAATTGCCTTTGTTCAGAAAAACATATTTTTAGGCTCTTTAGCTGGAATGTGTGGCCCTGAGGAAATAGGTTGAAAGAAAATAAAGATATAGCTAAAGTACCATGAAAAAAAGTGAATGGTAATTTAGGGACAGGAGAGAGGAGAATGAAGAGGATGGGAGGGTGAGTGTGGAGAGAGGGGGGTCAGACTATAGGCAGAAAGTTGAAGCATCAGTAGGCAGAAATGACTGAGGAAATTTTTAAAGGAACTGGGGTATTTCATATTTATGTTTAGGTTATACAGTAACATAAGCCTCCTCTCATTAACCCCTGAATCTCCCCAGTATACAGATGCTTCATAGCAGTGACAGTATTCTGTTGGGGGAAATCAAGAATAGCTAGATCTTCTGTTTGAGTCAAAATCCAGGTAGTGATAAAGCAACAGTTTGTACATGGAGGCTCAGAGTTCAACAGAAATTAGAAATAAAGCCAGAAGTTACAGTGAAGCCAGTTGATTGCTCACTGGAAGTGGGAAGAGGAATTGAGTAGATGTTATCTAGTATTCAAGCCTGAGTTACAAAAATAACAAAGTGGTAAATATCTTGTAGCTAATTCTTTCTATCATAACTCTGATTTACTTAGGGTAAATTTCTAAAACTGGAATTGCTGGATTACAGTGTATTGGCATTTTTAAGGCCTTTGATATGTAATCATATTGCTTTCCAGAAAATTGGTGCCAACTTAAAATCTGAAATGTTTTATAAAAGCAAGATTTATTTAGAAACAAACAAACACCATTATACACATACTAGAATGGCTATAATACTTAAAAATATTTAAAAAAAGATGGAAAATAAGTGTTAGTGAGGATATGGAGTAATTGGAATTCTTATATATTCTAGGTAAGCATATGAAGTGGTGTAGCTGCTTTGGAAAATAGTTTGGCAGTTCCTCAGAAAGCTAAACATAGAGTTACAGTTTGACCCCAGTAATACTGCTCTGAGGTATATAACTAAGAAAAATAAAAACATACATCCACAGAAAAACTTGTACATAAATGTGCATAGCAACATTATTTTACTAGCCAAAAAGTACAAATAACCCAAATGTACCCAATAACTGATGAATGGATAATTAAAATGTAATATACTATACAATGGAATATTATTTGGCAATGAAAAATAAATGAAATACTGATACATGTTATTATATGAATGAACCGTGAAAATGGTTTCCCAGGTGAAAGACGTCAGATACAAAAGCCTGCATATTGTATGATTACATTTTTGTGGAATGTCTGGAATGGGCATACATATAAAGACAGAAAGTAGATTAGCGGTTGCTTAGAGCTAGTGAGGGGGCAGATTAAAGTGACAGCTAATAATTATGGAGTTTCTTTAGTGAGGATGAAAGTGCTCTAAAATTAGATTGTGGTGATAGTTGCATAACTCTGAATATATGAAAAAGCATTGACATACACTTTATTTTTTTTTTTTTTTTTTTTTTTTTAAAGATTTTATTGGGGAATTGGTGGAGGGGAACAGCGTTGGGGAATCGGGGAAGGGGAATAGACAAGTTGCCGTCTTCTTGTTCTTCAGTTTTAGTTGCGGAGGATGTTGCTTCACTGTTGGTATCGTCATTGCTCTTCCCGGATGAGGCAGATCGGTCGCTGGCCTCTGGATGTCGCTCATCGCGGCTATTGGCAGCTCACGCTGGCTGCCAGCCGCTCACGCTGGTTGTGGGCCACTCACTGCAGCCTATGGCAGCCCACTGCAGCAGGGGCTGCAGCCCACACCATCACCGGGGCTCGCACAGCCCAGCTCCAGGTGGAGCTGCCGTTAGCTGCAGAGGGCAGTGTCACTGGCCCTCATGTGGGATCCGAACCGGGGCCGCTGGCATCCCAAAACCAGCGCTTAACCAATGCGCCACTCGGCCGGCCCGTTGACATACACTTTAAATCAGTGAATTGTATAGTATGTGAATTAAATCTCAATAAAGCTGTTAAAAATAAAAGAGAGCATTAAGAAATAATTATTAACCAACATGGGCCAGTGAAGCGTCGTCCTCTACAAGTAGACCAAAGAACAAAAGGACAGCAACTTGTCTGTTCCCCTCCCCCAATTCCCCAATAAAATCTTAAAAAAAAAGAAAGAATTACTGGAATATGATTAGAGAAAGCTAAACTGTTTGCTTTATTATATGATACGTTGATTTTAAAAAGTGCAGTACAGGGACTGCTGGCTATGGAGTCGATCAATTCTGAGTCATGAGCTAGATGATGGAAGCCAGAAGATAATAGGATAACATCTTTAAAGTGCTGAAAGAAAATAGCTAACAACCTAAGATGCTGTACCAATGAAAATTCTTCAGAACTAAAGATGAAATAGAGACATTGTTGTGACAAACAAGTTGAATTTATTATCAGCAGACATGTACTAAAAGGGAATTCTTTAGGCAGAGGGCAGATGGTCACCAGATGGAAGTACAGCATTCCAGAAAGGAATGAAGAGACCTAGAAAGCGTAAATATGTGAGTAAAACTAAGTGGTTTTGGATTATTCAGAATAATAATACGTTATAGGGGTTTTAAATGTATGTAGAATTAAAATACATTTAAAAATAGCACAAAATGTGGGACAAGGCACATAGTGTTAAAGTGTTGTAAAGTCCTTGCATGGTCTGGGAAATGGTAAAAGTACAAATTTGTAGTAGATTATTAAGGATTCATGTAGTAACCTCTAGAGAAACTGATAAAAGAATAATAAATGTATAAGTAGTGTGCAATAAAGGTTAACTCATCAGGCCTGGGTTGATCAAACCCCGAACGTCCCAAAGTCTTCAGGACTGTCCCTTGACCAGCTCCTAGGAAATAATCTCTAAGCCCTTGGATATCCTGCATGGTAAGAGTGTCTTTGCATACATGGATCCATGGGCCTTGCCAGTTAGTGTATTGCTAACTCTGTGAATTATGGTAAACACCTGTTTTTGTTCATCTGTGGCCCTGGGCCCTGCTGTATCAGATTGACCTGGGGGTGGGAAGTAGGAGGCTGCACTGGACATTGATTAGCTAAGGTCAGTAATACAGGTAGGTGCTCCATGCCTGTGTATGATGACTGATCTCCACCTCCAATGAAAAAAACTGTATGTCAATAATATCTCAATAGAACTGGAGGAGGGGAAAAACCCTGGACATTAAGGCTTGGATGAGCTTCCTAAGGTCTTTCTTTCCCCTGTTGGCTTTGCGTGTATTTTTATATATCATTGCTGGGAGAACTAAGTGCTGTCATTGCAACTCCACTGGGAGAGGTCAACTGGTGCTGTCATTGCAACTCCACTGGGAGAGGTCAACTTGAGCTGGTTTCTCCTGGACTCCTTTATGCCCCCTTTTCCTTCAGTGATTTTAAACTATATATTTTTATTGTATTAAGCCTTAATGGTGAGTATACAGCTTTTCTGAGTTTTGAGTTTCTCTAGGGAATCATTGAATCTGAGTGTGATTTGGGGGCCTGTTGACACAATGAATAAACCCATAAGAGGGGGAAAATGGAATAATAATAAATTGTTGATTAATCTAAAAAGAGACAAGGCAGAAAAGTAAGGAGCAAATAACAGATGAGACAAATAGGAAATGTAAGTGGAAAAATTTGGACTTATATACTATCAAAATTACACTAACTGTAAGTGGGTTAAATAATTAAAAGACAAACTGTCCAACTTAATTTTTAAACCCAACTACAGTTCACCTAGGAGTGAAATTGTTGGGTTACATGCTAGTTCTCTTTTTAAAAAATTTTGTTTAAGTTTATTGGGGTTACATTAGCTAGCCCCAGTTTTCTATCAGACTTTTTTTTTTTTTTGATGTTAAGCTGGATGAGTTCCTTATATGTCTTAGATATTAACCCCTTATCAGATGTATCATTGACAAATACCTTTATTCATTATGTTGTCTTTTTTTGTTGATGGTTTCTTTCACTGTGTAAAAACTTTTGAGTTTGATGTAGCCCCATTTGTTTATTTTTTGATTCCCTTGCTTGAGAAAAATGTATTTATATATATATATATATATATATATATATAAACTAAGAGTGATATAAAAGAGTTTACTGCCAATGTTTTCTTCTAGGAGTGTTATGGTTTCAGGTTTTACATATAAGTCTTTAATCTGTTTTCAGTTTATTCTTGTATATGGTGTAAGAAAGTGATCCACTGCATTCTTTTGCCTGTATCTGTCCAGTTTTCCCAACACCACTTGTTGTAGAGACTGTCTTTATCCCATTGTATATTCTTGCCTCTTTGTTATAGATTAATTGATCACATAGGCATGGATTTATTTCTGGGCTTTCTATTCTGTTCCATTGATCTATGTGTCTGTTCGTGTGCTAATGCCATGCTATTTTGATTCCTATAGACTTGTAGTATAGTTTGACATTAGGTAGTGTGATAGCTCCAACTTTGTTCTTTTTTAAAGATTGCTCTGGCTGTTTGGGGTCTTTCATAGTTTCATAGAAATTTTAGGATTATTTGTTCTTGTTCTATGAAAAGTGCCATTGGTATTTTAATAGGGATTGCATTCAATCTGTAGATTTGGGTAGTATGGACATTTTAATGATGTTAATTCTTTCTATTCATGAGCACAGTTATCCTTTCAATTATTTGGATCTTCTTCAGTTTCTTCAATGTCTTATAGTTTTCTGAGTACAGGTCTTTTAGCACCCTGATTAAATTTATTCCTAGGTATTTTATTCTTTTAATGCTATTGTAAATGAGATTGTTTTTTTCTTTTAATTTCTCTCCCTGATAATTCATTATTGGTATATAAAAATGCAATCGATTTCTGAATATTAATTTTGTTTCCTTCTACTTTACTGAATTTATTAGTTCTAATAGTTTTTTCATGAAATCTTTAGGGTTCTCTCTATATAGTATTGTGTTATCTGCAAATAATGACAATTTTACCTCTTCCTTTCCAATTTGGATGCCTTTTCTTTTTCTTGTCTGATTGCTGTAGCTAAGATTCCCAATAATAGGTTGAACAAAGGTGGTGAAAGTAAACATCCTTGTCTTTTTCCTGATCTTAAGGAAAATGTTTTTAGCTTTTCTCCATTGAGTATGATATTAGCTGTGGATTTCTCATATGTGGGCTTTATTATGTTGTGGTATGTTTTTCTTTATTCCCACTTTGTTGATAGTTTTTATCATAAATGGATGCTGGATTTTGTCAAATGCTTTTCCTGCATCTATTGATAATGATGATATGATTTTTATCCTTCATTTTGTTTATGTGGTATATTATGTCAATTGATTTGTGGATATTGAACCAAACTTGCATGCCAGGAATCAATCCCACTTGATCATAGTATATAATCTTTTTGATGTATTACTGAATTTGGTTTGCTAATATTTTGAGGATTTTTGCATTTATGTTCATCAGGGATATTGGCCTATAATTTTCTTAGTTTGGATATCAGGGTAATGCTGACCCTGGGAGCCTTCCCTCCTCTTCTTCTTTTTTTTTTTTTTTTTTTTGAATAGTGTGAGAAGGATAAGTATTAATTCTTCTTTGAATGTTTCATAAAATTCATCTGAAGCCATAGAATTCAGGGCTTTTGTTTGTTGGGAATTTTTTGATTATTGATTTGATTTCATTAGTAGTTATTGGTATGTTCAGGTTTTCTGTTTGTTCCTGATTCAGGCTTGGAGATTGTGTTTCTGGGAATTTATCCATTTCTTCCAGATTGTCCAATTTGTCGGTATATAATTGTTCATAGTATGTTTTCGTAATCCTCTGTGTTTCTGTGGTGTTAGTTGTCACTTATCCTCTCTTCATTTCTGATTTTTTTTATTTGGGCCCTCGCTCTCTTTTTTTTTGTTTTTTTTTTGATGAGTCTGGCTAAAGGTTTATCAATTTCGTTTATGTTTTCAAGAATCATTGGTCTTTTCTATCATTTGTTTTAGATTCTATTTCATTTATTTCCACTCTGATCTTTATTATTTCCTTACTTTTCCTCACTTTGAGCTTTGTTTGTTGTTTTCCTCGTTCCTTCAGGTATAAGGTTTGATTATTTATTTGGGATTTTTCTTGTTTCTTGAGGTAGGTGTGCATTACTATGAATTTCCCTCTTAGAACTGCTTTGGCTGTGTCCCATAGATTTTTTTGAGTCATTGTGTTTTCATTTTCTTCTCAAGGTGTCTTTTGATTTTTTTCCTTGATCTCATTGTTAACCCATTCATTGTTTAGTAGCATGTTATTTAGCCTTCACACACTTGTGTGTTTTTTCAGTTTTCTTCTTGTAATTGATTTCTAGTTCTATAGTATTGTGGTTGGAGAAGATACTTGATAGGATTTCAATCTTCTTATATTTATTGAGACTTCCTTTTGGCCTAAAATATGGTCTAACCTGAAAAGGCTTCATGTGCACTTGAAAAGAATGTATACTTTGCTTCTTTTGGGTGAAATTTCCTAACAGTATCAATTAAGTCCATCTGGCATAATGTGTCATTGAGGTTTCTGTTTCTTTGTTCATTTTCTGTCTGGCTGGATGATCTATCCACTGATGTTGTTAAAGTCCCCTTACATAACTGATGTTGTTAAAGTCCCCTTACATAATCTCCCTCTTTATGCCTTTCAATATACAAGGTGGGACAATTAAGTTCATGAACTCGTTGCAATGATGTTGCTAACCTTTTTTTGATATCAGAGGGATTATTCATTATGAATTTGTACCAACTGGACAAACAGTTTAAACCAAGTTTACTATTTGGAAGTGCTAAAAAGGTTGTGTGAAAAAGTTAGACAACCTGAACTTTTCACCAATAATTCATGGCTCTTGCATCACTACAATGTACCAGCTCACATGGCACTGTCTGTGAGGGAATTTTTAGCCAGTAAAAAATAGCTGTATTGAAACACCCTCCCTACTCACCTGACCTGACCCCCAATGACTTTTTATCTGAAGATAAAGGAAACATTGAAAGGAAGACATTTTGATGACATTCAGAACATCAAGGGTAATATGATGACAGTTCTGATGACCATTCCAGAAAAAGAGTTCCAAAATTGCTTTGAAGGGTGGACTGGGCGTTGGTGTGGGTGCATAGCTTCCCAAGGGGAGTACGTCGACGGTGATCATAGTGATATTTAGCAACAAGGTATGTAGCACTCTTACTAGGATGAGTTCATGAAATTGTCCAACCTCATATGCTTTATATATTTAGGGGCTCCTACATTGGATGTATAGATGTTTATAAGAGTTATATGCTCTTGTTGGATTGATCCCTTTATCATTGTGAAATGGCCTTCTTTGTTTTTTCTTATAGCCCTTGTTTTAAAGACTTTTGTCTGATTTTGTGTGATACAAATATTGCTACCCCAGCTTTTTTTTAGTTTCCATGTGCATGAAATGTGTTTTTCTATCCCTTTCAGTCTGTGTGTGTCTTTTGATCTGAAGTGGGTCTCTTGTAGGCAGCATATGTGTGGATCTTGTTTTTCTTCCTGTTTTCACTCGGCCTCTCTATGTCCTTTGATAGGAGCATTTAGTTCATTTACATTTAAAGTATTTATTGATAGGCATGTAGTTCTTGCCATTTTATTCATTGTTTTCTGATTGTTTTTGTAGTTTTTGTTCCTTTATTTATTTATTTGTTTAATTTATTTTTTTTAGCTGAGCCATCCTGCCACCTGTTGGCAGCTCAGCAGCAGCTCAGCTTTGGCTGGGCATCGAACTGCTGTTGCTCAGAGCTCAGCTCGCACTCTTGAGCCAGCTCTTAACCAACTGAGCCACTTGGCCGGCCCTCCCTGTTCCTTTCTTAATCTCTAACTCTCTTCTCTTGTATGTTGATGACTTTCTATAGTATTGTATTTGTATTCCCTTCTCTTTATTTCTTATATATCTCTTGTATATTTTTGGTTTATGGTATCCATGTGCTTCAGATATACCAAGTTATGTTTATAGCAGTCTATTTTAAGTTAAGTTTGAACATATTCTAAAATACTACAATTTTTACTCACCCCTTCCACGTTTATGTTTTTGTCAGTATTTTTTTATGTTTTGCATGTGTGTGTATCCCTTCATTTATTGCTTTTCCTCTTTAACCTTTGTACTAGCTTTATAATTGTTTGATCTACTACTTTTTCTAAGTTTTTGCCTTTGTCAGTGAGAATATTTTTCTTTCCTATATTTTATTCATATTTTTGATCTTTTTTTCTTAAAATGTCTCTTTAACATATCTTGCAACAGTGGTTTAGTGGTGACGATCTCCGTTAGCTTTTTCTTTTCTGGGAAACTCTTTATCTTTCCTTTGATTCTAAATAATAGCTTTGCTGTGTAGAGTAGTGTTGGTTGTAGGTCCTTGCTTCTCATCACTTTGAATATTTTGTGCCAATCCTTTCTGGCCTGCAAAGGTTTTGTTGAGAAATCAGCTGATAGTCTTATGGGAGCTCAGTTGTACATAACACACTGCTTTTCTGTTTCTACTTTTAAGATTATCTCTTTGTTTTTAACCTATGGCATTTTGATTATGATGTGTCTTGGTGTGGGTCTCTTTGGGTTCTTCTTGTTTGGGACTTTCTCTGCCTCCTAGACTCTATGTCTATTTCCTTCACCAGGTTAGGGAAGTTATCCATCATTATTTCTTCAAATAGTTTTTTTTTTTTTTTTTTGAGGGCAGTGTCACTGGCCCTCATATGTGGTACCGAACCAGGGCCGCTGGCTTCCGAAGCCAGCGCTTAACCACAGCACCACTCAGCCGGCCCCCCAAATAGTTTTTCAATTCCTTGCTCTTCTTTCCTTCTGATACCCCTGTGATGTAAATGTTGGTATGCTTGATATTATCCCAGAGTACCCTTAAACTATCCTCATTGTCTTGGATTCTTTTTTCATAATAACTTAAAATTTTTCAGTTATTGTACTTTTCAACTTCAGAATTTCCATTTGGCTCTTATTTTATAATTTTTATCTTTTTATTAATATTTTCTATTTGATGAGACATTGTGATCACATATTCCTTTAATTCTTCAATCATGCTTTCCTTTAGTTCTCTGAACATATTTCTAAATGGCTATTTGAAGTCTTTTTGTGTTAAATCCAATCACCAGAAGTTTCTGTTGCCTGCTTTTCTTCTGGTATATGGATCATAGTTTGCTGGGGTTGTTTTCAGGCTTTGTAATTTTTTGTTGGAAAATGGACATTTTAGATAATTGTAGTACTCTGGGTTCTTGGACCTCCCTCCCCCAGACCTCCTTATTGTTATTTTTGTGTTTAGTGGCTAGCTGGATTATTTTAGTGACTTCTGCCTACCCTCTACCTCCCTACAGTTGTAAGCCTCTGATGTTACTCCTCAGGGAGATGCACCTTTGGGTGTGCCTACAGTCTTCCTGGGATGACTGGTATTGATAGGGCTGTTTGCTTCTCTTTACCTGACCACATCCGGCTGTTAAACTAATAATTGCTGACTGATTTCTCTATTGTGTTCACCAATGCTTTGGGGCATAAATTGCTTTACAATTGTATCCGACAAATTGTGACTCTCTTGAAGGAATAGTTTCTGAGGTTAGTATTTGATGATTTTTTTTTTTTGATGCCAGGAAGGTTCCTCCCAGCTGTCTTATTCCTCTGTTCTCCCTGGCAAACTAATTGCCTATAGTTTAGTTTGTATCTTCCTTAAAGCCATTAGTTTTCCTCCTGATTGCATGTCACCAAAATCTCTGCTATGTTTACAACACCCTAGGGTTTGAAGCTCTGCATACTCTGTTGAGGATGCAGTCAGTTCATTTGGGAAGAGATTAGGCCTGCTTCTTCCTGCAGGCAAGATCTCTGAGCCAGTGCTCTGGAGCTGTGGGTAGGGATAATGGGAAACTCTCTGAGTGACACCCCTTCCCTAGGAGCTGAGTGCTCAGTGAAGAAGGGCCAGCAACCTGAGATTTTCTTAGCTTGTCTCTCCTGCCATGGAACCCCCACCTTATGGTCTGAGGCAAGGGTAATCAGGGTCCCAAAGTTCTCAGCACACTATACCAAGATAGAGCCTCTATTCCATGAATGGGGCCTGGGCAGAACAAGGGAACCCGCACCTCTTCACCACATTCCCCAAGTACTTAGCTTCAGTAATAGGTTCTTGTGGGCCGGATGAGAAATGCCAAAGTTATTCTCCTCCAGGGAAGCAAGCCCTCTAACTGGGAACTAGGGGCAGTGGGAGCCCCATGTTCTTAGCTACAGGAGCCTTGAGTGGAGTTTCTGCTTCTTTGAGCAGGGGATGGAAGGGAGAGAGCAGTCTTAGAACAAATACCATAGACTCTGGTCTTTCTTAATGAATTTTCATAGATTGTCTTGAATATCTATTCTAGTTCCTTCATTTGCTGTTTTCCTTTAAGACCATTTCAGAGGCCCGAAATGGTTGTTTTGTAATATTTTTCACATTTCACTGGCGAGTGGGTCAGTGGGGCTTCCCATGCTGTTGTGCCAGAAGTTGATGTCTCAGGAGTCTTTTTCTCTCTCAACATTATTTTGTTTAAAGATGTATCCTTGTGAATACATATAGTTCTAGCTAACTCATTTTCACTACTGTGTACTGTTCTACCATTACTGTGTACTACTCAATGCCATGAATAAAACACAGTTTATTGAGCTATTTCCCTACTGAGGGATAAGTAGATTGTTTTCACTCTTTCATTAGAAACAGTGCTGCAATGTGCATTCTTGCATATATCTCCTTGTGCACATGTGCAAAACTTCTGTAGGGTAAACACCGATAAGCAAAATTTCTAGGTTATTGGGTAATGTTATGGCCAACTTTACTTAATATCACCAAAGTACCCTCAAAAATATTTAGATGAATTTATGCTTCCTCCATCCTTTACAACATTTAGTGTTATCAGACCAAATAACTTTTGCAGTTCTGATTAATGTGAAATGATTCTTTGTTTTATTAATTTGTGTCTCTTGATTACTACCGAGATTGGGCAACTTCTTATATTTTATTGATGATATTTGTTTCCTGCTTTCAAAATTGTTTGTACTCTTTAAACACACACACACACGCGCGCGCGCACGCACGGTGCCCAAAAATATATACACATTTTAAGAAGGAAAAAAGTATATTAAAATTGTAATAATATATACTGATAACAAAAGATGAATACAAGTCATGTGTATACATTTTTTTGGCACCCCTGGGGTGTGTGTGTGTGTGTGTGTGTGTGTGTGTGTGTGTGTATATGGTGAAGGGTGTGGGGTGGAATGGGGATATTGATTGTAGGGAATATTTTTATATTGTACTATTTCCTTGTCAGTTATATGAATTACAAATTCTTTCAGTTTCTCAACCTACATAGTTGATTGACCTACAAGTGACACATGACCGAAACTGGACCAATATAGTTCTTTCCTTGGGAATATGAAATAAACTTAGAACACAGAGAGGCACAGCCTGGGAAGTACATTTGTGACTAGACTCTGGAAGAAAGATCATCTCCTGAAGTCCCCAGATATGTCCTGGTTCCTTCACATCTGATCCAGGTCTATTTTGAGTCTGTGAAATATCCCAGAATCCTTTCAATACCCACCTACTTAAAAAAAAATTATTATGCAATCTGTTTGCTTATATCACAACAAAGTAAAAAAACATAACTCTCAAATTTCTTGGGCTTGGGCAATTGGTCTTATGGTGGTGCCATTAACCAAAATAGGGATTATAGGAGAGGTGGAAAGAGTAGTATTTGAGGAAAAGTAATTGGTGCAGTTTTGGACACACTGAGTTGTGCTACTCATAAAAGAGAACTCATAGACTCAAGGGATGAGAAGAGATTCAAGAAGGAGGGAGTAGTTCCCAGAATGAATAAGAGGCCTGACTTCTAAGGAGGGAGTACTCAATAACAGGTCAAGGTCAAGTAAGATTTGGCAGTGAGGGGTCATAAATGATCTTGGCCTGGTGGTGGATGGATACTCGACTGGAGCACGTCAAAGAGTAAATGGCATGTTAGGATGTAGAGAGTGAGGGTAGAGTAGTATTTTGAGGAACTTGATGTGAAAGGAAGCAGCGAGATAAGATGATGACTAGAAGGGGATGTGAGATTTGGGAGGGGGTAATTGAAGATGTGGGAGACTATACATGGTTACATGTGAAGGAAAGAGAACAGAAGGAGAAGCAAGAAAGATAGGCAAAAGAGAGGGATTTCCAGGAGACAGGAGGGAGTGGGGCAGAACACAGATAAAGGGGTTCTTCTAAGAAGGAATGAGAATAACGATGTTTTGTCACATGGCAAATAATTATACATTGTTTAAGACCTGCTATACAGTATGCACAAAGCGATAAGATGTTATAAAGGAAAGAGCTACTAAATCTGTCTGTGATGTCAGGAAGACTTCATCCATTTGATGAAGTTCATTTTGATCTGCTATGACTGATTGCATATCTGTGTAGCCCGAATACCCAGGGAACCACATACTTGAGCTTTGTCACTTCATGGTCCTCCGGATCAAGGATTTTGTAGACTTGATGCATTTTTAAAGGCTCTTCTTCTTCAATTATATTAAAATATAGTGGGTAGTACAGAAAATAAATCTGGCTAAACTTATACTTTTTCCATATTTCTGTACACAAACAAATTCCATGAGAAAAAGTCTCAGTTCTTCAGCGGGGTTACCCTATAAATCAAGATGATTCTCTTGCAATGCCTCCCAACCTTTTTCTACATCATGACACACAGAAAAAAATCATAGTGTTTATCCTGCACACTGGGGTGAACAGACTTCTCACACAGGGCCTCCTACCTGACTGCCCTAAGGGCTTCAAAGTCTTGAGCACCTGAACACACTTGTAACTCCTTTGGTGTGCATGACATACCAATTGAGATCTCTGCTCTAAGATGCATTCCCCCACATTTTATTTTTTTGTTAGTTCCTGCTATATGATAAAGGACTTTTCCCTCTTATCATTAAAATAATTACCCAAACTGTTCAATATGTAATGTGGAAGGATGCTTAAATACTAAAAGCAGATGGTTTACTGTTCTCTTACATATCTCCTTCATAAATGTGTATATTATCTTAAAAACCATCTACATGCAAATATATTTTATTTGTCTCTAAGTTATCTCATGTGAAGTTCCTTCCTGTTTCTCACTATGTCAAATCTGGTATAGGTGTCATAGCTTATTCTTTGACTCTTTTTCTTTCAGAAACTACAGTTATTCTTTCATAGGTTAGAGTGGTATAATGCAGGAAGAAAAAATGTTTATGACACCAGACATTATATTGCAGTATATACTTAATACATTGATAAATAAGGTTCAGTATTAAAAAATCCTTCATATATCCTAGTAGGAAATGAATCATCTTTGTTTTTTGACTTCCTAAATGCAATTTAGGCAATTTTCCCATAGACAGAGGCTTTTATGAAACGTGATTTTTGTAATTTAAAAAAATCCTAATTTCCAGTTGTGCATAATTTTATGTTTGGTCTCTGGAGGTTAAGAAGTATCAATAGCTGTACATGCCCTTTGTATTTAGAGAAGTTGTAGGAGGATAAGAACTTGGCCTGTCTCATTTACATTGTAACAAGAAAAATATAGGAATGTATTATGCAAGGAAATGTTGAGTTGGATGGGAAATTGTGTTTTAAGACCTACTGTAGATCTCTGTCGATGTCTGTGAGAGGATAATTAGTGCCTGCACTCTCAGTCATATCAGACTAAAGGTAATGGGGTGTAAGAATGGTTCATTAGGCTCTCTCAAGTACTTTTACTATGTCCATACTATTTATACCAGCAGAAAAAATTCAGTCTTTAAAATCAAGCCAAAGCATTAGCCTTAGATTCTTCAATATGAGAAATAACATTGAGTAATGACCCCTTAAAGTTAAATGAAAAAATGTACATAAAAAAACCTACACAGTGTTTATTGGCTTATATGTCACCCACACTGAATACTTAAAATGTCTGACCTCCTCCCTTCTTGACCAGTGGCTCCATACCCAACATGTCTCTAGGAGTTTGGGGTGGAGGAAGAGGTGCAGTTAGAAACCAGTTTGCTAAACACAATGTCCACATAGGAATTTTAATTGAAAAGGGACTTTGGTGCAAATTGTCTCCTTACCTGGAGTGGGATGGGGAGTAGATGGGGGAAGCAAGCAATAATGAGGCCTTTGTTCTCACTCCTAGAATAATTGCCTGTGGTGGTAGTTATGAAAATTGGGTCAATTTACAGAGGTTATAGTGTCTTCCCACAAACTTGTTTAAATGTTGCTCAGAGAGGTGTTGAGGCAGAGGGGAGGGCAGGCAGTGGGAAAGGGAGGCAGAGGGGAGAGGAGGCAGTAGGAGGGCAGGGGTAATGTGCTTTATGTTGTCTGGACCACATCTAGTTCTGATGGAAATTTCTGAACTCAGTCTCTTTTAATCCTTTCTCCTCTCTGGTCCCTCTTGTCCCTCTTGCTTCTTATAAAACTGCTGAGATGCATTTCTGAGCTTTGGAGTCAATGGTAGGCAGGCATTAGTAACTCTAGTTGGAAAGTCTGTGCCTGCTGCAGAACAATTCCTCAGCCCATGGAAAGAAGGAGGCACTATGTAGAGTGGGTGGGGAAGATCTACCACAGTGAGCAACTTGGGATGAGTTGCATATTTGAGTCCTTGAGTTCACTGAGTCCTTGAGTCCATTCTACAAGTTTATTTATAGAGAATAAGGATAAACTTGAATAATCAGTAGTTTCTGTATGGAATGGGGTCTATGAGTGTTCTGGAAAACTCATCAGATTAGGAAAATCTTTCAGTAGATAAGGACAGGTCCAGTACTTGTTTCTGGTTTATTGAACTCTCGTTAGTTTGTCTGCCTCATAAGCCTTGAAGGTAGCTGGGCAAATGTAGTGGAAACAGCTCCATCCTGGATAGCAAGGGATCTTTGACTGTAACTTCTTTGAGGGCAGTGGCATGTGAATACTGGCTCTGTGGCACCATGTGCAATTGTGAGTAAATGCCTTTTTGGTTTGATATGATAGGAGAAGAAGATTAGTAGAGAGAAAGAAAGAACAGGAAATACATAGGAACTGCTCATTCCTTTGTGCACCCAAAGAGACCCTATTTTATATATCACTTCTGGGGCTTGGTCGATCTAATGAAAGAGATATGAAATGAAAATGAAATACTTATAGTTACCGAAAAACTCAATTGCCGGTAGATATTTTGGTCAAATACATGCCAAGCAACTAGCTTGAGAAATTATTTTTATTTTATTTTATTTTAATTAGTTTCAGGTGTACAACACAGTGCACTAGTTATACATTTTACCCCTCAAAGTGACAACCCCCTCCCCCAATCTGTTGCCCCACTCCCCCCCACCTGATATCATACATATCTATTACAATTCCATTGACTCCACTCCCACACTATGCTCCACATCCCGTGACTATATATATACTCAGTTATAGTTGACATACAATATTATACAACATCAGCTTCAGGTATACAGTGCAGTGATCAAGCCTCTACTCCATCCATGAAATGGTCTCCCTAACAAGACATGTGACCATCTGACACCCCACAAAATATTTACAACATTATTAATTATATTCCCCGAACTGTCTTTCATATCCTTTTGGCAATGTTGTAGTTACCTATTTATGCTGTCTAATCCCTTCCCTTTTTCCCTCATCTACACCTCCCTCCCAACTAACAGCCATCAGTTTTTCCTCTATATCTCTGAGACTATTTCGGTTTACTTTGCTCATTCATTCAGTTTTTTAGATTCCACATATAAGTGAGATCATATGGTATTTGTCTTTCTCCGACTGACTTATTTCACTTAACATAATAGTCTCTAGGTCCATCTATACCGTTGCAAATGGTAAGATTTCATTCTTCTTTATAGCGGAGTAATACTCCATTGTATAAATGTACCACAGTTTCTTAATCCAATTGTCTACCGATGGGCATTTGGGTTGTTTACCTTGAGAAATTTTTAAATGAAATTGGTTACTTTGAGAAACTTTGCCTTGCTTTAAGTAAATGTTTCTGAAATGATAAGCTTTCAGAATAATGGGGAAGATGTTTCTTAATAGGCAACATGTTCAGTATTTTAGATGACTGACTACCTATTACTTCACTCCCCTTAGGACTGGCCTGTCTTCACTTACTCGCAAACTATATCAGGAAATTAGGACATAAATGATTAGGTAAAAAGTGTCATTGGTAAATGTCTATAATTACTCAGTGCTATTTATTAGATATTAGGAGTTCCAAATTTTAAAAACGCTGTTTTTAAAAATGCACATCAAACAAGAAAATAAAACCCCCTTTGAACTAACATTTTTAATGGTTATACCTCTTGTAAAGCAGCAACAATTACTGGATACTCTTTTTTATATATATTTTCCCCAGTTTTATTGAGATATAATTGACATATAATATTGTGTAAGTTTAAGGTGTACATGTATTTTATAGACATAGTTGAGAAATTATTACTACAGCAAGGTTAGTTTACGTATCTATCACCTTACATAATTACCTTTTTTTTGTGGTAAGAAATTTTAAGATTTACTTTCTTAGCAACTTTCAAGTATGCAATACAGTATTGTTAGCTATAGTCACCATGCTGTACATTAGATCCTCAGAACTTATTAATTGTATAACTGGAAATTTGTATCTTTTAACCATCTTCACCCATTTTCTCCATTCCCCTTGTAACTAACTACCAATCTACTCTCTGTTTCTATGAATTTGATTCTTTTAAATTCCACATATAAGATCATACAGTATTTGTCTTTCTCTGTTTGACTTATTTTGCTTAGCAAAATGCCCTCAAGTTACATCTATGTTGTCACAAATGACAGGATTTCCTTCTTTTTTTTATGGCTGAATAATATTCTATTGTATTTATCTACCATATTTTTTTTATCCATTCATCTGTTGACACTTAGGTTATTTCCATGTCCTCGCTATTGTTACTAATGCTGCAGTGACATTGGGGTGTAGGTGTCTCTTCAAAATAGTGGTTTCATTTCCTTCAGATATATACCCAGAAGTAGAATTGATGGACCACATGATAGCTCTATATTTAATTTTTTGAGGAGCCTCCATACTGTTTTCCATAGTGGCTGCACCAATTTACATTCCCACCAACAGTGCACAAAGATTCCCTTTTCTCCACATTCTCTTTGACACTTGTTATTTCTTGTCTTTTTGATAACTGCCATTCTAACAAATGTGAGGTGATATCTCATTGTGGTTTTGATTTGCATTTCCCTGATGATTAGTGATGTTGAACATTTTTTCATTTGCCCGCTGTCCATTTAACTACTTAGAATACTCTTGAGAGCTTTTATTTTTATTTATTTTAATTTTTTATTACATTTATTGGGGTGACATTGGTTAGTAAAATTATATGTTTCAAGTGTACATTTATATAAAACATCATATATATTGCATTGGGTGTCTTGAGAGCTTCTAAAGTTGCTGTTAATTCATGTAGCTAGAGTGGATACATATAAAAAAATTTTGAACAGAATATTTAGAGTCAGAACACCTGGATTCACACTCAGCATTGCTTCTTCCTGGCTATGTCCCTTAATTTCTTTTTTTTAAAAAAGATTTTATTGGGGAATTGGGGGAGGGGTACAGACAAGTTAGTTGCTGTCCTTTTGTTCTTCAGTCTAGTTGTGGAGGACATTGCTTCACTGGCCCATGTTGGTGTCATCATTGCGCTCTTCTCAGGTGAGGCAGATCGGTTGCCGGCCTCTGGATGGCCGCTCACAGCAGCTCTTGGCAGCTCATGCTGGCTGCCAGCCACTCACTGTAGCCTATAGCAGCCCACTGCAGCAGGGGCTGCAGCTATGCCATGCTGAAGACTCACAGCAGCCCAGCTCCAGGTGGGACTGACAGCATCACTGGCCCTCATATGTGGGATCTGAACTCGGGCCGCTGACATCCCAAGCCAGCTCTTAACCAACGCGCCACTTAGCCAGCCCTGCCCCTTAATGTCTGAGTACTACTTAACTCATCTGTGAAATGGGTAGAATAACAATAAAAATGGTGTGTCTCAAAATGGAAGTGCATTGTACAAATAGAAATAGGAATAGTGGTTGCTATTATTATTATTTTTTAAAAGATTTTATTGGGGAATTGGGGGAGGGGAACAGCGTTGGGGAATTGGGGAAGGGGCACAGATAAGTTGCTGTCTTTCTGTTCTTCAATCTAGTTGCAGAGGACGTTACTTCACTGGCCCATGGTGGTATCATCATTGTGCTCTTCCAGGATGAGGCAGATCATTCGCCGGCCTCTGGATGGTCGCTCACTGCGGCTATTGGCAGCTCACTCTGGCTGTCGGCCGCTCACGCAGGCTGCCGGCCACTCACTGTAGCCTATGGCAGCCCACTGCAGCAGGGGCAGCAGCCTACACTGTTGCCAGAACTCACACAGCCCAGCTCCAGGTGGAGCTGTTGTTAGCTGTAGAGGGCAGTGTCACTGGCCCTCATATGTGGGATCCGAACCAGGGCCGCTGGCATCCCCAAACCAGCTCTTAACCAATGCACCACTCGGCCTGCCCAGTGGTTGCTATTATTAAGATAGCTTTATAAAGTGAATCTTCTCTTCCTCTTTTTAGCCTGTCTCCCTTGGCAGTTTTCCGTATTATTTGAAGTTTCAAGACCAGTACATCCCAAACGCACTAATGCAGTAAGCCTAGAGACCTTGGTGTTCAGTCCTCCCATGGTCTCTTGCCGAACTGTGTGGCCCAGAAGCCTAGCGTTTTTCTTGCTTATTCAGGCACTAAGAATGCAAATATTAACCCAGTGTTTTTTTTTTCTCCATTAGAAAACACTTTTCCCCCTTTCACTGAGAATTGGGATTTAAACACATTAACAGCAATTAGTACGTGAGCCAAGAATTTAGGTTTTGATAAAAACTACGGTTGACATTTGCTCCTGGAAGAGAGAGTGAAAAATGGTCCATAAAGTTTCTATTAACTTCAAAAGCAGCAACATCTGCTCCAGTCCACAAAGCTTCAGGGTATAGCATGGAGGAAAAGAGTGCTCCCGGCACGCTAAGAATCCAGCCCTCAGTTGAGCTCACAGTTTTTCTAGCTTGGCCTTAAAATATTGAAGGAGGAGAGCATCATTTCCAGCAAAAACTTGGAGAAGTCTTTTAAAGCAAGATGTGAAACTGGTATTACGCTTTAGACTATGGAAACTTGGAAGTGCAGCCACCTGAAACAAATGCTGCAAAGTGCATTTATTTCACAAGTGTTGTTCCAGTTTCAGCTCTTCCTCCTCCTCACTTTTTTTTTTTTTGGCCTCTCACCATGCATATTTGCATAATTCATTGTAGAAGTCTATGTCCTATAACTCTTAGAGGGCTGTTTGCTGATAGAGTCACAAACTTATTAAAAAAACCCCCAAAACACTTTCTGAACAATGCTGTGGTTTTCTCAATTACATAAGTTTCTCCCTAAAATTCAGGGGAATTCCAGACCATTTTGCAATTAGTTAAGGATTATATTTCCTTATTTTTATTAATTTTATGTAAAGTGGGATTTATCAGTGGAGCATTCATTGACACTGACTTCAATTTATTCTGATGAAACTGACTGACATCTGTGTGTGCTGTTCATCAGTCATAATTTAAACCATTCTTAATTGCATTAAATGTAAATTAAGACATTCAATTTCAGCCATTATTTTTCATAAAACACTGTGAACTGAGTTTTAGTGGGTCATGAGATCTTACATTCAAGATAAATAGGGTAAATTCAAAACTTACCATTGATGTTCATATTTCACCCTTTGTCGACTATTTCTTTTGTTGCTTACTAGATTGGAACAATTAATTTGCTCTTTGAAGAGATGATGGCTAAGGAAGATGTAGCTGAAGTTTTCAACAAATGGTTTTATCATTTTTGAAGATTCTTTATGTCCTAAATATATGATTTTAAAAAATCCTTAACCATCTAAGCCAAACGATAATTTGAATTGAAATTGCCAAACTAAATTCTCTGATTTGGAACTCATACCTTTAAATCCCAGGATTTTAAGAATTTAGGATTACATTTTCTTTAAAAAATGGCTTCATTGTGCTTACATACAATTTCAATACTATGGATCTATGGATTAGACATACTAATGTAAAATTAGCAAAATTTATGACATATGTATTACATAGTATATGACATAATACAGTAAAGTATAACCCCTCTCCTTCCCCCTTCTTCGTAAGTGTTGCTTTTTCCAAATAATTTATTCTGGTTTCATTTGTAAGCAGCTGTCCTCAATGCCTGTGGTTCTCCCCGTTGAATGAGAACAATCATCTTTTAGTCATACAATGATTAGAGTGACAATGATAATCACTAACAGTAAATAGTAATAGACATTTGTATATCTTTTCATGAGCAAATATATATATCCATGGTTAATATTCACCCCTAAAGAAACATTCAAATAGTACAGCCAAGATGGAAGGCCTGAGAGAAATCAGGCCCAAGTGAAAATCATGCTTTTAACAAGTATTAATTTTCAGCAGAACAAAGTGTCAAATAGCTGTGGCTCAGAGATTGGATTTGGCTATGTTCTTGTTTATTTTAATCCAGTGAGGTATGGGAACACATTTATGGATAGAGTTTTTGTTTCATTCGTTTTGTAGTATCTTTGTCTCTACCTGTATGATTACAGACTGGATTATTTTGAGAGAAAAGAAGTTTCCAAGGTTTTCGGGATCTGCCCATATGCTGAGGCTGTGCTGAACTGTGCAATCCTCCTAGGATATGGAGATTTACGTGAGAGAACACTCTGCCGCTCACCCCAGTCGGTGGTGAAAGATTTTCTTCCATAACAAACTAGCTAGAACGTTGCCATGTCATTAAACCCCGTTGCTTTCCAAATAAAAGTTGGTCAACATCGAGAAGGAAACTGTCACACTTGCCTTAGTTACTCATGTAGTAAAATTTTATATGACTATTATATACGACATTTACATTCCCATGTCAGTTCAGCTGATGGAGAATGAAGTGTTGCAATAAGTCTGGAGATGGGTAGTGATGCAATCATCCTACCAGTTTCTTGCTATTAATATATGTCTCTTATTCATTTTTAAAGATAGCATAAATGAGAGTACTGAATATAAATGGCTTTTGTAAGTCATTCAGGTCAGTGAAGCATATCATTGTTTGCAACCTGAGTTTCATGAGAGCCCTGACTGGTTGATAGGCACACCATATATTTTTCTCATAAATGAAAAACACAAACAATATTCACAGTGTTTAATGAATATGAGTTTCCATAGGAAAAACTAGTTGCACGTACTTAGTAGTGTGACCTTAGTGTGTCACCTTTAGAGTATATAAAACCTATATAGAAAGGCATTGTATAATTTATTTCTCCAGATGTAACATTAACAAATATTTTATTATGATTTATTTTGGGGGTCCTTGAAAGATGAAGGAAGTTCTTTAGTATTAGCATTGCTAATGATTTTAATGAGGCATTAAAATGTTGCAGTATTGTAGGAACATTTTTCTTTTTTTAACATTATTTCATTAATATTTCACAGGAATTTTAATGTTAAATTGATGAAAGAACCTGAGAGCATCATCCACAATGTGTCAGAGGGCTCAAATAATGGGAAAGAATCAGAGAAAGGCAGAGCCCAGCGATGGGGGGAGGTCTGATGAGAAGCCCTTGCATTGGAAACATGCCATGACATCACAGTCTGTTATTGCTGAAATGAAGACAAAACAATTTTATTTTCTTGCTGAGGGTTTTTCTGCTACAGTCCACAGAAATCTAGCACACATAGTACATCATGTTTGTATTCCCAGATTAGGCATGGAGGAACCAAACACACACACACACACAGAAGCTTTTCTAGGAGAGGACAGTCTGTTGATCGACTTCTGTATTAGGGTAACCTTCCTTATTGCATGTTTGCAGTTTGAATATTTTCTGCTATATACCGCTTAATAATTTTTGGTGTTTTCATGACCTCTGAGAGTATGAAGAATGCTTTCAGGGGCATTATATTGTTTAATCCTCACAAAGACCCTTGTGAACTATGCAAACATTAGAAGAAGTCTTTTTCCCCCCAAATCATAGTACCTGTGCAAGGAGTTGCTATTTGGTTTCCTTACAGTTGCCACAAAGCGACCATTCTTCCAAGTATATGGACCAGAGGAAACAGGGACAAGAGGTTTAATCCCCCACTAGCAGGCTGCTCACATGAGTCCATAATTTCAGGAAGAATGACTAGCTTTATTTTAGGCATTTGAGAATGTTAAACAGCAGGTGAACCAAGGACTAAGCAACATTTGCAGCTGTATAGTGGAAATGCCAGCACAGAGGGCAACTGTCCTGGAATAAATTCTCCAATGTCACAGGCAGAAATAGCTTTGTTATGGTTTGGTCTCGGCAGCTGCTTGTTCTTCCTGGATCAGAGCATGACAGAATCATATTCTGGCTGGACAGCATCACTGTCTTGTACATTTCATTACCCATAAGCCTGATCCTGCCCTTAAGCAGCCCTCAAGGCTACACTTTAAACCTCCATACATCCAGGAAGCAAACACTTTTATCACCTCTTGCTTTAGAGCAAGTGTCTATTAGGTTTTTAACATGGTCTCTAAGTCAGCGTAGCTGATATAGAATTAATTTACCTGAGAGTTGTGGGTCCAGAAAAACAAACAAAAAAGATCTCTTCCTTATAGTACCAACTACAGGGATATCCAACTCTATTTTTCATGCCCTAGGCAATGATTTTTCAAGTGTGGTCCATGGGTCCTTCATACCTGAATTACTGGGATGAGGGGTAGGGGTGAAGAGGGTGGGGTTAGGGAATAAATAAAGGGAGGGGGGTACTTATTAAAATGCAGATTTTTTGGCCCAAACCTATTGAGCTAGCCTCACCTGAGGGAAATCTGGGGAATCTTAATTTTGAACAAGATTCTCAGGTGATTCAGAATAGCAGTAGTTTTTAGTCTTGATATATTTTTTTTTTGATAGCTGATTTAGGGTACTTGTATCACATTGACTTTAATACGTAATTAGTCTGTAAAGATGCCACTTATAAGTGATTAAAAATAATTCCATTCATGAAATATTTGTTCTGCTGCTCGGAGTAAGGGGTTTGTACTAACTCTGTAACGTTGTCATGTGTATGGGTCAAGCAGCTCTGTGAGGATGGACAGTGTGGTCCTGTCTCAGCCCCTAGCTCAGCCAGCCATCATGCAGATGCAGACAGTAGTTGATCATAGTGGACAGGGTGGGACTGCGGATCTTTTTTTCTCATCGCTCAACAACACCTATCCAAAAACCCTAGAAGGTGTACAGGAAAAACTAAAAGCTGAAATGCAAGCTAGTCAGTTATGCTGTTTGTTAGCTAATATAAAAGCTTCATTGAGGAGGAGATGGCTTAATACCTCCTAAAATTAAATTTCGGTATAATCTGTGGATTTCAATTATTCATGCTATGCTAAAACTCCAAAGCATGAAAAATCTAGAGCTGCTTATTACCTGTTCTAGTGAAGCTACCAATAAGTGTGTGGAATCCAGTATGGGTGTAAATAGAGCAATGGACTCTGTCTCTCTACCTCATTTGTTTTTAGCATTTTAATAGGGCTTGGATTTTCAGTGTCTGGCCCAAGATATGAAATCTGGTTCATGTACTGCCATATTGGACTCTCTTCTGAATGTAGAATTTATTTTTTTCCCGTTGACATGAGCTGATAGAAGTGTCTTATTCCATCACATGGAGTGCCATTTAACTCTAGTGACTTCTGGTGCCCCCAGATCATGCTGACTGTCAGGAAAACCAGACCCCCAGGCCTAAACACGTATACAGACTTGGACTGCAATCAATTCACTCACTCTGAAGAATAGCAGGTCTGTGTGTCAGAAGAAGTATCCAACATATAAACAGGATAGAAAACAGGTTACTTATTACCCTGACATAAATTTTGATGTCTACTTTCAAAAGCATATTCTTTTAGTCTGTATGTCCCCTCCCCCCACTGCCAACTAAACACACACACACACACACACACACACACACACACACACACACACTTCACTGAATTAACACATCCTTCTCTTAAAAAAAAAAAATGGCAGCAACCCCCCAGAAATATCAAGAAGGAAACCCTCTAAGGAAATATGTGTCTAACCTGATTTAATGCCCTTGAAAATGGAAAGTTTGGTTCAGGGAGAATTTTTATTTGTGTCTTTTTTTTATGTGTGTGTGGTAGTATTTTGTTAGGTACTCATCACTGCAACTAATACATATACATTTAGATTCATCTAAAGAGTTATGTAGTTATTGGGGCCGGCCAAGTGGCAAGTTGGTTAAGAGTTGGCTTGGGACTCCAGCTCTGAGCAGCAGGGCCCCGGTTTGGATCCCACATGAGGGCCAGTGACACTGTCCTCTACAGCTAAGATGGTGAACAACAGCTCCACCTGGAACTGGGCTGCGGTGAGTCATCGGCGACTGTGTAGGCTGCAGCCCTTGCTGCAGTGGGCTGCCATGAGCTACTGTGAGTGGCTAGCAGCCAGTGTGAGTGGCCAGCAGCTGGTGAGAGCTGCTGTGAACCACAGTGAGCGGCCATCCAATGGCCAGAGAGCAACTGCCTCACCTGGGAAGAGGGCAATGATAATACCAACATGGGCCAGTGAAGCGACATCCTCCACAACTAGACTGAAGAGCAAAAGGACAGCAACTTTTCTGTTCCCCTTCCCTGATTCCCCAATTCTCCTCCCCTAATTCCCCAATAAAATATTTTTTTAAAAAAAGAAAAAGGCCACTTTTGGAAAAAAAAGTTACGTAGTTATCAATATAAATAGAGATCTAGAGAGACCTAAAGAACATATAGGAAAGTGAGTAGAGAACAGCTGTTTTTAAATAAACAAACACATAAAGATGAGTGAATAGAAAAATATTTTCTTAATACTAGGCAGATTAGCTAAACGGCCACTAAAGCCAATTTTGGTAGTAAAGTTCTTTGATTCTGTGGTGCATTTGTTAAGAGCATAAGCTTAACTCTTCCACTTGTGAACTATGTAAGCCTGGTAAGTTATTTAATCTCTCTGTAATTATTTTCTTATCTAAAACTGAATTTTATTTCAAAACCCTCATACGTTTGTTGTGGGGATTATATGAGTTAGTACATGTCAGTTATGCAGTAAGGATTCAATGGATTTTATTAATTGTAGTAATCTGTTGAGCATCTGTAATGTGCCTTGAGATATTATGAAGAGCAGCATGAAAGAAAAGTTTGACATAGTTCTTCTCTTCAAGTCATTTACAATTTATGGAGAGAAGATTTATAAAAATATAGTTCAAGAAAAATTATAAAACAGCATAATACTGAAATAAATCATGGTAGGAGACAGAGAAGGGAGAAAGTATAGAGGAATAGTATGACCAGAGGACACTTGATGAGGAGGTCAGATGGAACTCATCTTTGAAGGATGTTAGTGTTTAGGTTCATGGGAGGATAGAAAAGGAATGATTTTAAGCAATGAACCAAGGAACTGAGATGGGAATAAGATTGAGGAGGCTGTAGTTGTCGGACTAAGAATTCAGTCAAAAAGTAGGGTGGGGATAGATAATGGAAGCTTACAAATTTATAGAGAAATTTTAGCTTAATGTAACAGTAGAAAAGCCATTAGAAAGTTCTTAAACACTGATGTGCCATGATGAAATTGATATTTAAATAAAGTACATCTTGTATGTTGAAATTGGAGAGACCTGAGACATGATTAAATTAATATAGCAGTCTTCCAAATCTAGTTGTGCATAAGAATCTAGTGGAGAGCTTTAACTCCCAAGGATTTTGATTCAGTAAACCTGAGGTGGCCTGAGAATCTGTATTTGCAAAGTTCCTTCAAAGTGTTATAAACTGCATCTAGGATTTGAGAAGCCTGGAGCTAGGAGGTTATTGCATCATTCTAAGCATGAGGCCCTGGATTGGTGTCATGGCAACAGGAGTGGAAAGGACTATTTAGATTTGAATGATGGAGAGAGAGAGGGGGGTGGGGGGAGAGAGGAATTGGTGATAGACCATTGGGGATTAAAAAGAAAAAAGTCAAAGATTACCTCAAAGTTTCTACTCTAATAGAAGAAAGGTAGTTTGAAGAGAGGCATGCTGAGATAAGTTGTGAGCCAGTTGAGTTTGAATAGATGGCGGTTCTTTTAACAGCATATCCTGCAGGTAGCTAGAACCTGAAGACTGGAGCACAAATCAAAGGTCAGGACTGGAGATAAAGATTTAGGGGTCACTGGCATAGAGTTGGTGGCTGGAGCCGTTAGAGTGAATATGCTCACCAGAGGGAATAAGTATAGAGAAAGGAGAGATGAGTGCTATGAGTAGAACCTTGGTGTGATACCTATCCTTTGGAGAAAGAGGCAGAACAAGGATTTCAGCCAGCAAAGGAGACAAAGAAGGTAAGCCACTCAGAGTGTGAGATTGAACTGGAGACTTCTGAAAGTTTTAAAAGTAGCGATAAACTATGTAGATCATCTGAATGGTATCCATGAAGTCTTATTGGGCTGTTCTGCATGCAGAATATGAATTTGTCTTCAAGGAATACAATTTGATGTTTAAATTAGTATATCAGTTGTCCAGTGGTTCAGGTGCAAGGATTTGAAGAGGCAGACTTGTGAAATGAGTTTAAGATCTGGTAGATCTCTTTTGGGGATGAATAAAGTTCCCATAGAGAGAAAGTGGGAAGGAGAAAAGATCACCTCTAAGTAGTGGGTGCTGCCTTTGCACTTACAAGCATTAACTTATTTCACTTATTTAATCTTCATAATTGCCCTAAAAGGTAGGTATTATGCATATTTTACAATGGGACCAATTAAGCATATAGTGATTAACTCACCCAATTGAAACATAATTGGAAAGAGGAATAACTGGGATTCTCATCAAGACTTTTCTTATTCCAAAATATATTATTTTACATAGTTTATTTAAACATGTTCAATTGCATTGTCTTGATGGCAGAAGAGAATGAACTCATATCAGGTGGATCAGAAGCAGTCTACTGAAAGTGGGAAATTTTTCAATTATGTCTTAAAATTCATGTAAATGAATACATCTGTGTGAATTTATCATGTAAATTAATTTATCTGTGTTTATTTTAATGTAAAAAATGTTTAAATTACTAATTTCCCCACCCAAGAAGATGTCCCATGTTTTTCTAGTGGTATTCCCTGACACACTGCCTGGTACCGCCTGAGGTTGCACAGCATTATATCCTAATTAACTTAGTGCCTGATGCATAGTAGGCACTCAGTAAAGAGTTGGTGAATTTAATGTATCAAAGGCTCATTAAAGGTAGCTGAACATACTAAGAAGGCAATTTCTTATGGGATGGTTTCAAAGACTTCTCAGAACTGGATGAAATTTAATCCTGTGAATTACTATGTGGTCAAGTGACGGAATCTAAGGATATCATACATAAAAGGGATCTGAGTAGTTTGTGTAGAGGAGCATTGGTGTGGTGAGCTTGGCTATAGAACTGTCTCAGATGAGAATAAGGTCTAGCATGTGGTTTTGCTGATGGGAGGCAAAGTGACTCCAAAATGAGATTTCTGAATGTTAAAGGGACAATTCTCCTGCATGTGGTGATTGAAGAAGTAGAGATTTAGGAAGTCAGCTAGGCATTAATAGTAATGATAAAATCTAATAGCTTTAAAATTTCATCAAACTAGACACTGCTACCATGTTGTCATCATGTATTTATCATTCATTCATTAATTCATTCGTTCATTCAGCAAACAGGTATTGAGCACTTATAAAGTGCCAGGCACAGGGCTAGGTAAGGTGATGGTAATAGAGTTAAAAATGGATGTGGTACTTGCCCTTCAATAGCTTATAGTCTATTGCAGAAAGTGAGGGAATATCATACAAGGTAAAGAGCAATAATAACAGTAAGAAATGCACAAATCACATACAGTAGGAAGTTCAAGGAAGGAGCGATTACTTCTTTGGACAATAGGAAATTACTCTTGGAGGTGACAGCATTTGCTTTGAGTCTTGAAGGATGAATAAGATTTGGTTACTTTTAGATGTACTACTAACATGTTTACTTGCCTCTTGGCATGAATTACACTCACATGAGCCAGAGGCAAAAATCACCTTTTGAAATTTAACTGCATATCTGGAACACCCTTCAGTGGTCAAGATGCCTCGGCAAAAAGATACATAGGTCAAGATTTTATAGTTTGTCTCCAAATTTCTCTCTTTCTATAACAATTATCATACCAATTTTGTGTTTCTGAGAAGGAAAAAATTTGGACATATGCAATTTTCTGTTGAAGACATCGTTAAGTAGCAGAATTTATACAACTGTAGTTGAACCAAAGGGCACATCAACTGATTGTTAGTTCCCTGCCACCAAATGAAGATATATTATCAGTATTTGTGTTAAATATTCCATTTTAACAGTGCAGATACATACTCATTAGCAAGCAGCATAACCTTAGAGTTTGCTCTTTGCAAATGCTTGTTATTTTCATGAGGTCTGAGCAGGTTTTAAAACTTTGCATTGCCTCCTGCATGTAATCTCTGAGTCTGTCATTCACATGTAGCAAACTCACCTCTTTATTTAGTCCGTGGTTGGTGAGAGATAGACATTTACAGGGCCCCTCTGCCCTTGAGCTGTTCCATTAGTGCATGGAAAGCACCTTGCAGCCTGTGACAAGCGCAGCAGATCGGCACTAAATCAAAAATCAGTGCCAGCCAGGGATCTAAGCCACCATGAAGGTCACAGCCATCAACTGCATGCCATCTCAATCCAAACAAAACACATTGGATACAGGGGGATTTTCACAACTCACAATAGGTGACAAACACTTCATGTTAAAGTAATCCATAGCAGTGAGATGGGGAACTCACCTTTTAAGCACTTTTTGAGTATTTAATGAAACTTTGAAAAAGCTGGAGATAATTTTTGGTAATATTTTACATTTGAAACCAAAACAAGATAAAACCTCCACAGCATGGTGTTACTGTAATGAGGATTTTGATGAACATTTTTTCTCTGTTTTTAGTATTCATGTGTGCATTTAAGAAACAAAATAACCAGAAACTTTATAAAAAATAAGGTGTCCTTTGCTTTCCTGAAATATGTGCCATCGATCCATTATATATAAAACAATTTGTGCTTTAAACTGCCCAGTTTTGCTTATTCTGAGAATTTATAATCAGCATTTATATTAAGTAGTTGACTAGTACAACTTTACTTTCAACAGTCCAATTTAACTGAATTTGGTGAGTTTGAGTCTAGATGTAATAGGATTTCTGTACTGTCCAGTAAAAGTTTTGAATAATATAAACATTATTTAAATATTATGGATCAAATTACCTTTCCACCTTTAACTAAAAAAAAAAAATTAGGAGTTAAATGTATCAAAATTAAATTATAAATCCTCTACCTACTTCATGACTTTTCTTTTATGCCTTCTGAGAATTAATTGCATAGGTTAATAAGAATTGGATAGCCAAGCAAACCAGCCAGATTTTGCTAAATTAACTTGGAAATGTCTATACAAAATGAAAAGCTTATATGCAAAAATTATTTTCTTAATGGAACTAGCATGTTAATATGGTCGGATTGAATTATATCACACTGCTATAGAGGTGGGGTGAGACAAAAGCTTATATATGTACTTTTGATGAAATAATTGACAAGGGGATAACATAGAGACATATACATTATTCTTATCCAAATTAGCTTTTGTGAATGATATTCAACAAAGCAGTGGACACAGAGAGCAGAGAAAAAAAATAAAAGCTGTTTACAATCTAATCAGGTTCACAGTGACCAAGGCTATTTTGAGAATATTCCATTTCAGAAACAAATATATGGACCCAACTATCTCCACCATTAAGTGAATTCATGGTTTATTTACACTGGCTGGTGAAATTTCATGAAACTAAAATCAAAGCAGTCCAACAGGAGTGTATGTAATGGAAGAATGCCATCTACTGGGGAAGCTTTTCAAATCCGTATTTAATTAGGAAAACCTGAGGACACATGCTTTGCAGACCAGGAAGATTCAAAGTTTGTGGAAGCATTTTTCTTTTGAGAAATCAGCTCTCATTAAGCTGATGCATACCTTTGATATACATTATTCCTTTTAAATTAACTTGATTACTAATTTCATGGAATCACCTAGCTAGGAAAGCCTTGAAAGGAAATGGGTGCAAAGGGCCTTTTTTTTTCTTTTTTTCCTTTTTGCCAATTTACAAAGTTTTTGTATTCATCATTCATCAGTAGTCACCCAGAGTCTGTTCTATTTAAAAGCTCTGGCTTTTCACTTAATGCATCCCATCTGTTTCTGAAATAAATTGCAATAATCCGTGTTTAATTTTAATCAATGTATTACTAAATATGCAAATTATATTAAAAGCCGTGGTTTGAAAAAGCTTTCATTTGTAAATATGGTAGCTTAAAACAGGAAGCATATCTAAAAGCCATTTAGCTACAGTAGCCTAACTCTAACACTGTAGCTGATTTATAAAGCAGATCACAAGTTGATCTTTCTGCCACAAGGGGATATGTAAAACTGTTGCATATCAGATTTTGTTAACATCTGATGGGCTAGTGCTAACAGTGTAAGGGACTCATACTTCAGCAACCATGTCTTTTACATTTAAATTAAGGTAATCTTATTCCATTTTACATCTTTCAGATTTTTTTTTATACAACCTAACATATGAATTTGCGTGATTGGTTTATGAATCACAGTTAAAGCAATTTGAGCAAGCCTTTCAATCAATCTTAAATTTTTAGTGTCTAATTTACTTGTGATTTGCATAATTAATTGTGGAAGGGATCCTTTGGGAGTCCCTCTCTTTCCCCCCTTGCCTTTCCTTCCTTGTGTCTCATTCACTGACTAGATAGAGTAGGAATGATACTGGAGTTCTTTCAGGCTCTCTAGATGACTTTGTTAGGAATCCACAAGTTATGTGTTCCATTGCTCTGTCTGATCTGGCTGGACGAAGGGGTAAATTCTGAAAATTAAGAATTATCTGCAGGGCTGGCCGAATGGCTCAGTTGGTTAAGAGCTCACTCAAGAGTGCAAGCTGAGCTCTGAGCAATAGCAGTTCAATGCCCAGCCCGAGCTGAGCTGCCACTAAGCTGCCAACAGGTGGCAGGATGGCTCAGCTAAGAAAAAAAAAAAGAATTATCTGCAAAACAGTCCATTAATGGCTATTGCTGAATTGTCTATGTAATTTACCAAGCAATTACCTTAAAAGAGAATTTTGGAATTCTTTCCTGTATACAGGTCATAAGTATATGGAAATATATATATATATATATATATATATATATATATATATATATATATATATAAAATTATGTTCATATATTGAATTCTGTAATTTATTAATTGTACTGTTTTGAAGACATTACCTGGGGTTAGTCTAATCAGTGCTAGACTAGAGCAAATTTTCAGGAATTTTGCCAGCCTGTTATGAAACAGTCATTATTAAAAATAAAATTATAGAAATATTAAAATAAACTATACTAAAAACAAAGGTAATAAATGCTCGAATATCACATCCCAAATATTGTGCTACATTTTATTGTCCTGTGTGCTCATAAAGTATCTGTATGGTGTAAACACTAGGTAATGATGTACTACTGTACATTTCTTCCCAACTCCACATTTAGTAACATCACATTGGTTGATTGAAATTGTCCATGGTGGGAATATTTACACCATAGAAATAGGTAAAAGCTACAAATCAAGGCTTTTCCCTTTCTATGTAGGTGTTAACCACTTACCAGCACACTACTGTCTTTAATTATCATACATACACAGCAACTCAATACATATTTCCTGTTATTTATTCCTGGGACCATGGGGTGTGTGGGGTCTTCATATCTATCATACTTAATTCAAATTAGGCTAAGGTAAATATGCTAAGATTTCCTTCCTGGAACTGGCTTTCCATCTTCATCTCTTTTGTTTCTTAATAACCAGCTTAAAGTCAATATCCCAAAAGGCAGTTTTAGGGTGGCTCTTTTAAGAGAGTGACTACAGTCCTCACAAATCCTTTTACCAAAAGCAAAATATGTTATTTGACTCCTTATGGAGTCTTAGCCCCCAATTTCCTGTTAAACTTTAAAAATCAAGTTTTCTGTTTATTTTCTACAGGGTTATATGTCTTTTTCTTGATTTGTAGTAGTTCTTTATATATGCTGGGTACCTTTTTTGGCCATTTAGCAGGTATTAAAAATAACTTCCCCCTGTGTGTGGCTTATCTATTTACTGTCTTTATAGTCTGTTTTGATAAACAGTTCTTAACTTTTTCTTACTGTGTGCAATGCCACGTCTGTCAAAAACCATGTCTGTTTCTCGGCTATTGTATTATGCTGGTTATTTTGTCTATTGGTGTGCCAATCCTACTGTCTTAATTGTTCTAGCTTTATAATATATCATCTGATATCTGATAAGGCAAATCTCCTCATTTTGTTTTTCTAGGCTGTTCTTGGCCCTTTTTATATAAATGTTAGAAGTGGCCTTTTCCACAAAGAAATCTTACTAGGATTTTGATTGAAATAACATTGAATCTTTACATCTTTATGAAGTTAAGTCTTCCAATCCATGAGTATAAGATGTATCTCTATTTATTTCGTAGTTCTTTAGTCTCAACAAAATTTTATAATTTCTACATAAGGATCTTATACATTGTTTTTTACAGTTATTGCTAAGCACTTTATATTTTTTGATGCTACTGTAATTAATTTCTTTTCTTTTTCTTTTTTTTTAGAAAATTGTAGATTCACAGGCTGTCATAAGAAATAATACAAAAAAAAAAAAAGAGAGAGAGAGAAAAGGAAGAAGTAATACAGAAAGATCCCTTGAACACTTTGTCGAGTTTCCCCTACTGGTAATCTTTTGCAAAACTATAGTATAAAATTACAACCAAGAAATCAATGTAAGCTGCTGATTGTATACCGATTTCCCCAGTTTTAATTGTACTTGTGTATTAAGTTCATGTACCTGTGTAGGTTTCTGTATCCACTATCACTGTTCAAGATGTTGAACCCTTCCAACACCACAAAGATCACTCAGGTTGCCTTTTATAACTACACCACCGTCCTCCCTCCTCTTGCCATTTTCTACCATCTGGTAGTTACTAATCTGTCCTCCATGTCTAAAATTTTGTCATTTCAAAATTTTTATATAAATGAAATCAGATAGTATGAAATTTTGGAGGGATTTTTGTTTTTTGTCAGCATAATTCCCTAGAGACTCATCCAAGCTCTGTGTGTCAATAGTCTTAATTTTTCATTGCTTAGTAATATTCCATGGTGTGTACATACCCTAATTTCTCTAACCAGTCACCTGTTGCTCCCAGTTTTTTTTTTTAACAATTACAAGTGAAGCTGCTATAAACATTCATGTTCAGGTTTTGTGTGAAAATAATGTTCATTTCTCTGGCATAACTGCCCAGAAAGGCAGTTAGTGGGTTGTATGATAGTCACATTTAATTTCGTAAAAAGCTCAAACTGTTTTCTACGGTGGTTGTACCATTTCACATTCCCACCAATAATGCAAGAGTGAGCCAGTTTCTCAGTATCCTTGCCAACATTTGGGGTTACTGTGTTTTTTATTTTATTCATTTTGATATGTGTGTAGTAATATCTCATTTTGGTTTTAATTTAAATTTCCCTAATGGTTAATGATGTTGAACATCTTTTCATGTGCTTATTTTTCATCTGTATATCCTCTCCAAAAAAATGTTTGATCCTTTTTTGCTCATTTTTAAATTGAATTGTTTTTTACTATTGAATTTTGAGAGTGCTTTCGATATTCTGGATATCAGTCTTTTGTTAGATAGATATATGGTTTGCAAATATTTTCTCCTAGTTTGTCTTTTCATTCTTTTCATATTGCTTTCACAGAGCAAAATCTAATGTTTATTAATATCTTTACTCCCTTTTAACTCTAATCACAGCATTCCTGGCTTATGTGCTCTGACTTATATGCTATTGTCACATACTATAATTATATCTTTTTTTGTTTAGCTCCACAAAACTTTATTAATGCTATAAGAATCAGTGTTTAAATTTAATCACAGACCTACCATTTTCTTCGGTGTAAAACCTTCCATTTAAGATTACTTTCCCCTGTCTGAAGTATGCACTTTTGCATGTAGCTTATCCTCCTGTCATTCTGATTACATGCATGCTAGACCTTCCCACGCTATGCTCCATGTCTCTTACTCTTTTATATTTTCTATCTCCTTGCCTACATGCATAGATATGTGATTCTGCTGCATTCTGGATAAATTACTGAAGTCTGTCTTCCATTTCACTGATTCTCTCTTTAGCTCTTCTTAGTTTGCTATAGAATTTATTTACTGAGTTTTAATTCCAATTATTATATAATTGGTTCTTTTTCAAATGTTATTTATTTTTGTCTTACTTTTTATACTCACATTTTAGTTTTTATTTTTTTATTTATTTTTATTTTTTTATTATTTATTTATTTATTTATTTATTTTTTTTGAGGACAGTGTCACTGGCCCTCATAAGTGGGACTGAACCGGGGCTGCTGGCTTCTTAAGCCAGCGCTTAACCACCGCACCACTCAGTCAGCCCTATACTCGCATTTTAATTCTCTTATTTCACTAAACTTATTAAAGTATTTATTTTATATTCTGTGATTGATATTCTAATACCGAAAGTTTTCATATATTTGTTTCTATTCTCTGTTATTTTTGCTGGTTCTTACTCATAGTGCCTTATTTTCTTGTGTGTTTTGTGAATTTTAATGACTGTGAGTTGATACTTCTTAAAGTGGAAATTCTTTGAGGCCTGCCTTGAAGGTAGATTACTCCAGAGAGTTTATATTTGCTTCTGTTGTATGTCTGGGGCCATTTCAAATTATTGGCTTGAGGTTTTCCAAACCACCAAGGTAGTGTGAATTCAGGATGCAGACCATGAGCAAATTGTGGTTATTAATACTTGGTATTTTTTTTTTTTTTTTGCACTTTTCATTTATTCTGCACTAAGGTCAGGCAGTTTACCCTGTAATTCCCTTTGGTGGGTCGGGTGAAGGGGATTGGGATTATTTTTAGTATACCTTTACACAGAAGATGTAGCATTTTATGGTCTTATCTTTGTTTGAAGAATCATTGTTGTTTTATAACTTGAGTAGGCCCTGATGTTTTTCTCCTCTCTCTCAATTCTTGGGAGGCTATAGAAATCTAAGTACAAGGTATTTAATTAGGTACATGCTCTCAAGAGAAGATTTCAGTGCTACATTTACCTCTCTGGGTTTTCATATTCACTTAGTTTTTGACTTTTGAATATTCTTTAATACCTTGTCTGGTCATTGATGCCTTTAAAAAGGAGGTTTTGACACTTTATCTAGCATTTTAATATTTTCATTATGAGGTCAGGCAGGTATCTAGCCCACCAAACTTCTAGAAATGGAATTTCATTTTTCTTTTGAAGGTAATTAAAGTGAAGGTTATAGTCATCCTTAATAGTATTCACAATGATGTAAAATTATTTCTGTATCTAAGATATATAGTTTGGTTTAAAATTAAGAAAGGACATATAACTAAGTAAATTACCTGGTCTCATATAGATATTGAATGTAGGGGGGAATCTCCTCTGTAGATATAGTTACAAATGTAAATGTTAAACCAAACAGGAACATTTGTACTGTTATAGCTTCTCTTCCATTTTGCACAATTTTTAAATCATGCAGTATGAAATATTCCTTGCAAGAATCCTATGAAGTTGCTATTTTTATTGTATTATCAGGGTATTGTAACAGTTGAAGCTGGTAATTACTGAGGTTATAATGGTGGCATTATGTTCTATTAAATTGAATAGTACTTTTCACCTTTGACTTGTTAGCATTAAGGTTGCTCCAGGGTTTGGGGTTTTTTGTTATACTATGGTCATGAGCTTTGTTGATATGAGTCACCCCCACCCCCCTTTTTTCTTATAAGAACATTCTTAGAAATAGGATTTCTGGGTAATAAAGGATGGAAAACTTTATTGAAAAGTCTCACTTAGGTATGTTGACTTGAGATATCGCATTCTTCAAGTTTAGTATAATATCCTTTAGCGAATCACCAAAAAATGTTATAAAGACTGTGGTTGTAGTAGTAACCTTAGGATCTTTACTAGTAAAGGTCTTGGAAAAAATTCTTTTCTAGGATTTTAGCTCCTTTTGCATCTGCCAATTTGTAGCAAGATTTTTTTCCTTTTAGTTGTCAAACTATCTCTTTCAGTAGTTGAAGCCCATAGGCCTTAAATGTGAAACAGGTTTACACAACTTGATTATAATACAGCAGTTTGAATTTAGATGCAAAACTGTGTTTGAAATGCAAGAATGTTGTTAGCTCTTAGCACTATATTTGAAAAATGGTAGTCATACAGAAAAATACTTCTGAGGAAAAGTAAGCAAATAAAACCTCTAGTTTTCCAGTTATTGTCTGATTAGCCAGTGTAATTAGTAGATATTCAATATAACTTTAACATTTATTTTAAGACTCAACTTCTTAGCATGGCATGCAAGCCTTCCTATCTGACTTTAATATACATTTGTAGTTCTATTCCCACTACATATTTCTATCTATTCTATATTGTTGTCACATTTAAATAATCCCTCATTCATTTAGTCTTTCATCCATATAACAAATATTTGTTGAGCCTCCACACTTACCAGGCATTGCAGAAGCAGTGTGTATTGACTACATTTTCCTATTTTCTGTATTTTTGATGCTCTGGCATTTGGGACCTTGATCTTGAAAAGCCTGCCTCTCCCTTGGCTAGTTGATTCCTAGAGATAGTAAACAATTCTCCTTTGGGCACCATTTTTTTTTTTTTTAAGATTTATTGGGGAATTGGGGGAGGGGAACAGACAAGTTGCTTTTGTTCTTCAGTCTAGTTGTGGAGGATATGGCTTCACTGGCCCACGTTGGTATTATCATTGCACTCTTCTCAGGCGAGGTAGTCGCTTGCCAGCCATTGAACGGCCCCTCACAAAAGCACATGCCAGCTGCTGGCCAGCCCACTGCTACCTACTCCAGCGACTCACTGCAACACAACTCCAGGTCAAGCTGTTGTTCACCATCTTAGCTGTAGAGGGTGCAGCATCACTGGCCCTCATGTGGGATCTGAACCAGGGCCCTGCTGCTCAGAGCTGGCGTCCCAAGCAAACTCTTAACCAAAGTGCCACTCAGCCGGGCCTGAGCATGCTTTTGATATACAAACAAATCAATTCAGAACCCACACTCAACATCTCTTTCATCAAACTCTCACACACCAAGTGCACATTCCTCCTGCCCTAAATCACCCCAGGACCAGGTACTGGACAACTAAAGACCATCGCTATAGCCCAGAGCCCACTGAAATTATTCAAATTCTCCAATCCTGAACTTACTCCATGTTATCTACCCTGCTTTGCATTTTCCTTCATATGCAAACTCTCACAAAGGCTGATTATTACAGCCGATGTTCATTTTGATTGGCTAATATTCATACTATACCAGGTGTTAAAGATTTTAGGTAAACGCTAATTACATTTTTCTTATTTACTAAGTTTCTTTAGAGAGTATGAGATGAGGCAGGAACTAAAACCTTAGTCTCGGGACTAAAGTCCAATGTTTTTTCTCTTTTCAAATGTAATTCTGAACTACTTAACTCTTAAGCTCTTTTGACTTTGTTTATAATGCTCGTTTTCCCCTCTGTTTTTGATTTGAGAAATCTTATTTCTAGCTTATGCTACATCTTCCATGGAGACGTCTCCGGTATCCTCAGGTGAATTTCATTCCTTTTCCTTTTGTACTTTGCTTATGCATGTGTTAGAGTCCTTGTTTCATTTTGCGGCATTTATATACCTGTCTCTTTTATTACAATCTAAACTCTTTGAGGTGAAGGAAGCTGTTTACATTGTTATCCGCAGTACCTAGCACAGCACTGCACACGCATAGTGGGATCTCAGTAAACCGTGAAGTGAAATGATTGGTTAATCATCAGGAGAGTTGCAGAAAGGCTTGCTCTTAAGTCCTAAATATGATTTTTCTCATATAGTAGTATAAACTTATAATATTTGCATTGGACCAACAAAACAGAGTGTAGCATTTTCCAGTATATTCCAAGGAATGGGAAACTCATGAGGCCAATCACCTTCAATTTTTTCTGGCTCAGATCTTAATGACGCAGGTTCACTGTGATAGTGAAATCCTTGGACAAAAATTGAGCTGTGGAAGTATTTATCCTTCTAAGGGCAGATGAAGGAAAATAAAATATTCCTTCATCTATATGGGCCAATAAAATGGCCCATTTCTCAGTAGAACTAAGCAGGTCTTACAGGAGCTGGCAGGCAATCCCAGCAATTGGGCTTCATTTGTTCTCATTTTTATAATTTAAACTTCTCCTGTTGAGCCTATAACATGATACTCTAATCCATGAGCAGAGACCATTTGGTCTGGTCATCTGGCAGCTATTCATTAATATTGGTGACTGGCAAAAACTAGACAAATGAATAAAGACAGTTTTGTGAGTCCAGGATAAACTGTTGAAGCTAGACCAACTGTTCCTTTTCCTGTCATTATAGGGTTGAAGACCCTAGTATTTTTGTGACTCATGTAACCAGTGTGGGAACTACTTGAATGGTGGGATGTGGCAGAAAATAAAGTCTTTCCTTATTAGCCCTCTGGGCTAGTCTCCCTGCCTTTGAGCTGTGCCTCCATGGAGGTGTTTGTGCACAAAACAGACATAACTGACATCAAAGCACACAATGCAATAGCTTTCCAAGAGAGAAAGTGTTGTTGTTACCTTATGGTCTGACATTACTTTTGACATTCTAAATCTCAATGTTTATGAGAAACATCAATAATAATAACTACCTTTTGCATGGGTACAGCGCTTTGCTCCCCAGGCTCTGAGTGTTTCACAAGCATGAAGGCTTCTGTGCAGAAAGAGAAGATGGAGTGGGAGAATCTGGCCCCAGACAATTAAGAGCTAAAATTTTTCTTGGCGAGCATGGAGCATAAAGGGGACAATTTAGGATAGGAAATGAAGGATGTTGGGTCCAGCTGAGACTGTAAGGGGAATTTAGCAAGATAGTAATGACCTGACTCAGAGTTTCTCCAGCTAAAATTAACCATGACTCTTAAAAAACAAAACAAAACTCAGAAATCCATGAATATTTCTAATAATTGCCCATAACAGTTAAAGTATCAGATAAAGTTTAATCATAACTACTGGCTTCACAAACTTATTTATTTATTTATTTATTTATTTATTTATTTATTTATTTATTTATTTATTTTAGCTGAGCCATCCTGCCGCATGTTGGCAGCTTAGCGGCAGGCAGCTCAGCGGCAGGCAGCTCAGCTTGGGCTGGGCATTGAACTGCTGTTGCTCAGAGCTCAGTTCGCACTCTTGAGTGAGTTCTTAACCAACTGAGCCATTCAGCTGGCCCTACAAACTCATTTAATATAACTTCAAAACTACTTTGTCTTAATTTGTGCACATTTTATAAACAGTCAAAACATTCCTTTTTGTCTGGAGAATAAACCACCACCACCACCACCATACATCATTTAATGTTTTTAGTCTTTGGTCTCTGAGGGCCCTACTTTATGTTGATATCTTTAGCTCTTAGACAATGCCTTTCCCACATTAAATGCTTAGTAAATGTTTGCTTAATTTAAGTTGAAATTTTGTGGGTGCTTTGTTAAAATTGCTTTTCATAGTCTCTGATCAGTTATTTTGCTTTTCAATTTTTTTTCTGTGTCAAAATTGTTTTCCACATATAATGGTATAGATTCAAATTTGTTCTAAAATGTTATTTGGAATTTTATGTTTTAAACATAATTTCTACATAAGACTTATGGAAATTTAAAGACTCTGATCCACAAAGGATAGTCTACTAGTTTGTAAGATGATTTTTAGAAAGCAAAGAATACTGTATTTAGTTTTAAAAGAGATAATGAGTTTTTAAAGATCTTTATTTATACTCATATTCTTAGAATAGAAGCTTTAGATTCAACTGGAGAAGTTGAAATTTTCTCCAGAAATGTTACATTGTATTTTGTTAGGCTAACATTTATATGATAGCTGTACAGTAATATGCTTTTCAAAATTACACACACATGATATTTGTAGAGCTTGTTTGATGTAGTTTAACAACTTCACAAAATGATTCTGTAGTTTTTGCAAAGGAAGATGCAGTACTGGTGAGAACAGCTCTTTAATATTTTGGAAAGCACAAGCATAATATAAGGAAGTGACTTCTGCAAAAGGAACCCTAAGAAATAAGTTTGGTAGGATTTAAATGTGTGAAAGTTGCCCCACACTGATCTGAGGGCTCTGCAGATTAGTAACAATAATAATATTCATATATTGTCTTACTCTTTAGGTTCTTCTTTGGACCTTAGAAATAGAGGATTGAGTTAATTATTTTTTTCTGTTCATAGAACAATACCCTCATTATCCATTCAAGGCTCTCTTGCATTTTATCCTTTTTATCTTTCCATTCCCTCACTCCATTCCCACTTCTGTCCCTCTCATAGATATCTCCTATACCAATGCATTTGATATATATACATATGTAGGAATGTAGGTATATATTTGGAGAAGTATGCATTTTTTAAAATTGTTGTGTATGTTTTACATTTCATAAAAGGCATAGATATAATTATTTTTTTCCATTCAACATTATTTTAAAAACTAATCAATCCGAGCTACTCTATACACCTTTTAGTTCATTGCTTTTGACTGTTGTTTATCTTTCTATCATATTCATCTGTCACATTTTATTTATCAGTTGCTCAGAACAGGAACTGATAAAAAGGTTACCTCCAACTACATACTACCAAAAAAAAAAAAATTGTTGCAAAAGAACAGTCTTGTGCTTATGAGTGAATTTCTCTGAGATAGATAGCCAGAAATGAGATTGCTGGGTAATATGGGGTATAGCTACTGAACTTCGTTGGCAATACTTAGCTCTTCAGAGTGATTATACTGGTTTATACTCTTCCCAGCAGTGCATGGGAGATCCTATTTCCTGACATTCTTGCAAGCATGTATGCATTTTATTTTTTAACTTTTTAACCTTGTGACATACATAATCCATACAGGAAAGTGTATAACAGACGAGGTCTGATAATTCAGTTTGTGAACTCGCCACCATGCACTTACATTGGCAGCACTGTACAAGCAGCTCGGTAAGGTTTTCTCACGTTGGTATATCAGAGTCTCACAGCTGTGTTCATGTTGATGTGTGGCGGTGTCTTCCGGAGTGGCATTCATTGTTGCATGTTTTTGTGTGCCGTCATGAGAATGTCTGAGCTTGAATTAAAGCAACAAGCAAACATTAAATTTCTTGTTAAACTTGGCAAGAGTGGAAGTGAAATCAGGGACATATTAGTCCAAGTTTATGGGGATAATGTCATGAAGAAACCAGCAGTGTACAAATGGGTTAAACGTTTTTCTGAGGAGAGAGAATGCGTCACTGATGCAGAGAGGTTAGGGTGGCCAGTAATGAGCAGAACTGATGAAAACATTGCAAAAGTTTGTCGAATTGTGCGTCAAAATTGTCAACTGACTGTGATGCATAGGAAACCAAGTAAACATCAATAGAGAAACAGTTAGGAAAATCTTAACTGAAAATCTTGGCATGAGAAAGGTGTGTGCAAAAACAGTCCCTAAAGAGCTCAGCGATTAACAAAAGCAAAGGTGAGTCAAAGTTTGCCAAGACCTTTTGGAGAGGCAAGATGGTGTTTTGGGCAATGTTATCACTGGTGATGAAACACGGGTGTACCAATATGACCGTGAAACAAAGTGTCAAAGTATACAATGGAAGTCAGCCAATTCTCCACAAAAAAGTTCTGTCAGTCCAAATCAAGAGCCAAAACGATGTTGCTAAACCCTTTTTGATATCAGAGGGATTATGAATTTGTACCAACTGGACAAACAGTTAACCAAGTTTACTATTTGGAAGTGCTGAAAAGGCTGCGTGACAAAGTTAGATGAAAAGTACTTGAACTTTTCACCAATAATTCATGGCTCTTGCATCACAATAATGCACCAGCTCACACGGCACTATCTGGGAGGGAGTTTTTAGCCAGTAAACAAATAACTGTATTGGAACACCTTCCCTACTCACCTGATCTGGCCCCAATGACTTCTTTCTTTACCTGAAGTTAAAGGAAATATTGAAAGGAAGACATTTTGATGACATTCAGGACACCAATGGTGATACGGCTATAGCTCTGATGGCCATTCCAGAAAGAGTTCCCAAATTGCTTTGAAGGGTGGACTAGGCGCTGGCATCGGTGCCTAGCTTCCCAAGGGGAGTACTTCGAAGGTGACCTTAGTGATATTCAGCAATGAGGTGTGTGGCACTTTTTCTGGAATGAGTTTTCCAATTTAATTGGCAGACCTCATAAGTGTACAGCTTAGTTATTAAAAAGTAAACCCTTAGACATCCAGGTAAAGAACATTTCTAGTATCCCCCAATCCTTTCAATGCCCCTTCCCCATTATAATCTCTTCCCTTCTCCCAAGCATAACCATTATCCTGATTTTTATGATAATCACTTGTTTGTTTTTTCACTTTTACCACTCAAATATTCATCCTTATTCACTATACTTTAGTTTTGCCTGTTTTTGAAATATGTGTATATTCTTTTGAGTCTGGCTTTTTCACTTGATATCATGTTTAGGAGATTCAACCATGTTGTGTGTTGCTGTAGTTAATTCATTTTTACTATTGTATAATATTACACTACAGGATGATATACCATAGTTTATACACTCTAGTGTTGATGGACATTTGGTTTTCCAATATTTTTTTGATATTGTAAATAAAGCTGTTATGGACATTCTTACACATGACTCTTTCTGCTTATGTGTACTCATTTCCTGTTGGGTAAATAGTTATGAGCAAAATTGCTGATAATCTTAAGATAACAGTATTTTCAATTTCAATAGATAATGCCAAACAATTTTCCAAAGTGGTTGTATTAATTTACATTTCCACCAGCAGCATTTGAAATTTCCTATTGTTTAAATTACACTCGGTATTGTCAGTCTTTTTTCTCCTCTGATCTCTTATTATGAAAAATTTCAAACAAGCAAATTTGAAGGAATCTCCAGAGAACACTTGTATGTCCACCACCTAAATTCTATCACTAAATTTTGGTAGGTTCAGGCTGCACCAGGCTGAGAATTTAGCAAGGTGGGAGCAATGAAATAAGGATGTACAGAAACAGGTAGGGTTTGAGATGACTAGGAGAGCACAACTTTGTACATTTTTTTGCAGTGGAGAATATTATAATAACTATCATATATAGATAGAGGGGCAGAAATAAGTTTATAACAGTGATAAGTATACAGACTATACAGTATGGTCTACTTTAAGGACATAAAATGGAAAACTAATTGTCTAATAATTTGAGACAGTATAAGATAGTCAGATAGCATGACCCAAAGAAGGATTTTGGTCCAAATAATTCCATTTGTTCAATTCTCCTGAGAACTGCTGGTTTTTAAATTAAATTTTAGCAACATGTCAGGTTCTTTATATAATATTACATGATTTTATTTACAAACCTGTAAAGAAATAGAATTATTTCCATATTACAGATAAGGAAGCCAAGATTCAAAGAGGTTAAATAATTTATTTAAGTTCAGAGTGGCAGAGCTGGATTAATATCCAAGATTGTAAGACTCTAAACTCCATTTATTATCAAATCAAGTTCTCTGCCTTAAAAAAAAAATTTAAATGAAGACTATTGTTAGGACTTGCTTTTGTTAAATCGTACCAGGCATAATCTGCACAGGCATAACCTGAACCCACTTACCTACAAGTGGCTCTTTTTTAAAGCTTTAGCATACGCCATAATGATTGGGAACAGGGAGCAAGGTGACCTACAGTTTTATGGGATTCAGGTGTGAAAGGAAGTTCATTCCCAGGGTGGATCAGCAGGAGGGGAGAATGTGAGGAAAGGTTCAATTATATGGGAGTAAGTCTAATAAATTTAGTGATAGAGATGATTGTTCTGTGAATACCAGTGTAGAAAGCGCCTCCTGTTTATTCCATTGAGTTGCTGGGCTTTAGCTCTGTCTCATATGTTGACATTGCCTGTGTGACTTTTAGCAAATTCATTTCTTGGTGATTTGGTTTCCTCATGTGGAAAATTAAACTAACCATACTAACATCTTACTACCTCACAGAGAAAATGTGGAAAATTAATGGGTTAATGCTGGAAAAGATCTTTAGACAAAAGTACTGTTATTATTCCTAGCATATAATCATTTGGATTCTAGAATCAATGCTTCTATGATATTGTCAGTCCATGTCCATTAGAGTATTTTTTCAAGTTATACCTGTGTTTTGTAATTTAACAAATCTAATTTTATTTAATCAGTCCATTCTAAATGGTCCTGGAATACAGTCAGAGAGTGACCTTATACCAAAGGGGCAAGATAGATAACTATCCTGGCTTTCTTGTCTGACTGTGAGTTCTCTAACTGTAATTTTTCCCAGTGGGCCCTCTGAAAACAACACTCATAAGTGACTTAAAGGAAAGTTATTAGGCCTAAAATGTTAAAGTTGTTTTTAACTTACTGAGAAATACAAAATTTTAATGTACTGGAAAAACATTTTGAAATAATATATTGAAAGAATAAATGCCCTTTAGTTCTTTTTTTTTTTTTAATTGGGGAATTGGGTGAGGGGAACCATGTTGGGGAATTGGGGAAGGGGAACAGACAAGTTGCTATCCTTTTGTTCTTCAGTCTAGTTGTGGAGAACATCGCTTCACTGGCCCATGTTGGTATTGTGATCATTTGGCTCTTCTTGGCTGAGGTAGTCGCTCACCGGCCATTGGATGGCCACTCACGCTGGCTGCCAGCCACTCAAGGGAGCTCATGGCAGCCCACTGCAGCCCCACTGCAGCCTACTCCATTGCTGGCAATTCACGGGAGCCCAGCTCCAGGTTGAGCTGCCATTCACCATTTTAGCTGTAGAGGGCGCAGTGTCACTGGCCCTCATGTGGGATCTGAACCGGGGCCCTCCTGCTCAGAACTGGCGTCCCAAGCCAACTCTTAACAAACACGCCACTTGGCCAGTCTGCCCTTTGATTCTTTCAATGAGTAACCGAGGGTCTTAGATTAATTACTCTTCTGCAATTTAGAATCTAATAGCTTTCTTCTGTGTGTCTGTGTGTGATAGCAGAAAACCTTTCAGACTTTTTGTTACCATGAAAATTATAAGTAAAAATTTGTGAAAATATTTAAATGCATGCCTAGAATTGGAATAATTTTGGCAGGGACTTGACATGTAACATAAAAATACAAGCTCATTCAATAAAGATAAAAAAGCAAAAGATTTTAAAAATCTTTTAAATTACCTAATATAGATGCAAACCAGGCTGTTTCTATCAATATTGATTTTTAAAATTTTTAAAATCTGGTATAACTCTTCACAAGAAGCTATTTTCAAGTTGAATATTAAATAATTCTCAATAAATATAATTTTGTTTGAATCTCTTAGTACATTAAGTTAGAGATAATTTGATACAGCAGTGGGTAGATTAAATTTGGAAAGAATAAAGACTAAGTACTTGAAGTCAAATCACAACCTGAACCTTCAATTTAATTATCTTGTTGATTATTTAGTAAATAAATTGAAAACAACAATTAATGTCCTTGGAAAGTCATATGGTAGAATTGATTATGGAATCTACTATGCAAGTAACGTTTAAGTTTGGTATTATATATTTTCAAAATAATTTATAGAAGTTTGAGGTGTAAAATGTATAAATTCAAGTACATAGAGCAGTTAATTTAAACAGGTTTATTTTGCTGAATATAAATAACCAGTCAGCACATTGTAATAAAAATTATTTTCATTTTAGTATTCATTACAGTAATTTGCTACTGAATTATATTAGCCACATGCCTGAAATTATATTTATTGACTATACAAATTCCATTATTTAATATTAGCTGAAAAGCATGATATTCATACCTACTCCTAGCATTTAACTAAAGATCTCAAAAGTGTTTTGCGCTTTATTAAATGTAGTATTTTTGCTTTGAATTCAGAGAAATTGAATCTAAGAAAATTAACAATTTTTTAGAAGTCACAAAGAAAATTAGAGACATTTGCGAATAAACCTCTTTTTCTACTGAAATTAGTGCTGTGGGATTAAATTTATACTGTACATATATATTTCAACTTATATTATTAGGTTTTTAAAGATAAAGTGGTGCCCCTGAAAAAAATTCACATTTTGTTCTTCCTGGAAATGTTTATTTATGAACTATTTAGAAAATGCTTTCTCATATTAATCAAAATGTATTTCATTTTCATAACTACTTCAGAATTAAGAGAACTCACTCAAAATGAAGATGTAAACAAATTAAGAAAATAGGATTTTTCATATTTATATTTATCATTGGAACAAAGGGAATTTCTTGTTAAAGTAGTTCTGATTTGTGCCATAGGAAAACAAATGACTTAGTAAAAACAAGGCTATAATGCCATCTGGGGGTTTTTAGGGACATCACAGTTCACTAGAACTAAGAATTATATAAGATAACTTACCTCCATTTGTCCTTCAGAACAATAATTGTCATTTATTTTTCCCTTCTTACTGATTTTTATAATAATTACACAGAAGAAATAAAGGCTCAAAATATCTTAAATTCAACAATCTACATTACCAAGGTATTTCTTTCCTGTAGCCAGGCAATGTTTGTTTTTCTCTTAAGAAGCAGAATATATGTACAACATAAAATGTCTAAAACTTTACATTATGAGATATAATACAATTACAGGGTGAAAACTGAGTAAGAGGCTTAATAAAAAGGCATAAACTAATATACATCTATGGCAACAAAAATATGTCCCGCTCTCCCCGTTTTTTTTGGCTAACCTTAAAAACCCACAGAAAGGTCAGTCATACCAGAAGAGTCACCTTGGGGAGGTGGCACTTGAGAAGTAGTTACAGTGCAACACTCATTTTCCAGAGAGTTCATTTGAATTCATCAATTAGTAGTCTTTACTGAATGCCTATCTTTTGCTGAAAATTGTTAGGAAGAAAGTTAGATCCTTTGTGGTGTCAGTAGTAGTATATACAATATACATGAGATAAAAACATATAAGACCTGCTAATTTTCTTTTCATAACATTTTTGTTTTGCTTTACAACAAAATGTTTATTTTTTTCACAATTTTGAGAATGATTTTGGCTATCTGATATTTTAACTAGATGTTTCTCATTTGGGTGAATTTAAAATCCCTGTTGCTATAAGCAATGTCATATTTAATTAGAAGCTCACTATTTGTCAACTTATTCGTATCCTTTTTGTCTTTCTGTTGATTACCTATCAGCCTGATATATAGTAGATGTTCAATAAATGTGAATAAATAAGTCAATATTTTGGAGTTTTCTAATTGTCCCAACAGAAAATATATCTCATAAAGGAAAAGAAAAATAGTTGAAATAGACAGTGGTTAGGTTTGTGGGATGAAGGATTTGGTTCATTGTTTGCAGCCTGACTCTCTGGCTGTTTTATGTGCAGAGAACTTTAAATGCTTTTGCAGGGGCATTTAAAAGAAGCGGAATAAATTTGCAAGGGAATCTGATTTGTTTTTAGTCTCCTGGTTACTATTGCATCTGTTAAAGGCTCTGATTTGAGTTGATGAGATTTGTAATATTTAAAAATGAACATCTAAATTATTTATAGATTATTTGAACTGAATTACATTACTGAGGCAGAGGCTAGTAGTGGTTCTTTAATGTCCGTCTTTGTCATCAGCAATAGAATTTATATCTGGGCGTTTGACTGCCCCAAGTAGAGGCTACATTCCTCAGCCTGTGTCCATATGACTAAGTTCTAGCCAATGGGTTATAGATGGAAATAGTTTGTGACAACGTCTGGAAAACATTCTCAAGGACAGGTGGCACATGCCATTTGCCTCCTCTTCATCTCTTCACCTATCCTGCTGCCTGGAACAAAGATGATACTATCTTGGGCCACAATGTAGAGGCCACACAGAATAAAGCTGTAACAGCCCTGGACCACTTATCTGGGAGAGAAATCAACTCTTATTATGCTACACTTATTTTGTTGTTTTCTACAACTTACTGCTGAATTTAATATCAACTAATGTAATGATTGCCATGGAAAATGCAAATTCATTTGTTAATTACAGTAACAATAATGTATTCGTGTTTTCAAGTGAACTTTTGTGTAATATATCCATGTGTTTATCACATTAATTTTGTCCACCTTCTCAGAAGCATTGTTATTAGAAAGGGTACTTTTATAAGTTGATTAAGGAGAAATGCAAAAAATACACATAAAAATATTCAACCTAAAACTAAACATGTAACTAGAGTATTAGAAAGGGTACTTTTATAAGTTGATTAAGGAGAAATGCAAAAAATACACATAAAAATATTCAACCTAAAACTAAACATGTAACTAAATTATCCTTTATCTATTAGTAACTTAACAAAAACATTTTTTAAAAAGGAAACTGGCATACCAATTTATTTCTTGATACACATTTCCAAACTGTTTTTCAATTTGTTGCCATAAGCAATAAACTGGATCAAGAGCCATAAGAATATATTTGCCTTTTGACCCAGCAACTTTGTTTCTAGGAAGCAGTTTTAAGGAAATCGTTGTAAACATTTAAAATATTATGCACACAAAGATATTCATTGAGGTATTATTAATAATGGTGACTAATTGGAAGTAATCTAAATATCCAACACTAGGGATTATTCAAATAAAGTATGATAATATATATCAGAAAGATTGTCAAATGACCATTTGAAAAATGAGGATGACATATTCAACAAATTTATATTTGTTGGCACACAGTAGCATGTCAATAAATATTTGTTGAATATGAGTGTCTGTTATGTTGCAGGGTTTGTTCAGGTTATATAATGATGAGCAAAAGTAGACAGACATAGTGTTGGTTCTCATGGAGCTTATAGCCTCGTGGGAAAGACAGATGATGAAATAATTACACTTATGTTTTGTGCTATGTAGAAAGGAACATAGTTCTATGAAAGTAAATAACAAGGTAATGTTAGACTGAGATGTTAAGATACATATCCTTAATTAAAATTGTGACCTCTGAATTGAGATGTGAAGAATGGAAACAAGTTAACCAGGAGAATGGATAAAAGCATTGCATAATAACACAGAAAATGCTGAGGTTGTAGTAACTGGAAAACACAGGATACAAAAATGAATCTAAATATGAATATGTACAAAAATAGATGTACAGAAAAATAAGACAAGAAGGGCTACTTATGGTTTTCTTCCTTCATAAAAATTTAAACATACTTTAATAGAACAATTTCCAAAAACTGTTAAGTCGTTTCCATAGTATTTGTGGCATCAAAATGCTAAGAATGATATAAATGATGGTAGGATTATAGGTGATTCCCCCCTCATATATTTTCCCAATTTCCTGTAATGTGCTATAATTACTTTTATAAAAAATTTTTAATAAAGAAATGTTATTTTTCATACATTAACACATAAAACTATTAGCATAATACATGTAGTGAAGCTTTGACTCATTACAAGATAGAAAAAATTGAAACTTTCATAAAGTAAAATAAGAAAAAAAATGTTTGATTAAGCAATCATTGATAAAGAAAAAGCCTTCTGTGGGCATGTGCAGAGGGTGTAAAAATTTGGCTACTTTCTGTTTAAGAGTGGAGAGAGGAAGGTTTTCTACCATTCAGAGGGTATTTTGTAATCCAAGGAGCTAGAAACTGGGCTCAAGAACATTTAAAAAGCATACTTGGGCCGGCCGAGTAGCACATTGGTGAAGAGCTGGTTTGGGGATGCCAGCGGCCCTGGTTCGGATCCCACATATGAGGGCCAGTAACACTGCCCTCTACAGCTAACAACAGCTCCACTTGGAGCTGGGCTGCGAGTCCCAGCGATGGTGTAGGCTGCAGCCCTGCTGCAGTGGGCTGCCATAGGCTACAGTGAGTGGCCAGCAGGCAGCGTGAGCTGCCAATAGCCGCGGTGAGCGACCATCCAGAGGCTGGCGACCAATCTGCCTCATCCGGGAAGAGCGCAATGATGATACCAACATGAGCCAGTGAAGCAACGTCCTCCACAACTAGACTGAAGAACAAAAAGATAGCAACTTGTCTGTTTCCCTTCCCCGATTCCCCAACGCTGTTCCCCTCCCCCAATTCCTCAATAATATCTTTAAAAAAAATAAAATAAAAATGAAAAGCATACTTAAGGGCCGGTCGAGTGGTGCATTGGTTAAGAGCTGGCTTGGGATGCCAGTGGCTCCGGTTCAGATCCCACATATGAGGGCCAGTGACGCTGCCCTCTACAGCTAAGATGATGAACAACAGCTTGATCTGGAGCTGGACTGCATGAGTCCCGGCAACAGTGTAGGCTGCAGTGGGGCTGCCGTTAAGTTACAGTGAGTGGTCGGCAGCCAGCGTGAGCTGCCGATAGGCGCTGTGAATGACCATCCAGAGGCTGGCGACCCATCTGCCTCATCCGGGAAGAATGCAATGATGATACCAACATAAACCAGTGAAACAACGTCCTCCACAACTAGACTGAAGAACAAAAATACAGCAACTTGTCTGTTCCCCTTCCCCGATTCCCCAACGCTGTTCCTCTCCCCCAATTCCCCAATAAAATCTTAAAAAAAACAACAAAATAAATAAAACAAAAATAAAAAGCATACTTAAAAATCTGACAAATACTATGGAAACGACTTAACAGTTTTTGGAAATTGTTCTATTAAAGTATGTTTAAATTTTTATGAAGGAAGAAAACCATAAGTAGCCCTTTTAAAGGCTGGTTTTGAAAAAAACTAAGCAACTTCTTTGTCATCTCTAGTATTTTGTGCAAAGTAACTTTTGTACCTTCACTGAATGCAAGGAGCAAGCAGGCAGATGGATGAATGAGGAATAGTAATTTAGTTCCCAAGGAAACCCTTTACTAATTGGGAAAAAAAGAACTTTCAGGATCTGTGGCTATGGCGATGTGTCTAGACAGCTGTGAATTTTTCTGCTGTTATTTTCTAATCTTGAAAGAAGGAAGAAGTTGTGTTGCAGATTTATTTTAACTTTAAGAGCTAATTTATTTATATGGTGAATGCTGACCACCTGCAACTTGAGAAAGGCAATGTCAGTGTAGAATTCCAGTTAATCACTGGCTGGTGTACAGATCTGTAGGGTGTCAAGCAGTCGTAAGACGCTGTAATCTATGATTTAGGCTCAGGAATCTTTATAAAATTTCATTAAATGGGGGTTAACAGAAGAAATTGTAGAAAATTACATACGCCATGCGTGTTGGCACAAGGTAGCATGTCAATACGTAGTTGCTCATATGTAGTTGCTCACCTAAAGAATATAAAGATGGAACAAATACACATATGCTCAAAATATGCCGATCACTTAAGTGTATTTTAGCCCATCTATGGAATGAAATTGTAATTATTTAAATTCAGCCTTTAGCCTTCAGTTAAGTAGGAAAAATCATAATCCTTTTTATTCTGTCTTAATAGGAAATTTTCCACCGCTACTTACCATTCTATGTGGGCTTGAAACAGGTTGGCATGTAGCAAAAATATTATATGTGAATGTTCAATATGATAATGATCTTATTTATTAATTACTAACTTATATTTATAGAATTTAAAAAAATCATGCTACCACTAGGAAAGTTGAGGTCTACAGCCCAATTTTATGTCCTCAAAACTTCTGATTGTTCTTTCTTTCTTTGTAACTGTTCCTAACATACATGTGCACACTCACAGACACCTACACAATTATAGACCATGCCTTTCCTTAACTTTGAGTGCATATTACAATAATCTGGGGAACTAAAAATGTATGATGTCCAGGCTGCTCCCTATACTAATTATACATAGATTCTGGTGTAATCCAAGCATCAATAGCTTGTAAAGCTGTCCTGGTGATTCTAGTGTGCAGCAAAGTTGAGAATCGCTGTTCTAAATAAACAAGTAAACTAGCAAAATTATAAATTCATTTTAGCTTTTCCTCATTTAATTTAGCTAAAGGCATACTACAGTTGTTCTGTATTGAAATTTACTGGCTGTTTATACCTAACGGAGTACTGTACTCACTGATTGATCACCTGTTTAAACCCCTAAGGATGGTAGAAGTGGAATAGGTGGTAAAGTAATATACATTACCTATTACTGATTTATGAAGTGTCTTAAATGTGCTCATCTGTAGTATTAATAATTAGGATGACTTCTGGGTAAGATTCCAAGCCTAAGTAATGCTTCTCAGTATCCCAACTGGAGATTTAATATCTTGGAAGTTTTATGTACCAGAATTCTAAATAGGCACAGTGATAGTAACAATAAAGCAATTAAGCTCATCTATTCTTCCAACTTTCTAGCTGCTGACAGTGAACTAACCTAAGCTGACCTTTACTAATAGAACTGCAGATGTAATAGAACTGTGGATGGGTTCATATTGTTAAAGATTGCTCCATGGGTTACATGGAGAGAAAATAAAAATTCTTTGCTTGTGTTGTTCAGAAATTTAATGTAATACACTATTGACTGTGGTTGATTAATAAGTCATTAAATAAGAGTCTGACACTAATTCAGACAATGGAATATGTTATGGTGGATTTCTGTCATCACCAATGCACTCATTACAAATACTATAATTATGAATGAAAAGCCATTAGAGATAGAGACAGAGAACTCAATTAAAAATTCTTCTGCATTCTGCTTAATTCCATGAAGTATACAGCAAACTCTTTAGGGGGAGTGCAAAATCCTTAGCTGAACAATTCCTTGTTTGAATGAGAGCACAAAATATATTGGTGCAGTGGAGTATGTTGAAAAGGGGTTAGTTGGAGTGAATGAACTGGTTGTTTGTTATAGGGGAAAGTAAGAGCTTTAATATAAGTAAGAATTATCTAGAAGATCGTTCCGTGGGAAGTTCTAAAAATTATAAGAAACACTTTGCTTAGTACAAAATTTAATTAGTAGGGGTATGTTTTTTTTAAATTCTTTTTTTTTATTTTTATTTTTTAGCTGAGCCATCCTGCCACCTGTTGGCAGCTCAACGGCAACTCAGCTCGGGCTGGCCTCGAACCGCTGTTGCTCAGAGCTCAGCTTGCACTCTTGAGCGAGCTCTTAACCAACTGAGCCATTCGGCCGCCAAAAATTTATTTATTTATTTATTTTAAATTTTTTTGAGGGCAGTGTCACTGGCCCTCATATGTGGGACCCGTACCGGGGCTGCTGGCTTCCCAAGCCAGCGCTTAACCACCATGCCACTCAGCCGGCCCTTAAATTCTTACTTAAACATTTGAGTTAGAAAAACCTGTGTTTTGAACCCTATCAGTAGCTCCATCACTTGACATCTTTGAGACTCAGTTTCATCATCTGTACAATGTAGCCATTTCTCCTGCCAACGTCAGAGAGTGCTTATGAGGAAAAATTAGGAGAGTGGGAAGGGAATGAAACCTGAAAATGCTAGGTAAGTGTGTAGCAAACATTGTTGATAGCCTGTGCAACAGCCATTCCATTCTTCACTCTTGTTGGTAGAGCCTGAATATTACTTAGGCTTCACCCATCTCCCACAGCGTAAGTCAGGATCTAATCTACTCTGGTGAACTCAGGTCCATACTAGTGAGTGGGTTAAAAGAGGAAGGAGACCCAATCCTGGTAAATGAGATGCGAGGGGAAGTTTCTCAAGATATCCTGTTAAGGAGTAACTCTCATATGTGGGAAGAATAGCAAGACTCAGTGAAAGCTTTAGGTTGCAAATAAGTATCTTAATGGCTTGAATTTCTGAAATAGCTTTATTGACACACAAATCACATATAATTCATCCATTTAAAGTGTACAATTCAATGCTTTTTAATATATTTACAGATATGTGCAACTATTACGGTCAATTTTAGAATTTTTTTATCACTTCAAGAACAAATCTTGTATTTTTTGTTACTATTGCTGTAACCCCCTTGCATCAATCCTAAGCAACCACTAATCTACTTTCTGTCTCTATAAATTTCTCTATTCTGGACTTTCATGTGAATAGAATCATATGGTATATGATCTCTTGTGATTGGTTTGTTTACCTAACATGATTTCAAGGTTCATCCACGTTGTAGCATTTATCAGTACTTAATTCCATTTTATGGCTGAATAATATTTATTGTATGTATGAATACAACATATTTTATTTATCCATTGATGGAAATTTGGATTGTTTCCCCTTTTTGGCTGTTATGAATAATGCTGCTATAAACATGAAAATTTCTGTGTGAAACATGTTTTCATTTCTCTTGGGTATATTTGTAAAAGTGAAACTACCAGGATCCCTGAAACAAAGGGAATTCTCAGGAAATGGCAAAGGAGAGACCCCAGGGTGACAGGTGGCCTAGAAAATAACCAGTTCAGATTGGAGCAGGGTCAGAAGTTTTGAGGAAGGAGGTCTCTAGGAATAAAATGGAGCCGGTATCTTATTCTAGATTTGATCAATTGGAATATTATGTTGAGAGCAATAAGATAAATCATAGATCAGGGGAAAACCAGGGAAAGGGACAGTTAAGAAGAGCCCTCCTGGCAACAGAACATACAACCAACCCTGGCTACCTGAGCCTGAATTTTATTGGTTTAGATTAGACTGTGGAGCAGTTTATACCCCAGGGCACCTTCAAAAACAATCAGCCAACAATTAGTGGAGACTAACTGCTGAGTGTAATACCAAAAGGGGCAGAAGGTTTAAAAGGAAGATCAGGGAAAGAGGCAGCCAAGGAGAGCCCTTCTGAAAGCAGTCATCCGTGGTAACTGGGCTGAGACTGGATGGGGCAGTGTGCTTCTTCTGTTTTTCATTGTAAACCCTGTACAATTGGACTTTACATATGTACATGATTTTATACCATAAAAAACGCTAATTTTAGCTTTTTATACCATGTTTTGATGATGATGATTTTTATTTCTTTTTCTTTTTTGCCCCAGCTTTAAGATATAATTGACATATAACATTGTTTAAGTTTAAGGTGTACAACGTGGTGATTTGATAAATGTATAGATTGCAAAATGATTACCACAATAAGGTTAGATAACACTTCCATCACTTATATAATCACCATTTCTTTGGTGGTGAGAATGTTTAAGATCTACTCTCTTAGCAATTTCCAACTATATAATATAAATATAATGTGTCTTGGTGTGGGCCTGTTTGGATTCATCTTGTTTGGGACTCTGTGCTTCCTTGCTTGCATGTTTATTTCCTTTTGCCAGATTAGGAAAGCTTTCAGTCATTATTTCTTCAAATATGTTCTCAATCCCTTGCTTTCTTACTTCTCTTTCTGGTACCCTTATGATATGAATGTTGTTACAATTGATGCTGTCCCAGATGTCTCTTAACCTATCCTCATTTTTAGGGACTCTTTTATCTTTTTGCTGTTCTGATTGGGTGTTTTCTGCTACCTTGTCTTCCAAATTGCTGATTCAGCCTTCTGCTTCATCTAGTCTGCTGGTGATTCCTTCTAGTGCATTCTTTATTTCAGTTACTGTATTCTTCATTTCTGACTGGTTATTTTTTATAGTTTCTATGTCCTTTTTAATGCTTGGTATCTCTTTGTAGACGTTCCCATTAAGTTCCTTGAACATCCTCATAACCAGTGTTTTGAACTCTGCCTCTGGTAAATTACTTGCCTCCATTTTGTTTAGTTCTTTTTCTGGAGTTTTCACCTGTTCTTTCATTTGGGATGTATTTCTTTATTTCCTCATTTTGGCTGCCCGTCTGTGTTTGTTGTTATGTATTGCATTGTCAGAAAAGTCTTGATGTATTTTTTCTATGTTTTTCGTTGCAAAAATGCATCATGACTTTTCCGACAACCCAATATTAGGCAGATCTGCTATGTCTCCCAATCTTGCAAGGTGGCCTTATGTAGTAGGTGCCCTGTGGGGCCCAGTGGCAGTTTTCCTGGTCACCTGTGCTGGATGCTCCAGGAGTGTCCCTTATGAGGGTTGTGTTGCCCTCCTGTTATGTTTGAGCCTTGATTGCTATGGGCATGTCAGTGGGTGGGATTAACTTGCAGGCTGATTGGCTGTGAGGTCTGGCCATGTCCACAGATTACGGGATGCCATGCAGGGAATTTACCTCATGGACTGGGATCACCCGTGTGCTGTGGTGCCTGTTGAGACCACCCTTTGTATGTGCTGCTGCTTGTGAGGCTAATTGGGTGGTATTCTGCTAGGATCTGAAGCCAACATCCAAGTATGTTCATTCTGGGGCCTTTTGGGAGGGACCCCAGTGCAGGACCAGGTCAGCCATTGCCTGTAACCAGCTGGGACTACCTGGTAGCAGCTACAAAGTAATCTATAGTTGCTTGCTGCCTGTGCTGGACCTGGAGGCACATAGGAGAGGCCATGCTGCAAACCAAGGATGGCTGCCAGCAGTACCAGACCTGGAGTAGCTCCAAAAAAAGCCAGGACACTTTGAGGCCTACTGACAGCTAAGTAAGGTTCGACTGGTGATAAAGCCTCATGAAGCATGGAGTTGGGTGCAGTGGAGTCTTAGTATGTCACCAGGGTGGAGTGAATGGAGCTCACCAGATCAATTCAGATTCAGATTTGGCAATGGACATTAGGGGAGGGGTCAACACAGGAAAGATGGTGCCCGCCTGCCAGCTGCATGGGAGAAGGGCCCCATACAGGGAAAATGGTGAGTGTTCTCCAGTCTTCACCCTAGAGTCACACACCTGAGTCTGCTCCCTGTATGCCTCTGACACCCCCTGAGTCATCATTCTTCCATGGGAGCTCAGGGTGAGTGACTGCAAGTAAGTGATCCTGTGCGCAGACCCCTTAAGAGGATGTCTGGATTTCCTGCAGCCTTCTGTTCCACCCAGGTGGTTGGAATCCCCACTGGTTTTCACAGCCAGATGTTGCGGGGGCACCCCTTCTTGGCACCAGTACTCCAGGCTGGGGAGCCTAGCATGGTACTGGGGTCCCACACTCCTCTATGGGGAACCACTATGGTTGAGATATCCTTCCCGATTTTTAACCACCACACAGAGGTTTGGGCCCAGCTTGATACGTGTCTCTGCCCCTCCTACCAGTCTTGAAGTGGCTTCTTCTTTATATCCTTACTTGTAAAATTTCCATTCATCTAGTCTTCAGATGGCTCTCCAGGTTGGTTATTCTGTAATTTAGTTGTAATTTTGATGTGTTCATGGAATAAGGCAAGCACAGCATTTATCTGCTCTGCCATTTTGGATCTCTCTTCTCATTTCTGATTTTCTTTATTTGACTTTTCTCTCTTTTTTCTTAGCCTAGATAAAGGTGTGTTAATTTTGTTTCTTTAAAAAACCCAGCTCTTACTTTCATGTAAGTTTTCTATTGTTTTTCAGGTCTCTATTTCATTTGTTTTTGCTGTGATATTTCCTTCTTTCTATTAATTTTGTGCTATTTTGTTCTTTTTCTAGTTCCTTGAGGTGTAAAGTTAGGTTGTTTATTTTCAAATTTTTTTTTTTTGTTTGTAATTTAGGCATTTATCATTATAAACTTCCCTCCTAGACCTGCTTTTGCTGCATCCGATAAGTTTTGGTATGTTGTTACCTTCATTTGTTTCAATATTTTTTAAAATTTCACTTTTGATATGTTCTTTGACCCATTGGCTTCAGGAGTGCAGTGTTTAATTTCCATATTTTTGTGAATTTCCAGTTTTCCTCCTGTTCTCATTTCTATTTTCATACCATTGTGGCCAGAAAAGATACTTAGTATAATTTCAGTCATCTTAAATTTGTGATTGCAATTTTAAATTTGCTAAGACTTATTTTGTGACCTAATATATTATTTATCCTGGAGAATGTTCTGTGTGCACTTGAGAAGAATGTGTATTTGTTTGCTGTTGGATGGAATGATCTATAAATGTCTATTAAGTCCATTTGATGTAAAGTATTGGTCAAGTCCAAAGTTTCCTTGATTGGCTTTCTGGATGAGCTATACATTGTTGAAAGAGGGGTATTTCATTCCTCCTACTATTATTGTATGCATTGTTGTCTATTTCTCCCTTCAGATCTGTTCATATTTGCTTAATATATTTAAGTGTTCTGATATGTGTATATATTTACAAATATCCTCTTGATGAATTGACTTCTTTATCATTATATAGTTATCTTTTTTGTCTCTTGTTCCAGATTTTGACTTAGTCTATTTTGCCTGATATAAATATAGCTAGTCCTGTTTTCTTTTGGTTTCCACTTGCGTGGAATACCTTTTTCTTTTTCTTTCTAAATTACAATTTATTGGTGGTACCAATGATCAACAAAACTACATGGGTTTCAAGTGTACAATTCTGTAATACATCATCTACATATCACACGATGTGCTCACCACCCTGAGTCAGTTCTCCTTCCATCACCATATATTTGACCCCCTTTACCCTCATCCACCATTCCCACCTCCTCCTTTACCCTCTGGTAACCACTAAACTGTTGTCTCTGTCTATGAGTTTTTATTTATTTGTTTTTCTTGTTCCTTTGTGCCTTCAGTTTTATATCCCACATAGGAGTGAAGTCATATGGTTCTTGACTTTTTCTATATGACTTATTTCATTTAGCGTAATAATCTCAAGATCCATCCACGTTGTCGCAAATTGCAGTATTTCATTTTTTTCTTATGGCAGACTAGTATTCCATTGCATGTATGTACCACATCGCTCAACCATGGCGCCACTTGGCCAGCCCCTCAAGTGTACTATTCTATAATACATCATCTATATATTGGACTGTGTGCTCACCTCCCAAGGTCAAATCTTCTGTCATCATATATTTGACTCCCTTTACCCTTTTCTACCACCCCACCCCCTTACCCTCTGGTAATCACTAAACTGTTGTCTGTGTCTATTAGTTTTTGTTTGTTTGTTTGTTCATTGCTTTCAGTTTTATATCCCACATATGAGTGAAATCATATGGTTCTCAACTTTTTCTATCTGATTTATTTCGCTTAGCATGATAATCTCAAAATCCATCCATGTTGTCACAAATGATAGTATTTTATCAGTTTTTTACGGCTGAATATTCCATTGTAGATATGTACCATATCTTCTTTATGCAATCATGTATCATAGGATACTTCAGTTGTTCCCATGTCCTGGCCACCATGAATAATGCTGCAGTGAACATAGGGGTGCATATATCATTATGCATAAATGTTTTCAGATTTTTTTGGGTAGATACCCAGGAGAGGGATTGCTGGGTCATATGGTTATTCTCTTAATTTTCTGAGGAACCTCTACACTGCCTTCCGCAGTGGCTGCTCAAATCTGCATGCCCATCAACAGTATATGAGGGTTCTTTTTTCTCCACAGTCTCTCCAACCCTTGTTATTACTTGTCTTGTTGATAACAGCCATTCTATCAGGATAAGGTGGTATCTCATTGTGGTTTTGATAGCTAGTGAAATTGAGCATCTTTTTATATATCTGTTGGTTGTTTGTATGTCTAATTGGGAGAAGTGTCTGTTCAAGGCTTCTGCCCATTTTTTAATTGGATTTTTTGTTGTTGTTGAGTTGTATGAGTTCTTTGTATATTTTGGACATTAGCCTCTTATCAAAGGTGTTGTTTGCAAATATCTCCTCCCATTTGGTTAGTTGTCTCTTTGTTTTATTGATGGTTTCTTTTGCTGTGCAGAAATTTTTTAGTTTGATAAGTTTGATGTAGCTCCATTCATTTACTTTTGTTTTTACTTCCCTTGCCTTTGAAGTCAAATTCATAAAATCGTCTCTGAATCCGAGGTCCATAAGTTTAGTACCTATGCTTTCTTCTATGTAACTTATTGTTTCAGGTCTTATGTTTAGGTCTTTGATCCAGTTTGAATTAATTTGGTATATGGTGACAGATAGCATTCTAGTTTCATTCTCTTGCATGTGGCTTTCCAATATTCCTAGCACCATTTATTGAAGAGGGTTTCTTTTCTCTATTGTATGTTTTTGGCTTCTTTGTGGAAAATTATCTGCCCATAGATATATGGTTTGTTTTTTTCTGGATTCTCAGTTCTATTTCATTGGTCTGTTTTTCTGCCAGTACCATACTGTGGTGATTATTATTGCTTTGTAGTATAAATTGAAGTCATGGAGTGTGATACTTCCAGCCTTGTTCTTTTTTTCTCAGGATTGCATTGACTATTGGGAGTCTTTTGAGATTTCATACAAATCTGATGATTTTCTATTCTATTGCTTTCAAAAATGCTGTTGAGCTTTGATGGGGATTGCATTAAATCCGTATATTGCTTTGGGTAATATGACCATTTTAACTATGTTGATTCTTCTAATCCATGAACATGGAATATCTTTCCATTTCTTTTAACAATGTAGTTAGTTCTCAGTATATAGTTTCTTCAATTCCTTAAAGTTTATTCCCAGATATTTTATTCTTTTTCTTGTAATTGCAAAAGGAATTGTATTTTCATTTCTTTTTCTGAAATTTCATTGTTAGTGTATAGGAACACAATGGATTTTTGTACATTGATTTTTGTATCCTGCAACTTTACTGTATTTGTTTATTGTTTCTAATAGTTTTTTGGTGGAGTCTTTGGGGTATTCTATATAAAGAATCATGTCATCTGCAAAAAGTGACAATTTAACTTCATTCCCAATTTGGATTCCTTCTATTTCTTTCTCTTGCCTGATTGCTCTGGCTAGGACCTCTAGTATTATGTTGGTGACAGGGGCAACCCTATCTTCTTCCTTATCATAGCGCAAAAGACTTCAGTTTTTCTTCATTAAGTATGATATTAGCTGAGGGTTTGTCATATATGGCCTTTATGAGCTACTTGCATTCTATACCCATTTTTTTGTTTTTTATTCATAAGTGGATGTTGTATCTTGTCAAATGCTTCTTCTGTACTTATTGATATAATCATATGATTTTTTAATCTTTTATTTTGTTCACATAGTATATCCTATCATTCTTGCCACTTTCTGAAGTAGTTTTGGAAGAACTCTTTCATGAATCTCTTTAGTTGTTGTGCTGTCATGCCTGCCTTCATGCCCCGAATCATTTTGATTTTGGAAAAATACCAGAGTCACATGACACCAGAACCGGATAATAAGGTGGATGAGGACACGCCATAATGTTTGTATTTGACAGAAATTGCTGTATACCAGAAGTGATGTGTGACACGGAGCATTGTCATGATGGAGGATGATTTACTGCACACTTTAAAACATGACTTCTCTCAATCATAGGTCATATCCGATTGACAGCACCAAATAAGTTGAAACTTGTCACACACTGTTACTAAGGTTCAGCGTGCTGCTTCCTGTATTGAAAATCCCTGCCTTTCCATTGGATGGCACTTGGCAGCAGCATTCACCATATTCTTTGATCACAACAGAAAGGCTCTGTGTCACACATCACTTCTGGTATGGCAATTTCTGTCAAATTAAAATATTACGGTGTGTCCTCATCCACCTTATTCACCAGATCTGGCACCGTGCGACTTCTGGCTCTTCCCCAAAGTCAAAATGACCATGAAAGGTAAACGTTTTGAATTGATTCAGGACACTGAGGCAGCCACGACAGTGCAACTAAAGATACTCATGAAAGGCTTCCAGAACTGCTTCAGGAAGTGGCAAGAATGATGGGATAAGTTTGGTTGAAGTGAGGAGTATTTTGAGGGGGATTAATGGCAATGTGTCTTTTACTGTAATTTATTTTTATTTATTTATTTATTTATTTATTTATTTATTTTTTAGCTGAGCCACCTGCCACCTGTTGGCAGCTTAGTGGCAGCTCAGCTTGGGTTGGGCGTCGAACTGCTGTTGCTCAGAGCTCAGCTCGTACTCTTCAGCAAGCTCTTAACCAACTGAGCCATTCAGCCGGCCCATAAATTTATTTTTTATTTAAACATTCACTGTATTTTTGTTTTATTTTTTAGCTGAACCATCCTGCCACCTTTTGGCAGCTTAGTAGCTGCTCAGCTCGGGCAGAGAATCCAACCGGCAGCCCTGTTGCTCAGAGCTCACACTCTTGAGCTAGCTCTTAACCAACTGAGCCACTTGGCCAGCTTCACTGTATGTTTTGACCACACCGGATCAAATTGTTGCACCTATGGTGTCAATTGGTGGGTGGATAGAGGAGGAGAAGAACATATATAGGCATTGGATCCACCATCTTGCTGCCTTAACGCCATTGAATGAAGATGATTCCATTTTCTTTAGCGTTGTAGCTCCTTTAGTCTTCTGTTGATAGCCACTGTCACTGCTGCCCCCATTGCTATGGGTTATCTTGGATTCTATGCCATGAAAGAAAGGAGAGAACCATTCCCCTCCCTTCCCCCAGGGATTTCCACATTTTCTTGGAACTTTAAGTGTTCCTTTTCAACTCCCAGCCAGAACTAGAGGGTTTCTCCTGTTTTTTTTCTCAGTCTGTATGACAGTGCTTATTTCTAGACTGAGGCTGTGTTGGACTCAGGCTGTGGGGATACTGGAGGAAAAAGAAATGCTAGCATGGTGGTGTTGAATTCTTCTCCCCCGATCCAACCTTTTCCAATCCAGAAATAGCTGCACTATTTATTCTGTCTAGGTTTTATAGTGTTCAATTGGAAAGAAAAGGTATTGTGTATTTATTCCATCTTATTCAGACTGGGTCCTTATTATGTTTTGAGAATTTATATTTCAGATATAAGCCTTTTATCAGATAATGTTCTAACAAATATTTCCCCCAGTCTATGACTTATCTTTTCATTCTCCTGTCTTTTAAAGAGCAGAAATATTAATTTTTATGTAGTAGTATTTTTTTCTTTTAGGTATTGTGCTTTTGAGGTCATAGTTAAGAAATCTTGCAAGGTCACAAAGATTTCTTTCTTGTTTTATCCTACAAGTTTTAGCTTCACATTTAACTTTTATGTCTATAATCCCTATTGAATTTTGTATATGCAGTGAGACATGGATTGAAGATCATTAATTTGAATATGGATATCAAATTGTTTTAGCATCATTTATTAAAAAGACTACCTTTTCTCAACTGACTACTTTTACACCTTTGTAAAAAAGAGAATATTTCCACTTTGGGACTCTGTATTCTGTTTCATTGTTCTATGTCTTTTTTGTGTGTGGTAAAATATACACAACATAATATTTATCATCTTAGTCATTTATAAGTGTACAATTCAGTGGCATTAAATATATTCACACCATTGTGTAATCATTACCATTATCTATACCAAAAACTTTAAAAGAATTATCCTTAACATAAACGCTGTATCCATTAAACAATAACTCTCAATTCTCCCCTTCCCCCAGCCCACCTCTATTTCTAGCATAATGTTTGCAAAGTGCATTATATTGTAGAAATACAATAATTTTATTCCTTTTATGGCTGAATATATTCCACTGTATTCATATTGCTTGGAGATCATTGAACTTCTTAGATTTATAAATTCATGTCTTTCATCAAAATTGAGGAGTTTTGGGCTGGCCGACTGGCTCATTTGGTTAATTGTTAGGTTAAGAGTGTGAGTCTGAGCAGCGGGGTCGCAAGTTCGAATCCCACATGGGACAGTGATGCTGCCGTTCAGTTGCCATCAGGTGGCAGGATGGCTCAGCTGGTGAGAGCACATGCTCCTAACAAGACTACCTGTTCGATGGTGGGCTACACCTGCCTGCAACTAAGACTGAGCTTGGCACCTTGAGCTGAGCTGCCCTCCGGATGGCTCAGTGGATAGAGCGTGCACTCTTAACAACAAAGCTGCTGGTTCGACTTCCACATGGGATGGTGGCTACGCCCACCCACAACTAAGATTGAACACAGCACCTTGAGCTTAGAGGCCACAACCTGCCTGCCGATGGGAAGCCAGATGGTGACTGTCGCCCTCCACAATGAAGACTGAAGAACAACTTGGCTGGTCCCCCTCCCCAATTCCCCAACACTGTTCCCCTCCCCCAATTTCCGATTTAAAATATTAATAAAATAAGTACAGCCATTAAAGAAAAAAAAATTGAGGAGTTTTCAGCCCCTATTTTTTCAAATATTCTTTATTTTTAAAAAAATTTTTTTTTTTTTAGCTGAGCCATCCTGCCACCTGTTGGCAGCTCAACGGCAACTCAGCTCGAGCTGGCCTCGAACTGCCATTGCTCAGAGCTCAGCTCGCACTCTTGAGCGAGCTCTTAACCAACTGAGCCATTTGGCCGACCCAAATATTCTTTCTTCTTGTCTCTTTCTTTGCCTTCTGGGACTCCTACAATTTATATGTTGATCTACTTGATATGTTCCACAGGTCTCTTAGGTTCTGTTCACTTTTCTTTATTCTTTATTCTTTTCTTCCTTCCTTTTTTTACTAGAAAAAACACAAGACTTTTATTCCCATCTCAGAGGGCAGGTCTTCGCAGGACGGGGAAGTGATGTGTGCCGGTGGGGAGGAGGCCCCTACTTGCCCCCGATGAGAGAGTTCTCCAGGACCACGATGACTGAGCCCCCTTGCAGGAACATCTGAGAGATGCAGTGGTCCTTGTTGACGGGCTTGGACTTCTGCTTGCCCTTGCCACTCTTGAGGACCTCTGTCCACATCTCCTTCACATCCTCCAGCACCATATTGCAGTGCCCGTCAAAGGCCTTCACACAGCCCAAGAGCTTGTTGTTGTGGCAGTTGATGAGCCCCTAGGTGTAGGTCTTGACAGTGTGAGCACGGAGAGTGAGCCTGTGTTAAACTCCTCCTCCTCCCGCTTCTGCAGCTCCTCCGGAGTCATCTCACTTTTGGGCTTATTGAGGAGGCTCATGGTGGTAGTGGCTGCGTTTCTGAAATCACTCCCATTCTATTTTTTCTTTCTGTTTCTCAGACTTGATAATTCCAGTTGTCCTACCTTCACTGCTTCTTTCTTCTGATGAAGTCTGCTTTTGAACCCCTCCAGTGAATTTTTCACTTGTTATTGTATTTTTCAGCATCAGAATTTTATTTAGTTCCTTTTTATAATGGCTTTGTTCTTTATTGTTATTCTCATTTTGCTCATACATTGTTTTCCTGCCTTTTCCCACACATTCCTTTAGCTTTTTGAGTTTCTCTAGTACAGTTTTTAAAAAGTCTTTTGTAAGTACAATGTCTGGGCTTCATTGGGGTCAGTTTCTGTCAATTAATTTTGTTCCTTTGAAAGGACCATACTTTACTGTTTCTTTGTATGTCAGTGTTTTTTTTTTTTTTAAACATACAAATTTGACTCTTTTAATGTCTTAACTCTGGAAACCAGATTCTCCCTGTTCCCCAGAATTTGCTTGTTGTTGTTGTTGCTGTTGTTGAAAGGTGTCTTTGTGGTGGGGATTAGCCTGAGGTGAAAACTTCAAGTCTTCTCAGGTGAATTGTGAGCTTGTGTTGTTTACTGGGCATGAATGGTGGCTTTCTAAATTCCTCTATACATGCTGTTGCTTTTAAATGTCCTAATCCTTAAATGTCTTGCTCCCCAAACTGGAAAAGGGCAGGAAAACAAACAAACAAACAAAAACATGCTGTTCTTTTAAATCCCCTGGGAGCAGCTTTAATCAATGAGGTTTGAAACAATGGCGGCCAGACTCTGTGCTAGAAAATTAACCCCGGAAGCTGCGAAATTTTAAATAGACTTCAGAGTTCCAAAATAGTCCAGTTTCTGACAAAACAAAGTGTCTAGGTGGAGAGATGGATTCTTGATGCTTCCTCCTCCTCCCGCTTGCCTGAGGTCACTTTAGTATAATCTTTTAGAGAGTTCTTTGCCAGCTGTCCTAAAAGGATCCAAGATAGGAAGTGCTCACCCTGGACCAGTGCTTTAAAGGCCAGAAGAGTGTTCCTTAGATCAGAGAAATGAGGTGAACACCCAAAGAAAGTGGAAAATCTGAATGATAAAATTTAGGCTACTTGTGCAACCATGTTGCTTCACTTGAAGATTGTCTTTCCAGGACTAAAATTCTGGTGTTCTTGGGTTTTATTTCACTTAAGATGAATTCACTTTTTCCAGGGGCTAGTCTCTATTTTGGTCTGTCTTCAACTGCATACACACAGTAATTTGGGGCTGGTGTACTGGAGGCAACCTTCTTCTGACCCTTGGGTGTTCCTTTGTCAAATGTTCTCAAAATTAATACAAAGATGAATCATAGGAAGTCCCAGATCTCTAGGGACTGTCAGTTAGATTGGGCAGCTGGCCATAACCAATATACCTTAAAGTAGAGTGTATGGCCCTCTTTTACTGGTATCTAGTACATTTTACCTTGATCCTAGAAAGAAGTGACTTTATGTGATTACTTTTTGAATCTCTAGTGCACCTGTGCCCAATACATGTTTATTGGATTAATGTATTGGTTGGGACACTTGTAATAGGTTCATTTTAAGAATTTACTCCCTGGATCCTCATTTGAACCTAATAATCACGTATGCAAACACATGCATGAACATTTGCAGACATACGTATAAGTAGTTCCTAGACCAGTGACTTCCAAACCTTGCTACTCATCAGAAATATCTGAGGAACTTTCCCCAAACCCTGATTCTTGTGTTCTAACCATAGAGATTATTTCAATAAGTCTAGAGTGGAAGCTAGAAATATATATCTTTCAAAAGCTACTTGGGTAATTCTGATATGCAGCCAGAGTAGAGAACCACAACCCTTTGACTACCTAAGGAAATCCAGCAGTCAAACTAGAGGAAGTGTCTTCTATTCTTTAGGGTGGGTTAGACAGGATAGCGTACAGTCAAGAGCACTAGTTTTGGAGCTTAGAGATTGGCTTCCAATCTCAGTGTAGTCACTTCCTAGTTGTCAGCCTACCTAATCTTTCAAAGCTTCAGTTTCTTTATAAAGTAGGAACTATAGGGTTACTATGAGGACTTCTGTAAAACCTTACTTAGCACAGTACCTGTACTACGGCACACAAAAAAATGTTGGCCAGATTTATTCTGGTGTACAGACGTGCCCCTGGATTAGTCCAGATGCAGAAGTCTACTGAAGTATACCTTCTCCAGCCAGCTCTTTAGGAAACTGGGAGGTTTCCTGGTCCACTCCCCTACCCCCAGCCAAGTGAAGGATGCAAAAGCTATCTAAGAGGGAGGGGACTATGGTTACGCACTAGCTTGCCCTGCTCGGGTACTGCACTACGGGTGTCCACCAGAGGACGCTCACGCTACCTAAGCTCAATGCGCAAACCAGGCGGCGTCCCCGCGCGTGCTCACTCGGTGCTGTGCGCGCTCCGGCACCCTTGCGCCACCCTCCTGGCTTTCGGCTGCTGCTCCTGGGTGGTTACCCCAAAGCAAGGCTCTGTGGCTGGGTACGGCAGCTCTTTGGGGACAAAAATCTTCCCACGTCTGTGGGCTCTGCTTTGCACTGCTTCGTTGGGTAGGCACATCTGGGGAGGCAAGCGTCTCCATTGCGCTGCTACCTACGAGACAGGAGGAGGCTGAGCCCCACCCCGCAGAGTTCGGGCTGACTTGGGCCTGAGCCCAGCAGGACGCCGTCCTTACCCGGATGTTGCGATGGCTGATCGGGGGAGGCCGAGAACCTCAGGGCCTGGCCGAGGTAAACCCCCCCGGTGGAGCCCGCCTGCCCCCGCAGAGGCTTCTGTCTGAGCCTGGCTGCAGGGTCGGGACAATGGATTCCCGGGCGGAGGCGAGGCTTACGCGCGTGTAGGGGGCTCCTTACGGGGGGTGAGGGGGAGGTGGCTGTTTCTGCAGGTACTCTCGACCCACCTAAGTCTCGGAGTTAAACACAGTATCCTTGTTCCAAGAGGTGAGGAAACTGAAGCTGATGTGGTTCAACGAGGCTTAAGGACACTCAGCCAGTCTTCTCCCTAAAACCAGTCTCATTTCGATTTACAAAAGTATCTGACTACAAACAAGTGATGACTGCAACTGTACACTTCTGGGTAACTTGAATTGGCGTCATTTCCCCAAATCAGCTGGTGCTTGCACAGGGTATATAAAATGAACTTGATTTTGTCTTTTAAATCCAAGAACAAAAAAGATTATTTTTAAAAGTAATTTGCTTCAAAGTCAAGAAAACCATCTTCTAATGAACTGCTATTTTGGGTTCCATAGTGATGCTTTCTTCATGGGCCTGAATGATTGAATAGACCATAATGAGATTTACATTTGAAATGTCAGTATAAAGTAGTTTTGGAACGTTCAAAGTGCTGAGGTCTGGAATTTATTTCATATGTCACCCAAGAATAGAATTTGTATTGAATGCCCTCTCATTTCTCATAGGGAATATTTGTTTTGATTGTTAAAAAAAAAAACAAAAAACTTGGATTGTTTTGAGTCAACTGCCTTATTTCTCAGTCTTAACTTCCTCATATCTTTGTAGTTGAGGCTTATTCTCTTTTTTTTTTTTAAAGTATTTATCTGAAATTAGGCTTATTTCAGATAGGCTGAAATCCTAAAGATTATGGAAGAATTGTGGGACATTGAGTAGTTCATATATGATGTATATGACAGTTCTCTGCAAATCCAATTAGTTGATGAATCAGAATATCACTGAGAAATTCTGCCATGCCTGGCAAGCTTTAATTTGGAGGAAGTGGTATACACAATAGTTTTCAGATTTCTCACTTTTGCTTTTCTCAGCAGAAACACTGCTAGAAAGGAGAGGGATAAATAAAAAATTACTGCTTTGGGGGTGAATTTTTTTATGGATAACATTTATGCATATTAAGTTGTACATTTCTTCATGAAGTGATACTTCAGTTGTTAACTGCTGTGAATTTGGACATTATGAGAACCAATGGCCTTCCCTAATTTATGCAAGAACTTTGAATCCAGGCTTCTAGTTTAAGCAGTGTTTCTCTGCTGGGATAATTCTGCTTCTTAGGAGACATTTGGCAATGCCTGGAGACATTTTGGATTGTAACAATTGGATGTGGGAGTGAGTTTCTGTTGGCATCTAATGTGTAGAGACCAGGGATGCTGTTGAGCATCGTACAGTGCGCAGGATAGCCCTTCACAACGAAGAATTATTTGGTCTAAAATGTCAGCAGTGTCAAGGGAGAAGCTGCAGTTTAGAGGTTAAGAACAGAGGCTTTATGAAATAGTACTGGGTTTGACTACAGAAATGGAGTTAACAAGCCCTATCTAACAGAATTATTGGGTGACTTATATGCTGTCTGTGCTTTACAGTGTTAGGCATATAGGCGACTACCTAATACTTTGTAAATGTTAGCAGTTGTCTTTATCAGTATTGTCCAAAGTAGAGTTCATTGAATTCATTGACTCTAAATGACTTTATTCCTTCTTTGATTCATTCTGCAAACATTCAATAAATGCCCATAATGGGCTAGGCACTGTTTTAGTCTATTGTATTTTAACCCTTTGACCTGCAGTTTTGTTTATGCCAAGTTTCAATTGAGAAACACACGGTTGGATTGGCCCATTAATTTTTTTTTTAGGTGAATTTACAAAAATTCACCCGTTTTTTTTTTCAAAATTCACCCGAATTTACAAAAATTCACCCGAATTTACAAAAATTCACCCGTTGTGACTTGAAAATAGTAACATTCATGGTGAGGATTTGTGGTAGGAGAAATGTTTTGTGTTAAATTGGCAGTCAGTTGATATTAGGGGAAATAATACGTAGTATTAGAACATGATATCATAGCTTTTTAAATCTTGTATTCTTAGATGTATACCATGTAATTTTATTCTAGTATGGCCTTATCATAAAGTGTTTTTATCTCTTTCTCTCTCTTTTGTTTTGGCATTTTTTTTTTTCCAATACAAGAAATCTCCTTTACAGACAGTAGGTGAAGAACAAACCCAGAATCCCTACACTGAACTGCTTGTACTGAAAGCTCATCATGATATTGTACGATTTCTGGTACAGTTAGATGACTACAGGTAAGAAACTCTTAATTGTCCAATTGACTCCTGTTTGGAAAGAGCTTAGGGAATTTTATATTAAAAACAAGTTCAACATTAATCCATCTTTTCTAAAAATTTAAAAACTGATCATTTAGTGACATTTGGTAGAAATTGACCTGTGCATCTTGATGAAATATGTATCTGACGTCTTTTTTGCTCAAAAGTCAAGTTGTCATATTTGGTAATTTGATGGTTATTTTTGTTTGAGATTTATTTTTGTTTGTTTGATGGCTTAGAAATATTTTTGTTAGTCTAGAGGAAGTATCTGACTTTAAAATTTGGATGGGGTTATAATTATGTTAAGGTGAACCTAAATTTGAGAAGCAAATATGGGAAATGTTTATATATCGGGTACCTACAAGGAATATGCTATTAATATTTTTAGTGAAAGGTAAGTATTTAATCTGAATTTTTTTTATTGATAAAACACTTTTAAAATGAATATTATTCAACACAGGGAATAAAATCAATAATATCGTAATAACTATGATGACAGATGCTACTAGAATTATGCTGGTGATCACTTTGTAAGATATATAAATGTTGAATCACTGTTGTACATCTGAGACTAATAGAAAATTGTATGTTAACTATAATAAAAAATTCGTACAAATAAAATGTACATTATTCTGTACTTCCTTGCTAACGTGTATAATATTCTGTTTAATATATTTGCAAATAGAGATGAAGGTGTGTAGGCCCCAGGACTGTAGATTTAGCATTATCACTGATCTGTGTATCTGTTTATTAAACCCTTATTCAGCTCTATGTTTATCCTTTGTAACATGTATCACAATAACAATTACACAATTGTGTAACTATTTGGTATTTATCTTCTATAGAATGTAAACTTCACGAGAGTGGGGACCATATTTCTCTTATTCACCACAGTATCCTTAGTACGTGGCACAGCACCCTACATGTAGCAGGTTAATTAATAGATAGCTGCTAAATGAATGAATGAATTTCCATACTATTACATGTTGCCTGCCATCTTAGCTCCACTTGTGTTGTCCCTATCAGTTCTTTCTCTATCACCTCTAATTGTCTCTTTTGCCTTTAATGTTGTCTTTCTTTCTTTTTTTTCTCTTCTCATTTTTGACTCCATGGGTGACTGCTATTATGATTATTCCTAAATCTGACCATCACTTTGGATGTCTAGTAACCTGTCTTCTCTTTGCTTTTCTTATGTTTTTGGTATATAGTTGCTCTTCCCATGTACAATGTAATGCTGACACTGGAGTTAGGTCGGATTTTACAGGTTAGGGCACAGCCCTGCACAGCACTCCCCTCACCTCAGTCACCAGCTGCACCTGGGCCTCCAGGGTTTCCAAGCCACCCACACTCCTGACCAACTGGCATCACCTTCCCATTACCCTACTAGGTTTGATAATTCACTAGAAGACGGCCAGAACTCTGGCATAGAGCTTATATCAAAAGTTTTTATATAGTCATAATAAAGCATAATATGACTACAGTTTTATTATGGAGGATGTGATCAGGACCAGCCAGATGAAGAGGCTCATAGAGCAAAGTCTAGGAGGGTCCCTAATACAAACTCTGGGTCTTCAGGATCTGTCACCCCTCAGCACATCAGTGTATATATCACCAACGAGGAAGCTCGCTCAAGCTTTGAGTGTCCAGATTTTTTACTGGGGTTTCATACATAGGAATGATTAAATCATCACCCATGTGACTGAACTCAATTTCCAGTCCCCCTTCCCCGCCAGTTTATCCATCAGGCTGATATCTGTGGCTCCAAGCCCCAACTCTATAATTATATGGTTCATATTTCCCACATGACCTGACCCCATCCTTAAATTGTCTAGGGGCCCACCATGAGTCATCTTGGTAGCATAAACTCAGGGGAGGCCTGAGGGACCCAGCTTCCTTCTAGAAACCAGGGACAAAGTCCAGCCAAATTATTATATAACAGCATGCTCCCAAACTTATGCCTGAAAAGATTTGCCTCATGTATTACTAGCCTATCAACATTATTTACCTGTGGTGATATAAGCCAACCAAATCATAACATGTTAACCATTGTATAATATTCAGCCTTTTTGGTAATATTCATTGTTGGTATGTCCTAAGAGATACTCTATTTAGTGAGATCTTTGAAACTAAACATTTCTGGGAAGATAGAATATTGGACAGCTAAAATTTTTGTGTGCCATATTTCAGCGTAGTAAATTGCTAGGTAGGTTAAAAAAAATCCCAAATAGATTCTTAGACCATAATTACTAGTATTTGGGCCTTAATGAATCCTCAAATCATTTTGACTAAGAAAGTTAAATAAAAAATACATAGCAGGCCGGCAGAGTGGCACGTTGGTTAGGAGCTGGCTTGGGATGCCCCGGCCCCAGTTCAGATCCCACATATGAAGGCCAGTGACACTGTCCTCTGCACCTAAGATGGTGAATAACAGCTCCACCTGGAGCTGGGCTGCTGTGAGTCCCCAGGACGGCATAGCTGCAGCCCCTTCTGCAGTGGGCTGCCAGAGGCTACAGTGAGTGGCCAGCAGCCGGCGTGAGTGGCCATCCAGAGCCTGGCGACCGATCTGCCTCACCTGAGAAGAGCGCAATGATGATACCAACATGGGCCAGTGAAGCAATGTCCTCCACAAATAGATTGAAGAACAACAACAACAAAAAGACAGCAACATGTCTGTTCCCCTTCCCCGATTCCCCAACGCTGTTCCCCTCCCCCACTTTCCCAATCAAATCTTAAAAAAAAAAAATACATAGCTTACTTTTAGGATGTGGTCTTCTAAATTTTCATATAGATTAACTGTTAAGATTCCATGTTCATTGCTATCCTCCGAAATGTCCTCTTGGCTAGTCTTATTACATAGTTGGAGGAAGAATATCCCGAAAAGTTCATTTTGTAGAATAATGTTCATTGTTCAAATGCCAATATTTGATTGCGTTTTTTCCCCACAGTGGTGCTTTTGTATACTTCAGTTGTTCAGTGATACAGTAAATGTTCTGTAAACAGTAAAAGCCAAAGATAATTATTATATGAGTTATCTCTGTCAAATATCACCCCAAACCTGGTGGTTTAAAAAATTGCTACATAGCAGTATGTTTAGCTTATGATTTTGCAGGATGGCAGTTTGGGCTAGGCTCAGCACCAGGATGGACCTGATTAGGTTCACAAGCATCTGGGCAATAGGTGGACTAGCTGGTGCCAGCTGGTCTCAGCTGGGATGACTAGGAGCTCTCTCCATTGGGCTATTCAAGTGCTGTTCACTTAGTGATCATGAAATTCTAATACCAGCAAAAGGGCGAGCCCCAATGTAAAACTTTTCAAGTCTCTGTTTGTGTCATGTTTGCTGCCATTTCATTGGCTAAAGCAAGTCAGGAACTGGCACAAATTCAGTAAGTGGATAAATAAACTGTACCCCTTGATCAGAGAAGGAACTAAATCCTGTTGCAAATGGTGACATAGGGAGGGAGAATAATTCGTGGCCATGCTTGCTATCTACCACAGTGAATCTAAATGTCTAGAATAGATGAAAAAGACTACTTTTTGGCTTTTGCCAAAAGTTGAAGGTATTACTACATGAATCACATATAATTCTTTGTACTCAAGTCATCATTGTGTCAAAATTTTCATGTAATCAGGTATGAAGTTTTTCAGTCAGTCACAGACCTGTAGAACTTTCAATCTGTGTTTTTAAAAAAATCCAATTCTATAATGTATTAAAATAACTGAAAGAGTCATTATTGGTAATAAAGACATAAAAAATCTACAAACTATATAAAAATTTAGAATTAAGAGCTCAACATATTCTTTTCTTTGTTTTTTTTCCATATGTGGGAACCGAACCGGGGCCGCTGGCTTCCCAGGCCAGCGCTTAACCACCGCGCCACTCGGCCGGCTCAGTATCAACATATTCTTAATAGTTCATTTTAGCATTATCTTTACCATTGCATATAACATTACTTATGCATTGTCAAATTACCAAAACACCCCAAACAAATATTATATTGTTATATTTTTTATGTTTTTATTTAGTCTTGTAGACATTACATTCTGGGTTTTTTTTGGTCAGCTGTGGTAATCCAGGTTTCACGCTTCAGGTCTTTAGATAATATCAGTTTATTGAGAATTTTGCAGAAGGATTTTCTTGTTTTCTATGTGGCTCAGCTAAAATCAGTGAGTGGAAAATTTTCTTAGATTGGTTTTTGAAGATACCAAATAAATCCTGTATAACCTAACAGACAGCTGCCTTTTCTTTTCTTCTTTAGTATTTTTTGAACACAAAGTGAGGGTCGTATTGATTGGGAGATCACTAAAGAAGGCTAAGCCTCAGCAAGAGTCTTCTAAAAAATGGACTGTGCTAAAATTGCATGTAATACTCTAGCATTTGACACATTAAACTAAACTGAGTTTATAACACATCTTAAGAATAGTTTTCTCTGTTGCTCATTTGACCATTCCGTGCTACTCCAGGAAACAGACAAGGTTATGTAGGATGGTGATCATGACTGGAAAAGAATCAGGTGACCCATGAAATGCCAGACTGGAGAACAAAGTATGCCCCTAGGATGGTTTCACAAGAAACTAAACAAGCTCAGTACAGTTTGATAGTTCACTAACAACAAATAATATTTTACATCTTTAAGAAAATAATCTTAAGCTAAGAATAACTTTCTCTTTAACATTCAGAGAAAAGAAATCAATAGTCAAGATGATTTAGATCCTCCTAATACTTGGGTTCCCTGGAAAGCAGACAATAAAATGGAGTTAATCATGCAAAAGGTGTATTAGAGCGAGATAACCAATGAAGGGAAAAGGGAGAAGGCAGGATTGGACAAGGGGAGCTGTCTCAGATGTGACAGTCTCTGCAGGCCCAGTGGGGTGGTCTGGAGGAAAGATGCCCTTTTGAGGAGTCCTATGTTGGATGGAAATAACTAATATGTTTTGCTCTGCCTCGCTTAGTCATTGGCTGAGGGTCATCCAAGAATGTGTCTCTGGCTTCCCAATGGCTGGGGAACAACTGAGATAGTATGATTTTGACTTGAAAGCTGAAATGGACCCTGAAGTCAACAGCTGGAGGCAGATGACCATATTCCACACAGCTGGGCAGCTAGTCCTCTCTTGAAGGGGTTCCTGCAAGTCAAGATATATACTGCCCCTCCTATACAAACTTGGAATCAGTGATAATTGATGAGAGGACATTTCTCTTTACAGAAGAATTCAAGCTAGGAAGAATCATAGAATTGGAATGTTGTAATTTTGCAACCTCTTAATAGAATGTTAAATTTAGACGATGGCTATTAACATTACACACACACACACACACACACACACACTCACACACACACAAAGAGTGCCAGAAATTATATTTCCTGATGGAGTGTACAAATTGCCTATGAAGTCGATTTACCAAAAGTCAAATTTGAATCTGATTAAGTCTCTAGATCTGTCAATTTACTGGAAATATAGGGGACAGAGATGCATGTTAAATGACAACACAGGAAGGTAGCTAGCAAGATCCAGACCGTGAGAAATCTATTGTATAAAACCAACTCTTAATTGCAAGGGCGAAAATAAATGAAGGAATCAATAAAATTAGAGACGTTAGAGATATATCAACCAATTGCAATGTATGAACCTTATTTAGATTCTGCTTCTAATAAACTTAAAAGACTGAGACAATCAGGGGAATTTGATCACTGACTAGGTATGTGGTGACATTAAGGAATTAAATGTTAACAGTTGTTATGTAAAAGGGTCTTGAGAGATATACTGAAATACTTACTGATGAAATGTAGTGACTGAGATTTGCTTCAAAATTATGTGTGGAAAGGGGACTGAATATGGTACAGATGAAACAATGCTGGTCATAGGTTGATAATTATCGAAGACAGGTGATGAGTACCAGAGGATTTTTGTTTTACTAGTTGCACTTTTATATATATTTAAATTCTCTATAATGAAAAGTAAAAAAAAAAAAAAAAAAAAAAAAATTTTATAGAGGAAATAAAAATGCCAATTTAAAAGGTATTTTTGTTTCAGTATAAAATTAATCTTTTTCTTAGATATTATTAGATGCAGAAATCACACAGATGGACATGAAAATATCAGTTCTATAAAGCAAATGGCAAAAAACTGGATTAAAGGACATAGCATTGGTATACAACCACAGTGAGTTTGCTAATACTTCACCCTGAGTTAGGTAGGTACTTATTCACTGAATCATGGGTACAGCTGGCCATCTGCAAACCTCCGACTCAGATGTAGGCTTACCTCAGAAACGAGCAAAGCAGAATGTTCCCTCTCGATGGACAGACAGGTCCTCAGAGAGGATCCAGATGGGTCAGAACTGAGCATGCTAAGTTCATTCTCTCAGACGCATTTATTAGATCAGCCGGGGAGAGGGAGGCCAAGGGTCCTTCTTTAGTAGAAGAAGTTCCGTCATGGGTACTTGTGCTTAGAGAAATGGAGGTTCCCCTTAATAGAAGTCACAGGGATTTTTTGCTATTCTGACACTTGTAAACATGATATGTACGTTAGTTTTCTATTTGTGATTTGGGGGAGGGGAGAATTTACCAAAGGTTTTACCTTCGCATATGACCATGGAACTGTGAAATCTTGCCACCGTCATTCTATTTGTGAACCAATAAAGGACCTTAGTCATTCAGATATCAGAGTTGTGTTAATATATACATTTCTTTTATTTTTTTTTTTTTTTTTTTTTTTTTGCTGAGCCATCCTGCACCTGTTGGCTGCTCAGTGGCAGCTCAGCTTGGGCTGGGCATTGAACTGCTGTTGCTTAGAGTTCAGCTCGCACTCTTTTTTTTTTTTTTCAAGAGGATATTAAATCGTTTATTGATTACACATGATAATGGATGATACACAAGCTTCATTCCCATCTATAATTTTATCTGGTACCATAATTCAGTTTAGATATACTGCATAGGATGTGCCAACGATAATTAATAACCAAATAAACTCCATGACTCTGCTTGGATGACCCTTTTAATGGTGAGCTCCAGGTCACCAACACAGTAACTGTCAATTCAACTACACCAAGGTTTCTGAAGACAATGGCTTCTGACTGAGCCCAAGCAGGTTGTAAATAAATTTCAAATGGAACCTGGCATCACCCTGAAGGAATTCTATCTTCACACTGTTGGGGAAGTTTACTAAGTTGGCTTCAGAGTAGACTAACTTTACACAGCACATTTAAAAAAAAAAAAGACACATTTATTCAGTGTCATGATCAGACTATTACATTTAGCAATCAACAGCATGGGTGCAAAAAAAAAAAAATCTACATTGAAACCCTTTGTTGGAATGCTTTATACTTTCTACAGAACAGAAACTAAAATAACCTGTTATACAATAAGTCACAAATACAGTCCTCGAGTATTTTGCCCATACACACGAGTATTGTCTAAAATATGTGTTCGTTGTTCAGCTCGCACTCTTGAGGAAACTCTTAACCAATTGAGTCACTCGGCCGGCCCTATACATTTTTCTTCAGAAAAAAATTTTGATGTTCAAGTAGATCTAAGGACAGAATCGATGACCTCAATGCTTGTGGCTCCTGAAAATGCTTTGATGTTCCCTTCCCCTTCTCTTATCAGACTCTATCCACATACTTCTCTAGTTTCCTTCAGGTAGTTCTGGCATACAAGATAAGTAAAAATCTATTTTAAGTGAAAATTTTGCTATTTTTCAGTTTTGTCTGATTTCTGGTATTGTAGCATTTTTCAACTTTGTTTTATTGTAAAAAAATATATACTATTTTAGTTGCATCATGTATTAGAAAGTAACTGTGGATCAGGTGGGAAGTTAGTTAACCACAGGGATTTTGTGTATTGTCATACTAACGTTCTATTTTTATTTTTCTAGTGTGGTATGGTTATGTAGATATTGAATACAGGAAGGTTTATGTTCAGGTTTTTGGGTTATACTTCTATTGTGTCCTCTAAGGTTATATTTGAATCTGTAGCACCATTGACCTAAAATACATTCACATGAATAAGAACTATTAAATACACACTTAGGGACTGGACAGAGGAATTGCTTGTGAAAATATTTTATTTTGTACAAATGTTTGTGAAACTTGACTGTACTTTGAGCTCATAGTTGGCAAGAATGAGAATACCTTTTCTGAGATGTTCAAAGGGAAGGTGCTTAAAGGGAATGATTTCTATAAATTTAAATGAATATAAATGAAAATCCTCAATGGATGCATGATCCGGACCCTGTAATATCACTTAGTAAGGTAGACTATGAGCCCTTTAATGGCAAGAACTCTATCACTGATTTTTACTCTTACCATTAAATATATATATGCAGTTCATAGCTGGCTCTCTCTAATACCGCTTCCTTTTCTCCTGTTCAAAAAAGCAAACCTTGATTTCAAGTGAATGAAAGTCATATTATGAGAACAACTGGGAATATATTTTGATTTATTAAAGAATCATTTAGTAAAATGTATAACTATTGCACTGTGTTGTACACCTGAAACTAATTTAAAAAAAAAAGAATCATTTAAAAACTTGTGTACAACATTATGAATAACAAACTAGTTGATATGTTTACAATGTGATTGCTGTGTATCACTGTGTTAGGACCGTGCTTAAGAACAGTGCTTTCTTGATTTTATTGCAATACAGTCACTATGATGAATGATCCTGTACAACAAATGATTTTTCTTGATAGTGTTGGTGTCATGGATATCTCCTCTACAAAATGTAGATGATTGTTGCTTTATGTATAATGAAGGTAAAGAGGAAAGATAAGCTATAACTGAGTTCATCACAGCTCTTTTTTTTAATGCCATGAAATAAACTTTCCTTTGTCTCGTTGCATTTCAAGCATTTTCAATAATAATTTTAAAAAAAACCCTCGGGCTGGCCAAGTGGCTCAGTTGGTTAAGAGCTCGCTCAAGAATATGAGCTTAGCTCCGAGCAACAGCAGTTCGATGCCCAGCCCGAGCTGAGCTGCTGTTAAGCTGCCAACAGGTAGCAGGATGGCTCAGCTAAAAAAAAAAAAAAAAAAAGGATCATTTTGGGCCAGCTGAGTGGCGTGGTGGTTGGGAGCTGGCTTGGGACGCCGGCAGTCCCAGTTTGGATCCCACATGTGAGGGCCAGCAACACTGCCCTTTAAAAAAAAAAAAAAAGTGCGAGCTGAGCTCTGAGCAACAGCAGTTCGATGCCCAGCCCGAACTGAGCTGCCAACAGGTGGCAGGATGGCTCAGCTTAAAAACAAAACAAAACAAACAAACAAAAACCCTCAAACAACCCCAAACCTTCCAAACCAAGAAGATGGTATTTATATAAAAAGACGAAAGAGCCAAGAGGAACACTGGAGAGATCTTGGTTTTAAATAGTAGACTTAAAATATTTTTACAGAGAAAATAATAGAAATAATGAACTTATTTAAGGACATGATTCCTTTGTTCCCCTCTTGGAATATCACTTCCTATTAGTGCAGCTGGTCCTTACCTTGGCTTCATGTCACTTAAGTCAGGGTTTAGTCATATAATTTTAAAGCAAGGAAGGACTTTAAAGATCACTTATAGATCTCCCTCATTCTTAGATTTCTTGCAGTTTATTCATTGTAACACTGTCAGTGGTCTTATTTATCTTTGGGTCCTCAGTACCTGGCACAAAACCTAGAGGATGTTTCATCCGTATTTGTTAAATTAGCTTAGAACTTAATTTGCATTGTATTAGTAAATACAAATATCTAAGGTGTGATAGTTCTTAGTAATCTTAGTATTGCAATGTCACCAGTGATTTGTTTTTTCTTTAACCAGATTTGCATCTGCTGGTGATGATGGAATTGTAGTTGTGTGGAATGCCCAGGTGCGTATTGATTTTGTGTGGATTGTGGAATGAAGACATGACTGTATAGTTGAATATGCATTCATAAACACTATCTGGAGATACACCTGCGTATTAGGAGACTGAGACCAAGTAATACTTGAAAAGAGATACTTTGAATGAATTCATTTAAAATGGGGACCAGTAATTCATAATAGAGTTTTATTAAGCTTTTTCCTGAGAAACAAATGCCAAATTATGAAAATAAAATTTTTAATCTTATTGAACAAGATTTAAGTTATCAGTAACTATGCAGTGATTCTGAAAATGAATCCAGTGTTGATTTCTGTGGGAGACACAATTTGCCTTTCAAAATTGTATGACTGCATGATATAACATGCTTCTCATGTTTGATTTCAGTAGTAATATAATAAAAAGCTTAGTTTTTCAAAACTATTTAAAGCTTCACCAAATTTCTCCCGATTCTTTTATACTCAAGTTATTCTCTTTTGAAGTATTTATCCTCTCATGTTATTTGTTCTGATTCTGTCAGATCCTCATTTTTCAATGGTTTTGCCTGTGGTTAAAGCAGTTCTTTAACATTATGTTCCCCACATTCATGAATTCCTGCAGCTTTGAAAGATTTGCAGTGTGTAATCTTTACATTTTATTTTTGAATGTATGCTGTGGAAGTCCTGGAGAGACTGAAGGATGGGTGGGTGGAAATAGCTGTTGCTGTTAAGAGATGGAGTGGAGGCTGACTTGATGAGTGGTTGATATATTATTGGCTCTATGTATATATTTTTGTTTGTTTGTTATGCTGACTTTTTTTCCTTCTACAACTTTGTAACTGTGGAGATTTAGATAACAAATACTTAGATAATGAGGACTTTCTATTTTTTCCTACAGATTAAATTACTGATCTTTTTATGCTTAATTTATCCAATTATATTCTTAAAATCATATGGAAAGAATATTCCTTTACATTTTCTATAAAATATGCTAAAATAGTATTTTCTATTAGAAAATAATTAAAATTGTTTATGGCCACTCTTTCAGCACCTGTTTAGATTTTTTTTGGATTAAAGTTGAATGATAAGGTCTAAGTAATTTCAAATAGAATATATGTATTTTCTGCATGGTGATTCTGCTTAATGTTGTCAATTAAGATTATTAAAGTTGTGAAATATGAACCCATTAACATTTTTATTGGTATTTCAGACGGGAGAAAAACTTTTGGAACTCAATGGACACACTCAAAAGATAACAGCTATTACTACATTTCCTTCCTTGGAAGCTTGTGAAGAAAACAATCAACTGATCTTGACAGCCTCTGCTGATAGAACAGTTATTATATCCTTAAATCTGAAAGAATGAAATAGCTATAGTGACCCAAGAGACCACTAAATACATTATTAGTCTTTAGCCTCTTGGGGCCTTCTGTACATTCCTGTTTTAGTAGAAATGATTTGTTCTAGCCTTCATAAGACACTTCTTAAAAATATTAGGCATCTGAAAAGTATTAGACTGGAAATAGCAGGTTAAGGCTTATTATTGAGGGAAATGACTTAAGCTATTTTTTCCAGAGTTACTAACATATTAACTTAATTTAAAATGGAGGAAATGGAGAAAGTGGGCTTAAAAATACTTATTATCTCAGTTTGCTTTTCTATTTATGGAAGTACAGATGAGTTGGGCTGGAGAATAATTCACATTTTATTTCCTGTTTATTGTACAGCAAAAGAAACTGAATGGCCCCAACCCATAGAAACCTTTTGAGTGTCCCAATCTGACAGAAAAGTGAATTTCCATCTGCTTAGAGTTTAATATTTAGTGTTTAAAAACAATTTAAAAAAAGTAAATTACCTTTATTTTCCATACACTTTTAGGTAAAAATTTAAGATGTAACAGCATTAGCAAAGTTTTATTTTTTTTAGTAAAGTTTTATAAAGTGCTTATGTGTGCCAGGCAGTGGTTTTACATATATTAATCCATTTCATCCTTACTATAATTATTTTTATTATTTGACTGATAACAAAGGCTAAGAGAGGTTAAGTAACTTGCCCAAGGTCACACAGCCAGTGTAGGGCAGAAGGCAAGCAGTCTGATTGCAGAGTCAGAGTTCTGAACCATTATATACTACTCTCTTCATACAATATTTTAGTTTAACAAATTGAGCCCTTTAATATTCGTATGAGGAATTGGATTTGTAAAGGCCATAGCCAAATGCTATGGATAACTGTAATCTTTCATTATTTTTTAAAAAGGTATCATATATTAGTTTTAAAAAGTCTGTGCTTATTTGAGGATGTTGTTTAAATAGCTTCAAGTATTAGTGAAATAAATTTCAGAGCGAGCCCAAAGAAGTCAGTGTTTCCTGGTCTTATATGGAACTAAGACATACTTTATGACACACTTGGAGCTTATCAGTTGCAGTGATTTCTAAACAGGTTGCCAGTAGGTGAAAACATTTCAAGAAAAGATTGAAATGGGGATAAACTATATTTTGTGGTGATTATAATATTACATAAAAAGGCATAACATTCATTCATATGTTTGTCAGAGTAGCTTTATTAGTACTGTTCTATTGTGGCAAATATTTTATGGACTAAAGCTGTTGTGTGTTTTTTTCAGTATCAGTATAATCTCCGCAAAAGTAGAATTTAAAATGCTTTTTTTTTATTAAACCATTCCTAAGGTACTATAATAATATTTAGAGGCAATTATTAGAATCATTACAGTACAGAGATGAGTAGTTCGGATACTGTCAGTATAAACTTTACCTATAAATGGTAGTATAGAATCATTTCCTTTGCTGAATGACTTTTGTTAAAAATAATTCTAGGCTGCATTGTTGGCAGGTCCTTTTACTGAGATAAATTCTAAATTTACTCTTCTTGGGCCTTCACTAGTAACTAACTTCATTAGTTAAATGCTGAGGGTAGGTTTTTAAATTTTTGTCAAGTGGTAGTCTTAAAAGTTTGTATATACGTATGTATTTATATTGGGTTGTTGGCAAAGTCATGACATATTTTTTCTGTTTTTCGTTGCAAAAATGCGTTATGACTTTTCCAACTACCCTATGTATATTATATATATACATGTTATGTAAATGTGTTCTCAGACATGGCAAAATATATATCTTAACATAGGAAATGGTATGAAAAATTTGAAAATCATTATACTCCTTAAGTCAAACTAACTTTGGACATTTTATGAGAGGTTCCCTAATTATTTTAAATATGTATGCATGTAATAGAAATACACTGTTACTTTCTTTTTGAATCACGATAACAGTGGTTAATTATGCCATACACATTGAGAGAGCTTTCAGTAAAAATTAATGGATGTAATAGTTTTTAGTACAAATACTTTATGTTAAATGCTTATTAGATTACGGTGGCTTATTTTGGAGAATAAACCTTAAATGGTCACAATTTTTAACGCCTGTAAGGATTCAGCTTTCAGATCATCCATTCTGTTGGTATTTTCAAATAGTTTGATAGTGAAATTTTCTTCAAACTAATTTTAGATTGTAAGCCTCCTGTGACAAGTTGATGACTCACCATATGAATTAATTTTTATAGTAACATAAACACTAAATATTTTATGCTTTATTTTCCACCTAAATGTGTAGCATTTATGACTTAATTATTAGAACAGCTGTAATTAAGATGTAAAAATACTGTTTAGACATTATTTCTTAACATAAATTTAGGTATGGAATTGTGATACTGGCAGACAAGTTCAGAAAGTAACATGCTTCCAGTCTACTGTAAAGGTAAGCTCTTATGCAGATCTTTTATGATAATCTTTTTGTCGCAGAAAATATTGTTTAGTAAGTTAGATGAAATTACTTTTGTAGGTTTTAAAAATTATTTCTTCCTAAGATGGTTCTGGGAATATAATAATGTTGTAAATATTTTTTTGGGTGTCAGATGGTCACATGTCTTGTTAGGGTGACCACTTCATGGATAGAGTAGAGGCTTGATCACTGCACTGTATACCTGAAACTGATGTTGTATAATATTGTATGCCAACTGTAATTAAATATTTAGATAGTCATGGGATGTGGATTATACTGTGGGAGTCAAAGGAATTGTAATAGATATGTATGATATGGGGGAAAGGAGTGGGGTGGCAAATTGGGGGAGAGGGATTGTCACTTTGAGGGGTAAAAAGTGTAACTATTGCACTATGTTGTACACCTGAAGCTAATTAAAAAAAAAAGTTTATTTCACAATAAAAGAAAAAAAAAGAAATTATTTCTTCCAGACGTACCTACAGTTATTTGCGTCTTTTAAGATAAGATTTTTGGGAACATATGTATTAAATGCTAGAATGTTTCCATTTGAAATTAGAGCAGAGGGCAGATATCTATAGCAAGATAAGGAAAAAGGTAGTACCTAGTATGCTTTTAGTGGGTAATTCTAGAAAGAGGTATTGCTTGTAGAATGACTCTATAGCAGTAGCTAGTCTGTTTCTTTATACTTTTTTTTTTTTTTTTTTTTGAGGGCAGTGTCACTGAGGGCAGTGCCCTCATATGTGGGACCGAACCGGGGCTGCTGGCTTCCCAAGCCAGCGCTTAACCACTGCGCCACTCAGCCGGCCCTGTTTCTTTATACTTTGAACTAAAAACTTAGAGTTATTTATTCCTCAACCTCTGTATTCTATAAGGTCATAAAGATAAGACATTTCAGTTAGTTCCAAAACAATCATACATGGCTAATTGGTTGCTACTGTTAGGTTCATTCATTTTACAAATATTAATTGGGGCTTAGTACACCATAGGAACTGTCCTAGATGTTGGAGAAACAAACTTGGATAAAACTTGGTTACTGTGATTCCTACAGGAGAAATTACTTTAAATATTCTCAGAAAGTCCTGTTTTTCAATAATATCAGCAAGTTTGCGGAAAAATACTAGTACAATGAGGTAATGTTTCCTCATTTGCTTTATTTATTTATTTTTAATTTTTAATTAGTTTCAGGTGTACAACACAGTGCAGTAGTTATACATTTTACCCCTCAAAGTGACAACACCCCACCCCCAATTCGACACCCCACTCCCCCCCCATATCATATATATCTATTACTCTTCCTCTGACTCTCTTCCACAGTATAATCCACATCCCGTGACTATCTATATATATTCAATTACAGTACGTATACAACCTCCGCTTCAGTTATACAGTACAGTGATCAAACCTCTACTCCATCCATGAAATGGTCTCCCTAACAAGACCTATGACCATCTGACATTCCACAGAATATTTACAACATTATTAATTATATTCCCCAAACTGTTTTTCATATCCCAGTGGCAATACTGTAGTTGCCTATTTTTGCTGTCTAATCCTTTCCCCTTCTCCCTCATCCCCATCCCCTCCCAATTAGCAACCCTGATTTTTCCTCTATATCTATGAGACAGTTTCTGTTTACTTTGCTCATTCATACAGTTTTTCAGATTCCACATATGAGTGAGATCATATGGTATTTGTCTTTCTCTGACTGACTTATTTCACTTAACATAATAGTCTCTAGGTCCATCCATATCATTGCAAATGGTACGATTTCATTCTTCTTTATAGCGGAGTAATACTCCATTGTATAAATATACCACATCCTCATTTGCTTTAAAGATAACTGATCTCTAATTTGGGGCTAACACTTTTTTAAAAAATGTAGAAAGAACTGCTTTGTGCCAGTAGTCAACATATTTCATTTTTTTTCCACCCCAAAGGCAGCATCTCTGGTAGACATCTCATACTATTGTGCTGTTCTAATTATCAATTTATTAAAGTTTCTGGGGAAGAAAATGCCATTTACTATTTGCTTATATCTAATTTAACAATGGACTATCTTTGAAGAAGTCATTAAAGTATTGACTTGATCAAATCTCTGTGCTTTATTTAATCTGAAAGATGCCCCTCTTAAATTCCTTAGAATATATTCTCGCTTTCTGTCGACATCATTAATTTTCAAATGAAAATACATGAATTGAAGGAACAGGAAAGGAGAAAAAATGTAGTGTGTTGGGGAAATTCCATTGGTGAACTGTTTTATGAACTGTTCAATAAAAAGTGTCTTATTCCAGTGTGGTGAAAGTACTTTTTAAAGGGGCTTTACTGTAATGTTAGTCAGCTGGATAGTTGTATTTACTCCTGCTATCATCCTGTTTCACATAGAAATTAAAAATAGCACTTCACTCATTTTAGTTCAGTGGTTCAATTGTTCTTGAACAGATAATTTATTAAAGAATTTCAGATCCCTAATAAATATAAGAATTACTATTATTTATTTTTTATTTATTAGTTGTTTTTTTTTTTTTTTTTTTTTGAGGGCAGTGTCACTGGCCCTCAGATGTGGGACTGAACAGGGGCCGCTGGCTTCCCAAGCCAGTGCTTAACCACCGCGTCACTCGGCCGGCCCTATTATTTATGTTTTAAACTAGTAAAGTTTTTATGAGGGTTGATATTAGCAAGGAGGTGGTGAAATTGGCATTTTTATTGCTCTTGAGAATATAAATTGATATGATCTTCTGAAGGCAGTTTGGCATTATGAATGAATTTAAAAAAAAAAATGATTACATGAATTGACCCAGAGATTCAACTTCTAGAATATTCTTAAAGGAAATAATAAAAACCTTGGGCAGAGATTTATGAATAGAAATGTATATTACAAATATGTTTTATAAATGGAGGATTAGCAGTATCCTAAATGTCTTACAGGAAAATAGTTAAATTATGGTAGATATATATACTAAAAATAGTATTTCAAAAGAATATGTAAAGAGTTTTGAAAATGCTAATGATAAAATGTTAGGTAACAAAAGCAATATTTACCCTCAACAAAGTATTAGCAAATCAAATCCAAAAACATATTAAAGGGATTATACACTCATGACCAAGTGAGATTTATCCCAGAAATCAGAGGTTAGTTTAACATTTGAATAATCAATCAATGTAACATACCGTAGTTAGAAAAAAGGACAAAAAACCATGATGATATTAATAGATGCAGAAAAGCATTTGGCAGACTCCAACACCTTCTCATGATAAAAATCGTCAACAGATTAGGAATAGATGAGAATTTCTTCAGCCTAATGAAGGGTACCTCTGAAAACCCCATAGCTAACATGGTATTAATGGTGAAAGACTGACTGAGTACTTTCCCCCTGAGATCAGGAACAAGACAAGGATGTCTACTCTTGGCATGTCTATTCAACATTGTACTAGAGGTTTTAACCCAGGGCAATTAGGCAAGAAAAAAGAAAAAAGGCACCCATACTGGACAGGAAGAAGTAAAACTATCTCTATTCCCAAGCAACATGATCTATGTAGAAAATTCTAAATCCATAACAAAACTATTAGAACTAATAAGTGGATTTATCAAGGTTTCAGGGAACAATATCAGTATATAAAAGCTAATTTCTGTACACTAGCAGTGAATATTCCAAAAATGAAATTAAGAAACAATTCATTTGCAGTAGCATCTAAAAGAATAAAGTACTTAGAAATAAATTTAAAGGAGAATGTGACTTGTATGCCAAAAACAAAACAGTTGAAAGAAACTAAAGAAAATCTAAATAAATGGGAAGACAACCCTTATTTATGGATCAGATTTAATATGATTAAGATTGCAACACTACCCAATCTACAGATTGGACACCACCTCTACCAAAATTCCAGGAGGCCTTTTATTGTTGTTTTTCTGAAATTGACAAGCTAATTCTAAAATTCATATAGAAGTGTAAGGGACCCTAGAATAGCTAAAACAATCTTGAACAGAAACAATAAAGTTGCAAGACTCAAACTTCCCACTTTCAAAATTTACTACAACACTATGGTAATCAATGCAGTGTGGTACCAGCATAAGAATAGCCATATAATTGGAATAGAATTGAGAGTCCAGAAATAAAATGGTACATATATGGTCAATTGATTTTGACAATCATGCCAAAGACCCTTCAATAAGAGAAAGAATAGTCTCTTCAACAAATAATGCATAGTCAACTGGATATCCACATACAAAACAATGAAGTTGGATTCCTGCTTCATGCCATATTAAAAAATGAATTCAAAATGGTTCAAAGACTAAAATGTAGGAGGTGAAACTATGAAATTCTTAGAAGAAATCTTTGTGACCTTGGGTTGGTACCTTATATATGACAGCAGATACATAGGAACAAATGAAAAAAATGGTAAATTGGACATCATCAAAAAAAGAAAAGCTTTTATGCTTCAAAAGACACCATGAAGAAAGTGAAAAAACAACCCACAGAATGGGAGAAAATATTTGCAAATTATATATCTGATAAGGAACTTGTATCCTGAAAGCATAAAGAAATACATAAAGAACTCTTACAACTCAACAATAAAAAGACAACCGAATTAAAAATAGATGAAAAATTTGAAAGACATTTCTCCAAACAAGATATGCAAATGGCCAGTAAGCACATGAAAAGAAGCTCAACATCATTAGTCATTGGAGAAATGCAAGTCAAAACTATAATGTGATACTATTTGACGTACACCAGATGGGTAATACCTGAAAAACAGATAATAAGTGTTGATAAGGATGCAGAGACATTAGAACCCTCATACATGGCTGGTGGGATTGATTGTACAGTGGTCCATCCACCTTGAAAAATACTTGATAGTTCATTAAAATGTTAAATACTTATCATTTGACCCAACACTCTGACTTCTCTGTATTCCCAGGAGCAATGAAAATATATGTCCACACAAAAATAAGTGCATGAATGCTCACAGCAGCATTATTCATAAAAGCCCGGAAGTGGAAATAACCGAAATGTCCTTCTGCTGCTGGAAGGACAAATCATGGTATATCCACACAGTGAAATACGATTTGGTAATAAAAAGGAATAAAGTACTGAGACTAAACTTTCAGAGATTAAACAGGGTAGGACCTCTTGAAACATAAACTACTTGATTATTTTCAACCCTTGTTATTCCAGCAGTTTTAAAAGCAACCTCACCCTCAGCCCAGATGAGACTTCAGAACCCTTTTTTCTTTCTTATTCTTCTCTCTTGCTCTTGCCTGTACGCTCACGTGAGCGATGGGTAAGGAGAGTGCTATTAAAGGTGTGGACTCTAAAGGGTTCTGCAGACCTAGAAACGCTCCCTTTCCTGAGTCAATAATTAGGAAATACTAATTTGGAAGATACATAAAAACTAAGGTCATACTTTCAGTTTTATTTAAAAAGCAGTTTATTTTAAGCTTGCATATTTATTACTGAGTAACAGATTACCTCACAACTTAGCTGCTTAAAACAGTATTATCTGACAGTGGTTGAGGTAAGGCATAGAGAGCAGCTCCGCTGGATGATGCTAAGTGCCTCTCATGTTGCCTCTGAAGGCCTGACTGGGGTTGGAGGCTCCGAGGGGGCTCAAGTGCTTGGCAAGTCAGTGCAGGTGGTTGTCCAGAGGCCTCACTGCCCTAAGGATCTTTTCTCATAAAGCCGCTTATGTGTATTTGCTTAGTGTAGGTGATCCAAGAGAGAGGAAGGAGGAATCCACTGTGTCTTTTATGTCTTAGTCTTATAAATCACACGCCATCCCTTTTGCCATATTCTATTCATTAGAAGCTAGTCACATAGTAGATAGAGCCTGCATCTAAGGGGAGGAGAATTAAATTTCACCTCTTGAAGGGGAGGGTGTCAAAGAATTTGTGGACATTTTAAAACCACTAATGGATACTTGAATTTCTAAACTAATACACATGAATTTTGCAGTGTTTAACTGTTCTTCAGAGACTTGATGTTTGGCTGTCTGGTGGGAATGATCTATGTGTGTGGAACCGAAAATTAGACCTCCTGTGTAAGACTAGTCATCTTTCTGATACAGGTAAAAAATAAATCAAGGTAATTGTGAACCATGATTGACAGACTCTGAAAGACACAATGAATCTTCAAAGAGACTTTTCATGAACAAAGGGAGGGAGATTTTTCTTTTCAGTTCTGAATATAACCTGTAGTCATATTTTTTAATTTTGGGTTATGGTTTGTGTAAAATGTATTTCCACCACAAATTGCAAGGAAAAGACACCCCCCGCCCACCCCTTTTGGCTTCCCTATCCCTTCTAACAGAATTTCTCAAAAGTGGTCAAGAAAAATCTTTTCAAATATACTCTTGGGCCATGTTCCTAAACAGTTTGATGAACATGTTGATACCTAGAAGCAGACCTTTATGACTTTACAATAGCATTTTTTCCTTTATTTTGGGGGTCATTGGACTTTGAATAGATTCCTAAAGATGACTTCATTTTATAATTGGTTTTACTAAAAAGTTCATTCATATGTGAACTTACTAACAAAATTCTGTTTTCTTAATTCCATTGACATGCATTTTAACAGAAAAGAACATCAGTTTTGACTTCTATTGATACCAAGTATCTTAAAAAATAAAATCTATTAAGAGTAAAAATATTTAAGTATACATTAGTAAATTTCATTGACCGTAATCTTGAAGTCATGTGATTCACTATTAACTAATTTCATTTCTAAAAGTAATCAAATGGAACCCATGGGCATTCCTAAAACGAATATTAAGCATATTGTTGACGTCTTAAAGGTAGTGGGAGCCCTGTGAACTGAATATTCAGTTCATAATGGGAACTAGCTTATCTCTATGTAGAAAATATAAAATATCTGGAAAATAATGTGATATCTTAGCAAAACTAAATCCATAACTTCCTAGGATTTACAATTTAACCTGTCAGTTTGACATTTGACCACTAGAAATTTTGTTTTAATTTAGAGTATATTTTCATGTTTGTTATTATCATGAGTTATATCTCTTTACGTGTACATTTTTCTTTCTGTTTCTTACACTAGCCTGTGGTTATCTGTGAATTTTATTCCATGAATTATTAGTACAGGCATACCTCAGAAATATTGGGGGTTTGGTTCTAGACCACCGCAATTAAGCGAATATTTCAATAAAGCAAGTCTCACAAATTTTTTCGTTTTCCAATGCCTTTAAAAGTTATGTTTACACTATACTGTAGTCTACTAAGTGTGCAATAGCATTCTGTCTAAAAAGAAAAATGTACATATCTTAATTTAAAAATACTTTATTAGGGCCGAGTGGCGTGGTGGTTAAGTGCTGGCTTAGGAAGCCAGCGGCCCCGGTTCAGGTCCCACATATGAGGGCCAGTGACACTGCCCTCAAAAAAAAAAAAATAAAATAAAATAATAAATAAATAAAAATACTTTATTAATAAAAAATGCTAACCATCATCTGAACCGTCAGTGAATTATAATTTTTTTTTATGATGGAGGGTCTTATGTCAATGTTGATGGCTGCTGACTGATCAGGATGGTGGTTACTGAAGGCTAGGGTGGCTGTGGGAATTCCTTTTTTTTTATTTAAAGATTTTTTTAAATTGGGGAATTGGGGAGGGGAACAGCATTGGGGAATTGGGGAAGGGGACAGAAAGTTGCTGTCCTTTTGTTCTTTAGTCTAGTTGCGGAGGATGTTGCTTCACTGGCCCACATTGGTATCATCATTGCGCTCTTCCCTGGTGAGGCAGATCGGTCGCCAGCCTCTGGAGGGCGGCTCTTGGCATCTCACACCGGCTGCCAGCCACTCACGCTGACTGCCGGCCACTCACAGCAGCCTATGGCAGCCCACTGCAGCAGGGGCTGCAGCTATGCTGTCCCCGGGGACTCACAGCAGCCCAGCTCCAGATGGAGCTGTTGTTCACCATCTTAGCCATAGAGGGCAGTGTCACTGGATCCGAACCGGGGCCCTGCTGCTCAGAGCTGGAGTCTCAAGCCAGCTCTTAACCAGCAGCCACTTGGCTGGCCCTGGAAATTTCTTAAAATAAGACAACAATGAAGTTTGATGCATGGATTGACTCCTTTTGTGAATGGTTTCTCTGTAGTTAATGATGCTGTTTGACAGCATTTTACCCACAGTAGAACTTGTTTCAAAACTGGGGCCCATGCTCTCAAACCCTGTGACTGCTCTATCAACTAAGTTTATGTAACACTCTAAATCATTTGTAGTCATTTCAACAAATTTCGCAGCATCTTCACCAGGAGTATATTCCATCTCAAAACTTTGTTCATCCATAAGAAGCAACTCTTCATCCTTTTAAGTTTTATCATTAGATTGCAGCAATTCAGTCAAATCATCAGGCTCTACTTCTTATTCTATTTTGCTATTTCCACCACATCTGTAATTATTTCCTTCTCTGAAGTCTTAAACCCCCTCAGTCATCTGTGAGGTTTGGAATCAACTTCTTTCAAACTCTTGTTAATGTTGATATTTTGACCTCTTCCCATGAATTGTAAATGTTCTTAGTGGCATCTAGAATGGTAAATCCTTTCCAGAGCGTTTCAATTTACTTTGCTCAGATCCAACACAGGAATCACTACCTATGGCAGCTCGAGCCTTACAAAATGTGTTTTTTAAATAATAAGATATGAAAGTCAAAATAATTCCTTGATCCATGGACTGCAGAATGGATGTTGTGTTAGCAGGCACGAAAACAACAAAATCGTTATATATCTCCATCAGAGCTCTTGGTTACCAGGTGTACTGTCAATGAGCAGTAATATTTTGAAAGCAATCTTTTTTTTTTCCTTTTTCTGAGCAGTAGGTCTCAACAGTGAGCTTAAAACCATGTGATAGACAGATGTGCCGTAATCCAGGATTTGTTGTCCCATTTATAGAGCACACGCAGAGTAGATTTAGTATAATTTTTAAGTTCATGGCACCTCAAGACAATTACAATAGTATATCATATATCACTGGTTATATATCACCATAACAAGTATAATAGTAATGAAAATGATTGAAACATTGTGAGAATTACCAAAATGAGACACAGAGACACATAGTGAGCAAATGTTATTGGAAAAATGGTGCTGATAGACTTGCTCAATGCAGGGTTGCCACAAACCTTCAGTTTGTAAAAAACAATATCTGAAGTGCAGTAAAGTAAAGTACAATAAAATGAGGAATGCCTGTAACTATGTTGAGAAATATTGAAATCAGGGCTAAAAAGAATCTTTTTGTCTGTTAATGAAAATAACCACCTATTGCAATCTTTCTTTTGCAAGTTATCTTTGAGGACTGTACATTAAGTAGTCACGGTATTACTTTGTTTATCAGTGTCTTGAGATAGAATCCTTTGAGAGAATCTATTGGAAAGCTTTGAAAAGGCCACATATGTTACCATTGGTGAGCTTTTCGTGATTTAGATTTTCCAGATTACAGGGTGCCAGGTAGTGAGCAGTGCTCGCTATTAGACCGTTTTCTCATGACGCTCCTTTTGTAAGCCTTGCTTGATATATGGCCTACCAGGGCTTTTAGGGGCAATTCTTCTGTATTTGGAAGTAAACAAAGATAATCTTAGTGTGATGCAATGGAAAGAGCCTTAACCTTTTCAATAATATGTTCTGTGGTTCTGTGTATTAAGTTGCTACTTCTGGATATTGAGTTTCCATTATTTTCACTTCACAAATAATATGATAAACATTTTTTTTTTTTTTGAGGGCAGTGTCACTGACCCTCATATGTGGGACCCAAACCAGGGCTGCTGGCTTCCCAAGCCAGTGCTTAACTACCGCGCCACTCGGCCGGCCCTTGATAAACATTTTTTTTTTTTTTAAGATTTTATTGGGGAATCGGGGAAGGGGAACAGAGAAGTTGCTGTCTTTTTGTTCTTCAGTCTAGTTGCGGAGGATGTTCCTTCACTGGCCCATGTTGGTATCCTCATTGTGCTCTTCCCGGATGAGGCAGATCGGTCGCCGGCCTCTGGACGGTCGTTCACCACGGCTATTGGCAGCTCACGCTGGCTGCTGGCCACTCACACTGGCTGGTGGCCACTCACTGTAGCCTATGGCAGCCACTGCAGCAGGAGCTGCAGCCTACACCATCCTGGGGCTCGTGCAGCCCAGCTCCAAGTGGAGCTGTTGTTAGCTGTAGAGGGCAGTGTCACTGGCCCTCATACATGGGATCTGAACCGGGGCCGCTGGCATCCCAAACCAGCTCTTAACCAATGTACCACTCGACTGGCCCGATAAACATTATTTATTTATTTATTTATTTATTTATTTATTTAATTTTTTGAGGGCAGTGTCACTGACTGTCATATGTGGGACCTGAACCGGGGCCGCTGGCTTCCCAAGCCAGCGCTTAACCACCGCGCCACTTGGCGGGTCCTTAACAAGCTGTTTTCTGCATCGAGAATTCTCTTCTTTCTACTCCCCGCCCCCATCTCCTTCACTTTATCTTGAACTGCCTACTCCTCCCCTTTTTCCTCCTCTGCCATCTCCTCCTCCTACTTGAACTTGGGAAAATACAAAACAGACTGTTAAAACAACCATATGTGGAGAAAAAATTTTGGAGAATCACTCCCCAAATTACAAGAGCACTAATCCTTTGATGGGTGGGAAGGTGAAGCAAACAAGTAGAATATTTTCAAAATATCCATATATGTTACAAATTATATATATATATATATATATATATATATATATATATATAACATATATTTCATAATTGAAAAATTAACTTTAATGAACAGGTTTTTTTGCTTACACATGTGGTTCTGAATCTAAATATCAATTCTTTAATTCATACTGACAGAAGTAATAACTGTAACATACGTTACAGAAGTTATGGTTACTCTTAAATCATTTCATGATTCAGCTATAAAAGGATTCTCAGAACTTTAAATAAATAGGTGAAATCTGGTGGAATGTTGAATCTGATTATTCCAGAAGAATTTTGTAAATGTATTATTTGATTGTAAACATGCTATTTCATGGCCACTTTCTTAGCTGTTGACTGTTGGCTAACTCATTTACTGCCAGGGAGCCCACTCAGGATTCTTAAAATTTACATTGAGGAAAATGCCAGTTTCACATCTTATTTGAAACAGCCATCTTGTCAGTGGTGATGGTGATTATCTTAAGGGATCCCTGGTAAGTAAGTTCACCACAATAGTAAAAATGCTCGAAGAGTATATCCTACCCTTAGTAAATCAATAATGTCTTCCAAAGGTCTCACCTACTTTTCACAAAGTAATTTTCTGTGTGTAAGCAAACAAGGAAGTGGGATATAGCAAATTGTGTATGCTTTATTGTTACTACTCCTGTTATGGGAAATGACTGACATAAAACTGAGAATGTTTTTGTTTGTGATGCAATCCATGAAGAAAGTAATTTGACCTTTGTTTTATATATTTTTGAAGGGATCAGTGCTTTGATTGAAATACCTAAGAACTGTGTTGTGGCAGCAGTTGGCAAAGAATTGAGTGAGTATGATTCTTTTCCTCTCTATTTAAAAAATTTTAAACTAGACTTGTATACACATTTTGGAAAGACTAATTAATATTTTATTTAAGGGACATCTGCCCTTGCCCAAGTCTTGGTCTCCTGGGATTGTTGAAGTGATGTGGAGACTTAGATATTTTTAAGATGTTGGGTCAGTTTTTGTTCTACACTTGATCTAACATAGTCAAGTGGGGCAAGATAACCCTGCTTTTCTTATGCCAGAGGCGGCTATTTACATTCCACAGTCCTCTTTGTTGCTGATTCCTACTCATATACTTACTTTGCAAAAATTTTAACCGCATGAAATAACGGTCAACATTCTGTGAACTAAAGATTTGAGTTGGGAGGGTTGGAGGAGGAGTATTATGGGAATTCACTAAGGCAAGGACTGTGAAATTTTTGCCTCAGGAATCCAAAACGGGGCCCATCTTCTTGGGGGGAGTTTATGCCATTTCCCTCAGAGTAGTGAGATAGCAGGGGGAGGGGTAGCAAGAGGAACTCTGTACATGTATTAATTGAGTGTGAACATGCAATGTGAGGGCCACTTTCTTAGCTGTTGACTGTTGGGTAATTCATTTGCTGCCAGGGAGCCCACAGGAAAGAAAGCCTTTTGTGCTCACTGCCTTATGAGTGAAGAAGCTTGGATGCCAAGAATTGATAGAGTAAGCATGCCTCTGAAAGTCTGCTTTTTTGGGGGAGAATTTTTCTAAGGTAGCCCACAGTGCATTTGACATTGCCAGTGACACTCCGAGGGACCATCCCTGGGATTTCCTGTGACCGTCAGTTGGCATGTTTGCAAATGCCCGTGAGACATGAGCTAACTGTTCACCTTTTAGTGCTGTCTGCAGGCACCCAGTACTGCTGTGCTGTGAATTCTCTTTCTTCATCTGACCTTTCCATGTGTAATCATGTCATAGAAGTAATTTTCTAGAGCCTGCGCTTATCCTTTCTTTTCATAAAGTAGTTTCTAAAAATATTATAACTTGGTCCTTATTTTTTTCTTTTTCCTTCCTTGTTCCCATGTTCTCCATTGAGCTAGAAAGATGCTTAGCTTTGCGCTGCCTTTCTTCTCTTGATCAATCACTGTGTATTTCTGGTTTTAATTGAACTCAGTGGTTCTCAGGCTTTACTGTGTATTAGAATGATCTGAAGGGCTTGTTAAAAACCAATTATTGAGCCTTACCCCCAGAGATTCTAATTCAGTAGGTCTGGAGTGGGGCTTGAGCTCTGCATGTCTTAACAGGTTCCTAGGTAGTGCTGAGGTTGCTTGTCTGAGGACCGTATTTTTGAGGACTGCTGCTCTAAATTTTGATCTACTTCTTTCCATCTCATTGCTGTTGCTCTATTCAGGCTCTCATCTCCTTTCTTGCCTGGAATATTGCGGTAAGCTTCCTAACTTATCTCCCTTCTGCTACTTTAGTGCCTCTCAGATGCCTCCTCTTCCTCTAGTTTAGTGCTTCTCAGATACATTCATCAGTAGATGTTAGAGGGATCTATAATATCTAAAATGCAGGCTGCTTCCCCTCTTAAAAGCTTCCATTGCTTCCTAGTGCCTACAGCAATCATTTGTGGACTCTCAAAAATCTGACTAGTACAAAACTTAAAATTTTGGGAGATCAACACAGAGCTGCCAAATTTTTATTTTGCTTACTAACACCAATAAAAAACAAAAACAAAAATCAAACAAGTTATCATTTACTACCCTCATTTTGTAAAAATTTCTTTTTAACCACAAAGGATGAAGAACATGATCTCAGAAAAAAAGAATAAGACTTTAAATTGAATGTAATCACTTTTATGTGTTCCTTATATTTTCTCATTTTTGTCTCAGATGAATGAAATCTTTGCCTTAGAGAATCACTAGCCCTGCACGGTAAAGTCTAGACTTTTCAACATATCAAATCAGGCCTTCCATGATCTTCCTGCTACCTCCTTTGAGTCCTGTCTTGTTTGCTTGTAAATACTGAGTTGCCTGGGATTCCCCTCCCTGGGTGTTTCTCATCTCTGTGCCTAGATTTCTGCTGACACTCTGTACCAGGCTGGTCCTCCTACTCATCATTCCCTTTGCTCTGCCTGATTCCTACTTTTTAAGAGCTCAGCTCCAGCATCTTCTGAGGACGAAGGCTTACTTCCTTAATACCTGCCCCCCACCAGAAGGTTTTCCACTGCGTTCCCATAATACTATGTCTGTCATTTCACTTATTACTTTACAACAACACTGCTGCTTGGTTTTTGTTCTCTCCCTGTTCCTCCCCTTCATAATGTGAGCTCCCTGGCAACTGGAACTTTTTTTTTTTTTGAGGGCAGTGTCACTGGCCCTCATATGTGGGACCTGAACGGGGCCGCTGGCTTCCCAAGCCAGCGCTTAACCACCGTGTCACTTGGCCGGCCCTGGAACTTTCTTACTCATCTTTCTGCTAACAGATAAGAGATTTTTATTGAATGGATGAATTAGTGAATTCATTGAAAAAAAAAGGAAGACATGAAAGTTGGTTTTATTCAGAAAACAATTTATAAAAAAAACAATTTATAAGAATAATATTCTTAAAAATGGGGTTTCAGGGGCTGGCCGAGTGGCTCAGTTGGTTAAGAACTCGCTCAAGAGTGCGAGCTGAGCTCTGAGCAACAGCAGTTGGATGCCCAGCCCGAGCTGAGCTACCGCTCAGCTGCCAACAGGTGGCAGGATGGCTCAGCTAAAAAAATAAAATAAAATGGGGGTTTCTGCATTTTGCTTAGTTTTTATCATAAAATGGATATATACTACCATTTTTCTTTATGTAAAAATAAATTTCATTCGTGTAAATTGAGTATGTTTTCTGTTTCCAAGACCAAGTTTGTGCCCACATTATTTGTTTTTAAATGTTGCATTCCAATTTCTCTTTTTCTATGTGAGGGTTCCACAGGAAGCATAATTTCTGTGTGCACGAGCTACAGTGACTTTGAGGCTTTACTGGCTAAGCTAGGCTGTCAGTGACAAGACCTCATTCTAGTTCAGAAATCCAGGATTTTTCCTTAACTTTCTTTTTAGAATTGACTGTTGCTTCTGCCTTGTTCTCTAATTCATATTTGTTCTACTATGTTGAAGTTATTATGTAGGTGACCTTGTGAATACTTGTCAATAGAGGCCATATTTGTGGGCTGAGTAGTGTCCCATTATCTTTAATACTTGGTGGTAATTCTTTGTAGAAACCTATTTTGTAGGTTTCTTTCTTGTCGGTATTCTCTTTGTTAGTTTGATTAAACAATACATTTCCTTTTATTGCACAATCCCAATCTCAAGACCTTTGGTAGTATTCTAGCCAAAGTAGAATCTTCACACAACGTTTGATAAGTGTCAGGAGGAGCCCCTTTGTACTGACCGAAAGACCTTCTTTTGACAGCCACATTTGAATGAAAATGGATGTCAGGATTAAGTAACCTTGCTAAAAATTTGTCAGTTGGTAAAAATTGTCCAGAGACATAGAATGAAATGTGGCATGACCTATTTTCCAGAGAGGAATGTGAGAAAGAAGAGAGACTTTAGTAATTAGCTACCGTTTAGAAAGGATATGACCTCTGAGACCTTCCCATTTCTCAGATATTAGTCACTCTAATCTGTGAACATCCACAGCCCTTGGTAGAGTGGTTTATTATAGTACGTAACATATTTTATAAGTCTCACTACCACTTTAGACTGTGTTTCAGGGTGATGACTGGGCCTTATTCACATTTGGTGTCTAATTTCTTGGAACACAGTAGATGTTTAGTAAATGTTTGTTGATAGAATCACTTCAATTTATTTGATTTTGGGTTTGCTGTGTTCATTAAAGTTAGGACTTATGTTAAATAAAGCTATTTATTAAAGTCAGATAATGAGTAAACAACACATTGAACATCTGCTGTAGTCAAAGGAACTGTATGGCACACAAAAATTATAAGGCATATTTTCTTCAGAGAATTCGTAATTTAATGGTATATGCCTAGGTGTCCGGAAAAGTTTTTAAAAAAAAGCAACTGCTGAAATCTTCATGGAGTTGAAGTTAAACATAAATTTGTAGCTTATTTTTATCAATACTTACTGGCCTGGGAATATGAGTAGAGAAAGCTGATGGTGGAGATGATTCAAGGACCTGGACCAGTCACTGGCCAGGGAGAGAGTGAGGCAGGGTAGTCAGACACGCCCTGGCGCCCTGGAAAGGATGAGGCTTCTTGGGTGGTGTAGGGTTTGGAAGAGTTTTAATAAAGGAACAGAGTTTTAAGGACACACTCACTTGGGTTTTTAGTAGATCATTTCAAGTATTTGAAATAAATATTTTAAAGTAGTATTAATAAGGCTCCCTTTGGAGATGGGTTTTCAATATTTTAGACATTTCTAACTTAATGAAATGCTGGCTTTTTGAGCAGAGATAGAATTTTACCTTCTTTGACCATTTAAATAAAATTATATCTGTCTTTTCATTTAGTTATTTTCAGGTTGGTAGCACCCACAGAAGGATCGCTAGAATGGAATATTCTTGAAGTTAAGCGTCTCCTTGAGCACCAGGATAATATTCTCTCATTGGCAAATGTCAATGGTAAGCTCATTGTGTCCATGTTTATATTATGTAAGATTTTGTACTTGTTAACAACCTGTTGTGAACTTTAGTCTGGTTTTGTTCAAGGATTTCTAGAATTATCATTGTTAAAATAAAGCTTTAGATGAGTAGGGATTGACAGTTTTATACTGGGAGGTTCAAGCCAGTTGCATAGATTGGCAGCGTAAAATTTAGGCACAAGGAAAATAGAGTGGGGCAGAGAGAAGAGATGATGGAAGAGAATGTCATTATCTCAGGCTCTGTGGGATGATTGTCATGGGCTGTAAATACTAATGCTTTGTAGCATTGTGGCATTTTTGGCAAATGGTTCTGGCTAGTTCCTCTTTTCTAGACTACACAGCATGATTTTATGTAGCAAGTTACACACTTACAGTCGAATGAACAGGATCCAAACCAATTGTATTCATGATTGAAGACTCAGAAAATAATACTAAACCAAGGTTAAAGGTCCACAAAAAAATGGGTCACAGCTACACTTCCTCATGGTTGTGAGTATTGACTTGCCAGACATACTATTTGGCTTCATAATGATTTTAATTAGTGTTTCCTGGGAGCTAAACCTGACATCAAATGACAGGATAGGGTCCCAAACCACAAATCCTGAGATTTAGCTAGTTCACTTTCAAATAAAGGGACATCTTATATCCTCAGAGCTATTCTGGGTGATCTGTGTTCCAAGGTCAGAATGAGAGGACTCCTGGGCGACTTCAGTTTGATAGTCTGGAGAAGACTGTAAGAGTGGCCTGTAAGGATGCAAGGAATACGATGTAGTTGGGGGACTGGACTGAGACCTGCCCTGAAACCTGGGATGGCTCTTAAACATGAAGCAAAGGAAAAGAAGGGCACAGACAACACCAAGTATAGTCTGTATGCCATTCAATCACATTTTTAGGTGCATCAGTAAGAATGTCCCTCGCATTCTCAGATCCTCCTCCCTAACAGCCATCTTCTTATATAACCCAGCTGCAAGTCTTTCTAAGGATTCGATTTGTTTATGGTGATAGAAGTAACGATGTTGAGAGCATTCCTTTATTTTCCTCTGGGGGCTTTTTTTCCTTTAGCCGTGGATGGCAGAACACAAGGCAAGGTCTTCTGTAGGAGACTCTCTGACACTGCGCCGTAAGCTCCAAGGCCCCGGAGCCGCTGAGAAAAGCACTCTGTGTTCTGGTCCATGACCCCGGACATGCCCAGCTGTCCCATTTTAGTGGTGATACCTTCGTACCATTGACCCAGCATGGTTCCTTAATGCAGACGATGGGATGTTACTCAAGTAGCCTTAACTTCATGGCACTTCTTTCCCTGTGTGATACGTAGAGAAGCCTATAACAGTTTAACCAAGAAGGCTTTCTTCAAGTATATCTCTGCCAGCTTCTTAAGGGAAGGAAAATGGAAAGCTAGAGCAAAAAAATTAATGAAAACGAAAGAAAGGCCCTAGTACTTTTTACTTTAGAAACTCCTTGACTGTGAAATTGCACTATAGACACTAAATAAGCCAAAAGGATATGCAGGAATCCCATATGGTCAGGTAGTCTGGTAGAATTAGAAAATGATACTGTGACAGGCTGATGTTGTACACAGGCCTGTCTACCTTGGTGCAGATTTTGGCGACCCTGAAATGATCATATTGCAGTTCTCAACCCTCCTTTGTCCCATCAATTCCAGTGAAAAATGTGGCTAGTTACTGGGTTTGTAACTCACAGGGGAAGTGGATTTTCAGTGAGGTGACCCTAGGGCAGCCTTGGAATGGTTGACAGAACTCCCATAAATGTGGATAATGAACACTAGGTTTGCCAAAGAGACCTCAATGTCTGGGCAGAGGTTTTCTGATATAGACATACAAGACAATCCTGCTTGTCTCTTCTGGCAAAAGGCTCTGGGTGCTTCTTCTTTATTTTATTCCTTTTCTTGTTTTGTGCTGACAGCATGGTATGGTAATCACAAAGCATTAGTAGTTGTGAGGGATGGTTCTAGACAGATGCCAGGCGAGATTTTCATACAAGTGATGACTTTTGATACTTCCATAGGATGAAAGTCCATCCACATATAATACATCATTGAGTTTGTTTGGTGTGAAACATTTTGAATGACCTGTTTTGGAATATAAATAATTTACACAGCCATAAACTGCACTGATTTAGGTGAATGCCAGTAATTTTGTATCTAGTGAAAAATTCCAACTGAGCACAGATATTTTGTTTCTATTGTATAGATGAGTCACAGACACTTGGAGGATTAAGTCAGAGCCCGCAGCGGAGCGGTCTCATTGGTTACATTATCTCTGTTACAATGACACCTGTAGTATTAGAGTCCAGAAGAATCCTCACTCCTTAATTTCTCTTCTTTTGTAGTTTTAGTGAAATTGGTAAGAGGAGGGAAAGGGATGGAAAAGGATGTTATGGAAAGATTAGTACTCTCTTAACTTTCCCACTATTAAAATTAGAAGCCTGTTTCTCTCTACAGATGAGAAATGAACTTATTTCTTCACAGGGAAAATTCTGTAGTCTGTTAATAAACTATAGACATTGGACTGGGAACCGAGACAAAATAATATTCACGTGTATGATTTTTGGTAATTCTTTATTTCTAAGCGATTATTCATCTGGTGATTAGAGATTTCTGTCCTGGTTTATTTGATAAATGGAATAATTAAATCATAATTACTCATCTTTGTATTCCTAAATTACAAGTAACTGGATGTTTTAATACCATTAATATGGAATAATACTAGTGGCCCAAAATAATACCAGAGACCCAAAGATAACATTTGATGTCTTTTTAAAATGTCTAAACATTTATTATTTTATTTGGCTTGTACAGTCATCCTCTTTTAGTGCTTGAGAAATCCAAGTTAGAGAAGGGTTAAATGACATCCTACAGACTACATGGCCAGTAACAGGCAGAGCCAAAATCAGAACATGGCTTTCTAGACTCATGCTTCATTGTTCTATTCCACCTTATTCTAAATATGTAAAAATTAAAATAGATTACAGTTATTTAAGATAATTTTCAGTTCAAGCAGTTGTACATTTTCTATTAAATATATAATTTGAAAGGTGTCTTAGTTGGCCCACTAATTTCATTTTCTTGAAAGGATTTAAAAACTTGTTATTGTGCAAGTATACATAGTAGGAAAATGAGAAAATAGTGAGAAATAAAAAATGTAAAAATTAAAATTAAAATTGTCCCACTATACGATATTAAGCACTGGTCCATATCCTTCTAGATGTTTTTCTGGGCATATGTGTTTGTGTGTATGTGTATACATATGATTTGCTGTTTTGTAACAATGTCATGAATATATTTCCACATCAATATTAACATACTTTTACAACTTAATTTTCAGTAACAGCATTACTATTCCATTTTGTGGATGTCTTATTTATTTATTCCATCTCCAATTGTATGTTTCAGTTATCTTCAGATTTTTAATATTATGTATAACAACCTTGCTACATGTCTTTGATGTATACTTTTCTCAGGATAATAAATTCCTACAAGTAGAATTCGTTGAATCAGTGAGTTAACATTTTTTTTTTTTTTTTTAAAGATTTTTATTGGGGAATTGGTGGAGGGGAACAGCATTGGGGAATCGGGGAAGGGGAACAGACAAGTTGCTGTCTTTTTGTTCTTCAGTTTAGTTGCGGAGGATGTTGCTTCATTGTTGGTATCGTCATTGCGCTCTTCCCGGATGAGGCAGATCGGTCGCTGGCCTCTGGATGTCGCTCACCGCGGCTATTGGCAGCTCACGCTTGGCTGCCAGCCACTCAACGCTGGCTGCGGGCCACTCACTGTAGCCTATGGCAGCCCACTGCAGCAGGGGCTGCAGCCCACACCATTACCGGGGCTCGCACAGCCCAGCTCCAGGTGGAGCTGTTGTTAGCTGTAGAGGGCAGTGTCACTGGCCCTCATGTGGGATCCGAACCGGGGCCACTGGCATCCCAAAACCAGCGCTTAACCAATGCGCCACTCGGCCGGCCCCCGAGTTAACATTTTTTTAAAGGTTTTGATGCATATTACCAAATTTGAAGGGATTATACCAATTTGTACTAGGACATTAATAGGCGTGAGTGTGCTAATTCCCTGTGCTTTTGCCAGCATTTGAGTATTTTCCTTTCTTATAATCTTTCCCAATTTCAAGTCAGTAAGTAGTATCTCATTGCTTTTAGATTTCTTTGATTATTAAGGGAGTTGAACATCTTTTCACGTGTTTACTCACCATTTGCATTTCTTGTTTTGTCTGTTCAGGTTTTTTGCCCATTTTTTTCTGCTGGAGTATTTATTTTGCTCTTGGTAATTTCCAAGGACTCCTTATGTATCAAGCATAATAAACCTATTTTGACATCTAAGTTGCAAATTTTTCCCATCTTTTTGTCATTTAAATGTATATTTTTTCACTAAGTAGATATTTACTCAGGTTTCTTTCCCCAATTCCCACCCTGCCTCCTTTAGAGCATTTTAGTACTCCGTATTCATAAAAAAGTATTCACCTTTTATTTTCTTCAATCTTTTAAGTATCTTTAATGTTTTAATCTTTTTGAATCTTGGTATGAAATAATAGAAAAATATATATATACATATGGCTCTGCCCCCAGTTGCTGGCACAGAGTGCCTAAAACCCTTGTAATTTCCTAAGTGATAAGAGCACATGGTGCATCTTTTGTTCTAATGTTTGGTCTGATATTTCCTGACACAAGGTACTAAATCCCTTGGAATTTTCAGTAATAGCAGTGTCTTTTGTTCTAATGAGGCCACTCTTGGTGGGCTCCTGAGTGGAGGCTGGTCTCCAGAAAGACTAAGCCATGATTAGAAGCTTGGAATTTTCAGCCCTAAACCCCATTCTCCATTGTCTGGAGAGGGGCTGGAAATGGACTTAATAATTGATCATGTTTATGTGATGAAGCCCCCATAAAAATCCCACCAGGATGGGCTTCCGAGTGCTGCCAGGTGGATGGACGTGTGGAGGTGCTTGGAGAGGCCACGAGAGCTCCACAGCCCTTCGCATATTCCTTGCTCTGTGTATCTTCCCGTCTGGATGTTCACCTGTGTCCTTTGTCATGTTTTTTTATAGTGAACTGGTAAATATTAAGTAAGCTGTTTTCCTGAGTTCAGTGAGCTGCTCCAGGAAATTCACTCAACCCAAGGAGGGGCTGTAAAATCCTCTGATTTTTAGCTGATCGGTCAGATGTGCAGGTAACAACCTGGACTTGCATTTGCCATCTTAAGTTGGGCGAGGAGGAGGCCTGTGGGACAGAGCCCTTAACCTATGGCATCTGATGCTGTCTCCAGGTAAATAGCATCAGAATTGAGTTAAACTGTAGGTCTCCTAGCTGTTGTCACAGAATTGCTTGGTGTGGGAACCCCCTCCCCGACTCCAATATGGTGTCAGAAGTGTTATGAGTGTGGTAGTAATGTGACAGCAAAGGAGACACACAGAAATGTAGGTTTTCCAAACACTGTATGATCCAAGGTAAGGTTCTTTTATTTTTATTCCCCGAATATCCCAGCATGAGATATTTCTTTTTAAAAGCAGTCATTATCACATACTAAATAAGTAATGTGAGTCAATTTCCGGTCTTTCTGTTCTATTAATCTTTCTGTTTGGCTCAAATAGGTACCTCACTGTTCTAATTATTGTGGTTTTATAGAGCATTACTATTATGCAGTCCTTTCATTTTTACTTTAGCCTAGGTAAAATGATCAATAATAAAGCATATATGACCTCTGCCTAGATTCGAGCTTTGTAACTGGCTCCCATGTGGGAGAGCTGATTATCTGGGACATCATGGACTGGACTGTGCAGGCCCGTGAACGTAACTTCTGGGACCCATCTCCGCAGCTGGACACCCAACAGGAAATAAAACTCTGTCAAAAACCAAATGCCATTTCCATTCATCATTTCACATGGGATGAAGAGGTAACAAAGAAACTGAATATCTATAAATGTGCCTTGTTAAATAAACTCAGTTTCTATTTTTTAAAATTTAATCTCATGATGGGTATAGAAAAATATCATTCCCAAAGTTCAAGTTGTGCTTCAAAATGTGATATTTTTCAAAGATTGTACCAGTTGCATTAGAAAAGAAACATTTTAGTCATAGGATGTGGAGTACAGCATAGGGAATAAAGTCAATGGAATTGTAACAGTTATATACAATGTCAGAGGGGTAGTAGATTGGGGGAGGGGGTTATCACCTTGTGAGGGGTGTAAATGTCTAACTATTGGGTTGTTGGAAAAATCATGACACGTTTTTGCAACGAAAAACAGAAAAATACGTCATGACCTTTCCAACAACCCAGTATTATATTGTTTTGTACACCTGAAACTAATAAAAATTAAAAAAAGCATTTTAAATCTTAGCTCCTATCCTTGAGACATGGAAGTGACTATATAGCCACAGATTGAAAAGCTCTTATTGAAATTTTGGGTTGGATTAAATAATCCCATAGGATAGGAGGATACTGCTTTAAATTGTTTGAAGAAACACTCTAGGAAAAAATCCTTTTGAAGATTCTGGTGCATTTCCTAGAGAGGGAAAGGCAATTAGTCCAGTAGCATCCTGGGGCAAGATGACTGTGTGAGAATTACTAACTTCAGTCCTTTAGGCCTTGGTGGTGATGGCCTTGAAGCACTTTACATAGTTTTTGCAGTGAGATTAGTACCAATAGATTGATGAATTCTGGCTCTGATCTTAACATCTCTTCTCGTAGTTTCAGGGCTCGGAAAATATGTTTAAGGGAGGTTACTTACCGAAGTGTAATCATAAGAAATGTTCAAAGTATGTTTGAGGAGAGGGGCTAGGGGAGGTTTTTATTTCATTTTATTTCATGCCTTTCTTTTTTTAAAATAATTTTTTCTTTCATTTTTTTTTTATTTCAGGTGTGCAAAACAGTGCATTAGTTATACTTTTTACCCCTCACAAAGTGACAACCCCCCCCAATCCACCGCCCCCTGCCACCCGCAACATCATACACATCTATTACTTTCTGTACTGTTTAAATGTTCTAATTATATGCATGTTATTTTTATTTAAACATTTTAAAAATAATGTTCTGGATGGGGAGAGTATGGTCCATTTATTGTTTTCTTTGCATTTCTCTTACTTTAAAAACCAATCAATAGGCTAAGAATAGCATAAAGAACCCTAGTAGAGCCGGCCGAATAGCTCAGTTGGTTAAGAACTCGCTCAAGAGTGCAAGCTGAGCTCTGAGCAACAGCGGTTCGAGGCCAGCCCGAGCTGAGTTGCCGTTGAGCTGCCAACAGGTGGCAGGATGGCTCAGCTAAAACAAAACAAAAAAAAACAAAACAAAACAAAAAACAAAAAAGAACACTAGTATACCCAAAGATTAACTTTCTTTATATCCCAACTTTATTTTGAAAAATAAATTACATATGATAAAAACAATAGGGCTTCAGAAAAGATGGAAACTAGATTTCTAAGAAGTGTAGCCCTAAAAATTATATGTACTCTTAATTTTCTCACTTTTTAAAAATTTTCAAAAAATTTAAATTTTTTCTCATTTTTGTAAAAACTAGTATTAAAAAATTTAAATTTTATATTTTTAATCTTAAAATTTTTATTGGTACTTATTAACTGCTATAAATGCTTGATAAAGCATTACTCAGTTTCCCCTAATTTTCCTTCTTTTTTGGGGGGGTTCCTTCTTTCTGCCAGGGCCATTTAACTATTGATAACCGGTGAAGGATAGAGTGCCTCTGTGGTGTAAATGCTGTCCAAAAGTTCATTAATACTCTTGGTGTGTTTTAAGTTTTCTTTGTGACCTTGGATAAATCATTTAAATTCTGCACAGATTTCTTGGTCTGTAGAACTAATTTCTGGGGTTTCTTTGTATTGAATGCTACCCATAGGGCTCTAGATTTTAGCAAGTTGGCCTGTTTTCATTAAGGCACTGGCACTGGTCCTCAGCTTGCATTGCTAAGTGTGGAGTACCAATTCTGAGGATCAAGGGGATCATACCCGATTTAGGGAAGCCTTGGGCAAGCTTTGGTCCAGATGCTGTAGATCTGAGCTGGGTTTGTAGCCTCTGAGGCCACGTGAGAAGGGTTCCAATGGGGAGACAATCTAGGGATTTTTGAAAGGTCTGCTTCACTGGGCAGAGTAAGAATGAATGATTCTAAGACAAGTGCTACCAAAAGTCTAGTGACTTGAAAAATAATTTCAGAACCTAGGTGGTGTGGTCTGAGGAAAGAGCAAGGGATCTTGATTCTAATATTGACTCCTTGTCTTAATGTTTTGTGTGACTTTAATCTTTCAATTTTAACTTTCTCATCTGGAAAATGGCAATATTTGCTTTTCCTATCTTAATGAGATGTTATGACGCTGAAGTAAGATAAATATTTGTGAAAGCACTTTCAAATGATTAAAGTTGTTTTAGTAAAAAGATTTTTCTAATACTATATTTGGAAAAATGTTTTTGTGAAGTCTTCAGTGGATCTTACGATGACAATGCCACTATAGCATAGGTTTTTTTTCCTGTCCTTTATAAGTCTCTTGATTGTTTCAGATGTGCAGTGCAGGTAATTTTGCTTACATTTTCCAGGCAAAAGCAGATAAGTAATTTCCCCAAGGATATGGTGTTATGTGAATGAAAACCTAGCTTGTTCCTCAGCAGCTTCTGCCGCAGGGCCAATCCGCCAGCCATAGCTCCTTTCTCTCCCAGTCATATTTCAGGAAGGAAGAAAGTGATGCTACGGGATGTAATATAGAGAGCTTTCTCTGTATTAGTGGTTGTGTCCTTCTGCCTTCTAACTGATCAGAGCTTTCCTTTGTGATTTGATATTTTGGACTTCAGAGGGCAGCACAGTAATTGGGACTGAAGGCTAGGAATAGGGATGGGGAACAGTGGCTTTCTGATGTCACACCAGGGCTGGAAATCATTCCAACAGGTAGTGATAAGTACTAGTTTTATGCTCACTTCTGAATCCCCACCCCCACCCCCCAGAATGTATTTGCTGCAGTTGGAAGGGGTTTATACGTGTATAACCTTCAAATGAAGCGTGTGATCGCCTGCCAGAGAACTGCTCACGACTCCAGTGTGCTGCACATCGCCAGACTTCCAAACAGGTACGAGACCGTCTCTCTGCAGCAGGCGCAAGGCGGCCCCAGCCCCTGGGGCTGCCAGTGTAACTGTGCAAGTGGCAGAGTGACCTGGCCTTGTGGCTAGACCTGCTGTGTTCTTTTAGGAATGGAGAGCCCCCGGGGCTGTTTCTAACAGAGGAGTTTGTAGCAATATATTATTACAAAATTTACAAAACCACAATGTCCAAATGAGTTATACTGAATTGCATTATGAGAAGAGATACTTTAAAATATGGTATTTATTCAAAAGGTAAAAGACTTTTGGGCTCTTACTATGTGCTCATTTTTCTTTGTATATTTTTCCATAAGCACCTCTTTTTGTTGTTTCTTTGTTCATAGCCAGAATCAGATGGTCATCTCCTGCGGTCTGAGGCTACTAAGTGAGGGCTGTCCTCTCAGGGTAAACTTGGCTGCTGAATTTTCAGGGACAAAATTATATGAAAGGAATAGTATTATTTTCTATGCAGACTACTTTCAGAGTGAGAGGCACCCTGAGAAAACATACAATGAGAGGAGGGAAGGAGACTATTCAGGGTAATTCATACTGTTTTCCTGAATGTATTTTTAAAAATGGAGGTGAAATATTTATAACATTTGAGCCAGTGTAACAATATAATATGTGCCTTCCCTGAAGAGTGCTTTTACTTTGCATTGTACAGCCATGTTAAGTTGTGATTTTTATCAGCTCCTGTCAAGAGCTGAATAAAAGCAGTTGAGGGCTCCTCTGATTTCTTTCACTGCAAATTTAGCATTGGCTCTCCATGACGCTCTCTATCTTTTTATCACTGATTTTCTGACAGGCAGTTAATGTCATGCTCAGAAGATGGCAGTGTACGCATTTGGGAGTTACGAGAAAAACAGCAGCTTGCCGCTGAACCAGTACCAACAGGTATGTGTCTTTTCTCAAAAAGGTAGGCTTGCTCTTTTTCTCATATGAAAGGCGGTTGTGGATAACTACAAGATTCATATACAGCGTGCTCCAAATAGGCATAAAATATTTACATGAAGCATATGGTCATTGGGATCTAGAATTCACATCTTCACATTGCTTTAATATAGAATTGCCTGTTTATTTCAATTCAAGTCAATTAGGATTTTACTGTTGCAAGGGGAAACCTATTTGCTGGTTATCTCACTGACCAAATAGTCTAATAAAGTAATAAATCATTGATATTGTTTATAATAGAATTTGTACTGTCAGAAGGCAAACTGAAGTGTTCTTTCAGCCTTGAAGCATTATTATTAACACTGAACTCAATTTCTGGAAAAATACACTCTTGTGTTTATATCATAATCTCATGAGCTCTTGACTTCCAAGCATTTGGTTTGTAAAACAAAATCCTGGTTAGTTAGCAACATTTGTGTAAGAAATCAGATGCCGGTAGCTCTGAGGTTTCTTCTGGTTATCTGCTGTTTTGGGACACACACGTTGCTTTTTTTTTTCCCCTGGAGATCATCATTTATTTTTGGTAAATGCCATCAACACCTTGCTTTTTGACTACCTTTGGTTCACAGGTCTGAGTTGTGAGCCCCCCCACCCCCTTTTTGGCACTGCCATTCAGCCCTTTTACTCCACTCCTAGTTCATTCCCAGTGTCTGTCTTTTTGTCATGTTAATTCACCTTCACCAGTGGGTGAATAGGGGCAGTAAAAAGAGATTAGCAACAAACCTGGTCAGATAAGAAAGAGGAAATGAAGTACCAATTGGAAACCCTAGAGCAGTGCCTGGTCCCATCCCTTTAGCCCTTAAGGAAAGTAAGTGCAGAACATCCCTGCATTTACATGTCCTGATTTCCTGATCCTATATTTTAATACTATCGTAAGTAAAGAGCACAGTAATTCTGCAAGTGACTGAAATGATTGTGTTTTTCCAGTTTTTTTTAACATGTGGGGATTTGGAAGAGTGAACAAACAAGCCAGCCAATCTGTTAAAAAGCAACAAGAAAATGCTACTTCATGTTTACTGGAGCTTATTGGAGATTTGATTGGACACTCATCATCTGTAGAGGTATTGTTTTTAATAGGCACATAAATGTCCAGGGAATTCCTGCTTTTGCATCTCACTGCTCTTCATTCAGTTGGTCTCACAAAGACCTACGCTTTCTCTCTCACCTGTAGAATTTTGCTGAATCGAAACACGGAACAGGATAAGTTATAGTATGTGCAGTTAGGATCTCCCTTTACAGAGTTATGATTTGAGGAAGCAAGCAATGCTCAGCTTCTAAAAAATGGGCTTAATCACCATTATTTATGAAATGAAGATAGCTGATAATAAGAACAGTGTGAACAGGTTGAGTATGTAACAGCAGTAAGTGGAGAGTGAGTGGAGGGTTGTGGTTATATATGTAGTTAGCCTTACAGAATCTAATTCCAGGGGCCTTTATCATAGTAATGAAGAGAGCGTGTTTTTACCACCCTTTGAAGGATAATAATATTAGCTGTAGTAAAACCCAGTGTCTTGATTATTATTATGCATGTATGAAAATGTTAGTTGAGAATTATAAGGTGCATACAATTCTAACTTGTGGAAATCCAGATACATTAATAGTTACTACAGGCACCATCGCCTGTAATAAAGGAATAAGATCAGGGGAGATAAGGTGCCGAGTGGAACTGACAATAGTATGATAACAGTATAAGCAAGGCCATAAGTAATAAATTTTTTTTTTTAATTGGGTAATTGGGGAAGGGGAACAGTGTTGGGCAATTGGGGGAGGGGACCAGCCAAGTTGTTTTTCTTCAGTGTTTGTTGTGGAGGGCACCAGTCACCATCTGGCTTCCTGTCAGCAGCTCGTGGCCTCGAAGCTCAAGGTGCTGTGTTCAATCTTAGTTGCGAGTGGGCGTAGCTACCATCCCATGCGGGAGACAAACCAGTAGCCTTGTTGTTAAGAGAACTTGCTCAATCCACTGAGCCATCCTGGTGGCAGCCCAACTCAAGTTCAGTCTTAGTTGCAGGCGGGCATAGCCCACCATTGAACAGGCAATCTTGTTGTTACACCAGCTGAACCATCCTGCCACCTGTTGGCAGCTCAGCGACAGCTCACCTTGGGTGCAGTGTCGCTGGCCCATGTGGGAATGAAACTGGCAGCTCTGTTGCTCAGAGCTCGTGCTCTTAAGTTAACTCTTAACCAACTGAGCCACTTGGCCTGCCCAGTAATGAATTTCTTAAATTGCTCTTCCCGTTTCATAGCTTGGGAGGAACAAATTACTTTTCATGTGAAAGTGCTTTTATGCTTAGAAGTAGCAGGATCACACTTTTTATTGAGCATTTCCTATATTTCAGGCACTATACTAGACTTTGGCATTTACAAAGAGATAAAATGGAACCCTTGCCCTCATGGAACCTATACTTTAGTAAAGGGGAAGGATACAGACCTAATAAGCTGTTAGTCTTGGCTGTTTACGATGGACTCAGATGATGAGCAGGCAGTGGATATTCAGGAATTAGAAGAAAAGGGTTAGTGGGAGACATGGGACTCGAGACTTGAGCCGAACCTTGAAGGTTAGGGAGGATTAACACAGACTTGTTACAACAGGCTCCCAGATGTGGGGTACCATGTCTTATTCATCTTTGCTTTTCTCTCACAGGTAGCCCAGTTGTTCTCATTTTATTTTGTTACTTAACTTTGTCTCTGCTTGGTTGGCTATAGGGTAGTTTGGGAATGGTGAGGATTGAATGTGGTGGACAGAAGAGCAAAAATAGGATCTACTTGGTGGCAAGGAGCAGATGGGCTAGGCTAGAGCGCTGGGTTTCTGTGAGCAGACTATAGGAGGGAAAGTCTGGGAAAGGAGTTTTGGGGCAGAGTGTGAAGACCCTTGGATGTAAGGCTGAGGAGTTTGGATTTCATTTTTTAAAATTTTTTGATATGCTATTTTTTTTTTTTTAAGAATTGTTTATTTTCCATTACTGTTGACAGTCTATATTATTTTGTATTAGTTTCAGGTGTACAGCATAGTGGTTAGACATTGATATAACTGGCGATGGGATCCCCCAGACTAGTACCCACCTGTCAGTATTCATGGTTATTATAATACTATTGACTATATTCCCTATGCTGTACTTTATGTTCTCTTACTGTTTCATCACTACCAATTTATACTTCTTAATGCCTTCACTTTTTTCAACCATCCCTCTAAGTCCCTGCCCGTTTGGCAACCATCAGTTTCTTCTCTGTACCTATGAGTCTGTTTGTGTTTTATTTATTCATTAATTTTGTTCTTTAGATTCTACATATAAGTGAGATCATATGGTGTTTGTCTTTCTCTGTCTGACTTATTTCACTTAGCATAATACCTTCCAGGTCCATTCATGTTGTCCCAAATGTAAGATTTCATTCTTGCCTATGGCCGAGTAATATTCCATTGTATATATGTACCATATCTTTTTTATCCAATCGTCTATTGATATGCAGTTAGGTTGCTTCCATGTCTTTGCTATTGTAAATAATGCTGCAGTGAACATAGCGGTGCATATATCTTTTCAAATCAGTGTTTTAGATTTTTTTCAGACAAATAACCAGAAGTAGAATTGCTGAGTCATAAGGTAGTTCTATTTTAAATTTTTTGAGGAACTTTCATACTGTTTTCCATAGTGAGTGCACCAATCTGCAGTCCCACCAACAGTGCATGAGGACTCCTTGTGCAACACTAGTTGTTGATTTATTGATCATGGCCATTCTGACAGTTGTGAGGCAGTATCTCGTGGTTTTCATTTATATTTCTCTGATCACTAGTGATGTTGAGCATCTTTTCATGTCTATTGACCATCTAATATGACCTCTTTGGAGAAATGTCTATTTAGATCCTCTGTCCATTTTTTAATTGGATTGTTTATTTTTTTTAGTGTTCCATTGTGTGATTCTTTATAAATTTTGGATATTAACCCCTTGTCAGATGTATCATTGGCAAATATCTACTCCCATTAAGTAAGTTGTGTTTTGTTTTGTTGATGGTTTTCTTTGCTGTGCAAAAAGATTTTTATTTTAATGTAGTCCCATTTGTTTATTTTTACTTTTGTTTCCCTTGCCTGAGGAGATATATCAGAAAAAAATATTAGTAAGAGTAATGTCTGAGAGTTTACTGTCTATGTTTTCTTCTAGGAGTTTTATGGTTCCAGGTCTTACATTTAAGTCTTTAATCCACTTTGAAGTTATTCTTGTATATGGTGTAAGAAGGTGGTCTAGTTTCATTTTTGCATGTATCTGCCCAGTTTTCCCAGCACCATTTATTGAATAGACTGTCTTTACCCATTGTATAGTCTTGCCTTCCTTGTCATAGATTAATTGACCATATAGGCGTGGTTTTATTTCTGGGCTCTCTATTCTGTTCCATTGATCTGTGTCTGTTTTTATGCCAGTAGCATGCTGTTTTGATTACTGTGGCTTTGTAGTATAGTTTGATATCAGGTAGCATGATACCTCCAACTTTGTTCTTCTTTCTCAAGATTGCTGTGGATATTTGGGGTCTTTTATGGTTCCATGTAAGTTTCAGGATTATTTGTCCTAGTCTGTGAACAATGCCATTAGTATTTTGATAGGGATTGTATTTAATCTATAGATTGCTTTGGGTAGTATGAACATTTTTATGATGTTAGTTCTTCCTATCCATAAACACGGTATATGCTTCCATTTGTCTGTATCTTCAATTTCTTTCTTCAGTGTCTTATAACTTTCCAAGTACAAGTCTTTTACCTCTTTGGTTAAATTTATTTCTAGGCATTTTACTTTTTTTGATGCAAATGTAAATGAGATTGTTTCCTTAATTTCTCTTTCTGCTAGTTCATTATTGGTGTATAAAAATGTAGCTTATTTCTGAATATAAATTTGTTATCCTGCTACTTTACTGAATTCAGTTATCAGTTCTAACAGTTTTTTGGTGGAGTCTTTGGGGTTCTCTCTATATAGTATCATGTCATCTGCAAATAATTATAGTTTTACTTCTTCCTTTCCAATTTGGATGCGTTTTATTTATTTTTCTTGTCTGAAGCTGTAGCTGGACTTCCAATACTATTGAATAAAAGTAGTGAAAGTGGACATCCTTGTTTTCTTTCTGATCTTAAGGGAAACACTTTTAGCTTTTCACTGTTGAGTGTTAGTTGTGGGTTTGTCATAAATGGCCTTTATTATGTTGCAGGTATGTTTCTTCTAGTCCCACTTGGCTGAGATTTTATCATAAATGGATGTTGGATTTTGTCAAATGCTTTTTCTGTATTGGTATGATTTTTTTTATCCTTCATTTGTTTATGTGGTATATCACATTAATTGATTTGCAGATACTGAACCAACCTTGCATCCCAGGAAAAAAATCCCACTTGATCATGGATCTTTTGAATGTGTTGCTAAATTTGGTTTGCTAATATTTTGTTGAAGACTTTTACGTCTATGTTCATCAGCGATATTGGTCTGTAATTTTATTTTTTTGTAATGTCTTTTATCTGGCTTTGGAATCAGGGTAATGGTGGTCTCATAAAATAAGGTTGGGAGCCTTCCATCTTGAATTTTTTTGACTAGCTTGAGAAGGATAGGTGTTAATTTTTCTTTGAATGTTTGGTAAAATTCACCTGTGAAGCCATCTGATCCAGGACTTCTGTTGGGAGATTTTTGATTACTGATTTGATTTCATTAGTAGTAATTGACCAATTACGGATTTTCTGTTTCTTCTCGATTCAGTCTTGGAAGATTGTATGTTTCTAGGAATTTATCAATTTCTTCCAGATTATACTATGTTCTTATATTGCTTTGTATTTTTGTGGTGTCAGTTGTTACTGAATTTTATTTTCAAAATGATAGGAACCCATTAAAAGTTTTTAAGTGATGGGGGAATCTTCAAAGTGGCACATTTGTCATAATATAGAAATGTCAAATTGTTAGGAATTTTTCAGAGTGAAAGTATTGACACTTAAGCATTTTTCAAAAAGTATCTCTGACTTCATTGAGAAAATCTAGGCTATCTCTCAAGTGCTGTCTCAGTTTCCTCATTCCTTTTACTGTATTTTCATCTGTATTCTCTAGCCCAACCCCTCTATCTGTGTACTGAATTCTTAGTTCTAGCTCCTGAGCAAGTTTGCTCTTATATTAACCCTGTTCACGCCTGCTTCATCAGCGGAGACCTCCTCCTGCTGTCTTCAGAAATGTATAAGTTATTTCAGAGAAAGTTCTCCTTCTGCTGGGATTTTTAAAATATTATTTTGTCTCCTTTATTTCACTCTTTCCTTGGAGGAGCTCATCCTTTTCATGGCTTCATTTATCTCTTCTTTGATGCCAACTCTCCACTCCATAGTGTTCATGCTGCCTTCTCATCAAACACTCCATTGTCCTGTTAGTTTCCTGTCTTTTCCTTCACTGCCCATGGCCTTCCCGTTATTTGGATAGGTTTATGTTTTGAAACTTTCTCTGACCATTTCAGTTATTATTAATCTATGTCCCTCTTTTCTGAATTTCTGTGGCAAATCATAATCTGAACTACATTATTATATATTGGGTTGCCAAGTGAGTCATGATGCATTTTTGCAACGAAAAACATAGAAAAAATATGTCATGACTTTTCCGACAACCCAATAGTACCTGAATTTCATAGTCTTTAATTGGTGCCCTAATTGTTTCAACTATGATTTGGTTTTTACAACTGAATTAGAACCTTCCTGAGGGTAGTGACATAAGCATACAGATGACAGTAGGGCTTACGGATGGATTAATTATCTTCTTTTTTATAGAGAGCTGAAGCCAATGTTTTTGAATTTTGAATTCAGACTTCTTTTGTTTCAGATAGCCATTTGTATGTAAATAATGAAGAAGTAAAGATGATTAAGTAAGGTAGGTCTGGCAGGACTTCTGACAAAATCTTAAAACCAGTACTTGAATAATATGGTAAAATTTCAGAAGATACTTTGGGAATTCATGTACATTACAAAAATAGGTATTATTTATAGTTGTGTAGTTGAGTATTCAAACACTAGGTATTTATGTATTTGTATATGACTATCACCAACACTTAAAATTTCTCATGAAAAATGAGTTTTACATTCAGATCCAAAGAAGTCTGCAAGGAACATATCTTATAAGCACATGTGTTAACCAAGTATTGTCTCTTCTGTTCTCCTTGAAGTTCCTATAATCAGTAGCTTCAAATTTCTTTACAGATGTTTCTGTACTTTGAAGATCATGGACTAGTGACATGCTCTGCTGATCATCTCATTATTTTGTGGAAAAATGGAGAACGAGAATCTGGATTGCGCAGTTTAAAATTATTTCAAAAATTAGAGGAGAATGGTGACTTATATCTTGCTGTCTAGTTTGAGGACTTCAGAATACATGTGAATGCACCTTGAACATCAAATATAGGGTAATACTCTGAAAACCATTAATATAGTGATCACCTAAATGTGTAATGTGTATTTTTTTTTTTTGTCACTCCAAAAACGCTAGTTGAATTTTGGTAGACATGCAAACTAGCAACAGGTTGCTTCTTAGGTATTAGTACATCTACCAATGAATATACCTCAAGTATTTTAGCAGTGAATTTTCAGATCACAGTACAGATATACAGAATTAAATTATTCCACAGTGTCCCTTAATAGGCAATTAAAAATTTTTTGCTTTTAAAAAAAGTCTACACCAGGGCCGGCCGAGTGGCACGGGTGGATAAGTGCTGGTTTGGGAAGCCAGCGGCCCCGGTTTGGTCCCACATATGAGGGCCAGTGACACTGCCCTCAAAAAAAAAAAAAAAAAGTCTACACCAAAAATTACAAGCTTATCTTTAAGAAGGGGAGTAGTAGTGAGAACTTCTGAAATTAGTATAATTTTGTTACCACCAATTAAATTTTTATTCATCATTTAGACTCCAAAATGAATATCTTAGCTATACCTATTCATTCCCTTAAAAATGTGTTTAACAAACCTGAGTTCTCCAGGAGACGGCTCCTTCCCTGTAGGAAATGAAGATCGCGTAGTAACTGCACTTGGCACTGCTGCAGACATGGTGAGTGCTGTAAGAGTCTTACTTTGCACTGAGAGCTTGTGAAGAAGTGCAGGTGGAGAGGACAGTCAGGTTGAGGCATTCATTAGAAGGTTTTATTCTTTGGTTTTCTTTAGAGCCTGCTCATGAAGTATCTTCCTGATGATGTATTTTTTTTTTTTTAAAGATTTTATTGGGGAATTGGGGGAGGGGAACAGCATTGGGGAATTGGGGAAGGGGAACAGACAAGTTGCTGTGTTTTTGTTCTTCAGTCTAGTTGTGGAGGACGTTGCTTCACTGGCCCATGTTGGTATTGTCATTGCGCTCTTCCCGGGTGAGGCAGATTGGTTGCCGGCCTCTCGATGGTCGCTTAGCGCGGCTATTGGCAGCTCACGCTGGCTGCCGGCCCCTCACTGTAGCCTATGGCAGCCCACCACAGCAGGGGCTGCAGCCAACACCGTCGCCTGGGCTCGCACAACCCAGCTCCAGGTGGAGCTGTTGTTAGCTGTAGAGGGCAGTGTCACCGGCCCTCATATGTGGGATCCGAACCGGGGCCGCTGGCATCCCCAAACCAGCTCTTAACCAACTCACCATTAGAACGGCCCCTGATGATGTATTTAAATATCCTTTCTCCTACACATTCCCCTGATCTTTAGGAACTAATTATCAATGTTCTTGTTCTATAGAACAAACCTGAATCTCTCACTGTTTAACTACAACTTTTTTTTTGGTGCCAACTAATTTAAGACATTTTTTTAGTTTTAGTTCTAGCTACTAAAATCCCTATAGACTCAAATCAATAGGAATCTTATGAAGGCGTATTTTTTCCCCCAGTGTGAAGTGGCCTGAACAACTATTGGCTAGATTGGTACTCCACCAGCAGCTGCCCCTTCCTTAGGCCAGGGAGGAGAGCTGGTCAGTGAAGACTTACAGGTTTCCAAAGTCCAAGATGGTAGCCGGAAGTGCCCGATCCATTTTACCCTGACTCCAATGTGAAGTACTTGAGGAAGACTTCACTTGCAACGGCCACTGAGAGGTTTAGTCATCCTATCACCCCACCAGCTTATATCAGAGCACTCTCTTTCCCTTCTGGTACTAAAGAATAAAAATTAAAAAGTCTGCCACACATTAAAAAATGGGAAAAAATGGGCAAGTTTAGTTGTGGAGTTAAACTGTTGAGGAAAGAATCCAGTGAAAGTAATTGCAAGGTGATGAGTATGTCAGGACGGATCCTTTTCAGGACACTTCCTGCAGATTGATTTGTTCATCTGTCTCTCTCTCACACGTACACACACTCGATGGAATCTTTGTAAAGTGTTGTTTTTACTAGTTTTACCTTTTACCTCCATAAACTGCTCACAAAGACTGGAAGAGCTAAGGCCACCTGTGCCAGACCATGCCATAATGTTATAAATGAGGAAACTGAAGCCCAGACAGGTAAGGCCTTGCAATTTGTTAGCTCTAGTCCATTATCATCATTGGGCAGCTTTCAAAATAGAAATTGAAGAGGACTGGAATAAGAGAGAAAGGCTTACATGACTACCACTGGAGGAAAACCAAATAATGTTCACAATTATTATATTAAAATTTGTTAACCTCCATTACAGAGCAGAAGAATACGAGTAGGAAAATTAGCACTCCCTTTTATCCAACAAAATTGTTGGTACTGTGGAGTCTAAGCTTTCATCCTGAAATTGGAGCCCGGGCAGTAGCGTCCCTCCATCAGAGAGACGTGCTTTCTGGTCTGAGTGGGTCAGATTGTTGATCGGTTTGATTAAGTACCTCAAAACCATTTTCAGGCTCTTAATTTTCCTCTATAGGTGGACTTTCCTCCATTACTAGTTTGCATTTTCTTTGGAAATTCTTCATTTGATCCTGAGTTTGTAAAGTTGTTTTCTTGAATTATTTAAGGCATATTTAAAGAATTTTATTTTCTAATCTGTTCTGGGCTAGTATTTTGTGATAGTAATCTATTCACATGGAGTAATACAAGCCACAGGTGAGTTTTGGGAGCAAATAGTAAGCACCACTGTAAATCCCTCTGTTATACTCTAGTTACTCTGCCAGGGGAAACTAATATATTTAGAGGGAAGCCTCCAACCCGTTCACTGGACTTGGTGGTTTTTGCTTTCATGAATGTCCTAATTTAGAAGAATACAGTTATAATTGAGGTCAACATATATTGTGTGCATTTTTTTCCATTTTCTAGCTTAGTTTTCAACACTATTCTATTTGCCACACCAGCAATAACACTGTGTTGTGTGCCTTATAAAGTCCAGGGGCACTGTATCACCTCTTCCATTTATCTTCCTAAGTGGAGGGGGTTCTGATGGAACTGATGAGGCTTGTTCTTTGCCCACAAGACTTACCAGTCCTGACTCTGAAGGCAAGCCAGTTTAAAAATCTTAAATTGGAAGTACAGAATGACTTAAATTATAGGGTCATTCTGGTCTAGGTAACATTTTCTAACTTCTTCTGGTTAAACAGTAGCAATAATGTGCCTTCTCTCTGTATCAGTGTTGCGTTTTGCTAAATTAATATAGCTCCCCTCCACACAGTGTTTTGGAAAACAACTCAGTATGAAAGGCAATTATATACCCATCTGATGTACATGTCATCTGAAACACTATGTTTTTAATAAATTGACTGTTCGAAGGAATGCACTATTTAGTTAGCAACTCAGTAGTAGATTACACTGATCAAGAGCAGAGCTATGCTAAAGCTTTAGTGCCTGACATTCTTAAAACATTTAAGCTAATTTAAAGTTAATTTAACAGTCCACTGAGTAAGCTATAACATTCATATCGAAAACATCAGATAACTGATAAATGTTACTTACCAAATGGAACTGAAAGAGAGATGGTCAGGAAAAGGTTGTCCTCACCTCAAGCAAGCCTCTGAAGCCTAGGCAAATAATTTAGCTCCTTAAAATGGGACTCTGACATCCTGAATTTAATGTGTTCTGAAAACAAAGTGTATGACTCATGAAATAAAGGACACTAAACTGAAAATTTGAAATTACAAAAAATTTAGGCCAAAGAGGAAGTAAAATAAAAACAGCTGTTGGGAATGAAAAATGGCTGTAGGAATTTAGTTACAAGTACTTCACAAAAACATTTTCATCACATTTACATAATGCAGCATTACAATACAAAGCTAGCTGCTGTCCTGACCAAGCATTTCCGTATCATCTAACAAAAATAATTTAGATACATTTCTTTGCATGGAATTGTCATATGTTTCCATTTTTTGGTACAAAACATAGAAAAAAAACATTGGCACATTGTGTAGTGATAGATCTTTTTTTTTCCTTCCCATGTACTAGTTCCAAGTGTTCTGCATTCCAGTTTTCACTTGAAAAAAGTAACTACTGATGCAATTAATTCAGTTTCTGCTTATACCTCTTAAAAATGCAGCATGGAGTACAGAGTATTTGAAAGAAAAATGAAGATTTTTTTTTGTTTACTGAATTTCTAATATTTATAATACATAGAGAAGAGTTGGCTGGTAAAAGAGGAAGGAAAATGTCAAGTCCGATTTCATGTAGGTCACAGAAAGTTGTGAAAAGAGCTGTATAAAAATATGCATTTGTGCTTTAGAAGCTTTTAGCATACAATTAATAGTATTTACTGCTTCCCCATATATCTGTTTTCTGATATATTTACACATCTTGCAATCTTTTTTGTACATCATTAAAGGAAAATGGCATGATCTCAGATATGAGCAAGTTAAAAACATCTGGACCTTGAAACTTCCCTTAGCCCTCCCCAAATATATATGTATATAGATGGTACATGGTACAATATACTCCATTGTCTTATATCCAGAAAATTTAGATTGATTTAATAAAAATTTTAAACAGCAAATGTATATAAATCTTTTCTTTTTTAAAAAGAGCTTGTCTAAGGGCATTCAGATTTAATGGCTTTTATATATAATACTATATAGTGCCTTGTGACGGCCTCTGTTAGCCAAAATAAGGGAAGCTCATGGAGTCCCTTGAAACAGACTGTCACTCCCTTCCCCATCATAGATGGCACCCTGTGAAGATGAATGCCTTTTATAGGAAAGCGGGCTACACAGGCTGCTGATACCAGTCTAGAGAAGGCACTCCCAGGCCAAGGCTGTGTTCTAACCTGGGTGTCACACTTGGGTGTCTTCGATCAGAAGAACCACCGAGCCATGGAGGCTGTGAAGCTAACCAATTTATCAATAATTTGGTCCTAGTTGTTTTGCTCATTTTATATAGTTTTTTTTCCTAGATATCCTTAGGAATCTTTCAGACCAGTGCTCTCAAGGAAAACAGTGACGCTGAACAGTGATGTGACTTTTATAGTAAGAGATGAGCTGACCACTAGCTAAGCTGCTTGCTCATCATCCAGGGAAATGGGCTCAAAGGCACCAAGTCTGTGGCTTGTGGCCTGCTAGTTACAGTCACTCAGCTCAGTGGCCGACGAGGGCACCCGGGATGATAGCAGGGCGAAAGTTCTGTCACTAAGTGAGTGTACAAAAGAACATACATTTTTCTTCATGGCACTTTCTACAAATGAAGTTTGGGGACTTAAATGATTCAAGGTCAAATATGAAACATTACCTCCTGAACCTGTACCTGTCATTTTCATTACAAAGGAAAGCCTCCCGTTTACACTACTGTGATTCACCGTGCCCTCTGCAGACAGCAGGTCCTCTTCCGTCTTGGCTTTAGCTGTCAGATGGAAGCCTCAGACTTTTGCACTTTAGGTCATCTAATGTCTTCCAGTGTTTGTAGTTATTGGCCAGATGTTGCATCAGGGCTGGCAGATGTGCAAAGGCTGCAAGGATGTGAAAGAGTCAAAAGAAGTCCGTTATGTTAGATCCCGGGAGTACTTATAAGGCTGGGCTCTGAGGGACAATTTGGGATCAGAATCTGAGGAGAGGGACCCTAGGTTAGGCTTTCAGCTGCAAGTGAGCACACAAGCATGGGAGGGGTCATCATTAAACACTAGTTTCTGAAATACAAACACATCTTTTTAATTTAAAATTGAAAAGCCATTTATCTGTGACATTACCAAACTAATCGGATTCAGAATAGACAATACATTTTGTGTTCTTTCTAGAGTTTGCTCCAATCATAGAATAAAAACGGCTATAAGCTTTGGAAACATGTCCTTTGAAGAGGTGAAGACTTATTTATCAATTTAGCAAATATCCACTGAGTCTTCCTTACACAAGGTCCATGCCAGGTGCTGCGGACCCAGAAAGAGTCCACACCCCACTACACCTGGCCACAAACAGCTGACTTAAAAAAAACATTTCTGTTACACCTTTAGGCCCAGCCTGTGTCACTAAAGGTGATCACATAAAGAATAAAACACTGTGTGGGTGACCAGACAAAGTATCTTACCATCCCAAGCATCAAACATGTCTGTTATGAAGTAGTCGATGAAGGAGATTTGGGACTTGGGGATGCTACAGGTGTTCCGGTCAAACACTGGCATCACCACGGGCAGCCCCTGTCTCTTCTCTTCATCTGTCTGTAAAGCACAACAACACACACACGGCTGCAGGGCACACAGGAGCTGGGACAGTAGCACCTAGTTTCTCAGAACCACCCTGTGGAAACAGGCTATCATCCAGCGGTACCGTGTGGATGAAGAACCAGGCTTAGCCAGGGCCTGAGGCTGAGAGCCTAAGTCAACCAGCTGCTTGAGGAGATGCAGTGACGACATTCAGCTCCTCCGACTCAAGTCTCTCAGGCTAACCCATACCTCCTTCTGAAGCTTTGATCCTCTCAGGGTGCATACCCCCTTTTCTGAGATGTATTTTCACTATTGCAAGGTCAAGACTATTTTCCAAGGAATACTAATAAACACTAACATGAATAATACTAATTGGCATTTACACTGAGTGTACAGAAGCAATGGTGGGTAAAACTTCTGATGCCTTGGCAGGGACCAAAGAATTGGCACCAAACTGTACTAATAGCCATTGTATTATTCGCTGTCCCATGCTTGCAGTTTAAAAAGAAAACCTGTGTCACTTAAGAATATTCTTATTGGGCCGGCCAAGTGGCGCGGTGGTTAAGCGCTGGCTTGGGAAGCCAGCGGCCCCGGTTCGGTGCCACATATGAGGGCCAGTGACACTGCCCTCAAAAAAAAAATAAAAAAAAAAATAGAAGAATATTCTTATTGAAGCAGTAAGGATTATGAACTTATTAAATTTGGGCCTTTGAGCATAGGTCTTTTTACTATTCTGTGTGACAGAACGGGAAGTACACCCCCCACCCCCATCCCACCCCCCACCCCCCATGCCGTACACCAAACTGGCGCTGTCTGTGTGAAGGAAAGCTCCTAGGCAGCTGAGCTGAGCTGGCCCAACATCTTCCATGGAAACTATGTTTACTCAAAATACTGACTTGCAAACTGTGATTGTTCAGATTTGGGTATTGTGCATGCAGTTTGCTCAAGGTGTGTGTAAATCTGAGTATTTCACACATTGGAGTGTGTGTTTCTATGCAGACAGCCATAATTCACTGAGCTGAACATTAAGATCCACATTGCCTGGTGGTGTGTTGAGCCGGAGGCCAGCTGATCAGAGGCCTTATTTGTTGTAACTTTTGATTTCTAGGACACATTGTCTTGTGAGCATCAAACATTTCTTTTTGGGAAAAAGACTCCTAAACAGGGAACTTACATTAAAGAACTTAGAAGTGGTTCTTTCCCATTCATATGCTTTGAGAATGACTAGGATTCCAAGGCCCGTCTGTCGGTCCTAGAAGCCCGCTAATACCAACCAGCTTTTGCAAAAGCTCAGTTGGCTCACCTCAGGTCAGTGGACTGACAGCCTGAAAATATCCACAACTGTTCAAGGAGTAGCTTTTTTTCCCCTCTTTTTTCTGGCAAGCCCAGGTCTGTTTGTCCTACTTTTCTTCAATTCAGGGTCTCTCTTCCTAGCCTTGAAAGCTGCAGTTAACTTACTGAGTCCTCAGCTGGCTATTCCCCTTGCTGGCCCTTCTAGATATGGGCCATTTATCCTGCTTCTGGTACCTTCCACCCATATAGCAGACCACCCCTCCCCCACACTCCCCAAATGTATTACTTATAGCTACTTCTTGTATGTTTGTCTTTCTGTTGCACATATATTAATACCTCAGTCCCTAGACCCTTTTCTCTGCAAATAGGACTGTATTTCTAATCTTTTTTTTTTTTTGAGGGCAGTGTCACTGGCCCTCATATGTGGGACCTGAACCAGGGCCGCCGGCTTCCTAAGCCAGCAAGCGCTTAACCACCGCGCCACTCGGCCGGCCCAAGTAGGCCTGTATTTCAAATGGCATCTTGTGGTCTCCTACTTTCTGGATTTTTCTCCTGTGACTCCTCTTCACACCGACTGCCAAAGTGAATTAGATACAGCTGCTCTCCTTATATAAAAATTCTATTTTTTCCTCCTTACTAATTTTGCTCATAATGCTTTGTTCTATCAGACAGCCCTTTCTTATTTCTACATTTTTAAATCCTTCAAAATAACAGCTCTAACATCATTTCCACAAAGCCCTTCTTTTACCTAGAAAAAAAATCTTTCTGAACTCATAGCATTTAACAGATGCCTCCATTAGAGATATTTTCATTTTTTTACCAGTGTGTGGACCTATTTCTATATCTCTCCCTGCCTATGTTATGTGCTCCCCATAGGCAGGGAGGTTTCTTACTCATGTCTGTGTTTCACATGATGCACCATGGAATAAATAACAGTGAAGGAATGGGTGCTTTCCTAGTTTTTGTGTGAGTTCAGGATCTAACAATCAGGGTGAAAAGATACTTCCAATGGCTCAGTTTATTCCCCTCCCCCTCGGGAGACTGGTTAGTGACCAGTCTCTTGAAGGAATCAGGTCTACTCTGGGCATGGGTGAGCCATTTCCTTCCAGAGAGGAGTCATTTACTAATTGATAATGTTCCTCAGCGGGAGAATCCCTAGAGTTCTTTAACCTGGGGCCATTCCTGGAAGAGAAGTGGAGCTTTCTTTCCTAGAGAGGCCACGCACCTGTGCAAAGTACTCCTCAGAGATCCTTCCAGCCCATTCGATGCACAGGTCCAGGGGACGACACGGGTTGGCCACGTCGGCACACTTAATCATCATGCGCTTGATCAGAATTTGGTTTTCAGGAAAGTTCTTCCCAATAGGGTTGCAGTCATAGTCACTGCCCTCAATCTGGAAAACATTGTCAGATGATGATGGTGGCCACAAGGGCTAATTGACCAGGCATTAGATTGTGATCACCTGGGCACACTGAGGCATGACTGAGACTCAGCAAAGCAGATGTTCTCATTACTCATTCATGATATAGTCTTGTTAAAAAACAAAAACAAAAACTCAAGCAATACAAAAACAGAATTTAAAAGGTAAAAGTTCCGGTGACCACTCATCTACGCCCTGGCTTCCATCCTCTTTCCAGAGGTAACGGCTACACGCAGTTTTTTTGTTTTGTTTTTAGTAATTTGGCATGTAATCTTAAAGATGCAGAACTTCTCTCCCAGTTTCATCAGGAAATAAGTAAAAGAACTTTCCGTTTTTTTTAATACAATAAAGATAGGGAAATAATACATACATGTAACCCTTCAGTTGTTTCTTTTATTCCTACTTATGCCTCCCAGCCCCCTCTCTCCTGTGACCTTCGGTCCCACTCCTACTCACCCGCCTCCTCCTCTCTTTTTTTCTTAAGCTATATGTGTCCACTCATGCTTTCCTGGCTCCTCTTCTGACTGGGTGGTAGGGAGTGTGGGCCATGTAAGTTTGGGTGCACTAGGAGCAGACAGCAGGCCAGGGCAAGAGTAGATGCGTTCAGCCATATTTAAAAAGACCGGTCGTTCACCAGTACATACCTGGTGATGGATGTCAGTGGTTCTGAGCCAAGTGGCCCGGTCTGTGAGTAGGCTTACAGAAATGTAACAACAGGCCTGGAAGATGGCTCTTCTCTACCTTCAACAAAGACACCATCCAATTGATTGTGTGAAAATAATTAGCTCTGAGAGCGCTGCCAAGCTGAAAGACTGCATGGCAGTAAAGGCTTTGGTTTGGTTTGTTTTGAGACTGGACCTACTTCATAAACCATCAGTGGGCAGAATTATGTTCTGAAGGTTGTTTTGATTACTTACCATTGGGAAGACACTCCTTACTATAGTAACTGCAGTAAATAATAAATCTCAACACGGAGCTGAGGGCTTCCTTGGGAGATGACCTTCCCCACTCTAAATTCTATGGTTCTGTATCATTTTCTCCTCCTAAATCCTCAGGTCCTTGCTCACTTAAGCTCTCTGTGGAAGGAGAGGGCCTGGCATTGTGCTGTGGAATCCTTAGGGGAGGGAGCAGAACACAGGTGAGGGGGACACTGTCCCTCCATCCAGGCTGGTCATGTGATGGGTTCTACACTGATAGTTCCCTGACTGATGGGCAAGTTACCTTTAAGACAACCATTCAGCATCCACCCACACATGCAGCCTCTCCTGCTCAACAGGAATGCGCAAAAGGCTTTTCTTACTTTATGGGGCTATGGACAGTCTCAGGGTTTCAAAGGGCAGTTGATCTAACTTTAAACAAGAGGTGTGAGCCTTCTGTCCATGTTCCTCAAATTCAGATTTGTAGGGACTTTAATGCAGGTCCAAGGTTTAAAGAGAAACAACTTATACTTTTGTCTGCAACTAGTGACTCCCAATTTGACTATATATAGTCTTTAGGTACTGATATGCTTTTAATGCAATCCAGCAAGAATATAGTTCTTTCAAACATCCAATTTTGAGGTCTCCCAATAACTCAAAGAACAGAGAATTAGAAAGCGTTTTGGATCCCCTAAAATAGCACCATTTGTGCTAATCTGCTGTCTGTGGACTCCTTCCATCATATTCTTTGGGCCCACATCCTTGTGTCATCATTGGCTTTATCTCAGGGCCTTCCTTTCAAGGAGCTCAGCGTTGCTGGGCACACTGTCAGTCTTTTCTCCTTCCCAAGGCAAACAAGTAGCCTGTACTCTCAACCCTTCCTTACCAACTTCAAGCAAATAACCACCTTGTATTCAGGAGGGAGAGGAAATGCTTTGAGGCTGGAGCAGGCTGCACGGACACTCACGCTGATGTACCTGATCGCATGGATGTGCTCACCTCAGCTGCCATTGGCTTGTTGATGCTGTTCACAAATTTGTTCACATGTTCAAAATGTTTTGTCATCTCTGTTGCTAAAACCATGTCAATAATAGCCTGGCGCAGGGTTCGATAATGGTTCCTAAAATAACCAGAAGACAAAGAGCCTTGTTTACATCATGTCCCGTATTAGAACTGTTCTGCTACCATTTACCACAGTCTAGGAGGCAGCTGGTGGCACAGTTAAGAAATGAGTACAGATCACACAAAGGTTTACCTGCTATCTTCCCACCGAGCCAGGACTTGCTGACACTATTCCCTTTTCCCCAGTGATAGCTGACCCTCCTGTGATTCATGAGTACATAAAAAAAGTACCTGTCACATGGTAGGCACTTATTTTACAAGGCGATTCCTTTCTACCTTCCCTTGGCAACATCAAAATAGTGAGGTGGAAGGAACTGACAAGCTCTTGCCCTGTAAGGCTAGTGCAGTAACCTGATGAGCTCTCCCACTGCAGTCAGTGCACACGTGGCGATTCTTACTATAGAGAATGCTTAGTGGACACCTGGTCCTACCCAACATAGCCACGCTCAGAAAACGTCCCTGGGTTCTAACAGTCTAGAGCCTTCAGTTAGACTTCTGGTGTACAGGATTAACACATAAAAAATACTGTCATGTTTTATTGGCCCAATAATTGTGGTGTGGCTGTATTGCCAATAATCCTTCTTGTCTCGGCGGCCTAGCTGGTCATACGTAACACATGGGGTTAGGCAGATGGGCCGGGGATTGAATATTGCAGAAGACTGGGCTTTACATTAGCTGTGCACGTTTTGGACAGGACCAAATTTCAAGGACCTTTTGGCATGGACCCAATGTTGCCATGAACGTTTTAGATGGGACCAAATGCCCTGCAAGGTAGAGAACTGTCATTATGTCTTTTGATGATGGCAGTGATGGCATTGGAAGAATGTATTCCTGTTAATACTAATTCTCTAAATTACAATTGGATAGAAATTGTAATGGATGGAATAACAACCCTGACCCAAATTACTGTCTAGTCCTTACCATGTTTTTCTAACTTCAAGAATCAGAATGGGGAGCTGAATAAAATTGGCTATTGGAAAGAATGGTTTTTGTGAGTGTTTTAAAAGCAGTCCTTTGATACTGACGGAACTTAAGTTGAAGGTGGAATCACTGGTCTCCATATCTCTCAGATTCTGGGCCTTGAGGCCCGGGGAGCTCCGTGCTCTTTGTCACTGCCGTCTCCCGGGAGCCTGCTCTCTGGCCTGATTGGAGCATGTGGGAAATAACCATACCTGACTGCAGGGCGGTGGCAGGTGACGAATAGCTCCTATCTGTGCACATTCAGCCAGCTTTCCCCAGAAGGGCGTACAACACTTAGGGGGAACCCACCCAACCCGTTAGAACACTGTCTGCTCATAAGTTAGGGTTTTAAGTGGCCAAAAACTGAACTGGGGAAAGACAGGGAAGGGTACATTTTCCTTGAGTTTCACAAAAAACAGGCTGTCCTCCTAGGAGGGTAAAAGTATCTCTGCTATACTTACTAGTAATGCAATCAATATGTATAGAGTTGTTGTAAATAAACATTTTCATGAACTCACTGAAGACCAAATGAGACTTTAAAAGATGAAAGCAGTCTGAAAAGTGCCACTAAGTTGATAATGGCAAGGTTATTATTTTACTGTCTGATACAATGGGACAGCTAGAATCTCCCCTTCTCCTTTCTCCTAAGAGGAAGCTCAGTGCTTGGGGAAGTTGGGGAATACTGCGTATTCCACTTCACAGACCTGAGCATAGGGGCCCAAGCACAACCCACCTGTCAATATTCTTGAAGATGTTGCATTTGCTGTCCTTGACGGTCAGCTGGAAGGCCAGGGCTGTGTGGTGACTCTCCAAGACAGCGGTGTCATTATAGAGCACAGCGAGCTCGCTGCCTGCATTGCACAGGAAAGAGTTGGTCCTGCCCGGGTGATCCACGTCATGGACGGTCGCAGCAATCAGTGCTGCCACCTCATCCAGCTGATCGAGACTTCCCTGGGGTCGGGGACACAAGGTTGAATATTACCCACCGATGGAGGAGACCGTCACTCATCCCTGGAGGGGGCGGGCCTGGGGAGCTGGGATTATCAGAATGTTCTCTCAGCCTGCTGAGCCTGCTCTCACTTCCCACTTCCGGGAAGCTGAGGGTCTCCTGGGATACATCACATCACCTTGCTGTGCTGTGGGTTTTCTCCAGGGACATAGGAATGTGAGCTGCAGTCATAATGGATACTAAATGCTTTCCCTAGAGTACACTCACTCCAGTTCTGCAGGAAGAAGCCAAATGGCCCTTTTCAAATACCTGCCATGTGGGATTGCCATGACTCTCTTTTATGAGCCGACAGAACAGAAAGTTAGCCTACGAACACAAATACTATTCATTTTATTTGCCTCCTTCTGAAAAGATTTGGAGTGTGGCAGTAAATGGCACAGATACAATACAACTCTTCACACAAAGGTAAAAGGATTAGAACCAAGCAGTACAACAGGGCCAGGGTGAGAAGAATTTTCCTGGGGAGATCAAGGTGAAAGGGGGCTCTTGCTGTCAAGACCAAAATTCAGCTCTGGGCTAGCAGGTGGCAAAGGCAAAAAGGGAAACTATTTTTCTAAATCTCTCATTATATAATTAAAGAACACAAACGAGAGCATCAGGGGACACACATGTTGTCGCAGCTCACAGCTTTAGGAGGAAGTTACCAAATGGACTACTACCGTTCCATAAGAGACACTGTCCTTTTTGAATTTATTCATTCAGCCATCGTTTATTGGATGCTTACTGGGTGCCCAGGTGACCTCCAGAGCACTGAAACTACTGTGATGAATTATACTGGCGTCATCTTGGCACTAATGGAATTGATAATTTATTGGGGCAGGGAAAAATTAGTAAAAGACAACAACAACTTCCTGTGAGATGAGCGAAGCAGGAAGGTACAGATGCTTTGAGAATGTAACCATAAGACCTGATCTAGTTTAGGGCAGACCATTCACCTTTCTGTGGTGATGGAAATGTTTAGGTCTGTGCTGTCCAATATAGTAACCTTTAGTCACAGGCAGCTTACCGGACACTGGAAATGTGGCCAGTGCAACTGAGGACATGGATTTTTCATTTTACTGTATTTAATTTCAGTTAAACATAAATAGCCACATGTAGCTAATGGCTACCGTACTAGGCAATGCAGGCTTGGAGGGTGGTTGGGGTGGCTTCTCTAAAGAAGTGATTTTTATGCTGAAGCCTGAAGGGTAAGCAGGAGTTGGCTAGGCAACGAATGGCAAGGGAGAGAATTCCAGGCCGAGAGAACAGCCTGTGTGATGCTCCTGAGGTGAAACAAAGCAGTGATTTATTCAAGAAACTTAAAGAGCAGCATTGTGACTGATAGGTAGTGAAAGAGGAAAAAAGTGATCCCCCAAGATGAAGCTGGAGGGGTGGGTATTTCCGAGATGCCGTCATAGGCTGTGGGAGAGAAATTGCAGACTGCTTCTCAGACGCTAACTGGGAAGGAACAGTGAGTCTGAAAGCTCTCCTGGAAGCTGTTCCTACCAGAAGGAGGCCATTTCCATTTCAGTCCTGACTTATAGCTGGTGGGTGACCCTGGCTTGGCCCCAGTCTGCACAAGCAGGTTTCCTGAAAGGGACAGCAGTCAGCTCTTCTCAGAGACTGATTCTGTAATGCTCAGGGCAAGCAAACGCGCCTGCTCCATCTGCTGCTGGTCCCGGGGGCTGTGGTAACCAGCAGGTGCAGTCAGGACCCAGAGCTGCCTCGGCTTGGCCTTCACTCACTGACTCCCTGTGCAGCCAGGACCCAAGGGCCCTGGAGGATGCTCAATCTGGTTTGGAGTCTGGGGCCAATTTATTTTGAAATTCTTCAGTGAAACAGATTCAAAGGAGTGGAGTGGACAACACAAGGACTATTAGATGAGACGTGCCTTTTCCCCCAGCTTACGCTGATTGAAAGCTGGCACTTTTACAAAGGTGTCAACAATGGGCCACGTCCTGCAGTGTTGGTGGGCAGAGCCTGGTAAGAGATGGCGGAGCCAGGGAGAGAAGCCTGGGCCTGCTCACGAGCACGTGGGAGAAGCAAGGCCCTTCCAACGGGAGGGAGGGTGGGGCTGTCTGTGAAGAAAACTTCCCATTAAACTTGCAACAGGAGAAATGGCAAACCCTGGAGGCGCAACCATTTCTGCATGTCTTTCCCAACCAGCAGGGGTAGATTTGGATCACATGGAGGCCAGTTGGCCAAAGCGGACTCTATTCTGGATCAGCCTGTGAAACAGCTCCTTATCTAGGGTAAGCAGTCACTTACACCAGCAGAAGCACACAAGGATGCTGGCTCGCCTGACCTCTCCCCTTGCAGTGGTTCCTGGGAATCGGTAAGAGTCGGGGAGGACAGGGTCTAAAACAAACTGAAGGGGAAAGTCTGCTTTGTGCGTGTTACCTATGTATGTACATGGCTGGGTCGAGGATGTGGAGCTATGTCATCATGACCAAGAAATTAGGGGTGACAGTTGACGTGGGCATTTGGTAAAAACACATTTTCCTGACTCTCTTCATCAGCGGCAGCAGGCCTGATGGAAGAGGCCTCAGGAGTAAATCCCACTTGAAGCCCCTCATGTGGACTAACCAGTGATCTTAGGCTCCCGACTGAACCTCTGAGCTCAGGAACCCCTTCCAACCCAATTCTCTGAGGTTCCTTGCAGCTCTAAATCTTCTAATTCTCTGGCAGGGGCTGCCAGAGGTAGAACATGTCTTTTGAATGGTAATCATATTTTATCTAGTCCTAGACCTGTTCTATTGCTGCTATTTGAGAAATTCAACCAGAGTTCACAATTTAAACAAAAATTCTTATTTTAGGGGAGGGAGAAAATAAGGTGAATAAGCATTCCCTAATTTATCGAGTATGGAATGTATTTTTCTAGGGTGGTCCTGCTTAAGTGTGGTTCATCTCTAATTCAAGACTGCAGAAGAAAAGGAAAGAAAGAAAGAAAGAAAGAAAGAAAGAAAGAAAGAAAGAAAGAAAGAAAGAGAAAGAAAGGAAGGAAAGAAAGAAAAAGAGAAAGAAAAGAAGGAGGAGGAGGGAGAGAGGGAGGGGGAGGAGGAGGAAGAGGAAATGAAGAAGAAGAAGAAGAAGAAAGAAGAAGGAGGAGGAGGAGGAAGAAGAGGAAGAGGAGGAAGAGGAAGAAGAAGGAGGAAGAGGAAGAAGAAAGAAGAAGAAGAAAGAAGGAAGAAGAAGAAGACGACGACTGCAGTAGCTGTAGATCACTGTGGAGCTAACGCCCTAGGTCCTGCCCTCAGTTGGTAGTGCGACCTCAGCTGTACAATGGCACATGCAGTGTCAAACGGGGGAGCGTGAACGTGGAGGAGGAATCTGGAAGTGTCTTAGCTCCTCAAAGGAAGCTGCTATAGAAACAGGCTGATACCACCTTTGCCTAAAGTGAAAGACAAAAAATCTCCAAAAACTTCCTTCTTGGAGCATATTCTTTGCTTTCTTGCTGATGAAAGTGAATCCCAGCATCAGTCTTTGGCAAAACGGAGACGTAAACATTGCCCCTCCCCATGTTGGTGCCATTTCTGCTCTCTCTTCCTGTCCCACTACTACTCTTCTCCATAAGTACCCAGAGCCTTAAAACTAAGAAAATGATCTGATGTTAGGCATTTGCAGACTGAAATGACTTTCAGGCTCTATATAGCGCTTCTCCCAGAGGTGTCTACAGTCTAAGCTTCTGTCTAATTGAAGCAAAGGAATTACAAGCTTCGTTGGGTAACTGATGGTAGTTGGGAAGGAGGGACAGCAGGGGTCTCTTGCCAGCTGTCCATGGGGTGTACACAGGGCTGCCCTACACATGACAGCGTCGACTTCTCAGTAAGACAAAGCGACATGAAACTCTCTCAGGATTACACAACAGTCATTAGTACACACATTCACACCTACACAAAACACATAGATGTATGTAAACTTGTACAATGCTGAAGAGCTCATTGCTATCTGGATTAGAATATACCAAGGGTCAAATTCTGATCCTAAAACTTAACCTCTAGACCTAGAAACCATTTGCTATAACAATTAAATTCTGTCCTCTCAGCCAGTATCACAAAGGGCTCCTATTTGGAGAGTAGTCATCGCATGTCTTTAAAGGAGCCTCTCCAGTGGCATAAATCATTATTTTAGGCATTTGGGGGAAGGGAGCCCAGGAGAAAATGCTATGTCTTTACAATACCAAAACGATGAGTCAACTTAGTAGCCCAAACAACTGTCAAATTGGTTGGACAATAGCTGTTTGCCCAATACATTTATTAAGAGGGAGTTCTTGAATCTCCAGTCTAGCAGGTAACTAGGTCATGACATCAAGATTCTACCTTTACTCTTTCCTTTCCGAGAAAGAAGGCGGTGGCGTGCAGGACGTCGGCGGCGTGCGTGGAGTTGTGGTAGGCGTTGGAGGAATGATAGTTGGCTTCAATCACCTGGAGCCAAGCCCGCAGGGTCGTTTCAGAACAGCGTAAAAATTCACAGATTCCAAACCGGGAAAAGACCTTTAAGCCCAGGTAAACCAAGGGCCTGGAAAACAGGAAAACAGACCCTGACTCATTGTCCAGAAACTGTTTTCTTTGATGACACTAAGGGATGGAGGCATTGTTTTCTGACACTTACTTATTCCACATGCATGGGGTTGGAGGGTAAAACTATCTTGTCCCCAAATTAGAAGGAGCCAGAGCATCTCCTCCTCATCAACCACTTATTTACAACTGGATGCCTCATGGTGGTCAATCCAAATGGTTTCTAGATCATCTCTGTCATATGCCTTTTAGTGGCTCTCAAAACCAAGAAAGGTCCCTGGTGTCCCTCTCATCTCCACTTCCAAGTAAGCTCTGCACTTCCTTTGTGTCCCCTGAGGGAGTTACTGAGCCTAAGAACAAAAGGAGTGGCTTGTGTGGTCTCAGCAAAGTCATATCATTTAGAGCGGGGGAAGGGGCAGGGGGGTGGGGGATAGGGGGTGGGGGTCGGCAAACTGCGGCTCATGAGTCACATGCGGCTCTTTGGGTACGTACATGTGGCTCTGAAGTAAAATTGAAAAATGAAAATAAAACTATCATAGTTTCATTTATACAATTTTTAAAGGATATTATTCACATAATGGTGATTTCATTTGTTTTACGGCTCTTGCATAATTTTTAAATTGTTGTGAGAGACAGGATTAGTTCTTCCGTCTCAAAAGTTTGCCAACCCCTGATTTAGTTATATTACTTATTTACAGGTGAGACTCATTCACATCCTATAGACTAACAACCCTGGAAGCAGCCTTCTCCTACTCTAGAAGAGGACTTTCTGAGTCATCTAATCTTTCCCCTGCATACAGGATGGATCAAAAGAAAAGTCAATAGTGTCCTTAACTCATTTTGTAAGGCGGGGCTTCAACAGTCTGGGGCTTAGAACTCAGCTCCCTAGCTCCAAGGAATGACCTGGGCCGGTCTGAGGACACTCAGTATTTCCTCATCCTGGGTCATCACCAGGCTGACCCCATATATCACCCACTAGTACTCTCACTCAGGGGTCACAGTCTCTGCTCTTTCAACACTCCTCCAGCATGGCAAGAAAGGCAGAACATGCCAGGTCTCTTGCAGCAAGGACTCACATCTCCCTCAAGGTTTCCAGGTGTAAGCATCTTGAGCTTGGCCCTCCATCTTCCCTTGCTGTAGCCAGGGAGACCACATACCTTTTATGTGTAATGGCTTCCAATTCAAAGATGTTGAACTCCCAACTTTCCTCATTATCAAGTAATTGAGCAATACAAGGGGGGACGTCGTTGATGGTTATTGGCATCGCAAGGTGACTGTGACTCTGGTGCACATCTGAGCAAATAGATGGGGTGGGGGAGGCTGGTTAATTGTGGAATCTTGGGTGCCCCTGAGCATTTGTCATCATTTTCATGGTTGCTACTATAAAAAGAAAGTCTTGCACTTCCAAGGGTTGGAAGATTCATGTCAGGGTTCTTCTCTTACATTACTACATTTCAAGATTCTCCAATAGAAAAATAATTCAGCTTAACTGTCTGTTTAAATGTATAGAGATTTGCAATTCTTATTCTCACAGTGCTCAGAGAAGTCATTTTAATTAGGAGACCTGGTTTCAAATGTAGACCACAGGGATGCTTAAACTCCAATGAGAAAAACAGGAAGTAACACCAAGGTCCTCCCCCCACCCCCCACCCCCAAAGTAATCACAACACTGGGGGCAGGGTGGAGGCCGGAGACAGGTTATCAGTAACAAGTGGGCAGGTGACAACTTACTCTTAGTGAACACATACTCATTTCCTGACAGCTTTCTCAAGCCATCCTAGAATAAAGAAAGATGCTATTAGAAGCATACTTAATATACCATTATCATTATTTTCTCATTTCTGTCATTAGCCAAAGAGATTTGAATCCTGAATAACCCAGTCAATCTGGAACTCCAAATTGAAGCTCAAAATTAAATCAGAACAGTAGCTACAAGATGGAGGATTTTCTCCCTTCCATGGCTATTAGCCCTAGGAGATGGAAATTGAGAATAACATGGCTATGAACTCATTCAGGTCTCACACCTGAGCTGTGAGTTGGCTCTATTCTAATGCCATCTTCCTTTCTTGCCTGGTTGTCTGAAGCCACATTAGTGCAATCACAGAAGTGATCTTGCTTTGGATGCATGTGATTTTCTTTTTTGATTTTTTCTTTTGAGGGCAGTGTCACTGGCCCTCACATATGGGACACAAACCGGGGCCACTGGCTCCCCAAGCCAGCACTCAACCACCGCGCCACTCAGCCGGCCCTGGATGCATGTGATTTTGAAGAGACCCCACTTACCCTCACAGGGACAGTGTTACTCGATTTACATATTAGGGAGCCAAAGCCATGGGTCACATTTTGGGGATTCTTTAACCTAAACCCTTAACATTTAAGGTTTAATTTTTGACTAATATTTAATTTTTTTCCACTGTAGTTTCGGTTTTGTAGCATGAGTGTTGCTGCTAGCCTTTAAAAGAAAAGTTTCTGGATTTGAGGTCTTTGGAGGGACAGCATACGAGACTGCATAGAATTCCAATGTGCTGCCATTTCCTAGGCTCTTGAACGAGTGCCCAGATGTTCTTTCATCTCAGGTCCTTCTCTTCATCTTCTATCCAAGCCCCTAATTATTTAGACCTTTGTTAAAAGTTATTTATAATTGCTTGTCATCCCAAAAAGCGTGTACTAAGGTTTAAAGTACTAATGAAGGATTAAAAAATGGGCAGAGGATATGAAGAGACATTTCTCTAAAGAGGACACATAGATGGCCAACAGATATTTGAAAAAATGTTCAACATCACTAATCATCAGAGAAATGCAAATAAAAACCACAGAGAGATACCACCGCACTCCAGTCAGAATGGCGATAAATCAACAAACAACAAGTGCTAGCGAGGTTGTGGGGAAAAGGGAACCCTGCTGCACTGTTGGTGGGATTGCAGATTGGTGCAGCCACTATGGAAATCAGTATGGAGGTATCTCAAAAAGTTGGAAATGGAACTGCCTTATGACCCAGCAATTCCACTCTTAGGTATCTATCCAGAGGAATCCAAGACACTAATTCGAAAAAATATATGCACCCCTATGTTCATTGCAGCACTATTTACAATAGCCAAGACTTGGAAACAATGAAAATGCCCATGGGTTGATGACTGGACTAAGAAACTGTGGTACATGTACACAATGGAGTATTACTCAGTTATAAAGAATGAAATAATACCATTTGCAAAGATATGGATGTACCTAGAGAATATTATGCTAAGTGAAATAAGTCAGTCAGAGAAAGACAAATATATGATCTCACTTATATGTGGAATCTAAACAGAATCTAGCAATGTAAACAGAAATAGTCTCAGAGACACAGAGGAAAAACTGATGATTGCTAGATGGGAGGGGGTGGGGATGAGGGAAGAGGGGAAGGAACAATATAAATTGGTAACTTCAATATTACTGCAGGGATACAGTTTGGGGAATATAATCAATGATGTTGTAAATATTTTTTAGGGGACCAGATGGACTCATGTCTTGTTAGGGAGACCACTTTGTGGACAGTGTAGAGGCCTGATCTCTGCACTGTACATCTGAAGCTGCCGTTGAATAATATTATATATCAACTATAATTTTATATATATATATATATATAGTCACAGGATGTGGAGTACAGTGTGGGGAGTGGAGCCAATGGAATTTTAATATAGATATGTATGCTATTAGGGGAGGTGGCAGTGGACTGGGAGAGGGGGGGTTGTCACTTTGTGAGGGGTGAAAAGTATAACTATTGCATTGTTTTGTACACCTGAAACTAATAAAACAAACAAACAAAAAAACAGTGCGAGCTCTGAGCAACAGTGTTGCCGGTTCGATTCCCACATGGGCCAGTGAGCTGCATCCAAGCTGAGCTGCAGGTGAGCTGCCAACACCTGGCAGAAAAAAAAAATAAAAGTACTAATGAAGGGCTCCCCTGAAGTCACACCTTGGATCTTTAGGCCAAGAGCTTAATTTTTACAACTGGATAAAAGATAAGCAACAATGGCCACAACTGTCCCACCTCTAAGGCAGATATCACAAGGGACTCTTCTGTTTTTTCTTTGCCTTTCTTTCTCCTCTTCCTTAAAGCTACCCTATAAAAATAAGTGGAATCCTGCACTGGTTCCTCACAGCATTGCCTAGTATGGCAGCAGGGGGAAGACGGGCAGATGCCTTCCTCATTCCAGGCCTCAGCACCCTCCTGAAAGGCCCCTGCCAGCATTCTCTAGAACTGAAGTGTACACTGCATTGGGATGGGCAGCCAGAGCCAGCCCAGGGGCAGGAAGGGGCAGGAGGTCACTCTAATTACAGGCTCACTAGAGACCATTAGTAGGAATAAGGAGAATGGGCCAGAAAGCCAGTCAACGTTCAGCGTCTGGTGGCAGGGCTCGATAAAAACCTCTGAAATAAAACTCATCGATGACTCTTGGACTTTGTTTTTCTCCCAAAGAATTCTTCTAGCTTCGGCCTCTGATAAGGCGCACAAATGAAGACCTGAATTTTCTTTCTTTTTCTTCACTTGCTGGTGGAGAATGATACACACACTAGAACAGGGTGAGTCCTTTGAAATCAGCTGTCTTGGTGGCTACAAAGGATGGTGTTAGAGCGCCTACAGGGATGGCTCATCTCCTCTCCCACCAAGCCAGAGCAGCTCTGCTCTGCTTTGATCCGATTATAAAGGAAACTTCCATAAAAGCTTTTATTTAAAGAAAACAGTCTACAGCTGAGATTTTGGAAACTAGTTCTATAGTCTAAGTACAAACCCTTTCCTTATATAAAGAGCCTCAGGTCCAAAGAAAGTTAACCAGAACTGTCAATCTATCCAACATTGTACCAGGTCAAGGGGAAGAAGTAAACTAGGGTCCCACCATGCATATTGTACCCTCAACCAGCTACCTATGAACTCCTTAACTGTAACCCAAATTCTGAAGGACTGGCTCCCACTACTGTGGTCGGTTAGCTTTACAAGCTTCTGCAGAAAGGTCAATGCGAGAATTATTTGACTAATGCCACACACACATTATGATGCAGACACTTCTGGTTATGCTGACGTTAGTCCGTACAATGGGGATTGTGGCAACTACAGGTAACAGTCTATGTTACAAGTTACATGTACTCGAGAGTGCATTTAACGCCATCTCCCCTGCATTTCTGGGTTTTCCTCGCCACTCACAGTCATCAGGCCTCCGACGAGATCACTGGTGTGAGGATCTTCATCTTTGGTACCCAGCTGAGGGGAATACAGTTCTGTGGTCCGTAAAATTTCTAAAACTCTGTCCAATGCTTCTGCTACTGTGACGGGGCTGTTTTCTTGGGCTGCATTGATTATATTTATAACCTAAGGAAATAAAGAAAGAAAGAGTAAATTTGAGGACATTAGGATTCTACTTCTCGAAAGTCATACCTAAGTATACCCGGAGTCCAAAAGAAATCAGGTGATGACGCATTGTTCAAGGTGACCAGTGCTTTCACGACACTCCTGCCTTCTCGCTGAGGGGCGCTGTTCATCCGCCCTCTCCTGGTGTTACTCCTATCACCATCACTGACTCACTGATGACGTTTTTCTCAGGTCCTTGGCTGACCTTTCTCCTCGAGCTGCCTTCTACAGGGTGGCGCTCCTCAGAGACTGGCGCTGGGCCTTTCTCTCGAGCTCCTTTACTCCTACAACTCTGGACACATACGATCTGTGTGCCAAGGACTCTCAAATTGTTATCCCAGCCCTGAAGTCTTTTTGACCTTTGGACTTATATATCCAATTGCTTATCCTACATATCTATTGGAATATTTTACTTAATGGGCAAAACTAAACTCATGCTCTTTGTCCCCTCTCCCTAAAGGAAGCAAGTAAAAAAACATAACAAAACAAAACAAAACAAACAAACAAAAACCCAAAACAGAAGAGCTATGCTCCTTTTTCTGGTTTTCACGCTGCAGTTAAAAAAAAAAAAAATCCTATCCAGCTTGTGCTCAAACTAAGTCTGAGAGGCCCTGGTTTACATACCACTTCCCCTATTTCTCTGTCTACCCTGACAATATAATTAATCACCAAGTCAAATTGATTCTATCCCTAAATATTTCCCGATCTATTCACTTCTTTCCTCCTTCACTGTTATAATTCTAGTGCAGCCCTCACTGGCCTCTTTTCTTTCACTCTTGCCATCTCCAACCCATTCTCTGCATGGCAGCTGGGTGTTCTTTTCAGTAAACATCCCTGATCATGTCACTCCCCTGCTTTAAACTCTTCTGGGGTTTCTTCCACACATAAACTAAAATATAAACTCCTTATTACGGCCCAACTGGCCAGAATGAACTGAGCCTTGTGTAACTCATGTCTCCATCTTCTCTCCTCTGCTCTCCAAGATCCAGTCACCCTGACTTCCTTTCAGGTCCTCAAATGCTCCAATCCCCCTTCTCCCACCTCAGCGCTTCATCCCTTGCTGCCTCTGCTGCCTAGAATCCTCTTATCCTCCGTCTTCTCCAACACTTTTGCATGCTTCAGCTCTTATTTCAAACGTGACTTCCTCTCCAGAGGACTGTCCCTGGTCACCCCTCTCACCCAACTCAAATAGGTCCCTAAGCTAACCTCATCTCGTAGAATCCTGTAATTTTCCTTTATAGCTATTACTGTAATTTATAACTACATATTTACTATGTGTTGTTTAATATCCATTTCTTCTACTAGACTGTAAACTCTGTGATATCAGTAGTATGCCATTCATCACTCTATCTCCCAAATTAGCCCAGTGCTAGGTGGCCCTGACTGTAGAGTGGTAGCAGCAGGTGCCACTCACCTTTGTGATGGGAGCCTCGATGGTCATGGAATGGATTCTCGCCATGGATGGGTAGCGACGATTCTGAAGGCTTGGTGCTGGAAATGAGTCAAGAGGGTTACACCTGGTGCTGGTGGCTCTGCCTGGCTAGGGGCAGCAATGGAGCCCTTCATGGACTGGGAGTGTAGTTCTCAAAGGACTGCTGTCCCCCCACAAAGCAATGAGTTTACCCATCTCTTAATCCTAAAAGGCTAATAGCCCAGCCACTACTTGCCCAAGTCTGGACAGGGTGGTCCAGCTGGAACTTGGGAGGCAGGAACGGCTGTATGCGTTCCAGGCCTACCAGGGGGATTTCAGAGAAGGTTGATGGGATCCTGAGGCCCCATCCCAACACCTAATGATCCCCAGAATTCACTTTCCCATGAGTCACTAAAGCCCAGCTTGGGCAGTTCCATCACTCTCTGTCACTGCAGTGTGTATGTGGGGGGTGGGGGGTGGGGGCGGGTCCAGGGAGGGGGCGGGGCAGAAGAATTAGGCATGAATTAGGGCCACGCGCTCCATCTCCCTGAGGTTCCCAGTACCCAGAACCCAGGATGGTTCTAGCTCTCATCAGTAGAAACTTTCATGTTAAAGTCATTTTAGTTTTTTGAACAGGTAATGCTTACATGCTGGTTCAGAAGTCAAAAGAAAGGTAGAAGCTTTATTATTATTATTTTTTAGATGTTCACCATAATTTAACACATATATAGTCATGGGATGTGGAATATAGTGTGGAGATGTAGTCAGTGGAATTGTAATAGATATGTGTGATATTGGGGGTGGGGGACGGGGGGAGGGGGTAGTCACTTTGTAAAGGGTGAAAAAGATAACGATTGCATTGTTTTGTACATCTGTAACTAATAATAATAATAATAATAATAATAAAAAGACACTTTACTTTAAAAGCACCGTTCTCAATCAGCTCTTCCTACCCCTCCCTGTGAGGCAGGCAGGAGGGATAACTGCAGGTTACATACAGATGGGGTCAATGAATCCTGCCAGCAGCAGTGGAGCCGGCCTGCTGCTCAGCCATCACTGTGGCCCCCTCTGCTGCCAGACAGCCACCCTGCAGACCTCTCTATACTCTCAACACTCCCTTCTCCCATGCTCTACAGCAAGGGTGTCCCTATCTCAAACTCTACTCTGAAAACTCATCTAGTTGACATTCCCTCATCCATTATCCTCTACATCTAAAACTTATCCACACCCTCATCCATCTGAAAATATTTCGGTCCATCATCTTTACATTCTGGGTCCCTTGCATGCTCTGTGATTTATCCATCTTCCTCTAGGAATTATCCATCTGATCTCTACAGTCTTTGGTTCTTGCTAGTTCAGCCCCTTCCCTCATACTCAGGTTTCCCATCGTAACCCAAAGGACTGAAAAGTCCTTCATTTGCCCTTCCTGTTTATTCCCATTTTGCTCCTTCTTATCACAGTCACTACCCATCCCCTCCTCATATCCCTAGAATCTGTCCTCCCATTTGCTAAATAAAACCTAACTGAATGAGTGAAATCCATTATTTTGTTCTCAGATCTTCAGCTTGTTGATCTTATCACTGTGAGCCATCACCTTGTGTCTGCTACCTTCTGTTCTTCCTTCATGTGATACTGGATTCACCCCCAGCTCTCCAGTCCTCTTCACTGGCCCTCGCTCTCCTGCCTGGCCTCTCAAGGAGGGGGTACTTTCAAGCCTTGGACTTAGAGACTCTGTTCTTTTATTACACACGCATATACACACACGCCCTTAGAGATGTTCCTCTGTTCATGGCTTCACCTGTCACCTCTAAGGCCCCCAAATCCATACCTCTAGTCCTGAGTACCAGTCTTGCATTTTAGCTTCCTTACCATCTCCATTAAAATAAAACTCATCATCTTCTCAACCTAACCATATATGGACTCTTTCCTATTTTGGTAAATATTGCTTATATCTTTCCAGGCACATAGGAATGAAATTTCAGAATTCTCTCACTGCAAATCCAACTGATATTTTAGGCCTGATTGAGCTCAACAACTGTTGGGCTAAAATTCTGTCTCCCAGTTTATCTGTGACGTTTTATTAAGGGAAGGCATGTGTAACCAGTACACAGAAAACTGGGTTGTGTTAGAGGTGGAAAGTCAAGACTCGGGTCCCCTCTCTGCCCTTGGCACCCGACGGTAACCCGCTTTTGGAACTCCAAGCTGCTCTGTGGTTATGGCCCAATGCATGTTAGGTGACCAAGGAAGAAGCACTGAGTCATTTCAAAGAGAGGACAAAGACTGCAAAAAATTTAAAAAGAATAAAAAGGCCTACAAAGTTTTCAGCCTATGGGACAAAAGCCAGTTTCATTGAAATCCTACTCCTGGGGGTTTTGTCTATATGCTGATGGCATCTTGAATATATTCCTCTGTCATTTTCTATACTTTTAAAAGGTCAAGGAAATCTGAAAAACCTCTTACCATCACTGCCCCGAGATGATATTGATTTCACATCAATGGACTCTTTCCTCCTGTTCTTGTATCTGAACGAATGAGACTCTAGGGGTTGGAGATGAGTAATGGAGAGTGATTAGTTACCAGCTTCTCACAGGTGAAGTCTGACACATTTTCCCGTCATTCTCCAAAGAAAACAAGGTTACTTTCTAGGCACTATAACATCGTTCTAAGAAACAGTAAATCACTATCTCTTCAAAGCCTCACCACATACAGAAGTTTCAGTCGTATTAGTTGTAAAATGATGCCTTTGCCTGTGGTGCCACATTACACATAGAAATGGGGCTTACTGTCAAGGCATATTTAGTTCCATTAATAACATCTCTTTTTGAAAACAAACATTAAAACTTGGGGGGAAATTTTGGAGGGCTCCTTTTCACCTGAAGGACAATGCATTTAACTGGATGGGAATGGATATTATGGGGATATTTAAGGAAATAAAATACTAGAAAATCCACAGTGAGTTTAATTTACTGGAGAAGCTAATTTGGATAATTTTAGGCCCCTGTGGAAAGTCAAACCTCTTGATGGTCTTCTAGGTTCTCCTGAGGGTGTGATTTTATCAAATGATGAAACTGCCGATCCCAGGAAGGAAGAGAAGAAAAAGCAGTTTTACAATCGAACACTTTTCAACAGTTAAACTCTCACTTTTGTCTCCATTTTCTGAGGGGGAAAAGCACTTAAAAATTCTCCATATGTCTTTGCAGATTTTGAATTTAACACTCAAAATATGCTGTGACATTAATGCAAGATCTAAGCAAAGAGAGCCCGCCACCAGTGAGGACCAAGGGATAAAAGTGTCAGGGCGGCAGAGCCGGCGTCAGGAGCAGGCCCTTTCAGGGCACTTGCGTCCCACGAGAGTGACGCACGAGCAGGGAAGGGACATAGCTGTGACCCGAACTCCTCCTCACTGCGCTTGCACGGGGCAGGCATGCAGGTTCCAGCAGAGAGGACACACCTCTCAGACACCAATAAACGATCGTGTTCCAAGAAAGAAAAATGCTGTTTTAAGACTTCTCTAATGACACCAAAAAAAGGTGTAAGAGAGTACAGTATTGAAGAGGACCCGCTCCTGAGCCAAACTGCCAAAATTCAGATCCCCACTATGCCATCTAGGTGCTGGGTGACCTTGGGAATGTTCCTTGTCTGTCTCAGTTCCCACATCTGTAAAGTGGGGACAGTCATAGCACCTCATGCCCAGGCTGTTGTGAGAGGTAAGCGACTTAACCCATGAATAGCACTCAGAACACTGTATGTATTAATAGTTCAATAACACAAATTAATGTGTTACTAATTTGTTTATCTGCATATGTACCTGTACCTTCTTTTTAGAAACACATGAAATTATGTTACAATATTCTTCTATTACTTACTGTTTCCACTTTGGAGTATATCTTAGAGACTTTTGTAGACCACCTTTGTAACCATTTACTTTAGTGTCCTAAAAAAACCTGATTCAGTTTTCTTGAAGGGCTGAATCAGTCACTAAACCTGAATTATATTTATACAGCACAGAGTGAGAAGCAAAACTGTTATAATGTGAATCTGAGCACCACAGCCACAGAGCCTTGTCTTAATTGTTCTAATTTAAAATATTCACTATCTCTTTGCCTAATTTTGTCTTCCAGCCTCTGCCTTAATAATTTTCCTGGTTCTGGATATGAGTTTCAATATTTCTTTATAGGTAGTGGTACTTTAAATGATATTGTTAGGATCATATGGCATCTTTCAAACCTTCAGAAACTACAAATGGTCACTCACAAGGCATTTATTTTTAGCTTAGTCAGGGACTTCACAATCACATACGTTCCTAACATTTGTTTACCACATATAAATGAAATCTAACGTAGTAAAGATTTAAGATTAAATTCAAGAATTCCTCAAAATGTAGTTTCTAAATAAAACGAAAGCAGTGAGGTTAGTTTCCCAACTGTGGGTCCAGGCTGACGGGCTGAATCCTGAATCATGCATTAGAGATTATTCAAAGATAAATAATGCTTATTCTTCCTGATTTCATCTCAGCTAAAATTAAGAGAAACTATAGTAGTAGACATGATTACAATTTTGGAGAAATTATTCTTCAATAAAGGCCATGTAAATCAAAGAGTTTGTTATTCATGCTCTCAACAAATGCTTGTGGAATGAATTTAAAAACCAAAAAAAAAAAGGATAAAAAAGTTTTAAATAACTGTACCCAATGGCAAAAAGGGATATAGTATCACCAATTTAAAAAAAGCTACCACTTACTGAGTGCCTACTATGCACCAGACATTGTGCTTTAATATTTACTTTAAATATAGTAATTATATCATCTTTAAAACAATTCTGAAAGCTATATATTCTAATCCCCTTTTTACTGATGAGTTAACTTAAACTTGAAGAGATTATGTAGATAGTTCAAGCTCAAAAAGCTAATAAATGAATCTGCATTTTCCAAGATGGGATGTTTCAATTTATCAATGTTCTGTATTTAGTGTCTATTTTGTGCCAGGCAATGCTGGACACTGCAAAGGATACGAAAATACTTGTAACAGTTTTTGGCACACAGAACCCCTTAAGTTAGTTAAAATAATACTCTTGCAGAAAGTGTTAGAAGAAAGAAAACTAAGAGAGAGAGGGGGAGGGGGGATGGGGGAGAGATGGGGAGGGGAGGGGATATGGGTGGGGAAGGGAAGGAGAATACTAAACAGTTAAATACCAGGTACTGCTAGATATCATGTACATTTTCTCTTTTAACCCTCATAATAATGAGATGGACATTGTTAGTTCATTTTACAAATAAAGAAACAGAACATCAGAAAGAGCCAACGAAATCTTTCTGAGGAGGCCAAATGTGGTCCATCCCGAGATCAAGGAGAGGGACTAAACAGTAACCCAGGGTCTGACGTAATGTATCAGTGGCTGGGAAGCCACCAACAGGGGAAAGAATGTGTTGTGTGCATTTTAAATCTTTGGTAACAGGCTGATTTTTTTCCTCTAATGATCAGAGAATTCCAGACCTTTCAAATGTAGAAGTCATCAGGTCCAGCCCCGTCATTTTATGGCTGAGGAAACCAAGGGTCAGGCGGTCAGAGTCTTGCCCAAGGTATGAGGCTGGGAGCTGGAAGCTGAAATGGTGACTCAGAGCGCCTGCCTCTCAGGCCAGGGCCCGTCCACATTTTCTAACTGTTTAGTCACTGACTGCTGCTAAGAAAGGGAAGGCTGACTATGGTACAACAACGCTGGGCCTCCCCTGGACATCTGGGCCACTCTCTATTTTAGGTTTTGACATGGTCTCTAGCCAGCAAAAGAAAACCAGGAATGGGGAGGCATTCTGTAGAAAAGGTTGCCATGAATGAATATTCAAAAATTTTAAAGGGATTCTGCTTTTATTCTGGCTTTCCAGCCTTCTGATATCAGCACTCGGATAGTTTAGCAATCCAAGTGCTGGGGTGGTGACTGTCAATCTAGACTTCTTCAGAGTAATTGATGGACTTGAACCTACAAACACCAAACACCACGTGAGTGGATAAGAGTGGGATTGAAATCTTCTCACCTGTCTGAGAATTGTCTCCTGAATCGCGATGGATCCTGTGAATCTAAAGTTGTTCAAAAGTTTGGTAAAAACAAGAGAAAGATTTCAAACACGGTACGAGCTACATTTCCAGCCAAGCAATTCATTAAAAAGCTCTGAAGATATCAAGAAAGCAAGACGTTGCACAGATAATATGAGCTGATGAGAGGTGCCCACCGAGTGGTATTATAAATGCTGTTACATTCAGACACGTATAGAAAGGCTGAGTGCGAGCGCAGGAAGGTACTCAGAAGACGCACTTTCTAACCAAGAAGCCTAAATCTCCAGTCAGCTGTGCTGATTTGGCCAGTCTGCAGAAACGCAGAAAGACAGAAAGCTATAACAAAATTTAAGGCTGCTATATATAACCTGTTTGTATTTCATACATGCCAGGAAATTTTTCTGTAATTAAAAGTAATCTGAATTTAAGCCTAGGATTTCTTTTTTTTTTTTTTTTAAGATTTTTTTAATTGGGGAATTGGGGGAGGGGAACAGCGTTGGGGAATCAGGGAAGGGGAACAGACAAGTTGCTGTCTTTTTGTTCTTCAGTCTAGTTGTGGAGGACGTTGCTTCACTGGCCCATGTTAGTATCGTCATTGCGCTCAGTCACCGTCCACTGGATGGCCACTCACTGTGGCTGTTGGCAGCTCACGCTGGCTGCCGGCCACTCACTGTAGCCTATGGCAGCCCACTGCAGCAGGGGCTGCAGCCTACACCGTCACCGAGGCTTGCACAGCCCAGCTCCAGGTGGAGCTGTTGTTAGATGTAGAGGGCAGTGTCACTGGCCCTCATATGTGGGATCCGAACTGGGGCTGCTGGCATTACAAAACCAGCTCTTAACCAATGCGCCACTCAGCCGGCCCAAGCCTAGGATTTCTGAAAACCTTCCTACAGAGTTCTTCAAATGCTTTATTTATAGACAGAGTCAATTTACATGATGTTTCTCCACAATGAATCTGAACTTCAGATGTAGCTTAGCACCTAGTGCTTTCTCATTTGTGCTGATGATTTTGTGTTAATGCTCAATATTTACTGTCTGACAAACGATGAAGTAATTAACACCAGAAATAATAAATATGGCTTCTTTGGGGTTCTGCAGTGCTTGTGTTTATGAGTGAGACACTTTCTGGGGGCACATCCAGTTCTGTTACACTTACAGTGATGCTGCTTTCCTGCTAAATCCACCTACTTCCAGTTGCTCAGACCATCAAGCATTTGTAGCCACTCAATGAATGGGATAAAGAGACTCGAGAAACAGGACAGGTGAGTGAGTGTGTAGGGCTGTCTATGAAGGAAGAATGCTTTAGCAACATTAACTGTAATAGCTAGAAGTCCCTTATATATCAGATACAGGTAAAATGTCTCAGCTTGACTGAACCATTGAAAAATAACCATATAAAATGGAAGCGTTAAAACACGGGTTTTCTATGAATTGTTCTGCACAGTCCATTCCACATAATTATAGAAATAATTACATGGCCAGCCTGTGTGAGATCTTCATCTTAATAGGACTAAGGGCTGTGAGTCATTTATCCCATAACTATGGGACCTTTTTATTTCTTCTGTGAACAACCACTTTGTATTTTCCCTTCACAGATAAAGACCGTTTGCTACAAAGCTACTGAGCGCAGTGTGAATTTTTGGTACTATACCAAATGGATACAACTTTTGCCTTGCAAATTGTTTCTCAACCAGCTTTAGTTCAAAAGCAAATGATCTTTAAATACTTAGCTTTTCTGTCTGAATCACAATACACCTCTCCTTTAGGGACAAAGTCCCACAGCTCTCCAGATCACACCCACTCAGAAACCTGTCTTGTAGTTCACTGGCCCCCACAGGCCAGTTGTTTGAACTGTGGAGCTCCTGGAAGGACAGTGTGGGCTTTATGTTCCATCCAGATGGAATCCCATGAAGTCCACGATCTGGATGCACATTCCCTGCACTTTGGGATGAAAATGTGCCCAAGGGCCCCAAGGGCAAGTGGAGGGAAAGGGAGGAGGGGCGAGAGGCACGGGACCATCTGCTGAGGAGGCTCTGGTACCTCTCCACATAGGAAGCTGCATTTGACACCTTCTGAGCTGAACACAAAGCACCCACTCCAACCTGCAGCTGGCTCACTGCCTCCGATGGGCTCTCCTACGGACAGCACAGAGACTAGAAACAGCTTGACTGACCAACCATCCAATCTTCACTTGCTTCACAAGCAGACGGTCTATGGGGCTGTCTCAGCATCGGCTGCCCAGGACCCCATGTCAAGCCTCACTTCCTGAGTCTCTGTGGCAAAAGAAGCATCTGAGGACATTTCGCCTGTCACACCCCAGGGGTGCCAGGTTTTTATGGAAGCTTCCTGACCCAGGTATCTACGTGCCTCTTCTAAATATTCCCTTTTACAGCTAATGATTCACTTGGATGAAAAAATTCTTTCAGCATTAGAATTTTCTTCTTGGAGGTCTAAACCTGCCTGTCATTTATAACTTGGTATGAATGATTCCACTAAAATTATTTCCTCGTAATTCTCAGTCAAGCTCACTGAGGAAACACACAGGGAATGAGTGGTTGTGAGCTTTGGTGTTCTCTGGTGGAGGTTGGTGGGCCTGAGGGCTGTGGGGCAGGAGGAAAGAGGGGCCACTTCTCATGACAACAGCACCTACCTCTTAGATGTCTGCCATCTGCTAGCAGGTTTACACGAGGTCTGACAATTAAGTTCGAGAACTCATCCTAGAAAAAGTGCCACAAACCTCATTGCTAAATATCACTACAGTCACCTTCAAAGTACTCCCCTTGGGAAGCTATGCACCGACACCAGCACCTAGTACACCCTTCAAAGCAATTTGGGAACTCTTTTTCTGGAATGACCATTAGAGCTGTCGTCATATTATCCTTGATGTCCTGAATGTCATCAAAATGTCTTCCTTTCATTCCTTTCAATACTTCCTTTATCTTTAGGTAAAGAAAGAAGTCATTGGGGACCAGGTCAGGTGAAAAGGGAGGGTTTTCCAATACAGTTATTTGTTTACTGGCTAAAAACTCCCTCCCAGACAGTGCTGTGGTGAGCTTGTGCATTGTCATGATGCAAGAGGCATGAATTGGTGGCGAAAACCTCAGATCCTCTTAACTATTTACGCAGCCTTTTCAGCACTTCAAAATAGTAAACTTGTTTAACTGTCCAGTTGGTACAAATTAATAATGAATATTCCCTGTGCTATCAAAAAAGGTTAGCAACATTGTTGCAACAGGTTTGCGAACTTAATTGTCAGGCCTTGTATTTGCAACCTGGTCACTCAAACATCCTTGCAAGGGAGGAAGAATCATCATTCCTCTGACAGATGGGGAAACTGAGGCTTCGAGAGGTTAAGAGACTTGCCTGAGCCTCACAGCTAGTAGGCGGCAGAGCCTAATTTCAACCAACCTTCCTCTAGATCTAAAACCATTTCCTCTTTGTCACATTGCTCTCTACAGTGAGGCCCCAGAAAGGAAATCCTAGGCCCAAGCTTATTAAACTGGGGTCTGAAGACAATATCTGCTGGGTCACTGCAGGGCATCTGTTTGAAATATAACTTTTCTTTCCAATTTTGGGGAAGGTATGAATTTCTGCTATCGATAGGTGTTGTTACATGCATGCTAAAGTGAAACAAAAATACCATAATTCAGTGTCCTCATTTCAGCCAGCCTCTCTGGAGTGTGGTGTTTTTGTTGTTTTTCCTTTTGTGAAAGAAAGTTTAATGTATGGAATATGTCCACGGACAGTAATGATTGGGAATTTTGTTACTGTGTGTCCCGGGGGACCCACAGGCTTTAGCACTAAATTTCTGTGATGTGAATCCTGCTGGCCTGAGCCACTCTTGCCGGAACTCAAAGCAAGTCCTTGGAAGCCTATAGCTTGTTTTTGGCAAGAAAGTTCATAACTTAAAACCTTTAATTACTTAAAATACTACAGGTTCCCACAAATGTTGCTGTCCTTGTGCTCCTGCCTTGTTTACAAACACCTGATTAAGGGGGCAGCCGGGTGGCTCAGCTGGTTAGAGCACGAGCTCTGAGCAATAGGGTTGCTGGTTTGACTCCCACATGGGATGGTGGGCTGCACCCCCTGCAACCAGACTGAAAACTGTGACTGGACTTGGAACTGGGCTGCACCCTCCACAATTAAGATTGAAGGACAACAACTTGACTTGGAGCTGATGGTCCTGGGAAAAACACAATGTTCCTGTTCCCCAATTCCCCAACACTGTTCCTTCCCCAATTCCCCAATAGAATCTTTAAAAAAACAAACAAACAAAAAACACACCTGATTATGCTTGTGTCTAAAAAGCTTCAAATTCTGTGTGTGTGTGTGTGTGTGTGTGTGTGTGTGTGTGTGTGTGAGAGAGAGAGAGAGAGAGAGAGAGAGAGAGATTGATTGATTTCAGGGTCATTGGATTGTTTTCCTCTTAGAGAATAATCATTTAAGCATATTTTCTCTACACATCCACCAGAATGTCTAAAACGAAAAAAAATTTTGTCAAGGATGTGAAACTGGAGGGTCTATAAAACTCTAAAACCATTACAAAAAAGGTCTTATAAAGTCTTATAAAATTAAACATAGACCTACCCTATGACCAAACTCCTCAGTATTCAGTTCCACTCCTGAGTATTTACCCAAGAGAAACAAAAAAATTTATTCACAAAAAGCCTTGTCTAAGAATGTTCAAAGGAGCCCAAAACTGGAAACAGCCCAGAAGTCCACCAACAAGAGAAACTGTGGTAGAATGATGCAATGGAACACTATTCATAAATAAAAAAGAAAAATTACTGATACATATACTGTGGATGAATCTCAAAACAGGATGAGTGAAAGAAGCCAAACAAGAAAGAGTAGGCACTCAATGAGGCTCTAGAAGAGGCAAAACCTATCTCTGATTACATAATTCAGAACTGTGTTACCTCTGGGGGAGGGACTGGAGGAAAAGCTGGGAAGGGACATGAAGGAACTTTGGGGATGATAAGGTTTGGTATCTTGATGGAGTCTGGTTAGAAAGCTATATGCATTTGTCAGACCTCAAGAAATGCTAGACTTCAGATTTGTACATTTCTCTGTGTATAACTTTTTAACTAAAAAAAGAAAATCCACCCTAAACAAATATTAAGCTCTAGTTAATAATATGCTAAAATACCAAAGAGTGAAATGCCCTGATGCTTGCATAGTTTGAAATCTATCAAAGAATAAAATGGTCTGATCAATGAATGGAGGGACAGACAGATGGACAGATATATGACTGAATAAAATATTAATTACTGAACCTAGGAGGTAGGTACATGCGTATTTACTTATAATTCTTCTAACCCTTCTATATGTTTGAAAATTTTCATTTAAAAATACTGGGAAAATTATATGTTCAATAGAATATGGATTGATGGCTAAAACTGGAAGTCTGAAATATAATTTCAAGCTCTGTGAAAATAAGATGAAGGAAATTGAGAACAGTCTGAATTGAGCAAGGTGAATCACATGACACAGTTCCTGGGATTCCCAACCGTGAACCGAGGCATGAAAATGATGTTCCACTCACACCATAACATGGGGATTGCAGACAGCTGCTGGCAACCTCAGATTTATCTAAGTAACATTAATACAGTCCTTTCAATAATTTTATTGATTTTGTGAATTTTGGAGTTATAAATGAATCTAAATCCTGATCTCAAAACATAACTATATGAAAACATTTCTCTTCTGTTAAAAATCACCTTTTTTGAAAAATGAAAAGTCATGAGACTTTTCAGCAAATAAAATGAGTCAAGGCCACGATCAGTATAATAATAATAAGCAAGCAAGCAAGCAGATAATACTAGATACCGCCTTTAACATTCATTCAGAATCACCTTGAGAATGTGAATAGCATTTGGTAGAAATGTTTCAGTGTGCTTTTGTCATTATTGAATGACAAAGTCATAAAAGGCAGCAGTCACAATTAAAATCACCAGATATCCCAATGTGGAGCTTGGGGATCATCCTGGATGCTTCCTTTCTCTCACCCCCCTGTCTAAGTCCACCATCAAATCCTGTAAAGTCTCCCTTCTAAATACCTCTGGACTCACCACTTCCCTTCTTTCCACTGTCAGAGTGCAGGCTACCATCAGCTTATCTGAACTTGGCAATACCCCCAGCTCAATCTATTCTATAATAAATTCTTCAACCAGTGTAATCTTGCAAAATGGTACATCCTGTCACTCTCGTACTTAAAACTCATACTTACTGGGTCAGCGGAATGGCTCAGTTGGTTAAGAGCATGAGTTCTGAGCAACAGGGTCATGGGTTCGATTCCCCCATGGGCCAGTGAGGTGCGTCTGAGCTGAGCTGCTGCTGAGCTGCCAATAGGTGGCAGGATGGCTCATCTGGTGAGAGCATGTGTTCCTAACAACAAGGTTGCTGGTTCAAGTCCTGCATGGGATGGTGGGCTACGCCCACCCGCAACTAAGATTGAACATGGCACCTTGAGCTGAGTGCCCAAGAGCTGCCAACAGGTAGCCAGATGGTGACTGGACTTGGAGTTGAGCTAGCTGTGCCCTCCACAACTAAGATTGAAAGACAACAACTTAGCTGTTCCCCTTCCTCAATTCTTCAACACTGTTCCCCTTCCCCAATTCCCTAATAAAATCTTAAAAAAAAAAAAAAACCAAAAAAACCCATACTTCCTGTAGGTCTTAGGGTCAGTTCTATGTAACAACCTGGCTACGAGGCTCTGCAGTGTGGCCTGGGCCCTGCCAGCTCTTCAGATGTACTGCTGATCCTTGCCCCCATGTCCTGGGCTCTCAGCTTACATCCCTCTAATTTTCCCATGCTCTTTACTACCTCAGGGCCTTTGCACACATTACTCCTCTGCCCAGGAAGCTTCCTAATCCATCCTCTTCCCTTTGCCTATTTGTCTTCCAGATCTTAGCTGAATGGTAATTTCCACAGGAAATCCTTCTCAGATATTTTCTGCCCATCCCAGTCCCTCCTGAGGTCAAGTGTTTCTGTCACATGTTCTCAATGGACTTTTCCTTTATTGTATTGGGTTGTTGGAAAAGTCATGGTGCATTTTTGCAACGAAAACGGAGAAAAAATGCGTCATGACTTTTTCAACAACCCAATATTCCTTACAGTTCAAAACTTTGTCCTGTTTGATTGTCTGTTGTCCTTCCAAACTGTAAGTTCTATTTAAGCAGGAGCTGTGTCTCATCTGATTACCTTTGTATACTGAGTGCTAACACAGTATGTGGCACACAGACTCTCAATAAATTAGTCCCTAAAGGACTGAGATTAATCGGCATCTTTACCTTGTAGCCTGTGCTGAATACACTGTTGTTAATGATTTGGCTACCACATTGGTCTTTGTTGACCAATATACGTCATACTGATGTCTTTAAAGACATGAATTTGCAAAGTGTTTCATGGTAAAATACTAATAAGGAAATTTTCCATAAAATGGTTTTTTTTCTTTTTAAAAAAGCAAATACAATATTGACTAAAAAAATACATCCATGTGCTCTGATAATGCCAAATCAGACAAAAGAGTTGGTGTGATGGTGAGAAATCAGGAGCATCAAAAACCTGAATGTGCCCTTGTCCCTGACCCAGTTCCCTGCATCTCTGAGTCATTGCTACGTTTCTCATTGTATTAAACAGAGCAGTAAAAAATGGTAGCTATTATTTAAAAAATCAAAGAGATTGTTCATATCTATACACATATTTGTAATGAAATGAGAAGTGATTTTAAAGTATTTCTTAATTATATAGAAGAGTCTCGGCTTTGATGGAAGAAGATTCTGATCAAAGTTTTCAAACTCAGACTTTATAGTGTTTGATACCTTTTGTGACCCTTCCAGTTCCCCACCTGCCCAGCAGTATTGTAAAAAGGGGTAAAAACCTGTGTAAGATGCAGAAAAGCACTATTCTCTTAAATAATCAGTGTAGCTTACAAAGTCAGACTTATTAAGCAATCCTTATTTTTCTTAAAGATTAAACATGCTTGATCAACACCTTCACAACAAAACTGAATGCCTTCATACACATGACACGACTTCGATGATGAAGTGAAGTTTGAATGCTGGGAGCTGAGTCATCTGAGAACCCACCCCTTTCATTTACACCCAATGAAAATAACAGTGTGAGTGGTACAAAGCAGAATTTCTTTGATCATCTTTCTTAACCGAATGTATTTTGATGAGTATTTCCTTAGATGGCACACATATCCGTTGCATTAATCGAAGGTCTTTTCTGTCTGCTCTAGTTTCAGAAGCCACTTGGAGATACACTTCTCAAAATTCCCACCTAAACATCAAACAAACAGCAAATGGTGTTCCCCAAACATGGAACAACACGCCTCATGCCACACTCGGGAGCCCTGTGCTCAGCGATGACCTGCACACAGCTCCTGATGCCACGGGCAAACCGCTGCTGCTGCCTTCCTGTATTCCGAGTCTGGATTAGCACCACGGCTGGGAGAAACTGCTTGGATGCCAACCTTGATATCTGGTGTCAGGTCACTTCAGCTAATTTCATGAGCCTAAAAGACTCCATACAACATCATCTCTCCCCTTTTATCTTGATGGTAATTTAAAATGCTACTTATATCAAAGCAACATACATTGGTTTGATATAAATCAACATGAATATGAATTTTTAAGATTACACAAGATTAAAAAGAAAAATCCCAGGCTGTTTCCCCCCCACACACACACACACAAACACACATACTTTGCTATACACCAGACAAGTGGAGATACATCCCCTCTACTGTTAGGTATTTTCTTGGGAAAATGTTAGCACCCCGGTCCTGTGCAATGCCAGATCTATTGTAGATGTTCAGATCACCAGTCCTCTTGGTCAAAATGTCTCTCACCTCGATGTCAGTGCCCACTGGCCCTACGTTTAACATGCACTTGCAAGGGCCTTTACAGAGAAGTGCTCTCATTGTATAGCCCAGAGATAATCATGTTTGTAACCTTATCTCATGGAAAAACACTTCATGCAAGCCAACATTCAAGCTTAAAAGTTTTATCTTTTCCTCCTTGTCCAGTGTCTCTTTTAAGGCTTTCAAATACCTGCAATGTAAGTAGCACTTTGCTTCATACCTGGCAAATGCTGAGTTTCCTAATATGGAAACATCAGAGTGGTTCTCAAGCTTCGGCAGGAATCCGGATGACCTGAAGGGTTGGTTAAAACAGGTCGCTGGGACCCACCCAGTGTTTCTGATCTGCTCAGTCTGGGCAGGGCCTAGAATCTGGATCTCTCAATGAGTTCCCTGGTGAGGCCGGGGGTGGGGTGGGGTGGGGGTGGGGGTGGGCTGCAGGCCTGGGGACCACGTGGCAATAGGCAGCACCTCGTTTCTCCGGGCGATTTGTGCACCACCAGCACTGGCTGCCCCTGCTGTTTAAAACTACCAACTCCCAGGCTCACTCCATTCGCTGAGTCAGAGTCTACATTTTAACATTTAATCTCCAGGTGATTTGATTACAATTATAGCTTGAGGAACACGGACTCAAGTGGAAAAATCATAAGCTTGCCAACTGATCTTTTGATACCTCCATGTCTGGATGTGTAAACCCGGGGAACTCATGAGCTTTGCTGAGTCTGTTTCCTTATGGGTACACGGCCACCAGTACCTACTTTTTAGGATCCAAAAGGATCAAATGAAATAATGTGTGCAGAATGCCTTCTCAATAGCTCTCAAGCTCGTCTTACGCTGAAATCACCTGGAAGCCTTGTAAAACCACACCGCTCGGCTTGGCCCCCATAAGTTCTGTTTCAGTAGGTCCGGGTCAGGGCCAAAGAGTTTGCGTTTCTAACAAGTTCCCTGTGAAGCCTGAGGCTGCTGAGCCAGTGGTCCTGGCTTAGCCCATAGGGGCTGCCCAGATCATGCTGGTTCTCTTTGCTTTCTTTAGGGTGAATTCATCTAGATCTTTCCTTTCCTTTCTTTTCCTTCCCTTCCCTTTCCTTCCCTTTCCTTCTCTCTCTCTCTCTCTCTCTCTCTCTCTCTCTCTCTCTCTCTCTCTCTTTCTCTCTCTCTCTGAATCTGGATTCAGTGATGTATATACTACATATACTTGCTATTTCAAGGCTGACTTTAGTTTACAGAAATCTTTACAGCACACATTGTGCATACGGGGTGTGCTCTGTTCAGTGCTTTACACATAAGCAGCACATCTGTGTTTCTCCCTTTTATGCTGTCACCCCTCTAGCCTGTGTTCCCTGGTTGCTCTGGGACAAAGAGAAATTGATACATAATTAGCTTCAGAAAGAAATTTCATTTTCCTTAAAGTTTCTTGTTCTTAGACTAGTCAATGACTGATGGCACTTGAGCTAAACACTTTTATGTGTAAACTCATATGTCTGCTGGATTTTGTCAAGAGAATGGGGGAATTGCAAAGATCTAGCATTTTCCCACTCCTGTTACACGAGCACTCAACAGAGAGCCATTAAATGACTTAATGACACCAAGGCTTCATCTGCACTGAGATTAGCATAAGAAGGAAGCAATCAGCAGGACATCCCTTAATAAATCAGACCCTTTGAAAGCTATGCAGAGGCGGGACAGCCAAAAGGAAAAATTAGTAAGAGGGACAGAAGAGTAAAACAGCTTTATCGCTGAGTGTCCTGGGGTTCTGAAAATGATGTTCTTTGTTTACATTTTGTGAATTATCACCCCCAAGAGAAACCGGCAGCTCTGAATGATACCTTGTCTTCTAATTAACTCAAGAAATATTTATTGGGCCTGTGAGACAAAATGGTTAGAAACTAGTCCCTGCTCTCAAGCAATATACTGTCTAATAGGGGACAAAAAACATTCAGTAAGTGTTTGTGGAGAGTTCTAGACATAGGGATGAGGGAGAGAACAAACGATGCTCTCAGAAAGCTGGTTCAGAAGTGCCAAAGATAGCATTTCTCAATGGGTGGGATGCCAAAGGGTTAAAAGGTAGTTTAGGGTATTTCAAAATGTCACACTAAGTAACCTTGAACCATATAATCAAGTCATTTGCCCTTCAATGTCTTTCCAAACCTTCTGAGTTTATCAAGAAGAAACCCTCAGGTTGGGGATGGTGTGTCTTTAACACCTACCTACCTACCTCTTTCCAAGGAGGGGGGCTCAGTCTCAGAGCTTGCAGCCAACAGCACTGGCTATCTAGAATTTAATAATACTGCGAGATTTGTTCCTGTTATATCTATATTTACTGTTACCTTCCATTATGGCTAGTGATTGTGGTATCCCATTTTATGGTAGTGATTACTGTGGGGATAAAAAGTTTTAAAAGTGCTTCATAAGAAAAATATTCAATACGAATAGGTCAGGTCGTGTCTGAATACGGAAACAATCAAGGTCCAGGAGTGACTAAAGTCTGGGAAACCGTCATAAGCGATATGCCCATCCTGCCCCCCAAATGCCCTGGCTTCAGGGGAGAGGAATCAGGCCAGGTTGGAGGATTAGGCCTCAGGGGGAGACTGAAAAGCACGAGTAAGGCTTTTGGATGTCAACATTAAACATTACAATTAAGACACAGTGATTGTCAGAACTGATTTAAAAAATCAAAACCCAACTATATGTGCCTATAAGAAATTTACCTTAAATAGACATACAGACTGAAAGTAAATTGATTGGAAAAGATACATTGTGCAGACTAATAAACATAAGAAGGCTGAAGTGGCTATATTGATATCAAACAAAATAGATTATAACACAAAGAGTATCACCAAATATATAAAAGAAGAGCTTTTCATAATGATAAAAGGCCAATTCATCATAAAGCATATTATAAATATATACTACCTAACAACAGAGCTTCAAAACACATGAATCAAAAATCAATAGAATTAAAGGGAGAAATAGACAAGCCCTCAGTGGCTGAGGATCTTAATACTGCTTTTTTAGCACTTGACAGAACTAGAAAAAAATTAGTAAAAACACAGAAGATAGGAAGAATGCAATCAACCTCCTTGACCTAACTGACATTTATAGAACACTGCCCAACAACAAAAGAATACACATTCTTTTCAAATGAACTGAAAGTATTGACTAAGATAGACCTGAATCTGGCCATAAAACAAGTCTCAATAAACTTACACGGGTTCAAATCAAACAAAGTGTGTTCTCTAATGACATGGCGTTAAATTAGAAACAAATAACAGAAAAATAACTGTAAAATCCCCAAATATTTGGAAACGAAAAAACACACTGCTAAATAGCCCCTGACCACAAGAAGAAATCAAAAAGGAAACTAGAAAGTATTTTGAACTGAATGAAAACGAGAACATGCTGTGCAGAGTTAAGCGAGCAGGCCTGAGAAACAGTTAGAAGGTCCTGCTCGCAGGGCTGGCTACTGGCTGGTATCTGGAAACTTGACTTCTGGAATGTTCCCTACAATGGTAGGACTTTTTAGTTCATCTGGGGGACTGACACCCGCTTTCCTTCTGGGAAATGGGAATTTTGATATTGGTGACTGGTTCTTGTGCCTATGGGATCAGCTCCTAATAAAAACCCTGGACTTGGAGTAACTGGGTGAAAATATTGCACACATGTTGCCTTCTGCTGCTGTAGAAAGGAGACTGTTCTGGGTGACACCAGCCGGGGAAGGGAAGGGAGGCCCATATCTGTGTTTTCCACCAGACATTGCCTGATATAGTTTCCCTTTTCTGATTATTATAATAAACTATAGCCATCACTACAACTGCCTCTGAGTCCCTAAGTCCTTTGAGTGAATCACCAAACATATCCAAACATATGGGTGACCTTGGGACCTCCTAAACAACAACATATCAAAATTTGGATATACAGGGCCGGCCGACTGGCACATTGGTTAACAGCTGGTTTGGGATGCCAGCAGCCCAGTTCGGATCCCACATATGAGGGCCAGTGACACTGCCCTCTACAGCTAAGATGGTGAACAACAGCTCCATCTGGAGCTGGGCTGCTGTGAGTCCCCAGGACGGCATAGCTGCAGCCCCTGCTGCAGTGGGCTGCCATAGGCTTCAGTGAGCGGCTGGCAGCCAGCGTGAGCTGCAAATAGCTGTGGTGAGCGACCATCCAGAGGCCAGCGACCGATCTGCCTCATCCGGGCAGAGCGCAATGACGATACCAACATGGGACAGTGAAGCAACGTCCTCCACAACTAGACTGAAGAACAAAAGGACAGCAACTTGTCTGTTCCCCTTCCCAGATTGCCCAATGCTGTACCCCTCCCCCAATTCTCCAATAAAATCTTAAAAAAAAAAAAAAAAAAAATTTGGATATACAACTAAAGCAATACTTAGAGGGAAAATTATAGCAGTAAATATCTATGTTAGAAAAATAATAACCTCACCTACCACCTTAAAAAACTAGAAAAAGACCAACAAGTAAATCTGAAGTAAGCAGAAGAAACAAAAGAATAAAAATCAAAGCAGCAATCAATAAACTAGCACACAAAAAATAGATAAAATCAGTGAAACCATAAGTTTCAGCCCCAGATGATGAATTCTGTGAAACATTTAAGGAATAAACGATGCCAATTCTCAGCCTCTTCCAGAAAAACAAAAGAGAGTAAATACTTCCCTACTTATTTTATGATGCCGACATTACAGTGATTCAAAAACCAGACAAAGATATTACAAGAAAAAAAAACTACAGACTAATATCCCACATGAACATAGATGCAAAAATTCTTAACATTTTAGCAAATCAAAACTAACATGTGTGAAAGGATAATACAAGAAGGGTTTATCCCAAGAAGTGAAGGTTGACTTAACATTTAAAAATTGATACAATTCACTATATTAACAGACTAAATGAGAAAAAATATGATCCATATTTTTTAAAAAAGCATTTGATAAAACCCAGTATCCATTCCTGATTAAATATAAAAAATTCTCAGCAAAATGAGAACAGGAAGCAAACCTTGACCTAATATGTATGATATAGTTAATGTCATATTTAACGCTCAAAGAATAAATGCTTTCCCCCCCACAATAAGGAAGAAGGTAAGGATGTCTGCTTTATCACTTCTGTTGAACACTTTAAGGAAAGAAAAGTAAAAGGTATCCGGTTTGGAAAAAGAGGTAGTAAAATGGTCTTATTTAGTAGATGACATCATGGTCTATTTAGAAAATCTGATGGAATGTATTTAAAGAAAACCTATTAAAATAGTAAGTGAGTTTAGCAATGTTGCACAATAAAAAAAATCAATATAGAGAAATCAATTTCATTTGTATATAAGAACAATGAGCAATCAGAAATTGAAAGTACATAAACAATAGTTCTTAAATAGCATCCAAAATATGAAATACTTTGAAATAAATATGAAAAAGGATAGACAAGACCTGTATACCGAAAACTATAAAACAACACTGAGAGAAATTAAAGAGACCTAAATAAATGGAGAGCTAGACCATGTTAATGGATCACAAAATTCAATATTTGTAAAGGTGCCAATTTTTACCAAATGTTTAATTTTAATCGCAAACAAAATTCCAGCAGGCTTTTTTGTATAAATGTACAATTTGATTCTAAAATTCATACAGAAATAAGAGGACTAGAAGAGTGAAAATAACTATGAAAAAGAATAAAGCTTAAGGATGTACAGAACCTGATTTCAAGGTTATATACAGTAATTATGACATCATTGCGATACACAAATTAGATCAATGGAACAGAACAGAGTCCAGCAACAGAGCTACACATATATAGTCAATTGTTTTTTGACAAAGGTACAAAGCCAATTCAGTGGAGAAAGGATAGTCTTCTCATTAAAGCTGGAACAACTGGCTATCCAAATGCCAAAAAAAGAAAGAAAAAGAAACTTTAATCCACACCTTGCTCAATAATTAAAAATTAACTCAAAATAAATTATGGACCTAAATATAAGAGGTAAGAATATCCATCTTGTAAAAGAAAATATGGAAGAGAGTCTTTGCGATCTTGGGTTACCAAAGATTTCTTAGACGCAGAAACCAAGGCATGATCCACAAAACACTAATAAGTTGGACTTCTTAGAACTGTCAAAATTCAACATTAAGGAGACACACAACCAATTCAGAGTTGAGTGAACTATTTGGACATAGAGTTCACCAAAGAAGACATACAGATAGCAAAAAAATACATGAAAAGATGCTCAACATACTTAGTCATTGGGTAAATAAAAATTAAGACCACAAAGAAATTGTATAATTATGAGAGTGTCTAAAATTTTAAAAAAGACCAGGCCAGGTGATGGCAAGGATGTGCACAGGTTGAATTCTTACATATTATTACTCGTGGGAGATAACATGGTCAGAAAAAAACAACTTTGGAAAATAGTTTGGGAGTTTCTTAAAGAATTAACATGCACCTACCAAATGATGTATGTATTTACTCAAGAGAAATGAAAGTATACATCCATTCGAGGACTTTTACATGAATGTTCAAAGCAACTTTATTGGTAATAGCCAATTCTGGGAACAAACCAAATGCCCATTAACATTTGGATGTTATAACAAATTGTGGTGTACTTATACAATAGAATACTACTGAACAATAAAAAGAAATGAACTACTAAAATCCACTGAATTGAACCCTTGAAATTGGTGAATTGTATACTACATTTATATCTCAATAAAACTGTTTCAATAAAAAAGAAATGAACTATTAATAAGTGCAAGAGCATGGTGGATCTCAAAGTCATACTAAGTGAAAGAAGTCACACAAAAAGAGTTTATACTCTATAATTCTATTTACATAAAATTTGAGAAAATGGAAACTATTCCACAGTGATCAGTGGTTGCTTGGAGATTGAGGAAGCAAAACAGGGACAGGAGGCAGAAATACAAAGAGGCACAAGGAAACTTAAAGATATGTTGATAGACATGTTATTTTGATCATGGTGATGGCTTCATGAATGTATACATATAACAAAGCCCATCAAATGGTACACTATAAATATGGACAGTTTAATGTATATAAGTTATTCCTCAATAAAGCTGTGAAAAAGAAATAATGGCCTGAGGTTCCACCAAAGAAGCTAGAAAAAAGCAAAGTAAACTAAAGTGAGTGGAAAGAATACAGTAAATAATAAGGATAAGGACAATATCAACAAAATACATAAACAAAACAGATACACAATAGAGAAAATTAACGAAGCCTAAATGTTGGTTCTCCAAAATGATCAACAAAATTGATAAATCCCTACTTAGATAGATCAACTAAAAAAGAGAGAATAGAAATATCACTTTCAGAAATGAAAGGGAGGTTATTACTACAAATCCTACAGACATTATAAGGGGAATAAAAGAATATTATGATCCATTTCTTTTGTTAAAAAATTTAGATGAAATGGGAAAATTTTCTGAAAAAATAAGGCTTAAACTGACATAAGATGACAGAGAAAAAATTAAATTTTCCTATATTTATGAAAAAATTAGGGAAAAAAGATGTTCTTATCAAAAATCCTTCCACATAAGAAATCCCAGGCCAATACACCTTCATGGGAGAATTCAATCACACATTTAAAGAAGAAATAACACCAATATTATATATTATATAATCTCATTCTAAAAAATAGAGAAGGGAACAGACATGAAAGACATGACCTTTCATGAATGATAAAATCCTAAGTAACCTATAAAGCTAATGTTAGCATTAATAAACCAATCAAGCAAGTTCACAAAATACAAGGTTAATAAAAAATCAATTATGTTTGCAAACTAGCAGCAAACACTTGGAAAATGAACTTAGAATTAATTCCCTTTGTCAAAACATCAAAAAACATAAAATACTTAGACATAAATTTAACAAAACTGTACAAAGACCTTTATATGGAAAACTACATACCATTGCTGAGAGAAATTAAAGATCTCAACAAATGGAGAACTCCACCATGTTCATGGATTGGAAGAATCAATATAATTAAATATCAATGATCTCCAATTGATCTATAGCTTCAATGTAATCCTAATCAGAAACTTAGCAGGCTTTTTTTGGGCGAACATTATCGAGCTAATTCTAAAACAGAAATGCAAAGAACATGAATACCGAACTAATTTTGAAAAACAACTAAGTTGAAGAACTTCCATAACCTTACTTTGAGACTTACTATAAAGTAATTAACTAAGCATACAAGTGGCATGTGGGTTGACAAACAGATCTATGCAACAGGATAGAGTCCAGAACAGACCTATACCAGTCATTTGATTTTTGGCAAAGGTGCCAAAGCAATCCAATGAGGAAAGTCTTTTCAACAAATGATTCTTGAATAACTGGATATTCATATGGAAAAATATTAAGCTTGATTCTATCTCATACCATACACAAAAATGAATTCTAGATGGATTACACGCATAGACCTAAATGTAAAAGATAAAAACCCCGAAGCCTTTAGAGGACAATATAAAATATCTTTATGACTTGGGGATAGGCAGAGTTTTCTTAGGCAGATCACAGAGAGCAATAACCATAAAATATTGATAAATTAAATTGCATGAAATTAAAATCTTCTGTTCATCAAAAACACTGTTAAGAAAATGAAAAGTCACAGAGTGGAAGAAAATACTAGCATACATATCTGACAAAAGGGTATATAAAGAACTCCTACAACTCAATAACAAAAACAATCCAATTAAAAATGGCAAAAGAGGACCGGCCGAGTGTCGCGGTGATTAAACGCTGGCTTGGGAAGCCCAGGGCCCTGATTCAGGTCCCACATATGAGGGCCAGTGACACTGCCCTCAAAAATAAATAAATAAATAAATAAATAAATAAATAAATAAATAAATAAATAAAATGGCAAAAGATTTGAATAGATACTACAAAAAATAGACACTACAAAAGGCCAGTAACACATGGAAAAGTGTGCAGTACATCATTAATCATCATGAAAGTGCAAATTAAAACCTAGACACCTAACAGGATGGCTAAAATTGTCAAGACTGGCACCACCACCTGTTGGCAGGGACGTGCAGTAAGTAGACCTCGTGCATTGTGCTTGGGGATGTCAAATGGTAAAAGTTCGGGCAAAGAACTGGCAGTTTCTTATGGAAAGAAACATACAATTGACCTATGACTTAACAATACTCCTAGATATTTTCCCCCCCAAAATAAAAGTATATAGTCACAAAAAGGCTTCACAAAGCTGGTCATCGTAGCTTTATTCATAATAGCCCAAGACTGTAACCAACCCACGTGTCCATCCACAAGAGAATGATAAACACACTGTGGAATATTCATGCAATGGAATTCTACTCAGCAATAAAAAGTAACAAACAGATAGGCCCCCAAACATAGATAAGTTTCAAAAGGATAATACTGAGAGAAGCCTTTCACAAATCAGCATATAGAGAATGACTCCATTTAGATGAAACTCTGGAACAGTCAAAAGTAATCTATTGTGGAAAAAACCAGCTCAGTGGTTACATCTGGGGATTAAGAGGCAGAGATCAATTCTGAAGGAGAATGAAGGAGCTTTCCTGAAGCAGTAGGAATGTTCTAGGTCTCCTCAGAGGTTTAGGTTACACACGTGTATGCAGGTGGACCAAAGCTCATGCAAAGGTCCACTTATGATTTGCACATTTCTTTATATGTTAATTATGTATAAAATGTAAGCAAATGTAGAACTCCAGTTAATGATATACATGCTACACTATAGGGGAAGAGTACTGACATATGCAATTTATTTTGAAAGATAAGAGGTGTACTAATGGATGCATAGAGGAATGTATATTTGGAAAGATGTGATATGCAAATACAGTAGAATGTTACAAGTAGAATCTAGGTGGTGGGTATTTGTGTATTTATGGTAAAATCCTTTCAACTTTGCTCTAGGCTTGGTAATCTTCACAGTAAAATGTCAGAGAAAAAAATTGGTTGGAATGTGAACTGAGGATGAGCCCTGAGTGTCTTTTTCATGATGTCTGCTTCCTCCATGATTTATAAAAGCGGCTGAGTATGCTTGATGCTGTGAGTGGCGTGTACCAGTAAAAACATTATTTGTTCAAAGGCAGCACAGCTGTGCAATGGTTGCAAAGTTTGACGCCAAGCTTGGAGATTTACCAGCTGTGTAACTGCTCTTTGAATATCGGTTTCTTTGTCTGTTAAATAAGGACAATTCTATCTTATGGGCTTGATACAATGACTAAGTGAGAGGATGCCTTCAACACAGCCCAGAGTCTGTAACAAAACACTCAGTCGCTAAATCATAAATATTATTGTATTACAGCTCACCATTTTCAGACATTTTGGAATCACCTAATATTCCTCTCTCCTCTGCAGAGCCTGGCCCACCCCGTCCGCCTTGCTCCTGTCCAGCAGCTGCCTCTGTTCAGTGCCCCACGATGTCCCCTCTCACCGCTGAATTCATGAATACCTGACCAATGCTCCTGCCACCCATTTAGAGTCACTCTTTACTCTCCTTTCTGTCTCTCCCCGCAGTACCTCATCTGGCAGAAAATCTGGATAATTCTCTCCCCGCAGTACCTCATCTGGCAGAAAATCTGGATAATTCTCTGGTCAAAACATCTCTTATGCCCATCTCTTCTGTTTCACTAGCCTTTTAGATGGGGTCTACCCCACGCCTCATTGCTGTTCTTTGTTTTCATACATCTGAGTATTGTCTACTTGGCTTAATAGACTAGAACAGAACAGACGGTATCTAATTCCTTCTGGGTAGCTTATCAAGTACCTTTCCAGTGATTAACTTGTAAGATATGATGCTGGTAATTGAAGTATGAATAACTACAAATAACCTCATTTAGTCTGGATGTATTTATCACCCACCTAGCACTGTGTATGGATGGTCCTTAAAGGAAGGAGGAGTCAGGATGGGGAAGACGCTGAAAGCTACTTGGGATGACAAGTGTAGAGGGACAAAACCTGACCAAGTGCTGGGCTGTGTGACACAGCCAGTAAGGGCAGCAGGGGCCCAGAAAGGACAGAAAGCCATTGTGCAGGGGACACTCAGCGGGAAGGAGTGGATTCCTAAACCTGCCTTTAAATATACACCTAGGACTTGGGAGCCAGGACTAAATAGGGTGCCAAGAACCTAAGCCTTTTAGAGCGAAGGTTGCAAGAGGGGAAACATGTGCTATGTCACAGGAGGGACGAGGGGCCCAGTGCTGGGACTTTAAGTCATCTGCACAGACCTTATAGCCACAGAGAGCCAATGGGAGGTTTGAAGACAGAAACAAATGATTGGAGTGGCCTCTCAGGAAGATGAATCTGGCAGGGGCTATGAGATGGGCTGGGAGGGGAGCAGTGGCTGTAACTCAGTGATTTTGGAGAAAGTGGATGTTCTTCTGGAGGAAGAAGAGAGATGGATCTGAAAGACCATCAAGAAATCGCACTGTTCTCTAAATGCTGCTACCAAACATGGGATGCTAAAGGTCAAGATCTCTCCAAGGAATCGATTTCCACACTTGAGGGACCCTACCCTTTATGGGAAAATATTAGTCCCAAAGGTCACGCCAGCCTCACTGGCCCCCACCCATGAGTTGGAGGCCACAATCACAGTCCAGGGGGGACAGCCAGGGAGCCAGTTCATGAATGAGAACAAGTGTGGGCTGTTTGTGCAAAGACACATGCACAGACCACTCACCTAGGTCTGTGACTCAGGATTGTTTTAACCTTGGCAAAATGTAAAATGCTCCAGGCCACCACTGGTATTTCCAGAATCAAAGGTCAAGCCAGACTAGCTGGGAAGTGTGCTTTGGGCTGGGGATTAGTTCAATCCCAAGAGTGGGTCGCTCTTCTCCAGAGTCCTGTCCACAAGGGTTGGCACCTGCTCTCTGCTCTACACCAATGAACCAGGAGGAATGCAGGCTGCATCCCAAAAAGTAAATCAAAATGCTGGCTCACCATCAGCAGTTGCGTAAGAAGGAAATCCGTTCTGAACAAAACGAGGCAGGTTTTTTTCCCCCTTTCCTTTTCTCCCTTCCCTTTTTATGGGAAGACACTAGTTTTGTGGTGTTTTTTTTGAAAACCAAATTTTAACATCGTCTCTTCATTGTAGTCAACATTGTCTAAAAATAACTTTTGAGAGGTCTTTCTTCCTAGTTTATTCTCTTGTTCCAATTGAAGCTGAGTCAGAAGGCCCCAAAAGGTGTGGATCCCTTTGGTCACCCTCCACTTCTCCCACTGGGGAGCCTGCTGTGGGCTGGACTTTGCATCATCCACTGGCTCAGGCATCCTGAGTGGACATCCTGCACTCGAGGGCCCTGGCCAGCCAGAAGGAAGCTGCCCGGTCATGGGCAAAGCCTAGAACCCTGAAGCCCCCAATCGTTTTGATTAGATACTTTAGAGATGCTACAGTATTAATGCCACTTTAAATTCCTAATCCAGAAAAGAACTCTGGAGCCATTGCTCAAACAATTCCTTCTGAGCATCAAAAGATAAGGCAGGGCCGGCTGAGTGGGGCGGTGGTTAAGCACTGGCTTGGGAAGCCAGGGGCCCCGGTTCAGTCCCACATAAGAGGGCCAGTGACACTGCCCTCAAAAAAAAAAAAAAAAAAAAAAAGATAAGGCAACAGGCACAGTGCGGGCCCCACAAGCCTCTACCTCAAAGGCCCACTTGTCATCATTAAGCTGCTGCAGCCCATGCAGGCGCTGTGATCCCCCAAAAGTGATAATTTCCCCCTAAAACAGGCACTGAGGTTCTCAGGCCCAGGGAAAGAGCAACTGGCCATGGCAAAAGGTAGCGATCTGTTTTTTAAGCTCTTTGATGAAAAAAGAGCCCCTGCCAACTGGCCCAGCTCACCATCCCCAGGGTGGTGAGAGTTCAGGCCCACCCTACTGCACTGCCGTGGGGGGCGGGGGGAAGGGAGAATGACATTGACCCATTGCCACCACCGTGCCATCCAGGAAGGGGATTGGATGGTATCCATTACACGGAAAGTTTACACAGGATGCTGTGTTTCTGTGGCTAAAAGGGGCGGCCTGTTTGCTGCCTCACCAGGGAGGGGCCCATGGTGATACAGAGAGAACAAGGCTTGGCGTTTCAGCCCTGTAGAGCTACGAGGATGATTTACTGAAAAAGATTTTTTTTAAAATAGATGTTCTCTTGGCCTGAATGGCTCTGGGTGAATTGTTCAAAATTAAATTGAAACAGAAAACGAAATAAATCCCATCCACACCATTACTTCCCCTCCCAGGTCTCGTAGTCATGAAACATTAATGCGGAAGAGAAATGGGAGCAAAAAACCACTGTCAGCTGAAACAGATCACAGGGCTTGGAATAGAGACATGGAATTCAGTTTTGTTGCATGTGTCCCAAATCTCAAGAAGTCCAAGTACCTTTGGATCAGTCCCTGTAGACAGAGATCCTCCCATGCCCGGAATATCCTAGGGAGACAGTGAGCTGCCAAGAGCCTCGCCCACCATGCGGGGGAGCTGGGCTCTGTGCTAGGTGCTTGCTGACAAGACAGGCAGTGTCCCCATTCTCACAGAGCCCACAGGGAAAGTGGCTTTGCTGTCACCTTCTCCTGAGCCAGTGCCTATTCTAGAAGCCCTTCCTGCCGACTTGCTGGAACTCAGAGACACAGCCACTACTGCTACCCAAACCCCAATTACTCAGGCTGTGGGTGCAAACATTCATTCCACAGGCATGCTCGATGTGCCCTCTGTGGCCCAGGGTGGTCCTACTCTGCCCTGGCCCTCTGGACACCTGGCCTTCCATGGTTCTTTGTTTAAATCACACTCCTGTGCCCTACGAAATGTCCTGCAGAAAACTTCCCTCAACTAACCTGACCAATCCCACCAAATCCAAACCATTCAGAAGCTTCACTCTGTAGCTGCAGTTCCAACCTTGACCTTGGCAATGCGTTGGAATTCCCTGAGGAGTCCTTAGAAATCCTCATGCCCAGCCTATACCCCAGACCCATCCCATTCCATCGGAGACCCTAAGAATTAGGCATCACTTTTTTTTTTTTTTTTTGGAGGGCAGTGTCACTGGCCCTCATCTGTGGGACCTGAACCGGGGCCGCTGGCTTCCCAGGCCAGTGCTTAACCACTGTGCCACTCGGCCGGCCCTTTTTTTTTTTTTTTTTAACTTTCCAGGTCATTCCAATGTGCAGCCAAGGCTGAGAACCTTTCCACATTCCTCACCAGTTAGCACAAGTTCTGCAAGTGCTGCTGTTCCCATGCAGGCGGGTAGATGTAAACTCTCCCACCGCAGGGATTTCCAGGTCATGTTCGGATTTCATGGATCGCAACCTGCTTGTTAGGAAACTGACCTTTCCTTCCTTTGTAACTCCAGGGCCATTAGGCACTTACATTCATTTTGACAGTTATAATGATCTGAAACCTTCTCACAAACCTCTACCTGGCTCAAAGGTGGCACCTCTGGTTTCTCTGCATAGTATCGCACTTCTGGTTCATGCTCAGAATGCAAGAACTCAACAAGCGCATGTGGAACGAGTGGCGCCAGCTGAGACCCGGCCCTTTGCTTCCTCCCTCTTACCCTCAGGTACATTGTCGCACCTGTTCAGCCTCCCATTCCATAGCCATCGTGTTTGATTAAGATAAATAAGGAAAAGTATTATTTAACCCACCCCTTACATTGTGATTCTGGATTGAGGGACCTGGATTGATGGCCAGGGAGAAGATGAGCAAATGTGTGCTTCCTCCAGTCTCCTGGATTGAGGCTCTGAAATACCAACCAGAAACTCAGCCTTTGGCAAACTAAGGAGACACACTGATCACAAGAGCCAGATTTCTCCAAAATGGGGCAGAGCAAATTTAGTGGAGAACATTCCAAATTCTTCTTCCTCCTCACTCCTTTTTCCAACAATGGCACTAGACGATCCATACTTTCTGGAATTTTGTTCATAGAAATTATTTAAATGAGGCACAATATAAGTGAAGGTCCAGAAGCTCGAATAAAGTAAAATAAAACCTTCAGAGACAAACATGGTTCTGAATATAATTGCAACAAAAGATCCGTTAGGCAAGGGTTCTGTGTCACTGTGGTTGACTTTTTAAGTTTTGATTGGTTGCGTGCCTCCAAAATATGATGAAAAGATGAATTTTGAAATGCTGCAGTTAGAGCTGACAACACGCAACACACACTACTGCCTGCCTAATAAGCAGCCATCCTGGGAGGAGGAGCTGTCGTGACCTTCACAAGCATGGAGGTCTGAGACTCTAGCTTTCCCTAAGGGAGACCCAAGGCTCCTTAGTAGACAATTCACTACCTCACCCTCTTAACATTCTGCACAGACTCCAAAATGCCTGGCACGTCAAATGTACACATAAACTTGATTTCCTCAACAGATGGAGCCTGGATTGGGGCAGGGAATACATGGTATAATTTTTTTCAGTCCAAACACCCACGAGGATGGCTTTGGACTTGGAAGCACCTAGAAAAGGGTACGGATTGTCAGAGGAAGTGAGGCAAAGAACAGTGGGGCAGCTGAGAATCAGAGCCCCAACTTCACCCCCAGCTTAATCTCCCCAACTCTGTACCACATCAAGGGATCCAGCCAAGTCTAACCATTTTTGCTTCTCCTGCCTCTGGGTACCTTTTGCTTCTGCATGGGAATCTTCTTCCAACAAGGGCAAATTTTATCCTTCCTCAGCCAACACCTCCTCCTGGAAGTTGCCCCCGTCTTCCCAAGTAAGAGTAGTAGCTTTTCTCTCATGTGCCTGCTCAGAACGTGGACCTCTATCTCCTTTATAACCATATTCCTGGTTTTGCCACACATGATCTATGTGAAAGCTAGACAGGTTTCTTTTTTTTTTTTTTAGCTGAGCCAACCTGCCACCTGTTGGCAGCTCAACGGCAACTCAGCTCGGGCTGGCATCGAACCGCCGTTGCTCCGAGCTCAGCTAGACAGGTTTCTTAACCACTCCAAGCTTCAGTGTCCTCATTTGTAAAATGGGGATCATATCTACCTCATGGAGTTGCCGTGAGGATGACAGGAGTAAATCTATGAAAAGCACTTGCAAAGTAAGGGATACAAAGTGTTCAATACACGATATATCTTATTATGATTATTCAAACGTAAGATCCTTGACAAGCTCCATTGATCAAATATTTACTGAGAGAATTCAGTAGGATCAGTGACAGGAGGCTGCCCTTGACATGCGGGGTCCTGTGTGGGAAGTGCTAAATGACCTCTGTAAGGGAGAGGAGGGGAGAGTGGTCAGGGAAAATCACAGAAGAGAAATGTGACCTGGGTCAGGTGTGCAGTTCTCCAGAAGGACAGGAAAAAGGAAGAGCAGGTTAGACAGGTGGAACAGTAATGAAAATGCCCAGAGGCATGAAAAAGCCTTGTGCCTGTGTTTAGAGAGCTACCAAGCGCCTGGAGTGGCCTGAGCAAAGTGGCCGGGAAGGCAGAGGCGGATCGCAGAGTGCTTCTGCGTCCTCTTCACAGGTGCCTGGTGATGGCTTTCTATTTTTTATTTTTTAATTGGGGAATTGGGGGAGGGGAACAGCATTGGGAAATCGGGGAAGGAGAACAGACAAGTTGCTGTCTTTTTGTTCTTCAGTCTAGTTGTGGAGGACGTTACTTCACTGATCCATGTTGGTATTCTCATTGTGCTCTTCTCGGATGAGGCAAGTTGATCGCTGGCCTCTGGATGGTCGCTCACCGCGGCTATTGGCAGCTCACGCTGGCTGCCAGCCGCTCACGCTGGCTGCCGCCCACTCACTGTAACCTTGGCAGCCCACTGCAGCAGGGGCTGCAGCCTACACCGTCACTGGGGCTTGCAAAGCCCAGCTCCAGGTGGAGCTGTTGTTAACTGTAGAGGTCAGTGTCACTGGGCCTCATATATGGGACCCGAACCAGGGCCGCTGGCATCCCAAAACCAGCTCTTAACCAATGCGCCACTCGGCCCATCCATGATTGCTTTTTAGATGATGATGAGCCACTGGGGAGTCCTTTAGAAAGAGAACTGTGGACTGGGTGATGTGCTGGTAAAGATTTAACATCTGGCTCACAGAAAAACATGGATATCCATATCTTAGTATAAATTTTACTGATAAAAAACAGAGGTTAGTAAATTATGGTACCAGAGTTTTGTATATATAATCTTTCCTGGCTTTGTAAGTATAATTTTATTATAACATAGCCTTGCCCATTCATTTATATATCTCCTAGGGCTGCTCTCCTGATACAATGGCAGGGCTGAGTAATTGTGGAAGAGACTGCATGATCTAAAATATTTACCATCTAGCCCTTTAAGAAAAAAATTGCCAACCTGATATAAAGGATGTGCAGCACACAATGTCTAAATAATATTGAAATATAAAATATTCTTTATCATTAATTCTATGTAGCCAATTGATTCCTCCAAAATGGTTTTGTTGACTTTTTGCTGAACTCATGCATAAGCAGCCTATTTATGGCTGCAACTGATGAATGAATGGAATTTCAACATGAATGTGAGTTGATATTTTCACTCACATTAAGCAGAAAGATGAAAGTAAAATAACAGATGCATAGGAACTCCACTCATTTATCAATGTTATGAGCAACTTCTTTGTGAAATCACATAATAATAGTTTTTGAATACTGGAGGGATATTTCTTCATTTTTTTTGTCTGTGTTGTTTACAATGAAACTGCCACAGACTTGATGCACATTTAAATTTAATTTGTATTATTAACATTTTCTCCATTGCTTTCTTAAGTCTAAAAAGTCAACCAAAAAAATAATCCTGGCAATTTTTAAGTTCAAGATGGCAACATAGGGCCTGCTGAATGGTGCATTGGTTAAGAGCTGGCTAGGGATGCCAGCGGCCCTGGTTCGGATCCCACATATGAGGTCCAGTGACACTGGCCTCTACAGCTAACAACAGCTCCACCTGGAGCTGGGCTGTGTCAGCCCCGGCGATGGTGTAGGCTGCAGCCCCTGCTGCAGTGGGCTGCCATAGGCTACAGTGAGTGGCCGGCAGCCAGCGTGAGCTGCCAATAGCCGCGGTGAGCGACCATCCAGAGGCCAGTGACCAATCTGCCTCATCTGGGAAGAGCGCAATGATGATACCAACATGGGCCAGTGAAGCAATGTCCTCCTCAACTAGACTGAAGAACAAAAAGACAGCAACTTGTCTGTTCCCCTTCCCCGATTCCCCAACGCTGTTCCTCTGCCTATTCCCCCAAAAAAATCTTAAAAAAAAGATGGCAACATAGGTGACTTCTGAACTCACCACTTCCCAAAGACACACCAAATCTACAACTACATGCAAAACAATTGCCTCTGAGAGAAATCCAGAAACTAGCTGAGTGACTCCTACACAACAGATGAAGAAGAAAAACCCACATCAAAGTGGATAGGAGAGGCTGAGAAACAACCTTTCTATAAACCCCACTCCCAGTGGGAAAACAGACAATTAAGAGGGAAACCACAACTCCCATTTCTCCCTGAGGAGTGAGGGATTTGGACCCCACATCTGGCACCCTGATATGTAAGACTTTCACATGAGAGATGGCCCCCAAAACACCTAGCTTTGAAAGCTAATGGAGCTTGCATCCACAAAACCCATAAGGTTATAGGAAGCTAATAGACAATTCTTAAAGGGCTCACAGAGATTCACCATGGCTAACCCCTTAGGCCCAGTGCAGAGACAGCAAACTGAAATTCACTCAGTCTTTCTGTGAAAAGGGACTATTTACTTATCTTAAAAGCTTTGGCCAGAGGGGCAGGCTTATAATTATACACATACTTAGGTGACCAATGCAATACTTTTCAGAGACTGGGAGGCCAGCAGATGATATCTTTGTGATATCCCTCTGTGCCACTGCATGTCACTGGTATCTCCTGGAAAGGAGTTTGTGCACATTTATGGTACCCTGGTTTTTATGGCTGCCACACAGTGGATACCCCTTGACTGCCTGGGGCTCATGTTCACAGATTACACAGGACTGGTGGCCAATGGGGCTTATGTAAACAGGTTATACAGGACTGTAACAAACAGAGAAACAGTTCTGAACAGGCTATTCCCACAGGGCACAGGGCAGCAGACGGAAACTCCCATTTCCCATTGTTAGCCTGCAAGAGGTATATTTGCATACTTTAAAAACTGTTGCCTGAGCGTCTGGCTTCCAATCAATCTGCATCCACGTTCTACTATGACCTCCCCATTAGCACACTGACAGGTCTTTGCACACCCTCAACTACTGGAAACCACTAAGAACAAAGTAGACTACTTGGACAATCACAAATTTATGAGAGACAACCAAGAGCTAGGGCAGGGTGGAAAGATGAGGTTCATCTCTTATAGGAGACCATGTCTTCAAGACTGGGAGAAGTACCTGTTTTATCTAATGCATAGAAACCAACAAAGAGGGTCAAGAAAAATGAAGAAACAAAGGAATATGTTTCAGATGAAAAAACAAGATAAAACATCAGAAAAATATCTTAATTAAATGAAGATAAGTGATTTGCCTGATAAAGAGTTCAAAATAATAGTCGTAAATATGCCCATTAAGGGCAAGAAATAATGCATGTACAAAGTGAGAATGTCGACAAAGAGACAATATTTAAAAAGTTCCAAACAGAAATCAGAACTGAAGAATACAATAACCGAATTCAATAATTCAGTAGAGGGGTTCAACAGCAGACTAGATGAAGCAGGATCAGCAAACTTGAAGATAGGGCACTGGAAGTCATCCACTCAGAGCAGCAAAAAGAAAAGGAATAAAAAAAGAGTGAAGATAATTTAAAAGACTTATGAGGCAACACTGAGTAGACCAATATTCAAATTATAGGGACACCAGAAGGTCAAGAGAAAGAGGCAGCAAACTTATTAGAAGAAATAAGGGCTAAAAACTTCCCTAACCTAGGGAAGAAAACAGACATCCAGATCCAGGAAACACAGAGTTCCAAATAAGGTGAATCCAAACAGACCCACACCAAGACCCATTATAACTACATTGTCGAAAGTTAAACTCAAGGATAGAATCTTAAAGCAGCAAGAGAAAAAACAACTTGTTATCAACAAAGAAACCTCCATAAAAATATGAGATTTTTCAGCAGAAACTTTCCAGGCCCAAAGGAAGTGGCATGAAATATTCAAAGTGATAGAAGAAAAAATATATATCAATCTAGAATCCTCTATCTGGCAAAGCTGTCCTTCAGAATTGACCTAAAGGGAGAAATTGACAGCAATGCAATAATAATAAGGGACTTCAATATCCCACTTTCATCAATGAATAAATCATCCAGACAGAAAATCAATACGGAAATATTGTACTTAAATGACATGTAAGGCCAGATGGACTTAAGCAGGCTTTCCACCAAAAGAAGCAAAATACACATTATTTTCAAGTGCACATGGAACATTCTCCAGAAGAGATCATATGTTAGGCAACAAAACAAGTCTTAATAAATTTAAACAAAACAAGTCTTCATACATTTAAGAAGATTGAAATCATATGAAGCATATTTCCCAAACACAATGATATGGTATAAAAGCAGAAATCAATTATAAGAAGAAAACTGGAGAACTCACAAATGTGTGATGATTAAACAACCTGTTCCTGAACAAGCAATGGGTCAAAGAAAAAAGAGGGAATTTAAAAATATTTTGAAACAAATAAAAATGAAAATATAACATACCAAAACTTATGGGATGCAGCAAAAGCACTTCTAAAAGGAAAGTTCATAGTGATAAATTCCTACATTAAGAAACAAGAAAGATCTTAAATAAACAGCCTAACTTTACACCTCAAGGAACTAGAAAAGGAACAAACTAAGCCCAAAGTTAGCTGACAGAAAAAAATAAAGGTCAGAGCAAAAATAAATGAAATACAGACTAAAAAGATAATAGAAGAGATCAATGAAATTAAGAGCTGTTTTTTGAAAAATTAAACAGAAAACCTTTATCCAAACTCACCAAAGAAAGAAGACCAAAATAAATATCAGAAAAAAAGAGGAGATATTACAACTGCACTACAGAAACACGAAGGATTGTGAGACTAATATAATAATTATACGCCAAAAATTCGGACAACGTAGAAGAAGTGAATAAATTTCTAGAAACATACAATCTACCAAGATTTAATCATGAAGAAATATAACATCTGGACAGACCAGTTACTAGTAAGGAGACTGAACCAGTAATCGAATACCTCATAACAAAAAAAACTCAGGACCAGGCAGCTTCACTGGTGAATTTTAGCAAACATTTAAAGAATAATTGATGTCAATCCTCAAACTCTTCCAAAAAATTGAAGAGAAGAGAATACTCCAAAACTCATTTACAAGACCAGTTTTACCATAATACCAGACAAGGATACTACAAGAAAAGAAAACTACTGGCCAACATCCCTGATGAACATAGATGCAAAACTTCTCAACACGATTTTATGAAACCAGATTCAACAGCATATTAAAGGGATTGTACACCATGATCAAGTGAAATTTATCCCTGGGATGCAAGAATGGTTCAACATTCACAAATGAATCAATGTGCTACAACACATTCACAAAATAATATATAAAATCATAGGATTATCTCAATAGATGCAGAAAAAGCATTTGACAAAATTCAACATCGATTCATGATAAAAACTCTTAATAACTTTTCATGAAGATGGCTCCAAAAGCAAAGAAGGAAGCCCCCATCCTTCCCAAAGCCGAAACCAAAGCAAAGGTTTTGTAGGTTAAGAAAGCAGTGCTGAAAAGTGTCCACAGCCCCACACATAAAACAAGATTCACATGGCAGCCACCTTCTGGCAGCCCAGGACACTGTGGCTCCAAAGGCAACGCAAATAACCTCAGAAGAGCACCTCCCGGAGAAACAAGCCTGACTATTAATGCCATCATCAAGTTCCCCTGGCCACTGAGTCAGCCATGAAGAAGACAGAAGACAACAACACTCTAGTGTTCACTGTGGATGTCAATTCTAACAAGCGCCATATCAAACCGCCTGTGCAGAAGCTTTATGACATTGATGTGGCTAAGGTCAGCACCCCAATCAGGCCTGATGAAAAGAATCGGGCATATGTTTGGCTCCAAACTATGATGTTATGTATGTTGCCAACAAAATTAGGATCATCCAAACTGAATCCAGCAAGCTAATTCTAATTGTTTTCACCATAAAAATAATGCAACAAAGTGGGTATTGAGGAAATATGCCTCAATATCATAAAGGCCATATGTGACAAGCCTACAACTAACATCATACCCAACGGTGAAAAACTGAAAGCTTTTCCTTTATGATTGGGAACAAGCCAAGTGTGTCTGCTCCCACTACTTTTATTCAATATAGTACTGAAAGTCCTAGCAAGAGCAATCAGGCAAGAAAAAGGAATAACAGGCATTCAAAATGGAAAGAAAGAAGTAATACTGTCTCTTTGTGGATGACATGATTTATATACAGAAAACCATAAAGATTCCACCAAAAAACTGTTAGAACTAATAAATTCAGTAAAGTTGCTGGATACAAAATGAACACACAAAAATCAGTTGCATTTCTATACATTATCAGAAAGAAAAATTAAGAAAATCCCATTTACCATGGTATCAAAAATAGTAAAATACCTAGCAATAAATTTAACCAAGGAAGTGAAAGACCTATACACTGAAAACTATAAGACATTAATGAGAGAAATTGAGGAAGATGCAAATAAATGAAAAGATAGCCCATTCTCATGAATTGAAAGGATATAGTTAAAATGTCCATATTATCAAAAGAAATCTACAGATTCAATGCAATCCTTATGAAAATTCCAACGGCATTTTTCACAGAATAGTACAAATCCTAAAATTTGTGTGGAACCACAAAAGACCCCAAATAGCCAAAGCAATCTTGAGAAAGAACAAAGCTGGGAGCATCATCACATTTCCTGGTTTCAAACTATTTTACAAAGCTATAGAATTCTAAACAGTATAGTTTTGGCATAAAAATAAACACATAATTCAATGGTACAGAACAGAGAGTCTAGGAATAAATCCACATATATATGGTCAATTTATGCATGACAAAGGAGCCAAGAATATGCAATGGGAAAAGGACAGTCTCTTCAACAAATGGTGCTGGTAAAACTGGACAGCCACATTCAAAAGAATGAAACTAAACCACTATCTTACACCATAGACAAAAATCAACTCAAGATGGATTAAAGATTCGTAAGGCCTGAAACCATAAAACTCCTAGAAGAAAACATAGGAAACAAGCTCCTTGATACTGATGATTTTTTGGATTTGACACACAAATCATAGACCACAAAAGCAAAAGTAAACAAGTGGAACTACATCAAACTAAGAAGCTTCTGCACAGAAGTGGAAACCATCAATAAAAAGAAAAGGCAGTCTATGGAATGGCAGGAAATATCTGCAAATCATATATTTGATAAGGGGTCAATATCCAAAATATATGAAAAATTTATATAACTCAGCAAAAAACCTCAAATCGTGCAATTAACAAAAGGGCAGGGGATCTGAACTTATTTCCAAAGAAGACATACAGATGGCCAACAGGCAAGCAAAAAGATGCTCAACATCACTACTCATCAGGGAAATGCAAATCAAAATCACAATGAAATATCACCTCACACCTGTTAGAATGGAAGTTATCAAAAAGACAAGAAATAGCAAGTGTTGGAGGAGATGTAGTGAAAAGGGAACCCTTATGCACTGTTGGAGGGAATGTAAATCCATGCAGCCACTATGGAAAACAATATGGAGATTTCTCAAAAGGTAAAAATAGAGCTACATATGATCTAGAAATTCCACTTCTGGGTATTCATGTGAGGAAAATGAAAACACTAACTCAGGAAGACATATACCCTCCACTCCCCAAACACACACACACATTCACTGTAGCATTATTTACAATAGCCAAGATATAGAAACAACCTGTCCTTAGATAAATGAATGAACAGATTAAAAACACATGGTGTGTGTATGTGTTATAATGTATAATATACAGAGGGTGTCAAAATATATATACACTTTAAGAAAGGAAAACTGTATTAAAATTGTAATAATATATACCAATAACAGAAAAGGAATACAAGTCATGTTTGACTTCTGCAATTACAAGAGGTGCTGAAAGTGGTTACTATCAGCATCCAGAGACTTCTGATTACAGTGAACTACTGCTTGAGCAATGTTGACCAAAGTGTCCACTTGTATATATTTTTTTGGCACCCCTGGTATATATATACACATACACATACAATGGAACCATTATTCAGTCATAAACATAAAATGAAGGAAATCTCACCATTTGTCCATTTGTTACAACATAACTGGGCCTTGAGGCCTTGAGGGCATTATACTAAATGAAATATACTAAATATACTAAAAGTCAGACAGAGAAAGAAAAATACCACATTACCTCACTTACAGGTGGAATATAAAACAAAGCAAAACATCCAGCTCATAGATACACAGAACAGACTGGTAATTGCCAGAGTGGGGCGGTGAAATGAGTGAAAGGGGCCAAAAGATACAAACTTCCAGTTATAAGATAAATAAGTCATGCAGATTTTAATGTACAGCATGGTGACTATAGTTAATAATACCGTATTGCATATTTAACAGTTGCTAAGAGAGTAGATCTTAAATGTTTTCATCACAAGAAAAAAAACGTTCTAACTGCATGGTGATTAATGTTAACTTACTGTGGAGATCATTTTGCAATGTATACACATATCGAATCATTATGTTGCACACCTACTACTAATACAATGTCAATTATATCTCAAAAAAAATCTGAGCCAACGCAGATATACTGTGATTTAGATTAAGTCAGAAATATGGATCAAATAATATTTTTATCCACATAAAGTATATTTTCCCTGATCATATTTTCTACAATGAATACCTCTATTCAGAATTTGCCATGGGTTTATGATGTTATAGTATGAATTTCAAGACATAAACTCCTAACATATACATAAATATAAATTAAACATTGTTTGGTTGGGGGAGGCAGTTGTCTATTATTTGTTTTCACTACAGTGGTATCAAAAGCACTTAAAATAATAAGTATTTTTTTTTTTTAAAGATTTTATTGGGGAATTGGGGGAGGAGAACAGCATAGGGGAACCGGGGAAGGGGAACAGACAAGTTGCTGTGTTTTTGTTCTTCAGTCTAGTTGCGGAGGACGTTGCTTCACTGGCCCATGTTGGCATCCTCACTGCGCTCTTCCCGGATGAGGCAGATCGGTCGCTGGCCTCTGGATGGTCGTTCACCGTGGCTATTGGCAGCTCACGCTGGCTGCCAGCCACTCATTGTAGCCTATGGCAGCCCACTGCAGCAGGGGCTGCAGCCTACACCGTCACCGGGGCTCGCACAGCCCAGCTCCAGGTGGAGCTGTTGTTAGCTGTAGAGGGCAGTGTCACTGGCCCTCATATGTGGGATCTGAACCGGGGCCGCTGGCATCTCAAACCAGCTCTTAACCAATGCGCCACTCGGCCGGCCCAGTATGTTTTGTTTTTAAAAAAAAATTATTTGTAGAATTTGCTGGTCTCCTTGGTATAAAACTACTCCCAGTATGGCTGTTTGAAGCTACTAACATGTCACTGAAAATGGAGTTGAAAAGACGTGCACAGTAGCACCACTTTATATGATATTTCCACCATACAGATAAAACAAATGCAAATAACCTCAAGAGCATAGGCAGTAGTAAAATGGAGTAACAAACTTAACAAATGATGGGTTTTAAGTACTTATTACCTATTTGAAATGTTTATTTAATTTGCATATATCTATAACTTAATTTTTAATAATGGCCAGTTTAACAAGTGGCTCACAAAATTCCAGAAAATTAAACCATCAGCTGTCCTGAACCTGGAGGAGCAGACAGAGCAGTTAGGAAGCCGGGGCAGCACACCAGGAGCCATCACGGGATGAAGGAGGAGTCGGTGGAGAAAAGGGCATGCGCTTCAGAGTCGTTAGGAAGACCCAATTTTGAGAACTAAGTGACTTCAAGGATGCCAGGGACTCAAAAAAGCAAGGGTGCTGAAATGATTTCCAGATTTGGGGTGGGGGCTGACTAAGTGGGTGGGAGGTCCCATTAGGGAAGCCAAGGATTTCAGCAGGAGGAAATGTGAGGAGAAATATGGTGACCTCAGCCTCATCCATCCTTGTGTCTCCCACTGGACCAAAGTGACCAAAGTGTCCCACTGATGCTCGTTGAATGGGTGGGTGAATGCTCAGCTTAGGCCAAGCATTTGCCTCAAACTGAAAAGTTCTCTTCAACGTGAAGTGAATTAATTCCTTTTGAGAAGTCAGTCACTAACTGTTGCTCTGGAAAAAGGAAAATTTTCAGATAGGGCTAATGCCCATACATTGTATAAAAATTGGTAAATAAGTAAAACTTTATTTTACATGTCAGGTCTAAGGTAATATGAAAGTCTCTTGGGCCTGATTAGTATAAGTCTCCACAGTAAGCAGAATTTTACACTAGTCTGAATGACTAAAATCTTACAAAAATGCAGTCTCAAATTTTAGTTAAATTTCTGGAGGGAGGGCCAGCCAAGTGGCATGGTGGTTAAGCACTGGTTTGGGAAGCCAGTGGTCCTGGTTCGGTCCCACATAAGAGGGCCAGGGACACTGCCCTCAAAAAAAAAAAAAAAAAATTTCTGGGGGGAAAAACCCTCTCCTCCCCCGAAAGGCCAACACAGTATCCCCCCTTTAAGTCCTGGTTGTTTTAAAGGTGTCTGTGTCTGTCTACTGTTCACTACCAAAGCTATCTTACTTTTCTTATGTCCAACTGGCTTTTCTTCATGGTTTGGCCTCCAGTTTGGAGGCCCCGAGTGGGGCCTACCTGCAGGAGTGAGCTGTGGCTGGTGAGCAGGCACGAGTGGCTTCACACAGAGGCAAACTTGATTTCCAGCTCAGACTGATAGGCTCTTCCCCTGTTTTTCCCATCCTCCACCTGCCACCTGTCCCCACCACTGAATAAGGGCCTTACAAACGCCCACAGACATGGCAGAGAGGACAGGATGTGAGACTGGATAGGGCAAAGGACCCATGCAGGAGGACAACACCAGAGTTGCTGCCCTATTAGCCACGAGGGCGGAGTTTCTGTGACAGGGTGGAAGGCACCTGTATCTGCATGAAAAGAGGCAGCCTCCCAGCCCATCATGCTCAGGGTAACTGCACAGGCCCAGAATGTTCTCGGTTTGCCCTGCCCTTTGTCAGCCAGGTGACTCCCTCTCAGCTTCAGACACCAGGGGTTTCATGAAGCCTGTTGGGACTGGTTACCACTATGACAGGCACCACCAAAGCCAAGCAGGAAGCTGTGTCTCTCTCCTTGGAGCCAAGACTTTCCCACACACGTAATCCTACTGCTAAATTCTCAGTGTCACTGCTTGTCCCTTGTCCCTGCTGTAAGCTCCTACGGGTATGTACCCTTAGACACACAGCAGGTACTCCATTCACATCTGCTCAGGGTTTGGCTGTTCAAATGTGGTTTCTTAGGGGAAAAAATGAGGTTTTGTAATATTGGAGGCCTTTCTTTAAATAGCTTTGTGTAAATATGTACTAAAGCTACATGGAAAAATTTTGTTTACTTAGTGGCTTTACCAAATATATCAAACATTTGGGGCACCTACTACAAGTAGAGTACATATGTACAAACTCAGTATCATGGTAATATATTGATCACATAAAATACCTTTCTAAATATGAACAGCCAGTCTTAGGGATAATTAAGATCACGTTTTTAGTTGCAATGTCCTCGTGTTTTCCAACTTCTTTTAAGAAATCACACTTGGACACGTGTCTTAGGAGAATATAGCAAATATTCTTTGTAGCACCACCTGAGATATATATTGGCTACATACAGATCAAAACTCTACATGTAATTACAATAATTTGGGGCCAGACAGAGCCACAGCTTTAATTTCCTATGCCTTCCAAAGGTTATTGTATTAGGGAGTAAAAATTAGTTTTCAAAATAATTTCCTGATGTCTACTGGACACACACAGTGGGGTCCTGTCCCAGGCTGAAAACTGACCCAAAGCAGTGTGAGAGTAATGGTCCACTGGGTGATGTAGACAGGAAGTGTCACTGTCACCTCATTGAAGGGCGGAGACATAGCTGGTAGGTTTGGGAAGATTTCTTGGAGAGGAAACTGGGTGGAGCCCTGAAGGATGAGGAAGTTGCAAGGGGTCCATCCCATTGGAAAACATACGACAGATCTCAAGTACTGAGCATTTAGAATACATTTAAAACTTGTTCTTAGGCCGGCCGAGTGGCGCAGTGGTTAAGTGCTGGCTTGGGAAGCCAGCGGCCCTGGTTCGGTCCCACATATGAGGGCCAGTGACACTGCCCTCAAAAAACAAAACAAAACAAAACAAAACTTGTTCTTGTCACTAGGGATTAGCAATGAATAGAAACCAGCAAGCGATTCCATGTGCCTTTCTCTCCTCGTTCCCTGCACTAGCCACTGTGTTCTCTCGGTTTTACAGAGAATGCCATGAGATATTAAATTGTCTTAGTCACCAGGACCTTGCTCTGCCACACGCTTGCTAGAGGACAAGTCCCCAAATCATGATAAAGCCTATCAGCCAAGCCTCCTGCCAGGAAGGAAAAGATTGGAGGGCGACAGCATTTGGCATATGTAGGCAGAGTTGGAGGCCTGGGGCAGTCGATGGCAAGGACGCACCCCGTAGAAGGCCAGTGTGGGGGTAGGGAGCTGACACAGGCCAGGGAACAGCGGGCAGGAGCCTGTCTGAGGCACAGTGCCTGGGCTCCCTGCTGCCCGCTCTAAAGAGTGAAAGTTATCTTTCTGCTGCAGTTTGGGAACTAACGAAAGGTGCACCAATATCTCCCCAAACAAAAACGTTCCTTAAAGTTCTGCTTAAATGCCCGTCACACAACGACCTCCTTATCTCAGTCAGTCTGCAGCTGACTCACTGGCAGAAACTGGACTATGTGCACAGCTTGTTGCCCCTGTATTATCTGTGAAAGAGCATGAGGGGCCTGAATTCATGGTAAAATTTGGCAGGGGAGGGATGAGCTAGACGAGCTCCGTCCACTAGAAATATTGTGTGAGCCACAAGGGCAAACTACATATATAATTTTAAATTATCTAATAGCTACATTAAAAAGTAAAATGAAAAAAAAAACAAAAAACAAAAGACAAAACCCAGGAGAAATTAACCTTGATACTGTAAACACAATATGTGTAAGATGCTATCATTTCAATATGGAATCAATATGAGACAGATTTTTAATGAGATAATTTACGTTCTCCCTCACACTCAGTCTCTGAAATCTAGCATGTGGTGTATACTCAGCCCACATCTCGATGTGACTAGCCACATTTCAGTACTGGGTGGGCAGGCCTAGGGCACAGGCTGGGGCAGAGTTGGGGTCCTCCACAATTCTAGGTCAGCGTCCTCATACTTGGGAGGGGGAGCCTGGACGGCCAGGAGTGAAAATCTTTTCTGACTATATTTAACCCAGAAGAGGCCCTGCTCATGAATCCATGGCCTGAGCTTACACTCTCAGAACCTTGAAACGATTCATCTTGTCCGGTGCCTCGTGAACTTCAGAGGGAATTAGAATCATGAGGAGGGCTGAGGAAAACAGATTGCCCAGGCCCACCCCTGGAGTTTCTGATTTTGTAGGTCTGACAAATTCCTGGGGCTGCTGCTGCGAACCACACCTGGAGAACCACGAATCTAGTCTAACATCTGGCCAATGAGTAACTTCCCTAAACAGCCTTTCCTACTGAGTGCTCAGCCTACTTCTATTTGATTACCTTCTATGGTAGTAAACTTACTATCTGCTAAGGCTATCAACTTTGGTCAATTCTAATAATTCTTTCCTATATTGAGCCCAATTTGATCCCTTGGAACTTCCTACTGCTGTTGTATTCAGGGCCTAGTCCCTCCTTCCCCATGCAAGGCCTTCCCAAAACTGAAGACCTGTTGTCTCCCCCTCCCTACTTCCTGATATTCTACTCCTTTTATCTTGTTTTAGGCACTTCTGAAGGGCTTAGTCTTATGCATTATTGTTAAAGTTCAATATTTTCTTAATCTTTATGACAACTTTAAGATTAAATAGCTTACTAGAAAACAAAATGCGAATAAGCCCCAAAAGTTTACCTCAAAGCAAGATTTCATCATTGCAAACTTAGCCAACTCAGCCCCCATTTCTGTCTGTACTATCCCCAAATAGTGACATATGTCAAAGTGCTTTTAAAGCAGTCACTTCCAAATGCCTGTCCCCAGGCTGATGTCAGGCCATGACAATGCTTATACCAGTCTATAATGGAAGAGAAGTTTTTCCACCAAGACAAACTTAAGTAGCTATTCATCATTCAGAGAATATGTCCTTCCTACTGTTTTCCATGTGTAAATCCATCTTTTTGTCGTGAAACAGGGGTGACAAGGTGGTTAAAAGAATTCCAAAGGCAGGGTTTCAGTTTTCAAGCTCTGGAAAGCCCTATGCAAAATCCAGGTCAGGCTGATCTCATCCTGCTCTTCATCAGCCCTCGTCTTGGACCTTGAGTGGCCAGACAGCAGAATGCTTCCTCCGAGCCTGGCCATGGGCTTTCCCTGCTCTCACCCTGAGGAAGAGAGGATCATTTCTGGAGCTACTCATTAGGTGGGCCGTGCTTCCCAAATCACAAGAAAACCACGTCCTCCTACTGGACATGAGACACCTGCACCTCCCTGGGGCTTCCCCATGGCTTATATATCAATGCTTCATGAGAAGGGAGACCACGTGATACAATCCACATCGCCACCTGCAGCCCTGCCTTCTTGCCTGCTGGCTTCCCATAATGTGTCCCAGGGCTCAAGATCACCACTGGCACATGGGCTTTTGGGAGTGCAGTACTCCCCCATATTCTCATGGCCAAGGCTCGGAGGAGAAAGTGAGAAGGGGGGTGCATTGTGATTGGGCTGGGGGTGGGCACTGTAGGTGTGGCCATGGGGAGGCCCCTCTGCTTTGACCAGTCCAGCAGCCGGTTGTAAGTCAAGATCCTAAGAAGCCTCCCTTTCCCTACATGAGTCTGACTCCAGGATCAGATCTCTGAAATTCCAGTCTGAGTCATACATTTGGACTTGGACCTCATAAAAAGACAACAGTCTCAGGAAAATTAGGTCCTCACAGCTCTGAGCCAGAGTGCAGGGGTTGGCATGAAGGCAAAGGGTGCCCAAAGAAGTGTGTAGGCATGGAGAGTGGGGATTCTGGAGGGCCTGTGTAGGCTGTTCCTGACCTAAGAAAGTGGGAAATCCAAAAAAGAAAATTATCTTCTAAAAATGGGGTCAGCAAACTTTTTTGTAAGGGGCCAGGCAGTAAATATTTTCGGCTTTGCAGGCCATATGGTCTCGCTGTAACTGTAGTTGCATAGCCACAGAGCTACATAACAAAAGGGTGTGGCTATGTTCCAATAAAACTTGATTTACAAAACAGGCCACATTTGACCTCTAGGTTGTAGATGGTTGCCCTTTGTCCTAGATGACACCTACAAAAATCGTAGGCAGTCTGTGGGCCCTGTGTTTTGTGTTTCTCTGGGGCTCAGTTCGCACCTCCCCATACTGTGCTCTAGAAATGTATCCTGTTTATCTGTCTGTGGCCTCCATGGCTTTTGGGGAAGAGGCTGTGTGTCCCTGGTGGCGGCACAGAGCAGGTGTTTAGTACATACTTGGGGAGAAAGTGTGTGTGTGGTGAAGGGGGAGACGATGTTTACAGCAGACAAACTTCCCTGAGTATTTCCAGCCTCTTGGCAAAAAGCTACCGGGTTCGCACAGGAAAAGGGATCTTTGCTGATGACAAGCACCACTGGGGACAGCAGCAGCCTGGCTTACAATTTCATTCCTTGTTAAAATGCAAACCCATGGACCAATTCTGACGTCAGGGCGAAACCCCAGAAAGCAGCGCCACTGGAACCGCCTGCAAACAGGCTGCTCCCACCCTCTGGGGAGCCCTTCCCATCACAAACCCATCACCATTCACTGCAGACTCCTCCGATGAGGAGGAAAAACACTGCGGCTAGCCAGAGATATAAAAATTCTTTGTTATTGGAAAATCTAAGTGTCTCTCTCTAGGCCTGTGTAGCACCATTAGGTGACGTCAATGGCTCAGGGTATTTGAACTCTGCGTTTCCACTATTCTCAGAACAGCAGCTAATTCACAGCAATAACGACATTTCTATTTAGAGCCTCAGAAAAGAAGAGGTGGCCCCTTGATTCTGCATCCCTAAGTCCTGTGCTAAGGGCTTGCCTGCTTTCCCTGTGACAGGAAGCCAGGACCTAGACATTCAATTCCATTTAAGCTAACCAATAGCCTGAAGGCCTACTATGTGCCAGGAAGCATGGACACACAAAGGCAGGCACACAAAGGCAAGCCCATCCCAGTGACCACTGGAAAGGAGAGAGTAGTTAGACATGCAAACAGCCATGATAATGGTGGGGCTAATGCACAGTAAAGAAAGCACTTTGGGGCTTAAGGAGGAAAAAGGGACTTGATGATTCTTGGGCTGGACCATGAAGGCCTGAAGGTAGAATTTGGGCACATGGAGCTGCAGGGAGACTGGGGTCCCATTTATTAAGTGAGAAAAAGCAGGAGGAGGAGGAACAAGCTTAATTTTGGACATGAACTGTGCTTGGCTCATTTCTGGCATGAGCATGAATGAGCCCAAGTGGGCCTGCATTTTGCACTATGGCTTTACAGACCATATACGTTGGTTTGTGCTGCTTGGGATCAGTGTTTGTCTCTAAAGAGCCATCAGGATTTCCTGCGCCTCTTCCTCTGGCTGTGTCACCTCCCACATAGTCTCATTCTTCCTCCTGGGATGTCTATCTAAACTTGCTGTTGAGAGAATTGTTTTCCTATGAAAATCAATTCTATTCCTTTCCCAGAGGTCTCCAAGGACATGCCTCTCTGTGTGGCTTTATGGTATTAAGTGAAAATTTCCTGATTCCTGATAAAATTCTGTGTTGAAGGAGGCATTTTATGTTGAACTAAATCTTATGAAAAAGCACATGATTGCTTTGGCTATTCCAGAATATTTTGCCAAATGAATCTTGAAAAAGAAGAACAAAGCCGGAGGCATCACACTTGCTGATTCAAGCTGTATTACAAAACTATAGATTCAAAACAATATGGTATTGACATAAAACAGACACAGAGATCAATGGATCAGAATAGAGAGCCCAGAAATAAACCCATGTATACGAGATGTGATCAAACAATAGCTGAAAGTTTAAATTAAAAAAAAATTACTACAGTAAAAGACACATTGCCATTAATTTCACTCAAGATACTCTCCCTTGCTTTTAATACACTTATCCCATTGTTCTTGCCACTTTCTGAAGCAGTTCTGGGAGTCTTCTTTAGTGACTGTCTTTAGTTACACTGTTGTGGCTGCCTCGATATCCTGAATCAATTCAAAACATTTACCTTTCATGGTCATTTTGACTTTGGTGAAGAGCCAGAAGTCGCACGGTGTGAGATCTAGTGAATAAAGTGGATGAGGACACACGTAATATTTTTTTATCTGACATAAATTGCCATACCAGAAGCAATGTGTGACATGGAGCCTTTCTGTTGTGATAAAAAAAAAATGGTGAGGGCGGCTGGTTAGTTAGCTCAGGTGGTTAGAGCGCAGCTCATAACACCAAGGTTGCCGGTTCGATTCCCACATGGGCCAAGGTACTGCGCCCTCCACAACTAAACTGAAACAACTACTTGACTTGGAGCTGATGGGCCACAGGAAAACACAACTGTTCCCCAATAAAATTCCTTAAAAAAAAAAAAAATTATGCTGAATGCTGCTGCCAAGTGCCATCTGATGGAAAGGCAGGGATCTTCAATACAGGAAGTGGTGCATCAAACCTTAGTAACAGTGTGTGACAAGTTTCAACTTGTTCAGTGCAGTCAGTCGGGTGTGAGATATGATTGAGAGAAGGTGTGTTTTAAAGTGTGCCCTAAATCGTCCTTCATTATGACAATGCTTCGTGTCACACATCACTTCTGGTATATGGCAATTTCTGTCAAATAAAAACATTTATTCTGTCAAATAAAAACATTTATCCACCTTATTCACTGGATTTGACACTGTGTGACATCTGGCTCTTCCCCAAAGTCAGAATGATCCAGGACATTGAGGCAGCCATGACATGACAGCACAACTAAAGACAATCATGAAAGAGGACTTCCAGAACTGCTTCAGAAAGCAGCAAAAATGATGGGATAAGTATGTTAGAAACAAGGGAGAGTATTTTGAGGGGGGATTAATGGCAATGTGCCTTTTACTGTAATAATTTTTTAAAAATTTAAACATTCACTGTATTTTTTTATCACACCTTATATATGGTCAATTAATTTATGACAAAGGGGCCAAGAATATATACTGGGGAAAAATAGTCTCTTCAGTAAATGATATTGGGAAAACTGGACAGCCATATGCCAAAGCATATAACTAAACCACTATCTTACACCATACACAAAAATCAACTCAAAATAGATTAAAGACTTGAGCATAAGACCTGAAACCATAAAACTCCTAGAAGAAAACATAGTAAAGAAGCTCCTTGACACTGGGCTTGGCAATGGTTTTTTGGGTGTGACAACCAAATCACAGGCAATGAAGCAAAAATAAACAAGTGGGACTACATCAAATTAAAAAGTCTGCACAGCAAAGGAAACTGTCAACAAAATGAAAAGGCAACTTACTGAATGGGACAACATATTTGCAAATCATATCCCTGTTAAGAGATTAATATCCAAAATATATGAGGAACTCATACAACTCAATAGCAAAAAACCAAACAATCCAATTAAACAATGGACAGAGCATCTGAATAAAATTGACACTTGAACAATGTAGGGGTTAAGGGTGACACCACTTGCAGAGTACAAACTTCGAGTATAAATTAACCTGGGCCCCCGCATAGCGTAGTCTAAGCCAGGGATCAAAATTATTAGACATTTTTCCAAGGAAGACATACAAAGGGCCAACAGGTATGCAGAAAGGTGCTCAACATCACTGATCATCAAGGAAAGCTAATGTAAACCACTTACCAACTCATACCTCTTAGAATGGCTGTTATCAAAAGACAAGAAATAACAAGTGTTGGCGAGGGCGTGGAGAAAAGGGAACCCTGGTGCACTGTTGGTGGGAATGTAAATTGGTGCAGCCACTATGGAAAACAATATGGAGATTCCTCGAAAAATTAAAAATAGAACAATATATGATCCAGCAATTCCATTTCTGAGTATTTATCCAAGGAAATGAAAACACCAACTAGAAAAGATATATGCACCTGTGTTCACTGCAGCATTATTGAAATAACATAGACATAGAAATAACCTAAGCGTCTGTCAATGGAAGAATGGATAAAGAAAATGTGGCGTGCGTGTATGTGTGTGTGAACACACACACCTATATGTACACATACAGTAAGTCCTCACTTAACATCGTTGCTAGGTTCTGCAACTTTAAGCAAAATGATGGACAACAAAACCAATTTTACCATAGGCTAATCGATATAAGCAAGGGTTAAGTTCCTATTGTATCTATCAACATTATAATGAAACAATATTGAACAAAACAACGTTATTTGAGGACCTGCTATATAATCAAATATTATTCCACTATTAAGAAAAAAAGGAAGTCTTGCCATTTGTAACAACATGGATGGACACTGAGGACGTTATTCTAACTGAAACGAATCTGACAGAGAAAGAGAAATACTATAATATATAACATATACGTGTAATCTTAAAAAAAAAAGCACACACCAAACAAACCGAACTCATACAGAGAACAGATTGATAGTTTCCAGAGGCAGGCGGTGGGTGAAATGGGTGAAGGGGGTCAAAAGGTACGCACTTCCAGTTATCAAATAAATAAGTTCTAGGGACATAATGTACAGCATGGTGACTATAGGTAATAATACTGTATTGTTTATTTCAAAGTTGCTAAGAGAGTAGATGTTAAATCTTCTCACTGCAAGAAAAAAATTTGTACCTATGCGTGGTGATGGATTTAATGAGGTGATCATCTTGCAGCATAGTCAGACATTCATAGGCACCTTCCATGGACTGAGATGCCCACTGCAAGCCCTGCACAGGCCCCTGCACTCAGTCCCACTCCTCCTTTGGGAGCTGACTTCTCACTGGGAGACGCCCGGGTGTCTGTGGGGCCTGCCGTCCCCCAGCTTATTTCCATTTATTTCTTTGTTTGCTGAGGCTTCACTGTCTGATCCCACACTTGGCAAGTCTCTGACATGTCCCATTAAAATGGATTATGACTCAAAGTCCTTCATATCTCTTAGAGATATTGTCCTTTCTTTGAAAAGCCTCATCTAAGGCCATATTTTGTATGTTTTCAAAAGTAGAGAATTGGTAATTATGTTTGTTGAGTACTTTTAAATCAACAACCTTTAAAGCAGGAAGTGAAAATATACATCACCCAGTATTAAAAGTATAAATCAAAAAGAAGAAATTACTGATACCAATATTGCTCTCTATGATAAAGCTCTCTAAAAAGGTTTTTAAATATAGCAACTTATTAAAATTTTTTTACTTCAGAAGACAATGCTCAAATGTATTGTTCTGTACAATGTAATGGTAAAAAACAAACAAAAAAACAAAAAAACCCCACAGTACTCATTTGGAATGATTCTTGCTTTTGATACAAATTTGTAAGGGTGAAATGCTCAAATGCATATATACTTGTTGTTTGCATGAGAAATTAAAATAGAAAAACAGAACATTTTTTATTTGGAGGAAGAATTTTATGCTCCCATAAAATATATTAGTTTCCAGTTGTGCAACCATGAGAGATAAATCATATCTGAGACATACTGTTACTAAGACAGTAGCACAGGCTGGAAGGAGAATTTTTTTTTTTTTTTTACTTGTCAAAGGAGCCTAATTTTGCCATAAGCCTTCTTAATTGGCAACAACAGTTAAGATATGGAGAAAGACAAGCAGAGAACAGTGGTGAGAACTTAACGCATGGTCAAGCAGACAAAGCAAATGAAGCTTTACAGAATACCGTACCTGCTTATTATTGTCAGTGGTACAACACAGTTTCTTGAGGGAGACAAAATGCCTAATTTTCCTAATAACATAAATAATCAGTCATTAGTGAGTCATATATGAGATGATTCAACAAATCAGAAATGAAAACATCAAAAGAAACTTCTTCAAGCAAAACTCCAGGGTCTCTTCTAGGGCAGATTTAAAATTCAGATAAAACCTGATCTACAGAACATGCATTTTCTCACGCAGCCCACACATGCCTCCAGACACAGGGCTTCCCTTCTAATCACAGCCAGCTCAGAAACACATTGCTAATGGGTGTTTCATTTTGTAACTGGCTCTTGAAGCTTGGCTCCTCAATATCGTCAGTGGAAGGAGGAAATGCTACTCCAGACAAAATTGGCTTTAATTCTGCTGATGCTTATAATTTTATAGCTTATATAAAAAGCAAAAGACTCATTTGGACAATGACCAAATTTTATGGCTGCTATTTTTATATTTAATATTCTGTATTATTTTACAGTATGGTCATCATAACAATGGCGTTTTTCAAGCAGAGAAAAATCCTCTTATTTTAAGGTCATGGACAGAATCCCACAACAGCCTGCCGTCTTGCTCATTACCACAAAGGAGACACGGGAAAGACTACAGGTGCCTCGGCCCTGCATAAAATTCAGCTCAAGGTAGATTTTCTACTGAGAGTGAAGCCAGGAATTCGAGAGGGCTATGTTAGATTTTATAGTAATGAGTCTCCTCTCTGTTTTTTGTCTCTGTCTCTGTCTTCCTCTGTTTGCTTCAGTTTTCTCTGGAGGACACCGAGGAGAGCATAGAAAATTCTGGTTATCCTGTAATGAGTTTCACTAAACAGAAAGAGGTAAAACTTCTCTACTTCTAATAAGAATTTCCCCTGATAGCTCATTGCGTACAGTTGGGGGGAAAAAATAACACTGTGTCTAGACAAAAGAACTTCTCTTATCTGTAAAATCTAAAACATCAGAAAAATTCATTCTGAGAAATTACCAAGCAATAGTGTGTCTCTTCTGCCGTGGTTACCTAATAATTCTGGTCACACACACAAAGTGAATCTTAGCGTAAATTTTCTGATGGGCTAAGAATGATAACAACAGCCAGCCATTGTGGCCTCTGAGCACTAACGGCTGATGGGAACGGCCATGCTGAGGCCATTACACTCAGGAGGAGGGTCTGGGCCGCCTCTATGCTCATGTCCCTCGGTCAGAGCCTGCCAGTGCCCCCACCACCCAGAATGAAGCACAATGGCAGGAAACACGAGACAGTGGTCTCTGAACTGAGGGGGAACAATTTCAAAACTAACCAAATAAGACAAATTGGAAGGGAAACAACCTACAGACACTTTGCTGACTTTATGGAATATCTCATTTTCTAACCATGCAACCATTGGCAAGGAACCCTGGGTAGTCATAAAAATCACAGGCAGGACTTTCCTCTTCCGGTTATTGGCATGATAACTGCCACATTTTCTTTTTCTAAAACTTCACACAACGATGTTCATCCCTTATAAACCCATACTATGAAGCTGGTGTTGACCTTCAGGCTGGTTTACAGTGATGTACTGTTTGGCTTCATAAACCTTCCCACAAAACTTAACTGGGAAGATGAAAAGGAATTACACATTTGTCTTCTCTCTCCACAAATGACTCAGCTTCTCTGGTAATCTGAGATTAAATGGAATCAGATCACCTCTGCTTTCTATCAGACACGCCTTTCTCTCCATAACCCTGATCTCCATGGCTCTCTCCCCCTTGTGGAGCAAGCTCCAAGCTAGCCTGGAGAGAGCCAGCACAGAGCTGATGCCTCACAGAGAGAAGGTCGGTTCCAAGTTGTTTTGTTGTTGTTGTTGTTGTTGGTATAAAGGGGGAGAACCTAGAAATTGATTTCCTTCGGAGGGTAGTGGGGACAGTGGAACCACAGACAATCAGGTGGAGGTGGGCAGTAGGGGTGATGCTTCATAAAGCCCCCATACAGGAGAAGAGAGGGGGAAGGAAAGCAACATCTGGGGGATGTTGCCGGCTATGTGGAGGTGTCCTAGGTATAGATTTGTACAGCCCAACACTACCATATTTGTGGGTCTAATGCTTACACTGTTATTTCAATATGCAAACCCATGGGCCCTTTAACTAAAAGAGTTCAAGACTTGCTCTTACCCTCCTTGGCCAATCACTGGGGTGATCTTCACGTGCTGTTGGATGCTGTCCCCGGATTTCCGTCTGGCATAGTAAATCCCTTGCCACTCCTATATGGACAAAGAGAGCTGTTAAAATCCTTCCGTGAAGGCTGAGGTCTGCTCCTCCAGAGGGTCTTATCAAGTTGATCAATAAAGTTCCCACATGCTTTTGTTACACTCCACAAAACACCACTTTATTGTTATACCCGCTGTGACGCTCAGTAAGTAGGGCTCAAGGTCACAATGCACGGAGACCACATGACCAACACGTCCACCCCCGGCTGCCCCTCCTCGGTCTCAGGACACTTGACCAGTAGGTGGAGTTCCTGTTCACAGTCCTATGTGTAGTGGCACCAGGATAAGGGATTCTTCTGAGGTCTTTCTCAAAATCTTCACAACAACCTGCGAATCATCCTTAATGTACAGATGGGTGAACTGAGACTCAGATTGTAACTTGGTGCCCACATTAAGAAGGGGAGGATGTGGTTATAAATTCTTACCTCTTCACTCTCCTACTATCCTATAGGGCCTCCAGCCAAGACTTCTCTAGGGTTAGTCTGGCTCCTGGCAGTTTCCACAAAGTGGCAAAGGGAAGTGTGAAAGTTCATGCTGTGTCTGGACTTTGGGGAACTGGCTGGCGGAAGAGCCTGGTGACCTCAAAGGGGAGCCTGTGGCACCTCAGCAATTCCTGAGAGGGAGTGCTTAAACCAGAACCTGAGCCTTTTATCTGCAGCCTTTTCCTGCCCCCACACCAGGTGGCTAACTGGTATTCAGCCTGGAGTCACCAGATGTGTGGCAGTAGTCTTCTGGCAGTTTTTTAGAGCGCTTGACAACATTCTGTTTCCTTTTAAGTCTCACTGCCCCAATTTTTAAAATTAACTTTGGCCATCATATATAATCCAAATTTATCTTACTCTGCAAAATGGCCCCCCATTACATAAATACAATACTTATCTAACGACTTTGCATCAGAGAAAGCAAGATGAAAGATAGGATATGTGAGAAAACACTCTGAATGCTTAAAAGAAAATGCACAGGCAGTTCCAGCTACGGGAGCCATGCTCCTGTGGAGGGGAGGGCCTCAGGGAAGATTCCTACTGTGTTTACACCAGTACCACCATCATCACTGAGGCAAAGGGGGGCCACTGACAAATTGATGTGTCAAGGAAATGCAAGCTGTCCATTTCCACTGAACTGTGATGAGTAAAGAGAACAGCAAAAGGAAGACTGAAAACTGAGTCTATATGTAAATATTGATAGTAAATACTTCTAGTTGTTTAAACACTGGACACACTAAAACACACACACACACACACACACACATACACACACACAATAGCTCTACAGGTAGAACTCTGCTCAGAGACATAGGAATGATAGTCTAGCAATAACAGGTGGGATATATGCATACAAAGGATGAAATTTCCTTAAGCAAAATCACCAAGCTCTATGCCATGATAAGTACCAGATTCATCTGATATCCAAAATTAACTTCAAAATTAACCCATTTTGCAAACATAAAAGATTTTTCCTTTAAGTATTACATAATCGTGTTCCAGAAGCCACTCCAAAAGACCTGACCCCAAAACTCACAGAAACAGAGAAGGCGTTGGGCAGGGACTTGAGGATTTGTTTGGTGTGTCTCACCCACCTTGCCCTTCTTGATGCATGTGTTGATGGTGTCCAGGAGGTCTGCCCGGTTCTTATCGCTTTTGGGCAGCTCGGCGAGCTCTTTCCCCAGAAGCTCACCCTTGTGGTAGCCCATCATCCTTTCGAAGGCTGGGTTGACATACTGTGAACAGGAAGTAGTGACTGGTCAAGGCAGGGACGCTGCGTGCCCTGGAGGAATGCTTGCTGGGACACAGAGGAAAGTGCTGGAATAGCTTATCCACCATGACTCATTTCAAAATCTAGAGCACAAAGTTCATTTACATTTCCCCCTTACATATCACCTCCTCTATTCAACGTTCTCCTTTAAGTTTTATATTCAGATAGCTGGTAGGTATTTAAAGGGGACTGAAAGGGTTCCCCTAGAAAAATAACTGCAGTCGGTATAGTTTCCCTTTCAGTACAGCAACTCTCCCTGTTCCAGTCGCCCACCATCCTCAGCCCATTTGTTCCTGTTCATGGTAAGGCTGGGAGGTGATTAATAGGATGCAACAGCATCACCATATTCCCTCTCCCAGGGATACAGGGTTCCAAGAACCAGTTTCTCACTGTAGAATGAAGGACTCTGTTCCCTGTGAAAGGCATCATCTGTTAGATGACATGTGGGGAAGGCGAGCAGAGAACAGGGAGCCCCTTCTCCTCATTACTGAGACCAGTACCCAGCTGCCCACTGGACAAGAGGGAGGTGCAAAGCACACGTGTGTCCTGAAGAGAATTGATGGTTCAAGTCTGGATATAGGTAGGGGAGATGGGGGCTGTGTACTTGGTCTATACCAGAAACATCTCTGGTTTCTCCGCGACCCAGGACTCAGGCCTGTGGGCAGGGGAGCCAGCAATTGGGAGCAATATGAGGAAGATTTCAGATCCATTCCAAGGAGCAATGAGAAAAACAAATTCTATAAATACAGACCAACAGGACACCAGGTAGAAAGGCTTTGGAGTCAGAAAGACATGGCTATATATTTGGTTCCAATACTGACTGCCAGGATTTTCCTTGGGTAAGTTCCTTGACCTTGATGGACCTCAGCCTCCCCATCTGTGCCATGGGGCAATTATGTCTCTTTGATGGGGCTGCTGAATGGAAATGAGAGATAACCTTGTGAATGTGTTGATGACAGGGCCTAGGAATGGTGGGATACTGACGTTACCGGCCCAGTATGAGAGCAGGGTATGTCTGTGTGTGCAGTGCGGGGGTGTTGCAGGAGAGCAGATGTAGGATTCTGTCTGTCATGGGGCCGCTGTGCTGAGCATTGACTGGTCCATACTGATGACAGTGCTCCTCACCCTTAGGGTCACTATGCAAACCAACTGCAGGCTGGCCAGTACCCATCCATGCGAAGTCTACACTTCAGAGCATTTTTTAAGTATAAATGCTTTTCTTTCCAAAAAAATATAAGAAGAAGACTTTATTTCAACAAAGCTTTGTCTACTATGAACATTTCCTTAGAAAGATGCCTTTGGTATATAAGAGTGCTTTCTAATTAGAATGCCAACTATAGGCACATAAATCCCTTGAAAATATTTGTTTCCCTTAGGCACTTATAAGCATGTAGTCTACAATTCTGACGTACTTCTGTGAACATGCTGCCGTCACAGATGGTCCAAAGAATTTACCCCACCTGTCAAAGAAATCACAGACTCTGATCCAAATAAATTTTTATTCTTATCGAATATTTAATTCTTAGCTTATAAGATTATCAGTTTTCTTCGCATGCTTTGCTGTTCCTTTCTCCAAAGAAAACGTGCTGAACTTTGAGAATTATGGGAAAGTGCTTGGAAAAGGGTGGCTCAGACTTGAAAGGTTCTATTTTGACATCTAAAGATAAAAAGTGTCTCCATACCTGAATTACATGGTCATCACTGGTTATTTCTATGGCTTCATGACAGTGGTCTAACGCTGTAAACACTGAATTACAGGCCCTGAAAGTTGCAAAAGATTGATGTCAGTTCTGCTATAAAACCATGAGTGTTTCATCTGTTAATTTATCAAAGTAAACAGTTCCTCGGAATCATTAAAACCATGCACTTTCTGATATTGTTTAGAGGGAAAAAAACACCTAGGTTTTCTAACTAAATGAATAAACAGCATATATTTCCATACATATGATACAAAGAGAATAACTGGAACCAATAAAATCTTCATGGATCATGAAAAGAACTAGATATGTGCTGAATGAAACCTTAATACTGATACAAGAGAACAAAGGTGCAGGCACTGTCTTCTGGCTCCCCTATGTTCTAAGCCAGTGATGTCATTCTGTTTCATTCACAATGTGGTCATGGAGAAGTCAAGGCCCTATCAATTTAGAAAACCTACTTAAGCCCAGATCGGATCTGAGGTATTCTGGCCTATTGCAACACACACCAACATTTTTTTCTCCTTTCTTTGGTGATCTCCAATAAACAAGCCTTTATAGTACTTAGCTTTCAACCATACCCACTGGCACGATGAAAGACAAATAATGCAGGCAGGACTGTCTCCTTGCCTACATAATTGTACAGCTCTCCAGGTGGGCATTTTTCTTGGTGACCTTCATTGTATATCTGGAATATTTGAAATCATTTCAATCTCTCAATTTCTTGTATAAAATTGTAACTATCTTCCAAATCTATAGCAACTCTAGATACAGTAAGTTATTTACTATCTAACAGGAGGGAAGTACCTAATTCCTAGAGCCTTGTTATTTGTCCTGGCTGTTTAAAGAATCCCAGGGAAGGCTTTCTTGCACATTACAAAAAAGATGTTGAGTTACTGGATTGATGTTTTTTTCTTACAAAAAAAACTCTTAAAAGGTTACTTATGGTTTCCACTCATAATGGCATCTAACTTTGCCATCCTGTTTTGAACTGTTTCCAAGGGATAGGGCAGAACAAACTGGGTGAAATCTGGTTCCATATACGGCCAGTTATGGGACCTTGGACAACTTTTTATCTTTGCTGGCCCTCAGTTTCCTTATCTATAAAATGAGGAAAATAACACACATTTTACAGGTTGTTATATGAATCAAAAGGGATAGTCTACGCGAGGCCTTTCTCAAGGTACTTAAGAATTCAACACAAGGTACTTGTTATTATTAGTAAGATCCCAGAGTAACATTTCTTTGTTTTCTAAGGCTTTCATAGAGTGTTGGTGAAAGGTGAATAATGGCCTTTCTTTTCCCATAATTACATCTGAAATATCAAACCAATAACAGCAAGGTAACCTGCACAAGGAAGTGAAAGATTTTAGCCGAAAGATCCTATTGCGTGAGAGATTAAGGGACCCACGTGGGAGGGTAAATAAAATAATTATGATGTGAGTGAGCAGAAGAGAACATAAACCTAATTGATGGGTTCCGTATGTTTTCTTATTTAAATTGCTCCAGGCTACCTAATTTGAACTGTAGACAGTCCTATTAGCATCTCTGCATTTGTAAATATGATCATTTAAAATAAGAAAAAAGAATAAAAGGAGACTTTAAAATTGTTACCAAAGCCCTTGCTGTGCTGCCTCTCATGAAGAGGCAGGTGAGAGCTATCTTGTCGGAGTTATTGCCCAGGCACTTGGTGCAGATCCTGGCATCACAGCAAAGTGTTCCTGACCTCTAGAAGGTAGACGTGCACAAGCATACTCTCTGTGGGCTAATCCCTTAACTCTGAGAGCTGGACAATTAAGCCCTAACACATTTTATCAAATGATAATTCCTCTTTTGCCCAAGTATCTTCTTAAAGTACCTGTGTGTCTCAACTAAGTATGTAAATAGGTACTTTAGGGTATTATTGTTTTTGTCAATTGAAAAGTCTGCCTTATGGGCCAGCCGAGTGGCTCAGTTGGTTAAGAGCTCACTCAAGAGTGCGAGCTGAGCTCTGAGCAACGGCGGTTCGATGCCCAGCCCAAAGTGAGTTGCCGTTGAGCTGCCAACAGGTGGCAGGATGGCTCAGCTAAAAAAAAAAAAAAAAAAAAAAAAAAAGCCTGCCTTTATACAAGATCTTAGTTCTAATCTCCAAAATTTATCTACTAAACATTCATTATATGATTACCCACAAAGCATACAATCTTCAGTAAGTACAATGCCCAATGGCACAAAGCAAATTCTCATCCACAGTTGAAGTGAAAGGATATTGGTGGGACCAGCAGATAATTTTCCCCCAGTGACAAACACTACTGGACGGCAGTAGGCTTTACACCAACTTGGTTGATGGTTCAATTTAAATAAACCTGCAGCAAAATGAGGTAGTCAACTTGAATCATGTTCCTTGAGTTTGGGAATTTAGTTGCTTGTATTAATTATTAAAACTCTTCATGCAGAAGAACCCTAGCTTTATTAATTTTCTGTTCTTGGGAACCTTGTAACTCTGGTCCTCAAATGTATCCTCCAGGTTGAAACGTTGGAAAACTGGAAAAAGCAGCACAAGGGAAGGTAACCTTGGTATGGAAACAGCTAAAGTACAAATGATGTAACCATTTCCCACCTTCTTAAGGGCCCTTGAAGGTCCAGAGGGAAAGGCAAGTATTACAGGGGCCTGGGTATAGAGGACACAGTGGTCTGATGGGGTGCAGAGTGTATCAGCTGAAAAGCAGGACACCTGGATTCTACTCCAGGTGACCAACACGGCACCTGTGATCGTGTCATGAGTCTCCTGGCTCTTTGTGTTTTCCTCTGTCATCTGTGACTGGAGTGGTTGGGTTACAGGATCTCCTGTGTCCTTTCCAAAGATATTCTAGAATCTACTCAAACAAAACACACACACACACACACACACACACACACACTGAGGCTGACTGGAACAAGGGTAGGACTGGGCAAGGTGGTGACTTGCTGAGAGAAGGTTCTGAACACAAATCCACATTCCAGTGGGAGTCTGGGAAGGGTAGGGAGGGAGAAGTGGCGGCAGGAGGGGCTTATGGACTTGCTACCACTCAGCACCATTCCTGGGCCCCTGACTCTAAACTTCACAGTTGGGTTTCTCCTTCTGTGACACAATGGCTGTCATGCAGAGCCCACGTGATAAACACTCTATACACATCTCTTAATTCTGAGGGATTCCACAGAATACAAAGCTTTGCCCATTAGAAACTGATTCTTTCTAAAATTGAGGATTACTACCTTCTTAAGATTTGGTGTGAAATAAACATGATGATTTGGGTGTAACGCCTGGATAACAGATATCAGACTAATGACAACCCAATAGATGGTATTGTATTAGTATTAACTGATCAGCTTAAACCCCAATAAGTAGCTAAATCCTGTCTGATTTTGGATAACATAGTTCTTTTCATAATAAAGAGGTATAAGAACATTAAAAGAGATAAATGGTCATCATTTAGCCCACATTTTCCTAGACATTCCCCATTTCATGAATTCTTCTGTTCAATAAAGTAATTCATCAAATGCACACAGAAATAAGATCTACTTCTTCTATCTTTAAAAGTTATTCTATACAATGGAATTTTACAATTAGATAGTTTTTGCTTGATCACATGATCCTTTCTTTTTCTTGGTTAAGTAAATATGGTTACCATACATGAAGACCTGGACAGAAGTATCTACCTTCAACATTCAACAATCTTCCTGTACAGACTGTCCTTGCTGAATGCTAGTAATTTTACATATTAAGCTGCAGCTGGGGGTGGAATTGCACGGGAAAGTATTATATAATTAGACTATAATTATTCTGGCATTATGTAATAAAGAGCTTCATTTTCCCCGTCTACAGCAAGTGACAGAGTTGCCGGCCTATTGCGTGGGTGCCCATAGAGGCTTTAGAGGTGGTTGAAGGCCCTAAGAAGCTAGGGAAGGTCATGGTATGGGGTCACCATTCACCCCACCCCCACACCCGCTGGTCCCAGATCTTGTATACTCAAGGAGAGTCAAATCAAGCACAAACACCCCACTCCTTCAAAGAAAGGGAAGGAAATTGGAGACGGTTGAGACAGAACCAGCTAAAAAGCAACCGAGAAACTGACCACTTACTTAGTCCTTCTCCTGTGCAGAGAGCTCTTACCTGCCCACCCCACCCCTCATCTGCCTGCAGGAGCTGCTCTCATGCTGGTTGCTCTTGACTGGGAAGAGAGGCTTTTTACCAATCAAGCTTAAGCTGGTGTAGAAGGAAAAGGGATCAGGATTCTGGGTAAACCTCCCTTCCTGGGGCCACTGCTTGCCTGAGTCAAGTCCATTCACCAACTTCACACTGATTTGTATTACGAAATTGAGCCTTCTCATTATGACCTCTGTAATGGGTCCAACTCGCCCAACTCCAGTCAGTGAGGGATGAGATGCTATGGAACTTACATAGTGTTAGGTACTTAGAAACTTGCCAAGTTCTGAATCTGATGAGACCTTCAAAAGTGTCCAGTGCCCTGGCTCTAGGCAGATTTCACCAGCCTAATAATAACCTGAAGCGCTTTCTTTAAACCCTCATGCTGGCTGGGGATGTTTAAATCAAATTGCCTGAGCTGCCTTTGCCTGCTCACTGTGGACCAGACACCTTTGCCATCTTACATGTGCTATCGCATTTAATGTTTCCTAAGAAACCTCAAACAATTATTTAAAATAAAATGAGGGAATTGCCTATCAAAGCAATAAGGTATCTATTTTTGTTGTAGGTAATATACAGTAAAAGATTTACACCAAAATGAAATCCCTCTTTTTAAAATTCTATTCATTGTGAAAACATCTAAAAAAAATGTAGTCTTTTTATCTTCAATCAAAAACAGTAGAGAGCCCCAGGAAAGAAAACAATTAACGTACAATATTAAAAATCATAAATTCTGAAGTAAAGGCAATGTGGTTTTCTTGACAAATTCTATGAAGTTCTCTGAGGCTAATCAATATGTGGATACAAAGAAACTAAGGGATTTAACTTATTCGCACATTCAAAAATCTTTGGTAATATTCTTCACGAAAGACTGTTAAAATACCTGAATTGCCACTGTTTGAGATTCTTTTTAAATACTTTCCCCACATAAGAAAGTGTTTATCCCCACACTTTATTTCTTAAAGGTCTCTATTCAAAAAAACAAATCAACCAACAAACTTCCCTGACCAGGTTGAACTCCAGAAGAACCCACCTCTGTGGATGTATGCCAACCCATTTTGCTTCTATGGGACAGAGGATGGCAGAGAAAAATTAAGTTTAAAAAGGGTTTGGTCCCCTTAGAATGCAAATTAATTAATCAGGATAAGAAATTTAATCATTACAATGAGATGCTATCTTATTTAATTTTTGCTGAGCCTCAAATCATCCTGACCTTGCAGTTGGCCAGAGAAAGAAGCCAGGCTGGGGACCTTCTGGCCTCCTGCTGCCTGGAGCCCCACAAGGCACGGCCTCCCAGGGGCCATAAATTGGGTAGAGCCTTCCCTGTCCCCTGATCTCTCTCTGCTCAGAGGGGGCGGGTTGAAAACATCAGGGTCCTGAGAAAGTGCTGGAGTGGAGCATGAGCAAACCCAGGCATGAGCTAGGACCCTGATATTCCAAGACGCCCCAGAGGCAGAACATCCCACCTCCCCACAGTGCTGATCGTACACTCCGACAATCCCATCCCAGAACCAAGCACCTGGGAGAAGCCTGCTCTTAGAGCACTATCTACCTGTTTAGACTTAAAATCAGTTTCTTAAAGATATGTCATGCATGGAGGCCACAATGAAATTGCTGTCGTGGTTATATAGCAATGATTATGGTTAGCATACTAAAAATGCCCACTGGTTTACCCCTATCCATAACAACCCATGGAGGAATGGAGGAATGTTGAATGCTGTAAGTAGAAAGTAATTCTTAAAGGCTATTCTTAATCTCTACCTAATTGTACAAAAATTAAACAGTGCTTTTGAATTTTAAAACTGTTGTAAATAGTGGAAAATACTGTCAAAAGGAGAACTGCTTTTAATTTATTTCATTATATCAAAGGGCTCTCCGGTTAGAATGTGCTACTTGCCAGCACTATTTGTTTAACGGCTTCAAAATCCCTGCAACGCAGCCAGGAACCTGTGAATAGCAGCCTGATGACAGACAGGCTTTGCTACAGAACTGTTAACCTCGTGTCCCCACTTATTTGGCTACATACCGTAATTTGAACTGTGAGCGAACTTCCCCATGTTCTATTTGAATCAGTTCATTATAGCAAGCAATTATGCTGTTATTCTCCATAAATCTCTGGAAAGAAAGCAGAGATAACACATAAGACATATACAATTACTTCTTAAAGAGTCAAATAAAGCTTCACAGTTTTTTCTATCCAGGTAACTGTTACATAAGAGAGCAAGTAGGTAAAATGAGATGAAGTAAAAATAGTTTTGTCAAGGTGTTTGCAATGCTTGTTTAAACATAGCAGAAACAACAGAGCAGGTAATGTTGTATGCTTCACTCCCTTTATAACAAAGATGGGAAAAACTTAATTATGTGTGCTGACAGGAAAATAAACACACCACCTTGTTAATTACTGAAACCCCTGTGCTTAAGGCTGCATGAATAAAAGTCTTCTGAAACCCAACACTGGGCACGTTTAGTGTGTGTCATGCTATGAGCGATCTCTTTCGAGGGGAGAGGTCCTTCTTTGCTTCCTTCTTCAACTTCTGAGTGCCTAACACTCTCCACCTTACTGTGTCTGTCTGTCGGTCTGACACTCACACATGTACACTTCCATGTATGTAGTGTGGATGGCTTCTCTTTAGGGAACACCTTTGAAGTCCCCTGACTTTCCCTGTGCTGTTGGTCCCCACTATTCCAGGTGGAAGCTGGGTAAGGCTAAAGAAAGAGGGGGAAGCCATGAACGCACACAGAAGGGAAATACTTTCCTTTTTTTTTTTTTTTTTTTTTTATAAAGCAAAGCTCAACATGCTTCGGTTCAGGTTCAGGCTAAGCGTCTGGGTGGGTGAAGATTACAATCAGCCTATAACAGCTCTGAGCATTGTTAGCTGAGGCTCCTTACGATGCAAAAAAACCATCTGTGATAAAATAAGTTTTGAAAATGTTGGGCTAAACATATTTAGACAGGTTTCTTTCTTTTTCTTTTCCTTTTTTTTTTTTAAGACAGAAGCTTTAAAAGTAAACTTTTGCTGTCTATGCCTAATGATAAAAGTAATACACATTAATTTTAAAGTGTATAAAATACAGAAAAATACAAAGAAAAAACCCCCTCAAATCATGGATAATGCAGCAAGCTAGAGATAATGTCATAAGCTAGAGATATTAATTTTGGTTTATTTCCCTTAGGCTTTTAGTATGCCTTTGTGTGTATATTTATGCTATATTTTCACATCTAAGTAATAATTTTTTTATGATATTTTATTTTTCTTTAGGTCTCCTAAGAACTTCCATTGGAGTGAAAAACAGCTTTCTGTAGGTGATGGTTTCGAAACAATGGTGCCCAGAATTGTCTGCACATAAACTGGCATTTGTTTTGTAGACTAAAGATAATGGAAGACTCCACTGCCTTCTCTTTTGGGGATTAACCCATGTCTCTGAAATAACTTGAATGAATCAAAAGCAGTGGTCTTCAAATTTCACCGTGCTGAGAGTCACCTGGCCTTTGGTTAAAAATGCAGTTCCTGGGTATAAACTTCCAGGAATTTAGGCGGGTTTCTGTAACACAGGACATCTCGGGGCGTTCAGGTTGCTCGCGTGCAAAACTGCTACTGGGCACTGTGGATTTTCAGGGGTGGCAGGAGTAACACCAGAGCCCTCACTGATTTCCCAAAAGTATTTGCCCACAGAAGGCTTTTTCCACGGAACACCTCTTAGGAGATTTTGGAACAGTTGGAGAAACAGTACTACTTTTGTGGGCCCAGCATGGAGCTTAGAGTTAAATACCAAGCATTTCCATTTTGCCTTTGTTGTATGAGCTCTGGAAAGCTCTTTAGTCATTCTGAGCCTGTTGCCTCCTATTTCCAATCTCTCCTGGGTAGATGAGGATTAAGTAAATCACCTAGCATAGAGCCAGACAAATCATAAATCTCAGCTCTCCGCTCCCTACCCCCACCCCCAACCCCAAGCCTGTCCAGGGAGGGGCTGTTGTCTGACCGGCACGCCTAGCACATCACACCACACATAATAAGTGCTCCATGATTACCTGTTCAACTGAATAAGCACCATCTCATATAGAAAAAGAGCGACCCAAAGGTGGATATAAAAATAGCTACAATCGCCCTTTGCTAAGACACTGGTTCCTAAAAGGCTCAGTGTGGACTGAGCATCATGCAGTCGGCCACTTATGCATAGCTACAGAGGCAGCAAGCGGAGTTGTTGTGGAATATTTGATGGCACAATTTGTTCCTGGATCCCCACTCAGGGACCCACAGCCTGAAGCACTGACTGGCCAATTAGCTAGCAACACAGGGCTGAGTTTCAGCAGATGATTTAATACATTCAAAACAACTCAGAGATGGGAAACAACCTCACGGAAGGCAGAATCGCTGGCATATTTGGAAAGGGTGCTTGGGTAGAGGGTTGCCAAGGACAAGATTTTGCCCAAATAAGGACACCAGCCACCTGGAGAGCAGACTTCACTGATCTTGTGTCACAGTACCTCAGGAGGGAATGTCTTTGTAGGTGCTGTGTGCTGCCTTCAGACGGAGCCCAAACTATTTGGGGACGCCCTGACCTAGCTGGCAAAAGGCCTTGACCAGACCCAGCACAAAAGAATGCCAGGTGTCCCTGACAGGCCACGCTTTGCCTGCTCCCACCAAGGGTTTTATTCACCACGGCTGACTGCAGAAAGTAGTACCAATCCACACAGAGGGAAACGAAAGCTTCTGAGCCACAAGGGACAGGTTACAAAACATGTCAAAAGGGAACAATGGAACTTTCCCTTCTAAATGTACTTAATTGCCTTTGCACCCCAAGAGGGCCAGTTGTTTCCTCTAAGCTTTACTGTGAGCAGATGTGTAGCCTCAGCCTCCAGACAAGTCTCTATACCACTCAGAGGTAGGAGCCCTGAACTGAAAGCTGAATTTCAAAAGGACACCTGACAGCACCCCCGTGGGTCCTCGTCAGTGTCACCTACAGTGTGTTGCTGCTGTTCTCAGTGATGAGGTTCCCGGGGTGAGGGCAGTCCATGTCCTTGAACTCTGAGAGGTCCTGCCTCAGGTGTGAAGGACAGTGATGGGTGGGGTGCAGCGGGTGGTCAACATGGAACAGGCGACCGATAAAACCTGTGAGTTGTTTTAGGTTACTTCTCTGGAAGTGATCATTGTAAGTAAGGAAAAGAAGTCTCAGGTACAAGCCTTCTTCCGCTTTGCCTCTCATAGCTCTCCATTCCAGAACTCAAAAGCATTGCCTTACACATCCTCATCAAGATGCAACACATAAGAATAGCTTTCAGAACCAAATGCCAGCCTTTGAGAGATGCGATGACGGGCAGGAGGAAAGTCAGGTGATACCGCTAACTAGGAACATTCATTTCTATGACACATGTGAACCCCTGTGCTGTTCTTTTATAGAGCTCTGCTGCTTCCACACTAAAGCAGCAAACAATCAAAGGACAAAACTTCTGCTGCTCATGGGAAATTTCTGCTTCTCCATGATCTATAACAGAGATTTTTTTTTTTTAACCTGGGATAGCAATGCACCATTACTTAAAGCATACAAAGGAATTTTCATAATTCACAAGGCACAGGCAACATCCTATTTTTGAAGGAAAAGGATGTATCATGCCATCTCTTTGAGATTCATGTTACTTATGTTAAAAGACCTGGAGATACCAGGTAAGCCTAGTTATTTACTTTGTTGTTAAGTCTCCTTGAAGTAATCAATCTTCAAGTTAAGTATCAGTGTTAATTCATATAGTCACTCAAAGACGTTTTCTTTGCTGACATTTATGGTTTAAACCAGGAGTTCACAGGATGCCGTCCGTAGCCATTGTGGGCCTGTCCCTGGGGTGAACGCTCTGGCCAGGCCCGGGAACGCACAGTGCTAGGTGCCCATGTGGTGGACTTACCTGTGCATAATCACGCATACACACAGGAATCTAACTGACTAGACTGATTCAAGTGAGATAACTTTGGGACTACAGAATTTTGACCTGATACAATAAGATGTGTTTTTATGTCATTCCGTCTCTGTAGCTAAGATATGTGAAGGTATGAGAGAAAAAGGAAAGAGGCTTGGCTTGCAGTTGCTTGTTACCATCCCATAAGAATAGATACTTCCTTTTCTTTCCTTCCCTCACAGTCCCAGGGCTGAATTCCCTGAGCAGTTATCCATGACTGTCTACCTTCGCTGCTGTGGGAAAGCTAAGGGTAGGATGCCTGCACCCCAAGGAAGTGCTGGCTCATCTTCTACGTACCCTGTTGAAGCCTGCATGCAGAAGAGGGAGGACTGAGGCCTCTTCATGGTCGCCCGATCTGCAGCAAAGCAGAAAATGGGGTCACTCAGCAGATACAAACCAGGGTTCCTCACACTGAAACATGGAGAGAGAGCAATGAAGCAAGCATGGCGTTGGCTCCAAGGCTGGTTTCCTGAGCAGCACGTGCTCATGGGGTTCACCTGCCTTCAAGGACATAGACTCCCACATCCACCTTCCAGATGTAAAAATGACAAACCAGTATGGAGAAAACTCGGGCAGCATGCCTGAAAGCACCCACGCACCAAGTACACCCGAGGGCCCTCTCCAACTGTGGGCCGCCCCTGGGAGTTGGGGCAAGTATATGGGAGCAGTCCCATAAAGGGACAAGGCAGATCCAATGTTCATCCCTGAGCAAGTTGTCCTGTTTGCCATTTCCAAACCTTCTAAAAGCACAACTCCCACCCCAAGGCCTATCTGGGTCCAACCCTCAACATGAGGAAGACAACAAGCATGACAGGTGGCTGCACCCCATGACCAAATGGGAAAGCAGTGCTATCAGGAATGCCAAGTCAGAAGGGAAGAAGACAAAACAAAAATTGATTACTGTCACTTATTTCATGGGAAGGTTTCCTATATCTAGTCTATAGTTGAGTCTTAGAACTTCAGTTTGAGTAGAGGTGAGAGTGTGGGTCAGCTTGCTATGAAGACATGCTGGGCTGCTACCATTATGAGAGAGAAAAGGTTTCCCTGAAACAGCCAGGAAGTAACATGGAATATATACCTTGGAACACAGGGAAGAAAGATGGAATAGAGGGGATTGGGTGGAGGAGCAGACAGAAGAGAAGTCCCAGTGTCACTTGTGGAGTTACCTATAGCTGATTTCTGCCCCCCAGGGAGAGGCTGTCTCCTCTAACTCCCTTTCTCCTCAGAAATTCAAGGTTCTACCTTCGCTGACTGATAAATCAGGACAGGCACAAAACGGGTTCCAAAGGTATTAATGATGTTCTATTTGCTAAGCTGAGCGGCACAAACTCAACATTCATTTTTATTATTACTCCTTGATACATGAAATATTTTATTAAAACACAGGAAAAAAGGTGAAAAATAATAATTAATAATCCATAGCAAATTATAACTTGTCAAGGACAAGTAAACATTTTTACTATATGAGTGGGATAAAAGAGTGTTTCGTTCTTGGGCTCATGAAATAATCCAGGCTTGGGGAGAATGCTGTGTGGCCTGGTACACTTCTGGAATTCATGTCCAAGACTCTAAGACCTTACTAAGATTTGAGTCTCCAGGAGATAAAATACAAGCCCGAGGGCTGAAGAAGGCTGACTGCACATCTCAGTTCTCCTCACTCATTCACTTTGAGATCCCATCTCCCACCAGAAGGTGGGGTGGTAAGGAACCAATAAGGACAGTTTCTTCACTTTCCTTGCCCCACAGTTCATGTCAGGTATCAGAGAAAAGAGACACAGCTTCTAGCAAGAGACTCAAGGAGTATCAGGTAAGGAGAAGTCTTTGGTTAGGCCAAGACTTTGAAGCCCGGATTCCCACTGTACCCATGTGGCTTTGGAATGGAGCATTTCCAATCTCCCCTGGGTCGGGCTTGCCTGGGGGAAGACCAAAAGTCTCCTGAATTGCTGGCTTGCCAGCTCCACCTTGCAGAATCTGTGCCATTAGCCACAATGGTGCCAAGTCCAGTAGATCCTAGGCCCTGATTAAGGTCTTACTCTCCCCAAAGCTAATTACAGCTATTAAGTAATTACAACACATTTTGGTACTTGCAAAGATTCCAACCATTGTAGTTTATACAAACAACTGTTTCCTTCTAGATCTTTCATTCTAAGTGCTGACCATTTTAGACAATCAATCCAGAAGAGTAATTTGTCATCTGACAGTCTCATACCCAATTCCTCTTCTCTGCCTTCCAGCACTGGCATACATCATAGTCCTGCTTCCAGCCACGTAACTCCCCAGACATTCACCACACAACCCTTATCTTGCAGTGGATTTTGCACCTTTTTTTCTCATACTACTATTTGTTTCATCTTATGTGAAAAACAAGCATTCTCCCATCGCTTTTCTTCAAAAAAAAAAAAAAAAAAGCTAAGCTGGAACAATGTTCCCTCCAGACTTCTTCCTCCCCAGACTTTCTATTCATTTCTGGCATTTCATGAATAACCTTTTTTTTCCCCCTGAGGTTTATGAATATGTGGTCATGGCAATTAGACATGATGGAGAGAAAAACCTAAGTATTTCCGGAAACTCGCAGAACAAAGAACCGCCCCACCCTAAGCCCTTCAGGGAGATCTAAGGTGGGTGCTGCAGGGCCAAGGACATGCCCATTGTTCTTCCAGCTGCAAGACTGGATTACACCAGATACTTTTCAGAAGGCACAGGACCATTTCCAGCAGGGTGTGAGGGGTGAGCTTACGCTTGTGAAACCACCGCAAGGATCACTGTGTGCTCGGAGGGGTTGGTGGCCCGGATCGACCTGCAACGAACGAACGAGAAGGTTCTACATCAAACCTGGTGCCCAGGACTTTGTGACATTAAACCAATGTGGAACTTCTTCACACAGAAAATGGCACAAATTCAAAGCTTCCTCTACAGAAAAAGACTGAAAACACATAGAAGACAACAAAGAAAGATGCCCTTGTGGATTAGGACAAGCTCTTCGTGTTATTTAAAAAAAAAAAAAAGATTTTTTTATTTTTTTTAAATTCCTAGGCAATTATCCAGTAGGTCAGATCTGCCAATTTTCCACTTCAAAAACCGGCAAATCCCACTTTCTGATTGAAATTCCACTCTGCAAAAAAAATTGGCAGTCCTACAATTTTCTACTTATCAGTTTGTACTTGGGAGGTAATTGGGTTGGATCCATTTTTCTTTTAAAATAGTAGATTGTCCAGAAAGTTGACCTTATAATAAAAATGAAAGTGCTCACTGGCAGCTGGTTATATAATACAAATGCAGTTTAAAGTATATTAAAAATGGTACCCAGGGCCACCCCCAATGTTTCAGTTGTAGTGTTGTTTGTCCTGAAATACTTAAGACAACTGGGTCATCAACTAGGGCTGAGAAATGTTACAATATAGCAACTCACACCATAATGATATTTGTTGTACTATCACCACATGTATACAGTTTATTCCCTAGGAATTTAGCAGGATTAAAACATGGAAGGATGTAGAATTTTGAAGTTGGCGAGTCTTCCTAGAAAATATGCCGTGAATGCTGCAGCTGAGGTTCTGGATTGTTCTGGTCAGGGTTCGTGAGACGGATGTACTTTTCATAATGGACCACATACTGGAATCTTAGTACAAACAGGCGTGCTTGTTTTGACCCATCTCCTTGGTCTGGCCTCTGCTTATTTTGAGATCGCTTGGAAGAGAATCATCATCTCCAAGAGCAGGAGGCTCAAGGCTGCCCCTGGGTAATTTGTGAAATGACATGTCTTTATTTTTTTTTCTATCTACTGGGATTGTAGGTCTTCCCCAGGTTAACGTGTTTGCATAACTGCTCCCACAGGGACAGCCGGCTCATATTGCTTCATCTCCTTCAACACCCAAATTTCCTGACCTTTCTCAAAAAACATACCTTCCTCATTTCCTATTCCTGGAGACCTCACACTATATGAGTGGAAGGCTAGAGAAAATGACCAACTGCTGTATCTGGGAAGGGAAGGTGCCCCTCATGGATACATGGCATTTCAACTACAAATACCTTTGGAGACAATGTCTTCCTTAGCTCACTGTGGGGTGGGAGGAGTAAGTCAATAGTTCTCCAGCACAAGCACAGGCTTTTTCCCATTCAGCCAGCCCACAGAACAGGTCCCGGTAAGGTAAAACTACACTTAGCTTCTACATGGTAGCCTACTGAATTCTCAGAATTACCGCTTAGCACCTAATGAAAAAATGCACCATGTTTCAAAGGCAAGCTCTAATCTCTAAGGAAACACTAAGCACTTCTCACCTTAGTTCAGGTTCTTCCTCCCCAGTGAGGTGTCAAGAGTACACTTCGGGGCTACATTTAAGAGGCTGGGCCTTAGGCAAGAGGTTCAAACACTGTTAGGAACAAAACTGGGCTGGAGCACACCCTTACTTAGGTTCTTTTGAGGCTGGCTTCCGTTTTGGGGGTTGCTTCCTGCTGCTTACCTCTTCTCTCTCATTCCTCCAAAGGAACTGTTGTGGTCCGAGAGACCTGGACCTCTTCTGGGTGGAGAGGACTAAGGGGGAACCTGGGGATAGGCACGTTCAGCTAAGGTCCGGTCTAAGTCAAAAGCCAGGGATCTTGGACCACAGATGACAATAAAGAATGCACATTTGCTGAGAGCGTATCCCCCACTCACACATCTAAGGAAACATGTGCTGCAGTCAGGCATTCAGGGATTGGATCGTCCTCAGTGTGACAGGTAATGGTAGGCAACCACACCAGCAGATGTATCACCTGGCTTCTGAGCTGCACAGATCCTCCAGAAGCACGCTTATTGGGAAACCAAAGTCCATCTCTTTATATTCAAGGAAGATTGTAAAGCTTATCTGCAAAAATGCGCCTTTGCCTGAATTAAAAGAATTCTTCCTGTTCCTTTCTTTTTCCACCTGAAGCCTGTCTTCAACCATTCTATATATGCACAAAGGACTGTAGGACTTCTGCCACAAAGTAACATGAGAAAACTCAGTCAACACCAAGTAAAAGTAGACATACTCAGTTATAAAGGACGCAATTCTACCCTGAAAGTCATTTAAAAAGAAAAAAATATTTCTACTAAAAATATCATCCAAATGTTCTAGGATACGGTTTATTTATGAATCCATGTAATAATTAAATAGGCAAATATTTCTATGCAGGAAGACAAAATTAGTTGAGGCCAGTAGGACATTTTAAAATAGGTTCCTTATGAAAAATTCTTCTTTGGCAACCTGAAAACTGTCAGAGAACAGCAAGGGGATGCTTGTGACGAGAAATTTCCCTTATTCCACTCATTTCTTGTCAGGGTACCATAGGTTCTAAGAAGCCATTTCCCTACCTTTCATTGCACTTACTATTTTCAAGAAAATTCCAGCTCCATATGTAATTGGAGACTCCCCTGGCCTAGTATTTAATTAGTGACCTCTTCCTGTCTAGCTTCAAAGCATTCCACTTCTGCTAAATGGACCAGTTCATGCAGAGCTAACTCTTAGGACTGCATTTATTTAGGAACAGGCATGGGTTTCCTCCCTAGAGTGCCAGCATGTCCGTAAACAAGTAGGGGCTTTGCATCCCCAGAAGATTTCCTGCTGCTGCAAAGTGGCTGCCTTTGCACTATGGCTGCTATAGAATCCACCCATCTGTGTCAGGCAGGGAAAAATGTATATTTCACACATTCTGATGCTCGCTTTAGGACAGAATAATTAAGATTAAAATATCTGGTTTACATCCAAACCATATCGGTGTAATAGGAACTGTGTGAATTTTAATGCTTTTTTTGGTGAAATATGAGCAATGCTCAGAGGGAAAAAAAACAGCCTGAAATTTCAGTAGTGCCCATCTCACACCTCTAAATTCATCAGAACTCGAATGTGGGAAAATAGAAATGGTGAGATAAATCCATAGCTTTGATCACTGAAATTTGCATATACTGCTTAGAAACATCAACACATATTTTAGAAATATTTGGGATGGAACTAGAGACACATATAAATGAATTTCGTTTGAAGCTGTTAAGTAGACATTTGGTAAACATATTAAATTAAGGAAGGTACCTGCACACTGCTTCGGCATCAAAGTTTCGAGTTTGTCTGTGATCGATTACAATAATTTCATGATGTTTATCTAGAAAGCATTCAAGGGCTGACTCCGGAGTCCGAGCAATATTGCATCTATAACCGGCTTTGTCACAGGCCCACCAGAATCCATCACTCTGACTATCTTCCTTTGCAAAGATCAGCAAAACCTGGAACACACAGAAAAGAATATCTTGACAGAAATCATCACCGCAGAGACCATTAAAAATAGGCCTATGGGATGCTGGTTAAAAACGTAGCCTCTGGAAGGAAGCTACCTGGGTTCAAATCCCAACTCTTCCAACTGCCTCCAGTGTGTCTTTGAACAAGGTATTTCCTCTCTTTGGCTTATGGTCTGTCCTCTGTCAGATGTGATACATGCAGTGTCTCGTAAGCTACCTGTGTGACTTGAATGAGCACAGACTAGGCGGTGGTGGTTATTTATTTTTAATTTCCTAATTGGCTTTATTTTTAAATAGACTAAGCAGTGAAATCATTAACAGGATAGACTATGGCTCACATGTACATCTCGTTGGTCCCAGTGCAGGTGGCGTTTCCCTTGCATCACCTGGAGGCCACATCTCTGAACTTAGCACTTAAATTCATATAAAGATACAGGAAAAGAAGGCAACTCAAAATGACCTCAAATATTAATTCCAACATCCAACCCTTGCTGGAATCTGGAATGAATGATCATAAAAGGTGACGCTGATAGAGTCACATGGAGGACAACGTGCCTCTTTTTGCCTCAGTGAAAAGCGCAGTCCCACCACTGGAATGAAGGTAGACGTCGGTAATTTATACCATGTTCTCCTCATCATCCCCTGGGATGTGGGACCCGGATTCTCTGGCAACCAGAAAGCCAGAGGTGGCCTTACTACCACCTGAACTTGCTCATTTATTCACTTGTTTATGGTCTTTCTTCCCTAGAACTAGAACTGAGCATGAGGACAGCAGGGACCTGCCCTTCCCCTTCCCTGCTGTCACCCTGTCCCCAGCACTGGGCTGGCACTAGCTACTTGGTAAATATCTGGTCAGTGGAAGGATAACTCTTACAGGGGTTTATGTAAAATGCAAGAGGGCTTTTTATTAACAGGAATAAGACTACATCACAGTGATAGGTCCAATAAGAAACGCATATAATAATATGAAGATATTGATAAAACATTTCATACTCTTCAGCACCCACTTCTGGCCTTAACACTTGGGAATAAAAGGGTAATTTCTCAACATGATGAGCCTGTAAGACAATGACCAATATCATTCATCCTGATGACATACTGCATCTGTTTTGTCAATCAAAAACTGGCAACATATAAAAATATAAACCTTATGGACCCATCACCTGGCTGCAGCAATAACCGACTCCTGGCCAATCTGGTTTCATCTCTGTCCCTATCCATTTTCCCAACTCCTGTATTAATTACTCTGCAAATCCCATATATCATATCATTTCATCCATATGCATCTATTAAAGGCATGCACTCTGAAAAAATACCATTTCACACCTATCCTCTCCAACAATTCCTTATCATTAAATATTTGAATGTATCATAAATGTCCTTTGCTTTATACTCTTTGAATCATTTCCTGTTTTTCTCAAAGCCTTGTTTCCAGAAAAGGAACATTCTTCAGTAAAAGTCTGACATTTCGTTCTTAGCATGTGGCTGGAAATCACAAGCCAGTAACACGTGAGGTGCCACACTTAAAGGATCTCTCTGGGCCAGACTCAGTCACTCCTCCGCCCAGGGTGTTCCTAAAAAATCTTTCGCCGCAGAGCTACTTCTAGTAAGATATGGGAGATGGCTCTCCCAAGAGAAGTGAAGGGCACAGATTTGTGGATTTTGATGGTGAGAAGCAAACCTTCAAACATAACTATTGACAAGGGAACTACAATGAAAAAAATCAGGTAGAATAAGCTGGTTTGTGTATGAAGTCAATAGCCCTTTACTTGGTGTAGCTGTGGTATTAACGTGAGAATCTCAACGCACAGAGCCTAAAAGTCAGAAAAGGTGACAGAGCTTGTCTCTCATCTGTCTGGCTGAATTACGGATTGCTAAACAAAAATCTCAACTCTTTATACTTCCTGTATACCATGAGGCTTCAGCATGTGACCAGTACAATAAGAACACGACTGGATTCCCATGTTGGACACTGCTACAGATATTACTCTCGTATGTCTTATGTGTCCTTGAAATACCGGAGTGTTCCACTTTTGGAAAAATGTCATTATTTAACAAATATTTCCTGGGTACCCACTATGTGCCAGACACTGTTTTTAATTGCTTAGAGTAACCTGATGAACAAAATACAGACCCACGCATAGCACTGGTGGAAGGACAAACAGTAAACAATAGGTATAATAAATAAGCAAGTGATATGGAATATTGAAAGTGATAAGTGCTATGTAAAAACATAAGGCAGGGTGAGGGCCTCAGGAGTGGCTGCTGGGAGCAGCACAAAGTAGGGTGGCTAGGGTAGGTTTCCCTGAGAAAGTGACACATGAGCAAATGCCTGAAAGAAACCAAAAAGTAAGCCAAGTTAACATCTGAAGGAAAGCATTCCAAGCAGAGGAAACAGTGCCTCTGGCCCCATACAGAGGGACACATGCCTGCTGTGTTCCAGGAACTACAGGGAAGCCAGCGTGACAGAGGGGAGGGTGGGAGGGTGGGAGAGAAAGTCAAGTTCACTGCAGAGGGCTAATCATGGTAAGGCCTTATAGGTCATTTTAGGAACTTAAACTGGATTTCACATGGAAACTTACAAAACTGATTGAGAGAGTGGGGGATTGCAGTCATCATGCCTTGTTATTTTCTGTAATTTCTGATGCTTTGATTGACCCCAGAGAGACCTGCTGAATCTGGAGAGACTGCCCCTCCCAGGGCTAGCCGATTCCCAGAGGCAGCAAAGGACTTGGCTAGGAATGCACTTACTTAGGGGAGTGCCCATCCCCCTACAGACTCTTTTACCTTGCTCTCATACTCTGGACCACTATCCCCCTGCCTGTCACTCCAGGGCCAGGTACCAGACAACTAGGGACCTCCCCTATGCCCCAGGCTGCTGAAATGATTCAAACTAGCCAAACCTGCTCACCCTGCCTCACCCATGGCTTCCCACAGAAACCACAACAAAGGTTCTTGCCCACATTTTCCCTCGCTCTCTGCCTCCCTACCAACCCTGACCAACGCTGCCACTTCCCCAGGTAGTCCTGCATGGCATGGCCTGCCTCCTTCTCCTGGGAACTGTGAGGAACAAACTACCTTTTCAATGATAGTCATCTCCTGGTCTATTGGTCTCACCCTACCTGTATGAGAGTAAAATCTACATTTTTAAAACAGGAGTATTTATATCATAAAGCACTCACTAGAGAATTTCTTAAAATTTTTTCCATTTATAAAAAATTCAGAAAGACTTTTCAATAATTCAGCTCCTAAGCAGAGTGAAAAATCTATGGGAAATAAAAATATATATAAATTTTAAAGTACTATAATTGCCCCTTTTTTTGAAGTCTGCTTGACTCTGCAGAATTATTGCTTTTCTAGGAAAGTGATGGACCCAAGGAAGCAGGGTTGGATTCTCTGTCCCTATCTCCCAGGCCACAGCTGGACTAATGATATTCTGTTTCCAGGAATTTGGAATTTGAACAGGAGGCACAGAGGCTGGGAATTGGGACCCATGGCTCAATCTAGTAGAGATACTGAAGGAAGGACCTTAAACTCCTTCATTGTCAGGGTGTTCAGACATGGCTCATTGCCACCCTTTTTAAGCCATGGTTTTTCAACTCTTCCTTGGATTCTGAAAAGAAAAAAAGAGCGTACTATTTTTCTAATGTAGTTATTCATTTACTTACTTTTTCGTATAAGGCAGCTGTTACTTGCAGTCAAAGAACAAAAACAAAAACAAACAAAAACCCTTAAGCAATACAGTCCCTCTTCAGGCTTAACATTCTGTATATCAATAATTTAGTTTCTTGTTAGATGTGGCCATTTGCAAATATGTATTGACCATCCATTGAGGCAAATCTCATAAAATGATTCTGTGAAATATATTCTGAAAGTCATTATTAAAGGCATATATGACCACTTGATTTGTAAAAAGTCTGAGGAAACTGACCATTTTATTTACCTTCAATAATATGGAGAACATTCATTCAAAGACTATTTATCAAAAACTACCGTGCCAGAATATTGAGTTAAGAACTGGGGGTAAAAAGCTGATGCAGACGGACAGAGCCAGTCTCTGCCCCTTGATCCTGCACAGGGGAGAGAGTCAGTTAAGGGGATAAGTACAATAAATGCACTAATGAGTGGTGACCACAGGCAGCATGGACATGGCATCCAGGACAAGAATCTCGGCCTAGGAAAATGAGCACAAGGAAGCAGTTCTGTTGTGTCAACCTCGCTGTCCTGCTGTAAACACAGCCGAAGAACTGATCTCGGGTGAAACCTGGAACAATGAGGAAGTTTCTTTTGGGGGCAGATCTTGGCCAATTTGCGTTCTGTCCAGGATTAGAACACAAGAAGAGGCAGTCCTCACTTTGCATGGCCGTGCCAGACCACAAAAATGACCTCTCAAAGCAATCTTAATGAATGATGGTAAAAATGATTGTTCCATGACCTTGAGAAATTTTTGTCAAACATGAAAAGCTTTCTTAGTGTTGGTTATAAATGTAAAGGGAAATGAAAAATGTCAAACTAACATTTAGTGAGTACACTGCAATTTAAAACACTAGAAACCCTGAGAATTAAGGTGTTTTCTTTAAAAAGAACTTACTGAAAGTTGTTGGAACAACGCTTGCCTTTCTCTACTTGTATCAATTATGATCTAGAGTGAGCATCTTTTCTCTGCCTTGGTGAATTATAAACTCCTAAGTTTGGATCAGCTTCCAACATTTTATCCTCTGCACTTTCAATGTCATAAGATATTCCCAGAGTTCCTTGAATGAAGGTGCAGTTTTTTGCTGGCATCATTTCCTCTGTGACATTTCATCCTTTTCATCACAACCATTTTTTTTCATTTATTTCGATAACCTTGCATTGACTAACTTCCTCGGGTGGCTTTCTAGATTCTCTCAAACGTGGCAGTGTCAACATGCCCCCAGTCGGCTATTTCTCCCCTAACTCCATGTACACGCTATCTGATTTTCATGTCCAATGCTAACACTTTATTTCTTTGCTGTGCCTTCATCTTTGTTGTCTAATTTCCTCCCTCTTTCAATGATCTATATTTGTGTAATGACAGGGGCATTACCATGGACGGATAAGGTGGCAACACAACTACACACTTTGCTGTCTGTGCTTGAACTGAATAACAGCAATAGGCAAAGGCCAATCATGGAGATGCTGAAAAAAAGTGACAAGCTGGTCACTTATCACGCTGCATGTTTGTGGACTGAAGAGCTGGCAGTGAAGTTCCTACTTTACACAATTATTCACAGTTAAAACACTGATGCAACTGCAATCTGAAACGTGGTGTTGGGGGTCTGGTGCTATTTAACTAAACTCTGAAAACTGTGCACATTGAACTGTACTGCTTCTCAAATGTAACTACAAAAGACCGCAACCTACCACACAGGGCCTCTCTTTATCTCCAGTTGCGGAGGACGTTGCTTCACTAGCCCATGTTGGTATCGTCATCGCGCTCTTCTCGGATGAGGCAGATCAGTTGCCGGCCTCTGGATGTCGCTCACCGCGGCTATTGGCAGCTCATGCTGGCTGCCAGCCTCTCACACTGGCTGCCGGCCACTCACTGTAGCCTATGGCAGCCCACTGCAGCAGGGGCTGCAGCCCACACGATCACCAGGGCTCGCACAGCCCAGCTCCAGGTGGAGCTGTTGTTAGCTGTAGAGGGCAGTGTCACTGGCCCTCATATGTGGGATCCAAACCAGGGCCGCTGATATCCCAAAACCAGCTCTTAACCAATGTGCCACTCGGCCTGCCCTGTTTTCATTATTATTAGAATTCTTTAAATATGGGTGTGTCTGCACATTTCCAAATGGATTACCGACATCTACTATGAAACATCCAATCTTCAGATGTCTTGGCTAAGCAAAAACTAGGTAAGAAGGAGCTTCTAGAACAGATCACAGGTATAGATCATATAACTTGTATCCACATAATACTAAAGAATCGGCCAGTTTGATCAGAGGAGGGATCAATTCAGTTGCATAAATATGGGTTGGAAACTTTCTTTAAATGTCCCTAGGAAAGTGATGCTAATGATAGCTAAAGTTTGCTGAGAATTTTCTAAGGGCCAGTCATTATACCAGAAGTACTTTAGATATACTATCTTATTCAATAATCCTTTAACAATTCTTTGGTAGTGGGCATTATCTCCATTTTACAGACATGGAATCTGAGGCTTGAAACGGTTAAGAGACTTACCCACAGCCACACAGCTAGCAAGATTTGAACTGAGGCTGACCTGTGTAATCATTATGTTAAGCAACTTACTGTCTATCAGATAGTTTTATTTTTCCCTCCTAAAATATGGGACTAAGATTCCTACCGACTCCGTGGTTCCATAAAGCTGGCCGAGTAAGGAGAAGACACAATGTGGTATCAGCAGTAAGGCAGACAGGAGGGAAGATGCTGACTACAGCAAGTTACCGAGTCTGAATGTCTCCATCACTCGGCCGTTTCACTTAATATGTGAAGAATAGCTCCCCATGAAGCCACATGATCTTCAATACATAAAATCTCCAATATATAACAGTTCCAGAAAAATCCATGTCTATCTACCGTGTTTCTCCAAAAATAAAGACATAGCCGGAGAAGAAGCCGTAGCATGATTCCTCCAGGATATGGAGGGCTCGCACCCCTCACATGAGGGTTTTATGACCTGTTTCAGGGAGAAGGGTGCCTTTTCCACAGACTCCTTCAGCTTAAAATATTCAGTATGTCAAGGTGCCATATTTTGGCACCTAAAATCACGCAAGGGCTTATTTTCTGGCTAGGTCTTATTTTTGGGGAAACAGGGTAATATGGAAAAATAAAATTTAAAGGGAAGTGCTGCCTTGCTAGGGAAAAGCTGAGGCCACAGCTGTGAGGACCTCTCCCCAAGTCCAGTTGGAAAGTCCTGCGTGAGGGGGGCGGAGACGCACTCGGAGCAGAAACACATCAGCTAGGGAAGTAACTGTGCTTCAGGCATTGAAGAAAAGGCCACTTGCTTTTCAGATGTTATCATGTTGATATGAATCTACTGCCTCATAATATTTCCCCTACTTTTTATTTTGTTGCCAAGATGGAAAAACATAACTTGTACAGTGAGTCACAGCCACTCACCAGGAGGGATGCCCTCTCCAGTCCCTCCCTGCACTGTTCTCCAACACCCCCACCCATCCCGCTCCTAACAGTGCTCGCGTGGGGTGTGTGGCGCCCCGTGTTACGTCTCCTGACATGGGAGCAGATTTCCCTCTGGGGAACTCAGAAACACACCCTCAAAAGCAACCACATCCTGAAATATTTTTATCAAGCAAGTTCCTCTGAAACCCTAAGGGCTCCAGTTGATATAACTAATTAACATTTTTGGCATGCCAGTGAAGTCACAGAATAGATATTTTTCTCCAAGAAAGTGAAACACAAAAACAAAGGCACTAGGACATAGTATGATTTTTCTAAGACAGTTGCAATGTCAGTAGCAGGAGAACAAAAATACTTAACGAGGCACCACTGCCCCTAAAGTTAGAGTGTGACAAATAATAAGGCTGACTGCCCAGACCTCTCTGGGTAGCCAGGGAACATCATGCAGTCTCTCTTCCCCCTGCAGCACCCACTATAGAGCCCGGAACACACAGGCACTCGGTAGATTCCTACTGGATAGATCGATGAGAAAGAACCTACATTTGAATGAGAAACAAGTAGTAAAAGCATCCTTACATCTAAGTTGAACTTCTTATATTTTTAAAAGGAATCTCAATTATTCTGTCCCTCACTCAGGGCAGGACTCTTGACCACTAGCATCTGCTATCATTTGGGATCAAATTCATGGGGCTGGAACCAGTCACGATACACAGTAGCTCTGGGAACATTCCAGCTCTTGCACTAGGGGATAGGTTCATGGTACTCATTTAATTATTATATTTCATAGACTATGAGTACAGTTTAAAAATATTTTGGTATGTTTTAATATATCCAATAAATCAAAATTACAGACAATTATTTTTCAGTGGTTCGGAGTGGGGCTGTTAAGGGACATTTAAATCCTGCTGAGGACCAGATCACGTTTGAGATGACAGAAATATAGTACATCTGAGACTTCGTTATAAAATCTGACTGCTAAACATGCATATTTAAAAAATCCTTAAGGGTAACCACCGAAAAAATAGAAGCACAACCTATAACTCCTAAAACAGAGAAAATAAAATGTAACTCTGAAAACTCAATCTGACAAAAAGCAGAAATAAGAAAAACGTAAAGAAAAAGGGTAATAAAGCAGAAGATACAAAATAAGACCAACTGTATCAGTAATCACACTCAATGTAACCAGGCTGAACTCCCTTATTAAAAGACAGACTATCAGAATAGGTTTTAGAAAAATATTATGTGCTGCTTGCAAGACACATATTTAATGTAAAGTTATAAAGAAAACAGAAAATGAAAAGATAGAAAACCATATATCAGGAAAATGTTAACCAAAGAAAGCGAGTCGCAATATCACCAACAGATAAAACTGAATTTAAGGGAAAAGTTTAAAGAGGGATACTACATAATAAAAAGGACAGTCACCAAGTATATACACAATCAAGAATACACATTAACATCACAGACTCAAAATATCAGCAAATATTAACAGATATTGATGCTATTGACATATCTGCTACCATAGAAATGAACAAATCACACAGTCAAAAAATTAAGATAAAGATGGTTTGAATAGCTCAATTAATAAAGTTGAATTATTTCATGAATATAGAACCTTGTATTCAACAAACAGAGATACAGCTTTTTAAAGGCTTTTTGTAGAATATTAATTTAAAAATTGGCTATATTATTAGTCACCAAACAAGTTGCAGCAAATATTAAAGAATCAGTAACAGGCATCAGAGCAGTTCAGTGGAGGAAGGAACATATAGTCTTTTCAACAAGTGGAGCTGGTACAGCCAGATATCTATATGGGGACTAATGAGCCTTGACCTCTATAACACACCATACACAAAAATTAACTTGAGACAGATTATAGATCTAAAATTAAGTTACAACAACACTTCTAGAAGAAAAAGAAATTATCTTCTTAACCTGGAAGTAGGTAAAGATTCTTAGAACACAGAAAGCAATGACCATAAAAGAAGTGATAAATTAGACTACATCAAAATTTTAAATTTTGCGCAAAAGCCAGAGGTATGAAGATGAATAGAAGAGATATAAATTGGGATAAAATACTCTCAAAATATGATAAAGGACTTGTAATAAGAATATATAAAGATATATTCTCAATAACTTTTAAAAATTTAACCCAGTTAAAAATAGGCAGAAGACTGAACCAAACATTCACAAAGGAAGATAAAGGAATGGCCAGTCAGTAAATTTTTAAAAAAGTGTTCAACATTACCAGTCATGGAGAAATGAAAATTTAAATAACCATAAGCTAGTACTACTTACCCACTAGAGTAACTAAAATTAAAACACTAAACATCAAATATTACCAAAGATTTAGAGTAACCAGAACTCGTGTATTGCTTGCAGGAGTATAACATGGTGCAACCACTTTGAGAAAAGATCTAGAAGTACATTGTCTTATAAAAGTAAACACACCATTATTTTGGAAATTGTAGCATGACAATGAGGCGACTAAAATAAGATAAAAGGTATTTAGATTAGAAAGGAAGAAGTTGTGACATGATCTTGTATATAGAAAATCCAAAGGAATCTATAAAAAACTGTAAGAGCTAATAAGAGTTCAGCAAGGTTGCAGAATATGAGATCAATATACAAAATAAATTGTATTTCTACATACTAGCAATAAACAACCTAAAAATAAAATTAAGGAAAAAAAATTCCATTTGCCATAGCATTGAAAAGAATAATATTTCAGGAATAAATTTAACAAAATATGAAAGACATACACAGAGAATAACAAAACATTGCTGAAACAAATTTTTAAAAATCTAAATAAATGGAAAGACATATTATGTTGATGGATTGGAAGACAAAATTGTTAACATAGTAATAATCCCAAAATTGATGTACAGGTTTATTGCAATCACTATCATAATCCCAGCTGGTTCTCCCTTTACCCCCTCAAATTAACATGCTAGTCCTAAAATTCATATGAAGATGCAGGGAGAAAGACAGCCAAAATGATCTTGAAAAATAAGAAGTTGGGGGACTCACATGTCAAAGCAATAGTAATCAAGGCAGTGTGGTGCTGGCAAATGTCAGACATATCAATGGAACAGAACTGAGAATCCGAAAATAAGCCCTCACAATTATGGCCAGTTGAATTTTGACAAAGGTGCTAAGACCATTCATCAGGAAAATAACTTTTTTCTTTTAACAAAATCTGCTGGGACAACTAGATATCCACATGCAAAAGAATGAAACCCTACCTCACACCATATACAAAAATTAACTCAAAATGGATCAGAGAGCTAAAACTATAAAACTCTTGGAAGAAAACAAAGCAGTAAATCTTTGACTTTAGATTAGGCGATAGATTCTTAGATATGACACTAAATGATGTTAAATAAATAAAAATTCCAGAATGATGCCTACAGCATGATACCTTTCAAATAAAGCTTAAAGTATTTAAAACAAAAATATTATGAATGGATGCATACATATGTAGAATATACAAATCTATCTATCATAGAAAATATCTATCATAGAAAATATCTATCATAATCAATCTCCAAATAGTGGTTACTTTTAGGGAGGAGTGGAAAGAGGGTAAAGGAATAAACAAAGGCTTAAACAGTATCTGTACTCTTTTGTTTCTGAAAAAAGCTCAGATAATTAGGGTATACTGCTAATACTTGACAACAGTGGGTATGGGTATACACACGCCCCTTAATGAATATTTGAAATACTTTGCAATTTGACAAATTACATTTTAAAAAGATAATCCATCCTTATCATGAGCATTCATTGCCAGTCACCACAGGGCAAAAAAGGAAAGTAAATTAAACTAACTGATCTAAAACTACATTAGTCCCAAGAAACATTCCAGAAATTGCTTTGGGAATATTGTTATTAGATCCTTGGTCATTGCCTTGATTTGAAATGGACTACAAAGTACTTGCACCCAGAATGATTACTGGAATTTTCCACTTGTTTGTATTCTATACAGACAGTTGTGGCTCATGTTTATTTTAGTCATTTTTTTTTCTGTCTCTCTCTCTCTGCTCCTTAATTTGTTTTCATCAAATTTTCCCAAGCTTAAATATCTTCCTTTTGTTTTTTTTCCTTCCCCTAGATTTGCATTTCCTTTTCCAAGCAATGGGAAAACATTATTTTCTTTTCCATTTGCTCATAAATCAAATAGTACACTTCCTTAGTTGTTGTTTTCATTTTCATCTATCTACATGTTGGTTGGTTTGTTTGCATCTTTTCTGCATCCTCGCATCCCAAGTGTAGAACACATTCCTAAGGAGGTGGTCTGGTATTTAGGCCTACCAGGCTGATGGATATGCAGAGGGGGAGTTAACACTTATTTAAAAGGGTGCAAGCCCCTTTCACACATGTTCCTCTAAGGGGCCACAGGGAGCTGAAGGGGCTGGAGGGAGTATACACTTATTGTTCCCTCGGTGTTACAGAGCCCAGAAGACTGCTTGGCTCAATTCACACAGGACAAGAAAAGGGAGCTTTCTGTCCTCTTCTCTTCCCAGCCAACAACCACAGTTTTCATTTACTGAGCACTTTCCACTGCCAGGCAGTCTTCTAGGCACTTGATGCTGTTCCATTTAACTCACAATTCCCTATGGGAGGGGCATTATCATCTCCACTTTACAGAGGGGACACTGGATAGGGCTATGAAGCAATGCATGCAGGGGCACACAGCTGGTTAAAGGCAGAGCCAGGGCTCACATGTGCTGGGGCTCGTGGCAAAGCCCTGCCCCTACCACACATGCTCCTTCCCCTTCCAGCTGCAACAGGATGTGGGACAGGCTGGTGTTTTGGTGGAAAAATTGTTCTACCTCACAGTCCACTGTGCAATCTACCTATTATGCTTATACTCAAGATGGGGCAATGTTTAAGTCTTCTGGAAAAGAATCTGATTCGTCAAGTATGACGTTAATAAAAGCAAGCATTTCCACACACATATGTATACACTATTAGGTACAGGCGTGTAGGCAGGGGCAAGGATGGCTGTCTGCTGTCGTGCCAGAGGGCCCCTCAGACAGTGCTCACAGACCATGTGGTCTGAGAATGGAGGCTTACCTGAATAGGATCCTGTGTCAGTCTCATGGGCCCAATGCGCACCTCCGCGGAAGAAACCTGTTAAATAAAGGACAGCACATGAGATGTGTCAAGTCTAAATTGACAACTCCTCCTTGCACAGGATATTACATATGCCACTTTGTAGATGCTAAATAAAAGGATCCAATTTCTTGACCTGGAGACAATTTACAAAGCACCAGGTACAGTACAACCCTGGTTTTGTAAAAGAACACATACATTGATATGCACTGAAAATGTCTGGAAGGCCATATCCTCAAATGCTAAGTGATGGGGTTTCAGGTTATTTTTACTTTAAGTGCAGGGACTTTTTACAATAAGCACGTACTGCTTTATGGAAGAAAACAATTCAATTCATTAATTACTTACTGAGCACCTACTATGTGCTGGGCTCCATGTTGGGCTATTATTCTGTAATTTCACAAGACTAAAAATTTCTCTCAAATTTGGAAGTCGAAGCATTTCTATGGTTTAAGGGCTGTAAATACAATAGCTTATTCTCACCCATGCTTATCATGAATAAATTATTCATTTCAGTTGTACCTCCTCGAATAAACACACCATGACCCCAAGAGGCTAACTTGTACCCCATAACTCCAGGAATGAACTTACGTGTTCACTGGCCAACACCATCTAATTGCCTTTGGCTGCAAGCACCAAGCCAATGTGTACATTTTTAATTACCTTACTTGGATTTCTAAAAATGACTTTTCTCTAGACAACTGGATGGAAGGTCTTGGCCTCACCTCCATGGATCCAATTTTATTTTTCTCTGAGAAGCTGCAGTCATTTTGCCATGACTTGGAAGCTTATCCCGCATTCAATACATTATGGTGGCCCCTGTCAGTCAGATGGGGTACCTTCAGCAAGCATCAGGGTTCGCAGGACCAGTGACACCGCAATGACCTCGGGGCCAGAGGAGGCTTTATTTAAACAACAAACAGGAAAGGCAGCATTTTCTTTATACTTTTGAAGACTAAAAATTACCTTTCTTCTTTCTTCCCCTTTCCCTATGTTTAACTCCCAATGGTGTGAATCTTCTCCAAAACATCGTTTAGTTGCTAACATTCTTTTTCTCTGTAAGGTTGATTGCACTCCCCTGCCCCACCCCACCCCAACTGCACTCAAACATCACCTGTGAAGAAATAATACTGGGGGCTTTGGCCTCTCACCAAACCAGGTGGCAGAAAACATGGAGAGCCCTCTGATGACACTCCTCCGAGGCTCCCTGGCCTTTGTGATTGGTTCTCAGGAGGGCAAGCCTTTGTGATCTTGCGCTGCTTGTCAAGGCAGCCTCCCAGCAGGGTCCTTCCAGCAGGCCTGGCACCACTTACACCAACTCGGGGCCTCCACTCCCTAAGCCCGTGGACCAGCAACAAGTTCCTTCGGCATTCCATGGCTATCTTCAGGTAAAAGTGACACACTCAAGTTGAGTGTGTTCCTCTTACGCTTCTTTTCTTAAGCAATGTCCTTCAAGATGTTTGTGCCAATACCAGCCCCAATGTAATACGTACAGCCCTAAGAATAATTCCACTGGGAGAGGACCGGCCCCAGGGCCCCTGCATCGCTGGGCTTTGGCCTCCCACCCAGCTCCATCCTAAAAGCAATTTTCATTGTCTGAAACAGATACACTCCATCAAAAGCAGTACAACTGCCAGAATTTTGCTAAAAGTTAAAGATTAAGAAGTGAAACCAATTAGGTACAGTAAGAGAGATTTGATTGATAACCTGGGGTATCTTTTCACTCCCCTTGTGCTCTCTTGGGTTCACAGCATCTACCACACACAGAGGCTCCCTCCAACAAGGCCACCTGTCAATGGTTTCTCTGACAGAACTGGCTCCTGAAGGGGTCATACCGGGGCAGAAAATACACAAATGAAATAAAAAAATCAATAAAAGCTTAAAAGGGATAAAATAAAAAGTGACTCCCTTTGGAAGGTTGAGACTGGGGAAAGGACCTGTGCTAGAAGGGCTGAGTCCAAAACAAAATAATAATCACTCCTAACTGATACATTCCTGTATGCTTTGTAAGAAGCCAATATGTGCAGGAAGCAGTCACACCAGCCATTTTCAACTCTGCCAGGAGGACATGTGATGACTTTGTGAGCACTTCCTAAGCTCCCTTCTGTGCCAAGCACTGTGCTAGACACTTCAACAAGAGTGACCTTAGCGGGAGGCAGACCACAGGCTCTGAGCTACAACATGGAGTTTGAAAAGCAACACTCAGTTTAGAAGATATTCTTTTCCTGCCAAAACACAAGAAAGAGGCTGTAACTTTCTCCCACAGCCACAAGAGTTCACTGGTGCATCCAGCGTTTTAACCTCTGCCAAACGGACTTAGTTCAGCAGGAAGCTGCCACCTGAGGCAGAGCCTAGGGCAGGAACCCCAAGGCTGGTGGACCCTGTCCAAGACCCCTACCCTTCTCCTCCCAACCCCAGTTCAAACCTCCACTGCCGGTTTGGGGTCTTCATTTCCCAGCTCCTCTAGTCCTGACCCATACTTTTTCCTTCTTAGTCTGTGCTCCCAGTCATCTGACCTTGGCTTCTGTGTCCCAGAGAGGACAATTATCCCAACAGAACCCCAGAACTTGCCCTCACTGGCTCTGAGGGCTGGCATGCAGCAGTGGCCAGCAGAGGAAAATCTGCAGCAGGTACATTCACAGACAGCATTTGGCAGAGTTCTGTTTCTGACACAGGCGTCTTACTGCCTGCATTTCACCAATTTGTAAGAGCAATTACGAGCAGAAAAAGTAGACCATTTACTGATGTCTGTGTAGCCAGGCCAAGATCCTCTATTTCAAAGAGTGAACTCTGAGCAACTGCAGAGGCACAGATCCTCAATTAGTGTATTAGCTCTGATTCCAGGAAGTGACCAAGTTTGCCAAGGACACAGAAGTAAGAAAGGGGTGGGTCACAGGTAATACAATTCCAGATCCTGAGAGAAGAGCAGGATGAGATGACAGTGTGCAGAGAGACAAGCCTAGGCACTCTGACCACATGGCAGCCTACTGAGGAAGAATGGTGGACCGACAATGCAGTTTTAACTGCCCAACATTTATAATGTGTCAAATGTTTGTGTGTACCTGGTAACATACGCACATGCTTATATACATGTAGCAGGGTCACTGATTCACATTCAGATGAACTGGCTCTTTGGAGGTGGGGGTCAGGGAGGTGGGGAAGAGTCCTATTTTGTAGCATTTGCTGATTCTATGGTTGTCAGTACTTTCACCTTAGCTGATCTCAAGCTAGCCACATAGGTCCCTGAAAGTGCAATTGGGAATACATCTTTTCATTCAGAGAGGGTCTCTAAGTGGCAAACTCCTTCAGTCTGTTGATCAGCAAATGTCTATCACTCGCTTTTGTTTGATAGTTTAGCAAGATACAGAATTCTGGTTGATAGACACTTTCCCTCAGACTTCGAAGTTGAGAGAAAGGAGATAATACTTCTGGTTTTGAAGGTAGGGAGATCAAGGAAGGCTTAATGAAGATGAGTAGGTGATGAAAAATAGGAAGGTGAAGAGACTGGGTTGGGGTAAAGGGAAGAATTTCAAGCCTATGTGAAAACATAAGCAAAGGCATGGAAGCAAGCATGCAAAGGTACAATGGGGGGAAAAAAACAAGATCTAGAGAAGCTGGATTAGAGAATATGAAAGTGAAGACTGGGAGGATTGTGGTGAGTTCCTTAGAGGAGGCTGGAAAAGAACTCCCTTTTCATTCTTTAGCACCAACCACCATGCAGGTTTCTGAGCAGCAGATTAACAGCTTCAGATTTATGACTTGGGGGGCGGGGAATCAAACTAGACAATAACAGATTTAGCAAAAACAAAACAAAGACACTGCTATGAGTGGGAACTACAGCAGTGAAAGCAAGTGGGGAAAACATATCTCTTAAAAATCAAGAAAAAAATTACCAAAAAACCCCATGCAGCTTGGCCTCATTTCAATGAAGAGGGAACTCCAAGAAGCAAGCCAGCGGGTGCAGGGTGGGCAGATGAAAAGAGATGGACTCTTGGGAGGAAATAAAGTAGTTCAGGCTGGCTGGTTCACCTGTCATTGAACCACGTTTTCTGGTGGTGACTGCCACAGCTCTCAGCAGTTTCAGCTTCAGGAATTCTATTAAATTACCTGGAGTCAAGTTTCAGAGCTTCTCTCAAACAAAAAGGAAGTGAGAATTCAGGCAGAAAAATGGTTGGCCTGGCAAGCCCTTCCTGGGACCCCCCATGTGCTCAGCATAGCTTATTGATCCCCAGTGGCTGGCTCATGTGCCCCCTCCCCTCCCTCACCCCCACCCCAGTTCTCCAAAGGTTCTTCAAACCCAGCTGCCCTGAAGCAGAAGTAATGATTCTCTCTCCCCTCTGGGGCACTCCCCCTGCACCTCACAGCACTGACTTCATGACTCGTGTAAATACCTGTCTCGCTGGCAAAATTGTGAGTTTCTTGGGGACAGACTCTTGTTCACAATCTTATCCCCAGCATCTAGACGATGCTCAAAAAATGCTGGTGCCCAATAAATAAATGGTTCTCAGTAAATGAATGGAATTGAATTAAGCTGCCTAAGATCGCACAGACTTTAAGTGACAGAGTCAGTGCCGAGACTTCATTTTCCCCTGACTCCCAGGGCACGGCTCTTCCATTACGCTCCAGCATGTGGAGAATTCTGACTACATGACCCGCCTTTCTGTTACAGGTTTCTGGATTCCATTCTGATTTGGCACAACAGGGGACCAGTCCCAGGCAGTCCTGCTCACAGGGCTGCCACCAGAACCAGGAAGGAAAAAGGGAGGCGTGCGTGTGTGCGCTTGTGGGCGCGGGGGTGGGGGTGGTGAGGGGGGCAGTTCCATAATTTCCACCTTCCAACAACAGGCTCAGAGTCTAAATCTTCCCCCCTTCAATGACCTGTCCTTTGGAACCCCTTTGTCCCCGCCACCTGCCGTAGTGAATGTTCACACACAGCTCACAGAAAACATAATTATATGAGAGGGGATCTCAAGAGTAAATATCATTTTTCACTTACAAAAGGGACCAGCTGTAGGCTTTTTAATGCCCTTTTTAAATGCCCTTAGCCAACTCTGGCTGCTGCCCCGTTGGCTCTAATTTTAAAATAATATTTAATTCTCTCAAGGTGTCCCATGTCCATCCTCCATTCCTATGTCCAACTTCTTTCTTTATTCCTCTGAGCTCAGGGTAAGCATAGGTGGTATTTGACTTTTGCCTTTGTAATGGGCCTATGCCTGCCCTCTGGCTTCCCCTCTGAGGGGCCTCAGCATTGACCATGAGGCTGGACATCACCAGTTCATCCTGGTCTCCACATCCCAGGCCTACTTCCCTCAGAGATCCAGAATGCGTCTTCTGTCTTTTCTCAGCCATGGACCCTGAGGGTCACCTCTGCCCTCTCCCCATCCTCAAGCCCTCACCTTGCTTCGATTCTGGCCACTGTCCAGCAACTCCTGGCAACTCTGCTGCCCTGGACCTTTCAGTGGCCAACAGGTGATCCTGAACCTCCTACCTGCTTCCTTCCAACTCTCTGGTCCAGAAGTACCTGGAGAACTTTAAAAATGTATCAAGGCCTGGGTCCTATTTCAAACCAAGAGAATCAGAATATCTAAGGATGGGGCCCAGGCATGAGCATTTTAAAATCTCCTCAGGAGCATCCAGGGTTGATTACCACTAGTCTATCTTCTGAGTAGACATGCTTGTTTATATCAGACTTTAGTCTGATATCAACATACTCATTTATTCAACAAATATCAACAGAGCAACTAACCTAGTAGAAGGCATCAAAACCCACCCAGACTCAGCCATTATACCTGAACCCAGACACCCAGGGTTTTTTTTTCCTCCCCCAGATATCCCCTCCAAAACCACAAGGTTATCATTTAGGTAAGAAGATATAGTCTTTCACATTTGATGAATTATTCTCCCAAAACAGTATCCCTAAATTAGAATCAAAACAAATAAAAGATTTCTTTTATGGTTTGTTTGTTTTTTGTTGTTATACACATACACACATATATAGGAGATGTGATCACAAAATACGGTGAATGTATAAATTTAAAAAATGTATTACAGCAAGACACATTACCATTAATCCCCCTCAAACTACTCCCCCTCACTTCAAACACACTTATCCCACTGTTTTTGCCACTTTCTGGAGCAGTTCTGAAAGTCCTGTTTCATGAGTATCTTTAGTTGAGCTGTCACAGCTGCCTTGATGTCCTGAATAGATTCAAAACATTTACCTTTCATGGTCATTTTGACTTTGGGGAGGAGCCAGAAGTTGCACGGTGCCAGATCCAGTGAATAAGGTGGATGAAGACACACCGTATTGTTTTTATTTGACAGAAATTGCCATATACCAGAAGCGATGGGTGACATGGAGTCTTTCCACTGTGATCACAAAATACAGTGAATGCTTCTGCTGAGTGCCATTCAGTGGAAAGGCAGGGATCTTCAATATGGAAAGTGGTGCATCAAACCTTGGTAACAGTGTGTGACAAGTCTCAACTTGTGCGGTGCAGTCAGTCGGGTGTGAGCTCTGGTTGTAAGAAGGTATGTTTTAAAGTGTGCTGTAAATCATCCTCCATCATGATAACCCTCTGTGTCAACATCGCTTCTGGTATACGGCAATTTCTGTCCAATAAAAACATTACGGTGTGTCCTCATCTACCTCATTCACGGATCTGGCACTGTGCTGGCTCTTCCCCAAAATACAAATGACCATGAAAGGTAAACATTTTGAATCGATTCAGGACATCAAGGCAGCCACAACAGCACAAGTAAAGACACTCATGAAAAAGGACTTCCAGAGCTGCTTCAGAAAGTGGCAAGGACGATGAGTTAAATGTGTTCAAAGTGAGGGGGAGTATTTTGAAGGGGATTAATGGCAATGTGTCTTTTACTGTAATAAATTTTTTTATTTAAACATTCACCGTTTCTGAACAATAGTTCCACCTGGAGCTGGGCTGCGTGAGTCCCCAGGACAGCATAGCTGCAACCCCTGCTGCAGTGGGCTGCCATAGGCCACAGTGAGTGGCCGGCAGCCAGTGTGAGCTGCCAAGAGCCACTGTGAGCGGCCGTCCAGAGGCTGGCAACCGATCTGCCTCACCCGGGAAGAGTGCAATGATGATACCAACATGGACCAGTGTAGCAAAGTCCTCCACCACTAGGCCGAAGAACAAAAAAGGACAGCAACTTGTGTGTTTCCCTTCCCCAGTTCCCCAACGCTGTTCCCCTCCCCCAATTTCCCAATAAAATCTTTAAAAAAAAACAAAAACATAGTCATGAGATACTCACAGTAGGTAACATATCTACCAACTTTGTGTTTTATGCTCTGCTATTTAAAATATTACATTATTTTGGCAGTATGTCCCTTTATCACATAAATACAAACATGCAAATATCTACTCATCAAAATACACAACCATAAAAGATCAATTTGACTTTAAAGTTTAAAATTTCTATTCACCAAGAACAAAATAAAAAAACACAAGTGTAAAAACACTTGTGAAGAAGATAGGTGACAGCCCAAGAAACAATATTTAAAATATAAGAAACCAACAAGTATTAGTAATGAGAACACCTGTAAGAAAGCCTTTAAAAATATCAATAAAAAGACAACCAAAAATAAAGTTGGGCAAAAAATTTGAAAAAGTCACAGAAGAGGAAATACAAGTATGAAGAAACGCTCAATCTTCAGGAATCAGGAAAATAAATATTTTCAATTACAATGAGATACTATGTCACATGCAGTGAAATTAACAGAATCATAGAATTCAGAAGTTAAACGCCATCCAGCATGGGCAAGAAGACAGACCCACAGGAACTCATACATTGTTGGTGGGTGTGTAAACTGGTTCAGGCACTTTGAAAAACATTATGAGGATTCCCAGTAAAGATGAAGAAGTGCATATCCTAATAGTCCACATGCTATGTGAGTGTTTCTCTAGGGTAAATAAGGAGGAATTTAGAAGACTATTTGGAAGAGATTTATAACCAAAATTTGGAAACAGCCTAATTTATAAGCCATTAGCGGCCACGACCAGAAAAACCAATGTATCAAGGAATAGTCATACAATGGAATATTATACAACAATGATGAGTCAACTAGAGCTACCCATTCAGAATAGATGAAGTTTGCAAATATCAAGTTTAAAAAATTTGAAAACATACATGCCTTAGAATACCGCTTAGATAAAGTTTTAAAATATTTAAAACAATACTGAATACAGTTTCGGACCATATTGTAATATATGCTTATGAATTCCCAGTGGAAGCAAGTGGCCCTGCTAGTGAGAAGAGGATGCATTCAGGGGAAGACATACCAGGAGCTTCAACTGCTAATGATCTATTTTATTTACGCATTGAGTAGTTTACTGAATACACAGGTGTTTACTGAATTATACTTTCTAGCTTGTTATATATCTTAAATAATGCAAAATAAATTTTAAATGTATTTCATTTTATTGGAAAAGTCTATTTTCTATTTTGGGGTTAACATTTATTGAGCAGTAGCCACTCTATAAATATTCTTCACATACTTTTTTTTCTAGTAAAGTCTGTATTTGGTAAAATAAGGTGCTGCATTTAAAATCCTTCAGCAATACGGATAGAATGTCCTTGAAGCTTGGTAAGATGAAATCCTAGAAAATTGGGCTGGGCCTCAGTAAGGCAGGAGCGGGGCTAGAACCCCCACGTGCATCATCTCATGTAATGATCGTAGCAATCCCACTTCTTTATGAGGAAGTGCAAGCTTCAGAGAGGTTAAGTAACCGACCCGAGGGGCTAGCGTTCAGATATAAACCCAGACCCGCCTTACTCGGAAGGCCACGCTCTTATTTATATATTCACTAATATCTCGATTGGTTCCAGAAAGGTCTTAAGATGATGTACAAACAGACTTTAAGTAAAAGTTTTAAAATGACTTGTAAGTAAGAAGCAAAAGGTCTGAGAAATAACGAGCACAGGGAAGATGAAGCAAGTGAGAAGGCCAGTATGTATGTTTGTCACAGCCAGTTCAGCGTGCTGCCCGTGGGAGGTGGGACAGGCTTCCCCCAGCCCACCCATGCGCTAGGCTAGGCAGCGATAGGCTTGCCAGCACCGTGCTTTACAATGCCCCCCAGCCCATGATGGCCTCTCCATTCCCCAGTCACGGTTGGTGACAAGGGTGTTCTTTCTTAAGGAATATTGCTACAACACTCGGGGAGCCTTAGGGGGCAAGGGAAATAGAGGATGATACACCCCACTGTGCCTGGAAAAGACTACAGTGGGAAAAGAGAGGCTCTCCTCTAGTTAGCACTGAGGTGGCAATTAAAAATCAACGCGGAAGACATCCGGATACCATTGGATTCAAACACAGAAAATGCAGCCAGCATAGTCAAATGGAGAAGCCATCCCCTCCCCACAAACATCAGATGAAAGAGAACTATTTAAACCATGTAGTCATTTCATCTACAGACATGAGAAAAGAACTCACCCTGATATTCATTATGGGTTAAAATGAAAAGAAAAAAAAAAAGTCTAGAATATAATCCGTGAAACGGCTAGTGCCCGAAGGTGGCTAGCATGAGGAAGACTTAGAGAGAATTTGCTTTAGAGGAAAAAAAAAAAAACCCTAACTTGCTCTCATTATGATTATGTCAAAAGGCTTCACATCATACAGGCAATGCAGGAATCAAGGCATGAAACTTTCATAAACTAACAATTCAGCCAGTGTCACTGGGCCGCGGGTGTGTAAACATAACACCATTCCCAGGTTCCCAAGGTCAAACAAACCCAGAGTCTGACTTAGAGGAATTTAAAGGCAACCACAAAACGTGACATTCTTCAACTAACTTCCTTACTTTTATTAGGAGTATTACTGATAATGGAAACTACTGGATGACTTCAAGTATTAAAAATTACATTGTATAATAGAGGACAAGCAAACAGCAGTTGGTTTCTGATTATTCAGGAGGCAATTATCCAGATTGTGGAAAAACCGAAGCGTTTCTGATGCCCTTCCAGCCAGCTCTATGCCGCTCGCTCCTTACCATTAAGTGAGGATGGGAGAAAGTGGGGAGGGATATTCAAGTCAGTCAATTCGGCTACCTGCTCAGCAGTTTTGGTAAATAGATTTGTTGGGCAAGGAGACAGAAACCATCTGCTAAAAAATGAGTTTGAGATTTCCTGTGGATTTCAATTATCCATGTTGCCTCTGCCCACAATTTTATCATTGATAAGCTAGAGCTGCCTCAGAGAACCAATAGCTAACTGTCTTTTCTGCTTGGCTGCAGGAAAATTTCATACCAGGTCTCTGGTGACCCTAAAGCAACTCTGGCTTTTTGGCTACATCTGCTACTGCACCAAAACTACAGCCACGCTCGCTTTCCTGACTCCGCTGTGTCAGGGCCACACACACACAGGGAACCATCAGTCCCTGAGTCCATGGATTGCATGGACATCAGGGGTAACGGTCAGCTTAGAGAACTGATTCCATTTAAAAACTAATCCATTTCAACGAATCCATTTAAAAGTAACTTATGAGAAGGGACCTGTAATATGCAAATGTCCACCCTTTTGAAAAGAATTTTACTTACTGGACAAAAACAATGATTTCCAAACAGTATTTGTAAAAAGCACAGTTCACATCCTAATGATGTTAAATCGAAGTGAAGCACTATAAACAAACCCCTCAACATTTACAGCAGCTGAGCATCCATGACAGCCACCCCTGAGAGAGCTGGGCTGAAGCGGGGCAGGCACCCCAAGACCCCTCCTCTTTACCTAACCAAGTCCCCACTGTGCCTTGGTTCTCTGGTTCCACTGTGGCTTATCTCAAAAGCCAATGTGACAACACCACCATCTAATTTCTTCTTTTTAGAAAATATTACTTGTTAAGATTTAGGGAAGAGGGTAGGGGAGAATCATGAGTGTGGAAGAAGCCTCTTTACAGGCATGTGATTGAGCTGAGGAGGGGCTCCCAGGGCTGTTCCCCCCTTTCTTTCAGAAACCCAGAGTTAGAAAGGGGTACAGAATAAATGTATCCACTGCTGGAGAAAAAAAAAAAATTAGAAAACTCCCATGCACAGCAAAAGATTAAGTGCCAAAAGTCCATTTTCTCTTCAACCAAAGTACATTTCTTTAAAAATGTGTTCAAACTCGCAGCGATCTGGGATGCACTCGCATCTGCCTTTTCTCTTGGCCAGAAAACAGGCTGAATTACATAATCCAGTCCAACAGGAATGGAAGTGCAAGGGGAATTCATTCTTGCTCTAAAGCTCTAAAGCTTGCCCACTTGCTCATCCTGATGAGCCTCAGGCTCTTCCCCTTTCCAAAGTCAAGGCTTTAAAATGCCTTCAGCAGAGAGCACAGGGCTCTGCAATCAACTCACTGAAGGCGGTAAGTGATACACCAGAGATACCTGCAGGGTGCTATGGGAATTCAGGCAAGATGCATTTTGCTCCATCTAGGCATTCACGCAAGCTTCTAGGAAATTCCTGGAGCTCAGTGATGAAGGACGAGTGATAATGAGCCAGGTGAAGACAATGGAAGGGGCATTTCAGGTCTATGAAATACCAGGAGGACTGGCAAAAACAGAGCTTGTGGGTCTGTGGATGGGGGTGATCAGGCCGAAGAGGGAGGAGGGAGTCAGTTCACAAGTCATGCCCTGGCCGTGGTGAGAAGCTGGGGCTTACGGAGAGGACAAAGATGGAGCACTGTTGGATTGGTGCAGGCATGCCTCGGTTTATTGAGCTTCACTTTAGTGTACTTCACAGATGTGGTTGTTTCGTTGTTGTTGTTTTTTCAAATTGAAGGTAAGAGCTTCCACCCGCAAAAATATTACAACTCACTTGATTGTGGTGGTCTGGAACTGAACCTGCAGATAGATCTCTGAGGTATGCCTGTATTTAGCTTGATCAATCTGGTTGACATGTAGATAGATGAAGAGGGTCAAGACTAAAAAACCAATGATTAGAAAGGAGCTACTGCAATGGCCTAGCTCAGTGGTTCTCAAAATGTGGTCCCTGAACCAGCAACATCAGCATCATGGGACTTACGAGAAACGGAAAAATCTCAAGACCACTCCAGACCTGCTGAATCAGAAACTCTGGGGGGCGGGTCAAGCAATGTGGGTGTTGATTGTAATGCTTGCTCAAGTTTGAGAACCACTGGGATAGACAAGAGATGACGAGCACCTGAACTAGGAGCAGTGGAGGCGGACAGGAAAAAGAGGATAAATTAGGGGCAGTTCTAGGCCAAAAAATCAACTGAGACATGTGTGGAAAGGGAGGGGGAAAAAAGGGAAGGGCTTTGGTTTAAGTGACTGGGCATGGATGTAAAGAATACAGGGGATCAAGTAGGCTTATGGGGGATGATGAGTTAAGTGCTGGACATGTGGAGTTTCAGATACGTCCAGGCCACCCAGCTTGTCAGGCTGTAGGATATGTAAGTAGGGAGCTCAGGGACAGTAACACTGGCACAGAGGACAGGCAGTTAAAACCATGCTCTGGAGACACCGTTTAGGAAGGCTGAGGAGAGGCAGAGAAGTCTACACAACAGCTGGAAGAAAGGAGAAGAAAAAGGGGAACAAGCTGATGCTTCCAGAACCTCAGTTATTTCCAGTGGACACAGTTAAGTAGGTTTTGCCTGTCTAACTTAATATTACGGTATCTATTTATGTAATTCACTATAATCAATAAGAGAAAAATCAACACATGATCATCTCAAAGAGATGCAAGGATGGCATTTTGATAAAATTCAACATTCATTTTAAAAAATTCCTTTATTGATAGCCTCCCCAACATCCATTCCCACCTTCTCTCTTCCCAGGGATCACTGACTGCTGTTTGGGGATCTGTGTGGTTCTATAGAATTTCTGTGAATATGGCTAAGCATTTTATTTCCCTGGCTACAGTGATTGCCTAAGGTAATCAAGTGATTTAGGCTGGTCAAATCAGTTTTATCTCAGGATTTTGCCAGCAATGCTGACAAAAGACTATGTTCGTATTCTCTCTCTCTCTCTCTCTCTCTCTCTCTCTCTCTCTCTCTCTCTTTCTCTCTCCCTCTCTCCCTCTCTCTCTGTCTCTCCTTCCCTCCCTCCCTCCCTCCTCCTTCCCTCCATTTTCACTGGTTGTCAAAAGAATAAATACGTAACCAGGTTGTTGCTCTTAACATCTTGATACCATGTTAGAATGAACACAACACCATGGAAAGTATAGTGGAGAAATGGACAGAAATAAATCCTTGTACCACCACCAAACTGCCAGGTTAAGTCTTGGCCAAAGCGTTTTCTACCCCTGGATTTTTCAGGTATGTGAGCCACTAAGTGGCCTTTTATTGCTTAAGTAATAAAATTCCAAGGCTGAATAAGCTTTTCTGTGCTCCACACAGAGAATCCCAATGGGAACAAATTACTTCCTCTTGTTAAAATTAGAAAGAGATCTGATAATATATATCCTTTGGATGGAGACTAGGCCACATAAGTTACATATGTGATAGTGTGCAGCTTCCCAAAGGGAGGGATATGTAATAATCACAGCCCAAACAACTAGGCTCAAGTCCAACACCTGAGCAGAAGAGAAATGGCATTCCAGCTGAGGGATAATAGAGCTACTTTTCACAGCTGTCTTTGGGCCAACAACACTTACGAAATTCTAGGAAAACCAGAGGTCTGAACAGAAGCTAATGCAACCCAAGGTTTCACACACCAACCACCAGTGCTTAAGCCAAAGCTTCTCCAGTTATACGGATTGTCAGAAGGTATCTCAAAGACAGGTTCAAGGGAAACTCATTCCCTGATTTCTGCCAAGTTCAAACAATTTGTCTCAGGGTTTTATATGTATCTGAAGGTCAATTTGGCTGGATATTGAATAATTGGCTCACTTTTTATTTTCTAGATTATCTTTAACATGTTCCCTTATAGTCTCCTGGCCTTAAGCATTGCTATCAAGATCTAATACCAATATGATTTTATTTCCTTTTAATATAATTTTGTCTTTTTGCCTGGATACCCCAAAACATATTTTGTTTTCTTTAAGGGCAATTATATTACCAGAATATGTATTAGTGTTGTACATCCTGAATCAATTTTCCCAGTACATAACGTACCCTTTCTTAGGTAGGTTCCAGTCTTTTCCCAGGAAGGTTTTGTTTGATTTATTTCTATATATATGTTCTATTCCAACTCACTTCATTTTCAGAGACATATATATGGATCTCCTTTGGCCATCTTTCATAACTATTGCTTTCTCTCAAATCTTTCCCTTTTCACTTCTGTTTTTTCTTCTTTCTATTCAACTTCTAATTCCCCTGCAGTGCTTTCTGCAGTGTTTATACATTGTTATATTTCTTCCAGTTTGACCTTCATTTCTTAGATTTTGTTTTGCTTTTATTTCTACTTCATTTCTGAGTTATTGAGTTTTTCATATATTTCTGTTGTTTAAGCATTTAATCTGTTTTTCTAATTCAGATTCATTCTGTTCGTTCATAGCTTTTAATCATTTTCTTACTTTCTTTTAGCTCATTTTGAAATATTAGGTGGAAGTTTCTTCTGTTTTGTGGGCATATTTTTCTCCTGTACCCTCAATGTCTGCCAGTTGGAGCCTGCTCTCCCTTTTTGGCTATTGTTCTCAAACCACCTCATCAAGCCCTCCATTCCTAGTAGGACTGCCCTTCTTGGGATGAGTGCTGAGGGCCAATGTCTGGGTTCCCAGCCCTTGGACCACCAGAAGCCCTGCCTTCCAACCACTTTTTAACACAGAGTTCCTTGTTCCTGTTGGTGGTTTGGCCCCAACAGCTCATATTTTGGAGTTCGTAGACATATTGTGGTACTTAGTTTTGTAAAGAATGCTGCTTGTGAGGTGTCTGTTTCACTAATATTATTGCTCTATTTTTCTGAGGAGGTTTTAGGGGATTAAAAATGATGTCATAAAAGCAGGATCCATTAAAACTGAACTTTATCAAAACTAACCACTCCTGCTTTTAAGAGACTGTAAAAAGAATGAAAAGACAGCAACAGATAGAGAGAAAATATTTTCAAACACACATCTGATAAAGGACTTGTATCTAAAACATACAAACACCCTATAACTCAACAATAAGAAACAAAACCAACTTAATTGAAAAATTGGGCAAAAATCTGGACAGAAACCTCACCAAAGAACATCTACAGATGACAAATAGCACATGCAAAGATGCTCAGCATCATTTGTCACTAGGGAATTGCAAATTAAAGGATGCCACTGCACACCTCTTAGAACGGCTAAAATCTGTAAAACTGACAATGCCAATTGCTGACAAGGGTACAGAGTAAGGCTTATTCATAAGAGCAGAAGTAGAAACACTTGAGAATAAATTCTTTCATTCAAATATTTCTTCAAAACACACTTACTTGAGCACCTACTGTATTCTGTTCACTGGGGAAACAACCGTTCACTGCTATGCAAGCTAATAAATGTCTTGATTTGGATTTGAACTCAGACTATCTGACTTCAGACACTGTGTTTTCACATACAATACTACATGCCAGACTACCTATGTCGCCAGGCAGTGTGGCATGTCAATCAGGAATACTGAACTAAGTGACGTGATATGCTGCCTTCCTGGATGGGAAGTCAGTATTTAAAAAATGGTGTCTCTCCTTAATTAATTAATATGTTAATTACTATAAAGATCCTGGAACAACTTTTGAAACTTGTAAAATGATTCTCAAATTCATGTAGACTAACTGCCAGCAACTGGCTAACAAAATTATGAAGGGAGAGTTAAGAGTATTTTGCTCTGCCAGATGTAACAATTGCCTTCAAAGATATACCTACCAAATCAGTGTGGTTCTAGCAGAGACATCAATGAAAGATAACAGAAAGTTTAGGAACACACACACACACCATATAAATAAACATATATATTATATATGTAATATATATAATACATATATTTATATACACACACACAACTCGTGTGTGTGTGTGTGTGTGTGTGTGTGTGTGTATTTTCTTTTTCTTCCAGTTCCTAGGCTTTCTATTACCTTTCACTGATATCTCTGCTAAAACCATTCTGTCTTGGAAGTATGATTTCAGCAAACAGGAAAAGTGTCATTTGATATCAGTGGGGAAGAAGTAAATAATTCAGTAATTTCAATAATAGGATAATTGGTTAACATGTCGAGAAAAATTAAGTTAACTCCATGTATCATGACATACATCCAAATTACTTTCAGATTAAATTTTTCAATAGAAAAACTCCATGAGAATATTGAAAAAAATATAGGTGAATACTTACATCATTCAAAGGCCTAGAATGCCTTACTAAGAATAGCAACAAAGACATAAATACTGAAGGAAATGAATGTTAGATTTTTATTAATAAAAATAAAATATAAAAAAGCATAATAATAAAACTGTGAAAATATCTGTAATAAATGATAGAAAAAAAGTTGGTACCTTATGAGAGTTTTTTAAAGTTCTAATAAGAAAAATATAAAAAAGGTAAGCATCCCAATTAAAAATGGGACAGTGAAGGCCAGGCAATTTATGACACAAACACACAAACAGGCTATAAAATTTGTGCAACAATGCTCAGCTTCTCTGGCAATCCAAAAATGCAAATCAAAGCTAGACTCCACTTTGCTTGTAAAATCCCAAAGATTTGACAAGAATAACCCCGGTGCTGTTGAAGGTCTGGGGAAACTGGTATTTTCCTTGCTGGAGGGAGAGGGGAGCTGTCCCAGGGATGCTGGATCCCTTAACACAAGCCAAATGCCTTTCTGAGGCTTAGTAACTTAAATGGTTAAGACCTTGAAATGTGTCTGAGACTCTTTCAATTGCTGTCTCCTGTCCTCTGTGTATACATCTACCATGATATTTATCATATAATAATTTTGTCGCCATAACCACAGATTGTCAGGGGCAAGAGGACCCTCGGAGACAGATGCCAACTCCATCTAACCACAGTCAGAGAACCAGTAAATGATCAGCTGTGACAGTGTGCATCCCAGCACCCAACACCCAAATCTGTCTGCTACCACCAAGACTCACAGGTATTTGGTGAGTGGGTGCTTAATTCAATACATCATTTAAAAAGCTGAAAAAAGCCCTTCGTAAATGGAAGATTACTGTTCCTTGGCACGAAATGCAGGCTCCTGGAGAACTAAAGCTGCCAACGTTGCTATTCAGTAAAAGAATTTTAATATAACACCAAATCTGGAATCCCCTTTCCCTGTGTGTAACAAAGGGGTAATAATACGTGCCCCATGGAGAGGGCAGGTGGCAGGTCTGTATTAGTGCTTGGCAGAGCAGGCAGTTGATAAATGATAGGTATTATTATAATGATCTCTCATTCATTCTTTTGGAAAATCCTTACGGAGCCCCACAGTGAGCCAGAACTAAATAGGTGCCTTACATTTGTAATCTAACTTAATAAACGGGGTCATGACAGCATAAGCTCTTTCTTTAGCTTGAATCAAAATGTAGCCTCAAAACATTTGACTTCCTTTCGTGAAAACACCAGTGTTAACTTCGGGATTAGCTAACTTTACCCTTTCTTTCTCCCCCCAATATCACAGAAAATCAAGAACTGCTTTATGTTCTCACTTGTATTATTGCAAAATACTCTTCCAGACATTGAACTCATAAGTGAAGGATGGTTTCAAAGAATCTGGGAATTGGAAGGCTCCCAAGGGGTCATTTTTTTTAACGCTTTCATTTTACAGATTGCCAAATAAGGCCTAAGAGGGTATGTGGTGTGTTCAAGGTCATACACAAGTGTGACGTCATGCTGGGATAAAATCAAGGTCACCACGCTGCCAGGCCCATGATACTTCCACCCTGCCCCACTGTTTCTTCCTGGTAACCACGAAAATGCTTCCCAGTTAAAAACAGAAGCATAGAATACCACATTTTCAGGCCTTGCAAAGAGAAGATGTTGGAACAGATTTACTTATTATCAGCTTTAGTCCCAATCCCTAGCTCATGAGTCTGCTATAATTCAATGTAAGAACCTATAAATATATACCATGTGCTTAAGAGAGTGGCAGATAAACCACAAAAGTTAAAATCCTTAACTAGCAATTCTGGGAGAAATTATTAATTATTTTTCAATGAAAAGGCTAATTATGAGTTTAAAAATTTCCTCAAATGTCTCATTTTATTTCCCTCTACATCTTATTTTCCAAAGCCTTTTGCAGAATCTGACATGATATACACAACCATAAAAGGAGACAGACTTATTAAGCAGTTTCTGAAGCCACTCTACTAATGCTTACATCTTTCAGTGTGGATTTAACCTAATAGCCAAAGGAAAATATAAGTGTCAATGTAAAAATCCAGAGAAGCAAACGGAAGGGATGAAGGAGGGAAAGGAAAAGTGGGTAGGAGGTGACGTCCATAAATGATTAGGTAATCAAGGGCAATTTCCTACAAGCTAGAAGGATACTCTTGAACTACTGAGATATCTTCCTAAAGCTGAGATGCAGGTCTGCGTCCCTGAGTAACAATAAAAAAGTAATAGGGGCCAGCAAGGTGTAATAGGGGAAAACTGACTGAGGACCAAAGGCCTATGTTCTGTCCTAACTTATACATTAGCCCACTGTGTGATCATGGCCAGATCACACCATCACTCCAGGTATCAGTTGTGCAATATTGGAGAGTTAAATTCAGTGCTTCTCCAACTTACCCACAGACACACCCTAAAAAACAAAGAAGCATGAGAGGTGGGGATTGTAGACTGCTTAAAGCCCCAGATTTCTCTGGTCTAAAAGTGTCTCCTATTAAAAATATTTCATGGAGATTCCAGGTCATTTTTGATCCTGACTAATTGATTGATCTGCCCTGAACCTCAATTTTCTTGGAACAACTCTCTTACAAGAATAACTACAAGTTTGGACAGAATATGTTTTTATAAACATCTATTTGAAAGTATTAGAGAGATCACAATATAGTGAGACATTGTCAGACCAAGATCTGAGGGACAAAGGAAGGTAAGAAGCAAGAATGTGGCTCTTGGTGTCCATATCCCCTCAAGGTAATTGACAATTCTGAAAGCAGAAGCCGACAGGCTGAGTAGAGCTTTCATCCATCTCACAGAAATGGAAAGACAAACCTGGAGTTAAAGGCCCATCAGGGAGGAAGGACCTTGATAAACACCTTAGGTTTTCAGTTGGGACCCCAATGGGATAGGATTGACCTGGAAATAGACTAACCCTTAAATGGGATGAACCCATCTTTGAATCACCTCAATCACCGATTGAATTATTGTCACCTGTCCCTTGCCAAGCTGCCAACAGAAGCAAACGTAGATTTTACCTGGAGATATATGCCATGATCTAGAATCTCAAATTATCTCTAAATTTCCTGAAATATTATGTCCAATACTCAATAAAAAAAAAATGAGGTAATAATGAAAATAGATTGACCAAAAACCAAAAAGGGAAAATAATTAAATAGACACGTATGAGATCCAGATAGTGGAGTTTCATACATAGCTTTTAAAATAACCATGGTTAATATGTTCAAAGAACTAAAAGACAAGATATGAAATTTTGGCAAAAAGCTAGCAACTATAAAAAAGAATCAAGTGAGAATTTTAGTGTAGGCATACTTCAGAAATACTACAAGTTTGGTTCCAGACCACTGCAATACAGTGAATATCACAATAAACCAAGTAACATGATTTTTTTGGCTTCCCACTGCATGTAAAAGTTATGTTTACACTATACTGTAGCCTGTTAAGTGTGCAATAGGATTATGTCTAAAAAAATGATGTATATGCCTTAATTTAAAACACTTTATTGCTAAAAAATGCTAACCATCATTTGAGCCTTTATCTTTTTGCTGGTAGAAGGTCTTACATCTATGTTGATGGCTGCTAACTGATCAGGTGGTGGTTGCTGAAGGTTGAGGTGGCTGTGGAAGTTTCTTAACATAAGACAGCCATGAAGTTTGCCACATTGATCGACTCTTCCTTTCATGAATGATTTCTCTGTAGCATTTGTTTGATAGCATTTTACCCACAGTAGAATCTCTTTCAAAATTGCAGTCAATCCCCTCAAACTTGCCACTGTTCTATCAACTAAGTTTATGTAATAGTCTACATCCTTTGTTGTCATTTGAACAGTCTGCACAGCATCTTCACCAGGAGTAGACACAGAGACATGAGGTGAGAAAATGCTATTGGAAAAATGGTGCCGACAGATTTGCTCTATGCAGGGTTGCCACAAACCTTCAATTTGTTTTTTTTTAAAATGCAATATATGTGAAGCACAATAAAGTGAAGTGCAATACACGAGATATGACTGTACACAAAAATACAATTACAAAGTCACTAAATGGATGGGTTTATAAGGATATGAAGCATGGTGAGGAGAGAATTGGGGACCTACAATATATGTCAGAAGGAAAGACCCAGACTAAAGTGGAAGATAGAAGGATGGAAATACAAAGACTGTAAAAGACATCTGGAACACAGAGAAAATGTGTCACATACATTAATATCAGTCCCAGTAGGATAATAAAGAGAATGGGCAGAAACAAACGTTAGAGAGAAAATGACTGAGAATTTTTCAATAGTGAAGAAATAAATCAAGCTACAAATTCAAGAAGTACTCTAAACCTAAGAAGAAAAAATACAAAGAAAACACCAACTCATATCATAGAAGAATAGCTGAAAGCAAATACAAAGTAAAAAATGTTTAAAAATAGCCAAGAAAAAAGACACAAGGAGTAATGATTGACAGGGGTTTTCTGGGGTACTGGTTGTATTTCTTAACCTATGTGATAGTAACAAGTATGTTTACTTTGTGATAATTCATCAAATAATAAAATTTTCAAACTTTTCTGTTTGTACATTGATCTTCAATTGAAAAGTTTATTTAAAAAATCCCTAGATCTACACGTAAAATGAAATCATAAAATTCCTAGAAGATAACATAGGGTAAAGTCTACATGGCCTGTGTTTGACAACAACTTTTTACATAGAACACCAAAGGAACAATCCATGAAAAAAATAACTGATTAGCTGGACTACATTAAAATTAAAAACATCTGCTGTGCAAAAGACAATGTCAAGAGAATGAGAAGACAAGCCACAAACTGAGCAAACATATTTGTAAAAGGCACATCTGATAAAGGACTATTATCCAAAATATACAAAAGCTCTTAAAACTCAACAAGAAAAACAACCCAGTTAAAAGATGGGCCAAAGACCTTAACAGATACCTCACCAAAGAAGATACACAGATGGCAAGTAAGCATAGAAAAAGATGCTTCACATCACATGTCATTAGGGAATTGCTAATTAAGAAAACAATAATACACACACATCTACTAGAATGCCCAAAATTCAAAATACAAACAATATCAAATGCTGGTGAGGATGTGGAGCAACAGGAACTCTCATTATTGCTGGTGGGAATACAAAATGGTACGGCCACCCTGGAAGACAGTTTGGCAGTTTCTTACAAAACTAAACATACTCTCATTATACAATCCAGCAATCAAGCTCTTTGGTATTTAACCAAAAGAACTGAAAACTTATGTCCACACAAAAACCTGCACATGGCTGGATGTTTATAGCAGTTTTGTTCATAATTGCAAACACTTGGAAACAACCAAGATATCCTTCAGTAGGGGGATAGACAAATAGACAGTGGTACATCCAGACAATGGAGTATTATTCAGTGACAGAAATGAGATTTCAAGCCACGAAAAGACATGGAGAAACTTTAAATGCGTATTACTAAGTGAGAGAAACCAATCTGAAAAGGCTACATACTGTATGATTTCAACCTTATGACATTATGGAAAAGGCAAAACTATGAACACAGTAAAAAGATCAGTGGTGGCCAGGGGTTAGGGAGGAAGATGAGATGAGCAGGCGGAGCACAGATGATTCTTAGGGCCCTGAAACTATTCTGAATATTATAATGTTGGATACATGTCATTAGACATTGGTCAAAACGGTACAGTGCCCAACAAGAGTGAACCCTACTGTAAACTATGGACTTGAGATAATAATGATGTGTCACTGCAGGTTCATCATTGTGACAAATGTACCACTGTGCTGCAGGATGTGGATAAATGGGGGAGACTGTGCATGGGTGGAGGCAGGGAGTAGATGGGCAATTTCTATACTTTCTGCTCAACTTTTCTGTGAATCAATTTTTCTTTAAAATTACACTAAAAATAAAGTCTATTAAAAAGAAGAAACCACTTCAGTGCTTACTTACATAATGTAAAAGATATGCAAAAAACTTGTAGTCTCATCAATAATATAGCTACACTTTTATTCAAACATACTTCAATTACATGGCATTTAATGAAGGTACGTACAGTGTATCTGTGGCCTCCTGGTGCTGCAGGCCCAGCTTGGACAGCTCTGAGGCATGCACCTCTCCGCAAAGGAAGCCCCAGAGAGCACTCTCTAATCTCATAGCACATCCCTTGGCTTGGCATTTTAAGGTTCCTTTGACGGGAATTTACAACCTCCTTCTCCAGGAAGCCTTGTGAGCGAGTGCAGCTCTGCTACCCCATCTGGCACATCTGTCAAATCTGGCTCCTGCCTCAGGCCACCAGGCGGAGAGTTCTCAATTCCCAGCTTTCCTGAGTCTATGGACATTGCTCCACTAGGACTCAGAATTCTCTGTCAGAGAAGATGACTCACAGCCTAATACCCTTTCCCAAAACTCCAGCTGCTGCTGTAGCAGCACCTATCCTGTGTGTGCTGCTGACACTGCCTCCTAAATGGAAACAGAAAGCCCCAGAGGGTACCAGGGCCACCAGAGGGAAGGGAAGCTGGGAAGGACAGTAGCATCACAGGCTCCAGTGGGATTAAAAGGACATAACATCAAGAACATCAAGAAGACAAATATATTATAAAATAAAAGTAACTGACATGAAAATAGCACCTCTTGCTCAAGTTATGTCCCACATTTTGTAAATGTAATAAAAAAATTATTCTGTTTACAATCAAATCATCAAAGCATTGGAAATTTAGAATTAAGCAAGTTTATTTTTTTTGGTGGTATCCCCCACTGATTCTAAATTCCCTCTTCTTATTTATAAACACTCATCAGACGCCACATAATCACTAGTACTTGGTGAAATGTGACATAAAAATATCCTTATGGATGGAACCAAAACATTTTAAGAAAGCAATTAAAATGATTTTGCAAGCTGTTGTGTATTCATTTCATTTCAGAAGTTTATAATAACTGACATACTAAACCAAGCCCTGCTGCAACCAGGAGGACCAGGAGGCACAAAGCTTCCCCCAAAAGTAAATTAACTTGGGGCATTTTTTGAAATAGTGACTTCAATTAAACTACTATGGGAAAGAGAGAAATTAAAATGATGAAGACTTATTTTATACTATATTTTCAGTGTTAGCATGAATATGCAGAACTACCCACTGGAATATTTGAAAAATTATCTCCCTTTGAAATAATATGGAGTCTTTTTAAAACACTTTTTTAAATTTTTCAATTATAGTTGACAAACAATATTATATTAGTTTCAGGTATACAACATAGTGATTAGACTTTTATACAACTTATGTGATCACCCCAATAAATTTAGTATCCATTTTACACTATATAGTTAATACAATATTATTGACTATATTCCCTATGCTGTATTTTACATGCCCATGACTATTTTGGAACTACCAATTTGTACTTCTTAATCTATTCCCTTTTTTCACCCATCCCCCAACACTCCTCCCATCTGGCAAAATGTTCTCTGTATCTATGAGTTTTTCTATTTTGTTTTTCCGTTTACTTTGTTCTTCAGTTTCCACATCTAAATGAAATAATAGGGCATTTGTCTTTCTCTGTCTGACTTATTTCACTTAGCATAATAACCTCTAGGTCCATCTATGTTGGTGGAAATGGCAAGATTTCATTCTTTTATGGCTAAGTAATATTGTACACATGTACCACTTCTTCTCTATTCATCCATTGATGGACACCCAGGCTGCCTCCATATTTTAGCTACTGTATATAATGCTGCAGTGAACATATGGATGCACATGTCCCTTCAAAGTAGTGTTTTGTGTTTCTTCAGATAACTCAGAAGTGCAATTGCTGAGTCCTTCTCTATCTCTTGTTATACACTTTGTTTTAAAGTCTATTTTGTCTGGTGTAAGTATTGTAACCCCAGTTTGTTTTTCATGAAATACCTTTTTCCATCCCTTTACTTTCATTCTGTGTGTGGCTTTCAATTTGAAGTGAGTCTCATGTAGGCAGCATATATAAGGGTCTTATTTTCTTATCCATTCAGCCATCCTATTTTTTGTTCGAAGCATTTAAACTATTTATATTTAAAGTAATTGTTGATAGATATGTATTGTCATTTGTTATTCATATTTTTGAGCCTTTTCTTCTTCTTAAAGAAGTCCCTTTAACATTTCTTATAATACTGTTTGATGGTAATAAACTCCTTTAACTTTTTCTTGTCTGGGATGCTCTTGATCTGTCCTTTAATTCTAAATGATAGCTTTGCTGGGTAATCTTGGTTGTAAGTCCTTGCTTTTCATCACTGAATATTTCCTGCCAATCCCTTCTAGCCTGTAAAGCTTCTGTTGAGAAATTGGCTGACGGTCTTATAGGAGCTCGCTTGTAGGTAACTAACTGCTTTTCTCTTGTTACTTTTAAGATTCTTTCGTTGCCTTTAACCTTCTGCATTTTTTTTTTTTTAAATTGGGGAAGTGGGGGAGGGGAACAGCGTTGGGGAATCAGAGAAGGGGAACAGACAAGTTGCTGTCCTTTTAATCTTCAGTCTAGTTGTGGAGAATGTCGCTTCGCTGGCCCATGTTGGTATTAGCATTATGTTTTTCCCAGGTGAGGTAGATTGGTTGCTGGCCCCTGGACTGCCACTCACTGTGGCTCTTGGCAGCTCACACTGGCTGCCTGCCGCTCATGCCAGATGCCAGCCACTCATGATATTTCACGGCAGCCCACTGCAGCCTCACTGCAGCCTATGCCGTTGCCGATGACTCATGGCAGCACAGCTCCAGGTCGAGCTGTTGTTCACCATCTTAGCTGTAGAGGGTGCAGCATCACTGGCCCTAATGTGGGATCCAAACCAGGGCCCTGCTGCTCAGAGCTGGCGTCCCAAGCCAGCTCTTAACCAATGCGTCACTCGGCCGGCCCAGCCTTTGGAATTTTAATTATGATGTGTCTCAGGGTTGGCTTATTTGGGTTCATCTTGTTTGGGACTCTCTGTGCTTTCTGGGCTTGTATGTCTATTTCCTTCACCAGGTTAGGGAACTTTTCCATCATTTCTTCAAATAGGTTTTCAATTCCTTGCTCTCTTTCTTCTCCTTCAGGTACCCCTACAATGCAAATTTTGGTATGCTTGATGTTGCCCCAGAGTCCTCTTATATTATCCTCATTGTTTTGGGTTCTTTTTTCTTTATGTTATTCTGATTGGGTGTTTCTGCTACCTTATTATATAAATTGCTGATTTGACCCTCTGCTTCATCTAATCTACTATTGATTCCCTCTAATGTGTTGTTTACTTCAGTTATTATAGACTTCATTTCTGTTTCTTTTTTATGTTTTCTATCTCCATTTTTGTTTCCTATCTCTTCGTTGAAGTTCTCACTAAGATTATTGAGCATCCTACTAGCCAGTGCTTTGAATTCTACTAGTAGATTGCCTGTTTCCATTTTGATTAGTTCTTTTTCTGGTGCTTTGTTCTGGTCTTTCATTTGGGACATGTTTCTTTGTCTCCCCATTTTGGCTGCCTCCCTCTGTTTGTTTCTATGTATTAGATAGAGTGGCTATGTCTCTCCCCATCTTAGTAGAATGGCCTCAAGTAGTGGGTGTCTTGTGGGCCCAGTCGCCCAGTCTCCCTGGTTACCTGAGTGAGGTGCTGCTGGTTTATTTCTTATGTGGGTTGTGTTTGCTCCCCTCTTATAGTTGAGCCTTGGTTGCTGTTGGCACATTAATGGGAGGGATTGACTGTCAGGCTGATTGGTTGTGAGGACTGGTTGTTACTACAGTGGAGGAGCTGTTGTGCAGGGGCTGACCCTACAGCACAGGATTTGATTTAGCAGGGCTCTGGTATCTGCCCAGTCTACTCTTGGGGTGTGTTGTCTGCAGAGGCAGCTGGGTGGTGCTCCAGTTCGAGGGCCCCCTGGAATGAGCCACAAAATGATCTGCAGATTGCTGCCATCCATGCTAGGCTTGGAGATGCCTCAAAAAGGCTAAGCTGAGAACCGAGGCGGCTGCCACTAGTGCCAGGCTTAAGGCTGCTTAACAAGAGGTATGGGGCATGCTGAGGCCAGAAGCTGCTTGCTTTAAGAAAGTCTGCAGCATGAGCCAAGACAGGCCACTTGTATGGAAAAGCCACTGGAAGCGCCTTGGGTGGACCTGCAGGATGGGTGAGTTGGGGTCTCAGGGAATTACCAGGGCGGGGCAAATGGTGTTAACCAGGTTGATGGAGACGCAGATATGGTATCTGCCTAAATCTGCACATTGGGAGAGAGGATGGCTCAACAAAGAAACAATGGCTTCTGTTGGTACTTCTGTCTGGGAGAAAGCTGCCCCTCCATTCTTTGCCCTGAAGCCAGACACTTCAGTTTCTCCTCATATGTCCCTGGCAACTTTCGAGTTGATATCCCAGCACTGAAGCTCAGAGTGAGTTTATCAGTGAGTAAGTCCATGCATAGGCCCTTTAAAAGGAATGCCTGGGACTCCAGCCACCCTCTATCTCACTCAGCCACCATCCCTGGTGTTTTTCACAGATGGAAGTTGTGGGGACTCCTCTTCCCAGTATTGGAACCCTGGGCTAGGAAGACTGATGTGGGGCCAGGACCCCTTAATCCTCAGGAAAGACCTTCATAGATGAGGTATCCCTCCTGATTCTTAACCACCACATGTGGGTGTGGGACCAGCTCTTTCCACATCTCTGCCCCTCCGACCAGTCTCAACCTGGCTTCTTTTGTATGTCCTTGCTTGTAGAACTTCTGTTCAGCTAGACTCCAGTTGATTCTCAATGATGCTTGTTCTGTAGTTTAGTTGTAATTTTGATGTGGTCCTGAGAAGATGCAGGCACAGCATTTACCTACTTTGCCATCTTGACTGGAAATCCCCACATGGCATCTTGCTTTGATTTCAAGTAGAAGTCTTCAGAAAAACTTGGTCCTGTGATTTCCATCTTATGGGGACACAGTAGTTGAAAAACTGAAATGGGCAGTCCTAAGCTAAGCCATCACTAAATGTTAGGAATGTGAAATACCTCAGGATGACATGACCCTCTCTTAGCCAGAGGTCCAACCTACCAGACTTCTTAGGTTCCTACCAACCAGACCTTAACCAGAGCAAAGACATGCCAGACAATGGCCCAAGTCCTGAACAGACAATCACCTAGAGGACTTTTTTTCTATAAATGAGGTGGAGGTAAACTTGGGCCTTAACTCAGCCAATTGTGTTTACAATTAGGACAAAGATCAGAAGCCACAAAGACCCACTGATGGTCCCAGTAAATGACAGCTGACAGTGGTAGACTGCAAAAGAGAGAAACATAAAAAGTATTTGGTGCAGAAGAAACGGTTCTAGTGACTTCAACAGCCTCCATACCATTGGTTTCTAGCTTTGGACAACAGTGAAGGTTCATTGGGCTAGTCTTGACTCAATAAGGATAGGTGTGCTCAGCACAATGTATTTAAAAAATGAAGAAACTGTAAACTGTATTTCCAAAGTAATTACAATAATAATTCTTTCAAAGTTTTGGTGGCTAATGGAGTCAGCTTCACCTATGTATAAAATTTGCTCAATTGGAGGCTTTAGTGTCTGACCATGATGAGTAAAAAGGGCAAGAGAAAGCTGTGATGTGGGGTTGGGAGGAGCACTGAACTGATAAGTTTCCATATTTCTGATCTTCTATTTCCTATAAAATGGATGGAAAGGAATAAAGAAAAATAGCAAGTAAAATACCAGAGATAATAAAAACTAGAAACGGATTTCAAATATACAGCCACTTAAATGTAAACCTAAATTTTGGATATGAAGCAGAGAATATGTTTTCTTTCCCAAAGAACAAACCGAGAAATAAAATCCCCACCAAATAAGCATATGAAATTTTGCAATGTTTGATGTTGCCACTATTAGAAGATACCTTCTGAAAGGAGTTACAATGGAAATATAGAAACAATAAGCACAAACACAGAACCCAGAGAAGAGCTTCCTACACAGAAGATGGTTCGAATTTTTGCATTCTGAGAACCCCAGCTATAGACAATAGCTGTTTCCTGCAAATACATTGCTAAAGGCCATCTGAGCAACATCATGTTAATATAAATGTCATCTCACAAAGATGACTTTACGAAAGGGAAATACATAGATGATTTTATAACAAGATAAAAAGGGTTCATAATATTTAATTTTATAAACGCAATTTCCCCAAAATTTCCTGGTTATTACTGTACCACCCCTTGGAGAATCAGGGTTATATTCATATAATTTCAGTCCCTCACATACTACCGGAGAACTGGGATGGCAGGGTCATGGCAAGAACAACCACCCTAACTATCTTGCTTTAGACCTAGGAGACCAGTGACTAGCACCCCTGAATCTGGACACCGGGAAGGGGCCATTACTGGAGCAACTGTTTCAGTTATAGTAGAGAAAGTGAGATCTCTGTAGGCTCAGAGAAAACCTAAAATGTATGTAAATAACTACACTGTAAGGGCTCTTTACAATGAGAACTATGACATATCATGACTAGGTCTTTCTACTTAAGAGAGAGATACATACATGATGTATTAAAAGAAAAATTTTATCCAATATCTTACTGTTTTACTATTTATCTATCCATCTATCTACCTCCAATATTTATTAAGTACCTTTTGGTATCTGAAGGGCTATGCATCAATTATCTGAAAATTTCAGAGATTACTATTGTCACACAATACCTTCTTACCATCCCCAGAGCCCAGAACAGTGACTTGCACACAGTAGACACACAATATGTATCTGATGCTGAATGAATAAAATGAAGGAGTGAACAACAGAAAGAATGACCAGTGAAACCCTTTATTCATTCAACAGATATTTATTGAGGAGTCAACTGTGTGCCAAGGTAGAGGAGTAAGCAAACAAGTAAAATTGTGACAAGTGCCATGAAGGAAATAAATCAGATGATACCATAGAGAGTAATTGGATTGAGAAGATGCTCTAGATAAAGGTTATCCAGGGAGGCTGTCTAAGGAGGAAGCTTTTGTGCTGAGACCTGAAGGATGATATGGCATTATTCTACTTTGAGGGGATGGGGAAAGTGTTAGCAGTCCAGCAAAAGAAACAGAGGGTGAAAAGGCCCTGAGGCCAGAAAAGCCAAGTTGTTTAAGAAACAGAAAGGAGACCAATATAATACTATGTTTTAAATGCTGAGTAGAGTAAAGCACACCAAAATGTGATACCCAGAAACAACTTCCAGATTATTTTACTAAGCTCCTCCGAAGAACTCTACAAACAAATAAAGTGGAGGCTTAAGACAATCACTTGCGTAATTCAGACAATTCACCATTACTACACTCATATTTTGGACTTCATTGTTCTACATAATTAATTCAGACTAAGTATAACATAACATATACATGCCACTTGCTTCAGTTCAGAGAATAATAGTATAGATATTTATATCCCATTTTATATCAGTGTTAAGTACCCCTTGGTGTCTTCAGAGAATAATGATGATTTTTAAGTTTTCTAGTTTCATGTGGTTAGATCCTTTTTCTCTTGTTGAGATATTTTTAAAAAATTCAACATTTTAAGAAATATCTTGGAAGCACTTTGCACTTGAGAAAGAAAGAATTGCAATCCTCATAACAATTTCTCACAATTTGTCAAATCCGACTTTAATTGTGGGTGGATTCTTACAAGTTCACAGGGTAGGGAAAATTGTAGCAATTAAGGCAATTAAAAGCAAATTCAACACATATGTGGCCAATTAATTTACAACAAAGGAGGCAACAATAGGGAAAGGACAGTGTCTTGTCAATAAATGGTGCTGGGAAAACTGTACCACTATCTTACAGCATACACAAAAATTAACTCAAAATGGATTAAAGACTTGAATATAAGACCCCAAACCATAAAACTCCTAGAAGAAAACATAGGCAGCAAATTCCTTGGCATCAGTCTTGGCAACGATTTGTTTGGATCTGACTCCAGAGGCAAAGACAAAAATAAACAAGTGAGATTACATCAAATTAAAAAGCTTCTGCACAGTGAAGGAAACCACCAACAAAATGAAAGGCAACGTGCTGAATGGGAGAAGATATTTATACATCATATATCCAATAAGGGGTTAATAGGCAAAATATATGAAGAACTCATACAACTCAATTACAAAAACAAAACAAAACAAAAAACAAAAGAACAACTAAAAAATGTGCTGAGAATCTGAATGAACCTTTTCCAAAGAAGATATATGGCCAACAAGCACAATAAAAAATGTTCAACATCACTAATCATCAGGGAAATGCAAATCAAAAGCACAATGAGGTATCAACTCACACTTGTCTGAATGGCTATTATTAAAAAGACAAAAAATAGGTGTTGGCAAGGATGTGGAGAGAAGTGAACTCTTGAGCCCTGTTGGATGGGAATGTAAATTTGTGCAGCCACAATGGAAAACAGTATGGAGGTTCCTCAAGTAATTAAAAAAAGAACTACCATATGATCCAGAAATTCCAATTCTGGGTATTTATCGAAGAAAACAAAAATACTAATTTGAAAAGCTATATTCACCCCTATGTTCACTGCCACATTATTTACAATAGCCAAGATATGGAAAACCAACCTAAGTGTCCATGGATAGATGAATGGATAAGTAAGATATGATATGTACACACACACACACACACACACACACACACACACACACACACACACAAATACTATTTAGCCATAAAAATGAATGAATTCTTGCCAACTGTAACAACATGGTTGGACCTCAAGAAGACAATGCTAGGGCTGGCCGAGTGGTGCGTTGGTTAAGAGTTGGCATGGGATGCCAGCGGCCCCAGTTCGGATCCCACATATGAGGGCCAGGACACTGCCCTCTACAGCTAAGATGGTGAACAACAGCTCCACCTGGAGCTGGGCTGCTGTAACTTCCTGGGATGGCATAGTTGCAGCCCCTGCTACAGTGAGCTGTCATAGGCTACAGTGAGTGGCCGGCAGCCAGCGTGAGCTGCTGGCAGCCAGCGTGAGCTACCAAGAGCTGCCGTGAGGGGCCATCCAGAGGCTGGAGACCGATCTGCCTCACCTGAGCAGAGTGCAATGATGATACCAACATGGGCCAGTGAAGCGACATTCTCCACAACTAGACTGAAGAACAAAAGGACAGACACTTGTTTGTTCCCCTTCCCCAATTCCCAAATGCTGTTCCCCTCCTCCAGTTCCCCAATAAAATCTTTAAAAAAAAAGAATACAATGCTAATTTAAGTAAGTCAGACAGAGAAAGACAAATACCATATGATTTTACATATATGTGGAATCCAAGAAACAAAATAAAAGAACAAAAACAAACTCATTGATACCGAGAACAGATTGGTCGTTGCCAGAGGGGAGGAGGTTAGAGAATAGGTGAAATGGGTGAAGGGGATCAAGAGGTACACACTTCCAGTTATAAAATAATAGGGCCGGCCAAGCGGTGCGGTGGTTAAGCGCTGGCTCGGGAAGCCAGCAGCCCTGGTTCAGGTTCCACATATGAGGGCCAGTGACACTGCCCTCAAAAAAAATAAATAAATAAATAAAATAAAATAAAATAATAAGTCCTGGGGAGGTAATGTACAGCATGGTAATGTACAGTCAATAATACTGTATTGCACATTTGAAAGTTGCTAAAAGAATTAAATCTTAAAAGTTCTCATCACAAGAAAAAAATTTTTTGTAATTTTGCATGGTGACAGATGGTAATTAGATTTACTGTGTTGATCATTTTACAATGCATGCAAATATCAAATCATTATGTTATAGTACAGCTGAAACTAATATAATACTGTATGTCAATTATACTTCAATTAAAAAAAAGCAAATCGATAACATCTCCTTTAGAGTCTCTGGTAATATTCTAGCCAAGATATTTCTCTTTTACTCCCAGGCTTCGCATACTGAAGAATATTGCTCTAAACTGACCATGACACCACCTTCCCAGCCTTTCCTACAGTTTGCTCATAACCCAGGTATGTGCGAGCAAATTACAGATGTTCTCTCAAAGTCAGAGGTAAGTTAATTGATGGGCCTAAAGTTATATATTTTTAAAAAGGGCAAATGGCAGAAAAATTAAAATAGGGTAATAGCCCTGTGTTGTATGTAGAAACTTAAATGAACAGATCTGTAACTATGAATTAAGGACCAAGTATGAGTCACCATTCAGGAAAGATGAACTCTACATTGCTAATAATGGGTGCCTCTGAGTGGGGCTGGAGGTTATCAGGGAGAGAAACTTTAACCTATCACAAATGGAGAAGCCAATATGTATATGTATATATTTAAACTGGTGATATTATGGATGATTTTTTTACTTTACTTTTCGTGTTTCTCAGTATTTTCAAAATATTTTTTTTAGTAAGTAGGCCAGTAGGTTAAATTTCTGACCACATAATTTTATCTGGTTGTCAATAAAGTCAATCCCCACCCCCCGCCCCACCCCTGCACACACACACACACACCCCTTCAAACATTTACGTAGGCTTTCTCTGTATCATGATCTGCATGGCTTAGGTATGGTAAGCTCTTGGGCACTCAGGTCTAACAACTGCAGCACTTGATGTTATCGTAAGATATTTAAGTTGTAGGTCTTCCAGCTATGACATCTAAATATTCTCTATTTTTCTGTCTATTATTTCTCAGTGAGCATTGTGCCTTTTCTAATTATTTGATGAGGGTAATTAAGATATTTGATAAGATCAATAAAACAAATCAGTCCTAAATGTACACTTAATTGGAAACCTTAATATGCCAGAAATGTCAAGGTGTTTTTCTCCGTGTGTCCCGTACATTTAGCAGGGAACATGGTACAGCATTGTTCTATTACCAGGGAGACTACAACTGTAGCTCACAGCTGCATCCCCAGTGTACAGTACCTGGGACATGTTAGATACTCAATAAATATTTGTGGAATGAACGAATGAATGATTATCAGTCTGTGAAAAATTCCACAGGAAGGCAGGATGCAGTGGAAAGTCATGAGTTTGGAATCAGAAGGATCTATATTTAAATCCCAGTTCTGCCACATACTAGCTATGTGACCTTGAGCAAAATGATGCACTTCTCTGAACCCTGGTTTCTTTAACTGTTAATGGGGATAACAGTACCTCCCTACTTCATTGGGTTTTTGTGAAGATTAAGATAATATACATGTACCTAAACATCTGCATTCATTAAATGGTAGTTCTTCCTTTTTATGGACACTTAAACTTTTGTCTAAAGATGAAACCATCTTGCAGTCCTCTCTACACCACATTGTGTTTGTGAAAATCAAAATTTACTTTTTATATACTATTTTGTCCACCAAGAATGCTTTGTGCCTTATTTCTTCCTACAGAATGCAGGGTCACCCTCAAGGTCAAGTTGAACTACCACCTTTGCCTCAATGTTTTTATCCTCTACTCCCACCCCCAGCCAAAAACTAATTATTTCCCCTAAGTAAGAATACTTTCCTACCTCTCTAATGGCCTGACTTATATTGCTGAGTTTACAGTCATTTCTCCTTGTGATTTCTCCCCTCCTAGGCCATCAGCTCCCTGAAGGACAACGGTAATTTCTGTTCATGACAGAATGCCTCAAAAGTATTGTTCATAGTGTTTTCCGGGTAATAGATGTTTAGGGAATTTTAAAAAATGTAATTAAGAAACTTGATCATATTTTCCCACAGGAAGAATGATATAATGGGCTATTACATGCCTGTTCAAAAAATTGATTTGAAATAAATTACAGATAGAATTAACCTGATGAAAGCAAAGATCCAATAACCATAAAAATAACTATACACATGGTAAAATTAGGCTTTGGGTTCTATAAAACATGTGTAAATGATAGCTACACACAATACATTGATCACAAAGGTTTCAACATAACACAAAGATGTATCTATAACCTAAAAAAAAACCCTCTGACATATCATAAATCTGTCCTAACTCCTATACCCAGCTACAACAAATAAAAAACTTTTTAAAAATTAGAATACTTTGGATGAGCTAGTTTCTTTAAATTGATGCTTTTTTAAAAATTCCTCACCTTATAAATGACCTTGTTGCAAGCACAGCCATTGAAAACCACTCAAATGCCTCGCTTACCTTTTGCCCTTCCCTTTCCAGCACAAAAAATTCTTAGTCATAGCTTCAATATGGCTCTTGCTAGAACCTTTGGTTATTTTTGCCCCTTTCAATGATACCACTTTCTCTCAGTCACGTTTTCTTTATACTCAACTACCTTTATTTCAGCTCTGGGGCTAATAAGAGATGCTAGTGTTTATTGAGCAATTACTATGTGCTAGGAGTCATGCTGAGTCCTTCAAAGATGACGTATCAGCCACAGCCTTGTAGGGCAGCAAGTGGGACCACAGAGTGGGTGGCCTCACTAGGGCTAAGTGGACAAAGAAGGCTTTCCAGAAGAGACAGCTCTCACATGAAGGTTTTAAAGAACAAGTCAGACAAAGACTAAAGAAAAAGGACTGCAGTACAAGGAGCACCGAGCTGTGAAAAAGCAGGACTTGCTCAAGGCACTGCAAGTCTTTTGATAATAGATCAGCCAGCTCTGCTAAGATACTCCCGAGACTAGGTAGCTGAGAATATTAGAACAACCAGAGTCAACTGAGATTAATTGGGTATTTTCTCTGGAAGGCACAATTATGTCAACTTATTTGACGTTGTTAACCAGTCTAGCCTTAACTTGTGAATTAACAGGTGTAATAACCATCTAGAAGTTTTCTATTAACACAGCTCATCCTATTCCTATGATCGCTGTTCTGACCCAGCCTCCAGCCTTGCCCTCACCCTGCTCCCCTGACTTGACCCTCAGCAGAGAGCCAAACCAACATCCTATACTCTGGAGAAAGCAGGGGCAGAGGTTCAGACCAGGGTTCTCAAACTTTCACATGTATACAGCCCACCTGGGGATTTTGTTCAAATCATCGGGTCCGAGGATGGGTTCGATCGGTCTGGTTCAGTTGGTCTGGGGCCTAAGAGTCGGTATTTCGAATAGGCTTCCAGGTGCTGCTATCCTGAGGATCACACCCTCTTGAGTAGGGAGACTCGTAGAGCAGATCCTGCAAGTCATATTGACTAGACCGACATCCCTTCCCCCACACGCACCACCTGAGTAATCTGCTCTAAGCCCCAGTTTTCTCATCTTAAAATGCAAGTGGCTGCTGTGAAAATGAGATGAGAATGTATGAGCAGCATCTGGCACCTGGTCAGCCTTCAGAAAATGGTGGCTTTTACTAGTAGTAGTGGATACCTTTGGGGATGTCCAGTCAGAGATGCCTGGGTGTCCTTTCCTTTCACTTCCCCCAAACTGTTCTTGATTCTTCTCCTTCTGGCCTGCTCCTGAGCTATGCCCAGTCCAATTTCCCTCTTTTACTAATATTTCCAATATCTCTCATCTGCCTTCAAAAATGTTTATCTTTCATATCCTAAAAAATAAACAGTCCCTGTAACTTTCAGCCACTACCTTCTTTGTTTCACAGTCCAACTTAAAGTTTGAAAGATTCCTCTATGCCTTTTGGTGCCCCCTCTATACCCCCACCCCACTATACTCCCAACTGTCCACCATTGATCTAGAAACGAAAATGCTATGGTCTCTTATGAATTGTCATTCTCCTTCACTTCTTCACTCTTTTGCTATGACATTCGGATATGTTTTCCTGTAGCTTGCACTATCAACAACAAAGATGGTTTATATGCCATATTGCATAACATTTTATAATAAATTTTTTATGTCATCAATGTATCTACACTTAAATCTAATTGATGCCACTTAGTATGTTTTGAGTATTTTTGGCTGAAATTCAATATAATGGCAAATTTATTACCATATAACAAAGGTTTAAAATAAAAATATCATTTATGTACAAAGCAGCTCAACATGTAATTAAATGTATAAAATAATCAAAATATCAATTTTTTCTTTTCTGTGGATTTTTGACACATTTTTTGGGGGAAAAAACCTTGAAATCAATTAACGCAGTGAAATAGTTAATATCCGTGGTCCATCCCTGCAGTGACCTAGGAAGAGGCATGAGAAAGGCAGAGGATGCCCATTTAAATACAGTTATGGCACATCCTCTTACCGTATGAAGTCCCTTCTGTTGGGAGTTTGGCCCATGTCCCACAATGTCATCACCTCAGGGATTCCATGACTAGTGCTATCTCCCAAGGCTGAGTTAAGTCCTGAGCAAACAGTGAGGAGTAAGCCTCTGCTCCACAATGGGAAGGGCACTATTTTCAGGAGATTTTTAATTACTGTGTGACTCCCGAGCCCCAATTCCCATCAGGTGGTGAGGTAAGCTAGGGCAAGGGCTGGAGCCATCCCTAGAGGAAGCCTGGACCCACCAGCCCTGCTGTACAGTACGCCTCACAGAGCACTGGCGTCTCAGGCGGGTTCTTCCTTCTGCCAAAGGAGTTCTCCACATGGTCCGGCAGAGGGGGCTCTCCTGGTCCCACAGTTGGATGCGGGGTCAAAGTTTAACAGCAAGAGCCAATGACAGTCACTATCCTCTGTGCACACGTGTCCCCTGAAGACCTCATCAATCTGGGTGGCTGATGAAAATCAACTTCAGAAGCTCCAGCATTCCTCATCCAAATGCCATCACCATGTCCCCCCGTTTCTTAGCATGCACTAGCTGCAGCGCTAAGGGCACAAAGTAGAGGTGGGAGTGAAGGTTAAGATGGAACATGGGAGGAAATGAGATGCTGTAAGCACATGAGGCCAATGAAGTAGTTTAATGGTCAGTAGTAGTCGCAATCCTTAGCGAAACCACCTCTCCCATTCCAAATGCCCTGTCACCCTTCCACCAGATTTTTTTTGTTTTTTTCTTAGCCTGGTAAATAAGGACAATCACTAAGCTACTCTGGCATATAAATACATGCTGTTCAGTAAGGAGATATCGTCAAGGAATCTGCATTTGTGTGTTTCAGGAAACATCTTATTCTAATCTTGAATAAACAATTTCCCAATCTACCTGTAGACAATTCATTACTCACTGAAGACACCATCCTTACCTGAACTCTTGCTTCTGACTGTTCTTGTAAACCATCTCTTTAATCATTTCACATGTATATGAAACCTTATGAAAGTTGACTTCCTTACTACCCATTGTCTGTGGATTGGGTGGCCATGATGACTGATAAGGCTTGTGAGAAACCTTGATTTCAATCCTGATTAGGATCAAGAACAAGAAAGAACGCCAGATTCAGTAAGGGATGAAACACAGGACAGTGGCTTCAAAGTTGGGTGGGCACAGCAACGGATGCTTGGTCAGCCTGCTTCAGCCCCCAAAAGAGAGACCTGCCCCATCCCACCCCCCACCCCCATTGAGGTCTCCCCAGTTGGGTCACAGCAGCCCCACTTCCAACTCAGGGAGGGGCAGTGGGGAAGAAGCCACAAACTCAAAAATGAGCTACCGATCTCATTTGAATCCACTACGCAACATTTTCCTGCTGTTTTTAATAATGGTACTAAACCTCCAGGAAGTAGGAAGAAGTGGATGAATCACAGAGTTGATCAAAGAGTAGCTCTGAATGCAGGAAAACACATCAGGTGGGCTTAAACGATAGAGAATGAATCAAATTCCATAGTTAACTTTCAAAAGATCATGACGAGTATATATTATACATTTTGATGTTTTACTTTTTCATCATTGTTTTACAATAATTATTACTTAATGCCTATCAAACGTTATTATTTAGGAAGACTCTTTAAAGACAAAACTAAGCAAATTAGTTTAAGACCATGGAAATTTGTAAGTGAACATTATACTCTTTTTTTAGCACATGCAAAGGAGACTGTGAAATGATTTGCTTGCTTGAAAACAGTTCTAAATACAATATTTCAGCTTTTAAAGTCTTATTGTTAATAACTGTCTCTAGATTGACACTGTTGTATATTCAGTGCCCAATAAATCATTGTCTTCTAAGTTCTACAGTGACATGTATTTTTCCACATGGTGAATGCCTAGTAAATAAAAAGAAACATGTCTTAGACATTTACTATATCCTGTGAAAATATTAGAGAGAAGCTTGAAGAAAGACCAAGTTCTCTATTTGATTAAAGGCTGGTTCAATATTTGGAACAAAAACCTTGAAGATGACTTTGACTAGGTTTTCAAAAGCTCAATTCAATATTACATAATATTCCTAATCTGTCAAGTGGAATTCTCCAGAAAAAAAAACAGATCCAAGAAATAATATTTCTTGTACTTTATCTTAGAGGGCTGACGGCAGGGTCCCATATACTTGAAGAATTATGAGGGTAGGAAGAGAAGTACAGCTGGTGTTCATTATTCGCAGTAGTTATGTCCTGTAAAGTCACTGCAAACACTGACTTAATGAACACTGAGCCATGGCTCCTAGGGGAAGGTTCCTGCAAGCCTCTGGTCACAACACTTTTTTCAACTGATCAATACACAACCTTGTTTTATGTGTGTTTCTGTTTAAAGACAGCTTGGTTACTACACTGTTGGTTCATTAACAGTAAACCCGTGGCCAAGAGCACTGTCACTCATGCCTGAACCTTTGTTCTCTAACTCCCACTTTCTCTGTAAAGCATACCCACAGCTTTCTTGCACATAGGAACACTAGACAGCTCTTCAGCACTATGCTTGGGGGTCATTTTAAACAGTGAAATCACCTATGAAAAACCACAAAAGTGTGAAAAATGGTACGCTAAATAGATTGCAAAAATGACCCATTCGTCGTCTAAGAGCAGAGACAAGACAGCAGCGCATCATCGTCTTGTTCACCTTCAGCTGGGACATTCATGTTGGATGACAAGTTTCTCACTGTTGTGCCCATGTCCACAAAGGATCATAAGAGCACTGTGAGTATTGATTTTGGGGTTACAAGTAAATTTTAGGGGGTAGGCAAATTCTCAAATCAGAATGCGCAGATGAGGACTGACTATACCTCTTTTTCACCTCAGGGCACACACGGCTCTGCAAAGGCACGGAGCCCTCCTGAAGCCACCTCACCAGGCTGGCTGCTGTCCCCTTATTCCCTAAACAGCCTGGTCAAGGCAGCGGCAGAGCTGAGCTCTCCAAAAGGCCTCAGGAGCAGGGCAGAACTCGCTCCAGTTTCAGAGAAGGTTTTTAACTGTTCCCTAGAAAAGAAGGGGAAATAAAGAGACCATTCCCTATCTACACATCTTAATCCAGGACAATTTGAATGATCTCAGAAGAGCTCGCAAAACTTCAGCCCATTTTCCCTGCAGAACATTTAATCTTGAGAAAAGTGCCTCCATATCAAGCCTTTTGCCTTTTCTAATTAAATTCTGGAAGAACACTCAAAGAGTTACTGTCCTTACACTTCCTTAGTATGAAAAACCAAGGATGAGCCCAGATGGTAGAGAGCCCAGAGAGGGAAGGCACCACTTAGAAAGTCTACTTAGCTAAATCAAATCAAGAGGCCTACAGTTCTGGAGAGAAAAGACAATGATATTTTATGGGTGGGGGTTTTTAAAGCTCAGAGCTGAGTTTGTTGTTTTTGGTTTTTGTTTTCTGGTTCAATCACAGTAACTAATTCATCAATGTCTTTAACATAACAATATAACAAATTCAAAGCTGGCTTACAATGTTGTTTAAAAAGCCCTGAAATTACAACTAAAAATACAATTAGGCTTGGGAAGCCGGTGACCCCGGTTCAGTCCCACATATGAGGGCCAGTGACACTGCCTTCAAAAAAAAAAAAAAATACAATTAAGCAGGTCGGCCAAGTGGCGCAGTGGTTAACAGCTGGCTTGGGACGCCAGCAGCCGTGGTTCGGATCCCACATATGAGGGCCAATAACACTGCTCTCTAAAAAAAAAAAAAAAAAAAAAAAAAAAATACAATTAAGGAGTAAAAAGAATAACTATTGCACTGTGTTGTAAACAATAAATACATAAATAGAAAACAATTAAACAACAATAAAAAATACAATTAAAAAAACATTGGAAGGAGCACAGAAATGGTTATATTAAAGACATTGATGAATTAGTTACTATGATTAAAACAAAAAACTTAGCTCTGAGCTTTCCTGTAGCAAATAAGGAAAATGTTGTGATTCGTAGCTTTCACCAATAGCTAAATGCCAACATGGATCATCTAATGTACAAAGAATATACTTTATGGAGACTGACGTTCAGCAAGTGTTTATTGTGCCAACGCCACTGTAATTTATGATGTCATGGTTTCTCGGTCAGCTGGTGTTCCGTCCATATGGTATGGCCCTAGCCAGTCCACAAGAGGAGTGTGAGCTACTGCTAGCCCCATGAGTCAACTGCCATTGTGACAGGGCAGAGGGCTGGATTCCCCTCATTAGACATCTTACAAGATGGTCACTAACAATGTTAAAAAAGGAACAAGTTGATAAAGATCTGTAAAACCTGAAGATCCAGTGACTTGCATAAGCAACCAGGAGGGGCCCAAGAAAGAGATGCACTTGGATATCAAAACAGTGTCCCTGGTAACAAAGTACAGTAAGAGCAAAGGTCTGTTACATCCTCGTGTTTGCTCCTGGGAGTCAATTTTGGACACAATGGCTTATGGTTTTTTGCCTATTGAACAACGCTGATCTACTGCTGTATCTATTAAAAGTGATAACAAAATTATGCTCATAAAAGTGATTTTAGGGGCCTTGATTCCTTTCAAAATAAATGAAGGTTTGATCATTAGAAATAGTAATAACTACCCAGAGGACATTATAAACTTGGACATGTTCTCTTTGTTGAGTATATTCAACAGCTACTACTTCTGGACATTTAGCTCCACTCTGCCTGAAATGTCCCCCCTTCTGCTGTTCTGAGCAGGCCTCCATTCCCCCAAAGTTCTAGAATAAGCAAACTTCCTGGTTAACTCAGGAGAGTCACACCTACTTCATATCTGACGTGATTAATAGGTGTTTACTTTCACTCTAAAACTTGTCCCCACTATAGGAAAAAATAAAGACAGATAATAACGTGTTGATGCAACAGTGGAAATATTAGCACCCTCCTAGACTGCTGATGGGAATGAAAATTTGTACAGCTGCCTTGCAGAATAGTGTTGCAGTTCCTCAAAAGGTTAAACATAGAGTTACCATATGAGCCAGCAACTCTACTTCTAGATATTGGGTTGTCAGAAAAGTCATGATGCATTTTTGCAATAAAAAACATAGAAAAAATACTCATGTCATGACTTTTCTGACAACCCAATATGTACCCAATATAAATTAAAACATAGGCCCTTATAAGCTTGTATATGAATGTTCATATCATAATTTTTCATAATAGCCCCAAAGTGGAAACATCCCAAAGGCCATCAACTAATGAATGGATAAATAAAATGTCGTATGTCCATACAATGGAATATTATTCAGCAATAAAAAGGAATGAAGTACTGGTACATGCCACAACATAGATGAACCGTGAAAACATTATGTTAAGTAAAAGAAGCCAGACATAAAAGGCCACATACTGTATGGCCTCATTTATTGTATAAAATGTCCAGAATAGACAAATTTATAGAGACAGAAAGAAGATGTGTGTTTTTCTGGGCCTGGGAGGTGGTACTGAGAGGATGGAATAGTAACAGCTAATGCATACAGGGTTTCTTTTTTGGGTGATGAAAATGTTCTAAAATTGGTGATGATTGCACAACTCTGGGGATATACTAAAAACCATCAAATTCTACACTTTGAATGTATTGTATGGTAGGTGAATTATATCTCAATAAAGCTGCTATAAAAAGTAATAATAAATCAATAATAATGTAATTATAATATTAATAATAACCACCATCAGGAAATTAGTTACATGGTCACTCTACTCATAGCACCAAATATCAGGTACTCAGACATCAATGGGGAAGAAGGGGTTTGAAAACCTTTAGCAATGATCTGGTGAAGCCTCCTCAACTTTAATAAAGCATGTGAATATGCTAATTACATATCTTCAAATCATTCTATTTTGGGTGGGAAGAGAAGCAGGGTGATGGGTTCCTGTGATGTAGGTTTTCAGTGGAGATGAATCAGATGGGCTTTCTACACCAGCAATCCAGAAATCAAGGACTGAGTATAAAGCTCTTAGTACTAAACAGTAACAGCTTTCTACTCACTTAAACATGATGAAAACAAAAGTTTTTATTTACTTAAATATGTCCCAAGAAAGGACACCAAAACATTAGAATACATTACTTAACCTACTGCAAGATCGGCATTTCAATACAATTTCATATTGATCTTAACTCACTAAAGGTAAAACATTTCCTATTCTCTGACCAAAAAGTATTCTGCCCTTAATCCTCACCGAGTCTTGCTCTCCTGTTCTATTTGGCACTGATTATTCCAAAATTCTGGATCGAGCCACTCATCATTTTGCTTGGTTTTCTCCATCTTGCTTCTATTTTGGTGAAAGCTTACAACACTGTCTATGAAACACATGTCTTGGTCAATTCATTGATTGCTGTGAAGTGACAACCATGCCCATTTTAATTAGTCTCCAGGAGAGCCTTTAAATATTAACTCTTGGGTCGGCCGAGTGGTGCGGTGGTTGGGCGTTGGCTTGGGAGGCCAGCGGCCCCGGTTCAGGTCCCACATGTGAGGGCTAGTGATGCTGCCCTCAAAAGAAAATAAATAAATAAATAAATAAATAAATAAATAAATAAATAAATAAATATTACTCTTATACTAGGTATCTGAAAAAAGAGTGAAGCCTTCTGTTGAGAATATTATGTTATGTGTCAAGTGAATATTATGTGTAAAGTGAAATGTAAGACCAATGAGTACTAATCCTTGTGAAATCAGTTGAGAGTAGCTAAGTGGGTGGAGCAGGCATCTACTCCTAAACAGAGGGTCCTCAAGTCTTGAGGTTTCCGATACAGATTGTAGGAGAGAAATCAAGCAGTTCCTTCAAGTCCATCTGGCCTCTTCTGGAAGACCTGTTATGATGGGTTCCTGACACAAGTGCAGTAAAGACAGAAGTAAAACACCACAGGGCACAACTAATTCCACATATGGAATAGAAAGGTAATAATATGAGGTACCAAATTAAATATAATCAAAAAAATGTATTTTGTGCACAAATACTGGATACAGATATAATTTACACACCTGATAATGAGGTGTAACTATAATGTATGGAAATCAATTTTTTGTGTAAGGGGTATGAAATCAAGCCTGTTATTTTCTACTCTTCCATAATCGTATGTTTTAAAAATGAACATGAGCATGATGCCTCCGGACTACATTAGTTCCTTAATATTTCAGTGGGAGTATAAAGTGAGAGGGACTCCTGTTTTCCTCTCGAGGCTCTATTTTTGAAAGATAATACTGAGTGTGCTTAATAGTCACGCAGGGAGATTTTCAACAAGCGATTCAATGACCACCTGAATACTAAAGAACACGTTTAAAAACACATGGAGGCTCCTCTGTCTCCCTTTGTCTTTGAACTCTGTTCTGTCCTCCCATTTCTCTCCATTTTCTGCCTTTTCTGCCCTTTCTCTCGCTGTGTTTTCACTAGCCCCACCCACATCCCCAAAGGCAGGATTTTTCCATCTTTACTGGCCACACTATAGACATGAAGTATACTGTTACTATTTATCCTGTATAAAGTGAATAAAGATGTGTTCTTCCTGCTACTATTTTTAAGGCATAGCATTCTCATTTTTTTTTAAAAAATGTTTTCCATGTACAAAAAATGCAGCCCAACTTATTTTATCCTGAACAAAGATGCCGAGAGGGAAAATGGAAAACAGGAGGCTGTCAGCAACCTGAAAAGGAATGTCCTCACATGTTGTTATACAGGAATAAAAATGATTTCATTGTGAACACAAGACACTGCTCTGAATCCACACATGGAAAACCCACTCTGCTGCTGAGGCCAAGTCGGGGGAAACTCCTAAAAGGTAGGTGGAGGATCCAGCCAAACGTCCGGGCTCAGTCTTTCTCCCTCTGGCGTACAGGTAGGAAGGACATCCCTGGAATCTCTCAGCATCAGCTAGCACGTGACGGGCCTAGGTATGAGAACAAACCCATGGCTGACACCCTGGGCAGTCCCATGAGACAGAAGGGGTGTCTGGGATTGAACACACAGATACCCTTTGATGTAGGGGGAGGGCTGACAGTCTAGTTGATAGCCATCAATTACACTCTTTTGTTAAAATGCTAGTGATTAATTAAAAACAAAATGGCATATTTGAGAGCAAATTGTAGAGAAATAAGTGTAGTTCCCAGAGTCTTGACAAACTGTAATCAGTTTAATTTCGTTCACAATCGGTTTCCAGTACATCTTGACTACACTAAAGGGAAATATTTAACAACTCTTTCACTTCCACCTCTTCAAAGACCTTGGGTTTAGGACCAGATCCTAAGGGATTAGAGCATCACCTCCCTAGTATCTTTTCCTGTCTCCGTGGAGCTGACATTCCTCCCCATCTCATCTATATGTATCCTAAGGTGAGTTCCCTGCAGGACTGCAGGCTGGTTTTATTACCTTCATAGGAGAATTCTAATAAGATGGCTATGACCTTTTTTAAGCCATTAGAATTTCCCTAACCTTTTTCAAGATGTCAGGCCATTTTTATTTCTGGACATTTAAAAGCAATAGAATACAACTGTCTTTCAAACAGATTCCATCAATAGTCTCTCCACAATCCCACAAAAATAAAGGGTGGTCTTGATCAAGCATTCTTAATGTGTTTCTCCATCTTCAGTCAATATTAGAAGAGTCATGATTTTATTTTTTCATTGCTTTTCTGACAAAGACCAGAGTACGTAGGGAAATGGCTCAACAATTGATTATGAGGTGAGCCTCAGTAGAAATCATCAACAAAATGACTGGGGATATATTTACTTTTTTATTATGAAATTAATTAATTTTCAAATTTTATGAAACTGATGTCTGTGAATGTACTTAATACTTCCTAATTTATAAAATCATTAAATTTCATATGAAATTTTTTCCAGAAGCATTTACACAAATGTTGGCTAATTTTTCAATGCCACTTTTTAAAATGCCCCTTAGAAAAAGAGGCCTGTTCCTTTCCAAACCAGATGGTAAACTGATGAGCTAATTTCCAAGAAACACTTTTAATTCAGCAGGGGCTTAAATTTCTACTGCCGTATTAGAGCTTTTTGAAAGAATTCTTCTTTCAGCTTTATTAAGGCATAATTGACAAATAAAATTATAAGACATTTAAAGTATACAATGTGATGATTTGATACATATATAACTGTGAAAAGATTCCCTTTCAAGTTAATTAACACATCCATCATCTCATACATTAACCCTCTTTTCTCTGTGTGAGAATATTTAAGTTCTACTCTCTTAGCAAGCTTCAGTTATATAATATAGCCTTATCCATTCTACTCTCCATGTTTTACATTAGCTCCTCAGAACTTATTCATTTTATAATTGAAAGTTGTATGCTTTTACCAACCTCTCCATGTTTCCCCCAACCCCAGCCTCTGGCAACCACTTTTTCATTTTTAATTCCTATGAGTTTAATTTTTTTTTTCCAGGTTCCATATATAAGTGATACCATGCAGTATACCAAGACTTGCTCTATCAGGCTTATTTACTTAGCATAATGCCCTCTAGGTTCATCCATGTTGTCATAAACGGCAGGATTACCTTCTTCTTTTCTGGGTAAATAATACTGCAATATGCAATATACATATCACATACACAATGTTGATGGACACTTAGGTTGTTTCCATACCTTGGTTATTGTGAATGATGCTGCAATGATCATATGGTAATTCTATTTTTACAGGATTCCAGGGATGTCCCTCCTACCGGTAGGTAAGAGAGAGAAAGACTGAGCCCGGACATTTGGCTGGGCCCTCCATCTAACTATTAGGAGTTTCCCCCGACTTGGCCTCAGCAGCAGAGTGGGTTTTCCATATGTGGATTCAGAGCAGTGTCTTGTGTTCACAGTGAAATCATTTTTATTCCTGTATAACATGTGAGGGAATTCTTTTTCAGGTTGCTGACAGCCCCTGGTTTTCCATTTTTCCTCTCGACATCTTTGTTCAGGATAAAATAAGTTGGGCTGCATTTTTGTACATGAAAAACATTTTTTTTAAAAAAATGAGAATGCTATGCCTTAAAAATAGTAGCAGGAAGAACACATCTTTATTCACTTTATACAGGATAAATAGTAAAAATATACTTCATGTCTATAGTGAGGCCAGTGAAGATAGAAAAATGGATCATATGATAATTCTTTTAATTTTTTGAGTAACCTCCATACTGTTTTCCATAGTGGCTGCACAAATGTACATTTCCACCACCAATACACAAGGGATCCCTTTTCTCCACATCCTCACCAGCACTTGTTATCTCTTGTCTTTTTCATAATAGCCATCCTAGCAGGTGGGAGGTAACATCTAATTGTGGTTTGGATTAGCATTTCCCTCATGATTAATGATGTTGAATACCTTTTCATAAATATATTCGCCACTTGTATGTCTTCCTTTGAAAAGTGTCTATTCAGGTCCTTTGCCCACTTTGTAATTGGGTTATTTTTTTTTTTGATTTGGGGGTTGTTTTTGCTATTGAGTTATAAGAGTTCCTTGCATATTTTAGGTATTAACCCCTTACTGGATGTGTGGTTTGCAAATATTTCCTCCCATTCCATTGACTGTCTTTTCTTGTTGTTGATGGTTTCCTTTGCTGAGCAGAAGAATCTTGAACAACCAAATTAGTTAGTCCTTCCTATTTCATTAGTATAATAAATGATAGCTTTATTTCTATACTCAAACTTTTCCCCACACCTAACAGGATATTAAATGGCCAAAAGCTGAAATAAGAGTCAGCACACTACCAAGACTCATTTCCATAGGACTTGGGAGGATGAGGATACACACTGCTACCACTCAAAGCTTGTCTCCCACCTCCGATCTATCTGAGATTTGCTGGTTGAATGAAGAAGAATGTTTAAACAGTTGTTGGCTTCCTAGGGATTGCTGTGTCATTTCCCCCCTGCCCTTTCCAGAGCAGGGAAGGGGAGAGGACATTCACCCTCCCAGTGAGAGCAGCAGCAAGGGAACTCCCCCACGACAGCGGAGGTGCAGAAAATCGTCTGCAGAAAGAAACTCATAGGCCTCTAATACGGCCACCAGAGAAGGTGGAGAGGAGTTCTCGGGAGAGCCGGGAGCACGCATGATAAAGACAAGGGCTGCTGGGGCTGCCCCACATGTGAAAGGGAAAGAGGACAGTAGGAGAAGCCTACACTCGGGAAGTTTGGTGAGGCAAGGATTCGTAACCTGTCTTGTGTGCCAGGCAGACAATGTAGAAGACAGCAGCAGGCTTGAATCACTTTGAAGGAACCGTATCCAAGAAGGCTGCCTGCCACTGGGGCAAGGTGATGCCAGCAGAAAGAGACTGGAGCTGAACTCACCTCTAAAAGCAGGAGCCAGAAGAGGAGGGCATCGTAAAAGGACAGCTGGAAAGCACATTCTACCAGGCAAGGGGTGGAAAAGGGTGTGTGTGTGTGTGTGTGTGTGTGTGTGTGTGTGTGTGTGTAACGGGGTGGGGTGGCAGAGAGTAAAACAACCACCAATGTATTCCATGAGAGAAGGTATTCAGTAACCAAGAGAAAGTTAAAAGACCCAAAAAGGCCCGGTTCCCCACCATCCCTTATCTGTCACTCTCTCTACCCAGACTGGGAGGAACCAAAAGCCTGTGCAGGAAGCAGGGGAGCATGGAGAACTGAAATAAAAGGCCACAGGCCCCTACGCTGCAGCAGGTTTTCAAGACAAGGTCAGACGAGCTGAAGGAAACATAGAAGCATTGAACTGCATGATGAAGGATGGGAGCTTTGATTTAGATCAGACTGAAATTTTCAGATTTTTTTTTAAATTGGGGAATTGGGGGAGGGGAACAGCATTGGGGAATCGGGGAAGGGGAACAGACAAGTTGCTGTCCTTTTGTTCTTTAGTCTAGTTGTGGAGGACATTGCTTCACTGGCCCATGTTGGTATCACCATTGCGCTCTTCTTGGGTGAGGGAGATCAGTCGCCAGCCTCTGGACGGCTGCTCACAGTGGCTCTTGGCAGCTCACACCAGCTGCCAGCAGCTCACGCTGGCTGCCGGCCACTCACTGTAGCCTATGGCAGCCTAATGCAGCAGGGGCTGCAGCTATGCGGTCCTGGGGACTCACAGCAGCCCAGCTCCAGGTGGAACTGTTGTTCACCATCTTAGCTGTAAAGGGCAGTGTCACTGGCCCTGATATGTAGGATCCAAACTGGGGCCGCTGGCGTCCCAAGCCAGCTTTTAACCAACGTGCCACTTGGCCAGCCCCAGACTGAACTTTTTAATAACTGAAAATGAGACTCAAAAGCTGTGACAGATCACTGAGATGCAACCACAACACAGAAATGCAGAAGAAAGATCTAACAGAACAGGTTTGAAAGAAGTGAGGGGAGAGAAATAAATCTGTTTACTGATTTGTAACCTATTTGTGTCTTTATATTTAGGTTCTTGTCTTGTTGACAAGATATAGTTGAGTCTTACCCTTCCTTTTATCCAATCTGATAATCTCTGCCTTTTAATTGAGGTATTTGACTACTTACATTTAATGTAATTACTGATATGATTAGTTTAAACTATCATCTTGCCTTTGTTTTCCACTTGTCTTCTCTGTTCCTGGTTGCCCTTTTCCCTCTTTTTCTGCCTTCTTTTTAATTTAGTAAGTATTTTTAAAATATCTAATGCATTTTATCTTCTATATTATTTTTATCAGGTATAGTAAAACCTTGGATTGCGAGTAACTTGGTTTGCGAGTGTTCCGCAAGACGAGCAAACATTTCTAATACATTTTAACGTGGTAAATGAGCGATGTCTTGCAATACAAGTAATTTGTTTCTGGAACGAATTATGCTCGCAAACCAAGGTATTACCGTATATGTTTTTTGTGATTGATTTAACTTATCACATTGTATATTCACTATTGTGCAATATATTTCTATTAGCCTAGCACCTGGAAAAATGCCTCAAACTTAGTTGAGATGCAATAAATTGTTGTTGAATAAATTGATAACAGATCTTCGCAAAATATCAACTACATAAAATGCTCAAAATATGAAATGTTGATTAACTCAATTTTTAATCAAACGAGGATTATTCAGAAAATCATATGCTTCAAACTTTTTTGCTTTCAGATTTTTTCTAAAATGTAATAATTGGTTCTTTATGCCTCACATGTTTAGTGTATTAAAAATTACTTCACAGTACCTTATTCTCATCATTCTGAACACCAGTGATGTTGCTGTATGAACACAAAGAAGGAAGAGAAGGTACAGAATGGAATAAATTTATACAGATCTCAAGGCACGCCTTAAAAGTTATTTATTTAGTTTCTCTTTTTTGGGGAAAAAAAAATTCTTAATGTGGCATGGTTTCTCTATAACCTGTCTTTGCACTTAACACAAAGAAGGAGGAAAATTCTTCCAGTTATTGAAGACTAAAGGAGCATATTTACTGTATGGTTAAATAGAATAAGAAGTGAAAACCATTTTTGTGTCAGACTCACAGAAACCATTATAGAATTTAAAAGAATGAAATGGAATCAAATGAGATTATGATAAGAATAATAACGTACTAGTGAATTTTGAATGCATAATGAAATTGCCCACGTACTTAAATGTAGTCAGGGCATGACAAGTAGACAAAACAATGCATTAGAACAGTTCCCACAAGGGTTACACTTCTTTTGTGATACATAAAAATATGACCCCATCATTGTTTTCTATTATTTCCAGTTTACAATTCTCTTGGGCAAAAACTATTCTGAAGATGTGAAAATAAATTTATGACTGTAACTAGTAATTAAATGATGACAAATGGCAAATAATTGTAAATAACTATTCCTGCAGCAAATTTAAATTATACCTTGTCTGAACCAAAGCTTTTAAACAGTGATTAATAACAAATACAGATCACCTCCTAAATCTGCAAATCCCTTGTCCAAAAAGGAGCCTCTATAAACTGAAAAGTTCATGTGCCATTTGTTCTGTAATCCACAGCAATGATGAATATCCAATAGCCAGCAGGTATTCTCATGAAACATCTACGAGATGGGATAAAGTGTTACCAGATAGGGTCCTTCAGCATTGGTCTTTTCAGGGCTTATTTCTCCTGCACATTCGGCTATGATGAAATAACTGTATGCAGGACTTGTACTATAATATTTACTTTATAGCCAACATTGAGCCTGTGTGTGTGTGTTGGGGGGGTGTATACATGTACATATGCACACACATATATACATAGGAAAACAAACATGAGTGCAGCCATTCATTTATTGATGGGAGTATAGAACCCTTCCAGGTACCAGTAAACTGCTAATCAAACACATGCCGGGTCCCAAGCTATTCTATAATTATAACCACCCATGTTGCCTATTACTTCCTGGCATAGTCATACTGGCAAAAGGAAAAAAAAACAAAACAAGAAAACAAACAAACAAAAAAACCCAAATTAGAAATCAACAAAGAGTTTTCCCAACTTTCTATCTCTGAATTCACTAAAATGACTCTAAAATCTGGAAAACAAGAAGCCTTTTGCTGATGGCTGGAAAGGATGAGGCAGCTGAGGCCTGGCGTTCTTAAGAGACTAGAATATGTCCTGACTTTGTCATCTGTGGTATTTGGCATCTGAGGCCAATACTTGGCTTTGCAAGAAGGCAGAAAGTGTACATCTACACAAGCATGGACGTGTACACATTCATGTGTTATGGGGAAGAGTGCCACAACTCCTGGCTTACTATATAGGGTCCCACAGACAGAGTTCCCACAGTCCTGCTGGACCCAGAGAACTAAAGCACTTTTAGCCCTTGTGTGTGTGATGTGCCATAGAATTGGCTCCAACTCCTGGCAACCCTATGAATAAGTGATGCCCACGATGCCCTGCCCTCAACAGGCCCTGCTCAGCTCCTGTAGACTCACGCCTATGGCTTCTTACATGGAGTCAATCCATCTCATACTTGGTCTTCCTCTTTTCCTGCTGCTGTCTCTTTTTCCCAGTATTATTGTCTTTTCCAAAGGCATCTTTCTCATGATGTGCCCGAAGTAGGCAAGCTTCAGTTTTGTCATTTTCACTTTTGTCACTTATTAGTCCTTACAGACTAGAAAAGGCTGCTTTCCCCACCCATTGCACTGCCAAGGCTAGAGAATAAAGGCCTTCCTCAGTCATCCTTGAACAGGTACAGTTCCTTTTCCTTTGTTGACCAGAGCTGCCCCTAGCAAGGACTGCCAGGTCTTCCATCCCCTCCAAGCCTGACACTGCCTGAGAGCCTCCGCAGCCTCGATGTACTGAGGCTGAGGGCACTCAACCTACAAACAGGCAAAGAAAACCTGCAGCCCCTGAAAGGGACTCCGTCCCTAAGGGGAAAACGACCAAACTGAAATCAGATGAGTCTCACTAACAGAAGAGACAAAAGAAAACATTAAAGGATAAAGGAACGCAAATCCGCAAAGTGATTTAATTAGAACACAAAAATGTTTTCTGAAAGGAAAAAGCTTTGGGGACATTTAAAAAACAAATTAATAACTGAACTGAAAGAGAATATTCAGTCCTAAGAACAAAATAAGTAGTCTGGAACAGGAGTTGACAAACTTTCTGTAAAGGTCAAGTTTGTAAATATTTTTGACTTTTTGGACCATCAGGTCCCTTGAAATTGCCCAACTTTGCCATTGTAGGATGAAACCAGCCATAGACAAGACATTCATAAATGGGTTTGGCTGTGCTCCAGTAAAACTTTATTTATAGAAACAGGCAGCAGGATGGATTTTGTAAGCAATCTGGTTTGTAGATCCCTGGTCTAGAAAGTCAAATAAAAAAATCTATCACAACACAGGAGAAAAAAACAGAAAAGAAATAGATCCAGAATATTTAAAATGCAGAATCTGTAACTCAAAAGGAAAAAGAGGATCAAATGAAAAACATAATTGAAGAATAACACAAGAAAACTTTCTTTGGAAAGACTTAAACCTTCAGACTTAACTATGCATACACTGCTGAAATAGCTGAACTACCAGAATAAAGAGAAAAATGTATAAATTTGCATTAAGGAAGAAAAAAAATTACCTAGGAAAAAAGAGAAAATAAGTATTGGACTTTTCATCATAGTCAACATGAAAAGCTACAAAAAGGAATACAATTTTTAATAAGATGATGATACAAGATAAACATATAAAAGCCAATAGTCTTCCTCTACACTAACACTAACCTGTAAAAAATAGAAACCAGTTCCAAATATGATAGTAACAACCATCATAGAAAACCCAGGAAGGAACAGATAATTATTAAGAAAATGATACATTTTTTAAATTTAGAATTTAATATTTAAACTTTAATTACTATATAAATTGCTAATCCCAATCTCCATAGTTTTAAGAGGAAATGGAGGAAGAAAGATGGTGGCAGCTGTGTGACAGGATTTGGCCCATCTTGTGAATTCAAGCGGCTCTCAGAAAGATCTGGTGGGCACGTATCATCAGATCCTGGAAAAAGCTATTCAGTTATCTGGGGCACAACAACTAGAAACCTTGAAAGCTTTTGTGTAAGCAATGGTGAATGAGAATGCCAGCCTTGTGATGTCTCCACAGTTGCTGACTGATTTCTGCACTCATCTCTCCCTAACCTATTTGACAGCACAGCCAAAGAAATCTATCACTTCACCTTAGAAATGATCTAGCCTAGAATCATTTCATTTGAAGAGCAGGTTGCTTCCGTGAGACAGCATCTTGCATCCATATATAAGAAAGAAGAAGGCCGGCCGAGTGGCTCATTGGTTAAGCGCTGGTTTTGGGATGCCAGCGGCCCCGGTTCGGATCCCACATGAGGGCCAGTGACACTGCCCTCTACAGCTAACAACAGCTCCACTTGGAGCTGGGCTGTGCAAGCCCTGGTGATGGTGTGGGCTGCAGCCCCTGCTGCAGTGGGCTGCCGTGGGCTACAGTGAGTGGCCGGCAGCCAGCGTGAGCGGCTGGCAGCCAGTGTGAGCTGCCAATAGCCATGGTGAGCGACATCCAGAGGCCGGCGACCGATCTGCCTCATCCGGGAGGAGCGCAATGTCGATATCAACAGTGAAGCAACGTCCTCCGCAACTAAACTGAGGAACAAAAGGACAGTGACTTGTCTGTTCCCCTTCCCTGATTCCCCAACGCTGTTCCCCTCCGCCAATTCCCCAATAAAATCTTTAAAAAAAAAAAGAAAGAAGAAGATGGCAGAAATGAAGCTCAAATGTTGGTGGGAATTTCTCTGGAAACAAGACAAAAACAGCACAATGTAGATTAGAAGCTGGAGACTTACCTGAAGATCGCTAGGCTACATCTAGAGGTTGATAAGCCCGTCCAGACAGAGGCTTACATAAATAGAGCATCACTGTTTCAGAATGAATCAACCAACAGTTAAAGATACATTATAAGGCATGCTACGCACGTGTTCTTGATTATAGAAGAAAATTCCCTGAAGCTGCACAAAAGTACAACGAGCTCTCTTAGAAGACAAGAGTGCATGAAAGTGAAAGACGAGAGGCCTTAAAACATGCTTTGCACAGTACCATCTTAGCATCAACAGGACAGCAGCATTTTCAAATGCTAGCTACTCTTTTTAAGGATGAAAGGTGCCAGCAACTTACTTATGGGATCCTAAAGAAAATGTACCTGGATAGGACCAGCAGAGGAAATGAACTTCAAGAATATGCTGCCATACTGCCAAGCTTATGCCTCACCAAAAAGGACTACAGCTGATGATTCTAACATCTTGGACAGAGCTGTTATTGAACACCATTTGTTGTGCACAAGCAAACTATGTAATAATATTACCTTTGAAGGACTTGGAGCTCTTTTAGAGATCCCTGCAGCTAAGGCAGAAAAGACAGCATTGCGATTGATACCAGAAGAACGTACGAATAGATTTATTGATCTGATTGATGTAGTAGTTTGTTTCGAAACATGAGAAGCTCTGCCAATATGGGGCAAACAGATCCAATTGTTTTGTTTCCAAATGAATAACCTTTTGGAGAAAATGAGTCAAATTGCACCAGAATGGACAGCACAAGCCACGGAAGCCCAGATGGCTCAGTGAATCCTGGCAGAACCTTTGGGCACACTACCTTTCTCCATGTTGTGCAGATTAATTTCACTGTCTCCAAAGTATTTGCATCGTGACATTACATATTTCAATCCCGTTTATGCTGGATTCCATTTAAAGAAGACATTATTAGAGCAGGAAGTACAAGCATTTAAAAATATGTAGTTCTTGGGCCGGCCGAGTGGCTCAGTTGGTTAAGAGCTCACTCAAGAGTGTGAGCTGAGCTCTGAGCAACAGCAGTTCAATGTCCAGCCCGAGCTGAGCTGCTGCTGAGCTGCCAACAGGTGGCAGGATGACTCAGCTAAAAAAAAAGAAAATGTAATTCTCATTACTTCATGGATAATGTAGATGCCTGACCACTACAATGTACACCTGAAGTTGAAGCTGAATAATACCGAATGTCAACTATAATTTAATATATATATATATATATATATATATATATATATATATAGTCACAGGATATGGTGTACAGCATAGGGAACAGCATAGGGAATAGAGACAATGTAATTATAATAGCTATATATCATGTCAGAAAGGTATAACCTATTACATTGTTTTATACACCTGAAACTAATTTAAATAAATAAATAACAAAAATAAAAATATGTAGTTCCCATATATTCAGGGTCTCTGTGTATCAAACTAACTCAGATGTTTTGAAAGCTTTTCTTTAAATGGAGTGAGTGAAATCTGTGGCTAAAAAGTTTGGGATTTGTATTAAGTTCGTAGTCATGTAAACTTCAGTGTTTTATGCCTCTCTAAATGTGGTTATTCTAATAAATTAAGAAGTGAGAGAAAAAAAGAGGAAATGGAAGCAATTATATTAAGGTTCATGTGGAAGAATACATTAGAATTGCCAAGAAAAGTTTACAAAATTAAGAATAGTGAGGAGAAATTTTCTCCACCAGATCATATTATAAAGCCATTGTCTTTAAAACAATATGTCATTGGCATGGGAATACACAAATGTATCAGCAGAATATGACAGAAAATCCAGAAATAGATCCAAACACATGTTGAAACATAATATATGTTTCATCATAATATATGAGAAAAAAGGAAATGGAGGACTTATTTCATAAATGATACTGGCTACAATAATTATCTAAAAGGAAACGAAAATTATGGGACTGAAAAATAGAGTTCAAGTGGAATATAAATATTTTTTAATTATAAGGAATTTAGGAGACTATTTTATAATCTTAGCATCCAAGAGAATTTCTTAAGCAAGTCAAGAAACACAAAACCAGAAAGGAAACAGCAGACATATTTGAATAATTGGGGGTAAAGACATCATTAAATCAAATGAAAAATGGTAACGGAGGAAAATCCTGCCACACAGACAAAAGATGAGGTACTCTTTCAAAACTGATAAGAAAAATAGTATTCCAATAGAAAAAATATATATACAAGAGATGTGTATGAAATTCACAGAAGAGGAAATGCAAGTGGTTCATAAATACATGATAAGATACTTGACCTTATGATAACTAGGAAAACACAAATCAAGACCAGATATCATTTTTCACCGCTCATATTAGCAAGAATTTACAAGACTGATCACTTCCGGTGCTGGCAACAGTGCGGGGAAACAAGCATTCATATAATGCTGGTGAGAGTGTGAATGCCTCCAGTCTTTCTAGAAAGTAATATGCCTTTATTCTAAACTGCCGCTTTGGAGAATTCATCCTCATAAACTAAGGGCACTAAACATAAAGATATAAGGAATAGGGGTTTATTTGAGGCCTTGTTTATAGCACTAAAAATAACTGGAAACAACTTAAACATTCATCATGATGACCCTGGCAAATGAATTATGGCAAATCTATACTATGAATATAGAATATTATTAAAAAGAATGAGTTGAATCCATATGTGCTAAAATAGAGTGACTTTCAGGATATCAAGATATAAGCATTTTTGCCATTCCTCAAAAAACCCCACATGGGGGGGTGTGTTTGTGTGTTTGCATGCGTGCATGTTTTATGTGATCATGAATAAAAGTTTGGGATAATCACACTTTGAACACTGGTTACTTTGGGAGGGAGGGGGAACGGAGTGTTGACTTTTATCTCGGACATATTTATTTTTGTTTTGTGGCAAAAACTATGAATTATGGCTATAGCTTGAAAAAAAATTAATGAAGTATATTAAAAGAAATCAGGAGCTTTTAGTTTCCCATGAATAATGCCAGCTGACTAAATTTGAATCTCTCCCAAAACCACAGAGATGAGCCAGGAAAGCAAATGAAACCACCCATACATAACTCATATTTGTAGCCAAGGCTCAAGACATAATTGACAAGGCACGGTGCAAAATGAAAATGAGGAGCCCCGGCTAGGGGCAGAGACATCAATCTCCCCTTCCCAGAGGCCTACCACCACAACCCACAATGGAATGGCAAGCTCCAAGGAAATGCAACATCTGTGCTGGGCCACTCTCTGCGCCTAGGTCAGCAGTGGACAAAAGGACTCCATGGAGTCACCCCGTTGCAGGTACCGTGATACTGACAGCCTAGAACAGAACGGCTTCCACTTTTCTCGGACCCCAACCCTTCTTGCACCTGCTTCCAGGCCCCTGGTGGACTAGAGAGAGTGCAGGTTCCACCTGCCCATGTAACTGGGCTGCCCCAGCTGAAGAGGGGCAGTGGTCACAGGCCAGGGGCAGGAGTGGGGGCAGTGCTGGAACTCATCCAGGGAAGTGAGGAGGGAATGGAATGAAGAGGGAGAGGAGGGCAGGACCAAGAACGAATCAAGGATTCAAGGCCCCGACACATGTCCATCATGCCACTAACCTTGATTTACAAAACGCAAATCCAAATTATTAAGAATTATTAAGAATTTCAAGACAGTGACTACAGAGCATTAAATGCCAAGCGTGGGGCCCTTCTAAGAACTGGGCCCTGTGCAATGAAATGCACTGGTGGGATACCCATGAAGCCAGTCCTGCCTATAGCATAACCAGGAGGCAGATCGTACTAGAAACTTCAATGAATGCACAGGGAAGGACACGAACATCTAAAGCCAGCAGAAAACTTGCCAGAGAAGACAGTCAGGTGGCAAAGCTGAAAAGAGTTTCCTACCCTGAGTGTAGAAATACCGAGAACAAGTCTGATCTTGGGTACAGGGGAATGAAGCAGAGGGCTAGACACTTCGTGGGACCAAAGACGGCAGTCTTGGGAAGGCATCACTTCTGGAGGGAGGGAGGTGACTTGGGAGGTCACATTCTGACTGGGAATGAAAAGAAGCAAACAATAGATATTAAGCGTCCTTTGAAAATAAAAGAGATTCACAAAATCGGAAGACCTACCCTTTTCTCCCCAAAAGGCACCATTTGTAGAAACCATGCTCCCTGTATAGAGAGAAGGCACACACAAACAAAGAAACCTAGTGGGCTCTCACTTCTGCCTGAACTGAATCACCAGTTATTGCTGGTCCAGCCAGGAAAACATAACACTTTTCCAGATGAACAGAAAATGGCAGGCACTATCAATTGAAGAATTGATAGTGATAAAAAGAAACTAATTCCAATTATGATTCTTTTCACTTCAGGTGACAATTAATGTTCCAACCATTATCCAACTGTATTTCAGAAGTAGAAACTTCTAGAAAAGAAAAATGCAACAAAAAAACAAAGACTGGAAGATGAGCCCCTTTCTGAGAAAGGCAGAAGGAAACTGCGTCATCACACACCTGGCTCTGGGGGTTTGGTATAAAAATACAATGACTAGAGAAAAGAGGCAGTTAAAGAATCCATTAGAGATGGCAATCTTAAAAGAGAGCAGCAACCTATCATTCTTCTGAGCAATTATTTCAATTCTTTTAATGACTAAATTTTCTAACCTAGAAAGCATTTACTTAAATAGTTCTGAGATCTTTTCTACCTACTTTTAAGACAGTTTTTCACGGTGGCTCTTTCCTGAACACAATTCACATCTACTTTTCAAATTAAGAGATTCACAATGTCTTAGGAATCTCTCAATTTCCAAAGAGTTAACACTTAAAGTTCTTACAAGGAGCTCCAGCGTATGTCATCCAGTTGCTAAGCAACAGAATGCTTTTAGATCTGTTATCCACAATGGATAAGGAATGGATCTGAAAGGAACATTGCAAAAATTTTCAAGTAAAGACACCATTTTACAGGGTCATTCTATTTATTGATTCCGCTCAATTTTCCAATGCCTCATTATATTTTAGTAACCTTTCAAGCCACACTAATGAAGAGAATATGAAAGCATACTTCATATTGTATGTATCATACGATATGAAGTGTGTACTTCATACTTCAAAAACATAAATAAAATATATAACACTCAAATTTTTATATAGTCCATTTTATAATCATATTAATCTGTCCACTTAGAAGTTAGGTATATATCATTTTAAATAAGAGAAAACTATTTTCTTTTCCTAAACTGTATTTGTGACCAATATCATCTAAGACTGCCCTTTCCGTAAGGTTCAATTTCAAGTTTCACCTCAAGGTTGTTCAATTCAAATTTCAGGTATCCCATGCTTTTACTCTAAAACTTGTGCTCTCATCTCCTAAGCCATTTTTGGAGGAGGATGTCAAATGAAGAAAGCTGAAATATAACTATGTTCACTGTAAGTTATCTTCATGCCAATGAAATTTCAAATGAATAAAATAAACATATACATAAAACAATCTTCAATTTCTTTTTTCCTCATACTTGGAAGGTTTCTCTAAGAAGCAGAAGGAAAAATATTAATATTTTGAATGGCTTTTGCCAATCATTTTGAATACTGATGTCTCAGAGACATGAATTTGGAATCTGAAGATGTGAAGAAGGAAAACTGCTAAGAAAAACATCTCCATAACAACAAATGGCGCCTCTCACAGCCAACCATTCTCCCTCCAACCTCACTTGTACTAATAGGTATCGCCAAGTAAAGGGTATACTTTTCAAATGCTATCTGATTACTGCAGTGCTTGAACCTTTAACATTTAAATACATTTTTTTAAAACCTGTGGGATTGGCTCCTGCTCCTTGTACTCCACACTGATTAATATTCTTGCTGCATTTTATTGAGTTGTGTTTACAGAAAAGAATCAGCTCTATCACATAAATGATTTTGGCACTCTAAGAATACGCTGTTTTACTCCATAATTGGATGTGACGTCATAAGTATAAAGATTAAACTTGGTAAAAAAGTGACCTCAGTGTAAAGGCAGAAATGGAGAATTATCTGCTCAAACTCTAATGCCTTAAAGACAGTAAAAGAAAAATTAATGGAAATATTGATGAGAAATATTCTTCTTTTCTACCAATGTACCAGTTTTCAATCATTTAAAAATCTTCTTACTCCTCAAAGGCTACCTGCGAGGATAAAGGATGAGATCGTTTAATCTACCTCCTTTCCAAATAAATAAACATAGTACCAACCCCTTCCTACTCATTTCCAAAAAAGGAAAATAGGCAGAAAAAGAGGTCACAAAAGTATCTTCTTCAAACAAACAACAACAAACACAATTAAAAGCCACTAATCTTATTATATCAAAGTCAGAATAAGGACTTTCGCTTCTAATAATGGGACACTGGGAAATTAGGACCAACTTTCCCAATAAGAACAACTAAAACTACTGAATATGATATTTTAGAACATTCTCCCAAAAGCCTCAAAGAAGTATCACTATAGTGAGGAATTACCAGGCCAAATTCTAGAAGATCAGATCCCAGTTGGATAAATGTGCTACCTACGAGTAATTGCTAATTTAAAAGAAAGAGTTGGACAAATTGCCAGTTATCAAAACAGTCAAGGGATATAGAGTGCAGCTCAGGGAATATAGTCAATAATATTGTAACAACTATGCTGGTGCCAGGTGGGTGGCACCACTTATCGGGGGGGGGCATCACTTTGTAAGGTATACAAATGTCTAATCACTATGTTGTACACCAGAAACCAATGTAATATTGTATGTCAACTATAGCAGAAAAAGAAATTTTAAAATACTGTAAAAAGAAGTTTTCAGAATATAAATAAAAGAGTTGTGAAACTGAGCTTCTCATTTTAAAAGCTTCAGGGGTAAGAGGTGACTAATGTTAAAGTCAGGGCCACCAAAGATGGGGAATGTAGTGAACCAGCCCAGGTTCATCTATGGCACCAAAGGCCTACAACTCGGGCAAAGAGTGAACTCCAAGTGAACCAGCCCTTGGGCAGTCTCAAAGCCTGCTTTGCATCAACCCGGTCACCCAGGGAACCTCAAGCCCTGAGCTCATGTTAAGCCAGTCAGCACCCCTCCTCCCCCAACTCCTGGCAGAAACAAAGGAAAACCCAGTGTGAAGGATCCTCAGCCACATGTGACAATCCAAGCGAGAACCAACAGAAACAACAGACATACAGATAGCCTTTTAATATTTAAATTATCACATCTGGACTCTAACACAACTATGCTTATCACATTCAAAGTAATTCATTAAAAGCAAAGCCTGAAATTTTCAGAAGGGAATTGGAAGTTATTTAAAACAAAAAATGGTTTAACAGGCTTAAAAAAGAACCAGATGAAAATCTAGAACTAAAGAAAAAAGCAATAATCAAAATTAATAAATCACTGGAAAGATCTAACAGTTATAAGACAACTGAACAGAGGATTAGTAAACCATAAGATGTCAGGAAAAACAATGTATCCAGAATGTATCACTGAGAGACAAAAAGATGGAAAAGGGAGCAAGAGATGTGGTGGCTACAGTGAGACAGTCTAACATGTATTTATTTGGAGTTCAAGGAGACAAGTGAGAAAATGAGGGAGAAGCATCATATGAGGAGATCATAGCTGAGAGATTTTAAAACCAATAAAAGACTTCATTCCATGGACTCACAAGGACTAATGATTCCCCAGCCATATAAACAATAAGAAATCCACACTGACCTAAATCACAGTGAAACTGCAGAAAACCAAAGACAAACAAAATCTTAAGATCAGCCAGAGGCAAAAAAAAATACAGATGACATTCAAATGAATTATCCTCCGAGTAGACACTACTCAGCAACAGCAAGGAAGACAGATGACAATGGAAATGATATCTTCAGTATGTCGAAAGAAAATACCCACCAGGGCCAGCCGAGTGGCTCAGTTGGTTAAGAGCTCGCTCAAGAGTGCGAGCTGAGCTCTGAGCAACGGCGGTTCGAGGCCAGCCCGAGCTGAGTTGCCGTTGAGCTGCCAACAGGTGGCAGGATGGCTCAGCTTAAAAAAAAAAGAAAGAAAGAAAATAACCACCAAACTAGAATTCCATATGCAGTGAAACTATGCTTCAAGAATGAAGGTGCAATATAAACAAGAACAAGAGTTGTCCAATGAAGACCCACCCCAAAGGAAATAAGGGGGGTTCCTCAGGCAGAAGAAAAAAAGATCCCAGGTGGAATGAATACAAAAGAAAGAACAAACAAAAAAGGACATAGGTGGATCAACCTGAATAACCCTGACTGCAGAATGCAGCAATAGTATCTCACAGGGTTAAACATAGAAACAGATAGAACATACAAAACAACAGCAGGTATGTCAAAGGGAAATAAACCTTCTATGTTCTTGGAAGCAGGTGTGGTGCTGACTTTAGACTTTGATAAGTTAGGTGCATGTTCTGTTTTTGCTGGTAACCAAGTAAAGATGAGAAACACACTAGTGGGAGGGGGGAATCAACTGATTCAAAAGAATGGTAATGCGTCCGAAAGAAGGCAAGAAAGGAGTGAAACATAAAACAGATGGAACAAACAGAAAACAAAACCAAAAAAGGTGGTAGGTTTAAACCCAAATATATCTATGACGACATTAAAATATAAATAGAATAAAAAGAGAGTTGGTATGGAATCACAGAGCATTATAATTAACAGGGGCTTTAAAGTTATTCTAAACTCCGTATTTCACCTTGCTTTCCTGTTGAACCCTACTGCTCTTTGGATAACATTTAAATTCCTTAGCATGGCCCCTTGTGAAGGGCCGCCCACCTTTCCCGCCTCAATTTTCAACCCACATGGTGCTCCCATAGCCATGGGTAGCCACCATATAAAACAAGGCAAGTACAGGTTCTATCTGAGGGGCTGTTACAGGTTCAACAAAATCTAAAAGAAGAGACAACAGATTTTAAAGATATCGTATGTTTTGTGATTATCTTGATAAATTAATGACTTGAAATATCCTGATACTGGCTAATTAATCTTGACCAGCATTTCTGCAATTCCACAAGAGTAGAACCACATTTTTCTATACTTGACACCAAACACAGCACCTTACATACAACAGGTATTCAATATTTGATGAATGAATGAACTCTGTTAATGTGGTACACTGCCCAACTAACATTCTCCTTGGCCTACGCTAACTTGCAAGTATAAAAATCAGAGCTAAGGGCCGGCCGAGCGGCTCAGTTGGTTAAGAGCTCGCTCAAGAGTGTGAGCTGAGCTCTGAGCAACAGCAGTTCGATGCCCAGCCCGAGCTGAGTTGCCACTGAGCTGCCAACAGGTAGCAGGATGGCTCAGCTAAGAAAAAAAAAAAATCAGAACTAAGGGCCTAAAGGTGCTAACACCAATATTCCCAGTTTCCCACAGAGCTCATCACCCCCATGGCTCTCACCATCCTAGCTAATTGTCTACGGCTTTCCTTATGGCCAAGGCCCTGTTTCTGGGAACTTTTTACATATTAAATTATTTAATACTCGTAACAACCCTGTGAGGGAGGTACTATTAATATTCCCCTTGTGCCAATGAGGAAACAGAGGCACAGAAAAATTAAGAAAATTTCCTTGAGGTATCAGGGCACACAAGTGGCAGAGCTGGATGTGAACCTGGGGATTCTGATTCCAAAATCCACACTCTTAGCTACTACTGTTAAACAGCTTCCCTAGCAATCAACACTATCTTTAGGAACCTATAACGTGGTTGAATAATGCTACCACAGATGGCTATTTAATCAAGAATACCTATATTATGTATTTTTATAACATGTTCTAGAAAGAAAATACAGCCCCTGATGTTCAGCCAAAATGCACGTGCACAATCATATGTCTCCTGTAGCCTTTCATATCTTCCTGCATCTGTGAGGAGGGAACTCAGTGGCCCCAGAAATGTGTCTTGTTCTCTGCAGTTGTCAGGGAGGCCCGAGCCCACCAATGACCCAGGCTGAGAAGTCTAAGGTCATTATGAATCATCCAAAGCTATAAAGAGGCTGAGACCTGCCCACTCCCCAACCCAATTGTGGTCCCTGGAAAGAGAGCTATCATTGGGCAGCCCAGGATGCAAACGTTATTCTTGCCTGGGAAAGAAACTTGCTCTGCTCTTACTTAGCAGGAGTTAAGTTGACAACGAGGTGAAGGCAACCCAAAACCCCAAGAGGACTTGCTCTTTAAGCAGCAAACAGGCATTTCACACAGCAGTGTGGGGCTCCGGAAAAATGTTCCTGATTCAGAGCCCTCCAGCTCATTCCGCTCAAGGGCAGAAGGGCCTTGCCCCTCCCCTGAATCATCAAAGAGGCAGAAAGAGAAGGGGAGCAACTGGGCCCCATCAACAGTGAGCAAGGCTTTCTGAATCATATGACCTTGTTTCCATTCCCAGCTTTGAAAGAGAAAAACCTTGAACAAATTCTTGAACCACCCTAATTTACACCACTAATTTGTAAAACGTGGACAATGCTATCTACCTCACAAGGTTGCTATGAAGACGAAAATATGACAAATGTGCCTAGCACGGAGCCTGATATATTGTTATGTTGTGTTTTCTTTTTAGAATGGAGGCAACTGAGAAAAGCAGTAATGTAACAGTTGTATAACGGGGACATGTGCACACAGCCTGAGCAGCAGAAGGAACCTCTGCATATGTCTTCTTATGCAAAGCCTGCACCAACTTGTCATCGCTGTTTTTGTTTTCACGAACCTTCCTGTTTTCCCCAAGAATCAAATCCAAGCCTGCAGACACTTCAGGCAAATGATTTCTTTTGTGCTGGAATGCTTGCCAAAAACTTAATTTCTCTCATTTTCATTAGTAGAAGATGAAGTGCTTCTAAAGTGGCAGGCTTCAGGTGACCAGGAGCAAGTGGCCTTGGCGGCTGGTAAGTCTGAATGCCGCTAATGTCTTCCCCAGTTCTCCTTATTCTGCCTCGTAATTGCTGCAAATGTGGCATATTGCATCCCACACATTTCTGAAACCTCCATTACTTCAGAAAACGCTGTCAGGTAAATTAAGGACAAGGACAAATGCTTAGTTCTAAATGTTCCTGATTTCTTCGTGAGTTTTGGGGCACTTTCCTTTCAACTCCCTTTGCCACTTGATAGAAAAAAGGCCATTAAAGGTCAGAGAATCTGTGCTATGTCCCTGAGTCTAAAAGCCTTGCCTGAGAGTCAAAGGCTTGGGTTGGGGTTCAACTTTGCCACTTGTAAGCTGTATGGTCTTAGAAAACTCACTGAACCTCTCTGAAACCGAGTTTCCTTACCTCTCACAGTAACACAGCACGATGGTGAGAATTAAAGTGGATTATGTGTATGGTGAACCTTTAACAAACAGAAGAATGAAACGCAGTTTTTCCCATTGTAAAAATATGGATCATGACACCTGCTACTTATTTGGATACCATTAATGAACTACTGGTGGCATCACTTGGAGAATTCTGCTTCTGTTGATGAAGGCATAAAGACCTTTCCATCAGATCCTAGTTATGTCAATGGATGAGTACTAAGAAGCCATGTGTATTAGCTCAGGCCGCCATAACAAAAACCACAGGCTTGTGGGGCTTACACAACAGAAATTTACTTTCTTGCACTTCAGGAGGCTGGAAAGTCCATGATCAAGGTGCTGGCAGACTTGGTTTGTGAAGGTCCTCTTACCAGCTTGCTACCTTCTTGCCGTGTCATCACATGGCAGAGAAAGAGAGAGCTCTCACGTGTCTCCTAAAGACACTATGCCTATTGTATCAGGGCTCCCCCCTCATGACCCCATTTAACCTTCATTACCTCCTTAAAGGCCTCATCTCCAATACCGTCATGAAAGGGCTTCAACATATGAATTTGGGGTGGGGGTGGGGTTCAAAATTCAGTCCATAGCACCAGGTTTGGTGTGTAAATGTCCAGTTTTCTGGCATAAGTAAATATTCCCTTTCCCACAAACAAACAGGTTCTGCAAGTACATCTAACGTGCTGCTTATGTGGACTCAACTCTCTTGGTTCACCACAGATGAAAAAATGGAGTCTTCCCCTGTCCTGAGGATGTATCCTGGGGTGGCGATGTTTTTGTCGCTCGAGGCCCATGATCATGTCATGGATGGAGAAGAAACTGAAGCTCATTCAACAAGCTAATTTAAGTTGGGGTTTTGATTTAATTCTTGAGGGTATAAAGCACCCCACTCAGCACACAGCTTAACTCGCTCCCTCGTTTCCTATCCAGGCAGGGAGCTCGCAGTTCATCTGCAACTTGGCCACAACAATACTCACGAGGCCATCAGCCAGTATTTGGGGGGAGCCTCCGTGAGCCAGGCAGGTTCTAAGCCCTTGGAGTGGAAGAATGATTGAAACCGGCAACAGTTTGTGCCCTCGTGGAGCTGGCAGTCTCATCAACGCTTATCACCCCCACTTTCACTCCCCACAAGGACACTCTTTAGTTTCAGAGTCAGTGCTGGCTTTGGAAGCCCAGTGGGAGCCTGTCTGTAACTTTGGGAATGTCACTTCACCTCTCTGTGCCTCTGTTTTCTCAGCTGTCCAGTGGGGAGGGGCAGGCGTGGCCTAGATAGATGTGCTGATAGCCCAAACACCATGTGAGAAACGCAACCTGGACTTTTCTCTGTTTGCCTGTTTGTAACCTCGGACTTCCCTGCAGGGGTCCCTGGACAGCAAATACTTACTGAACATCCACTTCATGTTATGTGGGGAGCAGGCAGCCAAGGGCAGGGGGCAGGGGCAGAAAGGACCCACAGTTATCAGACCGAGACCATGATTTCACCTTTCTTAGGGAAACCAAGTCTGTACAGAACACTGGTCCCCAGGGAGGGAAAGGGACACATTTTACTCTAGATACAGGAAAGAGACTAATGCCAAGTGTGCTGAAACCCCAGGGCTCCCTGAGATGAGTAGAGTGGGACTCTGCGGGGATTTCCTGGGTATGAAGGATAGTGTGTGCAGCACACTGAACCCAAGGCTTGGCATGTGGCACATGCTTCATGGAAGTGGCACTGATGAATATGTCAGGAGGCCTCCCACAGGTCACATGGGTTTCCACAGGGCATGGCTCTCTCTCCGTCCTGGACTAAGGGTCACAACCATGGCCCCATAGGACTATCTGGGAGGCAGTCATTGTGATATGACATGGAGGGAGGTCCGTGTGAGAACAACACAGCCCAAATTTGGGACTCTGAGGGCCCTAGCACATGACTGCAGTGCCAGCATCATGGCTGCCAGTGGGGCTCGGGAGAAGAGGCAGAGGCTGGCGCAGAGGAAAAGGACAAAGGTGTGCCTGTGGGCCACCAGCGCCAGTGCTTGGGACAGAGGGTCTCAAAAACCAAAGGGTCTCAGGCCGGCTGGTTTTGGGATGCCAGCGGCCCCGGTTTGGATCCCACATAGGAGGGCCAGTGACACTGCCCTCTACAGCTAACAACAGCTCCACCTGGAGCTGGGCTGTGCGAACCCCGGTGACAGTGTAGACTGCAGCCCTTGCTGCAGTGGGCTGCCACAGGCTACAGTGAGTGGCCGGCAGCCAGCCTGAGTGGCCAGCAGCCAGCGTGAGCTGCCAATAGCTGCAGTGAGCAACCATCCAGAGGCTGGCAACCGATCTGCCTCATCCGGGAGGAGTGCAATGACAATACCAACATGGGCCTGTGAAGCAACATCCTCAGCAACTAGACTGAAGAACAAAAGGACAGCAACTTGTCTGTTCCCCTTCCCTGATTCCCAAATGCTGTTCCTCTCCCCCAATTCTCCAAAAAGCCAAAGGGTCTCATAATTCTGAAGGTGGGGTGTCACCCACAGAGGCCAAGTTTGTGGGAGTTCCTAGGGCCCTGTTACATCTGGCCTAGAGAAAATGTCCAGGACACAAGGATGAACATTAATGATCTTTCTTGTGCATTATATTTATACATAGGGTGCTGTTTAAGTGTTTTGCATATAAACATAATCCTTATTACAACCTGTAAGGTAGGAACTATTATCAACCCCATTTTACACATTTAGAAATGGAGGCACAGACAGGTTAAATAACTTGCCCGGGGTCACACAGGTGATAACTGGCGGAGTCAACCTCCAACCCAGAGTCTGAGGAGCGCTTACAGGAAGTACGCCATGTTGCTCACTGCCCTTCTCTCCTTTAGGAGCCTTTGTCGCTTTCCTTAAGAAACTCACAGTCCTCCCACCTCCTTCAATAGACCAGGGGCTGGCAAACTTTTTCTGTCAAGGGCCAGATAGTAAATATTTTTGGTTTGGGGGCCAGCTGGCCTCTGTCACCACTACTCTACTCTTCCAGTGTAGTGTGAAATCAATCACAGACAATACGGAAATGAATGTGTGTGGCATGTTTCCATAAAACATAAAATTTCACCTGTCAGAAAAAATGCTTTTCTTCTACTTTATTTTCAACTATTTAAAAAATGTAAAAGCCTTTCCTAAGTCATAATCTGTGCAAAAACAGGTGGTGAGCGGGATTTGGTTCTCGGCCGAAGCTTGCAGATCAGTGCAAAAGACGTCACCAAGTGTGGCTTTGCCCTCATTTCCCTCCCTGACCTTGGACGGCTGGACAGTTCCCACGAACAACAAAACTGTCCTGGGCCCTGCCCCTTCCAGAGGCCCCAAGGCCCACAGGCTCAGTGACACACTCAGGCATGTGTAGATCAACAAGGTGGACACAGCACGCAGTTCAATACATTCTTCAAATGACCTAAAATACATTTCTATTTCTATATTATGACTAGTTGAGGAGGAAAAAGAAAGGTAATGGGAGACAGAAGGAGGGATACAACAAACATAGTGGTAGAAACATAGAATCTACCTGTTGTTCTGTGTGTTCCCATTCTTCCTCCCTGGAGATGGAGCCTCATTCTGCAGCCCTCTGGAGATCAATCTAGTCAGAATGATCTCAGGTAAGTTACTTAAACTCTAAACTTCAGCTTCCTTTTCTGTAAAATGAAGATGACAATATACCTATGACACAGGGCTGCTGTGAAGATCAAATGAAATAATGCACACAGAAGGTAAGCACGCACACACACCCAGCCTCCTCCTGAAATGAAGACAAAAGAGAAAGGGGAAATGAGGCAGGAATAAGAGCCCCAAGGAATGTCATCTCATTGTGTCCTCACAACTATAAGTCCAGAAGGACTGGGCCTTGTCTCTCCTTTATCATCAGAGACTGCGGATGCTCAGTGAATATTTGTTGTTTATGATGATGATAAGGAAGGGGAAGGGGAAGGGGAGGTGACCCACATGCCTCCTCAAAAACGCTAACATTTTGCATCTAAAGTCATTGAAGAGTTACAAAACACTGATGGCGATGCTTTGGTTCCAAGACATTTTTCCATTTTATTGTAATATTCTAAACAATTTTTAGAACTGCAAACAGGTATTTTATTTTATTTAAGATACTATTTATTCTTAAACTTTTGTTAGTTTGTACATCTTGCTAATTTGCAGAGTACGAGAGTATCTTGTTGAAACCATCGGAGAGCAGCTATAATAATACAAAGCCTATATGAGTTCAATACTATTGGACCTATGCTAGACATAACTCAAGTGGTAGCTGCAGAGCTTGAGAGATGAGGATATTCCAAATAGGCTTCCCTTGTACATTTAATATTTCCCCCTTGCCTATGTTTACCCGTCCTCTTCCTGGAATCTGTGACCTATGTCTCTGTGATTATTTTGTACTAAACTTTCACTATAGTCTTGCCTCTCCTGCCTCTAGCTTCCCAGCCCCTCACTCTGGTCAACAAGATCCTGAGCTGACCTGGGTATACAGGAGACAAAGATGACAATGACAGGACATTAGCTTAGTAGTTAAGAGGATGGACTCTGGAGGCAACCAACCTAGGTTTGGATCCTGGCTTAACCACTTACTAGTTGTGTGACCTTGGGCAAGTCACTTAATCTCTCTGTGTTTTAGGGTCTTGGTTAGTAAAATGGGATAATAGTACCTATCTCATGGGGTTGGTGTGAGAATTAGATAAATTAATATATATGTAAATGAGGCACTGAGAACAGTACTTAGTATAAAGTGCAACATAAATGCTGGTTGTTGTAGTTTTATTATTATTATTATATCATTATCATAATATCAAAGCCTTAGTATTCTATTCAACATAGCTTAGATCTGCTGGGCTACTCACACCAGGATGACTTCTGGTAAGAAGCATGTCTCTATAGCGTCTGCACCGAAAGCTGACCTAAGGCAGCCCCAGGGTCTCTATGGTCTCTTAGGCCCAGCTCTTTGATGCTTCCTCCCCAGCGTGCTCCCAACCCTCGATCTAACTCTATGTCTCTCCCCAGCTGGGAGTGCCCCAGCGCTGTAGCCCTGCCATGAGCCCAAGGCAGGGACTGAAGGCCCTGTTGCTCTCTGTTCTCAGTCTTCCTCTCAGGAGCCGGAGCCTCATTCTGCAGCCCTCTCCTATAGCTGGAATCCTACTGGGCCCAGGAGCCCATGTCACATGTCAGCTGCCAGCAGACCAACCCCAGTCTAGATCATTCTAGCACTGCCCCAAACTCTACCCATCTAATTTGTTTCTGGGTCCTCTACAATGTGCAAAGCGTGGATCTTCGCCTTCACTTATATAATCCAGTCTGATTCCCCAGTGTCCCTTCTGTCACAGTGGTGCTTCCTCAGCCCTCCTCCACACCCCGCTTCCTGGGGTGCAGACCAAACATTAACCATTTAATCAAGTGAAAAATGATGCAATAGTGGTGGTGGGAATGTAATATGTTACATACAGGCACCGTGGAAAACAATTTGGCAGTGTCTTAAAACGTTAAATATACATTTACCCTACAATTCAGACTCTTATATATCTACTCAAGAGAAATAATGAAAACAGATGTCCACACGAGAAGTTGTATGCCCATGTTCATACCAGCATGAGTTATAATAGCAAAAGATTGGAAACAATCCAAATGTCCGTCAACTGATGAATGGATATGTAAAATATGGCATATCTTAACCACAGAATACTAGTCAGCAAAAAAAAGGAATAAATCACTAATACATGCTATGATGTGGATGAACCTTTAAAACATTAGGTGAAGTGAAAGGAGCCAGACAGAAGAGACTACATACTGTATGATTCCATTTATATGGAATTTCTAGAAAAGGTAATTTTCTGGGTCTGGGGGTGGGACAGGTACTAGGGGTCTTTTAGGGTGATAGAAATGTTCTAAAGTGGGATTGTGATAGTGTTTACATAACTATAAATTTACTAAAATTCATGAAACTATATACTTAAAATGGATGAACTTTATGGTATGTAAATTATACCTAAACAAAGATTTTTTTAAAAAATGCAATAACTTCTAAAAGGCTTAAAATTTACCCGAAATATAGATTATCTTTTTCTGGTAGTATAGATGGCTCTACCCAAATACATTACATTTGTATTCTACAGCTGTACCATAGAAGGCATCTTCTTAGAAGCTCTCTGTACCCCTGCCCCCCAAAAAAGTTAGGCTCAAGTTGCTGAATTACAATTACAAAGTTTACTATGAACTTTTCCCACCAACTTCATTGCAAATATTGATTAAAAGGGACCACTTTTTTGGAGTTAATGGAATTGTAATAGATATGTATGATGTCGTAGGGGCGGTGGATTGGAAGAGGGGGGTTGTCACTTTGTGAGGGATGAAATGTATAACTATTGCATTGTTTTGTACACCTGAAACTAATAACAAAAAAAGGACCACTTTTTAAAAATAAACATATTATAGTTGGCATAAAAAAGTACAATTAATTTCTTTGACATTTCTTAGAAAGTTAAATCTAATGAGAAAAAAGAAATTTGACTGATATTTTCACAGAAAAGTTACAACAGAACAAGTTGATGTCTTCCCTAAAGTCTCACTAATAAGCTCTAATGATGGTGAACTAGATCTCCAAATCATATTTACTATTTTACCTAATTAATTTTACCAAATTAATTGTTTACAAGTGGCTTAATTCCAGACACCTCTGGAGCCCCCATTGTTGTGTTTGTTTTGGTCTAACATCCTGCACAATTAGTTTTCTGAAACACACTTTAAAACATGCTGATATAGACGAACTATGTTTAGCTAATATCTGTTATCTTCTCCTGAAGCACCTTTGCTAATGATACCTGGCCACCTTTCTTGTCTCTCATTCTTTGTGTAATGAAAGGGTCTACGCCAATGTTTTCTCTCCTTTACTAGGTGAATAACATCCGCTCTTTCTGAAATACAATTCACACCCACAATGAAAATAGCCCAATCTCAGATCCCCGTGTCACTTACACACTTTCCACATGTCTTTGTGACAGACACAAGCTTCTCCAGCCTCAGATCTATTATGAAAAACTCAGATGAGGTTAAACATGTCGCTGTTCAGAGCTCTCGTTCTCGTGATAACCCAGGCTTGTCTCTCCAGAATGTTCTTCTACTCGGATGGCTTTTAAAACACGTGTGTGGGCCGGCCAAGTGGCGCGGTGGTTAAGTGCTGGCTTCGGAAGCCAGCGGTCCCGGTTCGGTCCCACATATGAGGGCCAGTGACGCTGCCCTCAAGAAAAAAAAAAACAAAAAACAAAAAACAAATAATGTCTAAAACACATGTGTTTATCACTGCTACTGGTCCATTACCGCTGGGAACACAATGTTTTGCAGGGGATCCATGAGTGGAGGAACCCAATGGCAACACTTGGGCATCAGTTTGTCCAACTGCATACATCCAAGTTCAAGTGTTTTGCTTCCTTCATCAGTACTTTTTATGTGATCCTTCAGTTTCAACAAGCTCTCCAGTGATAGCACTGAAGTCAAAATGAAGCTACTTCTTATACTTTTAATTACTCAACTGAAAGTTTTTCAGAAGGGCAATTTAAATTTTAATTAAAACTCAGGACTCACCAGAGGGCTTGTAGACCATTTCCACTCATGTAAAAGAAAGTAGTAAGCATGTCCCATCAAATAACCTAGTATACTTCTCTGCTTTGTCACAGGTCAAATAATCCTATGCCAACACCTTCTTCATTGTCTGGGTGCTAGCTATTAAAATATTTCCTGTACAATATTCAATGTAAAATGTTATACCCACACTAAGAAATTGTTCAGAAGCATTTAAATTTCAATTAACTAAGCAAACAATTATTTTGTGCCCATGTTCTGCAAAAGACCATTAAGTGTGTGAAGGGGAATAAAGAAAAATATATAATGCTGATCTCCAGGAGCTTTCTGATTTGTATTTCTACAAAATAAATACATTTTGCCTTTCAAATGCAGATTTCAAATAGGGGAGAATAAAATATTTAAGAAGCCTTTTGAATAATATATAGTTACAACCAAGCAGCATTTTGATATGCTTACAAAATTCCCTAGAAAGTGACCCAATGGTTATTCATTTCAGTGAACACATACTGATTTTTTTTTAAATGTAAAAATGAAGGATGAAGAACAAAAGAGTAAGACAATTGCAAACAGAAATTGCAGTCAACGGAGGAGACAGCAGCTACGTGAAAAGAGGTATTTTTCCAGGGTCCTCCCAGGTACAGCACCTCTGGACGGGCAGCTCCAGGAGACTGGGTGGGACACTTACTGGGGCTTCATTCAGCACACACACACTGGTGCTCTTCTTTGGTAAGTACTGAGAGTAATTCATGATTACACTCCAGGATCTACTCAAATACCTTTGTTACCAGAAATACCATAGTTTCAAGTGTATTACTCTTGAATGCCAAGAAAGAACTTTAATTGTGTTCAATATGAAGTATTGAGAGAAGTGTGATTAATGCCACCTATTTCAACAGATTAAAATTAATCTGTGGAGGTAAATAGGCATCATCATTTTGCTGACAACACAAAATCAATCATAGCAAAAATAATCACTAACATTTATGAGTAGCATCTGAAAAACATTAACTCACTGAATCACACAGCAACTGGGTCATATAAGCAAATGATTTTTATCTCTATTTTATCCATGAAGGAATGGAAGTTGGCGAGGTTCAGTAGGTTGACCAAGGTCACGCAGTTACTAAGTGACAAGGACAAGACTGGAGTCCAAGTCTGTCTGATGGCCAAGCCCAGCTCCCAACTACTATCCCTGACTCTCTTATGGGACAATGTGTACTTAAAGCAAAGTTCACATTAGCCACTGCATGATTTCTTAGGGGAAATGGCAAAAGTACACTGATTTGCTAAAGAATCCACAAGCATCTGCCCAAACTGCCTTTCACGTTTTTTATTTAGAGCTTCCAAAGTTATCATTTTAAAGAACAGAGCTGCTGTATATAGCTGCTTAAATACTGGGGGCCCCAGGACTTAATCTAGTTCTTGGATCTCTTCTTTTTTTCTGTCTACACTCATTCCCTTGTTGACTCCCTCCAGTTTCACAGCTTTAAGTGTCATCTATGTACTGATGACTCTCAAATTTATGTCTACAGCTAGGGGCACCTCCACCACTACCACTTTCATCCAAGCCACTGACATCTCCTTCCTGAATTATTCCAATGAGCTCCTAATTTGCCTCTTTCAGACTATTTTCAATGTAGCAGGCAGAACAGATCAATGCTAGTAAAATAAATCGCTCCCCTGGTCAGGTTCCTCTAGTGGCTCCCATCTGGTTCAAAACAAACATCTTTGAAGAGTCCTTACAGTAAGACTTACAAGAGTCCTTACAACAGGCTACAATAGACACAAGATATGCTTACCCCTCCCCTCCCTCTCACTTATTCCATTCGAAAATCACAGGCCTGCTTGTGACGCTCAAGCACATTCCAGACTCAGGGTCTACCTGTCTCTGGGAGGCTCTCCCTCCAGCTATCCACATGGCTCGCTCCCTCACCTCTTTCAAGTCTTATCTCAAAAGTCACCTTTCAGGAAGATTTTCTCTGGCATCACAGCAGTTAAGAGCCCAGATTCCACAGTCAGCCATCCTGAGTTCTAATCCTGACTTTGCCACTTCTTGGTGGTATGATCTTGAGTGACTTAATCTCTCTGGGCTTCATTTTTCTCATCTTTAGAAGGAGAAAAATAATAGTACCAACTTAATAATGTTGTTGTGAGGATTCAATGAATTAACATAAATGGTTTAGAGTAGTGCATGGCACATGGGGAAGGCTGGCATAGTTATTAAATCTAAGATGGTATACATTCTAAGACATGCCATTTTTTTATCTTTCCTTTACATAAACAGTGTCAATTAAAGTAGTAAATGCTATCAGTTATAAGGTGCATCCCAATTTTAGAGCTGTAAAAATGTTTTTTGAAAAAGTGCACAAGTCTTAACATCAATGAAACGTGATGTCTTAGCTACTTTAGACGGCCATTTTCTTTCTCCTTCCCTGAACTGTTTTCCTCCCTAACATTTATCACTACCATATTTGTCTTAATTCGGGCTGCTATAGTACCATAGACTAGGTAGCTTATTAACAACAGAATTTTATTTCTCCCAGCTTTGGAGGCAGGAAATCCAAGATCAGAGTGCCAGCATGGTCTAGTCTGGAGAGTTCCTTCTCAGAGGCTGGAGAGTGTCAACTTCTAGTTGAGTCCTCATATGGCAGAACAGAGGGTGAGAGAACTGTCTCAGGGCCTCTTTTATAAGGACACTAATCCATTCATGAGGGCTCCACCCTCACAATCTAACCACTTCCAAAGGCCCCACATTCTAACACCATCACAATGGGGGGTTAGGATTTCAACATATGAATCTGCAGGGGGTGGGGGGGTGGGGGCACAAACAGTCAGCCCATAACAATATTTATATTTTACTTTTTTTGTATTGGTAGTCTCTCCCAATTAGACTATAAGCTCTTAGAAGTCAGGAACTTTTGTCCTTTTTTTTGCTACTGTAATCTAGTATCTTGATTATTGCCTGATACATATCCAATCAATATTTGCTGAACAAATAAATTAATGAAAGTGTAAATGAAAAAAGAGAAGTATATGAAAGAAATACTCCTTATTTATTGGAAGAAGGACACAGAATTTCTAGATGTTAAATGAATGAATGGAAATGATGAATGAATTATAGCATAAGGTCCATGAGAGCAAGGACCATGTCTGTACCCCCTGAACCAAAGACATCCATGTTGCAGGCACTCCACAAACACTGGCTGCACAACAGACTGAATGAATGAATGCCCTGCCTGTGGTCTCCTGGTTCTTGATCTACTAGAGAGTGAGTCCCTAACAGGGAGAGCAAGGGACAGTCCAGAGCATCTCATTCCCATCCTGGCACACGGCAACTGGGGTAAACTGCTGGACATTCACAGCAGTCTACTCTGAATACTTCATTGATTAAAAACATAAAAATAGATCAATAAACACAACCAATTTTTGGTCTGTGCCCCCCCTTTTATGTTTCCTAACGTGGAGTACACACACACACACACACACACACACACACACACACACACACACACACACCCCACAACATATAGATGAATACTGGAAGGAAAGTAGGGCTGTAAATTTTTCTGTGATACAAGGGGTGGCCAGGGCCACTGTGGTATAACTTAAGTGACAGATTCCAGGGCTCTGTGGGGTTCCTCTTGGGATGAAGGCTGTCGCAGTTATGCTGAGGCCTGGAGAGCTAAGGATGGCCCTCACAGATGGGGCAGATGATTGGAAGGGGAGGTCATTCCAATAATGTAATGATCACAAGCATTTACCCAGTGTCAGGCACCCTACTGAATGCTTCCCATCATTTAATCCTCACTTCTCCCATTAAACACATGAGAAAGCAGCCTGAGCACTATTCAGCTAGCAAGAGGGGGAGCTGGAATTCCAGGGCAAAAGCTCTCAGCCACGTATTCTCAAAGATGACATATATCCTGGAGGGGTCTTAGCCTCATCTGGACTTTAGGGGTCTAGGAATCTTGGGGAGGACTCTAGAAGACAGAGGATAAAGTCCAAACTGCTATGAAGTGACAAGAGCTAAGGGGCAGCCTAACTGAGTCCCTGGCAGACTGGACAAGCGCTGCCAGCACCTGAGAGCAAACAGGAGGGTCTAGTTTCTGTGTGGTCACTCTGCTTCTTCTCTTCTGTCATCCTTAGTCTTCAATTAAGTTTTTTTGACTATAACAGTTTTCTCTAAGCTCCACTCTGGGAAGTACAGACAGAACCTCAGGTGTATGATTTGGCCAGACTATGAAAGTGGGGAGGAGGGCCCCACTCCCACCCTGAGGCCCACATGGAGATGGAACCAATAGGGATCAAAGTGGAAGACAAAATGCCATGGGATGGAATCAAGTACTACCTGGTCCTTCCAGCGCTAGGTTCTGGGGGCCATTTTACCAACCAAGGTGACATTCTTTACAGAAGAGCAACACAGGAAGGTCATATAAAAACACCAGGCTGTCATCAATACCTGCACATTGTCATCAATTAACTGCAGCCAAAACTCTAGAACTGGGGAAACAGCCAAAGTTTTAAGAAGTAAACCATAGGAATGCAGGGACCTCTACAAGGGGATTTCAATATGGCTGCCAGACGGCATTCTCCTGGCTGCAGCCACCCTGCACGAGCTTCGGGCTCTGGCTAGCCTCTGCCTTCAACTCCTTGAAAGCACCTCCTTGCTCCTGTCAATTATTTCGTACATCACAGGTGCACCAAGAGTACCCAGCACAAAGTAGGTGCTCAGTAAATGCATGCTAAATGAATGAATAAAAATAGATTCAGGCCTTAAGAGCCACTCAGTGAAATACTGATTCAAATTGGCTTGTTTCCATTATCAATCTTAGGACTCATGCCAAGAGTCACACCTTTCCCCCTTAAATGCAAAAAACTCAAACATATATTAAACTTGAAACTATTAATAAAAGATAGTTTGGAAAGGTCTAAAACAAATGCATAGATTTAATTCAATACAACAAAAGTCTACTACTACACACACACACACACACACACCCCTGGGGAGTTGTGAATGAACCCCAGTAGCTAAATCTCTATAGAGACAGATGAACTACTAAATACAGTATAAAATATCCTTTCAGTTCAGTTCTCCCATCCTAAGTACTTTTTCATTTGAAATTTGATCCTAATAAGCCAATGAGCAAGGTATAAGCAGCATCCATCATATCTGCAATGCTAGAAGGATTTGTCCTCCATCTGCAGGAGAGGGCCTTCCTGAAAGGCCTTTGGAACTATCACAGGGAGTCAGGGCAGACTCTGTGCCAGGCTCTGCTCCTGGGGAGGTGGGGGTGCCCAGGTGCATAGCAGAGAGAGCAAGCCTAGGGCACCGTTTCCATATGACCAACCCTTGTGGAAGGCAGGGCTATCATGGTAACCCCACAGCCTGCTCTTGGGGTGGGGGTGCTGGAGGGAGGAAGGGAGACATAAAACCAACCAACCAATCAAAGAACAAATCCCTGGGAACCTTGCAGGACTACTTGTGACTGTGTGCTGCCTTGCACTTTACATAAGCTCAGGAGCTGAGGTCGGTAATAAAAGCCCACAGCAATAAGCCACAGGGTGAAGTCATGGTTTTCTTACTCCAGAGACAAGAAGGAAAACAAACTGATTAGCTCCCACCAGTTCACACCGCCAAGCCCTGACCAATGTGAATAACACTGCCAGTAAAATCCTCCGATTCAAAAGGTGTGCTACTTAAGGAGCATTCCCCTTCAAGTTATTGGTTTTTTATTATCTTTTTTTATTGTTTTATCTGCTAACCCTAGATTACCATTTTTTTTTAATCATTAAAAGATAAATTAGTCAGACAAGGCAATGATGCATTTGGTTTCCATGACAACACTGCACAAAAAAGTTCAACCTGCTGCATCACCACGAAGCACTATGAAAATCATTCCCTAGCAACCCCATAGGCACCCAGAGACACAGAACTTCATCTGCCCTTTACTCACACCTACGAGAATAACACATGTGGCAACAGAGAATGGGTTACTCAGTTATCACAAACATTTCAAGTCAGCCTTAGTTCATCAACGTATGGAGCAAAGTAATTCCCAGTTCTGTCTGCAGGGAGACATATGCAGCTATCTGGACATCTCTAACATACTACATTCTCTCTCAGTTATAGCTACAAAAACCCTTAACTAAATTCTACTTTGAAAAATTTGAATTGAAGACAAGTGACTGCCTATGAATAATTCACTAATATCCACACACTAGTTTGAAAAGGAGGAATTTAAAACTCACCAATCTGAAAGACAGCATGGCTCTCTCTGTTTCACATTCCTCATGGTACAATAATATGCACCAGTGTATTGGGGAAAACGAGAAAAAAGTACAAAGCTTAAGAGACTTCATAACAAAGTCTGCCACCTAAAAGATAAGCTTTTACATAAGTAAATATGAAACACAGTGGAATTTTTTAAAAATGAGAAACAGACGTTTTTCTCTACTTGCAATATTTCTCAAAGTTCTCCAAAATAACATCCACTAAAATGAACAAAAAATAGAACGTGTTCACTGTAAAATCGTTAGTTATTGTGCAAATTGTCTGTACCCAGAGGCTCACCTCTGCCTCCTGCACCACCAGGCTCCCTTCCCAGCTGGTGTCAAGTTGGGTGCCCCCAATAGGAGGTACTGCGGGGCACTGGAGGGTGAGGAGTGAGAGGTGGGCTCATTTCTCCCCCACAGCTCCCTGCTTCAGTGCCCTGGCCTGGCAGTTGTGTCTGCCTTCGTAAGTATAGCTCCTACCAGGGGCCCCACAGCAAACCATACTCTTTCTTTTCCTGGCCCCTTCTGTCCTAGGACCCATGAGAGCTTCATACAGTTGCCAGTTGGGGCACTTCACTGTCCCTTGTCTTCCTTAATCTCTGCTCACACCTCTGTAAGCAGAATCTACATTTCAGTCTCTTCATTAGAACATCTGGAATGAACTGTTTCCCGAGGAACCCTGACTGATGCAACTTGACAATTGCAATAAATTATGAATTAACATGAAGCAAAACCTTTTGTCACATTACTCCTTTTTGACATTATAACTATTATTATCATTTCTACCTTCTCTGATGATCATTCAAAAGAGGCTTGAAAAGAAGATTTGAAATTCCCTCCATGAAAATGTAAATGCAACTCATTCCACTGTAATCAGGGAAGAGCAACCTATGGAGAAACAGAATGTTTCCTTTGGAACTTGATGTCCATCTACAAAGCAATGCTATTTAATCAAACTAAGCAGCAGGAAGAACTGGAAAGGTAGGAAGGGCTGGTTTTCAAAAACCCTCCCCATGTCCTTTTGGGCTGGGCCTTTATAGCTTGGCTTGTTGGGTTTGCTGTATTGCCAACATCCATACCACCAGCTGCGTCAGCATTCATATGAGCATGGAGAAAATGCATTCCAAAAAACTACACGTGGGGATTTCACGAGTCACCATCTGGGAATTATCTTTACCACCATTCCCTCTAAATTAGCAAAACAAATATCAAGAACCAACACACACCGTATGACTCATTGTGGTGAAACCAGAAACCTGACCCCACACTTAATTCCAGTGTTTCTAATGATTTCGTATTCATATTAAGCTCCTGAACCAAATCTGAACCTTAATTTTCCACTTGCAAAAATGGTGACCTCTCGCTTGTTGTTATGAAAGCTAAATTGTATGTACTCAGGAGTGCCTCCTGTGGCAGTAAAAGAAAGTACCATTTAAGGATTCTGGAAACTTCCAAGTCTCTTGCCTTTCCTCAAGATCTTACAGATTACTTCTCTTACACCATACAGCTTTTTTTTAATGCACAGGCTGGAGCCCATTACATTGTGATTCTTGCGTTCGGGATAGGGCTCCACAGGGGACTCTGCATACATGGGTGTATGGATAGACACATCAGTGTAAAGCCCAGTGTGAGAGTTATGCCTCTGCTCTGCCTTCCTGAGCTAAAAGGCTGCAGTGTAAATAAAAATGACGAGCAACACTAATACGGTTCTTTTGGGGGGGTCCCACAAATCTAGTAGAGAAACTGAGACCCAAATTCATGTCAGACTTCACGTATGGTATTTCATTTAATTCTTTAAAAACAACTCTGGAGGTGGTCAAGTGGTTCAGTTGGTTAAGAGCTCACTCAAGAGTGCAAGCTCTGAGCAACAGGGTTGTAGGTTCAATTCCTGTCTGGAGTTGAGCCGCCACTGGGCTGCCAAGAGGTGGCAGGATGGCTCAGCTGGAAAAAAAACAAAACAAAAAAAAACAAAAATAAGAACAATGCTAAATTAGCCATCAGGAAAATACAAATCAAAACCACAACAAAATCCCACCTGAGAAGCGCTTGAATGGTTATGATAAAAAAGACAGATAATAACAAATGTTGATGAGGATGTGGAAAAAGAGGGACCCTTATACATACATGTTAGTTAAAATGTAAAATGATGCAGCTGCATTGAAAAAGCTTGGTGGGTCCTCAAAAAGTTAGGCATAGCTACCATATGACCCAGCAACTCTACTTCTAGTATATACTTCTAGTATATACTCAAAAGAAATGAGCATATGTCCACACAAAAACTTGTACAAGAATGTTCGGAGCAGCATTATCCATATTAGCCAAAAAGTGAAAACAACCCAAATGTCCATCAATGGATAAACAAAAAGTGGTATATCTATACAATGGAATATTATTTGGCAATAAGGGGATAAAATACTGATACATGCTACAACATGGATGAACCATGAAAATATTATGCTCAGTGACAGAGGCAGACACAAAACGCCACGTAATACTCAAGGCCATTTATATGAAATATTCAGAATAAGCAAATCTATAGAGACAGAAAGTACCCTGATGGTTGCCAAGGAGGGGAAAGGGGAAATTGGGACTGACTGCTAATAGGTATGGAGTTTCTTTTGGGATGATGGAAATGTTCTAGAATTAAACAGTGGTGATGGTTGCACAACATAATGAATATACTACAAGCCACTGAATTATACACTTTAAAATAGCAAATGTTATGTTATGCAAATTCTATCTCAATTAAAGAAAAAGCCAGTGTGGTACTTCATACCTAGTATTCCATAGCGTTACTTGCACTCAAATTATAATAACCTAGACAGGAGTGGATGGGGCTCCCCACCCGTGGTCTAAGCTCACTAAAATTCTCACACTACCTTTTTCCAAACTGTTTGGAAGGCAAATGAATTCTGTACTTGATCCTATCTCCTATCACTGAGGCATATGGTTTAACTAGAAAGTAAATTTGCATAGTTACATTGATTAAATTGGGAACATAAACATTGTAAAGAATATCTGAGTTCAGCACTCCTGTAGCCAATCATTAAATTTGCAATCTTACATACACACGTATAGACCTCTGCCTTCCACCCTTCCTTTCCCTTTCCCCCTTCTCTTTCCCCTGGTCCCCAACAAGGATGTTCTGCCAAAACTGAGCCAAAATCCGGGCATCATTCCAGATCGTTCCATCTCCCATATCGGCCTCATCCAAATATCAAATACCTTCCCAATTTAAAAAATAAATATGTATTCCCTCCTCTCTAATGCTTCACAAAAAGAAAGAAAATAAGACATTATGTGCTTCCTCATGGAGGTACACAACACTACTCATAAGGTAGTCTTGCCAGGTGGCCGGTTAACTCAGTTGGTTAGAGCGTGGTGCTAATAACACCAAGGTTGCCAATTCGATACCCACACGGGTCATTGTGAGCTGCACCCTCCCTAAAAGAGTCTATTATGCCATTGTAGCATGAAAGCAATGTGTAACCAATGACCATGCTGTTCTCCAATAAAATTTAAAAAATAAATAAGGTAGCCTTGCCAAAACAAACAAACAAACAAACAAACCTGAATTCAACCAATATACCTCTAGATCTAAATATCAATATTCAGGGCCAGAAAAATGTGCTAAGTAATACCATGGGAATGGAATCAACAAAATCCAGCATGAGAAATTCTGCTGGACAAACAACCCAATTTCTTCAACAAACAAATCGTAGGGAAAAAAGAGAGAAAAGAGGGTTTTTGATTAAAAGATACTCAAGAAACATACTGACCAATTACAACAGGTAGATCTTATTCCAAAGGTGATTCAAATAACAAATTTTAAAAAGCAAATGATGGGTCGGCTGAGTGGCTCAGTTGGTTAAGAGCTCGCTCAAGAGTGTGAGCTGAGCTCTGAGCAACAGCAGTTCGATGCCAGCCAGAGCTGAGCAGCCAACAGGTGGCAGGATGGCTCAGCTAAAAAATTAAAAAAAAAAAATATCTACTGACTATTGAATACAATATATTTAGGGCTGGCCGAGTGGTGCGGTGGTTAAGCACTGGTTTGGGAAGCCAGCGGCCCCGGTTCAGGTCCTACATATGAGGGCCAGTGACAATGCCCTCAAAAAAAAGCAAGGGCATTTATGAGATGATAAGGGAAATCTGAACATTGTCTTGGATTTGATAATATTAAGAAATTATTTTAAGTTTTAGGTATGCTAATAGTATCATTTTTGTTTTTTAAACTGTCCTTATCTCTCAGAGACACATGCTAAAATAATTACAGCAGAAATAATATGATGTTTTAGATTTGCTTTAAAATAATCCCAAAGTAGGGAGGAGAGTGGGTGGTATACATAAAAGAATAGCCTAATTTTATAGCTGTTGAAGCTCAGTGGTATGTACATGAAATTTTATTATACTATTCTCTTTATATTTGAATTTTTCTATAATAAAAAGTGTTAAAGGATGAGTCTTCAAAAATCAGCTTGTATATTGTTATCAACAGCAGACAACACTATTAAGAGGTACATTCAAAGCTAACAATGTCATGTATGTTAATTATATCAACCCCACAACAACAACTCTATGAGGTAACTATTTCTATTATCCCCCTTAGACAGAGGAAGAAATTGAACATTAAAGATATTAAGTCACAGAACTAAGTTAAGTAAGAGATTATAACCTACTTGTCTCTGACCTCAGGCCCCAAGCTTCCAGTGGGAAAAACAGAAACCATCCCACATATATTAGGCAGAGTCAGATCAATGCAAGGTCTGTTTACAAGGTGTCGGAAAGTATGGAAGAGCAAACGAAGATGAGGGGTGAGTTGGAGAAACAAAGAAGATGGAAGGGTAAATCCAGAGAACACGAAGCTGTGAACACCCTGGGCTGGCACCCACAGGCCCACACTCACCAGTGGAGGGGCTGCACCATCACCATTAAACTTGTGCCACTGCCACTGGGCAGAAGCCATTGCTATTATCTTCTCCTTTTGCCCACATCCCAATTTCCTACTACTACCTCATATGTACCAGAAGTTATGTGTGACATAGAGCCTTTCCATTGTGATCACAAAATACAGTGAATGCTGCTGCTGAGTGCCAGCCAACAGAAAGGCAGGGATCTTCAATACAGGAAGTTGCCTGCTGAACCTTAGTAACAGTGTGTGTCAAATTTCAACTTGTGTGGTGCAGTCAGTTGGGTGTGAGCTATGGTTGACAGAAGGTGTGTTTTAAAGTGTGCAGTAAATCATCCTCCATCATGACAATGCTCTGTGTCACACATCACTTCTGGTACACAGCAATTTTTGTGAAATAAAAATGTTACAGTGTGTCCTCATCCACCTTATTCACCGGATCTGGCACCATGCAACTTCTGGCTCTTCTCCAAAGTCAAAATGATTCAGGACATGGAGGCAGCCAAGACAGAGTAACTAAAGACACACACAAAAGAGGACTTCCAGAGCTGCTTCAGAAAGTGGCAAGAATGATGGGACAACTGTGTTCAAAGAAAACAGTATTTTGAGGGGGATTAATGGCAATGTGTCTTTTACTGCAATGATTTTTTTATTTTTATTTAAACAGTCACCATGTTGTTTGATCACATCTCATATTTGCAGAATCTAAGAGGAGACCAGCTGACAAAGGAATCCGGAAGATGTAGTTTGTAGACTTGTAGCTCCACATAACACAAAGGAAAATACGGAAACGCAGGGATGGAGCTAAGAACCAAGAGACAGAGAACCAACACAACTACCCTGCTGTACTTCTTTTCAAGTTACCATGTGTCAAATTATAATTGCTTGATTTATACCTCTTGTGTGAAGTTTCACTTTCTTCCTCCCTTCTCCCATTTAACCTTCCATCAGGCATAACTGATCTTACAGATTCATTGCATACAATTTCCAAATATCTAAGTTAACTTAAGTATCGTGTCTCACCACTTCGGTATCTCCCCCCTCTATCATAACCTATCGCCAGTCATATTTGTACAGTAAAGACATATTTCACAGCAGTATCTTTGTCTGCAATGAATCTGAGATCCGTTGCACCTGACAGAGGGTTAACTAACTACTATGTGACCATTACACACTGAAATTTGCTCACCCATATTGTGATGCCCTGTAAGTGTCAAATACACTCCAGATCCAAAGACTTTATAACACACACACACACACACACATTCATGAGGACCCATGAGGACCTAGCAGGTTTACAGGAACTCTGCATCTGTTATACCTGCACCAATCCTTTTGAGGGCATTATGCCCACCTTACGAGGAGTGATGCAGCTTTTCCAGGGTCACAAAGCTTGTGTAAGGCAGAGATGGAACTCAAGCCCTGGCCAATGAGAATCTTTCCATCATACCAGGTTGCCTTTTCATAGTTGTAACTTTCATAGAAGTTACAGAAAAAGAGCAACAGCAAGGTTTGGTATGGCTAGTCATGAGGACAGGACATTGCGGACATCACTCATTTACAGTGTCACCATGTTAGAGCTGACTGAATAGCATCTAACAACAACAATGACTAGGATTGGCTAGGGAGACACCAAGGTGTGCCTCCACCTCCAGGTGGTCAGCAAGTCCTCATCTACCAAAAAAAAGAAAGAAAAATGTTTTTAGAATAAGAACATAATTTAACCAAGTTAGCTGGAACTATTTCTTCAAGAAAAGTGCCTAACCAACTTAAATAAGCTCCATCCAGCCAAAAATGGGCAATTTGAGTACCCAAAGTATAACTGAAATCAGTTAACATGCATCAAATATATGTGTGATCCATAATGATACTAAATAAGCAAACAGAAACAAGTAAAAAATGTCATTGTTACCTTAGGAGACTGCTAGGGAATCAACTCATTATTTTTGAAAACTGAAAATAAGGAAAGGTTCACACATTTAACCTGCCTTTTCTATATAAACTCTGTCCCAGGGAAACAAACTAGTTGGTGATGGGGAGTTTCTCTTTTTAGAAAAGTTGCAGCTAATAAGTGAAGAAGTATGATAGAACAAGAATATCACCATATTACACCCCTAATGGTAGATGGATGTCAGCAATGATAGTTAATACCGGTGAGCATCACAGCAAAGAGACAACCAAACATTTTATGCGTCCTGATATAAGAACACAATAGCATCTAAAATGTATTCTTGCCCTACTCCCAGCCCCTAAAATTGTGCATAATCCGAGCAAACTGCTAAATCTAATTACAAATTTCTAGCAAACACAGAAAGCAAGGAAATGTGTTAGATGTACCCCAGGAATGCAAAAAAGTAAAACACAGACTGGGCGAAAGTCTACAGGACAAACAACCCAGGGTCCTCAACAAACTAACTATAAGTAAAAGAGAGAGAGGCATGGGGAACCGATAGATAAAGAGACTTAAAAGGCACATCAACCAATCACAATGAGTGGCCCTTACTTGGATACCAACAAGCCAGGGAAATAATTAATAAGGCAATTTAAAAAATGTGATTGACAGGGGCGGCCGAGTGGCTCAGTTGGTTAAAAGTTCGCTCAAGAGTGCGAGCTGAGCTCTGAGCAACGGCGGTTCGATGCCAGCCCAAGCTGAGTTGCCACTAAGCTGCCAACAGGCCGCAGGATGGCTCAGCTAAAAAAAAAAAAAATGTGATTGACATTAAGTACAGTAGTTGCTACAGACTGAATGTTTGTCCCTCCCCTCCCCCCACCCGCCCAATGTGATGGTATTAGGAGGTGGGGCCTTTGGAAAAGGATTAGGTCATGAGAGTAGAGCCCTCCTAAATGGGATTAGAGCCTTATAAAAGAGGTCCCAGAGTTCCCATGCCCCTTCTGTGACAAATGAGGACACAGTGAAAAGACTGCGGGCTATGAACCAGGAAGGGGGTCCTCACCCCACACTAAATTTGCCAGCTGTTTGATCTTGCACTTCCCAGGCCCAAGAACTATGAGAAGTAAATTTCTGTTGTTTATAATCCACTCAGTCTATGGTATTTTTGTTACAGCAACCCAAATTGACTAAGAAAATAGGCATTAAATTTTTTGGTGTATAATGATTTTGCAATTTTTTAAAAAAGGAATTATTACAGTTAAAAGATACACACTGAAGGGCTGTCTGAGCGGCTCGTTGGTTAGGAGTTGGCTTGGGACGCCAGCTCTGAGCAGCGGAGCCCCAGTTCAGATCCCACATGAGGGCCAGTGACGCTGTGCCCTCTATAGCTAAGATGGTGAACAGCAGCTCGACCTGGAGCTGGACTGCTGTGAGGGTCGCCGGTGACGGCGTAGGCTGCAGTGGGCTGCCGTAAGCTACCGTGAGTGGCCATCAGCCAGCATGAGCTACCAAGAGCCGCCGTGAGCGGCTGTCAGGGGGCCAGTGAGAGACTGCCTCACCCGGAAAGAGCGCAATGATGATACCAACATGGGCCAGTGAAGCAACGTCCTCCACAACTAGACTGAAGAACAAAAGGACAGCAACTTGTCTGTTCCCTTGATTTCCCAACGCTGTTCCCTTCCCCCAATAAAATCTTAATATATATATACACACACTGAAATATTTGTAGATGAAGCAGAAAATAAATGATTCAAAAAAACGAGACACATCCCTTTAGTGCTGTTGGAGATGAAAGAGCACAATGAAAAGAGGGTGGTTTAGCAGGAGGTGAGTCCCTAGCTATGTGAAGTTGGTCAAGAGGTGAGCTCCTTGCATCCATCTCTCTCCTTACACCACCTGAGCCCCTCACTTCCTCAGAGCACCAATGATCACTTAGGGTAATTACTCCCTGAGGGAATCTCACAGGTTCTCTGCCCTCTGCTTCATCACCCTCCAATTAAACCAACTTTCCCAAAGGACACAGGTACAAAAGAAACACTAGTTCTAATTCAATTTTATGTTTCTCTCAAAGCAGTATTGTTTCACTCTGTCTCTCAAAGCAGTATTGTTTCACTCTGTAAATATATTCCAGCTACATAATTGGCTAAATACTTTTTTGGTCTAACCTAGAAACCTAAATGCCATGTATAACATTGTGTCTACAATCCTTTCCCAATACAAGCTAAGTGGCTGACAACGTATATTTTTGTTCTGTAATCTCAATATAAAAGTGAGAGTTGTCTTTTATATTAATTCAAAGCATTTTCTGATTTTTTAAAAAAAATTCAAAGCTCTCACCTTTTACACACAGAAGAGGTTCTACCCTTTTACCCCACCTCCTCTCTCTTCTTGAAAATATCAACAAAGGGGAGGGGAGAATGTGTCTGCAACACCCCTCCCTGTCACTGCCCTTAGGGAGGGGAGAATAATGGGCCACACTCCCTGGCCCTCACTAGCTCCTCCCCAAGGGATGAAGGCTGCCTGGTCAGAGTTCTACTGAGCCAGATCACTGCAGGGAAAGGTCACAGTGGGCTCCACATGTGATTGAGTAGATGGACAGGGAGGATGACCACAGGAAAAGCAAGGCGGGTGGGAGTCCAGTAGGTTAAGGATCCCAGAACTGGCTTTGCAGGCGCAGCCTTATAGATTTGGGAGGAAGAAGACAGAAAGTCTCAAGCGAACTTGTCTGCCTAAGCCCCTTCTCCTAGCACAACTTCCCATAGTAGGAGTGTGTGTGTGTGTGTGTGTGTGTGTGTGTGTGTGTGTGTGTGTGAGAGAGAGAGAGAGAGAGAGAGAGAGAGAGAGATCCACACATGTACGTGGTGGACTCTGGGAAGGCGATATTAATCAGTTCTGGCCCAGCCACTGACAAAGCTGATCCTTCACTCTGTTGCCTTTATTTGGCCATCATTGTGAGTATCACTCTCTGGAGGGGAGATATGGTAGCCAGAGTTTCTATTAGACTGTGGGGAAAAGGCTCAGCTTGAAACTATTGAGACTTCTGAAGAAGCAACTGATGGAGGGACTTTTGCTTTCCTCACAGTCACCCACTTTCTAAGCCAACACTCCCCATCACTTTCTAAAGCTGAAAGTGAAGGTAAGTCTCGTGCAACCCAAAGGCCACTCACAGATGAGGTTTGGACTGTTGGGTGATAACTGGCCTTTGAAACTGGTACTTTTCTCCCCATTTGGCCATTGCTCTTGCTTGAAGCTCTCCTGGCAGGTACCCTGGAGTGGAAAAAAGCCCCACCTACCCTGAACTCATCATCACCGTCCAGGTCCAGAGCTTTGATGTTATTTGTGGTTCTGATGTCAGAAAACAGCGCTTTTCTTTTTTCTTTTTTTTATTTAAATTGGGGAATTGGGGGAGGGGAACAGCGTTGGGGAATCAGGGAAGGGGAACAGACAATTTGCTGTCCTTTTGTTCTTTAGTCTAGTTGCGGAGGACGTTGCTTCACTGGCCCATGTTGGTATCATCATTGTGTTCTTCCTGGATGAGGCAGCTCGGTCGCCGGCCTCTGGATGGTCGCTCACAGCAGTTATTGGCAGCTCACGCTGGCTGCTGGCCACTCACTGTAGCTTATGGCAGCCCATTGTAGCAGGGGCTGCAGCCTACACCATCGCTGGGGCTCACACAGCCCAGCTCCAGGTGGAGCTGTTGTTAGCTGTAGAGGGCAGTGTCACTGGCCCTCATATGTGGGATCCGAACTGGGGCCACTGGCATCCCAAAACCAGCTCTTAACCAATGCGCCACTAGGCTGGTCCTGCTTTTCTTTTTTATACATATTACCCTTTGTGATAGATAGCTAAAAAGTCTCTCTTGTCTCTTCCTGTAAAATTTCCAAAATTCAGGGTCTTCTCTCAGTTTTGTAACTCACATGGGCAATGGGTCCCTGTAGCTAATCATTATACCTTCCTCTTTGAGAGAAAATGGCTCTTAGATTTACAGTGTATCATTTTCCCAACAATATACTACATCTGACAGAATTTGAAATGCAGCAATACAAAAACAACAGAGTCTATGAAAATGGCTTTAAGTCCAATTGGAGACCACAGCTTCTGGTTTTAGGTTTACACCAAAGAAGAATTCCACATGGAACCACCTCAAGTTAACACCAAGGCTCTCACCTTCAAAGACAGAAGCCTTGTGTGGGGCCAGCAGTAATGGAACTAAAACTCCATCCTGGGCCTTTGCCTGGCAAGGTTTCAGCATCATCTTTTTTTGAAACACGGCTGATTCAGACTAAACACTGGTCTGTAGCAGCGGTTTTCAAAGCTTCAGGATAATGCATATTTCTTCATAAATCTAGTCACCTACGTTGGCCAAATCAATCACCTTGAAAGTTAGATACATTTCCCAATAAAAAACAATTCCATGTTTCAAAAATATCTAAATCTAAATAGCCAAAATCTCGTTTTAATTACTAAAACAGAAATGACAGCAACCACAAGATTATAGCAGCTAATATTTCTACAATACTTACAAAATGCCAAGTACTGTGTGCAGTGCAAATAATGACAGCATGTTAAGCCAAAACTTCTCCAATTTTTGATGCATTTTGCATTCTCCACCCATCTCAAAACAACACTGCAGTTCAAGCTAATAGAAGGGGTGACAGTGGATATGTAGGAGGAAAATCCTCACCTACAAGGCCTCCGATTGACCCACCACCACCACCTGTTGATTGCCTCGCTGTTCTGCATACATAACTCAGCAGTTCCAGTTGCAGTACTGGCCTTGGGCCTTCAGGCTTGTGTGAACGACAGTCAAGCTCAGTGGATAAGAACCTTGAAGTTCGGTTCAGACAATCTTGTATTCAAATATCAGCCCTCACCTTGAACAATGTATTCCACCTCTTGCAGCCTCATTTCCTCATTTGTAAAGTGGGAATAATAATTTGCAGCTCATAGTGTTTTTAATGTAGATTAGGTGAAACAATGGATATAAAATGCTCTGCAAGTATCAAGGAGTTACAAAAAGCTAATATTATTCTATCTATTCTACATACCTTGTTGCAAAATGTACAAACCATACATGAAAATTTGAATCACCTTGGAAATGAGGTAACCACGAGGTAGTCTTTCTTTCATTGATGGATTATCCAAAAGTAAAATTGTCTCCTGATTTTTATTACAATAATCACAAGCTTCTGAACTTTCCCTAAGGAGGCAGAGAGGAGGAGATGAAAGAAGTTGATGGAAAAGAATAAAGCATCAAAATCCTGAAAAAAGCTGGCTTTTTTCTGCTAATGGAAGAAGAGAGAAAATGGGGAAGAAGCTAGCAACAACAGAACCTAAACTAACCTATATTGCAACTTGTTAAAAATCAGTGTTTTCTTTTTCTTTTTTTAAAATTTAATTATTTTTTTAAAATTTCAATTACGTTGACATTCAACATTATGTTAATTTCAGGTGTTCAGCACACAGGTTAAGACATTTATATAACTTATAAAGTGATACCCACCTGACACCATACATAGTTATGACAATATTATTGACTATATTCCCTATGAAAAAGCACTATTTTCTATTAAAACATAAAAACCATCAAGACTTCTGCTATAAAAAAAAGGTAACACCTATTTTCTAAAAGTGAATTCCTGAACACATTTGAATATTTTAAAATATAGTTTAAATATGCATATTCATTATGGAAAATATCAACTTATAAACATAGAGTCCAACTCATTTATCCACGTTTTGATGCTACTGAGGAAAGGTGTAGAAAGCAGGAAAGTACAAACAGAGCAAAAATGTAGCAAGCTGGCTAAGCTGGGATCCCACTTAGGAAGATGGCTTTCTTTCACCACCCCCACCTCTGGGCTTTCAGATCTTGGGGAGAGGGGACAATGGGCAAGGGGCAGATGGAATGACAGAAACATGTTTGTTATGGACTGAATGTCTGGGTCCCCCAAATTTCCTACATTCCTGTCCTGACCCTGATAGTATGTGGAGGTGGGGCCTTTGGGAGGTAATTAGATGAGGACATGAGAGGGGAGGGGGATCCCTATGATGGGATTAGTGTTCTTATAAGAAGAGAAAGAGATCAGAACTTGCCTGCTCCCTGCACGGTGAAGACACAATAAGAGGGCCATTTGCAAGTCAGGAAGAGTACTCTCACAAGGCACAGAATCTGCTGACACCTAAATCTCGGACTCCCAGCCTCCAAAACAATGAGAAATAAAGGTCTGCTGTTTAAACCACCTTGTTCATGATATTTTGTTATAGGAGCTCAAGATGACTAAGAAAATGTCTGAGCAGAGTCAGGGTGGAGAGTCAGTTAAAGAGGGTATGTTTTCAGCAAGAACTTAGAGGTCTCCAAACAAGATAACTGGACGTATTTCAATATCATTAGCCATTAAACAAACAGGAAACATAAAAAATAAAATAAGTGGACATGAAAAAAAAACCATTATTTTAGATAATCATCAAACTGCCCATCTCAGTTTGAGCTTACCAGGGTATCTCTAATGATGTTTATCTTTAAACACTTGTTACAGAGAGCCTTCAGTTATATGGTCAGGATATTCTCTACGCTACTCTTGCATATCTCCATCAATGGGCCCCCTGGTCACCAGATATGTTTGTCCAAAAGGATGTACCAGTCTAGACAGAGATGGACAAAAATGACGACAATGGGATGGGAAGTATTTCCTTCCTTGGCTCCCCTTGCCAGGCCATAGGCCTCCAATCATTGCATTCCCCCTTAAGGCCAGAGCTTCTGGGGGCTTCCCTGTCTATAGGTTTGGTTTCTCAGATTCCCATCACCATTCTCTCCCGTTACTGCTTCTAGGTGGTAACAGTGCCCTCTTGTTCTAGTCTTAGAGTGCTTCAGCATCATTTGTTGATTTCCTTTCATCCTGCCACCACATCCAAAATAGTTCCTTCATTACACTGTTTTCAATTAAACCCTTGTAGGCATTCGATCTGTTTCCTGTCCAGACACTGACCAGATATGAGGAAAGCCTGGTTGGTTAGTCTTGCCTCACATAGGTGCAGGCTTTACTTATAGCCCTCTGATTGGTCACCAGTGTCTCCTGTGAGTCCTGGGCTCTTCATACTCAGCAGAGAACCCCAAATAGAACAGAAATGTAAATACCTCCTATTCCCCAGTCAGAAGTCTCAACCTAGTTCAATAGCTGTTGCCTTTGCTGAGTCCCTGGATTCCAGATTTTACTTGCCCACCTGGCCCCAAAGTACTCACCAGCTCCTTCCCTCCTCTGCTTGTTTCCTAGGCTCTGGACTCTGATCTCCCTCCTGGTTCCATGAGGCTCCCTCCCTCCTTCCTATTCTGATTCTTGGACTTAACGCATTCCTGGACTATTCACATTCCTGGACTTGGTGCCACAGGATCTGCCCTGCCCTCAACAGTGTGTCCTGTCCTGCCGGGCGGTCACCAGGGTGGGATTTCAGTAGAGAAGAATCACCTCTGAAAAGTTAGCATCTTGCACTATGGTACCTGCTGTTTTGAGGACTTATTTAACAGAGTCAAAAAGGAGAATTATCTGATAGTCCTTAAAAATTAATGTAACTACTGAAGAAAGCAGTGAGAATTAGGAAAATTTGCTCAATGGCTATAATTAATGCATTGGGAGACAGGGAGGGACTATGGCAGAAAGTAAATTTGGATTTTACTAAATCAACTTGCAAAACTTACTTGGGCTTACTAAATCTTATGCTCTACTTTTAAATGAAAGAAAAAAAAAAGTACAGCTGGTTAGCTCAGTTGGTTAGAGCACAGTGCTTATAACACCAAGGTTACCAGCTCGACCCCCACATGGGCCACTGAGAAACGCCCTCCACAACTAGATTGAAACAACTACTTGATTTGGAGCTGATGGTTCCTGAAAAAACACACTGTTCCCCAATTTAAAAAACAATAATACTAATATAATAAAATAAAATAGAATGAAAAAAATGGTGAAAAGGACTAACAAGAACTCCAAGAGTTGAGAATTGAATATGAGACTGTAACATGTCATATCAGCTCATTTTAAGCTCCTCCCTTGCATTGCAATTTCCCATCACGCAGGCCATGGCTCCAGCAGGGCAGAAGCACATGAGGGACCGTGAGGGCAAAGCAAGACCTCAGGGACGACAAGCTCCAATGGGTCCTGAAGGTATATGGGACTTCAAGAAACCAGAATGGGCTCCACGGTCCAGCACTCTCCCCAGTTATAGACTTTCCACTAACCTTGGAGGCTCAGAGCTTGGCTTCATGAACAGAGATGGCAGGTAGCCCATATAAAGGTAAACTAAGATGAAGGCAGGGCTGCAACTAGTACCTCGAATACATACAATGCAGTATACCAAACACTCTGCTACAGGTGGCCCCACCGACTTCATCTGGTCAACTGACAGTCAGTTTAATGCATTTAAAAGCAGTGGTTCTTGAGGCCAGCCGAGTGGCGCAGTGGTTAAGCACTGGCTTGGGAAGCCGGCGGCCCCGGTTCGGGTCCCACATATGAGGGCCAGTGACACTGCCCTCAAGAAAAAAAAAAAAAAAAAAAAGCAGTGGTTCTCAAAGTATGGCCCCAACAATAGCAACACTAGCATCTCCTGGAAGCTTGTTAGAAATTGAAACTCTGAAATCTACTGAATGAGAAACTCAGGATGGGGCCCAGAATCTGTATTTTCACAAGCCTTGCAGGTGATTCTGATGTACAGTAAATTTTGAAAATAATGACTTAGAAAACAATGACATTTTTCAAAAACGCTTTTCAAAAAAATGACGTTTCTCAAAACAGTTCTACCCCTCCCCCAAACAAAAATCTCATGGTCAGAAAAATATCTAATTATTTTCCCTTCATATATAGTCAACTCTAGGAAGTCATGGAATGGGTAATATAGAAGTCGTTGATCACTGGCTTAGGCACACCCTTTTGCAAGAGACTCCCCATCTTCATTAAGCTTTGCTTATCAGACATCTGGCTATTCCCTGACCCCCGAGTGCCTACAACAGAGTCTGGCACAAATACTGGCTGACTGAATAAATGAGCACGTTGAATGGAAGAGAAAGGGGGGAAATTAGGGATGCTGACTATCAGCACAAAATCATTTGGAAATTAACAACCTCCTGTGCCTGATCCACAAACAAGATAACCTACATAGAAATGGCAGCTAGTGGACTGTATGTATCAATCAAGTCTTTTCTACAACTGACTGCCTAGTCTCGGATGCCTGCCCTGCCGCAACAGCTGGTCTGAGAAAAGAAAAGTTGCAAGAATCCCCGAATCTTCCCAGAGAGAGATTCAACCATCTCCTCTGAGGATTTCTGAACAAGGATTACAAAACTAGCACAATATCAGAAATAAGCATTGTGCAGGATTCTCCTGTTGGGGTACTATTTTTAAAAAGGATAACAAGGAGACAAATTGCTAGGAAGTTGCATTTTTACAGCAATTGGGAAACAAATCTAAAGGAAATGGAAACCCATACAATATCATGGTATTGCCTATGAATTATTAATGTTTATAATTCTTTTAAAAATTGGGTATTCAGGAAGATTCCTGTTGACATCATGTTTGACATCATAATGCTTTATCATTCTAAAAGCTTAATGAGATGAATTATTGCTAGAAAAGAAAGAGAGAGATCAAGCACACATTTTTGTACTCTGGGGAATACCAGAGACCAAGTAGATAATGAGGATATGGTTTATAATTGATGTACAAAAAGGAAATACAAAAAAGAAAAAACTATTACAACTCACCACTATAAACAGGACCAAATGGCAAAGACCTTACTTTTCCACTTGAGCATTTTAGAAAAAGGGAGCAAAGGGGTTGTCGTGGCTAGCAACTATCTCAAACTCTAGGCAGAAGCATTCTTATTCTAAAAAGGAAATGAAAGTATTTACAAAATTACCTTAACCACAAAGAGTATGGAACATGTGAAGATTGAAAAAAATAACATAACACCGAATCACAAGTCCTAATAGGACTTAAATATATTAAAGCAATTCAGTAGTAAAGACTCTGTAGGATTTGTATAAATAATAATTCTGATCTCAAATTTAATTTCAAGCCTATCGTTTCTGAGATCTATACATGCAAATTAGTGGTGAATCACAGAACCAGCAGTTTCATTCCCGACATTCCTAGTAATGGTTTGGAATGAATTAAGCTCTTATTTTGGAAATCTTGTTGATAAAGCAAAGTGAGTTAAATTCCAATCCAGGTCAAGCCTTTTAACACTTCAGCCAAGCAGCAATGATGTTTATTCGAGTTTATGCTAGCTGCTAATGATTGGGACTTACTTTCCCTCCAGTTTTCACTCCAGTTTAGCCTCTTGAGGGAGGTATTAAAACATCAGCAATAAATTCATTCATTATTCCTTCTTTCACTGAACAAACATGGAGTAGCCCTAGTTGCCAGGTACTACACTGAGAGTCTTGCTTCTCTGAAAGGAAAAAATTAACAATTTCTCTGAAGCAACCAAAAAAAAAGTATCAGGATTCATAGGTTGTCACCATTCTGAACTACTGCTTCATGTCTTCAAATTTCTTTTTCAACGAGAAGGCAAAAAGATAGTCTGTATTGACAACATCCCAATTTAATTATTTCACCAAATATAAAATTGTATCCACCTGAAATTTGTCCTAATACTAACTTTATGTGAATCAGTGTGTTTAAAAAAAAAAGAAAAGAAAAACAAAGCTTAACAAATGAAAACTACACTGTTCAGCACACACCTCTATAATAAATGTTCAGTTGATAGGTTGTATTGTCATGAATCCAGGTCTCCAATCTTTGGAAATCCAATCATCATATGGTTAACACTGAAAAGCTAGGAGTTATACCTGGCATATAGTAGGTGCTCAATAAATGGTATTTTAAAATTATAATGATGATTATATTATCATATCATATTATTACCAGAGAAACCCTACAACTATAAATAAGTATCAGTTAAGCTTCATGTTATAAAATCAGATGCTGCTGACATAAATTCACTCAAGAAAGCATTTGGTCTTCCAAACCGAAGCCAGCACATGCCCTGTTCTCTTCACTCCTCCTCTGAGAGCTGACTTTATCCAGTGACGATTAGGAGGCAGAAGCCTCACACTAGGCCAACTGTTGAACAACTTTTCAAGTATTAAATATGCAACTGTGTATAATCAATGGAATGCTTCCTGCTAATCCCCTGGCCACGTAAAAGCTGTGATTCTTACATTAAGAGCCATGGAGATGTAATTTTTTCCCTTTACACAATGGGATATACCATTGTCATTCTGCTTGTTATGAGGATAAAGGATCAAGTGGCCAGATTTACACAATGAAAACCCTCTAGGATTTAATAGTGTTTTAAGAACATACAGAAAGGAACTCTTAAAATAATCATTTTTCTTCTGTCATTAAGAATTAACTACTGATTGCTTTAATCGTTTAAACCATCTTCTCCATTTCCTCACAATTCCATTTTCCTGAAAGATGAGATGTTTGTGCAGACTGTTCATCTTCAGACAGTTACACAGCACTGGAAACTAATTCCCCTCACTGCAGCTCGGCTGACCTTCCAAATTCACAGCCCGATTCTCTCAAGTATGTCCAGAATACAGTCAACCCAAACAAGGGGCAAACAACAGGTCCCATTCTGGTTCTCTCCCTAGATCCCCCCCACAAAACACAAACACCCTCATTCATTTACAAATCCCCAGCTCGGTCCTAAGACTCCACGCAGCCCGGTTGGTCTTCACAGGCAAAAATGGGAATAGGAGGCACTATCGTACCGTTGCCCTGGGTCTGCACCATTCACCCACAAGACATGCGAATCCAGCTCTCAGCTCAGGTTTCATTCAATGGGACTCACCACCCAATGCTTTCAATGATGCCCACACCTCCTTCTGCATTAAACAGAGACACAGCCTTCTTCCCCAGTGAGGAACCGGCCAGCCCACAGGCTTCCCACTGAGCTCCCTTCTCCACCCGACCCCACCTCCCCGGCCAGAACCAGCTCCCAGGACCCCTCTAAGGGTCTTTTCTGCTCACACTTCCTGGGCCCCTATCACCCCCACAAATGAAAAGTAAACTCCTCCTTCGTGACAACCTCCCCAACCTGACCGTGTCACGGCCACTCAACTCCTTTGGAGAGCCTGCACGGACGGGGCGGGCAGCCCCCCACCAGCCTGTGCCGGTGCCCGGCATTTACCTGGACACTGGAGTAGCTGGTCTGGGTCTCGGCCTCCGTGCTGCTGCAGCAGTGGCGCCTCCGGCCCCTGCAGGTGGTCGCGGCGGGGGCTGCGGAGCCTGTGCTGCTGCCGCTGCCCAGCTCAGCCCCGACCCTGCGGACGCGGGCGGCGCCGCGGGGTCCCGACACGCAGCTCGAGGGGATGGCGTCGGGGGCGTCGGTCTGAACGAAGAGGCCGTGCAGGGGGGCCACAGAGCCCTGCGACACGCTGGTGGTCTGGCGGGGCGAGTTGGACTCATCCGAGTCCCGGCAATAGATCACGCCGCTCTGCGAGACGTGAATGCTGGGGGCGCAGCCCATCCCTCGTCCGGGATCCCCCGCACCTCGCCCGCACCCGCGGCCACCTGCAGTGAGGGGGCGGATGCCTCGGAGGCGGTGATGGCAGCGCCTGGACTGCGCGCCCCCTGGCCTGCCTGGCCACCCCTCGGCCGGGCTCGCCGCGGAACCCCCCGCCGAGCCTCCGGGGGCCGCGCACGTCACCCCAACTTTCCCTTCTGGACCATCTTCCTCCCTGAGCGGGGGAGCGCGCACACACAGCGCACAGCGCGCACCGGCAGCCGCCACCCTCTCCGCCGCGGCGCCCCAAACACGCTCCCCGCGCCTCCGCCTTCTCCTCCTCCCTCAGCTCGGCCCCCGCCGCCGCCCAGCTCCACCTCGCTGGGCTCCGGCGCCCGTGGCCCTGGGGCCAGGGCGCCCGCCTGCCTGCCTCTTCTTTCCCCACTTTCAGTCCGCGCGGGGCCCCTCCCTCCCTCCCTCCCTCCTCAGGTGCCCCCGCTCCGCAGCCTCCGCCGCTCCAACCCCACTGCGCCCCTCCCCAGCTCTCCCCAGCTGGGCGAGAGTGCCCGCCGCTTGGCTCTCTCCCCTGGGATCCAGTGTGCGGCTGCTGGCACCAGGCCTGGGCGCCCTCCCCTCCTGCTCCACTGTCCAGAGGTCTCGTCCCTTCTGCACCCATCCTGGTGCCTCCCTCCAGCCCTCCAGCCCCTCTTCCCCTCCTGGCACACATCACGGGCGGGGCCTGAGCACCGCAATAAGCCTTTCACCAACATATTTTAACACACCCCTGAGCAAAACATCAGGATGCCGTCCCGAAATAGTAGGGACCCTACAGCCCAAGCCCACCCATCTGACTTGCGCACCTCCCAATACACACCGCGAGTGAAGCAGAGGGCTTGTGAGTCCGCGGATCCTCCACCCACCCACCCCGTTCCACTCGGAAGGCTAAGTTGAGGGTGACCCAGTCTTCTGAAGAAGCCTACTCCAGGTCTAATCATCTGGAGGTTCATGCGAAGGGATGGGAGGCCAGGAAGAGGAAGGAGCCCTTAAACATACAAATTCCCCTAAGATCCAAGGAAAGGACAGAAAGAACCTCTCCCGTGTGGTTCTTAGCTTTGCCTTCCAGAGTTTTCACCTCTTTCTTGGGTGTCATTAGATTTTCACCCTGGCTTCTATCCCACCCAGCCTCCCACTGTCAAGCGCTCTTTCCGGCAACTCTGGGCTGGGCAGTCACTCCTGGAGCGAGGCATGCACAAGGTAAGCTTCACTCACTAAGAAAAAGAATACTTCTGGAAACAAGGCTGCTTTTCAGAACTCTGGGTTAGAGCTTCCAGGCACCACTGCCCATCTCTTCATTGGTTCTTTCTGATTCCTGTCTGCCAGAGGGTCACAGGGCCTAAGAAAGGGCTTTACCGTTGAGATGGTCTAAGAAAGGACTCAGTGTAGCTTTGGGTATAAGGGCAAGAACACGGGGTCACAATGCAAAGCACGAAGAAGTATCCAATTAGAAATAATTTCTTTGACTCTTCCCTTTCTCTTCCCCAAACACCAACCTGTGGAATGGCTGGAGAAGACTTCCAATGACAGCTTCCAACCTTCAGAGAGAAGCAAGGTGTCATCTCAAATCCCAAATTCAGATATAGAGAGAAGAAAGCATTAGTCTAACCTAATTCTTCTCTTCTTCTCGGTTTAACACTCCAACTTTCCATCTTGGAATCATCATCTGGAAGGAAAGGCAAGAAAGGGAGGAAGAAAGGGAGGAAAGATTGAGCAGAGGGAGAAACTGACCTTGGATGCAGTCTCAGTGAAGCCCTCAGGCATCCCGGTAGATAGGATTATGAAGCTGGAATGCTGCGGAGCTGTCCTGAGGTGGGGCTAGGAGGATGGGCCTCTATTAACCCCACCTGGATCTTTAGTTACTTGCAGGCCATCCGAGCAACCTGAGGCAGGTGGCTCTCTTCAGCTCAGGCAATCCCCTTCTGAGGCTGACAGCTGAGCTGAGGGGTTGCGGCTGGCAGCACTCCTCCAGCTAGAGAAGGAAGGTGGCATCACAGCTCCCACCACAGCTCCCTTCCAGGTTACCTGGGCCTATGCTTCCTTGTCCCTATCCATGCTTATAAGAACCCCCACATTGAAGGGTCAAGACGGAGCGATAGGGACAATCATTCATTTGCGACAGGCCTAAGCCTGATGGTGGCCATCTGATTTACTTCGAAGGGACCATCCTGGATCTGGGCAAACATCATCAGTTAAATTACAAAATCACTAGTCTCCATAGTAAATCCCCGATGTAAGGTTAAGCCAGGAGCCCACCATTCCTAAAACATACCTAGGATTCCCTTACACACACCCATTTCAGTCATTATCCTTCATGGAGCCACCAAGAGCAACCTTCTCTGGAATTTAGAACCATGCTAATTCTCATGCCACATGTCTACTTTTGCAGAGCGTTCTCTAGGAATGGGGTCACTATGATGAAACCACCTGAAGAAGAGAAAAGGACCAGTCACTCACTGAGGCTTTTGAAGGCAAGAAGACTATGATAAAACAGAAATTACAACCAATCTTCTGGTGGGGAACATTAGGGCCTCCATCACGATAGGACAAGTTACGCAGAAACAAATTTAGGTTGAACTTTCTACATTACAAAAAAAAAAAAATTAAGCCTTGACAGAGTAGAAAACCTCCAGGTAGCTATTAAATAAGTATGTTAATTGAATATTTCATATTAGGACCAATACCTTTCACTGAATGAGACTCTTCGGCATCAACAGAAGATGGATGTGGAAAAGCACTAGGTATAGGTTTTTCCTCCTATTCCCAGAGCAGCCAATAGTTTCAATGCCTTGCTCAGACTCAGCCCTCACTGCCAATTCTGGCTTAGTGAAAGGAAAAAAAAAATAATAACGTAGACTTAAAATCTCCACCAAGTGTTCGCAGCCGGAATGTGTAACCTGCCGCAGCTGCTGGCACAGAGCTGGTTCCTGACACAATGCAGAAGTGTGCGAGGGGAGGAGAAACGGTTTCCCATGTCACAATTTCAGTGAACACCAGGAGAACAACGAAGTCCACAGGCTCAGACACAGCAGATAAAATTTAGGCTTGAGTTAGAAAGCAAACTAAATCAGAAATTTCTTTAAAAACTAAACCTCAGATATGTTCAGGGTCAGCTGAATGGCTGGTACATTTTATACTGATATCAAATAACAGCTTATTTCAGAATTATGACCCAGAGGCACTGCAAGATCCTAAACAATGAAGGTCTCTTCCCATTCTAAAATGGTACAACTCTTCCAGAATTTCTCTGAAGCAGTAGAAAATATGATTAATGCATTTTGAATTATTCTTAACCATAAAAGTTAAAACAATAGCAGCTTTCTGATTGATCTTTAGATAACCAAATATTTAATCAACCAATCAACCTTACAAAGCATCTGGATTCAAACTGCATTCCTAATGGTGCAGCTTATTGGAAATCTAACCAACTGATAAGTGAAATGATACAGCTTATTAGGTAGCCGGGTTCAGTGGAAGGATGTGGAAGGTTCATTGAACTCAGAGAAGGGTGAATCTGAACCCTCGTGCTGTCTCTTACAGCTAGCTGTGTAACAACGAGCAAGTCACTTAACCTCTGGGCCTCAATCTCCTAGATAATCTCCAAAGTCTTTAAATCACCAACATTCGGAGATGCTATGAAAGTTTTCATTTTACTAAATTATTTTAAATTTAGAATAGTGGAATTTTTTAACTGAAAGGGTGGTCCTGAACCTAACTGCACATCAAATTCACGGTCAAGAATGTGTCAAGGGCCGTCCAAGTGGTGCATTGGTTAGGAGTTGGCTTTGGACACCAGCTCTGAGCAGCAGGGTCTCGGTTCATATCCCACATATGAGGGCCAGTGATGCTGTGCCTTCTACAGCTAAGGTGGTGAACAACAGCTCCACCTGGAGCTGGACTGCCGTGAGTCGCTGGCAAAGGCGTAGACTGCAGTGGGGCAGGCTGGCATCTGCACTTTCGTGAGCCACCGTGAGCGGCCGTCCAATGGCCAGCGAGCAACTGCCTAATCTGGGTAGAGTGCAATGATAATGCCAACATGGGCCAGTGAAGCGACGTCCTCCACAACTAGACTGAAGAACAAAAGGACCGCAACTTGTCTGTTCCCTTTCCCCAATTCCCCAATGCTGTTCCCCTTCCCCAATTCCCCAATAAAATCTTTAAAAAAAAAAGAATGTGTCGAAAACAAAATGATGCCCTGTTCCCATCCCAGAGACTTGGATGAAGGGGTCAAGGATGAGGCTAGCATCTGCCCTTTCATAGGAGATGAGTCCAGTGTAGTGGCCTTTCCACAGCCTCCTTTGAGGGCTAGAGTAAAATTCAAAGTCCTTCCAATAGCCTAGGACACCCACCTGATGCGGCCCCTGCCCAACCTTTCTGAGCCCTCTTCCCTTTCACCTTCTCTCTGTTCCAGCCACATGACCTCCTTGGTCTTTCTCCAGGAGACCTCACATTATTAGCCAGCAGCATTTCCCTCTGCCTGCTGTGCTGTTCCAACGAAAACTGCATGGCTTACTTCCTCACTTACCTTAAGTTTCTGCTCAAATAACTCCTATTTAAAATTGAAACCCACATCCCTCCATTGTCCCTCCACCACTCCTGATTCCCCTCAGTTCTCGTCTAGTTTTCTTTTTCCATAGCACTTATCACATTCCAACTTATTGTATAATTAGCTCATTTATTTTTACCTTTATTGTCTACCTTCTCCCATTAGAACATAGGCTTTATTAGGGCAGGAATTTTTTGATTTCTTATTGACTGATGGACCCCAAATTCCTAGAACAGTGCCTGGCATATCGTAGGTACTCAAATATTAGTTAAATGAGTGGAATTTCCCCCCCATTTCTTCTTTTTTGGCCTTCTCTTAACTGCTGTAACTCAAAACTGAAGGGGTTTGAGGTTTTTTTCCCCCTTTTATTGAGTAGAGTTTTATTATGTTCTATGTTTTTAGTTTTTAAAGTGAGTGAATGCCTTTGACCTGATAATCCTTCTTTCAGTGATGTACATTTAAAAAAAACAATAAAATAAAATAATTGATACAAAGATGTTTGTAGCAATACTATTTACAATAATGAAATGAGCTAACCAAATATCAAACACTTAGGGAATGACTCAACAAACTACACTAACAGAATACCACTATTGAAATGTGTATAGATGAAATAATGTTAGTTTAAAAACCAACACAGTATATGTAGATGGATTACAATTATGGAAAATGCGTGTCAATCTGTTGAAATTCATAAGTGAAAGTAAAATGATATAGATAAAAAAAAAAACTGGAGCTCAACAGATTTCTTTTTTTGAAAAACTGTTTTGGTGAGTACAGAAACAATGTAATGTTTCCTGATCTAGCCTCAAAAAAATTTAGCTAAATATACTTTCTTTTATGTACTTCCACTATTTTGTTTTCTTCCGACAGAAGATGGAAGATGAAAAAAATTAAAGAAGGGAAAGAATCACAGATAGATGGAGACAGAGACAGAGAAATTAAATGCACACACATTTGTAAGGAAATACAAAACCAGACACACGGAGACACAAAGGTATGGGGGTAAAAGAGAGCAAGAGACAAAGAAAGACACAGGGACAGACACTTTGGTGAAACATTACTAAGAGAGTACACAGGAGTTATATTTTTAACTCTAGGTGAGTCACTTCTTGGACCTTTTGCCACAGACCAAATGTCATTTAAGGAGAGGATTTGGCCTATAGGACAGTTTTTTGCAAGCCAGTTGCAGAATATGCAAACAGGGAAGATGTTGGTAGACATTCCATCAACATCTCACTCACTTCCTAAGGTCAACATCATCAAACATGGAATCCACTGAGCACTGGGCCCTGAATCCATGTAATACAAAAGTGATCTGTCTTTCCTATTAACAAGAATACCACAAGGAAGAACTGGAGATTAGTCCTGGAGAGAAACTCCAGAATATCCTTGCTCCTTGTCTCCAGAATTCTCCTGGACCCAAATAGTCAGGTTTTGGAAAGTGGAACATTCTTTTCCAAAAATCATGTAAATATATGTCACAAGAGTATCAGGCATAAGAGGATATACAAATAAAACACAAAGCACAGTCGTACTCCAAAGAAGCTTACAGAGCAAACAGGGAGATAGGACTTACACACAAGAAATGAGGAAGTATAGTACCAGGTCTGACAATTAAGTTCGCGAACTTGCCACCGTGTCCTTATATTGGCAGCACTGTACAAACAGTTCAGTAAGGTTTTCTCACCTTGGTATATCAGTGTCTCACAGCTATGTTCATGTCAACGTGTGGCAGTGTCTTACTGAGTGGCATTCATTATTGTTCTTGTGTGCTTTTGTGTGCCGTCTCTAGACTGTCTGAGCTTGAATTAGAGTAACGAACAAACATTAAAGTTCTTGTTAAACTGGCAAGAGTGTGTGTGAAATCAGGGACATGTTAGTCCAAGTTTATGGGGATAATGCCATGAAGAAAATGGCAGTGTAAAAGTAGATTAAATGTTTTTCTGAGGGGAGAGAACACGTCAGTGATGAAGAGAGGTCTGGGTGGCCAGTAAGGAGCAGAACTGATGAAAACATTGCAAAAATGTGTTGAATTGTGTGTCAGAAATGTTGGCTGACTGTGAGAAGCATAGCAAACCAAGGAAACATCAATAGAGAAACAGTTAGGAAAGTCTTAACTGAAAATCTTGGCATGAGAAAAGTCCGTGCAAAAATGGTCCGAAAGGAGCTCTTGCATCAATACAATACACCAGCTCACACGCTATTGTCTGTGAGGGAGTTTTGAGCCAGTAAACAAATAACTGTACTGGAACACCCTCCCAACTCACCTGATCTGGCCCCCACTGGCTTCTTTCTTTACCTGAAGATAAAGGAAATATTGAAAGGAAGACATTTTGATGACATTCAGGACATCAAGGGTAATATGATGACAGCTTTGATGGCCATTCCAGTAAAAGAGTTCCAAATTTGCTTTGAAGGGTGGATGAGGCACTGGCATCGGTGCATAGCTTCCCAAGGGATGACCATAGTAATACTTAGCAATGAGGTATGTAGCACTTTTTGTAGGATGAGTTTGTGAACTTAATGGTCACACCTCATACATGAGTGTCAGGACTCAGAGCAAAAATTTGTAGCACTATCACTTCTTTATAGTAGGTAGGACAACTGGGGACAGCTTTCTGGAGAAGGGGGCATGTCAGCTAGACCTCGAATAGGAGGATTTTTCAAGTGAGGGGAACAGCATGAGCAAAGGCACAGAGGCAGAGAACAGTAAGCAGAAGAGATAAGTAGATAATGTCTCTTGAAGAAAGGCTGGTAAATTGAAAGGGGAAGAAAGAAGATAGAATATGGAAAACTCTGGAACTTCTCCTGTATGCAGTAGAACTCATTGTAAGTTCTACCACTGTTAAAGAAACTCCCCATGTGAAAATCTAGATTTAGAAAACAAATCCATTGTCTTGAAGAAGAAATTTGTGTTTTCCAAATGATTAAACATTGCCTTTTTGTAAAAAAAAAAAAAAAAAAAAAAAAGACTGTACAGCTGCATAAATACTCTAATTTATGAATAAGCCCTTTGAGGTTTTAAGTATTCTAACACAGCATACAATTTTAAATTCATACCAATTTGACTTAAGGTATACAATATATAAAGCAAAGCACAATTGTTTCTAAATTAGTGTGACACTTTCTAAATGTCTCATGGATAATGAACAGAAGGTTCAGGTTTCTGAGCAGAGCTGCCTCTGCCTGCATACATACTTTTCTAGACAGACCATCCATTCTAAAAGATTTCATTACACTACATGATGCCAAAGTCATCCATTTATTCATTTTTTTAGCAAGTATTTACTGAGTGGTGACCATGTATCAGACATTAACTAGGCATTGGGGAGCAAGATATAAACAGTCTCTTATGTCTATGAAGTTTAGAATATTATGGAGGGTTGAAAAGACAAGCAAAAATAAAATTCTCAGGGCCGGCCGAGTGGCACAGTGGTTAAGTGCTGGCTTGGGAAGCCAGCGGCCCCGGTTCAGTCCCACATATGAGGGCCAGTGACACTGCCCTCAATAAATAAATAAATAAATAAATAAATAAATAAATAAATAAATAAATAAATAAATAGAAATAAAATAAAATTCTCTGGTAGTGGTGAGGGTTAAACAGGGATTTAAAATACGCTGATGGGATAAAGACTTGGAGGGGGTTATGGACATTTTCTCAGAGGAGATAGCATTTAAGTTGAAGTTCTCAGAAAATCTTATCAAAGGAATAGCATTCTTTTGTATCCATCCATCCACCCATCTACCCATCTATGCAATGAGGATATTGTCTGAGCAGCCACCACTGGGCCAGGCGCTGCAGGTGACACAAAGAAGGAAAATCCTCAGCACTGGCTCTCAGTTCCATCGGGAACACACAGACATACAGAGAAGTGTGTTAGCACGTGCTCTGAAAAAATGATCCAAGCCCAGAGAGAAAGATCACTGTGGGTGGAAGTGATACAGAAGACGTCTCCGATGAGATAGGAGTGTGGCACTTGGGAGAAAGGGCAATGTTTTAATAAACGGAAAAGAGCACATTCCAGAGAGAATAATGTGAGCGAAGGCCTAGAGTTGGGAACACACACTGAATGCTTCAAGGACAATGAAGTAGATTATTCAAAAGGTGTGTGGTGTGCAGGGTGGAGGGGGCAGAATAGCATTTTTTTGGCTGACAAGGTAGGCTATGACCAGGGAACCAAATGCCAGACTAAGGAGTTTGGTAAAATTCTGGTCATTGGAAATCGCTGAAAATTTTCAATAAGACTGTACCTTAAAACTGCAATTTTGGGGCCAGCCGAGTGGCATGTAGGTTAAGAGCTGGCTTGGGATGCCAGCAGCCCTGGTTCGAATCACACATATGAGGGCCAGTGACACTGCCCTCTACAGCTAAGATGGTCAACAACAGATCCACCTGGAGCTGGGCTGCTGTGAGTCCCCGGGACGGCACAGCTGCAGCCCCTGCAGCAGTGGGCTGCCATAGGCTACAGTGAGTGGCCAGCAGCCTGTGTGAGCATATGGCAGCCAGCGTGAACTGCAAAGAGCTGCTGTGAGCAGCCGTCCAGAGGCCAGCGGCCAATCTGCTTCACCTCGGAAGAGCGCAATGATGATACCAACATGGGCCAGTGAAGCAACATCCTCTGCAACTAGACTGAAGAACAAAAGGACAGCAACTTGTCTGTTCCCCTTCCCCAATTTCCCAACACTGTTCCCCTCCCCCAATTCCCCAATAAAATCTTTATTAAAAACAAAAAGTGCAATTTTACTGAGATAAACATAGTTCCATATTCAAGAAAGACTGGTGAAGGAAGTGAGGAGTGAGGATCAGTAAGGAGCTATAATAACCCAGGAATGGAATCATAAAGACTGTTATGGACGGAATTGTATTTCCCTCACAAATTCGTATGTTTAAGCCCTGACCCCCAAATGTGTCTGTATTTGGAGACAGGGCCTTTACACAGGTAACTAAGGTTAAATGAAGGCATAAGGGTGAGGCCCCTAATCCAATAGCACCGGCGTCCTAATAAGAAGAGGAAGAGACATGAGAGAGCAAGTTCTCTCTCTCCCTCCTGGCATGCACACAGGAAAAAGGCCATACAAGGTCAGACAATTAAGTTCATAGACTTATTGCAATCATGTTGTTAACCTTTTTTGATATCAGAGGGATTATTCCATATGAATTTGTACCAACTGGACAGTTAACCAAGTTTACTATTTGGAAGTGCTGAAAAAGCTGTGTGAAAAAGTTAGATGACCTGAACTTTTCGCCAATTCATGGCTCTTGTATCACCACAATGCACCAGCTCACACGGCACTGTCTGTGAGGGAGTTTTTAGCCAGTAAACAAACAACTGTATTGAAACACCCTCCCTACTCACCTGATCTGGGCCCCGATGACTTCTTTCTCTACCTGAAGATAAAGGAAATCTTGAAAGGAAGACATTTGGACGACATTCAGAACATCAAGGATAATACAATGACAGCTTTGATGGTTCTTTCAGAAAAAGAGTTCCAAAATTGCTTTGAAGGGTGGACTTGGCACTGGTATTAGTGCATAGCGCTTCCCAAGGGGAGTACTTCGAAGACGACCGTAGTCATATTCAGCAATGAGGTATAGAACACTTTTTCTAGGGTAGGTTAGCAAACTTAATTGTTAGACCACATATGACCAAACAGTGAGAAGACATCATATGTCAGCTTCTGAGTCCTCCTCACTAAGAAGCTTACAGCCCCCTTTCCCAGTGTGGCTAAGAAAAGAGACTATTAGCCAAGACTCCCTTGGGCTTCTCTGGTCTACAAAGGGATATGAGTTTCTTGCTTCAAGTCCAGATTTCTAAATTCAGTCTTTTGGTACCTGTGTTTCAAGAACAGATTTTGAGCCTCAGGATTTTACTTCTTAACTAGTTAAAGGTGCCTCAAGGCTTCCTGAGGGCCCTGCATTAGTATCTTGTATGGTCCTGATGTCTTCATCCTCTGCCTTTGGGTTCCAAAGCTGTGAAAGGAGGTGTTCTAGAAGGCTTTTGGCAGAAAGTCTCTTCCTTCTCAGAGTTTGACATTTGTTCAGCAGCATGGCACTTGCCGTTATACCATTAAACATCTCCAGGGCAACAGTAGCTGGGGCATAACTGACTGCTTCTTATATGATGTGGCTTCTAATAAATTAAGTTCAGTATAGGGGACTTTCCAGGGTACCCCATATCAGTAGCTGTCAAACCTTAGCATACATCAAAATTGCCTAAATCACAGATTGCAGGGCCTGAGAATTTGAATTTCTAACTAGTTCCCTAAAGATGCTGATGCTACTAATCCCAGGTCACACTTTGAAAACCACTGCTATATACAAAGTATTGCGAAACAAAAACAATAACCAAAAACAAAACAAGACCTTCACCTGTGATGCTTTATTTTCTGAAGCATACTATAAAGTGTGCTTAAACCTGAATGTTTCATTACACAAATGAATGCCACAAAGCACTATCATCTGGCAATTTATAAGACTGTAAGGTTGTAGATTTCAGAGCTGTCCCTCCAAGCCAGAGACTTCTAAGGACAGATTTTCAAGAGCCTTCACCCTGGGACGGCAGAGTGGCTCAGTTGGTTAAGAGCGTGAGCTCTGAGCAATACGGTTACCGGTTCGATTCTGTGCCTGAGAGAGCTGCACCTGAGCTGAGCTGCCGCTGGGCTGCCAACAAGTGGCAAAATGGCTCAGCTGGTGCTCCTTACAACAAGGTTGCCAGTTTGACTCCCTCATGGGATGGTGGGCTATGCCCACACACAACTAAGATTGAACACAGCACCTTGAGCTGAGCGGCTGCGAGCTGACAATGGGTGGCCGGATGACGACTGGACTTGGAGCTGAGCTAGCTGCACCCTCCACAACTGTGCCTCCAGATTGAAGGACAACAACTTGGCTGTTCCCCTTTCCCAATTCCCCAATTAAAAAAAAAACCTTAAAAAAAAAGTCTTCACCCTTTCTGAGACATAGGAATGGAGGTGGGAGGGCGGTGCTTATAGAAATAAACAATGTTTAAATGCACACCAGCAGAAGTATATAAATTTGCAGTACAGTACTGGATTTTTTCTGTTTCTTAATATATAGTGTTCAAGTCTAGGAAGACAAAGTCCATTACCTTTTCGGAGCAATAAATAAAGTTCTAGGAAGTGGGGATGGGAGGAGGAATGCTGTGAATTCAATCCAGGGTAAGTACACAAAGCAAATAAAATTATTTCCAGGACACTGGCTGAATAATAATAGCAACAATGGCTACCATTTAGGAGGTGGCTACAATAAATACAGAGGAACAACAATAAGAATGACAGACTTCTCATTAGAAACCATGAAATCCAAAAGAAAATAGAGCGATATCTCTGAAATGCTGAAAGAAGAAACTGTCGATGTACATGCAGGAAAAATATCATTCCAAAAATGAAGGTAAATGAAAACTTTTTCAGAAGAACAACAATTGAGAGAATTTGTCACCAGGAATTAAGCATTATAAGAAAAGTTTTAAAAGTTCTTCAAGTAGAAGGAAAATATTAGTTAGAAACCTGGATATACACAAAAGAATGTAAAGCGTTAATATGGTAAATATTAGGGTAAATATAAAACACTTTTTTCTTATTTTTATTGCTTTTAAAAGATAATTAACACTATAGCAAAAATAATAACAATTTGTTGTGTTGTTTATAAATATGTAGAAGATGAATGATAAAAATAGCACAAAGGATAAGAGGGATTATATGGCAGTATATTGTAAGATTCTTACATTAAACACTAAGGTGTATATTATTTGAAAGTACGCTGTGATTAAAAAGTATGAACTGTAAATATAAAAGTAACTATTAAGAAAAGAAGTAGCTGATATGAAATGGAATTATTAAAATTACTCATTTAACAAACAATGCAGAGAAAGAAAAAGAAATATAGAGCAGATGGAAAAAATAGAAAATAAATATTAATGTGATAGCTTTATATCCTCTCATATATAATATTATGTCTTCTTTCTCTGGATCCTTTTAAGATTTTCTTTTTTAAGCTTTTAAAGGTAGGTCTGGAGTAGTCTTTTTTCTAAGCATTCTTTCACCTTATTATTTTTTAAGATTTTATTGGGGAATTGGGGGAGGGGTACAGCATTGGGGAACCAGGAAAGGGGAACAGATAAGTTGCTGTCTTTTTGTTCTTCAGTCTAGTTGTGGAGGACGTTGCCTCACTGGCCCATGTTGGTATCGTCATTGCGCTATTCCCGGATGAGGCAGATCGGTTGCCAGCCTCTGGACGTCGCTCACTCCGGCTATTGGCAGCTCACGCTGGCTGCCGGCCACTCCCTGTAGCCTATGGCAGCCCACTGGAGCAGGGCTGCAGCCTACACCATCGCCGGGGCTCGCAGCCCAGCTCCAGGTGGAACTGTTGTTAGCTGTAGAGGGCAGTGTCACTGGCCCTCATATGTGGGATCCAAACCGGGGCTGCTGGCGTCCCAAACCAGCTCTTAACCAATGCGCCACTTGGCCAGCCCATTCTTTCACCTTATTATTAAGGCATGGCCCACTGGGTTCTCTACTGAAGGCCCCGAGTGATCAATAAGGACTCTCCACCCTGGCTGGTGAGAACCTGGATGGCTCCCAGTTCGATGTGAGTTTTGTGAATTGTTCAGTTTATAGCTTCCCAGTCATTTTCTTCCTGGTCTGTGGCATTTCACCCTATTCATGTGTGTCTTAGTATTTAGGAAACTTCTAAGTGCCCCTCAATGGTCCTTGTGCATATAGCTTCCTCTTTCTGAAACTCTGCCCCATAAATTCCAGTCACATAAGCCTTTCCAAACTCTGGTTTCTGTTACCTCAAGTCAGTGGTACCACTGGACTCTCCCTGGGATTCCTTCCCTGCTCCCCAGTGTGGAATGGGCCTCCAGAGTGAAAGCTGAGGCAATACCACATACCTCATCTGTTTCCCAGAACTCAGGGATGACAGTACTGAGTACCTATTGTCTGATGTCTGAAAATAGTTATCTACTATATTTCACAGGTTTTCTAAGTATTAATGGAAGAAGGGTAAATTTGCTCCCTGTTTCTTCATCATAGCCAGAAATAAGTCCATCCTACAAATACTTATTCATGATCCTACACAAAAAGTTGCTATCTTAAAATGCTATCCTGTTTGAAGATGTCCTCTAAGATGTTTTATGTTCTTTTTTCTTCATTCTTCTTCCATAATTAATAAATAAACTATGGTTATTGCAAAGAAATTTGGAAGAACTGCACTACATTGTTTACGTTTGTAATCGTGGAGTTGTCCGTTTTCCCACAGTGGTTCCGATGCCTAATCTCCTTTTCCAACAGAACCACTCCAAATGGGGCTTGTGTGACTTCTTGATACAGTATAGGCTGTAAAACGGCTCTCAGACCTTTCACAGGGGAGATTTCTAAGGCTCTCCTAGCTGTTCTAAAAGGCCATTCAAGTCTTGCTTCCTACATTTCCTGAGAATGGAGATTACTCATAGATGTGTCATCTGTAACTCATTATTATATACATTTTATACTCACTTGTACATATAGGGGAAACAGACTATATTAAAAATACAATTAATATGAAATTTTATGCTGTCTGAATTGTAGTGGGCTATGAATGTTTTACAGAATTATCTGCAATTTAGTGCTTAAAATGTCTTATAAATGTATAGACTTTGTGGCTGGGCTCCATCTTTCACAAAAAATGTTTTCAGAGAAGGAAAATTTTAAATCCTGGCTTGATTCTTTAATTTAACAACAAGAGACAATTCTCATACTACATTTTTCCTAACATGTCATTTTCATTTCCAAAGTTGAGGGACAATTTTTTCTTTTAAAGCTGATGTTTATGTTGGTCATTAAAAACAAACAAACAAACAAACAAAAATCTCCCCATTATGAAAGATCTGAATCTTATCTTTTAGATCTCCATGAGAAATGCAGTGCAAGTACAATTTTTGTAATCTATCCAAGTTTGATGACTCTGTGCTCAGGAGAAAGCAAGTAATTACTTAGCTATAATAGGTGGAGTTTCAAGTTAGTGGTAAACAGAAAGGAAATGTTGAAAGATTTGATATCCAAAGGATAAAAGAAGATAAGCATACAAAGACACATAATATATACAGAGATAAAACATGTAAAGCACAAGACTTACATAGTACAATAGATATTTCTATTAAATTAATGTAATTACTAATTGCATTAAGTATAAATGATCTAAGCACTCTAATTAGCAATTCCACTTTTTTTTTTTTTTTAGCTGAGCCATCCTGCCACCTGTTGGCAGCTCAACGGCAACTCAGCTCGGGCTGGCCTCGAACAGCTATTGCTCAGAGCTCAGCTCACACTCTTGAGCGAGCTCTTAACCAACTGAGCCACTCAGCTGGCCCTGAGCACTCTAATTAAACCAAGTATACTTTGTCTTCTAAAAAAATCTACTTTAGGGGCCGGCCGAGTGGCGCGGTGGTTAAGAGCTGGTTTGGGACGCTAGCGATCCCGGTTCGGATCCCACATATGAGGGCCAGTGACACTGCCCTCTACAGCTAACAACAGCTCCACCTGGAGCTGGGCTGTGCGAGCCCCAGTGATGGAGTAGGCTGCAGCTCCTGCTGCAGTGGGCTGCCATAGGCTACAGTGAGGGGCCGGCAGCCAGCGTGAGCTGCCAATAGCCGCAGTGAGTGACCATCCAGAGGCTGGAGACCGATCTGCCTCATCCGGGAAGAGAGCAATGATGATACCAACATGGGCCAGTAAAGCAACCTCCTCCACAACTAGACTGAAGAACAAAAAGACAGCAACTTGTCTGTTCCCCTCCCCCGATTCCCCAATAAGAATGTTTAAAAAAACATTAAAAAATCTACTTTAAATGTAAAGACATAGATAGTTAAAATAACAGGACAGAACAAGATATACCATGCAAACACTAAATACAGTATTACCTTGGTTTGCAAGCATAATTCGTCCCGGAAACAAACTACTCGTATTGCAAGACATCACTCATTTACAATGTTAAAATGTATTAGAAATGTTTGCTCATCTTGTGGAACACTCGCAACCCAAGTTACTCGCAATCCAAGGTTTTACTGTATAAGAAAGCTAGAGTGGCTACATTGATATCAGAGAAAGTAGACTTCCAAACAAGATATATCCAAGAATAACAATGGGCATTTTATTATGCTAACGGAGTCAATTCATCTAGAAGATATAACAATCTTAAATATGATTTCCCTCAATAACAAAGCTTCAATACACATGAAGCATAAACTGATCAAATTGAAAGGAAGAATAGACAAATCCACAATTATACCTGGAAACGTCCTCTTACAGCAATTGGTATAACAAACAAAGGATTAGTAGATATACAAAATACCTGAAAAATACCATTAACCAACTTGGCATAATTTATATTTATAGAACCCTCCAATAACAGCAGAATGCAGTTTTTTTTCAGGTGCATATGGAACATTCACTAAGATATATCACAGGCTAATCCCTAGAACAAATACCAATAAATGTAAAAGATTGAATGTTCTCTGACTACAGAATGTTCTCTGACTACAGTGTATTTAAAGTTGAACTCAATAAAGTTATCTGGAAATTCCACAAATATTTGAAATCAAACAATATACTTCTAAATAACCCATACGCCAAGAAGCACAAAGGGAATAAGAAAATATTTGAACTGAATAAAAATGAAAAGAAATCAAACTTTGTAGATGCAGGTAAAGTGGTTCTCAGAGAAATTTATAGCTTTAAAACCTTTTATTAAAACAGAAGAAGGGTCCAACTTTAAAGATCTAAAAGTCTAATTAAATCTAGAGAAAACAGAGCAAATTAAATCCACACTAAGAAAAAAGGACATAATAAATATAAAAGCAGAAATTAATAAGTAGGAAACAGGTAAACAATATACAAATTTGGTGACTCCAAAAGCTGGTTTTCTGAAAGGGGAATAAAAATTGATAAATGTCTATCAAGACTGACCAACAAAAAAAAGAAAGAAGAGGGCCAGCCGAGTGGCGTGGTGCTTAAGCGCTGGCTTGGGAAGCCAGCGGCCCCGATTCGGTTCCACATATGAGGGCCAGTGACACTGCTCTCAAAAAAAAAAGAAAGAAGATACCAATTACTAACATCAGGACCCTATGTGCATTTAAAAGGTAAAAAGGGAATATTACAAACAAATTTATATCAAAATTAAAAATTTACAGAAAAATGAGCATATTCTTAGAAATGTTCAAAGTACCAAAATTCACTCAAAATTATTTTAAAATCTAAATTTCCCCATATTTACTAAAGAAATTAAATTTGTGTTCAAAACCTGTGCACAAAGAAAAAGCCAGTCCCAGAAACATTCTCTGGTGACATCTATAAAATTTATAAGGAAGAAATAATACCAAGCTTACACAAACATTCTCACAAAATCAAACAATTGGAAATCCTCAGCAATTCATGTTAAAAGGCCAAAATTCTCCAGATACCAAAGCCAAAAAAAAAAAGACATTGTAAGAAAGGAAAATTGTAGATAAACATATTCCTGAATATGGATGCAAAAATCCTTAACAAAGTTTAGCACATCAAAACCAGCAATATATTAAAATATATATATATATATATATATATATATATATATATATATATATATATATATATAGTACTCCATGACTGAGTGGTGTTTATCCCAGGAATGCAAGCTTAGTTTCACATTCAAAAGTCAGTCAATGTGCAAAAGAATTAAGATGGACTCTTTCCTCACACATCATATATAAAAGCTAACTAAAATGGGTCAAAGATTTAAATTTAAATCTAAAGTTATAAAACTCTTAAAAGAAAACATAGGGGAAAATTTTCATGACCTTGGATTCGGCAATAGTTTCTTTTTTTTTTTTTTTAGCTGAGCCATCCTGCCACCTGTTGGCAGCTCAACGGCAACTCAGCTCGGGCTGGCATCGAACTGCCGTTGCTCAGAGCTCAGCTCGCACTCTTGAGCGAGCTCTTAACCAACTGAGCCACTCGGCTGGCCCGGCAATAGTTTCTTAACTGTGCCACCGAAAGCATAAGCAGCAAAAGAAAACTAAATAAATTGGACTTCATCAAAATTAAAAACTTTTGTACATCAAAGGACACTATCAAAAGAGTGAAAAGACAACCCAGAGAATGGAAGAAAATATTTTAAAATCACATACCTGATATACCTAAAATACATAAAAAAATTCTTACAACTCAGTTACCAAGGCAAACAACCCAATCAAAAAAGAGGCAAAGGACTTGAACAGACTTTTCTCCAAAGAAGATATACAAATGACCAACAAGCATATAAGGGAAATGCAATTCAAAACCTCACTGAGATGGCACTTCACACCCACTAGGATAGCTATAACTTTAAAAAAAAAAAAGGAAAACAGGAGTTAGCAATGATGTGGAGAAATTGGAACCCCTATAAATAGTTGCTGGTGGGAATATAAAATGGTGAAACTGCTATGAAAAACAGTTTGGTTTTGAGGAAATTTTTTTTCTCTCAAAAAATTATAGAATAACCATATGATTCAGAAATTCTACTCTCAGATATATATAAAGAGAACTGATAACAGACAAATGGATAAATAAAATGTGGGATAGCTGTATGATTGAAAATTACTTGGCCATAAAAAAAAGAACTGATACATAATACAACATGGATGAACCTTGAAAACATTATGCTAAGTTGACAGAAGCCAAACACAAAGGCCACATACTATGGTCCTATTTATATAAAATATCCAGAACATGCAAATCCAGAGACAGAAAGCAGATACTAGTGGCTGCCAGGTGCCAAGGAAAGGGGTGAATGTGGAGTGACTCTATAACGGCCATGGGATTTCCTTTTCAAGGGATAAAAATGTTCTGGAGCTAGACAGTAGTGGTGGTTGCACAGCATTGTAAACATACTTATTGCCACTAAATTATATAGTTTAAAATGGTTAAAACGGTGAATTTTATGTTATGTGTATATACCACAATTTAAAAAAAAGGTTAACATAGTCTACCACATTAACAAAATAAAGGAAAAATCATACCATGATCTCAACAGATGTAAAAAACAGCATTTGACAAATTTGCTATTCATGACAAGAATTCTCAATAAACCAGTTGTGGAAAGGAACTTTTTCAATCTGATAAAAAACATCCACGAAAAACCTACAGCAAGCATCAAACGTAAAAGTGAAAGATTGAATGCTTTTCACCTACTAACAGTACAATAAAGGAAGAAAAAGAAAAAAAGATACTCAGAAATTAAAAAAAGTAGAACTTTGTTTATTCACAGAAAACATAATTGTGTACATAGAAAATCCAAAAGATTCTACAAAAATAGCTGGTAAAAACTAATAGATGAATTTAGCAAAATCACAAAATACATGTCAATAAACAAAAATTAATTGTACTCTTTATACTAACAATGAACAATTGCAAATTAAAATTTAAAATACTACCTACAACGATATTAAAAAGCATACAAATTTCTCTCTAGATCTCCACACTAAAAGCTATAAAACACTACAGAGAGAAGTAATGAAATCCTAAATAAATAGATACAGATATATAATGTTCCTGTATCAGAAAACTTAACATTGCTGAGATGTCAATCTCCCTCAATTAATCTATAGATTCAATACCAGTTCAACCAATACTACAACAGGACTTTATTTTTCATTTAATTTTTGTAGAAATTAGAAAAGTAATTCTAAAATGTGTATAGAAATGCAAAAGACCTAGAAGAGTTAAATGAATTTTGAAAAAGAAGAACAAAATTGGAAGATAAACAATATTTGACTTTAAAATTTAATATAAAGCTATAGTAATAAAGACAGAGTGGTACTGGCATAGGATAAACAAATAGATCAATAGATCAGTGTCCATATATAGATTCATGTTTTTAGGATCAATTAATTTACAATTACAATGCCAAGATAACTCAATGGAGAAGGTATAATCTTTTCAAACAGTGGTGGTGGGACTACTAGATAGCCATATGCAAAAACAAAACAAACAGCCCCCAACCCTTACCTTACACCGTACACAAATACTAACTTGAAATGTATCACAGAACTAAAGAAGCTAAAACTAAAGGGCTTCTAGAAGTAAACTTAGGAGAAAATCTAGACAAACTTGAGGCAGGCAAAAATTTCTCAGAAAAAATGTAAAATGCATGGGCCATAAAAAAATCAAACTTGATAAACTGGAATTCATCAAAATTGTATAAGTCTGCTCATTTAAAGATAACTTTAAGGAAACTGAAAGGCAAACCACAGCCTGGAAGGAATACATATTCAAAGACTTGCATCAAGAATATATAAAGAATTCTTACAGTAAATAATCAGAAGACCAAAAACAATTAAAAATACAAAACATTTAGAACAGACACTTCACAGAAATGTCACAACAGAAACATTTAATAAGACATTAAAATGGCCAGTAAGCACATGAAACAAAAAACACCTCAGTATCATTAGTCATCAGTGAAATGCAAATAAAACCACAATCTGATATCATTATACATCCTCTAAAATGGCTAAAATGCAAAAGACTGACAATACCAAGTAGCAACAAGGATGTAAAGCCACTGGAACTCTCTTACATGCTGATGGGAATGTAAACTGATACACCCACTTTTGGAAAACAGTCTGACAGTGTCTTATTAAATAGTATATACTTGCCATACAACCATGAAATTCACTTCTAGGCAGTCACTCAAGAAATATGAAAACATATGCCCAAAAGCTTGTCCATAGCAACTTTTAAAATAATAGCCCAAAACTGGAAACAACCGAAGTATTCATTACCAGGTGAATAAACAAATTATGGTCCATTCATAAAATGGACTAATGCTCAATGATAAAATGTGATAAACTGCTGATACACACAGCAATGTAGATGAATCTCAAAATCGTTACACTGGGTGAAAGAAGACACAAAAGGCTACATATATGATTTCATTGATATGAAACTCCTTTTAAAAAGACAAACAGTCTATTGGAATGAAAAGATAGGTGGCTACTTGAGTCTATTGTAAGGGTTGAGAATTGACTGGGAAGAAGCACAAGATGACAGAACTGTTCTATATCTAGATTATGGCAGTGATTACATGGACATAGTATAGGATTCCATACTTCGTCAAAACTCATTAAAGGTGTATATTTTATTGTATATAAATTATACCTAGGGCCGGTCGAGTGGCGCATTGGTTAAGAGCTGGCTTGGGACACCAGCGACCCCAGTTCGGATCCCACATATGAGGTCCAGTGACACTGCCCTCTACAGCTAAAATGGTGAACAACAGCTCCACCTGGAGCTGGGCTGCATGAGCCCTGGCAATGATGTAGGCTGCAGGCCCTGCTGCAGTGGGCTGCCATAGGCTACAGTGAGTGGCTGGCCGCCAGCATGAGCTGCTAATAGCCGTGGTGAGCGACCATCCAGAGGCCGGCGTCCGATCCGCCTCATCCAGGAAGAGCGCAATGACGATACCAACATGGGCTAGTGAAGCAACGTCCTCCGCAACTAGACTGAAGAACAAAAAGGACAACTTGTCTGTTCCCCTCCCCCAATTCCCCAATTTAAAAAATCTCTAAAAATAATAATAATAATAATAATAAATTATACCTCAGTAAAGTTTATTTAAAAAAAACAACTTGTTGGGTCGGCCGAGTGGCACGGTGGTTGGGTGCTGGCTTGGGAAGCCAGCAGCCCCGGTTTGGGTCCCACATGTGAGGGTCAATGATACTACCCTCAAAAAAAAAAAAAAACCACACACATAAAAAAAACAACTTGCAGCATTTGCCTGTTTTTTATGGACTGAAGTGTGCCCCTCAAAATGAAAAGGTTGAAGTCTTAACCCCTAAAATGAATGTATTTGGAAATAGGGCCTTTAGGGAGGTAATTGAGATTAAAAGAGGTTATAAGGGTGGAGCCCTAATCCAACAGGACTAGAGTTTCGTATAAGAAGAGGAAGAGACACCACAGAGCTCTCCATTAATGCACAGGGAAAAAAAAACACAAAAAAACGGCCATGTGAGAACATAGCGAGAAGGCAGCCACTACAGGCATGAAAAGAAGCCTCAAAAGAACTAACCCTGATGACACCTTGATCTTGGACTTCCAGCCTTCAGAACTGTGAGAAAATAAAGATCGGTTGTTTAAGCCACCCAGCCTGTGGTATTTTGTTATGTCCGCCCAAGCAGACTAATACACCTAAGCATCAAGCACAAGAAAATAATAAAGTCATTATTTCTTACCAGTCATTTTATTCTTGGGCCTATTTTAATCTCTAACCAACGAAAGTTCTTCTAGACTATGTATTGCGAAACCAGCAATTGTTTTAATTCTGTAGAAGGCCTTGGCCTGCAGATTAAACAGCCGGTTCATGTGTGTGACCCAAAGTGATGACGGAACACAATTTTTAGACTTGTGAAAACAATCACTGGGGCCAGACAGACATCGTCTGGGCTGAGTGAAAGCAAGATCACAGGACAACCTCCATCACTCCCCGGTTGTGCGTCAGATCAGATATGAGTGAAAGAATGGCTTTCTCTTGGCTTTTGGTTGAACCTCACCTGGCACTGGCACCAAAACCATGAATCATGAGCTGCTCTCTCCTTTTCAATCATCTCATTTATCAGATAAATTTCTGCAACCAATGATTCCATTAGTTCTCTTCTTTCCACAAGTTATAGTTCCTTTATTTAGAGCAACAGTTTTTAGCTAACAAACCAACTTTCTCCTTTAAAACGATCTTGGGGCCACTCAAAGGTCGGTTATGAGGAAAAGCTTCCAGAGGGAGGTGGGCCTTTATTTCCACCATGGCTTCACTCTGGCTCCCCTCAGGCTCTTGTCAGTACAGCAGCCAGGGTGATCCTCGTACAACGGAAGTCAGATTCTATCACTCCCACCAGGCTTAGAGTCTTTATAGCAGACGACAAGGCCCTCGGCGGTCGGGCCCTCCATCCTCGGACCTCAGTTTCTGCTGCTCTCTCCTGGCTCAGGTTCCCCTGACCTCCTTGCTGCACCCTGGACATTTGGACACACTACTTCAGAGCCTTTGCACCTGCTATTTCTCCTGCTTGGAATGCGCTTCCCAACTATACGCCTGGCTCACTCCTCATTTCCTTCAGGTCTCAGTTCAAATGTGACCTTTCTAAGGAGGCCTTTTGTGACCACCCTATTTAATAACGCAACCCCATTCCATCCTGGGGAGTCCCTACCACACCCTTTTCCTGCTTTATCTTCTCCCTGGCACATACTGCCATCTGACTTTCTCTCTTTCATTCTTTACTATCTCCCCACGCCAGAAGGTAAGCTCCAAGAGGGGAGAAACTGTCTGGGACGTGTTGGATGCTCAGTAATTACTTGTTGCATGAGCGAAGAAAACCTGCTCCTTCTATAAATGAGAAGTCAGAGGACAAGGCAACCATCCTGGGCCTCCTGCATCCACCCCCACTGCTCACAGCTCTCTCTGGCCTCCAGATCTTGTGTGGACAGAGACAGGGAAAAGTCCTGCAGACTGTGCATATGCCCCTGAAGGCAGGGCTTGGAAGGAACCAAAAGGCCATCAATACCTGGGCCAAGGCAAGAGGCCATCTGGGTGTGTGAGGCAGGTGGGGATGGATAGCGCCGTGGTCTCAGGGCTTGTCCCCTTCTTCTTTCCTCCATCCTCTGAGGGCCACACTTTCTATCAGGGCTTCCTCCCCAATGTATTCACCAAACTGCTACAGCATGGCAAGATAGTGATTCTCCCATCCCTCAGACCACCCAGAGCCTGGAGCAGACACAAAGTGTGGTCCTCTGACTTCACTGTCCCAGGCAACACTGCCATTGTCCTCTGTGTGTTATGATGCAGAAGGTTTGGGACACAGTGCTTTCCCTTCCTGCAAGGAGTCTTCCCCTTTACTCCTTCCACTATCTTCTCCCACCTTCCTAATTATTTTCCCCTTGTGTAACCCTTGCAGCCACAGGACCTGGGTTAGCTATTGCCTTTCTGACAGAATTTATTCCCACAACATGAGTGACAGCTGTTGAGAACTCTGGTGCATGCTGTAATAAAAGATCTCCGTTAAACAGAAAAGCCTGATCAATAAAAGGCAGATGGTGAGAATACTTTAGTGGCCACTGTCCCTCTGAAAATGCTATGAAATGCTATTCTGGGATAAAACTGAGTTCTTCCTCTTTGAGACATGAAAACATATATTGCAAACTGGTGTTCTTCAGGGCCGGCCAAGTGGCACGGTGGTTCAGAGCTGGCTTGGGACGCCAGCAACCCCAGTTCGTATCCCACATATGAGGGCCAGTGACACTGCCCTATAACAAAAAAAAAAAAAAATGGCGTTCTTCAGGCAGAAAGACTGTTCAATGAGCTGTTTGACAAATATGCTCATAGTAAAACCTTTGTCAACATTATTTATCGTAATCTTGCTAATATCATTCCATCACCAGCCAGGAGAGGACCTAAAGCTCCACCTTCTAAAGCGCTCTTAGGTTACTAAGAAGCCCTTTAGTGCAGTTTTCAAAACAGAGGGGGTTTGATGAAAGCTACCTGAGGAATTTAATTTTCTTCGTTATATTCCATTCCACTGCAAGGAAGACTGTTTTGAGCTTTCTTTTTAAAAATACTAAATGGAACTAGAAAATGGCTCCTAAAAACTTAGAAAAATCATTTGTTTCCCTATTATTGAATCAGCTATGGTTAACTGTTCAGTGTTAAAGAATTCATGCAGTGTTAATACATTTATGAGGTCACTTTCTTAACAATGTCCCAACCATTTTATTAGTAATGCTCTCCCCAGAGCTCACTCAGGAGGAGTAATATTTACAGTGGAGGATATTGGCTGGTCATGTGTGTTAGATGATTGCATATTCATCCATTTATATCTCAGTTTAATTTTCTTAGTCATCTAGGGAAAACTTCAGAAACTCAAAGATCAAAACCAGGGCTGGGCTTTGGGCAAGGCATGCAAGGCAGGTAGGCCACAAAATTTAAGAAGGCATTCACTCTCAGATGCTGACCTTGCACTTGAGGGCCACCTTAAATTTTGCACCCAAGGCTCCTTACTCCTAAGGAGGCGTGCATTTTTAGGTCATGCAATTCACTTCTGTGACCAATCTGGAAGCTGGGGTGAGACAACACCTGGGTCAGAGGATGTGCCCCTTGGTATAAGCAGGGGAAAGTACATGGCTTAAGAGACAGGAGACCTATGCTTCAGTCCCCTCTTCACCACTTTTGCCATATTTCATCAAATCTAAGACACTACTGATGATACAAAATACCATCACTTTACATACCACTAAGAAAAAATGCTGCCCATTAAACTATGACACAGTGGCCTAATGACAGTCCTATAAGATTCAAGAATTGGTCCCACTAAACTCTCACAGCTTTGAGTTTTTTCATATATACTGAGTGATTAAGTCATTTCTCCTGCCTTCCATTAGTTGACATGAGATACATAATCCTTCTGCGCACATCTCACTAATGAAACAAGAATCTAGCTTTATATACTGGGGGGTACCTTTTTTTATTAAAAGCACTTGGCTGCTACTTTGCAAAAAGACAAACAAAACAACACTGAAATTGCGTCACTCTTCCAATGACAAATATTTGCTTTATCAATATCGAATTTATACCCCTTCTTCTATTTCCTTGATTTCTGTATAGCCATGTAAACAATAGTGTTTTGTCTCAATGCCAAATCACAGTGTAACCTTCTTGAAGTCATCTTAATCACCAATTAATCTCAACACATGTATTATCAAGAATGCACCTACCTCGACTGAAATATCAAATTTGTTGAAAACACAAAAAGCTACAACTCAATTGACAGGCAATGACAAGTACATTACGACCACTGCCTGGCCAAGAGTGATTTATAAGATGCTGCCCCACCAGCGCAGTGGTCACAGATTCAGACCGGCAATGAAGTCACAAGGCACACGTGGCTTTAATCTGGCACTGCCTTTACTCAGCTTTCTAGCAGTAAACAGGACAGCAAGTACAGTATGCACAGTATCTGGGGTCTCATACGAAGGCCCAGCATGGGGGATGCACAGTTCCTGGGGATGAGGTGTAAGGTTCACCTGGCCCAGGGAAGCCACTGCCTCGTGTTCCTATTACTCCAGTCCTGCAGGTCCCAAGGCCACAGGACAACTCCAAGCTCTCCCAGTCCCAGGAATCTTGAGTTTCACAATAATCAAGATGGATAATCCACCCCAGGTATAGAGCAATCCACACTTATCTGAACTCCTTATGTTTCCAAGGAAAAGATGCTGTGAGAAGGTAAGTCTGCGGTCATCTTCCCAGGCAGGTTAAAGGAAATAGGTTCCAGGCCTAACTCTTAGGTGCCATTGACTGCAAAATATATCCTGATTCTGGGGTCATTACAATGGAAAGTGTACATCTCAAAAAAAACACAAAACCAAACAACAGAATGCTGCTTTTACAAATGACTTTAATTGCCAACCCTAGTTGCCTCAATCAAAGTGGGGATGATAAATTTTAAGGGACTATTTAAGGGGACCATCTTTTGTGTTTCTTTTCAGCCGTAAAATCTAATTGTGAGCCTATGACTTTAATGTGTGCGAATTGTTGGAGCTTTAAAGTGGTCATGCAATTACTATCACACAAGGCATACATGCTTCCCAGGCACGCCATGGAAGCCCTAGGAACTCAGAGCCTCTAAGTTGTCTGTGCCCTTGGGGCCTGGTTGGGAGCAAGCACAATGGGCCTGAAGGGCTCCCTCAGCTTCTGAAGGTGTGAATAACAACAGCCACCACTTCTGATTCCCTAGTGTATATCAAGCACTTTACCTCCACTATCTCATTGAATTAGCACAATAACCCTGTAAAGTATTACTCTTCCCGTACTACAAATGAGGAAACATTGCTGGTGTGGATGAAAAAAGGGGTTCTATGGATAGTAACCTCACAGGGTGATCTGATCACAAACTCCTAACTGGGCAGGTCACAGTGGGTAGTCACACCCCAGGCCTATAACTTTTTAGTATAAGGTTTATTTTTACCTTAAGCAAGCCCTGTCCATTGTGTCTATGTATCTAAGTGATCACCCTCAAGAGAACACATAATCTTGTTGACTCTCCTGTAATCCACTTCTCACCTTGCTTTCTCCCACCTCCAGCTGATCTCTCCTTAATTTGAAACACAAAGCTGCAAACTTTTTCTCTGGTGCATCTGAGATCTTGCTCCCCAGCATGTTGTCAGTTTGGCTCAAATAAACTCATAAAAATTCTCTACCCGGTTCCTATGTTGACACTGGTAGGTGGTGGAGCTGGGATTAGAACTCAGGCAGTCTGCTTTGGAGTTCATGCTCTTAATCACCATCTCTCACCTACGGTTACTCTGGCTCACATTAGATTCAATGCCATTAATAAAAGGTAACGACGTAAAAAGTAACTTTGGGCCTCTTTAAATAACACCCAGGGAACTCAGAAAATAACACTTTTGTTAGTCAATGGAAAGGATGTGATGTGAAGAGGGAGATGACTCCATATTGTGGCTTCAGAAACCCATTCGCCTTCTCAAATAAGAACAGGGTGACTACACCTCAGTACGTGCCATCTGACAGAGACAATGTGTCGTGGGCTGAATTGAGTCCTCCCAAATTCACAGGGTGACGTGCTAGTGCCTCACAATGTAACTGGATTTGGAGACAGGGCCTTAAAAGAGGTAATTCACATAAATGAGGTCAGCAGGGTGGGTCCTCTCCAGTATGACTAGTACTTTTATAAGAAGAGATTAGGAAACAGACCACAGAAGGAAGACCGTGTGAAGACCCCAAGGGGAAGGTGGTGAAGGGCAGCACCACGTGCCACCCCAAAATATACCTCTTTGGCACAAGGATTATTTTAAGATGATCTTTTTTTTTTTTTTTGAGGGCAGTGTCACTTGCCCTCATAGGTGGGACCCGAACCGTGGCCGCTGGCTTCCCAAGCCAGTGCTTAACCACCACGCCACTCAGTGGCCCTAAACTGATCATTTTTTTAAGAAAGGGCAGACACAGGGGAAGCTCTGAAAACAGAAGTTACTCCTTTTTAAGGGAAATTTACATTAGAAAGGGGGCCTGTAACAGGAAGAGAGCTATTACCAGAGATCACTTATTCATCTGAGAGATTTATTTGCATGGCAGGGCAACCTGTGTTTACCAAACATTTACTCTTTTCACCTTCCCCCAGTCCTTATCCTTTATCTCAGGTTGCCTTTTGAGTCTTGTATGTTTGTGAGGCTCCCGTACAACATTAAAATTTTTTTTCTCCGGTTAATCTGTTTTTTATTACAGGGGATCTCAGCCAAGAACCTAGAAGGGTAAGGGAAATTTATTTTTCCTCCCCTACAACGGCCATTGACAAGCCAAAGAGAGAGGCCCTCAAGAGAAACCAACGCTGCCGACACCTTGGTCTTAGACTTCAGGTTCCAGAGCTGTGAGGAAATGAATTTCTGTTGTGTAAGCCACTCCATCTATGGTACTTTGTCATGGCAGCCCTAGCAAACTAATACACAATACTATGTATTTACCATACCATTGCCTCTTTCTATTGGGTTGTCGGAAAAGCCATGACGTATTTTTTCTATGTTTTTCACTGCAAAAATGCGTCATGACTTTTCCGACAACCCAATAGACAACAGAAATCCACATTTCCTAGTTTCCATACATTGAAGTGAAGTCCATGTAACTAGTTATGAGCAAAGAACTATAAATTTTAAAAAAGTTTCATTCCTGAACCAACACATTTAAGAGGGTTATGGTAGACAGAAAGAATAGGGATGCAGGGAAACGGGGAAGGAGGAAAGGAGGAGGTGCAGGGAAACAATGGAAGGAGGAGATGAGATCATTCTTAAGAAAAGGTGCAGCTATAGCCAACTGTAATGGATTATAACACTATTAGCATTGCAGAAAAAAATCTCCACACACACACAGCCCCTCTTGTCACCATGATAGTTCCCACAGGGGTCATGTACAAAACAAGGGAATCCTACCTCCTGATGAGAAGGAGTGGTCAGCAGGACAGCAAGGACCCTCCAGGAATGTCTATAACACTACCCAAAAATCTTGACTATGTCACGCCCTCATTTGAATAAAATCCTAAGCTGTTTTGTTCTTGGGGGCAGTCTCTCTTCTTCTGGACCTTCCCATCCTCACCCCATTTTGAGAGCGTACTATTTCTTTTTTCTTTTAATAAATCCACTGCATACCTGGCTTTGTTTGTATGACTTATTTGGCATGGCCTTGAATTCTTTCCTGGACAATACTAAGAATCTGTTCCTGGTAGCAACAGGTGGTGTTACCTGTCCACAGTCTCTCTCACCTTCCCTGCCATGGGACCCTGGAGACAAGCGGGGAGTGGGCAGAGCTCTTGTCAGCCTGGCTCCCTGAGTAATCGTCGTGGAGCACGGAATTCTGCTAACATGCTTTGGATATATAATGTGAGTGAGAAACGTTTCTTTTTTTTAAGCCACTGAGGTTTCAGGGTTAATTTGTGACTGCAGCATAGCCTAGCCTCATCTTACACACAAATCCACCTCAGAAAAACCAGGGTGCTCAAAACATACCTTTCAGGAGTTCATGTGCCATTAGGTGAAATCATACTAAATCTCTGTTTTTGAAGGTAAAAAATAATCAAATATTGAAAATTTCATTTGTTCAACCGCTAGTTGTACGTATTTGCAGAAAAGACCTTGGCAACCCACAAGTCCTGCCACCCCTGGTTTACAGACGATACAACTGTGACCCATTCAGACTCACTGATTTACCAAAAGCCCCAAAACATGTTAGCAGAAGAACTGCCAGAAACTATGCATCTTTCTGTGAAGGCAAGTTGGCAGCATCTACTAAATATCAAATAGTAACCACGCTCTTTCACATAGCAATTTCCCTAGGAAACAATCCACCAGATATCTGAACAGGCATGCAAAATAGGTAAGATCCACAACACCAACATTATATATGTAATTGTGAAAATTGATAAATAATACAAATGCTCATCCACAGGGAATTGCTTAAATAAATTATGGTTTATCGATCTGAAGTCAAGCCCACGGTGTTAAAAGGAAAGAGGTCAATCTCTTTGCTCACATGAAAGGATGCCCAAGTCATATTGATAAAAGTAAGAAAATTAGTACTTATAAAAGATTAATCTACATGCACTGACACTTAGTAGGCACTTTTTGCCCTCCCTTCCTCCTCCCTCTTGCATATTGCTTTGATCACTGTAAATAAACCCAAGTAGCTGGTCCAACTCTACTGCCTACCAGCTATGTGATTTCAGGCAAGAAGCTTCAGTTCCCTCCCCTGTAAAACTGAAAGAAATAATAGTACTTCCTTCAGAAAGTGCTAATAGGATTACATGAGGCTGGGTACATAAAGTGCATAGAAGGATGCTTGGCATATAATAAGTGCTTAATAGATATTCACCATTGTGATAAAGATGATAATATTCATCTCTGGAACCTGAAAAAAGGTTTCTTGTAGTTTGTGTTGTATTTTCTTTTGCTTTTCAAAAAAATCTCTTTTAACAAATTATCCAGTAAGACAACAAAATAAACCATCCTGCTTATTTCCCTTCCTGAGATTAAATTGAAAAGCAATGTTTTTCTTTTTTAAGCAGTGCTTACCCCAGTAAAGTCTAGCAATATTAGACATTGCAATATGCCTAACTGCAAATCTTCTAAAGATAACTTTAATATTTTATTTCCAAACTGATAAACTGCCTTTCGGAGAAGTTAATATTAACGGAGTCTTTCCCATGTAAATAGTGTTTATCAGGTATACCCTAAGGTGCCTCCATGAGGTTTGCAGCACACTTGGCCCTCTTCTACTGAGGGATGAATTCTGCTCATTTCTGTAACAGGGTGGGTATGGCAAGGGTATTTCAAATGCACAGAAAGGATCTTTTATGTAACCACACTCTAACTTAAACACGATTTTCTCTTTGAGGTCCTTCCCAGTGCATTCTGAGTATTGACTAAATCAGCCAGGCTTATTACCGCAGACCTTAAGCCTAAAATATTTGTGGAGCTCTATAAACAGATTAGAATTAAAATTCAATTCACCCACAGATCTGATCCAATATCTCTTCAGTCCACCGATGCTCTGCGGAACTAGTACAATTCAGACTCTGCAGAAGTAGTGAGCAATCACAGGCTATCTACCTAAGCATGGTAAATTACTGCCACAGTGCACCCAAGAATTAAAGTTTCTTTTTGAACCTTTCGTGGCAGGGGAAGCCCAGACAGGTTGTGTGGCTTGCCCAAAGTTTCACAGCTGGTTAGTGGTGCAATTAGGGCTGGAACTGGCTTCCCAATGCATGCTCTTTCCACTGCTGGTGAAGTATCATTCTTCCTTTTTTGCTTCTTGGAAAACTCAGCAAAGTTAAAATAGCTCATTCAAGGTTGCAGGGGCAGTCAAACAGAACTGGCCATGCCAGCCAGCAGACTATAAAATCCTAGAGGGAGAATCCTCTGCCCTTCACCTACCCCTGCCAGCCCTGTGTAAATGTTTTTCTTGATTGTCTGTGAACACACGGTTTAGAGGAACTCTCTCTTCTAGGTTAGAGCTACGTGTTTAACTTCAGGTGCTGACCTGAGTGTCTGTTACCGTCAGAGCAGGCACGCCCCCCAGCGCCCTGGCCTGGTGGCAGCCTGCAAAGGGGGGAGGGGTGCGAGAGAGGGAAGGGGGGCGCAGGTAGATACCCACTGCTCTACTGCAGTGGTCTTGCAGCCCTAGGGACTCGAAGCTCTCCCATAGCAACTCATCAGTGACATTTTTCTGGGGTTGGCAACCTGGAGATGGTAAATTGATATCAGACTGAACTGGAAGCTAGTATAGAGAATATACTGAGAAGCCTACTGAAGGCTGAGGACACCTAGGCAAGCAAGCCTCACCTCCTGCAACAGTCCAGGGGACCGTGTCTATTTGATCCCAGTAACTAAGTGCATTTCAGGTGACACCCTGCCGCCCAGGAGAACACTCCCAAGTTCTTAGTGTCAGTGCTTCCCCCTTGGACGAAGCGCCCCCCCTGCACTACAGCCATCTCTCGTCAGCACTTTCCTACGACCCAAGGCATGAGACCCTTCTTTGCACCCATGTTCCATCTCACCCACAGGAGGAGGGTGGTTTGAACCTCACGCTGGGTCTGTCTGCCCAGCGAGCGCTGTCCCGAGAGCCGCACGCGTGGGTGGGAGTGCGTTGCTAGAATCATACAGTCACGAGCCCTTAAGAGAGGGCACTGAGGCTTTGCGTGCGGGAATACCTCCCTCCTCACCCCTGTCTGGGGCTGGCGATGGTTCGCTTCCCGGGAAAGGAGGCAGCTACGCAGCCACGGGAAGCACGAGGAGGAAAGCAGGGGCACCGCGGTCGCGCAGAGAGCGTGGGAACTCGGGGCGCAACAGGAGCCAGAAGAACTGGCCAGTCCTCGCAATAGCTGGGCTAATGCCTGGGAAAGCCGCAGCAGCAGCAGAACGACACGGCACCTAAGCGAAGGGCGGCTGGTGGTGGGTGATGGTTATTATTTTAAGCCTGGTGGTTACACCATATACTCGAGGTACTCCCCTCCTAGAAAAGAAGAGAGTTGGGCACCGGGACAGTCAGAGACTCGTGGCAAGAAGAAAAAAAATAAACCCTCCCCAGCAGCAGGGGTGCGTGAATGGGGGCCCAGGAACAGCTCTCCGTTTCTTCTTAGGCCCCCTGAGCACCCCGCTCAGCTCGCACCGGTGCCCTGGTGCCCTCAGACCATGCAAACCCGGGGACGCTCACCTGGCGGGTGCTCGGCCGGCAGCGCAGCGGGTCCATGCTGGCAGCAGCGGCAGCTGGGCGCCCCGGCGGTGCCCGTGTTCCACGGCACAGCCCAGCACAGAGTGCACAGGGCTGCTGCGCCCCGCACCCGGGCCCGCTGAACACGTGAAGGGTCCAGTGGATCCGAGGGACTCTGGCCGGGGAGCCTGAGCCTCTTTGCGCCTTCGCTCTGGAGGCGCGTCCCGATGCCGGCGGGTGCCTGGGTCCTAACGCCCCTCCCCGTGTGCAGAGCCCCGACTTTGAGCCCTATTAAGGCCCCCGCCTCCCCTGGCTCCCTGCAGCGCCTCTCTAGCCCGGAGGGGAATTCGAGTTTTGCGGGAACGGCCGAGCCTGGCGCCTTTCTCGGTACTCGGGATTTGGGGGCTTCCTCCTCACCATTCCCACGCTTCTTCTCTCTCCTGTCCTCGTGCCTATTACCCCCAAGAAAACACTGAAGGACCAGATTTTCCTCATGCCTCAACTCAAATTCATAAACACTACTATTTCAAAGAGATTCTAAGGTCAGAGACAGTCATCATAAATATAAATAATATATAACCAAGATTGTTTTTCCTCAAAGCAGCGGAGTTTTGTATTCAAATGAATACATAAACAACACTCTAGTGTGTGTGTGTGTGTGTGTGTGTGTGTGTGTGAGAGAGAGAGAGAGAGAGAGAGAGAGAGAGAGAGAGAGAGAGAGAGAGAGAGAGAGAGAGAGATCCATCAGTCTTAATTGTGTGGACAATTTACTATTGTGAGTCAAACAAGAATCAAACCAAAGGTGCTGCTACCTGTCCTGTCCCCCTCCTATTCTGTGTAGGGAGTTCGAATCAAAGGTTGGGCAGGTAATATGAAGCTTTCAGGCCCTTTCAAAAAGTAATAAATTATAGCTAATTAAATGCCTCTGCTGTAAATAAACCAGGCATCTTGCTCCTGGTTATTTTCACACCTGCCCCATACCTGTCTCCTGTAGGGAGGAGGGGTTTCTAATACAGACCTGGAGAGCATTTGCAAAAGCCTTTCCTTTCTCAGCTTCCCACAGAGGCTAAGTCAGCATAGCCAAAAACCAAGAATCAACGACAGCAATCTTTTTCTGCTGACTTTCTCACCCAGAGGGGCAGATGAGATTCTAATGACAGAAAAGGAAAACACGTCATTTTGAAAGTAAAACCTAGTTTATAGTATATGAAAAGAGACAAAGAGAAACATTATTATTTTGATATTACTCATAATCCATAAAGGCCTGCCATAAAGCATGAAAGCGGTATGAATTTAGCCTTTATAGACTTTTTTTCTAAGAAGCTCAAAGTATTTTTCCTCATAAGCACTCCTTTCTGTGATGGCCCCAAATTATTCCCACCTCCCCGTGTTCATGCCTTTGTGGAACCCCCTCCGCTGCATGTGAGGAAACTTGTGAGCTTGCTTGCTACCTATAGAACATGGCAAAGGTGGGATGTCACTTCAGTGACTATGTTATACAGTCTTGCTAGGAGATTCTCTCTTGCTGGCTTTGATAAAGTAAGCAGCCATATTGGGGAGGCCATGTGGAAAGGAACTGATGGTGCCCCTGACCAAGAGCCAGTTAGAAACGGAGGCACTTAGTCCAACAAGCTGAGAGGAGCTATGTCCTGCCAACAACCAGGAGAGGTTGAAAGGAAACTCTTCCCTAGTGAAGCCTTGAGAAGAGACTGCAGCACCACAACCACCCCACCCCACTCCCCCGCCCCTGCTAACGCAGAAGACCCAATAAAGCCATAGCAAGACTTCTGACCCACAGAAACTATGAGATAATAAATGTTTGTTGTTGAAGCCACAAAATTTGTGGTAATTTATGTACAATAAAATAACCTATACACTTCCTCCTTCCACAGGTAGAAAAGTGAGGCAAAGGGGATTAGGTAGAAGGGCTAAGGTTGTTTGAATTAGCAGCATAATCTATCAGTATTTCAGTCACAGCCTCTTTAGACCCTGTATTGACAAGGAAAAGCAGAACAGCAGACATCAGAAGGTGAAAGATCAAGTTCAGGTTGAGATCTGGCGGGGAGTAAAGCAACGGAAGAACTTTCAGAAGGTCCAGGCAAAAATAACCCAGCAGGTAAAAGGATGGTTTTAAAAACTCAGGGAAAATTAACCCAAGCAAAAGCACAAATATTTTCAGGAAGAAAAGTAAATAAAAGGAAAACAAGAAGAGAAAAACAATCACAAAGAGACAATGAGGAAAGGTAAAGGCACCAAGTCTTCTGACTCCCTTTCCTAGATATATATGAAAGAAAAACAGAAGCCATGTTATTCACTCCTATAAGTGTGGGGATTTTCTAGAAGAGCTGCTCAAGAAGTACTAGGAGGCTATCTATACAGAGTACATGCCTGTGCAATGAGTAGGTTGTCTACTGTTCCCAAGATATTGCATAAAAACTGATGGTGTCTCATGCTATGAACCAGAGTTCTGAGGATTTGCACATATTTGTTAGAAAATAAGTGTCTTTGGATGCCTAATGTTTAAAAGTTTTCTACTCCATCCTTGTTATAATATAGCAAAATTGAGCTCAACACTTAATCCACTGGATATATATTTTCTTCTGTGTATCCTGAAGGGGATTACAGAGTGGTGTATGGTTTTTAAAGAGAAAGAGGAAGTAAAGGAGAGAGGAAAAGGAAAGAAAGAAGTGTGTAGAAGAAAAGGGAAAGAACAGAAGGAAGAAGAAAAGGGAACTGAAGCAAAGAGAAGGAAAGAAAGAAGAAAACGAGAAAGCAAGAAAAGGGAGCAAAAAACGAAAGGTGCGGAGTTCGTATTGAGGGTAGGGGCTGGGGAGGTCTGAAACAGTCCCATGAAGCTCTGCTCTCACAGTTGCCCTGGACTACTGGACATCTCAATGAGTGAGTCCCATCAGTATTTCACAATGAACGTCTCTGAAGCAGAAACCATCACCTCCCTACAAATCTAGTAGTTAATGCTACTAACAACTCTCCAAATTCCAACTATAGCTATCTGGCTTTCCTCCTTCTCCCTTGGTCTCCATACCAGCCAGTCACCACTTCCATTGCAATATCACTGGCCTGTCCCTCCCTTTGCACCTCTATTCCCAGGAGTGGAACAGAACCTGTTTGGGCCGCTGTCATCTTCCCCTGGACCAACGTAGGTGACTAGGCCACAGCCAACATGATATAGTTTAATTTACAAGTGACAGAGTCCACTCTACCTCTTGCTTATGCCCATAATGTCTCCCCCACCCAGATTTTACAGGGCTTGAAATTTCCTCAAAATGTTTTTTTGTTTTCCTAATTGGATCAGCACTGCTCTATCCTGAAATTTAAAACTCTACATGTTTATATTTGCAATAACTCTTTGTGCCTCTTAAACCTTCGTAAGTCTATATCAGACACTTTTCTTACCTGAAAAGTAACTTGACACACTGCTTAAAGAGTAGACATTGCTGGGGTGAAAGGAAATGGGCAGCAAAAACTAACGTCACCCATTTCACAGCTTTGTCTATGGCCCTATGTGTTGAGCTGTTTGGAATAAGAAAGGGAGTAAGGCAGCGGCTATTGGCTGTTGGCTTTCTGGTGGCCCCAGACACGCAGTGGAATCTACCTGTTTCAGGCCTATCGCCAACAAGCAGAGATAGGGGGAGGAAGCAAGTGATTTTCTCATTGGAAATAGGAGCCTGACCACTCAGGGCTGGAAAACAGCGGTTATCTATCGACAGCATGACTTTGGTTCCACTCATGAGGTTAGAACAGAGTGCACCATTCAGGTTCCTTGAACAAATCATTCGTCATTCTTCTTTGAAGACTGAATGAAGATGTTGATGGTGCTGACAAGCAGGTACTTGCCACAGTGTGAAAGACTAATACAATCAAGTGCTACCAAGGTTTGATAATTTCCAGAGAAATTAAGTCCATGGTTTATCTTCCATCAATGTCACCGGCATACATGCATTAAACACCCCTTGTAATTCTTCCATCCAGTTAGCAGAGCATTATCCCAATTTCACCATCTCTATCCCGAACCAAAGGAATACACAAACAATACATAACTGTCCTTCTGACAACAGAGAGACAGACACATAACTGTCCTTCTGACAATAGAGAGACAGACTTTGGTACTGCCTGTGGCCTCCCTCACTCTATGAGTAGATTCAAGTTCTTAGCCCCAGTTTTTTCTAATAATATGGAATCTCAGATGGACTCAAACCAAAGCTGATCTGAGGACACTAAACATATCTCTGACAAAATCCTAGACCAGACAGTCTCCAGACTGGATGCCTACCCCCAAGATGGCTCAAGACAAAAGAGAGGAATAGAAAGTTCAGAGGAAACCTGCAGTTGTCTCATGGGTGGGCATTAGCCCTGTGGTATGGAGTCATACATTTGCGAAGATTAAATGTGGACTTGGAAGTTCAATGCTATTAATAAAATATCTCATTATTACTTATCAGCAGGAGATCATAAACATTAATGATGAGAGCCTTGTACTTTTGTCTGAGGAGAGGCCACAGTGTTAAGTGGCTGCCACACATTCCTTTAAGTGTGTTTGATAGCCAAGCCCCTCCCACTCTTCACTGATACTTACACTACACCCAACATATCTAGCTAGCTGGAGAGGTATTTCTAACAGAGGCAAATTTGTTCAGTTATATATTAATTCATCCACTCAAGAGATATTTTTGAGCAATGACGGTATACTAGGAAAGATTTTAGGTGCTGAGGCGAGACTGAATCCACATGGTCACAATACTTACATTCTAGTGGAGGGAAGAGAGATCATTTAAAGAAATAAATAAAAAGATCATATTATCACCTGAAGAGAATAAAACAAATTACTGACAGAAGGAAACTGAAGGAGATGCCATTTTAGTCTGGGAGGTCACAAAAGGCTTCCCTGGAAAGAGACATGTGAACTGATACAGAATTACCTCCAAGGAGCTGGGGACACAAAGGTACGGGAGGGGTGCAGAGAGGATCCTAGGGAGAGGAAGAGCATGTGCAAAATTGTCAAGGCAGAAACACAGCTTGGTAAATTCAAAGACAAGAAGAAGGCTACTTGTGGCCAGGTGCAACAGGGAGGCTTGTAGTGGTTTTGAGCAGAGAAGAAACACCATGTGATTTGCTTGTTGAAAAAGATCACTGTGGCCACTGTGTGAAGAATCAATTCCGGGGGTTAAGGGTGGGAACTGGTAGGTCAGGAGGAGGCTGTTGGAGTAATCCCAGGGAGAGATGGTGGCAACTAGGGAGAGATGGTGGTAACTAGGGAGAAAGCAGTATAGACTGATGCAAAGGGTCAGATTCAGAATGCATGCATTTTGAATGTAAGGCTGACAGGACTTGTGATAAGACTGCATGTGGGGAGTGGAATGAGGAGAGAAAAGAAACAATAACCCCAAGGTTTTTGGCTTGAGCAGTTGTGTGGATGGTGGTGCCATTTACTGAGATGGAGAAGGGCTGGGGAGGAGCAGGAAAAGAATGGGTAGGAAATCAAGAGCCCTGCTTTGGTCTTGTTCAGTTCGAGTCTGTGTTAGACATCGAAGTGAAGATGCCAAGGCGGTAGCTGGATTGATGTCCGGAACTCAGTAGGAAGGTCAGGGCTGGAGCTATAAATGTGGGAGTCATCAGTGTGTACATGCTGCTCTAAGCCATGGGGCTGCAGCGGTCACCTAAGCGGGGAGTGTCATCAGAAAGGAGAAGAGGGTAGAGAGCCACACTTGGGGCATGCCAGCTCTTAGAGGTTGAGCTGAGGAGATGCCAGCAAGGAACCTCAGGAGCTGTGTCCTCTGTGATGGGAGAAAAACCCATTGAAGTGAATGAAAGTATTTAAGGACTTGTCAACTGAGATGAAGAGCTGGTAAGTGGAGAATTCCAGAAAGATTTTACACAAAGAGAAGACATGGAGGTTTGCACATTATAAAGCTAGGTCTGGTGGTGGAGGGAAGCATGGGTTGGAGAAGACTGATGGGATACAGAGATAACTAACAGTTATCCAGAAAGGGCTGGAGAGAGCCTGAAGTAGAACGCTGGCATTAGGAATGGAGAAGAGCGAACAGCAGAGAAATACTTGGTAACCCATGGCTGTGAGTGGACGACTCTTGGATGCGAGGACCTCCCACACAGACAGGTGCTGGCCATGAGAGGAAGCACTCTGGTGAGCAGGGCCGAGTATACGGGGTGTGAGGTGTCCCACGGAACACACAGGAAAGATGTCTAGTAGGTAAGAGGACAGAGGTCTTCAGGTGACAGGAAATGTTTGGGTTGGAGCTAAAAATTTAGGCATCACTCATAAGCAAGGGAACTTGGAGCAGGAGAACTAAGGATTTAGCCCTTCAAGAAAGAAGTGAACGGAGAAAGGATGGGACAAAAGAGACTTCAGCAGATGGTCAGAATGTAAAATAATCCCTCTCTAGCCAGAGCTTGGCCTCAGCATAACTTCTTCCAGGGCAAGGACCTCGAAACTGTAAATATCTTAAAGTCTTCAAATGGAGAATTACTCCCTAGCAGAAGCAATGTTCTTCTGGAAAATGAAATTTAGCTATGCACACACACACATAGACACACACTCTTAACCCAGCAAGACTTACTGGGGCTGATTTTTTTCCTCCTTTAAAAAATGAGGTGGAGGGAGGAAGGAGTAAATTTGAAAACATTCCGTTTTCCTAAAATTAAAACACATTTTAATCAAATTCTCACAAGTCTAGCAGGGCGGGCTTTTAAAAAGAAGGTAATAGAGATAAATTTAAAAAGAGGGCAATATAGATAAATTGCCCCTTAGATTATGACAAAACTTTTTATCCCCCCTGCTCTTCCTCTACAACTTATTTTTTCCCTCCCTTTATTAGCCACAGTACTCAAGTTAAGAACAAGAATGTCCTGATTAATAAAACCTCTGGGAATGAAGTGATTTTGTAACAAAATAGCCCGTCTTAAAACCACTTAAGCCACCTTCCTGAATCAGGTGGGTCTGTGTGAATATGCTTCCTCTGGACCCATACAACATTGCTGAGAACTTGGACCCTATGTTCAGTTGCCAGTGGCTAACACAAACAAACATGAATAAACAAACATCTTCACATACTTTGTTTGTTTGCAAAGAGTTAAACGTAAAGAGTGCTGAGCCTTTAGAACAGTTCTGCAGTCAGGGAGGTCTAGGCAGTCCCCGGTCTCCCTTCCTCACCTGTTCTCTCCTTCCCATCTAGAAGCCCGTATGTTGTGCCCTCCTGACCCCTTGCTCCTCTTCTCTGGGAGGAGGAGGGACTATACACTCTACCTGTGTTCACTCATTAGCTTACAGCACTGTGGGGTGAGTGCATTCCAGTCCCAGGTTACCCCCACAGCCAGTAATGTGCATTAAAATCATGACTTCATTACTTACTACTTACTTTCTCATTTACTGAGTGAGGGGAGGGAGAAGGAGTGGAGGCCAGAGATAAAATGAACAGATGGAGAAGTCCTTCCGGGCTTCCCTTACTTACTGAGACAGCGGCCTGTGTGAGCTGTCCTCCACTGCTCCCACAGTGGCCTGCACGCTCCGTAGGCAGCGCTAGCCCTGCACTTTCCTAATGCCATGTCCATAGCTCCTACCAGACCATGGTCTTTGAGGACTGAGGCTGTATCTGTCTTATGTTTTGGATTCCCAGACACACAAGAAGCACTCAATACATGCTCACTGAAAGAATAAGTGGATGAATCAACTGAAGTTGGAATGCAGAGTCATGTTGCCCTTTTAAGTGACTGGAAAAAAATTGAAAGATTGAAAGGAAATACCACCCTTTATCTCCACACCACCATTAAATGGCTTTTGTTCCCTGGGAGGTACTAAAAACTTTGACCTAAAAGGTAGGAGAAGCAGAAAAACAAACCGTCATCACTTGCTTCTCATGGGTCCAAGAATATTAGCTCCTGACCCTAAACTTGAGTGCTCCTGACCTAAGGAGCCCAGATGCACAATTTATGGTGCCTGGTATGCTTATGCTTTATCTATCACTTTATTCAGACAGACATTGACTGGGATCCACTAATCTGCAGGCAGTGCTGGGCACTGAGGGAGGAATGGCCTAGCCCTGTGTTCACTAGCCTTGCAATCTAGTTGAGCTACTATTCAGTGAGCTGTCTTGGTTGGACTCCTTCACCATCTACCCATGCCTCTAGCCATCCAATCTATCTCCTTTTTTAGTTTTTAATTTTCTGAGAGCCACATGAGTGTTTGGAACACATTTGTTAAATGAGGGCTTACTGTCGTTGGGAATTATAGAAATATTAAAGCTAAGAGGATTGTGTTGGGTGGTCTGTTTGCCCCTCCAGATGGGCTCTCTATCCCTCCTCCACACACCTTGCCCTGGGGGGCTGACATGTAGGGAATATATCTATGGGCTCCTGGTCCTGGCTTCCAGTCAGTAGGTTCAGCCAGTGGGAGGCCCCAAACAGGACTGGGCAAAGGCAGTCACTCATCCCTCCTTAGCAGCACAGAGTTCTTTCCCAGTTCCAATGTCTGCTGCATCCCTTGCTCGTTCCACCTGCCTATGGGTGTTACCACCTACCTAGGGGTGTTACCATCACCTAGGGGTGGGAGCAACTTCTCAGCTCTCACAGCCCAGGGATACTGCACTGGTTGGCTTCCCTTAAGCCTGCCCACAACAGTCCACACCCATGTAGGACAAGCCATCTATTTCCCGAAGGGACTCTGATACAAAAGCCACCTCTTTCCCCCTCCAGCTGTGGAATCACCCATTCCTAAAGGAAAGGGTCTACTTTCAATCTGTGCCCTTTGTGGCTATTTGCACATTGTGATTTTACTACTGTGGGCATATAAGGACTGATTTTTAAAAGCATATTCTATGCACTGAACAAAATTATGCCAAGATGAAGGTCAGGATGGAGATGCCAACTAAAATAAGTGTCCAAGGAACCAAGTGACAAATGCTTGGCATTTCAAATTCCAAGAAGTCACAGCCAGTAGAATCAAGTTCAAACTTAGCTGTGAGGCTGACAGCTACCTATTCCAGCTCTTTTCCCAAGACATACCCCTAATTACGACAAAATGCTCTTTCCAAGTACCTCCCACCCCTTTTGTTCACAAACCTCACTCTGCCTGGAATATCTCCCCCTACACTCACTTCTGTATATCTAATCCCTTCCCACGCTACAAGGCCTACTGCAAATGGCTTCTCCATAAATAGCCATGCTTTCTATGATTATCCCCATCAGAAAGTGCTTGCTTTCCTCTAGGTACTCGGAGTATTTTGTTTGCACTCAATCATATCACTTACCACTTACTCGTGTTAGAATTATTTGTGTCCAGGTATTTCTCTCACTCCAAAGCCTTGAAGAGTTCTGAGGGCAGTACAATGTCTTACATATCTTTGTCACCCCCAAAGGACCTATTGCTTCAGAAATTAACATTTCTAACTGTTTGTTGATTGGCTAAATAATGGAATGTATGAACAACAAATTAACAACCCAAATTATTTTTGCTTGGGATGGTGATATAATTTTTTTCTGTGTCTCAGAAAACCAAGTCATATTTTACATTTTCATCCAGAAATATCAAATTCATAAAAGCGATGGCACTATATTTGAGGAGAAATATTTTCAAATTGCTTCCATATGGGTTTCTATATATAACGGTTTATGCAATATTTTAAATCAAATTCAACACCATGTGGACATGTATCTTCTAGAAACTCATAACGATGATTTAGGTCAGAGCTTAAAACAATAACAAAAAAGTTCTAAAAGAGGCTTGTTCATTTATCCTTCAGTTCTGCTCATTCTCTAGATGTTTCCTGTCCAGTCTTGGCTCTGATGTCCCTTTCTGTCTGTGACCTTCTCTGACTTCCCCAGGCAGAGCAGCTTGCTCTCATGAGTTTTGACTGCCCTTTGTACAGACCTTCCTTGAGGCTTTTACCCCACTGCTTTGTTATTCATGTGCATCTCCCAGGGTCACTGAGACCTCCTCAAGAGCAGGGAGCCGGTCTTAATCACCTACCTCTGCCTTCCCAACACCTCCCATAGCACCTGCCACAGAGTGAGAGCTCAATAAATGTGCTCTGCACTGAATTGGCCTAATGCCAATTGCGTACTTTGGCTCCAAAAACACAGCCCATGCTTTCTTTGGTTTAAAATCCTGTGACATTTACGAACTCATGGACGAAAACACACACACACACACACACCTGGTCTTCGGACGTGGTATCCAGATTTCTTATCTATAGCCAATTTTTTCACTGGATCCCAGTTTAGGTATCATGGACCACTTCTACAATAAATATTTTGACTTGCAGCTACAGGATAGCACCTCAACACCAAGTCAGGAACATATTCTCTTACAGCTAAAATAGGAAACTTGAGACAAGGCCATGTTTCAAGTCAGGGAATGGAGGGAGGAAAGAAAACGAGAATGGACAGAGCATTCACTCTGTGCTCAGCCCCTTTCATATCTTATCACTTTAAATCCTCACAAAATCTCAGGGTCAGCTCAGTCCTAGAAGCTCCATGTTGCATCAGGGGATCTCCCAGGGTCAATGGTACTATTCTTTTTAGACACACGCCACTGGCAGAGGCTCTGCTGGAGTAAGTTTCAGGATGGGGACAAGGGTCAGGTTCATCTCTAACATCACCTCAAGCCACTGGTCCACAAACTCATTGCCTGGAAACACACCGACCTTTCCGTTACCTGAAGCACCCCCAGATCTTTCCCATTTTGGGATGTTTGCACATACTGCTCTCTCTGCCATGCTGATCTTCTCCCCCACTCTCTTCACCTGGCTAATTCCTATTGATCTTCTAGGTTAGTCACTCTCAAAGCGTGGCCTCCAAACCAGCAGTCTTGGCATCACCCAGGAACTTATTAGAAATGCAAATTCTTGGGACCCACCTTAGACCTACGGAATCAGAAACTCTAGGGATGGAACCCAGAAACCTAGTTTTTTTTGTGTGTTTTTTTTAAAGATTTTATTGGGGAATTGGTGGAGGGGAACAGCGTTGGGGAATCGGGGAAGGGGAACAGACAAGTTGCCGTCTTCTTGTTCTTCAGTCTAGTTGCGGAGGATGTTGCTTCACTGTTGGTATCACGTCATTGCGCTCTTCCCGGATGAGGCAGATTGGTCGCTGGCCTCTGGATGTCGCTCATCGCGTCTATTGGCAGCTCACGCTTGGCTGCCAGCCGCTCACGCTGGCTGCGGGCCACTCACTGCAGCCTATGGCAGCCCACTGCAGCAGGGGCTGCAGCCCACACCATCACCGGGACTTGCACAGCCCAACTCCAGGTGGAGCTGTTGTTAGCTGTAGAGGGCAGTATCACTGGCCCTCATGTGGGATCCGAACCGGGGCCGCTGGCATCCCAAAACCAGCGCTTAACCAATGCGCCACTCGGCCGGCCCCAGAAACCTAGTTTTTAAACAAACTCTCCACATGTGATTCTGGTGGACATTAAAATTTGAAAAGCACTGTTCTAGGCTTTATCTTAACTGCCACCCCCTCAGAAAGACTTTCTTTGACCCCCTGCTCCCCAATCTGTATTATATCCCCGGCTATTCTTTCTCATAATACCTATTCATGTATGACACAATCTGCAAATTATATAACTGTTGGCACGTTTGTTTAAAATCTATCTTCTCCTCCAGACTCTGAGTACCATGAAGGCAAAGCCTTCCACCATGCCTGCTACACAGTAAGTACTCAACCAATGCCTATTTATCCGTCAGTTTTTCCTAACCACACCCTGCTCGTGGGCCATCTTGGCTGTGAGACCCTGGAGTACTTCTTGAGCCGAGTCTGTGGACTTTGGCCTCTAGCCATGGAAGGCATAGCCTACAAGATAGGCAAACATCATTTATTCACCATCCAGCGTGAAGATCACCCATGAACCCTTGTGTCTCAGCCTCTCTTTCTATTGCTGAGAAACCATATGTGTGAATGGGAGAGGGGTGGGAAAATGAGGGAATTTAGGCAATTCCTTGTTTAGCAATAGCTTGAGTACATACCTTAGTGAAGGAAGAGACCAAAATTCTTAGCTTTATCAGATTTTCAGATTCTCAGTAGATGGTGACCACTCTTGCTTTTTATTTGGAGCCACTCTAAACCCAGCACAGATGCCTCACTGTCTCTATTAACCTGGTGACTTATTCTTCTCCTTCAGGCCTCATGTGGAATCAAGGTTCACTTTCCATCTGGGCTTAGTCAGATAGGTAAGATGTATGGATTTCAATTCCCTCAGAAAAATTTTTTTTTCTTTTTGAAAGATTTTATTGGGGAATTGGGGGAGGGGAACAGCATTGGGGAATCGGGGAAGGGGAACAGACAAGTTGCTGTCTTTTTGTTCTTCAGTCTAGTTGTGGAGGACGTTGCCTCACTGGCCCATGTTCGTATCCTCATTGCGCTCTTCCTGGATGAGGCAGATCGGTCGCCAGCCTCTGGATGTCGCTCACAGCAGTTATTGGCAGCTCACGCTGGCTGCCGGCTACTCACTGTAGTTTATGGCAGCCCACTGCAGCAGGGGCTGCAGCCTACACCATTGCCAGGGCTCGCACAGCCCAGCTCCAGGTGGAGCTGTTGTCAGCTGTAGAGGGCAGTTTCACTGGCCCTCATATGTGGGACCCGAACTGGAAACACAGTCATGCCAGTGACATCACCATTTCTTTTTTCTTTTTGAGGGCAGCGTCACTGGCCCTTATATGTGGGACCTGAACCGGGGCTGCTGGCTTCCCAAGCCAGCGCTTAACCACCGTGCCACTTGGCTGGCCCAGAAAAATAATTTTTTAATGTACTTATTTTTCTCCTAATGGTTGATGGAACAGCCCTGTGAGACACCTCTTAACAACAGTGTCGCTCAATGCTTTTCCTCCCCGAGTCTTCACATCACACAGGGACACCCAGGACAACACCCAGGGGATTGTGGGTAGCTGATAGGTGGAGGCCATGACAGGGGTTGAAGGATGACAGAAGGGGTTGGGGCCTTGTTCTGGGGATTCTGGCTCAGGGTAAAGTGTGTTATGCATCCTAAACCATACCTCAATGTTCCCTCCCCCACCTTCAAGACAAAATCAGGTTCACATGAACCTCCAAGGCAGACTAAAGGCAGAAACAATCCTGGCAGAGGCAGCCCCATTCCCAAACTAGCTCCGCCATGGACAGCACAGCGAGGATCAGGCCCGCTATGTTTCCATGTTCCTCAGCTTTTCTCTTCTAACTCCTGTTCACGAAGACAATTTCTCTACCCAAACTGTGTCCCTGGGTCCTGGGGATCACCGCCCCTCTATCTCACATCTAAATCAACATGGTCATATCTATTCAGTCAACATTCAGATTCCCAACCTTTGCAGCCTGTCACGAAGGAAACTCAAAGAGGTAGAACCACCCGACTGAGCTAAGACTTAAAAGCAGACCCTCTGTGGGGCTCTCCTACCCGCAGTTTGAGTGGGGAAGGTGAGGAAGCCCCTACTATGTGCTTGATGCCGCAAACATGGTTTGTCTTCCTAATCTCATTCAAACCCCACAATAACTCAATGTGATAGGCTCAGTATCTCTCTTTTACAGATGCGGAAACTGAGGCTCAGGAATTTAAGAACTTTCCCAAAAATCACAGAGCTAATAAGGAAGTACTTGAACACTGAACTGCCATGCTTTCTTGCACTTGTTCCAAATGACCCTCCAATGAGCCTTGGGAAAGGGATTTCTAAGTGACACCAGCAGCCCAATGTGGAACCTAGATCTCACCCAGTTATAGCCTAAGCCCATGGAGTCCACTTAAGTGTTTTCTCACCACCATACCTTTATTTCCTGTAGCCTTGTGTTCCTTCTGTCCTTTTTGGCTGATGGAAATGGCCCGTGTCTCATTCATGCCTCCTTGCCTTTGGCCCCCACCTCCACCCCAGAACCTAGTAGAAAGCACTTGATACACTTGTCCCTGGGAAGCATTGGAGACAAGCTGATTAAACAGACACAGGCTTTCATTCGGAATTGGGTCTATGGCGGGCTGTTGCAGATGGAATTCTGAAGGCCTAGTTAGTCCTAAGCCATTGCACATAAAGACAGCCCCCTAGCTCCCCAAGCAGTTCCTACGGTGTGGGCCAGTTAGCGGTGAGGTGCCAGGACATCTCTGAAGATGCTCCCTCTGGTTCCCCACACTATTTTGATACTGTCTTTTATCTAAACTGACCGAGAAAAGTGACACTGAAGTAGAAGGCAACACAAGTTGAGCATATGAATTACCATATATTCAGTAACACACAGATCTGATTTTGTTGGTGCCGTGGGAAACCTTTGCTTCAAAAACAAAAGAAAACAAACAAGACATCCAAAGTAAATGTAGTGAAAACTCACGGACACACATTTCTAAATATCCAGGAAGATTTCAGGTGACAGGAGTTGGCACTGCGCCATCTCTCAGGGCGGGGCTGTCCTTGTGCCTCTCGGTTCTTAAATCCTCGGATTGTTGGTTTACTAACTGGGAAGGCCTGCGGCCTCTCTTATCAGGCTCCTGCATCAGAACCTTGAATAACAAACATCTTCTGAACTGAGTATAAGGAAGTTGAGATTTCTCTGGGGTCAGAGTCTGAAAAACATTGTGGAAAAGCTGCCAACAGGAGGCCCTACTGAAATAGTGGTGGGTCTGTTGAGGCCCCAGGCAGGGCTTTCATCTCAGCATGGGAAGGAGATCTATGGTAGGGACACTGAGTCTGGATTTGAGACAATAGGAGGTAATGGAAGGAGACCAGTTGTACAGCTGAATGCAGCCCTGGTCCCGCAGCAGAGCAAGGGGCTGGGATGTGGCCCATTCTGTCCATTTGCTGGACAGACATGCCATTGTTTCCTGCATCCTAGGCACACTCCCAGAGGCACTTCTGCACACGGACACCACTGCCTCTGCTCCAGTGCCCCCTAATTGTTCCTGCCATTCCTTCCAGATCCATCTCAGCTCCTACACCTGCCCTGCCCCTGTGGGGCCCCACAGTGGAGTGGTCCCTGCACAGCTGGTTCTGGGCCAGAGAGCTGGAACCACACTCCTGGTGCCAGGGCCCAGTTTCATGCCCAGACAGCAACCGGGGCTCTGTGCCAAGCCTGCCATACGGCCTCATTGCTCTCTGGCCTCCCTCCAGCGCCCGTGCCAGGAAGGAACAGCCTGTCACCAGGGAGGAGTGGGCAACTGAATGCTCAAGCTCTGACTTCTCAGGCAGCCATGCCCTGTGGGAGCATGCTCCCTTTTGCCCTTTAGATGGTAAGTTCAGAGGTTCAAAAGAGGGGCAGCAATGGGAAGATAGGCACCAATCCTACAGGGGCCCAGGCTTCACATTTAAAATACTGTCTTCCAGGCTCAGGCACAAATTCACTTGTCATCACTCGGGTCTTAACAGAGGGAAAAATACAATGGAAAATTAGATCCTGTGTCACAGTGTCATGGGTATAAATAAAATGAAAGGCAAGCTTGACGTCAGTAATGAGGAGTCTCACATTCCACTTCACTTCCTCATCATCAAACATGCAGCTCAATTTACCCCCTTGGGTGGTGGGAACAGGTTAGTGTACACAGGCGGGGGCTCTGACGCGTGGGGACCATGCTTCTTTCTCCCTGAAGGTTACACAGGAGCCCTGGGTGATCAGTCCCACAGGTGGGCCTCATTCCCTGTGCTAGGCATTTTCTGGGTATGCAGCAGCATTCTTAGCAGATGTTACAGTTTCTTCTGCTCATGCCCTCAGCTTCCCTCAGTCTATATTCTTCCACTTCAATGTCCCTTCTCAGGGGCAGCCAGCTTATCCTTCACCAGACTTCCTGGGGATAAGTTGAGGGGACATTTCTCTTCCTAGAGAATAGAAAGGAGAACGCAGGAGGGGAGAGCTGGGTGTCCCCTTGCAAGGGACAGGGCTGGTGCAGATGGTGGTTTTCGCTGCTCCCTTAACTTAGATGTGCCACTGAAAAGTGGTGTGCAAATCCACGTGGGGATGTTGATTCTATTTTAGACGTACTCTGGAATAAGATGATCTATAGGAACCCCATGGTAAATAATTCTGTGCTTCAAACTTCCCCCTCCAACCAAGTTCTCTTTGTAAATTAGCTATTCCTCTATTGGGTTTTTCTCAAAAGTGTTACACATCCCTGAACCCCAAAGCCAAAACAGACATGATCTGGTGTATAACCCAACACACCTTTATCATCAAAGGGCGTCTGATTTCAAAGCGCACTGAAGAATGTTGACGAGCAGAGCCACACATATGAATAAACCAATAGCTGTTAATGTAGGCACAGGCACAGGGACTGGCGTCTGCCATCATGTGGTTTTATACTTTGACTCTTAGAGGGTGTCACTGCATCTAGAATAGTTGGTGGAGTCTCTGCCCAATTCACATGCTATGAATCAAGCACTCAGGCGATAACTCTTTGTTCTGAAATCACGACATTCGACAGGCCTTTGTGGAACTCTCCCCTGTGCTGAGGACTGTCCAGCGCTGGGTATATTGAGATGAGGACGACCCAACTCTGGCCATCTCTCGTCTGATGTGGGAAGGATGTAGGTAACAGCAGCAGAGCGCAGGAAAAAGACAGTGGCCTTTGGTGTCCAATTGAGAAGTTGAAAACACACTTCCCCACTTCCTGGCAGCATGACTTTGCCTACCTCAGAGGTTCACAGGCACCGCATGAAGCAGCCGCACACCATGCCTGGGCCCTGACCTGCGCCCACTCTCCAGGGCTGCATCTGCTACCTAGAAAGGAAGTACGAAATGGGAAAGAAAATTACAGTTGCATAGACACACAGGTCATGTTCATTCTCTCACCCCACCCAGTATACACACACACGCACACGCACACACATACGCACTTAAACCTGCCTTTAGATAGGTGTGATTATTCCGGGCCACAAATTACAGTGTTATTTTTAGAACTAGGTTTCTAACTCTGTTCCACTCAAGAAGAAAGAGATTGGATTGATAATGGACCGAAATGGCATTTGCTCATTTTCTTCTCCATGTGCCCTCAGTGGGGCAGGGTTTGATAGCACCTGGATCTCAGGCACTTCTCATTTTGTGTCCCATTACTGCCGCTGAGGACAGCTCTGTGGACTAAATTCTGGGAGACCTATTTTATAAAACGTGTTTCTGAGAACAGAGGTTTTGTTCCTTTACCATAAAAATCTCATGAGGAAATAATGTTCTTCAAAAATTGTGCCAGAGCTGGCTTAGGGCAGAATTGTGAAGTGCAAGGAATTGGTTCCCTCCTATCATCTTTCCTGCTTCTTCTCCCCACCCTCAGCCTCCAGCCTCCAAATACCACACCTGGCTTCTAGAACTTTCCATGATAGTCCCTGTCTGTTTGGACGGTCCCTATCCCATGCTATCATCTTCCTTACATCTCAAAACTTAGTCTTCCTATAACCCTTCCCTCCCAAAACTTCTATCTGCTAGATGCATATGGGTTAACCATGAAGTGAAATGGAAATTTTATGCCAGGAGGGTGAAGGTTTGGGTGTTTTTGTTTGTTTTATTCTTTGTTGTTGTGACAGTGAAAGAAGCCTAGTTGTTTGTCTCAGACCCATTTTAGGCTCTTCTCTTGCCAGGGGAGGGGGAAGTAAGAGGCAGGAGCCTCTCCTGAGAGGTTGGATGTTCTACCAATACACTGAGCGTTTTGTTCTTCTCCTGTGGACCCAGGGTATGCTGAAGCCAGCCTGTGCTGGCTCATGATCTCAGGAATTTTGCCCGATAGTTGTTAAACACTGCCATTATTAAAAGTTAAATTATATAAGCATACAACTAAATAAATTATGAAAAACAAAGGTAATATTTAAACCTCATCATTTCCTAATTATTTCATTACTTTTACTCTTATCTATGCACTTGAAGTTATTTATATCCACTGGATCTCTATGGTGAGAACACTACATATAGCGTATTACTGCACCTCTCTTCCCAACTCCTTGTTCAGTAATATCATACGGGTAGCTTGAACTCAGCCATGGTGGGTGGGAGTATTTATACCAGAGAATTTGGTAAACACTACAAATTGGGGCTTTATGTATTGTCCCTTCCCCCATCAAACCAGTTGTTAAACATTTATCAGCATGCCACTATTTTGCCCCTCAGTGAACTCCGGACTGTGGTAAGCTAGGAGTGCTACTATCCAACTTCATGGATGTGGCGAAAGGTCTGCAGAGGATCCCCAAAGCTCTGCCTCTGTCTTCCCAAAGCCACCTTACCTGATAATGTCTGACACATCACTCTGTGGGGCCCCGCCCCCACCAGAGATACCTGTGCCTTCCCCCACACTCACACACACTCTCCTAGTCAACACACACTGCTTGATGGGAATTCTGTGAACCCCAGTACAATTCTGGGGAACCTGAGAGTCTGCTAGCCTGGGGGTGGGGTGGGGTAAGGTTCTGACGCCTAAGAGGGAAGCAGCAACAAATGGAATGTTCTAGATACAAGGTTACTCTGTGTGCACCATCTCTTATTATTTGGTTCCACAAGTTGACTTCAAAGACAGGAGATGAGTGGTTCTCCTCAGTTCTCCACTTTATGGACATTTTTTTTTTTTTTCAGACAGACAGAATCTGGAAGAGTTGGGTGAAGCGCTAAGCAAGTAGAAGTAAACCTATCACTGTGACCTCTGGTTCTCAAGACATTTTTTTTTTTCCCAAAGTAAGTGGGTTCAAGGGTATTATCCTTAAAAGAATACAGTGTTTTGCACTTTACAAAAGCCCGATCGCATTTATTATTACACACAACTTTTAGAATAACACTGTGAGATAGATGTAATACACACATTCCTATCCCATTGTAAACAACAGGGGCCCAAGATCCAGGCGTTACCTAACTTACCATTGCCCACCTGACTAGTTTGTAAAAGAGCTGGAATTAGGTCCCATGGTGCCAGCTGGTTTTGACAAGGTCCTACCTTACAAAGGTAGGAAGCATGACATGCCAATTACTTTAACTGGAAGTCATCCAAGTCAACCCAAGTGCTATGCTTTCTCTCTTCCTCCTCCAGGCCTCTCATGTTAGCTTTCCACCTAATTCCATGGCATTGAGCTATGTAGAGATTCATCCTGACCATGTTGACAGCTTATTTACTAGAAAGTGAGATTAGAGGTTGACCTTCAGTGTCCTTAACAGATGACACCAGTACAAGGAAGAAGCCCACAAGGCCACGGGACCACAAGGCCACATGATCGGCGGGGAAAGCTACAAGTGCTGAGGACGCTCTGCTTGTAAATCAGTGTGTGGGGTTCCTAAAATATGAATCCACATACTGTAAACATCTAAACAGCTTTTATGGGACTATGGTTTATTAATGCCTCACTAAAAGGCTAGATGACATTAAGCCTTATTAATCTGCTGGCCAATTGAGGGGAAAGGAGAAAGGACAGCTTTTGCAAAACAGCTGCTTACCCAGTCCTTGGGCCAGACCCAAGGAACTGGGGAGAAGAAACTACTTATTATATCCTTGTAAGTGAGAGTTTTTGTTTTACAAACTGTGACTGGAAAATTTTGTACCAAACTGTTAATAGTGGTTATTTGAGGGAAAAGGAAGATTTTTTTTTCCATACTTCCCACGATCATGAAACCGTTTTCAATAGATAACCACTTTTTCCCCAGTCTTACAGAAGCACAATAATAACACCTTAAAATTATAAAGCATGTCCGCTTTTGCAAAATGTTCTTGTCCATTACTCCAACTGGGTCATGTGAACACTCTGTATAAGAATCTGTCATTTAAAGCACAATCTCCCAAAAGACAAAAGAAATGTGGAGAGAGGCATTACACTAAGAGGGGAGACATTGCTATGCAAGCTGTATCTCCAATTCCCTGTCCTTCTAAGTTGCTGTGTTCATTTAGGGTCCTCATAATTTGACTTCCCTCATTCCTACCACAAAATTGAGTTCAGAAGATATTCTGTTTGTCTTTCTCTAGGTGTTTATTGACATGCCAGCATCATGGGTAAAATCAACGGGAAACAGCTACCCTGAAAAGTCAGACAGAAATCATTTTAATGTAACTTTCCCATGAGTAACATTAATGATCCCTTTGAACCTGTCTTTTTTATTTGAAGTATATGTAGTCTTTAGGTCTGGTTAAAGCAAAGATGGGAGTCAATTCTTTGTGCAAATAACTCAATCACAACTAAGAACTAGCGTGAATGAATGGTTAATAATTCTTTGAGAGCCACCTACAGACGCGTACCCTGGGAAAGGCAATTTACAAATTAGACCTCTGCAATTTTAAAAAAGTGGCTCATTTTCTCTGTACTCATTGCTAAAATCAGGGCCACTGAATTATTGGATGGTAATGTGCTAGCCTCCCATTAGCTTCAGTCTTCCTGTTTCTGCATTACTCTCACCAAGTCAACACACCTTCCATCTTAAAATCAAGATTACCCCAATAAACTTTAATTTTAAAAAAATCAAGGATATTCTCACAGGGGATGACCTTGGTGATCGTTCCATGGTATATATGTATATCAAATCATCACGTTGTGTGTTTTAAATATATATAATTATATCTGTCAACTATTCCTCCATAAAATTGGAGGGAGGGAGAAAAAAAATGAATATTCTCACTAAACCCAAAGATAACATCTGGATGATTTGGTGGAGAAAAGTGGGAGGTGGGCTGGCTTGGAGACTATAATTAGGGGAAAGAGAAAAAGAAAGGGGGATGGACACGGGGAGGGGGAAGAGAGAGAAAGAGAGAGAGAGAGAGAGAGAGAGAGAGAGAGAGAAAAGGAAGGGAAGAAAGGGGAGGGGAGGGGAGGGGAAGAGAGAGGAGAGGAGGGGAGGGGAGGAGAGACAGTATTCACAGGGTACAAACAGAAAAGATACTAGCTCTGATAAGAGTGTTCAGCTGTTTCCAAGGCTTGAAAACAGAACAAAAGGACGGGAACTGATCCAAGTATCTAAATATTTTAATATTTAATAAACATGGCATTTTAAATTATGGGAGAGGAAAGATGGAATATCAATAAATGCTATTGGGATAATTTGCTAACATTTTCAAAAAGGAATTTGAATAGATTAAACACTTAAATGTTTTTATTTTAGATTTAATATTAGATTTAAATTTTAACATTATAAAAATGCCAGAAAATCATAAATGAAGAGTTGTGTATCAAGTTCTTTAATTTCCTGCTGCAATGTGCAGCAGCCCCACTCGTGACCTCCAAATTGTTCTTGCATTGTTTCAAAGGAATTCAGCATGTCTCCTCAACTAGCAGGAAAACCACAAGTGAAATCCTACCTCCTTCCTTAAGCCTCCCGTGATTTCCGCGCTCTGGAATGGTATTAGTCTCCCTACCCCTACCGTTCACACTGGCAATAATCATTCTGCTTGGTGGCAGCTTCTCTTTTGTTGCCTTGAATTACTATCTATTGGGCTGTTGGAAAAGTCTTGACGCATTTCTGCAACGAAAAACATAGAAAACAATATGTTATGACTTTTCTGACAACCCAATATTTTTTAGCATCAAGCTTTACTCTTTGTGTATTCACACCTTTCCTCCCCACAGATTTGTCTTATGTTCCTTCGAGCGCATGCAGTGCTGGACAGGAGAGTTAGGGTATGAATTCCAGCTCTGCCACTTACTAGCTGTGGCACCTTTAAAAAGTTACTCAGCCTCCATGTGTCTTCCTTGTCTATAAAATGGGGGCATAAGTGGCACCTCTTCACAAAGCTGTCAGGAGCTCTGCGATAAAAGTATGGCAAGTGTTCAGCACAGTGCCTGCCATGGGTAAGTGCTGAGTAAATGTCAACTATTAGTGTCTAAGTGCTAAGTAAATACCTGCTGGGTGACAGCTCTAATGGGAAGAACATTAGGTAAATAGAGAGAGGGCTGCACCAGAAGGTGGTGAACCCCATGCTGTCCTGAAAAGAGGCAGCAGAACCCTGGAGACCTCCTGCACTGGGGTCCACAGGGCAGGGCAGAGGTGAGCACAGCGTGCAGGGCTCTGGGGGACAAGGACCAACTGTGGGGGAGACAGTGCACAGCTGAGGTTTTGGAACACAAGTAAGTTATTAGACTATTAACTCATTCAACAAATGCTTACTGAGCACCAACTGTGTGCCAGGAAAATAAGAAATTCCTTTTTTTGGAGTTGATTACAAGTATAATGTATAGGATGTGTCCGCTCGTCTCCATGTCTGTCCACCAAGCTGTTGTACAATATATAGTTTAAGCCTCTATGGCTTCTGGCCTGAGTCCTGATTCTCTCTTAACTAGATTTCATGCCCACCTGGTCTTTTATTTATTTTTTCCCCCCTAAAATACCTGGACACTTTATTCCCTGCCTGGACATCTCTAGGGGCTCTCCACTGCTGGCGTGGTCTGTCTTTCCTGGATCCCCAAGTTCAAGGGTCTCGTACTTCCAAGTGTACTTGGGACAGTCTTCCCTGGGTCCTATCTAGCAAACTTCTTCTCTCCCTTTAGGAACCTACCAGCTCCCTTGGGAGGTATCCATCAGAGCCCACCCAGGAATACAGACACCACTTTCTGTATTCAAATGTTGTGACTTTATAGTAGGGAGTTGGTTTCACAGGTGATGGAAAAACTGAGTGACCAAAAAGGACACAGGGAGGCAAACCAGAGAGCAGCACCAGTGAGAAACTGCTACCACTTCTAGGCTGGAGGGGCAAGCGGACGAGGGTACCAGAGCCCAGGGGCCATGACTGCCCACTGAAGCTGCACCCCAGCAGCCCTGTCCAGCCCAAGATAAAGTCATGGTAGAGACCCAGCTGCTTTGAAGATTCTGAAGATGCAACTCAAGGCAGAGAAGACACAGGAGAGATACCCTGACTTTTTCCTTTCCTTTCTTCCAGTCGGTCACCATTGCCTCCCAGGGGCAGAACCAGCACAAGCCAGCTGACACAGACTGCAGAGGCTGCCAGCTCCCATTGCAAAACAGCCAGGCAGGGGAAGAGTGAGAGAGAGCTGCCCTCCTTCCTGACTCCCTTAGGCACATTGTCACTGTCTCTTCTCCGCTTCCTCAACTCTGATCCTATCTTTTTTATAGCCCTGATCCTCTGGGCTATGATTCGTCTGTTTACAAGTCTGTTTTCCTTAACAGACTGTGGTTAAGACAATGAACTTATTCATCTTGGTATCCTCAGCTCCTGGCATAATTCACAGTGCGTAATAGCCACTTAATCTTTGTTGGGTATCTATTGAAAGGAAACTCCTGGGGTCACCTTTAGCTAGCACTCCTTTTCTGTCTCCGTTTCATTTGCCTACCTTGACTGTCTGAACTCTCAGCACTGAAAAATAAACAAGAAGGAGCATGGGGTTCTTTCAATTCTCAGGGTCTGTAATCCATAGCCATCTACATATTTAAATACTCCCAACAACAAATCACAATACTTTTTATACTCAGAGCCCCATCAACATATCAACCTTCTACCTTCCCGTAGCTACATGAAAATTATCCAGGGAAGTTCTCCCAAATCTCAGGATATCTTCTTCCCTCTACCACCCAAGAAGTTTCTAGGCCACCTCTCCCTGTGTTAATCAGTGTGCTTAGGGTAAACAAACTAATTTTAAAATCAGCTTAAGCAAAATATAATTAGGAAGATAAATGAGCTGCCCCCCAAATTGCATAATGAATGCCCAAGGAGAAATTATTTTTATTCCCCACCATTTTTATTATCTGTGTAATGTTTTCTCTTCCATCATTGCAGATGGTACTCAGCTGACAGCATAGGGAAATACCAGAGAACTTAACTTCTGACCTTGATTATCTGTACAATGGTTACCAAAGGGGGAAATGGACTGTTTTTGTTTTTCTTATCTTGAATTTATAACACCATCTTGGTGGTATAGCTCTAAGGGGGAATACAGGAAAAGACCCCTGTAATTATAATCAGACAATCAGGGTTCAACTCTTGGTTCTGATTTATTGCTACAAACATGAGCAAGTTAGGTAACCTCTGAGAAGTCAGTTTCTTCACATGTAAAATGAGGATGATAACAACGACCTCAAAGACAATGACCTCAAAGACAATGACAGCAAACACGTGCTTCCTATCAGGTTCTAAGCACTTCATATGAATTCCTTTCATCTTTACTATGGCTTCATGAATTACCTGCCATTATTTTCATTTTACACACAAGGAAAAAGGCACAGAGAAAGTGAGTAACATGCTCAACGGGTTGTAAAAATGAGTATAACTTCTATACATTGAAATTATTAAGTAATTGTCTGAAACATAGTAAGTGCTCAATTAATAATTTTCCTTTGCAAGTTAATAACTAATAATAACTAATCATTACTTATTAATAACTAATATTAATAACTTAACATTAATAACTGCCAAATTAATAACTAATCTTTATAGGAAGCACCTTGGTCAAAAGGCCTGGATCCTGCACTCCTAGCTCTACACTCACTGTACTGTGTGCCTCAGTTTCCCGCTGTGCAAAATGAAACATCAGATACATCAGCTACTGCCAATTGTGGCCTATGAGCTAGACCTGGACAGCAGTTACATTTTGTTACATTTTGTTACACTGTATAATGTTTACATTTTGTTACACTGCATAATGTTTACATTTTGAAAAACAAGTTGTCAATGTTTAAAAACCAGATCTCTCTCTCTCTCTCTCCTCTCTCTGTCTCTCTCTCTCTCACACACAGACACGTATTCACAGATTTTTAGGCTGCTCTTGAAAAGTGGGCCCATCTAGCCACACGGGCTCTTATTCACACAGGTCAACATTCACCTCAAGTTGAGTGCGGCCATCTCCTTTTACAAGGCACAAATATTCCCCAGTTTGCCATAGTTTCCATTGCTCAGAGCTTCATGAAGACACATGAGCCTACAACCTCCAGGCTCAATGATCATTAAGGTCTCTCCCTTCTGCCATGAAAAATCCATGATCCCTTGACATCTGAAAACATTTCCCAGGGGAATTATCCATTGCAGGACACCACAGAGTTTCACTGAATGCTGGTGTCACATAGGGTAACTAATTCATTCCAGTTTAACTGGGACTTTCCCCCTTTTAGACTGAAAGCCCCGCATCCCAGGAAATTCCTTGGTCCCTGGCCAATCTGGTTGGTCACCCTATGTGTCACGTCACAAGATCACCTTCTACAGTGGCCCCTCCTACCTAGGACACGAGGATGCCATATTGCATTCTCATGCTCCGGAGTCTCCTCGGGAAACTGCAGTGCTAGAACATGTTTAGCACTCTCCACCGTGTATGTATGGGGGTGTTGGGGTGGGCCGAATGAGAAGACTCACACCTGGTCATATCACTGGCTCTCCTAACGGGGCTGTGCATGACATTAGGTAGGTCCCTCATTCTCTGGGTCTCTCTTCTCTGCCACTAGTTCAACAGATATTAAATGCCTTCCACGTGCCAAGCACCATTCTAGGCACTAAGAACAGAGCAGTGAATAAACAAGGGCAAAGTCCTTGCCCTTAAGAAAACTCACATCTGGAAAAGGAAACAGGTAATACATCAAGTAAACAATATCTGATAGAATTTCAGGTGGTGACAATGCCACAAAGAAACCATCGGCTGTAGGAGAAAAAGCCAAGTCCGCAGGGCCACAGGGGGCATCAGCAATATTGGCGGGTGCCAAGGAGGACCAAAAATGAGTCCCGATTCTACTTGGCCTCCTGTTTTGGACAATATGTAATTCTTATCTTTCGGGTCTTTTGATTTGAGGGATATATGTAACGATTTAATTTCTCAATTACCAAATGTTTCTTTCTCAGTGAAAAACAGCTTTGTGGCTACAATCCATATCAATATCAAATCTCATACAAATGGATTGCAAATTTATAAAGTCAAATCAACCCAAATAACAGCACAAGGGTTGAGAAAAGAGAGAGGCCAAGTTTATGAGAAAATCTGACATTTTATTAAACAAAGTGTAGCTGGAGTAAGGGGCTAAATCCAAAAGCAGAATAATGGGGCCGGCCGAGTGGCGCATTGGTTAAGCGCTGGTTTTGGGATGCCAGCGGCCCCGGTTCGGATCCCACATGAGGGCCAGTGACACTGCCCTCTACAGCTAACAACAGCTCCACCTGGAGCTGGGCTGTGCGAGCCCCGGTGATGGTGTGGGCTGCCATAGGCTATAGTGAGTGGCCCGCAGCCAGCGTGAGCGGCTGGCAGCCAAGAGTGAGCTGCCAATAGCCGCAGTGAGCGACATCCAGAGGCCAGCGACCGATCTGCCTCATCTGGGAAGAGCGCAATGACGATACCAACAGTGAAGCAACATCCTCCGCAACTAAACTGAAGAACAAAAAGACAGCAACTTGTCTGTTCCCCTTCCCCGATTCCCCAACGCTGTTCCCCTCCGCCAATTCCCCAATAAAATCTTTAAAAAAACAAAAAAAAAAAAACAAAAGCAGAATAATGAATGAATAAATGCATGCATGAACACACTGTCTAATATCTGCCTCCCTCTCCACAAAAGAGCTGCAAACTGCCTTAATAAAGGAACTAACCACTTTATAACAAATTAAATAAGAGAAACTACTATAGTATGTCATTCATTCATTCATTCATTCATTGCATAACACTGTCATTATAAATAAGAAGGTGATACTTGGGTAAGTTCAATATATTTATTTGTATTTAAAATAGACCTTATTTTTAGTTTCTGATTATAAAATAATAAATTGCTTCTTATAATTTTGAAGCTTAAGAAAGTAATGAAAGCCATCCTTTAAGCCAGAGTTTCTCAATCTTGGCACTGTTGACATTTGTCATGGGGGCAGTCCTATGCATTGTGAATGTTCAGCAACATCCCTGGCCTCTACCCACTAGATGCCAGCAGCATTGCCACCCTTCCACCCAGGCACTAACACCAAAAATGCCTCCAGGTGTAGCCCCTGGGGGACAAAATCGCCTCAGACTGAAAACTGCTGCTCTAAGCAACCCACTTTGCTCACACAATAGAAGGCTCAGAAGGAAAGGCTTACGGAGAGACCCCTTTTTCCTCCCAGCAAATAAGCAGGAGATTTCCCTCTGGAAGAACTCTTGCAGCCCCCTTCCCCTCCTTGATGCCAAGACACCAGCCCTCTAGAGAAAGGCAGTGCGGTCCCACGTCTAGATTGGGAGGACAGGCAGGGGGTGGGGATGGACAGGCATGGGCTCTGCTGAGGGGATCAGCGAGATTCTGGAGCTTACACTGTGTGCGTCATGGCTGCTGATCCAGGCCATGCCCCAGACCTGCACTCCTCCCAATGAGCTTTGCTAACAAGCCTGGGAGCAAAGCTTCCCCTGTGCAAGGCTTACAGACCCACATGTAAGTCCAGCAGTGTGTGGCTGCTCTAAGCTGGGCGGATTAAAAATTGTGCCTGTCCATCTTGAGCACTGTTCTGAGTGAGTCTCCAAAGCTGGTAGCAGAGCACTGCCTGCCTCTCGGTACCCTGCTCTAAGGACTTTACAAAGAGTGCATTGTGCACAACCTAATCTAAGGCAGAACCAACACACCCACCTGGCCATTCACGCCCAGCTTTGGCCAATTCTTCAGAGCAAACATTAGCTGTATAGAAGCAAACATTTTCAGTTAATAGAAAATGTCAGTGTGAGCCCAAGTCAGGCACAGCATTGGTAGGTTCCTGTAAACCTGGGTCTTGGCTGTTTGGAACTAAAGGGAAATTTAGTCTTGTGTGCTGCCCTTCAGTGACTCACATTCATTGGTTCCCAGCCACAGAAAGGGGAGCTGGAGGAGGAGGGAGGGTGAGAGAACCCAGGTTCTGCTTTTATTCATTCATTTCCTAAACGTTTGTTGAGTCTCTACTATATGCCCAACACTGTGCTTTTATGCCTGGGGAGAACTTAGCTTTAGATGGAGCCTTTCAGGGTTCATAAAACCAAAAGCTTCCGGAACTGGATAGTAACATAAATGAGGGGCCATATTTATGCGGCTGCTTGTTTCAGCTCCAGCTGCTTGTTTCCATATGGCCTACAAGCCCATTTTGCCAGATCTTTTGAATTTTCAAGAGAAACAGAAAACAGGATTTTTATGTCAAATCTTTTAATTTTTATGTATAGGCTGAAACTTAAAAACAAAATCAAAAAGATCCCTGCATGGAAACAACCAATCCAGTTGCCAAGCCTTCAAACTATAACTTCTGCTTTAGAGGTGGTAAGAAGTAGTGATTAAAAGTGAGGTACCTGGAAGAAATAAGAAGGGTGTCTGATTCTATCCCTTGCTGTATGATCTTGGCAAGTTATCTAACTTCTCTGTGCCTCACTTTTCTCATGTATAAAATATGATAAACCATATTGTACACTTCAATAAGAGAATGCACATACATGCCTGATCTATAGCTCAATAAATGTGAGCTATTATTTTCCCAAGACATCTGGTCCACTCTCCCAGGAATCTCTTTTACAACAGCCTGGACAGTTGAACTTCCTGAGACAGAAAGCTCATGGCTTGTTAGGGAATGCCAATTGTATAACAATCCCCAAATCTCAGGGGCTTAATCCAATATATGTCCATTTATTACTCATGTCCGAGTCCAATGTGATCAACACAAAGGGTGCTGTATTCCACCCATGTCCTGTGGATCCATGCACTTTCTATCTGGTGGCTCTGCCATCTCCCAGGACCTTCCCAGAATCCTCTACTGGGTTCTCTGCTTTCAGCTAACTACGAAAGTGAAAGCGAGAGGGAAGGGAAGGGAAGGGGCAGGGAGAGGGGGAAAGGAAAAGGGAGGGGAGGGGAAAGAAAAGGAGGGGAGTGGAGGGAAGAGTGAGACTGAGAAAATATCAGGTGCATCATATCTGCACATTCCCATTAGCCAAAACCCTGTCACAAGACTCCAATCTAATTGTACAGTTCAGACACAAAGCGTTCCTCTGCATATTCAGGAAGAGAAAACAGCATTGGTGAACATCTAGACACTCTCTGCCATACTCTGCATTCATATAAACACAATTCTGTGCACTTAGAATGTCTGCCTATTGGTCCTGGTCTTGCCCTTCAGTGCAACACACAGGACAACAGGAAGACATGCAAACTGGGGGCCAGGTAGGTTTCGAGTTGAATCTCAGTTGCTAACTTTGGACCTTGGGCAAATTCTTTAAACTCCCTGTGCCTCAGTTTCCTCATTTGAAAAATAAAGATAGTCATTACCTCTTGGGCTGTTACAACAACCTGGGCTGTTGTAAGGATGGAATAAAATAATGTATGTGTTAGCACATGGTATAATGTCTAGTACATAAGCTACAAGGTACTCAATGCTGGGGTCTCCCATGGTCCTTCTCTATATGAATGCCTTCTAGGTATTTAAAGCTGACTATGATTACTTCTGTAAGTTTTCTCTTCTCCCGGTTTCCTTGGCTATGTTGTTTTTAGATGACGTCACTGCCAGCCCCCTCACTCTCCTGATTGTTGTTCCATGGTCATACCCCAGTCTGTCTTAGTTTAGGTTTCTCTGAAAGCAGACCCTGAGACAGGATTTGGGTGCAGGTAATTTTGAGGAGAAGTGACCTTAGGAAACAGAAGTGAAGTTAAAGGGGGAAGGGAAAAAAAATTCATAAATGAGTAGGTAACAGCTGTGGGCAATTGGAGTTCAATCCCATAGTAGGCTCTGAGGAACCATGCAGGAGGCACCTTGGAATCGTCCCACATTCTATGCCCTGCAGGGTGGGAAGGCCAGGACATTTATCCCTGAAATCCTGTCTTCGTTGCTTCAGGGCTGCCTCCAACTGAGAGGTCTTAACTGCCTTGAAATGATGGGTTGTGCCTACATTTAGCTAAGCAGGCTTTCCAGGCTTGTAGTAAAGTGAGAGACACTGTGCTGTGAGCTTGTATGGATGCCGACAAAGAGCAGGGCTGCGTTCACCACCACCACACTGAAATCTGGTGGCTGAAGGATGGGCTCAGTACATCACAAGTTCTGCTACGATGTCTCCAGAAAAAACGCCTGGAAGAATCCACTCCACGTGTTCATAAAGGTTATGTCGGGGTATAGGAATGATAGTGATATAGTTATTATATTTTATCTATTCCATTTTTTGTTTGTTTGTTTCCCCAATGAACATGGGATGGCCAGGAATAAATACTATGACCCAAGAGAGGGTGTGACCAGGGCAGGATGGAAGACACAATAGTTCATTAAAAGCAAACTGAGGATAAAAGAAGCAATATTGGTTATATTCATAGATGACATTATCCCATGCATAGAAAATCCCAAGGAATCCACATACAAAATGACTAAAACTAATAAATGAGTTTAGCAAATTTGCAGGATACAAGATTAAAATTTAAAAGTCAACTAGCAATGACAAATCTGAAAACGAAATTTTAAAAAAAGTCTATTCACAAAGCATAAAGAAAATACTTAGGAATAAATTTAATAAAAGCAATTCACAACTTTTGCACTAAAAATTATAAAACATTATGAAGAGAAATTAATGCATATTTAAATAAATGGAGAGACAGCCCTATTTATGGATTGGAAGATTTAATATTGTCAAGATGAGAATTCTCCCCAAAGTGATCTATATACTCAACACAATCCGTATCAAAATCCCATTAGGTTTTTTTGGTAGAAATTGACATACTGATCCTAAAACTTATATGGAAATGCAAAATACAGTCAAAAGAATTTCAAAATAGAAGAATAACACCAGAAGACTTATATTACTTGATTTGAAAATTTACTATAAAGTACACAAGAATCAATACAGTGTGGTACTGGTGCAAGGATAGGCACATAGATCAATGGATGAGAACTGAGAGTCCACATATAAACCTTTGCATTATCGTCAATTAATTTTTGACAAACATGCCAGAATAATTCAATGGGGGAACGGACAGTCTTTTTTCAGCAAATGGTGCCAGGACTATTACATATCCACATGCAAAAACATGAACTTAGGCCCTTATCTCACATCATATATAAAAAATGAACTGAATTCGCTTTCAGGTTTCTGACTCCTGGGCCAGGCATATATGCTTTGCTCCATGATGAAAAACCTCAGCTTCTGTAAGCACCCTTGTCAACAAGGTCAAAAGCAACAAGAAGAAACACAGGTTCCAATCTGTCCCTGTGGGTTCCTGGCTCATGTTCATGGGATACTAGCCCATTTGTGATCTTCTCTTCTTGCCTACCTGCCCATGGTCTTCAAAGGTTTGACTGGGTCAGATTTGCTTCCAAGTTCATGTAGAGCATTCAGTTTCTTGCAGGTTGTGAGGCTGAGGACCTGATCTTCATGCTATTACTTGGAGGCTGCCCCCAGCTCCTTGCTGCATGGCCCTTTCCATAAGGCAGCTCACAATATGGCAGCTTGCTTCTTCAAAGCCAGCAAGGGAGAGAGGGTGTCCTAACAAGATGGGTTACAGTCTTATGCAATGTAATCATGTACACATAACCATATATGTATGCCATTGCCTTTGCCAAATTCTACTAGCTAAAAGCATGTCACAGGTCCCATTCATACTCAAGAGGAGGAGATCATACAAGGATTGAAACTAGGAGGTGAGGAATGTAAGGGCTACCCCAGAGACTGTCCATCACAGTCTACCTTCTTGTCCCCAATGATTTGTGTTCCTCTCACATGAAAAATATATTTACACCCTCCCAAGTTCCCCAAGAACCTCATACCATTATGGCACCTGCTCGAAGTCTAGAATCTCATCATCTAAATCAGGTCCAGGTATGGATGAGGCTCCTTGGGTATCGTTACTCTCAATTTATAAAAAGAAAGACAAGCTATCAAACATATCCAGCATATAATGGAGGAGAAGGTATAGGGAAATAGTTATAGACATTCCATTGGCGGGGGTGGGGGGTGGATAAAAGGTAAAAAGGGATTACCACTCAAAGGAAATAGACATACAAGTCCAAGAATCACAGAGAGTCCCAAACAAGATGAACCCAAAGAGATCCACACCAAAACACATCATAATTAAGATGCCAGAGGATAAAGAAAAGAAAGAACCTTAAAAGCAGTAAGGGAAAAGCAGTTAATTACCTACAAGGGAGCTCCTGTAAGACTGTCAGCTGATTTGTCAACAGAAACTTTGTAGGCCAGAAGGGATTGACACAAAACATTCAAAGTGATGAAAAGCAAGGACCTACAACTGAGACTACTCTACCCAGAAAGGTTATCATTTAGAATCAAAGAACAGATAAAGAACTTCCCAGATAAGAAAAAGCTAAAGGAGTTCATTTCTATCAAACCAGTATTACAAAAAATGTTAAAGGGACTTCTTTAAGAAGAAGAAGAGAAAAAAAGATAAAAAATATGAATAATAAAATGACAATAAATACATACTAATCAACAATTACTTTAAATGTAAATGGATCAAATGTTCCAATCAAAAGACAGGGTGGCTGAATGGATAAGAAAACAAGACCCTTACACATGCTGCCTACAAGAGACTTACTACAGATCAAAAGACACACACAGACCGAAAGAAAAGGAATGGAAAGAGATATTTCATGATAATAGAAATGAAAAAAAAATTGGGGTAGCAATACTCATACTAGACAAAATAGATTTTAAAACCCAGGCTATAACAAGACACAAAGGAGGACCCAGCAATTCCACTTCTGGGTATTTATCTGAAGAAACCAAAACACTAATTCAAAAAGCCATGTGCATCCCTCTGTTCATTGCAGCATTATTTACAATAGCCAAGATATGGAAGCAACCTAAGTGCCCACTGATAGAAGAATGGACAAAGAAGAAGTGATACATACGAGTATATACAATGGAATATTACTCAGCCATCAAAAAGAATGAAATCTTGCCATTTGTGATAACATGGATGGACCTAGATGGTATTATGCTAGAGAAATAAATCAGACAAAGAAAGACAAATACCATATGATTTCACTTATATGTGGAATCTGAAAAAAATAAACAAACAAAAAAAACTCATAAATACAGAAAACAAACTGATCGTTATAAGGTAGAAGGAGGGTTGGGGGATGGGTGAAAAGGGAGAAGAGGTTAAGATGTGCAAATTTCCAGTTATAAAACCAGTCACAGGGATGTAATGTACAGCATAGAGACTACAGTCAATAATATTGTAATAACTATGCATGGTGTCCAAAGAGTAGTAGACTTATCAGGGGGATCACTTTGTAAGTTATATAAATGTCTAATCACTACGTTGTACACCTGAAATTAATATTGCATGTCAACTGTTTGAAAAATAATATATATATTTCTTTTTTTAAATGAACAAAAAACTTTATTGAGGCCCAGAGCCAAGGGGTTTGGGCAGGAGGCGGCCCTGTAGGCCTAGGGGGTGGTGGAGGGGCCTTATCTGACCTTTTTCTTGGGGTGTAGGTTGTTTCTGTGGCCACACTTCTTACAGCAGTTGACACTGCAGGGCTGCAGGTGGGCGTAACACTTGAGGCAAATCACCTTTTCACAGTTGTGCTTCTGGGCAAGTTGGTGGAGGGAGCACTCAACGCTGCCCCACAGGAAGCACCAAGTGTAGGGTGGACTCTTTCTAGACATTAGAGTCTGACAGTGCGGCCATCCTCCAGCTGTTTGCCCGCAGAAATCAGACGCTGCTGGTCAGGTGGGATGCCCTCCTTGTCTTGGATTTTAGCTTTGACATTCTCCATGGCGTCACTGGGCTCGACCTCCAGTGTGATGGTCTTGCCCATTAGGGTCTTCACAAAGATCTGCATCTGCTGGGGTGACTGCTCAGCCATCTCATTGAACGAGAAAGGGCACAAAAAATTACTGTTTAAAAATGCCCCAGGGGGCAGGCTGAGTGGCTCAGCTGGCTTGGAGCGTGAGCTCTGAGCAACAGGGCCGCCAGTTCGATTCCCACATGGGCCAGTGATGCTGCGCCTGAGCTGAGCTTCTGCTCAGCTGCCAAGAGGTGGCAGGATGGCTCAGCTGGTGTAACAAGACTGCCTGTTCGATGGTGGGCTATGCCCACCTGCAACTAAGACTGGGCTTGGCACCTTGGGCTGAGCTGCCGCCAGGATGGCTCAGTGGATAGGGCGTGTGCTCTTAACAACAAGGCTTCCGGGTTCAGCTCCCATATAGGATGGTGGCTACGCCCACCAGCAACTAAGACTGAATTCAGCACCCTGAGCTGAGCTACCACCCAGATGGCTCAGTGGATAGGGTGTGCGCTCTTAACAATAAGGTTGCGGGTTCGATTCCCGCATGGGATGGTGGCTATATCCACCTGCAACTAAGACTGAACACAGCACCTTGAGCTTAGAGGCCACAAGCAGCTGATGGGAAGCCAGATGGCAACTGGCGTCCTCCACAACGAAGATTGAAGAACAACAACTTGGCTGTTCCCCTTCCCCAATTCCCTAACACTGTTCCCCTTCCCCAATTCCCCAATTAAAAAAAAAAAATCTAAAAAAAAAAAAAATGCCCTAAAAAGGCAGGGGTAGGTGTAAGTTACAACTTGAAAGTACATTCAGCCTAGCAAATTTCTGCCAGAGTTCCTGGATTAGATTCCAAGGCCTGGGAATAATCCACGATAGTTCTGGGTTCTGCCCTGAGTCATCTTTCCTTTTTCATGAAAGGTAGCCCATGTTTGCAGCTGAGTAGTTTTATCATCCTGTTTCCTGCCAGTAGAATTTGGGAGATCTAACAGCTGCCTTTCATTTTTTACTCTCTCTGTCTCTTTCGGTTTAAGTTGTCAGTGCTTCTGCTAAAATCAATACCTTAAATACTTTGTGGGTCTCCTGTCAATTTCCCTTTACACATCAGCAACATCCACCATTCTTTTTTGAGACAGGCGCTCCTTTGCATAGCGTAAATATGCTGAGACTGCTAAAGGACAACAGAATTAAACTTCTAAAAGGCCTTATTTGAGAAGCTATATGAGACACATCCTTAATCTCCTTGTGTGATTGAGTACTATTCTGATGCTTTGATCTTCTTGAGGTTTTAACAAAAGTTTTTACAATCACCACTGACTTTTTCCCTATGCCAAGACTTATCTCTGTGCCACATGCTCGAAAGACATTTCTTAATTTTAACATCTTTTGCCATCTGGAGAGACAGGATTTTCAAAATCATCAAATACTGGTTCCTTTTTAAAAGTTCTTCCCTCAATTAATCTCCCTCCTCTTGCATTTTGATTATATGCAGGAAGAAACCAGGTGGCATTTTCAACACTTTTGCTTGGAAATCCTAGCTAGATAACCAAGTTCATCACTTACTTGTACATGTAATTGCAGGAGATAATTTTGCTAACCTTTCTGTTACTACCTAACAAGGAAGTCTCTTCCTCCAGTCTCTGATAACATGTTTCTTACCTCCTTTGGAGCATCCTCCAAGTTCAAATTTCTTAACAGTTTGTTCAAAGTAAATTAGGCTTTCTGTATCATGCTCCTCAAAATTCTTCCAGCCTCCAACCAGTTCCAAAGTCACTCTCACTGCTATATGCATGATAACAACACTCCACTTTCAGATACCAAAATATAACCTTGTATTTATAAGTTTAAATTTTTACTTTATTATTTTTGTTTTGTTTTGTTTTTGAGGGCAGTGTCACTGACCCTCATATGTGGGACCGAACCAGGGCTGCTGGCTTCCCAAGCCAGCGCTTAACCACCAGGCCACTCGACCGGCCCTTATAAGTTTAATTGATTAGATCTACTAGAATTTTAAATACATTAGGAAGGTTTTGTATGTTTATAAGAAATTTCAAAACCCAACTTGAACTATTCAGAGGTGACATTTTTTTGCTTTTCCGTTTGACAATATTACTATATCACCAGGAAGGTAAGGAAATATGTAACTTTTAGATACTGTATCCTCAGGAAAGTATGAGAATACTCATGAAAGTAATAAAGGAGAAACAAATTTAAATAAAAAACTTACAATAGTTTAAGTTCAAAATGGTAAGTGTTGCAATCATTTTGACAATTCATTTATGTGTGTTTCCACTTTTTAAGGCACCTGTGGCATTTAAAAGGTTCAGATACAGGATACCTGTGATTTTAAGAGAATTCAATTAGTTTGAAAATTAATGTTTAAATGTCTGGAAAATGTTATACTCATATTCATAAGTTGTAATTTTTTTCATTGTATAAGGAGTGTTTGAATTTTTAGAATGCTGTTTAATCTATTCATATAATTAATAAACTGAGCATTAAGCAAAGTACAAATAGCAGTGAGTGTGCCTTCTGACATACAGAGGCCCTATGGCATTCAAGAATTTATTCAGATGTAAGCATTCAAGAAAGACTCACGGAGCAGACATCGAAAGCAGCTGAATTAAGGAGACAAGAGACAGGCCTCCGTATCAGTAGCTCCTGGAAGGAAGAGCAAGGATGGCGGCTCCACAATGCTGCTGTCCCGACTCCCTCTAGTGGTTCAGACTGCAAAGCCGGCGCGGCTTTCCTGAGCACCAGGAGAAAATGTTTACTGCTAGGTCATCTCTCTCTCCAAGAAGTTTCCCTTGAGTAGCTAGCCAGAAATAAAAAAAATTTTTTAAAAAGGAAAAGAAAAGTGAAGGCCCAGAAATTACTCCACCATCGTTCTTGTGAGATATCCATCCAGTCTTTGCACAAACACTTCCTGCGTCACTAGGGCACCCCAATCTGCTTTGAGTATCTCTAATAATTATAAAACGCTTTCTGCTTTACAGCTGATGCTCTATGCCCGTGACCTGTGCTCATTGGCTCTGTGCTCGCCCTCTGTAACTGTCTCTTCCACCTGACAGCACTTCAAATATTTGAAAACAGCTTCCTGCCATCCCTCTTCCCGCCCCCGGGCTCCCCCAGGCTTACCTTCTCCAGACCAATGTACATAGTTTCTTCATTTGCCTGTTTCCAGCCCAGTTACTCTCCTCTGGAGGCATTTCTGGTTTGTCCACAGCCCCTGAAAACACACTGACAGCAAGAGCCACACCCAGAGGCTGAGCAAGTCAGTCAGTGGCCCACCTGTGGCTCCGTGTGATGGAGCTGATACCACCCTTCTCCAACGGCTCCATGCTCTTTAGAGCAGCTTTGTCAAATGGTGGGCAGAAGGCTGAGATTTCTCTTGTCTGGATTTTTCCCAGAAGAGGCAACTCCACACTTGCCTTACTTTATCCTCTTTGTAACCCTGAAACATTTTCTGTATCTGGGGCAGAACCCATTAGTTTCCCAAATATTAATAATATTATATTCAAACAGCCACAGGCAGATGACCATGTCTGGGTGAACTCTGCCTGCCCCTGATCAGAGAACTAAAACAAAACAAAACAAAACAAAACACAAACCCTCCAGAATGACCTATTCCCTTGTAAGATTAGAGCTTGGTAACTTGAGAATGGATTCTGATCTTCAGGCTGGGTACATCTTACTAGCCTAAATTGTTTTAGCTGTAGTTTAAACTCATTTTCTCTCATGTTGCCTTTTGTGGACATAGAGAAAAAAAAAAAAAGATTTGGTGTCAATAATGTAACATCCCTTCATAGTTTGAAGACTGATACTCAGTCTACTCACTCCTCTCTTCCCTGAACCAATATAGACATTTCCCCAAAGGGCTATTTTTCAAAAACCTTTCATCATTTACTTTGTCTCCCCTGGCTCCTTTCCAATTTCTCCATAATATCCTCCACTTATGGGCCCCAGGACTGAACAGTATGTTTTAATGACTGATATTGGCAATAGATTAAGAATTATATCTGTGAAAATATTTCCATTATAACATAGCTCATTGTTACAAAGATTTATATACCTAAGGAGTCCTTGGCTGGCACATAACAGGTTATGTTTCAAAACTTTCTTTGTAGATCAGTTATTTGATATTTGGGCACATTTTTCCACAGAAACAATATTATATCTGGTACTGGGCTCCCAGCTCAGCCCATTTAAGTCACGGAGCAATAATGATATCAGGTTGAATTTACAGAATAAGGATACTCTGATCTTAAAGAGATGCAGAAAGGTGGAATGAGAACTCCTTTCCCAGTCTCTCAGCAGAGAATGCTGCTTGGAGACATTTGAAATGGGTGACTCTTAACTTTGGGTATCTTCCCTCAGTCTTTTCAGGCCTTCTCCAATCTCTTGGGGTCTTTATCCCAGTTCCCAATACCCTGGTGTTGCCCCGAAGTCTCCTAGGGTGCTGCTACACCCAGACCTCCCTACATTTCCAATTCTCCATGCTTCAAATGTATCTTAGCTTCCCTCTCTCATGATCTTTCTGCTTAATTTTTACTTTCTTGATTTGCTAAAGTCTCAATGTAGCATATTAATGCCTCCATTGCAACTGTGTTTCTAAGTTTTCTTGTATACTTTGATGCATTGTGATTCAATATTACAGATTCCCCTGGGCCAGCCAAGTGGCGCTTTGGTTAAGAGCTGGCTTGGGACACTAGCAGCCCCAGTTTGGATCCCACATATGAGGGCCAGTGACACTGCCCTCTACAGCTAACAACAGCTCCACCTGGAGTTGGGCTGCGAGCCCCGGTGATGGTGTAGGCTGCAGCCCCTGCTGCAGTGGGCTGCCATAGACTACAGTGAGTGGCCGGCAGCCAGCGTGAACGGCCGGCAGCCAGTGTGAGCCGCCAAGAGCTGCTGTGAGTGGCCATCCAGAGGCCGGCGACTGATCTGCCTCATCCAAGAAGAGTGCAATGATGATACCAACATGGACCAGTGAAGCAATGTCCTCCACAACTAGACTGAAGAACAAAAGGACAGCAATTGCCTGTTCCCCTTCCCCAATTCCCTAATGCTGGTCCCGTCCCCCAATTCCCCAATAAAATCTTAAAAAAAAAAAATTACAGATTCCCAAATGTTACATCTTTGTTGCCAGTTTTATCTTTCATTATAAGATTATACCTCAAAAGTATGAAAGCGTGGAGGAAAATACCCCCTGCAATTCAGTGGAGCAAACTTAATTGCATCAGAAATTAAGATGATGCAAATGAGTTCCCCTTCAGCTATTACTACAGAGACACACTGGACAAAATAGCTATATAAATATAATTATTTCTATTTGACAGAAAGAAAGGTAACTATCCAGGTTCCAGACCCAAAGGAGGAACTCGGTGGATGAGCAGTAAGTCAGGGCTAATGCCACTGCAGCCTGGGCAGGGTTTGAACAAGCTCTAGGCCTTATGGGCTCCTGGGATTTTAACACCCTCACAGGCCAATAAGATGTTGTCTCTGGTGTGAGCAAGGAAGGCAACTGTAATTGGGCATTCTGCAAATCTGCAAAACCTGGGTTCCTGAGGTCTATGCTGTTGGCAAAATCAGGAGCACACACGTTCCTGCATCCTCAGGCGATAGGTGAAAAGAAAAAGTTTATTCACAAGAAATTGAAACCAAGCCTGGGATATACATTGACACGACTTCTGAATTTTCACTGTGAGGTAGGCAAGCTGAGAAGATACATAAAAGCTGGTTGAGAACTGGTGATATCTCTGGGACTCCAGCTGAAGCAAACTTGCAGCCACGTGAAGGATGGTCTAACAACCCAAGGCACACAGGTCTTCCTCAGCGGGGGAAAAAAAATTCCTGCTGAAAACAAGCTCATAATAAAAATTACAAACCATAGGAAGAAACCACCTTGAGGGTCAGATCATGAAATTAATAGGAGAAATAAAACCCCAAGAAGTAGAGAAAATAGATCAATCTATAGATGACCATAAAATAATTATGTTTTAAATGACTTACAAGATGAAAGAAGGAATAGAAAATACAATGAGGGCCGGCCGAGTGGCGCACTGGTTAAGCGCTGGCTTCGGAAGCCAGCGGCCCTGGTTCGGGCCCCACATGTGAGGACCAGTGACACTGCCCTAAAAAAAAAAAAAAAAAAAAAATACAATGAAAAATAGGAAAGCATATAAAAAAATTAAAGGCAGATTCGGAAAAGGACCAAATAGTTGTTTTATAAATGAAACATATAGCCATTGAAAGTCAAAACTAAATAGATATATTTATTACATGACTAGAAAATAAGGAAACTGGAACTAAGGAAATGGTTTAGGAAATGTAGCACAGAAATAAAAATGGGGGGAAAACATGACTGAGAGTTTAAGAATCACAAAGGACAGAATCATAAATAACAGAAAGGGTATTCAACTGGAGTAATTTAAGCAGTAACAAGAAAATGGGAAAGACAGGGATTTTTACACTGACAAGTACACTGTATTGGTATCTATTGCCGTGTAATAAGCCACCCCAAAACTTAGTGGATTAAAAAATAACAATTTATTTAAATCATAGTTCTGTGGGTACACAACATGGACTTGGCTCGGCTGAGAGGTTACTTACGCATCTGCGGTCAGCGGGCAGTGGCCTCGCTCCCATTAGCTGACTGAGAAATAAAGGGGAAGAGGACAGGCTCGGCTTCCATGGGCTCCCTGCAGAAAGCGCTCTCTGTTTCACTTGGCAACTATCAGCCAAAGGCAAGCCAGCCTCCCAGTGACCGAAGGCCTCTGTGTTCTCATTTCATGTTTTGCAGCTGGGTTTTCAAATGTGCTGTTGTGTGTAGTGTGTTCTGCCCTTTCACACAGATTGTGACAGATGCTGACTTGGTGGGAACAGCTTGGTTCCATGAGGGAAGCTCGAGTCATTTTCATTAAGGACTGGACATTTCTTTGCCTCAGTTGCAAGCTTGGGTAATTGATTGTTAGTTTTCCCTATGACCACATCACCCTCCCAATTCAGCTCAAAGTATGCCAATAAAAAACAAATCACTTTGGTCAGTGTTAAAATTTGCTCTGCTAGGACTGCAGTACTGAGGCTTGGGGTGAGGGGTTGTGGTTAATGTTTAAAAGAGTCAGCAAGAATTATATTCATACGGTCTTATCGATTGATGGATGAGCAAAGTAGGAAAGATGGGGCTGGATTGTGGGAAATAAAAGCAGGTAGAAAAATTTAAAATACAGGCAATTAAAAAAAGAAGACAAGAAGATTTTCCTATTTGGAGCTTCCTAAACTATGAATCTTTATTCCTCTCAGCCAAGTGGAAGCTAGAAAGTAACTTGATTTTTCCTAAATAAACTCCACACTAGGGTCTTTCATAAACAAACTCATAGGAAATAAGGAAATCTTGTTATTAATCACAATAGACTTTAGAATGAGAGTAGCCCCATTTACCTCTGGTCTGGAAACACTTTGGTCTGGAAAGTGATCTCAAGCAGACAATCCTCACACAATTGTTCTATGCAAAAAATACTAGGTATTAGGCCAAAAAAACCCAAAAAACAAAAACTGAGGGGTAAGAGGGGAGAATGTCACCTGTCCTGGAAAACTCTTAACCCATTTAGGACCCAAAAGCAGGGTCAGAGGGTGAAGTGGTTAGGGAAGTATACAGACAAGAAATCATTGAGATGCTTCAGGATGAGAGGGGCTGAGGAGAAGACACCTCCCTAGGCCTGACATTTCCAAGGATGGTACCTATTTCAGATATTCAGACTCCCGCCCTCAAGAGTGCCCTTGATACATGGTTTTGAAAATTTGATCCCTATTAGCATGGGCAATAGGTCTGAGGGAAGCGGAAGTCATCTTTCCTGCTACCTGGGCAGCCATTCTGACTTTTAATGACTTCTGGGGCAGCACCGTGTCTCTGCCTTTGCCCTACTTTGTCTGTAGATTTGGCATCCCCCCACCCCGCCCCGGCCATTTCAGACTTTTGTCTCCTCTTTGCTTTATTTTATTTATTTATTTATTTATTTATTTATTTATTTATTTATTTATTTATTTTTAGCTGAGCCATCCTGCCACCTGTTGGCAGCTTAGCGGCAACTCAGCTCGGGCTGGCATTGAACTGCCGTTTCTCAGAGCTCAGCTTGCACTCTTAATCAACTGAGCGAGCTCTTAACCAACTGAGCCACTCGGCCGGCCCTTCCCTTTGCTTTAATGATGACCAATCTCCAGGCATCTGCACCCCACATCCACCATACCCTATGTATGGCGCACAGTGGACAAGATCAACAAAATGTGAGGGCAAGGCAGACAGGCCTCACGCTAGAGAAAGAGGGTGACATTCTGAAGTTTCGGTAAGAAGGGCTTTCCTGCAGGGTTCACAGACAGTACTTGCTGACTAGGGCAGTTGACCACTGGGGTTTCTCCACTTTGTATAGACACTGAGAACCAGGAAGCAGTCTTCCCTCAGGTGGTGGTATCAAGGCAGGCCTGATGCAGACTGAAGCTCTAGTAAGCCGCTTCCATCTTGACTCTGCCTTGACCATCCCGTCGACACCGCAGCATTTAATATCTGTTCCTTCTGCCACACTGGACTGAGTCCACCCTCAACCTAATTAGAGTTTCATTCCATTTTTGAACAGACTGTTTGGAAAGCTGCTCTTTATCAGCGCGATCATGCTTCCTACTTTAGGCACTCAATCCAGCTGCATCCATGTGCACCTGCACTCTTGTTCTCACTCTCCTGCTAGGCCAGGCTCTCCTGGGATATCTACACGAGCTGGTTATGAATTAGGCATTTACTATTTTAACATGGAAACAAGACTGTGGGAGACTTTCAGTTTTAGGATGGAAGACATTTTTTTTCCTCCTTCCCCATCTCAGCAACAAGATGAGAAACAGAAAAACACATGCAGGATTGATGAAACCAATAGATCCTTCTGTTCTCAAATCACAATATATGAAGACAGAAATTAACTGGAAGATTCTGGCCTTAGGAGAGGACAGAAACGTAGAACTTAAGAACCCCCAGAGGGTGAAATCACCAAGAAGCAAACTTAGTGTGCACTGCACAGCCCCTAAAAAGCTGAGGCTTTGAGACACTAGTTGGTGTGAGGCAACTGATGAAAATACAGAGATCTGTTCAAAATCTATTTAATGAACATTTGGTCTTCATCCACAACCAAAGTGATTAAAACAAACAAACAAAACTTCCTCATATACACCAGGGGTGCCAAAAAAATGTATACAAGTGGACACTTTGGTCAGTGTTGCTCAAACAGTAGTTCTCCGTAATCAGAATTGTCTGGACGCTGACGGTAACCACTTTGAGCACCTCTTGCAATTGCAGAAGTCAAACATGACTTGTATTCATCTTTTTATCATTATGTATTGAGTATTACAATTTTTTTTTTTTTAAGAGCACTGTCATTGGCCCTCATATGTGGGACCTGAACCGGGGCCGCTGGCATCCCAAGCCAGCGCATAACCACCACGCCACTCGGCTGGCCCAAATATTACAATTTTAATACAGTTTTCCTTTCTTAAAATGTGTATACATTTTTTGGGCACCTTCTGTATTTTGGGGGGAAAATGAACCAAAAAAATTTTAGTATGGTGGGGGTTAGATTCCAGAGTATGCAAGTACTGAATGATGCAAATGACCTCCCCAACTCAGCTGCAAAAAATACCAGCAGCTGGACATATATCCTTTAAGAAAGGCATGGAAAGATTCTTCTCTCTAGATTTGAATGGGCCCAGAGAGAAGTCCAGTAGATACTGACATCTGAGTTTCCCCACTGAAAAAGGCAGCTTATTGCAATACACACTGCAGTGTAGCCAAGGGGTGACAAGCCCTTCCCAAGCTCACACATTTTCCATTCAGTTGATTAGTGCCTAACTCTTAAATAAGAACATATAATCAAGAATCGGTAGACATTTGGAAAGTTTCCTACATGAAAGGCTGAAACAAAAATCAAACCAAACCAACCAAATCAAACCAACCAAACAAACAAAAACAAACAGAAAAGGCCACTAAGAGGAAGTAGAGACAATACAGGGAGTAAATGAACACTTCAAAGACAAAAAAAGCTAGAAATAACATCCTTAGATAGATAAGAAGAGAAAGTACACTCATAAAATAAAAACAGGATACTATAGAAAATAATTAGAAAATACAAATGAACTCTTAGAGATTAAGAATAAGAGCTGGAATTTTAAAAGTTGATAGAAATGTTAGATGAAAAAGTTGAGGAAGTCTCCCAGAAAGTATAACAAAAAGACGAAGATATGGGCAGTAAAAATGATAGGAAAATTAGAAGCTTGATCCTGGAGGTCTAATACCCAAATGACAGGTGTTTCAGAAAGAGAAATATGGAAAGGAGATTTTAAAAGAAGAAATCAAATTTCTTCTAACTGAAAGTGTTGAGTCCCTCAATTGAAAGGATCCCCCAAGTGTCCAGCACAGTGAATGAAAACCAAATCATCGTATTGGGTTGTCGGAAAAGTCATGATGTATTTTTCTATGTTTTTCGTTGAAAAAATGCATCATGACTTTTCCAACAACCCAACATATCAAATGCTACTGCCAAAAAACTTATGGGACAGATCCTCTGAGCAGATGTCAAGATGAGATTAGATGTGCAAGAGATTTACTGGGGAAATAGGGATAGGAAGGACAGTCTGTGAAGGATAAAGGGATAGAGAGCAGGAGTAAGTGGGAAGGACCTTCAGATCAGAATGCAGGTCTGAAATCTGTGAAATGAGATGAGAGAAGAAAGAGATACTTGAGTAGGAAAAGCTTCAGACAACAGCACAATTTTGAGAAAGTCTCAGCCAGACCAAAAGGGAATCTCTGAGCCAAAGGTTTTTCGCTAGAGGAGCCCCACATCAGGCAGGCATAGCTTTCACTCTCATGGTTTTCAGCTACTGGCTAGAAGTCACCTAAGAGAAATATGGCCTCTTTGTTCACCTGGTGTTGGATCCAGAGGTGTGGCAGCTGGGCCATCAACTCTGCTTTCCGTGGCAGATTATCTTAATGGGACATCTAAGCAGTTAACCTCCATAACTGTGAAGTCATTTCATGTCCTGCGCAAACCCAATTGTCCATGGTTCCTGTGAGCCTCTTTCTGAGTAGAAACAAGAGGGAAATTAGTGGGAAGAACTTTAGCCCCTGGTGCTGCCATCTGTCTTGAGATCACAACTGGTACTCACTCACCTTCTCCCACCTGCACTATCCAATCAAAATTCCTCTGCCCCTCAGCTATCAATTCTGCAGCTCTTGGCAGCTTACCTTGTGGTATGACTCAAAATTCCATTTTAGAGGGGTCTTAGTAATCACACACTTTTCAGGCAGGATTTGTTGTCTATATCCATCCAAAGATTGAGCAAAGGTGTAGAAAGAGATGCTCATGAGGACCACCTGGGACCCACACACATCTCCCCTTGCCCCCATGTGTGAAAGCAACCCAACTTCCTGTTGGTTAAGGTCAAACATCTCTGCCAAGATGATGACTCCTTTTTTTACCTGCTGGTCTTCAGCTATAAAGTATCCAAATGCCCTGGTGGCAGCCATAGTTCAATGGGACCCTTTCTGAGTCTTCTGTAGTGTTTACCTCATGGGGGTAGCAGGACCTCTAATTCCTCAGAGCTCAGAGTTGTGGAGACAAGAAACACAAAGTTCCCTAGTGGGTCATTGGGAGTGATGATAAGTGGGGCCACTCCTGCTTTCACCCCTTGGTTCCCAAACCCATGTATTCTTCCTATTGAGGACACCACACCAGACAAAGGGCCCAATTTAGTCCTTCTTGAAGGATGGCAACCTGTCCTTTCAGAGTACAGTAAAACCTTGGATTGCGAGTAACTTGGTTTGCCAGTGTTCCACAGACGAGCAAACATTTCTAATACATTTTAACTCGGTAAACGAGTGGTGTCTTGCAATACAAATAGTTTGTTTCTGGAACAAATTATGCTCACAAACCAACGTATTACTGTACTGTGTTCAAGCTGGAGCTGCAGCTGTGTCTTAAACTATCCCAGTGCTTTATGAGGCTGGCTCCTTCTAGATGATGTGTATGTGAAATAACCAGCGGATTCCATGGTCATGGGCCTACTGTCACACCTCCTTTGGTATGAAGTGGATCTCCAGTCGATAATTATGTTGTGTGTGAGTCCATGACTATAGGTCAGGCATTCCTTGAGCCCCCACACAGTGGTGCCTGCTGAGGTTCTATGGGTAAGAAAGGCAAACCTAGAGCCAGCACAGGTATCTAACCCTATGTGGATGAACTGCTGAGCCGTCCAGGATGGGGGGTGGGGGGGCAATGTTGTTGACTCCCCAGCTGGAGATGGAAAAGTTGCATTTTCCAACTCAGTCAAGTCCCAAAATTCCTGGGCTCTCTCTGTTCCATCTATATTTTCCTTGAAAACTGGCTGGTTCGTTTATGAACTCATCTCTTTCTTATCGTCTTATTATATGCAGCTAAATCCAACTAGCTCACACTTTAATCATTGTGTCAAAAGATCTCTTGATGCTAATCTAAGTATTTTTAGGTACATATTCTAACTTCCAAGTTACCAAATATTATAAAATATTTCATCTCTACTTAACACAGACATCCATTTTCTTTCCAGCCTATTTAGCCTTCTTGTACCTGTTACTCAGTGCCCAAACCAATGCCATTTATGTTTTGTTTTTCTTGTACCTATATGCCACTACTGACAGCAATTTCTACTACCAATTATATACTAATTTCTTATACCAAAAGATATTGCCACAGAATACAATGTGACAGACATCCAAAAACTCAGTGGCTTAAAATAACAGTAATTTATTATCATTGATCTGTGAATCAGCTGAAGGTTGGCAGATCTCAGCTGGGCTCAGCTGGGAAGCTCTGCTGATTTAGGTTGAGCTGGACTAGGACTGATTGGCTTTATTCCATGTATTACTCACCCTCCTCTTAGAACCAGTGGGCTAGTCATCAGCATGTTCTGCTGCTTCTAATGACATAGCATGGGATGGCAAGTTCAACCACACATGTGCTTTTTAAGCCTCTGCTTGCAACCTATTTGCTAATATCCCATTAGCCAAAATAAGTCATGTGGCCAAGCCTAGCATCAAAGGGCAGAGAAGTTCACGCCATCCACATAAATTGGGGCAGAGAACAGTGAGTTTTTTAAGCAATAATCTAATGTACCACATATACTATTGTGGAATCTTAGATCACTTCCCAAGTGGAAAAGTCATCAGGCATAAAGGGTTGGGAATTAGAATGGCAGAACTTCTCGGAGAAATACCAGGAGCTAGAAGACAAAAGAATGCCTTCCAAATTCTGAAGAAAATTATTTTAAACCTAGAATTCCATATCCATCTAAACTATCAGTCAATTATAAGGCTAGAATAAAGACATTTTGAGACATGCAGAGTGTCAGTTAATTTACCTGCCAAATACCAGAAAGCTAAGAATAAGATCCACCATAAGAGAAGTTGGGAGGGTGAGGGGGGGTGGGGAGAGGAGGCTAAACCAAGAAAGAGCAAGATGAGTTCAGGAAATAAGAAATCAACATAGGAAAGAAAGGAAGGAAATTTCCAGCATGATAGGACATGGAGGTTTCCACACTGTTGCACAAAGAGCAGTAAGAGCAATTTGGAGCCGAGAAATGGAGGGCTCCATGGCTCTCAGCAATGTGGGGAACTTAACTGTGTGGAAAAACATATAAAATGCTATTGTAGAAAGTGTATTCAAGTACAGGTACAATGAAAAACTAAGCAAATGAAAATATGGCACAATTATTAACTCTGGGAAAATAAAAAATGTATATGAAAAGAAATATAATCATAATCCTCTATAGTTCAGCTGTAAAGAATATTTCATATTATGACAGTCATAAAAATTATACTCTAACTATATTGGAAGAATGGGAAGAAGAAAGTGAAATCCTTAGCTATCATAATAGAAAGATAATATCAATACTGATAAATCAGGAGAAGCAATATAATACATATTATTTAACAATATGGAAGAAACGTATTGACTCTGGAAAGTAGACTTGGAGGGCCAGCCGAGTGGCGCAGTGGTTGAGCGCTGGCTTGGGAAGCCAGTGGCCCCGGTTTGGGTCCCACATATGAGGGTCAGTGACACTGCCCTCAAAAAAAAAAAAGGAAGAAAGTGGACTTAGAAAATATGAAGGATGGGACACGGGATTGCTATATTTTGTTACAAGTCTTTTATCAATATTTGACTTTTTAAAAAATATATGCAAATATTATTCTGATACTTTTGTAAAGACCTAGGGAAACCTAATACAATAAGCCTGTACAATACTTTGTTAAGAGCAAATTTCATCAATTTAGTCATTTATTGAATAAACATTTATGCTTGGCTCTGGGCACCAAAATGATGATTAATAATATGGCACAGTGTTTAGTGGTTACAAACAGGTTTGCCTATATTTAGTCTTATGATTTCTCACAACTCTGTGAGGTTGATACAGAAGCAAATTTACCACAATACTAATGAATTTTAAGATTCGGGAACCCTTCAATGAATGGGCCACTTTCTAACTCCAGAAAGGGGCCTTAGGAATATGTTCACATATCATACATTTTTGTAAATTATACAAAAAGCAACTTTTGTTAAGATGATTGTTTCTTTCCACTCCAACTTCCAGTTCATCACACTTCCCCTGATGTGGCCATGAGCATTATTTCTAAACAAATATACATTTTATACCCACCCAATCTGTATTCACAATTTTGTACTCTTTTGTTTAAAAAGGGCTCTCCCAAATACGGTAAACTTCAGGCTCCATAAAACCCTGAATTCCGGGCCAGCCGAGTGGCGTGGTGGTTAAGTGCTGGCTTGGGAAGCCAGCGGCCCCGGTTCAGTCCCACATATGAGGGCCAGTGACACTGCCTTCAAAAAAAAAAAAAAAATCCTGAATTCATCCCTAAGTATTATCTATCGCATTTTACAAATTGATCAATGAGGTTAATTGGCTTTGCCCAAGTTTGCCCATTTAGTCTGAAACTCAGATATTTGAATGTCCGAATCCATTTTCTTTCTGCTACTCCGTAATACATCTCTAGATGGTGGAAGAAAACTTAAAAGGCATTAACTCCTTTTCTGGGAAAACCAGTTGTGAAACTTGGGTGTAAAGGAGCAAACCTGAGCCATTGGGGTTCATGTGACGCTGTTCTGGGTAACAGGTGGCAGTGAAAGACACAAAAGGAAAGGTCACTGAAGACAAATGATGATGACACACGATTTCATCTTCAGTCGGCCCCACCTAGCGATTGGGGAGCAATTACACTAAAGTGCCTCTTGCAAGACACCATCTACTTGAAGTAAGGAGAGAAGTTCTCCAGACGTCTATCATTTCAACCTGGCTTCAGTGAAGAGATCCGGGTATCTCTCTGGGAAGAGCCTGAGGTCAGAGGTCAGGAAACCAAACACTCATGGAGTTGGAAGAGACACTTGGGGGATTTACCCAGCTCCTTAATGAAAGGAGGCAGAGCATAGAGAGAGGTGGCATGTGTAGAAGTTAAGAGCATGGCTTAAACTTGGCTTCTACCTGTGTGGAAGCTGTATGACTTTAAACAAGTTACTTAATCTCATATCTCAGTTTCTTCACTTGTAAACTAGGGATAGCAAAACGAGTCCATACTCCCTTATCCACAGTTGAGAATCCATAAATCTAAAATTATTTCAAAACTTATTTGGTGGGAAGAAATGATCTGAACTCATTTGACAGCAAACTCTAACCCAATTCATGTGAAGGTATTTATTCCATTTAATGCAAAAATTGATATAGCTCACCACAGAACATATTTGATTATAAAGTACAGTCCCATGGGAGTGTTTTCTAACATAAATTGGATGTGCCCTGTACCTTTCTAAAAATCAAAAGATTTAAAAACATATCTGGTCTTACGGCTTTTGGATAAAGGCCTATGGCTCTGAAGTGCCTATGTCATCAGGCTATTGTGAGAACTGAATTACAGTAGTCCCCCCTTATTCATGACAGCCAGTCCAAGACCCCCGGTGGATGCCTGAAACCCTGGATAGAAATGAACCCTATATATGCTATGTATTTTCCTATACATACATACCTAGAATAAAGTTTCATTTAAACCAGGCACAATAAGAGACTAATAACCGTAACTAATAATAAAGTAGAATAATTATAACATACTGTAATAAAAGTTATGTGAATGTGGTCTCACTATCCCCAAATATCTTAGTGCTGTACTCACCTTTGCACTTGAAGGAGGCACGTCATGGCTTCTCTTTGGCATACATGAATTGCCAGCATCACTACTCTTGTGCTTTGGGGCCATTATTAAGTCAAGTAAGGGTTACTTGAACACAAGAACTGTGATATGGCGATAGTCGATCTGATAACCAAGATGGCAGCTCCTACCTGACTAATGGGCATCTACAACATGGATATGCTGGACAAAGGGATAATTCCAGTCCCAAGTGGTAAGGAGCTGGACAGCACGAGATTTCATTGTGCTACTCAGGATAGAGTGCAATTTAAAACTTGAAAACTGTTAAAAAATAAAAAAATTTAAAAAAATAAACTTTATTTCTAGAATTTCCCATTCAATATTTTCAGACCACAGCAGTTATCTAACTGAAACTGCAGAAAGTGAAACGGCAGATAAGGGGTACTACTGTAGTAATATAGGAAAGATGCTTTGAATAGTACTTGGCACAATAGAAGTGCTCTAGGCAGGTTTGTTATTATTATTGGGAAGCCCCTCTATAAGTATATACCTGAGAGATGTATTTATCTGACTCCTAGAGAGGAAAATTCCTTATCAGATAGCTAGTTTAAATACTGAACATTTGTAATCTAATCTTCTAAACTGAAGTTTGCCTTACTCTACTTTCCCCTCACTGGTCATAGTTAGATTTCAGTACAGAATTTGCAGATAGCTTCTGTCTCCCCATGTCTTCTTTTCAGTATGGTCAATTGTTTGTTATATATTGCCTCCAGACCAACCTATTAGCTCTCCCCCTGATGCCCTCCTGTTTGCCAATATATCCTTTCAAATGCAGTGCCCAAAGTATGCCAGAGGTCAATATGGGTTCTGATCAGCATAGAGTACAGTTCACATTTTTCTGTGCTCCAGACTGTGAAAAACAACTGTTTCTCAGTGTGAAAACAGGCTGAGATGAGAGGAGATTTGGACAAACATAATCAAGGCTATCACAGAGTTTCATTAGAAAAACATACTAAAAAAATTCAATTTCAAGGCAATTTTTTTTTCTGGTTTCCCTGAACCAAGATGGAAAACAGCAAGCAGCCTAGACCGACTGAAACACAAGAGTCCAACAGTGTCCAACTAAGTAAGGTTGGTGACGATATGCCAATTCATTTACTGTGAAATACAACAGACAGCAATACTGGAGCCTGTGTGAAGGTCACAGACCGTAGCCCACAGTCCAAGAAAAATGAATGATATTCCAACACAAGGAGAAGAACAGAGCTTAATAAAACTCTGACAAGTTATCAGCACCAAGTCACAGCAACTTACGGAGAAACAGGAGGACAATGCTCCCTCTGGTGGGCACAGCTAGATGCTTCCTCATCTCTGGCTTTGGCCTCCTCTGGTTAAAGAGAACCCAAACAAATTAACACACTGGAAGGAAAGAAATGCTTTCCCAAGATGCACAATGTGATCACTCACCCAAGCTGTGATGGGAATAGTGAGAAAAACACGCTTCTCATGCAACGGCCAACCTGGCTACCTGCAAAGTGTGCCTACAATTCTAGCTTCCTTTTAAGTCTTGGTAAAGATTCCCCAAGAGCTGGCTGGTGGAGACATGGGGATTCATTACTCTAGTCTTTCTACTTTTGTGGAAGTTTAAAATTTTCCATAATAAAATGTTTTGAAAAATCTTTAAGCATTGGTAACTTTTTAAAGGAATGTTGACAGTATAGTAATTGAATCTGTCTTCCTTTCCACCATCCTGATAACTTTTTAAATCAGAAGGTAACATCACTAATAAACGGGTTGGGAAAATGTTGGCAACTTCTTATGTGGATGATTAGATCATGTAATAGGTTATATATCTAATAAATGAACAGGGAAATAAACTATTCAGCCAGAGTTTTGACACTGAAAACTGTGTTCAAAGTTATGTGGGTGAATAAAAACCATCAGGTTAATATCTGGCTGAAGGCAAGGATGTTAACAAGTTTTGGAATCTCTAGCCTGGATTTTCCTCAGTGATGAGAAATGGACTTGTGATCATGGCCTTCAGACTCAGGCCAAACATAGTACGAGAAACACACAGATAAAAGACTCGTCAGAAAATTGATTAGGTGAACAGACTTTGGCTTATTTCTGGTCAAATGCATGTAGGAATTGACCTCCAACTTACCTTGCCTCAAGAAAATGCCAGGACTGGGCTGCCAATGTTTTGTGTACGAACACTTGGCTAGAGGCAGAGCCTCCAGAGTGCCAGCACTCCCGACCACTTACTCCAGCCTGTGCTGCAGGCAACCAGTTCCATGTAGGCTTGGACCAGCACCACCAAGGTGTAACCTGACAGCATCCTCAGTCCACAATATGGACCTCTCGATTTTGCTCCCGGGTCTCTCAGACATCAAGATCTGTGATGTCTGTGGAAAGCGGCCTGGCAGTCACACATGCACAGTACAACAGTGCTGAGCGATGACTAGTTTTGAGGATCCCTTTGGAGGGGAAGTTGTAGGTGGACAGAAATCAGGACCTCATCGCTGGTAGTAAGTACAGATCCAGCAGCAACACAGTTGGCTCTCACCTGGGAAGAGGCACAGGTGAAAGAAAAAGCTTTGGGTTATGTGGTAGCTGTGCACTTCAACAATAATGATATGGCAACGATAATGATATGGAATGAGGAATTCATTGGCTTTTGTGAACTGCTTCGGAAGTCTTTAAAAAAAGACAATGCCAGATTCAAAGTAGCAAACAATCAACTGAAGCACATGGTGAACTTTTCAAGGTCTCCATGACACTGTTTAAAAACTTTATCTCCTACAGGTGCAGGAAACACTGTCTTGAATATTAAACCAATAATTTAGTCACAAAGTGTCAATGACAAAAGGGGACAATTCAAGGTCTCAACAGGTCTCCCATCTCAAAGTTAGGGTCCTTATAGGAAAAGTGCAAGATCTTAAGACCTGGGATAGGGTAGACAAGTCTGAGAATATTGAGTCACTACGTTGATTTTAATCCTCTAAGAGCAGAACCAGCCTTCTTCCCCTTACTGGAAGAGAACAACCTGACTCTGCCCAGAGACACACCTGAATCTTGCCTTGCAATGTGACTCTGTCCTCCTCAGGGTCCTCTCCACCCCCATTCACTATCTCCAGGATAACTAGAGCCAGGTTTGGGCTCAAGCAGGAGGGAAAATATATCCCTGCTCCAGTGGGAAACAGTTCGCTGCAGGAATCGAAGGCCCTGGCTACTCCATACAGGCAAGAACTAGACATGCTAGTGGGAGTGGGCCTTGAGGATGTTGGGACAGGATTGGTGAATGGATAGCGGAGAATTTATTGACGTGGGGGTGCTCGTCCTTGATTCAAACTGTCCGGGCAAGGACACCGGGAGCAATCCACTGCAAGAATGGTTTCTTGGGGCTTGGACAAAATAATGGCCTATAATAAATAAAGCTCAATGGCTGGAGTTTCCCTGGCATGGCTCTGAGGGAGGAGTCAGGAGGCGCAGGCAAGTGGAAAAATTAGAGGAGACTTATTTTCCTTTTGATTATTCATTTATAAAAGATTGTAGAAAGTGTTCATTAGGAATTAATATAGGCAAAATGTAATTTAAATTCTACAAGCATTTATGTTGCCAGAAATTTGCGGGAAACACATACCTAGAAGCCACTTTGTACAACAATTCCATCAAGCTCTTTGATTTTTGTCATCATCATCAAATGACCTGTATTTGCAAATAAAGCATGGTTTATCTTTCAACAGAGGTGACTAACTTATATTTTTTTTTATTGTGGTGAAATATACATACTAAAATTAACCATTTTAACCATTTAAGTGTATTATTCAGTGGCATTAAGCACATTTACATTGTTGTGCAACCGTCACCACCATCCATCTCCAGAACTTTTTCAGCTTCCCAAACTGACATTCTGTCCCCATTTTTAAAAAGAATAACTCCCCTTTCCCCCTTCTTGAAGCTCCTTGTAACCTCTATTCTACTGTCTCTATGAATTTACCTAGTTTAGGTACCTCCTTACTATGATCAGTGGACCCAAACAATATTTTTCCTTTTATATCTATTTTATTTCACTTAGCATAATGTTTTCAAGGTTCATGCACATTTTAGCATATTTCAGAATTTAATGCCTTTAAAAAGATGAATAATTTCCCATTGTATGTATATACCACATTTTGGTTAACTATCCATCTATTGATTGACATTTGGGTTGTCTCTACCTTTCGGCTTTTGTGAATAAGGCTTCTATGAACATCTGGCATGCAAGTATCTGAGTCTCTGCTTTCAGTTATTTGGGCTATATACCTAAAAGTGGAATTGCTGGACCATATGGTAATTCTTTTTAACGTTTTGAGGAATCAGCAAACTGTTTCCCACAGCAGCTGCACCATTTTACATTCCCACCATTTTTCCACATCCTCACCAACACCCGTCACTCTTCCTTTTTAAAAAATTAATGGCGTCCTAATAGGTGTGAAAATGTTAGAAATTTTTGACTATTACTTCTTCAAATATGTTATTTGATCCCTTCTATCCCTCCTTTCCTTCTGATACTTCAAATGCACTTATGGCAGACCATCTGATATTATTCCATAGCTCACTGATGCTTTGTTTTTTCAGTCTTTTCTCTATGTGCATCAATGTGGGTAGCTCCTTTTTCTACATCTTTACGTTCACTGTTCTTTTCTTCTTCGGTATCTAATCTATTCTATCCATCCAATAGGTTTTTGTTTTTTGTTTTTTTTTGAGGGCAGTGTCACTGGCCCTCATATGTGCATCCAATAGGTTTTTAATTTTGGACATTTTTTTATCTCTAGAAGCTTGAGTTGAGTCCTTCTTAAATCTTCCATTTCTCATCTCATCATTTTCATGTTCTTCCCTCATCCTTGAGAACATGGAGCATATTTCTAATAACTGTATTAACATTCTTGTCTGTTAATCCCACCATGTCTGTCATTTCTGAGTCTGGGTCATGCGACTAATTTTTCTCTTGGTTATTGATTATATTTTCCTGATTCTTCATACATCTATTAATTTTATGTTGGATTCTGGATATTGTAAATTTCACACTGTTGTGTGGGCTTTGTTGTATATCTTTAACAAGTATTGGACTTTTTCTGTTGGATTTTTACTTGAAGGTTAGTTTTATCCATTTTAGCTCTTCTAGTGTGGTCTAGGATAGCATTTATTTGAGAGATAACTTAGCCCCACTTCCAAGTGTTGTCTTTCTAGGATTTCTACTGAATTTCATGTGCATTCAACAAGAACTTTTTACTTTGGTTGGAGGAAACTCACATCATCTCCAGTCCTGTGTGAACTCTAGTTATTGTTTGTCTTACAGCTTAAGCATAACTGCTGCTTACTGAGGAATTGTTCTTGCCCAGACTTCTGGAATTTTACCATATTCCTGAGTAGACTGGTATTCATATAAAGACTCAAGAGAATTCCTACAATTATTTCTTGAGATTTTTGTGTAGCTCTTGCAGGTACTTTGTCATGCAAATTATAGTTACCGTGGTCTTCATAAACTACAATTATCTACTTAGTTAGATTGCCACACTCCATATGGTTTCCCTTCCCTGAATCACAGTCTTGGAGCTACCTACAAGCAGAAAGTCTATGCAATGGTAGGTCTTGTTTTATTTGTTTTCCTTTTCTAGGGCTCACAATCTTGTTTGAATCTTGTCCGCTGTTTGAAAACAATTGTTTACTACATTTTGTTCAGTTTTCTAGTTGCTTACATTCAAAAGGTAATTCCAGACAGACTTACTCCCTCATGATTGGAAGCAGAAGTTCTTGGAAAGTCATTTTAATAACTCAGCTAAAGTGTCATCTCAGGGACATCCTGTTGTTAGGACACTGTTCTCCAAAATACCATAGATAGATAGATAGATAGATAGATAGATAGATAGATAGATAGATAGATAGATAGATAGATAGATAGATATAAAAGCAATTGCTAGTATGTGGTGCTGTGTCCCAGTGTCTAGCAACATTAGTCCTGGGAATATGAGGTGAAAGTAGGATTGCCCCTCCCCACCATCACTCCTCCTGGTCTAATTAAAAATTTGTGTTTCCCATCTCCACAATCTTAGATTCTGCTGGATTAATCATCCTACTTTCAGGTAGGAGAATGTTTCCACAAGGTGAAATGGTGGGGTTTCCACTGAACTTGACGTATGACTACTATTTGGTTTTTTGTTTTTTAATTTTTTTTATTGGGGAATTGGGGGAGGGAACAGTGTTGGAGAATTGGGAAAGGGGAACAGACAAGTTGTTGTCCTTTTGTTCTTCAGTCTTGTTGTGGAAGACATTGCTTCACTGGCCCATGTTGGTATTGTCATTGCGCTCTTCCTGGATGAGGCAAATTGGTCACCGGCCATTGGACGGCAGCTCACAGCAGTTCACGGCAGCTCAAGAAAGCTTACACCAGCTGCTGGCCAGCCCCACTGCAGTCCACGCCGTCGCTGGCAACTCAAGGCAGCCCAGCTCCAGGTCGAGCTGTTGTTCACCATCTTAGCTGTAAAGGGCAGCGTCACCAGCCCTCATATGTGGGATCTGAACTGGTGTCCTGCTGCTCAGAGCTCGTGCTCCCAAGCCAACTCTTAACCAATGAGCCACTCAGCCAGCCCATGACTACTACTTTAACTTTGGGCTTCTCATGGCAAGTAGACCAGCAAACAAAGAAAGATGTTACTATACTGGCAAGAATAATTGATTACCATGAATAATGTGTGTAGGGAGGAGTATGTCTGGAACACAGGAGGTTCACTGGGACGTCAACTGGTGATTCCATGACTGGTGATGATGAAATAGGCAACTACAGCAATCATGGCCTCACAAAGACAACCAAAGGCTCAGATGTCAAAGACATAAAGGTCTGAGTCATCCATCATGAAGCAACCTAGATCAGCCAAAGAATTGGCCGAGGTTAAGGGAAATCTAGAGCATATAGTAGGGAAAGGAGATGATACATATTAATTATGAACTTGGGACATGTTGCAGCAGCAGGGAATGTAATTTCTACTAACCTTTCTGTAGTAAATCTTCGTAGGGTTTGAAGCTACTTTAAAGATGACTCTGGATAGACTGGACTAAATGCAAAAAATAAAAGTATCTAAGAATTACAAGGTTGAACTCTACTGGAAACCTGTTGTGTTTTCAAATTATGTCCTGAAATTCTTTGATGCTCTTTCCTTCAAGAGGTGAAGCCTAATTCCCTTCCTCTTGAGTCTGCACTGTCTTAGTGGCTTGCTTCAAAGGAACAGAATGTGGGGGAAGTGACAGTGTATGACTTGTGAGACCAGGTCATAAAAGGCATTGGGATATTTACCCATCTATCGATGGATCTCCCTCCCTCCCTTCTTCTCCTTCTCTCTCCTTCTCATTACTCACTCTGGGGGAAGCCAGTCACCATGTCATAAGGATACTCACGCAGCCCTACTGTGAAGCCCCTGTTGTGGGAGACTTGGGACCTCCCACCAACGCCATGTAGTGAGCCACCTTGGATACAGGTCTGTCAGCCCTAATCAAGCTTTCACATAAATGAAGCCCTGGCTTGAAATATTGGCTATAATATCGTGGGAGACTCCAATCCAGAACCGGCCAGTTCAGCTGCTCCTGAATTCTTGACCCGCAAAAACTATGGATAATAATAGTTTGTTTCTTATAAGACACTGTGTTATGTAGCAATAGGTAATAAAACAATGAGAAAGAGACCAATAGATGACTGCTTTCCTGTTCACTACTCATGTTTAGGCTCAGGTTTAGCTTTCATAAGGCTTCAGAGAAGGTTCTGGTAGGTTTGCATACCAGTTGCTCTGTTATGTCTGAGTTGATAATGTATTTTTTTACCCTACTTTTTATCATGAAAAGTTTTAAACATCCACAGAAGTTGAAAGAATATTATAGTAGAAACCCAAATACCCACTGCCTAGATTGCACAATTAACATTTTACAACATTTAATATTTATCACATCTCTATTCACTTATCTATCCCATTATCCATCTAATCCATCTTACTTTTTAATGCATTTCAATGTGATTTTCAGACAATGGTACAATTCTTTCAGCATGTACATCATTAACTGTAATTTAATACTGTTTATGATTTCTTTTAAAGCAAAACTTATATTAAATGAAATGCACAGATCTGAAGTGTCAACAGGTTTTGAAAAATAAATGTACCTGTGTAACCTAAATCCCCTGAAGATACAGAGCATTCCTTCAAGCCTGCTTTCTGTCAACCCCACTTCCACATGCACACATCCACATAGATCACTCTTTTGAGTTTTCTTCACTGTAGATCAGTTTCACCTGTTCTAGATCATATAAACGGGACCATGGAGCACTCTTTTGTGTAAGGCTTCTTTCACCGGACATGTTTTGATATTTATCAATATTTTCTTTATCAACAGTCTTACTTTTTTTTTTAAAGGTTTTATTGGGGAACTGGGGGAGAGGAACAGCATTGGAGAATCGGGGAAGGGGAACAGACAAGTTGCTGTCCTTTTGCTCTTCAGTCTAGTTGTGGAGGACGTTGCTTCACTGGTCCATGTTGGTATCATCATTGCGCTCTTCCCAGCTGAGGCAGTGCTCGCCAGCCATTGGACGGCTACTCAGAGTGGTTCACAGCAGCTCACACTGGCTGCCGGCCACTCACTGTAGCCTACGGCAGCCCACTGCAGGAGGGGCTGCAGCCTATGCTATTGTCGGCAACTCACGGCAGCCCAGCTCCAGGTGGAGCTGTTGTTCACCATCTTAGCTATAGAGGTCACAACATCACTGGTCCTTATGTGGGATCTGAACCGGGGGCCTACTGCTCAGAGCTGGCATCCCAACACAACTCTTAACCAACGCGCCCCTCGGCTGGCCCAACAGTCTTCCTTTTTATCGCTGAGCAGTACTCCACTCAATGAACATGCCACAGTTCGCTTATCCATTCTTTTGTTAACATGATGTCTCTAGCTTTTGACTACTGTGAATACTGCTGCTGTGAACATTCTTACACAAGTCTGTTTGTGTACAGATATTTCCACTGAGTAAGTACCCAGGCATGGAATTTCTGGGTTATACAAATATGTGTTTAGTTTTATAAGAAACTTTTATAAGACCTTTCCAAAGTGGTTGTATCATTTTCCTCTCCTAAGAAACTTTTATAAGACCTTTCCAAAGTGATTGTATCATTTTCCTCTCCTACCAACAATTTATGAGAGCTCCACTGGTTCCACATCCTCGCCAAATTTGTTGCTGCCACTATGTAATTTAGCCATTCTAGCAGGCATCTAGTAGGTATCCCATTGTGATTTTAATTTGAAATCCCCTGGTAACTAGAAATATTGAACACTTCCTCAGGTGCTTATTGGTCATCTGGGTATTAACAGTGCACTCTTTCACTAGCTTTTCCACCTTCCCTATTTCATTCTCCCATTCCTCACTCCTGGTATCCAGTATCATTTCTCAAATAAACTACCTGTTTACGACCCTTTGTCTTGGCTTAATTTACGGACATCAAGGCTAAGATATAAGAAAAAGCTGGAGAGCTTAGAAGGTACAACACCATCCCCATTCCCCCCTGTAAAAAAGGCAAAGGGGATATGTCTCTATCCTAGTGAAACCTCACCTCTCACAGGTAAACAAGTGTGCTTCCACATGATGCTTGGCAGGGGAGGGGAGAAATCCAGAAAAACACATCTCTGACTAGGACTGTACTGAATAAATGCAGATAAGTTTCTATCTCCTTCACAATTAAGAAAATCTTGTATCTTTTAACTCTCTATTGTCATTGTTAGAATCACTAAGATAATCATTCACACTAAGTTCAAAAGCAAAGGACAACAGTCTAAGAAACAGGGAGAGAAATGACTTAGGAAACAAAATTCCTCTCCCATTCATCACCTGGACTTCCCATAAGACTCAGGTCAGCCTCCATATGGTAGACGCCATCTTTCCTCCAGCACAGAGTATCCTGAAGCACCTCATGGCTCTCCAGCACCCAGGCCTGAGGAAGGACAAGGCTGAGAGAGAAGCCCCATCACTTTCTCCTTCGGCTTGTCCTATGCTCATGGCCTGCCCTAACACCTGGGTTTTCCAGCCACAACAACAACAAAAAACCCTTACATTTTAATTAAGAATTCTAGACTTTGATACAAAGCTACCACCTAGAATAGTGCCTGTACATATGCATTCAGTAACTTTTAGTTGAAAAAATAATGAATGGGTGTATATTTAATTAACAGTACAAAATAGTAATGTGGCCAACACATATACAAAATGAATGATACAAAAAGCCAGAGCCATGGGGAGGTCCAAGTATAGAAGAGGAAAGCGCACACTCTTCCCACTGCCCAACTGGCCTGGGGGTGACCACTACTCCCCACCATGTCTGGGAGACCTACAGTGGTGCCAAAGGCTCCAAGGAAGCCAAGGAGACACAGGTGATAATGGACACTGGTGGTGGCAGCTTGGGAACCATCGCACGCTCATTGTCCCAGCCTCCAGAGAAGGGGATGCATCTAGGGACCTTGTGCCACAATGCCCATGTCCAAGTCCTTGGAGGTCATGGTACAAAGCCACCAACACGGAGTAGGAAGAGGCTTTGCCCCTCACGGAGAGCCCAGAAGCAGCCTCTGCCTGGGTGGCAATGGGTGGCAGCTTGGAAAATGGCTCTCAGGTGGAGAGCTGTAAGGCCCTGCTGAGTAGAAGATTCTAGAAATCTGTGGTGAAGAGGGGTTGGTGTGTCAAATGATGGCTGGGGTGAAGGCCCCATACAGGTGACAAGCAGAAAGCGGGCCATCTTGTCAGTAACAGTGTTCAAAGAGGCTGAGGTGATGGAGGCAGAGAAGGTAGAGGAGGGAGGAGTGAAAAAGGAGGCCGACGAGGAGGAGATGGAGGCAGAGAAGCAAGTAGGTGAAGAAATGAACATGTCCAAATTGAGAGGTGCTGTAAGAGGAAAAATACATACTGGATATCAAAGTCTTAGTACAGAAAACAGAATGTAAAATATCTCAATTTTCATACTGATTACATGGTGAAAAACTAATTTTGGTATATTATATTAAATAAAATATAATTAAATTGTTTTTAAAATAGAAGAAATCAGTAGGCAGAAGTGGGCAGGAAAGATTTATGGGAGATGAACAATCTGAACTGAGCTTGGAAGGGTGAGTAGGATTGAACCGGTGGGAACAAAGGGAAACAGCCGATGAGAGAGGACCCAGCCTGTCCAGAGCTGGATTTTTTCTGATAACTCTCTTCAGAGCTGAAATTAACCTTCACTGTAGATCAGGGACACTACAATCAGAAGATTTAAATTTAAAAATCCCTTCCACCATTGATTAGTGTTTGACAAAATAATAAATCTGAGACTCCAATTTCTTATCTGAAAAGAGGTATAAGGAAAATTCTATCTCACACTGCTGTGGTGATAACTAAATTACATAATGTGCTGAAGAGCTTTGTTGTAAAGCACCTTGAACTATAGCATTCTCACTTCTCCAGTTTCAGTAAAGGCACATCTTCCCAACAATTTATTTAAGACCTGTGTTTTTCCTTCAATGCCCTTGTACAGTCAGGGAGACCTGTGTATTTTAATATATTTTCATAGACTTGAAAATACCTTACTCATCTTATGAATACACATCTCTTCCAGATACCAAACTCTTCTAATTGAAATTTTGGAGCCAGAGTATAGAGGGTCGGGTCTCTACAGAAGAGAAAGAACAATTTCCATCTTCCTGATTTAATGGCAGCACCACCCATTCAGCTGAATCAGCTCATACCTAAGAGTTATCCTTACAACATTTCCTCAGTCCCCACATCCAATCTGTGAATAAACCCTGTCTATTGTGCTTCTCAAACATCTCTCATTTCCCTGTCTTCCACCCAAGTCTAAACTTCCATCTTTGCCTGAGCTACTGCAATAATCCCCTGGGCACCGTTATATCCCTGACTTTCGCCCATCTCTCTACAATCCATTCTTTATTCTGCAGCCAAAGTAATTTTCTCAATATTAAGGGAAAAGAATTCAGTCTTGCACCATTCAGTATGGTGCTAGCTGTAAGTTTTTTGTTAGATGACCTTTATTAGGTTAAGGGAGTGAGTTTCTTTCTCTTCCAAGATGGCTGAGAATTTTTGTATGAATGGGTGTTGAGCCTTGTCAAATGCTCTTGATATGTAAACTACAGGAACTCTGCTTGTTACCAACTACTGATGGAAATTGGTTGAATGGGAGGTAGAGTTGGAGTTAGGCTGAATGAAAGGACAGGGGAAGGTGGCATTATCTGACATAATCGGATGCATTATGGCCTGCTGGAAGCTGGTGGAGTAGAGGCCATCTGGCATTCCCTGCTGCCTCCATGATCCAAAGGCAACTGGATACATAGCACATCCTTTGAAACTACTGATTCCATCTCAGTCTGTGGTTAACAACTGGGATCCATTCTCCAACTCTCAGGGCAGCATTTTGGAATGCCTCTAGAAAGTTTCAGTTGGTATCCATTCCCTCTTCTTGCTCTCCTTCAACAAACAGCAAATGTGACATCTCCAACATGAAACTGGGGATGCAGATTCCCTACTCTTCACTGGGAGGCCTTGTAATTAGCTATTAAGTTTCAGGTGCCAAACCCCAATGCAAATCTGTTTACCAGAGGACAATTAATTAAACTTTGACTTTCTCATTAGAAACCCCTAGTTTCCCTAACCTCTCATTTTGGCCATGGATTCCATGTGATGAATGGTACCTTACAATTTGTCATATCAGTCATGTCACTTCATTCTACCTTACAGTACCTGATACTACTTAAAATGATACCTCTTGATTTTGCAGAATGACAAGTTTGAAGGACAAAACACTGGCCATTTAATAATTAAAAGATGTTGAAATAACAAAGGCAGTAAAATGTGTTTAATAAATCATTTCTGTTGCATCAGCTTTGAACCATTTTCAAATCCTTACTCTCTTGGCCATCCTTCTGTATGAATGGTGCTCAAACTTCATGTATTATATCTACTGGCAAACAGTTATGAGCCGACTCCTGGACCCTACCCTCAGGTTCTGGCAGAGTCTACATGACCCTGATGTCGGTGATTCATGAACATCTTTGGAAAGGCTCTGACCTCTGGTATTGCACCTGCCTCTGCTGTCTGAGTCCACAGAAAATTCCCAGGCTGAGGTAGGTCTGAGCTAAGGAGAAGCCTCAAGGGTAGGCATACCATGGGTTAGCTACCACTGCAGTCTACCCTCTGCAATTTAACTTAACAAAGACCCCACAGTCCGGGGATGAGGTGCAAGGTCACCATCAGTGTGATAGGAGTGGGCATCATTGAAATCGAGGAGGACAAGAGTCTTTAGTTTGCCTTTAGAAAAAGTTTAAATATTTAACTGCTTTGCTGCCCTTCCTGATCCATCGGTCAATGTCTCCAGGGTCTCTTCTTTGTTCATTGAAACAAACAACAGTAATAACAACCCTTATGTTTTGTAGTGGGGTAAGAAAGTCATAGAATTTCAGAGCCAGAAGAAATCACTGAGATTGCCTCATTCAACCATAGAGAGGTGAAAAGCAGGTGATGGTGACAGGGCAGAGCTCTGACTCTCAGTCCAGGGTTTTCCACTAGAACTTTACAAAATCGTTTCATGGCTTTTAATCATTTATCTATCTGTCTCATCTGTGTCCCTGCCTTACAACAAAACTCAAAATGCTCCCCAGAACACAAATAAATCACAACACACCAACCAAACCACATTCTATCTGACTCTCTGGGTGGTCTGTGGGCTGCCAAGTGCCTGGGGCTGGTCCCTCACAAGCCCTGTCTCCCAGTGGTGCAGCTAACACACTCAGCCCCTGGAGCAAATAGCCCGCCTCTCTACTAAAATTATTGTCCTGAATAATCACGAACTGAAATGGAAAATAATGAGGACTAGAAATTGCTAATGATAAAATTTTCTTTTGTTGAACTTTATGCATATAATTTTACCAGTAAAATAAAAAGTAAATGCAACAACATGCATAGACCTAGAGGGTATTATGCTAAGTGAAATAAGTCAGAGAGAAAAAACTGAAAACCATGACTTCACTGATTTGTGGGATATAAAACTGAAAGCAAAGGGCCGGCCGAGTGGCGCATTGGTTAAGAGCTGGTTTTGGGATGCCAGCAGCCCCGGTTTGGATCCCACATATGAGGGCCAGTGACACTGCCCTCTACAGCTAACAACAGCTCCACCTGAAGCTGGGTTGTATGAGCCCCGGTGACGGTGTAGGCTGCAGTCCCTGCTGCAGTGGGCTGCCATAGGCTACAGTGAGTGGCCGGCAGCTGGTGTGAGCTGCCAAGAGCCGCTGTGAGCGACTGTCCAGAGGCCAGTGACCGATCTGCCTCACCTGAGAAGAGCGCAATGATGATACCAACATGGGCCAGTGAAGCAATGTCTTTCACAACTAGACTGAAGAACAAAAGGACAACAACTTGTCTGTTGCCCTTCCCCGGTTTCCCAAAGCTATTCCCCTCCCCCAATTCCCTGATATAAAATCTAAAAAAAAAAAAAAAAAAAATGGTGCTGGAACAGTTAGAAGGTAGATATCCATTTCAAAAAATATAAGTATTGACCCTTACCTCATAGCATACTCCATAATTAACTCAAAATATATAATAGACAACATGCAAAAGTGAAAACAATAAAACTCCTAGAAGACAACCTAAGAGAAAATCTTTACAACTTTGACAAATATTTCTGAGACAGGACATTAAAACTACAAACCATTAAAGACTTTATTGGTAAACTGGGTTTTTACAAAGTTAATACTTCTGCTCATCAAAAAACACTATTAGGAAAATGAAAATGAAGCCACAGAATGGGAGAAAATATTTGCAATACATATATCTGACAAAGAACTATATACAGAATATATAAAGAACTAATACAACTCAACCATGAAGACAGAAACCAATAAAATATAGACAAAATATTTATAAAAAGACACTTCATAAAATGAATGACCAAAAACACATGGAAAGACCTCAACATCATTAGCCATTAGGAAAATGCAAATTGAAACCAAAATGAGACACCACTTTACACCCACTAGAATAACCAAAATGAAAGACAGACAACAACTAAGCATCAGTGAGGATGTGGACACCTGAAATCTTATACACTGCAAGTAGGAGTGTAAAATGTTACTGCTACTTTGGAAAACATTTCGGTAGTTTCTCATGAATTTAAACATATACTTACTATGTTGCCCAGCAATTCCATTTCAGGTATTTATCCAAAAGAAATTAAAACATATCCACACAAAGACTTGTACATAAATGTTCATAGCAATACACACACACACACCAGAAACCACCTGAATGTCCAGGGAACGGATAAACAGATTGTGGTTGGCTGGCCGAGTGGCGCATTGGTTAAGCGCTGGTTTTGGGATGCCAGCGGTCCAGGTTCGGATCCCACATATGAGGGCCAGTGACACTGCCCTCTACAGCTAACAACAGCTCCACTTGGAGCTGGGCTGTGTGAGCCCCGGTGACAGTGTAGGCTGCAGCCCTTGCTGCAGTGGGCTGCCATAGGCTACAGTGAGTGGCCGGCAGCCAGCGTGAGCTGCCAATAGCCATGGTGAGCGACCATCCAGAGGCCGGCGACCGATCTGCCTCATCCGGGAAGAGCGCAGTGAGGATTCCAACATGGGCCAGTGAAGCAATGTACTCCGCAACTAGACTGAAGAACAAAACGACGGCAACTTGTCTGTTCCTCTTCCCCGATTTCCCAGCACTGTTCTCCTCCCCCAATTCCGCAATAAAAAATCTTTTTAAAAAAAACAAATTGTGGTATATCTATATAATGGAATAAAACTCAGTAATAAAAAGGAAGAATCCACCAATATATGCAACAGCATGGATAAATCTCAAAACCTCTACAATAAACAAAAGAAGCCTGACACATTCCATTTATATGAAATTCTAGAAAATCCTAACTTCTCTATAGTGGCAGAAAGCATAGTGGTTGCCTGGGGGTGGGAAGAAGTGGATATTAATTGACCAGGATATAAGGAAGCTTTGGGGGGTTATGGAAATATTCTGTATCTGGATTGAGGTGGTGCTTACATGGCTACACACATTTTTCAAAACTCATCAAACTATACATTTAAAATGAAAGCAATTTGTTATATGTAGACTGTCATATTCATTTTGAAAAAAAAAAAAGTCCCTAACTGCTCAACTAGCTTCTCTTTGTCACCTAAGGTATAGGGTTACAAAGACAGCACCTACTTTGCTGAGGACTCTCCACCCCCAGGTAACTATGTACTTGGCTCCCACGCCCTCACATGGTCTCTTACTGTGGCAGAAAGGAATAGCCCCATATGAACCCCAACATAGGTGTGGACCAGAGTCAGGAGTAAGGCCTACTCTCTGCTCTCCCCACCCTTGGGTCCCACTCAGTTTTCTGAGGAAAATGAGGGGCACTGCCTCCTGGGCAGGAAACTCAGCTGGTCTCAGGAAGAAGTGGCTTCCCAAAGGAGTAAACCAGAAGGAGAAGTGTGCAAGGAAGAGAATATACCCAGTCCTGCTTTATAACTCACTCAGGGACAATAAGCATCACTTACTGATGACTCCCTCCCTGCCAAACACTATGGGGACAGTTTTCCACATGTTATCTTATTCAATTCTTATCCTAATCCTCAGTGTAACTCCTCTTATGCCAGTTGAGAGAGGAAAAAGCAAAAGCAGCCGAGAGGCTAGGAAACCATCCCAGGCTTTCAGAGCTAGTACATGGCAGAGCTGACCCTAAGCACGTGATAACAATACCTGTGTTCTTACCCGCCACACTGCCTCTGTGGGTGAACCAGCTCTGCTCCCGATTGCTCCTGCCTGCCGTCCCCTCCTCTCCCTGCTGGAAGGGCACACACTTTTGGGCAGGCTCAGAGGATGGTGTTCAGAACAAAGGACCCAGGCCCAGAACAGAGTCCTGTTCTCTATTCCGGCTACATCAAGAGCACCCAAAGTTCAGAATCCTATTAAGTCATTTCCCCTTTAACTCAAATACAGAAGTACTTTTAAGAGACACAGCATTCCAGCTATTTTTATGATCTATAAATATGTAATTTATGAGGAAAATGGGAACTCTGTGTCACATTCAAATGGAGAACTATTTGAAGAAAAAGGAAAAATATCCCATCATATTGAGTCATGAGGGAAATAACTGCAGTATATCATACTAGTAAATAGGAATGTAAAAATAGCTTCTGTTTGGAAATTCACATTAAATGTTAATGTGGCCTTGAGTTTATTTCAAGTATTTTTCATTAAGCATTTTCATTTTTACAAACTTAAAGTTCTCACATTAAACCAAGGTCAAATAGTTTCAGATGCCAACTTGAAAAAAACCTTGAGATCAATGTGCTCAACTCCCTTTGAGAAGAAACATACGGCAGCTGTTCTTTGAAAACAGACTAACATGGCATAGAGGTCACCAGTCACTAAAGAACATGATCCTTGAGGGTGGGGCCCATGGCTGATTTTATTTTGGCTTGCCCAGGGCACAGAGTTCAGTGTGGGGTGAACACCTCCTTTCTCTTTGCTCAGAACTCCTGTTTTTCAGGAGGCAGCAGTCCTCTTCATTTTGAAAACAGCCCTCTACCACTCCAACCTCATAATCGAGTGAGAGCCGCCAAACCTGGCATCCGGACTTCATAGGTGAGAGAGCCAGTCAAGTTGGGTCTCTGAGTCCTTTCCCAGGATTTCTTGAATTTAAACTAGAGAAAGAGAACATAACTGGGAACATGTGAGCCCAGCAGCTGCCGGCAGCCGTGTTCCATTTGAGTGGGGAAGGTCTGTCTGAGAGAAAGCCCTTAAGCCTTCTCCCAGTCAGGTGGCTCCTCCAGACAGCAACCTGGTGCCCTCCAGGGGTTTGGTGAGATCACAAGTCCTAGACCAGGCATTATTGGTCCTGTGGTCTACTTTCATTCATTCTCCTCAAATCCAAACTGAAGTCACAAAATCAAAGAATGCTCAGCTGCCATTTTAAAACAATTAGCCATACTTTCCATCGTCTATTCTGTCTCAGGCACCCTGTGAGGCATTTCACAAAATTCATCTCATTTAATTCTCACAACAGCCCTGAGGAGGAAGGTGCTATGTATCATTATCCCCATTTTACAGATGAGAAACAAACCAAACAAAATTGGAAGCTCATTTTTTTTTTTGAGATCTTAAGTAATTTGCCCACATTCATACCATCACTAACCTTGTCCCATTACTCTGAGGGCAACTATAATACTGCTTCGTCTAGATGTGGCCTCCTTCCGAACCATTCTACTGTAGGCATGAACTACAAAAAGAAATCTAAACTGAAACCTGATGCAAATGTTCCTGTGTTTTGGAGCTAGCAAGTGGAAAGCGGAGCCCAGCCTCTGGGGCTTGCCCAGCAAGCCCTTCAACCTGAAGATTTCATTCACACACAGACAGTGATCTGATAGACAGGTCCCAGGCAGCTGTGTGGCTGAGGATAGAATTAGCCTCAGATTTCTACAGTATGTGCCTTTTTAAAAACATATTTTCTATTGTGATAAAATACATGAAATTTCTATTGTGATAAAATTCATGAAAGTTATCATTTTAACCCTTTTAAAACGTACACTTCAATGGCATTAAGTATATTCACACTGTTGTACAACTATCACCACCATCCATCCACTGAACTGTTTCATCTTTCCAAACTAAAACTCTGAAGCCCATGAAACACTGACTCCCCATCCCCCACTGCCCGACTCTAGCCCCTGGCAGCCACTCTTCTACTTTCTGTCCTTATGAGTTTGACTACACTGAGTACCTCATATAAGTGGTATAGCATATGCTTTGAATTTTCAACATCTCCCAGTATTTACCGAAGATGGACTATTTGCTCAGCAATGTGATAGGCTTTATGGGGGAGAATATATAAAATAGGAGATTTGATTCCTGCCCCTGAGATCATTATAGTAGAGCTGTGAAGGCAAGGCTAGATTCTAAGAAACAATATGTATGTGCATGATACCAATTTGGAAAATGGGACATGTAGAAACGAGAGATCCTTATATGCTGGGATAGTCTAAGAAGTCTTCATAAGAGTGGTGGCTTCTTATGAAGGAATGAAAATGAGGTTTGATTGGGCAGAGAAGACTGTGGATTAACTAAATCATTCACATATCCAGGCAGTCTGGACGGTCCCAAGTAGACCCAGCCAACGGCAATGGGCCACAGCACTCTGATCTGGTTTCTCTAAGGCAGGATGATAAGCCCTAGGTTTGTGCATCACACTTCGGCTTGTACCCCCAAGTCACACATACAATGGTTTCCTTTTCTCCTATTGCAAAATAGACACAAAAGAAAACCAAAGGGTTTGGGTTTTTTGTTTTGTTTTGTTTTGTTATGCTTTATGATTATCTCAGAAAAGAGCCACACCAGCTCTTTTGGAAAAGTTTGTCTTTTTTTTCCTGTGGCAAAAGGAGTTAGCAAGAACTTCTGAAACTTGTATGGAATGTCTGACCACCAGGGTCAGATCACATCAACCCTGGCCACAGCCGGGGCGTGTGGTGAGATAAGCCTCCAGGTGCTCAGTCCTTTAAACAAGCGGTATGGGGTACCACCACCCTAGCCCCCAGCCCGGCCAGCACTTTGAGCAAGCGGCCGATGGAGCAGCACCAACAAGGCAGTCCATGCAGGGGCGCCCCACATCTCTCCCCATGTCTCTCCCTGCCTGGCCTGCCTTCCAAGCATAAGCCTTGACTAGGTGCCCTAGTGGGCATGTAAGAGCAGGAAGGCGTGCATACTGCCACGCCTACTGTCCCGTCTTTTCTGTTCTTCCTTTTTTTGCCTCCTCTCTTTCTTTCCTTTCAGATGTGATAGTAAAACAAAATTGAGTCCCTACTTTTAGACATAAACATTCCTTGGCGTCCCACAACAAATAGGTTTGATTCTGACTGTCCCTCCAAATGTGTGTATGTTAACAGAAATTGCCAATGTGGGGCTCATAGCCAGAGAGTGCAACATGGGCCTTTACAAGGCATTTTACAACCTAGGAGAAGAAAACTGGAATGGCAGCAAGTAGTCCCAGCTGGATGACCTGCAAGCCCCCCACAATCACAGGCATGTAGTAGCTTAAGGTGCATGGATACACATAAACAACAACAAAATAACATAATACAGGATGGGAGACTAACGGATTCTGAAACAGGACTGAAATTCTGAGAGAAATTCTTATCCGATTTCTTCCTAATAATTCTGAAAAACAGGAATCAATGTCTAATGCCTGAGAAGTCTCATAGGAAGCAAGCCATTGCTTTCTGCTACCAGCGTTTCCCTCTCATGCCAGTGACCTCGAAAAGGTCTCCAGGGAGCACTGCTCTCTACAGCTGAGAACCAAGGGGAAGTTGCCCCTTTGGCAGAAGCTCAGTGTCTTCAATGACACTGAGGCCAGTAAAATACATCATGGAGACATGAGAACTACAGACCACATGCAACTGATTTACTACCAATTCCACCATCCATCCATTCTCTTATTACTTTCAGCTACATATGAAACAGTTTGAATCTTAAAAATATCTCGGTTCTGGCCCACAATATTGTAACACTCTCATTGGTCTACCTATCTCTAGTCTATTATGTTTTCAAACACATTTCCCATACTTCCCCAAAGCAGCATAGTTAAAATATAAATCTCACTATATAACTCACTTGCTTAAAATTACCTCCAGGATAAACTCCAAGCTTAGCTATGTTTCAAGCAAAAAGAGACTTGCATTTGTGTATAATTACAGTGAAGATGTCAAGTTTCAAAGATAAGTTTCAAAAATTTCATAAGTGTCCAAGCCAAAAGCCAATCAATGAAATAAACATAAAGTTTATATTAACATTTTTCTAACATTAAATGACAGAAAATGATAAAGTTAAAAAATGAGCAAGCTGGGCCGGCTGAGTGGCGCATTGGTTAAGAGCTGGTTTTGGGATGCCAGCGGCCCCGGTTCGGATCCCACATGAGGGCCAGTGACACTGCCCTCCACAGCTAACAACAGCTCCACCTGGAGCTGGGCTGTGAGCCCCAGTGACGGTGTAGGCTGCAGCCCCTGCTGCAGTGTGCTGCCATAGGCTGCAGTGAGTGGCCGGCAGCCAGCGTGAGCTGCCAATAGCCGCAATGAGCGACCATCCAGAAGCCAGCGACCGACCTGCCTCATCCGGGAAGACAACATCCTCTGCAACTAGACTGAAGAACAAAAAGACAGCAACTTGTCTGGTCCCCTCCCCCAATTCCCCAATAAAATCTTAAAAAAAAAATAAAAAAAATGAGCAAGCTGGGTCTGAAAAAGCCTAGAGATGAGGACTGAAAACAGTTCACCAGGTAGAAATAACTTTGTTACAGTTGTAATTACAAATATAAAATAGAGACATTATTTGAAAGACACACAATTATTTATAATTTTTTAATAATTTTTTAGCAAGCACATTTTGGCATGCAATTCTTTCATTACTCTCCCTGCTCCCCATTCTGCTTCCTGTGATCACCTCTGAAGCTACCTGCATTCTATTTCTTGCCTTAGTCACCACATTAGGGGGAACCCATGCTAAGAAAGTAGGTACTAGAGTGGTCCTAGAAAGAAGCGAAGCTTAGAACCTCTGAACCTCCAAACCTCAGGGTGGGATTCTGGACCTGGATTACCTACCCATCAGATGGTAACAAGGATCCCCTTTCTAGAGGTAAGTGGAGTGATGATAACCCTTGGTGCACTGCGATGGTAGGATTAAGACTCTCACCTGTGGTGGATTAAGATAAGGGACAGAAGCAAGTGGAAATATTTGTTTATTCAGTAGCTTTGGCTGATCCAATAAAGTATACTCATATACAGTTAAGCATTAAACAACACAGGTTTGAACTGTGTGGATCCACCTATACATGGGTTTTTTGTATGTATAGTTAGTTGGTCCTCCATAGCCCCAGGTTTCGCATCTGGGGATTCAACCAACCATGAATGCAGAGGGCCAAAATGTTTGTAGTGTTCTCTGACATTTTATATGCAGGACTTGAGCATCCATGGATTTTGGACTCGATCCCTTGCGGATACTGGAGCATGACTGAAATTAAGTTTTAGGGAGTCTAAAGTTATACACAGATTTTTGACGGCGCAGTGGTCAGCACCCCCAACTCCCATGTTGTTCAAGGGTCAGCTATACATCCATAAGCAGCTAGCCTGATAGACCATTAGCCTATTAAAATTTCGACTAAGGTGCTATTTGAGGAATAATATCCTATAGGATATTATTCCTATAGGATATTATTCCTATAGGATATGTCCTCCAGGGTAAATTGAATGCTTTAAATCAATGATTTGTGGGTCTGTGTCCCCAATAACTAGAATACATGGGTCCTCAACACTGTATAAGCTTTCAGGTACCACAAAGCCTCGATCCATATTGTGTCTATTTAATGTGGGTATTAAAAGTAGCTAGATCACTTCCGGTAAAATGGCGCAATAGACAGACGCTGTGCTAACTGCCTCCCAGGATCACACCAAAATTACATGCAAATTATACAGCATTCAACCCTGGAGGTCCCCGGAACACTGGAGGAACAGAACCACTAAACGAAGAACTTAAAGAGGAGGCCACGTCGGGTCTGGTAGGACGGGAGGAGACGAGAGAGGGCGAGCCTCGTGAGGGAAGCCCCAGCCGTGGGAAGCTTGTCTGGTTGGGGGAGAGACCCTCCGGCCGCACCCCAAGCTCACCAGCCCAGAGCTCCTTTGCTGGGAAGAGGAGTTCTAAGATAGACGGCAATAAATTAGTAAGGACTCTCTTTACTCAGCTCGGTGAGGCTAAGAGCGGCTGGAGAACCAGTGGGGCCGGCGCCCGGGCTTGCTCGCCAGTGAGCACTTACCTGGTTCCTGATGGAGGGAGTGGCTGTGTGAGCTGGGAGCCTGCGGGGACGGACTGAGCTGAGCACCTTTGGTGCAAAGGCTGGAGGTTTTTGGATTGTTGTTCCCGTGGTGCGGAGCTTGCACGCGAGTGGTGTAAGGAGGGCGCCATTTTGTCGGGTTTGGGCCCTCACATGAAGGATCAGGTCCAAGACCTAATTGGTCTGGTGGAATTGGCGAAGTACGTGCGTGCGTGCGCGCGCGCGCGCGCACCTGCAGCCTCGGATCCCCACCCTCTGCCCGGCTTATACTGCGTTGCCAGGGAAACATAGGGCGGTGCCCTCCGGCTCCTACGGCTGCTCACTGAGACCCGGGAGTGCACGAGCCACCTCGGATCCCCACCCTCCGCTCGGCTTGTGTTGTGTTGCCAGGGAAACGCCTAGTGGGAGTGATCCCACTCCAACAGGCTGCTCACTGAGACGCGGGAGTGCGCGAGCCGCCTTGGGTCTCTGCTTTCCACACTGCGCTTGCAGAGTTGCCAGGCTAGTGATTGGTTGTCGGGCTGCTCGGCCTGATCTGCGAGAGGCTGATTGGGACAGGCTGAGACTGGGAGTTCTCCTAGGAGTGTTGGGCCGTGAGCTGTGTGCCTGCGTGATCCAGCCAGGGCTCTCCTGGTGATCTATCTAATACATCAAAGCAATCCCAGAGCGACAGCCAGAATGGGGAAACAAAGAAACATGTCACAAGTAAAAGATCAAAAGAAACCTCCAGAAATGGAACCAAATGAAACAGAGGGATGCAACCTTTCAGAGACACAGTTTAGAACACTGATGATAAGAATGTTTAAGGAACTTACCGAGGACATAAAGAAAGATAGGGAAACCATAAAAAACAACCTGTTAGAACTAAAGAATACAATAACTGAAATGAAGAACACACTCAAAGGAATCACCAGTAGAGTAGATGAAGCAGAGGAGCGGATCAGCGATTTGGAAGATAAAATAGCAGAACTCACCCAGTTGGCACAGCAAAAAGACCAAAGAATAAAAAACAATGAAAATAGTTTAAGAGCCCTATGGGACAAGATGAAGCGCAACCACCTTCGAATCATAGGGATACCAGAAGGAGAAGAGAAGAAGCAAGGGGTTGAAAAGATATTTGAAAAAATAATGACTGAAAACTTCCCTACCCTTGTAAAGGAAATCAACATACATGCCCAGGAAGTGCAGAGGGTTCCAAACAAGCTGAACCCAAACAGGTCCACACCAAGACACATCATAGTTAAAATGGCAAAGGTTAAAGACAGAGACAGAATCCTAGAGGCTGCAAGAGAAAGACAGCAGGTTACATACAAAGGAACTCCTGTTAGACTAACAGCTGACTTGTCTACAGAATCTCTGCAGGCCAGAAGGGAGTGGCAGGAGATACTCAACGTGACACAAAATAAAGGCCTACAACCAAGATTGCTCTACCCAGCACGGCTATCACTTAAAATTGAAGGAGAAATAAAGAGCTTCTCAGAAAAGAATAAGCTTAAGGAATTCATTACCACCAAGCCAGCATTGCAAGAAATGTTAAAAGGACTTTTTTAAACAAAAGAAAGGGGTAAACAAGCTAACCCAGAGAGAGAATTTAAGAAGATTGATGTCATATCAAGCAGATATAAAGGAAAAACTGATGGTTGCTGGCTGGGAGGGAGTGGGGAAGAGGGAGAGGGGGAAGGTTTTGGACAGTGTATGTGGGACTACAATGTTGCCGCAGGGTTATGGGGGCAGTTCTGGGAATGTAATTGATAATGTTGTGAAGAGACTATTATGTTGTGAGAAATAAGTCAGTTGGAGAAGGACAGGTACCATGTGATCTCACTTGTGTGTGGAGTCTGAAGAACTGAGTGAACGATCAAAGTAAACAGACTCATAGATGTAGAGGAAAAACTGAGGGTTGCTAGTTGGGAGGGGGGTGGGGATGGGGGAAGGGGAAGGGATTAGACAGCATAAATAGACAACTACAATATTGCCACAGGGATATGAAACACAGTTCGGGGAATATAATAATGTTGTAAAAATTTTGTGGCGTGTCAGATAGTCACATGTCTTGTTAGGGAGACCACTTCATGGATGGAGTAGAGGCTTGATCACTGCACTGTACACCTGAAGCTGATGTTGTATAGTATTGTATGCCAACTGCAACTGAATATGTGGATGGTCACGGGATGTGGAGTATGCTGTGGAGGCGAGTCAGGGGAGTTGTGATGGATATGTATGATATGGGGGGGCGTGGGGTGGCGAACTGGGGGAGGGGGGTTTTCACTTTGGCGGGTAAAGAGTATAACTATTGCATTGTGTTGTACACCGAAAACTAATAAAATAAATTAAAAAAAGAAAAAAAAAGTAGCTAGATCACACCCTTCTTGTTCTAATCCTCAGTTTCTCAGACTCCCTTCCAACTTTTCTCTGTGTGAGCTAAGCTGTAGGCAGCTGCTTACCACTGCTCTCATCCCCCCAAATGAGTAATTTTGAGGCTCTGATGAAGCCCATACAGTAAAAACTCTTTCCTAGCCTGTCTTCTCCACCCCATTCCTCATTCCTGCAACTCTATTCCCCAAGTTCCATGTCTGATTCTTTTGGAGCAAACTTTTCTTCCTCTCTCCTTTTCCCTTTTTCTCCCTCTTTCCTTCCTTCCTTTCTGCCTTCTTTCCTTCAGACCCTGCCAAAATGCATAAAATTAAGAAAAATCTAAGTAATCCAGGGAATCAGAACAAAAGGAAAATATAGGTATGGCAATAAAAGATTAGCACACAGAAAAGTTGACATTGTGATGAGATGAATCATGCCCTTTCCGCCCCTGCCAAAAAAAAAAAGATGTTCAAGTCCTAACCCCAGGTACCTGTGAATGTGATCTTATTTGGAAATAGAGGTTATGCAGATGCAGTCAAGATGAAGTCATCAGAGTAGGGCTTAATCTCATATGACTAGTGACTTTATAAGAAGAGGGAAATGTAGACACTGATACACAAGGAGAATGCTATGTGACAACAGAGGCAGAGATTGGAGTAATACGACTACAAGCGAAGGATTGCTGGCCACCACCAGAAGCTAGGAAAAGGCAAGGAAGGATTTTCCCTTACAGGTTTCAGAGGGAGCACAGCCCTACTGACACCTTAATTTTGGACTTCTAACCTTTAGAACTATGAGAGAAAAAATTCCTATTGTTTTAAGCCACTTAGTTTGTGGTACTTTGTTACAGCAACCCTAGGAAACTAATAGAGTAGTCATCCTATATTTGACTCTCAGCTTTCCTAAAAGGTAAAGCAAGGAAGTAGTCCATTATATCCACAGTGCCCACAGGATTAAAATTGTTCAGGGGATGCAGAGCTTTCCATCACCTGAGAGATCAGAGAATGGTCTCCTGTGGGTCAGAAAAAAACACTGCAGGAATCAATGGACAACTGTAGTGATGACATCATGACACTAGTCCAGATAATAAATTTTATGCAGCTATTTTCTGTAGGTGATTCACTGATGCCAGAGGACATAATCCCCAAAGGACAGTTCATTAAAAGCACAACTAGAAACCAGAAATGAAAATGGAGGCATTAATACCAACCTTACAGAAATAAAAAGGATTATAAAGGAATACTATGCACAACTGCATACCAACACGTTAGATAACTTGGATGAAATGGACAAATTCCTACAAAGATACAAACTACCAAAACTGACTCAAGAAGGAATAAACAATCTGAACAGACCTATAACAAATGAAGAGATCTAATTAGTAATTTAAAAAACTACCCATAGGGCCAGCCAAGTGGCACTTGGGATGCCAGCTCTGAGCAGCAGGGACCCAGTTCGCATCCCACATGAGGGCCAGTGATGCTGCGCCCTCTACAGCTAAGATGGTGAACAACAGTTCGACCTGGAGCTGGACTGCAGTGAGTCACCGGCAACGGCCTAGGCTGCAGTGGGGCTGGCCGGCAGCTGGCGTAAGCTTTTGTGAGCTGCCATGAGTGGCCGTCCAATAGCCGGAGAGCGATCTGCCTCAGCTAGGAAGAGCGCAATGATAATACCATCATGGGCCAGTGAAGCAACATCCTCCACAACTACACTGAAGAACAAAAGGACAGCAACATGTCTTTCCCTTCCCCGATTCCCCAGCGCTGTTCCCCTCCCCCAATTCCCCAATATAATCTTTTTAAAAACAAACAAACAAAAAACCCATAAAGAAAAGTCTAGGCCCAGGTGGCTTCACTGTTGAATTCTACCAAACATTTTAAGAAAAAATTAATACCAATTCTTCACAAACTCTTCCAAAAACAGAAGGAACACTTCTCAACTCATTTTCTGAGGCTAGTATTATTACTCTGATACCCAAATCAAACAAAAATATCACAAGAAAACTACAGACCAAAGGCATATATGAAATGTACCAAGAGTATGGTCCAAGTACACAGTTCTGTAATTTCATATCTTTGAGGTAAACTTCATAAAGAGTTTACTCAAATTGGGTTTTTGGTAAGGATTAGACAGCAGATTTCAAGGCTATAATCTCTGGCAATAAGCTGGGGAGTAAACATTCTGCATTACCAATGAAATGCAGGTCCTTATGCTTTGCCAACTTCCAGGGAAGCAGATAGAAATAAGGTCTTCTTAAGAAAATTCAATGTTATTTATTTCTGGTTAAATGCATGATGAAAGTTAGGCGAGGGGCCGGCCGAGTGGCGCATTGGTTAAGCGCTGGTTTTGGGATGCCAGCGGCCCCTGTTCGGATCCCACATGAGGGCCAGTGACACTGCCCTCTACAGCTAACAACCGCTCCACCTGGAGCTGGGCTGTGCGAGCCCGGGTGATGGTGTGGACTGCAGCCCCTGCTGCAGTGGCCTGCCATAGGCTACAGTGAGTGGCCCGCAGCCAGCGTGAGCAGCTGGCAGCCAAGCGTGAGCTGCCAATAGCTGCGGTGAGCGACATCCAGAGGCCAGCGACCGATCTGCCTCATCCGGAAAGAGCGCAATGACGATACCAACAGTGAAGCAACATCCTCCGCAACTAAACTGAAGAACAAGAAGACAGCAACTTGTCTGTTCCCCTTCCCCGATTCCCCAACGCTGTTCCCCTCCGCCAATTCCCCAATAAAATCTTTAAAAAAAAAAAAAAAAGAAAGAAAGTTAGGCGAACTGCCACTACCAAAACAACAACCGAAGAGTGCTTTTCTTGTTGAAACCTGAACAAAGAATGTGGGGCAAAGAAAAAGAGTTATTATATATTTGAGATATATTTTATAATTTGATTTAAAATTTAATTTAAAACTACAAGACAGAAATTTCAGATTACAAGAAAGTTTAAGCATTGAATCAAACACAGAAAAAATAGGCTCCTTTTCTCTGAACTTTAAAAATAAATCCAAAACACATCCCATTAGAATAATAAACATATATTCCAAGAGTCCAAATCCTACCCTTTTTTAGGTCTTGGTTAAATGTTCCCACTTTCAAGAAAATGTAGCTCTTCTCAGTTTAGTGTAGCACGTCAATGGTTTCTCTCACATCATTTTTCACTTTCTTCTTGGGGTTGCATTTGTCTAATTGTCTTTCTGAAGTATAAATCATCTTGAGGGCAGGAATGATTTCTTGAATCTCTAGACTTACTCAGTTTTAGGATAGTGCTTTGCCCATAACCAGAACTTACAAAAAATTGTTTTATGAACTAATGAAAATAGAATGTATCTCATCACATGGTCAATTTAAAGTCAAATGGGGGGGCCGGTCAAGTGGTGGGCTGGCCAAGTGGCTCAGTTGGTTAAGAGCCTGTTCAAGAGTGCGAACTCTGAGTAATAGGTTCGCTGGTTTGATTCCCACATGGGCCAGTGAGCTGCGCCCAAGCTGAGCTGCCATTGAGCTGCCAACAGGTGGCAGGATGTCTCAGCTGGTGAGAGCATGTGCTCCTAACAACAAGGTTGCCTGTTTGAGATGGCGGGCTACACCTGCCTGCAACTAAAGACTGAACTGGGCACCTTGAGCTGATCTACCACCCGAGGGGGCTCAGGGGATAGAGCATGCGCTCTTAACAACAAGGCTGCTGGTTCATCTCCTGCATGGGATTGTGGCTATGCCCACCCACTACTAAGACTGAGCTCTCGGTACCTTGAGCTGAGCTGCCATCCAGGTGACTCTTAAGAACAAGTCTGCTGGTTCGACTCCCACATGGGATGGTGGTTACACCCACCTGCAACTAATTGAACACAGCATCTTGAGCTGAGCGGCTTGACTGGACTTGGAGCAGAGCTTGTTATGATTGAAGGACAACAACTTGGCTGTTCCCCTCCCCCAATTCCACAATTAAAAAAAATAATAATAAATAAAGTCAAATGGATTTTTAAGGTACTTAAAAGGATTGTTAAAAGGATTGCCAAATACAATAAACTTTAAACATTTGTTTATGAATTAACACATGAACAAGAGATTGCTTTAACTTGATTCATTTATACTAGTTATGTTTCTTTTCATCCACTGTCCACAGCCATAGTGTTCTTTTGGATGGGAAGAAAAATATTAATCGAATATTTAACTTACACATTACAAAATTATCCCTTTGAAAACACCCAATCAGTTTCTTCTCCTGAAACCATACTTGAAATGGGCCGGAGAAACTCCATGAGTGGACTTTGAAGCTCTAGCTTCTAGAAAGGATGAGGTTTAAAAACATTACCTGAACCAAAGCATGTAAAGTGGGTTATATTATTGTAACCAGTTACTCCCTGTCCCCCTTTTAAGAGGATTATACAATCCGTGCCCACAGCCAGATGGTTTACAAGGCTTCCTTAAGAGAGGAGTATATTTTCTGGCCCCACTGACAGTAAGCTTTGTCATGTGACTTGCTTTGGCCAATAGCATTCGAGCAGAATGTAAGTTTGCAGAATGTGAACTGTTGAAGAGCAGCATGTGCCAACAGTGTCTAAGTGCTGATTGTTACATTTCCAGAAACATGGCAAGCTACTTGTTCAACTGTCAGGAGCTTGAAATCAGTCATGGTGGGAGTATTGACTTCATGGATATAGCCAACACTACAAATCAAGGCTCCTCTTCCCTCAAAGTTGGTTGGTTCCAGCACACGGTGAGCGTTTCCCAAAATAGTTGATCTTTCAACCTGGAGCCTGGAATAAAGGATACTGTTGGAGTAGAGCCCAAGCTGCCAGCAGCAGATGTACTTTGCTTGAGAAATGAAATCTTCGTTACTGTAAATCATTGAGTTGTAGGGGGTTTTATCTCATAACCTATCAAAAGCTGACTGATACACTAGTGTTATTAAGTTTTAGTGAACACAATGAGCCCTGCCTTTATCTGTCCAGAGCTTGGTTCCGGGGACTTCTAGCTACCTGTGCCATCACACACCTTGAACCTGAAAGGATGAACGCTGCATTCAGAGACTCTACACGGGGAATCCAGGTCTTGGAAGCTTAATGGAAAGGTATGAAACAAAAATTATTATTTTTTTTAAATCACCGAAGTACTACATCATTTCTAAACCTTGGCAAACACACGTCTGTCACTCGTGGACCTGGATGGTTGAGGAGTAACTCCCCAGCCCTTTTAACGACAGGTCACACATTATCAGCCCCTGTTTACACCCAGAAACATGAATTGAGCGCTGTTTCTTTAAGGGGGACGGAGCGGAGGTTTCCGAGCGGGACAAAATGTCTGCGAGGATCCTGGACGGGATCGGCGACACCGCACTCCCCGGCCGCCTCCCGCTGCGCTCCGGGGACGATGGAGTGAGTGTGGGCCTGCAGTCTCGCTCAGCGCGGCCGGCGCGAGGCCGGGGGCTCCCAGAGGCCTCGTGGGGGGGCCGCGGGGGGCGGGCGGGGGACGGCGAGGTGGGCCCCGGGGCCGCAGGGGGGCCAGCACCCCGCCGGCGCCGCAGCCCCGCGTTACCCTATGGGCCTGCCTGTGCGCGGGGGTGCGGGGCGCGCCGCCCGGCGCCGCGTGGTCAGCTTGTCCTCGCTGTAAAGGACGCGTCTGGCTTCAGATTCTGCATAAAGGCCGCTGTTTTCTTTCTGGCAGCATCTCATTTTTGCTCCTTCTCTATAATCTCCCCTCAAAAAAAGTTGTTTGGGAATCTCGAAAAAATCATCTGCTCTGTATTAAAATTGCCTTATTTCGGTCAAGACTTTTTTAACAATGGGCAAATGGTTGCGTGCCCGCTCTCTCTCTCATTGAGACTTGCTTACATGCTTCCCACTTTGGGGAAGAAAACCCGGATAGCACGCCAGATGCTCACACCAGAACCCCTACCCCCGCCTCCACGGCGCGCAAACAAAAGCACTTTCGGACCCTTTCAGCGTGGTTTACAGGGGTAATTTGCTCTAATTACTGACACTAACCAAATGCCTGAGGCGTACCAAGCAAACTTACTTTTCCCTCCAGGAAAGAAAAAAACCAGTACCTGCCACCATCCGAACTTCTCAGTAGCCCAGACTACAAAGATAAGAGTGTTTAATAGAAACTTATAGAAATAGGTTAATAAATGGACATAATTAGGATGATTATTTTCTGCACTTTTCGTTAATGCTATTTGTACACCCTTTCTGGCCAAAAATAGCTTGAGGCAACACATAACACAAAATATTCAACAATGTGTTAAAAAGGCAAGAGCCAAAACCAGGTCATTCTTAATTTTAAAATCTTTCTGTAAAGCCCTTCAAAGTGCAGCTTAAAAGCCCTCTAATTCATGTAAAATTAGGCTTTTCACAGATAAAATGGATCAACACTTTTATTTTTTGGGACATATGTATTAAATAAAGGAATGTAGGCCTGAAATAAAGGTCCATTTCAGGGCAGAACAACTTTATAATTTTCATTTTAAAAAATGCACTAATAGAGAATACGTCTTAGCCCTTTCGCTAATGGTAGAGGTATCTGAGTTTAGCTTACGACATTTAAAAAAACATCTCTGATTCACCAGATAAATAGCTGTGGGTCCACTAAACTTTTTACAGCCCATGTTGAACTTTTTTCCACATATTTTCACTTGACCCTTTATTCCCTGACCCAGGTATCCACATTTTACAGTTTAGAGGCCTTTTTACTTGCTTTTTAACTTCATTTAAGTCTTCAGCCTGGTGATTCCAAACTAAGTTTCCTAATTGTCTGGATCTGTTTATAAATAGATTAATACATGGCAGTAAACTAATATTGCAACAAAGATGGACAGGTAACAGATGAATTGTGTTTTCCTTGATAGTTGGGTTATCAAGGCTAATTATTTGTTTTAATTATGTTCTACTTAAGTTACTGGTGGATGAAGTAAATGAAAATGTTTTTAGTGTTTCTATACAAGTTTGTGTAGATTTCATAGTAATGTGAATTTCTTACCTAAGATCTGGATTAACCTATGTGTAATTGTTTATAACTGTGGCAGATTAATCCTACTGAAGTGATTAGCTTTGACTATGGAAAGACAAATAGAGCTGTAATTCATTTGTTATTCCCTTTTGAGAACATTGCCTGGTTCTCTGGTCTTTAGCCTGCCTAATATTTTGTATGTATATAAGCATAAGTATAAAATAATAAAATTAACTTTTATCGGTGGTTTATAGTATGATTCTCAATGTTACAGTCATACACTGTATGTATCCTCATATTTACACCCATTAATTATTCATCTAGGTTTTAACCTCTTCCCTTATTCTCTATATTAGTATTCAGAGAAATCATACTGACAAATATGGGTTTTAATCTGATAGGTTGTTAGAAGAATAGAACTTCTTCAGAGAACTTCAACTAGAACTTCAAATGTACAGGTAATTAAATGTACAGGTAATTAAATGTACCTTCCACAGGCTTAGACTTCTTATCATTTCTTTTAGATAATGGATACTTAATGAAACTCACAGGAGAGTTGAGAGGTGTGGTACCAACAATACTACTCTCTCCCTTTCCATGGAATAACTAAAATCTACTATCTTTCCCCTGAAAATGGACTAAAACTTTTCCACTGTTAAATTAATTTCATGCTAGCAGTGATTTTATTTAGTTTTAAGAAATTGTATCTTAAAATATTTACTTCAAAGCCTCGCTAAATCACCAAAGCATTGGAATTTTATGAGTCAGCACTAGTGATAACGTGTTTTAGTGAATTTTGTACCCTAAGGGTGGTGGGAAAGGCAAGGGGGTGCTGAAGAGGCAGTGTCCCCAAAGCCCACCCCTCCCCCAGGGTGGACACCGTGGGATGGAATTCACCCTGTGAACCTTTATCATGGGAATCAGAATTATTGCTGGAAGCATCTCTCACCATCAGACTGGGCTTCCAGAGGGCAGGAACTGACTCGGCGATTCTCTTGGCCTCCTGGGCAGTAAGCGTGTGCCTGACCCTGAGCTGGTGCACAGTGAGCATTTGAATGAAAGAGTAAGTGGATGGAGTGAATGGATGTAAGCAAAATCATCACAGTCAATGGCACCTTTCGGGTAGTTTAAAAACTGTCTAAGGAAAAAATTGAGGGAGCTCTTGTTTTTCATTTTATGCTTGTTAACTAACCATCCAATTAATGGATGTGCATTTTTGTCGGGTACTTAGTAAGGAAGAAATAAATGCATATCGCAGGGCTGCAGCTAACCAGACTTCCCTGTCATCTTCTACCTGAGTGATAAGCAACCTATTTTACTGAATGTCAATTTAAGAAGTGAAAATAAATTTGCTTGGGAAGGGGAGGTGGATAGATCTGTGATTCTTTTTTATTTGCTTTTTGTATTGAGAATCTCCCAGAGAATTCTTCCAACTTAAACTACCTTACTGTACTGAATAATAGAATGTCAAAGAGAAAAATAACACTGCCTTTTAGCCACTAGGATCTTAATGTGGGCATGTTTGAGCAGTAAATAGTAGCTTCTTTTCATTCATGTCTTGAATTTATGTAGCACTGGAGAGTCTGACAGTGAAATCACCTGCATTATCTGATTCCAGTTTAGAGGCAGATAATCTTATCATTTCCCTTGACAGATGGGCATATGGAGACTCAGGGGAGCTGTTTCTAAGACACATGAAGTCGGCTTCTTTGCATTTATGCAGTGTCCCGAGTGCCTGCCCTGTGCCAGGGAGATGAGTGAGGTGGGCTATTCTCCCACGGCATCCTCCATCTCCAGTGGCTATCAAATCACCTTCTGCTGAGCAGGGTATAGCGAACCGCCCCAAACTGAGCAAACCCACACACTGGGTTCCCTCCAGGGCCAGATGGCAGATGCACTGTGCCACACAGGACTGTCCCCTCCAGCCTCCATAGTTAAGGCTGCCTAGCCCTGCCTGAGCTCACATGCCTGAGGATTGCTTTATAAAATTATTTTTTATTTATGTAGAGGTCCTGCCATATACATACTCTACTAAATGTATACACATGATCATGTGCGTGCTTTCTTAGTACCTTTTTTCTTTTCTTTTTGTGTTCATCTCTTTCCACATCCTTTCGCATCAGCTGTCAGCCCCTCAACCTATAATGTGTTTCCTTCTTTTGCTTTACATATACATATCCTATACAGATCTGTATATTATTTAATAATAATGAGGTCTTACACACTTTTCTGCAACTTGCTTTTCTCTGAAATTCTTCCAGAAATCCCTTTAGGTTATCTGCCACAGCTCCAATCCATCCTTTTTTAATGGCTACATAATATTCCCTGGTGAGACCATACATCACTTACCCAGACATTCTTCTATTGATTGGCATTCCTTTGTTTCCAGTGTTTTGCCATTCTAAATAATATTGTACTAAAAACATCCTAATACATAGAACTTTACATATTAGTACTTTTAGTTCTACAGAACAGATTCCCAGGAGTGGAATCCCTGATTATATCTATTTTTGTTGTTGTTGTTGTTTTGTTTTGTTTTTGTTTTGTTTTTTGTTTTTTTAAGGGCAGTGTCACTGGTACTCATATGTGGGACCAAACCAGGGCTGCTGGCTTCCGAAGCCAGCGCTTAACCACCGCGCCACTCAGCCGGCCCTATATCTATTTTTAATTAGCAGAAATTGCCACATTGCTTTCCTAAAAGCCTTCACATCTCTACTAGTAATGCATGAGTGTACCCGTTTCTCTGCATCGCTTCTAGCTTCGGCTGACAGACCCCTTCATTTTTGTTACTGTGATGGATCTAAAATAAGGCCTTATTGTTACTTTAACAGCACTTCCCTGAATAGCAGCAACGCTGTGCATCTTTTCACAAGTGTCCTGGCCATTTGATTTTGCGCTTAGGTCAGCTGCCTACTCATATTTCTTCCCCATTTTATATTGGGTTGTTTGTCTCTTTCGTTTAAGTTTGTAAGAGTTCTATATGTATTAGAATTGTGGCCAAAGATTCTAAGGCTTCTCCTCCAAGCCAACACTGGGAGGCTTCTCTCTGCACTATCCGGCAGTTGAAATAAGCTCAGGGGTTGTTTATCAAAGGTAGGCAGTGCTGGTCACTCTTTAGATATGGAGTCTGAACAGAAGATTGCATTGAGCCAGAATGTAGCTGTGTGTGGAGGACTGAGAAGGTGAGGCAGTCCTGTACCGTGCTGCCTTCCACTGGTTAAGACCTCCAAAAGCAAAGGCCTACCAAGGCAGAGAATGTCCCCCTGCCACCTTCGGGGGGGCAGCGCTGTGCTGGCTGACATTTGTGCTGCTGCTTGTCTTTAGCTCAAATGAGACATTCCACTAAGTCTAAATCAGGGCTTCTCACCTTTGTGTCCACCTTAATTCTTATAACAGATGGGATTCATGTCTGTGGCATGCCTCTGGGCATCCCAGATTTTGAAGAAGCCCAGAGTCATCTTGCAGAGAGGAAAAGCATGACAGTAATTGGTCACCTATGACACTTTTAGGGGTCCATCAGTAATGATTACTCTTAGACTTTGACACAGGGAAGAGAGTCTGTAGGTTATGTGCAATTTTCAACTCCTAGCTCAAGAAACTATATCAGAATGCAAAGCGACAATCTTGATACTACAGTAAAACTTTAAATTTCTTTTTATATATAAAATATAGAGATTCATTATACTATTCTGTTCACCTGTGTATGTCCAGTAAAAAAAAAAGAGCAGCTTTGGGAAGGTATAATTCAAATGTAGAAGGAAATGGAATTGTTAAAAAAAAAAAGGAAAAATAGGGCCAGCCGAGTGGCATGGTGGTTGAGCGCTGGCTTGGGAAGCCAGCGGCCCCAGTTGGGTCCCACATATGAGGGCCAGTGACACTGCCCTCAAAAAAAAAAAAAAAAAAAGGAAAAATAAGTGTAGAAAAAATTAAGGTAAAGATGAATAACAAAAAAAAAAAATCTTAAGACTAAAATCTGGTTCTTTTTACTAATCATAAAAAAATTATCCTTGAAGGTGGTCTGTCACTCCCCTCCCCATTCCACCACTCCCCACTTGAGGACTTCAGAGACTTAATAAATCTCTTAGGGAAAAACTAGCCCTTAATTTCTAAAGAGCTTTTATACTAATTAGTCATCATGAACAACCATATTCAAGTCAATGCCTACTGCATCAGAAGATATGTAAAATAGCTATTTCTATTGTTAGAAGAGGACTGGTACTTGTCTTTTTTACTGATCTGGTAAATTCGTTGTCTTTTTCAAAATGTGCGAGATAAATTAAATGTCATGCCTGATCCTGAGTGGACTTGCTTGGTTGGAAAAAGAATAATGAGGTTTAGAAAATGGTAATTCATCTGTAACAAGACTATTAGCAATTGAATTAAAATCTTACACTAAATTCTACTGTTATAGCAGCTTATTTTTCTTGTTCTCATCTTTGCCTTCAGTCATTCCTAGCTGCATTATTTTTTTTTTTTAGAGGGCAGTGTCACTGGCCCTCATATGTGGGATCCGAACCGGGGCCGCTGGCGTCCCAAGCCAGCTCCCAACCACTGTGCCACTCGGCAGGCCCTCCTAGCTGCATTTAATAAGAGAGATCCTGGAACTTTATCATCTCATTGCTGCTGGTTGAAAACCTGACAATACCAGTGGGCATTGCCTGTCTCACAGGGGATCATTCTCCCACTTCTGCCTTGATTTCCCCCGCTGAAATAAGTTCTCTGATGAGCTCCAAAAGTCTATCATGTGGTCTCTTATTATTTTTAAACTTTCAAAGCAAATTTGTCTAGAATCACACATTTGATTCTTTGTGAAGTTATTTCCTAAACAATAACTTCCCTTTTCTATCCCCTCTAGTTTGATAGGTTATTGCAGTGGTAAATTGTTTTCCCAATATAAAATATTTTGCAATGATAGTCACTGCATTGTGTTTAGGTACCTTCAACCCAGATATTTTGTTGGACAAAGCAGGAAGCTATTGTTTTTCTTTACTTTTCTTCTTTGATTAAAAGTATTGACCAAGCTGTATTTCTTGCAAATATATAGAGTGGTACATGTAAGTGGGATGAGCAATATAGAAAACTAATTTTGTTTTATGACTCAAGCACCTATGAGAGGGTCTGAAGAAAAGAACACCAGAGGACACGGTATTAACCATTGTTTCTAATATCTGCCTGTAGGGCTTTTTAATTGAATTTCTTTTACTCAGCTACCTGTCCTCTGAATTTATTCCTAGCACTGCTGATGGTTCTTCAGAACTCAGGGATCGTGCTACAGTGTTTCTACCTGAGAACTTGGGTTGGCTGGAAATGCTGAGGCAATGACAGGGACTCCAAGGCCCTCAGGACATGGCCCACCATCTAATTTAAAGGTAAAAGTTTAGAAAGCTGCTTTGTATATTGCTACTTCCTAAATGTGCAAATTTTAAAAAACATTTTAATGGCCTCTAGTACTATCAATTTTCTCATAAGCACAGTTTTTAAAATTGCAAAACAAAGATATTTTTATCTTTAAAAAAGTACCCTCAGGGCCTGCCGAATGGCTCAGTTGGTTAAGAGCTCACTCAAGAGTGCGAACTGAGCTCTGAGCAACAGTAGTTCGATGCCTGCCCCTAGCTGAGTTGCCGTGGAGCTGCCAATAGGTGCAGGATGGCTCAGCTGAAAAAAAAAGTACCCTCATTAAAACTTTTTTAAAAGGTTGTTCACTACTGGCACTTTGGTTCCTAAAGTTAAAGAAATAAATTTTTCATTCCTAAAGCTGTATTTTCTGCTCATCTTAAAGTTTACTCTGCAACACTGAGAGAAGAATACTAAAGGGAGCCTTGCTCTTATTCTGAAAAGACAATATCTTTTTGTAGATCAGAGTAGACTAATTAAAATCAATATATACAGCAGACTTCCAGTCACGATGGTGGAGTAGGTAAATGCTGTGCTCACTTCCTCCCATGACTACATCATAATTACAACTAAATTATAGAACAACCATCATTGAAAACCACATGGAGGCTGGCTAAACAGAAGTCCTATATCTAAAGGTATAAAGAAAAAGCCTGATGAGACAGGTAGGAGGGGCAGAGAAACGGAACAGCCAGATCCCATGCCTACAGTATGGTAATTAAGAATCTTGAAGAATATCTCAGCTGCGGAGATCCCTCCTGGGGAGCAAAGGGTCCCAGCCCCACACTGGGCTCCCCAGCCTGGGGCACTAGTGCCAGGAAGAGGAGTCCCCATAATACCTGGCTGTGAAAACCAGCAGGGATGGCATCCCAGTGAGAAGGAGGGCTGCTGTAGACCCAGGTGTTCTCTTAAAGTGTACATGCACAGATTCACTCACTCTGGGCTCCGGTGCAGATGTAGCAGCTCACAAAGCACCAGGGACATATAGAGAGAAGCCAAAATGATTAGCTTCAGGGCAAGGGTTGGAGAGATGGGTTAGAGCAGCTCTCTCCAGGATGGAAGTGCTGGCAGGTACTATTGTTCCTTTGTTGAGCACTCTTCCCATCCCACATGCAGGTAGGCACCAAATCTGTGCTCTCCATTAACCTGGCTAACACTGTTTGCCCTGCCCTGATGATTCCCTAAGATATCGCCACACCTAACGCACGTGCCTGGCCTAAGCTACTTCCAGTGGCTTTTCCACGTAAGCAGCCTGCCTCAGCTTATGCTGCTGACTTTCCTAAAATCTTGCAAAGATCTACAAACCCCAAACAAGCAGCAGCTGACCTCAGCATGCCCTATACTCCTTGCTAAACAGCCCCAAGCCCAACATAAACAGCAACCCGTCTCAAATTGTATTGTAACTCCCATCAGATGGCCCAAACCTGACACACACTGCAATCAGTGTTGGCTTGGAATATAGCTTCAACTAAGCAGCCACAGCCTGCCACAAGTAGCAGCTAGCCTCAGCTCACATTGTGTTGCCCACCAAAGGATCCCAAACCACGGCACTAGCAGCAGCTAGCCTCAGTTCACAGCAGAGCCTCTCCCAAGTGTGTCCAAGCCCAGCACAAGTGGCAACCAACCACAGATCACTTTGCAGCTCCCACCAGGCATCCCCAAACCTGGCACAAACAGCAGCAGATCTTGGCCTGGACCAGAGCTCCTCCCAAGAGGATCCAGAACCAACACACTCTATAGCCAGCTTCAGACCACACCGGAGCACCACCCAACCACTTACACAAACCACACACCCTTTGGCTGGTACCAGAGACCCACTAAAGTGACCCCCACTCAATGCCCACACAAGAGCTCATCCACTGTAGTCACAGCCAGCCCTCAGCCAGTCAGTCTGAAGTTCAATCCCACCCAATGATTATGTTAGCAGCAATCAAGGCTCAATTGAAACAGGAGAGCACATATAACCCATGAAAGAAACACCCCTAAAGCACTGGCTGGGAGGCCAGGGAGACTGGGGCCCACAAGACACCTACTACATAAGGAGACACAGCAGATCTACCTAATACATAGAAATAAACACAGGGAGTCAGCCAAAGTGAGGAGACAAAGAAACATGTCCCAAATGAAAGCACAGGACAAAACTCCAGAAAAAGAACTAAACAGAATAGAGACAAGTAATCTATCAGACACAGAGCTCAAAGCACTGATTATAAGAATGCTCAATGAAGTTAGGGGAAGAATAGATGAACTCAGTGAGAACTTCAACAGAGAGATGAAACCATAAAAAGAACCAGTCAGAAATAAAGAACACATTAAAGGGAATCAACAGCAGATTAGATGAAGCAGAGGATCAAATCAGCAGTCTGGAAAACAAGGTAGTGGAAAACACCCAATCAGAACAACAAAAACCAAAAAATAATTTTTGAAAATGAGGATAGTTTTAGGGGCCTCTGAGACAACATCAAGCGTACTAACAGTCACATGATATGGGTACCAGAAGAAGAGCAAAAGCAAGGGATTGAGAACCTATTTGAAGAAATAATGACTGAAAACGTCCCTAACCTGGTAAAGGAGATAGACATACAAGTCCAGAAACAAGATGAACCCAAAGAGGCCCACTTCAAGACACGTCATAATTAAAATGCCAAAGGTTAAACACAAAGAGAGAATTTAAAAGTAGCAAGAGATAAGCAGTTAGTTACATAAAAGGGAATACCCATAAGACTATCAGCTGATTTCTCAACAGAAACTTTGCAGGCCAGGGGGATTGATACCAAATATTCAAACTGATGAAAAGCAAGGACCTACAATCAAGACTACTCTACACAGCAGGGCTATCCTTTAGACTTGAAGGAGAGATAAAGATAAAGGAGTTCATCACCCCTAACCTAGCATTACAAGAAAGGTTAAAAGAACTTCTTTAAGCAGAAAAGAAAGATCAAAAGTATGAATAAGAAAATATAGGAAAGGAGGCTGGCCAAGTGGCTCAGTTGGTTAAGAAGAGCTTGCTCAAGAGTGCGAGCTCTGAGCAACAGGGTCACCAGTTCGATTCCCACATGAGCCAGTGAGCTGCACCCGCGCTGAGTTGCCCTGAGCTGCCAACAGGTGACAGGATGGCTCAACTGGTGAGAACACATGCTCCTAACAACAAGGTTGCCTGTTCGAGATGGTGGGCTATGCCCTGAGCTGAGCTGCCGCCTGGGTGGCTCAGTGGATAGAGAATAGTGTGAGCTCTTAACAACGAGGCTGCTGGTTCAACTCCGGCATGGGATGGTGGCTATGCCCACCACAACTAATTGAACGCAGCACCTTGAGCTGAGCGGTGTGACTGGACTTGGAGCTGTGATTGCTGCGCCCTCCACAACGAAGATTAAAAGACAACAACTGGGCTGTTCCCCTTCCCCAATTCCCCAACACTGTTCTCCTCCCCCAATTCCCCAATAAAATCTTTAAAATATATATATATATATATATATATATATATATATATATAAAGAAAAATATTTTCACTGACAAAGACATATACTTAGTAAAAGCATGGATCAACTAACTAGTACAAAAGTTAAAAGGCAAAAGTAGGAAGATCATGTGTGTTTACAACAGTAAATTAAGGAATACACACAAAGACACACACAAAAGAAGTAAAAAATAATGACAAAAACAAATGTGAAGGGAGTTAGTAAAAATTATAGTGATGTTAGAATGTGTTTGAACTTAAGCTACCATCAACTTAGACTGCTACAAACATAGCTTGGAATCTATAAGCACATGGTAACCACAAAACAAAAATCTATAAGAAGTAAAGAGAAAGGAATCCAAGCATAACACTATAGAAACAAATCAACATACAAGAGAAGAGAGGAAGAGAATGAGAAGAAGAGGGAAGAATGACAAAAACATTCAGATAACAAAGTGGCAATAACTACAATAACTATCATTAATTACTTTAAATGTAAATGGACTAAATGATCCAATCAAAAGACATAGGGTGGCTGAATGGGTAAAAAAATAAGGCCGATACATATGCTGCCTGTAAGAGACCCGCTTCAGATCAAAAGACACACAAAGAATGAAAACAAAGGGATGGAAAAAGATATTTCATTCAAATGTAAATGAAAAAAGCTGAGGTAACAATACTTATGTCAGACAAAATACACTTTAAAACATGGGCTATAACAAGAGACAAAGAAGATCATTTCATAATGCTAAAGGGATCAATCCAGCAAAAGGAGATAACTCTCATACACATGTATGCACCCAAGGTAGGAGCACCTAAATATATAAAGCAAATACTGAAGGACATAAAGGGTGAGATTAACAATAATACAGTAATAGTAGGGGACTGCAATACCCCATTGACATCAATGGATAGGTCATGAGACAAAATCAACAAGGAAACAGTGGTCTTAAATAACACAGTTGATCAGATAGACTAATTGATATTTTTAGGACATTTCACCCCAGAGCAGAACATACATTTTTTTAAGCGCACATGAAACATTTTCCAGGATAGACCAAATGTTAGGCCACAAAATAATTCTCAATAAATTTAAGAAGATTGAAATCCTGCCAAGCTGCTTCTCTAATCACAATGGTGTGAAACTAGAAATCCATTAAAGAATAAAACTGAAAAACACACAAACACATGGAGGCTAAGTAACATGCTACTAAAAACAATGAATGGATTAACAACATGATCAAAGAAGAAATCAACAGACACTTTGAGACACATGAAAATGAAAACATAATGACCCAAGATCTATGGACACAGCCAAAACAGCTCTAAAAGGGAAATTTATAGCAATAAACGCCTACCTCAAGAAACAAGGAAAATGTCAAATAATCTAACATTACACCTAAAGGAACTCGAAAAATAAGAACAAATCTCAAAGTAAGTAGAAGAAAGGAAATAAAGATCAGAGAGGGAAAAAATGAAATAGAGTCTAAGAAAAACAATAGAAAAGATCAATGAAACCAAGAACTAGTTCTTTGAAAAGATAAACAAAATTGATAAACCTTTCACTGGACTCAAGAAAAAAAAGGAGAGGACCCAAATAAATAAAATTAGAGAGGGGGCCGGCCGAGTGGCACGGTGGTTAAACACTGGCTTGGGAAGCCAGCGGCCCCGGTTCGGTCCCATATATGAGGGCCAGTGACACTGCCCTCGGGGAAAAAAAAAAAAAAAATTAGAGAGGAAAGAGAAGTGACAATTGACACCATAGAAATACAAAGAATTATAAAGAAATACTAGGAACAGTTATATGCCAACAAATTGGGCAACCTGGAAGAAATGGATAAATTTTTAGAAACATAATCTTCCATGGCTGAATCAGGAAGAAACAGAAATGCTGACCAGACTGATAACTACTAATGAAATTGAATCAGTAATCAAAAAACTCCCAATAAACCAAAGCTTCACAGGTAAATTTACCGAACATTCAAAGAATACCTAGCCTTAAACTATTACAAAAATTTGAAGAGGATGAAGGGCTCCTAAAATCATTTTATGAGGGGCCGGCCGAGTGGCGCGGTGGTTAAGCACTGGCTTGGGAAGCCAGCGGCCCCAGTTCAGGTCCCACATATGAGGACTAGTGACACTGCCCTCAAAAAAAAAAAAAAAAATCATTTTATGAGACAAGCATTACCCTGATACCAAAGTCATACAGAGACACCATAAAAAAGAAAATTATAGGCCAGTATCCTTGATGAATATAGATGTAGAAATCCTCAAAATATTAGTAACCTGAATTCAGCAATACATTAAAAAGATCATATACCATATCAAGTGGAATGTATTCCTGGGATGCAAGGTTGGTTCAATATCTGCAAATTAATTAGCATGATATACCACATAAACAACATGAAGGAAAAAAAGTCATATGATTATATCAATAAATGCAGAAAAAGCATTTGACAAAATCCAATATCCATTTATGATTAAACTGTCAGCAAAGTAGGAATATACCTCAACATATAAAGGCCATTTCTGACAAACCCACAGCTAACATCATATGCAATGGTGAAAGGCTGACAGCATTTTCCTTAAGATCAGGAACAAGACAAGAATGTCCACTTTCACCACTTTTATTCAACACAGTATTGGAATTCCTAGGCATAGTAATCAGACAAAAAAAATAATAAAAGGCATCTGAGTTGGAAGTAAAACTGTCATTATTTGCAGATGATGTAATACTATATAGAGAGAACCCTAAATATTCCTCCAAAAAACTATTAGAATAAATGAATTCAGTAAAGTAGCAGGATACAAAGTTAATATTCCAGTCCCGCCCCCGCCGGGTGTCCGAGGTGGAAGCTGCTGGCGGACCGGGCCGCCGAGGAAACCGCCTCCCAGCCGGTGCTGGAGGCCAAGGCGAGGGGAGGCGCCGGCAACCGGGGCTCGAAAGAGAGAGTCGCTGCCGAGGCCGGCCCCCGTCTCTGACGATCTGCGAGGGCGGACCGGCGGCTCACCATGGGTGGCTTTTTCTCAAGTATATTTTCTAGTCTGTTTGGAACCCGGGAAATGAGGATTTTAATTTTGGGATTAGATGGAGCAGGAAAAACTACGATTTTGTACAGATTGCAGGTTGGAGAAGTCGTTACTACTATTCCTACCATTGGATTTAATGTTGAGACGGTAACGTACAAGAACCTTAAATTCCAAGTCTGGGATTTAGGAGGACAGACAAGTATCAGGCCATACTGGAGATGTTATTATTCAAACACAGATGCAGTCATTTATGTAGTAGACAGTTGTGACCGAGACCGAATTGGCATTTCTAAATCAGAGTTAGTTGCCATGTTGGAGGAAGAAGAGCTGAGAAAAGCCATTTTGGTGGTGTTTGCAAATAAGCAGGACATGGAACAGGCCATGACTCCCTCAGAGATGGCAAATTCACTTGGGTTACCTGCCTTGAAGGACCGAAAATGGCAAATATTCAAAACTTCAGCAACCAAAGGCACTGGCCTTGATGAGGCAATGGAATGGTTGGTTGAAACATTAAAGAGCAGACAGTAATCCAATCACTTCTACTCTGAAATGAAGACTACATCACATATCCTTTTGGAAGCAGTTAAGTGTGCTTCACACTACTAAGTGTTAGAACTGTGTATGATTGTTGGCATATACTGAACTGCAACATTTGTAATAAATATAAAAAATAAGTATTTGATTGGAAGGGTAACTCCTTGTGATGGAACCAACTGAATGTCTGGTCTGTGTAATGTAAAATATTCCTTGCTTTCTTGTGTTAAGGTATATATTCTATTTGTGTGGAATTCTTATTCAAATACACCCCTATTAAAGAATGTACTCTTATTAAGGAAAAAACCCTCCTATTTTTGAATTAGTGGTTGCAGCGTGTTTGTATAAACACTAATAATTAAGATTTTTTTCCCCTCTAAAATGAATTGTTTTTCCGAAAATTAGACTCAGTAGAGTAGGCTAGTCTTCATTTGCTTAATGACCACTTTGTTTAAGCTGTTTTGTTTAAGAGCTTTTGGTTATAGGTATGAAGTTGAAGTAATTATTTTGGTGGTCAATTTCATTGACTTACCTGTAATTGTCATTGCATAGTACTTTATAGTTGTTGAAAGAATTTTACGTATATTGACCTAGTCGATTTGTATAAGAACCCTGTGATGTAAGGAGGACAGGTTGTAATGTCTTCGTTTTATGGACATGCGGAATCCTGCGTTCTGATGTTAGCTTATCCAGCTGATAGTGAGGTGGGAGCAGAGCTCTGAAGGGTATTTCAGGGTTAAGAGCTTGTCCCATAAACTATATCATAAGTTCCTGAAAATGCCAATTTTGGCAACACAGACAACCTAACTTCTTAAAAAAAATTATGCTAATTGAAGTAGTGTACATTCAAAATAATGTCTATAAATTTATTTGTCCATACTAGTAGAGGTAGTAAAAACAATTCTAAATTGTTATATTTGATGAATTCACAACACATTGATGAATTCACATTGAAGGAAATAAAAAAAACACCTATTTTAAGAATTGTAAAAGATGTCTTTTATTCCTTTTATCTACTTGTAACTGGACATGTAAATTTGGTGAGAAGTCAAAATCTTATTGGTTCTACAGGGAGAAATTAAGCATTCTTGGTTTTAAAAATTAGGCTTACTGCTAGGCTATGGAAAGAATTATGTGCAAAGGAACCTTTCCAACTGCCCAGTCTACTGCAGGATTGGCTAGTGTGACAAGTAAATATAGTTCTTAGTAATTACTAAAACTGGGAGTAGTTTCATTTCTTAAGTCAGACAACCAGCATTTAAAAAATTAGATGCCAGTAAAATGAAGTTAATACCATTGTGACCCTCAGGTCTCAGGAACACCAGGGGTTCATTTCCTGTCCCTGCCATGGTCTTCCAGATGTTGGCCCCCGGCCTCTCTCCTCACACTTTTGGTCTTTCTCTCAGCTCAAATGAATGTGGCTTTCTCTTTTCGTCAGTGGGACTTCTACTCTTCTTACTCTCCAGCAGCCATTCCTAATTTGGTCTTTCTGTGTCAAGTGGCAAAGTAGTTCCTGGAAGTTGAGGATCACTGAGAACAGAAGCGTGAGGAGAGGGGCCCTGGCAGGCAGGTGCTGTCCGCTGAGTGGTCCCTGCTGTCATGAACCCTGGGAGGGCACGTGAATCTATAGCAAGGTCGGCACTTGGATAATGTTAGCTGATTTGTCTGGTTTATCTCCAAGAATAGGATGGGATAAATAGAGCGTACACTTATTTTAATATGGTGTAACTTATTTTAATACAGAACAAAAGGTTCTTGTCTAGCAGGAAACTGCTGTGCAGGTATGTTGCAGGACTTTGAATGTTGATATTTATAAAAAATCTACCGAGGATTGTTTTGTGAGAAGCTTGAAAGTGGAAAAAGCACCAAACTTGAAATCAGAACACATGAATTCTAGTCACGAATGGCTACCCACGTCAGTTTCTGTTTTCTCTGTAAAACAAGAGACTTGGACAAATTATATCAAAAGGTTGGTTTTCACTCTAACATTCTATTTTATAACTGGTTGATAGTTGTGCTGTGTTATGTGGTCACACTGAAAAATTAAGAAATGGAGAGCGGTGGAATTCTGTTATCAGAATATCTGAGATGCACTTTAAATTGTGGAAATGTAAGCTCCTTGAGGGCAGGGACCAACTTGACTTACTGTTAGTATCCCTTGCATCTAGTGTGGAGCACCTGGCACATAGTAGGTACTCAATAAATATTTACTGATTAAAACAAAAAAAAAAAAAAAAAACAAAGTTAATATTCCAAAATTGGTTGCATTTTTATACACCAATCATAAACTTTCAGAAAGAAAAATTAAGGAAACAGTTACATTTACAATTGCATCAAAAAGAATAAAATATCTAAGAATAAATTTAAACGAGGTAAAAGATCTGTACTCAAAAAACTATAAGACACTGAAGAAGATACAAATAAATGGAAGGATGTACATCACTCATGGATAGGAAGCATTAACACTGTTAAAATATCCATACTACCCAAAGCAATCTACAGAGTCAAAATAACCCCTATCAAAATACTAATAGCATTTTCCACAAAACTAGAACAAGTGATCCTAAAATTTACATGGAATCACAAAAGACCCTAAATAGCCAAAGCAATCTTGGCAAAGAAGAACAAAGTTAGAGACATCATGCTATTAGATATCAAACTACACCAAAGTCTATAATAATCAAAACAGCATGGAACCAGCATAAAAACAGACCCATAGATCAATGGAACAGAACAGTGAGCCCAGAAATAAACCCATGCCTATATGATGCAAATTAAAACTACAATGAGTTATCACTCACACCTGTCAGAACGGCTTTCATCAATAAATTAACAAACAAGTGTTGGTGAGGATGTGGAGAAAAGGGAACACTTGTGAACTGCTGGTTTTACATGGAACCACAAAAGGGATTGTAAATTGATGCAGCCATTGTGAAAAACAGTATGGAGGTTCCTCAAAAAATAAAAATAGAACTACTATATGACCCAGCAATTCCACTTCTGGATATTTACCCAAAGAAATCCAAAACACTAGCTTGAAAATATGTATGCACCCCTCTGTTCAATGCTGCATTATTTACAACAGCCAAGATGTGGAAGCAACCTAAGTGTCCATCCATGGGTGAATGTATAATGAGGAGGTGGTATATAGAATATACAATGGAATGTTACTCATCCATGAAAAAGAATGAATTGTTGATATTTGTGACAACATGTTTGGACCTAGAGTATTATGCTAAGTGAAATAAGTCAGACAGAGAAAGACAAATACCATGTGATTTCACTTATATGTGAAATCTGAAAATCAAAATAAATAAACAAAACAGAAACACTCATAGATACAGAGAACAAATGGATGGTTGCCAAATGGGAAGGAGTTTGGGGGGAATGAGTGAAAAATATGAAGGGACTGAAAAATACAAATTGCCAGTTAGAAAAATCATCATTATAATAACTAGGTATGGTGTCAGGTAGGTACTAGATTTATCAGGGCGATCACTTCCAAGTTATATAAATGTCTAATCACTAAATTGTACACCTGAAGCTAATATAATATTGTATGTCAACTGTAATTGAAAAATAAAAAACAAACTAATATATACATATAGCACTTACATAGCTAGTTCTTTCCATTTAAGAAGCTTGGCTTCCCATTTTTAATATAAGTACTTATTAGCTGGGTACCCATTTGCTTTCTAAGAGAATTCTTAGTTAAGAAAAGAGGGCTAGACATTTTTAACACTTTTTTTCCCCTGAGGAATCAACAGTTAATTCTGAAAAAGAAACCCATGTATCTATCAGGCTAACCATTGTAATAAAAGGGAGGCATGGTTTCTGCACAGGCTACCTATAGTCATAGAAGTTGTGTGTTTGAGCGTGTGTGTGTGTGTGTAAAATTTTGTTGTTCTTACCTCTTTTCCACTCGGTCTGCAGACGCCGCAGAGAGGATGAGGAGTGACGAGCTGGCAGTGACCATGGAAGAGACCCGTGGGCCTGACGATACTGAAGCGCAGGGCGACCAGTGTCCAGGCCTGGCGCCGGCGCCTCCCGGCCGCCTGGGGGCGCCATACTCCGAGGCCTGGGGGTACTTTCACCTGGCCCCCGCACGCCCGGGACAGGCGTCGGGCCACTGGGCCACCTGCCGGCTGTGCGGAGAGCAGGTGAGCCGGGGCCCGGGCTTCCACGCTTGCACCCCAGCATTGTGGAGGCACCTCAAGAGCGTGCACCGGCGGGAGCTGGAGAAGAGCGCGGCCGCCCGCTCGCCGCCGCCCTGTCCCGGCCCCGCTACGGCTGCGGCCGCGGCCGCCGAGGGCGACTGGGCGCGCCTGCTGGAGCAGATGGGCGCGCTGGCCGTCCGCGGGAGCCTGCGCGAGCGCGAGCTGGCGCGGCGCGAGGCGGCGGTGGAGCAGGGAGAGCGCGCCCTGGAGCGGAGGCGCAGGGCCCTGCAGGAGGAGGAGCGCGCGGCGGCCCTGCAGCGGCGGGAGCTGCAGGCGGAGAGGGAGGCGCTGCAGGCGCGGCTGCGGGAAGTGGCCCGGCGTGAGGACGCCTTGGCCTTGGCCGCTGCCCCGTTGCAGACGCCGCTCAAAGAGGAGCCCGAGGGGGAGAGGGACGGCTACATGATCACCAAAGTCTTCCTGTAGGGTTTGGCCGCTCCCGCAACGCCATGCCAGCGCTCCTTCGGCTGTGGCCCGCGGACCAGCATCTTCAGCCTCACCTGGAAGCTGAATCTCAGGCCCTGCCTCTTGCTAAATCGGAATCGTCGATATGGGGCCATGAAAAACGCTTTGGAAGCCGGAGCAGAACCCCAAATCACTTCCACTCCGCGGTCACCTGGGCTGCCCGGGACGCAAGCTCCAGCGGCCTGCTTTGCTGTTGGCAGTTAGTGGGCATCCGTGCAGAGGGTGGTTTTCCTCCGACTGCCTTTGGAAATGAGAGCTCCAGCAGCTGCTTGAACCTAGATCACTCAGAGCCACGTACCTGGTGATTCTGAAAGGACAGAAACTTCCTTACACACCAAAGATGACCACACCTTGTGACTGTACACCAGCCAGGGCAACCCAGGGTAGAGGGCCCATGAAAATGAGGATAATGCATTTTACCCAAAAAAAGTTTTACTCATTTCCTAATGAGTAAATCTTCGATGAGCTGTCTTTGCCCATCACCAAGTTCTGAAAAGGGGGCCACGTAGTTTGCACGACTGCTGTTTACCCTCATCATCTCTAGTGCCTCGTCGGACAATCCGGAGAACCCCCGTTTACTCCCCTCCCCAGCTTGCACCACAATACAGAGGACACCTTATCTCACCTCAGCGGTCTTCTTTCCAGTTTCAGACCCAGTGGAAGCTGTGGTCAATCTCCTCACTTTATGCCTCACATTTGCCTCCCTATTAGCAAAACATGACCTCATCCTTCATTGCAAGGAAGGGCTCTCTCTTCCTTCCCCTTCCGTCTCCACAATCCTCACTTCTGGGTCAAAGAAGGCATCCCCCGACCAGAGACAACCTCATCATGTTTGCATCCCATTCCTTGTCCACCTCCACTGGGTCTTTGCTCATGTACTTCCTTTCCTCTTATTCCCTCCCTTTCTCCAGACTTCCTCTTACTTAGAAATGCCCAGTCTCCTCACCCTGGAAGCTCTCAAGAGAACTACCATCCAAAGAGGATCCGGTAGTCCTTGCTGCCTAAACTTCCTCCCCATTCTTGACTCCTTCACTCCGTGGTCAGTTTTCCATGCTACACTGGATTCTTAAGAAGCCTCCACAATCTCCCAGTGACTGAATATGATTTATTTTCAGCCTTCATTTTGCTTAATCTCTCCCGTCTAGAAATTTCTCCTTTGGTAGGTAGAACTTGGTTTTCCTTCAGAGAATGCCTTTTCCTTATCTACGCTGGTTCCCAAGTGATTTTTCTCCAGGCCTATTTTTTTCTCATTTTTTTATATGTTGAAAAATTTCAAGCATCCAGAAAAAGTTGAAAGGCTAGTACAATGAATAGCCATATATATACTCTCCACCTAGACTAAAAAATGGTTAACATTTTTCCATATTTATGATTTCTTCCCACCACTCCAGAGATACATGACATTTCATCCCTAAGTATTTCAGCATGCATCTCCTAAGAATAAAGACATTGTTCTACATGATTATAATGCAATTATCATACCTAAGAATATAAACAATTTCCTAATGGCCTCTAATGTAGAGTTCTTAATCAAAATTCCTCAATTGTCCCAAGAATCTTTTTATCTTTAAAAACGGGGTCCAAAGTTAATATATTACTTTTGACTCTAACCCTTTAGAACATCCTCCCTTACTGTTTTTTTCCCATGATACTTACTTGTTGAAGAGTCCCAGCATCTATTTTATGGCCTCTATCTGTATTTGTCTGATTGTTTCCTTAGGCCAATTTCTACACTTAGCTACCTGTACAGCTGCAAAATCACCTCTGTGCCAGCGACTGCTGAATACTTCCAGCCTTGAGTGTTTTCCCCTCCACCCCCAAGGTCTGTCCTTCATGTCGTCTTTTGATGCATGTTTCTACCTCATCCTGTCACTCCTGATGGAAGGGGCAAATATTCAATCCCATATCACCACCCCTAACCTTTACTACACTCCTAAAATATATCAGGTACATATATGCTTTACATGTATTATCTCACTTTAGTCTCATAGTAGCTCCATGGGGAGGCATTAATACTATGCACATTTCACAGCTATGGAAACTGACAGGAGATAAGAAGCTTGTACACGATCAGAGCTGGTAAACAGAGTTCAGATACAAATCCAGCGTCTACCTCCAGAAGCCAGGCACCTAGCTGCTATACTGTCTCCCCTGTTACTCAATCACCTGGCTGACGCTTGTTTCCTTCCTAACTCCAATTCCAGGTAGAACCATCAGTGACATTAACACATACTAAGCATTCGCCACATGCCAGGGCCCTGGTAAATGCTTTACAAGAATAACTGCCTACTATGCAACAACCCCATGACATAAGTGCTCTTATGTTATAGAGGAAGAGACAGGCTCAAGGGAGCTAAATAATGTCTTCAGGGTCACACAACTACTAAGAGGCAAAGTGGAACATGAACTTCAGAGTCTCTAAATCCCAGGCCCCGTATGTACTGAGTCTATTTCTACAAAATGTCACAGCTGTCTTCCTACACATGACGCCTGTCAAGCTCAGGCCCCATTTTATTCATCTGGGGTTCATCTTCCCATCTTTGTTTGCCCCCACTGTCCCCTACCTGACACTCTACTTAGCCAAAAGAAATTGTCCTGTGTCAAGGTTGATTATATCACTTTTCCTGCTCAAAAGTTCCCCCATCTACAAGCTTCGACTTTGTACCCTAACATCCAAGTCTCCCCACCCAGGCGCTAGTCTTCGTTGTCCCCTCCCATACATATGCCATATTCTTCAGCCAAATTAGAAGCCTTGTTCTTCCTGACATGCCTTGGTCTTGGTGCTTCTGACTCTGTTCACCACTTAAAAATTCCCTTCACCTCAGTATAAAACAATCCACTCATTTTTCTAAGACCGTGCCCAAATTTGACTACCTGCATAAAGTTTTCCTTGGATCCTCCTCATGTTTAGACATGATTACTTCACTGGATTCTCATAGCATTTTGTATCTCACATCTTACAACAGGCCATCTAACATATGGCAATATGAACTGTCTCATCTCTCTTGACAGACCTTAAGACCTTGGGGCTAGGGGGGAGTTCACTCATCCTTCTACTCCCACAATGCCCTGCATGGAACTGCTTAATATTTGAGGCACCAAACCCATTCAATGTGTTTAAGATTTTTACAAGTTAGTTTTCTCATAATTATTAATATAACTGTTCATTTATCGTTAATTCTGAGTAGAATTCATAACAGAAAAAAATGGCCTATACAGAAATTGCAGTAATAATTTTTAAAGCTGTTTAGTCAATAAAGAATAAATATCAGTTATTGGACGGTTTGGTTTGAATCAAATCAACTAACTACTCTAGTATGTCATTATCAGGAATGTTTTCCTTAAAAAAAAAAAAAAGCAGTATTTTTTTTTTTTCATTACACAAGTAACACAAATGCAATGCCCTGATCTGAAGAACAGCAGGAAAAAATAACGCCCCCCAGTCCCGACACCTTGGTAAAAGTGCTAGTAATATTTTAATGTAGTTTGTCTTTTGCAGTTTTAACATTACCCTAATAATAGTATAAGTTATCTCTCTTAAATACTGACATTTAACATCATGTGGATTTATAAGTTGGGCTATAAGATCTGAATTTGCACATTGTAGAAGAAAAAAACTTTTACAAATGGTACTCTTCTATTTCACCAATCCTTAGAACCATTAAAATAAGCAATGATTTACTTTTAGAATCTTAACCGTTCCCTCAAGAAAGATGGGTAATGGGAGGCCAAATAGTCTGTTCAGGGCTGGGGAGAACAGTTAGCCTGACTGATGACTGAGTGCTGGTTTGGGGAGTTAAGGGAAGACATGTTACTTTCTGCTTTATACACTATTGCATTGTTGTGATTTTTTATACCAAACATGAATTACTTTTATAATAAAAAATTACTTTTTGCAAATGAAGAAGCCTCACCATCAGCATTCAGCTTCCTTAATTTAAAATAAACAAAACCTCAAACACAGGGGCTGACATAATCCCCACTTTCTGAAAAGCCTTGAAAGAAATATAGCCCTTGTCCACTCCAACTCCATCATATGACAGGAGAAAAATGAGTCCCTGGGTGGCTTGTCCACAATCAGGAGATAATGGCTATTGATGGCTCACATGATGGCTGACAGTGACAAACCTCACCTATATCAGTGGGGTTCCCAGATTTATGTACCTGGATTTGCTAATAGCAACACCCAGGTGCTGCCTCTGAGCAACACATGCATTGCATGAGCAACGTGGATGGCTGGAATTGGGTGCCCTGAATCCAACTCCTGAACTGCCATGATGTAAAGTGATCAGTCACTTCTTTTAAGTTGAAATCTGGCAGGGAGAAGGGGGTGTGGATAAAGCAGGGTAATGACCAAGATTGAAACAGCTAGGGCCCTTTAGGCACCTAAGTTGTCATCTTTGGAGGCTGAAGACGAGAAGGGTTTGGCTTGGTTTGGGCTGGGTTTCTAAGGTTCCACAGTGTTTCCAAAGGGATTCAGAAACACTGGGCTTTTGTTTTGTATAGCTGCCATGGACTCATCAAGGAATTCTGTTTCTAAAGGTGTGAACTTCTTACCTTTCTACAATCTGCATCTGCTCCTTTGTTGGGAAAATGGATGAGGGGGTCGTCATTAAGGGCCCTTTTGACTCTATTACGTTGTTACTACATGAAATACAGCAAAACATAAATCCACCTTTGAGTGAATTAGTTGCTCTGTTTAATTGTATTTTCTTGTTAATTGCAGATTCGAAAATGAAAATCACCTATGTATGCTTATTATGAAGAATAATATTATCAAGTTTCTTCTTCCATAGTACTGAGCTACAAACTCTGATTCACTACCAGCATGCTCTCCTGTACTATACTCTTTTATTACTCATAACATCCTGTAGGCAGGGCAGGTTTAAATGTCCATGTTTTACAAATGAGACCCCCATACTTCAACAAGGTGAAATGACCTGCTGAGGACCACACAGCTAATAAATAGCAGATTGGAGCCTGGAGCTCAGTCCATTGATCCTAGTCATACCTGGGGCCAAACAGCTGGGCTTCCTTCCAGGTCTATCTTCTGGCCCGTCTTCACCTGAACTTCTGTATCCTGCTCTGAATGCTTCCTGACACTTGGGTTGATGCCAGCTGCTTTCCACCCACAAGCTCTGGTGCTGGGGTAAGCCAGCCAGCTTTCCCAGGGGAAGCGATGTTGGCCTCTGTATTAGTTCCCAACTGCTGCTGTAACAAATTACCACAAATTTAGTGGCTTAAAACAACACAAATTTATTATCTTACAGTTCTGCAGGTCAGGAAATGGATCTTAAATTATTGGCAGGGCTGTGTTCCTTTCTTGAGGTTCTATGAATGAATCCGTTTTTTATGCCTTTTCCAGCTTCTAGAGGCTGCCCACATTTTTTGGCTTTGGCCTCTTTCATCTTCAAGGCCAGAAAAGGTCAGTCTTCATATTACATCATTCTGCCTCCTCTTCCACATAGAAAGAATAATCTCCTTATCTTAAGGTCAGTTGGTTAGCAACATAATTCTATCTGCAACCTTAATTTTCCCCTGCCAGGTAACATATTGAAAGGTTCCAAGGATTAGGACATAAACATCTTGGGGAAGCAGGCATTATACTGCCTGGCCCAGGTCTGGGGTTGTGTGAGAAAGGCATTTGCTTGTGAGCCCCTCCTCCTCAGAAATCAATACTTAAGTGAGGTTCCTAATCTTTCCGCTCTTATATCTTAGTATCTCTGCCCAGTACAGGGAGCACTCAGACTTTTCTGAGGCAATTACCTGGAAGGCGGGTGTGAAGGATGGCTCTGGGGGGTGTGAAAGGCCTGCAGAGTTCTAAAGTTTGTAAATTTATGCACTAACAAGGATCCCATTGACTAGGAAGGCTGGGTGGTGATGTCTGAAGAGCTGATCAATCTTTTGGAGTCAGATATGTATTAAAATCTAAGCTTCCAACCACATATGCTAAATGTCACCTTGGCAACCACCTTCAGGTCTCTAAACCCAGTTTTCCTCATCAGTAAAAAGAGTAATACATACCTTACAGGGAGGGTTGTTATAAGAACTAAGTATAATATTATTCAGGCAAATTCTGACATATAGTTTAAACTGAGTAACAACGATGTCTATTTCTCTTATCTGAATTAGTGGACATTTGATCCTGTTCAAGAGGTCCAGGAAAACACTTGGCCCACATCAAAAGGTCATTGCAATTTAGTCCTATCAAAAACGTCCTTGAGTATTTTGTCCATGCCAAATGGTCCTTGGTATTTGGTCCTGTCAAAATGTCCATGCTAGGCCGGCCGAGTGGCACATTGGTTAAGCGCTGGTTTTGGGATGCCAGCGGCCCGGGTTCGGATCCCACATGAGGGCCAGTGACACTGCCCCACAGCTAACAACAGCTCCACCTGGAGCTGGGCTGTGCAAGCCCCGGTGATGGTGTGGGCTGCAGCCCCTGCTGCAGTGGGCTGCCATAGGCTACAGTGAGCGGCTGGCAGCCAAGCATGAGCTGCCAATAGCCGCGGTGAGCGACATCCAGAGGCTGGAGACCGATCTGCCTCATCCGGGAAGAGCGCAATGACGATACCAACAGTGAAGCAACATCCTCCGCAACTAAAACTGAAGAACAAAAGGACAGCAACTTGTCTGTTCCCCTTCCCCGATTCCCCAACGCTGTTCCCCTCCAATTCCCCCCTCCAAAAAAAAAAAAATGTCCATGCTTAGAAAACATCCCTGGATTCAAATAACCCATGTTTATTTATACAGGGTTAATATATTTAAAACTACCATGTTTTATTGGCCCAAGAATTGCAGTGGCTCTATTGCTAATAACCCTTCTAGTCTCAGTTGCCCAGCTGATCATACATAGCACATCGAGTTAAGTAAATGGGTTGGTGTGGGCCAAATGTCTCCGTGGATTTCTGGTACATTTTGTACTGGACCAAATGTTCTGCAAGATCTGAATGGGAGCTCATAACCAGTCCAAAGGACCTCAGAAAGAGCATGTTCTCTGGGGGTGATTTGTGAGAACAGCTACACACAAGTCACAAAGCTTTGCCAAGTCATTTTCCTGCATGATAGAACTATTTTTCTATCAAAACATAAATTTCAGCCCTGACTTGCCAAATGAGCTAATGTAGTCAACGTTTCATATGACTTGTGACTACAAAGTAATCTGACCAATCTTACAAGTAAATATATCAAAACTGACCCATCTAACAAAGTAGTCACCTTGGAAGATAGTTATTGCAAAAAGGCTTCCATGCTTAAAACATTTCCGGAACTCCTCTTTTGGAGTAGTTCTCGCGGCAGCTGGCAACATTCTTTAAAACACCCTTAAGTTGGCAAATATTCATCTTTCCAGGAAAAATTTTATTTTTTAAAAAGCTGCCAGTTATTCAGGGACCAGCATGGTGAATGTAGATGATTAATCAGATTAACTTCTGTGGATAATAAGGTGTGATTATAATAAAGCAATGGTAATTATTTTTGCGTGGCTCATAAATTGGCCTTGATAGTGTTGTATATTAAGGTTAAGTAAAGGTAGCACAGTCATAGTAGAGATTAAAGCCCATTTTAGGAGGTTTATGATGTGAATGAATTCAGGTAGTACTGGGAGTCATTACATATTTAAATAGTTTTAAGTGTTTCTTTTTATGAAAATCTTAATTATGACATTGTCTGAAATCTGATTTCATAGTGCTAAAATGAAGGCTTTAAAGGAAAAGCATTAAACACTAATGAAAGCTTTATTATTTCAGTATATATTCTCCTGGGCCTCTGGTCAAGATAAGTAATGATCAGATGAATGAGCTGGCAACCTTCCTGGCCTCTGAAATCTCCCAGTAATTGGAAGCTAAGTGACACATTGTCACATGTTAAAATACATTTAATAATATTCCACCAACTTCTCCGTGTCGCTTGCTTTCTGGGCAATGAAATACCATGGCATTTCCACAAAGATGAAGAAAGGTAGCTTTGCTGGAAGAATTTCTGAAAAGTCATTCTTACTCCGCAGGCATAAGATGCTGTTTGCCTCAGTTCACCTTCACTTCCCCCAGCTCGTCTGCTGCTCACCCTCCAGGCACTTTCTGATCTGCATGTTCTCCAAGTCCAATGACCTGATGCATGTTGCCTTCTTTTTTTTTTTTTTTTTTTCCCGTACTTCAGTGATTCGTTGTTCAGGTTTAGAACTATAAAACCCAAATGTCTGAGCAGGCAGTTACTATTATTCTCAGGTAATTAGAGGAAGTACATAATTAAATGAGGGGCTGCAGCCTCAGTAAGGTTTCACTGTTGTCCACATATCCAAAACCAAAAAAAACATGACTAAAATGTTTTCGAAGACACATTTTTATAAGATTTTTATAAGATTACCCTAAAAAAAGGCCTGGTTTGGAGACAGATCTGAAAGCATTAAAACAACAAAAATAGATAAGTGGCTCCTTCTCCCTCCACCCTAAGAACTCTGGCTTTTGAAGAAACTTTTAAATGAACAAAGAACTATTTTGGATTAATACTCTTTGGGGGACTATCAAGGCCTTCATGTGACTTGGCCTTTACATTCTACCAAATACAGCTAGGAAATAAATGTAAGCCCCAAGAATGCAGGGAGTTTTATCCGGCTTGTTTACTGCTATATCCCAAGTGCTTAGAACTGGGTCTGGCCTGTATAAAGCGCATCATGGGTTCTGCTGAATGAATGCACGCTGTCAGAAGATCTTCATGTAAGAGTATCTGAAATCCACTTCTTGGAGCTAGCTCTCCTTGCAGCTCCCTTTCTCCCACAGTGTAGTGAGAGCCAGGGTGGGCCTGCTAGATCTCCCTGTCATACCCCAGATAGCTCCTTTTCCAAAGTCATGCAGAATCCAGCCCTTCTTTGAGGATGACAAGGGTCACCTACAATAGCTTCTACCCTTTCTCTCTTTCTCTTTATCAATCCCCTACTTGTTCTCCAATATTCATTAAGAAATCCAGCCCCTGACTTAAGTCTTCTTGTCCACACCTTTCCCGCATCATCACCTCAGGGAATGAAGATGGCCCATTCACTTACTTACCTCATCCCTCAATCTCCCTGGCTTTGATGACCACCATCTCCACTCCAGGATTCTACAACAACCATGGCCTTGGTATTGGTAGCATGGCATAATCATACTAATTGCTAATATTTCAGGGTTATTATGCACCAAACACTGTGCTCTGTGCCACACAGGCCTTATTATCTCATTTAAATGTCCCAAAAAACCCATGAAGACATTAAGGTAGAGGTTTAAACATTTTTAAACATCACTTAGGTCAGGACTGGCAGGTCTGTAAATTTGAACCCTCGACAGTGAGACTCTTTCGCCTGTGCTCTTAACCATCCCCCTGGGATGAAAAGAATGAAGATTTAAACCCCAGCTCTGCCACTCTACCCTACAGGCTTTTTGACCTTGAGCAAAAAAACCTCTCTAAGCCTCAGTTTTCTAATTCATAAAATACTGTGAGGAATAAAGTAGACAACATATATTAAGTGTCTAGCACAGTGCCTGACATACGATAAATGTGTGTTCTATCCATCCTACCATCAAGCACTTACTGGTACCTCCTAAGCATCCAATCCTGAGGTAGGTACTGAAGACACACCTGTGAATAAGATAAACCAGGTTCCTGCCTGACAGCACCTGGCGGGTTCTCAATAAACATTTGAGAGATGGAACAAGCCCTCAAGGAGGCCTGCCAGCCTCCACTCTACCTCTCTTCAATCAGCCAGTTATTCCACTATAAAGCAATCTTCCCTGCTTAAAATCCTTCAGGGAATTCCTCATTGTTCTAAAAAAAAAAAAAAATCCAAATTTCTTAACACAATATGCTAAAATGGCTGTAGGTAAGTGGCTCAGTCACCGTCCCCACCCCATCCCATTCTCTTTAAGCAGTAAAAACCTTTGTTCATATGTAATCTATTTGGAAGCTTGAAATGAAAACCAGATCGATGAAGATGTGTTCTGGAAATGGCATGAGAACTGGAGTCACCAGTTTGGCATCCTAACCCCATTCACCCTCATCAAGTGCACACACACATACACAGCTGCAGCTCCTAAGGCAATGCCAGAGGTTCTATCAAACAGTTTGAAAACCAAGCTTTAGATCAATGTTTTTCTAACTGCATGACACAACCATTAGTGGATCATGAAATCAATTCAGTGGAAGGAATCAGTGACAGGAAAAAAATAACAGTGCACAACACGAACTAATGACTAAGTATTGGTATGGGAGTTCTGCCAAAGAAGTTCATGAACTCATCCTAGAAAAAGTGCTATAGACCTTATAGCTGAATATCACTATGGTCACCTTCGAAGTACTCCCCTTGGAAAGCTATGCACAGATGCCAGCACCTAGTCCACCCTTCAAAGCAATTTTGGAACTCTTTTTCTGGAATGGCCATCAGAGCTGTCCTCATATTACCCTTGATATCCTGAATGTCATCAAAATGTCTTCCTTTCAAGATTTCCTTTATCTTCAGGTAACAAAAGAAGTCATTGGGATGGGCCGGCCGAGTGGCACGGTGGTTAAGCGCTGGCCTGGGAAGCCAGTGGCCCCAGTTCGGTCCCACATATGAGGGCCAGTGACACTGCTCTCAAAAAAAAAAAAAAAAAAAAAAAGAAGTCATTGGGGGCCAGATCAGGTGAGTAGGGAGGGTGTTCCAATGCAGTTATTTGTTTACTGGCTAAAAACTCCCTCACAGGCAGTGCCGTGTGAACTAGTGCATTGTGGTGATGCAACAGTCATGAATTATTGGCGAAAAGTTCAGGTCGTCTAACTTTTTCAGGCAACCTTTTCAGCACTTCCAAATAGTAAACTTAGTTAACTGTTTGTCCAGTTGGTACAAATTCATAATGAATAATCCCTCTGGTATCAATAAAGGTTAGCAACATCATTCTTTTGACTTGATTTTGGTCGTGGAGAATTGGCTGACTTCCATTGTATACTTTCACACTTTGTTTCAGGGTCTTATTGGTACACCCATGTTTCATCACCAGTGATAACACAGCCCAAAACATCGTCTTGCCTCTCCAAAAGGTCTTGGCAAACTGACTCTCCTTTGCTTTCTGTTCATCTGTGAGCTCCTTCGGGGCCATTTTTGCACACACATTTCTCATGCCAAGATTTTCAGTTAAGATTTTCCTAACTGTTTCTCTATCGATGTTCCCTTGGTTTGCTATGCTTCTCAGTCAGCCGACGATTTTGATGCACAATTTCATGAATTTTTGCAGTGTTTTAGTCAGTTCTGCTCATTACTGGCTGTCATGAACTCTCTTCATCATTGCTGCGTTCTCTCCCCTCAGAAAAACTTTTAATCCATTTGTACACTGCTGTTTTCTTCATGCCATTATCCCCATAAACTTGGACTAACATGTCCCTGATTTCACTTCCACTCTTGCCAAGTATAACAAGAAATTTAATGTTTGTTCATTGCCCTAATTCGAGCTCAGACATTCTCACAATGGCACACAAACATACACAACAACAATGAACGCTACTCAGCAAGACACTGCCACACATCAACACGAACATAGCTGTGAAACACTGATATACTAAGGTTATGAAACCTTACTGAGCTGTTTGTACAGTGCTGCCAATGTAAGTGCACGGTGGCAAGTTCATGAACTTAATTGACAGATCTTGTATATGCACACACAGACACTCACATACTAAGTTGTGATATACACTGCATTTCTTACTGTGGATCATGGTCAGAATGGTTTGAAAGACACTGCTTTATATCCTCTATGCAGCCTCAGTTCCTTCCATGTTTCCTCAGTCACATAAAACTCCACCCATATCGAACCATTTGCAGTTCCCCAAACCCCCTTGCTCTTTCACGTCTATGCCTGTGAGTGTATGAGCCAGGCCCAGTGCTAGGTACTAGGAATGCAGCAGTGAGAAAAACCAAGGTCTTGCCCACATGGGCCTTAAGAATCTGGACAGACAAGTATCATACCAGTCACATTAATATATAACTGTGAACCAAAATAAGGAGTCTAAATAAAACAAATATGGAATTTTTTAATCAAAAAAAAATTTATCAAAGGCAATTAGGGAACAAAGAAGGCATGCCTGAAGAACAATCGATTAGCACAGATCTAAAGAATAGATCTGTGCTCTTCCTCCAGGAAGGAAGAGTATTCCAGACATAACAGAATATAAGCAGCCCTGGGATGAGAGGGCATGGCATGTTTGAGGAACTGAAAAAGAGGCCAGCATCCAGAGCTCAGAAAACAAGTGGGAGAGAGGTTCTAGATAGGACTGGAAAAGTTAACAGTGGCTAGGCCAGGTAGGGTCTTAGGGCTAGGATTTTGTTTTCTGTCCTCAGAGTCACGGGGAGCTATTGGAGGATTTAAACAGGAGATGATGAAACAGGACTTGTGAAGACACTATGTGGATAGACTGGAGGGAGGAAGGAGTGACTACAAGGAGGCCAGTTAGGAGACAGCTGGAATAGTCCAGGTGAGTGCTGACGGTGAGCTGATTTGATATTTTGGAAATCAGGGAAGTGGGGAGAAGGTGGTGGTAGTGAAATAGAGGCTGACTCCTAGGTTCTGGCTTACACAACTGGCCAGAGGATGTTGCCAACTGAGAGAGTAAACTGGGAGAGATCAGGTTTGGAGAAGACTACTGAGTTCAATCATGGATAAGCTGCATTTATGGTAGTTTTGAGTTGGGTACATATCCTGGCTAAAACAACCTAGAAGTCATGGGTATATAGATGGTAAATGAAATTGGGAATACGAAGGTGAGGAAAATGTCTGGGGTTCAGCTCTGAGGGCATCCCATTCCCTGGTGTTATATTCCTACTAACTATAAATGCGTATGACTACACATAGTTAACTACACAATTATACCTGCTTTCAAGTTCAAATACAGAAATTATAAAAAGTGAGTCTATTCATTCTTTGGGTAATTAATATTAACAATTCAATCCGTACTCTTATACTTTTTATAAGAAATGGGATTATGCTAGACACACTTTTCTATAATCTGTTTTTAAAAATAATCTTCTATATCAGGGTATAGTTCTATCTTACTCATTTGAAGGGCTACAAAGTATTATCACAATTGAACCAACTGTCCAGGCCCCTCTGATGGGTAGTTGGATTATCTGACAGTTACCTGCTCATTCAATATCCACTGTCCCCCCTTCTGCTTTGCTCACCGAACCCTGATTCTGTTCCCAAAGCAACATGTTCAGCCCCAAGTGATGGTTTATGATTGGCTTAGGTCAACTGAGCATCCTGTTGCCTACCTTTCAACTTCCTTTGCAGCAATGGGTAGTCCTGGTATCAGGTTCTGGCTAGACCCTAAGGAGAAGTCTGCTGTGAGAGCTTCTGAGTAAGCTTCTGCTTTCTTGACAAAAGAAAACTAACGTGAGTACTGCTCTCTGTCCCCTTTGTTTCTGTTTTGGACATAAAATTGTGATGACTGGAGTTCCAAAAGTCATTTTGCAACTACAAAGCTATAAGCCAACACTAAGAACAGGAAAGCAGAAAGGCAGAGAGAAAGCCTGGGCTAATACACATAGACACACACATGAACACCAACTCATTTTAAAGAATCCAAATGTATTTCCAACTTTAAAGTCTGAAAAAGTAAACTAAAATATTCTGAATCAAAGATTCAGAACACAGACATAAGTGATGCCCTACAAAAATAATAAGCACATTTAGAATAAGATAATAGAGAAAATACTTTCAACTGTTGCTGAGAACACCTTTATGTGTTGGGTGCAGAAATGCCTTTCTGGCTCCCTGCCAAGCACATCCCTCTCTCCTGAACTTGACAGGATGGCCTTTGTACAAAATCTCTCACACCTCTTGCTTTCCCTTGTTTGAGATTTCTATCTTCTTTTGCCTGCAATTTGAAAATGTACCAAATTAGAAATAATCTTTACACAAAAAGTTGGAAGGTATTTGATTTGGGTGAGCCGTAACTTTTCTTAAGTTCACAACTAGAATAAAAATGAAACATCACAAGTAAAAATTGTTGTAAAAGCAGAAAGAAAAAAAAATCCTGAGAAAAAGTGCTTCTTAGCTATTTAATTCTAGAAAACAATTTCTGTTATTTTATTCTAATGCTGATTGTGTCTTCCGTTCTTAATTTTGCCAGCTTCTCATATTCTGGCAAAAATATAAGATGTTAGATTTCTCAAACTCAACAACTTGTAGCTCCACTTAAAATAAACACTTAAAGGCTATTAAATTAATAAATTTACACTGTGTGAATAAACTATAATTTAAAATATTGACACAAAACAATTTTATGTGTAATCCAAACTGTACATAATTCACATCTATGCTTCTAAACAAATAGAAGCTCACATTTGTACTACTTTTACAGTTTACCAAGTGCTTTCATATACATTTTCTCTTTTTCTATTCAAGACAGACATGTGAGATAAATATTATTCTTATTTCACAGTTGGAAATAGACCCAGACATTATTCAGTGCTTTAACCACTATATAGTGTAGCCCTGAGACTTTAGATCTGCAAAGGGTTTTAATAATGCAAATATCCCATATATTTCCATTTTTATCGCCATTTTCAAGCTTCCATTTTCTTAACAAAAGAAAACAATGAAAAAAGTTTTCTGCAATCCAATAATAAAAATGGGAGCTATTATACAGACAGTTGTGTACTACCCACTCAGTGAGTGAGATCTACCAGAAGCAAAGTTGACCTAGGGAGTCCTATATTACCTATATAGAGAGCACCAGTAACAAAACCACATTTAGATAATTTTTTCTATTTTCGATAAAATAATGTGGGAAACTCCTATTGCCTCCAAGTCTAAAGTACATGTGTTAGGGCCAGGGAGGATACTGAAAAATACTTTATCCAGGTCTGGAGTTCTAGGACCTCTGATTATCCAAGCTTAGGCCTATAGGGACATGACAATTTGGTCAGAAGACTCATCTTTAGTAATAAATTTATTTTTCTTTCCCCAATCCTTTTTCTCTCAAGGTACCCTGTACCATTTAGACCAGAAATTCTAACAGGTAGCCTCTCTTTCTAAATTATCTTCCCTACAGTATAATTTTTTTTCAGAATTTTCCTTTCCTATTCTAGTCTTTTTTTTTTTTAGGGCAGTGTCACTGGCCCTCATATATAGGACCCGAACTGGGGCCGCTGGCATCCCAAGCCAGCTTTTAACCACCGTGCCACTCGGCCGGCCCTCCTTTCCTATTCTAAATCTTGAAGACATATAGCTCATAGTCACTGCCAGAAAAGGGTCAGTTTCAGCATTAAGTTCCCAGCAAAAAGCTGAGAGCAAAATTAAACAGACCAGAATAGAACAGTGGTGACAGCAGAGAGCAGTGACACCTGTGTTCAGAACGTGGCACTGCAGCTCTCCAGTATTTGAGGTTATCCTTTCATTATTGCCCTGTTCATTTAAAAAGGAAAATTCTGGCTGGTCCTGAGTTCAAAGCAGACCAGTATGTTCAAATCATAGATTCAGTCAATCACTCTCTTTGATGTTATAATGCTTTTACTGCATTTGAGGAGGTTTTCTGTACATAACTTGAGTTGGAGGCCTTGGCTAGGTAATCTGTTTGCAGTAGAAATCAGGTTTCTCTGGCACAACTCCATTGCCAGCAATGGGATTTATCAAAACTACAAATGCCAGCACACTGAATAGTTCAATATTTTACTCAATTGTTCATATCTAAATATTTCAGCTATGAAACCAACCAAAGGTCAATGCTTAATACATAGTACAAGTCAACAGATTCTTCACAGAAGAAAACAATGGAAGACTAATTTTCTACAACATGTCACCTGTTCATTAGTTCTTCAATAACATTATTTACATTATTTCAAGGATAATAAAATTTATGCACCACTACCCATGTTTTCTTAACATTTTTATCTAAGTTCTAAAGGGCATGAAACAAGAATGCAAATAGAATTGTTTTTATAAACTTCTGATGTTTTCTTGTTGCACACCTTACAATAATGAATATATGAAAACAATAACAAATGCATATTTAAGTCATTAGTGGGTATATGAATTTTGCCTATATGGCTAGTTACTAATATGGGTCTCGAAAATGACAAGATAAAATAACAAAGTTTGATAAGCTCATCCATGCCCTGTGAACTTTAATCCACTCACCAAATAACTTGACTCAGTCACTATTTATTAGTTTTAAAAAATGTTTTTTAAAAGCTGCAAACCACACTTTATTATACACTTCTGAATCGTGAGGGGGTAAATTGTGATACAGTTCCCTCATGCCACTGGCCCTTTTGGAGGGAAAAGTTCTGCAATAAAATAAAAGAGTTTCCAGACTCTTCTGTAAAAAAGCTTGAACTGTGTACTATGACTGACCTTCACTCTACAGCCCCTTTCACCCAAGGCACGGTCCCTGGGGCATCTTTTTGAGGTTTAGTTTCTGGAAAGTTTTCGGCAAACCTCTCTCGCGCTTTCTCCCAGTTCTTCTTGCTCTTGTTTTGAAGAAGGTGAACATCTTCAATTGAGGATGGTTTGCCTGTCCCCAGGCCTGCATGTGTTCGCCGAAGCTGGAGCTGGATCTGTTACCAAAAGTTGAGCAGAGGACTTATTGTACAGTCAAAGCACATTGAAATGTGCTGTGTCCAACTTGGTACTTTAACTATAATTCTTCGATTTAGTTAAGATTGATGTAAAAGAAAAGCCTGTCAAGTTCATCTAAGACACCCAGAAAAACATACATGATTATATATGAATTAAAACTCATTTTTCTACATTGTTTTGCCTGTCAATAAGAATAGCTGACTCCACAAAAAAGAGTGTTCCTTAAATAGCAATCACCAAATTTCACTGAAATGCTGCAGAATCTGTTATCCTACAGTAACCAAAAGTAAAGGCAACAGATTTATTTCAACCTACTGTCCTAGCCTCACCTAAGTAAGTGAACAGGTGCGTTAAACACTAAGAGTCATAAAAAGAACTCTCGCTTATTTTCATAAAAGGAGGGGAGGACTTCTCACTATTTTGAGAATCATTTCAAGTTGCCAGTTACTGAGTGCCTAATGTATGACAGGCACCATGTTAGGGGCTTTATCTTCATGACACCCTGAAAAACAGTCCTTATTGAATCCCCATTTTTACATGAAAACTGAAGTCCAAACTTACCCTAAGTCCCACAAATAGTAAGTGACAAAGCACACATTCTAACCTAGGTCTGACTATAAAACCCAGGTTCTTCCCATTGTATCTCAATAAAATGAGACACTACATTCAACTCACAGTGATCGATTCATTATTTCTTTAGGCACCAAGTAATTATCAAGAAAGTTCTTTAGTCATGTTACTTTGTAAGGTTTTTATGAAAGATCACCCAAACCCTGATGAACCATGAGACTGCAGAACTAAATCATTGTATCATTTTTCAAATATTATTCTCTCCATTGCTTGTTACATGCTCTGATTCTTGAACCCATGACAGATTTTCCAGCTAATACAGAATCTGCTTGTTTGTAAAGTAACACTGTGACTTCCTGCAATGCTTAGTACCAGGAATAGTAAGGAAGTCATTAAATACAACTAAAAGACACAGGAAAATTTTTGGCTTAGAAAATAACACTTAATATCCTAGCTTCAATGAAAGACAAAACTCTAAGAGGCTTCCTAAAAACAAACTAAAACAATGCCCATATATAATACACACACACACACACACACACACACACACACACACACACACACACATACATTCAGTAATCAAGCACGCCACGAAGGCAGTAATCATGTCTGTTTTTGCTTGCTACTATATTCCTGGCACCTAAGGCAAAGCCTGGCACATATTAAGTAGACAGTAAATATATCTGCTGTAAGAACAAAGAATGAAAGAAAGCGCAAGTCTTACCGGAGTTTTCATTCCTCCACCGTCCTTCCCTAGGCCCTCGCCTTTTTTCCAACCCATCTTCTCTAACATCTTCCGACCTTTGTTGCTATCGGTAATTTCACTTTAAAGAAAATTAAGATAGTTGATTTCTAAATGATCATTTAGGTAACATTTATAATAAATGAATATACTAAAAATAATTGGTACAACTACTTTAGAAAACTGGCATTATCTAATAAAGTTGAAGATACACAAATTCTAATCCTACATATACTATTTAACAGAAAAACGTACATGGTGCAAAAATAAGACATGTACAAGACTGTTTTTGCAGCAAATCTAACAATAACCACAAATTAGAAACAACCCAGATGTCACAGATCAATGATAAAATGGATAAACTGTGGCAAATTCATGAAATAGAGTATTATACAGCAATGAAAACAAAATATACTGGACCAGCCGAGTGGCGCAGTGGTTAGGCGCTGGCTTGGGAAGCCAGCGGCCCCGGTTTGGGTTCCACATATGAGGGCCAGTGACACTGCCCTCAAAAAAAGAAAATAAAATATACCTAACAAAACAATGTTGGACCAAAAACATATGGACACAAAATAAATGAATTATTAAACTTCAAATTCAAAAATAAGTGAAATTAATCTGTTGCTGTTGGAAAAGAAAGAATAATAGTGATTAGGAGAGAAGGTTTCTGGGGATAATTTTCTATTTCTTGACCAAGAAACATGTATTTTACAATGTGTTAACTGTATAATATATGGATATTGATACTTGCCTTTGTGTACTTTTCTGTATATGTTATACATCAATAAAAAAGTTAAAAATAAAATGAAACAAAATCTCTCATTACTATTTGCATTTTGTTCTATATTTTACAATTTGCAATAATTTAAGGGAATTTTATGTTCTATCACATTGTCTTTTCAGTTCTACAAAAATATGTTAAATTAGCTCTTCCATAATAATTAACCAAGCAATATCATACCAATGTGCTTCATTTTATTTTTGCCTTCTAATTTAACTCTAATGTAATCTTCATATTCTCCAGCAATTATTTCAAAATTACTAAAATTTTAAAAATATTTGCCATGTTGCTTAGTACCGTACTTTACCGCAGGTAATGCGCACTTTTTTGCCCAAATTTGTGAGGCAAAAATAAGGATGTGTTCCATACATGGATAGTACAATTCCATATCTATATAAATGTTTTTAATTTTCTTCTTTATGCTTATGAGTTAAAAGTGTAGTAACTCTACAAATCAATAATGATATCCGTATGCAAAATAATACCCTCAAATATGATAATTGATTTTCTTGAACTTAATGACAAACTTGCAACAACAAAAAGTTCTTGGCCTTCTATGATGCATAAGTAGCGTAAATCTGTTACCAGCACATAAAATTTCTTGTACCTTGTTATCTGTTCTTGTGTTTTGTAATTATTTGTTACAGAAAATTTCTTGTACAATAAATTTTTTTAAAATGTTTTAAAATATTTTATTTTAAATATTTTATTTTAATAATATAATAAATATTTTATTTTAAAATGTTTTAAAATAAATGCTAAAATTTATTTATAATACAAAAAACAAGTACCTAAATGTAAACAAATAAAAAATTTGAATTAAGAAATTAAAATGAAAGATTTTTCCCCTGAAAGTTTGGGCCAAAAACGTGGGTGTGCATTATACACGGGAGGGCACTGTTCACAGAAAAATACAGTATATCTAATATATAATACTATATTTTACCAAATTTGACTCCATAAATTATAAGATGCGCTGCTATTTTATGTAGCATTAAGAAAAATTTTTGGCATGTGTAACTGTAAAACTCTATCCAAGTAGTATATCTTAGAATCAATAAAGTATTATATTTAGTCAAAATTTTGTTAAGGAACTATCAGATCCTTCAAATTTTAACTAAACCCAGATTTAAATTTTAACTAAACCCAGAATTTATATTCTGCGAAAAAACATGTAGCTAATTTACGATTAAATGCAGAAATATATGGTCACATGGTAGGCCTCAAAATTACATTTTGAGCCTCTTGATATCTGGTATATAAAAATATGCTCACTCAATTGGGTGCTTAGCATGTTAGCTTTGTATGTATGTGTGTGTTTAAGTATGTGTACCCACACATATGCTCAGTACTTTTCTAGGGAATAATGGAATTCTAGTATTAGAGAAAAATGGAAATAGATGTAATGTTTCCATCTTGTTCTGAACCATTCCTTTAAAAGCTACCTGTCAGAAAATATAGCCCTATAAGTCAAATTAACTTATGAATCTGATTACGGTACAAAGAATGTTTCAAGCAATTAAAGTTAATACTTACGAATGAACAGATGCAGGAGCATCATCTCTTTGGAAAGTTCCTTCACTTCCAATCTGCTCTCTACGTTTCCCAGCTCTATCTTTATATTTTGGATTCTTCAATGCCTTTTCATCTTCATAGTCTGTATTCTTTATAAACACAAAATATTCATTGGAAAAAACAAAGCTGATTAAAAAAAAATGTAATGTCTATATATTTGTATTACTTAGTAAATATGGTTCAATGTGGTCTCTATTAAAGAAGTAAAACAAGCTATGATGTAAATTAAGAATGTTATATTATTGATAATGCTATCTTTATTCCATTCTCTTTAAAATGTTTATATTATTCCACATCGTACTACAGCACAAATTGTATAGCAGATAATATAAATCATACATGAATTGTAATATGTAATCATAAGATGGTGAAATATAGTACATTTTGACTTAATGCTGTCTACTCCTGTTCTCAGATGAACTACCAGTATTCAAAAAAATATGTAGAACCACTGGGGTTGGAAATAAAATCTATTTCTCCTTTTCTCTAAGGAATTGAAAGTACCAAAGGACCTAAAACAGTTTAATTACTATGCCTTAGAAAGAAACATGTAGAAAGTCTATTAAAAAATGGATAAAAATCAACTAGTGGGGCAGCTGGTAAGCTCAGTTGGTTAGAGAGCAGTGCTTGTACCACCAAGGTTGCCGGTTCAATCCTCGAATGGGCCTCTGACTTGTGCCCTCCACAACTAGATTGAAACAACTACTTGACTTGCAGCTGATGGGTATGGGAAAAACACCCTGTCCCCGAATAAAATTTTATATATATATATATATAAAAGCAAGTACTCTTTTACCCTAGCAATAATAGCTTTTTGCTTCAATATAGCTGCATTTATATGATAAATCAGTAATTCAACGAATATTTACTGAGTAAAGAGTGTGTTAAGCTCCTTGCTAGGTGATGGAATGTGAAGAGATTTAAAATCCTGGCGGACAGACACACATAATCTTTAGCATGCTGCAGTCTGACTGGCTCATCTTATGTAAAAAGGTATACATAAGCTGTGGCAGGGGCACAGAAGAGGAGGTAGTCGGTTCAGTCTGGGGCCTCAGAGAAGGCTTCTTGCCACCCTTTGTTCTTACTTGCTGATCTTTATATAAAAGGTATGACAGTCATCCACAGAGATGCTAGGAGCTGCTAGAGCAATTCAAGGAAAGGACCACAGAAGTTTTTACTTATGTTTGCTTTAAATCAGAAGAAAAACATAGAATCACTAACCCTAATGGGTTTTCCCCCCAGAAGATACAGAAATTGAGTTAAAATTTTTGAGAAAACATTTTATTTTTTCCTTATATATCTTCTATTTTCCTCCCGAATTAGCCCCTTGACATTTTTTTCTATTATTTCTCTCCCTTAGTACAACAGTAACAGCAAAAATACAGTTTTGCAGAATATGCATTATTTTGACAACATCTTTTCTCACATCGTCATGAAGTGTAAAAAGCACTGGGCAAGGGCCAGCCAAGTGGCGTGATGGTTAAGTGCTGGCTTGGGAAGCCAGTGGCCCCAGTTCAGGTCCCACATATGAGGGCCAGTGACACTGCCCTCAAAAAAAAAAAAAAAAAAAGCACTGGGCAAATACACTGAAGACCTAGATTCTATATCTAGCTATCATTTGTAGCTGGGTGACCCTTAGCTTTAGTTTCTCAAATGTAAACTCAAAATATTAATTACCTTCATGGTCTACTTGTAGGATTCAATGGTAACATTTTTTTACAGCCTGATGAAGGTATATTATCATACAATAAGTTACACACAAAGTGTACAATTAGACACTTTTGAGATAGGTATACACTTACAAAACCATCACCGCAATCAAGATAATATATTCATCTCCCACAAAAGTATCAGTGTCCTTTATTGTAATCCCCCCTCCAGACCCTCCCTGTGCATCCTTCCTCTCAGGTATTCAGACAACCACTGATCTTTCTGTCATGTGTTAGTATCCTTTCCTAGAATTTTATATTAATAGAAGTATTGGGTCGTTGGAAAAGTCATGACATCTTTTTACTATGTTTTCTATGCAAAAATGTGTCATGACTTTTCCAATAATTCAATATATACTATGTACTTGTTTTGTCTGCCTTCTTTCATTCACCATAATTGAGATTCATCCATATTGTGGCCTGTATCAATAGCTCAGGCTTTTTTTTTAAAGCTTTTATTGGGGAATTGGGGGAAGGGAATAGTGTTAGGGAATTGGGGAAGGGGACCAGCCAAGTTGTTGTTCTTCAATCTTCATTGTGGAGGGCGCCAGTTGCCAGCTGGTTTCCTGTCAGCAGCTCATAGCCTCTAAGCTCAAGGTGCTATGTTCAATCTTAGTTGCGGGTGGGCATAGCCACCATCCATGCAGGATGAACCAGCTGCCTTGTTGTTAAGAGCGCACGTCCTATCCACTGAGCCATCGGGCGGCAGCTCAACTCAAAGTGCCAAGTTCAGTCTTAGTTGCAGATGGGCGTAGCCCGCCATTGAACAATCAATCTTGTTTTTACACCAGCTGAGCCATCCTGTCACCTGTTGGCAGCTCAGCGACAGCTCAGATCTGGCGCAGCGTTCACTGGCACATGTGGGAATCGAACCGGCGGCCCTGTTGCTCAGAGCCCCCACTCTAAACCAACCTTTTTTTTTTTTTTGAAGATTTTATTAGGGAATTGGGGGAAGGGAAGAGTGTTGGGGAATCGGGGAAGGGGAACAGACAAGTTGCTGTCTTTTTGTTCTTCAGTCTAGTTGTGGAGGACGTTGCTTCACTGACCCATGTTGGTATTGTCATTGCGCTCTTCCCGGATGAGGCAGATCGGTCGCCGGCCCTTCTAGACGGTCGCTTATCGCAGCTACTGGCAGCTCACACTGGCTGCCAGCCGCTCACACTGGCTGCGGGCCACTCACTGTAGCCTATGGCAGCCCTAAGCCAACTCTTAACCAACTGAGCCACTCAGCCAGCCCAGCTCATGTTTTTTTTTATTGCTAAACAGTATTTAAACATACAGACACACAATAGTTTATCCATTCAGGATGAACACATGAATTTTTTCCAGTTTTCACTATTAGAAAAAAAGCTACTATGAACATTTATTTCTTTACTAGTCTTTATATGAACATATGCTTTCATTTCTCTTGGAGCAGAATGGTGAATTGTACAACAGGTATATATTTAACTTTTAAAGAAACTACTGTTTTCCAAAGCAATCACACCATTTTATATTTGGCAATGTGTGAGAGTTCTAGTTCCTCCACATGCCCACCAACACTTGATATGGTCAGTATTTTTAATTGGTTTTAATTTGCATTTCTCTAATGACTATTGATGCTGATTATATTTTCACGTTTGCCATCTGTACATCTGCTTGAGGTGTCTATTCAAATCTTTTGTTTTTTGCCTTTTTCTAAAATAAATTTTATTGGGGAAAAGTGTGTTTTTCCAGGCCTCATCAGCTCCAAGTCAAGTCATTGTTTCAATTTACTTGTGGAAGGTGCAGCTCAGCTCCAAGTCCGGTAGCCATTTTCAATCTAGTTGTCAGGGACATAGCCCACCATCCCATGAGGGAATAGAACCAGCAACCTTGTTGTTAAGAGCCCGTGCTCTAAGCTACTGAGCCACCCAGCCGACCCCTTTATCATTTTTTTCTTTAAAGATTTTATTGGAGAATTGGGGGAAGGGAACAGCATTGGGGAACTGGGGAAGGGGAACAGACAAGTTGCTGTCCTTTTGTTCTTCAGTCTAGTTGTGGAGGACACTGCTTCACTGGCCCATGTTGGTATCATCATTGCGCTCTATCCGGCTGAGGCAGATCGGTGGTCGGCCTCTGGATGGTCGCTCACAGAGGCTCTTGGCAGCTCACACCAGCTGCCAGCCGCTAATGCTGGCTGCCGGCCACTCACTGTAGCCTATGGCAGCCCACTGCAGCAGGGGCTGCAGCTATGACGATCCGGGGACTCACAGTAGCCCAGCTCCAAGTGGAACTGTTGTTCACCATCTTAACTGTAGAGGGCAGTGTCACTGGCCTTCATATGTGGGATCTGAATCGAGCCAGCTCTTAACCAACGTGCCACTTGGCCAGTCCCCACTTTATCATTTTTTAATTCAGTTTTCTTACTGAGTTTTGAGAGTTCATTATATATATATGTTAGATATAAGATATATGATTTTTATCAGACATAAGATTTGAAAATATTTTTTCCAGTCTGTGGCTTATAAATTCTCTTTGGAAAAGCAGAAGTTTTGAAGGAAGTGCAACTTATTAATCTGTTCTTTTATGGATTGTGCTTTTGGTGTTAGATATCTAAAAAATCTTTGCCTAACTTTATTTTTTAAAGGTTTGCTTCTAAAAGTTTTATAGTTTTAGGTTTTAAATTCATTTCTATGATCCACTGTGAGTTCATTTTTATATGTTATAAGGTGTGGATCAAAGTTCTTTTTCTTATTGTTGATTTTGCCTATGGTGATCCAATTGTTCCAGCATTGTTTGTTGAAAAAAGACCATTCTTTTTCCACCAAATTGCCTTCACACCTTTGTTGAAAGCATACACATACACACACCTATCGATTTGGGTCTATTTCTGGACTCATTATTCTGTTCCATTGATCTATTTATGCCAATACTACACTGTCTTAATTACATAGTTTATTATAAGTCTTGAAATCAGGCAGCATTAGTTCTCCAACGATGTTCTTCATTGATAACATTTTAATGCAAGTTTTTAAAAACCAGAAATCATTATTCAAATGTAGGGTATTATTATCATTTTCTATCCTAACTTCCATAGTTTTTGAGGTAAAAGTAAACAACTAAAAGAAATTACATAGTAAATCTGGAAATCATCCTAAATAAGTCATTTTATATATAAAATGGACTATGCATATTTAAAGGCATTTTTACTCAAAACCAGGTACACAATTTAACACACATAACAGCACTTAACATCCTTACCTGCAAACCGTATTTTACTCGTATTTTCTTTAATTCTTTTCTCCTTTCCAATTCTTTTTCCTCTTTGCTTAGTGCTGGACCAACTAAAAGGGAAAAGTGAGTTTGGTTTAAAAAGAAAAACTCACTAAATCTGACAGATTAATACTCTTATTTAATAATAAAACCTACTGGTATTAATATCCCACCTGCAGATTGATCAAAAGTTCAAATAAACGTTAATATAAAAAACCTTAGGTTATGATGATGTCTGTCAGCGTTTTGGTATCTAAATCAATTTGGAAAATAAATGAAAACCCAAAGATTATAGGAATGTTACAGTTTGAATACTAAAAGAAATACAAAACATCTCAATTTTTTTTGATGATTACTGTAATAGAATCCAAAGTGCAGAAATACTGTGAATTTTCCAAAGGAACATAGGCATGTGCAAAAGAAAAACCACAGAATCCAAGATTTATGTTATTATATAATGTGCCATACTTACTTTCATAATCTAGTATCAGAAAACAAAAAATATACAATGACCATGCAGAATTTTTAGGGGAAACAGTGATAGAAAATGATGGTATACACACAGATGATATAGCAACATAAACTGTAAGTAAGAAAGCAAACATATCAACCAATAACTCTTAATATGTTGGACTGTTATTTTCTATGATACTATTATATGACAGAGTTAACCTGTGGATGACTTTTTCACATCAGTTAATAGATGTTAAAAGGAAAACAATCTTTCTATTATATAATTATGTCACAATTACTCTTTTGAAGGACATTTAGCTACCATTGCAGTGCTGCTTCAAAAGCCTACTAAACTAGATTAGCAAAAACAGAGCTAATGATTATCTCCTAGTCAGAAAATAACCTCATGCTGTAATAGCACAACTAAATTATTACATAGGAAAATCAACTACAATCATAATCTATTAGCCTAGGTCACAAATTTCAAATACATATCATTTCTTAGTTTCATTTGATAATATTTGATAATTCACTGAAATATATCTCAATACAGCATTATATCAATTAGATATGAAGCTGGTAGCCAACTTATTCTTTTTTTTTTTTTTTCGAGGGCAGTGTCACTGGCCCTCATATGTGGGACCTGAACTGGGGCCGCTGACGTCCCAAGCCAGTGCTTAACCACTGCACCACTCAGCCGGCCCGAACTGATTCTTTTTTAGAACATGCCAGTGAATTAAAAAGTTATCATGCCCACATATAACAATATGTTTGACATACCAAAAGATTCATCTTTCTTATCAAGACGAAGGTGAGCTCTAACCTGCCCTGGTTCGCAGCCATCGCAAGTGTCACTGCCAGGGTGAATGTGAAAGGACAACACAGTCTCTCCAATTTTCACTTCATCTCCATGCTCAAGTACGTAAGGGTCACATTTAGTTTTAGGCTGAGGGGGAAAATTACAAAACAAAAATCCAGGAGAGTTACATATGATTATTTTATGTCTACTGTAAGTAATGTCTGATTATAACAAAAAAATACTTAAGATGGTTCTCAATGAGATAAATACATGCACACATTTCCACAACTTGAGGATGATGCATAATGTTCTACTAATGGAGAAGAAGATACCTGAGCTGAGCAACTTCTAATTTTTATATTATCAAAATCCACAATCTCCCTATCTCCATGCCCAATCCTTTCAGAGAAATACCCAACACAAACTTCAAACAGTCTATTACCAAAACAAATCATAGTCCAAAAGCTGAAATGTTAAGGAGATAAGTGTATATACTATTTCCCTTTTTCCCTTCTTTTCTCTTGATAATTAGGTTTTATTTCATTTTTGATTCTTATATACTAAGAACAAGCCTCCCTTTCACCCCTTTCAGAGCCAAACACTTTGCTATATGTTGGGGATAGAAGAGTTAACTGAAAAGACATAGCCCCTGCCTTCCAGGAGTTTCCCGTTTAACATTTTCATAAAAACAATTTTTTTATAAAACACAAAAAGAAGGGCCCCTACAGTTTCTGTAAGAACATTTACTCTGGATAACTTTAAAAATGCATTTATTTCTAAAAATAAGGTATAGATACATAATTAGAAGTGAAATTACCTTATACTCAATAATCAAGTATCCACTTATATACTCTTTTCAGCCCTTTCCCAAAATTCCCTTTCAGATAATACATTTGGACTTGAACAATGGTCGAAACCAAATGATATGTATAATAACTATGGCCTTTAGAAATAAAAACTTCCAGTTCAAAAAAAAATTTTTTCAGTTCAGCTTTTAAAAATAGTGTACAAGTAATTAATTAATACATACACACTCACCTGAAGAATCTGCTTTCCATTAACAACTGTACCATTTTGACTGCCTTGATCCACAAGGACATAACTTTGTAAGTCATGGTCAAAATAAATTTCTGCATGAAACTGAAAAAAGGAACCAGGTAATTAATTACAAGGTAGTATACTGGGTTTTGTTTTGTTTTTACCATAGATAACAATTACTCTATGATAGAATACAATGGACTTTAGTCTTGGATAATTTAACTTTTATTTTTTTTAAATACTTTTTTTGAACACAAAAGTATTACAATACTTCTGGTAGAATTGCGGATATTACCGAAGAAAAATTCACATAATTCCACCTATAACTATCATTAATTATTTGGCATGTGTCCTACCTTTTCTACTTCTATAACATAGTTGAGACTATACTATATAAACAATTTGAAATAATTATTTTTAAACTAATGTAAGAGTTTTTCTATTTCATTAAAAATTCTTAATACCGGACCGGCTGAGTGGTGCAGTGGTTAAGCGCTGGCTTGGGAAGCCAGTGGCCCCGGTTCGGGTCCCACATATGAGGGCCAGTGACACTGCCCTCAAAAAAATAAATAAATAAATAAAATTCTTAATACAAAAAGTGATTTGAAACATTCAAGGTGAACTTCTCAAAGTTTTCCAGTTTTTCAATACTCAGGACTAATCACTTTCTCCTTGCTCCACAGCATTTTGTTTATGTGACACATATATGAAATTACTCCGTACGTAATGTCATTATACTGCTTACAATTACTGCTTACATTAGTTTACATTTTTGCTTACCTCTCAGTTCATAATATACTGCCTCACATATATTGGACATGTAGTCAATACTGTCTCTTTAATTGGATAAAGAGCTGCAGAAATATTTAATTTAAAATTTCATATATAATGCACTATGGTGGGAATATAAAATGGTGCAGCAGCTTTGGAGGGGTCTGACAGTTCCTAAGAAGGCTAAACAGTTACCTTATGACCCAACACTTCTACTCCTAGGAATATATCAAGAGAAATGAAAACATACATCCAAACAAAAACTTGTACACAAATGTTCAGAGAAGCATTATTCTTAATAGTGGAAACAATTCAAATGTCCATCAATTGATGAATAAACAAAATGTAGTAGATCCATTCAATGAAATACTATTATTTAGCAATAAAAAGCAATGAAGTACTGGGCCGGCCGAGTGGCTCAGTTGGTTAAGAGCTCACTCAAGAGTGCGAGCTGAGCTCTGAGCAACGGCGGTTTGATGCCAGCCCGAGCTGAGTTGCCGTTGAGCTGTACAGCTCAGCTAAAAAAAAAAAAAAGAAATGAAGTACTGACATATGCTACATGGATGAATCTTAAAGACATGCTAAGTGAAAAAGCTAATTACAAAAGGTTACATGTTATATGATTCCATTTATATGAAATGTGCAAAATAGGCAAATCTAGAGAGACAGAAAGTAGACTGGTGGTTGACAGGGCTGTGGGAGTTGGAAGAAAATGAGGAGTGACTACTATCGAACATGTTTGTTTTTATGGTGATTAAAATGTTCTAAAATTTATATGGTGATGGTTGCACAACTCTATGAATACACTAAAATCCTTTGAATTTTACACTTTCAATGGGTAAATTGCATATGGTATGTGGACTATATCTCAACAATGTTATTCTTCAAAAATTTCATAAACATAAATTATAAATGTTTCAAACAGAAAAATATACTGAATCTGTCTGCCCATGATGCAACTTTAATAAATTTTGCGATATTTGCCTCAGATATTTAATATATTATCCATCGATGTGTACCACTGTCCATCACCCAACCTTCCTTTACAGAGGTTTGATGTTTATTTAATCATAATACATCTCATTATATTTTTACCACCTTTGTATGTATCTGTAAACAATATATGTTTATTTTGCCTGGTTTGGAACTTGATATAAATGGGAATACTATATGAATTTTTTATTGAGATATAATTTAGATAGGAAAATTCACAGGTCTTAAATGTACAGTTTGATGAGTTCTGACAAATGTATGTTACTGTATATATTTCTTTTATTTTGTATCTTTAGTTTAATGTTATGAGGTAATCCAGTTGTCATGCACAGTGGTGCCATTTTGCCAAACGGTAATCCATTACATGGATGTACCACAACCCACATACTCTTCTGGTGTTGTATATCCAGGTTTTTCCCAAGATTTTTTTTCTTTTTAAGTGTTTCAATGAATGTTCTTGTACATGCAGCTTTCTTATGGACAATGCAAGTATTTCTCTGAGATATATACTTAAGAATGAAATTGTGAAACTATAGTATATGCAAATCTTAAACTTTATTAGATATTGCCCAAGTGGTTGTACAAATTTATATTCCCAGCAGCACTCTACAAAAATTAATTCCTCTATATATCCTTAACCAACTCCTGGTATTGTCAGAATTTTTAATTTTTGCAAGCATAACAGATGTGAAATTAAATCTCATTGTGATTTTAGTTTGCATTTCCGTGATTACTACTGAGGCTGAAACCTTTTCTTGTATTTATTAGTTATTTGGGTTTCCTCTTCTGTAAATTTTCTCTTCATGTCTGTACATTTTATTCAGTTAGGTTGTTTAGAATAAAACTATTGAAACTATTTGAAGTCTGGTGACTTGACACCTTATTCCAAAGAGCTATTCTAAATTATGCTCTCAATAGGAGTGATACTTAAAAAATACAATGAATGAAAACTGACATCTTGGTTTCACCTGTGTTTCTTAAATTACTAGACAGGTTGAATGGTTTTCACATGTTAACAATGATATTTCCTCTATTGTGAATTGCTATTTATGCCCTTTACTCATTTACCTATTGGTGTCACAGTAGGGTTTGAAAAAGTGAATTTGTATTAGCTTTTAAAATGTACAGGATATACTGGGGGTGACAAAAAAATGTACACATTTTAAGACATGTTATTTATATATTACTTTTCAAAGTTGAATTGAATTACGGTAACAATGTGTAGTATGATGTTTGCTCAAAAGATGGCATTAATCAAATGAATGCTAGTGTATTCTATTATAATTTTAATACAGTTTTTTCCTTTCTTAAAATGTGTATACATCTTTTTGGCACCTTCTGTATATTTTATCTTATTTGTCTGAGTGTCCTAGTTAGCTTTTTAAATTTATTTAACATATAGGAGTTCTGAATTTAAGTTATTCAAAATTATTTTCTCCTCTGTGATTTTTTTTTATCCGTTTTTTAAACTTAGAAGGTCTTCTCCTATCCCAGTGAAATATTTGTTTCTGATTTAAACCCAATATTAGTATGAAATGTGTGGAGTTTTTATTTAATTGTATTCATCAACTTGGATATTTGTAGTAAATAGTGTCAAACTGATTTCACACAGCTAACAAATCATCTACCCTACCAGTGGACACGTTAATTTACAAGACAAAAAGAAAAAGCAGAAATGCTACCAGAGAACTACCTATATTTTAGATTGGTGCTGGGGAAGGACTTCTTTGCTATTTAAGTTACAGATGGGTTTTCTTCAGGGGCAAAAAATTAAAGGGTCACAGGAAAGTAAAAAAGCAAGATAATTTGGTCATAGTTAAGATTATGAGGATTTACTTCCCTCTGAATGAATCCAAGCATAATAAAAATAACTAGAACTTGCAAACTAATATTGGGGAACAAATTTCATTTCAAGAATACAAAAATCACATAAATATATACTTTAGCTCATTAAATAGAAACAAAACAGGTATGATGAAAGGTCAAAACATAAAAAAATAAAAAGGAAAAAGATAACCACCATAGAAGGGAGGGAGATCTACAGAAAATATAGTACAGAAACAGATAAATATGAAGTATAGAGTCTCAGTAGATAAACCTTTTGATTTTTTTTTTTTACCTATAATTTAAGTTGCAAATCTTTCCTTATATTAAGTTTTAAAACCCGAACTGTTCTTGTTCTTGAAACCATTATAGGTTCAAGTAGGAAAAGCTGTAAATGGAGAGCCTCAGTGGAAGAGGATGGATTGTTCTTGGGTTGTAAAATACTCTGGACTCAAAGTAGACATTTACTAGTAGCCTGAATCCAGGTCTGATTCATTTTTGAACTGCCATAATATCTGGTATTTATTTCATTCAATAAATATCTGTTAAATTGGTAGTATTTTAATACTTAAATTAATCCACATTTTCTACTCTTGCTCCAGACTGTCAAAAATTAAACATAATTTAGTTAATCCAAATTGTGATAGAGAATTTTTATTTTCTAAAGTAGTGGAATAAACAAACCTGCATTGCATTCCTTACCATTACTACAATGGCTATTTACCTTTCTATTAAATGGGAAAATCCCTAAGCTTTGTGCCATAATAATGATTTATAAAATTACATCTAGGGGTCTACATCTGAAAAAATCAAAGAGCTTACCTTACTGACACCAACTTCAGGGATTCGGAGAGTATGCTCCATATCTTTCTCTCTGCAGAGTTAAGGAAAATGTCTTTAATAATTTTTGAAGCATATATAAATGCAGCAATAGTGACACGGAAAGAATTTTTTTAAGGTCTTTTTGTTTTCCAAAGTATGTTTAAGAAAAAAGAATGTAAAAATGTAAGTCTCTCTATCACACTAAGTCCAGTTTCTTTAATCCTACTCTAAATTTGCTATTTTAAAGGAGTTTCCAAAATTACTTTCATTCTTTGGTACATCTATCCCAGGCTAATAAAAATCCAGTGGAATAAAATATCCTTTGTATTAATGTCAATTATTTATCCCAGGCCTGTTGACTATGTTCCCATTTCTATTACTACATATAAAAGAAGTATACTAATCTCCAAGAATTTAAAATCAGGATATTGCATAGAATCTGAATTATGGATAGATTATCTTTCCGGTTAGGAAGAAAGAAAATTACCCTACTCATGATTAAAACCTACCGCTCTAGCAAGCTGGTTATGGACTACCAAGCAGTAAAGGAAAAAAGGCAAGAAGAGGCCAATTCTGGGTTTAGGTAAGTAATTTAAACCTAAAAAAGGCAGTACAAAAAGTAAGAAAATGACAAAATCTCAGTGAAAGATATCACCAAGATTTTATCTCATTACACAGGCAGCCCCCTTTTGGGACTATGAAGTCATATCCTCAACCGATTTCCAAAAGCCAGTGACAAACAGTAAGTGTCAGTAATATTTTTTGAGTGGGAGAGGGAGGGAGATGGATGTAATTCTTTTGCCTATTCAACAAGTACCATGCACATTTCATGATAACTGCTCAAGAGACATACAATCCACCAGAATAAGACAGGCACACAAATACTGTAATATTAAACATTTTACCTTCCAATTGTAGCAGGGTTTACAGCTGTAATGATAAAAAGTGATCCTGTCTGCAACACTGGTGATCTAATAACGATTACTCTAATACATGGCGGCCAAATTTTTTCGTCATCTGCCAAAGAAACAAGTGGGTAAATATTAATTCAAATGCTACGGGAAAAGTTAGAAATGTTTAGGAATAGTAGGAGGCATTCATAAAATAAAAATGTATTGATCAAAAGGCTTAATTCTGTTTAAAACAATCTTCTTAAATTCTGCTATATAACATACCAATTTAAAGTGATCAACCTAAAGGTATTCAGCAAATTCAGCATCTATCACAATTACAAAATAACTCTTTTTTAAGATCTTGGAATTTGAAAATATTGCAAACAAGGCTTTTTATATTACATTAGAAAAACTGAGTCTATTCTTTTTTAAAAAAGAAGTCCATTAAGAACAAAATAAGCTCATATACCCTAATATGAAATCCTGGGTTTAAAAATAAGCCTTGGGCCGGCCGAGTGGCTCAGTTGGTTAAGAGTTGGCTTAGAGCGCGAGATCTGAGCAACAGGGCCGCCGGTTCGATTCCCACATAGGCCAGTGAATGCTGCACCCGAGCTGAGCTGTCACTGAGCTGCCAACAGGTGACAGGGTGGCTCAGCTAGTGTAACAACAAGATTGCCTGTTGAAGGTGGGCTATGCCCACCCACAACTAAGACTGAACTCGGTACCTTAAGCTGAGCTGCCGCCCGAATGGCTCAGTGGGTAGAGTGTGCACTCTTAACAACAAGGCTGCTAGTTCAACTCCCACATGGGATGGTGGCTACGCCCACCCGCAACTAAGATTGAACACAGCACCTTGAGCTTAGAGGCCACAAGCTGCCGATGGGAAGCCAGATGGCGACTGGCGCCCTCCACAACGAAGACTGAAGAACAACAACTTGGCTGGTCTCCTTCCTCAATTCCCCTACACTGCTCCCCTCCCCCAATTCCCCAATAAAATTAAAAAAAAAAAAAGTATGTCTTTATATCCTCAAGTAAAAAAATATTAGATTTATCCTAATACCTATGTAGCTGAATTCACGGACTACACTTTTTAAAGACAATTTGCTTCTTCCCCCTCAATTATAAAAATAGATAACAAATACCTAACCCACTAAAATAGACTTAATACATATTTTAGGATTAGAACATAGGTAACTTGGTTTTGTGTTCTTCTGACTAGGCCATTCAATGTAATGAAACATTAAGGTCCAGTATTAGTCACTTATTCACATCCTACTCTCTAAAAATAACCAAGTAGCAGCCCAAATAATTTTTTAGTAATGTCATTCAAATCATCAGTTTAAAACAAGCAGTTTACTTTTTGGCAGATATATTATATAAGTTGCTAGCACCTTTAACTGTGTTGCTCTTTTACAATGACCAGGCTGGGTTATTTCTGTAAAACTGAATAATGGTTATTTACTCACCTTCATCCTCAGTGTCTTCTGCAGTTACATTGTCTTCACTGGTAATATCTTCGTCATAACTGTCCTCGGTCTGAGAGTCTGTAATTTCACCTTCTTCTGGCTCGCTATCAGTCTCTGTGATTTTCTCATCTTTAAATGAAGTCGAATTGTGGATGTTTTCATTAAGAGGGGATTCTCTAGTCTTTCCGCTAACTGGAACAGAGAATTTAGGGGAACTATTTTTGTAATGAATGTCTATTTTGGCCTTCTTTTTCACATTTGCAAAATCGTCTCCCTCACTGAAGCTTATATGGTCCACACTGGATGTTTTTTGATCTTCTAAATTCAAATCCTGGAAAGAGGTGGGTGGGAGGTAGAAACAGGAAAATAATCTTAAATCTGACCATCTAAATGTTTCAATGAATTAGTGAAGATATATATATATATAGTGAAATAACAACAGTTACTATCTTTACCCCCTCTTCTGCTCATGTTCCCTTTCTTGGTTAGTGACATTACCATCCACTTGTCATCCAAATCAAAAATCTTATAGTTATCTTTGACATCCCTTTAATCACTGCATGAAATCACTTACCAAGCACTATAGACTATGTTTACAGTTTATCCCAATTCTCTCTGCTTATCTATTCTCAATGTCCTCAATTGTCTCAGTCCAGGCCCTCATTTATCACTTATTGCTTGAACCAGGTGACAGTCTAGACCAATGTTGCCCAATAAAAATATAATGCAAGCCACATTTATTTAAAATTTTCTAATAGCCACATTAAAAAGGTTTTAAAAGCAGGTGAAATTCATTTTATTATTTTATTTAGCCCAGTATTTACAAAAATATCTTCATTTAATATATATTAACATTTAATCAATACAAAAATTACCAATGAAAGATTTTACATGGACTTTTTGTACTGTCTTGAAAACTGGGAGTAGCTTACACTTACATCTTCATTAGGACCAGCTACATTTCCAGTGCTCAACAGCCACATGTAGCTAGTGGCTACTTTACTAGACAGTGCAGGCCCAGAGAACACATCTACCCTAAACTTTCTTTGTGAACTTTTAACCAATTATCAAGTCAACACATAAAATACAGAACTGGCATTGATTACAGCAGAGATTTAAAGATCCTAATGTACCTAATGTAGCAGAACAGTAGTTTTGCTAAAATTTAGTACTTTATTGAGTTGGTCTGTTAATACACAACAGTTTAAAGTATCGATGAATCAGTTACATCTCTTATATAAAATTACAACTTACCTGGCATAAGCCTTTTATTATTTATGATACAATTATATTGGGCATGCCTTACAACATATGTACAAATCTATTATGTGAACCTTAGAAGAAGCAGAGAGTTATATTCCTCTTTTTTCTTTGGTTTGTAGCAAACTAAATTTTCTTTCTACCTTAGAACCATATGATGAAATGAATTCATTATGTTCTTCTGTTATTTTATAAAATATTAGAGCATCTGAAACACATATTTTTAATAGCGACATAAATTCAGTTTAGAGACTGGCTAAACACTCACAGTGTGACAAACTATATACACTTCCAGCAACAGAAATTCACCAAGGACAAGAACAAGGGCAAGGAGCTGAACAATCATGAGCTTTAAAGGCCATAGTGAATTATAGCAAAAAATGTCCCTATCTACATATACTTTTTAAAAAAGCACTTTCCAATCTTGTATATCTTCTTCTTATTACTGCTTGTAAGACAGCATATGCAAAATAAAAATGAGTGACATTTACAGAAGTGCTACTTTTTAAACATTATTTGCCAGTCCAGAATGTTAAATATCCATTAATACATAAGAAAGGGGGCCTATGTGTGGGCACTGAGGCATGGGTGCATATTTCAAGTTACTTACTCCACTCTACTCATTCTCCTCCTTTCCTTCCACATACCCACCACCTACAAAGAGTGAGGCTCAGAGTATCTCAAAAAATAAAGAAAAGGTGAGGATGTCTTAACTGATCTCCCAGGCTTCACACCTACCTTTTAGAATCCTGGAAGAGCTATCGAAATTCCATCAGGATTTTTTTTATGAAGTCCCTGTCCTGGGGTTTACATATTTTCGAAGGAGGACAGCAAAGATGAGTAGTTATGGGAGCTAAACTGAACAAAAATCTCACAGAATGCTTTCAAATTTCATTCTCTAGTTTGTCAGGAAGGGTCATTTGATGACCCCTACATGTTCTTTACTCACTGCTAAGAAGTACTTTCAGAACCTATTCTTTCAAACAGTTCAACCACTAGTAACAGGTAGGAATCATTAAAACAGCATTCTTAAAAGCAAACAGAAAACCCATTTTTAGTATTTTAGTCACATACTCTTCTATTTCTAGGCATTTTCAGTGAAAATAAGAAATAAAAACAAATCAAAGAGAATGGAAAATAAATCCAACAGAATTTCAATTTCATATTTGAACTGTACTTCAAATTATACATTTAAAAGCTTTTTTCTTTGGTTAAGAGAAAAACGCAATGGCTCAGTTAGTTAAGAGCTCACTCAGGAGTGTGAGCTGAGCTCTGAGCAACAGCAGTTCGATGCCCAGACCGAGCTGAGCTGCCAACAAGTAGCAGGATGGCTCAGCTAAAAAAAAAGAGAAAACGTGAGACAGAATTTTAAGAGTAAAGTACAAATAGTTGCTACAATTCACAAAATGCCAAAACAAATAAGCCTCCATTCCTGCCTATAAACCACCAACCTTATCCATTGAATGAGTAAAAATAACAGCATTAGTAACATTTTTTATACTTTCTTCTTTCAATTTAACATTATATCATTAGCATTTTTCAAATTCCGTTCAGTCTTTATAACTATCATTTTAAGGACTAAATAATGCTTTTTCTTTTTTTTTTTTTTTTTTTAAAGATTTTATTGGGGAATTGGGGGAGGGGAACAGCATTGGGGAATCAGGGACAGGGAACAGACAAGTTGCTGTCCTTTCTTTGTTCTTCAGTTTAGTTGCGGAGGACGTTGCTTCACTGGCCCATGCTGGTATTGTCATTGCGCTCTTCCTGGCTATTGGCAGCTCACGCTGGCTGCCGGCCACTCACGCTGGCTGCAAGCCACTCACTGTACCTATGGCAGCCCACTGCAGCAGGGGCTGCAACCTACACCGTTGCCGGGACTCGCAGCCCAGCTCCACATGGAGCTGTTGTAAGGTGTAGAGGGCAGTGTCACTGGCCCTCATATGTGGGATCCGAACCAGGGCCGCTGGTGTCCCAAGCCAGCTCAACCAATGCGCTACTTGGCCGGCCCTAAATAATGCTTTTTCAATTAAATGTATTAATATTTTTTTAACCAATATCTGTGGGCCATTTGAACTTTTAAATTTTTTTCTGCTCTTATAAATATTGCTATATAATTATACAAATTATTCTTTTATTTCTTTGGGTTTAAAAAAAATAATAATTACCAGAAATGCGATTTTTCAATTAAAAAATAGCAACATTTTTACAGTTACTGATACAAATAGCCAATTTTCCAAAAAGATAACAATTTACACTCTTAATATGTACCTACTCTATATTTGCCAAAAATGGATTTTTTTAAGTTTTTGCCAACAAAATAGGTAAAAAATTGTTCAATATGACTAAGAAAGTTGAATTTTTTATCTACGTAAACTTACAAATTGTTTTTCTTTTATTATAAATGGTGCATTGACATCAACTTATCAGTTGAGGGTTGGAAAATTCTTCCAAATTATGTAATGCAAGAGTGTTTTATCTGAACTAAACCTACCTCCTTAAAACTTTTAAGAAATTCCTTTAACTTCCAGTGACTGAGAAAAGTCTGTTTGCCTCATGTGAACGCTCCTTGGTTAATAGATTCTGATACCTTATTATCTTAATGGACATGTCTGAAATATAGTTAGTGAATGATTTTCAGTTTCATCAAAAATTTTGGCTTATGAGCTGCCGACGTGCAGCCAGATGGTGACTGGCACCCTCCACAACAAAGACTGAAGAACAACAACTTGGCCGGTCCCCTTCTCCAATTCCCCAACACTGTTCCCCTCCCCCAATACCCCAATAAAATCTTTAAAAAAAAAAAAAATTTGGCTTAATTATGATACATTATTATTTATATTTTTAAAATTATGAAGACAATACCTTTTCCTCATTTGTTGTAGAAGTATCTGGATCCTTCCGTCTCTTCTTCAACTTTTTATCTTTACTTTGTTTTGTGCCAGAAGTCTGATAAGGCTGGAGATCTACTCGAGAATGAAATTGATATCGACCACTTTCCACATCACAGTAGTAATAAATTCCAGTGGAGGGGTCATAATACAGTTGATTTTCCTTTCAAAGTCAATAAAACAGTAAGTTCTATTTATATAAGATGAAATAAAATAGAAAAATAAACAATATATTCAAATGCAGCGAGTGTTTTCTTTTAAGATATAAATAAAAATATCAGAATGAAAAATGCTTGTAATTTTCCAAAATACTTTACCATTCCATATCTGCTCTAATTATCCTAGAGTGAAAAATGAGTACATTTATATGTTAAATTAAATAATGAAATTGCTAATATTTGAACATTTTTTAACTTACAGAAACAGCTATTTCATATGGTTCAACTTAATACATTAACAAACAATGATAACAAGAAATCTTTGAGGAGTTATGAAACCTAAGATATCCATCATATAATAAAAGAATTCCAGACTCATTACACTTATTTTACAATAATGGTTTGGTAGTATAAACCCCTCCAATCCTTCTCTCAATGTTATAAAAATAAAAATTTGCCTTTTAATGTTCATGACTAAAAATTCTAAAGAAAAATTTGAAAACAGTAAGTAACTAAAGACTTACAAGTGAAGCAGCCATGCAAAAATAAATTTTGACAAATTATGGAAAAAAAACTAGAAAGATAAAATTATGTTGTCATCTGCATTTATCAGATACTGGCCAGTGCTCTATAACCAAGAGTTAATTGAAAGTCTGTATTTTCTTTTCATCATAAATCCATGCAGCTGAGACCTGGAAACATCTTATAATGTACGCACTGAGATTCAGCAACTAAAACTTACTGAAAAAGAATAATTTATTTTTCTAATTGGTGATACTATTGCAATTTATTGTCTTTAATCCATTTTGCAGATCTCTTATAAAAATACCTTGAATGCTGTTTTTCCCTTAACTAAAAACTGAATGGAAGCATTCTAATCTTTATTTCTAGTGACAACAGAACTTGTATAATTCAAATCTTTTTAATCTGTTATGTCTTTCAGTCCAAAATATAGTTTCAAAAATATTTTTTAAATTGTATTTAATTAAAATAAAATGAAATCTGGCACAATAAAAATGGTACAACAATGAAGTCCCTAACTTACTAAGGCATATATAACCTGCAGAATGTAACTAACCATTTACAGAATAGATGTCAGGAGGAAAGATACAGAAAGGAAGGTAGAAGAATGACAAAGACTAATGTCATATACTTGCAAGCTCTGTATTTTCATAGAAGCCAAACAAGTACTAGCTACTCTCTTTGGTAATAAGAATTTAAACATTAATTTTCTGATATTAATTAGCATCGACAATTGGTATATTACTGTGAAAGAAATCCTTCTCTTTACAAAGGATTTACAAAGCTAACAACAGTTCCAGTAACTGGAATGATGCTTCACTTTGGGGCACTACATTCTATAATTCCTGAGGACCAAATCACATGCCTAGACCATTAAGGTTGAGGTATGCGGGTATGTGAGTTCTATCATCATTGTCATCAAATCTTGAATAAAATCTAATTAAGTATCAGACTTCAACAGCCATAACACTGTATTATAAATCAAGAACTTAATTTTCTGGTTCTGTCCTAGTCAGTGGTCCATTACATTTCTTATTCCATACTAACTACCTAGTTCTCACTGTTAACAGATTGATTTTTTTTTTTTTTTTTGAGGGCAGTGTCACTCAAAATATGTGGGATCCGAACCGGGGCCGCTGGCTTCCCAAGCCAGTGCTTAACCACACCACTCGGCCAGCCCAACAGATTGATTTTTAAAAAGTGAAATGTTTAAAAGTCACAGAATATAAAACACTAATAATAAACATGCTATTGAGAATTCAAGAAAAAGACTCCCTGTAGCCTCAAATGGATTCATAAGGTACTTAAAACAAAAAAAAAATCTTACCCCAAACCTAGAATTAACCATGTGACTTTCTTATAAATGGTATGAAAAAAATGTTAGGTTAGGTTCTTAAACATTTACAACAATGTAGTTAATTGACTGCTTTTATTAATAAATGCTCTAAGATTTTTGTATGTTACTTTATGTATAAAAGTTTATTAGACCTCTCTAAAATATTAATGTATAATAATCACAATTAACTTATTTAATTAAAAACCTAGAAGTATAGCATCATAAGCTATTTTATAATTCTTTACTCTTATGAAATAGCCTTTAATCAAACATAATTGGGTTTTTTTTAAGATTTTTTTTTTAATTGGGGAATCGGGGAAGGGGAACAGACAAGTTGCTGTCTTTTTTTTTAAAGATTTTATTTGGGAATTGGTGGAGGGGAACAGCGTTGGGGAATCGGGGAAGGGGAACAGACAAGTTGCCGTCTTCTTGTTCTTCAGTTTTAGTTGCAGAGGATGTTGCTTCACTGTTGGTATCGTCATTGCGCTCTTCCCGGATGAGGCAGATCGGTCGCTGGCCTCTGGATGTCGCTCATCGCGGCTATTGGCAGCTCACGCTTGGCTGCCAGCCGCTCACACTGGCTGCGGGCCACTCACTGCAGCCTATGGCAGCCCACTGCAGCAGGGGCTGCAGCCCACACCATCACCGGGGCTGGCACAGCCCAGCTCCAGGTGGAGCTGTTGTTAGCTGTAGAGGGCAGTGTCACTGGCCCTCATGTGGGATCCGAACCGGGGCCGCTGGCATCCCAAAACCAGCGCTTAACCAATGCGCCACTCGACTGGCCCAAGTTGCTGTCTTTTGTTCTTCAGTCTAGTTGTGGAGGACGTTGCTTTACTGTTGGTATCATCATTGCGCTCTTCCCGGATGAGGCAGATCGCTCGCCGGCCTCCGGATGGTCGCTCATTGCAGTTATTGGCAGCTCACGCTGGCTGCCAGCCTCTCACGCTGGCTACCGGCCACTCACTGTAGCTTTGGCAGCCCACTGCAGCAGGAGCTGCAGTCTACTCCGTCACCGGGGCTCATACAGCCCAGCTCCAGGTGGAGCTGTTGTTAGCTGTAGAGGGCAGTGTCACTGGCCCTCATATGTGGGATCCGAACCGGGCCCGCTGGCATCCCCAAACCAGCTCTTAACCAATGCGCCACTCGGCTGGCCCTCAAACATAATTTTAAAGGTAGCTTCTTGCTTTTCTTAGTTCAGCTTAGGGTTTAATATTGGTATCAAGCAGCTAAATATCTACCACACAGGTTGATACTTAAAAGGTCTGAAATACTTACAGAATCATAATAGAAACCAGTGCTGTGGTCAAAATACAGTCCAGTACTCTCATCATAACTAAATCCAGTCTGTGATACAGCAGCTTCTGCTGCAGCTCTCAAACTTTCAGCTAGTGATGAACCTTCTAAGGATGTATCTTCTGTTGCTAATGCAGATGCTGGCTCCTAGGTAAGATACATCCATGTCAAATGAGACAAAAACTTCCTTATATCAACTTAGAAGTTAGCAGAATTCAAAACAATAAATACACTTGAAAGCTATTTTAAATAATAAGACTTTAATTTCTGCAATAAGACTTTAATTTGATCCATTTAAAAAAATATTTAGTAGTGTATAAGTTAATTTTCAATTTTAACCCAGTTTTGAAGACATTAGAAGCGAGTGACTATTACTCAAAAATAAATGCCTGATACCATAGGGAAGCAATCCACAAAACACAGTATTAAGTATTCCTCAAGGCAAATGATCTAGATTCTTCAATAATTATACAATGAGTCCTAAGGGAAAATATTTTTAGAAGAGAAATGGAAGAAAAAGCTATAGATTATATGAGATATACTATAATATCAAGCAGTTGCCCTGTATGAACGTTACTGAGATCCTGATTCAAACAAACTGTAGAAACAAATTTATAAAACATTCAGGGAAATTTAAACAGTGGCTGGATATATGCCATAAAGAAACCACTAAAAATTTTTGATGTGAACATGGTTATTGCAGTAGTTATCCATAATTTTTTGGTTGAATCAAAATATACTGACAAATTTTCTTTGTCTTAGTTTATTTACATCATTAAGTTTTGGGAACATAATAGAGTTGGAAACAATTACATATATGAACAAGTTCTAATATTTCTCAAAAACTGTACTAGTTACTGTATAATTATATGCAGAATATTTACAACTCTGGTATATAATGTGATGGACCAAAGAAGTCAATTTTTCTACATATTAACAATAATGAAGGACCAGTTCTTGGGCATCAACAGTTTCATGTTAAGCATTTTATTACCTGTGAATTTGAGGCAAAATGGTCCTCTTGTCCACATTCAACCTTTTCTGTTATATCAGTACCAGTGTAAGTATCATTTTCTATTTGTGACTGATCTTTAGAATTATAAGTAGAAGCTTCGATATCCTGATCTTGCTGAATGGAGAGTTCAGTCGCTTTATTTGGAAGACCAATATCCTTATAGTATGTTTGATAATAATAATCTGTAGAAAAAACAAATTCAATAATATATTAGAATAGTGTATACAGAAAGGACTTAACTCCAAAACATTGGTGCTGAAGATAAAACAATACACATTACAAATAAATCATATTTTTAGGGCCGACCAAGTGGCTCAATTGGTTAAGAGCTTGCTCAAGAGTGTGAGCTCTGAGCAACAGGGTTGCCGGTTCAATTCCCACATGGGCCAATGAGCTGCACCCAGCTGAGCTGTCACTGAGCAGCCAACAGGTGGCAGGATGGCTCAGCTGGTGAGAGCACATGTTCCTAACAACAAGGTTGCCTGTTCGAGATGGTGAGCTATGCCCACCAGCAATTAAGACTGAACACGGCACCTTGAGCTGAGCTACCCCCCAGGTTGCTCAGTGGATAGGGCACACACTCTTAACAACGAAGCTGCTGGTTCGACTCCCACATGGGATAATGGCTACACTCACCTGCAATTAATTGAACACGGCATCTAGAGCTGAGGGGAGTGACTGGACTTGGAGCTGAGCTAGCTGGGCCCTCCACAACTAAGACTGAAGGACAACAACTTGGCTGTTCCCCTTCCCCAATTCCCCAACACTGTACCCCTCCCCCAATTCCCCAATAAAAATCTTTAAAAAAAAAATCACATTTTTACAATTGTATATACATTTTAACAAATTAAAATTGATGGTGCAGATAAATCTGCAGATGCATATATCTTTGATTCTAATGCCACTTTCTGTACCCTAGCTGTGAAGCTAAAAAGGAAAAAAAGAAAAACAGTAAGCAGATTTGGATTTTCCAAAGCAAGAATAAAAAAAAACAAAAAAACACATAAGTTGTGTTCTGTCAAACCAACAAAAAAATAGTAACTCTATATAATTTCTAACCATATACCTTAATATCACTGCATAACAAATGACAATGGAATAAAGACAACACGTCAAGGGTTTATTTTTCTATCAAATTTCTCTAAAGATACTAACTTTTTAAAAAATATACTATCATACAGATATGTAATGTTAATACTATTGCTGTGTTTAGCAATTTAGCTAAATTATGTTTTAATAAAACAAGGCAAAACATAATGGGAAAGATCATTTCTTGTGATCCCTATTTATTAAAACTCAGTTGCTCAGTTATTTTATCTCACAACATAATGCCACTGATGAGGTCATGGTTGTGGGCTCAGAATTCCCCCAAAGACTTAAGAGAGTGGCACTGAATACAATGCTAAGTGGAATGCATCAACAAGAAAACATACGCCCCACACAACATCAAAACTACAACTAAAGTACAGAACAACAAGCACTGAAAATCGCCTGAAGTGTAGCTAACAGTAGTATAACTAAGGATATACAGAAGTCATGTCAAGACTAGTAGGAGGGGCAGAGATGTGGAACAGGCTGGTCCCACACCCACGTGTCGTGGTTAAAAATCAGGAGGGGTGGGCCAGCTGAGTGGCGCGGTGGTTAAGCACTGGCCTGGGAAGCCAGCAGCCTGGTTTGGAGCCCACATATGAGGGCCAGTGACACTGCCCTCAAAAAAAAAAATCAGGAGGGGTTATCTCAGTTGTGGATATCCCCCTGAGAAACAAAGGGTCCCAGCCCCACACCAGGTTCCCCAGCCCAGGGTTCCAGTGCTGGGAAGAGAAGTCCCTATAACTTCTGGCTGGGAAAACCAGTGGGGATTGTGGCTGAAAGAGACAGAGGGCTGCTGGAGTCCCAGGGTCCACACATGGACTTACTCCTGATAGGCTCACTCTCTCTGAGCTCCAGCCCTGGGGCAACAGCTTGAAAGGCACCAGGGACAAATGAGGAGAAGCTGAATTGCATGGCCTCAGGACAAGGACTGGGGGCAGCTTTCTCCAAGACAGAAGTGCTGGCAGAAGCCATTCTCCCTTTGTTGATCCCTCCCTCCCCATCCAGCCCACACATGCAGGCCAGCATCATATCTGAGGCTCCATCAACCTGGCTAACACCATTCACCCTGTCCTGGTGATTCCCTGAGACTCTGCCCCACCCAACTACTGGGCGCACCCAAGCTGCTTCCAATGGTGTTTCCTTATCAACAGCCTGCCTTGAAACACCCTACAAACTTTCCTGAAATCTATCAAAGGTTCAAACAACGTCAAACAAGCAGCATCTGGTCTCAGAATGGCCCATTCCTCTTGCTAAACAGCCCCAAGCCTGGCATTAGCAGCAGCTGACCTCAGTTCACAGCTTAGCCTCTGCCAGGCACCTCCAAGCCCAGCAAAAGTGGCAACCATCTGCAGATTACTTAGTAGCTCATACCAAGTGGCCCAGGGCAGGGCACAGGCAGTGGCTGACACTGGCCTGCACCAGAGCCCCTTCTAAGAGGCCCTTAGAACCAACATACCCCATAGTCAGCTTCAAACCATACCAGAGCACCACCCAACCACCTCAACAAACCACACACCCAAACTGGCTGGCACCAGAGCCCCAATAAAGTGAATCCTGATCCATGGGGTCAGCCCCTGCACAACAGTTCCTCAAGTGTAGTCACAGCCAGTCCTCACAAGCAATCAGCCTGAGGGTCAATCCCTCCCAATGACGTAGAAATAGGAATCAAGGCTCAACTATAACAGGAAGATATGCACAACCCACACAAAGGACACTTCTGCAGACAGAAGACATAGCAGCTGTACCTAATACATAGAAACAAACACTGCGAGGCAGCCAAAATGGGGAGACAAATATGTCCCAAACCAAAAAACAGGACAAAACTCCAGAAAAATAACTAAACAAAATGGCGACAAGCCAATCTACCAGATGCAGAGCTCCAAACACTGGTTATAAGGATGCTCAATGATCTCGGGGAGAACTTCAACAAAGAGATAGGAAACATAATAATGGAGATAAACAAGAACCAGTCAGAAATGAAGAATACAATAACTGAAATGAAGACTACTTTAGAAGGAATCAACAGTATGTTAGATGAAGTAGAGGACTGAATAAGCAATTTCGAAAAAAAGGTAGCAGGAAACGCCCCATCAGAGCAGCGGAAAGACAAAAAAAAAAGAATCCAAAAAATTGAGAATAGTTTAACGAGCTTCTGGGACAACATCAAGCATACTAACATTTGCATCAAAGGGGTACCAGAAGGAGAAGACAGCAAGGAGTTGAAAACCTATTTGAAGAAATAATGACTGAAAACTTCACTAACCTGGTGAATGAAATGGACATACAAGTCCAAGAAGCACAGAGTCCTAAACAAGATGAACCCAGAGAATGAAACACCGTAATTAAAATGTCAACGTTTAAAGACAGAATCTTAAAAGCAGCAAGAGAAAGGCAGATAGTTGCCCACAAGGGAACTCCCATAAGATTGTCAGCTGATTTCTCAACAGAAACTTTGCAGAACAAAAGGAATTGTCACAAAATCAAAGTGATGAAAAGCAAGAACCTACAACCAAGATTGCTCTACCCAGCAAAGCTATCATTTAGAATCGAAGGGCAGCTAAAGAGATTCCCAGACAAGAAAAGCTAAAGGAGTTCATTATCACCAACCCAGTATTACAAGAAATGTTAAAGGGACTTCTTTAAGAAAGAAAAAAATAAAAAATATGAATAAAATGGCAATAACTACATATCTAACAATTAGTTTAAATGTATGTGGATTAAATGCTCCAATGAAAAGACATAGGGTAGCTGAATGGCTAAAACAAAACCCTTACATATGCTGCCTAAAAGAGACTCACTTCACACTGAAAGACACACAGAGACTGAAAGTAAAGGGAAGGAAAGTGATACGTCATAAAAATGGAAACAAAAGGGCCAGCCGAGTGGCTCAGTTGGTTAAGAGTTGGCTTAGAGTGTGAGCTCTGAGCAACAGGGCTGTCAGGTTCGATTCCCACCTGGGCCAGTGAGCTGTCACTGAGCTGCCAACAGGTGGCAAGATGGCTCAGCTGGTATAACAAGACTGCCTGTTCCAGGGTGGGCTATGCCCACCCACAACTAAGACTGAACTCGGCACCTTGAGCTGAGCTGCTGTCCAGATGGCTCCATGGATAGAGCGTGTGCTCTTAACAACAAGGCTGCTGGTTTGACTCCCGCATGGGATGATGGCTATGCCCACCCGCAACTAAGATTGAACACAGCACCTTGAGCTTAGAGGCCACAAGCTGCCAAAGGGGAAGCCAGATGGCGACTGGCGCCCTCTACAACAAAGATTGAAGAACAACAACTTGGCTGGTCCCCTTCCCCAATTCCCCAACACTGTTCCCCTCCCCCAATTCCCAATAAAAATCTTTGAGAAAAAAAATGGAAAAGAAAAAAAAAAAGCTGAGGTAGCAATATTTATACCAGACAAAACAGACTTTAGAACAAAGGATATAATGAAAAACCCAGTAATTCCACTTCTGGGTATTTATCTGAAGAACCCAAAACACTAATTTAAAAAGACATATGTATCCATGTTTATTGCAGCATTATTTATTGGGTTGTTGGAAAAGTCATGACGCATGTTTGCGACAGATGGCACTAGTTCATTTTGGAAGTACTAGAGTCATTCGCATCTGTTATTACTATGTCATTTGACAGCTGACACTTCTAGCTTCATTCTAAAAAAAAAAAAATTGAGCAATTTGGTTGAGTTTTGGAGGTTTTACAACAAGTTGAGGATGGAAGACCAAACTGTGCATTTTTGCCATATTTTACTTCCATAAAGAGAAGAACGCACATCATGCTTGTGAAAAGTTGCATAAAGTTTACAGTGACAATGCTCTACAAGAACATCAGTGCCAACGATGGTTCACGAAATCCATTCTGGTGATTTTGATCCCAACAACGCTACTTAGTCAGGGAGGCCCACCGGGGTTGATGACAAAATAAAGGCATTGATCGAGTCAAACCCATGTTACACGACACAAAAGATTGCAGAAACATTGAATATCCATCATTCAAGAGTTCATGACCACCTGAAGAAGCTGGGATACATAAGCAAGCTCAATATTTGGGTTCCGCATGAACTCAAAGAAGTTCATTTCACGTTGTGTATAAACATCTACAATATGGTCATTAAACGTGAGGAAAACGATCCTTTTTTGAAGCTACTGATAACTGCTGATGAGAAATGGATTGTTGACAACAATGTGGTGCGCAAAGTCTTAGTCCTGACGTGATGATTCGCCTCAAATGACATAGAAAAGCAGACATTCATCAGAGGAAGGTTATGCTCTCAGTGTGGGATTTTAAAGGTATCGTGTTTTTTCGAGCTCCTACCAAGAAACCAAACAATCAACTTGAATGTGTACTGTCGGCAATTGGACAGTTTGAAAGAATCCATCATCCAGAAATATCCAGAGCTTGTTAATTGTAAAGATGTGTTCCATTGCTACAACGCGAGACCACACACAAATTTGACTACCCATCAAAAATTACTGGAGCTTGGATGGAATGTGTTGCCACACACACCATACTCTCCTGACCTTGCACCATCAGAGTTCCACCTGTTTTGCTCTCTTCAAAACTCCTGGGCTGACCGAGTGGTGCAGTGGTTAAGTGCTGGCTTGGGAAGCCAGAGGCCCCGGTTCGGGTCCCACATATAAGGGCCAGTGACACTGCCCTTAAAAAACAAACAAACAAACAAAAAACGAACTCCTTGAGGGCTGGCCAAGTGGCGCATTGGTTAAGAGCTGGCTTGGGACACCAGCTCTGAGCAGCAGGGCCCCCATTTGGATCCCACATATGATGGCCAGTGACACTGCCCTCTACAGCTAAGATGGTGAAGAACAGCTCGACCTGGAGCTGGGCTGCTATGAGTCGCCGATGGCATAGGCTGCAGCCCTTGCTGCAGTGGGCTGCCATAAATTACAGTGAGTGGCCGGCAGCCGACATGAGCTGCCAAAAGCTGCCGTGAGCTACCTGTCCAGAGACCAGCAACCTATCTGCCTCACCTGGGAAGAGCGCAATGATAATACCAACATGGGCCAGTGAAGCGGCGTCCTCCACAACTAGACTGAAGAACAAAAGGACAGCAACTTGTCTGTTCCCTTTCCCAGATTCCCCAACACTGTTCCCCTCCTCCAATTCCCCAATAAAATCTTAAAAAAAAAAAAAAAAAAACTCCTTGAGTGGCATAACATTCAATTCAGATGAGGCTGTAAATCAGCACTTTGTTCAGTTTTTCACAAATAAAAACAGGTCTTTCTAGGAACGAGGAATTATGAAACTCACTGAAAGACGGCAAAAGGCTATCAAACAAAACATGCAATATATCATTGATTGATCTTTTTTCTTTATATAAATAAATGACCTTTGAAAAACATAGACAAAATATGTCATGAGGGTCGGCCGAGTGGCGCGTTGGTTAAGAGTTGGCTTGGGAAGCCAGCTCTGAACAGCAGGGCCCCAGTTCGGATCCCATATGAATGCCAGTGATGCAGCTCTATAGCTAAGACGGTGAACAACAGCTCGACCTGGAGCTGGGCTGCCATGAGTCGCTGGCAATGGTGTAGGCTGCAGTGCGGCTTCCCGCAGCTGGCATGAGCTTTCGGGAGCTGCTGCGAGCAGCTGTCCAATGGCCGGCAAGCGACTGCTTCGGCCGGGAAAAGTGCAATGATGATGCCAACATGGACCAGTGAGGCAACGTCTTCCACAACTAGATTGAAGAACAAAGGGACAGCAGCTTGTCTGTTCCCCTTCCCCAATTCCCCAACGCTGTTCCCTTCCCTCAATAAAAATCTTAAAAAAAAAAAAATATGTCTTGACTTTTCCAACAGCCCAATACAATAGCTAAGATATGGAAACAACCTAAGTGTCCATGAATAAAGTAGCAGTGGTACATATATACCATGGACTATTACTCAGCCATAAAAAGAAGAATGCAATTTTGCCGTTTGCAACATGGATGGACCTAGGGGGTATCACGCTAGGTGAAGTAAGTCAAACAGAGAAAGACAGACACCCTATGATTTTGCTTATATTATGTGGATCTAAAAAACAAAATAAACGAATAAAGAAAACAGAAACAAACTCATAGATACAGAGAACATTTTTATGGTTGCCAGATTGGAGCAGGTAGGGGGCATGGTTGAGAAAGGGGAAAGGCATAAGAGGTACAAATTGGTAGTTACAAAATAGTCATGGACATGTAAAGAATAGCATAGGGAATATAGTCAATATTGTAATAACTACGTATCGTGTCTGATAGGGACTAGATATACCAAGGTGATCACTTCGAAAATTTATATAACTGTCTAATCACTATGTTGTACACCTGAAACCTAATATAATATTGTATGTCAACTGTAACTGAAAAATAGGAACTAACTATAGGTGGTGAACACACAATGTGATATATAGATGATGTATTACAGAACTGTACACTTGAAATCTATGTAACTTTACTAAACATTGTCACCCTAATAAACTTTAATTTAAAAAATAATAAAATAAGGGCCAACTGAGTGGCGCGGTGGTTAAGCGCTGGCTTGGGAAGCCAGCGGCCCTGGTTCGGTCCCACATATGAGGGCCAGTGACACTGCCCTCAAAAAATAAATAAATAAATAAAATAAAAAATGTTTTTTAAATGGACCATTTCAATTAAAAAAAAAGAAGAAGAAGAAAACATATGCCCCTGGTCACAAGGAAGACCAGGTATGAGAATCGATGGCTCACAGCATGACAAAAATTACTCAGTGATTATGCCACAGAAAACATAGTAGCAATACTATGTATTTATAGGAATAACAATACATTTCTACTTTCCCATCAGAAGAATAAATAGAGTATCTGAAAATACCTAATCATCTAGAGAAAAGACAACATGATAACAATTTTCCTTTATCCAGATATTTGTCTGTTTAAAATTTAAAGAAAACTCCACAGTAACATGATTTGAATGTGATAGTATTAGGATATCTCCACTATCAACTGAATACCTGAGATTGACCAAGGCGGGTGGTTCTCTGTTTGTACTTCTACATCAGACTTTTCATTATCTTCGTTTCTCCCACAATGAAGTATTTTACTGAGCTCCTCTACCTGAAAGAAAACAAGGCTTCAGAAAAAACAAATCATATAGCAATCTAGTAATATATACACCATTCTCCTGAAATTACAGTAATTCTTTTCCTTGGCAAAATTTTTAGAGAAGTATCAATAGCAACTAGTTTCCTTTTCAGAAAAACTAAAAATCCTGTAATTGGCTTTCTTTCTTTCACCTTTTACATTTGCAGAGGGAGATGTTTCTATGTTTACACTCTCTTGATAAATCTCAAAATATCCCCTTCAAAAATCAGATTGACCAAATAGGGGTTTGTGAACAGGATGCTTTATTTTTAATAAATAAGAATGTTTTTATACTAATATTTGAATCAGTCAGCGGTTCTCCCTAAAGAATTAGAAAAAAATTAATTCCCATTTGTTAAATTATCTAGTATCATTCAGTGTCGTCCACCTGGAATTAACTATTCACTTAAATATACTAATGCCACTAATAAACTTTAACATGCTTTTTTTCTTTTGCAGTCTTATGACTAAATAACTGCAGCAGAAGAAAATAGAGGGGACTGCCTTAGAAGCGCATCTGTCCTCCCTGTGCCTCAATGAATGCCAAATCCAAAGAAATCAAGAGTGGAACTAACCAAAAGCAGATGAGAAACAGGCTCAACTGGACAGGTCCTCAGTGTGACACTAACTAAAAAACAAGCTTCTAACTATTTAATGATACACACAAGTTAAAAGGATAAAGGTGGTAAAACTGATTATATACAGATTATCTCAGCACTTTATAAGTTATCAGATCTGCTGGTACAACCAGGGCTGGAACTACAGTGAAGCAAGTAAGGCACCTAGGGAGCAAATTTAAGGAGCTCAGTCTCAGCCTCCTCTCTAAGTACAAGGTCTATACGTGAGAATGAGTAGCCCCTTAAAATTTTTCACCCTAGACTACTGATTGCCTTACCCTAGTGCTGGCTCTGCTACTAACCACTATTGGTCTGAACTAGATAATTTATTTAGTATCTGCTACTTGCTAGGCACTATACTCGGTACTTATTCTTAAAACCACCTTACAAATTAGTTGTCCTAATCCCTTTTACATGTGAAAAATCTGGAGAGATAAAAGTTTTTAAGCACAATTTTTTTTTTGCCTCTAAAGTCTGTATATTTTTTGTTTTTCTAACAGTTCACCCTCGATTCTCAACCCAATTTTTTTACTGCTCCAGATAAAATACTATTTAGTAATTCCGGATGACAGTTAACCACCAAACTCCACCCACCACTAGGAGAGGCTGACTAGGAAAGTAAGGAATTATCATCACCAATGGAGTCAAGGCTTTCTGTGCATTTCAATTTTCCAAGTTAGACCACTATTAACACTAATAACCATATACTGACTCTTCAAAGATTAGCAAAATGTTTTCTTTTAGAATCTCTATAGCAAGTACTTGAACAGTAAGGGCATTATCAAAGGGTGTTTTAAAAGGCTATCATAGGGCTGGCCGAGTGGCGCGGTAGTTAACGCACTGGCTTGGGAAGCTAGCGGCCCCAGTTCGGGTCCCAGATATGAGGGCCAGTGACACTGCCCTGGGGGGAAGAAAAAAAAAAAAAAAGTCTACCATATTTTGCTCCCCTCCCCCAAAAATACTTTAACAATATTTGTAGTCGCCTAACAATCTGTATACCTTGTACGTATTCAAGAACTATTGAGTAAACAAACTCAGATTTTCTATAACTCTATATAATGGGCACACCAAGTCACTGCAGCTCATCATACACTTTCATAGATCTTTGGATAAAAGCCTAACAAAGTCTGATGATGTTATAGGGTTCAGCCTATATATGTGGTTTTAGGAAAGCTACCAATATACTACAAAGGACTAGACAAAAGTTTAATTGAATAATTATGTGGAAATTAACTTGTCAGTAGACAGTATAACTGTCCAACAAATCAAGTTGGAAAAAAAGTATTATGCTCCTGTTAATAAGTCTTTTTAAAAGCTGACAGTTTAAATGTTTGTCCTTATTATATTTGATAAAAATGAAGTTAGCTGCTTCGTGTCTCTAAGAAAGTTATATCTTCCCTACTTCCACCAGAAAACCCAATATGATACACGTCCAGAATAACAACCTTCCAAAGTTCTCAAGTTTGTAAACCTGTAAAAATGTGTTCGCATTTAATTTAACCTTCACCTGTGTGGTCATTAGCATTCTCATTTTATGGGCAACCAAGGCTCAGTATCAGTTCACACATCTAATGAGTGAAAGATGAGATCCTGACTCAAGTCCAGCGTTTTACCGAACTCAAAAGTGACCTAGCAATATAACATTATAAACGTGCCTACTGCCCATGGGACGTTACGAGTGAGAATGCAGACCATCGAAAGTACTGCAAGTTCAGTTCACACCAGCCCTAACTTCTGCTCTCGCATTTCTCTAAACCGAGTAACCCGAACTCTTTCTTAGGCGCGCTCCCAATGCACTTGGCATGATAATCGCACTGAACTTTTACTTCTTTCCAGTACTCTATAAATTACAGAGTAGTTCTGGGCCCCTGCCCGGGAGCCCTTCCGAGGCTAGCGGAGGCTTCGCAGGCCTCGTCCTGGGCCGGATGGGGCGCGGGCTGCAAGGAGGCGGACCGCGCACCTGGGTGCGGAGCTCCTGGTTGTTGCTCTCGGCGCTCTGGTACAGACGCTCCGTGTGATGCAGCAGCTTCTCGATCTCCCGCACCTGCCGCTTGCAGCTCCGCAGCTCGCGCTCCAGCTTCTCCACCTTCCGCCTCAACTGGGCCAGCTCAGGCTCGGGAGAGGTGGGCGGCGATGGTGACAACGAGGGCGACGGCGCCGCGGAGGCCATGGGGTCCGGCGCGAGGCGGCCCGGAGGCGGCCAAGGGGCTGCGCTCAGACTGAGGCCCACGCAGGCGGGCCCAGAAGGCCCGGGAGCGCGCGGGCAGCGAAGGGCGGCCTCATACCCGCCCGGCCGCGGCGGCCCCTAGCCATGCCGCCCACAAGCTCACTGCCTGTAGCCAGAGGAACTGCGGACAACCAGCCAGGGGAAGGCGCCCCGCCCAATCGGCCCGGCTTTGAAACAAAAAAAACTTTATTGGTAACTACCTTCCCCCGCTACCGAGACAATCGCGGGAGCGCGGCAAAAGTGGGAAGGCGGGAGAAGTCAGGGCCCGAAACACTCAGGCAGTTCCTGGACCGTACCGGAAACGATGGCGTCGGCCGTGGGTGGGGCTGGGGCCGAAAAGGGAAGCGACGGGAAGCGGGAAAGGCCTCGCAGTGCGCATGCGCACTTCCTGGCGGTGGCGGGGGGGGCGGGGCGATTCCTGTACGTGCGGGTGTGGGAAAGTGGCTACCGGGGCGTCAGCGTGATAGAGGTCACAGCCTCTGGTCTCAAGCTGGTGCTCTTACTACGTGACATCCTTCACAATTGATTCTGGATTTGTAATATTTTTTTGTTAGGTATTATTTTATACCTCCGCTTGTAATCATACCCCTTACTTAGTTCACAGTACAACATTGGCCCATGCACAGCTCTTTTCTTTGGGGTTTGGTTCGCTTTTTGTTACACTGGGGTTCTACTCCATCCTTATTCCTCAGTCGCATTGCCTCCTTTCTGTCAATTACGGGCACCTCCTCTCACGTGTCCGATATATGTCCTTAAATATAAATCCTTATCAATATGTTTCGGGTATATTTGTTTTGCATAAACAGTATGTGGTTAACAGATGTTTTTAAAATTTTTTTTTATAGATCATTTTATTTATTTATTTATTTATTTATTTATTTATTTTTTAAAGATTTTATTGGGGAATTGGTGGAGGGGAACAGTGTTGGGGAATCGGGGAAGGGGAACAGACAAGTTGCTGTCTTGTTCTTCAGTTTAGTTGCGGAGGATGTTGCTTCACTGTTGGTATCGTCATTGCGCTCTTCCCGGATGAGGCAGATGGGTCGCTAGCCTCTGGATCTTTAAATCTTATTCATATTGCTATATTGAAATCTAAGTGCTGAATAGTATTCCAGGTATATGTATTTATTTCATGTGTTTTATGATTCGGGCTTTTGAGTCTTATTCATGAAGTCTTCCCGCCCTGAGTCATATTTTTTCTTTAACTTTATAATTTTAACTTTCACATTTCTCTATTCCAATTGGAGGGTTTCAGATGTATTTTTCCACATAATGACCTAGTTTTCTTAAGTCCATCTCCTTTACATTGCTTTAAGTAATATATATTATATATATATATACATATATATATATATAATATATATATATATACTACTGCATCAGCAACGTTGACCAAAGTGTCCACTTGTATAAATTTTTTTGGCATCCCTGGTATATAGTATATACACATATATAAGGGGGTGCAAAAAATGTATACACGTTTTAAAAGGTGTCATCTATGTATTACTTAGTAGTGCACCATAATCAGAAGTGTTTGGATATTGATGGTAACCCGCTGTATAATAATTGTGGAAGTCAAATGTGACTTGTATTTATCTTTTGTTATCGGTATATATTGAGTACTACAATTTTAATACAGTTTACCTTTCTTAAAATGTGTATACATTTTTTTGGCACCCTCTGTATGTAGGTCTGTTGTTTCTGAGTGCTCGATCCTGGTCTATTTGTATATCAATCTGTTCCTATGCAGAACCAGTCTATTTTTATCACTTTGGTTTTATAATATGCCTTAGTATCTGGCAGAACAAGTTCTCACTCTGCTTTTATTTTGCAAAATTGACATATTCATGAAACTCTATTTTTCTGTATAAATGTTAGAATGAGTTTGTTGAGTTCCTCAAACAATTCAATGGAATTGTTATTAAGATTGCATGAAATGTGGGCCGGCCTAGTGGCGCATTGGTTAAGAGCTGGCTTGGGATGCCAGCAGCCCTGGTTCTGATCCCACATATGAGAGCCAGTGACACTGCCCTCTACAGCTAACAACAGCTTCACCTGGAGCTGGGCTGCGAGCCCCGGCGATGGTGTCGGCTGCAGCCCCTGCTGCCGTGTCTGGCAGCCAGCGTGAGCTGCCAATAGCCTCTGTGAGCAGCCATCCAGAGGTCAGCGACCAATCTGCCTCATCCAGGAAGAGCACAATGACGATACCAACATGGGCCAGTGAAGCCACGTCTTTCACAACTAGACTGAAGAACAAAAAGACAGCAACTTGTCTGTTCCCCTTCTCCAATTCCCCAATGCTGTTCCCCTCACCCAATAAAATCTTTTTAAAAAATTTTTAAAAATTGCATGGAATGTATAGATTTATTTGGGGAGAATTAACATAAAATTTTACAATGTTAAGATATACCATCCACATACAATCTTTTTTTTTTCCTGCTTTTATTCATTCTTTTTTTGTACTTTAATAGAGTTTTAGTACTTCTTCTGAAAGAGGTCTTGGGCATTCTTTTCTAAGGTTATTTCTGAGGCACTCCATAGTTTTGTTGTGAATGAAGTAATATTTTCTAGTATATTTGACAGAGAAAGAAAAGTTGAAGTGATGGATAGGTTTCTAGTTTGGTCAAAGGAAGTAAGAACTATCGGAGAAGAACATGTGGATAGGGTAGGAAGGGATGTTTTAGTTTTGATTTTGATGATAATATTTAGTTTGAGGTGGCTACAAGACATGCATTACATATGTTCAGTAAGTAATGAGCATTCCAGAAGCCCACCTGAAACTTAAACAGAACCTAGCAGAATTAATACTGTGTGTAAAGAGCCACAAATGGCCCCGTGAGCCAAGGAGATAAAGTGAGCAGCCACTACTGAGTTCTGCAGAACTGTGGAACCATATGGGAATGTGGGCCCACTATTGCAGAGCTTCTGATTTTTCAAGAAAAGCCAGAAACTTGGATTTTTATGTGAAATCTCTCTGTTTAAAAATAATGGTTCGAATTAGAAAGATAATTTCTGTGACAGCATCATTATACCCTCTTCACTGTATAGGTGTTCCTCAGGTATTGCTCCAGTACCTTCTCTGCCACCGCTATCTTTGCCCCTCATGTCCCATCTTTGTTTTCTAACTTGTCTCTTTCTTTTTTTTTTTTTAAGGGCAGAGTCACTGGCCCTCATATGGGGGACCTGAACCGGGGCCACTGGCTTCCCAAGCCAGCGCTTAACCACCATGCCACTTGACCGGCCCATAACTTATCTCTTTCTTTTCCTCTCTCTTTCCCCTTGATTTTATGATTTTGTTTGAAAGAGTTTCTTTCTTTCTCTCTCTCTCTCTCTCTCTCTCCCTCCATATATTTAGTTAATTCATTACCTGGAAGAAAATATCTCTATTATTAATTAGTGATACATATATATATATATATATATATATATATATATATATATATCACTGATCAATAAATAATTTATTTATCACTAATCCACAAATAGTTTATTTATATTTATTAAATATAGAGATATTTTCTTCCAGGCAATGAATTAACTAAATCCTATGGCTAATATAATTTTCAATCCTTGGGTTATTATATCTAATAGATGCTGTGGAAATCACTAATGCCCTCGAATCTTTATCTACCCTGTATCCACATCCTTTGCCATGTGACTTTGTGGTTCCCTTCACTAAAGAGGCAGAATCTCTCCCCCACCTTTGAATCTGGGTTTGGCCATGTGATTGGCTTTGGCCAGTTGAGTTGCCAGAATAGTGGACCAGTTCCTAGAGTAGGTCTCAAGCGGCCTTAGTATTTATGGTTGCTTTCTTGGATTCCTGCCATTTCCATGAGAAGGACATACATAGGCATGTCTGCTGGTCTCAGAAGGAGGATAAATGACATATGGAATATGTGTGTTAGCTGTGTGTCTTCTAGGTAAGATACTCCAGCTAAAGCAGCCTGGAGCAGAGGCCCCAGGAAACCCTCAGACAGTTAGCAATCCCGGTGGAGATCCACCAGCGCCCCATCTAACCCAGGCCTGGGAGACATAATAAATTAGGTTTGTTGGAAGCTACTGAGTTTGATGATATTTTGTATATAGCAATAACTAACTGATACTCAACCTGATCTAGAGCCATTCCAGGAGCATTTCAGGCTGGAGTCCAAGAACCTAATATATTACTATATTCCATAACAGAGGAATATTGTCAATTAAATATACCTGATTTATATCTAATTTCTTTTAGAGTATCATCAATTTTATATTTAATGAACATTCACCATCATAATTTATGTTGGATACAATAAGTAGCCAACTCTCCAATCTGATCCTACTGTTTGATGTCACACAAGAATATCTGGGGAGCCATAGCATTTCAACAGTTCTGATTTATTGCTCCATATTACTTTTGGTCAATTGACCATTACCTGTTCCCTCCCCCTGGAGGCCCAAGGAAAAAATGAGTGGAGGATACTAAAGTGTATCCTCCAGTGTAACACTAAAACATTGGATTAATGGTAAAGGAAGGAAGCCAAAGGAAACGAGGCAGGTCCCTCTTTCCTACCCCCAACGGAATACTTACATTTTGCACCTTCATTTTATGATTCTATAATGAGTAAAAAATTTCTATGGTACTGTAAATTTTCCCATGCTCTCCACCTGGGGTGGGAGGGGCAGTCTATCATGAAGAAACGCAAGACTAGGATTGGAGAAGAGAAAGAAATATCCTTAGAGAAGGCAAGGAGCTAAAAGAAAGACAGGTTTTTTTGAAGACCAGAAGGAAACAAGAGGATGGAGGATCAAGCAGGGTCCTAGAGGCTGGGTTGGGAGCCAGGAAATGTTGCTCAACAAGAGAGAGCATGCATTGCACTGGAGAGCTGGGCAGGTAGATTTGAGGGCCACCATGAGGACTATTTATTTATGCAGGATCCAAGAACTGCTTAGAAACTGAGCCATCACCTCTAGTTTGCCCTTACAATCAAGAGAAGGTCTCCATCACCTGCACCAGGGCACTCTGATAACTGCCCTCCCTGGCAGTTCATGAGGACTTCATCCTGCAGCATCCTCCCCTACTGATTGCCTAGGAGAATTTGCAGACCATCCCCTCTCCCCCACTTTGATGCCCTGTGCATACAATACTACAAGATACCCATAAACCCATAGGAGAGAGAAAACTGCTGGAGACACAGATGTGACCTCCGGTGGAATGGGTGTGGGGAACATGTCATTTATACTTGGGGTGGGGGTTGCTGAATGAATCCATCTTGATACTAACAGAGTGTTCTTCCCTCCCTTCCATTTTCTCCCCAAGATAGAGCAATACTTGACAGTTCTCTTGTAATAATGAAATTACCTAAGAATCTAAAGAAGAATTAACCAAAGGAAACATTAGAATGCCAGAAATACATATTTACCTTCTCTTTTCAAGGAAGGGCCTGGACATGATCTTATTGTTTATTAAATATATATACTTCTTGCTTTGTTCATGAAGATTTAATGTGAGATTACAATGAATGAAGATTTAATCACCAAAGTAATGGTATCAATTTGTTGGAACAGTCTCCTGAAGAAAAAGGACAAAATGTTTATAAACCTAACGACTTCTTTATTATCAACATGTTTATTAAATATGGTCATAGTATTTCATTTGGGATCAAATGTATCTATTAAATATTAGGTTGTCGGGAAAGTCATGATGTATTTTTTGTTTGTTATTGCAAAAATGCATCATGACCTTTCTGACAACCCAATAGCTATAAACAAATTAAGGTTCATCTGAATATATGCCAAAACCCTAGAAGAGAAAGACAAAGTTGGATGCTTATGTAGCTCGTTAGGGTTACAGAGGATATCAAATAGTATAGAATTAACTTGGGAAGTTAGTGAAATGGTTTAAATGCAACTGGCACATATGTGGGGGAATAAAATAACTTTTAGATAGAGACACGTTAGCTAAATATCAGCTCTGCTGCATATAGTAAGTCTTCAATTAATGTTGTGGGTTGGTTCTTGGAAACTGCAACTTTAAGAGAAACGACATGTAATGAAATTAATTTTACCATAGGCTAATTGATATAATAAATAGGACTTATGTTCCAATGGCATATTTCTGGTCATAAAAACACCAAACTCCTAAATAAAGATCCAAAACACTTCTAACATTAAACATTGAAATAAATGTGAGCTAAACATACATTTAAGGATTAATAAAAATAAGTAAGATAATAAGCTTCCAACCTGCTTATTCCAGTTCAGGGTCTCAGATGGGCAGCGCCCATTCTGGCAACTCAAGGTGCAAGGTGGGAACCCACCCAAGATAGGAAGCCCTTCCATTGCAGGGCACGCTCATACCCACACTCACTCAGACTGGGGCCATTGAGACAACAATTCACCTCGTGCACATCTTTGGGATGTGAGAGAAAACTGGAGTCCCCAGAGAAAACCCACACTGACATGGGGAGAATGTGCGAACTCCACACAGACTGCAGCCCCAGCCAACAATCAACCTTTTTTTCCTCATTAACATTATAACAAAACAATATCGAATGAAATAATATTATTTGAGGACTTGTTGCACTAGCTGTGTGACTTTGGGCAAGTTCCTTAAGCATCTGTGTCTCAGTTTTCTCATCTATAAAGTGGAGACTAAATAATGGTACCTTCACATAGAATGATGAAAAGATGAAAAACAGTAATGTGTGTAAAGTGCTAAAGTTAGAACCTGGCACATGGTTAAGTCTGGAGTGAATATTAATCATTATTATTGTTATTATTATTATTATTGTTTTATATAATAAAAGCTTACATAGTACTTGCTGTGTACCAGGCATTGTACTAATTACATTACAAAATAATTGATGTGCGAGGCACTATTTTAAGCACTGTGCAGATATTAACTCCTTCAATTCTCATCATGATCCTGTGGGATAGGTACTATTATTACAGTCATCACCTCCATTTTACAAATAAGGAAACTGAAGCCCAGGGATTCTGTAACTTGCTTAAGATAACACAGCCAGTAAGAGTCAGAGTTGGGATTTAAATTCAGACTATTAGGACTTCCGGTAAAATGGTGAAATAGACAGAAGCTGTGCTAACTACCTCCCAGGATCACACCAAAATTACAAACAATTTATACAACATTCAACCCCAGAGGTCCCCGGAACAATAGATGAACAGAACCTCTAAACGAAGGACCTACAGAGGAGGCCACGTCAAGTCTGGTAGGACAGGCAGAGACGAGAGAGGGCGAGCCCTGCGAGGGAAGCCCCAGCTATGGGGAGGCTTCTCCAGTTGGCGGAGAGACCCTCCGGCCGCACACCAAGCTCACCAGCCCAGAGTTCCTTTGCCGGGAAGAGAAGTTCCAAGATAGCTGGCAGTAAATTAGTGAGGACTCTCTTTGCTCAGCTTGGTGAGGCTAAGAGCGGATAGAGAATCAGCAGGGCCGGCGCCCGGGCTTGCTCGCTGGTGAGCTCTTACCAGGTTCCTGGTGGAGGGAGTAGCTGTGTGAGCCGGACCCAGGAGCCTGCGGGGACGGACTGAACTGAGCACCTTTGGTGCAAAGGCTGGAGGTTTGGGGACTATTATTCCCTTCGTGTGGAGCTTGCACAGGAGTGGTATAAGGAGGGCGCCATTTTGTCGGGCTTGGGCCCTCCCACAGAGGATCAGGTCCAGGACCTCATTGGTCTGGTGGAATTGGCGCAGAAGTGCGTGTGTGCGTGTGTGCGCATGTGGCCTTGGATCCCCACCCTCCGCCCAGCTTATACTGTGTTGCCAGGGAAATGCTGGGTGGGTGCCCTCCGGCTCCAACAGGCTGCTCACTGAGACCCGGGAGTGCGCGAGCCGCCTCGGGTCCCCGCTCTCCACACTGCACTTGCAGAGTTGCCAGACTGGTGATTGGTTGTCGGGCTGCTCGGCCTGATCTGCGAGCGGCTGATTGGGACAGGCTGAGACTGGGAGTTTTCCTGGGAATGTTGGGCCGTGAGCTGTGTGCCTGTGTGATCCAGCCAGGGCTCTCCTGGTGATCTATCTAATACATCAAAGCAATCCCAGAGCGACAGCCAGAATGGGGAAACAAAGAAACATGTCACAAGTAAAAGATCAGAAGAAACCTCTAGAAATGGAACCAAATGAAACAGAGGGAGCCAACCTTTCAGAGACAGAGTTTAGAACACTGATGATAAGAATGTTTAAAGAACTTAGCGAGGACATAAAGAAGGATAGGGAAACCATAAAAAACAACCTATTAGAACTAAAGAATACAATAACTGAAATGAAGAACACACTCGAAGGAATCACCGGTAGAGTAGATGAAGCAGAGGAGCATCAGCGATTTGGAAGATAAAATAGCAGAAATCACCCAGTTGGCACAGCAAAAAGTCCAAAGAATAAAAAACAATGAAAATAGTTTAAGAGCCCTGTGGGACAAGGTGAAGCGCAACGACGTTCGAATCATAGGGATACCAGAAGGAGAAGAGAAGAAGCAAGGGGTTGAAAATGTATTTGAAAAAATAATGACTGAAAACTTACCTACCCTGGTGAAGGAAATCAACATACATGCCCAGGAAGTGCAGAGGGTTCCAAACAAGCTGAACCCAAACAGGTCCACACCAAGATACATCATAGTTAAAATGGCAAAGGTTAAAGACAGAGACAGAATCCTAAAAGCAACAAGTGAAAGACAGCAGGTTACATACAAAGGAACTCGTATTAAACTAACAGCTGACTTGTCTACAGAAACTCTGCAGGCCAGAAGGGAGTGGCAGGAGATATTCAAAGTGACACAAAATAAAGGCCTACAACCAAGATTGCTCTACCCAGCACGGCTATCACTTAAAATTGAAGGAGAAATAAAGAGCTTCTCAGAAAAGAATAAGTTTAAGGAGTTCATTACCACCAAGCCAACATTGCAAGAAATGTTAAAAGGGCTTTGTTAAACAAAAGAAAGGGGTAAACAAGCTAACCCAGGGAGACCAGGAATACAAATAACAAAATGGCAATACATATGCACCTATCAGTAATCATTTTAAATGTGAATGGGCTAAATGCTTCAATCAAAAGACAGAGAGGGCCGGCAGAGTGGTGCAGTGGTTAAAGCGCTGGCTTGGGAAGCCAGCGGCCCTGGCTCGGTCCCACATATGAGGGCCAGTGACACTGCCCTCAAAAAAAAAAAAAAAAAGACAGAGAGTTGCTGAGTGGATAAGAAAATAGGACCTATGTATATGGAATAAGACATTTCATGCAAATGCAAATGAGAAAACAAAGCTGGAGTAGCAGTACTTATTTTGGACAAAATAGACTTTAAAATGACTACAATAAAAGACAAGGGCACTATAACCCTAATAAACATCTATGCACCCAGCATAGGAACTCCTAATTATATAAAACAGAATTTGACAGACATAAAGACACAGATCAACAGTAACACTATCACAGTAGGGGACTTCAACACCCCATTGTCACCAATGGACAGATCCTCTAGACAGGAAATCAACATGGAAAGAGAGGCCTTAAATGACACTTTAGACCAGCTGGACTTCGTTGCTATTTTTAGAGCACTTCACCCTGAAACAACAGAATATACATTCTTCTCAAGTGCACATGGTACATTTTCCAAGATAGACCACATTAGGCCACAAAACAAGTCTCAGTAAATTTAAGAAGATTGAAATCATATCAAGCAGATATAAAGGAAAAACTGATGGTTGCTGGCTGGGAGGGAGTGGGGATGAGGGAGAGGGGGAAGGTTTTGGACAGCATAGGTGGGTGACTACAATGTTGCCACAGGGATATAGGGGGCAGTTTTGGGAATGTAATTGATAATGTTGTGAAGAGACTATTATGTTAAGTGAAATAAGTCAATCAGAGAAAGACAAATACCATATCATCTCACTTATATGTGGAATCTGAAAAACTGAATAAATGAGCAAAGTAAACAGACTCATAGATATAGAGGAAAAACTGAGGTTTGCTAGTTGGGAGGGGGGTGGGGATAAGGGAGAAGGGGAAGGGATTAGACAGCATAAATAGACAACTACAATATTGCCATAGGGATATGAAACACAGTTTGGGGAATATAATAATGTTGTAAAAATTTTGTGGTGTGTCAGATGGTCACATGTCTTGTTAGGGAGACCACTTCATGGATGGAGTAGAGGCTTGATCACTGCACTGTACATCTGAAGCTGATATTGTATATTGTATGCCAACTGTAATTGAATATATAGATAGTCAAGGGATGTGGAGTATACTGTAGAAGGGAGTCAAAGGAATTGTAATAGATAGTATGATATGGGGGGAGGAGTGGGGTGGCGAACTGGGGGAGGGAGGTTGTCACTTTGAGGGGTTAAAAAGTATAACTATTGCATTGTGTTGTACACCTGAAACTAATTTTTTTTTAAATGTTTATTTCACAGTTAAGGATTTAAAATAAAAAAAATAATAATTAAAGAAAAAAAAAATTCAGACTATTGTCTGCCAGCACTCATAGCTATCTGCCATTCACTCTCCACATGTTAGTACCGTCACCATCACCATCATCGTCATCTTGAACCATAAATGGAAGGTGATTCACAAGGCACTAATGTTTATATGCATTTGTTAGTTGGTTTATTATTAATGTTTTTTTCTACACAATAGATGTTTCCATAAAATTTGTGTCACTTTTGTAATATTATACTTTAGGTGCAAAAGTAAAATTGTTAATGAAAAAAAAGTATACATGGAATCATTTTGGAAGGTTAAAAAGATTAATAGGATGAAATATCTGTAAGGAAATTTAAGAGTTCATTAATAATTCCCTGTCTTCATACGATTTGCTATAAAAATTATTCTATTAATCATCCCTACTTGCCTCTCAAGTCAATAATCGAATGACCAAATGTGAAAGCACACAGTAAACTAACAAAACTCCGTAGAAATGTAAGTTGTAATTATTTGCCTTTTAGAACCTAACAGATTCAGAATAGTATTCATTTGTGTGTGTGATATAAAGATATATAAAAACTATATATATATATAGTTTATTATATATAATATATATATATTATATATGTGTGTATATATATATAATATATATATATAAAATCTCCTTGGAAAATTTCTCAAGAGCTATATTCTGTCCACATTGGTGGCCACTTGGGAAGTGGGTTTGCTGATCATGGGTAGAGACTTCTCTGAAATCCTTTTTACTGAAACCAAACGACCGCAGGAATATGTAACACAAAACACATTTTGACCAGAAGGTGGCAATAAAGCACTGATATTTCTAAAAGGAACCTGGCTCAAGAACTAACTTCTGGTATGTGGTGTACATCCAAGGAGCCAAAATATTGTCGCTTAGAGGTTTTGATCACCCAGATTCTATGGACAACTCCTCACCCTCACGCCGTCCCTGCCCTGAAGGAGCCTAGAAGCAGACAAGTGGTAATGGGGACATACTGTGATAAGTGCTGCCATTGGAAAAGCACAGGGCTCTGGGAGCAGTCATTTATCTGAAAAGCATGTCCCCATCTTAGGATCCTCATTTAAGTTAACTTCATTGAATAAATGGAATGCTTACTGGCATATGAGTATTGTGGTCATATTACTTGAGCTCTTTGATGAAGTTTTTCCATGTACCAATGTGACTGCATCTAAGAATGGGATTTCTTCTCTGTGTTTTTCAGCTAAGAAATGGCAGAAATACTGGGAAAAATTGGTATACCAAGGAAGAAGGCCCCTGTCAAGACTCTCTTAATTCTGGGAAGCGTACATTAATTGCTGTCTAGAATAGACTGAACCTGGGTTTGTTAAAGAAAAAACTATTTTGCCTTTTGTTAACTTGGTAAGGAAGACTTTATTCAGGAGTATTGTGATAAGTGTAGCTATGGAGACTATTACAATAAAGGAGAGAAATTGGATTTAACTATGAATACAAGAACAAGTGAGGATTTATAGCCAAGGAGGCAGGTGGGGATGTGGATAGAAAATTACTCCAGGAGCTTGATGAAAGGAAGCAAATGGGGGTATTGTTTGCATATCAAAAGCATTCTCACAGGCAAGTTGTTTGCTATCTCTAGAAATTAGCCAACCTGTAAGGTTCCAAGATGTCAAAGCATCATAAAATGTAGAAAAAAGTTTAAAATATGATTAATACAAGTGCTTTGCTTCTAGCTTCTAAATTATCATTTTTGTCAGCAAACCAAGTACCTCATGAAATTAGAAAGCACTGAATAAGCAAGATCATCTGATTTCACCTAACTAATAATCATAATAGGCAACATTTAATTAATTCCTGCTGTATGCTGTCTCTTAAGCTAAGCACATGCTTAATTGTACATAACACATATATTTGTATCTTGACTATAGTGGTGGTTATACAAATATGTACATGTGGTAAAATGCCAGAGAATTATACACAAAGCCCTACTTCCTCCCCCACCAAAAAAATGAGCCCATACAAAAATGGATGAAATTTGAGTAAGAACTGTAGTCTAGCTAATTGTATTGTGCTAATCAATTTCCTGAGTTTGATAATACACTATAGTTATGTAAGATGTCACCATTGGGGTAAGTTAGGTGATGGATTCATGGGACCTCACTATGCTATTCTTGCAACTTCTTGTGAATCAATTATTTCAAAATAAAAAGTTAAAAGAAAAATCCTTTGAGGCCAATACTATATTATCCCCATTATTGCACACTAGGAAACTGGGGCTTGGAGAGGTTAAGTAAGTTCATTCAGCACATTAGAGTGTAATTTCAACCTGGAGCCCATGCACTATCAATCGTCCTTCAACATACGAAGTCAGACAATTAAGTTCATGAACTCATCCCAGAAAATGTGCTACATACCTCATTGTTGAATATCACTATGGTCACTTTCGAAGTACTCCCCTTGGGAAGCTCTGATGCCAACTCCAATGCTTACTCCACCCTTCAAAGCAATTTGGGAACTCTTTCTGGAATGGCCATCAGAGATGTTGTCATATTACCCTTGATGTCCTGAATGTCATCAAAATGTCTTCCTTTCAATATTTCCTTTATCTTCCGGTAAAGAAAGAAGTCACTGGGGGCCAGATCAGGTGAGTAGGGAGGGTGTTCCACTACAGTTATTTGTTTACTGGCTAAAAACTCCTCACAGACAGAGCTGTGTGAGCTGGTGCATTGTCGTGATGCAAGAGCCATAAATTGTTGGTGAAAAGTTCAGGTCGTCTAACTTTTTCACTCAGTCTTTTCAGCACTTCCAAATAGTAAAACTTGATTAACTGTTTGTCCAGTTGGTACAAATTCATATTGAATAATCCCCCGATATAGAAAAAAAAAAAGAAAAGGTTAGCAACATCATTGCAACAAGTTTGTGAACTTAATTGTCTTAACTCATAGATAGCCTTCAGATAAAATTATGGTTCCTGCTACTCATAGAATGTTTCTGGCTTCCAATATGGTCTGAAAATAGGTGAATAAATTCAATTACACTACAGTCCTTGAAAGTTAAATTGCAGCACAGTTAAAAGTATAGGACTCGCCACTTTCAAACTGTGGGCCAAAAAGGTGCAACATACTAAACCGACAAGCTCAGGGGAGGCCTGCACGGCAGGCCCTACAAACTCAGAGACCAAAATCAACCACATAAGATGGTCTGAACATAAAAATTCCTAACTAGAAGCGGATCCTGGCCAGTAGTCACATCCTTGGCCTGTAGCTTTCTTGACAAAGGTAAATCTTTACCTTAAGTGAGCCTGTCTTTTTGCATCTAAGAAAACATAGCGTTGGAATGTCAGAGTAATCCCTTTTTTCAGACCTCCCCCCCACCCCCCCACCCCCACCCCCGCAGGAAGTTACAGAATCCCCTGCTGTTCTTCTTGTCCCCTGATTAAAATCTCTATGTGCTATAAAATGCTTTTAACTATCCTGTACCCACCAATGTAAAAGAAGTATCTGTCTCTCCAATTTACTTTTTATTCCATCCTAGAGATTTCCCCACTTTGCTTTCTCCTACCCCTTAATCTGCCACCAATGGATTTCATGCAATCTTCCTCTTTTGATTCTAATATATAAAATAAGTTGCAAAACCACCATTTTCCAGAGCATTTTCTCAATCTGTTGAGATTTTGCTTCCTGGCAATTGTCATCGGTTTGGCTCAAATAAACTCATAAGTTTTCTCTTAGGCTGGATGTTTTTCACCGACATTGCTATACTGCAAGACTATAATAATCAAAACGGTATGGTACTGGCAGAAAAAGACACACAGACCAATGGAACAGAATTGAAAGCCCAGAAATAAACCCACGCAAATACAGGCAGCTAATTTATGACAAAGGAGTCAAGAATATACAGTGGGGAAAGGACAGTCTCTTCAACAAATGGTGTTGGGAAAACTGGATAGCCACATGCAAAAGAATAAAACTAGACTACTCTCTTATACCACACACAAAAATTAACTCAAAATAGATTAAAGACTTGAATGTAAGATCTGGAACAATAAAATACATAGAAGAAAATATAGGCACTAAGCTCTGGACATCAGTCTCAGTAGGTTTTCGTGAATTTGATTCCAAAAGCAAGGTAAAGAACAACAAAAATAAACAAGTGGGACTACATCAAGCTAAAAAGCTTCTGCATAGCAAACAAAACCATCAACAAACCAAAAAGGAAATCTATGGAGCACGAGAAAATATTTGTAAACCATATATCTGATAAGGGGTTAATATCCAAAATATGTAAAGAACTCATACAACTCAATAGCAAATAAAAAAATAATCCAATTTAAAAAAATGGACACGGGCCAGCCAAGTGGTGTGGTGGTTGGGCACTGGCTTGGGAGGCCAGCAGCCCCGGTTCAGTTCCCACAAATGAGGGCCAGTGAAACTGCCCTCAAAAACAAACAAACAAACAAAAAATTAAAAGAAATAGTTTTTAAAAAAAATGGACAGAGGATCTGAACAGACATTTTTCTAAGGAAGACATGCCAATAGCCAACAAACATATGAGTATGTCTTGAGGCACACTTATATATGAGTAACAACTTCTCTACTTTCAAGAACATAATCTTAGTGGGAGTAGTAGAGACATCCACATAAAGAACCAAAATTAACCCAGAAGCAGAATGAAAGACAGCAAAAGAACAAACAAGGTGCTCTGGTAAGACAGGAGAAATGAGCCAGTGACTGCTGATGAGACCCTGAGGACCAGAATGAGAAGGTGACCCACGCACCAGTGGGGGTGGGCTTCAGTGTCACACCCAAACCCAACTGAGGATCTCTGATAGTGGAGCTAAGACCTGTCTTCCCCTTAAATCAACTGCCAACTTTATCCTCAGGCTCTGGAACAGTTCTAGGTATAAATTTATCAAAACAAACAAGAGCTCTTGCTAATGTCTGATATCATGCATTCATCAGAAAATATATGGATGTATTGTCATTTAATGGATGAAATATTTCTCATCACTTGAACCAAGGTGAGCAACTTATCATAAAACAGGATGATGGCTAGCAGACAAGGTGCAAAGATGCATGGAAGACGAATTTAGGGGCAATATAGCCTGGCCACCAATTGGGCAGAAGCAGAAAGATGAACTTCTTTTTCTGGGGACTCCATCTGGGTCAAACTGTTCAGGTGTCGAGTGGACTAAGAGGAAGAGGTAGGGACAGTGAGTAACCAACCCATGTGTGTGACTGCTGATGCACCAAATTACACCACAATCATTCCACCAGTGGACCAGTTGTTATTCATTGGCACATATTCTGTCGTTTTTTCTCTGCTTATCTAAGTGTTTCATATGGAGATGAGCCTTTTTTACTCAATTTCAGACCCTGCTGCAAATTTTCCTCTGTCCTTGAAACTTAACTGCATGGGTAAAAAGAGGATACAAATGGAATAGATAATTATTAAAATCATCAGAGTCCAAAAGATTATAGTAATGACTATTCTCTTACAAATTGCTAAAGGAATTCGCAGATGAATGTATCAGAATATCAACAATGGTTTAAGAACATCAAATAATCTCATCCTTGCCTCATCTCATTCTTGCTTCATTGCTCATCCTGCTTTCCTTGATTAAAAGGCTCAAGAACCAGCTTTATAATCTTACCAATGCTATGTTTATACAGGTTCCCCTTCCCACCCCCTGCTATCTGAAGGTAGAGTATGCCTATGATACCTTTCATAAACCAAAACGGTGTAAATTGAAAAGGCAATGACTATTAATTATACGGAAAAAATTTTGAATTTTCCCAGATCTCAAAAATAACATACCAAATAAAGCATAAAACCTAAAATAACACTAACATAGAGTAAAAGCAAGAATGATATGGTAAATACATAGCCTGTATAACGTAGAAATAATGTGCGTACAGTGTAGTTTCACTTATCAAAAAGAATGATTTTTTTGGGCCGGCCGAGTGGCGCAGTGGTTGAGTGCTGGCTGGGGAGGCCAGTGGCCCCGGTTCGGGTCCCACATATGAGGGCCAGTGACACTGCTCTCAAAAAAAAAAAAAAATTAAATTTAAAAAAAAAGAATGATTTTCCCTTAAGTATAAGATAATGGAACACCACACTTTGTATGCCTATCAATCCACTAAAACAATAGACTTTCTGCGGGGGTCCAGCCACCGCAGAGTCCAGGGGTTCCCTCAGGTGTGGACGGCTTCAGCGAGAGAAAAAAGAAGAATGGAGACACCGGAGTTTCACAGGAGTGTCATACTTTATTGTTACAGCGTATCCTCTTCTATAGGGACTCTTAATCATTACCACAATTACAAGTTATGTTTCACATGAATTTGATGTTTTTTCTTTCTCAGGACTTTTACAGCCCTTACTGCCTTGTAATTGTTCTTTCCAGGGTAAACTGTGACCTATTCTACATTTAAGGATTATTTTATCTTTTACTATGATGTTCTCTTTGTGACCCAGACTCAGTTTCTACATATCACCTAAAGAATGGTTACCATAACTACCTTGACTATCTAGTAATTATCCCAAATTCCAGCAGCTAAACACAATCATAAGACTCATAGGGTGCATACTTGAGCTATTACTAAGAGACTAGGAGTGGCTGTGTCTAAAGTCTATTCCTATGAGATTACTTAGAAGCAAAAAGGGGGTTTCAAACATCAAGACTGGGATCATTATCTGATATGCACAATACTGAGTAGGATGTCAATTGCAGCCACTTATTAAGGATTCGATTTTCCTGTTCCTAGTAATGAAATTAAATTGAATGAAGATGTGAACAAAGGAGTGGCAAAGCACTGTGAGTGCAGCAGCACACAAGGGTTTCCCCTAAGTATTGAGAGCTTTTCAATTACTAACAATTAACCTGTCCACTCTACCTAGCAAAAAGGCTGATCTCTTTCCCAAGTCGGTGGAAAGTGTTATTGTATTGCTATTCATCTGTAGTTAAGTAAAACTCTTTTGCAACTGGAGCTAGCAAGCTCATCCTTATCTATTACAGCTTAACTTGCCTCCAAGCTGTAACATATGCAGGGATACACCTTTCTTCACACAGTGGGTATTATCTTGGGGAAGTTATTTGACACTTGGATTGTTTCCTCACTGAATTGTATTATAATTTCATCGAGTTTGATGATAATTTTTCAATTGACAATAATTAGGTTTTGAATTTTTTTTTATTTATTTTTTTTAGTCATTGTTTTGGGGAACAGTGTATTTTTCCAGGACCCATCAGCTCCAAGTCAAGTAGTTCTTTCAATCTAGTTGTGGAGGGCACAGCTCGTTGGCCCATGTGGGAATCGAACCCTCAACTTTGGTGTTATGAGCCTGCACTCTAACCACATGAGCTAACCTGCCACACTGGTTTTTAAATTTTTAACTTAAAATATTTTTCTTTTCTTTTTTCTTTTTTCTGAGGGCAATGTCACTGGCTCTCATATGTGGGACCTGAACCGGAGCTGCTGGCTTTCCAAGCCAGCGCTTAAACATCATGACACTAAGCTGGCCCAAATACATTGGGTTTTTTTGTTTTTTTGTTTTTTTTTCAGCTGAGCCATCTTGCCACCTATTGGCAGCTCAATGGCAACTCAGCTCAGGCTGGCATTGAACCACCGTTGCTCAGAGCTCAGCTTGCACTCTTGAGTGAGATCTTAACCAATTGAGCCACTTGGCCGGCCCCTAAAAGATTTTTCTAACACTAAACTATTTATTAAGGGCAGATGATATATGTATATGCAGTTTTCTTGTTATTGGGAAGAACACAAAAAAATGTAAAATATGGTCCATTCTCAAATAACCTAAAATCTAATTATGAAAGCAAGACATATGGATCTTAAACAAGTGATAAACAAAGCAGGAAAGTAATAATTAAGTGCAGACAATACTTTAAAAGGAAGAGATTAGAGTGAAATGAAAGAACTAAGTCTCCAGCTAACTTGAATGACAAAGAGTATTTAAATAAATGAATGGAAGTGGGGAGGGCATTTTAGGCAGCAGGCTAGCCTGGGAACATATCTGGAGTCACAACTGAGCCTGATGTATATAAAGGTGGAAGGATTGTTTGGCAAATAGAAATACCTTATAATATATGCAGTGATTTACTCCATATATTAGTTTTCTATTGCTGCTGTAACAAATTCCCACAAACTAAATGGCTTAAAAGAACACAAATATACTATCTTACAATTCTTCAGGTTAGACGTCCAACATGGGCCTCACTGAACTAAAATCAATATATTGACAGGGCTGTGTTCCTTTCTGGAGACTAAAGGGTACAATCTTTTTTTTTTTAATTTATTTATTTATTTTTAATTAGTTTCAGGTGTACAACACAATGCAATAGTTATACTTTTTATCCCTCAAAGTGACAATCCCCTCCCCCAATTCACCACCCCACTCCTCCCCACCATATCATATATATCTATTACACTTCCTCTGACTACCTTCTGCAGTACAATCCACATCCCGTGACTCTCTATATATTCAATTACAGTTGGTATACAACATTATACAACATAAAGGGTACAATCTATTTCCTTGCCTTTTCCAGCTTCTAGAGGCCTTCCACATTTTTTGGCTTATAGCTACCTTCCTCCATCTTCAAAGCCAGGAACATTGCAATATTGCATCTCTTTGTCCTTTCTCCCATAGCCACATCTTCCTCTCTCCACAAGCACCAAAGTGGCTTTGCTTTTAAGCATCTCGTTGATTATACTGGGCTCACCTGAACAACCCAGGACACTCTCCCATCTTAAGGCCCTTAACCTTAATTACATCTGCAAAGTCTCTTTTGTCACATAAGGTAGCAAATTTTTCTCTAATCCCTTTCTTTTCTATTTCCATGGTTTGGGTCTAGGCTCTTATACCCTCGCTTGTGATTAGAGCAAGAACCTGATAAATGACTTCTTGGAGGAGGTTCTTCTCCATTTCAATCCATCCTATGCATCAATTTCATACAAACCATTGAAAGCACTGTTAAGATGCAAACTTTAACAGAGTAAACTTTAAAGATCTTATTGGCTTTATTCAATGATTCATGAATCAGACAGCATCCAATCTAAAAGGAATTCTAAGGAGCTGCATAAAATGAAAGACTTTTATAGGCAGAAGGGAGTGGGAACAAGGAAGTTATATGAGGCAAAAATAAACAGTATGTTGGTTATTGCAAGGTTACTGGTCTTTGGGGATGGCGGATTACCTAAGTAGCGCTGATCAGATGATTCCTGAGTGACTGGTTTAAAAGTCCATTTCTGGGAAAGCCAACACTGTAATTTTTGCAGCTATTCATATATATTCTGAATACACATAAAACATTTCTGAAAGGCTACCCATGAAACTGTTAATGGGCTGAGAAATGGGATGCAGTAGGCAGAGGGAGGACGTAGATTGACTAGGTGGGTAGAAAGGAAACTAACTTTCCGTTTTTTGCTTTTTAGATTTGATTCACTTTTTAGCATATAGACAGACGCCTTCTTTAAAAATTGAAAAAAATAGCAAAATAACTTTCATTTAAAAGGATACATTTTTTTCAAAGGAAACTTAGATATGCAGGGAAAACATCACTGGTATTGTTCACCTACTAAACACAACCACCATTCAGAGTGAGTCAAATGTTATTTTAAGAAAACAAAACCCGGGCCAGCCGAGTGGCTCAGTTGGTTAAGAGCTTGCTCAAGAGCGCGAGCTGGGGCCGGCCAAGTGGCGTGGTGGTTAAACGCTGGCTTAGGAAGCCAGCGGCCCTGGTTCGGGTCCCACATATGAGGGCCAGTGACACTGCCCTCAAAAAAAAAAAAAAAAGAGTGTGAGGTGAGCTCTGAGAAACAGCGGTTCGATGCCAGCCTAAGCTGAGTTGTCGTTGAGCTGCCAACAGGTGGCAGGATGCCTCAGCTAAAAAACAACAACAACAAAAAAAACCCAAAATCATACCTCCACTCTCCAAAAGTGTCTTTGAAACTAAGAATGGTTAGGTTGCCACCATTACATTTTCCTCTGAAGTGCTCCAAGTGCTGGACAAACAGTTCCAATTGTGGGGCAGGCAAGGAGATGAATACTTTTTGGTAATCAACAAGAAAGTGACCATGTAACCCATTAAGTGCCTGTCCTTCCAGGTGCTGGCAGGGAAGAAAAGGAAGCAAAGATGAGTAAGTCACTCTCTAACCCAGGGAGTTAACACTCCATTTATTCTTGAAACTAAGAAAATTTAATGTTTGTGGGAAGAATGTTACATTTATAGCCTGCCTAACATTTAGAAATTAGAGTCATAATGAATTAGCACTAGACCCTTGCTTTCTCCTGGAAAAACAATGTGTAGATACAAATGGAGAAAAATACTAAAAGATTTGAATTAACAGTTCCCTCCCAGGATCTCACCCTGGAGTCAGGCGGCAACCAGGATTTAAACCCAGGTTCTGCCATTTTCTAGATGCATGACTTTGGAGAAATTATTTGACTTTTCTAAGCCTCAGTTTTCTCATCTGTTAAATGGAGATACAAAAAAGTACTTACCTCCTTAGGTGGTTTGGGGATTGAAGGAGATAAAAGAGTGCTGCATGTTTGCTGTAGTCCATATTTTAAATGTATTCCCCATATTTTAAAATACATAAAAAATTCAAAGAAAAACAAGGAACTGGATTCATATTGTTAATGCCAGTAAGTACTATAATGCATTGTTTGAGGGAGGTTTTGTTATTTTTTAAGATTCATTTATTTTCTTAAGAGTTCATTCAAGTTCAAAATTCAAACAATAAAAAGGAGCATGTGGACCAGCAGCATCAACATCAGCTGGGAAGTTGTTAGAAATGCAAATTCTCAGGCCCCACCCAGACCTACCAGATCAGAAATTCTGGGGAGAAAGGGTGTTTTTAAGGACCTCTCCAGCTCATTCTGATGCAAGCTATAGTTTGAGAACCACTGGTTTAAATCAACATTTTCTCCACTTCTCTGATGGGAACCCATTGCCTGGCGTGGAGGAAGGGAAGCAGAAAGCTTGTGAAAAATGCACACTCCCAGGTCCCACCTAAGACTTAGTGAATCAAAATATTCTACGGGGAAATCTCAGAATTTACCTCTAGGAACAACTGAAAAACTGTCTGAAATGATTCCTATTACCAGATGTATGAGGTTAGAGAAACAAACTTGTCTTATACCCTGAATATATCAGGTGTTTCTTTTTCCCAAAAACAACCATCCAAGCCGGACTTACATACAGGATTCTTTCAGACTACTTCATAAACAGCAGCCTCTTCAGGGATATGCTTTTTGTCTCTGACCTACCACTGCAAGGTGGTCTGCATCTCAGAATCCTAATTCAACAATAATCAGAATAAGGAAATGGCTGTTGTGCTGATACTCACTCCCATCATAAATTCACAGATGACCCACCTCAGACCCACGACCCACAGTTACCACACAGAAGAAGCATGGTCCTAAGGGATGAGACCTCAGATGATGGTTGTAAGCAGAGGCTTAAGGAACGTGGTGCTGCTTATTGCCCTGGGCAACAGCAGGCAGATCTAAGGAGAGAAGCATGGGAGGGAAGTGTTACAATTTCCTCCATTGAGTCATATCCTGTAGGCCCTTAAGTGGTTGCATCACTCCTTAGTTGGTGAAAGGAAGAGAAGCTTCCGGTGCCCAACCTCCCTCCCCTGCCCTAGGGTGTGGGGACAGGCAAATAGAATAGTTTGCTGGGTGCATATTTTCTAGATATTAAGACTGGGTAAACACCACACTTGGAAAGCACCTTGTGAAGCTCTTTCCCTGGAAAAGCCAAAAGGGATCCAACTTGTCTAGGAAAGCAGCAGGGAGAAGGTGACGAAGCCCGGAAGAGGGTTGAATGAACTCATATGGGGTGGGGGCTACAGTGAGTCAGCTCAGCCACACTCTCAGAGACTGAAGGGCGGAAGACAGGACATTCAGGAAAAATGGAGGACAACAATAATTTACAGAATAACTTTATAATTTCTATTCGTTATACATACTGTGAAATAATCAGAGTCTTGAGCAGTTTTCTTACAAGCTCAGTTATGCTTAAAGAAGTCAGTCCCCGGCTTGCTGGTCTGGAGATCACAGGTTCCAAGGACAACATTAGACTCTTTGGCAAATGCGACCAGTTAAGAGCATCACTGTAGCAGGAGGAGGGGCCACAATTGTTCAAATTAGCCAATGTTTCTGGAAGCAATTCCCATCAGTGTTGCCTTTTCATTGCACCGTGGACCATCCCACTTCAGACGGGAAGTCTAGAGGGCTATTTAGTCTCAGCACATTCGATTATAGTCAGCAGAAAGAAAAAAGACACCATACAGAAGATAGGTCAGGGCAATAATGTAATGGCTCTGGGGGCAGGCAGTGGATGTGCAATCGCTTCAGCAAGAGAAACACCAAGAGGAATCTCAGCCTCCACCTGCTGAGGTGAATTGGTATTCTGCTTTTTGACCTGGACTTACGATAGCTGAGACCATTTTTAAAAATCCATATTCCTAGGCCACTTTGTCCTAAGAGTAAAAACATTCCCAGATTGAACATGGAGCCATACCAATGCTGATGGTCTTAGAGAGTAAGGACTCGGGAGCCGGATAACCTGAGTTCAAGTCCCAGCCTTGCCACTCACTAACTTGGGAGAATCACTCAATGGGTTCTTTTGTCTCAGTTTCCCCATATGTCCTTATCTGTCAACAGGAGACAGTAATAATGGAGTTTGTTATTTATAAAGAATTCAGGACAGCACCCGATACTTACGAGTTCTCAATATATGGATGCCGTTGTTTTTTCTCTCCAGGTTTCTTCAGGTAAAACTTTGCTTACATTTGTCACTCATATCTAGAATAACACACATCCAGATCTGGGGTGCATGATTCACTCACCAGGTTCAGATTTATTTTTTCCACTTTGACCAAGAGTGGAGAGATGAAGGAAACTCCAGGGAGTGTATGGTCTTCACTCTAAGGACAGACTTCATAGGAGTTAAATTTACAGTTTAATAACAATCCCATTGTAATCTATGTGAAATAGTGTTTAGAATCTTGATTGTGTTTAGTGTTTATCATTATTACTTTAGGTTTTTGGGGGGGTCTTCATCTAGAGAATGTAAATATGGGGTCTCACAATACAGCTGAGTAATTCAATTAAACACATATTTGTGGAACTCATATTAATTGCAAGGCAATATCAAGTACAAAATTCTGAGGGATGTGAAGACAAGCAAGAAACAGTTCTCACTCTTGGATTTAAAGAGTCAAGTCTATGAAACAAGATAGTTGAATGCAACTAATGACACTCCTATATAAAAATAGATGAGGAAGAAATCATTTATAAAAGAGTATCACATTGTCACAAATTCCTACCAAATGCTTCTTATCTACTTCGCCTCTAACATCATAACATCTTAAACATCCATCTTGGAGGTTCACGTCTGCTGATACTTTCTGGTGAACTGAGAAGTAAATTACATGATCAGAGATTATTCTGGGTGTCATAAAAAAGAAATGAAGTTTTATTTTCTGATGCAAAAATAAAGTGACAGTTCCATAAAATAGAATGTGTTCTCTTTCTGGCTCACAAGGATAGAGCTGTAAAAGGCAGAGCAATTTTTGTATTAGCTCTCTGATGAATACCCAGTATGATTTTATTTTAAATTTTATTTTGCAAAATCTTTACAGATCTATTTTTTCAATTTTTATTTGGGGGTTTTACAGTAGACATTAATTAGTAGTATATAAAGCTAGGGGAAATGCCTTTGAATGAAAACAAGTGTTATTACCTATAATATTATAATTTTTCATGTTCATCTGCAGAAATTTAAGCAGCATTAGCACTATGCAATGTTAAGTTCTAAATATGAGCCTTCAGTGGTAGGTGGTTAGTCAGTGGTCTAGAAACTTGGGCATTTTGAGTACATATTCTAGTTTGGCATTAACTCACTACGAATCTTTCCATATATCTTTCTATCTTGTTTTTCCCCGTGCATGAAGATACCTACGTTCTTCTGGTTCATAGAGTTGAGTCTTTACAGAGACTAAATGAAGTAAATACATGAAAGTCCTTTACGAAGTGTTAAAATAAATACAAATAGTAGTGATAAATTACTATACCTATTAGACCACAGCATACGCCAAGTAACCAAAGTCATACTAATACAGCATATATAAATGTCATGTTACGTTGAACAAAAAATAACCGCAATATGATTTTGCCTGTCTCAGTGGTACCCAAAGAAAGCCCTGTTGATTCATTTTATATGACTCATATTGTAAAACATGTTTAACTTCCTTTAATAGTCAAATCCATCTCAACATAGCTTATGGCAAGTCTTTCCTGTGACAGCATAGCTAGCAGTGGACGAGGTAGACAAGGAGCTTGTATCCTGGTGGACAATTCCCTGCAGATTTGTCTTTCCAAGCTTTAATGTGCATGTGAATCATCTGGAAATTTGACTTAAATACAGATTCTGATTCATTAGGCCTGGGTTTGGACCTGAGGGTCTGCTGGTCCAGAACACCACTTTGAGTAGCAAGGAAGTAGGTAACCAGTTGTTAACCTCCCAAGCACATGCTGCCTTAGCTAAATGGAAACACCCCACTTCTTAAAAGAAGAACCCTTAAGCACTGACAATAATTTTGGGAATTTCAGGCAGCTGGTAGTGAAAGGAGGCTCTAGGGGACAATATTTCCTTGTCTCTTCCTACCTTCTGGTGGTTGTCATCAGTCTTTGGCATTCTTTGGTTTGTAACTGCCTCACTCCTCTCTCTGCCTCCATTGTCACATGACCTCTCCCCACTGTGTGTCTTCTCTGGGTACCTGTATGTCTTTTCTATTATGAGAACACCAATAATTGGATTTAGGTTTCGACCTAACCTAGTGTGACCTCATCTTAATGAGTTACATTTGCAAAGATTCTATTTCCAAATAAGGTCCCATTTTGAGTAGGCTTATGGAGAGCAGGGGAACACTATTCAACCTGCCGCACTCATGAAAAAAATTTGCAGCTCAGTGTGGTGGTGTTATGGAGGGAAGTGAAAGAGAGAAACCTAGAGGGGAAGTGAAGGCTGCATGTTCCCCTAACTCAGATCTCATCAGGTGGGCCGCCCGAGTGGCGGGGTGGTTAAGCGCTGGCTTGGGAAGCCAGTGGCCCCGGTTCGGGTCCCACATATGAGGGTCAGTAATACTGCCCTCAAAAAAAAACAACGAAAAAAAAACAGATCTCATCAGGTGTCAGATGGAGCAGCAGTCCATGAGTTCTCTAGGCCACAACCAAAGTGAAGCAAGCAGGGCCTGTAAGGACTGGAGAGTGGCAGGCAGATGAGGTTAAAAAGATGCCAGATGATTCAGCTGGTTAGAGTCTGTACTCTAAACAACAGGGTTATCCTTTCGATTCCCAATGGGCCAGTGAGCCGAGCCCTCCACAACGAGATTGAAGACAATGACTTGAGCTGAGCTGAGCTGCGGCTGAGCTGAGCTGCCAGTGGGCGGCCAGATGGTTCAGTTGGTTAAAGCGCATGCTCTTAACAATAAGGTTGCCAGTTTGACTCCACCATGGGATGGTGGGCTGTGCCCACCCCCGCAACTAGATTGAAAATGACAACCCATTGGATGGTGAGCTTGCACCCTCCACAACTAAGACTGAAGGACAACAACTTGACTTGGGGCTGCTGGGTCTTGGAAAAAACACATTGTTCCCCAATAAAGTTTTTTTTTTAAATCATTCTTTAAAAAATAAAAATAAAATAAAAGATGCCTCAGAGCAGTCTTGAGACAACACTTTTCTCTTCTCCCAAGTCAAGGTCTTATCCACAAGCGTAACAAGTTGCTAGAAGGGAAATTGTGTGCCCTTCTCATTTCTTCATCTATAATCAAAAGACCCTGAAGCACAAAAAATAATGAGGAGTTTCAAACATTTCAGAATAGCTAAATGTAGAGGCTTTTGTGTGTGGTGTGGGTTGGGACTGCTGATGAATAGTGATGGCTGAGAATGTGTTTCTCCTCAGGGAAGGTATATCAGATGTTTGGTTATAAATGGCCAAAAATGTACTTAACAAGAGAGGGGGTATCGATCAGGAAATAATTGTTTGCTAGAAACAGGGCAGTCTTTTTGTGAGGTAATTAAGATGGTGTCACCTGATATCTACTCCAGGGAACATCGCTTTTGCAACATCGTATCATTAACCTGGTGTCATGGCAACAGGCTGATCTTGGGTCCTCCCTCTGGAGCTTTCCTTTATTAATGTATATGGCATTCACAAGTTATGGCTTGTTCCTTCCGTTGTGTTGCTCCAAACACAAGTGACAACGTGGAAAGAAAAGTGCAGGAGATTTTATTATTTAGCCCAAGACTGCAAGGAAAGCAAAAACACATAAACCTACCATTGGCTTGTTATATTGAAAGGTAACCTCCTTCCTCCTTACAGGTCTATATAGCCTCATGTTCACGTACCAGCAGCATCAGCACAGCCCAGGAACTGTTAGAAATACAGAATCTCAGTTCCCACCTCAGAATCAGAACTTGATCTTTGCCAAGACCCTTGGGAGATTCACATACATATTCAAGTTTAAGAAGCACTGCCAAATAGAGACTTGCGTTTAAATCATACCACCACCGGCCGCTGCCTACTAAGGGTTTCTCTTCTGAGGCACCACTTTCTTTCATTAGCCTTGGTAGCCTGATAAGGTTGCCCCCGCAAAGTGGAAAATGGTCATTGTTTTCTGCAATAAGAGGAAGGCTTGGCAATTTAGGCTAAGTTTGTCATAAGAACACATTTCCAGGCCGTGCCAGGTATTTGGTCCCAAGCTTTTCTTGTGCCCTGTATAGTTTGGGAAACTTGTGTCTCTGTCTCTCAGCTCACTCAGTCAGCCCAGAGACTCCAGTCCGTGAATTAGGCAGCATGTTCCAGCAGAACCAAACAGAGGAGGCTTTTGTTTTAGAAATACTGCCTGGGAACTTTGCCAAACAAAAGCTCAAAAACAAGCTTTGTCTCTCCTAGCCAGGACACAGGGTCATGCCATTGCTTCTTACTCATCACAGCAATGAATTTCTTATCTAAGCTTTGACCTAAGGATTATTATGAAAATGATTCGCTAGCCAAAACACCAGGTTTGAAGGATTTTCCTTCATTCCTAGCAGACATGAAATACCACAAGCAACGTCTTACAATTATAACGAAATGAAAAATGAGGGAAATGACCCAGGTTCTTTCATTAAAAAGCAAATGATTAATTTAAAAAAATGAATTTAAAAAAGCAAATAATAAGAGCAAACCCATTTAATTATCTAGATATTTTTCCCCAGACTTTGGACTCTTTTTTATTTGAGGATGGAAACAGATGGGTTGTAATGGAAGAGGAGAGACAGGACTGTAAAAAGGGTAGTATAAAAGAATGATTGATAATTAGGAAGGAGATGAGTCATTGTTGCCATGAATTAACCTTGACAAAGGAATGTGAATTGCTTTTCATTATGGATGTAGCTGTATGACTTTGGGTAAGTGTCTTAACCTCTTTTTTCTTCAGTTCCTTAATTTGTAAAATGAGGATAATAATACTACCTATTTCTTTGAATTGTTGTAAGATTAAATGAGATAATGTATAAACCATTTAACAGTGTTTAGCATATAGTAAACACTGAATAAATCTTGGATTTATTATTACATAAAGATAAGGTCAATTCTGGGACAAAAAGGAAGTGTTAGTCCAAATATTTGAGTATCAATTAAAATCTATAAACAAAAAGAAGTGATATGAGGAATTGAAGTACTCTACCAGGTTATTATTCAATAATAATAATAATAACTACAAGGGGAATTAGCAGATGGATCAGGATTGGGAGAATGTCTTGGTCTGATCGGGCTGCTATAACAAAACACCATAAACTAGGTGGCTTATAAACAACAAACATTTAAAAAAAAAATTCCAAAACGGGCTGGCCGAGTGGCTCAGTTGGTTAAGAGCTCGCTCAAGAGTGCGAGCTGAGCTCTGAGCAATGGCGGTTCGATGCCAGCCCGAGCTGAGTTGCCATTGAGCTGCCAACAGGTGGCAGGATGGCTCAGCTAAAAACAAACAAACAAACAAACAAACATTTTTTTCTCACAGTTCTGTAGACTGTGAAATCCAAGATCATGGTGCCAGCAGATTCGGTGTCTAGTGAGGTCCCTCTTCCTAAATGGCTGTCTTTTCTTCGCAACCTCACATGGCAGAAGGAATAAGGGAGATTTCTTAGACCTCTTTTATTAGGGCACCCATCCTAATCACCTCCCAAAGGCCCCACCTCAAAGTACCATCACATTGGGGAATAGGATTTCAATATGTCAATTCTGGGGGTCGGGGGGACACAAACATTTGGACCATAGCAGGGGTTACCCTTCATTACTAATTTTTTTCACCTACATTCATTGAATTAACAGAAATGATCAATTCTTTTTTTTTTTTTTTTTTTTTTTTTTTTTTAAAGATTTTTTTTTATTGGGGAATTGGTGGAGGGGAACAGCGTTGGGGAATCGGGGAAGGGGAACAGACAAGTTGCCGTCTTCTTGTTTCAGTTTAGTTGCAGAGGATGTTGCTTCACTGTTGGTATCGTCATTGCGCTCTTCCCGGATGAGGCAGATCGGTCGCTGGCCTCTGGATGTCGCTCATCGCGGCTATTGGCAGCTCACGCTTGGCTGTCAGCCGCTCACGCTGGCTGCGGGCCACTCACTGTAGCCTATAGCAGCCCACTGCAGCAGGGGCTGCAGCCCACACCATCACAGGGGCTCGCACAGCCCAGCTCCAGGTGGAGCTGTTGTTAACTGTAGAGGGCAGTGTCACTGGCCCTCATGTGGGATCCGAACCGGGGCCGCTGGCATCCCAAAACCAGCGCTTAACCAATGCGCCACTCGGCCGGCCCAGAAATGATCAATTCTTCACAGCATCTTTATGGACACCATTTTTGAGACAGTAATTTTCAGGAGAATGATTTTAAAAATCTGCAAATGTTCATTTTTTACAATGAGGAGAAACAAAATGTCTAACATCCAGTGGCCCCTCAGATCTATGTCAATGCATCTCTTTCTATCCTCCAAACCTCCTTACATTTTTCAGAACTGATTTTTCTCAGCTTCTCTAATCTTTTGTTGAACCCATCCATTGAGCTTTATATTTACTGGCTCTTTACTTCATTTCTTAAATTTACATTTTAAAAAAATGAGGGACAGCCGAGTGGCACTTTGGTTAAGAGCTGGCTTGGGATGCTGGCTCTGAGCAGCAGGGCCCTGGTTCGGATCCCATATATGAGGGCCAGTGACATTGCCCTCTACAGCTAAGATGGTGAACAACAGCTCCACCTGGAGCTGGGCTGCTGTGAGTCCCCGGGAAGGCATAGCTGCAGCCCCTGCTGCAGTGGGCTGCCATAGGCTATAGTGAGTGGCCAGCAGCCAGCGTGAGCAGCTGGCAGCCGGTATGAGCTGCCAATAGTCACCGTGAGCGGCTGTCCAGAGGCCAGTGACCGATCTGCCCCACCCGGGAAGAGCGCAATGATGATACCAACATGGGCCAGGGAAGCAATGTCCTCCACAACTAGACTGAAGAACAAAAGGACAGTACCTTGTCTGTTCCCCTCCCCCAGTTCCCCAATAAAATCTTAATAAAAAAAAAATGAATTTTCTGAATTTCCGTATCCCCATAATGTTCTGCTCTTGCTTTGTTACATAGTTACATTCCAGATGTTACTGCAATCCTGGATAGAGCACATTTTATCAATGACAAGAGGAAACTTGTTCATTCATGCATGAGTACTTTCCAATTAAAGACATTGCTTTGAAGCGACTTCCAAATTGGTTTCATTGAGAAGAACTGAAGGAAGCTAAAAGCCTTTCACTTGAGATTTGACAGTAGCTAGAAAACCTTAGTTAATCATGAATGTTAAGTGATAGCATTTAATTAGCATGGGTTATAAATAGAATATTGCTTGGTATTTATGTAGGCACAATCTGAAGTTTCTGTGTAATGGTGGCTGTTCTTTCTACAGTCCTTCTTACAAATGGGACAATGACCTCTCACAACCATTTTTATTTTGGACTTGCTTCTCAGAGATAGTTTCTTAGGATGAGAACTGAGTTTTACTTTGGCCCTTACCATATTCAGTGCTTGCTTCTCAGGTAAATAGACTGAGGTGATATGGGAAGGTGGTAATGAATTTGTCGGCATCCGTTTCTTTGTCCTTTTGTGCTCCTGTATATGAAAGTCAGTGTGATTGTGACCAGGAGGTCACACAGGACTATCTGGAGAGAGAAAAGACTTAATTACTTCAGACCCTTCATTGGGAAACAGGATTTCGCAACAGCTTTGTGACAGCATATTATGGCTGGGGACAAGAAAAAGATTTTCAGAAAAAAACAAAAGTTAATAATATTTATTTCAATCAAGGTTCTCCAGAAAAACTGAACTAATGGGATGTTCCCTCTTCCTCAGGGGACCTCTGTCTTTTTCTCTTAAGACCTTCAACTGATTGAATGAGGCTCAGCCACATTATGGAGAAGAATCTGCTTTACTCAAAGTCTACTGCTGTTAATCTTATCTAAAAAACACCTTCACTACATCCTGACAACTATTTCACCTAATATCTGCATACTGTGGCCTGGACAAGTTGACACATAAAATTAACCATTGCATTTGGCCATTCTGCAAGTTGATTTGTTTTAATATCCTCAGACAAATGCTCTAAAATCACTGTAAATGGGGTGTTTTGATAAAAGAATAAGGACCAAAAGCTTTCAATGTCATGCTATGCTGGTGTGAACCCTCTGTGAAAGCAGTGCTTCCTGCTTTATTCTAGTATCAGTATCTGGCAGGGTATTGCAGTGATAAAGTGGGCAAGCCCAGATGTCAGATCACTGGAGTCTGAATCCCGGCTCTCCTACTTTCTGTGTAATTAGAAGCAACTTACTTTTATTTCTCTCTGCTTTGGTTTCCCCATCTATAAAACGGAGGTAGGCTTAAATGTTCTAACTCTTGGGAAGTCTGTAGAAGAGTGAAGGAACATATTAAGTATTCAATACAGATTAGCTTTTATGACCACCCAAATTTAGAACATTTTCTTAATGTTTGTCCATCTTGGAGATAAGCTTTTAGGTTTATTGGTTTTGTTTTTAAACTTGTAGCCTTACAGAAAGTTACACCAGCCACACCCACATTCCTACCTTTACCTTGGGGTTGGTATTTCAGTGTCCCTTAAGGGACCTCAATGTAAGCAAGTTGTTTTTCACTAGGAAGGCCAGGAGAGGGAAGAACTGCAGAAGATGCTGTTAATAAGCCCGGACATGATGAGTGGAAGGTTGGCTTTTGCTGAGCAGATGGGAATGTGAAACTACCATATTATGAAACTTATAAATGGACCGCTCCATTTTAATGAACTGATGAGTAAATACTGTAGCATTAAGACCATTCTAAGAAAAAAAAATATATAAGAATTTGATGTTACAAAAACAATCAGCTATTTTCTCTTTACCAAATAAATTCTTATTAAAGAGCCACCTCTTATTTCCTTTACATCACGTACTTCTACACAGCATTCAAGATGAAATTCTACTACCAAAGCATGGACTGGTGAACAACTTTTCCAGGAAAGGGATATATATATATATATATATATATATATATATATATATATATATATATATATACATACACACAGCATCTGTCGTGTGCTTAGAATGGTGCTTGGCACTTCACATGAAAACTATCACACTAAAGAGGTAGGTCTTCCTGTTTATACTTTACATATGAGGAGGCTGATGCTCAGAGAGGTGTGGTCACTTGCTCAAGGGCATATGAGTGATTAGTGGTTGAATTGGAACACAATCCCATGTCTGGTTCCAAAGTCTAGATCCCTCTCCCTCCATTGTAATGCCTGTACTCACAGGACTAGATCTTGTTTCTAAAGCTGTATCCCACATTGGTATCATCCATACTACACAGGCAAGATTGCATTTCAAGTTGGTCCTAGGCAAAACTAAGGAAGTGCACAAAGTTGGTCTTTGACAATACCCTCAACTCCATAGCAAGCTTTCTTTTTTCTTACCTCTGCAAACTTTCAGCCCGTCAGTGGTTTCATCAGTTCCTTGGTAGCTTTTCCAGTAGCCTTAATGGGATATTCATCTGAGCCTGTCTTCTACTCAGCATCTCATACTCTTAATTTCACCCACCACACTCTCCTTTATCCAAAGCTTTCCTGCCATTTCTGCGTCATGATATAATAATTATCAATACCTTACATGGTCAACTTAGTTACTGATTTGTAAGTTACTTTATTAACTAGTTACCGCTATAGTTTCAATCTTTCAAAATAATAAAGTACTCATGAATTACCTACTTAATTAATAACACACCTTAAAGAACAAAGGAAAAGGATTATAAGAGTGCAAATTTTGGTGTTATTTTCAGTTAAGTGAGTCCTTTGTTGCCCACATAGGTAGTCATCTACTTTGCTTATGCAGTTGGCTAGCTTGATTACATGTGAACCATTAATAGTATGGAACACATTTTTTTTTATACTATAGAAACCTGGAGTGGGGGTGTCCATCTTCTTACTAGTAAATCCCAATATCTGGTAACCCATCTAGTTACAAACGTCATGGTTCTGTCTAACTTATCCAGCTGTATGTCCTAATATTGACATGGCCATCTCCTTAAGCACAAAACATTTCTCATTTTCAATTTTTCAGCTGCACAGGCACTGAATATACTGATGTTCCCCAAAGCAAGGCCCTGAGTCCAATTTGGACACCTTCATTTTTATAATGTTTCCAAACCCTCTAATCAACCCTTCTTTCTCTTATTCATGTTTCCTTTCTCACCTCTCTGCTTCTTTTCTCTTTGTACAGTTTGTCTCAACATGAGGAGAAAAAACATTTAAATGCAAAGAAAAGAATGGATGGCAATCATTACAAATAACCCATTAGAACTGAGACCATCCAATCTGCTTATTTGAACACACAAAGGTGTTTCTTCTGAAATACTCTACTGCACAGATAAGAGTATATTCAGATATAATTTCATGTGATTACCCTATAATAGGAGCTCCTATACACAATTCTTTATCAGGTGTTGTTAAGCACATAAATACCCTCCAAGTAAATCCTGTCCATCAAATCTTTATTTGTCTTCCATGAAGATTCTACTTTGCAGGCAAACTCTGGCAATGTTGCCTCCCTGCTAAAATAGCAAGAAAGGAAAGTTTGAAGTTGGGAAAAATCTGGAAAAATCTTTGCCCTCAAAATTTGTCCTGTGTCAAATGTATTTCCCCCTGAGGAAAAACTACATAGCAAGTCTGAAAAACCCATGTAGTAAAAGACAAAATTAAATAGTAAAGTATAAAAGCAGAAACATAAATTGCTACTATGGACTTATTTTGCAGCCAAATTAACTGGTGAATGTTTTTAACAAATACTGAAGGGAGGGCAGCCCCATTAGGAAGTCTGGTCTAAAACTTACTTTTATCCATTATTTACTCCTAGAGCAGGAATTCTTATCCTGAAACCTTGAGTAGGTTTCAGGGATCTGTGATTTCTCAGAAATTTGGGGGCTTTCTTGTACACATGGGCTTTGGGGGGATGATCTATAGTTTCTGTCAGATTTTCAAAGGAGTCTAATCTACTTGTAAGAATCACTAGTCTTAGAAGATCCTTTAAGGAACATGAAAAAGTTGGAGACAGTAATATCAGTTAAAACCTGGTATTCATGAGATCAAAGATATGCTTTTGGGATACTTCTCTCTGAAAGACAATCAGGCCTGTGTGGGCAGATCAGGCCTGTGTGGGTAGTTATAACAAAACCAGTCAGGGAAATTAGAGAAGAGCTGAGAATTGGATTTAGACAGGGCCATTGGATAAACTATGGTAACACTCAATGTTATACCATCTTCATCATCATCATCTCAAATTTATGTCTTATTTACACCAAGTTTAATTCCTGGTCAATAAGCAGCCTTCCACGTGGATCCATTCAAGGATCCAGGCTCCTTGCATCCTATGGCTCTGTCTTCTTATATGGTCTTGAAGTACTCTGTTAGAACTTCAATATATTGCTAGTAAATAAAGGAAGAAAGGGAAGGTATGGAGGATTACATGAGGGTTGGACATCATTTCTAGCCACATTCCTTCAATCAAAATTCAGTCATGTGACCAAACCTAACTGTAAGGGAGGTTGAAAAATGTAGTCTAGCTACATTCTCAGGAGACAGAAGAAATGACTTTTGGTGAACACATAGCATTTCTGCCCTGCCCTCTTAAATGAAACAACAGTACCAGGAAGAGGTCAGAGGTGAAGAAGACAGGCTGTTTTAAATACTGAGAGAAAGTCCAATGTCAGAAGTAGCCCAATGTATTCCATAGACAATAGGCTAGAAGATTGGCAAAAGAGGCATGCTTAGAGGAGGTAGGAAGGCGTCTAGAGGATGGCATGAACACAATGACCTAAAACCTATGAGCAAAAGTGCTCCAAATTTCAGAAATGGAAGCAGGAGGAATTTGAAAAATCAGTGATCAGTGGTAGAGCCTGAGTCACCTAGTTAGTATTTAGGAAGATGTGAGGTTAGGAGTGGAGCACAAGAGTAGGGTCAGGCAAGAGCTAGAGTGAAATAACCGAGAGCTAGAAAAATTACAGAAGGTACAATGTAGAGAGTCAAGACAAATGATTTGTGAGATGACTCCTTCATGACCACCATGTGGGAAAATAGCTGTTCAAATTCCTCCTGTCCAAGGTCAGGATTGGTCTTGGAGCATGCAGCGCCTACAATCTGAAAAGGCCTGACATGATCCACCCTCAAAGGTTCCCACTAAACTTACTCTGCCTCTCGGTCACAAACAACACCCTAACTAACCCTAGCTTCCTCACGAATGTCCTGGGATGAAACAGGACAATCAAATCTGTGTAAACCCTCAAAGCACAAAGTGAATGCCCCACTAAGAGTATGGAGGGCCCAGGATGGAAAATTTGCTTAGAAGAAATAATAATAAAAATAAGAGCTGATATGTGCAAGGCTCTTGGACTTTAAATACATTTAACCATTTAATCTTGACAAAACTCTTATTTGAAGGATATGCCTTTATTACCTCAATTTTACAGATTAAAAAATGAGCAATGGACACTTATAAGTCACTTACTCAAGTAAATGGCAGAGCTGGGGTTTGAAAAGGTTTAGCTCCAGAGTGGATAACTTCAGCCACTCTGTTTTTCTTGGAAAGTCAAATTTGCCCCAAATTTCATATAACATTTTACTCAATTAATGGAGGGACCATTGAAGACACATCCTTTAACTCTCCCCCAGAGATTTCATCTCTCATTTTGTTCCCAGAAAGTTGCCCCATCCTTTTGGAATGAACACTAAGTCATGGATCTCCAAATAATATGTCATGGACAGTTCCCTGAAGTGGTCATCCTCTCAAAAAAAAGTACAGGGCCGGCCAAGTGGCGCATTGGTTAAGAGCTGGTTTGGGGATGCCAGTGGCCCAGTTCGGATCCCACATATGAGGGCCAGTGACACTGCCCTCTACAGCTAACAACAGCTCCACCTGGATCTGGGTTGTGCGAGCCCCGGCGATTATGTAGGCTGCAGCCCCTGCTGCAGTGGGCTGCCATAGGCTACAGTGAGTGGCCTGCAGCCAGCATGAGTGGCTGGCAGCCAGTGTGAGCTACCAATAGCCGTGGTGAGCGACCATCCAGAGACCAGCGACCGATGTGCCTCATCCGGGAAGAGCGCAATGAGGATACCAACAATGAAGCAACGTCCTCCACAACTAGACTAAAGAACAAAAAAGGACAGCAATTTGTCTGTTCCCCCTCCCCGATTCCCCAACGCTGTTCCCCTCCCCCAATTCCCCAATTTTTTTTTTTAAAGTACACTACTATGCAATAACAAGCTTTGAAGTAAAATATGTCACAAATGAATGGCCACAGAATTTCAGGGTAAGAAGAAAACTTAGAGACCACAGTTCCACCCATTTTAGTGCAGAGAGGCTAAGTAGCTTGCAAAATGTCCCTTAGGAATTAAAGCAGGTTGTCCTAACTTCCATGGTCACATACTTGCCCCCTTACCTCAGACCATTTTCTCTACTCAGCATAAAGGGAGCATGAAGATTAAAAGCCAGAAATTTCTGACAGTGGTATAAAGTGACTGCATTGATTCTTAGGTTTTCTAGAGGGACTGTGAAAAAGATAGAAGTGTTCAACTTCATAGAAATTGTTTTTTATGAAATAAGGAATCCAACGTTTATATAACTAATCAGGAATTATATATTCATCCATTCAGGCATTTATTCATTCATTTGCTAAAGTATTCACTCATGCCAAAATATCTACTGAGCCAAACTTTGTGCTTAATCTTGGGTATTTTTAGCACTTTCAATCAATATTTTTCTTTTTGCCTGGTTTTCAGATTTTGCTAACAAGCCTAGTGTATGGGATCCAGTACATTCCATTATAAAATGAACTTTATATTAAATATGTTTGGGAATCATCATAAGGCCATTAATTATAGCACAGCTTGCAGCTTCCATCCATTAATCCAAAGTAAAGGGGATATTACTTAGGTGTATTTCCTTTGTTGCTCAGGACCTCAGTTTTGGCCCCAAAGTGTCTTTTATAGACCACATACTTAGTCTCAAGCTAAACATGGACAAGGCTCAGTCAACAGTAAACTGCCTTCAGTACCAAAGAAGTACTTGGATTTCTGCAGATTGTCTATAACAGTTGTAATGCCCTTGATGTCCTTGTTGAAAAGTACACCCACTGTGACAAAGACATGCATCCTCAATTTTTTTAGGGGACAGTAGAGAAGGGATCCTGCATCCTGTTTCCCTGTCAGGATCCACTGTTCAAACACTGCAATCTACCTTGTGCTCTAAATAATTCAACTTCAATGGCCAGGGCTCTAATATCTCTAAGAAGTCTAAAATGATTTTGTTCAGCCTTTCTTTCTGCACCACATGAAAACATTATTTTCTGATGGTCATAAGGGAGGAGACTATTCAGAAAACATAGCACAATATCATGGTGCCAACATTCCGAATATATTTATTCATGTTTATATTTATGAATGGAAATTTTTTTCCATGCTACAAAGTTTTGTTAAAAACAAGTTGTTGCAAATCAATAAATAATAACTACAACTATGACCTATTGTAAACAGAATACTAAACAGAAAATAAACAGGTGCAACTACTCTGGTATACACAGTCAATTGTTTTCTGTTATAAAACTGAAATGAATGCCGCCATTTTTATTTCTTTGTAGTGTTTTTCCTTGAGATACATTTTTAAATTACACATTGCTTTACATTTGTCTTACAGTTCAGGTTTGTAGCATACCAAAGGATTACAGAAAACTGTTTTTTAACCAAAGCGAGCCTTATTTTCTGCTATGTGGTCATTTATATTTTACAAACGAAAAAGAAGCAAGGTACAAAAACAAATGTGTTTGTGTGTGTGTGTGTGTGTGTGAGAGAGAGAGAGAGAGAGAGAGAGAGAGAGAGAGAGATGTAGACTCAAGGCTGTGAATACTGACTGGTATGAAAGACTGTTAACTAGCTGGTTATCAAAATGATATATAATAGCCATTTAAAAACTCACTTAGCTAGCAGCATGTAAATCATTGGATTGGTTATTCAAAGAGCAGACAAACAGACTTCCTGGATACTGTTTCCATTTGGGTTTTCCAGTTCATATGGTTCCAACTGATGGTATTCAAACGTTACACGATTTATGTGTTTTCCACTGGAAACCATGCGTACCACCGTGTTGTCACAGCCAATTTTCATTTGAGCTATAATTCACGGAAAGAGTGAAAGTTTCCCAGCAGTTAGAAACTACATAGTCAAACCATTTGTGTTGACGAGATCATTTAAACACAAAGAAAGCAAGGGAATGTACCACATAATCACATACTCATGTACTTAAAATCATTTGCATGGCTTAGATATACTACACTGAATATATTCTCTTTTGTTTTACTGTCCTGTACCTTTTCGCTTTCATTTTTTTTCATTTTGGCTTTTGATATCCTTACTTCTCTTCAATCCAGTCTTATTCATTATTTGTATAAGCACCTGGCAATGTTTATGTATTTTCTAGTACAGATGTGCCTGAGCAGTAATATATTGAAACTCATATTATTTTTATTAAAAATTACTTTTATTTTATTCCTCCAGCCTCAAGCTGGTTCCTGAGGGAAGATTTATCTGCCCTACAATAATGCTTTCTGCTGCTTTAACTTTCTCAATCTCTTTTTTCCCTCCACTTTATTTCCATAAAGGCTTAATTCTAGGAAAGACAGGTATTATTGCAGAGCTGGTAATTCACAAACATGTGTGCCTGAATTTAAAGTAAGTAAAACAGCCAGATAGAGCTATGTATTGAGGTGAAAGTCCACTTGGAGACATAATCAATATAAACTCTATAATTACTTTAATATAAGCACCAGGGAGTCTGTGTTATGCTTCTTTGAGGAGATCCAAATCTAATTTTTCTTAAATGATTTGGAAGGTCATTCTCTTTCTGATCTCACTCTGAACTTTAATCTACATAACATGTCCTAGTTCCCTTAGTTAATATGCATATTGTTTATTCTTTGACATGCTTCCTAATAAAATCCAATTTAAAGGGCAGGGTCCCTAATAGTTCCTCATTGTCTGAACAACTTAGAAGGGGCTCACAGAAATGTGGTAAATGAAAGGAAAAAAGTAAAGTCTAAAACAAACCAATGAGTCATAGAATTCAAGCCTTCAGATTATCTTAAGGCTAGTTTCAATTATCTAGATAATTTAGGCGGAAGAGGTGGGGGGGTTTTGCACTTAGTCTTTTCCCCTTACCTAATTCAAATCATAGAATTCAAGCACTGAAATCACTCTGGCCTCAAATATCTAAACTTGACGACATCAGTAAGTCCTTAATCTAATCTTACCCAGCTCAAATGCACCTGCTCACAGGTGTCCATTAACATGGAAGGATCCAGTGCCTCAGAGAACACGTGCAAAAGGCAAGAGAAGCCACATGCACTGACAATCTAAACCAGGGCTCACGTGTAAATGAGCATAAAATAATTCCTGAGTTTTCAGTAAAGTGAGTTTTTAGAAGCCTCTTGCCTTCACCTTGATTAAAAAGCTCGCCCTAGGCCCAGTCCTGCCTTAAATCTCATCTGGAACTCTTTTTATATATATATGTATCTGCGGGACAGTGGAATACATATTGAGTCTGAGTGATTACCTGTACATATTAATTCTATTTCAGAGAGGTTTTGCTTATGGTGCCAGCATTTGCTCAGAGAGAGAAAATATTTGTGGGCAAATCTAATTTTCATTAAAACAGGCAATAGCTGATCAAAAGGATGTCCAATTTGCAGCTTCATTACCTAGTGGGTTAGTAATCTGTGGTTACAAGAAAGGAAGGGGGCTATGGTAAAAATTCGCCATGTGATTAAAGCCTGTTGTTCTTCCTCTCCTGTTTTATTTTTGTTTATTTAAGGATAATCCTGATTTCTGCCTCTGAAGTACAGAAATGGGAGTGACATTTATGGAAGTGTTTTATGTAATCCTCTGCCTCCCCACTTGGACTTCATTAATTAATTTGATTATGAGGTCAGTGGTTCCCACCTCTCCTGAGCACACTGGAGCATAATCAAATGGAAAATCTTCACTGATCCCTAACAAAAAAGATCTGGTTTCATTTGGCATGCTGTGTACAAAACTGGTTTTTGTTTTATGCGGGTTTTTTGTTGTTGTTGTTGTTGTTGTTTTACCAGTAATCACTTTAAGATTTCAGAATTTGCTTCTGTCTTTGCAGTGGTCGTTCAGAGGCTGGTTTTGCTGCTAGAAGTTAGGGACATTCAGCAGTTCTGAGAATTTCTAATAAAACATATCACCTTTTAATTTATTTACTATGAGTATTACATACATATATACATATATATGGAAAAGTTTAGCTAGTTCTTCATCATTATACTATTGCTAATTGATGATACATCTACTATTGGAACCATAGTTTTCAGTTACTAATCAAACTCTTTAGTATCTAGTGGATGGAAGCAGGAACCCTCAAGAAGGTAGAAACAGCACAGGACAAAAAAGTTTTGTCATTTTCATAGCTCTACTTAGGGCCAACCTTGAACACACATCCTTGTTACTTCACAGGTTTCTCTCCCAGTGTCAGATATTTTGGTAATGCGTTCTTGATACTGTACATGTAAAATCCTCATGCTGGCTCAATATGCAAAATTGAAGAGTGTGGTTTTCTTGTGTTTTTTTTTTTGGTGGAAGTTCCCTTCCCATGTATAAAACATGTGAGGTGTTTTATTTAAGGACATAATGTTGATAGGCACATAAAAAGTAATCAAAGAAACATCTCACCAGGGCCATGAAAGGGATAGCAGAGATCAGCTAAAGGCGTCATCTTGGAAGGGTCCAATCCAGTTCCTCCCAGCAGCTCCACAAAGTCTCCTTTCCCCCCACAACCTGCTGAGGGTTTCTGAGAGAATAGAGCAACAGGGAAAGACATATTTCAACCAATTATGGAAGAGAAACCATTTGACCAATGGCAAGCTGATGAATTCATTCAATCAGCCCCAGACTTCCTGACAGCGCCATTTAATTCAACATCCAGGATTCCGGAAATGAAAAGACATTTAAAAGGAAAAAAATCATAAGAATCGCTTTCCTAACTCAGTTGAGTAATCATTTTTTAAAATGTGTGTGCATTTTTTTATAAGCTCAAGGACTGGAATGATGAAATGGGAATCTGTAAACTCCATATAAGACACACGAAAATTGAATCTGAAAATGCTTTGCTTTTTTAAATCTTTTAGACATACATACTGAATTATTTGAATTTCTTAATGCCTGCAGTCAGAATTTTTATAAATAGTGCTTTCATATCAGTTTTTCCTTCAACTCACCTCTTTTCCTCTTCTTTATAAGGGACTTTTTCTTTTATTGGCACAATTCTTATCATTTCTGCTGATAAGGATTTAGATTAGTTATAAGAATATTAAAGAAAGAAGAGAACTCTAATTTGAGTCTCAAGTTAGAGTTACCATTGTCTTTCTCCTTCCAGCTAAAACAAATTTATTTCAAGCTGCTCAAAACAAGAATCTAATTTCAGAGTTTGTGGGATCCACCGTATTCGCCTTTTCCTGCTATTTCATCCTTTCCACAGTGTCCCATCCACAGCAATCCCTGTGTTTCACTTTCCAACACAAACAAAGCCTTCCCTCTCAGTCCCAATTGTTGCCCTTTGGGGCACCCAACTCCTATGATGAGGGATGGCCTCAGGTGCATGCCACCTGTGCGGCCATGCAGGGCGCATGCTTGCCAAGGCCACGTGCTTGGTTTAATGCTCTGTTGTCACTATCTTGAAATCCTTAATAATTTTTAAACAAGGGCCCCACATTTTTATTTTGTACTGTTCCCCACAAATGAAATGATATAGCTGGTTGTGCCTGCGGTCCTCTTCTTCATTAAGGCATACTCATTAAGACACCTAGTGGAGTGTGGCAAGGTGCTCAGAAGTTAACCAGATAGACCCTGATACATAAGGACCCAGATGCAATAAAATAGAGAATGTTAAACACACACATAAACATACACATGCAAACATTTAGAAGTCATTGAAATGCAACTAGAACTAAACAATAAACTATAAAATATTCTAACAGTAACTGCCTAATGAAAGGAAGCAAGTGGGGTGGGAGGGGCAGAGACACATTTTTTTTTTTTTTTTTGAGGACAGTGTCACTGGCCTTCATATGTGGGACCCGAACCAGGGCTGTTGGCTTCCCAAGCCAGCCCTTAACCACTGCACCACTCAGTCGGCCCAAGAGACACATTTTTTTTTAAAGCACCTACTATGTGCGTGGGTATTTTACACATAATTTAATTAAATAATGAAACAGAGGGTTAGTTAGCCCCCCTCTGTACAGGACCTATGCTCTTCTGTGAAGAGTTGAATAAGGGGTGAAGAAAAACTCAATTGCCTTTCCTTGAGTAGAGGATGTCTGGGGGCAGCATCTCTTAAGACTAAACTTTCCACTTAGTTCTACAGGCTCCAAATTTCAGAAGGAGGTTGTGAAAGGGAAAAGACAGGCTCAGGAGAGAGGAGTGGGAAATAAAGGAGACAGGAAGAAATAGAAGCTAAAATGAGGAGGGCAAAACAAAGAAACAAGGAATGTCCTTGGGTTCAGTGACATTTCTCATTTCTTCCCAAATCTCTAAGCTATTCTTATAATCAGTGGCAGAAACTGAATTGTATAGGGACCTTTCTGGGGTTCAACAGAGGAGCCCTAGATTTCATTGTTGAAGTTCGACCTCCCTGGACTAAGCCACTATCATTTCTTGTCTAGACTATGACAATGGCCTCAAAGGTGTACTTCTTGTACCACTCTGACCCCTAGGATCCATTCACCATGTAGAAGCCTTTAGGTAAACCTCTCTCTCCCACCGTGGACTTTGTAAATTAATTTTGTCATGACATCGGCAATTCCCAACTCCCCTCACCCCTCCTGAGCATAATCAAATGGATTATATCACTTTCCTGCCTGAACCCTTTCAGTGGTTTCCCACTGCGCTGAGAATAAACTCAAACTCCTGAATATGACCTGCTGGGCTCTCCACACTCTGCCCTGACCAACTCCCTGACACTGTCTAATATCATTCCCCCTCTACCTTTCTTTCTTTCCATTTCTGGAACCCAGAAAGCCCATTCCTGTGTCTGAGCCTCTACACTACCATTCTTTCTGTTCCAGGCTCTTCCTGTGGCTGCTGGCTCCCTCTTATCTATCACCCAAGTCTCACTTCAAATGTCTCCTTCTCCAAAGGTTTCTTTCCTGATCACATTATCTCAAGGAGCTCCCTGCCCCTCCTTCTGCTCCATTGTCCCCCAGTCAATGTTTATCACACCGCTCCGCTTCATTTTCTGTAGGGCACTCACCACTAGTTGAAGTACATTACACTTTTGCTTGTCTCATCCCACTAGAATGCAGGTTCCACATGGGCAGGATCTGTTTTGTTTGTTGCTAATTTTCAGCATCAGTAATAGTACCTTGCAAATTGTTAGCACTGAAAAAATATTTTTGTATAGGAACAGATGTCTAGAACACTGCAGACTTTAAAATTTTTAAAGTGGGAAACACCAAGATTACTCTTCATAGCCAAGAATAACTAAAGTGCAGAGCTCCCAATCTGTTATCACACTTACTATCTTCTATACTATACATCAAGAATGACATACAATCTCAAGCCTATAAGGCTATGCCAGAGACATCCACTTATCCTGGTCTTTATCAAAGAATTATTCTCCCACTAAGGCCCAACTTAGAAAGAAAGGAAGAGAGAGAGAGAGAGAGAGAGAGAGAGAGAGAGAGAGAAAAGAAGGAAGGAAGGAAGGAAGGAAAGAAGGAAGGAAGGAAGGAAGGAAGGAAGGAAGGAAAAGAAAGAAAAGCATTGCCCATGAATTTAGTGCTTAAAGGAAATTAGATATATTCCTTTCCTCATTCCTGGTCTTATTTATTTGGTTTCCCCCGAAATCTGTCTGATTCAGAAGTATGACTATCTTTGATGCCAGAAAATACATGAGCTATCTCAACCTCGGCATATAAGAAAGTCAAAGAAAATGAGGATGACTCAGAGGGAAGAAGCTACCAGTGCAAGTAAATGTGTTCAAGCTCAGCATTAATTTTAAGATTCGTACAGAAGTTCTTGGGTAAACAAGTTGATAGAGATTCTCAGCTAAAATTTAGTTGCAAAATGAATTGAATTAAATGTAATGCAAAAAAAACTCTTCAAAACTTTACTGTATTTTGCAATATAAAAATCCAATTTCGTATTTTATGCTACACTTCGCATTTCTTCATAACACAGTCAATGAGATGCTTCCTTCATGTCAAAAGAAAGTTCCAATAATCAGAAAAACAGCTGTGTAGATGACTCACACTAGGTTTTGCTAGGAGAGATTTTTTTTTTTTTAAGAGGCAAGTACAAGAGAGTTCAATTGTAATTATATGCCATAAGTTTACCAATTGAAGACATTTCTTACATCACAAGAAAAGTATTCAAGTAGGCACAAGGGGCACCTGAGAATGCAATTTGCAGCATGACGGAAATAGAAAACAGGTTTAGTCAAAGTAACGAGGGCACACACATGTGAGACTTAATAGTCAAACAGAAGGATATACGCGTTACTCCAATTTGCTAAGATCCACATTTACCCTGTATGATTACTTTTGCTCTGATAAAGCTGTGACCTTAATAAATGATTTGGAGGCAAGGAAGCAACTCACCTTTAACTGCAGGCCATTTAAGTGTCCCAGGGTGAGATCAGATATTTTGATTACCACAGGGTAAATTATGGAGAAGCTGCAGTTTCGATGCTGATGTGGAACTACCAGGGTGAACCTTCCATTTGGGGTCTGGGAAATGACATTGCAGGCTTTGGAGAAAAAGAAAATCACAATTTCATTATTTGATATGCTGGAGTTTTATAGAAATTCACCTTATCCTATTCCAAGCTCCTATTTACAGTCTAGGGCCTTGCAGCCCCGCAGAGAGTACATATCACAAAGGCAACTTGGAGAAAGGAAGAAGTTGGAGAATAAAAGTCACCAGTGATGTATGGGCATTGACAGGATGCTTTGGGCTGTAAAAGGATACTATCATTATTTCGGGGGGTGTGGGGTGCTTTAGTTTATAACAATCACAGACATAAATGAATAGCCAACCAAACAATATGAGCTGCTCAAAGTTCTAGGAACACTTCAGTTAACTAGGGTCCAAGTTCAAGCTGGGAGTCTGGAAGAATCAAGCCTTTAAAGCTGAGGCCAAGGCCAGCCGAGTGGCGCGGTGATTAAGTGCTGGCTTGGGAAGCTAGCGGCCCCGGTTCGGTCCCACATGTGAGAGCCAGTGACACTGCCCTCAAAAAAAAAAAAAAAAAAAAAAAAAAAAAAAATAAAGCTGAGGCCAGAACTCAAACCTTACCTGTCTGAAGCCTTCAGTCAATGAATTTAGAGCTATAATGTTACTTTTTAAATGATAAAATAAATAAATAATAAAAGAATCACAAAATAGGCTGAGAAAAAATAGAAAGCAGGCTTACATATGATAAATATTTGTTGGATGTTACATGGTATAAGTTGATTAAAAGATACATTTTTATGTTTAATTTACTCCTAATAATTTCTGAATTTTTTTGTTTTGTATCTCAAATCTAGACTTACATTTATTCTTCCAGCTATGAAACTCGAAGCATCAGAGTTTGCACCTTTTTTTTCAATGATGTGATAAAAATTTCTGATTGATCAGAACAGCTCAGAACTACCTCTTGCCTCCTTCCTATAATTTTAATTACACTTAATTTCAAAAAGAACTGAAATTCCTTGATGATTCTAAAATGTTTCTGATTTACAACCAAACAGAATATAGGAGGCACATTTCATTTTGTCCTCTAGGGTTATTCTGCTCCGGTCCTCAGAAACAGCCTTTTGCGGGGACCTCTCAAAAACAAAAACAAAAATTGAAAGATCAGTCAATACATTATTCTTCGGCAGATTAGGCCACATTCTCTGATCACATGAAATATTAATATTAATACTACTGAATGCAACCAAAAATGAGTGATGCTTTATTTTCCTGATTTAATTTTTGTTTTCTTTTAATGGGAAAAAAAATAAGTAGATGAATGAACTCATTTTGGTTAAGATCATGTATCTTAGGCCTGGGCTACTTAGCTTTTTAGCATTTATGTGTGTATCCATCAGAAATGAACTAAATTAGAGTCAGGGAAGGCTCAGATTCAGACGGTGACATAGAGGTCCTCTGGTCCAACCCTCTGCCCAGGGCATGAAATCTGTCCACCACATCCTAGAAATGCACTTTCACCCTTTGCCTAACTACCTCTAAGACTGCTCCCTTAAGTTTATCACAGATCAGTGGATTGACTTGGAAGGATTCACGTTTGTCACTGAATGCGTTATCTTAAGAGATCAGAATAAGACTTGGAAGAAAAAAGTAGAATTCTAGTCACCATAAATTAGTATCCTATCTAGCCTGGGAAATAAATGAAAAACTGTGATTTGATTTTCGTAATAATAAATAGAAAATACCCCTTGGGTCATTTATAATTGCAAAAGAATTTCCATTCAAATCATTCCTCACTTCAGATTTCATGTCTGTGCAATGGTACTACTTTTGAAAAGCAGATTTGATAGCACCCCCTCCCCCATCACCACCATATACACACCACCACCACCACCACCACCACCACCACCACCGCTGCAGCAAGTCCTATCTCTGGCCTGAAAAGACAAGGAGCCCACTTACGAAAGAGGTTGGGGTCAGTTGTTATGGTTATTGTGAATCCATTTCCTGGGTCTTGGATCCGGAAGAAGATCATGGCCACATTCTGGGAGGATCTGACGCTCCTTCTGCTAAGACCACTCTCACAGAAATCTATATACCGCTCAGTTGTGGGGAGAGGATGATCCTGCGAACTGGGGAACTTTTCCCCCTTGAGAATCCAACCATCAAATACCTTTCGAGAAAAAATACAGACATAGATGATCACTTCCATCAACTCCTGAAGTCACAGATGTGTTGAAAGGAGGGGTGGGGGGAAGTTACCCAGCAATGAACCTTCAGTCATAAATGAAGAATTGACAGCCTACTTGCTTTCCATTTGTATCTATGTTGACTGTGAGGGTTGTTTGCAAAAGGAATTATTAATGATTGCTTTTCAAAAATAAACCTTAAAGTTTCTAAAGTAAACTTTTTTATAATTTCAGCCACCTTGGTTAATGAAACTACAGACAATATATATTTTGATCTTGGTCATATTTTCTACACATTCCACCTTCAGAAAAATTAATTCCACAGAAGCCTAATTTGGGTTTCAGTCTGTCTCTTTCTTCTCCTTATTGAAATAGGAACAAAATGTGTCAAAAATAAACAACAAAAGAAAAAACTGAAAACAGTAACTTTACCTACCCGCCAATGGCGATATACATCGATTCCCCCTCCCCCTTTTATTTTATTGTTTACTTTTATTACATCAAAATACCAAGAACTGCTTTAACACTCTGGCAACAACAGCTGATATGCTGCTTAGGACTTTTTTCCTTCACTTGGTAAAGTTTGCAGTTGTCAAGAAATCAGAGTCTATTGAATTTACTCTTAAAATCACCACAGGTCACCAATTTAATGGGCAATAGCAAAATCACAAGCTACAAATTACTTCACCAGACCAGTCCTCCTCTAACGCATTTGACAGGTCCCAAAATAATTTCACTTGGAGGTTTTAATCCTGATCTTTTTAATTGGACCGTTAAACTCCAGCCATCCGCAGCTGACCTGGCCGACTGTGAAGAATGGCTGGGAGAGGGGATGTTGTGAGGCTGGGGGTGGGGGGCGTGTACTCCCCTCCCATCGGTCTCAGATTAGATTCTATCTCAGCATCCCCCCACAGCAGCCCATGCCCTACTGCTCCACAATCGGTCCCTCAGGCATTGAAGACAGCCTCCGCGAGCCTGGAACAGCTCCACAGAGAGAGGCTGCAGCAGGAGCAAGACAGGCTCAGAGGGCAGATGTGTGGGGAGGGTCTTCTAACCAGCATTCGTCGGCGTGCTAGACGCAGCGCTCGCGCTAGATTGTATCATGCCCATCTGCCACCAGATTGTAACCCCACGTTTAGCGGCGCTAGTTCAAGTCTTTAGAACGGTCCGGCTCCAAGAGCGCACAGAGGGGATTATAAACCACTGCAACGTGCGAGGCACCGGTCCTTCGGAACGTGGGGGACAGGTGTTGAGGTTGGGGGTAAGGTTCCTATAGCCTGGGGGGGGTCCCAGAGCGCTCCTCTCTCACTTGAGTACCAGCGGAGCATCTAATTAAGAAGATCAACAGCTCCCCAAGCTCGGAAGCCCCCCGCTGGACGTAGCACCCAGGCTCATTCCCGCTCCCCGTGCCCCGAGGTTGGGGCTGCTCTGCGGGGACACCTCACCTTCAGGAAGTCCCCACCCTGACAGTCGATGGAGACCAGGTCGTAGTGGATGGTGATGAACTCCTCCGGCTCGCTGATGAAGAAGGCAGCGCAGTGCAGCTGTGGCCGGTCGGCAGTGAAGGTGAACTGGCCCTGGAGGCTCAGCATGTCCAGGCACCCTGGGGGAGGGCAGTGGGGTCAGGGGGTCCCGGGCTGCACCACAGCGCATGCCCAGGGCAGCCCCTCTCTGCTCATCCCATTCCTGGGTCTGCAGCACCCAGCGCCCAACTCCCAGCCACCGCTGCCCGCGGCTTCCAAACCCCAGGGTGCATCTCCCCATCTCGCCCCAGCGCGCTTCCTCAGGGTGGACCCTTAGCGATGGGCATTGTGCCCCAGCTGGTCCTGGCTAGCCGGTTCCCAGCGATGCCACGAAGCCTTCTACCCTGGGCACAGAGTCCCAACCTCCCCACCTCCCGGTTGACGGACAGAGCCCAGCAGTGCCGACTCACGCAGAGCGCGGCGGTACATCTGTTCCTCCGCCAGCTCCCGCTTCAGGTTGGAGCTGAAGAGCAGGAAGGGGTCGTGGTCCACGGCTTCCCGCAGCTGGCAAGCAAAATGGGTCAGTCCGGAAAAGTTCAAGGGGTGGGAAAGGGGACCAGGAGCGGGGCGCTCGCCCTGCCTCGCAGCAAAGAGAATCAAGTGATGGTTCCCTTTCCATCCGACAAGGATATCCCCAGGGACCAGAGGGATGGAGGAAGAGGCAGGGAGGAAGACCAGTTTGGGGGAAAGCAAGGGTAAGACGGGCGCAAAAGACAGGGAAGGAAGAGCTAACTACAACAAAGGCGAGAACCCAGACAGCCTGCTCGCCCCCCAAGACTGGACACACACGCCGGAAGGTGTGATGGGTCAGTGCAGCGATTGCTCACCTCCAGGTAACGGCTCTCTCCTCTTAGAGCCACCAGGAAGATCAGAATGAAGTGACATTGAAGTTTGAAGGAAGGAGACATGCTGGCCTTGTCTCTGCAGCTGGTGTGCTCTGCTCCCAAGGTCTCAGGCTTTGCCTCCACACCTTCGCCCAAGCTGAGAGCTGGAAGCTGGTAGGGTCCTTTGGCTGAGTCTCTTTTATAGAGCAGTGAGGAGGGAAGGCTCTCGGGCCCCTTAACTGATCTGAGCTCAGTAACCATGGGTTACCCCGTCTCAGTGACAAAGTGCGTGGTGATGACGAGGGTCCAGCTCTCAGCCCCAAATTTTCAGAGTGGTCCAGCATTATTCACCAAGAATGATTTCAGGCTCTTAAAACTTAGTGAACTAAAACGTGTGGAAGAAAGAATGAGGCAGGCATAGAGAATAACAGAGGGCATTCTTACTTGACCTGCCAAATGCTGAATTATCCTTGCCTGTGGATATTCAGGAGATTTTCGGCTTTGCAAAGCAAAGTGACAATGTTACAAATACACATAAAATACCCAAACACGTAATAACCTTATCAGGCAACCTTGTCTCGTAAGCTTGGATAGGCTTAGATGGAAATTGTCAGAGAATACAGTATTCCTGCAATTGCTCATGCCTCTCAGTAAGAAACTTGAGGCATTTTCAACTTCAAAGAGAAGAACAGAAGCCAAAATCTGATTCTGCAGAATATTACAGTAATGTAATCCAAGCTTTCTTTCTGTCCCTTAGTCTTTGCTTTATCCTGATTCAGTTTCTTGTTAAGCAACTCCTTAATGGAAAGCTAACTCTGGTGTCTGTGGGCTTCTGTACTTTAGCTGAGCGCTGTCACTTAGCCTGAATGTATACACAATGGACATACTCCTTGGCTAGCTAACTGCAACTATGTGAACCACTGAGAGATGAAGTCATTCCATTTTACACTTTCAAATACCTGGATTACTTTAATACTCTGGTAGAAAGAACTGCCTGGAATCTTTATTATAGCTCCTCATCAGCAAATTTACAAGGCTAAACAAATGACTTAGAGATCCAGAAATTAGCTAACTATCAGTTTATCTTTGCTGATTAGACACGAAGAGAGTTGCTTCTCCTTTATTGTCCAAAATTGTGGGAAATGTGGGGATACTCCACTTTCCTACCCCGTTCCAGCCTGTGGGCTAAGCAAGACAATTACAAATCCTAAAAACTTCATATTGTTTTACCTCTTCCTGACAGAAAACATGGCACTATCATAGCTTTCATTGCTAGACCATAATACAGGGTTTTAACTCAAGGAAATGGTTATATTTTTAGTTTATAAATACTCAAAATTAGGCAGTAATTTCCCTAGTGGTGTCAGAACTTGACCATATCTGATCGCCAAAGGTGCTGCCTCTTAGTTGTTTTAACAGGAGGCCTTCCTACCATAGTCCAACTTTGTCAACGATCCTCAGACCACAGACAGCAGCAGAGGGAAGGTCCCCTAAAGTTCATAAACACTGGCCACCATGTCCTTCTCCCCATCCTGGAACTGTTTAGATGTCTGAATTTTAGAGAAGGTATGCAGAAACCTGAGAGGAATAAAGGAGGAGGGAACTAAATGGTTTAACACCAGCTTGCTTGGCCTCAAACACTCCCGGCCAGCTTCAGGTCTGTCTCCCACTAGCCTGTGCTGGAGGGAGGGAGACTCAGGCACACTTCTTCAGCATGCCGTGGCCCTACTCTCCTTCCCCATCAACCTAGTCGTGGCCTGGCCTTGCTCCCAGAATGAAGCCCAGCACTCATCTTAGAGACCCCTGTTTCTCCCACATTGGAAGTCTGGCTTTATAAGCATCACCACAGAGACATACTTCTCCAACCCACTCGATATCTCTTTGTCTCTCTGTCTCTCTGGCTGTCTCTCTCTCTCTCTTTCTCTCTCTCTCTCTCTCTCTCTCTCTCTCTCTCTCTCTCTCTCTCTCTCTCTCTCTCTCTCTCACACACACACACACACGCACACATGGATACACAGACAACAATAATGTCCCTGACATGCATTCATGACACCCTCTCCTCATGAACTGCACACAGGAAGAGCTAGAGTGAAATGCAAACGTGTTAGTTTCTCTCTGTATTTTGGAGAGAACCTCTCCAATGCTGATGATAAGAGTCCCTGAGCAGTTATTTTTCAGCTCTTAAACTATTGTCAGGCAGGGTTAAGACTTTGTTTGGTAGGATCAAGACATTTTTTCTTTCACAAAGCCCCAAAATTAACTGTCACCTGTGTTAAGCTTGAAAGTCAAGGTGGCCACCAATATAGATCCATATTAAATTCATAAACATGGGGGGGGCAGGCGGTTTTAAATTGTGCTGAGGCTAAAGAGGTGTGTGTACACAGATGTCTAAGTAGCATGCAGAGGGACACTGTATTCAGCCACATGGCCTATAATATGATTGGGACAACCCAGTGTAAGGTTATGGAGTCTGCCACAGTTTATGCACTGAGGTGCTGGGAGCAGCAAAGGGAACTACATACTCCCAAATCTCTTTCTATTCTAGGGTTAGTCTTAAGACCCCCTTAAATATTCCCTGGCTGTAACTGTAAACTTTCTCTTATGTTAATCACTTCAAAGAGAGCACTACCAAACCATGCTTTTGAAAAACTTCCTTTTTCCCTTCCTGACTGATTTATTGAAATGTTGGGAAAATGAGACATGATTGAGTTCTTTAAGAAATAAAGATGACTGAATAAAACTCATTGTAGTTAGCCAACAATAACAACAACTATTTTTCAGTTGTTTTCAAGATGACTTGCTGTTTGAATAAATTTAGCTATTTTTAATGCAACCATTTTTTTTGCAACCATTTTTAACAGATATGATTTATTTTCCAGATGTGTTTGAGATCAAGAACGAAAAAACTCAATATGTTTGGAGAACCACAGTTTAAGACAGCCTTTGAATGAAACCTTGAGATGTCAGTGATTTTTTAACCCAAAACCATTATCTTCTTTTGTTATGGTTAAGACACCAGCAGTCCTCGACATTAGGTCTTTTGGGGGTGCAAAATGGGGAATTATTATCAGGATACAGGGATGTCTTGAGGAATGCAGGGGCAGAAAACAGGAAGCAAGAAGCTCGAATGCTACCTCCCAGTCTTTTGGTCTCAGGCTGCCTTCTCCGCACATTTGTAGTTTCTGTGGCTGTAAACCAGCCACCAACAATTCCTAAGCTTTACATGTTACCACTTAACTAATAAAAACACCCTGAGCCAATGTTCTCATAATCCCTAGTCCACAAAACCTTGTGGGAAAAGGCTCAGAGGCCAGGGGATAGGATCCCATCATAACATGCCTGTCCCCATGACAGCCTTTAGATGTTGAGGGGATAAGTAATTTCCAGAAAAAGGGATACTTGATTCACAAAATGATAAATATCTTCAAAATACTGAAAAAAACAACCCAAAACTCTGGTTCAGTGACCTCTTTGATCTTAAGTTTTCTCACCTATAAAATGTGATGTACACTGGAAATTATTATAGGAATTAAATATTATATATGCCCTACATAGAGGACAGCCTTGAATGGTAGCTATTATTAAATTATACCAATCATGCTATGTCTTTATTACTAGGGCTTTCCTTCTAATGATAATTTTATAAGAACGCATGCATAAAATGTGTTTTTTCAGGTAATTATTAAATTTAAATATATGACTTCCTATTAGAACATTAAGAAACTTTAAAAGCCATAGTTAAAAAAAGAAAAAACTAAGTTGAAATATAATCACAGAACTGTATTTCAAAAGACTAGCTAGGAATGGATCCCATTAAAGATTATGCATTTTAGAGGCCTGCCGAGTGGCTCAGTTGGTTAAGAGCTCGCTCAAGAGTGCAAGCTCTGAGCAACAGGGTCACCGGTTTGATTCCCGGCCAGAGCTGAGCTGCCACTGAGCTGCCAACAGGTGGCAGGATGGCTCAACTAAAAAGAAAGAAAAAAAATTATACATTATAATGAATAGTGGCTTAGCTGCATCAGAGAGAAAAGCTGAGACGTAATGGAATCGTGAAGCTTGAGGAAAGGGGAAAGTGGAAGTTACAAAGCAGAAACAGAAGATAATTAGGAACTGCCCAAAGAGAGCAGTATTTTGATTCAATATCAAGGATTATTGAATGACATCATCTATTAAAACTATGGGACACTGGGAATAAGAAAGCAATGATTTGGCAAGAAGGCTTCCAAAAAAAAAAAAAAGATGATGGGAGGAAATAAGACAGATTAAAAGATCTGTCCAGATTATCACAATGAGTCAGAAACAAACTCTAGACTAGAAAATTCCCTCCATATCCAGCCAGATCATCAGTTCTGCTTCAAAGACAACAGCCCTGGAAATTAACCTAAAAAATTATATTTTAGGTTTTGAAAATTACTAGACTAGCAGCAAAAAGTGAGATGGCATTGGCCAAAGAAAGATGCTGGCAGACCAATAACTGCAAAGAGATTGGGGATTGTTAATGTTTGTGCAACGGCTTCCTTGACTTTGGAGTGACATTGTTATTTCTACTCCCTTCAGGCTTACTCTAAAATATGCCATGACTAATATCTAGCCAGTAAATCATAATGAAATGCTATTTAATAATCCCTCACTGCCTGCATCAAAGGGAAAAATACAGCCGTGTCCAGAGCTGTTGATGTGTTTGTCATTGGATGGTGGTGACGTGCATCAGCACATAACATCAGCCTCTTCTCTGACGGAAGAGAAATGCAGTGTAGAGTCTCATTTCGTAGTGCCTTAGAATAGATCTAACGGAGAAAAGTCTGTCAGTTGTGTGAAGTGACACAAGAAGCTCTAAATAAGGAAAGCAGAGGGAAAAACTGTAAGCTAGGCAGTGGTTAGCTATCTGTGATGCCTCCCTTCCTTCCTTCCTTCCTTTCTTCCTTCCTTCCTTCCTTCCTTCCTTCCTTCCTTCCTTCCTTCCTTCCTTCCTTCCTTCCTTCTACAAACTCTGAGCAACAGATTTAGCTATTCTATATTTGTAGTATTTTATATATACATTTGAATAAACTGTATCATATCTTATTATAACTTTTAATATGCCTGTCTTCAACCCTAAATGTAAACTCCTAGAAGCCTGGGCCTGCAGCTCATCTACCTCTGTCCTCAGCATCTGGCACATACATACACCTGGCACACCTGGGTGGCATCTAAAAGCAAACTGAACAGAGGGGCTTCTGCTCCTCTCATTTAATTATAGAGAATTGTTACCACTAAAATGTTAGTTAACAACATCCAGAGATGTGGCACCAGCCAGGTAATGGGAGTGGAATGGTAAAACCTGAGAAAAGGGATGAGAGGAGGTGCTGAAACAGCCAGTGTGTGGTGGGGAGTGAGGAAGGTGAGAGGGAGCAGGGCTGGGACTCAGGTGGGGCAATTAGGGCACTTGCCTGGGGCACAAAAACACAGTCTTTATGATGAATATTATAATGCAATATATTATAAGAGGAGATTAATGCAAAGACGTCCATAATGAACAAAATATCAGAGTTTGAGATAAAGACACCATTGGTCCTAGTGACTTCCCCTTTTGCCCCAGGCGCTATTCTGGCTCAACACAGCACTGTGAAGGTAACATGTAGGTAACATCCTGTGGGAGTCATCAAGAATTCTGGAGGTTTTATTCTGGTTTCCTAGCTACAGAATGAAAACAAAAGGGCTCTGGATTAGGTGTGCCAAACTCTGGGTCACTGACCGGGAGGTTGGGCAAGTCATTCACGTCATATGTAAGATGAGGGAGGTAAATGTAGCTGTCAAGTTCACAGCAGGAAACAGCTCTCAAGTGGATAATTTGCAAGGAATTTAATAAAAAAAAGACTATAGAAAGGTGTGAGCAGCATGTAGGGAAATAGCAAGGGAGGGTGCAGTATCCTGGGACTAACAGCAGAGGGGAGATGTCACCCAGTCCCCTGGGCCACAGGACAGGGAGAGAAGGGGTCACTGGAAGCCGTCTAGCTCTGGGGGTCTCTAAGGTCCTGAGGTCGGTTTAATACTTGTTTGCAAATTTTTTTTTTTTTTAAAGATTTTATTGGGCAATTGGTGGAGGGGAACAGCGTTGGGGAATCGGGGAAGGAGAACAGACAAGTTGCTGTCTTTTTGTTCTTCGGTCCAGTTGCGGAGGATGTTGCCTCACTGTTGGTATCCTCATTGCGCTCTTCCCGGATGAGGCAGATCCGTCGCTGAATGTCGCTCACTGCGGCTATTGGCAGCTCACTCTTGGCTGCCAGCCGCTCAACGCTGGCTGCGGGCCACTCACTGTAGCCTATGGCAGCCCACTGCAGCAGGGGCTGCAGCCCACACCATCACCGGGGCTCGCACAGCCCAGCTCCAGGTGGAGCTGTTGTTAGCTGTAGAGGGCAGCGTCACTGGCCCTCATGTGGGATCTGAACCGGGGCCGCTGGCATCCCAAAACCAGCGCTTAACCAATGCGCCACTCGGCCGGCCCTGTTTGCAAATTTTTTGAGACTCTTTTCACCAAAAGATGGAGTCTGATTCCTTTTCCCTAGAATATGGCCCGATTTAGAAATATGCTTCTAATAATTTGGCAAAGTGACACTGATTTCTGACCGTAGGTTAGAAAAAGTCACTATGCCTTCAGCATGGGGTTCTCTCTCTCCTGGGACACATCCTTTTGGTGCTCTGAGCTACCATATAAGAAGTCCAGCTACCATGAAGACACCATGCTTGAGAGACCACATAGACGCAGACGGAGATGCCTGGGAGTCCCAGCTCTTTCAGTCCCAGACATTTTGATCTGAGTATGTGACAGGTGAGTGAAGAGGCCTTTGAGGTGACCCCAGTTCCCAGCCACCAGCTGACTATCATGAAAGACCTCAAGCCAGACCACCCGTTGAGTATTTGTCTCAAATACCCAACCCATAGGAACCATGAAAGTTAATAAATGTGGTTTTAAATCACTGTTTTGGAGTGATGGATTATACAGGAATAGATAATACAAGCCTGCCTTAGTCTGTTTGGGCTGCTATACTAGAATGCCACAGACAGGGTGGCTTCTGAACAACAGAAATTTCTTTCTCACAGTTCTGGAGGCTGAAAGTCTAAGATCAAGGTGTTACCAGATTCAGTGTCTGGTGAGGACCCACTTCCTGGTTCATAGGCAACGGTCTTCTTCCTGTGTCCACATATGGTGGAAGGGGCAAAGGAGCTCTCTGGGGCCTCTGTTATAAGGGCACTAATCCCACACATGAGGGCTCCACCCTCATGACCTAATCACCTCCCAAAGGCCCCACTTCCAAATACCATCCCATTGGGGATTACGTTTCCACATAAGGAGTTTGGAGGGACACAATCGGTCTACCGCAAGGCCTTTACCATATCTTTAGGGCTTTGACTTGAGGTCTCCAGGTGCCGCAGCGTGTGATAGCCTTTGTCTGTGAAGCTCTTGAGCTGAATCACCATCTTCAAGGCATGCCGTGGTGCCTAGAATAGCTACTTCTAGGCTGATGCAACATCTGGAAAACCAGGTTGGTTGGTGCCAGGCTCAGCTTGTGGGGCACAGTTAGTGGCTGGAGAGTAGACATGCTCACTGGAGAAACTGAACCCTGTGCCTCAGCCCTGAAACCAGCATGTCCTCCTCAGCTGGTTATTGGAATTAAGTGTAAAGGATGAATAAACACTGCCCCCTTTTAAGTGCTGACATTTTCCCATTTTTAATTATGACTACTGTGCAAACAGAATAAGATTCCTCTAAGACATTTAAAGAGGGGGGGGGCATCTAATATTGAAGAAATCAGGGTTTTTTTGCCAATAGAATAATTATAGTGTAGATCCCGTTTGTGTTTTAAAATCTCATGGAATAAAAACCAAACTGAATATGAAACATTTTTAGGGTTAAAAAGTCAGCACCCAGGGCCAACTGAAAGAGATTTCGGTGGCTCAAACTGGAACAATTTGAACAACAAAATAAAGTATTATTAGATTATAACCCAGTATATAAAATAATTTCCACGACTTTATACTAATATAAATGATTGAATAAATTAATAACTGGGAGAAGAGACACATCTCCCATGTCGAAGAACACCAAATTGTCTGTGTAGATATTTTGCTATCAAAGAAGGGGAGCATAACTCCTCACTTGTTAAGTGTGGGCTGTGCATAGTGACTTCCTGCCAAAGAGGACAGTGTGGGAAGGGAGTGGAGGGAGAGTCACTTTACAGTAGAGGAACCTGACACACATTATCTCAGCCAATTCAAGGTCAACATCCACAGTCATAAATCACATTGCTACTATGTACCCTTGATATGATGTGATGAAAATGGTACTTTGCCTCTGTGATCTTCCTCTTATAAACCCATAACCCAGTCTAATCCTGAGTAAAACATCAGACAAATTCCAATACAGGGGCACCCTGACAGGCACCCCTCAAAACTGTCAAGGTCATCAAAAACAAAGAAAGCCTGAGAAACTGTCATTGCTAAGAGAAGCCAAAGGAGAGATGGCAATGTAATATGGTATCTTGGATGGAATCCTAGAACAGAAAAAAGACATTAGGTAAAAACTTTAAAAAAATCGAAATGAACGATGGACATTAGTTAATAATAATGTGTCAAGATTGATTCACTAATTATAACAAAGTTTCCCTAATGTAAGATGTTAATACTAAGAGAAACTATGTGGGAACTCTGTACTCTCTGTTCAATTTTCCTGTAAACCCAAGTGTTCTTAAAAAAAAGTCTATTAATAACAAAATTAAGTCTCTTAAAAAAGAAAAAGTAAGCATCCATATATGGGCTTTCCAACATCAGAGTGTATTTGATATTTGCCAGGCAAGATCCAAAGAAGTTTTGTCTCCAGGATTTCTCAGGTTTTCCCTTCTGTCCCTTAAAAAATTCTCTCAATTCTATGTAATACATATGTATATGGAGGGTGGGGGGGCAGTGGATTGGGGGAGGGAGGTTGTCACTTTGTGAGGGGTGAAAAGTATAACTATTGCATTGTTTTGTACACGTGGAACTAATAAAAAAAATTTTTTTTTAATTCTCTCAATTCTATGCATACCTAGTTACGTCTTGTTCTTTCCTCAGCTTCCTCTGCTCTTCTAGCTTCCACCTTTGCCTCCATGCTGCAGAAACACGCCACACTTAGGCCATGCGTAATTTTTACTTCTACTGATCACTTCCATTGTTCCTTGACATGTCTGCATTATTCACCACTTTCCCCTTTTCTTTTTTTCTGAACTTTATCCTTTGGTTTTAAGATAAACTTGATTTTTTAAGAGTCAGACATACTCATTTTGGAAACACTAAAAAAGTGAGTTAAATGCAATGTTATTACATATTATTTCACCCTTTATATTATACATATAAATTTGCAGCACCAAATTCAACAGTTGATTTTGTGTATGTCTTAAACACTGGAAGGAGAAAGTAAAAAAAAGCTAGAAAGTTTTTTTTTTCCTTTCAATGTCTTTTTTTCCTCTCTAAATCTGAAATACATGATTGATTCTAAAGCAAATCAGGGCCTGCTGAGTGGCTCGTTGATTAGGAGTTGGCTTGGAAGCACAAGCTCTGAGCAGCAGGGCCACTGGTTCAGATCCCACATTAGCCAGTCACGCTGCACGTGACTTACAGCTAAGATGGTGAACAACAGCTCGACCTGGAGCTGGGCTGCCGTGAATAGCCGGAGATGATGTAGGCTGCAGCGGGGCTGCAGTGGGCTGCCATAAGTTACCATGAGTGGCCGGCAGCCAGCATGAGTGGCAGAGAAAATGGGAGACAAAGATGCATATTCCAAGATTTTCCTTACAAAAATGAAATCATAGAGCATATACCATTTTGCAATATGATTTATGTTCTATATCACAAACATGATCTTATGTTATTAAATATTCTTTCCCTACATCATTTGAATAGTTGCATAGCATTCTATTGTTACGATACTTAACCAATCCTCTATTGAACATTTCTATTGTTTCCAATAATTTACTATTATAATCAAACCAATGTATACATTTACATCTTTTATTTTGATTCTCTAGATTTAAAGCTAAAGACTTTAATGGATTCTCAAAAGTGTTATCTCTTTGGGTGTGGCATCAAGGATAAATCAACAGACAAGGGAGAAGGCAGTACCATTTACAGTGCTAGAGAAGAGATAGATCAATTACTTTTCATAAAATCATGAACACTCAGAATCCAATACATCCCTCAATATTCACTCATTGTTTTCTTTTCAATTCAGAAGACAATTTGTAAGGAAAGTAGCAGAGACATTAGACCAGACTGAGCAAAGTGCTTGTTCATTTACGAATTTAAGATGGTGGATTTTTGATGGCTACATATGGCGTCTCATAGCACACCATTCCCGTCTGTAAAGACCTCTGGGTATTCTGAGAGCAATAAGGGTCAAATTAATCTCAATGATGTGTCAAATTAGTAATCATATTAATTCCATATTGTCACCTGCTCTTTGGCAGGTTTAATAAGCCACATGTTAAATTGATTATGCAAATTATATTAGGCAAATTAAAACATCTGTTCCACATATCACCATATTTCAAGGTGAAAGTCTTCCTGAAGGTGAGTTTTCAGTCCCACTAAATATGACATGTCTTTTGGCTACATTGTGCATTGGTTTGTCAGCATCTCAACTCACCATTGGTATCTTTCTTCTCTTATGTCACACTTCAGGGTGTTACATTTTCACAGCACTGACAATAAGCTAGCTTATTTTTCACACATAATACACATTGACATGATCCATAAAAATGGGAACAAAAATATGGCATAACTATAAGAGATTTATCTTTTCATTTCATAAAATGGTAAGTCATGGGGCAACAAAGGAGACATGGGTGGACACACTGGAAATCACTCCAGGATTGTCCAACAGAATATATAGTCTTTGAGAACCCTCAGAGGCTTGTTTATTCATTTCTCCCTTTTAGTGGGATCATCTACCCTTGAGTTTGTTATAATGTCTTCATTTTCAGTGCCACCATTGCTTCTCAGTTGCATTTTCAATAAAAAAGAATGACATAATTCTCAAACTTTAGTTTTATATCAGAATCAACTCAGAGCTTGTTAAAAATACAAAGGTCATCATTTAGTAGGATTGGGGTGGGGGCCAGGAATGTACTTTTTTTTTTTTTTTTTGATGGCAGTGTCACTGGCCCTCATATGTGGGACCCAAACCGGGGCTGCTGGCTCCCCAAACCAGCACCTAACCACCATGCCACTCAGCCAGCCCGGAATGTACATTTTTTTAAGCACTCCAGCTAACCCTGATATAGCAGTGGATGGTCTGCATTGGGAGGATTGTTTATGTTGAGGACGATTAAATTAGAGTATGAATCTTATGAGTATGATATTCCCAGGGTCCGCTGAGTGGCTCAGTTGATTAAGAGCTCACTCAAGAGTGTGAGCTGAGCTCTGAGCAACAGCAGTTCGATGCCCAGCCTGAGCTGAGCCAACAGGTGGCAGGATGGCTCAGCTGGAAAAAAAAAAAAAAAAAAGTATGACATTCCCCGGGGGTGGCTGGTTAGCTCAGGTGGTTAGAGCGCAGTGCTCTTTTTTTTTTTTTTAATTTTATTTTATTAGTTTCAGGTGTACAACACAAGGCAATAGTTATACTCTTTACCCCCCAAAGTGACAACCCCACTCCCCCAGTTCGCCACCCCACTCCGCCCCCATATCTTACATATTTATCACAACTCCCCTGAGTCCCCTCCACAGTATACTTCACATCCCGTAACCATCCACATATTCAGTTACAGTTGGCATACAATACTATACAACATCAGTTTCAGGTGTACAGTGCAGTGATCAAGCCTCTACTCCATCTGTGAAGTGGTCTCCCTAACAAGACTATCTGACACGCCACAAAATTTTTACAATATTATTATATTCCCCGAACTGTGTTTCATATCCCTGTGGCAATATTGTAGTGGTCTATTTATGCTGTCTAATCCCTTCCCCGTCCCCCCCATCCCCACCCCGCTCCCAACTAGCCACCCTCAGTTTTTCCTCTACATCTACGAGTCTGTTTACTTTGATCATTCACTCAGCTCTGCAGACTCCACACACAAGTGAGATCACATGGTGCCTGTCCTTCTCCGACTGACTTATTTCACGCAACATAATAGTCTCTTCACAACATAATATGCCCCCATATCCCTGCAACAACATTGTAGTCCCTTCTACACTGTCCAAAACCTTCCCCCTCTCCCTCTTCCCCACTCCCTCCCAGCCAGCAACCATCAGTTTTTCCTTTATATCCGCTTGATATGACTTCAATCTTCTTAAATTTACTGAGACTTGTTTTGTGGCCTAACATGGTCTATCTTGGAAAATGTCTCATGTGTACTTGAGAAGAATGTATATTTTGTTTTTTCAGGGTGAAATGCTCTAAAAATATCAACGCAGTCCAGCTGGTCTAAAGTATCATTTAAGGCCCCTCTTTCTGTGTTGATTTTCTGTCTAAAGGGTCTGTCCATTGGTGACAATGGTATTGAAGTCCCCTACTATGATAGTGTTACTGTTGATCTCTTTCTTTATGTCTGTCAAAATCTGTTCTATGTAATTAGGAGTTCCTATGTTGGGTGCATAGCTGTTTATTAGGGTTATAGTGCCCTTCTTTGTCTTTTATTGTAGTCATTTTAAAGTCTATTTTGTCCAGAATAAGTATTGGTACTCCAGCTTTTTTTTTTTCTCATTCCATTTGCATGAAGTATCTTATTCCATCTGTAAACAGCATATACATGTGTCCTATTTTCTTATCCACTCAGCCACTCTCTGTCTTTTGATTGCAGCATTTAGCCCATTCACATTTAAAATGATTATTGACAGGTGCATATGTATTGCCATTTTGTTATTTGTGTTCCTGGTCTTCCTGGGTTAGCTTGTTTACCCCTTTCTTTTGTTTAACAAAGCCCTTTTAACATTTCTTGCAATGCTGGCTTGGTGGTAATGAATTCCTTAAACTTATTCTTTTCTGAGAAGCTCTTTATTTCTCCTTCAATTTTAAGTGATAGCCGTGCTGGGTAGAGCAATCTTGGTTGTAGGCCTTTATTTTGTGTCACTTTGAATATCTCCTGCCACTCCCATCTGGCCTGCAGAGTTTCTGTACACAAGTCAGCTGTTAGTCTAACAGGAGTTCCTTTGTATGTAACCTGCTGTCTTTCTCTTGCAGCCTCTAGGATTCTGTCTCTGTCTTTACCCTTTGCCATTTTAACTATGATGTGTCTTGATGTGGACCTGTTTGGGTTCAGCTTGTTTGGAACCCTCTGCACTTCCTGGGCATGTATCTTGATTTCCTTCACCAGGGTAGGAAAGTTTTCAGTCATTATTTTTTCAAATACATTCTCGACCCCTTGCTTCTTCTCTTCTCCTTCTGGTATTCCTATGATTCGAAAATGGTTGCATTTCACCTTGTCCCATAGGGCTCTTAAACTATTTTCATTGCTTTTTATTCTTTGGTCTTTTTGCTGTGCCAACTGGGTGATTTCTGCTATTTTTGTCTTCCAAATCGTTGATCTGCTCCTCTGCTTCATCTATTCTACTGGTGATTCCTTCGAGTGTGTTCTTCATTTCAGTTATTGTCTTCTTTAGTTCTAACAGGTTGTTTTTTATGGTTTCCCTATCCTTCTTTATGTCCTCGCTAAGTTCCTTAAACATTCTTATCAACAGTGTTCTAAACTCTGTCTCTGAAAGGTTGGATCCCTCTGTTTCATTTGGTTCCATTTCTGGAGGTTTCTTCTGATCTTTTACTTGTGACCTGTTTCTTTGTTTCCCCATTCTGGCTGTCGCTCTGGGATTGCTTTGATGTATTAGATAGATCACCAGGAGAGCCCTGGCTGGATCACGCAGGCACACAGCTCACGGCCCAACACTCCCAGGAAAACTCCCAGTCTCAGCCTGTCCCAATCAGCCTGACAACCAATCACCAGTCTGGCAACTCTGCAAGCGCAGTGCGGAGAGTGGAGACCCGAGGCGGCTTGCGCACTCCCGCGTCTCAGTGAGCAGCCTGTTGTAGCTGGAGCATGCCCACCAGGCATTTCCCTGGCAATGCCACACAAGCTGCGTGGAGGGTGGGGATCCGAGGCCATCATGCACTCCTGGGTCTCAGCGAGCAGCCTGTTGGAGCTGGAGGGCACCCGCCCAGCATTTCCCTGGCAACGCAGTATAAGCCGAGTGGAGGATGGGGATGCAAGGCCGCATGTGTGCGCGCGCACATGCACTTCTACGCCAATTCCACCAGGCCAATGAGGTCTTGGACCTGATCCTCCGTGGGAGGGCCCGACCCTGACAAAATGGCGGCCTCCTATATACCACTTGCATGCAGGCTCCACACCAGGGGAACAATAGTCCCAAAACCTCCAACCTTTGCACCAAAGGTGCTCAGTTCAGTCCGTCCCCGCAGGCTCCCGGTTCACACAGCCATTCCCTCCACTAGTAACCAGGTAAGTGCTCACCAGCGAGCAAGCCTGGGCACCGGCCCCACTGATTCTCCAGCCGCTCTTAGCCTCACCGAGCTGAGCAAAGAGAGTCCTCATTAATTTACTGCCGGCTATCTTAGAACTCCTCTTCCTGGCAAAGGAACTCTAGGCTGGTGAGCTTGGAGTGAGGCTGGAGGGTCTCTCCCCCAACCAGACAAGCTTCCCATGGCTGGGGCTTCCCTCACGGGGCTCGCCCTCTCTCGTCTCTGCCCGTCCTACCAGACCTGATGCGGCTTCCTCTTTAAGTTCTTCGTTTAGTGGTTCTGTTCCTCCAGTGTTCCGGGGACCTCCAGGGTTGAATGCTGTATAATTTGCTTGTAATTTTGGTGTGATCCTGGGAGGCAGTTAGCACAGCGTCTGTCTATTGTGCCATTTTACCGGAAGTCTCCTAGAGCACAGTGCTCTTAACACCAAGGTTGCCGGTTCTATCCCCACATGGACCACTGAGTTGTGCCCTCCACAACTAGAATGAAACAACTACTCGACTTGAAGCTGAGGGATCCTGGAAAAACACACTGTTCCCCAATCAAAATATTTAAAAGAAAAAAAAAAAAAGAGTATGACATTCCCAGGTTTGAATTCTTTCTCTGCCACTTATTTCCCCTATGGCTCTTAGAAATTGTTTCATATAAATCTTAGTTTCCTAGTCTATAAAACAGGACTACTATTCAACACATTGTACACCTTAAACTTACACAATATTATATATCAATGATATCACAATAAAAAATAATAATTAGGGCCAGTCGAGTGGCACGGTGGTTAAGAGCTGGCTTGGGACGCCAGCGGCCCCAATTCAGATCCCACATATGAGGGCCAGTGACACTGCCCTCAAAAAATAAAAATAGCAATAATAATCATTTAAAAATGCGGATACTACAACATGTATGAGCCTTGAAAAAACTATGCTAAGTGAAATAAACCATACACCAAAAGACAAATATTATATGATTCCACTTATATAAGTTTCCTAGAATAAGCAAATCATAGAGACAGCAGAATAGATGTTAACAGGGCCTGGGAGAAGCAGGTGTGGGGAATTTTTCTTTAATAGGTACAGAGTCTCTGCTTGGGAAGATGAAAAAATTCTGGAAATGGATGGTAGTAAATGGTTGCACAACAATGTGGATGTATGTAATAGTACTGAATTGTACACTTAGAAATGGTTAAAAATGGTAAATTTATGATATATATATATTTTTTACCACAATAAAAAGGAAGGGGTGGCCATAAAGGAGAATAAATTTATAAGTTGTATTATTTTAAAATGAGGATAAGGGCCGGCTGAGGGGCGCGGTGGTTAAGCGCTGGCTTGGGAAGCCAGTGGCCCCGGTTCGGTCCCACATATGAGGGCCAGTGTCACTGCCCTCAAAAAAAAAAAAAAAAAAAAAACCAATAAAATGAGGATAAAAATTACTGTAACCTAAATTTGTTATAAATATTGAGTGTGATAATATATAAATAGAGCTTAATTAATACAGGGCCTGGCATATAGCCAAGGTTCAGTAGATGGAAGTAACTCCTGAGTTCCAGGTAACAGATAGCTCCTTCCTAAACATGGCACTGTGTCATGGGCTGTGCTGGGAGAGTGAGCCATTGTGTATACCAAGGCTCATCACAGTGGCCCACACTTGATCAGATCAGCAACTTCTCAGTTCCCTAAGGTGTGTTCAAACTGTCTATCATATGATCATATCAATAGATGCAGAAAAGGCATTTGACAAAATCCAGCAGCCATTTATGATAAAGACTCTTAACAAAGTGGGAATAGTGGGATCATATCTCAACATAATAAAGGCCATATATGATAAGCCCTCAGCAAACATCGTACTCAATGGGGAAAGGCTGAAAGCTTTCCCCTTAAGGTCAGGAACAAGAAAAGGCTGCCCGCTTTCACCACTTCTATTTAACATAGTTCTGGAAGTTCTAGCCACAGCAATCAGACAAGAAAATGAAATAAAAGGCATCCAAATTGGAAAAGAGGAATTAAAATTGTCATTATATGCAGATGACATGATACTATATATAGAGAATCCCAAAGACTCCACCAAAAAACTGGTAGAACTGATACACAAATTTGGTAAGGTAGCAGGATACAAAATTAATATTCAGAAATTTGGTAAGGTAGCAGGATACAAAATTAATATTCAGTGGCATTTCTATACACCAATAATAAACTATCAGAAGAAGAAATCAAGAAATCAATCCCTTTTACAATTGCTTCAAAAATAATAAAATATCTAGGAATCAATTTAACTAAAGAAGTAAGAGACCTGTACTCAGAAAATTATGAGACACTGAAGAGAGAAATCAAAGAAGATACAAATAAATGGAAATACGTACAATGCTCATGGATAGGAAGAATTAATATAGTTAAAATGTCAATACTACCTAAAGCAATATACAGATTCAATGCAATTCCAATCAAACTACCAAGGACATTTTTCTCAGAAATAGAACATAGAATCCCAAAGTTTATATGGAGCCACAAAAGACCCCGAATAGCTATGGCAATGTTGAGAAATAAGAACAAAGTGGGAGGCATCATACTACCTGACATCAAAACATACTACAAGGCTACAGTAATCAAAACAGTATGGTACTGGCATAAAAACAGACACATAGACCAATGGAATAGAAGACAGAGCCCAGGAATAAACCCATCTATATATGGTCATTTAATCTATGACAATGGAAGCAAGAATTTACACTGGAGTAAAGATAGTCTATTTAATAAATGGTACTGGGAAAATTGGACTGACACATGCAAAAAAATGAAAATGGACCACCTACTTACACCATATACGAGAACAAATTCAAAATGGATTAAAGACTTAAATGTAAGACCTGAAACTGTAAAACTCCTAGAAGAAAATATAGGGAGTAAGTTTGCAGACATTACCCTGAGTAATATTTTTACTGATATATCCCCTCAGGCAAGGGAAATAAAAGAAAAAATGAACATATGGGATTACATCAAATTTAAAAGTTTGTTCACAGCAAAGGAAATCATCAATAAAACAAAAAGGCAGCCTACTGAATGGGAGAAGATATTTGCCAACGATATATCTGATAAGGGGTTGATATCCAAAATTTATAAAACACTCATGCAATTCAACATCAAAAAAACAAACAACCCAATTAAAAAATGGGCAGAAGATATGAGGAGGCATTTTTCTAAAGAGGACATACAGATGGCCAACAGGCATATGGAAAAATGTTCAACTTCACTAATCATCAGAGAAATGCAAATAAAAACCACAATGAGATACCACCTCACTCCAGTCAGAATGTCTATCATCAACAAATCAACAAACAATAAGTGCTGGTGAGGGTGTGGAGAAAAGGGAACCCTGGTGCACTGTTGGTGGGACAGCAAATTGGTGCAGCCATTATGGAAATCATTATGGAGGTATCTCAAAACACTGGAAATGGAACTGCCGTATGACCCAGCAATTCCACTCTTGGGAATCTACCCAGAGGAATCCAAGACGCTAATTTGAAAAAATATATGCACCCCTATGTTTATTGCAGTGCTATTTGCAATAGCCAAGACTTGGAAACAACTGAAATGCCCATCGATAGATGACTGGATTAAGAAACTGTGGTACATTTATACAATGGAGTTTTACTCCACTATAAAGAATGAAATTGTACCATTTGCAACGATATGGATGGACCTAGAGACTATTATGCTGAGTGAAATAAGTCAGTCGGAGAAAGACAAATACCATATGATCTCACTTATATGTGGAATTTGAAAAACTGAATGAATGAGCAAAAGAAACAGAAACAGTCTCATAGATATAGAGGAAAAACAGGGTTGCTAGTTGGGAGGGGGTGGGGATGAGGGAGAAGGGTAAAGGATTAGACAGCATAAATAGTTAGCTACAGTATTGTCACAGGGATCTAAAAGACAGTTCGGGGAATATAATGTTGTTAAAACTTTATGGGGTGTCAGATGGTCACATGTTTTGTTAGGGAGACCACTTCATGGATAGAGTAGAGGCTTGATCACTGCACTGTATACCTGAAATTGATGTTGTATAATACTGTATGCCAACTGTAATTGAATATATAGTCACGGGATGTGGATTATACGGTGGAAGGGAGTCAAAGGAATTGTAATAGATATGTATGATGTGGGTGGGGGGAGGAGTGGGGGGAGAATTGGGGGAGAGCGGTTGTCACTTTGAGGGGTAAAAAGTGTAACTATTGCACTTTGTTGTACACCTGAAGCTAATTAAAAAAAAAAAAAGACAGAAACTTGTCTGTTCCTCTCCCCCAATTCCCCAATAAAATCTTTAAAAAAAAAAAAAGTACTTTTGAAAACCCATGAAGTACAGTTTTGTTTTGTGCACACAATCATGTATAGTAATATGTATGTGTAAATATATAACATACAGCATCTGATAAAGAAGATATGTGTATATGCAAAAAAAACCCAAAAAACAAAAAACAAAAAACTATCTAGTGGGCGACCCCTGCAGTTTTACAACTACCTCTAGATGATGCTGCCTCACTCTTCAAGGATTCTCCCTGCTCCTCTGCTCCAGTCAGAGGAAACACACCACTGGGACAAACTTCTCCTCCACTGTCCGCTGGGAGAGATGAGAACTCTGCCCAGCAACACAGAGGCTTGGAAAGGGGAGACCTCTTCTTCCCCTGGGCACCCACCCAGCTGACATCAGGCTCCTCTCCGGGGGGCTTCTCTGAGTCATCCCACCAAGGACCAAGGTCTCCAGCCGCTGCTTTGATTTCAGCTCAACTGTATGTTCTGCTGCCCTCTCTTCTCTCCCTCCCCTTAGGGTCCTCTCGATTCAACACAAATCTTAGCAAATTGTTGATTTTAAAGAACACATCTTTAAACATTCTTGTAAAAAAACTCCCACAGTTGCAAGTAGCACAACTAAGATTATTACATGAAATTAAATGTAATTACAAAAGCAGCTCTTTGTTTTCCCTTGTATTTATTTTAACAATGATGGAGTGAATATAATTTTGATTTCTAATTAGTTTCAGCTCCCACTGGTACTAAGCTGCTTCATTTAAGTTTTAAATGTTATAAAGAATCTTTGAAAGTTTTTCTCCCTGTTTTTAAAAATCTTTCTTCCCAAACCCCACAAGCAAAAAATAAGTCTAGTTTCATTTAATTTTTATTTTTAAAATGTTGATCAAGAAATAAATAAGTTGCGGTGAGCAGTTAGCTCAGTTGGTTAGAGCATGGTGCTGATAATACCAAGGTTGCCAGTTCAATCCCGGCATGGGCCACTGAACTGTGCCCTCCCTAAAAGAGTCAACTATGCCATTGTATAGCATGAAAGCAATGTGTAACCAATGACCATGGCTATTCCCCAAAAAAATAAAGAGAAGAAAGAAAGAAAGAAAGAAAGAAAGAAAGAAAGAAAGAAAGAAAGAAAGAAAGAAAGAAAAAGTGTTTTTGATAAGTAAAAAGGGTAATGATGAAGTCTTTCATCTGTGGAATGGGGGTGAGTAGGCAGTTCAGCAGGACTTCTTTTTTCTAACAAGTTTCATAGTCTTCACTTCTGTCCTGTCACTTTAAGGCCATAAAAATCTCGTGTTGTTGAAAGCGTAGGGGTATGCTCAGAAAAACACTTATTTCCAACTTAACCATATTGTATTAGTGAGGTTGTGCCTATAGAATATCGAAACAACTAGTCAATCCTAAATAAAAATCAAATGAACAACAACAAATTTCATATCAGTTTGGTGGGGAGAAAAACAATAAGCATTAACTTTAAAGGCTCGAATTTACAACCTATTGTTTTGAAATACGTCCACACAATACAAGTGACCTTTGAAAAACAACTGACAGCTTGTGAAAAGACAAATTGGGAGGATTTGGAGCTATAAATTATATATATAAATAAACACACACAATTTTAGAAAAATGGATATTACAAATGAATGAAAAAAAGATAAAATAACTCCTAATTTCACCATCTAGAGATAACTACCATTATAGATGCAAATCCTTTATGTGTACTTGTATGTAAATGTGAGTATGTGTACACGCTAGCATCAAATTTTGCACTGACTTAGGTATACAAAAAACTAAAATAAAAGGAACCTTTGTTTCTTCACAGTACATGATCTCATCTTGTTCTCAAGACTGTGCTTTGCCTTTGGGTGCTAGATTCCCAGTGGCCTCTTAATGGCAGCCCAAGTTCTCAGATTCCCTACGTATCTGGTCCTTCTCCAGCACTTCTCCATTCCTGCCAAGGTTTAGCCACACCAGAGCACTGGAAGTGAGGACAGCTTCTGTTATGAAAGGAGTATTTGTGTCACCCCAAAATTCATATGTTGAAGCCCTGATCCCCAATGCGTTGGTATTTAGAGATGTGGTCTTTGGGAGGTGATTAAATTTAGATGAGGCTGGGGCCTCCACGATGGGAGTAGTATCCTTATAACAAGGGTAAGAGAGACCAGAGTCATCCCCTCTGGCCATGTGAGGCCACAGTCAAAAGACTATTATTTATGAACCAGAAAGTAGGCCTTTATGAACCAGAAAGTACTTGCATGATTTTGGACTTCCCAGGTGTGTAAGAAATACATGTCTGTTGTTTAAACCACCTGGTCTATGGTATTTTGTTATAGCAGCCTGAAGTGACTTAGATGACTCCATTTTCTAGCTGTGTAAAGGGCAATTATTCATCTTCCTGTGCCTGAGGTTAATCTGTGAATTTGTGATAATCCTACTTACTTTTTTGAGTTGTTGAGAGGATTCACTGAGATAATATGCCAGAAACTTTACATTTCTACTAGGTACAAAACAGAATTTGACAAATGCTAGTTCCTGCCTCCACTCTTTCTCTGCCTAAAGAAATTGACTCATGTAAAGACTATGTCCCCTCTCTCAGAAGTTAATTGAATTGCCAAGGAAGAGCGTAACCATAGAGAGAATGAATCACTTTGTCTGAGGTTGAGGCATCAGTGTGTGTTTGGAGGGCTTTCCAACCTCCCCCCGCAAAAAAAGCACTCATGAATTGCCACTGTCTCTGCAAGAAGCTGAAGTACCCTATAAACTGGAGGCTTGCTTGTCTCTATTGTCTTACTCTTTATTTGCTACTTGTGAATCCATAGGTTTCAAACCCACATGTTTAAAAGCTCTGTGAATTCAGAACAGCCTCTTAGCTCCACCACAAAGCCACAAATGGCATATAACTATGTACAAAAATATAAGTTAACATCAGTTGAATTTTGTAAGTTTGAGGATTCTTCTATGCCTCTACTTAGGATAAATGCAGAAACCATAGGTTTATTTAAAAAAAAAAAAAAAAAGGAAAGGGAAATGAATGTTTCTACCTTAAATTAACATCTTAGGCAGAAAACACATTAAAGGAACTGAGTCTATAACTGTTTCTCCATCACACATTGCCAATAATCATTGAGGGGACCCAAAGGGCCCCTTTAAGCCTAGATCAGGCTTTCTTTGCTTTTTTGCAGTTTCTATAAGTGTGAAGACCGTCTCAGCATCCCACTGCCTCCACAGCTTTAGGCAAAAATGCTCTTAACTTTGCAGATCCCGTTCTATCTCTTCAGGGCTGCTCTCAAATTAACTGAGAGCAACTTTCAACTTCCACAAAAAGTCTGCCAGGCTGTATTTTTTAAATTGTCTCCTCCAGTGGACTCCTAAACCATCTCCCAGATGGGTAATATGCCAGGAAATTGTAGACTCACAAACAACCCCCTTCCCCCTGGGTTCCCTTTACCTGCAGTGTACTTCAGACAATTGCTCAAAAATATCAGCAGTGAGTCAGACCCAGAGATCAATAGAACAGAGAGCTCTGTGGTATTAAAAAGTGATGGCCAGGGCTGGCCGCATGCCGTGGTGGCTAAGCGCTGGCTTAGGAAGCCAGCGGCCCCAGTTCGGGTCCCACATATGAGGGCCAGTGACACTGCCCTCAAAATAAAAAATTAAAAAAGTGATGGCCTAAAGGTAACTTTACAGTAGCCCCAGCTGACATGCTTATCTGGAATTTTCAGAACTGGGTGATGATAGCATCTTTTCTAGGGGTCAGGAGCTCATAAAGAACTTCCTGCTGCAGACGGAGCAGGAGGGGGGAATCCAAATCACTTCCTGCTCTAACCACCCAAATCTTCAGCTCTGTGATCCTGAAACCCACACTGTGAGATCTGTGCCCACTTACCATGGAAACTCAGGCCAGGTTTTAATGTGGTTCAGAGCTGCGTCCAGTCCTGGCTCTGCTGTGCCCCGACGACCTTGAGTGAGTCACTTCTGTGGACCTCAGTTTCCTCCTTTGTAAAATGTTCCCAGGCCTGCCCAAGCTTGAGAACAAACAGGGAGCTTGTTCAAGAGGCAGACCCCGGGCCTGCCAAGTGGTGCAGTGGTTAAGCGCTAGCTTAGGAAGCCAGCAGCTCCAGTTCGGGTCCCACATATGAGGGCCAGTGACACTGACCTCAAAAAAAAAAAAAAAAAAAAGACAGACAGATCCAGGCTACTGCTGGCAGAATCCCGGGTGGCCTCACAGGTGACCCCACTCTGGAGAATTTAGGAAACACTGGATTTGGAGCTGGCTCGGTCTTTTCCAGCTCTCAGATTTCTTTGATTTAAAGACAAAAATACTATGTGGGATAGGAATATAAGATGTCTTTACTGCAAATGCCTTGCCATGTTATAGGAGAAGCAGGCCAGCAGCAGGTATCAGCAGCATCTTAGGATGCTGATGCTCAAAGCATTCTTGTTACCATTCGCCTCTTCACATAAAGGTCTACACCTGCCTCTTTTCCTTATATTAATTGCACCTCCTTCCTTTAGCAGGAGGGGGTTAAAACCTTTCCCCTGAATTTGTAATGGATTTTCCAGGTGAAATGGATACACGCAAGTCAAAGCCTCACTTGTGAACTTTTTTTCAGCAAAAGAAGTACAATATGCACCTATCATCTATCTCCCTGCCATGGAAAACTCGGGATGGCTACGTAACTCAAAGACCAAACATTCCTTTGTGGTTTTCCATGTGTTGGGAGCATTGTTCAGCTCAGAGTTTTCATTCCACGTTCAAGGCCCAGTAATTTTCTCTCTGCAGCCTCCATCAGCAAGGTTAAGTTCCTCCTCCTGTGACTCAGACTCTAACAGTGACGATAACAAGAGCCAGCCATGTAGTCAACTTCTAACCCGGTAATCAACTGCTGGGAGTTTGCAGAGAATTATAGAGCCCCATCTGGAAGTGAAGAGCTCTTGTGTGTAACCGAACCAGAACTACCTCTGCCTCCTGTCCTGTAATTTTGAAGGGGAAATAGAAGCTGCGTGTGGCTTTGACAATTTGCTATAGTCTGCACCGCTCTAAGTAGCCTACCCCTCCCTGCTCAAACTTTCTCCGCAAAGCCTATTATTATGTAAAATATGTCAGGTGGGACTCTCTCTCACCCTGAAGATGCATTATCTGATTTTCAAAATGGGCTCTGAAGCCACAAGCACAACATCTACATTTAATTCTGCCAAGTAAAATATTACTTGGGAAGCAATCAAATTCTAAAATTTCAGGCATCGTTTTGCTGCTTATATGTTTACCTCCTCTGCACAGGGGAGATTATTGATGGCCCAGTTATAGTCCTTGTTTCCTTTGCAATTGGAGGACCGAACAGCTATAATTTATAGAGGTCCCTATTGTGTAAAAATGACAGTGAAATTAGACCTTTTGTTTCAGAACAGAGGAAGCAGTTGTGACTCAAGTGCTTCTAAAGGATATTTGAAATCAATATAGATAGACAACGAAGGCATGGAGGTATTTTCAATCCAGCTCCCAGTGGTCTTTTAACGTCTGTGTAATATCAGCTCCCCATCTGCTTACCACCTTCTCCCGTGTCCTCAGAGCAGACGGGGCAGGGATGTGGAATAGGAAAAGCACACATGTAGGTTTAGAGTCAGTCAGACCTCAGCTTGAACCAGGGCTTCACCACATATTAACTATATGATCCTGAGAAATTTGCTTTACCATTTTGAGCCTCAGCTTCCTTATCTGTAAAATGGTGATACTAAATCTTACTTCATAGGCTTGTTGAGAGGATTCAGTGTCATAACTTGGATAAAACATGAAGACAAGGCCTGACCTTAATGAATGGCAGTACTCACCCCGTTAATCTTCCCCTTGTTATACCTGTCATTTCATATGTCGAAATTCAAATCCTTGTCTCATTTCTTTCTTCTCCAAAATGATCTTTGGATTTTCTTTTATAGTTCTCCAACAGTTTTCTTCAAGAGCCTAAGCCCCCATTGGGAGGGTCATTAAATTCCCCAAGCCTTTGAGGTGAATGATTTTGCAATGCAAACTGGTCCTGTCTGAGTGGTCATGGAAACCTAATTTGTTACCAGGAAGAGGTTTAAATGTGAAGGGAATGATGGAGCAGCCTGACCTTTCAAGACTCGGAACTTTTCACCATGCACAATGCATTCAATAAACCTTTTTTTTTTTTGAGCATTTACTATGTTCCAGGCATCATTCTGGATGCTGGGGAAAAAGCAATAAACATGGTTACCTCAGGGCTGCTCTCCTGGAGCTCATGACTCGGTAACGACAGACCCTTTTAGCTCAGGCTGCTGTAAAGAAAAACCAAAGACTGGATGGCGGAAACAACGGGCATTTATTTCTCATGGTTCTGGAAGCTGGAAGTCTGAGGTCAGACTCCCAGCATTGGTTGGGTCCTGGCAAGGGCCCTCTTTCTGCTTTATAAACAGCTGCCTTCTTGCTGTGTCCTCAGACAGCAAAGAAAGAAATGATCTCTTTCCTGTCTCTTATAAGGACACCAATACCGCCCATGACAGCTCCACCCTCATGATATAATTACCTCCCCAAAGCCCCATTTCCAAGTACCATCACCTTGGGGAGTAGGGCTTCAATATGTGAATTTGGGGGGAACAGGAACATTTAGCCCATCGTAGACAATTAATGATCAAACACACAAACCAGATAATTTCTGAGAGTAGAATGTGATGAAAATTAAGCAAGGAAATAGGGTGATTGGAGGAGGGGTCTTTTCAGTAAGAGATCAGACTGGTATCTCTGAGGAGGTAACATCTGAACAGAGATGAGAAAGATGAGAAGGAGCCAACCACGTGAGGATCTGGGGCAGACAGAGAGCACAGCTTGGCATCCTTGACTGCACATTTGAACTCAAGGAAAGGGCCAGGGGGCCGGAGCTTGGGGGAACATGGCGTGAGTTGAGGGTGGAGAGGGAGGTAAGAAACCAGATCCCAAGGGCTTTGTAGGCCAAGACAGGGAGCTTGGGATTTAGAATACATTTCACCCAGAACAGGAAGGGACACAGAATTCATATACCACTGGCTTTAGGGCTCCCTGGACAAAGACACTTATTTGCACATTTCATTTCTTGTGGGTCAGCATCTTTGCTTTTTGGGTCCTAATTTCTTGCTGTTACTACTCTTAGTATAAGGAAGCAGCAGAAAAGTGTTAAAGCCACACACCTAAGAGAGTCACAGACTGAACTGCAGCGGTTGCCCTAGCTATGGAGTGCTAAGACACTCTTAATTCACAAACGAGTATAACTAAGTCAATAAGAAAACATTCAAGCGCTGGCTTGGGAAGCCAGCGGCCCCGGTTCGGTCTCACATATGAGGGCCAGGGACACTGCCCTCAAAAAAACAAAAACAAAAAAAACAAAACAAAAAGAAAAGAAAACATTCAGAGGAACAGCAACGACAAGGAAATTAAAGATAGGCAGCTGGGAGAGAGAATACCTAATCTTTGTATTTACAATGGAAATTTCTAAGAAAAGAAAAACATACGCCAGAGAGCTTTGCAGCCCTTCAGGGGGAATCTTTTCCTTTCTATTTTGAAAAGCAAACTACTGCCTTCATTTGGAAGCTTAGTGTCTTGAGAATGCCAACCTGCTTTTACCAGCCAGTTCTCTCCCAGCACCTTTCCCATCAAGCCCTCTCTGCTTTCTCATCTCTCTCTTATTCTAAGAGCCTACTTTGTCCTTTTTCCATCTGGGGAATTTAGCCTGTTCCTCAAGTCTGGATGCTAAAGTTCATGCTTTGTCTTCTCGGGAGCCTCCCCCCTCAGCCCCTGATCTTCTAACCAGGTTGCGTAGCACCTTTTTGTAGGTTTTGAAGCAGTTTACCAGTGCAGCTGATAGTGGAGCAAGGGCTAACCTTTAGTCCTACTCACTCCTCAGTCCTTCCAGCTTCATCACGGAACTACCACTTTCATCTTTTCCCCAAAACCCACTACCTGGGGGAAATACCCTTATTGGTGAAACACACATGAATGTGTCTTCCTGGAGTATTATCAGCTTCCATTTGGCAGCCAGGACTGCAACATCACACCTTCCCAACCCTCGTGGCCATTAATCACCAACCCTGAGCTTGTCACTCACCAGATTGGGTCATTCTATTGCTCTAATAACTGCAACGAGGCCAGGGTCTCAGAGTAGGACACTAGGTGACTTCTAACAATCTCTTTTCAGAAAGAAGATGCTTCTCCACTGTCACATATCTAAATCATCTCCTGCCACTCCCAGGGACTTTCACCTCAAGGCTCATCTCTACAGCCTGGATGTCACAATGACACACTGTGCATGGACTCATATACAGAACTTCCAAAGTATGGTACCTGTGTGTTTTATACAACTTTTATACAACTTTGTATGAAAGTTGTGTTAACTGATTTGTCAGCCGTTAAGTTCTTCAGACAACAGTGTACAATGTCTAAAGGTGTTAATAAAGAAGAAATCTGTAACTTAAAAAAAAAGCACTTGAGAGTAAACTGCACAAATGCCACAGAAGCAAGAGGCAGACAGACTCAGGACAACAGAGAGCACACTAAATTTAACTATATATACCTTTGATATGACAAGTCAATTCCAGTTTTACCTGGAGATGGTATACCACGCCGGTTGCTCCTGGAATGAGATGGATGTGTGAGGGCTACGCGGGCTCCAGTGAGAAGTTTCCCACCCTCTTCACAAGGGAGAAGCCCTGAGTATGGTTACTGCTGCTGGAAGACAGCCTGTAATCATCCCCACCTCCCGGTGTTCACACCCTTGTGTAATCCCCTCCCACATAGTACCAGGGTTAGTGTGTATGACCACTAAAATGTGGTAGAAGAGATGGTATGTCTCTTCTAATATTAGGTTATAAAAAATACGGTGATTCTCTGTCTCTTTTTTTTCTCTTCACTCACACACTCTTAGGGACCCCCATGTGATGAACAGCTCTAAGGAGAGGCCCTTGTGTCAAGGAACTGAAGCCTTCGCCAACAACCACGAGTCAAGCTGGAAGCGGATTCTTTGGCCTCAGTCAAGTCTTCAGAGACTATTGCTCTGGGCTACAGCCTGACGGCAAGCAACCCCACGGGGGCTCGCGAGCCAGAACCACCCAGCCACGTCAAGAAACCACTCCTGATTTCTGACCCTCAGAAATTAGGTGAGATCATCAATGTGTACTTTTTAGACTACTGGTTTTGGGCTAATTTGTTACACAGAAATAGGCAACTAATAAAACTTCTATCATCCCTCTAATTCATACCTAACCTATTTGGGGTCCTATAAACCAGTGCTTCTTAAATTTTGAAGTGCATACTGGGGTGGCCAGTTAGCTCAGTTGTTTAGAGCTCAGGGCTTACAACACCAAGTTTGCCAGTTCGATCCCCTCATGGGCCATGGAACTGTGCCCTCCACAACTAGATTGAAACAACTACTTGACTTGGAGTTGATGGGTCCTGGAAAAATACACTGTTCCCCACCCTCCCATCCCCCGCAAAAAAAGTTTCAACACGAATCACCTGGAGAGTCTTGGAAAATACAAATTTTGATTCAGCAATTCTGGAGTAAGAGTTTCTGCATTTCCAAGAAGTTTTCAGATGATGCTGGCACTGCCAGTCCACAGACACTGGATGGCAAGGCTGTAGCACTTGCCTGTGATGGAGCAATGGCAGCTTTGAGGGCTGAATGAGGAAACCTCCTCTACCTCAAAGCAAAGTCTGGTTCTGCACTCCCGAGTGTGAGTCACAGCAGGGAGAGAGGGACCACCAAGAGTGGGAGAGGGTTCTGCATTTGTCTAGGTATTGTCCTCCCCACCCACCACTTGGGTGGCACAGCATAGGGGCCACTATCCTCTAAAAGTGGGCAACCAGGCATCATATAGCCCCTATATGCGTGGGCTACCCAGCACCACCAGTGAAATACTTTTAAGGACAGTCCAACTTGACTCTAATCAAGGTTTTCAAGTTCATTGAATGGAAACATGGTGATAGAGGAACTAATTAAATAAAATTACAAGAAAGTAGACAGACAAATCGAGAATATGGAGATTTCCACAGGGCTACCTGGTTTCTGCAACATGGACAGAGAGGGGAAACGAGTGGGAACTGCTGAGTATTACAGTAGATTTAAGAGACATAACAACCAAATGGAATTTGTAGATCTTGTGTGTTTCTTATTCAAACAAATCAAGTGCAAAGACATTTTGAGACAATTATAGAAATAGATTTTGAACTGTGTATTAAATGATACCACTAAATTATTATCAGGTATTGATGATGACATTGGTTTATGTTTTTTAAAAGAAAATATCCATATTTCCCTTTTATTAGTTCTGTAATAAGAAATGGAAAGCACAACTTCCTTATTGTGGAAGTTGTGAATTGCACGGTAAAATCAGAGAATCTATTTTGCACAGCTCTTTACACATATCCCAGGAGTGACACCGCTGTGGACACTCCTCACTGCCCTCTTCCCAGTTGACCAGCACAGGTAGTTTGCATCCAAGTCCCCAGATGTAGATAGACACTGCCTAAGATACTCAGCACTATTCCAGGCAGACGCCGTCATGGGAGGGATGCTTTTCAAGGATGCTTTCTACTTTTATTAGCCTTGATGAGTACTCAGGAACTTCCTGACATCACAGGCCCACATAGGCACTTGAAATCCAGCCACTGGCTATATAATGGGTTTCTTGCTGATTATTCTTATGACATTTAAATTGGGTGTATTTACTGTAAGTTTATGTACCATTCTGGGTAACTATTTCTGCTCTGCATTGAAGAGAGTGAGTAGCATTCCATTATAATCTGATTGGAAGGTGGGCAGGCATGTTCCTCCTAAGTTAGGCAAATTCCAGTGGGGACACACACTGTGCATCATGACACTGTGCATAAAAGCCAACATGGGAAGATGCCTGAAGAGTGGATTCAGCCTCTAAGGCCAATGGAAGGGAAGTGTGCATTTCAGTAAAAGAACCATAAATGGCCAGCAAACCTATAAAAATATATTTCAAAACGTTTATATATTTAAAAATGTACACAATAAAAAGTTGGATAATATCTAGTGTTGGTAAAAATGTGGAAAAACAAGATTCACATAGAGATGCTGGGAGTATAAATTGGTACAAGGGGCCGGCTGAGTGGCTCAGTTGATAAAGAGCTCACTCAAGAGTGTGAGCTGAGCTCTGAGCAACAGCAGTTCGATGCCCAGCCTGAGATGAGCTGCTGCTGAGCTGCCAACAGGTGGCAGGATGGTTCAGCTAAAAAAAAAAAAAAATTGGTACAAGTTTTTTTTTGTTTTTTTTTGATAGAAATTTGAAACCATAAATGAAAAATTTAACTATATATATATATCTTTGACATGACAAATCAATTCCAATTTTAGGAATTAACCCTACAGATAGACTTTGCTATGGACCGACTGCATTTTGTCCCCTCAAAATTCCTAGGTTGAAGCCTAATCCCCAATATGACTACTTGGAAGTAATTAAGGGTAAATGAGGTCGTAAGGATGGGGCCGTAATCTGATAGAACTGGTGTCCTTATAAGAGGGAGAAAGAGGTCTGTGAGGACACAGAGAGAAGGCAGCAGTCTGCAAGCCAGGAAGAGCTGTCTCAGCAGAAATTGAATTGACAGGTGCCTTGATCTTAGCTGGGAGTGGGGCGGGGGTAGTGGGGGGAGGGGGGACAGCAACCAACATTTTTTTAAAAAGAAATTCCAGGATGTTTCTTGTTTGTTTTTAAGTTATCTTCCTAAAAGAATTCTTCAATACAACCTAATAAGTGGAATGTCAGATGCATTTGTGGCCATTGCCAAAGCACTCACATAATTTACAAAATATATTCGTTTCCCAAGATAGTAAGTGTATGTTAGTGATGTGTGGAAAAAGAGCCTCTAAAATTGAAACTGCCTAGGTATACATCAGAGGTTTTAAAATAGTCTTGGTCCTTAACTTTCGATTGTTTTTTGATGGTATTAGATAATATTTAATGACCATATTTCTATCATTTGGGAACTGTATATAGGGCCATTTGCCAATAACCCCCTTAAAAAGATAATTTCTTGTTTATCCCTGTGGAACTCCAGGGACCAGCACATGATAATTTGCTCTCTTTCAATGAAGGGGCAGATGGCTCTGTTATTTGGTTGGCACCATAACTGCCCAGTGGAAAAGCTTTATAATGGTAATGATGAGAACAAAGAAGATCCTTGGCATTCTCAAGATAGGTTTACTTCAAAAAGTGCGTGCTTAGCTTCTCTGATTTGTTGGTGTTATGCTGGGTGCTAGGGTTAGAAAGAAAAGTAAGACAGTGCAGAGGAGGATGTGGTAAGAGCAAAACATGGCCAGGGAAGTAGTCTCAGAGAAAAAGACATTTTAATTGGTCAGAGTGGGATAAGGGAGGAATAAACACATATAAAGTTAGAGTAGCAGGAATTCTCTAATAAAATAAATAACATAGCACTTTTTCTGATTATTATTGAAACATCAGAAATTAGATAGAAATATAAAGAGGAGATTAAAATTACCTATAATGCCACCATCCATGGTGATCATCTTTTTTCCAGTCTTTTTTGAGGGTCTATGTACCCAGATATTAGAATTTTGGCTAAGGCCTCAAGCCTATAGATGTTACATTTGAAAAGAACATTGGAGAATACAATGTAAGACATGTAAAAGGAAATGGTAGAAACCCAGAGTGCCCCTTAGCTGTTCACCCATCTCCAATGGGTGATAAATATCAAAGAAGATGGAAGGCTGAGGAAAACTTAAGCACTATAAAAGGGTTCTAGGGAGAGGTTCTGTGAATGCTCTGAGGCCAGCTCTCCTCTAGAGAGCACCAACCTCTCTCTTTCCTCCAGAACTCAAGGGAATTTCTTTTTAGCCTCAAAGGAAACCCTTTCCTCAGGGATAATTCCGTTTCTCTTGACATTTTCCTTGGAGGCATCTCACATAATTGTCTCACTGACTCAAGCCCTTGAAAACAAAAGCTAGAAAGCGAAGTGGTTTTCAGGCACATTTGCTTTCCACTCCACCACAGACCTTCCCTTGGAAGAACATCCTTTTTTTTCTTGATTATGACAGAGAAAATGAAAAATTGCTAGTAGAAACAAATACCTTAAAATCTTATACTGCAGCACTTTTTTAAAACCAAATTGGGAGCGTATCAAACATCCTGTTGTTAAGGTTAATATTATCGTAGACACGTCCCATCACAGTAAATGTTCTTTGAAAACATGTGTTTAATGACTATATAGCCTTTCACCTCTTGGAAAGAAACTCTGAGAAAGCTGGAGAAGTCAAGGGAAAAATAGCCTTTTCCTGTGGTAGCTGGCAGGCATCTCTCGCAGGCACCAACTTGAGAGAGTAGGTTGAATAAAACCCATGTGCTGTGGAATCTAGGCTGGACCAGAGATGTTCACCCTGTTACCATTATTACCATGTTCATCTCCAAGCTTACAACTTATTGAGCACTTCTTATGTTCCAGGCACTTGTTATCTTATTTTAACCCTCAGAGTTCTAGTTCTGCAACTTAAGGGTGCATAATAATCACCTAGAGTGTTTGCAACCAGTGCAGATTCTCACCTACCCTCGTGGGGCCTGGGAATCCCAATGTTCAATAAAGTGCCCCTCCTTGAGATATGAGGCTTAAAGAAGACAAATAACTTGCCGAAGACCTTTGACCTGAGCTGGTCTGCTGGCAGTGCTTCCTTCCTGGGCCCTGGGAATGTTCTTTCCTGGTTTCTCCCACTTCTCTCCATTTCTCCCTGGCCCTCTTTGTGCCTCTTTGTGTGGTCTTCTATTCCAAAGGAAAGAATGCCCCAGCAAGAACTATTCTACAGGTGCCTCCTTCCAAAATGACACCTCCATACTATTTTCAAATCCTTCCCTGTTCATCCTAGCATCTAGACCATTTCTGTCAGCACTGTGGGCTTCATCTGGGAGTTTGTTAGGAATGCAGAAGGTCAAACCCCAGCCCACACTTACTGACACAGAATCAGATCCCCAGGTGATTCCATAACATCAAAGTTGAAATAGCTGTGGGGCAGCTGGTTAGTTCAGGTGGTTAGAGCACAGGCTCACAACACCAAGGTTGCCAGTTCGATTCCCACATGGGCCAAGGAGCTGCACCCTCCACAACTAGATTGAAACAACTACCTAACTTGGAGTTGATGGATCCTGGAAAACCACACTGTTCCCCAATAAAATTTCTTAAAAAAAAAAAAAAAAGAAATTGGAATAGGGCCGGCCGAGTGGCTTGGTTGATTAAGAACTCACTCAAGAGTGCAAGCTCTGAGCAACAGGGTCTCTGGTTTGATTCCTGGCCCAACTTGAGATGCAGCCGAGCTGCCAACAGGTGGCAGGATGGCTCAGCTAAAAAAAAAAAAAAAAAAAAGTTGGAATAGCTGGTATGCCAGACACTTCTCAGCCAGATGTTGATATGATTATTTGATTAAGCAATTCACCATAAAAGCAGTAATTTTCAACCCGGGTTGCATTTAAAATCACCAGATACTTTTTCAAAAAAATGCTAATGCCTGCAACCATCCCCAGCCCAACCGAATCAGAATCTTTGTGGGGGTGGAGTTTATTCAGCTGTAGTTTTAATAATACCCCAGGTGAGTGTAATGTGAAATTAGGGATCAGAAACACTGCTTTAAAGATTTAAATATTTTAGGGAGATATTTAGAAACATAAAAAAAAACTGCTCTAAGGAAGAAGGAAAAAATACATAAAATCCTACAGTGGTTTCTTATAACATTCAGGATAAATTTCAAATTGCTCACATTGGCACCCAAGGCCCTTTCTGATTCTGAGTCCTGTCTACCTTTCCAGCCCCATGGCCTGCTACTCCACACCCACGCTAGAGGGTGCCCCGCACCACTTGCATTGCCCTGAATATGCGTGTTGCTTTATACCTGCATGATTTGCCCATGTTCTCTCTTTCTCCATGTCTTTGCCTCATCAAACACTTGACTCCAGGCCAGAGCCTCTGCAAAGCCTTTCTTGACCCCACTATTCTTGGTGGAGTACATGGGTGGAATTTGTTTTTAAAATTAAAACTTAAGGTTTTTGTTTTTGTTTAATACTTTCCAGCTATTTGTATTGTCAGTCACATCTCAAACCCAGGGCAGCAAACAGACCTGGGCTGTTGTCTCTCTCCCAGAAGCCTTGTCTTCCAATAACCACATTGGGAAAATGTTGCACATCAGAATGCGCTAATTCAGAGATGACCCTTGAATGTGGTTTAAAGTTGATTGAGACCCCAGCAAATGCAAAGGCCAGTGCCTCTGGACAGAAGAAATAACCAAATGTGCCGCCTATAAGCTTATTGTATGTACTCAACGCACACACAAAAAAGAAAGCTTCTCCTCTACTAGAAAAGAGCTTTTGGTACATTATGTAACTCACACTTATTTGAAATGTAATTTGACACATAAATTGCTTTTCCTCACTTTTGATCAGTTTTTAGAAACACCATGAAATGGACATTGTTTTTCCACTTATTTTTCTAGGTTGGGAATGTCCTTCCCCTAATAGAACATGAGGAAATTTATGGATTTACATTTCAAGATTTGGTGACCAAGTTTAGAATAAGTAAACTTTGAATCAAATTGAATGAAAGTTTAAAGTCTCCTGAGAAATATTCAGACTTTCTCTGATTAACTGGTGCAACTTCTTGTAATAAAAAAAGCCTAAACACCTCTGAAATATGTGTTCAATTTTTTTCTCACTTTTTCCTCCAACCTTTCAAGAAACAGGAATAAGTAATACCAAGGATATACGTTTCTCATGACTGCTCTGATCTCTAAATTCTCTCTGTTCTACCTGCTCAGAATTAGCATGAGGGAGACAAAATATGTTATCCTATTTAAAGAAAAAAAATGACAGCTCTTAGCACTAGGAAATCAACAAGTGGCAGGGTCTTTCATTTGGTAATTAAACAAATATTTATTGAGCATCTACTTTCAGCCAGATAGGCAATTTTGGAAGCAAAATCACTCTGTTCAGGGTCACGGATGTTACCAATGATTTCTGTCTTGGCAAATCTAATGATCAGTTCCCCATTCTCAACTTTCTCCTCCTCTCAGTGGATTTCATTCTCTTTCCTTCAAATACTTTCTTCTCTAGGCATCAGAAACACCATTTTCTCCTGGTTTTCCTTCTCTCTCCCTGGCTTTGCTGTGTCATATGCTAGTTCCATTTTCTCCTGAGCTAACTGCTGAGCCTTTCTGCATTCTCTATCTGTATTCTCATCCTAAGTGAGCTCTACTCCTGTGGCTTAATACCACCTACATGCTAAGGACTCTGAAATCTGTATCTCCAGTCCCCTCTTTGGACTAGATCATATATCCAATTATCCATGGGATATCTCTCCTTGGATAACCAATAGGCATCTCAAACAGAGCTACTGATTCCCCTTCAATGTCCCCACACTAAAGCTGTCCTTTTTCTTGTCTTTCTGATTTTTTTGCTTGACCAAAAATCTAAACATTAGATTGTGTTTGCCTGCATGTAACAGACTCAAACTTAACCAAAGAGCAGTTATTTGTTTTCTCTCATATATGAGAGGACCAGAGGCAGGCAGACTATAGCAGTGCAGTGGCTCCTCAATGATAACAATATCCTGGACTCCTTCTGTTTTTCCTCCATTGTCCTCATGGTTGCAAGATGGCCTCAAGCCTCACATCCACATTCCAATGGAAGGAAAAGGGAGGAATTAACAAGGTGGAAGGCATGGAGCCTACATGGGAATAGCAAAATACCCCAGACATTCCCAACCAACTTTTGCTTATTTACTTATTTATGATTGTTCAGAACTATGTTTCAAGCCCAACCTAATCTTCCAGAGGCTGGAAAATACAGCTTTTTGGCTGGACACATTGCCCAGAATAAATCAGAGTTATGATATATGGAAGACAGTAGAATGGATATCAGATGGACAATAGTGGTGACTGCCCTATCATCCTGGACTGCCCTCTTTTTTTTTTTTTTTTTTTGAGGGCAGTGTTACTGGCCCTCATATATGGGACCCAAACTGGGGCCACTGGCCTCCCAAGCCAGCGCTTAACCACTGCGCCACTCAGCCAGCCCAACTGCCCTCTTTCTTATACTTCATTACCATTCCATCAGCAAGCCCCATCATTCCCACCTCCACAAAACCTAACAAATTAAATGCTTCTCTTCATCTCCATTGCTCAAATCCTGGCTTGAGACACCATCAACTCTCACCCAAACCACAGCAACGGCCTTCTAACTTCACACAGTAGCAGGGGTAAGCATTTAAAAGTATAAATATTACCATGCCACTCCCTTTCTTAAATTCTCCAAAGGATCTGTCATTGTTTGGGTTCCTCCTGAAGCTGACCCTGAGACAAGGATTTACATGCAAGTTATTTATTTGAGAGATGCAGGACACACAGAATGGGGGGTACACAGTGAGACAAGGAAAGAAAGGTAGCCCAGACAGGGCGCTATATCAACCCAGCTTCCCCAGGGGTGACTGAAGATTAACCCCAGGGGAAGCACTGGAAAATGATGTAAAACACTTGCCTCAGAATTACGTGACCCAAGAGGCAAGGAAAAGTATTTATACACTAGCCCCCCAAGAGCTGCTGGCTTCAGCTTTCTTGACTTGAGCACCTTGTCCTGAATCTACCCCTTCCTTCACCTAACTCACTGAAAAAGGCAACACTTCTCTTTATCAGACTTCCTGCCTATAGTTTCTTCCATTAGTGGCTAAATCACAAGTGAGTTGGAGAGCCACTTAATTTCTTTAATAGGATGAGAAGTTCAAAATGCAATTTAAGGATAATAACTATCTGTCTTGAGAAATTTGCTAAGTTCTAGTCTTATTTGAAAGTAGCTACACTTTTGTGATGCTATACGAGACAAAAAATGCGTATAACATCTTTAATAAGAGAGAAATTTCAAGTAGGGCATATAAGATTTGGAATATTTATTTGAAGTCAATATGTTAAGATTTATATCATTTAATATTAGCATCATTATACAGGGTCTGACAATTAAGTTTGCAAACTCATCCTAGGAAAAGTGCTACCTACCTCATTGCTGCATATCACTATGGTCACCTTCAAAGTACTCCCCTTGGGGAGCTATTCATTGGTGCCAGTGCCTAGTCCACCCTTCAAAGCAATTTTGGAACTCTTTCTAGAATGGTCATCAGAGCTGTAGCCGTATTACCCTTGATGTCCTAAATGTCATCAAAATGTCTTCCTTTCAATTCCCTTTATCTTCAGGTAAAGAAAGAAGTCATTGGGGGCCAGATCAGGTGAGTAGGGGGCGGTGTTCCAACACAGTTATTTGTTTTACTGGCTAAAAACTCCCTCACAGACAGTGCCATGTGACCTGGTGCATTGTCATGATGCGAGAGCCATGAATTGTTGGTGAAAAGTTCAGATTGTTTTTGTCTTTTTCACGCAGCCTTTTCAGCATTCCAAAAATAGCAAACTTGGTTAACTGTTTGTCCAGTTGGTACAAATGCATAATGAATAATCCCTCTGATATCAAAAAAGGTTAGCAACATCAGTGCAACAAGTGCACGAACTTAAATGTCAGACCTCGTATGTATATTATATCTATAAATAACATTACTTTAACTATAGATCTAGAGGATATAGATGAACAGTAAGTAAATAACTTCATATCTATTGGGTTGTCGGAAAAGTCATGACACATTTTTGCAACGAAAAACAGAAAAAATATGTCATGACTTTTCCGACAACCCAATATTTCTGCCTTTAGATTAGCTTACTACTCATCTTTACTTTCCTTTCTTCTTCAGTTGTTCTACCAAGTAATCATTACAAGCAACTGTCAGAGCTGCCACCATGACGACGAATTCATTGAAATCCACTTCGTTGTCCTTATTGGCATGCAGGTCCTGCATTATCTTATCAACCAACTGGGGTCCTTTTGGCACTAAAACAAAAAAGGAAATTTCTAGGTCCCAGGCTTTGAGGTTCATAATGACCATTGAAATCGCATCTTCCTTTTATTTATATTAAAGTTTTCATTTCCATTTTTAGTATCTAAGGACAATTTCCAAGAGCCTACTTGCAGGTAGAACTGAAGCAGGCACAGATTCTAAGTGAGTCTAGCTCTCTGTTCCAGGGCCATATAATTCTGGCTCAGACCTAAGGACTGAGACGATCAAACCGCAGGTCATCAAAATGAGCTGCTGATGCTGAAAATACATTTACTACACATCATAGGTCAAGGGCCAGGAACGGGACATGGAAAGGAGAGGTTTTGCCTCCAAAAAGGGATAGTGAGTGGCACACCATTTATCAACAATGGGACTTTAAACAAATCACTTAACATTTTTTAATTTCCTTATATACAAAATGAAGAGAATAATATCTCCCTACAAATTTGGAGGATACTTTAACATACTTTTAAAAGTACTGGGCTGGCTAAGTGGCACGGTGGTTAAGTGCTGGCTTGGGAAGCCAGTGGCCCCGGTTCGGGTCCCACTTATGAGGGCCAGTGACACTGCTGTGGCAGAGGCCACGCCGGCATCTGCCTCCCTGCATTTGTTCATAACAGCAGGACCTCATGGAGACAGGATATTCACTATGTTTATGGCAAAACCCCATGGGACCCTAAGAGAGAGGGTGGGTCAGCCAATGATGGGCAAGACTCTAGATATGCACAGGATTCTAAAATAAGTGCAAGATCCTAAATAAAATAAGTGCATTTGGGTGGCCTAAGCCAGGCACTGTCCTTGGATACCCTGTGAGGAATCAAGGAGGTGAAGCATGTGGGGCCTAAAGGCCTGTTAACCCTTATCTGCAGAGCTAACAGCCTGCCAAAGAAGAGAGAAATCTTCCTAAAAAGATAACAGTAGTCCTCCTTGCATTCTTGACTCTAAGTCTCATAGTGAACCATTATTTGTTTCAGTAGGAGGCAAGGTCGTATTGAACCAAAGGGTCTTTCGGCTGAGGTGGTCTGTGAGGCATAGGGAGATCTGGCTAAATTCTTGGGTGATGCATGTGATTTACAGACCTCGGAAAGAACAAAGCCCTTTCCCTGTTTGTACTCAATAAAAGCTGCAAGCTGACCAGATTCGGGGGTCCTGTCCATCAGACAGAGTTCCCTGGCTCAATTGCTTTTTTTTTAAAAGATTTTATTGGGGAATTGTGGGAGGGGAACAGCGTTGGGGAATCGGAGAAGGGGAACAGACAAGTTGCTGTCTTTTTGTTCTTCAGTTTAGTTGCGGAGGATGTTGCTTCACTGGCCCATGTTGGTATCGATCGTCATTGCGCTCCTCCCGGATGAGGCAGATCGGTCGCCGGCCTCTGGATGGTCGCTCACCGCAGCTATTGGCAGCTCACGCTGGCTGCCAGCCACTCACGCTGGCTGCGGGCCACTCACTGTAGCCTATGGCAGCCCACTGCAGCAGGGGCTGCAGCCCACACCATCACCAGGGCTCGCACAGCCCAGCTCCAGGTGGAGCTGTTGTTAGCTGTAGAGGGCAGTGTCACTGGCCCTCATGTGGGATCCGAACAGGGGCCGCTGGCATCCCAAAACCAGCGCTTAACCAATGCGCCACTCGGCCTGCCCTCAATTGCTTTTTAAATTATCCCTGTCTCTTGCTCTTTATTTCCTTGTCTGAGTCCCCGCCGGTCCTCTCAAAGAAGCTAGACCCAGCCGCGCAGAGACGCGACAACTGCCCTCAAAAAAAAAAAAAAAAAAAGTGTGAAAAGTACTTAGCACCAGGTTTCTATGTTTAGCAAATAAAAATGTAGGACGCCTAGTTAAACGTGAAGTTCAGGTGAACAATGAATAATTTTTTAGTATATTGCCTGGGACATACAATATTTTGTCTGGCAGCCTTACTGAGCCCAACATCTGACACAAAAGAGAGGCACCCAATAAAGGCAGATCTTTTGAGAATGACTGCATTTTACGGTGGGCAGTAAAGCAAGAGCCCACAGAGGAGATCAGGGTTCAGAAGGGGTGGGACTTTGAAGCATCCACCTTTCCTATGATTGATTAGTGGTTGGTGAGAAATGTTTCCAGAAGTAGTTCATTCCCTCCAGGAATCCCCCAATGCCCATTTGCTGCCAACCATTACATGGTTGGAAACTTAAATTGAAACGATCAAAAGCAACTTGATTAAAAACAATGAAAATTTCACTTGAATAAATCAATGTTTATTTATTGACTGACTGAGCCTTTTATTCTCAATGTTATTATATGATACAGTAGCCAAAGGGCCTTTGGAAAAAAAAGTTCCTAAAATCACTAAAATGGTATTGTGAAGAATTACTGTGTTAATATACAGCATGGCAACTATACAGTATGTTAATAATACAGTATGGCATATTTGAAAGTTGCTAAGAGACTAGATCTTAAAAGTCCTCATCACAAGAAAAAAATTTTTGTAAGTACATATGGTGACAGATGGTAACTAGACTTATTGTGGTAGCCATTTTACAATATATATAAATATTGAGTCATTATGTTGTACACCTGAAACTAATATAATGTTATGTCAATTATACCTCAATTAAATAAAGTTCTGGCAAAAAATAAATAAATTCCCTTTTGCTCTATCAATGTAATACAAATAAAACTTTTCTTTTTATTACAAAAAAAAAGTTCCTAAAAAAAGAAAGAATTACTATGTTAATAGTAATTAAAAAAATTTTACTTTGGGCCGGCCGAGTGGCGCGGTGGTTAAGCACTGGCTTGGGATGCCAGCGGTCCCAGTTCAGATCCCACATATGAGGGCCAGTGACACTGCCCTCAAAAAACAATTTTACTTTAAGTTTTTCCCATAGAGGGTGGGGAAAGAGTGTTGAAGTAAAAATCACTTTAGTCTTAATCCAGGGTTTGGACAGAATATCATCATGCAAGGGTAGAACATTGTGTTTAAGTCAATCCGCAACAAAATGAAGTGTTTTCCTCAGAGGAGGCCCCAAACGCTCCACCTCCACGGTAAGGTTTCATATGTAGATTTATGGGACTCCTGGCTATTTTGAGACGTGAATCTGTTTGCTACCCCACTGGTCACTGGCTAACACACCCTTTCTGTCAGTCTTAATCAGCTTGGGCTTGGCTGACAAAACTCTCTAAGTATTTGTCTTTCACTAGAAAATTGGCACCAAAGCACCAAGTACCCCAGGCTTCATTTCTGGTTCAATCAACAATATTAATTTACAGACAGCTGGACAAAGATCCAGGTACAGCTAGTGTAACTAGCTCCAACTATATAGGTATAGTTACTAGTTATATAACTATGAATAGCTATTCCTTTGACTGTCGCACCAGGATGTTGAAGAATTGATGGGAGCCTCAAATATAATTTCCAACACTTGGAAACCCTAACCGCAGGCAACATGGCAAAGGGCACAGGCTGACGTCCACAGAAAACAAAGGGCTCTCGTGTTTGCCTCCCCTGTATTTTGAATCTGCATGTAACTTATACTGTGTCTGTGGCAGAATCACAGGAGACTGTGTACACAGAGGCTGGCCCTGGATGTGTACTTCATCCAATCTTGACTGAGCAGGGCAGAAAATCTAGAACTCACCAAGAGGAAGTCCGTGAGCTCTCGCTGCAGGAGCATCTTCAGTTCCCCTTTGTTGAGCTTGAATCTGTCCCCTTCCTTGCACGAGTCCCGGTGAAAGATTCTAATCATGGTGTTCATGGCCGTCTCCAGCTGGGTGGGCATGGTGGCAGCAGAACTGACCACTCCAGGGACAGGCCACCAAACTCAGGGGCTTAAAATAAGCAGGCAGGAGGGCCGGCTGAGTGGCACGGTGGTTAAGCGCTGGCTTGGGAAGCCAGCGGCCCCGGTTCGGTTCCGCATATGAGGGGCAGTGACACTACCCTCAAAAAGTAAATAAATAAATAAATAAATAAATAAATAAATAAATAAATAAATAAAATAAGCAGGCGGGGAAACATGAACACATTCATTAAAACAGAATATTACATATATTACATGTTCATTAAGTTAGCATTCAGACAAATATAGAGTCATATTAAAACACAAGTTAATGATAAACAAAAAGAGGAAGAAAATACATACCTATGTATCTGTTCAACCAATGCACAGCTCCGTCCACAGGTGTTTGCAATTAAATTATATGCATTTACAGATGGTCACATGTCTTGTTAGGGAGACCATTTCATGGATGGAGAAGAGACTTGATCACTGCACTGTACACCTGAAGCTGAGGTTGTATAATATTGTATGCCAACTGTAATTGAATATATAGATAGTCACGGGATGTGAATTATACTGTGGAAGGGAGTCAGAGGAAGTGTAATAGATATATATGATATGGGGGGGAGGAGTGGTGTGGCCAAATGGGGGAGGGGGGTTTGTCACTTTGAGGGGTAAAAAGTATAACTATTGCACTGTGTTGTACACCTGAAACTAATTAAAAACAAATAAAAAAAATTATATGCATTTATATGCGGGTGTTCCACCTTGGCACATCTGTTCCCAAGATGAAAATTACCTGTGACAAGAGATTCAGGTGGAAGTGCCTCTGTGCCTATTTTTAATCACCAGGAGGAACAGATGTGAGCTGCGGGCCCCAAGGATTGGTACCCACTATGTGCATTAGATAGGGAGGCAAAGAGAAGGAAAAGGAAGCCTTCAGCGCTCCCTCTCATCATGGGGAGTAGAAATGCTGTCAGTTGTTAGGAAGTTGATGAGGGGGGACTCTAAAAATAGAGGAGCAAAGAAAAAACACTGGTTCAAACATGGAGATGACTCAACAAAGCCAATAGGAAGGTCAAGGGGAAATCTCAGAGCAGATTTGTTAAACTAACCCAATGGACACTTATGCAGCTATAAAAAGAGAATTGTTCAACGCAGGATCCTGGATGTATAAGAAGGAAATAAAAACGAGAGTGCGTATCTATGGGTATACACTTGGCCTTTGACTAAGGAATCATGGAAAGGATACATAAGACAGTAATAAAAGTGGTAAGGGGGAAAGACAGTGGAACAGAGTGGTTGGGAGTAAGATTTCTCATTTACACCCTTTCAAGTTATTTTAACTTTTTCAGCTATAGGAATGCATTGCCTCCTCAAAACAATTGAAATAGCATAAAGCCCAGAGTAGCTGTGTATGCAGGAATCCAGGGGGAAGGAGGTAATTCCAAGTGAAAGAAACTTAACAGTCACTGGAAAAAACAAAGCCAGACATTGGCCACTGTACCTGTCCTCTCAGAACGGAAATGTAATTATATGAAAAGCAATCCGGTATCTCTTTTTTATTTCCTTTCATCAAGGCTGTTGGGCTAGATCCTCAACCAGCCCATCCCCCTCTCTCTTACCACCTGGACACCAACCAAAACCTCCCCTCAAAGACCCCAGGGACATTCTCACCATTTACCTAAAGCCCAATTCTCAAAAATATTTTTGTTAGTTTTTTTTAGTATTAAAGTAATAATGCATATGATAAAACAATAATATTTTCAATACTCAAGAGTATGACATAAAATTGTCTCTGCACCATTCCTTACTCTAGTCCCCCTCGGTTAACCCTTTCCCTTGTGAGAGGCAGTGTTATGGTGGTGAAAAGCACAAACTACCCGGCTTCAACTCTCACCTCTGCCACTAACTAGTTGTGTGATTTGGGGCTAGTCATTTACCACTCTGTGTCTCAGCTTCTCAATCTGTATAAATGGGATAACAGTAATACCTCCCCAACAGAAAGGATTAAATGAGTTAAAATACGCACCTGAAACATAGAAAGTGCTGCATATATGTCAGCTATTACTATTCTTACCAAAAAAAGGTATATAATTTATATAATTATATATAATATTTGATATGTATCCTTAAACATACATATACATAAAACAGTATCAGCATGTATACACCTTGTTTTCTTTTCACTTAACATATATCTTAGAAATCTTGCTATATCAACACAGAGATCTACCCCGTTCTTCATTAAAGTTGCATATCATTCCACTGGATGAATGTACCCACATAGAGTCAAGAAATATGTATCAGGCACTTAGGTTATGCAAGGCCCTATGTAAACATGACAGAAGCTTGCCCTTGGAGCAAATCTGGTTGCTATTTTTATTGGGGTTGTGTTAAATATATAGAATGCAGGGAACACTGACATCTTTTTTACATTGCATCTTCCTATCCAAGAACACCCCTGTGGTTTTGTGACCATGCTTTTCTGGGTCTCCTCTATTCTGAATGCACTTCCCCCTCTCCAACTCTTAAACATTGTCCGCCTGTCCAGGTGAAAACCCAGCTACTCCTATATATTTCAATCACTCCCCAAATTATATATTTTGGCTCAGATCTCTCTGCTAAGCTCCAAAACCACCTTTCCAACTGTCTGCTGGACTCCATCCCTACCTGAGTGTCCCACAAGCTTCTCAAGCTCAATTAGGACCAACACAAAACCCATCCCACTGCTGTACTGACCTCCTGCTGTACTGACCAACTCAGTCATCCAATGCCACCCATTACCTGGCTTCCGGCACTATTTTTAAATATTAGTTGAACTCGTCCATTCCTCTCCATTCTTTACCACCTACAGGACTTCATCATTTTTGGTCTCTATTGCTGTGATAATTTCCTTACTGTTCTCTCTACTTTCTATCTATTCCCTCCATTTGATCTGCATTCCACTGTCAGAATAGTTTATATAAAACACAAATAAACACCCACACTTCTAGGCATTCAAAGCCCTGACCCTGCCTACAAACTGATCAAAATGTGTTCTCTCATTCTTCCATGCCTTGGCATGTTCTGGGCCCACTACCTGAAATGCTAATTCTGTCTACTCCTTAAGGCTCAGTTCAAATATCTCCTCTTGGAAGTTTTCCTGCACTCTTCCCAACTCCCCAACCTCTACCTCTGTCCTCTCTTATCCCCTGGAGCATCTCCTTATCTTTTTTTCTAATCATTGCATTTATCATACATTCCTTTTTTTTCTGCACATACACTCTTCACTCTCCAGACTTAGAATGAGTCCCTGGATGGCAGAATTGATGCCAAGTTCATCTTTGCAATGCACAGCATTAGCCCAGGATCAAGCATATAGTGGAAATGCTCAGAAATCTTTGCTGATGGGTGGATTAACAAGTAAATGACTCGGAGAGGAAAACTGTAAGAGCTCCAAAGAGCTAAAGTTAGTCTAGTTTAACTGTCTAAAGAATTATTTGATTGCCTTTATTCCACATAAAAAAATTTGCTTCATCAAAGGAAGAGAGAGAGGGAGGGAGGGAGGGAGGGAGGGAGGGAGGGAGGGAGGGAGGGAGGAATAGAGAGAGAGAGAGAGAGAGAGAGAAAGAGAGAGAAAGAGAGAGAAAGAGAGAGAGAGAGAGAGAGAGAGAATAGTCATCTTAAATAATATAAAGAGTTGAATTTGAAACTATTATCAGGGTAAGCTGCTGAAGTTATAAATACACTAAAATGGGTAAGTCTTCGAGAGTATATGGGTCTCAGCAGTATTATATTTAAATCATATTCAACCACAAATTAATTTAATTGGAGAATTCTGTTGGCAGGCAAAACTCTTAATAAATATTTAAAATTGCAATGTTGTAGACATATGCATCCCTATGTTCACTGCAGCATTATTTGCAATAGCTAAGATATGGAAGCAACCTAAGTGTCCATTGAATGATGAATGAATAAAGAAGATGTGATATTTGTATATTTTATTTATTTATTTTTTTTTTATTTTATTTTATTAGTTTTCGGTGTACAACACAATACAATAGTTATACTCTTTACCCCCCAAAGTGAAAACCCCCCTCCCCCAGTTCGCCACCCCACTCCCCCCCATATCATACATATCCATCACAACTCCCCTGACTCCCCTCCACAGTATACTCCACATCCCGTGACCACCCACATATTCAGTTGCAGTTGGCATACAATACTATACAACACCAGCTTCAGTTGTACAGTGCAGTGATCAAACCTGTACTCCATCCATGAAGTGGTCTCCCTAACAAGACATGTGACTATCTGACACGCCACAAAATTTTTACAACATTATTATATTCCCCGAACTCTGTTTCATATCCCTGTGGCAATATTGTACTTGTCTATTTATGCTGTCTAATCCCTTCCCCTTCCCCCATCCCCACCCCCACCCAACTAGCAACCCTCAGTTTTTCCTCTACATCTATGAGTCTGTTTACTTTGATCGTTCACTCAGTTCTTCAGACTCCACACACAAGTGAGATCACATGGTACCTGTCCTTCTCCAACTGACTTATTTCTCACAACATAATAGTCTCTTCACAACATTATCAATTACATTCCCAGAACTGCCCCCATATCCCTGCGGCAACATTGTAGTCCCACATACACTGTCCAAAACCTTCCCCCTCTCCCTCTTCCCCACTCCCTCCCAACCAGCAACCATCAGTTTTTCCTTTATATCTGCTTGATATGACGTCAATCTTCTTAAATTGTCTCTCTGGGTTAGCTTGTTTACCCCTTTCTTTTGTTTAAAAAAGTCCTTTTAACATTTCTTGCAATGCTGGCTCGGTGGTAATGAATTCCTTAAGCTTATTCTTTTCTGAGAAGCTCTTTATTTCTCCTTCAATTTTAAGTGATAGCCGTGCTGGATAGAGCAATCTTGGCTGTAGGCCTTTATTTTGTGTCACTTTGAGTATCTCCTGCCACTCCCTTCTGGCCTGCAGAGTTTCTGTAGACAAGTCAGCTGTTAGTCTAACAGGAGTTCCTTTGTATGTAACCTGCTGTCTTTCTCTTGCAGCCTCTAGGATTCTGTCTCTGTCTTTAACCTTTGCCATTTTCACTATGATGTGTCTTGGTGTGGACCTGTTTGGGTTCAGCTTGTTTGGAACCCTCTGCACTTCCTGGGCATGTATGTTGATTTCCTTCACCAGGGTAGGGAAGTTTTCAGTCATTATTTTTTCAAATACCTTTTCGACCCCTTGCTTCTTCTCTTCTCCTTCTGGTATCCCTATGATTCTAAGGTGGTTGTGCTTCACCTTGTCCCATAGGGCTCTTAATCTATTTTCATTGTTTTTTATTCTTTGGTCTTTTTGCTGTGCCAACTGGGTGAGTTCTGCTATTTTATCTTCCAAATCGCTGATCCGCTCCTCTGCTTCATCTACTCTACTGGTGATTCCTTCGAGTGTGTTCTTCATTTCAGTTATTGTATTCTTTAGTTCTAACATGTTGTTTTTTATGGTTTCCCTATACTTCTTTATGTCCTCGCTAAGTTCCTTAAACATTCTTATCATCAGTGTTCTAAACTGTGTCTCTGAAAGGTTGGATCCCTCTGATTCATTTGGTTCCATTTCTGGAGGTTTCTTCTGATCTTTTACATGTGACATGTTTCTTTGTTTCCCCATTCTGGCTGTCGCTCTGGGATTGCTTTGATGTATTAGATAGATCACCAGGAGAACCCTGGCTGGATCACGCAGGCATGCAGCTCACGGCCCAACCCTCCCAGGAGAACTCCCAGTCTCAGCCTGTCCCAATCAGCCGCTCGCAGATCAGGCCGAGCAGCCCGACAACCAATCACCAGCCTGGCAACTCTGCAAGCGCAGTGTGGAAAGCAGAGACCCAAGGCGGCTTGCGTGCTCCCAGCCTGTTGGAGTCGGATCACTCCCACTAGGCGTTTCCCTGGCAACACAGCACAAGCCGAGCGGAGGGTGGGGATCCGAGGCGGCTCGCGCACTCCCGGGTCTCAGTGAGCCACCGTAGGAGCCGGAGGGCACCGCCCTATGTTTCCTTGGCAACGCAGTATAAGCCGGGCAGAGGGTGGGGATCAAAGGCCGCAGGCGCGCGCACGCACGCACTTCACCAATTCCACCAGACCAATTAGGTCTCGGACCTGATCCTTCGTGGGAGGGCCCAAGCCCGACAAAATGGCGCCCTCCTTACACCACTCGCGTGCAAGCTCCGCACCACGGGAACAACAATCCAAAAACCTCCAGCCTTTGCACCAAAGGTGCTCAGCTCAGTCCGTCCCCGCAGGCTCCCGGCTCACACAGCCACTCCCTCCATCAGGAACCAGGTAAGTGCTCACCGGCGAGCAAGCCCGGGCGCCGGCCCCACTGATTCTCCAGCTGCTCTTAGCCTCACCGAGCTGAGGAAAGAGAGTCCTTACTAATTTATTGCCGGCTATCTTAGAACTCCTCTTCCCGGCAAAGGAGCTCTGGGCTGGTGAGCTTGGGGTGAGGCTGGAGGGTCTCTCCCGCAACCAGACAAGCTTCCCACGGCTGGGGCTTCCCTCACGGGGCTTGCCCTCTCTCGTCTCCGCCCGTCCTACCAGACCCGATGTGGCCTCCTCTTTAAGTTCTTCGTTTAGTGGTTCTGTTCCTCCAGTGTTCCGGGGACCTCCAGGGTTGAATGCTGTATAATTTGCTTGTAATTTTGGTGTGATCCTGGGAGGCAGTTAGCACAGCGTCTGTCTATTGCGCCATTTTACCGGAAGTCTCCAGTATCCTCGATATTTGTATATTTTAAAAGGCACTACTTAGCCATTAAAAAAAATTAAATCTCGGGCCAGCTGAGTGGCATGTTGGTTAAGAGCTAGTTTGGGACGCCAGCTCTGAGCAGCAGAGCCCCAGTTCAGATCCCACATATGAGGACCAGTGACACTGCCCTCTACAGCTAAGATGGTGAACAACAGCTCCACCTGGAGCTGGACTGTGTGAGTCCCTGGGTGGGCATAGCTGCAGCCCCTGCTCCCGTGGGCTGCTGTAGGCTACAGTGAGTGGCCGGCAGCCAGCATGAGCGGCAGGCAGCCGGTGTGAGCTGCCAAGAGCCGCTGTGAGCGGCCGTCCAAAGGCTGGTGACTGATCTGCCTCACCCGAGAAGAACGCAATGATGATACCAACATGGGCCAGTGAAGCAACGTCCTCCACAACTAGACTGAAGAACAAAAGGATAGCAACTTGTCTGTTCCCCTTCCCCGATTCCCCAATAAAACCTTTAAAAAAAAAATTAAATCTTCTCATTTGTGACAACATGGATGGACAGGGAGGGTATTATGCTAAGTGAAATAAGTCAGACAGAGAAAGACAAGTCAATATGATTCCACTTATATGTGTAATCTAAAAAACAAAACAAACAAACAAAACAGAAAGAGACTCATAGATACAAAGAACTTAGTGGTTGCCCGAGGGACAGGGTAGAGGGTTGGGTTAAATAAGTGAAGGGGATTAAGAGGCACAAACTTCTGGTTATAATATAAATAAGTAATGAACAGCATAGAGAATATAGTCAATAATACTGTAATAACTTTGTATGGTGACAGAAGATAAGGCTTACAGTGATGATCACTTCATAATATATATAAACATTGGATCACTGTGATGTACACCTGAAACTAATATAAGTGAATTATACTTAAATAAAAAATTGTAATGTGGTCATCTGATTCGAGATATGAAAATGTGACTTTGTTCTTGGGGTTTAAAAGCAAGGTAGTTTCGGGGCCGGCCGAGGGGCACGGTGGTTAAGTGCTGGCATGGGAAGGGTTTGGGTCCCACATATGAGGGCCAGAGACAATGCCCTCAAAAAAAAAGCAAGGTAGTTTCCACTTGGTTTCTGCTTGGCTTTAAAAGCAGGGCTAGATGTTTCCTTTGGTACATGCTGCCCCCTAGTGTCACATTATAGGACTGCATCTGAAAGCCCTCTAATCCCCAGGACACACTTGAAACTGTTTATGAGTGACTTTTCTTTCAGGAGCGTATCTGTGATGTAAACCAACTCCAGCCTCTGTCCTCCACAAGCATTTCAGAAACAAAGATAATGTCAAAAAGCTAACTAGGACCCTGTCAGGCTACAGACACAAATTTACAGGTGACAAAATCCCAGGGCAGGTGGGGGACACGCCTGTTCACAGCATAGAAGGGCCTTATTTGCTCTATTAATTATTACAGTTTTTCTTTTGACTTTCTGACATGAGTCATAATGCTTAGGGCTAACAGGTACAGCATCACTTCCAAGATAGTGTGCAAAGGAGAAAAAATGGAAATATCAGACTGGGGGAATTTAAGGGTTATTTTAGAAGAAAAAAAGCTAGTACAAATCCATAGGTGGGAGCCAAGAGTAGAGCTATTTCAAAGTGGCTTTCACCACGGAGCCTGAAAAAAAGAATATATGTGAAAAATTGGCCATGATATCGGTGGGACATGACTGACACCCTCTTCAGGCTGAGAATACCCCAGTTCCTTGAGCCTGCCATGAATTCCCGCTAAGATCTGCCTCTGGGGCCAAGGCCAGAGTCATACGACAGGCCAAGTTGCCTCATTCAAGTTTCCAGTTTTTGTCTTTTTATGTAACCTGAATCAAATGTGCTGTCATTTTCATAGTAATGACATAGATGAATCTAAAAAATTATGTGGAGTAAGAGGGAGGGATTTCAAAAGGGCAGGAGGGCATTTTTCGGAGTGATGGAGATGTTCATTATCCTAATTGTGGTGATGATCCCACAGGTGTACACATATGTCAGAGCTTATCAAAATGTGCCTTTTAAATATGTACAGTTTAGGGCCGGCCGAGTGGCTCAGTGGGTTAAGAGCTCGCTCAAGAGTGCGAGCTGAACTCTGAGCAACCACTGTTCGATGCCCAGCCCGAGCTGAGCTGCCGTTGAGCTGCCAACAGGTGGCAGGATGGCTCAGCTAAAACAACTTAAAAAATAAATAAATATGTACAGCTTATTGTTATGTCAATTATAACTCAATAAAGCTATTCAAAGAAAGAAACTTTCCCAGAGTTACATGACTAGATTATAGCAAGCTGACATTCAATCCCATGTTTGTCAGACAAAAAATAAAATCATACAGACATTTAAAAGTAGAACTATAGAGGGCCAGCCGAGTGGCGTGGTGGTTAAGAGCTGGCTTGGCATGCCAGCGGCCCTGGTTCGGGTCCCACATATGGGGGCCAGTGACACTGCCCTCAAAGAAAAAAAAAAAAGTAGGGCCGGCCAAGTGGCGCATTGATTAAGCGCTGGTTTTGGGATGCCAGCAGCCCCGGTTCGGATCCCACATATGAGGGCCAGTGACACTGCCCTCTACAGCTAACAACAGCTCCACCTGGAGCTGGGCTGTGCGAGCCCCGGTGATGGTGTGGGCTGCAGCCCCTGCTGCAGTGGGCTGCCATAGGCTACAGTGAGTGGCCCGCAGCGTGAGCGGCCAATAGCCGCGGTGAGCGACATCCAGAGGTCGGGACCGATCTGCCTCATCCTGGGAAGAGCGCAATGACGATACCAACAGTGAAGCAACATCCTCCGAAACTAAACTGCAGAACAAAAAGACAGCAACTTGTCTGTTCCCCTTCCCCAATTCCCCAACGCTGTTCCCTTCCCCCAATTCCCCAATAAAATCTTAAAAAACAAACAAAAAAAAAAAGTAGAACTACAGAGACTACAGAAATGCAAAAAATTTTTTCAGCAAAATAAGTGAAAGCAGCAAAATTAAAATCATATGTATGCTGTAATGGAAAAAAATTGTGTACATACAGAAAAGAAAAAAGTACAAGTAGTTTTAATACTTATTTAATTAAAATATGGATTATTGAAAATTATTTAATGCTGCTATTGTTACATTTTCAATTAAAACATCAATTATAATTGTGCAGCATTTTAAATTGTAATCTATTGCCATATTAGGTAATGTCTTTTAACGTATAAAGTTGAATTTAAAATGCAGCATATAAAATTCTAGGTTCAAAATGACTATGTTATGTTTTTTCTTTTAAGGTTTTATTGGGGAATTGGGGGATGGGAACAGCGTTGGGGAATCAGGGAAGGGGAACAGACAAGTTGCTGCCTTTTTGTTCTTCAGTCTAGCTGTGTAGGACGTTGCTTCACCGGCCCATGTTGGTATCATCATTGCGCTCTTCCTGGATGACACAGATCGGTTGCCGGCCTCTGGATGGTTGCTCACCATAGCTATTGGTAGCTCACGCTGGCTGCCAGCTGCTCACACTGGCTGCCGGCCACTCACTGTAGCCTATGGCAGCCCACTGCACCAGGGGCTGTAGCCTACACCGTCGCCAGGGCTCGCGCAGCCCAGCTCCAGGTGGAGCTGTTGTTAGCTGTAGAGGGCAGTGTCACTGGCCCTCATATGTGGGATCCGAACCGGGGCCGCTGGCATCCCAAACCAGCTCTTAACGAATGCGCCACTCGACCGGCCCCATGTTATGTTTTTTATATATTTTATACATGCATAAGAAAAGGTAAAGGAAATAGGCAAAAATGTTATTAGGTGTTCTTTTAAAGGTTATTTCTTTGCTTTTTTTGTGTGTTGTTCTTTGTTTTGAGTAATTTTAAATCTTTAGCAATGGCTATATCTTACTTTTATAACAAAAAAAATTAAGTGTTTTAAGAATTATAGAACTGACAAAAAGCATTTGAACCATCTAAGTGTTGATTTGTTTACAATACTCACTGACTTTCCTAAGGCACTTTCCAGTTTATAAAGCCCTTTTTACACATGCTGTTAAGCAGCAAGTATTTGCCTAGTGCTGGATATAGCATGTAAGAAATTATCTAGACAAATGCTCAAAACATTGCTGAAAAATACATTACAGAGTATTATTAAATACTAAGCCAACCATAAGACATATGATATAACTGGTCCTCCTTTTTCACAAAAGGAAAATGACAACCTTGGGCTAAATGCCCTTGAAAGTCTTTCTTTTAAAATTTTTTTTATTCCAAAATTAGTCTAAGGATCACCGTGTATGATCCTTAGCGTATGTGTGAGCGGGCTGGCGTGCAGGTTTTTCATCCTTTGGAAAACAATTTGGATAGTGAAGTCCCTCAAGGAAATTCAAGAAGAGCTTTGGTCCCCTCACCCTTGTGGTACAGAGAAACAGGTTTAGAGAATTTGCCACACAGTTCTGCCAGGAAAGTCAGACGTCTGTATTCCAGGAACTACAGTAAGGAGATTTCCCCTCTCTCACCCTTAAATGACATCTCCTATACTGAATTACAGGCATTTTATCTTGTCCTTTACCTGCAGACTAAAGCTGAGAGAAAGAAGAGGAATTATAGAAGCAAGAGTTTGAATATTAATGTTCCTTTCACAAGTCAAACATTGATTTTCCTGGATGAAATGAGAAGATTTCTGCAATTTGCCTCAAAATAATCCAGTGGGTGGGAGGCAGGTGGTAGGATGGGAAGTGGGCAAAGAAGAGGTTATACCAGATTGGCCATGAGTCATTTAAGTGTTGAAGCTGGGCGCTGGGTCCCTGGGAGTTCTTTATTTTTATTTATTTTTTATTTTTTTATTTTTTTATTTTTTGGCTGAGCCATCCTGCCACCTGTTGGCAGCTCAGCAGCAGCTTAGCTCGGGCTGGGAATTGAACTGGCGACCTTGTTGCTCAGCGCTCACTTTTTTTTTTTTTTTTTTTTTAGTTGAGCCATCCTGCCACCTTTTGGCAGCTCAACGGCAACTCAGCTCAGGCTGGCTTCGAGCCGCTGTTGCTCAGAGCTCAGCTCGCACTCTTGAGCGAGCTCTTAACCAACTGAGCCACTCGGTTGGCCCCCTGGGAGTTCTTTAGACTATTCTACTTTTCTATTGTCTATAAGTTTAAATTTTCCTTAATAAAAAGTATTTACAGGGCCGGACGAGTGGCGCATTGGTTAAGAGCTGGTTTGGGACGCCAGCAACTCCAGTTTGGATCCCACATGTGAGGCCCAGTGACAATACCCTCTACAGCTAACAAGCTCCACCTGGAGCTGGGCTGTGTGAGCCCCGGTGATGGTGTAGGCTGCAGCCCCTACTGCAGTGGGCTGCCATAGGCTACAGTGAGTGGCCCGCAGCCAGCGTGAGCTGCCAATAGCCACGGTGAGCAACCATTCAGAGGCCGGCGACCGATCTGCCTCATCCAGGAAGAGCGCACTGACGATACCAAAATGGGCCAGTGAAGCAACGTCCTCCGCAACTAGACTGAAGAACAAAAAGACAGCAACTTGTCTGTTCCCCTCCCCCAATTCCCCAATGCTGTTCCCATCCCCAAATTCCCCAATAAAATCTTTAAAGGGCCGGCCGAGTGGTGCAGCGGTTAGGCACTGGCTTGGGAAGCCAGTGACCCTGGTTCGGGTCCCACATATGAGGGCCAGTGACACTGCCTTAAAAAAAAAAAAAAATCTTTAAAAACAAAGTATTTACAGGGCCGGCGGAGTAGCTCAGTTGGTGAAGAGCTGGCTCAAGAGTATGAGCTGAGCTCTGAGCAACAGCAGTTCAATGCCAGCCTGAGCTGAACTGCCAATGAGCTGCCAACAGGTGGCAGGATGGCTCAGATTTAAATTTAAAAAAAAGCATTTACACACACACACAGCATGATACATCTCAGCATGACACAAAAGTTAAGGTAACTGGAATTATTTCACTTGAGGAAGAGAAGTCAGTCACTTAATGGCACTGATTATATGGAGGACTACAGAGGACAAGCTGCTGCTTGCTTTTTGTTTCTACTACAATCAGATGAAGAATAACTTCAACAATAATAAAGGAATAAAATATTCCCTAATCATGAAGGCTGTTAAACTCTGAAATCAATTACTAGGAGAAGATAGCCAAGCAAATTCTTTCACTGAAAACAGAGTGAAACTGTTATTTATACAGTAGAACATTAATGCTTCTTAGCTAACCAAATAATCACTTGGGTTAAAGGAGGGAGGTCAACCTTGATCTGACCCTTACCCAGTCACATTGACTAGGCTGAAAACAAGCAGGAAGAATGTGTTTGGGCAAGTGGCATGCATCTATGCCACAGGTCTGAACCTTATCTTTATGGTCAGGACTAGCTGTTGGCAAGTCCAGCAATTATACTTCCATTGTCAGCTAAAGCCACATCCATCCTCTGCAATGATGCTGAAACAAGGTTCCAGTGGTAGCCAGCCTTCAAAGTGGCCCTTAAGAATCCTTGTTTCCCAGTATTCACACCTTCGTGTGGTCTTCTCCTACACTGAACAGAGCTGACCTGTGTTACCCATAGCGTGTGATTTGCAAGATTAGGGCATAAAAGACATCCTGACTTCCTCTTTGCATCCTTTTGGACCACACTCTGGGGGAAGTCAGTTGCCATGTTGTAAGGACACCAAGAAACCCTTCAGAGAGATCCATGAGGCAAAGAACTTAGGCCTCTGGCCAACAATTAGCACCAACCTGCCAGATATGAGAGGAGCCCCCTTGGAAGTGATCCTCCAGCCATAGTTAAGCCTTCAGATGACTGCAGCCTGACTTTTCAGAAACTCCATGCCTCAACCACAGCTACACAGCTCCTGAAGACCTGTTCTGCAGAAACTATGAGATGACAAATATTGTTTTAAACTAAATTTGGGGTAAATTGTTATACAACAATAGGTAACTAATACAGTTTTAGTTGAAAGTTTAGTCTCTTTTACATGACCAGAAAAATGGCTCAATATAAATAAATGTTCCTTTTATTAGATTTTCTCCAAAATAAAAATGTGAGTGATGAAGTTCTCATCCCCAGTCTCAGGATACACATGTCAGCTCTTACAGGAGAGGGCACTCTTTCCTACTTTCCGTGGCACCTTTCCCACAAAGCAGGAATGAAAATTTAGGGGAAGTAACAACAATGGGTTCTCTCCAAGTGACCTCCTTGAATGTCTTAATAGAATTGATATACGGCTTTTTAAAATCATATTTAATCAAAAATCACTTTTTTTTATTCTGAAAGCATCACATTGGATCACACAGTAGCATTACTTTGTCACTCTTTAGTGTAACCTGAGCAATATCTATTTTATTAGAGCTTCTGTGACTATTTCCTGAGTTCATCGAAAAGCGTAAGTACTTATTTATCATGAGTCTGTTTTCGTGATATGTAACCTAGAATTCCAAAAGTCTTCCACCAGCCCCTTCCCAGCTTCCCGTGGGGAGCAGCTGAGAGGCAGGGTCCATCAGTCTCCAGGGAGAAAGTTTTCTCTAGCCTCCTTCAGTAAACAGTAACTCTAAAAGTTTTCTGTCTCTGAAATTTGATGTGTAGTGTAGCCAATTTTTCCTCTATTTCTGCCACAGATGAGGTTACAGTTCCTGGCATAGACACAGCATTTACACTGACTGCAGTAGCAATGGCTGCAAAGGGAAGCTGTTCAAATTCTGGTCTCCTGGGCTTGGTGGCTACAGAGGACCAGTTTTCTCATGTAGCCAATTCTGTAGTGTGATTTTGGACATCTTTTCCGAAGCTTCTCCTTGAGCATTGTTTCTTCACAGCTCTCACAAGAGTTTTGTGAGCCACTCACGTGCGTTTCAAGGAATTCCTTTACTGCCTCACTAGTTAAAGTCAGCTACCACTGCTTGCAGTTAAGAATCCTGACAGATTCAGCCCATTGGAGACAGATTTTGTTAAGCTAGTCAGATCTCCAGGGAGCCCTGCCCTTGGCCCAGAAATCAGCAGACTCTCCCCACAAAGAATTGGTCTTGAGGGATGACCGAGTGACACATTGGTTAAAAGCTGGCTTGGGACGCCAGCGGTCCCGGTTCGGATCCCACATATGAGGGCCAGTGACACTGCCCTCTACAGCTAACAACAGCTCCACCTGGAACTGGGCTGCAAGCCCTGGCAACGGTGTAGGCTGCAGCCCCTGCTGCAGTGGGCTGCCATAGGCTACAGTGAGTGGCTGGCAGCCAGCATGAACTGCCAATAGCTGCGATGAGTGACCATCCAGAGGCCAGCGACCGATCTGCCTCATCCGGGAAGAGCGCAATGATGATACCAACATGGGCCAGTGAAGCAGCATCCTCCGCGACTAAACTGAAGAACAAAAGGACAACAACTTGTCTGCTCCCCTCCCCCAATTCCCCAATAAAATCTTTAAAAAAAACGAATTGGTCTTGATAGACTGGATTTACCAGTTTGGGGTTAAATTACAAATTTACCCAAAGTCACAAAAGCTAACTGGTTGCATCCTTCTAGACCTGGGTCCTAGAGCTGGATGGAGGGTCCTGGCTGTGAAGATCCTATATTACTTGCCTTTGGGCGGGGGCAGGGGGGGGGGCTTTAATACTATATGTCTCCAAAAGACCTGAATTCTAGAAAAGGTATTTGCTCATTTTCGGCATGCTAATGCCTTCTTTTTCCAGCAGTTCAGAAATACATTGGTGGAGGTAAAAGTGGCTCAAATATTCTAATCTTGATTTGACTCCTAATTATATGAACACCACACACCTTAATGTTGACCTTTCTCCAGGCAAAACAATTTGGTTACCATTAAATAATCTTTTAGATTTTTTATTGTCCACCAAGTTGAGACATTTCTCTTTCATGTTTACAACCTTATCAGGATTGTTTCTCATATATCATCCCTCGAAAGGAATGTGAGCTAAAAAAACTCCCATCCTTACTCATTTATAACCACAATTTATAATTGTGAAATGGAAGTTCAGAGGCTACAACTGAAGAATTCATGTTTTAGACTTTGTCACAATTAGACCCCACTCTGCTTACCACTGCCCTTGGATGATGGACACATTGGATCTCAGTTGGATCGCCCATTTCCTCTCACCTTATTCTTGGCATGATGCTCCCTGAGCCAGTCTGTGCCATGGCTAGGCTGGTGAGAGCGATGGGAGAAGACTGAGAAGGAATGAAGGACTCTAAATGTGTCAGATATCCCTTGGGTTGCACATACTTTTGGAACTCCACATTGATTGCTTCAAGAAAGGCTCCATCCTAGCTGGGTTGCTGTGAGTCCCTGGGATGGCATAGCTGCAGCCCCTGCTGCAGTGGGCTGCCATAGGCTACAGTGAGTGGCCGGCAGCCAGCATGAGCAGCTGGCAGCCGGTGTGAGGGGCCAAGAGCAGCTGTGAGCGGCCGTCCAGAGGCCAGGACCGATCAGCCTCACCCGAGAAGAGCGCAATGATGATACCAACATGAGCCAGTGAAGTAATGTCTTCCACAACTAGACTGAAGAACAAAAAGGACCACAACTTTGGAACACCCTTCCCCAGTTCCCCAACTCTGTTCCCCTCCCCCAATTCCCCACTAAAATCTTTAAAAAAAAAAAAAAGGCTCCATCCCTTGTACCTATCAAAACACAACTGACAAATTGAAATTGGTTCTCACAGTTCCATCTTTTAGCAAAGGCTTTATTACTTCTAATTCTCGCTAGACAAGGACTGCCAGGAAGCCATTTTAAAAATTGGCTGAGAAAAATGGCAGTTCCTAGGAGCTCAATGAGTTAAATTTTATTACAAACTGTTTTTTATTATTTCTAAAAATCTTAGGTAAGAAAGTTCCTGTGGCAGACTCCAGGTTTGGTTATTAAAAACAAGAATGGGATGGGTCAGGGAAATTTTTATCTAGAGAAGGACATCTCTGAGGTAGTATGTATGAAAGACCAAATTTCATTTGATATATGCAAATCCTTATATTAGCGGGCTGTATTTGACTCTGCGTCTAATTTCTGTCTCCTTAAAGCTTCTCTTGATTACCGTGCCCTCTTGCTATGCTGATTTTCCTCCAACCTCTCTAACTCTTCTTCCTCTGTGCTTTGTCCTCACCAGGAACATGTCTTTTAATGCCTGCCCTTTCAATGTGGTATTCTTTATTGCTCTGTGTGGTCAACCTAGGCAATTTCATCTACTGTGATGGTTTCACCTACAAACTATGATTCCAATTCCCACATCTATTTCCCAACCCTGACCTGAGACCTGAGACCCCTGAGAGTCATATCAGTACTCTCCTAGAATATAGAACTAGAACTTCTTGTGACATGCCAGTGTTTTTCATAGCCCAGTCATTTTCTTCTTATATTTATACTTACACTCGGGAGAAGAAATCAGATTGTGGCTTTTATTGCTCTTTCTTTGGACTTGAGTTGGTTATGGGCTGAACTAGTTACAATGTGTTTATCAGCAAATATTAGAAATAAAAGTGGTTTACACTTAACAAGGACATGTGTTACCTTTTACAATAAGGGTTGGCTCTTTCAGTGTTTCAGCAACGTCATCAAGGACCCAAGACCTTTGTCTTTTCTCTTTGCCATCTTCTGTGTGCTGGCTGTCACCTATGACTTGTCCTGACAGTCACAAGAAGCCTGCTGCAAGTCCAGGCATCACATCTTTGGACCATCTATAGTAAATTTATGGAGTCTGTCAATTTCTCCAGATAGTATAAACTATCTAAAATTATCCCTGTATTAGTTCAGTGGAGAATTAGGTTACTGAATTATATCAGACTGGCCTCCCCAAGAATTGCTTATTAAGTTGTGCTTTGGGGACAATGACACTGATGATGTTGAAGGAAGCTTCTAGAATCAGATTTGTATCTACTCTGGGGATGGATGTTGTTTGAATATAGTGTTCCCTTTCTATGAAGACTGTCAGGAGAAATTTCTGTGTGGTCTTTGTGTTGAGCCTAAGCAATCATCTTATGGCGACTATGAATTGCCTCACGGATGTGTCCTCTTTCTCTGGCTGCTAGAAGGCCTAGAGTCCAGTCAGCAGATACCTAGGCCAAATACATGATTTTACCACCTGTCATAAACTCGAATACCTGCAGCAGTGGTTATGTTCAACTAACTGTTTAACAACGGGTACAATATAGGCACTGATCAAAATGGGCAACTGTTGTAAAATGAGCATCTGTCTGCTTCTGGGTTCTACATGTAGCCAGGCACTTAATGTAGCCAGGCAAAATAGAGCAAGAATAAGAAAAAAAGGGCCTGCCGAGTGGTGCGGTGGTTAAGCTCTGGCTTGGGAAGCCAGCAGCCCTGGTTCGGGTCCCACATATGAGGGTCAGTGACACTGCCCTCAAAAAAAAAAAAAAATCTCAACTTATTTTTGTTTTATTCACATTTGATAGAGATCCAAGTTCAGAGAACTAGTCCATGATGATGAATGGGACTGACACTCTGCATCAGTGTTGAGGAGACAATAGAGGATCAAGGGGACTGAGGTAAATTGGAGAGCCAGGCCTTCCTAAGATGGTGACTGCTCTTCCAATTCAGATAATTGTTACCAGATTAGAATAGGGCTCAGGGCTCCCAGAACTTCCAGGATTTTTTTTAGAAAAAACCAGAAATCCCAATTTTTGAGAACACTTGGATATTAAGATTACAACTAAAAATAAAAAAACAACCAAAAATAAAGAGACAAACAAAACTGCAGGCCAATCCAAACAGTAGAGTTCAGCCTGAGGCAGGCTTGGGACTTACGCTTTCTGCATTGTATTTTGTATTAACCTCACTCCTCCATTTTACATTCCATCCTTGTTTTTCTTTCTCCTTTCTCTCCTACTTAATGTATAATATCTCACTCTATTTTATGTATCCTTATCTATCACTTGAAATTCTACCTGGGACAGAGAAGAATATAAATAAACTGAGTACAGGACATCTCTCCCTAGATAAGTCATCAGCATCTCAAACTCCCAAGTCATACCAGACTGAATTGATCATTTTCACTCCCTTGTCCCCCTCACTTCCCTGGTCCAGATGGACCTTCCTTTGTTTGCCATCTCAAGCAACAGCAATACCTCCATTCATGGATTGCATAAAACAGAAACCTGAGTGTCTGGTCCCTCCTCCTCCCATTCAATCAATTGCTAGGTTTTACCTCCTTGGTCTCTCATTTCCTCCTCTCCATCCCTAGCACAATGGTTCAGGCCCTTGCCATGTGTTGCCTTTATTACTGTAAGAGATCCAACTCACCTCCAGCACCAACTTTGCCCTTCTTCAAAATCAGCCTTCCCTAGCTGTCAGGAGGTGCGCCTGATCTCCTTCCTACCTTAACCTCACAGGGTCCCCACCATCTCTGAGTTAAATCTAAGTTCGGGGGAGTGCTCCCACCCATCTCACCTGCCCCACCTGCCTGTCACACTTAACACTGCTCTTAGGGCGCTCATTCAGTTCAGGCATTGGTCCTCCGCCACCCTCTCCCCCTCAGCTCCCTGGAATATTCAACGATCCCTCCTAGTGCTCCCATATCACTGCATGCTTTCCTCCTCTATTCCCGTACAGGAATTGGATTAAACGAAAACAATAGTAGTTAACATTAATTAGCACACTCTCTGCCCAAGCACCGTTCTAGGCAGTTTAAATGCATCCTATTCATTTCATCCTCAAAAATCTTAGGAAGGGGCCGGCCGAGTGGCGCTGTGGTTAAGTGCTGGCTTGGGACGCCAGCGGCCCCGGTTCGGGTCCCACATATGAGGGCCAGTGACAAAAAAGAAAAAAAAAAATCTTACGAAGAATTATGAGCCCTGTTTTATAGCTCATTAAGCGGAGGCACAGAGACGTTACTAGCTTTCCCAAAGCCACAATGGTGAGGAAGTGACAATTTGAACCCCGGGCCTCAGGCTCCAGAGCACTTGCCCTGCACCACTAGGGGGCACTGGTAGGTTGTCCAACTCAAAGCAGTTTCTTAAGCAACTCAAGGCCTTACCGTTCTGTTTTACTACAGCTCTTCCTGCTTTCCCTCCGGATACGGAACAAGGTGCCCTGACCACAAAGGTTTTGGCAGACCTGTGCGATTCTTAGCCAGGGCTCCTCTGTGGAAGACTGCTATTCTCCACCCTGAAATCAAGATAGGGGCATTCTCTTTCGCTCACCTTCTCAGAAGGCCCCTGTAAGGTTAAAAAAACCAACAGAGTGGAAGATTCTTGTTTCTAAATCTAGTACAGCAGTTGAAGTTGGAGGTGGGAGGGCCCCCGGCCCCAAGGTAGAGGCTGGGGAGGGCAAAAAAGGCACAGGATGGTTGCCATGGGGCTTCCTCTCTATAAAGGAATTACTTTGGTCACAAAAAAGAAAGAGAGACAGAGATACAAAGACAAAGGGACTACCAGCAACCTGAAGGTGGCTCAGAGCCCTGGGGTCCAAAAGCCCTTTGCCCTACAGTTTCCTTCTGGCTTCTGTGACCATCCTGGCCTCCTGCCTTTCACTTCACCTTGAGAAATTCAGGTTTATAGTTCCTGTCCAGGGGAAGGATACAGAACAACCTTCAAGGTGTGGCTTGTCCTCCCTAGGTCTTGCTGGAGATTTAACTTAGTTTTGTTCATGTCTTCCCAGACACCAGTGTTATGACGCAACCGCCATTTGTGTTCCTTCTGCTCGGAGCAGCCAGCACAGGGCAAGCCTGGACCATCAGCCCTTGGCCTACGATCACTCTCGGCCCAGAGAACCACCATTCAAAAAGAGAAGGGCGGATGCAGGTCAGGGAACATCCAATACACACAATATCTGAAAGAAGGAACTCCAGGACAGATTCTGAAGGCTGAAGCATCCCTTTCTAAAATAACTACTCTATCTGAAAATGAAAATTAAGAGGATACAAACTCTAGCATTATAGAATGGTGGACATTCTGGAAAGATCAGAATGAATGCGGGAGCAGAAGGCACATATGAAATGTCAGCATTGCTAGTTGATGACAAATCCTGTCATGGTGGAGTTACCAGGCACAGCCCCCCAGATCAGGATGGTGGAGTAGGGTCCTGTTCTTCCATATCCTTAAGAGCATTATTAAGATCACTGCAAGGCAACCACCAAATAGCAGAGCAAAATAAGGATTTTAGTATTCCTAATTGCTTCCCTTAAGTGCAAAGTGAACAGATGTATCATCAGAGTTCTTGGTCAACAGTCTTTTAATTTCTGTAGTGTGGTTTTTAAATTGCCAGTGGAGTGCAATTAACAAAACCCAGAGTGTGAAAAAATCTACGAACAACTTGTTTTGTTCAACAAATAGATTGCAAGGGAAAAAAGAAAACAAAACATGAATTAGGAGACTTAAAAGCCACCTACCAATTGGAATGTGTGAGTTTCATTTGGATTCTGATTTTTTTTTTTTAAACTAAAAAAAGAAACTAATTATGACATTTTGAGACAGTGGAAATTTGAACACTGACAGGATATTTGAGATTAAGGAATTGCTTTCTTTAAGGTATGATTTTTTAAAATTGCTTATCTTTTAGAGTCGCTGAAACACACGTGAAATAGTATGATTTCTGGGATCTGCTTCAGAATAAACAGGATGGGGAGGTACATGGTGCAGAACTGAACAATGGTTAATTGTTGTTTGGACTGAGTGATGGGTACACGAGCTTCCTTATACAATTCTGTCAACTTCTGTGTGGGTACAAAATTCTCCACAATTAATGTTTTTTTTGTTTGTTTTTTTTTTGAGGGCAGTGTCACTGGCCCTCTTATGTGGGACCCGAACCGGGGCCGCTGGCTTCCCAAAGCCAGCGCTTAACCACCACGCCACTCGGCCTGCCCCACAATTAATGTTTTTAAAAAGTAAAAAAAAAAAAAAAAATTCTAGTTGTAATTAACAAAAACTATCATTGATAGAAATACCATTTCTCGCCTTGATAAATCAGATATACTTTTACCAAAGCACCCCTTTGGTTTGTTCTAAATGGAACAGAAATTTTCTGCAGCCTACCCAGAAGAATAATTTGGGCTTACTTCCAGAAATAATACAAAGAGAAATGAGACTGAATTTCCCCAAGGCCAGCACCTTTCAGATAAGGAGTTGCAGGAGAAAAATATGCCTAAAATACAAAAGTAAATAAAGGAGGAAAGACATAGATTCATTTTTTCCAAGATGCTCATAGCTCTGCATGATCATTATACTCAAAATTTTTGAAGTTCAGACTGGCAAGTGTTTAAGACCATGACAACTCAGTGTTTACAGAGGTGTGGTAAACAGGCACATTGTCCACAGGTATGTGAACTGGTGCATCATCTCAAGAGGGCAATTTATCATGATCAAAATTACACATATCCTTTAACCCAGAAATTCTACTTCCAGAAATACAGTATATCCAGACACTCCCATCATCAGTATCTCTCTGCTGAATAATACTCATCTCTATACTCTTAAGATAACAGAATCACTCTCTAGGCCTCTCTTGTCCCTCAATCCTCTGCTCCTTTTCACAATTAACACTTGCTGTACGAGACCATCTACCATCACTATGTCCACTTCCTTACTTCTCATTCTTTCTTGAGTACACCCCCTTCCTCTCTCCAATTCTGGCTTTCTATCTCTATCACACCACTGAGACTGCTGGTCTGGTCAAGATCACCAATATTCTCCACATAGTAAGATCTAGTGGTCACTTCTCTATCTCACTTGACCTCTTAGTAGTATTACACTTGATTGACCATTCTCTCCTTTATGCCCCTGGCTTCCCTGACAGCATATTCTCTGGACTGGCTTCCCTTCCCATGGCCAGCCCTTCTGTCTCTTTTACTAGTTCCTTTTCTGCTCAAAAGGTTATAAGTACCAAAGGCCTCTGACCTCGGCCTCCTTTTATCTCTCTTCTCTCCCTTAGGGCATCTCACCAAGACCTTTGCTTTGAAATCTCCAGTGATATGCAAAGACTCAAATCTGTATTTCCAGCCCTGAGCATTATACAAAAAATAAATCCAAATGCCTTGCACAACAGTTCTACCTGGATGTCTAACAGGCATCTCAAACTCTAAATGACATGGCCAAAATAGAATTCTTGACTTTCAACTCCCAAACTTGTTCACCCATTATTTCACCATCATCCATCAAGCAAAAAATCTAGGCATGATCTTTAATTCCTTGATACCTCTTTCCCTCACATCTGAAAACTTTACTTCCAAAACACTGCCCAAATTAGTTCCCTTCTCTCCATCACTATCATCACCCTAATTTAAGCCAACATCCTTTTTTGCTTGGATTGGTAGAATTTCTTCCTGTTCTTGCTTCTCCTCTTGCCCTTCTGTAATCCTTATTTCATAGTCAACAATGACTTTTAAAATGACAGGTAAAACAAGCCTATGGCATCCCACCTAGAATGAAAGTCAAGCTCCTTACTCCTTACAAGTCCTTCAGTCCTTCAGCACCTGCCTTTCTCTCCACTTACTCATACTCTCCCCCTCACTCATTCCCACAAAGCCCTTGCTTGGGGTCCTCCCATGGCTGGCTTTCTTGTCCTTTATATTACAGCTTAAATTTCGCTTCCTTGAAAACTTTCTCTGATCACCTAATACAAAATACTCTTAGTATTTACCCTTTCTTAGAATTTACTACTATTGGATATTTTTCTTTTCAGTCTCTTTCAAATTAGAAAGTAAAACCATGAGAACAGGGTTCTTGTCTATTTTGTTCTCCACAATATCACTCATTGCCTTAAACATGACTTAGCACATAGTACATGGGAGAATACTGAATGAACAAGTATGTAAAAATATAAAGAGATATTTACTCAAATATTGCATGGGTAGTGATACAAATATAGCAAAAAAACAGAAGCTACCTAAAAGCTAGAGGATTCCTTAAATTATAGTATATCTGTACAATGGATATTTATTTAAAATAATGAGGTCAATCTATAAATGCTAATATCGAAATAATATCCAAGATATGTTCATATTGTTAACCTAAAAGGGCCTTTCAGAGTGAGAGACAACAAGCATTTATTTGGGATCAAAAACAGCTATTCAGGGTGAACTGATTTGGGCAGAAGCCCTGTTCCAATTAGGAAACAAAGGCAATGGGTATTTACGACAAAGGGGATAAATTACATCAACAAAAGGAAGGCATTTCTATTGGTGCAGATAACATAACATAGTGATATTAATTCTAAATGTTTTTAATTTTCTGTCCAGTAGTAATCAGTCCAGTTGTCATATCTGCTTTCTTGTTATCTTTGCAATTCTTTGGGACACATGCTTGCTTTAGACACAGTCCAAAGGTTATTTTGTCCTGTTTTAACATTCCAAAGATTTGAGACATAAGACATGCAAGGCAGTTCCTCTGGCATGGCAGCTCTGGTTCCATTTTTTTTTTTTTTTATAATATATATATTGTGGTAGCCAGCTTCCAATGTAGCCCCCAATGATCCTTATCTCTCCTAATGCACATATGAAACCTTCTCCCAAATTCAATTGGAGCTAGTCTGTGTGACCAATAGAGTATGGTAGAAATGATGTTCTGGGGTTAGGTTCTAAAAGTCATTGAGGCTTCTTCCTTATCTCTTGGATCACTCATTTTGGGGGAATGGGTAATGAGGTCACTCAAGTAGCTCTATGGAGACGCCCACATGGAGAACGGAGGCTTCCTGCCAATGGCCAGCACCAACCGGCCAGACCTGTGAGAGGGCCACACTGGAAGTGGGTCCTGCAGACCCAATCAAGCCTTCAGGTGACTGCAACATGAGATCACGCAAGCCAGAACCATCTGGCCAAACCACTCCCGAATACATGACCCAGAGAAACTCTTCAAGTTAGTAAATGTTTTTTGTTGTTTTGAGCTGTTTACTTTTGAGGTAATTGGTTATGTATAACTATAATATGTAGTGTAAATCCTTTTACTAAAAAAGTATGTTGGTATACACGCGCTTACCCATGCATAGAAATCTCAAAGAATACACAAAGGAAGGAACTGGATTCTGACATGGATAGGGCGGGGATGTGTTCACCTCTCACTATATGTTCTTATGTTCTCAGACTTATTTACAAGGACTGTCTATTACTTTTATGATCTTAAAATATTTACTTTTTAAAAGATTTAAGCAAAACAGTGGTAAGAGGGGAAAGCCGAAATAATGGCCCTTTCTAAGCTTTCTTGTCCTTTGTTTTCCTTGACTTTCTCCCACACTGAAGATCTTAATGGCTTTTGAGTAGGCCAAATACTGGAGGAGTGGTTGTTTCTGTTTTTAATATTGATGCATTTCACTGAGAACATAAGTCCGTGATGGGACTGCTGCTAAGGTAGGACTCCTGACTTAATTATTTGTATTTAGTAAAGCAATAATGTTATAATAACTCTCTACAGGATGAACAAATGAGCCACTCAGGTGACTGTTAGGTGCTGATGGTTTGCTTCGAGTTTGTGATGGAACCTGCAGGCTTAGGCTGTGGTTTCTGTAGAAAGTGGCAGAATGCCAGTTATGTTTAATTTCTCACCAATAAAGATAGAAGCTGGGAAATATTCCATAGACTGAACAATTGGTAGAGGCAAGGACAGCTCATACCCAAACCACAGGAGTCTTCATACTCTCCCTCAATAAAGACATTTCCAAAGAGTGACTCCAATTATTTACATTTAAACAGAACAACCATCTAAGGTTTGTATAAAATGGAGGACTTGATCCCTCGGGGTTTGTTTTTTTCTATTTCAGAATTGGGAGTGGCGTGAAGAACTAGACACATGCCTTTGACTAGTGTGGAATCAGAACCTTCTCTGAAGAGATCTGAACTCTGCAGCACAAACCCATTATGTTAAGCAAAGAGACCTGAAACAGCAGTGACAAACTGTACCTTTGATTCGGTAATATATTCATGTCAGTACTCTCAGGAGCCTCCAAAGGGTGAAAGTTAAAGAAACAAAGATGTAATCACTCAACTATGCATACTGGTGAGATTATAGCCCCAGGATTTATAAAATCCTGGCTGAAACCCCAGCTGCAAACAACCAAACTGACATAAAAGGAAATGTCCAGTAAAACAACTCCAATTGAGGCAGTTTAGCATGTGTTCTGCACAGTGGAACACAAATCCACATTAAGAGAGCCCTCTTTTAGTAAATGGAGCCATCAAAATTTCAGATAGTTTAGAAAAATCAGACCACAACAAAACTGTTAAGGCAAGAGCAAAATCAACCATATTCAGGACACATCTCTGCTCAGACCCAGGGTTCCTCTTACGTCCAATCAGAGATTAACTCAGGTTGACCAGGGACTTCCTGAGCCATTTCTCAAAACAAAAATGGTTTGAAAAGCTTTTGCTTCAACAAACATTCTTATGATTCTATTTTTCAAATCCTTTCTTTTTACATTTCTTAATGCAAATTTTAAAACTTAGTAAAATGGGGCCGGCCGAGTGGCGCATTGGTTAAGCGCTGGTTTTGGGATGCCAGCGGCCCCGGTTCGGATCCCACATGAGGGCCAGTGACACTGCCCTCTACAGCTAACAACAGCTCCACCTGGAGCTGGGCTGTGCGAGCCCCGCGGTGATGGTGTGGGCAGTGGGCTGCCATAGGCTGCAGTGAGTGGCCCACAGCCAGCGTGAGCGGCTGGCAGCCAGCGTGAGCTGCCAATAGCCGCGATGAGCGACATCCAGAGGCCAGCGACCGAACTGCCTCATCCGGGAAGAGCAATGACGATACCAACCGTGAAGCAACATCCTCCGCAACTAAAACTGAAGAACAAGAAGACGGCAACTTGTCTGTTCCCCTTCCCCGATTCCCCAACGCTGTTCCCCTCCACCAATTCCCCAATAAAATCTTTAAAAAAAAAAAAAAAAAAAAAAAAAAAAAAAATTAGTAAAATGAACCAAGAAAAATACCTCATCTTCAATAAGGTAATGATTAAATTATGATGATTCAAACATAGAATACTATCTGGTCACTAAAAATAAGGAAGATCCATATGAGCTGACTTAGAAGCTGATATATATTGCGTTGTTAGAAAAGTCATTACGTATTTTTTCTCTGTTTTTCATTGCAAAAATACATCGTGACTTTCTGACAACCCAATTTATTCTTATTTTAATATATTCATTCTTATTTGAAGAATATATTGTATATAAATATAAAAATTAGCCTTCTAGGAAACGAGAAAGGGCATGGGTAGCAAAGAAGACATTTTTTATTTATATATTTTCTTCAGTTTTATTTTTTTTTAACATCAGCATGTATTATAAAAATGACTAATGAAGAAATGGCAAACACAAAAACATTTTTTTCCACTGAATCAGCCCATAGACCACCTACAAAACCTGTGAGTTATTTGTTTCTGCTCCCTTTATCCTGTTATCCACCGTCTTTTGCTTTCTTACCTGTAAAATGGGACGCCCTCACAAGCCTGCTAGGAGACTCAAAGCAGAGAAAGCAAGGAAGGCAGGATACAACTGGCAATGAAGTGAAAAGGTGACAGATCAGCAATGAGATCTCATCAGCAGACAGAGGAACAATATAACTATATGTTTATGAGCACATAGATGTGCCAAACATTTATTCCTAATAACTCTATGAGGGAGATATTATCACCCTCATTTTACAGATGAGGAAACTGAGGCACAGAGCAGGATCTTCCCTAAGTTAACAAAACAAAGAAATGAAGGAATCAGAATTCAGCCCTGTTTGGCTGCTCAAGACCTGCACTGTTAGCCACTAGGCTATGCTGCTTCAATACAAATTAAAAGAGTTGTTTTTTCCCCACCCCCCAATCAGATTGGTAAAATTTCAGAAGGTTGATGGATCAAGTGTGGATAAGTGTTTCAGAAAATAGGGACAAATGTACTTTTTGGTAGGAGTATAAATCACTGAAGGCCATTTGGCAAGAGCTACCAAAATTTAAAATAAGCATCTAACTTTTCAGCTGGCCATTCTACTTCCGGGAACTCACCCTACAGAAATATTCACAAAGATGTCTGCACACAGATGTTCAGTGCAGCACTGTTTTAATTGGGGTGGGGAGACAGCTTCAGGAATCATAGGTAGGGAAATGACTAAATACATCACAATATATGCAAAGTAGTAAATAGTCTATATCCTTTAAAAACTGAAGGTCAGGGCCGGCCGAGTGGCTCAGTTGGTTAAGAGCTCGCTCAAGAGTGAGAGCTGAGCTCTGAGCAACAGCAGTTCGATGTCAAGCCTGAGCTGAGCTGCTGTTGAGTTGAGCTGCCAACAGGTCGCAGGATGGCTCAGCTAAAAAAACCAAACCAAAACTGAAGCTCAACCTATAGATGCAGACATAGAAAGAATTCTAAAATGTGGTTAAATAAAAAGCAATTATCACAGAGAAATACGTACAGTATGGCACTATTTATGTAAAAATGTATGCGTATCACATCATTTCTTCTTAGAAGAGTGATATTGTTGCTTCCCTTACTTTCTTTCCCTCAAATACACACCTACACATACAGACCACACACACATATACACACACATGAACAATTCAGAAATAAGTTGTGAAAAAAATTCAGGTGTTATTTATAAATCATACAATAAGGTAATTTTTTCAAAAAGTCACAAATACAACAGTTATATAAAGTCAGTTTGGAGCCAAGTACCTCTTAAATATATTGCAAACCACATCTATTTTACTGCTCTTTTCCAAACAGAGATGGTTCAAATCCAATGAAGCCTTTATAATTTCATATTTGATAACAAGAGAATAAAACTGACAATAAATAGTCTAATAATAATTTCTTACAATAGTAAGTGGTCACTTGTATTCTCAGCTGTGAAACTCAGACTATCTGAAGAGCTCACTGAAGTCAGGAAAAAGTTACACAAAACTTATATTTCCGTTTTTTAAATCCTCATTGTATTTTCCTTGAATTGACAATGATACATACACAAGCTCAAAGGATTAATAAAAAAAATTGAAAGGCCCAATAAGTCAACAGATTTCATTACAAGCTGAACAAAAAAAGAGACACAAAGCACTCTATTTGCATCTTCTTTCAAAAACTACCATGGCACCTTGTCGAGTGGATGCAGCACCCAGGCCAGTGGTTTACACACCTTGGTGTATATGAGTAGCATGCAGAGGCTTGTTAAAATGCAGGTTCCTGGGCCCTGTTCCGCCACTCTGAGCTCTCATTCCTAAGTCTGACGAATATTCATTTTTAAACAAGCTCCTCAGGGGATTTCAATGAGGTGGTAAAAGAAGCCCCCTGATCAATTCTGCTTTCCAATCCTAATTCGCTGCCATTGGTGAGAAGTCCGACTCTGGACAGCCCCTTCAACTCTTTATTTTCCTCATCTGTCAAGTCAGTCAAGTGGACTGATCATCTCTGAGGACCCTTAAGTCCTAACAAGACTGTGCTTAACCCCAGATGTAGAAGAAATGGATTTCAGCTAAGAACTTAGTCGTCACGCCAAGACTAGGTTTTTTTTTGCAAGTCACTTGGTTTCTGTCTTTTTGCAACCTTCTAAAAAGTCTGTTTCTCTAAGTTTCATTTCTGGGAGCATCTGAGCAGAAGAGTTCTGAAGCTGACATCCAGGTGAATTTGGGGGTTTTCCTCATACAAACAGGGAAGCTTTCAGCAATCCTGAGACGGGCTGCATATACACAGTTATATGGTGAGACCCGCTGGTTAGAAAACAACAGACACATCCCTGTCACATTAAGCAGGCTCCCAACGCTCCTGTAAAACTTTCACTGGAGCAGCCAGAAAACTCAGTAGGAGGTTTTAACTGTGGTGGAACTTGAAGAGTAAGAGCTGGATTTCCGGGAGGATTTCTTAGATGAGAGGGAGATTTGCATCCGCTTTACCTTCCGGACGCTTCGACAAAGGACAGCATTCTTTGCGTGATCCCTGAAGTCCTGTGACACAAAGTAATAGACAAAGGGGTCAATGCAGCTGTTGAGGGTGGAGAGGCAGAGGGCTGTGATGTACAGGGCGTACACGTGGCTCTGGCCCCGGTGTTTAATCAGGAAATAATGTACCACGAGCAGGAGGTTACTAGGAGTGAAGCAGATAAGGTACATGGCCAAGACGGTGACAATCAGTTTGATGGCTCTCCTCCTCTTCTTTCCCGAGTTTTCAACCATGGCAGAAGATCGAAGTGTTCTGATCATCAGCACATAGGCAAAAGCCGTGAGGAAGGCTGGGAACAGAAAGACTCCAATCGCCAGAGAGAGGAAATAATTGAACATATCCCCCACCAACACCTTTTCAGACAAAACGTCATGACAGGTCGTGATGTTAAGGGCTGGGATGTGACTGGTCTGCTTCACGACATACAAGGGGATGGTAACCAGCAGAATCAGCAGCCATATTCCCAGGGAGACACCAATGGCAATGTTTGCATTCTTCCTGGCATGCACCATGGGGTTCACGATAACCCAGTACCTCTGCACGCTGAGACATGTCATAAAGAGAATGGAACAGTACATGTTGCCGTAGAAAAAGCCAATGAATGCCTTGCAAAGAGCTTCCCCATAAATCCAGTTGTTGCCATGTATATGATAGGCAATCTTCCAAGGCAGCCAGATGATAGAAAGTAGGTCAGCCAAGGCCAGATTGGCCATGTAAACCACAGCAGGGTGCTTCTTCTTTGTTCGGAAAAGAAAGACCCACAGGGCCATGCCATTACTTGGCAAACCAACCATAAATACAATCGTGTAGACAATTGGAAGAAAGACAGTAGTCAGTTTTCCAGTGAGGATGGAGGCAGAAAGCTCATCCACGGAAAAGTCTGGTTCCACTCCCCCAGAGATCTGAGATGAGTCATCAGTCTTACCAATGAGACTTCTTCCTCTAGAGGATCTATTGAAGCCTGTACAAGAAAGGCAAGGCAAACAAGGGTCATTACCGAAATCAAGGTTTCAGCAGTAATGCTGGTATGTACAAGTAAAAGCACTTTAGATAAAGACAGGAGTACACAAAAACGCTCACAGCAGGGGTGGGGGAACCGGCAGAGTGGCTCAGTTGTTTGGTGGCACGAGCTCTGAGCAGTGGGGTTGCCAGTTTGATTCACATGGGCTGGTGAGCTGTGCCCAAGCTGAGCTGCCACTGAGCTGCCAACGGGTGGTAGGATGGCTCAGTCGGTGAGAGGACGTGTTCCTGGCAACAGAGTTGCCGGTTCGACCTCCGCATAGGATGGTGGGCTATGCCTACCCATAACTAAGATTGAGCACAGCACCCTGAGCTGAGCGGCTGTGAGCTGCCCACTGGCAGCCCAATAGCGACTGGACTTGGAGCTGAACTGGCTGCACCCTCCACAGCTAGGATTGAGGGACAGAAGCTTGGCTAGTTTCCTTCCCTGATTCCCCAATGCTGTTCCCCTTTCCCAATTCCCCAATAAAATCTTTTTTTAAAAAAAATGCTTACAGGGCCGGCCGAGTGGCACATTGGTTAAGCGCTGGTTTTGGGATGCCAGCGGCCCCGGTTCGGATCCCACATGAGGGCCAGTGACACTGCCCTCTACAGCTAACAACAGCTCCACCTGGAGCTGGGCTGTGCGAGCCCCGGTGATGGTGTGGGCTGCAGCCCCTGCTGCAGTGGGCTGCCATAGGCTGCAGTGAGTGGCCCGCAGCCAGCGTGAGCGGCTGGCAGCCAAGCGTGAGCTGCCAATAGCCGCGATGAGCGACATCCAGAGGCCAGGGACCGATCTGCCTCATCCGGGAAGAGCGCAATGACGATACCAACAGTGAAGCAACATCCTCCGCAACTAAAACTGAAGAACAAGAAGACGGCAACTTGTCTGTTCCCCTTCCCCGATTCCCCAACGCTGTTCCCCTCCACCAATTCCCCAATAAAATCTTTAAAAAAAAAGAAAAAATGCTTACAGGGGCTTTCTGTAGGTGATGGGGTTATGGGATTTGTATTGCCTGGTTTTATTTGTTTCTTCGTTTTTGTTTTATAATGAGTTTTGGTTTTTTTATCAGAGGGTTATAAACTATGTGTGGAACATAGCATTGATTTCTATGAATCTCAAAAAAAACTGACAGTATTTCAATTTATTTTTACAAACTGTCTACACTCATTAGTTCCTAACTGTCCTTATAATGGCCATCTCACTGTGGTGGAGACAGGATCCAGCCTGGCCTATCAATCATTCCTTGTCTCCTCCAGCTTCTGGTGCTGAGTTTCTTGGCATTCCTCGGCACTACACAGGGAGATTCCCAGGAACACAAGGGACACTCCTTTTCCACCCGCAAGCTCGGCCTTGGCCATGGCAGGGATTCCCCACTCCTGTGTGGGCCCCCAGGAGACCTTCACATGGAGGCCAGATGGCAGGCAAGTTTTCTAGCCTCAAGGCCACTGGACGGGTGAGTGTACCAAAGACAAATTTGTGTTCTGACTTTCAAGCAAGTAACATGGCAAGCTTTAACAACTTACGCTCTCATCCCCATACTATGAATTAAGCTTTAGAAACACAAACAAATGATGACATATCTGGCCTACAACCTGCCCCAACCAATTGTTCATGGACCTGCAGAAGCAATTCAGGGACTATTTGAAGACACTGAAGAATCTTACTTTAATTCTAGGGAACAGCAGGCCTTCACCATTCAAAGAAAACAGGGCAAAGTGCATCACTTTGAGATTGTTAAACCTACTCATGAGTTTATCTGATCATTTTTATGCTTCATCATCATTTTTCCTTTTCGAGCTCTGCACCCATGTTCAGCAGGATAATTCACTTCACTTACGGCTTCTGTTAAGGACTAACAGTGGTTGGCTTGGGTGGGTGACTGGAGGGTGTGGAAAGCAACACTTCACTTTTCAATTACTGTAGCAGGTTGAATGGTGCCCCCCACCCCTAAACCCAAAAGATATCCATGCCCTAGTCCGTACCATCTGTGATTACTATCTCACTTAGAAAAAGGGTCTCTATAGGTGTAATGAAGGATCTTGAGATGAGAAGGTCATCCTGGATTATCCAGGTGGGCCCTAAGTCCACTGGCAAATGTCTGTATAAGAGAAAGGCAGGGGCAGCTGGTGAACTCAGGTGGTTAGAGTGCAGGCTCATGACACCAAGGTTGCCGGTTCGATTCCCACATGAGCCATGGAGCTGCGCCCTTCACAACTAGATTGAAGACAACTACTTGACTTGGAGCTGATGGGTCCTGGAAAAACACACTCTTCCCCAATAAAATTTCTAAAAAAAAAGAAAGGCAGAGGGAGATTTGAGAGAGACAAAAATGAAGAAAGGAGAAATTGATACAAAAAGTAAAAGGAAGGCAGAAGCTGTAGTCATGATGAGGAATGCCAAGAAACCCAACAGCCACCAGAAGCTGCAGGAGACAAACAATTGCTTCTCCCCTTGGAACTTCACAGATGACAACACCCTGATTTCAGACTTCTGGACTCCACAATTGTGAGCTGTTTGTTAAGCCATCAACTTGTGGCAATTTGTTATGGTACAGGAAATTAAAACACTTAGGATAGACCTAGCTCTTGTTCTAATTTTTAAAATAATTTTTTAAAAGAACATGACCTATTTTTAAATAAAAGTAATCCTGCATATTACAGTGTTCTGCATATACTTGCTTGTAACCCACGGTAAGAATATAACCCATATTCAGTAATGGCAACCTAGTTCCAAAACAAATATCCATAAATGAAAAAGTTTCACAAAATAATAATTATCCTTATTACATGGGGTACACTCTGATAATTTCTTCTTTTTTGAGGGCAGTATCACTGGCCCTCATATGTGGGACCCGAACCGGGGCCGCTGGCTTCCCAAGCCAGCGCTTAACCACCGCGCCACTCAGCCGGCCCTGATAATTTCTATACTGTTCTATTTCATTCTTATAAAAAGCCAGTCACCACCCTCTACGTTGATTTCATGAACCATTTCCATGTTTTTCAAAATCAGTTAGCAGAGTGACCAATTTTGAAGCACCCCGGGAGAACAATGCCAATGCATTTACCGGCCCCAAAATACATAATAATAAGGGTCCCTGTGTAATTCCTTTACGGTCCGCACATCCCCTGGCATAGCCCTGGATACAGAGCAGGTGCACCATACACCTGTGATGGATAGAAAAGCACAACAAGCCACACCATTTTATAGATGCCGATTCTGAAGCACAAAGAAATTGAGTAACTTTCCCATGATTAAACAGTTGTTAGGTAGGAGAGTCAGGATTCAACTGCAGGTAGTCCATTTCTAGAACCCATGATTCTAACCACTATATCACACTTCACCTGAGGTACTATGCTGGAATCCATGGAAACCAATATAACCTCTGCTGACTCCACACAACATGTTTCCTCAAACAGAAAATTTTAAACATAAAAGTTTACCATTTTAAAAACCACCTTCTATAAGTTAGCCCCTCCTTAACAATGTATAAATTTATTTGTATTAACATCAACACGTTCTAGAAGGCTCTCAGAGGTGTAAGAGAATCCTGTGGCAAAGCTAGTAACTGGGAATAATGTACCAGTATTCTGAGAAACTCTTCTATTCAGAGAGCTAGGACACCTATCCCAGAAATAACCCGCCAGAGACCAACTCAATGATTTATCCTGTATTTCTGTAGGACATAGAGCCACCAAGAAGGTAGAATTACCCCAAAGAAAACCCATTATTTTTCCTTCATTATCAAAAATAAAAGTTATAGGGGCAGCCAGTTAGCTCAGTCGAGTGCAGTGCTTGTAACACCAAGGTTGCCGGTTTGATCCCACATGGGCCACTGAGATGGGCCCTCCACAACTAGATTGAAACAAGGACTTGACTTGGAGCTGATGAGTCCTGGAAAAACATGCTGTTCCCCAATTTAAACAAACAAACAAACAAACAAACAAACAAAAAGTTATATAACTTGCTTTATATAAAAGGAGGGAAAATCAAGGCATTGATTGTTCACAGCTACTAACATCACAAAAAAATGACAACCAGACATTTTGTGCCTCCTAAGGGAAGAAGCACTTGTGAAGTAACCATGCAAAAAACCCAAAGGAACAAAACCTGAATCTGATCAAGTACCTGGATACAACCACCATTTTAATGGAAATAAAGGGGACAATGGGACATGTCAAGTAACACCACAAGCATATAGTCAACAAAATCCAGACTGTGGAAACTGCTGCAGGATAAAGGACTTATTGAGTTTCTTCAAAGGCAAAATAAATTACAAGACAAAAATAAAAAGAGAAAGAGGTATGGAGGTAACCTTCAAAAGACATATGAGCCTTATGTAATACATGGACCCTATTGGGGTCCTGATTGAAACTATTAAAATAACATTTATGGGGCCAGAAGGGTGGCGCAGTTGGTTAGAGTATGAGCCCTGAGCAACAGGATCGCCAGTGAGCTGTGCCCGAGGTGCTGATGGGTAGCCGCATGGCTCCATGTGCAACAAAGTTGCTGGTTTGACTCCTACATGGATGGTGGGCTGCATCTCCCCGCAACTACACTGAAAGAGGAGACTGGACTTGGAGCTGAGCTGCATCCTCCACAACTAAGAATGAAGGACAACAACTTGACTTGGAGCTGAAGGGTTCTGGAAAAACACAATGTTCCCCATCCCCAATTCCCCAACACTGTTCCCTTCCCCAATTCCCCAATAAAATCTTTAAAAATAATAATAATAATGTTTATGACGTTTAGAGGTAACTAGAAATTTGAACACTAACTGAATATTTAATTATATTAAGAAATTAAGGTTAGTGGCTATGTTTGAAAAAGAAACCCTCATCTTTTTTTTTTTTTTTAAAGATTTTATTGGGGAATTGGGGGAGGTGAACATCATTGGGGGATGGGGAAAGGGAACAGACAAGTTGCTGTCTTTTTTTGTTCTTCAGTCTAGTTGCGGAGGACGTTGCTTCACTGGCCCATGTTGGCATTGTCATTGCGCTCTTCCTGGGTGAGGCAGATCGGTCGCCAGCCTCTGGATGGTTGCTCACTGTGGCTGTTGGCAGCTCACACTGGCTGCCAGCCACTCACGCTGGCTGCCGGCCACTCACTCACTGTAGCCTATGGTAGCCCACTGCAGCAGGGGCTGCAGCCCACACCATCGCCGGGGCTCGCATAGCCCAGCTCCAGGTGGAGCTGTTGTTAGCTGTAGAGGGCAGCGTCACTGGCCCTCATATGTGGGATCTGAACCGGGGCTGCTGGCATCCCAAAACCAGCTCCCAACCAATGCGCCACTTGGCCGGCCCAAAACCCTCATCTTTTATTAACACATATTGAAGTGTTTTAAGATGAAATTATATCTGGATTTATTTCAAAATAACAAAAGTATTGGAACTTTGAGACACCACTGGTGGGAATGTAAAATGGTTCAGCTGCTGTGGAAAACAGTCTGGCAGTTCCTCAAATGGTTAAATAGAGCTGCCATGTAACCCAGCAATTCCTAGGTATATACCCAAGACAAATGAAAACATATGTCCACACAAAAACTTATACATGAGGGCCGGCCAAGTGGTGCATTGGTTAAGAGTTGGTTTTGGGATGCCAGCGGCCCCGGTTCAGATCCTACGTATGAGGGCCAGTGACACTGCCATCTACAGCTAAGATGGTGAACAACAGCTCCACCTGGAGCTGGGCTGCTGTGAGTCCCTGGGACAGCATAGCTGCAGCCCCTGCTGCGGTGGGCTGCCATAGGCTACAGTGAGTGGCCCGCAGGCAGCGTGAGTGGCTGGCAGCCAGTGTGAGCTGCCAAGAGCCACTGTGAGAGGCCGTCCAGAGGCCGGCAACTGATCTGCCTCATCCAAGAAGAGCACAATGATGATACCAACATGGGCCAGTGAAACAACGTCCTCCACAACTAGACTGAAGAACAAAAGAACAGCAACTTGTCTGTTCTCCTTCCCTGGTTCCCCAATGCTGTTCCCCTCCCCCAATTTCCCAATAAAATCTTTAAAAAAAAAAAAAAGATACAGTGAATGTTTGAATAAAAATGTATTACAGTAATAGATACATCGCCATTAATCCCTCTCAAAAAGCTCCCTCTTGTTTCGAACACATTTTTCCCATCATTCTTGACACTTTCTGAAGCAGTTCTGGAAGTCCTCTTTCAGGAGTGTCTTCATCTTCCATCATGACAACATTGTGTCACACATCGCTTCTGATACAGCAATTTCTGTCAAATAAAAAACATTACTGTGTGTCCTAATCCATCTTATTCACCAGATCTGGCACCACCATGAGACTTTTGGCTTTCCCCCAAAGTCAAATTGATCATGAAAGGTAAACGTTTTGGATCGATTCAGGACATGGAGGCAGCCATGACAACACAACTAAAGACACTCATGAAAGAAGACTTCCAGAACTGCTTCAGAAAATGGCAAGAAAAATGGGATAAGTGTACTTGAAGCAAGGGGGCAGGTGTATTTTGAGAGGGATTAATAGCAATGTGTCTTTTACTGTAATAAATTTTTTAAATTTTAAACATTTACCGTTTTTTTTAATCACACCTTGTACAACTCTGAATATTTTAAAAGTTACTGAATTATATGGTTTAAATAGGTGAGTTGTATGTATGCAAATTATCTTAATAAAACTGTTAAATAAATAACATGGGGGGAGGGCAGGAAGTAGGCTGAGGTGTAATTATCAAAGCTGAGTGAAGGGTACATGGCATTCACTCTAATATTCTACTTTCATGTTTAAGGTTTTCCATAAAAACCAGTACATACCAGGTCAGGCAAGTTCATGGAAAGAGAGATCAAAATCTTTTAAAATGAGACTACTTAAACAAAGAGAGGGAAAATAAGAAAGGGGAGGAAGCATAGAAACAGAGATGGAAGGAAGGGAGGAAGGGAGGGAAGGAGGGAGGAAGGGAGGAAAGAAAATTCTGAGAATATTTCAACATAAACCATGAAGAGTCTCAATCAAAAATATCGTTCATGGGCCAGCCAAGTGGCTCAGTTGGTTAAGAGCTCGCTCAAGAGTGTGAGCTGAGCTCTGAGCAACAGCAGTTTGATGCCCAGCCCGAGCTGAGCTGCCAATAAGCTGTCAACAGGTGGCAGGATGGCTCAGCTGAAAAAAAAAAAAAAGAGTTGGTGGGCTGGCCGGAGTGGTGTGGTGGTTAAGTGCTGGCTTGGGAAGCCAGCGGCCCTGGTTCGGTCCCACATATGAGGGCCAGTGACATTGCCCTCAAAAAAACAAAAAAACAAAACAAAACAAAACAAAAGAGTTGGCTTAGAGTGCGAGCTCTGAGCAACAGGGCCGCCTGTTCAATTCCCACATGGGCCAGTATATGCTGCTCCCGAGCTGAGCTTCGGATGAGCTGCCAACAGGTGGCAGGATGGCTCAGCTGGAGTAACAACAAGATTGCCTGCTCAATGGTGGGCTACGCTCACCGCAACTAAGCCTGAACTCAGCACTTGAGCTGAGCTGTCACCCTGATGGTTCAGTGGATACAGTGAGTGCCCTTAACAACATGGCTGCTTGTTCAACTCCTGGGATGATGGCCACGCCCACCCGCAACTAAGATTGAACACAGCACCTTGAGCTTAGAGGCCACGAACTGCCGATGGGAAGCCAGATGGCGACTGGCGCCCTCCACAACGAAGATTGAAGAACAACTTGGCTGGTCCCCTTCCCCGATTCCCCAACACTGTTGCCCTCTCCCAGTTCCCCAATAGAATCTTTAAAATATCTATATACATCGTTCATGTTAACTGTATTCATTGTGCCGCCAGTTGGCCAGTAGCATAGCAGACAAGCAGCACGCAGCCTAAGTGATAACACTGGTAAATGTCAAGATACTGCTCAAAGGTCCCTGAAGCCCTTTCAGCATAGTGCATAGACTTTACCCTGTATAGTGTCCTATACCATTCACCAAACCCTTGTCTAGAACTGCTGCTATCCAGCTCCCAGCTGTATAACCCATCCATAAAGCAGATAAAATCACTTCAATTCAGAGAGTGGAGAAGAAATTAAATGCACATATGAAGTCTAAACACATAAAGAAACTGGCTACAGGGCCAGCCGAGTGGCGCGGTTGATTAAGTGCTGGCTTGGGAAGTCAGCGGTCCCGGTTCAGATCCCACATATGAGGGCCAGTGACACTGCCCTCAAAACGAACTGGCTACAAAAGCATCCTAATTTGGGGGTTGTAATCAACAATAGTTGATCAAGTTTGCAAGAATTCACACCCAAAGATGCTCAAGGCAGCATCCCCACCTCAATGACAAACAAACAGGAAACAAACAATGTTCATCAGCCCCCATTCTTAACTTACCATATCCACAGCAGAGTCCCTAGCATCAATAGTAGACACTATACTATTTAATAAATATTGAAATGGGAACATAGCCACAATATGCTGTCAATTGAAAAACAGCACTGGCAGAATATGTTTCCATCCGCATAACAAAATTTTAATTTATTAGAAAACCTGAAATCTAGAAGGATACCCAAACTATAAATAATGGCCATCTCTCTGCAGTAAAATGGCCAGGGAAGAGAATTTTCTTTTTTTACTTCATATCTCTCCATATTGTCGGGTTTCTTTTCCAAAAGAGTTAAAATTGGTACAGTCTTTTTGGAGGGCAATTGGGCAAAACATGTAAAATTTAAAATGAGTTTGCTCTATGACCTACCAATGTATTTCTAGGAATTTGTCCTGTACAAATTCTAGCTAAAGTACACAAAAAAAATTTCATGGACAAGAATATTTATTAGAATATTGTTTATTGTGGAAAAAAGAAAATGTTAGTCTCAACATCCATCAAAAAAGAGACAACAAAGGGCCGGCCAAGTGGTTCAGTTGGTTAAGAGCTCGCTCAAGAGTGCAAGCTGAGCTCTGAACAACAGCAGTTTGATGCCCAGCCCAAGCTGAGCTTCCGTTGTGCTGCAAACAGGTGGCAGGATGACTCAGCTAAAAGAAAGCAAAAACAGTCATGCACTGTAAAATGACAGACCACATAAAAGATGGTGATCCCATAAGATTATAATAGAAGAGAAAAATCCCTATCACCTAATGACATCATAGTGCAATGTTTGTGGTGATGCCAGTGTAAACAAAACTACTGGGCTGTCAGTCATATAAAATTAAATCACAGACAATTAGGTAAAGTACATACTACTTGATAATGATAATAAATGACTGTTGCTAGTTTAAGCATTTACTATACTATACTTTTCATCATTAGTATGTACTCTACTTCTTTTTTTTTTTGAGGGCAATGTCACTGGCCCTCTTACGTGGGACCCGAACCCGGGCCGCTGTCTTCCCAAGCCAACGCTTAACCACCACGCCACTCGGCGGGCCCAAAATTTCTATGACTTTTTTTTTTTTTTGAGGGTAGTGTCACTGGCCCTCATATGTGGGACCGAACCGGGGCCACTGGCTTCCGAAGCCAGTGCTTAACCACCGCACCACTCGGCCGGCCCTCTGTACTCTACTTCTGAAAAAAAACAAAAACAAACAACTTTGTGGGCCGGCGAGTAGAGCTGGTTAAGCTCTGGCTTGGGAAGCCAGTGGCCCTGATTCGGGTCCCACATATGAGGGCCAGTAACACTGCCCTCAAACAAAAAAACAACAGTATGCTGTGTTACACCAGCAATAGCCTCATACATTCTGTGTTTACTATGTCTCTTGATTGCATCATTTTCTCTTTTGCTTGATTTAATCTTGTGTTTATTTGTATAGTAATACACTGTACAGCCTTGTAGTCTAAGAGGAATAGGCTATACCATACAGCCTAGGTATGTAGTAGGCTATACCATCTAGGTTTGTGTATGTAAGTGCCTCTATGATGTTTGAACAACGATGTAATCACCTGATGACACATTTCTCAGAAAGTATCCCCATGGTGCCTGACTAGTTCAATACTTTATGACATTTATACAATGAATAAATTTCCCCTATAAAACTATGCACATATTTCTACACACTGACTGTGAATAGGTTATATAAAGTAGGTCAGATAAATAAATTACAGGACGGTATGTGTAGTACAATCCTTCTATTGTTACAAAACATATATTTGTGCATAGAGACGTCTGTTGAGAGTGGAGAGAGCAAAGAGAACGGAGGGTTTTCACTTTTTTTAACCTTTCTCATTTTGAAAAAAAAATGCATATAAAACTTTTAACTTTCATAGCACTCCTTCTTTGTTATTTTAAGCATCCTCCTGGTAGCCTACATGCCCCACCACACTAAGTACAGGGCAAGTACTTATTTAGGTTAACTCTCCTCTTGTATCCTTTCCCCTACTATTTCCTCACTCCAAATCTTCTTTTGTTCCCAACCTTTGGGAGCAGAGACTGAAAAATAAAAAGTTCAGTTGTCGGGTACTCTTCCCTGGGTCCACTTTAATACATTCTCATGTGTTTTTTCAGAATGAACTGTTCCCCTCAACACTTGCCTAGCTAATAAAACCATGAGAAAGTCAAACACAGACTTCACTGAAATATCTCCTATCAAGGTTAATTAGGAACTACAAGGCAAGCAAAGGAACCAAACACAAATTTAAAACCCCATCTTCATATTCACTATAGTATTCTCTCTTATTACAAACAACTGGAAATACCCCATGTGGTCTATCAACAGGACCAATTTTAAAATTATGATACAGTCTCCTCCTATAACATATTTTAGAGTCATTAAAAATGTTTTATAGTTACTGACATACTACTGGTTTATTTAATCCCATACTTGCACAAAAAAAGATTTTCAATATTTCTGAATACAGAGCTGGCTGAGTGGCGCTTTGGTTAAGAGCTGGCTTGGGACGCCAGCAGCCCTGGTTCAGATCCCACATACGAGGGCCAATGACACTGCCCCTCTACATCTAAGATGGTCAACAACAGATCCACCTGGAGCTGGGCTTCTGTGAGTCCCCAGGAAGGCATAGCTGCAGCCCCTGCTGCAGTGGGCTGCCATAGGCAGTGAGTGGCCGGCAGCCAGCGTGAGCGGCTTGCAGCTGGTGTGAGCTGCCAAAAAGCTGCTGTGAGCGGCTGTCCAGAGGCCAGCGACCCATCTGCCTCATCCGGGAAGAGTGCTATGACGATACCAACATGGGCCAGTGAAGCAATGTCCTCCACAACTAAACTGAAGAACAAAGGGACAGCAACTTGTCTGTTCCCCTTCCCCGAGTCCCCAACGCTGTTCCTCTCCCCCAATTCCCCAATAAAATCTTTAAAAAATATATGAATACATATTTTATGCATGGATACATGAAAGCATGGGAAAAGATATAAGCCAAAATATGAGTGTGGTTACTTGGGTTCTGAGGGTGACTTAAACTTTTCCTTTTTTTCTCATTTCTCCCCTATAGTGATCACGTATTACTTATATAATTAAAAACCAATTACAAAGAGAACAGAAGTTTCTAACGTCTCCAAAAGAAAAAGGGAATGACTGTATCATAGGGGCCCTCCCAAGCTTACAATATGGTAGAAAGAAATAAGTGCCTGAAAAAAACCTGATTTAAATGCCCAACAGCCATCACTCTGGGCAAGTCCCCTCACTTCACTCTTCACTTGTATTTACTGCAGTCCTTTAAGTAATGAGACTGTGCTGGACCATGGGAATGGAGATGATGCAAGGGTCCCTGGCCTCCAAGAGTTTAAAAGGATCCAGTGGGGAGACAGATTAAGCATATTTACACAAATCATTATCAATTACTCTTGTAATAGATAGGAAAGAAAGCAGGGTCTGATGGAGTGTTTTTCCTCACCCTCCACAAATTCTGTGGGCCATGTACAAGTATGGTTGTTCTCTAGACTGAGTTTCCTTTCATGAGGCAGTCTTTTGGGGTAAGGCCTTTGGGAAGAAAAGTCAAATGTTATCTGTCCTGTAGCAAACTAAAAGTCAAGCACACCTAAAAGTCAAGCTAAAAGAGGATGAGCAAAGGCATGGGCTGAGGGGCAGAAAACTTGGGTGATGTTCTATTTCTTAATCCAAATCAATTTAGTTTCAAGTTGGGAGGAAAGCTCCATCTACCTAAAGTCTGTTACTTAACTAACCCTTTAGGAAAGTTACCATACAAGGGAATCAAAGTATGAGGACAAAAAACCCCAAAACACTCCAAGTGCAATATTAAATGGTTTTGGTTAACAAGTAACCTGATTTTTTTTTTTTTTTGTCACTGTTAATAAGTTCATCTTATACTCCAGGAATCCTCAGCCCCAGCCCAGTCACTTTGTAAACAAGAACAAACCCGTACTCAGGACAAGCTTCCTATAGGAACTGTCTGAATCATAAAAGCACTGAATCACCGACTCCCACATATTTTTCAAAAAATGCTTGCACATTCTAAGTTTTGCTCCTGAATTTTAAGTTTCTAACTTTAAAAGACAAAGGCAAATGGAGAAGTATTCATCATTTTCAATACTTCCTGGAAATAAATAAACGCTGACAATAAAATAAATGTAGTCAGTGAAGTTTTTGAGTACACACCATAACCCCCTTTTCTGTAACTCCAGAGGGCAAAATAATCACATTCTTCAATCTAATTCAAATTCACAGTGATTTGCTCTTACAACATCGGTATGAAAGGGATAAAAAATGAGAAGCTGCCCCCTTTACAGCAGGTTCTGCAAATTTCGCAGGGAAATAAAAACTTCCCTTTGAAGGCAACCCTGCCTCCCCCAAACAGCGGGGCATCTGTAAGCATCACAGTAGCGCGGTCTCAGGCCAAGAATCCCCCACGCCCTCAGACCCCTGCTCAGCCCGGGGGAGTCCAGCCCCAAAAGAACAACTTGGAGCACACGCAGGGCAGCACACCCGCGGGATCCGGCAGCCGCGAACACTTCGGCGTCTGATCACCACCCAGTTGGCTTTCGTCCAGTTCAGTCCCCGGGGCTGGCAGCCTCCGACCTCAGTGGCAGTCAGAGTACGCTCCATGTGACAGGGAAGGGTGCGGGAACCCAGGGCCCTAAGGTCACCTGGTCGAATATAAGGCAGGGTTCAAAAAGTTCCGTAAATCTGCGTGACGCCCAACTGGCCTATAGCTTGAAGCTAAGCGCTGGTGACGGCGAGAGCCCGGCGGGGTCCGGCCCTGACTTCCATACCCGGGCCGTCCACGGTGCCGGAGGAGCTGCGGGCCCCTGGGGGCCGTTCCCAAAGAGGGAGCTGCAAAGGCTTGAAGGGGTTGCAAGAAGCGAGGTCGAAGGTCCTAGGCCGTGGGCTCTCACCTACTCCACCCCGACCCATCGACCACTAACTCCAGGGGTCCCCCTGGGAACGGCCCGGAGGAAGTCGCCAGGGTGCGCAAAAAGCTCCTCAATGACTTCGTGTTGGCAAAGAAAGGCAGCCCGTGGGAGGAGAAGCTGAGTCCTCTGGGTAGCCTTCCGACTCCAGCACCCCGTTCCCTCGCCTCCCCCTTCGCCAACTTCAGCCTCTTCAGGTTGTCTCATTGGGTTGCTCTCCGAATGCAGGGATCCCACAGTAAAGCCGCGGAGAGGAGGCTGCGAGCTGTCCGGGAGGTGGTCAGAGGCCGCAGAACACGCTCCGCGCACCTGCCCCATTTCCACCACCTGCCCAGAGGGCCGCGGACCCCGCTCCTTAGCGACGGAAGCCCTCCCCTGCCGTTCCTCACCTTGGCCCGTGCGGTTACCCGAGGCAGAGGCCGCCAGCAGGATGGCGCTCCCCAGCAGCCACGCCGTGCTCGGGCTTCGCATCCTTCCAGCAGCCCGGGCGCCGGGCGAGCGGGGAATTCGCCGCCACCGATTTGAAACTCAGAGCTCCGCTCGCGCGGATAGAAGAGAAAGCCGCTCTCTTCACCTGCCCCTAAGTGGAGCCTCTGCGCGCGCCTCCCTCGAGCCGGAGGAGTTTCAGTGAAACCTAAGCCGCGCCACGCACCTGCGCGAGGCCACGCCCCGGGGCCTGAACCCGCGGCTCTGTCCCGCCCCTTCGGCTGTCAGGCGCTGGGGCTCAGCCCGGGGCCTCCAGGATCCCAACTACCCCCACACCCTCGCCGCCCTCCGGGCTCCTGGTGGGCGAGCTGCAGTTTCCCAGACAGCCGGAGACGCCCGCGGGCAGGGTTGGCCGGGTGAAGTAGCCTTATTGGAATGCAAATAGTAGTAGGAACGTTGGGACAGAGGCTTCCTCCTGGCCTGGGCAACGCCTAGAACTACCTTTAACCTTTAATTCCTACGGAGGAGCCAGTGTCGTCCATTGCTCCTCCCCTTACCTAAATGGCAAAAAAACAAGACTAGAGCTCACTGCACCTTTTATCCCCGGTAAATGGTGGAGGCTTCCTACTGGAGTGGGCACTTCGGATGAGGGGTGAGTTTTTTTGTGGGCAGTGTCACTGGCCCTCATATGTGGGACCTAACAGGGGCGCTGGCTTCCCTAGCCAGCGCTTCACCACCGCGCCACCGGCCAGCCCGAAGGGTGAGTTTTTAATCGGCAGAAGCACCAAGAAAAGCCGTGTGGAGCAGGAAGGGATCCGGGCAGGAGGTGCTAGGGATCTAGGATAGCTTTCTGCTCTGCTCTTAACTAGCTGTGACCTCCAACAAACCTCTTCACCCCCTTCTAGGCCCATTTCTCCGTCTGAGAGGTGCAGGGGGAGAAAACAGTTGGAACAGCTACTTTAAGTGTGAAATGCTAATAATTTCAGAGCCCAGTGTAGTCTAATCCTGAAAACAGCCTGCACAACAAATATGATTACTATTCCCATTTTATAGACGAGGAAATGGAGCTTGGAAAGGTCGGGTAAACTGCCCACAGTTGTGCAGTTTATAGATACAGGATGTAAATTTCAACCACATTTAAACTCTAGTCTATGAGTGCCACTTTCTTCTATTAATCACTGCACTCACTGTAAATGCTTCCACTACGGTCTTTTCCACACTGGGATCCCATAGTCTAAAGGAATATATAAGCAGATAGAGCAAGTGGGGACAGAAGGAGAGTGAGATTGGTGATGGATGCACAAGGGCCTTCAGCACATTGGTAAAGTCTTACTTTTTACTTGCTTTAAAAAATAAAGTTTACTGTTATCCATTTAAACTATTGGGTAGGGCCGGCCGAGTGGCTCAGTTGGTTAAGAGCTTGCTCAAGAGTGTGAGGGGCCAGCTGAGTGGCGTGGTGGTTAAGCACTGGCTTGGGAAGCCAGAGGCCCCAGTTCGGTCCCACATATGAGGGCCAGTGACACTGCCCTCAAAAGAAAAAGAAAAAAGTAAAAAAAGAGTGTGAGCTGAGCTCTGAGCAACAGCAGTTCGATGCCCAGCCCAAGCTAAGCTGCCAACAGGTGGCAGGATGGCTCAGCTAAAAAGCAAACAAACAAACACTATTGGGTAGTGGAGGAGCAGAAAAGAGAAATGTGAGTGCTGCCTTCAAATATTTGAAAGATTAGCATGTCGAAGAGAATTAGATGTGTTTTGAGTAGCTCCAGAGAGCAGAAATAGGTGGCAGCCACAGTGGGGGGCCGATTTTGGCTCAATGGAGAAACACTTCTAAGAAGCCCCACTGGTCCCCCTCCAGAGGGCTGCCTGGTGAGGTTGAGGGCCACATCACTACACAGCTTGCAGCAAAGGACTAGGTCATCTGTCCAGCATGTTGGAAAGGAAGTTTCCTCCCAGGCTCCGGCCAGTTTGGGTGTCCAGATAGCCTCGTGAGACGCTTGAGCCCTCAGAGTGCATGATTCTCCCTAGAAGACCAAAGTTTGATGAGTTAGGTGCCCGTGACCGTTATTAATTTTTGAACCATTAACTGAGTGGCCACAGTCTTAGGCCCGTGAGTGTCTAGGATGGAGATCACCTCTGAAAAAGGCCCTGTGTCCTATGTCCTCTTACTGAACCCACCATAGGGCCAATTAATAGAACTAATGCGGGTTCCAGATAATTCAGGCAGACAAAAGTATATACCGTGTCATGCTTACTTAACTATATCTCCAATAAAACATTTCCCCAAAGTTACCTACTTGTAAGTGGATGGTTAGCATTCTATCTCTTCCCTCTGCCTGGACAGAGGAGATCACAAGAGGAGGGAAATAAATAACTGAAAAGGAAGAGAAGCAACTGGCCTTGAACATGCTAAGGGAGTGGAATAATTGTTCCCTGAATAACAGGAATGAACTGACTCCTAATACACACACAGATAAGAATGGCTAGGGAGGGCCAGCCGAGTGGTGCATTGGTTAAGAGTGGGCTTGGGACACCAGCGGCCCCAGTTCAGATCCTACATATGAGGGCCAGTGACACTGCCCTCTACAGCTAACAACAGCTCCACCTGGAGCTGGGCTGTGAGCTGCCGGCGATGGCGTAGGTTGCAGCCCCTGTTGCAGTGGGCTGCCATAGGCTACAGTAAGTGGCCAGCAGCCAGCGTGAGCTGCCAATAGCTGCGGTGAGCGACCGTCCAGAGGCCGGCAACCGATCTGCCTCATCCGGGAAGAGTGCAATGACGATACCAACATGAGCCAGTGAAGCAACGTCCTCCGCAACTAGACTGAAGAACAAAAAGACAGCAACTTGTCTGTTCCCCTCCCCCAATTCCCCAATGCTGTTCTCCTCCCCCAATTCCCCAATAAAAGAAGAATGGCTAGGGAAAGCTGTCCAGTGCAAGGAAATTCTTTTTGACGGCTGCTTTTCAGGAGCCCATCACTTAGGAATCCCTCATTGCTATATCTCAAATGAGTTGTTTGGGGAATGTGGAAAGAAGTTAGCCTTTGAAATCATGTATTCCTGTGGGCAAATTCTGGCTTTTCTCCTTACCAACATCTGTGTGACCTTGGAGAAAGACTTACCCTCTCTAAGCTTTAGATTCCTTACCTACAAAATGGAGTTAATATTCTTTTTAGTATAAAGGTGTCTGAGGATAAAATAAATTGTGACTGTGTTTGACGCATGGTAGAAGCTCAACACATTCTTTCTGATTCCTTTCTTTCCCTCAAGAATCTCCTTCACACCGGCTACTTGCACCCAGCTCTCAGGATGCTGCCTCCCAGGGCCACATGCATCAGCCTGTGCCCTCTTTTCCTCCAGGAAAAGTTAACTTCTAGAAGTAGCACCAGGAGCTTCTTGTCCCTTAAAGTGCTTCTTTAGCATAGTTCCTGTATATGGAAATAAAAGCTACTGTAGAATGACATCCTCAAGGGGGACTCTTCCTCTTTTCAGAGAACAATGCATCAAGACCCAGCTCTTTTTGACTGAAATTTTCACTGGCGTTTTATGATTATGTGTCCTGAGTCATCAAAATTCCCAAGAAAATAAGTTTTTGAACAATGCTATGAGTAAATTATCTCAAGGATGACTATAACCCAGCAGCCTGACTGTATATTGGGTTGTCGGAAAAGTCATGATACATTTTTGCAATGAAAAACATGGAAAAAATACGTCATGAGTTTTCCGACAATCAAATAACTACATTCACTTGAGTTACTTTGCAGATGTTTTCCTGTAACTTTGAAACTACAAGATTTGTTCTTTAGATATTGATTCCTTTGCTCTGAACAGCTTGGGATTTTGTATGACTCTGTGCCGCAGTACAGGAAAATAACCACAGGCAATTCCAGATAGCCTTGCATCTGGGAATTGGTAACTTTGTGCAGTTTCCCACCCTCCACAATTCTAAGAAAAATAAAATAGGAACTGGGGTAGGCCAGACAGTGAGAGAAAAGCCATTTTGTTCAAACAATTCTACAATCATTTATCAAACTCTTCCTGGAGAAACACAGATATAGTCCCTGCACTCTTGGGTCCTGGTCAAATATAGATGGAAGAAACGTTACATTTGTTCACTCACCAATTCATCGAACAAACACTTTGAACAAGGTTAACAGTGACCTTCGCATGGTAAATTGTTTGTTCAATTCTCAGTTTTCATGTTACTAGATCTGACTGTGGAATTTGACACAATTGACCTCTCCTTCTTTTTTTTTTTTTTTTTTGAGGGCAATGTCACTGGCCCTCATATGTGGGACCCGAACCGGGGCCGCCGGCCTCCCAAGCCAGCGCTTAACCACCGCGCCACTCAGCCGGCCCGACTCCTTCTTGAATACTATGTTCACTTGGCTTCCTGGTCTAACAGCTCTTGCCTTGATTCTCCCCTCCTACCTCACTGGCAGTTCAGAAAAGGTTGGTTGTTTTCTGGTTCTCACTCATCTTCTTGAATTGTATACTCTGGAATGACTCTGGGTTTGTCCTTGAACTTCTTTTCAATGTACACTCATCTCCTGTGGTTTTTAAATAAATCTATGTGTATTTATAGCCCATATTTCTCCATTCAGACAAATAACATATCCGTCCAGTTACTCAACATCTCCACTTGGACGTGACTATAAGCATATCAAGAATAAGTCCAAAACTAAATTTCTGACCCACACCACCCCTCTCATAGTCTTCTCATCTCCTTAAATTGCAACTCCATCCTTCCAGTTGCTCAAATCAAAAATCTCGGAGTCATTCTTGACTTCTCTTATATTCCACATCTGATTCATCAGCAAATGGCACCATGAAAATATATTCCAAATACCACCCTGGTCCAAGTTACTATTACCTTTTGCCTAGGTTATTACAATAACCTTGTAACTTGTCTCCCTCATTTTGCCCATAGTCCTTACACAGACTTCTCTCAACATAGTGGTCAGAGTGAACCTGTTAAAATGTGCATCAGATGGAGACAGCATAGCAAGACTTGGTCCAGGGGCCAAAGGAATGTTGAAAAAACTGACAAGAATGCCCATCACCCCCCACACAAAAATGTAGAAGTAACTGATTATTATCCCCCTTCTAACCGTTTACTTCCATATAGATGTCAAAACCACTATTTTGCATATGCAATTGACCAAGGTTTGACCTATAGGGCCTTCCTAATGAGCAGTCTGACATCTTGCACCACAATGCAGGCCTGAACATGGTTGCCAGGCAACGTAGCTGGTGAAGGAAGTCCACCTTTTTCAGAAAGCCTGCCTTTTCACACAAGCCCTGTTTGTTTGTTTGTTTGTTTGTTTGTTTGTTTTGTTTTGTTTGTCTTCAGCTTATAAAAGCAGCCAGGCACAACCAGACCCCAAGCCAGCTTCCTCTGTGCTATCTCCCTTGCTCAAGCATAAGCTTAATAAAATCTGTCTGGAAATTTTTCTGAGGTTTCCTCTCAATTTCTATCTTAGGGAACCCAAGAACCATAAAACCGGTAACATAATGACTTCCTTACTTAAAATACTGAAGTAGCTGCCCACTTCTGAGTTCAAACCAAGGTCTATCAAAGGTCTATACACCCCATACTCCTACACACACACACACACACACACACACACACACACACACACACACACACTCTCCTTGACTTCATCTCCTCTATTCCCTTCACTCATTCTGCTCCAGCCATACACACCCTCTAGTCATTCCTTTGCCTGGAAAGGTTTCCTTCAGACACCTGCATAGCTTCAGTCCACATGTCTTTCACATATTTGCTAAAATGCTATCTTCTCAGTGAGGCCTTCTAAAAACACTTTATTTAAAATTACACTCCCACTTTATGCTTCCCATCATTCCTCTATGCTTTATTTTCCTCTATGGAATGTATCACCAGTATTGATATTCTACACGTATTTATTTATTATCTAGTTTCCCCTTTACAATATAAGTTCCATGAAAACAGAGATTTTTTCTGTTTGTTTGTTTTTGTTTTATTTTTAGTTTGTGGCATTTTCAAGAGGATTTATGAAGTAACACCATCAGAAGCTGGCAACTGCCTCTTAGTGCATACTCATCTCTATAATGTCAAGTTATTAAGTCTCAGTTTAAATCACTTTTCTTAAAATACAGGAAGGTAAATGTGTGAAACACTGTGAAAGTCAACCTTTTAAAATGTAGAGAAGATGGGCCGGCCGAGTGGCACAGTGGTTAAGCACTGGCTTGGGAAGCCAGCGGCTCCGGTTCGGGTCCCACATATGAGGGCCAGTGACACTGCCCTCAAAAAAAAAAAACAACCAAAAAACAAACAAACAAACACACAAAAACAATGTAAAATGTAGAGAAGAGGGATTTTGTTTTTATCTGTTTTGTTTACGGCTGTATTCCCAATTCTAGAACAGTACCTAGAACATGGAATTAACTCAACAAATACTTATGAATGAGTGAATTTTCTTTTTTTTTAAAGATTTTATTGGGGAATTGGGGAAGGGAACAGTGTTGGGGAATTGGGGAAGGGAAACAGCCAATCTTAGTTGTGGAGGGTGCAGCTAGTTCAGCTCCAAGTCCTATCACCATCTGGCTGCCCGAAGGCAGCTCAGCAGCTCTTAGCAGCTCAGCTCAAGGTGCCATGTTTAATCTTAGTAGCAGGTGGGCATAGCCCATCATCCTAAGGGGGAGTCGAACAGGCAGCCTTGTTGTTAGGAGCATGTGCTTTCACCAGTTGAGCCATCCTGCCACTTTGGCAGCTCAGCGGCAGCTCAGCTCAGGCGCAGCTCACTGGTCCATGTGTGAATCGAACTGGTGACCGTTGCTCAGAGCTCCCACTTTTAACCAACTGAGCAACTTGGCCGACCCGTGAATTTTTATGTATTGTACACCTACTAACTTTCACTCATTTTGCTAGAATCTAAAATTGCAAAGGTCAGTAGCTCTGCCTCCACTGAGTTAACGGTCAAATGTGAAGAGAGATGTGTAAATAGGTTAAGCATTGGGGGGTTGGGGAGTATGTCAGCAAGTGATGCATCTTTGAAGGGCTATGGACACAGAAAAAGAATGACTACTGCCTACGTGAGTCACAAATGGCTTCTTAAAGGAGAGGTATCTGAAGAGGGTTTTGGAGAATAAATATTTCCCCCAGGTATATTATTTAAGGTAAGGCTAGCTGCCATAACAGATAAATCTCCAAATTTTAGTGGTTCATTGAAATAGATGTTTATGTTTTACTTATTTAAAGCCAAAAGCCAGTGCTATGTTTTGTGGGAGGCTCTCTTCCAAGTGAGGATAAATTAGCTCGGCTTTTCCCATCTTGGGACTTTGCCATCTTCACTCATGGATTCCAAGGTAAGTAGCTACAGTAGTAAAAGAGCATGAAGGATTGTGCATATAACGTTTCCATAGCCATGGACAGAAGGTGGTGTACAATCATTTCTGTATTCCAGTCACCAGAATTCAGTCACATGGCCACAGCCCATTGCAAGGGAAGCTGTGTGCCCACAAGAAAGAGGAGAGGAGTTCAGTGGAAAGCTAACCAGTCTCTGTTATTCTAGGCATAAAGGGGGTAGGGACAGACCCCCAAAAGTAAGAACAGTATGAAAGTGTGGTGTGTTTGGGGAACACTGTGGTGGGAACCCAAATTATGTGAAGGAGAGTGGCTGGGGATAAAACTAGAAAGGTAGGCAGGACTTACCTATGAAGGCCTTGTGTTTACGATGGAAGATACTTTAAACTTTAATCCTGATGGCATTGAAGTTTGAACTAACAATTCTCAACCCTATTTTCACAACACTGAGATTGGCAGGATGGCCTGTTGGGTAAAGAGTAAATCAGGTAGGAGTTGTAGGTAGAAGAAATAAGGAGAGGAAAATGGGAAGAGAAGAGGGAATACACTCCTACACGTGCTGCCTAAGTGAGCATCTCAGCCCCACTGATCAAGCATTCCCATCATTTTAATCACCATGTGGCATAATGACTATTTTCTACACCTTGCCTCTACCATGTGCTTATTTTATTAAGTAATTACTGGCACAGATACTATCACCGGGCTTTTCATGAGGTGTGGGGTGTCTGTTGTGCTCACCTCAGCATTATCTTTTCTTAGAAAGGTAGATTGCGGCTGCATTTCCCATGACTTCATGACTAACTCTGTCTACACTCCTCTCAGTGATGCAATCAATGTTCAGCCACAGTTCCAGCCCAGTTTTAAAGTCTTCATAACTCTTTTCCTTAAAAACATTTCCCCGCTGGCCTAGTGGCGCAGTGGTTAAGCGCTGGCTTCGGAAGCCAGCAGCCCCGGTTCTGGTCCCACATATGAGGGCCAGTGACACTGCCCTCAAAAAAATCCCAATTGTTTGAATGGCAGAAACAAAAAAAATCTAAAAAAGTAAAACAACACACACACATACCAACCAAGGATCTCAAGCCTTGATAGTAGCTGGTCTTTAATGCCTGAAATTATTATCATTTGAAATTGTTTCTTTGGCTTCAGAAAGCCTGTGGGTAGCTGAGACCTCCATTCCCCATCCAATCTTTGGCTATCATCTGGATCACTCTGCTCTCCTGCTCACAAGCTGAGAGGCACCCGAGGAATGAGGCACCCACTCAGGGCTTCCCTTTCTCATACCAGAGGGGTTCTAAGGACCCCTCCAGCTCTAATTTAAAAGCCAATGAAGGGGCAGTTGGTTAGCTCAGGCTGTTGGAGCACAGGCTTGTAACACCAAGGTTGCCAGTTTGATCCCCACATGGGCCATGGAGCTGCGTCCTCCACAGCTATAAGGCTGTCGGAAAAGTCATGACTCATTTTTGCAATGAAAAACAGAAAAAATATGTCATGACTTTTCTGATAACCCAACAGATTGAAGACAACTGCTTGATTTGGAGCTGATGAGTTCTGATGGGGAAAAACACATTGTCCCCAATAAAATTTCTTTAAAAAAAAAGTCAATGAAGTAACACCTCAGAAGGCTGAGTTGAGAGCATGGGGAACAAGGCCTCCTGGGAGAGAGTCCAGCAGAGTGGGGACAGCCCCACTGTGGGAGAGGAGGGGTGTGCCAAAGACAGACTTTGCCAGCTTGCTCTTTTCCAGAGTCAGAATGGAGTCAGAGCCCACCTGGTCTCATCATCAGTCCATTTCAAAGAAGCCCAATTGCTAACTTCTCTTGTAAAATCAATTACAACATCCTCTTTAAAAAAGTGGCCAAAAAATAGAAATTAAAAAAAGACACTTCAACTGCGGAATATGGTTGCTTTCCAATTTGGGAGCCCATAGACTAGTTGTTCTGTCTCCTCTGCCTCCAGTCCTGACCACATGCTCCGCCTGCCACTTGCAATGGTTTCTGAGTGGCTCAGTCTTAGAGTCTCATTTAAAGAAGAACCGTTTCTCTTTTTTGATTACAAATGCAACATATGCTTATTAAGGTTATTGTAAAAAACACTGGAAAATGCAAAAAAGAAAGAAGGAAGGGATGGGAGGGAGGGGAAGAGGAAGGAAGGATCCAGAGATAACTACTCTTAACCCTTTAATACACATTTTTCTAGTTCAAGCTGTCTTTTTAAAAATAAGATTGAGATTACATTGTGTAACTGTTTTGGGACTTAGTTTTTCCCATTCAACAGCATAGTGGACATTTTTTTGAATTGTTAAAGCTCCATTTTCGATTACTGCAGAATAGTTGATTTTCTGAGTAAATCCTACTTTATTTAACCTGTTGTAGAATATCCAGATTATTTTAGGTTTTTGTTGTGTTTTAGATAACATAGAGGTAAACATACCTTTGGGGGCTGGCCGAGTGGCGTGGTGGTTAAGTACTGGCTTGGGAAGCCAGCGGCCCCGGTTAGGGAGGGTCCCCACATATGAGGGCCAGTGACACTGCCCTCAAAAAACAAAAAAAGACAACGTACCTTTGTAGACACATTTCTTTCTGTAGTCTCAGACTATTGCTTTAGGAAAAAATATTTTTAGAAATGGCTAGGTTTGCTATATGAAAAATTCTGTTTATTTTTAAAGCTTTTAATGATTATCAAATTGTCCTTTGGAGACAATGCACTAGTTTATAGTCCCATCAGCAGTTGTATGAGTGTGTATATCTCCTCACATCTTTATCAGCATTAGGCGTTACTAATTTAGACCTATTTACTAATTTTATAATTCTGCCATAATCTTAATATTTACTTACTCAAGCATCAGAGCAGGGAAAAGGATTTTTCATGCAGGTGAGAAAAACCTAAGAAATGGGGAGTTGTGATTCTAAAGCATAATCTAAGCCCATAATCAGTTAACAATTGCATAAACACTATGCAGATCTTTTTTTAGCAGTTACTTTAGTTTGGTGGATATATCACTAGAGTAGGAGACCTGTCTCAGAGTTCTTTGTACATATCAGCTAAAAGGCAGTTCACTCAGGTCTCTGTTTTCTCTTCTATAAAATGGGGACAGTACTACTTACCTTATAAGGATATTATGAGTATTCAAAGGGCTAAAGGTTGTTGCCAATGGGATGCTCTGTACTTGGTGGGGGCTGATAGGAGGCTTTGTTTGCCTGGAATGCCTGGTGAAACTACAGAGAAAGACAAAGGCCTGTGAGAAGCTGGCAAGGAAAGGCGGGGATATGTGAATTTTGAGTGAAATGCAACTTGGGGCTACACAGGCCCAGAGAGAAGAGGTACAGCAGCTGGCTGGCCCCTGGCTGTTTCAACACAGCTGGTGGGAACGTGGATGAAAGAGGGTCTGGGAAATCTCAGACAGTAAGGGGAAGGCAATAATTCCCATTTGCTCTGGGCAGCAAAAACTAGTTTGGTCCTGCTGTTTAACTTTTGTGAGATTCTCATTAGCATTTAAAGGAAGTGCCTGCAGAACACCCACAGAGCCTTTAGAGCTAGTGCAGAGTGCTGGGCAGGGAGCGGGCAGGGAGTCTCTAGTCTCTGACATCAGCCTGACTTCCCAAATTCAGATCCATCATAACTACCGGACTCTATAAGAAGGGAATGAGTCTGTTTCTATCCCAGCTAAAGCCAAAATTCATTCTATTTACAAAACATCCCAAGTTCTCAGCTACCTCTATCGCTGGACCAATATAGAAAGTATAGCAATTTTGGAAAGGAAAACAATTATTGTAATAGGAATAGGTAGCACATTGAATAATGAACTCACTTAACCTTCACTATATCTTATGAAATAGAGACTAATATTGTCTTCTTGTTAGAAATAATGTCTTTCAGGCGGCCGAGTGATGCGGTGGTTAAGCGCTGGCTTGGGAAGCCAGTGGCCATGGTTCAGGTCCCACATATGAGGGCCAGTGACACTGCCCTCAAAAACAAAAAAACAAAAAAACAAAAAAAAAAAACGTAAGAAATAATGTCTTTCAGAAACAGATGCCAAACTCATAGCCTTAGAGTGAAGGCATTCTTCGTAACACTAAATGCTTGTGTTACCAGAAGCTTTCCCTGAATTTTTTACATTCTAGTTGGAAATTAATTAGGCGTTTATTTCTTAGGGGGAAAAATATATCTGGCCAATTTTGGCTTTGGAGCCCAAAGATGGCAAGTAGGTATGTCCGGGGATTGTTTTGGTTCACGAAGAATCACAACCAGGCACTGCATATAAAACCATCTTGCCCTCCTCACAGAGGAAAAAAGATGTAGTGGAAGAGCATGGAGGTTAAAGCACAAAGAATCCCAGCTCCAACTGGCCGGCTCCACTGCCCAGTTACACACACCCACGGTTCAGCCTATTTACTCTGAAAATGAAACTCACTTTAGAAATGCAAATGACTCACCCAGGAGTGAGGGATTTTAGTGTCTGGCAAGTGAAGTGTGACTTTGAAGACTGGTTGGGAGCTGTGTATGTTCTGCCAGGAAAACCTCCTGGGGTTGCTGTTGGAGCGAAAGGAGATCAGGACTGGAAATGGGTTTGGTAAAGTGTAAAGTAACAACAGAACGAACATTCAGTTTAGAGTGAAAGTGTTGAGTTCTGAATAACTCGCAGTCTATTGAACTAGCCGTCTATTGAACTAGCCAATGGAAAAGATAAGATTTTACAAAGACTGTTCCATTGGCCAGGGTAGACATAGTCTTGGTTTAGAGCTGCCTTTATTCTTAAAATCTGATTTCCAGGGGCAGCTGTATGGCTCAGTAGGTTAGAGTGCATGCTCTGAACAACGAGGCTGCCAGTTCGATTCCCACATGGGATGGTGGGCTGCACCCCCCACTCCGGAACTAGATTGAGGACAACTGCTTGACTTGGAGCTGATGAGTCCTAGGAAAACACACTGTTCCCCAATAAAATTTAAAACAAAAAAAATCTGATTTCCAATCTTTCTCTTTCTCTTCCCACATCGTGCCACAATGACTGGGCCCTCTCTTGGGTGTGATTCTGTGCTAGTTCAGTTTGACCAAGGACACTGCTGTAACACAGTCAGAGAGAAAATAGACCTGCACTCCCCAACAGTAAAGCCTGAGAAGTCCAAGCAAAAACATTCAAGACAATGTGAGGTAAAAGTGAGGCGGAGAAGCCAGCAGAGGAGTGTGCTGTAAAGAGCAGGGTGGGAAGAGAAGCCCAAGTTCAAGACAGTGCAGAAGTACCTGATGCAAATTATTTACTGCTCAGTGCCTAGCAGGCTCTCCAAATAGCCCTCAAAGCAACCACTGGCTTGTGAGGTGTGAAAGTCCCTGATGAGTCATTTCTATTTCCATTTCCAAAGGGAATTTATTTCCAAATAACAGAACAACTTGAGAGGCAGCCTGGCCTCATGGGTTAAGAACTAGGACTCCTGGGCAAAACTGCTTGGGTTTGAGTCTTGACTTTTCCAAGACTCAAAGACTTTTCCAAAAGCTGTGTGAACTTGGGCAAGATAATTAACCTCTCTGTGCCTGAATTTTTCTTATCTGTAAAGCAGAAGTAATAGTAATAACATTTGGTTTTTAGATTATTGTACAAACTACAGATATTAACCTTTGTAGAGTGCTTAGAATAGGTCCTGGCACATAATTTCTTTATAGCGGGTGTGCGTGTGTGTGTGTGTATGTGTGTGTACATACATTTTATTTATTTTGTTTTTGTTTTTGTTTTTTGTTTTTTTGAGGGCAGTGTCACTGGCCCTCATATGTGGGACCCGAACCGGGGCCGCTGGCTTCCCAAACCAGCACTTAACCACCGCGCCAGTCAGCTGGCCCCATACATTTTAATAATGCATCTCCCTGACTAGATATGAGCTCTGAGAGCAGGGATCCTGTCTGACTTTGCTTATAATTGTACCTCCAGTGCTTAGTACAGCATATGGTAAGCACTCAACTTTGTTTGGACAAAGGAAACCCCTTAAACCATTCGGCTACCAAAAACGAGGACTTGAGCTCCTGCTCTACCCATCTAAGAGATAAACACACCTGCAGCAGTCCACAAAGCTAAAGAAGGAATCCCTAAAGCTATGTCGTGACAGCTCTCTGTTCTCAGACCTCGGGACTTCTTGTCTTTACCACACAGCAGGTGGGGCCAAGACAGTATTTGACTGGAGGTCTTAGTCAAAAGTGTCAGCCCCGGCTCAGGTGTGGGCCAAGTGTTTATTGCCTTGTCCTTCATCTCCCACAGCTCTATAGTTTGTGGGCAGAAGGCCAGCCTCCCTGCCCTGCTTTCCAGGCACCTGGATCCTTCTGCGGAGGCTTAGGCTGAGCACACCTGTATCAGAGATGGAGCTCCAGCTTAAATTTTCTAACTGAAAATGTTGACATCACCCCCTCAGCTCCCAAAACAGCGTTTGCAGGGCCCTGCTTGGCCCTCGCCATTGGAAAGCTCTAGTTGGGACCAAAGTAAAGTGACATCCCATAGTTCACTGAAGCCAAGTCATCTTTGATATAATTGTATGTAGCATGATATCGTATGTAGCACAGAGAAAGAATAAATACTGACAAACACTGCACTGATTTTTAACATTTACTGCAATTTCACACATGCTAAAATATTAAAAAGATATATCTTAGATTTGGTGGAAACAGAACACCATTTCTACATACAAACAGCAGGAGAAAAGAGAAGCAATCAGAAGGGAATGTTCGCGGGCCAGCCAAGTGGTGAGTTGGTTAAGAGCTGGCTTGGGGCGCCAGCAGCCCCGGTTCAGATCCCACATATGAGGGCCAGTGACACTGCCCTCTACAACTAAGATGGTGAACAACAGCTCCACCTGGAGCTGGGGTGCGAGTCCTGGGGACGGCATAGCTGCAGCACCTGCTGCAGTGGGCTGCCATAGGCTACAGTGAGCGGCTGGCAGCCGGTGTGAGCTGCCAAGAGCCGATGTGAGCGGCCGTCCAGAGGCCAGCAACCCATCTGCCTCACTCAAGAAGAGCGCAATAATGATACCAACATGGGCCAGTGAAACAACGTCCTCCACAACTAGACTGAAGAACAAAAGACAGCAACTTGTCTGTTCACCTTCCCTGGTTCCCCAACACTGTTCCCCTCCCCTAATTCCCCAATAAAATCTTTAAAAAAAAAAAAAAAAAAAGGAAGAAGGAATGTTTGCATGTGTCACCAACAAATCCACCCACCATATTTCTGCCCTCCCTCTTTTAACAACGGGTGAACTGCCCATGCTCCCATCTACCCCAATCCCTACAGATGTGCACTGGGTCCCATCTTCTCAAAAACTGAAGGACATCAGTCTAGCAATCCTCACTCCTCTCCTCTTCATGGTTAATTTTTCCCTCTATACTGGTTCGTTTCCATAGCCTAAAACTATGAAAAACTATCTTCCTTCTTGATTCCTCTTCAATTCCATTCTTGACTATACTTTACACAGATTCCTTAATAGAGATGTTTTCCTTTGGTACCTTCTCCTCCTCTCTTCCCACGCTTTTCCTTCTGTCCCCACTACCCCACCTAATCAGGTCTCTGTCAAGGTCCCTAATGATCTTTCCAATGCCAAATCCCACAATTAATCCTAGTTCTTGGCTTACTCCCCTTTCAACAGCAATTGGCTTCTAAAATGCCACTCTCTCCTGGTTTCCCTCCTCCCACACACTCACATGCCCCCAAAGACCTCTTCTCGGCCTCCCCCCATAGGTGACCTCACCCAGTCCCGTGGCTTTAATTATCATCTTTACTTTAATAACTACTGTCCTCAGCTCTGGCCTCTCCCATGAACTCAGGGCTCATCTATCCTGATAGGCATCTCAAATTAATATGCCCCAAACCAAACATTTGAATTCCAACCTCAAGACGTCTTTCCTGTCTTAATAAATGGCAACTTTCCCAGTTACTTTTTGGAATCTGAATCATCCTCAACTACTCACTTTCTCTCACATCCAATTCATCAGCAAATCCTTTTGGATTTCAAAATATCTCTAAATAAGATTGTGTCTCATCATTGCCACTTGCTACCACCCTGGCCCAAATCACCATCCCCTTTTACCTGGGCTGTCCCAATAGCTTCTTACAGGTTTCCCCTTTGTCCACCTAGTGTCCAGCATTCTATCCTTCAAGCAGAAGCCAGACTTATCCTTAAAAAGGCACACCAGACCCTGGCACATCTCTGTTCAAACTCTCCAAAGTGCCAATCTCATGCAGAGGAAAAGCCAAAGACCTCCCGCAGGGTCTAACCACTGGCCCAGCTGGGCTCCCCTCTCCCCACTCTTCCCTTGCTTGTTCTGCCTCCTTCCTGTTTCTAGAATACACTGAGCACTCTCCCACTTCAGTTTCTACTTCCCTCAGCCATTTCCTGTCCCTCACTCACTTCAGATCTTGGCTCCACTGTCACTCCATCAGAGCGGTCTTGCCTGACTACATACAGTAGTCCCTACTTATCCATGGCAGATATGTTTCAAGACCCCCAGTGAATGCCTGAAACCGCAGAAAATACCAAACCCGATACATACTATGTTTTTTCCTATACAGACATACCTCTATGATAAGTTTACTTTATGAATTAGGCACAGTAAGAGGTTAACAATAACTAATAATAAAATAGAACAGCTATAATAAAAGTTATGTAAACGTGGTCTCTCTCTCTCAAAATATCTTATTGTGTTGTATTCACCCTTCTCCTTGTGATGATATGAGGTGATAAAATGCCTCAATGATGACATGAAGTGAGGTGAATGATGTGGGCATTGTGACTTAGCTTTAGGCTACTGTTGACCTTCTGATGGTATGTCAGAAGGAGGATCATATACTTGCAGTAAATGGCCGTGACAGACAGCAGCACACCTTTTGCTTTTATTGCAGTGCATCTTGGCCATCTAATTTTCCCAGCTTAACTGCAAACATCCTTTAGAGTCAGGGATGCTGTGCTTTTGTCTTCCTCTGGGATTTTAGCACAAAGCTGTGCCCATAGGTGATTTCTTCATTGATTAACCAGCCAAATTCCACAGGAAAACAATCCCGGGCCAAAGCCACCTTCTCAAATCCTAGGAACCACATGCTAACTCAGGAAAAGAATATATTCATTCCTATCCACAAATTTTTAAGCACTTTGGCTTGAGTTCTGTATCATGTCAGTATAATACTTTTTGTGTGTTTCATTCTCATCATTTTTTTTTAATTGAGTATGTTTTAGCGATACATCTGGGTTGTGAGCAGGGTCTGAATCTTATTCTCCTCTTTTTGAAACTGAGGGTCCTTATGATTTTGATTATATTTAGATTTAAATCCTAGCCCTAGAAATCATATCTCTGTCTATATGTATCTACACCTCAGAGATTAGCCTTTCACCTGATAATCAGTCGCCTCTGTGTCAGGACACAGAAACCTGGACCTCTGGCAGTCTAAAGATAACATCTTGACCAGTTATGTTTCAGCTCCTGAGCCCTAAATTGGAACCACTCCCTGGCTACTTTCCCATGAAACCAGAGGGACACTGGAACAGACCTCAGAACTGTTTTCAAGACCTGAAGAAATGATTCATTAATCTCATCTCTGACCAATCAGCAACCAGCATGACCCTGAACCCCCTAACCCACAGTGTCTTGTGATTTTGCCCTATATAATCTGTAACCTATACACTATCAGAGCATTTGGGCTTTTGAGCATTAGCTTCCAGTTTTCCTGGATGGTGCCATTCATCAATAAATAGCCAGTATTCATTCCTCCACTGCAATTCTTGGTGTTTAGTGTTTGGCTCTGCTAAGTGGCAGGTGGATAAACTCCTGTTTGACAACACTTTCCACCCTTCAGTGGCCCACCAGCACCTCCTGAGACATCAGAGAAGCTCAGCACAGGCCTGCCAGTGGGCTTCTGACTAATTAAAAATAAAGGCCATGCAAAGCTGGAGGCTCATTGCTTCTTAGGGCACATGCCCTTCAAACTCCTGTCAGGGTAAAAGAAAAGGTTTCTGATTTACTGCCAGGGACATTACCCGTCCGGGAAACTTCCTCCCCAGATGTGTCTGCTCTGTTTATCAGAGTGACCCATTTCCCAACAGCAACAAGACATAACAGGAAGCAAATGTCTAGAGCTGTTCCATCCACTTCACTTTCAGGGTTTCTCATAGCATCACTCTTTGACACAAGGGAGGCTCCAAGTCAATTCACTAGGGACTTTTTCCCACAGTTATTGTTGTAGTTGGGCAGATTTTGTGTTCTCGCTTATTTGTTCTCTACATGGAATTGCTATTGGGATGACTAACACATCATTGCAACATTAGGAAGCAATTATCTGAAAACAAATTTATTTCCTGAGTCATCCATGGCCTGCAGTCCCTCTCTCTCTCTCTCTTTTTAAAAATCATCCCAGCAGGAAAGAAATTCAAACTTTCTATAGAACCTCCTGCTGTATTTGTCAGGAGATTAGCTACCTGGTTTAGAGGGATTAGCACGGTTATTACATTGGCCTGTGTTAGTCAGTCTGGCCTATTGTAATCCTGGATTTATTTTCAAAAGACAAATGGTTTTCAGAATTAATTTCTTTGCCTTCCTTTCCTTTGTGTGATAGATGACTAATACTGCATTCAGTGGCTCACCAACTGCTCAGTTTGGTTTCTTTCATTTTTCTTTCTTTCCCTCCTTCCATTTCGTTTTAAAGATACAAATGCGTTCGTATCTTTTTCATGTTCTATATGAGTTTTCTGTGGCTGCTGTAACAAATTTCCACAAACTTGGTGGCTTTAAAACAACAGACACATACTCTCTCACAGTTCTGTGGGGGCAGAAATCTGAAATCAGTATCGCTTGGTGGAAACTGAGGTGTTGGCTGGGCCGATGTGTCTTAGAAGGCTCTAGGGGAGAATCTGTTCCTTGCCTCTTCCGGCTTCTGGTGGCTGCTAGCATTCCTTGATTTATGCCTTTATCACCCCAATCTCTCCTCTGTGGTCACATTGCCTTCTCCTCTTCTGTGTGAGTGTAACTTCTCTTTGCCTCTCTTTTATAAGGACACTTGTGATGGCATTTAGAGCATTTGAGCCCACCTGGATATTCCAGAATAATTTCCACATCTCAAGATGCTTAACTTAATCACACCTGCCAAGGCTCCTTTTCCGTATAAGGTAACATTTACAGGTTTCAGGGATTAGAACCTGATATCTTCAGATGACCATTATTCAGACTACTACACTGTCAACTCCTTGCTCCCCGCCATGCACAGAATATCTTGTATGTACATGAAAAAGTTGGTGGGGTATAATAAGAAAAGAAAGCAAATCTAAAGGAAGCAGAAAAGATAGTTTAAAAAGTGTTTCCTTGCTTGTTCATTCCTTTTGGCAGTACGGTGGCTCTCCTGGCACCAGTTCCTGCTTCCTGAGGAAATATGGAGTGGTGGAAGGTACCCCTCTCTGCAAGCCAAAGGGGGCACAAATATTCCTCTCCCCTCTCCCTTCCATAGCCAGGGCACTGACATATGACACAGGCTCAACCAATCAGATGTTCTCATCCAGGAATTTTGACTTTTGAGGATGTGGTACATGGATGTCTGGAGAATTAGACATTATTCCCAGGACAGCAGTGTCAAGAATTAGGAGTAGCAACCACCAGCGCCCATTGGCAGCAGCCTCCCACCTGGACTCCTGCCCTAACAGGATCTGGCTGAGTTCTCCCTGGCTTTTGCGCCTCCCCATGTTCCTGCCCACTTCTCCACCCTGGTTCCCCATTTCTATCAATTCTGTGAGCACTGAATACCCTGGCAGAACATTCCTTTTCTGTTGAAGTTAGCTCTAGTTGGTTTCTGTTGTTTAGAACCAAGAAGCCTCCCTGATTTAGAAACTGCCAGCTCCAAAGCTCTCTTTTATAAAGCTTAGCAGCAGCCTTTACTCAAGGTGGCAGTCCTCACCAGAGGGGCACAGGCAATGCAGGAACAGTCTGTTATGTCCATGGCAAGACTGTGGGGAAACACCCAAATGTCTGTGTGATAAAAAAAAAAAAAGTGGGTTCATGTTATGAATTACTGCGCAGAATTTGAAAAGACGGAAACGTATATGGTTCTCAGCTATTAGACTTTGCATCCTTTAAAATATATATATATATTTTTAAAGATTTTTATTGGGGAATTGGGGGAGGGGAACAGTGTTGGGGAATCGGGGAAGGGGAACAGACAAGTTGCTGTCTTTTTGTTCTTCAATCTACTTGTGAAGGACGTTGCTTCACTGGCCCATTTTGATATCGTCATTGCGTTCTTCCTGGGTGAGACAGATAGGTCACCGGCCTCTGGATGGTTGTTCACCACGGCTATTAGCAGCTCACGCTGGCTGCAGGTTACTCACTGTAGCCCATGGCAGCCCAGTGCAACAAGGACTGCAGCCTACACCATCGCCGGGGGATCACACAGCCCAGCTCCAGGTGGAGATGTTGTTAGCTGTAGAAGGCAGTGTCGCTGGCCCCCATATGTGGGATCCGAACCTGGGCTGCTGGCATCCCAAGCCAGCTCTTAACCAATGCACCACTTGGCCAGCCCTAAAAAATATTTTAATGCCTTCTTACTATCCTGAAATGAAATTCATAAATAAGCTGCTGATTTATATCATTTTAAAAGATCAACACAATATAAAGGGAAAAATGTATATAAATAATTATTTGTGTGTAAAAATAATAATATAAATTATTAAAGGAAATAATTTATATATAAACATATGTACGTCAACATGTAAATGCATACATATCAGTACATTAGAGGACTCTATAAACTTACAATCCTGCAAATTTAAAACATTGAGAACTATGCCCCACTGAAGGAAAAATACGGATCACAGAACCAGCATGGAGTATGATTAAATGCCCTCTGCAAAATGAAAGGTATAGGTGTATATATACCTATCTATTGATATATTGTAGGTACAGAAAAAGAAACTAGAAGGATTAAGTGTTGACTGAAGTTACCTCCAATGAAGGAAGTGCTGGGGGAGTGATGAGGAGGAAAGGACTTTCACATTTTGTTCTCCTTATGTATCCTTTGCATTTTTAGTAAAATTAGTGTTACTTTTGTAATTAAAAAAAAAAAACATAAAAAGAAGAAAAGAAAGTGATCAGCATGGCATTGTGTGCCACATCTGGATGAGAAGTAACCAGACCAGAATAAGAGAAGAAGGGAAGGGCTGAGCTAATTGGGTGATGAGACTGTACAGCGCCAGGGAGGAGAAAGCAATACTGTAATTGTTTTCTGTCATTGTCGTTAGAATGAGTTTGGTAATTAGTGACTGCAAGATCTTGAGCAAGGTCACCTGCCAAGTGCACTAACCTGAGGCCTTGACACTTCCTTATTTATAGCATCACAGTGTTGTTTGTGGTACTATTACAGCACACCTGGATGGAAGCCCTTACCTGTGGGGGGGCAGCTGAGGCCAAACAGCCAAGTGTCCCAGTGGTCCAGGGTTCTCGATTTGTAATTCACTAGCACTGTGGCAATCTGCGAGCCAACTACCTGCAAGACCTTTATTTTTTGGTATATTCAACTGACATTGATTGTCTACAAAACCAAATAGAACACTTCTTTGCTCACCAAAATCCAAAAGCTTTGGAATCAGCATTGGATTTAAATTTCTGCTCTACAATTTAATATTCCTTTCCTTGTCTGTAAAATGAGATTAATAATCTAATTCATAGTATTTGTTAGGAGTAATAAATAAGACAATGTATGTCAAGCACAAATTTAAAAAACTGAACAGACATTTCAGCCGCTTCCCACCATAAAGAAGACAAAATGTGGAGTTTGAGTTCAGCCAAATTAACTGCCCACTAAACCAAAAATCATGAATCTTCAGAGGAACATCACAGAGATCCATAACTTTTACAATCTATACTTGTATTAGCCTGGGTTCCCCAGAGAAACAGAACCAATAGAATATATAACAAGGAAATGACTCACTCAGTTATGGAAGCTGAGACATTCCAGGGCAGGAACCTGGAGACTCAGGAGAGCCAACGGTGTAGTTCAAGTCTGAGTCTGAAGGTCCGAGAACCAGGAAAGCTGATGTTAGAAGTTTTATTCTGTGTCTGAGTCCAAAGCAAACAACTCACGTCCCAGCTTGAAGACAGCCAGTGAATTCTGCCTTACTCTATCTTTGTGCTGTACAGGCTTTCAAAGAACTGGATGAGGCCCACCTCCATTGGGGAGGCCATCGGCCTTACTTAGTCCCCTATTCAAATGTTAATCTCTTCCAGAAACACCCTCACAGACACACCCAGAACAGTGTTTAACCAAATACCTGGCATCCTCTGGCCCAGTCAAGGTGACACATAAAATTAACCATGACAACATTGTCCAGGATACAATCCAGAACCAACATTGTCCAGGATACAATCCAGATGGGGATGGGGGAGGAGGGGAAGGTTTGTTCTTTTTTTTTTTTTTTTTTTTTTTAGCTGAGCCATCCTGCCACCTGTTGGCAGCTCAGCAGCTGCTCAGTACAGGCTGGGCATCGAACTGCTGTTGCTCAGAGCTCAGCTTGCATTCTTGAGCGAGCTCTTAACCAACTGAGCCACTCGGCCGGCCCTGAGGTTTGTTAAAATAAAGATTCTTGGGCTCCACCTGTGACCTCCTGAATCAGAATTATTGCTCAGAGAATCTGTTTTTAAAAAGTTCCCCCGGGGCCAGCCCAGTGGCACATTGGTTAGGAGCTGGTTTGGGACCCCAGCTCTGAGCAGCCGGGCCCTGGTTCAGATCCAGATATGAGGGCCAGTGACACTGCCCTCTACAGCTAAGATGGTGAACAACAGCTCCATCTGGAGCTGGACAGCTATGAGTTGCCAGTCCTGTGTGGGCTGCAGCCTCTGCTGCAGTGGGCTGCCATAGGCTACAGTGAGTGGCCAACAACCAGCATGAGTGGCCAGCACCTGGTGTGAGCTGGCAAGAGCCGCCGTCTAGAGGGCGGTGACCAATCTGCCTCACCCAGGAAGAGCACAATGAGGATACCAACATGGGCCAGTGAAGCAATGTCCTCCACAACTAGTCTGAAGAACAAAAAAGGACAGCAATTTGTCTGTTCCCCTTCCCTGATTCCCCAAAGCTGTTCTCCTCCCCCAGCTCCCCAATAAAAATCTTAAAAAAAATTCCCCAAAGGCTTCTTGTTTACATTATAATCAAAGTACTGCTGCTTTAGATTCTGACAAGATTTGGCAATATGGATTTAGCAGGCAATCTGGAGGAGGTTAGAATCACAATGATAATCATGTAGATGGGCGTGGGCTCAGGTGGTTAGAGCGCAGGTTCATAACACTAAAGTTGATTCCCACATGGGCAGTGAGCTGCGCCCTCCACAACTAGATTGAAAACAATTACTTGACTTGGAGCTGATGGGTCCTTGAAAAACACACTGTTCTTCAGTAAAGTTAAAAAACATAATAATCATGGAGATGATCAGGACCTTTGTCGTGATGACATATGGTCCATTTTCCCATATTGGAGAAGGGAGGAGTTTATGTGAAATATAAGTGTTGACCTACCACAGGACAGAAACCAATCTGAGTGAATAATGATCCAGGGCACGCCTTTCACTCACCTGCACCTCAGAATAATTCAATGAACATTTGTTCAGAGTCCAAATGGCAAAGGACAGTGCTGGGTCATCAGTGCTCTTGGGTGAGTCATACTTTGCTGCTTAACAATTCCTCTTCCTCCTCAAACCTACTTTCTTTCTGTCTCCTGACAAACTCCATAAATGGGAGCCTTTTATTTCTATTATACTACCAAGATCTCTCCTGTTCGTGTGTGTGTGAGTGTGTGTGTGTGTGTGTGTGTGTGTGTGTGTGTGTGTGTTTCTGAATTTGGAAACCTTTTATGAAGTTCTATGTGATATGATATTCTTTTTTATTTTTTCCTCCACAGTGAATCCTGGCTTTAAAATATACTTATTTAACTTTTAAAATGTATGAAAAATTGTTGATGTGTCACACACCATGAAGCTGCACATGTATGTACATCGTTTTGTACATACGTGCACAGCTTCATGAAGTTATACAAAATGCATATGCCCATAAAACCAGCACCCAAATAATGGTGCAGAATAGCACCAGGACACGAGAAGACCGCTCACGCTCTCTTCTAGTGATTAGTCCCTGCAATAGTAACAACTGTTTTAACTTCTGAGAGGATAGATTAGTTTGGTCTGTGTTTTAACTTTCAAATTTTGTAGAAGTGGAATCATATTCTCTGACTTCTTCTCCTCATTTCGTCTGTGAGACTCATCCACTTCGTTGCTCGCAGTTGTGGTTTCTTCATTTTCACTACGGAGTACCATTCCATTATGTGGATATACCACTAGTTAACTATCCATCCAAGTTTTAATGGGCATTTGAGTTTCCAGTTGGAGGCTATTGCAAATAGAGCGAAGCATAGTTTTTATACTGAGTGCTCTGTTGTAAGAGGGAGTGTTAGATATTCAAGTTTAAAACCAAAACAAAGAGTGCTTGTGGCAAATACAGACAAAGTAGGAACATTCCAGATTCCTCTGTTCACCCTGAAAATGCCTCTCAGGGTGCAAGGCCTGATGGGAGGGAGGGAAAAGAAAGGGAGTTCAGAGGAGAGAATGATTCACAGTCCTGCCTCCCACCCCTATTTGCTTCTCCAAGGCAACTCCTTGCCCATCCTGCTAATTTGCCAAAATCAGTAGCTTTTCAAAGCATCTGCTGGACATCCAAATGGACCCATTAAAGGGGCTCTGTGATGGATTCATTGTTATTTTGCCAACAGACCAAGAGAGGGGTGGGTGGTCTGCCAATCCAGTTAAAGCCCTACCAAGTGCTCTCGGGTGTTCTGACCTTTCCTTCATGGGTCAGAAAAGATCTGGTTCCATAGAATCAGGGAAGGTTTGAGCTGGAGGGACCTAAAGCTGCATTTAGTTCAACTTCTCAGTTTACAGATGAGCAAACCAAGTCCCAGACAGCTGGAGTGTTCCCAATTACACCTAGAGCCACGGGTTGAGCTGGATGATGATTTAGAATCACATCTTCAGCTTCAGGGTTTTTGCTTGTTTTGTTTTTGTTTTACCAGGATACGTGGTGGTGTTGTTACTTCTTCATAGTATTTTGCAGTTGCTTTACTATTCTGATTCTTTGCATCTACAGTAGTTTTTTCTAGTTAAAATGCTACTGTGCTCTTCTATGCCTTTGTCATTTTGGTTAGGTTTTGCTACCTATCGTACCCACCAGTGTACAATCCGTAATATTTATATGGCTTGGACAGGGAGATGGAACCCATATGCTGGTATCCCTTAGGAACCAGGAGTTTTCAAAAGTCAAACAATGAAAGAATGAATACTTTTTAAATAGGTGTAGATATGAATATGTATATGTGTTCATAATATATTAAAAGCAAATTACAGGGCCGGGCGAGTGGCATGGTGGTTAAGCGCTGGCTTGGGAAGCCAGCGGCCCCGGTTCGGTCCCACATATGAGGGTCAGTGACACTGCTCTCAAAAAAATAAATAAATAAAAAATTTAAAAAATGAAAAGCAAATTACATAACTACATTGTCCTCTGTATTTTTATAATGTATATTTCTATGGATATATGAAAAGGAAAGATCTGGAAGGATGCAAATGTTAATGTTTTTAATCAGGTTTATGGAATTATGGGTAATTATTCTTTTCTTTTTTTAGAATTCTCTGACATTTTACAACTAGAAAAAAACTGATAAAGGTAACAAAAAGAAAATAATACTTTTAAAATGGCACTCTCTAACTCAGAGCCTGACATCAACTTACAGTGGCTCTGGGGTACAATTTTAGGGGCTAAATTGGCAAAAGAAACTAACACGCTTATTAAAACTACTAAGTAGGTGGAGTTTGGTGTCTCCTATTTTATTATTATGCCTAATCTCTATGTAGCACACTAAATATTACATAGCTCATCCAATTCATAGAATAAATTTGTTGTAAGTATTGCTTAGCAAGTACCCATCTGCTGCTCAGTCTTCAGATACTTTTGCCCATATAGGTAGCAGGATGGTGACCAATTCCGATATGAAGGCAGTTTTTTTTTTTTACTGAAGTCCCCTCTATAAGTATCCTGGTTGCAAGGAAGTTACCTAAGAAAATTTTATTTCTTTTTCATTTTAGCATTAAGAACTTACTATTCGCCAAATGCGAGGCCAAACATAAAAGCAAATGAGATAGAGTGCACTCAAGGAGTTCACTCTTCTAAGAGGAGGGCACAGGCAAGTAAAGTAAATGCTGGAATGGATCTCTGTAAAAGATGCTGTGTGGGGCCAGCTGAGTAGCGCATTGGTTAAGAGTTGGCTTGGTACGCCAGCTCTGAGCAGCAGACCCTGGTTCAGATCCCACATGAGGGCCAGTGACACTGTGTCCTCTACAGCTAAGATGGTGAACAGCAGCTCAACCTGGAGCTGGGCTGCCATGAGTCAACGGCGATGATGTAGCCTACAGTGGGGCTGGCTGGCAGCTGGTGTGTGCTTTTGTGAGCTGCCATGAGCTGCCTTGAGTGGTTGCCCAGTGACCAGCAAGCAACTGCCTCACTCAGGAAGAACGCAATGATAACACCAACATGAGCCAGTGAAGTGAGGTCCTCCACAACTAGACTGAAGAACAAAAGAACAGCAAGTTGTCTGTTCCCCTTCTCCGAGTCCCCAATAAAATCTTTTTTAAAAATTTTTTTAAAAAGATGCTGTGTGAACTCTGTGGGATGAGAGTGGGTGGGGGATGGGAGGACCCACCCAGCTCAGATTTGTAGGAGAGTCAGAGGAGATTCCCAAAAGTGATGCCTGATGTGGTTTGCTGTGGGAGAAAGAATCAGTTACACCTCCCCTCAGGACTTTTGTTTTTCTCCCTTTTATAGGCACTGACTCATCACCAAGTTTTTATGCTTTATCCATACAAATAGATTGGGGCTTCTAAGTCTGTACAGTGTTCCATAGCATGTGCCCCGCATTTTACTTTCTGTTCCCACAGTGATTGTCACCTAGGTTACTTCTGACTCTCACTACCACTAGGAATGATGCACAAACGTTCCTTTTCCTGTGTCCTTATAGTTTTGTGTGATCAATTCTCTAGGATATATACTACTGAGAAGTAGGTCTCTGGGTCATAGCATGCATATCCTTGATTGTACTAAGTATAATCAGATTTTTTTCAGAATGCTAGACTGGTTTGCACTCCTATAAACAGGGCATCCAGTCAGCAGAGGGAGAAAAGGGCATGTCAAGCGTGTACCAGCTTCTTATGGCCTTGCCATGGATGTTGCATATATATTTCATTGGCAAGAAATGGTCACTTTGGGCCATTTAACTGCAAGGAGTCTGGGAAATGTAGTCCTGGGCTGGGCAGCTTTTTCCCAACTACAAATCAATTATCACAGAAAGTGAGAATGGGCTTTGATGGGAAAATGGCCTTGTAGGGCATTGGCTTGAACTCTGAATAACAGGAGAAGCTATTGAGAATCAGTTGCAGGCATTATATTTAACTACTAAATACTTGAACATGCAGTCCCTAAAATAAGGACAACTCTACATAACCACAGTATCATTAATCCATATCATTTAATATCCAGTCCATGTTCAAATTTCCTAAATTGTTAGGTAAATAATTTTGGAAATCATATTTATTAAACTATGTATATAAATACACAGGGGGGCCAAGTTGAGTCCCATTTCTCCTGCCACTACCTTCATATAGTCTCTTCGAACTCACAGGATCATTTTTTTTAAATTTCACCCTGGAATGCTGCCCAAGAAGATGCAGTTTGCCAGCAGGACAGTAGGGGGGCCCACAAATCCATTCTACTACTCACCAGAGCTGGTGATTTCCCTGGCTTTGAGTGTTAGGATAATTTCCACTGTGTCACATGTGTACCTGTGGTTTCAGGGTACAGTCAGGGCCCCACAATGTCACCAGTTTCCTTGTGGAAAGTTATAAAGACTCAAAGCAAAATTTTATTTTATCCCATTACAAAGCCGGCCCAAGCCATGCATCACTTTTTCTGGGTAATTTTCTATGCTGTGAAACCAAATAAGCAAAACACTATAATTCACCAAGCTAACTATGTAAAGACAATGACCATAATAATTTCAAAGATGGTTTTATAGGTTAAATTGCCAGTAGGTAGCCATCATTCAAACATTACATGTAATTTTTTAAAATATATATGGACATAGTTCAAAGAACCCAACTAGTTGAGTTTTACAAAAAAGCAATTGTTTTCTCTCTTCCACTTTTTTCTTCCTATTTGTCAGAAACAATCACTTTTGAACAATATCTGGTCTTAGTTCTTCTTTATGTTACCACCATAAGGCTCTATTTCTATTTCTAAATTCTTAACTTTAGAAAGTATCTGTTGGGCCAGCTGAGTGGCTCAACTGGTTAAGAGTTGGCTTAAGAACATGAGTTCTGAGCAACAGGGCTGCCGGTTGGATTCCCAAATGGGCCAGTGAGACTGCATCAGAGCTAAGCTGTCGCTGAGCTGCCAACAGGTGCAGAATGGCTCAGCTTGTATAACAAGATTGCCTGACGGATGGTGGGCCACGCCCACTTGAGCTGCTGCCCGGATTGCTCAGTGGATAGAGAGTGCACTTTTAACAACAAGGCTGCTGGGTTTGACTCCTGCATGGGATGGTGGCTATGCTCACCCACAACTAAGATTGAACACAGCACCTTGAGCTTAGAGGCCACGGGAAGCCAGATGGTAACTGGCACCCTCCACAATGAAGATTAAAGAACAACTTGGCCAGTCCCCTCCCCCAAATCCCCAATAAAATCTAAAAAAAAAGAAAGAATCTGTTGACTTCTACCAATGAGAGATTAGAATTTTGTTTACTTACAGTAAATCTCACCTTTCTTCTCCCTCTCCTCATGATTTTGTTGATAGCTATATTGTTGTTTTCAATTATTTGAACTGGTTATTTTCATAAGTCTAAATAACATACTTCAATGTCTATTTCTTATTCCATCCATTTTGACACAATCTCCTGACTCCACACAATGTAGAATGAGAACATTAGCATCTTCACTCTTTCCTCTACCTTCTTTCCCTCCTTCCACATTCCAACCTCTGACAGATGTACCTTCGCTTTTATACTATCAAAGCTGACAATGTTTTCCTTCTGTGCTATAATCATTAAGTTCTCTATGTTGGGTAGGGTCTAAAAGTTGAGAATCAGTAAAACACAGTTATATTATTTTGGCTATATAAATATTGTTCACAGAAAAATCAAGTTTCTTTGCTTTGAGCAATAATTCTGTTTTCTTCTCTTTAGACACAGTGTTGTATTCCCTATGCCACTATGAGAGAATATGTCTAGCATGAAGGCACAAAGATCCTCTTTTCTCTACACTATGCATTGCTCAAACACATGCTACAATTTAGTTTGCTTAGTATTAGGATTATGAATTTCTTGCATAGACTTTTTCCTTTGGAGTTTCTAACTGCCTTTTTGTAGTATATGTGCTGCCTAAGCAAGTACATCTAACTGCCTTTCTTAATGAAAGAAGAAACATGCCTTTTCCATCAGTTTTTTTTTCCCCCTCTGGCATCTTATTTTATATATTGCCTGGAATCCAATTTGTTCTTGATGGTATTCATGCAGCCCACAGACTTTCTTTGATAATTTGCATAGCTCTCATCCTGGCTTGGTTTTTCCAGTGCTTGTATCTCATATCTTTTTAATACTGGAGTACATCCTCAAGTAACCTCCTAAGAAAGGTATGTAGCAAATAAACTTTATCTGCCTTCTGAAAATGTGTATCTGCATTAATTTTTGACAGACATTTTGGTTGACATAGAATTCTAAGTCCTAACTGATTTTCTCATATCATTTTGAAAATCTTGCCTTTTAGAGTTCTATTTTCATCTTCTTTCTCAGTTTCTCCCTCTTATATGCAGACTCTAGTCCAAACCCTTTCTGAGCATCTGTCATGCAGAAAAGCTCCACTCCCCTAGGACTCCTCCTACACATCTGTACTCCCCCTCCCTCTGTCTAGATGTTCATGTCTTCCTTCCATCTCCCAAAAGGTTCCTGAATTTGCTCAACTGCTGATGCCCAACCTACACCCCACTGTCTTTGTGACTATGGGTTTACATTCGGTTAAATTCTTTATCACTTCAATAGGATCTTGGAAAAGAGGATAAAAACCTACATGCTCATATCATCTTCTTGAATCAGAACCTGTTTCATATAGTTTTTTCTTACCTTTTTGTTTATCTGTTTGTTTCTATAAACACCAGAGCTGTGCTTAACTCTACTTTGCTAAATACACAGAAACTATTGCCATCGTGTTTATATAGCAGTTTTGCAAACTTGACTAGGCCCTTTGTATGTTTACAAATTCCAGACATATTCACTGATTGCTAAGATTGAAAAAGAAGTATACAAGGAGTGTATGCCTCCCAGAAGTTAGAGAATACAGCCCTGATTATTTCTCAGAACAAGCATTTATTAATCCATAATCTTCCTAGAACTGTACTCTATATAGAAAAACAATTGTTCCCATTCCTAATAAGTTTATAATTTCCAAGACTGAAACAAGCATTTATGGCATCAACTAAAGAGAAAACCCACTGAGGATAAATAATTCCAATTAACAAAGTCAATATGAGTCACAATATGAGTCACAGAACACTTTCACTGTCATTTCTAATAATTTGTTTGAACAAAAGTCTGTCTGAATAAGGTAATCATGACTATAAGAGAATTGCAATGTTTAGTTTCTCACACAATAGGTATAAATTTTATGGATCTTACCTTTCTTGAAAGGACTGAGTATCAATTAGAATTTTTATATTAGTCAGGTGGGGAATTTTACTTGAGATCAATGATAGCTGGCCTTCATATAACAGCTGCAAATAATATAAGAACTTCAATTATTATAAGAGCTACAGAATAGTACAATAAGTCCTTACCTAATGTCATTGATAGACTCTTAGAAACTGTGACTTTGAGCAAAATGACATATAATGAAATTAATTTTACTTTAGGTTAATTGATATAAACAAGAGTTAAGTTCCTACAACATATTTCTGGTCACAAAAAGACCACCAAATTTCTAAATAAAAACCCAATATACTTCTACTATAAACACTGAAATAAATATGAGCTATATATACATTTAAGAAAGATTAATAAAAACAAGTAAGATAATGCTTTTCCAACCCACTTACTTCAGTTCAAGGTCTCTGGTGGCCAGAACCTCTCCCGGCAGCTTTGGGCACAAAGTGGGCATCCACTCTGGACAGGACGCCCTTCCATTGCAGGGCCCCTCACATCCACAGTCACTCATGGGGAGAACTGAGACACACCAATTCACCTCACGTGCACATCTCTGGGATGTGGGAGGAAACCAGAGTTTCCAAAGACAATCCACACACACATGGGGAGAACCTGCAAACACCACACAGTGACCCTGGATAGGAATCAATTGTTTTTCTCATCAATGTCATAACAAAATGACATTGTACAGAACAACATTAATTGAGGAGCTACTGTACTTTGACCTCTTTAATTATAGCAGTAATCCACAGAGAAATTAACAGAGATTTGCCAATTTTCTGTAAGAATATCTGAATATCGTGTTTTCATGTTGATAATAACCTTTTAAAATAATATATGCATATTGTGGATGTTTGGAATGACCACATTTTAATTGGGTTCTGCCCAGAGCCTGCTGGGCCCACATTTCCCTCTGCATTTTGATTCATTGGAGTGAATGAAAGAAGAGCCAAGGGGAACTTAATATGTCAATTATGAGTTTACGCCAAGTGATGCCAGGACAAGCTGCATGAATGAAGGCTTAAATGTGGTTCCAGTAGAGGAATATGGGTGAGAGAGAATGGAGCCATCATATGGCCCATGGTGGTTCAGGTGTGCTGAATTCAAAGAATCTGCACTTGGCAGTGAACACCTAGAACATAGTTTGTCAAGGCTAGAGGCCAAAAAAAAAAAAAAAAAGTGCAGAGACCCCAGGTTAGGTTCCCTGGGTCCAAAGCCTGGCTCTGCCACCTGTTATATGTACCTCTTTAGGGAATTATTTAACCTCTCTGGGCCCATTGTTTTTCTCAGTAATATGGAAATAACAATAATAGTACTTACTTCTGTAGCTGTTGTGGGTTGAATGAATAAAGTCATTTAAAGTGTTTTGGCCAGGAACATAGTACTTGCTCCAATATAGCAGCTATTATTATAATTACTGCTTGAATTGGAAATTAGCTTCAGTTGAAATCAACATCATCCGACATGATACATCAAAATTGTTAAGTTAATTTAATGTTTAATTTAGTTTTGTTTGTTTGTATTTAATTTATGCATTTGTTTCTATAGTTGGATAAGCATAAGGTATTTATAGTTGCTTTTGTGAGAGGCCATTATAATAATAGTTCTAGATAACATTTTAGATCCATTGCCTTCATTTTTTTCTGGAAAACCTGGTCTAGATCTATAATATATGTTTTATATGAAAAGAGACTTTGTTACTCTTTTCTTTTAAAAATGTTTTAGCAAGGAATTAGCCATTGTAGGGTTGTTCTGGGAGGGAATAGGCTGTGTACTTGCTTAGGGGGAACCGGAAGTGGAGGGCTGGTTCTGGGTATAGCAGGTAGCTGATGCTTGGAGCCCCTGCAATCCTGTCCCTGGGTGCATACAGAGGGGAGTAGGGAGAGCAGTGCAGAATGCTTTTCTAAAAGCAGACTTTGCATTGACAGTGACTGGGGCTGACCTCTTAAGATTGAGTGGGCATCTCTGGGATTCCTGGACCTATCCAGGAAAGGGACCTGGGGAGGAAAGAGAGATTTCCTTACTCCAAGTAGGCTGGGATCACCAGGTCGCATTATTATTTTTTTTTTTTAAAGAAAGCTTGGAAATACAGTCTTTTTTTTTTTTTTTAAATATTTTATTGGGGAACTGGCAGAGGGGAACAGCGTTGGGGAATCGGGGAAGGGGAACAGACAAGTTGCTGTCTTTTTGTTCTTCAGTTTAGTTGCGGAGGATGTTGCTTCACTGTATCGTCATTGCGCTCTTCCTGGATGAGGCAGATCGGTCGCTGGCCTCTGGATGTCGCTCACCGCGGCTATTGGCAGCTCACTCTTGGCTGCCAGCCACTCACGCTGGCTGCGGGCCACTCACTGTAGCCTATGGCAGCCCACTGCAGCAGGGGCTGCAGCCCACACCATCACAGGGGCTCGCACAGCCCAGCTCCAGGTGGAGCTGTTGTTAGCTGTAGAGGGCAGTGTCACTGGCCCTCATGTGGGATCCGAACCAGGGCTGCTGGCATCCCAAAACCAGCGCTTAACCAATGCGCCACTCGGCTGGCCCCAGGTCGCGTTAATTTAAATATTAAACAGAGTGAAGTGGGACATATAAGTTATACATCCACTAAATTTTCTGTTGATTTTTTTTCTGTTCCTTAGAAAGTTGAATTGGAGGAAGGAAGTGAAGTCGTCCAAGAGTCTTACCTGGGCAACCACAACAGCAACCCCTGCACACAGTACTGGCTGCCTGGCGATGGAGACAAGTCCACCTGACCCAGCAAGGGAACCACGGGGAATCCCATCCTCTGTTATTCTTGCTAGTCAGACCTTTCTAACCCTTAGTCAGCTCAGCCATAAATTAAGAAAAAATAGGTACTGGTACCCATAGGGGACCGTGACGGGGAGGAGTGAAAAAGCATGTCACTTCTTTAGGAATGTGAACAATGCATTGTCTGGAGAGGAAAGAAGAAATGGGTAATTTTTTTTTTTTTAAAGATTTTATTGGGGAATTGGTGGAGGGGAACAGCGTTGGGGAATCGGGGAAGGGGAACAGACAAGTTGCCGTCTTCTTGTTCTTCAGTTTTAGTTGCGGAGGATGTTGCTTCACTGTTGGTATCGTCATTGCTCTTCCCGGATGAGGCAGATCGGTCGCTGGCCTCTGGATGTCGCTCATCGCGGCTATTGGCAGCTCACGCTGGCTGCCAGCCGCTCACGCTGGCTGTGGGCCACTCACTGCAGCCTATGGCAGCCCACTGCAGCAGGGGCTGCAGCCCACACCATCACCGGGGCTCGCACAGCCCAGCTCCAGGTGGAGCTGTTGTTAGCTGTAGAGGGCAGTGTCACTGGCCCTCATGTGGGATCCGAACCGGGGCCGCTGGCATCCCAAAACCAGCGCTTAACCAATGCGCCACTCGGCCGGCCCAAGAAATGGGTTATGTAATGAGGAAATTCTTTGAATTGTCTGGTGGGGGAAACTCTTCTTTTTTATTTATTTATTTATTTTATTTATATATACTTTTAATTAGCTTCAGGTGTACAACAAAGTGCAATAGTTATACTTTTTACCCCTCAAAGTGACAACCCCCTCCCCCAATTCTCCCCTCCCACTCCTCCCCCCCCATATCATACTATCTATTACATTTTGACTCCCTTCCACCATATAATCCACATCCCGTGACTGTCTATATATTCAATTACAGTTGGCATACAATATTATACAACATCAATTTCAGGTATACAGTGCTGTGATCAAGCCTCTACTCCATCCATGAAGTGGTCTCCCTAACGAAACATGTGACCATCTGACACCCCACAAAATTTTAACAACATTATATTCCCCGAACTGTCTTTCGGGGAGACTCTTCTTTATCCATGGAAGGTACAAGCCCTGTCAAACACTGGTTAAGGAAGACAGCTATCAGCTTCACTAAACCCTGCTGGGCTCTCAGTTTGGAAAACTGAAAAACTGAAAATGGGACCCTGCTGGGTCCCATTCCCAGGTTGTAGCACCTCTGGGATGCTCGTTTCTGTCTCTGTTTAGAAAAATCTGTTCTGCCCTGTGGAATGGGAAAGCTGTTCCTTGGATGATAGCCACTCTTCTATTTTGGTCATTGGTGTGGTATCTAAGGTGCTGCTCAGGTCTTAATACTGAAATGAGTGGCAGTTTTTAAAGCCATGTTCCCTACAGCAGTCCTTAAACAAGAATCACCCCCTTCACACACACACCCAGTATGGCTGCAGGCCAACTCTGAAGAGGTGCTTTATGTGTGGAATGAAAATGAAGTAAGTGAGCATAAATCGCTCCCTCACCCTAAACCCACAGAATGAACAAACACAGGTTCTGGCTAGTTGTCAACAGTTGCAAATTCCACACTTCAGAATCTTTTACCAAGAATTTTGTCTGTCATTTTTACTGGTGGGGTGGGGTGGGCAGGGTTGGGGGTGGGTGGGCAGGGGGGCATGCAAAGTGTTTGCATGCTGCCTGCATACCAGTAGCTTTCAACAGCCAGAGTGTGCAGGGAGATATAGATCCAGAGCTCTGTACACCCTTGCTGAGAACCCGACAGGGCCACAAAGGTTAGACTGACATCCTGAAAAACTGTGCCAGACCGGGCCCAAGGTCAAACCACGGGCCCTCCAGGGAAGCCAGCTTGTTCAAATGCTAAGTTAATATTCCCTAAAAGAAATTGACCCCAGACACGAGATTCTTTTGTAAGTTAGGTCATCTGCAAAGTAGTTTAGAGAAAGCCACGTGAACTGACTTGAACCGGTGACCTTTTGAGTAACATGCAGTTTGTGGGATAGAAATTATTCACTATGAAGATGAATCTTGGCTGAATTTTCTGTGTTAGCACTATCTTCCCTTGGCTTGCATTTGTCAGATGAACAGCTTGAAACACTGTCCTTATCCTGTCACAAATCGGGTGGCGTGACTAAGAACTCAGATATCAGTTTCAACAATAGCTAAAGAACAGTTGGATGTAGAACTCTTTGTGACAGTTGGATGTCACAAAGCAGATCTGATCTTAGGTTCTTTGGATGCTTTGTCATTTGTTTTGCAGAGAAATAGACACCTCGATTGCTTACCAGGTGTGAAGCCTGTGAACTAAGCCTACAGACTCAGGTCTTATCTGTTAGTTTACAGTCTCACCTATCAAAAGTTGCAGTCCTTCCCCTCTGTCCCTTCCTCTGTCCCTACTGTCTTCCCTTCTTTTCTTCCTTCCTCCCTTCCTGGTGTTTCTACTAAGTTTTGGTGAAAGCAGACAGAAAGATTAAATAAATTGCATTCTTTAGTGAGTAGTTCTTGATCTGACCCTAAACTCTTTGTGTCTGGACTGGAGATGCAGATGACATCTAGGTCATTCTGACACCAGCACTTCACCCTAATCGTGGGTGTTTATAGAGATCTGCAGGCAGATAGCACTCTAATTTAGCATGCAAACACATGCACATATGTGCACACTGGGTGGGCTCTGGCTCTATAGGCAGAAGGACAGCCCTTTTATTAATGAGGGCTAAAAAATTTAAAAAAACATGTAGCCCCAGGATTGTTCTATTTTCTCAGATAGTTCCATTTCACTTTTAACAAAATTTTGACAATGTAGTTTCAAAATACCATTTTAATAGAAGATTTGAAAAAACGCAATTCTGGAGGAGCTCCTCCGGGCCGTGGGTAAGTGGGTTAGCTTCTTTGAAAATGGGCCCAGTTTAGTTGACAGGACAAGTGTGGAATAGAATGAACAACACCAGAACTAGAGCCATCAGACCTGTCACCTGGCATATCTGTCACTAAGGGATTACATGTGACCTTGAGTTGTCAAAACCTCCCTGTGAAAGAGGACTCTGCCCTAGGTGATCACTGAGGTCACTTCTCTGTCTTGTAAACATGGCAGAATTCTGGAAGAGGCTGATCACCTACCACCTAGTGGACACCCATTAATACCACTACTGGTCTGTGACACTGCTGGAGAAGGAAGTCCACGGGCTGCAGAGAGAATGAAGAGAGCGAGGGTGTGATGGTGGTGCTCACCGCGAGACACCCACAAAGCTGAATCCAAACCCAACATCAGTCCTCACCCTTCACCCTCTCTCTTTGCTTGAAATGAATGAAGATACCTGCCTATGTATTCATTCAACACAGCTCCTGTCTCTATCCTTGCTTGGGTTTGTGAGGCACCAGGGTATGGAAATCGTTGGCCTCTTTGTGATTATTGAAAAAGCAATTGAGGGCTGGCCGAGTGGTGTGGGGGTTAAGCACTGGCTTGGGAAACTAGCGGCCCTGGTTCGGTCCCACATAAGAGGGCCAGTGACACTGCCCTCAGGAAAAAAAAAAAAAAGCAAGGGAGGGGGTTGGTAGATGAAGGTAAACAGGATCAAATATATGGTGATGAAAGGAGAACTGACCCTGAGTGGTGAACACACAATGTAATATATAGATGATGTATTACAGAATTGTACACCTGAAATCTATGTAACTTAACAACTGTCACCCCAATAAACTTCAATTTAAAAAAACCCAAAAAGCAATTGAGTCTTGAAGACAAACATGAGTAAAGCTGGACTCAGTTTGTTAAAGATGAAACTGGAAGAAAACTATGAAATACAGCTTTTACATCCACATAAGACAACATCTGGAGGAAGGGAGGACATCTCTTCCATTTAAAATCCAGGAAATTTCTTTTCCAGTAGCTCCTAAAAGCCCTCCCTTTGTCATTAGCCTGAATCAGGGCACAAGCCCATTCCTGAATAACCACTGGGTCCGGGAAACTGGATGACTTTTCGACCTATCAGGCCCACTTATGGTTCTGGGGGTGGGTCAGCCCTCCTTGAAACACACAGGCTATGTGAGATGAATATAACTTCATAAAATAGAGACAAAATCTTGATAAAAATCAGAGAGCTGTTAGGAAGAGAAAAAAGAAAAATGGATAATGGGCTGATGACCAAAAATATCTACTGCAATTTTCTTAGATTGCCTTTCAGAAAGTTTTATCTGGTGCTTCTTTTTCTACTGGGCAGTGACAGTACTGATAATAATATTGAGGGCTGGTCAAGTGGCACATGGTTAAGAGTTGGCTTGGAAAGCCAGCTCTGACTAGCAGGGCCCTGGTTCAGATTCCACATGAGAGCCAGTGACGCTGTGCCCTCTACAGTTGAGATGGTGAACAACAGCTTGACCTGGAGCTGGGCTGCCATGAGTTGCTGGAGATGGTGTAGGCTGCAGTGGGCTGCTTTGAGTTACTGTGAGTGGCCGGCAGCCAACATGAGCAGTCAGCAGCTGGTGTGAGCTGCCAAGAGCCGCTGTGAGCAGCCGTCCAGTAGCCGGCGAGCGACTGCTTCACCTGGGAAGAGCACGATGATGATACCAACATGGGCCAGGGAAGCAACGTCCTCCACAACTAGACTGAAGAACAAAAGGACAGCAACTTGTCTGTTCCCCTTCCCCGAGTCCCCAACGCTGTTCCCCTCCCTTAATTCCCCAATAAAAATCTTAAAAAAAAAAAAAAAAAGAATACTGATTGTATCTTGCTATCTGCCAGGTGCTATTCTGTTACATCTTTACATTTTAATCCTCAAAACCGTGTGGTGAGAAGAGGTATTATAAGCCCCCTTTTATACATTAGAAACCCAAGACCCAATGGACTTCAGTGCAGTGATTTGTCTAAAGAAACAGGACTAGTGAAGATGGAGATGAAATTCAAAGTGTGGTCCCTCTGGGTGTGAAGATGTTTAACTGTGTTTAACCATGACCCATTCAGCTTCTCCCGTGCACCTATCATGTACTGAGACTCACAGCTCTTTGGGTCTTCCCTGCTACGACCTTTACCTCTATTACCCTTCAACAACCCCCTCCTGTGGCCACAATGCCAACTGCCACATCCCTAAGCAGCTCCACATCTGATACTTGGGACTCTTACTTTTGCCTTTTTTGTTCACATCTTCAGGTATTTGCTTTTACCCTTCCTGCTTCTCCATCAAAACTCCTCTGTAATTACCACCTTGGGTGCTTTGTCTCCTGCCTATCTTCCTAGCCTGTTAGTTCCTCCTGCTTCTTTTCCTTCTCTAACTTGCTTGAACTTCATAGCAACCATTTCACTTAGGCTCTCACCCATCCCTCCATTTCCTCATACCAGTTGCCTCAGGGCCTTGGCCTTGCTAATCCCCACCCAGGAATCCATCCTACTCCAAATTCCTGCACTAGAAATTCTTTTTGTTTTTTATTTTTTTATAAATACCTTTTATTTTTATTTTTTGAAATTTTATTGGGGAACAGTATGGTACCAGGACCCATCAGCTCCAAATCAAGTAGTTGTCTTCAATCTTGTTGTGGAGTGCGCAGCTCCTTGGCTCATGTGGGGATCGAACCAGCAACTTTGCTGTTATGGGTCTGCTTTCTAACCATCTGAGCTAATGGGCCGCTCCTGCACTAGAATTTTTTTTTTTTTTTTTTTTTTTGAGGGCAGTGTAACTGGCGCTCACATGTGGGATCCAAACCGGGGCCGCTGGCGTCCCAAGTCAGCTCCCAACCACCGCACCACTCAGCTGGCCCTGCACTAGAAATTCTTAATGCATTGGGAGAAAAGTCATAATTACTGTTTTCAGCCTCAGTTTGGTCTTTGAGGCTCTTTGTCAATGATCCCTGGTCTAGAGACTCTCCCCAACATGCTGCAGTCCTTCTCAGCAGACAGATGACGACTGGGCCAACTGGGCTGCATACTTTACTGAGAAATGGGTCCTTCAGGGGTGAATTCACCATGGAGCAAATGCCCTCCCACCTCCACTCTTACCAGGCAAGAGCTAGGCTTGACTGTGGAAAGGCCTGAGGCCATGATGATGGGGCATTACTGCCCACTTAGGAATGTGGCACAGATTCTAAGGTGTAGTGAGGGTGGAGTTTCCAGAAGAAATGACAGAAGTAAAAACCAGGAGAGCAACTCCTACATTAGGTCACTAACCCTTGCAGGTGGGCTGATGGTAAAAGCTGAGACCTGGGGTCAAAATGGAGCCCTGGGAGAGGTCACAAAACCAGAACAGCCAGGAATGAGGAGTGCTGGAAGGGGTGAGGGGTGGGGGCCCTTCTGGAGGTCCGCAGAAACTTTGAAAGCAGAGAGAAGGAGCCTGCGGCATTTTCCAGGGCCTGGGCTGGCGGGGGCAGGTCCATTAAGAGCAGGAGCCCCAAATATACGCAGAGATTCTCTCCCTCAGGCTCACCCTGGATTTTCCTCAGTATTTCCATTTTCAATGCTCCCTGCCTTCCTGCGTCTTCATTCTTTTTCTTTCACAAACCTGTTCAGACCCTATACTAGTCACTTTTTCTTTTCTTTTCTTGTTTTTTTAGCTGAGCCATCCTGCCACCTGTTGGCAGTTCGGGCTGGGCATCAAACTGCTGTTGCTCAGAGCTCAGCTCGCACTCTTGAGAGAGCTCTTAACCAACTGAGCCACTCAGCCGGCCCTAGTTACTTCTTCAACACAATGATTTGCCAACTTTCAACAAGAGACAGAATTGGTTCTGAGGAGCCAGATGACACAAAATCTTTTCAGAGTGCCCAAAGATCTCTTGGCCATATTGCTAACTTTTTTTGTTTTTTTAATCATAATTCCAACAAGCTTGAGTATCTGTTTTTCTGCTCCCAGGAGACTAGAATCTGTAGGTGAGAGGAATGGTGCTGATGGCGGCAGGCAGGCACAGTTCTCACAACCAGAGGTAAGAGAGGAAGAGACAGAACTCCAAACAGACACAAGAGCTCAGAATTTTCAAAAGGCTGACAACCCTGTCGTTGAAAGCAAATCATTCTACCACCTCAATAGTAGCTAGAAGGTTAAAATAACTGATGCTTTTTATATTGCTGCTTAAGCATGAAGCGGGGATTAAATTATGTTCTGTGTACTGTGTTGAAAAACTTCAGGAGGGCTGAAGTGTGTTTTGGGATCAATAAAATGCAGCCGATGCCATAAATACTCTGCTCACATCTCTCAGGCCTCACTGAGTCCTTCTCCTTTGGCTGACGTCCAATTGTCCATATCTGCACTGAGGGTTTTTCTGAAACCAAAGGCCACTTTCCTGAATGTGGTCCTGCTCAAAGGTCCGGAAGTGCCGGGGAATTAAGACACTTACCCCTACACCTTGGAGCAGCACTCCACCAATAACCCTGAGATATTGGTGTAGAAATACATCAGCTCCCTTGCCCATTGAGAAGGCTCATTTATGCAGTCTCCCAGACTTTTCCCACTGGATGAAGCTCCGGTTATCCTCTGTGGCAACTAGGGTTTGGTGGCTGCTGTCCCAGCCTGTATCATTTCCCCACTGCCCTAGAGGTATTCCCTGTAATTCCCAGATAGATTATTAATATTTGTACTTACATTCTGTCTCAGGATCTGCTTCTGGAAAAATCTACACTGACGTACCAAAGTAAGCTTCAATTATGTAAACACTCACGTATGTGAAACAAGACTTTTCCTCCAGTGTTGCGCAAAATGAGGTGTTCATAAAAAAACAAAATGCTTTTCCTACCACCCACCTTTTCCCTGGGCATGCTTTCTCTCTCAATATATACAGAGGGTGCCAAAAAAATGGATACGCATTTTAAGAAAGGAAAAAAAAACACCTGTATTAATTGTAATACTCAACATATACCGATGAATACAAGTCATGTTTGACTTCTGCAATTACAAGAGGCGCTCAAAGTGGTTACCATCAGCGTCCAGACACTTCTGATTATGACGAACTACGGCTTGAGCATAGATAACATCTCTTAAAATGTGTATACATTTTTTTGGCACTCCCAGTATAAATCCCCCTGCCTTCCCTCCCACCCTCCCTCTGCCTTCCAGCAATTCAGCTCATAAATTACTTAGGGACAACCAAATAGGCACTTTCCTTTGAATTCTACCAAGCCCCAGAATTGAGGAGTCAAAAAACAGCCAGGCCCACGGCATTCAATGTCTTCTGAGGTTTAACAAAATGGCCTAGAACTCTAGTTCCCTTGACAAGAAAGGCTGAACAAACCTTACCAGGGCAAAGCTTTCTTCTCTTGGCTGTTTGGATTTTGATTTTCAGGTATCTGCTGGATGCTGGATGGAGATTGGAGCCCCTGGGACTCTGAGGGCTGAGCTGCGGGCTGCCTGTCCCCTCTGGGGAAGTTGGGCAGCACGAAGCTGCTGTGGCTGAGCGTCCTCTGGGCCCAGGCCCACCCCACTCTTCTGGGCAGTGAGCAAGCCTCTAGTGGTCCACTTGTCCCTTCTCAGGATGAGCAGCTGAGTGAATACCATAGTCACTATTCCTAAAAAAGGAGTGAACATTTGCTGTGCTGTGAAACCCTTTTTCCTCTTAGGGAGGCAGCCACAACTATCAGCAGAGCAGGCAGTCTTCGTGGCGTTTCACAAACTTGCCTAGTTATAAGAACCACCTGGTACTAAGTGTATGGATGCCAGCTCCAGAATTCCTGAATCAGCATCTCCAGAGAGGCCTGGGGACAGCTGTTTCACAAGCCCCGGGTGATTCTTATGAGCTGGCACATTAGGGAAATGATGGAACGAGGAGAGAGGCAGGAGCATTTTTAAAGCAGACAGAACTCAGCTAATAGCTCTTACATCCAGAATGAATCAAAGGGAAGGCATTCCTAGCATGCGGCCCTGCCAAGGCCTGCGATGGTTGTGAGAGCCCAAAGAGCCTCTAGTCCAAATAAGACTTCTTTAAAGTGACCCTCATAGCCCAGGCTGATCTTTTATGTGACACTTCTTCTTGAGTGTGCTGTAGAACAACGAATGATTTTTAGCTGATTGGGGAATGGGAGAGAGGAGGGAAAGGGACAGTATATCAAAGACTTAAAAAGGTACAGTTGAAGAAAATATTCTTTATTAGGAATTGCTTCAATTTGTGTTTAGTCAAAGGTAATTTATTTTGAAATTTCTGAAAATTTAAAAGGCTGTGAGATTTTAATCTTTTTCAAAAGGGGATATGACTGTAAAATGTTTGTGGTTGCCTGGGATAAACTAAGAACTACAGGTCAGATTGGCTGGGGATGGCTCTCAATAGCAGGGACCCCCAGAAGTTCACCCTCCCTGGACCATGCCTGATTCTCCCCTCTGCCATCTTTCCACAACTCAGATCCCACACAAATCAATACCTGTGTGAAGTCACTGACTGGTTCACTGCTGCCCATGAGATATAATCTTTATCTGGCCTCACTCTGATTTTCTGAATTTATTTCCTGCACTGCTCACCACGTGCACTTTATTCTTGCAACATCAGGCTACTGGAGTTCTCTGAGCACCTTAGGTACAATCCCACCTCTGAACTTCTCTGCTCATGCTGTGCCTTTTCTCCGTTTCTCTCTCTGAAGAGCTCCAACTCATCCTTCCGGTGCCTGTCCATTAAGTCCCTCTCATCTACCTGGCAGAGTGAATTGCTTCTAAAATGAGACAGGTTGGGCTGGTCGAGTGGCGCAGTGGTTAAGAGCTGGCTTGGGACACCAGTGGCCCCGGTTCGGATCCCACATGAGGGCCAGTGACACTGCCCTCTTTAAAATGAGACAGGTTGTTGAATGAGAAGTCAGAGTAGTCTTGAGGAGGGGCAGTGGGGTCTGAGTCAGCTGTACACTGGCCCAGTTCTGCCCCAGGACAGGCCCTGTTGTTGGTCAGAGCATGTTTTCCTCTTTCTCCCTCCCTCCCTCCATTCCTTCCTTCCTTCCTTTTTTCCTATTGTGGCAAAATATACAAAACATAGAACTTACCATTCCATTTAAAATGTATATATTGGGTTGTCAGGAAAGTCATGACATATTTTTCTGTTTTTCAATGGAAAAATGTGACATGACTTTCCCGGTGACCCAATAGTTCAGTGGCATTAAGTATATTCACAGTTTTGCAACCATCACCACCATCCACCCACAAAACTTTTTCATCCTGCAAAACTGAAACTCAGTACCCATTCAACAGTAACTCCCCAACCCGTCCCCCAGCCCTCCCAGCCCCTGACAATCACTGTTCTACTTTCTGTCTCCATGTATTTGACTACTCTAGGTATCTCATATAATGGAATCATACAGTATTTGTTCTTTAGTGTTTGGCTTATCTCACTGAGCATAATATTTTCAAGGTTCATCCACGTTGTAGCATGTGTCAGAATTTCACTCCCATTTTTTTTTTAAAGATTTTATTGGGGAATCGGGGAAGGGGAACAATTTGCTGTCCTTTTGTTCTTCAGTCTAGTAGTGGATGATGTTGCTTCACTGGACCATGTTGGTACTGTGATCATTGCACTCTTCCCAGATGAGCTAGATCGATCGCCGCCCATTGGACGGCCACTCATGCTGGATGCCAGCCACTCAGGGTAGCTTACAGCAGCCCACTGAAGCCTAAGCCTATGCCTAAGCCAGGGACTCTTGGCATCCCAGCTCCAGGTCGAGCTGTTATTCATCATCTTAGCTATAGAGGGTGCAGCGTCACTGGACCATGTGGGATCCGAACCGGGGCCCTGCTGCTCAGAGCTCCCAGTCCCAAGCCAACTCTTAACAACAAGCCATTCAGCCGGCCCTTTACCCCTTTTTTTATGTTGAGTATTATTCCATTGTATATATATGTATACATGCCACATTTTGTTTATCCATTCTTCCATTGATGGACATTTGATTGTGTTCACCTTCTGGCTATTGTGAATAATGCGGCTATGAACTTGAATTACAAATATCTGTTGAGTCCCTGCTTTCAGTTTTTGGGGGTATTGAAATTCCACCTGTGAGTGGCTGGCTAATATGGTAATTCAATGTTTACTTTCTTCAGGAACCACTGTGCTGTTTTCCATAGCCACTATACATTCCCACCAACAATGCACGGGGCTTTCAATTTCTCTACATTCTTACATTTTTATTTTGTTATTTTATTTGTTATTTTAAATAACATTAGTTATTTTCTCTTTTTTTTGATAATAGCTATTCTAATGGGTAATTTCAGTTTGAATTTTCCTAATTAGTGATGTCAAGTCTTTCTTTTTTGAAAGCATACATTTAATTGAGGAATAACTTATATACAATGTAGTGCACCCATGTTAAGTGTACAGTTTAATGGATTTTGACAAATGTATACACCTATGTGACCACTACCACAATCACATATTTCTATCACCCTCCCCCCCCCGCACTCCGACCCTTTTACAGTCAATTCACCCCCTCTTACTGTCAACTCCAGGCAACCTCTGATCCGCTTTTTATTATAATAGTTTGCATTTTCTAGAATTCCATATAAATGGAATCATACAATATGTACTCTTTTGTATCTGGCTTCTTTCACTCAGCATAATAGGAGATTCATCGATGTTGCTCCTTTGTATTTGTTTATTGCCTATTATTGTCAATTAATATTCCATTGTATGGACACCACATTGTTTATCCATTCATCTACTAATAGACATTTTGGCTGTTTCCAGTCATAAGGCTGTTAGGAACACAAGCTATTGTAAACATTCTTTAACAAGTCTCTGTGTGGAATATGCTTTTATTTTTCTTAAGCAAATACTTAGGAGTAGAATTGCGAGGTCATAAGGTACGTGTGTGTTTAACTTCGTAAGAAACTGTCAAACTTTTTCCCAAAGAGGCTATGCCATTTTATATGCATGTGCCATCAGCAATGTAAGAGAGTTTGCGTTGCTTCCCATCCTTGTCAGGGCGTCCTTCCATCTGAAAATCTCTCTGACTTCCTCTGGCTGAGCTCAGAGGATTACCAGTGATGGGGCCTAAACTCTGCCTATGGGCACCAGTGGCAAATATAAAGGGAAAGGACAAAGTAGAGAAGATAAAATTATAAAGCATTATCTTGCACAGATAATACTATATAAAGTTTGTATGTACCTCAGAATATGGAGTTCTGGTAACCTCAATCTGATGTCAGTAGACAACAATTTACAAAGGAAATACTGGTTCCACCAAGAGCTAGTATAGATCCAAATCCCACCTCCAAACCTGTAAAACAGATTTCAGCCTATTAAGTGCATGTCTAGCTAGACTCATTGAACTATAACCTGATTACTCAGTTTAACAAGTACTACCTCTCACCTCCTATCAGAGAGAAATGCTTAGTTCTTCTAGTTACTACATATCAATCAGTAGGACTAAATGTGGTTGGATTAAGAAATGTTAAATATCTAAATAATTCCACATGCCTATTAAAGTACTTAAAAATTCTAGTTAAGGGCTGGTCGAGTGGCGCGTTGGTTAAGAGCTGGCTTGGGATGCCAGCGACTCCGGTTCGGATCCCACATATGAGGGCCAGTGACTCTGCCCTCTACAGCTAACAACAGCTCCACGTGGAGCTGGGCTGCATGAGTCCCGGCAATGGTGTAGGCTGCAGCCCCTGCTGCAGTGGGCTGCCATAGGCTACAGTGAGTGGCAGGCAGCCAGCGTGAGCGGCTGGCAGCCAGCGAGAGCTGCCAATAGCCGCAGTGAGTGACATCCAGAGGCCAGCGACCTATCTGCCTCATCCGGGAAGAGCGCAATGATGATACCAACATGGGCCAGGGAAGCCATGTCCTCCACAACTAGACTGAAAAACAAAAGGACAGCAACTTGTCTGTTCCCCTCCTCCAATTCCCCAATAAAATCTTAAAAAAAAAAAAAAAAATCTAGTTAAAAAGGGTACTTTTTTTACATGTGAATGAGGCTACTGATAACATCTGAGGCAGTGTTGTTTTAAGGAACAAAGTTTATCTGTTAAAATAAGCAAAATGGCAATTGAAATTAAGTTAAGTTGGAAACCAGTATCACCCCTGACATTGGTTTCATAAACTTTTTTTAAGGTCACTTTGAGAGCATGACTATTATTTTAAAAATCTAAAGATTGTAATTAGTACTGAAACACTAAAAATAATCTCGAAAAACATGTTGACACAGAAATCCAAACTTGATCACCCTGTTCTTCCCCAAGTGGCTTTTAAGTGTATCAGCACCCCATCAGAGGAAGTCAGGTATTTAAGAACAAATCTTCATTTAAATGCCTACTCTTCTTTGGTAGGACTTGAAGCATTAGTATTTCGTGTTTCCTCAAATATTCCCCTGGGGTCAGTTCTCATCTTTGCCTCTTTTCACATATAACAGTGGTAAGACATGTGCTGCCTGAGCTGAGTCTAGGACCCAGGCCTTTGAGATGTTTTTATAATCTGTCTGTTGATATTTAAAACTACTGTATTTAAATAACTGAAAGATCTTCAGAAATCATGGCCATGTTTTTATACAGGTACAGTACTAGGATGGTAAGCCATTTCTTTAAGGCTATTGTGAGTTTTCAAACATTATCTTTGGTAGATTTCACTGATGGCCTCAATTCTTCATTTTCTGTAGCCATACCTTTACCAAATGACTTTGAAATTCCTTTCACTAAAGGAGAGTGTCTACTTCTCCATCCCCTTGAACATGGCCAATAGGATATGACTGTAGTGAGGATGTACCAATTCCAATCCTAGACCTCAAGACGTCCTGCATGTTTCCTCTTCTTTCTTGCTCCTCTGCCACTGCCACGGCATGCTTGGAAATGAGACCTGTGGAGCAGTTAAGTCACCTCTGTCATCCCAGTCGAAGCCTTCCTAAATCAGTTACTAGATTCCCAGATACCTCAGTAGAACTACCTAGCTGACAAACACAAAGCATGAGCAATAAATGCTCGTTATTATACACCTCTGGGGTTTTGCGTGGTTATGTAGCAATGCCGGACTGATGTCTCTGTGTCAACAGTAGTTTTTAAAACTCAAAGATACAATTTTAAAATAAAGGGGCCTATAGTATACTCTCCTTTTGCCCCTTTTGCACCATGAGAAGTGATAATGAGTTTCCAGGCTGTTTTTTAAATACATCTAACACGGGGGCCGGCTGAGTGGCACGGTAGTTAAGAACTGGCTTGGGACGCCAGTGGCCCCGGTTCGGATCCCACATATGAGGGCCAATGACACTGCCCTCTAAAAATAAAAATAAATACATCTAACACCATCAAAAAACTGTTAACTGTGGGTGTCTCTGACATGACAGGGGTGTGAGGGAAGGTTTTCACTGTACATCCTTTTAAAATTTGAACCATATGAATGTTACCTATTCAAAAAAATACATTAAAAGTCCTACATGAGGGCCGGCCAAGTGGCGCTGGTTTGGGAAGCCAGCGGCCCCGGTTCGGGTCCCACATATGAGGGCCAGTGACACTGCCCTCAAAAAAAAAAAAATCCTACATGAATACAGAGCATTGAGTTGTATCTCTAGAGGAGAAGGCACATGTTTCTACACATACAAAGCAAATAATTGAGAAACAACTATTTGTGAGGCTAAATCTTTCAATGAATACTGTCTGATATTTAAGGTCATTATCGAGGGGAAATAGCTAGAGAATCTAGTACTTTAATAACTTTGCAGATAGACATGATCATTTACAGGATAATTGTGAAAAACTCTCGCATCTTAACAGATAAAATGTGGTTTCCTGCTTGCTGACTACAAAATATATAATAGGTCAGAGATTTCTTTTAAACATGAGTTCCGTAGTTCTCAAAGCTGGGTGTGCATAAGAATCACCCCAGCCTCTTGTTGAAAATGTGGATGGATAGTCCAGGTGCCATCACAGAGATTCTGGTTGTAGGTGTGGGATGGAGCCCAGAAATCTCTATTATTGCTTTCCTAAAGCATAACCATCAACATTCTCTTCCCTTTGCTGGAATGTATATTTTCCTTCTTTCCTTTCTTCCCTAGAGAGCAGTTTATAACCATTACCATTACAGGGGAAAAAAAATCACTGCTCATTAGATAGGAGCCAGTGCTATCCTGTTTTAAACTGCAGCTATTTGATTATTGCTGAGATACGACATTTTTTCCCCCATACGTTTTACTTCCTCTTTCACCGTTTAGTAGATCTTTCATCAACTAGTAAGAGGGCTTCGGTAATGAAGAATTTACCTCAGGTTTATTGTATGTGCTGCAAACGTGTTTCCAGCGATGACTTCCTAAATCTTTGTTTTCTCCTGGGCACAGTGGAGTCATGGACCCCCTCGGGATGACCTCTGGGCTGACTTTTCTGAGGGTTTCCAAAGCTACTCATTCCAGCACCAGCAAGACTCCTGATGCTGACTTCCACCCCCACCATGTCCCTGAGGTCACCATTTTTCAACTAAACCCAGAGACAAGAAACATACCTACATCTGCTTTCTGGTCACCAGGCACTGCTGCTATCTGCCAGGGACTGTCTTTACAAACAGGAGTCTGGTCGCCACTCTAAACCACCAGCCTTTTTTGAAGTGGTTTTATGTATGAGATTAGAACCTTTTAAGCTATCTTTCTCCCTGGAAAAGAACTCAAGAGGGGAGAAAATATACAGCAAGATAAATATCACCTAAAATAAATTTTGATTAAGCACCTATATTACTAATGTTACATTAACATTGCCCTAATTTTACCAGTTTTTAAAATTGCTCCAGGAAATGATTTTAAGGATATGAGAATTGAATGTTTTGAGTGCTTAGATCTCTGACATGGCCAAATTTTGCCTCAGGGACATATCTTAGGGCTCTGCTCCTCAAAGTATGGCCCAAGGAGCCGCAATGTCCACATTGTCTGGGAATTTGTTAGACTGCAGACACCTCACCCTGGACTTACTACATCAGTCTGCAGTTGAACAGTATCTCTAGATTAATTTGAATGCATGTTAAATTTGAGATGCTCTCTTTTAAAGCAGTGATATCAACTCTGGCTTATGCATTAGAATCTCTTGAGCTTGACAAAAATATGCCCAGGCCCCGCCCCCAAAGATTCGGACTCCTATTGGTCGAGAGGGGGAAGGGGCACTGGCATTGTTTATGAGCTTTTCAGTGATTCTGTGTGCTGCCTGAGATAAGGACTTAAAATTTTCTAAAACTTTCTTGTAATAATGGACAGTTGATAAAACTGTAAAATATGAGGTCTTCAAATTCCTTGCTTCTCAACTATTATATATTATAATTAAATCCCAAAACCAGTTAGCTCCTAGAAAACAGAGATATAGGAAAAAGAAAAAAAATTCTTTTTGACATCATGTTGCCAGCTTCAAGAGCAACTTAGTATCTCAGGATAAAAGAAACAAAACAACAAAAACACACACAAAACAATTGAGCTCTTGGCCTTAAATACATCTCAGTGTTTGCAATCCCACCCTTGGTCATGTCCTTACTACCTTGGATGGATCACATGGTGGCATCTAAAATGGTCAAATTTTGTGGTAATTAAGAGGGGCTAAAGAGCCAGACTGGTCCTGCCACCACCCAGTGTCTTCAGGCTACTAGTAATGCAGCTTTCAAAGCTAATCTCCTGGGAGCTTATGAGTCATTTCCTGAAGTGATAAACACACAGGCAGCTGGGTAGAAACATGCTATGTTATCTGAATTCCAAGATGCTACTGAATCTGACCTTTGATTTTCTGTGTTTCCAGAAGAGCAGCATGCAGTCAACAGTCCCCGTGACAAGAAGCACAGAGCTTCACGTGTACTGTATAGTGCTGGCAAGCACCACGGTGGTTCACAGCAGCTGTGTGGAAACCAGGCCTCACACAACACTCTCCAACTTCCAGGCCACACTGGACCTAATGTCTTGAATCAGTTTCTATTGCTCCAAGGTACTGATCCCCTTAGCTGTGGGACTGCCAGAAACCCAACGTGGTGGCCTTCAGCACTGAGCTGTTTACCCCTCTGTGCTTTAGAATTATAACCAGTTTCTATGGCTTCTTGAAAATAAGAAAACTGGAAATCTCGCATTAAGATCAGTGTTTTCAAACATTTTTGGTTCAAAACACCTTAATACACTTAAAAATTATTTAGGACCCCAGAGAGTTTTCATGTATGTAGGTTATATCCAGTGGTGTGTTGGGGTCAGCTGTGCCAGCTCATGAAAATTAGTATTAGAGGAATTTTTCAAGCCAATTGTAAAACCATTGGAAGCTTCAAATTGGCAAGGGAGGAGTATTTACACTATGGAAATTGGCAAATGCTACAAATCAGGGATTTTTTTTTTTCTGGAGATCCGGTTTAGCGGTAAACCACTGATTATATCTACCAATAGTTACCATATTAAAAATTAAAAAAAAACTTTTAAAAATATTTCATTCACTTAAAAATAATACTATTAAGGGCCGGCCGAGTGGCTCAGTTGATTAAGAGTTCGCGAGCTGAGCTCTGAGCAACAGCAATTCGATGCCCAGCCAGAGCTGAGCTGCCTTTGAGCTGCCAACAGGTGGCAGGATGGCTGAGCTAAAAAAAGGAAGAAAAAAAAATGTTTTCCCCAATGATTGAATGAGAAGAGTTGCATTGTTTTCTATTTTTGCAATCCATTAGAGGATGGCTTAAAAAAAAGACAGATTTTCTTATCTGCTTCATCGTTCAATCTGTTGCACTATCACATGTCATTTAGCCCCAGGAAAACTCAATAGTATACTCATGAGAGAATCAGCCCAAAAAAGGGCAAATGATGTCTAATGTTTTAAGATCGTTTTGACCTTGTACATACATCTAAAAGGGTCTCAAGGACTCAGACTCGCCGCATTGCAGCATTTCTCCTCTGCTAAGAATGCAGCTTACTTAAAACACAAATAAGTTTATCCTGTGATCAATTACTCTCTGTGAGCCTTTGCTCTAGTAATTTTGAAATAAACAGCCACACAGCTACGCAAATTCTGCCAGGAAATTACTGTTGGGGACTGTTTTTCCCCTTAATTTTTTTTTTTTTTTTTTTTTTTAAGATTTTATTGGGGAATTGGTGGAGGGGAACAGCGTTGGGGAATCGGGGAAGGGGAACAGACAAGCTGCTGTCCTTTTGTTCTTCAGTTTAGGTGCGGAGGATGTTGCTTCACTGTTGGTATCGTCATTGCGCTCTTCCCGGATGAGGCAGATCGGTCGCTGGCCTCTGGATGTCGCTCATCGCGGCTATTGGCAGCTCACGCTTGGCTGCCAGCCGCTCACGCTGGCTGCGGGCCACTCACTGTAGCCTATGGCAGCCCACTGCAGCCCACACCATCACCGGGGCTTGCACAGCCCAGCTCCAGGTGGAGCTGTTCAGTTAGCTGTAGAGGGCAGTGTCACTGGCCCTCATGTGGGATCCGAACCGGGGCCGCTGGCATCCCAAAACCAGCGCTCAACCAATGCGCCACTCGGCCGGCCCTCCCCTTAATTTTTACTATGACACCTAGGTGAAGACAAGCTACCAGTGGAGGGTCCAGGCCTCAGAAAAACATTAAAAAAAGCTTGCTTATAAACACTGCTTAACTTTTTCCACTTGCTCTCAGAACTCAAGATTTCCTGAAGGTCGTGCAAACATTTTTCTTAATTTCTTAAATTCGGTACAACCTAAAATTTTCCACATGTATATTCAACAGCCAAATATTCCATTTCCTTGAAAATCCTATTTTTGATTTGGTGGAAAAAAACATTTGTGTGTTAAGAAAATCCAAGTTTGTCTCTTGGACTCAAACACATTTTGAAAAATAACAATAGAAGAGTTTTAAAGGTCACTTTCTGGTTAGAGTAGGGATCCTACTTCTGGTGTCCATGAGTTGGGCTGACTTCATTGAATATATCTAGTTCTGAAACACTTGTGGAGAGCCCAGACCTAAAAAACCTAAGCTTGTGTGTTAACTTAAAAATTCTGTGTTAACAGAACTCTTGTTTAGTTGAAATGATTTTTCTGTTGGCTATGAATCTAGAAATATATTATCACAGAAGTTGTGATTGGTTTTCAACTCTCAGAGTTACTTGTGATTTTGCTTTTAATTTCCTCTCCTCCCCTCTACTCCAGAGAGTGTTAGATGGCAAAGGATCATCACTCAAGGACAGCCCTTCTTTGGGTTTCAGCACGTCGTCCTGGCTCTGACATCTGTTTCTCTCTTTATTAGGAAAGAACTGCAGACTCTGTCCTCTCTTGCCTATAACCCAGGAATCGGAACATATTCTCAATGATATAACCTGGAAATTACCTAAGAAGGGATAAAAAATTAAGGGCTGGCTGAGTGGCTCAGTTGGTTAAGATCTCACTCAAGGGTGTGAGCTGAGCTCTGAGAAACAGCAGTTCGATGCCCAGCCTGAGCTGAGCTGCTGCTGAGCTGCCAACAGATGGCAGGATAGCTAATCACCCGATGCCTTTGGTAGAAATTATGCTGTCTCCCCAACCCCCAGATACATTCTGCATGCTCCAAGAAGTTGACCTTTATGGACTCTCTTGACCTCTGGGTTTAAGATCAGAAGCCATGGGAGGCACCAGCAAAAAAACAGAGAACGAGGGTTAGTGCATTCCCTCCTCCACCCCTTTGGGCTGGGTCAGGGGGTCAGCAAACTGTGGCTCTTTGGGTACACACAGGTGACTGAAGTAAAATTGAAAATGAAAATAAAACTATCATAGTTTCATTTATAAAATTTTTCAAGGATATTATTCACATAACGGTGATGTCATTTGTTTTAATGGCTCTCAAACGATTTTTAAATTGTTGTGAGGGACAGGATTGGCTCTTTTGTCTCAAAAGTATGCCGAACCCTGGGCTGGGTGGTAACAGCCTCCCCTAACTGCTTGTCCCCGAAGCACTTTACCATCCCGTTGGCTACCTTAACCCCGTCCACATCTCTGCAAATCACGTCTTCATTAAATACTCTTCAGCTAAACCTTTAGACTGGCCTTCTTGCCAGGACCCTGCAAGATACAATACAAATTTATTCCAAACAGATACCAAGCAAACACTCAAGTTTATTAATATAAGTTACATACATATTTTAAAAAGAGAGAACATTAAAACAGTGACATAATATTTTATAAGTACAGGCAGATAATATAGTTGTGATAGTCATATTAAGTCAGGGGTATTATATACAGACTGAATAAACAATGACAGTGAATCTCCAGAGTTGGATACAATGAATATAGCAACTAAGTTAATAAAATCAATGCTAGCTTCTACTTACAATACATCCTTTAATGTAAATTATTATGAGGCATTTGGAAATAGTTTTTTTCTTTTAAATAGGTAAGCATTTGCCTTGCAACTTCCCACTTTTTTTGTTTAAGATGTCAACATTTTTTCATATGGAAAAAACATACACATTTCAACCTAATTTTCAAATTATTTTGTCAAATTCATGAGGACTTTCTGTACTTGATACTCATCACGGGGTTAAAAAAATCCTTTCAAAAACCATCTCATTAACTACTAGAAAAAGTGAATGGAAAAACAATAATCTTGCTAGATTTTAAGTCAATTTAATTTTCTTCTGTTATTGCTAATTAGACTGCCATAATTGATTCTTTAAAAAAACCCGATCTGAGTACTCTATTGAAAACATTTGTAAATAAGCAGTGTCCAATTAATGTAGACTGAAGGAGTTACTTGTAAAAATACACTTCTTGTACTGTATTGTATTTTTATCTAAAGTTATAACCACAGAAAGCAGTAATCCAAGTGTTCAAAGTTCTTCATCTGACAGGCTGTGTGAAATTTACTTGGTGACATCTGGCCAAAAACACTTCTTTAGATAATGATATATTGACTGTACACATATCCCACTCTTATATATTGGTGTACTTCGTTTTTCTTGAGGGCAGCTCTCAGTCTTATTCAACTCTATTGCCCAGCACCCATCAGAGCACTTAATGGGTATTCCTGTTTGCTTCATGAGTATTTCCATCTGAGAATGGACCTTTCAGAATAATTGCTGGAAGTGAACCTGCCTTCTTTCTCTGTTCTTAAAATGGGCAGATAAGTCTTTTAGATTCCGTATCTCCTGGGATGGCACATCCTACTTTGCCAATTTCTGATAAACATGATCAGTTCCCAGCCAGCCCTTGAGGGAGCCCCAGGAGGAGAGCAAACATGGCAGTTCTGATCCTTCCATTCTCTGGGAGGCTCAGCAGGAGGGTTTCTGGCCCATCTGTGCCTGAACCGACCCTGCTCATCTGTACTGCTCCGACTCCTCCATCTGCGGGCGGGTTAACTTGAAAGCCAACATCAGGGCCAGCCGAGTGGCGTGGTGGTTAAGCGCTGGTTTGGGAAGCCAGCAGCCCCGGTTCGGGTCCCACATATGAGGAACATTGACACTGCCCTCAAAAAAAAAAAAAAGAAAAAAAAAAGAAAGCCAACATCAGGTCACTAGTAGGACCTATGCTCATTCTGGGTTTACATATACAACATGTAACATCAAAAATGAAGGGCCGGCCGAGTGGCGCGGTGGTTAAGCGCTGCCTTGGGAAGCCAGCGACCCCGGTTCGGTCCCATATATGAGGGCCAGTGACGCTGCCCTTAAAAAAAAAAAAAAAAAAAAAGATACCCATATCATGTCTTCGTAATTTAAAGACTACAAAATTTGATATGTTGAAAATGAAAAACAACGTTTTCTACACAGATAGTATTAAACTAAGTCTTATCTCTCAATAACTTAAAGCTGTTGAACAATTTCAAAATACACTTATTTGTAAAAGCTGTATTAAGTCCAAATGACAGAATCCCTCACTATTGACAGGCATCTTTAGAGGTTCGGGGTTATACTCCACCAACCTAAATGGATATTAAATCAGAGAATCAGGGTTTATTTTCATAATCTCTGGGGGAAAAAAGAGGGTTTCAAAGTGCCTATTCTATGCACTGCAACTGATACAAGCATATGTAGACACATACATATGTATACACATATATGTTCAGTAAGTCACCTATCTATACCAAAAAGTGACATTTAGTTATTATTGTAGACACATACATATGTATACACACATATGTTCAGTAGGTCACCTAACTATACCAAAAAGTGACATTTAGCACTGGAACTACTGTGTTGGAATAACTGTTTTATATTCATATTATCTTTTTCTGTAAGTAACATATACGCTTCATGGCTCTCGTAAGAAGGAGGCATGCGAATCATACCATTTGTTGTTTTAGATGGTAAAGTAAATAATTTTTGGCAGGGGCTCATAGAATCCTCAGGCTATTTGCTCTTTTAACCTTTCCTTTTTAACCCACCAGCAGTCCCTTTCTCTAAGTTAATAGCTTTTTGTATATGCTATTATTCAGGTTACTGGAGCAGGTATCTATTTTACTTGCCATCAGCTGACCGCTGCTATTATAACTGCTGGGATCAGAACTCGCTTTGCAGCACAAAATACTGTAGAGGTACCTCTGGCACTCAGAGGAAGCATAATAGTAAATCAAAGGATCAATGCAGCAACTTATGCTGCTGACACAGACACAGAGGAGGTAGGCAAAGTAGGCGGCTTCTGTGGAGGGGTTGTGAGAAAGGAATGCGTAATGCAGAATCAGGAGGACGTTTGTGGGTCCAAAGCAAACGATGAAGATGCAGAAAACAGCAGCCGACAAGAACAAAGCTCGGGACTTCTTGTTCTGGGTGGCAACGGTGGAAGAGCTGAGACACTGAATGATAGACACATAGCAGACTGTGGAAATGATCAACGGCACGAAAAAGAAGACAGCAGAGAAGGCTGAGAAGTAATAGGCATAATAGCCCTCGAGCAGGGTTTCATTGAGCACGTCATGGCAGGTGGTGATGTTGAGCCCTGGCACCTGGGTGGTTTGTTCCTTGAGGAGAAGAGGCACCACCCCTGAGATGGCCATAGCCCAGATGGCCAGACAAGTGAAGGAGGCCCTCCCCAGAGTCCGCCAGGAGAGGGACTGGATGGGGTACACCACCGCCAGGAACCGGTCAGCGCTGATGACCGTCATGAGCATGATGGAGGCATACATGTTACAGTAAAACGCCGCAGTGACGAAGCGACACATTGCAGACCCAAATTTCCAGTCACTTCCAGAAAAGTAGTAGCTGATCTTAAAGGGGAGCACAGACACGAAGAGCACATCTGCTGTGGCCAGGTGTAACATATACACCACGGCAGGCTTCTTGACCTTCATTTTCAAGACGAACACAACTATGGCCATGATATTTAGAGGAAGGCTGATTACAAAAACGCCAGTGTAGATGGAGGGGATAAAGACAGTCAACCAGGCGCTGGTCAGATATCCCGAGGCATCTTTCGAGATGAACACAGGAGGTCCTTTTTGAAGAGGACTGCTTTGATTGATGGATCTGTCTTCAGCTAACCTGCTTTGATTTTTCTCCTCCTCGTCCTCCAGGGGGAATGGTTCAAATCCATCATTGGAATTCCTGAGAAAAAAGGACCGAGGAGCCGCAGAAGCATTTGTTGCTTTTAACTCTAAAAAGTTTTTAAAACAAACAAACAAAAACAAAAACAGAATGAATTAAAACAGCCAAAGAGACAAGAAGAGTGTACATTTCACTTTTGCTTTTTGTTTTCTTACTAGAAGAGTAGGTGGTAAAGAGCAGGGGAAGCACAAATGGATTACAGATTTTATCAGAGAACTGGCTAACTCAAGATACTGTACAGCATTATGTTTGGCACAAGCAAACATGTTTAAAACTCTGCTCCTCAGAGGGACATAGGTGAATGATACCCTTTCAGGGAGCTGGCCTGCAGACCTCAGGAGCACCTGAGTACCTGACATGAGAGAGACGAGCAGTGATTTCGATACCATCCTTTCTACACTAGCCACCATCCATATAAATGAATCACTCCCAGGCTCTGTGACTTCTCTTACCTCCATACGCCTTCACATGTACATTGTCTCCATTTAGTTTGTAGCACCTCTTGAAACTCATCAATTGGATGAGTTTTTCAATGGAAAAATCCACAAGAAGTTGAGGAGACTGCCTAAAGGTTTTGGGGTGAGAGGCAAATTCAGAGTAGGACCGACGGCTCCAATTGCCATGACCATTATCCATGTGGCAGTAGTTTTCCTCTAACATCTTTAGTTTGTCTACATGGTAGCATGTCCCAAATCTCTCATCATATTTGGGTCCACCCCACAGTCTCTTGGGTTATCTTATAACTACAAGGTGCCTACCACCTCAGCCATCTTCCTGCCTCCTTCCTCAGCGGGTCAGTGGAGAGGCAGGTATTCGTGGCCAACGGCCTTCCTCAGCTCAGCTCCAGAATACTACATGCATCGAGGCAGATGCCAGGCCAACCAGGCTCTTCTGAGTATCAACCAGAAATCAAAATAAAGGCTCAAGTCACAAACTTCCTCCTTTTATCACCTTCTTTCATCAAAAACATCCATTGGGTAGCTGGCCGAGTGGCACATTGGTTAAGAGCTGGCTTGGGATGCCAGCTCCGGGCAGCAGGGCCCCGGTTCGGATCCCACATATGAGGGCCAGTGACACTGCCCTCTCCAGCTAAGATGGTGAATGGCAGCTCCATCTGGAGCTGGGCTGCTGTGAGTCCCGGGGCAGCAGAGCTGCAGCCCCTGCTGCAGTGGGCTGCCATAGGCTACAGTGAGTGGCTGGCAGCCAGCGTGAACTGCCAAGAGCTGCTGTGAGCGGCCGTCCAGAAACCGGTGACCAATCCACCTCACCCGGGAAGAGCACAATGACAATACCAACATGGGCCAGTGAAGCAATGTCCTCCACAACAAGACTGAAGAACAAAAAAGGACAGCAACTTGTCTGTTCCCCTCCCCCAATTCCCCAATAAAATCTTTAAAAAAAAAAAAAAAAGGAAGAAATGCAACACTTAGCTGCTGGAATTCAACCAGCTTTTCTTTCCAAGAACTTTGCTAAAATTCTAACATTAAGAGCCCTTGTTTGGCTTTGGAAGCTGAAGAGAAGGGAGAGAAACCCCATGGGAAAAAGGGCAAGGCCTCTATCACTGTGAGTGTTCGCAACAAACGCTGGACATATATGTCATGGAAAAGTGATGTTGGAGAATTTAAAAGCTGGCTAGAAATGGGATAAGAAGAGTGAATTTCCAAACTTTTGGTTTTATTTTTCAGTAGTGGAAACTTCCTGCTGACAAACACTTAGAGGCATAATGCAATAAAAGAAATAGTCCTGACTCTGGACTGGCTCTGTAAGGTCCTACCAGACCTAGCCATCTCTTAGAATAAAATTACAAACACTGGAGTAAAATTACAAATCCCTTCATTCCCAAATCAATGGCTTAAAGGCATTTAGGTTCACAGAGTAGTGCTGGGAAGGGGAGGAACAAATCTTGAAAGAAAGGATGGCACCCTGTGAGTTTCTTGTTTCCAGTGGCTTTTAGCTTGAGAGAATGTCAAAGTCAGTGCTATAAAGGACGGTTAAGACTCAGATAGAAATCCCACAGTCTTTCTGGCCTGAAGAACCAAAGGACAGAGTTCAGTGCAATCACAGACAATGGAAAGTGAAGAGAGAATCCTAGAGACGGACCTTAAATTCCAGTGAAAATTCTGCCCCAGGCTTTGGGTGACTCTTGAACCAGGCTTGTTTAGGGAAGATGCAAAGCAGCTCTGCTAAAGATAAAAGAACCTAAGTGCTACTTTTGCTCATGAGGGAGAATTTGTAGTTTGAGTCCACCCAAATTAATTGCCTGCTAAATGAAAAACACCAAAATTCTTTGGAGGAATAAAACAAAATCTAGTTTTTACTATATGACAATGTCCACCATACAATCTAAAATCATTTGATATAAAAAGAATCAGAAAGTGAGACCCAGTCTCAAAAAATAAAAAAGTAAAAAAAGATAATTAATGCAAACTAATTGCAAGATGACCCAGGTTTTGAAAGTAGCTGATAAGAATTTTAAAGGATGTATTACAACGATGCTAAGTGAAGTAAAGAAAAATATTTCAGGGTCGGCAGAGTGGCTCAGTTAAGAGTTCGCTTAAGAGCGTGAGCTGAGCTCTGAGCAACAGCAGTTCGATGCCCAGCCCGAGCTGAGCGGCCGCTGAGCTGCCAGTTGGCAGGATGGCTCACCTAAAAAAAAGAAAGAAAAAAAAGTAAAATATTTCAGGGCTGGCCAAGTGGTGCATTGGTTAAGAGTTGGCTTGGGACGCCAGCTCTGAACGGGACCCCGGTTCAGATCCCACATATAAGGGCCAGTGACGCTGCTCCCTCTACAGCTAGGATGGTGAACAACAGTTCGACCGGGAGCTGGGCTACCGTGAGCTGCTGTGAGAGGCCATCCAATGGCGGCGAGCAACTGCCTCACCCGGGAAGAGCGCAATGATAATACCAACATGGGCCAGTGAAGCGGAGTCCTCCACAACTAGACTGAAGAATAAAAGGACAGCAACTTGTCTGTTGCCCTTCTCCGATTCCTCAACGCTGTTCCCCTCTCCCAATTTCCCAATAAAATCTTTAAAAAAAAGAAAAAAATTTCATTGAAATGGATTAACAGAAAACCAGAAAATATCAACAAAGAAACCAGTCAATGAAAATTCTAGAACCAGAAAATAAAATACAATAAATTGGTATGTATTTCCAAAATGAAGAGTAAAGCTAGAATAGTACCAACTAAGAGACAGCAGTAGAACAGGGCAGTAGAGCAGTGAAAGGTTGAGGTCAAACTATCTCAGCAAGGTCATTGTTGGGCCGCTGAGGGTGAAGGAGTGGCCTAGCAGGGTATCTGTCACAGCGAAAGGACAAAAGTTTCTAGTGAGGAGCCTTTGAGTACACAGATATGTGTACATTGTTCCTCAAGGGTAAGAAGCCTTCTGACTAATCTCTGAATCTCTAGCACCCTGTACATGGTAGGTGCTCCTTCAATTAGCTTTTAATCACAGATTTGCATTCTTTTTTGTTTTTTGTTTTTTTAGCTGAGCCATCCTGCCACCTGTTGGCAGCTCAGTGGCTGCTCAGCTCGGGCCGGGAATCCAATCGGCAACCCTGTTGCTCAGAGCTCACACTTTTGAGTGAGCTCTTAACCAACTGAGCCACTTGGCCAGCCACAGATTTGCATTCTAATATTGGCTTTGCCGGGAGTCGCTTAACCTTTCTGAACTCAGTCTCAGAATCATTAAAATAGAATTCCAATACTATTTGTGTCTGGCCTACAAATCTGGCAGCCAGGAGCACCCTGTGTAAAATTGAACATGCATTCACTTTGTAAACTGTAAAAATTAATCAATCTAAGGGCTGGCCGAGTGGCGCGTTGGTTAAGAGCTGGCTTGGGACACCAGCCTCCCCGGTTCGGATCCCACATATGAGGGCCAGTGACACTGCCCTCTACAGCTAAGATGGTGACCAACAGTTCCACTTGGAGCTCAGCTGTATGAGTCCTGGCAATGGTGTAGGCTGCAGCCCCTGCTGTAGTGGGCTGCCACAGGCTACAGTGAGTGGCCGGCAGCCAGCGTGAACGGCCAGCAGTAGGTGTGAACTGCCAAGAGCCATGGTGAGCCGCCATCCAGAGGCCGGTGACTGATCTGCCTCACCTGGGAAAAGCACAATGATGATACCCACATGGGCCAGTGAAGCAACATCCTCCACAACTAGACTGAAGAACAAAAGGACAGCAACTAGTCTGTTCCCTTTCCCCAATTCCCCAACACTGTTCCCCTCCCTCAATTCCCCAATAAAAATCTTAAAAAAAAAAAAATTAATCAATCTAAGAAATTATTATCTTTCCCATCTTACTTCAATGTAGCATGCTTTTAGACACAATTATTTGCTCATTCTTGATTATTTTAAACTAAAATGGAATCTAGGCTGCTCTTCCCTCTTACATAGTAATGCTCAGTTTTTCAGTAGGATGAGGGACAAGAACAGGTTGTAACGTGTATAGTGCCAGCATTCAGAGATGTACATCAAATTTCAAATTCATGGCCTTTTCCAGAAGCATCACATTCTTCCCTTTGTAGTGCATCTAGTGTACTCTGTGTGCATCTTGAACCAGTCACATGGAGGCCTTGACAGTGGTTATCAACAGTCCCTGTCATAATGAACACAAGTGTGGAAGCTGAAAGAAAAAAATGAAGGGATTCAGGCTGGCCTAGTAGCGCATTGGTTAAGAGTTGGCTTGGGAGCGTGATCTCTTAGCAGCAGGGCCTGTTCAGATTCTGCATGGGCTAGTGACGCTGCACCCTCTACAGCTCAGATGGTGAACAAGAGCTCGACCTGGAGCTGGGCTGCCCTTGAGTCGCTGGCAATAGTGTAGGTTGCAGTGCGGCTGTAGTGCGCTGCTGTAAGCTACCGTGAGTGGCTGGAAGCCAGCATGAGCAACCGGCAGCCAGAATAGACAGGCTGTGAGCCTCCATGAGCGGCCGTCCAATGACCAGAGAGCAACTGCCTCACCCGGGAAGAGTGCAATGATAATGCCAATGGGCCAGTGAAGCGATGTCCTCCACAACTAGACTGAAGAACAAAAGGACAGCAACTTGTCTGTTCCCCTTCCCCGGATCCCCAATGCTGTTCCCTCCCCTCCAATTCCCCAATAAAATCTTTAAAAAAAAAAAATGAAAGAGTTCTAGCATTTTAATACCACAAAGGTATGTGTCCTTAAAGTCCTTAAAAATAGTAAGCCAAAGGAACCTTAAAATAACACAATTCTCAGCAGTTTTGGAGACGGCCAGATTAAGGATTTTCATCATGCGTGGAGAAAAAAGTGCCCACACGCATGTGCATGAATCAAGACACTACCTAGAGGAGTAATACCACTTGAAAAGTACTGAATACTCATAACCAAGCTTTAGAAACCATATTGGTCAGAAAACAACACTCTCATTAGGCTTTACTCTATATTTAGTGCTCTGGCAATAAGTACTGGTTTTAAAAAATTTCTTCCGGGCCGGCCGAGTGGCGCATTGGTTAAGCGCTGGTTTTGGGATGCCAGCGGCCCCGGTTCGGATCCCACATGAGGGCCAGTGACACTGCCCTCCACAGCTAACAACAGCTCCACCTGGAGCTGGGCTGTGCGAGCCCCGGTGATGGTGGGCTGCCATAGGCTACAGTGAGTGGCCCGCAGCCAGCGTGAGCAGCTGGCAGCCAAGCATGAGCTGCCAATAGCCGCGGTGAGCGACATCCAGAGGCCAGCGACCGATCTGCCTCATCCGGGAAGAGCGCAATGACGATACCAACAGTGAAGCAACATCCTCTGCGACTAAACTGAAGAACAAAAAGACAGCAACTTGTCTGTTCCCCTTCCCCGATTCCCCAACGCTGTTCCCCTTCGCCAATTCCCCAATAAAATCTTTAAAAAAAAAAAAAAAATTTCTTCCCTGGCTAGGCCTTTTCGGGCAGTATGCTGTTTCAGGCAAAAACATTACTACCCAATGAAACATGAAATTTTTATAGGCTGGAGCCAAGGAAAAATGCATAATCTATTGATTAAATATTATTGCCTGAGATGTCACCTTTTCTTGTCACTACAGGTTTGATAGTCTAAAGGCTTTTGTGGAATTAAAAAATGTCAGCAAATTCTTTTTGTTTGCTTAAGTATGTACCAGCATTAAAAAAAGAATAAAACCAATTCTAGATGACTAGATATAGTAGTAGCTCAAGCCCCTTAGGTTGAATTCAAGTTTGAGTATCTCGCTTTTTCCCCAGTCCTAGTACAGCTCATAGGTCAAGAAGAAAGTGCCTGTGAGTGTGTCAAAAGCTCCTGTAATTCATCTGTGTTTTGGGAGTTAAACTATGGTTTCATACATAAAAAAGCAGCTCAGGTCCTAAAATCAATTCTCATACTTCTAAGTTTCACTTAATTTCAGTTTCTCTCAATGACTCTTGAGTAGTTATGTTATTGAATATAGCACACTGCTAAATAGCTTACATATGGACTTCCTAGCTCCAGAGATTAAAAAAAAATTAGTACAACAGGCAATGTGTTTTCCGACTTTGATGAGATCTGGACTGGAAACAGAATGATGACTAGACATCCTTTAGAGGTCCCATGTATCCTGGGATTTACAGCATGCCAGCTTCCCATGACATTCCAGCGTTGGTTCTGACTCAGTGCTCTGCCCTGTAGGCTTTTTGGGACTTAGCAAAACAGAAGTTCCAAGATGCTGCCCACATTTACACACATAGAGCAGGACAGTCGTATCCTACACTTCTCCACAAATGAATCAATACTTCAAGCTAAAGAGAAGTAAAGAAGAGGATGATAGAAAAATAATAGAAACATACTAACTCCATCAAGGGAAAACAGTGGCATCATTGGAATGCTCCAATGCCTCATATGCAAACAAACACCACTTACCAATGGAAAGAACTGAGGCTCCTTAAAGAAATGGCTGGTTCCAGATCTGGGATAGGAAATTCACAAGATGAACCATGAATATTAGGGTCAGGTCAGACAGACTCTGGAATCCATCTGCAGGGGGTCCCACTGGCCAAGGTATGATGGTTAATCAAAAGAATGATGGAAATGCATTGAAACATTTGAAACATGTCATATATGTTGAGATTCCTGAGTTCATAATGATACTCAAAGGAAAATAAAACCTTTTTGGTCACCTTTGGAAGAAGTTAGGGGACCCATTCTGAAAAATTGATAAAGAGGGCCGGCTGAGTGGCTCAATTGGTTAAGAGCTAGCTCAACGGTATGAGCTGAGCTCCGAGCAACAGCATTTCGATGCCCAGCCCGAGCTGAGCTGCCGCTAAGCTGCCAACAGGTGGCAGGATGGCTCAGCTAAAAAATAAAAAAATTTTTAAAAATTAAAAATTGATAGAGGCAAGATTCAAGCATTTTATCCTGCATTTTTCTATATAAATAATATTTCAGGGCCAGCCGATTGGCGCACTGGTTAAGAGCTGGTTTTGGGATGCCAGCGGCTCCAGTTCAGATCCCATGTATGAGGGCCAGTGACACTGCCCTCTACAGCTAACAACAGCTCCATCTGGAGCTGGGCTGTGCGAGCCCCAGCAACGATGTAGGCAGCAGCTCCTGCTGCAGTGGGCTGCCATAGGCTACAGTGAGTGGCCGGCAGTCAGTGTGAGCGGCTGGCAGCCAGCATGGGCGGCCAATAGCCGCGGTGAGCGACATCCAGAGGCCCGCGACTGATCTGCCTCATCAGGGAAGAGTGCGGTGACGATACCAACATGGGCCAGTGAGGCAACATCCTCCGCGGCTAGACTGAGGAACAAAAAAGACAGCAACTTGTCTGTACCCCTCCCCCAATTCCCCAATTTAAAAAAAATAATAATAAAAAATAATAATAATAATATTTCAGGGAAACCAAATAGTCAACGAGAGAAAGTTCTTCATTAAATAATTCCAGCTCATAAACCCAGACACAATAACAGATTTAGAAAAGCATAATTTTGAAGCGTTTAGTGAAATAATCGATTTAGTTCAACGATCACCAGTAGTTGCCAAAACCATTAGGTGAAAGGGTGATGGGGGAGTTTTATAATGGCTGGATCAAGTGGTCAACACCTGAATCCACTGAGTAACCCTAAAATCTCAAAAAGAGAGACAATCTGGAGGTGGTGTAATGGGAAGTACACAGCTTCTGAGGAAATCTTGCAGAAAACCAAACCTGTATTTGATTATGTGTCTAAATGCACCTATCACATTACAAGAAACGTAGAGGACATATGAACTTGTTGAACAGCCCTGCGAGATGCAGCTGGCCAGGTCCAGTGCGTATGAAAGTCTGTAAGACCAATGACCCAGTTTCTTCAACAAATAAACAGCGATTAAAAAAAGAGGAGGGGAAAAGAGTTACATACAGATTAAAAGAGACTTAAGAGACATATCAACCAAATGTAATGGTGGGCCTTCTTTTATCCTGATTCGAATAAAACAACTGTAAAATGGCATTTATGAGACAATCAGCAAAATTTGAACAGTGACTGAATAGTACATGATGTTAAGAAATTGGTTTTTCTTGTTATAATGATATTATGGTTATATAAAAATAAGAGTTCTTATCTCTAAGAATATATGATGATATATTTATAGATGAAATGATACGTTTGGCATTTGCTTTAAAAATTGTCCAGTTCAGGAAGGAGGACAGGGAGGGTATAGATAAAATAAGATATGGGGAGGGAGTAATTAAATTGTTCATTTGGGAATATGTTTGAAAATTTCAAATAAATAAATAAATAAATAAATAAATAAATAAAATAACCAAACTTTTTTTTTGCATATTTTCTTGCCATTAGAAACTAAGGACAAGGATTTTTGCTTTTGTTTTTCTCCCGTCTTAGTTTTGAAGGGGAAAAAGTTCTTGAATGTTTGTGTGAACACAGTTTTACATTTAAAGAATTCATTTCATCCCAATTCCTCAAAGGTTTTTCTGGAATATGGAAGACCTGGTGTAGGAAAAACATGTAACATTTGTTGTGCACCTACTATGTACCATGTACTTCACTTACCTTACCTCATGTAACTCTTAAATGTTTTTATGAAATAAGCATTATAATTCTCACTTTATGAACAATGTGGAGGGGCAGAGAGGCTAAGTAACTAATCCAAAGTCACACAGCTAGCTTTTGGCTCTTGGCAACTTTTTTGGGTCGTCCCGAATCCGGGTTCGTCGGACACTAGTTGCCTCTATCAATACCACTGAAGTTCAACCCCAACGAGATCAAAGTCATATACCTGAGGTGCACTCTTGGGGAAGTCAGTGCCACATCTGCTCTGGCCACCAAGACAGGCCCCCTGGGTCTGTTTCCAAAAAAGGTTGGTGATGACATTGCCAAAGCAAACAGTGATTGGATGGGTGTGAGGATTACAGTGAAACTGACTATTCAGAGCAGACAGGCCCAGATTAAGGTGGTACCTTCTGCCTCTGCCCTGATCATCAAAGACCTCAAAGAACCCCCAAGAAACAGAAAGAAGCAAAAAAACATTAAGCACAGTGGAAATATCACTTTTGATGAGATTGTTAACACTGCCTGACAGATGCAGCACCAATCTTTAGCTACAGAACTCTCTGGAATCATTAAAGAGATCTTGGGGACTGCAGTCTATGGGCTGCAATGTTGATAGCTATCACGCTCATGACATCATAGAAGATATCAACAGTGGTGCAGTGGCATGCCCAGCTAGAACAACAAAGGAAAATATTTCAATTAAAGATCATTTGACAACCAGTAGAAAAACAAACAAATAACAACAAAACAAAGTCTCATAGCCTATAAGTAGAGGAGCCAAGATTTGGACCTAGATATGCCTGGATCATACCCTTTTTTTTTTTTTTTAAGATTTTATTGGGGAACTGGGGGAGGGGAACAGACAAGTTGCTGTCTTTTTGTTCTTCAGTCTAGTTGCGGAGGATGTTGCTTCACTGGCCCATGTTGGCATTGTCATTGCGCCCTTCCCGGATGAGGCAGATCAGTCGCTGGCCTCTGAATGTCACTCACCGCAGCTATTGGCAGCTCATGCTGGCTGCCAGCCGCTCAAACTGGCTGCCGGCCATTCACTGTAGCCTATGGCAGCCCACTGCAGCAGGGACTGCAGCCTACACCGTCGCCAGGGCTCACACAGCCCAGCTCCAGGTGGAGCCGTTGTTAGCTGTAGAGGGCAGTGTCACTGGCCCTCATACGTGGGATCCGAACCGGGGCTGTTGGCATCCCAAAACCAGCTCTTAACCAATGTGCCACTCGGCCGGCCATGGATCATACCCTTTAAACCACACCATATTACTCTGTCTTTTTTTAAAAAAAACTTGTGGGGCCCTCCGAGTGGCACATTGGTTAAAAGCTGGCTTGGGATGCCAGCAGGCCCGGTTTGGAACCCACATATGAGGGCCAGCCCTCTACAGCTAAGATGGTGAACAACAGCTCCACCTGGAGCTGGGCTGCAAGCCCCGGTGCAGCCCCTGCTGCAGTGGACTGCCATAGGCTAGTGAGTGGCTGGCAGCCAGCGTGAGCTGCCAATAGCTGCGGAGAGCGACCATCCAGAGGCCAGTGACCGATCTGCCTCATCCGGGAAGAGCGCAATGATACCAACATGGGCCAGTGAAGCAACGTCCTCCACAACTAGAATGAAGAACAAAAGGACAGCAACTTGTCTGTTCCCCTTCCCCGATTCCCCAACGCTGTTCCCCGCCCCCAATTCCCCAATAAAATCTTAAAAAACAAAACAACAACAAAAAAAAAACCACCTTGTGAATTCAGTATATCCTCCCTAAAAGAATACTATTGTTTTAAAAGCATTTCACCAAACAAATGAATCTACCCATTCTTTTAGCTTTAGCAGGCAGTCCACGGCCATGTGCATGTATAACTTGAGTTGGTGATGCCCATTCAGGGGTCTTGCTGACCTTGGCTACCCACCAACCACATACCAACAAACCAGCCCTCACGACAGGACAGATGTAGTAGAGGGACATTCAAGAACAAAACAGAAAAACAAATATTTAAAATATTGTTTGGGGGCCAGCTGAGTTACTCAGTGGGTTAAGAGCACCAGCTCTGAGCAACAGGGTCGCCGGTTCAATTCCCACATGGGCCAGTGAGCTGTGCTGAGCTGAGCTTCCAACAGGTGGCAGGATGGCTCAGCTGGCAAGAGCATGTGCTCCTAACAACAAAGTTGCCGGTTAGACTCTCGCATTGGGATGGGGAACTGTGCCCCGCCCCACACAACTAAGATTGAACACAGCAGACCTTGAACTGAACTGCTGTGAGCTACCATCGGGTGGCCAGATGGTGACTGGAGTTGGAGCTGAGCTAGCTGCGCCCTCCACAACTAAGATCGAAGGACAACAACTTGGCTGTTCTCCTTCCCCAGTTCCCCAACACTCTTCCCTTTCCCCAATAAAAATCTAAAAATAAATAAATAAATAAATAAAAATAAAATATTGTTCAAGATGAAACAGAAGCAAATGCAGTAAGTGGACAAAAACCTCTGTTGTGGAAAAAACAGACTTAAAGGTAGAAGGTAAACAGTGATCGCAGAGTTAAGAGGTTGCCAGTATCAGAGGCTGCCTCCTCTCCTATCCCACATCCTGGAGGGGCTTTCAGTTGGAAGCACAGGAAAGCAAACCTAAAAGGAAGCTGGGGAAAGGGGGGGTTACAAGGAAGCACAAAGTAAAGACAACCAGAAAGTGTAATTGCCAGTGTACCCAGGGCCCTAACAGGCACAAAGGTGACCTGAGGGAAATGTGAGGGGCCCTGGCCTGGAGCCTTGTGAAGGCCAGGGCTTGACAGGTGGCGTTAGGGCACAAGGAGGCCTTTATCTGTGAACTACTCTGACTCCTTGGCTTTCCACATTCCTCCAGGCCTGTGCTCCCCAAAAGTTACGGGCCCTAAGCTCAGTGTCCTGGGCATGCTGCTCTCTGCTCTTCAAGACAGCAAGCTAAAATGAAAGCCAATTCACAATAAATGATGGTCATAATCACCAATTCCCCCAATACCAGGCTGTCTCCATCCCCAACCCCACCCAAATCCTACTGCAGTTTGTAAATCTCAATTAAAACAAATGAGGTTCCAGATACGATAAACACAATCATTAAATATACTTCCTGGAAAGCAGAACTCTTTTGGTAAAGCAAACAAGGCCTGCAATTCTGCCAACCACAGAGCAAATCACTGTATCTGCTGAGCTAGATTTTAAGCTATGGTATTGACTTGACAGTGGTTATGAAATCAATTTACAGAGTTGTAGTAAGTATTTTCAAAAATAGAATGTAGCAAATGCATATGGTAAAATTTTTTGGTGTAACCTTTTTTTTATATCTATATATACACTGTGATTGTCCATGCATATTTACTGCACACACACAACTATGGTGTCATAACGAAAACTGTATTTCTCACAGTTCTCACTGTTAGCAAAAAACAAACTGGAAAACACTCTTTTATAATACTTTAATATCTGACTTCTAATTCATCACAGACTTAAAACATAAATAGATTATATAATATCCTTTCCTAAAGTCAAATAAGTTTGTTTTCAAGTGCTAATCGCAGATTATTTCTGTTATTTTAAAAGGCAAGTTCTTTTTTTTTTTTTAAAGATTTTATTGGGGAATTGGGGGAGAGAAAAGAGTTGGGGAATCGGGGAAGGGGAACAGACAAGTTGCTGTCCTTTGGTTCTTCAGTCTAGTTGTGGAGGACATTGCTTCACTGGCCTATGTTGGGATTATGATCATTGCACTCTTCCTGGCTGAGGCAGATCGGTCGCTGGCCATAGGATGGCCATTCACGGCAGCTCATGCCAGCTTCCAGCTGCTCACGGCAGCTTACCCACTCACAGTAGCTTACGGCAGCCCACTGAAGCCCCATGGAAGCCTATGCTGTCGCTCACAGCAGCCCAGCTCCAGGTCAAGCTGTTGTTCACCATCTTAGCTATAGAGGGTGCAGAGTCACTGGCCCATGTGGGATCTGAACCGGCAGCCCTGCTGCTCAGAACTAGCAGTCCCAAGCCAAGCCAACTCTTAACTAACGAGCCATTCGGCCGGCTCCTGTGATGGCCTTTTAAATGGCAAACTTCATTGGATGCCTTGGGATGGAGAGAAAGGAGCATAACTTCAGTGGGTTTCTTCAACTACATTACAAGGTCAATGTGGGAGAGGGTATTTGGGGGAAGGGAAAGCCAGATCCAGAAAAAATAATCTCAGCCTATGGACAGGGCTATTTATTCTGACAGTTCTAGGCATATGCCAGAGAGGTCAAAAAGTAAAATTAAAGAAACAACAATACAGGAAAACCAGTAAAATTCTGAATGTTGAAACTGCAGCGTCCTCAATAGTCCTCAATACTAGCATCGTAGTCAAAAATAAAGCAAGGCCACGGTTCCTAATGACTCTTCTAAGGTGTTTTTGTGAATATCCTGTAGTTAAGGGGGAGCCAAGGCACTCATGAAAACTAGTTAAAACTAGTTCCCACACACAAAAGGCCATGTACTCTATGATTACATTTATAGGAAATATGGAGAAGAGTTTAAACCTATAGAGATAAAAAGCAAACTGTTGATTGCTAGGGGGAAGGGTATATAGGGGGTTGAGTGCTAGATGGGCTCAGGGTTTGCTTGGGGGTGATGAAAATGTTTTGGAATTACACAGAGGTAGAGGCTGCGCAACACTGTAAATGTACAAAAAACTAGCAAATTGTATACTTTAAAATGGTTAATTTTATAGTATGTAAATTTTGTCTCAATTTAAAAACAAATGAGAGGGGGCGAAAGGGAGAGAGAGAGAAAAGTAGGGAGGGAGACTGAAGGGAAAAGAGGGGTGTGTGTCCAACATGAGGAGAGTAGGAAGATTAGAAACTCAGGGTCCTGACGACCCACTTATCTCAGTGGAACTCCAGCTTAAGGCTCAACGGAGTTCCAGTTTGTGAGGATGATAAGGACAAACTTGAGCTGACTGAGGGAGGAGGGAATGGGCAGGGATACACAGGGAAGGAGACTGGCTAGACGTACTTTGCAAAAGGAGCAAATTCAGAGCTGCTGAAAAACTGGAAGCTCTGGTTGGCACCACACTGATCTGTTTAGACATAAAGGACTGAGAAATGCTGAGTTAGCAAGATGAAGGGGGCGTAGAAATGCAACCAGCAGAGATGACATGAACATATATTCCTCACAAATGGCTGAGAATGCCTCAAAAATGCCCTCACACAAAGGAAGAATGGACAAATCTACTATCTTGCTATGTCCTATAAAAATAAAGGCAAAACCACGAATGAATGAATGAATGAGAGAAAAGGAAAGAAAAGGAAGGATAAAAGGGAGTTATTTTTTGATACTGGAGTAGAAAACTACTTGCTGGTTCATAAGACATTTGACTTTCACAGGTTCCTGGTCTACTTAAAGCAGAATCACTATTCAACTTTGTGTCTTTTGTTTGAGCTGAAGACCACAGTCTCTCAGTAACAGCCAATTAATTAGCATTCATGATAAGGATCTATTTATAGCTTGCCTTATCATCTGTTTTCTAAAGTAAATGGCAGGATACCACAATCCATGCATAAATGTTTACTAAACACCTCCATGTGCTAGGCCTGGGCTACTAAGCCAATGGGGTTCAGACTCTGCCTTCTAGGGGTACTGGGGAGCACAGTAGGGTTATTTCTCTACCACAAGAGGGATTGGGGGTCTGGATGGCTTCCTGTCTATAGGAGGTGGTACAAAAAGGCTGCACTTCAGTAAGACTTTGGAAAGACAGGACTATGGTCACATCCCAGTTCCACTTCTAACTAGGCTTGTGACTTAAGCATTCTGGGTCTCATTTTCCCTCCCTGTAGAACGGGGACAAAACCTACTCAAAGGGTTGCTATGAGGATAAATAAGAGTATGTGTAATGTACCTAAGCAGGGTGTTGGCTGTAGTAGGTTCTTGATATAAGGCAGCTGTTTTGAATTAAATGTGAACATACTGGGTGTGGGGAGGACATTCTGGCCACAGGGAGTAGCAGGGGTACAGAAGCCAGAAAAAGCACAGTCCTTGGGGAAGGTACTAGAAAGTAGGGCTGAAATACAGGAAATGTAAAAAAGTTATGTAATGGAGGGAAGATCTGTAATAAGGGAAGCTGGACAGAGGCTGGGGACCCATCCACAAGCGGAGGGACACCTCACTCTAAGCTAAGAAATTGGGCTTGACCCTGTGGGCAGGAGGGCAGCACATGGAATCTCCCACCCAATCCCCCCGTCACAGTCACCATCAGCAATTCTTGAACCCTTTCACCCTCCAGATGCTTATAAAATTTACAAACATCACCTCTTGAACATTGGCCCTCTTTGATGAAGGCAAGTCATCTCATTTAAATTGCCTGCACAAAGGAATATATAAACTGGTTACTGAACTTATGAATTCCTCAATAAATACCTGCTGAGCGAACATCTGTTCTAGACTCCCTGGGGATAATAGCAGTTTATAATCTTAGCCAGAGAGATGACATACCCTCAAAGTGACAATGCAGGAAATGCCAAAACGAGTGGAGACAAAAAGTCCAAGAGAGCTTTTGGAAGGCTCAAACTGGTGGGCACGGCCAGCCCTAGAGCAGTTTCCTGTGGCTAGGGTCTCACAGCCTCTCTCATTGCATGGAGCCGGTTATGACACTCACTGTTTAGAATTGCCAACATACGATGATAATATAAAGGAAGTTTATTTTTTATTAATGATTTAAAATGCTTTAAAGACAAGGCCCCACATACTGCCTGCACCCAGGGCCCCCTCCTCTATTTGGAAGTTTGGTACAGTCTGAGCCTTAGTTTCAGAATTGGCAAAAGGGGATAAACACCCACCTAACAGCGTGTTTTGAGAGAATGAAATGAGATCATCATCTGAAGGGCCAGGGTTTGACACAACATGGCACTTAACACGTGTTCCTTTATTCTCTCATCCTCCTTTCTTCTTTCTCTCCCAAAGTGGTTCCAGAGTCCAGTGTAGATAATTAACCAATGTTTGCTTGTTATTTTTGTCTACACCAGTATTGCATTTTTGCATGCACAACCTAAACTGATGAGAAAGTAAGAGGCTGTGGAAGACACAGCAGCCTTAACTTCACTCCCTAAGGGGCCAAAAACCTTCCTGGGGGCTGCCCTGAGGAAAGGTGACTATCATGGATGCAGCATTTGTATAAACCTATACCCCACTCCACCGTCCAAATCTTAAAACTTGGTATTCTTCAGAGCTTGTCCCAGAATAAAATTCACTGTATGCAATTTTTCAGGAGACCTCACTATTTCCCCAAACATTCCAGGAGCTAAAGCTCATGTTATTCATAGCAGGCTGGCTAGTTGCTGCAAAACTTTGAGCCCCTATGTGGGGCTCTTAAATTTCCCAAAGCATCACCTCAAAACTTATCTTGAGCAAAGTTAGAGAACAGAAACAATGCTGTCTTCGTCACCTCTTAATCTTGTTGTGTCCACACTATTTCCAGTGTGAAAACAATGAGTACACAATCTTTCACAGATAACAAAAAAAGAGAACCAGATAGAATTTGTTTCCACATGAAAAAAGTTGCTGAAAGCTTATAAAGCACTATTGCTAGAAAGACGTGAAAACGTCCCCCCGCCTCCACCAACTTTCTAACTAGTGTCTTTGCAGGCTAAAACTAGCTTTTCTGCACTGTTTTTTCGAAGTCGTTGGAAAATACATTTATTCCCTCAAGTAGCCAGATACTTAAAAGTACACTCTAGTGAGCAACCTTCTCCTTGCAGCTGATCAGAACCCCAAATACTACTGAAATTCCATGGTGTGTGAGGGAGCCACGGCAGGGAAGGGATGGATCTCTTTCTTCAACTCACTTGGGAGACTGGGTTCTAGGTAACAAACAAATCTCCCAACCAGCATCACCTCCACCACCACCACCACTGTCCCGTGGCTATACTGTTATCATCCCTCTACAGCCCCAACCCCCACCAAGAGCTCCTTCTGCACACAACACCGGTGCTAGGGACTGCTGGTACTGATTTTCTGCTAAACGTGCAAAAGGACAGAAAACTTTTTCTCTATACCACTTCCTTCGTCTGTAAAATGTGCAAGAAAAACAATTCCAACAAAACAAAATTTCAGTAGGAGCGGTTCTCCACTTTATAGTGAAAAGACCGTGAAGTTTATTGGTGGAGCGACGTGAGACTTTCTTTTTGGGGGTGGTCCTGGGAGAAACAGGCCACACAGTGAAAACAAATGCAAGGAGTCTTCCCCAGGAAAGCTGACCCACTCTTCCTCCGTATGCAGCCCCCCTGTGGAGGGCCCTTGCGTCCTCCAAAGCCAAGTGTGTAAAGGGGCTTCAGCTGAGCCCGCGAAGCGGGGTGAGTGGGGGGATGGGTACGTCCCATCTGGATATGATTGAGGGAGAAACAGGCCCAAACGCCTGTTTCGCTTCTGGAGAAGCAGAGGGGGACGGTCAGGGGCAACCTGACCCTAAAAGAAAGAGCAACCTGTACCCACTTAGTCACCCAGCACAGTCTGTCCCTCCTTCTCCAGCCTGCCCCAAGCCCGCCGAGGTCACAGGCAACCCGGCCGGAGGTGGGCAGGGAGGAAACACCAGGGGCAGCTCTCACCTGGCTCGCGGCCTTGGGTGCCGGCGGAGAGCAGGGGGCCGCACAGACTGAGTCCCGCGGCGACGAGCAGCAGCAGCCGCCGCGGCCCCATTGTCCCAAGGCTCGGCGCGGTCCGCGTGGCGCTGCTCCGGGAGGCTGTCCCCGCCTCTGGGGGGCTCGGGCTGCGTGCTTTCCCCTTCCTCCCGCCGGGTCCAGCAGCCCACCGGTGCGCGGGGACTGGCAGAGCCTCTGCTCGCCGCGGGTGGGCCGAAGGAGAAAGCTCTGCGCTGCACCGCGGGTCCGCGCGTCTGGCGGCGCAGGGAGAGCGCAGGGAGAGCGCAGGGCGCCGGGCGCGGGCTGGGCGGGGCGGGGGGGGGTGCCAAGTGGCGCGAGCGGGGAAGGGCGCCCCCCGGCGCCGACTGCGCGCCTCGGCTCGGTCGTCGGATCCCACTCTCCGCCTGTCCCTCGGCGGCGGCGGAGCTCCCCCCGGGACTGGGCGCCTCTGAGCCCCTCTGGTTGGGGACGCCGTCCTTTCTCACCTCCCTCGCGGCTGCCCCGCTCCGCCCCGCCCCGGACTACCGGCCACTGCCGGGGAGGGGAATCCAAACTAGACATGTTTCCCTCTGGGCGCCCTTGACCCGCTCAATATCAGTGACTCAGCCTGGCGGGGGCCTTGGAACCGGGCCGCGCGCCTGGGCGGCGGCCCCCTGGACCTGTCATTACTTTCCGGGGGGGAGCCAAGACCTCTGCGGCGGACCTGCGATCAGGGATGCGCCCCGGGGCGCCGGCCCCCACGCCCGCGACCGCCCTGTCCCCATGCAAAGCGCCGGACCTCAGGAATTTGGAAATTCGGGATTTAGCTGAAAGTTTGAAAGTGATTCGTGTGTTTGTGATTTAGGGGTAGTGGATTTAAAAGCTTATATGGTGACAAGAGGGCCCCTGAATGAGAAGGGGCCTACGTTTGGGCAAGCTCCCTGACATCTCTTAGTCGTTTCTCTTTATTTAGCGATATAGACGTTTCGTGCATCTGGCACTTATTTCACCGACCCTGTGACTGCGAGAGGAACTAACCACCCAACCTCGGGGAGCACCTCTGTGCCCTCGCTCGCACATCAGTCCCGTTCTGCCCTTGAACCACAGCTCTCTACGGAGCTTCCCGTTAGAATCACCTGAGCAGCCTTTCCCGGGAGAAGGGCCGGCTGGCATCCCCCGTGCCCCGGACAGGACTCGGCGCCACCGGCGAATCCGGTACTCGGAGGGCGAAGGGCTCTGGTTAAGAGGAGCTCACATTTTCTTGGACCTTATATCGTGGGTTTAATTAATAGAGTTGGGTGCATTCAGGTCACAGGGCGGGGGACACTCGCGCCTCTGGAGGACGTCTCCGCCGAGGCCCAGCAAGCTACTTACTTTTCTAACAGAGCCTATCTGGTGAGTGCGTCTTTTAGACCGCAGCGGGAAGTGGGTCCCCTCAACCCGCGGATTCTAGGAAAGATCACCCGCCCGCAGCCTCTCTCGTCTCAGATGTGAGGGTGTGTTCTGCACTCGTTGGCTGATAAACTTCAGTTGAGAGTCACTGGTCAGGTTTCGGAAAGGAAAAGGAATTTTCGTAAAAGGAATTTCACATTGACAGTGTCATGTCCCAACGAGCGCCCTGACACTTAAACCAGTGGAGAGAACACAGCAAAACCCTGCTGGTTCCTTTCTATACACTCCCGCCCTGGCCCCGCCTTCGCACGCTACCCTCCATTATCCTCAGAGCACAGCACCTTGTCGTTTATAGAAGCAGGTCAATAAATTAGTGAATAACCTAATTATATAACGCTATTTCAAAAATTTCCTTATTTAATTCTCTGAGGAAAACATATCCAAGAGTAGACGTGAACCATTAAAACCACATATATTCCACTCCCTATTAATGTATACTATTTTCATCCGTCTATTGATTTTACGACATCCTTTTAATTTATGTACCACAAGCAAGAAGAAAAGGCTGTCAATTAAGCTGTGACATATTATTGATTGCAAGAGACATCTCAATTTCAGGATTGTTTAAACATGAAAAAGGGCATCAATGAAATACAGTGTGAAATAGAAAAGAAATCAATACACATGGCAAGAGATTGTAATAGCTTGAAGATATAAAATGAAATGTGAAAGTATCTCCAGGCTTTCCTTCTAAGAACCACACACATCTCCTGTTACTGTTAAAAGTTTTTGTCCAGGGCGAGTCCAGTAGCTCAGTTAGTTAAGAGCACAAGCTCTGAGCAACAGGATCTCTGGTTCAATACCCACATGGGCCAGTGAGCTGAGCCTGAGCTGAACTCTTAGCAGCAAGGTTGGTGGACCAAGCCAGGCCTCCCTTGGGCCCCCTCTGCCCCTCTCACCCTGAGCCCTGCCTCCCCCACCCCCAAAAAAACTAAATTGAAAGCAGCAACTGGACTGGGAACTGAGCTTGCGCCCTCCACAACTAAGATTGAAGGACAACTTGACTTGGAGCTGATGGGTCCTGGGAAAACACACTGTTCCACAATAAAATGTCTTTAATAAAAAATAAAACAAAACAGTGGCTTTAACTTTTACCACGCCCAAGTGCAGATTTCTGGACCCCATCTCACAAAGTCTACATTTTTGACAAATACCTCCCCACCCTCCCACCCCCATGGTGATCTCTGATGCCAGACCAAAGTTTAGAGAACCGTTTACAGTAAGTCCCCAACTTACGAAGGAGTTCCGTCCCAGGAAATTCGTTCGGAAGTCCAACAAAGTGAGTCTTATATACCTTTGACACAAATATACAATGTAAAGCCAATGGTTGAACAATTCATGTTATAAGAACGAGCGATGTCTACCATCTTTTTGACTCAGTCTAATCTCTCAATTATTTTCACTTTTGTTTCCATGGTTATTGCTTTGAGCTTCCTAGCAGTCCCCTCCACATCACCACTGCTTTTCCTCTTGCTTCCGGACATCCTGGGCTCTGACTGAGCCCTGTACTATACTGTCCACTATCACACTGTACAGTAAGCACACAGCAGCACAACTGTGACAATGTCTGGCAGACACGTGAGCTACTTCCGTGATTTGTTCGCATCTATGAATGTTCATAATGTGAGGTCCCTTAGTATCCATGAAAAGTTCGCAATTCGAATGTTCCTAAGTCAGGGACTTACTGTATTCTAAGATTCTAAGACAATGGTTCTCAAACTTCAGTTAAGCATGGATCAGAATCTTCTGGAAGACTTGTTAAACCACAGGATTGATCCCTATCTCCAGTGTTTCTGATTCAGTAGGTGTAGGGTGTGGTTTGAAACTTTGCATTTTGAGAAGTTTCTAGCTGAAGTTTGGGGTGGGGGTGGGGGGGTGTTGGCGATGTTGTGCAAAGGACACACTTTGAAAACTACTGCTTTGAGAGGTAAAGAGAACTGAACCAGATTTCATATAGTTTGTGTGACTTTCTTTAATTATACAGTATTTTAAGCATATGAAAGTACAGAGCCTAATATCACACCCATGGGCCTACAACCCAGCATTAACATATAAGTGTAAATATAACATATACATCTTATCATACCAGTTAAGCTTTTTTCTTTTTTTTTTTTTTAGAGGGCAGTGTCACTGGCCCTCATATGTGGGATCTGAGGCTATAAATCAGCACCTTGTTCAGTTTTTTGCAAATAAAGACAGGTCCTTCTATAAACGAGGAATTATGAAGCTCATTGAAAGATGGCAAAAGGTTATCAAACAAAACGGGCAATATATCATTGATTGATCTTTGTTCTTTATATAAATAAATGACCTTCGCAAAACATAAGACAAAATATGTCATGACTTTTCCAAAGACCCAATAACTGCTTCAGGTATTCTCGTTACCGCTCCTTTGTTCCAAGCCCTGCAAAGACAACATTATATCCCAAGAACTTGCCTGGTAATTTACTTTTGGTAGCTAGTGGTAATGATACCAGGGTTCAAACGAAGTGAAACAAAGATTTCTTCAAAGCCATGTGAGATACTTCAGATTCTGTGCAGCTATCTTCACATTTGCTTTTCAAGCAAGCTGTAGGTCTGTAATCAAGTTACAGCTAACCAGCAGGAGACCTGTTTCTGCCTTTTGTTGTCATAAACCTGCATTGGTATTTTGGGTTTAGAAGTCAAGTCAATCTCATAATGCATCAACAACAGTATTTCCACTAGTTATATACCATGGATAGAATGGTAGACTACCCTTGTGGTTGGGGTGATAAGAGGTCAAATTCAGCATCTGTTAAAAGGAAAATAACAAAAACTTTTTGAGTTATAAAAGGTGAACTTGATAGCTTTTACTTTTCATATTTGCTCATTTCCCTTCTGTATTAATGAGGGTTCTCCAGAGAAAGACAACCAATAGGATATTTGATATCTATAAGGAGGTTTATTATGGTTAAGGAGGCTGAGAAGTCCACTACCTGCTGTTTGCAAGCCGAAGCACGAGGAAACCTAGTGGGATAATTCAACGTGAGTTCAAAGATCTGAAAACCAGAGGAGCTGATGGTCTAACTCCCAGAATCCAAAGAAGACCTGAGAACCCTGAAGCTCTGAGGTGATGTCTAACAGCAGAAGATAGATGTCCCAGATCAATGAGGGAGAATTGGCCCTTCTTGGGCCTTTTTATTCTGTTTGGTCTCTCGATATATTGGATGATGCCTGCCCACATTGGTAAGGCCAACCGACTCAGTCCACAGATTCAGATGTTAACCTATTCTAGAAATACCCTCACAAACACACCCAGAAATAATGTTTTACCAGCTGTCTGGGCACCCCTGAGCCTGCTTAAGTTGACATATAAAATTAACCATCACTTGGGCCAGCAGAGGGGCGCGGTGGTTAAGCACTGGTTTGGGAAGCCAGCGGACCCAGTTCGGGTCCCACATATGAGGGCCAGTGACACTACCTTCAAACAAAACAAAACAAAACAAAACAAAAAAACATAAAAATAAAAATTAACTATCACACCTTCCAATGTATATTAGCTAAGAGATTTTATACTCTAAGGAAAACAACAGTGAGGCATCCTAGAAAAAGCTTTATGAGCTATTTTATTTGGAGATTGGGTTGAACGCATATGCGGTTTACACTGAGATAATATCTGTCCCAATTACACCAGTGCCAACCCAAAGCAAGGCTAGGAGTCCTGAGAGGCAGTGAGGTGGTGGGGTATGTCTTTTCCTCAACCCACTGTAGCCCTGCCTCTGGGACTTCACTTCTCTGCCATTTATTTACAAGGCACTGCCAAGACTCTGAACTCACAGAGGCGACTCTAACAGTTTCTGTCCCCTGGAGCTCAGAGACTATTTAAGAGGGCCCCATCTTAATCTGTTACTAAGCCTTGGTTTCAGTAACAGAGGCAATAAATGTTTCTAAAAGCTGAATAGCAATAAGATCATCCAATGATCACCAGAATCTCTCAAAATACAGACAACTTTCACCATTCAGAGTTCTGTGGTTTGCCTCTTGGAAAATTTGAGGAGTACCATAAATCCCTATTTAACCACAGCCCAAGTTGTAAAACTTACCTCATGAATAGCACCTCTAATTAGTGTCCAACCACATACACACATTATGGTCCTGTTCTTCCAATGACATTTGGTCTTTATACCAACACACACATTATGGTTCTGGTCTATGATGTAAGGGGGATGTGTCATATCAGACAATAATCACACTGAGTTGGTCTCTTTCTTCACCACAGGCTTCCAGAATATTGTAGTATGCACAGGGTTTCCCGTCTTGAAGATCATTAAAGCATACCTTTTGAGAGTACTGAAGGGAAGCAGTTTGCCACCTCAAAATATGCCTTTTGGGATATTATTTTAAGCTGGCTATTTTAAGAAACAAAAGATTCAGAAACTTTGACCTTTCGCCTTACCTGCCTAAAGGAATTCAAATAGAAAAACCTGCTTGAAGGAAGGGAGCTATTATGTTAGCATAATGTGGACTAGGTGTGACAGACAGGAATCTAGCAACATGTTATAGACTCCCCCCTGTGTCCCATTGTTTTTAGGTGGCCTGGCCAAGAATTTGTTTACCAAATGTTTGTTCCTTCTCACCTACCTGTGAACTGCCCACTTACGCTTTGAAGTCCCCAGATATCTGTCTTCTTCTCTTTAGTTGAGAATGGCATATAAGCTTCAACAGCCCAATTTGTCGTGGGGTTCCATATTCTCAGGGAACTCCTGAAGGAAAATTATCTTTCCCTCCCTCATAGTAGTTAGAGTGCTCCTGAAGTCTGTTTTGCCTTTTTCCTTTCCAGGTGCTAAAAAATGGAGCTCATGGACCTTCTCAGCCTTCCAAAGACCATTTTTGTAATGGTGGAAACATGATCAAATATACATCAAAATACAGGAGTAAGCTATGTAAAAATCAAGTCATTGTTTCAATTGCTAAGTCTTTTAAAAGCAAAAAAAATAATAAAAAAATTTCGTCTCCTTCTTCCTAAAAAAGGCTATATGAGTCCTGGAGAGGAAGATAGTGACGGGCAGCAGAATGTGCCACTTCAAAACATGATTTTTTTTTATTTTTAAGAGGGCAGTGTCACTGGCCTTCATATGTGGGATCTGAACCCCGGGCCGCTGGCATCCCAAGCCAGCTCTTAACCACCACGCCACTCGGCCGGCCCCCAAAATGTGCCTCTTTGGCACAGTCTTATTTTGAACTGATTATTTTGAGAAACTAGACACAAGAGAAGCTCTGAAAACAGAGTAGCAGTTACTCTTTTGTAAGAGAAATTTACATTGGAAAGGTGGCCTGTACCAGAAAGATAGCTATTGAGATAGGAAAATTATAGACAGTCAGGGAAATTGCCATGGTAGAGGGAATCAGGGTGGAAACTATAACAAAGCCAGAGAAATAATTTATCAGCTAACAGACAGGATTGAGTCACAGGACCCGCCAGTGACAAACTCAGGTGGGGGAGGAGAAAGGCCTCTTTTTCCAAGTCAGGGATTCCCAGGTAGAATGCCTATCTCCAAGAGGTTATTTAGCATAACATAAGACTGTCAAGTCTCCAGTAACACGCTTCTCTCAGAACAGAGACATTGATTAAGCTGATTAAGCTCTAAGTAAATTAGGCATTTGGAGTAAATTAGCCCTATTGCTCAGGGCTGAGCAACAAATGTGGCCCCAAAAGACGCCAGCCAGCCCCCCCACCCCAGACATACAAAAGGTATAAAAACCAAAGCTTTTGCTCTAACTAGTGGGCAACCCAGTCAGGACCCCCTCTCATTTTGAGAGCTGTTATTTCTACTCTAATAAACTATCCTCTGCTGTAAACTCTACCTCTCTGGTCTATGTCTCTATTCTTCGGCTTCTGGAGACTATGATCCTGACACAAGAAAAATATCCTACATCACTATTACCAGAGATCATTTTTTCCCCTGAGACTTACACTTAGCATGGCAGGGCAACCTTTCCTCTTCTTACCTTTCAATGAATTCCCATTTCACCCCTGGCTTGGGAAATGGTTCCCTTGTCCTGGGAGAGACACAGACCTTGGCTCCAACAATCTCCACCCACCGCAGACCTCCACTGGTTTCTTGTTATTGCTCTTTTTCTGCATGGTCTGCTTTCTTGTCTGAGTCACCCATTCATTCACAGTCTTTAAAGATCTTAAACAGGTAACCATTGGTATTATCTTCAACAATAACTTCATCTCAAGGGCCAACAGAGAGAAAACATTCACATCTTTCCTTGAAGGTGTTGGCATGACAAAAAGATCATTATGCATACAAATAACACTCAAACATTTCATTCACTGTTGGAATAAGTTAAGACAAACTCCTTTTAGGGATGCTATGAAAGGTTAGCTTTTGCCTCCAAACATCTTTCTTTTTGGCTTCTATACATTTCCACTAAAAGTCTTTCCTGGAGCATGAAGGAAGCTTAACCTACCTCACTGCACCTGGTCCTGTTCCTCACCTAATGCTAGTTGTAGGGAAAAGGGAGGTTTATTCTCAAGATGAATTTAACGGTATGTTTATTTGACTCCTTTTACAGAAGTCTATATCAAGGTGAATACAATTAAAAAACACATCCACAAACTGTTGAGACAATGAGAATTGTTTCAAGGTCTTTAATTCTTTGTAAAAAAATATGTACAGCCTGAAACCACCACTAAAGTAGCAGATTTCACTTTTTAAAATTTGAATTTTCCAATTTTTATTGGTTGTGCACTGAAAGTTCATTTGTGCCAAATGTGGATAACTCACTTTCTCAATATTTAGTAATTCCCATGGAAAATAAAGCCTGTTGAATGAATGAACAGAGTACAAAGTATGTGGGGGTGTTCAGCCTGAGAGGTGGGATTACCACTGGGGTGGAGACTGCTAAATTATCCCCAGGAATCACTCTCCCTTTCTTTTAATAATAGAACCACCTCCCTTTCTATCCCAGGTTTTAACTGGGGACATGGCTGCCTGGCTGGGACCATATTTCCCAGCCTCTCTTAAAATGAGCTGTGGCCACATGACTACATTTTGGCCAATGGAACGTAAGCAGATGTGACATGGAACTTAAAACAAAATGCTTGCCCTGGACTTCTTTCCTCCTTGCTGATGGCCAGGAATCAGTGACAGCGACTGAGCCAGCTGACTAGCCTAGATCCCTGGATAACCATGTGGGCCTACTCGCTTACCTTGGAATTACTCAATTTGAGAAAAACAAACTTCTATTTCATTACAGCCACAGAGTTTTGGATCTCTTGGTCACAGAGCTTACTCTGTACTCCAATGCATACAACTATAGGTGTATTATTTCTTTTCCTGATAAGCCCCACCAAGAATCTTCCCCATTAAACATTTGGATAAATTAAGACAACTAAAGAGCCAAATTAAGGTAATTCAGTAACATTTATTTTACATGAAACAATTTTCAAAGAATACATTAGAAACAATCTAGACACTGATTTTATTGCATTACAAAAATTTGAGAGGCACAATTGAAGTATTGAAATAAATCATGAGGGATGCAGGTGGGGACCTAGGATTGCTTGCTATCCACATTGTTCCTTAGTCACTTAAAGGCTCTGGGTAGAAGAGTCTTTACCATGAGGCAGTAGTGCACTTCATTTAATAGGAATAAATCACATAAAATATATACTTTTATACAGAAAGTGTTATTGTATGGTCACCTTCAATTACTTATAAAAACTTCATTTTAAATTGCACAAAAGTTCTCTTTAAAATTGATAACTCCCAGAAGACAGGGCTTAGAGCTAAGTATCTGTCTAAATAATTCATTACAAATAATTAGGTTTCCATTTTTTCACAGATAAAAAAGATCTATGAAGAATTACATTATTCAAATGGGACATTTAAAATCTTTTTTTTTTAATAGGAAAATAGGTTTACACATTTGTCCCTAGTGAGCTAAATTTATTTTATCCCTACTTTAAAACAAATCACAAAATGTTCAAAGTTTAAAATTAGAGTACCTATCGCACAGTATAATGTGAAAGTGTTTACATTAATTCATTTTGTGTATCATTCTACTATAGTATCAAATTATCAACAAGGCACAATGGGTACATTCTTTAGAATAGTTTTGGTCTTTTTAAAAAAATCACACATTTATAAGCAGTGATTTCAATCATGTTTAAAAACAAAAATACTAAACAGACTCATTTCCCGATCCAGATGATGCAGAATCCATGAAATTTCTGGAGGCACTTCACTTTCCGTAGAATTTCTTATTCAGCAGGTATATGAGAAGGTTTACATTCACTTTAACCTTATCAAACATTTTCATTACAGCTACTCCTTCATACTGCATCTCCAGTAAATCCTGAAATTGTTAAGGAGTGTCATTAAAACTCGAACTTGACATTTAGCACATTTAAGACACGTTCTAGAAGAATTAGTTGACAAAAATAAGGTTCAAATGGCCTCATGTCTTAGGTGGGGGGTTCTTACACTTTAATGTGTATTAGAATCATCTGGTTGAAAACACAGGCTAGTTAAAATATAGATTGCTGGGCCCCACCCCCAGGAATTTCTGATTTGGTAGCTCTTAGAATCTGTATTTTAACAAGCTCCCAGGTGATGACAATATTGTTGGTCTGGGGGCCATATTTTCAGAATCACTTACCTCGTTAAAAGAAAATAGATTTTTGGAATTGATAAAGACCATGTGAAAGAAAACCAGTATGATTAAGTTAATTCAAATATAATTTTAATTTTTTTTTTTTTTTTTTTGAGGGCAGTGTCACTGGCCCTCATATGTGGGACCTGAACTGGGGCCGTTGGCTTCCCAAGCCAGCGCTTAACCACTGTACCACTCGGCCGGCCCTATAATTTTAATTTTTAATTGAAAAATTCAAAACTGAAATGTTGCCACAAGATGGGGTCTATCCTTTAGAACGGCAGTGTTTTCTAAAGTGGAGTGAGTGGGACAATTCATTGGGGAGTAAAAAAGAATATTAGAACCACTTATTTTTATTTCTTCTCACTCTGTAAACATTTAGATTTTGTATCTATTTTATAAAGGTCATTTTGAGTACAGTGGTAGGAGCACGTACACTTTATGAATAAATATTTCCAACCGGGGAAAAGGGACCACACTATTTACTGATGCGGTTGTATGACTGAAATATGGAGAACCACTGTGCAAAGTGACTTCTGATCTAGACAACTTCTGGTCCTGTACTGAGAACAAGTTCTCATTCCCAAGTCCGTCTACCTTTCTGTGTTCCATTGCCACCATATGACAAAGGAAATAAACTCTTCTGCGAAAATTCATAACTGGGTCACACAAGCCACAGGTAAATTAAGCAGTAAAATTTCACAGTAACACAAAACAGGAAGCCTTTCCCAAATAGAATATATCATTCTTGAATTGCCCTAGCCTAGACCAATACCTAGGTCTCGTTTTCTTGTTTCTAGCTGTGAAAACGTCTTGGTCCTTAATGGTAATGCCTTGTGTCTCTATTAAGCAAGGCCACCTGCAGAAGCTGGAGTCATCTTTGAGGGAATTGGGCTCTTATCAGCTTCCTCCTCCACTTCTTCAAGTACCTCCAACTGCACTCAACTAAACCCCTACATTATTTAGATACGCGTCTGGGACAGAAATTCCATAGGGAATTGAAGTTCTTTTTATCAAGAATGAATTTTTTCTATTAAAATGTAGTGGAGATTGTTTTCCTTTGGGAAAGGCAATTTCTGTTAATCCAAGTCTCTTGGAAAAGAAACCAATATAGTTAAGTTGAGAAGGAATGGTGTGTGCAGGAGAATTAGTTAGGCCCCGAAGTGGAGGAGCAGAGAAAAGATAATCGCACTTGTGGTTAGAAGACCAGATTTCAGCCTTAGCTCCACATTTGCTACTTTATTACCATGTAGTATCACATAACCTCTCTGAAGTTGTTTCCTTGTGTGTAAATTGAGGTGAACACTCCTAACCTCACAGGGTTATTTGGGCATATGAGATCAATCCTTTGTAAGCCACCCTGGTCTTGCCAGGATCAGCGGTAATCCTGTGAGAAGGGCAGTGGAGCAGAGTGACCAAGAGTCTGTGCTCCAGCTGCCTCTTCCATAACAAGCTCTCAGGACCTCAGTGCTTCAGCTGGGTCACAGAGAATGCCATCCCAGCAGCCCGTGATACACGAGCTATTATTTGTATAAGCAGAACTTCTTCATGTAAGCCACGCCTTCCTGTTACATATATGGCCTATAGCTATAGAATATTAGTAGGATATAATCTTTAGGAACTAAGGGAAGAGTGGGCTGCAGAAAACTGAGACACATAAAGAAGGGTCTCCTTTAGGCCTCTTAGAAACTTCTGTGCTGTTTCCAGTCCTTGACACACTAAAGACCTGGACAGCATGTTTCTCTTTGGTAATTCATTTGATCATATAATTGTCTCACAGTCACGTGTATAAACGGAAGTCTGATTGTGTGTCTGACAGCTATGATATTCAGGGCCAACTCCTTGGGCATTCAACCTGTGAGGCTCTCGTGATCAGAAGGGTCCTGCACTTGGTTTAATGCTCTGCTGTCATCATCTTGAAATATCTAAAACTTTGAATAAAGGGCTCTGCATTTTCATTTTACATCCAGCACTACAAATCTTGTAGTTGGTTCTGATGATACAGTAATGAGTTTAAAAGTCTGGGGGTTGGGCCAGCCGAGTGGCTCAGTTGGTTAAGAGCTCACTCAAGAATGTGAGCTGAGCCTGAGCAACGGCAGTTCGATGCCCAGCCCGAGCTAAGCTGCCAACAGGTAGCAGGATGGCTCAGCTAAACAAAACAAAACAAAAAGTCTGGGGCCTATTAGTCATCTGAATACAACTGAGGAGTAATATTTTGTGTGTATAAATGAATGGTGTGAATAGGTAATACCACTGCATACTGAATCCTTAACAAAGGAAAAAGTGAAGCTTAGTATTTGTACCAGTGTTCAAAGGAAGTAGCATGGAATTACTGAGGCCTCTCTAAACAGGTCACTTAGGATTCATCTGTCCAGTTGACATTATTGGTTTTGGGTCATTTCCTTCCTGGCTATCACATAGTATGTCTGTCACCTCTAGAGAAGAATCACTAACCAAGGCCCATTACCACAAAAACATTCTTTTCTCTTCCTGTATTTATCTAAGTGTTACAGAAAGTAACTCAAGACTTTCAGTTAAATTGTTAGATGGATACATTTAGTGAAATTTAAATTGTTAGAAAACAATACTGTTTACTTAAGTATACTTTCCATAATTACATAGCATCTTTAATTTTCTCTCTATACTCTAATTTACTCCATAACCTCAATGTCCTTATCATGCCCATTTAGCTCCCATTTTTCTTTTTTTTTTTTTTAAAGATTTTATTGGGGAATTGGCGGAGGGGAACAGCGTTGGGAAATCGGGGAAGGGGAACAGACAAGTTGCTGTCTTTTTGTTCTTCAGTTTAGTTGCGGAGGATGTTGCTTCACTGTTGGTATCGTCATTGCGCTCTTCCCGGATGAGGCAGATCGGTCGCTGGCCTCTGGATGTCGCTCACCGCGGCTATTGGCAGCTCACTCTTGGCTGCCAGCCGCTCACGCTGGCTGCGGCCCACTCACTGTAGCCTATGGCAGCCCACACCATCACCGGGGCTCACACAGCCCAGCTCCAGGTGGAGCTGTTGTTAGCTGTAGAGGGCAGTGTCACTGGCCCTCATGTGGGATCCGAACCGGGGCCGCTGGCATCCCAAAACCAGCGCTTAACCAATGCGCCACTCGGCCGGCCCTCCCATTTTTCTTTTTAAGCTAGGAATGCTAGACAGAAAAGAAGGGGAGGGGAGATAATTTCAGGACTGTTAGGGCTGGGCTGAGCAGGCAGTGAGGCTGGAACTAACATCACTCCCAGTGGCTTATTCAAATGATTCATGTAAATACATGAAGAATACCTGGAAATACAAGTAGTTTGGAGCCCAGGTAATTAGGTGTTACTTCCATTTAAAAACTCATATATGAAAAAGAAAAACTCAATTATGTCTCTGAATTGATCCTGTGCTAAGGATTAAGAAATTGAGAGTAGATGAACTTGAACATTTGATTGTGCCCTCCTTTCATTTTTTTTTGTGACACATAAACTGGATTTCTCAGTTTCTGTTCAAGTATATTTAGCTTAAATGTGGTTCTTATGAGAAAACAGAAAAAATCCAGAGAGCAAACACCATTTTTCTATGTACAGATGATCTGTTTTACACAATGTCTTTCATTCATGATCCCAAACGTTTACAAAATAGATTTAAGAAACTGATGTGAAAGGAATAAGAAGGAGCAATGGGATCAGAAAGCTCCAGTCCTAGGCATACACCCTCTTAGAAAGAAATGCAAGTGTCTAATAAAAGGAAACTTTCCAGAGAGCTTTTCTGAATACTTTTATATTATTTTCTTTAAGCCTCAGAATGGCTGCATGGCTTAGAAAAACTGACTGCTATGGTTTTACCATCTAAAAGCATTTTAAGTTCCAATAATTTGAAAAATCTTAGCTTTTAAAAAAATAATCAATGCTTAAAAAGTTAGTATTGGCAAGTAAAGCTTCCAGTGGTCTTTGTTGGACTTTACTGCTGTCATGATGAGTGCAGGTCAGGGGAGCCACAAATGACCCACTATAACAACACTCACCGCCAGTTTGCAGAAACCCCAGCTTACCTGAATATTAAGCTGCACCTTTTCCATCTCAACACCCAGGAATTTTGATTTGACATCGAAGATGCCCACATCTTCCGTAGATATTATATCAAATGTAACATTTTTAAACCTAATAAAGAAAAGGACACATGTGGAACTGCAAATACATGCTTAAAGCTGAAAAAAAAAATGAATGGAATCCTAGGTTACCATCCTTAGTGAACAGTCTACTGGGAACACCGAGAAAATCGTCCCAAACCTCCCATCCTTGCCCACACTCTGCTCACTAGGCATGATGGCTGTTGTTGAGATCTGTAGCTCACAAGGCACTGAAGTAGGTGCCTTATTATAAAAGAAGTGCTAAATTTGGTTCTTGCTCTTAAAGAGCACAAAATATAGAGGGAAATATGAGACTCACAGAATATGAGAATTATTTGTTGACTTATACCACTGACAGGCCAGTTGAGTGTTTCAGGTGATCAGTTTTACAGAAACTTCCAAAAGGAAGACTTTTCTCTGTGTCGATGTGTTAATAATCAGAAGGTTTGATGGGATAAATGGAATAGGAGCCAGGCCTTGAAGGAAGGTGGGTTTTAGAAAGGAGTAGTGGGTCTGGCTTCCCCCAGACAAAGGACTAGGGAGTGATGGACAGGGGTGCAGGACTCATGGTCCCTTTAAAATGGAGAACCTGGTGGGGGCGCTGTGGAGGAGGGGGTTTTGGTTTTCTTAAAGGCACACACTGACAGCATACTGCTGGTGGGGCTCTGACCCAGGCATTGGCACACAGTCTGTGGCTTTGAAATTCAAAAGGCGCTATTTTTCAATTGTAAATGATCTCATTTCTCAAGACCAAAAGACAGCCTTTATTCTCCCTGTATGACTCAGCTCTTTTGGAGGGAACGGAGAGGCTGGCAAATCCAGACACACTGGACAAGTCATGGGAAACACAATCACTTGATCAACACTTCATGCAACCCATGGCACCAGATGCTCAAGTCCTGATGGGAAGACGAGAGATGACAATACACATACATTTCCCCTGGCATCTGTAATCAGGGGTAAGCCTTGATAGACCAAATGAAGCTCTTTTCAAAGGGCACAGGAAACCAAAGAATGTGAGTCAGGTTTTATGGGGGCGATTGGGGGGGTATGTGTTCTGTGCAGATTCCAGGTCCCACTCACTGGTTTGTCTGCAGATCGTCTATCCCCAGCAGGACGCCCTTTTCATGCAGCTTAGCGGCAGTGTACTTCACTGGCTTTGCTCTCCTGGACCCTTTGGGTTCTCCTTTTCCATCCAGTTTAATTGATCTCCGAGAATTTCTACCAAAATAACAACAAACCGTCTGTTGTCATGATGGCAAACCCCAGACGTTGCTGGTAGTGCCATAACCACGCCCAGGGTGCACACCCCTGGGGCATCGAATATACAACTCTCTACTTGGTGACAGTAGATTACAATTTTCCCCACTCAGTAAAACCTCACTGTGAACTGCTTAAGGGATAGTTATTTTCAAAGGGACTGAAGTTGGAATTACGGACTAATATGTTTCAAAAAACTTATATTCTGTTTTGTCAGGCATATTGAACTAAGTGGCTATATTAAGTCACTTCACAAGCAGCTTTGGTGCAATAACATGCGCTGCGTACTTCTATGTAAAGGTAGTACGAGGACTGCTTTAATTTATTTAACAAGTACTAAATAGCCAGCAGTGTTGTGACATAAGTAAAATTCCTTTCTTATGTGTTATTTCATTTCGCTCTCATAACAGAACTTGTGAGGCTGGTTCCTTAAACCCGCCTTAAAGATGAGAAAATTGAGGCTCCAGAGAAGTTCACTGGATTGGTTCAAACTCACACAATGTGAGAGAATTAGAATCTAAATCCAGCTCACATGACTGCAAAGCATGTAAACTGCCTTTAAGTAGTTGTAATAACTATGGAAAGAAAACCCTCAACAACTTTATTTCTCGTAAATATTAACTTGACTGACTTCTTCCTCCTAGGAATAGAGTAAAAGTAATTTACAGGCCACAAGCAAATGAACTGAAATTCAGAACCAGTGGGGCCCAAACAAATAAGGTTTAAATTTGGTTATTTTCCTTCAACAAATCTTCTAAGATTATTGCAATTGATTTTTCCATGCAGCACCATTTCCTACTGTCAATTTGACTACAAGGATTACATAAAAATATTATATTACATATTTAAATGGGTAATTAAAATTTGATGAGTATTGACCTTAGTCTGGGGATAAGAATTATTATGAGCAAATCATACTCATTAAAAGTGGCTATATTGTATATTAAAAATCTAAAATATGTATGCTAATGGGTAATAAGAGAACTGCCAAATTTTGTCTTTGTATCAATATAATTTTTTTAAAACTATTAAGCAATTTAAAAGTATTAAGCTGCACTGTGCAATTAGCAAACATCTGGCACTGTCTAACATTATCAAGAATATAAAATACTGCTTATTGTAAACATTCCAAAAACAAGAGTAGCTTTTATTATTTTTTTATAATAAGTGCTTAAAAAAAACACCTTTGACTAAAAAAGACAAAAGGAATAATGAAAGTTCTTCCTCAAGTGACAGCTACTTGCTTAAAATACAACAGGACAAGCTACTTCAAGTATGAAATTATGCCAAAGGAGAATTGAAAAACTTTCTAAATGCACTCCTGACTTTTTAGTTCACAGTGGCAAATCATAAAGTCTCCACTCTAGTTTTTGGTTAGAAAATAAAACAAAAAGTTGGCTTCCCAGGACCGTAAAAAAATGGACACCCCTTATCACTCATGACATTGCAAATGAATATACGACTTGAACTTACTTTATTTTTAAGTTGTCTAAGCAAGTTTTTATGTAGGTGTCATAATAATTAATTTGCTCTTCATAAAATGTTGCCTTCTCGTTAAGTGCTTCCAAGGTCTGCTGAAGTTTCACCAACTCAGCTTTTCGAAGCTTACGATAGATTCTTTGATTTCGAATGTCCTAAAACAACAAGGAAAGGCTATGACATGAGGCTGAAGCAGAAGTTTGTTTTCTGATTTTGCCCATTTGGGACAGGAAGACTATCAAGTATGAAATCACCATTCGTGACTGTTAACTGGTAATTTATCTCAGTCACCGTATTTTAATCTCTCACATCCTTCCCTTTTCACGTCAGAGCTGGCAAATGTCCTTATTTCACTTTTAGAGAGCTAAGATTTATTTTTTTCTTGGCGGAAAAGCAAAGAAGCAATGTTAAAATGACCACACAATTAAGGAAGAAGAGTGTTTTAAAAAGGGCACAAGGACTTTAGCAGGAGACAAGCAATTTCTTCAGGATACTTCAAACATTCCACTTTGAAGAATATACTGAAAAGGTTTAAATTTAATCATTGCATTCATCTTAGAAAAAAGAAAAATATCAATCCACGTTTTAAACTGGGAACAATTCTCAAGGTTTACAAAAACAACAACTGGGCTCTCAGGACTGACTGAAAACACTGAACACTGATAATTATATAACTAATACTTGAATTTAAATGGAGTTCCTAGAACATAAAGTTGTCCAAGCTGCTTACAGCTTATAAGACTATGCTACAATTAAACTCACAGATACCAGCTTGTTTTTTCCTTTTTTTGTCATTCTAGTTGGTAAATTATGAAAAGGTTTCATTTAAGAAAACGGTGCCTGTTTAACATTATTTTTCCACTGTCGACAAATTAAAAACATTCTCCTAGGAATTCAAAGATAGACAGACACACCCTTCTTAAGTAAAAATTCTTCATTAAATAGAATCTTTTGGTGGATGCCTTCTTAATAGTTGTTTTCCTTTTTTTTATGGCAAAAACGTCGATTTCTCTACTGCATATTTCCAAAGCGAAATATTTTCCACCCAGAGCTATAGAAAGAAATGCTACTTCCCTTGAGTCACTTGGGCTAGGAGGAATAAGCCTGATGGTGACTTTCCACAGAAGCATGAAGCCGAGTGTACATTTCTCTCCCAGAAGCTAAGAAAATTAATTTTTTTTCCCTGATCAATTCACTGCCCTTAACTTCCAGACCCATTTTAATTAGCGTGTTTGGGTAAAAACAATGAAATATCCTTTGAACCCAAATATCCCTGGAAACCAAATACTTCCTTATCCTTGGCAAACAGATCTCAGTCAGTTCCTGTAATGTTTCCTTGCACTAATTTGAGATCCTTTTCTCAGGAAGTTTCTGAATTGTCAAAATATGGGATGAGAAAACAGAAACTAACCTTCAAGTCAAAACTGCATGTAGTCTACATTGCTGAGAGGCAAACTTGCTGTGACACAGAGTTACCATCACAGTAGAAGGTTCTAAGGACAACTGGGCATTACAACTAACAACTCAAGAAAGGACTCTTCTAAAAGTGTCTATTTAGGAACCAATGCCTTTAGGTATTGCTTAAAGGCATAGATGAAACTTGTCTATTACATTTCCTGATAATTTATTTCTGGCGTGTGTCAACTCTGCTAATGACTTGGGGGAGTTGTGATTATTCTCTATTAAAAGTTATCAAATGCTTTGAAACCTTTAGGAGTCTGTAGCATTGACCATGGCATACACAACTGTGAACCCCTCATGTCATCTCAGATTGCCCAGCAAGTGACCAATGATTTAGCAAATGTCTGTTATGTGAAAAAAGAATACTGTTTCCAAAAACCTTGGCAATCTCATTGAGAATGTCCTGGTATTTATTTTTGGATGACACGTGTCCCATCTGTTCCAATGTTCGAAGGTTCCTCTGGATTTTCCTCTTCTTCTGTTCAAGGGGCAGCTGTGCATCTTCAACCATAGACTGGCTATGCTTCATTTCTTCTGGAGTCTTGGAATCTTTAATTGCACGGCTTACCATGTCTGTGGCGTGATCTGTTTCCTGAAAAAGGAATATCAAGATGTTGCTTTTCCTCTGATCTCCTAACCTCACAGATTTAGAACCTGCACAAGGCAAGTTAATGTCAAAAATGTAAGAAGTCCTCAAACCAAAGTCCAAAGACCGGAATGTATTCCTCATGGGTTTTGAAGTTGACCTTTGGAAGGAATTACTTCAGATTTTTGAGAAACATGGGAGTGGTAGAAGGCCTAATTTGGGCAAAATTCTAATAGCTACTTTATTGCTAAGGTGACAAATCATCTGAGTAATAAACACAGTACAATGGATAACTAATATTTTGTAGTTCCCTGGATGGAAGGATTTCAATTCCTGGATAGTCCCATTGAGGAAACTAAAACTAGACTATCCATTAAAACTTGGCTATGACAACCCTGAATACCCAAAACCCAACTAAACTCTCACATATCAGCCATATTTATGGAACCTCACAAGCCAAGAATGTAGAGACCTTTGTCCTGATAAAGGAATCATTCTCAAACTACCATCTCTGAAAAACCTGCAGGGTTTCTTTCAACCAAAGGGAATAAGAGTATTCTAGCACATAATAAGTTCCCAAATAAATGATGAGTAAATGAATGAATACAATTTGGATAGTTTGTTAAAAAAACTATACAAACAAAAAACAGTAATAAAAAGAGACTGGTAATCTTCTCATTTCACTGTACTAGACAATTGACTAACACATAGACAAAGTTTAAGGATACAAATGTTATCAGACCCACGACAGACAGGTCAACATCACGGACACAGGAACAGTTTATCAGGAAACAACAGCAATAAACAACAATAGTAGAAGCAGCAGCCAACGTTATTGAGTACTTAATATGTGCCCGGTATTATTCTATCCTTTTAACATGTTTTAACTCATTTATTTCTGTCTGTAAATTGGGTACTATTATTATTATTATTCCCATTTTACAGTTGAGGAAACCAAAGCACAGAAATATTTCTAAGTGCCTAGTGTTACATAACTAGGAGGTGCAGAGCTATACTTCATCTTGGAAATCTGTGTTCTTAGTGACCATGCTACATTTGGAGAAAAATAAAATATCCATAAGGACTAAAAATCTCATACTTAATTAGTAGGATATTCTACCCACATTGTTTAAAAAATATTCACACACTAATAAATATCAGATAACTTGGTTTTATTTTATATTTTTTAAATTACAAAACTGGGACAGAATGATTTCTTAGCAACCAATTAAATTAAGAATAATTCGGGAAAATTATGTGTAGCTCTGCTAAGAACTGATTAGATAATTTTGTTAACTTTAGGAAGTGGCAATTATTTATTGATACTAAAGCAATAACACTGAAATTAATTCAGAACGAACTAAACAATGATCACAATTGAAAAGATGTTGATAAAAAGTTTAATGCAAGACTGTTAAGAAATGTTAGTTAGGTACACCAGGATAACGGTGTTCTGACCCAACAGACTCAAGACATTGACTTCTGAAGCATTTAGAAAACCGTTTTAATGGGAGACACTTCTTCGTTTTTTCAAGTTAGGAAACACGTAAAACATGAAAGGTATTTTTCTACATCCTGTTGACCAGAACTGTTTCTTAACTGACATATCTACCCATCCTCTGACTGATCACGTTTGTGATGAATCTTCAGAGGCTTTGAAAGACCCAGAACTATTCTCCTAGTCTAGGACAAACTACGTTCAGCCTGTTTGGTGCCGCATTTTCTATTTCATTCCCATTGATACTCCATATGCATTTTATATATAGCCAAACTCAGCTGGCCTGAATAATAGATAAAATCCTTACTTTCAAGCCATGTCAGATACAGTTTCTTTGAGATAACAGTAAACATTTGGCATGAAGATTGATAAAGTCAACTCATATCTATGGTACTTATTTTTTCTTTTCTTCTTCTTCTTCTTTTTTTTTTTTTTTTTTTTTTGAGGGCAGTGTCACTGGCCCTCACATGTGGGACTGAACCGGGGCCGCTGGCTTCCCAAGCCAGCGCTTAACCACCGCGCCACTCGGCTGGCCTCATATCTGTGATACTTATAATTTTACATTCAAAGACCAATTACCTGTTGTGTAGTTGCTGGTGTCCCTAAGATTTCTGTTAGTGTGTTCCCTGGTTGGTTCCGGATCACATCGATTATCAGCTTTTTGGTCCTTACAAAATAAGAGAAAGAAAAGACAGACTTTCAGACAGCGGTCCTCATGTACAACGATCCGCTTCTCCTGAGGGAGTGCACGAACTCATACAAAAATGAAGCTTCAAAGATAATCCCTTAAAATAAAACAGTCTTGCAGAAATTTACCACATTTGTGCTAAGGCTCCGAAAGTTTGTGAATGCTTGATAATTGAAGTCTGGGTTTTATATGCTCGATGTAGTCGGATTATACTGTCAGTAACTTGGGCACAAGTATGTCATACAGTTCCTTATCTAAGTACTTTCTTTTTTTTAGACTGAGACGACTTTTTGATGAGCAGGGGAACAAGTACTGCCCATTTGGCCTGCTACTGTCAAGAGTGCAAGAATGATAATCTAATATTCCCCTTGCCTGACTTTAACATTTAAACTTCTGCGCCTGTTTACTACATCATAAGACTTTAGGAGCCAGACCAACTGATAGATAGCTTTTCTGCTCTGAGAAAGTTCTGGAACAGTTGGAAGGCTAGTGCGAATAGAACTCCCATGTAGACTGTGGAGGCCTTGGCTGCTGCCCAACACAGCAGCTAGGAGGATGGGTGTCTAAGAAGTTCAGATGGGGTGGAGGAACTAACAGATTGGCTTGGGTCCCTGACTTCAGGTGGGAGAGAATAGAAGAGTGGCTCACTAAAAAGCTATGAGCTGGGACACTCCTCTGGGAATGCTAAAACCATGTATTTTTCCATATGTGCTCTTTATGGTAATCAGCCACCTCTTCCTAATTAAAGATCAGGTTATATAATTACATAAAAAGATTTTCACATAAAAGACTAATGGTCAAGTTTGCTCACTTTTACGTAAGTAGGAACAGTGTTATTGACTATAGCTTTCCTTCTAAAAAAACAGGAAACAGAAATTGCCATAGTTATAAACATGTCTATTCACTGTCTGAAGTTTCACTTTTATTGTAGTCCTGTTTTTGCGTTTAACTCAGTTCTTTAAAAGGCATTACAGGGTATCACTAGATGGTGAATTTCTTCCTCAGCTACAGCAGGAAACATTCATACAGCAGGAAAATTGGAAAGTGAAATCAAAACATTGTTCCCAAATGACAGAAGAAACCCTTAAAGTTAATTCCCAAAATATTATTTTTGAAAACAGGATAAAATCCAATAAGCCATCTGCAAACATCATTTTTCTCACTTATTTATTGCAAGTTGGTATGAGAAGAATGATCACAATCATTTCCTCTGGCCCATGACCCCTTACTGCTGGGGATTTATGGGCTGTCTGGGAATGCAGATAAACATGCTCCCAAGAGTCAAAGGTGGGCACCCAGCTAACTATAGCCACGTGGGAGACAGCACTCTTCCTAAGGGGGAGTGGCTTAGAGAGCCAAATATGTTTCCTCCCCACACAACCCCTTCCTCCAATCATTATAAATGTATTTAAACAGGAACATCGAGTTAAAAATAAAAGCTTTTGATGATTTTAAAAATGTAAACACAGTGACTGTTTCTTATTTGAAATAATATTCTAGGAACTACTTATGATATATGCTTCTAAGAAACTCCTAGCTCATCTCTTTAGAGAAGCTATCTGATGACCAAAATGACTGGGGTTACTACAGCATGCCCTTCCAGGGACACACAATGCTTATTTGTTCGGGGGTTGCTGGAGAATAAACTGCCCCTACAGCCTCTTTCCTTGGACTTCTGCTTATGTCAGGCCCGTGGAACCCACAGTACTATCCCAGACATCTTGCAGATATAACTATCCACTAACCATCCAGTTTCATGATAGGGAACTCACTGCCTGCCTGATGGTTAAGAACACTGGGATCAGATGGATCTGAGGTCCAATTGGGGCTCCTGTTGCTTACTAGCTATGTGGACTTGGGTAAATTAAATAATCCCTAAAGGTTTTCCTTTTTCTTTTTTCCCCCTTTACATAATGGGCAGCTCTGAGGACTGATGCAAGATTGAATAAAAAGATGCATGTCAAGCATTTCATTAGGGTCTGACATGTGGTAAGCACTCACATGGCCACTAAAGCTGTGCTGCCACAGATGACAGCCACTGGCCACAAGTGGTAACTGAGCCCTTGAACCATGGCTAGTCCAAGATGACATGTGCTCTAAGTGTCAGACACACACTATTGAAAGCTTAGTATGAAAAAAGAATGTACAATATGTCATTAATTTTTTTACACTAGTTACATATTGTATTGATAACATTTTGGATGTACAGTAAAACATTGGATTGTAAGTAACTTGGTTTGCAAGTGTTCTGCAAGACAAGCAAACATTTCTAATAATTTTTTATTTTTTTTTATTTTATGGAATTGGGGGAGGGGAGCAGCATTAGGGAACCGGGGAAAGGGAACACACAAGTTGCTGCCCTTTTGTTCTTCAGTCTAGTTGTGGAGGACGTTGCTTCACTGGCCCATATTGGTATCATCATTGCACTCTTATCAGGTGAGGCAGATCAGTTGCTGGCCTCCAGATGGCCACTCACAGCGGCTCTTGGTAGCTCACACCAGCTGCTGGCTGCTCACACTGGCTGCCGGCCACTCACGGTAGCCTATGGCAGCCCACTGTAGCAGGGGCTGCAGCTACGCCTTTGCAGGCGACTCACAGCAGCCCAGCTCCAGGTGGAGCTGTTGTTCACCATCTTAGCTGTAGAGGGCAGTGTCACTGGCCCTCATATATGGGATCTGAACCAGGGCCACTGCGTTCCCAAGACAATTCTTAACCAACACGCCACTTGGCCGGCCCTCTAATACATTTTAACTTGGTAAACGAGAGATGTCTTGCAATATGAGTAGTTTGTTTCCGGAATGAATTATGCTTGCAAACCAAGGTATTACTGTACCTGTTTTTTAAAAATGGGGCTTCTAAGAAAATTTAAAATTACTTGTGTGGCTCACATTAAACTTCCTTTCATGAGGGCACCATTGGAACATTCCATTCCTAAACGGGAAATTTGCTCCTGAGAGGTCTGCCTTCAGGTGATATCTACTCACTGGGCCCCATTAGTCACAGGACGTCAGCACTAGGGGGACCTTTGGGAAACAATTCAATCAATCCTTGATTTTACAAATGATACAACTAAGATCTAAGAGGCTCAATGATTGCAAGAAGGTCACACTGCGTTTTCTACAGGTGCAGAAAACAAGTTGAATTCCTTTTCCACATCATCAGCCCTTATAACCCTGCAGAGATGCCAGAACTATTCCCCATCCCCCTTCCACCACCTTTCTTTTTTCCAAGTGAAACCCCTCAGCTCCTTAAGCCTCTTCACAATTAGAATTAAACAGAGTTTATAGTCCGGCTCACATTTGTTTGCCAGTGACCTTAAGACGTCCCCCTCCGCACCTCAATGCACACACAATATTCTAGATGTGGTCTGACTAGCCTAAATCATTATGGAGTATTGACCCCATGACTGTTCAAACCACATGGGAGACAGGCTGATAAAAACATGGACTCTGCTGTCCTATCTGAATGGAAGTATCTCTAACTGAGGAAGAATTAAGAGAAAAAAAGAAATGCACCAGGGAGATTATTCATCATAGCTGTGCTCAAATCCCACTGTCAGTAAATGAGACCACATGGTGCTTGTAAATAGGCATGGCCCCTGAGGTTCGGCCATTCCACTCACGTGGCATCTGTTACTACAATCTAACCAGTAGTATTCCCGAGCACCACCCTCCCCTGCCCCCGGTCATCTGACTTTCAGTGTGTGTGTACCAAAGGTTCAAAAGAAATTTGTGTTTATGGGAGCTAAGGAATATTTCCGGTTGTTTAAAATTCTAATAACATGATTATATATTTTTATCACTCTACCTCAAATATCACCTTAGTCATTTAGTTCTCATGACAGTTTGGACCAAAAGCAATGAAATCTCTCAGCTGAGATGACGGATGCTTAGGCTGAATCATGTGATAGGAAAAAATTCTTACGAGATGACAACTTAAGCACTCAGGCAGCTAAGTGTGAATAAAAACCACAAATATCACCTTCTACTTGATTAAAAACCACAAATATTGCCTTCTACTTAAACACACATACTTTTAAAAAAAAATTAATAAAGCCATAAGGATCACAATATTTTAAATTGAATCATAAATTATAAGATTTACAATTATATAGTTCTAATTTATAAGGTGTTAATGTATGACTTCATTTGCTCATGATAGCCCTTCCTCCCCCCTCTTCTCCATCTGATGGATGGATGAGAAAACTGATGGTTAGGTGACATGCTCTGAATACTATGGCTAATAAATGACAGATTGAGGCTGTAATCCCAGGTCTTCTGAGGACTCCTCAACCAGGCTTTTTTTTTTCCCCCCTTTATTAAATTTATTGGGGTGACCTTGGTTAGTAAAATTACATAGGTTTTCAAGTGTGCATTTCTATAACACATCATCTATATATTGAATTGTGTGTTCACCACCCAGAATCAGTTCAACCAGGCTTTTGCTTGTTCTTTTAATATCACCATGCTTGGTAATACTGGCAAAATGGCAATCACCCAAACTGAAGTTCTCTATTCCACAGACATACTCATATAGAAAGGAAATGGAAATACAATGTTTCTTCCTGCTCCAATATGTGCCTCATGTCCCTCACATCTATCAGTCATTCCTTCTCTTTGGCCTAGAAAGATGCCCCAGCATCCATTATGCAATAACTGCTCTACTATTGTTTTCATTATTTATTCTAAGATTCCTAAGAGCACAAAGAGCAATGACCTTGCCCTCCATGAGTTGTAAAACCTTGTGATCAAGAGTGTAGGCCCTGGAAGATTTAAGATCCTCTGAGTTTGAATCTATGCCCCACTTACTAGCTACACTACTCAGAAAAGAGTTTTTGTCTATTTTGTGCCTGATTTCCTCATATGTAAAATATAGGTAATAACCTCTCCTTTTGGAGCCACTGACAGTATTAGATGACATACATGTTATTACCTGTATCTATAGGACAGTCCCTGGCACATGGTAAGCACTGGATGTTTGCTATCATTATCATATTCATATTCATTTAATTAGTAAGAATTATGAAGCTAGCATGGAATTAAATTTGCAAGCACAGATTAAAAATGCCTCAAATTCTGCTACTGTAGGGACCCTCATGAAGATAAGATACTCATCACTGAGAACCTAATGATTCTGTAATTAATCGTAGGGGGCACAACCTCTTTACAAATGAAGCAAAATAGTTCTTTGATAGAGAAAAGCCAGGTATTTCCATGTCCCAACAGCTCTGCATTGCATGATTATCCACTTCATAGTAGCTTCTGAAAGGCATTGTCTGAGTTGAGTTTAGTTAAATTTGGTTCTCTAAGGAAGGGTCTCAAAAGCTCTATTACATGTTTGAGTTAGGAATTTGGTTTATTAGCTTGGAAAAAGGTCGTCCCCGTAAATCAGTTTTGAAGTGTATATTAATGGAATATCAATGGCATATGACATGAATTTAAAGCCTGTTAGAGACTAGCTACTTCTCATAATTTTAGACTTTAATTTCCTCATCTCAGAGATAAAGACTCAGACTAAATGGTCTCCAAGCTCCCTGTCAATGACACATTTTATAATTATGTTAAGTAGCAAGATTTTTAAATATACTTGAAGTATAAAATTTGGAAGTTAAGTCTTGTGTAACATCTGGAGCTACCTCTATTGAATCTTTTGGGCAATACCCAAATTCCACTTTCAGGGAAGGCTACTTGGATCAAGTTGTTATTCACATTGATCACTGAGCAGCTTAGTAAAGGACTCTGCCAGCAGCAGGACCTCGAAGTATGTCCATAGGAAGGCTTTCTGGACCCCAGAGGTCTAGGAAAGCAGTGCATTATCAGACACTGGACCGATAACCTTTTTTGTGTAAATGGAAAAGTTCATCCTACAATTCGCATGGAATTGCAGGAAATCCTATGTAGCCAAAAGAATCTTGAGAAAAGAACAATTTGGAAGACTCACAGATCCCAATTTCAAAACTTATTACAAAACTACAGTGATCATTACAATATGCTACTATTAATAGCATAATAGAATTGAGAGTCTAGAAAGCCATACATGTAGGGTCAATCGGCAAATTTTGACAAGGGTGCCTAGATCATTCAGTGGAGAAAAAGTAGTCTCTTTAAGAAATGATGGTGTGATAACTAGATATCCACATGCAAAAGAGGATGAAGTTAGACCCCTACCTTATACCTTATACAAAAATTAACTCAAAAGGGATCGTAGGGCTGGCAGAGTGGCATGTTAGTTAAGAGATGGCTTGGGACGCCAGCTCTGACCAGCAAGGCCCCGGTTCGGATCCCACATGAGGGCCAGTGACACTGCGCCCTCTACAGCTAAGATGGTGAACAACAGCTCAACCTGGGGCTGGGCTCCCATGAGTTGCCAGTGATGGCGTAGGCTGCAGCCCCTGCTGCAGTGGGCTACCATGAGCTACCGTGAGTGGCTGGCAGCCAGTGTGAGTGGCTGGCAGCTGGCGTGAGCTGCTGTGAGCCACGATGAGTGGCATCCAATGACAGGCAACTAACTGCCTCAGTCGGGAAGAGTGCAATGATCAAAATCGCAACATGGGCCAGTGAAACGACATCCTCCACAACTAGACTGAAGAACAAAAGGACAGCAACTTGTCTGTTCCCCTCTCCCAATTCCCCAATAAGGGATCATAGATCATAGAGCTAAAACTATAGAACTTTTAGAAGAAAACAAAAAGAGTAAATCTTCATGACCTTGGATTGGCAATGAATTCTTATATATGACACCAAAAGTGTACACAACAACAAAAAATAGATAAATAGGACTTCATTAGGTTAAAAAACTTTTGTGCAGAAAAGGATATTACCAAGAAAATAAAAAGACAAGCCATAGAAGGGGTAAAAATATTTGCAAATCATAAATCTGACAGGGGTTTACTATCTAGAATACATAAAAAACTCCTACAACTCTGCAACAAAAAGATAGACAATCCAATTAAAAAATGGGCAAAGGACTTGAATAGACCTTTCCATAAAGAAGGTACACAAATGGCTGACAAGCACATAATAAGATATTCAACATTATTAATCATTAGGGTAATGCAAATCAAAACCACAGAGAGATACTACTCTTCATACCTACTAGGATGGCTATAATGAAAAACAAAAAAAATGTTGGTGAAGATGTGAAAAAATTGAAACTCTCATACCTTGTGGGTGAGAACATAAAGGGGTGCTGCCACTGTAGAAAAAAGTTTGGCAGTTTCTCAAAAAAGCTAAACATAGAGTTATCATACGACTCAGCAATTCTACTCCTAGGTATATACCCCAAAGAACTGGAATCAGGTATTCAAATAAAAACTTGCACAATGTTCACAGCAGTATTACTCACATCAGCCAAAATATGGAAACAACCCAAATAGCCTTGATAAATGGGGAATACCTATACAATTGAATATTATTCAGCCAAAAATATTACGCTGAGTAAAAGAAGACAGACACAAAAGGCCATGTATTGTATATGAAATTCCATTTCTATGAAGTTTCCAGAAGAGGCAAATTCATAGAAAAAGAAAGCAGATTAGTGGCTCCCAGGGACTGGGGAGCAGGGCCTGGAAAGATGCCTCAAGGATTTTGGGGAGTGATTGCTTAATGGATATGGGGTTTGCTTTTGGGGTGATGAACTAGATAGTAGCGATGGTTGCACAACATTGAGAATGCACTTAATACCACTGAATTGTCCACTTTAAAAGGTTAAAATGGTAAATTTTGAAAGGTAAATTTGATATTGTGTGTATTTTACCACAATAAAAAAAATAAAAATAAGAGGCCTGCGACCGATCTGCCTCATCCGGGAAGAGTGCAATGACGATACCAACATGGGCCAGTGAAGCAATGTCCTCCACAAGACTGAAGAACAAAAAGATAGCAACTTGTCTGTTCCCCTTCCCTGATTCCCCAATGCTGTTCCCCTCCCCCAATTCCCCAATAAAATCTTTTTAAAAAAATAAAAAAATAAAAAAATAAAAATAAAAATAGAGCCACTGGCTGGCTCTCCTTAGAATGGAGAGGAAAGGGGTAGGCTATTTGTTTCCAGTGCATAGTGGGGAGATGGGAGAGGACCACACGAGGGCTGGGGCAGGTAGGACAATGCCCAGGTTTCCCTGGATAAGACACATCACTGTCCAGCCCACCTGACTTCTATGATTTTGCTTTAAAAATATGAATTCCGAAACTTCGCAGAACCACGGAGACTCACATTCACAAATAAGCATAAATATATGTGATATTCAGATTATCTGTTATTACAGACTACCCAAATTGTGATTTCCACTCATTAATGCAGACATCTGAGTTGACCACATTTAGAAAATGATGTTCAAATAACAGACAAAAACAATTACGGAAACATTTTCTCCCATTACTCCCAAGGACAAAGCTTATGAGATCATAGGATACTTGACCTAATTTAATCTGCGTGGCAGAACCACACAATCTGTATTTCCAATTACCTTTATAATTGGCAATTGCTCAGAGGAACCCAGGGAGTGGACTGCACAGTTGTCCCCCTCTGCTCTGTTGCCCCGCCCTGACTCCTCACTCTGCAAATTCAATCTGACTAGGTAATCAGTAGTCTACCAGAACTGCCCTTGACCTTTATGAAGCCAAGTTTGTGTGCAAGTCCTGCACCTTGTCCACTGTCCTGCAGGTGAGCTGTGCTCTCCACCATCACACTTTAGATCACTGGAAAGCAGGGACCATTGCTCACCGCTGTCTCACCAGCATCAAGTCTAGTGAGGTGGACACAGAGCAGGTAACACAAATATTTGCTACATGAACGAATGGAGCCTTAGATAATCTGAGGACAAAATAACTAAGCCTAATGGAAGGAGCACATGTCACAACAGAGCACACTGAGTAAGCTTTTTTTTTTTTTTTTTGCTTTTTCATTGGTTACTGAGTATCTGGGGAAAACATCAACTGGAAATGAGTGTTGTCTGGAGTACATCAGTGGCAGAACAGAACGCACTTGTCACAAAGGAAAATAACCTCAGAATTCAGGACTGCAGCTTGGAAGTGATGTGTCAAGTATTATTTCAATGCACATTTATACCCTTTTGCCTCTATTTTTCATTTCCATTCTCCATCTCATCCCAACACACAACTGTTCTAACATGCTAAAATGCATCCTTTTGTTTATATACGTTCTTAAGAACTCTATTGTTTGGTAAGCCGGTATTTTGGGCTTATGGTATTACCATGGTTCTCATTCTTTCTTACTCTGTGAGTACAGAACTGGTATGGAATATCCATGCAGCCTTGATGGAAAAAATACTCTATTAATGGAAAATGTGAATGCCTCCTGTGAAATCTTTGAGGGCAGGAAGTAAGGTATACATAAAGTCAAAGCTGGTAAACATATCCAGGCTAACTTTAATAGGAAAGAAGGCTAATAAATAAGATGATAGCATTATGTTTTATCACGAGTATGTGCCTTTTACGTTACTATTTTATACTACAAATTAAATTTGGTTCAAATCTTTTGACCACTCTGAAACACATATTTCCCTTGGGTTACCTAAGGAATTTCACAGGCTGAATTAATCACTTCATTTTTTAAAGGGAAGAAATCATATTACAAGGGAAATGACAAAACAAGACAGGCTTTATAAATTATTATGATGTTTACTTCTCTCTTAAATGATAAAGAGTCTATTATCCTTTGCTTGGTTAGGTGTTTGATGGATAAACATAATGTATTGCAATATTTAGACATTTTAAAATGAATTCTTTAGGGATTTAAGCGTTACTTGAATTTGCACAGTTTAAGATGCTTAACTGGAGACATGTGCCCTTTAAGCCCTAGACTTACTTTATCATGAGGCTTTGGCCATCTATAGCTTCACCATCCCTTAAGTCGTACTTGCTTGTCAAGGAAAGGGAAATCTCAGTCTTTGAGAGTTGATTTAGTGTATTTGCCTTGTTAGGATCATTGGGGTCAATGGCTCCTTCCCCTGTGGAAAAAAAATTATTATTTTCCCAATTCACTCATTGTGATGGTGTAGGAACTGTGGAAGATAAAGGTTCTGTGGGAAAGATAGGTTCAGTAGTTGGACAGGAGATCATGGTCTTCATAAAAAAACACACAACATATTCAGGGCCGGGCAAGTGGCACAGTGGTTAAGAGCTGGCTTGGGCTGCCAGCGGCCCTGATTCGGATCCCACATATGAGGGCCAGTGACACTGCCCTCAAAAAAACAAAACAAAACAAAACAAAAAACCATATTCCAATATACTTAATGTGGCTTTTAAAATCTTTGATTTAGACATTAAAATAACATGGGGCATAGATATTTAAAATAGGAAAAAATTACTAAAAGAGAGAAAACAGCAAGAAATTCCTAGTAAGCTTGACTCCTTACTTTCTTTATAATATAGGTTGACAAATCCTTTTTTGATATACTTAGAGCTTACCTTCAAGAATATAAAATTGTTTCACAATCTAGGACGGTATGAAACTCAGAAACTTTAATGTAGGAAGTGGCTACTGTATTTATTATCCTTTAAATAAGCTTAGGTAGCAAATTCCAAAAATATTTTGATCTGGGATAGAAAAATCAACTAACCAACCACCCACCCATCCACACACCCACTAAATATTATACAACCCAGAGGGTTAAGTAGAAGAAACAAGCGCTTACCAAGAAAAGATTCCACATGAGGTACTTCTCCCAGCAATTCCAACAGTTCATTCAGGGAGTCATGTTTTTCAGGTGCAATTGCCTCCTGGTGTTCCAACAAGAGCTTTGTATAGAAAGCAACACACAGAGATAAAAGTAAACTTTCAACAGCTACCATATTTATATAGATCCCTTTCCAGTTTTTCTTAATTTTCTTCTGATATTGTTTGAATCGTAAATACAAGTCTGACATTTATTAAAAGTAGAGACTTCAGAGAGACAGTTTTTCTTTCATCTTAGAAGGAAGTGCCTATTCTTCATCAAGAAATTGTAGCTTTGTGAAAAGTGATCATAAACCTTCTTTCAGTAAGATCTGCTGAGAGGCAGTCTTCTTACACCTAACCCGTTAGAAAAAAACCAAAGTTGGGGGAAAAGAGTCTAGTAGGAGTCAGAAGTCTTTTGGTTAACATTGGTAGGCAAACGGAAGGGCATTTCTGTATCTCTTCGGAGAAAAATTATGCAGTAATTAAACAGTACAGCTATTTTTAAAAAAAATCACCACTATTAACTATTTTAATCTCTCAGGCAGTGAAGGTTTTTGATGAGTAGGAGTGGCAGAAATGCCTACATGGTTCCTTGGCCTGAGATGTAGACATACCAGCTGGTTTCCCCTTTCATCATCCCCCCAAAAGGATCAGCGGTAATACTGCTGGGGTATTTTGCCAGGTCTTAGAGGAAACATTCTCAACTCTGGATGGTATTAGATGGTAAAACTATGAAGGACAACACATTTGTTTTTGTTTGCATTTAGAATTAAAGCAATGTTTCTGAAGTATGGCGCTAGTACCCTTGGTGGATAGGAAATATTAGCTTTTTCAGTAACTATCTTAACAAAACTCTGAATCATGATGATCAATTAAACTTTTCTATTTTTCAATCTTTTTTACCCAAAAGCTTTATGTAGATATAACATACCATCAAATCCACTCATTTAAATGTATGATGTGATACTTTTTAGCATGTTCAAATAAATTGTGCAACCATCACCACCGTCTAATTCCAGAACATTTTCATCAATCTAAAAGAAACTCTGTACCCATTAGCAGTCGCTCCCCATCACCCATTCCCTCTAGCTTCTGGAAATGATTCATCTGCTTTCTGTCTCTATAGATTTAGCTGTTCTGGACACTTCATATAAATGGAATCATACACTTTGTGGCCTTTTGTACTGGCTTTTTTCACTGAGCATGATGAGTTCAAGGTCTATCCATGTTGTGGCATGAATCAGTACGTCATTCCTCTTTACTGACCAATAGTATTCCACTACACAGAGATATCAGACTTTATTCATCTGCTGATGGTCATTTGTTTCCACTTTTTTGGCTATAATGAATAATTATGCTATGAGCATTCATATGCAAGTTTTTCTGTGAACAGATGTGATCATTTTTCTTGAGTTCATCCATACCAGAAATGGAATTGCTGCCCCATGTTTAACATTTTAGGAGTTGTCAAACTGATTTCCAAAGTGGCTGTACCATTTTACATTTTCACCAGCAGTATATGAGAGTTTCAATTATTTCACATTCTTGCCAACATTTGTTATTACCTGACTTTTTGTTTCTAGCTATCCCAGTGGGGTGAAGTTGATATTTCACTGTGTGTGTGTGTGTGTTTTTAACTTTACTGGAGAACAGCCATGGTCATTGGTTACACGATGCTTTCATGCTACAATGGCATAGTTGACTCTTTTTTTCATTTCTTTCTTTTTTTTTTTTGAGGGCAGTGTCACTGGCCCTCATATGTGGGATCCGAATCGGGGCCGCTGGCCTCCCAAGCCAGCACTTAACCATCGCACCACTTGGCCGGCCCATAGCTGACTCTTTTAAGGAGGGCACAGCTTAGTAGCTCATGCGGGGATCAAACCAGCAACCTTGGTGTTATCAGCACGATGCTCTAACCAACTGAGGTAACCAGTCATCCCTCACTGTGGTTTTGATTTGCAGTCTGGCTACTAATGTCATTGAGCATCTTTTCATGTGTTTATCAGCCATTTATACAGGCATACCACGAAGATACTTGGTTCGGTTCCAGACCACCACAATAAAGAGTGTATTGTAATAAAGTGAGTTGTAATCTTTTTGCTGATGGAAGATCATGCTTTCAATTTGTAAAAAAAAAGCAACATCTGTGAAGTGCAATAAAGCAAAGTCCCACAAACAAGGTATGTCTATATATCTTCCTTGGAGAAATCTCTGTTCAAATTATTTGTCCATTTAAAATTTTTATTTTTAAAATTGCAGTAAAAGACAAAGTCTACCATCTTAATTATTTTTAAGTGTAGAGTTCAGTAGTTAGGTATATTTACATTGTGCAACCAATCTCCATCTCTTTTCACCTTGCAAAACTGAAACTCTATATACATTAAACAACTCCTTATTCTTCCATTCTACTTTTTTCTGTCTGAATTTGTTTACTCTAGGTACCTCAGGTAATTGGAATCATACAGTATTTGTCTTTTTGTGACTGCCTTATTTTACTTAAGTTCTTCGATGTTGTAGCATGTATTCGATTTTTCTCCTTGTTGAAGACTGACTAATATTCCACTGTGTGTATGGACCACATTTTGTTTATCCATCCGTCCATTCATCAGTGGACATTCAGGTTACTTCCACCTTTTGACTACTGTATAATGCTGCTATGGACATAGGTGTACAAACAGCTCTTCAACTCTTTCAAGTCTTTTGTGTATATGTCCAGAAATGGAATTGCTGGATCACATGGTAATTCTATTTTTAATTTTTTTGAGGAACTACCATACTGTTTCCCATAGTAGCTTGTCCATTTTACATTCCCACCAATAGAGTAAAAGTGTTCCAATTTTGCCCCATCTTTGCCAGAGCTATTTTTTTTTTTTTTGATACTGGGTATAATGGGTGTGAAGTGGTATCTCATTGTGGTTTTAAAATTTTTTGCCCCCAAATTAAATGGTAGATTTATTGGCTGTCTCTGTTAACACAACAAGACAAAATCACTGTGGTTTTGATTTGAATTTCTGTAGTTTTTAGTGATGTTGAGCATCTTTTCATGTGCTTGTCTGCCATTTGTATATATTCTTCGGAGAAATGTATACTTATTTCTATTCAAGTCCTTAGCTCATTTTTCAGTTGGGTTGTTTTTTGTTGTTGAGTGCCATATATATATATTCTGGATATCAACCACTTATCATATATATGATTTGCAAACATTTTCTCCCATTCTGTAGGCTGTCTCTTTACTGATTGTGTTCTTTGATGCACAGTTGTCCATTTTAAAATTGGATTATTTATCTTATCATTGAATTGTAGGTTTTCTTTGTGTATTCTGGATAGAAGTCTTTTATCAGATATATTATTTGGAGCTATTTTCTCTTATTTCCTTGGTTATATTTTCAATTTCTTGATGGCACTGTTTATAGCACACAAGTTTTAAATTTTGATGAGGTCCAATGCATCTACTTTTTTTTTTTTTTCTTTTGCTGCTTGTGAGTTTGGTGTCACAGCTAAGAAACCATTGCCTAATCCAGGGTCTATTACGTTTTCTTCTAAGAGTTTTATACTTTGAGTTCTTACATTTAGGTCTCTGATCCATGTTGAGTTCATTTTTGTGTAGGTTCGAAAGAAGGGGTTCAATTTCATTCTTGGCATGGTGATTTCCAGTTGCTCCAGCACCATTTGTTAAAAAGACCATTATTCTCCCATTGAACTGTTTTAACAGCATCTTGTTGAAAAAACATTGACCATAAATTTGAAGGTTTCTTTCTAGGCTCTGAGTTCTATCCCATTGATTGGTATGTCTAGCGTTACATTGCCTTCAGTACGTTTTTTTCCCCATTCTCTTTTAATTTTTAAGATTGGTAGAGAGAGTATCTGTTTAATGCTGAGTTTTCCTTAACATTCCTAACACTTGCTAATTGGGTTTTTAAGAAAGGGAGAGGAGGACTCAAAATATATAACTTTAAGGAAGCAACTATATCCAACTACTCAGTTTTCAGTCTATTTATTTACTTTTAAAGTTTCTGTTTATTGCAAGGCATGCTAGTTTTCCACTATGGTCAGAGGCATTTTGTCTTAAATTTTTTTTTTTAAAGGTGAGTTGATTTAAAGAAAGACATTATATAAATAATAGAGGTGACATAGTGATATCTGGATGGATTGCACATAGGATTTTTTTTGGCAAGGTACGTTAGAGACATGAATAAAATATGCAAGATGGATATATTTATGACCTTGTCCTCTGCAGAGATTGGGCCGCTGTCCCTGGAAAGGGATGGCCAGCTTCAACCCTTTATTATGATAATTACTGAACATAAAAATTGCCTGCAAAGGTCTCATTAAAGAGCTTATTTTGAGGTTCCACATATTCCTTAGACAACAAGGGGCAGGCATGTGGCCACAGGCTTGGCACGTCGTGCTGCTGCTGTGCTTGTGTCTGGATGTAGACATCTCCTCACTTGAGACAGACAGTAAACAGGGCAGTCTTTGCAATTCCGCTACTCCCACATTATTACATCTGCTTCCAACCTAACACATGAAGGAATTCCAAATCAGTCACATGCTATGTTTCCCAGGGTTGGATTCTGTTTTCAATTTCTGTTAACAAAAGGAACAGACTATTTCTCCTTAAAGAGTAACAGTCTAAATTAATACAATAACATTTTCTCTCTGCTGTCCTTGGGAAAGAAACTGTCATTGTAACAGAGAACTTTCGGCACTTGTTCTGCATGAGGATCTTGCCCTCAGCAAATGTGCAGCCAACATGTGGACATTTTCTTTGACACGCATAATCTACCACAGGAACAGATAAATGGGTCACTGCTCAAATAGGAGTGTGTCCAGTTGCTCCTCCGAAAAGTGATTTTTGTAAATGATGCACTGCTGAACATGTTTTCTTTGTGATTTTGGGGGTTTCTGTATAGACAAAGAAGTATAGCCTCTTTGTTTAATCAACCAACGCTCTCCTCCGCTGGCCATTCAGACCTGTCTTTGTTTGGGGTCACTCACAATACTCCTGGAGAGCTTCTTGCAAATGTCGGGGAGTTCCCTGTTCCAACTCTGAAAGAGGGAATCCAAAAGTAGATCCAATCTTTCTTCCAAACTTGTAGCCCAGCTTTAGTTTCTTAGAAGAGCTTAATAATAAACACTGAAATTTTGAGCAGTCAATGTTGCCATTTGTTAGTGTATCTCGTTTGATGGGGACACAGGAGAAGGACCTTTGAGAAGAGTGGATTAGCTATGCTTTCCTCCTAGTTGTGTGTATCATCCGAAGGTGGGTGCATCCTTAACCAGGGCTTCTTGATCTGTAGTGTGTATTGAATCGCCTGCGATCTTGTTAGAATGCAGGTTCTGGGTACATTCTGGACACATCTCCAGAACCTGGCTTGGAGTAGCAAGGTCCAAAACTATTCTTGAAAAGGTTACCTTTTAAGAACCTATATTTTTCAGGAAATAAGTTACAACTGTTTTTATTTATTTATTTATTTATTTATTTATTTATTTATTTATTTTTATTTGTTATTTTAGCTGAGTCATCCTGCCACCTGTTTGGCAGCTCAGCAGCAGCTCAGCTTGGGCTGGGCATCGAACTGCTGTTATTCAGCTCTCAGCTCACACTCTTGAGCGAGCTCTTAACCAACTGAGCCACTCAGCTGGCCCTCCCAACTAGCTTTTTTTTTTTTTTTTTGAGGGCAGTGTCACTGGCCCTCATATGTGGAACCGAACCGGGGCTGCTAGCTTCCCAAGCCAGCGCTTAACCACTGCCAACTAGTTTTTTAAAAGCAAACAAAACCCCTCCCAATGCGTAGCCTCCCTTTTTTCCTTTAAATGATTAAAAAGCCACCTAACATTTTTTAATGCCTTAGCAAACTGCCCTGCCCCCCAAAGGCACTTAATACATGCTCATGGCTCATGGTGGTGATGTTGGCACAAGAACCAGATAGAGACATTACGACATTAGCACAGATTGAAACTGACTGCTTCTAAGAAATGGGGGTTTCTGGGACAATACAAGTGATTCTTTGTAGGCAGCTATTGCTGGGTGGGGGTGTCTTCTCTTCCTTAACCTTGAGTAACCTGTTTATTTCCTCTCTATGTCCAAATATTAGAATAGAGAAAACATTCTCATTTTTACAGAAAATTACAGGAAAAGCTGAGAGGATTCCTGAAAGGGAGAAAGATAAGAGTATAGAGATTCAGGCAGTGTGGGCCTTGGTGGGTGGGGAAAATACCAGGGCCTGCCTCTGGCTCTCAGTTTCAACTGCACATTCACCATCCGACTTTGCCAATGGATCATGGAAAAAGTAAACTTTTCTTGTTTTGGAGAAGGAATTTTATTGATGCGTAAGAGTCAGAAAATAAATACTCAAGCATTTCTTAGGATTAAGAATATGAGTATTAGCACATACTTACAGTAAACCCTGCAGAAACTAAGCATTTTCAAGAAACAGATGTCTGAACAATAGACCCACTGCTGAGTTTCGCCTCCAACCCCACTTACTGAATGTGTGCTGATGATTTCTTCAATTGAAATATAAATGACTGGTTTGCTGACTGTCACCACATCTGTGTATTTATCCATATTAAACTTTTCTTCTGGCTCAGGGACATCACATGCTTCTTTGAAATATTTCCTAACAACAACAACAACAACAACAACAACAACAACAACAACAACAACAACGAAAGTCTTAAGACAGTCGTATGTGTGAGTTAAACAGCTACATAAATAGTGAGAAAATCTTGAATGATGGCTAGTTCTTTGTTTTCTTCCCCAATCCTTGAAAGGACTTTTTATAGCATCATCTAGGCTGGCTCTTAACTGTGGAAGCTGAGTCCAGGTTGCCAGATGTGGGACCCAACCCCTCAGAAAGGAAAGGAAAGAGCAGTAAGGGCCCTTTTAGTGACTCAGTATAATCGAACTATAGACAGGTCATCTAAAAAATATTATTTAAAAAATGGACCCTGAAATTGAAACAAAAATGTCAAGGTTGATGGTCCTTGATCTAAGAATCAAGACTTTCTAAGAGAAAACAATCCAAGAAAATAATCAAATTCTCTATTTTGAATGGCACAAGCTTTTGGGCCTTCAATACCCAACAACCTTTCAGAGGCTCTGTTAACCAATTTGACAAGAATTCGAGTTAAGCCTACTCCACTTAGTTGATCTAAACAACCATTGCTGGCTGATGGGAAGGCTGTTAAGGATAGATATAAATGTGTACAATGCCTAGTACTCAGACTCCAAAAAGTCTGCTATTTTAAGCTCTAGCAAATTTAGACAGAGATATCAAGAAAGCCAGCTGTGCTACATCACAGCTTCAGAGTGATCCTTAGCACAGGTAGAACAGGTATTATATTCTATAAAGTTGTAAATGTTTCATATGCCTCAAATCATCCTTATGGATATCTCCTAAGGGTACCCAAGGCTTATACACCAGAAATGACCTCTACACCTTTCCACCCCAAGGCTGGAGGTTAAATGGCAGGCAGCCATGCTGGGGTGGGGGGGGGAGCATATTTCCACATAACAATTGGTCTTCTGCATTTTTTTGGCTACAATTTTTCATGAGTTGCTGAGATATTATAAAGGATAAATATGAGTGGAAGAGAAAAAAATTAATTTAAGAGGAGGTGAGGAGAGGCTTTGGGTTTTGTTTCTTTTTAAATGAAGAGTTTGGGAATATAGATAGTTGACAGGAATAACGTGAGAAAAAAAAAAAGAAGTAAAGGGAAACTGTAATAGCAAATAAGGGTTTACAGGGAAACGGATATTACTTTTTTCATCAGTGAGAAGACCTAAAACTAGCAACTTGCGAAATCGAAACTTCCTATAGTAAGAGGATTTGGGGATTTTTTTTTCACAAGCGGTCATACATTCCAAATAGAGATTAATAATCATGAACTATCTTTGCCACTGGATAAATCACTAATCCAGAAGAAAACCAAGGAATGGGAAATTATCATTTTCCAAGTGATGAGTGAAAGAGGTCACATTTATGTCACACTTTTATGACCCACTGACTAAATGGCAGACAGGAGAAAAATGAATGCCAAGATGAATGTGCTTCCTCATAGAGCTTTAGGTGAGTGGATATTTCTGCAAGACTCACTCCTTTCATGTCACCCTGGAATGATTAGTGATATGCTTTGCAAATGCATTTAAAGTCAAAAGACTCAAATCTTACATGAATAATTAGGAGCAGTTTGAAAATAGAACACATTCAATCCTCAACAAATATAAAAGCTGGGTTTTCCCAACCTTTCAAAATAAAACACTCAGTTTCCTACTATTGTTTGGTGCAGATAAGGCAAGTTTTTCCTGTTTGGACAAGTCCTTGAAAACAGAACAAAACCCTCTTCTTAAGTTTCTACAAAGCAGAAATCAGCTATTTTGATTTTTTTAATTCTAACTACTATAAGCCTGTAGCATACAACAAGAATAAATCCAGCAATACCTTGGTTTGCGAGCATAATTTGTTCTGGAAACAAACTAATCGTATTGCAAGACATCGCTTGATTAACAAGTTAGAATGTATTAGAAATGTTTGCTTGTCTTGTGGAACACTTGCAAACCAAGTCACTCACAATCCAAAGTTTTACTGTATTTCATTTTGTCAACAGCAGAAATCATACATATGGGGACGATTCAAGGTAACAGGGGCACTGGGGCTGAGGGTGTGATGGGGAACACCAATAGAAGTAACTCCGCCTGCTCATCCCTCCCTCCTCTTTCCCCACAGTGCCTACTGGTACAGATAAGAAATGCATTCAGCCACCTGACTTTCCGTACCCCCTGCCGCCCCCGCCCCCCCAACTCCAGCATTGGGCACAGAACACACACGATTCTTCTCTGCCCTCTTGCAAGCTTCTCCAAAAGTAATGACCCCTCTCACCTGAACTTTTGATACGTCTCTGATAAATAATTGTTCATAGATGATAGATGCTCATTTTCTCCTTCAAACAGCTTATTGGAGGCTGCGTGCTGAAGGACCTTGGCCACCGACCCCAAGTTTCTCCTCTGGTCAGAATTTATCTGACCTCCAGCTGTCAGGTCGATGATATCAAAGCCATCCGGGGCTACGATCGCTGGGTTCATGTACCGATAGTACAGGAGGTTTCCAACAATCTGGAATGATGCAGAAGAAAAGACTACTTTTAAGAGAGAAAATTCAAGGGTTTGGGTTTTTCTTATAACAGTAAATATTAGTTGACATTTCCCAAGAAAGCAAATTATTTTGTGATTTGAATTCTAATGAGTTAAATAAAGGCAGTGAATATAATCACATATTACTCATACAGTTAAAAAAATATTTTTGGTGAAAAATAGGCTATTGCCCCCCCAAATGCTCTAGCATATAGAATCGCAATAATGTGTGAGATCTCCAGGATAATCTCAGCATAATCAATAATCATGATAGCCATTAGAAATAGAAGAGCTGAGCTTATATAAATAGTCCGACAAGAGGAAAAAAATCTTACAAAATGGTGTGTTGGTAATTTTGGCTCATACCCCCAAGAGAAGCTATTTTACTCTTGAAAATCTACCTTTAATAGCTCATCTTCTGTTGCATCAGGAAATTTCTCATGGATGGAATTCTTCAGTACTTTGGCTATATACCTCAATCCATAACTACATGTAAAACAGATGACAAAAGAAAATAATGGAAAAAGGCTAAGTGAGGAAGAAACACACAACAATTGTTCCAGTCAACTAGAGCTCAGCATTTTCCTAAAAATTAAACATAAAATGAGATGGTAACGGAATCACAGGACTTCACCGGATGATAGTAACTGAGTATTGGTTTGTATCGTTCCTTCTTTGGAGAATAGTTATGAATTTAAAATGCAAATGTAGGCAAACGTTGAAAATAGTAAACACAATATGAAAGAAAACACCCCTATCTTCAGTAGCAAGGTTTATTTTACTTAGTATTTCAAGAACTTCCAGCAAAGAATGTTAAAGTTGTTATAACACATATACAACTTACGGCAGCAGATCAAGGGAAGAAATGATAGAATTCAGGACTTTGTCAGTGACCCTTCTCAGGTTCTCATTGGATGCCTCCAGTTTATTTTTCACTTCTGGGTATGTCAGAGCTTGTTCTGTGGTCACATCATAAGGTAGATTGCTGAAAAGACAACAAGGGCTTTCAATTAATGGAGTGTAGGTACAAGCGTTTGTATCCTTTCCAAGTTGGTTGTACAGTCAAGTTTTTTTATTTTTTTTGAGGGCAGTGTCACTGGCCCTCATATGTGGGACCCGAACCGGGGCCGCTGGCTTCCCAAGCCAGCGCTTAACCACCGCATCACTCGGCCAGCCCTGTACAGTCAAGTTCTGTATAGTGAACTGGATTTTGCCCACTGACTCCAACGCCAGAATGCTTGCTAAGTGCGGGGAGCCTCACATGCCCAGATGGTACCCTCTGCCATTAGTAGAGCAGGGGGACTCCAGGCTCTCCCTCTGAGCTCTTCTGCCAAAATAACTGGCAGACCCAGGTAACACAGACCCAGCTAACTCAAAAAAAAAATTATAAAGAGCAGTATGTTTTTTACAGAAAAAAATTGCAAACATGCAAACGAGAAAAAAATACGAATTCATAGACAATCCTTTTTCATATCTTAGCCTATAATTTTCTGGGTCCTCTACTATGTGTGTATATGGGCCTCACACCCACATGAATGTAAGGTAGTTCGTGTACATACACATCCCATGCCGATACTACATGTGTGTGTACATGCTGTACATTTCTTTTTAAAAATGGGTTACTGCACTAAACTGCAACTGAAAACTGTATCATGAACATTTTTCCATGCCAATAAGTGTATTTCTATACCACGATTCTAAATAGTTACTTATTTCTCCATTATGTGTTAGACAAACATTTATTTAACAAATTCCCCAAAGCTAAATATTTTGACTTAACCCCACTTTGGCTATTACAAACTGTGTTGTGACAACCAGCCATGAAATTCTCTGTGCATTTCTTTTCTGTTGTTTTTTAAAAGATTTTATTGGGGAATTGGGGAAAGGGAAGCCAAATTGTTGTCCTTTAGTCTTAGTTGTGGAGGGTGCAGCTAGCTCAGCTCCAAGTCCGGCCACCATCCGGCCGCCCGTCAGCAGCTTGCAGCCCTCAGCTCAAGGTGCTGTGTTCAAACTTAGTTGTGGTGGGCATAGCCCACCATCCCATGTTGGAGTTGAATAGGCAACCTTGTTATTAGGAGTATGTGATCTCACCTGTTGGCAGCTCAGGGGCAGCTCAGCTTGGGCGCAACTCACTGGCCTATGTGGGAAGCGAACCGGCAGCACTGTTGCTCAGAGCTCATGCTCTTAACCTACTGAGTCACTCAGCCAGCCCCTCTCTGTGCATTTCTTAATGATTTTACAAGGTATCCTTTTGCAGGAAATAAAAAGCTGGGATTGCTAGGATCTACAAACCAACACCTAGAATAAGCCAATCCCACCTGGCTTGTTGATGCTCACATTTTAGTTACTCATTTGGTAAGTGTAAAAAAGTGTATATTGTGAGGCGAAGAGAAAGTGTGTCCCATTTCTAGGTTTTGATTTAGAAACACACAAAAAATAACCAAAGGGGAGAATTATAGAAGTTGTGGCTTTGGGGATCATCTGGTACTGAAATTTGACAATATCATATACTATCAAGATGAGTAAGACTCCAAAAATGTGACCTTTATGATATGTTATAGGGAGTGAAAGGGGCAGGCAAGTAGCTCAGTTGGTTAAGAGTTGGCTTATGAGTGTGAGCTCTGAGCAACAGGGTTGCCGGTTGGATTCCCACATGGGCCAGTGATGCTGTGACCCGAGCTGAGCTGCAGCTGAGGTTGGCAGGATGGCTTAGCTGGTGAGAGCATATGATTAGACTTCCACATGGGATGGTGGGCTACAACCATCTGCAACTAAGATTGAACATAGCATTTTGAACTGAGCGGCCGCAGGCTGCCGATGGGTGGCCAGATGGCAACTGGACTTGGAGTTGAGCTAGCTGCGCCCTCCACAACTAAGATTGAAGGACAACTTGGCCGATCCCCTTCCTCAATTCCCCAACACTGTTTCCCTTCCCCAATTTCCCAATAAAATCTTAAAAAAAAAAAAAAAGAATATCTTTGATGAAGTAAGAAAAAAAATGTGATGAATTTCTAAAAAAAAAAAAGGGGAGCGAATACCTTGGATTGAAAACAGACTTCAGACAGTAAATTTTAACAGAGCTTCACAGAGTGTAAGAATATATATAAATACACATGTAAAACTGATCATAAAACATGATTGAAAACCAATATCTTCCTGGTTTTGCTACCTGGCTTCTCCAGTCTGTGTTTCCAGCTGGTTCACCCAAGCCTTGTACACATCTACAGGGCTTGTGTTGATGATCAGGGACTTGTCATCAATGATCTCTTTCACCACTGGAGCCAGGAGCTGGCGCAGTGTGTTCTGTCCACGGGCACCTCTGTTGAAGCTGACGACCATCTTGATGACTGTAGGATTTCCAGTAACAATGTCCTGTACCTGGTCCACCTTTGATCTAAAAGAAGCCCAAAACAAAATGGTTTGCCTCTATGGATAGAGTTTGAAACAGGATATATTCTCTCTGGCAGGCAAGGGCTTTGTGGGGCTACAGTTTTCTCCATTGAAGATCAAAGATAGTGTGATTTAAAAGGAAGCTATCGTTGTTGGTAAGATGAGGGTTTCGTATTTGAGAAATTTAAGGATTTAAAAATAAGTTCTCTCAGCCTTAATTTCAATCTGGAAGGCAGGAATGAACTGAAAATGGACCAAGACTGATAATACTGGGTGACACTGTACAAGTATTGTGCCCTCTCTACTTACCAAATTTAAAAAATAACTTTCTTGGTTGAATGAACTATCTCCGCTTCTTCCAGTCCCATTGAAAGTCTATGCAATGTGGCTTCTCGCTACATCACGTGGCGGAGAGAAGTCTTCTTGACTTCCATTTGCCACCTCCTCTGACCTTCCCTGTCTCCTCCTTGCTTTCACCTCTGCGCAACCTCTGACCCTCCTCCCACTTGACCACATTTCCCTTTTCCACCTGCTCTCCCTTTAGGGTCTGGGAGTGCCACATGCTTGTCTTTAATTTACCTAATTCCTTTTGTTTCTTTTGCTGTCTCCTCTTTCCACATTTTAATTCTGTTTTCTTTCACTTTCTACATGCTTTCCACTCAGGCCTCACTCACAGGCACAACTTCAATTACCATCTCTCTGGAACTGATCTCAATGTGTAATCCCCATTTCCTTCCAGGGAATTAGTTTTGAATTTCCAGTTTTCTGCTAGGCATTTTTACCCAGATGTTCTACTTAGCGTATTCAAAATCCAAACTACTTTTTTCCTTCTCACTCCCCCATTTCTCTGACCTGTGAAGCTCCAACACATCCTGATCATACACAACCAGCAGATTGATCTTCCAAAAACCCAATGTGGTTATGTTGGTATATCCTTAAAAACCTTCAGAGCTTCCCGGAAAGTAAAAAAGCCTCAGTACTTCGGCCTGTCCTCAGGCTCCCATGATGTGGCCCAACCTATTTTTCTAGCGTCATTTTCTGGTGGTCACCAATTAAGTCACATCTTGGTTAGACTATTTATTTTTCTTGTACCTTGGCCCATGCTATTTCTATCACCATTGTGCCTTACTTCCATTTTCCATTTCTTCTTATAAATCTGTAGATATTCTTCAAGGTTTTGGGCCAACCACCTCCTCTTTCTTAAAATATTTATCAATTTATCTAACTGGAACCTTTCTTTCCATCCCTCTGATCTGTTACACTGCATATCATTTATTTAGTTCTTACCTTATTCCACTGCACAGCATTCCTATTTCCCCCGAATCCTACTTCTCATGTTGGCTGACAGACACCCCGAGGGCAGAGGTGCCTGGCGAATATGCTTCAGACCCATAGGAACTAGCATAGCTTTAGGTATCAAGAAGTCAGGAAGGCAGTTAAGGTCGATTAGTTGGCGAAAGGCATTTCTCACGTATTTTTTTCTGGCCCAGCTACCTACACATTTTTCTTTTTAACATTAACTGAGTCAGAAAATAAATGAGCAAAAATAAGCTTAAGTTCCAGTAGGAAGGGAAGACTCTTTAGCAGAGACCCTTATTTTCAACCATTGATGGTGCTATCACTCACAGAATTTTCATTAAGTTAAAATTGCTCATGGACTTTCAGAAAGCTCTTGATTTTCAGTTGTTCAGCTGCAAAATCAAAAGTTAGTTTAGCACTAGAAAAGGTCTCACTGTGGGAGAAAGTTGTACCTGAATATATCTATAATAATGTAGAAATTTCTTAAGAAATTTGACATATTTTAATAGAATAAACGACTTAGAAGAATCATTTTCAATTATTTTAGTAAATCAGAGGTAGCCACCACTAACGAAAGGATCTGTTCATTGGTATTTTTACATATATATTTACATACGTACTTTATTTCTTCCTCCAGAGCCGTTTTAAAAAGCTTGAGGAGTAGATATTCTTCCCGCTGATTAGAAGCATAATTGTATAGTGTGAAAATAACAGTATCCATAAATTTAGTAGACTTGTTCTGTGGCATCTGGAAAATCAGCTTAGCGAGGTATAAAGGATTGGTCTAAAATGAAAGAGGAAAGAAAAAAAAAAACCCACAAAACGATATGTTAATATACTATTAAATCAGAGGAATACCCAGTTCTCTGCTCTTCAATGACTTAATATGTATACAGCACGTAGAAGAGTATCTGGCACAAAATAAGACTTTAAAAGGTATCTGCTAATATTAATACTATACTATAGGAAGTTAATTAGAAAGTTACAATAGGATTTAAATTATATATACTATGAGATATATATTTAATGAAATATAATTGTATTATATACACCTTACACTGTTAACCATTTTGAGCCACACGTTAATATTTATTGTAGAGATACAGAAGAGAGGTGGTAGCCGATAGAATCTAGTATTCAAAGGGACTGGCAGGTATGGACCAAGGGCTCAGCTAAACAGACTGTCCTGGGAGGACTGATGGACGAATAGAAGGAAACATATCTCATATTCTGAGACTAGAAAGCCAAAGGAAAGGATATGTTTACACGTGGCGACAGTGAGATGGCCAAGCTGTTTTACAAGGAGTGAGAATGTAGGGGTGAGGTAGGGAGGCTAAAGAGAGAGGTGAAGGTCAGGATAGTTGATGGGCAAAATGCCAAAAGAAACTGACAAGAAAAAAAAGACAACTTAAAAATTGACAAGAATTAAAACAAAACAAAACTGAAATGGAGCCCTGAGGGCCTAGCTGAGTGAGGGTGGAGTCCATGAGACATGGAACCAGTCCTCATGTTGATATGGTTTTTCTCTAGTAGCTACAGCAACCAGATAGAGGTTAGCAGAGAAAAAATGGTATTTAGGTTATAGAGAAATTAATTTTATACTCGCACTCTTCATCTCCGTTCTGATGAGAAAAGAAAATTTCCATTCATGGAACTAATATTCATGAAATACACAGTCGGCTCTCTGTATCCTCGGGTCTACAGACGTGGATTCAACCAACTACAGATCAAAAATATTTGGCAAGAGGGGCCGGCCGCGTGGCGCGGTGGTTAAGTGCTGGCCTGGGAAACCAGGGGCTCCAGTTCAGGTCCCACATATGAGGGCCAGTGACACTGCCCTCAAAAAACAAAACAAAACAAAATAAAAAATATTCGGCAAGAAAAGTTATGTTGTTGCTGACATGTACTATGTAGTTAGGCCTATGATGGCTGCATCTATTCTGAACGTGTACAGACTTTTTTCTTGTCATTATTCCCTAAACACTACAGTATAACAACTATTTACATTGTATTAGGTATTAAAAGTAATCTAGAGATGATTTAAAGTATACAGGAGGATGTATATAGGCTATATGCATGTATTATCCATTTCATATAAGGGACTTGAGCATCTGTGAATTTTGGTGTCCTTGGGGGTTTTGGAAACAATCTTCCATGGACACCAAAGGACAACTCTACTCAAGTAGTTTGGCTTTAGTTTTTCCAAGAAAATCCAAATTCTAGTTTACTTTACTGCTTAGATTTACTTTCAAGCTTATAACGATCTGTTGAAATTTTATGGATCAGCAGCTCAATACAACTTTTTCTTTACAGCTCTGTAGTGATATTTTCCCACACTAAGCATATGGAGTTATGGGAAAAGAAACTTACTCTAAAGCTAAAGAAGCCCACACCTCATTCTTCTCAGATGACCTAAAAACATTACATCTGGGCTCATACTGAAGCGACAAACCCAGAGCAAAACCTATACTAGCTGATCAGCTACTTTGGCCAAGAATTCTTGCCAAGGCGTAATTCAAAAAGCCAAAGGAATCCCAACCATTCACTATTCTATAGTTTCTTCACTGATCTTGCGCTAATGTCTCCAAAGGAGAGAGGAGAAAAGGTGAAGAAAAATACGAGATTACAGGGGACACTTCACTTGGTACAAGTGAATGGCCGTGTCCTGGGACTATCAGTTTTGGATTCTTTGGGGAATAAAACTTGGTGGCATTATTCTAAATATGCTTCTGTGCTTTTTTTCCTTTCCATTAATGAGCCTCTACTTACATAACAGGGTAAATAATACAAGTCTTAGGCCAATGGCTAAATTTTCACTTTCCCAACGACACAAATTCTATCAAAGAAGCTTCATACATTTCAAAGTTCTTGGGTGTCAAACATGGTAACTATATAAGATCAAATTTCTAACTGGTGGATAACTATTAATTTAATTTAGGTAGACAAAAAAACCCTTCTCTGCCTAGTGTGAGCCCCCTTTCTTTCTGGAAAGGTTGCTGGTGTTAGCAATCTTTCCTTCTATGCTGCCACATGGTGGCCCTCTGTGGCACGACACCTTGTCTTCCAATCTATTATTCCAAGTTGAGAATTCTCAGCTCTACCGAAATTAACAACTCTTCTCTCAGGAAGCCTCGACACACCTCATTTATGGTTTGGCTAACGTGTTCTCTGCACACCTAATGACAGTGACATCCTCAAGCACAGATTCAAGTGTCACCGCCAACAGCAGTAGCCGCACACATAGAGACACCTGACTCTCAAGGAAGAACTGCTGATCTACTTCTGTCAGGAAAGTTTTCCTACTGAAGGGGACGTTGTTTATGTCTATCACTGTCACTTACTCCATTTCCTTTAGGGCTGTGTAGTAGGATGGATAAGATAAATCAATGGTTAGACAAAACAGTGACTGGTCCACTGGAGTCCAACCTTAACTAGTTCAACTTTCTCTTTCCCACCCTGCACTTTGGAAGCAATGGAAAATTACTGCTCATTTAGGTCAGAATAATGCCATGAAAGTAATGAAATAAAAAAGGTACCTTATTTCCCTAATCCAAACCCTCTGGCTCTTTCCCACAAAAGAAGGACAAACTGGTTCTGTTAAACATTTGTTTTTCACATAGTTAATTTTTTTCAAGGGTGACAGTATGTGCTTATGTTACTAGATTTATACCACTTCTGCAGATAACTGTGGTATAATATAGTCATGAAAACCATGGGCTCTGAGGTCAAACTTCTTGGGTCCCAATACCCTGGCTTTACCATTTACTAGCTCAGTTTTCTGATATGTAATACAGGAATAACAATAATTATTATTTTCTGATAGCTCCCAGGGTTATTTACAGTAAGAATTAAACGAGATAATGTATGTAAAGAACCTAGAACAGTGGTTGGTACTTAATAGGTGCTCAAATCATGTAAGCTATAATAGTTTTAGCATGGGGCTAGATCCATCGTAAACCACAAACATGGAACATAACATTTATCCAAAACTCACAGCAAAATAAATTCTCACCTGTAAAAGATAAAACAGCTGTTGATATGTTTCTAGTGTTTTCCTCCTCTCCTTACTCAAACTTTTGATTCCCTGGTTGTCGGTGTTATTTAGTATTTCTCCACCTTTCTTCTTATTTAGCTTCGTTCTGTGTGAAATTACATCCTGGAAAAATTTTTTATGAAATTACTATTTTTACTCTGGTACTCTTTACCTCCTCCCTTCACATACACCCTGAAACACACATAGTTGGAAAAAGTAATTTTATACATTTCCCTCATGAAGAACAAAGGAATAGAGATTATTAAACAAATAAAGGAAATCCAGTTTGCTGGTGAATTTGGCTTTTGTAATATCCATTCTCCAAAGCTGTACTTATTTGCTCTTAAACTGTAATGAAGGCACCAAAACAATTAAATAAGAATAGTCTTTTCAACAACAAATGCTACTGGTACAACTGGATAGCCACATTCAAAAGAAAGAAGTCAGACCCTGACTTCACATCATAAGCAAAAACTAACTCAAAAGAAATCAAATAACTAAAATGTAAGGGCTAAAATGATAAAACTCTTCAAAGAAAACCTAGGTATAAATCTTTGTTATACTGGATTAGGCAATGGTTTCTTAAATATGACACCAAAAGTTCTAGTGGCAAAAGAAAAAAACAAATTGGACTTCATAAAAACTAAAATCTTTGTGCTTCAAAGGACACTGTCAATCAAGTAAAAAGACAACTCACAGAACGGGAGAAAATATTTGCAAATCATGTAACGAATAAAGGCCTTGTATCTAAATACAATATATAAAGAACTCTTAAATTTCAAAAATAAAAAGACAAATAACTCAGTCAAAAATGGGCAAAGGATGTGAACAAACATTTTCCAAAGATCTACCAATGGGTAATAAGCACATGAAGCTCAATATTAATGGTTACTAGGGGAATCCAAATCAATACTACAATGTGATACCACTTCATACAAATTAGGATGGCTATAATAAGAAAGACAATAACAAATGTTCTTAAGAATGTGGAGAAATTGGTAACTTTACCCTGGAAGGAGTGTAAAGTGGCAAAGCCTCTTAGGGAAACATTTTGGCAGTTCCTCAAAAGTTAAACATAGAGGGCCGGCCAAGTGGCGCGGTGGTTAAGCGCTAGCTTGGGAAGCCAGCGGCCCCAGTTCGGGTCCCACATATGAGGGCCAGTGACACTGCCCTCAAAAAAAAAAAAAAGTTAAACATAGAGTTACCAAATGACCTAGTAATTCCACTCTTAGGTGTATACCCAAGAGAACGGAAAACATGTGCACAGGAAAATGTGTACATAAATGCTCATTGCAGAATTATTCATAATAGCTAAAAAGAGGAAACAACTCAAATGTCCAGCCACTGATGAATGGATAAACAAAATGTGATATATCCATATAATGGATTATTATTTGTAAATAAAGAGGAATAAAGTATTGATTCATGCTACAACATAGGTGAACTTTAAAAACATTATGCTAAGTTAAAGAGCTGGGCACAATGAACCACATATAATGTGATTCCACTAATATGAAATATCCAGAACAGGCAAATCTATATAGAGACAGAAAGTAGATTAATGGTTACTGTGGCTGGGGGGACAGGGAATAGGTAATGACTGTTAATAAATAGGGGTGTTCTTGCTTTTATTTTTTCAATTGAAATATTATTCATATGCTATACAATTCATCCTTTTAAAGTGTACAATTCAGTGTTTAGTATATTCACAAGGTTGTGCAACCATCACCACCATCTAATTCCAGAACATTTTGGGGGGATTTTCTTTGTGGGGTGATAAAAATGTTCTAGAATTAGATAGAAGTGATGGGTGTACAATTTTAAGCAATGCTAAACTGTACATTTTAAAAGTGAATTGTATCTTTGCAATTTATGAAAGCACTTGCAAAAATATGTAATATAGAAATTAATTAGAGACGGGAGGGAAAGGAATCCTCTAAATATTTAACAAAATTAAGTTTTTTCCCCCCAGTCACACTCCCTTAACCATTTACAGGGAATCGTGTGTGGCTTCCAGGAGTTACCTCATGCTGTGTCTTCTTGAGGAACTTAAAGGGTCACGAACAAGAGTAGGTCCTTTATTTTATTTTATTTTATTTATTTATTTTTTTTGAGGGCAGTGTCACTGGCCCTCATATGTGGGACCGAACCGGGGCCGCTGGCTTCCCAGGCCAGCGCTTAACCACCGCGCCACTCGGCCGGCCCAAGAGTAGGTCCTTTAGGTAAGAATCTACCGAACATATTTACAGAGACCCACAGTGAAAAAATACATTTTACATCTTTAATTGGTAAACACATATATATAAAATACATTAAGATGAAGAAAGGAACCATAGTTACCACCAGATGGTGGTTAAGGGGACGTCTAGGCAGGTGGCTGCTGGATAGCCATCCTTATCTATCAGAAGTCCTAAGACATTGCTAGGCTAACTCTTACAGTTCCATTCAATCCCGGTTTCTCCTCTTCAAATAACTGCTGATGTGTAGATCATGCAGTTCCCTCCAATACATGGAATAAACTGATGACCTTGATTTTAAATATATGGTGGGAAAAAAATCTTGGTACTTATAACCCTCTTCCAATTACTTTCAATGGAAACTGGAGACTTTTTATTTGTTTTGTTCCAGGCTTTATCTTAAGGGTAATGGTTCTTGACATATAGGAAGAGAGGGCGGGGGTGGTAAGCAAGCTCGGGGCAGAACTGAATTCCTTTCCGTTAGAAATAGATTTGGTGAAGGCAGGACAGGGAGAGTATGATATGCCTGCATCTCAGTGTTGCCCTAAATGCCATCATCTTTCCCCTTCCCCTGATAACAGGATATCTGCATGCAGGTAATAGATGATAATATAAACATTTTTGTAGAAGGTGTGGACTAGTACAAAGGGCATGGGTTTTGGAGTCATAAAAACACAGGTATCTGCAAAACATAATTAGCTTTGTGACTTTGTACTGGTTAGGTGCTAAGGTCTACTTTCCTAAATCTGTAAAATGGGCTTAGTAATAGCCCATTACTGAGTTGCTGTGAAGACTAAAACAATATATGTATTTAGCATATTTTCCAGAGAAGGAAACAAGGCTCAGAGAGGTTAAGAAACATGCCCAAGGAAACATGCTAATAATATAAGTGAAGTGGTAAAATTAAGCAAGAAAGTGAATCTGAATCCTGGGTTTCAGGTACCTCTGCAGCTCTTTACATCACCCTCATCAATGGGAATTTCAGGGATTCAAGGTGACTTTTAGTGTCTAGGTTTTTCTGCAAGTTAGTTGGAGTCTATACCTTTCTTCCTCCCTATGCCTCTAAGAAACTTCTACATCAGTTGCTTTGTCTCCTCCATCTCCATACCATTCCTTTTGCCTAAAACCAATGTTAACCACTTCACTCACCCCTGACTTCCCAAGATTTCCAGGAGGAATGCAAATTTTAAAAGAATTGCAAAACACATGGTTTACTAGAGAGATCCAGAGTTGCTCTTTAAGAACTAATCTACTTCCCTTTAACATCTTTTTTTTCTCACTAAACACATGCTCTGTGGGAAAAAAAAGGATAAAGAAGATAAGTTTAATTCTATCACCCAAAGAAAAATCACAATTTTTTGTTCTTTTTTTTTGAAGTATATACATACATATATTCAGTGTGATAAATGAAATCGTACTGTTTTAGATACTATTTTTTGCCCCACTTACATTGTGAACCTTTCCCCCCTGCCCTTAAATGTTCTTCAAAAACACTTTTAAGGGCTGCATAACATACATGTTAAACTAATTCTATTGTCCTCTGTGGTTTCTGTGTTGGGTTGTTTTCACTGCTATAAATAAAGCTTCAAGTGCATAACTGTTATCATCAAACTAAAATTGCTACTATCAATGATAAGACTGACTATATATTTAATAATCATTAGTTTAACTTCTAATAAGTGTTTGACAATTACTTAGTGTTTGAAAAGGTAAGTTGAAAAATTAACTTCGTTTCACAATGTTGCCAGCTAAGAACGCTTCTTAAAAAAATCTTAAACATGCATGAAGATCTGAAACTCTGGTGTGATTGCATTTCCACAAGCTACATATTATTTATAGTACTGAATGTTTTGCAACTAAGCCTTTATTTGGAAAGGCAAGGCATTTCCTGTTGATAACTTTATGGGAATTGAGTAAAACAGCAATTTAAGGCTATAAAAGGCATTTCCTGGCAGACTTTCTGGAATACATTATACTTTAAAAGTTTTCATATGTATCAAACAATACAATTTTTTTTTTTTTTAAGAGTAAAGTACTGTTGCTTTTCTGGATAAAATAATGAAAATACAGTTAAATGAAGAACATTTAAATTGTAGTTCTATTCCTTAATATTTGGAAAAAAATGACCATTTTTCTATATTACAAATTGCTCTAGTTTCCTTATTTTCTCTTCAACTATTTCACTGTTATCTCTGTGAGGGCTGAAGGCAAGAGTGGGACATTCGCATGTCCACGTATCTGGGCACCTCCCATAGCTGTTCATCTCCCAGTTTTCCAGAGCTACACATTTAGTCGCTGGCAGTTGGCTCTCCACCTCGGACCCACGGTAGCCTTCTGAGAGCTTCCAGAACATCATCTTCCCCACTGGACTTATCAGTGTTCTGAAAACTGATGTGGCATCGAAACAGGGACATGGAGAGAGGCCTTACCTTAAAAGTCTCCTTTTCTTGATTAAAATTAAAACTTGTTATATGGATTTAGGGAGTTCTGATATTGTCAGGTTTCACACAAATCCAAATCGACAGCATTATTTATTTAGAGACTGTTATTAGGGCAGTTCCACTCTGGAGGGGCAATTTTGGAAATGTGTAGGGGTTATTATAATTATCTTTTAATGTCTTAATGACTGGAGGACACTACAGGCTTCTAGTGAGTGTTGGGTTAGGGATGACAGGTGCTCTGCCGTCCTGAGTAAATAATTGTCCCACATCCTGAGTGGCTGGAGTTTTGAATGTCCTGCTGGTCATTCATTCATGTAGATAAAAACTCTTTGTGTAATTATTTGAGCTTAGAATCTAATTGTTTTATGTATAAGCACAACATATATCCTCCACAATTTGAATCTACACTTAATTTCCTAGGACGACAATTCTGTGTAAACCGGGGTGTGTGTCGGGGGGAGCACGCTTTGCGTAGTCTGAACTTTACACAGAGTTTCTGTCCATTTTGGGAAGTGAACTCACCAACAGCTTGACCAGCCCCCCTGATGAGCTTGTGGGCAGCTCTCTCCGGCTGTGTTTATTCTGGGAAGAGGCCCCGACTTGATCACTTCTTCTAATGGCATCAGGCCCATGTATTTTCATTTTAAAATATGTGTTTTTATTATAAATTACTTTCCATTTCTCTTTTATGTTTACATAAAGGACTTAGTCTTGTTATGAAGGGACACATGTAAGTAGGTGTTATTTTGTATAAATTTCATTTCATAATGGTAAAGAAGCCTTACAAAATGTTATAAAAGGGGAGACAGAATTTTGCCGTCTGAGAACCACAGCTTTGTAATACAAATGGGAAATGAACTCTGGACCACTGATTCTGGGTTCCACATGAACTCAGCTGGACCAAAGCGCTGTGCACAGATACACATGCATCTTCTCTCTTCTGGGAGCCGCACCCCAGAGCCCCACTGACCTCCAGTGTGATCCTATTCTTCACAAGGAGCCCAATCTTGATGTCCATCAGGTTCAGGTCCTTTTCCAGCTGTTGATTGCCCCTGATCTTGGTCACCACTTCTCCCCTTAATCGTGCAACCTCTAGCTCCTCCTGGAAATCCAAATCACTTTGGTCCAACAGGTGCACAAATTTGCGGATTACTGTTAATGGTGGGTTTTCAGAGCCAACTGCAGGGAAAGGAACAGGCATGGATTAGGCATGCTTGGAATTATGATCAATAGGAAAGACACCAGGTCTTCAAATAAAGCATTACCAGGAAAATACAGCAATGGGAGGGAAGTACGTACTTGGTTTTTGGAGTGAATCGTTCTGTTTCATGTAAAATCTGGACAAGGAAACTCATCATGTAAATAAATGTATACTGCTGATAATGTCTGGCCTCACTATTTTCTAGTTATCTCACACTCATTTATCAGTCCTCTGCCACACTGTTTCCAGGACTCAGGCACTGAGAAGACAGTTCTATCTATCCGTGCCATACTGATGAGAACCCTGGGAAAGAATGTGAATGTTTAAGTTACCTCGGCTCAGAGAGCCTGTGGTTGAGCCGATAAGAGATGTATACTCTTACTACAGGAAGTAGAAAGTGGTTTCTCTTGGCCCAAAAGACCTTTGGGAAGGAGCAGGAATTAGGTGAAAGGTGAATTAGCAAAGGTCGATGAAGGGAGACTTGAAGGCTAAACAGGAGCCAATGGAATGACAACTAGATACATAGTCTAGTTGGCAGGAATAAAAAAAAAAGCACAATTTAGAAATTGAAATTTGGTCCTTGTTTGTTCTCCATGGACCAACGGAAAGCACTCAGAATCTAGGCGATAAGCCTCTGTTGTCAAGGGAAGCATCTATGTAAACTCTAATGGGGCTTTCCCTTAGTGCCCTGAACATTAATTATGCTTTCATTGCCCCGCACTCTGACTTTTGAAAAAGTGTATTTTTTTTAAGGTGTTTGGTGAGATCTGCTCTGGGTAAACGGGAAGTAATAAACTGTCTGGACCTTCGGTGGTGAATGATGAGACACAGCGATACAAGGATGACTTGAAAGAGCCCGGCCCCATTGTGGCTACCTCAATACCCATCCTCTCCTTTACTTCTAGGGCCCTACTCAATCTTTCTTTTACTTCCAGCTTGGTTCTATGGTGTTTGACACTCGAAAAATAAGAAAAGTTCAACCAATGACACAAACGATTAATAGCATGAACCACCCAATCTAGAGTCATCTGTATTACTAATTTGCTATTTCTGATGGTCTTTTTTGGAGAAATTACCTTGGATCATGGATGGGACCCTGTGTTTCCTGGTCACTGAAGCATATGTGAATTTATTTTCTTTCCATTTCTGGCAAGTTGTTGCTGATGACACGGCCATTTCAGAAAAAGCCTGAGCTATGCACTAGGGTTCATTTATGTAGCGAAATTGAGAATGCAGGCCACCTCATTTGTGTCTGAAGTTCTCTCTCCTTGCTCCTAAGGATTGTGTATCTTTTTATGTTCTAATAGGCCAGTTAGGAACAAATCAGTATTTTAGCTTTACTAATTGTTATGGCTGAAGTTTAATATTTCCTCTATCAACAGTAGGTTTTTTGGCATTTTCATGACATCTTCATACCACTTAGTGGTATTTCAATTTCAAAAAATCATATAACTTCATTAGTCAGCAATCATAAGTGGTCACATTACAGTTCCAGCAATTTCCAAACTTGAATACATTCAATACCTTTCCAGAAGGAATGGGTGAAAATGGGAGATGATTGACTAAGAAAAGTGATGTTTTTTCAGATTAAAAAAAAAAAGGCCCTAGTTTTTTGCAGTCATTGAGAAATGACAATTTACATTTCAATTTCCATAAAATCACCCTATTTGCCAAAGTCCAGAGAAGCTTAGGTCTAATTCATTCACTAACATAGTTTCTATCTACTTTGTATGCTTTTAACATAAAATCACCTAGATTTTTTAATTGGAATTTCTTTTGTTTTTGTAATTAAAAAAAAAGTAAGTAAAAGAAAATCATCACCATAAGCACCCATGAAAATGTATTACCTATAAAGAAATGAAAATCAGCCAGTGTTCATTTGGAACATTTATTCTTCAATTGTCTTCCATGTGCAAAAGCAATAGCAAACCTCTTTTTGTGTGTAAGGGCTCAGAAAACAAACCTCTGACTCAGACTTCCAGTAAAAAAACTTAAAAGATATCTACCAACTGAGAGATGAATCTCATTAATTCAAAGTGGAGAAGTGTGGCACTGAAAAGACTAGCTGACCTACCCTTACTCAATTACCCTATTTTTGAATAACCTAAATAAAATATTTAAAAAACTGGGGCAGTACTAATACATTTATCAGCAAGCTCTTCTTAACACAATCTAGGATATGTTGGGGTTTTTTTTGAAATTAAAGTTTATTGGGGGTGACAATGGTTAGTAAAGTTACATAGGTTTCAAGTGTACAATTCTGTAATACATCATCTATATATCACATTGTGTGTTCATCACCCAGAGTCAGTTCCTAATCTATCATATGTTCTTGTGATAATTAGAATGTTAAAAATTCAGCATGTAGCTCGCCTGGGAAGGAGATGATGGCAGTTCCAGGATGACTACTGGAAATCCACCACGGGCGTACAATGTGTGGTGAGTTTTCAATAGTCTACTTGGAATTGCCATCACTTCCTTCTAAGGTTAGGGTATACTTCCCATGGAATCCTTTTCTCTGTGTTAGCACAAGTTAGAGGAACTGTCTTATTAAGAGAAACTAGAGTGAAATTAGGGAAGCGTATGTGAAGTGATAGCCACTAAGGCAGGACAGAAAAGATGGCTTGGTAACCTCTCTGAATTGCAGTTCTAGGGAAAGGAGAAGGAAGCTCATTCAAAGTCACGGTGGGTCTGGTGCCTCTTTCCCATCCTCCTCAGCCTATGCTTTAGCCGACATCATTTGTCCTTCTTTTTCTAGTCTTCAGGCTCTAGGTTTACCTATGTTTGCTTCCCTTGTTACGGACAGAATTATATAAGCTCAAATCTTTATACTAAAACCCCTTATTCTGGAAGTACTGTTTTTCTAATCAAACTCAAGATTAAAATAGTCCCCGAAATTAGCAAAGGGGAGGGGGCGGAAATAATACAAGGCAAAAACAATGACTATCAATACTATATAGCAGATAAGTTTAGATCCAGGAAAATTAAAATCTCAGAAACATTACAAATTAAGAAGAAAATTAATTTCTATTATTGATTGTATTAGATCTCCTTTTCCTGATATGAAGACACTCTCAATATTTTGACAATATTAGTTTGAGCCATCTGAAAATACTGTTTTTATAGATCCAAATGGTTGAACGTTGATAATTCTGTGAGGCTCAACCTAAGAGTTTATATTACTTAGGGCGAAATACTTAAGTTTAAAAAGTAGAGGTAGATTAACATTTCTTCCTAGACAGCACTCATGTGGGAAATAAGCACATTGGGAATGGTGCACAAAAGTTTGAGGAGTGTACTGGAGCATTAGTGACCTTAGAATGCAAAGGGGCAAGAAGAACCAGGGGAAAAGATTGAAAACTAAAGTGTTTCCCAATGTAAAAGTGCTTTCTTCCTGTCAAGCCTGAATGATTTCCTAGAAAATAAGAGCATCATATGATTTTGGAAGAAATTGCATTTAATGCTGATTTTCTTTTTTTTTTTTTTCTCAGTAAAACTGTGCTGCGTGAGACTTCACCTTTTCAGTCACTAAGGGAATAACACTATAATGGGTTCTGAATGGAATTAATATATGTCCAGCCCATGCACATATTTAGGGAAGATTGAAGGGTTTTGCTTCCAAACGATATGCTCTAGCATAGTGTTTACCATCTATTTAAAAAGGCAGTAAAGGGCTGGCCGAGTGGTGCAGTGGTTAAGCTCTGGCTTAGGAAGCTAGCGGCCCCGGTTCGGGTCCCACATATGAGGGCCAGTGACACTGCCTTCAAGAAATAAATAAGTAAGTAAGTAAGTAAATAAATAAATAAATAAATAAATAAAAAGGCAGTAAAGGGCACTTATGTTAGAGCACTTGGCTCTTGTTTTACTAAAATATAAGAAATGGAAAAAAAATTTAGCACGTAAAGAATAATTGTCACTATGAAAAAAAACAATAAAAACCATTGCAGAGGTGGGACTGTTAAGAGATGGTGAAAAATGTGATTGTTACCCCTAGGTGATTTTTATTTTATTTCGCTTTTTCAAAGTTTCTACCAATGGCTTCTACTATTATAAGAAAAAATACTTTAGAAAACCATAGCTATTGTGAAAAGCCCAGAATGAAATCACAGGAAGATGTCTGTAGTTGTTTTTGGGAGATAAGAGTACATGTTTTTTCCTTCTTATTCCTATTTCCAAAATTTCTTACATGAATGTTTTATTCTTAAAATGAGGGCTGAAAAATCATACGCCAGCAAATAAATTAAATAATTCAAAAATGAGCTTATCTTCTTGCTCTTTTGAGTATTAGATTCTGAATTGTAGCTCAAATTTAACATAAAATATCAGACTTTATGCCTATGCCATTCTTTTTGAAGGAATTATATCCACTCCAGTTAGTCCTGCCACTTATAATAGGAAAGGGCAGTTCAGGACCTGGGGTCTGAGATGGTCAAAATCTACTGGAAACAGTGGGCATCCTGTTGGAGCAGTCTCTGAGGTGACTACGATGGGAATAATCTGTCCTTGCCTGGTTTATAAGGGGTCCATCCTTGGTTTCAGAATACTCCCACTTACCCAATGTTTTGTAGTCATCTCTAGCTTTGTTTGCTCTCAGTAACGACTGGATTTTCACGATTTCATTTTTCTGCAAAAGAATCAGACCAGTCATGATTTTCCAGAGTCCCATCTACGCCACTGTTTTAGAATTCTGAACGACTTAAGAACTGACAGTATTTAAGAATGGACACTATTTATAAATGACAGTATTTAGATGCGGTGTATGTAATGTTGATTTTTCCATTTTCTTTGAAGAAAGGGTCAGATAAGTTAGCTAAACATATAAACAAGATTGTATGGGGACTGTTTAAAGAAAGAACTCTAAAAAGAGAAAAGAAGGGCCGGCTGAGTGGCGCGGTGGTTGGGCACTGGCTTGGGAAGCCAGCGGCCCTGGTTCAGATCCCACATATGAGGGCCGTGACACTGCCCTCAAAAAAAAAAAAAAGAGAAAAGAATTTTTCCACCAAACTTAAGATGGTCCAATCTATGTTCACATATCTTTTCTTTACAGATCCTGAAAAAATTCCTCCTGTCGGCTTCCATTTAAATGAATTAGTTAGCAAGTAATGTTTCAAAGTACTCCTTTCAAGTCTTTTCTCTTTGGTAGTAGTTTCCTCTCACCCATTTTTCCTATCCCATTCTGACTGGTTGAAATCTCCCTCTGAACATGAATTCTGAATTAAAAAAAAGTAAGCCTCCAAATATTATCACATTGCGCTCTAAGATCTAATTTTTCCTCCTGATGTTCATTTTCTCCATTTAATAAGAATCATTCAATGCTAACATTTAACAAACCAATCATTTAGTTCATTCTCAGCCAGGATAAAACCCACATGCACGTCTCTTACATGATCTCTGAAATACTGCAATCGTGAAAGGTAATTCTTCCGTGCTATTATCATCCGGAACCAGGACTGAATCTAAAAATAAGTACAGGAATCAAACAATTAACAAACAAATTTGATATCTTTTTATGCATCTTTTTAAAAATATTAGTATCTTATTTGATTAAAAAAAGTAAAAATTAGCAGTCTGCCAAATAATAAACATCTAAAGCCTAATCTTCATTTACTTCTTTCATGGCTTTTTTCTCTTAAGGGGCTCAAAACACTTTTACATTTTATGGTGGAGAAGGTAATGTAGCTTTGTATTATTTTGCTTTAATCCCAATAAATAAAATCCAAGAGGCAAGGCATTTTCCTGAAAGTTGCAATGGGTCTAGCAATCAAATTAAACCAAAAACAGGGTTTCTTCCAACAACCCTTCAATGCAATCCAATATATTTCAGGTCTTTACAGAAAAACATCCAAAGAGGTTTCATGAGGTACCAGATGTGGCTAACAGTGTTCTGAGAGAACAGGTGCGTGTTCTATGGTGAGCCCAGGACAACATTAAGGAGCTAATGTACAACAGATCTAGGCCACGTCATTCTCTGTCTTCACAGTTTTAAAAGGTCTTTTAAACTAATCTCATCTGATTCCATTCTCTCTCCAGCCTCACTATTCTGACTCCCATCTGGATTTCCAAGTTGTTTCCAGAAGCTTCGCTTCTGTACATCCTTCAGTTTTCAGCTCTGAGAGAGTGGGAATCACAGCCTTTTCTTTCTCTAAGCTCAAAGCAATCAATTTGGGTGGAAAGCTGGGTGGGACTGGCTCACTACTCAAATTCAGGTCCTAACTTTTGCAGCATTTGCCTTACAATTAAGGTTCTGTACTGTTAAGTATGAGCATTCTAAATATCATTAGTGAACATGGCAAGAGGGACATGAAATAAAGTTGGGTTTCCCCAGACTTTAAGTAATCAATTTGGACTTTATAGAGAAAGAGCATTTACTGGTTAATAAGCACTTTCACCTTTGATTTTCATAACCACATAAAGGACCTGAGCCATTGATAGTGTTTAATGGATTTAGCTTGTAGATTATCAGCTAAGTGAATAGTGAAGGTGGGACTCCAAACCCAGGACTTGCTTCTGATTTCAATGTTCATACCTATTCTTTCCATAGTCTGTCTTCCAAAAGCAAAAATTAAAATGAAGGGAAAAGTTTCAGTCAAGCACTTGATAAGGTGGGGAAAGATGTTTACCTTTACAACAGAAGGAATGTGATCAATGAATGTTTGTCGCCTGTCGATATATGCTATCCGTTGTTTATGTCCCTTCCAGAAAGCCTGTGGAAAACAGTGAGTTACAGAATTAATGATATGCAACAAGTTTTTCGGTTTATTTTGGAAAGTGTAAGAACAGAGGCTATCTGAAGAGACACTGAGTTGGAATGATGTCAGGGACCCTTCCCAGCAAATCTCATCTGACACCATCTCTGGGGTAGACATTTAACTGAGCAGAGTATGAGCTCACACCTGAGATTTGTTCCATGCTTGGGAAAACCGAGTTACCAGATAGAAGCCCAATTTCCCTATCAAAAGCTTAATTTTACCAAGACCCTGGATAATAATAAGGAACAATAAAGTGCAATTGCCCCAAAACATACAGATTAACTGAGTGCTGATATTATTTGGTAACAACATAACATGCTTCAAAATAATGACCAATAAGTATCTTGACTCCCACAAGTGGCCCACTGTGGCCCACACTGGGAAGGAAGATGCTTTACCAACTTGTGACTCACTATTCCTGAAAATAGGAGTGCTGTGATTGAACATTATTTCATCCATTTCTATAGCAAGTTTAATGATGCTCCATCAAAATAGCTTTACTAGGTTATCATTATTAAAGAGAATTTTTATAGGAAACATTTTTAAAAAACTGGACAGAAACTGGGATCTTTAGAAGGATTAAACCCATAACTGTTACAAGTTTATTCCAGTTCATTTATGAGTAGCTTTTTTTTGGATATCTTTGTAACTCACCCTGATTCTCTGATTTTGCCTTTCAAATTAGAAATGAAATACAAGTTTCTTGTTAAAAAAGACAAATACAGGGCTGGCTGAGTGGTGCCTTGGTTAAGAGTTGGCTTGGGACGCCAGCTCTGAGCAGCAGGGCCCCTGGTCTGGATCCCACATGAGGGCCAGTGATGCTGCACCCTCTCTAGCTAAGATGGTGAACAACAGCTCGACCTGGAGCTGGGCTGCTGTGAGTCATCGGCGATGGCATAGGCTGCAGTGGGGCTAGCCCAGCTGGCAGCTGGCTAGGAAGAGCACAATGATAATACCAACATGGGCCAGTGAAGCAACATCCTCTACAACTAGACCGAGGAACAAAAGGACAGCAACTTATCTGTTCCCCTCCCGCAATTCCCCAATAAAATCTTAAAAAAAAAAAAAAAGGACAAATACGAACATTTTATTTTTATAAATTTTTTTTCATGTTTGCATATATCAACCTACCTTATTCTTCTAAAAATATATGTGGAATTTTACTATCATTAAAAAAATATATACTTTTTTGTAATAATTCAAAACAAAATAGTCAGGGTGGGATAAAAGTGATCAACTGAGCGCTTGCTCTAGACTTCCCCTCTCAGTGCAAATCCCTGGAAATAACAAATATGCTTTTTACAAAGAACTTTTAATTTTGAAATAATTATAGACTCACAAAGCTGCAAAAATAATACATTGAGTTCTATAAATCATGTGAGTCCCTTTACCAGCTTCCTTCCCTCAATAGTAACATCTTATAAATATGCTTTTCAAGCAATACACAGCAGTGCTAGAAAATGAGAAGGCATATGGATCAAAAACTATGAGGGATCCTGGAAGAGAGAAGGTAGCTGAAACTGGGTTGAAAGAGGGAACCGCAGAACAAAATTCTACAAAAATGTGGGAATATCTTACCAAAAACATTGGATGGTTCTAAGCTTGAGGGAGCCTGGGGCAGCAGTCAGAATAATTTTTGGGAAACTTGTAACCTTATCCACTTGCTAATCAGTGGACAAAAACGCATTGGTGGAGGAGTGGGGGTTGGGAAAAGTACAAAAGAGTATAGAGCCTTTCAGTGAGAATTTAGCAATATGAAATTTAAAATTATTTTTAACCTTTTACCTAGTGTTTCTAATTTTCAATATACCTAGCCTAAGGAAACACAAGTACCTGTGTCGAAAAACTGTATATAAGAACTTTTGTTGTATTGTTCATGAAAAACAAATGTGTGTACAGAGCAGAATGTTACAAATAGGGGAACAGTTAGATAAATTGTGATTGCACTCAGACCGAGGGATGTCACATGGCAGTTAAGAAGAATGAGGTACAGTCACATATATTGACTGTGGGAATGGTCTGTATCTTGAGGAATTGGAAGATCTCCAAGATACACTAAGAGAAATTGCAGTTCACTGCACACCCCAAGATATAGTATGTTGACAAAAAAAAAATCCCCATAAAATAACACATATTTCTATGTAAACAATTTGTACTAAAAGCCTAGAAGAGGATCTATGAGGATATACAGCAAATAGGGAGAAAAGAGTATAAAGTAAAATGTGCCTATGCACATATCCTTACTTCAACTCAGCTATTCTTCAAAGAAATGCCTAATTTTTTGCTATGTACACTTTGAAGCAGGCAAAACATAAATGCATACATATACACTTTATTGTTGTACACCAAATATAAATATGTATATGTGTTTATGCATCCTTTATTTTTGACAATATAGGATCCTTATGCTAAGGTTTGCTTTTTCCCCTCTAAAGTATATATAGCATTGATATTATTTCATATAAAAAAACTCAGCTCCTCCCTATGGATTTTAGTGATCACACAGTAGTCTGCAATATAGATTTACTATGATTTAATTCCTCTGCTGGTGTGCCTTAAATTGTCATCACTTTTTCTGCAGTACAAAACCTTGCACACACATTATTATTCATTTTGTGCAAATGTTTCCATCAAGATAGATTAATTGATATAGAATGACTGAGTCAATCAACAACTGACATTTAAAATTAATATTTACTGTCAAGTTTCCCTCCAAAGACTGTATGAGAGATATCTCTTTTCCAAGGGTCTCACTGAACTGGTAAATAGAAGATGATATCCAATGGACTGATGAAAACTGCTGTATCATTTTTATTTATATTTTGATCTCCAGCAAGGTGTAGAAAGCTCACCTTCCTTCACATATCTTTACTCTCTTTATAATACAATTGTCTAAAATTTTTCCTCTACATACATATAGAACTATATTGGACAGTGTTATAATTTTTGCTTCAACTGTCAAACATAATTTTAAAAATTCAAGAAGAAAAGGCAAATGTAATTAGCCATATTTTTACTCTTTCAGTTCTTTTTTCTTTCCTGGTGTTCCAAAATTCCTTCACTTATCCTTTCCTTTTTTTGTTTAGAGATCTTCCTTAGATATTCTTATAGGACAGGTATGCTGGTGATAAGTTCTCTTAGTTTTCCCTCATCCGAGATGACCTTGATTTCCCCTTCATTCCTAAAGGATATTTTTGCTGGGTAAAGAATTCTATGTTGACAGCTCTTTCCTTTCAGCACTTGAAAAATGCTGTGATTCTTTCTCCTGGTCTCCACAAGTTCTTATAAAATAAATAAATCTGTCATGAGAACTGTTTTCCCCCTATAGATAAGCTGCCATTTCTATCTCATTGCTTTTGAGATTTTCACTTTGTCTTGTGTTTTCAGAAGTTTGACTGGGATGCATCTTTGTGCATTTCTTTGAGTTTATCCTGTCTGGGGTTTGTGCAGGTTTTTAAATATATAGTTTTATGGGCTTGGCTACACTTTGGGAGTTAAGAGTCCCACAAATAGCCTTGGGGCTCTGTTCATTACCTTTTCAATTTTTTCTCTCAGGTATTAAGATCTGGTAACTTCTTTCATTCTATCCTCTAATTCACCAGTTCAGTCCTGCCCCCTCCATTTTGCTGTTGGGTTCACCCATTGAGATTTTTTTTTTTTTTTTTTTTTTTGAGGGCAGTGTCACTGGTCCTCATGTGTGGGACCCAAACCAGGGACGCTGGCTTCCCAAGCCAGCGCTTAACCACCACGCCACTCGGCTGGCCCTACCCATTGAGTTTTTGACAACTGTCATTCTATCTTTCAGTTCTAACATTTGTTTGGTTTTTCTTTATATTTTGTTTCTTTGTAGATTACAGAATTAAAAAAAATCAGAGGTGTGAAAAACAATTATAATTCAAGAGGGCCACCTGAAAAACTATTAAAACTTCCAGATGACTAGTTATATAATGAATATATAAATTGTCTTTATGTCAAAAATAAACTACATAATAGAATGACGATGACATTCACAATACCAAAAAAATTAAATAACATAGAATAAACTTAACAAGAAATATGAAGGAATAAAATTCTAAAGCTATATTGTAGGACAGATTAAAAAATGGAGAGATATATTGGTGTCTGAACTGGAAAATTCATTATTGCCAAGATGCAAATCCCCTCAAATAAACTAAAACTTCAATGCAATTATAACAGAAAATTCAGAATGGGTTCAGAACTTTATCAAATTCTTTTGCACCAGTTATTGAGATGAGCACGTGGTTTTTTTCTCCCTTAAGCTATTATGGTGATAAAGAACTATGCAGAAAAATAAATTATCTGAGGGTTTAAAACTGGAGCGAGCTTCACAGTGCTTCTCAAACTTTAATGTGTATAAAAAAACATTTGAGTATCTTAAAAATGCAGATTAGGACTCAGTAGTTCTGGGTGGGGCTTCTAGGCAATGACAGTCTTGGTGCATGGTCCATGCTTTGAGTGATAAAGATCTAAAAAAGCCAAAGAAGTTTTAATTGATCATTGATTTAGAAAAAGCCACTATGGGGTTTGTCAGTGTGGCATTTCTGAGACATGGGAGAAATTGCTCTCTGATGCTACCAACAATTGCACGTCATTGGGTTGCATAGCAGCCTAACTAGCAACATATTTGTTGTGATGAGTCTCAGGGGTGGTTCATATGTATTTGTGGGTAACACTATTTCAAAGCACAGAAGTACAAATATATATTATACATTCTACTCCTTTACCCTAATTTAAAGGCAAATAAGATATTGGGATTAGCTCAAGTTCTCATTCTGCTTTTCTGGAATTATCTAAACTGAAAACACTATTAATCTCCAGATTCACAAACATTCTGGATAGGTATTCTGTCATAACAGATGATCTAATATTGAAGCATTCTTGCACTGGTGGAATAAACACACGTGTCCACTCTGTACTTTTAATGTACTAAGAATTCAATGCTCACCAACAGTATTTTCCTTGAGATTTCATTTTGTGTTTCATCTCTGTTGATTATATAGATTTGTCTGGAATCCTTCTAATATTTATAAATATTTTATTATTACCTTTCTAAACCAAGGCAGCATGACTGGGTATAGAATATTTGCTCTATAGAAGAAGAATAACATGCCTCTTACTTGTCAAAGTTCTACAGTCTTCTCTTTCAATTTGTAAGTTTTGGTCCTATCACAACTGGCTTTTCTACAGAACTCCTATGCAAAGGCCACAAGGTTGCAGGCTCTTTTACTTAGAGGCTGTTTATTAAAATCAATTATGGGTATAAAGTTGGGCGGAAGGAGCTGTTGATGAAAATGCAGAAGGAGACAAAATTCTCAACCATTAAGGCAATTAGAAGCAGCTTTTTAAAGACAAATAGAGACAGAAGTCATTTACAAAAATACCAGTCTCCTTCTCTTGACTGGTATGAACACTTGTGGGAAAATTTATATAATAGTCATCTGTCTTTGTTTTGTTTTTTATTGTTACCATAAATATATTTTCTGTGTAATGCATCTGCAAGAAAGGAGTCTTTCAAAATATCTAGCCCTCAGAGGTTACTCCTTTGTTTTACAGATTGTAACTGTCAATCTCTAGAAAATCTGGTCTGCTAAAATTGGTTGTGTTGCTTGGTAATTGGGCACCCAGGACAGTAATATCCAAATTACCAACTCCATCTTGTGGAGCACAAATTCTTGTGTGATTTCTCTGTTAGCCAAGAAAGCCCTAAACATTTATCTCTTTCCCCTCTCAGCTCAAAAGTAAAAATCTAACCATCTACAAGAGTAGCCAGTTACATTTAAAGAATGTCATGAAGGCCTGTCACATGCTCTTCCCTGGAGCCTGCAGACTCTGCCACCACTCCTGGAATGTGAAATTGTTTCAGAGGAGCTCGGTTCTTTTTCTTTGCCTGGATGCTGGTGGCACTCTTTGATGTGAAGTTCAATGATTTAATAATTTCCAGGGTTAAGTTTTGGTGTTTGTCACTCCCCCCAAAACAAAACAAAACAAAACAAAACAAAACAAACAACAAACAGCATTCCAGCTTTCTTCAGTTCTAGGAAAAACAAAATTGTAGGCTACCTATTTTTCCCTAATTGGGTTTTCCTGATCTCTTTCTGTGCCATGCCAACAATCTCAGTGTTGGCTCCCCATTATCTGTCCTCCGAGTCATCATCTTGAGCACCTCATCATTTCTAATGCTTATTGAGCACTTTCTAATGCTTATTAAGCTAACTCAACCAACTGAGCCACTTGGCCAGCCCAAAATCATGTATTCTTTTCCTTAGCCTTTTGTGTGATTTTCCTCAAGTTCTCCAAGTGTTTCAGTTATTTTCAGCATCACTTCTGCATTCTGCAGTTATAAGTTTATTTATATCCTATGATGCATTATTTCTCTTCCTTTCTTTAGCTATCAGCTAGTTATCTTATTTTATTGTGTTATCTTGTTTCACTAAGTCCATGGCTTATTAAATTTCTTGAAAGCATAAAGCAGTTTCAGTATAAAAATTTCTTCTGTGTCCTAAAATAAGAGTATCCTTAAATGTTTACTTCATTTGTATTTTAGAACATATATTCATTTTTCTTTTTTTTAATATAATTTTTTTTTGAGATTTTTTTTTTGGTTTACTCATTCTTTTTTTCTTTTTTTTTGAGGGCAGTGTCACGGCCCTCTTATGTGGGACCCGAACTGGGGCTGCTGGCTTCCTAAGCCAGCGTTTAACCACTGCGCCACTGGGCTGGCATGGTTTACTCATTCTTAAATGTAGGCAATTTTTAAAAAACGTTTTAAAAGGTTTTATTCGAGAATTGGGGGAGGGGAACAGCGTTGGGGAACTAGGGAAGGGGAACAGACAAGTTGCTGTCCTTTTGTTCTTCAGTCTAGTTGAGGAGGACGTTGCTTCACTGGCCCATGTTGATATTGTCATTGCGCTCTTCCTGGATGAGGCAGATTGGTCACCGTCCCCTGGATGGTCGCTCACTGCGGCTATTGGCAGCTCACGCTGGCTGCCAGCCGCTCACACTGGCTGCCGGCCACTCACTATAGCCTATGGCAGCCCACTGCAGCAGGGGCTGCAGCCTACACTGTTGCCGGGGCTTGCAGCCCGGCTCCAGGTGGAGCTGTTGTCAGCTGTAGAGGGCAGTGTGACTGGCCCTCATATGTGGGATCCTAACTGGGGCCGCTGGCATCCCCAAACCAGTTCTTAACCAATGAGCCACAAGGCCGGCCCAATGTAGGCAATTTTATCGGAGCCTTCTTACTGTTCAAAAATAATACGGCTATTTTTCTCTCACTGCTCTCAAGGTTCTCTTTCAAGAAATTCTCTCTGTAGTGAGAGAATGACATGTTACCTATAGTGGAAAAATAATCTGAATGACAGTGGATTTCTCATCAGACACATTAGAGGCAAGAAAGAAGTGGCACAATATTTTCCAAGTGCTGGAAAACAAGAACTGTCAACTCACAATCCAGCAGAATTTGTCATCAACAGACTTACCCTAAGAGAATGTTCTCTAAACAAAGTAAATGATAAAGAGTTCTGAAACATCAGGAAGAAAGAAAAAAAACACAGTAAGCAAAACACATTGATAGACGCAATAGAGGTTCCTTTTCTTTTTGGGTTTTCTAAATTATGTTTGACTGTTGAAACAAAAATTATAAAATTGTTTAACGTGGTTCTAAATGAATATACAGAAAATATATAATACAATTATAAAGAAGGGAGGCATCATGGGATATAAAGGAAGGTGAGATTTCTGCACTCAAACTAATAAAATGATGACATCAATAGATTGTGGTTATATAGTATATACAGTATACATTCTATCTATCTATCTATCTATCTATCTATCTATCTATCTATCTATCTATCATAATAATAACTATAACAACCACTAAGAAAGCTATATAAAAAGATACACTGGGCTGGCTGAGTGGCGCATTGGTTGAGAGCTGGCTTGGGACGCCAGTGTCCCTGATTCGGATCCACATATGAGGGCCAGTGACACTGCCCTCTACAGCTAACAACAGCTCCACCTGGAGCTGGGCTGTGAGCCCCGGCGATGGTGTAGGCTGCAGCCCCTGTGGTAGTGGGCTGCCATGGGCTACAGTGAATGGCGGGCAGCTGGCGTGAGTGGCTGGCAGGCAGCATGAAGCTGCCAATAGCTGCGGTGAGCAACTATCCAGAGGCAGGCGACCGATCTGCCTCATCCGAGAAGAGTGCAATGACGATACCAACATGGGCCAGTGAAGCAACGTCCTCCGCAACTAGACTGAAGAACAAAAGGACAGCAACTTGTCTGTTCCCCTTCCCGGATTCCCCAATGCTGCTCCCCTCCCCCAACTCCCCAATAAAATCTTTAAAAAAAAAAATACACTGAAAAATACTATAACTAAATCAGAACGTAATTTTTAAAATGTTTAAATCCAGTAACCCAAAGAAAGGCGGGAAAAAAGAAAACAGGAATAAAAGAAATAAAAAGCCAAACCAATAAGGCATATATTAGAAAAGGGGGAAGTTTCAAATCATTAATCTCAGGTACCACACCAAGAACTAGAAAAACAAAAGCAAAATAAACCCAATGCAAACAGATGGAAAAAAGAATGAAAATAAGAGTAGAAATCAATGACATTGAAAATGGTGAAATAAGGAAAATCAGTGAAATGAAGATCTAGGTTTTTGCAAAGTTCTATAAAATTGACAAACCTCTTATAAGAGTGAGCAAGACAAAAAGAAGACACAAGACTAAAATCATGAGCAATCTTACCAATGAAAATGTAAACAAATATCTTACATAAAACATTAGTAAAGTATATATATATAGTCCATGTACTTCTATATACACACACAATGCATGCATGAGTGTGTTTGAATGTGTGCATATATGGATACACAAAAGTTGTGTTTGAACAAATAATTATTTATGAATGAAAAGTCTAATCATACATTAACAAATTAAAATAAAAAACAAATTGATCTCAATAGGTGTAAAACATTTTTGATAAAATTTGTATATCTTTTTCAATTTAAAACGAAATTCAACAAACCAAAAGTAAATGGAAACTCTTAACCTTAACTTAATCTTTAGAAAAATATTATCTAACAGTAATCTGCATTACACCTAATGGTGAAATGTAAGAATCATTTCCTTTAAAATTAGAATGAGGGGGCTGGCCGAGTGGCTTATTGGTTAAGAGTTGGCTTGGGAGCGCCAGCTCTGAGCAACAGGGCACCAATTCGGATCCCACATGGACCAGTGAACACTGCGCCCTCTAAAGCAAAGATGGTGAATAACAGCTCGACCTGGAGCTGGACTGCTGTGAGTGACTGGCAATGGTGTAGGCTGCAGTGGGTTGCAGTGGGCTGCCATGAGCTACTGTGAGTGGCTGGCAGCTGGTGAAAGTTGCTGTGAGCCGCCAGAGGTAGCTGTCCAATGGCTGGCAACTGACTGCCTCAGCTGGGAAGAGCACAATGATCACAATACCAACATGGGCCAGCGAAGTGACGTCCTCCACAACTAGACTGAAGAACAAAAGGACAGCAACTTGTCTGTTCCCCTTCTCCGATTTCCCAATGCTGTACCCCTCCCCCAAATCCCCAATAAAAATCTTTTTAAAAAATCAAATCAAATCAAATCAGAATGAGACAAGGATGTCCATTATTAAAAAAAAGAAAGTAAGAAAAAGAAAAATTCCAATATGGCTATATAAATTCTTCTTGACTTTCTCTGTACCACTTGGGCACTTTCTGATTTGTTCCATAAACACTCGAGATAGAGGCTTAGCTATTAATGACATATATTCTCTGTACCACTATTCAGTTTCTTGGGAGGAGACTGAGGGAGGGAGGATGGTGGAGCTGGGATGTGGCTATGCTCAGCTTGGGAGTTTTCTTTCTGAATTTGTTAAGACTGCTGTGTCTGGGGCTGATTCAGCCAGTTAAGAGAGGTGAGCTGTTCTATGAGGGGAAGTCATTAGATTTTGGATCAATCCTCCAATTCAAGGTCAATCAGCCACTTTGGGAAGAAATGAGATTAGCAATGATCCCCTTTGGTTCATGGTCCTTTGGTTTTGTGGATTTGCAGGTTTCGGCTGACTACATATTCATCTGCAATCTATAGCTTGCCTTTAGACCTCATTCACCTGCTTGTTAGAAAACTGTAAGAAGAGTAAAAAATAAAAAAGTCATGGCGGAGTAACTTCAGAGTTTGATGGCTAGCTTCTTTTTCAATCCTGCTGCCTCTGGTAGAGGAAAAAGGCTCCAACTGATTATTTCTGTCCTTCTCCAGCCCTCTCATGACTTCAGCCCAGGGTCCCGGATATCAGACAGATTTTATAGGGCGGGCTCTTCAAAATGCCTTCCAATTGCCAACACTGCTCCATGCCCACCCAAGACTGAAGAGCTTAGGGTTGGTCCTAATCGTGCCACAGCGACTGACGCTCTGAATTTTGTGCAAATTAGAGCCTTAGCATCAGCATAGATGATTCTGTTTTTATGCTTTTGTCCACTTCCAGTGTATGCTGTCTACCACTTTCTTAAAGAAGGAATAAACTGGAAAACTTACTGGCTCCCCTAGAAAAATTCTTTTGAGTGTCAGGTTTATAGGAGAAACTTCTTTTAAAAAAAATGAATCATTTCTGCCTTCTAACATCTTAAACTCTGAGCAAATTCAATCACTTCGGCACCTACCATATGCAAGCCATAAGGATATAAAAGTTTAAAAACTAATTTTCTGTCCTGAACAATATTATAGTTAGATAGGGGAAGCAGGCTAAGTACATCAATGACCACAAAAGAGAAGCTCTTCGACTTTAAAACTTTCAATTTAGAAAATTTCATAGTTATTGACCAAAGCAAAAACCTGTCAAACTCTGCCCGTCAATAGCAGTATCACTTTGGATGCACAAAATGGACACACAGACAACTTATTGGAAACCATTATGATGGTTGGGAGAGCTGCTAGAGGGACACAGAGGAGTAACACCCAAATCTGACAAGGTCCTCTCCTGACAACCAGAAAATTTGCACAAGTCAAGCAAGGATAAGAACAACTCACAACAAAAAGTTGGGACCAAGGATTTCCTTGCAGGACTAAGTGACGAATGACAGGTTATATAAGGAAGACCCTTTTGGAGATGCTCAATCTATTTCATTAGCTCTTGCATTCTTTCAGATGCCACTCAACATCCACTTAACCACTAGAAAACCAATTCACAAAGCATCTGAGTCAGAAAGTAGGTGACACAAGGAGATTCAGCTTTGTAGAGAAACATGATTTCAGCTCTGATCTGAGATGTTGTTCTGGCTCCGACTGGGTTGGAGGCAGGTGAACCTGTGGGAGTCCACAGTGCCCCCAGATACTCTCCGGAACTCCAGAGGTGAAAAATCATTCAACATGCTTCCCATCTCGGAGCCTTAGTGAAGCAGACTCAGGGGCACGGATTAAGGAAAAAAATCGGAAAATAGTTTCATTAGAATGCTGGTCATTGACTGTCCTGTTATCAAATAAAACATTGTCAGGAGATATGACAGTTTGCTGTAACTAGTGGTAGGTGAGTCACATACCTGTATTTTGACCACATGCTCTTCTTGTTCATACAAAAATGATTTCCTAGCTTCATAGTCTTTCCTAAGGAGGGGTCCTGAGCTTGTGGCTTGAAAGCGAAGAAGCATATCTTCAGAAGCAGACCACATCTTCTCACGAATGTAATCTGCTGTGACTTCCTCAATAATGTCCTGGCAAGAGACATTTCTTATGGTTACACTTCACACATCAGGCGAAAGAAGCACAGAGAGCAGCTTCTGGAAATTTGATCTTTCAGAAAATTATATGGATAGCTCGTTCTGGCTTGGTTTAAAAACAGGTTTGACCAGAGCCAAGGGCTGACCTGGCTTAGCTTCTTTCTAGTGACATGAGTTGGGAATCCTCTAAACTTTGTGGTGAGGTGGTTGGAGAATGCAGTTGAATGATCACAGATGTACAGATGATGCTGGCCTTTGCCAGGCGTGAGGCCTGAGCTCCACAGAATGTAAAAGGGACAAGGATGATCACGGTAAGAATAGGCATCATTCCTTTCTCGCTCAAACTGCCAAGGAAAAGACTGCAGTGCCCATGAGGTCCTTGGGCTTGTCTGCCCCCTGTCTTGCCCAGGCCAGAATAGGCAGACCCCTGTAATAAGTTGGGGAAAATGCAAATTTGGGGGAAAATAAAAGACATGGGGCAGAAGAAAAGGGGTCCAGGAAGGAAAAAATAAGCACTATCATGGGCAGACAGGGGAAACCTAGATGAATAAGAAAAAAGGAAGAAAGGGAATTGTGAGAAGTCTTTATATGGATTGTGAACTGGCTTTACTTTCATGTTCTTTGAGAGATGCAAAGATTGGACTCATTTCTATGGCTGACACCTCTTATCCTGTGTGACTGGAATCAATGGATGGTTAATTTAAACAATTAAAAGTGAAATCATATAAAAGATGCATAAATATCTTTAAGAGAAGACAATATATGTCCATTCATTGAATAACATCAGTAATTTTATATTGCTTAGAAGAAATAAAACTTTACAGTGTAGATCCTCCACTTGTTAATAATCTTAACAGACTGATGCTCAATTTCACAAAGTTATTCCTGGGACATCTCTGGATGTCACATGTACAATTTTTGGCTCTGAATTTTATCCCTTCGATGCTGCTTCTTCACAGTTTGATACATCTTCTCAATTATTGTAGATAGTTTTTAAATATTGTCCACAATATCATTTTTCAACAAGTAGCTGTAATAATTCATTGCCACAATGCCATTTTCCTGTCAACTATGGGAACTTTGAACATTTGCAATTAGTTAATAAACTGTATTCTTCACTATCTTCTTGTCAGTCAGCATTTCTGGTGGCATTGGCAGCCCTGGGCCACAGGGTTTTCTCTGAGTTTTAGTAAATATGGTACTGGCGATTCCGTCCACAATATTGCTATACTGCGATATCTTTGATGCTGGTGACTGAACAATTCTATAAGATCTACATATGTGTGTTTCATTTATTTTTTTCAAAATGGAACTCAATTATTACCAGTATTTTCTCTTTAAACATACTACAATGCCTGGAGAAAACAGCAATTTTCACATCTTTTGGGTCTAACTTTTGGTTTCAGGTCCAAAGCAATCTTGGTGAACATTCCTTCAAGAGTATTTCCCCCTAGGAAGCATTACTCACTTTTGAAAGGACCTATTATATCTGTGTTGTAGGCTGAGAGCGGGAAAGAAATAAGACATTTTGAATAACAACAACCAAGGAATTATCACTAATTGAGTTTTGTGTAAAGGAACACCTGAAGATTAATTTCTTAGGATAATCTACCATTCCCCAAAACACTGCAAAAGCTTTCATCCCTTCCTGTTTGATGTTGTTACGTCAATATGGAAAAAATCCTGCAAGTTAACCACACAGCCATATCCAACTGCAGTTCATCAAGACTTTGCAACATATCCAGCCTTCAAATAAATCAATTATTTCCTCCCATTGCTTCCATGATCCAAAAATAGAAAAACAATAATTTATTTTTATAGTACAGTTTTCCATCAAACACCAACCTCCTACCTCAATTTCTTCTCCCGTGAGCCATGATTCTTTAAGCAAACACGATTCAGGTGTGACCCAGGAACTCTCTTTTGAATCGACATTGTAGTAGTAATCATATTTCTCTTGAAGGGTGAGTTTGAGCCATGAACCTTCAGTAGACACTAAAGAAAAAAGTGTGTTATGTTCTAGAGAGGAACACTGAATATTTCCACATTAATGTGGTTTCTTCAATATGTAAAATAATCTAATGAAGGTATTTTTCACAAGCATTCAGGCAGTGTAAGTTAAAATCATTAGAAGACTCACTAAAATAGAATGAATGCTATGTGTTCTATGGTAGCTCTCTGCTAAGCCAAACAAGAAGGAGGAAAGAGTGATGGCTAATGCTAGCTCTGGATCCCAAACTTTTCATGAGGATGACAGGAGTCACAAATGGCCAACAAGAAGGACAAGCAAATAAGGAATTTATGCCCCAGGTAAATGTGAACAGCACCACAGTAGACAGAGGACAGCAATGGACAAGCATCTTCTTTGCTTAGAAAGCTTTCCTGCAACTTTTCTGAGAAGTGACCTACAGGGAATGTAGCTCATTATTTAAGGATGGTCAATGATCTGCATTAAACAAAAGCAGAAGTGATTCATTTTTGCTGACAACTTTACCCAAAGTACTAACTGGCATATGTAAACACTAAGTTGGGAGAAGGAAAATTCTGGTTCCTCTGACTCATCTTGCTCTACACAACCACACAAAATGAGGGGAAAAAAAGCGTTGGAAGGACTTAATTTGGGGGTAGGGGCATAACAGAAAAAAAATCTATGGCAGCCATGGCTTAAATTGGTCAACAATAATATCTCCTTCTTACCATCCATGGGCTATACTTCCTATTTAGAAATCTGTTTATTTGATTGAATGGTCATGCCTCCTGTCCTAGCCCAGAGGGGGGGAAAAAAAACCCAATGAAAATAAAAAGCACTGACCTAGACCAAGCTAAGCCAACTATTGCCAAATGAGCATTAGACGAATTGCCTCTATAGGTAAATCAAAGTTAAAGTGAATTTTGACATAGACTACTATGGATTCAAATAACTAAGCAGAAGTAATTTTAAGGCCCTTTAATATGTGTTGATTCTTTATTTGATCTTAAGTGGCCCTCAATGGTTCTAATTGTCAATGTCCAGGAAGAAAGATGTATCTCTTTTCAAATGGCAGTCAGTCAGACATGTGTTACCTGTTTAGAAGTGTTGGTCCACTAGAAAATATGGTGTACAGTCAAATTAGGATTATCACAAGTAATCATTATATTTTCAATTACCAGTAGTTATAAGATTCACAAATGCTTTCAGAAGCTGTCTCAGTGAGAAGGAAAGAAGGCAAACAAAGATGGTAAAACCATGTATCTTCTCTTATTTGCATAAGAACTGAAAAGTAAAAACGTCTTGGTTGGTTAACAGCCAACCACATAGGCATTAGAAGGCTTTATTTGGATTGGGATGTCAGTGGAAAACAGGAAAAGTAGAATTCTTATCATTTTCATATTGGTTGAATTTATAGTCAAAGGAAAGGCTGAGGTGGGTGTATCTAGCACAGGGTCCAAGTATTTTTCTTAAGAAATGTAGTTGGTTTGTTACGTAGGGAAAAGACTAATTAGAAAGCCATAAAAGAGAAAGATTCCAGTCAGTTAAGAGGTATGCGCATTCTAAAAGAAGGCATATTTTCTAGATGCCTTCCAGACAAAATTACACCTATACATAAGAGCTAAAGCTGAGCTGTAAGGGTTGGTGATCCACCCAAGTAAGAGTGTACACTTCAGTTTGGGAAAGAACAGACATCCTAGAATCACAGGAGAAACAGATGAGAATAAATCATCCTATGTACCCCCCAAAACAATGTTCATAGCTCTGTCTGGGGTTGGAAATCAGTATTTTATTTCCTAGAAAGTGTCTCCTCTTCCTTCTAGAATGAGGTCAGCAAACTTTTTTTGTGAAGGGCCAGAGAGTAAATGTTTTTAGCTTTGTGGACTCCAGGTCTCTGATACAACTACTCAACTCTGTCACTGCCTCATGAAAGCAGCCATAAGAAAATGTATAAATTAATTGACTGTGACCAGGTTCATATAAAACTTGATTTACAAAAACAGGTGGTGGTCCAAGGAATCCACTAAAAAAACTATTAGCATAGATGAGTTCAGCAAGGTTGCAGAATACAAGATCAATACACAAAAATCAACTGTATGAAAATATGTCCACACAAGAACTCAGACACAAATGTTCACAGAAGCATTAGTCAGAATAGCCAAAAATGGGGGGAAAATCTAAATTCCAGCAATTGACAAATGGATAAACAAAATGTGGCACATCCATACAATGGAATGTATCAGCCATGCAGAGGAATGAAGAACTGATATATGTTACAACATGGATGAACTTTGAAAACATTATGCTAAGTGAAAGAAGCCAGGCACAGTATGATTCCATTTATATGAAATGTCCAGAACAGGCAAAACCGTAGAGACAGTAAGTAGATTAGTGGGTTGTCTAGGGCTGATGGTGGGGGGTGGGGACCAATGGCTCATAGATATGGGGTTTTGCTTGGTGTAATGAAAATGTTCTGGAATTAACTAGTGGTGTTGGCTGTACAAGTCTGGGAGTATATTAAAAATTTCTGAATTGCACAACTTAACAGGGTGAATTTTACAGCATGTAAATTATATCTCAATGAAAAAAAATCAACTGTATTGATATATATTAGCAATAAACAACTCCAAGATGAAATTAAGAAAACATTTTTAATAGCAGCAAAAATAACTAAATACATAGGAATAAATTTAGCACAAGAAATTTAAGCTTTATACACTGAAAACTACAAAACATTGTTGAAAGAATTAAAGAAGACCTAATTAAAAGGAAAGACATCACAGGTACATGGATCAGAAAACTTAATATTGTTAAGATGGCAATACTCCTCAAATTGATCTACAGATTCAACATAATCTCTAAAAAAGTTTTCGTTGATTTTTTTTTTTCATTTTCTTTCTTTTCTGATGGGAAATTGAATCCAAGATACTTCCTAGGTTTCTGAATTGGATATCTGGGGATATTTTGACTCCATTCACCAAAACATGACACACAGGAAGAGTAGTAGGCAAGTTCAGGGAAGAGAAAATAAACTAATTTGGGGCCAGGATGGATTTGCAATTATGATGGGTTATCTCTAGGAACTTAACCTCTGCATCAATATGGTGTGCAATTCTTTCTCATGAGGGATGATGTAGGGGATGCTATAGTAACTCCTGATAAAGAGATGTGAAGGGGAAAAAGAGGGGCTCAAAAGTGACCAGATGCCAACAGGGAATGGCCAATAGCGCTCTTCACATTTCATTAGCAGGAAATCTGATGAATTGGAGAGTGCCATCTCCAAGTTAGAAATACATCAGACAAGCCGTAAAAAGTAAGTACAGGGCCAGCCGAGTGGTGCGGTGGTTAAGCCAGCTTGGGAAGCCAGCGGCCCCGGTTCGGGTCCCACATATGAGGGCCAGTGACACTGCCCTCAAAAAAAAAAAATAGTAAGTACATAGGGTACTATCGAACAGACTTCCAGTTAAACCCAAATAAATTTTTTTTCTCAAATTCCACTTCTAAGGTCACATATACTGTCACAGTAGTTTCCTGAAGTTGAGAAGTACTATGTACATGACCTATGATGCATGCAAATAAACACCAGTCTTGGAGTCAGGAGACACAGGGATCCTTGACACTAGGACACAGAAGGTGCTCAACAAAAATCTACTAAAGGAATGATGGATTAACTCTGTCAAAAATACATCTCCTTGGGTTTGTCACTTTCTCTCTCTGTCTAAAATCTCATAAATGTGAGGTTATAAATTTAAAAAATGAGTATTAAACTCATGATCTCAAAGGTATTTTCAGAGCTAACATTTCATGATCTGTCATTGGACTGAACAGGCAGAAACATTTGCCAAGGTTATTGATAATAATCCCTTGGAGACCAACTCATTGTACTTTATTCCATATTTTCAAAATTACTCTTTACACCTACTAAATATTGTGCAATCATTTCTCATTTGTTTCAAAAAGGATAGAAATATTAGTGTAAAAATCAGTTTGTATCACTGGGGGAATGGATCAACAAGCAAGACCAATATAAAGCAAAGTCTCCTTAAATACTTAAATTTTCTTGCAAAGTCTATGATGTCACCCCTGCATAGCCATCAAGTTAATGAAAGCTTTTCAAAAAACAAAAAAGAAAAGAAACATCTAAAAAATGTACTTTGCCATAGATGATAAAAATCATTTTAGAAGTGTTCATTTGAAAGCAATTATTTATCTTAAAATTAAGAAAATACAATACCTCAGAAATCACCATATTCAAAATGATATTGTTTGTGCTAAATGATGAAAATGCTTACCACTTGTAGATTTTTGCTCTTTTTTCTTTGCCAGGGCATCATAGTATCTGTCAGCACATTCAGGGAGTATGTCATTTGTATTATGAACAGAAGACTTCAAAACAGACAAAATATCACTTGTGTTTTCTTTCTCCAAACACTGATTAACATCAATGACCAGTGTAACCCCTGGGTAATGAAAAAATTTTTTTTTCTGTTAATAGTTATTTTCTACTTACCCTAGAGGAATGCAAAGATACAATTCAACCTTTTAGGAATGCACTAGTATCAAACCTTTTTACCTTTTGAGAGTATGTACCACATATGCCTGAGAGATAGTCACCGACCACCTACCAATTTAGGCTTTAAGAATAAGATCCTACAGAAGCACAGTTTATGAAACATCACAGTATTTCCTGGTTACTCTTGTGTGGTACTAAGGCACTACATTTTGGTCCCTGTGATAATCTATAAAATGGGGTGAATGCACACCAATAATAGATATACAGCTCTTACATAGGTCATTAATCAATGTTTTAGAGCTAGCTTTACAATGACATTTATTTATTTTAGAAACAAGAAAAATGTTTACAGCTATGGAACTCCTGATAGTCTCCTGTATAGCGCTAGCATACTTTCCAGATTGTCATTAGCAACCGAAACGAATGTTCTAGAAAAGCAACAGGTACAGCTGATGGATATTGGCATTGGAGTCCAGAATTTTAATTCTGGAACTAAATTACACATATGAAACATTTTATCCCATTTCAAAATTTTGTCTCTCCCCATAAATAAATCCACACTTAACTCCTCGTTGCCTGTAGTTAGCACGGTGAATTCTGTATTAACCACTTTAGTTCCAGGTAAGAATATTCTGGCCCAACTAATGGAACTGGTTTTACAACCTATAAATGCACTGAGTTAGAAATTTAGAACAAAAAAAATGATGTAGAACAAAAAAAATGGAAGAAACTAGCTTAAAATACTTTCTAGATGATAAAAGATCTTGAAAAAAGAAGGAAGAGATGGATAGTTCTTTTTTTGGGGGGGGGGCGGAATTGGGGAGGGGATCAGCGCTGGGGAATTGGGGAAGGGGAACAGACAAGTTGCTGTCTCTTTGTTCCTCAGTCTAGTTGCGGAGGACATTACTTCACTGGCCCATGTTGGTATCATCATTGCGCTCTTCCCGGATGAGGCAAATTGGTTTCCAGCCTCTGGATGGTCGCTCACCACGGCTATTGGCAGCTCACGCTGGCTGCCGGCCACTCACTGTTGCCTATGGCTGCCCACTGCAGCAGGGGCTGCAGTCCACGCCGTCGCCGAGACTAGCACAGCACAGCTCCATGTGGAGCTGTTGTTAGCTGCAGAGGGCAGTGTCACTGGCCCTCATATGTGGGATCTGAACCGGGGCCGCTGGCATCCCAAAACCAGCTCTTAAACAATGCGCCACTCGGCCGGCACGGATAGTTCTTTTTTCAAACCACACACACACACACACACACACACACACACACACACACACACACACGTGAGCACAAGACACATGTCAAACTCTACCACACAAGTGTTAAATGGTGTATTGCTATTAAATTATGTTCACATGTGCATAGAATTATAAAGGCTCAAGGTGCAAGAAAAACAGTTTGATTCTCAGCAGCCGGGAATCAAAGTCTCGCAACTCTGGAGGAGCATGTAAAGAATAAAGAAGAACTTTTGTAGCAAACTCCAACAGTTGCTGAACAAAAGGTATAGCAGTATGTTCTTGTGCTTATAGCAGTTAACAGGAACAGGTGAGCTGTCCCCCTTTCCCCTTCTCCAGGAAAACTTTGAAGGATGAGATAAATGCAGTACTGGTGTTTGAGAGGTCTGTGGTCTGAGAGAAGCAGAAGGAACAAATGACAAAGAATTTTTACATGAATTACATCTGATAGCTGCATCTAACCCACTAAAATGCTATTTTCCTTAAAAGATGGGTATGAAAGCCCTAAATTTCTTGCATGTAGTAATATGCCTTATCATTTGAGTTTTAATGTGCAAGGAGTAGGTCCACAGGTTAATTTTCCAGATAACTGAAGCTTACTCCCCATAACAGAACCATTGTCCAGGAAAATCTAAAGCCCTGGAGAAAACCCTGACAGGACAGTCTCTATTCTGCTTGTCATTTTACCCACAGTCCCTGGTACATAGAAGGTGCTTAATGTTTGCTGAGGGCTGCCAGAAGAGTCCTTCATGTCACTAAAATTGGAGTATGCTATAATATAGTGAGTGATACTTTCAAGGGTTATAGAGAGAGGTATTTGGGCTTCTTTGCTCCTGCACTAAATGATGCTTTTGAGTTTTTCCCTCTACTGTCACTATCAGCTCTCACTTCTTGCTGCTGTCTGTGTGCCTGCATAGGGCAGCCCAAACAATACACAAGAGAAACAACCAAACATATTGGCATTTTGCCTAAGATAATAATAAACAGGCTCAAAGTATCTGTCCAAGAGGTGCCCAACGAACAGAGTAAATCAGTGCCAGTGCACAGGCTTCTTGACATCTATTTTAATTGTTTTTGGATTAATATGTGGGTTGTGGTTAAGTTCCAAATAGCTGAGGATGTCATATGAATGATCTTTATAAAATCAGGTACACTTCTGCTAAGGAACAATGAAGAAACCTCCCGTAAATCATCTAAGATAGCCAAAAACATGTTTGCTCTACATCTTGAGCCATATATACCAGAAGGCTTTCTCTAAGGCATGCATTCTCAAAAGAGGTTATATAACTCCCAGTAGCACAAAAATTGGTTCTTGGGGAAAGGGGGTAAAACAAAATCTTTTTATGTATAAAACACAGATCTACATATGGTACATAAAGAGATATATAATATATCTGTGGTACTAAAATTTCAAGGTGAGGACCAGGGAAAATCACGTCTAGAAAGATTTCTGAGGTGCAATAATGGAAAAAGGTTGAGGAACTTTGCTCTGAGGAGTCAGAAGTAGAGACAAACCTACTATAAGAAAGCAAGATGCTCCAGTGCGAATGAACACTGTGGCAACGTGAAGGAGGCCTGAGTTCCTCTGCCCTTTTAAATCTTGCCTGTGTAGGGCCGGCCGAGTGGCGTGGTGGTTAAGCGCTGGCTTGGGAAGCCAGCGGCCCGGTTCAGTCCCACATCTGAGGGTCAGTGACACTGCCCTCAAAAAAAAAAAAAAAAAAAATAAACAACAATAAATCTTGCCTGTGGTAAAATATATGAGCCAACGCATTTTCTTTTATTAAATTATGTGGGAGTGGGTTTGATGCTTATAACATGTGACCAGAATCTGTTTCAAGTCTTCAAACAAAGGATGAAGAATGCTTTTAAAGAATTAAATCCCTGTTGAGAAACTGGAAACTGTTCATCTCAGTATCAGAATACATGTCGTTTTTTGCTTGTTTGTTTATTTGTTTTTAGAACATCATTTGTTGCTATATAGCATAGCAGAACCTATATCAACTCTTTTGAGGGACAGGACAGAGGTAGAAGGTAGGATTTTATTTTATTTTTATTTTTTTTGAGGGCAGTGTCACTGGCCCTCATCTCATATGTGGGACCCGAACCGGGGCCGTTGGCTTCCCAAGCCAGCGCTTAACCACTGCGCCACTTGGCCGGTCCAGAAGGTAGGATTTTAAATGTGCACGTGTGGAGTAAAAAACATCACATGTTTGAGAAAAACCTTACTTTCATAGTCAATAGAATCATGAGTCTCAGTGTAAAAAACAGAATCAACTTAACATTTGCTGGCCAAATGTAAGAAGAACACAGAATGAAAGGAATAAAATAACTTCTAAACTGGTTTGATTTCTAAGAGAAAAATTGTAATCCTGTTTCAGCCATTTTAGCACCTGTATCACGGTCTAATTTTTTGAGAAGTCTTTCTTCAAACTACAGCTGCCTTTAGTTTTATATCTAAATTTAAATATCTTATGTACACATCTCAGTCTTATTTTATTTTTCTTAAGAATTAGAGTGCCAGAACTGAAAGACTTCAAAGATTCTAAGGATATAAATGTTCAAGTTAGAGAAATACACATATTTTTCCAGGCTAAGGAAATAAAAACCAGATGGTCCTCACAGATGTTTTCAAAGTTTAAAAGCACATCTCTAGAGCAAGACTAAGGCATCTCCACGGCAATCTATGAGCTGATAGAACAGGATAGAGTCTAGTTACGCCATGAATGGACAGGTTAATGAACTACACTTTTAAGCATCTTATTTTAATTTACATAGTTTATTCAACTATAGAGAGTGTTTGCATATCAATCTTGAAGCTATTTTAGATTGCCATGTGAATTTTCATACTACTCCTCTATGAAAATAAAGGCTAGAATTAAAAAAAAAAATCTCATTTGAGCCAATGTGGGGATTCTGCCAGTATGTCAATTCCAGTTATGGATTGGACCTGGGGGTGGGAGTGGGAGTGGTCAGGGGGAATCCCAGAGTGGGTTTGAGGACCCACCAGGCCCACTGTGAGACAGACCTGAGTGGAAACTCCATTGACTCCCTAACTTCTATAAGCCCCTACTCTGACTGGGGGACCACAGTGAAGTTTTGGGTCTCCTGGAATTAGTATCAATTCAGAGCCATGGTCTAGTAATCCCTGAAAAGTATGGTAATGTCCTTTCCCTCCAGGACAGTCATCATGGTAAAAGGCCGTAGACCTCTTTGGGGGAAGCCTGGGAGAAAGATGAACAGTATATAATTTCGATAGTGTAGCGGAGTCCTTTCTCAAGGGGACTTGGCCTCCCCTTTATTCAAGGGATCCTGAGTCTGTAAACTGGCTCAAGTCTGGGAATTGTTCGAGGGGCCATAACTTTCTGTTTTTATGATTCAAGTTACACTTCTATTCACTTGACCTAGAACTCTTCTTCCCACTTGTACAAATCAAGTAAGAATTTAGTAGACTGTCTTTTTCACTTCTAGGAATATCATGTTCAATTAGTCAACTCCATAGTTGTCTGTGAATCAGATTCTTCTGATTATGGCTTTGACTCTGCTATCCATTATATTAATTGCATCCACTTGTCTTTTGGTGACTAAGTGCTGTCACCTGGCCTCTGCTGGCCTTCCTACAGATTCTGGACTTGGCCAGCCTTTCCACGATTGCATAAGCCAGTTCCTCAAAATAAACCTCCCTCTTTCTCTCTCCATATATATGTGTGTGAATATAGACAGTGTATATACTATATACTTTTCAGAGAAACAGATCGATCTATCTATCTATCTATCTATCTATCTATCTATCTATCTATCTATCTATCTATCTATCTATCTATCTATCATCTATCTGGTTTGGGTTTTTTCCAGAAAAAAATATATGTAGTTCTGCTTCTCTGGAAAACCCTGACTAATACAATGACAGGCATAGAAGGGAGGATGGGCATTCATTAAGCAGAAATGGGTTAGTTTTTTAAGGATTAAGATAAAAAAGGACTTTGATTAAACTATCAGTTTGAGAGTTTAGAAACCATTTTTGCTTCCTGGATTTTGTTCAGCAACATTCTCAGAGTTTGCTGGAGATATTACCAAATCATTGAAAATAGTGTAACCAACAGATCTTATTGTATAAATGTACATTCAAGAATTAAAATGGGTAAGAGAGTCCAAGTCATTTCAGAAATTAAAAATTACATAATCATTAAAAAAATCATGAATTAAAATAAAAATACAGAAGTAGAACAGATAGAAGGTAAGCTGAGCCAGCAAAAGGAGGCGTGGGCTTACAGTGTTTCGCTTTGTCCTTGTGCATGTTGGCCTCATAGACTGCATGCTGTATCTCATCCAGCCAAAGAATTTTAGAAGCACTCACAGGGTCCTGGGAATACTGTCACAGAATAAAAGAAAGAACAGTGAATGATGACGAAACGGAATTAATAACTGCTTCTTAGGAGTCATTTTATTATAATCGCCACAGCTCTTATTTAGCAACTACCAAGTACTGCCATATACCGTCTAAGCTACAAATGAAATAGACCCCAATCCAACCATTTCGCTCTTCTCCATTGCCACCCCATTTAGCCAAACCACCGTCAAACGGACAGCCTGCATTGGTCTCTTATTTGCTTTTGCTGCTTCCAAGTTGGCCCTCTACCACATTGGTCCTCTACAGAGAACCACCGGATGATCTCTTCAAAATGGCTATCTCATTACAGTGTTCCTTGGCTTAAACTTCTCCAAAGGTTTCCCCCTGCAGTTGGGAGGAGACAACACTCCCTTCCCATGGAATGTGGTGATCTAATGATCTGACCCTGCTTACCCCTCTGGCTTCAACTCACACTCCTCTACTCCCTGTTACAGACCTTCACACCAGCCTCACTCTCCCCAGCTACGTGGCTGTTGTTTTTTTCTTATCATTCAGGCCTTAATTCAAATGCCACCTCTTCTAAAAAAAGCTTCAGTGGCTACCCTTGTCAAATACTGTCTCCCCAATCACTCAATAACTGTGGTTCCCAAGGTGGCTCCCGAGTGCCCATGGGATACTTTAAATTTCAGGGAAATACAATGACACTCAACATTATCAGATACAGAGACAAAAATAAAACCAAAAAACACACATAAACACCCAAATGAAAACAGTGATTGCCCTTGCAGAGCTAACAGTTTAGTGTAAGAGACAGATGTATCAAAAAATAATTATAGGGTTGGCCACGTAGCTCAGTTGGTTAAGAGTTAGCTTAAGAGCATGAGCTCTGAGCAATAGGGTCGCTGGTTCGATTCCCAGGTGGATGTCCAGTGAACGCTGCGCTCGAGCTGAGCTGTCGCTGAGCTGCCAACAGGTGGCAGGATGGCTCAGCTGGTGAGAGCATGTGCTCCTAACAGTAAGACTGCCTGTTTGATGGTGGGCTACGCCCGCCTGCAACTATGACTGAACTCAGCACCTTAAGCTGAGCTGCCGCGTGGGTGGGTCAGTGGATAGAACGTGCGCTCTTAACAAAAAGGCTGCCAGTTCGATTCCCGCATGGGATGGTGGCTACGACCACCTCAACTGAGATTGAACACAGCACTTTGAGCTGAGCTGCCACCCGAATGACTCAGTGGCTAGAACGTGCGCTCTTAACAACAAGGCTGCTGGTTTGACTCCCACATGGGATGGTGGCTATGCCTACTCGCAACTAAGACTGAACTCGGCACCTTGAGCTTAGAGGCCATGAGCTGCTGACAGGCAGCCAGATGGTGACTGGCGCCCTCCACAACGAAGATTGAAAAACAACATCTCGGCTGGTCCCCCACCCAAATTCCCCAATTAAAAAAAAAAAATTATAATATGTGATTAGGACAATATCAGCTGTAAATACACAACCGAGAAATAGCCAAGAAGGGATTAACTTGCAGTAAGTAGAGGTGTTGAATAAGTAGGGGGAGAAAAGACTAAGTAGTTAAGAATAGCTTCAAAAAGGAAATGATAGCAACAATGAAAAGGTATTGAATTATCTTTAGTATTTACTTTTTGGTTGATTCTGATAACTTGCTACATATAAACTTGTCCAAGATTACAAGCAAATTTTATCAGTAGAAATTAAATATTTTAGGGGAAGAAAAGACATATGTGGGACCCAAACCGGGGCTGCTGGCTTCCCAAGCCAGCACTTAACCACCATGCCACTCGGCCGGCCCAAGACATTTTATTTTTAAAAATGGGAAATTTTGGCATCATGTACCAAATCCTAAAGCAAGACTGTGATGGACAGAAGGTAGCTCATCGGAGCCATGGAGGACCAGCTTCATCATTTAGGACTCAAGATGGTTGGGAGGCAGGAAGGAGAAATAACACCTACCAGCTCCAAGGCAGTCTTCAAACCTATTTCCCTCATGCACTAACATGAGACAATGTATGTGAAAAGGGCTCTGAAAATGAGACAAAATCTCTGTTATTTTATCCTGCAACATCTGGACTAATGGAGACCACTACAGAAAGCTTGGCCCCTGCTTCCACAATCATCTCAAGCTACATCTGCCATATGGGAGCCGTTAGTAAGATTTTCCATTTCTTGGCAGAATGAATGGGGAAGGTTCAAATGGAAAGTAGGAAGAGAAGTTGAAGACTAGAGAAGGAGTACAGAGACAGAGGATCAGGAACTATTTTCTGTTTCAAAGGCCAAAGAGAGCCCGAACCCTCCCCCAAAGTACAGCCTAAAACTAAAACAATGAACATGTAAGTTCATTGATATACGTCTCAGTTTTTTTTTGAAGGGTATTTATCAAATTCCTTCATAACTTATCACTGTCAAAGATGCACCATACACACTTTTACCCAGATGAGTAGTTACAATCCCATTTCCAAGCTGATATTAGTTTTATAAGCCAAACTGAAAAGAGACTTTGCAAATCAAATGAATTCAAGTCAACAATTTAAATCATGACTCCTTGAATTAAAGAGTGTGCTACAGTTAAATGCAAAACCAAAAGTAAAAAACTGAATCCTACCAATGTAACATCTCCTTTTTAATTGGTCACTAGAAGGCTGGAAATTTTATATTTGCAGGATGGCCATGGCTCTACTTCCAGCTAAACAACCAGGTTCAACACGAGATGCAAATGGATACATGAACAGAAACTAGACAATATGCACATCAAGTCATAAATTCCTGAATTCAGATGGCTGCAAGAACATTTTTTTTTTTTTAGCTGAGCCATCCTGCCACCTGTTGGCAGCTCAATGGCAGCTCACCTCGGGCTGGGCATCAAACCGCCTCAGAGCTCAGCTCGCACTCTTGAGCGAGCTCTTAACCGATTGAGCCATTCGGCCAGCCCCAAGAAAATTTTAATTAAACAAAAAGGTACCCTCTCTTCAAAATATTTTGTGGGTTTTTTTCCTGGCTATTATTTCTACAATAAAATAGCATTTTATGTCAGTTACCACATGCTATGTTGTTGAAGTAGTAAAGACTGACTTTTGATTGTGAAACTTGGTGCGGTGAAATTTAACCAAGACGTGAGAAATGCGGATCAATTCCTTCCTTCCATATCCCTCAAGCCTTTAAGTTTCATGCAAAATTTGCATTTTCTGATTCTTGCTTCATGTTATAGGACAGAGGCTGTTGAGTTGTCTGACTTAGCATTTAACCTTAAGTTTTAGGAGAATCTGTTATAATGCAGTGTTTTTTCCTCCATGTTAACTTATATCCTTTAGAATGTAACTACTCATAAAAACTGATATGTTACAACAATGTGAATGTATTTAATACTATTGAGTTGGGTTAATGCTAATGCTCTAATATTTAATAACGGTTAAGATGGTAAATTTTATGTTATGTATATTTTATCACAATTTAAAAAAAAAAAGCTTACTGTAGACCTTCTCACCAACACCCATGAAATACAGGGAGTCCTCTGCGATTCAATGTTGTATTATGATTTTAGTTTAAATAAGTGTTGTTACCCTCCCCCCCTTTTTCTTCTCGCAGGTTATCTGACCCTATTGAATGGCTCAGAATATGTTGAGCAAAACAAAATACTATAAAACCAAGTTCTGGCCAGGCACTGATGACAAATTCAGATCAATGTGATACTGATGAAGAATTTTCAAAGTAATTAAGCACTTACACAATTTTAACTTCATAAAAAAATGTTTGCTTTCTATGATTTATTTAATTTGTAATTATGTAATCAGTTTAAGAATTAAGATTTGAAGTAGCTGGGGGGATAAAGGAAAGGATAATTTCTGACAGCTAATTATTAAGTAGAAATCACTCTCTGGAACTGCACTTTTTTTTTTTTTTTTTAGCTGAGCCATCCTGCCACCTGTTGGCAGCTCAATGGCAACTCAGCTCGGGCTGGCCTCGAACAGCTGTTGCTCAGAGCTCAGCTCGCACTCTTGAGCGAGCTCTTAACCAACTGAGCCACTCGACCAGCCCCTGGAACTGCATTTTTAAAATAGGTACAATGAGATATGGGACAGAGTCACAACTAACTGCTTCTCAGCATCTGTTTTCAGCTTGCTTCTGTAAAGGATTGTCCACTATCTGTATTCTTTCACTGCACATAGTATACTGGGAGAGGTTAACAGCATCTATTGAGAATGGCTTGTTAGAGGTTGGTAAGAGTTAAACGACTTTCTGCATGTGCTCAGAGGTTCAGCCTGAGTCATGCACACAAACACAAGTGCTGTCACACCCTTTCCCTGAAGAGGATTGGGGCAAGTTTCCTGGCTGCAGAGCATAAGAGAGCAAAGTTCTACAAAGAACAAGGTTTCCATTTGCTGTTAACACGTGGAACTGAGGCGAAACTGTGCTCCTTAATTTTATACATTTGATAACATTTGGGAAACAGGACTCAGGTCATCGAGATGAAAGCCCTCATCTTCACAGCTGCTGGAATAATGCTTCTGTCGCCCACTTTTTGTCAAAGCGGTAAGCTCTTTTCTTATAGGATAGGCTGGAGGTGCTGGTTTGTGCTATTAAGAGTCAACTGAATCTACTTTCTTGGTATTTTAGGCAAATTGCAACTCTAAAGGCAGAGTTAGATCTTAGTTACTAAAAGGTGGCATTATGGAAGTGAAAATAGCTATAGTTTGTTCACTCTATTCTAAACCTTATCAAAGACTAAGTGTTCTGTACTTATATTAAAAGTTTGTGGCACAGTCAAGATTTTAGATCTCTATATTTAATTCAAGAAACAATTTCCTTTGTGAGAAGTTTTTGTTTTGTTAATAATTTCCTCTGATTCAGCAAAGATAGCACTTTTTAAAGAGACTGAAAAAATCCTATATTTATACCTTCTGATAAGGCATAAAGTAGGGGGAACCAGAATATTCCCAGAAAGGTTGAGTGGTCTGCTTTCAATAATCAATGATGCTAATAAATTAGTGTTTCTTAATGAAATGCCTTTTTAAAACTCTCAGTGGTAGCAGGGAGTTCTCCCTACCTTTATACATGATTTTTAAAATTTTAGAAATGAAGTCTCCCAAATACTGTTATTCTACTCTTAATGTGTTTCCTATTTGACTCAACACATCATTAGCCTGTACCCTCCTGCTTGCTCCAAAATTAACAACATGAATTGGATAGATCTGTATCCCAATTCTTACTGTTGGGTCACACTCCAGTCGACATTATTAGGAGTGGGCGAGCTGGGCAGAGGAGGAACGAGGGGGAACCCCCCCCCCCGCCACAAAATTACACAAAAAAGATCGAAACCTTTATAGAGGGATGTTGTTAAAATTGACAGTTGGAATCACTGAGGTGGTTGTAGGAGAGTGCTCAGAGAACCTGTCTATAGTAGCACATGTGGGATTTATGAATAGTATTGAGTGCTATTTCTGGGAGTGGATGAACCAAAATGTAGCAGGATAGCAAAAGAAACAAGGTTTGTGGAGGTGGTTCCTTCAAGATGCTGGTGGGGTTTGGTGGAAATGAAAGGGGGGTGGGCAGATTCAAAGGCGACTGAGTACAAGGCAGTGAATTTGCTTTCTTCAATAGAGGTGGGGGAGAAATGTGAAGTGGCTGCACATTCCCTGTGGACCAAGGCCTTTCCCAGGTTGAAAACCATTTTTGAAACATTATGTGAATAGAAACCTGTGTAAAGAATTCAAACAAATTTAAAAAAAAAAATACAATTTAACAGTGAGTACTATTCTTAAGGAAAACCAGACTTAGAGCATAAACATCTTATTCAAGCTGAACCAGATCAGCTGGAATTCTCATGGAAAAGCATCAAGGCTTTTTCACAGTCACTGTTCAGTATGTTTTCAGGCATGATGTCTTGCTCAATCACAGGAATTTTCTCAAAACTGACAAACGCTTGGTTTCAACAGTTCTCTTATCAGATCCTGCAGGCAAACAACTCATACAGTATTTTCTTCAGTCACCATTTCAAGCTTCGTGCCTATCTGGAAAGGCACTTCTCTTTGGGTGATGTCAAACACAAGAATTTCCCAAAAGGCAAAAGCCAACAGAAGGATTTATTTGTGTGGCTGAACTCAAATGTCACACGACATGCCTCAACAGGCCTCAAAGTTCACATCTAAACATAGGCACAAACCACCACCACTTCCCAGATTTTTCTTTCCTTTTCTTCAATCTAGCTTCCCTTGAACACCTGAGCACCTCCCTTACCCTGCTTGGTCAGGCAAAACTCGCCCTCTGTGTCACATGCTGAATTCAGTTTGTGCAATCTCGGCATTATGAGGGAGGTTTCAATCTTACTAGGAGTGAACTAGCAGAGGGGAACCAGGAACAGAAAGCGGCTTTGAATGAGAACCCGGTAACTAAGCACTAACCTTAAATATCATATATAGGAATTCAGAGGTCATGTGAACGGGAATTGGCAGAGAAATGGTATTTTAAATCAGTAAGTATGGGGTTTAAATTCAGCATAAAATTTCTTCAGGTAACAGAAATTGGAGAGGATCTACTCTCTACACATGTCAAAAGTTAATTTATGGAAAAATTATATAATGATAAACAGGTTTGAGTATTAAGGTTTGTTTTGTTTTTGAAATTGCTCTGTCAAGAATTAGGATTATTAATATCAACATGCATGTAAGGCCCAATATTTATAGTGTGTAGTTGTGTTTCTTTTTTTTTTCCATTTCCAACTGTTCAGATCATCATATTGATTTTATCTTCTGATTTTCCTGTTTCTTCTTTCCATAAAATCTACATTGCCCCTAAAATCTGCCTTTGGATTTTTTTTTTTTCCTCACATCTCTCCCTAGGCCATCCAACCCCTCCTACTAAATTAAACTACAGCCTCTAAGCAGACTAAAAAAATCCGTACCTCTCATTTGGGCTCCACACGTTAGTCTTCTAACCTGTCTTGGGATATTTTACACACTAATATCCCACCAGCCACTCAAACTCAGGAATACTCAAAACCAGGATCTTAGCTTCTCCCCGTGCTGTCCCCCTGTGCCTTGGACCCTCCTTCTCTTCCAAGTCGTCTAGACTAGAAACCTCCAAGTCATCTGTCCTCCTTCCTCTCCTGCACCACCTCCATAGCCAGTTGGATGCCAAAGTCCCTTTGAGTCTGCATCAGAGACTCATGTATTCATCTTTACCTTCCCACTGCCATTCCTCTAGTTTCGTAACTCACCATCTTCAGTTTAAATGATTACAGTAGACTCCAAATCAGGCCCCCTTGCCTCCAATTTCTTATCTTTTCAGTCTACTCTCTATACTATCACCAAAGTCATCTTAAACACAAATCTTATCATGGCTATATTAGTTTCCTATTACTGCTATAATAGATCACCTTAGTGGCTTAAAACAAAACACTATGTTTCTGGAGGTCACAAATCTGTTCATTCTGGAGGCTCTAGGGGAGAATCTGTTTTCTCACTTTTTTCAGTTGCTAGAAGCTGCTTGCATTTCTTGGTTCATGGCTCCTTCCATCTTCAAAGCCAGCATCATAGCATCTTCAAATATCTCTCTCTCTTTGACTCTGACTCTCTTGCTTCCCTCTTATAAGGACTCTTATGGTTACACTGGGCCCAGAAGGACAATCTAGGATTTTCTTCCCATCTCAAGATCCTTAATCACATCTGTAAAATCCCTTTTGCCATGTAAGGTTACACGTTCACATGTTCCATACATTAGCACGTGCAATCTTTGGGGCACCATTGTGCTGTCTACCATGGTCATCCCTCTGTTCATATTTTTTTATTGTACAATTACAGCATCTAATAATGGACACATGATTTCTTAGGACAGTTTAGAGGCCCTTCAGAGATTTGGCTGTGACCTTATCTTTCAACTTCATCTCTCAGATGTATTTTATTAGCATAAGACAATGTATTTTTGTGTATGTTTTCCAATACTAATCTAAGAGTTGAAGATAGGGATGGCGTCTATTTAATACTTTATGCAATCAAGTAGGCAATAAACATTTGCTAAATTCACTTATCTGACATTCCTGGATCCCATGCCAGCACACAGTATCCATCTCTTTACGAACCTCACTCAACTTTCCTTACATTTGTCTTCTCCTTAACATTTTCCTCAAACACCTACATCTGTTAACTATTGTCTGAGTGCTGATACAGTTTATAATCAATATGTTATTGGCCTATAATGGTCTGATGGACTATTTTTGTTTCCTTCAACAGTATTACAAATTACTTATGTGTAAGGAGATGTCATCTAGTTTTTGCTCCTGCATGGGCTAGCATGGTGCTGGAGCATATGATATGCTTGTTGATTGCCTGATCTATAATGATTTTTTAAAAATAAAAACGATTTTAAATTTTAAAACTACAGAAATTATGTAGCATAATTCATTTAGTTTTATTTTCTTCTGAACCTGAGATATGGGTCAGCAAAATACCATATGTTAATATTTCTTTTTAATTACAGGTATGGAAAATAATTCAGACAACTCGGCAGAGTCATTGTTATCTGTTAGGACCTTTCATGGATTCCCCATCAATTCTTTTGAAGAGTTCCCTCTTTCGGTCATAGAAGGTAGGACAGGAACCATATCTGTAAATGTTAAGTGCCCTGAAGAAAGTGTTTCAACTCTGCATGTCAGTAACGCTACCTTGGGGTATCTGAGCAACTCCTTAAGTACCAAACTGATACCGGCCATCTACATCCTGGTGTTCGCAGTTGGTGTGCCAGCCAATGCAGTGACACTGTGGATGCTCTTCTTCAGGACCAAACCAATCTGTGTGACCATCTTCTACATCAACTTGGCCATTGCAGACTTTCTTTTGTGTGCCACACTGCCCTTTAAAATAGCTTACCATCTCAATGGGAACAATTGGATATTTGGAGAGGTCATGTGTCAGGCCACCACGGTCATCTTTTATGGCAACATGTACTGCTCCATTCTGCTTATCACCTGCATCAGCATCAGTCGCTACCTAGCCGTTGTCCATCCTTTCACTTACCGGGGGCTGCCCAAGCGCACCTACGCCTTGGTGACGTGTGGATTGGTGTGGACTACAGTTTTCTTATACATGCTGCCATTTTGCATCCTGAAGCAGGATTATTATCTTGTCCAGCAGAACATTACCACCTGCCTTGATGTCCACAACACATACGAGTCATCATCTGCCTTCCAGCTCTATTACTTCATCTCCTTGGCATTCTTTGGATTCTTAATTCCATTTGTGGTCATTATCTACTGTTACACAGCCATCATTCGGACACTTAATGCATATGATCATAGATGGTTGTGCTATGTTAAGGCGAGTCTCCTCATTCTCGTGATTTTTACCATTTGTTTTGCTCCAAGCAATATTATACTTATTATTCACCATGTCACCTACTACTACAACACTGATGGCTTATACTTCATCTATCTCATAGCTTTGTGCCTCGGTAGTCTGAATAGTTGCTTAGATCCAGTCCTTTATTTTCTCATGTCAAAAATTAAAGATCACTCCACTGTTTACCTCACAATAGTGAAATCATCTTAGACAACAAGGAAAGCTATATTTGTGAAAGCACATATTCTTGGGATAACATAAACATAAGTGCAAGGAGCTCTATTCTCTAGCTCCACTTTTGAACTCCTAAGAGATAGTGCTTCAAAATTTAAAAAATCAATAGTTTTTCAGAAAAACCTTATCAGTATTTTAAGAACATCAGTGCAGGAGAAAAGACATCACCACTCTCTTAATGGCAACTGACACATTTGCCTGACTGGTCCTTTAAGCTCTTTATACCTCATCTTCCCTAATTCCAGAGGTTTCTACTTCAGATGACTTGAAGGAGATTGGGACAAGGGTACAGTATGGGAAGAAGCTAAGATCTCAGTTTTCAGTACGTGGCGTCAATTTTGATTTTTCAGCCTCTCATGTTGGTTGGCCTCATTAGCTGATTCTATCTTTGTAATGTCTCTCACTAGGATCCATCATCTTAGTCCCATCTTTGCCTTCCAACCAATCTCTTTACTCCAGCCTATCTAGCCTCCATTTCATGGGCCACTGCTAGATTATTCTTGCTTAAATGTCAGTTTGAATACATCACTCAAAACCCCCAGCTCAAAAATTTCCATGGCTTCTCCACTGCTTTGTAATAAATTACAAATTTTTAGCTTGGCAATCAGGGCTAATGTTCTAACTTACTTCCCAATAAACCCTGTCTGTGATATGGACACTCTCCAAGTCTCTGGCTTTGCTGTGATGTGATTTCTTCTCTCTCTGCCCCTGCCTCTAACTGGAAAGCTATTTTTAACATGTTTGCCTTAAGTCTTTCCATCTCTTGAAGTCCTCAAAAGACTATTCCCTGATTCTCAAGCTAGAATTCATTTTTCTAATCTGAACTTTCAAAGCGTATTTTTGTATTTTTATTACGGCACTTATATACTCGTATAGTTCATTTACACACAAGTATTAATTCCATAAACACTTAAGCACCGTGTATAGTAGAGAAAGGCTCATCCTCTCCTTTCTTTGTGCTGCTAGTGGCAACCCCAGGCCCAAGTCTCCTCAGGATCTGTGGGGCCCAGCTCCATGCTTTAAACATCATGTGGCTAAATGAATGAAAGAATAAAATCCCAAAGCATCTTAACAGCACGAAAGCCCATTGAATTCATACTGATAAAGCAAGGTACTCTGTATGACATGGGACAATATCATTTTTGGTTGGCCATGTAAAAAAACAAAAAAAAAAGAAAGCTAAGTTAAGAATATACGCTTAAAGTCATTTAGAAGTTTGAAATAATGCCTTCATTATTTTTGTTTCTTAAACATAGTTTTTAATGAGGAAATGATATTTTGTTATAAATACCCATTATCTTCCTGTAGGTAAATGAGTATATTTCCCTTAGTTAGGGATTAGACAGGAAGTAGGATATTAGTGGTTAAGGGCATGAAGGACTGCTGAGATAAATTTTCATGTCTGTAGGAATGTGCATTGACCATATATTCTGTAGTGACTATCAAAGTAATAAAAACCATTTTAAATGCATATTTTTGAATGTGTAGAGTTTCCTATTTCATTTGGTTTAGGTTAAAAAAAAACCAAGCACACAAAGACCCTTTTTTATAAGTGTGTGGTTATGTGAGGAATAAAAATCAGGTAAACACTAAAACAAGCAAGAAAAACAAATCTAAAATAAGTTTTAAGATGATGAAAACTTCAATGGAAGGAATTTGTTTCTGCAAATAAATCCATTGACTGTAATATAGTTTTATTTAGGGAAAACATGCAACAATATTCACTTGTTAAGAGCACACCTAATTTTTATGCAGCAAATACATATGTAGCAAAACAGAACTTTTGGGGGATATCATTCAGGTGTTCTCAAGCAAAGCCTTCAATTTTAACATCGGTCTCAAACTCACTGACTTCAGTGTATTGAAAACAAGTGTTCTCTGCTAAGTATATGCCAACATGCCCGTTACCCAGACTTTCCCCAAGAGATAAAAGGAATATGGTGCCTCAGAAGGTTATACTTGAAATACTATTAACAAGGACCAAGAATCTTCACTAACTTGCATCACTGTCATCAGTCTTTGATAAAACTAAGCATCCATTCTATGAAGATATTATCTTGGAGACCTTTAACGCCGTGTACTTTGGTACAAGCTTTATTGTATACTGACAATACCAGTAAGTAATATAACTTTCTTCTATTATTTTCCAAGGCTGGACTTGGGAAGACAAGGCACAAAAATAATATAATAAAACATACAACTGGAAACTTTCAGGTATCAAAAGAGCAGAGGTTAAAAAAGGAACACAGAGACCCCATCAAATAAACAGAATCAGGCCCCTCCCACCCCCCACCAGGGAGAAAAGAAAGTTTCAAAATTAATGGCCAGAGAAAGAAAACTGTGTAACAATAGAAATTTAGCCAAATTAGATTCATGGCTTGGACCTGGAGTGTTTTAAATCTGTCAGCTGTTGTTAATATAGGTCAAGACCCTAATTTTATTGGCCAAAAGTGGTTTAATGTCTGAACTAGAACCCAGGTCCCTAGGCTTATATTTAACGCTGTAATTACACTAGTAAAGGTATTGCCTTCATCTCAGTAAGGAGGCCCAGCAGAGAGCTGGCACTGTGTGGACCGTCAGGGAAGGCTTCTGGGTTCCCTGGAGAGGTGCTGGGGAGGTCCATCTTGATCTAGAGCCCTGAGATTGCAATGCTCTGGAAGGGACCTCCACTGCCTGCCTATGAAAAGTTTGTCGAATCAGGCTCACCTTAAGGGGAGACCTCCATGTGGCTGTGAGCAGTGAGGAACTCAGGTCTATTTCTATCCTTTACACAGAAGATTCTAACTTTGGTTTGTTGACAGAGCAGGGCCTATGTCTAGTAAGGACCTCATGACACAGACATCACTTACCCCTAACCTGTGTGGCAGCCAGAGGGGCCCATAACAACACTAGCTACATGGCTTAAGCACTTTTTTGGGGTGTCAGGTTCCATGCTAAATACTCTAGCACTCATATATATTCATAATCAATGTAATTATATATAGTTATAGGTTGATATGCATTATATGTCAACAGAAAATATAATTTATATATATAATATTATTTAAATCTCACCATATATAAATATTTAAATATTTAAATAAACCACATATATATATTTAAATAATATATATAATATTATTTAAATCTCACCATAGTCCTATAAGACACATGCTATTAGTCTTATTTTACAAATGTCAAAACTGAAGCATGCAGAATTTTGGTGACTTGACTAAAATCCCTAACTAATTTGTGGCAAAGTCAAGATTTGAATGGTGCCTTGTCTGTCTTCAAAACAAGTAACTTGTATCTCCCAATGCCGGGGATTGTGCCATGTGCCAGGGCCACAGCTACATCAGTGAGGACAGCAGGAGGCATCCCCTCCTCCTCAATGACTGGGTCTCCTACTCTCCTCCCATAGGATGTGGGAACACAAGGCTTGGATGTGAGTCTAATTCTCCCACTCCCAGGCCTGGCATTCAACCCAAGCCGCAGGTTCATTCACTTCAGGTAGGAGAGCACCCACTCCCACAGTTGCTGTGAGGCTCAATTGAGGAAGATTTCTTGGAGGGTATTTGTAAAGCAGAGTAGGTAAGACCATGCTCCTGCCATCCCTACTGGAAGCACCCACCTTAGGGAACAGTTTTCTTCACCTTCAATGAGGCAGCTTAGGAGTAGAGAGTAAAGAGAATTTACATTGTTTTGGGGTTTTTTGTTTTTTGTTTTTTCATATTTTGAGTGAATTTTTATTTATTAAGGCTTTTTTGTTTTTTTTGTTTTTTTTTGGCATAGGTAATGGTATAAAATTAAAAAGAATACAAAATATATCTGTTTCCCTCGCCACTCAATGAACTTCCCCATAGGCAACCACTGCTGTACGCTGTGGGGGACTATATGATGCCAAAATATTTCTGATGACTTGAGTTGAAGGTAGTTGCTTTGAAGGGAACACTTGGATTGGAGCAGAAGGTCCTCTTCTAAAAACTAGGCTAAGTTGGGCCGGCCAAGTGGAGCGTTGGTTATGAGCTGGCTTGGGATGCCAGCGGCCCTGGTTTGGATCCCACATATGAGGGCCAGTGACACTGCCCTCTACAGCTAAGATGGTGAACAACAGCTCTACCTGGAGCTGGGCTGCTGTGAGTCCCCGGGATGGCATAGCTGCAGCCCCTGCTGCAGTGGGCTGCCATAGGCTACAGTGAGTGGCCGGCAGCCAGCGTGAGCGGCCGGCGGCCGGTGTGAGCTGAGCTGCCAAGAGCCGCTGTGAGCAGCCGTCCAGAGGCCAGCAACCGATCTGCTCACCTGAGAAGAGTGCAATGATGATACCAACATGGGCCAGTGAAGCAATGTCCTCCACAACTAGACTGAAGAACAAAAGGACAGCAACTTGCCTGTTCCCCAACGTTGTTCCCCTCCCCTAATTCCCCAATAAAAAATCTTTAACAAAAACAAAAAAAAAAACCTAGGCTAAATTACTGGGGGAACTAGCACTTTGTGAGTTGTTTACATTCTTTTCTGAAAGTTTAGAAACACTAAGTAATACATGCATGCACTCTGTAAAAAATTTAAAACTCAAAACGGCTCAAAAACAGAGTGAAAAAGAAGTCTCCCATTTATACTGGACTTCTATCTAGTTCACCTTCCAGAAGGTATCTCCTTCCAGAAATATTTTATGCACATATAAGTATATATATATATATATATATATATATATATATATATATCCATATATATATCCATATATATCCCATTTTTATGTATGTGGAAGCCTGCTTTTTTTCACTTAACCGTATACATATTAAAAGTTGTCTAATATAAATCCATTCATTTTGTTTTATGTATTTCACTGTATGGATATACTGCAATTCATTTAACCAGCCCCCTCCTAATGGACATTTTGGTTGTTTTGGACTTTTGCTATTGCAAACAATGCTGTAATAAACATCCTTTTCCATCTGCCTTAATTACCATAATATATGTTTCTGAATCACACAGAATGGGGCATAGACACAGAACTAATTACTTTTTGGATAACTTTGGACAACTTTGTCTCAGTTTCATTATCAGTGAAATGGTAATAACAATGGTTCATAAGGCTGTTGTGAAGATTATGTGAGAATATGCATCAAATACCTAATATCATGTCTGGCAAACAGCAGGTGATCAATAAATGTTTGCTCTAACCAAGCTCTGTTTCCTGTTTCAGATGAGGCGGTTTCTGGGTTGTAAAGACCTATACAGAGGAGATGCTTGTCTCTTTCGGGTTTGTTTGGTAGCTACGGGTGACTAGGTCCCAGGTAGCATCACTCCCACTCTCAAATGACAGCATCGCCACCTATCCCAGTGCCCTCCCAATAGTGGCCAGAATCTGTGGGACTCCTTATAATATCAGTACAAGCTCTACAGCCAGATAAAACCCTCTGCTCTTTGCGGGGACTGTGGCCAGGTCAGTCTCCTCCTATGCCCAGAACAAACCATGCTGGTACCCATTAACTGCTTGCATCATCCTGCTTTCCACTCACCTAACCAACTCATTTTTGCCTTTCAGGTGCAGTTCCTACTCTATCTCCATGCCAGCTTCTCTAAGGATTCTAATCCACACAATCCCAACCATCTCTGAATGATTCATTCTGTGCACTCCTCATTTTGACATTTTGCCACATACTTATCTCTACTGTTATTTAACTATTTTATACAAGAATACCTACTGCCTCAATAAGTTTCTAAGCATCAAGGATAAGGACGAGAACATTCAAATGGTATCATGTATTCCTTGGATCCCCTTTCCCCTACCAGATGCTATATATATATACTGCACTATACACCTAATACGTGCTCAGTAAATAATCCAATGACTTGGATTCTGAACGAGAATCCACCCACAACTGAGTTTTTAGTACAAGAGTAGAAGCAATACTCAGCTCTGGAGCTGGCTTTGCCCTAATGTTTGATTCCAGGAAAATCATAGCGCTATTATTATGCTTCCATTCTGATCCATAGGCAATTGCTGGGACAAGAAGCTCATAAGCTTTGGAAAAATGGTTTAAAAAAATCCTCCTTTCTACCTTATCGCTCACCCCGTCTGCAAATTTGAAAGAAACAAACCTACTAAGACTTACCATGGCTTTCTGTGATTTAGCCTGGTATAGAACATCCTGGTAGTGCTGGGCATACTCTGGGGCTGGGTCCACATCTTTAATCTTCGCAGTAGGCAACATCAGACCTTCTACAGTTTTTACAGGATTCCCTTCATCAATAGCTTCATTGATGTATTCTACAGCCACAATTCCTAGAAAATGAAGGAAAAGTTTTCCTTTTAAGTCACAGTATATTATAAGTTCTCTAGAATTACCAATTGCAAAGATTGAGTTAAAAAGGTGGTTGGAGGTGGGGAATCTACACACAAAAAAATATAAGGGCTAATAAACAAGTATAACCAAGGCTGCAGGAGAAAAGATCAATGTACAAAAATCAGCTGTATCTCTATACACTTGCAATGTGCAATCTGAAATGAAATTAAGGGAAAAATTCCATTTATAATAGATTCCAATTACAAGCACATTATAATTACAGAAAGAATAAACAGGAATAAATTCAACAAAAGAAGCGCAAGATATGTATGCTGAAAACCACGGAACGCCATTGAAAAAAATTTAAGATGATCTAAATAAATGGAAAAATCATTTCCTGTTAATGGATTGGAAGACATAATATTAAGACTGAAATACTCCTCAAATGGACGGACCCAAATGTAACTCCTCAAATGTAATGCCTATCAAAATCCCAGCTGTCTATTTTTTTTAAACAGAAATTGCCAAGTTGATTCTAAAATTCACATGGAAACGCAAGGGACAATAAAAAATACAACATTGAAAAAAGAACCACTATGCTGTCATGTACACCTGAAACTAATACAAAATAATATTGAATGTCAACTATAATGAAAAAAATATGTAGACATGGGATATAAAATACAGCACAGGGAATACAGTCAATGGGGTTGTAATAGCTATGTACGGTGTTAGAAGGGTGGCAGACTTGTTGGGGTTATCACTTTGTGAGGGGTGTAAATGTCTAATCACTACGTAGTTTTGTACACCTGAAACTAATAATAAAAAAGAAAAAAAAAGAACAATGCTGGAGGATTCTTCCAAATTTCAAAACTATAAAGTTACAGTTAATACTGCATGGTACAGGCATAAGGATAGGCATACAGATCATTGGAATAGAATTTAGAGTTCAGAAATAAACCCTTATGTTTATGGACAATTGATTTTTGACAAGGATGCCAAGACAATTCAACAGGTACATAATAGTCTTTATAACAAATGGCACTGAATCAACAGGATATCCACATCCATTACAATGAAGCTGGATTCCCTATTATCACTCCATATACAAAAAGTAACTCAAAGTGGATCATAGGTCTGGAAGTAAAAGGTTAAATTATAAAACTCTTGGAAGAAAACATAGGAGTAAATCTTTGTGACTTTGAATTAGGCACTACTTTTTAGCGATGATGCCAAAACACAAACAACAAAAGAAAACAAATACATGAGATGTTATAAAAATTAAAACTTTGTGCTTCACAGGACACCATCAAAAAAGTGAAGACAACCTACAGAATGGGAGAAAATACTTGCAAGTCCTGTATTTGATAAAGGACTTAGATACCTGTATTTAACTATGTGAAATATATAAGGAACTCTTACAATTCAACAATACGTGGAAAACCCAGTTTAAAATGGGTGAAGGACTTGAATAGAATTTGTTTTAATAAACACATGGAAAGATGCTCAAATCATTAGTTATTAGGAAAATGCAAATCTAAATCACAATGGATTCATACCCAGTTGGATGGCTATAAGTAAAAAGACAATAATGGGCCAGCTGAGGGGCTAAGTTGGTTAAGAGCTTGCAAGAGTGCAAACTCTGAGCAACAGGGTCACCGGTTCAATTCACGGCCAGAGCTGAGCTGCTGCTGAGCTGCCAACAGGTGGCAGGATGGCTCAGCTAAAACAAACAAACAAACAAACAAAAAACAATGAGTGGTGTGAAGATGTGGTAAAACTGAAATTCTCATACATTGCTGATGAATGGAAAACGGTGCAGTCACCCAGGTAAACAGGCAGTTCCTTAAAACATTAAACAGAGAATTACCATATGATCTAGCATGTCCACTTCTAGGTACATACTCAAGGGAACTGAAACCATATGTTCACACAAAAGCTTACACATGTATGTTAAAGAAGAAATATGCTGGCGCGGTGGTTAAGCGCTGGCATGGGAAGCCAGCGGCCCCGGTTCGGTCCCACATATGAGGGCCAGTGACACTGCCCTCAAAAAAAAAAAAAAAAAAAGAAGCAATATGCATAATAGCTAAAAGTAAAAACAACCTAAATATCCATCAACTGAAGAATGGATACACAAAATGTATAGCCATAGAATTTGACCTATTAGTTGACCTAGAAAGGAATATGACGTATACTAATACAACATGGATGAACCTTGAAAACATCATACTAAGTGACAGAAGCCAGACACCAAAGGCCATATATTATATGATTCTATTTATATGAAATGTCCAGAATAAGCGAAATCATAGAAACAAAGTAGATTGGTGGTTACTAGGCAATGGGAAGAGGGGAAAATAGGAGTGACTGCTAATGGGTATGAAGTTTCTTTTTATGGTGATGAATGCTCTGCATTTAGATAGTCATGATGGTTGTACAACTTTTAAATAATAAGAACCACCATAAAAACACCAAGAAAAGGTGAATTTTATGGTATATCAATTATATCTCAAAACTGTTATAAAGACGGGTGATAACTTTACATAAAAGTAGCAGCAAAGATGCTAATTTCTAGTGTAGCCTCACTTAGATAGTAATGCCAAGACTACCAGAGCTGGAAGAATTAAATGTAGACATATACAGACAAACAAACAATTGAAGTGCATGGAGGCTTGGATATACATTCTCTTCTTGGGATTACCTTACTTCACCACTGTGTAAAAAACGCCAAAACAGAAGTAGTTAAAAAATCAAACAATTTTATACAGTGTTAGAGTAAATTTCCACGTCAATTCAGTCCAATACTGTCCAAAGGAATGTTCTATATCTGGGCTATCCAATATGGTAGCCATTAGCCACATGTAACTATTAAGCATTTAAAATGTGGCTAGTATAACTAAAGAACTTAGCTTTACATTTTATTTAATTTTAATTAGTTGAAATAGCCATACATGGCTGGGAAATTTAGAAAGGCTCCAATGGCATTAACACAGTCATGCGTGTTTTGGGGTATTTTTGAAGTTCAAGTATGGCTAATTAATACCACAAATTGTTTCTCTAATACCACCTGGTAAAATAACACCTGGAGCTCTAAATCATGGAGGTACCAAAGGAAAAATAAGCATATCCACCAGTTTAACCTTCTATCATCTCTATCACACACCACATGATCTTAGGACACAGACTATAAGTTCCAACAACGAAAAGCACAGAAACCAAGCTATGGAATCTGAAAAGCTTTTGAAACTCTAGCAAAAGGGGTCTATTTGGAGGCCACTTCTTAATACTACTTTATTATTAAAAATAAACTATCAACCAGTCATAAAAATGATAGTGCGTGTGTGTGTGTGTGTGTGTGTGTGTGTGTGTGTGTGTGTATTAATGGGGCGGGGAGGGCTTTTGCTTCCCAGATTAGTGCTGATGGACAAGAACCACTAAAAACCTGAACATTAACAAGCAGTAGCCTTAGAAAATAAACATTCTTAAACCCAAACTTATTACTTCTCATTTTGTCAGTTATTTTTCATCAGAAACAATCACAAGTCACTTTATGAATGTGATAAGTTATGAAACAGAATAAGTACTTTTAATAATTTTTAAAACGTACCTTTATCTTGACATTAAAATTAAGGTAAAATATTTAGCTAAGTATCATCCAAATAGATCTCTCCATAAATACCACCTCACTATGAATGAAAAAGGGTTACCTGGAGGAGGGAAGGGACAATCTAAAATGGCTAGAAATTATTCCCGATTATAACACTTAAATATGTTTGAAGAAAAAGCAAAAGTACTTCTCTAACATGCAAGTTACATTATCTTAAAACACTGGAAGAACTCGACAAAGTCTAAGTACTATCCACATACAAGGTATTATCATTTTACCGTGTAGTAGTTATAAACTGGAGAGCACAGAATACTTCATGTCATTCTCTGGACACCTCCTTGGGTAGACTGTTCTAAATACTTTTAAACATCCCATCCAAAAATGATCTTAACAGAATTATGTCTGAGAAATGAGTTCCTAATGGCTGATCACCTGGGGATGAGTGCATTCCAGCTGACTTGATGGAAATCACTTACTTAAATTTGTTTGCTGTGTTTCTAAGAACACAGGCCCTGAGGTCATAGTAAGTGACCTCATAGGAGCTGAAAGATCTACCCAAAACCCCCTTGGGCACATCTGATTCACTTCCTCTGTTGATAAGTAAAAGGGAAATCTCATTTGAACAAAGATTGCTGAGCCTCAGCTCACTGACCACTTCTTTAAATCATCTCATTGAAACTGTAAAAGTCTAGTCCAATGAAACAGTAGGCATTCTCTTAGAGGTCATGAATTTGAGAAAGCAGATGAGCAAAGAATGGTACCTCCCCAATTTAAAATGCAAAAATTCAAAGGAAGAAAACTAGGCTAAAATGGTTAAAATAATATCCTCTGTGGCTCTACTGGGAAAAGTGAACTTTTCAATAAGAAATCACCAGAGCATCCAAGTCCAAGGAAATGCATTTAGCAGCTTCTCCATTAAATTTGCCTTCCACTTTTCCTTTCCCATTAGCTGTGTACCTTTTCCACATTATAATTCAGAGGATTAGATCTGGGTCCATGTGTCAGGGGTGGGGTGTAGAGAGTAATGCACTTTCAAGATGTCTACAAAAAATTCTCAGCTGCTTCAGATGATTTAATTACTATATTGTACAATTCACGGCTGTTCACAATGGTGTATTTTTTTTTTTTAAGGTAGCTTGTTCTTTTATTTTTTATATTTTTTAGGGCAGTGTCACTGGCCCTCACATGTGGGACCCGAACCGGGGCCGCCAGCTTCCCAAACCAGCGCTCAACCACCACACCACTCGGCCAGCCCTACAATGGTGTATTTTTTAAAAATTTAGCTTTCTAAGCAATTACTTAAACATATATCAAACTCAATACTTAAAGAACTTTAAACAAAACTAACTCATTTTGACAGAATAACAAAATAAATGAAATCAGAGACAGTAAATATTCTGTATTAAATTCCCCAAATTTTAGAAAGGAAATATGATAAGGAATATTTGAAATAACTATTCTGGTTACCGCATACACCCTTCATGACAAGATGCTTAAAAAATAATATGATGATATGTTGCATGATAGTAGCCATGTGATATATCCCATGGAGAATAAAAGTACTGTCGTTACATAGATAAATGCCATTCCAATTCAAAGAGATTTTTGCTTAAAAATGATAACCACCTACCAAAGACCACATTCTTAATTTCTTTCTTTTCTTTTTTTTTTTTGAGGGCAGTGTCACTGGCCCTCATATGTGGGTCCCGAACAGGGGCCGCTGGCTTCCCAGGCCAGCTCCTAACCACCACGCCACTTGGCCGGCCCAAAGACCACATTCTTATTTTTCTTTTCTTGGTAAAAGCAAAGCCTCTATCAGATAGTCTGGGACAAAAATGCCATCCCTCCCCCTTTCCCTGTTAATCAATGTCAAGATTGAGAGTAAAACTACAATTGTTTAACACTGAGAACTAAGACACCTTCACTTGCACAAGTAGCACACATCAGAATCACCAAAGCAGACCTGCACTATGGGGACTGTCAGAAAGAATTGGGAAAAAGTTAGCAAACAAAGATGGGACGTGATTCTTTGCTTTGCCTACCCGAAGAGAGGAGTCCTACCCTTGGGTGGCATTAGCCAAAGCACCAAAACCATTGCTGCAGGAGACTCGAAGTATGGAACTGGTGTCAAGGAGGAAGGCAGGAGGGCAGAGGCCTGGGGGACTGAGCTTTGTAACAGGACACACACACCAGTATTATTTTTCCCCACCAGATGATGTTGAACATCTGCTCAAATTAGTGCTTCCCTTTTGATTAGCTGGCAAGGACTGCCAGCTCCCAAGCCAATGCATCAGACAAAAGCTAAGTGGCCGTGTGTAAGCCATCTCATTGCAGGAATTCCAAAATGCGTCAGTGAAATGAAATGTAGAGGAGGCAAAAAAACTTTGGTTTGCAAAAGAGGAAATTCAGATTTGAAAAGGACAAAAAAAAGAAAGTGCCCAGGGATTAGTATAACAGTGATAGATTTATGGTACACGGCATCAAGACACCTGGACCCTGTTTTCTATTTGGGGCCTAGCGTGAGAGAAGATGTTTAACAGAAAAACAAACCCAGCCTTGATGTTGGGCACAGTGCTCGCAGGAAACTGTAAAAAGAGAAGAAAATTATGCAAATGCAATTAACTAACAAAGTCATACATTTTAGCTCAAGAGTATTTTTACTATCCTAAAGTTAGAGCAGCAGAAGACCAGACCTAAGGCCTTACCAAATCACAATAGAACAAAACACCCTACACTTGTGAGAGAAGTATCTGCCTACTCTATCAGCAAATTTAGAACAAGTAAGTTAGGAAAATAAGTCAAAGGTAGAAGGCAGAAGGGAGGTCAACAACATTAACAATCTGAATCTGATGTTGCTGACAAATCAAAAAAACTCAGAGGAGGGCCGGCCGAGTGTTGCGGTGGTTGAGCGCTGGCTTGGGAAGCCAGTGGCCCCGGTTCGGGACCCACATATAAGGGCCAGTGACACTGCCCTCAAAAATAAATTAAAAAAAAAAAAAAACTCAGAGGAAGCCTAAAATGATGGTGCTGGTTTGTTTGTTTTTATGATGGCAAAGAGAGCTTGAAGCTTGAATTTGGTAATTCATGCTACAGAAAAGCAGTGAATATATTGATTGTTGAAGTTACACAGCTCCTCATTCCTCACTCAGTTTTTATAAGCAAGAGGCAAAGGATAATGAAGCAAGCTGACATTTAGAAAGTATGTTTCAGGGCATATTTTCTTGGGATTGTCCATAATATCAAGAAACGCAACAAATCACCATGACTTGTGAGTTATGTTCCAAGGGCCGGCCGAGTGGCGCTGTGGTTAAGCGCTGGCTTGGGAAGCCAGCAGCCCCGGTTCGGTCCCACATGTGAGGGCCAGTGACACTGCCCAAAAAAAAAAAAAAAAAAAAAAAAAAAAAAAGGAAAGAGTTATGTTCCATTTTCTTCCTAGGGTAGGCACATAAATCATATTTCATAAAATGCCTGAATGAGAGGTCAAAATAAAGTTGAGTGCATAAAAAGCTGTGTTATCATCTAGAGGAGTCATCTCTGAATAACCAATAAACAATATTAGGACTTTTATTTATTTAATTTTTCCATGTATTGGGCATAATGTCACAGGAAGATCCTACCACCTGTGAGGAGAAAAACCCAAGTTCCTGTTGGATGTGTTGTAAACAGAGAAGCCATTCTTCAGGCACCCTGCTCTGATCACACCCCTATTTATGTGGTTTTATTCTGTCCTTTCATGTCGTTTTACGTATGCTTTATAATCTTTATAATGTATTGGCACAGTGGTACAGGCATAACGTTTGTACATAACTAGACAGATACATATTAGGGGAGAGTGCTCTCATAGCGCTCCATGAGCAAAAATTTGCGCTCCTAATCTAGAGAACTAAGTTGTCCAGATACCTTATTCTCCCTATATTAGAGGAAGAAAGTGTTCCATACTTACGTTCATTTTCTTCTTGAATTTGAATATTAACCATATCAATACAATTTTGAATTTCATTCCAGCTTAAGTTCTCCTGTCCTTGGGATGAGGTTTCCAGTTTAATGGAGAGTAGTTCATTTGCATAACTGTGGAAGGGAAAACAATCATGATACTAATCAGAGACATTCATTCTTTGTTCATGTTTTGCATCTGAAATTTGACATAAGGGGCCAAAGATAGACTTAATGAGGTTAGACAAAGAGTAGAAAGGCAACTAAAATTGCCTGGTGCAGCTTTGTCAACACACAACAAGCACACTTATATTAATGGTGTTCTTTTTCTAAAAATACTTTATGTACAAATGTTATTTAATTAGAATTCTTCAAAATCCAGCCTCGTTCCCAACTAAAGCAAAACAAAAAACAAAACTTAGACATTCTCAACTCTGTGAAATTGCTTTTTTTTTTTTTTTAGTTACTAATTTTCCTCCTGTTTGTGTGTCTTGGCTCTGAATCACCTTGGCTCTCAATTCTTCCATGAAGGGTCCTTTTTATTATTCTTGTTCTTTCCAAAATCTGAGCTGTGAGAGACATTTCTTCTGTAACCCTAACATAGTTGGGTTACCCTGAGATCTAATATGCCCACTGAGGAATCAAATAAAATGCAAATGCAGTTTGAGGAATCCTGCTGAATAACACACATCTTCACTGTATATTTTCTTGAAGAGGTGGTGCCTGAGTTGAATTAGAATATCCTAAAAAGTCTCCTCTCCTGTCCATTTCTCCTAAGGATCCTGAGCAGCTACTCAAATCCTCTCTTCTGCGTCCCCTCGCTGCCACAGCACTCTCACCCCTCATTCCTGACTGACCCTTGACCCTCCTCACTCAGCACAGCCCTCTGGAAAATAAGAGTTTGGCCAACCAGTCTAATTATTTTTCTCTGGTGAAATTTTAGAGGAACACAACGACATCTGTCTTGACATATTACTAAGAAACTTCCATTTCTCGGTAATCAATTTCCTATTTAAAAAAATCACAGAACCGGGCCCGCCGAGTGGCGCATTGGTTAAGAACTGGTTTTGGGATGCCAGCGGCCCAGGTTCGGTCCCACATATGAGGGCCAGTGACACTGCCCTCCACAGCTAACAACGGCTCCACCTGGAGCTGGGCTGTGCGAGCCCCGGTGATGGTGTGGGCTGCAGCCCCTGCTGCAGTGGGCTGCCATAGGCTACAGTGAGTGGCCGGCAGCCAGAGTGAGTGGCTGGCAGCCAGCGTGAGCTGCCAATAGCCGCGGTGAGCGACATCCAGAGGCAGGCGACCGATCTGCCTCATCCAGGAAGAGCGCAATGACGATACCAACATGGGCCAGTGAAGCAAGGTCCTCCGCAACTAGACTGAAGAACAAAAGGGCAGCAACTTGTCTGTTCCCCTTCCCCGATTCCCCAGCGCTGTTCCCCTCCCCCAATTCCCCAATAAAAATCTTTAAAAAAAAAAAAATAGAACCAATGTTATAATCTTAAACTAACATGAGCTATTCTAGCCCCAAGTAAAGGCACTCCATAGATAGTTTATCGTTTGCTTTTGCATTACACCAGGGAAATAAAGACCCATCCTCGATGTGCAAATTGATTTGCTAGGCAGTCTGAATAGCACCTGTGGATTTGCTAACAGAGGCTAAAAAAATTAACATCCCATTGAGTCTAAAAATGTTTTCCTGTTGTGACAAATTTTATTAAACTTCTGCATGCCTCAAGGTGACACTGAGGTGTCTTCCATAGAAAGTAGCTTGAGAGAGACATATATCTTTCAAAATAGGAAGTGCTGGTGGTGACTCATTACCTGCGGCTAACTGAGGTGTCTGTCACCAAATGCAGGCCTGAAACTGGCTAACTATGATGTGTCAGATTTTCACTTAACAAGAGCTCTGAACCTAAGAAAATATTCTGTGTCACTCGTAATATATAATAAATAACACTGATCATAATAATAATATGAATAAATGGCAATTTGCACTGGTTAGCACTCCTTATAGAAAGAACTATTCTAAAAAAAAGTGCAAAATTCTTATGGGCATTTCACAGGCTTAACATCTAAATGATGACCCAATGGGAATAAAATGAGAAAGCTTAAGGATGAACACAGGAAAAACCCCACAATCACCCATTATTCCTTTAAAAATGAACACACACTAGCCAAAGGGAGCAGATTTTAGAGGGTAACACAACAGAGTTCCACAGCCTTCTCCATATGCGTATTAGTGTCCACTACCACAGCATTCCGTAGTTCACCCAAAGGGGTCCATGTTCTTTTCCTCCCTGCCTTTCTCAGAGCTCTCTTCACTGCTATGGACAGACTAGTAAGATTGTATTTCTAACAGAATTGGAAAACTTTGAAAAGATTAACATTTCAATTTAGTTCAGCAGATGTTTATTTAGCACTTACTATGCAAAAAATGTGTGGCAAGAACTACAGGGAGCATTAGGATGAACAAGATGCAGCTATTACTTCAAGGAACTTTCTGTCTAGTGGATTAGAAGACAAAAACTCAAAAAGGGCCTAAAAGCGGAATACAGGCAAGGCCATAAAAAGAGAGATTAGTCCATAAGAGTAGAAATGACAGGGTTCCAAGGACGAGACCTGGAAGGAAATCTTAGTGGGAGAGCACCTTGCCCAGCACAGGCACTAAACCCAGCACTTAATCCTCAAAACTGTCTTGCCGATGCAGAGTAGGTGTTTTTGTTTTGTCTGGTTTTTTGTTTTTTTTTGAAGCTGAGCCATCCTGCCACCTGTTGGCAGCTCCGTGGCAGTGTTTTGTCTGTTTTGTGCATTATAGATGAAGAGATAATAGCTTGGCTAGGAAGAGTCAAATTCAGATATTTTTGGCTCCAAGGCTATGTTCCTCCAACCACATCATGCTAGTTCTCAGAAGAGATGACGTTAGCAGGGGTGGGGAGAAGCATGGAAATAATTAATGGATGTGTAATCTATGGCAGGCAGGGCTTGGAAGCTCCAAGGCTGGACCAGGCAGAGATGGGTGACAAGTACCGCGTTCCCAGTGGTAAGAGGAGCTTGCATAGGAGTAGACAGGCCAGAAAGTACACTGGGCATTCAGATCCAGCTTGGCTGAAGTGCATAACACAAGGAGGGATATAGCTGGAGCTAAGGTCAGAACAACACGTTTACAGTGAAGTCTGCTCTTGATGTGAATGATGAACGCTCAAATAGAGGAGCATTACAAACACAGCGACATTTTAGAACAATTAATGTGGGTACCGCATATGCCTAGAACCAATGGCAACCCTACATCACTTTTGTAAGAGTTAAATAAATGAACTTTTCTGGGGAAACACAGTTCTAAGGATGGAAGCCATGGTAAATAGGGAGAGACTTTGTAAGAATTCATCAAGGTGGACCTGCCTAGCACTTTTGTGCTATGAAGAACTTGCAGAACCATAGAGACTGACCTAGATAAAGCAGTGTTTCTTAAACTTGAAAACCTGCAAACCTGGGTTTCCAAGAACCCAGGTTAAAAAGCTGACACTGAACGTGGAATGGTGAGGAAGATTAGCAGTTGTCAATATAAGAACCAAAGGGAACCCTGAAATCTCATGCCAGTATTGTCATCCAGGTGACCCAGAAAGTGCTTAAATCAAGTTTTAGAAAGATTATTAAAAGAAACACAAATTTTACAAGTTTCTCATACAGAATACTTGAACTCTGAAGCTGTGTCTGCAGGCCCCAGTTGAAAACCACAGAAATAAAAGTGGTTCTCAAATGGGGTGTGGGACCCTTAATAGGTTATTTGTAAATTTGGATGGGGGAGAGAGAAACATTTTTTTTAAATTTTTTTTTTAGCTGAGCCATCCTGCCACCTTTTGTCAGCTCAACGGCAACTCAGCTCGGGTTGGCCTCGAACCGCTGTTGCTCAGAGCCTCAGAGCTCAGCTTGCACTCTTGAGCGAGCTCTTAACCAACTGAGCCATTCGGCCAGCCCTAGGGAAACATTTCTGATAATCAAAATGGGTGATATGGAGAGAGTGGGTACTGCCATTTACAGGGCAGTGGCCCAGGACACTAAATCTATGGACAGTCTTGACAATTCTCTCATCAAGATTCCTCATTAGTGTCCCATTAGGCTATTGGACTTCCTAAGTCTGTCTTCTAATAGCACTAAGGGAGCAGTAAAGCCGTGTTAGGTAAGAAAGAATGGGGATAGGAAAAACATAGGAAGACTAATTTCAAGGTTATTACAGGGGCAAAGTTGAAAGTCTAAATAAGGTGGGCACTGGGAAATGGAAACATTTTGCAGAGGTACACTGCACCCAGATTGGCTACTGTCAGGGAGAGAAGTGAGCAGGCTGTTCACAGCACAAGGGTGCCTGGGAGAGGGCAGAGGAAAACTCAAGCTGATCCTGAGGTTTCTAAGCTTGGAGGAAAGGTGGTGCCATTAATAGAAACAGTGGAGGTAGAAATAAATTACCTTGGAAAGAGATTCCGAGGCGTTATATGAACGAGGTATACAAATTTATGTAGTATATAAGAGCATAAGTTTCTCCAAGAAGACTAAAAGCAAGGAAAATTTAGTCCTACTACTTTTGGGCCATTCTCTACATAGACAAGTGATTAAACACCACTTTTTAAAAACTTTTAAGTTTTAAAAAAATTTTCCTGTACAACTAACTGCACGTGACCCAAGAGAATTCCCCAACTTACCTATTTGAGCAGTTTTAGTATCAATATCTGAAAAGAAGTTTAGTCAAGATCTAAGCAGACAGCTCCCCCTGGTGGTCACAAGAATCCAGGAGGGAAAATTACTCGTTTTAACTTGGGCTTTTCTGTCTTACTGAATCTCTTACTGGGCTATTTCCTCAGGCCTCTAGATCTGCTATAGTGTTTTATAATATTATCAATTACACTATCTAGCAGCATATTTCAGGAACAGGAAATAAAAGGTACTAAACTGATATTGTGTCCACCGCCATCATTCACTGGTCTCAGGAATGATTCCTTTGGTTTAACGATCAGAATGGGTTTTGAGGCCCAATGCTCACTTCTGGGTCCATAAATCCAGATTCAGTTGCCTCATCAGTAAAATAAGAGAACTGGACTGGATTACTATTAAAATTGCTTCCAACTTTTGTACATATTGTCATCTCCAAAAGAAGCTCAAGGGAAAATGTTTTTAATGTTTCTTTTATTTTAAACCTATCAAATAATCTTTGCTAATGATAGTTAGTCCGTAGTTACCACAGGATCATTGTTTTAGACTCTTTGTTCCCCTAAAAAGAATGCTGTAAAGAAGGCCTCTGATATTAGAGAGACTCTTAAAACAAAATAGACTAACTTTTCAGCAAACGAGCATGGACAAATGGATTTCTTCAGTAAGGAACAAATCCTTTGTGAGATCTGCCAAACACACATTTCTGCATAGAAAAGAAGCTTGGAATATGTTGGCTTACCGTTCCACATATGTCTCATCCAGATTGTTGAAGCCTATTTTTGGGCTTCTGAGTTGATTCTGCACAGACACGAGATCATTGCTTTCCAAGGCCTGGTTTAGTAAAGCAACAGCAGACAGCATTTCCACCGCAATCAAGAGCTCCTCATGGACCAAGTAGTTCTGTTAGAAAACACACAGCAATATAAGTTCCCCAAATAACACACCTCCTGGATGTGATGGGTGTTTAGAAGGCACATTTCAAAGAACAATGAAAAGTCAAAGATTTTAAGAACCTAGGAGAAAAAGGGCTCATTGGCCACCTATTTTTCATTGTATTTAAAGAACAGATAAATAATTTGTTGGGTTTTTTAGGTGATGACTTTGGGAACTGAGTTAATTTCAACCAACATCTATGATTCCACAAACATCTGCATTCCCATAGCTGTGCCCTACTCCCAGCTATATTGAGTGCTTACAGGCTCAGGCTTTCCAAATAATTAAGCCAAGGATTAGATAAGGTTGTCACTGTCTGAGAGTGCAAGGTAAGATTTTAGCACAGTTAATAATTTTGAGTTTGAATTAAGAGTAAGGAAAAGAGGGAAGAATTTCACCTAAAAGTTATAACCCCAGAAAAGTAAATAAAAATCTTTAAGCCAAGAATATTGATTCTAGTTCCAAAAAAATATAAGCCTAAGTCACATTTTTAAATATTGGATAGAAATTTTGAATAAATGTTAATTTTTAAATTAATTATTTAATTAAAAATTTTAAATATCTAAGGTCTAGATATTCAAAGAAATGTAAGGTAAATCTTTAGGAAAAGCCAGTAAGAATGTCCAGATTTATATGATTTCTAAATCTGGATTTGGCTTATTTAAAAAATACATCTTAAATTTCAGAACACCTTCCCCTTTCAAAGTTCTCTTTCATTTAATCATTTTATACTGACGTGGTGCAACCCCAAAATGTGTATTTCTTTTATCATACTGAAGAACCATGGAGGAAGCATGAAAATGAATTAAAAAAATAAAGCTGACATCTATCTTTACATTTAAATTATATGTATTTAATATATATGATGTAATATTTATATTAAAATACATTACAGCTTTCTGGATCTCCACAGAAATCTTGCATCAAATTGATTTTAGAGTAACAAAGCAAATGGGAGGATAGGGTTATTATAAGGAATATGTTAAGTAAATTTTATCCACACATATTACATTAACTACATCTTAACATGTAGAGAAAGTATAAAATTCCAAGTAAAGGACAAAATGGAATCATTTGAAATTCACCTCCTCTACCTCTTCCAGTGAATTGTCCACAAATATCTAAAGTGTTATACAGCAAAAGGATAAGGGAAACTAAAGAAGAAATGGGACTGGGCAACCACTAGTTGACAGTTGACCAGTTGGAGATGAATGACTATGCTAGAATTCAAGTAGCCTTGGGCTTCAAAGCTAGAGAAGTGGAAGAAAATATTAATGAGGCAATGTAAAAGCAATTTAAGAAAATAACCTATTTTTCCTTTATTACAAAATACAGAGGGTGTCAAGAAAATGTATATACATTTTAAGAAAGGATAACTGTCTTAAAATTGTAATACTCAATATATACCGATAACAAAAGATGAATACAAGTCATGTTTGACTTCTGCAATTACAAGAGATGCTCAAAGTGGTTACCATCAGCATCCACACACTTCTGATTATGGTGAACTATTGCTTGAGCAATGTTGACCAAAGTGTCCACTTGTATAAATTTTTTTGGCACCCCCGATAGTATCTTTTTATTTAGAAAACAGGAAGTCTTGATAAGGAAGAATAAGAAAGCAAATCCTACTATCCAAGCCCTTTAGTGTGTATACTGTTGTTTATTTTTAATTCATGCAAACATTTACAGAGGTTTGGTTTTTTTAATTGATTTTATTAGTTTTTATTACAAAAAAAACAAGATAATATTATACATTTTAACCTCATTTTTTCCACTTAATAATAGTGTGAGCAATATTATTAGATAAACATGTGGTTTGTTTCCTGCTTCTTGGTATTAGGCAATGCTATGAAACATCTTGTGGCTACAACTTTCTGATTCATATTTGTTTCCTAGCAACATTACTCTAAGGATAATGGGTAATAGCCTTTGATACACATGACTAAGATCACCCTCTAGAAAGGCTGTGCTACTTATGCTCCCATCAGTTGTGTAGGAGATGCCTGCTGCCCCAAATTTATACCTATACTAGGTTAGATCTCTTAATTCTCTACCAATCGAATACCTAAAAATAACTGCATTTTGTTCTAATGTACATTTACTTACTTCTGATTGAGTTTGAACATATTTTTGTGTGTTTGTCATAATGTGTATTAGATATTTTGTGAATTGCCTGTTCATACCTTTGCCCTCCACCCTCATTTTTTTTGGTGGATCAGTGCTGTTTCTCATTTTTAAGATACAATATCCTTCTATGTTTCATTGGAACTTTAATTTAAAAAAATTGTTTTTACGTTTAAACTTTCACAAGGTGTGATCAAACAAAACGGTGAATGTTTAAATAAAAAAATAATTTATTGGGCTGGCTGAGTGGCGCATTTGTTAAGAGCTGGTTTTGGGATGCCAGCGGCCCCAGTTCGGATCCCACATATGAGGGCCAGTGACACTGCCCTCTACAGCTAACAGCAGCTCCACCTGGAGCTGGGCTATGCAAACCTGGGTGATGGTGTAGGCTGCAGCCCCTGCTGCAGTGGGTTGCTACAGGCTGTGAGTGGCCGGCAGCCAGTGTGAGCAGCCAGCAGCCAGCGTGCGCTGCCAATAGCTGCTGTGAGTGACATCCAGAGGCCGGCGACCAATCTGCCTCATTCAGGAAGAGCGCAATGAGGATACCAACATGGGCCAGTGAAGCAACATCCTCCGCAACTAGACTGAAGAACAAAAGGGCAGCAACTTGTCTGTTCCTCTCCCCCAATTCCCCAATAAAATCTTTTAAAATAATAATAATAATTTATTACAGTAAAAAACACATTGCCATTAATCCCCCTCAAAATACTCCCCCTCGCTTCTAACACACTTATCCCATCATTCTTTCCACTTTCCGAAGCAGTTCTGGAAGTCCTCTTTTATGAGTGTCTTTAGTTTCGCTGTCATGGCTGCCTCAATGTCCTGAACCATTTGACTTTGGGGAAGAGCCAGAAGTTGCACAGTGTCAGATCCAGTGAGTAAGGTGGATGAGGATACACCGTAATGTTTTTGACAGAAATTGCCATATCAAAAGCGATGTGTGACATGGAGTGTTATTCATTTATTTATTTATTTTTTGAGGGCAGTGTCACTGGCCCTCATATGTGAGACCGAACCAGGGCCGCTGGCTTCCCAAGCCAGCGCTTAACCACCACACCAACTCAGCCGGCCTAACATGGAGTGTTATCATGATAGAGGATGACTTATGGCACACTTTAAAACACATCTTCTCTTAACTGTAGCTCACACCCAACTGATGCACCACCGAACAGGCTGAAACTTGTCACACACTGTTACTAAGGTTCGACATACTGCTTCCCATATTGAAGATCCCTGCCTTTCCGTTGGATGGCACTTGGCAGCAGCATTCACTATATTAGTTGACCACACCTTATATTTGGAAATTTATTCTGATATGTGTAGTGAGGTAATGTTTTCTTCTCAAGTGGTGAAACCCTTGTAAAGATTTCATTCCTTTCTCCACCTTTTTGAAACACCAGCACTCTCATGTATTAAATTCTTGGCTCTTTTCTAGTACTTTTTATCCCATTTCATTGTTTGGCTTAATTTGTAGTACACTTGTTCTTAATTACTGTAACCTTATGTGAATATTACTGTTTAAATCTATTAGCATATTAAGGAGCACAAATTTACAAAAATCAAGGCCATGTAGCATGCTAGTGTTTTTCCTTGCAGTTTTCTAGAAATGCAGATTCAGAGCTTATTTTTTCTATATCAAAGAAACATAACATTTCTTTAGAACATCTCAGTATAGTTAAAAAATTATCCAAAATTAAAAAAAGAATCAGAAAATAAGAACCATCTGTTTTTTTTTTTTGAGGGCGGAGTCACTGGCCCTCATACGTGGGCCCCGAACCAAGCCAGCACTTAACCACTGCACCACTCAGCTGGCCCGAACCACCTGTTTTTAATGTGTCTGCATTTCCTAACTGTGCTCTTAGATTCTTTATGTAGATTAAAAGCAGGAGTTAAAGAGGAAGGACTTGGTATGGGAGGCCAATGAGACGGGGCTTGCTACAAGTGAAAGGCTCTACACCCCCTTTTGCCTCCTAAACGGCCTTTCTCATAGGTTGAGTTCAGATTTAACATCTCTCTCCAGAAGCGCAGTCTCCTCTGACTTACCGTAGCGTTCTGTTTCTGGAGGTTGAACAGTTCGGTCTGATACATTGCAGCAGCAAAAGGGTAAACAGCAGGCAGCTGGGCCTCTGGTTTCTTCAGTGCAAGCAGTGTCTCCTCGGGGTTGCTTTCCCGAATGACAGCATTGATGTGGTCCACTGCAGCCAGCCCTGAGGATGGGGAAATCACATTCTGTCACAATGTCTGTTTTTTCCACTGTGACCTGGCCCAACCAGCCCATCTGTCCAAGGTTTAAACCTAAGTAATCACCGTCCATGAACTCGGAAAAGTTGCAGTGGGAGTGTAGGCAAAGACTTGGAAGTGGTATAATAGCTCAGTAATTGGAAGTCAGTCTAGTCTTTGGAGGCAGTCTCTAAAAGAACCTCAGCACTGACGGAGCTGGAGGTATGAGGTCATTCCTGCCTCACATGATTTCCTTACAAAATCCTTTCCTTTTGGGACTAGTTCTGGTCCTACCTCTTCTGTGAAGCCCTCACATTGTTCCAGTCCCTGAGGATTTCACACATTGGGAACGCACACAGTATTTGGAGCAGGGCCACAGAGGTCCCAAAGGCATTGCTCTTTAAAGCTCCTTGTGTGTTAGTATTGCCTTAGCAAGGAGCCTGAAGCTATGTGAAGCCTTGCCTTGCTGCTGGGTCCTCCCTCTGAATCAGCACCATGGAAAACTCAGCATAAGTATTTGGACACACTGCTGCTTGATATTGATGCTATTAGTTCTCAGAACATTCTCCTTCAACATCGTGCTCTATGAATTGATTCTTAAGAAAAAATAATCCAGATATGTTTTTATAAAGATGACAGCCAAAATTCATATGACTGAATAGTCTGTGTTAGTATCAGTTAACTTAAAAAATAAATTCCTAATCCCAGAAATGCCTTGGTTGACATTCTCTGACCCAGCCATAAGCTCTGTGGTGTTTCAACCAGCTGCAATGTTCATATTACAAAGACCTGAATTTTAGTGACCAAGCTGAGGGTGTTTGAAACAGTAGGTTCAGTATAGTTTTCAGGAAACAGTAATGGAAGGGCTGACCAAGTGGAAGAATGAGTGATGAACTCTGCCACAGCAAATCGGACAGAACCGACAGGATTGTGCCCTATCAAGGTTTCAGGGTAGTAGAAACAACACAGACGCATAGATTTCCAGAGCTTTTCAAAGGTTAGTCTGTCTTCCTAATATACAACTAGACTGCAGCTAAGATTATTCTAACCCTTTTTAACAGATGACAATTTATCTTCTCTAACTGCATTTGCAAGGAGCTACCCTCCATAACCTTTCACTAAGAGGCATCATTCAATAGCAGGAAATACAACTAATGCAATCTTTCATGCCACACCGTTAGAAAAAGGACACTTCCTCTAAAAGATCCTAAAAACCCAAACACTTTTTTCTATTCTTAGAATTAATATGACAAATGAAAGAATTCCAGCAAGGAAAGTCAGTGATTGTGGTGTTTGATGTCCTGTTAAATTATCTGAGGCCTTTCAGCTGTGTCTCGGATTACTTTGGACAGGATCTTGCTTCGCCTTTGAAAACTCTATTATATGAGTTTGCACAATTGGATGGTAAAATATTACCAGAAAAATCACATCTTTAAAACACTCTTCATGCACCATTTCTTCTAAAAAGAAAATAAAGTAAGCTTACCCTTATTTTTTTATACTCTGAATTTAACAAAATTTCCAGCTGTGACTTTAACAGAATATGTCATAGAATGAATGGAATGCACTTGCCAAACCCAAAAGTTACATAATTGTAGTTCAAACAAAGCTGAAAGATCTGACGACAGAGTTGGTGACATTACCATCGAAGCTGTCACTTATGCCACTACTATGGCTCTATGAATGTAGACACCTTAACATTTTAATATAATAACCTACATGGTTGGGGAAAAGTTTATCAAGTAGCTATATTTATGCATTTTAAAGAGTACACAATTGTCTCACTGTCACATCACTGACTAAAATGTGCTTTAGAAGGTTTTTTTCAAGATGACTTTTAGTTACTGGACTATAAAGGTTCAGATGGGGCGAGATCAGGACTTCAGAATAATTATGTTCTACATCTTTAAAGCTATCAACCATTCCAATGTCCTTCATAATTTCATTTGGATATGCATTAGTGCAAATCATCTCATGTTTTTTACTTAAATATGGGGAAAATAGAGCCAATTTGGCATTAAATTTGTCATGGATTAAAGTGTAAAAGTATAAAACAGTGACATAAGGCATTTTAGTTTAAAAGAAATCTGTTTTAGTGGTTATAAACATTTCAAAAATAAAGGATGGCAAAAGTTTACAGAACTATTTCCTCACTAAGCTTATGGACCTGAGATGCTTTGCTGGCAATGTTAATTTCTTCCTATAATTCATTTCTGTGAAGCATAATGAAATTCTCAGCTTTCAAATAAAACAGAAAGAGAAACTTGAAATCGTGCTTCATGTATCATAACCAACATGTTAAAAATTTAATAAGGATAAAAGAATAGGAATGTGCATCTCAAAATGTTAAGGGTAACATTTTACCCTAGAGCTCTCAGCAGCTGCTGAGAAGTAAATTCTCAAACCTACTCAGTTGTTAACTCCTAGATATTTACATCAATGTGTTATCTGGGCCTCAGTGAAGCCTATAGGATGTGTCTCCACCGTCAGCTTAGGAACAAATTTCTGGGTAACACCTATAGGTGTGCATTTCGTTGAAGGTGTTCAGAACAAAAAAGAACATTCCAAGCTCATATATGAGGTTAAATTAAGGGCAAGGACAGTTGAAATTAATGGATAGTCCAAATTTAAATTTGGCAGATGGTTCACATGCTTGATTAAATGGGCTAAATGGTCTTTCATATTCATTTTTGACATATATATATATATATATATATATATATATATATATATATATATATATATATATATATATATATTTAGGTTGACCTTGGGGAAATAAATGTCAATCAGAATCCCTAACTGCCTCAAGTAAAATACATGTAAAATACATTCTATTAGAGAAGGGAAAAAGACTAATAAAGAGATTAAAGTATCAAAACTTGCATATGCTTATTTTAATGACCTGAGTTTTCTGTTCTTTATAGTCACACAACTGAATTGGGTACCAAGAAAAATTAAACTATGCAACTCCATAGCGTCTCAGGGACGTGGATTTAAACCTGCCTCCATGCGATTTCATTGGCCTGTCAAGTCACATTCACTTGCACTGAAGCTATACAATCTGTAATAAAACAGTTCTTACAAATTGTAGACTAGTGACTGGGAAGTAACAAAGAGCAAAACTGTCAATGATACCTTTTACAATTCACTCAAATGCCATCACATAATCATGAGCAAGGAATGACAATCTTTAAGTCATAATATTTTACTAAAGACTGTCAATATTAGCCCAATAAGGGGTGAATTTAAAATATGACATATACTGTAATGATGGAACAGGAAGGTATAGTCAAACTAGCTCCAAGATAACTTGAAATATCTTGCATGGACTGGGGGGCAGATCACTAAAAAGCTCTGTGGGAGATGGTCAGGTGATGTGCCATAATTAAGAGCAACATTGACATTTAGTGGATTCTTCATCATATCAGGTAGCTTTACAGACACAAGTTGAGAGTTTTGCTGAGATTCTGACAAGAAAAATTTGTATCTTGTAGACATATCCATTTACTTCATACAGTCCATTACTTACTATTGACTTTATTGATAGTGCTTTGGATTTCTGCTTGTGTCAGCAGTTCTTCATATGCATCTCTTTCTTCTTCTGAAATACAGTTATTCTGCAAAAAAAAAAGTCTTCATTAATTCCTGAGGTTAAATGTTTCCAAAACTCGATATTCAAAAGCAAAAATACAAAGAGTAATAAAAAACATTCGTTAATATTCATTTGAACTCAATACCAGCATTTAAGAGTGATGCGTTATGCAGGGCACGAGGGTTAGATATGCCCACCAAGGATTACAAAGATAAACAACAGACCCAGTGACTTTCTAAAAAAGCCTGATTGTCTAATGTGGAAAACATTAAGTTGGACCCCTTGATATTGCCATTTTGAAAATATCAAAACCAGCGGAATATTGGCAATTTCATTTGATTCAGTCTAATAAAATCAAGAACACAAATAATGACTATACATAGAATAGAATAGATTCTATAAAAAGTACATATTAGGGCTGGCCAAGTGGCGCGGTGGTTAAGCGCTGGTCTTGGGAAGCCAGCGGCTCCAGTTTGGGTCCCACATATGAGGGCCAGTGACACTGTCCTCAAAACAAAAACACAAAACAAAACCCCAAAATCTCTTGAGGCAAAATAGAGGTAAAATTTTGGGGCCGGCTGAGTGGTGTGGTGGTTAAGCGCTGGCTTGGGAAGCCAGCGGCCCCGGTTCAGTCCCACATATGAGGGCCAGTGACACTGCCCTCAAAAACCAAACAAACAAAAAAGTACATACTAGTTGGAAATTTAAAAATGAGATAACAATTGAGGAGATCCTGGAGGAACAGAGTAATGTTAAAGGAAGAGGGGAACAGGATATAGACAGCAAGGTTTGGTCACAAAGCTGGGAAAGCTTCGCAAGTCAGGCTACAGCATGGAGTGTATGTCCAGGGCTAGCTAAAAAAAAGAAACAGGGACATAGGCTGGGTATCCTGGAGTTCTTTGAAGGCCAAGCGAAGGACCTGTACTTAATCTAGTAGGCAGTAGGGAAGCAGAGGATGTTTCTGGTTGGATGACATCAGATCTGTACCTAAAGATTAATTTTGCAACCTCTAGCTCTGAGTGGGATTGGCTTGGAGAATGCCAGGAAGCAGGGAAACCCATGAGGAAGGTGCTGTAGGAATTGTGAGGTGAGGTCAGGAGGGGAAGGGCTGAGGCAAGAGTGGTGAGGCTGGAAGGCAGGTGGATGAATGGAAGCCCGGCAAGAAAAGGCAACAGAATACAGTGATGGATAGGGGATAGGGGATAGGGGACATAATAAGAATTCTGAAACAATGTGGAATTCATTCCAAAGGGAAGTTAGCAAGGAGCACACATGTGTGAAAGGGCAGGATAGAGATGAACACCTACCCGATGTGGTGGGTGGCAAGGCCTGTGGGATGAAGAGAGGTTATCTGGAGGAACATTAGAGGGGCCTGGTAACAAACTGGCAGCTGATTTCTTCAACAAGAGTATGAGCTTAATTGAAAAAGAACAGAGACAGACCTTGAAGAATCCCCATATTTTGAGGAAGGAAGAAGAAACACTAAGAGATGCAGCGGAGAAACACAGCAGCCAGAAAGCATATAAGCTAGAGGAGCAGACAATCTCAAGGTAGATGGGCCGGGTGGGGCAGGTGTGCAGGACGTTGGCGGGAGCCATCGGTGGAGAAGAGGTGGTAAGGTAAAGTGGTCACTTTTGGTAACGGAGCTGAAGCTGACAAGGCAAGAGCTTACAAGGAGGGAAGTTGGCAAGGACATGGAAGGTCTGAGTGTAGACCAAGTCTTCAATAACACAGGGCAGGCAGAAGTGGGAAGGGAAGTTAGGATCAGGAGCAGGCTGCCTAGCCAGGGAGGAAAAGCTCTTTCTCAAATATAAGGGTAAACTTTGGGGAGAGGAGCTTCAAAAACATCCTCTCTAAACTTCACCACACTGAATTATTAAGCTCTACTAATATATCCAAAAGTAACTCGGCCAATACAAGGTCTGCTGGTGATGCCTAATGAGGGAAGATCTTTAGCTGCTACTTCTATACGGCATGACCTTCAAACCTTGGAACTTATAATAATCATCATAAAGGAAACCTAATTTCCTTAGACAGTGCATAGTCTTTTTTCACCCTTACATTTCATTCAAACCAACTGCCTAAGGCTAGAGAGACCAAAGTCAGTTGATTTAAAAATAACACTTAAAATTAAGGCTTTTTCAAACCATGTACTCATAACCATGTCTATTACAGAGAACCTAATTAAATACCTTCAGTCTTGCATTTTCCTCTTTTCCTTTTTTGGCTTCCCAGAGTTCCTTCTGATATTCCTGTGCAAGGTTTTCGTTCACTAAAGTTAAAACTGCATTTGGGTTTCTTAGAGTTATAATGGTCTGCTCTGCTATTCCTTTTTCAATGGCTTCATTAATGGCTATAACTGCAGCATGCACTGCGAAGAGAAAAAAAATATTTTTATTAGCAAAAGACAACATGCATTGTCACTGCATAAATGTCACTGCGCTGGCTCCCTGGAAGCATGACAAAAGAGACCTCTGACACATCACAGAGCATGTTTCTGACAAACCTCTCCACCTGCCTGTCTATACTGGGTCCTGTCTCAGCATCTGTTACATAATCCCCATTCATTTATTCAACCTGCCCTGAATGGCTAACATGAACCAAGCACTATGTGAACCACCTGGGTATTTGAAAAGGAACACAAAGACTCTAAAGTACCAGGTTGTTTCCAAGAGATGCCTGCAATTTAACTTGAAACACTAAAAGACAATACAGCAATGTACCTTACCACTAAAATCTAAGGATGTGGAAAGTAGAGAAATATTTTGGAGAATGAAGGTATTTCTGGAACCTCTTAATTCACATTGCACAAGTAAATGTTTACAGTTGCTCAAATTACCCATCTATGATACATATAATAAAAGCTTTCAGAAGGGGTTTACATTATCTTTTAAATATTCTGTTTCTTGTAACCAGAATCAACAAATAAAGTATAGGTAAATCTCGTGTCAATGGCATGTTCAGATTTTAAATGGACTTACATGCAGCTTCATCCACAGACAGCTCATTGGCTAGAATACCGCCTATTTTGCTGAAAGATGGCATCTGTATTCCGTATTTCTCAAGTTCCTTTCTCATATTACTGATTTCCTCCTCTGAAAAAGAACAACAACAAATCAAAGAAAGCTACAGTGATGGAGGCAGAATGAGTATATTTATATCAAGAATTATCTTAATCCTAGGGTCCCCTTCCCAGATATGCGGGGCTTATTTTTTTGGATTAAAGAAAATGAAAAGTGCCATGCCATTATGAAAGAAAGAGAGAGAGAGAGAGAGAGAGAGAGAGAGAGAGAGAGAGAGAGAGAGAGAAAGGGAGGGAGGGATGGAGGGAGGGAGGGAGGGAGAAAGGAAGGAGGAATGTCTTCAGCAAGAGGGTGGAGTCATTTCTAAACAAGAACTTCAGGAAGAAGCCAGCATCAGTTTCTCATTTCATAAATGTCGGGAAAAGGAAACCTGGTTGAGGGCAAACAAAGTAAGTTTTCTCCTCTGGTCAATGTAGAAGAATAAAGGGAATCAAAAATACTGAGATAAAAAAAGAAGTATTGGTCCATTTCCTTAGTAACTACACTGTAAAAATTATAAAGAGCAGTACCTGTGAAAGCGACTTTGCCCAACAAATCCTGGATCTGAGGTGCTATTCCTAGTTTGAAGAGATACAGACTGAAAGAAAAAAACATACAATTATCAGAAACTTTATCATCATAAATCTAAGAGTTAGAAATAGCTTAAATCTTAATGGCATTTTTAGTTGAGAAAAACCTAACAGATGATCTCATCTAATCCATTCATTTTGTAGATGAGGAAACTGAGTCCTGAGGTAACAGTCCCTAGTGGGATGGGGACTAAAACCCCAGTCTGTCTCAAAGACTGGTAGTCTGTAGCACATGGCACTTCTGAAGTCAACCAACTCTCTACCATCCATGTGTAGGAAGAACAAGAAGTACAACTAATACAAAACAGCTAATAAATGCAATAAGCATATTCATTACATGATTCTTATTTTGTTGCAAGTACAGCTCAAATTATATTTTCCTTTTCAATATTTCTCCAGGTACCATCCACTCCTTGAGGAAGTATCTGTTTTACACATTCTGAACCAATAAATACAGTGGCAAGGCTACCGATGGATGGGGTGATGTTAAAGATAAACCATGATGTGAGCATTATTACTAAGTGGAAGATGGAGAGTAAGTTGTATATTTCTTAAAAAAACCCTTAGGAGGTAATGATAGCACACACTAACCTACACATAACCTGAAAAAAGGAGCTGAGAGCTGGCATCTACATTCTACCAGAGATTAAAATATACGGTTATGTGGCTTTTCCCACTTACTCACTGAGCCATAGTTTCTGTCCTATATTTATCCTAACCTCCCCAGCCCCCAAGGTTAATTCTACAGACCAACTAAAAAATTCTGTATTCACTTCACTATGAATTTTGATAGGTTTATAATTTATAAGATTTTAATTATAAACTAGACAATACGCAATAATGTATATGGGAAAATGATCTGAGAATGATTTTGATGGCTCGAAATATTTCAAAAGTATCACTTCTGATGCACATGTGAAATGGATCTGCATAGTTTATAAAATACATAAAATTTCAATAAAGGAGTTCAAGATGAAGCCTTCTTAATGGTATTAAACAAACTCTTAAATGTCTGACTAATCAATGTAAATAGTATGCATTGAAATTAACATTTTTTGATCATTCAAAACAATCATTTAGAAAAGTAATAATACATGGTCAAAGTTAAAAAGTAATGATTCATGATTTTAAAAAAATTACATTGAAAATCACCACCCAAAGTTAAACACTAAATATTTTGATATAAGTCCTTTAAATGTTATTTCTGGAAATATGTATTCCATAAACTCACATAGTATATTCTATGATATATGAACATACTGTAATTTACTTAACCAATTGCTGAGCATTTAGATGGTCACTAAATATTCAGTACGGCAGTGAATATTACATAGAGAGAATACATCTTGGTACATATATTTTTTTGTTACTATAAATTCCTAAAAACAACCCTGCCAGATTGAAAGGGTATACATACAATCAAAGCTTTCAATATACAGTTAAATTGTGTTCTTAAAAATAGATCATACTCATTTAAGTTTTGTGATAAAAGGTTAAGAAAACCGCTTTCCCTACTGTGAGAGAATCTCACCTTTACTTGACTGTCTAGCTCTGTTCCCCTAAGAACCTGATAAAGGTATAATAACCAGATTACTAAGCATTATTTCTTAGGAGAAAAATAACCCCCGATCAATAAATTGCATCTTGACTTGAAGGCTTTATAAATATCTAATAGGCACAGTATTTTTAGGTGTTCCTGAGTTCAGTGACTCTTATAACTGACACTCCTTGCAGGGAACTGGGAAGCCATGCTATGGGGCTGTTACAATGGATACTGGCTGAGATTCTAAGCCAGCGAGGCTCTTGCACCCACCAATATGAGTTTCACTTCACTCCTTAGCACCCAAGTTGTCACCTGAAGCACTAAAGAGAAGACAGCTTCCAAATGGCCAAGAGACAACTACGTTGAATGGTATGAAGACCCCTAAGGAGGGCAAATATGTGATGCTGTCTTGCCAGTAGGTTGGGTTTCCTGGCTATGTCTGTCCTGAGCAGCTGGTGCCAAAAGCGGCTTACGGCAGGTGTCAGAGTCCAAATGTTTAGTTGAACCTAAGAATTGCTAATGGACATAGCCCCTGCTCTATCACCAATACATGAGAATGGCATTTTCTTTGTCTCCTTATCACCACAGGACACTATTGATGAAAACCTTGCCAATCTGATGGCCAACAATGTTATTTAAATCTCCATTTCCTTTTGTTACTTGTAAGGGCAAACATTTTTCATGCGCATATTGGCCATTTCCATTTCTTCCAGGAAATGCCTATTAATGAATTTTTGAACTTTAAAGATTGACTGTGTCATGAACTCTAAACCATTATACCAGTAGTAACTATTAGTATCATTATTGTCTTTGTAATAAATAAGATATATATTAGATTGCATCCTGTTATGGATGTTTAGTTTTGAGTTTTTGTTTTGTTCTTATCTCATTCATTGCTCAGTACAATGCTTGGTATATAACAGATAATAAATGTTAGTCGAATAAAAGAAAGAATATATAAAAAATGATTATTTTGGGGTGATTTACCTTCCTTTGGTTTCCCATCCCCTTTTCTCTCAAAACCACAACCAAAGGACAAAGAACAAATGACATTTTAACCATGTGGTAACTTTAGTATTAAATTCAATATGATACTCATGTTATCCACAGAGGAAAACATATTAGACTCTGAACATTATTCAATGTAAAATAGACATTATGTATTCATAATTCAAAGCCAGAAAGACAGAATATATTGTGTAATTCAAATCCTAGATCTTTAGAGATTATCAGGGATATAAAACTATTTACATAGCTGCTAAAGACTTTACTACTAAAGGTTCATGCCAAACAAGTCATTATAATCAAAGCTAGTATGCTGACAGTTTCAAAACCATGTTTTACGATCCACTTTTCAACTCATTACTACATGGGGAAAATATTCCACTTAAAAGGGAGCTCATGTCATATGGAACAAATGAAATGTCAACCTTTCTACTTTCCCTTTCTAGTAATGGGAGCTACAAAATTTAACAGAATTAAACAGAAGGCATGGTAAAGCTGCAAAGAATTCTAAGAAAATAAAATCAAGCCACACATCAATAAATGAAAATAGATCTATAAACAATAAAAAAATGTATCATTGTATCATTTCAATTTCTTTCATAATACCTTATTTGCATTTTCTGCTTCTCTTTTTATAATTAAGTTAAAAAATATACCTGAACTAATTAATCTACAAAGAAAACTATAAAAATAATTCAATGACAGAAACATCGAAAATGTGACAGTAAAATTTAAGTAGGAGACACCCATAAAATGTCTTCTATCACAAATTTTATTTCTATAACTATTTCAAGTATCTAATGTGTTATATTTATAATATGTATTACTGCCACTAATATTCTGCTAAGGTTTTTTTTTGTTTTTTTTTTTGAGGGCAGTGTCACTGGCCCTCATATGTGGGACCTGAACCGCGGCCGCTGGTGTCTCAAGCCAGCTCTTAACCACTGTGCCACTCAGCCGGCCCCTGCTAAGGTTTTAACATACTTTAAACTTATATTCTTGTATCAAAGCCTAAACTAATGAACATCTATTATCCTTAATATATTTCCACTTCTATTTTCCCACCTATACAATGTTGAGATGGCCTAGCTTTTATTTTCATATTATGTACCAAAACTTTAAATATACATTTTATTATTTTCTTTTCTAATTTAATCTATATCCAATATTCCTCTCTTAGTTTTATCTTTGGTTTTGTTGGACATGAGTGCTCAAAATGTACTAAATACATACATTGAATAAATCACCAACTACCTATATTTTAATATTTTAATTTGTTCCTTGGGTTTTGGTTCTGTTTATTGAATATAATTTCTCTGTCACAGTGTTGGTTTCCCTCAAGTGTCTAGCATTTCTTGATTTGGGGCTCATCTTGGGGTTTCAGATTTGCTGTTTGTCACTGTTGATCACAGTTTCCCATGACAGAAAGAAGCCTTAAAGGAGACTGTGGGGGAATGATGGGGTTGAAGTCAGGAGGGTGTCCAGCGTTTTGTCTTCTTAGATTGGGGCTCCCTGTGCCTTCCTGGGGTCATCAGCTGTCTTGGGTACTGGCATGCTACCTTGCCTTCAGCATCTCTACTTGTTGCTTTAGGGAGGGATCTGAAGGCTCCGCTGGTCTAAGCCCAGTTATGCTAGCTGTGAGGCTCTCATTTCTCGGCTCTTTTTTTAGAGCAAGCTCCATGACACCTCCCAACTCTGTTGCATCTCTCAGTGGTTTCTGGGCTGTGGTCTTTTCCTGTCTTGTTTTTCAGTCCATCCAATCCTATCTGTTTGCTTTCTGCCAGGGGTTGTTTAAATGTCTGGTCAGTGGATGGCATCCTTTCTTATTGCAAATGATTTATTTTTTAATTACTACCTTAGTAATTTCATATCAGTTTTGAAAAGGAAGTAAGACAACTGTACTCAATGACCTTGACACAACTGTTTCTACATTATCTTTTTTGTTTACCCAGTCATTCATTTAATTACTATTTATGCAATATCTACTATATAAAAAATATTTTGGGGGGCCCACCGAGTGGCGCGTTGGTTAAGAGCTGGCTTGGGACGTCAGCAGCCCCGGTTTGGATCCCACATATGAGGGCCAGTGACACTGTCCTCTACAGCTAAGATGGTGAACAACAGCTCCACCTGGACCTGGGCTGCTGTGAGTCCCCTGGATGGCATAGCTGCAGTGGGCTGCCATAGGCTACAGTGAGTGGCCGGCAGCCAATGTGAGCGGCTGGCAGCTGGTGTGAGCCACCAAGAGCTGCCGTGAGTGGCCGTCCAATGGCCGGTGAGCAACTGCCTCACCCAAGAAGAGCGCAATGATCACAGTACCAACATGGGCCAGTGAAACAACATCCTCCACAATTAGACCGAAGAACAAAAGGACAGCAACTTGTCTGTTCCCCTTTCTCGATTCCCCAGCACTGTTTCCCTCCTCCAATTCCCCAATAAACCTTTAAATATATATATATATATATATATATATATATTTTTTTTTTTTTTCCCTCTACATGCTGTCCTTAAAATAAAGGTATTTAGTCTGCCACAAAACATAGGTGTTTTTTTTTTGTAATGTGAACTAAAACAATTTACTAAACAAAAGTGTTGATATTTCCCTGTGGTACTAAAGATATTAGGACTATTTTCTTTTCTTTTTTTTTTTTTTTAGCTGAGCCATCCTGCCACCTGTTGGCAGCTTAGTGGCAGCTCAGCTCTGGCTGGGCATCGAACTGCTGTTGCTCAGAGCTCAGCTCACACTCTTCAGCGAACTCTTAACCAACTGAGCCACTCAGCCGGCCCTAGGACTATTTTCAATTATACTTTTTACTTCTCCACTGTACACTGTAATATAAATTTCACAATATGCAAATATTCTGGCTTAATTAAAAGTTACCACTAGGTGGTGCTGAGAAGTTACTTCTTCTGGATGGAAGAGTTCGCTTTTAAATTTATTTTAAATCAGGTTTTCTTAAGGTAGAAATTTCATGTGCATATACATACTTTCACCAAATTTTTTTTAAAAAATGTTAATATATATATTTTATATGGCTTCAATTTTCAACATTGTTTCTGATGTTAAGGTTGTTTAAACTATTAGCTTTAAAAAGATTGCTTTTCACAGTGTAAGAGTTTTATACCAAATCTCTGTACAGGAGGTGCTTTCAAGCAGATTACTCAAAGGGGCATATATATGTTTACTAAGAAGCTATACTTATCCACTATTCCCAGACTGAAAAGAATCAGCAATAGCAGCCTGCTCCATTTACATTCAAATGAGCCATTCATTACCTGAAGCATATAGGAAATCCAGTCTTAATCTTTAAATAAAAAAGCCCCTTCATTATAAAAAATACCAATTTCTTGTAGCTCTCCAACACTGAACTTATTAAACACCTTAGTGCCTAATAGCCAATACAAAAGGTTGACAGCATTCCAAAGAAAGCTGTGGAATTCATGTTACCCATGGCTTCCCATGTATAAGAAAGCACTTGGTGTGAAAGCACTTGTGCACTTGTGTTGCTGAATGAAGCCAGCTACAAAGGGGCTGTCCTAAGGTACCTTAGCCTCAGTGGGCCACGTGCTCCTGTTTATGCAAATAATATCAGTTTAAGTCCAAAAAACAAGAACGTAAAAAAACAAACAAACAGTAGCACTAGGGATTTTTCTAGACTTTCAACATATACATTAAAAGGTTCTGGGCCGGCCGAATGGCTCGGTGGTTAAGCGCTGGCCTAGGAAGCCAGCGGCCCCGGTTCGGTCCCACATATGAGGGCCAGTGACACTGCCCTCAAACAAACAAACAAAAAAGGTTCTATAATAATGAAATGCAAACTTAAAAAGGCAAGAACTGAATTTATTTCAGCCTTTCTGGATCATATCATGTGTAGTTCATTTTATGCTGTAATGTATGAGATGAATGTTTGTAAATGAAAGACTCAAGGTTGACCAGAAAGATCACAGGACTACAATGAAATGCCCTACGTCCTAGCCCCAAGACTGGCAATGTCTAGATGCATGACTCTGAGTATGTCACATAACCCAAGCTTTCAGTTCCTCATCTATGAAAGGAAGTTTCCCAAGGTCCTCTCAGTTCTGAGTTCCATGACTCTGCATTTGAAAACATCCTAAATATAACAGCTGTGCTGAAGTTCAAGTCTGATGCTGCCGTTCTTTTTATTTTCTTATTAGTAAGGAAATACTTGACTCCCTCTGAGGACAATGACTGGCTGAGTCAGTAACAGAACAGTTTCTGGTGTCAGAGCCTGGTTTGCAATCTTCACTCTGCCATTTACTAGCTGTGTGACCTTGGGCAGCCTCTCTGTGCCTCTGTTACCCTGGCTATAAAATGTGATTACTAACAGTACCTACTACAGAGGTATGTTGTGAGGATCAAATAAGATTACACCTATAAGGTACTTTGAACAGTGCCAGGCACATAATTAAAAATTCAGTAAGTGTTGGGAGCCATCAGCACCCCAATATAATGACAAGGTTTCATGGTCGGTTATAGTCTCCGCTCCTGTGAACCCATGTGCCTTTTCTCTACATCAGATCCTATAGGAGACAGTACTTTCACTTTATGGCAAGTTCCTGTGGTACCCCAACGATGGGTAAGATCTCCTAGAAAAGAGGGGAGACAACCTAAGCCAGGCGGTAGTTCCGTGGGGATCCCAGGACTAAGAAATAGGGGACTCAACCCCCTTGGAAACAGAGGCCTAGACCCCTGGCCACACAAGCCAAAAAGCCTAGCTATGAGAAACTGATAATAACATCAATCCCTTAAGCTCCTTGCCTAAAATAATCACAGTGAAAAGTCTCCTTGGAGTCTAAAAGTCTCCAGGCCATGAGAGTTCTGATAAGAGACAACTTGCTGACCATGAGCTATGTTAATCAATAGCCTTAATTGGATTCTTTGTCTTGTACATTGTTGTAGCAACAGACACTGAAGCTTTAGCTCAAGTATAAGCCCTGTGAGTTTTATTGCTGGAATTTGGGACTAGATAGTCAAGGTAGTCATGGTAACCATTCTTCAGGTGATATGTAGAAACTGAGTCTGGGTCATAAAGAGATTATTATAGATGAGATTATCCTTAACCATAGAAAAGGTCACAGTGTGCCCTGGGGAGAACAATTATAAAGAAGTAAAGACTGTAAAAGTCTTAAGAAAGAAAAAATACATCAAAACTATGTGGAACTTAAACTTGTGACTGGATAATGGTCAAAAGTCCCTATAAAAGGACATGTTATTGCAATAAAGTTGTGATACTTCTCTTAAACTCCCCCGGTGTCTCCACTGTCTCCCTTCTTTATTTTCTTCCCCCGCCCGCCGCCAGTCTCCACCTGAGGGAAACCCTGGACTGTGGGGGCTGTTCCCCCGCAAGTAAGTGGTAGCATTTGCTTTTTATTATTACTATTATCCTCTGTTAAATGAGTGTGTCTTTCCATTATACTTATTAATAGCCTACCTCAGTGATTTCCCCACTTTCAACCCTAAGAACCTTTTTTACTATTTCCCTTCATTGACTCCATGTTTGAAATGGTTTTATCTACTGAACCAAATTATTGTTCCATCTTAGTCACATACATCACTGCAGTATCATATCAAAATCCAGTGTTCTATATCATTGGATAATCAGTTCAGTTAAATCAACCGAAAAGTTATAAATACAAACTCCAGAGGCTTCAAGTTGGAATCAATGGTGCATGTGCTGTCAGGTGAGAAGACATGGTTCACAGCCTCAAAGAGCTTAGAATTGAGTAGGACATACAGACAGAGCCATAATACTAATTCAGGATAGGAAGAGGAGGAGAGAAGATGGCTCAAAGCATGAAGAGAACTTTGAACAAGGAGTGCCTTGAAAGATGTAGAAGGTGCAACTGCCCTCCTCACCTTAATCCCAGATACTGCCATCTCCAGATATCTCTCCTGAGGACATAGTATTATAGTCTGTCCTTTGGGTGAAGGAACTATCTCTAGGAAGCTTATTTATAAATGCAAACATGTTCTCTGTCAGAGTTGCAATCAACCTGGTATAAGGCATTGATACCGTGCTAAGGTCTGCCGCTTGAAAAAGTTAAAAATCGAGCGACATAGTTGGTGGAAAGAAAAGCAGGTTTATTCAGGATGCTGGCATTCCGGGAGGATGACAGACTCCCATCCAAAGGCCACCTCCCAGTTCCTAGACTGGTTAGAAAGTTTTATAGGTTCACAAGAAGAAGAACAAGGGAAAGGGCGAGTTGGTCAGGCTGGACCGAGGGCTGACATTGATTGCTTCCTGGGGTCTGGTCTGTTTTAAGATAATATTATCTCTGGACTCTGGATCGGACTAGACCTCCACGGGCTGAGGCTTTATGTGTATTCAGGGGTCTGGCTCCTGAGGATTAAGAAATTGCCCTTTCCAGGTTAGGATTCTGTTAATTAAATGGATTGATGAAGTATGGGAAGTCTTAAGAAAGGGAACAAAACAGAGTTCTTTAGTTAATCAGAGGGGAGAAACAAAGAGAAAACAGCTGAATATCAGGGTGGATCAAGCTGACTGACAAGTGGCTAGATAGTGAGCTACGTGGGGAGTCAAACTGCAAACTAGCTAAGTCTAATTACATTATTGATTTACCAAATTTCACTCCTACAGCATCGATCGGTTCCTTAATAGGAAAAGGGTCCTAAGGGAAGAGAGTATAAGACAAAGGAAGCTAAGCATTATGTTTGAGGAATTGGTTCCAAGACAGATGGATGATCAAGGCAGCTACCTGCCTGAGAGAGCTGGTGGAAGAGCGCTTGTCATGGAGCAGACAGGGTACTCAGAACAGCTGGCCAACAAGAAGTAGGTCTGCCACAGCCATTTTCACAAATGCAAGCCCCAAATGTGTGCTACTTCGGCATTGTCCCTGCATTTGAAAACATGGCTGGGACAGCACTTCTATAGCCCGCAGCAGGAGTGGTAATCCCTACCAGGAGGGGAGGCACACTTACCTTTAGCTTGCTGTTAGTGTAGTAGAAACTTAATGGTCAAATAAACTTTATACAGTAAGAAGAGCAGAATCCAGAACCCTAATCTATTAAACAATAAAAGTCATTGTGAATACATGACTTTAAAAGGATTCCTTGGAGGGTAGCTGACTCCATGTCATAAAGCAGGAATAATCTGGACAGGATTGGAACATTCTGTTGTGACAACAAAGCAAGGATATTTTAAAGGATGTCAGGGACAATACTCCAAGGACAGAGGAGTTGGCCGGCAACAGCTCCCACTGATCAAACGGAATCAATCTGCTCCATCAAAAAAGAAGACACTCATCTTGGTTAAGTCTGTGAAAGGCCAGGAGTTCAAGACAATGATCAAAAAAAGAATGGTATAAAGTATACAAAAAGGAAGTTGTAATAAAAAGAGAGAAAATAAGACATGTATTATATGTATTGATTTTAACAAGCTTGGAAGTGTTATCAAATTACAGGTGCTTTGCTTTTTCTGTAATTGTCTATAGTCTAGAATATGTACTGGTTCCTATCCTATCTATACCACATATATGCTACATGAAAGAATAAAGACCAGGAACTCTGAGCAAGCCAAATAGTCCTAAAAAACCAAGAGTATGAAGATAAGGAGCAACTGAAGAATACAGGAGGTGACAAAAATAGTCAGGTGGGAAGAGGGTCTGGCAATGATGGTCACACTCAATAGTCAAGCAGAGAGAGGATCCAGAAACATGATCTGAGATGATAAATCAGCCAAATTGCCCAAATAGCATTAGGTAGAGTCAATCCCTCATCTCCTCTGGGAGAAACTGCTAGAAAGCCCAACTAATTTCAAGAAAATATTCAAAAGGCATACATAAGCTTTTAATAATGTTAACAGATCAGGTCAATACATCATTATGACAGGATAACGGGTTATGTAACACTGGCCAAAGGAGACATGGAAGTAAATCATTTCTGGGTGACAGGGGGTGGGACCAGGTTATAAATAAGAACCTACCTGAAAGCCATATACTGAAAAGTAAAAAAAAGGTCTGATTGATTTCACAAATAAAGCTCAGCCTGATGCCTAGTAGCCAGGATCTGTCTGACTCGCGTGCAAACTGGCGCCTTGTTCTGACTGTCAATCGATTGGTCAGAAACCAGGTCTGTAACATGGACTGATTTCTAGGGGTATTCTTTCATTTCTGGTGCCCAAAGATCATGTCAACTCTGGGTAGGTATCAAAATATTATAGTCCTAGGAGGAGTCAAAACTAGTGTATAAATAATGAAATGAGTGAAAGCTGTAGTGTGGAGCTTTTCGAGGGGTTTAAGTGTGGTAAGCTTGTAATAACGCAGTGAGGCATTTTCACTATGCTTTCAGTATTTGAAGTGTTTAAAAAAATCAGTTCTACTAAATTTATTTGTTTAAAGGAATTCAATTTTATAACTAATGTTTAAACATTCAACAGTTGTTTAACATATTGAGCAATAAACAACATGCAAAAGTGCTATTTTTTATTTTATTTTATAAATGGCCTCCAGACAGTCAAAAAAAAAAAATCAGTAGTGTTAATTCAGTAGCCAGGCTCTCATTTCTTGAACTGGTTTCTCTTCATTGCATAGACTTTAAAACATTCCAAATGAAGCCACAAAAGGAAAACATGCCATATACACATTTTAAGTCCAAAGACACCCAAACAGTCAGAAACAGTGGTTTTACTTGGCGTTGAGATAATGGGTAGTACCTTAGCTTTTCCTTTGATATTTTTTCTGATTTTTCCACAATAAGTGTATTTTATTTTTAATTTTTATTTTAAATAAGAAAAATATAATAAACATTTCTTTGAAAAAAAAACAAAAACAATGAAGCCATCCATTCCTGAGATGAGTGTGTCTCTACATGAGGCAAAGCTTGAGCAGTTCCTTTGGGGCTGCTGTGCTAACATTCACTGGTGTCTGGGCTTGAGAACATCCAGCTGAGGCCGGCCGAGTGGCGCGGTGGTTAAGCGCTGGCTTTGGGAAGCCAGCGGCCCCGGTTCGGTCCCACATATGAGGGCCAGTGACACTGCCCTCAAAAAAAAAAAAAAAAAAAATCTGCAGCCTATGAGAAATAACCTTCTCAAAAAAAAAAAAAGACAACATCCAGCTGAACTGACAAAGAGAGCAAGAGTGGCACAAGGCAAGGAGCCTGGGGTCAGAAAGAAAGTGCAAAATGCTCCACACCAGCAATGTTGCTGTTGTCAAAACCAGGATATAATGGCTGAAGACTTACTGTTTATTCCCAGCATCACTTCTAATTATGCACCAAGCGCAAACCCATTGTACTTACTAAAGGGCTCTGTAACCAGCTTCCAAACGTGTCTGGCCCAACAGAGCATAATACCAGCCTTATGTGAGTAACTGACTGCATTTTTTCAACCAGGGCAGCAAGAAGTTTTGATATAAAAATCTTTAGATGCCCTTGAGACTTCTGAATTCCCTGTCAAGAAGCAGCCAAACCTTAAGTTTAGAACAGAGGAAAATGAAAGAGATTCTCCCAGAGGATGCTATTTATTAAGTAAATACTGCTTGAGGTCAGAGCTGGTAAACGACAGGCTCCACCGGAGTCTGTTGCAGGATGAGTAATGGTAATGAGGACTCCATGATCAGTAACGGAATAACTGAGAAAACCAGTCCACAACAATATCACACCAACATCGTGCGTGCGATTGGCAATAATAAGCAAGATGTTGCCTTTTCTTTGTTTACCAAACTGGTCGAGCCATTGTTAAAATTATGGCAAACACACAGTCACCCTCAGTGCAGTTCTACAATATAAACTGCTGCAGAAGACCAGTGACATCACCAAAAAGGAACTTAGCACTCCATTTCTTTATAAGCTCCTTAACAGTAATGCCCCAGGTGTCCACTTCAGGAAATCAATTTAAGCTTATACAAGACATCCCATGAGCATGTTACAGATTTGGAGATTAGCTCGATGAAGCACGGACACGATAATGACATTAACTAATGGCGGCTGGCTTAGCAGGTCACCAAAACTGGCATTAACCATTGTATTAAGTGATCGTTCTAAGCGCTGAAAAATATTTGACAAAGAATGTTGGGCAACACATTCGAAAATACTCCTCAAAGTCAGCACTTTGGTACAAAAAGCTTTTAGAAAACCTGCTGGCATAATGATACACTAGCCACATATGAGGAGGCAGGCATACATGTGTTTGTTTTTTTTTCCTAGTTGTTCTAAATTATTAGAATAAAAAGAAATCATAGAAAAGGCACCTATATTTGGTCTATATTTCTAGCAACTGTCATCTTCCAAAGAAACCTCGGAAGTACTGGTGGGGGGGAGGGAGTCAAATCATATGACATAATCAAAATTCTTCTCTAGCAGGCCAGAATAGCAGTGAATTATTGCAGAAACCTCTTCCTTTGGAGAGGAAAAGAGCCAGGAAGAAGTTAATATAAACCTCTAGGCAGAAGATTCTGCCAGGAAAATGACTTCAAGTGATATAAACACAAGGCAGATGTTCTACAAGAAATTTAAAATTTAATTAGGCATGAAGCCTTTCGGCCATTACCTGTGTGCATGCAAGACAACCATCACAACTGGATTCTAAAAATCATCTTTGTTAACAATCTAAAAATAACATTCTTCCAGGCCACTAAGAAATGATCTGTGAATTAGCAGAATTTCAACGTTTTCAAAAATTAAGTTATCAAGAAATTGCTTTAAAACAATGAATGTATCTTGCTTTGCCTAATTTAAAGCAACTTCTAAGTTTCTTTTTTTATCCTTAGGATAGAAGTTCTATTGAAGAAACAAAACAAAAGTTATACTGAATTTTATTAAACCATTATAAGAATTGAAACAAAAGCGTAATTTTAAGAGTATCAAAACCAAAATTATGACCATTAAACCTGTTCATTTGATATAGTTTGACTATATTTGTAAACTAGATCATAACTCAAGAATATTGTGGCACATTACTATGAGATCCCTATAAGTTTCAACTTAAATTTTCTCCTTATCATAATTATAGGTCTCTTATTCATTTTCTGTTTTTCTATTTTGAATTAGATAAAAAAATCAGAAAAATATTTTTCAAGTTCAAGGACTGTTTTTATGTGACAATTATTTTAATTTTGTACTAGCAAATTCGAAATAGCTCAATCTAATAAAAAGTTATTCAGAATTACTAAAATAACTTAAGTTGTCTCTTAAAATTAAAATTGTAGTTTTTTAAAATTTATTTCCTAAACTTTGAGTTGTATTTTCCCACCTCAGTGCATGAATGCAATAAATCATTCTTGGTATGTTTTTCCGGTCATAGACATCTGTTGTTTCTGGATAAAATATCTGGAAAACAAAAGAAACAATATGTTTATTATGTTTTGCTTTTCACAATTATTTTAAGTCTCCCAAATGGTCCTACTTTGATTGTTCTTGCTGTTCTGTGTTTATTTAAATGTAGAGAAACCTCTCAGTTATTGCTTCATCTTGCTGTACAAGGCCAATCAGTGCATCTGGCCCTCTGCCAGTCAAAGGGCGCCTCCTAGTGGTTCAAGAGAGGGAAGGGGTTTCCCAGCCCCCACTCCAAGGAGGCTGCATCCACATAACTAGGTGGTGGTTTCACTCCACAAGGCTTTCTGTAGCAGAGTCACTCATGTGACTTACTGTTCAGTGGTCTGCTGGCTTGAGAAGGGTATCCTTCTTACAGAATTTTCTTACATTGTTAAGAACTTGGCTACACAGTTCTGTAAACACATGGGTATACACATACACATGGATATTTTTTTCTCCTTAAAGTACTAGATTTCACTGAATACCATATGGCAAATAAAGTATGACGGAAAAATACCTATAATCCCACCTCCAGATTGTTACCATTAGCATTTTGGTAGATTTTCTTCCAGTCTTTTTTCTGTATTATGTCTCTGATTTTTAAAAATGTTTTGTATGTGTGTGTTTAAAAACAAAATTATACATACTGTAAAACTGTTTAAAACACTTAATAGAACATGACTACTGTCTTATTCCTTTCATTATTCTACAAGAACATTATTTCTAATGGATGCATATTTCTTTCACATTTTTGAAATAATTTAACCAGTTCCCCATGGCTGAACATTTTTTTGCCCCCAGTTTTTTACCTATTATAAGTCACTGCAATGAACATCCCTGCATTTTCTGAGCACTTGATTACTCTTTTGGATAAACATCGAAATATGAAGTTACTAGACTGAAAGTTCTGAACATTAAGGCTTTTAATACCCATTTACACTATTCTTAAGCTTGAAACTAAAAGCCTAATTAATAATAGATTTCAGAATGGGGTACCAAGCTTATCTGTTACTAAGCACCAAAAAATGAATAATTAGGCTTAAAGCTTCTAAGATTAACATAAGCATATTGGAATTATTTGCTTGCAGTAAATATTTTATAAGATTTGACATAAAAATTAAATCATGGTAGTACTGGATACTCAAATCCAATTTTCTGTTGGACACTGGAAAAAGCTGAGAAAAACAAGAAGCAGTTTCTGAGATATAAAGGTATAGTCACTGAACCCTTAAAGAAATATCTACAGCCTAGGAAATTTCAAAAGTCTTTCAACTTTCGTTTAACACATTTGCTGCTAAAATGTCAATTAGAAGAGGATTCCCAATTCAGAAGAATGTGATTAGGTTTTAAGTTCTATATATAAGCAGAGGACAAAAAAATGTCCTCTCCCTTTTCTTTTTCTTTTTCTTTTATTTTTATTTATTTATTTTTTTTTAGCTGAGCCATCCTGCCACCTTTTGGCAGCTCAACGCAACTCAGCTCGGGCTGGCATCGAACCGCCGTTGGGTCCTCTCCCTTTTCTTTAAACAAAAAATCTTTATATTTATATTTCTTCTGGAAACTCGTTATGAATGTGTCTTCTTTTAGCAAGGAAGTGGGATCAATTTATAGCTCACCAGAACATTTTTTTCAGCACTGTATTCCCAGCACCTAGCATGACGCTGAGTATAGGGCAGGTGATTAATATGGATAAATGAAGGCATTAATAGCAAATACATCAATCAATTCAGTACACTGTTGGTTTCTCATCCTGCAAAGTAATTTATCAATGCCGTCATAATAAAAATCAGTGTTAAAACGGAATCTGCTCTATGGATCACATGTTTGGCTTAAAATCCAGGGAAACCTGGCCCAACATACACACAATTGGAAAAGGTTTATATCAAATCTATCAACCATAATGAAGTTATTCTAATCTAAAGTTTGTTGCCTCCTACAGAAAAATCCTAATGAAATTTATGTATTAATCTGTTTACCACCCAGTCCTAGTTAGTACTTGTGAAATCAAAATCTAGAAATATGAATTTTGTAGTCTAACTAGTTCCCAGACGGGAACAGCATTTAATGTTCTGGGCATTTTAGGAGAGGGAAAGGGATTAAAAATGGCAGAATAAACCAATATTGAGTATTCTGAGGTAAAATAAGCTGAGCTAAAACAGGTATAAAAATATATTAAAAATAGCATTCATAATTTACATTAAAGAATTTTTTTGTTTTTGTTGTGGTTGGTGTTTTTAACTGCAAACCTGGATTAGTGACAACAACACAGGTCTTAATCAGTCGGTAGCATATCCCCTGCCTTCAACCGCTCCTAAATCATTTCTTTAAAACAGCTGTGCAGGGCCGGCCGAGTGGTGCATTGGTTAAGAGCTGGCTTGGGACGCCAGAGGTCCTGGTTCGGATCCCATATATGAGGGCCAGTGACACTGCCCTCTACAGCTAACAACAGCTCCACCTGGAGCTGGGCTGCGTGAGCCCCGGCGACGGTGTAGGCTGCAGCCCCTGCTGCAGTGGGCTGCCATAGGCTACAGTGAGTGGCCGGCAGCAAGTGTGAGTGGCCAGCAGCCAGAGGGAGGTGCCAAGAGCCACCATGAACGGCCGTCCAGAGGCCAGCAACTGATCTGCCTCAGCCGGAAGAGCGCTATGATGATACCAACATGGGCCAGTGAAGCAACGTCCTCCACAACTAGACCGAAGAACAAAAGGACAGCAACTTGTCTGTTCCCCTCCCCCAATTCCCCAATAAAAATCTGTAAAACAAAACAAAACAAAACAGCCAGCTATACACACGAAGCAATATGAAGGCATGGACTATAGATACATACAAAAACCTGATGGATCCTGAGGGCATTATGCTTACTGAAAAAAGTCAATTGCTAAAGGTAACCTACCGCATGATTCCATTTCTATAACACTGTCAAAATGACAGAGCTATAGACAGGGAGAACAGAATAGTGGTGGCATGGGGACAGGGCTGGGCGAGGGATGTAATATAAAGGTCCTCTCCTCTGCGATGCCTGTACTTTGATGGTGGTAGTGGTCACACAAATCTGTTCATGGGATAAAACGGCATGGAACTGTACCAGATCTTATAAAAATGGTGAAAACTAAGTAAAGTTTGTAGTTTAGTTAACATTAATATACCAATGTCAATTTATGATTGTACTACAGTTATGAGGTGTCACCATTGGGGAAAGCTGAATGAAGACTAACATTGATGAGCTATTTTTGCAACTTCCTGTGATTCTATAATTTCAAAGTTGAAGTTTAAGAAATAGCTCCACAATTTCTATCAAAAGTAATTATTTCCTCATTTCCTCTACTTGTCTGTCTGTCACACAAGCTTCAGTGTGACTGCTCTTTGAATTTAACAAGCTCTGAATATTTGCTGAGTTTTTTTTTGTTTGTTTTTTTGAAGATCCTTTTCAGGAGTAAGAGCTATAACCCCCTAGCCTTTAAGATACAAAGTGATGGAATGATTTATAATAATAATTTATAAACACAAATTTATAATAATAACCTATAATGATATAATACATGGTGCTACAATGATATTTGGAATCTTAAGTATAAGTAGAAACACAAAAATGGGAGGTGGCTATTTTAAATCAACTATCTACCAGTGAAAGCTTGTTCTGACCTTGTCTACTTTATACACATTTTACCTGGCTGCTCCTGACCTATATGTATATTTCACTCTTGCCATATATTACTTCACATAGGCCTTTCCATGTTCCTGTGGGGTCCTCACTTTTCTCATTCCTGAAGCAATAAGGCAATCTTCTGCATTAACATACCCAGTCTGCCCTACCATTTCACATATTGAGGAATTTGTACACTGCCCCGTTTTTGGTTCCCTAGATCAAATTCCGTATTTGAAGGCTTACCTTGGGTAGACCAATAGACTCCATCGCTCTTAACCACTGGACGGTATTATCTGTATGTCGAAAATGAAGGCCGGACTTCTAATGTGAGGATGGAGTAGCCGTGGGAGAGGGGAGAAAAAAGGAACCACACAAATAATGAGTCATTTGCAATAACTTTTTTCATTATCAGGATGCTTTTCAATTGTATTTCCCCTAGAATAGTTATTAAAGTCCTTATAAAATGAGTAGAGACACAGTAAAGTAGATTACATTGACTCAACAACACCCCAACCATCTGTAAAGGACCATTCCAGTTTCCATTATTCACACATTTGAGATAACTCTGAAGCAGAATTGCTAAGGCCACTTAATGTCTAGCACGTACCTGAGTATATTTTGTGAGACATGTGAACATGCGTATACACACACACACACACACACACACACACACACACACAGTGGCAAGATTTTGGGAACGATAGCTGAAAAGCCCAGTAACTTCAGGAAAAACAAACAGGGTTTTTAGAAGACTAAATAAAATGATTTTTTCCTAATTTCTGGTTCTGCCAAATCATTTTTTCTGCTCATTAATATAATGTACAGTAGAAAATCTGGGAAAAATGTAGAAAAATACAAAAATGAAAACAAAAACCACCCACAATACAGAGCTAATTTTGGTATCTATTCCTTCTGTAATTTAACCCTAATCTTGGCCTTGTAAAATAAGTAAACCTTCAAATGGAAATGTTTTACAAGACCTTTTCTACCCATATAATAAAAATAGTCTTTTTATATCTTCCATTCTTTACAGTACTAATTAGTCATTTTTTCTGCCTATTCTGTAAATATAGCATCCTGCCCTGTATTCACGAAGTTATATCAGGTAATGAACCATTGAGAGCTTAAAATGGTCTTGCATTTTTTAATTAGTAAAAGGAATAGCACAATGTTACCTATTTTTTTTTAAAAAGTAACAATAGCCCAGTGTCCTCATATGACTAATGCCCATTAATCACATTCAGAAAGTCTGGTCCTTCCCATCTTCTGTGACCTTCTACAATCCAATAGTTTCTTTAACAAAAAATATTTTTGTTGCTGTTAGAAATTATAAAACAAGCAAAGTAACATTTGACAAATATTTATGGCTTTTTAATAGTGGTCACTATTGAGATTGGACTGTGTGTCAAACACTTTATGCAATTTATCTCTGAGTTTCAAAACACCCTGCAAGGTGATTATCATTAGTATATTTTAGAGATGAGGAAACCTAGGCTGAAAAGAGGAAGTGATTTGCCCAAAGTCAAATAGCTGTCAGCGGCTGATCTGGGATTCAACACTATGTCTGTCCAGATCTGAAAATCTTCCCTGTGCTAACACTCCCCAGAGAACAACAGGATTATGGAATTATTCTTCAAATGGAAGAAATTAGCTAGTTACTATGAAATAACTAGAGGGAGGGGGAGAAGAAGAATGAAAGGAACAGAAAAAAACAAAGGAAGAATAAAGAGAGCTAGTACCCAGACAGTTAATAGCCAGGCTGTAGTGCCTGAGGGTTTGTGACTCAGCATAAACAACTCTGGCAGAATACAAACAATTCTCAGACACGTGGCCATGGAAGAACCATTTGGAAACAATAACCCTTGCCTAAGTCTGATTATAGACAGGCCACTTAGTCTACTATTAATATATAGGATTGGTGAAAAAAATGGACAAGTAAAAATGGTTATAATGGACTCAGATTACCTTGAATTGGAAACAATCCACAATCATGTCGAGACAGAGAAAAGGTCCTTTGGCACCACAAAATAACTACCCCCACTTCCAAGACTTGCTTCTTGACTCATCACCATCTAGCCCCTATTCAATCTTCTCATCTCCTAGGTAAATATTACCAAGACACCAAATTGATCCCACTTCCTGACAACTCCTAAAACCTACTTGGGGTCCTTACTTCCCTATAGCCTTAGCATCAGCCAACACAAGCCCAAATCCACACTAAGCACCGCCTTCCTCCTCCTCATGACTCCATAGGTATGCATTTTGTTCTTATGAGTTAAATAAAACTCATTTTGTTTGACACCAGCACATAGTCCACCCTTCAGAGCAATTTTGGAACTCTCTCTGGAATGGTCATCAGAGTTTCTGGAATGGTTATCAGAGTTGTCATCATATTACACTTGATGTCCTGAATGTCATCAAAATGCCTTCCTTTCAATATTTCCTTTATCTTTGGGTAAAGAAAGAAGTCATTGGAGGCCAGATCAGGTGAATAGGGAGGGTGTTCCAATACAGTTATTTGTTTACTGGCTAAAAACTCCCTCACAGACAGTGCCATGTGAGCTGATGCATTGTCGTGATGCAAGAGCCACGAATTGTTGGCGAAAAGTTCAGGCTGTCTAACTTTTTCATGCAGCCTTTTCAGCACTTCCAAATAGTAAACTTAGTTAACTTGTTCATCCATTTGGTACAAACTCATAATGAATAATCCCTCTGATATCAAAAAGGGTTAGCAACATTGTTGCAACAAGTTCACAAACTTAATTGTCAGACCTGGAATGCTTTTCCTATGTAAGGCTCAAGCAAACATTCACCAATCATTTATTATTAGTCTATAATGACCAATACAGTGTCCAGAACAATACTATTTTTTGTCTTGGAGCCTTGTCAGGCTGAGTCCTCCCCAAGGAATGTCTTCCTTCCTCCTCCTCTTCTTTCCCTTGTCCATCCTAGTCACCTTGGGAACGAACACTCAGTCATCTTTCAAGTCTCCATCCCAGAAAACTTCCTGGCTTCTTCACCACCCTACCCACTTTGGAACTGATCGCTCTACCCTTGGTTGTCTCCCACTGTCCACTCAGCTGTCTTTCCTTCACTGCCCTCCATCCATTTCTAATCTCTTTCCAGGATTCGCCCTTTGTTTTCCTTCTTGAATCCATTTACTTCTTGTCCATGCAGGCTATTGACAACTGGACTGAATAACCCCCTCACTGCACTCTGCCTCCACCCTCATCCTCCCTCCCATTTATTTTATTTTACTTTTTTAGAGGGCAGTGTCACTGGCCCTCACATGTGGGATCCGAACCGGGGCTGCCAGCATCCCAAGCCAGCTCTCAACCACCGTGCCACTTGGCTGGCCCAACCTCCCATTTATTTTTCACATAAGCAGCAGACCAATTTTTCTAAAGCACATACTGCAACATAGCACCTCTGTTTAACATTTCAAAGGGTTCCTCCCACACCCAACTCCATACTGAGGATGAAATCACAGATCCTCCATGTGTGACTTTGTGATCTGTCATTGCTTCTCTTCTGGTCTCATTTCTCACCATGGTCCCTCATGGCAGCCAGGCAGCCACTCAGTTTGGCCAAGCTCTTTTCTTCCTTGAAGAGTCTCTCACAAATGGGTCCCCTATCTCTCAACTGTCCTCCTCACTCCCCACCCTCAACTGCCCATGGATGATTTTCTTCTCATTTTTCCAGCCTGACTAAATGTGTCTCAGAAAGCACATCTTCTGTCCACTGCTATCTGTCAATTTCTTCCTTCATATACTTATCACAATTCACAACTCTATATTTAGTCACAGTCTGTCTCTCCAACTGTAAGCACCATGAAGCCATGTCTGCCTTGCTCACCACTCTGCCTTGAGTGCCTGGGACAGTGTCTGGCAAATAGTAGGTGTTGGTAAGTATTGTATAGATGGGTGAGTTCTACCCTGTATGTGTTTCTATCATTGTACAACTTTATCTTCTTTCCCTATAACTTTATTAACATTTTTTTATACTCATGTTTATCTACCATTAGAGCAGTGGTTCTCAAACTTTAGTAGTACATAAGAATCACCTGGGGTGATTACCATGAACACAGCCTGATTCAGTAGCTTGGGTTGGGGTCCAGGAGTTCATATTTTTACACACACCCATCAGGTGGTTCTGCAGGAGGTGTGAGACTGTTGAACTTGAAGAACCTTAAATAGGCATCAAATAAAATATAGAAGGCAAGAAAGGAAATGGAGTCCTTTGGCTTACTTGAAACTACTGTCATTCATTTCTTCACCCAACAGCTATTTAACTAGCACCAGGCTCTGTACCATTCGTGAAGCTGTGACAGAGAAGACACACGTGGTTGCTGTCTTCATCATAGGAGAATCATTACAGTATACCATGGTGTATCCAAGAGAGACAGTGTCACGTGCAACTGCAAACTTGGCATGGTCACATAACTCAGACCTGGAGGTGGGTACGGAGATGACCAGGGAAAGAATACTCATCATTGGAAGGTTTAACTCTAAGACCTAAGTCATCTTTCTAACCCTAATTTAAAGAGGGGCCAGAGTTGCATATAAGCTGGCAAAGAGGATAGGGCAGCATGAAAGCTCCCATCTGCCTCACTCAAAGCCGCCAGGGCAAAAACTGAGGACTTCAGAACGCAAACCCAGAGCTCGTGCTTGGGGACACACTGCCTCACAAGGCAGGTCATATTTTATGGCTGCAGTCTAGGCAGACCCTGCAGTGAGAGGCCACACTCACTGAACTCATGGTTTCCAGACGGCACATCAAGGGTGGGCCTGGGTTAGTGAGCGTACCCTTAGGTTTCAACATCTTTGCCACAGTCTCATGATTTAGGACTCCTTTAAAAGGACCACATATCGGGCTTTCACCCTGAAGAACTCAAGAACAGGAAGTGAATTAAGTCTTCTGTTCACTAATATTCGTCTCCTTTCATTTTTGTAAAAGAAATGAAGTGGCCTTAAAATAAAACTCTATGACTACATAGCAGATCACTAAAAATTCCCATTCAAGGACATGAAGCACTTTCAGAGATTTAATCAAAAGAAAAAAAGTCTGTTTTCTCCAGTGATTTAACAGAGGGGTAGTTTCCATGTGTCCCCTGTTTTCTCCCACATCACAGCTGGCATCAACCCCCTTCCTTCTGCCACTTCCTTTCTTTCCATCCCTCTCCTAGCATCTCTTCTTCTGGGCACCCATCTTCCAGGGCCCTGATGGGACGGGGGATGGCAAAGCACAGCACTTCCCTCTCTCTCGCTGTTTAACTTAGGGATGACTCACCTGCTTAGGCTCCACAGATATTTTATTCTGTAACAAGAGATTGGAAATACTTTCCTTGTCTCCATCCCAAAGACAAGTTGCTATCTATTCAAATAGTAGGATCTCTAAGGCTGGGAGGAAACAGTACCTGTTTAAGTTGCTACAAGGGTATCCACAACTGAACTGAAAAGAGACACCTGTATTCAAGGTGTTTGATATCCCAGGAGGAGGAAAGAATTAGCCTACTCTCTGCTCTGGGGCTCACCTCCACTGAGGGTCTGTCTTTCCACCCTGTTTCTCACCATGCATAACCTCAAAACAAAACACCCACAATCCCCTTTCAGGGTGGGCTGGAGCCAACCCAACTATACCTTAACTCTGCCAATAAATCTGCATGGCTGTTTGTACTAATAGGTCTAGATCTTGGTAATAACCACTATCGAAGCAATGAAAAAAAGTGCTCTAAAATGTAGACAAATGTTATCTTATTTTGTGATGTAGGTATACAAATAATTTTTTCTGTGCTTTTCTGAGCTTTTGAAAATATTTTTCAAAATGAAAAACCAATTTTATTTTTGGCTGGCTAAGTCATTATTTCATTAAAGTCTTATGAATAGCGATAATGAGCTGAAAACTCTAGGGTGAGACACATGACTTAGTAAACTCAAACTTACGTTAACAAATGCAAACCCTTTCATTCATAACATTATTTAAGGCAGAAACTTTTGTTCAATTACCTTTTAGACTAGACCATGGAAACAGGCTTGTCAAAAATTTGTCAATTCACTTTACCTAAATGATTAGCCTAAATGATTACTCGAACATTTGCTCTGAATTCAACATACATATTTTTAAAATAAATTTTGTCTTAGTAACAACTGAAGGGCACTATGAATCATGCAATAAATGGGAACTCATTCCATTTTCAACTATATTTAATGTTGTCCTTGCAACTGTAAGAGGAATTACTTTTAAGGCTACTTGAAAATCTGCAGATAAAAAATGTTGATAGAAAGAATTGAATACAATATATTAAGAAAATAAAGAATCAAGTTTAAAAGAAGGTTTAGAAACCCTGATCTGTGCATAAGAGATCATATATTTCCTTTTGAAGACACATCTAATGAAGGGGTCTTTTAAGTCAGTATTTACTTTTTCTTCCTTCACTTTATAATGGAAAACTTCAAGCATTAAAATGTAGACAGACTAGTATAATGAACTTCTATGTACCCATCATCCAAACTCAACAATTATGAACTCATGGCCCCCCTTGAATCATCTACCCAAACTCCTCCCAATTATTTTGAAGCAAATCCTAGATATATTGCTTTATCTGTAAATATTTAGACTTGTTCTCTAAAATACCAGAATTTTTTTATTGATACAGGATCGGTATTTATTTTGGTTTTCTGTTCTCCTTCATACACCTTCTCAAATTAGCTGCGAAATAATTCTTAAAACTAGTTGCATACAAAAAGGTTAGTTTTAAACACCAAATGGAAAGGAATTCCTAGCTGATTATACAACATTACTACTTGTTTTATCACATTGGCCCTAACTCTTTGGGGCCACAAGTTCAACACCCAGCTGGATACTTTATTCCTTGATGAGAACAAGGGGAGTAATAAACTATGTGGTGGTGAAAAAAAGGAGGGGTCAAATGCCGCCACTTTTACATTTACTGGCACTAATAAAAATGACCTCCATGAAGGAATAATAGGGGGGAGCTCCACAAATCAGAGGCCTCTCAGCCTTAGCCCAGAAATAGAAACGCTTTGCTTTTAAAATTGCTGCTGCTTCAGGAATGATTATTAACAGCCTTCAAAGACCTAGGACGTCCCCCCGCCCCCAACAAAATTCTTGTAGAAACACTAAAAGAAGGGAACAGAAATGAAATACTGAACTTTCACTTTTAGCTGGAAGCCAAAACCAATTAGATCACAGTTACCTTATAACGTGTTTGTTCCACATCATAGATCTTTTTCTCCGATACCATTTTTGGGGCAAAGAACTTGGCTAACTTTGCAAGGTAAACTCCATTCCGGAGCCCTTCTTCCAGTTCAGTGGTTGGTGGCAATTCTTCAACTAAGCAGACTTCCATCCACCTAAAGGGATTAAGAAAAACTTTACTGTGACTCCAGTTGGGTGACTTTCTATAAATGAAGGGATACAGCATCTCCCTATGTGTGATGGAGACAGTAACAAAGGGAGCAGAATCTGAAACATCTTCCGGTGTCACAGATGGAAAGAGGGGACTTCCTGGGTGGGACAAAGATTCAGAACATGAGATGAGCAAGGGATACAAACAAGCCCAGAGGCACTGAACTCACAACCATGCCAGAGCTTGTCAACTTTATGAGTCTCTGCCAGTTCTCTTGTACCACAGAAGAAAAAGGTCAGCCTATTTTGTACGGGTGGAATCAGTCCTGCTGACATTACAGAAAAAAATAATTCCAGTTTATGAGCCCTTAGCGCAAGCGAGTCTTGTAGAGGTTATGCTTTTGAGAGAGCATAATTCAAGGTGCTGTAAAACCTGCAGTTGCCTCAGTCCAGGAAAGGTAGGAAGGCATGGAAAAGGAAAATCAAATCTCAGAAAGCAGATATGGTTTTCTTTCAATAACACACATTCCTTTTTCTGATACCAGGAACTTCTTACAACATACTTACCTTTTCAGGAAGGTGCAGTATTTACCGGGTTCTGAAACAATATTTCAGAACAAGATTCAGATGAAATCTTAGGGCATGGAGCCAGTATTGTAGAAAAGAGCACACCAAGGTGGTTACTGGCTCAAGGACACACAATGGGAGGGGAGCCAGGCCAGCTCACATTTCACACTGGTGTGCTGAGGATCTGCCAGTGTTGCGAGGATAATGCCATTCCTATCCATGCTTATCTACCGTAAGATCCAGGAGGCAGGTGTGCAGGCTCTCAGTGGGGGAGCCCCTACCTCCCTGCAACCGATCCACAAACAAATCATAAACTGTTAGGGTGAGCACCATATCTATATAGCCAGTCCCCCAAGAGGATCATTAACACAACAGCGGCTGATCCTATCAACATGGGGCAGACACTGGAGTACTGTTCTGCAATATTAACAACTGATCCCCGGCCAAGCAGCAAACACTGTAAAATGTCTGAACTGCTTGTAGCTCTGGACAGCATCTTTCAAAACCTCAAAGAGCCCCTTACAAGCAAGGAATATTTACTGACCACTTATTAGGCACTGTAAAATATGAAACATGTGAGAAAAATATAAACATCAGCCCTGCCTTCCAAGAGCATAAAACATAATTGAGAAGGCAATGCAACTGTAAGAAAACACCAGAGAGCCATACATGAGAGGCTGTTATGTCCAACACTACGTGTTAGTGCATAAGAAGAAAAAGTTTGGGAATAAAGAGGGGTGCTTGAGTAAGAGGGATAACACTGACAAGGTGATGGGGTCTGGATACGATCTAGAAAAATGGAGTATTTGGAAAGAGCTGGGGAGTAGGGCAGACTAGAGGCATAAAGGAAACATGGCCGACTCATGGAGAACACCCAAAGAAGGCTTGGGGCCTTTGTGGCTCATGGGGAGAAAGGAAATGAAGCTGGGCATATACAGGGAAGTCGAGCTCTGGAGGACCTAGCATGAGAGAAGTGCTGATAGTTGCTGTCACAGGAAGCGGAGCTCCTGCACTGTCAAAGCAGAGGAGTGACATGCGAACAGTGGTAATTAGAGAAAATTAATCTTGAATGATGGATGCCCCAGAGACAAAAGCGCTCTGTCAGGCTTTTCCCATTGTGAGAAATTGAGGGATGAGATTAGACAGGAAGAAATGGTGAGGGAAGCAGCCAGGAAACATTTCAAGGAAACAGTAGCAGGACTTGGTGATAGTTTAGAAAAGGGGGTAGAAAGACAGAAAAATATTACCGGCCGGGGAAGCGGCCTGGTGTGCAAGGAGATCTCTGCACCAGGACTCAGCCCCTTGTCCACCGTGAACCCCCAAACACATTCTCTAACCCCGCTAGACATCGGTTTTCTCCCCTGCTAAAGGGGGCAGAGTGAGAAGGATGAGATCATATCCCGGCTCTAACATCCTAGCAGGGCTGTGAAACTGGAAAAACAGGAGCAGGCAGGTAAAAGGAAACGATGAATTTGGCTTTCACAGATCACACGCAAGGTAAATAAGGGATGTTTGATTTATACGAGCCTTGTTTCAAACAAACTGAAGAGTATCATAGACTTGATAAATTTTAAAATAATTTAAGAAATCATAACAATGTTGCCTTTTTAATAAAAATCTGACCAAGTTAAAAGCCATTACACCAGACTGAGTTTCTAATCTAAATAAACTACAAATTACAGCATTGTGCTATTTCACATTAAAACACAATCTGTTTTCAAATAGTTATCTTTAAAAAAATTTTTTAAATTGTTTTTCACACAACAATATTTAATTTCTTTCTAACAATCCCATAAGTAGGGTACATGCGAGAGAGATGCAGGAGAGGTAAACTGACAATTGTGGTAGTAGCCATGGGGGGAGATAAACTGACAATTGAAAGCAGTGGGCAGGAGGCTAAAATACAAATAACTCTGAAGTATGATATTTTAGACTTGGTTATTTAAAAAAAAATTGTACTTCTTTCTCTATATTAGAATACATGTACAGTTGGTTTAAAACACTAATTATACCAAAAATATAGGTTAGCTACAGCCTATTTAAAATATAGCCATTGCTAATGCTTAAGACATTACCTACTGCTCGAAGGCAAAGGCCACCTCTTTATAACCTCTTGTGCCTGCTAATATGTTTATATACAGCGGGTACCCAATAAATGTTATGAAAGATTCTGCCTGCTTAAGAAAAATTTTCCAAGCCATACAGTGGCGTCTTAAAATCTTCTAGGACATTGCCAAAGACTTGTAAATGTAGTAATTTTGCAACATTAGGCATCAATGGAGATATCTTCTTTTCACTGCTTTGAAAAATCAAAAGATGCTGCTATTATCATCAATAACTAGTATTTATTAAGCATTATTTTGTGCTACAACCTGGACGTAATATTTTATGGGGACTATCACTTAATCTTCTAGACTGCTCCACAAGGAAGAGGTGCTGGTAAGATCACTATTTGGAGATGATAATCTGAGGCTCCGAAAAGTCCAAGGCCACACACCTACTAATGGAAAAACATCAAAAAGCTTCCAGGGGCTTCTGCTGATTCTGTTCCAACTTTTTACTTCTCACAATTCACCACACAGAAGAATGAGTCTTCCCGTCCATTCCCACAGCCTTGTGCAAAAATAAAAGTGATAACAGAACACTGAGGCTGCTTCCCGAGTGGCAGTAAGGGTTCCATGGTTTGGAGAGGCACATGCTGTCACTCTCCTAGTGTCAGGTCAGAGGGTGGTACAGTCACTGTCAGGGTTGAGCAAATTTCCAAGGGGTTTCATTTTTCTTTTAGAATTCCCTCCTTGTCACCACCTCTTTGTCATCTACCCCGCAAGAGTAAATGGCCTGGGATGCCTGTGGGTGCTGTTGCAAGCAGTAGTTAAGAGGACGCTTAGAGCCTATCCCAATGGAGTCACCTCCTGAAGAACTCCTGCAAACCTAGACAGGATCTCGAGGCGTCTTCTAATCATATACAACGTGGAAATTCCTATCAATTATTAGTCAATCTGTGATCAATAAACTTACATGGAAAAGAATTAAATTTCTGACCATCAACTTCATCCTCAGTGACTTGGCTGTTCTACAAGCTAGTGTTACCCGGTCAAACCAGTAACAACTGTGTCATTTTTGTGGTCTGTTGCGGTCAAACTTCCTACGGCAATCACACTGAAGAGCCCACTGGCCTGCTGTTAGAAAGTCTGGCTATGTGATCACTAGCTGGGTGTATTGACAGGTCACTCGAAATCCTAGAAACTCAGTTTCAGTCCATGAGTCTAAAATTATAATGGAATTCAATATGACACTGTAAGCATGTAATATGTTATTGTTTTATTAATAGTTTTATTGAGAAATTATCCACACCATATACTCACCCATTTAAGATGTACAATGCATTGATTTTTAGCATTTTCACAGGGTTGTGAGACCATCAGCAACATCAATTTTTGGACATTTTCATCATTCCAAAAAGAAACCCTTTGCTCATTAGCAGTCATGTCCCATTTACCCCTAGATTCCCAACCCACTAAATCTATTTTTCATTCTATGGATTTGCCTATTCTGGACATTTCATATAAATGGAATCATACGATAAGTGGCCTTTTGTGACTCACTGCTTTTACTTAGTATAATGTTTCCAAGGTTCATCTGTGGTGTAGGATGTATTAGTACTGCATTATTTTTTTGCTGAATAATATTCTACTTTATGAATACATCGCATTTTATTTATCCATTTATCAGTTTATCAACATCTGGGTTTTTCCACTTTTTTTATATACACATAGTGTGTATAATGCTACTTAAACATTAGCATACAATTTTTTTTTTTTTTTGAGGGCAGTGTCACTGGCCCTCATATGTGGGACTGAACCGGGGCCACTGGCTTCCCAAGCCAGCGCTTAACCACCACGCCACTCAGCCGTCCGTAGCATACAAGTTTTTACATGGACATATTTCTCATTTTCCCTGGGTATATACCTAGAAGTGGAATTGCAGGGTCATAAGGTAATTCTATGTTTAATCATTTTTAGGAACTTCCAGACTGTTTTCCAAAGCAGCTGCAATATTTTGCATTCCCACCAATAGTATATGAGGATTCTAATTTCCCCACCTCCTTGCCAACAATTAGCTGTCTTTATTTATTATAACCATCCTAGTAGATGCAAAGTAGCATCTCATTAGGATTTTGATTTCCATTTCCCTGACAGGTAATGATATTGGGTATCTTTTTCTGTGCTTATTAACTATTTGCATATCTTCTATAGAGTAATGTCTATTCAAAGCCATTACTCATTTTTCAGTTGGGTTGTATTTTTATAATTGAGCTATAAGAGTTCCTTATATATTTGGTATACCAGTCTCTTACCAGATATATGATTTGAAAATATTTCTCAGTGCTTACGGACTTAAATAAAGCAAGATCTGAAACTCAAAAAAAAAAAAAATATTTCTCCATACTGTGTGTTGACTTTCTTGATGGCGTGTTTTGAGGCACAAAAAGTTTTTAATTTTAACAAAGCTCCATTTGTTTATTCTTTTTTTTTCAAGCTAGTTTATTTGGTTATTTTTTTTTTATTTTTATTTTTTTAATTCTTTTGAGGGCAGTGTCACTGGCCCTCATAGGTGGGATCTGAACCAGGGCCGCTGGCATCCCAAGCCAGCGCTTAACCACCACTCCTCTTGGCCGGCCCTGTTTCTTCTTTTGTTGTTTGTATATTTTGGGATAGTAAGAAACCATTGCCTAACTGAAGGTCACAAATATTTATCTGTGTTTTCTTTTAAGAGCTTTATAGTTGCAACTCTTACATTGAGGCTTTTGATCCATTATTTTGTTTTCTTATATGATGACAGGTAAGGGTCTAAATTCATCATTTTGCATGTGACTATCCAGTTGTCCCATCACCATTTGTTGAAAAGACTCTTCTTTACCTCATTAAATTGTCTTTGCACCCTTGTTGAAAATCAATTGACTATAAATATGAAAAGTCATTTCTAGACTCTCAGTTGTATTCCAATGGTATATGTCTATGATTTATATATGGATAGTACATAAAGTATGCATACATAAAAATCAAGCCAGAAAGACCTCATATGTCATCAAAAGCCTGTCTTCAGATTTGACCTAAAAATCCATAGAAATGAAAACCAGAATTCTCTGTGTGTCCTCCTGCTGACCTTGCATTTACTGATACTTCCCTGTTCCTTTTATTGATTATACCTACTGAACACCACCACCAATGTGTGAATGTCTCACCCAAAAGCAAAAGTCGAAATCATTTCTTATGAGCATTGTAAAGGTTGTTGGAGAACTTTACCTTCCTTTCCTAGTAGAGGGGCTACTTTCCTATTAGTACTACTTGTTTTCTCTTCTCTTTGTAGGGGAAATTTAGATGACTTACCAAGCACAGAGAAACAAAATAGAAGCAAAACAATTTCCAGTTTATTATTCAAGCAGTCTCTCCTCAACCTTTTTTCTTTTTCTTTCTCTCTCTTTTTCTTTTTTTGAGTTGAGGTGGTTTCTGTAAGTAGCTTTAAGTGTAAATGCACAAGGTCTGATCCAAGTGAGGATGGATGAGGGGAGGTGGGAGGATGCTGGGGGAAGGATGTAGGGGAGAGAAAGGTGACATTTTTCCAATTTTAGGTTTAGGCCCAAAAGAGAAATAATTAATCTCATTTTGTCTTGCAAGAGATTAAAAAAAAAACCGAACTCATGAAAATCCTGAGACAAACAAGCCCTTCTATTATGCTACTTGTGCCTTGCAGAGCATATGAAAGCTGTTTCACTGAGGCATTTGCTATCTGAGTTGTTATTCAGGAAATCGCCAACTATAAATCTTGGTCTCTATCATACAGTGCTGTATGGAATAAATGTCCCGAAAGTAGAACGGCTGGCCAAAACCCAGAAAATGTGTTTTTCTGTACGAACCGTGTTTTAATGCAGGGCCCTGTTCCATGAACTTTCAAGTGCTACAAAGTCAATTTCTCTCCCTCAATGTTTTGAAATCAGCATATGAAATATTTTACAAAAGCATAAAAACAAAGACCAGATATTTTTATACATACAGTGTGATCGGTCACTTTTGTGCCAATGGATGTAAAACATCAGAAGGACGGGATTAAGCTCTCATGGTAAGATATTTTCATTCCTAGGAGGCAGCTGCAAAACTGTCACCAGGGTTCTATGAGCTCAGGGGAACGGAGACGTAGGAAAACACACGCTGCACATCCAGGGGACTCCATCCTTCTCTCATACCAAACTTATGTGGTTCAGTGTAAGGAAAAGGATGTGAAGTGTTAAAATGACGCTAATTATTTTCTTTAAAACACACATAATGCCATGAAAAGGATCAATATATGACTCCAAGACCTAACAGGGATGGAGCAGACTTCCAAGGACTTATTTCTCACTCTCCTCTTTAGGAGGGAGATGATATAGCAGAAATCTGTTGAGTTTGGCAAGCATTTTCCAAACTGTGTTGCACAGAATGCTGGCTCAGTGAGATGCTAATAGTGTTCTGGGGGGGAGGAGGGAGCAAGGGGGCCAAATAAGTTTAGAAGATGTTGCCTTCTATATCGTCCCTTGAGGATTCATAAGTTGTATTAGCATCCTGAAAGCTCAGGGAATTCCTAATGTAGGGAACCAAGTTTGATTTCTTTTAACCCAATGTTTCTCCAGTTTTTTTTTGTTTTGTTTTTTAATCACAGAACTCCTTTCCTCAGAACATTTGGCAACATTTCATACAATCAAATGGCAGGCAACTGATAGAAACAGTACAATTTGGTGATTAAACCATGGCATCTAGGGTTACACTTTCTGGGTTCAAATTGTAGTTTCAGAACAAGACCAGTGATTTCTCTGTAAAAGGAGGATATTTAAAGAATCTACCCTTGGAGGGCTGTTGGAGGGAGTAAATGAGAATCCGTATCAAATGTTTAGCACTGTGCCTGGCACACAGTAAGAGCCCAGCAAACATTAACCACAAATATTAGCATGTCCCCCAGTTTGAATCTGGTACTTTCCAGACACTGCTCCAAGTGGTGAATCAGGCAAAGCCCCTCAGTTTACTGAGCAGTAAGGCTCAGATTTTCACGGATGTTAGGATGACACTAGTTCAAAGGGGTTTTGAGGATTAAATGAAATGGCACCAGTGCAGAACCTAGTAGACAGCTGACACGCAGAAGTCACTCATGTGATTCTCTTCTCTTCAAACAATCAAGTTTTTCAAAGAAGCTTTCTGGGTGAGTTATATCGTAGAGAAGGATATTTAATGCATTAATGTTACCCTTCTTCCTCTATGTTCCCTTAGCCATGGGGTGAGATAGCTATGTTGGCTGAGGCATTGACAGATATAAGAAAGCCTGCAAACTTTGTAGCCTGATTTGTAATAGGTCTGATTAATTTTTGAAATTTTGATATAAATTTTGAAGAAGAAATGGAAAATTATCTCACAGAATACACTGTTGCTCAAATATATGCTCTATTCATAATTCTTCCTAACTCCAGGAACCAATCAGATATTGCACTTCTATTTAGGTTTGGCCCAAATAATCATCTACCTAGGATATGTTATACTGATATTGCAACATGCCTGGAGGGCCAACTGGCTTAGCATATGCAAATATATAAACACACAAAAAAGACATTTACTAGTGTTAAAATTTCTAGATAGGCAGACACTGAATAAAGGAATGAGCCTACAAAATTTAAAAACAATTTTAAACTCGAAAACATGCACTAGTTTTTAATGGTACCATGCAAAGTTGGTCTTAGGCTTCAACATTTGGTTGGGAAGGGAGAAAAAGGAAAGGGGAGACAATACATAATGTGTTCAATATCATGGTTTTCGACAGATATCTTAGATGACTTGGTTCAAGTGTTAAATATTGGGTTGTTGGAAAAGTGATGACATATTTTTCCTATGTTTTTCATTGCAAAAATGCATCATGACTTTTTTGACAACCCAATATTTAATAGTGTTTTACTAATACACTGACTTAAACTTTTATCTGAAACACTCATATACTGGAAGAAAACCAAAAAGGTAAGTGTATACAGGATAGTCGACACCTAGGTGATAATTAAAGAAATATATATGCCTGAAAAGAAATGCGTATGCATGAAAACAGTGTTGGTGCCTTTGGTATCTGGGACCCAGGTGAGAATGAGAGGAGCCACAAGTCACCCCTCCCCAGAATCTTCCGATGTTTTATGCCCTCAACTGGCGTGTAATATATGAACCTGTAGGTTCTCAGGTATATGACCTCCCCAATATGTTTGAACAGTTATAAACTATTGGTACAAACTTTTGGGGAAGAAATTTGATGATATAATAGTAAATAATTACTGTATACCTATGAAGTTCGGGCATGGTATTTTATAAAATTTCATTTACTCTTCTCATAGCCCAATGAGTTATCATCTTTCTTAAAAAAAAAAAAAAAAGAGTCAGATACCAAGAAAGATGAAATATATTGTCCAAGATCAGATATAAGTGGAGAAACCATAATTCAAACCCAAATATCATTCTGAAATCTAAACAATAACCACCACACTCTATTGTTTATTAAAAGACTATATCTGGAAATTTCAAACACAGCCAGATATTTTACTTTATGAATACTGCTTAATAAATACAGCTATGGTCCAAGATTTTTGTGTAACACAAAAACTGGAAACCTAAGGTGCCTAACAAAAGCATGTTTATCCACTGGACAGAATATTGTATAGCCACTTGAGATATTTTCACAGACTATTTAAGAAAATGAAAAAAATGCTGGTGGTAAATTAAGAGAAATGGACAGGGTGAAAAATTATACAAGAAGATAATTTTATTTTTAAAATTACATGTATTTAAATGTATGCAGACTAAAACATATATAGCAAAACATTAACAGTGGTTTTCTTTCTATAATAACATTATTGGTGAAATTCTTCATTCTTTCCTGTATCTTAATTTTTTTTATCCTAAGCACATATTATTTTCAATAATGAAATACAATGTATTCTAAAGTTCCTGCCTCTTTCCAATATATAAAAAGCAACAGCTTGTTTGCTGATTATACTTAACACTTGAGGCAAAATGGAGTCTTGTGGCAGTAGAGGGGAAATTAGAGGTTGGTGATTTACTCTAGTTTGTGATGAGGGATGGAAGTAGGAGAGACAAAAAGGAAACTTTTTTTTTTTTTTTTTTGAGGGCAGTGTCAGTGACCTTCATATGTGGGACCCGAACCGGGGCCCCTGGCTTCCCAAACCAGCGCTTAACCACCGTGCCACTTGGCTGGCCCAAAAAAAGGGGAAACATTTTAAAACTTATTTAAAAAGCATATTGGTAGAGACACTTAACTAATAGGATTCCCCCTTGAGAAAAACATTAAGTACATATCTTTTCATGTACCTCTAACCATGTCAACAGCCTGGCTTTAAGGTTTAAAAAGTAAAGGAGGAGGAATGTCATTAATGCATACATTAAATAAGTGAAACGAATCAAGAATACAGCCTGGATTATCTCTGCTGCTCAGAGTAAAATGTGAGAGGAGACAGAGAAATTGAAGGAGAAATTATTAAGCAAAAAGGAATCTGAACTTGACATTAAATAAGTGAAACGAATCAAGAATACAGCCTGGATTATCTTTGCTGCTCAGAGTAAAATGTGAGAGGAGACAGAGAAATTGAAGGAGAAATTATTAAGCAAAAAGGAATCTGAACTTGAAGATTTAGAAAATTCTTAGCCTATTAAAATTGCAAAAAATGTGAAAAGAAAATAACACAAAAGGTGCAGCTGGACAAACACTACGTCAAGATTGTGACGGATGGATTTAATCAGCCATCTCAGCAAAAGCCAGGAACAGAGATGGGTTTATATTAGTAGAAACACAACCAGCTTAGACTAAAGGGGACAGAGACAGGACAAAAATGAAGGAATGTGACAGTAGAAATCTCTGGCTGTGTTGTCTATCAAGACAAGGGAAGAAATGACCCTGAAGGTGGTTTAGAGATTGACAGGGCTGCCATTCCCACCACAGGCCCAGACTGTGTCTCCTCCTTGGTTTCACTGGGCCAGGCTGCAGCCCCAGTGGGTCTGGAGGCAGGGCTATCACCCTGGTAGACCCAAAGCACAGAGCATCAAAGGGATTGCTCTCCAGTCTTAAAATCACATGGAATTTGCCCAGCTAGGTTTTGGACTTGCTTAGATCCATGATCCCTTTCTTTTTTCCAATTTCTCCCTTTCAGAATGAGAATGTCTATCCTAAGCATGTCCCACCATTGTATTTTAAAACTTGCCTAGTTTCACAGGTTCACAGCTAAGGAAGAATTTTGCCTCAGGATTGCCTCACAGCTAAGGAAGAATTTTGCCTCAAGGCTTACTCACATATTTAGATGATATTTAGGTGAGATTTGGACTTAGAGTTGACACTAGAATGGGTTAAGACTTGGGGGCCTCTGGGATATAGATGAATGTATTTTGTACATGAAAAGGACACAAATTTTGGTGGTCCAAAGGGTGGAGTGTTATTGGCAGAGTTGTGTCCCCTCCAAATTCATATCTAACCCTCAGTACCTCAGAATGTGATTCTATTTGGATAAGGGCCTTTAGGAGGTGCTGAAGTTAAAATGAGGCCATTTGGGTAGACCCTAATCCAATGACTGTGTTGTTATAAAACAGATTAGATTAGGACAGACAGAGAGAGAGAGAGACACCAGGGCTGTGCAAGCACAAGAAAAATCACTGACGACACAGGGAGAAGGCAGCCATTTGGCTAGTCGAGGAGAGAGGCCTCAGAAGAAACCAATCCCACTGACACCTGATCTTGGAGTTCCAGCCTCCAGAACATTGAGAAAATATATTTTTGTTGTTTAAGCCACTCGGTCTGTGGCATTTTGTTATGATAGCCTAAGCAAGTAATATATTAGCTAAAACATCTATCCCCATCGCCCTCTAAAACCCCTTACCCAATTTTATTTCTCTTCACTGCATTTATTACTACCTGGCACATTATATCATATTTATTTGACTGACTCACCTGCTTAGAATGTAAACTCCATAAGAGTAAGAACCTTGTCTGTCTGGAGAAGCACATGGCTTCTCCAAGGTTAAAAGCACAAACTGTAGACCTGAACTCAACCTCTGCCACTTACCAGTTGTATGCCTTGGGGAACTGACTTAACTTATGTCTAGTTTCCTAATCTATAACTTGGGGATGGCTGATAATAGGATTGTTTCAGAAGGTTGTTGTGAGTTAATGGAAGAAAAGCATAGTGCCTGGCACATCATAAGCGTCTTTGGTGGTCATTATTGTAGCTTTTATTGCTCACGGCTATAGCCCAGGACCACTCTCTGCCCAACTGACAACATAATTCACTGTTGGCATCTATCCTTCCGCACTATTTGTTTAGCTGCCCCCTGTCATTTCTATAGGGCAGCAGCTAACCCAGCATTTCACTGTGTCAAACATGCCTCCTCTCTTCACAGTCTGCAGTATCCCTTCAGTGAGTCCAGACCAACCCCGCCAGCTCCCCTGCCAACACCATACAGTCTATTGCCTTACTCAGGCTATAGACTTAAATGATATTCAGCAGGGACTATACAAATATTTATACTCGTATATGTTCATGAGCCAGGTTTCCACTATAATGGGGCTCCCACCATACTGACAATGCCAACCAAACCCCACGGCAGCTCACATTTGCTTAGCACATTGTCCAGCACTTAGCAGGGAGTTGGCCTTTACATGAATGTGTTCTCACACTAACTTGATGAGATGGGTGTGATTCCACTTTAATAGAGAAGGAAAGAGGCTCACAGGTTAAGTTACTTGCTCAAGATTACAGAGCTAGTAAACAGATTTCCAGGTTGTCACCCTCAGGGCATACCTGGCAGTCATGCTGCTCTGACAAACTCTTCAAGATGAATATGGTGAACAGGGCTTACACTCCGTCCTAGGAATGTTCACTTCTTGAGTGGAAACTCACAGCGAAGCCGTCTCTAAAACTAAATGATAAGCCAGTTCTGATCTTCGTGGACTTTCTTTTTTCCCAAAGCAAGGTGGATCTGTGCTTTACCACAAAATGAACGTAAACATCCTCCTGGGGTGTGGCTGGCGAGGGCTGTCACTATCAGAGTGTCTGTAGGAAGCATCTGAGCACTGGACTTTGGGTTTTCAAAAATATAGCTTTAAACTTGGTTCTGCAACTTATTATTAGCATGGTACGCAACCATCAACCTGGGCCGCAATCTCCCCTTTCAGAAAACTGGATACAACACCAGATACCTCACAGAAATGTCATCAGAATTAAAACAGGTACCACGTGTGGAGTCAGTCACCTGGTTAAAAAGTCTCCTGCATGCAACAGATATTTAAGAAACAACTGTTCACAAAGAAAAAAAAAAAAGAAAGGAAAGAAGGGAAGGAAGAAAAAGGAGTCAGGTAGGAAGTAGGTGCCCATTTAAAGAGCGGACAACACCATTTCTCCACGAAGCGTCTTTCCTATGCACCTTAGCAGCGTGGCAGCAGTGACCTGAACAAGTCAGGTCCAAAGTCCTCCGGGTGGAGACTGTGGGGCATAGGACACCATGTGGGAAAACCAGCAGACCAAAGTGCCTTGGGGAACTGAACTCCAAAACTGGGCTCTATCTACCTTACTTCCCTAGAAGCTATTATAGGTGGGACAAGACTGTAACACACATTTGCAGTACAAACACTTTAGTTTTGCAAGATAACCCTGAGCTGCGGTGCAGAGGAAAAGTAAAAAACAAACCGAAAGTCACTGGCAGCAGTTTCCTGGCAAACCAACCCTCATCTGAGGCTTCTGCATAAATTGGGCTTAAATAACAACTGAAGACTTGATGCAGCAGATTCCCCTTCCTGGGTTTGTCTACATTGTGCACATGATCTAACCACAAAATAATCACTGTTCTTGCTCTTTTAAGCCTTTATTTGCCCCAACATCGGCAGGAAAATGAAAGCAGCACACTTAGTAAAATTGTTGTCAACTTACCTAATTTGCCACAACTCCTTCCTACTCTCAACCCTCTTTTTAAAGCCCTTTCCCACTTCTTAGCCAAACATTCAATATGGGATTGTGAAATAATGGACACTCTAGAACACCAAGAGAACGCCACGGCTAAAGCCAGGTCATATTTCAAAATATAAGAAATCTAATTGGCACATGCTACATCCAGTATGGATTTCCTTCCTCCACTTCCTCCCCTTAATCTACAGGTATCTTGTGCTTATAGGTAACCCTTTCCTGGAGATGGGGAATAAGGAAAAGCTATGAAGACTGATCTTCCTAGAGTCTAAAAGATAAAAAAATAGTAGTTCTCGGCAGGTGGTAGAGAAGTAACAGGACAAAGACACTTGGTAAGTTTAATCGTGAGAAATGTCATTTCAGAACCGTATCCAGAGCCTCTTCCTTCTCTACCTGTGTCCTTTGCCCAGCCCTTATTGATTACACCCACCCCCACCACCAGCTGTACCAAGACAGCGACAAACTGGGACTCACTTGATGCCATCAATCATCATCACTAAGGGGAGAATGAAAAGAACCCAACATATGTTCTTGCAAATGCCTCCCACTCCTCTTCCTCTTCACCAGTACACAATCTTTACAAGCAGCAAGCCACTTTTTAATAGTCCTTCAGTGGAAACATATGATGAGCAGACAGTAGAAGCAACCCAAGCACCATCCTTTTACATATGTGTGTCCATATTTACGATTCACAGTTCACACACTCCCCAGGCCGAGCCAGGGCTGCACACCAACTGGCTACTGACAATTCAGACCACAGTGCGTGGAATGACTGATGATTTAAGCAATGCTGCACTCATGCCAGGCAGGATGGTGGAATAGAAAGGATGCACCATACAGGTAGCAGATGGTACTCTCTGTAACTGGTTTTGAAGACAGAGAACCTACAGTTCCTTATTTCTCGGCTGACCACTGTGATGCTTGATAAATCAATTCCTATGGCAACAGCTCTAAGTATAACACTCTAAAAATAAAAGAAGGATGCTTTAAATGAAAGATAGACACCTACATGCATTTCTGGGAATACAGTGAGAGGCTGAATGTGGCAATTTGCATCATAAGACACAGAATGCTTTCTCTCTTTAACTGCATAATCCCCTATTGCACATCTATACTGGTTAAATAAGGGGGAAAAGTCCACCACAAGAAACTATATGTATGAGGGTATTAATCACAGTGATATTAAAAAATGAACAACTTATAAGTTGTTTCACAGCACAGATTGTGAAGTTATGTGCATAGTATAGATGAAGCATGCAGCCATTAAAATTTACAAAGACAACATAGCAAAATGGAGGAATGAGGATGTAATAAAGTGAATAAAACAATAATAGAAAAATACATGACTTTTTGTTACAACTATGTCAGGTGTGCCTGTATATGAACAAGTTAGGAAAGTTGATATATTGGGTTGGTGAAATTCTAGGGTTTCCTAAATTTGTTTTGAAATGTTGTTTGTGATGAACAAAAATTAAGATACATGAATTTCGTCCCATGTGCATACATTACCAAATAAAAAATTTTAAAGCACTTAACAACCACCCACTCCATACATATAACATTACAAAATAAGCTTACAAAGCAAAATGTTCTTATTATACCAGAACCTATAGGAATCTAACAAGTAAGTACTCCTCTCAAAGTTATACCCTGGGTTCCCTTAACTAGATATCTTTCCTCCCAGCTCAACCAGAAGCAGCCCACCAGGGGGCAGTATTTGCTGCTATGCTCTCATACTTCCTTGATTTATATGCAGTTTAATAATTAATTAGATCCCTGCCACCCAGAATATCTTCCCAGGACCAAAGGCAACTGCAAACTTGTCTCTGCCAAACACTCCCACACTTGAGTCTCAATGTTTCTTGGCTCTGAGAAGCACAGACACCCCTGTACCCCTGTGATCTGAAAATAGGAGCCCGTGGATGCTTCAGAGTCCTTACACCTTACCAAATAAGGCATGTTAAAAAGTTTTTTTAAACTAAGGTCCTTTTCTTAGAAGTCAGGTGTTTTTTTGTTTGTTTGTTTGTTTGTTTACTATTTCCTAGTTTTTGGGTTAGAACAGTAGCTACCTGGATGGAGTGGCCATCAAAGCAAGAAGCGGGAAGAAAGGGGGCTGTCAGACCTGCTAGAAAGTGGTGTCTGAGGGAGCTGCCCTTATAGTATGTTAGGGCAATGGGGTCCCTAATTGCCATCCACAGTGATTTCTCCCTCAGAGAGCCTTTGAGATGCGTAAGAATTTCCAGACAGATAATTAAGTACCATTTCACTTGTCTAACAATTTCATCATTGTTCTATATTTAAGTAGACATCAGAAATAGAGAAAACTTTTTTTTCTGTGACAAACCCTTACAGAAGGCGGAAATGCAAGTCCACATGAATAAAAAGGCAATCTTGTCCCACCCACCTTGGGGGAAAAGCAACAGACAAGTGGAGCTTTTAGCAGGGAAGGGCAAGGAAAAGCCAGAAAACACGCTTCTGGATAGTAAGAAAAATTCAAACTCCATAGCTGATTATGTGTGGATAGGAAAGAGAGCACAGGCAAGAGTGATGGGGACACACACACACACACACACACCATGGTATCCCCCTCTGACAGGAAGCACAAATCATGTGGACTAACTTAGTGAATGACAAGGTTTCCAGTTTGGCAAATAAACCCCCAAAAGAGCTTCAGAGATGAAACCTGTTGGAGGGGAGGTGAAGCAGAGGGTGGGGGTGGGGAGGCGAGCTGCCTAAAGCACCCAGATGCACCATCACGATCTCCTACGACCACCACCATGTTCACTTAAATGTTTCACCTTCAGTGAAGTCATAAGCGACCACACAGAGAGAGACAGGCTGAAAGCCACAAAGAGAGCCACACGAAGGTTTTAGGGAACAGGAGCTGGCTATAAGAGAACACTATTACACTCGGGCGTTCTTAGGTTTCAGGAAATGTGGCTTGACCGATAGTATAGCCAGCTCTGTGCAATAACAAATCATACTGTGAGGGTGTTCTAGGGATGGCTTGGGTTTCACAATGCCTCCATTTCATGGCTGCAAGGCAGCCTCACCTAACACCTTCTAGTACTGATTATCTGTAAGACACAGGATCTGAAGCTGACCAATTATCATGCTGACAATCTAAATATCTACAAAAGTTGCTACATAAACAGAGTCTAATAATTCTAGCACATATGCAGAATATTAAATGGTTGGGCACCCCCCACACACACACATACACGCAAACATAAAGATAGCCTCTGCATACATGAAAAGCAGGTTTATTGATATGATCCCTGGAGGACAAGAACAAGCAGCGACACCGAAGTGCCACTAAGCCAGCCTATGGCAGAGCTGGCAGAGGCTGCATTTATTTGCCTTGTGCACCTAGAGAAACACGATTTCAAAGTGCTCCAGCTAAGAGGAAACTCTTAAATTTAAAGGGACTTTTAACCCACAGAGACCAATCTGTTGGCAAGACCTGTCCCCAAGGGGGTGGAGGCACGCAAGGATAGATAACAAGGAGATTTCAGATTTTATCGGAAGAGAAAGTGTCAGTGGAGATATTAAGTAGCTAAGGAGAGCAGAAGTATTAGTCACTTCTAATCACCTACATTATTAATATAAATTGGAATAAATCCAGACTAACTTTAGCCTCAGAAAATCCAGTCTAGGTGGGCTTGCAAACAGATGACTGCAGGGGTGAGGCAGGTACTGGTAGAGGGTGAAGCTGGCTGGGATGGAGCTGTGTGCTATCCGGCTCCGGCCCCACTGCCGTCTTGAGTAAATATGGACCATGGGGGCCCTGCCTTCACCATTTCTTTAGAAGTGAGAAAACCAGGTTTTTATGAGCACTTCTGATTTTTAAATGCTCAGGACTAATTTAAAAATAGTTAAGCACTCCGCAGGTTGAATGAAACACATCTTAAACTTTTATAACATTTCAAAGGGATGTGAAAGTATGCCCCATGAATACATTTTCAGATGGGTAAAGGTTGGCCATGAATTTACAGGGGTAAAAACATCTGCTCTTTTTCAGCATATTCTCAAAAAGAAGAGCTTAAAAAAAAAAAAAGCAAGGCAATATATTTACATAATTATTAAATTTATGATAAAAATACATTAGGAGATGCATAAAAGTAAAATCGGGACATTACGGATATATGCAAATTAAAACAAACAAAGAAAACTCCTTATACCCATTAGGATGGCTATTTTAAAAAAAACACAGAAAATAACAAATGTTTAATTAATACAGATAAAGTGAAACACTCATGTATTATTGGTAGGAACGTAAAATGGTGCAGCCACTATAGAAAACAGTTTGGAGGTTCCTCAGAAAGTTAAACATGGAATTATATATGATCCAACAATTTCACTTTTGGGTATATGCCCAAAAGAATTGAAAGCAGGGACTCAGATACTTGTACACCAATGTTCATCGCAACACTATTCACAATAGCAAAAGATAGAAACAACTAAGGTGTCCAACAGATGAACTGATGAACAAAATGTGGTACTATCCATACAATGGATTACTATTCAGCCTTATAAATAAATTCTTATATATGTCCCAACATAGATAAACCTTGAAGTCATTATGCTAAATAAAGTAAGCCAGACATAAAAGGACAAACACTGTATGCTTCCATTTATAAACTAGTCAAGTTCTATTGACAGAGAGTAGAATGGTGGTTGCCAGGGACTGGGGGGGGGGCAGGAATGAGGTGTTAGTGTTTAAAGGATATAGAGTTTCAGTTTTGCAAGAAAAAAAGTTCTGGAGATGGACAGTGGTGATAGTTGTACCAACATTGTAAACATACTTAATGCCAATGAACTATACATTTAAAAATGGTTAAAATGGTAAGTTTTCTTTTATACACACACACACACACACACACACACACACGATGCCAAAAAATGTATATACATTCTAAGAAAGGAAAATAACTGTATTAAAATTGTAATATTCAATATATACCAATAACAAAAGATGAATACAAGTCACATTTGACTTCTGCAATAGCAAGAGGTGCTCAAAGTGGTTACCATCAGCGTAATTTTAATAGTTTTTTCCTTTCTTTTTTTAAGATTTTTATTGGGGAATTGGGGGAGGGGAACAGCGTTGGGGAATCGGGGAAGGGGAACAGACAAGTTGCTGTTGTTCTTCACTTTAGTTGTGGAGGACGCTGCTTCACTGGCCCATGTTGGTATCATCATTGTGCTCTTCCCAGGTGAGGCAGATCAGTCGCCGGCCTCTGGATGGTTGCTCACCGCCGCTATTGGCAGCTCGCGCTGGCTGCCGGCCACTCACTGTAGCCTATGGCAGCCCACTGCAGCAGGGGCTGCAGCCTACACCGTTGCCGGGGCTCGCACAGCCCAGCTCCAGGTGGAGCTGTTGTTAGCTGTAGAGGGCAGTGTCCCTGGCCCTCATATGTGGGATCCGAACCAGGGCTGCCGGCGGCGTCCCAAGCCAGCTCTTAACCAATGCGCCACTCGGCCGGCCCACTTTTCTCCTTTCTTAAAACGTGTATATATATCACACAATAACAAAATTAACAAGAATAACAGGGATATACATAGATAGGTAGTCAAAAGGAAGTGCCTTTATTATTAACACCTGCTGGCTTTCCAAGGAATGAATTCAGGGACAAGGACCTCCTGTCCCCCCACCCCCACCCACCACCACGCCTTAGCTATTACAGCTTGATTATGGTTCTGATGAATTGTTATGACTAACAGGAATCTCATTGCCCTACAGGAATCCTCCACAGGGCCACCGTGTATGGTCCTCCAGGTAGCACACTGTGCCCAGGATCCTGGCCCCAGGGACCAGCCTGTGTGCTCCACTGACAGGCCCTGTGTCTGGAGGAGGGGACATCTTTTCCTTCTTACAAAGGCCCTATAGACTAGTGGTGGCCCTAAGCTTCACCACCCTCAAATTGGTCTTCTCCTCTCATTCCCTATTTCTGCTCATGATACCCTGTCTTCTCATTTATCCCAGACTGAAACTGCGACGTCCCTTACTGTTCTTCCAGTCAGCTATTAGCTGCTATCAGCTCTGCTTCTCCCCTCCTTCCCACTGCCACTTACCCTATTCAAGCCCTCTGACCTCTGGTCTGGACGTTTACCTCGCATTTAGTGCTCCATACCTCTGGCACCCCCTTCCCAGATGATCCAGTTTACAGGCTGCTGCCAGGTTAATTTTCCCCAAATAGGGCTCACCATTTCACTCACATACCTTATTGTTTCTCTTTCCTCTCTTGCATGTGCTGAAAAAAACGACCAATGAAGTAGCTTACTCACACTTAATCGTCAGCTCTACTACCTGAAGTGAAACTGTCAGTTTATTTTGTTTTTTTTGTTTGTTTTTTTGTGTTTTTTTTTTTAAGGGCAGTGTCACTGGCCCTCATATGTGGGATCCGAACCAGGCCCGCTGGCGTCCCAAGCCAGAGCTTAACCACTGCACCACTCGGCTGGTCCCTGTCAGTTTATTTTGATTGTCCCTTTCTTCGGTGACTGTGAAGAAGCAGCAGCAAGTCAAACACTCTTTCCAGCAGAACATTACCTTTCTATTTCCAAGCTAACAAGGATGAAAACTGAGGAAAACTTGGAGAACCTTGAACTTCCTATCCTTAAGCTAATTAAAATGCTATCTCACAGTTCTGGAGGCAGGAAAGTCCAAAATCAGGGCACCAGCAGGCCCTCTTGCTGGTTCATAGCTGGCACCTTAGGGAGCTATGTGAGGTCTCCCCTTTTCTAAACACTAATGCCATTCATGAGGGCTCTACCCTTGTGAACGAATCAGCTCCCTAATCCATCTCCTAATATCATCATCACATTGGTCATCAGTGTTTTAACATACAGATTTTAGGGGAACACGTACATTCAGACCATAACACTGTCCATGGAGACCCCCATAGCACCTTCCTAAAGTGAGATATGTTTTAACACTACAACACAAGTACCAATAAGCATTAACGTGGTCCTGCTCCCTGGTTCTGCAGGAGAGGATGTATAGAAAGAACCACCTAGGCACTGCCAGGTAAGTATTTAAGAAAGGGGTATTACTAATGTAAAGGACACATAGTTGACTGGGATTTTGTTCTTATTCTTAGAATGACTGCCAAGGCCCACAGATGAGGACAAAAGGGGCTAAGTAACCTCCTTAGAAAGCCATAAACATGTAGGGGCAACACTGCCCCCTAGGGCTTACCAAGCAATTACAGGACCAGTCCTACCAGGGGACCATAGGCTCTCCCTCCACCCAGCCCCCAAGGAAAGGGAGAATGGTTGATGCTAGCTTTGTAGCGAGGGCAAGTATCTAGTGTAGGCTACCCACCTGCTCCCCCAACAAGTTAAGCACATGGGAGAGTTTCTAAGAGAGCCTCGACTAGAGACTGGAGTACCTGCAAGTAGTGGGGACAGCATCCTCTTCCTTGCCCGGCTGCTTGCTGAGCTACAGAACCAACAGGCCCACCCTGGGCTGGCACAGCAGCAGAATGTTGCATGCTAGGGAGTTGGGAGTACTTGGCATCCATAAACTGGACGGGGGGGACACTCATAAACACAGCTACTCACACCCATTTTTGAGCTAGAGATCTGGAAGGTGGGAAGTCCCTGGAGGAGCCCCATGCAAAGAGAGCTTAAAGCGATCCAGATGCAAGTACTCCCGGGAAAGAAGATGGGAGTACTCCCGGCTCCATGCCAGTTCTTTACAACCCCTGGGCAGAGTAAGGAGTCCAGTAGCTGCCCAGTTCCTTTTGAAGGAGTATTGAGCTTAGTGGAGCAGAAGCCTTAGGCCTGCCAGGCAGCTGCTGGGCCAGGTGGCAGGACACTCTTGACTCCAAGGAGGCATCGGGAGCTTGAATGGGGCACCTGGCAGTGCCAAAGGGAGACACAGAGAAGCCTGGAGCGAGTCTATAGCACAGGCCCAGGAAAACCACACACACAATCTGTGCAGAGTTCCCCGGGCCTGGAAGGAGCCAGATGGACATACCTTCTCACCACCGACTATGACGCTGAATTCAGTAACTACTGAACACTTGATCTCTGTTTTCTGTCACACTGGGAGAAGCTGGAGCTCAGAAGAGAGAGTGGGGGAGGTGTAGAGCTTGACTTGGATATGAGATTAGGGATTTTAGAAAGGAATTATAGAATATATCCATTCGCCAGGGGCTAGGACGGGAGATTTGAGAGAGCACAGTGGTAAGCAATGCCTGTAGAAAATTAAAGCCATTTCATACTATTATCCCCAATATATTGAGTGAGGATCCTCAAGAAACTGGCTACACTAACAGGGTTAAGTACACATAAATGACCAACTACCCATAAATAAATTGGGTGCAGTTGAAAACAGTACAGCAGGATTACACTCTAGCTTGAGGCAGGCCTGGGGGTCAGCTGTAGGCCCCTCCTTTCACTCTCCAAGGAACAGGCTTCAGCTAAAGGCCTCTGCCAACTCCCACTGCCCTGGCAAGAGTGGGGCAGAGGTCTGCACTGGAACCTCACCCCCTCTCCAAGGTGTTGTACCAGGTAAATGAACAGGTATGCAACACCCACTGTGTAGCAGGCAATATGCCGGTTACTTTCCCTAACCGCTCTGCTAGGTAGGGGCAGTACCCATACATGTCAGAGATTACTTCACCTAAGTGTTACATCTCAATGATGAGATGCCAGTGAAGCCTGACTCTGAACCGAATCCATGCTGGTTCTGCCTCACTACGCCCAAGAGCGAAGGGAGGGAAAGGAGCCCAAAGGACAGCTCCCGTGTCCAAAGTGATTTTAGAACTGGCAGCTGCTCGCCAGCACCTTAAAAACGCACACAATTTTATTTATGTTTTCCAGTCTATAAAACCTGATGTGGGGATAGGTTATTATAAATACAATCACAAGCCAATATGTCTACTCCCTCCCCTAGTAACTCACAAAGGAACACCATCAGCGCTGGACAACTGCAGTCTGACCTTTAGCAGAAAGACAAAAGCACTATTGAAAAAAAAAAAAAAACCAACAAAAACTAGTTCTGAACAGAATGCACTAGTTCTGAACAGAACTCAGACTTGCCAAGCTGTCTGCACTTTGGAATTTTGCAGTGTTTAATGTCAACTGTCCAGAACCGGCCTTTCGGGTCTCTCGGAAAAAATATTTTAATACCACTAGTACTGCCCAGCTCTATAGGTAGCATTTTAGGTAGTCAAAAGTGCGCCGAAAACCACTGCAAGCTACACTGCTCCGGAAAGGCCTTTATTAACCTTTTACAAGCCTTAATCAGGGAATTTATCTTAACTAATCATCTCAGCAGCCCATCCCCTTGCTAGTTGAATCACTATGCAAATATCAGGGCTCTGAGTCACTGAAAATTGTTGAAAGGGATTTGGTTTAGTAAGCACAAGATCTTTTCCTAGAAATGTAAGCTATGCATTAAAAGGTGTCCTCAAACTTTGCCCTCAAGATATCTCCGGTACAGAGCTCACTAAGTGAACTTCCTACACATAAAAATGACAGCGTCCCATTTCAGAGTCTCTCAAACTGTCACACTCCACAGCCACTACTCTTCCTCTGTGACATTAGTATGTCTATACCACACACACACACACACACACACACACACACACACACACACACAGAGCTTTCAATTTCCAGAGTTGAAGACCTTTAAATTTTTGACATCTATGAAACACTCAGCAAGTTTTTGGAGCTATTTTCTAGAGGCACAAAATAAATGGAGAAGGGTCTTAACAGCCTTCTCTTAGTTATGTCTTCATTAACCACAGCCAATACAACTAAAAAATTATAAAACAAAGATTCCCTCTTAATGTCCACCTTGATCCATATTTATCTAGTTTAGTCATAGTAATTGTCCAACCCTCCGTGTAATTTATCAATCCCCACTGGTAAGATTAAGAAGGGCTTTGAGCTAAAGACCTGAATGAGCTTGTTTCAGTCTCCGCCTTGCTACCTACACCAGAGGAATCATCAGCCTTATTCCAGAACAGTCAAAGAAAAGCTTTTTAGGGACCGACTCAAGCCATTCCACCACACAGATCCAGGGTGAGCTTTATGGCCGTCACATGGGCCCCACATTTGGTGTAATGCTCTCCTTTCACCATCTTGAAAGTCTTAATTTTTGAACAAGGAGGGGGGTGTCCTACATTTTCATTTTGCAGTGGGCCTTGCAAATTTTGTTACTGGTCCTGCACAGATCTGATTTCTAAAAATGGCACCGAGGTTTAAAAAAAAAAAAAAAAGTTTTACTTTATACCAGGGTTGTAACTTACAGGGATTTTATTCTACTTTAAAAAACACAGGGGGCCAGCCGAGTGGCACAGTGGTTAAGTGTTGGCTTTGGAAGCCAGCGGCCTCAGTTCGGGTCCCACGTATGAGGGCCAGTGACACTGCCTTCAAAAAAATTAATTAATTAATAAAATAAAATAGATTTATAAAAACAAACAAACATAGATGCTATTATTTTTATATTTTCAAATCCAATAAAAGTAAAGTTCTGAAGTATCCACCTGGATCACTGCAAAGGGTTTATAAACTGTGGGTTTGTCTGGGTTTTTTTGGATCCACTTTTGCTTACCACCAATCTGTCTTCACACAGCCACAGTTTTGTCTAGTACAAACCTGATCTTGTCACTCCAATTTAAACCCTTCAGTGGCATCACTGCCGTCAGCACCAGGCCCGAATTGCACCTGGCCACCAGGCCCTGAGCTCCAGGCTCCCTGCCTGCCCCTTGGTCTCACCCCATTCCTTGCCACCTGTGTCACTGCCTCATGGGCCTTCTTTCAGCTTCTAGAATGTGCCATTTACCATCCCCTTTCACAGCCTTTGCACCTGCTGTCCTCTGTGTCCTAGGGATACATATTTCAATCTAAGTATGTCCAAGGATTTAGATAAAATCAGGCAAAAATCCTGGATTCAAACCAACAACCATTATTGGCTTTCATATCATGAAGGAAACACAAGCGGAGTTTACAAAGGTGTATACTTCTTAGTACATGTGTTTTCACTCACACTCTGCTTTGGGCTCTGTACCCTAATGGTGAGGACAATGAGCCTCATTCTAATGATGAACCCCAGGATAATGATGGGGAGATCTAGGGAAAGTCCATTTTAAAGTTTTTCAGGTCAGGATATAGGGCCTTAAAGGCATCTTTAGGATTTTCCCTGACATGCCAAGCACCATGTTCTCCAACTTGGAAAGCTTTCAGGGAAAACAAACTGAAAAGTATTAATGGGACCTCATCAAAGAAGATATACAGATGGCAAATAAACATATGAAAAGATGCTCCACATCCTATGTTGTCAGCAAATGCAAATAAAAACAGTGGGATACCATTACACATCTATATAATGACGACATTCCTGAACATTAACAACACCAAATTTGGGCGAGAATACGGGGCAACAGGAAGTCTCTTTGCTGGTAAGAGCACAAAATGGTACAGCCACTTTGGAAGACAATTTAACAGTTTCACACAAAACTAAACATACTTTTATCATATAATCCAGCAATCGTACCTCTTTGTTATTTACCAAAGGTGCTGAAAACACGTCCACACAAAACGTGCCAATGCATGTTTATACAGGCACATCTCATTCCATTGTGCTTTGCTTTATTGGACTTCATAAATGTGTTGGTGTTTTACAAATTGAAGGCAAGACCCTCCACCAGCAAAAAGATTTTGACTCACTTTATTGCTGTGGTCTGGAACCGAACCTGCACTATCTCTGAGGTCTGCCTGGAGTAGCTTTATTCATAAAACTTGGAAGCAACCACGATGAACTTCAGCAGGTGAATGAATAAATAGACTGTGGTACATCCAGACAATGGAGTATCATTCAGTGCTAAAAAGAAATGACCTATCAAGCCACGAAAAGATATAAAAGAACCTTAAATATGTATTACTAAGCGAAAGAAGCCCATCTGCAAAGGCTACATACTGCATGATTCCAGCTATATGACATTCTGGATAAGGAAAACCTATGCAGACAGTAAGCACATTGATGGTGGCCAGGGATTAGGGGTTGGCATAGGGGAAGTAGGGGAGGAGGTATGAATAGGTGGAGCCCAGTGGATTTTTTAAGGCAGTGAAACTACTTTGTATAATACCATAATGACTGCCCATACCCAGAGAATGTACAACACCCGGACGGAATCTTAATGTAAACTACGGACTTTGGGTGATTATGATGTGTCAGCATAGGTTCACAAATTGTAACAAATGCATCATGATGATGGGAGATGCTGGCAATGGGGGAGGCTGTGCATGTGTGGGGGCAGGGGCTTATGGGAAAGCTCTGTGCCTTCTGCTCAATTTTGCTGTGAACTTTAAATTGCTTTTTAAAAAAATAAAGTCTTAATTAAAAAATAGTATTAATGGGGATGAATTAAAGGCTTATCTAAAAATGGAATATCTCATATACATTCTTTGAAGAAATTTGATTATTAGAGCTGATAAAGGATTAATATAGAAAACATTTAAGTAAAAACTTTTCTTGCCTAGAAAGAAATGGACGAGGGCCAGCCGAGTGGTGCATTGGTTAAGAGCTGGTTTGGGACGCCAGCGACCCCGGTCCGGATCCCACATATGAGTGCCAGTGACACTGCCCTCCAGAGCTAAGATGGTGAACAACAGCTCCACCTGGAGATGGGCTGCTGTGAGTCCCCAGGGACAGCATAGCTGCAGCCCCTGCTGCAGTGGGCTGCCATAGGCTACAGTGAGTGGCCAGCAGCCAGCGTGAGAGGCTGGCAGCCAGTGTGAGCTGCCAAGAGCCTCTGTGATCGGCCGTCCAGAGGCCGGCGACCTATCTGCCTCACCCGAGAAGAGTGCAATGATAATACCAACATGGGCCAGCGAAGCAATGTCCTCCACAACTAGATTGAAGAACAAAAGGACAGCAACCCTTCCCCGGTTCCCCAACACTGTTCCCCTCCCCCAATCCCCCAATAAAATCTTTAAAAAAAAAAGAAATGCACGATTATGAACAAGTTGCAGGCACCTGTTGGTTCATGAGCTATCAGTGTCCAGTACTCACAGAGTTAGTTCTGCCTGTATCTAGAGTCTCTGACAGCACAGGTCAAGGGGTGTTGGGTGTCCACTGCTAACTACAGGGAGCTTTTCCAGAAAAGCAGCATCTTTTGCACTAAGAAGTCACCTCATCTTGACTTTTAGGATGTTTAGCAAGGATCTGTCTTTCCCCCACCCAGCCTCTTTCACTGGCTCTTTAATCTTCTATGCCAGTGGCCACAGAACATGCTGCTGGCTTTTCACAAAGGGGTGTTGAGAGAGCTGGCTCTCCACTTGGGAAAACAATTAGAGTCCTACTGTTCACAAAAATATTCCAGATGGATTAAGGCTCTTTGCAAAACTAAAAAATGTAAACTATGAAAGCATTAGAAGAATATATAGGGAACTATGTTTATAACCTTGGAGAAGGAAGGCCCTCTTAACTCAGACACAACAAAAAAGTCATACAGAGGGAAATTATTTATGATGCCTTTGATGTAGTCCGATTTCCCAAAGTTAAAAGACAAGGCCAGGCTTAGAGAAAATACTTGCCACAGAACAAAGGATTAGTATTCAGAAAAAAAAAGTAACTATGAATCAATAAAGAAAGACATTTTTAAAAATTGAGTATAAGACATTAAGAGGCATTTCACAGAAAAGGATAAAAATGCCTAATCAGTATCTGAAGAGCTGCTTAGTAAAGCAACAAAAAAAGATGTGAGACACAGGTTTTTTTCATTAATAGATTGGCAACAAATTTAAAAGATCAATTTTATGAAACATTGCAAGTGTGTGGCTTGTACCCCAGACACTGGTGGTGAATAATTTGATAGTCTTCTATCACACCACCCCTATGGCCCAACAATTCTGTTCATCTCTAGTGAGGAGAAAAACCTGCATTTATATATGTAATCAGGATGTTACACTGGAAGTTCTGGCCATAACACAAGACACTAGCAATATCAGATATCAAAGTGAGTTATAAAACAGTCTACTCTGGAAAATGTGCAAAAGGGAGATAACAAAAAAGCAGACGTCAGTCATTCTCCCATAAGGAGAATTGAGAGAAAGATCTGAGGAAGGATTTCTTCGGGAAGAGCTACTGTGAGACCCCCCACACAGTCCCCTCTCCCCTTTGGGTAAAGAGTGGGCATATCCCCTTTTTGCCCCACAGAAGGGCTTTTGGTGAGACCAGCTGGAGGGTTTCATATGGGTCCTCCACAGCTAAGGAAGCCTAGAGAGCAGGTGTCTGACTGCTACCCTGGGAACCTAGAACCCGAGAGGGTAGGTGGCCAGCTGCCTTGGTGACCAGGGAATGATGGAAATTGCTGCTGCACTGAAATTGGCTCATCCTCCCAAGTCTGTGGGAACAAAGACTGCCAGATGTCTCCATGGGCTGGGGGTGGTCTGCAAGCAAGAATGAGCCAGTCCAACTTGTGCCTGGACCTCTGGCACTGTATAGAGGGGACAACATGGCCTCAGGAGGCAGCATTGGAGGTGGACTCCTGGGTTCCCAGGAGCTGAGAAGGAGTGAGGGAAGCAGGAGTTTTGAAGAGCACCCCTTGAGAGAATAAGCCTTAACATTCTACCAGGCCTAGAGGATTTTTACCCCACCATATCAGTCACAAAGATGTGCCTGTCTCCTCTGCCATCCTCCCACCCCCATCCTCAGGAAAGCATGACAAAAAAAGATGCCAATCTGTGTTTTCCATGACGTATTAATTAAAAAAAAACAAAAAAAACCCTTTCATTATAATCCATATGGTATGATTCAGTTTGTATTAAGAAACATATTTCATAAACATTTATGTACATAAACACATAGAAAATGGTTTAGAAAGACACAAGAATCGATAAGAATGGTTGCCTCTATAAAGGGGAGTAGGATTGGGGGGGAATGTCAAATAGGAAATTCAATTCATCCATATTATTTTAAAAGACAAGAACACTCATGCATTCTTTGAATAATTAAATGCATAAAAAAAGACTCTGTTCCCAAAACAGAATCCATCTGTCACTCTTAATCTGCTAACCATAGATCAGCAAACATTCTAACCATCAGGACAGGAGCACACCTTTGGGCTATTGTGTCATTTTCTGGCTTTCCCAACAGCACATTCCTATTCGAGTAAATTCTGCCTCTGGGGCTTGGATGTCAACGGTGGCGCTCAAGCTGGTTCTTCTCAAGTGGACAAGATTCACAGCTGAAGTTACATTGTTTTCTTAATTTTATTTTAAGAAGTCCTTTTTGTGGTTCCCTCTGTCAAAGAGAGTAGGAAGAAACAGGACTTTATCAAAAGAAAACTAAGATGTCTATCCGGAAATAAACTGACACATGGAGCATGAAGAATCCCTAAGTAGTGACTAAAAAGGGAGATTAGGAGAAGGTGAAACTTTAAGGTAAAGAGCCCTTTTCTCTGTGTGTGTGTATGTGTGTGTGTACATATGCACACACATTTGTGTACATACACAATTCATTTTGAAACAGGAGAAACCTAGTACTACACCACAGCTTATAAAATCCAGAGATAAAAACAGTACTTGGGTTATAGATCAACTATCTTATAAAAGCTAATAATCAGTTTGAAAAAAAACCAGCAAAAAAAATCATGGGTTTTGAAAATGAAAGGTGTAAAAACTATCAGTTGCTAAGAAAAGGGTGAAGTTCCCATTCTCACTATTGTAAAAGTACAGAGGCCTATATGTCATACCATTTCTCCCCTAAACATACCCTTTTTCTGTTATACCCAGGAATTGGGTGTATTAGAGCCCTTGGGTCAAGGATATTTTTTATATTTTTTGAATGGTTGAAAACCTTTGAGAAACTATTAATTCATGACATAAATTTATCTGAAAATCAGATTTCAGTGCCCATAAATAAAGTTTTATCAGAACTCTGCCACATACATCTGTTTTTGTATTGTCTATGGCTGCTTTCTTAATATAAGGGCAGAGTTGAGTAGCTGGAACAGAGACCCTCTGGCCCTCAAAACAATCTAAGCCTTGGGCTGGCTGAGTGGCTCAGTTGGTTAAGAGCTCGCTCAAGAGTGCAAGCTGAGCTCTTGAGCAACAGCGGTTCGATGCCAGCCTGAACTGAGTTGCCGTTGAGCTGCCAACAGGTGGCAGGATGGCTCAGCTAAAAATATATATATATATATATATATATATATATATATATATATATATATATATATATATATATATATGTTTATGGCTTCTTTGGGCTGGCCAAGTGACACGGTGGTTAAGTGCTGGCTTAGGGAGCCAGCGGCCGCCCTGGTTCGGTCCCACATCTGAGGACCGGTGACTCTGTCCTCAAAAAAGAGAAAAAAAAACAAACCCATCTGAGCCTCTACAGAAAAAATGAACCAACTTGTGTTCTACTAGACCAACTAAGCCCTCTTTAATCCCATTTGCACTAGGCAAACATCATTACTGAGAGTTGCAAAAAGCTACCATTCAGCTTCTTATATACTTTTGAGTGATTATCAGGTGCTCAGAGATGGTCAACTCCTACATCAGTCCATTGATTAGTGTGCATTCAGCCAGATTTCCTGAGATCAAGCACTTCAAAACACTCCTTGACATTGTCCTTGGGACAAAGTAGGTCCTGATAAACACCCTGATAAATGTGTAGCTCTAACCTTATAAAAATACTCATCAGTGGTAAAAGGACAATACAAAAAGGAGCCTGGGAATTAATCCCTCACAGCTTTGACCAGTTTATTAGAGTATACAGTTCACATTAAACTATACTTTAAAAATAACCATTTGTATACCTATATACAGTAGTCTCCCTTATCTGTGGGGTAAGCATTCCCAGACCCCCAGTGGATGCCTAAAACCACAGATAGTACCAAATCCTATATATCTACATACTATGTTTCTTCCTATGCATAAACACCTTTTCACTTAAAGGAAGCACTTCATGGCTTCTCTTTGGCATATCTGAATTGCTGGCATCACTACTCTTGAGATTTGGGGCCATTATTAAGTAAAATAAGGGTTACTTGAACACAAGCATGTGATACCTCAGACAATTGTTCTGATAATGGAGATGTACCTAAGTGATTAACGGGGCAGGGAGCTACTGCAGTGTGGATAAGCTGGACAAAGGGATGATTCACATCCCTATACCTGGAGGAAGGAAGCAGAATGACACAAGATTTCATCAGGTGACTCAGAATGGTGCTCAATTTATCATATTTTGCTGTGTATAATGCACACTTTTTTGCCCAAATCTGTGAGGGAAAAATAAGGATGCACATTATACATGGGTAGTACTAATTACATATCTACATAAATGTTTTTAATTCTTTTATTTATGCTTATGAGTTAAAAGTGTAATTCTAAAAATCAATGATAGCCTTATGCAAAGTAATACCCTCAAATACAATAATCGGTTTTGTTGAACTTATGATGAACTTGCAATGACGAAAAGTTCTTGGTCTTCTATGATGCGTAAATATCGTAAATTTGTTACCGGTACATAAAATTTCTTGTACCTTGTTTCTGTTCTTATGTTTTGTAATTATTTGTTAAATAAAATTTCTTGTACCATAATGTTAAAAAATAAATGCTAAAATTCCTTTGTAATACAAAAACAAGTACCTACATGTAAACAAATTAAAATTTGAATTAAAAAATTAAAACAAAAGATTTTCCCCCCTGAAAGTTTGGGTCAAAAATGTGGTAGTGCATTATACACGGTAAAATATGGTAAAACTTATAAACTGTTTATTTTGTAATTTTCCACTCAATATTTTTGGGCCATGGTTGACAAGTAAGTCTAACTGCAGAAAGTGAAACCACAGATAAGGGGGGACTACTGAATATTATTCTGTACATTTTGTAGTTCCATAAAAGTATTCAGTTAATTTAGCTTGAAGATAACTTATTCATAACATCCCTTATTCATATGTAAATTATTGGCCAAATCAGCTTTGGGAAAACAAAATAAAGAAACTCACCAGATATCAGTCATACTTCTCTTTCAATATTCTGATCTACCCCCAAGATCACTCAACACTCCCAACCTGTCTGTTCAAAACTGTTGTTTCTTGTATGGGCATACTTCAGAGATATTACAGGTTCGGTTCCAGATCACCACAATAAAGCAAGTCTTAACCTTTTTGCTAGTGGGAAGGCTAGACTTCAATTTGTAAAAAATGCAACATCTGTGAAGAGCAATTAAATGAAGTACAATAAAATGAGGTATGCCTATACTCAGAAGCACTCTCAGTAATCTCGTATCATTTTATCTGATCCAGGACACTCATCTAGTTATCCCCAATTATACCTTGGGGAATTCTGTTCCAAAGCCTTCTTTTTTTTTTCTCAATGATTTTATTGGGGAATTGGGGGGAGGGGAACAGTGTTGGGGAATTGGGGAAGGGGACCAGCCAAGTTGTTCTTCAATCTTAGTTGTGGAGAGCACCAGTCGCACTCTGGCTTCCCCGTCAGCAGCTTGTGGCCTCTAAGCTCAAGGTGCTGTGTTCAATCTTAGTTGTGGGTGGGCATAGCCACCATCCCATGTGGGAGTCAAACCCAGCAGCCTTGTTGTTAAGAGAGCATGCTGTATCCACTGAGCGATCCGAGGGCAGCTCAGCTCAAGGTGCAGAGTTCAGTCTTACTTGCGGGTGGGCATAGCCCACCATCGAACAGGCACTCTTACTGTTAGACTGGCTGAGCCATCTTGCCATTTGTTGGCAGCTCAGCGACAGCTCAACTCGGGTGCAGAGTCACTGGCCTATGTGGGAATCGAACCGGCGGCCCTGTTGCTCAGAGCTCACACTCTTAAGCCAACTCTTAACCAACTGAGCCACTCGGCAGGCCTTTTGACTGTACTTTTATTCCTTTCTAAATCACTTTCCCTTTGCTTCTCAAGCAAATCAAATCTGGCCTTTAGAACATCATTGAACAGGTTTTATTCCGAAGTCCATAGATCAGCCCTTTAATTCCTAAAAGCAGAGTCATCTATGAGGCAGATAAGAAACGAAAGAGCAAGAACTTGGCACTGTGTACCTGAGTCTAGAGTTCACGCACTAGGGTTTCAGAGCTACTTCAAAAGAACCATCCTGGCCATCCATGGCCTAAGAGCAGCCTTCTGAAAACCTTGCCAAATGGAAAAGTTTGCAATGAGCAGCTGACACAGATCTTCCAGTTATCCAGACATTAGATTTCTCATTGTGAACAAATTGGCAATCACTAACTTGAGCTAGGATTTTATGAATCAGTTCCCTGAGCCTGGATCAATTCTGAATAAAGTAAGAGAACACTGAGTTTCTGGTTTTCTAAAACAGACACACTTAATGCTGGTGACCACATCAAGACATCAAGGTTCCATCTCCTCCTATGGAACATTCTAACTCCTGATACCTTTTACCGGCTTCCTGTAGTATTTATTGAACACTTACTGTGTGTTGGTGATTTGCTAGGAACTGTAATATAGAAAATAGATAAAGCAGAGTCCACTCGATTGATGGAGCTTTAACTTGCAGGACAAACAAATCATATGTGAAATAATAAAAGACCAAATCTACCATATGACCAAAATGTGTGAGGGAACGTGAGAGAGAGATGCCAAGGATGTTGCTGAAGCAGTGTGGGCCCAGACATCATGGCTCCAGGATGGAAGAAAAAACCAGAGCTGAGTTTGTGAGAATGAAGAGAATTTGGCTGAGAGAAAATCCTACAAATGAAAAGATAGAAAAGAACAAGAGGTATCTGGCAATAAACAAGTCACCTTAAGAAGCCAAAGATCCATGCAGGTCATCAGAGAACTTATCTGACTAAGATAAAAGGACATCACCTGCGGGCTTGATGGCCACAGTTCAGACTTGCTAGGGAAGCAAAGGGAATATTCTTAAGCAAGAGGATGATTCGGGGAATATACAATCTTCCTCCTGATTGGACAGGTTGGATCACAAGAAAGAAAACCATGAGATAGGGGGTGAGTTAGCAAGGTAATACACTGACAAGGTATGTTTAGGTACTTTGAAGTTTAAAAGAAGAGTAAAAAATTGCAAACATTCAAGACATGAGCTCTGGTGAATGCAGATATGCTGTTTTGTCACTTCCCTTGCCCCCAATGCTTACCATTCATATGCAGTCAGGAAACTGGATAGTAATCAATGATCACAACCAAGCCAAGGCATAGGAACCTCCTAAAGTCCTATTTATACCTTCAAAGATTAACATGACAATTACAGTTTTCACCTTTGATAATTTAATAAATTATTTTATATTGAAAGTTAACAATCTATACACAGTATACATGGCAATTCTCTATAAAATGCAACACCTTGTATGGACCAAAAATCGGGTTCCACGGAAAGTAACGTCACAGGGGTGATCTTACCATAAATTCCTAACTGGGCAGGTCATGGTGGGTAGCCATAACCCAGGTATATAACTTCATTAATAAAAGGCTTATCTTTGCCTTAAGTAAGCCTTGTCCACTATTTCTGTGCAACTAGGTTAACACACCTTTGAAAAATGTGTAACCACCCTCAGGAGAGCCCATATTCTTAACTATCCTATACTCTTTCCGACACTCACCTAGCTTTCTCCCACCTCCATGGACCGTACTTTGCCGTGTATGATAATACATGCCCACATTTTTTGGCCCAAACTTACAGTGAAAAAAAATCTTTCATTCTAATTTTTTTAATTCAAATTTTTATTTGTTTACATTTAGGTACTTGTTTTTGTATTATAAAGGAATTTTAGCATTTATTTTTTAACATATCACGGTACAAGAAATTTTATGTACTGGTAATAAATATCTGATATTTACACATAGAAGTCTAAGAACTCTTCCATCCTTGCTAGTTCATTGTAAGTTCAACAAAACCGATTATCGTATTCCAGGGTATTATTTTGCATATGTAGTGTTATTGAATTATAGAGTTCCACTTTTAACTCATAAGCATAAATAAAAGAATTAAAAACATTTATATAGATACGGAATTAGTACAACCCACGTATAACACACATCCTTATTTTTCCCTCACAAATTTGGGCAAAAAAAGTGCACATCATATACAGCAAAATACGGCAAGGTTCCTTTACAGTCCCTCCTTAATTTCAAATGCATAAAAGAAACCGCAAAACTGTCATTCTCCAGAGCATTTGAGATCTTGCTTCCCAGCAACTGCCCTCAGTTTTGGCTCAAATAAACTCTTACAAAAGTTCTTTACAGGTTTGGATGTTCTTAGGTTGACACTTGTTTCTCTATTCCTACCAGGTAAGAGTTTGCTATGTTTGCTTTTCTGCTCCTATATTCAGAAGTGTCAAAGGAGAGCAGGCGAGGTCTATGGTGGGCATCAAGTGTGGGCAGAAGTGCTGGGCTGACAGAGGGTCCCTGGTGGGGTAGGGGAATGTCCCCAGCCGCTCTCCTAAGTCAAACAGTCTGTGGGAGACAGGAAGCACCTCTGAAACAAGCAAGCGTACACCTTCTTGAAGCTGTTTAGACACTGTCTCCATCTGTTCCCCTTAACAGCTTCCTTCTGCTGAGGTGAAGCTCTCCCATGTTATCTGGCTTGAGTTACTGCCAGTTTGTTTTCATAAAGATCACTATCTTGGCCAGACACTGGGAAATAAGTGAGACGACAAATCTGGTTTTGATGAAAAGGAGACATTAAATGGGGTGTTAGTATTACCAGGGGACTTGGAAACGCTGAAACTCCATTGCTTCGCAGGCTGCACACCCCCACTGAAGGGACAGATCAAACACTACAGTATCTTGCCTTTAAAAGCCCGCACAGGAAAAAAAAAAAAAAAGATTGTCCAGGGTAGCGCAGGCTAGTCACGTAGCCAGCCCCAAAAAGAACAGATCCTTGTGCCTGAGAGGTACGTTTGTTTAAAAAAACTATTCATACAAAACCAGGGTATTCACCCTTCTGAGTTTCCCCCTGAATCAAGCAATAAACTAGACTATATTCACATGTGAAACCAGAAACTAATAGAGTAACAGATTTTTGAGGCACTCTACAGATGTAGAAAGTGTGAGTGCAAGTGTAGGAGGTGTGACCCAAGCAAGTAGTGGTCCTGCCTTTTTTAGAAGCAGCCAAGACATGCCCACACCCTGCAGCCAATCAGCCATCAGGAGACCTATTGGACAAATGAAAAAGTGCATGCCTAAATGGGCTGAGTGGCAATGCCACTTTTTAGCTACTGTTAAAACCTCTATGATGAGCAAAAGGCTATTTTTTTTTTTTTTTGCAAGTAAGGACTTTGGATAAACAAAGCAAGGAGGAAATGTCCTAATAGGGTCCTTCCCACATGTTTTATAATGCTTTCTCTCTTTCATATTATACACTACCGCCATCCCTTAAAAGTCCGTAACCATTAAGAAAATGTAAAGGTGAAAGGAATTTTCCGCTCTCAGTATAATCTGTGTTTTTGGCTTCCCACCTAGTAGTTCTGCCCATCCTGTCGGCATGTGCAGCAAGGGTCCTTTTATAATGTAACTGCTAAAAGAAAGCCAGTAGGGGAACTAATATGCCTAACTCTATCTTTACACAGATGTTAGGCTAGGCATGCTCTTCTTAAGCCTTCCATGGTCTCTACAAAGTAGCTATCATCCACCTTTTTACAGAAGAGAAAACAGACCATATGAGGTTAACCTGGTCAAGGTCATACAGCCAGGAAAGGTCAAATTAATATCTGCGCCAAATTCCTCTAACCTGCGGGGAATCTTAATCTGAGATCCATGCATTTTTGGTCTGAGGACTAGGATAGGAAAATGATTATGTTTTACCTTCCATCAACCTCTTCCTGAAATGTAGCATTTTCCTTCAATTGTAAATATAGGCAACCCACCACAGTAGGTATTGGTAGCACCTATAGCCTTGTCACCAGTAGAAATACATGTATTTTCATATCATTTTACAGTTGCTGTCAATTTCAAAATATTGTTTATGTGCATCACTACTTAAAAATTGTAGTCATTAGATCCACTTGCTCTTCACTCATTAGGACAGAAACACTACTCTATCACAGATTTGTTTTCTTCAATATTTTGATAACTGCTTTTCACTGTAATTGACTTCCTTTGTAGTCCCATTTCTCTCATTTGATGCGTGCAAAACATATCCAAGAGGGGCCGGCCGAGTGGCGCGGTGGTTAAGCGCGGGCTTGGGAAGGCAGCGGCCCCGGTTCGGGTCCCACATATGAGGGCCAGTGACACTGCCTTAAAAAAAAAACATACCCAAGAGGGGCACCACAGACTTCTCAGCCTGCTAAAGGAGGTTCATGGTGCCGGCCGAGTGGCGCGGTGGTTAAGCGCTGGCTTGGTGAAACTAGTGACCCCGGTTTGAGTCCCACATATGAGGGCCAGTGACACTGCCCTCAAAAAAAAAAAAAAAAAAAAGAATGAAGGAGGTTCATGGCATACAGGAAGTGTGAGAACCCCCTTTTCTGATCCCAAAGCCTACATCTCTTTTTACTTTCCTATCCAGCCTGCCTTATGCTCTTTTCCTCTCTGCCGCTCTCCTTTCCCAGACTATCTTAAAATGGTTCCCCACATAGGTTATTTTCTTTTTCTTTTCTTTTAAGCAGCTATCATTGAAGATTCAACTGCTAAATCAACAAATGCACTGTTGGCTAGAAAGCAGTACTTATATTGATAAATTTGCATGGCTCTAGATTTTTAGTTTCAAATTGGAATTAAGTATGATGGTCAAAAACCCAACTTACCAAACACTAATTTGAAAAGATAAATGCCCCCCTATAGTCACTGCAGCATTATTAGTAATAGCCAAGATATGGAAGCCACCTAGATGTCCATCAATAAATGAATGGATAAAGAAGATGTGATATATACAAAGACAATGGAATATTATTCAGCAATAAAAAAGAATGAAAGCTTGCATTTGCAATAATATGAATGGACCTAGGTTACTATGCTAAGTGAAATAAGTCAGAGAAAGACAAATACCATATTATGTCACTTACATGTGGAATCTAAAAAAAAACCAAAATAAATGAATAAACAAAACAAAACAGAAACAGACTTATAGTATACAGAACAAGCTGAAGGTTGCCAAAGGGGAGGGAGTAAGGGGGATGGGAACTACAAAAAAAAAAAAGAACAACCCAACTATCATTTTTGCTGACATGAAGAATGACATGAGTGACTCCATTTATCAGAAACCCTAGAACTGCTTAACAATTGCCTGCCAGCATGAAACAATTTCCATCAGCAAATAATGGCATAACTGGTTAAAACAAAAAAAGCAGTATTATAAAACAACAGTAAACTAATCCAGATACGGCTGCTAGACTGCAGCCAAAATTCTCTGAGTATCAGGTAACATCCCTCTCTTATATTTGAAAATGCAAAGACAAATGCACTCTCCCAAATCCAGACTTAATGGTAGTCTCATGGGAGTGTAGTTAAACAACATACCAGACACACTTGCATAATGGACAGGCGTGGGTTTCCTCCATGAAAATAGGACACAGAAAAAGAGAACTTCTTCCTCGCTGAATGCATTGGTACAAGGAACCCATTTGTGATAGATCATAGTACAATTGCAGGGTGTCATTGTCCTGATGTTGTGCTGACATGTAGATTAGTAGGAAAGAAAAACATATTTCAGATTTTTTAATAGTGGGTCTTACACTGCAGAACTTTCCCTAAATCTTTAACAAGGACATTTATGTGAACTTTCTTTTCAAATGAATCTTTCCATTCAACACACACAAGAATGTGAATGCTATGGTTATAGGGTTAAAGAATTTCTTTAATATAAAAATATCTTTTAGTTGATTCAACTGGGCCATGATATCATTTCTTCCTCTGGCTTGTTCAACTCTACGTTTTCTGATTCTTAACAAAGAAATTCTTTGTGGCTCCCTGTTAAAAGCAGAGTGAGAAATTGTGGCCTCCATTATGCCCAGGCACATGGCTTGACTGGTCAACACTGCCTTCAATTCTGTTTTTCCATCATCCAAAAATTCCATAATTTATGTGTCAATGGATTAGTATTAGCTGATTCTCCAACACAGGATGCCTTTGGAGAACAGCAGCAACAGGAGGCCCTCGCGAAGTCTCCAGGTTTGTTACTAAAACATTGTCAAATGGTATTGCCATGCTACACCAATGAGTCTAGCCTTCACAGCTTTTGAAAAGTCAAGTGTTTAGGACACATAGCACAGATAATAAAATCACAGGGAGTCAGGTACAGGTTGGGAGTCAGGCTTTTGGCCAAGCTGTTGCATTTCATTCAATTCCAAAGACTGTTTGGTTCCCTACATTATCAAGACCAGAATTCTGCTGGACTTCAAGGTAAATCTGAGAGTAGGTTGTTCTATGCCTTCCAGGTGCACCCCTCCTCACAATGAGTGACCCAACAGGGCTTGCACCCATCTCAGAGAAGGTGCCCCAGATTTACAGATTGCTAAAGAGATCTTGTGTGCAGGTTCCTACTTGTGTTTAAGATTTCTGAAATCATAGGTGAAAGGTCATCGGGCAAAGGGCAGTTGGGATCTAGCTAATCTTGTCTGCTTTGAAGAACAGATCAATAAGGCCCACAGTGTGTTCTTGGCTCAGTATGTGTACAACCACCTGAATCAGGGTGTAACAAGTCTCTAAAATCTTGAATCTTTACCCCATCTTTGTTTCCTCCCAATCATCTCGATTTAAGCCAATTAAAAGAAATGTGGGGATGGCCGAGTGGCACACTGGTTAAGAGCCGGTTTTGGGATGCCAGCAGCCCTGGTTCGGATCCCACATATGAGGGCCAGTAACACTGCCCTCCACAGCTAACAACAGCTCCACAAGGAGCTGGGTTGTGCGAGCCCCGGCGACTGTGTAGGCTGCAGCCTCTGCTGCAATGGACTGCCATAGGCTACAGTGAGTGGCCGGCAGCCAGCGTGAGTGGCTGGCAGCCAGCCGTGAGCTGCCAATAGCCACGGTGAGCGACACCCAGAGGCCGGCGGCCGATCTGCCTCATCTGGGAAGAGTGCAATGACGATACCAACATGGGCCAGTGAAGCAACATCCTCCACAACTAGACTGAAGAACAAAAAGACTGCAACTTGTCTGTTCCCCTTCCCTGATTCCCCAAAGCTGTTCCCCTCCCCCAATTCCTCAATAAAATCTTTAAAAAAAAAAGAAATGTGATCGAGGGCCGGCCGAGTGGCACGGTGGTTAAGCGCTGGCTTAGGAAGCCAGCGGCCCCGGTTCGGGTCCCACATATGAGGGCCAGTAACACTGCCCTCAAAAAAAAAAGAAAGAAATGTGATTGATTATTAGTCAGGAGCTCTTCACTACTTAGTAGGTAAAATTCGTTCTCTTCAGAACACCTTAGAAAAGTAGGCTCCATAATAGCATGCTGATGATTCCCCCATTCTCTTCAGGGCTAGATGATGAAAACTGAGCTATTAATGAATAGCTGATTGTGCAAAAAGGGGTTATCAATTCCCCCCACAGGTTCTACTTGCAACAAGCTACTTTTGCATCTCTTACTCAGCTATGCCATGTCTACTCGACATCTGCAGACAAAAGTAAGTGTGTGCTTTTTGTGTTTTTTTTTGAGGGCAGTGTCACTGGCCCTCACATGTGGGACCCGAACCGGGGCCGTTGGCTTCCCAAGCCAGCGCTTAACCACTGCACCACTCAGCTGGCCCCAAGTGTGTGCATTTTAGGAAGATGTGCAAACTCCTTATTTCAACATAGGTAGAAAGAATTTGATATGGCAAGGTCTTTAAGGAACAGGGCATAGAGCACAGTTGAAGTATCTATTCTTTTGGAAATTAATACTGAAAGGAAATTCATTAATTTGTGAATTACATTTCCTCTCCTTTTATTATCAGGGTATAATACAGTTCTTCTGAAAGGCATTCAATTTATAATGGAAATGGACAGTGGTGAGAAAAAAGGGGAAGGAATCATTTATTTAGTTAGAAGTACAGTAAAACCTTGGACTGCAAGTAACTTGGTTTGAGAGTATTCCACAAGATGAGCAAACATTTCTAATACATTTTAACTTGATAAACAAGCGATGTCTTGCAATTTGAGTAGTTTGTTTCTGGAACAAATTATGCTCACAAACCAAGGTATTACTATAAATAGAAATATAAAAACATTAAATCTCAAGGCCAGAAAGGAACTTAAAAGATCAATTATTGCAAAAATACTTGTTTACTGACCAAATCAGGACTCAAATAAATGACTCACCTAAGGCCACTAGATGGAAGTCTAAGGCACATAAGAACACAGATATCCTTAGTTAATGATCGATCTTTCCACTATAGCATACTATCTATGCTCTATCAAGACACGTAAGTCAATGGTATGAGTCACCTTGCAAATTTCTTTTGAATACTACACTTTGCATCTAAGTTAAGTCTGCTTTCAACTTACAAATTTTAGCACCACGTTTTTTGACTAAATGAAAGAAACAAACTGAAACATTTTACAGCTCCTATAGGCAAGAGTACTTGAGACCCATCTTAAGATAATAAGCTGTTAAATTTCTAGGAATCTTTCCCATCCTGGTTTGACAAAAACCAGGGCAGAAAGCAACATGACACAGCTTTTTTTCTTCGCTCCACATTTGCAATAGACAGGGTCCCCGCGTCTCCATTCAATAACCCAACATGCCTGAGAATAAATCCATGACATTACTTGTGAGAATGATTTCATTGAAAACATGTAAGATCTTAGGAAGATTCAGTTGGCTGCATTTTTAAAAATGATCAATTCATTTTAGTGACTCAGACATGTGAACCAGAGGAATGGATCTCAAAGTGGTGTCCAAAACAGCAGTGTAGCAACTCCTGGACCTTGCTGGAAATGTAAATTCTCGGGCCCATCCCAGAGCCACTGAATCAGAAACTGGGGGTGGGGCACAACAACCTGTGTTTTAAAAGCTCTCTAGGTGACTTTGAAGTAAGCTAATGTTTGAGAAAAACTGAACCAGAACATTCCAAATACTACATTGCCTCGTGTTGATGGACTGATAACCCTGGCACACAGACATGTGTACAATGGTTTCAGGTTCTTAGTGTGTTCTCTACAGGGGCCCTGAAACTTGTACAAAGCATCAAGCTTATCCAAGTTAGGTCACTTTCTGGCAACTAGCTATAGCAGACGCTGCCTAAAAATGAGTCATTTTCCAAAAGTATGGAGGAGTTTTATGAAGACAGAATTTATGACTCAGTTTTCTATTGTTTAATGGACAACTGGGTCTATCCATTACAAATTAGATTTTGACTGCTTTTCCCCAAAGTCAGAAACTGACTTAAAATGAAGAGGAGAGAAATAGGAAATAGTGACAAGAGGACATACTCTGCTCTGTTGTAACTTATGAAAAGCTGGCTTGATCAATGAAATTGGTACACATGATCATTGTCCTATCAACGGGGACGTTCTATCATTAAGGTACTGGGTCCAGCACTAAATAAGATGGAAATTTGGACAAATGATTGCATTTCCTGGTGTTCCCAACACAATAAAGGAACATAAAATCAGATTTTAAAAAACAATTTTTGTTAAGAAGAAAGGTTAAAAATGCTTAAGTCATCTGAATCAATGAATGCGTCTACTTTAATAAATAGGTAATAACTACAAAACACTGATGAAAGAACCCAAGATAACCTGGAAAAAGGGAAAGGCCTCTAATGTTCATGGACTGGAAAACTTAATAAAGCTAAGGCATCAATTCGCAGATTGATCTATAGATTTAACACAATCCCAATCAAAATCCCCACAGATTATTTTTTGAAGTATAGGCCAAAAATAAACTTTATATGAAAAGTCAAACTAGTTTAAATAGTTAAAGCAATTCTGATATAAAACAAGGCTAGGGGACTCACACTATCCAATTTGAAGACTTACTGTAATATGGCAAAACGACAGAGACACAGATTGGTGTACTGAATAACCCAGAAATAGAAGCACACAAATATAGTAAACTGATTTTAGACAAAAGTACACAGGCAATTCAATGGGAAAGAGTGGTCTTTTCAACAAATGGTGCAGGAACTATTAAAAATAAATAAGCAAAAAAAAAAAAAAATGAGCTCAACCTATGCTTTATATCTTAAAAAAATGGGTAAAATATTTGCGTACATACTTTTTAAAATAAGCATGTTACCAGATTAACTATTAGGATAATGCAAAATAATAAACTACACTAATTTAAAAAATGGGTAAAATATTTGAGCATATACTTTTTAAAATAAGCATGTTACCAAGATTAACTATTAGGATAATGCAAAATAATAAACTACACTGACATACTACAACACACCTATTAGAATGGCTAAAACAAAAGCACAACAAAACAACAAAAAGCTGACAATATCTAATGTTGATGAAGATGCAGAACAACTGGAATTCTCATACGAGTACATTGTAGGCAGGAATGCAAAATGATGCAATCATTTGGGAAAATTATTTGGCAGCTTCTTATAAAGTTAACCATACACTTTCCCTTTGAACCAGCATTCTCACTCCTACGTAACAGTTCTAGAGAAATAAAAACCTGCATTCACACAAAACTGTACATGAATGTTCATAGCAGCTCTATTCATAATCACCCACAACCAAACATCCCAAATGTCCTCCAAACAGATTGCAGTGCCTCCCTACAATAGAATACTACTGAGCAATATAAAGGAATGAACTACTTTTATACACAACATGAATGAATCTCAAATGCAGTATGCCCAGTAAAAGAAGCCAGTTTTCAAAGGTTACTACTTTATGATTCCAGTCATATGATATCCTGGAAAAAGCAAAACTATACATCAGTGGAGGCCAAGGATTAGGAGTAGGGGGAGTATTTGATTACAGATGAGCAGCTCAAAGGAGATTGTTGGGCTGATGTAACTGGTTTATATCATTATTGTAGTGGTGGTTACAAGAATATATACAATTGTTAAAATTTGTAGAACTTTATGCCAGAAAGTGAATTTTAATGTATGTAAATTTAAAATATAATAAAAATGGGTTTTTTGGGATAATAGACTTATTCTCTTACACTCTTTGGTGTGTGAGTGAATAGACCTTAGTTCTAAAATGATACTAGATTTCTAACTAGAATTTCCTGACTCACAACATTTTTCACAAGTGTAAAACAAAAACTTCAAACTCAGTTGTTTTAATTTACAAAAATTAACACTGGACCCAAATGAAATTTTTGGTTAACTAAATTCAAATGTAAAATTTTAAAGTTCTCCCAAGGAACTTTTATTATGCTCCTAAAAATTGAGAATCAAATGAAAATATCCTAAATAACTCTTTTCTGTGGTTCTACCAACTCCATCAATAGCTTTTGGTAGATAGCTGATAAATTCAAGGTGACTTTGGGCAAATAACCTCTATCCAATGACTACGAAGCATAGGCAGGCAGAACCACCATGTGTGATGTATGTCAAAGTGGAAATCGCAAGTTCTCTCTACAGGGTACCCTTTCATCCACTTATGCAAAACTCTCATTTCGGTGAGTTCTAACTATAAGCTAGATGCTTTAGAAAGGTTCTCATTTAACCCTTCCAACAGCTCATTTTCCAGTTGAGGAAACAAGTCAGTGATCACACAATTCAGTAAGTGATAGATTTAACTTCTAATCATTGCTACCCACATTTCCCCCAGACCCTAACTCCTCCAAATGAAGTCAAAGGAAATGAAAAACCTCTGCTTTAAGTTGTTTTTCTTTTTTTTTTTTAAAGATTTTATTGGGGAATTTGGGGAGGAGAACAGCATTGGGGAATCGGGGAAGGAGAACAGACAAGTTGCTGTCTTTTTGTTCTTCAGTCTAGTTGCGGAGGGCATTGATTCACTGGCCCATGTTGGTATCGTCATTGTGCTCTTCCTGGATGAGGCAGATCGGTCGCCAGCCTCTGGATGGTCGCTCACTGCAGCTATTGGCAGCTCATGGTGGCTGCCAGCCACTCACGCTGGCTGCCGGCCACTCACTGTAGCCTATGGCAGCCCACTAGCAGGGGCTGCAGCCCACACCATCGCTGGGGCTTACACAGCCCAGCTCCAGGTGGAGCTGTTGTTAGTTGTAGAGGGCAATGTCATTGGCCCTCATATGTGGGATCCGAACCAGGGCCACTGGCATCCCAAAACCAGCTCTTAACCAATGCGCAACTCGGCCGGCCCTAAGTTGTTTTTCTTACATACCTAATGCTGTATTTTATATTGTTTCAGAAATATAACAGATTAGAATATAAAACCGAGTAAAAACATCACTGTTATTTCCATTTGCATGTTATATCTTCTAACTATGAAATGAAAAGTTGACTCCAGCTAGAGGGAACAAACTTTGGGGTAACAGTGAGTAGATTCAAAAGAAGTATGTGAGCGTGTACTCACCTCCCTGAGATTGCCTCACACAGATGAGGTACATTTGTGCATGCTTCCAGAGATACATAAAGTCAAAAAATATTCTGGACTAAAGGCATGTGAGATCCCTAATGTATTATTTCTTTTACCCTTTAAGTGTTAACCTGCCTCAAGGGGAAAAACTTATTTTATCTTTCTTGGTAGATTAAATAGACCACGGAAATTAATACAGACCACCATTACTTGGACTCTGGCTGCCATTTTTTTCGCTAGCTATCGTATCAACTTGTCCCTCTATCTTCAGCTGCTCAGGAATCTCACATTCACAGAGAAGGGGACCACTATCTTGCCCTCTATATGTATTTTTATATGGAAGTATCTTTGACAGTTTTTTTAATTTTTTAATTTTATTTTTTTTATTTTTTTTGAGGGCAGTGTCACTGGCCCTCATATGTGGGACCCGAACCGGGGCCGCTGGCTTCCCAAGCCAGCACTTAACCACCGTGCCACTCGGCGGGTCCTGTTTGCCAGTTTTTAAAATTGGCACTAGAAACAAAATTTCAAGGTAAGACAAGTCTTCTTGGGAAAGCAACCAGATAGCCAAAAGGGACCATGTAATTCCCCCACATCCAACACCTTTTCTACAATTCTCATTATATTTTGCTCTCTTCTGACCAATTAATATTTCTATCACTCTGAAGAATTTAGGAAACTTTTAGTTCAAGTATAATCCAATACAGACCCAAAATTTGATGAGAGACAAATATCATGAGTGGACTTAAGTTTTGTTACAGCTTTATGATTTTTGTAAGTCAAACAAATACAAAAGCTTAAAAAATACGTAGCATCTAATTTTAGTAGGATGCTTATCTTTCCTTAAAACAATAAAATATATTAAAACAACTTTTTTTGGCAGCTGAATTGCCCTACTGATTTATGTTGAGTTTACAGTCAACTAAAATGTTAAACGCATTTCCTAAACACTATTATTAAAGTATCTCTTTTTTAAAAGATTACTCCTTTGCTCCTCAATGAGAACATTTATATCTCTAAATCCACTTCTTCTCTGACTTTCCTGAAGATATCTCTCTTGACCTTTGTTTTTAAAGAAACAAAACAAAAAAAAAAAAAAATGACTTTTTTTTTTTTTTTTCCCTTTACAGCACATTCAGTATTTGGAGTCCTGCCACTTAACATCTGGATAGCTCTCAAGTTGAAATTCAACTTGGTGAAATGTGCTTTGCTTAAACAATTCTTTTTTTTTTTTTTTTTGCTTAAATAATTTGAAAGCAAATAAGAAACCAATTTGGTCCTATAGATGCATATTTCTTTACTTCTGTCTTCAAGCTATAATCTTTTAAATAAACTATTTTTTCTTCAAGCTAAACTCTTAAATGTGAGAGGTAATAACTGAGCTACTAAGTATTTCTCTCATTCCACCTTCTACTTGGGATAAAGAAAAAGACCTAGGAGACATATGCAATTCATTTTCATTCAGTTGAACAGCTTTTACTGAAATTAAGCCACAAAAGGTTAAAAAAAAAAGATTTTTTTTCAGAAGAATTACTTGACAAAATAGTCACAAGATTCCTCAATCCTCAGAAAATGTGAACACTTATTTAAGCAACAGCATCATTTATGTATCATTTTCAATTTTCTAACAGAAAAGATAGCAAACACACCCCTTTATTATGCAGCAAGGATTTGTTCTGGAAAGGTGTGTGTATAGATGTTCAAGTGGCTCAAACTGTACTGGTTAAAGATTGTTAATGCTGACCTAAATTCGTAATTCAAGACCCAGTAGGGCAGCCAAACTAGTGGCTACAAACCCCAAATAAATGTGCCAGAGATCAAACACCAATAAATCATAAGGCTCCAATTTAGTTAGAAACATCTCAGTGATTGTACCAAGTACCACAATGCCTGTCACGTGGGCAGTGGGTTTCTCTTCCATTTCACCTAACTAACAGAGCTCTAGATAAAGAGACTGGGAACACAGATATACTGAATTCAGCTGAGTGCAGCTTTCGGGGGCCTAAAAGTATTCAAAGCACTACTGTGTCTCAGAAACAATGGTGGAGGAAAAACACAGTCTGTAACATCAAATAACATAGTCCAATTGGGAAGGGAAGGGGGGCAAGTATAATATAACACGATGTTTAATATAAGACCATTAGAACAAATGTCAACAAAGTTATAAACAATGTGTTGATAAGAGATCACTTCTGGAGTACAGACTACTGATGCAGATGATAGAGAAACTGAGGTGGGAGAGGGCACAGGCAAAGGTTTTTGGCCAGGGGAATGATACAATTGGGGCTACAATACAAGAAGATTAATCGGATGGCAGCATGTAGGACAGATGGGGAGTGGGTAGACCAAATGTAAGCAGCTAGCATACTGGCAGCTGGAAAAAGAAACATTGATATTGAAAAGGCCATCCACAGAGATAGCACAAGATCAGGTGTGGGGTGAAGGACAGTGGAATTTTAAATGTACTGATGTTGTTAGGACCTGGGGTCAGTAATTTTAAAAATGAAGGAAATCCTGAAATTGGAGGGAAAGGCTTGAGAATTAGCTTAAAAAGGAAAAAAATTATTTTTTGGAGCAGTTTTAAATTTACAGAAAAATTAAGGGGAAAGCACAGCTATTTCCCACATACTCCCACCTCCACCTCCCAATCTCCCCTATTATTAGCATCTTGCATTAGGATGGTGCATTTGTTACAACTGATGAGCCAATACTGAGACATTATTATTAACTAAATTCCATAGTTTACATTAGGGTTCACTCTTGGTATACCGCCTATGGATTTTGACATATGCAAGATGACATATATCCACTAATACCAGTATCATAGAGAATAGTTTCAGTGCCCTAAAAATTCTGTGTTCTACCTCGCCATTCCTTTGTTCCTCCTCCTGAGTCCCTGACAACCGCTGAGCTCTTCGCTGTCTCCATAGTTTTGCCTTTTCCAGAATGTCATATAGTTGGAATAGGTAGCCTTTTCAGACTTAGCTTTTTTTAGGTGCCAGCTGGCCTAACAGCTACCACTAACTCCTTTTCACTGTATCAGATGAATATTTCTGTGGCTTATTTGAAGATGAGATGTGAGTGAAGTTCAGTGTCACGAATGTGTTTACAAGGAATTCCAGCAATTTTAAATATCCTCACAAACCAATCTAAGTGTATTAATGTGTAAGATTTTACCACAGTTCCAGACCATCATCCCTATAGAGTAATGCTTTCATGGCAGACAGAGCTTTCCCTTCTGCCCTGACTCCCAGCAAGCTAATCTCTGAACAATACCATGTTCTTCAGAGGAGTGCTGTAAGGACTAACCAAGATACTTACTCTGCTTGAAATATTTAACACAGTGCCTGGCACACAGGAAGCACTAAATAAATAGCAACTATTAATTGCTTCATGATCTCTAAGTTTTCTACCAACAAAAAACATTAAATCTAGCCAAAGATGTGAGAGATCAAAGGTAATATTTTATAAAACTCATGTACCTAGTAAATAGTTGTTAGAGGCAAAATCCTGCCATTGTTTGGAAAAATATTTTTTTAATGAAAATTCTGACATAGATTCTTGATGAGTCTAAAAATCTGAATATCACACCCTGAGTTAAGGCTAGGTAACAGTGGAGAACCACTCCAGTCTCCCTCTAGTTCTAATTAGCTTTTTCCTTGCCTAATTCAATAGATGATATCACACCTTAGAGTTTGATTTCTTTAGAGACTGACACCAAGAAACCCATGTTATCTCTTAAAGGTCACCAATAAAGAAAGCAATTAAAAGGTTTCAATTTCATGAAATGGAAAGGTAGCTACTAAAGCAGAAAGGTTAGCATGCGTCAGCTCAGCATGGTGGAGGGATCGGGAACACACGGAAGCCCAGGGTTGCTTAGGGGTTTTTAAGTTTCTGACAATACAGAAGCTTTACCCAAAGTGTGACTTCCACACTTGGCATCTGTCATACACTCTCTGTTTGGACATCCAGCAACTGTCTGGGGATAGGATTCAGGGCTCTCTCTCCTGTAATAGCAAATTCTATCTTTTGGCTAATGGTCAAATTCCACTAAAATTTCTGTCTTCAAATAGTTTGTCTTTCTAACCCTGACAGACAATGAGAATGAGAACAATCCATCTCCAAAGCCCTCTAGAGATGATCTGAAATGTCGTATGTTCTCGCCCTAAGGATTTCTATAACAGGAACATATGCCAATCATCTCTATACCTTCATTTAAGGAAGGCACTTCTTTATTGCAGTTACCAATACCACATTGGAAAACGCTCTTGGAGCATAATGGGTGCTCAATAAATATTTCTTGAGTGAATAAATGGGGTCTAAAAAGATAAGTACTAAAATAGTACAGAGGAAAGGAGCTGAAAGTTTAATTAAAAGCTACAAGCCCGGATATCAGAGATAAACCTGTGTGGCTCTGGAGAGTAGATCATCTCAAGAAGAAGTGGAGAGTAGACTTGGCATGTTTGGAAGCAAAATTTGCTGATCCAATTCTACAGTCCCCCAAGCTTATTATTTAAGAGGAATTTTTTTAAAGCAATTACCTTAAGGAAATTAGCATCCATAAAAAACAAGTCTCTTCAAACTTTCCCTCAGTTTCCCTTATGAGAAGAAGCCCTGCTGCTTTCTCCTTTTAATTATCATGACAAATTTATTATTAATAAAGTCTAACAGTGCGACGACACTGGATGAACCTAGAGGGTATTTTGCCAAGTGAAATACGTCAGGCTGAGAAAGACAAATACCAAATGATCTCACTTATATGTGTATTCTAAAGAACAAAACAAATGAACAAACAAAATAGAAATAGATCTACAGATGCAGAGAACATTTTGATGGTTGCCCAGAGGGGAGGGGAGTTGGGGACCTGGGTGAAAAAGGTGAAGAGATTAAGAAGTACAAATTGGCAGTTACAAAATCATCACGAGGATGTAAAGCACAGCATAGGGAATATAGTCAATAATGTTGCAACACTTATGTATAGTATTGGGGGGGTACTAGATTAATTGGGGGATCACTGCATAAATTATATAAATGTCTAACCGCTATGCTGTACACCTGACACTAATATAAGACAATACTGAATGTCAAATGCAACTGAATTTTTAAAAAAAAATCAAACTCTTAAACTAATAGATGTAAACATTGATGTTATCAAAAAGTCTAACAGCAACAATCATTTCTGCCTCAAGAAAGCCAGCGATGTGAGCAGAAAGCGCCTGTGCTGGGACCCAACTTTATTCCCATATCTTGTAAACATTTCCCCACCACTGCCCCTCTGCTCAGCAACCCCCATACTTTTAATAGGAACCACCATTAGTTATGTAATGAGGTCCCAACTATACAGATGTGCAGAGCCTTATTAAACATTAACTGAACACTTTCTGTGTAGCAGGCACTGTACTAATCTTAAAAGTTGCGTGACTCTGTGCCTTGCTTTCAGAGTGGCCTTGGCAAGCTCAGTAAGCAATTTGAGCACTGTTTTGAAGACTGAATGGGATGATATATGTAAACTGCCTGGCACAGTGCCTGGTGGTGTTCATTCACTAGACAAATATTTTTCAAGGGCTTACCTTGTGCTGGCACTGAGTATATGCTGTAAGGAAAGACACAGTCCTTATTTTTATGGGACTATATCTTTTCTGAGGGAGCCATGAGGCCCCTAAGAGCTTACACCATGGGGTCTGACGGGGTCTGACCTCATCTGAGAGTCGTGGAAGATCCTCTAAGGACAAAACTCAATATGAAATCAGGATGGCGGGCAGTAGCCAGAGAGAGGGCACTTTAGCAGTTGGGGTCTTGGGTGAGAACTCGGTCACCAAGCACAGAGGGGTGACCAGCATGACTGGCGGGGGCAGGTTGGGGGGTGGAGGTAGTAGCTGGAGATGGGTGAAGGAGGCAGGAACAGGTCATGCTGGGCCTGTAAACACAAGTTAAGGATAGAGATGTGTAAGAGTCAGAGCTGACAGAATGTGGGTATTCTTAAATATAGAGGGTAAGGGAGGGATGGTGGTGTAGACTTCCACGTTGTGAAATTGAGAGGTGCTTCTCATGTGAAGAGGACTTGGAAGAGACCAAATCTGTGGTTTTGTTGTTGGGCGAAGGATTACAAAGTCGAGAGTATAGATCTGAACATTTAAAGTTTGAAATAGTACACAGAAGTGGGCAGTGTGGAGTTCGCAATGACACTTACAGATCTGGGGCTCAGAGAAGTGGTCTGGGCTGGAGATGTACATTTGGGAGTCATCAGGAAATCTCATATCCATCTCACACAGCACAAAGAGAAAGGAGAGATTGAGGAGAAAAGCAAGCAAGTCAGGGACTGAGTCTCAAGGAACTTCCACATTTAAACGTTGATTACACAGAGTAGCACACATGGGGGAAAGGTGGCAGGAAAGTCATAATAACAAGAATCAGGTAGGTGAGAAGGACCTTATCAGTGCATAACCTGGGCAGTAGAGAGATATACAGTAACTAGTTCCGTTGCCCTCGCTCACTTTGAAAGCACTCGGCTGGGTTATACCCAACTATTTTGTCTGCCCCCATAACCAGACAGAAATTGTCAAACAGAAGTCACTGGCAGGAGGCTGATGAAAGGCAAGGACGGAGCGGGTGGGAGAATGCACTCGTAGGCCCGAAGCCTGAACATCATCCTGATATTGCTTTAGTGAGGCACGCTCCTCTGTCAGCACACGATGCTCTAAAAGTCAAGGCCACAGTCAAAGTCAGTGCCAGCTCTGATCATTCAAGGAATTGGCAGCTTTAGCAGGGCATTTGGAAAGCACCCAGCAATCATATTAAGTTTTGTGGGATGCAAGATTCTGGACAGATATCTCCAAACAGCACCAACCAACAGGATGCCGGCCCCCCATGAAAGAACACCAATCTAGCCTGAAAGAAACACAATCAGGGAGACTTTCTTACTAAGACTCCACCACAACATAGGACGACAGGGCATCAAAGGTCTATCTGCACCACAATACAACTAATAAAAATCTAATTAAATAAGAAACTCAAAAATTGATCAATGGAATTTTAAAAAGTCAATCTGGACTTCATATTAGGCTTATTACATTGAGGAGTAAGCGCTCATTAGAAGATGTTCGGAAATTCTGCAGCTTTTCAAAATAAAACAAATTATTTCATACCTGAAACATGAAGTCAGGGCACAGTAAACTATTTTTGTGGCATTATCCCCACAAAGTTTTGAACAACCTATTTTAATTCAAGCATGATTAATTGAACAAAAACTGATGACATCATTACTTCGGTTGGACACCTACAGTGTAAGAATGCAAACATATATACAGCTGGAGACCACCTTCCTCCACTCCTTTTATTGTCCTCAGCAAGTGGACAATAATGGCAATTTAGAAAGAATCCTAATAGTGTTTTTCTATTCACCATCCCAGGCAGTGCATTTCCATACCTCAAAAAGACACTGTAGTGAAGCTGAAGGTGACGCTTATATAAATGAACATGTTGATGAGCTGAACCATGCGGCCTCCCTAAATTCAGTAAGAGCCACATTGCACCACGCAAGAAGGAAAAGTTGTTTACAGGAAAGACGCTGTGTTAGCTCAACAAACAGCCTGTTATGCACATTCTATTTCTATACACACCTTAGACTTCATGGAATATAGCCAAGGGTGCCACGGTGGCTACACCTACAGCATATAATGAACAACTGTATCTGTGCCAAATGGAGTCCCCGCTCTTTCCGCACAGAAGCAGCAAGGCTTTCGAGTCAACTCTGAGCACGACCTTGTGGCTGCCTCAGCAACCATGGCAACCATTTCATTCTTCTAGACTAGACAGGGCCATGTCTCCATGTGCAAAGCAAAAGGGGAGAGTGGCTCCCTCCCAGGCTGCCCCATAATTACAGATGCACAACTGTAGAAAACACAGCAGGAGGGCTGCTTGGAATATAAAAGCTCAGGCTTTACTCTACACCACAGGGTGGGAGAGGGGGAGGGGGAGGAACAGACAACCCAACGAGATAGACCCTCCAGATAAAAGCAGACCTTTTGCATGTAGTGCTCTTCTGATGATCAAGAAATTACTCTCATTTCCCTACACACATACTTGTCTAAATTTTTTCTGGCACCAGCACCATTTAAAACTAGAACCTAGTCATGTGTGTTATTCTGGCTTAGAATTCAGCAGAAATACTACCTTTAATGGCCAATTCCTAAAATGTGCATTGTGCTTCCAACTCATAGCCCATAAAGCAGTGTGCTTGGGATAGAAGTGGCAAGAAATCTGTAAATAGACAGATTTGGGCTCCAATCTCAGTTCTATTATTTCTTACATCACTTTGGCAATTTAGTTAAAACTTTCCACAAAATGGCGAACTACTGCAGCTCACGGGGCATTGTAAAATTAAATAAGACAAATATTTAAGGCAGAACACCTGGTATATATTAGGTTACCAGTAGCTGTTACCATTAGGATAATACATGATCTGTGCTTATTTTAAGCTCCAAAGATAAGAAAGCAACCTAAAATGGTGGTATTACTGGGAAATGCTTGTGATAAAGAAAAAGAGCAGAATATGAAACTACATAAATGGAACTTAGCTTGGTTTTAGTAAATGAAGTACATGAAGAGTCAGGCACACAGGGGCTCATAGACACTGGCACTGTTCTGGCTCTTTAATTGGGTGATGGGTACCCACAATCTAGTATTCCTTAAGCTGTGCATGTATGCAGAAGTAGGCATGATAGGATTCTAATGCAAAAATATATGAAGTTAGAAAAAGACAGAGGAAGCAAAGATACCAAAATGTTTTATTATTTCTATAAGGTAAGGTTGTACATAAAATTTATTTTTTTATGCATGTCTATATTTTCTAAGCCTTCTAATGATAACAAAAAAATTTATGTTACGGCAATTTTACCTACAATGACAAATCCTTAGCAAGAGACACAGTCTGGCTATGGGAAGGAAACACCCCATTTCTCTGGCCATTACCCCCACCAGGGAGCAAATGCAGTTCACTAACCAACATCTTTACTACTTTTAATGAATTAGGAGATGTCCCACATTCAGGAAGTAGGGGCATGCCACAGAGGCAAGTGAAACAAGCGCCTGTAGTTTTAAAAAATTAAAAAAAGAAATTACACTTGAGTTTTACTGGGAGCTTATCTAACTTTCAGTAACGATTCTGGGAGGCACTTCTTCTTACTCCCATTTTACAGGTAACTTAGAAAGTTTAAGCAATTAGGTCAGAAAGCAGACTACCTTACTTGTATACCTTGATATTGTCTTACCTTGAAATTGTAGTCTTTCATCAAATGTTAGTGGGCATTTCAAATGCTAGTTGATGCCATGCCTTGGAAAACTGCACAGATGACATGGTATGGTATTGAAATTTAAAAGAGCTCAGAAATTTTATTTTTTGCAACAGGGCTCAGATTTCACATAGGAAGGTGGACGAATCTCTCCTCTTAAAGCAGATATTTTATTTTTGAATGGGGAAAATAAGAGGAGATCCAGCACCAAGTGTTAATAAAAGGTGTCTGAGGTTTGGAATAAGGAGGCCTTAGCTCTGTTTCCATCTCTGCTACAAAAGTGTCCTGGGCAAGTCAAGTGGTTGAGCCTTTGTTTCCCTCATCTGTCAGATGGGTATAATATCATCTGCCTCACCTCTGCACTTTGGGTGAAATCATTCTATCAAGAAGAGATATGAAAACACTCCAGAAAGTTAAGCACTATGCAAACATGTGGCATTAAGAAAAATGGGAATGTGGAGACATGTGTTTACACAACCCAATGTTCTGGCAAACAACCGGCCCAAGGGAAAGCTAAAGAATCTTTCTGTTCTGAATTCTAATAGGCATACCAGGCACGATCTGAATGTGTATGGTGAGGACCACACAGGCTCTTCGGTCAGAGCTGGGAGGTTTGGTTTTTCCTCACACAGGAGTTCCACACTGTAAGATGGCCCATGACTTACCACTGTCTTGCTGAGTTTGGCCTATCAGCTGGACCTTAAGAGATTTTGAGTAAACAGGAATTATATAATATTCCAGATCTAAGTCAGCAGGACCCCAACCTGCTACTGTGGAAAGCACTATAACGTGGTATCCAGCCCATCAATTCATAGCAGGAAAAACGTCCCAGCATTCATCAGGGCTTCTTAACCTTTGGTTTAAGGGTGTGATTGATTACCCTTCCTCCTCTCCTGGATTACAAATGTATCTCTAAAACATTACGTTGTTTGGCATTTCAGTATACTTATCTCACATAGCAGTCTCATTTGGGTTTTTATGATACCCATAAAATCCTTAGCATGATTCATCAACATTTTCCTATATGGAGTAGAGTTGACTAGTCCTAATTAACTCTGAGCTGGTTTAAAGAGGGGGAGCCCAGCAGAGAACACCAAGTGCCACACTTCTCATTTGAGAATGCCAAGTTAAAAACAAACAAAACAAATGGCTTTAAAAAAAAAATCTAGAAAATAAATGCAAGTTTCAAGGTGAACAATAGATCTGGGTGAGACAAATCAATGTTTATTTTCTCCAAAGTCAATACTTATTATAAAGACTGCACAAATAATGAAAGTAGTCCTCCATTTTAGAAAAGATTTTTAAAAATCACCTTGGAAGTGATATTTCAATTACTTACAACATAGTTAACTCACGAGTCACCAAAAAGCACCCGGGTTGGAAGATCTCAGATAATCGGGTTTTTCAAGAAAGACAGCTTTGACTTCAAGCTCCAAACTGCAGAAGGCAGCACTACTGGCCTTTAACCATTCATATTAAACAAGCACAATGTGGCTTCATCTTGCTTTCCAATGTTATTAAGACATAAGCCCCAATTTTTCCCAACCAAATCACTTTCTAACATTGTGCATTTCCTTCTACTGTGTTTGAAACACCCGTGACTGTGAACAATTTGTGGCAAAAAGACCTCTTTGACAGGAAGCCCCTCATGGTGTTCACACCTTTATGTAATCTCCTTGAGAGCTCGCAGGACCTGTGAATTGCTTCTAATCAATACAATAGGCAAAGGTGACAGATGGTCACCCCCATGATTATTCTGTGTCATGGAAGACTCCAACTTGCTTGCAAATTTGTGCTTGTCTTTCTGCGTTTGAAGAAGCACATTGCCAACGGTCCTACAATGCCAGTACACGGAATGCTGTCAACAAGCACATGAACAGGAAAGTAGCTGCTTCCCTAGTTGAGCTTCCAGATGAGAACGCAGCCCCAGTCACCATCTGAAGGGCAGCGTCCAGAGACCCTGTGTAAGGGACACAGTAGGGCTGTGGCCAGACTTCTCACCCACAGAAGCCATCAGATGATAAAGGTGTGTTGTTTTAAGTTGCTAACTTTAAGGAATAGAAAACATATACACCATTACAATAGTTATTCTCCTGTAAAGTGAGTAATCCTTCCTAATTCATGGTTTTCAAGTTTGGGTCTCTTAAAGGAAATGCTATGCCCCTTTAGATAGGTTTCTCCTCATAAAAGCCACCTGTTCACTGAGTCACACTCTGTGCTAAGTGCTTCATACACACTATCTCATTATTTCCCACAACAGTCCTATGACTAGGGGTGGTTAATATGCCCATTTCATAGATGGGAAAACTGCAGGTCCAATGCCTATGGTCCCACAATGATCAATGAGCCATTGCAGGACCATCTAACTGAGTTCTTGCGCTTTTTACTATTCCATGCGGTCTCTATTTGTTTCTCTCTTTCAGTAACCTGTAAAATAATATAATTAACATTAAGGGCATGTTATTAAACTACTTTTCCCTATTTAATCACTCAGGAAGGACTCTGAAAGAAGAGTAATCATTAAGGTATTATAGTGATGTACATTCTAGTAAGTAAACAGCAAAGATGTGTCATTAGAGGCCAAGGCTAAGATCATCCACCCCTTCCATTCCCAATTACTATAATATATACAGATGCAAAAGTTGGACAGTGAAGAAGACTGATGGGGGAAAAAAATTATTCACTTGAAATACAGCATTGGAGGAGAGCTCTATGGGTACCCTGCACTGCCAGGGAAATGAACACATGGGTCCTGGAGCAAATTAAGCCTGAAACATTGCTGGAGGCAAAAATGACAAAATGAAGCTGTCTTACTTTGAGCACATCGTGAGAAGGCAGGGGTCTTTGGAAAAGGCAATACTTTGGGGAAAAATAGAAGGCAGCAGGAAAAGAGGACAACTAAATATGAGATGGATTGACTCCATAAAAACATGAGTCTGCAGGAGCTAAGCCGGGCTGTTGAAGACAGGACAGTGTGGGCATCAGTCATTCATAGGGTTGCCAGGAATCAAGGCCAACTCAACACCTACAGCTTAGCATATACACCTAAGACTTGCTCTCATTTCCATATATTGTGCTTTGTTTTAGTAAATAATTTTTCCTGGTTATGGAAGCGATATTGGTCTATTATAAAAATCCAAGAAATTTAGAAAAGTATCAGAAAGAACTATAATGTTTGTTCCAGCAATAAATAAAATTAACATCAAGAACATTTATACATTTTTATGAATACAACATATACTTACACATTATTTTGCATGATTCTGTTTCAGTTACACAGTATCATTAGACTTCACAAATTTAATTTTTAATGGCCCCAAATCCATCATTTGTATTTATATCATTTAATTAGCCAGTCATTTATCCCTAGACATGCAGATTTACTTATAATTTCTCACTGTTGTAAGTAACGTGGCAATGAAAACTCTTGTGGAAGAATGTGCTGTGTCATAAAAATATCTGTTGCCAAAGCATCCTCCCAAAAGAGCACATATTACTTATACTCCCACATGAGAGGGATGAATGCCTGTTCCTTTAACCCTAACAGTGAGGATTACGTTTTAATCCTTGTCCATTTGGGAGGTAAAATGGGATGCTCTTATAATCTGCTTTTCTTTGATGAATCAGTTTGAACATGTTACATATGCTCATTTGTTTAATGCGCATTATCTATTAAAGTCGGCAAAAAAGCACCAACTGAATATTTCCTTATTTACTTATTTGAGAGGCTCTATATATGTTAAAGAAATTCATGTTTGTCTTCCACGTTACATTTTTCCCTCCAATCTTGTTTTCCTAATTGATGCTCAGAAATTTCTAATGACAATTTTCTTACAAAGCAACTTGGTACTTATTAGTGTGCAGAACTAAAGTACAAAATGAGGAATTTCCATAGCCTGACTAGAGATGTACCAACTCTCCTTTGATGATGTTCAAATTTTTGGAACTATTGATCATCTCTGCCATATGCAAGACCACGATTAGGTCACAGTATTTGCCAAAATATTTCCATGTGTCAAATACCATACTAAGTGTTGAAGAAACAGAGTTTCTACTCTCAAGCTTCTCACAATTTCAGGCGAGCGGTCATATGATCAGTAAGAGCCATCTCTGATCCTTAAAAAGTCTATGCTGACTTTTCCTTTCCTGATAATTAAGGCATTAAACAAGCTTGAATTTAAGAAACCTGAATAAAACTTCAAATTCTTTGTTCAAGTAGATGCTGAAGGGAACTCTGATGGCAAATCTTCAGTGATGATCCCCTGTATCAAACATTCACGCCCATAATTTAAGCCTCAGAGCAGCCAGGTGAAGAAGCCTCAGGGTGGCCACTTCACCCTCAGGAAGCTGTGCTCACAAGGAATCCTGACCACAAACCTCAGAGAAGTAGCCTCAGAAAATTCCTCAGCCACAGGCAACTATGACATCCAAATCCTACCCTAAGGATGCTGACATAGCGGCTGACCCAGGGGCGGCCTATCCTCAGTGGCCAGAGGTCTGTAACACCAGCCACTGCATTAGCTCTCCTCAAATGAGAATGGCAGGGTTTAGTTGTCTGCATTCTCTCCCAGGACTTTGTAAGAGTAAGGGGGAGGGGATTGGTGAGATAGAAGAAAGGACTAAGGCAGAAAGAATCACATGAGATCAACAGAGCCCATTATTGGCAGAGGTGTAAAGACTAAAGAACTTGCTGCTTCTGGGAGAGGTAATTTATGCTGGACTTTTCAAACACCCTTCACAGTCCCAAACTCTGCTTCTGCCTGCTAGTCCTTTGCTCAGCCCTCCAGGGTCCAAGGTAACCTGAGCAATTCTGTCCCTCCAACCAAAAAGAGCCTGAAAGATCAAATGGACCATGATAAGCCTGTGTTCTGCTCACAGACTCATGCCCCTGGACGGGCCTCTCTACTAAACTATCAAAACAACTTTTTACCTCATGCAAAAGCATGAAAGTCCAGAATAGACCATTCATGCTCCAGGCTGGCACCTCTGTGTACAGATTAGACCAGGGTTACACAACCATATTTTCATTACTGCCCCCACCCCCAGGAATTTTTGAGACTTTTTTAACTTTTTTTAATTAAAGTTTATTGGGGTGACAATGGCTAGTAAGGTTACATAGGTTTCAGGTGTGCAATTCTATAATATGTCATCTATATAACACATTGTGTGTTCACCACCCAGAGTTAGTTTTTCTTCCATCACCATTTATTTGATGACATTTACCCTCATCTAACACCTCCCCTATCCCCTTACCCTCTGGTACCTACTAAACTATTGTCTGTGTCTATGAGTTTTTGTTTCTTTATTAATTTGTCTTGTTCCTTTGTTGTTTTCAGTTTCATGTTCCAAATATCAGTGAAATCATATGGCTCTCGACTTCTTCTGTCTGACGTATTTAGCTTAGCATAATATCTAAAGTTCTATCCATGTTGCCACAAATGGCACTATTTTATCTTGTCTTATGACCCAGGAATAAGCCCACATAAATATGGACAGACAATTTTCGACAAAGGAGCCAAAAACATATAATGGAGAAAAGACAGCCTCTTCAATAAATGGTGCTGGGAGAATTGGAAAGCCATGTGCAAAAGAATAAAATTACACTGATATCTGTCACATTGTACCAAAATTAACTCAAAATGGATCAAAGACCTAAACACAAGACCTAAAACAATAAACTGCATAGAAGAAAACAGAGACTTACTTTTCTTAATTTTCTCCCCATGAGATTTTAGTATCACAAATATATTGTATATTTATTTATATACTGTGTGTGTGTATATATATATATATATATATATATATCTGTGCTTTATACATAAGAAGAATAAGATTTTTTTTCCCTCTTGGGGAGATAACATCCTCATTGAGAAATAAGTTAATACAATAAAAAGGTATAAAAATAGCTCTTAGAAAAAAAAGAACTTTCCCACTTAGAGGAAAAAAAACGTATCTATATTTCTTTTCCAGCTGGGAATCCAGAGAGGTTGAAACTCACCTTTGGGAGTTAGTTTATAAGATGGCAGGCTACCCAATTAAAAGTTATCCATAGGTTCATAAATCTCCAAGTTCTCTATTATGATTTCCTGAATTTTCTTCAACAGTGTTTTTTGGGTTTTTTTTGATGGAGGAAGGGAAGTGAGTGCATATGAGTGTGTCAGTGTGTGTGTGTGTGTGTGTGTGTGTGTGTGTGTGTGTGTGCAAGGAGAGAAAAACAGGTTAGGTGACAACCCCCTCTCCAAAAAAAAACACAAACCCTTAAACTCTTGCAGTCCTTTTTTGCAATTATTCTTTCTGCATCTTGTGTTCTATCATATGTTTGTTATTCACTTGTTTTGGTGGGGGAGTGGAAAAGAAGTATGTGTGTATCTTTAGTTCAAGAATTAAGGGGTAGTGGAATTGTAAGGGGCATATACATTTGTGAGGTAACTGAAATATTCCCCAAGATGGTTTACGGTGGAGAACTCATCACTGTTGTCAGGAATAACCGAAAAGCATGTAGGGGATGTAAGCCTGAGAAGCAGAGAGCCTTATTCTGCAGCACTGCCAGGTTTTCGTAGTGAAGTCCATTTCAGCCTTGAAGATCGCAAGTCCTCTATGATATAATGTGAGTGGATCCTTTTGCCAAATAGGGTTATTGTACTCGAAAAGCTGCCTTCAGATTTTCTTCTAAGCTTTTGTGCATATTTTACAAAACTTTGCTCTAAAAACCCGAGAGAGAAAATAGTTCATTTGAAGAAAACAAATAAAAATTAGGTAAAATATAGATTTCGATATGACAGGATCAAGTATTCTTCCCCATGACCAAAACCTATTTTAAAGGGGGGGGGGAAGTGAACTAGGTTTTATTAGCAATAACATATAAACCACAATTCATTCAACAGATATTTACTGAGCTTCTATTTTGTACCAGACACTATCTAAAATATTTGTGATGCATCAGTTAAAAAAGCATATGAAGATTCTTGCCTTTACAAAGCCTACATATGAGGGGAGTGGGGGCAGTGTGGAGGGGTCTAACAAGAGATAATAATAATGATAATAATAATAACAATAAATGATGTATCATATTTGAAGGCAATTAATGTCATGGACAAAAAATGGTAAAGTCGTCGTGTCAGAGGGATGGGGAGGGCAAAGGGTGGTATTTGGGGATAGGTTACAATTTTTAATAGGGTGGTTGGTGACATTTGAGCAGACTTCAAGGAGGTAAGAGGTTAGACGTGGAGATATGCAGGGGTGAGGCCTCAAGGGAAAGCATTCTAAGCAGATCTAAGGAACAGCAAGGAGACCAGGGTATCCAGAGCGGGAGGAGATGAGACCAGAGAGGTAATATGGTGGGGGTGCTTGGTGGACCACTGTAAGGACTTTGGCTTGTACCCTGGGTGAGACAGAAGCCACTGTGGGGTTTGGGGAACAGGAGTAACATGATCTGACTTGTGATTGAAAAGGATTACCTGGCTGCTGTGTGGAGAACAGAGTGCAGTAGGGGGCAAGGGAAGAAGCAGGGAGACCAGTTAAAAGGGACCGAAGCCGATAACATCAGGAAGACTCCTGGCAGAAGCTACTATGGTAGTTTACAGAGGGTATTCTTCATTTCCCTGTGAACAAAGGCCAAATCTGCAATTTGTGATTTCAGCATCCTGCAACCTGGCCTTGGCTCATTATCAGTTAACTCATACTCTGTCACCATCCATGCATTCTCCTTTAGGCTGCAGTTTTCCCTATCAACAGGACAAGGGAGGTGGTTTTGTTTTCACAGCCCTTTCGTGTGAAGGGACCCTACTTTACTTACCTCTGAATCCCTATGGCCTGAAACAAAGGACTCAGTTTTGTTGACTGAGTGAATAGTGAACTCATGTTTTCTTGGGTTGGGGATGCTTCCTGCCTAAACTCTTCAAGAGCCTTTTTCCCTGCCCACAGTCTCCCTCCCCTCTCACTTTGCTTCCATCACTTTGCAGCTCTGAAACCTTCAAACACTCATTTGCATCTCAGGATCATACCAAACATTTTGGCCCAGCAGTCAAGGCGCTCTAGAATTAGCTTCCTGAATATCTTACCACCTTCCCTCCCACTACTAACCTCAGAACTGGAAATCTCCACTCCAACCTTTTGCCCAAACACCTTGCCTCTTCTCAAATGTCAATCTTTTCCTTGTGCTCCTCCGCCTCCTCTCCCACAGCTTATAGAAATCCCATCCGTCCCAAGGCAATACAGTTGCTCCTCTTTATCCACGATTTCAGTTTCCGTGATTTCAGTTATCCACAGCAACAATGGTCTGAAAATATTACGTGGAAGATTCCAGAAATAAAAATATTCTTAAATTTTAAATTGCATGCTGTTCTGAGTACCATGATGAGATCTCAAACCATTGCATTTCATCCTGCCTGGAAGGTGACTCATGCCTTTGTTTAGCAGATCCATGCTGTGCACGCTCCCCACCCATTAGTCACTCAGTATCCCTCAGTTAGCAGATTGACTGCTACTGTATCACAGCGCTTGTGTTCAAGTAACTGTTATTTTACTTCATAATGGCCCCAAAGTGCAAGAGTAGTGATGTGCGCAATTCATATATGCCAAAGAGAGGCTGTAAAGTATTTCCTTTAAGTGAAAAGGTGGAAGTTTTTGACTTAATAAGAAAAAAAAATCATGTTAATTTTCCTAAGATCTATGGTAAAAAAAAGTCTATCCATGAAACTGCCTAATTTATAAATTAAACTTTTATCATAGGTATGTACGTATATGTATGCATAGGAAAAACATAGTATATATAGGGTTTGGTACTAGTCATCAATTCAGGTATCCATTGGGGGTCTTGAAAGGTATCCCCCATGGACAAAGGGGAACTACTGTATCATTCTGCCTCTGCCATCAAGGTAATTGCTCCCCCTGACCTCTGGGGACAGGAGGCATGAGCCACTCCCACACCTCATGGTCAGGTGAGAGCAAACCTGAGCACAGTCCCCAGGTTCATGCTGCCTGACTCACTTTACAGCCCCTCTGCTGGCCAGCACAGCAACTTTCCTGGAGGGCAAGCCTTATTTCCCGAATCCGAGTAAAAACTACTGGGCCAAATGCATCTCAAACTTCTCTGAATTCCTTCCCACAGCCTCAACCAGATTCAGTTGGTCGTATTTACTGTCCCACTCTTATAAGGTTATGTCAAGGTAATGAACAGGGCTGTGTCTTACTGCAGACTTTGCTATGTGGTTGTTTGAGAGGACCGTGGAAGTGGGGAAGGATGGCAGGTGAGAAGGCGACAGTGACTGCCCAATGCAGAAAGGGATAAGAAAGGTAAATCGGGTGTTATAGGAGTCTAAGAGGAAGCAAATAAGAGAAAATCAGGGTGAACTTCTGGAGGTGAAGGCCCACCTAAAATGTCCTAAGGGACAAGTCAGAGTCAGTTAAGCAAGAAGGAAGAGGAGAGACATTCGAAGCAGAGGGGACACCGCGTTCAGAGGCATACAAAGTAGGCAGAGAACCCCAAGGAGCTCACTTTACCTTTAAGGTAGGAGGTATGTGGGAGTGTAGGAAAAGGGGGATGGGACAACCCATGGGAGCCGGGTATTTGTTGATGCCCCTCAAAGGCTCAAGTACGTGTCAGGACACAAAGAACTAAGTTACAGAAAGAAGAGAAACGTAGTAAGATAGGATCTTGCATTATCCTCTCAAACAGATGAAAAGCCCTATAAAACTAGAACACTGTTACCAATTCTATTTAGCATAACGCACAGAAATGCCTATCACATTGCATTGTTTCAATTTTTTTAAAAAAAGAAAGCATGAGGAGAAAGAAACGCATCTTCCCAGTCTCTCACATTATATTCCACCTAAGAGGCTTGTCAAGGTTTAGCAAACAATAAAAACACACATAGAGTCAGTGCTGCTGACCACTGGGGAAGCAGCAATAACAACATGAATGGTTTCCTCATATCCATACATACATAACATGGAATATAAGCAAGGACAACACACAAAAGAGAAAGCAAACTTAGCGGAATTACAGGAAGGGAGGCCATTTTAAAAACACATAATAATCGCACAACACTCCCTGCTACATGTGCTAGCATGTGGTGATGCCACTGAAAGCTTCCAACTGATAAACACAAGGTCTTTAAAAATAAGGGCTATGGGCTGGCCGAGTGGCGCGGTGGTTAAGTGCTGGCTTGGAAAGCCAGCGATACCAGTTCGAGTCCCAGAAGTGAGGGCCAGTGACACTGCCCTCAATAAATAAATAAATAAATAAATAAATAATAAGGGCTGAAAACCTCAAATGCTATAAATTCTAAAAGCTATATCCTTTTACTGGGCTTTTACTTCAGGGATGCTAAGGAAAATATTTTTAAGCTCACATATTTAAAAAAAAAATGCTCAAGGCTGTTCAGCCCTTTGATCCCAGAACCTCTTAATGTAATCTGTGCTTCTTAAATATATTCTGCCTCACAGATTTAACAGTATTTTTAAAGTGGTTATATTTGAAAGTCAGAATAGGAATAAAGTAGTATTCAGTAGGGAATTTTTAAAAGGTCTATAATATATATAGCTCCTGTTGGCTATTACAACAACAAAATAGCTTTTCCCTTACAGCCTCTATTAAGCTTTAGGCCACAATTTTGGCCACTTGAGTGGTACCTTGTCTTATGCTGTTATTACTGAATCCTTCATTCCCTCCATGCCCACCTCCATGCCCACCTCACTGCTTACACGCCCTAATGTTCTCTAAAAGCACTCCAAACACAGGACATTAAGTCTGGAGGCATTTATTTTATTTTTAGATTCAAATCGCAATTTGATAAATGTAATTCACAGGTAGGGAAAGAAACAATTGAAAAGAATATTGGTATTCCAGAGTGACAGTGGCTTATTAATTGAGGAAATAAATCCAGGGACAAAGTCATAAAATTACTAACAATCGCATGATAGTAAAATTCCTGCCAATATTTTGTGTTGTCTCCTATTTGTGTTGTGTCCACAAACCGGTATAGTGGACTAGAGCTGCCTAAATGAGATCATCTTTAACCTTGTTACATATTTAAAAAAAGAGATGTGAGGAGGAAGTTTTTCTCTTCAAGGTTTATAACGTAAAACCTGATTTCTGCCTGGGAATTCTACAAGAATGAGAATGGGTATAAGACAATTTACCTTTCTTTCTTCTTTTTTTTTTTTTTTAAAGATTTTTTATTGGGGAATCGGGGAAGGGGAACAGACAAGTTGCTGTCCTTTTGTTCTTCAGTCTAGTTGCGGAGGACGTTGCTTCACTGGCCCATGTTGGTATCGTCATTGCGCTCTTCCCGGATGAGGCAGATCGGTCGCGGCCCTCTGGATGTCGCTCACCGCGGCTATTGGCAGCTCACGCCGGCCGCCAGCCGCTCACTCCGGCTGCGGGCCACTCACTGTAGCCTATGGCAGCCCACTGCAGCAGGGGCTGCAGCCCACATCGTCGCTGGGGCTCGCACAGCCCAGCTCCATGTGGAGCTGTTGTTAGCTGTGGAGGGCAGTGTCACTGACCCTCATACGTAGGATCCGAACCGGGGCTGCTGGCATCCCAAAACCAGTTCTTAACCAATGTGCCACTCGGCCGGCCCGCAATTTACCTTTCAATGAAAAATAGGCTTAGAGTGAACTGTTATTTCTAACCAGCACACTCAAGTTTGAGGCATACATTTGAAATATCAGGATGGGCTGCCAACAGAGTTCTCTTCATGTATTATATGAAGAGTGAAGAAATTTCCTTGCAGCCAGGTTAACAAAGTCTCATTTTAAAGTGACTCATCTTGAAAATGGGTGATGTGTGCAATAGGTGTGTGTAGTAGTATATGTGTGGTATGTATGTGTGTGAACAGGAGTAGGGGTGATAAGGGAAAGGAAAAATAGGAGTCAGAAATAATCTTCATGAAAACAATACCTTAATTCAACCCCTAATGGGCTCAACTGCATTTTAACAAGATCAAGTATTATTTTGCAGAAATGAATGTGGAAGAGGTCAGAGAGAAAGATGAAAGGACATCTTAACTGGCAAAAGACGTTTTCCTACAAAAAAGTTACTTCTTGACCTGAGAAGTGGCAGAAAAGAGAAGGAGTAAGGTTTAGAAGACAAAATTATAGAGTTTAGAACAGGAAACAGAAGCAGGTGCCACTCCCCTCAAGGACTGTGTGTGGTGTTTGCAATGAAGGCGTCTTTCTGCTATCACCAGGCCCCTAAGTTGTCCCTAGACAGCTAACCCATAGGTCAAACTGTGAAAATGTAGGTTTCTTGCAAGTCTGCTACTAAGAGGCAAAGAGGGAGGGAGGAATGAAGTTTATCAGGCCCAAGCTGGACAGGAGTTTAGGACACAGTAGAAAAACTAGGAGATGGAAGCCTGGCCTCACATCTGAGGGATCACTCTTTTCCAGTCATGTGACCTTGAATGATTACTGAACCTCTTATCATTGGTTTCCTAACTGAAGTGGGGAATAACACCTTGTCATAGGACTGCTGTGGGACTGGATGTAACACATAGATATAAAAACCTAGCTGGGTGCTTGCGTTTCAAGGTATGTGATATTAGCCCGTGTCCGTCCTTTCCAAAATCACACACCAAGAGAATCTGGAAACTGAGGCTTTTGCCTCTCATTGTGAAGCTCACAGATGGCTAATATTGTTAATATAGGCTGATGGATTAGTTTGCATTACCCAAAAGGGGAAACCTACAAATTGCTCCTCTGAGGCAACATGGACCTGGTACCTTCACGCCTGCCTCATTGAAACAAACTTCTGTGCCCCAAATGATTTTTACATAAACAGGACTGATTCCAGAAAGATGAATGATGGAATCTCAGTTTTGCTTCCCTTTCCCTAAATTGGGTTGTTTGCAGACCAGAATAATTTTGTCATCCAGAACCACAGAATCCTTCATAGGGCAATTATTAAGTTAGATCCTACCCTAATAACCTTACGCCACTCTAAAAGATAGGTATTCATTATAGATTGTTTTCTTCCCTCTGTTATCAATTGATAATTCTTTAAAAAGAATATTTAGTCTATTAAATAATAAAGGTTTGGTTTTAGCTGTGATTAACAGGCGTAGAAACAAGTGTCAAGGATAATTTCATGTTGAAGAGTAAACAATTACTCACTAACAAGAATTTTTCCTTCTTTTCACTTCACATTTATAAGAATTTCAATGGAGATTAGGAACTGACAAGCTTAGATGCCAAGTTCCTAAGGAAACCATTTGCAAACTGCTACAACAATTTTTATATCCATTGTTACCTCCTGTCCTCACAGCAGTCCTATGATGTAGGCATTATTCCCCCTTCCATTAAGAAACCAACAATAAGAGATTTGGTAATTCTTCAAGGTCATGTGGCTAGAGAGGGGTGACCCCGGATGTGAGACCAGGCTCCTGCCTCCTTGTAACTCCACAGAGTCCTGAACTCCTTTTCAGCTTGGAGCCAAAACAGCTGCCTCCTCCTCCTGACCCAGGACCTCCCAATACAGTCCCATTTTGAATTTTGAAAGCATTGAACACAATCCATGTGTTTGAGTGTTTGAATGTGGTTTCCGAATCATTGCTTCAGTTCAGCTTTGGGTTTTTGGTTCTCAAGGGGGAGCCACCCCATGCAACAAGTGTGCTCATCCTGGACAGAGTAAAGAACAGACAGACACAATGTTTGGCAGACATGGTGCTTAAGCCCAACTGAGGTGTTCCCATTCCACAACAAACAATCCTGAACTTTCTGAGAGCTGAAAGTCAAGAAATGTAATTCCTGAAAAGTAGAGAACTATGATTAACTAAGATTCTTGTGACATCACTCTAGTCCCTTCCTCTTGTCCCCCATGGCTGCCTTCTCTTTCTGTCTCCACCTTGTAGGATATCTGAGACTGTATATAGGGCCCACCCAGACAATCCAGGAAAATCTCCCATCTCAAGATACTTAACTTAATTACATCTGCAGAGATGTTTTTTTCTGAATAAGGTTCCAGGGGTTAAAACGTGATATCTTTGGGAGCCATTATGCAGCTAACTACACAGTCATACTGATCAATGATTTAGAACGACCTATTCAAAATGGTTTTTTTTTAACAGTTAAAAGTAAAATTTGTCCCCAAAAATATACAGTACAAAATTAAGACTGGTTGTAAACCATATTCTCATATCTAACCCACATTTCCCCCCAATTCTCACTTTATCTTCCCAACATCACCACGAAGGCAAATTTTATGCTTACTTCACAGACCAGCCACCAAGCAAATGTTGAAAACTCGAGGATAACAAAGACATCCTATACATCTATACACCCTTATATCTATACATCCAAATGACAACATTTCAATGGACAGATTAGACTGAAATATGAGAAAGCTGGATTGGTAATATTTTAACAGAGAACAAATCAGGCAATGTTGGGGAGATGAGCTCTCTCTTCTCGTAAGAACATAAACTAACTAAAGAATCACCTGTATTACCTCACAGGTTTTTCCGAGAAATAAAGAAACCATAAAGTTCTTTACAACCTGCAGTTATGACACAGAAATGACCCAGGCTCACTCTGTTTTTCCATTATAAGGAAGCTGGCTGTGAGAGACTCTAAGCTATGCAAGGCGACTGGTTAACAAGTGTCTCACTCGGTTGCATCTTTCTTAGTCACATGAATGGCACATCTAACATGTACCGACCTTTACCAACCATTAATTTTTAAACCATCAACTGGCAGCCAGATTTCAAAAACACACTTTTCAATGAAAGCTGGCTGTTCTTGTTGGCCTTCAATCCAGTTTAGGTCTCCCTCTTATATCCTAATTTAGCACCCTCAACCTTCCCTTCTTTTAAATAATCTGCTCAACTCTTTACTGTGAGACCCGCAAGGGTGGGCTGTATGTACTGTTCACAGCAGAACGTCCAACATCTGACCTGGTTGCTGGTGGTGGCACAGAGAGGTGGGGGCACAGAGAGGTGGGGGCAGAGTTGCTGACTGCCTACCCAATACCCACTGGCCCCCTTCTTCAGTAACAGTTGTGCAATTTTTAGAAGAGTATGATGCTACTTATATTAAAGACTACATTTTCCAGGCAAAATTGATGTGAAACTTCCAGCCATCACAGGTCACTACTCTGTATATCTGGATAGCATCCATTACTTAAAAAGATCTTCACTTGGGCTGTGCGAGCCCCGGTGATGGTGTGGGCTGAAGCCCCTGCTGCAGTGGGCTGCCATAGGCTACAGTAAGTGGCCCGCAGCCAGCGTGAGCGGCTGGCAGCCAAGCGTGAGCTGCCAATAGCCGCGGTGAGCGACATCCAGAGGCCAGCGACCGATCTGCCTCATCCGGGAAGAGCGCAATGACGATCCCAACAGTGAAGCAACATCCTCCGCAACTAAACAGAAGAACAAAAAGACAGCAACTTGTCTGTTCCCCTTCCCCGATTCCCCAACGCTGTTCCCCTCCACCAATTCCCCAATAAAATCTTTAAAAAAAAAAAAAAAAAAAAAAAAGATCTTCACTGCCTGGTCCATTTTAAGTTGCTTTTTTGTCTCCTGGTTTATACCTCAACAAAAACGACAAAAAGGAAACCGGGATTTTCACCTTAGTTCGCTTCCACTAGTCCACAATCTTATATAGAGTACGGTTTAAGATCATGTGGTTATTTCTGACACTGCAAAAGGAAAAGACCCTGCCCTCTCCTCTCCAACCCCGCAGGCCTAGATAGAAAGTGCACCCATGCAGAGCCTGCGGGAGGGCTGCAGTTGGAGTCGCACATGGAGAAAGTGGGAAGCGGGAAACTGCCACGTAAAGGAGTCCAAACATTCTGACCCTTCAACAACCACTCGATGACATCCTCCAATTCAGGTTTACATACCAGTATGTATGTAAATAAAATACATACCAATCTCAATTAATAGATAACATTAAAAAGCTAAACGTTTGTCACAGAGTGATGCTAACTGTCCCACCCCTCAAACTGGCAATACTGAACACCAATAATCACACACACACACACACACACACACACACACACACACACACACACACCAGTCACAGTGAGTAAAAACAGCCCTACTGGGCTGGCCAAGTGGCGCGGTGGTTAAGCGCTGGCTTCCCCGGTTCAGTCCCAACATGTGAGGGCCAGTGACACTGCACTCAAAAAAAAAAACACACAAAAAACCCCCAGCACTACTGTATTCACGGTGCTTAGAGCAGTGTCTCGCATGGAGCAAGCACTCGGTTAAGATACATATTGGTGACTAAGTAAAAAATTAAATATCTTAGATTCCAAAGAGTTGTCAGGTTAGATGATTACTATTAACTTGAAAGGTGTGAAAAGGTGCCTAGGACAGGTATGAGAAGGAAGAACAGTGAACCGAAGGGAACTTATCATTTCTAACTGAGCTCACAGTGGTGGTTACAGTGGCAAAATAGTAAATTACTTTGGAGGAGGTTTAAATTCAGTCATCTTTTATATGGTATTCAAATATATCATTAGCTTATTTGAAATGGGTGTTTGTCACTTTCAGAGTGTGATAACATTCATTCTACTTTAGGGAATGCCTCTTTTTAAAAAAAAAAAATAACTGAACTGTAAGACTAATAATACATCAAAATTTCAGATGACTGGCAAAGTATTAATTTAGGAAAACTTATGAATTGATGGGTGCACTTAGCAACACTTAGTCAAAGACAAACAGAAGCATCTCATGTGCTGATAATTGTGCCACAGGGCCTGTAACTGATGAAATTTATATTGCATAGGAAAATATGAGTTTATTTCAACATAAAGCAGTATATTAATATAAGTATATTCATATATTAATAAAGCCTGAAATATAACTCACATTGTAAGCTAATTTCTATGGGTGAAATCATAATGGGGAAAAAGGAGATAAATTGGGAAGAACTTTAAATCCATGTTTTGTACACCTGAGCAGAATCTGAACCGATAATATTTCTGTATAGTACATGTAACCCAATGAGATTTATTTTATTTAAAAGAAGGCTAAAAATTCCCACGATAAGTGATTTAAGCTAGCAACCTTTTGTATTTTTTGTCTTTGTCAACATTTTCCATGGAGATTCAGCTGAATATCTTTATACCAAAGCTAATTCTTCCTCGACACTTAAATGCAATCTACTATTCAAGCATATTGGTCTTTGCATTAGTATGCACTCTCAGTTTCTCCAAAGTTACCATAGCAACTCTCACAAATTTGGGCTTGGCAGGATTTTTAAGGAGAGAAAAAGGTGAATCTAAACATTGAGGACAAAGTTTTCACGAAAAATATTATACCACCAAACGTTAAACCAGACAGAAAAAGTGTCTGTTCTAGGGAAGTCATTAACAATCTCCCTACTAGGCTGTGAGAAACTCAAAATCAAGATTCAAGGTTAAAGTGTACTTTAAATATGTCAAATGTGTAAATACAGTTGGAAAAGATCACCCCCAAAATCCAGAAGCAACAGAGAACAGGAAGACTAATGGCACACACCTGCTCCCTCACTGAGCCACCCCGGGGGGCCCTGATGAGAAAGAGGGTCTGGCCAAGGAGGTGCTCAGGGATCTGCCCAGAGCTGCTCTCACACCCGAGGCTGGCCATTTCTCCTATGACCACTCACACACGTGACCTCCAATGGGTGCTTGTATTACATAGATAAGTGATTTCTCTAAAAACCCCAGTACTAGGACCCGACACTCAGGGCTCTAAGAACTAACCAATGCATATGTGAACACTTGGTAGTTTTCACCTTAAAAAAAACAGGAAAACTCTAAGATTCGTTTATTCACTATTGCGATTAAAATGTAGCAAAAGAAAAATTCTTTCCTTACAACACCACAGGGAATCAGAATCTACAATTAATGGAAACGCATTTCAAAGCCATTACAGACAGGGTTTGGTTACACATGTCTATGTGTGTGTGCGCTGTGTTATAAATTTTTACATATCAAAAGGGTTCAAAATATTCCACAAAATGATACTTACACAGGGAGTATCATCATCTGGAGCACTGGATTCTGTCCTGGGCTCTGGAAATTAGTTTTCTTGCCTCTTTACCCATTAACCCATCTCAGTGCTCAAGAGAAAAGAGTTAAGAAAACAATTTTTAAAAATTAAAAGCACTTCATAGGCCTGATGCATTTAGCCACTGCTTCCCCGGGTAGAGCTGAAGAGAACTCCCTCCATATTCTGACACTTACCAAAGAGATGGGGGAACACCCTGTGAAGGAGTGAGCTCAGGGTTGAGAAGGAGAACATCAAGCAAGTGGAATGAGGCCCGTTAGTGCTCTGGATGCCACTCCCTACCTGAGGGGCTTGCCAAAGCCACCTGTCACAACTTGCCCTGCCCACATCTATAATGGCAGCTGGACTTAATTAATCCTATTATATAAACCAAAGATGATCTTGGCCCCTGGATGAATCAAACCTCATAAGCCTTTATAGCAAATGAAATTATGTTCTCTTTTGGGGGGTTCTTTGAAGTTTTAGTTTGCTCTTTCTTTGGGGCTTAACTTAAAATTAAGGGTTTCAAGCAAGACCCATCCAATGGAACATCTGGGGCCCAAGCTGGAAGTCATTTTAACCACCACACCTTTGACAAGAACCTGCTGGAAAACAGATGTCCTGTAGAATGACAGAAGAAACTATCATCAATAAGACAGTCTATGCCCTCAAAAACTTGCACTCCTGATACCCTGAAGTCAGGCAGACTTCTTTCTCCTATCCACACTGTAGCCCCCCATTACTTACATAAAATAACCACAATACTTAATTCTAAAAGGTTTCACAGGAGGACGGAAAAGCTTTTATTATTATTCCCTTGATCCTTGCTCCTTCTGGTGGGCCCCTGAAGGGCTAAGGAGTTGTCTATTTGGACTCTCTCCAACCTCCCAATTCTGCTTGACTGGCATGGGTTGGTAGTGGTGGGTGGAGAGACGAGGCATCAGGAATAGCATAAGGCGACATGATTTTAAGACCGGGGCTTGGGAAAAGCAGGCATATACCTACGCTTGACCTAAGGGGGAGTTGGGGAGCTGAGGTGAGCCTAAATGAGCTTGATTTCAAATTTATTTCAGAAAAGGTGCTGTCCTGCTTTCGTGCCCCAGGTGACCAGAGAAAACCTGCAACTTTATGCACCTGACTCAAAGTCCAGCTTTCCTGCCACCTAAGTCACTTCTAACAGCCAGTGACCCAAGATGGCAGGTCGATGGGTCAACACTTTAACCAAGATAATTTTGAGATGATGATCTTTCCAGGAAGAATTATATTTAAAAGCTGGATGTGCTATGCCAACATTTGTCAAAGTATTTCCTTGATGGATGCACCACTGTGAAAAGGTGTAATTAACCAATGTATATATCCAGGTTTAAAAAGCAATTTCCTACTCTCCTTACATAAAAGAGGGGCCTGTATCTAGCACTGAAAATACTGCTCACAGAAAGAAGATTCTACTTCTAGATTGTTCAGGTGTACTCATTCTTCCGAGTATAAACCTACTCCATCTCTATTTATGCTACATGGGAAATAAATGTACAAACTGTATCAATAAAAAGCAGCTGAAGGCACACATTCTTTGACTCTAATTAAGCTGGGATGCCTGATTCACAGCTGTTCCTACTACTGAAAATGTTTTTGTAATAAACAATGGAGTTTAAGAGGTATTTTGTTCAATGTTTCAACACTTCATAATTTACGCCAATGTAATGTTTCACTCTCAGCCTGCTTTTCACATCATAAAGCTATGATGTAGGTGTGAAAGGTATTTCACAAAGAAAGAGGCTGAGATTGTGCTTTGTTCAAAGTCACTCAGATACTAACAGAGCCAGGAGGAAGGAAAAGAAATCAACTATGGTTCATACACTGAGAAGAACAAAATCAGCATGTCACCTCTACACCTCACTTTCAGTCTGGCCCAAATCAAAACACTGAGCCTGCTAATTTTATTTAGATAATGCGGTTCTGATCACCAAGAAACTTTATTTTTTATTGTTTCTACAGCTGTACACATGAATCTTCCTGTGAATAAAATTTAGAAAATGTTTGCCTGGGTAGAAAGAGAGCATCTTTCCTGGCCTTTGTAACAGTAGAGACTTTGTTTTAAGTCCCAGGTATTAAAATGTCGATAATGGGCCTACTTCCTTCTTCTCTGTGTTTGTACTACCCACCTCCTCCTCCCTCCATCACCACCCTTGTAAAATTAAGCACTGTGGACAGGTCTTCTTTTAACTCCACTGAGTCTAAAAATAAGACAGCCGATTTTGTCCCAGTCCATCATTAAGCCCTTTATTAAATGAGAGAAGCACAAAAGCAACGTGGATTTGCTGCCCACAGAAAGGCCTGTTAATCAGGAGGTGACTTTCTGATCACCACCTCATCCACTTCATTTTGGTTGCTTAACTTCATGGACAAAGCAAGAGACCTTCAGAGGAAGAGGATGAAGTGGCTGGTATCACCATTCCTCCTCTACAATTTCTGTGGTTTTATCTATTCACCCTGAGAAAAGGTGAGGCAGATGCAGGTAGAGCTAAAAACAAGAAAAGGAGAGTGCATCACATGCCACTTACTATTCCCATAAGTATGTTAGTGAGTTCTCTTCTGTTCTAAATATGAAAATCAGATGGAAATTCAAGGAGAAAAAAGTCAAGTTTGCCTCACTGGTAAATTCTCCATTTCGACTCCCTTAAAGCCTTTACTTTGCTTCCAATATACACAGCACACAATGTACACAAAACCTCTGCATCTGTTCTCATCTTTGCGTGGTATAGTCAGAAATTCCTTCAAAGCCTCCCAGAGACCAACGTGTCAAGCATCGACGGCCTGTCCTGTCCAATGTGGTAGCCCCTAGTCCCATGTGGCTACTGAATGCTTGATGTGTAGCTACTCTGAACTGAGATGTACCTGTACTGGGGGGGAAAAAAAGACAGTAATATAGCTAATTAAAATTCAGCTGTTTCTGTCTATTTTTTAATGCTGTGACTAGAAACCATTTTACCCCTTCCCTCCCTGACTGTGCCTGACTATTTCCGCTTTGTTCTCTATCCATATCCAGCTTGGGAGGCACATCAGGAGTGAGAAAAAACAGTCTATCTACTCCTTATTTTGTCTATCAGTTTCTCAAAACCAACACACATGGGTTATACCACATAAACGAAGTCATTTAATTTACTATCTGACTTAGCTGCTGGATTTCTGACCATCCCTATTTGTCACTGAAGTTGGCTGAGTCTTTGCTAATCATTCTTGAGTCTCTTTTATAATGTTTTAGATTTTGGGCAGTTCTAATCCACAAAAAAGCCTATTTAAATTTATGTGTGCAGAACACATCATCAGAAGTAGGGGCTCTATTAGCAGAGAGGTCTTTTCAAATTCCTGTTTCATAATGTCATGAACGCAGAGAAGCCACTAGACAAATTACCCACTGAAATGGAAAGGTGAGCAGCACCCAGTCCGGTGATATCATAAACTGTGAGAGGCATGGCACGTGGCCCACTGAGTATCTGTGGAATGTGAGTTCAACAATTTTGGAACCACGATTTCCATAATAAAATGTCCAAGCACTATCAGCTAGTCTGTGTTCCCCAAAGGGACCCAAGCAATTCAGAAGTGAAAATCATCAATCATCAGCAAGAGCTACTGAATGGAGAGAATCGCTATCCTCCACAAACCCCTCTAGGCCAAAGCACACTGAACAAGAACCTAAGGCAGGACTCTGAGATCACTGCATCGCTCACTCAGGCATACCAACCTAACCCTGCTCTGTGCCAGGCCCTGTGCGAGGCCCTGAGGCACCGAGAGTCAGAAGCCTTCCTCCCGGCGCTCCCTGACAGTTAGGAAAGGACAACACGCAGTAAGAGTTACCATAAAGTGGATTAAGTGCAATGGAAGCAGGACAAGGACCTAAGACAAAACCGAGGAGGGAACGATTAACCATAGAAAGACTTCAAAACAGTAAGACAAGTGTGGGCCCTTGTGCCAGGCTCAGGAGGTACCACCCAACTGACTAGGCCATGAAGAGCCAGTGACGATTTTAAGCAGGAAAGACTTATCAAACATGACTTCCTGGCTTCTCCCTGACCATACAATAAGCAGTTAAGTATGACCTAGGTACAGAAAACTAATGTTCTTCATCCAAGAGATGACCAGGAAACAGCACCTAGTGGATTTCCAAGGCAGGCTTAAGATAGTGTAAGCACGTTTGCCCAGCTGCAGGCCGAACCCTGCATGCTTCATGAAATCAACACGATGGATCACAACCAGCGTTTTCTGAGAAAATGAATTAGGACATTTTCTGAGTAAATGTCGGAGCATGCCGCCTTTAGCAGCAGCTAAGTGTTGCTTTGTGAGTTGCTGTTGTTTAGTTAGACACATGCGCACTTCTACACATCATTACACAGATATGTGGGAACACGATATAAAACTGACTTACTCTGGGTCCCAGGGGCTTGAAGTGCATGTCACAGCAGATGAATTGGTAATAAATTAGTCAAGGAAGAGCTCTAATGGGCTCCTCCCATCGTTAAATAAATCTAAACTTGTTTTCACAGTGGTTTTCGTCTCCTACTTAACTCTGATAGAAGCGTTGACCCATAAACACTCTTGGATACAATCATCTGCTTCACTTCTCTGTAGACGAACTTCAAATCTCCCAATTCCTTTCAATGTGCCTCTGGAACTCTTGACTTGTTGTAAAAATGTGATTTTTCCTATATTCTCAACTTTTGTTTACACTTTCCCCACCTACTTGTCTTAATGGGAATCTGGCTTTCCCTTCCTAATACCACCTCTCATAAAGCACGGGTGGTTGTTCCCCAAATTTCCTTAACTCGCAGGCCCAAAGATGGTAGGGTCATCATCATTCTAGTTGAACTTTCTTGCTTCCAGGCCATGTCTGATCACCTCTCTTTCAAGACCTCTCTTCCCACCTCACTCCTGTCTCACTCCATCCAACCTTGTCACTCGTTTCCTGATCTTTCCTTTCTGGCCACAATCACTGTGCTCCTCCTATATCCACCTTTGCTCTGAGGTTTCAGGAATGCATATGACATTGGGAACACCCACAGGCCCAGCTCAGAGAATTCCTCCTCTATCTGGAAGTTTCCCCTGCATTCCACTTGAGCTACACAAGCCCCCCCCACCATACCTAGGACCTTATCACTACCCAAAAATACTCTTACCTTTGAAATCGAGGTTTCCAAATCTCTGACGATAGTGTTCTATTTACCCACTTCTCTACTTCCTCATTCTTATAGGTCCTGCCCTTCATCCTCATCATAGGTGATTCCCTGACTAGCCTTGTAGTGCCCCACAAATGGCTTCACAGGCCTCCTTCCTTATTCAGTTGGGACCTCATGGCCACCCCATGTGAGTGATGCTTACATTAACACTCTGGGGTCCCTGTTTCCAAGCCAGCAGCCAATCCTTGAGTCTACTTATCCCAGTCGCTTTCTCTCATCTTGTTGGAAAATTCACATAAACATGCTGATTGGCTTCACGAGGAAAATTTAGAACTTTAGTTGGCTCTTTAAAATTGCCCAGGCTTTCTTTCCAACCCTGGCTGATGCACTTACACTCTCTACAGCAGCTGTTTTCATTCCTCCATCCTCCCACACTTCTCACTTCAGCAGATGACAACCCTCAATACCATTCCTCTCCCCTTCCCCTCACAGAGGAAGGGGTGTTCATGTCCTTTTTATCTGAGCTGGGGTAGAAAAATCTGGAGCTGCTGAGACAGCACCAGTCATATAGATGCTGTTCTTTTCTCTCTTGAGACTGTAATTCTCAAACTTCAGTGTGCATAAATGTTTATACCTGAGCGATTTGTTTAAATGCAGACTATGGGGTCCCATTTAATAGAGATGAATGTGTAGGGTCTGGAATGAACCCCAGAAACACCCGTGTGACCCTGATGCAGGTGATAAGTGATTTTGAGAATCATTGTCTAAAGTCAGTCTCTCAACTCAGATGGCGTGGCTGCCTCAACTTCTGCCCTGTGAAATATCAGAGGCAGAAACAGCTGTATATTATAAATTATTGAAGCAAAAGAAACCCAAACATTTAAGCCAAGCAAGATTGAATGAGGAAAGTAAACAAATGACTAGAATTGTTCATTTTTGAGTTCCTGTTCCAGCACCTAAATGGGTTCAACTTTCTCAGCAAAAAATAAGAAATATATGATAAAAATGTAGAAATGGCTAACTCCCCCACACTATGAATTCAGTATTTAACAAAAAACAAGCTTAAACTGAATTGACCAAACAACATCCTAAGTTTACTATCAATTTTTATTTCTGTATATTTTCAACACTGAGCTTCCTATTTATACATATTTTGTCTAATCATTAGGACTTAGAGAAAATCACAAGATGAAAGGCACTTATCAGTCAGGAGACCTTATTTCTAATCGCAAATCTACCACTAATGCCACCATGGATTAGTGAATTGATTAACTTTTCTGAGCCTCAGTGTCCCCAATTACACAATGGAAATTTGTAGTCTGTTAGAGGAAAACAAGTGTTCAGACCAAAGAAATAATGGAAGATATTTTTTTTTATTTTTTTTTGAGGGCAGTGTCACTGGCCCTCATATGTGGGACTGAACCGAGGCTGCTGGCTTCCAAGGCCAGCGCTTAACCACTGCGCCACTCAGCCGGCCCTTGGAAGATATTTTATAGTCTACAAATGGAAGATATATATGTGTATATATATATATATGTGTATATATATATATATATATATATATATATATTTCTGTAACACCCTTCTACAAATACTTTCCCCAACCAGACTTCCTTACAGTCCCTCTGCGCCTTGAATAATGACACTGTTTTATGACTTTTAAGCATCACAGCATGAAGCAGCATCTGGTGGTGAGGTTCATACAGGAAGGAAGAGACCTCAGCGGTGTCTGCTATTCATACCTTTTGATGTTGCAACAAAAAAGTGAAGCATTCTTCCAAACCAGTCATAATAGTGGCAGAACCAAAAAGACAATGGATAAATTGAATGCAGAATCCAGATCTAATCAAGGAGATGCACCAGAAGTATCTTGGGTGAGAGAATAATATCTACCACACTGAAAAGGGCAAATTCCTATTACACCTTTAAAAAGACAAATAGGAACGAGAGAAAGAGAAGAAAGGGTGGGAGAACACAAGGTAACTTCTTCCCACAACAAACTACCAGTAGAAGTGCCAGTAATAACAAAACCAAACCAAACAAGCAAGAAACAGAAACGGCTGCGGGGAGAGCAGGAAAGGCAAAAAAACAAAAGAGACAATAGATTATTATATTGTGCTAATTCCACCAAAACTCAAGTAGTGAGAACTGATCAAGACCTAGAACAAAGCTAGTCCATGTAGAACCTAAAAACCAAGACCACCAAAACCAGAGTTTTGAACTTAAATAAACACATGATCAAAACACATTAAGAAGTAAAGAGACAGTGCCAGTTTTGAAGCACATGGGCTTTCAAGCCAGACAGACCTGGGTTGGAATAATGTGTATGTTGCCTGTTGGCTGTGACCTTAAATTACTTAAGTTTTTCCAGGACTTTGTTTCTCCATCTATAAAATGGGGATAATCCCACGTTAGTTGAGTGTTTCTGGTACCATGCCTAGTGAATGGCCACTCATGTGATAATCCTTGTAGTAAAGCACATTTGAAACCAAGGAAAATTCCAAATCTCTCCCAGCCCTCCAACTTCAAAGAGCTTGAGAAAGAAATAGAAACTTTTTGGCCAGAGATGATTAATAGCAATTATTTGTATCAAAAAATACCAGCATTCTAAGAAGTTAGCTTTCATCTGTCAGATCATACCTGATTGGCACCTGTCCAACATATACCCAAGGCTAGAACACAAAATACGTAAAACTAAACACAAAAGAATCTCCCAACTCTGTGTCCCAACGCCAGGCTCAGATGATGGAGACCACACAATGTGTCTCACTGAGTCAGATAAGCAAGGCCTGGATCCGCCCCAAAGCATCTGACCTCTTAGTGTCCTCTGTTCTCCACATCTGGTTCCCTGCCAAACCTTGCAGCTCCTCCCTTTACATCCATAATGCCTGTCCCTTCTACTCCAGCTCCAAGGTACAATCCTTGGTCGCCACCCAGCTGAACTTCAGCACCGCTGTTTTTTCCCCAAGGCCCTGGCTGTAAGCACCACACCCTGGCAGGCTGGGCTGGGCTGGCTGGTACCATGTCTCCTCAGGTGCCATGGGAACGCCCCATTAAAACCACATCTCACTCTCTCTCTGGCTACACCTGATGACCCCATTCTCCTCACAGGTTACTCCCTCTCCCTACTATTGGGATATGCCTTGGTGTGACAAGCCCGGCCTGCCAAAAAAAGGTCCTGGGCTTCTCTGGCCTATGGCTCCTAAGGCAAATTGGGTGGAAAGCAGTCCCAAACAGGCCACTCCCCAGAGGCAGGTCCTCCCCTTATCCAGGAGCCAGGCCCTGAGAAGGACCCCTGCTCTCAACGCAGCTGTGCTCCCAGCCCCACCAGACTGCAGCCACTGCATGGAGCGACCCCCCAATTCACCTCGTTCCCTTGACAGCAGAGGAGGTCAGTGCCAGGGAGAGAACAAGAAGGAAATGCAGTTACCACAGAACTATCTTATGCTTTGCAAAGGCAATTAAGAACTTAAAATTTCATTAATGTTTTATATAGAGCAACAGCATGTGTCTTAATGAGTTTGATAACCAAGAAAGATTTTTTCTTCCAAGTTTCCATTAGCATTCCTTATGAGCACAGCCCTGGGCGGCATATTTAGACATAAAAACAGGGAGGTCCCAGTGCGTACAGGAAATCCAGTGGATTCTCTAAAGAATTCCCCAGTAATAAGATTCTTTTCCTTAATCACAAATATTCAGTGTTAAGCAAATCTACACTCAATGGGGCTCACTTGCTTAAACATTTGAAGCATTTCTCCTTTCAAATCTGATTCTCGAATTCACTACAGTCACATCCCAGCTTAATGACTGGAATACATTCTCACAAATGCAGGCAATTTAATTCTTGTGGGAACATCATGAGGGAACTTACATAAACCTAGATGGTATAGCCTACAACTGTAATTGTGTGTGCAATGCTTTTGTAAGACTGGCAGTGCAGTAGGTTTGTTTACACCAGCCCTGACAGTTGGCTTTTCTTTTTGTAGTGCAAGTACTTGACTTAAGCCTTGATTGCAGAGACATCCACTTCAAGGAAGAATATCTAGAATAAACACATTGCCAGCCACATGACTAGATAAAGAGGCAGGCTGTCTCCCCCCACAGAGGCCCCTTTGTTTTCTCGATCTTGGTTGATTTCATTAACTGACCCTTAGGGCTGCTTGGTTTTTTCTTTTCCTTTAAATTCCTATTCTTCTGTCTTAAATTCTCCAATAGAGCCCATGAAACCCCAGACCCCCCATTCTGGACCCCAGTGATATCAGAACCCCAGGCCCTTGCACACTCTCTCTTTGCCTTGGGCCTTAATGTGTAGCCCTTGGCGTGCCTTGTACTCTACCGGGCCTGTAAACAATACACCATTTTTTTCTTCAGTTTCCTAGTTATCACTAAAGGGCACTATGCAATAATAATTAAAAAAACAAAACAACCTCACTCGGGTTGGTCCAGTGTTAACACTGGTTTAGAAAGGGGAAACGTTTGTGGGAAACTCGTTGGGGCCTAGGTGAGTGGGTCCAGGCATTTCTAACCCGTAGCATTACTATGGATAGACTGAGTCCAGCACAAAACAGTAATCCATTGCTCTACCCCATTACGAAGGCTATGAAGTCACTCAGCACTCAGGTACAGGAATATTTCAGCTCCACTATAATCTTATGGAACCACCATGAGGTCTGTCACTGACAAAAGGTCGTTATGTGGCACATGACTGTATTAGGTAAGGTCAGAGCTTGAGGGTTGATCTAATCAATGAGGTGTCCTTTTGGTATCTGAGTTTGTAAGCATTGAAACAAAAGGAATCACACCAGTGTTTTGTTTCCTTTCCCGGGCACACACAAAAGTGTCCCGGACTCACTAATACAAAGAACAGCTTAGCTCACATAAAGAGCTCTTTGAAGATAATATTTCTAAACAAGCCCATCACCAAGGGAAGGCTTTTTTTGCTTTGTTTATTTTCAGAGGTAGGACAGAAAATGTAAGCACAGCAAAAGATTTGTATGCATTTTCTCTTTCCTTAAAAAAGGAATATAATATTTCAGGAACTTTCCTTGGGAAACAAAATAGCAGCCCCATTCATAACTATTTGCTCAACTGCAATTTGCAAATTCCTTCTCTATGTCTTGCCAAGATACCCTCTCCCATGCCCTGACCTTCATAATAGGTCCAGTTGGATTTCCTTCCCCAACTCAGTTTTCCCAAAGAGAACTTTCTATCTTAAATTTAAATTTTTGCACAGTTGTCCTAAAAATTTAAAGAATGGAAGTTCATAAAATAGACTCATTTTCAGTATTCATATACATTTTGCAAAGATTCACATGAAATCGACTCAGCAGTACCAATTCTTCAAGAAAAGTAACCCCTTTAATTTAAACAGTGGGTTTTCTGGTATCAGAGAGAAACTTTCAAAGCCCATATGAGTAGCAGATTTATCTGCACAGCCTGATTCCAGCAAAATCCCCACAGCAAAGAAACTCAACTTAGCCTTCAGGGCCTACCCAAAAAGAAAACTGAAAAGTCCAGTCAGTATTATTTGAAATGCTAACAGAATGCAAAGCTTAGTTTAAGATGGCTCGCAATTCAAAAACATCAAGGCATAAATAACCTTAGCACCATAATCATTTATACCAAGACATCATCTAATTCCTGATTTGGTTTCTGACAGGAACAAACAATTTTTTCCCCTCAAGTATTCTTGTTGGAGTCAATTTCAAAAGGATGCGTACACACCATGTAGAACGCAGCTTCTAAGGGAGCCCCCAGTCATCCCCTTGAATTCATGCCCCTGTGTAAATTTCCCCTTGAGCACAGGCTGGATTTAGCATCTTGATTCTAATGAATGAAATTCAGCAAACTATGCAACACCACTGCTGAGAATAGATTACAAAAAGACTGTGGCGTCCATCTTACTTGCCCTCTCTTGCTCTCTCTTTCACTCACTCTGATGGAAGCAAGCTGCCATGTTGTGAGCTGCCCTATGGAGAGGCCCATATGTCAGGGAACTGAGGAAAGCCTCTGGCCAACAGCAGCGTGGAAAGGAAGTCCCAGTCCAAATGTCCATCAGGAACTAAATCCTGCCAACATCATGAGTGAGCTTGGAAGCCGATCTGCCCTGCTTGAAGCTTGTGTTAACTACAGCTTTGTGAGAGCCTGAGAACTCCAGGACCCAGGAAAGCTAAGCCCAGATTCCTGACCCTCAAAAGTCATGAGGAAAATGTTTGTTGTTTTAAGCTCTTAAATTTTGGAGTAATTTGTTACACGGTCATGCATAACTAATACATATGCCAGACTTATTAGCTCTCTATGACATTCAAACCCTTTAATCTGCAGAGAAACATATCTCTAGTGTGAAGAGTGACTTTATAGGACAATTAACTCTCTTTTTTGGACCTAAAAATATGCCTTTTTCATTTTCCTTTATTTGCCATTAATATTAGTATTTTGAGACTTAATGAACAAAGCTACATGCACAGACTTCATAATTGTATAAACTATGAACAATAATTTCACCCATAAGTCATCTTAATACACAGATTACCTCTTCCACTCTTCCTCTCTTCATTCATTCATTCATTTATTCGTTCACTGAAAAATACTCTATGGCCTTCTCTGGATGTCTTCTAGTTCACTGTGGTATCATTAAATTGTCTAGAATTCTCAGCTTCATAACCCATTGGGTCACATATATTGCAGGAAGAACTTGTACCATCTAACTGCAGTATAGAATTTTCCACTCAGACAAAGATTAAATTTTATCTCTAAACTGACAGTCTGATCAAACCATCTATAATCCTATCTACCATGAATCTAAGTCATATCCTATTTGTTACCCTCAGGAGAACCAAAACATGTAGGAAATAGAGTATAATAAATTCTCATTGGTAACTAATGATAATTCAATGCTGGGCATTAAGTAATACATCCATATATGTGATGAATGTGATGTCATGATACCTTGTAATAGGGGAATTTGACATAGATAGGGATGTCAGGGCGAGAAGAACTTCCTGAAGAAGTAAACTGCGATCTGAAAACTGCGCAGAGCCTGACTAGGTCAAGAATAGGAAAAGGTCCTATATGGGAGGGGATATGAAAATGCAAAGGGGCCAATGCAGCTGCATACAGGACAATAGGGAAGAGGGCACAACGTGGAACTGGAGCGGCTGTGAGGACTGGACTGTGCAGAACCGACAAGGTGTTTGGTCTTTACACTAAGAATATTGAGGAACAACTGGAACGTTTTAAAACCAGATCACAGATTCACCTGACTATGATACAGGATTGAAGTACAGAAACCAATTAGAGACAGCTGCAGTAATCTAGCAAGAGATTTTAAAAGCCTTAAGTAGGCTTGTAGTGAGATAGAGAGTTGAACATCTGAGAGATATTTAAAAGGATGATGATTAGTTGGATACGGGGAGATACACACACACACACACACACAGATTAACAGAGCAAACAAAGGTGAAGAAGAATTTGAAACTCCTAAGTAAAAGCTTTAATCAAATAGTGATCTTTTTTTGAGCACAGCATTATTAGTTGCTTGATCTCGAGCTCCCAAGATGACCCTACTGTGTGTTCGCGCACAATGGATGGTTAAAAAAAAACAAAAAAAAATAGAACTGTAAAATTAAGTGTTTAGATACCTCACCTCAAGCATCTTAGTGGTGCCTTCCATATGCGTTTTATCTGCTTACTAACAACCTCTTCTAGCCAATCTGATCAAAGTAACTTTCCTTTAATAACAACTTTAATGAAGTATAATTTACATACCATACAACTGACTGTTTTAAAGTGTGTAATTCAGTGGCTTTTAGTAGACTTACTTATAAAGTCATGTAACCATAACCACAATCAATTTTTGAACAACAAAAAGAAACTCATACTCATTAGTAGTCACCCACCAATTCACTTATTCCCCCAGCCCGAGGCAACCACTATCTACTTTCTGTCTCTACGTATTTGCCTATTCTGAACATTTCATATAAATCGATTTCCCATAAGCCCCGTGCCCCCACACATGCATAGTCTCTCCCACTGTTAGCATCCCCCACCAGAGTGGGACATTCATTATAATTGATGAACCTACACTAACACATCATAATCACCCCAAGTCCACAATTTAGATTATGATTCATTCTTGGTGTTAGACATTTTATGGGTTTGGACAAATGTATATAAACATTGATCTATCATTGTGGTATCATACAGAGTATTTTCACTGCCCTATAAACACCTCTGTGCGCCACCTGTTCATCTTCCATCCCCCAACCACTGCTATTGGGTTGTCAGAAAAGTCATGACACGTTTTTGCAATGAAAAACATAAAAAAAAAAATACGTCATGACTTTTCTGATAATCCAATGTTTTTACTGTCTTCATAGTTTTGCCTCTTCCCAGATGTCATATAGTTGGAATGATAAGTATACAGCCTTTTCAAGATGGCATTCTTTCACTTCATAATATGCCTTGAAGTTTCCTTCATGTCTTTTCTTTTTTCATGACTTGATAGCTCATTTCATTTTTAGCGCTGAACAGTGTTCCACTTTATAGATATACCAGAATTTATTTATTCATTCACCTACTGAAGGACATATTGGTTGCTTCCGAGTTTTGTCTATTATGAAAGAAGCTTCTATAGCCATCCCTGTGCAGCTTTTTGTGTGAACAGAAGCCTTCACCCTGTTTGGTAAATAGAAGAAGCACAATTGCTAGACCATTTGATAAGAGTATGTCTAGTTTTGTAAGAAATTGGAAACTGTCTTCAAAAGGGACTGTACCATTTTGCATTTCAACAATCCATGAATGAGTTCTTGTTGCTCCACGTCCTCGTCAACATTTGGTGTTGTCAGTGTTCCATATTTTGGCCATTCTTATAGGTGTTTAGTGATATCTCACTGCTGTTTTACTTCATGTTTCCCTGATGACAAATGCTGGGGAGCACTTTTTCCTATGCTTACTTGCCATCTGTATGTCTTCTTTAGTGAGGTATCTGTTAGGGTCTTTGTCCATTTTTTAATCAGGTTGTCTTCTAATTGTTGAGTTTTAAGCATTCTTTACATATTTTGGATAATAGTCCTTTATCAGTATATCTTTTATAAATATTTCCTCCCAGTCTGGGGCTTGTTTGCTCATTCTCTTGATACTGTCCTTTGCAGCACAGAAATTTTTAATTTCAATGAAGCCCAACTTACCAATTCTCTTTTATGGATCATGTCACTGGTACTATATTTTAAAAGCCATTGTCATACTCAAGTTCATCTAGGTTTTCTCCCCTGTTATCTTTTAGGAGTCTTATAGTTTTGCATTTTACATGTATGTCTGATCTATTAGAGTTAATTTTTGTGAAGGGTATAAGGTCTTTTCTCTGTCACTCTTCCTCTCTTTTTTTTTTTTTCATGTGGATGTCCAGTTGTTCCAGCACCATTTGGAAAAGACCACCTTTGCTCCATTGTATTGCGTTGCTCCTTTTCAAACATCAACTGCCTATATTTATAAGACTATTTCTGGGCTGTCTATTCTGTTCCATCGATCTATTTGTCTATTCTTTCACCAATGCTAAAGCATCTTCGTTACTGGAGATTTACTAAGTTTGATGTCAGGTAGTCAGTCCTCCAACTTTTTCTCCTTCAGTATTGTGTTGTCTATTCTGAGTCTTGTGTTTCTCCCTATAAACTTTCAAATCAGGTTGTCAATGTCCACAAAATAACTTGCCGGGACTTTGATTGGAATTGCACTGAGTCTATAGATCAAGATGGGAAGAATCGACATCTTAACAATACTGAGTCTTCCTGTCCATGAATATGGATTATCTCTCCATTTAGTTAGTTCTTTGATTCAGTTTATCAGTTTTCCTTATATAGCTCTTATACATATTTTGTTAAATGTATACCTAAGTATTTCATTTTTTTGAGTGCTAATGTAAATGGTACCACCGTACCATTTCAAATTCCAATTGTTCAATGCTGGTATATAAGAAAGTGATTGATTTTTACATATTAACTTTTGATTCCTACAAGCTTCCTATAATTGCCTATTCATTTCAGGAAGTTTTGTTTTGTTTTGTTTTGTTTTTCTTTTCGGTTTTCAGGTAACCATGTCATCTGAGAACTAAAACAGTTAAATACCTTTTTTTCCAATCTGTATGCCTTTTATCTCCTTTTTTTTTGTTTTATTGCATTAGCTAGAATCTCCAGTACAATGTTGAAATGGAGTGGTGAGAGGGGACACTGTTGCCTTGTACCTGATCTTAGTGGGAAAGCCTTGAGCTTCTCATCATTAAGTCAGATATTAGCTGTAGAATTTTTGTTGATAGTCTTTCTCAAGTTGAGGATGTTCCTTCTATTCCTAGTTTACTATGAATTTTTACCATCAATAGATGTTGGACTCTGTGAAATGCTTTTGTTGCATCTATTGATATAGTCATGTAATTTTTATTATTTAGCCTGTTGATCTAATGGATCACATTAATTGATTTTCAAATGTTGAACTAGCTTGCATACTTGGGATAAATTCCATTTGGTTGTGATTTATATGAATATTTTTATACATTATTGGATTTGATTTGCTAGTATCTCTTTTTTATAGCTGAACATTTTACTATATGAATATACCACGTTTTGCTTATCCATTCATCAGTAGATAGACATTTGAGTTGTTTCCACTTTTTGCTCTTATGAATAAAGCTTCAGTGAACTTTTGCATGCAGGTTTTTGTATGGACATAGGTTTTCAATTTTCTTGAGTATATGCTTAGTGGTGGAATTGCTGGATCATATGGCAATTTTGTATTTAATGTTTTGAGGAGCTGCCAGACTATTTTACAAAGTCGCTGCACCATATCATAATATAAACAGAAATATATGAGAATTACAATTTTTCTACATCCTTGCAAACACTCATTATTGTCTGTCTTTACTGTAGCCATCCTCGTATGAAGTGGTATCTCATTGAGGTTTTGATTTGCATTTCCCTAATGACTCATTGTTAAGCATCCTATCCTCTTATTTTTCATTTGTACATCTTATCTGGAGAAATGTCTATTCAGAAAACTTTGCCAATTTTAAAATTAGGCTATTTACTTTTCTGTTGAGTTGTAAGAGTTCTTTGAATATTCTGGATACAAGTCTCTTATTAGATATATGATTTGCAAAGATTGTCTCCCATACTATGAAATGTCACTTCATTTTCTTAATGGCATCCTTTGAATTAAAGAAAATTAATTCTTATGATGTCTAATTTATCTGTTTTTCTGTTTTGTTAGTTCTTTTAGTGTCAAGCCTCAGAAACTATTGTCTAACTCAAGGTCACAAATATCTATTCTTATGTTTTCTTCTAAGAGATTTATATTTATAGTTGTAGTTTTCACATTTAGAGTAACGATCCATTTTAAGATAATTTCTGTATATGGCATGAGGTAGGGATCCAAATACATTTTTAAGCATATGTATATACTTGTTCCAGCACCATTTGTTGAAAAGACATTTTTCCACATTGAATTATCTTGAATGATTGATTTGAGTTAAACTAAGCTTGCATTCCTGAAATAAATCCCACTTAGTTGTATATAATCCTTTTCAGGTGTCACTGGACTCTGTTTGGTTGAGGATTTCTGTATTTGTATTGATAAGGGATGTTGATCTACAGTTTTCTTGAGGTATCTTTGTCTGGTTTTGGTATTACAGTCGTACTGGTCTTAATAAATGAGTTGGAAAGTGTTGCCTCCTCATATTTTTTGGAAGAGTGGGAACTACTTTTTTGACTACTAACTCAATCTTTTTACTTGTTATAAATCTATTTAGGATTTTTGTATTTCTGCCTGAGTCACTTTTGGTAGTCTGTGTCTTCCTAGGAATTTGTTCATTTTATCCAGGTTTTCTAATTTGTCGGCAAATAATTGTTCATAGTATTTCCTCATCATTCTTTTTATTTCTATACTGTTGGTCATGATATCCCCTCTCGATGAAGAATGTTTTAAATGGCCTGATATTAATTTCAGAATCTTGAAATCAACAAAACCAAAGTTAAACATATACTGGACTATTATAATTCAAAGTTTGTAATACAAACTAGAAATACTTCCAGTTCTCACATTTGAAAAGAAAAAAAAAAGAGACACAAAGACAGAATCAACACATTTCTAGTTAAAATGCACCTAAGTCAATTAACTGAAATAAGAAACAAGAAACAGTTCCTGGCTAAACTTACATAGTCTAAGTACATCATTTAGTACAAACTCAATATTCTAAGCTAACTATACTCACATGAACACACACACACAGGCATATGCTATAGTAAACCCAGTATAACAAATTACAAAGGCACTGACATTATCAGAATGCTGTATACTTTGCTTTCTGAAATCATAGCATACATATTATCTATTAATAGTCACATAATTTTTACATATTCCATGACCAAAAATCATCTTTCCTAAGAGTCACAAAAAGTGTTCAGATCTTAATAAAGAACTCATAAATACATATTACCTCAAATCTCTCCTTGTAAAAAAAATTACTGTCATCTTAGAAGGAATACTGTATATTTTATAAACCTTTCTTCCAATGAAACTATTTCTAAGGAAGCTTTCTTTAAAGAACCTGGGCTACTTGTTATGTTGAGCGTTCTAAAATAAAATTCAATGGCAGAATTTTGACAACACTAAAGAAGACAGCAACCTTTCAAGCTATATTAATACCACTTCGATACATTCATGAGTAAGCTATGCTTATGTTATCACCATACACCTGATTGGCACTATAGTTTATAGAACACTTACACCTTAATGATTTTAGTTGATTTTTTAGGAAAATAATAAAACCCATGAAGTAAGTAGGGAAGGTGGTGGTAACATCTTTATCATCTCATTACAGAGGAGACAAAACTGAAGTTCCCATGGAGTAGATGACCTGCTCAAGGCCACACAGCTCATAAGCAGTAGAGCTGGGACCAGGAAACTCAGTCTGCTGACTCCCAATCACACACCTTCTCTGTGTGACACTGCTCCTCACTTACAAACAACAGGATGCAAAAACTTAGAATGCAAAGTGTGTGTCAGGAAATTTCCACTAACTCTCCTGACACTTTTTCATTGAAAGCATGTTGATTTTGAATGTCTATGAATCACTCTCCTTATCTAACTCTTTTAGCAACAACTTGACTAAAAGCATGTTTTTAATAATCTTAGGCTGATATTGAGTCTTCAGTGACCTACAACCTAACTGTAGACTTCATTGACATGTTAAATAACTTTTAAAACTTGACCTTTAGGGCTTAGAGTTACAAGACTGTTACAATACGAAACAACCCTGGGAAATGCTCTTTTAAGCAATTTTGAGGCCAAATAAGCACATGTGTCACTGAATGCTCTACACAACATTGACGAAAAACCTCATCCTTCTAGCTCTGTAGATAGCTATTTATTAGTGATCAGAGATAATTAACACCAATGACCATTAACTAAATGTTTAGTTTTTTTCTATAGATAAAAGAGCTGGGACATATCATCTGTCCGTGGAACAATAGTGTTGCTCGATCATAGCACAAAGCACTACTTAGAACCTAACTCATGCATATGGGCACTGCAGTATTCACCCAGCAAAGGACAAAGTTCTTTGGATTCCTCTGACACAGAGGCCTAAGTGCAAATACCTTCTTTATCTTCACTTTCTCTTTGGAGAACCCAATATTTACTTATAGTCTAAAAGGTCTAAGAGTCAATGTGAGGTTAGAGACAATATATCCTAAGTGGTCACACACCCATCGGTTTAAAGGGAGATTGCTGTTGTAAATCTATCCTCTAGCTTAGTGACCAATGGACTTCAGTCCAAAATGCTGTTGTCTACCTGGGCACGTACAATCATTGCTGTGGGGGTGGGGGAAAGAACTGAGGAAGCTCGAGAGGAAAAGGAAATTAAGTCTTTGCTGTTCCTTCACATCCAAGCCAGTGAGATGAGAAATTTGAAAAAATCTGCAATTTGCCCTGAGATTTCCTGGGAGGCTCTGAGGAAGAAAAAGGAACAGTTGCCTCCCTAATGCCTTGACGTTGGTTGTGGTAGCCACTTTTTCTCCAGTCTGCCTGATCATTTTCAAAAAACAGGTGGATCTTCTCCCATTATCCTCCTCCCAACAAGACTGCCAATGACTTATTAAAAACACAATGTCCCAAAGCTTGTCTCCCAAAGAAGGTATACAAATAGACTAAGTCTGGACCTCACCTTTTGGCTTCCTCTAGGTGGCACAAATATTCATAAGCGATGTTCTGTCGCCGCCTCTCATCCATCTCCTCTGCAGAGAGCCTTTCATCATCCACAATAGCTAGAAATGAAAATAAGATCATATTACTTGTAAGAGCAGCGTACATCAAATAAACACCTGATGCAATCAATTAGAAAAAACTCACGTACAATTCAACATTGAACACTGAGACACAGGGGTACCGAAACACCAAGCATAGAGATTTGCCTTTGAATTCTATAACGTATTATTTCTAGGGGGAAAAAAATGCAATACTAAAGTATGGGTTGAAATTACTACATAATAGAATGAGAATCGCAATCAGATTTCATAAGCATGATGCCACAGGAGTTAGACAACCTCAAATCAATTACAGCATGGTCTACTTGCAACAACTTTACTTACTTAACAAGCTTATGGAATTGGTCCAGCAGCTCAGCTTGGACCATCCTGGAAATTCTGGGTTGAACAAAGAATCTACAAGGACCTGTGTTTTCCCACTCCTAGAGAAAATGAAGGCTTCTCATCTAATCCAAAACCTATTCTACAGATGCCAAAGTCTCTAAAATTCCTCCCTCACTTATTTCTTGGCCTTTATGAGACTAACTTCCTAATCAACAAGTATCCTAAAGAAAAAGCAGTAGAGAGGGCAAGTGAACAGAATCTTCAAGCCCACACTCTTTATTCCCACACAAGCCCAGTTTATAAACTTCATGCTGCAACTTTGCTTTTCTGTAGAAAACACAGCCTCCCCATTTCCTGCCTGCACTTCCTTCAGCCACCGCCCCAACAGCACCCAACAGCAGTCAACTGTCACATCAGCCAGCTCTTAGCTGTCTATTTACACAACACTTTCTCATAAAAAGGACCCATTTTCTGTCTTTAATCCTGAACTTTAATTCTGATGGCTATAAAATGAATTTGGTTTCTGGATTATTAGATTACTCATCTAATAAAGAAAATGTATGTGTATAGCAGAGACATGGTCACATGGGGCAGGATTGGTGGCGTTTGCTTTTTTTGTTCCTCAGCTGCTAGCTCCAGTCACTCATTTTCATGAACGGGATCCTTGGTCCCAAGCAGAAGAGAACAGGATGGGAAGGTCATTCATCCATTCATAAGCAAAACCAATTTTATGCGCTACTTACAAAAAGTCCAAAATATCATACTGGTAGCCAAAAGGAATTAAGATCAAATTTTGAACTCTTACTGTAGCAAGTACAATGCTCGACTTAGATCTAAAAATAACGCCAACCCCTCTAAGAACTCAAAAGAAAGGTGGAGATCACTTTACATCAATATAAAATATGGCAGACTACCATATGTATTATATATAAATATGTACTAGATGCTTACTTTATTTCAAGGCCTCAGGCAAAGTGTTGTCTGTGCTGTTTCTCTTTTAAGTCTCATGATTCTATGAGACAGGTAATCCACCATACAGCTGAGCAAACAGGCTGAGAGGTCATTTGCCCAGCAAAGAGCAGAAATATTAGGGCTAGAAATATTTGGATGGGGTGGAGGAAACAAGAACAGTACGAGTATGTAAGAACTTTGAGGAAAGCCTCTGCTTGTGGGTGGGGAGGAAAAGGAACCAGCAGAAGGAGAGGTGAGATATGGAAAAGCACCAGGACAGGCTGTTCTATAACAAAAGCTGAGCCATAAGAGCAGGAGTTTCTACACATGTCGCCATCCTTCTACCCATGCCTCCCTCCTCCCACTTTCCATTTTCCATTGTGGCTCCATTCCTTAAAACAGGGAGACCTCATTCCAGACCAATGGTACCAAAAGGGGTAAAAAAATATTTGTGTTTGTCAAAATCATCTTTTTCTTAATAAACTGGATCTGATTTAACTTTAGAAGAGAGCTCTCTTCGGAAAAGTACAAAAGCTCTCAAGCAGCCCTCCTCTGTCCTTCCACTGCAAGATTCCAGGTCTTCAACATCTTGCCCCTGGATTTTTACAACAGCTCAAGTAGCCTCTGGGCCATACCCCCTCCTCTACCCACTCTCCTCAAGGCCACTAGAAGCATCTTTCTAACCATAGTCCTACTGATGCTATTAACCTTGTCAGAACCTTTAATGGATCCCTGTTTCCTACAAAGTTCTAGAACACATTCCCTCTCCTTCCCTACAGGAAGCTACATTTCAGCCACTCCTTCCAGACAGTGCTATGTTCCAGGGACATACCACAACCTTTTGGGTTCCAGTGTGTCTGTTCTCCACCTTCTTCCTGCCTGGAAGGCCATTCTCCCACCTTCTGTGTGTGACATCTTTGACATCTTTTCAGTCAAAATGCTGTGGATCTACAAGTCAGCATCCACCCACTCTCCTCAGCACTTTGGTTCACATTTCTATTACATCACTCATCACAGAAATCGCCCTTGTATCTTGGTCACGTCTCCCTCTCCAAAGCGGGGATTCCTTAGAGGAAAGGGGGGGCTTTCAGATTCACCTTTTCAGCTCCCTCACATCTATCATGGTTTCCTGCACATAAAGAGCACTCAAATATTTACTGAAATATTACCTTCCAGTGAATTCTTGCTAAGTGAGCTAGCCATCACCCCATAATGAGTATACTTTGCAAATTATGATTTTCTTATCCTGGGTTTTCTCCGAAGATACTCGGCATGCCCACATATCATCACCTAACCCTCCACCTCCACTGTTCCTAACAGTTAATCCCCAGGACACCTCATGACTTCCAACTTCTCATTTAAATTTCACTCTAAAGTCTGTCTCCCATTTTAAACAGGTATTTTCATTTTATAGCATCTCTCACATCAAAGCTTGGAAACAATACACAACTCTTAGGGGGAGTCCACGTGCTCAGTCTACTCTCCCCAACATTAAGTGGGAGCAAAAGGAGGCACTCCCACTGCCACCTTCCTTCTTGGCTTCTGCTTCCATCCAGCCTCAGCCAACCCACCTGGGTGGAGGCAGAAGCCCCAGCAGCATGTGGTCCCTAAGCCTCTGCCCCTCACCTGCAAGAGTTCATTAGCCATGCAAGATTGTACCAGCCCAGGAGGGCACTGAGGAGGCCCTCAAACTCTGATATCACCCTGTCCAACCAGATTTGATTTAATGTTTGAATTAAAACACCCACAAAGTTTTAAATTGCAATTACAACATTCTGGCCACAGCTGATGGAATTCTACTTCTGTTTAAGGCTCAACTCAAGGGCCACTTCCTTCCCAAAGTCTTCCCTGACTTTCCCTGCTCAAGATGCCCTCTTTTCTGCTACCTCTTATATTGCTTCATTTAATAGTAAACTCCTAGAAGACATATTTGTATTCTCATGGCATCCAGCACAGGCTACATGCTCCATAAAAACATTTGATGGGAGCGGCCGGTTGGCTCAGGTGGTTAGAGCACAGGCTCGTGGCACTGGGATTGCCGTTCAATTCCCACATGGGCCAAGGGGCTGCGCCCTCCACAACGGGATTAAGGATGGTTACTTGACTTGGAGCTGATGAGTCCTGGAAAAACGCCTTCCACAATTTGAGGCAATTACTTGACTTGGAGCTGATGGGTCCTGCAAAAACATACTTCCCCAATAAAATTTCTTTAAAGAAACAAAACAAAACAAAAAATTTGATGAACAAATAATCTTTTATTAGGAAAGATTAATAAAAGGGCTCTAAAATATCTATGTGGGAAAGTTTTATTTGCCTATTTACACTGAATGTAATAAGGGTGTGGTCACTGATATTGATGGAGCAAATATACCTAGTACTGCCAACTTCACTCAACTAATGTTCATTTCATAGACTCTATGGGCCAGGCATGAGTGCTAGCACCATGGATAGGGCAGTGAACCAACCAACCAAACAAAAAACATTTGCCCTCATGGGCTTCCTTTTACACACCCCTTCCTTCCCTTCTAACCTGGTCCATTGGACCACATACCTAACCCACTGACCTTCAAACCATACACACTTCAACCTAACCTTCCTTCATTCATGACCTAGTGTCAAAGTGGAGGCCAAGGCTATGAATTTGAGATAGTCTGAATCGCAGCAAAAGCAGATCCTTTTGGGCCTGTAGAGGTTGCCTGCAAATATTTCTGCATAACTCAACAGTTACTAAGTAACAACTTCTGATAAGAGCCACTGGCATGGATCATCACCCTGCCATTTAAAGAGCCATCATGGAGCTGATAAAAGAATTCACTTAAACGTGACCTTACTGTCTATAAAGCACTTTTCCATGTTATTGTGTGGTTCTCATAATCACCCTGAGAGATAGGCATTATCTCTTTCTTACAAATGAGGACACCAGGGTCATGCAAGTGAAAGGGACCATCTGTGGGTATTCGCTGTGTCAATGGCAGAGCCAGGGCCGGACTGGAGGTCCCTCAGCACTGCAGCCTTGCTCTTTGCCCAGTGCCATGCTGCTGCCAAATCTCTGTGAGCCAAGAAAGGCGCTCGTCACGGCCAAACCCAAGGGCAGATCATTTAAATGCCTTCAGAACTGCTTTTATTTTAAAGTTACTTGATTAGCTGCAATTTCCTCTAAAGTTCATCTTTATTGGTTGCTTTGGGCCTTAAGAAATACATTGTGAAAAAACATAACTTCCTGAAGTATTAGCCACTCACAAAATGCCATTTTTAACATTGGTGAACACTGGCTAAAAGATAATACTTGAAAGCAATAACACTCTATGGAAATCACAAATATGGAGATTATGCAGAGGTTTAAGGAACAGAATAAGACTGAGTTGGTAGAGAAGGTATTTTTTTTTTTTTTTAAATTTTATTTTATTTTATTTTTAATTAGTTTCAGGTGTACAACACAGTGTAATAGTTATACATTTTACCCCTCAAAGTGACAAACCCCCCACCCCCAATACACCACCCCACAACCCCCCATATCATATATATCTATTACTCTTCCTCTGACTCTCTTCCACAGTATAATCCACATCCCGTGACTATCTATATATATTCAATTACAGTAGGTATACCACCTCCACTTTAGTAATACAGTGCAGTGATCAAACCTCTACTCCATCCATGAAATGGTCTCCCTAACAAGACCTATGATCATCTGACATTCCACAGAATATTTACAACATTATTAATTATATTCCCCAAACTGTTTTTCCTATCCCAGTAGCAATATTGTAGTTGCCTATTTTTGCTGTCTAATCCCTTCCCCTTCTCCCTCATTCCCATTCCTCTCCAAATTAGCAACCCTGATTTTTCCTCTATATCTATGAGACAGTTTCTGTTTACTTTGCTCATTCATACAGTTTTTCATATTCCACATATAAGTGAGATCATATGGTATTTGTCCTTCTTGGTAGAGAAGGTATTGAAATAGAGCTATAAGTTCAAGATGGAAGGAACATTAAGGAGTCTGTTTCCCAAAAAATACCCACAAAATCCAGTGTAAAAATAGCTCAAGACCTACTTCATTCATTAAGGAGTTGGCACGGTCACTTATTAATTTCAGCTACTCTGCTGGTTTCCTTCACAGAGACTCGAAGACCACCATGTTCTTTGTATTAAAATTCTTTTGTTTGTTCAATAAATATTTGAGTGGCCTGCTTTGTGCGAATCTGTTCAAGGGACTGGATACAAAATGACAAGCATGACACGCAAGGTCCCTCATGAACTTTTTATTATAAACAATTGAAAGTTTGGCATAATTACAGGATGCTTAGGTAGATGGGGATATACTAAAAGAAAGATCGCAAGAATCACAAAAACCAGGGTTGGGAATCTTTGTTTCCTAAAACAGAATTATTTAAAGCACGTCCCTCTAAGGAAAAGCAGATTAGGAATATGATATGAATCAATTCATGGAAACATGTCACAATTTAGCATTTTATGTACAGAAGGTTATTTTATGGGACTCTAAGTTTCTGTAAAAACTTGAATATTTTTGCTTATGTAATTCAATTCAAACATGTATTGCTTGTACCATTTTTAAGAGTTGGGACCAGCTTTTACCTGGGAGAGAATACCTAAATGCTATCTCCTCACTCACAGAACTTAAAGAATAGTTGCCAGAGATATACACCCCAGGAAGGCACTAGAAGGAAGATAACTGATTCCAAGACCCCAAAACTGGGACAAGGGGACAGGGTTGGGATATAAAGATGAGAGAGCCCAAGTCCAATATTTTCAGTAAGCCAATACACTCAGTGAACTTGACCCGTGATATATTCTGGCTTCACATCAGCTTCCCTAAGCATTTCACAGCTACTTAATCTTAAGCTTTAAAGAACCACATGATTAAATGTCCCTAAACTGAATTTTCTTTTGAAAAATAGGCAAACCTGAGGTTGAAGTTGTTAGTAACCTGATGCATATTCACAGGCATTGGAAAGAATCTGAAATGACAGAGGTTGCTCCTCTATGTGTTAAAAAACATGGGAGGTTTCATCAAGTCACCAAAATTATGAAACAGTCAATGCATGGGCTCACATCTCATCTATCTCTATATTTTTAGTAAGTGCCAGAAAAACAGTGGGTGCTCAGTAAAGGCTGCTGAATGGGGTGCTCAGCTTCGTGCTTGAAAGATGCTGTGTCCTTTAGATGTTTAGCCTTATCAAGCCCAATGCCCTGATGGTAACACAGCATACTGTCCAGATCCTAAGGGGGAGGGAGGTGAACTTTATTTAAAGAGCCTGTCCTTCACACCTTTCCTGGAACTTCTCCCCCACCATACATTTCTAAGAACTCTCCAGAGTTATAAAGCAACACATAACTTCAGAGGTTATTCAGGTTAGAAATGGCTGTCAGGGACTATGGCCACCTCCTTGAATAAGACAAAGTTCAGCACTAGAAGGACTTCCTAGGTGGGGAAAGTGGGTAACCAACTGAAACTACAAGGTTTACTTACAAGAGTTCAAGTCCCTTATTAGCTACCAATCTTCTTTTTCCAGTAAGGTCACTAAACCTGAGAATAATTAAGAAGCTTGTTGGCCATAATTATTCAGAAAAGTGAGGAAATACTTCAAGCTTTGTGAAAACAGTTCATCCTTTTCTGCAAATATGCTTTAAAAGTACATGGCATTATGATCTACCTATAAAAGAGAGTTCTATCCTACTTTCATACAAAAAGATCCCCACCCCCTTTTTCCCCCAAGATTGTGATCACACTAAGATGCCATCTGTTTCTACCAAGCCTGGTAGAGAACTCAGGACACCTTTTCAGAACAGGATCTCATTGCTAAATTTCACACACAAGAGTAAAATTAATTTTGGTCTATTGTGCAAATTTGAACAAGAATGTCTAATATATGTTAAAATATAAAGATGTTATATGTGTGTGTGTACATATACATATACATACATATATATGTACATATACATATGTATATACATACATACATACCAGGGTGCCAAAAAAGTATACACAAGTGGACACTTTGGTCAATGTTGCTCACGCAGTAGTTCACCATAATCAGAAGTGTATGGATGCTGACGGTAACCACTTTGAGCACCTCTGATAACTGCAGAAGTCAAACATGACTTGTGTTCATCTTTTCTTATCGGTATATATTGAAAATTACAATTTTAATAGTTTTTTCCTGTTTTAAAATGTATGTACATTTTTTGGCACCCTTTGTATACGTGTACATATATATGTATGTATATATTCTGGAAATGCAAGGCAAACCATAAGATATAAAGGCCCATATACAGAAGTGGGCCAGCCTGCAGACTGGGGTAGGAGGGAGGGGTCTATCTAGGACTTTGTTCAATTTGGGAGAAGAATTAAAGGCAATGATTCCTAGATTTGGGATTTTGTAGACAATTATAATTCCAGAAAATATTTCAGGGATAAAACGCATCTCCTTTGCCACCAAGTAGGCATAGGAAAATTCCACGTGGTCACTATACACACCGTCGACCCCACACAGACTTCAGTAAGGAAGAATGGAGTATCAAGTTTCCAAGGCCAATTCTAAAAATTTAACTCCAACAGTTAAAATACAGAAGGTAATTGTAAAATCTTTAGTTTGGATGAACTTCTACTATTTTTAAAAGAAGGGAAAGGAATTCAACTCATCTCTACTTGGGTATGACCTTCTTGTGCTTAAGATGTTCAGGGCAAAATGCTTCAACTTATTTAGAACTAGTCTTTTTAGAAATGATTCTCCCTGTTCTCTATAGATAATGAATATTTTAAGGACACAGGTGTTTATCTAAACTTTAATACCCCATGGAATGATGATCCTTTACAACTGTTAAACAGACTTAGCAAGTCTGTTTAAATGACGATCTCCTGGGCTGTTCTCAAGGGGTAGCAAGTCAGTGCTGATACTGTCCATATCTTCTCAAAAGTACCTCAAATAACCCAGAATATCAGGGGATATTTCTACAAAGCTCAGAGCCATTAAAGGCTATAGAACAGTTGAGTGTTGGCTTAATTTTTTCTTGACTATTAGGAGAAATAAAAAACCCAATAAATCATAAATAGTTCAAAGTTAAGTGCAAGACAACAAAATAATCTCTTGGTTATTTGTAGGGCTTTTTCTGTGTAGGTTTCATGCACTTATGTCACATTTCTCTAATCAATGTAAACTCTTTGTGTGCATGAAAAATAGCAGACAGAAGGGATTTACACATAAGCACTTACTTTATGCCAGATATTTTACATACATTATCTCTTCCTCCCTGCAACCTCTTTAAGGTAGGAATTTGAATCTCCACTTTTCTGATGGGAAACAATCTCAGAGTTTAGCTAATTCAGGTTTACATACCATATTTTGCTGTGTATAATGCGCTCCCGTGTATAATGGTGTACGCGAATAATGCACACCCACATTTTGGGCCCAAATTTTCAGGGGGAAAAGAAAAATTTTTGTTTTGAGTTTTTAATTCAAATTGGTATTTGTTTACATTTGGGTACTTGTTTTATAAAGGAATTTTAGCATTTATTTTTTAACATATTATAGTACAAGAAATTTTATGTAACAAATAATTACAAAACACAAGAACAGATATAAGGTACAAGGAACTGTATGTACTGGTAACAAATTTACAATATTTACACATCACAGAAGGCCAAGAACTCTTTGTTGTTGCAAGTTAGTTTAAGTTCAACAAAACCGATTATTGTATTCCAGGGTATTATTTTGCATAAAGATACTGTTATTGATTTCTAGAGTTATACTTTTAACTCATAAGCATAAATAAAGAATTAAAAACATTAAATAGATATAGAATTACTACTACCCATGTATAATGTGCATCTTTATTTTTTCCCCCCACACAAATTTGGGCAAAAATGTGTGTGTTATACACAGCAAAATATGGTAATTCTAAGATCTCAAGAGAGTTAAATGGCAGAGTGGGGACTGGGAACAGCTCTGATTTCAAGGCTCTGATATTCCTACTCTACCGAAGTCCCATCGCCCCCACTGCATGTAAATGTTTGATGACAGGACCAGAAGCCATTAGGCTCTTCTGAGGGTGCCATTGCTAATATCTCACTAATCAGCAGATAAATCGGTGACTTTATTTTTCCTGCTGGAAACCATATAAATTAATGCTACTATATTGAGGAAGTATAGAAAGTAAAATTATAGGCTTAACTCTCAGAGATGCAGAAATTTCATATGTCGTCCAACAAAGGAAAAAAATCTTGTAATATTCAGTATTGCCAAGTTAGACTATATTAGGAACACAAGGATTGTAACAAAACCAAAATAAAAAAACAACGAAAAACTAAATGATGCTACTTAAATGGTACGTCATAAGCAAGGTCACATGATCAATAAATGCTGAGAACACATTTGAGAAAATTTAACATTTTTTTTCTGAGGTATCCTCCTTTTTCTCCCTGCCAAAGGTGAATTTCTACCTAAACTGATTAAAAAAGAGGTGTGGCTGAGTGGAAGGAGCAATGGCTTTAGGGTTAAATGTGCCTGTAATAGTTTCACAGTCGTGGATGAGTTAACTAGATACTCTGCTTCCTCATTTATAAAATGGGAATAATGCTACCTACTCCAGGAAGCTACTGTATCGAGTATTTTTCAAAATCATATATATATATTTTTTTTAATTATTTAATAGTTAAATTATGATGCAGTCAATTATTAAATAAGTTATAAAATATAAAATCTATTGATATATAATAAAGACAACAGAAAATCAGCTAATATTCATTATACTCAATTCTAGTGGCTTTAGCCCCTATCTTCCACATAACCTGCAAACTGAATGCATTTTAAGTTAAATAAAAAAGCACCACAATTTTAGTTCCACAAACACATACTGATTATATATATTTGTGTGTATATATTTTTAATTATAATAATTATATAAGGTTATGTTATTATACGCAGTATAATTTGGCGGGGGGCAGGGAGGAGCCTAAAAGGAAATGTTAAAGCATTTATTTGTTTCCAAAAGGAGGGTTCTGGAGTTTTTTCCTTAACTTTTTTGAGTCTTACACATTTTCCAAATACTCTATACCATTGTATATATATATAGCAGAAGAAAAGGTTAAATTTGTTTTAATGTTCAGTTACAGAAAAATATTGTATATTGTTTTTATTTTTCTGTAACTGAACATTAAATACATACACACACACACACACACATAGATATGAGGAATAAGCCTTAAGGCCATGTCCATTGCAAAAATGCCTTTCATGTACCTAACTGATCCAGCTGAACTTCTAAGAAAAGTTCAAGAAGATTTCAAGATTTATAAATCCAGTCATTCAAGATTTATGGCGAATATTTAATCAGTTTTACTGTGTAAAAAAAAAAAATCAGAGATGTTCAAAGACAGCAAAGAGGAAGGTGATTGATGTCATGATATTATGTTGGAAGCCTCAGTGGCATAAATGTAATAGCGTGGGTGTGATATGCTAAGGAGAGAAAGCAGGTAGGGTAAGACTTCAGTAAAATGGAACAAATGGAAGGGAACTAAACTGGAAAAAGAAGAGAAGGCTTCACCAAGCCTATGTGACATGAAACCTCACAAGTCTGAATCAGAGAGAAGAAAGGAAAACATGGTGATGCTTTGCAAGGGCAGACTTTGTCAACAGAGAGAACAGGATGAAGAGCATGGTACGGGGGAAGAAAAAGGAAGCCAACAAACAGCAGCCAACTCATTTTGCGATTTCAGATGGTGGAGGTGGAAACTGCACATGGCTCAGCACCAGAAAGTCACCCCAATATGCCAATTTCCATAAAGACAAGTTTGTATAAAGGAAAAAAACAAACAAAAAAACGTGGAAGCATCCCACTGTTCTAGAAATATACTAAGGAGCTGACTTGAAATCTAAACTTATATTTAGAAGAGAAGTTTAACTAATATAATAGATTCAATTAGAAGTCTGTGATGTAGAACAGAAGGATACTATTAATGCAAGCATATGCTGTTTGTTAGTGAGTGTGAATTTACATATGATTCAGGGCAGTCAATTTTTAAAATATGCCAAAAACTTAGCTTTCCAATGGATCATGCTATGCAAATGGAGATATGTTGACAATACAGTCATGGATCAAGAATATATGTCAGCTTGATTTTGGACTAAAGCAGTTTAGGCTCAGGAGCAAAAAAAGCTTCTCTGGTTTTAAGTAGGACAGGCATCAGCTCACACATTTAGGGTTTGCGAGAGTTGGGACTTGTGAGCAATCATAAAACACCACACGCGGTGCCAACATCAAACAGCAGGACTCAAACCACAAATGCTGGGCTTTTTCGTTTCATAGAAGTCATATACATTTATAAAGTGCTCCCCTGTGAATTATCTTATGATTATCACAGCTCCCATCAGACAGGTGGATAATTACTGCCTCTTGACTAGGAATAAAATGGGGTAGGTGTTGGCTCCAGGTCCCAGAACTAGGCATAGATTACAGATCTGGTTTGTATTTAAAACCAACTCTTGGCTTTTGTTTCGTTTTACTGAACTTCTGTAGATACCTTATTATATCAGAGCAAACATCGTTTTATTCTCTTATGTCAGTGGTACAGGGAGCAGTAGGAGGAAATGGAATGGCTGCTGTAGGAGGGGAGTTGAGTTGGCACGAGTGGGTTGAAGCTAACATCAAGTCTGCAGACTGAAGAGACTATACACAAACCATGATGTTGTAAACTGCTTGGAAAGTGTATAAATTACCCTGGGAATAGCTCTCTTGTGGAAAAGAATTTACCCCACTTGGGCAACAAAGCTGACAACATTTTGGTTTTGGCTTGTTGCGTGCTTTTTGTTCTAACATGCAGTACCGCTGCTCTTAGAAAGTTCAAAGTCCCAAGTTTAGAAAAATGGATGTTTTTGTAAATACATGGAAAGAAACCAAAGTTTTCAGGTATCATAATTCTTTAGTCCAACGTTCAAACTTTATACAACCACAAGGCCAGCAACCACCTTAAATATAATTCATGTACTTCTGCTCCAGATTTAAATTAGTAATTGATCTCCTTCAGGCATTTCTTTTTTGGCTGGGGACTAGCCCGTGGTACAGCATGTAAATCCCCTTGCACCACATGTCTACGGCAGATGAGGGGAGGTAGCCAAAGTGTGCATCAGCCACTAGTTCCTTAGAGGGTTTGAATACAATTTCAGAATTAAGTCATTGTTTCTGCTCCAGCCATGAGAGCCCTGCTAGCATTTGTGCAGCAGAAGTGTACACGATTATGAAGCCAAGTAAGGAAGGAAATTTATTCTTATTATTGGTCCACTAGGTGCAAAATGCTGGCAGAGAATTATGGAGATGAAGGGTCATAAAATTCCTTCCAAGTGCCTTATAATTAAAACCAATAAATATAACAACAAAAGCATGTGTTTCTTTAGTTATGTGGCAATGTTCTAATGAATGGCTAAATAGTTAACTGTGCAGGTCAGGGGTAGAAAGAACGAATGGGATGGGGTGGGAGAAAACACTCTGTGCCCATAATAGTTTACAATCTAACAGAACACACATTTAACATTGGAGACAAGTTAGAAAGCCCTTTTGGAAAAAAGGACAAACTAATTATAGAACAAAGAACAGAGAAGTCAAGGGGAAGAAGCAAGATTGTTCAATGATGGAATTAACTGGAGCCAGTTTTCTAGATTAAAAGAGTTTAAAGTGGAGTTTGAAGGAGGCAAGAGAAAGCTGGGTGGGGCAACACACCTAGAGAAGTAAAGATAAAAATGAGGAAATGGCACGCCCACTTCAAGATACATTTTTATGCTTTGTCTTCTGATTCCTCAGCCCTCAAAGTCTCCACTCCGTTCATCCTCACCCTTCCAAAGGTCTCTACACTTCTTGAAGAAAGGAACAGGACACTTCACAGCTGTTTCTAAGCAGTGCAGTTGGAAGGATGTAGGATGTTTGATGACAATAAAGACCAGATGATGATAGTTTATAGTCAAGAAGTTCATTCTATTGATAACAGCTCTTTCAACAAAGTTAACCTGGCATCTAATAACACACATAATTGCAGGAAAACCATGCAGAGTTCATTGGACATCAGTTGTTAAATCAAGGACATGAATTACAGTAATAACTATTAATCTAAGTACTCAGACCAAGCTCCTCATTTCGCCAGTTCACCAGGATTCAGGGTCAACACGGATTTGCTTTCCCTTGGAACATGTTCAAAGTTGCATCCATGGGAAGTGGGGAAGGAGATTAAAGAAAGCATTAGATCTGCTCTTCAAAATCCTTGATTCCCCATTCCCTCACCCAATGCTCCATCCACTGCCATCTGATGCCTCCGCTTGTCAGGGAGCCCGGAGTAGCATAACAAATGGCTTTTGCCCTTTGAGGTGGATTCCTTTGGAAAGATTATGGGACAAAGTCATGGGCCGCTCCAAACCCTCCCTTAACCCAGCCTTCTCTCCCTCTTAACATCATGTCAGGGAGGAATTGGAGGTACCTAGGAGGAGATGAAGGACAGAGAGAAGAGGTCCAGAAAGAAAAGAAAGAAGGCTGTACAGTGCAGCATACAGAAGCTTTGCTACATGAACAAGTTAGAACAGGGGCCAGTAATAGGGCTGGTGAGGCACTGTCTCCATAACACCCCAGAATGCCACGGCCATAGCCAGCCACAGCCTCCGAGTATCTTTACCATAGTTTTTCCCAGCATGGATGACCACACTGAATCCACAACAATCCTCCAACACTGGTGCTGTTCCCACTTTACAGATGTGGAAACAGACCTGGGACGGTTAAATCATTTGTCGAAGACCATAGCAGACATGTGGAGAGCCTGGTCTTGCAGGAATCCAACTCCTAACCCACACACAGCCTTCAGGAGATGCAAACCAGCCTTTCTGAGCCCTCTCTTGACCTCTACCCAAAAAAAGCTCACTGCAGGTTCCCCAAACAGTGCAGCAGTGAGCTTTTTCATAGAAAAATAACTTTAAATGTCAAAGAGTAAACAAATGGGAAGAACTAGAGGTGAAGAGAAGTATCTAGGAGCACAGTTCAATGCCCCAAGAAGCATGAAATATCTATCAGTCTCATACTTTAAAAAATATCATCCATACCACCTCACTCCAGTCAGAATGTCTATCATCAACAAATCAACAAACAACAAGTGTTGGCGAGGGTGTGCAGAAAAGGGAACCCTGGTGCACTGTTGGTGGGACTGCAAATTGGTGCAGCCACTATGGAAATCAGTATGGAGGTATCTCAAAACACTGGAAATGGAACTGCTGTATGACCCAGCAATTCCACTCTTAGGAATCTACCCAGAGGAACCCAAGACGCCAATTCGAAAAAATATATGCACCCCTATGTTTATTACAGCGCTATTTACAATAGCCAAGACTTGGAAACAACCGAAATGCCCATCGGTGGATGACTGGCTTAAGGAACTGTGGTACATTTATACAATGGAGTATTACTCCGCTATAAAGAAGAATGAAATTGTACCATTTGCAACAATATGGATGGACCTAGAGACTATTATGTTGAGTGAAATAAGTCAGTGAGAGAAAGACAAATACCACATGATCTCACTTATATGTGGAATTTGAAAAACTGAATGAATGAGCATAAGAAACAGAAATAGTTTCATAGATATAGAGGAAAAACAAGGTTGCTAGTTGGGAGAGGGGTGGGGATGAGGAAGAAGGGGAAAGGATTAGACAGCTTAAATAGGTAACTACAGTATTGTCACAGGGATATGAAAGACAGTTCGGGGAATATAATGTTAAAATTTTGTGGGGTGTCAGATGGTCACATGTTTTGTTAGGGAGACCACTTCATGGATGGAGTAGAGGCTTGATCACGGCACTGTATACCTGAAATTGATGTTGTATAATATTGTATGCCAATTGTAATTGAATATATAGACAGTCACAGGATGTGGATTATATGGTGGAAGGGAGTCAAAGGAATTGTAATAGATAGTATGATATGGGGGGGAGGAGTGGGAGGAGAGAATTGGGGGAGGGGGTTGTCACTTTGAGGGGTAAAAAGTATAACTATTGCACTTTGTTGTACACCTGAAGCTAATTAAAAGTATATATAAATTTAAAAAAATATATATCATCCATTTTGCATTCTACTTCACAAGTGATCTGTGGCCCAGTATTTAAAATATAAGGAGTTTCTACACCCAAACTTTCTGGGTTGTCAGAAAAGTCATGATGCATTTTTGCAAAGAAAAACATAAAACTTTTTTTATGTTTTATTTTGCAAAGAAAAACATGTTTTATTTTGTTTTATGTTTTATTTTGCAAAGAAAAACATGACTTTTCCAACAACCCAATAGTAAAATTGGTATTTCATGCACATGCACCTCTGTACCCTGTGGGCACCACCAACGCCAGGTTTATTTATCAGTGCAGGAGTCTCAGAGAGCGAAAGCGGCTGCCTCTGGAACCAGCACCCACCCGGCTTAGCTTACACTTGGCTGCACAGGAGCAGGCAGTGTAGAGAACCAGCTGGGAGTTGTCATTCCGGGAAGCCTCATTGGAGATGCTCGACCCACTTATTCCAGCAGCCCTTGAGAACCTGGCTATGCCCCTCATCACTGTGATCCACAGGGCTCCATAGAACCAGAAATGAACGTGACCCTGATAATGCAGAGGTGCCCACCGCACCCACTGACATTGAGTTCACAAAGCAGGGAAGCTTGTTAAGGGGGAAAACAGTGGGTCAAAGAGGAACCAGACTTTTCTCATCCCATCTGTTTTCCTCATCTTTTTTTTCAGGGATGGACTGGTTTTACAACGGTCCTCCAAGTCTGAGCTTCATTTGAGTTGCACAAAACTCTTGGAAGGTAGGTTTATTCCAATTTGGTAGACAATATTGAGCAAATCCACTCTCTACACACTCCAGCACATAAACCAGAAAGCTCTTTGGTTCTAAGTAAGTTCTTTGCATGGGCTTGTTATGAGCGCAGTGGGACCTGGAAGGGGGGACGTGGGGAGGGCACAAAACACAAAACAAGGGTTTATGTACAAGTTTTGCTGGTAAACTTTTTAATCAGTGTCTGATTAACCAGATTTCTCAAATCTTCTCTAGTCAAAATATTTTCCTCATGTCACTCTTGTCTTTTAAAAGACTAAGGGAACAACTTAACAGACACTCAATATTAAACTATTGGTTGTTAAATAAATTCTAATATTTTATATAAAAATGCTTATATTATAAAAAAGAAAACAAGTATCAGTGAGGGTGTGGAAAAATTGGAACCCATGTGCATGGCTAGTAGAAATGTAAAATGGTGCAACTCTGGGAATACAATATGCTGATTCCTCAAAAAAATTAAACACAGAATTGCCATATTATTCAACAATTCCATTTCTAGGTATATACCCAAAAAAATGAAAACAGGGACTCGAACAGATATTTATACACCCTTGTTCATAGATGCATTATTCACAATAGCCTAAAGGTAGAAGTAGCCCAGGTGCCCATCAACAGAAAAATGGATAAACAAAATGTACTTTATACATACAATGGAATTGTTATTCAGCCTTAAAAAGGAAGGAAATTCTGACACATGCTACAACATAGATGAACCTTGAGGACACTACGCTAAGTGAAATAAGCCAGTCATAAAGGAACAATTATTGTGTGACTCCACTTACCTGAGGCACTTAAGACTACTCAAATTCATAGAAACATAGAGCAGAATGGCAGTTGTGGGAGTAATAGGGAGTTGGTGTTGAATGGGTATGGAGTGTCAGTTTGGGAAGATGAAGAGTTCTGGAGATGGATGGTGGTGATGGATAAACACCAATGTGAATGTACTTACTTCCATACAACTGTACACTTAAAAATGGTTAAAATCGTAAACTTATGTATACTTTACCACAATTGACAAAATGCTTATATAGCCCTTCCTGTAGGCAAGGCACTATTCTAACTTTCATGCAAATATTAACTCATTTAATCTTCACAACAACCCTATGAGGTAGGTCCCAACATTATGATTATTATTGTCATCTTTGTTACTATCCTTGCCCAGAATCCACAAATGGTAAGAGGAAGAGCGAAAACACAGGTTGGCATCCCCGCTCCATCACCTCACCCTTCACCACTCTGCACTGCTGCTCCTCAGCAAGTAAGACCACAGACCTGGGGGCCTTCGCAATCAATTCGTATAGAGATAGAATAACAGATCCTGTTGCTCACACATCACCTTAGAGTGATGAATTTAGTAATATCCAGAGGGCTCACCACATAGACAATACTTGAATCAAATTTAACCTTGCTAACCAATTTCATAGAACCAAAGAGTTTCAAACTAGAAATGGCATCTCTCTGGTCTAATTTTCTTTTCAAGACAAGAAGTACTATTGCTCAACTATGCCAGAGAAGGTGCATTTGCTTTCTTATAGTTTCTTAATTCCCAAAAAAATACATAGAACCCAATCCCCTGAGGCCATGGGATGAAGGTCCTAAGTCTGGGAGGCACCATCTTGAGCAAGTCACTTATCCTCTCTGGGTCTTAGTTTCTCATCCACCAAATGGAAATACTACTTTAAAATCTATCTCTTGGGCTGGCCGAGTGGTGCGGTGGTTAAGCACTGGCTTGGGAAGCCAGTGGCCTCGGTTTGGTCCCACATGTGAGGGCGAGTGACACTGCCCTCAAAAAAAAAAAAAAAACTATCTCCTCTTTTAACAGTATTAGTGGCTTAAGATTAGCTTAATTACAAAAAAAAAAAACACTTTTAAAAAGCTAAATGTTGTCTTCATAATTCCATCTACCTGGCAGTTGTTGAAAAATCAAGTTTAAACAAAATACTCAATAGACAGGTCAATCATCATCACATTCAAGTCTCAAACACTGCTCCTAGGGTTCTCATCAGTTCTTCACCTGGTGTCACTCCATCCAAAAAGTAATGATGAGACATTTACAATATACCTGGTATTTCATCTGTGCTCAAAGAAAATGCCTTTCCCTATTGTTAGCATTCTCCGTGCCTCTTGCAAGGTCACAACGGGACAAGAGGAAAGCAGACCAATAGCTAAAGACATAATGACAAATATGAGCCCCTCTAGCCCTAGGCTGTAATTTCTCTACCTTTTTTTGGTCACTATATTTGTTTTGTGTGTATTTCTTAAGAACCAGGGCATTCTACTGCATGACCTCCATACAATTATCCAAATCAGGAAATTTCATATTGATACACTATTATCCAATTCATAGTCCATATTCAAGTCTCACCACTTGTCCCTGTAATGTCCTCTATAGATTTCTTTTTGTCTCATGCATTCCATTGCCATGTCTCTCTAGCCTCCTTTAATCTCAAATTGTTATCAGCTCTTGTGTTTGCTGTGCTTATGTTTTTGAGGATTACAGACTTAATTTTGCAGAATATCCCCCACTTTAGATTTGTCTGATGTTTCCTTATGATTCAATTCAGGTTATGCACTTTGGGTACTTAAACACAACTCAAAACTTGAGTTGAGCACTTCCCACAAAATCCAATCAGGGGCCACATTATGTTGGTTTGTCTCAGCAGGTGACATTATGTGATGTTAACTTTAATGACTTGGTTAAGGTGATGTGTGCCAGGTTTCCGCGTGCTACATTTCCTATTTTTCTCTTTGTAATAAATAATTTGTGGGGAGGCATTTTGAGATCATAAAACGTTTGTTTATCCACTAATGTCAGTATCTACTGAGAATCTTCTAATCCCATTAATTCCTTCTACTACCAGAAGGCCGTCTACCTTAAATAAGGGCCTCCCTTCTCATTTTATTATGTCAGTTTGTAGATTTTATATTCAATCCCACACCTGTATTTGAAAGATCAACACAGAAGGAAAAATGTACCCAAGGGACTTCAGAATAGGAAAAATAGTGTTGAGAACAGTTAAAATTGTATACAGGTGTCTCATAGAACTAATCTAGAGTCTGCCCATAAATGTGCTAAAATTTTAGCCATGATGTCTACAGCAGAACACATGCTCTATGACAAAACCCTGGGTGCGTTTCAGACATGAAACACCACATCCTGGAGCAGCTCCCATTTACCAGGCTTTGTGCTAGCAGCCTGACATGTAACTACTGATCTTCCCAAGAACCCTGCTAGACAGACAACCCTGATTTACAGAGCAGGAAAACACAGCTCAGAGGGCCCCAGTGCCAGGCAGGCCAGATTCAGGCATGGGTTCTAAAACCTATGCTTTTCCACATATGGACCTGTCTCTTGCACATATAAAATGGAAAAAAGTTGAACTTTAAGATTTGTACATCTAACATAACCTTTGCTTCCATCCACTTTATGTGTCAGATAACTATATTAAAATGATGTTTTACAATGAGATGATTTAAAACTCTGGAAATGATTAACTAGTGTATGTTTTCTCACTATACATTATGGCACGCCCATTGAACAGCTCCTTCCAGAAAACAAAGTCCAACCAGAACACAGTTATTTAAGCATTTATCGCATATCTCTTTGGATTCAAGTAGAATGAATTTGTTCTTTATCCCCAGTATTCTATTGTTTGATGGTTTTCAACTTACAAGAAAAAAAGAAGGAAGAGGGGCTACAACTTTCCCAACAGGCATGGTGAGATGTCTACATACACTCAACATCAAACAATCTGTCCCAAGTGAAGGTAGCATAAGTGACCAGGTGTGTTCTCATATCTGCCCTGTGGCTCTACAGCTGCACCGTGCAGTTTACTGTAGAAAAGACTCACATTTCTTCCCCTTCCCAATACACCCCCCCACACACATACACACAAACACCTATGAGGTCTGATAATTAAATAGTGAACTTGTTGCAACAATGTTGCTAATTTTTTTTATATCAGAGGGATTATTCATTATTCAATTTTTACCAAGTGGACGAACAGTTAACCAAGTTCACTACTTGGAATGCTGAAAAGACTGCGTGAAAAAGACGAAAACGACCTCAACTTTTTGCCAATAATTCATGGCTCTTGCATCACGACAATGCACCAGCTCACACGGCACTGTCTGAGGGAGTTTTTAGCCAGTAAACAATTAACTGTATTGGAACACCCTCCCTAATCACTTGATCTGGCCCACAATTACTTCTTTCTTTACCCAAAGATAAAGGAAATATTGAAAGAAAGACATTTTGATGACATTCAGGACATCAGGAGTAATACGAAAACAGCTCTGATGGCCATTCCAGAAAAAGAGTTCCAAAATTGCTTTGAAGGGTGGAATTGGCGTCAGTGCATAGCTTCCCAAGGGGAGTACTTCAAAGCTGACCATAGTGATATTCAGCAATGAGGTATGTAGCACTTTCTCTATGATGAGTTTGCCAACTTAACTGTCCGAGCTCATATGCACACAGCTTACTTATTCAGTACTAGAGCTATTCAGTGCATGAAGTCATCCATCCATAGGTCTTAATAATGACAAAGAGTATAAACATTATAACCCAGTTTTACCCTGATACCATTTTCATTCAAGGAAATGAGATCAGACTATTGGAAATTAAGAAAGACTTTTTGTAAGAAATATAACATAGGGTTTTATTTTAATTGGAAGGGTGGGAAGAAAAGAATTACAACACCCATAAAATTTGAGAAACAGAGTAGATATATTATCAACAAATGCCCTGTAGTCCAACCCCTTTTCATAGTTCCTTTAGCCTTCTCCACTGGCTTTAGACAACTCTGTGTTAATGTCTCAGCTGCAGGGGCTCAGGTCATACAGAGTAGAAGTCCACCACCTCATATCTAAGTGATGCAGACTTTGGGTTCCTTTTTTTTTTTTTTTTTAAACTTTTTATTGGGGAATTGAGGGAGAGGAACAGGCAAGTTGCTGTCTTTTTGTCCTTCAGTCTAGTTGCGGAGGACGTTGCTTCACTGGCCCATGTTGGTATCGTCATTGCGCTCTTCCCGGGTGAGGCCGATTGGTCGCCGGCCTCTGGATGGTCACTCACCACGGCTATTGGTAGCTCACGCTGGTTGCCAGCTACTCACACTGGCTGCCGGCCACTCACTGTAGCCTATGGCAGCCCACGGCAGCAGGGGCTGCAGCCTACACCACCGCTGGGGCTCACAGCCCAGCTCCAGGTGGAGCTGTTGTTAGCTGTAGAGGGCAGTGTCACTGGCCCTCATAAGTGGGATCTGAACCGGGGCCGCTGGCGTCCCAAGCCAGCTCTTAACCAATGCACCACTCGGCCGGCCCCTGGGTTCCTTTTTTTGTTTTGTTTTTACCAGTTCCTTTCTTTCCTCCCATGGCCATTCCCTAGCTAGTGGGTATAGTTTTTCTGTTCCCCATTTTAAGGGTAGAAGGCTGCTTTCTGATTCCTGGAGTTAATGCAGGGAGAGCGAGGTACCATCTTCCTACTCCTCATAGGCTTGAACTTCATCCTGCATGTGCCATCCTGCTGTGACTCCTACTCATCACTCAGGCGTTGAACACGCTCTTTATGGCACAGGAAGACTTCTCATGCTTACTTTCTTAAGTGAACCAGAATTTCTTTCATTTTGATGTCTTTTACAAGTCTGATGCAAGAGGGATGCTTGTCTGCAAGACTTTGGTCCACCAAGTTAACCATAAGATAGGGGAGTTACAGGATTAACACTTTGCAAGCTCAAGACACAGAGACACAAAAGGTAGTGGCTGAATGGCAAAGGATACATGGGCAGTTCCCAGCAGAAGCAGAACTAGAAATCAGCGCAAACCTGTATGTGGCTGAGGCTCGTGTATGTGGATCCTAACTACTGGCTTTGTAAGAAATGGCCTCTCACAGTGTTTACCTTCTCTTCCCAACATACTTGCTTTCCCACCAGGCTCTTAATCCCTTCTCCTTCCCCTTGCTTCTTTTCCTCATATTTCATGACTTAGACACACCTTCTTTAAAAGTAGGTACTTCCGGGAGTTAATTTCTGTATTCTTTCCAGAAAAAAAAAAAGAGTTCACTAAATGTGATAGACAAGACCAATGTGATTACACAGAAGGAGGAAGAATCAACGGGAGTCCCAGATGTGAAGATGAATAAGGATGATGAATATAGCAATTAAAAATAAAAACATGCACTACAGAGCACTGACAGTTCTGCCAGACAGTCTCCTAAATCCTTCACATAATTATTTTAATCCTCACAAAAACTGTGTGAGGCAGGTATTATTATTTCCACTTATCAAATGAGGAGAGCAAGGCACGGAGTGGTCATTTGTGGAGCTTGGATTGGCACCCATGCAGTCTGGCCCAAGGACCCAGCTCTTAACCAGTAGGTTATGTGGCTTCAAAGACAGTTCTGCTTATAAAGCAACAATGGGCAGCATGCCCTCACTGTCATTCTAGTTAGCCTCAAGTTCCTCCGCAGGTCAAGGAAATGAATACACAGTCTGGATGCAGTGAGATGAGACTCAGGTAACATGATTCAGTTCTGGTATTTGTAAGTCAAGAGATTGCACACAGAAATAAATATTCTATCCTTCAAAACAGCCATGTGAAAAACTGTATGCTCATTCCAACTTGGCTGCCATGACTGAGCACATTTTTATATGCCTCTTTTGGAATGTCCTGCCACTCAACTAGGTATTTCTTTTAAATATCCTGAAACTTGGTCCTCAAAGATGGATTAGATGTTTGCAAACAACCAGTTGTCAACTTGAGCCCAGCCTATAAAACAAAGTGGCAAAGTGAAGTTCTGATCACTTCAGATAATTTTTTCCTTCCTGGCTGATAAAATGATTTTGAGGGCAATTTCAAAAGAAAGTAACAAAAAACTCAACTATGGAAGCTGATGCGAAGGATGTTGTATATTTAAATGTATAAGAGCTAGTATGTTGTTTAGCCTTATAACTTCATAGCTACATCTAACAGGTAAGAAACGTTTCCTTTGGGTTTCTCCTCAATTTGAGGATGAGAATGAGAACTTCTATAGACAAATGGTAAAGAACTGAATTTAAGTATCAGGCTTTGACATGAAATAGCCTGGATTCCAACCACAGTTCTGATATTCACTGATCTCTAAGCCTCAACTTTTTCACTTGTAAAATGTATTGTTATCGTATTAGTCAGGGCACAGGTGGGGAAAAAATAATACTCAAACAGGGTAATTGAAAAGAGTTTAAGGAAAGCACTATTTACAAAGGCATAAACAAGTTCAGGGAAATGAGCAAGGATTGCAGGGTATCCAGTAACTAGTATCAGCAAAGACCTATCACCTCCCCAAGTCTGAAGGGACAAGAAGAGGGAGTACCAGCAGCAAGAGTTTAGCTGCAACAACAGCAGGAGGGCCACCCGATCAGAGCTGTGACTTGAAGCAGGGGAACTTGCACCACCTCCAACCCCTAGCCTGGGGAAAAAGGGAGCAAGGAAAAATAAATACCCTGACTTAGCTCCCAAAAGCCAGAGGGCCAGGGAGCCCACATATACCCATAATGGCCTCCCTTCTGGGGCACAGAGTGTGGTGGACTAAAAGGGGCAAACAGAGAACATTCAGCCTGGCCTCTCACAAAGCATGAGCCAGCGCTCTCATCATCATGTATTTAATATCTCTGCATATCCTACTCAATGGTGAATGCCATAAGGGCAAGAAGTAGCCACCTAATCCATTTCCAACCCAGGGCACAGCTCAGTTACTCTCACTAGCTCTCATTAGGATATTGTTTGGAATAATATCATTGTTTGAAAAATGAGATATGATTGGGCTGTTATATACAATGAGGAAATAAGCAGAGGGCTTATGCCTTTAAAACACAGATTCATTCTGGCTTCCATCCTGTTCTAATTAGCTCGAGGGGTGTGTGATGCTCACCCCAGAATATTAGGTCAAAAATAGGCCAGGTTATATCTTATTAAGGCCTTAAATATTATCTAATGCTGTTGAATTCCCCCAATTTGATTATATAAATATAGTTAATTCCATTTCAAAGATAATACAAGCTTAAATGTTTCAACCCAACATGAGTATGTTTACTCTTAACCCTTTCACTGCGTTGATTTCAAGTTTTTTCTCCAAAATGTGTCAAATATCCACCAAAAAAAATTACAATATTTATATTTTAAATAAATATAGTTAAGGGGCTACATTTTATTAAAATAAATGATTAAAGTATAAAAATTTCCTATTGTTATTCATTCTTGAAAAACACAAAAATACAGAAAACTGTACATCTGCTTTCCTAAACTTCCTTTCTGGAACAAGATTTTGTGTAGTTTGAGCTCGTGGGGTAATGTCGAACACTGCAGTCAACAGCATGGAAATATCATTCTACTATAGTCGAACGTTGCAGAGAAAATTAATAAATACTAAAGCCATTATACAAAGGTCACTTGGAATCACCATGCATTTCAGGAACTGTGCTGCCACCAAGAAGGAGACTTAATGAAGAAAAGAGAAGAGAAACCAAACAAACCAACAAAAAGATTGGTTTTCTGAAATCTCTGTTGACTACAGTGCATGATAAGCACACTAGTGCCTACTTGTGCAAATATTACACCTACTGTAATTGTTTATACAATAAAATACAAGGAAGGTAAGGCGTAACAATAACAACCCCAAGAAGAAAGCAATTCCTCCTCCCAACTTTTAGATGTTTACCAAATTAACTTTAATATATTTTAGAAGTTAAAATCTGACATGGCAACTCATATTATAAGAACAATATAGGAATACTTAATTTAAAAATTTAAACAGCATAGAACTATAGAAAGTAATGAGTGAGTTCTCCTTCAAACCTAACACTCACCTAAGTCCTACTCTTTTCCACGCTAGAAAACCCCATTAACAGTTTGGTGTGGTTCCTTTAAAACTGTTTCCTAAATTTTTACATTTATGTTTATATTAAACTATTAAAGGACTGCTGAATACATGTTTTTCTGTAAATAATATTTCCATTTAGTAGGTAGATATATTCCCACCTCAGTATATACAGAGCTACATCATTCTTTTTAAAGGTCGCGTAGTATTTCTAACATACATATTTCATAATGTATTTAGACCACTCCCCAGATGCAAGTCACTTAGTTTAACTTCAATTTTTCTACTCACCTCAGTTATCTTCATTAATTCTTTGCAATATACACAGCTCATCTTTTATTTCCCCATTTACAATGAACTCATTCTTGACACAGCATTGCTGAATTCTACTCAAGTTATTGGGTTGTCGAAAAAGTCATGTCTCATTTTTGCAACGAAAAACATAGAAAAAAATACGTCATGACTTTTCCGACAACACAATAATTTTCTATTGAGTCCGTGCTGTGGTATACCATGGATTAATACTTGATGTGCTTTTTTCTTTTATTTTTTTTTAAGTGGTTACCAATTCTTTGATTCCTTCTAGTAAGAGGTGAGGTTTATGTTCCATTCCCATGAATCTGGGCAAACACACAACTGCTTCGACCAACAGAAAGTGACAGAAGTGACGTTATTTGACTTCTGAAGCTAGATTCTAAACGTCCATGCAGTTTCCTGCGGGTCTCTGGGAAGCCAGCTACCAAGCCGGGAGGGCCACACAGAGAGAGAGTCCAGCCTTCAAGTCACCCCAGCCCGGGTACGGGGCATATGAAGAACTTTCCAGACGGTCCCAGCTCCCCCAGAAGTGTGTCTTTCCTGCTCATTAATTGGTCCAGTAACTGGAGCAGAGAAACGCCATTCTCACTGTGCCCTGCCTGACTCCCCAGCCCAGAAACTCTGTAAGTGCAAAATGGTGGTGGTTTTAGTCACCAAGTTTTGGGGTGATGTGTTAAACAGCACTATGTAAGTGAATCAGGAAACATAGGTGTGCATGCCTAACTCAGGCAGGTGACGTTTCTCATCCCAAATCTTATTTCTTACTGTAAAGACAAGTCTAAAGACTTGGAGGTCTGGACTGGGACCTCAAATTAGTCTTTACACAGTTGTAAACTCTCCTGTCCTCACCTATAAACTACAGATATCTACTTTCTCTTCCTTGAGGGATGCTGTGAGAGAACTAAGAACTGTGCTAACGCCCTGTTCAAATGAACCAGTTGTGTGTGTGTGTGTGTGTGTGTGTGTGTGTGTGTGTTCCTTTCCATTCAGCAGAGCAAAGATATTGAAATGTAAATCCCCAGTGAACTTGGGGTTTAAGGTTTAGTCAGGATCTCTGGTCTTCTGGATGGAGAGTGTCAGAACTCATTTATTTCAATTCTCTCACTAAGACTTTCATAGATTGCCACTGTTCTAATTTTGAAAAATTATGAATAGTGCAAATTTACATTAACGCCCTCATCGGGGTAATAGGAATATTAACTCATTTTAATATAAACAGACAAGAAAATAAAAGGGAAGATACCGAAGGGAATAAAAACTTGGAAGAAATATGCCTAAATATTCACAATGTTTATCTTTGGATAATGAGATTAAAGATTAATTTAAATTTTTCTTTAAGGTAGTTTTAATAAGCAATGTAAAGACAAAACTACCTTGCAGATTACCATCCAAACCTGACTCCTGGCACAGAACAGCCGGCGGCCTGGGCTCCATACTTCCCTTTGCATCACCAGTTTGAGATGTCCCACTTCCCACAGCTCCCAACACCACCTCCCACTCCCACTCCCTTCCCTGGTACCTGCAGACCTGCAGGCACCAATACCTCAGGGTAACCAGAGCAGCAGCCACTGCTCTTCATGTCGCCCAATACGCTGGGAGAGTGTCCCGTGCTAGGAGAGCGTGTGCCTGGCTACCTGTCATTTTTGTGGAGCTGAGCAACTAGAAAGCAATGCCAAAGCCCTTCTAAGGGGCCAGTTCTCCCGTGTGATTCTTTCTGCTCAAATCTAACCCAAGGAGCCAGCCAACAGCTCAGAATCTAACATGGCCCAATCTGCTGACTTTCTGGAGTTGGCTTGCCCCTCTGATGCCTATTTGGGGGTGGGGGGTGGGGCGCAGCCATCTGTCTCAGGCTGTCCTGTTAAATAGCTTCTTGCAGCGCCAGGTAAGTGGCTGCAAGCCTTGGTCCTTCTGCTGCCTAACAGTCTGAAAGGCTACAGGCGTGCTCAGGCCTGATGTCCCACCCACACAAAGGTCCGTGGGCAGCCCCTTGGACAACCGATTGCCAAAAGCCTTCTGCTGCCCCCACGCCGAGTGCTCCATCCTCCTCCTGGATATATTTGCCCCTTTTTCTTTAACTGTCAAGAGTTGGTTCTTATTAGACCCTCATGACTACAAGTGTGGTCTGCAGACCAGCAGCACCAGGTATCACCTGGGAGCCTGGCAGACATGTAGAATCTCAGGCCAGGCCCAGTCCCCTTGAATCTGCAGTGGCACCACATCCTCAGAGGACACACAGGCACAAGAAAGCATGAGAAGCGCTGAACTAGAGCCCCCTCATTTAAAACGTAACATTTTTCTCTGTATACCCTATTAGGGTAGTCATGGTAGAAATTTTGAGAAAACAGTTTTAAGTGGTGGGAAACAGCATAATCGCATTCCCAGTAGAAAGATCTCATTATTCAGGCACTCTGGAGAGGAGAGGGGGCAGAGCTCAGCTCACTTTATTTCGGAGCCAAATCTGAGAGCATGAAAGTGAGGCTATTTCATTCCAGATCACCATCCACTGTCACACACACTTAATTGGTCCAGTAAATGGTATTATAAAAAGCTTGAGGTGGGAAGTTGGCCAGCACAAAACACAGCAACACAAAAAAATGTCCAGTAAAAAACTTTGTTTCTTTACCTATAGCAATGATTTTCCACCGGGGATATATGGCCATGTCCGCAGACATTTCAGGTTGTCACAACTGAGGGGGGTACTACTGGCATCTAGTGCATCAGGGATGTTACGAGACGTCCTACAATGTATCGCCCCCCACAACCAAGGATGTCCAATTTCAAAGATGACTTGTGCTGAGGCTAAGAAACCCTGACCTATAGAATTAAGTATCATGCCATTTACTCTTCTCTCTCAGTGCCTCCCATCACCTACTGCTCGCCCCACCAAGAAACCCACTGTCCAGTAAAAGGCCTGCACTCCCCTCAATCAACAGTTTCCCACCCTTGGCTCAGAAAAAAAGCCTGCCATTGAGTGTGTGACAGCCAGGGACAGAAGAGCTGGGGCCCTGTCCTTTCAGCAGGACGGGCCCCTGCTTGTCCCCGCCTCATTACCCATGCAGCACAGGCCTTGGGTTACCTATTATAAAATCATGGGCTGTGCGAGCTGTTAGGGGCCTGGTGATCCCCTCGTCCAGCTCCCTCAGAGCGTTTTAAAGGGGCTGCATCCTGGTCAATTCGGCACACAGACGGTGTCCTTTATAACACAGAGGAAAAAGAGATCGGACTCATGAGGAATGCAGAGAGAGAAACAATGGTACAAATCCCGGCGTTTGAAGTGCCCAAGCAACCATTCAATGGCAGTGCTCTATTTTTAGTTCAACTTTCCTGAAAAGGCACCCTGCTTTCCCCTTTCTCAAATGCCCCAGCATCCTCTCCAACAGTTCTAGCTTCCTCTCTCCTGCAAAGGTTGCTGTAAAGACTCTATCTAGGAAAGTGAAACTCATTTCACGAAACAGAGAAGGATCCATCCTAATGGGCAGGGGACGATTCGTTCCGGTTTGCCCAGAAATGGCCCGACACTGTTGCTGGGGCATCTATAATGAATAGAACCCCCCTTTTCCCACAAGATGTCCAGGTTTGGACGATGAATTATACTGTAGCCTTTCTCCTAGTGCATGCTATTCCTAAGAAGAACAGACCAGGCCTCATGTGCTTCTGCCAAGCACAGTAAGTCATAGACCTGAAAGTTATGCCCATGTGCAATTATGTCTAATTCGGCTCTTGTTGGTGATGTGCCAGCGAACTGAAATTCGGCTCACTGAAAATGACTGGACGCTGATGAAGGGAAACCCAGGGCTGAGCACATGCACTGTAATCTTGTGACTTGAGGTGTGAGAGAGGTTATTGGCACAGACCATGGGAAAACCTGCTCTCAACCCGACCTGCGAAGTTAGTTACACAACCATTTCCAATTCAAATTCAGTCCAGCCTCCAACTTCTAACACCAGCACCCACGGAAAACTCCTATTTCCTTGTGGCACACAGGCAGTAGTGACCCATGAGGCCTCACTGGCTTTATGGAGCTCACAGGCTCGGGGGAAAAGGCAGCAAAAAAGGAAGATGATCCACTGGCAACTCATTTTATCACCCCAACAATTTCTATCTGAGGCTGATTAGCCCAAGTCAATCAAGTCCAGCTAGGGAAGGACTTGATATTTCACAATCAGGAGGAAAAATATGAAAACTAGTGTGAGTGGGTTCCCCTCTCCCCCATTTAAATATGAATACATGTCTCTTTAGGAAAAAATGAAGACTACAGAACAGGAAACATGGTTCTCTCCAAAACAACTGTTAACAATTTGATACATTTCTTTCCAGTCTTGTTTCCCATAGGAATTAAGTTCTAACTTCCCCACAATGTATCCTGCTTTCTCACTTTATTATATAAGCATTTCTCCACATCATTAGAAACCAATCCATTTTAAGTTGTGTCTGTGGTTCTCCAATGGCAACATTAACAGCTGTCGGCTGTTCAGGCTTCAAAAGTTTATGTGTCACAGACGGTAGTAAATAAAGAGGATGGGGAAGAAAAAGGAAACTAAAGTAATAAAATGTTAATGAAGACTCCATTTCCCAAAATAGTCTTGGTCACCAGTGTTATGAGTTTCAAACGTCCCCTTCCATTTTGCTGGAATCAGTGAGGAGGCAGGCTCCTGCCTTAACTGCGCCAGTGCATACTCCAGATGGAACAAGCAAACGCATACAGCGGCAGAAATAGCATGGTGGGCATGGGCTGGGAGTCACTGCAAACGAGAAGGAAAGCGAGGAGGGAGGAGCAGAAAAGGCCCCACTGTTCGTGCCTCTTTTTTTTTTTTTTTGAGGACAGTGTCACTGGCCCTCATATGTGGGACCCGAAACGGGGCCACTGGCTCCCCAAGCCAGCACTTAACCACCGCGCCACTCGGCCAGCCCTGTCTGTGCCTCTTCAGGGTCTCAGAATCCCTGCCTTCGTGGCAGTCAAGGTCCTCTGTATGCTCAACTCTCCTCTCTTCTAATCAATTCCGCATGGACACATTCTCAGTTCTGGGCCCTAGCTCACTGGAATGCCTCTCTCCCCATCCACTGAGCACTCACTACATGCCAGGCACTCAGTGCAGTGCTTTCCATGTGCCACCCCATTTTGTCCTTACGATGCCATCAGAGACGAAGGACCACTACTTCAAGACTTCGTTTCACAGGAGAGGAATCCAGGGCTGCGTAGTAGGGAGTGACAGTGGGTTCTCTGCAACCCTGTGGCCTCTCCCCTACCAGAAGATCAGCTCTCTGAGGGCAGAGATCAGTCCCAAGTGCATCTCTGTTGAACGAACACTTTACTTATATCTCACTTCCTTCCTAAAATAATGTGTGCAGGTTAACAAAGATGGATGTTCAAGAAAAATGCATAAACATAAAGAAATAAAGAAATCGGGTAAAGGAGCAGGCCGGGTGGTACAGTTGGTTACAGCATAAGCTCTGAGCAACAGGTCCCCAGTTCGATTCTCACATGGGCCAGTGAGCTGCGCCTGAGCTGAACTGCCTCTGAGCTGCCAACACGTGGCCGGATGGCTCAGCTGTACAAGTTGGCTGGTTTGACTCCCGCATGGGATGGTGGGCTGTGCCCGGCCCTGCGCAACCAGATTGAAAGCAGCAACTGGACTTGGAGCTGAGCTGTGCCCTCCACAACTAAGATTGAAGGACAACTTGACTTGGAGCTGACGGGTCCTGGAAAAACACAATGTTCCCCTTCCCCAATTCCCCAACACTGTTCCCTCCCCCAATTTCCCAATAAAATGTTTAAAAAAAGAAAAAATAGAGAAAGAAATCAGGTAAAGGAAAAATAAAAGTAGACAAGAACAATGAAGGCAGAAGGGGTATAAATACATCAAAAACAATGCATAAGGCCTTTGCAAATTAGATAGGCCCCAAATTTGGTTCTGTTCTTCCTATCAGCCAAAGCAACACCACCAACAACAAAAAGACCCCCAGAAAGTGGATATTCATAAACTTGAGCTATGGATTTATGTCAGAAAGCCCTGTTGCCATAGAAATTATGTTGGAAACAATATATGTCTCAGCCATCCAGCCTGATCAAAAGACTTTTAAATGAGCCTATTTTCTGCTTAACTGTTGGCTAAACCTACAGGCACTGCAAAGTAAATCTGACAGAAACTGCTCTAAAAAGGACCACACACTACCTAGTTCTCTTATTCAGAATGCACTGAATAGACTTAAAGTCACTGAGAGGGTTGAAAGTATCCTTATGAGGGCCTGGCTCCTGAGCCGAGATGCTATTACTGCTCTTTATCTTTCTGCCTCTCTCACTAGGTTAGTGCCCACCACGCATCATCTGCTTTCCGACGCTTCCAGATCCTTTCTTTGGTATCTGCTGCTTCTGCACCCTCCCCACTCTTCCTTCTTTCATCTGCTTTTGTGTTGATGTCTCAGCTTTCGTGATGACCAAGCACTTGACTTCATAGCAGGCAGCTGTCAACCCCACTAACTCACTGCCTCTCCCTGGCTATACACGACACTGTTCATGATCAGCCACAGTTGTTGGGATAAAAAATTGAGGATGTCTGAAATTCTTCCTTTTCTTAAATGTAATGGCTACACTGAGTTGAATAGAATCCCCCCAAAATTCATGTGTGCCCAGAACCTCAGAATGTGAACTTATTTGCAAACGGAGTCTTTGCAGATGCAATAAATTAAAATGAGGTCACACTGGATTCAGATGGACACTAATCCAATGGTTGGTGTCTTATAAGACATACATCTAAGGAGAACACCATGTAACTACAGAGGAGGAGGCTGAAGTGATGCATTTAAAAGTCAAAGAACCCTAAGGGCTGCCAGCAACAACCAGGAGCTAGGAAGAGGCAAAGAAGGATCCTTCAGAGGGAGCATGGCCCAGTCAACACCTTAATTTTGAACTTCTAGCCTCCAGAACTGTGAGAGAATACATTTCTGTTGTGTTAAAGCCACATGGTTTGGGTTAATTCACAACACACAGGAAACTAATACAATGGCTAAATGCTTTACCCAGAAGACAAAGTCCCAAGCACCAAAAACTGACACTTTAATTTGTATCCAATAGGCATGGTAGATGCAAAGCCTAGAGTCCTACTGCCTGGATTCAAATCTTGACTCTGCCACTTACTAGCTGTGGGACCTTGGGAAAATTACTTAACCTCTCTGTACCTCAGTTTCCTCACCTATAAAATGGGGGCAACGTTATCAACCTCAGAGGGTTGTTGTGAGGGATTAAATCAAGCGATTCATATGAAGTACTTAGAACAGTGCCTGGCACATATAAACACTATACGTATTTGTTATTATCAGCATCGTTAGAGGTTAAACTGACCAGAAAAAGGTAGAAACCAGTCCCCTCTTCTTAGAACTGTGTGTACAATGCCCACCTATGGTGGGCCTGACCACCTTCCCAGGTATGACACATTATGGCATGTCTCTCCCAGGGCTGTACAACCAGAAGCAGGCCTGAAACAAGGGTTAAGGACAGGATCTTCCCCTGACGTGGGTCTGTCTGAGTTTCAGTAGTTACTAGGTTATTCTGCAGAGTCAACATTTTCCCTTGTTAAATAATCCTGGAAACTCCACAAACTATACTTAGCACACTTTCAAACTAATCATTAAGAGACAACAACTTGATTACATGGGGTTAGACTGTTATAATTCTCAGCTCATTTCCAACCAGAGAGTGGAAGAATGACCAGCCTTCGAAAACAGCAGGCTGCTTATTAGCCCTGGATCCACCTTAGCCTGGCATAATGAAGCCACAATCCTCCAAATACACTTTCTTCACCGGGACCTCATGGCCCCCGCAGTGTATAAAAATGTCCAAACCTCACCCATAGGAATAATCTTGACTTATTTTTCAGTCCACAGCTGTTCTACAGCCTTGGCTCTCTTATGCTCCAGCCACCTTTCACGCTGGTTAAAGAATCACCAATCTAGGGGCTTCAGCCTGCCAATCACAAGACAGCCAATACAGAGATGCCAAGGCCAGTAAAAACAGTAATAAGCCCCTTAAAAATATCAGCATCCCAAATAATATTTCTCCTAGGATAATCGGGATTATCTAAATAATATCCTTGAAATCGATGGGAAATATATTAACAGCTTGCACTGAATGAGTGCCTTCTGTGCACCAGGCACCAAGGACTTTCCGTAGATTATTTAATTCTGATTACTATGAGTATCCCCATTTTACAGTTGAACAACACGAATCAGGGAAGCTAAGACTTCAGTCACACAGCTAGTATTTAAAGGAGTCAGGTTAATAAACTAAAACAATATTTTATTTTAAAAATCCTATTTACCCCAGGGAGGTAACCTGTTACCTCTTTTGCACTATTTATAGAGACCAAAGGCAACACAGTGTCTATGTACTGATACTACTTCAATTATCAACCCAATACTAAACTCTTCAGGGCCGGCCAAGTGGTGCGGTGGTTAAGCGCTGGCTTGGGAAGCCAGTGGCCCCAGTTCGATCCCACACATGAGGGCCAGTGACACTGCCCTCAAAAAAAAAAAAAATACTAAACTCTTTAAAAAGTTATGCATAATATAAATGAAACACTGCATGCTAACCCTTGTGCTGCATAACCCTTGAGGTTGCAAAGTAAATCTTGCCATAGCTAGATTTTATACCCTTGATATTTATCCGTTTATAAAGAAGAATGAAACCACATATGCCCCTGGAGAGGTCATCTGAACAGGGGCCCAGAGGTCTGCATTCTGAGTTCCTTTTTCAACTCAAACATATTTCATCCTTCTGAGGCTGCTTCAATTCACTCAATTGAAAAGTACGAGGTGTGCAGCAGTTCCTCATAAAATTCAACATGGAATTAGTATATGATCCAGTAACCCCATTTCTGAGTCTATACCCACAAGAAGTGAAAGTAGGGGCTCAAATACATATCTGTACACCCGGGTTCGCAGCAGAGTCGTTCACAATAGCCAAAAGATAGAAACAACTCGTGTCCACTGACAGATGAATAAACAAAATGTGCTATATACATACAATGGAAGGTTATTCAGCCTTAAAAAGGAAGGAAATTTTGACACGTGCTATAACTTGGGTGAACCTTGAGGACATTATATTAATTAAAATAAACCCAGTCACAAAAAGACAAATACTATATGATTCCACTTATATATTTATAGTAGTCAATATCATAGAAACAGGAAGTAAAAGGGTAGTCGCCAGTGGCTGGGGGTTGGGGGAAATGGGAGTTATTGTTTAATGAGTTACGGATTTCAGTTTGAGAAGCTGAAAAACTTTTGGAGATGGATGGTTGTGATGGTTGCACAACAATGTGAATGTACTTAATTAATGCCACAGAACTGTACACTTAACAATAGCTAGCATGGTAAATTTTACGTTGTATATTTTACGATAATACACCCATATACACAGAGTGAAGACTTTTGATTAATTCAATAGAAGACAAACCTTGGCTGTACATGAGAATCTCTTAGGGAATTTCTTTTTTGTAAGTATCTATTCATCACCAGTAGTAGGAGGGTGGACATGGTAGCTCCTGATGTGATGCACCAGAAGGAAACAGGGTCACTCACGAGGCATTCACGCCAGGAAACAAGGCTGGACTCCTCAGGGGATTCAATGTCATTGAACTGATAGGGGTGCAGGAGAGCTCTCCTAGCCTAGGGAAGACTAATGGGGCATGACAGCAAAAGGCAACATGAGGAACTTGACTGGACTCTCTATCCAAAAAATGGCTGTCAAGTCCAGTTGGGGAAAATCTTAGTGTAGCATTTATGTGGAACCATGGACTTGAATGCACAGTACTGAGGGTGTGGTTGGGGAGGAGCATGTCCTTGTTGTCAGCACATGAGACAAGTGCTGAAGTGTTTAAGGGTTGAGCTGTCATAAAGTCTGCACATGGAATGGTGTGGCAAGATGCTAAGGGCTGGCAAAGTTAACTGAAAGGAATGGATGGTCACTGTATTGTTCTTTGAGGTAGTAAAAAAAAAAAAATTCAAGAAATAGAACAACAAAACCATACCTATCCCAGAGCTCTACCTGAAAACAAATGCAGAGAACACCTGGGGATGTAACTCAAGGAATCAGGGTTTTCTTTGTGACGTGCTCCTCGAGATTCTAATGGGCAGCCAGGCTACCAATTGTGAACTAGAAGAGCCCTACACCAAGATGTGTCATTATGATGACATGGATAATAGTCAAAGATGTGCAACTCAAATAGGAGTTTGGCTCTCTGTCGACACTGGGCAACCCTGGGAAATCTTCTCAACCCCAAATGACCCTAGCTGCCCTGCCTCGCACCTTTTATTTAAGAACAAGCCACAACACATCAACTTTATAAAGAAATGAGCTATATCAAAAGACTAGGAGATAGAGATACCTTCACAAGCTTCATCCCCACCTTACCCCACCCCTATCGTTAAAACAACAACAACAAAAACTACAACCAGATGTCCTGTCTCACAAAGTAGTTTCCCTTTATGAAATATTCTCCTACAGCTCAAATCTCAAAGACAGTATTCTTGAAAAAGTCTTTTCAATTTTGAGGATCTGATTATGTTTGCAGTATTTATACTTCCTGGTAACAGAAATGCTCTGATGGACAAGAAAAGATCTAGCCAAAGATTATATATTAGGATTTAGAAAACTGATATATCAAACATATAGTTACCAAAAGCCAAAATTTTGCCTTTCAAGCTGGTGGAGGAAGGAAAAAAAAAATGTCTCATTTCAAACATGGTCTCAAAAACAGCATATATGTCATAAAAACTTAGGCAGCTCTGCCTTTGAAGTAGACAATTAAGGGATAAACCCTTTTCAACACTAAAAAGACTACACCAAAGGGTTATTCAAATAAGTGGCAAACTCTCCCCGCCCACCACCACCACACGTACACACTTGAACAGTTTTCAGAGCACTCTCTGGTGCCTCACACCCCTTTTGAGATAAAAATAAACTCATTTTTCCAGATGTTGACGGAAGCTCAGAGAAGTCATACCTAATGTCACGAAGTGACACCCTCAACCTACTAAGCCTTCAGACTCTACATGCTGACCTTGCCATCACAGTGTTTCATGTCTGTCATCATTCTTGGGTGATGATACTTCCATCACAGCTACCTAAATTTTACAACAGAATGCAGGGGACAATGGCAGCTTCCAAGGAGCCAGTAAGCTCACAAACTGATCTTGTTTTGGGCACTGTTCACAAATGTTTTCCTCCCAATCTGAGTGACCAAGGAGCAAACCCAGTCTCCAGGGGAGGGACATTCCCAAGCTCCATATCATTTTTATATAAGGCTCTGATCACATTTTACCCCTGAAGGCATTTAATCTGTGAACCAGTGTAAATTCTATCACACACACAGCATCTAGAACCTCCTGCTGAATGAAAGAACAAACATGAGTTCTGGGTCTTGACAGGCTCTTAAGGGCTCTTATGAGTCAAGAGAATAATCCCCTACTTTCATGTCAGCAATCTATTTCGTGTGGACACTACTTCTTGATTCATTATTGCTTTTACAGATCAGCTTCCTATACTTTCCCTTCACAAATTTTAAAAACCTTGAATAGCTACTGCCCACCTGGTTTTTTTGTGTGTGTTTTTTTTCTGTCACCATTGCTAACTCCATTTTGCTGATCCTTACCTTTTCAGTTCAACCTCTCATCACTTCTATACAGCTTAATAACCAGTGTCCTGGACCACCTCTCAACACTGGAGTCTCTCTTTTTCTCTCTCTCTCTCTCTCTCTCTCTCTCACTCACTCACACACACACACACACCACACACCCCTGGAAAACTAAAATTGCATCTCTTTCCAATAGTAACAGACCTCTTTTTCAGATACTAATTTTCTCAAGGCACAGTTTGTAGCTAATGAGAACTTTGTATCTTGAGCAGCAAAGTGTAAATGCTGTAACTTTTCTAACTAGAGAAACATTTTTACAGCAGAAAATTTAGAGAAGAGAAAATAAATGTTTAATTCACCCATTATCTCGTCACCTAGAAAGAATCACTGGTGACATGTTAACTGACTTATGCGCCAGACACGGAGGATATAGCAGTGACCAAATGACACAGTCCCAACCTTCATGGGGTTTATTGCTATTCCATTTTACCCATATTTTTCCCAGAGTAATCAATGTAGTACGATATTTTTTCAAAACATATTTGCTTTATTTTTTCGAACAGTAACACATGACAAAAACAATTTCAAGTGGCATTCCCCCACTTGCCCTCAGTCTCCACCACCCAAAGGCAACCTCTAAAAAGATGTTTGTGGGCCGGCCAGGTGGCGCGTGGTTAAGAGCTGGCTTGGGACGCCAGCAGCCCCAGTTCGGATCCCACATATGAGGGCCAGTGACACTGCCCGCTTAAAAAAAAAAAGGGCCAGCCGAGTAGCACGGTGATTGAGAGCTGGCTTGGGATGCCAGAGGCCAGGGTTCAGATCCCACATATGAGGGCCAGTGACACTGCCTTCTTGCAAAATAAATAAATAAATAAATAAAAACAAAATATATATATATAAAAAAAAAAGATGTTTGTATAACCTTCTAAAGGTGTTCATGGGTACACGGGTTAAGTGCACCTTCCCTGTTTTGGTGGCAAAATCTTCTTTGTCCTACTCAATAGATCAAATATTTTCAGAGATTTCAAAACTACTACATAGATGCCCATTAAAAGTTCCATTTCATTCTCAGAGTTCACCTAAGCGAATGTGAAAAGGTACAGCCAGGGCATCTGTTGTAGAGCAAAATGCAAGCACAGTCCTCCAAGCCACTGACTAATTCAAACTGACAATAGCAAATACTATAGTATTGGAAAACGGAGGAAGCTTGCTCTGAGACTATTACCACAATCAGTGTCTCGGCAAGGAAAGGGCTCATGTGACCCTGGTTTTCATGGAGAGATAAATGTGTGTGTGTCTTTAAATGAGTATTATTTTCTTTTGGAAAATAAAATTCACTAGTAGATACAGAATGAAAGTGAGAACATGTGTGTATTAGCTGTGTAATAACCATTTTTCAGACAAACTTCCTAAGAGATCAATATGAGCAAGACCCTGGGAAGCCATCTTACTGGGTCTTACGTGAGGGGGACAAGCTTTACAGGGTGGGTGAATGGAGGACTCATACCCCGTGAGGCTGACTATATGACTAATATCTTGCCTGGCTCCCTACCTCAAACCTGCAAAGCCTGATTGTGATCAGCCCAGCGCTGAGGCAACTTGAAAGTGACAGCGTACCCAAGGACCCAGGTAGGAATCAGCCAAGTCTGGCTGATCGCAATACTCCCTTTTAGAGGAAGTGAGGAGTAGAGAGGTTGATAGGAAACATTTATATGAAACTTGCCAGAATGAAAAAACCTGATAAAGGGAAAGAGGCAGAATGAATGAGGAATCTGAAAGTGGGTACATGAAAAGCAGCCCAGATTCCCTATTTCTAATGGTTCCAACATTCCAGATATCCCGGTAAATTGAGCTTCATTGAGCTCAGGAACCTAAATCTTCACTAATTTTCTATAGGCAGCAAGGCCTGAGGGATGTCAGATGAACTCAGTGTACTACTTCCTCCTCCTCTTCCTCACCTCCCTTCTAACCTACCCACAGCACCAAGTTGACCAGAAAGCTGGCTGACCCTGATGGCCAATTCAAACTCTACAATCTGAACCAGGCATAAAGATTAATACTTATTCCAGGTAACTCCTTCCCATCTTGATAGCACCCTGGACCAACACTTGGGCTTTGAAACCAGCAGCAGCAATAATCAATTTAACCCTGAATGAGACAACAGGATGCTTAGGAACTGAAGAAAGACAGTTTCTCACTCAGGTATGCTAGTGACAACTCCACGATCATTCCTGTATGACCAAAAATTCAGTGCAGAAATACAACCCCTGTCCAACTTTATTTGGAAACAGCAACAGACACATACGCATTTTTTAAGTATATATAAACAAGGATTAATTTGATCTCCAGCCAAATTAATGGAGATGGATTCCATTTCCATATAAATAACTAAAGAATTTTCTAATGAGTATATGATTTCAAGAGAATATGGGGCCAGGATTTTAAATCCACTTTCTGTTAAAGTGAGAAAGGGATAAGGAGGTGGGGAGACAGGCAAAAAGACTGTGGGGATGAGGGTTATCTCACCATCGCCACCCCCCATCATTCAAGCCCTCGAGTGACTTGAATGGAGGCACTTTCTGAACAGTAATGTTTCCTGCATTAAATCGTTTAACCCTCTGAGCATGCACTTTCACACCTGCCTTTTACAAGTGAGGAAACTGAGGTTCAGAGAAATCAAAACAACTTGTCTAGTTTCCACAGAGAGTGAAAGTAAATCTAAACTCAACATTAAATATTTGCCTGGCACTTGAAAGCAGCTGAGATTATCTTTAATTTGACAAATAGAAATAAGTTCCTCATTTAGACAAATAGTACAGTAGAGACATGTTAGGGAAAACCTGTAATAACAGCAAATATTTATTGAGTGTCTTCTAGGTGCCAGGCTACCAGCTACTTACTGAATTAAGCATTACTTAATTTGAAATATTTGAAATATATGTTGCTTCAATCACATGCAAATCAAGTCTTTTTATATGGAGATGACTAAGGACATTCATTAACATTACTTAAGACTAAATTCACATTGGCAGTAAAATATGAGAACTGAGACAAAATTATCAGGGATGAATCTACCTCAGTTTTTTTTTTTTAAATGTCATAAAAATGTCTTCCTCTAGAATTTAGTAGTAATGAAGGAGAATTTTAATAATCACCTTATTTAAGCAGATCCCAAGCAAAAATATCATCGGAATATCCTTCTATCTTTAGTGAATAGCAAAATAAAGAGAGCTGTACTTTCCCTGCAATGTGGGTGTGACCTGGGTGCACTTATGCATAGCAAATAATATTTCTGCTAACATATTCAACTGTTCTAAAAATTGTGAATGATTAAGTGAATGATTGAAACTCACTTTATATTGTCCTGGAGGGAAAAAAAAGATGGAGGAAGAAGACATTATTCAATCCTCATTGTCCAGGCACCCCTGCAAGGATCAGAGCCCAGAATTGCCAGGCTTCGGGTCTCCCTTTTATACAGAAAGCTCACTCAGCCTTCCCACTGGCTCTTAATGGCACCATCTGCACCTACAAATCTTCAGGGAGCTGACCTTCCTTAATCCCTAGTCAGGAAAGATTTTGGACTTGATCTTCCAAACCAACATTTGTTTCCCAGAAGGGAGAAAAGCAAACTTACCTTAAAGCCATACAAAATAAATCCTACAAAATAAACACAAACCTGTATAGAAGTCAATGCCTGGGTTTGTACGTGGTGTATGTGTGTGCTCAAATCCAAAACACAATGAATGGTGTACATACAGCATTCAGTAACATGCCAAGAGCTCACCTTTCTTGACAAAAACCTGCCTTTGCTGTGCAGAGGGTCATCACACAGCAGAAGTGTCTTTTCACCCTTGTGCTAGAGCAGTGCATCCGAATCACCTAGAGCGCGTGTTGCTGGGCCCCACCTCCAGAGACCCTGATTCAGATGATCGGGTGGGGTGGGGGATTCACCTTTCCAGCAAGTTCTCAGGTGATGGATGCTCGGCTACTGACGCTTCCCCAACACCTGCTCCCTGAAAACCCCTGCACCACCTGGAGAGACAGCTGTCAGCTCATTTTGGGCACACTGGCAAGAAGGGCCGTATGCAATCCATGATTGCAAAATTAAAGGAGAGGGCAGTTAGAGTTTCGTCAACTCTGAGGACCTGCTAATGAGCTAGAAATGTGGCAGCAGCCATTTTTCAACAACATTAGGATGTTTGTCATTTGAGGGCACTACATCTCTCAGTGAAATCTGAGATGTAAAAATTGCCGCAAGTAATGAAGAGAATGGGGGGTGGGGGAGAAAGAAACCTTACTCCTAGAGAATTTAGTTGTCAAGTTCCTTGCCTTGCTATAATTACACCTTTTCTTCATAGCTGTTCTCAGAGAATTTACCTTCTGGGATAGTTTAGAGTGAGTTGTCTGTCTCCCTAGGGGTCTGCTAGGCTCCAGCAAGCGTTCATACCTACCTCTCTTGATATTTGTTGAATGCCATGAGTTCCAAAAGCATAATTATTATTCAGTAACTTCGGACCTATCCTGAGCAAAACTATCTGACAAACCAGCCCATGCAAAAAAAATTCCCAAACTTAGAAGTGAATGGGCCTGGGCAGCGGAGAGAGAAAGGGCCCCCAACGCACATGTCCCCAAACCTCACCCCACCCTCCTGCAGTTTCCAGCACCACTCTCTCCAAACACCTCTAACCGTCCCACCATTCCCCACTTCACTGGGCCACTCGCCAATGAACGCCTAATGAAAAGTTTTAAAGAAAATTTACTTCATGAGAGACTGAATCAAGCTATTCTCCTCAAGACAACTCTAATTGCCCTTAGTTGCCTACAAATAGAGGACTCCATCCATGGTCAGTCCCCTTCCAGCTATGCCTCCCTTCCACAGCATCTATCCATATATCTAAGCTTCAACCCCACCAAACCACTCACACAGTAAATACACTGAAATGCCTTTTTTTCCCCTTCTGATCTTCCTTCAAGATCATGTTCAAATTCATGACCTTCATGATGCCTGCCTTCTCATTGCCCCATCCAAAGCCGTCAATCTCTCTCAGGTCTTCACTTCCACAGATCTTGGAAATGCATGAATAGAACTATAAACAGTATTTTTTATCATCCAGATTCTCTAAGCTGTAACCACCTTAGTCATTTTTCCTTCATCCACAATACACTGTATACAATAGGTGCTCGACTAATTGAAATAATTACAATTTGTTTAGTACTAAGTGCCAGGAACCACATCAGCCATCTCTGTAGGAATATAAAACACCAGCCTTAGAAGTACAGAAGAAGCCCCCAGGGCTACCAGGACAGCCAATGGCCAAGCCAGAATTCAAGCCCACACCTACTCAACTCCAAAGCTTTTGTCATTTCACAAACACTGTTCTGCCTTTGAATGGAGAAAAATAAAACAGGAAAGTGAAGAAGTGTTGGCTCACTGATCAGTCAACCCACTCGAAACTTCTGCTTGATCTCTCAACCCCAGAGGTTAAGATATGGTCAGTATATGTCATAAAGTGTGTTTTACAAATTATCCTATTTGGAATCAGTGGAGCACGCCACTACGTTATGGAAAAGCCTTTCATGTCAATGCCTCACAGTGAGATGGGATGTGTATTCGTAAAATGTTAGATACTCTATGAAAAGCCCATGCTTTTCCTTGGGGGGTAAACAAAACAAAATGAACTTTAAAGATGGTGATGCATCTCCTTTTAAGAACACACTATCCAAATGGCTATGAGGGTCCACAGTTTGATAAAAGCATGACAAACACCTGAAACATAAAGAAGGGTGAAACCCTCACGATTGATTCAGGGGAGGTCGACTGGCAATAGCCAGGTGAGAAAGGGCTTCAGGTTCCAACAGCACTGGCTTTCAAGTTCCCACTGTCACCAGCTAGCTGTGTGGCCCTAAGACAGTCTCAAGGATTTCAGCTTCTTTGTGAAATGGGGAAAGCCACTTGTCCTCTCAAAGATAATAATGAGCAGACGACAATAGCAAATGAAAACCACCCAGCTCTTAGTAAGTTCACAAATCTTAATTCCACACCCCACGCAGAACTGCCTAACTGCCTGACTTACCCGACTATCAAATCAGAAGTTGAGTGATCTTGGTTTCCTCTTTTGCTTACCATGAAGACTTGGTGTGTTAGATGTGTTTGTACAGAAGCCTTTTCAATAAAATGAGCTGTTCAAAAGCTTGTGGAAGGGAGTGGCTGTGTGAGGCAACAGCAAAGGGGTTAGCTAACATCCTAAATACGACTAAATTCTAAAACAAACTCTGTATTACAAGCTTCAACCCTCCCAAACAAGTCATTCTGGCTAACAACATGTGTAATTAAAGTTAAAAGCATACTAAAATAACACTTGAGCTGTTGACCTTAAAGGTCCTTGTCAAATGCTCAACAGGAACATTAGCATATGAAGCAGTGACTCGACTTTTGTCTCCCAAAGACAGCATCACATGGCAACATGGCACACATCTCAAACCTTTGGCAGCTCACATGAAAACACTGCTAGAATGTCAGAGCTCAGCTGAGCTAAACACAGACGTGTTCCATCCTGTTTTATACACCTGAGTTTAACTGGTTCAGCACTTAAATGTCTTCATCTCGGGTTGATACTGAGAAAGGGACAACAAGTTTAGTTATGTTGCCTTCTCCAATATTCCAGTTACCAGGTGATTTATTATAGAAATCTTGCCATTGAGACAAGAGCAAGCTTATGTTGCACTTTATGGAAAAAAGCCAACAATGAAACATTGATCACTATTAGTTTTACAATGTTTCTCATGAGCAGAAAGAAGTTCCCCAGAGGGCAGAAAACCACAGCTCTTGCTACATGCACGTTGATTACAGACCCACAATAGGCACTTACTGGTAAGTGTTGATTAAATCATCAGTGCAAAGTCCAATCACAATGCCCCTCTTTTGCTCTTCCTGGTCTTTTTTAACTGTCAGGTAACTGGAACAAAATTTTTTTTTTTTTTTTTTTTTTTTATTTTTTTTAAAGATTTTTATTGGGGAATTGGTGGAGGGGAGCAGCGTTGGGGAGTCGGGGAAGGGGAACAGACAAGTTGCCGTCTTCTTGTTCTTCAGTTTAGTTGCGGAGGATGTTGCTTCACTGTTGGTATCATCATTGCGCTCTTCCCGGATGAGGCAGATCGGTCGCTGGCCTCTGGATGTCGCTCATCGCGGCTATTGGCAGCTCACGCTTGGCTGCCAGCCGCTCACGCTGGCTGCGGGCCACTCACTGTAGCCTATGGCAGCCCACTGCAGCAGGGGCTGCAGCCCACACCATCACCGGGGCTCTCACAGCCCAGCTCCAGGTGGAGCTGTTGTTAGCTGTAGAGGGCAGTGTCACTGGCCCTCATGTGGGATCCGAACCGGGGCCGCTGGCATCCCAAAACCAGCGCTTAACCAATGCGCCACTCGGCCGGCCCTGGAACAAGATTTTTGACAGAGCATGGTGACAATATGTTTTCAGAATTACTTTGAAAACTACATGGGTGTTCACTACAACAGCAGAAAAGTTATTTGTGTGAATCATACATACCTAATCACGAGTGTCATTTAAATTTGGTTTCTGATAGAAGGAGATCCTGGTTATAAAATTATATACTATTCTGGTTATGTCTAAAGTTAGTGTAGCAGTTTCCATCTTTCCCCTTTTCCATTTCTTCTCCGCAGAACTGCACACATGGGCTGATATTTTAATTTTGTTCTGTAGTAATATCACACCAACTAACTTCACAGGTTGCAGGAGGATGTGGGCAACATGAAAGCAGCGGGGAGTCAATAGAAAGTGGTCTGTTTAATGGTAATTCAGTGCTCCAGTGTGCAAATCAGGAAGACACCAGCAACCTCTCACATCAGAAATCTGAGAAGGGTGCCTTCATGGAGAACCCATTGAGAAATCCCTCAAGTGCAACTCAGTCTAGTATTTTACACTCAGCCTGGTGGAGACGGCAGATGCCATGACAGCTCCGAGCTGAGTTCATTCACTCTGTACAAGAATTACTGAATTAAGGGACATTTCAAGGGGAGAGGGAAAGGGGACAGAAGACCAGACCTAAGACGAGTGTAACAACTCAATTCAAATTACCAAAAAGTGGTTTTCAAAGCTCAGTCTCAAATATCTTTTACTCAGGATGTACAGTACTGGAACTGAAATTATAACAATGTATAGGAAGTGTATCGGGACTTTTGCTTATTTTTCAATGTGAGGGAAAGGCCTGTTTGGTATAGCTTGAGGTTTTATTGAACCTGTACTTACCAAACCCACAAATAAGAAAAAGCACAGCCCTGTCACGCAATGCAACAAGGACAACGCTGCATGATCTTTCCCTAGCATCCCTGAGAAGAGCTCACAGCTAGCGAGTCTTGTGTTAAGGTCCAGAAAGCCAACAAGAACCAGAAATTATATATTCTAATGCATCGTACCATCACCTTTTGCATGAACAGTCAATCTGAGGTAGTACTTATTAACACAAAGGTATATTCCACTATAGATATCATTTAAAAATAAACTATGAACATACATCATTCATGAGCCTGGTATCAAAATTCTGGAAATGCTCACTTTAAGGACATAACAGACTATTGCATTGAAAATGTAACATTTTCATGTGGTCATGAAGTCTGGAAGCTGGAATATATTTTCCTTTTTTTTTTTTTTACTACATTAAGAGACCAAAGAATGCCAGCACTTCATGAACTGGGGGTAAACAAGTGATTCCAACAAGGTGTCACATTATTCCAGACTTATAAGAAAAGTGGGACAACGATTACCAAAGTAAATGGCGTGCTCTTCAAGCTTGCAGAATCTGAACCTCCTCGATTACTGCCAAAGCCACAGGGATAGTCAAAGACAATGAATCAACATCACAGATGTAACACAGAAGCGGATGGAAATGCTGCATTCATACGCTACCCTCATTGCAACTTTGCCCCGACATTGGACTACTGAGATGACACGCAGAACAGATCATGGTTTAAAATGTGGTATCAAAAACCAATATTTGTGTCTATTTTCCAGACTTTATCATCTTATAATTTGGCACAATGACGCTACTATATGTTCTAGAAACTTGTCACATAAATAAAGGACTTTCACCAGCCTGAGGTTGACACCACACACCCTGGATGAGCACAGCGTGCCTCCTTGCACTCAAGGAGCTAGGCTGTCTGTGTGGTTTACCAAAGTGCAAACTAACCCTGCAAAGAGCTGGGTCTTGGTTAACTGTAGAATGCATTTCTCTCAAGTACACAGGCTGCCACTGGCTCCTCCCTCAGGCTTCCTCCTCACCGACTGACACCAACCAGTCACATTGGAAATCTAACTTCCCATCTCTGACGCTCCATTCCAGAACTGGTGGGGAGGAAGGGGAGGGTAAACTTACACATGTAGACTGCTCCCCCTTTTTTATTAGGCAAGTCTGTGGCCCTCCCAACCAGCCAGAACCACAAAACAACAACCCTGCAGCAGGTATCACCTTAATCCAAACCTGATACCTTTTCCACCAAGGCCAGCCTGGGCAAAAGATTAACCTGTGGTCCTTGGCTATGGCTCACTAACAGGGCCAACCCTGAAAAGAGAGAGCGCCAACTTTCTGTTTGTTTTAAAGGAAATACTTCCTGGCACATGTTTAGTAAAGACTCTGAACTCTGCACATGAAGCCACGTGGTTGGTGCTAATCTGGCTCCATCCACTCCCAATCCGCATTTAAAGCAACCTCTTTCGGAGGGCAGCCCCTGGCTGGGTAATCGACACCATCTCGTTCCAGTCACGCGGGCTCCTCTCCCGGCCGCAGTCCTCTCACCGGCGCGGCACAGTCCAGGCAGGGTTAGCGGGGAACGGGGAGGAGAGAGGTTGGGGCCTGAGGGGTCCCCTTCGGCAGCAGCAGGAAAGGATTCCTATGTGTGGGGCCCAAACTGGCTTTTTCGGCTCTGGTGAAGCCCGAGAGAGCGGGGCAGGGGCGATGCCTGCCCTTCCAGGAAAGCCGACGTTATCAGTAGCCGAGTGCGCGGGCACACTACTCGCTGTGCCCACCTGTAGCCACAGCAAACAAACTTTCTTCACCTTCTGAGTTGGAAGAATCCGGTCCCTTACGCCACCCCCTGGCCCACACCGGCAGCGGCCTGGAGCTCCGCGGGCTCCTCACCTGATACCCCTGAACCCCCAACCTGGTCTGTCCCAACACGCAGATCCAGCGCGGCCCCGCGCGCCGGGGTGGCGTTGGCGGGGTAAGAGAGTCAGCGTTGCCAGCTAGGGATTAGGAATTTGTGGGGACGCCGCTCACTACCCTCTGCAACTCCTACTCGCAACTTTGCAACCGCACAGCCGCTGCCTTCCCGGCCCCTCCGCAGCGCGCACCCCGCTCCCTTGGCTTCTCCAACGCATTTCGGGGTGGGGGGGTGCCCGGCGTGGCGGGAACCTGAGCACCCAGTTCACTTACAGCCATAGCGGGGTCTCTGCAGGGCCGGCAGCTCCTCGTGGGGCATCCTGCGCGGGTCCAGCGGCCCGCCCGGGGCGCGCCCCCCGCGGCTTCCCTCGCTGGCCAGGCTCGCCGGCTCCGCGCCCCACCGGCGCTCTCGTATCCGGCCCCTCGCTGGCCTCCCCTGGCCGCCCCGAGATGGGCGACCGGCTCCCTGGGTGCTCCCTCGCCAGCGCCCGCAGCCGCCGCCGCCGCGCGCTGACACCGGAGCAAAAGTGAACTCCCCTCTCTCGCTCCCTCCCCGCCGCCGCTGCCACCTCCCTCGGCAGGTTTCCTTTCTCCTCCAGCCGGTCCCCGTTATCCACCGCGCTCGGAGCGCGCCGCGGCGCAGCGACCCCTACCGCGTGCGCGGGGGATCGCCGGGACCGTGTGGACCCGCCCCTGCCCGGCCCGGCCCAGGGGTGGAAGGAAGGGGCCGAGCGAGTCACCCGGCCGAAATGCCCTGCCGCTGGGGCCCGCGCACAGCTGGCAGCCTCGGGGCCGCCCCGCCTGATGCGTCGCTTCTGGAGCGCTTAGAGGGTGGAAGTGAATCTACGCGGGCGAGAGCAAGAAAAACCGCAGAAGACACAGGCAGCCCCGGTCGCCCAGGGTGTGTTGCTCCGTTACAAAAGGACAAAACAGCGCGATTATTTTTTTTTTTGGGGGGGGGAGATGGAGCGTTTTTTTCCCTTCGAAAGTTGCCTCTGTGCCCACCCCCTCTCCCCGCCCTTGACTACAAAATACAAGATTCACCTTTCATGACAAGCAACTGAGAGCGTGTGCATGTGTGTTTGCTGGAGGAGCGAGATAAACACGACCCAAGCAACCATTCAAAACGCAAGTGCGAGTCATCCTGCGCTCACCTTCGCACTCTACCCCCCCACCCCCACCCGCGGTACAAAGCTATCGCCCAGCCCTGCTAGGGTCGCACACACAAAAACCCTTTCCCGGCTAAGCTTTTAAGGAAATTAAACCACATGTGGCTGTTTTAAAAGCGGGGTTGTCATGCGGTCACCTGGAGCTGTTTTTCTCTTTATGCCTCTGATAAGATCCGGGGGAATGTGGGTCTCTTCTATGCCAGCATCCTCACTTGCCTGTCACATGTGGAATGTGTGGGTGACCAGATGGCTGGCAAAATAAAATAACTGAGATAGAATTATAAGAGAGTTAGTTGAAGAAAAGGTGGCATAAGGACACTAACCATTTTGAAGTATGCAAAGATACAGGGAGTAGACAGCTGTTTTCCATTTCCTATAGAAGACGTAGTCCTCAAACTTGCTGAAACTCAAGAGTTCTGGGCCCCACCCTCAGGGTTTCCAGTGCAGTTGGTCTGGGTACCCTGAATTTGCATTTCTAACAAGCTGTCAGGTGATGCTGATACTGCAGATCTGCAGACCATGCTGAGAGTAGTTCTGTTAGAGAACAGGCACAAGAGATTTCAGCTGGACTCATCTCATTCAGATGGAGAACAAGTTGATTCTCTTCCCCTCCCCTCTTTTTTGTGTTTGTTTTTTTCTTTTTCTGGAGGCTTCAGATTCTCACCTGGTTGGAATGGGATGAGAGAGGTTTGTGTTTTGGTTTTATTTGTTTGTTTTTTCCTTAAAAATCAGTTGTCTCTAATTATAAGAGCAATTCAAAGGTGAAACAGCCACATTTTGAGGCACAGCACCCTGTAGTCAGTGTTCATCCAGAGGGAGCCGTGTTTGAGGAGAGCTTCCTGTGTTTCAGGAGATGCTGATATTGGATGATCTCTAAAGTTCATTCCATCCCCGATTCCATGTTTTAAGCACTATCAATTAAGCCCTACTTGCACAAATCAATTTTCAGTGTGTGTGTGATATAAAGCCCAAAAAAGTGTGTAGTCTATTTTTTGGGGGGTGGGGGGTGGAGGTGAGGGATCACTGGAAACTAGAATAGTCAAGGAAGGTGACAGAATTTGAAAGTGTGGTTCAAAGTGCACTTTGAAAAATGGATAAGAATTGGATGGAGACTGTCCACTCCTGGAAGATAAGCAAGGATAAGGACAATAGGGTGAGGAGTGAGGGTAGGAAAGAGTAGAAGCTTCAAAACTGGTATCAGATCATGGAGGACACTGAATGTCAAGCTAAGAGGACTGGATATTATCATAGGAGCAGTTGAAAGCTCTTAAAGCTTTCGGGCATGGATGCTGCATGATACAAGAGAGTTTAAGGAAATCCTGCAGCAGGTTGTAGGATGGATTTGAGTGGAACAAGTTGGTAGTGTTGACACCTGGTTAAGGGGCTGTGACAGGTAGAAGAGAGAAGTAGGGTTTCAATGGCATTGATGTCAGTAAGAGTGATAAAAGGGAGATTTAATACAAACAAGTTGATGCCATCAACACTTATATAGAGGGCCGGCCGAGTGGCGCATTGGTTAAGCGCTGGTTTTGGGATGCCAGCGGCCCCGGTTCGGATCCCACATGAGGGCCAGTGACACTGCCCTCTACAGCTAACAACAGCTCCACCTGGAGCTGGGCTGTGCGAGCCCCGGTGATGGTGTGGGCTGCCATAGGCTACAGTGAGTGGCCCGCAGCCAGCGTGAGCGGCTGGCAGCCAAGCGTGAGCTGCCAATAGCCGCAGTGAGCGACATCCAGAGGCCAGCGACCGATCTGCCTCATCCGGGAAGAGCGCAATGACGATACCAACAGTGAAGTAACATCCTCCGCAACTAAAAACTGAAGAACAAAAAGACAGCAACTTGTCTGTTCCCCTTCCCCGATTTCCCAACGCCGTTCCCCTCCGCCAATTCCCCAATAAAATCTTAAAAAAAACAAAACAAAAAAAAAAAAAAAAAAACAAAAAAAACACTTATATAGATATCACAGATTGTAATAAGTAAATAAATACCTGTTAATGGCACAAAATGAAGGTTAAAACATATGACTCTGACAATTAAGTTCACAAACTTGTTGCAACAATGTTGCAAACAGAGGGATTATTCATTATGAATTTGTACCAACTGGAGAAACAGTTAACCAGATTTTACTTGCAAGTGCTAAAAAGGCTGCGTGAAAAAGTTAGATGACCTGAACTTTTCGCCAACAATTCATGGCTCTTGCATCATGACAATGCACCAGCTCACACAGCACTGTCTGTGAGGGAATTTTTAGCCAGTCAACAAATAACCGTATTGAAACACCCTTCCTACTCACCTGATCTGGCCCCCAAAGATAAAGGAAATATTGAAAGGAAGACAGTTTGATGACATTCAGGACATCAAGAGTAATATGACAATGGGTCTGATGGCCATTTCAGAAAAAGAGTTCCAAAATTGCTTTGAAGGGTGGACTAGGTGCTGACATTAGTGAATACCTTCCCAAGGGGAGTACTTTGAAGGTGACCATAGTGATATTCAGCAATGAGGTATGTAGCACTTTTTCTAGGATGAGTTCGTGAACTTAATTGTCACACCTCATAAACAGGTGATCTGCAGAAGAATAGCTCTAAGTTCATGTTCTAGCTGGTCAGCCCTTCTCTAAAGGCTCTTGGAAGATTTCAAGGCTTCGTCATGACTGTGTTTCTATGGAGAACTTAACACTAAGAATAAATTGTAAAAGCAAATGCTTCTGTTTTTTTGCGAGTGCTGAAATTAATCTTTGGGATTTCAGTCTGCAGTCACTGGGTAACAGTACTATTCACAGATCACTACACAGAATCTCAGAAAAGAAACTTGTCTGTAGAATTCTGGGCTATTTTTTCATAAGGTTTGACATTGGAGAGTGATTCAAATAAATACAAGGCAATGTGCCAGCTTATTTTGCCATCTGACTATGCTTACAAGAATATTAAAACCAAAAACTGAGGCCATCTAGTGAAAAATGTTTTTTTTTAATAAAGCAAAAAATTTTTTTAGTTTAATGTAAACTAAAAGATGACATTGGAAAACTACTAGATTTTATAAAACAATTTTAAAAGAAATATTGTTTTTTAAAAATGATTGTTTTCTAAGGCCCACCTCTCTCCTTTTGATAAGTTGAAATGAGCATGAAGTGTTTGAAACAAAATGCAACTTTGTTTTTATAACAATAACAGATTATTTATATCAAGAGGTTCGAACGAGATTTTTAAAAAGTATGCTTGAGTAAAAACCTTGGCATGAAACTTTAACATTCCATTCACCTTTGATAATTTGGTGATTTTCCAAAACTATCATGTTATTGATCATTTTAACATATTTACCAGAATAGCAACCAATGTGCTTTCAAAGCATCGCCAGAAGTGAGGCATGAAGGAATGACAAGAAAGAAATGATTGAAGACTTCTTCAAAGTCCTGGGAGCCCTTAGTTGTCAAGATTTTCTCTTTCCCTGTCCCAGAGAGAGAGAGAGAGACACTGAGCAGAAGCAGGAACCTTGCTTTATTGCAAAGGAGACTTCTATATCTGAAAGGAAATTGTTACAGTCCAAATCACATTTTCTTTTAATTCTTTTAAAAATTTTATTGGGGAACAGAATGTTTTTCCAGGAGCCTTCAGCTCCAAGTCAAGTAGTTGTTTCAATCTAGTTGTGGAGGGCGCAACTCCATGACCCATGTGGGGATTGAACCGGCAAACTTGGTGTTATGAGCACTATGCTCTAACCAACTGAGCTAACTGGCAGCCCCCAAATCACATTTTTTTTTAAAAAAGGAATCAGAACAGAAATAAATGCAACAGTCAGTGTTTCATTTCTCAAAAACAAAAGTGGGAGTCATAGTGTACAGGGAGAGAATAACTAGAACTGAGGGCCTCTTAGCATCATTTTATGGACAAGAAAACAGAGGCACAGGGAGTTTACATGGTTCCTGTGACTTTGAAAGAATAGTGCCTAAATTACCTTCCAGGCCTCCTGAGATTCTCTGCCCATTTGCTTTTTCTATTGCACATATTTCCATTTATATATACACATGTTTTTTTCCATTGAAGTCCTTTTTCACTTCACAAAAGCCTATAATTTTGGACAACATTCAAATATTTTGTCAATGTTAAATCGGCAAGCTGGAATCCAGCAACCTTGACTTTTTCTTTGCTTTAAAGTTCTAAACAAATCAAAGTTTGGAAAGACTGTCTAAACTTTCATTTTAGCACACAAATAAGTAAAACCATGCACAATCCTGTTGTTTTTCCCATTTCACAGTTTAAGAAAGTTAGAACTCCTGTGACTCCCCAGCGTTGTCCAGAAACAAGCCCAGGAAAAGGAGCATTGACTCTAAGTGGCCCCCTTCACTTTTTAACCCGTTTACCCAATTGCATTTATCACCTGACATCCTCCTTACAGCAAGGACTTGTGCTAATTCTTCACTGCTTGTGTGCCCAGGACTTGCAGCAATGCCTGGAATATAGTAGCTCCTCAGTTATTTTGTTAAAATCATGAATTGACTAAACAGTTATATGTACCAGACACTATAGTAGAAATGGTTATTGCTTTTAATCTGGTAACAACTTTGCGAAGCAGATATCATTATTCTTATTTAATAGTGAAGAAACAGACTCAAAGTCTCATAAGTAGTAAATGGCAGTGCCGGGTTTATCTGAGTCCAAACTTTATCCCCAGCACAGAAGCCTATTGTTTAGACCAATAAACTGAACTACAAATTTCAATATGTTCACTTTCTGCTAACCACCTGTTCCCCTTTCTCAGGTGAATGCTAAAGAACCCACTACAAATGCCCCCAAGTTACCGTCATCTATTTGCCATCACAAAGAACTAGGGACTTGGGTCCAGTTTGCGTCCAGGCTCTGATTATAGTTTTACAGGTAATTCCATGTAGTTCCTTGTTGGTCTTATATGTATGCATTAATGTAATAAGATCTGAAAGGTGCTCAGCAAAGGCTCTACCACAGGGGTATTCTGAATCAATTTTTTGAAAATCATTCATACTTTCCCATTGACTTGCAGTTCAAGTATGCTTTATCTTAATCTTGGATTGATCAATCTTTGGCAGGAGCTCTTAGTCCTGGCTTAATTTTCTCTGCCTGACTCTTATATTCTCCTTCTGGAACATTCTGTCTTATTTAGTTAATGAGAGGCAAACAAACGTCTAGCTAACTTAGGAGAGTTTGGAAATTCTGAAAGAAGCTTCACTATGTACCAGGGGAAGAAAATTACAACACCCTATTAGGTTGACAAAAATTTAAATGTTTAAGTGTGGGGAGTCAGGAGCTGTTATACAGGCCTGGAAGTGTGTACTTCGAGCAATCATTTTAAGGAAAAAGTTGGCCATCTCTAATTAACGGTGCACATTTCCTGAAGTCCAGCAATTCCATATCTACTAATATCATCTAGAAAAGCTCCTACCTAAAGGAAAATATATACAAGGATGTTCCTTTCAGGAAAGAACTGGAAACAACTTTAGTGGCAGAATGGATAAATACATTGTGATATATAAAAATAAGATAGAGAGTGATAAGTACGATATGATGTAATTTATGTGCAATTACAAACATACAAAATAATATTACCTGATATACTGGGACATATGCATGTAGTAAAAGTATTTTAAAAACATACAAATAGAAAAACATACCAATTTCAGAACAGCAATAACCTCTGAGAAAGTAGGGAAAGGAATGGAAGCTGGAAAGGTAGACCAGGAACATCAAATATGCCTGTAACATTCCATTTCCTTTTAAAAAACTGAAGCAAATATGGCATTGTTGTGTCCTATCTATATCTTTCTCTATATTCAGAATACTTTTCAATTTTTTTTTTTTAAAGATTTTATTGAGGAATTGGGGGAACAGCCTTGGGGAATTGGGGAAGGAGAACAGACAAGTTGCTGTCCTTTTTTGTTTTTCAGTCTAGTTGTGGAGGATGTCATTTCACTGGCCCATGTTGGTATTATCATTGTGTTCTTCCCAGGTGAGGTAGTTGCCTGCCAACCATTGAACGGCTGCTCACAGTGGCTCACAGCAGCTCACGCTGGCTGCCAGCCACTCGTGGTAGCTCGCGGTAGCCCACGCAGCAGGGGCTGCAGCCTACACAGCCGCTGGCGACTCACGGCATCCCAGCTCCAGGCCGAGCTGTTGTTCCCCATCTTAGCTGTAGAGGGCATAGCATCACTGGCCCTCATGTGTGATCTGAACCAGGGCTCTGCTCTCAGAGCTGGCATCCCAAGCTAACTCTTAACCAAGGTGCCACTAGGCCGGCCCTTCAATTTTATTTTTTTTTTTAAAAGAAACATGTATTCTGTTAATATGGTCAAAATAATATCTTAGTTTGTTGGTTTCCAGTTTTTAAAGTTCAGGTTCATTCAATTTTCTGAATTAAGGCAAGTCTATACTATTTCAAAACAGAGCCTCATTGAAATGAACATATTTGGATAAGTGGTAATTTGGATAGGTAAACATGTATTTTTCTAGAAAGGTGCTTATTATTTGATGAAAGGATTGTGGTTTCTTCCCCAAAATCCAGCTGCTCCCTAAGAGGCTGCTGGGACCCTGAGGACCAGCCTCTCCATTTGGGGATTTGTTAGTACTCCTGGTCCTTCTAGCTCATGAATGGGGGTGGATGGTTGACAATAGGACTGGTCTATTCTCCAAGCAGAAATGGCCACACTTTCACAAAATTCTACTTAAACAAGTGGGGATTCCCTTCATTTTAAAGCCTCTCCATTTTTGTTTTTTGTTTTTTTGGTAGCTAACCAGCTGCTAAAGTTCAGTTACTCAGCTTGTTAAGAGTTAACTTCACATCTGGATTTGGTCAGCCAGAGCCCCAGTGTAAACGCCAACAGTGAACCAAGGAACACCACACCAATGCCTGCCTTTTGTCATACTGTAAACACAGCTGTCACCTCAAACTCAACAGATAAAGTCAGAATCATCCAATACCATCTCAAGCCCCACCTACCAATGGGTCTTTCCTCTGGTTGCCATCCCCTGTTAATACAAACATTTTCAGTCCATTAGAGTCAAACCTCAATCTTTTTGGATTCTTCTAGGATCATTCTTTAGCATTCAATCAGTCACTAAGACTCCATGGTTTCTTGTGAATAACTTTCTCATTTGTTAATGTCTCTTCTTTTTTCTTTGCTCTTGTTAATGTACAAATAAAAGGCCAAAGTGAGAAGCAACAAGTGTTTGAGATTCTAAAGAATAGCTATTTGGGAAGCACTGATTCTGGTAGAGTCTTGTGTTCTGATTAAAAGGTGAAGGCAAGGGGTATTTATGAGAAAGGGAAGGGGAACAATTACACGAGTAGAAGGTGTTTCTATGGGTGTTAATCAACTAATATAGTGATGCTAATTCTAAAGAATGTCTTTAATTTTCAGTCTGTTTGTCATAATGTCTGCTTACCTGATAGCTTTGCAAACAGTTGTTTGGAATGCAATGCTGCTTTAGGCCCAGTCCAAAGTTTATTGTGCCCATTTTTAACATTCCAAAGGTTTGAGGAGCAAGATGTACAAGGCAGTTTCTCTGGGATGGCAGCTTAGACTCCATTTGAGGTGCTCCATTATATAATTTTTTACACTCTCATCATCACCACTGTCATTGTGGTTCAAGCTCTTAACTGGGCTGTCCCAATGACTATTCCTGTATTGGTTTTTACCTTTTTGTCATTTAACTTGATTATTTCCTCCACTCAATTTGTATATCAAATACCTTTATTGGTACCCACCTTTGAGTAATTTACTTGCTATATATGTTGTCCTCTTGATTAAAAATAAAAGTTAGCATTTGAAGTACCTAGATTTCTCCTTTACTTCCCAAATAGTGAACAAAAGAAATAACCCCCCAAGGGTCCAAGACAGCAGTGTGGGAAGTTATCACTGTTAAAAACCTGCTGATCTTCTCTGTGTACAACTCCAAGCTAGGATTTTCCTCCTAGAGACTCTGAGAGTCTAAAAATTAAGAGCTTTAATGGAGTTGGAATTTAACCTTTGTCCAGCATACAGTAAGTGTTCAATAAAGATTTGACAATCATAGTATTTATTTGGGTCTGGGCAAGTGATGACATCAACAAATAGGGTCTACCTACTCTACATAAAGATTATCATTTGCTCTCTATAGTTTCTTGGCCAGGTCAGTAAAATCAACTGGTTTGTGAAGGTTTCTGTCTCAGTTAGCTCTGGCTGCTACAATGAATACCATAGACTGAGTAGCTTAATCAACAGACATTTTTTTTCTCACAGTGCTGGTGGTTGAGAAGTCCAAGATCACAGTTCCAGCCGAATGGTTCCTGAGGCGAGTTCTCTTCCTGGTTTGCAGATCTTCTCATTAGCTCCTCACATGGCCCTTCCTTGATGCACGCATGCAGGGAGGCAGACACAGAGAGAGACCTCCTGTGCCTTTCCTTTAATAAAGACATTAATTCCATCACAAGAGCCCTACCCTCAAGACCTAATTTAACCCTAATTTCCCAAAAGCCTACCTCCAAATACCATCATACTGGGGATCTGGGCTTCAACATGTAAATTTGAAGTGGGGGCACACATTCCATCCACGGCAGCCTCTTTTCATTTTCCTAAAGTTCCTGTATTCTAAGCATGTCAGAGTGTCAGCGTTGTTATCTTACCAGATCACATGTTCTATATTTTGGTCTATGAACAAAGACCATGCATGCAGAGTAAGGATGGTGTTGTTCAAGGGGAAGCAGGAACCTCCTGCTGGCCAGCCACAAAGTCCAGTGGGGGAGGGGAGGCATGACAGTCACCAGAAAAATGCTGCTTCATGTGCTGTCGTCTCAAACACTTAATGTTTATTGTTAGAGTTCACAAAACCTTCAGCCCTTCTGCCCATTCCAAGTGCTACATGTTGTTTAGTAGTGTTTATTTAAATTATTTAAAAATGAATTTCAATTGTTTTCACTGTGGGAGTGAATTCTGCAATCTCTTGAAAGACTTGAAGACATTTCCAGGAGGTAAAATTAAACAAAATAGAAGAGAGTTTGGAATTTTATCTTTTACCATTTATAATGTTAACTTTAAGTGTCCTTTAAAATGTGGTGAATTAAGCTCTTCTGAATGTCTAGAGTTTATAACTTTTTAGAAAATCTGTTAATTAGTATGAATTTGATCCTTAAAATAATGTTTTGTTGAAATTGTATGAGGTGCTTTTTAAAAAAGAAAGAAAGCCTTTAGCTGGAAATGCTATAGAGAGGATTTGGTCAATAAGTGGGAAGTCCTTTTCAATAGCTATAAAACTTTAGATCAACTTTTGAAAACCTGGGCCAATTCACATGAAATTCATTTTTAGGACATCCCTAGAATTCTAAATGTCCCATGGGCCAGAAGATCCGAGCTCATTTTATTTTACTTCCAATTTTTACACTAATTTGTTTGTAAACAAATTTACAAATAACACTTTAAATCTTAAGTATCTTGTTCATTCTTCATTCCATTTTAGCACTATTAGAATTTTTTTCTAGTTCCTCTACTTAAGTCAGTGCTTCTCTGTGATACCACAAATTTCAATACAATTCAGCTAACACTAGGTATTCTTTCTGTGGCAAGATCTTGGTTAGTTTTATAGTTCTTGGCCTCAAAAATCAGGTTTGGAATTCCACTCCTGTGGACTTCCCTTGATAAAGTTGCTCAGTCCCTTAAAAAAATCCCCAGGATCTTGGGCCAACAAAGTGGTGCATTGGTTAAGAGTGGGCTTGGGACGCCAGAGGCCCCAGTTCAGATCCCACATATGAGGGCCAGTGACACTGCCCTCTACAGCTAACAACAGCTCCACCTGGAGCTGGGCTGTGAGCCCCGGTGATGGTATAAGCTGCAGCCCCTGCTGCAGTGGGCTGCCATGGGCTACAGTGAGTGGCTGGCAGCCAGCGTGAGCTGCCAATAGCCGCGATGAGTGACTATCTGGAGGCAGGCGACTGATCTGCCTCACCCGAGAAGAGCGCAATGATACCAACATGAGCCAGTGAAGCAATGTCCTCCGCAACTAGACTGAAGAACAAAAAGACAGCAACTTGTCTGTTCCCCTCCCCCAATTCCCCAATAAAATCTTTTAAAAAAAAAATCCCAGGATCTAATGGCCAAGAGCACGCTTTCCTTCTCTCCCTCAGGAGAGCACTGATTCTTCTCCTATGATGCCTCTGTTAGGCTTCATGGATGCCTCTGATGAAAGAATCCTATTTTAAAACAAGGAAAGAGAAAAGTTAATATACAAAATTACTATTTCCAGGTAATTTCCATGTCGTCCTCAAAGAGTTTTTCGGTCTCCATGACATGGAGTTCTCCATAAATCATCTGCTGATCCATTTTAACGAGTCTCCAGCTTTGTCCTTTGCTTGTGCACCCAGGACCTTGCAGAGAGTAGGAACCCAAGGAATATTGGTCATGTCAACAAAAGATTAACTTCAATCTCGATTCTCTCCAAAATTAATTTCTTGGTGCCTCCTGTATCACTTGCCTCCCTCAAACTGGGGTCTTGAAATCAATTTTTTACCTCACCCTGGGTCTTTGATGCCAACAAGCCCTGTTGTGAGGGAGACATTCAGTAAAATCCCATATTTGATGAATTGACCATACATTCAAATAGCTTCTGGCTGCAGCAGAAAGCTAAACCTTGGCAGATGTCCTATATGTAAATTAATAAATACCTGCATTGCAATATCTTCCATGCAGAAAAGAACAGAACCCCAGCTCAGCAGAATCATATATATATATATACATATATATAATATTACATATATAAAATTAGATATATAATATTACATATATAACATATATAATATTAGATATATAATATTACATATGTAACATTACATGTATATGTAATATTAGCATGGAATTCAGAGAGAGAAAGGCAACTGTGACATTTCTGAGAGGGAAAACCACTGCGGAGACCCTTGGAAAGTCACTTACATGCTTTCAATGCAAGGTCATTCACCCTAACCAGCCAATTAGTTTAACCTCCAGAAACAGTCTCATGAAACAAAACAAAATTATGGACTTGTCTTTTCTAAGAGCTACCCATTGCGGACGGGACCACGTGGTAAGAATGCATCCAGCTAGAGAAAAACCCTGTGGTGACAGAGGGTCATACCACAAGGGCCTAACTCCAGGAATGACAATATGGGGCAAAAGTTACACTAACACGTTCTAATTGCTCACTGTCTGGGGATCAGGGCAAAAAGAGGGGTCAGAAAAAATAAAACAAGCTGCATAAATAAAGGTAGAAGAATGACCGGTTATGCCTAAGAACAGAAAAAGAAAAACCGTAGGGGTCATGGGAGGCATTGAGCTGAGCGTCACATCAACAAAATATTGCCTGAGACAGTGTAATGTTAGTTTCCACTCACGGGCTGGTAAGAAGAGAGCTTGAAAGGCATTCCCTCTGCCAAGTCCTTCCTCCCTTGGCAGCTTCTAAGTGATTAGTGCAAGGCTGTAGGTTTGCAAGGTATTAGGGGAGAATCCAGAGGGGTGTGATCAATAATTACCCGCTTGGAAGAAAAGAGCCAGGAGGTGCTTTAGAGAATCATTCCGCTTCCTAGCTGAATAGTCACTTAGAGAGGGGAAGATGAGTTGGGGACCTTGGTGAAACTGTGCCCTGAAAATGGTACCTGTGAAAGGAGCTCCAATACAACAAATTAAGCCTGGATGAGATCTGGGGAGGACTTGCTGCACCCCCTACCCAGAGCTGGAGTAGCTGGGGGGTTTTCTTGCAGACAGCCTCTTAGCCTGCCTCTTGTTTGATTCTAATTCTCAATTATCATGTACTAAAGCTGTTGCTGGACTTCTCTCTGATCTGCATATTCAACAATTTCTCTGACACCTCCTTTGGGGGATGGGGATACCATGCTAAAATGTTGAGGGGTAGAAAGAAAGGAATATAAACCATGCACTGTGTCGTATTGCAGCTTACAGTTCTGTTTTGCTCTTACCCTAGTGAGTGTGTGTGTGTGTGTGTGTGTGTGTGCGCGCGTGCGCGCGAGCGCAAACCTGTCATTAGAAAAGGCCAGCTAGGTCTAAAAAAGCTAGGCAAAGTAATAAAAATGGGATGGGGAAAGTTATTCTACTCACCTAGGCAACTGTGATACTCATAAAAACATTATTTGCATGTTTACTTTCAGAAAAGAATGGTTCAAAACTATGTAACTAAATGAAGAAGAATATAAAAAGGGAATTTTAGAAGAAAAGGCTAATTTTTATCATCCAACTATATTAACAATAGTAACCAAAATTCATGTCCTTGTTGTTAATGCTGATTTCCTATGTAGCTATAATTGTTTAGTTAAGATAGAGTAGGGGGCTAAAAAGAAAATTAATACTTTTCCTCCCACCTTCTAAGTTCTTTGAGCTGGGCTACTAATCAAATTAACAGAGACAGATGAATAGAAGAAAATCAAAATTGTAATACACGTGCATGGGAAATTTGCATAAGCATGAAAATTCCAACATTGGTTATATATGACATGTTGGACAAAGGAGGAAAGGGGGCAAACGGGGCCTTAGATTTCAGGAGTGAGAATGGGTGATTTATAAGGAGTTGAGGAAAGAGCAGAACACACATGACAGGTAAACTCTTGCTGGCAACTCAGAAGCAATGGGACATGGGGTACCTAGCTAACAGGCCCCTGCCTCAAGTCCTCATTATAATACCTAATTCAAATTAGGCTAAGGAAACATCCTAAGATTCCCTTCCTGAAGTAGGTTTTTCTATATGAATTTCCTGGGCACCAAAGTGGGAGAACCAGAGATTCTTTCTGGGTCTTTTGTTTCTTAAGGAACAGCTTAAAATCAATATCCCAAAAGACAGCCTCAGGGTGGCAAAACTTTAGTCCTCTTCAATAGCAAGGTGGTAGTCAGAGCAGAGAAATATGTCCTATTGTCCTAAAAGTTGTCTGTCCAGTCTTGCTGCTTTTAATAGTTGCAGAGAATCACACTCTGTGAGTTCAAATACTTCCTTTTATGCTGAATAAATAAACTTGCTTTCAAGTCAGGATGAGCTGATAGTTCCAAACACTAAACACGTAATGGCATTCAGCCTGAAAGTACTGCATGTGATTTCTAAAATCAGTGGTTAGTACATACTGAACCTTTTACAAAGCGGGTGGCAGTGGGGGAGGGCACAAATCTATTATGTAGTTTTGGGTACAAGTGATACTCATATGTATGTAGTATTCTCTTTATACGTATGGATGTGTACATATACTTCGCTATATCACAATAAAATAAGTAGGCTTTTTACTCAATTAAGTATCCCTGAGGTGTGGAGAGATGGGATGACACTGAGAGAATTCAAACATCCAGCCATTTCACACTTTTGCCAGGGGGCATTCCTGGGTTCCACACAGGAGAATGCTTTGAACAGAGCCTGTTAGAGACCTGTGGCCCCAAGGGCCTTAGACCTGTGCCATTCATTTTTTTTATAGGAGAAAACTGAGGCACATGGTATCTAGATGACTCTTGGCTTTGTGCTTTTTTTCCCACTACAATTGTTTCTCTAAGTGAGCAGAAGAAGGAAATCAGATAGGCTAAGCACATTGCCCAAGGTCATTCAGGACTGTTGTCCAAGTTCAAAACATGGTTGGCTTAGGGATCCACTTGGAACATTTCTGACTAGTAAAGGTCTCTTCTAGAATTAAGTTCTACCTCTCTGGAGAAACTTTCCTGGGAAAGCTTTGCGTTCTCAGTTTTTTTGAGCTGAAAGAAGAGGAAAACAAGAAAAGAATGGATTGAACTATTTTCAGGGTCAAGCAAGATACAGATGGATCTGAGGTATAAAGACGCTGACACTATTGCACTTGCCTCTTGGCTGGAACAGGTTTGATTGTTAAGAAGGACCTCTTGCTGGTTAAATAATTTTATGTTATGCATTAGAGCTGAGAGGGGTGGTGAGTTTTAGCTGTCCTGGGAAGCAGATATGGCCTTGAGTAGACTCTTCACTATTCGCTAGTAGCCAAACGGGGTCCACAGACATTTTACTTAGCTTATATGATGCAGGCCCACACAGTATTTAAAGTAATTAGTTGCCAACGTGTAAGAAAACTGATTCTCCTTTCTCAAAAAAAAAAAAAAGAATCTAAAAAACAGAACCCCGAAACCTAGCAGGTGGGTCCCACATTCCCTTGCAGCACAGTGGACTGGGAGGGGGCCAGTGACTCTGCCTATTTACGTGGGACACACACCCCCAGTTCAGCCAAAGCCCGTAGGCTCTGCTGCCCTGGGCTACAAGTCCCGCATTTCCTGCCTCACAACCTTTGTCCTCCCCTGCTTTTACCTGCCTTAGTGTCTAGTGAACACCTCGTGGTGAAGATTTTTCTAACCCTCCTGTGCATTCAGACTTACCCCTGCTGAGTCCTGCTCTGTTTGTCAAAGTCCTGCTGTTGTCGGTCTAGGTGGCATTCCCACACGGGACAGTCTTACATCTTACACTCTTAAAGGACACTTGTTCCTCCTCACAGGAATTTTCTGGATCTACTGGAAAGCATATAAGGGTGTGAATTTTAGACCAGGAAACAGGACAGGTGGAGAGAGGCTTTGGTACGGGTGATCCACCTACTGTGCCAGCCTGGGGTGAGGGTGTGTGGGGGGGAAGTGTGTGGGTGCTGTGTCTTCTTAAGAGTGGACTGACTCAAAATTAGAGCCCTGTAATTGGGTGGTAGGGTGATGGAGCAGTTACACCTCTCCTCAGGGCTGCCAGGAAAGGAGTGAAGGCCTCCCCACCCCCATATTCACCTCCAGAGGTTCCCTTCAAGTGGTTGCTCCCAGAGCCTCCTTATGGGACCAGACCAGTGTGGACTAGGAATCAAGCTCAAGAGAGGCCCTTCAGAGCCTCCTGTCATGCCGGTGAGGTGCCAGCCTCCTGGCAAGGTGCAGGCACTGCTTAGGAAAACACGTGGCTCCGCCCCTGCCCTGCAGGTACAGCTCCAAGGTCATATCTGGCTGGAGAGTAGCCAGGACTGGCATGGCTCCCACAGCTCAAGGAGGAAGGGAGCTTTTTCACCTACAATTTCACCCCTGCCTCCCCTCACCCCCTCCATCCCCACCGTGTCTGGCCCCTTATTGGTTCTGTGCTGTGATCATCAGACTGGCAGCTGGTTTAGTTCCTATAGCTTTTCCTTCTCCTTCTCCAAACTTCTAGCTTTAGGAAGTACTTAACAAGTCTTGGGTTTAAACTAGAACATGACAAGGGCCTGGGAATCCTTAGGAACAGTAGGCAGGGGGCAATGACCTCCCTTATAGTCCCCTAGCTTTAGTTCATAGCCCGGAAGGGACTGTGTGAATTTGGAAAAAATCATACTGTGAATGGAGAGACTGCAAGAGAAGTGGGGGTGGGGGTGGGGGTGGAGAGAAGGAGCACAGAGAGAGTTTGGAAACAAGTTCTTAAAGCTAATGTGTCCCGGCACACATTTCTAATTTCCCTAGGTTTGCAGGAACAGGAGACTTAAAGAGCTTAATTTAAAGTCATATCATATATTATCACTCTACACACATAGATTCACAGTGTGGATTTAGAACTAGGAGGAAAAAAAAGTGATAGGGAAATTGAGAGCAGGTAACTCAATGCTTAAACAGGAAATGGATGATTTGCTGAAGAGTGAACATTTTGATTCTATAGGGAAATTATTAGGTATCAGAAATGATGTGCATGACATAACAGCATATCAATTGAGTGGCTGCTAAGCGCAGAACCTCTACTCTCAAGAACTTTGCAGTCTATCTGGGTTAAGAAGGCATGGAAAGGATTAATAACAAAAATAAACACTTGCCAGTCAAAGCCAGAAGACTGTAGGAATAAGGACATGTTTAAGCAAAACTCAGCACAAAGAGTTTTTAGGACAAAGACATTAGATCCATCAGGGAAGGTTTTGCTGAATTTGGCATTTATAATGTTTTACCTTCTAGACAGTGTCAACTCAGTGTTTGGTCAGACAGGAGCTATGTCTTATTTCTAGCATCTAGAACATGCTGACATATAATGTAAGCGTGTGTGTTTGTTGAATGAATGAAGTGATTCATTCATTCAAATGAAGGAATTCAGGTAAAGAAAACAGACAGGTTGCCCTGTTTTCAGCATTCCTTTAGGCACACTTCCCAGCAGAAGCTGATGATTATCAGAGTCACAAGCCCTCCCCATATTTGCCAAGACATCACACTTGGGGAGGCTCCTTTGCCAGTGCAAGTCTAGAGCAGCAATTGTGCTGCTTATATCCTGGGCAAGTCCTTGCATCCCTCACACCCTTGTGCCAGTCAAGCAATGCCTGCTTCGTAGGGCCGTGGAAATGTCAAAGGAGATAATGGAAGCAAAGCTCTTAGCCAAGTGCTAAAGGAAACTGCTTTTGTGTAACTCATTCTAATTTTCACATAAGAAAATTACACTTGTACCTGCCTCCAAAAGCTTTTTGAATTAAAGACAAAACAAAACAATCTTCATCTGGTCTCTTTCCAACTTAAAAAAAAAAAATTTCTTCGTGGATTTTTCTGGAGAATCCAGTAGCATGGGGAGTCAGGAGGACCATCAGGAAGGACTTGTGGCCTCTCACTGAGGGGCTGTTTCTCCCCTGAGCAGGCCACATGCCCTGCCACACAGTGACATCAGGGAGGACGGGGTCAAACCTTGTGGTGACCATTGAGCAGCATTTCTCTGGCAGTGGCCCCACATGCCACCGCACTTGCAGGCTGCAGCTCTCCCCCACCTTCTGCTTCCTTGGAAGCAAGCCATTCGGGTGGTGTGTGCTGGTGTATGAGCTAATCAGGAAAAAGAGATGTGAGTGGACAGGCTCGAAAGGGGACTGTACAAAGTCAAGGTAACTGGTCACGCACACATGGCTCTCCTCCACGGACTTCACCATCAAACCAGTTTGCTCCCTTGCGAAGCTGGGGGACCTGGAAATTCTGCAGCAACAAAAGATGAGATTGCTCACTCAAGGAGACCAAGAGGGTTTCATTTCGAGGGAGCTCTCCCAGCCTGAGTGGCAGGGCTGCCTGTGGCTCTGCAGATGGAAGCAGGAAGCTAAGGGGTTTCTGCTGGGCGGGCAGTCTAGGGCCTGGGTGGGGGAGGAGGGAGGCTATGTGAGGTGGTCTGAGGAACACACTCACACACTCCTGTCCCCAATCCGTCTCCTGCAAGCTCCACGGCAACCTGGAATCAGATGATGAAAAAAAACCCAAAACTCCAAATGAAAATCAAATACCTGAATTGAGTGAATGAACATGCTTCAGTTATTTGGGGGTGGGGGAAACAGACCATTTATTGGGCAAGGAGAACATCCCTGAGTTAAGCTCTCAACTGAGAGGTAATGAGGATGGGTGGTGGCTAAAATTCAAATGGTGGTTCCACCCTTTACCAAATGTGAGTGATTTCAATCTCAGTGTCTATTTTCTCACTGAATACGGAGACTAATAATCATACTTGGGGTTGGCTGAGTGGCATGGTGGTTAAGTGCTGGCTTGGGAAGCCAGCGGCCCCGGTTCAGGTCCCACATATGAGGGCCAGTGACACTGCCCTCAAACAAACAAACAAAAAATAATCGTACTTGTTCATAAGGCCGTGGTGAGGATGAAACAAGATGATGTATGCTAAACCCTTAGCAAGGTGGGTGGCACACTGTAAACACTGGGTAAATAGCAGCAATTATTAGTAACAATGAATCTTACAAAATCCTATAAATGTATTATTTTGGGGTTCTCCAGAGAAAGAGAGCTAGTAGTATGTATGTGTATAGTGTGTGTGTGTGTGTGTGTGTGTGTGTGTGTGTGTGTGTGTGTATAGATATATACACAGTTTCCCCAAGAAGGGGATGTTTCCCAGGCAGTGGCCACAGAGAACACAGAAGCCTGAGGCAGGTGTGGCTGCAGACGGCAAGGCCCGGGGTGGGGAGACTGAGGTTGGAAGCAGGGAAGCTTGTGCAGGATTTGTATTTCCCTCTAAAGGAGATGGGAAGCCAACAGGGAATTTTAAGCCAGGAATGACATTATGTGGTCACCCCACTTACCGGGGTGCAGAGAGATTAAGGCCCTTTCAATTTCATCCCTCATTAGAGATCCACTCGATAGTGGCTGCCCTTGAATCTGCAAACAAGGCTTTTTGCAAATAAATACTTAAAAAGTTATGAAATTTTAGAGTATTATTTATATTAAATGAGGAAGGCTCTTCCCACCCCACTGGAACATTCTTCTGTTCCCTGCTTCCCACTGGCTCCTGAAGGCCCATGATGGGGCAGAGGTCCCAGAGCTTCTAGAATTCTCTCTGTCTTTGACTGCCTGCACCCCATGGACCTGGGGTCGGACTCTGGGTGCAACATCTACGAGCCTAGACTGAATGACACAGGCACAAGAAAGAAGTGACTGGATCCTCTGCTGAGGAAGAGCAGAGAGCTCAAATTGGCACCATCGATTTAAAAACATAAAAAAATAAACCCAAAGAGGGCTCCATGCCTGCAGAGTACAAACCTACAAGTCAAATTCTTTTAACCAATGATCGATCATTCCACTAATATTCATGATACTGAAGTCAGCCTGCAGGGAGCCAATACAAGATAAATGTGGGTAAAGGGACAAGGAGGCGCCCAAGAGTTTAAGAGGGGGCAGAACAGAGTCCTCCTTATCGGTAAGAAGCCACTGTATTTAGCCCTTCAAAGCAGGATTATTGAGGGAAAAAGACTTAACACCAAAATAAGAACATCCCTGAGAATGATAGGATTCAAGTGCAAAGAGGCTACCAACTGCTATCTTATGTGGGGAAAAGCCTGATTCCTGAGTGAGGGGCAAGGCCAAGTCCAAGATGCCTTTCGCTGTGATCTTAGTGAACCACACAGTATGTGCAGACTCAGTGTTCCTTGACTAGAAATTCCCTTCAGAGTCAGTGCCGTGATCGGGTAGCGCTGGTCAGTCTGGTCTGCCACTATGCTGACAGTTTGAAACACAAGGGTACTGGAGAAACAGCCTTTCCTCTCAGCTTCATAAAGCCCATCATCCCAGGGGAGAAGGGCAGGACAGAGGGCAGGATCCTGGGAGCAGGGGTTCCCTGAGGCCAGGGGCTAAGAAATTCCACTAAAAATGAATGAAATCCTGGGCAGCAGGACTGAATTTCTTCAGACGCCAGATTGAAAGCGTTTTCCTTTGAAACTTAACAGAAGTGAGTTGAAGGCAGATAAGAACAAGTATCACCCCAACAAAGGAGGTGGTGAGCATACGGATTTAACTAAGATACATCCCACTTCCTTTTATGAAAATGACATGTAATACCATAATAATATGTTTTAAGATGCTTATTATGAGGTATCACTGTTATGGTGGTGGATTCTGGAAAGCCATCTTTCTGGGAGCGGCTGACGGCTCAGTCATCAAGTCAAACCTGGGCTGGCAGCTCCCATTTCAGAGCACAAGCTATCTTGCATCCCTACGTAGCAGTGTATCACTGATAGAAGGCTTTGTCCTAATGCTGTCTTATTTGCTCTTTATAGTAATTCTATGAACAAGTTTTCATTTTCCTCATTTTATAGAAGAGGAAATGAAAGCTCAGAGGAGTGTCCAAGGCCACCCACTAAAATGTAGACCCAGGACTAAAATCTAGTTCTTACTAGATTTACTTACTATACAAATTCTGTGCTCTTTTCATCATCAGACTGGTGTTCAATTTCCAGATCCATCGCCCTAAATCCCAGAGATTATAATGTTTTGGTGGGTCCAGGAATTTCTTTTTTTGTAAGTGCTGGGCAGCTTGGGGAATTCCTCCATGAGACCACACTGCTTATTTATTACCTTTGATTTTGCAAATGAACAGAAGATTGGAAATAGGAATTTAACGGACAGCTGGAAAAGGAGTTCCGGCTTTGAAAGGGGAAGAAACAGGAAGCCTGCTCTGATGAGGACGAGCCCTTGAGCACTCCAGGTAAACACAGTGTCTGTTAGCACACATCTGGCGCCTCAGAAGAGGACTAGCTACCATTATAGACAGAGTCCTGTGTGTGAGGTGCTATTCTGAGCATGTTCGTACATGGTTACATGGAATCCTCACAACAAACATTTGAGGTTGTCTTTCTCCATTTTACAGACGAGACACCTGAAGCACAGACAGTCATTTATCCGAGGCCCATTGTTTGTTCAGAGTGGCCTCACTGAACGGAAGAACTAATTCGCCAACTGGCTCAGGGTCACAATGAGGACCAACTGCATGACCAGACACAAATAGGTGAGGGGAAGGGCAGGACTCCTGGAGAAAGAAAGACCGGAGGTGCTTGTACACCTGTGGCTGCCTTCCTCTTTCCATCGCAAGAGCCGAGGGGGCCTGTCTGAGGCGCATCCTCCCATCACTTGTCTCTTCTAGAGCCTTCAGGCCACCGATGACTGGTCCCCTTTTCTTTCCTGTCCTTAAACTCTTTCTCTATTGGTTCTTCCTCAGTAACCTGTGAATAGGGTCAGGTATTTGCCCACCTTTAACCATTCTCCCTCTCAGCCTCACAGGCCCTACATCTCCTAAAACTGATTCCATCCCTCACCCCCGCCCCAAGTCTGACCCTTCTCTCCATTTCAGTTAATGACATCAGTAACCGTTCAGGTGACTAGGTCAGAAATCTTGGCATCATTCTTCATTCCTCCCTCTTTGTCCCTTAGTCATCAAATTCACTGCTGAGTCTTGTAGGTGGTATCCTGTACACATTGCTCAAATTCCTCCACCTCTCTCCACTGTTACCACCACCTTCAGCCATCATCATTTTGGATCAGCACAGTGCTGTCTGGACTTCTCTCCATCCTTCTAGTTTTGCCAGCTCCCTTCCCCATACCTCCCATTCATCAGCTCTCTGTATAGCAGCCAGAGTGACCTTCACAGAAACAAAGCCACTCCTGCCATTCCCCTGCTTAAGCCCCTGTAATGCCTCTACATTGCCCCGACTTAAAGACTAAACTCCGTATAGTGGGACACAGATCTTTGGTGATATGACCCTGTTCATCTCTCTAGATTCATGTTTCCCTCTCCCCAGAATTCTCTTCCCTGTTACCACCTAGCCAGGCCAATCCTGCTTCCCTTTCTGTAATCAATTTGGCCCAGGAAGTCTCCTCTGACCTCTCCTATGTGCTTAGACTCAGTGCTTATTCTTGGTAGCATTTATTCCACCATATTCTAGGTGTTGCTTTGGCTATATGCCTAACTAAAGCACAACACCTACTTCTTGAGGACAGGAACTGTGTCTTGATTATCTGTACTTACTCTTTCCATTATGTCTGGCACTCATCAAAAAGCTCAGCTGAATCATTGAGTGACCAGGAGCTCATCAGAAGGACTTTGGAGTTACGAGTTCAAAATACTTTCCTCATTTAGGGCCCAGCCTGGCAGCAGAGACGGAAAGGTCCGGAGGGAGCCCCTGAGAGCTAGCACTGGCTGAACATCTGTGCTATGCTAGGCACTTGCTGGTAATTATTTTCTGTTAATTCTCAGAGTAATCCTATAAGGTAGATACTGGGGATTTTTGCTCCCATTTTATAGATGAGGGAACTGAAGCTCAGAGAAGTTGAAGAATTTGCCAGAAGTCATACAGTGGTGATGCTAAGATTCCAACGCTTTTCTATGCATCTTTCTCTGTGTTACAATTTTGTTTCACCATTTCCTTCTGCAGCTACTTTGAACACTGGACTCACCTGTAATCTTTAGGGAGCTGCTTATGCCTCCACAGGCAGAGATAAAACAAGGAAAGAGCTTTGTAAGAAGGGCAAATTTCCTACCAGGCCTGGCACTCTCATTCTAGAGGTCTGGGTATCTTTGCTTAGCATCTCATGAACTCAGATTCTATTATATAATCTTGGAACCTGAGAGCTGGAAAAGACCTCAGGAATCATCTAGTCCAGTTCCCCGCTTTGACACATGAAGGGGCCAGTGACTTGTCACACAGCTAATGGCAGAGGCAGGGTCAAAATACTGGGTCTCCTGACCCATGGGCTGCCCCATGCATGCTTTGCCATTCTGGCACTTGATTTTGCTTATTTGAGTTTCAGTAAAACAACCCTTTTAAAATTTCAAACAGGGAATGGAGTCAATGGAATTGTAATAGACATGTATGATATTGGGGATGATGGATGGGGAGCAGTAGGTGGGGAGGGAGGTTGTCACTTTGTAAGGGGTGAAAAGGATAACTATTGCATTGTTTTGTACACCTTGAAATTAATAATAAAAAATAAATTTAAAAAACTTCAAACAACATATTGCTTTGTCAGAGAAAGAATTTCAACTCCCTTGATGGCCAGATGCTGCCACAACAGTGGGCTTGGACCTACTGGAACGGGGAAGTTCAGAGGAGCCAGGAAGCTTGGGGTGAGATGGGGTTTGGATGCTGAGGGAAGCCCAAGGAGGAGCAGATTAGAACCCTTTCCCAGCAGGGTCTTCCTCTAATAAATGTCAGAGAAAACATGAGGGGTCTCAGAAAGTTTTGTTTAACACATACCAGATAGCATGACCTGAAGAAATTGTTCTCAAGGGTTGACAGTCCAGAAAGGCAGATTGAGTGCAGTAATGAGATGCGATGAAAATCTAAAGAGAAAATACTCAGTGGATTTTGCCTTGGAGAGTTAGTGAGGGTTTCTGGAGGAAGTGGCTCCCAGCTGGGCTTTGAAGGGAAAATGACAGAGGAAGCAGGCCATTTCAGAGAGGGGGCAGAGCCAGGGCAAAATGGGAGGGGCTGGGCGTAAGGAGAATGTTAATGAGAGCAGTGCTTCTCAAAGGGTGGTAGTGGGACAGCAGCAGCGTCATCTGGGAAAGTGTTAGAAATGCAGATTGTTGGGCCCCACCCCAGACCTACTAAATCAGAACTGCTAAGGATGGGCCTGGCAACCTGAATGCTTGAACAAGTCCCTGGGTGATTCTGATGTACCCTAAAGGTTAAGGCCCACCGAATTAAATCACCGCTCATTGGAAGTCCACAGCATCCTTGCTCCCACAATAAGGCTTTGGGACAGCAGAGACAAGTGCAGACAGAGACCAGGTGCAGCATTCTGGTTCCTGCCTGAAATGCCCCTTGGGCTCTAATCCTTCTTGGACTTGCATCATATACTGCACCACGTTCCTTATGGAGGCATCTCTCCCTCATCTGTGAGGCCCTAAAGGTCAGGCCATCCCCAGGATCCTTGGTGCTGACCACGCCAGTACCAAGTGACGAGGCCATGTCTCCAGGAGCATTATGATGTCTCCCATGCCAGAGCCCTGTGAAGGTTCTTTCTTGGTCTTCTCACCTTCTTTATATCCTTAATGACACAAATGTCACTCTCTTATATGGACTTTCCTGGCCACCTTATTTGAAATTGACACACACATCCCTGCTCCAGGCACTTCCTAGATATACCAATCTGGCTTTGCTTTCCTCCATCACGTTAATCATCTGTCCTGTTTTCCTTCTTAGTTTGTTTCTTGTCAGTCTTCTCAGCCTCCGATAGAATGTGTGGTTTGTGAAGGCCAAGGCTTATGTTGTTTTTATTTCATTGCTGTACTTTCCATGCTAGGACACAACCCCGCATATGAGAGGTGCCTTATTCATCCAATGAATGAATGGTTTATACCACATGACTCTGCATATGTGGCTTCAGTTACAATTGATTAAGCCAGGAGTTGGCCCCTAACCCAGTCGCAGTTTCCCACTGTTTGGGCCGAGAGTCTGACTTGAGAGCTTTGTCATGGTGACAGGCTGAACCCATCAGGCCCCACAGTTGGGGAGTTTGTGAGACACAGAAAGGAAAGCTGACAGTAGGATGAGATTAAAGAAGGGGGCTACAGAGAAAAGGCAGCAGAAGCTTGAGGCAGAGAGGAAGGTAGCAGAGAGAATTAGTCAGCAGGGATAGAAGTAACCGAAGTAGAGATAGAGGAAAGCTGAGTCATGGTAATGGAAGAGAAAGTCGTCTTATAATCCTAGAGAGAATGACGCTGACCATTGCAGTTAAGATACAAGAGCTGCTGCAGGCCTACCAGAGCTCTTCTCTCCCAAACGGTACCCTGGGTGGCTAGGAAGCCCTGCTGTGTGGCTGGGTCCTTCTTCCTTTGTTCCCTGCATAGCCTGAAAGCAGCTTGCCATCGGCTAAGATAATGGGAGAGCTCTCTGGCCCCTTCAACAAAGGCACTGACAACACAAGCCTGAGTGTCAGCCTAGCCCCTTGCCCCTGCAGGGGCTCCCAGTGACTGGCCTAGGCTGGCCCTTACTCCCTGTGGTGAACACACCTGCACTGGGATGAAAATGCTAAGCATGGCGAGGAATGGGGTCCATGTCCTTGCCCATTCCATGCATCGACTGCTGAGGGGGAGCCTTTAAGGAGTGGCGGTACTTACTGGAAGCTGTGCAAGTCCACTTCAAATGCACCCTTTCCCTTTATTACTGTGTGTGGGAAAGGTCAGCAAGAGGCCTTGTTGTTTAGCCAAGTCAGCAAACAGAATCCCATGTTTGCTGTTCCAGTGTGGCCCTGGAGCGGCTCCTCTGAGGCAGGCTGGGGTGAGGTGGGAAGTCAGAGGTGGATGGCGGGCAGGTGGAGAATGTCACCCCTGGCCTCCCATTGGCTTGTTACTCGATCCACCATGTTACTGGCTGAAGGAATGTCACCCCTGGCTCCCTACTTGCTTGTTACTTGATCCACCTTGTTACTGGCTCCTCCCTACCTACCTGCCTGCCAGCCATTTACTACGGTGACTCATTTCCCAATGACAGACCTGGAATGCTTCCCACCTGTCCAGATGTAAGACCAACTTTTCTAAAGTAACTGTTGTAACTCCAAGCTATTTGTTTTGGTTCTTCTCACCATTAAGATTATTGGGGTGTATACAGTCTTCTTAAATGAAAAACATTCTGTCCAGATCCTGATAACAAAAGCCCATTCATTTCATGAATAATTAAGTTCTACTAAGCATTAGGAGCTAGACCAGATACTGAGTGGAAAAGCAGTAACGAGAAAAGTCCCTGCCCTCATTGAGTTTCGGTCAACAGGAAAGACAGACATTAAACTAGTAATTATAAATAAGAGGAATATTATGAAAAAACTACAACGTGTTCCTGGACCTTATCACAGGGAAACTGGACCTAGCCTGGGAGTCTGAGAAAACTTTTTTGAGGAATACGTAGATATTTTAGCCAGGTTGAGAGGAAACTACATATTTGTCAGTCCAGGTGAGAAACAGATAGAAGTAGAGATAGAAAGTGAAGCGGGAGGAGGAAGAGAGAGCGGTCCTTGAAAAAATATTTAAGTCTAATATGGCTGAACTGAAGAAAGGGACGTAGAGCCAGTTTGAGGGGAAATAAAACAGACTTCGTTCTTTACACTCCCCAATATCTGTCATTTAACAGATAAAAGACATTTTCCTCCCCCAACTCAGCATGACAAATGGTTGTGCCAGTTCATAAGCAAATAGACAATCATACTCTGAGTGTCTTTCAAATCTACAGTCCATTTATAAGTTGGCCATGCAGCCTGTCACCCTGGTCCAGTCGATTGGTCCAATGTGGGCACCTGACCCCAAAGAAGCCAGCCCATAGGCTGATCAGTGACCTGTGAAATGGCCTGCAACAAGAGCTGTGTGAAACAGAGGCAGCCTATGTTACATGGTGATGGGTGAACCAATAAGGATGTCTGTCTTGGGGTATTTGAATATGAAGCATCAAAGTAAGTTAATAGCAGCAGGCACAGAAGAAACAGGTAGAGAGTTGCTCAGATAATGTAATAGTGGAACTCTTAAGTAGGTAGCCCCAAAAGCCTGTTGCTGAGAGTCTTCCAGTCTCCAAAGCACAGTTCCATTTCTCTGAGGCCTGGTTGTGGGGTCGAGGGCCCTGTCTTCCTATCTCTCCATGCACCCCTGCAACAAACCTCACTCCGCTATTGGATTCTGCTTCTTACCAAGGGACAGACAGACTCCTTAAAGTGGGCTGTGTTATGTAGGTGAAACAGCTGGTTAATTCTTTCACTTTTACACCAGTTGTTTGGGCCATAGAATCAGTTTGCCTGTCTTTGCCTGTTTCTTATCAGCTTTTTAAATTTTTACTCATGTTTTTAGTATTAAAAATAATTCATACAACTCAATAGCAAAAAAACAACCAGATTAAAAAATGGGCAGAGGATCTGAATAGACAGTTTCCCAAGGAAGACATATAGTTTTCTGGCTAACAGTTATGAAAAGGTGCTTAACATCATTAATATCAGGTAAATGCAAATCAAAACCACAATGAGATATCTAGTACCTTACATCTGTTAGAATGGCTATTATATAAAAAAAAAAAAAAGAAATAACAAGTGCTGGCGAGGATGTGGAGAAAACGGAGTCCTTGTGCACTGTTGGTGGGAATGAAAATTGGTGCAGCCACTCTGGAAAACAGTATAGAAGTGCCTCAGAAAATTAAAAATAGAGCTACCATCTGATCCAGCAATTCCACTTCTGGGAATTTATCTGAAGGAAACAAAAACACTAAACTCAAAAAACAATCTGCATTCCCATGCTCATTGCAACATTATTTACAATAGGTAAAACATGAAAACAACTTACATGTCCATCGATGGATGACTGAAGAAAATGCTTGCACATACACATACACAGGAATATTATTCAGTCACAAAAAAAGGAGACAATCTTGCCATTTGTAACAACATGAATGGATCTTGAGGGCATTATGTTAAGTGAAATTAGACAGAGAAAAGCAAATATTATATGATCTCAGTTATATGTGCAATCTAAACAAATAAACAACAACAAAAAACAAGGTCATAGATAAAGAGAACAGGTGGCTACAGCTGGTGGGTGAAATGGGTGAAGGGAATCAAAAGGAACAAACTTCCAGTTATAAAATAACTAAGTCATGGGAACATAATGTGCAGCATGGTGACTATAGTTAACAATACCGTACTGTATATTTGAAAGTTGCTAAGAGAGGAGATACTAAAAGTTCTCATCACAAAGAAAAAATTGTTACTACTCGTATGTGTGATGGATGTTAACTAGACTTATTGTGATGATCATTACACAATATGTATGTATATTGAATCATGTTGTGTATCTGAAATTAATATACCATTATACCTCAATTGTATTTTAATTTTTAAAAAGCTGAATAAATAGTACCATGAAAAAATAACTCAGTGGTTAAGCAAATATAATGTATTCAATAATGAGAAAAGAAAGCTGTATTTGAAAGATTCTAGCTAGTATTCACTCCTTTATTCATTGAGGTGTAGGCTCTCCCATGCCTGGCTTTGGTGCCTTATCAACACTCCTCACTGCTAAGAAGGGAAAGTCATCATGATGGTTATCTGAAAATGTACCCTTGATGTTTCACATGAGTACCAGCTCTATACCCTCTAATAACATTCAGTACCAGATGGAGGGAGGAAGGATACTTACACTGCTGAGTACCCATTATGTGCAGGCAAGATATTCCTTGTCCTTAGAACTCCCCTAAGAGTAAAATACAACTGACCTCATTTTATAGCTGGTAGAAGACAGAATCAACATCTAAACCCAGGTGTCTCTCCCATTTCCCTGAGCATTTTTGCTATACTGTGCTGCCCTCTTTATTCATTTAAGTACATACTACATAGTACCTACTGTGTGTGGGGTATACAATTTTAAAGTTGAAATTGTTCTCAGTTGCGGGGAGGAATCAGACAACAGCATTGATGGTGATTAAACTGAGTGACAAATGCTCTTCTAAAGGTACTCCCTGGTCTCATAAGAGCTCAGAGGAGGGGCAGCTAAACCAGATTTCCAGGACTGCCTGGTGATGGTCAAGGGCACTTTCATAGAAAAGATTACCCTTGACCTGAGTTTGAAGGACACGTTGAAATTAAGCAGATAAAGGAGCAGAGGAAGGCGTTTTGGGCCAAGGGAACAGCATAGGGCTCAGATGGCATTACCTGTTCAGGGAATCACAAACATGCTTGTCACGATGGCTAAAGTAACAATAAATGTTTGGTAGGGCTGTCAGATAAATCCACAGGACACCCAAGTACCATGCAAATTTAATGTCTGTATTTTTATTTGTGTCTGTATTATTATTTTTGTGCCTGTATTATTGTGTCTGTACTATTTCAAAGATGGCTTTCAGTCTTCTTGACCAACTTTTGGTGGTTTTAATTAGCATTAGGCTCAGCTGAAAATAACAGGAAACTCCATCATCATTAGGAAGTCGAGCTCCTTTTGCCTCTTGCTCTGCCATCCTCAAGTTTCTTCTACCCTATGGTCTGAAATGATGGCTTGACATCCAGCTATTTTGGCCACACTTCAGGCAGCCTGACCTTTCTGGAAGTTACACAGGACACTTCTATCATACGTACATCCCCTTGGCTAGAATTTAGACATATGGCTACTTCTGTCTACAAGGAAAGTTGGGAAATGTGGTAGTTATTCTGTGGCCATCTATCTACCTAAAAACAGAATGGCTATCGCTAAAAAAGAAGAAAACAGAAACAGGGGCCATTAGAAGTAGCAGTTAGTGTCCTCAGGGGTTGGATGATATAAGTATTCAGGAGGAAATGCTTTTTAAAATTATTGTATAATTATGATAATGACTTTCCTAATAAGGCCAAGTGGTTCTTTTATTACACGAGGGCACAACATTGCCACTGGTCAGAATGAGGATAATTTCCCAAGGAGAGGTGATGCTGAGCTGGGGACAGAGAGGAATGGATTTTCACAGCAGAATCAGGGCGTGTGTCTAGCCTGGCTATAGGCAGAAGAAACACAGCCACCTCTGCAGCAGTTCCCAGCATCAGTGGCTCAGGTCACCTGCTTCTTATCTCTTGAAATCAGGACAAATCATGAGTTTTGATGACTTGAAACTTGAGCTGTGGGGAATTTAAAGGAGCCTGCAGTGTTTAAAATCAAATGAGCATATTAGTGTCGCAAAGAACATTTGTGTCCTCCAGGGGACTCAGTGGCTAATCCCTACCCACTTTGCTGTGTGTCAACTTCCTGGGGTGAGCTAGAGCTGTGCATTTCATACGGTAGAATGGATTCCATTGAAAATAAGGATGAATGGTCAGAAATAAAACTATATCTTCAGTTGTTAGTGAAAAGTGGCTTTTCAATGAATCTTACTTTCCCCTGGATTAAACTATAATTTGAAAACTGATTCATTCATGGGTTGGTTCATTCACTAGGTCCACCACTGCTTGGATATTTCTGAGCACACGGAGCATGTACAGAGAGATAACTTTCAAAAGCTTGCTTAATTCTGACAGATGTGCAGGTGTCCATGGTTTCTAATGACACTGTTTCTTGGCTTTTCATTCAGCTGAGAAGGCAGTGTGGTAGCAAGAGTGTTGAGTTAGGAGACCTGAGTTCAAGTCAGCCCCCGTGTAATGTTGGGCAAGTCTCTTAACCTTTTGGGGTCCTATCTTCGTCAACTGTATGATTTATGGTTGAGGTAAACAAGGAGTCACAAGTCAAATTCCTGAAGTGACCAGGCATGTAACATAAATAAGTGAAGTGGGGCTGGCTTTAGCAATCTAGAGGTAGAAGTCTGTTTTGCTTTCCTCTTAGCTCAGGTTTAGGAAAAACAACAGTATGTGTACAATGATCAGTGGCCACCAACTCTAACCTTCTAAACCAGAGAAGCCATAAGGAGCAGTGGAGACTGGGGTAACCTGTAGGGGTCAGGCCCCTTCCAGGTGGGGTTGCTACTGCTTATCTTCAGTTGGGAATGTGGGCTAAGCATTGCCAGGTCTTCTGAATTTTAAGAGAATTGAGAAATATGGATTGTTTTTCTCATGTGAAACAGTCTGATTTTCTTATTTTGGGGGCAACTAACTCAAAGCTTTTAAAAACCCTCTGCCAGTCAACCTTGTATAGGCCAAACTAAAACAAGTTTGGTTTCTAGGGCCCCCATTAGTGATTTCTGTAATCCCTGGAAGAAGAGTTCTAAAGTTGAGATTTCTGTACCTACCAAGAGCTTCAGCAGGTCCAAAGCCCCCAGAATTCACATACTAAATTTTGTGAGTGGATGAGAGTCAAGAACCCATGACCAGTGAACTTTTAAGATCCACCAATTAATTGCACTTACTTTTCAGAATGCCAAATAGTTCATGATGATGTCATTAGACACTTGATTCATTCACTCATTCATTCAACAATAGTTATTGAACATTTACTATGTTTGAGGCCTTCTAGGCACTGGGAACAGAGAAGCGAATAAAAGAGACAAAGTGTCTGTTCTCATGAAATAAATATATGTTATAGCGGAGGGACACAGATAATAGCTTTAAGAAAAAAAAACAAAAAAGGTACGTATTATGTCAGGTGGTGATGAGGGCTATGTAAGTTAAGAGGGAAGAGAGTGACAGGGTGGGTGGAGGGGCATTTTAGGTAGGGTGAAGAGGAAAGACCTCTCATTAACCTTTTACCTGAACAAAAACCTGACTGAAGTGAAGAAGGAAGTCATGCAGTTATGTGGAAAGAGCATTTTGGAGGTGAATGAAGTCAAGACAAAGGCCCAAGGTAGATGCATAGAGTGGTCTGTTTGTGGAGTAGCAGGTTTAAAGTTAAGTTAAGGTTATATACACCTACTTGTAGGGTTAAAGGAAGGCTTTCAGAATTTGTTTTTATAAAACAAAGAATTCCTTCAAATTATTCGCAATGACTTTAGAAGCAGACCTTAGAAAAGAGGCATACACTCACTGCTGGTTAGTGCCATAAACTGGCTCCGTCTTTCCAAAGAGCTGTCTAGGAAATTTAACAGGAGCTAAAACCATTCACATCCGTTGATATGGTCACTTCACATTGGGGAATATATATACAAGGTAAGAGGGGAAAAAAAGCCATGTGCTAAAATGTCCTTAGCAGGGTCTTGTAGCCTTGACTATAATACATGTAAAAAAATTTAAACAATCTGAATCCTCAAAATGGAATGAAAATAAACAGAAAGAAACAAACAATTTCAGCATGCTTAGCTTCTTAAAAGCTGTTAAAATGATACATGGTGACAATATTAATGAGGGGGAATGTATTATATGAAAAAAACATAAAGAAAAAACAAGATGCAGACCTGTGTATTTATGCTGATCAAAATTATGGGAAATATATTGCTGCACGTAACAAGACAAAAAGAGAATTTGAAGGGGTACAAAAAAACTTGTCCAGTCAGCTCTCTTCTTCGGGAGAGTTGCTTGTGTTCATGCTGGATCTTTAATTTTCTTTTTTCTATTGTTGGGTTTATTTTTTTAAAGTTGAGGTTTACCACCTGTGACATACCACCCCTTTTTGACACCACTGAACAGTACAGGGCTATTTTGCAGGCACTGAGCTAACTGCGCAAAGGTGAGAAATACATTTGGAAGGTCTCTGGGGGCAGGGTTTGGCTTGCACTGTACCTGGAGCTGTGGGACAGCAAAGTGTTGTTTAAATATCTGCACTGCAGACAGATTCACTGACTGGGACAGAAAACTAAGAGCAGCTCGAGTGGAGCCAGCTAGACCTGTAAGCTGCTATTTCAACCAGAGCATCTTGTAGGAGAGCAGAAAGTTCCCTTTGCTGCAACAGTTCCCACACCCTTCCTGATGGAGTTGGGGGGGGAGGGGCAGGGAGTAGCTGGCTTATAAAGCTCTAGAGCAAAACACTAAGACTGAGCTTTGAGACATATTCTTGTCATTCATGTCAATGGTCATCTCTTCAGAAAGGACTTCTGAGGAGCAACTTCTTATTCAAAGTAGCTCCTACCCAATGATGGAGGACCATCACCCCATTTTGTGTTCTGTGTATTGGTCCTGCATACCATCTTACAGAACCTTGTTAATTTATTTGTTTACTTGTTGACTGTCTTTCCCCATTATCACGTGGGCTCCTTGAGGATGGGAAGGACCATGTCTGTCTTATTTCTTACTGGTGCCTACCATGACTTCTGGTGCATAGTAGTTCCTTGATATGTATTTGTTTTTAGTGAATTAATAAACAAACTTGCAACCATCAGCAATTCAGGGTCTCTGGATCTCCACAGCTCTTCTGGATGTCATTTCTCAAGCTATCAGGAATGAAAGATTTCATACTGGAGAATGAGACCACAAAACGTGGCTGTTAGGCTCATTAGAATTTCAACAGGAGTGTCTCAGGCCTCAGGAAAAGGGTTGCTCTGGGGGCAAGAGGGGAGCCTGTTTCACTTCCCCTTTTTGGAGAATTCCCGTATTCCCACTCTTCCTTCTTTTCCCTTTGCTGCTTGTGGAGAATGGAGGCTAGCAGTCAGATAAGCAATGGTGGACAGGACATCTCCCCATATCTTTTTCTCTAGCTGCAGGGCCCTTAGAGAGGAGAAATGTTTTTGTGGACGGTGGGACAGGGGAAGTGGTGACTCAGGACATGTAGATTTGTGGTAGTTTAATTCTTGCATCATTTTAAACAAACGGCTCACAAAATAGCTCAACACAAAGAAGATAACGCCTGTTATATTCATTCCACAAAACTGAAGTGTAGTGTCTGAACGTCAAAGGGAAGAGAAGACTGCTGCAATGTCATTATCGATTGGAAGCTGATTTCTGTTGGGCAGGTATGGAAATGCTGCTTTACTAGTAGTTATTAAAGAAAAGTCTTGAACTGATGACCTAGAGTTATTGCTCTGGAATGTCCAATACACTGCATTACAGTGTGTGAAGATGAAAAAAATGTAGCAATTGAAATGAAGGCTAAAAATCCATCTTTTTGTGTTTTTGTTGAGGACCAAGAGTTTCAAGGATTTTATTCCAGTCAGTCATTTTCTGACCATTTAAACAGAGTTGCTGAAAATACACACGCCTTTGGTAATAATTGCTCACATTTACTGGAAGGTTACTATGTGCCTGTTCTAAGCACTTTACATTAACGCAACAATCCTAAGAGGTAGTTACTATTTTCCTTTTTTATTGATGAAACAACTGAGGCACAGAACAGTTAAGCAACTTGTCCAAGGCCATCCAGCTAAAAATGACAGAGCCAGGAAATGGATACAGAAAACTGGGGTCCAGCATCCATGCTCTTAACCATCAATGCTACACTGTTTATATTTAAAAATAAAGACACCTGTAGATTTAGTGTATTATACAGTTATCTTCCATATAATGTTTCAGTCAATGATGAACCACTTACACGACAGTGGTGTATGACATAGTTTTGGTGTGTAGTAGGCTGTACCATCTTTATGATGTTCCCATAACAACAAAATCACATACGGATGCAGTTCTCAGAATGTATCTGTCGTTAAGCGGCACATAACTGTATAAAGAGTCAGATTACTAATTTATGGTCTCCTCTCGTGGAACTAGGCATTGAGTTAAGTGTGTTAGGAGATATAGGTAAATAAAATATAATTCCTCCCTCCAGCTCTTAACAGTCAAGTGGAGGAGACAGACAGTCACTTTTAACGTAATGAGGTGAGCCCTGGATGCTAGAGGCACTCAGCGACTGAGAGGACAGGTAGAGGAAGCCAGGAAAGGCTTCCTAACTGGATCATGTCTTACCGGTAAGGAGGGAGGAAGTGCAGTGTACGTTGTGTGGCACAGTCCAGATCCTGCTTTAGGAGCGAGGCACTCATTTCCCAGCTGCCCCGAATGTCTGCTGATGGCTCGGAGCTGAATCTCTGCCCGGGAGGAGCTGCTTCACCCAAGGTCTCCCCCTCCCTCAGATGGCCCTCACCCAATGACTAGTTGATGGAGGTACAAAGGCCCACCCCTTTGCCGCAATTTGGGACAAACCTGAAAGCCATCTCATAAGTAGAGCCTCCTGTGGGATCAGCTGAGACTTCTGTTGCAATTCCATCACAGTTCAACTCCCCCCACCTCCCGCCCCCCTCCCCCTCCCCCTCCCCCTGCCATCCAGTCCTGCTTTCCTCACTCCTTCATGGGAGCACTCACCCATACACTCCCTTCACGCAAATCTCTCCCCAGAGTGTCTTTCTGGGGAAACCTAACCCAAGAAGACAAGCAAGAAGAAAGGTTTGCCTTCTAGGTCGAGGGGACAGCATGAGCAGCAAGTCTTGGCGGTGTCTCCCAGCATGCCATGCGCCTGTGAGACCTATGCCTGTTGGTGTGGTGGGAGGCGGCCGGCTGGAGAGGAAGGCAGGGTCAAGATTACGGAGAACCTTGTATGTAGGCTACGGAGCTGGGTTGTGTCCTTAGATTGTTTATTCATTCATTTGACAAATATTAACGATGTGGCTATTATGTGTAAGCCAAATGAGGATATTGATTATTCTCTTTCCTATGAGGTTCATGGGAGGGTGACATAACTAACACCAGTAAGGCCTTGCCACTGTTCTAGGTGCCTCGTATTTACTAACACCTCTCCTTGCTCCCTTCTCTCTCTGAGGGTAACTTGGTAGCAAAGGAGGCAGAGGCAGGCAATTAGAGTTTAGAATCAAATCACACAGAGCACCTGGGCTCTATCCTGTGGAATGCTGAGGTGTGTTGTACTGGCTTGCAAGCCTAGCGCTAAATTTTCACAAATTTTGCAAGCTGTTGTCAAACATAGTCATTGTCAAAAGTTAAATTACATACACATAAAACTAAATAGATTATACTAAAAACAAAGTTCATAAATATTCAAAATATATCACTTTCTAATTATTTTACTGCATTTACCATTCTCAACCTCATTTGAGGTTATTTACCTCTGTTGTATCTGTACGGTAGAAACACTATATGAGGATGAGGCTGGGCCTCTATTCTCAAAGCCACATTCAGGATATCACACTGGTAGCTCGAAATCAAGTATAGTGAGAGTTATTTACACCAAGGGAATCTGCAAATACTGTAAATCTGGAGAGATGGATATTAAGTATTTACCAGCATACCTCTGGCTACATCCCTGTGCCTATTGCGTAGAAACTCTGAGTTCTGGGGCAGCTATAGTTCTGAGCAGTGATATCAAGCCCTTGGCATTTGGGGGACTTCTAGATAGAGAGGAAGTTTAACATGGTGGAGGGGTGCAGGTGAGGGGGCCTCCTGCCTGGGAGTCAGTCCAGGCTCTTCCCTTTACCAGCTTCATGACTTTGGGTGGGTGGCTTAATCTCACTGTGCTTTGCGTTCTGTAAACAGAAACACTCTCGGGTAGGGTTGCTGTGAGGGGTAAAGAAGGTAATTGTAAAGCACCAGAGTAGTGTCAGGCACGTGATAAGCATGCTATAATTTTTAGCTATTATCTCCGAGTTGGCTGGCAGATGAAAGAGCACTTAGGAAGTCACCCTGGCAGCCTGGACAAGTCACAACAACTCAGCAGTCCCTAGGCCTTCCTCCAAGCATAAGGCCAGGACAGGATGGCAAACCTACCCTGGCCCCTCCTGTCAGGGCCTGGTTCTCCTTCCAGAAGCTCCCATGTGCCCCAAATGTCTGCTGTGGTAATTTCTATCATCTTATCCTTGCCTGTTTCCTCATCTGTCTTTCCTAGCTACAGGTGGGACAGGCAGAACTGGGTTTGTCTCCTCCATCCTGTATGTCCCCAGCAGCTGGCATGGTGCCAGGCACAGGGCAACTGTTCAAGAACTAATGTTGAATGACTGTCTGAAATGAATGCTTATTTACCTATCTGGAGACTTGTAGGTAAAGCTCTGAGAGGGCAGGAACTGGGTCTGTCTCCCTAAAACATCATTGTTATCTGGTGCCCAATGTGGAAACAGATACACGGCAAACATGCTGACCCTTGAATGAATTAACTCTAACATGCCAGAATGTTGACACTCTCCCTTCTCTTGTTAGAGCTTGCCTTTCTCCTTGCCTAAAAGGACATAAGTGAGAACACTGGGGGCGGAACATCGGTGCTAAGCCAATCCTACATATGCAAATCCAGTAGAGAGCATATTGGTTAAGAATTTGGGCTTTAGAATCAGATAGACCGAGGTTTGAATTCTGCAGGTCACTTACTAGCTGTGAGTCCTTGGCCAAGTTACTTAACTTCCCTGAGTCTCAGTTTCCTCATCTAAAAAATAAGGATAATAATATACTTATTTGGTTATAAAATGCTATTACAAAATAATTTATTACAAATTACTTAAGATACATACACAATATAATGAATTACCAATCTTATTTTTTAATTAAATAAAGTTTACTTAAAATATAAATATAATAAATTATAAAATTACTTTAAAACAAATTAATAAAAATGCTGTATGCAAAGCTTAAGTCCAATATGGGCCGGCCGAGGGATGTGGTGGTTAAGCACTGGCTTGGGAAGTCAACGGCCCCGGTTTGTGTCCCACATGTGAGGGCCAGTGACACTGCCCTTTAAAAAAAAAAAAAAAAAAGCATAAGTCCTATCGATGGAGCTCAACCAATGGTAACCATTATATTATAAGAAAATCTTGGAAAAGAGAATGTCCCTCTCCCATAAAAATTAATCCCTTTATAACCAATTAAGGGCAAGTTGCTTTTTCTGAATTTTCTTTAGTGGCGTTGGCATTAAAACCATACTTATTTCAAAACCTGGGGTGAAATCCACTTTAGAAGGAATTGTAAAAATACTGGCAAACAGGAAGAAGTAAGAATGTATATAGGGAGTTCAGGAGGATATATGAATGTCAGAAAGAAGACTGGGAGGGGGTGTAATCAATGGTGTGATACTCACCGGGTGAATATAGAGAGACCTAATAATGGCGGTATTTTTCTAGCCTGTTCCATATTTGGTGTTGGCTGCTACATTCTTAGTGCAGCCATGCAAACATTTCTACTGGGCATGTACCAAGGAAAGGAATTCTGTACCATAAGATATGCATATCTTCAGCTTTAGCTGATATTTCCAAACACTTTTCTAAAGTGGTCATACCAATGTACCCTCCCACCAGCACTGGGAATTCTTTGATGAGAGCTCCTTATAAGCACTTGGTATTATCAGTCTTTGAAATTTTAGCCATTCGCAGTGGGTGTTATCTAGTTGCATCATATATGGTTTTAGTGACACTTTCCTGGTGATGACTCATGCGTTGTGAGATTGTTTTCCTATGTTTAATGGCATGTTCTCCTGGATATCTTTTGTGAAGTTTCCATTAAAGTCTGCTCCTTTTCTATTGGGTTATCTGTCTTTTTCATATTGATTTGTAGGAGTTTTTCATCTATTCTGGATAAAAGTCCTTTTTTGGTTATCCAAGCTGCCAATGTCTTCTCTAACTCTGTAGCTTGTCCTTGCACTCTTGTAATGGTGTCTTCTAATGGATACTAAAGATACACACAATAAGAATTCCAGCTGAACATAGATCTAAATGTGAAATGAAAAACAATAAAGCAGCGAGGTGAGGAGAATGTTTTTTTTTTGTTTTTTTTTTTTTTAGATTTTTTTTATTGGGGAATTGGTGGAGGGGAACAGCGTTGGGGAATTGGGGAAGGGGAACAGACAAGTTGCCGTCTTCTTGTTCTTCAGTTTAGTTGCGGAGGATGTTGCTTCACTGTTGGTATGGTCATTGCGCTCTTCCCGGATGAGGCAGATCTGTCGCTGGCCTCTGGATGTCGCTCATCGCGGCTATTGGCAGCTCACGCTTGGCTGCCAGCCGCTCACGCTGGCTGCGGGCCACTCACTGCAGCCTTTGGCAGCCCACTGCAGCAGGGGCTGCAGCCCACACCATCACCGGGGCTCGCACAGCCCAGCTCCAGGTGGAGCTGTTGTTAGCTGTAGAGGGCAGTGTCACTGGCCCTCATGTGGGATCCGAACCGGGGCCGCTGGCATCCCAAAACCAGCGCTTAACCAATGCGCCACTCGGCCGGCCCGAGAATGTTTTTATGACCTTAGGGTAGACAAAGATTTATTTTATAAAATCTCCAATGCGCTAACCTAAAATGGAAAGGGTGATAATTAGACTACATTAAAATCAGAAACTTCTGTGCATCAAAAGACATCATTAAGAGAGTGTGCTAAGCACTTGCATTATATCATTTGATTCTTTCAAACTGAGATACACGAAGATATGACAATTAAGTTAATGAACTTGTTGCAGTGATGTTGCTAATCTTTTTTGATACCAGGGGGATTATTTACTATGAATTTGTACCAACTGGACAAACAGTTAACCAAATTTAACTACTTGCAAGTGCTAAAAAAGCTGCGTGAAAAAGTTAGATGACCTGAAGTTTTCACTAACAATCCATGGGTCTTGCATCACTACAATGCACCAGCTCACACGGCACTGTCTGTGAGGGAGTTTTTAGCCAGTAAACAAATAACTGTATTGAAGCACCCTCCCTACTCACCTGATCTGGCCCCAATGACTTCTTTCTTTATCTGAAGATAAAGGAAATATTGAAAAGAAGACATTTTGATGACATTCAGGACATCAAGGATAATACAACAACAGCTCTGATGGCCATTTCAGAAAAAGAGTTCCAAAATTGCTCTGAAGGGTGAACTAAGTGCTGGCATTAGTGCATAGCTTCCCAAAGGGATTACAGTAATACCTTGGTTTGCAAGCATAATTTATTCTGGAAACAAACTACTCATATTACATCACTCATTTACCAAGTTAAAATGTATTAGAAATGTTTGCTCATCTTGAAGAACACTCGCAAACCAAGTTACTTGCAAGCCAAGGTTTTACTGTACTTAGAAGGTGACCATAGTGATATTCAGCAATAAGGTGTGTAGCATTTTTTCTAGGATGAGTTTGCAAACTTAATTGTCACACCTCATAGGTATCCCTGTATAACAGATGGGGAACTGAACCTCAGAGAGGATAATAAACTTGTCCTGGATCACACAGCTTACTAGTACAGTAGCTGGGGTTTGAATAAGGTCTGACTAAGTCTAGGGACCAAGTTCCTAACTCCCAGTGGTGCTGCATCTCCTTTACCACCTCTAAAATGTCCCCTGTGGGGCCTGGCACAGTGTTGGACTCCAGACATGTGCTGCAGTTGGTGTCCCATGGTGCCTTCCTGTGTTTAGGGATCACTTAACATGGCCCTTGTTCCTCCCTGTAAATTATTCATGTCTTCCACCACTGTTTTGTTAGCTTGGCCTGCTGGGAACACTTGCTCTTGAGTCTTTTCATCCCAACGAAGCAAGACTCCTCTGGGTGTGATGCATCACAGCTGCACCTGGGAAAGTCTTGGACAACCATTCTGTGGAGCTTCTCCAACCTGGCAGGATAAGTGGCAAAGCCCCAGGTAACGGGGGAGGAGGCAGCTCCTGATGGGCATTTCCAGGCCCGCCAAGGCCTGCACTGTGTACTCATGGACTGCTGGAGTCAGCAGGTTCCGGGTATCCTGTGTGTGTGCCACTGGTTCTCCTTCCTTCTCTTCCTGGCTGCCAGAGGCCCTCCCGTGGAGCTGGGCATCTGGGCACACAGGCAGGGCACTGTGAGGTTGCCTTAATGAAAAGCGGAACCACAGCTGGGTTTGGGGGTTGTGGGTGAGTCACTTGGAGTTGCTGCCAGGGTCACCACAGGCCAAGGTCCCTTCTCTGCATGCTGATTACAATAGAAGCCAGAAGTTCCATGGTCCTGTAAGAAGTCTTGTGAGAGTTAGACAATGCCAGGATTCCACCCCACCCGAGCACTCTAAGGGGATCTGACTCCCATGATTTCTGCGTCTCAATGCCCTCATGTAAAGGGAAGTACACACCTGCCCCCAGGAGCAGCTTTGAGCCAATCATGCCATTTACTTAGGATGTATGGCACTTTGCTAAGCCTTTTCTTTACATTTTCTTACAAACCTCAGTGAAATAGAAACTGTCATTCCTAATGTATAGTTGTGGAAATGAACAATCCGAAAGACTAATTTAAGCTTCCTCCATGCCCTGTAGCTGCTAAGAGGCAGTCAGGATTCAAACCCACATTCTTAGGACTCCTAAACTCAGAGGAGTGTTTACCATGAAGTTACTGAAGCTTAAGTAAGCCTCAGAGCCCCCCGGTTGCAAGGGTCCCTTCCAAGGAACCGGGAAGGTCCTAGTCATGTGTTTCTATGATCTTATGTTCTTTAAAAATTTGCAAAACTAAAAAAAATAAATAAATAAATTAAAAAAAAAAATTGCAAAATTAATAGATTGTTTCCTTAGTCAGTTAAAACGACTGGTTCTTTCTCATCTGTCTCCCTTTCCTCAAGTTGCGCTGGTATTGGATGGAGCTTGGCCTTTTGGGTTCCAGCCAAGAGGAACTTGAGTTGGGGGACATACCTATTCAGTTTGGATTTGGTGGGATATATTGACGTGGCTTGCAATCGCTTCTGTGATTAAGGATTGCTAGCTGTCCCATTGAAGGAATGGCTTCCAGGAATACTCCTCCTGCCCACTGTGTCTGCTCACCTGGCCTTGTGACGCGACTGTACGGAGCCAGAGGATGCACTGAAAATATGGGTGCGGTCTGTGGCTTCAGCTCAGGAAGTACGTGGAAAGCGGACAAGAAACAAGAAACAACAACAAAAACTATTAGTAATCAAAACTAATTTTATCTTTCTATTCTCTCCATCCACAATGATATCACAAAACTGTTGTCGTAGGAAAAGGCAATCAAAGAGTAGAAGCCAAAACAATGAAGGAAAGAAATCACAGAGGGGTTTCCGGCAGTGCATTAGTAAAGAGTGGCACATTATTTTCTTGGATTGTGTTATGGCCCGTCGGATTGGTCAGTTTTTAAAAATGTGTAAATTGTGAGGGCTTTCCTCATTCCAAATAGATATTTTGGTAACATTTTTTCTTAAAGAGGACCCACAAACCTGGACCTGATTTCTGCCCGAAGTCATGCTCTCAGCAAGGGTGATATTCTGTCCCCTGTATCAGAAGGTTCCCCTGATCTCAGTGCAGACATTGAGGCCTGGGAAAGCCTAAGCTCCCTGCACGTTAGAAAGTGCTACAGGTGTGCTGTAATGGAGAGGGACGCTGCCTGTCCTCTAACAGCACAGCAAAGCTCGGAGCCTTTGAATATTTTCGAAGCCCAAACAAGAGATGGGGACAACTTACAAGTCGCTTAGCCTTTTGTGATCTGCTGTAGTTTTACTTCTAGCCCTATCCAAAACAGAATTTGCTGAGGAAATTTCCTTGGCCATCTCAGTCCCAAGGGCGTTTGGTGCGCTCATGGTCTGCTCTGCCTCCCCGTGGGATTTTGGGCAGTGGACTCAGAAACAGGACTAAGGGCAGGTGGCCACAGGTGCACTTAGAGTCAGGAATGAAACTTACTGTGTCCTCTGTGACCCCAGACCAACCAACCTCCTCATTCATTCTGGCCCCAGCGACTGCAGGGCTGGAAGCCTGTCTTCATTTCAGGAACTTGTTTTTGTGGCTTTCACTTCTCCCCCTGGTGTCTGGGCTGCAAATTGCAGGTGATGACAAGGCCTCTGTTCTCCCCACTGAACAAAAGGCACCGGCTGTAGTAACAGGCTGACTTGGTCTACCCAGGAATGCCCCTCCTCCTGGCTCCCCTGGCAGCCAACCAGGGCACAAAGCTGGTCACAGTCCTGGAGGAAGCGTCACTGGAGACAGGCTCAGAAAGGGGCTGCTTTGCTTAGAGGCTGCATGCAAGATGGGGAACAAGGCACTCATGAACTCCAGGATTAAAGAAAATTTTTTTGTTTGTTTTTACTGAGAGAGCAAGGTCTCATTTGGAATTCTAATAAGCAGAGAAACTAAAGGCGGCAAAGAGTCACTGGTGTAAGAACAGTCCAGCAGAGGCCTCAGAGCCTGGCTCGCCTGCCTTGGGTGTCCCCAAGAGTTATCTGTTTCTGGCCTACGAGTGCAGGGCCCTAGGGCTATCTATACTCCTCAACATCTCTCTTTATGTCCCCCTGTGAATGAGCAGCATACAAAAGAGTGAACACATACTGTGGGTAGAAAAGGGGCTGTGTGATAAATCTAACCTCACAGGGTGATCTGATCATAAATTCCTAACTGGGCAGGTCATAGGGGGTAGCCACAGCCCAGGCATACAACTTCCCCAGTAAAAGGTTATCTTTGCCTTAAGCAAGCCCTGTCCATCAGTTTTTGCACATCTATGTTAACTAACACACCTTTGAAATGCCTCTTTTTCAGACCTCTTGGCAGTGGAAACATAACCATGGGTCAAGAGGACACACAAGCTTGTTAACTGTCATGTAATCTCATCGCAGAGATTTCCCTGCCTAGCTTTCTCCCACCCTCATGTAATCTTCCTTCTGTTCCCTCCTTAATTCCTAATGAATAAAATAAACTGCAAACTGTTATTCTTGGAAGCATTTTTTCTCAGCCTGTTGAGGTCTTGCTTCCAGGTGTGTCCTGTTTGGCTCAAGTAAACCCTAATCAACTCATAAAAAATTTTCTACAGGTGTAGATATTCTTAAACTGAGAATAACAGAGCCTGTGTTCCTCTCTTATGTGACCACAGGCACACTCAGTCACACTCAGCACAGTAAACTCTACACACAATGTACATAGACAAAAAAATAAATAGTATTGGGGATAATGTTATGGGCTGAATTGCATCCCCCCTGATATTCATATGTTGAAGTCCTAAGCTCCAGTACCTCAGAATGTAACTGCATTTGGTGATAGGGTCTTTAAAGAGATAATTAAGTTAAAATAGGTCTCTACCCAGTATGACTGGTACTCTTATAAGACGAGGAGATTAGGATACAGACATGTACTGAGAGAAGACCATGTGACAACACAGAGAGAAGGTGGCCATCTAAAGCCAAGGAGAAGAAACCAACCCTGCCTACACCTTGATCTTGGACTTCCTGCCTCCAGAATGGTGAAAAATGAAATTTCTGCTGTGTAAGCCTGTACCAGTCTGTGGTACTTTGTCACAGTAGCCCTAGCAAACTAATATAGATAATGCTGTCCAATATGGCAGCCACGAATCACATGATAACTGAGCACCTGAAATGTGGCTAAGTGTGACTGAGGAACTGGATTCTGAATTTTAGTTATTTTAAGTTTAAATATAAATAGCCATACATGGCTGCAGCATGAGATAACTCGGTGATGGGGCTCATGGCACGCTGTGACCTGTCTACGCAACAGCTACCTTCCTTCTTCTTTGCTCACTAAATCCCAGTTTTGTTCAGGCAGTCAGAAGCCAGGTGCTTCAGGAGGGAGTGAACTCTTTCCAAGTTTTCTCAGGGGAAGGAGAATCTTGACTAGTCTAAGCCAGTTATGGGAATTATATTTCCCTTGCTAGAGGCTGGGTTAGGAAGAGGCAAATGATGCAAATCTGGCCAATGAGATAGAGGGGGAAATCTGTGGGAGGAATCTGAGAATGCTCCCCTCGATCTTCAAAAGGGTCACAAAGAAGGGATAGTCTCTCTTCCGGCCCTAAGATTTTTAGGTGCCAATGTGATGCTTAAGATTGCTGGAGCCATCCCATGCCCATGAGGGGAGGCCAGCCAGTGTGCTGAGGATGGCTGATCTAAAAGACGGAAAGAATCTGTATCTTCAGTGATAGAGCTGTGTCACAATATAGCCCACCTTGGTACTCACCTACCTCCTTTGCTATGTGAAATAACAATTCCCTTTATTAGTAAAGATATTGGAAGCTGGATCTTCTGTTAAAAGCAATCGAAAGTATTGTCTTGGGATTAGCAAATCATGGCAGGCAGTCCTTGTTTCTGCCTCCGATGCCAATGCTATAAAACATGGCAATTTTTTGTCATCATTCTTCTCAAGCTCACGTTCCAAGCAGTCACTACCAATCCACTGGAGTTCATATGCTAGTGAAAAATCTGTTTGCTATTTCTGCTCTGGGGCAAAAGAACACACGTTTCTGCTTTGTCCCAAACTCCCCCACAAACATTTTCTTCCCATTGGTCCCGGCTAACAATTGGAAAGTGTTCCTGTAAAATCAACAAGACATCAATACCCATGACACCAGCCCACACAAACAATTCAAATACGCCTGAATCAAGGGAAACAGGTTTTCATGATGCCCAAGGACATTTAAAAAGGAACCTACTTTTTAAGGGTCAATTCATGCTTGGAAGGGAAGTCAGTCACACAGCAATCTTTATTTGAATATAATGGAGCACAAAAAAATGCTCTTTTATTAATCTGATGTACATTAAATATCTTTGCAGCTGTTACATGAATGTTAGGTATCTGGCATATAAATGTATACACACTTCCACATGTGACAGATTGATGATACTGTACACGAGTCATCCCACACGAAGCATGCCCCTTCACAAGGATACGCATGGCTGTCTCGGGACATTTGTCAAAACACACTTGGTCAAACATTTTGGCAATCAGGAATCAGACACAGAGGAGCATACCAGAAAGATGAGTTCACAACAGAACCAGCTGTACTTCAGATGAAAACTCCAGAAAGTTGAAACAGAATTTATTGGGGTTCACACATGCAGCACGTATATACAGTACAATTAGGGTAACTGGAACATTCATAGCAGGAGGTCTTACAGAGCAGTAAAAACAGAAAAGAAACAAAACAAAACACCCGAACGCTAAAACCAAGGACAGGCCCACTGCCAAGATCGCATCGCAAAGGAGAGTGGGTTGGAGGCTTACCATGTGGGAAATGGAGGTTCATCTGAAAGAAAAAGCCCTTCCAGGACTTTATTTACAGTATCTAGACATTAGTGAAGGACATATAATCTGTTCAATATGATCCTGGGTCAGGGCAAGGGTACATAGCCACATTTGGGATGCTGTGAAAGCACATATCAAGAAAGAACATTTCTTTTTTTCTTCTGTTTGACTTAGGACATAGATTGGGTACAATAAATGTATAACAACAGCAGTGGAAATGAGATTAAGTCATTAATCTATCCTGTTCTAGCTGGGCAGGCATGGGGAATATCACAGGCAAGGGAGGGGTTCCCTTACCGGACGCCTACTTGGGTGAGAGGGGTGACACTGTGTAACTTCAAACACGTGTGTTTGTGTTTGCACATAATAAAATAGCCAATTTTCTGTACGTTCTTCCTGAAGGAACAATATCCATAGAAAACAGTGGATTCCCAGCACTGTGAGTCCGGGTTTGAGTCAATACAAATGCAGAAAGAAATCCTTTGTGTGCCGACACAAGGCTGAGCTTGCTAAGTCTTTCCTCCCCTCAGGCTTATGGGCAATGCTGACCTGCAAACCCACGGGACTCAATGTGGTATGGACTGGGTCTCTGCCATGGGAGACGACACATAGCTTCGGCCCCTGGGAGCAGGCTTGGTCTGTCGTTCTCCACGCACCTGAAAGCTGCTCAGGACTCTGCACCTTTGCTTCTAGGGTGGGCCACTAGCTTGGTGTTCAACCCTTTCTGAACAGAGGGCTGAGGGCTGCTTTTTCCTCCTCCTAAATCTGGGCACTCTTGGCTTTAAAGGGAGCAAGAATGTGGTAGGGTAGGCAGAGAAGGGGCAGCCTCTGCAATTTCAGTATTTACATCTGAATGGAAAGCACCCAGCCTTCTGCACCAAGTAAGACCCTCTGTATGCATGAAGAGATGTGTCTACCTTCCACAGGTCAGTGAATTCTGAGACACGGGTCTCTCTTAGATTTCATGCTAGTGGTGCACATCCTATCTGTCACCCCACTCAAGTTGAGAAGCAGTTGGAAATCTAGCCCAGTTCAGGGAGTTGTGTCAAGGCCAACAGTCTAGAGCTCACACCTCCTGCACCCACTCCCATTCAACACATGCTACCTTCTCTGGCCCTCCACCACACGCGTGGAATGATCACCACGTTCTTTAGTCCCAAGCTCCCCACTAAAGTGTGGCCTTGCTTTTGTACACTGCTAGAGTTAAGAGGTGACAAGAAGAGGAAAGTAGAAAGAAGAATAGAAGGGGAAGAAAGGAAGTGAGTGTGTACCGCCTAGGGAGGTTAAGGAAAAGAGAGCTAGTGGGTAAGAAAGGAAATCAGGGCTCCCGGAGGGGAAGGTGGAGGGTCACTGACCACCGCCCTCTCTCTGCTCTGCCTCCCCTCAGCCCTCAGAACCCCAAAGGTCCTCTGCAGCTTCAAGACACTTTGCAACAACCAAATACTGGTTTTAAACTGAAAACTGACAATCCACCACTGACTGTCAGAACTTGCTTTCTGCGGCTTATCTGCTGAGGGTTAAGAGGGGGAAAGCTGCTCTAGGATATCTGTGAAGACACTTGACTCAGTGACCAGTCTTCCAAATCAGAAAGGAAACATGCTGGGAAGCTGAGGCCAGGGGACATAGCAGCAGCTGACGGATTTGCTGACTCTGCTCCGCTCCAGAGAAAAAAGCCCAGCACGCCTGCTCCGAAACAGACTCCACAGCCCCCACCTCGAGGTTCAGGCATGGAAAGAATACCTTGGAAGACACTGGGACTTTCAAAATGAACATCCCTATAAAGATGGGCTATCTTTGTTGCTGATTCTTTTCCTTGAATAATACCTTAGAGCAATTTCCTGCCAAGACATTTAAAGAAATAGCACATATGTGTCTCCATTTTTCTCATTTCCTAAGTGCTAGTTAGTAGTCCCTCCGACAAAGGCCAAGCCACTTTCTCCTTCTGTCAAATATATTCTCGATTTCCAAGGAGTTCCTGCACTGCCCACTGTAGGCAAGTAGTTCTTTTAAATTAGGAAAAATAAAGCTTTGTGTTTATGGGGAGAGCATCTCAACATGTAATGGGGTCAATATAAAACCACCATTACAGATGTTTTCTCTTTCACTCCCCGTATGTCCTGACATCATTTAAGTCCTGCAAAGAGTTAATCATCTCCATGTAGTACAGTGCCTCCATGGGAGGTGCTCAATAAATATTTGTCAAATAATCACATGAGATGACAAGAGATAAGCGAATGCTCTGCCAAGTTCCTTCCCCCACCCAGCCCTGTGAGCTTTAAACATCCACGAACTGCATCCTTGTAACTCAGAGTTCTGGGATTACAAAATTGGACCTAGATATTGTTTGAGACAGACTGAACGAAACCCTGGCAATGGCTGTAACTGGTGGGTGAGACGCTATCACGGCTTAGAGCAGATGGCACGGCACTCAGAGAACTGTCACGCCTCACCTGAAACAATGAGGAGATACACAACACATCTAGGAGACACCAGTAATTTTCTTTTGTCTACATCACACCGATAATGAGAGAAGCTTGACTCAAAACATACTTTGCCTGACAGAACCAAAAACTGTAAGAAACATAGTCCATTTCTGAGTGCCCTACTGGGTAGGTTGCTTTGGTTGTCGCAACATGACTGGTGTTTGTGTAGGCTTGGTAACTGGACTAAGTTCAGCATGATATAGGAGAAAGGAAACCCAAATATATAGCCAATATGCACCTAAATAACCAACCAGTTGTCTTTCTATGATACCAGGTAAAGGCCAAATTCAGACATTCCTGACTTCAGAGCCTTTAATGCATGAACAGGGGAGGTGTTTTACTGAAAAACTACATAAAGGCCGTGTTGATACTGACTAGAAAAACAACTGGAGAATATCATATTCTATTTGGCTTGGGAGGGGGATCAGAAGATATTCCCAAGGAACGCTTCTGAAATGATACCAGGGTTTAGAACGCCTAAAAACTGTACCCTAATTTCTTCACTGGAATCTTTGCAGTGACATCTTGGACTCTCCCTCTGTCAACATTTCTTTTCCCACCTCTCTCGATCTCTCAAGGCATCCAGAAAAGCAGCTAAGCAGCTTTTGGTGCAAACCTGAACTCTGATTTGGTGAGATTTGTAAATGCAAGTGCCAACTTAGGAAAAATCATTTAAAAATTCTGAGGGCCTCGGTCTACTTAAGACCACGTTTAAAGACTTCAGTGGAGTAATCAGTCAGGAAAGCTATAGGATACAGCCTTTGTGATAGTATTGTGATCAGTCTCCTAACAGTGTCTATTTGATACTGTTAGGGTGGTGGGTCTCTTTCCTGGACAGGCAATGATAACTGCCAAACTAGCACTGAATTGAGATAATGCTTGGGATCTTAAGAAGCTGACAGCACAAACAACATGGGGACTATATTCTCTGGCCCCTAGGGGCTTCCAAAACAACTTCCTGAGCTTTTGTATGTGAGCCTCGTTCCTAATTTTTCAGTTTCTGAACTGAACCTACTTGGTGCTTGTAAAGATGAGTTGAGCATCAAAAGGTAGATAGTCAGATGAAGCTATTTTCATGGAGATCCTCTAGAGACTTGGACTAGTCCCAGTAACAAACTAGTCCCAATCCTTTACAGACAGGGAAACTGAAGACCAGACAGACATGTTTTCATGTCTGACATTCTCCCCAGCAGGATCTGGGTCTCACTGTTGGTTAGTGGTGGAGTTTGGGCTAGGACCCATCTATCTTATCTCCTAGGGTCAGCACTCTGGGCGTAAGATGACCTGGGTCATCTTACGGGTTTGGCTTCCAAGGCACAGGGTTGCATGGGAGCTGCGTGTTGTAAGACCCATTACTTGGGGGTGTAACATGGTAACATGGTATGGGATTTACAGTTTGGAGCAGTTGTTTTTACCTACTGAGAGAACCCAGAGATAATAATAGGATTTAGAAGGATTCTGGATTGGTTCCAAAGAGCGATGAAGAAATTTTAGATAGAAAAGGAGTTAGAAATATAGGAGCAAGTGGTACTGTTTCCCAGTCTTTCTCTTTTTTACATACTCTCACTTTCTTTCTACTATACTTGAAATGAGATGCTGGGGGTATGTCCCTGTGCCAGCGGCTTCCTACATTGATAGAACTGAGAGTTTCTGTTTAATCGCATGGCTATATCTTAATCCAGCTAACACCAGAACAAGCCAGACAGGCCACACTACATACTTGGGGGAGAACTTGAGCTCTCAAAGAAAATCCAGGGATGGGAACAATATGAGGGAGGCAGAGGAAAGTATACAAAAGGTGGAAAAGGTGGTGACCAAGAAGGTTTGTGACCACAGACTGTCCAGAAGATTAGAATAGATCCCTCTTGGGCCACCTGGGAAGCTTGGACTAGGTCATGAGAAGGCCAAGAAAGGCCCTTCTGAAGGGGATGCATAGTGGTAGGTCTCATGAAGTGGGGTTCTGCTGGTTTTTCCTATTCTGACCCAACCTGGCATTCAAATAAAATTCTGTGTAAACGGGGCTCCGTGGCTTGGGAGGTCTATGAATTTAGAGGTACAACAGTTCGCTGTCACAGAAGACTAGAGACAGTAACATGCATACACACTTCTGTTTTTCTTTTGAAATGGATCAACGGAGATACACATCATACTTTTGCAGTAATTACTGCACATGTTACAGCCAACTAAAAAAAGCCCTGCTCTGGTCCCCAAATAAGTCTTTTTTAAGAAGATAAATCAAGGGGTAGAGAGGTGGAGACATGAGTCCATATGGAAGAAGAATAACATACAGGGCACTTCCCTGGTTTCTGACTGCTGGCTTTGTTCTCCAACTATATTACATTGGGCAGATGTGATAGTATGTTCTGTTTCTTTCCCTGCTTTGTGGATATCAGTCTAATAGATCTCATCTAGTCTTTACTGATTTTCCTTCTGCCAGCCACCTTAGCAGTTTTTGGTTTTACTCTTCCTGATGTTCTGGCCCTCAGTTCATATCCCCAGGGAACCACCCTCTTCCTGACAGCCCCAACCCCAGGCTGCCCTCCTACAGACCTGAATTACTTCAAGGGGGAGTCGATTAATGGCGTAGGTTCATGAAAGAAGCTTTTCACAGAGTCTGAACTCTGCTGTCTGGAGCTCTAGGAGGATCATTAGGAAGGGGAGAGGGAGGCAGAGCGGCCTCTGGGGTTAAGACATCTTTGACTGTCATGACTATTGGAAACAAAGGCTCTCCTTAGCGAGGCCCCAGGGCTGAGGCCTGCTGGAAATGACTGTAATAAGTAACAAGGATAACCCTCTCACAAGACACAGAGAGTTAAAATAGGAATATTGTTTTAATATGGGATTTATTCCTGGCTGCTGGTCATTGCTGCAAGTCTAGAAGGAGGCTTCAGATTTCAAAGATGAGTAAAAAGGACAAGCTTGGAGGAGGGGCAGGCCCAAAGGGTTAAGAAGGTCACAGTAGCTGACAGCCTGTGGGAATGTCCTGCTGACCTTTCTCCTCCAGTACCAGGCCGATTCCACAGATAAAGTGAGCAACCCAAAACCACCAGGAGAGGCTGCTTTCTCTGCCAGAGGGCCCCTTGGAGTATGGCAGGCTGTGATTTCACACAGAGCCAGCAGCCAGGAACACACTAACCAGTGCCCCAGCCCAGTGGAAGACAAGAGGAATGGGACCCGCTTCAGTGATGCCAGCTATAGAAAGTTCCAATGTCAACTACCCGGGTCACTGTTCCTCAGGAAAGTGGTGCCCTCAAGGTATCATTTTGCATTTTCGAATGGCTTTAGGTGGGAATGCCTTCCTAACTTGCAATTTACAACTTAGATGACTGACAATCTGCTATCTAAAGACAGTTTGGATGACAGGCAGAATCAGGTAGGCAGACCTGTTTTTTTTAGAAAGTGACTTTCTTTCCTTGCATCTGCTTTCTGGCAAGGTCAATGGCAGCTAGTGGTGGATGGGGGGTGGGCATGGAAGCCCGAGATCTCTCTCTGTTCTCTGACTTTCTAACAATCTGAACCACATGCCACAATCACAGACACTGTGACTGTCCCTTTCCCTCATAGTTTTCATAAGTTTAATTAGGCTTTCTGGCAGAAATCTTGCTTATTCAACTCACTGAGATTTTTGCTGCTAACTGCTGAGGCTTTATTTTTCTTGTCAGAAGAGTCACCTTAATTGCCATGCCTGAAAGAGCCCCACCCAGCTCTGTTTGGTACCACAGAGTTTTCTTTGTGGTACCCTGCTGTGACAACGAGAATTGCTGGGTGTCCTTTTCTAAGTAAACAGGAAATATCACTCTGTTTGAAAAAAAAAGAAAACAAAAGGAAGAAAAGTTAGAATCCCTCTCCTCAGCACAAAAGCAATAATCTGCCAACTTATATTTCCTGTGAATGCTGAACTAGGAGCAGGAACTATTTCTTACAGCAGCACTGTCCTCTTCTTAGCTTCTAAACCTCCAGCGAACGGAATCTCGGGGAGGCCCAGCTCACTAGGAAATTTAAAAAATGTTTCCACTGATTTTGGGGAGGCAGGAACATCACAATGAGGAAAGGTAACAATGCATAAGAAAAACCAAAAACCAAAAACCAAAAGCTGTGCAAAATCACATTGAAGGGGCAAAATGGTATGCATCTAAATTGTAGTGACAGCAAGAGTTAGTGTTCTGATATTTGACCACCTTTGTATATCCGAAAAATCCGAAGCCTTGAATCAGTCAGGAGAGTTGACACAGACAGGGCAGGAGGAACAACCACAGGATGCATGGCTTGTTTCCCTTTACATCAGGACCTGGGTTTGTGTGTCGGGCAGGCGCAAACCCACCAGTCCCCCACACACAAGCACAGTGGAGGCCAGCAGGATGGGGATGGCTTTGGTGATGCTCACTAGGGAGCCGAATATCAAGTTCCCAAGGACAGCCGCGGCTTTGCAGAGTGCATTCAAGAAGCCAAACCCTGTTGCCCTGCAAAGAAAAGAGATACAGACAAAGCTGAGAAAACAGCTTCCAAGATTCCAACTTTAGATGCAAATGTCTTACATGATACTTTCCAATAATCTCCAGGTAATTGTTTTGTGTCTCATTAGAGCGAGTCACTAAATGGTTGTCAGCACATCTGGAGGGAGGTAGCCCTAGTTGTTGGTATTGTTCCTTCAGCCCTCTATGGACTTTCTTTCCACCTCCACTGATGCTTATTCTGCCCACAAATTCCAATTTCTCAAGAGAAGAAATTTCAGGGAGTAAGAAAAGTCTCTTCTCTCTTCCAGAGTTAAATGACAATGGATGACAATACATTTCTTTAGTTTTCTTTTTTTACTCCCTATTTTTCTTAGTTTAATTAATGGGCAAGGTTTTTAATAACAAAAGCCCATTTTCAGGAAATATCAGGGATGACTCAGTTGTATTCCTGATCTTTCCAGTGCCATGGAGGTTACTACCACGCACTCTTCCCAACTGTTTTTGGTGGCAGGCAGAAACTGAATACAGAGCTGCGCGGCCCATCGATGAGCTACGGACACATTTCTGACATCCTTGTCAGGGTTCCAGGTGGGAAAGCAAGTCCTGGAGGTTATTACAGAGGAGAATCAGGTTGCCGGCCTAGAGATCTCGCTTACTCCGCTGGCATTTCAGATGTGCAGGTGGTATGTCGATAGGACCCATCCCGTTCCTTAAGACATTCTTTGGGAAAGAAAAACGGCTATCTTTACGTGTGTTGAATGTGACTTTACTGAAGCCTTTTAGGCAGAAAACTGAATTTTATCCATGAGAGTATTCAGATCACCGACATCATGGAGATACTATGAATTTCCTCTGCTTTTATGTCAGTTCAGTTTTTTGTCTATCACGGGGTACACATGTGTATTAAAGGCACATTGAATGTAGGGTAATCGTTGGGTACGTTTTTTCTCCTCCAGAGGGAAATGCATTTTAAGAGTTGCAAAATGCAGCATTTAGTACACATTTTTCTTTGACTGATTTGCAAATGTGTAAGTGTGGGTTTTCTTGTGCCCATCATAACCACTCATCACTACTTGTGCTGTGCCTAGTGATATTTTCTTCAACGTGGAGATATTTATTGAGGTTATTCACCACCCACCCCTCTTTCCTCACCACAGGAAAGGAATCAGCCCTCCTCTTGGGCTGCAGGAACTGAGCCTGTGAGTTAATGCGTGCTGCGGATTTCACTCATCAGAACAGACCTAAAAAATGAACAGCAAGCCCTGACTTTCTTTCTGGCCATGACATCTAGAGAGCAGAGTAAGGAAGGGGTGTGACAGAATCTCTACTGGAGAGAAACAGGAACTTCTTGAGAAGAGAGTACGCTAACTGTGTAGTCTTCTTATTATTCTTGACTTGTTTTTAAAGAAAGGGACTACTCATAGCAACAACCGCCAGAAAGAGGAGATTTAATATATTGATAACTATTTTCAAGTGTAATCGCTTGGGGCTACATGTTGGGTACCAAAGAAGACTTATGTGGCATAGTATCATCACCCACAGCCTTCCCCATCTCCACAGAGATGATGCCATGAGGCTGAAAAAATTTAAAATTAATAGTCTGTTTGGCTCCCATTAACTAGGACTTTTGACTTCCCATTCAGAAAATTGTACGAATGTATTTAATAAATATTTCAATAGTGCTATGTGCCAGGCATTACTCTAAAAAATAATGAAGACTTCTTTGAGCAGATTTAGGTTTACAAAAAAATTGAGTGAAAAGTAAAGAGAATTTCCATATATGCCCTCCCCTCATCCAGGCTCCCCTATTGTTAATATCTTAGAGTGGTGCATTTGTTACAACTGATGAGCCAATATTAATACATTATTATGAACTAAAGTCCATAGTTTATATTAGGGTTCACCTTTTTGTTATGTATCCTATGGGCTTTCACAAATGTATAATGGCATGTATCCACCATTATAGCGTCATACAGAATAACAGTTTCAGTGCCCTAAAACTCCCCTGTGTTCCCCATCTTCATCGCTTCCTCACACCCTCCATCCCCCCAACCTCTGGCAACCATTGATCTTTTTACTGACTCCATAGTTTTGCCTTTTCCAGAATGTCATATAATTGGAATCATACAGTATTTAGCCTTTTCAGATTGGCTTCTTTCACTTTTTGTTTAAACTACATTATAATTTCATAAATTACCAAATACATCTTTTGGTAGTAAAATAAGCTGTATTGTTGCTGATAAAATAGAAAAACATTCTTCTGTATGAAGAAGTCTCTCAATGCTGAGACTGCAGAATGACCCATGTGGAATTTATATCTGTGTTAAAATAGCCATATTTTCCCAAGCTATAAACCTCTGGTATAACTGAGATCAGGCCATCTCCTTATATCACTCAAACTGTACCAGATGAAAGGACAACTTCCTGAGATTTCTGGGCAGCACTAAGAGATGTGTCAGAAGCATCTGGTATCTGAAACTTCTAAAAAAAGACGATCAAATCCTTATTTCCTAAGACTTTCCTTTTTCATTTACCAAGCAGAGGCAGTTGACATGGAAATCTGGTGCGGCAAATAGCCTCCTTAAATTAATGTTGGCATTCTAGAAAATGTGCCTGTCCTTTCCTTGGATAAGTAAATTATTTCTTCTAATGCTTGTAGCTAGAAGGTGTGATTTTCATTGGAGGCACAGATGTCTTAGAAAAACCATTCTTATAGTGTCTCTCCCTTGGGGGTTATCTGTTTATAAAGAAGCTTTTAGTGTATTTATTCCCTTGCTATTGCTTAAAGGTATGGCATTAACTTCTGCAGGCGTGCAAACCACAAGCTACCTTGTTCTCCTAAAGTCCTTTCAGGATGGGGAGCTCAGAGCATGGAGGGTCCCCCTTTGCCAATGTAGCAGCATGACAAAAGACGTCCTGTGCCGTCTCTTAACCAGCAAGCACCACAGAGAAAGAATGAATCATTTATCATCTTTCTAGAAGCTCCATCCCTGGTTCCCCCACCTCGCCAGCCAGCATCCTTTGTTTTCCATCCTTGCTCAAACTATGTATTTAAATCCTTTAAATGGGAATTCTTCTCCCCAAAGAGTACCCTGTGAGTGTAGCAGTCCTATCCCCCATTCCATCGAGGTGGCCCTTCTCCTTGCACCATGAATTCCTTGAGAATCAGGTGTTGGTCCAGGCAGCTGGCTTCAGCTCTGCTGCTGGGGAACATGGCTGCCAGAGGGTCCCTTTGCTGCAGCTGGACTGTGGCTCCTCCTCCAGGGCGTTCACAATTTAGTGCGTTCTAGTTCATTTACATAATTTATATAACTGTATGCACTGATTGGTGGCCTGGAAAAGGAAACTCTATCCATTCTGGATAGAGTGAAGGTAGCTTTGCCTTCCCATCCAGCCTCTTTCTTATTTGGCTTCTCCGACTTTAGGGCAGCATCAGCTGGGATTTTTTGAGGCTCTTGGGGAGAAGAAAGGGACGCTGAATGATGATGGCAGCACTGGGCAGTGACTGACACATGGTGGTAGGTGACACGATGAGTGTTAGCCACTGTTTTACACATCCGCTGAGATATCTGCCCCATTAATTGATGAAATTGTTAGGGGGGGGGAAAATTTAAATGCTAGGTTTTGAAAAGGGCTGAACTGCTGTAGATCCAGATTGAGTTCATGGGATTTACCTGTTAAAGGGTAAAATGTGAGCATTCTCTTTATCTAGTCTAAACTTTGGAAAGGAACCTTCCAGGACAACTCAGTCCAATCATTGGTAGGAGTGTCTCAGCATGGGGCATCTGGGAAAGTACAAACAATCCTTAAGTCAGGAACACACTGTGATGCAAAGATTCAGCTCGAAGTTGACTAATTGAAATGCAGAATAAATTTCATTTTTCTCATAAAAACAATATTACACATGATGGCTACATTCCCCAGGTTAACCTAAAAAAAGCTACTTTAACACTGAATCCATCTGAGCTATAGGACTACAATGCTAAGAACACCAGAAACCCCCTGAATATTTGTCTAAGAAGCAAATGTGTCATTAATATAACCCTAATTTACATATTTGCTTATGCATTTACTCATTTAACAATCATTCATTAAGCATCTATTATATGCTAGGCACTGCACTAGGCACCAGGGACCCCAAAATGAACATGACAAAGTGCCCGTTTGCAGTAAGACAGATGCAAAGACATCATGATAACACAACATGCTAAATGCAGCGATAAAGATACCTATTGGGTATTATAGGGGCACAGAGGATGGGAAGGGATCTCAGGCTAGGATGGGGTAGTTGAGGGGAGTTTTCTCAGAGGGGATGGGTGAGAAGAGAATTGGGTTGAAGGAATGGGAGGAGCTTGCCAGGTGAAGAATGGAATGTGAGCAGAGGTGGTCGCTGCTTCTCACATCTTCCTAACTTATCTCTGTGGCATCCTGCCTTAGGCATCCCCTCCAATGTCTTCTCAAGTGCCAGTAACCTGCCTACCATCAGTCCCCAAACAAGTTTCCCACTGCCTCATGCAGCCGTTCTCAACTTGGGGTGAGGAGAGCAATCTGGTTGACTCGGGAACATAGACATGTATAACCACAGCCTCGCCTAGCGGTGTTCAAGCCTAGGCGCATAGTATCACCTGTGGAACTGTTAAAACAGTGATCTATATGGCAATACCAATGCCCAGCATCAGGCCCACAGAAATTATGACTTTACTGCTCTCCTGGGGGCTCAGGCACTGGTAGTTTTGGAAGCCTGTGTGATTTTAAAGTGTATCTAGGGCTGAGAACCCTGCAGTCTCCCACAGACATCTGCATTTTTTAATTGATTTGGATTTACTGTTACATACTAAAGGAAATTACAAAGGCAAAACGTCCACTCCACCCTTCAACAAATGATTTTCATTTCTGAGTTCCCTTTCGAGTGTTTCCAATCATATCCATATTTTTACAAGTCACAGGGTTGATAGAAATTTGCTTTCTGCTTTTTACAGTCAGTAACGTAACTGTGTGTCCCATGTCATTTACATTTCATTTAAAAAGAAGTCATTTAGCGAATAACCATTATTTCTGTAACCATACCAGTTGGATAATTGGAAGCTGTCCAAGTTTGGGGGACCATAAATGATGCTTCAGTGAACACCTTCACATATGAGGCCTCCTCTGTTTGCATGTTTGTTAGGGACTATCAGGCAGCGTAGCACCACCATGGAAGATGTGTACCATGTGGTGCTGTGACCACAGGAGAGGAATCTCATGCCAAGGCCTCCAGCCTCTTTCTTTCCTCTCTGCTGACTCTCTTAACTTCTCTTGTGTATCCTGGTTTCACAGCTCAGTTGCACCAGAGGCAATCACTTTCTCACCTAACCTGAATCTTTTCTTCCAGCTCTTACTCAGTTGCTGTAGGTTGGATGTGGGGCAGCCATGGAGACCTTCCTGCTGGGTGAGGCCCACCGCCCTGCTCCCCTCCTAAGGGCTGGCTTGTACCAATTGCAGAGCCCCCCTGTCTCGAGTTAGCCTCAGTTAAGCCACATTTTTAGGGTGGGACAGTGTAGTTTTTACATTCACTCATCACGACCCCTATTTGGGACTGGCACAGGGATGCATATGACACTTGTGAAATGAACTAAGGAATTTCCTGATATCTTTGAAATAGGTTGAACGTAGATTTCTGCAATGGCCATTTGAATGGGCATTAGTTGGGCCATGATTGTTTACTGTTGCCAGACTATCATCTTTCTTTTTCAGAGGAAAAAAATTCTAATTTCAGATTCTTAAGTCAGAAAATACTGAATTGCTTTCTGGTCATCAAAAAAACGAGAAAGTTTGCCTCATCCAAGTAAGCAATGTGGTATGTGTGAGACCTGTGTGTGTCCTCCTTAACCTGGGCAGATGGCATCCTACAGCACTGTAAGCGGGGGGGGGGGGGGAGGGGGCTCTCCTCATTCACAGGTAAGTGCAGAAGGACTTATCTATGAGTTGTGAGCTGGGAGGAATCTCTGGGCCCAAAGCACCCGTCCATCTCCCTCTTACCCCTATCCCCATCAAGGGCCTTCCTAGTCCTTATTCCTGTTGAGATGCAAATATTCATGGAGAGGTAATAATGGAAGCCATTGTGTCTTACCATTTATCCGTTAAAGCTAGCTAGGAAGTGAGAGCCTGGGCCAAGGTCAGTAAGGACAGAATGAAAGGGAGCATTGGGGATCAACTTAGAGTTCATGTAAGGCTGAGGTTCACAAACATGGCTGTACATCCCAAAGACCAGGTGAGCTTTTTAGAAACAGATTCCCAGACCTCTATGCCAGACCTACTGGGAGCGGGTAGATATGCCTGTACTGGGGGCAGTTCCATAGAGTTACACATCTGGGTTTGAGGCTACGTGGTCCAGGGCGAGTTACTCTTTGTGCCTCGTTTTCCTCACCTGTAAATGGAGTAAAGCTACCTACTCTTATAGGGTTAGAGTGAGCATTACATGAGATTAAATGAGATGATCTAAATACTCAGCACACTCCCCATTTCTCAGATTTGGAGACTAAACCCCAGAAAACTGACAGGACTAATCTGAAGTTACCCAGCTATTTTCTAGCAGCATCTGAATTCTGGTCTCCTCCACACCATTGATGGAGAAGGTTGGGAAGAGGAGGAAGGGGGTCTTTACTAGGCAGTGCTGTGTGGGGACGGGGACCTGACAGCTGAAAGATCGGGAGGTCACAGGCTGTGGATGAGGAAAGTGGACCAGGACACAGTAGGGCAACAGAGAAGTGAAATAAGCCAGACAGAGAAAGACAAATACTGTATGATCTCACCTACATGTGGAATCTAAAACAAACAAACAAACAAACAAACAAAAAAACTCATAGATACAGGGAACAGATTAGTGGCTGCCAGAGGTGGGGGTTGGGGGTGGATGAAATGGGTGAAGGGGTCAAAAAGTACAAATGTCTAGTTATAAAATAAGTCTTGGGATGTAGTGTACAGCATGGTGACTGCAGTTAACAATAATGTATTGTGTATTTGAAAGTTGTGAAGAGAGTAAATCTTAAAAGTTCTCATCACAAGGAAGAAAATTCTACAGCTATGTATGGTGACAGATATACCTAGATGTACTGTGGTGATCATTTTGCAATACATACAAATGTTGAATCATTATATTATATACCTGAAACTAATATAATACTGTGTCAATTATTCCTCAATTCAAACAATAAAAAGAAGGGCAGCAGACAGGGAACTGAAGAGGATTCCTCCTTCACTCACAATTGGCCCAGCTAGCTTACCCTGGAGAGCAAGATAGCTCATACAGGGAGGAAAGCTATTGCCCATAACCAGCTGAATTTTAAAAAGCATGTTTCATTCATTCATTTCTTCATTCATTCACTTAGAGTTCTGGTAGTAAATAAGGAAAACAAAGTCCTGCCCTCAAGAAGCTCACATTCTAATGGGTGACAGATCATAAACAAATAAATTTATACCCTAACAGCCTGTCATCACATGGTCTGGGTGGTAATTTGCTTTAAAAGTACTTCAGTAAAAGGAGAAGTTGTCTATATACCCATAGAATTTAAAACATGTTAATCAGGAGTCCACAGTCCATAATGGCTATTTAGGGCTTTAAATATCACTTTAGAAACCTACATGAGAAGGTTTGTTAATAAATGTGGAAATAATTTTTCACTGATGATATGAATGGTATTCACGACACGCAGGTGCACCTACTGAATGGGAGAAGATATTTGCAAATGATACATTCGATAAGGGATTAATATCCAAAATACACAAAGAACTCATACAACTTAACAAAAAAAATCAATCCAATTAAAACATGGGCGGAGGACCTGAACAGACATTTCTCTCTCCTAAGAGGGCATACAGATGGCCAACAGCCATATGAAAAAATGCTCAATATAACTAATATCAGGGAAATGCAAATCAAAACAACAGTGAGTTATCACCTCACACTGGTCAGAATGGCCATCATCAATAAATCAACAAATAGCAAGTGCTGGTGAGGATGTAGAGAAAAGGAAACCCTTGTATCCTGTTGGTGGGATTGTAAATTATTGCAGCCACTATAGAAAACAGTATGGAGGTACCTCAAAAATTAAAAATACAGCTGATATGCAATCCAGCAATCCCACTTCTAGGTATTTATCTGAAGAAACCAAAAACATTAATTAGAAAAGATAAATGCCCCCCTATGTTCACTGCAGCATTACTAGTAATAACCAAGATATGGACACAACCTAGATGTCCACCGATACATGAATGGATAAAGAAGATGTGATATATACACAGACAACGGAATGTTATTCAGTAATAAAAAAGAATGAAATCTTGCCTTTTGCAACAACATGGATGGACGTAGAGAACATTATCCTAAGTGGAGTACGTCATACAGAGAAAGACAAATACCGTATGCTCTCACTTATACGTGGAGTCTAAAAAAACCAAATGAATGAATAAACAATACAAAGGAGAAACAGACTCATAGATGTAGAGAATAAGCTGATAGTTGCCAAAGGGGAGAGGGTTGGGGGATGGGGAAAATATAGCACATACAGTTCTGTACAGTATATAATACTTGATAATGATAATAAATGAGTATGTCACTGGGAAAAAGAAAAGGGATGCAGTTGATTGGAAAGAATTTTCTGTTCTTAGCACAATGGACAGACAAGCATCCTCCAAGCCCCACAACCTCATACCGGTGAAATGGTGCCCCTGGCCTAGACTCCAGATGCTAGAGTCCACTGGTCCTGTACCCCAACACAACAGCACACTCTGCTGACTGATGGGCCCCACCCAGGTCTGGTGGTCCTGCTGTCAGCATATCATGATATCCATGGCCCTGTCATGCAAGGGCTTGTTCAGTGCCCAAAGGCAGAGATATGGACTCCCCTGGAGTCAAGAACAGGCCAAATGGCTGTTTTACTGCCTGATTGCACATTTGGTAGGATCTGCTTCCAGGGCCATACAACACCTGGGGACAAGATGGTGGGTGAAAGGGACTGATATCGTCATCCTCTCACCCTCTGATTCTAATTGCCACAGACAAAAAAGGACCTGACATTTGCTGAATGGCCAAAGTGACTCAGGCACATAAAATATAAACATATATAATTTAGTGTTAAGACCTATAAAGGAAAATAAAGCAGGGACATGGGTGGAGTGTACACTGGTTAGATAAGACAGTTGAATGAAAAGTTTGCTTCATCATTCAAAAAAATAAGTGAGGTCTTTGTCTTCATGACTATAGATGTATTGTAGAATGTAGACAAGAAAGAATGAACGCAAGTGCTGTTATGGAATACCAGATGATGATGCTGTTATAGAATACCAGATGAAGAGGCAAATTCCAGATCTATAAAGGACCTGAGATACTATTTATTTCCGTCTTCTCATACTGTATCGCAAACAACTAAGGCACAGTTATGCTGAGTGATCTCCCTGAGGTCACACAGCTGGTCAGTAAGAGACCCAGGATTATGGATCTTCAAGATTGAGCATGGGGAAGCAATGAGAACTTCTCTGTCTAAACAAGAATATTCCTAAGGGGAAGGCTTAGGTTAGTTAATTCTGGGTAGATGTTTTGATTTTAGCTCATCAAGGAAGAGGACTATCCCACAGTACTGGGTGACAGCAGCAACTGCCCAGCATCAGCCGGAACAATCAGTGTTTTACTTTCAAATCCTTTCTGAGGTCATGTCTAGAAATTGTGCATGTATAAGGGGGTGGGCAGAAGGAAGCCAGTGTCCAGAGAAAGGCAGGAGATGCTGCCAAAAGATTGTCTATGAGACAGGCCTACCAGGCTGAGGGTGTCTGTGCAGAGTCAGAGCCGAGCAGAGAGAGCCTGGGTTTCACCATTTAGAAGGTGGGAGCTCCTTGCCCTGAGCTCCATGGAGGAGGGGTATAAATGGCCACTTGGCCATAAGGACACCGGAAGCATGAGCAGTGGAGTTCTACCACACCCACAGGGTGACAACAGGAAGTCACTGCCTAGTTGTAGAAGGATATGCAGGTCAAAAGTGAGAACCAAAATAAGTCAGGGTACGTGATCTATTATATTATAAAAGATGGGCCATGTTTATGACTTTCAGGAGGTTTAGAACTTTTACCAAGAGGGGAAGACAAAGATGGGAGGTGAGGTGAAGAATGGGGTGAATAAATGGTGAATAAATCCAGGTCAACCTATCACTCCACGTTCTTTACTCTTTAAAAATTCCGAGAGATAAGGGAAAATTTGTTATTATTTTTTTTTCCCAGTTGAAGTATAGAGGATGGGGTTCCAACAAAGCTCTGACTGAAACCAATAAATGATATGTATCTTCTGTTGGCATCTCCCAGTCCTATTCCCAAAGAGGGTTGAAAGAAATTTAGGTGATGGCAGTGTCTATGAGTGGAGAAATAATGGAGAAAGGAGAGGTGGAACTTTTAGCCCTTTCCCCAGAGGTGGAGAGAGGAGAGGTACTGGAGATTGAGTTTAATTGCCAGTGGCCAAAGATTTAATACATCATCCCTATATGGATGAAAACGACTCTGCTGAAAGTAACCATACAGAGCAATCTGATCATAAATTCCTAACTGGGAAGGTCAAGGTAGGTAGTCACGGCCCAGGCATATAACTTTTTTTTGGTGTGTGTGGCTTACAACAATACCCATTTATTATCTCACAGATTATAAATCAGAAGTCTAAGTTACAGCATAGCTCAACTGGATTCTTTGCTGAAAGTCCCACAAGGACAGGATCAAGGTGTCAGCAAAGCTGTCTTCCTTTCTGGAGGGTTTGGAAATGACGGCACTTTTCAACTCATTCAGATTGTTGCACAAATATAGTTCCTTATGGTTGTATACCTTCTTTAGTGAAAGACTTATCTTTGAGTTAAGCATGCCCTGTACACTGTTTTTGTGTAGCTAGGTTAACACTCCTTTGAAATGCCTCTTTTCAGATCTTTCCTTCTAAAGTGTGGCTACCCTCAAGAGGGCACATAACCTTAACTATCCTGTAATCTGATCCCTGCCTTATCTCTCCCACCTCCCTCCTTAATTGCAAATGCGTAAAAGAAACTGCAAACTTATTCTCTGAATCATTTGAAATCTTGCTTCCATGGGCCGGCGAGTGGCGCGGAGGTTCAGCGCTGGCCTGGGAAGCCAGCGGCCCCGGTTCGGTCCCACATATGAGGGCCAGTGACACTGCCCTCAAAAAAAACAAAAAAACAAAAAAAAACCCAAAAAAAACACTTCTACTTCCTGAAATCTTGCTTCCTGGCAATTGTCACCAGTTTTGGCTCAAATAAAACTCTTATAAAAATCTACAAGTTTGAGTGTTTCTTATGTGGACACCAGGGTCTTTCCACCCTTTCCTGTGTCTCTCAAATCATCATGTGCCAGTCACTGTCCATGATCTTTCTGAAATGTCACTAGTCACCTGTTTAAGACTCTGTAGTCACAATGTTATGCTTATCCTTGATGTGGAGGTGTAGTGACTAGGATAATGGTAGTGGCATTTATAGTGGAAAAATGCTACTGTATAAGAAGAAGTATATTTGGTCTTTGTCTCCAGTTCTTGGCACAGAGCTCCTAAAACCATTGGAATTTCCTGAGTGATAGGAGTGAGTTTTGTTATGCCTAAGGAGCCCCTTTTGAGCACACCTGAGTTTCTGCTGATGAGGTGACTCAACGTGTGGTCCCTAGAGAGCTCTAGGATGGGGCTGGTGACCAGCAAGACCAAGGTTGGAACTTTCAGCTGCCTTTGTGGCTTTCACCCCCTCACCTCTGGGAAGGAGTGGGATGTATGTAGCAGGAGATGAAGATCTAGAAAAACTCTTGAACGCTGAGATTTGATGAACTTCCTGGGTGATGAATAGGTGGAGGTGCTGGGAGCGTGGTACACCTGGGCAGGGTATGGAAGCCAGCCTCTATGTATCTCTTCCATCTGGCTATCTAAGCTATAGCCATTCAAAATAAACTGGTAAACATAAATAAATACTTCCCTGAGTTCTGTGAGCCATTCCAACAAATTATTGAACCTGAGGAGGGGGTCAGGGGACTCTAATTTATAGATGGTTGGTCAGAAGTAGAGGTGACAACCTGACATGAGATTAGAGTCTGAAGTGGGGGTAGTTTAATGGGGCTGAACCCTTAACCCATGGGATCTGACACTATCTCCAGGTAGATAGTGTCGGAATTGAATTAAATCTGTAAGACACCCATTTGGTGTCCAAAAGTGATGTTGTGAGAGTGAAGGAAAAAAAAAAAACAACAGAGCTTTCCCTTACAAAGGGTTTGCAGTTGTTATTTTATTTCATTTTTTAGGTATAAAAAGTGCTGCTCAATACGTACATATAATTTTAATTTCAAATTTACCTGCCTCTTTCTAAAACAATTTAGGGTAGCTTATAAAAGACACAAAATTAATGAAATCAGAATAAAACAGGGCAAATCAGGATGAAGAGGAGCAAAGCAAATATCTGGACCATGCAGATTTGGCAGAGAGACACAGGCTTTCTGCCTCTTGACTGCACAGCAGAGAAAGAAATGTGAAGAAATGTTATCATAGGCAGAAAGCACAGGGCTTGGGGAAGGGGTGGAGGAAGGCAAGGAGGAAATTCGGGGAAACAAGGAAAAGAAGAGGTAAGATCATTCTTAAGAAAAAGTACTACAGCTAACTGTAATGTTGGGTTCTCGGAAAAGTCATGATGCATTTTTTGCAACAAAAACCAAAAAAAATACGTCATGACTTTTCCGACAACCCAATATATTTTTTTTTTTTTTTTTTTTTTTTTTTATTTGAGCCATCCTGCCACCTGTTGGTGGCTCAACGGCAACTCAGCTCGGGCTGGCCTCGAACAGCTGTTGCTCAGAGCTCAGCTCGCACTCTTGAGCGAGCTCTTAACCAACTGAGCCACTCGGCCGGCCCAACCCAATAGATTTTAACACTATTAGCATTGCAGGCAGGGAAAAATCCACCTCAAGTCGCCATGACAGTTTCTACAAGGGAACCCCACCTCCCCATGGGTCGGAGTGGTCAGCGGAGACCTGCCCTGGGAGTGCCTGCGACCCACCCCTGAATATTTCCCACCCTCATTCAAATATAATCATAAATATCTTTTTTGGGGGGGCAGTTGACCTTTCTCCTGGCCTGCGTACTCTTATGCCTCTAGAAAGTATACTGTACTATGTTCTTACTTTTAATAAATCCTTGGCTTGCTGGCTTTGTTTGCATGAATTAATATTGGTACATCCTAGAATGCCTTCCTGTGATGATACAAGTGTTAACATAGGGGATTGGAATGGTGGCACTATATAGCTTCTATTTTGAGATTTGGATCTCTGGTATAATTTGATTTAATGAGTGTACTTTAGCTTGGGACTTTTTGAAAGCTTTTCTTACATTCTTTGTTTAGGGGCCTTCTCACAACATCCTGGCAGACATCATCTTCTTTAGAGTGATTGAAAAGTTGGCAGATTCTGCCAGCTTTTTTGGGCCCCAGGCAATGAGGCATAGTAGTATCAGTGAGACCAGGAATATCTTTCTCCCCTTTTTAGGCAACCTGGCGATCCGCTGCTCCCCAGAGGTCACCATATTGATGCCAAACTTAGTGGGGACACCCGATCGGCATAGCGCATTACAGCTCAGTACTCCTGGGCTCAAGCGATCTTCCTGCTAATCTTTTGGCCAGGGGAATGAAGAAGGCCAAAGAAAAACACCAGGAACAGCTTACTAAGAGACATAGGCTATCCTCTCTGAGAGCTTCTACCTCTAAGCCTGAGTCCAGTCAAAAATGAGATTTTCTATGGAGTTCAGCTTGTTAGTTGGGGTGAGGGAAGGTGCAGTTAAGCTGGTTATCACCACCTTTGCATATGTTATGTCGATTTAAGTTGGAGCTAGGAGTGGATCCCATACAGATGCAAAACCCCTCCCAAGTCATAGGGCCTGCACTGGGCCGAAGTCAGAAGAAACATTGAAACTGGTATGCATAGTTAATGTCCAGTAAGCAGAATCATTAAGACCTGGTGGAAAGGAAGTGGAAAAAAAAAGCTTTCAAAAATTCCCAAGATGGGCCAGCCGAGTGGCGCGGTGGTTAAGCTCTGGCTTGGGAAGCCAGAGGCCCTGGTTCGGTCCCACCTATGAGGGCCAGTGACACTGCCCTCAAAAAAAAAAAAAAAGTCGCAAGCTAAATTATACTTGTTAAATCAAATTATACCAGAGATCCAAATCTCAAACTAGAAGCTATATAGTGCCACTATTACAATCCCCTCTCTTAGCAACAAGGACCTGATCTCTGATAACAGAATTACCCAATTTTATCATTGTGTGTGTACATATATATGGAGCCACTTTAAAATGGAGTCAGAGCTGCCATCCCAGAGGAAATGCCTTGTAGGTCTTATGCCTCAAACCTCCAAAATGTTAAAACAGGGCAAAATAACCTTTGGACTGAGCCTAAAGCAATATTGTGTCCCAAAGAACTGTATGCAAAGATAACAAGAAAGCATGTTTGTGACTACTAGACTGAAATTAAAAACATTGTTTAGAATTAATATCACTATGTTAGCTTATTTGCACCAATAGAAATTCCATCCTTCTATTGATGTAATTATTCCCCTTCCCTTTCTCGTACAGACCCCTTGCAAAATGAGATTCTGCCTGAATCAGTGCTTCTGGAAGGAATAGCTATTCTTTTTTTTTGAGGGCAGTGTTACTGGCCCTCATATGTGGGACCCGAACCGGGGCCGCTGGCTTCCCAAGCCAGCGCTTAGCCACCGCGCCACTCAGCCAGCCCAAGGAATAGTTATTCTTTATGATCTCAAATAACTGCTGTTGCCTCTCACTTCGGCCTTTTATTTTTAGGTTAACAGTATGAAGTGAAGAGGCAGTGCAGCTGAGGGGGTCCTAGAACCCTCTGTGTACGTGGCGATTGGGATTCTAGAAACTGGGCAAGGAATTGGCAGTGCTGAAGTTCTATTATGAAAAATTACAGCCCCTAACCAGAATTCTTGTCAAGACATCTGTTTTGCCTTCCTGGGGAGGCAGAATAGGGTATTTGCACACTAAACAGTTGGGGTTTTCCTCTACCAGCAGAGCCAGCGATCAGTGGAGGCCCCCTACGATGACCCAGACCACCCTGGCAGAGATGGAAGAGGTGATGTTAGCCTGAAACAGAGTAGGTGGTACTCGCTAATTCATCAGGGCCTGGCAATACGGCTCTGGAGGACAAGTTATCTCTGAATCACTGGAGGAAGTGACATCCTGCACATTATCTGATAACACCTGCCTCAGTGCTGGAGGCCGTCAGCCAACAACAGTGTGGCTGCATGGCAATGCACCTTGCAGAACTCCAAGTTGCTGCCTGGCTGCTGGGCTCTGAAATTCATCATGTTTTGGTGTTCCAGTAACTAAACTACTACGACAGCCTGGCTCCTTGGACACGCAGGACTCCTCTGAGGCTGACACTGCCACCCACCTCCTGTCTCCCCTGCAACAGCCTTGCCAAACCTTCCCTAGGCTGTTGGTCCGGGATGGCTCTACCCAACCTTGTTTCTTCACTGGGGCTCAGGTTTGCATTGGGCTCCCCCAGGCTTCACCTCCCTTCCCATTTTTTCTCATACAGGTACTTTCTTAATAAAATCTGTCATATTTAATCCATCCTGTGCTTCTTGGAAGATCTGAGCTCATAAAAACAGCAAATTCTGTGTTTCTTAGTAGACATTTAACATTTCTGTCCTGTCCAATTTTTTTTCGCAAAGCCAGGTTTTTGCCATAGGAAAATATTCATCTTTCCTTATGGCAGATACACATCTGATTCATCTAAAATCATATCAAACTCTTACAATGTATAACAAAAAGGTAGCAGGCTATGACAGCCTTGCTTTAATATTCACAATGTACATTTAACGGTGTATCTTTTTATCCACACCTGAGCCCTGTTTGTAGGATGAGAGGTTGATGAAATAAAGCTCAACGAAAACTACACAGTCTTAATCTTGTTTCTGGCCGCACCCTTACCCCAAGGTCCCTGGCATTTACCTCAGGAGCTTGTCCAAAAAAAGAGAATTACTATTTGTTGAACAGATGAAAGAGATGCATATACGGGGTGTATGATTTCTTTCAGATCCTAAGTATTCGATGGGAGGTTACTGAGGGTCTGGATTAGAATATTTGATAAACAGACATTCGTAAGAGTTTCAGGTCTTCCGCAGGAAGACACTATAGGAGTACCTATATGTAAGCTCAGTAATAGATGCTCAAGAAGAAGAAATGCAAGTTAGACAGCCTGGACCTGCAGAGAATGTATCCCATTGGGGCCCCAGTAAACAAAAGGAGGGACTCAGGATCAGTTGAAAATTGACGTCCCAAATGTCTTTACTTAGTCCTAGCTGCACCTCCATTTTCACGGTGCAGACTATGGTGACTCCATTCTCCAGCAGAGAGAGCTTCCATGGTAACAAAGCATCATGACATAAAAGAAAGCAAGGCCATTTGTCTTCGCTCATGTCAAACAGCAAAACAGGACTTATTTCTTTTAATTACTCAGCTGCCAAAGCTCTATCCCAAAGCCCGCTTTCTAGCCCTTTCTCTGATATGAGGTGCAAAGTTGCAAAGTTGCAGTGTTTCCATTTTGGGAGTAGATGCATAATTTTCTTACCTTTTTTTGGTAACTGGAAATGGGCTGGGCTTTCCTCCAACAGACCAGGAAGGTCAAAAGATACGTTCTAGAGACCTCTCTGCAGTTGTTTAATGCAGAGCCCATGCAGACACTCGCAAACATAAGGAAAGGATCTTCTCAGGGCTGATTAGCGGCTCAAAATATGGGCCAAGAGAGGCTATGAGACCCCACCCCTCATGACAGCTTCCTACACTGTTAGTCAGCAAACTAAGTCATGGACAAAATTACATTCCTTTACTGACTTCATTGCCTTATGAATAACTCCTGTGCGCAACTATACTCGTATTCCTCTACATTTTTCTTTTTAAGAGGTACGAGTGGAATATACGACTTCATAAGCCAGATATTTTTAGGATTTTCATTTTCTTGGGGACATGACAACTTGGTTTATTTCCTGTGCCTTTTCAGTGGTCCATGGGGCAGGCACAGAATGCCTCTGCCTGGAAGCCCCCTTTTAACATACCTCCGGTCTGTGGGGTACAGTTCCACAGTGACCACATCAAGCGAGTTCCAGGCTGAGATGGTCAATCCGTTGTAGAGACACAGCATGCCTATCATCATGGATTCGCTGGTGCCAAACCATAGGAAGAAACAGCTGATCCCTGAAAGCACCATAGAGCCACCTGCCAACAAAGCAGATAAAACCCTGGGATGTCTCCTGTCCCCTTGTCAGAGCAAGGACTCTTGGGTCTTCAAGGACTCACAGCAATGCTGCGTCCCAAGGGGAAGCTGCAGACTGGGCTTGGCAAAGCACAGGTATGAGTACGCACACCTGGATGAAAGGCCTGCCTCTCTAACTGCCTTCTGAACACAGCAAGCATGAAATGCACATCATCAGTTACTCAGCTACTTAAGTGGAAAAACATACATTAGTCACACATAATTAGTTTCCCAGTCTGTGAACTCAGGCAAGCTGCTCAAATGAAAGTAGACATAATTTCCCCTAAAATTTAGTCCTAATGAAAGGTCTTAAGGGACTTCTCTCACATCTCTGTGGGGTGCAAATCCCTAAGGAGGCAGGGGGTGCAGTGGCAAACAGGCTCCCTCTGGATTGCAGGGGCAGCTCTTTCATTTTACATGAAACCAAGCACATACCTAGCATCGTTAAGCGTCCGATTCTGTCCATCAGGAGAGCAGACACAATGTTCCCTGGCAACACGGCCAATGTTCCCAGAAAGTTGACAAAATAAATCCAGTAGGCACTATAGTCATCGTCGAAGGTAATCTGGCATCCCGTTTTATTGTGAAAAAACGAGCAGTTTTGAAATTCGCTGTCAATGAATTTATATTGCTCAAAATCTGTGAACATAGAGAAAGATAATTCACTTGTAAGGGGTGTAAACATCTATTACATTATTTTGTAAACCTGAAACTAATTTAAAAAAAAAGAAAAAGAATTCATTAAGCTCTTAATAGTTGTGTACAAGTATAAGAAAGCCTATTGTGAATTCAATTTACAAACATGATATTGTAAACTGGGTGAGAGGGCTTTGAGGCCTGGGCTGGTTTGATTTTTAGTGTCTCTGCCTGGCCAAAGTGCAGGGTTGCCTCTCCATATCTGTGGCTTCCACCTTCGTGGACTGAAAATACTTGGGAAAAGGGGCCGGCTGAGTGGCTCAGTTGGTTAAGAGCTTGCTCAAGAGTACGAGCTGAGCTCTGAGCAACAGCAGATTAATGCCCAGCCTGAGCTGCCAACAGGTGGCAGGATGGCTCAGCAAAAAAAAAAAAAGAAAGAAAATACTTGGAGAAAAAAATTGTGATGTTGCTGATGTTAGTTAGTTAGGCCCACAATGGCACCTGTACTGAACATGTACAGACTTTTTTCTTGTTATTCCCCAAACAATACAGTATTAACAACTATTTATAAGGTATTTACATTGTATTAAGTATTATAAGTAATCTAGAGACGATTTAAAATATACAGGAGGGGCCGGCCAAGTGGCTCAGTTGGTTAAGAGTTGGCTTAAGAGCATGAGCTCTGAGCAACAGGGTCACTGTTCGATTCCCACATGGGCGAGTGAGCTTCACCAGAGCTGAGCTGTCGCTGAGCTGCCAGCAGGTGGCAGGGTGACTCGGCTGGTGTAACAACAAGATTGCCTGTTTGATGGTGGCTGCGCCCACCCACAACTAAGACTGAACTCGGCACCTTGAGCTGAGCTGTCGCCAGGATGGCTCAGTGGATACAGTGTGCGCTCATAACAGCAAGGTTACCGGTTCAACCCCCACATGGAAAAAAATAAATAAATAAAATGAAATATATGTGAGGATGTATGTAGATTATGCCACTACTATGCCATTTTATACAAGGGACTTGAGAATTCATGGTTATTGATACCCATGGGGGTCCTGGAACCAATGCTCATCAAATACTGAGGAATGACTAGCTGAATAAACGGATTGAAAACGGACTAAATTAAGTTGAAGAGTCCAGTTATGCTTATGGGTGGCCATTGCTAATTATATTACTTGTTTACTCCTTTATCATATTAGTTTGTTCTAATTATCATGTTATGTAAGAACCATATTATTATAGTACTGATGGGTTCCATACTATAATTACAAAAACAATTTGTTTCAAAATATGCATGAATCAGCCTTATTATTGCCATTTTATGGGACTACGAGACACAAAGAAGGAACAGGACTTCCCTTGGGTCCTTGGGGCTGGATTTAGAATTTGAGGTCTAAGTGGGGGGCCCCACTGAGGAGCAGGAGTCAGCCTCATTTGAAGCTCACTAGCATTCACTGCTGATTTTTTTTTTTTTTAAGATTTTATTGGGGAATTGGGGGAGGGGAACAGTGTTGGGGAATTGGGGAAGGGGACCAGCCAAGTTGTTGTTCTTCAGTCTTCGTTGTGGAGGGTGCTAGTTGCCATCTGGCTTCCTGTTGGCAGCTCGTGGCCTCTAAGCTCAAGGTGCTGTGTTCAGTCTTAGTTGCAGATGGGTGTAGCCACCATCCCATGTGGGAGTGGAACCCAGCAGCCTTGTTGTTAAGAGCACACGCTCTATCCTTTGAGCTACCCAGGCAGCAGCTCAGTTCAAGGTGCTGATTTTAGTCTTAGTTGTGGGTGGGCGTAGCTCACGATCGAACAGGCAATCTAGTTGTTACACCAGATGAGCCACTCTGCCACCTGTTGGCAGCTCAGGGACAGCTCAGATTTGAGCACAGCATCACTGGCCCATGTGGGAATCACACCGGTGGCCCTGTTGCTCAGAGCACGCGTTCTTAAGCCAACTCTTAACCAACTGAGCCACTCGGCCAGCAGACCTGCCTAAAAAGCTGATCATCTGAGGTTGAATGAGTTAGAAGACAGTGATAACACTGTTAAAAATAAAAAAAAATAAAAAAGACCCCAAAGACACCTGACTCCATTTTCATTTGGAGTTGGGCAGAGCTGGTTCCTATCTGAGCACCAAAAAGGCAGGGCTGGCAACAGGTTTGCACTGATACTCCTGCCAATTGCAGGCTGTTAATCTAGACTCTTCTAGGACAGACAGACCAATGTGTGGGGGTGGGAAAGCATGGGCTATGAAATCAGATAAACTTGGGTTTGAATGTCAGCTCTTACTAGTTCTATGATTATAGCCAAATTACTTAATTTATCTAAACTTCAGCTATTGTGATGAATGTCTTGATGATCTAGAGCACGGACCAGCATACAGTAGGTGCTCAATTAATGTTAGTTTCCTCCTCCTTCCCTGGGAAGTTTTCCAGACTCCATTAAATGGATTGGGCTAAAAAAAAAAAAATGCTATCTGATTAAGCAAAGCCAAATGTTATCCATCTCTGTTGATTCTAGTTCAGGCGTGCTGACTGAAGCCAACACCAGGTTTAGACACCAGGATTATCAAAACAAATAAATTACAGGTTAATTCTTTGCTTTAGAAATTATTCACCAAACATTACGTTTTCGTTTTTTGTTTTTTTTTAGCTGAACCATCCTGCCACCTGTTGGCAGCTCAGAGGCAGCTCAGCTTGGGCTGGGCATCGAACTACTGCTGCTCAGAGCTCAGCTCGCACTCTTGAGTGAGCTCTTAACCAACTGAGCCACTTGGCTAGCCCCAAACCATTATGTTTTCAACTTTGAACTTCAGCAAATCCTATTTGCACTAAATATGACAAAGGCAAACAACACACACTTAACTTTGATCCAACCTGATCTAGAGGATCCATTACTTTATACTTTAATATCCACTTCCTCCATGATCCTCTGCCCACACTGTCACATAGGTATTACACTGCTGCCAAGAGCTGCGCCCTCTGAAGAGGTCTCAGCAGAGCTAAGTAGCACACCTACCTGTGTTGTCAAAAACGGTATCAATAAAAGTGCAGTTCTTGAAGTAGGTGTTGACCGAAGTCACATCCTCAAAGGTGCAGGCCTTAAAAACTGAATCTTTGAATGTTACAGATTTGAACTTGACCCCTAGGAATCTGCCAACACACACACAAAAATTGATATCAATGATTGTCCTTCAGGATTCGAAGCTGTAAAACAGGTTTAGAGACGTGAGGCCCCTCTGTGGACTCTCCTAATTATAAAGGACATTGGTTTCTGGGTTTTCTAAGCTCTTAGCTTTTCCCTTTTCCCCTCATGCAGCCTGTCCTTTGGCTAGTCATTGCTCACCAATATTATTTTCTACCAGAAGAAGAGATGGCATTCAAGAGAACTTTACTTAGCTTTTTGCAATATTGGTAAAAGGTTTTTGGGGTATACAATTGCAAGTAGAAAGTTTGGAGATTATTTGTGGCTATTAACTCTTTATTTTTCAATCCCATCCTCTTGCTCCTTCACATATTTGCCTTTATTAGAAAACTCTCTATTTGAGGACTCTAACTTGAGTATGTGCTTCCATGCACACTTTTAATGAAAGTCTGTTTCCTCAGCTGAAAACCCAAGGTTTCTTCATTCGAGTGTGGGGATTATTTTGAAGAGAGCATGTGAGAACTCTTCATTTACATGAGGAATGATTGACTCAGGGGTCAAGAAACTCACAGGTCACACTCATTCCAAGAACACTTCTCTTTTCAGAGAAAAGAGAATTCTCAGAGTATTTTCTGAACCAAGTAGAATGATGAGAGCTCTGCTTATTTTTGGAAATGTGTAGAATGATGAAACCTGCTCAAATACAGTTTTGGGTGCAAGGGGAACTCTAGGTAGTAAAAAATGATGTCATAATGATCGTAACATTTTAGAAGAGTCCATGATTCAGATCTGTCTGTGTTGATATGGACTCCCAGGAGAAATGGATAAATATTCATCAAAGTATCTCAGTAATTTATTAAGAGACCAGGAATATACTTAGACAGTCACTGGGAGGAAGATGCTTGTTCAACTGAGGAAAGGTTTTCATATCAAATACCACTCTTATTAGGGGCGGAAGGGGACTGATCCTCCTAGGCAAGTGAGTTGACTGACTTAAAAGCAACTCAGTAGTTACTCAGTCATACTTTCAAACCTGTTCTCACCCTCAGGATCAATTGCATTTCTCAGTTCAAAGTGCACTCACTGTTGCCTAACAGACCAATCAGCTTAAAATATAATCTTATTTCAACCCCCTGCTCCAAGGGTCCAGAGTAAAACCATCTAAACTACAAATTTACCCACTAAAGGAGGGTAAATAATGGTTACATTTTAAGATTATCAATTTTCTGAAATGGAACTGAAGGGAGAAACAATTTTATTTGTTTTTTGAATTGTTAGTATATACGACGGAGTACAAATGGTACGAAATTCAAAATATTGGAAAAGGAAAAAGTAAGCCTTTTCTGACCTATGCCCAAGCCACCCAGTCCTTTTGCCCAGAGATAACCACTGTTGTCAGTTTCTCATGTGCTCTTTCGGAAGCGTTCTCCATAGAGAGAGCTAGCAAATGAGACACACTGTTCTACAACTTGCTTTGCTCCTGGTAGTCCATCTTGGAGGTTATTCCATATCAGTACATAAAGAGTTGCCATTTTCTATGTTGAACAGGAAAGCTGTTTTTTTTAAAAAATGAGTTACTGAGTGGCATTTCAAATTTCCCTGAAAGAAAATAAATTCTATCACCTTCTAAAATAAATGTATGTTTTATAAGGACTTTAATATTTTTCCCCCACCCCCAAGGACTTTAACATGATTAAAACTATTAATCATTATATTGCTAATGCAAAAAATTCTTAGTCATGATTGAATATCCAGCTTACAATTTTGACCAATATTACTAAAAATATGACTATCAGAGGCACAAACATATATTAGAAATTTCTAATGGGGTAACAATATTTTTTAAAATAAGTAAAGTAAATTTTCACCCTAGAATTACAGAGCAGTTGTCTTTAAGGGTTCTGTGGAAAAACAAGTGCAGCTTTGAGTCAGGATTTCACATAGGAGAGTGAAGGTGATTCTATATGGCTGGGATTAAGGATTAGGCCCCTCAGTGAATTATCAGTCCAACCAATCATCTCCTGATTGGTAATTCTCCTTTTCATCACAAATCATAAACATCCCACAGAATTCTTTTTCATCTTTCCAAACTGGTTTTTTGCTTTAAGGACTATGTCCACTTACTTTAGATTCTTACTTTTATCACTTTCAAAATTAGGACAATTTCCTAAGAATGATGTAAAGCATCAGGAACTCATACCAGTGATCATTTGCTCAGATAACAAATATGGACATAAATAATGTGCATCTCTTTGCCTCTTTGAAAAAATGAACCAGAATTACCTTCCTGAGCCAGTTCTCTGTCCTCATCAAGAGGCATTCCAGCCACTATACTCAAAAACATCCTTGGCTAACTTATTCAGTATTTTGGGAAATCCTTCCTGTTATCTAACTGGAATTCCTCTTGATACAATGTAACCTCAATTCTTGATTCAGCATCACCGAGAAAGTAGGAATTCTGAAGAGTGGTCCCTTTTTCAGGATAGAATACAGGCATAAAATTACAGTTCAGATTTATTTTCTGAACTAAATAACCTTATAATCCATCTTATTTTCTCATACTCGTCACTCTTTTTTAACTTATTTTCATATCTCTCCAGGGTCTCTCTAAAGTTTCTTTTCATATCAGTCAATTCTGTTACTTAATAAAATAAATGGGAAGCAGCTCAGTCTCAGGAGGAGTTTAAGTGAAGTAACTGATACACACGTGCCTTTTCTTTAATACTCATTTGGAAGTATTCACATTCAGCTTGGGAATGACTAACTGTACAGATTAAAAACAAAACAAAACCGGGCCGGCAGAGTGGCGCGGTGGTTAAGCGCTGGCTTGGGAAGCCAGCAGCCCCGGTTTGGGTCCCACATGTAGAGGGCCAGTGACACTGCCCTCAAAAAAAAAAAAACCAAAACAAAACCAACTGTGCATGTTTCAGTGCAGTGAAGGCTAATAAGAAATAAGTTCTTGTGAACAGGTTACATATTAAGTTATTTCAAACTTTCTGGACCTGCCATTGTAGTATTCCATTCCAGTATGAATTTGATTTTCCATTGTAAAGTTAATACTGAAATTTGCATATTTCTCTCTTGGCACAGTTCTAATTAGTAATGCGTATTCGTCTGATTGCAGATGTTTAATGACATCAGGGAACCAAACAGATAATCCATAGTACCTGCAAAGACAAAGAAACATGAATTTGTAAAGGTGCCAGTACACTAGAAGCAATGACATTTTCAGAGAAGTAGTAAGGGGTTCCCGGAGAAGCACTCTGATTATGACTGGCTCCCTGTGACATTATGAATCATCAAACAGTAATCTGCACTGTTCTCCCTGTGCCACAATTAGGTTGGCAAAAACTGAGCTAGAGAGATGGCCTGGAGTTACCTGGAGACCCACAGGTATGTCATTCCTGAACCCTTCCTTTGGGAAGGGACTTGCATAAGAATCCCATCCTGTACCCATATATGGCATCCTGGTCCTGAGGTTTTTCCCATTACGGGAGGCTGCTGGTAGGAGCCCCATCTCCCTGTCTGGTGGTACGAACTCCTGGTATCCAAAAACCATGAGAGAGCCCTTAAAGAATGACCTCTCTTACGAATGAAGAATCTTTCTTGGTTCCTACACTACTCATCTTCTGTTAGCCTTGAGGGAGAGCCCCATCTCTCAAAGTGGTTCAAGGCTGGGGAAAGGGCCACGCAGGTGATTATCTGAAAATCCAGGTTATTTCCACTTTCTGCCTCTTGGTCTAGAATGTGGCATTTTAACAGGTAAGAGCTGAGTCATGCTGCTGTGCATTTCAGTCCAATAGCCAGTCACCATGTGTGGCTACTGAGCCCTTGACATGTGGCTAGTCCGAACTGAGAAGTGCTGTTAGCATAAAATATCAGATTTGAAGACTAATGAAAAAAAAGAATGTAAAAGAAGTCATTTATCACTATTATACTGATTAAATGTTGAAATAATCTTTTGGACATAATGATTCAAGTAAAATATATTATTAAAATTCATTTCACTTGTCTCTATTTATTTATTATTTTTAATGTGGCTGCGAGAACATTTAAAGTGACACGTGTGGCTCACATTACATTTCTAATGGACAGTACTGCTCTAACGTAGTGATTCTCAAAGTGGGATTCCTGGACCAGCAGCACCAGCAACTCCTGAGAACTTATTAGAAATGCAGACTCCCAGGACCCATCCAGACAGATCAGAAATTTTGGGGGTGGAGTCCTCCATGAGTCTTCTGATGTACACCCAAGTTTGAGGGCCACAGCTGCAGCTTATCCCCAGTTACACTTAGTTATACAGGGAAAGGAGTGGGTATGAGCATAGCTGTTGCAGGTAGAGAGGCTAGGTTCGAATCCTGGCCTTGTCACTTACCAGTGGTGTAATCTTGAGCCAGTTATCTAAGCCTCAGTTACCCTACATCTAACACTAGAATGATGATAGCATCCACCTTCCTGGGTGGCTGGTCAGATTAAACAGGATGCAAAGCACCTTATACATAGAGAATGCTCAAAAAACAGTAATGTGTAATTTTTATCAGCATTGTCATCAGGATTCCTGAAACATCTCTGCCTCAAGGTTCCAACCCCATCTCTTCATCGATGATGAACTAATTACTGTGGAGGTATGAGTGGTGGCCACTAGATAAAAAATGACTCAAGAATGCAACATCTATTGCATTGCTCTCTAGTCATATACACGGGACAAAAAACTTTAAAAATGGCAACCATGAGGAAGCGTGCTACTCTGGAATGTCCATAACCAATGACATGGAGGAGTTTCAGTTAAGTTTTCATTTATTCACTACATACTAAATGCTAGGTATTATTTGAGGTTTCGGGGCTATCAGTAAGGAAATCATAAAACTTAAAGTCTGGCAATAATAAATTATTAAACAAACTAAACAAGCCAGATAATTATCATGTAAGTTCATGTCTTGAGAGTAGAACTATCACCTTGCTTATCTTTGCCCCTGACCTAGTGTTTAGCACACAGCAGGCACTTAGTACATGTTAGTTTTCATCCTTCTCTTCCTTCATAGATTAATGGGTTTTCCAGAACTTGGGTGGGAGTTACTTTATATATTCTAAACCAATGCTTTCAACTTAGAAATGAGGAACTAAAACTTAGTAATACCCCCAAATCACATAGCAGAATGAGATGCGAGGTATCCTGACCCCATTTTCCTTGTCTGTCCCTTTATTATACCCCAAAGCACTGGGAAAAGCTGGTCATCTTTGGTTACTAGCCTGGTATAATTTAGGGATGTAAAGGCATGGAACTTGCAGCATAAATGTTGTGCCAGGCACATAGGTCCTATTGACCTGAAAGTGTAGTATATCATCAAATTGCCTTTTTAAAACAGCAAATTAGGCAAAAATAGAGTTCGTTATACATACATTCTAAAGTGATATGTCAACTATTAGCAAATAAAATTTTGAATTTTTCTCCCTCCCTCCTCTTTTCTTAGAATACATACATGGCAGTTTTATTCATTTGACAACAACTACTTATTGAGTACCTATTATGTGCCAGGGACATATATCAGTGACCCAAAGAGTTTTTAATCCCTGTTTTCACAGAGCTTTCATAGGGAGAAGACATATTTTCATATATTAGAAGATGGAAAGTGCCATGGGGAAAAATAAAACTGAGAAGGGGATAGGGAGTGCTGAGGGGCTGCAATATAAAAAAGGTATTTAGGGAAGATGTCATTGAGAAGGTGACATCTGAGGAAAGACTCAAAGGAGACTCAAAGGAGGTGAGGGAATGAGCCAGGCCATGTCTGGGGTAGTGTAAATGTCTGAGATGGGAATGGCTCTTGTAGTTCAAGGAAGACCAAAGAAGCTGGTATGGCTGGGGCCAAGAAAATGAGGAGAGGAGGGTGGAAAGTCATGGGGGACAAACCACACAAGGTCTTATTGGGCCTTACGAGAAGATAAGTAAAATGTTTGGTTTATAAAAACCACAATTGTTAGCAAATCTAAGCTGAAAAAAATTATTTCTTAAAAGTTTATAGCATCAACCAGCATAAGAAAAGAAACAGCACAACTGGGAGTTATAGCGTGGAAATTTAAGATTTCACTCACCAAGAATTTAAATATCACTTACCCAAAGGACAGGGTGAACCAAACAATTGTAAGCTTTATTGTATTTTCCCTGACTGGGTAGTTGAAACATCTCATAAAAGTCAACCAAATCTGTGAAATATTAGAAAGTTAGTTTACTTATGCAGCTATCTAGTCAACCCCACTCCCCAACTCTCTCCAATAAATTATTAGAAGTTTTCTTTGCACTGGATCCAGTAGAGCTTAAAAATGTAAACACTAAAGGCTACAGGAAACCAAATACTGGAATTTTCATTTATCAGCTTCCTGGAAGGCAATGGACAAAATAACTCAAGATTTCAGTGCTCCCTGACACTACCAAGACTCTGCCTCACACCTTCCCTTCCCACAGAAGGAATGTCTTGGCTACCTGATGATCCCAAGAAGCTCCTATTACCTGGTCCTGCTCCAGGAGTCAGGTGTCCTGGACAGAACCCTGTTCATGGAACTGGTCTAGTCAACCCTGCTTCTGAGTAACCTTACATGCAACAAATTGGCCAATACGCCATGGTGTGCTTGTTACTTACTCCATACAGTTCTGTGCGGATCCGAACAAAACACCTCCTGTACCACGTTCCTGTGTCACTCTCAATTTCAATCAGCTCATCTATTTGTTTTGGGGTTTTGATTCTGTTGACCTGTAAAGAGCAACAGCGGGCAAAGTGATGAGTTCTCTGAAGTTGCTCAGTTCAGGCTTACCATTTGTTGTTAAAGGAGTGAAAGCTGACTCCCACCAAAAAAGATGCAGGTAGTTGATATTCACTCTCACTATATATGAAATCACTGGCCTAAGCATACAGACCCAAATGGTACCTAAAAGAACTGAATAAAGAATGAATGGGTTAGGGAGACGACTTCATGAACAGTGTAGATGTCTGACCACTGCACTGTACACCTGAGGCTGAAGCTGGATAATATTGTATGTCAACCGTAATTTAATATATATATAGTCATGGGATATAGAGTATAGTATAGGGAATAGAGTCAATGGAAGTGTAATGCATATTTACTATGTCAGAGGGGCAACAGATTGGGGGAGGGAAGTTATCACTTTGTGAGGGGTGAAATGTTTAACTATTACATTGCTTTGTACACCTGAAACTAACAAAAAAAAAAAAAAAGAATGAATGGGAGGGAATACCATAGAGAAATGAGGGGGGAAAGAGCAGCTAATAATGGAATAACATGAAACCCAAATGCCCTTTGTTAAATCATTACTACAAAGGCACACATTAGTATATGAAATCTCTAGATAGCTTAGCTTCTGAATTAAGAATTATTTTGCTTGGACTAAAGAGATTGTACACTTTTCTTTGGAATCTACTTATTTGATGAATTTGGCCTCTACACATATTTCTTAAAGCTTTCCCATCAAACTTTAATTATTGGAGTGTCACTGTGACCCCCTCTTCCTTCTCCCACAGCCTAACCCACAGTGACTGGCCAGCAAATCTCCACAGGTGACCATGGTGCAAGGTCAAGTGAATGAGCTTCGATTGCAAGCATCAACACTGATTCTTCAGCCCCATGAGGGGAATGAATGATGGAAGTTTGGCATGAAATGTTGTATCTGTAACTTAAGTTAGCCTCCTTTTGCTATGGAAAAGAAGCAAGAGTCAGAAGAAGCAATGCTTTCAACACAGAAAACAAAGCCTGAAAAGAGAAAAAAAAGAAAGAATGGTTCCTTTGTGAACCTGTTCCTTCTTACCCTGTTAGTCAACATTTAACTGCATTTTAATAAATTCTATTTTTTTAATTTAATTTTTTCTTAATTTTTTTTATTTTTTTGAGGGCAGTGTCACTGGCCCTCATATGTGGGACCTGAACCGGGGCCGCTGGCTTCCCAAGCCAGCGCTCAACCACCGCGCCACTCTGCCGGCCCTTAATTTAATTTTTTTATGTAGCATTATATTAGTTTCAGGTGTACAACATAGTGATTAGACACTTATGTAATTTATGAAGTGATCACCCTGATAAATCTAGTATCCATCTGACACCATACATAGGTATTACAATATTATTGACTATATTCCTTATGCTATACTTTACATCCTCAAGACTATTTTGTAATTACCAATTTGTATTTCTTAATCCCTTCCCCTTTTTCACCCACCCCTCTAATCTCACTCCCATCTGGCAACCATCAAAATGTTCTCTCTGAATTTGTTTCTGTTTTGTTTGTGCATTTATTTTGTTCTTTAGATTCCACACAGAAGTGAAATCATGGCATTTGTCTTTCTCTGTCTGACTTACTCCATTCAGCATAATACCCTCTAGGTCCATGCATGTTGCTGCAGATGGAAAGATTTCATTCTTTTTTATGGCTGAGTAATATTCCATTGTACATATGTACCACCTCTTCTTTATCCATTCAAACCATTGATGGACACCCAGGCTGCCTCCACATCTTGGCCATTGTAAATAATGCTGCAATGAACATATGGATGCACATGTCCCTTTGAAGTAGTGTTTTGGGTTTCTTACCCTATTAGTCAACAGTAGTCTACTTTTGATAAATCTGAGAGAGGACACAGAAACGTGCCCACATTATACCTCAGCCAGGGATAACTTTTAAACCATTTTTTTAAAATGGGAATTCTGATACCAGCCAAGTGGCGTGTTGGTTAAAAGTTGGCTTGGGATGCCAGCTCTGAGCAGCAGGGCCCCAGGTCGGATCCCACATGAGGCCCAATGATGTTGCGCCCTCTACAGCTAACATCGTGAACAACAGTTTAACCTGGAGCTGGGCTGCAGTGAGTCGCCAGTGATGGCACAGGCTGCAGAGGGGCTGGCTGGCAGCTTGTGTGTGCGTTTGTGAGCTGCCATGAGCCGCCGTGAGTGGTTGTCCAACGTCCTGCGAGCGACTGCCTCATCTAGAAAGAGCGCAATGATAATACCATGGGGCAGTGAAGTGACGTCCTCCACAACTAGACTCAAGAACAAAAGGACAGCAACTTGTCTGTTCCCCTCCCCCAATTCCTCAATAAAATCTTAAAAAAAAAAAAAATTGGAGATTCTGCCAACATCCAAAGTGGCACTTTTATTGTGAGAATCAGGTACCAAGGCTGGCTTTTGACAGAGGTGATTTGGGGACCTTCAGTATCTTTCAAATTATACCAGGTAGGCAGTAGCCTCTTCCTGGCTATATAAACAAAGATGTCTGTATTTAATGAAAATAATGTTGAGTTAAATATAGGATTCCAAATAGAGTTAGCTCAAAATAATCCATGTAGGCATTATTTTGTGATACTCTAAATTTTTTTTTTTTAAATAATGGGTGTTCTTATTACTCAATATGTTACTTTTAGGAGGCTTCCTCTTCTCCATTCATCAGTGTTTGTTTGTTCGTTAATTCATTGGCACTCATGAGGTGCCAGGCTTGACACTGGACCCTGGTGATGCAAACATAAAACATCATACCCTCCAAGCAGTTACCATACAAAGTAAAAAGTACTCTGATGGAAGTCCATATCAGATGGGTGAGACATATTGTATAGAACACCCAAGCTGAACAGGGAGTGAGAGAGAAGAGAGAGTTTCATAGACTGTGGAATTTGAGCTGGAGTTTATAAAAAAAAATGTCATTGGCCATGTGTGTAAATTATTTGGAGGGCACTCCAAGTGGGAGGAATACCATGTGCAAATGTCCCAATGTATGCAAAAAAATAGTCTATTGGGCAACTATGAAAAATTTGAGATTCCTGAAGCATAGTCCAAGGGCAAAGGGGAGTGAGTAATGAAAGCTGAACCAAATCAGTGGCAGTAATGGTAGAAAGTAAGGAACAATGATGAATGATGTTTAGGCTGGAGACTAATAGGGCAGAGTGACTTCTTGGATATAATCAAGACAAAGAAAGAAAAAGCATAGTTTCCAGGGCTCTTGTTTAGGTGGTGCTGGTGGGACTTGATAGAATTTAGGAGAAGGAAGAGGCTTGGAGACTCATAAGGTGTTAAGTTCATATTTAGAAATTCAGAATTTGAAGGGCCTATAGTACATAGAAGGATGGCCACAAAGCCATTCAACAGGTGTGTCTGGAGCTCAGGAGATCTGTCCATCAGGCTACTGAGATGCAGGAAGTAGCTGAGATTAGCTTAGGAGAGTGTGTAGGGTTAAAAGAGAAATTAGCTTATTAGAAGACCATATTTCAGGTTGGGACATAGGAAGAAGAACTTAAAAAGGAGACCTTGAAGGAACGCATGTAAATTCACTGTATTGTAGACATAAAAGGAAAAAGACAAATTTGTCATGGTGAAATCATGTAATGACTTTGAAAGTCACATATAATTGACTTTGAGATTATCCATTCTTTTGGATTGTTCCCACCTTATTCCCATCTGTTATAATGTTAAGATGGATGACTCTGAGAGGACTTGGTAATGCTGACCCTCTGAAAGAAAAGCAGGTAAGCAGGTCAATGAGCACCTACAGGAGCACCTTCTCAGCAGTCTTTGGTAAAGGGTTTATCGTCCTCTGACTGAGAAGGGTTAAGTGATACTGACTATCTAGGTACTGTTTCCAGATTCCTCCAGCCTCATGATCCTTTAATTTAAAAATATTCTTCCTCTATTGTGCATCTACTCAAAGAAGAGCCTGTTCAAAGGCTTTCAGGTCCTCCATTACTGATCTTAATTTCTCTATTACATTGCATGAAAATTTTTGCTAATTATGAATCTCTGATCATTTGGATAGAGGCCAGACTGAAGTCTCTCTTTACATTGTGAAAAATTTATTTCCTCAATAAAAATGAAATAAATCAATTAGATATCATGGGACTATTTCACATTTTAAAAACTATGACTGATATTATTTATAAGACAATGAAGAGCTTACGTATGTCCCCCTCATATCTTAGTGTATGTCCCCTTAAGCCTATTTTAGGCAAAACATTTTTCATCTAACTGTGTGCTGTGTATATAAAAAAAATTAAAAACCATTGTTTCTTCTAAAAAATCCCATGCACCCAATTTTCATTAATTTAGACTGGTTTCCCCATTGAGAATACACTTTGCAACTAGAGGAACGAAGGATGTTTTATGCATCAGGAACAGCACATACAACAGTGTGGCAATCTTCAGTATAATGACAAGTACGAGGAGCTGAAAGATGAGTGTAGCTGGTACAGAGAGAGAGGAACATATAATCCCGCCTTTTCAGAAAACGTTTCCAGCCCCTGGGGTAGGGGATTCTCTGAGGACCCATACTCACCGTGAAGACCTTCTCAGGCTGACCCCGTGCTCTCATATTTGTGTCATGAATCAACTTCAGAATCATCCAAGCTTCATCATGTTTTCCAACCTAATAAATGTGAGTAGACAGTAAAGTGCTAGGAGGTGAAACACTTACACTCCCTGATTTTCCAATAATCACCTTGTATTATCAGATCAAAGTGGGTTAATTGTTAATTAGGTATATCCCATTGGAAATTCACCGTATTGTAACACCTTTGGATGGTAAAATTTCATTTATAAAACAATAAGCCACTTCCTTTTCATTGAATGAAAAGTTACGTTCTTGGGGAGGAACGACAGTGCTTTCTGGCCATGAGGCAGCTTTTTCACATGCTGGTTGTTGAAAGCATGTCTCCATGAAACAAAACCCTCCATAGTTCCACAGTAGGAAGGAAAAATGTACCTCCCAAAGATGCAAACATACTTTGCTAGAATTCACAAGAAACTCTTTCCAATGTGTGTGGCTTCCTTGGGTATTTGTAATAACAAGTGTTACCTCCAACAAGAACCGTGGGCTTTCAGGCATGAATGTGAGGGCCACCACTGAGGAGACGCAGGGGAGCGCGCAGACGATCACAAAGACACGCCAACTGTGAAACTGGTAGGCCGATCCCATGCTGAAGCTCCATCCTGGAAAAGGAGGATGGGAAGAGTGAGGGAGAACGCCTCTCAAACTGTCTGCTGGGGGTGTGGGGACTCCGCAGTCATGGTGGGTGTGTACATCTCGAATTTGTTAGTCAGATCTTACTACCTACAGAGGAATGAGCTGATCTGGGCATAGCCACAGTGACCAAAATGGCACTACAAAAGGTGACAAGACTACCAATAGCAGTGCTGAGAAGGAAGGTGCTTGGAACCAAAAGGGTCAGGGCCTAAGAATAGGAGTGCAGTAAGGATGGCCAAATTCTGAAGGCCAAGATACATTAATTTCCAATGGACCACTGTGCTCGGGTGTCTTCTGTTCGCTCCTCCAGACACTCTCCACTCTCCACCCAGCTGTGTGCCAGGAAATGGACTGCTATGAACGCACCAATTGGCTCCCTTGCCCACCAGCTTCCAGGTGGGTTTGAACAGAGGAAGCATTGACAGGAGAACAGAGGATGGGAACTGGGTTTGGGTTATTTATTTCCATTGCTTCCCTGTCGCTTCCCCCTGGCTAGGTGGAGGTTTGACAGTAGGTGTGCTCATCCCCTAGACCCTTCTGTAATCGCAGGTCATGGCAGGTTCTGGCCCTTTGAGGCACAGGTGGGTACAGGAAGCCTTCCTGCTACCAGCTCCCAGGTGCTCTGTTATTTCTTATTGGTCTTTCTTAACCATTCCTACCTAACTTTTTTTAATGACCCCTTGTGAGAGTGTCATCGGCTTGCCCGCCAGCACCCTGATCAGTACAATTATTAAGAATCGGCTCCTGCAGTCTCTCTTCACATGCGCATGTCATACAACAGCTTAAGAGAATTTTAAATTCCTAAATAGTATTTTTATTATACTATACTAAGAACAAACATAATGGAATACAGAAATCTCTTCATGAACTAAAAGAAAGCCAACACTTAAATGAATATAAAACGGTTGAAAGCAATAGTCAAACATGATTCTAAAAGAGAAATAATGAGGCATATCCAGTTTAATTGAAAACAGAGAGGGGATTTATAGAGCCACAGATGAATTATGTGAAGCAAAATTTTAATTTTTTGGCAAAGCTTGCTATTTGTATGGCTTTTTAAGAAACAAAAGTCAGCTATTACACTCCGTCACCAGGAAAGCAGTATAATTCTTGATTGTTTACACAGGAGCCAAGTAAGATTACAGAAGTGAGATAACTTCAAGGGCACAAAGCGGAAGTTATGTATCAGAATCTTCTCCACCAGGGTTTGAGGGAGAATCTTATACCACATGTGGCCTCATGTCTGTGCACACTCACTCTTAAACACAGCATTTGTTGACAAATAATATAAACATGCTATATCAATTTTAGAAATTAATACATATTTTCTGGGAATTTAATACATGAGGACAATGTGAATTGCTAAATTAACTACACTGTCAGCTTTAGGAAGGGATGTCTAATCTCCTCGTTTTATGGAGCAGAAGTTCAAGTCTCAAATATCTAAAATGCAGAAGAAATTCTATGATGGAACAGAGAAAACATACCTTGTTCACATTTGATCTGAGAGCTTCATATAAAGAATTTCTTTTTAAAAAGCTCTAGACCTTATTATTATACATTAGATGAAAAATAAAAGCTTTAGATGGCTAAATTAATCAAATTCAGAGTTTTAAATTTCAGGCTACAGCCCTGTACATGAGGAAAGAGTAAAGACAAGAGAAGGAAAGCTTTCTGGTATCTCTGTTAAAATAAATCAGTTTTGAAGGTGTTTTATAACTGTTTTTTTTTAAATGAGATTGTTTAATTAAGAAGAAAACTCCACTAGCGGATAGAGCAGGGAGCTCCTTGTGGTAGACAGAATCATGTTCCTTCCCTTCCCAAGGATGTCCGCATCCTAACACCCCAAACCTGCGGCTATGTTGCCTTACATGGCAAAAGGACTTTGCAGGTGTGATTAAGTGAAGGATCTTGAGATATAGTGATGATCCCATATTGTATGGCTGGGCCCAGCGTGAGTACCAACGTCCTTAGGAGGGAAAGAGAGAGGTAGGAGAGTCAGAGGGAGAGATGTGGTGAGGTGAGACTGGAACAAGATTTGAAGATGCCAGAATGCTGGTTTTGAAGATGGAGGAAGGGGCCACAAGCCGAGAAATGTAGGCGGCTGGTAGAAGTTAGAAAAGGCAAAGGCCCATGTTCTCCCTTTGAGCCTCCAGAAGCCCTGTCAGCCCATGTAGACTTCTGACCTCCAGATCTGTAAGATAATACATTTGTATTGTTTAAAACCATTCAGTTTGTGGCTTTGTTATAGCAGCGACAGGAAAGCACCGCACTTCTCTTTGTAGGTGTAGCTCTATTACTAACTTGCTTGATGTAAGATGAAGAATGTCACCTGTTCCCTATGAAAACTCAGGCTCCTTGCTTTTGCTCAGACTTGTCCAGATGTCTCACCAAGGACTTCAGGCTCCTTCGTGACAGTGGTCTGAGGAATACTGCCCTTCACACTTAGTGCTCCTGAGCATCAATCATAGCAGTGGGTGCAGGACCGGAGGGCAGTGTGATTCCAGTTGGGCAGTTTTCAGTGTACGGAGGAAACCGGACTGCAAATAGAATCTAAGCCCAGAAGAGAACTGCCTGTCCCAGAGTCCAGCTCTACTCAGTTTAGAAAGTAGTCTCTTCAGGTGGAAATTCTTTGGTCCAGCAGCTAAAGTTTAGCCTATTCACAGCCTATTCAGATCCATCCTACTTCAGTAGCTGTGAAGCCTGTCTCTGGTCCCTTGCTTGGGGGCTGTGTGTGCACATACACTGTGCTGGTCTCACTATATATAAAGAGTGTGTCATCCACCCATTTCCCTCTCCATTTATTTGTAATATGCCTTTCCCCAAGTCTACAAAACTATTTTGTATTCCTTTTCAGTCTCTCTCCACATCTCTGGCAGCCTATGCCACTCCTTGCACTTGACCTCAACTCCTGCTTTTTTGAGAAAATAAACACAGAGAGAATTGCATACATCTCATCACCCGAATCTCCCCACCTCCCTGGACCTGTCTGCATCTCTCTGCCTTCCCTTTGTCTAAGGCCAACCTGTCCACATGGCCTCTGGAGCCCAGCCATCCCATCCTCTCAAGGCCAGAACTCCTGTGATTTTCGATCCCTCCCCTCCAGCCCTCATCATCCTGTTCCCTTACCTTACTTGATTCCATCTGTCTCCATCATCTAAGAAAAAACCCTCGCTTGGCCCCCACATGCCTCTCCAGCTGCACTGCTAGTCCTCTGTTCCTGTCACAGCAGACCATTGAGAGCGGTCTATAGCAACTGTCTCCACTTTCTCATCCAATAGTCTCACCCCAAAAAGACTTCTGTCGCATAATTACACAGAAACTCTGCTATTCAAGGTCACTTATCCATCCTCATCTTACTTGAACTCTAAATCATTCCATATAATTGATGATTCCCTTCTCTTTGAAGAACCTCCCCACCACTTGACTTCTCATCATTACATATGATAGTTTCTCCCCCACTTCACTGACTTCCTTTGGTTTTTAGTTGGCTCTTTCTCTGACTGACTCCCAAAGTTGGTACTCCCCAAGTCTTGGTCATCAGTCTTCTTCTCTGTCTACAGGTTCTTTCTAGGTGGTCTCGTGTATTCCCACAGCTTTAAGTACCATCGATTGGGTTGTCGGAAAAGTCATGACGTATGTGTTCAATGTGTTTTGTCACAAAAATGTGTCATGACTTTTCCGACAACCCAATACATGTCATTGTCTCTGAAATCTAGTCTGTTTTCTTCCCAGAGTTCCAGCAACCTATCTCTACCTGCCTATTTATAGCTTCACAGAGCTGCTTAACGAGCATCTCCACATGACTGTGTCCAAACGGAACTTCTGATTGCCTGCTCTGCTAGGAAAGAAAACTCATTTCTCCCTCATTCTTGCCTATTTCAGTAAATGATACATTGCCAGCCACCCAGACATTCATGCCCCAAACCAAGGTCTCATCCTTCATGCCTCTTTTTAACCCTTCCTGTCCTCAGCATCCAATCTCTCAGCAAGTTCAGTCTTTTATATTGCTCTCAAAGCCACCCACTTCTCCCTGTCGTCATAGCACTGCAGAGCTTCCAGCGGGCAACACTCTTCCCACACCTTTGGCAGCAGCCTCACTCTCCTCTCTGTGCCTCTCCTGGTCCTCCAGGCCACTCCTGACAGCAGCCAGGCTTATCCTTTTAAAATGTCAACAAGAGCACTTCACTCTGCTGCTTGAAACCTTCTGACAGTTCTCAATAGGTTTGGAGTGAAACCAAGTATCTTACTGTGGTCTCTAGAGCGGACAGGAGCGGAGTCTTACCTACGAACCTGAGCTCATCTCCTGCTGGTCCTCTCATTTGCCTGGTCCAGTCCCACTGATCTGCTGCCAGTTGTTTGAAGGTATGAAGCTGAAGTCCATCTTAGGGGCTTCCCATCTTTCCTTGGAAGCCCACCCATATATTTAAGAGGATGTTTGTCATATTTTAGCCAGCTTTTCTATGAGTTTTGAAATGGGGAGTTTTTCAGTATCTCTCATCCTCAGGGTCTTTGCACTTGATATTTTCCCTGCTGGAATGCTCTGCCTGAATATTTGCATGCACAGATGCCTCCTTCACACCATCTATGTCTCATTTTAATGTTATCTCCTCAGAGAGGCCCAAACACTCAATTCTACTCTCTATCAACCAAGGCCTGTTTTATTGTCTTCACAGCACTATTGCTGTCTAAAGCTGTCATAGTCATCTTTATTTACATATTTGCTATCTGTCCCTCTCCCTACCATTACAGCAGGAACTCTGCTTTTGTTATTCACCAATTTATCCCCATTGCTTAGAGCAAGTCCTGGTCTATAATGAGAGTTCTTTAAAGGTTTGTTAAATGAAAACACACACTTACACGAAGTGTGTGTCTATGTGTGCACATGAACATGTGAAAAATCACTGCAGGCTACTAAGACTGTAGGTACTCAGGTCTTCTTTTGACTTTTTTTCTGAATTCACACTAAACAGCAAAACAACCTTGATGTATTTTTTTCAAATTAAATTAGTAATTTATACATAGCAAAATATATGACAACTTTTTAGTTATTCAGTTCTATGAGTTTGAAAAATGCAGACAGTCATGTAACCACCATCATAATCAGAACACAGACCAGTTCCATTACCCCAAAACATTCCTTCTGGTTTCCCCTTTAGAGTCAACCCTTTCTCCATTCCTAATCCTGATAACCGCCCTGGTCTGTTCTCTGGCCCTATAGCTTTGCCTTTTACAGAATGTCATATAAATGAATCATACTGCCGGCTGAGTGGCTCAGTTGGTTAAGAGCTTGCTCAAGAGTGCGAACTGAGCTCTGAGCAACAGCGGCTCGAGGCCAGCCTGAGCTGAGTTGCTGTTGAGCTGCCAATAGGTGGCAGGATGGCTCAGCAATAAAAAAAAAAAAATGAATCATACTGCATGCAGCTTTTTAAGTCTGGCTTCTTAGCATAATGCATTCATGCAGATTGTTGCAGGTATCAATGGTCTGTTCCTTTTCATGGCTGAGTAGTATTCCAGTGTGTGGCTATATCACAGTTTGTTTACCCATTCACAGTGGAAGGACAGTTGGATTGTTTCCCGTTTTAGGTGATTATATGTAAAGCTGTTATAAACATTTCAGACAGGGGTTTGCATGTATCAAAGTTTTCCTTTTCCCTTGGGTAAATACCCAGGCATAGGTCTGTGAGTCACATGATAAGTTTAGCTTTATAAGAAACTGGCAGGGCCGGCCAAGTGGTGCACTGGTTAAGAGCTGGCTTGGGACGCCAGTGGCCCCGGTTCAGATCCCACATATGAGGGCCAGTGACACTGCTCTCTACAGCCAAGATGGTGAACAACAGCTCCACCTGGAGATGGGCTGTGAGCCCCAGGGATGGCATAGCTGCAGCCCCTGCTGCAGTGGGCTGCCATAGGCTACAGTGAGTAGCTGGCAGCCAGCGTGAGTGGCTGGCAGGCAGAGTGAGCTGCCAAGAGCTGCTGTGAGCAGCCATCCAGAGGCCAGCGACCAATCTGCCTCACCTGAGAAGAGCGCAATGATGATACCAACATGGGCCAGTGAAGCAATGTCCTCCACAACTAGAATGAAGAACAAAAGGACAGCAACTTGTGTGTTCCCCTTCCCCAGTTCCTCAACGCTGTTCCCCTCCCCCCCAATTCCCCAGTAAAATCATTAAAAAAACAAAAACAAAAAACTGGCAAACTATTTTCCACAGTGGCTGTTCCATATTGAATTTCCAGTTTCCACCAATGCGAGTTCTAGCTGCTTCACATCCTTTCTACCACTTTTTTGTCAGTTTTATTTTATAAAAGTTTGGTGATTCTAATAGGTGTGTAGTATTTCATCACAGTTTTAATTTATTTGCATTTTCTTAATGCCTAGTAATATCCTGATTTTTTGTTCATTTATTCATACTTTAATTCAGTGCCTTATGGGCCAGTCACAATGCTGTGATTTGGAGGCTAACGTGACTATTTCCTGCCCTTTAGAATATAGAGTTCAATGAAAGAGGCAAATTTATGAACACACACAAATAGTACAACTCATGCTAGAACAGGGTATGAAGGAAGTGTGGTGTGAGTACAGAAGAGGCAGCGGTATCTCTCTCAAGAGCCCTAGCCAAATTTCTTTTCTATTTTGGGTCCATGAACAAAGAGAGCAAATTCTTAAATTTCTAACACCCAGTTTAGAGGTGCCATGAAAGTCAGTACTTCAGAAGTAGATGAGACCAGACAGGACTGATTGTGCCATGCCAGATCCCCAATTCTTTCCGGCTGGTTTACAATTGGGTGACTTGGAGGGAGGGAGGAAAGCCCTAGAGTGGTAGGGAGGAGGGTGTCCAAACTTACTCTCCTTTTAGACTGTGCTGGGAGGCGGGGGTGGGGGACAAGTTGTCAATGACTAATGGATGATACCCTGTGGCCCAAAAGCAGGATAGACACAGTGGGGGTCTTAAGAAATGACCTGGCATATGCTTTGTAAAAAAAAATACCATTTTCTGTATTGAAAATGAATAAAAGAATGAAGGGGTGAAACTGACCACTGTCAACTACTCAGCCATGAATTCTTGTGACTCCTCCTCAGCTCCATTTCAAGATGGCTTACATTTGAATTTGAGAGTGATATAAAACCTCAACCACAAACATCAGGAGGTGTGGAGGCATCGACATGGAGTGAAGAACCAGATGTGGAATGAAGCCACATGTAAATGGGAAAGCGCGTTGTTGCTTTAGGACACTCATCTGAACTTAGTCAAATGGGTTCTCTTAAATGAGCCCTTTATGTTACCACCACACCTTTTCCATGTTAAAAAATAAAAATGATTCTCCTGTGGGTGGTGATTCTAATTGTCCTTTGGGCTTTGTTACAAATACCCATTAAAATGTCATGTTGAGGGATTTGTCTACATATAATGTAAATTCCATGCAAGGAAGGACCTCAATTAGGGAGGGTGTTCTGGAAAGCAGTTACTACACAGCGCTAATCAGTGTGGAAGAGTGTTATGTGTCTTGCATAATAATCAAGGCCATTTACCAGCCTCAAGCTGATATGCTCTGTGACTGCAGTTACAAGCTACCTCTTTCGGAACTCTTTCAAGGTGCCAAGGCAGAAGTGTGTGATGGCCCCAGGAGAATGCTGGCTTTCATGCTCTTTTCTAGGCTCTGTCCCTACTGCGCTGGTGGACTAGCGCCTGCTTTATTGATCTATATATATTTGGTTGCCAGTTACGTGATGTTATCAATGACCCAGTCTTTGGCAAGAAGGCAGACTTTAGGGATAAGACATAGATCCTATGTTCTAAAACATGAATATGATACTAATTAATATTAGTAAAAATACATATTATAGATGAGATCAGTTCTCAATAGCTAAGAAGTGAATCACCTAAATCTCTTGGTGGTCTTTACTCATATGCTAACTATAATTCTCTTTGGAAATGTGGGTCAAAAACTATTCTCTCAAGTGGCCAACAAGCTTAGGAAGGGAACCATGATCAGAGGACTTTCCTACAGAAATAAAATTTTATCCCCTCAACATGTCACTGGTTTAAAATATAAATACTATAGAATCAGTGTGAAACATCAATGCTTCACTAGAAACTCAGGTTGTCATGCATTTAGTGTCACCTGTGACTCCATAAAAGCTAACCAGAAGCAGCTGGGCAGTCCTTGTTGCTGATACCAGCAGAGATGTTCACCTCCTTCTCATGTGTTTAAAAAAGAAAAAGAAAAAAAAGGTGTGTATGTGGGAAATACTAAGTAGAATACCATGTAACTATCAGCAAAGAATGAGGTAGATCTTTCTGAACTGATATAGAAACTGTCCAAGTTACATTGCCCAGTGGGAAAAAAAAACCTCTTTTCAAAATAGAGTAAATATTAGTGCTTGCATTTTTATATATACATAAAACATACCATTATATCTAGAAAACAAGTGGGAAGAACATATACTAAGTGATTAAGTGGTTACTCAGGGTAGGGAGTGGGGCTAATTGGGGACTTTCTCTTCTGGCATTATTTCTTTAATTTTTGAGTTTTGTGTCACCTTGTATTACTTTTTACTCAAAAGGGGGGAAAACTTTTTCAGAGTTGCAAGGCTTTGATTTTTCTGAAGCATAAGGTTTGATGGGAAAATAGGGAGGATAAGGACACTGGAATGATAATTATGACATTATCTTTCAGCATCCATACAATTTTCAGAACTAAACTAATGTTGTTAGCTCTGATTGTGGTGAATCTAAACATTGACACCACAGTGTTTATTTATGGAAAGCAATTGAGAAAGTGCCAGAGACAACTCTGGTGTCTCTGAGCAGAAAACAAAACAATTTTCTCAGACCTTTAATCTTTAAACCTGTACCTCCGGTCATAGTCTAATGTCGGATTCTTGGGGCAGAAGCCGGTTGCATCTTGAGCCACAGTTGTGCAAGCACTATTGCCAACAGCAATACACAAAGCAATAAAAAGAATTGGCAGAGATCTGCCAGCACCATATAATCATGCATTCAGGAAGTGAGAGTCAATTCAACTAGAATTATATACATCCTAGGGAAAAGGTCCAAAGGTTAAATTCCACCTAACTGCAGCAGTCATCTGTCTCTAAGAATAGGCCCAAGCAACCAGCTGACTATTCTTGCTGGTCCCTCTATTTCTGTTTCTGTCCTCTGGTCCTCCCATTTGGAACGCACAGAGTGAGCAATCAACAGCAGAAGGAAGTCAATTTATGTCGCTGATTCCTGAATCTGACTTGTGACCCCAACTATGCTTCCAAAGAAGCACATTTTGTGGTGGCTTTTGAAACTCAGAAATTTATGGGCTTATTTTTCAGGGTTATTGTTTTTCTGGAATATCGTTTGTGAGTGCTCTAAATATGAAAAGAGCAAATAAGTGGACTTTTCCAGAAAGAATTCCTGCTGCAAGTATGTAAAACTCATTCAAACAGGGCACTTCCCAAACTCCACTGAGAGAAATGAGTGTAAGTGTTTGAAAAAAGCTGATAGCATAAAGTGTGTGTGTGTGTGTGTGTGTGTGTGTGTGTGTGTGTTTTAAACAAAGATCCTTTGGAATATTGTTTTGTAGACAGACAATAATATGGTATTAACATTATGATAATGTAGGTCAATCCAAGTTTTATGGAAGATTTTTATACAAATATATACAATAATAGCCTATAGGATAGTGCTATTTTGACCATATAGAAACGCAGCTTGTATCTTAAATGCGTGAAAGGAGCTCATTACTCAATTAGTACACATTGTATATATTCATATTTATTATCTTATAGCATATACGGACATGCATTAACCTTCCTTTGCTATTTTATATTTATTTAAGATTAACTGGGGCCAGCCGAGTGGCGCGGTGGTTAAGCGCTGGCTTGGGAAGCCAGCAATCCCGGTTCGGTCCCACATGTGAGGGCCAGTGACACTGCCCTCAAAAAATAAATAAATAAATAAAATAAAATAAAAATAAAATAAAAAAAAAGATTAACTGTATACATTTGCAGATTTATATTAATATATAAATTCTTATATAAGCTGATGTCCATGGATAAAAACAATAACTCAATTATGTTCATTTTGTGAACAGGTATAGTCTTAGGAAAATGAAAAGCAAACAAAACTAAATATTGGGAATTCTTACATTAGGTAAAAATCGCATTCCAGTGCTAAGGTTCTCTCTGATTCTAAGATCTTGTGCCTGGAGCTGATGAGGCCACAAGAAAATCTTTCTTCACTATAGAACCATGATAAGAAATGGAACACTTTAAAAACTCAGTAAAACAAACATAAATGGCAGTTAGTTCTGGCAAAAGTGCATAAAGGTTGTAGAAGGCTTACAGCAAAATAATGATACTTATTCTATGTATTAGCAGCTCAGTCAATCTGCTTTCAAAGTAGCTGTTCTGAAAATACTTTTTTTCCTCAAGAGTGTTCCATACAACTTCATGGTCCTTATTCTATTCCAGATCAAGATTTCTTTCTGTTCTTTGCACATGGCCTCAGCAAGATCTTGCTCGTGATCAATAAAAACCTCTTGGTCCATTCCCATAGTTTTAATGATATGGCACAAAATTGCTAATGGAATCCATTCTTAGGTGAAAGAGTTTTTCCCGGGGTGAGGAGGCTATAATATTTCCAGCGTTATGACAACAGAGGGTCAGCCCAAGTGCTCTTTGCTGCCGACGCCAAAGGTCATGCTCATACGTCTCGGCTAACTGTTGACCTGTCTACCTGCTCTTTTTTTCTAGCCCCACTTCTTGCCTTGTAGCCTCTGATCCAGAGCAAATCATTTAACACTTGACAAGTGAAACAGCTGCTTAGCTCATGATTCAGACCCAAAAGGACCCATAGAGTTTTATCATTTATGTCAAAGAAATTCCATTTTAACTGGCAGGAAAATGCATGAAACACAATGACCTGGTTTCTGGGCGTTGTGCCTCAAGGAAGGGACATCACACCCTCCTTCCAAGTACAGTGGGTGGAAACAGGACTCTGGAGAGGGCCTATCAGCCCCACAGCCAGATATTACTCCTTTGTATCTCATTTAACCCACCGAGAGATGCCCTTCAGATCATCGCATGTCCCCAAGATTTACTGTCATCAGATGCTTCCTGAAAGGCCCCAGCCCAAGTGGAAACACTCACCCTTCCTCATAGCCTTCCAGACCGAAAATGTGGGCATTAGCTTCTGCTCTTTTCTTTCCCTATGTCCAGTTGATCACTGAGAAATGCAATTCTATGTTCTGTATTTCTCTCCATCCCTGCTTTAGTTGAGTTCCTTGTCATCCCTTGTGTATGTCACCTTAATAGGGCTGATGTGCAGCCAGCACAGATCTGTACGGCTGTGACCACTGCTGAAATGCTGAGGTACACATGTCATGGTCATTGCCCTGAGCCCTCAAGCCTTGATCTCTCCACTGTCCGGCAATGGAAGAAGTGGCATTTGGCTAGGAGAGGCCTCGGGGACCTTCAGCCTTCCTCTCTTCTGACTGGACAACACCCTGCTGTTAAATAATTTTAATACCACCTCTCTTTAATAGAGCTCCCAGCTTCCAATCCGCCTAGTCCAGTTTATCTTCCACATACTTTCAAGAGATCTTTCTGTAATAAAAATCGGATCACATCACTCACTAGCTTAAAACCTTTCAGTGGTTCCCCATTGGCCCTTCAGGGTAGAGTCTGAGTTCTTTAGTGGCCACAAGGCCCTGTGAGACCTGACGCCTGCCTCTCTCTCCAGCCTCCTTCCTCACAAATCCCTCCTTCGGCTCTTTGCTACCTGCTGTGTAACAGCTTTGTACCTTTACTACTCCCTGCCCTTGTCAACTCCTAAATCCAGTCTTCTACGAACCAAGTAGAGAGGAACATCCTCTGTAAATTCTTCCGGACACATTAAAAGGTTCTCACTTCCCTCACTGAGCTACCTTAGCATCCTGTGATTTCCTGCAGCCCTTAGCACTGTGCCTGACAGAGAAAAGCCACATCAGAGAGAAATTATTTACCTCAAGTCTATTCCTTGAGGGCAGCGGTCATGTCTTGTTCATCTTTAGTAAAAAAAATGATAAAGAGAAGTTGCTCAACAAATGCTTATTTAATTAATCAATAAAGAACCTTCTCTCGGATTCCTTTAAAATCAAAGAGTTTGCTTAATATATTTAAAAGCGATTTTTAAGAAACATATCTATCATATTTCCTAATTTCCAAATATATGGAGGGTGTTTTTCTTTCTTTTTGTAACTGATGTTTAACTTAATTTCCTTGTGGAAAGAGCAGACATGCTTGGTACTTTTTAGAAATATGTTGGAACTTGCTTTATAGCACCGAGTGTGGTCCACTGTCTTTTTCTACCTTTATTGAGGTATGATTGACAAATAAAAACTGTATTTATTTAAGGCAAACAATGTGATGATTTGATGTATATATACCTTGTGAAATGATTACCATAATCAAGTTAATTCACACATATATTCCCTCACTTTGTTTTTTAATGGTCTAAGAACACTTATGCAAATTTCAAGTATACAATACAGAATTATTAACTATAGTCATCATGACACATATAGAACTATAGTCACATGAGATTCCCCAGAATGTAATCATCTTATAACTGAAAGTTTATGCCTTTTGACCAACATCTCCCCATTTTTTCCAGCTTCCAATGTTATAACTTGCCAACAGCCAGATAGCAAAAGGAGCTTTCCTCCAGAGCAGTGAATGTATTTTCTCATGGACAAACGTAATACTTCACCTACAAAAATTAGACTTCCTTTTAGAAAAATAAAAATCTCAAGAGTTAATAAGTAGATATGTAACTCAAAGGGTAACTTCTTACAACACATCTTGGAAGCATGTTTCATTTCAGATTGTCTGAAGATAAAACAGAGGAGCCCAAATCAGTGTAACTGTTGGCAGAGACCCAATTCTCTCTTGCCCACCCCTGATTTATGACCCCCAGGAGACATACAAATGTGATTTCTCCTCACCCACCCTCCTCCACCTTTGTTTCAAAATGTCAGGCATCTACCCAGAGTTAAATTTCACCTTTGCTCTCTGGACAGGCGACCGCCTGGGTTATTAATCTTGGCCCAGAAAGAAGTTCCTCACAGCTACCGACTGTGGAGATGACGAGTGCCGGTGCATCCCAGGGAATGGTTGTCTGAGGGCTATGGCGCCAGAACAATCAAACCCAGGGTAAGCGAGTCTGGACGGATGCAGCAGTTTCTCATTCCACATCACCTTCTTTGGCTGCTATGCAGGAGACATGATCTAATAACTCAGGGAGGCAACGGTGACACAGCACGAAGGTACAAGCACATTGCTGCTCCAGCAGAGGTGGCTATCAAACCAGCTTGGACGGGAATGACAGTTCCCAGTACTCACACATTCACATGTGCGTGTCCCTTGTCCTCACGACAGCGTATGCACTCTGAAGACACTTTTGGTAAAGGACAGGAAGCTTTGAGTACCAACTGCACCCTCCAGGGAGGACACAGGGGGAGTGGGTTTGAGGCCCGCAGCATGTAGAGCACTCCCACCTTGTGCCCGGCACTTCACATACATCATCTTGCTTAATATATTAACAACCCTGTTGCCAAGCTCCTCCACTCCCCCACTTCCCCAGCCCAGGGTGGCCAGAGAAAATACAGGTCACCGGTTAAACATGATAAAAAAAAAAAAATTAGCATAAGTATGTTCCATAAAATATTTGGGACACACTTATACTAAAAACATGTTGTTTATCTGAAATTCACATTTAACTAGGCACCTTGTGTTTTTATTTGCTACATCTGGTAACCATATCCTAGGAGACATTTGGCAAATGTCTGGAGACATTTTTGATTGTCATGAGCTTAGGGGAGGAGGGTTACTACTGGCATCTAGTGGGCAGAGGCCAGGGATGCTGCTAAATATATTAAAATACACAGGACAGCTCCTCCGCCCCCAAAGAATTATCCAGCTCAAACTGTCAGGAGTGCCCAGGATGAGAGATCTTGCTGTAAACCATCTCTGTGCCTATGTCACAAGTACTCAAAGTTAATAGAGGATACTTTGAAGCTTGTTTTCAAACAGCGGTTTGGGAACAGACTTTCAGAAGGCGTTAGATTTCACTCCTGCATGAATGCATTTTGTTTTTATGTTAGTTTTTATTGTTATAATCTCCTTTGACTATTTTGCTATAAAATTGATCTATAGTAGCTGTCACTTTTCTCCTTAATATATTTTATTTTATTTATTTATTTTTTTTAGGACAATGTCACTGGCCCTCATATGTGGGACCTGAACTCGGGCCGCTGGCTTCCCAAGCCAGCGCTTAACCACCGTGCCACTCGGTCGGCCCGTCCTTATATATTTTAAATGCACCCTGAAAAACAAGTGAAAGTGGCACATGAAAAGAGCAAAGAAATGCTTTTTTCTCCAGGGGTTTTGGTAGAGGGTAGCATTCTCCATCAAATGCTTTCTAATAACACCCACAACTTATACATGGCTATTGCCACACAAAAAAGGCAGTAACGATGCATTTCCTCAAGCATTTGTATTCTTGTTTCATGGGAGAGGTTTACTCTTAAAATTCCCTGCTAATCTTCAGCAATGGGGAAGCAGCATCCTTAGTAAAAGCATCTGGCTTCAGGCACATGTCCCTACAAGGTTACCCCAATAAAGCTATGGATGGTCAGAGGGAGGGGCCCACACTGGATTCCACGAGACCCTGACCTAGAACTCTGGGAAACATTCTCTTTGGGTCCTTCTCAGCTCCTACCTCCTGGAGTCCATTTCTCTGTTCCCATTCATCATTGTACCCGGTGATACCATGATCATGAAAATTCATTTCCTTCTCTCAGCACTCATACCCACCATCCATAACAACTCACCTCTTCTTTCCTCCTGCACGATCACTTCTTGGACCCCCCTAGTTAATTATCAGTCTCCTGGAGGATAGCTCTGTAAAACCACATCACCAGTACAATGCTTTACTGCAGCCTCCATGTTTCCTTCCTCCTTCCCCATTGTCCGGATTTGCCCATTAGTTCATCCCCTTCTCTTTACCTGTTGAATTCAGCTGTCTAGAGTAGAAGGCCCTTTGCAATCCGGACCTGGCTTGCTTCTCCACATCATCTCCAACCACGCGCTCCCCCTTCCACCTCAGTGATGCTCTCCATTGCATTTTTGTGTGCAATGGAGCCACAAGTGGACAGTGTTGAAAATGCACATTACCAGCCTATTATGAGAAATGTCCCATTTAGGAGGGTTGGGGTGGAGCCCACTAACCTGCATCTCAAACAAGCACCCCAGGTGGTTCTCATGCATATGTTCCAGGTCTATACAATAAGAAACACAGCTTCTAGCCTCACCCTATTACTTTCTTTTGTTTGCACAGCCCTTTGTGCTTCAGCTCAGGCTCTGTTCTTCTCACCCCTATTATCTGCTTGGGAAATTCCTGTGAACAATTCACGACCCCATCAAATGTCATGTCTGTAGAGCTTCCCTTGACTGCAACAGACCTGCCCAGAATTGATGGCTTTGTCTTTGGTATTCCTACAGTGATTTATGTGTTCCCCCCTCTTCTAGTATTTATCACATATTCTGCATATTTGTTTACAACTTGTACTCCACTTAATTTCAGAGGCTGAAAATTTAATCTGTTGAATCATCTTAAGTAGAATGGAATAAGTAAATTCCCTTTTGCTTGGAGGCATAACCTCCAAGCCAAAAATGTATCCAAGGTACAGGCCACCAAGGAATTCAAAATAATCATATTGTACTTGGACTTCATATATATGTATTAATTGTAAATTACACATCTGTAAAGTTTTACCTCTATAACCATTATTTCTCTGGCTATATCAGTTTTGTTTTGTTTTGTTTTGTTTCAATGGGGTTACAATAACTATATCAGTCACTCATCTGTTATTTTGACCTGTCTAGCCCCTCTGCTATTAATTCTGGGGGTGCCCAGGGAACATCTCATATATAATCGCCTTGTGGTATCTTTCGTTTTTCTCTTTTGGGAATCTACTGTAGGTATATAGGCCTTAAATATTCAACAAAAGCCCTAAAATGCCTTGCTTGCTGGTACCACCTCCCAACTTTGAAGCGTCTCTGGATAGGGTGGGTAGATCAGGCTGTGAATCAAGTCACCTGAATTTGTATCCTCATTCTGCTGGTTACTAGTTGTGAGACCTTGGGCATGCTGCTTAACTGCCTTTTTTTTTTTTTTAATAGGTTTTCATTGTAGGAAAAGATACATAACATAAATCTATCATTTTAACCTTTTTAAATGTGTAATTCAGTGGCATTAAGTATATTCACATTGTTTCATAATCATCACCACCATCTATCTCCAGGACTCTTTTCATCTTGCAAAACTGAAGCTCTCCAACCATTATCTGCCCATTTCCCCTCCCTCCCAGCCACTGGCAACTACCATTCTACTTTCTCTCTCTATGAATTTGATTATTCTAGGCACCTCACCTATGTGGAATCATACAGTATTTGTCCTTTTGTATCTGGCCTATTTCATTTAGCTTAATGTTCTCAAGGTTCATCCATGTTGTATCGTATGTCAGCATATCCTTCCTTCTTAAGATTGAATAATATTCCGTTGTATGTGTCTATACCACATTTGTTTATCCATTCAGCCACTGGTAGACACTTGGGTTGTTTCTACCTTTTGGATATTGTTAATATCGTTGCTATGAACATTGATGTACAAAGTTCTCTTCAATATTTTTCAGTTCTTTTGGATATATACCTAGAAATGGACTTGCTGAATCATATGATAATTATATGTTTAATTGTTTCAGGAACCACAATACTGACTTAACTGTTTTGGTTGAGTTTCCTCGTCTGTATAATGGGGCTGCTGGAAGGATTACGCTGAAAGGATGATCACCAGTGTTATGCAGTGCTGCAGTTACTTCTGTTATGCCAGACACTGGTTCTGCTACTATTACTGACAGACCTGGACTCCAAGGCTCCCTTGCCCAATGCTAAGAGTCCTTTTCTCCTTTTTTGGTTTATGTGCAGTTGCCTCTCACTGGTGTTCATGCTAAATAAAAAAGGATGAGCTAAGCTTGAGGGAACAGAAACTGTACTATCCCCATGGTCCTTCTCTTTGACTGGGCTACAGACCAGGCTTACCTCAGTCTCTTCCTATCCCAGGTGGATCCTGCTATCCGAAGCAGCCAGCGTTTTTATAGGCACACAGAATAGCTTTTCAGACATGCTCAGAAAATACACACACCTGAGCTATCGGGAATATTTAGTTCCAGAGGCAGCAATAATTGGGGTTAATAAATAATATTACATGTTAAATAGCTTAATAAATAAGTAGGGAAAGTAAGGAATTTCTTTGCTTTACTCAGTGGCTCTCGAATTTTGATGCACATAGAACACTGGTGGAGGTTTCTACACTGCAGATGTCTGGAGGTTGGTGTGCTGTGAAGTAACTGGACTAAATAAAATGGAGGGGTGTTTGGATATAAAGCTAGACTAAGCAAAATATTTTTAAAAAAATGTTTTCAGAAGTCTGGAAGTCATTTTTGTGTGGCAGGAGGCAGGTAGAAGTTCAGGTGCAATGTTAGAGACTTATAAGGCCGATAACAAGGAGAAACTTGTTGGTCAAGTCTGTTTTATAAGTGCGTTTGCCTTCTCACGGCAATGTGAAGAAGTGAACGGGCCAGTGTTAGTTTTATGAGGGCGTTGGAAACATAAATACCATGACATTTTAAAGGGGAAGATGATTTTTAAAAGATTCGGGACTTGGCGAGATACCGGTGGGAAAAGAATTTCCGTGGAAACTGCTCTCCTTCAATTAGAGTCCAGTTTGCACAAAGGCAAACGAAAGTGCGTTTTAAAAAAGACTTCATGAGCCCTCCTCCCATTGACTGAATTTCCAGAGGTGACAAAGGCAGGAAAAACTTCTGGCAGAAAATTAGGACTGACCAGGAATCATAAAGCAAAAATGCACCACTCTCATCCACTCCAAGTATTCCAACAGTGAACTGTGATAACCCTAACCGACACTGGGGGGCACCCTGCGATCATAAGATACACAAAGACGAGCCGCTTTGAAAAGCCTCTTCTCTGGTGACTTACTTGCAAGGCTGAGGGGGAAGCTTGAAGCAATTCGAACCCGTGCCTGTCCTCCAGAGTTCTCAGTCACTAGCATCCTAAATCAACCACTGCACCTTTCAATTCAACCTGCCAAGGAACCCACCTGGGGAGATAAATACGAAGATTGGAAAGGCAGGGATCAGGGAGAACCACCTGACAGTGTATTTCATTCTTATACCAAGTTCTGAAGAGAATCCGAGTGCTCTTTTCTCCTGGAAGGTCTGAGATGGGAGCCAGGATGATGCAAGAGGCAGGAAGGAGTACACGATTCTGGGCATTTGGTGGGCGGTGGCTTCAGGCATGAGGGCCTGCTCTATGGCCCAGCAGCTCAGCAGAAACCAAGGCGGGAGCTGGAGGGTGGCCTGGCGTGCCCACTCTGGTAAAGATTACACGCGGTAAGGGTGTTTTGTTTTAGTGGGCATGGGCATGGCGCTGCAGATGTGAGGGTTCTTTGAAACCAACCTACAGTCTGGGATTTGGGCGGGTAAAGACTAATAGAGCAAAGGAATGCCTAGCTAGCTGCCTGGACACAGATCTACGCTGGAACAGTGGGGCCCAACAGTAACTCTGGGGTCACAGTAAAGAAAGGAAATGTGAATCTGGGAGGACCAGTAGGAGAAAAGGACTCTAAAAACCAGGGGTGAGGAAAGGGGGCACCATGGACACGCCGGGGCAGAGGAGGACGTGGCCAGTGCGTGGGAGAGATGGATGACTTGGGAAGATGGTCTCAAGACCCACAGGTCTTGTATCCAAGAACTTGATAAAATTATAACCAGAGGACAGCAGAATACATTCAGAAATCCTTGTTTGAGATAACAGATTAAACCAAAAAGATTAAAGCAGACACATACTTTAAGAGGTATAAAGCATTATGGATCTGATAATTCCTGGCAGCATAAAAGCATTCTTATATCTGAAAAAAGTCTCTGGTCACCTTGACTTATTAGGAATTAGTGGAGGGGTGGCCAGATAGCTCAGCTAGTTAGAGCTCAGGCTCATAACACCCATGTAGCTGGTTCGATTCCCACATGGGCCACTGAGTTGCACCCTCCACAACTAGATTGAAACAACTACTTGACTTGGAGCTGATGGTCCTGGAAAAACACACTTTTCCCCAATAAAATCTCTAAAAAACAAACAAACAAACAATTGACATTAAAAAAATTGGCTAAAAAAAAAGAAATTAGTGAAGAGTTGACTTATTAGAAATTAGTGGAGAGAACCACAGAACTTAATAATGGTCTTGAATGATATTAAGAGTGATTACTAGCATTATATTGAACAGCTGTTTGTCCTCTTCCCATAGGATAGGAAAAAGCTTGAAATCTTTGGTTAGCAGAGAATTTGCTGATAGTATTAAAAATTGTGGACACGGGCTGGCCGAGTGGCACGGTGATTAAGCGCTGGTTTGGGAAGCCAGCAGCCCCGGTTTGGGTCCCACATATGAGGGCCAGTGACACTGCCCCCCCAAAAAAAAACAAAACTTGTGGACAAACTGGGCCGGCCGAGTGGCTCAGTTGGTTAAAACCTTGCTCAAGAGTGCGAGCTCTGAGCAACAGGGTCACCAGTTCAATTCCTGGCCTGAGCTGAGCTGCCGCTGAGCTGCCAGATGGCTCAGCTAAAAAAACAAACAAACCAAAAAAGAGCCTAAAAATTGTAGACAAACTAAAACTCATTAAGTGGGGGGTGGGGGTGGGGGTGGGGCATGGTCTTACAAAAGCAAATAAAAATCATTTGTCTGGTATGACGTGGAAAGGGGGTGGACTTGACTTACTTTACCTGCCTGGGATTCTTTTGATCATTTGCTTTTACCCTCAAATAGCAGTTTTGTTATTGATGTTTCCTAGTTATAAAACAATACATGCTTGTGTAGCAAATTCAAGCAATACAGAATATAATCGAAAAGGAAGCAAATCACTCAAGTTTTTGATCTAGTACAATTATTAGTATTTAATTAAGTCATGAGAATATTTAGTGAGAGTCTTGGGGAAAGGAAGAGCTTCATTCACTAAGATTTTTGATACATGAATTTGGCGGCAAACTGTGCATTTCACATTGAATGTCCAGGTATATGTGCATCAGACATGAGCTTATAACTTGGAAATTTCCATGGAAAACAGGGAGTTCATAAGGGCTGAAAGAGTGAGATCGAGAGAAACACATCAGAAAACTAAATACGGAGGTTGTAAAGTAATGCTTGTGTTATGTCTCATTCCAGTTGGGCTTCTCAGAACCTGTTTCCACAAGCACTCTCGAGGCATGAAAGAAAAAGGAAGTGCAACGCTGTTATTCTGCCACTTTTGCTGGCTAGATGTGTACATTTTTACCTCCTGCCAAATCTGATGAGAAAAGCAGTTCAGGTTTAAAAAAAAAAATCAATGAAAATATTCCGCAGTAGTTTTTCATCTTAAGAGAGAAAGTTCTTTTTTTAGTCTTCTAATGCAGGGAAATACTTGTTTCTAAATGAAATCATATCTGTAGGTAAAGCTTCAAGATTTCAACTTGGTGATTATGGATTCTGATATCAATTACAATGGGTTTTTTGTCCTGCCCACCTAAGCCATTCTCAGACAACAATTGGGTGTCCTACAATTCAACTTAATTCTGACATTACCTCCCCAGAGATAGCATTTTCGATTCCACAGGTTAAGGGCTCAGTCCCACAAGACTGCCATGCCCCCCACCTCCACATCACTGCCCCCCACTTCAGACACCATTTGCAAGCTCAGGTTGTCACCTGTGTTTCTGACAGAGTGGCTACAGATCAGAGGGTCCAGTGAATCCCTCCCTGGGTTCTAATAATTTGCTAGGGTGGCTCACAGAACTAAGAGAAACATTCTACTTACTACATTACTGTTTTTTTAAAATAAAGATTATAACTCAGGAGCAGCCCGATTCAAGAGGTGCCTAGGGCCAGGTATGGGAAAAGGGCTCAGAGCTTCCATGCTTTCTCCTAGAGTACCACTTTCCCCAAATCTTTGCACGTTCACCAGCCTGGAAGCTATCTGAACCCCATCATTTGGGTTTTTATGCAGGCTTCATTACAGAGGCATGATTGATTAAATCATTGGCCATTGGTGATTAACCTCAATCTCCAGCACCTTTCCCCTCTCTGAGAGGTCTGGGGTTGGGGGTTGGGATTGAAAGTTCCAATCACAATGTTGGCTCCATTCACAACTAGCCCCCATCCTTAGGTGCTTTCCAAGTCATTTCATTAATACAACAAGACACCTTTATCACTCATCACTTAGGAAATTCCAAGGGTTTTAGAAACTCGAAGACCAAATATATATGTCTTATTATAAATCACAATATCACAATGATAATAAATAAATAAGAAACATTCATTTCACAAAGATGAAATCCTCATGGTTAAGAACGGTAAGATTTGGGGTAGGGATGGGAAAATGTGTGGTGGGAAAAGAAGAAAACAGACATTCAACTGTTTGGGGATGTCTGCAGCTTACTGTGTCAAGGAATCAGAAGTGAATGCGGGGCCGGCTGAGTGGCGCGGCGGTTAAGCGCTGGCTTGGGAAGCCAGTGGCCCCGGTTCGGTCCCACATATGAGAGTCAGTGACACTGCCCTCAAAAAAAAAAAAAAAAAAAAAAAAAGAAGTGAATGTGGAATTCAACTTTATGCTTATCTAATCCCACAGAACTCTGAAAAACCATTCCTCTCCCACATTTCTAAATTGATATTGATTTCTACATTTTCATCTTAGCTCTGGAGATATATATATTTCTAAAGGTGAAGTTTTTGGCTTTTTATACATAATGGCAACCTTAAATAAAGCTGTGATGTCACTCTTTAAAATGGAGTGAATAGAATCTAAATTCTACAGCAATTTGGAACTGTCATCAGCCACTTAGTAACCACAGAGACAAGCTCTTGATTAAAAGAAAATTTACATGATCCCCTTTTCTCCTTGAACTTGAAATTCCATTCCACTTTCCCCACAAAATTCTAACCTAATATAAATATATTTTTCATGCATGAATCATGCATTTGTGATTTTATTGATCAATGTATCATACTCCTCTGCACAAACACACGTTCTAAATGTAAAATGTAAAATTATCCTGTGACCACAAGCTTTCTAAGTGATAAAAACCACTTATTGAGCTATTACAATTATTATACAATTGATCAATATACGTAACAAAATGAATTATATAGTGTGCAAGCTTGTGACAATTTTAAACTAAAAACAAAGTTTTATTGGAAGTATATCTTTAAATAATACAAAATGAAGGCCTTTTTTTCCCAATTGGTTCATGTATCCATGTGTGAATATTACTAATTGCTAAAATGAGACAGAGTTGATCATTAATTCTTATTCACATAAATAAGTAAATGTGAATGGAGGGAGTTTTACTTATAGCTCCATCGTTTAATTCCATGAACTCTAACTTCTCTTAGTTACCTATCAAACATTGACAATGATCTGCCAGCTTGCTTGATTAGATCCTTCTTCAATTTTGTTAAAAGCAAAGAATTACACACTACCTGACAGCAAAAGGATTTATTACTTGCTCATTACAGCCATTGCCTTTTTCACCACCTATGCCAATGTTTAGAACTGCCCCTTCTTCAGAATCTAGAGGTTACCAGCTGAGGACACTACTGAGCATTACAACCCTCTTGGAGAGTAGAAGGGTGTGTTCTAAGGTAGATCCGTTTAGAGATAGATGGCTTATGGAAGGTGAGCTTCTTAAGATTGACTTTTTGAAAACTATCATTGCACTATCAATCCTTGGACAGTGAGTTTAGATACCCTAGTTTGAAGAATAAAAGGCTCTGGGATTAACCTGGTAACAATCCTAATTCTACACCTTCACTGACCTGAAACAAGACACCTACTCTTTCTGAACCTCGCTTTTCTCTAATAATAATATTTACAATAATAATAAGCCTTGGGGTTGTCTAGAGGCTTAAATGAGGTAATGGAAATAAAAGGCTTTGTAAACTGTAAAATTCTATGTGTATTAGGTACTGTTGCTTTCATTACTATTTTTGATACAAATGATCCAAGTGCAATAATAAGACCAGGGGTTATGTAGATGAGTTATGCCAATCCCTGGAATAAGGAAACTTCATTCATAAGTTCAAAATATGGTCTCCCTAACCTCTAACCATAAAATAATGAGTTAGGAGTGTACCTAGTTCCAACACTAGAGAGCACTAGTTCTCAAAAGTGTGGTCTCAGAACCACCCACGTGAGCATCACCTGGGAGCTTGTTAGAGATACACATTCTCTGGCTCTGCCCAGACCTAAAGAATCAGAAACTCTAGGGAAGGGACTCAGCAACCTTGTGTTTTAACAAGCCCTCTAAGTGACTCTGTTACACTCTCAAGTCTGAGAACAGTGCTGTTCAAGATGCCTTAAGTGTGGGGACTCGACTGGATTTCCCAGGATAATGGGGGGCATAAGAACACAGGAGGAAGCATTTAAAGTGAATTAATTCTTTATCAACATGCCACCAAATTTCCCAGAGGTGGGATGTACTCTTTCATTTTACAGGTGATGTGTATGCTGCAATGGGTCTGGGTAAAGAACAGGACCTCAGGCCAGGGGGCTCAGGGTCTACCCAGCAGTTTTCAGAGTGTAACTTAGGAGCTCTTATGATACACAAGCTATTGGCTACTCCTCTTGTTGGCAAGAGCAAGAAGGCCTTTTGGTCTTCCCTTTATAAAGAAACAAGATCGGAAAAAAGGAAAACATCCATTGGGATTTCAACGGAGATTTAGCTGTGCCTATCTGGCTATGAAGAACTGGGTTTTGCTCTTGGCAATAGAGTTTTCTGTTTCAGTGCTGTGCCAGGGTAGCCTGGCCCTCCTTCATCAGCCTCCAGGCTCCCAAAGCTACCCAGGAAGTCTGCTCTCAGACAACCTCAATCCCATGCAGAACAGCCTGCCTCCAGTGGGGCAGGGATGGACCCCAATCCATTATAGCTCATGTAGGAAGAATGTAGCTGTTTGTCCAAGTGGATATAGAGTGCCTTTCTTCCAATATAATCTATTTAATGCACCTAGAAAGCAAGTACAAAGGGGTGTTCAGAAATATTGGATGCTAATGGGGTTTGGATACTGTTTCTACAGGATGCTTATTTAGTAAAAAGGAAACAAAGTAAAATGGCATCGACAATACTAAACCACAGTGTTCTCAAGAGGAGAAGCAAGCTTTCAGTCAGAGCATCTCTGATGGGTTGACTTCAATACAGTCTTTTAAAAATATTTATAAAGAGTTTTTTTTTAACAACATATATAAGGAACAAAAGTCAAGCTAAATAAAAGCATGTTAGGCATTTTATTTTGTTTTTAACTTGGGAATTGGGGAAGGAGAACAGTGTTGGGGAATTGGGGAAGGGAACCAGCCAAGTTGTTCTTCAGTCTTCATTGTGGAGGGCACTAGTCGCCATCTGGCTGCTCTGCAGCAGCTCTTGGCCTCTAAGCTCAAAGTGCTGTGTTCAATCCTAGTTGCAGGTGAGTGTAGCCACCATCCCATACGGGAGTCAAACCCAGCAGTCTTTTTGTTAAGAGCTCATTTTCTATCCACTGAGCCATTCGGCGGCAGCTCAGCTCAAGGTGCTGAGTTCCGTCTTAGTTGTGAGTGGGCGTAGCCCACCAAAAAACAGGCAGTCTTGTTGTTAGGAGCACATGCTCTCACCAGCTGAGCCATCCTGCCTCCTGTTGGCAGCTCAGCGGCAACTCAGCTTGGGCTCAGCATCACTGGCCCATGTGGAAATCGAACCAGTGGCCCCCGTTGCTCAGAGCTTGCACTCTTAAGCTAACTCTTAACCAACTGAGCCATGGGGCCAGCCCAGGCATTTTGTTTTTAACTAGTTAGGTATGGACTTTTCTTGATCATATTTAAAGAAAAGCAGGAGCTAAAATAAACGAACAGCCAAAATAACACAGAGTGGAGAGCAAGGCAAAGACTGGGCATCTGTTCTGACATTTCTTTACCAAGGACATACCGATTCATCTCCCTTTCCATACGAGCAGTCAGTCAGTGTCTTTGCACTGTCTTATCATAGAGAAATTTGTATAAATGGGCACCTTAATCACCAGATAAATATATTTTCAGTGTATTTTGTTAAAGACATCAAAGTAATCATCTTGGGCTGGCCGAGTGGCACGGTGGTTAAGCGCTGGCTTGGTAAGCCAGCGGCCCCGGTTCAGTCCCACATATGAGGGCCAGTGACACTGCCCTCAAAAAAAAAAAAAAAAAAGTAACCACCTTACTAATCAAATAAGCGCACCTGCTGGTATTAATACAATTATTCAAAAGCTTCAGATCATATGAAAACGCTACCCAAACTGGCTTTAAATGACAATGTTACAGTATTTTTCAAAGCCAGCATTGAATATTGAATGGATAATGGGACTGCATCATTCATCTTTTCCAATTTACTTCACATGGTGTGTTTTTTTTTAACTTTGTGAATATGAGGGGAATGTAAAATTGATAAATGTTTTGCATCTGGCATAAGACATTTCCTGTTTGTGTGACTGCATTAAAAATAACAATGGACTCTAAACAAAATCTACTATAGGAGCTTCCAAGCAAACATTTTCATAAACTCGAAACAGCTGATAATTTCTCTATCAGTTTTGAGTTCTAACACATGATACAACCAATCTTGGAGATCTCTGCATGTGCATTTTCATCTATGTCCCTCACAGATTATCCAAGTCCTTTCTCCTTGTCTCTCTATGGCTGATCTAGAATTTTTTTTTTCTTCGTGGTTAATAGTGATATCATTATTTTTGAAAATCAGATTGCTATTTTCTCTGAGTGGCACAGTTGCAGCCACAGCATCACCATACATTTGCTCCTAACTTTCCTTTCAGCATAGAGCTCCTGGTTCATACTTCTTCATTCACTCATTCAATAGTCATTTACCAATCACCAACTTATGGGTGGGGCGTTGAGCTGGAAGGATGGCTGCTGTTATGGGCTGAATTGTGCCCCCACCCCACAAATTCCTAGATTGAAGTGCTCACCTCCAGTACCCCAGAATGTGACAATAATTGGAGATAGAGCCTTTACAGAGGTGATTAAGTTAAAATGGGGTCATTAGGGTGGGCCTTAATCCAATATGACTGGTGTCCTTAGAAACGGAGGGAATTGGACACAGACAACACAGAGGGATGACCGTGTGAGGACAGTGAGAAGGTGGCCACCTAGAAGCCAAGGAGAGAGGCCTCAGAAGAAATCAAACCTGCCAACACCTTGAACTCAGACTTCTAGCCTCCAGAACTGTGAGAAAATTAAGTTCTGTTATTTAAGCCACTCAGTCTGTGGTATTTTGTTATGGCAGACCTAGAAAATGAATATAACTGCCTTATATAAATGTATGCTATGCATCTGAATGATTGTAGATGACCATTTGATAAAATGAGTGTGGAAGGCCAAACTCCACGATAATGTGTTCTTCCCTTAAGACTATTACCAGTTCTGCAGCATTTTGAAGGCCAACAGGGCGTCATGTATACAACTTTGCCATCTAAACCAAGAACCCTCCATGCTTTGGGAAATTCATTTTCTCCCTTTTTCTCTTCTTCCAGGCACTTAATAATCACTGTCATCTACTGCCTCACCAGGTGTGTGTGTGGGGGGGGGATGGGGAGGACACTGGCTGAGACCTTGAATTTCTTGCTTTACTATCTATTTATTTATAAAGTATCAACATGCATGTAGTCTTTGATTTTCAAATTTAACCTTAGAAGCTAATGATAATGGCATTGTGGGGACTTTGGGTGGCTTAACTGTTTTCAGTCTAAATATAAAAAGAGAAACTCCTTTTGTTCCACAATTTTTAAAAGTTCTGAGTTAAATGCAAAATTCAAGTGCATAGATTGACTACTATGCTTCTCAATACATTTTCAGAATCAACCTAGTTCCCAGATGTTACTACTGCCCTCCCGTTGGTATGTATGTTAGCTTCTGTGTGCTGGTGTGCAGCAGTTGGAAGAAGGAACAGGTATTAGCAGCTATAATAACTCATAATCTGAAATGAGCAAACAGATAGTAAATAATCACCTCAAAGGAGAAAATGAGCTGTACTCAGTAAATATTTTTTCTACTTCTCTTCCACAGTTCATAATATCCACTTCTATCCCTAAATGTGGAGAGGAAAGTTGGTTTTAAGTGAGTGACAATTACAGATTAATGAGAAGTAAATATGGTGAGTGGATAAGGAGCATACAAATAATTGCAGCATATGCCATGGGAAAACATTACTCGGTTACGATATTTACTTGCAAAAGTTGAGTGTCGCATCTGTTGCACAAAGCAGGTTATAAAACACAATCATTGTTCTCACTTGGTAATTTCCTCTCTTTTTTAGCATTTTATTAGGTCACTTGACACTGATTATTAATGAATCTTTTCTAAAGGTGTGTCAGCCTCATTGGTCCCTGTCTTACCAATGAGGAAACTGGGACATGGGTGTTTAAAAGATTCTGAGTTCCTTATTTTTAAGGCCTAGTTCTTCAGTTTCCATTCTGTAAAGGTTGTCAGTATACCTCTCAGCAAATAAATCATTTCTAGTAATTTCCTACCTAGGTAGTTTCAAAGAAAAGTAAGGATGTCACTTGACTCCCTTTGTGTTCTCCAGCCTTACCATTCATTCACGGGTCCTAATTCTATGGGTGTTTCACTAACTCAGGATCCAATTTCTAAAACCATTTTGCTGGCACACGTAGGTCGTGTTTGGGTAGAAAATACAAGTTGAGAGTGCATGTTCGTGTGTGTGTGTATGTTGGGGTGGAGAAAGGTGACAATGATGGGGACACTGAGCCTTAGTATCTACAGGAAGGGGAGAGCATTACCGCTGGGTCTTGCTTAGTTGGACATAATCTGGGTCCATATAAGCACTTCAAGGCACTCCCTTGCCTCCCCTCCCATCCTGATTGTCCAAGCAGTGTCCCTTCTGCAGTCTGGAACTCTTTCCATCCTGCCACAGTCGCAGGTAAGGTACAGAAGGAAGGGCGTGTGCGTGTGTGCGTGTGTGCATGTGTGCGTGCATGTGTGTGTGTTGTGTGTGTGTTGCTGTTTAGTATTCCTGAAGCATGCATCGTGAAGATGCCTGTTTACACAGTCTCAAATAACAAGTCTTGACAGGTTTTCCTCCTGAAAGGACTGAATTTGACCAGTTGTTTTGACAGTCTGCAGCAACTGAAAAAAAATATGTCTACATGCCTGTCAGAGTGAGATATTCAACAATAAATAAGAGTCCACTGGGTAGGAGAAATACAAGACTTGCTTAACTCTGATGGCATATATCAACAATTATTCAACATGATTGCGTATTGATTGTCATTTTTCTACTTAAATATATCCTAGAAATATTTTTTAAATGTATCTGCTTTTTTTTCAGTATTTTTTTTTTTTAATTTGGGAACCGTGTGTTTTTCCAGGCCCCATCAGCTCCAAGTCAAGTAGTTGTTTCAATCTAGTTGTGGAGGGCGTGGGGATCGAACCAGCAACCATGATGTTATGAGTACTGTGCTCTAACCAACTGAGCTAACCGGCCGCCCCAATACTAGAAATTTTTGACTTACATCCTGGTTTCTTAGTGCCAGTAATTTTGGCAAAGGGAACCATGGGCCTTCTAGTGTGACAAAGGAAAAAGAATACTTAGGGAAATAGACTTAGGCTCTTACTGGGACCTTAACTATAAATAAAAAGTAACGTCTTTTTTTTTTTTTTTGTAGCCATTCCCCAAACACCCATGAGCTCTTGTGATGCAAACATGGAGTTAGGAACTTGATATTTGCTGATGGTGACAGTTACAGTGTAAACAAACTTAAAAGATAAATACATGTCCTTGAAAACCCCCAACCAGAATTTCTGTATGCTGGAAAAACATACTGTGTGTACACTTTATCTTAAACACACACACACCCCTTCCTTGTCTCATGGATGGAACTAGAGTCCTCTTTTTTTTTTCTTTTTTTTAAATTTTTACTGCAGTGTTTTAGTGGGCCATTTAGTAAATTGTCTTCTTTGATTAATTGCATCTCTCTTCCTGGCTCCAGTAATTCCATGCTTTAAGTATCTGTAGATCAGATGCCTATAAATCATACAGTGCCCCAAGCCAGCTATGAATCGCTCACAATTTCAATTAGCATACAGATTTAACAGCTGTCATTAGATGGGACTGCAGTAACTGGAAGGATCATAGCTGACCAAACATTTAAGACTTGGATATGGCCCTTGAACCCAATCTACTCACAACGTTTAAAATATCTAGCACTCTTAAATCAGGAATGTCAGTGAACTTATGAAAATATTGTTGAGCTTAGTTTTGTCTGACTGTCACTGTAGACACCCATAAAAATGGTCTCCTGGTTACTAAATCTGATAGCTTTTCTTACCTCCCATTCTCTGACTCCCAAGAAGCATTTGACATGGTGGCTCAGCATCCTACATTCACTGAGCTTCTGTGTGTGCCTCCTGTCACCACACCATCCTGGTTCCCCTTTCATACCCTAGCTTCTCTGTTCTAACAGGGTTAGTCCTTTTTCTTCCTTTGTTTCCAAAGGTTGGCCATTCAATTAATTCAATCATAATTAATTTAGTCATTCCACAAGTATGTATTGAGGGGCAGGTACTGGGGAATCAACAATGATAGCTTCCTGACTACAGGGAATTTACAAACTAGAGGGAAATACAAATATAATTATGTAGATAATAATTAGAACATAGCACAACAAACTAAAGATGGATGACATACAGCCTGCTCTGCTCTGACAACTTACAGTTGAGGGGACCTAATCAAATTTGAGGGTACCAGGGAAGGCTTCCTGGAAAAGCTGACATGAGTTGAGTCCTAAAGAAAGAGACAAACTCTTGTCAGAAAAAAGATGTGCGCAAAGGCAGTGTTCAGACCTTCAGTCTCTTCTTTATAAGAACTCTTCATGAGTGTTCATTTTCCACATTTATATGCCTTACCTATCCCACTAGACCTGTGCTGTCCAATATGGCAGCCACTAACCACATATGGCTACAGAGCCCTTGAAATGTTGCTAATAAATTCAGAAACTGGATTAGTTTTATTTAACAACTGATGTTTGATTCAGTTATTAAAAAATTGTTAAGTATGTTTAGAACAACTTGGTTGTGAATCTACATTTCATCTATAAACTTTATGAAATCTAAATTCAAAAGCATTTCCAATGAAAAGTTACATCCAACTGAGATGTTCTGTAAATGCAAATTACATACCATATTTGAAGACAGTACCAAAAAAGGATTTAAAATATCTAATTTTGATGATCAGTTACATGGTAATATTAATGATAATATTTTTGGATATTTATTAGACTAAATAATAAGTCATTAAAATTAATTGTACATTTCCTTTTACTCTTTAATGTAGCTACTAGAAAATTTAAGTTTACATATGTGACTCACATTATTTTTCTATAGGACAGTGCTGTTTTAGACTTTGACTCTTTGAAAGCAGGGACTAGATCTCACTTATCTTTTACGTTGCACTGTGTTTTGTATATAAATATTTGTCAGATGATTGGTAAGACATTCTATAAGTGGGTAAGTCCCCTACCACTTCAAATGCTCCATGTGATAGTCACTGCGCAGATATTTTAGGAGAGTCTACCATGCCCGTCCTGTTGTAGGCCCAGGGGACCATAGGAGCATGAGACAGAGCTCCTGCCCTCATGGAGTTTCATTTTAACTGGAGACACCATGATTAATGCATATTATAAATAAGTGTAAAGTGACAGAGGCACAGGCTGGGCATGGGTTTGCTACTTTAGGTGAGGTAGTCAGGGATAGCTGCTCCAAAGAGCAGAGACTGACTGTGGTGAGCAGTGCATCCCTATCAGAGCAAAGAGCATCCCAGAAGAGGGGACTGCACATACAAACACACTGAGAGGTAAATGGGCTTGGCATGTACACAGCAGAGCAAGGCCAGTGTGACTGGTGTGCCACAAGTGAGAAAGCAGTAGGATGTGAGGTAAGCCAGGAACCTGATCGGATCAAGCCAAGGAGGCCAGGCAAGGACTTGGACTGTACTTCCAAGTGTGATGGGAAGACTGCAGGCCAAGAGTAGGAAATAGCAGGGTAAACCTGCACTTTTAGGATCACTCTGGTTGCCTTGTTGAGAACAGGTTTGTGGGCACAAAGGGGAATCAGAGAGACCAGTTAGGAGGCTTTCGCATTAGTCAATAACAAATCATTGAACATCCCAAGGTATGTGCAGCAGGAAACGAGGACAATATAAATCTGAATTCCTGCTGTGTATTCTTACCACAAATTTAAAATGATCATCTTTCAATCAAGAACCATATGATTTCACTCATATGTGGGATATAAAACAGAAAGCAACAAACAAACAAACAACTCACAGGCACAGACAACAGTATGTTGGTTACCAGAGGAGAAGGGAGGTGGGGAGGGGATGGTTTGGGGTAAGGGGGTCAAATACATGGTGATGGAAGGAGACTTGACTTTGGGTGGTGGACGCAATGCAATATACAGGTGATATATTATAGAATTGTATACTTGAATTTTTTTTTTTTTTTTTTTTTGAGAGCAGTGTCACTGGCCCTCACATGTGGGACCCGAACCGGGGCCACTGGCTTCCCAAACCAGCGCTTAACCACCATGCCACTCGGCCGGCCCTAGAATTGTATACTTGAAACTTATATAGTCTTATTAACCAACATCACCCCAATCAATTTAATAAAAAATTTTAGAAGCTATCTTTTCAAAAAGTCACTCTTCACAGTCAAATGCATTACAGCAAGTCTACAATGTGTTCACGCAGGACAGTGTCTTTGCTCCTAGTGTTTGTGTTGGACTCAGCTGAGGAAGCTTAGAGGGAAGTCTTCCAGCTACATCAGGTAATATGATCATTTCAGTAAGTATTTGCTAACTGTAGAACTGATTGGAGAGAGCCCTTGTGGAATCCTTCACTGGAGGTTTGCTGACAGACCAATTATGGTTTTAGAAAACATGCATTTTTCTCAATTCAGTGCATTTATATAGTGCAAATGTATTACACCTAAACACAACCATTGCTACCATTTATTGAGCACTTGCTATGGTGCCTCACTCTGCACCAAGAACTTTACATGAGTCATCTTATTTAATACTATTAACAACCCAATGAGTCAATGCCACCATCTTAATTTTCTTGCTGAAGAAACAAAATGTTCCAATGTAATGCAGATGGTTGGTGCAGAGTGTGATGTCAAGTAAGTCACATCTGGGTTTGAATTCCAGCTCTGCACCTGCTATCTGCATGACCTCAAAATATTTTGTTTCTTATCAACAAAATGATAAGAAACTTGAAGACCAGTGTTTTTTATTTAATTTTTTAAAAATTTTTTTAAAAAAAGATTTTATTGGGGAATTGGGGGAGGGGACAGCGTTGGAGAATCAGGGAAGGGGAACAGACAAGCTGTTGTCCTTTTGTTCTTCAGTCTAGTTGTGGAGGACGTTGCTTCACTGGCCCATGTTGGTATCATAATTGCGCTCTTCTCTGGTGAGGCAGATCAGTCGCAGGCCTCTGGATGTGTGCTCACAGTGGCTCTTGGCAGCTCACAGTGGCTCTTGGCAGCTCACACTGGCTGCCAGCCACTCACTGTAGCCTATGGCAGCCCACTGCAGCCGGGGCTGCTAATATGCCGTCCTGGGGACTCACAGCAGCCCAGCTCCAGGTGGAGCTGTTGTTCACCATCTTAGCTGTAGAGGGCAGTGTCACTGGCCCTCATATGTGGGATCCGAATCTGGGCTGCTGGCGTCCCAAGCCAGCTCTTAACCAACACGCCACTCAGCCAGCCCAAGACCAGTGTTTTTTAAAGGGTGGTCTATGGACCACCTATATCAGAGTCACCAGGATTCCCTATTAAATGTACAAAGTGGGGTGAGGTCTGCATTTTAATAAGCAGTAGAGATAGTTAATATTTATTTGGCATCTACTTATAGGATCATAACTAGGATTAATATACTTTTAAATTTTGTCTGTCATTGTATATTTATATATTACTCTGAGCTATTTGAAGCTTCATGAAATCCTATGCTTAGAGACAGTTTGGTTTCCCCTGCAAAGAGCCTATGACATGGACTTGCATGCAGGTAGTTTATTTGGGAGATGAGCTCAGAACACAGGAGTGAAGGAACAGGTGGAATGATAGACAGAAGGAAAGGAAACATATATAGAATCCATTACTGAACTGGGTATTGCTAGGGACAACAGGAGCTCAACCCCACTGGGGATCCTCTAAGGAACCATGCAGAATGTGTCACAGAATGGTTCCTCCATTCTCCGCCCATAGTCAAGAAGCTGCTCATAGTCACAGAATTTTCAGTTATATTTGTGGTGCTTAACTCTTAAATATGAATAGGTGGCTGAAAATCTCCAGATACCTAAGGAAATTGTCCAACATGAAAGAGACCAAAACAACAGAAAAAGAAACTCAGAGGAACAGACAATGAAGGAAAAACCCACTGCTCACCCTCCCATCCCATAGCCAATACCCTCAGAGATGTAAGAGAACATAATACAAACATGAAACTAACCAACAAACAAAAGGTTATATAAGAATGGGCAACAGACACACATGTAGATCTCTTAGTAATTAAAAAAAATAGTAATAAATCAAAACTCAGTAGAATGATTGGAAGACAGAGTTGAAGATAGCTTCTATGGAGAATACAAAGACATAAAGATGGACAACTGAAAAAAGGAGATCAGAATGTTAGAGAATCAACCCAGGTAGTTCAGTGCCCAATAGAAAGTCATTTTAGAAAATGAGAACAGAAAAAGTGATGGGAGGTAACCATGGAAAAAAACATATGAGGCAATTTCCCAGGGCTGAAGGACATAAGCCTTCAAATTGAAAGGGCTCAGTAAGTCCCAGGAAAATGAGAAAATGAGAAAAATAACAGACACATGAAAACATATTATGATCATGACACCATGGATAAAGAGAGGATATGAACTCACAGTCAGAAAATACAGGTTGTACACAGAGCAAAGGGAATCAGAAATGCATCAGATTTATCAACAGTACTGGTTGCTAGATGATTGTGAAGCAATATCTTCAAATATTCTTAGATGAGATGATTTTCAACCTAGTATTCTATACCCCGGCATATTATCAATCTAGTATACGGTATATTAAAGACAACAACAAAAAAAAGAGGGTGTAAATCAAAAGGTCTATGGGTCCCAGAAACAGGAAAATCAACTCAGGAGAGCACTGAAGGGGCATCCCAGGGAGACAAGTATACAGCAGACCCTAAAACATAATGACTAAGGATTCCCGGAGACATGCCTTCAGTAAAAGTAGTGGAAATGATAGGCCACCTAACACATTTCATTACATTGAAAACTATATTGAGAAGTTGTAGATATGGAAAGAATTTGTGAAACACATATAGAAAGCCAGGCAAATACAATACAATATAATTATTAACTCCAGGAAAGGCAAAAATTGTCTAAGAAAGAAATCATACAAAACCCTACTTGACCCAGCAGAAATCAGAACGATGTAAATTCAGCTTACTGTTTTAATCAAACATCATGAGTTAACTGTATTGAGAGCATAGGAGGAGAATTTTGAGGTAGGGTAGGGGTATAAGAACATTCGTTCTCAATTTCCATGCTAGTCAACAGATAATGTGTAACAGACATCAAGGGAAAGAGAGCATATTACATAATTTAGAAAAACAAAGCAAATACATGGGAAATAACTCTAGGAGTTAAAAGTAGTTGCCCCTGAGAAAGAATGAAGGGTGGAGAAGGGCAGGATAGAGAACTGCTATTTTTTGTTATAATCTCTTAGTAGTATTTGGTTTTTAATACTATGGACAAATGTTACTTTGATATTAAAAAAGTAACTGAAAGAGATAAATTGTATTCTGAAGTTCAGAAGTAACTTTTGGGTGTTATCCATTGTGCCACAGAACCGGTTTTGTTTAATAATTAAGGAGTTATATTATAAATTTTTGGCATGCTGCTGACCTGGTGAGTGGAGCATCTGCCATAAAAAAAGTGATCTCATTTTACCTCAGAGAAAAAATGGTTCAGCTGAGGGATTTGTTTCTTAGTAAGAAAACAGGTCTCACCACTGAACTCTGCAGCATGCAACTTCTAGATTGAGAACATTCTGTCTTTTAAAATATACAAATCTTTTCATTTCATATAGGATGGGGGAGGGGAAGACAGCTCACATCACTGCTTCTTCCCCACTTTCATCAATTTAGATACATGAAGAGTCATGCTCATCTGTAGGAGACAATTAGTGAAATATAGTAAATGTATCTGAGAGCGAAATGGAAAAGAAACAAAAATGGATTTGAAAATCATGATGGTTTTTCTCTGGATCTGAAAAAGGCTGAAAGGCGTTTTAATTACGTTTATATATTTTTAAACTGAATCCCTTTTTTGCACTAAGCAAATGCCATGTGAAATTGATAGCCTGAGATTTTCTATATGAGCATTCACAATACACATCAATGACAAGATTTTGTGTCTTGAGTTTCCCCTACGTTGCAAAGTCACACTTGTAGTATTATTTGTGCTAAAATTTTTATATTGATTGGATTTTTATTATTTTTTCTTTGTAATTTCAATCTTTTCCTCCATAAATATATTTAGCATCATATTACAGTTGTCCCAACTTAGAAATATTTTGTCTCAGCACTGTGATGCAGAAAGCTTTGTTGTTTTCCTTTGCAAACTAATGTATATCATGTCTTAGAAAAATCCATAACATAACAGGAAAAACATCCAATGAAGTCTTGTTTACTTTGCCAAGACATGTCATGGCATCTCTGCATTTTACTAAGGATTTACATCTATTCCTTGACTTTGTGTCTTTTAAGACATCATAAAGTGTCTCATCACCCTTGTGTTTCCTTTTTTTTTCTTTTGCCCTTTTCTCCATGGATAAATCTTTTTTTGTCTTTTTTATTTCTGACCCTTTCATAGAAAAATACCACTTAAATCAAATCAGGGGATTTGATCCTGAAAGGCCAAATTAATAACCACAGGAAAATTGAATGTTAATTGGCTTTAAAAGCAAAATGAAACATGAATGCATTGCCATGCCTACGTTAGTTCTTCCATCTAACCTGCTCAAATGTCCCAGTCTTAGGCAATGCAGTAAATAATGCTGATGAAGTCTGGTCAGCATGTGGAGTTGCTCTGGCTTTTATCTCTTGATTACAGTCACTGCAGGATGAGCAGTTGTGAAATCATTCACCCATATCACCTTTCATTATAAATCAGGTAAGTGCAGGCCACCCTTTTGATTGGCTATAATATACTGCATAAAGGAAGCTTCAATTTCCCACTAAAGTCTGCATCACAGGGGGAAGGGAAAAAAATCAGCAAATCGATAACCTTTTCCCTAAAATGAAACTATGATTTATAATGCTCTTACAGAGTGCTAAGATGCTCATTTTCTAGGACTGTGGCAGCGACGCTGTGAGCAACCAATGAAAACTGCAGCTGAAATCAGGTTGTTATTTGCTGCTCAAACCACTGCTTTGTTGAGGAAGCAGAACAACGTTATCAGAATAAAACTTCATCTTTTTGGATCCCTTCAATTTGGAAACCACAGTGCTACAGACACAAAGCATTTGATTCTTTCTGAGTTAAAAATCCCCCGAAAACTTTTCCTCTGAAAATTTGCTGTACCTTTCAAATAAGACCATTGCAAGCAGACCTTGAATGTTGTACTGTGATAAAATGGAATTTTGCTTTAGAATTTGAATCATAATTTTCTTCAGAAACACACATAACTGGTATAATAGAGACTATTGCTCAGTGTGAATTTCTGATATACACACTTAATATTTTTGGAGGCTAAAGGGCAAATATTAAATTACTGTGGCAAGGCAGTACTAGAAATATATCACAGGTGTTTCTACATCACTGGCTCCATTATATTTAAATATTTATTGAATAACACATTATGGTCATATAAATCCAACTGATATGCCCATTTACACCCTGGCTTATAACAACAATGGACAACATTTTAAAGACATAAAACACCAATTTGTTTAAAAGAATTATACATACAGAAGCCTTCCTCCTAGAGCTTGTCCCTCCATGTTGTGAATTAATACAGTTTCATTGTTGTGACATCAAAATTATTTCAATAACAAACTTCCCAAGACCAGAAGAAATAAAAACCAGCGCCAAGCTGCAGCAGCAATAATCCATTAACACCTGTGTCTTTGAAGACAGAAGAAAAACAGCTGAGCTGCAGGCAGGTGTTTTGGGACCTTGGCAATGGCTGACTGACCTGTATTCACAGGTGCTAATTAACCCTACGGATTCCTGCTTTGCACAGAAATGTTATCCAGAGAGCTCTTAATCCATTCCTCAGCCTTTGCTATTACTTGCCATAGGACTGCAGGAGGCTATGTTGGAATTAAGGGGGCAGTAAGCGTTTTATAGTGCATGTGTCAGGAACTGAGGCTTGGAGAAACCAAGGGTGTAAGTAAAAAAAGATGGCTTCTGATTCTTAGTCCAAGACTCTTTGTGCTCCTTCATATCTGATCCTCATCTATCGTATGCTCAGAAAATATTTAGTAAATGAATAATTAAAACAAACTACAATGAAACTCTTGACTTTTTCTTCTTCAACATTAAGTGTAGAGGGCTGAATGAATCACCCTCCCATCCCCACACTATCAACAGCATGGTGCAAATAATGTGCATCTTTATTTCTCAGCATTTTATCAGCATTCCCTACTCTCATTCCCTTACACCCCCACCCCCACAACCAGTACGTTTTAACTATAGATTCATAGTTGAATAAAACACTTACAAAATAAGTAGTGTGTCTTTTTACTCTCCTAACGGCACCATGCTAGAGTCTTCATTTTTCTTGCTCTTTTCCTCAGTACTGTTTTTCTTGTCCACTGTGTTACATTATTGTTTTTAATTGATGCGAAATATTCCACCAGCTTTTACATACCCATTGCCTTAGTGAGGGACAGACAGATTGCTCAGATGCACGCCTTTCACAAACCACACTGCTGTGAACATCCTCAGAGATGGCCCCTTATGGGTCAACACACAAATTTTTCTGTGTATATGCCAGGGATGGAGTGTGCTAGGTCACAATGTACACATATACACATGCTGACAAGCATCATCTGATTTTTCTCCAGCGTGACTGCACTAGTACACACTCCCCTACATACTTCCGAAGAATCCCAGTTCAAACTTCCCCTCCCTGCTTCCCAAACCTCATCCTCTCTCTCACTTTTAGGTGTTAGTTGTTGAGCCCCAGCCTCAGTATGGCTTTGAAGAGACGAGAGGGCTTTGCCATTTGACTCCCATGGGATAAGCGCCCTCTCCACACACATCACTCCTCGACACACATCCTCTCTCCTCTGCTGGGCACCATCTTGCCCTCTCTAAATAGGAAAAGATAAGGGCTAACTACATTAACTTTGGATCTTGGAGGTTCTGAACTGAAAAAGAAGGAACTTGTATGTGGGAGCGTGTGAAGATGGGAGAGCGTATTAAAGGAGTGAGGGTCAGCTGGCCTGGCTCTTAGTAACTAACCCTCCTGGAGGGCTTGCATTCCAAGTCTAAATGGTAATAAGAGATCTAGAGGACCGGCTGAGTGGCTTAGTTGGTTGAGTTAGCTTAAGAGCATGAGCTCTGAGCAACAGGGCTGCTGGTTCAATTCCCACATGGGCCAGTGATGTTGCATCCGAGTTGAGCTGCCAACAGGTGGCAGGATGGTTCATTTGGTAAGAGCATGTGCTCCTAACAAGACTGCCTGTTCGGTGGTGGGCTACACCTGCTCGCAACTAAGGCTGAACTTGGCACCTTGAGCTGAGCTGCCACCTGGATGGCTCAGTGGATAGAGAATGAGAACTCAACACCAAGGCTGCTGGTTCGATTCCTGCATGGGATGATGGCTACGCCCACCCCAAACTAAGATTGTAACGCAGTACCTTGAGCTTAGAGGCCACAAGCTGCCAAGGGGCAGCCAGATGGTGACTGGCACTCTCCACAACGAAGACTGAAGAACAACAACTTGGCTGTTCCCCTTCCCCAATTCCCCAACACTGTTCCCCTTCCCCAATTCCCCAATAAAAATTAACAAACAAACAAACAAGCAATCTAGGGCTTGCCTGGGCTGACCCCATAGGGGGAGCAGTTGGTCTTTGTCCACTGCACTACCTTCCTACCCATTTCTAATTGTCCAGCCAGAGGAAAGGAAGAAAGTTTTCATTTTCAGCCATAGTTTATACAAATATTGGCTCTAGAAATTTCCCTGCTCTCCTGGCTAGAACATCTGGAAGAGCCATCCTGGAAGAAGAGGAGATGGAGGACGGAGAAGAGAGGCATTGCCTCTGAATTTGGAGTCTTGATGGAAAGCTGGGCATGAGCCAGGAGGGTACAAGTGGCTTCTCGGGTGTCAGCCCAGTAGAATGCGAAGTAATATTGTGAAGACACTCAGTGTGGTGTTTGGAGGTATGCTGCATGGTTCTGAACTCCAGCTCCTCCACTTTACTAGCTGGGTGACCTTGGGCAAGTCACGCAACTTCTGTGTCTCCATTTCCTTATGGGTAAAATGTAGATACAGTACCTCTTCATGAGAGGGCTGTAAAAGTTAAAGAATTAACATATGTTCACTTCTCAGAATAGTGAATGGTGCCTAATAAATGCTCATTAAGTGTTAGTAAAGGCACTGACGCCAAACTTTTTTTTCCAGGAGGTGAGTGGGGAAGAGCTGTCTCCCCCTCTGCTCCCACCTGGGAGGGGGACCTCAGCCTTAAACATAAAATCACAGAAGCCTGGAGAACAAACTTGCCTTAACTTTCTAGCTGCTCAGTTCTGGAGTTTTCTATGCTCTCCGTTCTCCTGCCAAGTCCTCCTGGAGTGCAGCCTGAGATAGCCAGCTTGCTGGTTATCTGAGGACTTTCCCTTGTGAGATCCTCTGCTGTGAGCCACAAGGTCACCATAGCCCAGCTTCTGCCCTGTCACTCTTCGGTCAAGTGTTTCTGTGCTCTTCAAACCATCACCGTGTTGACAGGCTTTTCTCTGAGAAATGCCCCAGTGGATCTGATTTGGCTAGAACTGATTCTTAATAGCAGGGGAAGTCTCCCTCATGCTGCAGCGCCTAATGAATGCCTGATACTCTGTAAATAAATGTAACAGTCTGGATCTTTCTAGCAGCCGGCCAAGGCCACTGATACAATGCTTTAGAACAGGAATGTGAGTCACAGACCAGGAAAAAAAAAATAAAAAGGAGAAAGCAACAGAGACAAACAACCCAGGAGCTTGAAAATCACTTTCAGTTGCAATAACATAGCAGTAGCTTAGCAATGGCGAAACCTTGGGCAATGGGAACGTTACTTATAATTCTGCTAGTTTAAGGAATACCTCCTACGGAGGTTTGAGCCAAGTGAAACGTGATGGAACCAACAAGTTCCTCCCCTCCAAGTCCCATCAGCCACAACCATCACCGGGATGGGAACCAGTTCCTAAAAATGCTGATTCACAAAGAAAAAAATAACCTCAGAACACAAGCTCACTTGGTAAGACTAATTAGAACTGGGAGCAATTGTCTGGGATCAGATGTGTGGAGGGGTCTAATATCCCTGACCAGGTCATTTATTACATGGTTCTGTGACTCAATTCAACAAAACACTCATTATGGGATCGTCTGGGTCAGGCATTGTGTTTGGTACCATGGAGGTTATAAAGATGACTATGAAGGTTGGACCATTAAGATTGTGAACTTGCCATCTCACCATCAGCACAAGCCGATTACCTGTCTTCTTCCCTCCAGGTCAGCTTAGCTTTCTCTGTCTTAAACCTGGCAGCTTCTGGGCCAAGTTTGGCACCTGGCCTACAAGTGTGTTCTGCTTGGTGTGTATAGTATTTGGAAGACTTCTTAAAATTGTTTTTGGATTTTGATATAGAGCCACTTAGGAAAACAGTTTAGCAGTTTCTCATCAATTTAAACATACACTGTTGCCAAACAATCCAGTAATCCCCCTCGTAAGAATAAAGTGAAAACCCAAGAGGAATGAAAATGTCATTCACCCAAATGTACGTAGCAGGGTTACTCATACCAGCCCAAACTGTGAATAACCCAAAAGGTCCTTCAACTGGTGAATGGACCAACAAACTGTTCCTTTCCTACCATGGAAAACTACTCAGCAACCAAAGGGAACGAACCACTGACACATCCAGCCACACAGGTGGCTCTCACCGGCATTACGCCAAGTCAGGGTCCAGACACAAAAACTGCATATGGCATGATTACATTTACATGAAACTTTGGAAAACACACAAAGCCTAACACTGCCAGGGATGGTGTGAAGGAACTGACTGCAAAGGGAAGTTTCTGGTGATTGTCTTGACGGCAGTGGTAGTCACACAATTGTGTACTCTTGTCAAATCTCATCACTTAAAATTGATGGATTTAATTCTATATTGTATTCATGTCCTAGTGCTCTGTAACAAATGACTGCATGCTTAATGGCTTAACAACCACACAAATTTATTATTTTGCAGTGCTGGAGGTCAGAAGTCCTAAGTGGATCTCACTGCACTACGAGCCAGGTGTCAGCAGGGCTGAGCTTCTTAAGGGGACTCTTTCCTCTGACTCTGACCTTCTCACCCTCTAGGTGAGGTTTATGCATTTTAAGCATTTCAGCACATTCTCTCTTTTCCTGTAGCTCTGAACTCACTTTGGACTATGCAGACAGGGTCTGGGTATCTGGTATGGTATCGATATGAACCTGGGAGCACTAATCATGCACTGGGTGTTCTAACATGATCAGGCTGCACGTAACCCCCATCACAGTGCTGACTAGGAAATGGGGCTGAGGGGAACTGAAAAGCTTGGCAAGGCTCAGACACCCAGAAAGTGTGGGGCTGACACTCTAACCAGCCCTCCCTGTCCTGCCTTTCCCTGGGCCATGGTGTCCTTCTTCTTGTGAACAAAACGTACAGCGCCTGCCCTGCCTCCTTCTTCAGCCAGACAGCTATTCGACAATCTCTCCTCTCTTCACCCCAGTTTCACCATTAGGGAGAAGAAATACATCAGCTTCCCACATCTTGTAACGAAAGGAGCAGAGACATCTTGGTAATCAGACAGCCTTGGGACTATGTGTATTTTTAAGCCCAGACATCTCACTGGGGTTGGAGGTGAAGCGTAGGGTGGACCCAGGCTGTGTGGCACCCCAGCCTGGCCCTGTGAGGTCTGCACGGAAGGGCTGGTCAGAGGCAGGCCATGGGGCTGTTCCAGGGCGGAGTGCAGCCCCGGAGGCTGGGGGCTTTCAGAGCTGAGGCATTTCCTGCTGATACCACAACCTTCCCACTTAGCTAACTGAATGTCCACGCTGCACACTGTCATGCACCTCAGCGGGGGACAACATACCTCATCTGATCTGCATGCGAGTTTAAAAGAGAAAATGACCACAGAGGGTTTAATGAAGCGGACAGCACCGCAATCAGCAGTAGAGCTAAAGCCTGGGGCTGAACGAGAGCTCTCAGCCAAGGAGGGAAAGTGTCCCTTCCCACTGGGGCTTCCAGTAAATGCTGAAGTGTCCTGATTACCAGGGGTGATGGGGTAGGGGAGCAAGGCTGGAGGACAACATTTCTACACACGTTCGTTGTCTGTTCTCGCACATAGTGCTTGCTCTTTTGGGAACCAGTAGCCAATCCCCACTGTCGTCAGAAGTCGGGGGCTTCCTGGTAGGTGTGTGGCCAAGAAAAGCCACACTTCCTAAGCACCTCCTCAGCTGTTGCATGCACCTGATTTCTGTGGCAAGGGCGTTTCCTGCTGAATCGACTGCTCCCCACCCTCCGTGGCTCTATGAGGACTACTCTTTGCCACAGGGGGCGAGAGAGCTCAGGAGCCCCTGAAAGGAAGGAACTGGTCACAAGGCAGGTGGCGGGCAGGAAAGGTGCCCTGGCATGATCTGCCTCCTAAGGTTTTGTCTGAGCGGCCAAGGTAATGTTACGTTGGAAACTTTCAGACGTTGGTGACCATCTGTCTCCAGGGACATTTTCAGGGCCAAGAGCGGGGACGTGAAGACAAAGCACCACCATTATCCAATGCTGGTACAGAAACAGCCTCTGCAGGTGAGGTGGGTCCCACTGCCCATCAGGAGTGCCTGGCACAGCTCTTACCTCAGACGCCCTGGCAGCAGCCCAAACACCGTTTCTGGTGTTGTGTCTAACTTCACAAGAGCCCTTCCAGATTTCCTTCCAGCATCCTCAGTGATCAGCTCCAGGTTTACTTTGAAGCTGGGGTGCCCACAGAGCCCGAGTCCACTCTACCCTTCACCTCCAGCCCCAGTGAGATGTCTGGGCTTAAAACACACATATTCCCGAGGTTGTCTGATTACCAAGATGTCTTTGCTTCCTTTCGTTACAAGATATGAGAAGCTAATCAGAAGCTTGCTTGGAGCCGGAATTGAAGTCTCATAGTAACAGGCTCAGGGCTCTGTGCACTGATCACTCCACCACAAATGCAGAAAGGCAACATCCAGGAACACGGAAAAGCACGTTCTTCCCTCACAACTATGTGCATCCTTCATTTGAAATACTTGCCATGTGGATGCTAATTATCATTCCTTCCCTGCAGAGCAAATCCTATGACCAATGTGAGAAGGGGCAGCACCTGGCTCCAAATTCCTTCCCTGCTGGGTGAAAATTCAATACACTGTACAGGTGACAGCGCTCCGAGGTCCCCTGAGAGAGAGGATGGAGGGGCAGTACCTGCCTGCTCTTGATTCTATGGGCTGTGGCATCATTTATATACCATCATTTATACACCGCAAAATTTCAGAAGGAAATAGAAAACTTTTTCTTTTTCAGAGGCTACAGGGGAAGTGGATGCACTTTAACCCCTTGTCTATTTTAAGTAAGGTTAAAAACATGTGTCATGGAAAAGAAGAGATATCTGGGTGTTCAAGTTACTTTTAAAGTATGATTCTAAACCTAATGAGCAATAAAGCCCTTTAGCCTGGATGAAACCAACAATATTGAAATTCAAACACCAACTGAATAAGTCAGTCTTGAAGGTCAGGCTGCTCTTCTGTTTGTCCCAATTCACAGCTCTCCCTGTACGTACATGATGAATTCCGAGGGGCTTCTGAGATCACCCACTGGGAGAGGTAGGCAGCTGAAAAATCTCAAACCAGGCTGCATGGGAGTGCCACCTGGGGCTATGGAAACCATCCATGCTCAGTTCCTAGCAAAGAGAATCTGATTTGCTTGATCTGGGGTAGGACCCTAGCATGGGTATTTTCAGGGTAAGGTGGAAGTGGTAAACATTTACTAAAAATTGTTTATGGAACAATAGGAACAAGCTCATAGATAACAGAGAACAAACTGATGGTTGCCAGATGGGAGGGGGCTTTGGGGGACTGGGTGGAAAAGGTAGAGATTAAGAAGTATGAATTGGGGGACCGGCCAAGTGGAGCGTTGGTTAAGAGTTGGCTTGGGACGCCAGCAGCCCTGGTTCGGATCCCACTTATGAGGGCCAGTTACACTGCCCTCTACAGCTAAGATGGTGAACAACAGCTCCACCTGGAGCTGGGCTGCTATGAGTCCCTGGGTCGGCATAGCTGCAGCCCCTACTGTAGTGGGCTGCCATAGGCTACAGTGAGTGGCTGGCAGCCAGCGTGAGCGGCTGCCAGCCAGTGTGAGCTGCCAAGAGCCGCTGTCCAGGGGCTGGTGACCAATCTGCCTCACCCGAGAAGAGCGCAATGATGATACCAACATAGGCCAGTGAAACAACGTCCTCCACAACAGGAACCGAAGAATAAAAGGACAGCAACTTGTCTGTTCCCCTTCCCCAGTTCCCCAACGCTGAACCACTCCCCCAATTCCCCAATAAAATCTTTAAAAAAAAAAAATAAGAAGTACGAATTGGTAGTTACAAAACAGTCAGAGGGATGTAAAGTACAGAGTAGGGAATATAGCCAATAATACTGTAATAACTATGTATGGTGTTAGGTGGGTACTACACTTATCACTTCATAAGTCATATAAATGTCTAATCACAATGCTGTATACCTGAAACTTATATAATATTGATTGAATGTCAACTGTAATTGAAAAATTAAAAAGTAAAATAAAAATAAAGGCATATTCAGAAAAAAAAGAAAACTTAGCTTCATCACTAAGAGTGTTTATGAAAAAGTATACTAGCCTCAGCACAGGAGTTTTAAACTTAAAATCTTCATTTTGAAAAAATTAAAACTCTTCAAGTTACAAGAGTATAACAATGAAATCCACATGGATATTTAAAAAAATCTCCCCTGTTGATTCTAACAGACATTCAGGACTACAATAATTTGCTGTTTTTGCCACACTTCTGGCCATAGAAAGCCTTCATAAAGCATGAGCAAAGGCTTTAATATTCTGTTACTGATTTCTTAACCAGGTCATTATTTCCTGAGGTTCCTTTAACATAGAAACTAATGGCAGCCTCAGGTACATTTAATTTTGTTGCATTGTGATTGTTTTTGTAATTCTTCATGCATTGTTTAGGATTCACAACCTTCCCTCTTTCCAGTTATATATGGATTAGGCAGCTCTTTTTGCTATAAACAAGAATGTCTTATATGTGCTTGAGAAAAATAAAGGTGGAGGTCATGCTAAATTTTTGTGGGTCAGCCATTGACTGATGGTTGGCAAGGCCAGAGACAAAATCTGAGCCCTCCACAGTTCAAGGGCAGGGATATGTAAAAAGCAGGGGCCCGAGGATTGAATGCCTAGTGAAGAAAAACAACAACAAAGACACAAAAGCAACCATGCCCAGGCTTGGTGGAAAGATGCAGGCTGCAAAGCCCATCTGAGTTATGAATTTAGGAAGGCCAGCAGGAGAAATTCTGAGATATGATGGGAAGGGAGGACCAAGAAAGTAACAGCAGTGAACCCAGGAGTCAAGCCACTCCAGAGAATAGCTGTGGCCACAGCCAAGGAGCTGTGCTGTCATCAGAGGCTGAGACACAGAATGAGGCTGGCCTTAGCAGGAAGCCAGCTGCCAGGTGGTACCCTGTGTGTCCCCCTGAACACAGCGCCTTGTTTAAATTTGCACAAAGGCTGCATATGGACCAGCAGTGCCTCTGGGAGCAATGCTGTGTAAAATTGTACGCTGCCCAGGCTCTGCATCTCCTTTGTGTCTCCCTATGCATAGTTCCTAAGAAGCAATTCCTTACATGGCAGCGAAGTGACTTTTCCATTCAGAACAGCCAGCCAAGTTGGGTGGGAGTTAGATGCTGCCCTAAAGAGGAAGGTCCTGAGAGTGCCTGAGGTCCTCAGGTCCCAGATGAAGGGGGAGAAGCAACATGAATCCCTCAGATGCTGGCAGAAAACAAGCCTCAAGGTGGCTATGGGTAACTGCCTATATGAGGGCATCTCTGGCCCGAAAGTGAACAGAGTCTAAAAAAGGCAAACCCATCATGTAAGCTTGGTGCCATACACTCAACTTAAATGTTTGGCCAAGAAAATTCAGGTAACCAATTCCTTATGCATTGTTTTTGCTGTTGCTAAATTCGATTTTGGTTTGCAAGCAACTTTTTAGGTATATTAAAAGAAAGAGTATGACAACATGTGTTTTGTAACTCAATATGATAAAACAAATTGCAACACATCTGCATATGAAAGTTTGTCTTGTCTTTGATTTTAGCAATGAGTTAAATTCACTTGTTCCCTAACAGAACTGTGCTTTATAACGAACAACTGCTCTGTTCTAAAAAAAAAAAAAAAAAAGGCAGAATGATAGAAAATAAGCAGAATGCAATTTTGAAATCTAATCTTTAGATTGATTAGATTTTAGACAGAATAAAGAGTGAGTTTTTGAGTCACATGTGGTTTTAATTTATATAATATTCACAATTTGCAAATTTTTGCCTGTACACACACACACACACACACACACACACACACACACACACACACCCAGAACATCTCCTTTCTCCTTTCCTTATATATGAAATTCAATTCCTGGATTCTATTAACCTCTCCCTGAATTTCACTGTTTGTGGTGAAGTAACTGGGAGCTTGTGCGTTCTGAGTGGGAGAGCACTGCTCAGAAACACGAAATCTTCAAGTATTCGAAGGCGGAGGGAGCAATGAGTGCTTAGGAGAGACTGAGGAGGAGATTTCTGTGGAGTGAAAACCGCAGTCATCTGTTAAGTTCTGCTAACTGGAGCTCTATCACAAGACAGGATTCTTCCTGCCACCATCCCCATCTCTGAGCTGGCAGAAGAGGTGGGGCTGACACAGGGCTGTGCTTTGGACTGGGCCAGCGGGGGTGAATAAAGGCACTTGTGTGAGCCTGATGTGTATGACAGTCCCAAAAACAACTGTAGTCCCTTTGCCTTATATTCTGATTATGATCTATGGAACTGCTCATGTCCACTTGAGCAGGAACCCCAGAGTTGACAGCACATAGGAAACAAACAAGAGTGATGACTCTAAAAACAGCAAAATGCAATAGTATTCCTAAATGACCATGGGCACAGTCTTACCTTATACAGATCTCTGCAAAGGTGGAAAAAATCCTAGACATTATAAAAAGGGAAAAACATAATGCTGACAGTGTTGTTCTGAAACCAGCATTTATGAGAGAAAAGGGATGGGAATGGAGGGGAAGGAAAACAAGGTGGTCGCCCCGCGGTGCCAGGCCAGCCTCTTACCGTAGTGCGGGATGATGGCCCAGGCCATGGCAGAGGCGTAGATGCCGCCGATCATCCAGAACATGCAAAGCCAGCTCAGGTGCTCACCCCGCTTCTCCCGGGCCAGCACTTCAGCAAAGTAAGAGAACACAGTAGGAATGGCTCCTCCAATCCTGCCAATGGGTACAGAGAACAAAGTCAGGGCCTGGACAGCCATGTGAGGGGCGAACGGCAGATCCAAAGCCAGTTCTAACAACATGCTCTCCACCCCAGCATACCATGGAATGTATATTTTCTATCATTTTATAACTTTGACATTATAATCTCTATGTGTAATGTAGGTTTATTATCCCTCCAAAACCTTGAAACTTAAATTGAGCTGTGTTAACAAAACTCCCCATGTGGTTTATAGAGCTTACTTAGTTTAGGATTCTGTTGGGCTTCCTGCTCAGTGTTGATGGTCTATACGATATTCGTAAAAAAATTACAATATTTGATACAATTTAGTGAAAGGTTTAATACACTAAATTTTTTTTTTCTTTTTTTGGGGAACAGCCATGGTCATTGGTTATATTGCTTTCATGCTACAATGGCATAGTTGACTCATTTAGGGAGGGTGCAGCTCACAGTGGCACATCTGGGAAAGAACTGGCAACCTTGGTATTATCAGCACCATGCTCTAACCAACTGAGCTAACCAGTCACCCCAATTAATGCATTTTTTTTTAAAAAGAGACATACAATGATATGTCCCATCCATAACGTGGTGACTTCAGAAACAGCCTCAAACACTTCTAGGAGGCTGTCTGCAACTGTACGTGCCCACTGCTACCCTACAGCAGCTGGTTCTGCAGACCTATCAGGCTGATGAGCTGACAAACACAGGACCAGTGGGGTTGCGTCCTAGACTCATTGCTGAATGAGCACATGTGAAAGAGACCCAGGTAGAATCAAGTAAGAAGCTGCTCGTTTGGATACCAAAAGAATGGGGTACAGTCCTTCCTTCCCAGGCAGTGTAATTATAAGAGATGCTAACTGAGCTCTGGAGAGATGGATGATCAAAGATTTCTACTCAGGTTAAGTCTTCATCAAATGAGGGTCTATGGAATAAAATTTTTGTTCATTCTAGGGAGATGAGCCGTCAATCTAACAGTCTCTGAATGACTGGGTTGGCACAGAAAATGGGATCACTATATTGACTAACAGGCACATTTTTTTAAATGTGTAATCCACATAGAAGGACACTTACTGTAACTGAACCAATCATCAAATCAAAAACAGGGTTCTCCTATGCCCCGTTGCAGTGCTAAAGGATGGGCGGTTGGGATAGCTTTAGTTCTCCAATTGCCAAAGCCACAGTTTAAAGGATAATATTCTTCGAAAGAGGAATTTTCTCAATATTACATAAACTATGAATAGAATAATTGGTAGAAAATGGCTATTTTAAAAATATTGAAATGTAAACATATAATTTGGGTAAAACGTATTTCTAAGAAAATATAGCTTCATCCAACTCCCCTAGCCCTTGCTTGCCATCAGATTGGTGTACTTCGCCCCCTAAACCCACAAAAACCCACGCATCCCCAACAGCAAACCTGGTGCTGCTGGGAGAAAAGGTATCGTCATAGATCAGGATTCTAATGCTGCCTAGGAAAGCTACTGAGAGAGATGGAAGAATGCATTCATTCCCACAGCACCTACATGGTGTCATGAATACACATGGTGACGATCCATACGATGATAAAAAGATGCAGGCTTTTCTTGCTACTTCCTGGGCATATCTACTCATCCATTCCTCTACTCATTCTCTCACCTGCCTGCCACTTACCCATCCATCCATCACTCCCCACCCCCAGCCACCCTTTAACCCAGCCAAACTCTAGGCTGGACAGACCACCACGTTGCTGGGAGTACACATGAAGAGCACAAGTTTCTGCCCTCAAGGAGCTTGCATAGCCTATTCTAAAGAGTGCATATGGCTCATTTTTCACAGTCTTACATCAATGAGTCTGGAAAATCTTTTGCTTTATTACTACTCATCAGCACCTTTGCCAAAGGGTATACTGGGAAATAAAGTGGGTCTAAAAAGTCAACTTTTTTGATGTTGAAATTCTCATGAAAGACATCATCTAAAACTGCTTTCCAAAGAAAATGCCATGTGAACCATATATATTTTTACATTTTCTAGAAAAGATATTAAAACACAGAAAAAAATCAGGTGAAGTTAATTTTAATGTATATTCATTTAACCCAAGATAACCAAATATTATCATTTTGACATGTGATCAATATAAAAATAATTAATGAGATATTTTGCATTCTTTTACATGTGCTAAGTCTTTGAAATCTATTTTGTATTTTTGTATTTTGTATTCATGTATTTTATGCTTACAGCACATCCAAACTGCCCACATATCAAATGCTTGGGAGCTACATGTGATGTGGCCTGTCGGACAACACCGGCCTAAGAAAACACTGACCCTCTGTTTATAATTTGGGTTTGCGATTATGTTTTGATTAAAGATAATTGAGTCTGTTGCCTTACTTTCCATACTGGGAAAGTTCTTTCCATTCTGATTCTCTGGGTCAGAAATCTTCCTGAATGGTCTGTTTAAAACCTTTATTTAGTGCCTATCATGTGTCAGATATTATGTCATACGAAATCAGAGATATTTCTCATTGGATCTGAGACACCTCTGCCTGGTGGTTATGAGCATGGGCTCTGGGGCCAGACTGCTTGGGTATGACTACCCCACTTACTGTGTGACCTTCGACAGTTACTTAATCTCTCTGTGCTTCAATTTCCTCATCTATAAAGTGGGCAGAATAAATAGTATCTTCCTTATAGGGTTACCATAAGGTTTAAATGAATCAATCGATAAAGTGCTTAACACAGCATCTCTCATAGGGTAAACACTATATAAGTGCTTGATAAAACACACTTTAAAAGCCTTGAAACATTTTAAGTGAGTCTGCATTTTTCCAATATGATAAGAAAGTAAAACACAGCTTTAGAAAAAGGCTACTTTGAAGGGAAACCGTATAGTTAGAATTAGACTAAAGTTCAGAAGATCTGGGGGTCTCCTGAATATTTGGGAATCAATCTATCTGTGCCGCAATTTCCTAATTTAAAGAAGGCATAATGTTTTTGCATACCTATTTAAAAAAATGTACAGAAATAAATGAGATGGTACATGTAAACCACTTTGGAGAATTCCAGTTAGCACTGATCATTTCTACAAAGCAAAGGCATTCTGCTTATTACCATCTAATGGAGCTAATGGATGGCTATTGTGAAGAGCTATGAAGTATGCATCTGTGAGGCTCCATTCGCAGAGGGAGAAATGACTATTCATTCGCTTATGATAAACAGACACATTGGAATTTCATTTTAATTTCTGTTGCTATTATATTTTTCTCCTGACCTTCGTGCTTAGCAGTGAGCAGCTCCCTGCTCTACCGTTGCCTGGCATCCAAAGCATTATCATTCCCATAATTAAGAGTGACTGGAATCAAATAATTTAATTCTGGGGCAAATGAAAATGAATCAATGGTGTCAACTCCATTTCCCATCTTTCTAATTTTCTGTAACAAAAGAGGAGAGGGAAGTGCCTGCTCCCTGGAGTGAAACGCACTTAGGAAAGGGAGAGACAGAGGAATAATAGGTAATACCCTAGTCCTCATTCCCACAAAACATTTTTGTCCCCAGCAAGAAAATTATTCTTTGTACTGAGTAAATATTTAAAGTCACACAGAATATGGCAGTTGGCCATATTTATGTGTCTAAGAAAATACACTCATGACTTGGTGTGGTGAATTAAGAAGAAAGCACATTTAGAGATAATGAAACCATAAGCCCAGGTCGATCTCAGGTTAAAACAAGGTCCCCTTCCAGTCTATTTCATATGCAGAAACAGGAATATAATATAGTGCTGCTAATGACGCTTCAGCAATGAAATAAGATAGAGTAACCTGTGGCATGTGTAATAAAATCAACACGAATGCATCTTAACCTTGGATTCAGAATGCACAGTTTACTTGTTTACAGAGTTGCTGGTTCAAAAGGACTTGATTGTTTTAAAGGACTTGATTGAAACTCAAGTCCCAGCTGTGTCATTCCTAGTTCCATCACTAAATCTTAATCTGCAAAATGAAGAGTTTGGACTGTGACCCAGAAATTCTTTTCCTCCTCTGAGATTCTCAGTGTGTGGAACTGGTGATGGGGCAGGTGCTCTACCAATGTGAATATTCTGTCAGTAGAATGGGAACTGGGGAATAACCACAGGATGGACTCAGGGACCCACTGGACCCATTGTGAGATGGACTTGAACTAAAACCTCTTTGATCACCTGACTTCATAAGCCCCTACTCTGATTGGTGGACCACAGTGACACTTTGGGTCTCCTGGAATTAGTGTCAGTTCAGAGCTAGTGCCTAGTAAATAACCCCTGAAAAGTCTGATTATTTCTTTTTCTTTCATGCACAGTTAACCTAGCTTAAGGCCATAGGTCCCGTGGGAAGGCTTGGAGAAGGATTACCAGTATAAATTTTCAGAAGTGTACCAGAGTCCTTCCTCAAGGGGACTTAGTCTCCCCTTCATTCAACGGGTTCTTCGTCTATAAACTAGCTCAAGTCTGGGAATCAATTAAGGGTAGGTAAACTTGGATTTCTGGACTCCCAGTCCTGTGCCAACTTCACAAAGGCACAATGCATCCACCTCTGGTATCACAATTTAGAGAGCCTAGCTGAGTTAGCAACACACAGTCTGGGCTTTGCCAGGTAAATTATATTATTTAGAGGTCAGCAGCCCTGAGCTGCTTGCTGAAGAATGATTTGTCTGCAACAGAGAAGAAGATTATGTCATGAGTATACCCAAGCAGTCCCTGCTTCTGTACTGCCCTTGAATTAGCTTCTGGACAGTCCATTATTTTCAATAATTTGCAGCCACCATAACGGCCCTTTTGTCTGCAGCCAATTGGGTTGACCATGTCACAATCCAGATTGGCAACTAAAATCACCACCATAATTTTACCACAGTCTGGTGCTTCTGAGGCTGTGGATATGGTTTGAAATTTCCTGGATAAGACTGAAAATGGAGGAGGCTGGAAAGTTCTGACCTTAGGCTATTGGCCTTCTGGAGACAGGCAAATGCTATTATGCAGGGAATAACAGAAAGTAGAAAGAAGCCTTGGCGCTTCCTGGTGGACTCTGAGAAGGCGCTTTAACAAATAGCCTCAAATAACATTTGGTCTTCCTTAGGTATCTCAATTCACTTCGAATTAGGTCTGCTGGAGCCCTTGAATCCATGAGCCAAATTACCTCCCCAAGTTGGCAGTGTATGTAGCCAATTTCACACAAAGCTGTGGGTCCCAAGGGTCCCCTCTTCTGAAAAATCCCTGTTCTCCATCATTACAAAGCAAATTATTGATTCTGGTCATTTATTTCCAAGGAAGAATATTTTTACACTATCTAACCCTCTAGGTTTCACTGGATTGGTTTTCTGGAATGTGTGTATTCACTGTGAGGAAATTTCTTAAAATTTGTGCAACTTAGTCTCATATTCTGCACACAGTCTCCACTGTGTGCAGAATATAGCAGATGAGGGGCTATAAAAAGAAGATAAGAAAAACTTGTAAATAATCCACCAATCTCAAAATGTGCACAAATCTTGTGGCAGAAAATAATATATTTTAAACTATTTTGAATGAATTAGGACAGTGGCCCACTAGTCTGCATGAGGAAATCTTTGTATTCTTAAAGAAACCCACTTAAACAGTCTTCCTCTCTGATGCCTTATATTTCTACTAGTCTAAGCTCTGATTTTAAAGTACCTCTTTATATAATTAAAAAGACATGCTGTAGTGCTTTGTCCTTCTCTTGGACAAAACTGGGTCTTATTGTGTGAGGACCACTATCATCATCAACATGCTGATACGTTTCTTAAATTATTAACCCAGCACTGTCTCCTTCCCTGTCTTTATTATTTCATTTTACACTATACCTGTAGGTTTATCTTATGCTAGCTGCCTCAGAAAAAATGTCTCTAATGAAAATAAAGTTCTCAAGGATGAAGCAGAAATTTTATATTTTTACTTTTTTTTTTTCTTTATCAAAGCAGAGTTTCTTGGACTCTCCTAATTGAACTACTGGGTCTCCCCAAGCTGGGGATTCATTTAGTTTAGCAATAAGTGCTTCAAGCTCTTTAAAGAAAATGGCTACACCATTGGCTATACTATGCCATGGTACTTGGCTAAAAGCACAACTTCACTTAATTCAACAGAAGTCAGGAACTTAACAAAAAGAACCTATTACAACTCAGGAAGCCGGATTGCTCCCTAGTTAAATATGCTGTTAGCAGAGATCAATAAAACAACATTTACTTGAGACATTCTCATCCTGGATTTAAGAGAATGCCTGAATGGTTCGAACCTTTCATTAGTTCATAATGTAGGACCAGAGTTATTTCTTGCTTAAATTACATTTTCAGAAGAAAAATACATTTATAAATGTGCTCTGCCATAGAAACAGCATTCTATTGAAAATAATATCCATTTCCTAGAAGTAAAACGCTAAAAGAATCAGCCACAAGAACAAACACGTGTGCTCCTTTCTCTTCTGCATTTAAAGGCTGACAACTACATTTCTAAGAACCAGCATTGTAACTCCTAAAGCTGACATGAATATAGAAATGGAGATGTTAATGTATAATGGGTTAATGTATAATTTCTTGGTAATAAGGAGAACATGTACAATTATGAAGAATAAACACATTACTATAAAATATGAAGGAGAAAAATCTTACCCGAATCCAGAAAGTAAGCGACAGAAGAGAAAGAAACCATAGCCTTGGACAAATGAAGAAAGGAAGGCAAAAAATCCGTTGACAGACATGCAAATCAGAAGAGACTGCTTCCTTCCCACTTTGTCTGCCAGTCCTCCCCAGAAGAACGCCCCCACCATCATCCCGAGGTATACTATGCTGCCTGCAACACACAGAAAACAAAGAAACATGTCAGAGATTAGGAGTACATGACACAGCAAATAAACAAGGGACAAAACACATTTCAGCATTTTGCATGGGAAAAATGTCCTTTAAAAACATATCCTTTAGGACACAAAAATCAGCTTTCATGTTGGAAACTAAGGTCTGTGGACTATCTTCAGCTGCCATGACCAATGGCAAAAGCAAATGACAGAATGATCACATTCTCACTGGCCTTGTGGTGAGGGGTACCCAGTGAGCAGGCATAAAAAGTCTCCACACAGAACAATCCCGGAGTTTGACTCATGGTCACATCACCTTTGGTCTGCATGCCTGGCTTAGCACCATGACAAGGCCAACATGAAAGACTGACTCAAGGGTTCCCAGGTCAAAGTGGATTCTCCAACCTGCTTCCATCTCTGTCTGTAGCAAATAACCTGGGCCAAGGTCAGACACTTGGGGACCCTCTAGAAGATTCCATGGGTTCTTTCTCTCCAGTCCCTTCTGAAAGCCCTGGCTCTTCTTGGGAAGGAAAGAAACCTGGGAAAGGTGAGTTTGGAGATTACAGGAGTTAAAAGATTACAAGAGTTAATCTTAAAATAGTCTCAAACTCTGAACATAAAACTTTTCTTGAAGTCAGGAATTTAAGGAGCCTAAAGAGAATAGAAATAGCTTTTAGTAGTTTGGGAATTGTTCAACTTATTATGGTTGGCTTTGCTTCCCATACGGGAAACACATGAAAATCAAGAATTAGACAGATGTCCTTCTTGTTGTGAGTATACACTTGAATTTTCTAATTTAATTGCTTTTTCTAAAAAAACCCAGACCCCCATAATCCCTCTCCAGAATCTTTCCCAGGACTTGGGAGTCTTTCTTATAGCTCCAGCCCCAAGAACAAAAAATGGTCACTGGCACTTGCTGAACCCTTGCCAATTCTGTTTATGTGAATTAATTTATTTAATCCTCATGACAACCCTTTAGAGATAACACTACGGAAGCCCAGTTCATTGGTGAGGAACCTGAGGTACAGAGACATTAATGATTTGACCATAGAAAAGTGGGCAGGACCACATCCCAGACTGTCAGCAGTTCTCCATAAAATGTAGTTATGGTTCTTTTAACAATCTCAGCTGCCCCCCTGTGAACACATCCCAGTTTGTCCGGGCCCCTGTGTGGTGGTACCACCTAAAATTGAAAGCAGGACCTCAAATGTCTCTGAGGTGCCTTCTTCCTGGGCACAACCTTCACAGAATTAAAGTCTCAGGTAGCAGAACATGACACATATGGGAGCTAGGGGGGAAATGCTGCTTCATTCTACCCAAGCACAGGACAAGGGGCACACTGCTCCTTCTAAGACATTCCAAATGGGTACATTCCCAACTCTTGGTGGGGGATAAAGGGGTCCATGCTGAGAAGAGCTCAGTGGTGCCAGAGGAAAAGTGGAAATCCAATCTCTAGCTAAAAAGAACAAGCTCCTGCACTGTGGTCCAAAGGAGGGTAACTCTTGGGCCAGCTGAGTGGCGTGTTGGTTAACAGTTGGCTTGGTAACACCAGCTCTGAGCAGCAGGGCCCCAGTTTGGATCCCACATGAGGGCCAGTGATGCTGCGCCCTCTACAGCTAAGATGGTGAACAACAGCTCGACCTGGAGCTGGGCTGCCATGAGTCGCCAGCAACAGCGTAGGCTGCAGAGGGGCTGTCGTGGGCTGCTACAAGGTACTGTGAGTGGCCGGCAGCCAGCATCAGCTGTCGGGAGCTGCTGGGAGCCACTGTAAGCAGCCATCCAATGGCGGGCAAGTGACTGCCTCACCCCGGAAGAGCGCAATGATCACAATACCAACATGGGCCAGTGAAGCGACATCCTCCACAATTAGACTGAAGAACAAAAGGACAGCAACTTCTCTGTTCCCTTTCCCTGATTCCCCAATACTGTTCCCCTCCCCCAATAAAATCTTAAAAAAAACAAAAACAGTAAAAAAACAAAGGAGGGTAACTCTCTTGCTTTTCTGGTGCAGGAAGGATGATGCTCCCGCTGATCAGGTCCCTATATCCTGTCTTTCCTCTTCCAGGCAGTCAATGGTAGCCTCATTTTCACTAAGCCAGATCATGGTTTTATGAAGCGATGCTTCCAGCACTTTTAGGACTCATAACTGGGTGCTAGATCTCACCCACCCAGCAGGAGTGTGAGGACACAGCCTCATCCCGGGACCTGCTGGAAGCTCAGAGGTAGTAAAGGCTGAATGAACTGAGCTTACCCTGCGCTTCTGTGATAGAGACAGCTTACGGATTTGACAGGGGGCAGAAAACCCTCATTTATCATTAGCACCTTGTACTTAAGCCATTTGAAAATAAAGCTTAAAATAACATTTATTAGGAGTTCCAATATACAAAAAGAGTAAAACAAAAATGGCCCATCCTTTAATTCTCACAGATATCCCTATTAACATATATTTAAACAACAACAACAAAATGCCTACGTGGCCAAAAGGACAAACCATATAGAAATGTATAAAATGAAAATAAAAGTCTTCATCTCCTTCACCCTTGACCCTATTCCCAAAGGTAGCTATTATCATTTTTTTCAAATTCTTCCAAAAAATTTATACATATAAATGTATAAAAATGGATACCCTATAGAAATTGCTGTTAAATACAGGGTTTCCCCCCCACCCCGTGTTATGTTTATCTTTTCTCCTCCTGTGTTTAGGATTCCTAAACTAAACAAACCAGAAATAAATTTCTGTCAGAATTTTAATAACTACTTCAAAATATGTTTCCTATACTTCAGAAAAGCATTCACTAACAGCTATTAGGAGAAAAATCAAACAGTTTTTTCTTCTTCTCGTATTATTTCTATGCCTGAAATAAATACACCCTAATCTCTTTCAAAGAGAGGATATTAAATTCAATTTTAAAGAATTTATTGAACACCCACCATGCATGATTTTTCCTGAAATGCTAGAAATATAAGGATGTATAAGTCATGATCCCTGACCTTAGAGAAGATAAAATATAGCAAATGTTTATCCACTGCCTACTTCATACAACCCTCCCAACACTCTCATCTGATCATGGCCACTACAGAGAGAGGCGTCCAAGTCAGAAATTTCCATGGCCTGCTGGGTCATACGACTGGGATGGAATAGTGCTGATCTGTTTACTCAGGTACCTGGGCTTCAAATCCCCAAGCTCTCTTCCTGCTCCATCAAATTGGCTTACAGAGCTCATAATTCAGTGAAGGGGACAAAAGGCACATAACTGAATGGACCCAAGTGAGAGGCGTGAGCTCGGATGGGAGGTAGCTACTCATTCTGACTGCGGCGTCTGGGAAAGTTTCACTGAGGTGGGAAGGATTCTAAAGGATAAGAAAGATTTCAAGATGGCATGAAATTCCTCCACAACTGATAGATTTAGAAAAAAAAATTAATATTAAACTCTATCTTCATTTCCACTCCTGTTAAAAATATGTTTTAAACCTAAGGGTAATAATTTTTTGTGTCTCTGTTAGATTATTATTGGTAATTAGACTATTCCCTTGGGCCTATGGACAGAATCAAGCCTACCCAGGAGCTTATTTGAGACAAACAGCACAATTAGAAGGTTCGTTTGTTGATCACATCATCTAATTAAAGTCAAACCTTGAATGTTAGCAAAGGCACAGTGTGAATAAAAGTGGAAACTCTATTGGACTGTCAGAAGACAAACTGTATTTCCTGCCTTGCTTGTTTTCCTATTTCCATTTTATCTTCATAGTGTTATAATGGGGAGCCCTTGAAAACTCAGAGCAGAGACGTGCTCTTGACATAGACCAGTCTTCTCAGATATCCACTCCTCATGATCCTGCTGATGGTCAGAATTAAAAGGTATTTTAGTTCAAAGTCCCTTATTTTACAGGTGGGAAAGCTGAGGCTGTAAGAATCCAGTCTTTGAAATCAAGTCTTCTAGATCCTTGCTCCTCAGAGTATGACCCCTGGACAAATAGCACCAGCACACTGGAGGAACTTGCTAGAAATGCAGGCTCTGAGGCTACACTCTGGACCTACAGACTCAGACTCTGCATTGGAACAAGATCCCCGCTTGATGTGGGTGCACTTTAGAATTTTATAGCACTTTTAGGTTGGTATGCTTTTCATTAAAACACAATCTCTCCAATACAATTTATTTATTTATTTATTATTTATTTATTTATTTATTTATTTATTTATTTATTTACTTAAAGTTTGCATTTGTCTAGTACATATTTGAGAGAAGATGCAGGCTCTGGGGTTTGTTAATGCCAACAACACAGAACAAGGAAGATCTCCCTACACGAGCTGGAGAGCTCCCAAAGGCAAGGAGAAACTCCGGGCCCCTCCTGGGGCCGCCTTCCTCAGGACTAGAGGCCAACCTCCCTTGTTGAGAGAGGCCTGGCTATGATTCTTAAATCTTTTCAAAAATCTAAAGAAGATTTTAATTCGATTGAGCTTTTAGGAGGTTGAACCTGACCTCAGAAGTAAACATCGCTCTAGCTTACTCTGCTCCTCCCATCACATCTGGGATCGGGCCATTCTTGGCCAGCCCAGTCTCTCAGACAAAAGAGGCCTCAAGCATGACTTACCCATTAAGATATTTTCTAACATGGGGGCTGATTCCATTTTATTTAATCATACCCTCATTTCCCCTGACAAATATCACATTTCCATTTCTGTCTCTCTGCTCAGCTGCTTTTGATTCTTTCTGCCAATCCCTAAGGGGCCACATTTTTTTTCCCCCCCAGCACCATTTTAAATCACATTTAAGCTAAACAGAACAATTTTAAGAAATGGTCTAGTGTTTTTCTCATAGCGATTTTTAGCCAATAAGTTTTTTAAAATTGTTTTAAGTAGTTCAGCTATCCATGGATAATGCATTACTCCGTAATGCATGGCAACAATTATTTACAAATTGATTTTCAAGGAAAAACATTCTGTGGTGGTATGCTGAATTCAGTAATAAATAATGTCCATGAGGCGATGATCACATTCATGCTTTATAAGGGGGTTTTCTTAGGTTAAAACCCACTTTAAATCAAGGTAAAAAAAAGAAGTCTTTAAGAATAACAATGCCAGTTCTGGAAATGGTCGTTGAAATGAATAATATAATATAATCTATTGTATTCACAGGATTAAGAAAAAAATGCTTTATTGCCTAAATTGTGCTCATTATATTTTAGATATTACGCCTCTCACAAGAGGCAGGTGCATTTATCTTCCAAAGGTCAGAGTTTCTCTCACAAACTTGTGTTCTACCTACAGTAGAAGCCAACTTAGCCAATTTTTATTTAACCAACTCAGGGGGTTAAACAATTCACCCACAAACTTACTGAGAATTATTTCCTTGAACTTACCCATCTTCCTTCTACTTCCATTAGCAGCGGTTTAGGCTTAGTGTGTTTAGACCCAACCTGTTTATGTCAGCTCTGCTTGTTATTAATTATGTATTTAATTTAACATCAGTCACATGAATAATGAAATATGAGTATGAAAGGAATTGGAGCTATCTCTATAAAAACTAACTTAAGAAAGGTTTGCGGAAGATTAATTGCAAAAGAAAATCATTGCTATTAAACAATTATGGCCAATACACTGTAAAAGACTGAGAAAACTCATAACGACGAAAAATTCTGTGCTCAGGTTGAGGCGTCAGTGTCTTTAAACCCTCACCCCACTTTCAAGAAATCAAAACTGAAAATCAAAGCCACATAATGGCTGTGGTGATGACGGAAAGACAATGGGGATACTTTAGTTTGAAGATCCCTGTTCAAAGGAAAGTCTTTGCTTCTGCATCCAAAGATGGTCAAATGACCATATGCCTATATATTAAAACACAATATTTAAGTGCATGTGTATATTTTATATATTTTCCTGCTTTTACCAACCTTTCCAATAATTGACCAATTGCCAGTCTAGATTTAATTAGAAGGGGTTTCTAGATAATGGTGTTGGTCAGCCCTGCAAAACTGGCCCAGCCTTTCTCTTCAGTCTGGGGTAAGTGGTGGGGGGAGGAAGGGGAAGTGGGGGAACTCTCTCCTTTGTTGGCCTCTTTGGATCTTTCCCTGGCCCCTAAAATGATGGGCTATGAGTGTGGCCATCCCTCAGCCAGATCCCTACTGCAGTCCATAAAGGCTAATTCCAGTGAACATGGTCCCTCCCGAGCTGCCCCTGCACTTGGGCGGCGGTGTCTCCCTCTCTGTCTGCAATCTGCTATTTCTCATCATTATTGATTTCATATTCTGTGCTTGAATTTTTAGAAATGATAACACAAAATCTCAAGTTCAGTACTTGTTCTAATTGAATTCTTGCACTGAATGTGCTAAGAAGCAGACTCATTACTAAAGCAATGGGGATTCAGGTGTGGGGGGAAGAACAGGTTTTGTGTTATTATGATTGTTTTTGTTTTTTAACCAATTCCAATACTCTTCATCTTCATTCTATTACCTTGACCATTCAACTTTGGGGTCGGGCAACAAATAGTTAAGAGCTCACATTCTTGAAACACATGGTTTAGATGTGAATCTTTCCTCTACTATTTACTAGCTGTTTGATTCTGGGTAAGTTACTTAATTTATTTGTGCCTTACTTTTCTCCTCCGTATAATGGGGTTAATAACAGTACCCACCTCATAGGGTTTTTGAGGAATTAAATGGGAAAAAGCATTTAGCATTGTGTGAAACACAGTTGTTCAATAAAAAACAACTGATACAATTATTGGTGTGAGGGAAAAACAGAAAAGGAGAGAACAAAATGGTGATAAAAAAAGACAACAGGAAGAAAGGGAGTGCATTTTGGAATGGTGTAGAAGGTAAAATTACAGCTTTTGGTCTCCCTCAGCTCAACTTCTGAAAAGAAATGACCCAAAACAGCACCAGAAAAGTAATTTAATTTTTTAAATCTCAAAGACTTATTATTTTGCAACTTGAAACTATTTAAATAAATAATTAATAAGCTTCTCCTAAAACCAACCCCTCACTTTTTCCAATTACTATTTTTAGTAGCCACAGGTAAGGGCCATAATATATTCAAATACATCTGTGGACTTTTACAAAATCAAAGTAAAGAAAGCAATAATATCAAAGGCATATGTATGAATGAAAGAAAAGGCCTTTCTAATTTGCAATGGAGAACACTTGCAACAAATGTCAGCTCACCTTTGCTAGCAAGAATGGTAAATATCAGATGCAGTCTACAGCACATCTCTGACCGTTACATTTGGAGAGTCTGACATTTAAGGTTTGTTGGTCCAGGCAGGAAATGATGTAGTTGCTTGTATACAGGCAGGTAATGCCATATCAAGCAACATTACTACTTGTTACCTAAGTACCCCTGGGCACTAAACAGCCTAGGAAAGCCCAAAGACACTTACACTGAATCCAGTGAGCCAACTGCAGAAGGAGAGTTCTAATAAGGAAACCTAATCTATTCTCTGTATCTTTCCTCAAAAGGCTATAATATATAGCATGTCCACTGGATAGGCAGAGATATTAAAATATTTTTTGCATGTATGGCTCTGTAGGGCCCCCAAAAGGGCAATTACAGCTTACTGATGTTCAAAGCAATAAAGGCACAAGTATTAGGAATCAAGCATTATAGCCAGTGTTTGTGTGGTGTGTCATGTATATCACATACCAATTCTACACTGATGGGATCCCTATCTCTGCAAACTTCCCCCACTCCAAGGCCTGTGCTGTGGGAGAGAGGTATATTTGATTGAATCCCTTTCTTACATAACCCCAGTCACTGAAACAATGAATGAAGCGGGTGGTCATTAATTCTACAGCTCTTAGTTGAGCTCTTGCTCAACTACGCCAGGCATTTTGCAAGGTATGAGTAAAAGGGATAGGGAAAAAGAACATGGAGCAGTGAGGAGAGCTCCACAAACAGGAAACAGTCATGGCCCTTACTCTCAAGCAGCTCACAGCCCAGTGCAGTGGTTTTAGTCGAGAGCTGCACATTAGAATCACCTAGGAGCTTTAAGAAAAAGAACACTGATGCCTAGGCCACACCCAGACATTCTGGTTCTGGGGTAGGACTTAGGCTATAATATTATTTGTAACACTTCCCAAATGATTCTAATATGAACCTGGGGCTTTCAATCTTTGGTTTCCTGGGAGATCAAAATCATGCAAAAAATTAATTACCACTAAATGAAACACATGCTATATAATTAAGGTCAGTACTTTCTGCGTAAGGGGAGAAAAGGAGTGACTTCATTCGTTCCAGGGAATTCTGAAAAGCTTTCTTCCCATAGAGTGTAACAGTGGGTCATGCTGAGTTTTTCCCCAAGGGACTGAAGATCAGATTCAAAGGTGTGAAGGTGTGTCAGAGCACAGCACACTAAAAGGCCTTGAGGTCAGTCAGGATGGGTAGAATGGAGAATACATGTGCAGAGGTAAGAGTGGCAAGAGATGGGGCTGGTAGGCAAGCTGGAGTGAACCTAAGAAATTGGCCTTTATCCTTTGGGAATCTAAAAAACAGCCTGGACATCATCCATTCCTGAAAAGATGATTTCATCAAGCTTGTGGAGGATAAACAGAAGAGAGGAAAGACTGAGGGGAGGGGAAAGCAGGGCAGGGCCTAGACCAGGGTAAAGCAATTGAGACCTGAGGTGCCTGGAACACAAAATTTAAGGAAGCACTTACTCTCCAGTACCAACTCTGCACTTGTCTGACCCTGAGAGTGGGTACTTCCTTAAATTTTGTGCTCCAGACACCTCACTCTCCTTACCCTTGTCTTGGTCCTGGAAGAAAGACCAGTAGATTGTGGGAATGTAAATTGGTGGAGTCACTATAGAAAATATGGAGGCTCCTAAAAAATGAAGAACAGAGCTACTATATGACCCAGCAATCCCTCTTCTGGGTATCTACCTGAAAACTTTGAAAACATTTATTCATAAAGATATATGTATCTCTATGTTCACTGCAGAGTTATTCACAATGTCCTGGAATACAAAGACATGGAAACAACCTAAGTGTTCTTTGATGGGTGACTGGATAAAGATGTGGTACATATACACATATACGATGGAATGAATATTCAGCCACAATAAAATATGAAATACTGCCATTTGTGACAATATGGATGGATCTTGAGAGTATCATGCTAAGTGAAGTAAGTCAGAAGGAAAAGGACAAGAACCATATGATTTCACTCATATGTGGGATATAAAACAGAAACCAACCAATGAATGAACAAAACAATCAAACTCATAGACACAGACAATAGAATGGTGGTTATCAGAGGGGAAGGGGATATGGGGAAGATGAAGAGGGAAAAGGGGGTCAAATATATGGTGAGGGAGGGAGACTAGACTTTGGGTGGTGAACGCACAATACTATATACAGAAGATGTATTTTAGAATTGTACACTTGAAACTTATATACTTATTAACTAACGTCACCCCAATACATTAAAAAAAAAAAAAGGGGGCCGGCCAAGTGGTGCAGTGGTTAAGCGCTGGCTTGGGAAGCCAGCATGCACAGTTCGGGTCCCACATATGAGGGCCAGTGACACTGCCCTCAAAAAAACAAAAGACCTGAAGGAATATCACTCAGAAGCAGCCTGGGGAAGGAATGATGGCAGCCTGGTCTAAGGCAGGGGCAATAGGTTTGGAAGAGTGACAAGGCTGAAGGTATTTTTAGTAGCCAGAGCCCATGGTTCTTGTAAACCACGTGGTTAGGTAAGGAAGAGTGGAAATTGACACTGAGGATTCTGGCTTGGGATAGGTTGTGATAAAATTAATAAAGTGAGAGAATAAAAGAGGAGGGCAGTCTTGAAAGGACCAATGTCTTAAACAAGTGAGGAAGGTGTTCACATTAGTAACCCTCATTATACTATATGTGAACAGGGCAGATTAGGGCCGTATAGACATTACATGCAAATCAATAAGATGATGATCAATGTAGCTGATTGTCAGGAAGTACTTCATGAAAGAACCAGGGCTTGAGTTGAGCCTCAAAAATACTAGGAGAGGGCCGGCCAAGTGGCATGGTGGTTAAGAGCTGGCTTCGGAAGCCAGCGGCCCCGGTTCGGGTCCCACATATGAGGGCCAGTGACACTGCCCTCAAAAAAACAAAAGACCTGAAGGAATATCACTCAGAAGCAGCCTGGGGAAGGAATGATGGCAGCCTGGTCTAAGGCAGGGGCAATAGGTTTGGAAGAGTGACAAGGCTGAAGGTATTTTTAGTAGCCAGAGCCCATGGTTCTTGTAAACCACGTGGTTAGGTAAGGAAGAGTGGAAATTGACACTGAGGATTCTGGCTTGGGATAGGTTGTGATAAAATTAATAAAGTGAGAGAATAAAAGAGGAGGGCAGTCTTGAAAGGACCAATGTCTTAAACAAGTGAGGAAGGTGTTCACATTAGTAACCCTCATTATACTATATGTGAACAGGGCAGATTAGGGCCGTATAGACATTACATGCAAATCAATAAGATGATGATCAATGTAGCTGATTGTCAGAAAGTACTTCATGAAAGAACCAGGGCTTGAGTTGAGCCTCAAAAATACTAGGAGAGGGCCGGCCAAGTGGCATGGTGGTTAAGAGCTGGCTTCGGAAGCCAGCGGCCCCGGTTCGAGTCCCACATATGAGGGCCAGTGACACTGCCCTCAAAAAAAAAACCACAATAATAATAGAAGAATATGGAGAGGATGGAGGATGCGCAGAATGGCATTTCTGCTTATACAACAGTCCAGGAAAGGTCTGGCGTGGGAAAGAGCACGAGAAGACAGGAGGTTAGGAGAGCAGGAGCCTGGGTAGTGTGGCTGGGCTGCATACATGGATAAGTGAGAGAAAAATACCCTTAAATACAAGCTAAAAAGTTTTAAATTAATTATATAGACAATGGGGAGCTACTGATGAGTTCGTGAGTGGGGAATTAATGTAATCAAAGCCCTTGTGTGAAAAGACCAAGGACACTTTAGAGCAGGGTCGGCAAACATTGTTTATAAAGAGCCAGACAGTAAATATTTTAGACTCTTCAGGCTACCGATGCTCTGTGGCAGCTACCCCACTCTGCTGCTGCAGCACGAGAGCAGCCATAGGCCACATGTAAGCTCATGGGCATGGCTGTGCTCCAACAGAGCTATTTACAAAACAGGCAGGCAGTGGGCCAGGCTCGGCCTATAGGCTGGAGTTTGCAGACCCCTGCTTTGAGGAAAAGTTTGCCTGTAGCAGAGCTGAGGGCAGGTGTGTAATGACTGAACAGGAGAGTGGGAGTATCTGAGGGGCAACATAAAGCTTAACACTGAGGCTGGAGTGCCCATGCTTGGGAGGGGGTGGCATAGCTGGGCCGTTCAGAGCCTTGTGAAATACGAAGTTTCTCGGCAAGGATGAATGAAAGGGAGGACAGAGACTCAAGAGCCAACCCTTGAGGAATAGCCACATTTAGAGCAGGAAAAGAAAAAGTCAGACGGAAGAAAGTGTGCACAAATTGATAAGAAGATGGTGTGAGGGCCGGCCGAGTGGCGTGGTGGTTAAGCGCTGGCTTGGGAAGCCAGCGGCCCCAGTTCAGTCCCACATATGAGGGCCAGTGACACTGCCCTCAAAAAAACAAAGAAGATGGTCTGGACAGAGGAGAGAACGTGTGAGAAGGAAAGAACAGGAAAAAGTTTGGTCAACGCGGCCCAAAACGCGGGAACTCAGAGCAGACCTTGGGCTTGCGTTGGAGGAGGTCTGAAGGGGCAACCTCAGTGCCGCAGTCAGAAGAAAGCAGAGAACAGGAGACTAAGGCAGAGTGGCAGGGAAGAAATGGAGGCTGGGCGCGTAGTAGCTAAGTACAACTGCAATTCACAGGCGCAAAAGGGCACAATGATGCTCGACTGAAAGAAAAACTGGAACAAATGGTAGAGCAATGAAAGCAGACAGAAGAAAAACATCAAGCATATTAACATGAACACGATTGCCCCGAAACCACAGCCACAAATACAACGGAGCACACAGCAAAGGGCTTCTGCTACCCAAAGCATGAGCTATTTTGGAAGACCTGCGCTACCATGTGTCTTGTTTCCAGAAAATGATGAAAAACAGGTTTATGAGAAATGTACCAATCTTCTCAAGCTTTAGCGTACCTGCAAGCAATGAAAAACTTTTTCTTTTTTTCAGAGAAGTCCGTTTTATATCAGCACAGTGAACAAATAAAGCATAAAAATCTAAAAGGAACTGGTATTTTAGAGGAACAGAATGAAAAAATAATCTTTGAATGCTGTCCATATTATAGCTTTTGAGATTTTAAGCAACAGAAAGGACTGGAGAAGAAAGACTCCTATGGTTTAACTCGGGCCATTTCCAGACACCGGGAATGTGACTGTATGTGCACAGCAGGAAGACAGGTCTGGAAACAGACTCAAAGGTCACATCACGCTTGATCAATGATTACACAATTCCTCCAAGACACCTTTCTATAAAAACTATGTGTACGTTTTTTGTTGTTGTTGTTGCTGCTGTTCTTTTTAAAGTTTAGGTGGCAGATAACACAATAAAAACCAGATTCAATTATAACAGATTCCAGTCAATGTCTAAAGGGAAAATTCAGTGGTCCATTTCTGATGCTCCAACATGACCTTTTGTTTCCTAAATAGGCAGATACCTAGGCTGCCAGACGAGACTCATGAGTGAGTTAAATACCAGGATCAGCCTTGGATTAATGGATGTTGGTCCTAATCTATTATGGCTGGAGAAGCTGAGGTGAATTCAGGGCAGCACTTCTTGACACGTGAGATTTATTTTGTCATTCATGATAAAACATCATGCAAGGGCTCCTCAATCCCCAACCGTCAGAAATACACTTGAGGTATTTCAGGGAAGGTTACCCAAATATTTAGGTGTTGAGCCACAGGTGACTGACGCTGTTATTTAGTGGCTGATTATTTTTATTATGACTATAAAGGACTTGTGTCTAGCATGAGCAGTTAGCCATCTGCTTCTCAGATTAGGAAGAAAAAAAGGTGATCACTTTGAAAGGCAGAAAAAAGTATAAATTTTAATCAGTTATTATATTATGGCTCAAAAACAAAACAAAACAAAATGTTGAACTCATTTTGTTTTCTCCTCCAAACTGAAGACAAGGCATGTTAAAAATTAACCTACCCAAAAAATCTATTGATGTCCTTTAAATACACCACAGTCATTCTTATCATTGAACCCTTATCCAATTAATCTTACCTGAAGTATCTTTCTCTTCCCTTTCATCCAAATCCTGTACCTTGAACTGCACTTCCACATTCTTTGTGAGGACACCCTAAAATACTCTAGCTTTCCTGGGTACCTTCTACTTAACTTCTACATATTCTCACCCACATTCTGAGTTGTATTATTTGTCAGTCTTATCTCTACAACCAATTTGCAATTTGACCCAGTAGATACTATGTTTTATGGTATTTTATTCTGAAACTCCATGACACTATATTATTCTAAGCACATTTTAAATAATCAGTAAGACCTAGCTAATTTAATTTGCATTTAAAATAGTAGGTTTAACTCACACCCTAGTCTCTCTCACATATACCTATGCAATTGATGAAACTAATCTAAATCTAAAATTTTCACCACAAAATCTTGAGTGTCCCAAGAAAGTCTGATAAATGGCTTACTTGAGACCTTTTGTCTAGAAGAGTGTTCCTAAATGCTCATCTACAGAAAGATTTCATGAGAAAGTTTCCACCAGCCTAGAGTGAAATGAGAAAAACAAGGATATGCCTTTTTCATAAAAATAATGTTTTTCAATTTTAAGGAAGGTCCTTTATTCTAAGGATAAGTCCTTTCTATATTTTGATGTAAACATGCCTTCTGTTTTATGAAATAATAGTATAAAAAGCAGTGTGTATGTTGCTGCAATTATTATTTTTAAATGTCTTTCCTGAGTAAAGTGGAAAGTTGGCTTCCCTATGTCAATCCTCCTCTTTTTTTTTTTTTTTAATTGGACTTTAAAATCCAAAAGACTAGGAGCTACTTGTATAAAACTACAAATGGTGGGAACAATATTTTGGAAATACTGCATTCTGAAAAAGGGCTATGGAAAGAAATTTCCTAAACCATGGCTCATAAAAATGACTTTCTAACATGTAAGAGAATAGAGCTGTCTCCTTTGTCCATGTATGATGACTATACAATGTGGCTGCAAATTCTTTGACATTCCTCCCATCAAGAAGTGGAGTTTATGTTGCCTCTTCTTGATTCTGGGTGACTGTTTTACCAATAGAATACGACAGAAATGATGTCATGTGACTTCCAAGACTGAGTCATAAAAGGCCATGCAGCTGAATTTTGCTCAGCAGGACACTTGCTCTTGGATCCTTGAGCCACCATCTAAGAAGTCTGACGACCCTGAGAAAGCCATGCTGGAGGGGTCACAGATAGGCCCTATCCTCAACAGTCCAGGCTGAGTCCAGCCTTTCAGCAATCCCTGCCAAAATGTCAGCCATCTTGGGTCCTCCAGAAGAGTCTATTTACTAGTCAAACACCACTGAGTGACCTCTGTTGGCACCATGAAAAACAGAAGGATCACCCACCAAGCCCTGACCAGATGATGGCTAACCTACAAAACATGAGCTATAATAAAATGGGTATTGTTTAAAGCTACTACATATTTGGGTAATCATTACACAATAACACATATGAGGAATAGCATATTCCCTAAAACACTTTAAAAAACATTTAATTCACTGTGATACCTAGACTATAAGGAATACGGTATTAAGAATCATATATATTTCTTCACTTCAGTTTTTTTTTTTTAAGATTTTATTGTGAAATTGGGGGAGGGGAACAGCATTGGGGAATCAGGGAAGAGGAACAGACAAGTTGCTGTCCTTTTGTTCTCCAGTCTAGTTGAGGAGGACGTTGCTTTACTGCCCCATGTTGGTATCGTCATTGCACTCTTCCCGGGTGAGGCAGATTGGTTGCCGGCCTCTGGATGGCCACTCACTGCGGCTATTGGCAGCTCACGCTGGCTGCCGGCCACTCACTGTAGCCTATGGCAGCCCACTGCAGCAGGGGCTGCAGCCTACACCGTCACTGGGGCTCGCACAGCCCAGCTCCAAGTGGAGCTGTTGTTAGCTGTAGAGGGCAGTGTCACTGGCCCTCATACCTGGGATCCGAACCGGGGCCGCTGGCATCCCAGACCACTCGGTCGGCCTCTTCACTTTCAATTTTAACAAAATGATTTCATTGTTAATATTTCTTTTAGTACAGGAAATCATTTAAAAAGAAGAACATAATAAGCAAATCCATTAAGGCACTCCCCCACTCCCACCCCTAATTCCAGTCATAAATTAAACAGTGAATGGGGGATCAGAAATGAAGCTAGGAAATGCTCCTTCTGGCTCCTGTCGAGTCTTTTTCCAGGGAATCCCAGGAAGGGTTTCTTGGGGGTTTGTTTTAATGGGTGGGTTTTAAACGTAGCGGGGAAAAAAGGAATTGAGTAAATGGGTTGCATTTGACGCAGGGGTGTTTTGTGGGTTGTGGTGATAGTGGGCAATTTGGTTTTAAAATGGAAGACTTAATCATGACTGCAAGAAGAAGAAACATGCAGGGAGCACTTTCTCCCCAGCAAAACATATTAATTAGCTCCTAGAGGGAAGAGCACAAGGACATAAATTCCATGTGCTCTGGAGCATGGCAACTGCAATGTGTCTGATTAATAAATCTTGGAGGTGGGATAAACAGAACCTCAGCTCTTCTTGGGAAACTGGGTAGCAGATTCACTACCATGATTTTCTTGGATCATCATCCTATCCCAAGCTGGGATCGTCCAAGACCCTCCCATTTTTCCCATCTTGATCTCCACAATGGGAAAGTCAGCGATCATTTCAATCTTACACAAATTAGACTGAATGTGTTAAACTCTGACCCACTGTTGGGGCAGGGGGAGTGGTGGTGGTGGTGGTGGGGGTCAGTCAAGAAGAGAACACCATGCACTCAGGGTTGTCACGAATAACAAACTGCTCCTTGAGGCCAGGCTTGAGCCTCACAACTGTGTGTACAGATAAGCAAAGCTATGTCGCATGCAGGGATCTGAGTGCTTTGTGCTACATACATGTTCTCATACACACTTCGTACTTTAGGACACCACACCTTCGTCTGGCCACCCATCCCCATGAAGAGATGCTGACAGAGGTGTAAGGGTGCTGAGAGACAATCTGCCAGGGTTTGACTATAGCCCTTATTACTGATTTCAACTCTGTCTCTCTCAATGATCCACAAGAGAATCTGACTCATCAAACCTCTAAGTTATGTGGCTAGTTTTCATTTCAAAAGTTCCAATTTCAGCTTTTGGAAAGAATGAATTTTATTTAGGTTTCTAGATCTTATGTCTTAATTGTCTAGCAAGCTAAAGTAGAACTATAGATAATTTTTCTGAAGTTCTCTGCATTCGAGATTAGTGTTAAGAGTATCCCATCAGCAAATCAAGTCTCACACACAAACTTATCTAGAATGTGAGGAAAAAAAAAAATATATATATATATATATATATTTCTCCTCCTACTTTAAAGGATAAATTCTCTTTCTAATTGAATTATACCTAATCCCTGGGCCCAGTGAGTAAATTCTAGTCATGGCCAGATTTCTTTTTGTTTTGTAACAAAAAGTTATAATGAGATTTTAATTTGTGTTTTAGATACCTAACTGTTGTTGGCAATCTCTAACCTCTCGGAGGAGACAAAGACTCCCCCTCATTCTGCCCAGCAAGGAAGAAGAGCTCAAATTTATAAAGAACAAAATGGAAACTTTGGAGACTTGAAAATGAGGCTAGTGTAGTTGGGGTAGGAAATGATCTCTTTCTTTGGATCATCTTTCCTCCACGTACTATTTCCTCTTGTATCATCTCCTGCGCCACACCAGTTCAATTCCTCTCTTTCTCTCCCTCCCTCAAGAACTGTGAGATTCTACCTTGCTTGAAAGCTAAGAAGTTAGCCTACCAGTTTCATGGATGCACATAGAAGATATGAGGCTTCTGGCTCTGTGACAAAGGACATTCATAGTCACAGCAACAGTAATCACCAGGTGTCAGCATTTGTGCCGACCACGAAGGAATGGAGCTCTGGCCTGCCTCTAGCTTTGGTATCACGCTAGATGAAGAGGAGCCTGGCTCATCAAGGTAGCAGACCACATCCAACTTTGGAGACATATCTTACCTAGTAACCAAGAATGTACAGTTTTATAGCAGGGGTCAACAAATGGTGTTTTTGTATATCTAAAAATGTTTTTTTACACTTTAAAAAGGTTACAACAAATAATATGTGACAGAGACCATATGTGGCCCCAAAAGCCTAAAGTATTTATTATATGGTCCTTTATAGAAAAAGTTTGCTGGACCCCAGTCTATAGCTCCCTCTGTGCTTGGGGTCCTATGATGGAGGGGGTGTAGGGGTGGCAGTATGGCAAACAGAGGATTCAGGGAGTCTTGCTCTCTTTCCCTCCCTCCCTCCCTCCCTCCTTTTTTCCCACATTCTTCCTCCCCCCTCCCCTCCCCTCCCTTCCCTTCCCCTCCTCTTTTCTCTCTCTCTCTCTCTTCTCTCTCTCTCTTTCTCTCTCTCTCTCTCTCTCTCTTCTCTCTTCTCTCTTCTCTCTTCTCTCTTCTCTCTCTCTGTATCAGAGCCACAAATGGCAAGCCTAATGGAACAAGTGCATTATGAAATTACCTTGCTTTTTCATGATTACCTCCCATCTCTCTGGTAAACACCAGAGGCAGGTAGGTTTTATAAGATGAGGTTGAGATGAGGGTCGATTGTCCCATCAGCATTTCTGTGGGCAAAGGCTTTTTTGACTGGCATCCTTCTTGTGCAATTGATTTCTAATAGCCCCTACCCAGCCCTCCAGAGGACATCTCTGACTCTTTTTTAGGAAACACTTCTTTCCTACCAACTACAATATTTCTTTACAAGTAAACACCACTATTCCACCAGCGCGGTTTTCATAGCTAGCCAAATTATCTCGCTACCTAACAAGCCGATTTACTTAGTGCCACCTTTCTTAAGCCCCTCAGTTTCTGTGTGCTTTTGTTGCTTTGACTGGTGTCCAAGCAGTATCAGCAGTGTCTGGTAGCTTCGTTAATTGGTTCCATGTAAAGGAACCAGTTAAGGAGATTAGTATCACCAACCTTCAGTTAACACAGGATTTACCCTAACCTCTGCTAATTGAGTAAATGGTTTGATACAATGGATGGATTCCCTTAGTGCTACTGAGGGACTTAACAGTTTTGTTCTATCTTCTTTGATTCAGTAGTTCTCTCAGCTTCAGAAACAAAATCCTAAGTGACAAGTCTGAGATAAAATACATCTATTTAAGCCTTTGTAATACCCCTAATTCCGAGTTTTTCACCACCCTGCCACAGTTTTTAGCCACAACTAAAGAGGGACTTCTGAATGTTACATCATGTTTAGATGCTAAGAACAGTGCACTAGTCACAGAGATCTGAGGCAATCTTGTCACCCCAGTAAATTGGAACAACAGCCATCACATTGCCACAGAAATCCTGGGGATCGCCATGCTTCTAAATGGAATCACTAGCTGAATCTCACCAACTAATAACCATCCAATGTTGCTGGATTAATTTATTTTATTATTTTTTAAATTAAAGTTTATTGGGGTGACAATGGTTAGTAAAGTTACATAGGTTTCAGATGTACAATTCTGTAATACATCATCTATATATCACATTATGTGTTCACCACCCAGAGTCATTTATCCTTCCATCACCATATATTTGATCCCTTCTACCCTCCTCTACCACCTCCAACCCCCTTACCCTCTGGTAACCACTAAAATATTGTCTGAGTCTATGAGTTTTTTGTTTCTTTATTTGTTTATCTTGTTCCTTTGTTGTTTTCCATTTTATATCCCACATATCAGTGAAATCATATGGTTCTCGACTTTTTCTATCTGACTGATTTCACTTAGCATAATAATCTCAAGACCATCCATTTTGTTGCAAATGGCACTATTTCATCTTTTCTTATGGCAGAACAGTATTCCATAATAAAGGCCATATATGACAAACCCTCAACTAATATCGTAATTAACAGTGAAAAACTGAAGCCCTTCACTCTACATTCAGGAACAAGACAGGGTTGTCACCTATCACCAGTGTTTTTCAACATAATATTGGAAGTCCTAGCCAGAGCAATCAAGTAAGAGAAAGAAATAAAAGGCATCTGAATTGGGAATAAAGAAGTTTAATTGTCACTTTTTGCAGATGACATGATGCTATATCTAGAAAATCCTAAAGACCCCACCACAAAGCTATTAGAAACTATAAATGAATACAGTATGGATTAATTTATTTCTAACATACATTCAGAATTCTCCCCCAAAAGGTTTGATGGGACCATTGTTCATTCTTCATCTACTTTGTCTAATAAAATGCATTTTTATGCTTTTATTTTATGTTTTTCTTCCATGCCCAGTTAGTAGAATTGCTTGACACAGGAACCCAGTTAAGTCAGCAATACTTTAAATAACAGTCCATTAATTAATGGTGAAATATAAAGGGAGGCTTGCTAGAGAACTCACCACAGCTACATTAGTACCAAATTACTTCCTCAAGGTTAATGTCACACCAGAAGAATGAATTAAGCAATAGTGTCTATAGGGCAGTCTTAGAGAGCAACAAAGGAGCAGAGATTGGTTTACATTTTGAGGAAATCTGGTGGGAACCTTTGTTCTCTGAACTTTACGATGCACACTTATTAGAACATGATTTCGGAGAGAGAAGTGAGGGCTGACAAGGAAGGGAAGATAAGAACCTCAGGGTACTGTGAAAGCAGAGTGGTGTGAGTGAGGCAGTGTAAGATGTGGAGTAGAGATAGAACCAGGTGCCTCGGAGGGCAGGCCTGTTGACGGGGCACTGGGCATTTGGTCACCATTATCCTTCATGACACCATCTAGAAAAAGGATTAGGAAGTTAGCGAATACTATTTCACTTAATTACTCTTCGTGGATCTGTCACATATGAACATTTCTTAAAATTTTACAGAGTCTTCTTATGCTTTCTCCTTTTTTGCTTACCTGCTTTAGTTTTTGGTCAATGTCATTAAAGACAGTAAAGGAGATTTACCCATTATTGTCTGGTCCAGATCCAAGGTAAGGATGGGATCACGTGAGTAGTTCTGGTGGGTTGGTGGGGTCTAGCAGCTAATGTAGTTGGGCGAGCAAGGGATGAGTCAGCTAAAGCAGGAAGCATCAGATAGGGCCATGGGATGCAGTGTCCTGGAGGTCTAGGGAGCCAGCGAGGGCTGCACTAGAAAGAACCCTCCAGCAAAGGCCAGTCAGGACTGGGAGTAGGTGACTCTGCCCATGGATTTTGATTCCACCTAGAAGGGTCCATGGTTTACATGCAGAGTCTAGAGGCCCAGAGGCATTTAGGCACATGTGCATTTATTCAGGAAATCCTGGGGCCCTTTTACCAACATGTGCTAGCCAGGACTTACAAAGAATTGCCTTTCATTGCAAAGAGAAAACAATTACAGGCTATATAACAAGTGTACACATACCATGGGTCTGGATTCCATGAATGTGGACTCGATGAATTCTGCCTCAAACACAGAAGCAGTTTTCTCTGTCCCATATACTGAGATCCTTTGTTTGCTATATCATTTGAGGACCAAAGAGTGGTGTGAAGTACATCCTTTAGATTGGGATTTTTTTTAAAAAGTCTAGGAATAATTCAGTTGATAAGGGTTCTGATTCCAATTCCTGGGTCTGAAGACTCTTCACCACCAGTCACTCAATGGAACAGTACTGCATCTATCCAGACTCTGACACTTCTTAGCCATGTGACCCGGTACCAACTCATTAACCTATCTGGGCACCAGTTTCATCATTTATAAAACCGGGATAATAACAGTACCTTCCTCATAGGGCTATTATTAAAACAAGTTAAATTTTGTAAAGTGCTCAGGACTGTTTTTGGCGCATAGTAAAATCTATATAAATATTTGCCACTATTATTATACTGGGCTTAATAAATGGGTTTCCCCATTGGTAAAAATAAGTTAATGCTATTTTTTTTTTGTAGCTCACAAAAATAATATGAATACACACACTCCACTCTGAGAGTCATGGCAACTTGGAGCTTTTCTCCTTCTACAAATCAGTCACATTCAAGGCCACTAAGAGACAAAAGCTAGGAAGAAGGATATAGAGCTAGAAGGGACAGCGAGATTGAGTCAAATTACTCATCTGACAGATGAAAAACTTAAAGCTAAAACTTGCTATGGTCCTAGAGTTAGTTTGGCAATACACCAGGAATAAAATTCAATAAAGTGGATTTGCCAGTGCAGGTTCACATGCTAAAAAAAAAAAAAAATATCAGGTGATTGTCAGGTCAGTATTACCATCTTTTAATGTCAGCTAAGTCTGTTTCCTTTTTAGTAGCATGATCAAATGTGAAAATGTGTTAAGCTCTGCAGAAGAGGGTCATTATATATTGATAATTATGTAGTGGTTGGCTAAGAGGTACGACCATGATACATAACTCATTCAAATAAAATCAACGTGGCTTGACTTCCTTCCAAAATTCTAATTCTGTATCATGTATATCAAGTAGAGAGGGGAACTTCTGTGTCATGAGATGCCACACCCAAGCGTTCCCTCTTAGGAGAAGAACTCTTTACACTGGCAAACTTGACCCTGAACACTAGATTCTATTGAAATGGAAAAAAATGCTACAGAAAGCTCGAAGCTGTGGTGTTAAAGAGAATGAGGTTTGTGGATGCCTAAACAAGGGTTCTGTTGTTAGTCAGTGTCATCCAAATCATTTCTGTCATTTTGTGGAAGGAGTATAAATGGAGGCCCACACACTGCTACATTCCCAAATTTGAAGGTGAGGGAAAAGTAACTCAATGAAACATTTTCTGAGGCAGCATTTAATAGGTACAGCTGTCTATTGGCCTGACCCCCAGCTTATAGATATTTGAAGGATTTGCTTACCATAATATCAAATAATGACTTCTACAAAGGTGCCTTTTATTTTAATTTGTTGCAAGTCCTTTTATCACTTTACAATCAGATCTGGGCTAAGCAAAGATATTTAGCCGCTCAAGTAGGGGTTTGTTGATTGTAATGATAAACGTGGGATTAAGAAACCCAGTTTCTACTTCTTCCCTCTTCCATGCCTTTAAAAAGGCTTTGGAATTTGAGCCAAATCACCTCAAATTCCACATTGCAGGGATGTGGAATAATTCTATGTCATTATGTGCTGGGTCAACTGATAGGAATTTCCTTTACTTTGAAAAAATACCCAAGACTTGTATCTATGAGAGTATTTGACCTCTTATGACTTTTTTAAATTTTTATCCTGGGCATGATCTTAACACAAGATACATGGGACAGAAACAATGGGCTTGAGGCCCTGGGGTTGGCCAGGGACAGACAGGTGGAGGAGACATTAGATATTTACTATTCCCCCCACCCCACCACTAGGTCTTTCTTTCTGGCAACATCCAGTTCTAGACTAAGGTTGACTCTGATATATCTCTGAGGCAGCTATCACTTTCCAGGTCTGGGCTTGGCAGCACCGCCCAATGCTTCTCACTCTGGATCTTGATTCTGTCCCTGCTTTCTACCCCAGTCTGTCTTACTGCCGCCTTCCCTCCCCACAACCTCACCTTATTTGCTCCCAGTTCCTTAATCTACTCAGCTACTGGCTTGATCTTTTTGACTTTGGTCTTAACATAACAAAAAACCTGCGCTCAACAGATACTACTCATACTACTCAGCAATAGGAACAAATGAGTAGTACACGCAATCACTGATAGATGTCAAGGGCCTTATGCTGAGTGGGGGCGGGGGGGAGCCAATCATAAAAGGCTTCATACTATATGATGTCATTTCTATAACATTCTCAAAATGACAAAATTGTAGAGATGGAGAACAGATCAGTGGCTGCCAGGGATTAGGGATGGGGAGATGGTGTGACCATAAATGGGCAAGTTACCATAAATGGGACCATAAAAGGGAGCTTCTTCGTGGTGATGGAACAGTTCTGGACCATGATTGTGTGGTGAGGTTATCCAAATCTATGTATGTGATAACATTTCTTAGAACTACACCCACCTCCTTAAAAGAGTGTAAAAAAAAAATCTTATGAAATTTAAATAAGGTCTGTATTTGAATTAACAGTGTTACACCAATGTCAATTTCCTGGTTTGACAATATACTAAGGTTTTGTAAGACATCATTGGGGGAAACTGGGGGAAGGGTACACTGGAAATCTGTACTATTTGTGCAACTTCTTGCAAGTCTTAAACTATATATATGTAGTTTAACTATATATATAGTTTAAAACTATATATGTTATCATTATATATATATATATAATATGATAACTTATTTGCATGGCATTCTTAATGAAAATACAGGGAATTTAGTGTCAAACTGAAAAAGACTTGGTTTTAAAACAAAAACAAAACAAACTGGATAAGTCACATGATTTAACTTGTGATATGTCTTCAGTGGGCAGAACTCAAACAGTGGGCACATAAAATGTGTCACATCACTCAAATTGGGCTGGCTTTTACTTTGGCAATTGTTTTCTACCATAAAAGTTCTTATTCTACTATGCAGATTATAAACTTCTTCTTGATATACATGACTATTGTATGGAAAATGATCTTGAGACTATCTAGAAAAGGAACAGGGTAATTCTCTAAAAATTCCTGACTTCCTGAAAGACACTAAAGAAGCCAGAAAAATAACCCTTAAAACTTCTAAATAAGATTAGAGTATTTAAAGAAAACATAGTGCCTTAAAAAATTCATTGTTCTCATTTAAGAAAGGAGGTGGTTGGATTTTTAGTTTGATTTGGTACCTGAGTTAAGGCATAGACAATCCCCATCTCTGTCTGCTGAGAGAAAGGCAAATATGGTTAAACACATTTTCCCAGCTCTCAGAAGACAGTATGGTAACAGCACTGGTGGCACACTCATTGAAGGTGCAGACTGTAGGAGGGGCGTGTGCCAGTCAGGGAGTTTTCCAACATCACTGTCTGCCCTACTGTACTAACCCAAATCTCTGGAGGCATTTTTCTTTGCATTTGCAGAAGTTCCTCTATATGCACTGAGAGTGAGTTTATAGAAAATTAAAATGAATATATAGCAGTTCATTCCTGCTTCGTAGGACAGGGAGGGAAGCATGAGGCCCCAGAGTCTAAAGAAGGTAATGACCTTGCAGTAGGTCATTTATAAGGAATGGCTTCATAGGTCTAATTTGATTTTTATTGTGAAACCTCTTAGTGTTTGGTTTGTGTGAGAGAAAGAGATCTGCTTGTGAGCTGGAACTGCGGGGCTAATGAGGCGCCAAGGTGAAGCTGGGGCAAAGTCAGGCCAACAACACTAATAAAGTACATGGTAACATTAAAGAGGGTTATCAACCCACTGGGATGACAGCACCTGTTAGACCTCAAACCTGAAACTCAGGGGGAAATCATTAATAAGCGAAGCTCATTCATATCATGCAAGCCTAATGCATAAATATTGATTGGAAGAGCAAATCGCTGGATATAGTCAACCATGTACTCATACACATTCATTTATTCATTTACTCATTAATTCCACAAACAGTTTTTGAGTAATAACTATATTCCAGGCCCTGGTGACCCAAGGATGAATAAACCCAGAGCAATCAAAGAATGTTTCTTGGAGTCCGTGAATTCTGACACTGGTTCAGTGGTGTCCAAGGCAGGGGCTTCTAAACCAGATGCCCAGTTCAGTAAAGTATGAAGACCTGCTCACCAAAGCAGTAATATATGCTGTATGAAACAAAGGGTTTCACAGACAAATCGCTTTGGCAATATTGTATGGGTTGGCTCAGTTTTGCATAGTATAGGCTCTGAGAAGTCCTACACTGAAGACTTTAATACCTCACAGGATCAGTTTGGGCAACACTGCTCTCAGGCCTACTGTCTGGGAGAGCAGTGGAGGGAGCGCAGGTATCCATAGTGAAAAGACAGTATTTGGCAAGGCATCCTTCATGTTCTATGACACATTCCAGGGCCCAATCCATGTAAGCCAGCTACCTCTCCAGAAATGTCACTGTTAGCCACTTTTCTGCTAGAATGTCACATGATATGTATGCAGTACTTTTTTCTTTTCTTTTTTTTTAATCAACTTTCTTCTGCTGAAGACACATAGATAAGTCGTGTTTCATAGAATCTCAGCATCATAGAGAGCTAGAGATAATAAGATTGTGGGGAAACATCCGGTACTATCTTCTCATTCTACAAATGAGTCTGGACAAAACTAATCAGTGATGGGACTCTGAAAAAACCCAGCAGGGCCTTCTGCTTCCCAGCCCAAAAGCCCTACTAAGTACTTGCTTGCTACGTGCTCTGTGCAGCATTTAGTACGCTGTGGTGCTAAATGACAGTTACTAAGTCATTAAAGTCAATTACAATATTTCTAACATCACTCTATAAAAATAGGAATAATAATACAATATACAGCCATTTCCTTGGACACATTTATGGAACATTTCAGGGGGAAAAATAAAGGTATACTAGGGCAAGAGTTAGCATGGTCTCAAGAATATCATGATCTGACAGTACCTCCTCCCCTCTCCATGTCAATGAGATTTTTTTTTTTATACCTTCAGTGTTGCTATAATCTTATTAACCGATTGGCTCACAGAGCTTATTATTCTGAAAACACCTTTTTCGTTCTTTATAAACCAAATTTATCCAAAAGCATCATTCTAAGGACTATAAATAGTCCAAGTAAAATGATCAGTGATATGAAATGCAGGCTACAGCTAACAGAACTTAGTAACAGGTTTAATTTAAAATTGAAGAGACAGGTAAAAAGATTCCACTACTTTCTTGTTTCTGTCCTGGATTTTATATAGTCAATGAAATGGCACTGCACACAAGGATTATGTACAAATACACTTGGTGTAACTTTACAAAGCAAGCCAGTCAATTTCCCAAGCAAACTTGTATGTTTATTCTTTTTTAAAAATAGCTTGATTGAGATATGATTCACATACTAACTCTCCCATCTAAAGTGTAAAATTCAATGGTTTTTAGTATATTCACACATCACCACACTGAATTTTAGACCACTGCATCACCTCAAAAAGAAACCCCACACCCTTTATGTATCACCTCCCCATCCTCTCATCAGCCCTAAACAACAAATAATCTAAGTTCCATCTCTATAGATGGCCCTATTCTAACATTTGATATATATATGGAATGGTATAATATGTGGTCTTTTATGACTGGCTTATTTCATTTAGCATAATATTTTCAAGGTTCATCCAGGTTGTAGCATGTACTTCATTTATTTTTATGGTCAAGTAATATTCCATTATATGCGTACATCAAATTTTATTTATCCATTCATCAGTTTATAGACATTTGGGGGTGTTTCTGTCTTTTAGCTATTATCAATAATGTTGCTATAAACATTCATGTACAAGCGTGTGTATGAATTTTTGTTTTCATTTCTCTTGGGTATACAGCTAGAAGTAGAATTTCTGGGTCATATGATACCGCTGTGATTAACCTTGTGAAAAATTGCCAGACATTTTTGAAAGTGAGTGCCACATTTTACAGTCCCACCAGCAATATATGAGAGTTTCTATTTCCCCAGGTCCATGCCAATACTTATTATCTGCCTTTTTTGATAGTGGGCATGAAATGGTGTCTCATCTGGCTTTGATTTGCATTTCCTATGACTAATGATGCTGAACATCTTTCCATGTGTTTATTGGCCATTTGAGAATCTTCTTTGGAGAAATGCCTATTAAAGTTTTTTGCCCATTTTTCTAAATTGGGTTCTTTGTCTTTTTATTATTGAGTTATAGAAGTTCTTTATATATGCTGGATTTAAATCCCTTATCAGATATATGATTTGAAAATATTTTCTCCCATTCTATGGATTGTCTTTTTACTATTATATGGTATGCTTTGAAACACAAACATTTTTAATTGTGATAAAGTCTAATTTATTTATTGTTTTGTATCTTGTGTTTTGGTTTCATATCTAAGAATGCTTTGTCAAATCAAAGGTCATGAAGGTTTTGTTTTCTTTAAAGAGTTCTGTATTTAAGTCTTTGTCCCATTTTCAGTTAATCTTTGTATACGGTGTAAAGAAAGGATCCAACTTCATTCTTTTGCACGCAGCTATCCAGTTGTCCCAGCACCATTCATTGAAAAGACTATTCTTTCCACATTGGATGGTATTGGCACACTTGTTGAAATCAGTTGATCACAGATGTATGTTTATTTGTGGATTTTGAATTCAATTTCTAACTTTATAAGATACATTCCTCAAAAAATTAAAAATAGGACTACAATATGACCTAGCAATCCCACTTCTGGGTATATGCCCAGATATTGAAATCAATATCTCTAGGACATAGCTATACGCTCATGTTGATTGCAGCTTTATTTACAATAGCAAAGACATAAAAACAACCTAAATGTCCACTGACAGATGAATGCATATTAAAAGATGTCGTATATACATACAATGAAGTATTATTCAGCCTTAAAAAAAAGAAGAAAATGCCATTTGCTACACATGGATGAACTTGAAAGACATAACACTAAGTGAAATAAGCCAGAAACAGAATAACAAATACTACAACATCCCACTTACATCAGAATCTGAAACAGTTTTCCATGACCACCAGCAGGTCACTGAAAGAGTTTGAACGCATTCACTCCACTTTTTCTTGTCTTCCAGCTTACCCCCAGATCAGGAACACAGGATGAGAGCCTCTGGAAAAGTGAGATCCCAGTTTTTTTTCATCTACAAGATAAAGATCCTATTTATTTTCTTTTCCCAGATTAGTTAACTGAAGCTCAGCAAGCTTAAGAAATGTGTGCAAAGTCACATAATTCCCAATTGACAGAGGTAGGACTCAAACTCAGCTCTGCCTCAAGGCCTCTGTCCATCTTGTGCTTCTTTCCTGCACATCCTGATAAGAATATATAACCAGATATTTCGCAGGCCTGGATGGAAATCATCAAAGAGTCTAGGTTGCTTCTGCTCAGTCTTTCCAGCCCTGCTTCTCAAAGCACTAACCAACCATGCTTTCTTTTGAATCTCCTTGTTATAGCGTCTGTAACAATTAGTTGCCCTGATCTGCCATATGTCTGCCTCTCTCTGGCCTGTAAGTGTCCAAGATGCAGGGACCATGTCTTAGGAACCCCTGCACCTAGCCTGGGGCCTGGCACAGAGGAAGCACCTAGTGCTGAATGACTGTGGAAAGAAAGGCAATTTGAGTCACATAACACGCATAGACAACAAAGCCCAGAGGCTAAGTCTTGGGAGACCCTCTTTAACGGTCAGAAAGAAGAAGGCAGGAGAAGTATCAGGAGAGCAGAGAGACACCCAGAAGGATGCTGAGCTGACAGGGCCATAGAAAGATACAATTTCAGGAAGGAAAGGAATGATCACGATTTTAATGGGCTCAGCCTCCAGACTCAAGTTCATGCATAGGATGTGAGGAAGCTTAGGGAAAGAGGCCCTTCCCAGGAAATCCTTTCAGGCACTGAGCTGGGGTCTCTGCCAAACAGTAGCAGCTCAGGACGCCCCAGGGGGTCAGAGGAAGCAGCTTCCCCACACTGGGGAGAATCTGGCAATCCCCTGGCCTTTCTCATGGGGTCCAGCTAGGATGCACCCCCATGTCATAGCTATAGAATGTACTTCTCTCTTCAAGGGGGACATGGCATTTCTGGGGAAACAGTGCCTTGCCTTCTGACTCTGAGAAAATATGATCCAGATTCCCACATGCCATGCGATGTGCAGGAGTCTGCGGGGGCACCATGATATGCCTGGGTTTCTATATTATAAATGTAGAGCGCGGTGTGTGTGTGTGTGTGTGTGTGTGTGTGTGTGTGTGTGTGTGTGTCACAAGGAGTGGTGGGGACCACACAGGAGGCTTCTTTACTGATCCAGCAGAAACCCAGGGGGCAAAGCTGGAGTGTGTAGTCATAGCGGACTCTCTGACTGAGTCAGTACACCCAACAGAAGTGGTCACTGGGGGCTGCCTTTCCCCCTCTGCACACCTGTCCTGGGCAGTTCTATACCATTTATCATTATTAATTGCTTAAATGTGAACATTTCCACATAATTTATTTTACTGTTAAATCCAGAGGTATTAGTAACGGCCACAGTTTTCAATTTGGAAAAATAAATAAAATGAGATAGCAGCAGCTAACGTAACCCCAGCTTGCCAACTTATCTCCCATATACTCTCTGGATGTGATTATTGACACAGAATGATGCCGAGCACTAGATAATGGCTACTGATCTGCAATTTTTTCCTTATAGAAGGTGATTAATGGCTTTACAGCTGCTCTAGTCCATGGTATAATGATATTATTAGAAGAAGTATTATCCCAAAGAAATATACCCCAGTACCTTATAACCCATTTTTAAACTGATTTGTTTCCTTCCTTTTAAAAATATACATTAAAACTCAATTTAGCTGTTAATATGATATCTGTGCATTCCACTCTCCGGAACAGTTTTCTCATTGCCACAGCCAATGTCCTTTTCTGAGTCATGCTCCCCGGAAGCCCTCATCACTTATGACCACCTCCTCCATCCTCAAACCCTCTCTGTCCTTGGCCTCCAGGCAGCTAAGACTTTTCCTACCTTTTAAGTCATTTATGACTTTTCTCCTCTCACCCCCTAAAGAAGTCACTATAGATCTGCTGCCCTTCCTTCTATTGTCCCCCCTCACCACACCATCCTCTCCCATGGTCTCTGCATCTCTACTCAGAAATCTCGCCAATGCCCATCTCTAAGGTGAGTGTGAGTTTCCCCATCAAGCTAAATACCCACCTTCTTTTTTTAAACTTTATTGGGGAGCAGCCATGGTCATTGGTTACACATTGCTTTCATGCTACGATGGCATAGTTCAGTCTTTTAAGGAAGGCACAGCTCACAGGGGTCCATGTGGGGATCGAACCTTCAACATTGGTGTTATCAGCATGACACTAACCAACTGAGCTAACCGGTCACCTGTGACAACCACTTTCAAATGCCCTCCTGGGTCTTTTCTCCTGAGCAGCCTGGTTGGTACCTCAAACTCAACAAAAATTTACTGGACACCATTTACCACCCAGGCGCTGTGCTATGTGCTAATGGTAGTCTGTGAATAAGACACCCAGTTCTTGTGCATACAGTCCAGTATTACTGAATTCATCTTCTTTCCTATGCTGGGCTCCCTGAACCTCCCTACCAATCCCAGAACTCCAATTTCAATTTAAGACACTGACATCCAGCACAATGCCTGAGCATGAAGCCTCAGTGTCATATATGTTTCTTTCCCCTGCTCCCATAGCTAATTGGTGGAAAATTCTCGCCTCTCCAGTCCCTCTGCACTCAGCCAGTCAGGCCCTCATCACCCACTGGCTGGACCATTTAAATGCAAATTAATCTTTACTGCTGTCCTGCTTGCTCCTCTGCAATCCATTCAAAGCACAGCAGGCTCCCAGAGGAGAATCCTCACCACATCTCTCTGCTCACACATGGACTCCACCCACTCCAGAATAAACTCATTTAAAGCTTTCTGTGAACCTTTCCAGCTGCTCCCTTCTAGGTATGTTCCACTTGAACATAACCGAACCACAATCTATTCACAATACTCAATCCATGATGTTCATGCCTTTGTGTTCGAAACAGAAGGCAGCGTCTTGCATACTGACTTGGTAAGAATTTGACGAATGCATGGATGCATGAGCCCCTGCTGGTGCTCTTTCTGTGTGAGAACTCCTAAATTGGAAAGGTGCCATTCCACAAAGACATCTCTAATCTAGTAATTAGAAAAACATATAGAAAATTAAATCAACAGAGGGCACTGAGAAGCCAACCACATCTCCGTATATCATCTGCCTCATTTGAGTGTGTATGTTTAAGGCTGAATTGATTCCCACAGCAGGACTTTCTTTTGTCCCTGTGAGCAGTTTGGTTAACTCTTTCAGTTTTCAGCCAGTGCTTTTGACACAGTAGTACTTTCATATGTCTGATTTAACTAGATTCTGCTGAGAAAACTATGCTACTCTCAGAAAATCCATTTCATTTCATGTAAATAGGAAGGAAACAAAAGAAGCTGAAGGAGTCACATTATAATTTTATCACCACTGCCCTGGCACTGAGAAACTCTCCACAGAGCAGAGCCACACTGTGCCCTGCACATCTGGGGGCCATGCTGGGATGTGGAGCTGTAAATGTGCTTTCTCTACTGCGTAGGAGAAAGACCAGCACAAAGAAGTCAATACCCATTTCAGTGGAGGAAGAAAACAAGTGTGCATCTCTCAGATGTAGATAAGAGATGTACTTTTTGGAAAGAAAGCCATTCCTCAAAAAAGGCACATAAAGCTCCCTTGTAGCGCATGTTACTGCATACGGGTGAATAAGGAAAACACTCCCAATTACACTATTCACCCCCACAGTGTTTAACCCTATTTTTTTTTTTTTTTTTTAAGCTGAGCAGCAGCAGCTCTACTCGGGCTGGGAACTGCTGTAGCTCAGAGCTCAGCTCGCACTCTTGAGAGAGCTCTTAACCAGCTGAGCCACTCGGCCGCCCCCACCCCGCCATTGTTTAAAATCATATTATTATTTTTAACTTTCCCGATCACAATTGTTGGGGATGTTGCTGCTTTTTGGCTGGGGGTGGGGGGCCTAAGACATTGCTACTCAAAGTGGGCTTATAACCACCATGGTTGTCAGCATCCCCTGGGAGCTTGTTAGATGAACTGAAGGCTCTTATCCAGGTCTGCTATATCAAAATTTGCATCCTCAGTGACTATGTCTGAGAAGCACTGGCCTAAATCATGGGGAAGTTTCTGAAACTTCCCTTTGAATTAACAACCAGGTAGAATCCTTATTAAAACATATATACAGTTTCCCAGAGCTGTCTCCTAGCATTGACTCAGAAAGTCTGGGATTGGATGTGATTTTGACTAAATGAGATAACAAAATTAATATGACTCATGTGATGCCTGACACATGGAAGGCAAAGAATGGTCGCCCCTGCTGTCATCACCATTAACCAGTAGGGTGCCCAGATTTATCAAATACGTATACATGATGTCCAGTTAAATCTGACTTTCAGGTAAATAATATTTTAATATAAGTATATCCCAAATATTGAATGAGACATACTTACATTAAAATATTATTCATTCAGGGCCGGCCGAGTGGCGCAGTGGTTAAGCGCTGGCTTGGGAAGCCAGCAGCCCCAGTTCGGTCCCACATATGAGGGCCAGTGACACTGTCCTCAAAAACAAAACAAAACAAAATATTATTCATTCATTATTTATCTGAAATTCAAGTTTAACCAGGCACCTTGTATTTTATCTGGCAATTCTACCCTTATTTTGGTATACTTGGGGAGGGTAGTCGGGGGGCAGATATGGAAAAGTAGATTGGTCCCGGATATGGAGAGCTTTGAGGACCGTTCTAAGGAGTTTAAAGCAATCTAAATACTAACCAGCAAATGTGCTGGGCAGGGACATGATGTGACCTGAGCCCTCTCCCCCCTCCCCCCAGGAATGATCAGAAGAGCAATGGCAAGGAGGGTAAGAGTCTCCATCCCCAACACCCTTCAGGAAGGGTGCCCAGAGGGTGAAAGGACTGTAGTCATGGCCAGTGACCATGTCACAAAAAAATAAAGAAGTTAAAATTTCTAAACCTTACATTTATTTTTTATTAATTCTAAACTCTTAAACCATTTATTTATACCCCACCCTAACTCATAAAGCAAATTTAAACCAGCTCCTTGAGACAGGCAGATAAACTGGACAAAGTATGAAGGCCTTCGCATGCTAGATTCTCCACCACCCAGGAGCACCCCAGCCTGGTTTCTTCCCAACCTCTCCTTCGAGGGCTAAAAGGTGGCACTTCTATAATATGCCCATTCCCCTAATGTTGGGTTTGGCTGCACTTCTTGCCCTGGAGATGCCAGATACATGCCAGGTTCCTGTTGGAAGGAAAACCCCATTACCGTCAAGATCAGACTTGGAAATTCCCTCCTGCAATGTCCCATTTGGCACCTGGGTGTGCTCTACATTTTAAGACCCTAAAAGTGTACGTTGCAGGCTTCAGGGTCAGCGACTTTTTGTCCTTGACTTTCTGCCTCCATATCTCAGAGGGAGGTTTGATCTAGTTGTGGGTATGTCCTCTGGCTCTGTTTAGCTGTCACAGTGATCCTGATTGGAATCGAAAAGATATCAGCTCCTAGGGAACATCCCATCCACCAGCACTAGCAAAGTCTTACTTGCATTCATTATTGCCAAATTGCCCCAATCTCCACCCAGGGTCTCCGGAGCACCAGGCTGCCTCCAAGAGACAAGAAGAGGAGGCTTATACTCTCTCACTCATAGGCGAAGGGCTGGTGGCTCTGCAGAAGCCAAACACCTGTCAATCCTGCGGATATAAACACAAGCCCCAGGTGGAAGGGACTCAGCCATACTGCCTTACAGTCTAAGGTGTTTCCACCGCCATCCTTACAGAGAAGCCTGCTGGTGTTGCAATTTGAAATAAATAAAACAGGAACCTTAAGATAATGAAATCTATGGTTGATGGAAGTTGCAAACTTCACTTGCAAGTTTTTTCCCGCCCCCCAAAACTAATCTCAGCAATTACTGGACCATAAATGCATGCACACTCCCTGGCTGGGAGTGGGACTGTAGCCCTCTGATTGAAACATTTTTCATAACCCCCGAGTCCCTTATAGATCCATTCTCTGCAATTCTATTGTTTTAAATCATGATTAAAATGCAGTGCATTTACAAGCACAAAAGTTCCTCACACCAGATTTCCTAAATATTTTAAGCTAATTAGACACATGAAGTGCTAAAACAAACCTCATACTAATAGAACTGTACTTAATATTCAACAACTGTAACTGCTTATGTGACTGTTTACTGAATTACATTTGCACTTAAATTATGCTTTCCCTTTGAATTTTTCCCTTCTTCCAAATATTCTGAATCTGCCCTAAACCAGGGTAAGACTATGGATTCTTTTCTCTCTCCTCCTTCTGAATTTCTTCAGGTTCCCCACTGCCTAATGTTGATCCCCAAATAACAGAGCCTCCTGGCACTGAAGGCACCTCTATGTGATTGGGGAAAAGTGCTCATCTGGGTGGATGAATAAAAATGAGCCTCTTTGGGTAGAAGAATTAGCAAAGATCACCCCTTCCTCCAGGAGGCAGGTGGGAATAACTCCGAGCCAGGGTGAATGGCTCAGAGGGTAGGAGGGCCGGATTCCAGCACCACCTCCCCACCAGTCAGGTGCCTTTGTGTAGGTCACAACTGGCACAAGTGTACATGGCAGCACCACATTGTAAGCTGGCTATGGAAAGTGCTTCCATTAGGATTTTCAGCAGCTTCTCAACTGTCAGCTTCTCTGTTTCCAAGCTGTGTGCTAAGAGTGAAAACAATAAATTTATTGGCAGAAATCAGCAGTATTCCAATATTTGGAAATATTCACTCATTCCTAACATGCACAGAAAGACTGCATTTTTTTATTGTGATAAAATAGAGATAACAAAATTTATCACCTTAACTATTTTTAACAGAGGGATGTGAAAATAATTTAAAGATCATTACATTCTATTTTTAAGTAAATTCCTTACTTAAAAAAATTTTAATTGCAAGAAGTCTCTGTTTTGTCATCATTTTGCATTTGATTAGAGACTTCAGTTTTCAAATTGAAGGTAAGAGCCATGCCCAAGCAACTCTTTTACTTTTTTCTCACAATCTTTAAGAAATTTCTAAGTTTAAGGTAAGAATGCCAGTTTGCAAATGTGGGTTGGGAATACTTATGTCAGTAATTTATCAGACTAATTTCTTAAAATGGATGTAATCAAACAGCTTCCTACTCTCTGAAGTATTCTGCAGGAAGCTTAGGTCCTATAAATGCTCTTGTTATGTGCGAATGTTGAGAGCTTAGATTTCCCATAAAAGGATGCGACTGCATCTGATGTCTGGAATTCAAATCTACAAGTCTGTATTATTTGTGTTTGGCTTGATCTGGTTATTAGATGATCAACAACTCAGATTGCCTTATTTAGATCAAAGTCACAATGACCAAATTCTCCAAACTGACAACACATCACCAAGTTCTCCAGTGACTCTGGGGAGAGTCTCAGACTGAATTAGGACACATAAGGCTGGTGCTCTCTGTGGATCCTCATTCAGGAGTGTTCTAGGATGTGGGGATACAGAGACTTAGAATGCAAGATGCTGCCTTCAGGTTCAAAGCTGTATGGTGGGAGATTCTCCAGTGACCCTCTGGGTGACAGTAGGGCATTTATTATCATACTCTATGGTCCCAGAAAGCTACTTATTGGCAAGTTTGAGGAATGTGGCAAGGAGTTTGTTCATTCCTGTCCTGTAAAGATAGATCACGGATTCTATAGATGGAAGCATATGTTCGGGTTACTTGACCCAACTCCCTTTGGATGTCTGAAACCTCTCTTCTCTTAGGAGAATGTAAAAGACTGGAGGAAGTAAGACCCGGGAAGATAATGGCAATAAATTATTGATTCTTCTTCTCCAGTTTGGCAATAATGAATCCAAATAAGATTTTGCTAGTGCTGGTGGACAGGATGTTCTCTAGGAGCCAATAACTTTCTAATTCCAATTAGGATCACTGAGACAGCCATGAAGCCAAACAGAGCCAGAGGGCATACTCTGAATGGAGATCAAGGCCCCTTCTGAGATACCGAGGCAGACAGTCAAGGACAAAGAGATCGGGCAGGCTGCAGAGCTGCTAACCCTGAAACTTGCAGGGTACGCTTTTAGGGTATTAACATTTAGAGCACACCCAGATGCCAAATGATCAAAATCTTACAATAGGGCCGGCTGAGTGGCACATTGGTTAAGAGCTGGTTTTGGGACGCCAGTGGCCCCGGTTCGGATCCCACATATGAGGGCCAGTGACACTGCCCTCTACAGCTAACAACAGTCCCACCTGGAGCTGGGCTGTGCGAGCCCCGGCGATGGTATAGGCTGCAGCCCCTGCTGCAGTGGGCTGCCATAGGCTACAGTGAGTGGCCGGCAGTCAGCGTGAGCGGCTGACAGCCAGCATGAGCTGCCAATAGCCGCAGTGAGCGACATCCAGAGGCCAGCGACCGATCTGCCTCATCCGGGAAGAGCGCAATGACGATACCAACAGTGAAGCAACATCCTCCGCAACTAGACTGAAGAACAGAAAGACAGCAACTTGTCTGTTCCCCTCCCCCAATTCCCCAATAAAATCTTAAAAAAAAAAAATCTTACAATAAAGTTAAAAGAGGAAAAACTCTGCAACACTCTTTGTTGTCAGCTTGGATATGCTGGGATATACCTGGCAGGGCTGAGCAGGTGTCATACACACCTGAAGAAGTCTGGCTCACTGAACTCTGCTTGCAGTCTAGTGGCAAACAACAGCCAATGGGACAAAAAAGTGGGGATCTCAGAAACTTGAAGCTGGCTATTTTCAAAAATTACCAACAGCTAGAGATAAAGCAGCTAGAAATTCCAGCAAAATAGTTATTTTAATACCTAAAGGGATAAAGGCACATATGAAGGGATGGAGAAAGAAAAATTAGGTATGGTGGTTCAGATCATATCCACTTTGAAGGCTTAGCCTTCAAAGAAACTACCCTTTCTATAAATGGCAAACGAAGTAAGGGGACGGGAAGAGAGACTATTAACAAATCCTGTATGTTCTAAAAAATGCCACCAACCAGGTAAAAACTATAGAAAGAGAGGTTAAAAAGCATGCTTAAGGCCTACCAGAGATTTCTTTTCTTTTTTATTTCCAATTGTGTCTCTAGAGTCTAAAGCGGTGTTTGTCACATGGTAGGTGTCCGATAAATTGTTGTTGAATGAACATTGTGCTTGTCAATGGAAGATACAGGAATGCTAAATAGTCTAACTTCATATGGTTGACAGCAAAGTATTGAGTAAAATGAAAATCACTGCTCCATTTCTAGCCAAAAATATATTCTAAATTCATAAAAATCTATATTTATTCTACAATTATTTAGAAATATTTTTAAAAACATTCAAGAGCTTCTAAAAATGAAAAAAAAGGCAAGTAAAATTCCATTCATATGTACAAATATAGTCTTGATGCTTTGATGTTCTTGTCTATCTCTGTTTTTGCCCATATGCCGACCAACTCTAGTCAATATGGGAGAGGTACTAGCATGTACTGCAGATGGGATGTCCATTTGACTTTTTAAGTCTCTCTCCCATCTCACTCACCTCCCACACTGCTGCCAGGGGTGGTGGCTTTTTTAAAATACAAATATGGTTATGACATTCTTGCATAGTACTGGAAAAATCCAATCTGTAGACATTTGTTATTTCTTCATACTAGACTACAACTTCCTTGGATACAGAAACCTTACCTTTTTTTGTCTTGTTATTCTCTGTGGTAACACTGGCTTTGTACCTAATAAGTGCTCAGAAACCTTACCTTTTTTTGTCTTGTTATTCTCCATGGTAACACTGTGCTTTGTACCTAATAAGTGCTCAGTAAACAGACTTTGGCTATAGAGAATGGATTATCTTAAAGTGACTGCACTTATTCCCTCAAAGAGCAGATCATTAGACAATTAAATATTTACTCTTTTCTCCAGCCCAGTTAATGATGTTATAGAGGCAGACAGACCATACACACAGACATGTGACACACGATATGCCCTTAGCTACGGTTAGGTCCATCTTTTAGCAAACACAAAGAGAAGATCTCTATCCCAAATAATGAAAGCATAAATTGGTTCATACTTTTTTGTTCCTGGCCTGCCTTGAGGAAAACGACACAATTCTTAGTGGCACATGAGAAATTATTCGCAAATCTACATCCTCAAAAATGCCACCGAATGCGGGTCATGCCTCTTTGCTTCTTGCATTTTGATCCCATGGCTATGACTGAGTGTGGTAATTACATTACAAAGCTATTACTTGATGAAATGAAAATGACAAAACAATTTAAATGCTTGTCTAAAAAGGACTTGGTGAGTATGCAATTATCAGTGAAATTACAATGGCAAAATAATTGAAATGCAAGTCTAGAAGGCACAGTTATGAAACCATTAAGATGTTTTTGTTGTGGATTCACAGCGTGGTGCGAAAACTTGCACTCCTGGGGACGCATTCTTAATTCACTAAAGCAGGCAACGGTTGTGGAGACATGAAACTATCTGTGCTCCAATAGCTCCACAACATTATCTACACTTCTGAATGCCACCTGGGGATGTGAAGCCTCATCACGGGTGGACAGGTTTATAGGACAGACAGATAAGAGAACCACATGTGATACGATGCTTCCATTCAGCACGGAGAAGATGAAGGCACAAGGGCAGACTCGGCTTAGGTTTTTCTGAAATGTTTCCAATATGAAAGCTTGGATCATACCATGAAAAGATTTGGGTTCTAAATTCAAACCTGAAATTATTAAATATTTGTGTATATGTATTTCTAAGGATCCACCCTCTTAAAATATTCTGCTGACAACAGTGCCATTTGCAACAACATGGATGGATCTTGAGATTATCTTGCTAAGCGAAATAAGCCAGACAGAAAAAAGTCGAAAACCATATGATTTTACTGATATGTGGGATATAAAACTGAAAGCAACAAAGACAAACAAATAAAGAAACAAAAACTCACAGACAATAGTTTAGTGGTCACCAGAGGGTAAAGGGGGACGGGAGTGGTAGATGAGGGTAAAAGGGATCAAATATATGGTGATGGAAAGAGAACTGAATCTGGGTGGTAAGCACACAATGTGATATATAGATGATGTACTATAGAAATATACACCTGAAATCTATGTAACTTTGCTAATAATTGTCACCCCAATAAACTTGAATTTAAAAAAATATTTTGCTGCTATATTCCTTTAGCAAAATCTTAATATTTTGATGCTTAGAGTGGGCATACTTGCTTTCCAAAGGAAATAAAGCACAGAGCTAGATACAAAACAGATGTGGCTGAAATGATCAACTGGACTAAGTACCCGCCTCTGAACCATACTTTGCATTTTGACGGTAGAATATACAAGTGAGTCTAACAGCAAAAACCATGCAAAATACGGCCCTACTCTGCCTCCTTCCCTCCTCACAGTCTGTTTTCTGGATCAATCTCTTTCAATTAAGCAATCAAAGAAACAAATGCTAGAGGTGGCTCATATCAAAGAAACAAATGGTACAATGGTACAGGAATGAGATGTAAATCCTTTTTTCATTCATGGCCATCTCTCTTGTGTTGTCACACACAAAATTTCTCAGCATCCATAATTATCACATTATTTAATAAAGTGATTAGGTTTTCACAAAAGAGAGTTGTATAATATTGTTTTTCAAGCTTTAGTTTTAAAAAGTCTCTTGGAAATAGAGATAACAAGCATTATTACTCTCGCAGTTTCTGAAACACATAAAGATTTAATATGTATGTAAACATGTTCTCTGAGGTATGCTTAGCCAAAGCAGTTTGAAAGTCCTCAGGACAATGTACCCAGTGTTTGAAACTCACTCAAGTAATTGGGGATATTACACTGGGTGCATGTTTCTCGGCCTTCTTATATTCACCACACAAGGGAAATAAGTCGGAATGTTAACTACAGCTTTGTAACCACATGAACCTTGAGTGCATGGCAACTTTAAAACAAAATTCAAATCTGTTATCTAGATACTTTATACAGAGGTTATATTATTTTTAACACATATAATTTAACCATTAATATGATTTGAAGTAGTTTGAAATCCTTTGAGGAAATGAAGTTTTTCCAGTTTAGGCACAAAGGTATGAACTTTGAAAAAGTCATATGGAGAAAAACTTAGAACAAGGCTAACTGAAGAAAATAAACAAGCAAACATACACATAGATTATAGGAAAAACAAAAATTAGCAGGGTCCCAAAAGTATTTAAACCACAGTATTATACATAGAATTTGAAATTCAGAATGTGTCAGAATTTCATAGAATTAAACACTGTATTTACAAAAATGTCAAATAAGTTTCGTATAATAGTTTAATTAACTTCCAAGGGCATATCTTTGGAAGTTAATAAAAGATAAACCAATGTAACATAATAGTATAAGTTAAAATATATTGCTCTAACTTAACTTGAAATGCGTAAAAATATAAGTTGGATTGGTAGATGGATAAAAAGGTAAGTAGATAGATAGACAGATAGGTGATAAAGAAAATACATGTTAGCTTTAAAATCTAAGTGGTGGATATATATGGGAATCATGGTACAATTCTTTTGATCCCTTTGTATATTTAAAATTTTTTCATAATAAAAGTGTTGGAACAAAACACAGTTTTCTAAATGAAAAGTATTTATTCTATCTGTTTACTTGATCAACAAATAAACCAATTTCAGAATTTGTCTCTCTGATATGATGCACTCACCTAGCCATCCGGATCCTGAATTTGGTATGCATAAGTCTGTCTCAGCGCTGGGTAACACGAAGCCAACGACAAACACCTCCACACCATCCGCCATAAGGGCCATGCCCAGGACAAAGAAAAGGGCCCACTGAAAACGGCCATGACCACACTCTTGGATTATCAGCTCATACTGCTGGGCTAGTTCTTCCTCATCAGCTTTCCTCTCTGACTCCAGCTCCCGGGGGTCCTTGTACTCATCGCCCTTGGGTTGCCCCACTGACACAATGCTGTCTTTCCCTTGGTTCATACTGGGGATGCCCTGATACTCCCCTTCGTAGATTTCATCATCTTCATCGTGACCTTCAGTAGCTTCACTGGAACCTTCATCATCGTTGGCGCCTCCATCATAGGTTTCTCCTGGTGGGTAATAGTCATCATCCTCTTCTTCATCCTGGAACCGACTGTAGGACCTCTGGGTGTATTCATCCTGGGCTCGGTCTACTGCTTGATTCACCTTCTTCACTGTCTGTTTCTTCACCTCTTTGGCTATGTCCTTGGCACCCTTCACCAGTGAAGTCCTATCCTTGTAAGAATCTTCCATCTTCCCTCAACTGATGGCCAAGGAGAAGGTGGGAATTTTGCACCGATTCTGGTCAGTGGTTCAGTCCTAACAGCATCATCCACTTTGGGTTCAAAACAGAGCTGCAAAAAAAGAAAAACCACAGGAGATACTTATTATTCCTTTCTATATCTTTTTCACCATCTATTTCTTGATGTTTTATCACTGCCCCCTCAGACTAAGACACAGGATTAGCTTTTCCTTTCTTTGATATCACTGTTTACGTGCACAGCAGTTGCTGGCTGTCTACTCAAGTGGTCAGCATGGGAAGTAGTTAGGATTTTTACTGTTATTATTGTTGTTTTGTTTTTAAGGAACACTGACGGTTGGGTAATTTTGCATACAGTGTACAAGCATTACCCTGAGAATAAAACAGGATGGCTGGTACCTTTAAAACTACATCCAACACACTTTGAAAGTGCTACAAAGGTATACCCTGATTGAGAAAAATAATATTGCCCACACACATATACACATTACAAAGGCAAAACCAGAAAATGAGAAAATCCTGTTTGACCTTATTTCCTCACACTGAAACAAAATGAGATGGGCAGGCTGAGTGGCTCAGTTGGTTAAGAGTTAGCTTAAAAATGCGAGCTCTGAGCAACAGGGCCACCGGTTTGATTCCGACATGGGCCAGTAACACTGTGCCTGAGCTGAGCTGCTGCTGAGCTGCCAACAGGTGGCAGGATGGCTAAGCTGGTGAGAGCACGTGCTCCTAACAAAATTGCCTGTTTGATGGTGGGCTATGCTGGCCTGCAACTAGGACTGAACTCAGCACCTTGAGCTAAGCCGCTGCCTTGGGGGGCTCAGTGGATGGAGCCCATGCTCTTAACAACAAGGCTGCCGGGTTCGACTCCTGCATGGGATGGTGGCTACGCCTACCAACAACTAAGATTGTAACACAGCACCTTGAACTTAGAGGCCAAGAGCTGCTGATGAGCTGTTGATGGGCAGCCAGATGGTGACTGGCGCCCTTCACAACTAAGACTGAAGAACAACAACTTGACTGGTCCCCCTCCCCAATTCCCTAATACTGTTCTCCTCCCCCAATTCCCCAATTTATAAACAAACAAACAAACAAACAAACAAACAAGAAAATCAGGCAAGTAGCCCTACATACAGTGATATCACACCATATACATATTTGTAAAATGTATTTCCCCCCTACCTTCGTTGTATGTCCTTCCTATAAATGAGAGACTAACATGGCACCCAGAACTGACAACGAGTCTTTTCCCCAGTACAGAAATCATAACTGTAGGAAATTGGCAGAGTTCCTCAAATGATTTCACAGATGCCTTTGATAATCATTGAATTAGAACATTGGACTTATTTAGTGGGGGATCTGCCCTTTCAGAAACCACACCATACCAGCAGGGGCAGGTAAGTCACACACAGTGTCCCTTCACAACTACTCCCTGTAAATACTCCAGGCTTTGTGTCTACCATCTTTATTTCTGCACAGCCCTCCCTTGCATACACACATATCTCGTCCCCCTCCCCCCCCTCACCTCCTCACCTTCTCACCCCGTCCCACCTTGTCCTGCTGACACTCCACTTAACTGCCCTCTTGGATAGGAGTCAGCAGTCTCCCTGACCCATCATTTGGTTTTTGTTCTCACTGACAGCCCCCTAGGTCTTCACTCATTCAGGCTTACTGCACGGTAACTGGTCTTTCACTTGTCCCCTGAGCTGTCTCTTCTGGTGGTCCAAGTGAGCCAGTGTCAGGCTCACTCCTGCACCTGGCTAATAAAAAGGTAAAAAAGTCATTCTCCTCCATCATTAATCCCCAAGCCCGACGCTGTGGCAGCATTCCAAACAGTGGTTTATATAATGGTCATTTTTATGTTTTCCTTTTGTACCCAGTATAAAATACTTGGTAAGGCTATTACAAAAATACATTTGAACTGCACATTCAGACATTGCAAATAAACCCAGCAATAACAACAAAAAGATGTTCATTTATAAACAGACTGTACGGCATTCCCACTGAATACCCACAAGTGCCCTGTAGGCAAAACAGAAGCACGGCTCCATACAGGCCTGTGTTTCAGAAGATGACAACATGAAATTAAAATAGATATACGATTACAAGGCTTTTTGCCAAATGTCTTAATAAAGGATTTTTCTGTTCTCCTTTTTATTTCTTTTTGGAGAGCTGCGAGACAGGGGAAGGCAGAGATGGGAAGACACGGGAGGACAGTAAGAAAAGATGGGAAGGCAGTGAGAAAAAGAGGTTGAGGGTGGAGTGCTCAGAAACTCAAGGAGGCAAGAAAAAAGGAAAAGAAGGGAGAATGATAATAAACAATATTGGAAATGGGGATTCCTACTTTGAGATTAAAAGCAAAATTAAGACATTTCATACCATAAATAAAGCCAACTGGTCTACTATGCATAAATTGATGTAAGACACTGCACACCAGCCGCTTCTTGTGCACAACAGCAGCAGAAACACCATGGAGTCAAATGCAAAGACTGGCAAGTGTGAGAGTGGAAGGAGCCTGAGAAGTGGAAAGCGCCACCCTGGGAATGCCAGTGTCTGCTAGTCACGGAAAGCTTCTGAAATATTATAGCTTCTCCTACTGGATAGTCAAAAAATGGACTCCATTTGGCTTTTCTGCCTTTGTCCTCAGCCATTAATTTTCTTACCACATGCTTTGAGGGGCTCCCATTCCCAAAACGGTCCTTGTGGGGGAGCCACCCCTAGACAGTAAACAAGCCTGGTGTCTTGGACATCATAGTTATGAAGGGAAAGCACATAATTCTAACTCATTAAACAATTTAATCACATGAGCAATGAAAAAATCTAAAAGAATTTTACAATTAAACATGTCAGTTTTGAAAAATGCTTCTTGTAAAAGTCCTAGTTTTAATTTTGGGGCAAAACAAGGAATATGTGTATATAAGCTATCTTTTTGACTTGAGATTCCTCATGCCAAACTAGAGGCTTCAGTTGATTTTCAGATCCTAGATGGAAGAGACTCGGTTTGTAATTTGTAGTTTCACTATAGTAAAGCAGAGTTTTTGGTGTTTTTGCATAAATAAGGGCAGGAATAAGTACTTACTCATTTCTGTGTAAAATCAAGATGTCTGTAGGTGTTGCCCCTGGAGAAAACTGGGTGAAGGGTAAAGAGGAATCTGTCTGTATAAAGGCATGGGAATCTACAATGATCCCCAAACAAAATGTTAAACAAGAAAACAAGCTTGGATCAGCTTTCCTAAGCAATCTTGGAAACAGTGCAAGATGCTTGGCTAGTGGGTGGATTGCTCAGGGGGCAAGAGTTGTATTCTAGGGTTATTCTTCTCTCTGGAAAATGGAAAAACGCAAAAACGCTTGGCTCATTCCAGAGATCACCAGGAAAATGGCAGATTGGTACCTGAGTGGAAAGGCCATGCCTATAGGAAAGCAGCAATTATCAAGGTGTGGCCTGCACGCCAGGTGCAGCCTGTGAGGAGGTCCAGGAGCACATATTCGTTGCATCATCTGTGCCGGTAACAACATACCTATGTTTTGGGGGGAGTTACTGAGATATACCACATAATATATGCCAGGCATCATTTTAATTAAAAACGGTTAGATTTAGTACTTACTCTATGCCAAGCATTGTGCTAAAAACTTTATACAGTTTATTATAACTATTTTATGATATCTTTTATTCAATCCTTCCTTCAATCTTACAAAATGGATATTATAGTGTCCATTTTACCTTAAGGCTTAGTGAGATTAAACAACTAGCCCGAGGTCACAAAGCTTGTTAGAGGAGATGCTGGGAATCACGCATCTGACCCCAAAGCTTGCCCCTTTTCCCCATCTGCCCCATACAGTCCTCTCACTGAAGTCTTATTAAAGGCAGTAGTGTTCTTTCTAGTCACCTTGGTAGCTCATGTTTCCTATGTGACCATGGTTGTAGAACCTCTTTGCTAAATTGTCTTGTAGGTTCTGAAACAAAGAGCATTAGTGTGATATGTTTCATCAGTGTCAGGATTTATATGAATAATTCCAAAACATGACCTTGTGTGTTCAGATAATCTCCCCCAAGATGGTGGCTGCACTTCAAAGGATAGTATCGTCATGTTACATAAGATGTCAGTGGGCCGGGAGGGCAGGAAAGGAGGCAGAGCAACAAACCTCTAACCACCTCCGTGAAGTACATGCTGCCCCTTCTCGCTTATTCGAGTCGGTGCCCTTCTCCACGAAATAAAGAGAATGATAACTACCTGCCAGCATGGTGGTGAGGATTAAATGAGCTGGTGTTTGCACTGTGTCTAGGGCAGAATTCGACATGTATTAAGTGTGTTTACTTAGAATTCCCCAGAAGCAGCCCCTGTAATGAGGAATCAGAAGTGAATCATTTATTAGAGAGGAACCGGTGAGGGAGTGGAGGAAGCAGACAAGGGAGGGGGACGATTTAAGCAAGACTGCAATTTTAGGCAGAGTCCCATGGGGTGAGCTTCAGCCTGATCCTCAGGAACCACTCCTGATTACTCAGGAGCATAGCATATGCCTCAGAGTGAATCCCACTCAGGCGAAGGTACTGGGCTTTCACTCTCCCGCACTGTCCATTGCTGACTAAGGCCCCCCCCCGCCAGCGTAAGGATGGCGCTTCTAGCTCTCTGCACCAAAAAGCAAAGCAGCTTCAGCACCCATGGGCAGCCCTCTTAGAGGTGCAGGTGCTGGCTGGTGGGAGCAAAGACACACAGAAGCCAGGGGAGGGGGTCTCGGAGCAACCAACAAATGGTATCCAAGAGTTATCGAGGCAGAACATTAACAGTATCTCCTACAATAGCATTTAATAAAACTTGTTTAGATGCCCTGCTAATCATGTGACGTGGTAGGGCGCACAGCTGAATAAAACCTATTCATAGAGGTGGTTGTTATAACCAAATAATATTTACAGCAAAGTTTATGTGACATATTTAATGACATGCATAGTCATGGTGCACAAATAATAAGTTATACACGTAAATGAGAGTTATTCTGGCAAAACAGAATTTTAGTTTTTCTTTGATGGTTCATGCCAAATAGCATGTATCCACTAACTAGCACCACATACTATTTCAAAACCATCCTACTCGTCCCCGTCATGCATAACACACACACATACACACACACACACACACACACACACACTGATGTTTCTCTCAGTTTCCCGACACTGTACCCAAACCTCCAGTTCTTCCTTAGGCTTTACCTCTCATAAGCACCAACACCAAAGATCTTGCATCGCTCCGCCTTAAAACATTCTAGAATCTTCTGCAAGCTGGGAGAGTCCATCATTTTAATAACTGTATTTATGCAGCTGTAAAGACATTATGTACTCACAGAGTAATGATAGCAATACTAATAGATTGTCTATTATGTCGGCCATCACATCAAAGGTATTACCACACAACAATATTTCTCACAACAGTCATATGCAGTAGGTACTTTTTTTTTTAAAGGTTTTATTGGGGGGTTGGGGGAGGGGAACAGTATTGGGGAACTTGGGGAAGGAGGACAGACAAGTTGCTGTTCTTTTGTTCTTCAGTCTAGTTGTGGAGGATGTCACTGCACTGGCATATGTTGGTATTATCATTGTGCTCTTCCCGGGTAAGGCAGTTGCTCACTGGCCATTGGACAGCCACTCACGGTAGCTCACAGCAGCCCACTGCAGCCTATGCTGTTGCCTGCGACTCACAGCAGCCCAGCTCCAGGTCGAGCTGTTGTTCACCATATTAGCTGTAGAGGGCGCAGCATCACTGGCCCTCATGTGGGATCCAAACTGGGGTCCTGCTGCTCAGAGCTGGTGTCCCAAGACAACTCTTAGTCAACATGCCACCTGGCCAGCCCCGCAGTAGGTACTTTTAAAATCCCCATTTCACAGATGGGGAAATTGAAACCTGCCCAGTAAGAACCCAAGTCTAGACAATCCTACTCCAAAGCCCAACCACTTACCTACTATGCCTACTCTTAGTAGAAATGGGAGCACGTGATGGAAACAGAGAACTGAAACAGCAAAGAACATAGTGGTAGAAGACAGTCCCCACCTCCCACGCCTGGATATAGGGATCCTCTAAAGTACATGCAGATTCTAGTGTTGGGATCGGGGGAAAGGGCTCACTGTATAACAACCCTCTTCCCCTGCTACGCTCAGCTGTGATGGAGCTATCCAACCCAGAAGACAAATGACAATCAACTGCCAGCTGATGGAGAATTGTGTCCACACTTCATCCTTGAAGCCACATTTTCTTCCCAGTTCAGCACACTGGACCACGCAGGTCTCCTTCCTGTGGGGGAAGGCTGTCCAGCGGGCTTTCCACACTGCACACAGCAGACCTGAGTAAGCACCTCCCTTGGGGATGAGGCCAGCAGGCTCAGATCTTTCCCCTATTTCATCAGAGAAATCGCTCTTTACTGACTCCTCAGGTGAGGGGATGTGTACAGGTGGGTGAGAAAGAAGCTACAAGTATGTTTCCCACATTTGTCTCTCTGAGGGATCAGTGAAAATTCCTGTATCTGAGTGAAAACCCGAGAGGTGGGGAATAATGGTCCACCTTAACTTGATTCTGTATAATTTTGGTCAAGACTATAGCAGAGCACACCAGCCACCCCAATAAGAGCCATATCACTTTCCGTCTCATGAGATACAACATAAGAGTAATCAATGTGATGACATTATAATAATGTCACAAAATACAGCTTCATTAAAACAAAAAGACAAGGAAGTAAACACCTAAAATTTGCACTATAATGCATCACTCCAAACTGATATACATTTTTATTTATGATTAATGTCAGAAACAGAGACAACATTTAATATTCCTCACCCACATTGCAAGTATAGCTAAATGTAAACAACTAGATACCTCAAGACTGTTTCACATATGTCTGAAAATGGTGAGTTTAAAAAAAAGTTTAAAATCGATTTCAATGAGCTATAATTTACACTCAGTAAAAAGCTCTAGTGGTTATTAGAAGAACATATATGTAGTCCAAGAGATTAGGTGCAGTACACCATCTAGATTATGAATGTGCTTATTCTGGCAGGAAAATGTTTGTTGAAATGCTTATTCAGCACAGGTTTGAAACCTCTGGACCTTATATTAACTGTCCACAAGAAAGATCAGCATATCTGAGCTCTGGACTTTGGTGGTCTAGAGAAAGGCTCAAGAGAAAGAGCAGAAAGCTGAGAAGGAGGACATAGCATGGTAGGAGCTCTATGTACCTGTTGGTACAGTATATAGTCAAACCTTGTGTAGTAGTGATGATATTGGAAGGTGACCAGAGTTAAAGTAGAACCCCATATCTGCAGTGAGACAGCATTCTGCAAACAAGCTTTTGGGAAGGAGCAGGGCACATTTTGAGATGAAGGATTGGATGCTGACCCATCATTCCAGCCTGTCTAAATCTTTGAAATCAGACTTTTATCATTGAAGGATGCCTCTTGTCCTCCAAACCTTTAAACTTATGTGTAAATCCCCATTTTCCAAGGTGCAGTTCAAAAGCCACCTCTTTCATGAACTGACTTCCTTTCATTCTTGCCTAACCTAATCACATTTTCCCGGTTAAGCACAGTTGGTTTCCTCCTGGCATTCAAACATGTCTTACTTTATGGTTACCCATGATGCAATGGTCTTCCCTATTAGAATACAAGTGCCAATCCCCTTTTCTTCATGAGGGAGTTGTCTGAATTAGCATTTCCTCAAAGTGCAACTACCTGATCCCTGCAAGGTGCCCTGAGAGGAAACAGTTCTATAGTCGAATACATTTGTGACATTTCTGTCTTATAATTCATATATCTTCTACTAGAAGTGTCACAATGCAAAGCTGTTGTAAAGAACCCATTTAAATGGTTACCCAACTATTTCCCATACTTTCCTAACAAGAGGATGTCCCCACCCTCAACATGACACCAGTGAGAAGTCCACATTATACACTATGGGATAAAAACTGTATTAAGATAAACACCAAGATCCTTTAAAACTCTAATGTCTCTATTATAAAATACCATAAAACTCACTAATTATAATTAATTGAGAGACTCAGGATGAAAGGCAGAAAGTCTGCATTAAAATAATATTTCTAAAATGGAATACAATATTTCTTTCAAGTCCATGCAAAACTGAAATTAAGTTTTCAAAGTGTAAGCTCTTAGGATTTTAAAATAGACTTGATACAAAAATAGAGTCTGCATATTTTTGAGGAATAAGTCATTCCAAGAGTCTGAAAATTTTGATTTTAAGTATATTAACATTATTTTTATGCAATTTTGACACAGTTAATTTGCACTATGAAGAACAGCTCTCCTAAACCAGGGTAAACTGGCTCCAGCAATTGTCTAAATCTTTACAAATTCCACATTAGTGAAATCTAAAGGCCGTATCCAAATAACATACCTGTGTATATATATGAACTTTTGTGAAGGTTTTAGACCTCTTTAAAGAAGGAATATTCTCTTGAAGAAGTATCCAAATTCATTTTAGTACAGCAATATTCTTTCTGATCACAAAACTGCAACATGCTTAAGAAATAACTGAAAAATTCATAAAGTCACAAAAAATAAAAACCCAAATATATTTCTACTACCCAGAAATCCCCACTCTTAACAATGAACAATAATACTTTCAATCTTTAGGCTATGCAGATGCTTGAGCATTATGATTAATTTAGGTCTCCCTATAGAATTGGATTCGAAGTCCTTCTCAGATTACTCTGATTATCTCTACCTCTTCAGGTGTGAATTTCCCCATTCACTGTGTTAGTAGGATATCTCAAATATTACAGGACTTCATTACATGTTTAGTAATTCTTGGCTGTGAGCATATCTTCCATAGCAGCGGTTCTCAAAGAGTGATCCGGGGATCCCCTAAACACCCCCAAGACCTTTCAAAGAACCTGTGAGGTCAAAATAATTTTCATAATAATAGAAAGATGTTACTTGACTTTTTTCACTCATTTTTTTTCATGCGTGTATAGTCATTTTCCAGAGGCTACCTGATGTGTGGTGACATCATTACTCGGATGGTTAATGGGATGTGTCCTTGTAGTTTCTTGTGTTTTAAAAGTTTTTCAGTTTTAGTTTCTAAAATGGTAAATATCAACAGGTAGAACTGACAAAAAGGAAAGCTCTTTGATCCTTAACAATTTTTGAGAGTGAAAATTAGTCCTGAGGCTAGACAAACATTCACAACTATGGTTCCATAGAAATCCCCTCCTGCTTGGACCTGGAGTTGCAGAGACTTCCAGTTAGAGTTTGTTTCCTATAGGGTTTGACTTTGCCCATGCTGGATCCCCATAGGTTTCACAAGATCTGAACTAGTTTTTCTATTATAAGCTCAGCTCTGGGTTTCCATATTTACAGAGATACTGGGAGGCTCAGGATTTCCTTCTCAGGTTGGTGTCATTTTCCCAGCCTTGTCTACAGTGGACAGTTTTGGACTGTCCTTTCTTCAAGGTGGAAATGGGCAGTGTGTGACTCCCAGCTTGCCTGCTGACCATGTCCTGGTCATAATTTGGAAGGCACAGGGTCAGCTCCCACACATTTCTATGTCTTCCCTTCCCATTTCCGGAATCTGAGGATTTCTTTCTTTTGCAGTTAACTATTTATTATCTAAATAGTATTTTGATATATTATCCATGTATGTGGAATAGAGTTTAGCATGTGCTCAATCCACCACCTTGACCCAGATGTTGGCACTATTGTAACCTGCTTTCATATACTTCATATATTTTATATTGACTTTTTCTCATGCTTTTAAATATTCTTCTGCCATTTCAATTTATGGTATACTGTAATTCATTTAACCTGTCTCTTATCACCGCACTTTTAGGCTGTTTACACTATTTTAGTATTATTAATAATGTGGTGATACATACCCTTGTGTGTACTTACTGAGAATTCCTTGGGTCAAAGGGAGAACCTAGTTTTAATATATAATATCACATTGTTCTTCAAAAAGGTTGTGGCACTTTATAACTTCCAGAAGTATGTAGGACAGCCCCTATTTCCTTTTGTTCTCCCTATACTAGACAGAAACTAGTAGTTGAGGTTTCTGGCAAATTAGAGAAAAATGGTGTTTTATCATTTTAAGCCATTTGATTACTAGTCAAACTGAATATCCCTTTCCTTGTAAAATCGTTTATCCTTTGCCTATTTTTGCATTGAGGTTTACAGTGCATTTAATGGTGGCCCCCAGAAAGATACACCCAGAGAGCCTATGAATGTGACCTTATTTGGAAAAACGTGTAGTTAAGTTGAAGGTCTTGAGATGAGATTATCCTGGATTATCTGGATGGGCCCTAAACCCAATGGCAAGTACCCTTAGAAGAGACAGAAGAGAGAAGACACAGACAGAGAGGAGAAGGCCATATGAAGGTAGAGGCAGAGTTATGCAGTCATAAGCCAAGGGATGCCTAGAGCCACCAGAAACAGGACAAGGCAAGGAAGCATTTTTCCCTTGGGAGTGCGTGCAACCTGAGACATCTTGAGATATGAGGGAGCAAATTTCTCTGCTTTAAGCCACTGAGTGTGGTAATTTGTTAAGCAACCACAGGAAACTAACATAAAGTCTTTTTCTTATTGAATTTTAAGAGCTCTTTACATAGTAATGATATAAACTCTTGTCTGTATTTCTCCTAATGCCACTTGTTTGATGCTGTCTCTTATTATTGGAAACAAGATCCACAGGCGGCTGCCAGTCATTGACCCAGAATCAGGCATCACCTTGCACATCCTCACCCACAAGCTCATCCTCCAGTTCCCCATGTTGTTTATCACTGAGTTCCCCGAGCCAGGATTCATGTCTGTCTCTGGAAGAGGTACAGACTAGCACCTATGCTAACACTGCTTCGGTCTGCACCACTATCCCCACCTATGTGGCTCTGGGCATCTTTGTACAGCATTAGGTCTCAGCCCTGCCCATGGTGGATGAGAAAGGGCATGTGGTGGACATCTACTTCGAGTTTGATGTTATCATCCTGGCAGCAGAAAAGACCTGCAACAACCCAGATGTATGTGTCTGTGACCAAAGCCCTGTGACATTCATCAAATTACTTTGAGGGTGTCCTCAAGGGCTACTTGTGTGAGACTCTGGGGGCCATCAGCAGCAGGCTGGTGGCAGCAGAGGTGCTCTGACTTGTAGTGATGGATGAGCACGCTGTGGTCAGGGAATGGTATCACAGTCGGGCATCCTGCGGGCCCTGGGGCTCAGAGGCCGAGAGAAGCCCTGAGCCGGGGGAAGCAGTCACCGGGCGGTATGCCCACTCACTGCCTGCCCAATGCTCCGCGAACCACAGATGGAACCCTGAGAGAATCGTGACTCTGTTTGCTGCTCGGGAGCCCCCTATCCTTCTACCTGGGAGCTGGGGAAGGTGGTAGAGAAGGGAGGAAGGAGAATGGGTTTTAGCTGTCCTATCCTCACACATACACATGAGGAACTTTCAATTCAGCCCAGCCCCAACCCCTACCCACCCCCGCCTTCCTGTCCTCTTAGACATACACAGCCCCTGTGCTGGGTGAACTATGGGCTCTGTACCCCGCAGGCGAATTCTTATTTCCATCCCCGACTCTACCCTGAGGCAGTAGCACAACAAAACTCTTCATAAAAATATTTTTATCCATCTGTTTCATGCTGTATGGAGGAGGCTGAGTCCATTAGTGACATTTCTTGCCCTATGGGGTATGGGGAGGGTCATGGGGAGGACAGCCTTTGGGTTCCTATGCTGTATGCATATGAAGGGAGGTGGGTTAGGTGGCGGGGGGGGGGGGGGGTGTGCGTGGGGGGGCAGAGTGGTTAGCTGAGGTGATTGTTTTTCATGGCAAACCTAATAAAAGTGACAGGAACCTTTACAAAAAAGGAGGGCTATGGAGCCAAATGCTGGTGTCGCGCAATTATTTAGACCTAAAGATGGAACATTACACGAGTGATGCTACCCATACACCATCTCAGGGGATCAAACACATGATGGTTTCTCAATTTACAGGGAAACTCCACAGCATCCCTTGAGCAAACAGTTGTCCCAGACATATTAAAACAAACTAAATGATTAGACAGAAACAGCGATCTTGTTAGTGATAAACACACACACCTGGGTCCCAGTACTGCTTTTTGCCATTTACTAGCTTTGTGACACTAGGCAAGTTATTTATGGCCTTCAGTACTCAATTGCATTACCTGCAATTGGAAAATAAAAATGCTCTTGGGAGGATTAAATAAAATAACATCAAAAGGCAACATTTGGTGCATAGCACCTATTCAGTAAGTGCTAGTTGACTTGAAATTATAGAAGAATGTCCTTTATACATAGAACTCATCATCCAGCAGTGACAATGCTGGCAATTTCCCCTGAGCAGGAGCACTGGCTGGGAAGTCACAAAGCATCGGCCTCGCTTTCCAAAAAGACTTACCCTGGGTGTTTGCAGCTGTTGCTGAGATACACACCCTGAGGTTTCCCGGTGAGAAAAGCTCCTAGAAGCATGCCTATTTATCTGCGAATCAGGCAATGTGATTAGCATGCTAGCCCAGTTTTAATGCAATTGAAAGGCAGAGCCAGACTGATCAAGTCTGCCTCCCTTATAATACACTGATAATAGCAAAACACTTTCTCCTGGACCTCAGTTAACTAACTCCCTCAGACATCAACAAGCCCAGGGAACAGACTCCCCCCCACCTCCCCCTCCAGGCTTGCACTCTTTTCCCTTTAATGTCTGGAAATGACATTTTTTTCTTTCTGCTTTGTCCATGTTTTCGTTAGTAAATATCTCATTTCGCAACACACCATTGTTTAGTTCAGCAACTCTGAGCTTGTGATAAACCCCCCAGAACATGATCCCCCCAGGTGGCCTCTAGGAGGGTGACACCAGAGAAGTCCATAATGCCTCTCCACCAGCACTCTGGGGCTAAACACCGGTGCAGCTTGGGGAACAAGGTGTTTCAGTGCTTACAAGTCCCCACGGCATGACCCACAAAGCAAGAGAGCTGCAGTGTTCATTGGCTTGGTGTTTCATGTCCTGCTGCGTCACCCAGGTAGCCATTGGAGAATAAGTGCCCTGTCTCTTTCCCAACAAAACCTCTCCTTTACTGTCATTGGTGAAAAGAACTGCTCAACTAATTCACAAACAACATATAAATAAATGACTACAGAGCTCTGAAAGCACTCCGCCCTTCCCTGAGGTTTTTCCCTTTTAATTCCTCAGCCTCAGGAAATGTATCAATTGTGGAATTTCAAGCTCAGTAATTGGGCTGATAAGTTAGATACTGGAGGACAGGAAGAACTTTTTCGGATTTAAATCCTCCCAAGTAGGTTACTGAATATCCCACTAGAGTATGAGAACAGGTCTGGGCCACCCACCCACCTACTAGTTCTTTAAAAACAAGAGACTTTTGGTGTGTGTTTTTGGTTCATCTCATATTCTTGGTGCCTAAGGAAATCCTGGACACTCATGCATTCACTCATTCAATTAACAGCTATTTTTCACCTACTCAACAGTGGAGTCTAGACTCTGCCCAGACCCCATGCAAACAGAAATCAAAGGCACAGGTCCTGGCCATCAAGGGATTTTCCTTTTAGTGGAACGTCCAACAACTAAACAGATGATTGTCTTACAGTGTAATAAGAGTACGTGCTGGCATATGGGATTATTGGATAGAGCAGAGTCTAAACTGAGTTTACCAGGAAAAAGGTGGACTAGTAAAACACTCAACAGACCAATGACTTAGCTTATTGAAGGTCATAGAAAAAACTCAGTATATGTCTAAATTAAAAATTAATAAAAGAATCATAGCAAGAGTCTTTTGCGTACCTGCACCTATGCAAATCCAGAACAAAAGGAAAAACAAAAACGGATTTCTAATGTCTCCTCTGGAACCAATACACAAACTCAACCTGGACCATACTTGCTAAAATTACAATGTTCGGTTTCTTCCATTAGCTTTTTGGTGTCTCATCTCTCTGACACTTATCCACTATAAATTAGCACAGGGAAGAAGGTATAAAAGTACTTTCATGATTGACAGAAATACATGATTGATGTCTGATTATATATAAGTGTTTTCTAAAAGGCATCCCAAGAGATATTAAAAAGTGTTCCTCAAAAAGAATTTATGGACAAATAAGATGGGATACACCTATCACTTTCTCATCACCTCCATTGCCCATCACCTGGTCCCAGCCACCATCCCATTTCACACTGCAATGGCCTCCTCACTGATCTTCCTGGTTCTACCTTTTTCCCTTAGCGGATCTTCTCCACACGGCAACCAGAGAAATCTTTCCCAAAGGTAGGGCAGGAAATACCACTCCTGTGGAAAGAACCCTCCATGGGATTCCTTCCTACTCTCTTTGTCCCTACGTGGCCTGGCCCACCTCTTCTCTGGTCTCATCTTTCACCACACCCCTTTCACTCTACCTCAACTTACTCCAATATCCCAAACACTTCTGCCTCGGCCTTAGCACTTGCCATTTTCTCGGCTTGGAATACTCTCTGCTCCCCTCCCCCAGATAACTGCTGGCCTCTCTCACTTCCTTCTGGTCTCTTCTCAAACATCACCTCCATGCAGAGCCCTAGAGCACACTATCTAAGACAGTGCTCTCACATCATCATCCTCTGACCTTTTATGCTGTTATTCTTATCATCTATCACCATCTGACAATATATTATATATTTGTTTATTATCTAACTCTCCCCACAGACTATATACTCCACGAGAAAAGGAACGTCTGCTTTGTTCTTGGCTAAATTCCCAGCCTGTAGGAAAACTCCTGACACATTCTAAAATTATTTGTTAAACAAATCTCTGCACAGAACACTAAATTAAGCAAAACTGAATTGTTGTTGTTGTTGTTGTTACAAGCTTTCTCAGAGTCTTTGATCTGCCAGCATGCATTGTGTGCATCTTTCCTCCAAGGAGGAGGAAACTTATCTGACCCTGCAGCCCCAAATATCTTCCAGAACCAGCGTTGTGAGGACTCGTGTTGTGGAACCCTCACCCAGGGTGCGACACATCTGGGGTGAAACCATGTTTATGAGTGCTGCCAACAAAGAGAAGCCTCCCTCAAGAAAGACAGAGGCCTTCTCTTGCTATCAGTGTGCTTTTCACGATACAGGAGGAGCAGGGTGAATACTGCCTCTTAGTATGAGCCCAGGAAAGCAAATTAATTTTGATGTTTCTTGGTCTAATCTTGGGAAGGCAAATGAGTTTGATGCTATTGCAGAGTAGTGAACTGTTGGTCATGGCTTCCGTCATGGCCGGCATGGTCTGCAGAAAGATGCTTGCCTTTGTCTTCCAGTCTCCACCAGCAGCTCTGGGATCTAATTACAACAACCCCAGAGGTCACTCTCCAAATGGAAATACACTGCTGGACATATTGAGGGGGGCAGGAGAAAGATACAATTCATTTCCTTCCTGGAAAACGACCTCACTTGACCTTGTCTCACTCTCTCTCACACAATCCACCAGTAGCCATTCTTAACTATTCATCATTACTAATCACCTTTGCTCTAGTCATAAGGAAGTCATATGTGATTCTTTCTTTAACACAGATCTAGATCAAAAAGAGAGTCAGTGAAGGGCCGTTAAACAAAAATACCTCCTGGGCCGTGGTAGTATTGAATCCAGTACATGCTTATGTGTGCCCGCAGCAGTCAGAAGCCAAGGGGTGGGGGTGGGGGAGGATGGATGTTAGGAGAGGGATAGGGTGGGCGACCATTGAGAAGGAGGAGCAGCCTTTTCCGTCTGAAGTCATTCTCCGGTGGGACGCTGGCCCCATGACAGCTAGCTGGAACACTTGGCACACGGCGGGGCCTGCTGTATGTGCAAAGGGCCCGGACAGGAGCAGCAGGGAAGCATCCATCCCACTAACCTGCTACAAGGTACAAAGGTCTGTGGGCTGAGTGTGGACTGCCTCATAGCTGATTCTGTTTTAAAGCGCTGACAGTAGGTGTGTGAACCAGACTTTGAATGACTCATGAAAGTGACCAGTGATTTGGGCTTTCCTACAGAGCATTTGGCACGTCAGGGCTTGGAGGACCAGCCCAACACATCTGGAAAGAGAAAACAAACAAACAAGTGCAGTAAATGGACTATTTTCCTCCTGGCTGGAAATGGTTTCATCTGTTCTAAATTGAATTTTTTACTTAAGTGAGAGCTTTTGGTTCTAATGATTTAAAAGGTTCTCTCAATGGAAGCAGAATCAATCAGGCTTATCTGCTCCCCTTCTCCCATCCCCTAAAATGTTTCTTCACTTGGTTATAATACAGAAACTGCAATACAGGCACTCTTCAACTCCTAGCCCTCGGTTGTCCTGGGATACGTATTTGTGGCATGTCATCTGTATAACATATTCACTTTTATTAAGTAATTTCACATACATGATCTCATTTGATCCTCATTTGTACTTAGAGCAGATTTTATAGATAAAGAAGTTGAGGTTGAGAGATATATTGGGACTGGCCCAGTTACAAAAGGCCAGTCCTAAGAAATATGAATCCAAGTCTAGGACTTCAGGCTCTGAATCCTGTTCTCCAAGCTGTCAGCCATACTGAACTTCCAACATCCACATTTTAGCATCTTTACAGCAAGTAAGCAACACTGCCTGCTTTCTGATGCATTTCATTCCATCCTGGCTTCCAGAATTCAGTTTCTAATTTCCCCATAAAATGCACGTAAGGGGGCAAACTGAGACTAATAAAGCTCCAGGGGGAAGTCAGTGCTGGCAGGCTGCTAGGCTGGGCCGCGCCCCATAGCTGACTTCTGCACACCAGCCTCACAGCCCTGGGATCCATCGGCACAGCTACAGCAAATCAGAGGCTTATGGGATTGCTCTGGACTGCTCGCTTCCAAATGTTAACTCCCCAAACCCAGAGGGTCGGCTGAATCAGATTAAAAGCTCCTTCAGGAACATGCCTTTGCTTGAGAGAACACCCTGCCTGCTAACTTTGCATGTAAATGCTGCAGTTTTCCATTTCTATTGATATTGCATTGCCAAGGATATTTGTGCTTCCACTTCCTGCCACTGAAGGGGAGGCCCACCAGTCATACTGTGAGCCCTGGATTTCAAGAAGGGGCTCCTTTGCTCCTGCCCACCTCCTCCACCTCAGGCTAGCCCTTCTAGCTGTTCTGACAAACACTCACAGCTTCTCTCCAGTCCTGCAGCATTCTCTTCCTAAAGATCTCAAGAAACATGAAAGGAAGCCCTTTGTGACGTGCCTGTTAGAAAATGCTTCACTATTTGGTACAAAGAGACACCACTTACAGTTGTTAAGTGATTAAAAAGGACTGCGGGCAGTCATTCCTCTGAAAGACAGTTGGTAACAAGATGCAACCCCTGTTATTCATTCTATTTCTATGGAAAATCGGAGTTGACTTAAGTCACTGGGTCTTGAAATATCTATTTTATAGGCACAAGCCATTGTATTAGTTTCCTTATACAATATTACTTAGATGTAGAAAATCCGAAGAACTCCACTAAAGACAATTCAAACTAATAAGTTCAGAGGTATACTAGTTTCCTAGTGCTGTGAGAGCAAAGTGCCACAAACCAGGCGGCATAACAACAGACATTGATTGTCTCAGTTATGGAGGCTAAAAGTCTGAAATCAAGGCGTCAGCATGGCCACGCTCCCTTTAAAATCTGTAGAAGAGAATGCTTCTTTGTCCCTTCCTCATTTCACAGGGTGGGATGGTCATCAATCTTAGCATTACTTGGCTAGAACTAGCATCATTCCAATCTCTGTCTCTGTCATCACATAGAATTTTCCCTGTGTGTCTATGTCCAAATTTCTCTCTTCTTACAAAGATGCCAGTCAAACTAGGCCCCACCCTAATGACCTTATCTTGATTACATCTTCAAAGATCCTATTTCCAAATAGTCATATTCACAGGTACCCGGGGTTAGGGCTTCAACATATCTTTTGAGGGAACTCAATTCAAGCCATAACACCCATCCAATTAGGAAACTGACTGTATATGAAATGAACCCATATTTTATTCTACTTGAGAATTATAATGCATTTCATTAGTATTTTTCTGTAATCATTCCCCCTCAGATCTCCAAAATGAGGTTTGCAGATAATTCAAGTCTCAGAGAGTTACTATCCATTTAACCTAGTAAATCACACAATTCTTATAACCTCAAGAGGTTTAGCCCTTTAAATCTCCTCTGATATTAGAATAGAAAGAAAAATAGAATATTCATGAACACATATGAAACACCCCTATCACTTTCCTTTTCTCCTTTTTTCATTCCTCTTTCTTCACTGCAACCTACATATATTTTAAAATCGTATGTAATAATACAGTAAGTAATTAAGATTTGGAAATTAGTTCTTGAGCACAAATTCTTCTTTTGTCTCCTCCAAGCGACTGACAGCAAATCATAAATTCATATGTTCTACAATCATAAATTCACAAAGACATCAAAAGGAAAAGAAAGTCAGATAGCCTCACATCTCTCAAATCTCCAGTTTGTCCGTTACTAGCTGGGGACCTCGGGCTAATCTCATCACCTCAAAACTCGGCAGGACTATGGCGAAAACAACATAAATACTTAGCTTATTGGTCAGTCAACCTCTTTGTCTACACAATGCCAGACAACCAAATCAAGCTGTTTTTTTTCCCACTACAATTAACCAAATTAACAAGCTCTCTGCATTTGTTTTAGGATGGGAATACTGAACTCACATTTTACTTCCATTTGATCTCTAGGTCAAGTAGCAACAGATCATTTAAAGCTTCAGCTTGAAACCAAAATACAGTCTTTTATGTCCTAAAAGATTAAATGATATTAAGGTGATTCAATGAAAAATTTTTTCCTCTATAAAATATAGATATATCATTTTTCTAGAACAGGAAGACATTTTCTCCTCTAATATAGTGAATCACAGAATTTCAAGAACACTTGTGCTTAAAATGTTTATGTAAAAATATAGAAATTAAAACAATTCTTTAGAGCAAGTTCTATAAATGTTGCCCATGCCTCTAATTTCTGATAAGCTAAGTGTCTGAACTGCTGTCTCTCTGCTCCCATATTCCTATCATTGCCTTCCTGTGTGACTCTTCAAATTCTTTTGTCCCAGTTCCTCTCTTTAACCCTTTATAGGGGACATTGCTCCCATGTTATCTCTTTTAACTGACTATATTATAGAACAGACATTACTTTATTATTTTCATATTATTGTTTAAATCCATGACTTTATTATTTTTTTTAAAGCAAGCATTTAAAAAAATGCTTTCTAAATACTTTTTAAAAATCCTTAAGTTGGTTTCACATCACAGGATCTGTTGATTCCTCACCCTCTGCCAATCATGGGTCAGTGACCCTAAAACAAGGTTCCTATGCTTAGTGCACTATATTTCCAAGAAAGTACCTTGAAAAACAAATATCTTCAATATTTGCCTATTGTGTTGTGTAGACTAAATGTGACCTTTTCTTAAAATATGGTTTTTGCATACTTAGGTGTAATGTAAAGGTTAAAGGATCTGTAGATATTTTGCTGATTTCAAGAATTAAACTTTGTAAATGGTAAATCTTAACAAAATGCTGTAAAATTATTATTATTTTTTACAAAATTGTTTCCTTTATGGGTCTTCACATATTCTTTATATATATTATGCAATAAATTCTTAACTGCCAAACACAGAATCAAATGAAATTAATCTGAAAACTATGATGTATTATTTGCTTGTTATATCTAAATTGTGTATGTGTAAAATATCACTTTTGTGCTGATCCATTATCTTATGGCAGCATTCCTTGAACTATGTTCAGTGGAATATATGCATAGGTCAAAGAAATATTAATAGGTGTTATTGTATATTAAACATTCACAAAAGAAACAGGTCTCATTGCTCTCAAATTGTGAAAATTAAGCAAAAAGTTTATAATCATCACATTTGGCAACACTGTGTTCCTCTCAAACTAGACTACTTCCAAACTTGTTAATCATTTTTGGATCACTTACTGATTTTCTTCAGACATGATCTGACTTCCATTGAATTACATGGTCATTTATGGCAATATTTAATTCTTTTGTGTGCTCATTTTTGTGGTCAACTTTAACCCAAATGTGTAGAACACTTCTTAAGCTTCTATTGGTGGTCTGTGAATACATTCATTCCTTTAATATTCAGCAGATCTTTATTGTCTTCCTGCTATGTTTCAGGCACTATTCTAGGCGCTTGGAATGCAATGATCAAAGCCAGGTCCCTGACTTGTAGAATTTTCATGTTAGCATGGGGAGAAACATAATAAGCATATGTGTACTAAAATAAATCATAAGAAGATAATCTATGTTATGAAAAGCAAGGCAGGGGAATTGAGAATGGGGAGAGCGTAGGTTGCAGTAATATTAATAATTAGGGGATTTAAGGTAGGCCTTACTGAGATGAGATTTGGGCAGTGACTCAAAGGACGTGAGAGTCATTAGAGGATATATGCAGAAAGAATGTTCAGGGTAGAAAAGAAAGAACAAAATCCCCAAGACAGGATCATTCTTGGCACATCAGAGGAATAGCAAGGAGGCCAGTGTGCTTGGAATAGGGTGATGTAAGGGACAAGTAGGAGATGAGATCAGAAAGGTAACAGGGTTACATAATGGAAAGCCTTGAGATCATTTGTAAGGACTTTGGCTTTTAGTCTGAGTGTGATGAGAAGCCACTGCAGGGCTGTGAGCAGAGGAGGGACATGATCTGACTTCCTCTTAAGAGATTTCTCTGGCTGCTATGCTGAGGATGGACTCTAGAAGCTAGGAGTAGAAGGAGAAACCAAGTGAGAAGCTACTTCAGTAATTCAGGTAGTTCAGACATGTGTGGGGGGAAGGGGAGGTGGTAAGAGGTGGTGATCAGATTCTTAACAATAATATGAAGGTGGTAGCACAAAGCCTCTTGATGTGGAGTATGAAATGAAAGAGAAGAGGAAGGATGGGTTTTCCATCAACCGCAATAGGACAGGGTGCAGAAGCAGCAGCTTTGGGTAGGAGGGCGGGGAGAAAAGATTGAGAGTTCAGTTTTTGGACATATAACATTTAAGGTATTGATTAGATATCCAATGGCATGTAGTTCAAGTTCAGGGGACAGAGGTCTGGGTCCAAGTTATATACATTTGGAGTCAACAGCACATAAATGGATTTGAAAACCATAAGAATGGATATGATCACCAAGACAGTGAGTGTAGGTGGAGAGGAGGGGAGGGCAAAGGAAGGGAGGGGAGGAGATTGCACTCTAGATCACTGGAAGGTTAATAAGTTGGAAAGAAGAGAATAAACCAGAAGAATAGATTGAGGTGTGACCTATGGGGCAGGAGGATGCCCAAGAGAATGTAATTTCATTGAGAATTAAAGATGAGAGTATCAGGGAGGTTTCTATTAGTCAAGATTTTGTCAGGAGACTGAATTGAGAGAATTCAATGTAAATAATTATTAAATATGAAGTTGTTAACCAGGTAACAAAAAGGGGGAAAACAGAACTCTAAGGTATCATGAAGGTAGCAACTGCAAGAAGAAACCACCACCTCTAGGCCTGGGGAACAAAGGAACAAAGTTCGAATTATTAAATAATTGTTAAATAAACACAGAGAAAGGGCCCCACAGAGCTGAGCTCAGACGCCTGAGAAGCAGGTGCTGCTCAGCTGGCACTGGTGTTTCTGAGGTCAAAGAAGGAAAACCCATGGGTCTGGGAGCCCTTTTCCGAAAAAGAGGCAATCAGCCATCTGGTGCTTATGTTTCTGATGGAGCTATGATGAGGCAGTGTATTAGTTTCCCAGGGCGGCCATATAAATGACAACAAACCTGGTGGCTTAAGACAACAGAAATTTATCCTCTCACAGCCTGGAGACTGGAAGCATGAAAGCAAGTGTCAGCAAGGCCATGCTTCCTCTGAAGGTTGTGAGGGGATACCTGTTCATGCCTGCCTCCTAACTTCTGGTGGTGGTTGCCAGGGATCCTGGGTGCTCTTTGGATTGAAAATACATCACTCCAATCTCTGCCGCCATCTTCCCATGGCCTTCTTATGAGGACACCAGTTGTTGGGAGTAAGGGCCCACTCTAATCCAGTATAACCTCATCTTAATTACGTTTGTAAAAACTCTAGTTCCACATAAGGTCACATTCTGAGGTTCTGAGGGGACATGAATTTTGAAGGGACACTACTCAACCCAGTATAGGCAGGTTCTGCAAGTGTTAGAAAAACTGCAAACTGAAATCAAGTGGCATCAGGAAGGGACTGTCACCTCTGGGGTGCAAAAGTTTTTCTAAACCATAACACTCACAAAAACCACATGTGGACGAGAAGCCCATGAGATGCACACGAGAAGGAGCAGGCCCCTTCTTCTTCCTCCAGCCTCTCAGTCTCTCTCCAGTATCTCCTACTGGCAGAGCCTATCATGGCGCTATCTCAGAAATCTAGTTTGCAGAGGCCCATCACCAACATCAGAAACAGAATACAGTAAAACCTTGGATTGCTAATAACTTGGTTTGCAAGTGTTCCACAAGATGAGCAAACATTTCTAATACATTTTAACGTGGTAAACGAGGGATGTCTTGCGATATAAGTAGTTTGTTTTCAGAACGAATTTTGCTTGCACACCAAGGTATTACTGTATTAAAAGGAGCTGAGACACAATATCTTTTTTTTTTTTTGAGGGCAGTGTCACTGGCCCTCATATGTGAGACCCGAACCGGGGCCGCTGGCTTCCCAAGCCAGCACTTAACCACCACGCCACTCGGCTGGCCCGACAATATCTTAACAATAAGCACAAGGAGGAAATGATTAACTTTGTCCAAAGTTGCTGACAGATAACAAAAGATAACAAAAGATGAGAATTAGTAACTGTCTACTAGATTAGCTTCACTTGTTCCATGATCAAAAAAGTTTAGGAAGTGCTGTTCTAGGGCTTTTTGTTGGACCAGCCAGGCATTTCAGCACTTTGGCCAGATCCTGTCCAAAAGGGTTCAGCCAATTGACCGACACTAAAACAGTTAGTTAATAGCCATTATATACATGCAGCCATGTACAAAATGCCCACAGTGCTATCCACAGCCACCACACACCCTGTCACTCCCCTCTGCTGAATTTTATTCTGATGTTTGATGTTTCTTATTTAATTTCAATAACAAGTCCATGGATGATTGAAAACGGTGCTTATGTTCTCTTCGTCTATTTCTTTGGAGGGTGACAGAAGCAAGTAAAAGTATTAGAAATAAATTGTTTTGGTAAATCTGGAACAAAGTCAATGCACATTTTAGACATAGATGCATTCTTGATACATCAGATACTTTTGGTGCATATTTTCAGCTCTTCTTTAAAATTTAGAAAAAATGCTGATGTCCTGAATATTTAAAAAATACTTAATACAAAATAAAAACTAAGAGGAGACAATAAAAAAACAACATCGGGGCAATCAATTAGCTCAGTAGGTTAGAGCACAGTGCTCATAACATCAAGGTTGCCGGTTCGATCCCCACATGGACCACTGAGTTGCGCCCTCCACAACTAGATTGAAACAACTACTTGACTTGACACTGATGGGTCCTGGAAAAACATACTGTTCCCCAATTTAAGAAACAAAACAACAACAACATCAAACTATGAATGAACTCAGTTGGATTCCAAGACTACCTTTGTCAACTAATTAGTTGTATATTTAAATAATGTTTTAACAGCTTTTGGTCTGTTTTTCTTCATCTATTAATTAGAAAGTTGGCATGAAAGATCTCAGAAAACTGTCAGCTTTTGACTTATATTACCTACCTATTATACTAAAACTAACATGTATGGTTATCAGTGCTATTATTATATGGTTACTATGAGTTCTGAGAGTGGAAATTAGTTGAGGATTTTACTTCAATATATAAATCACTACTTTTGTGCTCTATAAAAGGGTTTGCATTTTTCACAGAAAAGTGACAGTACTCAACAAATTTATAAGCTAATAGGAAATGAAAACTCTGAAAGTGAAATTTGAAAGAAAACACCTCAGTTATCTATCACCATTACTTTTCATTTATTTGACATCTATGATTTTCTCTTCTTTCTTAGAAATTAACCAGTTAATGTGTCTAAAATAGACAGTAAAAAAGAACCAGAAAACACTGAACGTATATCTGCCTGTGTTTAAAACTGATAAAAGGGGACAACAATATGAACAATACACACAATAAATCAATGTGGCACAGGTCATTAATCTAATTTAGCTCTATGAGGAAATACAAAGTCTTAACTTTTTTGTGGCAAGTTTCTATATGTCCAGCAATTTTATTTTTTATATTTGTGATTCATCTCTTAGAGGCCAAAACCACCCAGTATAACTCCCTATACTGTGTGCTAAATGCAGAAGATGTGGGGAATTTATCTAACTAGAATTCCACTAGAACATATATCTGGTCAGACACCATGGGTATTACTTAACTATCTTAATTTAACATTATTGGGGCTGGTCGAGTGGCATGGTGGTTAAGAGCTGGCTTGGGAAGCCAGCGGCCCCAGTTCGGATCCCACATATGAGGGCCAGTGACGCTGCCCTCAAAAATAAATAAATACATAAATAAATAAATAAAAACATTATGTTGCTTGCTGATAAATACCACAAAAGAAAACCACTAAATTTGGATATCCATAGATTTGAGTACCATTTGTAAAAAAGAATATTCTTTCTCCATTGAATTGTCTTTGCACCTTTTTCAAAATTTGATGATATATATATATATATATATATATATATATATATATATATATACTTCTAGAATCTTTATTCTTCTCCTTTCTTCTATATGTCCACCCTTTTGCCAATATAACACGGTCTTGATTCCTGTAGCTTTAGAATCAATCTTGAAGTCAAGTAGTGTCAATCCTCCAATTGTTTTTATTTTCAAAGTTGTTCTGACCCTTCTAGCTCCCTTGTCTTTCCATGTACATTAGACTATATATCTCCAGCTTGGATTTTGATTTAGATGCTTTGAATCTATAAATTAGTTTGAGAGAAACTGACATCTTTACTATATTGTATGTTCCAATCCATGAACACAGTACAGCTCTTACTTAGATTGTTGATTTCTTTAATCAGTACGTTATAGTTTTCAGCATAAAGATATTGCACATATTTTGCTAGATTTATAACAAAGTATTTTTTGTATGTGCTATTGTATAATAAATGGTACTGTTTTATTGACTTTGAATTTCCAACTGTTTATCACTAATACATAAGAATATGACAGACATTTGTATATCCATTTTAGTAGCTTTTTGTGTAGATTCTTAAGGTCTTTCCATGCAGTAACTATATCATCTCTTAAAAAAGACAGTTCTCTATTTCTTTCTTTCCAATCTGCATGCCTTTTATTTTTTTCTTGCTTTATTGCTTTGACTATGGCTTGTAATATAATTTTCAATAGGAATAAAGCAGACACCTTGTCTAGTTCCCAGTATTAAGGGAAAAACATTTAGCCTTTCATCATTAAGTATTATCTTAGCTGTAAGGCTGTTGTAGATACCTTTTATTCTGAGTCTGCTGACAGGTTTTTCTAAATCATAAATAGATGCTAAATTTTATTCAATATGTTTTCTGCATTTATTAGGCTGTTGATATGATGAATTACACTCATTGACTTTCATATACTGAAACATTTTTGCATTCCCAGGATAAATCTGGTCATGATGTATTATTCTTTTTATAAATTTCCAGATTCAATTCGTTAGTATATTATTGAATATATTTTTGTCTAGGTTCATGAAAGATATTGGTCTGAAGCTTTCTTTTCTTATAATGTCTTTTTCTAGTTTTCGTAGTAGGGTAATGTTGGCCTCATTTAATGAGTTGGAAAGTGTATCCACCTTTGATACATTCTGGAAGAGCTTATGTAGAATCAGTATTATTTCTTCCTTAAAAGCCTAGAATTCACCAGAAAACACATTAAAATTTAATTAAACCAATCCCATTGAATTGTAAAGATTAAGTAAGATAGCGTATGAAAATAGCTGAGGTCTTATAACAGACACCCAGACAATAACAAATATGTGCTATTGTTATTAGCCTATTCATCTAACTTGAAATAGGTACTTAGTATATTGCTAAAAAAGCATACATCTCCCTGAAAAAGCTTATATGCTACAGGCTGACATGCAAACCCATCTAAGTTGTTCAGAAGTAATAATGGTAAAAAATAATTTGAAAGAAAAAAACTTTAGATTTATTTGCTAAAATCATTATACACCAATTTTAGATATGTAATGAAGGGGCATTAATATTTAAAAAGAATTTCAGCATTCTAGTCTTTGAAACATTTGATTTTATAATTGTTCTTTAAATGTCTATCTGCCCAAGGAAAACATGTTGCTGTTTACTAGAGACATAAAATTAGGAATCAGCTTCGATGCAGGTAACCCATATAACAAAATTTCCCTTTATTTTGTCCACTTTGCATTTTAGTGACAAAGTTATGAGGGCTAAATAAATTAAAATCATGAATCAAAGGTGCTGCAAGTTTAGAAATCCATTAAACAACATACCGAATATTTGGCAGTTTTAGTTGTGCATTATTACATACACTATAGTTTTTCACAAACCCCTATATGGCTTTGGAGACTGACATTATAACAGAATGGATGTGGGAGGAGGCAGGGAAGCATACCAGGTACTGTAACAAAAAGCACTTGTGCAAATGTCTAATAGCATATTAATGAACCAAACCAATGAGAAATAAAATCTAGATCTTCCCAATGCTAAGGCTTCCCTGGCTATGAACAGAGGACACAGGCTTTGGCAGTCCCAGGCTGGTGATAATCACAGAAGCACTTCAACGAAAGAGACTGCTCAAGTCAGGGTCTTGTTTCCTGTTTGATGAAAAATGAATATTTATTGAACACCTCCCAGCAAGTCTACAAATAAACCATCGAAGACAAACGATTTTCTGTCATGCTCTTACAGAGCACCACAGAATACACAGATTTCTTTGGTGTATGGAGAGAATGGTGTTTTTAAGCCCCACAGGTATAAATTCGCTATTTATAGCTCTGTGACTTTAAATAACATATGCTCTCTGGGCATCATAAGTCTTTTCATTTCTAAATTCCATTACCCCCAACTGATCCATCCTACAAATATTTCTTGATTATGGTAGGTCCTGTTGTACCCTGCTGGGCCCACAAGGGTGAACCTTCAAGAAACCAGACAACAAAAACGAGCATTCACAAAACAGAGTAATAAGTGTTATCACTGGATAAGAAGGTGCAGCAGCTGCACGTTGGAAGGGTGCCTAAATTAGACGTGGGAAGAGCAGGAACGTCTTCCCTAGGGAAACTACCTTTAGGTAAGTCCTGAAAGATGAGTGGGAGTTAGCCAGGTGAGCTGCATGGTGAAGGGTGAAGTAGAGAGCCTTCAGGCAGGTAGAGAGCCCTCAGAAAGGTTCAGAGGAGGCAGAGGAACAGCATGGTGCCATCAAGGACTTGGGGGGAACCTGAGGAAATTCACTGTGACCCTGGTAAGGCATTGATCTTAAGGCAATTGGGAGCCATTGAAGATTTTAACATCAAAATGGATGTGGCATTTTGTGTTTTACAAACATATAATGGATTGAAGGAGGACAAAACTGAAGGCCAAGGGGTCTTCTAAGAAGCTGTTGCATTATTCCAAGTGAGAGATGATGGTGACCTGGACTCAGGGTGTGGCAAAAACTAAATAATAAGTGACCAGTAGCATGGCTGCTGTGTGCTGGGAGCCCAGCAAATGTGAGCTACCTTCTTTTTTCCTGTAATCTGACTCATGGTTTTAAAAGGAAGATTTCAAATGTCCCAGTAGCCATTCAAGTAAAATCCCTTTCCAATGAATAAATTAACAAAGAAATGTTCTTCATAATAGATATTTTATATGTCAATGGAGAAAAAATACATTCTATTTTATTTCTATTTTTGGCTGTCCAGGGATGAGACCTCTAATAAATGTTGATGTAAATGCAATTTTATTGCAACAAAATTGTTAGTATGTCTTAGTTAATTATAAGTTTTATGACTAATACTAGCAGTCTCTCTAATCATTGACAATCACATCAACTGTTTTCAGTCTTCATAGAATTTAAGCACTATTTTAAAAGTATTTTGATAGTTTCATTTTTATTTGTTCAGTGTTTGTCTTCTCCCCTTCTAGAATGTAAGCTCCATGAGAACAGGAGCTTTATCTGTCCTCTTTTCTGTTCTTTCTCTAGCTGGGAGCAGTGCCTAGCACTTAATACAGGCACAATTAATACGTGTGGGCCGACTGATTTGCCGAATGAATGAAGAACGGGGCCCATCTCTATGAAGTAACTAAAATTGCCCACTACTAGCTGGTATCTCTACCTCAAGGATCTCCCTACTCTAAGCCACTGCATACCTGATTTCAAATTCACCTTTTTAAATGTGCGGTTCAGATAAAGACAATTTCCTGCGATCAAATTGAGCCAAAATGGCCGTATTTGACCATCAAGGATTCCCACACACCCTTGCAACTCACTCTTCCACCACTTCAGTGTTCCAGTCCTCACATGGACTCTCGCCCAGACCAACAGGCCCACTTGCCCCTTCCCCAGCTGCCCGCAGTACACTTAACCTCTATCCAGACACCCTGCATCGCCCTGACTGCCTGATGAAACCCATCTGCCCTTCAAGGTTCATCTCAAATGTGATTGCTTTTGAAGTTCTTCTTTATTCCTTAAGTCAGTGTGGTTCTCAACTGGGGCGATTTTGCCTTCTCTTTACTCTTACCCTTGGGACATTTGGCAATGTTTGGAGACATTTTGGATTGTGATAACTGGAGGGGAAAGTACTACTGACATCTACTGGGTAAAGGCCAGAGATGCTGTTAACTGTCCTACAATGCACAGTACCGTCCCTACAACAAAGAATTATCTGGCCCCAAAGTCAATAGAGCTGAGACTGAGAAACCCTGCCTTAAGCAAATGTCCTAACCACCATGAAGTGCTGGGTTGCCTTTACTGCATTCCCACTCCATGTTTAGCAGTACCTATATATACTTGTCTGAGACAGCCCTCAGAGGTCTGCGTGCTTGAGATGCTAGGCTATATCCCACTCATCTCATTTTTCCTAATGAGTATAGCCCATCCCTTACACAGGGAGATGATCAATTTGTTGACTGAAATTGAATTTAAATCCCTCATTTAAAAAAAATATTTCAACTTTCTACTCAAGTTTATTTTCTCCTGTTTCCTGTTAAGAAAAGAAAAGGTAGGCACCATCTTTTGTGCATTTAACCTTTAAATATTTAAAGACTGTTATTAAATGGCTTATCTGTCTTCTTATCTCCAGATACATTCAAGTTCCTCCTATAAGCCCATAGGAAAGCATGCCCTTTAAGGGCAATAACTAGCACTCAATTGGATGAAATATATATACATATATATATATATATATATATATATATATATATATATATATATATACTTTTTTTTTTTTTTTAAAGATTTTATTGGGGAATTGGGAGAGGGGAACAGCTTTCGGGAATTGGAGAAGGGGAACAGACAGGTTGCTGTCCTTTTGTTTTTCAGTCTAGTTGAGGAGGAGATTGTGTCACTGGCCCATGTTGATATCATAATTGCGCTCTTCCCGGATGAGGCAGATCGGTCGCCGGCCTCTGGATGGTCGCTCACCGCAGCTCTTGGCAGCTCATGCTGGCTGCCAGCCGCTCACTGTAGCTTATGGCAGCCCACTGGGGCTGCAGCCTACACCATCGCTGGGGCTCATGCAGCCCAGCTCCAGGTGGAGCTGTTGTTAGCTGTAGAGGGCAGTGTCACTGGCCCTCGTATGTGGGATCCGAACCGGGGCCGCTGGCATCCCCAAACCAGCTCTTAACCAATGTGCCACTTGGCCAGCCCAGGATGAAATGTATTTTTGATGATAGTTTTTGGTACAGACTAGGAAGCCGCATTTAGTTCATTTAGCATATCTGTAGAATTTGAACTAATACACAAACAAATAACCAACCTTATCTCCAGCTGAGTTAAAAGGCAGCTTTATATGAATCAGGACTAAATAATAAATGCTATGATTTATCTAAAACTCATTTTCTAATTATCTTAATATTTAACAAAGTTAATAAACATTTGCTAATTTTATAGTTCATTGAAATTATAAATATTTGCTGATCATTTTACAAATAAAATATTATGGCCAATTTGCTGACAGGGCTGTACGTTTAGGGACTTTTGGCACATTTAAAAAATTCAACCAAGAGCCAGAAATCACACCTGACCACCAACTCCCCATTTTAGCTCTTTTGAGACAAGAGAACTCTATTAGTCTAAGGAATACACACACATAGATGCATGTAAGCTCTTAGAACTAAGTTTGAAATTTTGAATGAAATGTAGCTTGGGTGAAAGAAAAGGTTAAATCTGATATGATCAGAAAAGATATCATAAATCCCTCTCACCATTACTAGAAGGTAAGCTGAACTCTCTTGAATATCAAACCAAATGGCATTCAGGCTGAGGAGAAGTACTGTGGTCACCTGAGAATCTAGACATCCTGATTCCCAAGGCTGTCCATCAAAGAGACAGTGAAAACCATTAAGAACAAGAATTTGTGTTGTCATGTTATCCTTTAAGGGAAGGAGCAAACCCCTCGAACAGAAAGACACAACATGATCAGAAGACCCTGAGAAGGCACTTAACACCATCATGGTTTCCCAAGTGAAGATATTATAAGCCATCACTACCAGCAAGAGGAAATGAAGAACACACACACACACACACACACACACACACACACACACACACACACACCAGCAAAAGAAAGCACTAATCTTGGCAGTAGTTGAGGTAGAAGTAACTTTAGACACACCACTAGGAGCCTCAAGAACTCAGGTACACCTTTACTTTATTGCACTTTAATCTTAGGCAAAGATAGTTTATTATCTGATTTTCAAAAATTTTGCAGTACCCAATTTTAAAATCATCTACTGAGTGAAAAAAATTTCTAAGCCAGCATTGCATAGAGCATGAACTATTACGTTCCATCTTATTTAGCAGCTTTATGGAGTGGAATATGATGCTACATCAAATGTCTGATGTGGTAATCAACTTAGCAACTGTGTAATATGGTAATAATTAGGAAATGCATAATGCCAAAAAATTGGGAGTAACTGAATTGGTTGTCCATTGCAAAATATCCCTTTCATCTTGGCTCAGTTCCTATCAGTGTACAATTTAGATGGAGCACAAATGCCTCCAAATCTTCCATGACTAGTAGATGTTGTTGGTGTCAGCCCTTAAGAAGAATCATGTCATTGTCCTGATGTTAGATAAAGCTGTAGGTATAAGATGACCTATATTCCTAAGTCTCACATTCAGTTATATTAGTCAATGGCTTTTCTCCTCGGGCTTGCTAGGAAGTAGATGTTAACCTTTATAGCTTTGGTTTGATTCACTGATTATTATATTTTTTAGTATTTACTGCCTTTAAATATAATCAAACCTTCTTGTGCACACACATCTGTGTCCTGGGCATGGTCATGACATATTCAGGTTCACGGGAATGAATATTTGGGCCAACAATTAGCTGTAATCTATCAGTAAACGAGGTGAGATCTACCCCAAGAACAATGTCCTTCGCATGCTGTACACACAGTGTGTGCTCTTATTCATTCTCCAAATTTAGATTAAAAGGCACACAGAGCAGCGTATATTCTTCAGTCCTGGGTCACTCTTCCACTGTCTTCTGATTCATTCCTTCTGAATTATCCTTACAGCATTTTCAGTTGATAGGAAAATATTCATATCCTTAAACTATGAACCAAGATTGGTCACCAAGCTTTCACTCCCTCTTTTGTCAGAGTCTTTTCTGGAAGCAATTCAGAGAACTCCCACTGGCATGCTGGCAGGGGAATCTCACAGGAAACACTGTTGAGCAGTGACTTCAGAGAGTAGCAGGATTTTATAAACAGGTTACAAAGAACCACTAGGGATCTCCCACAGTTGCTGGAGCAGCCATCTTTGAAAACACAGTTGTTTATTTCTTCTCTCTTCTAAACTTCCTGTGAAGGTTGCCACATTACCCATCACTAATCAAGATTAAAGTAGCATGGTAAAACTTCAGTGCCTTCACAGCCCAAATCCCCAGACTGCTTGAGTTTGGGGTGACCCTCACAATTAGAAGTATGATAAAAGCCTGTACAAGGTATGATTAAACAATACGGTGAATGATTCTGCTGAGTGCCATCCAACAGAAAGGCAGGGATCTTCAATATGGGAAGTGGAGTGTTGAACCTTAGTAACACTGTGTGACAAGTTTCAACTTGTTTGGTGTAGTCAGTCAGGTGTGAGCTACGGTTGAGAGAAAGTGTGTTTTAAAATGTGCTGTAAATCATGGATCATGAATAACGCATTAACATGAAATGGGCAAGCAGTTTCATCCTCCATCATGGCAACACTCCTTGTCACACATTGCTTCTGATTTGACAGCAACTTCTGTCAAATAAAAACATAATGGTGTGTCCTCATCCACCTTATTCACCAAATCTGGCACCGTGCGACTTCTGGGTCTTCCCCAAAGTCAAAATGGCCATGAAAGGTAAATGTTTTGAATTGATTCAGGACATCGAGGCAGCCACAACAGCACAACTAAAGACACTCATGAAAGAGGACTTCCAGAACTGCTTCAGAAAGTGGCAGGAATGATGGGATACTGTGTTCAAAGATGGCAATGTGTCTTTTACTATAACGTATATTTTTTAAATTTAAACATTCATCACATTTTTTTGACCATACCATGTATATTCTTTGCAGACACAACATTTCTGTAGGCAGGCCCAGCACATACTCTACCTCCACAACCACTGCTAGAGAGAGAGTAATGTGGCAACCTTTACAGGAGGAGTATGGTCCCTTCAGACACATGGCTAAGATGAAAGAGCCCTCCCTATGTTACAACCTGCCCCTTCTCAACTCCAAATATAAATCAGCTTACTACAGTGGTGCTAAAATAGAGAATTTAGAGCAAACCAGCAACATCTACTAATAACATATATTTTTCAATGCTTTATTAAATAATTTTCATAGATAAAATAGCCTATCTACACACACAAATTTAAAATATCTATAGAATACCCTAACAATAATAAGGAGAAATAATAAATTATCTTTTAAAATATCTAAATGTTCCAGCATAACAACTCTAGAATACGAAATGAAGACATGAGAAGGTTCTAAATGCAGAATCACCACAAATGCAACAAACACAAAGGTAGACAAATACAGGTGAGCTTATTTGCAATTTAAATATCACAACAAGTGTTTGTTACCACTGGTGATATTTTTGGAAATGATGAACAATTCTTGGTAAGATTTTAAACAAAATACAATCTTCCCTTGATTTATAAGTAGTTTCACAACTGAAAAGTATACTACATATATGAAAGTTATGCAAAAAATACTTGTGTTTATATATAAAACAGAAAACATTCTAGGAGTATTAGAAACAAAGTTTCACCTAAACAGATGTCTGATGAGACACTGGAAATTTGTGCAGTATATGAGACGATGCTTTGTTAGGTGGCACTGTCCTATGTATTATACGTCTTTGCTCAATCAAATGCGGACTGAAATAATAGTGCACCAGTTCTGAGCCTAGGCTTATGAGGCATCACAGGTTTCCACTCACCTTTCTTGTACTTCTGCCATCTCCATGCAAAAAGTATGAACTAATTATTCCAAGTAGGATTAAACACCTGTAACTTGGAGAAAATCCATCAAGCTCAACCTAGATCATTCAGTCCCCAGCCAATCCACAGATGCATGGGAGAAAATAAATTATTATTGCTTTAAGTAATTAACTTTTGGAATGGCCAGTTAGGCAACATGATATAGCAAAAAATGTCTGACAAATACTTGCCCACCCAGCACAGGGGAGGCAAATATGGTTCAAGGAAGAAGAGAAAAGTCAATGAGAAATTTGTGATGTTGGACAGGGACTGGCTGGATATTAGGACAAAGAAGGAATGGGTGGGATCCAGGGAAAAAGTAAGAGTTAATCAGTGCTTGTTAGTGGGATTGCAGATTGGTGCAGCCACTATGGAAGTTAATATGGAGGTATCTAAAAAAACTGGAAATGGAACTACATTTTAGCCTAAGTTTTTATCCTGAAAAACCCAAGACTCTAATTCAAAAAAAATATATGCACCCCTATGTTCACTGCAGCGTTATTTTCAATAGCAAGACTTGGAAACAATAGCCAAGACAACTGGATTAAGAAACTGGTCATTTACACAATGGAGTATTACACAGCTATAAAGAAGACAGAAATCATACCATTTGCAACAATATGGATGGACCTAGAGAACGTTATGCTAAGTGAAATAAGTCATTCAGAGAAAGACAAACACCATATGATCTCACTCATATGTGGAATCTAAAGAACTGGATAAACAAGCAATGTAAACAGAAATAGTCTTAGAGACACAAAGGAAAAATTGATGAATGCTAGATGGGACGGGGTGGGCATGAGGGAGAAGGGGAAAGGATGAGGGATCATAAACTGGCAACTACAATATTACCTCAGGGATAGAAGAGACAGTTTAGAGAATATAATGAATAATGTTGTAAATATTTTTTAGGGGACCAGATGGACTCATATCTTGTTAGGTAGACCACTTCGTGGATGGTGTAGAAGCCTGACCACTGCACTGTACATCTGAAGCTCCCGCTAAATAATATTAGATGTTGACTATAATTTAACACATATGTAGTCATGGGATGTGGAATATAGTGCGGGGAGGGAGTCAATAGAATTGTAATAGATATGTGTGATAGCGCGGGTCGGTGGGCAGGGGAGGGGTAGTCACTTTGTAAAGGGTGAAGAGGATAACTATTGCATACATCTGTAACTAATAATAAAAATTATAAATAAATAAAAAAAAGATAAAAAATTTAAAAAAAGTTAACCAGTACTATATAAAAACATAATGCTGAGTCTCTAGCATATGAGTTGCTGGGATTTAGAAGAGTCCTCCAACAAACTATACCAATATGTATTCATGAGATCACTCCCCACTACAATGGCAGATTCATGTAAAGGCAGGCAGAGATGTAATAAGGACTGAATAAGGCCTATGGTTGTCATTGTGCCGGCAGAGTGGCATGTTGGTTAAGAGCTGGTTTGGGAAGCCAGTGGCCCGGTTTGGATCCCCCATATGAGGGCCAGTGATACTGCCCTTTACAGCTAAGATGGCGAACAGCAGCTCCACCTGGAGCTGGGCTGCTGTGAGTCCCTGGGGACAGTATAGCTGCAGCCCCTGCTGCAGTGGGCTGCCATAGGCTACAGTGAGTGGCCGACAGCCAGTGTGAGTGGCCGGCAGCCGGAGTGAGCTACCAATAGCTGCCATGAACGGCTGTCCAGAGGCCGTCGACTGATCTGCCTCACCCGAGAAGAGCCCAATGATAAGACCAACATGGGCCAATGAAGCAATGTCCTCCACAACTAGACTGAAGAACAAAAGGACAGCAACTTGTCTGTTCCCCTCCCTCAATTCCCCAATAAAAATCTTTTTAAAAAAACAAACAAACAAAAAACCCCATCATCAAAATTCAAATCATGGTTCATTTATCCATGCAGATTATAAACACATAGAGCATTAAATAACTAGTAGACCCACAGCAAGCCCATGCGTATTTCATTTTTATCAACATTTTTGCTTTCAAAGGAATTGATATCTTCGACAAACCTGGTTTCTATCATTTAGATATTTTTTAAATTAAGTAAATATATCTTTCATTCTATTTGGTTACTAATGTTCTGATATTTTTAGGGTTTTTATTCAATGATAAGTAAAAGAAATAATGAGTTAAAAAAACTTGTATATAATCGTAGGAAATTATTCCATGTTCAAATGAGATAGGAATGTATCTTAAATATATCATAAACATTTTTAAAGATTTTCAGATAATTTCACATGACTCTCAAGTTCTAGAATCTATACAAAAAACTTGACTGAGATTCTAATTATCCAAAGCAATGAAGAAAATACAATGCAAGACAAGAATCATAGAGTTCACAAAATAAAAAACAAACCAGTGATTATAAATAACTATGCAATAAATTTGACAACCTGTACAAAAATTGACTTTGTTTAATGCAGCTTACCAAAATTGACTTAAGAAATGGAAACTCTGAAGACTTTATGTATGAAAAGGAAATGATTTTGTAGTTAATCAGAAACTTAAAAGCATTAGATGAAATTCTATACACGTTCATAAGAAATTTTAGGAAATTGGAAACAGAAGGAAACTTATCTAATCTGATAAACGTGAGGGCAAATGACAGTAGTGCCCATGAGAGACATGGACTAAGGTCCCAGAACTGCTCTGCAGACTAGAAGCATGCGGAATAGGTTAAGGACCATTTCCTCTGCCTCTGGCACTTCATGGATTGGACGTTTGGGCATCTAGAGAGATCATTCTGGGCATAGTCATGACATCCCCATGTCTATCAGCAAGGGTAAGGCTCTGCCAAACAGTTTCCCAGGTGGTGGGCAGGGCAACATGGGCACCCCAGCTGTACAGGAAGAGCTCTGTGAGGCACACCAGAAGACTGAAGTCAGGATTGCTGGAAATGACATGGAGGGGCTTCTGGGGTGCTGGGAATAATCTTTTTCATGATCCGGGTATTGGTTAAAGAGATGTGTTCAGTTTGTGAAAAATCAACTGAGGTATATACTTTCAGTAAGTGTACTTTTTTTAGCTCTGTATATTATACTTCAATTAAAAAGGTTTAAAAATTATTTAAAATATGTTCAGCTCCTATGTGTCCAGCACCAAGCATTAAAAAGATCTCAGACTTGAGGATCAAGGGACTCAGAATCTAGCAGGAAAACACTTGTAGGGACACGATGATGACAAAGCCTGAGAAGCACTCCTACAGCAGTGGCTGCAAGGAGACTCAGAGAGAGAGGAAGGGCCCCGAACTCTGCTGTGGAGGGTCATGAAATTTTAAGCGGAGGCTTGAAGGACAGGTAGAAGCCCTTTCCATAGACAAATGAGAGTATGTTGGTAGTGGCGAAGGGTAAATGGTGGGAAGGAGGACATTCCAGACTCATGGGAAGAAAAGATAAAAAATTGCCGATCTCTAATCTCATCAAATACACAGTCATAGCAGAATGAAAAATGTCCCTAAAAGCAAAATATTCTGAGTAGTAATACAGGCTTTTGACAGCTATTGAACACATAAGATTTATAGAGAACAGGAGGGGGGGAAGGGGGTAGGTTCTCAGATTCAATAACCTAAGTCAGCAATGAGCTGTCGTCCGTCTTAACAGCCAGCCATTGTACTGATGTTTATAGGTGGGTTCCTTTTTTCATTCCAAATGAAAATAGCTTTATTGAGTACCAAAGTAATTTATGTTCTCATGACTTCAATTACCTTACCTATATTATGGATTAGAGAAGTATCCATGGGAAACACTGGCACTAAAATATTAATATTTAGACATATTTGAGGAATAGCATCATAGGGGCATCTTGAAATTAATTTTTACCACATTTACTGATGGTTTAATTAAAAAGTATATGTGCGTATTGTCAAAAACTCAAACAATTCAGAAATATATAAAATAGAAAATGTAAGGTTGTCTCTATGTTGCTCCCAAGAGATAACCATTTGATTTTTATCCTCCCAGACTTTTTAATATACCCCTTAATGTTTTAAAATAGAGACATACCACATATTCTGGTCAATCAACTGCTATATTTTAAACTAATAACATATCTTCAAACTATTTCCATGTTAATTACATACAGGTTCACCTTATTCCTTTCAATGGCTGTGTAGTATTTCCTTATTTAGATGAACCATAAATGATCTGATTACCCTCTGATGGACATTTAGGATGTTTCCAACTTTTCACTACTGCAAATAATGATGCAATAAACACCCTGTACAAAATTCTGATGATTTATTTTTAACATTGTGATACATCTGAATGTGTCTGGGAGGGACAAAGAAGTCTCCCAGGAAAGGGGTCACCTCAAGTGAAAGGCAATTTGAGACCCACTATTTATGGTCCTAGGACAATGAGCTGGTCTCTGAAGGGACAACTGATTATAAATACAGAACACTGTGTCACTTGAAGTGTCCTCTCACCAGTCTGCATGCAGTCACACATCCTCTAAGCTCTCCAGGGACATGAAGAGCACACAGCAGCGTCAGCGAATTTTATGATACTGAAGCCAGAGCCCTCTGGGCAGGGGGAGGCAGGGTCAGCAACGCTGCAGGGAGCAGGGACAAGGATGGCAAGATGGTCCCTGAGGACTCAAAGGAGTTGTGCAGCAGCCTGGGAATCCACAACTAGGGTAGGAATACAACCAGAGAAAGGACCATGGGTGCTATTGTGGATTTATATTTCTACCTCCACACAGATGTGGCCAACAGGAAACCCAGGCTTCAGATTTCATGGCTTACTTCAAAAAATAATCTTTATATTTAAGTTACTTCCATGTGCAATGCAGCTCATAATGTGTTTTAATGTGTATTAACTGGAGCATGCTGTCACATGCTGTACATAATAATAGTAGGAGGGCAAACATGAGAATGGCCCCATGGAATTATTAGAATGTCGCTTCTTAAAACACAAACACACATAAGTGCAAAATGGAATTTAAAAAATAGCTTCCTTAGAACTTCTAAAAAGTAATATTAAAATGAGTATATTTAAAACAGGCTAGTCAAAGCTTGAAATGATAAAGTGGGTCACCTTCTATACCCATTGCCAAAATGCATGGCTGTTTCCTGCTGCAAAGACTCTCATGCTCCATGACTCAGCTAGGTAATTTAAAGCAAAGAACAAACAGCTCATATTTCTCTTGGAAAAGTTAAACCCCTCAAGATCTCTATTTATCTTGCATAAATATACATATTTTAATACCTGAACATTGGAGGACAGAGCATCTAAACCACACTGCTAGTGCTCCTGGCGTTTCTACAAGGGCAGGCTTAGAACTGCAAGCTCCAATCTGTTAGTACCTGCAGGAGCCATGATGGGGAGGAAAGGTCCATGAGAATGATTTAAGAATGGGAGACCTCAGGCTTGTTCTTTATTTTATTTTATTTTTTTTAATTACCAAGGACCTAACTTTTATTCATCTCTGTCATTTATAGTTAAAGTCAAGTTTATAGATGTAACAAATTGTCTTTAAGGTCTATTTATTTATTTTCAATTCGTTTCAGGTGTACAACACAGTGCAATAGTTATACTTTTTACCCCTCAAAGTGACAACCCCCCTCCCCCAATTCGCCATCCTACTCCCCTCCCATATCATATATATCTATTACACTTCCTCTGACTCCTTTCCACAGTATGGTCCACATCCTGTGACTATGTATATATTCAGTTACAGTTGGCATACAATATTACACATCAGCTTCAGGTGTACAGTGCAGTGATCAAGCCTCTATTCCATCCATGAAATGGTCTCCCTAACAAGACATGTGACCATCTGACACCCCACAAAATATTTACAACATTATTAATTATATTCCCCGAACTGGTTTTCATATCCCTGTGGCAATATTGTAGTTCCCTATTTTTGCTGTCTAATCCCTTCCCCTTCTCCCTCATCCCCACCCCGCTCCCAACTAGCAACCCTGTTTTTCCTCTATATCTATTAGTGTTTCTGTTTACTTTGCTCATTCATTCAGTTTTTCAGATTCCACATATAAGTGAGATCATATGGTATTTGTCTTTCTCTGACTGACTTATTTCACTTAACATAATGTTCTCTAGGTCCATCCATTGCGTTGCAAATGGTACGATTTCTTTCCTTTTTATAGCTGTGTAATACTCCATTGTATAAATGTACCACAGTTTCTTAATCCAGTCGTCTACCAATGGGCATTTAGGTTGTTTCCAAGTCTTGGCTATTGTAAATAGTGCTGCAATGAACATAGGGGTGCATATATTTTTTCGAATTAGTGTCTTGGGTTTTTCAGGATAAATACCTAGGAGTGGAATTGCTGGGTCAAAAGGTAGTTCCATTTCCAGTTTTTTGAGATACCTCCATACTGACTTCCATAGTGGCTGCACCAATCTGCAATCCCACCAACAGTGTAGCAGGGTCCCCTTTTCCCCACAGCCCCGCCAGCACTTGTTGTTTGTTGATTTATTGATGATAGCCATTCTGACCGGAGTGAGGTGGTATCTCATGGTGGTTTTTATTTGCATTTCCCTAATGACCAGTGAGGATGAACATTTTTTCATATGTCAGGCTTGTTCTTTAAAAGACCCTGATGCTCACGCGGTCAAAGGTCTGGATACACGGGGTAGTTGTAATCAGGTGAAGACAGTTATGGTGTAGTGCAAAGGACACTGAACTTGGTTCAGTCAATTATAAACCATCTCCAGGGAGAATCACAAGTTCTCTGAGTAATGAGAGGCCCAGGGTCATTGCGTAGACTAATCCTAATGTTCCCAATGGCCGTGCTATATACAAATATGCACAGGTTACCAGGATCAGCGACGTAACTGTCAGGGCCCATGCAAAAGGAGAACGTGAGGCCCCTTGTTCAAAGAATTTCAAGAGGTGATGACAGAGCATAAACCAAACACAGGGCCCTTCTATAAGTGAGGTCCTGACAGCACTGAAGGCTCATGAAGGCAGCCTAAGGTGCTACCATTCTGTAAATGGGCACTCCTTGAAAACAGGACTTTTGTAACTGCCTAGCTGAATTTCCAGAGCACCCTTTACTTGGAAAATATTCAGGAAACATTTGACTGCTTACAAGAAAGATTGTATTATAAAAAAGAAGTAGGATTTCATACATTGAAAAGGAATCTTTTCATTTTACAAGACAAACAATGAAAGAAGAGAAAAAGACATCTTTTTAAGTACAGTACCTACAAAGAACCATGTTAGGAGCTTTATGTATATTTTCCCCATTTAATCTTCACACACAACCTTAAAAAGTAAATGTAAAAATAATCTTTTAACAGCTGAAGAAATTAAGGCTCAGAGAGGTTAAGAAACTTGTTCATGGTTACACCATTTTTCTCTAACAGCTCATTAATTCATCTAGGGACAAAACTGCAAGACGAAACAACCAACTATCCCTAATCCTGCCGTTGATCTCCTGGAGTTTAATTTATATTGTAGTTTAGTCAGCAGAAATAGGTATCAATGAAAGAATCCTATTTTTCTAAATAAAGAAAATGGTAAAATTAATGAGCATTATAAACAGTTGTCAGATTTAGCAAATAAGTATACAGGATGCCCAGATAAACTTAAATTTCATATAAATGAAAATTCTTTTTTTTTTTTTTGAGGGCAGTGTCACTGGCCCTCATATGTGGGACCAAACCGGGGCCGCTGGCTTCCCAACCCAGCGCTTAACCACCGCGCCACTTGGCCGGGCCTGAAAATTCTTAATATAAGTATGTCCATGCAATATTTGAGACATATTTATATTTAAAAATGTTTTGTTGTTAATCTTAATTCAAATTTAACTGAGCATCCTGTTTTTCTCTGACCACCTCACTTATAAGGAACAGTACACTGTGAGAGGAGAGGGAATTTTAACCTCACAAGAGAGGTTTGGGAGGCTTCCCCAGAAAGGGAAGGCTGAAATGAAATCTGAAGAACACAAGGAGTTAATATGGCGAAGGTAAGTTGGGGCAGGTGGTAAGGTTGCCATATGAGGAAGAGACTGACGTTTGAAGGTTGCTAGGATGGGAAAGGTTTAGGGGTTATGCACAATGAGGTTGTGGAAATGAGCAGGACCCAAGTCATCCACGGCCTTGCAGGCCTTGAAAGTTAAGGTTTTCAGTCTTTATCTCACTAGACTGACCAGTCATATACGATGTTCCTTCTGCCTATACCCTCCCTTCTTTGACACTATCTACATAACTGTCTCCATAGCATCCTTCTCAACTAACCTTATTGACTCCACCTCTGACTCTTACCAAAGCAGTCAGTCATCTTTAAGTCTGTCTTGCCAACTAGAATGTGAATTCTCTGAGGGCTTCTAAGTAGCTATTCAATATTAAAGAGAACAACATAACTTAGAAAGGCCATGTGTTCTGGGTCTGTGCCACACTGCCTAGTTCTAGGGCTCCTGTAAGTGTGGACCCCTAATCATGGCTTCCAACCCACTTGGTAGAGCATGATAAACAGCATATTCTGGGCCCATCCACAAAACAACTCACTTAGAATGTCGAGGATGGGGCTCAGAATTCTCCATTTGAAGAAGCGTCCCAGGAAAGTATGACATACACAACTATTGGGCTGTCGGAAAAGTCATGACGCATTTTTGCAATGAAAAACAGAAAAAATATGTCGTGACTTTTCTGACAACCCAGTATTTGACAAGCACTGGTCTATTTGGCTATTCTAGGATTCTAGTTCACAGAATTTTCTAAAAGTAGCTGATGACAAAAAAAAAAAAAAGCATTTCCTCTAATTTGTCATAAATCTCACTGTGCTTTCAAATTGTAAGAGGTCCCAAGTGCTTTGAGAAGACTAAAGCCCATCAACATAGTTCTTAGTGTCTTCTCTTAATCATTTGTATTACATACTGTCCATGGGAAAAGATATATTAACAGCAGGCATGGTGTACATTAGGTGGTCAACAGAAAACAATTCAAATGTTGTCATGTGAAATCGATTTGAATATTTGCTATACATTAAGCTGAGATTATTATTTTTGAAATCTGGTCTTTTAAAAATATTTTAATTAATACTCCCAATGGTGAAATACAAAATATAATAGACCATTTACAGAAACAGAGTCCATAGCTCCATGTAAATTGTCCATATGAGTTAAAAACACTTCTTATATCCTACTTATAAGCAAAATTCAAATTTCAAATATAACTCATCATATATTTCTGCATTTCATGGAGGGACAGATTATTAGGACCAGAAAGGACCAAACCATTCTAATCCACCCCTCTCCATTTATTGTATGTTGTTCAATTCTTACCAACAGGGAAGCCATCATGATATGCAACTACTACCAATTGTCCCTAATTAAGAGGGGGCATTTGTGATGAAGCTAAATGGTGTCTCTACATTCCATTAAGACATATTTCCAGAAAGAAATAAAACAGTAACTCCTTCCCCCATTGGTACTCTCAGCTGTCTTGTTCAAATAAAGAAAGAAGCTCCAAATTCTATCCACTGCAATATTTTACACTGGTTGCTCAGTAGGGCTGGAATTGAAAAAGCAAAGCAAAACCAAAACCAAACTGCACACAGCTGGGGGAGCCATCTCTCCTAGGTTTACAAGCAGACATTATCCAAATGATGACTTTGTGTGAAATTGGCCATGCTATCCATGTTCTAAACCATGGGTCAGATAGAAATATCAGCAACATGGAACCAAGAAGCATATTGGTGATCCTAGGGTTTCCCTGATGCAGCCTCATAGAATAAAAAGGGCATTTTAACTTTCTCTATTCACAGAAATTGACTATTATGTATCAGTAACAAGAGTAACAACATAGTGAGCTAGTTGGGAAGGTATTTTAACAAATCAGATGTTTTTATTCATGAAATATGTCATGAGCTTACCTCAAAGTAAGAGCTAATATCCCTGATTATAGGAAATGGATTTTCTGGTACTTGCAGTCATGTGATACACTGCACATTGTGATGCCCTCTGCGGTAATCTCCTTGAGGGTAGAAACTGCATCCTGTCCTCTGAGGCAACTTCTACACTTAGAGAATATTACAGGATTAATAATGAGTAGGACTTTTCCCTAAGAGCTCTTACGCTAGTCTGCTGCTCAGACCAAAGAAGCTACTTTTACTGTCATTAGGTCATAAAAAATAAATTTGATTTCTCTACTACCTCACCAAAACATTCGGATGTAATCCAGAGCTTTATTTTCCTTTCCTTCTCCAGACAGCAGCTAATGGCATTTGATTTTATATTAGACTGTTAGGAAAAGCCTATTGTCTGCATTTGCTGAGACTAAAGGCCAAATTTCATTAAAGGAACAGTGCCGGGGGAAAGACTCCAGAATTTTTTGAAGATAAAATTGTTTTCTTCTCCCTTAAAGGGACAACGTTTCATAATAGTTTCCATGCATAGGGAATTTGTTTGCCCAAAGCTCTCTGAGACCATCCCTTTTGTCCTCAAAACAGCCTTATAATAAGAGCTCATCTGAGCTATTTTTCACATTTCTCAAATGTTCAGTATGAACCAAAAGGTGAAGTCACTGGTCCAAGGTGACATAACATAATACTTGGGAAAGTGTGGACTAGGATCTTTGTCTATGGGCTCTGTGATAACTGCTTTTCTTCCTTTCTTCCCTCTCTCCTTCCCCTCCCCCGCCTTTTCCTTCCTTTGGCCACACATGCTGCAGATTTGGGCTCACTCAGTAAAGCCGTAGAAAAACCTTTGCCATTAGGTTTCCAGAAAGTGGGGTCTTTAATAATAATAATAATAATAATAATAATAATAATAAATGCAAAGAAACGACATGGACTGGGTATTTTTTTCGTGCCAGGGAATGCATTCGTAGTATTGTTTTTAACACACAATTATGTTACAAAGGAAGAAGGCCGCACAGTGTTTTGTAAGCCATTCTCAAGTCCCCCTTAGAGGCCAGACCTTTAGACAAAACTCCTGAAAAATGGCGAAGGAAATGGGGTAGCTCTACAGAATTCCATGAACCTCAACATCGAAGCTTTCACATGAAAACTTGCCGCAAGCACGAGGCCTTTCGGAATATGCCACTGAACATGAGAACGCCAAAGAGATTAACGCCAAATTCTCCTCCAGGATTAAAGGTAAGAATTAAACTGAAACAACTTTCTTGCGCTGTCAGTCAGCTAAGTATGCGGAAAAGGGGGTCCAGCGAGTGAGGAGGCCACCAGGGCATCCCCATCGTGGCGCCTTAAAAGACGCCCCATCCCTTTGGTCTCCCGGGGAGCACCCGGCCGCTGGGGCGCCTTCCCGGCACTGCGGCGCACTGCGGAGCCACCCGCCCGCGCGCAGCCCCGTCCCTGCGGGGCTTTCCTCGCCGCCGGCGCCGCGGCGGCAGTCCGTCGGCCCCCGCCGCCCAGCGGGGTCGCCGCGGTGCGCTGCGGGACATCCATCACCTGAAAGCCTCTGACGCACACACGCGGTCTCCCAGACGGAGACTCCGCCGCCTGCCCTCCATCCCCAACCCCCGCCCGCCCCTCGTGGGTCTGCATTTGCATCACTGGCACACGTAGCGGTGACGTGAGCGCCCCCCACTCGGGCCATCCAGGCGGCACCCTCCAACCCCTGTGACTCAGCCCCTCCCCCTCCGCCCTCGCGCGCGGGGCGCCTGAGGTCCCTGCTCGCCCACGCAAATGCGGTGGGTTGTGCATCTGTGGCGGGATGCCCACCACCCGATGCTAAGTTCATCACCATATTCCGCAGTCTTCATGGGCCCAGCCCAGGGGGCTCCCCGCGATACGTTGGAGAAAAGTCTGCCCAGTTCTAGAACCCAGGCGGAGGGGAAGAGAGCCCGCCAAGAGAAAGGGTCAAAGGGATTAGGTGATCGCCTCCACAGCCCTCACCACCACCTAGAAATTATCTCAGTAGTTTGTTTACAGGTGACGGTCCTTCTCCACCACTGAGCCTCATTCATACCAATCGGTCTCTTGAGCCGCACCTGGCGCATAGTAGGTGCTCGGTAGCGTTTTGCCGGATGTAGGCACAGTGTAGTGAAGTGCAGGCACTTAGCCACAGCCTCGGGGTTTTCCCTTTCTCTGTCCCTCCCTTGTTCTCGCGTAGACACTAAGCAGGGGCTTCGGGGACTTAGGTGGAATAGTTTTAAAATTCCGCGTGTTTCTTTTAAGCTCCCGCGGCGCCCACTGCGGTTGCCATCACCCGCACGTCTGCAGGGGGAGCCCCGCCGAAAAGTTGAGCCCAAGGCTGGGATGGAGGTAGTCAGGCACCCGACCAGGGGCTCAAAGCCTTTTGTAATCAATCTGCCACCCCCCTGCCCATCGAACCGAGCAAGCAAAGGATCGTGGTGGTTCCTATAGAAGGCGGGCGCAGCACCCGCATCCCAGCTGCAGCCCACCTGCCTCCCCCGGGAGTCCTGGATAAAGTGAGCCAGTACCCCCTGACCTAGCCCGGCAACTGGGGGTCACCCCATTTGCTATACCCCGACTTCCCCAGTCCGGCCCCAGCAAAGGCGTCGGGCCGTGCAGAACTTGGCACCGGCAACCGCTTCTCCGGGGGGGGCAGGCAGGGGGCAAAGTTGCGCTTCTACAGTGCTGCAAAAAGTTCCCAGGTTGCAGTGCCTGGTCTCCGGGTCCCACAAGAAAACTAAGCAGCGGCGGGAAATCCCGCCACCGCTGCCGGGGTCCCTCACTCACCGCCCCAGTCGCCGGGGACCCGTGCCTTGGGAGCTGTCAGCGCTGCAGCCGCTGTCGCGCGGGCGTCACTCCGGCTTGCTTCCCCGGGCCGCCTTCGTCTGCCACTCGCCTGCAGCGCGCGGAGTGGTGACTCCTCCGAGCGTGTCAGCGGCGAGAGGCGGGGCGGGAAAGTGGCTCCCGGCTTGCAAGCTGCGGTTCTCCTCCCCCTCCTCCGCCTGCGCCTCCTCCCGAGGTGCTGCAGTGTCGGGCGGCGGCGTGGCGAGAGTACGAGCGGTGAGCTGGGCGGGAGTCACGGAGCGCGGGGGAGGCGGCAGCCGCGCACCACTCGGTGCCACGCCGGGCTGACGCGCTCCGGGAAGACCGGGTGGGGGGCAAAGAAGGGGGACGGGGAGCCACCCCTAAGTGGCAGGCATTATTGGAGGAGTCAGGGCTCCGGGATCCAAGTTTCTGGTAGAGTGATAGAAAGGTGCACCAGTCCTTAATTAGTCACTTTCAGTGACTATGCTTTCCATACCCGGGGGCGGGGCCCCAATTGGTCCGGCGAGACAAGGAATTCTGAGTGCTAAACCCAGCTGATGCCAGGGAAAAGAGGGTCTGCCTCCTATTTGGGGGCCTGAAACTGACTTGATAACTTTGACTTGGCTTCCAGGTAGCCACCAGGCAGGGCTAGATTGCTCACTCCTCCCACACCCTGCCCCCACGCTGGCGTACAAGTAGAGGGGAAACTCTGGGAGCAAACAGGAGGAAACTTTGCTGGGTGTCTGGGGTCTCCTCAATGCCAGTAGAGCCAGACAGCTGGACTCACAGGCAGATATTGGAAGCGGCCCCTTTGGGGGAAACTACCAAATATTTAAATTAAAAAAATAAAACACGGGAATTGTATTCTCAGAAACACTTCTCCTCTTGGCGTGCTGGTGACCCCAACTCTAGCTTCCTAATTCCAAAGCGGTGGGGCCTGGCGTCCCCGGACAACACCCCCTTCCTCCACCCTGCCTCCCTCCAACAGGCCACACCCAAGGCTGGTGTGCCACCCGGAGCGCCGCATAGGAGGGCGTCGCCCTCTGCGGGCCTCCGGCCACCGCCCCTTTCTCGTCTTTACTCCTCCACCCCCACCTAGACGCTTCGAGAAGCTGGGCTTTCCCAAGTCCCTGACCCTGCCAGCTTCGCGCTCACACGGAACTCACTGCGGGGTGGGAAGCAGCCAAACAGGCAGGTGCCTTCCCGGTGGTCACTGCTCCAGTGATGGATGACCCGAAGCGAGACAAAGCACAGTGCTCTTGAGGGCTGCAGTGGGACGGACACACACACACACACACACACACACACACACGTGCGCACACCCATCTGTGCTCCCATGTGTTCTATTCGTGTAAACATGCCTGGAGGATTGAATGGATGGTGTGTGGGTATAAATATAAATATATAAATATTAAAATATTACAGGCCATAAAGGGAAGGAATCAGACACCTCCTGTAGCATTCTGCCCAGAGAAGCTAGCTGGTGGGGGTGAGTCAATTCAGTTCCCCCTGAGCTTTTCCATTTGGTTTGTGTCACTATGCATGATACATCCTGCATAAAAAAATAAAGACAATCCTATAACTTCCCTACTCTGCAGTTCAGACACTCCAAAACTGTAAGTTATGACTCTCATGTCCTATTGAGCCCACACTTGCTACATTGGTCTTTTCCTGGGTCTTATTTTGGTTAAAGGCTTTGCAGTTTGCAACCATATATGGTGCTGTAAGGTGGCCAGGGAACATGCTCATTTGCATTTCATGGATCCGTCTGCATAAGCAAATTATTTAAATTAAATAATTATTTAGGCTAAAATTATTGCATTGTTATTATGAGGACAGTATTCCCCCATGGGAGTGCCTGTAAATCATCCAGCATTGGAAATAAAATTGCAAAATTTAAAATATCATAAATCTTATCCAAATTGTCTATATATTATATACAAAATTTTGAGCTCTCAACTACAAAATGTGCTGGTAATTCATTGTGTTCTCAAATGGATACCCTCTTCCCTCTTGAGAACCTCCTCAAATGTCACAGAATAATGGATTGTTTCTCCGAGTGATACAAGTTCAGAAAACCATGAAACAAACCTTAAAAATGATCAATGTGCTCTGTGCTATGCCATCTCTCCCTTAAATCATTCCTTTGTGCTGTCCATGGAAGATATCTAAGAAGTGTATAAATTTTTTTAGCTGCCGAGTTTTTATGTTTTGATGCATTTGCAGATAACAGCTCCTTCGGGAAAATCTCTGATTGTGTGTTTGCAGGAAATGTCTGATTTAAGACCAGGTTGTGTCAGAGGAGGGTATTTTAATGTGTCTTTGGACCACAACAAAACATTTCCTCATGATGATGGTATGAATAGGTTTCTTAGCTTGCCCTTCAGAGCTGCTCTCATTCTAGGGTCCCTCATGAGGCACCCCTTGAACCCAGGCCTGATGGATCCAGCACTGAGAATAGTCTTCTTCACACCTTCATTACAAAGACATGTTTTCTCTCCTAAAAACACTTGTCTTGTAGGAGCTGATGGATAGTAAAGAGGACACCTGCCCTGTTTCCACAAAATTTCAATGGTCTAAAGTCACTACCCTCCTACAAATCAGGACCTTTATTCCTCAGTGCAGTGTCTGCTTGTGATTATAGAACGCAAGCCATTAAACACACCTAAGGAGCATCAAAGATCTGTAAAGTGGTTTCAATAAAAATAATTCACACTAAGTACAGATGCTGTGGTGATGAAATTTGATAACATATTCAAGAAGCACAGTGCCTGGCATGTAGTTGGCATAGAATAAATGTTAGTCTCCCTTCCCATTTTTGTAGCGAGACTGAGCTTTTCCAAAGGCTGTGTCATGGAGAGCTAGTCCTATAAGATGCTCCTGCAAACTCAGAGTAACATCTGGCTTCCAGAACAGGGGTCCAGAAAGAGCCTCATAAGCTTAGACCAAGGCCACGCCTCTCCAGTTGTCCTCACCTCCATCATGAGTGGTCAACAGCAATGCACAGACACCTACCCTTCTCACCCCCAGTACTTACAGCTTCCCCGGCACTCTTTGTTTGGAGTCTATCAGTGTTAATCTCATTAAGCTCTTAATGCCTGTGTTATATCAGTTACTACAAACAGCCACAGAATCTCAAGTGCAGTTCTCATCTCCTATATTCTAATGCTCATAAGGTTCAGCACATCCTATAGTCTGTCCATTTCTCCCTATCTGAATCCTATAACTCTTTGACTAGCTCTTCTGGAATGCACAGTCCACCATTAGCAAAATGCACTATGTCCTCAGCCTCTTCTCTGGGTTTCCCTTCCCAATCTAATGGAAGCCTCCCTCACCCAAAGAGGCTGCTCCCCGCATAATCCTCTCAAGTGATGGCTGTTTATTTCTTCTCCAGCTCTTGCATCACTGTGTCTGGAGGTAGGAAGGTGGTGTCCTTCTTGCTCCTCATTCCTGCTTTCAGAACATTTTTTAAAAAGATTTTTATTGAGGAATTGGGGGAGAGAACAGTGTTGGGGAAATCGGGGAAGGGGAACAGACAAGTTTCTGTCCTTCTTCAGTCTAGTTGTGGAGGACGTTGCTTCTCTGGCCCATGTTGGTATTATCATTGCGCTCTTCCCGGCTGAGGCAGATCGGTCACTGGCAATTGGACAGCCACTCACCCTGGCTGCCGGCCACTCATTGTAGCTCACGGCAGCCCACTGCAGCCCTACTGCAGCCTACACCATCACCAGCCACTCAGGACAGCCCAGCTCCAGGTGGAGGTGTTGTTCACCATCTTAGCTGTAGGGGGCGCAGTGTCACTGGCCCATGTGGGATCCGAACCGGTGGCCCAGCTGCTCAGAGCTCAAGCTCCCAAGCCAACTCTTAACCAACAAGCCACTCAATGGTCCCCAGAAAATTTTTTTGTCCCTTCTCCATGACACCTACTGCTTTGATTCTCACCTCATTGAAATACTTCACCCACTACTTTTAAATGTTGCTATCATGCTGAGATTTCCAAGTCAGTCTGTACCTTTCTTGACTCAAGGTCACTCCCTAAACACTAATCTTGCTTTAATCCTTGCAAATTTAATATACACAGAGATGTTTATTCCAACTAGTACTACTCGTAGTCCGAAGCAACTCCTCCTACCCCTTACCTTGTTACCTGAGTGGGCTTGTGCTTTAGAATGCCTTACTTAAAATGCCTTACTTAAAAAAATTTTAAGTCCCCTTCTGGTGGCTCAGTTTGTAGCCCCAAATTTTCATTAAACTATGAATTCAATTTAATATTGGGCTGGTAATTTCCCAGAGCCCTGGCAGAAGAAAATGCAAATCTTTTCTGGAGGAGCTTCTTTCATCCTAGACTTCAAAAAAATTCCCTCAAATATGTTTAAATGAAAGCAAATAACAACGCACACAAAACAACTGAATACACAAGGAGTGATGGTACCATGAAGGAGAGCCAGCAGATAAACGGAAGAAACGTCAATCCTTCCTTAAGAAAAAACTTCAGATGTTAGAATTGTGACCTATTGGTCACTATACTTGAAGAAAAATAAAAGACAAGCTTAAAAATCCAGTCAATAAGAAACTAAAAGGAATGACCAATTATATCTGAAAAAGGACCAAATCAACCTTCTAACCAACTCAGCTGGTTGCCTTACCAACTCCCAATCCAACTTCCACACATATATTCACACCTTACTCCCTCTTTAAAGAACACTGATTTTATTTAGGGATCCACTATTTTTTAATTGCACACATATATTTAACAATACACTTTCACAGAGAATACTAAGAGCACTTTTCTTCATATTTTACGGACAGGCTTGAAACAATATGGACCCTCTATTAATATTCATACCACAGCACAGCCAAATCTAACTCCTAAGTAGATGGATTACTATTTGTTTAGAGTTTAAAGTCTGAAAGGCAATAATCAGTGGAGGGAAAGAGTATGTAGGTTTATTTTACATCACTGACAAACATAAATAGAAAAAAATAGTAAATAAAATCTAATATGGTCTCATGCACCCTGGAGGAAATGGCACCTGACTTGGAGGAATTGTTGCTATGTCCAAATAACCGCCTATTTGGAAATTCTGTGACTACAGTATCATGAATCATCAGACCCCTTTCCGCCAGACATCATGCTGCCAACCTCCTTTACTTGATGGGCAGGTCTTTTAAGATCTATAAAACACAATTACAAAATCGAAGTGTATGCCTTTCTTTCTAGCTTCTGGGTATATGTCTTTTTACTAAACTAGTCACTTCTTTCAAGGATGCATTCAATGGAGTGCAGATCTGCAGCTTGGAGAGAGAGAGAGGTCATCCAGTCCAGCTGGTGGTGGTGGCCATTATGGGTGGCAAAGACTCACAGCAGCAGGAGCAGCAGCAGTGGCCGATATGTCTTCTGGGCAACATCACTGCCACTTTCCTCCTATTGCCTGTGACATACTTGCTTTGACTTCCAAACCTGCAGCAAGCAGAATTCACCATTTTTCACATGGCCACATGCTTCCAGGACTGGTTTCATTGCATCTTGATTGGTCCAAAGCAGTCCTGTAATCCCATTATCCTTTCCAGGAGTTGGCTTGTGCATGGACATGTTACACAATTCTGGTCAATGACATGTGAAGAGAACAATTCTAGAGAGCTTTTGGGAAAGGTTTCCTCACTTCTAACTATATGAATAGGGAAGATAAGTCTGGTTTCCATTTTTAGACATTATAATAGCTACCTGTGATATATAGAACTCCTGCATGTCCTGGAATCATGCTCGGTAGGTAGTCTAATGACAAAACACATAAAGGGTGTAAGAGCCAAGTAAATTTTAGAGAAGTGGAGCCACAGCCCTGTACCACGCCTGCAACAACCTTACCTCTGTTGTGTAGTAACGAATTTTCTTCCTTTTAAAAAGCCACTTTAAGTTAGCCTTTTACTCACAGCTGAAAGCATTCTTATACCCACACTACCCCCAACTCTAAAAGAGTATCTGGCACATAGTAGTAGATTCTCTGCAAATGTCTACTGATTTAAACTGAGCTGTGTGTCAAGTTCATTTCTGTTGAGAAAACAAGAAGAACGTCTCCATCTGCTGGTCCCCCGATCATAGAAGGCGTTTGGCAAATATTTGCATAAAGCCAGAATGGCTTCAGGATTTTAGCAAGCCGAAAGGAAACATTAGGAGTCCAGATGGAAGGCTGACAATGAGAAAAAATCAGCTCAGAGAAAACACAGATTCTAGAAGAATCTGTCTGCTCAAATTGCCAGGGAAGGAGCTGTCCCAGGCAGTCAGGGAAAGAGAACCTGAAGAGGTCTTTAGCCTCCTCTGGTGGCTCAGGGGGAAGGCAGCAGGTCACTGAGGAATCTGTGCTAGGGTGGAGATGGGGAAGGGAAGTGGAGAAGTAGCCACAAGAGACCTTCCTTGCTAAAAAGAGGCAGGATTTGCTGTCTGTAAAACTTTCCATTAGGAAGGAGAGAGATGAATTAAAACTCTAAGCTGTTCAAGGATGCACCCTGGCTGTACTCTGTGGGCCCATAATTGTCCCCGTCTATGTAGTTTGTTCCCATATATATCCACACATCTAGAATAAAGTAGGCTTGTCACTCAGAAAAGCTCTAGCCTCAGTGCATGGGGCTACTGATAAGAAACAAGGGGGGTAGGCTGTGTTCCTGAGATCTCAGTCCCAGGAAGAGGAGGAGCCCCTCATACCTGATTGGTGGCAGAGAAGACTGGAGCCACCTCACCCAACATTGTGGGGTCCCAGCCATTGGTTTGGAGATGTGAGAAGTGCTGCTGTGAGTAGGCAACTTGCCTGCTCCAAAGCTCTCAGTGACTGCACAGAGCCTCGGAATAAAGTGTAAACTCCTAAGCCTGTCAGTGTGTCTCATGTCAGTGCCCAGCAGAGCACCTTAAGCACAGAGGAAGCACAGGGGGTGACCCGACCAGTCTCTGACCTTAGCAACCCCAGAGCTTGCACAATGGACTGTGAACCCTCAGCTAGTGAGGGATGAGAGTTGATGGCTACATATTTCAGGGTTCTTAACCCATGAAGGGACAATTCTGAGGAGTGTTCTACACAGCCTCTCAGAGGGTTACTGGTAGGATAGCACCCAGTTGCTAACAGTGGTAACCAGCTCATTAATCAACAATTTACTTCCTTATCGCACTTCCCCACCTGCTCAATGTGCTTTATGGGATCGCTTCTTCAGTTAACTGCAAGTACTCAAACCCTAAACCCAACCGAGATCCTGCTGTGTAAAACCACCTGTAATCTGGCATCAGTCTTCCTTTCCAACTCTTTCCCCCAGTATTGCCAATCTGAATCTTATGCCTCAGATAGTTTGGACTAATTGCCATCCCCCCACAAAATCACCAAGTTTTTCTTTTTCTTTTTTTAAAGCTTTTATTATTTTTTTTTTACTTTTATTTATTTTTATTTTTTTTTTGAGGGCAGTGTCACTGTCCCTCATATGTGGGACCCGGACTGGGGCCGCTGGCTTCCCAAGCCAGCAGTCAACCACCACGCCACTCGGCCGGCCCACCAAGTTTTTCTACCTCTGTGTAAAGCTGCCATAGCCACTACCAGAATACCCAATGCCACTGTCTCTACTATACCTTTGCAACCATTCTAGGCAAAAACGTCCTTCCCAGTTGACACTCCAATAGCTCTTAGATCCAACTGCATTGGATCTAATCACTTACCAGCTTGGTTATAAGTAATTCTGTCTCATTTCTGGTAGTGCAATAGCCTTTCCAGGGCCCATAATCTCCCCAAAACAATGCCTTCCCTATGAGCTGTGCTAAATATAGTTTGAATAATTGCTCAAATATTTAATTAATCATCTACACTCCTTCTTGAACTTCTCTTTCCAAAATGAGACTTCTCAAAGTTCTTTCTATATAAGGGACTTAAAGCTTCCAATTTTGCAATGCCTTCTTTGGAGGGGTAACCTCCAACGTTCCTAGAATTTTAATTTGATTTAAATTGAAAAAAAAAAAAAACGGCACAGGTGTCCATTTTGTTGAAAGAGTAATCTCTGAATTTTTCCCTTCTCTTTTTCTTTCAGTGGCTTTTGCTGCTGCTCTAAGCTCTATAACAAGTATCATGGATCATCTGTATCCAAATGATTTATAGCTCGAGTCTGAATGTTCCCATTGGGTCTTCTGTATTATCACCGGCTGGATTTTTCTTTTTAACATTCTACCACAGGTTTGCTAATACATTGAATTCTATTAAGTTATTTGCCTGCTCAGGGGAGAATGATCGTTTCCATGTTCAGAATTTGTCTTGCATAATCTTCCTGCTCCACATTAGTGTTCTAACACTCAGTGTTTCTATTTTGATAATAGACATGCTGGTTTCCCTCATTTGATCTAGCTATTAAAAATGCATGTAGTAAGCTCTCAGGAAGTCAGGTTTGCTTCTGTTTTTAGCATGATCCATATATATTGGTGCTGACCAACTTTTGAGTCACAAGTGGCTTTTTATTTCAAGAGATATGAATGTTACTGATAGAAACATTTGGTATTAATAGTTTGTCTATTTCACGGTTTGCTCTTTCCCTACACTTAGACTAAAGCCATTTCTTGCTGATAAAAATATTTTTTAAAAACTACCCATTCTTTGGCTCCACTCCCAGTCTCAATACGAGTTCTGTGGGTGCCAGAATTAACCATTTCCTGCACGAGGCTGCATCCTATATGGACATTAGATCTCCCATGATGCAATGTGAGTTCATTTCTATATTCACTAGCAACCGAGAACTAGAAGACCCTTAATAATGAGGCCTGAGGGAGTAGGCCAAGCTCTTTGTCTCTTCCCCACACACTTGCCAGGAGTTCTCTGCAAATCCCAACATGGTAGCTTCTCACCTTTGTGACGGATGTAAAGTCAAATCAAGCTCATCCTAGGCTATTGTCAATTCTAAGGGTAGGAGTAGATAGCCTCATTTTGTCATTAAGTCTAAGCTATAGTTTACCAAAAGTCATATGTTTGGGGCTATGGGGCACTTACCTGCTCTCTGAAGTGCTGGGGGGAAAACTTATTCCCCTTTTTCCACCTCCTTCTCATTCATCCCATAAGAGATGGAGTCAGGTTACTGGTAGATGCCCTCCAAGTATGGGGAGGTTCCATCTTGTCTCTCTGACTCAATATCTCAAATGTCAACTTACTGCTGTGTAATTCCTGTTTACAAAAGAGGAAGCTCATCTTTGAAAGATTTCTGGAAGTGTAGGCTAGGGGACTCCTCAAAAGATCAGAAGTTGGTACAGGATCTCCATCAAAGAGATTTAAAAACCACCCTCCTTCAGGTTGTCCCAAAGGCAATGCAGAAATGGTACAGTGGGTAGAGAATATTGCAGATCGTTGGTTCTCAGAATGCTCAAGGAAGGGATTTCCTTGGCATAGCATCCAGAGAGGTTAAGACCAAGAGGTCACAGAGCACGAAGCACCAGATGATGGCTGCAATTTAACATGCAGGACAAATGCCATCTTGGTCAAGCATAGTTTCCAAGGCTGCCTTCCATGTACAACTCTTCTGGGAGAAGACAAGATCCAGACACCCTGTGACAAAGATCTAGGGATGAGTGGGCTTGAGCAGTGGTCTTGGAGGTGATTGTGCTGAGACTTCACCACAGAGAAGGCAGGGCTCCATATTCTTATTTACAAAGAACATCAGGATTCCCATCAGGGGAGAAGAAGAGACTGAAGTGCCACCATCACAAGTTGTTGTTTGTAACCCTACAGAGGGTCTTGGCAGGGTAGAAACTTGCCAAGTAGAATAAGGCCTGGGCATGAGACCAAAGGCACAGTTGTCATCGTGACACTTCCTCTTCCTATTCCTTGGAATTATTACACCTGCGCATAAACAGGATACTTGTTGAGGATCCCAAGAGCAAGGGCAGCAAATTGGCAGAACTCTGCTCGGAACACGGGCAGGCGGGCAGTAGAGATCTGATAAGAGTTCAGGCTGGTCACATACCCCAAGAACTCAGGGCATTATGCCTGGTCTTCTCTGTCAGGATGAGAGAAGCCTAGCATCCTGGATGTGGGCTGGGGCGCTTGGATATAGGGCAGACCTGGATTCCCAGCTGCAGAGCAAGGAGGGTGAGCTAAGAGACAGCTTCCAGGAATGTAGCCAAAGTGACAAGCCAGCAGATGGTACAACTGAGGCAATGACCCAAAAGGGCTACAGAGACCTAGAATCAGGTCTCTGATACAGATATGAGGCCTGTGACAGTGTACGGTCCACACACAGCAGCAAATGAAACGGAGACTAAATTAGGCTAAAAAAGGATGAGGATTGGAAGAAAAGTGAGTCAGTCAGAGAATTACAGGAAGAGCTGAAGAGCCAGGTCTGGATAAGACAAAAGCCACGAGATCTCTGAACTCTGAGGAGCCTCTTTAAAGGCTGTCTTTGGAATGATTCAGCTGCTTCTGCCATTAGGACTAGCCTGGGGTTCTCAGGAGACTTTGAATGACCAGTCTGGGGCACAGGACAAGCAGAGTGGTGAGCCAAGGGCATCCTAATGGACATGCCCACCAGGATCACGGAGAATGTCAGGGAGAGTAGGGTATGGCTCCCAGGAGAACAGAGAAGAGGAAGTTCTGCACAAGGCAGCACGAGAGATATCCACGTTAGGGCAGCTGAACGACAGTCAGGGAGGGGTGTCAGAGGCTTGAATGGAAGGTAGAGAGAGCAATATGGAAAGATGCCCTGAGGCAAGCGCCAGCCTAATGTACACAGCCCCAGCTAGGCCTGAGGATGGAGCCATGAGGGGAGCTGCTCAGACACAGGAAGCAGCCATCAACTCCAACAGCTGGCCTGTAAGAGGACAGCAGCCCCTTTCTTTCTTGATTGAATCTCAAAGCACATAGTGTTGATATAGGAAATCTGTACCCCAGATTCTTGGCAGAGACTGATTATAGCTTCAAACTTTCTACTGCTCATTTCTTATCAACAACTCAGTTGTGACTAAAAATATATTTATAAAGGACCCGAAAACCAGGCAATACATCCACTTAATATTTTGATTGTTATTCCTGTATCATGTCCGATCATCTGGGTGAACTACATACCTGAGGTGATTTTCCTTTTTTTTCTTTTTTTGTGTACTGTACTTTTCTTTTGCACTCTGTCAACTTTACTAATTGTACTTTGATATTATAAGAAACAGCCTCATTCGTGTGAAGGTGGTAGTGAGGGTTTTGGTCACTAGGTGAGGCAGAATAGCCTTTAAGTAAACCCAAGGAAATTTTTCTTTCAATTCTTAGTATCAGTAAAAGTTATGATGCTTTTATGCAAATGTTTTATTTTGTCCTAGTTATACTTTATCCTTTTATATGGGTTTTGGTAGAAACTTCCTAGTTCTTCTTGGAGTGTTTCAGGATAGAAATAAATAAGAATATAGAGAAAAATTATTATTTCTTTTTAATTTAATTTTATTTTATTAGTTTCAGGTGTACAACACAATGCAATAGTTATACTCTTTACCCACCAAAGTGAAAACCCCCCTCCCCCAGTTCGCCACCCCACTCCCCCCCATATCATACATATCCATCACAACTCCCCTGACTCCCCTCCACAGTATACTCCACATCCCGTGACCATCCACATATTCAGTTGCAGTTGGCATACAATACTATACAACATCAGCTTCAGGTGTACAGTGCAGTGATCAAGCCTCTACTCCATCCATGAAGTGGTCTCCCTAACAAGACATGTGACTATCTGACATGCCACAAAATTTTTACAACATTATTATATTCCCCGAACTGTGTTTCGTATCCCTGTGGCAATATTGTAGTTGTCTATTTATGCTGTCTAATCCCTTCCCCTTCCCCCCCATCCCTACCCCCTTCCCAACTAGCATCCCTCAGTTTTTCCACTACATCTACGAGTCTGTTTACTTTGATCGTTCACTCAGCTCTTCAGACTCCACACACAAGTGAGATCACATGGTACCTGTCCTTCTCCGACTGACTTATTTCTCGCAACATAATAGTCTCTTCACAACATTATCAATTACATTCCCAGAACTGCCCCCATATCCCTGCGGCAACATTGTAGTCCCACATACACTGTCCAAAACCTTCCCCCTCTCCCTCTTCCCCACTCCCTCCCAGCCAGCAACCATCAGTTTTTCCTTTATATATGCTTGATATGACTTCAATCTTCTTAAATTGTCTCTCTGGCTTAGCTTGTTTACCCCTTTCTTTTGTTTAAAAAAGCCCTTTTAACATTTCTTGCAATGCTGGCTTGGTGGTAATGAATTCCTTAAGCTTATTCTTTTCTGAGAAGCTCTTTATTTCTCCTTCAATTTTAAGTGATAGCCGTGCTGGGTAGAGCAATCTTGGTTGTAGGCCTTTATTTTGTGTCACTTTGAGTATCTCCTGCCACTCCCTTCTGGCCTGCAGAGTTTCTGTAGACAAGTCAGCTGTTAGTCTAACAGGAGTTCCTTTGTATATAACCTGCTGTCTTTCTCTTGCAGCCTCTAGGATTCTGTCTCTGTCTTTAACCTTTGCCATTTTAACTATGATGTGTCTTGGTGTGGACCTGTTTGGGTTCAGCTTGTTTGGAACCCTCTACACTTCCTGGGCATGTATGTTGATTTCCTTTACCAGGGTAGGGAAGTTTTCAGTCATTATTTGTTCAAATACATTTTCGACCCCTTGCTTCTTCTCTTCTCCTTCTGGTATCCCTGTGATTCGAACGTCGTTGCGCTTCACCTTGTCCCATAGGGCTCTTAAACTATTTTCATTGTTTTTTATTCTTTGGTCTTTTTGCTGTGCCAACTGGGTGAGTTCTGCTATTTTATCTTCCAAATCGCTGATCCGCTCCTCTGCTTCATCTACTCTACTGGTGATTCCTTCAAGTGTGTTCTTCATTTCAGTTATTGTATTCTTTAGTTCTAACAGGTTGTTTTTTATGGTTTCCCTATCCTTCTTTATGTCCTCGCTAAGTTCCTTAAACATTCTTATCATCAGTGTTCTAAACAGTGTCTCTGAAAGGTTGGATCCCTCTGTTTCATTTGGTTCCATTTCTGGAGGTTTCTTCTGATCTTTTACTTGTGACATGTTTCTTTGTTTCTCCATTCTGGCTGTCACTCTGGGATTGCTTTGATGTATTAGATAGATCACCAGGAGAGCCCTGGCTGGATCACGCAGGCACACAACTCACGGCCCAACACTCCCAGGAAAACTCCCAGTCTCAGCCTGTCCCAATCAGCCACTCGCAGACCAGGCCAAGCAGCCCGACAATCAATCACCGGCCTGGCAACTCTGCAAGCGGAGTGCAGAGAGCAGAGACCCAAGGCGGCTTGCACGCTCCCTCGTCTCAGTGAACAGCCTGTTGTAGCCAGAGGGCACCTGCCCTGCGTTTCCCTGGCAACGCAGTATAAGCCGGGCAGAGGGTAGGGATCCAAGGCCGCATGCGTGCGCATGCACACACATACTTCTGCGCCAATTCCACCAGACCAATTAGGTCTTGGACCTGATCCTTCGTGTGAGGGCTCAAGCCCGACAAAATGGCGTCCTCAAGCTCCGCACCACGGGAACAATAGTCTAAAAACCTCCAGCCTTTGCACCAAAGGTGCTCAGTTCAGTCCGTCCCCGCAGGCTCCCGGCTCACACAGCCACTCCCTCCATCAGGAACCAGGTAAGTGCTCACCGGCGAGCAAGCCCGGGCGCCGGCCCCACTGATTCTCCAGCCGCTCTTAGCCTCACCGAGCTGAGTAAAGAGAGTCCTTACTAATTTATTGCTGGCTATATTAGAACTCCTCTTCCCGGCGAAGGAGCTCTGGGCTGGTGAGCCTGGAGTGCAGCCGGAGGGTCTCTCCCCCAACCAGAGAAGCCTCTCCACAGCAGGGACCTCCCTCACAGGGCTCGCCCTCTCTCGTCTCCGCCCATCCTACCAGACCCGATGCAGCTTCCTCTTTAAGTTCTTCGTTTAGTGGTTCTGTTCCTCCAGTGTTCCGGGGACCTCCAGGGTTGAATACTGTATAATTTGGTTGTAATTTTGGTGTGATCCTGGAGGCAGTTAGCACAGCGTCTGTCTATTGCGCCATTTTACCGGAAGTCTTGAGAAAAATTATTTTTTCAATCTTTTTACATCAGATAATTGCTATGGTACTATTGGGTTGTTGGTAAAGTCATGATGTATTTTTTTCTTTGTTTTTTGTTGCAAAAATGAGTCATGACTTTTCCGACAAGCAAATATTTTGAAGGGTAAATAAAACATTGGAAGCTATTTAATTAATTATGAAACTAGAAAACAATGATATAAAAAAACTTTACAACAGTAATACAAAAACAAGAAAAACTATAATCTCAATTATAAATATAGATATAAAAATCCTGAATAAAATGCCAGCAAATTGAATTAGCATGATGAGAGAAATAGAGTAAACCTCAGAGGTTTTATCAGAATGAAATCATAGTCTAGTAGTAAGAAATGCATTAATAATAAACATGTGGTCACATAAAAAAATCCTATGATTGTATCTCAATATATGTTAAAATGTTAACCTATATTCCACATCCCATGACTATATATGTGTTAAATTATAGTTGACATATAATATTGCTCAGCGGCAGTGGAATATAGTGTGGGGATGGAGTCAATGGAATTGTAATAGATATGTATGATATCGGGAATGGGGGAGCAGGGCAGGGGGGAGGGGAAGTCACTTTGTAAGGGGTGAAAAAAATAACTATTGCATTGTTTTGTACATATGTAACTAATAATAATAATAATAATAATAAAGTTTTAAAAAAATTGAAAAAATGTTAATCCTTAAAATTTCATACCCTCCCTTTTTTTTCCTATTTTGTTCTTGTATTTATTTATTTATTTATTTGTTTACTTGGTGTACTCTTTTTAAAATTAGTTTCAGATGTACAAAATGACATAGTAATTAGATATTTATATGCCTCACAAAGTGGTAATCTCAATAAGTCTATTACCCATCTGACACTGTATATAGTTATTACAATATTATTAACTATATTCCCTATCCTGTACTTTATATCCCTGTGACTTTTAAAATTTATAGTTGACATTCAATATTATTTTATATTAGTTTCAGGTGTATAGCATAGTGGTTAGGCATTTATATAATTTATGAAGTGATTCCCCTGATAAGTGTAGTACCCACCTGACACTACACAGTTTTTACTATATTATTGACTATATTCCCCATGCTGTACTTTACATCCCCATTACTATTTTGTAACTGCCAATTTGTACTTCTTAATCCCTTTACCTTTCCACCCACCCCTGCAAGTCCCTCCATCTGGCAACCATCAGTTTGTTCTCTGTATCTATGAGTCTGTTTCTGTTTTGTTTGTTCTTTAATTTTGTTCTTTAGATTCCACATATAAGTAAGATCATATGGTATTTGTCTTTCTCCATCTGACTTATTTCACTTAGCATAATACCCTTTAGGGGCAACCATGTTGTCACAAATGGTAAGATTTCATTCATTTTTATACCCATTCTTGACTCATTAGAGATCTCAATACACTCTCAAAAAAATATTTATATCAAACTGACAGCCATATTATTAGGAAAATAAGAGGGGGCATTCCCACTAAAATCAGGGATGAAATAAAGAGGCCCATTATTATCAACATAATTTATCTTGGTTTTATAAGCACTGGCCAATGGAACAAAAATATGGACTAAAACTTTGATAACATAACCATAAAAAAGTGGAAGTAACTATAATTCTATGTAGTTGCTAAGACTATATAGAGAAAACCATGATCTCAGGTTTTTATCAGAATGAAAGCATAGTCTAGTATTAAGAAATGTATTAATAAAAATCATGTGGTCACATAAAAATCCTACATATAAACATCAGGAAAAAAAAATGGCTGCATATAGATAAATGTCCAAAAACCCATGGCTACTCTATGTATTGGCAATAACTGTTATAAAGTCTAATGAAAAAGATTCTAATCACAAAAGCAAGAGAGGGGCCGGCCGAGTGGCGCACTGGTTAAGCGCTGGTTTTGGGATGCCAGCGGCCCCGGTTCGGATCCCACATGAGGGCCAGTGACACTGCCCTCTACAGCTAACAACAGCTCCACCTGGAGCTGGGCTGTGCGAGCCCCGGTGATGGTGTGGGCTGCAGCCCCTGCTGCAGTGGGCTGCCATAGGCTACAGTGAGTGGCCCGCAACCAGCGTGAGCGGCTGGCAGCCAAGCGTGAGCTGCCAATAGCCGCGATGAGCGACATCCAGAGGCCAGCGACCGATCTGCCTCATCCGGGAAGAGCGCAATGACGATACCAACAGCGAAGCAACATCCTCCGCAACTGAACTGAAGAACAAGAAGACGGCAACTTGTCTGTTCCCTTTCCCCGATTCCCCAACGCTGTTCCCCTCCACCAATACCCCAATAAAAAAAAAAAAAAAAAAAAAAAAAAAAAAAAAAAAAAAAGCAAGAGAAAATATAAAACACCTAAGAATAAGTTTACTAAGAAAACTGGAAACTACATGAATAAAACCAAAAAGTATTACTAAAATATTTAAAAGTTGACTACATGGAAACACAAATTATACTCTTGAATGGAAAATCTGAAAATTTTTGTACTTCCAAAGTCAATTTATAGGTTTACTAAAATACAAAATCCTTATGTAGTTTTGGGGACATTATCAAAAATGATTGTAAGAATACCTAGACAAATAAAGTAGATAATAATTGCTTACGCATTTTTGGTAAAAGAACAACACTGAGCAACCACTCCCCCCAAATAATAAGGTACAATAATTAATTCAGTTTGGCACTAGCATAGAATAGTTTGTAAAGCTAATGGGATATTACAGATGACCAAAACAGACTCTATCGTGTAAAGATTTTAAAATGATAAAATAGTCAAATAAGGAAGGACTGACTCATTGGTTAATTATTTGGGGGGGGAAATGGGTTTAAACCCTTACTTCATGAACTTTGGAAAATTAAATTTTGATAAAGAGTTTACAATAAATTATTAAGGCATTTAAATGCTAGATAAAAATCGCATTTAGTATTTGTCAAACCTCTGGGTCAATGAGAAATTTCTAAGCTCAAAAGCAATGAAAGAAAACAAATTCTGCTATTACCAATTCACTGACTAAATGCTTCCAAAGTGTGCTGTGGAGAATTTGATTAAATAACAAGGAAACTTTTTTAAAGTTAAAAAATGACTCAAATATAATCAGATAGAAAATGAGTACATATTTGTAACAAGGTTGATAGCATTGAGAGCCTTAATACACAAAACATGCACACAAATTATTAAGAATAAGGCCTTAATAGATAAATGGCAAAGAAAATAAATTGGAAATTGCCCAGGAGAAACTACAAATGGTTAATGAACAAATGTTCAATTTCACTGACACTTGATAACATATGATTTAAAGCAACAATATATTTTTCATCATCAAAACATTTTTAAGTGAAAATTATTAATTAACTTAGATCACATCTATTTTCTTTAAGAATTTAAATCAGTTGAAAAATACAATTAATGACTTACAAAATTATTTTGAAGGTAAGGAAATGAAATCAAATCTAAAATACGGTAAAACAATAAGCCTTCCACGATGCTGGAAAATGAGTCACAGCCTGGCTTCTGAAATCCCTACTGGCCAAATGGAGAAAGAAACACCCTCAATTGTAAGGCTTCATTTGAGTATAGATGTCAGTTGTTTTCCAGGGGCACAGTTTTTACGGGCAATGAAATCTGAGAGCAGGCTCTCTCCTACGTTTTTCTCAGGGGTCAGTGACAGACCATGTCTTCAATAACATCTGTACAAAGAAAGCTGTGTATATTTTTCTTTCACAGCATACCTTGATGTGAACCTCCATTTAGTTTTTTTTTTTTAAGTGGGAGAAGCATACAAAATTGGATGAGACAGAACATCATGAACTTTCCATTCTTATAGACCCCTGATGGCCTTTTAAATTAGTGCCACTATTTTGAGAGTTTATGGAAACAATTTTCAGTACATGCCAAGAGCTCTAAAGCCATTTCCACTATATGATTCAGTGATTTCCTTTCAGAGTCTATCCTAAGGTGAAATCCTAAAAACAGAAAACCTCAACTACAAAGTTACTAAATGCAGTATGATTTATAACAGCATAAAACTGGAAACAACTTAAATATCTAATAATAGAAGTCTGTCTTAGTATATTATGGTATATGGTAAACTTTATACAAATAGTTACAAAATATTGTGAAACCATGTTTCTAACAGTATAGGGGAATCATTAAATTATATTAAGAGAAAACCACAGGGTATAAAATTAGATATGCAGTGTAATCTCAACTACATATACAATGTCTAATAGAACCACACGAAGGAAATATTCAAAATGTCATTATTTTATATTTTTCTACACTTGTCATAAAAATGAGAGATATTTCTTTTTAATCACAAATAATAAATTTTAAAATTCATGAAAGATGGATAGTTTACTAAATAAATAGGTGTAATTGTTGTGCTTGGTGTATCCACCTCAATACCTTTCAATCTCCATACATAGGGAGCTAGGATAAGTGTTTTTTCATAAGTCTTTGATTTTTAAGATTTCTGGTTTGCTGTCTTCTGACAGATGTTCAGTCCTCTGGCCTGGAAGTATTGATATAGGGCATTTAAAAATAAACATTTTATAAAGTATATTTTATTTAATATTTTTAGTCACAGGTTGTTGGGTAATGTATTCTAAGAAAAAAAGTTATCAGACAAGTGATAAGATTATATTTTTAAAAACATTCATGTCCCCATTTGCTGAAGATGCATACACTAAAGATTCTGACCAGACTTTTGCTCTTCCTTGAAATCTTGATTTTATATTATATGAAATAATTCTGGGGGACCAAAACAGAGAATTATTTGACATTAAATAAGACCTATTAATAACATCAAAACCAACCTTTCACATATCAAAGATAGTAATAAATTAGAAGCTTTGTTTCAAGTTTCTTTTGGATCTAATACTTATGAGAAAAAGAAAGAAGAGAAAATAGTTTTCCATGTTGTTCCTTTGATTATTCATAAGTCTATCATTCTTAACATCTTGTTGTGTTTGATCTTAAAATCACTTTAACAGGAAAGTATTCACGTTAATAAAGCATCTTGATGTTCTCAGAACACTGATATTTAAAAGAAGAAAGGTGAAGGCAAAGTTGATCTCAACATCCTGACCATCTCAATCCAGTTCTTGCTAGAATATACTCATAAACTGGGTTTCCATGACAAAGGATCAGGAGAAGGAGGGAAAGAATGGGCGCCTTCCTTGAGACGTGAACTGTAAACTTCTAGTAGGCAGAATCAGTTTCTTCCTGATTTGCTCTGAGTAGGACATGGCACAATAACCTATGAAGAAAAGCGTTTAATAAATGATTTGGGGGATGAAGATGGAGCAAGTGATATGCAATAATGCAAAACTAAGATGTGTAAGCCAAGGGACTCACTCCAAGTAGAAACAGCTACTTACATAATATGTGTAATGCACATACTGTAGATTTTTGTGTATATTGTTTTGTTTTTTATTTGTTTTTGCCAAGGGTACTCTTCAAGGAAGACTCCTGCAGCCCGGGAGGAGCCCCACTGAAGGCACGGTCCAACCTCCTCTCCCATCCAGCGCCCGAGCTCCATGATGTCTCTAAAGAAGGCGGGTACCTTGAGATTGGCAATCTGCTTTCTCCTCTTGTCCTTTCTCAGATTTCTACTCCACACTCTCCTCCCCTGTCCAGAAGTCTAGTACTAGCTGTATTCTCCCCCCCACAGTCTGTAGCAATTAGGGTTTATTACTCAGTATACAAAATACTGGAATAGAGTAAGAGTAGAGGCTCATATTTATGATGCAACACTCTTCAAACTATTTTGTTATTTTCCTTCCTTACCTTCTCACTCCTTTATTGTTACTATTTACTTTATTCCTTTTTTACGTATGTTTGATTAACAACACTCATAGGCATCCAGGGTACATCTGTCTTTCTGAATCACCCTAAGAATACCATGTAAAACTATTTCAAAGTTGTTAATATCTCTTCAAATGTGTATTAGAAACAGAGTAAAAAAATTCAAATAAGTTCTTTAAGAACAAAATGCAAATTTCTGGTAGAAGCAAGGTGATCAAACTGTAGTGTTGAATAAAAAGGCTTGTTATAAAAAAATTCTCCACTTGTATATGTCTGAGTTCTTTGTTGTAAACAAAAGAGTATGAGACCATTTAATCAGAAAAGGACCTTATTAAAGAATATTAATTAACTCACAGTCTCTTAGAGGACCAAAGGATTAGGCTTAGAGCCTCCATAGTGGGAACTACTGATACTGTAACCCTACCACGGATAGAAGGCCAACGCCTTTACCACTGCTGCCCTCAAAAGCTAGATGCCTTCACCACTGCCTCTGCCAGGAAATGGCTAAGGCTAGTCTTTCCCACATGCTTTTCTTCTGGATTAAAGCCTTTCACAAAGATGTTCTAGGATTGGCAGCACCTAAAACACATATCTGTGCGTTTGCTATAAAGGAAGCTGAGAGAGTTGCTAGCTTCTCCCTAAGGGGGTGGAACAAAATGTTGGACATCTCATAAACATGTAGCATCACAGAGCAAGACAATTCAGTGGGGATAAACAATTCATCAGCTCCCAGAGGGAAAGGAGTCCTGTGGAGGGGCAATCACTTTCTGATTAGATAAAAGCAATCACATTTGATGATGCATGGACTAATTTTGTCTTCCAGTATAAGGCAGATCATTTTAATGGGCTAGGGAGGGTAGGGCGTTCATAGAGTTATAAGTAAGTAAACTACCTAGGGTGAGAGAAGGCAGGGCAGCATGGCAGATAAGTGGGATAACTCCCCATGTTTCTCCACAGCAGGCAAATCTGCATGCCTGCTTCATGGTCAGAAAAGCCCATGCAATTCAAAAGAGATACTGCTTTGTTCTCTGTGCCTCTGTAAGAGCTTATTTGGGTTTAATTAAAAGCAACTCCAATAACTTGGCTGACTGCCATGGTAAGAAATATATTAATTTTGGAACTTTCATTTTCAAATTGACCCAAGGAAATGACATGGTCCTAAATAAAAAGCCTTTCCTATGTCTCAGAAGTTTTTCTGCCAAGTCACCAGAGTAGAGAACTGTAGAGCAATAATAGAAATTGAACATAGGAAATTTGCGTAGTTTTTTTTTTTCAGGTACAATAAAACCCTGATACCTAAATTCACATAACCATCTGTCAGAGCCCTCCCTAATTCTCCTTTTCCTGTACTCCAAAAATTGCATCAGATGAAAAAAACCTACCACGTCTTTATTAGACAAAGATGACAGCCAGTTTTATGAATATTTTAGGGGCCACTAAGCTACTGGCCTCAGTGATAAAGAAAACTCAGGAACATTTGAACTATTTCAGTTAAATATCCCTTCCTCATTTTGTATACTAACAGGATAAAAAATGAACCAAAGTGTATACAACTCCCTATAAAGAAAATAACATTTTTGTTTTGCATTTGACATGACTATCATTCGGCAGATTATTTGATCCCTTTCTGTAGTTCTCTCGGTGTATATTTATCTCAAAATGCCCATTTTAGAAAGTTTCAAGTGAATGAGCACAGTACTGTAAAGTTTAGAGGGCACATTTCTATGCCTCTGTGTATCCTATATAATCCTGCATACGGCAGGACCGCAATATATATTAGTTGATAAAGATGATGTTTGGTTCTCTGTTCCACAAATAAGAGTTTAGAAAGGAGAAGGTCTGATCTATTATTCACACATTTAAATAAATCTTACCCAGAATATAATTTGAAGTGGGAGGAGGACAGAGTTTTATTTCTTTTTTTCCTGACGTGGCTATCTTCTGAAACAAACTAGGTCACTTGATGGAATAAAGATGGAGTATCTAGTATTTAAGAAATTGCTAGAAAATAATATGGGAAAATTATTTTAACCGTTTGTTTCTGATAATAAAAATAATAGAAAACATTTACAGAACCGAATGTTGCATTCTTTATCATAAGTCAGAAAATTTGAAAAAAATTGATTCTGGGTGGTAAGCACACAATGTGATATACAGATGATGTATTATAGAACTGTACACTTGAAACCTATGTAATTTTACTAAACACTGTCACACCAACAAATTTAATTTTAAAAAAAGAAGAAAATTTGTGATTACTTACTGAACTTTGGAAGTGACTTAATTCATTCACAGTAAGGTATAAAATTTTGAATAGATGCCCAAGATCATGGTAGAGTATTATAATAGAGTTCTATAAAATCTACATGTATTTATCCTAGTATTCTGAAATTATCTTGAAGTATTCTTATTTATATTTTAAACCATGATTAGATTTGCTTTGTAATACTAATTTCAAATTTCAACTTCTAGTCACACTCATATTATAAAGCAAATTATCTCTCAATTTATTCTGTTCCAAATTTAATTCTGTAATAATGTAAAATAGGATATTCAGTACTTGGAATATTTTTCAGCACTTGGGAAGTTCCTATTCTGTGTCTATATTTTAATAAGCACTTAAAAGTATGTAATTGCCAACATTTATTTCACTTCACTCTAAGCTGTTGCTCCATAGAAATGAGAATTGAATCCATCAGCCATGACAGTTGGAACTCGGTTCTAGGCTGGCTTCAGGTTAGTCAATCAGGATTGGACAGGAGATGATTAGGGTGGATTTGTCCTGTAGACCACCCAAATGTTGCAAAGAGCTCAGGTAGATAGGGTGGATTTTAATGCACCCCAGGACAGATCAAAGAACTGAAAACGGCTCCCCTGGAACCGGGCATAATCCTCACATCAGACCCAGACCATGGCTGCATTATTCATGGTCATGTCAAGAGAGGTAGCTCAGGCATAGAGACAGTTTCAGGACTGTCCTTGGTACCTTTCTTCTTACCACAGCCAATCTCCTGTCTGCACATGTTCCCCTGGCATTAATTCAGACAGAATGCCTGGCTCATAGTAGATTTATCAAACAAATAAATGCAAAGAAGAGAAGTCAAACAGGTGAGAATGATACTTTTGTGTGGAACGAACTGTAACCATACCTAAAAGAAATGTTCTCTCTGAAATGAAAAAATGGCCATTCAGTAGTCCCTATAAAGTACTGCTCTAGATAAATAAAGGGCACAGAAAAAAATACTGAGTAATTCCATTTACTCATAAACATTGAACCTGTTTCAAAGAACAACATATTTTCTGTTTGTCATAATTTTCCAGAATGGCCATAAATTTTGATCAAAATTACTAGATCAACTGGTGAGGGCTTAATTTAACCCAGGATAATGATAACAATAATTGCAGCCAGTATCATCATTGCTCTATACTTTTACATAAATTATAATTCCTAATACTCAAAAAACCCTTAAGTAATAGGAACTGATATGCATTACAGGTGAGGAAACTGAGTCTGAGAGATTAAATAGCCTTATCCAAGTTCACATATCTAGTTAAGAGCCAAACCAAAATTCAAACCATGTGAGTAAAGGACTGCAGCTCTGGTTATACTATAAAGCTAATTATATATATATATAATCCCTCTAACCTTTTTTCTTTTCATTAATTGTTATTAAGTTTCCATTTCTATTACATCTATAGTATAGTATTCCATCTCTAGTACCTTAACATGTAATAAGATGATTGATCCTCACCATACCTGATGAGATTATAGAACTGATAGTGGGGTTTTCTTTTCATGGACAAGGGAAATTGAAGCTCAGAAGTTTTGACAAAGCTGGACCCAGAACTCAGTGATCTTTTTCATAGCACATGCTGCCTTCTTGAAGCACATCTCAAAATTAACAAAGAATGGGTATTAAAGAATCACAACTATGAAACTGGATCATCTCCTTACGCCTTATACAAGAACAAATTCAAAATGGATTAAAGACTTAAATGTAAGACCTGAAACCATAAAAATCCTAAATGAAAATATAGGGAGTACATTTGCAGACATTACCCGGAGCAATATTTTTACTGATACATCCCTACGGGCAAGGGAAGTAAAAGAAAAAATGAACATATGGGATTATATCAGACTTAAAAGTTTTTTCACAACAAAGGAAACCATTAATAAAACAAAAAGGAAGCTTACTGAATGGGAGAATATATTTGCCAACGATATATCTGATAAGGGGTTAATATCCAAAATTTATAAAACACTCATGAAACTCAACACCAAAAAAACAAACAACCCAATTAAAAAATGGGCAGAAGATATGAAGAGACATTTCTCTAAAGAGGACATACAGATGGCCAACAGGCATATGAAAAAAGTTCAACCTCACTGGTCATTAGGGAAATGCAAATAAAAACCACCATGAGATACCACCTCACTCCAGTCAGAATGGCTATCATCAACAAATCAACAAACAACAAGTGCTGGCGGGGCTGTGGGGAAAAGGGGACCCTGCTGCACTGTTGGTGGGACTGCAGATTGGTGCAGCCACTATGGAAGTCAGTATGGAGGTATCTCAAAGAACTGGAAATAGAGCTACCATTTGACCCAGCAATTCCACTCCTAGGTATTTATCCTGAAAAAACCAAGACACTTATTCAAAAAAGTTATGCACCCCGATGTTCATAGCAGCACAATTTACAATAGCTAAGACTTGGAAACAACCAAAATGCCCGTCAGTAGATGACTGGATTAAGAAACTGTGGTATATTTATACAATGGAGTATTACTCCGCTATAAAGAAGAATGAAATCGTGCCATTTGCAATGATATGGATGGACCTAGAGACTATAATGTTGAGTGAAGTAAGTCAGTCAGAGAAGGACAAATACCATATGATCTCACTTATATGTGGAATATGAAAAACTGTATGAATGAGCAAAGTAAACAGAAACTGTCTCATAGATATAGAGGAAAAATCAGGGTTGCTAATTTGGAGAGGAATGGGAATGAGGGAGAAGGGGAAGGGATTAGACAGCAAAAATAGGCAACTACAATATTGCTACTGGGATAGGAAAAACAGTTTGGGGAATATAATTAATAATGTTGTAAATATTCTGTGGAATGTCAGATGATCATAGGTTTTGTTAGGTAGACCATTTCATGGATGGAGTAGAGGTTTGATCACTGCACTGTATTACTAAAGTGGAGGTGGTATACCTACTGTAATTGAATATATATAGATAGTCACGGGATGTGGATTATACTGTGGAAGAGAGTCAGAGGAAGAATAATAGATATGTATGATATGGGGGGTGTGGGGGGGTGTATTGGGGGTGGGGGGTTTGTCACTTTGGGGGGTAAAATGTATAACTATTGCACTGTGTTGTACACCTGAAACTATTGGGGGTGGGGGGGTTGTCACTTTGAGGGGTAAAATGTATAACTATTGCACTGTGTTGTACACCTGAAACTAATTAAAAATAAAATAAAATTAAAAAAATAAAGAATCACAACTGATTACCTAAAAGCAAAATGAAACCAAACAAAGTCCAGACCAGAATTAGTGATAGAAATCATTTTTTTTTAGATGTGTAAAAGACAAAGCTGTTGAAATATTATAGCCTACAAAATGGTATTTGACAATGAAAATGTCACATTTGGTTTTTGACTGGTTTAGCTCAGAGAAGAACAGATCAACCTCACAGTGTCACACACCAATCAATTAACATTCTTCTAGTTCATAAATCAAGACTGAACCACAGAATCAAAATATCTGTTATTTGACCCGATGGCTGGTACATTCTGGACTAAAAATATATTCCTTTCATTTCAATTCCAGAGACTAGCATTGTATCACAGAGCTCATGTCAATCGTGGAGTTTTGTTGAGCAACATGACATAGAGTCATGACCTGAAGTGTTGAGCTGAAAGACAAATGATACTTGAAACGAAAAGAAGGTCAGCTATCCTCACACACAGATACTTGTTATAGGTTTTAGAATCCACAATAATTATCTGAAATTCTTGAGTGTTTCATTCTTTTTTGGCCCATGTTGAAAAACTTGGAATTAGGACACCTTGTACATATTGTTATATTAAATCCTAAAAGGACTGCATCAATTTAGTCTCCCATCAACAACTTTACTACATCCATCTTCAATAGCTCTAGGTATAGTCATTTCAACATTTGATAATTTAATAAAGAGAAATATTATTTTGTTGTTTTATTGGTATGTCTTTATTATTAGGGTAGTTGCACATTTTTGGGTTTATTAGCTAAGCAGTCACATGGTATCCTCTGTGAATTTCTTACTCATATGAAATATTAAAGTCTACATGTTTTCTTATAGATTTGTGAGTATATTTTATAAAGATAACTTTTTATTTGTTACAAATTGCTACAAACTTCCATTATTTATTTTTGTTTTAAGTATGCTTTTCTTTTCCCCCTATGGGAGATTTTATTTATTTATTTATTTATTTATTTTAAATTTATTTATTTTTAATTAGTTTCAGGTGTACAACACAGTGCAATAGTTATACATTTTACCCCTCAAAGTGACAACCCCCACCCCCAATTCGCCACCCCACTCCTTCCCCCCATATCATATATATCTATTACTCTTCCTCTGAGTCTCTTGGATGGAGTAGAGGTTTGATCACTGCACTGTATACCTGAAGCGGAGGTTGTATACCAACTGTAATTGAATATATATAGATAGTCATGGGATGTGGATTATACTAATTATGCTTTTAATTTAAAGAACTATAAACTTTTTAAATTCAAATGTAGACACTTCGCTTTGTGATCTGGCTTATTATTATTATTATTATTATTATTCTTTCAATTGGGGAATTGGCAGAGTGGAACAGCATTGGGGAACCATGGAAGGGGAGCAGACAAGTTGCTGTCCTTTTGTTCTTCAGTCTAGTTGTGGAGGACGTTGCTTCACTGGCCCATGTTGGTGTATCGTCATTGTGCTCTTCCCGGGTGAGGCAAATCGGTCACCGGCCTCTGGATGGTCGCTCACTGCGGCTATTGGTAGCTCACGCTGGCTGCCGGTCGCTCACGCTGGCTGCCGGCCACTCACTGTAGCCTATGGCAGCCCACTGCAGCAGGGGCTGCAGCTATGCCGAGCCCAGGGATTCATGCAGCCCAGGTCCAGGTGGAGCTGTTGTTCACCATCTTAGCTGTAGAGGGCAGTGTCACTGGTCCTCATATGTGGGATCCGAACCAGGGCCGCTGGCATCCCAAGCCAGCTCTTAACCAATGCACAACTTGGCCAGCCCTTATTATTATTTTTTAATCCGGACAAGTATCAGGGACGTTTAAATGCTTTCCTGTCTTTGGTTTTCCTTTAAAGAAATAACCTATCTAAATTTGATGAGCAGGAAGAAAAATCACGTATTTCTAAACTTAAGACTCCTCTTGCTTTTATTCTATTACTTAGTACAACTCTGAATTGTTACAGGTTACTGTCTTGTGATGCTTTATTCCAGTGCATACAGATAAAAGCCATCAGTGAGAACAGAGGCTTATAAACAGATTTAAATGCCAGAGTTTTAAATACTCTGGAGGGTTTTGATCAGGAATTGGGAGAGGAATACTAAGGTGGTAAATCCTTTATAAGGAAAAGAAAAAGAGAAGAAATGGATGATGTCTAATGAACAAAGGAGTGAAGGGATACCGCCTTACCAATGCAAATTTCAGTGTTCTCCAGCCTTTGTGGTGAACCCCATTATTACCTGGGATTCATCAGGATCCCCAAGTCTCTGACTATGGAGATCCCTTAGAGATGAGCCCCAGGATTTTTCTGCACATCCTCTCTGCTGCTTGTCAGTGAGGTCTTCTTGCTGGGTTTGCATACTCCTCCTCTAACCACTCTCTTTGAAGAGAAATATTGTGAGAATATTTCAAAGATAGAGAGTTTTAATCATGGAAGACAAGGAATGTTATGGTATTTGCCCTGTGTTGAGAGCAGATAATAATACCACTTATAGCATCTCTTCAACCCTAAACATTTTTTTTGACGCTCAGCATTTTTATGAATATGACTTGAATACGTTGGATAGCGTTTAACTAACATCTATAATATGAGTGATAGTACTTATAACAAGAGCAAATACTGATCAAGCTCTTACTGTTAGGCATTATTTCAAGTGCCTTACATATATTAATCCCTACAATGACTCTATGAGGTATGCACTATCATTGGCCACATTGTGCAGATGAGGAAGCCAAAGCACAGAGAGGTTGGGTGAATGGCCCAAAGTTACACAGCTAACAAATACGGAACTAGCAGGAATCAACCTGTGCTGTCTGGTTCCCAAATTTCTGCTCTTCGTGCCTGTGACATAACCGTGTGCTTGTGCAATCTGTTCTGCCTTGAGTAGAAATGATAATATCACTAATACCATGTGGCATAACTATTGAAGCCTTTGTTACAAAATAAAATGAAAATTAAAGAAAAATAAATGTATAGTCGAAGCTGCTACTTACTGAAACACCAGCTTTCTCTGCTGCTCCTGGGAATGTATTTAATGCAGAACTCCCTCCGCCCCCACCAAAAAAAAAACCCCCAGAAAACAAAAACCAACAAAACTCCACCAAAACCAATAACCCACAAACAACAAAAACAAAACAATTTGCTTCCTCCCGTTCTTACTGACTTTCAACCCAAACTGACATTACAGCAGACCCCCTTATCCTCAAGGGATATCTTCCAAGACCCCCCAGTGGATGCCTGAAACCACAGATAGTACTGAACCCTATATATACTGTTTTTTCCTATCCATACATACCTATGATAAAGTTTAATTTATAAATTAGGCACAGTAAGAGATTAACAATAATTAATAATAAAATAGAGCAATTATAACAATCTACTGTAATAATGGTTATGTGAATGGCTTTGGGCCATTATTAAGTAAAATAAAGGTGACAAACACAAGCACTGCAATACCACCACAACTGCTTTGCTACCCGAGATGGCTGCTAAGTGACTAATGGGCGGGTAGAGTGTGGAGATGCTAGACAAAGGGATGATTCATGTCCCAGGTGGGACAGAACAGCATGGCATGAGATTTCATCATGCTACTCAGAAAGACACACAATTGAAAACTTATAAACTGTTTATTTCTGGAATTTTCCCTTTAATATTTCAGACCTCTCAGTTGACTACAGGTAACTAAAGTCAAGGAAATTAAAACTGCAGGTAACAGGGGAATATTGTTGTGTAATTACGACATGTTAAATAGAATCCTAGCACCTTAGAATTGGGCTCATCTAGTCCTACCTGCCTCCCACCTACTGCAGAAATCCCTTTCACAATAGTCCTATCAACCATCACTCAGCTCTAGAGGGAACACCACCACTGACATGAGCTCACTAATTAGTAAAATGGTCTCTGAGGTGGTATTAAAAGATAAGCTGAGACACATTAAACATTTTAAGAGTTTATTTGAATAAAAATGGATTTGAATTGGGCAGCATCCACTCTAGCAAACAGAAACCAGCTCTGAGGAGCTCTACAAAATGAATGACTTTCGTAGGCACAAGGGAGCCGGAACAAGGAAATTATACTCAGCAAAAAAGGCAAGTTGGTTATTGAAAGGTCGCTTTCCTTTAGGGGAAAGCAGGGGTCTATCAGCTAGATTACCTAACTAGTGCTGATCAGGAGATTCTTTTTTTTTTCTTCTTTTTTTTTTAATTTCTTCATCAAAACTTTCATGTTACTTTTTAAAATTTTTTCAATTATGAATGACATTCAATATTATATCATTTTCAGGTGTATAGCACAGTGGTTAGACATTTATATAACTTATGAGGTGATCCCCCCAACCCCGTACGTCTAGTACCCACCTGATACCATGCATACTTATAATATTATGAACTATATTCCCTATGTTGCCTTTTACATCCCCGTGACTATTTTGTAACTGCCAATTTGTACTCCTTAACCCTTTCACATTTTTTACCTGGCCTCTTAACCTCCCTCCCACCTGGCAACCATCAGTTTTTTTCCCTGTATTTATGAGTTTGTTTCTTTTTCCATTGTTCATTTATTTGATTTGTTAGATTCCACATATAAGTGAAACTATATGGTATTTGCCTTTCTCTGTCCAGGCAATTATTGATTGACTGGTTTAAGATTCCATTTCGGATTGAGCTGGAACTGTAATTAAGTCAGGTCTTGGTTTGGTTTCGTGGGGCTTTAGCATAAGTGCCTCCATTTTGAGCCTGTTTTTTGGGTTGTTTTTTTTAACAATAGTTAGTTTTGTTACCTACGGTTAAAATTTGCCAAGTTCTAAAGTTCATTTATATGCTCATCAAATGTTTGCTGAATCCCTCAGTGTGTTGACCACCACCACGAACCCATGGACTGAGATATATATATACATCTATATCTATATCTATATCTATATCTATATCTATGTCTATGTCTATGTCTATGTCTATGTCTATGTCTATGTCTATATCTATATCTATATCTATATCTATATCTATATCTATCTATCTATCTATCTATCTATATATATACCTTGTTTTCAAGAAGCTTACTATTATAATTCTCTTAAGTTAGAATTTTGCTTGTAATGATAGAGTATCCATTAACAGCATAATGATTTTTTCTTATCAATCACATACAAGTTCCTTAAATTGTTTTAAAAGCAATCAGCAAAGTGCTTTAGCCTCATATTGGGAACAACCCCAATGCCATCAAGAGCAAAATGGAAAGTCTCCCTGTGGTCGATTCACACTACAGATACACTCGGGGAATACCACGCAACCCCAGAGTGCACAATCTGCAGCCACCACAACCACACAGGTGAATCTCATGGACATAATTTTGAATAAAAGAAGGCCAACAAGAAACTACATCCTACCCGATTTTGTTTATGATTATATAAAATTCAAATCTGGCAGAACTAATCACTATGATTAGAAGTCGGATCGTGGTTACCCTGGGGGTTGGGGAATAGTGACTAGGAGAGACCTGAGGGTGCTGGGAAAATTCTGTTTCTTAATCTGGGTGCTGGTTACTCAAGTGTGATCACTTTGTAAAACTTCATCAAGCTGTACATTCGAGATATTTCTTCTTTCCTGTATACACCCGACATTTCAATCAAAAGTACACAAAGAAAAAACAGTTAGTAGAAACATTAGAAAAAAGTCCATCAGACTTAAGGAGAACATGGGGCAGATAGTGGCCAAAATTCAATTCATATTCTTCAGTGGAATACATATAAGCACTCAGTTCAGAAGATGGATTGGAAGAGAGCCAAACCATTACCATTAATAAATATAGTCTTGGGGAAAAAAATAGCCCCAATTTCCGTAATGGGAAAAAGTCACTGGCAGAGCTCTGCAGCATAAAATGAAGGAACAAGGGCGGTCACAGTGAGTGCGACCTTCCCTGAGATCTGAGGCGTTATGCTGCCCACAGGTCACCCGTGAGCATCACGGGGGGGAAGCGCGGGTCCAGAGCCAGAGATCTTTCTGGCTCAGAGCCACAGGATTCTTTATTTAAAAAATGCTGACTTGGCAGTTCTGTTCCTTATTATGAGAGCACTGCTTTATGGTCTTTGCATTTTATTTGAATGCTTTAGCGCTGTGGAGTGTACGCTGGCTATTAGAAAATAAGTTCTCATTCAGTTGGAAAACCTTTTGAAGTTTTACATTTGAGACAGTGATCCTTCGTATAATCATATGGATTGGAGCTGAACAGTCAGTTTTGAAATAGATATATATTCCGTTTTTAGAGTTCCCTCAGTAATCATCCTCTCCCCTCGTCGTTTCTGCTTCTCTTTTTTAAGTCCCAACTCAAATGCCACATCCTCCATGCAGCCTTCCACATGGCCCCTTCAGAATCCATGGCTTTCTCATTTTCTCCTGTTGAATTTTGTTTGTATCTTTATTTTAGCACTTCTAAAGGGAGATATCATGGTACAGTGGTATAGTGGCCTTTGAATTGTAAAGATCAAGCTTTCTTAATTTCTCTGAACAAATTTTCTTATTTTCCCAGTTACATAATTGGGTTATTCTGAAGATCAAGAGCACCCATAACACATCTGGCATAGCGAAGGATTCAAAGGAAGACACTCAATTACCCCTCACCCTGCTTTTTTTCTTTTTTCTTCAGCTAACAATGAATTACCTTCTAATATGTGATAAATCTTATATATTAAGTTTAGTCTTTAGTATCTGCGTCTTCCCACTAGATCATGAGCTCTACACACTTGTCTGTTTTTTCTTCTTTGCTCTTTTTTAAAAATTAGTTTCAGGTATACAAAACAATGTAGTGATTAGATATTTATATACCTCACAGAGTGATCACCCCAGTAAGTGTGTTACCCATCTGACACCGTACATAGTTATTATAATATTATTGACTATAGTCCCTATGCTGTACTTTACATCCTCATGACCGTTTTTTAAAAATGATAGTTGACATTCAATATTATTTTATATTAGTTTCAGGTGTAAAGAGAAGTAGTTAGACATTTATATAATTTATGAAGCGATCTCCCTGATAAGTCTGGGACTCATCTGACACTATACATAGTTTTTACAATATTATTGACTTACTGTACTTTACATCCTTGTGACTATTTACATCCCTGTGACTATTTTGTACCTACCAATTGTACCTTCTAATCCCTTTACCTTTCTCACCGACCCCCAACCCCTTCTTTCATCAGTTTGTTCTCTGTCTCTAAGAGTCTGTTTCTGTTTACTTTGTTCATTTATCCTGTTCATTAGATTCCACATATAAGTGAGATCCTATGGTATTTGTCTTTCTCAGGCTGACATATTTCACTTAGCATCGTACCCCCTAGGCCCATCCATGTTGCTAATCACACTTGTCTGTTTTGTTACTGATGAGTTCCAAATGCCTAGAATGGTCCCTTGCAGCATTGTGGGTGCTCCAAAAATATGTGGAAAATGAATGAATGAATTCATTCTCACCCCTCCTGCTATGCCAGCAAAAAAGCCTGGCAGATGTATTAACTAGCTTTTTGAGGGCAGGAACCCTCCTCCATGCAGTTTCATTTAGCCCTCACAGAGCATGGCTTAGTGTCTTGCAAATAGCAGGCTATTGAGAAGTCAATAGCAAGTTACCTTGCTATTAATGCTTATACTTAAAAGCAATATAAAATAGATTTAAACAATAAAGTTTAGAGCAACAAAACCTTGGCATTAGCAGCATAAAAGAGCATAAGCAACTTTGCCCCAAAGCAACATTCTGGATCACAATAGATTAATTTCTGTGTTGTTTGGTTTAAGACTGCTGCTAACCCACTTAATACATATCAGTGTAGAAAAGTGAGAGAAGAGGAAATCAGAGTCAAAAGGGAGAAATGCTTGATATTATTAAATGATAATAATTTCTGCTTTATTTTATTTATTTTGCACTACAGAAGAATGAATGGTGTGCAGATATACATAAAGAATTGAAGCAAAATGCTTGGACAAAGCACTGGAAACCATAAAAATAAAGTGACTACTATACTCTGTGGTGTTTGACTTACACTGAATGAAGTTTAGCAGCATAATAAATCTCCTGTGGTTTCATTTAGAGAATGAAATACTCATTGGCTCATGTATGGGAATGGCATGGGGTTTGGGGGTTGTTACCAAGCAATAATAAGTATATTTGGGGCTCTCCTGAATTCTAGGAGAGATAGAAGACATAGTGGTTAATCATCTGGGCTTTGAAATCCTGCAGCCTGAATGTGAATCTGGGTTCTACCACTTATTAATTATGAGTGACTTTTGACAACTTACTTAAGCTCCATGACAGTTGGATTTGTGCAGAGTAAGCGATGAGAGAGAGAGAGAGAGAGAGAGAGAGAGAGAGAGAGAGAGAGAGAGAAGCTGCAGTCTTTTTATCTTAATCTTGAAAGTGACATATCAACAAATAAATACTTCTTCTATATGTTATTGGTCTCACACACCAATCTTAGTACAATACAGGAAGACTACATAAGAGTGTAAACATGAGGAAGTTGGGATCATGGGGGGCCATCTTGGAGGCTGGCTATCACAGATGGTGGCTAAAACAGTTAGGGGCTGGCATAAATTGCCCTCTCTCTCTCCAAATAGGCTTCCCATGTAGCTAGCTTGGGCTTCCTTCTTCCCTGCAACCTCAAGGTAATCAGGTTTCTAACAAAGCAATTTGCCTTAATCAGAGAGAGAATTCTAAGGCATAATGTGGAAGTTGCCAGCCCTCCTAAATCCTGGGCTCAGAAATACTGAAACCACATCTGACCACATCCTATTGGTCAAAGTGGACACAAAGTCCAGTTGGTTTCAAGGGCAGGAGAAATAGACTCCACCCCTTGGCAAGGTCGTGTTGCAACGAGGATGTTGGATCAGAGAGGTCAATCGCAGCTATCATTGAAAACACAGTCAGTCTACCACCTGTGGTAAAGGAACATGCAAAGGGAGTGGCAGTGGTTCTTTAGGAGAGGTTAATACTAAGCGAGGCTTTGACATAACTTGAGACCTGGGGTTGGAGAGAGGAGGTCCAAAGCCAAGAGCTGTCCGGACTGGGCACACTGCAGCTGGAATGGCAGGGGCCGGAAAGTGTGAGTCACTTGTGGGGACGTATGGCAATTTTCTTGGCAGGAACAGGAAAGTCACATCAGGGACAGGCAAGAGATGGGGATGGAGACAACTGCCAAAGGACCCTAAATGCTAAACTGAGAACTCAGACTTAGAGGGAGTCTACATAGATTTTGAAGAAATGATACCCTTAGAAATACTTTTGAAGCAGGGGACTTGACACTTATGAAATATTTACTGTGTTCCAGGAACTTGGCTAAATACTTTGCATACGTTAGTCTGTCTACTTCTTACAGCAAGCCTACAAAGTGAGTATATCTTCTTCATTTTTCTTAGGTGAGAAAATTGAAACTTAGGGAGTTTGAATGACTTGCCAAAGTTTGTAAAGCTAGTAAGTGTCATATCTGGGCTTCGAACTCAGGTCTGTTTGAAACCCCATACTCTCTATTCAATCATTTGTTGTTATTGTAAAATCCCAAGAGAAACAAATCTTTTGGGTGTTATCAAGAAGAGACACCTAAACAAGGTGGACCCAAGGGACTGCCTTGTAGTAAAGTAACCAGACCATGTGGGCAGCACCCTGGACAGAGCCAGGAACTGCTGTGAATGGGTGGGCCTGGTGTTACATAGGGTGTGGTATGCTGCTCCAAGGTCACAGGGTGGGACGGAGAAACCACGGGCTGAGAAAGGTGGTAGACATAGGCAAAAGAGCTGCCCTGGTTGAGAAGGCAGAGCAGGGGGAGTTGTCTCTCTTCCACCTGTGATGGTTGTCTTTTGTGACAGCTTTGGGAAGAACGTGAGGGAATAAGATGAGCTGAATGAACTCTGATGCCACTGTTCTGTGCACATCTAGGGCTGAGGGGTGGCCCAAGAGGCTGGTGTCCATCTGGATAAGGGGCTGTAAAAGGAGCTTGGGCGTGCAGGTAAGGATGTCCACACACGTGTTCATGAGGCCCTTTGACACAAGGGAAAAAGATGGATGTGGGAAGAGATAGGATCTGACTGAGGACTGGGGCCAAACTGACAGAATCTGAGGTTCTAACTTTGAATCTGGCCTTCCAGTTTATTCTGAAGGTAGGAGGATGGAGTATATTTTTATCTAGCATTGGTTAGCTTATCTATAACTTTAAATATTTAGATGTACGGAGCATGGACCTCTATTTGTATTCCGGCCCAAACCCTGCAGGATTGGGTCTGTGAATGAATCCTGACCCCCACACAAACTTGAGAAGCTATTCATTAGACCCATTCTGTCCCCTCTGCTGCTCCCAGTCGGCTCCACTCAGTGCCTCACACCTTAGTTCCCCAGACCTGACGATGGGAGTTCTTGACTTTGTGCCTTGAGACAAGTAGAACTTGCCTATTTTGGTAAGCTGTGCTGCCACAACTTCCCCTATTTCCTGAAGCAGATGATTTGAAACTGGCTGTATCCCTAGTTTCTTGGCTTGAAAACATGTCAAGAGCAGCATTCAAAATCCTTGTGACCACAGAAGGTAGCCAGCACTGCAAGGTTCCAGAGCTGTGAATGAGGGCTCAGCTGGTCTCACCATACCGTTCCCTCATCATAGACTTTCCAGAGGCTGAGAGAGGCCTGGCTTCCACATTCAGTGTATGCAAATGTTCATATTTAGCCCGTTCTCAGTGAAAGAAGCATCCAGGATTTAAAACGTTATCTCCCAACCAAATTGTTCTTCCTTTCCAGGGCTGCTTTCTTTGTGCCAACTCCCACGTACCAGCCTACAATGTAATTCCAAGTCTTCACAGAATTTAATATTGCACCCCTATTCAAATGAATATTTTAATTTGGCACATCAAGACCGTTTCTGCATCTTTTATTTGATGATATCAAAGGCATTTTCTGTTGCATTATTCAGAATCCTTTGAAGAAAATCCCATGCAATAAATTCATCTTATAATTCAGTGCCAGGAAACCATTTTACTGGAAGAACTGGAATGATTTCTTTAAACAGCTCATAGTTGACTTTTTAACCCATTATTTTTCCTTTTTGCATTGGCTGCTAAGAGTCTCGGAATTAAATTTAGTACTCACAATAATTATCTTATTCAATTATCTCCTGTGTTCCTTAGTCTCACTTGTTTCACCTTTTAACTATTCTGTTGTATATGTATTTTATGTTTTACTGTTAAAATACTTAATTCTTTTTTTTAGAAGCAGGTAGATGTGCACAGCTTATTATAAGTAAATAAACTTACAAGTCCATGCATACTTATTTATTATGCTGCCCTTCGTGTAAAAGATGCTATTATCAACTCTCATGGGAATACATAGGTTGGATTTGGGTAGTGATTAATTGAACATTTTTTCTTTCTCACTTTCCTTAACATTCTTAAAGTCTATAGATAAATGGGCTTATATTCATGTGACCTGGCAGGGGTATTGGCTGTACTTCTAAACGCTGACATGATCCCTCATATGCAGTCATTCTTTAGTTTCTTATTTATACAAGGAGGGTGTTGGACCAGTTAAGATCCCTTCTAATTTTAATGTTTTCTCTTCCATGTACTGATATTTAACAGACTGCATGCAAATGAGATGGCCTTTTGGTCATCTGACATGCTTCAGGAGAGCCAGCTTTCCTGTAGAGGAGACACATAGGATTGGGACAGCAAAGCTCAAAAAGTGAGCCTCGTCACAGGCAACTGTCAGTCACCATTGCTGAAGGCAAATCAGGAGGTAAGGACAGGGCAGGAACTTGTGCTGGCCATCCTGGTATAGGAGACTCGGTGCCTCACCAGTCCCATTTCTTTCTCCAGGGGTGTCCATATCTCTTGCTGGATGGAATGTCTAGCCCTGTGTAAAGCAATTGCTAAAAAACAGCCAATATCATTTCAGAAGCACTAAAATGAGAGCCCTTGAGAAGTGGAGTTTTGTATAGTATCTCATGCTATACTGGTTTTGGGGTTTTTTCCTGGAAGAGGAGACCTAACCGAAGTTTCTCATATGCTTATCTGAGCATTTACAAAGCAAAGCTACATATTGATTCGATTATGTGATTCCTCTGAGCTGTTACAGCATTCTTCATTCATACAAAGGGTTGATGACAGATATAGTCCGAGCTGCCTTGCAAAAAGCTTTAATTTTCTCCGAGATATTTTACAAGCTATTCAAGAATTAGGCAAAATATAAAAAGCTTTAATTACCATTTTATTTTTTTGCCCTCAATGCAGAGTGTATTGAGAATATTTTTCCTTTCTATCCTAGGATAGATTCAATTGCCCTTTAGGATTAATATTTTCAGTGGATGATGTGACTGACCAGTAATATGATAAAGTTTCCCCACTCTAATCACTTACTATGTACCTGAGCGTTATTGCCTCATTTATAATTCATATGACAACTCTGCAATATAAATATTTTACCACGACACAATTCCCATTTTTCCAGATTTTGAAACTAAGGCCATTAGAACTTAAGTGACAAGCCCAAGGCTACATGACAGGAAAGTGCCAGACCTGGATTTCTGGCTGAGATCTGCCTGGTTCAATCCTATGCTATTTCTACTCTAGAGCACTTCCCTGCAAATCTCAATCCCCCCACCTCTAGCTTAAGGACAAGCCTGTCATTCATTCATTCACTCACTCATTCATTCAAATATTTGGTTTGCACATTTAGTGTATTGGGTCCTTTACACAGTGTGAGAAGAAGGATAAATAATGTCCCTAGAGGAATCACATTATTTTCTTATTTTCTTCCATGTATCAGCTCATCAACAATAATAAAATAGTTATGCTATTTGAATATTCACAATTAATTATATCACTTAATAATACATATTCATATCTCATCCCATTTCACAGGAAAGATTTTAGGAGACTTCTTTTAAAAACAGAAGCAAATACCTATAAAAGAGACTTCTTATTTCACTAAATTTGGTTTGAGTCTCATGAACTGATGACTAAACTACCTTTTATCTTACTCAGGCTGGGCAATAAGGATAGAGTCCATATACTACCTCAGGAAATTGGGGACAGTCAGCTTTTGGGAGGCTGAAAGCTACACAGATGGGCAAGGCCCTGGGTAAGTTGTTAAACTATTAAAATACTTCTACACCTGTTGTAAAGAATATAACAGTAGTTGAACTAAGCAGTAGATGTAATTAATAATAAAATTTCAAAGGTCAACTCATTAATTCAAGCTGATGGTTAGAGAATGTCACTCTGACCATAAACAAATGGCTCTCCTGTTGCAGTGTCACTTAGGTAATAATAGACATATTGAATATATTAACATCTCAGGCAGTCTTTTATAGGTTAGACAGTTTTGGAATGTAATGACTATTTGATCAGATGATGTTTGGAGAAGATTCAGCACCTTGAAAGAGAACTGCCATTTCCTACTTAGTGAAACTACACGGCACCTAATGACGCTGCCCTAATGCAGTCAGGTCAGTGGGTCTACGAGCAGCACCTGGCAGGCACAGAGGGGGTCAAGGTCACAATGGCAGTGGAGGAGAGTGCAGGGTTTGACTGCTGCTCCAGAACCAGTCAGCATTGCTGGGGTGACAGCAGTCACAGGGGTTGGTGACAGGGGATGGGGTACCATTATGGGCAGGGTCTGAGATGCAGCTTCTCTGAGTCTAGATTGTGTGGAAAGCACTGGCATCAAAAGTGTACCTAGCTTTGATGAGCAGGCAATGTGCCCAGTGACTGCAACAGGGCCCCAGGAGGCATGGGCCAAAGTGATCAATTTCACCAGGAAGTTGTTGGAAGAGTTTGATACAATCCCTTCACCAAGAGGTGGCTCAGACAGGGGCAGCATTTAGTCTACAACAGAGGAGGCAGACAAAAGGCCACACCTGCTATTTTTAAAATTCAACAAGTCACTTAAAAATATTATGATGGTTTGAATAATAATTTGCACATGTTATACTGCTTGATGAGCAGTGTTATGCTATTATCGTTTAGTTGATTTAGAGGACACAAGATAAATTTTAAAAATGTTTGACTTTTATATTAATTTATATTACCAAGTTGATTGTGAAGTACTGTTAAGTATTTTGAATTTCACCCATGGAAAGCCCCAGATTGAAGCCAGCAAAAGGTCCAGTGGCTATCTCTGTCACGTCCTGCGTGGCAAGGGCGAGTGGGACACGAGAGGGGCGACGTAGATTAAGGAAAAACAAGAGACAGAAGAAAGATAGGAGCGAGACCAAGGGACTCAGCCAAAGACGACTGAGCCCAAGGGACTCAGCCAAGGAAGACTGAGCCCCGAATCGGGTCAGCGCATAGCTTTTATTGAGAGATTTTAACCTGTTCAAGGATTTTACTTATCATCTAAAGAGTGGTTACCATGGCCACCTTACAGGGCATATACTTGAACTATTGCCAAGAGTTTAGGCAAGAAACTATTTCTATGTGATTATAGCAAAAGGGAGTTTCAAACTTTTCTATCTTACAAAGAGCTGCATATTTTTGTAATAGAGGGTAACATCTGTTTCTCAGTCAAAGCTTTAGTATCTGTTGTTAGCAATGTACAGAACAAAGTTAAAACAAGGCTGTTAATTAAAATAACTTATGGTCAGTAAGTTGCCTCTTATCAGAACTTTCATGGCCGAGAGACCTTGGTCTCCTGGTCTCCAAGGAAACCTTTCACAGCTGCACAGGCAAGGACGAACGATAGCACCAGTTTCTCACAGAAGCTGTCTGTTTCTCACAGACTGGCTTTTTTAGGCCTATGTGGCCAAAGGCTTATGCCTCAGTTTCCAAAGGGGCTTGAGTCCCCAATATCTCAATTTAGGGGTTCCCCACGGAACTACCGCCTGGCTTAGGTTGTCTCCCCTCGTTTAGGAGATCTTACCCGTCTTTGGCTGCATAGTTAGCTCATTGGGGTATACAGGAACTTGCCATAAATGCAGTGAGTATATCGTCTCCTGTAGGAGGAAAGGCACATGGGTTCTTAGAGGCAGGAGATATTACATGACCAACCATAAGGCAACACCCCTAATATCCAGTGCTGAGCAGGGCAATGTGGCCTTGTCAGACACTGGGGGGCTGTCGGCTTCCCACATATCTCCACTCCAGAAGGAGGCACATTTCTAAGCTAGGCTGTCCTGAGACAGCAATCAGAATAGTGATGCCAACTGTACACAGGGGCCTCCTAGAAATGTGATTTCTCTGGGGCAGGGACCATATTTTATTATTCATTCCTCTTCTCACACGATGTAAATGACCCAGTTCACTAAATGTGCAAACCAAATGTTTGAATGAGTGAATGAATCAATCAGAACAATGGCTCTGAGCCATATACATGTGTGTATTAAACATCCATTCTTAATACATGTTATATCATTATTAGAGCAAATCAGTGGTGCTTAGGCCTACGAGTCTCTTTCATTGCTAAGGTATTAATTCACAGACGGCATTTACCTTTTTGAATCCTTGAGCCATCACTTCTAAAATACCCTGTGACAGTAAGTCTGTGAAGTGCTCCACAGCTCCTTTCTTCTCCAAAAGCTGCTGGGCGGGTGGACAATAGTTCCTACTCCTTAGATAAATAGGATGGAAACTTTTCCAAAAAGCCCTTTACAGAAATAAAGGAAACCAAGCCTCTGACCAAAACAACCTGTTTTGCAGGACAATTATTATTATCTTTTTTAATTAGCTTCAGGTGTACAACACAGTGCAATAGTTATACTTTTTACCCCTCAAAGTGACAACACCCCTCCCCCATTCAACCGCCCCACTCCTCTCCCCATATCATACATATCTATTACACTTCCTCTGACTCCCTTCCACATTATAATCCACATCCCGTGACTATCTGTATATTCAATTACAGTTGGCATACAATATTATACAACATCAGCTTCAGGTGTACAGTGCAGTGATCAAGCCTCTACTCCATCCATGAAATGGTCTCCCTAACAAGACATATGACCATCTGACACCCCACAAAATATTTACAATATTATTAATTATATTCCCCAAACTATCCCTGTGGCAATATTGCAGTTGCCTATTTTTGCTGTCTAATCCCTTCCCCTTCTCCCTCATCCCCACCCCGCTCCCAACTAGCAACCCTGTTTTTCCTCTATATGTATGAGACTGTTTCTGTTTACTTTGCTCATTCATTCAGTTTTTCAGATTCCACATATGAGTGAGATCATATGGTATTTGTCTTTCTCTGACTGACTTATTTCACTTAACATAATAGTCTCTAGGTCCATCCATATCATTGCAAATGGTACGATTTCATTCTTCTTTATAGCGGAGTAATACTCCATTGTATAAATATACCACAGTTTCTTAATCCAGTCATCTACCGATGGGCATTTTGGTTGTTTCCAAGTCTTGGCTATTGTAAATAGTGCTGCTATGAACATAGGGGTGCATAAATTGTTTTGAATAAGTGTCTTGGGTTTTTCAGGATAAATACCTAGGAGTGGAATTGCTGGGTCAAAAGGTAGTTCCATTTCCAGTTTTTTGAGATACCTCCATACTGACTTCCATAGTGGCTGCACCAATTGCAGGACAATTATTAAACCAACCCCAAAATATGTAAATATCCTTTCTTGTTTAGGGTGTGTTGACAGTTGAATGCGAGTAGATTAAGAAATAAAGCCCCTGGGCCAGCCAAGTGGTGCATTGGTTAAGAGCTGGCTTGGGATGCCAGCGGCCCTGGCTGGGATCCCACATATGAGGGCCAGTGACACTGCCCTCTACAGCTAACAACAGCTCCACCTGGAGCTGGGCTGTGTGAGCCCCGGCGACAGTGTGGGCTGCAGCCCCTGCTGCAGTGGGCTGCCATAGGCTACAATGAGTGGCTGGCAGCCAGCGTGAGCTGCCAATAGCCACGGTGAGCGACCGTGCAGAGGCCAGAGTCAGATCTGCCTCATCCGGGAAGAGCGCAATGACAATACCAACATGGGCCAGTGAAGCAATGTCCTCCTCAACTAGACTGAAGAACAAAAGGACAGCAAGTTGTCTGTTCCCCTCCCCCAATTCCGCAACAAAATCTTTTTAAAAAGAAAGAAGAAAGCAAGCCCCTTTTACTCAGAATATACTGGACTTAAAAAAAAAAAAAAAAAGGTAACCATTAAAATCCTTCCTTCCTAAAGTGGTTTGCCTGAACTTTCAACCCATTGAAATAATTACCATAGAAACTAGGTTTGGGGTCAACTGGATTAAAATCTGCCTCTGGAACTGAAGGGGGCTATTCAACCAAGTTCTGAAAAGAACTGACTGATGTGGAGACTGAACCCATTTTAAGAATTTGCTTTGATTACAGCCCCTATCGATGGTTCTACTCGGAGTTAAAAAGTGCCAGATTGAATTCTAAATTGACATTTGGATTTTTATCCCAAAGTAAACATCACATGGTAACTGGCATTATAATGGACAGTTGTAAGTTAAGCTGGACGTTTTTAAAGCAAATTCTTCTTGGACCTGTGGAAGAGCCAAATATTCATACCTGCCCCTGAAATTACATATGCTTACTGAGCAGGGTGAATAAAAATGGATAGAGACTTTGTAATTGGTGTAAGGAAAATAGGTGTTATCTTTTTTCTCTAATAAATACTTTTTTTCAGCATTATTGTTGGACTTAGGGATGTCTCAGATTCTGGTTGAAAAATCACTGTAATGCTTGTTAAAATGCAAATTCCTATGCCCCAGCTCATATACATTGAATGACTCTCTGAGACTGGGGTTGGAGAATCTGCATTTTAACAAGAACTCCAGTGATTATTAAGAACATGAAATTTCAGAGTGCCTGTTCTATAAGGCAAGGACTAATGACATTCATTCATTCATGCAATTCATTTGTTCATTTGTTCACTCTACTGCCACTTATTGAATGCATTCTCCTGAAAGCTGGGAATGTAGAAATGAATAAAATACAGTTTATGTTCCCCAGAAGTTCATCTAGATTTAATTTGTACCAGTGGTTCTCAACAGAAGGCAATATTGTCCCCCAGGGGACATCTGGCAATTTCTCAAAATATTTTTCATTGTCACCAACTGGGAGCAGGGGTGGCAGCTAGTGGGTAGAGGCCAAAAAGCTTCTATACATTCTACAGTGCACAGGACAGTTTCTCACCCCACCCTAAAATACCAATAGCGCTGGGGTTGAGAAACCCCAATTTATACTGTACTAATTCATTCAGCCAGGCCAATTATTGGAATCACCTAGTAACTTTGCAGATACCCATATCCTCCAAATTATTGTCTGACAAATGTGCATATATGTTTAGAAGAGGGGCTGAACCATGGATACATGGACCATGATCATTAGATGCTAGAGCTAAACAAATTCTGATTTGCAGTGTAAACACCAGAAGGGACATTCATCTGGGCCATCAAAAGGCCCTGGCGATATGCCATGGTTATTCCACTGACATGATTTTATACATAAAGACATATTGCCAAACTGTTTTTGGATTAGCTCTACATTACTCAATTACACAATAGTCCAGACATGTCCAATAAGCAAATACCATCCTTAAAAAAAAAATACCGCAGACTTCCACTTCCAGCCAATGAAGCGTCACAGGGATTGGATTTACCCTCCCATCTGAAAGAACGACAAAGAAACTCCAGACAAAATATGTGAAAGACCAGCCTTCAAAACATGAATATGAGGCAGTGAAGGGCAGTGATCCTGGGAGGCAAAAACACATGTAATGAGCCCTGTGACTGCCTCCTGCTTGCTGCCTGGGTCCGTTGTTTTTGCTGAGCCTCACTTACGATGGGTCATTCCTGTGCGTAGTTTGTAATTTTGGTTTATGAGTTCACTTTCTGTCATTTTTCTTTTTTGTCTTTATGAGTCTAATACTCTCAGCTGTGAAAATATTTCCACTTGGTAGTTTTTGCTTTGATTGGCTTCCGCTAAGTGCTAGAGAGGGTTTCATCTATCCTAGAACTAGAGTTTGTTTGTTTTAGTGGTACAGAACTGATGTTTCGGTTTCTCATAAGACATTTTTTTCCTCTTCCAAAAGCCCTAAAAAAGACACACTTCTTTATCTTTCCTCTGAGTTGGCTTCCCCGCCTCCCTCCTTATAATTGAGGAGACACCATCCAGAGTCCCAGCTTCTGAAAATGGTCTTGGGTCCACTTTTATACCTTGAGCAGGCCCAAGCTCACTCTTTTGTACCCAGGAACTTAGTAAACTCTCTCCTCAACCCCAGCTCCAGCTGTAAGGGCATCTGTCCAGGTCTAACTCCCCATCACCCAGGCAGCTGCTCCTGGCTACAGCTTTAAGGGCTTTGTTCACTTTTCCATCCGAGATTTCTCTTTATTTATTTTGGATTTAGCTATATTTAAAATATTTTCTGTTATATTTTAGCCAGGGTTTCCATGTATTTCCAGTGGGAGGATATAGTAGTAGAGTTTGCTTGGTCTCATTACTATTTGTGTTCTCACTTAAGTGCCTCAACTAGGCTGTAAGCCACCACAGGGCAGGGATCACATCTTTGTTTTAGCTCACAACCCTCCACTTCATGGACCCTCAATAATTATTCGTATGGTGAATAGTACTGTGCTGGGCTCACCAATGTTTGTTGGCTGGAGGTTGAATAAAAGTGCATATAGAAAAACCCATTTCATTTTTACACTTCACTACACCTAGTACAGTGCATTCTATAGCCTCCTTTTAGCACGTGTGTGTGTGTGTGTGTGTGTGTGTGTGTGAGAGAGAGAGAGAGAGAGAGAGAGAGAGAGAGAGAATTTGCCTTGACAGGCTGATTCCTACTTGAAGATATCACTTTGAATTTTTAGATCAGTAGTTCTCAGTCTCTTTCCATGACCAGCTCACCTGAAGTACATCTTTTTTTTTAAACTTTTTAATTATTATTAGTTACAAATTATTATTATTATTAGATGTACAAAACAATGCACTAGTTATCTTTTTCACCCCTTACAAAGTGACTATCCCTCCCCACTCCCCTGCCCCTCCACCCCCAATATCATACATATCTATTACAATTCCATTGACTCCATCCCCACACAATATTCTGCATCTCATGACTATATATGTGTTAAATTATAGTTGACATATAATATTATTCAGTGGCAGCTTCAGATGTACAGTGCAGTGGTAAGGCCACTACACCGTCCATGAAGTGGTCTCCCTGACAAGACATGAGTCCTTCTGATCCCCTAAAAAAATATTTACAACATTATTGATTATATTCCCTAAACTGTCTCTTCTGTCTCTGCAGTAATATTGTAGTTATCAGTTTGTGTTGCCTCGTCCCTTCCCCTTCTCCCTCATGCTCATCCCCATCCCATCTAGCCCTCAGCAGTTTTTTCTTTGTGTCTCTAAGACTATTTCTATTTACATTGCTCCTTTATTCAGTTCTTTAGTACATCATCATTTTTAACTGTAATTGGCTTACCTAGTTGTCAGTTTGGGTGGCAGGGTGGATGGAATGCCGTATAAAAGGATGTATCAGAATCCTGGGTGAGATGTGTAGTTTCAAAATTCCTTCTCCAACCACCTCCTGCCATCCTGGTTGAAAATCCCTGGCTTAGTCATCCAGGCAAACTTCTGAAAAGTACTTCTCATCTAAGCTAAAATTGCCCAGTGTTTGTTATTCATTTTGCATCCACCCGTATGGAATGGTTAGGCATGAACAAGCATTAATGCTCTGATTGGCTTCCCCAAAGCCATACAGAGGCCTAATGGAGTGATACAGTAGAGATGGGCCATCTGACTTCCATTTTTCTCAATGTGCTATAAACACCGGAGCTCTTGGTCACCATACTGCATCCCTCTGGATATCCAGCTGCAAGTCTATAGTAAACAGTGTTGCAAATCATGCATGTAGAAATCAATGGGCTTACTGCCTCAATACAGAGAATAAAGACTTGGATGTTTATTTTGTTTTCAAAAAGAACAATTCTAGCAGATGTGATATTATTTCAGGGGATGATTTCTTAATACATTCGTTTTCTCACAGGAAAGGGATGTCCAAAGTGATATGATGCTTAAGGTGTTAGGCAAGGTTTCGAAAAGCCGGCTTCCTTCTGCCACAGATAAACAGCCCAGCAGTTTGTGAAAAGGCATTATGCCATCTGAGCCTATTAGTCTTTTTGCTGTCTCACTCAGACTATCTATGCACCTCCTTACTGAATGTTCGCTGGCAGAATTCCCAGCCAGGAATGCCCCACAGCCATCTGCTCTATCTCTGGTACCCCGCCTATGTGCCAGGGGGACAGCAATCTCTCCCCCAAGCACTGCTGAGGTGTTTGGACTACAACAAAACGGCAACGGAAAAAAATTATGTGCTCAAGGCACGTGCTTTTCTGTGTTATATTTTATTATACTTTGCTGTCCTGTGTTTTCAAATTGATTCTACTAGGTGTTGTAAACATGCACAGATGGAACTGGAGGGGTGAGGGCAGCAAGCGAAGAGCAGCCCCCTGAAGGCAGCGCTAAGTGGGGCCCTGGGTGGGGATCTGTGTCCTATCTCTGCTCTACCTGTAACTGATGGAGCAAGTCACTTCCCTTTTACATGGCATAAAAAAACAAATTCAAAAGATAAATGATTGACTGCAAAAAAACAAAACAAAACGCAGCCAACCAAACTATCGGCAATACGTATAAAAAAGGTTTACTATCCCTAGCAAAGAACTCCTACAAATGGTGAAAATAAAAACACAGATAACACACCAAAACAGGCAAAGAACATGACAGGTTTCATGGAACATAAAAAGCAAATAACCGGGCCAGCTGAGTTGCGCGGTGGTTAAGCGCTGGCTTGGGAAGCCAGCGCCCCCTGGTTCGGGTCCCACATATGAGGGCCAGTGACACTGCCCTCAGAAAAAAAAGAAAATAAAATAAAAAGCAAATAACCAATAAATAAGTGACAAAGTGCTCACAAATAGTCAGCAAAATTAAAAATCAAAGCAACATTGGGACACTTTTTTTTTTTTTGCCTCTGACTAGCAAATAAGAAAATAAGGATGGTTACTCTCCAGTGCTGGTGAGAGTGGAGGGTCACTTTCAGACTCCGTGGTGGGAATGTGAATTGCTGTAAGCTCTTAGGAAAGTAACCCAACAATGCTTGTCAACTTCCCCAGCAACCTCATTTGCGGGAATCTACCCTCTAAAAACAGAAGCAATGTGGTTTAAAGATATATGTATGGAGATTTTTATTGAAGGTGAAACAAACAAACAAACAAAAAAAGAAAATAACCTGACTCACCATTAACAGGAAATGGCTAAATAAATTACTATCAGTGGTTCTCAACTGGGAGTGATTTTTGTACCCCACCCCCTAGGGGATATCTGGCAATATCTGGAGATATTTTTGATTGTTACAACTGGGGCTGAGTGCCATATATACACATACATATATACACACACATGCGCACACACACACACACACACACACACACACACACACTTGCAGTTTTATACATTTATATGTAAATATTTATGTTTACATTTATATTTACATTTATATTTATATTTATACATATATATATACAGGGGGTTGCCAAAAAATGTATACACATGACTTGTACTCATCTTTTGTTATCAGTATATATTGAGTATTACAATTTTAATTTTTTCCTTTCTTAAAATGTGTATACAAAATGTGTATACAGTTTTTTCCTTTCTTAAAAGGTGTATACATTTTTTGGCACCCTCTGTATATATTTGTTTGGAGTTAAATATATATATTTCTTGCATGAGCATGGTATAAAGAATGGAGGTATTTATGCCAATCTGGTAACACTGCTTACCTTGGGAAGAACTAGAGGAAGTGGTAAGGGAAGAAATATCCCCGCCCCCGCCATAAACACATAGGTACACATGGGTTCCTGTATGCTTGTTTTGGGGATGGCTGAATTGGAATCATATGGGATGCTTTGGAAATTTTATATTTCCTGGACAAAATCCACATTTTTGGATCAAACACCATGGATGTGAACATTTCAAAAGCTCTTCAATTTGCCCCTAAAACTGTCCTTTGGAAAAGATTGAGCTGTTTTCTATGAAAGTTTTTACAAAGTATCTTGTGCCATGGGGGCACTCTCAATTACTTTACTTTGACAGCAAAGTATTATTTGGGGGGAAATATAATAGCCAGAAACCTAGGAACAATGCTTATAGAGGTCATCTGACAAAACCTCATGTGTCCTCACACGGCAGAGAGAGGGCACCCCGGTCCCTTCACCCCCTTATAAGGGCACCAAACCCATCTGAGAGGCTCCACTCCCATGACCTCATCCAAAGCCAACTATCTTTCAAAGACCCCACCTCCAAATATCACCACAGTGGGGATTATGGCTTCAACATATGAACATGAGAGAAACACATTGAGATCACAGTAATGGCCCTGCCATGGCCAATTTCTTCACGCCTTTGCCTTCTGAGGGAAGGTGAAGTTTCCCAGCATAGCCCCATATTTTAACTGGTGAGAGGAGAGAAAGAGGAATTGTTATAGGATAGTCCTAGCAGGTGATATGGTGAAAACACTTAGCAATGCTAACTCAATTTGTTGTAATACATGAGATGACATGGATGAAAGAAAATGCAGAGTCGTGGTGTGTGTGTGTGTGTGCGTGTGTATTAGAGCCTGGGTCTTGTGATGCTGATGTGTGCACTGTTCTGTTCTTCTAGCACCTGTTCCTCATGGCAAATCAGGTACCTAAAAGGTCCTTTGATATTGTGAGGCCAAGAGAGCATCTGTTGATGCACCAGGCATGCTGAGAAAAGTAAACATCTTTCAGCGAGCTAAATGACACCAGTGAGTTAATGCAGTTGTTAGGCATTAGGCACCAGGGAGAGTGGGAGGCAGAGGAAATCTGTCTTAATGAGCTTCAGACTCTCAGCCTGGCCTTCCCATGGCTGCAAAGTGGTACAGAATAAATCATGTTAACCTTGGAGCCCTGTTCTGTTCAGTGGGATTTGTTAACGCCTGCCTTGTAGAATGAGGATTAGAAATTATCCAAGAATGGTTTAAGAAGATACAACATCGTATTAATAATTTCAGTGATTTTAATGACATTTATTTGTATTTTAAAAACAAGATCAAATAACTTTTATTCACCTACAAGATCTTAATACAATGAAAGGTCAGTTCAAAGCTATCATTGTAATTCAAACCCAGGCACTTTTGAATATGAAATGATGAAACTAAAAATTTCCAAGGGATTAATGGGATAAAATGAAAGAGAAGTTTCAAATGAATCATCAGCAAAACTGTCCTTTCAACTACAAAATGACTTTCCCAGGAAAGCAATATAACTGCTATTACTAGGACAAATAAATACCTAAATGATCTGGAGACCATTCCTCTATCACTTGTAATTTCATATTTTTTCAAATTCAGTTCAGTTGTGCAAATATTAATTAGGCTCTTACTATGTGTAAGGCATCTTGCTAGGTATTGAGGACATTGACAGAGATGTGAAAGAGGACAAAGACAGGACATTAAACTTGCCACAAAAGCAGCTAAAGTGATTCATAAAAATTGATCTGTATAGAGGTAATTAAATAGAAACATGATGCTACTAATAATAGAATGTCATTTCTTTCTAGAATGAACATTCATTTGTTATGATTAAAATTTTTCTTCTTTCTGTGCTTGGAAATGTTGCCTTAAATTCATGTAATTCACATATTGAAGTTTCCTAACATAGAACAAATCAAGTCATTGAGTATTCATGATACATATATGAATTCAAGAGTTTAGCAATCTAATATAAGTTGCATTACTGTTTACGGGAGTAAATGATGCTTGCAAACAAAGAAACCTAATTAATCTTCATATTAATCTTATAAAAAAAATACAAAAACAACCCACTGCTATCTTATTCCCCTTTTGGCCAGACACCTAGTCAAATGGCCTTGTGCCATCAGCAGGGATAAGATGGAAATGAATTCCTAAATGTGAGTGGCTGTAGTTGGATGTTAAATGGTTTTTGTTATGGCTAAATATGAAGTCTCAGAAGAAACACTCATCTACACGATGGAGATTAAGGAGGAAATTCTGGTTAAAGTCCTATTTTTAAAAACTCAGTGATAGGGTTGACCAGTTAGTTCAGTTGGTTAGAGTGTCGAGCTGGTAACACTAAGGTTACCGGTTCAATCCCTGCATGGGCCACTGTGAGCTGTGCCTTCCTTAAAAGAGTCACTATGCTACTGTAGCATGAAAGCAATGTGTAACCAATGACCATGGCTGTTTCCCAATAAACTTAAAAAAACAAAAAAAACAACAAAAAGAAAACTCAGCAATAGAGAATACTTACCAAAAATTAACTCCTTATGACTAATAAAGTACCAGGGCCCCATGGAATGGCAGTGTCTGGTTAGGTCTCGGATTACATATTCAGTAGAAAAGCAAAACAAGTCTAAAGGCAAAGGTAGGGGTCTATGGAGCCTTCCGCAGATCCAGGGAAAGAAAGGCAGTGAATGCTGCACAGGGCTAATGTCAAGTTCATTTCTTCACGATGAAATTATAGGGGTTATATTTATAATCAAGTAAACTATAACTCTCCGCCTTTCAATGATGAGTGAGAAATTACTGTGGAAAGGCTGGGGCATGGTGATAATAAACACAGCTGCCTTGATGCCACTCATGCAGGTGTGCATTTTAGTCACGCTAATGACATTCATCGCTTTGGCTTCACTGAACCAGGCAAGGGGACTCTCTCTGCCAGTGGAGTGGGGTGGAGTGACAGCCATGCCCTCGCGGTTTTCTACAGCAGTGACACGCATTTCACAGTCCATGTTTCCTGCAGTTACTTCACTTGACCAAGTGAACTGGATTCAGGCTGCCGTTTAAGGAGTAACTTCAGCCGTCCACATTGAATGAGCTGCTTTATGTTGTTTTACCTCTAACCTCATCATAGGTTTACTTATAACCTCACCTGGACCGCCAGTATTCTTTACCATCCACACCATTTTACAGATGAAAAAACTCGGATAAATGATTTATACGAAGCCATGAAGACAGTAAGATCCTTAGATGTTTCAAACTCAAATGTGTCTGACTGAATCTGTAGCAGGGATGCCTTGGTTTTGCTTGCCCAGCATTCTCCCCTTTCCTTGTGGTTTGGCTGTGTTGACTCTGCTGCTCCGGGGTGGGTGGGGGACCCAGGTATAATTGCTCAGGTGTCATCTCATCATGTCCTCCTGGGAACAGTGGCCAGAAGTATCATGTGACACAACCGCAGCTTATCAGAGAGAGCTGCATGGCATTTTCTGGAGAAAATAAAAGAGGGGGACTTTTCTCTCTTTCCTCTTCTCTGCTGCACTGGGATTTTGAAGGCATACACCTATAATGGGTGGCAATCTCTTGCTACTAAAAGGAGGGAGCCTGCAAAGAATGGGGCTAACATACTGAAAAGCTGACATGAGAGATGCAGAGAAACTGGTCTTAGTGACATTTTTTTTTTTTTTTAGCTGAGCCATCCTGCTACTTGTTGGCAGCTTAGCGGTAGCTCAGCTTGGGCTGGGCATCGAACCGCTGTTGCTCAGAGCTCAGCTCGCACTCTTGAGTGAGCTCTTAACCAACTGAGCCACTCAGCTGGCCCATTAGTGACATTTTTTTAACTGCCTAAATCTAGACATCCCTGAACTTAGAACACCCATAGACTTTTCAGGTATATAAGGAAATTAATTCCTTTATTTCCTAAAGTCTAATTCAGACTCCAAAGCTTGTGTTCTTTCCATTGGGCCACACTTTTAAATATCAGAGAATAAACAACCTCCAAAAGGAAATAAAAATAAGATTTAATATAATAACAATTATGTAATAATTTTGTTTATGATATATACTTTAGCTTATCTGTAAAAGTGATCACTAAAATCATTTTAAAAGATTTTGAGTTTAAAAAATTTGAATAATTTTGCCATAAGATAAATTACTTGAGCATGTCGTAAAATCTTACTGGGAAATTTGTCAGTCATTAATACTAGTTTACCTCTTAACATAGTATTCTACCTGTCTCTTTCAACATAGGCTAAAATAAATGATAGGAATTAAGAGGCTTTGTAAAACTGAGAAAAGAATTAGTCCATAAATATAAAACATTTCTTTAAGGTCATTTCTAAGAATCAGATTTATTGGCAATTGTAATAGCTCTCCATAAAATGTGGCTCAAAAGCATAACTATACTAAGGACAGTCAAGGTGCAGTGGACTTTTAAGTGGGGAAGGGAGGGTCCAGGATACTAACTCCTAACTCATACTGATTATCGACAAAATACACATATCAGGCAGATGAGACTAGGCTAGGCTAGTTAAAAAAAAAAAAAAAAGTCCCAACTTTCAGTGAACTTTATTTTTGTTCGGCTTTATTTTTTTACTCATGCTACTTTAAAAATTACTATTACCCACGGCAATACTGCTAATGATTGTTTATATTCATAACAATTCTCCATTTAACATGCAAGCACCTGACTACATTACTGTCTCTTCTAATGGGGTCATGTTTGCTTATTCATTCATGTATTTGAGTACATATTGTTTTATTATAAATGATTTTCCTTCTATCTCTCTTTCTTATACTTAGAATATTGAATGTTTTTCAAAATTATAGAGTAGTCAATATCTAAGAAGTTGATTTGAGAATAATAAAGATTAAAAATATTTGCTATGAAGGGGTTGGATCTGGTAAGGATGAGAATGTTTAGGCAATGTGGTATGACGTTTAAAAGCATGGAGTTCAGAGTTGAATAGATCTGAGCTCAAGCCTAGTTCTACTTCACAACATCAGGCAAATAATGTAACTTCTCTAAACCTCAGTTTTCTCATCTCTGTAATGGGAGCACTGCCTGTTACTTTAGTTATTTTTGAGGGCTAAATGAGATAGATGGTTAGTTTGGTGCCTGGTCCTTAGCAAGCAATAGATAAATTATGGCTATTATTTCAGTTATTATTACTAATAAAGCTTAAAACTCAACATAAAACATGTAGAAACCAGAGCCTCAGAATCTTAGAGATCTTACCTGGTCACATCAAAATGGCACTAGGCTCTTTTTATCGATTTTCCTTGGGGATGGGAAGGGGTCTGTTTTCTCAAATTCCAGTTAAGCCTTGTCAAGGGAGCTGTGGGAAGTAAAAGTTTTCGTATATCTAGATAGAACCCCTGGATTTCTTTGTCAGTATCTTTCTGCCTTCTTGATCCTCTTTTAAAAAAACACCAGTTATTTAACTGAGCTATCAATTAACAATGCACCATCCATCCACACAGGTTGCCATCTTGGAGGGTGTGAAAGGGCAGCTCTACTGTTACCTGCCTTCAAAAGCTTACTCTTTGAAAACAGACAGTTCTGCTCTATAGGCTGAAAATATGCTTCCACTTTGCTTTAGAGTCAGACATAATACAAGGTTTTAATCATCCCATTAGTAAAATATGTTCCATGAGATTAGCAGTCTAGACTAAATGGGAATTCTCTTTAGAGCCCACCTTTTCTTCCTAAATTTAGTTTCATAGTGTAGCTGCTAATGGCACTAAAAAAAAAGAGACATTTCCAACTCCTACCTAGGACCCTTGCAGACTTAACACTTTGTAAGCGGGCATAAAAAGCTATATGATGAGTTTACTCGTTTCCCACATACACTTTTTAAGCGGGCATAAAAAGCTATATGACGAGTTTACTCGTTTCCCACAAAAAATGTGTTAAGACACACCACCTGCACTAGTTGTCCCTCTAGTCACCTAAAAACTATATGATGCCAAAGACAATATATAGAAGCTGTAGTTTCTAAGGTTTTGCTCAATTTCAGTGTTAGAAAGAGTCCAAAGTAGCTTCAGTGTCATCGGATTACTAAAACTGATCTCTTATTTTGATTTAATTTCCTATTTTTTTTTCTGAACAGTTGACCAGAACATTAAAGAGTTAAAAGCTGAAAAAGGGAGTAGGAAGATGATTTCCTAAAGGTGAACTTTGGAGTTCACTTTTCTTTCTACCTGAGAGCTGAGGACTTTCATAAGACCGAAGTCTGAAGCTTCGTAAGATTCATCCCCTTGAACATGCACGTTACCAATTTTAAGAAAATTGCTGCACTTTATAAGCAATATCATAATTTAGCTGTCTTTTTACTGGATAATTAGCAGTGTGTGATCACCTACTCTGAGGAGCAGGCATGAAGGTGTGACTGAGCCCACAGCTGGGCTCCCAGTGATCATGCACTTCTCTGCACCCCAAAAAGCGTGGGGAGAGAGGGACTGATGCTCACTCACTCTACACATTGGGCTGCAGTGAATCCTTCCCCAAAAAACAACATATGTGTTCAACAAATAGTAGTAAACTAACTATGTAACAGATGCTCTTCTAGTTACTGGAGATACAGCAATGAAAAACAAAACAAAATCCCTGCCTTAGTAGAGTTTACAGTTCAATGGGAGAAGACAGACACTAAACAAAATATGTAAGTGTGTTTCATATTGTGTCAAAAAGCAATAATCCTGAAACAGGCAGGGAAGAAGGTTGGGAATGCCAGGGGGTGGGAGGCAGTTGTAGAAGGAGGGACAGCTGGGCCTCACTGTGTAGATGACACCTGAGTAAAGACTTGAGGAGTGAGGTAGTGTGCCATGGAGCTCTCTGGGGGAAGAACGTTCCAAGCAGGGGGGCGTCCATGGAAAGGCCTGTTTGAAGGACAGCACAGAGTCCAGTGTGGCTAAAGGGGTGAATGAGGGGCTTGTAAAGATGCGGCCAGGTAGGTCATGGGAGCCAGATCCTGTGGCACCGGTGGACCATCCTAAAGATGTTGCTTTTACTCTGAGTGAGACAGGGGGTCATTGCAGAGTTTTGTGTTTTTTTGCGGGGGGGTTTAAAAGGATTTTATTGGGAATCGGGGAAGGGGAACAGAAAAGTTGCTGTCCTTCTGTTCCTCAGTCTAGTTGTGGAGAACGTTGCTTCACTGGCCCATGCTGGTATTATCATGCGTTCTTCCTGGTGAGGCAAATTGGTCGCCGGCCGCTCACTGTAGCCTATGGCAGCCCACTGCAGCCCCACTGCAGCCTACACCGTCACCGGGACTAGTGCAGCACCGCTCCAGGTGGAGCTGTTGTTCACCATCTTAGCTATAGAGGGCAGTGTCACTGGCCCTCATATGTGGGATCCGAACCGGGGTCCTGCTGCTCAGAGCTGGCGTCCCAAGCCAGCTCCTAACCAATGCGCCACTTGGCCAGCCCCATTGCAGAGTTTTGATGACAGGAATGACATGATCCAAATTAAGTTTTAAAAGGATCATACTGGATGAAAAAGGCCTATGGAGGGGAGAGAAAAAAAAAACATTTTCCTCCACCTTCTTTTGGTTCAGTGAATGGAGCCTTGCAAATTATATTGACAAAAGATTAACATCCAAATTTTACTGGATGTTAGTTTTTACATGGTATGGGGGGCTTCCTAGAAGTGAAGACTCAAGGAAATAAAGAGGACTGAGAGCTTATGTACCATTTTTAGCAAAGGGCAATAAATTGTGGAGATATTACAAGACAAGGAAAAGGAGTTTGGGGCTTCTAGGAGCTGTAAACTGTGGGAAGGTAAATATATGGTAGTAATGAATGGAAGATAAGGGCTGTCGTAGCAAAATTTGTTTGTTCAGGTCCATCTCGGTGCTGACTTTCCATCTTCTTCATGGCCATAAAATGTCCCCAGGAGAGGGGATTGGGGGCAATTCTGGTTTCTCAGGAGTTTCTGCTTTTAATCAGATAAGGGAAGCTGCAGGAAGGCTTCTTTCTGCATCTGTTGAACCTCAAATGCTTTTGGCACAAAATAATTCTTCAGCCACAGTGGCAAATTTTGGGGTGGCATATTCTGATCCCCTTCAGCCTGCATGGGGACAAGGACAGGAGCAGAGAATCTCACAAGACGGTCCTCTAATCACTCAAATGCGAGATAATGGTGCATTGGACCAGCATGAGGATAGTGGAGACGGTGAGGGATTCTAGACATGTTTTGACAGGAGACCCAGGAAGCCTCTCTGTAGTGTGGAGATGGGTTGTGATAGAGAAGAGGCCAGGATGACTCGCAGGTTTTCAGCCTAGAATTCTGAATCATCTAGGCTAGTGGAGAGAATGAATGGTTCCAATTCTTACTTGAGTGTGTGATTCCTGGAATCCGTTTGGCTCTGTAGACAGAAGTGAAGAATGTTTCTTTATCCCTAGAGGCTTCTAACTCCCTATGAACAATCTCTGAGCCAACAGGCCAGTGTCAGCACAAAATCATGTCCCACACCAGCAATATGGAAGCAGCCTGTTTGAATTCCACAGGTGTCCCTGCTGAGACAGAGAAGGGCTCGCCCTCAGAAGCCTTTGCTGTCTTTATGACCTCATCCTATGGGGACATCTGGGTTCAGATGTTTTGATTTGGTAAATAAATAAAAACAACACATGAAGTCATTCTGTAAAGAATGTAAGCAAGAGAGGACATTTTCTCTTCATCATTGCTGTGGGAATAATTCAGACAACTCTTGACTCTGCCAGAATCAGGAGAGGATCTAGAAGCTTGCCTATATCTTCCTGGAATGAAGCAAATGGAAAACGCAGTTTTTTTGCCACCTGTGTTAGGTTCCTCTGCTAGCCTTGACCAAGGAACAGCAGTCAAATCTTAAGAGAACCTCCTTGTCAGCAAAGGGTGAGGAAAGCAAAGAGATTACTGTTAATACTTATGCTTTGACCTATCATGTCTAATTTCTATATGTCACATGAGATGGGAGACCTCTCACTAATGTGGAGACAAAGTTAGAGGAGGTCTCCTAAGAATTCCATCAATGAAAAGCTCTGAGGGCCAAGGCTCTGTCATGGTCACTCTCAGATCCCCAGCAGGTTTCAGAGTTTCTTGAACATAATAGATGCTCAATAAATATTTGCTAAATGAATGAATGCAAGGGAAGATGTCCCCAGTTTCCTCCTAATTTTGTTAATGTTCTCTAACAAAGTACTATAAAGTGAAAAAAACTCTGCTAGGGGTCACTGTGATATAAACATCAAGGGAAGGAAGCTAACACTTATTGAATAACTATGCGCCAGAGACCAGGCTGAGAACTGTCTACCTATTATTTTATTTAATCCCCTTCACAATTACACTGTAAGTTACATATTATCATTCCCTTTTTACAAATGGAGAAACTGAGATTCAGAGCATTTTAGTAATTTGTTCAAGCTCTATCTTTCTGCTTTTAAACACTATGCACATTTCACTCTACCCTGCCCTCAAGAACCTTACAGACTAGGGGAGGGGAGGCATACACAAATAATGAAAATAAAAGAGAGACCATGAGAAGGATCATTAGGAGTTCAAATAATACATTATAGGAAGTCAGAACATAGGCCCTGGGTTCAATTTAAATTCAAATCTTTCCTCTGCCACTCGCTTGCTGTGTAGCCTTGGGGAAATTAACCTTGCTGTGTGTTGATTTTCTCATTTGCGAAATGGGAGTAATAATAGCATTTACTGTCGGGGGTGATAGTAAGAATTAAGTGAATGAATATATACACACACACAATAAGTGACATATATGTGTTGATGGTGATTAAGAAGTTTAGGAAATGCTTCAAGGAAAAGGTGGCATTGCAAGGAAGAGTGGGGTTTGGACAGGTTTTAGGGGAAGCTCCAAACATAGAGACTAGAATGGCGGAAGCCATAGAAACTAAAGAATACCAGAGGAGCAACAGTGATGGAGTTCGGCTGAAGTGGAGACCAGTGATTCTCATGGGGTGGCGTGCAGAAAGGGATCACACTACAGCCCCAGGCCCACGTGCTGACTTGCCCCCTCCTCAGGAAAATGGCCCCAATCCCAGTCAAGAAGCAGTTAGGAGATGAGGCTGGGAAGGCAGAATGGGGTCAGATCATAATCCCAATGCCAGGTTAAGGGGTTGGGCTTTTCTAAACACATTTTCTGCTAAGAGTTGTGACAGTGAATGCTATCTTCAGAGATGCTCCCACATGTGAAACACTGCAGAACAATTCCAAAACAACATTATCAACTGCCCCCAGAATATACTGTATTAAGCACTATATAAGAAGCCATAGTATTGAACCAAGAACCATGTTGTCTCTTGCATAGCATCTTCTGATGAAAGCAGGGAAAAGGAGAGGATGGACAAAAATAGCTCGTGGAGACCTCAGATATGTGAAGGCATATAGTGAAGACCAGAGTTAAGGACATGGCCACTGGGCAGTTTCCAGGAGCCAAGTGTCACTCTTCTTACTACTAAAAAAGCAAAAGGTTCCATTTTCCCTAAACAAAAAGCATTACTGTCCTCTGGGAAAATCAAATGCTCAATCATAAGACTCGCTCAGAGGCTACTGATGCTGAAGCAAAGTCCCCTTCCTCAAGGAGCTGACTTTCGGATGAGATCCACATTTGGAAAAAGTGAAGGACACTCTTTCACAGTGGCATTATCAACATGCACAAACGCATGCTGCAGAAGCCTTAAATGGCAAGGAGGCAGCAGATAAAGTGGTCAAGATCAATGGGATTAGCCTCAGAAGGCATTCAGGGAAAGGTAAACCTTGGCTCAACAAAATGGGCAAGTCTGGGAACGGAAATGGCTTCAGGTCCAGCTGGATCCAAGGGTTCAAACCGTGTCACCCGGACTCTGATTTTCCATCCATTCTCTGCTTTGCTCAGTCCCTGCCTGGTTTCATTCATCAGCTAATGCTTTTCTTTTAATGTTATGGGCAAGATCACTAGCAGCTTAGCAACCTCAGTGGAGTATGTTTCTATCCCAGTGGCAGTGTGTTGACCTAGGACAGGCCTCAAATTTGCTCTTCTTAGCCACATATCCATACCTGGACAGATTCGTTTGCCTGTGAGATGAGATGCATGATCAGCCAAGGCTGGCTAATGAACCTAGAAATATACGGCAATATTAGAGGGGGATTCTCCAAAGGAAAGCCTATTGTTCAGAGAGGAATCACATATGCCTAACAGAAATTACTCTACAAATCTATATACCATGAAGGGTATATAGAGCAGAAACAGACAATTGTTCATGAAATCTTAGCATGCAAGAAACAGTAATAGGGCATATGTGAACAAATAAATAGGGCATGTTTGTTTTTTAGACGGATAAATACAAGTAGAGAGGATGTGAGGCTGAAAATGGCACCCACTTGGTCATCTATTCTGAAGCTGTATCAGTCACACGTCACTTAAAAGAAATCCTGAGGGCCGGCCAAGTGGCGCATTGGTTAAGAGCTGGCTTGGGATGCCAGAGCCCAGGTTCGGATCCCACATGAGGGCCAGTGACACTGCCCTCTACAGCTAACAACAGCTCCACCTGGAGCTGGGCTGTGCGAGCCCCGGCAACAGTGTAGGCTGCAGCCCCTGCTGCAGTGGGCTGCCATAGGCTACAGTGAGTGGCCGGCAGCCAGCGTGAGCTGCCAATAGCCGCGGTGAGCGATCATCCAGAGGCCAAGAGACAGATCTGCCTCATCCGGGAAGAGCGCAATGACGATACCAACATGGGCCAGTAAGCAACGTCCTCCACAACTAGACTGAAGAGCAAAAGGACAGCAACTTGTCTGTTCCTCTCCCCCAATTCCCCAATAAAATAAAATAAAAATTAAAAAGAAATCCTGAGACTTTGTTAATATAAACGCCAGCACAAACTGAAAATATGACTGTCTTCCAGAAGGGTTCAGAAATCATCATGTATCTATAACGGATTATAAAGAACGTGAAGGCACTTGCTGGCACACCCCTCACCCTGCAGGATTTAGCTCATGCTCCTCAGGCCTCTACCACGGTGTCCTTGACGTCACTGTGAGAGCAAAACTGACTTCACATTTCCCGTGGCTTCTCTTACTCTAAGGAGAAGCACAGGCATTATACAGAACTAGATGCAAATTCCGTTTCCACACTTATTACTCAGGTGGCCTTGAGCAAATCACTTCATTTTCTGAGCTTGTTCCTTAATGTATAAAATGGGGTTCTGTTGATTCATAGGGTCATCCTGGAGTTAAAAAGATATAATCTAAATAAAACACACCAGAGGGCCTATCACACAACAAGCACTCAGCAGGGCAGTAACTACATTTTCTGGGTCATCAGTGTGATCAAGAAATCTAGGATCCCCTATAACTGTCAGACTGGAGCTCTTTTGATTAGCACAAACCCCAGGATATGATCCTCAGTATTAGGAAGAGCCACACAAATACTAACATTAATACTGATTCTGATGCTGGAAGAGCTGCAAACCATGTGCCAAGGCCTAATATGTGTCCTTTATAAGTCTTCTTTCATTTAATGTTTACAAGAACCCTGTAAGGCAGGCCCCATTATTATGCCCATTTACAAATGAGGAGACTAACTCTTACCAAGCTTAACTGGCTTCCAACACATGCACCAGCTGTGTGTTGACAGCCCAACCAGTGAGGGGCCAAGGTAAGAAATGAGTTTTACTTGCAGCGACTGTGCAGTCTGATGTAAGGAAGGGTTTTTTGGTCATGAGGATGGTTTAGCAATCCTCATGGATTTGGCTATCACTTCAGAGGTCCTTAAACACAATTATCCTTGGAGGTTTTGCTGACTGCCTGGCTGGTGGAACTACTGTCTTTCATAATTCTTTGATTTGGCCCTAGGAAGAGCTGAGATGGAACAAGGAAGAGGGGGAGACGTCTTAGAGTCTGAGCCATTCACAGTTCCTTCCCTTTGCTTGTCCCTCTTAGTTGAACTAACCTGTAAGAGACTGCAAGGCTCCGTAAAGTTCACTGAGATGACCTTTTAGCCCCACCTCCACCCTCTGCTTCAAACTCTCTCGCCTCATGTGGTTTCTTTCTTGACCTGTGTTTACTTCTCCTGCTTGGCCTAGCCTACTCTGATTAGTAACTCTCTTAGACAGTCTGCCTGACTTCTGCTTTGGTTTCTCCCCAAGAAGACCCATAGTTCTCTCAGCTCCAAACCCCACTGCCCTGGGAAATGGGATGTCCTGAGCCAGATGCCCAGACCTCATACCCCAACTGGCCCCGACTTTTCTCAAAGGGAAGTCAGATGAGGTTAAGCTTGCTCAGCACCTGGTTCCACTTTTGGAGGCTAGCAAGGCTGCAAAGGTCCTTACTTGATAATCACGTTTTGTTACCTTATCCCCTCTAACCCACCCCAGTCCTCAGGTGTTTTGGGTGACATTACTTAAAGAAAAGGCATTACTGTCCCCGAGCCCTACAAGCACAAACAAATCTAATCAGAGAGTTTTCAGGTCCCTAAAACATTAAGTGGTAGCAGGAGATACAGGCTAGCAGTCATAGTTGCCCGTCTATGAATTTCTGTTACTGAAAATTCAATTATGATAATAACAGTACCCGAACAATCCCACTCATCTGTCTGCCCACATCTTCTCAGTGTCAGCTCTTGAGATATGCTGCATGCTTTAAAAATAATACATGAAATTTTTAGTGAAATGTAGCCCATACTCTTACCTCCTCTTTATATTCCCTCTGGTTACTTTACCTATTTAAAAAATACAGAATAGGTAGGTGATGCAAAAGTGGCAGCCTTTTAATTTGTATCATTTTTATGTATGCTTCTTGAAAGGCTTCATAATTACTCACCTCCCAGCTTGGATAACAAGTTTCCTGCAATTTGTTCTTGGCTTTTCTGATGCATAGTTACTGATGCTTGGCTAGAGAATCAGATTATTGTTTGCAAAGAGGGCTCACCCTCTTCTTTCTGCCCCTAGGTATGTTTTTAGTGATTTTAAATATTTATATGTTTAATATATACATAACAGCTTTATTGAGATATAATTCACATACCATACAATTCAGCCACTTAAATGGTACAATCAAATGGTTTTCAGTATATTCACAGAATTGTACAGCTATCACCACAATCAATTGTAGAACATTTTCATCAACCCACAAAGAAACCCGGTATCCACTAACTGTCACTCCCTCCCCTCTCTTTCTCCCAGTGGTTCTTCACTTGTCACAAGTGAACAGCAGTGATTGTGGAAATAGTGTTGCACATTTGATGAGCTCTTCATTCAGATGTCAATCCCAAATGTTCCTGATTGGGCTAGGGGCATAGTGCTTTTTTCCAGGAGACTCAAGAGACATTACAAGAGGAGGAACTCAAATAACTTAGGGTGACATTTTAGTACCCACAGCCAAAACTTGCCCATATGGCCCCAATTACTTGTAAATAGAGTATTAAAAACTTTCCTTTATTCCAGGAACAGTTCCTGAACTGGAAGAAAGGTTTTTAAAAATTCCCTGCCAAAATTTTGCATGCAAAATTATTTTCCCATGACCCTCTAGCCCACCCTTGGCACTCCTTCCTCTCTCTCAAACTCTGGGTCCTCTCATGGTCCCAGCTGATGAAGGTCCCCAATTTCAGTGCACCACCAGGCTCAGACATAATTTCAAACTTCCAGTATGTTCTTTCTGCCAGTCCATTCCTCATGGCCCATCACATCTTAACTGCCATATCTTATTTCCTCAAGGCACTAGTTTTGTTGATTTCAGTGGATGGCACTAGGTTAACATGTCCTCTTCTAGTTAATATAAAGTCTTAACTCATTGTGAAGAGATCACTCTGAAAGCTGTTGTTCTATTTAAATATGACAATCAATGTTCTGAATAATCATGTAGGGGAACGAGAGTGGGGAGAGGAAAGGGAGAGAAGGAAGCTGTGGTTCTTATAGGAATTAAATGCATTTGAGTTAGAGCTCTGTGTCAGAGGTCATACTACAAATCCGGTGGAAGAGCCATGGGTGAAACATTAAACCATACTGGAAGTGTGGAAGTACGTCTGAGCCTACTGATGCACTGAAGTTGGGAACCCTTATCAAGGAGGGTTATCCCACTGGGTGTGCTGTTATATTGTTCTTTTTCTGAATGTCTTACTTTATAAATTCTAGTATAGCTTGCTGAAAATAGCTTACATTGCTAATTTAGTTGTATGTTCATTCTAAATAGCTGTTAGGGATGGGTTTGGTGGCGTTAAGTGTGGAGTCAGACGCAAGAGCAAGGTCTCTCAAACTTGAGCGTGCAGACACACAGGGAACTTGCTGCAATTCCCATTCTTGGGCCCCACCTCCAGAGTTCCAGCAAGTCTGGGGCAGGCCCAGTAGTACGCAGGCTCGCGAATAGTTCACTGGCCACACTGTGAGAAACACTGTGCCCGATTAACTCCAGACAGGCATAACAGTTGTATGATGCAAACTGAGAACTTGCAGATGGCGTGAGCTTCCTTCTTCTCTTTCTCCTCTCTGCTTGCTGTGGGGACCTGGGAAATGTCATCAGCAAGTTTACAGTAGGCAGCTCAATGTCTTAAAGGCTTAAAGAATGATGCCTGAAATTTTATTTTTCTTTTGAAAAATTTTAAACCCGCAGAAAGGTTAAACAACAGTATATACCACATTAGATTGACCAACTGTTGGTATCTCGTCGCATCCACTCCATCTCTCACTGTGTAGAGACATGTTTCCCTTTTGCTAAAGCATCTGAAAGTAGACTCCAGACTTCACAGCAGTTCACCCCTCAATTCTCCAATCTACATCTCTCATGAACAAAGGCATTCTCCTACACAACCCCACCACCGCTGCCGTATCTAAAAAACCAACATTAATTCAATCACATCACGCAACACACAGTTGTATGAAAATTTCCCTCACCTTCTGCCAATGGCCTTTGTAGCTGTGCCCCCACATGGAACCCAGTAAAGATTCACACATTGTATTTGGTTATTCTGTCTCATTATTCCTCCCAATCAGAGACCATCTTTCCACTTCCCTTGGTTCTTCATGACATTGATTCCTCTTTAGAGTCCAAGTCAGTTGTCCTAAAGGATATCTTACATTCTGAATTCTTCTGACTCTTTCCTGGAGTTCAGTGGATGGCAAACATTTATGGTACGGAGGCCACATAGCTGATGCTGAGTATGGTCCATTTCATGACTTTAGGGGGCATATAATGAAAGGCACTCACATAAAAGGTGATGGTGTAATACAGTGTTCTCAGTATTTCTCCCCTTGTGAGACCTTCTTTCCATGGGGGTATGTTCCTCCACTGCTAGTATTGGCCTGACTCTCCACTCTGGCATAGCTCTGTTGTTTTTATTTCTTCACTATATATAAATTGATGAGACCTGCACTATGTTCTGTATCCTAGTTATGTTGTAGGCTTGAATTACAGATCATTTTGTTTTCCTTGTTGGTGTACATGCTTTTTGGAAGATGTGTGGAAAATTTGGGTTTAAAAGTCCTGTCATTATTCTATGAGAATTGGAAGTCCTGAAAAAGCTTTTAATGTCACGCTTTCTTAAAGCCTCTAAGAGTTTGAGCCAGACGTAAGCTATAAATACAAACCAATTGACTTTGATTCTAAGAAAATATTTATGGTAAGTCAAAGCTTGCTTTTTTTTTTTTAACCTACATCTGAGATAAAAAAAATAAAGGGTCAATAAGCAGTAATTGATAGTTCTTAAAATGAGTACACAGGTAGTTATTTTACTGAAGTGTTTTGATTTCTTCATATTTTATTCCAAATTATTTGACAGCATTTCTAACTGGATGCTTTTCTAACTAGTGTTACATGAATGATGTTTTATTTTTAATATAGTTTACTTCTATAATGAAATCTCAATTGCCTGTAGTCATATGCTAATTTATGCTGCCCATTAATCTAGGAAGCAATATAAAATACTCTTGGAACCCTCCGAAATCCCAGACCATGCCTCAATTTAGTTGAAGGTAACTATGGTGCATGGCTGGGAAAAAGCTTCCTCTACATACGCAAGCCAGAGGAATAAAGTGATGGCAAGTCACCTTAAATCCTTTCTGGAACAAGACTGGGTCTTTGATTCACTTCTTAAAATTAGGTAGTTTATTGACACCAAATGTTCCTCCAACAGAAAGAACTTTAGAGTCACAAAGCCATTGAATTGAAAGACACTTCGGAGCTCGCCTCCTTCAATCCTCTCACTTTACAGATGAAGAAACCAAGGCTGGAAAAGACTTGTTCAAGGTCATACTGCTAGTCAAAGGCAGGCCCAGAAAGACTCTAAAGACCGCAAGATAAAGGCAGGAAACTTAGCAAGGACACCTGCCCAAAGGGACAGGTCTTTGAGTTTCTCAAATTACACCTCAGAGCCGGACGCAGAGCATCAATAAATACACCTGGAGCTGCCTTTTGCGTGCCTCTCCCACAGGGATGTGGGAAGATTTGTCTAAGATTATATCTCACATCACACTGTCCAGCTTTCTTCTCAGGACCCTCTTCCCCCAAATTGATCACATTATAGTCACGATTTACTTTTTTAAATTTGCTCACGTGTACCACTACAAACTCCTTCCCTGGGTCCAAAATAGCAGCAGTCCCATCTGAGGCATTAAAATCAAATGACCCTGTTAGGCACGGCCAGTACTTGCTGGCCTTATAAATCACTTTCAAAGCATTGTAAAGCATCATGGGATCTTGCGGGAAAATTCTCACTTAGAGCCACTGACAGAAACTGTATTTCTTTCTTTCTCTTGTTTATTCCTTGGTTTGAAAACTTCTCTGTGCATTCCTTCTCCTTTTAAACCAGCACATCAATCCATTGCTGGCTATTGGCCCAGGAAAGATATGCCTGAACCCATTAGGCTGAGAGGGTTTCATTGTGTCACTGCACTGGAAGATTAAGTGGCTAGGATGACTTCACATGAAAGAACTGGAATAAGAACTGTCACCCTCTCTGACACAGCAACTAAGACAGTAGACATTTTCGACATACACAGTCTTGTCTCCTGAAGGAAAGGGAGCAAGGATACACACTCAGGCAACGAGGGCCAGAAAGTCCTTCTCTTATAAGCAAAAGTTTCAAAGGAATACATTACACAGAGGGTGTCAAATAAATGTATACTCATTTTAAGAAAGGAAAAAACTGTTAAAATTGTAATAATATATACGATAACAAAAGATGAATAAAAGTCACATGTATACATTTTTTTGTCACCCCCAGTGTTTAAATAAACAGATTATGGCAAAGGCTATTCCTTTTGTTTCTTTCAGGTTTATTGAAATATAATTGACATACTGCACTGTGTATGTTTAAGGTGTACAGCCTAATGACTTTATTTACGTATATTGTAAAATGATTACCACAATAAACATACTTAACATCTATCATAGCAAATTGATACAAAAAGAAAAAAAGGTTTTTTCTTTGTGATGAGAACTTTTAGAATTTACTTGCTTAGCAACTTTTCAAATGTACCACAGAGCAATGTTAACTATAGCTTCCATGCTGTACATTCCATCCCCAGGACTCATTTATCTGATAGCTGGAAGCTTGTAACTTTTGACCACCTTCTTTCAATTCCCTGCACCCCAACCCTCCACGTCTGGTCACCACAATCTACTCTCTATATCTAGAGTTCAGTATTTTTGTTTGTTTGTTTTTAGATTTCATATGTAAGTGAGGTCATGCAGTTTTTGCCTTTCTCTGACATTTCATTTAGCATAATACCCTCTAGGACCACCCCTGTTGTTGTAAATGGCAGGATTTCCCTCCTTTTTATGGCTGAATAGTATTCCATCGTGTGTGTGTGTGTATCACATTTTCTTTATCTATTTATCTGTTGATAACGATTGTTTTCATCCCTTGCTTATTGTAAATAATGCTGCAGTGAACATGGGAGTGCAGGTGTCTCTTCAACAGAGCGATTTCATTGCAGGAAGGACCTTCTTGAGTGGCAGTGCTCCACATAACTCCATAGTAACACATTCATCATCTAGGCCAGTGGCAGCCTCGTGAGCATTGTTTTCCTACTGAGGTGAATGGACTTTCTTTTTCCTGCCATCTGCTCAGCTGGGAGATTTTCACTCAGCGTGTCATTCTAGCTCACTCTGCCCTCTTGTTTTCCTTGGTACAGGCTGGGTCCACTTTGCATTGTGGTGCATGATCATAGAACTTGACTGTAGAAGACAAAACCATGCAAAATGATCTTATTAATGGGAAAAAAATAAAGTTTACTCTATGATATTTACAAATTGTTGTCGGTCAGATAATAGAAAATATATGTTGGTCTCTTGTCTCTGATTCCTGGCACAGAGCTCCTGAAAGCTTTGTTTTTTTTTTTGTTTTTTTTTGTTTTTTGTTTTTTTTTTTTTTTTTTTTTTGAGGGCAGTGTTACTGGCCCTCATATGTGGGACCGAACCGGGGCCGCTGGCTTCCAAGGCCAGCGCTTAACCACCGCGCCACTCAGCCGGCCCAAAAGCTTTGTAATTTCCTAAATGATAAGAGCACTAATAGCATCTTTTGTTCTAATATTTGTCTTTGACCCCCTCCCTGACACAAGGCTCCTAAAACCCTTATAATTGCACCAGTGAGAAGAACACTGGGAGCATCTTTTTTTTCTAGTGATGTGACTCTGTGTGGGCTCCTGGATAGGGGCTGGTCACCAGGAAGACCAAGGATGATTAGAAGCTTGGAGTTGTCAGCCCCATTCATCATCTTCCAGAGAGGGGACAGGGGCTAGGAATGGAGTTAATAATTGATTGTGCCTATGTGACGAAGCCTCCACAAAATCCCAATAGTACAGGGTTCAGAGCATTTCCAGGTAAGTGAATACATTTACAACAGGAGGCAACTACCCCCAACTCCATGGGGAAAGAAGCTTCTGCCAAGGGACCCGCCCATGTCTTACCCTGTGTGTCTCTTCATCTGGGTGTTCATCTGCATCCTTTATCATATCCTTTAAGAAGCTCATAAATGCAAGGAAGTGTTTCTCTGAGTTCTGTGAACTGCTTTAGCAAATGAATTGAATCCAAGGAGGTTGGAATCCCCAATCTACAGCCAACAGAGTGGCTGTAGCCACACAGGTGATAACCCAGACTTGTGATTGGTGGTGTGTGTGTGTGTGTGTGTGTGTGGTGGAAGTGGGGGAAAGGGCGAGACTGTCTTGTGAGACTGAACCCTTGACATGTGGAGTCTGATACTATCTCTGGGTTAAGATATCTACCCGGTGTCACAGAGAATTGCTTGGTATGAGGGAAAACCTCCATACATTTTGAGACCAGAAGTGTCAATGGTGAAGTGCTTTGTGTGAGTAGTAAAGGAGACAAACGGGGAAAAAAACTCATAGTAGGGGAAAAGCTGAGTTTTTTTCATTACATTGCCTAAGCATTAAAAACTTCTGCTGTTGGTCCACCTGGAGCTGGGCTGTGCGAACCCTGGCAATGATGTAGATTGCAGCCCCTGCTGCAGTGGGCTGCCATAGGCTACAGTGAGTGGCCAGCAGCCAGCGTGAGTGGCTGACAGCCAGCGTGAGCTGCCAATAGCCACGGTGAGCGGCCCGTCAAGAGGCTGGTGACCGAAATGCCTCATCCAGGAAGAGCGCAATGATGATACCAACATGGGCCAGTGAAGCAACATCCTCCGCAACTAGACTGAAGAACAAAAGGACAGCAACTTGTCTGTTCCCCTCCCCAATTCCTCAATAAAATCTTTAAAAAAAAACAAAAAAAAACCTTTTGCTGTTGGTAATAAATTTACAAATGGAAAAAATAAATTATGTAGTACACTGTAATTTAAAACAGAAACATTGAAGATTAACTGCTTTATTTCATTTCCCCAAAAAATTCTATTTCTCATGAGTAATTCGATTAGTAACCATCTTCTTGTTGTATAATTTGTACTATGGAACAAGCATCTTCTCAATGCCTTGGCAAAATCATATTCTTTTTTTTGGTTTGGATCACCTTCCAACATTTTATTCTTTGCATTTTCAATGTCATGAAATGTCTCCAAGAATTCCTTTAATGTGAAGTGTTTTTTTTTTTGCCAGTGTCCTTTTCTCTGAGACATATTCATCTTTTTTGTCACTGCTACTTTTTAAATTTATGTCAATAAGTTTGATTTCTTCCACTGGCTGCAGGTCTAGAGTTTCGAACAGCATCAGTGTCAACACTCCACAGTCACTATTTCTTCTGTAATACCATTTACATTCAATTCACATTTCATTTTCAGCGTTATTATTTATTGTTTTTTTTCACTGCACTTTTATCTTTATTGGCCAATGCCCCCTCTCAATTATCCATTTTATAAAACATCACATGGGTTTATCACTGGGAGATAAGAAGCGAGCATAAATACATACTTTGCTGTCTGTGGCTTAACTGAATAACAAATAGATGATGACCAGGTGCTGACAGATGCTGAAAGAAGAGACATGAATGGTCACTGATCAATTTATTAATCTGTTATTCACATAGTGATTTGTAGCCTGAAGAGCTAGCAGTAAAATTTGCATCTTATTCAATTACTCATAGTGAATACACTATGGTAACTAAAATTTGAGCTGTGTTGTTGGGATTGATGATAGCTGGAATTCCTGTATATCAAAACCATGCAAAATGAGGATTGTGTATGAATAATTTATGTGTATATACATGTGTTTGTCATATTTTATATGGTTTTTATGGTCCTTATACAAAAGGGCTTGTTCTACTTCTACTCAGGCAAAATGGACAAACTATGTCAACCATCTTGTTCTTCCTATTGGGTTGTTGGAAAAGTCATGACGTCTTTTTTCTATGTTTTTCGTTGCAAAAATGCATCATGACTTTTCCGACAACCCAACATCTTATTTATATCTCTACCTCATTAAAAACTAGCCAAGAAATTTCTTTATATCTCCACCTCATTAAAAACTAGCCCAAACTAATTGGACACGGAGACCATAATCTGGATAGGAAAGCTCAATATTATAAAGATGTCAGTCATTCTTCACAAATTCATCTAGTAATATAACACAAATCCTTGATGTCCCAATTGAATTTAAGGGAAAGAGGGGCTTGATTAAATGATTCTAAAGTTTGTCTGGAAAAATAAATACATGAGAAGAGGCCAGAAAGAAATTGAAAAACAGGAATAACGGGGCAGGTCCTGCCCTGCCAGATATTAAAATACAGTCTAAAGCTATAATAAATAAAATGATGAGGAACTAGCACCAGCATAGGCAAATTTAGTATATGATAAAGCTGGCATTTCCAATCAGTAGGAAAGGGTTGGACTAGTCAATAATCACTTCATTCAAAGGAGCAATAGAAAGGGGTTCCATTTCCATGGTAACCAGTAAATAGAAACTGAAACAGTGAGAAACCATGTTTAACTACCAGATTTCCAAATATTTAAGAGAATTAATTCCTGATGTTGGTGATGTTATGGTAAGAATGCAAATTGTCACATTTCTGATGGGTATTCTATACAAAAGTCTTTAAGAAATGCATGTCCTTTGACTCAGCATTTATGAGGAGTCGGATTCCTGGTTAAGAACCTATGTGTGATTTCTTAGGCCCGACCGCAGGCAATTACAGAGGCTTTACCTGGTAAGCCTCACGGGGAAGCTGCCCTCCCCACACCCGGCTTAGTGCATAGCCGGGCATCACAGCCTTCAGGAGAGATGGTCAGGGATCCAGGTCACCCTCACTGGTCAAACTTGTCGAATACTTACATTCAGAGCCCAACACCTTCATTGTTTTGTTTTGTTTTTTTCTTTTGAGGGCTGGGTCACTGGCCTTCATAAGAGGGATCTGAACCGGGGCCACTGGCTTCCCAAGCCAGCGCTTAACCACCGCGCCACTCGGCCGGCCCATCACCTTCATTCGTAGGTCCCTCTATCTGAGGCCTGGGCAGAGGCCTCCTTACGGGGGGAAGGGCACAATCTAGAAGACACTTTCCCACCTGTAGCTCTTCCCTCTCCCAGTCCCCACAATCCCAGAGTCTATGCTGGAGATTTCTGTTCGGGGTTCCCTTAACCGTGAAGCAATCCCCATGAGTGCGTGGATCCATCTGACCCTCGACCCGTGTAGTTCCATGGGGAAAGTTGATGCTTTCTCCAGCTCTAGCCTCTTACGCTATCTCATAAAATGAGTAAAGCCTTAATTGTAACTTTAATTTTGGCTCATTGTTGCTTAAATTGACTCCAACACTTCACATCTCAACTTGCTCTCCAGGTCAGCTAAACTCCCAAGAATTTATATTTCTGAGAAATGACTCCAAGGAAATACTAAGATGAGTGTGCAAAGTGATATATTGGGTTGTCAGAAAAGTCATGATGCATTTTTGCAACAAAAAACATAGAAAAACCCGTCATGACTTTTACGACAACCCAATATAAAGATGTTCAATAGGGGAAGCTTTAAAAAAAACACACCTAATTGCTCATCAATAGAGGACAAGTAAAATAAATTTAAATGCATTTATATATTATTGAAATACCAGACAACCACTAGAAGTGACATATTGATATATATTTATTGGCATGGACATATGCTACCTAAATAACATTAAATAGAAAAAAAGTGACAATATGGCATGTAGAGTAAGGGTCTACCTTGATTTCAATATGTGTGTGCCTGTGTGTATGTGCACAGATAAAAGTCTGGAAGGGTGACAATACAACATTATGTGTGCTTATTCTGTCTAAAAATTTATTTGAATGTTTTATGTATGTTATCTAATAGAATTCTCAAAAGGTAGGTGCTATTGTCATACTCATTGTACATATAGATCAGAAATCTGATGCGTGAAATATTTAAATAACTTGCCTGAGGTCACAACTAATAAGCGATGGGGCTAAGATTCTAACACGAGCATCCCAATTCCGAGCATTCTAATAAAACAGCCTCACCAAGACAGAATGAGTGCTGCTTGCTGGTAGTGGGTTTGCAGTAGTGGTTGCTTTGTTTTTACACTTTTCAATCGTTGGAATTTTTTTTAAAATATATAACTTGTATAATTTAAAACAATAACAAAATTATTTTTATTCTGAGAAAGAAATGAATACAGCCAGAGTAAAATATTGCTCTTAAAACTAAATCTTTTGTCACCTTAATCAGAAATGCCTTCATTGGCCAGTAGCAGAGTATCTGCTCAATGTTAGCGTAAACAAGAGTTTTGTTTTCTCAAGTAATAAATCTAAAGGTAGGTAGTACAGGGTTGGTTTTCCTGCTCAAAGATGTCATCAGACATGTAGACTCTAACTTTCTGCTCTATTATCTTCAATGTTTTGGCTTTGGGCCTCATGGCTGCCAGACAGATTTAGTACACCGTTAGGCACCATGTCTGAGTTACAGGTAGAAGGAAGGTAGAGACTGATGCAGTAATCAAGAAAATGTTTCTAGATGCACCCTTAGTAGGCTTGTGCTTATATCTCACAAGCCAAAGCTATGTTGCATGGACACCCCCATGCCAGAAGGCCACCAAGAAACGGGAAGACTCAGATTTGACCTTACTTACAAGTGAACCAATTAGCCTGCCACATTTGCATGGATGCTGGCAGAAGGCTCCTGAGTCAGAGACAAAGGACTTTATCACCCAGCACAGCAGGCAGGGTGAGCTCCATGTTGCATTGATTTCCTTGCCTCCCTTCCCCCAAGTGCCATGAGACAATGTAGAGGCAGGCCCAAGTTGATGATAAGAGCATGGTGGGTTTGTGTCACAAATGAGAAGCCTTGAGCTTGGTGAGCCCCATCTTTTAAACGGGTTGCAGACAAACATGCCCAACTATGCCCAAAGGAAAACATGATCTTTATTATCCTGCCTTCTGCCTCAGAGAAAGACACTACTCTATCTGCCAAGGCTCCCGAAACGACAGTCCAGAACCAACTCTGACACAAGACATGAAGAAATTCTAGAAGCTCACGGTGAACTGTTTCCCAGCAAAGGCAATCTCCAGCTAGGGAGAAAGAGGTTATGGATGGAAGCTGTGTTAGCCAACCAAAAGTATTTGTCACCGTCCTTTAAAGGATTGTCCTGTAACTATCACTAAGCCTAGGACAATTACCTAGCAAACACTTTCTCTGTTGATATACTAGTTTTCCATTAATTCAGTAACAAATGACCACAAACTTAGTAGCTTAAAACAACATGATTACTCCCTTACCTTTCTGGAGGTCGGAAATCCAAACTCAGCTTCACCGGGCTGACGTCAAGATGTCAGCAGAGCAGATTCCCTCGGAAGGTGAAGGGACAATCTGTTCCCTTGCCTTTTTCTGCTTCTAATGGCCACCTATATTCCTGTGACCCCCTTCCTCTATCTTCAAAGGACATCATTTCAATCTCTGTCTCAATCAATACATCATCTACCCCTCCAGCTCTGACTCCTCCTGGGCCCCTCTTATAAGTACTGTTGTGATTTCATTGGGCCCACCTGGGCAATCCAGGTGACTCTCCCATCTCAAGTTCCTTAGCTTAATTACAACTTCGAAGTCCCATTGCCACGCATGGTAACATTCACAGGTTCTGGGAATTAGCACCTGAATATCTTCAGGAGGCCACTATTTAGCCTACCACAACCAACTGCAGTAAATAAAATATTAGAGTTATTTCTTTAAATATCATACATTAAAACTTCATAAATTCAGAATCAATTCAAAAAGAGTGATAGCTACAAATACAAACAGGGCAGACTCAAGTTTTTATTTACTTAATAAGCCCCATACTCCGAGATTCTTCAGATTCCTATTTTAAATAATATTGCTAAGTTGACAAACTGTTTTTAAGCAGCCTTATTAAATATTGTCAATGCATCTATTCACATATTGCCCTTTACAATTATTTTCTATCTCCAAATGTGGGCTCCCTAAGGGCTTCTACTAGGCAAATCTTAGTATCATTAAACCAAAGGACTGTTGAATTTTAGCGCTGAAATGCACTCTAGTCTAACCTCCATGCAGAGCAAGAATACCTCTCCCCATTTCTTACAAACAATTAAGCAGATTATGTTTGCATATTGCTGGAAATACTGAGGACCCAATTTTAAGAGGCAGACCATTATTACACTATTGAATGAAACAGTATCCTGAAGACAGCACTGGTTTTGGAGTTAACTTGACTTGGGTTCAAAAATCAGTTCTGCCACTTTTACACCATGTACAAGAATAAACTCAAACTGGATTAAAGAGTTAAATGTTACACCTGAAACCATAAAACTCCTAGAATAAAACATAGGCAGTAAACTCTCTTACATTGCTCTTAGTAATATATTTTTTTTGATATATCTTCTTGGACAAGGAAAACAAAAGAAAGAATAAATGGGACTACATCAAACTAAAAACTTTTTGCACAGCAAAGGAAACCATCAACAAAACCAAGAGACAACCTACTAAATGGGAGAAGATATTTGCTAATGATACATCTGATAAGGGGTTAATATCCAAAATTTATAAAGAACTCATACAACTTAACACCAAAAATAAGCCAATTAACATTGGTTTATTAAAAAATGGGCAGAGCACCTGAATAGACACTTCTCCAAAGAGAACATACAGATGGTCAATAGACATATGAAAAGATGCTCAACATCATTAATCATCAGAGAAATGCAAATTAAAACTACAATGAGATATCACCTCACACCTGTCATGATGGCTATCATTGATAAATCAACAAATAACAAATTTGGTGAGGATGTGGAAAAAGGGAACCCTGGTATACTGTGGTGGGATTGCAAACTAGCCACTATGTAAAACAGCATGGAGCTCCCTCAAATAATTTAAAACAGAACTACTTTATGACCCAGCAATTCCACTGCCAGGTATTTATCAGAAGAAATCCAAAACGCTAATTTGAAAAGAATATATGCACCCCTATGTTTATTTTAACACTATTTACAATTGCCAAGATATAGAAGCCACCTAAGTGTCCATCAATAGACAACTGGATAAAGAAGAAGTGGTACATATATACAGTGGAATATTATTAGCCACAAAAATAATGAAATCTTAACATCTGTGACAATATGGATGGACCTAGAGGGTATTATGCTAATTAAAATATGTCAGACTGAGAAAGACATGTGCCATATGATCTCACTTATATGTAGAATCTAAAGAACAAAAATGAACAAACAAAACAGAAACAGACTCATAGATACAGAGAACAAACTGATGGTTGCCAGAGGGGAGAGGGGTTGGGAGGCTGGATGGAAAATGTGAAGAGAGAAGTACAAATTGGTAGTTATAAAATAGTCATGGGGATGTAAAGTAAAGCACAGGGAATCTAGTCAATAATGTAATAACTATATATGGTGCCAGATGGGAGGAGGCATATCAGGGGAATCACTTCGTAAATTATATGAATGTCTAACCACTATGCTGTACACTTGAAACTAAAATAATACTGAATATCAACTGTAATTGAAGAAAAAGATCAGTTCTGCCACTTAAAGATGGTACGCCCGTGAGTGAGATGGTCACTGTTATGTCAAGTTGGATAGACTATGTACCCAGTTAGTGAATCCAACATAACCTAGGTGTTGCTGTAAGATGTTTTATAGATGTGACTAAAGTCTACAATCACTTTCCTTTAAGAAAGGAAGATTATCCTATGTAATTTAGGTGGGTCTGATTCAGTCGTTTGAAAAGCCTAAAGAGTGGCACGGGAGCTTCCCTGAAGAAATTTTTCTTGTGGATGGCAACTTCCGTTCAAGCCCGAGAGTTGCAGCCTGCCCTTCCTAGTAGCCCCCTCATGGATTTTGGATTGGCCTAGCCAGCCCTCACAATTGCATAAACCAAATCTTTGCCAGATATCTACTCATACATGGGTGGGCAATTCAGGAAAGGCTCAGACACTCTTCTCATCTTGGCTGGCTTCTCTCACATGGCTCTGGGCTAATTTAAGACAACTCAGCTGGGGTAGCTGTGTTGGCTGAGATGGCTGGGACAACTAGGCACCTTAGCTCTCCTCTGCTGTCTCCCATATCCCTACTTCAGACTAAACCAGGAATGTTCTTATGGCTTGGGTAGAGAATAAGAGTAAGCCAATCATGTAAGGCAGAAAGCAGAAAGCACAAGTGCTTTTCAAATGCTCTGCTGGGCTCACATTTGCTACCATTCTATTGACCAAAGCAGGACATGAGGCCAAGCTCAGAGGCAGGGAGGGGACTATAGTTATAAAGACCTTACATGAGGCTATTAATACAACTAATCTACCACAATCTGCTCTCTAGCCACCATTGTTCACAGTCCCTCCTACATGCAAAATACACTCATCACCTGTGAAGGCCTCTAAAAATCTTATCCAATTGAGCCTCTGGCTCAAGGCCCATGATTTTGTGTTCTGCATCAGATTAGATGTGGCTCTTCTTTATCTTGAGACTTATGGATGACTGGATTATTGATAATATAAACAAATATGACCAAGTTCTCATGTGTGCAGGCAAGAGCAACTCTTCATGACTCTGCCTGGATGGCAAAAATTATAAGATGGCATCAACAGGTCAATTTCAAATACAATCAAATGTGGGGGGGAAATGTGTCTTAGAATTGATGGACTATGGTAAGCTTGAGGGTGATCGGCATATAGAAGGTGTTTGAGGCCATGGGTCTACTTGACATTGCCTAGGTAGTGGGTGTTTGTAAAAAAGAGGTGGTAGAACTGAGCCCTAAGACACTCTACTAGTTAGAAAATAGGAAGGTGAGGAATATTAGCAAAGAAGAGCTATGATGTACAGCTTACGAGGTAGAACCAAGAGAAATGGTGTCACATGCCCTAAGTGAAGAAATCATTTTAAGAGGAGGATGTGGCTAGCTGAGTCAGATGTACTGACAGATGGAGTAAGAATAGGATTGAAAACTGATCCCTGGCTCCCAGCAACATGGGTGTAATTGGTGTCTTCAGCAAGACCTATTTCAGTGAAGTGGTAGGGGCAAAAGCTTGATAGGCATGGGATTAAGAAAGAATGGGACCAGACCTGCCAAGTGGCGCATTGGTTAAGCGCTGGTTTTGGGATGCCAGCGACCCTGGTTTGGATCCCACATATGAGGGCCAGTGACACTGCCCTCTACAGCTAGCAACAGCTCCACCTGGAGCTGGGCTGTGTGAGCCCCGGGGACGGTGTGGGCTGCAGCCTCTGCTGCAGTGGGCTGCCATAGGCTACAGTGAGTGGCCGGCAGCCAGCGAGAGCAGCTGGCAGCCAGTGTGAGCTGCCAATAGCCACTGTGAGCTACCATCCAGAGGCTGGCGACCGATCTGCCTCATCCAGGAAGAGCACAATGATGATACCAACAGTGAAGCAACATCCTCCGCAACTCCACTGAAGAACCAAGACAGCAACTTGTCTCTTCCCCTTCCCCGATTCCCCAACCCTGTTCCCCTCCCCCAATTCCCCAATAAAATCTTGAAAGAAAGAAAGAAAGAAAGAAAGAAAGAAAGAAAGAAAGAAAGAAAGAAAGAAAAAAAAAAAAAAGAAAGAAAGAAAGAAAGGGACCAAGAAGTGTGAAAGGTTAGTAAGGAGAACTTTAAAAAGGAGTTTTGTTGGAAAGAAGAGATCAGCAATATGGCAGTAGCTGGAGGGTGACGTCAGGCCAAGGGATGGCTTGTTAAGATGGAAGATACTGAGAATGTTTGGATGCCAATACAGAGGGCAAATCTGATCATGTTAGAAAGGATAAGTGCAAGAGTGTTGTCCTTAAATCGGTGACAGCCAGTGCACAAGAGAAGGGATTGGCCATGGGTAAAACCAAGGGGAGTGTACCCATTATAACAGGCCCAAAGGTTATGCACATGTTGATAGATGTGCTGGCAGGAGAGTTCACTTCTGATGGCTCTGTTTTTTGAGCGAGGCTCAGTGTCTGCTGAGCGTGATGTGGGGACTGTTTTGACAGAAGACATTGATTAAAGCCTCCAATAAGTTTTTGGTAGATTTTCTTGGATTTTGGTAAATAAAAATGGATATTTGTTTATGCAAAGTATGATTAGACTATAAATAACAATTCCTCTCTGTTCCAATACCCATTCCTATCATTGCTGTTTCATTTTTATCACATTGTCCAAAACTGCTCTGATAAAGTTAAATGATAATGACTCTGGCAAGCATCCTTGATTTGTTTTCTGAAACTTATTGGAAATGCTTCTAGAATTCCCCCACTAAGATATAGCTGCTGTTTTGAAAAAGAGCTATGTTTTCTAATTAAGAAAGTATTCTATTTCTAAATGTTTAAATTGGAAATGTGAAATTTTTATCAAAATACTTTCTGGGTATCTATTGATCATATAATTTTTGTTATTTAAGTTCCTGATGTGCTATATTAACAGATGATTTTTGTTTCCTAGAGAAGTTACTGGACTTTATCTCAAATATTAAGAAATGTGCATTGAACAGGACCTAAAAATAGATTTTAAGTTAAAAAATAAAAAAGCATGGTATTGTCCAATTGGTTGTGAAGTTTTGTTGTGTGATCTTTCTAGGAAGACCCTAGGATGAAGGAATATAACCAGTGAGAGTGAAATATGTCTGAAAGCCTGTTATTGTTATGCAGGCTGCATCCTCTCCACACAGCTCATTCCAATCTCATTACAGAGAAAATTATGAATTAACAGCAGTGGATGAAGAGTTTAAATTCCATTTTTCCCTTGCCAGCTCTAAGGCATGAAACAACTATTGGTCTTTCTCTGTACTCAGCAGATGGTCTTCACATTTCTTACTCTGTGATTAGCCTCACTCCTTCAAGAGAGAAGGAAAAAAAATCTGACATCTCTAAAGAAAAAAAGATAGTATTAGAGATAGAAAATGAAGAGCAACTTGGCATTGATCCACGGCTTTTAAACAAGTCAATATTAAACAAACATATCAATTCTGTTTTCCTCTTTGCACACGATTCTCAATTAAACCACACCTGCCATTCAATCATGCTGTTCAGATGGGCCACTGCACCATTATTCCTGTGCTGTTTCAGTAACTACACGTGCATCCTACCTCTTTTGCATGTTGATTTAAAGTTAATGACTTGAGGTTACAACTAGACATAAAACACTTCTTTTTGAGAACAGGAAAGCACGATTTAAGTTTCATCCCTTTTGTCTCTCACCCAGGACAGTGTAATGCAGGGCTGTGAGGGACAGAGAGACTCATGCTGTGGGAGCCTCACCGCCCTTGTGGGCTTATTGTTTCACTGTGTAAAGACAGCTGTGTGCGGAGGCTTTCCCTAGAGCCTCTCTTTATTTTGTAGTGCCTATGATGCGTGCATCTCAAGGCTCTGCATATAAAGCATAATTAAAACAGGTTTTCCTCCTGGAAGGCAGAATGTCCTTTTTGTTGTTCCCCTTTCTTAGAACCAGAGGGGGAGGTTTCAGGTTGTTAATTCCTTTATGAGGTGTCTATCCTGCTATATGACGCTTGAGAATACTCAAGTAATTCGCATCCAGTGCATGCCATTATCATATTCCACATGAGACACAGGAAAGGGTCATGAATAGGTCTCACACATCCTCTCCATTATAAACACCTGCATGAATTGGAAATAAAACACGTACAGACATGTAGCCAGAATTCTGACATTATTAGATGTGGTCATTTATATACAAGTTCAGTTGATGAATTCACAATCCCAACTTTTCCTTTAATTTTAGGCAGATATCAAATTGACTTATAGAGTGACAGTAGCTGCCACCATTTAATAAATATTCCAAACAACAAAAATGGCACACAGTCCCTAGCACAGAGCTGATGCTTCCATTAGTAATTTTTGAATGAAAGACTGTCCTATCATCTGCAGAGAGGAACATCAAAGAATGGGTTTATTTGCAGAAACATGACCTTTTGGTCATTTGAGTACTAAGAGGTTGACCAAAAATATTTTTTAAATTAATCCTGGTATATAGCCTTATTCACTTGATCCTTAATAATCATGTTAACTTTGGATTTTATATATATATATATGTTTCCTAAAGAGTTTCAGATACTTGCAGAAAGTCAGGTAATTAATAAGTACCAAAGCCTAGGGCCTACACGTGGGTCTTTGGACTGTGTGCTTTTTCCCTAACATATAATGTAAGAGGGTAGCAAAAACATATATTTTGGGTATGGCCATTTTCATTTTTTTGACTGCTGAAAGTGTGATTTCCCACACAAAATCTTAGCTTACTTGTTTCTTTCTCACCTTAGATGAATGTATTCAATTTAATGAGCTATTAAAAAGAAACACAAAAAGTAAGTTTTGAGCATAACTAACCTAAAGGGCACGTAGAGTTGGGCCATATAAAGCACCCAGCATTGAGTTCAGCTGGTTGTAGACTAAAAGAGTTTCCTTCTTTGCTATACTTTCCTCCACAATTTGTATTAAAGTCAGCGAATCAATAATGTTGAAATACTGGCTTCAGGAAGGCAGAGCGAGTGCAATTGTAACAGGGTCTTTGCTTCCATAGCTGTGCATCATGCCCAGAAACTCAACACAGTGACACTTTTAGCCTCTTTTTTTGTCCTTTAATTTTTATTTTTACTGCTCCATGAAGCTGATGATCTGGGAAGGATTTAAAATGGGAATGATAATACTTTGCCTTTTTTCATGTGAGCATTTTTGACAGCCAAGTAAAGCTATGCTAGGCAATTGATTTTTCTTGTTTCTCTGAAAAATTGAAGATAATATTCCAGCACTTGAGAAGTTCTAGTATTTGCTCTTCTGGTATCCCTAGCAACAATACAATGATAGGTAGAATCCAAAAACTCAGTCTAAAATGAAGTGTGAAAGTATACCAGAGGACCGCCTCACACAGGATGGCTTCTATTTTAAAAATACAGAAAATTACAAGTGTTGGTAAGGATGTAAAGAAATTAGAACGCTTGTACATGGTAACTGAGAATGTAAAATAATACAGCTGCTGTGCAAAACAATACAATGGATGGTGCCTCAGAAAATTAAAAAGAGAATTTCTACATGATCCAGCCACTCCACTTCTGGGTATATACTCAAAAGAGTTGAAAAAGGATCTCAATATGATATTTGTACACCAGGTTCCTAGCAACATCATTCACAATAGCTGAAACATGGAAGCAGCCCAGGTACTTACCAACAGATGAATGGATAAACAAAGTGTGGTATACACATACAATGGACAATTTACGAATTATGTATGTCTTTATTATTCATTCAAATAGCACCAGCCATAGAACTGATAGAACATATGCAAAAAATAATTAAACCAAGTTGTCTTTGATGTTTTCTGTCTTCCAGTCATACAGAAATCACAGCTTTATGTGTATTTTTCAATTTTACTGTTATGAAGGTATATTTGCAAAGTAAAAGGAAAGAGCATATTTTATTTAAAAGTGTGGTAGTTTAATATACAACTTTTAAATATTTACATGCATGGTGTATGGGCTTCCATTTGTATTCTTGCTCTGGCCCACAAATATTAGGAGACTGCTTTCGAAGAGCCACAAAACAGTCTCTAGGAGTCAAATCAATCCACTGGGACAGCCCATGCAGCTATGATAGAGGTGAGTGTACAGTGGTGTCAGAGCACAAGGAAGGGCAAGAAATACATCCTTTCATCTTTGTAGCTCTAATATGAAAACTCTGTAAATATTTGGGGAATGAATAAATGAATTTATGAAGTCATGCATGAAGTATTTATAAGTATAAATACAATAAATAACAGCAATAGATATTAGTAACAGATTGGTAACCATTGTAAAAGAATAGAGCAATAGACAGTGCCAGGCACTAGAATTATCATGGTTATTACAGAAAACATGCATGAGTTCTGAGTTTGTGGGTACTTGATTGACCGTCACAGCTCATATGAAAATGGCATCAGAAGGAATTAGAATTGTGGGGGTTGGGGGCACGCTAGCAAAAAGATTCTATAATCCCATGAAACCCCTCTTAACCTTCCGTCGGGCGTAACTGTTCTCCCAGATTCATTGCACACCAAGATGCTGCCATGAAATACATCTTTACTGTACTAAGTCACAAACACAACTGGCGAGAGGTTACAGCACAGGGGGAAGATATGGAAGCAATGAGTCACGATACTAGCGGCCCCGGTTCGAGTCCCACATATGAGGGCCAGTGACACTGCCCTCAAAAAAAAAAAATGAGTTGAAGTATATATTATGTCAGCTTTGTGAATTTACATAACTGATACTTCTCCCAAAGATCATAGAAGCTAGGTTAAATTCTGTGAGCACCAGTTTGATTCCCAGGGTTTAAAGGTAGCTATTAATCTGGTGGATATCTTTTCCTGAAATCTGTATTGGGAGAAAGGATCACTTCTTTTACAATCTGTATGGGAGGAAGGAATGGATAGCAGTATGCCATCAGACTCTTCCCCCAAGGCCATATTATGTCTTTTGCTGTCACTCACAATATAGGTCCAGAGGTTTCTGGATCATCTAGACATTCCACATGACACCATACTGGTCTACCATATTGTTGACACCATATTATCTAAACCTGAGAAGCAGGATATGGCAAGTATTCTGTTTGCCCTGCTAAGACACATGTGTGACACATTGTAGGAGTGTAGAGATTCAAGTTTAACAATATCAGATGAATTATCTTGGTCAGGGTTCTTTCAGTTTTCTGTTCTTCAGTCTCACTAAAAGCAAGTTGGGATATCAATCTTTATTCTATTTTCACTGGCTGTACTTACTGAACCCTTTAGGTTATAATAACAACTTGTGAGTTCTTTGGGTTACATAGATATGATTCCTTCTTACTTTTACTACTACTCACCAACCACTTGAAAAGATTTCTGTGCTTCAAGGAGGAGCAGGGGAGTAACAATTAGCTTTTACATGCCCTTACTTCCTTTGCTGTAAAATGAGAACCTTGGTGAAAAGAACTGTTATATGGGACACGTTGATGGTAAATAAGTCTTTCTGTAAGTCCACGAATAGTGCTTATGGCAGAGCAGGTGATCAGAGAGGCAAATCCAGGTCCATATTCAGAATGAGTGCCTATTTCAGTGATAAGAAATCACTACCCTATCCATTTTTGTTCCTTTTTTCTCTACATGGTCTGGTAAATCCCTAGATTGAGACTGTTGTATTTAATTAGACCATCCTTTGTTACTTCCTTGTTTGGAACAAAAAAAAAAAACATCCCCCATGAAGCATGGGTTGGGCTCTTTGGCATGGGATACAATCCAGAAAGTCTCTCCAACCTTGAAAAATTTGGAAACTTTGGATCTGAGAGAGTCATGCTGAGATGGAAAAATTTTTTCATTCAGCTTAAGAAGCCCTGGCAGTTCCCACTTCCCAGCAAGCAAAAGCAAAGTGATCAATTCTGAACAGCATCTCTACCGAGAGCATTTTAATCAACCAGAATGAGCACAGAGCAGATGGTTCGCCACCAAAAATGCACAGACATGTTTGCACTCAATTGGAAAACAGTAAACAAACATCAGGCACCAAGCCAGGTCCACTTGGTATATTAATGTCTTAGTCTAAACTAGATCTTAGAAACAAACTCAATTTTTCTACAAGAATCGTTATCTTTTTACCCTCTAGTAACTTCTAAACTATTGTCTGTGTCAATGAGTTTTTGTTTCTTCATTTGTTTGTCTTGTTCCTTTGTTGTTGTCAGTTGTATATCCCACATTTGGGTGAAATCATATGGCTCCCGACTTTTTCAGTCTGACTTATTTCGCTCAGCACAATAATCTCAAGATCCATCCATGTTGTCACAAATGGTGATGGAAGAACTGACTCTAGGTGGTGAACACACAATGTGATATACAGATGATGTATTACAGAATTGTGCAGTTGACACCTATGTAACTTTACTAACAATTGTCATCCCAATAAAATTTAATAATAAAAAAAAAGAATCCTTATCCCTTTCTTCCTACCATCTAGACCAGAGGTCGGTAAACTGCAGCTCACGAGCCACATGCGGCTCTTTGGGTACGTACATGTGGCTCTGAAGTGAAACTGAAACTGAAAATAAAACTATCATAGCTTCATTTATAAAATTTTTCAATGATATTATTCATATAATGGTGATTTCATTTGTTTTATGGCTCTCAAATAATTTTTAAATTGTTGTGAGGGACAGGATTGGCTCTTCCATCTCAAAAGTTTGCCAACCCCTGATCTAGACTATAAGGACAGAACTAGCTCAAATCCAGCTTACAACAATCAAAATAGTTTTTAATATCCTACAGTGCTTTTGTATGCAAAACAACAAAGCAAGAATAGAGGGAGAGGATGAGTAGTGAAAGTCAGCAGAAGGGAATCTTATTTTACCTCTTTACCATTTTCCCTCATTTTTTAAGATCATTAGAATCATTCATTTGACTTTGAGTATGTGACTATAATATAAAGAGACTTCAACAGCAATGGTTATATATCTAGATGAAGGTGGACACCATGGAAGAAATAATTATTACAGCGATATTGCCATTGTTCGACAATATTTTTGAATTCCATCTTCAGAATGCCTCCCAAGGCCATCAGGAAATTCAATCTTACAGACCCAGCTCACATCTAACAGCAAATATTTCTCAATTCATGCACTCATTTATACCTGTCTTGACTCTGAATGACTTTTGGCAGTTTTAGAAATTAAAATCCACCCTCAAAAGACATTTTGCCATCTCTAAGGATTCTCAAAGCAATATGTCTATGAAGGGTAGTCTACTTGTGATTTCCAAGTATTCCAAATATATTTTAACCAATTGTAGAATGATAAGAATAAGTATTTTGCCATCAAAAGGGATTAATTCAAAAGAGGCAGTATTCTTTTGAGTGTAGAAGTTCTCATGTTTGTTAAAAATTAGTTCTATTATTTTACAATATTTATCATCTTATAATTTATAAAAGTGAGAAATAACTTTCTAGTTCTCCCCTTTCATGAGTGGTCTTTTTGAAAACTAAAGCATATCTGAATGCTTGTAATTATTAAACTCATTAATGATGGCGTATTCCTCAGATGTGTTCTCTTCGTACCATTTTCTGGCTTAATTCAGTTTAATTATGTTTATTTCCTAAGTATGTGCCCTGAAACACTAGATCTCTATGATAAAGTACAGGTTCTATAATGGACTAAATTTAAGACATGAAGCTTACTATATTCCCTCTTAGATATTCACAATGCACATTAATACATGAAAGGTGCCCCAGGGTTCAGTCCCAGCTATATCTACTTCCCCGTGACTTCATCAAGACTCGTGCTTTTCTCCCACAATCCTCTTCTCCCCCAGTTCTCCCCATCTCAGTAAATGGCAACGTTATTCTTCCAGTTGCTAGAGCTAAAAATCCTTGGAGTCATCCTTGACTCTCCTTTTTTTCTTACAACCATATGCAATCCATCAAAAAATTCTATTGGATCTAATTTAAAATTTGTCCCACCTCTTGACACCTCCACCACTATCACTTCTGTTCAAATGATCACCGACTGTCTTCTTATTACAGCAGTCTCTTCTAACTTATTTCCCTATTTTCGCTCTTCCTCTCCTTCAGTCTACTGTCAACATAACAGCCCAAGTTATGTTGCTCCTCTACCCACGCCCCATCGATGGGTCCCTATATAAGTTGGCATAAAAGCCCAAGTTCCAATTATGACTTTCAAATGATCTACCACATATGGTCTGTTTTTCTGCTCCCTCATCCTGCCTCTCATCTCTATCCCATCTGTTTTATCTCCTTTCCTATCACTTTCCTCCTAGATTCATTCAATCCTGTCATACCTGCTTCTTTGCATTTCTGGAACACACCAGGCACACTTATATCAGTTTTTGTATTTACTCCTCCCTTAAATATTCCTCTCCAGATTTTGCATGGCTCACCTCCTACTTCCTTCAGGCCTCTACACAAATGCCATCTTATCCAAGGAGCCTTCCCTGACCACCATTCTATATAATTATTCCCTCCACCTCCTCACCACAGACTGTCACCCAGTATATTCCCACCCTGCTTTGTTTCTCCTCATGGCACCTATCACCACCTAGCACATCACATCTCCATTTGTTTATTTAGTATGTATTTCCTCATGAGGATTTAAGCTGTATGAGAACTGCGTCTTGTTCTTACGGCCTTCAATGGAATTCCCAGTGTCCAGAATGGTGGTTGGCATAGTGTATACTCAAAAAATATTTGTTGATTAAATAAATGTATGACACTTTCTGAGAGATCCTGCAGTAAATAAACTGGTTTAGTCATCTTTCCCAATCATAGGTATCTATAAAACTGCATTTTAAGGAATCTCATGAATATAAGATATAGTCATGCCAGTCTAGTGTGGGAGATGCAACATAAACAAAGAAATCAATGTAACACATTGATGAAACAGATGTATATGAAGGATGCTATGAAAGTACAGGATAAGGCCATTTAATCGAAGGGCTCTCTGGGAAGGCTGATTCCAGGAGGAAATTCCCAATTGTGCTCCTACAGAAATATGCTTCTGTAACTGACCATTATATAAATGTTCCAGTCATTGTTTTTTTTTTTTTTTAAATATTTTATTGGAGAATTGGGGGAGGGAAACAGCAATGGGGAAGCAGAGAAGAGGAACAGACAAGTTGCCGTCTTTTTGTTCTTCAGTCTAGTTGCAGAGGACATTGCTTTACTGGCCCATGTTGGTATCATCATTGCTCTCTTCTTGGGTGAGGCAAATTGGTTGCCGGCCTCTGGATGGCCACTCACAGCGGCTCTCGGCAGCTCACCCCGGCTGCCGGTCACTCCTGCTGGCTGCTGGCCACTCACTATAGCCTATGGCAGCCCACTGCAGGAGGGGCTGCAGCTATGCTGTCCCAGGGTCTCACAGCAGCCTAGCTCGAAGCTGTTGTTCACTATCTTAGCTGTAGAGGGCAGTGTCACTGGCCCTCATATGTGGGATCCAAACTGGGGCCGCTGGCATCCCAAGCCAGCTCTTAACCAACGCACCTCTCGGCTGGCCCCAGTCATTGTTAATTAATAGTTCTCACTGATATTTTATGGGATAGAATCAGACCTCCCACCCTTGATAACAATTTGCAAAACATCAAGAACCTAATTAGGGGGCCCTTTTAATCAAAGCAGGATCAAGGTGGAGACAAATGTTACTTAGCCCAACAATGCCCATGGTGATTGTTGTGTAAGGAGAATTTCAAATAAATGATAATAAGGGGTTACACCTTTCTCATTTGAGACACTAGAAAAAAAGTTATGTTTGCTGCAGTCAGGTACACTTTGCCCTTGGGTAACTCCGGAGGAAATGAGCTGTGTCTGCCACTAGAGAACTAGGACACCCATTATCTTTCTTTCATTCTGCAGATCAAACCACATACCCTCACCTGCCCCTCCCACCTCATATACAGCAAAGCCTGAGTAGAAGAAATTATTCAACACCCAGGGTCTGAGGCACCAGGCTTCGTATGACATGAAAAGAATTGAATCTTAGGACTATGATAGTTCCCTAATGTGAAGAAGCGTAGAGTTTTCCAAGGGTTGGGATGGGAAAAATAGATAGTACGGAGTGGGTTCTGAATTCGGATTGCAGAAAGAGAAAGCAAAAGAGGTGAAAAGGAATATGGAGTGAGTGATCAAACTTGGAACAACTCCAAAGACAAAACTTGGGGCCTTCTTTCTTCTTCAGCACCACTCCCTGAAGGGTTAATTTAGTTGGATCAAGACACAATTCCTGATCCTCATGCTCTGTACTCATTAAGATGTTCTAATGGACATTTAGTTTTATGTCCAAAGGCACCACCAAATTTTCTTATTTTGTGAACCTTCCTAATTGCATGAAACTTTGTGGGAGTCCAAGAGGAACAAATGACTCCACCCCTGGAAGTTAAGGCATGATCAGACTCAGCCAATCAGATTCTTATACTTGGATTTTTCAGTCTTGAGCAAGATATGCAAAGATAACAGATTAGTAATAAACATTATTTTTAAATTTTTAATTGGCATACAATAAATTTCACTCATGTTATTATATAGTTCCTCCAGCTCTTATAAATGGATAGTTATGTACCTATGACCACAATTAAGATATAGACCGGTTTCATCAACCTCCAAAAACTCCCTCATGCTGTCCTGTTATAGTCAAGTCCTCGCTCTAGAGACCACAGATCTGATCTCTCTCCTGCAGCTTTGCTTTTCCAAAATGTTATATAAATAGAACTATAAAATATGTAACCTTTTGAGTCTGTTCTTTTTCACTTAGGATAATACATTTGAGGTTCATCTATTTTGTTAGGTGTATCAATAGTTCATTCATTTTTATTACTGTATAATTTCATTGTTATTCATATGACACAACAAATGACCTGGAATAATTAAAACAATTTTTTAAAAGAAGAACAAAGTCACAAGACTCGCACACCCTAACTTCAAGGCAGACTATAAAGCTACAGTAATCAAGGTAGTATAGAACTGGTGAAAAGATAGCAACATAAATTCATGGAACTGACCAGAAAGCTCAGAAATTAACCCACATAAATATAGTCAATTGATTTTTGACAAAGATGCAAAGGCATTTCAATGGAAAATGAATAGCCCTTTAAACATATAGTGCTGGAACAACTGGCTACCTATATGCAAAAACATGAAACGCTTACCTCTACCTCACACCTTATTCTTTTATTATCTGTAGGGTCTATAGATATTTCATTTCTCTTTCATTCCTGATGTTGGCAATATGTGTCTTCTCCCTTTTCCTTCTTGGTCAATCCAGGTGGAGGTTTATCATTGTTATTACTACTACTACTACTACTACTACTACTACTACTACTACTACTACTTTATTAGTTTCAGGCGTACAAAACAATGTAATAGTTAGACATTTACACTCCTCATACAGCGATAACTCCCCTCCCCCAATCTACTACCCCTCTGACAGTGTATATAGCTGTTATAATTCCATTGACTCCATCCCCTATGCTGTACTCCACATCCTGTGACTATATATATATTCAATTATAGTTGACATTCAATATTATTCAACTTCAGCTCATGTGTACAGCACAGTGGTCAGGCCTCTATACCATCCATGAAGTGGTCTCCCTAATAAGACTGGTGCCCATCTGACACCCTACAAAACCGTTACATTATTGATTATATTCCCCAAACTGTCGTTCATATCCCCATGGCAATACTGTGGCTACCAATTTGTACTTCCTAATCCACTCACCTTCTCCCTCCTCCTCACCCCTCTCCCATGTAGCAACTATCAGTTTTTTCTCTATATCTCTGAGACAATTTCTTTTTAGTTTGCTCATTTATCCTATTCTTTAGATTCCACATGCAAGTGAGATCATACAGTATTTATCTTTCTCCGTTTGACTTGTTTCACTTAGCATAATATTCTCTATGTCCATCCATATCAATGCAACTGGTAAGATTTCATTCTTCTTTATGGTCAAGCAATACTCTATTGTATAAATGTACCACAGTTTCTTAATCCAGTTGTCTACTGCTGGGTATTTCAGTTGTTTCCATGTCTTAGCTATTGTGAATAGCACTGCAATAAACATAGGGGTGCATATATTTTTTTTTTGAATAAGTATTTTGGATTTCTCTGGATAAATACCCAAGAGTGGAATTACTGGGTCATAAGATAGCTACATTTTCAATTTTTTTGAGATACCTCCATACTGATTTCCATAATAGCTGCACCAATCTGCAATCCCACCAACAGTGCAGCAGGGTTCCCTTTTCTCCACAACCTCACCAGCACTTGTTGTTTGTAGATTTATACCTTATAAGGTTTTAGTTTCAGTGATATTATTGTGTGCAATTTTTTTTTCTAACATAATCATTTAATACTATAAAATTCACTCCAAGCACTATCTTACCTGCCTCCATAAATTTTAGTATGTTGTTTTCCTTTCCACTTTATTTAAAACATATACTAATTTCCCCTGTGACATCATCTTTGACCCACTCATTATTTAGAAATCTGTTATTTAATTTCCAAATATCTGATGATTTTCCAGGTACTGTATTTTCCAGTTATTACTTATACAATATCATTATGACTAGAGAACATATTTTATATCATTTCAATTTCTTTTTAATTTTTTAAGGTTTGTTTCATCATCCAAGATATGATTTATCTCGGTGCCTGTTATATGTGCACTTAAAAATAATATGTGTTTTGTGGTTGTTCACTGAAATTTTCTATAAATGTCAACTACATCAAGTTGATTGATAGCCTCATTCAGGTCTTCAGATACTAAATTTTTAGTTCTAAAATTTGTTTCTTTTTTTAAACTGAGCCATCCTGTTACCTGTTGGCTGCTCAGCTCAGGCTGGGCATTGAGCTGCTGTTGCTCAGAGCTCAGCTCGCACTCTTCTTTTTGAGAGCAGTGTCACTGTCTCTCACATGTGGGACCGAACCAGGGCCGCTGGCTTCCCAAGCCAGCGCTTAACCACCGCGCTACTTGGCCGGCCCTGTTTGTTTCTTTTTTATTTCTACTTCTCTGCTGAGAATTTCTACCTTCCCATTCATTTCAGGAGAATTCACCATCCCTTCGTGAAGCATGATTATTATAGGTGCTTTAACTCTTTTTCTGGAAATTCCAACATCTGGGTCACCTTAATGTTGCCCTCTGTTAATTATTATTTCCTGGGTTTTTGTGAATAGCTTCTGTTTTTGTTTGCATGTTAGTTATTTAAAAAACATTAGTTGTATATTGAGTAATTTTGGATTCTATAATGAGCATTTTGAATATTATGTTGTGAGACTCTGTGTCCTAGTAAAATCCTCTGGAGAGTGTGATATGTTTTTAAGAGATCAGCCTAGTTTGTTTAGAACCACTAAATCTATCCTGCCTTCTGTGGGTATTAGTCCCAACATCAGTTCATTTTGAAAGCCTTCACTACACTCTTTGGGTCTGCCTGGTGAAGACCCAGAAGTTAGCCTGGGTTATGATCAGCTTTCATGCAACAATTTATTGCTTGAAGTCTTTGCTATGTTTCTGTGAGTCTGGTCTGCAGGTGCCCAACTTGGAGGTGAGCCTGGGCCTCATGTTGGTTCATGCAGAGAATTAAGAGATCCTCATTGACAGTCTTTCCTCTCCGGTGTTTCTGCCACACCTGATCTCCAGTGTTCCTCTGGCCAGAAAGATAGGGTGCTAGCCTTTTGTGCTTTTGTATACATAACTGGTGCCGCCTTAGATGAAGACGAGAGGGAAACATGAGAGAAAAATAAGGGACTCCCTTATACTCTTTGGACAACTGGGGCTCCTTTTGTCAGTTCTTTTAGCCTGGAACTCAGTCTTCTCTTTGGGGGTAAAGGTGCCTTCATCAAAGTGGTGGCAGTGCAGGGCCATATCAGACGCTGGTCCTGAGTCAGAACTGGAAGAGACAAAACAAACTCTCTCTCTCTCTCTCTCTCTCTCTCTCTCTCTCTCTCTCTCTCTCTCACACACACACACACACACACACACACACACACACACACACAAATCAGAAAAAAAAAAGAGAGAGAGAGAGAGAGACTTTGCCGTGCATTCTTTGGAGAGCAGAGATCCCCTTTTCCTGCTCCTATTAGAAAGAGGTCATGTCTCCCGGAGTTTTTCTCTCAGCACTTGCTGCCCAGTTGCATATGTCAGCCCAACTTCAGTTCAAATCCAGGAGTCAAATGAGGAAAAATAGAAAAAAAAAAAAACCACAAGGAACTCCTCCTTGCTGCTGGCTGTTAAGTTTTGATTTCAGTCTCTGTTTCTCCTTTATTGTTTAGTTTTCCGAGTCTTCAGGTACCTGCCTGTGGTATGTTTTCCAGAGTTTTAGCGGTTATCAATGGGAGGGATAGGCTGTACTTTATATACTCCATATTGGCTAGCACGGGATTTCCAGCAATAAACACTCCTTTACCCAGTGAACAAAGAGCAATTTAGTTGGCCTGCTAATACACATATATCAATGACAAAATTAGTAATGACTTGATTATTGAATACTAGTTTCCCAGGATATTTGTCACTAGTCAAAAAGACAACATGAATTAAGATATACTACACTCATAAAGCTACAAAGATGGATGTGGAATGAACCATTTGAGTAAGTAGGTAAGCAGTTTTCAAGCTCTCAGTCAACATAAAATTAGTTCTCTGGTTTTTATGTTTCACAACAATTCATGTTCCGCATTTTTTTTTAATGTATAAAAATACTGATACATTTCTCCCATCTCCATAGACCCTTTTGGCAGCAATAAGCTCTCTTGCCAAAGCAAATACAGAAGGATGAAGGTGTACATAAAAAGGGGAATAAAAGAGGTATTTAATACATATCAGAATCAGTACTTGCACCTTCAAATGAGTCTTTAACAAAAAAAAGGAGGTCTTGAATGTGCTGTTAAGGAAAATGTACTGTTAAGGAAAAGGTTATTTAAAGATTGATCACCCATTTCCATATTTTAGGACAATAAAAGTGTCATCAAGAGAGGTGAAGTGTTTTGTTCAAGGTCAACCATCTATCTCCATCTCCTGTTGCTCCTGTTTCAGAATATAGCGTAGCAGTTACAGATGGAATGAGTCATTATAAAAACATTGCTTTGCCATTTGGAAGTTTGTAGATTATAAATCTTTTGCAATGTTGAGCAGACAGCATGGAAAAATCAAAGATGGGAAATAGTGGGGCTAGAGAAACAAGAGATTGAATGAGCTGAAAGAGGAAAGAGTATTGTATTCTGAAAAAAGTGGGGGAGGAGGAGGAGATGCAGAAAAACAGAAAAGATCTGCCCTTGTGACAGCATTATTTTAAGTTCCATGGCCAATTCTACTGGAAACAAAATATTTCTGCCACTTGAAAGAAAAAATACATAAAAATAATATCTTTCAACAGGTGTATCCACTTAAAAGCCAGTTGCTGATTCAAAATTATTGGGTTGTCAGGAAAGTCATGACGCATGTTTGCAACAGATGGCACTAGTTCATTTTTGGAAGTACTAGAGTCACTCGCATCTATGTTACTGCTATGTCATTTAACAGCTGACAGTTCTAGCTTCATTTAAAAAAAATTGAGCGATTTGGTTGAATTTTGGAGATTTTATAACAAGTTGAAGATGGAACACCAAACTGCATTTTTGCCATATTCTACTGTTTTGTTTCCATAAAGGGAAGAATGCACATCAAGCTTGTGAAAAGTTGCACAAAGTTTACAGTGACAATGCTCTACAAGAACGTCAGTACCAACAATGGTTCACGAAATTCTGTGCTGGTGATTTTGATCTCAACGACGTTCCTCAGTCAGGGAGGCCCATCGAGGTTGATGACGACAAAATAAAGGCACTGATCAAATCAAACCTACGTTGCATGACACGAGAGATTGCAGAAACATTAAATATCCATCATTCAAGCATTCATGACCACCTGAAGAAGCTGGGATATGTAAGCAAGCTCGATATTTGGGTTCCGCATGAACTCAAAGAAGTTCATTTGACGGCACGTATAAACATCTGCAATGTGCTCATTAAACGTGAGGAAAACGATCCTTTTTTGAAGCGACTGGTAACTAGTGATGAGAAGTGGATTGTTTACAGCAATGTGGTGTGCAAACGGTCTTGGTCCCGATGTGATGATTCGCTTCAAATGACATCAAAAGCAGACATTCATTAGAGGAAGATTATGCTCTCAGTGTGGTGGAATTTTAAAGGTGTCGTGTTTTTCAAGCTCCTACCAAGAACTAAACAATCAATTCGAATGTGTACTGTTGGCAATTGGACAGTTTCAATGAATCCATCATCCAGAAATGTCCAGAGCTTGTTAATTGTAAAGGAGTTGTGTTCTATCGCGACAATGTGAGACCACACACAAGTTTGATGACCCATCAAAAATGATTGGAGCTTGGATGGGATGTGTTGCCACATCCACCATACTCTCCTGACCTTGCATCGTCAGACTTCCACTTGTTTCACTCTCTTCAAAACTCCTTGCGTGGTATAACGTTCAATTCAGATGAGGCTGTAAATTAGCACCTTGGTCAGTTTTTCACAAATAAAGACAGGTCCTTCTATGAACGAGGAATTATGAAGCTCACTGAAAGATGGCAAAAGGTTATTGAACAAGGCAGGCAATATATCACTGATTGATCTTTGTTCTTTATATAAATCAATGACCTTTGAAAAACATAGACAAAATACATCATGACTTTTCTGATAACCCAATATGTGACTTATTTTAGTTCTCTCTCAAGCAGTATCCCGAACTCCAGGTTTCTTCATCCATACCCCCATGAATTGTTAGCTGGACCCTGTTCCTGAAGGGCCTTCTTCTTGGTTAGCTCTTACCTTCAAATGTGATCTTGCTCCTGTAGAGAGCTCTGGAGTTGTGTTAATGGGCACTTCCAGACTCAGTCCTGTGCAGGTAGCCAAATTCTTTACCCCAAGTCAGGTTTACTTAATTTGAAACACATAATACCAATCTTAGCAACAGAATCTTCCTTTAATGCAGAACACTAAAAATATAGAATGAATCAAAGTAATTTGATAAGCTAACACAAGTTAAGAAGTTACTGACCCAAACACTTTAACATGGCTCCTTTTCCAGAGTAGTCTAGTTTTAAAAGGGAAATCTAGAAGATATCATGCTTTAGTCCCTAGGAATAAATGATGAATGGTGGGAATTTATGTAGCTGCCTATCAGTTAGGATACAGGTTTAGGTCCAGCTGTAGAAAAGGCCAAAGAAACAAGAGCTTCAACAAGATAGAAGTTTTTTTTCTGTCACATAACTGACTAAGGTAGGTGACCTGCTCCATGGTGCTGGGGGTCCTAGTCCTTTCTGTCTCCTGGCTCTGCCATTCTCAGCACACAGCTTCTAGTTCATGATCTAATGTGACTGCTTTAGCTCTGGCCACCACATCTAAATTCCACCTTCCTGGGTAGGGGAAAGGAGAAGGGATGATCACATGGCTTTTGTTTTAAAGGAACAACTCAAATGTGCATGTAAGTTCACCAGTTATAACAAATGTACTGGTGGGTGGGGGTGTGGATAATGGGGGAGGCTAGGCATGTGTGGGGTGGGGGGTCTATGGGAAATTTCTGCATCTTCCTCTCAATTTTTCTGTGATCCTAAAACTGCTCTAAAAGAAAAACATCTATGGAACGAAGTTCGGAGGGAGGGGGGAAGAGAAGCAGGGGGAGAAAGGGGGAGGGAGGGAAGGGAGGAAGGAGGGGGGGAAGGAAGGAAGGAAGGAAGGAAGGAAGGAAGGAAGGAAGGAAGGAAGGAAAGAAAAAAAGAAGGGAGGGAGGAAAGGAAGGAAGGAGGGAGAAAGGGAGGAAGGATTATAACCAGTCATTAAAAAAAAGATGTGGGGTCTTAAAAAAGTGATCAAGCAAACACAAAGTTACATTTGAAAAATATTCCTGTGAATTAAGGGTTGTCCACTTTATTTATAAAGCAACAAAAGATGAAGAATCTCTTGCAATTAAAATCCTTTCAGTGATTAAACATTTCAATCTTGTTTTCTCATCATGAAACAGTGCTGTAACTACTACAAGGATTATTTGCTCGTTCCTCTGTCTTTTATTGATTTGGTATGAGGCAACTCTAATAGGCAGGAGAGCAGTCACACTTTGAAGTAAGAAACATGCCCATTAAGAAGTAAATCAAGTGTGACAGAGACTCTTGTCTATGAGATATTAAAATCTTCTCCAATTGTGCTTGGCCTGCAGATTTTGTTGTGAACCAAGGGGACCAGCAACTGGTAGGAAACAATTTTAGTCCCATCAAAGCAAAGATAGCAGATATTAAGAAAAAACCTGAAGGCACAGGTGAGTGACAGCACCAAATATCAGTTCAATTGTGTTTGTTAAATAAATATTTATAGAATGCCTATTACAGTAGCCCCCCTTTTTCTGTGTGGGATACATATCAAAGATCCCCAGGGGATGCCTGCAATCGTAGATAGGAACAAATCCAGTATATACTATGTTTTATCATATATATATATATATATATATATATATATATATACACACACATATATATGATATCACATGTATATATGATATAGTTTAGTTTATAAATTAGGCACAGTAAGAGATTAACAACAATAACTAATAATAAAATAGAACAATTATAACAATATACTAATAAAAGTTATGTGAATGTGGTCTCTCTCTAAATATCACATTGTGCTGTACCAACTTTTCATGTAAAGAAGCACTTCACTGCTCTCTTTGGCACATCCAAATTGCCAGCATCACTACTCTTACTCTGTGAGGTCATTATTAAGTAAAATAAGGTTTAGTTGAACACAAGCACTGCGATACTGTGACAGTCAATCTGATAACAGAGGCGGCTACTAAGTGACAAACAGGCAGGTAGTGAATACAACATGGAGACACTGGACAAAGTTGAGATTCACGTCTGGTGGGACAGAGCGGGATGGCTCAGGATGACACAGGATTTCCTCATTCTACTCAGAACAACATGTAATCTAAAATTTATGAATTATTTCTGGAATTTTCCATTTGAAGTTCTTGGACCACAATTGACCACAGGAAACCATGATTTGTGAAACCACAAATCAGTGGAACTACTGTGTGTGCTAAGCACAGGACTTGTACTAAGAATCGCAGATGAAAAAGCAAGCTTTCTCTCCGCAAGGAGCTTACAGTCAGTCTTGAGGTAGATACACTCTTGCCCGCCTAATTCCAACATGGGATGATAGTTGCAGAACCAAAGTACAGTTCCCACCCAAATGGGAGGGGGAGACATAAGATGGCGGCAGCCGCGAACCCCGGTTCCAGCCTCCCACTGTTCAATTGCCTGACTTGGGCAGGTAAACCCACACCTGGTTTACATCTGGATGTAGTCAGAGGAGACAAGCTAATTGAGAAATTGATTATTGATGAGAAGAAGTATTACTTATTTGGGAGAAACCCTGATTTGTGTGACTTTACCATTGACCACCAGCCTTGCTCTCGGGTCCACGCTACCTTGGTCTTATACAAGCATCTGAAAAGAGTTTTTCTAATAGATCTCAACAGTAAATGCAGACATGGAAAAATATTCAGACTCCCCAGTAGGATTTTGACTTGCCTTGGCATTGATATTGCACCTGTTTCAGCCAGCCTCCTTTCTTGTCCTGGGGAAAACTCAAGCATAACTGCCACCAGGGCCTATGTTCCTTTCACTTGGGGCTGGAGAGGTCAAACCACAGTGATGCCTGTCTCCTGCCTTGGGGGTCATGGTTATTGCTGGGTTGGAGCCATTTCCCCTGGACCCAGAATGGAGCCAAGCCTGTCTGGCGGCAGAGAGCAAGCAGTGGTATATGTTATGTGGGGTAACAGCAGGTCTAAAGCTGTGTAAGAAACCCACTGAAGAGATTCAAGACCCAGTGAAGCAGTTTTCCTTTTCATTGTAACCCATGACAAGAGATGCAAAGTGGACCCAGTGTCGTTTTCATTTTAAAAAGCAGAACTGATATGCCGGGAGGAGCTGCTCTCCCTTCTACAACTCAGTCTCCTTGGGCGCATCCACAAGAGCATACACTCTCCGTGAGAAGCCTCAGACATTGCCATCGGCTGTGAAAGTAGATGAGAAGATGGGTGGAGAGGATGCTGAACTCAAGGGCTTACTGAGGCTTCCAGAGGAGGAAACTGAGCTTGATACCCTGACAGAGTTCAACATTGCTCACAAGTGGATTTCTACCCTCACCATTGAGGAGGGGAATCTGGATATTCAGAGACCAAAGAGGAAGAGGAAGAACTCACGGGCAATCTTCAGTGAGGATGATGAGATCATCAACCCAGAGGATGTGGATCCCTTGTTGGACACTTCTAGAACATGGTGTAGACTGCAGTGGTTCCAGTCAAGAAGAAGTGGGTGGAGGGCCCTGGCTCCCTGGGCCTGGAAGAATCAGGGAGCAGGCACATGCAGAACTTTGCATTCAGTGGAAGACTCTATGGGAGCCTGCCCCATGCACAGTGAAGCTAGCTCCCAGCCGCACGGCATCCCCGGGACAGCACTCATCAGGGATTTGCCCATGCCGTACCCGAACCTTGCCCCTGATGTGGACTTGACTCCTGTTATGCCATCAGCCGTGAACATAAATCCTGCACCAAATCCTGCAGCCGATAACCCCGAAGCTGTCAACGAACCCAAGAAGAAGAAATATGCAAAAGAAGCTTGGCCAGGCAAGAAGCCCACGCCTTCCTTATTGATTTGATATTTTTGGTCATGGAGAAGGGAGGGGTCAGGTGGGAATTGGGTGGAAGGGTGATGGGGGAGCTAATGAACGAGGGAGAAAATTTTTCCTCGTGTGCAGTATCATCTTTCAGAATGTCTCCTGGGATCCTAACCATGTAGTGTTAACACTGGAGGTAGGGTTGAACTATTCCATAAAGACCTGTCTTCAGAACACTGTCAGTGCGGAGAAATATTTCAAATATCCTTTTAAATAGACTGTCCTGGCTCTTTCCCAGGCCTTGTATTACCTCCTGTTTCTTTTCTCCCTCTTAATAGGATCATTTTTATTGAAAGTCACATACCCCAGGGAGGTCCTCAGGTTGAATCCAGAGCTGGGGAGGCAACAATCGCATCACCAGCCTTGTGGGTCCAGTGGCCTAATTTATATTTACTATCCCTGCACGTCCTAGATAGCAAAAAGGTTGCCACAGATCTGAGGTTGATTCAAAAAAGTGTTTAGAATTCTTCAGTGAAGCTAAGGTTTAAACTCAAAAATGCATCAGTGGTTTTAAGGTCCAATAGTTAGGCTTTTCTCTTTTGTCCTTTCTGTTGGAATGAGAACATTTTGATTTTCGTCTGTGCCCAGTGCCATAGACACAGGTTGGTAGTTTTAAACTAACTACTTTTTTTGAAGTTGACCTGTTTTTTCTTGTCAAACCTGAATACTCTGCCTGCTGAAGTTTCTCACTTGATTCCAGAGTACTGTCCTTGACTCTAAGGCTTTCCTTTCCTTTTCAAGTATGTTATGGAGGCAATTTTTCAAGGATATGATGAGTTCGAGCAATTCCAGTTTAAAAGGCAAAGATTTTACTTTGCAAGTAACTGATGTCTCTAAGAGGGTGTTTTTAGACGTTGGTTCGGAGGCTCTTTCCCCCCTTTATCTGAGAGCTCGTTGTCCAGGGCTGCAAGACTAGACCTGGCTAACAAACATAGGAGACGACAGTAGGAAACAAGTAGAACTTTGTACATTTGTGTAATAGGCCTTTTCATGACTTATGTGTAGCTTTTTACCTGTAACCTTCATTACATTGTAAATTAAATGTAACTTTTGTATAAATAAATAAATAAATAAATAAATAAATAAATAAATAAATAAAGTACAGTTCCCAGAGCGGAGGCCTTGGGTGGAAGTAAAGCAGCAGCAAGGGAAGGTTTGCTGGAAGAGATGGGGCTGAACTCAAACTTGAACCAAAAGATGAAGGAAGCCAGGTAAAGAAAAGGAGGGAAAGACATCCCAGGTAGAAGTAACAGCAGAGAGAAGGCACAGAGACCTGAACAAACTTGGCTGTGTAAAATTATTAGAGGTCCTGGTTGGAAGGGATAGATTTGAGAATCAACCACATTTTAAGTACTGTGATCCTTTGGGGTTCTTGTTTTCCTGGGCCTACTAAAATTATTATACAATTTTATGGGGAGACAGAGGATGGGAAGTGCAACCATGTTGTGAGGTTGAGGAAATGTAAAATCGTCCTTTTTCTCCAGCTGTAAGTCAATGGATAACATCTGGAACAGACTGAATTGTGTCGTTCCCACCCACCCCCAAGTCCTATGTTAAAGCTTCACCCCTAATGTGATATTATTTAGAGATGGGAATGTTGGAAGATAACTCAGGTTAGATGAGGTCATGAGAAGGGGCCCTTGTGATGGGATTTATAAAAAGAGCAAAAGAGAGAGACTGAGAGAGAGAGAGAGAGAGAGAGAGAAAGAGAGAGAGAGAGAGAGAGAGAGAGAGAGAGAGAGAGAGAGAGAGAGAGATCTCCATCACATGAACACACAGCAAGAAGGTGGCTGTCTGCAAGCCAGGAAGAGAGCCCTCAGCAGGAACTGAATTGGCAGGCATCTTGACCTTGGACTTCACAACTTCCAAAACTGTGAGAAATAAATGTCTGTTGCTTAAGTCACTCAGTTGATGGTATTTTGTTATAGCAGCCCAATACAATGGGTATCAATACAATGTGATATCAATATAATGGGCTGCTATAACAACTCACACAATGTCGAAAGCTAGAAAACCAGAGGTAGCAATATAAGCATGTGGTTTAGAGATATGGCCATAAATATCAAAGGAATCTATTAAAAGGTTGAACTTGATTTTCTCCAGGGAAAACAAAATGAGGATGGTGGTCAGAGGACTACTGATTTTTAAACAGACCTCATGGAACAATTTGGCTCTTCAAATTACTGCTTATGTAACATTGGTTGATTTTTTTAAAAAAACTTAAGGAAAAAAACACAGAGAAAACAAAGAATAGGAAGGCCTCACCTAGTGCCATGACAATAATTACTGGTAGAGGGGCAATAAATATTTGTTAAACTAATTAATTAATCAAGAACTAAATGTTGGCTAACTATTTCAAAATTATAGATAAAACCTACCCACTTCTCTAGAAGCTCATTTTCTAAGCAGTTGCCTTAAGGACTCGGCTCATGTTGTTCTGAGGAGTTCATTCAAGTCTGCTAGATGCACAGGCCTATAGTGACTTCGAACCTAGAGATGGGCTCTGGCTGGGTACATGGTACAGAAGCTGCTGTCCCTGACAGCAGAAGTGAAGGGCCTGGGAGCACCTCATGCTCTGGAGCACGGTCCAGCTTTCCCCAGCTTTTCTTTTAGATGACAACACAGTGACAAATGATATTAACGGGTGTAACATATTCCCCTGCCCCCTGCCCATGGTTATGAACCAAAACAAATCATCATTGTTGTTATAATTCCACTTCCCCCCCCAATAAGAAAGTGAGTATTATTGAGGTTACCCTAAGAAGCTCACATAATCCCCTATAATTTACATTAAAAGAGTGAATTTATTATAAACTTTGAACCATGAGTTATTGTTAGAAGATGTGGTAGATATACACAATGGGATACTGTTTTGCCATAAGGAAAGATGAAGTACTGCCATTTGCAACAACATGGATGGATCTTGAGATTATCATGCTAAGCAAAATAAGTCAAGAAGAAAAAGTCAAGAGCCATATGATTTCACTGATATGTGGGATATAAAACTGAAAGCAACAAAGGAACAAAACAAACAAAGAAACAAAAACTCATAGACACAGACAATCGTTTAGTGGTTACCAGAGGGTAAGGGACGGGGTGGAAGAAGAGGGTAAACGGATCAAATACATGGTGATAAAAGGAGAACTGTCTCTGGGTGGTGAAACACAATGTGTTATCATTTTGCTTGTGAGAAACATCCATATTATTCCATGTAGTTGTATTTGCTCAATTCTATTGCTGTAAGGTATTGCATTTTATGATTAAGCCACAATTTATTTGTCCATTCTGTTTCCGGTGGGCATTTGGGTAGTTTCAGTTTGGTTGGTCATTTTTATATTCCACACTAGTATGTGAACTGAGGACTGACTTTATTGAGAAGTGTAATTACTAGGTTAAGGTAACAAACATTTGACACACTACTCAACTGGTAATCAATTCCTGTCATAACCCCCATCATAGTAGGATAGCCTTAGAGACTATGCTCCAATGCAAATCAATATAGGTGTAAGTCAACTTTTGTTAAGGTAAAGTAAGTCAACTTTTGTTAGATAAGGTAAAGCAAAATGAAGAGTGGATGGTCATCAGACATGAGCTCAGAATATCTCAATATCAGTAAACCCTTAATCTCTGCTTTTAACATATGATGTCTGCCATTAGCCATATTAACTCAATTTTTGCCAAAATAATGCATCTTTTAGTTTCACCTGGTCCCACCCCATATGTCACTGCCCACAAACCTTTGACTAAACAGGCCTTTCTTATAAAACTGGTTGCACTTTAATAGCAGGACCTGAACTAAAAACAGTGACTATCATGGGTGAACTTTTAAATACTATGAATAATTGGAAATTAATTTCAAAATTCAAAAATAAAATATTAGATGGAGTAAACCAGTAGAATCAAAGTCTTTGTTCAAAGTATTTTCCAGAATCTCCTCAGCCCAAAATAGAGGTGGGCCTGTGAAATCATAGATCCACGAATGATTAAAAGCAAGCAAACAAAAAACAGAGGAGCACTGAGTAGATATGTGAAGATGTAGATGCAGGAAGAGAAGCAGATATGAGAGACCCTGGGGTTCTGGGAAGAGAGATGGAGAGAGAAACTTCTGAACTTCACTGTTCTTTCCAGCTGGATTGTTCAAGTCCTAAGATTCGCCTACATTTTTTTCTATAGCCCTCCTCCCCCCAGTTCCACTCATGCTTTTTAAATGAGTTTCTGTTCCTTGTAAGAAAATTTTCCTTAAGGCCACATGGCAATAACATCCCAATAATGTAGCATGATTCAAATGCCACATGCACCACTCATACACATAGAGCTCAATTTTTAAAATAGAAATCTATATGTTCAATCTAACCAAAAATTTATAGATTGAGAGTAATAATTTTTCATTTCTGTTATAAAGTTACAAAGGCAATCCTTGTGTGGATAGTCAGCATAAGAGATCTAAATAATACAGAAATGTACAGATAAACTGTGAATGTGAAAATTCCTCTACTTCCTCACCACAGACTGGATAATTCCATCCCTTCTCCAGGAGTAAATACTAAAAACCACCTTTCTGATCTTTCATATGCTTCTACATATGTATCCTACAGAGACATTTATTTATGTGTCATATATTTCTTAACATAAGCAAGATTATAGTATACTTACTCGTTTGTAACTTGTTTTGCAATCATTAATGTGTCTCAGATATATTTGTCAATCCATTTAGATCTTCCTGATGCTTTTTAATGGCTCTATGGCATCTGTAGTACTGACAATCATACTCTTACTTATACCCATAATTCTTACCCTTTCTTTATCTGTGATTGTTCCTAGTTTTACACTATTTAAAATTATGCTGCAATGATTCATACATCAATTACTGTACACATGGCTGAATATTTCTGGAGGGTAGATTCCAAGAAACAGAATTGCTGTGTGAACTTTCAGAGATATTTCCCTCCTGCCCCACTATACACAAGAATATATTTCAACAGACATTAAGTATTATCAATTTCTTGATTTAAAAATTGCTGGGCCGGCCGAGTGGCACGGTGGTTAAGAGCTGGCTTGGGACGCCAGCGGCCCCGGTTCAGGTCCCGCATGTGAGGGCCAGTGACACTGCTCTCTAATTAAAAAAAAAAAAAAAAAAAAATTGCTAAAATTTTTACCAGTCTGGTGGGTGAAAAAGTTTACTTTTTGTTATTTTAATTATTATCATTGAAAGAGGAGCAAGCTCATAAATTTTTAAAATTAATTTAACTCACTTTTGAATATCTAATTTAAAAAACTCATATTGAGAAGTTAAATATTAAATTTCAACCATGTCTGAGAAAACTCAGCATATAAACTATTATGTTATAGTACTATATTAAAAAATTTAAAATGCATGGCATTTCTTATAAGTAAACTTGCTCTTTAGTTAAATACATTGGTGACATATCTATATATCAATATTTTATAACCATCTGCTATTTTTCGATAATGTAACAAGGGATAGTGCACAAGACAGAGAGACAACAGAAAAAAAAAATTTGCTTAATCTGCTCCTCTGCACTGTATCAAAGCTAATGCGTACTACTGTCTCTTCCCCAGCCCTCCCCACCCTTGTAGAGGACAGGATACAAGTGCAAATGGCCCCACAATGACCATGGACCTTCCTCCCCTCCTCATGGTAGATAGGACTCAAAAGCAAAATGAATAAGATGATGACATAATACAACTGATTTCTCTAAGGCTCAGTCACCCTAATTTCCTTTTTCAAAATTTCTTTATGTTTTAAAGCAAGGAAAGGAATAAACCAAAGCAGAATTTAAAACCAATTGTTTACTAGGAAATAAAGCACTGTCCTTTGATCTCAATGGAGCAAGTTATACAATCATAGTCTAATGCGATAGGGGAATAAGAGTAGGAGTTGGTTGGGAGTGAATGAGAATTGAATGCAATCATCCTTGTAAAATTCTCAGCCTCTATCTTGTCCCACCTAAACACTAACTAATAGTATCTAAATTTCAGTGGAGTTGAATAGTGATCCTGTGTTTTACAGGCAGGCTGTACGTGCCCTAGGGTAAGAGGGTCTCCCCAAAGGACTACGAAAGTATAGGGACTGAGGTGTCTCCGCTGGGGCTTGATACAGTCATATGAGCAGAGCTAGTGCAGTTAAGGTGAGAATATAAAACATAAAGCGATCATAGACAAAAAACAGGAGCAGATTGCTATAGAAAAAGGGAGGTAATTGAGATAGGAATGTAAGAGGAGGCAGGCATGGTGGCAGTTAGCCTGGACAATGAAATGAACAATGAAATGAAATGCAAAATATTCAGCTGAGCAACTGGCTGTGGTAGTGTTTGTCCCACCCGAGGGTAGCCCTATGAAGTCTTTCAAGGAGTTAGTTCCTTGAACAGTGGTTTCAGGGAGAAGCAGCCATAGAGCTAGAGATATTCAGGTTTTCCCTTACGCATTCTCCAGTACATTAAATCACTATTTATTGAACATTTACTAGGGGCCAGCACTGGGCTAAATGCCGAGGACACAGTGAGTATAAATTGGTGAACAGACAAGTGAATATATAATCACAAATTGTGAGCAGTTCTGTGGAAAAAAACAGACTACTATGAGAGAGAACAGGAGAAATATTCTAATTTATATTGTTAAATTGGTGATCATAAAGGGAGCAGGGCTAGAGAAGGCTTCTCTGAGGAAGTGACGCTCAAGTTGAAAATAGATAAGCAAGAATTAGATAGAGTTCAAAGAAGCACTTTCATGAAGAGGAAACATCAGGTGCAAAGGTCCTGAGGTAAGAATAAACAATCCAAGACCTGAAAGTAAACCGGAGAGTAGTGTTTCAGGGCACCAGTGCCACAAGGTGATATTGGAGAAGTAGGCATGAACCAGATAACATAGGACATTACAGGCTATTGTCACAGGCTGGGTTCTGAATTGGAGCTTGACTTGCAGGATATTTACTATAGAGTTATATCAACACCTGTGGAGGAGGGGCAGCAAGGAAGCAAGATGGGTCAGAACAAGAAGTGAGCTGAAGGGCTGGCCTAGTGGCTCAGTTTGTTAAGAGCTCACTCAAGAGGGCGAGCTGAGCTCTGAGCAACAGCAGTTCGATGCCCAGCCTGAGCTGAGCTGCCGCTGAGCTGCCAACAGGTGGCAGGAGGGCTCAGCTAAAAATAAATAAATAAATAAATAAATAAATTTAAAAATAAGTAAGTATATAAATAAATAAAATTAAAAAAAAAAAGTGAGCTGAGATTCAGGCTCCAATGACAGTGGCAGCCAATCCCATGTGAAGCTAGAATGGCCCTTCAGGGCTGTCAAGAATTGGGCCAAGATGGCCCAGCCTTAATATCTCTATGTTGACCTGTCATCAGATGTGGGCCACCCCAGGAAATGCAGGACCTTGGGCAAGGTAGCTCCCTGCCTGTGAGGCCATTCCTGAAGGGGCTGAAGGCAAGTACCAACAGAATGCCCAGTAGCCAGGGCAACAGGTCCTTCCTTGAAGGAGAATCTGGGCAGGACACCACAGCGTTTACTACAGCCGTTGTCTTGGAAGTTGGGATTTTATTCCTATGCAATGGGAAGTCTCCCAAGGAATAGGAGTGAAGTGAGTGACACGATTCAACATGACCAATATGGCTGCTGTGTGGAGACTGGATGAGAGGACATAAGCTTCAAGATCAATCAAGAGGTGATTGTCCAAAAAAGAGATGACGGAGGTTGGGACTAGGGTACAAGGAGTAGAAATGGAGAGAAGTGGAGATATTTATGATGTACAGGAGAAAGACAGAAAGGAATTAGTGATGGCCTAGAGGAGTGTGGAGAGGGCAGTATCGCTGGGATGGAGCCTGGCTCCCCAAAGGCCTGGGAGGTACTGCAGCCCTAGAGCTAGAGATCCTTTCAAGAACTCATCTAGTGAGGAACTGGTACAAGCACTGCTCTGGGGAAAGAAAGTGATAAGTAGCAATGTTGTGTTAATTGGAAAAGTGTGGGAAGCAGACAGCCTCCCAGTGTCTGACAAGGTCACATTGCCCTGCTCAGCACTGGATGTTTGGAGTGCTGCCTTATGGTTGGTCATGTAATATCTCCTGCCTCTTATGAACCCATGTGCCTTTCCTCCTATAGGAGACAATACTCTCACTGCATTTGTAACAAGTTCCTGTGGTTCCCTGATGTTAGCTGGCTGTGTAAGCCAATGATGGGGCAAGATTTCCTAAAAAGGAAACACCCTAAAACAGGCTACATACCGAGGGGACCCCTGAACTGAGATATTGGGGACTCAAGCCCCTTGGAAACTGAGGCACAGACCTCTGGCAAGTAGGGCAAAAAGCCTGCCTGTGAGAAACTGATGATAACATCATCAGTCTCTTGAGCTCATTTGTCTAAGGCCCCTGCTGTGAATAGTCTCCTTGAAGATTAAAAGTCTTCAGGCCATGAGAGTTCTGGTAAAAGGCAGCTCAGAGGGAGCTTGCTGACCATGGGGTATGTTAACAGCCTTGTGTGAATTCCTTTGCCTAATGCCTGTGGCAGCAACAGATACTGAAGCTTTGACTGAGAAACAGATACAGCCCTCTGTAGGATAAGAGAGGTGTGAGACCCCTTTAGTTGCTAGGTATTGTATTTACATAGGAATAAAACTTTAGATACTTTTACCCTAAACACAGTCACTGCTAGTCTTTTAGTAATAATTCAAGTATATTCCCTGTGAGTCTAGCTGCTGGAATTTGGGATAATGGCTAGGTAGTCATGGTAACCACTCTTTAGGAGATATATAGAGATAAGTCTATCCTTAACATAAGATAGTCATGATAAACATTCTTTGGATGATAGGCAGAAGCTGGGTCTGGGTCTCATAGAGGTTATCACAGTGAAATACAAGATAATCCTTTAATGGAAGAGTAAGTCACAGTGCACCCTGGAGAGAACAATTACAGGGGAGTAAAGACTGTGTATATCCTGGGAAATAGAAACCACCAAGCTCATGTGAAATGCTTTGTGATTGAGGTAATGGCCAAGAGTCCCTATAAAGTGGACATGTTATTACATTAAAGTGTGACACATCTGTGAAACTCCTTCTGGTGTCTCCACTCTCTTCTCTTTCCTCGCCGACTCCGTCCCACTCGAGGGAACCCCTGGACTCTGCGGAGGCTGGACCCCCGCAGAAAAGTAAAGCTAGCACTCCTTGCAAAAAGTAAGGAAAACAGAAAGTCAAATTCAGTTCAAATTTAGAAAATCAGATAGAATTAAATTCTTCTATCCAATATGAAAGCCACTGACACATTATGGAAAAAATATATGCAAAATCAAAGCTTATGCAACGTAACCCAATATTTTTCAAAACATAAATTTCATTTATCTAAGTGGCTTTTACAAGATATTGCAAAGTGAATCTGACTGTTTGGGGACATAGCTTTGAGCTTGCTTGCTTTCAACAAATTAGGTGTAATGCAACCTCAGCCTTCCACTTGACATTAACATAATGGGCCAGCAATAGATTGGTTCTCAAAGAAGTGATCAGAGCAGTATGAGTAGAAAAAGCAGAATCTCCTTGGAACAAAACTGCCAAACAAAGATTTGTTCGTACATTACAGCTTACAAAAGTGAGAACAAAGTTACATGCTGCTATAAGGGCACTTTTAATCATCAGCACTTCGAACCATAGCATTTTAGAGCTGGAAGGGACATTTAGGGTACATATGATCCAACTATTCCATTTTATAGATAGGAAGACTGAGACTCAAAGCAATTGATCAACTTATGACCACACAGATTTGTGACAGCACATAAACTGGAATCCAGCTTTCTTACCCTGTAAATTTTCTACTATACCCACTGCCCTCCAATGACTAAAGATGGAAGAAAAGCTGCAGAGTGGAACTCCTTAGCTAGTTATTTCTAAAACTAGGATTCTCTGTCTTAGGACATGACAAAGAGGGTCTGCTTATTGTGACTCTTCAACAAAAGAAGTTGATTATCAAATCAACATAAACGGTCCCTAAAATAGTTAACATATTATTCTCAAATGTGTCTTTCTCTTAATACAGACTCTGTCCACATTTTTTAAATTTTCTTGAAAGCTCCCTCAAGCTTTAAGTGTGCCATTAGGACAGTGCTCATACCCATGAATTTCCAACTTTCATACCATCAGTTTGCAGTGTCTTTCTTTTTCATAAAGGTCAGTGAACAAAAATTGCATTCTAAAATGGAATTCCCTAGATTACAAGCCTTCTAGAAAATTCTGTCTGATGTTCACGCCATCATGCACACTGTGGAACCAATTCCTGACCCATGAAGGAAATAGCATGTCGCAGAGATATTTTGTATGACTCCTTTTGTTAATAGAACCTGTGAGCCTCAACTGAATTCAATCTCAAATTTCCCCTGCACTGTGGCTGTTATGTCCACAGAGGAACATGGGCCCTTCCAGGATATTGTAAAACTTAGAGTTGGTAACTTTTGTTCTTTCCCAGAATAATATGCAGGGAGCATGAAACCTTTTTGCTTGCATTTATCGATGGTCCCCTTCCTAAGTGTCTCCGCATTGCACCTGAGACTATTTGATGGGTGTCAGACTTTGCAGAGAGATGTAAGAGAGACAGAGTGGAGGGGAGGACAGAGAAGGGGAGTGAAAGAGAGTGGAAGAAAAGGTGAGGGAAGAAGTGGGGAGGGGAATAAAGGGAAGGAGAGGGAGGGGAAGAGAACAAAGGAGCAGAGAGGGGAAGGGACAGATGGGGCTGAGAGAGAAGAGGAAATACGAATACTCACTAAGCTTTTCCTTTCAATTCTTTCTCTTAGAGCTAAGAAGAATTTGGGGAACTTCTTATAAAAATTTATTTTTGTTGGTATGACAGATACAATTTTGAAAGCAAAAGTTCTGATAAATACCAAACATACACAATTAGTCTGTACTCAGGACTCCCAGAGCTTTAGGGTCCAGGCAATATTTTACAAAATATAGTTTGTCCCTCTTAAAATAAAAAAGATAATGGGTATGCTCAACGAGCAACTGAAGACTAAGAACAGAGTATGAGACCAAATCAAATAATTTATATAAAGTGATTAACATAGTACCTGGCACTTAGAAGGTGCTCAGCAACTAATAACTTATTATTATTTGTGTAATGGTGCAACCAAGAAAACTTATAACAAACTTGGACACAAATTATCCTTATACATGAATGTAGTGCATGCGGTAATTAACCTTAAGTGGTAAATTCTCATGAATTCTTGTAATTAATATTACCTTCACAGGAACAGATCTAGTTTTTCTCTTTTTTGTTTTAGAGTTTTCCATCTTTATAATGTACCATGATTTATGTTTTCCCCAAGTGCAAGGTCATTCCATTCCTGGAGGCGACAGAGGCCAGATACTATTTGCCCAAGCAGGAGAGGTGTCCCTGCCTCCCCGCCTGGCCTTAGGCAACCCCCCCTCCCCCAACACACACACACACACACACACACACACACACACACACACACACACTGGAAGGGCCTGGCCTGGGGAGCTCAGGGCAGAGGGATCAAGGCTGCTGACTATGGAGTATGGGCAGTGCAGAGTGGGCCAGCAGCATTCCCTCAGTGGAAGGACAGGTGTGAAGGGATGGGCTGGGGGCAGGGAGATTCAGAGCCAGGGGATTGAAGAAGGCAGAGTGAAAATCAACCCTGAACCCTGATGGTGGGTGAATGGGACCCAGCTGGGCCAGGACTGAGCTCAGGCAGGACAGGGAATGCCAATGAACCTCTTAATTTCTCAGCAGAAATCCTGCAGATCAGGAGAGAGTGGGATGATATACTCAAAGTGACGAAAGAAATAACTCCAACCAAGAAAAAGTTAACCAGCAGCAAGCTGACTTTCAGAAATGAAGGAGAGAAAAGACCACCTAGACAAACAAAAGCTAAAGAAGTTCACCACCACGAGACCTGCCTTACAAGTAAAACTGAAAGGAGTTTTTCAGGCTGAAAATAAAAGACACTAACATGAAAACATATGAAAATATAAAATACACTGATAAAAGTAGGTATATAGTAAAATTTAGAATACTCTAATACTATAACATGGTGATGTGTTAAAGAAACACACAGGTTGAAAGTAAAGGATGGACAAGTAAACAGACTCGTAGATGTAGAGGAAAACTGAGGGTTGCTAGTTGGGAGGGGGGTGGGGATGGGGGGAAGGGGAAGGGATTAGACAGCATAAATAGACAACTACAATATTGCCACAGGGATATGAAACACAGTTCGGGGAATATAATAATGTTATAAAAATTTTGTGGCGTGTCAGATAGTCACATGTCTTGTGAGGGAGACCACTTCATGGATGGAGTAGAGGCTTGATCACTGCACTGTACACCTGAAGCTGATGTTGTATAGTATTGTATGCCAACTTCAACTGAATATGTGGATGGTCATGGGATGTGGAGTATACTGTGGAGGGAAGTCAGGGGAGTTGTGATGGATATGTATGATATGGGGGGGGGAGTGGGGTGGCGAACTGGGGGAGGGGGGTTTTTACTTTGGGTTGTAAAGAGTATAACTATTGCCTTGTGTTATATACCTGAAACTAATAAAAAATAAATAAATAAATAAATAAAAAATGAAAAAAAAAAAGAAAGTAAAGGATGGAAAAAAATACTCCGTGCAAGTAAAAACCAGAAGAGAACAAGGGTAGCTGTACTTATTTTAGACAGAATAGACTTTAAGTCAAGAACAGTAACAAGAGACAAAGAAGGTTATTATATAATGATAAAGTGATCAATTCATCAAGAGGTTCTAACAATCACATATATCTATGTGCCCAACATCAGAGCACCTGATATACTAGGGAGAAATAGACAGCAATGCAATCATAGCAGGGGACTTCAATACCCCACTTTTATTTTTATCATTAAAGGATGCTGAATTCCATCTTTCACCACTTACAAAAATTAACTCAAAATGGATTAGAGACTTAAATGTAAGACCTGGAACGATAAAACTCCTAAAAGAAAACATAAAGAAAAATGCTGCTTGACATTGGTCTTGGCAATGGTTTTTTGGATGTAACACCAAAAGCACAGGCAACAAAGCCACTAAACAAGTGGAACTACATTAAACTAAAAAGCTCCTGCACAGCAAAAGAAACAATAAAAAAAAAAATGAAAAGGCAATGTACAGAATGGCAGAAAATACTTGCAAACCGTATATCCAAATAATGGTTTAACACCCAAAATACATAAGAAATTTATACAACTCAATGACAAAAATAAACAAATAACCCCATTAAAAATTGGGCAAAAAAGCTGAATAAACATTTTTCCAAAGAAGACATACAAATGGCCAGTAGGTACATGAAAAGGTGTTGAACATCAGTAATTATCAGAGAAATGCCAATCAAAACCACGAAATATCACCTCATACCTGTTAAGATGGCTTTTATCAAAGAGACAAGAGATAAGAAGTGTTGGTGAGGATGTAAAGACTCTTTTTTTTTAAAATTAGTTTCAGGTGTACAACACAGTGCAATAGTTATACATTTTACCCCTCAAAGTGACAACTCCCCACCCCCAATTCGCCACCCCACTCCCCCCCCCATATCATATATATCTATTACTCTTCCTCTGACTCTCTTCCACAGTAAAATCCACATCCCGTGACTATCTATATATATTCAATTACAGTAGGTATACAACCTCCGCTTTAGTTATACAGTGCAGTGATCAAACCTCTACTCCATCCATGAAATGGTCTCCCTAACAAGACCTATGACCATCTGACAATCCACAGAATATTTACAACATTATTAATTATATTCCCCAAACTGTTTTTCATATTCCAGTGGCAATATTGTAGTTGCCTATTTTTGCTGTCTAATCCCTTCCCCTTCTCCCTCATCCCCATCCTCCTTCCAATTAGCAACCCTGATTTTTCCTCTATATCTATGAGACAGTTTCTGTTTACTTTGCTCATTCGTTTATCCTGAAAAAAACCAAGACACTTATTCAAAAAAAGTTATGCACCCCTATGTTCTAGCAGCACAATTTATAATAGCTAAGACTTGGAAACAACCAAAATGCCCATCAGTAGATGACTGGATTAAGAAACTGTGGTATATTTATACATTGGAGTATTACTCCGCTATAAAGAAGAATGAAATCATACCATTTGCAATGATGTGGATGGACCTAGAGACTATTATGTTAAGTGAAATAAGTCAGTCAGAGAAAGACAAATACCATATGATCTCACTCATATGTGGAATCTGAAAAACTGTATGAATGAGCAAAGACTCTTAAATACTCTCTTAAATACTCTTGGTGGGGAGGGAAACTGGTCCGGGCATTATTGAAAGACTCTTAAATACTCTTGTGGGGATGTAAACTGGTCCAGGCATTATTGAAAACAGTATGGAAGGTTCTCAAAAAATTAAGAATAGTGCTACCAAATGATCCAGCAATCCCACTTCTGGGTAATTATCTGAAAGCAACAATATCACCTCTGTAAGAGCTACCTGCACTCTTGTGTTCACTGTAGCATCATTTGCAAAAGCCAAAAGGGGCTCTGTGTGCTCTCTCAAACCATCTGCCTAGACGCCTCCTCCATCCATTTCTACTCTACCGCTCCCATGCCATGTTGATGCTAGGGCCTCTCTAGGTACTTGACACCTGTCCTGCCTTGATTTTTAAAAGCAAAGCACAGATCCTGCCTGTTGTCAGAAACCCAAATCTATAGTCAGAGCACATGCATACCTCTGATCTTCCACCCTGGCTCAGGCCCTCTTGGGAGTCAGGGCACAAGACCCTTTCTCAGACAGGCTCAGGGGTATTGAACTGTCTTGCCGTCCAAGTCTGCTCTCCTCCCCCTGTCTGAAGGACCCATAGCTCCTCTGCCACAGGAAATCCCAGCTTTGACACCCACATGCATTCTTTTCAATCTAGTGTGTCAACAGCAAAACTTTCATGAACGGAGCCCTTCAGGATCTTCGCTTTTGATACTCAAAATTCAGTCTTTTGAAATCAAAAGTTTTTCTTTCAAGCTGACTCAAGAGTCCATTTTGAACCTCAAACCTGATTCCTTTTTTTTTTCTTTCTCTGCTATAACATGCCTTCCCAGAGGAAATTGATGCCTCTGGTCCAGTGTAAATGGGGAGGGAGCCACAGGGAATGTTTTTAAATGGTTAACATAATAAAATGTTTGACCTATTCCCCAACTGTGAGGATGGCTTGTCAAGGAATTTCAGCCCTTTGTTCAGCTTGGCAGGAACACAGTTTGTATGTACTTCGCTGGCCCACATCAGCCTCTTTTTCCCACTTCTTGGCAATATCTGGTTATATACAATGTATGTTCATCAGGAACACTTGGTCTCCATCATTATTCAAGTGACTTGGATTTACACCCACCAGCTCCATAGAATATGCAGATAATAAGTAGAGCCAGCCTATTCGATATATTCCAGCATAAGCCAAGAAACTGGCACCAAGCAGGAAAAACAAAAATGAAAAAGATGTGTGTGTTTAAGAATTATTAATTGGGTATCACTCTTCGAAGCAAATAAGAACCCCAAATTACAGTAGCAAAGCTCATTAGCTCTTTTCATGTGAACTGAAATGACACGAATCCCTCCTGTCTTTCCAAGAATGTTTTATTATACTGGATAATTTTTTTCATTGAAATAAACTACAATAACTCTGAAAGAAATTTCTATTATACAGCTGCAAGCCTTGGAGCAGATGTGAGTTTGGGTAAGCTCAGTGAAGAGAATTTATATCTGTGTCAAGCTACCCTGGCTTGTAATTCTTTTCCAAAATTACACACAACTTTGATTAAAATGAATATATTTCTATTGCTATTTTCTATCAAGCACAGTTAAAGGAGATCTATATGGAAGTCATTTCAACCTGAAACGCAAAGAAGCCCCAAAGTCAAGTGTATCAATTATTTCCATGTTCAATAATCTATACAGAGTCCTACTGTCTCTGGCTTAGATATGAGTTAAAGAAAGAAAGGAGTCAAAGAAACCCAAGTGATTCAAAGAAACCTAAGATTAAGAGGTCATCCAGTTCATTTGAAAGGTCCCATTTCAAGCCATCCCAGAAGATAATAAATCTTTTTATTTTAAAAATCTATAACCTTCTCAAATCATTTATTCTAATAGTCTATGTTCTTTGTGTTTTTTAAAAAAATATTTCCTGTTTATAAAAATTAATATTTTTAATGTACATAATATGAAAAAATAAAGAGGAACTGTCCTCTCCACCCCCAACACTGGCACTGGGTGCTAATCACCGAAATATGAGCAGAGTTTGAGCCCTTGGGTCTATGGGTGACTCAGATATACCGGGGGTTTATCTGTTCCATTTCAGGGACGGCGGTTCAGCACCTTACGTGTGTGTGTAGGCTGGGAAGCCTTGGGGAGAGAGCTCATCTAAAGCAGTGCTCATGAGGAGCCTGATCTGGTGAGAAAGCCCTTAGCTTCAGAGGGAAGGGGCAGCTCTGTGTCCTGCCCACACGGTGTACTGGACTTGCCTATTTCGTGACTATCTGAGCCCTATGAGAGTATAGGGATGCTGTAAATAAAAACTGTAAAAGCAATTTCACTACACCCTCTGACACACTGTGTTCCAGACACTACCCTTAGAGCCTTTTACAGATTATGACTACGTAGAGAGAGCCATTGTTTCCTGGGGCCCTGAGATGGTGTGAGTGCCCCTGTAATAAGTCTCAGTGCCCGCTAGGTGCATCCTCGCTGGCGAGATCATATAAAAAACCCCACTTCAACAGCTCCAAGGTATATTTGGAACATATTTTATAAGGAGCTTATGTTCTGTCTAATGTAGAAAAGAGGCAGGGCCAGGGAAATATGGGTTTTCGCTATTGGTGTCAATTCAGTATCTACAAGAGGGTGAGGGTTATGAAAACATATTATATAGTCATCATTTTTCATGATACAGGAATTTCATTTTCTGGGGTATTTTGCATGTTGCTGTTTTATTTTTATTTTTTACTAAATTTATTGGGGTGATATTGGTTAGTAAAATTATATGGGTTCAAGTGTACATTTCTATTATACATCTATATGTTGCATTGTGTGTTCACCACCCAGAGTCAGTTCTCCTTCCATCACCACATATTTGACCCCCTTTACCCTCTTCTTCACCCCCCTTCCCCCTCACCCTCTGGTAACCACTAAACTGTCATCTGTCTATGAGGTTTTGTTTCTTTGTTTGCTTGTCTTGTTTGTTTGTTGCTGTCAGTTTTATGTCCCACATATGAGTGAAATCATATGCTTCTTGTCCTTTTTCTTCTGACTTGCTTCACTTAGCATGATAATCTCAAGATCCATCCTTTTGGCCATGTAATTTCCATCATGTATATGTTCATCTTGCTTTATTCACTTAATACTATGTAATGAAATTTTCTATCTCATAAATACTCTTCAAAACATGTACTTTTTTACTGGTTTCTGGATTTCCAATATTATTAATTTAGAAGGTCTCCCCTATTCCTACATGAAGCAACTTGACATATTGGGTTAGGGGGAAATAACTAGACTTTGAGTTAGGATATTTAGCTGTAAGTACCAGATCTATCACTATTGCCTATATTATCTTGTTCTTCAGTTATTTAATCTATAAGAGGGAAAAATGATACATATTTCACAGAACAAATTAGGGATTAGTGAAATATATATAAAATGCAAATATTTAAACATATTATTTATGGTTTTATAAAACTTCATACATCCCTTTATCATGGCACATGTTGTTTTTCAATGATTTGTTCTTTTACTGTTTCTTCCACTAGACTGTGAGCTTTCTGAAGGGATTAAGGCCTCATTTGTGTTTGCATGCCTAGAGCATACTACAATTTCTGACAAATAGCAAACACTAGATGATTAGTTCTTAAATGAATTAGTAAATAAATGAATGCTATCTGATACCAGTTTACACTTTACAGGTTTAAAAAATAACCTCCTATATATTACCTTATGAAATCCTCACAACAATTCATGGTGTCTTGATAGATACCATAAGCCTCTGAAAGAAAATCTAGGGGAGTCACAAACATGTGATACCCTCTGTTCTTTGCTGCTTGCACCCATTGCTATAAAAGTGGGCCCAATCCTTAAACCATGATGTTAGAGCCACATTCTTGTTCTCAGCTCCTAGACGATGCTCATCTCCTCTGTTGCGCTACCAGAGTCCACTCTCAGGATGCCTGCTATGCCCTCAGCCCTCTTCTAAAGAGTTCTTGTGCATAAGAAAATGCCTTAGGCAATTTCTTGCCTAAGAAAATGGTTGTAGTCCATTCCTTAAACTTGTATGGCCACAAGTTGTACCATGTATCTTTACCACATGACTATATGTTTTGGGCCAGGGGAGGGACCTGATCCAAAGGCAACAAACCCCTGAGTTGACCATCAATCCATAAAGAGGCCTGGTACTTCAGTGCTGTCCAACAAGGATGACAGCAGCTAACCAAAACTTATCAAATCTTATACTCCAAAAATTGGGGTTTAAAATACAGAATTTGGAAGAGAGTTAAGGAAGTTAAAGCAGAAAGACACAGAGAATGCATGATACAAAAGCCACTGTCCAATGCTGGCTCCCCAACATATCACCAACACAATGTATTGATAAAACAGAGCTGAGTTTATAGTTTACCTGCTGAGTTCACCTGCTGAGAGAGAACACGACCTCAACAGAGTCTTAGTATAATCTCAAAGGGTAAATGGAAAATTCAGGATATTGACTGAAATTTTAGAGTCTGATTTAAGATGGGTCTTTTCCATGAGTGGAAAAGGCTTAATTAGGATGGGATCAGGACTATGATATGTAATCATTTAGGTTGGGTGCACAAGGCTAGGTGAGCATTTTGAGGGGAAGGGTTCAAAGAGTCTTGGGTATAAACAGGTTTGGGGTGCATTCTACTAAAGAGTTGATGGATCTTTCAGGAAGTTGTTGGATTGAACAATCAAGGTACTTGCAACTTTTATTTTCCTGGTCAAGAGTCTCCTGGGATAGTAAAGCTACGTTGATGAAGACAATCATCTGTGTAAATGGTTTTGGTTCTCATCACAAAACAGAAGAAGCAAACAAGTAAACAGAAGCTTAAGGTAAAGAGACACTCTACAGAGCAGAAACTGAGAGAATCAGAATCACACTGATGATTTGATTCCAAAAGACCAACCCTTGCTCCGGAAAGGATGCTTTTTCTCCCCAATCCAGCCACTTTGCCCTCAGACAATCTGGGCCATCATGCTGTCCAACCAGTAATGGGTACTGTTTTCTCATGTTGAGAAAAAAGAATGAACCAGTCCAAAACAGGGTATGCCATTATAAGCTTTGGGCTCACAAATTTACATATTCACCTACAGTTCGTTCATTCAACAACGCTTTGGAGTTGGTGTGAACCCCTATGGGTATGACAGAAAAAGTAACCAAATCAAGAAATCATGGATTCTGCTGGCATATTTGCTACTTCCCTACCATTAAGCAGGCCATGTAAGCCCATCAAACAGTGAATGCCAGATCTCACAGTTCGCTTCTCACGCCGACTACCTTGTGAACTGGAACACTTCCCAAGGGAAAGCGCTTTTGGTTTCCAGTCACAAACATGTGTCGGCTACGATGGATTTGAGAATTGTGTTTGTCTTTTCCTGCATTATCTACTCTCTAGAATAACTTATCTTTCCTCTTGTTCTCTGACCTGTGTGGAGCATCTATCACTCCTGTCACCACCACAAGCACCCCAAATTCCATCATTCAAGAGCTAGTCCTTTTAGTTGTGATTAATTGCAAGTCTGAGTGGAAGATGGTGAGGAGAGAAGAGCCACCCAGGGTGAGCAGCCTCAGGTCCTCACCCCACAAATGGCCCGACTGCTATTATGTGTCAGCATTCTTTGAGATGAGTATGTTCTTCCTCTTATTTCTCCAACTCAGCTGTTTTTTGTTTTGTTTTTTAACTTGGAGCCTACATCTTTCACCAAGATGTAACATTTGCTTAATTAAAATCACAGCAAATTTCTTGCCATTGAAATGACAATAAATATGCCACAATCTTTCTATTCAACTGCCTATAAATTACATAATATAGAGAATAAAGAGTGTAGAGCCTCAGCTTTTATTTCTTTTGGTGACACTGAGAAGAAATTTATTTGGGTTTACTGTATTTATCAAAGTGCTGTGATGATGTTTGGGGCAATCAATAGAAGATTGCTCTTCCATGAGTAGCACGATGTGGTGCAATCTCAGCTCTACAAATAACTGGTTCTGTGACCTTGCACAAGCTATTTAAAATATCACTTGTTCGGGCCAGCAGAGTGGCTCAGTTGGTTAAGAGCTTACTCAAGAGCGTGAGCTCTGAACAACAGGGTCGCCAGTTCAATTCCCACATGGGCCTGAGCTGAACTGCCACTGAGCTGCCAACAGGTGGTAGGATGGCTCAGCTAAAAAAATAATAAAATAAAATATCACTTGTTCATTTGTTAAACAAATAACACAGGGTCCTGGACCCTGTGTTAAGAGCTGGACCCAATGGTAAGTAAAATACAATACCTGCCTTCCTTGGCCTTCTGGTATAGCAATGTCTTCAGCTGAAAATTAAGGTCATAATACCTACTTCCCAAGGTTGTGAGGTTTAAATGAGATTATCATATGAGGAAAGTGCCAGCTCTGTGGTAAATACTTCTATAATGTATGTTTCTTCTCTTCTCTTAGCAACACTCAGGTATATTTAACTCTGAATATGGCTCTATGCCTAACTTCAGCATTTCAGAGATTACATACAGAGAAGATAAAAATGTTACGAACTCCTGTCAGATACTCAAGCTACCTTCCAGTGGCTAAATTCTCTATTGTTTTTTAAAAGTTTTTGTGTGTGTTAAGATGATGGTGGTGAATTCTCCTAAACATCTTTAAAAAGAGTTTGCTATTTTCTTAAAAATATCTATCTTAATCTTAATCTATTTTAAACAGATACTGAGACAAAGATTAAAGTGCAAACAGTTTCATTGGGAGGTTAAAAAGAAACCAAAAACCTGTTTCTCTACTCACAACACTGCTGATACCAAATGTGTGGGTTTTCCACACCAAGCAATTCTCTAATTTTCTGTAGACACCAACTAGGTGTCCTATTGTTTAATTCATTCTAATACTAACTACCTGGAGTTAGCACAGGCCCCACGGGTTAAGAACTCAGTCTCACAATACTGCCCCCCATTTCAGATGTCAGTTGCAAGCCTGGGCCTCTTGTTTTTCTGACTGACCAGCTATAAATTAGGGGTTCCCATAATGACCTCCTCAAGTTCATTTCAGTAATTTGCTAGAGTGGCTCACAGAATTCAGGAACACACTTTACATACTACTACTGGTTTCATACGAAGGATATAACTCAGAAACAGCTTGATGGAAGAGATGTGGAAGGTAAGGTATGGGGAAAGGGGGCAGAGCTTCCGTGCCATCTCTGGGCACGCCGCCCTCCCAGCACCTCCATGTGTCCGCCAGCCCGGAAGCTCTCTGAACCCTGTAGTTTAGGGGGTTTTATGGAGGCTGAATCATGTAGACATGATTGATTATTAACTCAGTCTCCTGCCCCTCCCCTCCCCAGAGGACGGGGGAGATGACAGCTCCAAGCTTGGTCTTCCTGTGCCCAGCTCCATACTGAAGCTATCCAGGAGCCCATCAAGAATCTCCTCATCAGAACAAAAGACACTATAAGTCTTTACCACAACAGTAAGACGATTTCTTCTGTGATATTTCAGCATTATGAAGGTTACAAACCCTGTTCAAATACCCAGGGTTTTAGAGAAGAGTCCAGAGTCTTTTGCAAATGTTCAGCTTAGAGATGGCATTTCTAAGACCTCTGTCTCTAAAACACAAGGGATGCATCACCAGATCTGGTTGCCTCCAACTACTTTTTAACAAATCCAACCTGCAATCCTAGAGCCTGGGAAGTTCCCATAAAGGCCAGAAGGAGTATCCCCATCAGAAGATGGGGTCTGAAATCAGTCTTGCCATCCTTCATAGACAGTAGTGTACTTGGCACCTACAAGTCTTCAGAACATAGCCCCCTCTAACCCAAAAGAGCCCGCATGTCTGCCTAACCCCTAATCCTTCCAAGGCTTTCTAATTATCTCCCGCTTGCCAGCACCTGAACTTCAGTGCTTTATGAGCTCACTTGCCTGGGACGCTGAGACTTACCTTGCACTAATTTACCCCATCGAAGAGTGGGCTAGATCTTTCCCTCAAAACACAGTGGATTATCCAAAACATGATACTGATAACTATCTAATTTCAAGTATGGGTAACTTCTGGAGACTCTAGATTTATATCCTACTCACTAGATCAGGTACTGGGGGTTTCAACTAGCCAAACCCACTTCATCCTGCTCCTTAGGATACTATCCTTTAGGAAGACCTACTGGGCTAGATTACTAGGCTGGGTCCAAGCACCTGATTTCTGTCTCCCTCACTGATCCATTCCTGTGGTCCAGCATGCCTCACAGAAAACCTGGTTTCAACTGACCAGGAACGGATCACGGATGGCCATTCTTGGATTTTTGCCTTCTTTGTTTCCACTAGATCCTAAATCAAATGTACTCTCCTACCATATGGGAAAGAGAGAATTTGGTGAATTCAGAGTTTACTCCAACCCACCTGGCTTAATCTTCCTCTTGGGTAATATAATTTCAGAACATAGTCCAAAACCTATTCAACTAAGGTACATTACTTTGGCTTCATTCTGAGATAATTCTGCAGAAATTTTCTGTGGAAAACTAAGACAGACACCTGTTTCAGTTTATTTTCTCTCTTTTATTTCACTGACTGTTACCTAAGGGTGAGAAGAAAAATAATGAGTCTTCCAGAATTTTCATCCAAGGACCCCCACTGAATAAAGTCTAAATGAATGGTGTGCAGTAAAAACAAAAATGAGGTCACAGTTGATCTGATCCCACACTTGGGTTACACTTTCTCCAACAGTTTCATATTTTTTGACATTTTTCATAGCCAAAAGATATGTTCTTTTTTCTATTCAATAAAGACACAAAACTAATTTAAACATGAAAAAGATGGAATCAACTAAATATCTGTTGAGCCTACTATGTACACTAGTTCATTGAGTCCACAAATATTTATGGAGTGCCTGCTCTGTGAGAGTCATCATTCTAGGTAGTCCCCAACTAGGGATCCAGCAAACAATAACAGGGTTTAATCATTCTGCTATGGAGTTTCCAGGGCAGGATGCCCTTAGACCAAACAGGGACAATTCTTGTGCCTGTGGATTGACCATCCAGACTCTGTGGTATTCTGGTTGCTTGGTGGTGATGGTGGTATAACCATTTGTGCTTTTATGTCTTTTGTGAGGAGGATGGGAAAATAGGTACAATTTTAACACCTGTTATTTTGGGAAGTTGAGAAGGATATATGAAAGAGATAAGAAATATATTAATTATTTTACATATTTAGGAGAGTGACATCACCAAGATGGCAACATAGGTCATTCCCGACTTTGCTCCTCTTCACAAGAAGAGCAACTAACAAGTATTCATGGACAAGACATCATTGAGAAAAATCCTAGAACACATTTAACAGTAGCCTGGGCTTACAGGAAAAAAAAAAAAAAGAGGCTCAAACTAAAGGTCAGAACATGTATTTATTCTATGCATGCTCTCCTATTGTTCCAACAGCAGCTTAATGGGAAGAGGCTGAAATCAGAACCAATTTCAGCACCCTAATGTTAAACAAAACGCCACCAAGAACAAGCCCTCCTCCTCTACCTTTAACCCACTTGCTGTCTGCCCTCTGGTTGGCATCTCTCTCCCACAGACATACCATTTTCCAGTCCTCACACTCCCACAGGGCATCAACGGAAATAAGAGCGTGGACTCAGCAACTGCAATTAGCTAGTCACAGGTACCACGCAGATCCATTCGCCTCCCCCGTTTAGACTAAATGACATGATAACTACGCATGGTCCTGGAGAAGAAGCTAAAAGGAATGCCACTGCTACCTCCAGGTAGGAAGGACAATTCTTAAGTGTCTTGCCAAGGTAGCAGGGAGAGCATTCAGAACCCTGACACACATCGATAGGCTGTCATCCATAGACCAATTTGGCCACATCTTGCTGTGACCAGCACTGCACTGTGGAATTCAGTGTGGCCCCGTAAGAAAGAGGAATAGAGGGTTGATGAGGAAACCTGATTCCAGAGCCAATGGTGCTGCCTCTGGCTTCTAGGTCTCGGTTTCTCTGCTAAATGAGGACAGTAGCACCCACCTTCAGCACAAGAATGAAAATCAAATGGAATAATATGTCAGCAGGCTTTTGCAAATTGTAAAGCATGATGCCTATAGGAACCACTGATATTGAATGATATTGTTGACTACCAAAGAGGTCTTTAAGTATAATACAAAAGGAGGCAACTTTCTAGGAGTTTATTATATGTGATAATCCTGAAATTCTTGGCACTGCTAGAGAGGTTATCTAACACTTGAAGAGGTATTATCAGAGGCTGGTGGTAGAACCAAAACCACTGGCAATGATATATCTACAGCATTAGGGAAGAGGACAAAACAGGGACTGACAGATTTGTGGAAAGGACTGAGTGGTTGGCATTGCCAAATCCAGGTGTCCACAGGGGGAGAAGAAGGGAAATTGCTGATGACTGAAATGTACTAATAAGCCCTGAGTCACCAGCCAGGTGAGTAGCTCACAGGTAACCAAATCAAGGGATATATTTGGACTCATCACTTCCCTTGCTCATTTGATACACACAACTATTGGGTTGTCGGAAAAGTCATGACACACTTTTGCAACAAAAAACAAAAAAACAGAAAAAATACGTCATGACTTTTCCAACAACCCAATAATTAATAAAAATCACTGCAGGGAAACAACCCAAATGTCAGTCAACTAATGAAAGGGTAGATCAAATGTGGAACACCATACAATGGAATATTATTCATCTATTTTAAAAAATGAAGTACTGATACAAGCTACATTGTGGATGAACCTTGAAAACATTATGCTAAGTGAAAGAAGACAGACACAAAGGACCACATATTGTATGATTCCATTTACATGAAATGTCCAGAACAGGCAAATCCATAGAAACAGAAAGCAGATCAGAGGTTGCCTAGGGCTGAAGGAAGAGGGGAAATGTGGAGAGGCTGCTACAGGGTAATCTTCTGGAGGTGCTGAGAATTCTCTAAAATCAACTGTGGTGATGACTAGACATACCTGTGAATATACTACAAACCATTGAATTGTATACCTAAAATGGATGAATTGTATGGCATATGCCAAAAAGCTCCATAAAGCTCTTATTTAAAGGAAAAAAATATGGGTGTTTGCATGTTTCCTTTCTGACTCATTGCCAACTACCATGGGCACTCTCTGGTCAAAGCCAAGGGCATCACACAGTTGAATCTGCCCTTTCCCAGGGATGCTCCTACCAAGAGATAAGAAGGCACAGGGACACGGCTGTGCAGGGACACTGTTCAGAGACCACATCAGAGGCCCATGCTGCTAGTTCTTAGGTTAGGCTTCCTTCAGGCATGTTTAATCCTCTATATTCCTTAAAGCCTCTATTAAATTAGAACAATTTAGATATTTTACTTCATCTGTTTTCTTTCCTGGTTACTCAGAATCAGACTAAAGAAACAAAAATGAACCATCTGCTTGCCTTTCGAAACCGAATGGTTTAAAGATTATCTGCCTAAATTAGGGCCAACCTTGGTCCCCACTGGCAACCACTTGGTGATTTTTGTGCACAAACCCAGTTATCAGCTTTGCTCTGACACATGCCAGATGACAAGTGTCCGACCCAAAATAAGTCATTCCTATTATTTTCTCTCACAGGGCTCTTTCCCTTCTGAGCACTTATCTCAGTTTATATGGGTGTTTGCATGTATCCACCTCCTCTATCAGCCTGCAAGTGTCACCACAATGTAGCAACCCTGACAGGGAAGCTCACCACCTTGGCCCCTGCACCTGGCACAGAGCCTGGCATAGAGCAGACTTCCTGTAAGCATTTGTGGAAGAAATAATTGAGCCCTGGTGAGCAGCTTTGGAGATATGCCATGGTCAAGACCACCTTTTTTCTTTAAAGTAGTATTTCACAGTCAGTAGAGTCAGAGCTCCTCCATCTGTCTCCTTAAACGAAATTTTTTATGAGATACATTTTCCCCCAAGCAGTCCTCCCTTTGGGACCTACCCCTCTTCTATGTGGTATATAGATGGGGTTAGCCAAGTAGCCCTACACACAGTCAAGGGTGTTGTCAGGGGTTGTTACTATGGCCACTTTGATTGGTTCAAGATTGGGCACATGACTCAAACTGAGCCAATCAGAATCCCTCTGAAATCTCCGCCAACACTTTAAGAAAAGATACTCTAAGATAGGGTTTTTCAATCTCAGCCTTATTAACTTTTTGGAGAAGATGATTGTCTGATGTGGTGGGTCTGCCCGACCAGGATATACATTCCCAATAGCATTCCCAATAGGTTCCAGTAACAAGCCCCAGTTGCAACAACCAAAAGTACTTCCAGACATTGCCAAAAATCCCTTGGGGGATTCAAAATTAATCCCAGTTAAGAAGCACTGCTGTGGGCCGGCTGAGTGGCGCGGTGGTTAGGAGTTGGCTTGGCACACCAGTGGCTCCGGTTCGGATCCCACATATGAGGGCCAGTGATACTGCCCTCCAAAAAAAAAAAAAAAAAAAAAAGCACTGCTTTAAGATGTGCCTGTGAGGACAAAAGATACTGGATTTGCCTGCATCTATGTTCCCTGGCACTCTGTGGAAGGAAGCTTCCATGAAGAAACCAACTGCAGGAAGTGAGGACGAAGCCAACAGAAAAAGAAAATGCTGAGAAATGGAGATAGACCTAAGTACATCTTTTAAATCTCATTTGGATTTGATTTTTAGATTACATACAACTAACACAGACTCCTGATATATCATTTATGTCCACACGTAACTATCTTCTCTGAAGAATGGCCCCAGTATGCCTTTCAGAGCCACATTTGCATATTCTGAGCAAAGAAGGTGAGCTGGTCCAAAAGGCTCATGATCAGCCAAAAACAAGCAGACACAACCCTTCTGCTCATCCATGGGGGCATTTTGTACAACTTTTCTATTCCTCATATCTTTTTTAGCACAGTAGTTATCATCCAAAAGTGGTCAATGGATAGCATGTTAGTTTCCTAGGGCTGCCTTAACAAATTACCACACTGCATGGCTTGAAACAATGGAAATTTATTCTCTCAAAGTTCTGGAGGCCAGAATTCGGAAATCGAGGTATCTGTAGGATTGGTTCCTTCTGGAGGAACAAAGGAGAGATTTGTTCCATGCCTCTTTCCTGGCTTCTGGTAGTTGCCAGCTGTCAACAGCATTCCTTGGCTTGTAGCTACATCACTCTACTCTCTGGCTCACGTGGCCTTGTGTGGCCATGATTACAAGTGTCTCCTCCTCTTATAAGAACATCAGCCATTGAATTTAGGACCCACCCTAATACTCTATGACCTCATCTTAACTAATTACCTCTGCAAAGACCTTAATTTCAAATAAGGTCACATTCTGAGGCTCCAGGTGGATGTGAATTTATGAGGGACACTATTCAACCCATTACAAGTAGCATAACAATACCTTATATTAGAAAATTTTACAACTTTCAAAGCATTTTCAAGGAAAAAATTAATAGAGTAGGCAGGCGTGCAAGACACCTGTTTCAAGGATGCCCTGAAAATAAGTGAAAAACTCTGAGCTCCATGGAGTGACCTAGAGAATCACTTCATAGCATTATTTGGGAGACTGAAGACAAGTTGGATTGCCTGTCTACAAATCACTATCCCTCTCTTCCATATTCTGCCTCAAATGTTATCTGTAGCCTCAGCGCCAGGATATAAATGCTCATTCTATTGTTTCAAGAGCCATCCCACTTGGAATTCTATCCGAACAATACCACGCCATAGCCAGCCGAAGGAGTTGGTACTTCTTTTTCCAGTTTATTTTATAACACGAGTATGCATTTCTTAATGCATGTATTAATAATGCTGCTTACTAGATGATTTGTCCCAGAGGATAAGGACAATGACTCCAGCAGAGCACTGGCGGCCAGAAGCTTGGAATTCAAGAGTTATTGTATATCAAGGGTTTTTGTTCTCATGTGATCACTATCAGGGCTCCTGGGTGGAAGCAAAGGAGAAAAGGCAACTTAGCTTTGTGTCAGAGCCAAATCCTAGGGTGAAAAGGTTCAATACCACTAGAGAATCCTGGAACATTCAAGAATCTTTTAATATAAAAGAATTCTTATTCCTTCGCAGTTACAATATCATATGGCAGGACTAAAGCCTAAATTTGAGCTAAAAGCAGCACTCCAAGTTCACATTTTGAAGCAGGATGACCCCTAGTTATCATTGATAATCATTTAAAGTGCTGGGATTATCTACAATCATTCTTTCTTGCCAATTAAAAATACGACTTGGATTTCATTTGCAAAAGTGAACTCTGGGTTCTCTCTATTTACTATCAGAATCTAGTCAACTCAAGAATTTAAAAGAGTGATAATTATTAATATGTACTGCCTTCACATAACAAAATGTTATTCATCATAGACAAACCATAACTAGTACTCAAAGTGATGGATTTACTAAAATGGATTCTCACGTCATAGACATTAGGTACGTATGTCTGTGTCTGCCAAGGGATAGGATGATAGATGGGAACCATGTTCTCCTAGGATTCTGTCCCGGAAGTGATGGCTCAAGCTTGGGAGAGGGACAGGAAGTAAAGTCATTAAATTGTGCAGACAAATGGATCACTTGTTGGCTTTGAAGGGCTCCATTTTACTGTCCTATGTATAGAAGACAACTTCGTTCTTAAATTCTTAACAGAGGGCAGTTCTGATCAATGTGCACCAAGAAAGTGGGAAGTCACAGACACCCGGAGTTGCTGGAGTCTTCCATTGGACTAAGCCCACCATTAATGTCTCTTTTTCAGGACTGTTGCCTCTGCAATTCCTGATTCAAAGTAATCCAGATCAGAAGGATCTCAAGGGCCCCCAGAGAGGGAGCTGGTATTCTCCTTGCCTTCCAAAGACCTGTTCTGAGTGAACAAGATACCCTACCCAAAAGAAATGATATTTTTATAATCAGGAATTTAATCACCTGAATCAGAAAAACAAAACAAAATACCTGTTTGTCTCAAGCCTTCTGAAAACATACCAAAGTATATCAAAACAATCAAAATTCTATCCCTAATATGTAAAGAGCACAGATTTGGTCTTGAGCAGTAGTATGTAATTCATGCCTTAAACATACATGTGTGCTTATTATATAAACCTCTTTGACCATTCTTCCCAGATTTTATTCCATCAATATGCCTTCCATAACACTATGCTAATTCATGGCTGGTTTTTATTCCCTTTGATAAAAGAGGAATGCAAGTAGAAAACTGTGTTGTAAACAAAAATTTAAATCTCAAAGCATAATTGTAATGATGAAGCTGCTCATTCTGCCTACCGTGCTGGCTTCATCTCCCATAGTTCCTCTCAACATCCAGTCAGCTGCACTAGCTGCCATTCACAGATCCCAAATCCTTGTCCTTGGGGACCTCTCCCATCTCTCCAGCAAGAGTATCTCTCTTCTTCTATCTTATTTCCTTCCAGAGTCTTCCCACCGTGCCTTTCCACATGGCAGATGTGAAGTAAATTTGATGAATCAAATCTCAATGTCAGAAGTGAGCCAAATTCACAGAATCAAGAAAATTTCACAGACCTCTTGATGGCACATTTGCATCATGAGGACAGATAACTCAGTATCTCAATCCCAAAGCTAGAGTTTGACTAACAGACTTAAATGGTTAAATCTCTGCATTCGTTTCCAGTGCATTCTAAGATCCCACGTTACTGTGCCCTCTCCCCTCCCCATCCCATCATCACAATCGCACATGTCCCACAATGAACAGGTAGTCCAGATCAGGAGAAATCAGAGCAGTGAGCTAGTCAGGAGAGGGGGGTCCTCAGGAGCCTCCCCGGTGACCTTGTGTGTCTTTGAGTAACACCAGCCAATTGGCAATTGAAAGTCTCCATAGATCAACGTGTTCCTGGTTTCTTGGCCCAAAGTTTATTACTCAAAAGCTTAAGTCTCTTACTCATTATCCAGGCTACACAGGAATATAATCCAAATATCAGCTCGAGTCTTCCGCCTCCTGGGATCTAGGGAAAACAGTTTCATCTCATACAGTTCTCTGGCCTGCAATATTTCTCAGAGGCAATTCAATCTGAGGGACCCTGATGTGCTATCTCGCCGGCCCCAGGAGCCTTTTCCTCACTGGGCACCTCAGTGCAATCAACTTAAACATGAAATCCACTCACCTGCTTACAAATCCACATATTCTTACCCCAAACATTTTTAATTTTCTAAATATCTGGGACTCCTAAGAAGGGTTCAGACTGTGGATGGTATAAGAAAGTCATGCGAGGGGCTGGCCAAGTGGCTCAGATGGTAAAGAGCTCGCTCAAGAGAATAAGCTGGGCTCTGAGCAACAGCGGTTCAATGCCCATCCCAAGCTGAGCTGCCACTAGGCTGCCAACAGGTGGCAGGATGGCTCAACTAAAGAAAAAAAAGAAAGTCATATGAAAACCTCTATTAGTCATTCCTAGTCTCCCAAGTTTTTATGCTCACCTTACCTCTAAGGTTCATTTTATGTGCCTTAACCCTCTCAGGGGCCAAGCCCCTGTCCTTCTATCCTTTTCTTCTCTATCACCTCTTCTTGCATGAAAATGACAAATACAGTCCTCTCCTCACTCATGTGGGTCTTTCCTCAAGCTCTGTCACGAGCTGACACCTATGCTTTGGGTGTTTCACTTTCTATCCCCAAGGGCTTATTTTTCCAAACATAATTCTCTCCCTAAGAGAAATGATCTTGCAAGACATATTAATAAAGTACAATTTTTGTCCAGCTCATTATAAGAGAAAATAAATAATTATACATCTGACTGTCTAACTCTATCTAAATCACATAAGCCCATCATATGTCCCAGAATAAAAGCAGATGTGAACTGTCAGCTAGAAATCAGCATATTGAAGAGTAATAAAAACATTATTAGGGTAAAATAGAAAACCACTACATTGCAGAGTGTATTTAAAATTGTCACTGTCTACAGATCTCTCCCCTATAAGATGTCAGCTGTCCAAGACAGCTCACCACAATTCTACCTGAGTAGCCTCTTTTATAAATGTTTCCATCAAGCAGGTCAATTAGTAGGGTAGTGACTGACATGACATAAACCATAGGAAAACCCAAACCAGGGGCAAGTGAGGGTACATAATACCACAGAAGAAATGGGTCTCTTTGGCCTCTGAAATAAAAGCTAGAGTTTCAGTGTAAGGCCAAAATCAAGTGTGAGGAATCAAAGAGGCCAAATGTTACAAAAAAGAGATAAAAGAGTTCTACCTTGGGAATGGAGGCCCAAGTTTAGGGATCTGGGAAGCAGGTAAAGAAATAAGAAACAGGTGTTCAGTTAGTGTTATGGAGGTCAAGGTTTATCGAACCCTAAGCTGTTTTTAATAGACCAGAGTGCTCAAACAGTCTGCACCTGTGGCTTATTGAAGGGCCCTCCAGGTATCAGATAGATGTCTACACACAAAATGGGTGTTGCCAACACATAGTCCAGACACGGTCCTAATAAAGATGAAAAGGGGGGAAGGAATTTATTTTACAATTCCATTATGTTGGTCAGTGGCACACTGCTTTCCTAAGTCACAAAAACATTTACATAGTCTGAGATTACAAGGCAGATACCTCAAAAATCAACTTCTGGAATGAAGAAAGTGGATTTTATTTCATTATTATTATTATTATTATTTTATTATTATTAATAGTTACAGATGTACAAAACTATGCAATAGTTATCTTTTTCACTGCCCCCTCCACCCCTGGTATCATACATATCTACTATAATTCCATTGACTTCATCCCCACACTATACTCCACATCCCATGACTATATATGTGTTAAATTATAGTCAGCATCTAATATTAATCAGCAGCAGCTTCAGATGTACAGTGTAGTAGTCAGGCCACTATACCATTGATTTAGTGGTCTCCCTGACAAGACATGAGTCCATCTGGTCCCTAAAAAAAAAATTTACAGGGCCGGCCGAGTGGCGCATTGGTTAAGCGCTGGTTTTGGGATGCCAGCGGCCCCGGTTCGGATCCCACATGAGGGCCAGTGACACTGCCCTCTACAGCTAACAACAGCTCCACCTGGAGCTGGGCTGTGCGAGCCCCGGTGATGGTGTGGGCTGCAGCCCCTGCTGCAGTGGGCTGCCATGGGCTGCAGTGAGTGGCCCGCAGCCAGCGTGAGCGGCTGGCAGCCAAGCGTGAGCTGCCAATAGCCACGATGAGCGACATCCAGAGGCCAGCGACCGATCTGCCTCATCCGGGAAGAGCGCAATGACGATACCAACAGTGAAGCAACATCCTCCGCAACTAAAAAACTGAAGAACAAGAAGACGGCAACTTGTCTGTTCCCCTTCCCCAATTCCCCAACGCTGTTCCCCTTCACCAATTCCCCAATAAAATCTTAAAAAAAAAAAAAAAAAAAAAAAAATTTACAACCATATTGATTATATTCCCTAAACTGTCTCTTCTGTCTCTGCAGTAATATTGTAGTTATCAGTTTATGTCGCCTCGTCCCTTCCCCCTTCTCCCTCATGCCCATACTCATCCCATCTAGCCCTCATCAGTTTTTCCTTTGTGTCTCTAAGACTATTTCTGTTTATTTTGCTTGTTTATTCAGTTCTTTAGATTCCACATATAAGTGAGATCATATGGTATTTGTCTTTCTCTGACTGACTTATTTCACTTAACATAATGTTCTCTAGGTCCATCCATAGCATTGCAAATGTTACGATTTCTTTCCTTTTTATAGCTGCGTAATACTCCATTGTGTAAATGTACCACAGTTTCTTAATCCAGTCATCTACCGACGGGCATTTTGGTTGTTTCCATGACTTGGCTATTGTAAATAGTGCTGCAATGAACATAGGGGTGCATATATTTTTTTGAATTAATGTCTTGGGTTTTTCAGGATAAATACCTAGGAGGGAATTGCTCGGTCAAAAGGTATCTCCATTTCCAGTTTCTTGAGATACCTCCATACTGACTTCCATAGTGGCTGCACCAATCTGCAATACCAACAGTGCAGCAGGGTCCCCTTATCCCCACAGCCCCGCCAGCACTTGTTGTTTGTTGATTTATTGATGAGAGCCATTCTGACCGGAGTGAGATGGCATCTCATTGTGGTTTTTATTTGCATTTCCCTAATGACCAATGAGGTTGAACATTTTTTCATATGCCTGTTGGCCATCTGTATGTCCTCTTAAGAGAAATGTCTCTTCATATCCTCTGCCCATTTTTTTTTTTTAATTTTAAGAGGAGTGTGCCATCTGAATTTTTTTTCTTTTTTTTTTTCTTTTTTAAATTCTTTTATTGTGAAATACACATTTTTTTAAATTAGTTTCAGGTATACAACACAGTGCAATAGTTATATTTTTTTACCCCTCAAAGTGACAACCCCCCTCCTCCACTTCGCCACTCCACTCCCCTCCCATATCATACATATCTATTACAATTCCATTGACTCCCTTCCACAGTATACTCCACATCCCGTGACTATCTAAATATTCAATTACAGTTGGCATACAATATTATACAGCATCAGTTTCAGATGTACAGTACAGTGATCAAGCCTCTACTCCATCCATGAAGTGGTCTCCCTAACAAGACATGTGACCATCTGACACACCACAAAATTTTTACAAAGTTATTATATTCCCCGAACTGTCTTTCAAATCCCTGTGGCAATATTGTAGTTGCCTATTTGTGCTGTCTAATCCCTTCCCCTTCTCCCTTCTCCCCACCCCTCTCCCAACTAGCAACCCTGTTTTGCCTCTATATGTATGAGTCTGTTTCTGTTTACTTTGCTTGTTCATTCAGTTTTTCAGATTCCACATATAAGTGAGATCATATGGTATTTGTCTTTCTCCGACTGACTTCTTTCACTTAGCACTTTGTAAGTGGGCATAAAAAGCTATATGACGAGTTTACTCGTTTCCCGCAAAAAATGTGTTAACATAATAGTTTCTTCACAACATTATCAATTACATTTCTCTGCCCATTTTTAAATTGGGTTGTTTGTTTTTTTGGTGTTGAGTTGCATGAGTGTTTTATACATTTTGGATAATAACCCCTTATCAGATATATCATTGACAAATATATTCTCCCATTCAGTAGGCTTCCTTTTTGTTTTATTGATGGTTTCGTTTGTTGTGAAAAAACTTTTAACTTTGATATAATCCCATATGTTCGTTTTTTCTTTTACTTCCCTTGCCCGCAGGGATGTATCAGTAAAAATATTGCTCAGGGTAATGTCTGCAAATGTACTCCCTATATTTTCTTTTAGGATTTTTATGGTTTCAGGTCTTACATTTAAGTCTTTAATCCATTTTGAATTTGTTCTTTTATATGGCATAAGGAGGTGGTGCAGTTTCATTTTTTTTCATGTGTCAGTCCAATTTTCCCAGGATCATTTATTGAATAGACTATCTTTACTCCAATGTAAATTCTTGCTTCCCTTGTCATAGATTAACTGTCCACAAATGCCCGGATTTATTTCTGGGCTCTCTGTTCTGTTCCACTGATCCATGTGCCTGTTTTTATGCCAATACCATACTGTTTTGATTACTGTAGCCTTGTAGTATGTTTTGATGTCTGATAGCGTGATCCCCCCAAATTTGTTCTTATTTCTCAGGATTGCCGAGGCTATTCAGGGTCTCTTATGGTTCCATTAAATTTTAGGATTAGATTTTCTATTTCTGTGAAAAATGCCCTTGGTAGTTTGATAGGAATTGCATTGAATCTATATATTGCTTTAGGCAGTATAACATTTTAACTATATTAATTCTTCCTATTCATGAACATGGTAGGTGTTTCCATTTATTTGTATCTTCTTATTTCTTTTGAAGAAAGTGGATTTGAAATTGCAGGGATAACATTTCCATTCCATGCCATCAGGGATAACTATAATTTCCAGCAAATGGATTATTCACCAGAAATGACACCAAAAAATTGAGATCAAAATTATCTTTTAGGAAACAGATATTTAAAAATGATGATATGGGGTAGGGAGGTTATCACCTTGGGAGGGGTATAAATGTCTAACTACTACATTGCTTTGTATACCTGAAACTAATTTTAAAAAAAGAATATAACATAAAAGATGATGATAAATTGGTTTTTTTATTTATTATTTATTTGTTTATTTTTATTAAATTTATTGGGGTGACACTGGTTAGTAAAATTATACAGGTTTCTATAATACATCATCTATATATTGCATTGTGTGTTCACCAACCAGAGTCTATTGATAAATTGATCATTTTGAAAGTACTGACTCAATCAATGTTTTAATTTAACACTTACTTATTGATTATTAGTTATGCACCAGTGTTCTCACATGGACCAAAATGATGATAAATTAAACCTTTTCCTGAAATAAAACTAGAAACACAAGTGAATATTTTATCTATTTTCCAAATCTCTTAGCACTAGTACTAAAGTGTGGGTAATTGCCTGAAGAATTTTCTATTCTGTAGATTCCCTTTGAAATCTGAGATGGTACATAAAAGCAGCTAGCCAATCATTAGGAGATGTGGACATCTCTGTGCCGCTCCACTGCAGCACAAGTAAACCTACTGTTCAGATCTGATCAGTAACCAAAGTCTTAAAGTCCATAGTTTTAATCACAGTCAATACCAATTGCTGATTTGTACAAAAAAACAATTAAGACTCCCTAAATTAGAGCTGGCACAAGTACCTCAAAATCAGAAGGAATCCAAACATTTAGTCAACCATATGGTGTGCTTAAGAACAAGAAAAAACAAAACAAAACAAATAGGGTGAGATATCTACCATCAGCTTCCCCTGCCACCAACACAGCAATATTGTACAGAGAAGGAAAAACATGTCTCAGTAATACCTTGACTCTAATATTTATACATGGCCAACCAGAAACAAAGTGGTACGCGAAGACCCTTGAGTGGTTTGTCCTCATTTACTTCTACCGACACTGATATAGAAGCTCTCACCCATGTCAACCACAGGCCTAGACCTCCCCTTTCTCCCCACCCCCACCACACACACACATAGTGAGCAGGCCCCAAGTCCAGGAAAATGAGTACAGTGGCATTCAAGCTCAGGGCAAGTCCTATGCTCTCTTTATTAGGCATCACAGGGACCTCAATAGAGGTGACTAAATGAAGAGGTACAAACAGTGTCGACCTTCCATTCACAGGTCAGCACAGATCCCCTCCTCCAACCTGGTGGCATCTGTCTGGATGTTGTCATCATGCCTTCACTTCTTGCTGCCCTTTCCCTTTCTTTTCATAGGTGGGAGAATGATGGAAATGTATAGAAGTAAGGAGCGTGGGCATTTGGGATTTTACGCAGGTAAGCATCAGCTTTGAAGGCTTCTACACTATTGCCACATAGTCTCAAAAGCAAGGGCTAGCCCTCTTCCCCACCCTGCCTGACCCAGGGGGAGCATAAAGGTGACTGGACAATGCTCTGAAGATTCTCACTGTCTCCTGTATGTAACACAGATTTGCTACAGAGGGAGGTTTGCTAATGCTCACTTCTCCACTGAACAAGTGTGCCTGCTTTGCAAAGCACTGACCTAGACAAATGAAAGAAAACTGTGACATGTTCCTTGAGTGCTGACTCCATTTTCCTACATAGCTTAAAGTCCAAATTGTGGGAAATTTTGGCATTAGTTGGGAAAACATAGCTCTCTTTAAATATAACACATTGGAAAGAGCACAGGACTCCAGGCATGTCAGTTTGCATGCTAAATCTGCAATCCCTTAATTGTATGATCTTGGACAAGTCTCTAAACTGTTTAGGCATTTCTTTCTTCAAAATTAGGGGGATTAGAGTAGGTTCATGATACTCTAGATTAACTACGCATTAGAACTACCTGTAGAGCTTATAGAAACACAGACGCCGCTGGCCAATCCAAAAACTGAACCCAGCATCTACCTCTCCAGCAGGGCCCTCAGACAAGCATCAAGCTTCCTTCCTGGAATGCAGTGATAATTACAGTCATTTATTCATTCAGTGTACACTTATTCATTGCTTCCTATTGTGCCAGGGTTTTATAGGCTGAATTGTATCCTATACCCTAATACCTCAGAATGTAACAGTATTTGGAGACAGGGTCTTTAAAGAGGTAATAATAGGTTAAAAGGAAGTCATTAGGGTGGGCCCTAATCCAATAGGATTGGTGTCCTAATGAGAAGGGGAGATTGAGACACAGATATGCACAGAGGGATGACCATGTGAATACACAGGAAAAGGTGACCATCTGCAAGCTCAGAGGACAGGCCAATCAGGACAAGCCAATCCTGCTGCTACCTTGATCTCAGACTCCTAGTTTCCAGAATTGTGAGGGAATAATTTCTGTTGTTGAGCTACCCAGCCTGTGGTGCTTTGTTATGGCAGCCTTAGCAAAGGAATACACAGGGAAATATGAAGATTCTGGGGGCAGAATAGGGCAAAACCCAGAAAGGGTCCCCAGTGCCATGGAAAGCAGAGTCTAGTGGAGGGTCAGGTAAGAAATATTTACATGTTAGTGTAGGTCCTATGAAGCTCACATATTAATCGCTATAACAGAGAAGGCCAAGACAAGTGGGAGCTGACCCACTTTAGAGGAAGTCGACAGAGAGGGACTCTCGGAAGCAGTGACATTTAAACTGTCAAGCTGCGACCTAAAGGCAGCTATGTGACAGCTAAAGGAAAAGCCTTCCACACTAAGGAAAGCAGCAGATGCAAAGACCCAGAGGTGAGGTGTCAAGATGCTTATTTGGGAAAATGAAACGCCTAGTGGCCAAGATGCTCAAGATGAAGGGGGTGACATGAAATGAGGTTGGATAAGTGGACGGGGGGCAGGGTATTGACATCTCATAGTAGAGAGCTTGAATTTTATTTCAAGTACCAAATACAGCAACGGAATGAATTAAAAAACAAACAAACATAGAGGCTTTGAGCTGAGCCTCAGATAAACCATGCATAATCTTTTTATTGATCACAGGGTTGTAACCCAAGCTTCGTAGCCGCCTGGCTACAGTGTACCAAAGTGCATTAAATACATATATCTATATATAGCCATGGGATGTGGAGTACACCATAGGGAATAGAGTCAACGGTAGTGTGACAGTTACATATGATGTTAGCGGGGTGGTAGATTGTGGGGGATACAAATGTCTACTACTACATTGCTTTATACACCTGAAACTAATAAAAAATAATAATAATAAAGTACACCTTTTGTTTTTTGAGTAGTAAATAAGCCTCCTTTGACAGGTTTAAATTTTACACAATGGACTGAGATGAGCAGAAATGTTACTTTTGAAATGTTGCTATAGCCAAACTCAACTTAAGAGATCCTATTTTCAATAATGGTAGAATAAAAATGTATTCTTATTTCTTTAAAAAAAACGCATTTGAATGCTTTCAAGCACGGCATTCACATTTATGTGTGAAGTCAAACAAGGCTTTTGCTATCTGAGTTTGGGCTGCAGCATGAAGACAATAGACACTGTCTTCTGAAGTTAAGGCCCACGCTGATATTTCAGAGTAGGCGTTTAAAATCTGGTTAGATGACACCAAAGCTCTTTCACCACATTTTGTGTATAAAAATATCAGGGTCTGGAGATTTAAAAAGAGGTTTTGTTCTGAATTTTTTTTTTAAGGATTTTGGAAAGAGCTATGGGAATGTCCTAGGTCCCACCATACGTTTCCCAGAACATCTCATTAGTCCACTATATTAATGATATCTCACCAATTTGACTGGATGAGCAAAAAACAACAAGTATATTGAGGCCTTCGTAAAGTACCACATTCCAAAGGATGGGAGATAAACTCTGAGAAGATCCAGAATCCGGATCCATCTGTGGAGATTTTAGGGGTCCAACGGTCTGAACATGCTAGGACATCCCCTCCAAAGTGAAGGGAAAATTACTACATCTTGCACTCCCCACCATTATGAAGAACCAGGCCTGGTAGGCCTGGGCTGACTAACCATCAAGGTTTGTCAAGGACAGCGGGACTATATGGGGGTGGGGGGAAGGCAAGACTTCCAGTGCTAAAACTGAACAGTCCCAGGCAAACCTGGACAGTTAGTCAGCCTAGAAGGCCTCTTATTTTCTTTAAAAGCCACTTTGAGTCAGGTCTCTGTTTCTTGCAGCAAAAAGCCTTCTAATTTACCCTACCCCAAAGTCTCAAAGAGATCCTGGCACTAAATAGGAGCTCTGTCAATGTCTGTTAATTAAACTGGACTCTGAGTTGAATTAACTGTTACTGAGCAAATGAAAAGGGGCATCTCCATGTGTTGTACCTTTGATGTCTAGCACAATCCCTAAACCACAGAAGGCATTTGGCAAATGTCTGCTGAGAGCTGGAATGGTGTCAGGATCTTAGCAAGCAAAAGGGAAACGTTAGGACTCTGGAAGGAAGGCTGAAAATGAGAAAAATGAGCTCAGTGAAAACTCAAGTTCTGAAAGAATCTCTCTGCTCCAATGGGCTAAGAAGGAGCTGCCCTGGGCAAGGGGAGGGAAAGAGGTCTCTAGCCTCGTCTGGTGGCTCAGAGGGGAAGGCAGCAGGTTACTGAGGAATCTGTGGTAGGGTGGAGATGGGGAAGGGAAGTGGAGGAATAGCCACCAGAGACCTTCCTTGGTAAAAAGGGGCAGGATTTTGATGTCTGGAAACTTTCTCAGAAAGGAGACTCCAAGCTATCCTGCCTGTCCATTGCATTAGCTCCTGGGGTGATGGCAGCTGAGAGCTCACAGTTGAGTCCATCTCCAGGCTTTCCTTGTCTTAGCTAAATAGAACTGGCTCACCCAAGCTCAAGCCCCCTTCCTGGGAATACCCCGAATCCAAATGCCTGTCTATGCAAAGATAAAGACACAAGCCCCTCTTTCCAAATGGGAACAACTTTGAAAGGCCCGCCTGGCTTCAGAACTGCCCGTGGGATACATAGGCTGCAGCTGTGGCTGTGCTGCAGTCAGCAGCTCACCTTCTCCTGCAGCCCAGCCCTCTTTCCTTTGTTCCCACAATGGTGTTGACCTCAAGAGCATTTGTGTGCACACAGATATCCTTCTCAGTGAACCTGCTTCTCACTGTCAAAAGCTGTGCAGGGTCTGAGATTTTCACTGTACTTGTGAAACATTATGTTTATTATACTGGTGAGGAAAGAAATGCCTTCTGTCCTGAAGGCAGATGCTATCTCTGTCTTCTAAGCCTGTTTGCCATGTAAAAATCCTTGAGTAGATATTTCAGAACAAAAACTGATAGAAGACGTACACATATGTGAGAAAGTCATGGGGAGCTGTCTCCCAACACTTGGGGAACCTAGACTGTGTGATGCACACATACAGCTATTATTATTTCAGCTTTCAGATAAATGTATCTCTTAATTTTCATAGAGTAGTGTTTCATCATTTTCAATGATATATTTTGGAGTTAACATAAACTTTTTCTTTTTAACTTAACTTTTACCTTTAAATATGTGCATAATTTTAAAAGGCAAACAAGACTACAGAACTCATAGTGAAAACTAAGTAGTTCCCTTCTCAATCCCCTTCATTACTATTTCCTATTTCCAAAAAACAATAACTTTTCATTACTGTCACCAATTCCCCCAGTATCTACCTTCATTCTTTATAATTGAAATAAAAAGTACTGATCATGTCATTTTTATCTGTGTGTCTTAGGATCTGTTGACTTCCTACAGAAGTTAAGAATTTAACTCTTATATCAACTGTCATATAAACACATTTTTCCTTCTCTATCCCCTCAGTATGTGTTTTAAATGATACTTTTAATTAAACCTATATTCAATTTTTTATTTTTATGATTAAATGTTGTTTATCAAGGAGTCAAGTAGTGCATTATGATATTTCCTTTCTTCTTTCCTGGAATTAATTACCATTTTCCCCATTTGTTTTGAATCTCCAAGTGTTTCCGCTGTCTTTGTACAGCTCCATAAAATGCCTCTTAACTCAATTTTCCAGATGGCCAAACCTGTCAGATAATCTACCAGTCCAAATTTTCCTGAAGGCATTCCTTTCGGACTGTTCCTACAATGTCCTTTTCCAGTCTGGGCAGGTTGCTCTGTAGGTCAGCCATGGCCCTATTACCCCTGGATTCCCAGGGGTCTCACTAGGCGAATTCCTTCCACTTGTCTGCCTCATTTTGGTAAAGCAACTATCCTCCAACATTTGCCTGAAAAATCATGCATAAGAGGTAAAATCTGTAGACCCTGAATGCATGAACATGGCTTTGTTCTTCCCGTACACTTTACTAATAGTTTGTCGAGATATAAAAATGTAAAGAAGTTATTACATCAATCTCTAACCTCCAGTGATTCTTTTTAAAAATTTGCTATCTTTTTCTGTCTTAGTCTTTTGCATGTCATCTGTTTTATATCTCCGAGAAATTAGCATCTTTCTTCTATCAAAGAGTATCTTCTTTTACTCTACAGGCACTTTCGATCTGGAAATATGTCTATTAGTTCCATGAAATTTACCTTGATAATTTTCTCCACTTCATTTTCTCTGTTCTCTGGTTCTGGAATTCTACTAATTGAATATTGTACTGCCTGAATGTATCCTATAATTTCCTTATCTTTTCTTGACTATTTTGTATTTTCTATCTTTTTTATCTTTTGTTCTTTCTAGAAATATACTCATCTTTATCGGCCAACCCCTCTCTTGAAGTTTAAATCTTTGTCCTTATTTTTAAGTTCCAAGAGTTTTTTCTTGTTCTCTGAGAATGTCACAGCAACTTGTTCTTATTTCATGAATGCATTATCTTTAATCTTTCTGGAATGATTACCAGTTACAGAATTTTAATAGTTCTTCCTGCCACTTTTTCCAGTGTGTTAGTTTTGGCTTTGTATTTCACGAAGAGGGTTTCTTCAAATGCCGGGTGATCCTTCACTGTCCCTCATGATTAATAATGAGGATTAAAATGCCAATTGGAAGCTTTATATCAATGAGCCAGGCATGTCAACAAGAAGGTTTTAATGTTGTTGAGTGGAGTCCTGGCTTTTTCAGGGAGGAACTCTCAGATGTCAGTATCATAGGTATTTTTGGGGTTTTGTTTTCAAGCTGGCAAGTTTCCCCACATGGAATTTCTCCAGTCTCCCACTTGAGATGCACTCCAGCCGACAAGCAGAGGCAAGGACTGGAGGTGGTTCTCGCTATTCAGTTTACAGACTTTCACTGAATCCCCTCACCCTGTTTTTAGTACAGTGCCACACCACCGTCCGTATCTGTGTCTGGTGCCCTGAGACCTGATCACACATGGCTCAATATCTTTAGACAATGAACCTCCAGCCTGCTGCTATGGGCTAAAATGGCTGAGTATGCCTGTTGATTAGCTGAGTGGGTTGGGAGAAAGAATTTGGAAATCTAGCTGACTCTTCTAAAGGCCTGCAACCAGTTTTCTGTTTTGGGTTTTGCCTTATAATATTGCCTTTAGGAATATCTGGTGTCACCAATTCCTGAAACTTTTTACAGTTCTATGTTGCAAAAATGACTCTCTTCTTATTGATTTCTACTCTACAGGCATTTAAGTGTCAGTGTTCTCTGGCATGCTAAGTTATTTACATTTATCCATTTGCTATCCATATTCCAAATCATGTTATTATTGCTCATCTGCTGTCATCCTTTCTTTCATTCTCATTGTCTTTGTGGTTTTTCACCTTTGCTTATTCTTTTTAAATTAAATTTATTGGGGCGACATTAGTTAATAAAATTATATAGGCTTCAAGTGTACAATTCCATAATATATTATCAGTATATCACATTGTGTGTTCACCACCCAAAATCTAGTCTCCTTCCATCACCATATATTTGATCCCCTTTACCCTTTCCTACCTCCCTGCATCCCTCTTACCCTTTGGTAACCACTATACTGTTGTCTGTGTCTGAGTTTTTGATTGTTTGTTTGTCTTATTCGTTTGTTGCTTTCAGCTTTATATCCCAAATATGAGTAAAATCATATGGTTCTTAACTTTTTCTGTCTAACTTATTTCACTTAGCATGATATTCTCAAGATCCATCCGTATGATCGCAAATGGCAGTATCTCATCGTTTCTATGGCTGAGTAGCTAAAATCCAAACTGCATAATAAAGTCATACAATTCAACAACAACAAAAAAACAATCCAATTAAAACATGGGCAGAGGACCTAAACAGACACTTTGCCCAAGAACACATACAGGGGGCCGGCCAGGTGGCTCAGTTGGTTTAAGCTTGAGCTCTGAGCAACAGGGTTGCCAGTTCGATTCCCACATGGACCAGTGAGCTGCGCCTGAGCTGAGCTGCCACTGAGGTGCCAACAGGCAGCCAGATGGCTCAGCTGGTGAGAGTGTGTGCTCTTAACAACAAAGTTGCCAGTTGGACTGCTGCATGGGAAGGTGGACTACAACCCATACACACAACTAGATTGAAAGCAGTGACTGGACTTGGAGCTGAGCTGCACCCTCCACAACTAAGATTGAAGGACAACAACTTGACTTGGAACTGATGGGTCCTGGAAAAACATAATGTTCCCTCTCCCCAATTCCCCAACACTGTTCCCTCCCCTAATTCCCCAATAAAATCTTTTTTAAAAAAAGAACACATAGAGATGGCCAACAGATATATGAAAAGATGCTCAACTTTACTAGCTATTAGGGAATGCAAATCAAAACCACAAGGAGATACCATCTCACACCAGTTACAATGGCTATCATCAACAAGTCAAGTAATAGCAAGTGTTGGAGAGGTTGTGGAGAAAATGTAACCCTCATCCACTGCTGGTGGGAATGTAAACTGGTGCAGCCACTACGGAAGGCAGTGTGGAGGTTCCTCAGAAAATTAAGAATAGAATTACAATATAACCCAGCAGTCCTTCTTCTGGGTATCTACCCCCAAAATTTGAAAATATTTATTCATAAAGATATATGTAGCCCTATGTTCATTGCAGCATTATTCACAATGGCCAAAACATGAAAACAGCTAAACTGTCCTTCAATAGATGATTGAATAAAGATGTGATGCATATATTAAATGAAATACTTTTGTTTTTATTCTTTAACTGTTATTTTAATAGAGTTGGAAGTCAAGGAAAACTACTGTGTTATGTTATCATGCTCAGTAGGAAGGCTTGGAATGCCATCATCTTCTCATTTCCTATGATCTCTATGGTTTGTGATTTGGTCTTTGGGAGATTACAAGGCAAAAATTGCTCATTAAACACATACAACCTATCAAAAGATTCAAAATCATTTTGTCTGGTTCAAACACATACATAGTCATGACTTATATGAGGAAACAACTCAAGATTACATAAGCTGGGAAATAATAACATATTCAACTGCATGATACAAATAATATATTGTTTGAGAATAATCAAAGGTGTAAGAGTGAAGACAAGAATGGTGGCCTTCCTTACACTACACCCCTCAGGCAGGGTCAGTGTGTAGCAGTTGCTGTGAGTTTGCTGGACGTGCTAGGGGGCTCCAAAAGATTCTTGGGAGCTCCATCTTAGCTGGAGATGTGTGGGAAATTGAATGAATTTTAAGAGTGAAAACCTTAGAAATGGGAACTTATGATAAGATAACCCACACATCTAAATCTTTAAAATAAAAAAAAGAGGATTTACTAAGCAAATAAATAGTATAACTGTAAAAATGCTGGCCCCCTGAAGAAGGAAGGCCTTCAGCAATAATTTTCATCTTCAAGTAACAATCTGTTCATTTTCAGTCCTCCTTTTTTCTTGTTAAGATTCCCTAACTTACAGAGCTCTATTCGACCTCTTCACAGTACAGTGTTACCTAAAGAAAAATCATAGTTCTTCAAATGTGCAGTTACCCAGACTGCTTGTTAGCGTAGGCTGGCTCTCCTGCTCTTCATTTCCTGACAGATAATACCCTTAAAGCCAGAAACAGAAATGGAATTGCCAGAAGCAGAGAGGAAAGTTCACACAGTAGGGAAAGGTAGGCTCAGAAAACAACAGGGACACATGGAATGGACACATGGACTTGGTGGGAGAAGGTCGGAAGAAAAAGGGCATCAAAAAATGGAACAGCGGGGCAGAGACAGTGCACCAGGACAGGGAGCGTTACAGTGGGAGCGTCCCCTGCAAAGGGAAGACCTCAGAGCAAGTCTCAGGCTGGAAACTCAAATACTCCCAGCTCCATCGGTCGCCCTTCAGGAATATGTCTGTGGGCTGCAGGGGTTCCAGAGGTTCAGGTTTAACAGACACTCAAGTCTTATGAAAATGTCTCTTAATAGTGAATTATCTTAGCAAAAAAGAGGTTACGGACTTTTATCTGGTTAAAAAAGTTTTACATTTTCATGAAAATAAAAATACAGTAAAACCTTGGATTGCGAGTAGCTTGGTTTGCGAGTGTTCCACAAGAAGAGCAAACATGTCTAATACATTTTAACGTGGTAGGCAAGCGATGTCTTGCACTACGAGTAGTTTGTTTCTGGAACAAAATATGCTCGCAAACCAAGGTATTACTGTACCAAGTTTAAAGAATCTTGTAGAACTCGAGGACCCAAACTCCAGTTTGAAAGACATCACTGCAGAGGGCCAGGGAGAGGGTCTGAGGAAGGCGGAGGTGTGACAGGCAAGGACACGGCACATGTTGACATTAAATAAAAATAGATCACTGTTACACGTAAAAATAGTTACAATAATAAATGTTATGTTTATTTAAAAAAACCCGTAATTTTTAAATAAGTATTTGAATGTTCAAAATAAACAAGTGGTAGCCAATAAATTTCTAAAAACGATTATTAAAAGAGAAAACAAAATAGATCATTGTTTCCTGCATGAATATTGCTTTAAAAAAAAGGCAATAAGGCTGGTGACAGGGGCCACAGTGGGGAAAGGTAGCAGACACACAGAAAAGGAGTAGTATTTCTCTGATGATTTGGCAGTCATCAAGGATTTGTCACTAACTCCTAAAATCATAGGCCAGAAAGGACGCCACAAGGTGATTTAACCTGGTCCTTTGCTTCAGATAACATAGTAGCCAAACTCTCAGAAAAAGGAAGGAAGGAAGGAAGGAAGGAAGGAAGGAAGGAAGGAAGGAAGGAAGGAAGGAAGGAAGGGAGGGAGGGAGGGAGGGAGGAAAGGAGGGGCCAAGCCACATTTAAGTTTCAACTTTTCTTGGCCCAGCAATGAACAAATCAGTTGTCACAGACTGTCAGTTATCCAGATGGGAAATTTCAGCTTTCTCTACCACTGAGCAAACATTACTTACTATAAATACAACTTGTCTAAAAGCCTCTATGGAGAATGCCTTGCAATGAACAAGAGAAACTCTGCAGCCCAAGGTGGTGAGTCGAAATTTTTATGCTGTACTATCTAATTGCAACCAGAAGCAAGACTGGGAGTATAACAGTTTGTCCACCAACCGCTCCTGCAGCCACGTTCACACATGCTTTTGTCATGGAGCGGAGAACACTCACTACGTGCAGATGTCCATAGGGCACTGTGACAAGGATATGTGCTTTGGCTCCAGGGTGAACTGTGCCTGAGAGACATTCCTGCAGCCTGGCAGGCTCTTATTTGAGCTCTGACCCTGCAACTTACTAGCTTTGGGACTCCCAAGGAAGTAGGAAGAGGAAGAACATAAAAAGTAGGAAATAACAGTACTTGCCTCATAGGACTATTGTAAGGGTAAAATGGAGTAATATATGTAAAATACTTAGAAGAATACCTGGCAACTCCTACAAAAAAAAGGTCAAATGCCATTAGTATTATTAGTAGCTGCAGTGGCACTAATATCTATATTGGATGTTAGAATTTCTATATTATTAGAGGGCTTAGAGGGTGTAATTTAATTTGAAAGGATGGTGGCAGGACTGTCTTAAGCTATATTTATATAGTAAGAAGATATATATATATATTTTTAATTAGTTTCAGGTGTACAAAAAAAAACCAAGATATATAATTGATTTGAAATGGTTTAGCAAGGAGGCAAGGCTCTCTTGGCAGTGCCACTTACATCATTATTGCTTTGTCCTTATAATTACTATGATGACTGCTATTGAGGTGACAGAGAATCATAAGTCATGGCTACTTGTATTTGAGGTAAATTCCGTTTTATATGCATGTATGTGTGTGTGTGCGCACACACACCTGTTTATTTTCCTAAATAGCTAACAGGTATTAGCATCCATTCAAATATTAGCTGACTTTAGACTTTAGCTTTGGTGATGAAATCCCTCTGATGTTCAGAAACATCTCACGCTCACTGTAGCATGTTTGGGGAGTGAGAGTCTGCTGGCAACAGGGTTTGAAATTAATCCTGCCTCCCCTACCCACTTCCTTAAGCTATGAGCTTCAAAGAAAGCAACTGGCACTAAAGCAGCCAACTTTCTCCTCCTTGCTTACGGAACGAAGGCAGCCTGTCTGCCACTTAGGATGTTTAGCTTCTGGACTGCCCTCAGTTGGTTCCTCCAGGTCCATCATCGAGGCAAAACAGGAGAAGAGAGGAAGGAGAAGGTAAGAATGAAGGGGAAAAAAATTATGTTACATATTTATTGAGGACCTACTATCTGCTTACATTCAGAATGATAAACCCATGCTGAAACAAGGATATTTGGGGGTGAAAAAGAGCTAGCCAGGTCACAGTCTGTTGGAGAAAGCTGAGAGTCAAGTGCTGTGAAGACTTAATACAGGAACTAAATCCAGAAGAACAAAAGCAGGTTGGAGTTTGGGTGGTGGAATTACACATTCATACCCAGTCATGTACAATTGCCGGATTATGGCAAAGGTTCTATTGTAGTGCACTGGTAAGAGAATGACCTTTTCCATAAATGGTCCAAGGTCATTTGGATGTCCTCCTAAAAAAATTAATTTTGACCTCTATCATATACCATAAGCAAAAGTCAGTTCCAGGTGGACTGTCAACTTAAATATGAAAAGAAGACAGTTTCCAGAAGATAACTGAGAAGTGTATCTTGATAACTTTGAGGTAAACACAGATTTCTTAAATCAGTCATGCAAAACTCTAACCCTAAAAGAAAAGATGATAAATTGGACTACATTAAAATTAAACCGTATACTTATCCAAAGACACCATAAGGACAGGGAGAAGATAGACCATAAAGTAGGAGAAAATATTTGTAATACATAAATCCAACAAAGGACTTAAATACAAAATATATTTTTTTAAATCAATAAAAAGACAGACAATACAATTTAAAATGCACAAAAAAATTGAACAACGATTTCACACACACACACAAAAAAAAGATTTCCAAGGGCCGGCCGAGTGGCACGGTGTGGTGGTTAAGCGCTGGTCTAGGAAGCCAGCGGCCCCGGTTCGGTCCCACATATGAAGGCCAGTGACACTGCCCTCAACAAAAAAAAAACAAACAAAAAAAACCCAAAAGATTTCCAAATAGCCAATAAATAAATGACAAGGTGTTCAACATCATTAGTCATAAGGCAAATGCAAACTAACACCACAACGAGCCACTACTTACCCACAAGTATAGCTACGTTTATAAAAATTGACATGCACTGCTGGTGGGCATAAGTTGGTATCAGCTCTTAGGAAACCCGTTTGACGGCATCTACTGCAGTTGAACACAGGCATTCTCTATGACCTGGCAAGTCATGTCCCAGGTATGCACTGCACACGATTGCATGCATGTGCTCAGCCAAATACACACACAGTGATGTTCACAGCAGACCCAAACTGAAAGCAACCCAAATGTCCAAGGGAAGAATGACTAACACATAAACTGTCATCTACTTACACAACAGAATACCACACAGTAATGGGAATGGACGTGTTGTACACACATGGAAGAATCTCATAAGCACAATGCTGTGTGAAAGAAGTCAGCCAAAACAGAACACAAGCTGCATGATTCTATTTATATGAAGTTCAAAAACAGACAACTGACCTATGCTGTTAGAAGTTACAATCGTGGTTATCCTCAGAGAGTAGCAACTGGAAGACGGCATGAGAGGGGTCCCCAGGGCACTGGAATTTTCTGTACTTAATGGATGTTTTTCACTTTGTAAAATCATCAAGCTGTACATGCATAGCTTGTACACTTTTCCTTAAGTGTGTTTTATCTCAACATAAAGTTGAATTAAATTTACAAAAAATAATAATATAAAATAATCCAGTATTAGCAAGAGCAAGATTGGGAGCAAGAACAGCTCACAAAGAATCCTGGAGAACCCAGACATAATTCTGCAAACAGCCATGAAGGTGGTGGCGTGACTGTGGAGGGTTGTGTCGCGGGTAGGAGGCACCTATCACCTGAGTGATGTAAGATTGTGTCGGGCTGACTAGGAAGCCAAGCAAATAATCAGGGTAAAAAAAAAAATCCATTGAGTTCCAAATATCGATGATAACCTCATCTTCTGCTTGTGTGCATGCATGCTCATGCTATGTAATTGTTTTTGCTGATTTTCCTATTTTCCATACAAACTGGAATAAATTATTAATAAGGCTAAGTGTATGGATTTTCCCAGGAAGGTTTCAACTTCATTTCCTGTCTGACTTCCGCCAATGACTGAAGTCGTAACTACAGGACCCAGGCATCAGAGAACCAGGTGTATACCACATGGGCCACCACCTTGAGTGTTGCGTTCTGATGGTTCCATGGAAGCATTGTGGGGCCTTAGAGCGGAACAGAATCTTAAGATATCAGAGTTGTCTTTAAACATGTAAATGGCTTTTGTAGGGAATGGCAGGGGATTCTGCATGGTCCATGAGGATGTGCTGGAAGCCAGATTTCGGCTCAAGGGAAGAAAGGACAAAAGGCTCCGCCAGGATCAACTGAATTCACCAAATGATGTCCAAGCACAGTCTGCACAAACACCCAGCAAGGGTGCTGCAGAGGAAAGAACTGCATGTGGTTGGATATGTCACCTTACAGCAGCAGCTCCACTGGAGGCAATTTTGCCCGTCGGGAGTTTCAGCAATGTCTAGAGGGTTTTGGTGGGCAAACCTTGGGGAGGTAGGGGGTCTTGGCATCTAGTGTGTAGAGGCCAGGGATGCGCTAAACAAACTACCAATGTACTGGACAACACACACACACAATAAATAATTACCTGGCCTAAAATGTCATTGGTGCTGGGGTTAAGGTGGGGGGCGTTAGAATTTACTTGGTAACCCCTAGAATTTTGCCACAAAGAGCCATATTTGAAACAATAGTAAGCACTAAATTTCTTGTATGTGTCACAGCTCTAGGATAAACCAGTTAGGTAAAATTTTCACAGGCTGTCATGGATACATTAGACTCACAATAGCCTTTGTTTTATTGTTAACTTACTTTTGTTGCCTTGTCTTTCAACTATTATCTTGTATCTTTTTTTTTTTTATTATTTAAAGATTTTATTGGGGAATCGGGGAAGGGGAACAGACAAGTTGCTGTCTTTTTGTTCTTCAGTCTAGTTGCAGAGGATGTTGCTTCACTGCTGGTATCGTCATTGCGCTCTTCCCGGATGAGGCAGATCCGTCGCTGGCCTCTGGATGTCGCTCACTGCGGCTATTGGCAGCTCACGCTGGCTGCCAGCCGCTCACGCTGGCTGTGGGCCACTCACTGTAGCCTATGGCAGCCCACTGCAGCCGGGGCTGCAGCCCACACCATCACCGGGGCTCGCACAGCCCAGCTCCAGGTGGAGCTGTTGTTAGCTGTAGAGGGCAGTGTCACTGGCCCTCATGTGGGATCCGAACCGGGGCCGCTGGCATCCCAAAACCAGCGCTTAACCAATGCGCCACTCGGCCGGCCCTATCTTGTATCTTAATTGTCACCAAGGTTTTTATTATTATTACTACTACTTGTGCTACAAAGATCCAATACTGTCCACACACTAGAATGAAGCATGTTGTTGTTGAGTTCTATACAACAGGTTTTAAGTTCATCATTTCGGTAAGCTTGCAACACAGTAAACAAGCACACATTGACCTAGTTTTACATTATGAAATAAAAATAACCAAGCCATCAACCCTGTCTATGAACGATACTTTAGCAATCAGGAAAATGCAGGTCTTCCTTTAATGGACAAATTAAGCCACTATTCTATGACATGAAGATGTTACTTCCGTAGGATCTTATTTAGCCATGTAAAAACAAAATATATTATTTGTTATTAGAGTAAGAATAGCCTCTAATTATTCACAGTTTGATATCAATGACATAAAAGCAATTATGGTGCAATCAAGCAAAATGGCATTGTTGAAAGGTTCCACTTATCATTCCTAAATTACCACATTGGCAAAAGTCAAGCATTTATTAGTGCGACTGCGAAGCCAATCAAACAGTCCATTTACAGGGTGCCCTTCGGTGTTCCTCAAAAGTGCTCACACCTAGGGAGCATCATTAATTCATGGTGTTATTTTTCACTTTGCCCTCCCCAAGGAAATTCCCCAAGACTGGGGTATATCTTTCCAGAATTTAAGAGGGCCCACACTCAGTTTCCTTGAGCCTCAGTCTTTATTAATTCCTTTATTAATCAGGATTTTCAATTTCTTGCATGAATATTCTTCAATTATCAGGCTGACTATAAAATGATACCATTGTAAAATTTCAGTTGAGTAGAATGTTCAGACAATGGTTTGCTCTGCATAGTTCTATTTCCCAGTTCACAGGATAAACCAGAAATTGTTTTTTGATAAACATTCTAAAACATTTTATGTACTTCTAAGATTTAGTAAGTATACTAATAAAATAATAGCAAACACTATTTAGTACTTACCATGGGCTAGTCACTGTGCTTTTATCAGGATCAACTTTTCTGAAAGAAAAGAGACCACTTTTGCCTTTTATTTTCTCTCTTTATCTGAAAAAACATAACCATGAGTTATTAACAGAATATTTCTTATATTGTTTCTCATGTCTTTTATAAAATAAAAAACTATAAATAGGAGATATAGAATATCACATTAAAACTATTTTACATAGAATAAGGAGAAATTCAAAGTTCCATTGTTTACTAAGGCAAATCATAAGCTGCTTTCTTTATGTAATAGGTAGAAAGTTGAATATGCCCAAATTTATATTTGTCTTTTATTAGAAATTAAAAGCTTGATATATTTTTAAGATACATTAGTAAGCAAATTGAATCAGCAGACTAAATCAACAGAAAATCATAATCTGGAGTTATGGAAAGCAATAAGAAGGAGTGACATTTAATCTGCTCAGATTAATATCTGGGCACAAAATCTTGTTTGGTAAATGAGCTATAATTTCAATATTGGAATGTCACTCTTTAAAAAGATCACAGGCATTAATGTAACAAAGTAAATCAGAACCAAACAGTTCAGCAAAACCTCAAAATCTGACACCAAAACACTGTATAAAAAAACCCTCTGAACCACAGAAGCTGAATGTAAAATGACAAATGAGAAAGCCACAAGTAAGGAAAATGGTCCAAAAAAAACCTCTCAAATGTTCTCTATGTAAATAATCAGATTATTTGCAAATAATAATATTTTTACCTTGCGATATCAAAAGCAAAAGTAATAAGTACTCAAAATTTATAACTTTCTAACTTTACTACAATGTCCCATTATCTATGCCCTTGAGATTGTATCTGTTGTGTATCTATGATGGAAATGCTACATAATTTTGTGCTACTGTTCATTTCTATCCAACCCCAAATTTAGTAATATCACAGTGGTAGCTTGAAATCAGCTATGAAGGAGTATCTACACCATAGAAATTGGCGAACACACTAAATCAGTTTTTATTTTGTTCAGAGACCCGGTTATTAAACATTTATCAGCATACCCTGGTAACACTCTTTCTGGCCCTACAATTTTGAAAAAGGTCTCAGTCCTCCCTGAGCATAGACTGAAATATTGAATATTTTAGAATCCACATCAGCTGATGATGCCTGAGTTCACACTCACAGTGTTTGATATGCCTCTTCTTCCATGATTCCTGGAGCCAAGTGGCGCTGTAGCATCATCGCCAAGAGTGGAAATTTTGACCCAGCAATTCCACTTCTGGGTATTTATCTGAAGGAAATAAAATCACTACCTTGAAAAGGTATCTGCACTCCATGTTCACTGCGGCATTACTTACAATGGCCAAGACATGGAAAGGGCCAAAGTGTCCACTGACAGATGAATGGATTTAAAAAATGTCTAATATATACAATGAAATATTATCCAGCCATAAAAAAGAAGGTACTCCTGCTATTTGCGACAACATGGATGGACTTTGAGGGCATTGTGATAAGTCCGGAAGACAAATACTGTAAGACCTAACTTATATGTGGAATCTTTAAAAAATAGTAAACCTATAAATACAGTGAACAGATTGGTAGTTACCAGAGATGGGTGGTGGGAGGAGCAAAACAGGTGAAGGTCATCAAAAGGTACAAACTTATAAAATAAATAAGTCCAGGAGATGTAATGTACAGCATAGCAACTATAGTTAATAATGTATTGTGTATTTGAAAGTTACTAAGAGATAAGTTCGTAAAATGTCTCAGTGTAAGAAAAAATTTGCTACTATATGTGGTGATGAATGTTAACTAAATTTATTGTGGTAACCATTTTACAATATCCATATGTATCAAAGCATTATATTGAACACTTGAAACTAATACAATGTTATATGTCATTTATAGCTCAATTTTTTTTTAGAACAGTGGAATTTTTGTTCTGATCACAAGAACCAGTTTTGCTCCCCATCCCACCCTTGTTATCATTATGTCTTTTCTTTCTGTGTCTACTGAGAGACTGTGGTTATCATTATGCAACATAATAAGAAGCAGAGGGGTAAAGATGTCTTTCCTCTTGGGATGGTTAGTCCTCTAAGAAAGAGCAGAGAAAGGAAGAGCACAGGATGTCTCGATCACAATTCTATCCTCAGCAGCAGTAGTTGTTGGGGCCAAGTTTTTCCTGAAAATACGCAATGGCAACAATTTGCCACGGCAACACCTCTTTCTTCATGAAGCCCAGCCAGTTTAACCTGCATGAAAAATGCCCTGGTTTCCTTTTTTTTTTTTTTTTTAACTGAATGCGTATTTTGTCTATTTATGTTACTGCTTGCCAAATAAAAACCCTGGCCGGATTAGACTAAAGGACATTCAGCTCTTTCTTGATCTGTGTTTTATATGTTTGTTTTCTCATCACAAAATTCCCCAAACTAAATCACTATGTTTATCCCCAAGCTGTCTTGCCATCCATCTAGGGCCTAGGTAAATGCTAGGCCTCATCACATTCACATAGTCTCTCTCTAAACCCAAGATGAGTCCCCAGTAGAAATTATATTTTATTTTATTAATATATTTCAGTTCTTCCCTCCAGCAAGACAGGTCTGTAGATGAATGTTAAATTAACATTGACTGTTAAGAGTATTGGGGGGATGGGTGGGGCAGAGGAGAAAGGGTAGAAAAATGTCAAGTGCACTGAATTCCTTGTCAAGCAGAGGAAGGAGTCTGAAATGAATCATTTATTCTTGACTCTAATTGTAGATGTGTTAGTTAGGTTTTTTCAGGTAGCATGAACAGGGAAATGATCATGTTGCCTCAAGTGACGGGTACTTATTTATGATGTGGCAAAGCCAAAATGTACACAAGGTCTACGAGAGATGCAGGTAAATACAGATGATTCAGACCCTGCCCTTAAGAAGATTTAAGAACTTTGCCAGGTATATTTCAAAGAGTTGTTGGTTTTTCTCCTGAAGACCTTTGATGAGCTCCAAAAATGATGTGCCTTCATATGTGGAGACAAGACACACATATCAATAGCTATCAGGATTCTAATTCTTCAATCTGGGTATCATTCAAGTGATAGATAGGAACTTTACTGACGAAGCAGAAGTGAATCTCATTCTTTAGTTACACATATTCAGTCAAGAAATTGCTATGTCCCCTTGAACACCCATAGGCAATTTCAGATTGGTGACATCTCATCCAATATTAGCCTTTTTTTTAAAAAGAAAAAAAAAGAATCAATACTTTGGATATTTGCACAAACATTCATGACTACAGAATTGTATGCTAGACTAAAAGGATCTCAGAGCTTATACAATTTGCTATTTTATTTTTATTGAAAGCAAGATGACTTTATTACTAAAATATGGTGTCTAATTTCAAAGTACTGCTAATACCATATGTAATAGTGAAAGATTAAATACATTCTTCTTAAAATTAGAAAGAAGACAATTTTTTTTACCACTTCTTTTTTTTTTTTTTTTTTTAATTTTATTTTATTTTTAATTAGTTTCAGGTGTACAACACAGTGCAATAGTTATACATTTTACCCCTCAAAGTGACAACCCCCCCACCCCCAATACACCACCCCACACCCCCCCATATCATATATATCTATTACTCTTCCTCTGACTCTCTTCCACAGTATAATCCACATCCCGTGACTATCTATATATATTCAATTACAGTAGGTATACCACCTCCACTTTAGTAATACAGTGCAGTGATCAAACCTCTACTCCATCCATGAAATGGTCTCCCTAAAAACACCTATAATCATCTTAAATTCCACATAATAAAAACAACAGTATTAATTATATTACCCAAAATGTTTTTCCTATCCCAGTAGCAATATTGTAGTTGCCTTTATTTTTGCTGTCTAATCCCTTCCCCTTCTCCCTCATTCCCATTCCTCTCCAAATTAGCAACCCTGATTTTTCCTCTATATCTATGAGACAGTTTCTGTTTACTTTGCTCATTCATACAGTTTTTCATATTCCACATATAAGTGAGATCATATGGTATTTGTCCTTCTCTGACTGACTTATTTCACTCAACATTATAGTCTCTAGGTCCATCCATATCATTGCAAATGGTACGATTTCTCATTCTTCTTTATAGCGGAGTAATACTCCATTGTATAAATATACCACAGTTTCTTAATCCAGTCATCTACTGACGGGCATTTTGGTTGTTTCCAAGTCTTAGCTATTGTAAATTGTGCTGCTATGAACATCGGGTGCATAACTTTTTTTGAATAAGTGTCTTGGTTTTTTCAGGATAAATACCTAGGAGTGGAATTGCTGGGTCAAAAGGTAGCTCTATTTCCAGTTCTTTGAGATACCTCCATACTGACTTCCATAGTGGCTGCACCAATCTGCAGTCCCACCAACAGTGCAGCAGGGTCCCCTTTTTCCCCACAGCCCCGCCAGCACTTGTTGTTTGTTGATTTATTGATGATAGCCATTCTGACTGGAGTGAGGTGGTATCTCATGGTGGTTTTTATTTGCATTTCCCTAATGACCAGTGAGGTTGAACTTTTTTTCATATGCCTGTTGGCCATCTGTATGTCCTCTTTAGAGAAATGTCTCTTCATATCTTCTGCCCATTTTTTTAATTGGGTTGTTTGTTTTTTTGGTGTTGAGTTTCATGAGTGTTTTATAAATTTTGGATATTAACCCCTTATCAGATATATCGTTGGCAAATATATTCTCCCATTCAGTAGGCTTCCTTTTTGTTTTATTAATGGTTTCCTTTGTTGTGAAAAAAAACTTTTAAGTCTGATATAATCCCATATGTTCATTTTTTTCTTTTACTTCCCTTGCCCGTAGGGATGTATCAGTAAAAATATTGCTCCGGGTAATGTCTGCAAATGTACTCCCTATATTTTCATTTAGGATTTTTATGGTTTCAGGTCTTACATTTAAGTCTTTAGTCCATTTTGAATTTGTTCTTGTATAAGGCGTAAGGAGATGATCCAGTTTCATTTTTTTGCATGTGTCAGTCCAATTTTCCCAGCACCATTTATTGAATAGACTATCTTTACTCCAGTGTAAATTCTTGCTTCCCTTGTCATAGATTAACTGTCCGTAAATGCTTGGATTTATTTCTGGGCTCTCTGTTCTATTCCACTGATCGATGTGCCTATTTTTATGCCAATACCAAACTGTCTTGATTACTGTGGCCTTGTAGTAGGTTTTGATGTCTGGTAGCGTGATCCCCCCAACTTTGTTTTTATTCCTCAGAATTGCCGAGGCTATTCTGGGTCTATTATGATTCCATATAAACTTTAGGATTATATTTTCTATTTCTGTGAAAAATGCCCTTGGTAGTTTGATAGGAATTGCATTGAATCTATATATTGCTTTAGGCAGTATGGACATTTTAACTATATTAATTCTTCCTATCCATGAGCATGGTAGGTGTTTCCATTTATTTGTATCTTCTATGATTTCTTTCTTCAATGTCTTATAATTTTCTGAGTACAGATCTTTCACTTCTTTGGTTAAATTTATTCCTAGGTATTTTATAGTTCTTGACGCAATTGTAAATGGGACAGTTTTCTTAATTTCGCTTTCCATTAGTTTATTATTGGTATATGCAAATGCCACTGATTTCTGAACATTGATTTTATATCCTGCTACTTTACTGAATTCGTCTATCAGTTCCAATAGTTTTTTGATGGAGTCTTTGGGGTTCTCTATATACAGTATCATGTCATCTGCATATAGTGACAATTTTACTTCTTCCTTGCCAATTTGGATGCCTTTTATTTCTTTCTGTTGTCTGATTGCTGTGGCTAGAACTTCCAGCACTATGTTGAATAAAAGAGGAGAAAGTGGACAGCCTTGTCTTGTTCCTGATCTTAAGGGGAATGGTTTTAGCTTTTTCCCCATTGAGTATGATGTTAGCTGTAGGTTTATCATATATGGCTTTTATTATGTTGAGATATGATCCCTGTATTCCCACTTTGCTAAGGGTTTTTAACATAAATGGCTGTTGGATTTTGTCAAATGCTTTTTCTGCATCTATTGAAATGACCATGTGATCTTTATCCTTCATTTTGTTGATGTGGTGTATCACATTAATTGATTTACTTGATGTTGAACCAGCCTTGCGCACTAGGGATGAATCCCACTTGATCATGATGTATGATCTTCTTAATATATTGCTGAATTCTGTTTGCTCATATTTTATTGAGAATTTTTGCATCTATATTCATCAGGGAGATTGGCCTGTAGTTTTCCTTTGATGGTGATGTCTTTATCTGGATTTGGAATCAGGGTGATACAGGCTTCATAAAAAGAGTTTGGGAGCCTTCCTCCTTCTGGATTTTTGGAATAGTTTGAGAAGAATAGGTGATAGTTCTTTTTGAATGTTTGATAAAATTCACTTGTGAAGCCGTCTGGTCCAGGGCTTTTGTTTTTTGGGAGCTTGTCAATTACTGATTCAATTTCCTTGGTAGTAATCAGGGTATTTAGATTTTCTGTTTCTTCTTGCGTTAGCTTTGGAAGGTTGTATGCTTCTAGAAAATTATCCATTTCATCCAGATTGTCAAATTTGTTGGCATATAGTTGCTCATAGTAATTTCTTAGAATTTTTTGTATTTCTGTGATGTCTGTAGTCATTTCCCCTCTTTTTATTCCTTATTTTTATAATTTGAGTCCTCTCTGTTTTTTTTTTGATGTGGATGGCTAGAGGTTTGTATATTTTGTTTATCTTCTCCAGAAACCAGCTCTTGGTTTCATTGATCTTTTGAATTGTTTTTCTGTTCTCTATTTTGTTTATTTCTGCTCTGGTCTTTATTATCTCCTTTCTGGTACTCCCTTGGGCCTCTTTTTTGTTGTTCTTTTTCCAGTTCCCTTAGGTGTAAGGATAACCTGTTGATTTGAGATTTTTCTTCCTTCTTTAGGTAGGCCTGCACTGCTATAAACTTCCTCTTAGGACTGCTTTCGCAGCATCCCAGAGATTTTGGGTCGTGGTGTTTTCATTTTCGTTTGTCTCGAGGTATCTTTTGATTTCCTCCTTGATCTCATTTGTGACCCACTCACTATTTAATAGCATATTGTTTAGCCTCCATTTATTTGTCAGCTTCCCGGATTTCTTCTTATAATTGATTTCTAGTTTCATAGCATTGTGGTCAGAGAATACAGTTGAAATGATTTCAATCTTCTTAAATTTATTGAGACTTGTTTTGTGGCCTAACATGTGGTCTATCTTAGAAAATGTTCCATGTGCACTTGAAAAGAACGTATATTCTGTAGCTTTGGGATGAAATGCTCTGAAAATGTCTGTTAAATCCAGCTGGTCTAATGTGTCATTTAAGGTCGCTGTTTCCACATTGATTTTCTGTCTGGAGGATCTGTCCATTAGTGACAGCGGGTGTTGAAGTCCCCTACTATGATAGTGTTACTGTTGATCTCTGTCTTTATGTCTGACACTATCTGTTTTATATATTTCGGGGCTCCTATGTTAGGTGCATAGATGTTTACTAGAGTTATGTCCTCTTGTTGGATCAATCCCTTCATTACTCTGAAGTGTCCTTTCTTTGTCCTTTGTTATATTCTTCAATTTAAAGTCCATTTTATCTGATATAAGTATCGCTACTCCAGCTTTTTTCTCAGTACCATTTGCATGAAATATTTTACTCCATCCCTATACTTTCAGCCTGTATCAGTCTTTGGAACTCAGAGGACACTCTTGTAAACAACATATACTGGGGTCTTGCTTTCTTATCAATACAGCCACCCTATGTCATTTTATTGGAGCATTTACTCCATTTACATTTAATGTGATTATTGATAGGTGTGTATTTATTGCCATTTTCTTATTTGTGTTTTGTAGTCTTTCATAGGTTGTTTTTCTCTTCTACTTAAAGAAGCCCTTTTAGCATTTCCTGCAAAGCTGGCTTGGTGGTAATGAATTCCCTTAACTTATTTTTTTCTGCAAAGCTCCTTATCTCGCCTTCGATTTTAAATGATAACCTTGCTGGATACAGCAATCTTGGTTGTAGGCCTTTATTTTTCATCACTTTGAAAACCTCCTGCCACTCTCTTCTGGCCTGCAAAGTTTCTGTAGAAAAGTCAGCTGATAATCTTATGGGGGTACCCTTGTAAGTAACTTGCTGCCTTTCCCTTGCTGCTTTAAGGATTCTCTCTTTGTCCTTAAGCCTTGCCATTTTCACTATAATGTGTCTTGGAGTGGGCCTGTTTGGAATCATCCTGTTTGGAACTCTCTGCACTTCCTGGGCTTGTATTTCAATGTCCTTTGCCAGGTTAGGGAAGTTTTCAGACATTATTACTTCAAATATATTCTCAATCCCTTGCTCCCTCTCTTCTCCTTCTGGTACTCCAATGACCCTTAGGTTATTGCGTCTGATGTTGTCCCCCAGCTCTCTTAAACTATTTTCCATGTTTTTCATTCTTTTTTCTTTTTGTCGTACCGCATGGGTGATCTCTGCTATTTTGTCTTCTAAGTCACTGATTCGATTTTCTGCTTCATCCAGTCTGCTAGTGATTCCATCAAGTTTGTTATTTAATTCAGTAATTGTGTTCTTAAGTTCTAGCTGGTTGCTTTTCATGATTTCTCTATCCTTCTTTATATTTTCATTAATTTCCTTGAACATTCTAATAATCAGTGTTCTGAACTCTGTCTCCGATAGGTTGGTTACCTCTATTTCCTCTATTTCCACTGATTCAGGAAGTTTCTTCTGTTCTTTTATTTGTGTTATGTTTCTTTGTCTCCCATTCTGGCTTACTCTTTTGTGTTTGCTTCAATATAACAGATAGATCCCCCAGATTTCTCAGTCTTTTCTGGGTAAACTTATATGGTGTGTGTCCTTTATATTTGAATTACTCAGTCTCCCTATTCTCCTGTGCTTGTATCTGAGGTGTTCCTTGTGTCGTAAGGCCCTCACTTGTTGAAGTTTTAGTTTTGATTACTTTTGGTTTGTCAGTAGGTGGGATTGACTCCCAGATTTATTATCTGTTAGGATAATCAGCTTATGCAGTTTATGAGCTGCTGTGAGATGATTGACCCCTCTGTTTAAAATTTGACCCTATGGGTCTTAGTACCTGTAGTAACTTCTTTTTGGGTGTGACTCTTGTATGTCAAACCCAGAAATGCTCTGGTTTTATCTAAAATTGGCCTCCGGGTATGATGATTCTTGTGTCTGTTTGTTTGGACCCACTGCTGCAGAGTGATTTTAGAGCATAACAGATCAACAAGAACAACCTCTGCAGCCACCAAAGGAAACCAAATGCTCGCACAATTAAAAACAACCAACCATCAAACTACAGTCAACTTGTACAGAAATATCAATCATACTAATGAAGAAAACAAACAGAAACAAAACAAAAACCACATACTCAATAATAACAGAAGAGGAAACAAAATAAAATACAATATCCTAAAATAAAAATAGAATAAACATGAGAAACCAATTAGCTAGACCTAAAAAATAAAAAATAAAAATACACTAAAATAATAATTAAAAAAGTAAGAAAAATTTAAACAATAAAATTTGCAGAAAAAAGGAAAAGAGGAACAGTATAGCAGTGAGAAGAATGAATAAAATAAGAGAGAAAGTGAGGGTGGGGAAAAAAAGAAAAAGAAAAGAAAGAAAAAGAAAAAGAAAAAAGAAAAAAAAAATATATATATATATATTTGTCTACACACCCATATATATGGACATATATTCACCTATATACACCTATATATATATGCCTATATTAAAAACTACAATATGATTATAATGAAATAGAAATAAAAACCAAAAACAACCAAGATAAGCAGCCAATAAAGGGAAAACAAAACAGAATAAAACCAAACAAACCAAAAATACCCGTGCTGGTCTAGGCTAAAGTCCACCAAGCTCTCTTCAGTTTGTCTGCTGTACAAAAATTCCTGTGCGTCTTGTGGGAACAGTAGGCCACCTGATGCCTAGCGTGATCCTGGCACTGCAGGTTTGCTGTACTTGGAGTGTGGTTGTGACGTGTGATTGGTGGTTTTTACAAAGTCACTGCCTTTTGCTTTTGCCTGTCCCAAGGCAGGCTGCACCCCCAAAGGCTCAATGAGTGTCTCTGGGCACCCTTTGGGTTGACAGCCGTGGAGAATTAAAGAATTCCTCACTACCAAAAGCCTGCTGCTAAGAATCTGTTAATTAGTGCCTCAGCAGATGAACCTGCCCTGCCTCCCAAGCCTTGCCTAAAGGTGGGGGCGGGGTGGGTAGTCTCACTCTGCTGCCTTTACTGGGTGGAAATTCAAACCCCCCTGCAGGTACGGATATCTTCCTAGTCTGCCCCTATTGCTCCCTTCAGGAGTCAGTTTAAGACTGTCTTGGCGGGGGACAAAGTTTGTGGGAGTGGGTGAGTTATTGGGTTGGTTTTTTTTTTTTGCTTTCTGTTCAAGAGTAGAAAAAGGGGAAAAAAATAAAAAACATAAAAATAAAAATAAACAAAGCCACAGTTCCAACACTGTTTCAAGCTAAGGCCTTTGCCTCTTATGCTCCAGCGGAGTTCCTGCTGCTCTCCCAAAGGGTCTGCCGGGATTTTGGGAATTGCGCGCACCCTACCGTGTGGCCAAGATCTCCGCTCCGCGTCTCGGGGACCTGCGTCTCCACCCGGCGCACTGCTTGTCCGAGCGAGTCCTCTTTTTCCCCTGCTCCCGGGTTCCAGGCTTCTGCCTCGGAGCCGGCGCGCCCGCGCGGATCTCCTGCTGCTCTCCCAAACGGTCTGCCGGGATTTAGGGGACTGCGCACACTGTGCCGCGTGGCTCCGATCCCCGCTCTGTCTCTCCGGGATCTGTGACTCCGGCCGGCGCGCTGCGTCTCCTCGGGCGAGTCCTGTGTTTCCCCTGCTCCCAGGTTTAAGGCTTCTGCCTTGGAGCCGGCGCGCGCCCGCGCCGTTCTCCTGCTGCGCTCCTGGAGGGACTGCCGCCAGGGTTCAGGGGACTGCGTGCACCTTTCCACGCGGCTCCGATCCCCGCTCCGTCTCTCCGGGACCTGCGTCTCCGCCCAGCGCGTGCTGCTTCTCCGCGGGCGAGTCCTCTGTTTTCCCCTGTTCCCGGGTTTCAGGCTTCTGCGCTCCACGGGACCCGGTGGGCACAGAGACTGATGCCTGAACCGGGAGGGTGCAGGGACTGATCTTGCCCTGTCGCTGCGGGGCTCTGCACCCTGCTTCCTGGGGAACGCGGGTGCAGCTCGTACCTCTGCACAGTCGTCTCCTCTCTCTCCTCCTGCACTTGCCCGGCCTGAGGCTTCTGCCTCAGACTGCAAACCAACGCGCTCTTGCTGAACTCTAGGTGGGCCGCGGGCCTGCAGGGAGCGAGCCGGGGGAACACTCACCGTGACTCAGCAGCCGCGGGTGCGGGCTGCACCTCACGCGTCTCGCCGCCTTCTTCCCCTACTCGCCCGGCCTGCCCACCTTCCAGCAATCCTTGTGTGGAACTCTTAGTCGCTCTGTGTGATGAGTAGATGTCTCTTTGAAGCGTATTAGAAGTTCAAATTGTGGATATTTCCATGGGAGATTTCATGGAGCCCTCCTCACAGCCGCCATCTTGCCCCTCCTCCTTACCACTTCTTTACCACTCTTATTCATCATTTTTTGTACTAGAGATTGCAGCTAGTGCAACAAAGAAAGAAAAAAAAGTAAAAGGTACAAATATTAGAAAATAAAAATTGCCTTCCTTCACTGGTGACATAATTGTGTGTATAGAAAATCCTTAGGAATCTACAGCAGCTAGGAGAACTATTTGTTAATTTAGTAAGGTTGCAAGATACAAGGTCAATACATAAAAGCAAATTATATTTATTTTAGCCAGCAACTAAATTGGAATTGTAAATTTAAATATCTGGTACCATTTACAGTAGGAAAAAACATACAGTACAGCACTTAGGAATAAATTTAACAAAATATCTGCAAGATCAATAAATGGAAAACTACAAAATACTGCTGAGAGGAATTAAAGAACTAAACAAATGAAGAGATATATTGTGCTTGTGCTTTGGGAAAGTCAATATTGTTAAGATATCAAATCTTCCCAAATTTACCTATACATTCAATACAATTCCTTTCAAAATTCCAGTGGAATTTTTTATAAAAGCTGACAAGCTGACTTCAAAGTTACGTGAAAATGCAAAAGATGTAAAATAGCTAAAATAATTTTGAAAAAGGGCAAAGTTAAAAAACTTAGAGCACTGGCAATTGGTTTTTCCATACATCTAACACCTTTCAAAAGTCCTATAGATAAATAAAAGTTTTACATTGTCCAGATTTTTTGTAGTATTACCAAAAAAATAATGCTACAAAAAAAGAAATGCAAGAAAAAGGCTTCCACACCCTTTCTAAAGGTTCTGAGCACCTAATTCAAGTGTATGAGGGGGTTTTTTCCACACATCTAAGGAGTTCTCTGACACTCGCCATGTGTCCTACAATTCAACTCTATTCTGACACTACCCAGAGATAGCATCGAATTCCTCAGGTTGAGGGCTCAGTCCCACAAGACTGCCCTCCACTTCAGATGTCAATTCCAAGTCCAGGTTGTCACCTGTGCTTCTGTCTGATAGGCTATAGATTAAAGGTTCAAATGACCCCCTCCTTGGGTTCAATTAATTTGCTGGAGCAGCTCACAGAACTCAGAGAAACATTATACTTACTATATTACTGGTTTATTATAAAAGGATATAACGCCGGGACAGCCAGATGGAAGAGAGGCATAGAGCAAGGTATTGGAAAGGGGTACAGAGAGGGCTTCCAAGCCCTTTCTAAGCACAACACTCTCCACAAATATCCCTAAGTTCATCAGCCTGGAAGAAGTCTGAACCCCAATCTTCTAGGATTTTTATGGAGGCTTCATTACATATGCAGATTGACTAAATCATTGGCCATTGTCCTTTGAACTCAGTCCCCAGCCCCTCCCCCTTCTAAGAGGTTGGGCCTGGGACTGGGGCTGGGGAGGGAGAGGAGGGTTGGGAGGGAATGAGAGTTCCAACCCTCTAATCATACGTTTGATTCCCTTGGCAACTAGCCCACATCCTTAGATGTGGTCCAAAGCACCTCATTAACATAAACCCAATTGTGGTGTAAAGGGGCTTGTTATTAATAACAAAACATATTTCACCTTTATGGTTCTGAAGGATTTCAGAAATTGTGGACAAGAGACAAGCTAGGAATTATGGGTGAAGACCAAATATATATGAGAAACATATCTTTAGTCATATCTGTAGTCATCTGAATGACTAAAGATATATTTTTTATAAATCACAAGGTCACACTTTCACATCCTAGTCTGAAGTGGAACTGCCTACACCGGTTGCTTTCATTTTTAATGTGGTCTTATGAGAACAATATGGTCTTTTGGATTCAAACAGGCATGAATTCAAAACTTGGACTCATTTTTAATTCAAAACTGCACTTACTTGCACAATACAGTTTAGCTGGTAGTTAATATATAAAATATGAATTAGTTCATAAAAATCCTTTAAGATATCCCACTGAAATACCCTTTCACAATGTGCATATGTCAAAGCATCACATTGTTTTATTTTATTTTATTTTATTTTTTTTTTGAGGGCAGTGTCACTGGCCCTCACATGTGGGACCGAACCGGGACCGATGGCTTCCCAAGCCAGCGCTTAACCACTGTGCCACTCGGCCGGTCCCCAAAGCATCACATTGTGTACTTTAAATATATTACAAGTTTGTCAACACAGCTGAAAACAGTAAACTTTGAAGGCATATATATATATATATATATATATATATATATAATGTGATAGCCCACAGAAGAATGAGCTACTGTTAGATAATAATTTCTGCTGAAATTTCCTGGGCCACCTTGCATAGCTAGAGCTAGTGACCCCAACCAAACTGCATACAAACGTTGTGTGCTAGCCTGGAATTTATCCATTAAATCCTGACCAGTGTTAGGTAGTCATAGTAATAAATTGGTCTTTTTTTTCCTTGGAAATGAAAAGCAAGGGTCCACTCAAGAAGCTAATCTCATATCATAATTAGAAGAAAATAAGAGGTTGCAGTTTTAAAGCTAGTCTTCATTTTTTTTTAAATTAAATTTATTGGGGTGACATTGGTTAGGAAAATTATATAGGTTTCAAGTGTACAATTCTACAATACATCATCTGTATATTGCATTGTATATTCAAACCTTGTCTTTAAAAGACAATTAAAAACATAAGTATTTTGTGGTTATTAAAATGAGTACTTTCCAGAAGTGTTATCTTTTTTTGCATGTGTAACACAAATTCACAGAAAATGAACTTGACTCAGAGGTGAAAAGCATGCTCACACCAAAATTATTGGAGTTAACAGTGCCTGAATATATTTATAAAATGTATATTTTTATTCAGAGCACCTAATTTAGTAACTCATTCTGCACAGAAATAAGTACTTAATCATTTGTTGGCCTACTTCTAACACCTGATTTTATCTACTAAATCTGCTTAATAAAAATCTGCAGTCAGGGGCCGGCCAGGTTGTTCAGTTGGTTAGAGCACAAGGTCTGAGCAACAGCGTTGCTGGTTCGATTCCCACATGGGCCAGTGAGCTGTGCCCGAGCTGAGCTGCCGCTGAGCTGACAACGGGTGGCCAGATGTCTCAGTTGGTTAGAGTGCATTCTTTTAACAACAAGATTGCTGGTTGGACTCCCACATGGGATGATGGGCTGTGCCCCCCCACCCCCGCCCTCCCCTCAACTAGATTGAAAGCGGCAACTAGACTTGGAGCTGAGCTTGCGCCTTCCACAATTAAGATTGAAGGATAACAACTTGATTGGAGCTGATGGGCCCTGGAAAAACACAATGCTCCCCTTCCCCAATTTCTCAACACTGTTCTTTTCCCCAACTCCCCAATAAAATCTTTAAAAAAAAAAAATCCTCCGTTAATAGAAAAATAGCAAATATTCTACTAAAAGCAGTAATCTCTGAGCCTCTAATTCTACCTTAGTTAGGTCAAGGCTCACCATCCAGTCATTAATATGTTTAGTGAGTTCCTGAGTTAGGAACTTGGGATACAGGTATGAATAAGACTTTTATAGCCTCTCTCTTAATAAATTTACAATGTTTCAGAAAGACAGATATTAAAACCACCATTACAATGGTGATGAGCGCTACTAAAAGTGCTATTGTAGTGTCAGAAAAAAAGACTAAACTAATCTGGAAGCTCCCAACCAGGAAATGAAGTTGAAACTGAAGCCCTGAGGATAAACATGAGATAACAGGCCCTGTGAGCACAGAACACCTACACAGCAGAAAGTATCAAAAAGGAGCGAAAACAATCCAAGCTAACTTCTTAGTTTCATTCTTGCTCACCTTCAGGTATCCTAGACAGTTTGATGACTTTAACTAATAAGTTTTCAATAACTAAACTAATAAACATTGAACTGTTTTATGGAACATCCCTGGACTTGATTTTTCATCCAAGCTTCTAGCATCTACAAAATCAGAACTATTCAAATTGAGGTCCACTTATCAGCCTGCAGGAAATGTAAGTTCTTGGTCTGCAGCTGTATTAGTTTCCTAGAGTTACTGTAACAATTTCCCACAAACTAGGTGGTTTGAAACAACAAAAAATGTATTCTCTCACAGTTCTGGGGGGCAGGTATTGAAAATCAAGGTGTCGCGGATTTCCAGTAAAGATGGCGGAGTAGGTAAACACTGTGCTTGCATCCTCTCATGATCATATCAAAATTACAACTAAACTACAGAACAACCATCATTGAGAGTCACCTGAAGTCTAACTGGACAAAAGTTGCACAACTGAAAACATACAGAAAAAGCCACATTGTGACTGACAGGAGAGGCGGAGAACTGGCTGGTCCCATGCCTGTGTGTTGCAGTTAAAAATCAGAAGGGATATCTCAGCTGGGGAGGTCCCCTCTGTGGGGTGAGGTGTCCTAGTCCCACACCAGGTTCCCCAGTCCAGAGTTCCAGCACAGGGAACAGAAGTCCCCAGATGACAAACCCAAAGGGCAGACTAGGCAGACACCAGAGCCCTGCTAAAGTAAATACTGATCCATAAGGTCAGCCCCTGTAAAACAGCTCTGTAGTCACAGCCAGTCCTCACACCCAATCAGCCTGATGGTCAATCCTTGCTATTGACATGCAAACAGCAACCAGGGATCAACTACAACAGGAGGGCACACACAACCCACACAAGGGACATACATACAGTACTCAGCTCAGGTGACCAGGGAGACTGCACCATTGGGCCTCACAGTGCACCTACTACATAAAGCCATTCCATTAAGACCAGGAAACATAGCAGTTCTACCTAATATATAGAAACAAACACAGGGAGGCAGCCAAAATGAGAGACAAAGAAACATGTCACAAATGAAAGAACAGAACAAAGCTCCAGAAAAAGAACTAACAAAATGGAGACAAGCAATCTACCAGGTGTAGAGTTCAAAGCACTGATTATAAGGATGTGCAATGATTTCAGGGAGAACTTCAACAAAGCGATAGGAAACATAAAAATGGAGATAGAAGATATAAAAATAATCAGTTATAAATACAGAATACAATTACCAAAATGCACAATACATTAGAGGGAATCAACATAGATTTTATGAAGCAGAGGACTGAATCAGCAATTTAGAATATAAGGTAGCAGAAAATACCCGTTAAAACAGCAAAAAGAAAAAGAATTTTTTAAAATAAGGATAGTTTAAGGGGCTTCTGTGACAACATGAAGTGTACCAACATTGCATCATAGGGGTACCAGAAAAAGAAGAGAGAGGACAAGGAATTTAAAACCTATTTGAAGAAATAATGATGAAAAACTCTAACCTGAAGGAGAAAATAGACATACAAGCCCAAGAAGCACAGAGAGTCTCAAACAAGATGAACCCAAAGAAACCCACACCAAGACACATCATAATTGAAATGTCAAAGGTTAAAGACAGAGAATCTTAAAAGCAGCAAGAGAAAAGCAGATACTTAACCTACAAGGGAGCTCCCATAAAACTGTCAGCTGATTTCTCAACAGAAACTTTGCAGGCCAGAAGGGATTGGCACAAAATATTCAAAGTGAAGAAAAGCAAGGACCTACAATCAAGATTACTCTACCCAGCAAAGCTATTATTTAGAATCCAAGGACAGATAGTTTCCCAGACAAGAAAAAGCTAAAGGAGTTCATCACCACCAAACCAGTATTGCAAGAAATATTAAAGGGACTTCTTGAAGAAGAAAGAGGGAAAAAAAGATTAAAAACATAAATAATAAAATGGCAATAACTACATATCTATCAATAATTACTTTAAATATAAATGAATTAAATGCTCCAATCAAAAGACATAAGGTGGTTGAATAGAAAAGAAAATAAGACCCTTACATATGCTGCCTAGAAGAGACTCACACAGGCTGAAAAAAGAGGGATGGAAAATGTTATTTCATAAAAATGGAAACCCCCCCAAAAAAAGCTGGGGTGGCAATACTTATGCCAGACAAAATAAACTTTAAAACAAAAGCTATAGCAAGAGAAAAAGAAAGACCCAGTAATCCTACTTCTGGGTGTTTATCTGAAGAAATCCAGAATGCTACTTTGAAGGACATGTGCATCCATATGTTTATTGCATTATTTACAGTAACCAAGATATGGAGGCAACCTTGATGTCCATCAGAGGATAAATGGATAAAGAGGATGGTACATATATACAATGGAATATTACTCAGCCATAAAAAAGAATGAAATCTTGGGCCAGCCGAGTGGCTCAATTGGTTAAGAGCTCGCTCAAGAGTGCGAGCTGAGCTCTGAGCAACGGCAGTTCGATGCCAGCCTGAGCTGAGTTGCCGTTGAGCTGCCAACAGGTGGCAGGATGGCTCAGCTTAAAAAAAAAAAAATGAAATCTTGCCATCTGCAACAACATGGATGCACCTAGAAGATATTGTGCTGAGTGGAGTAAGTCAGACAAATGCCATATGATTTCACTTATATGTGGAATCTAAAGAATGAAATAAATGAACAAACAAAACAGAAACAAACTCATAGCTACAGAGAACATTTTGATGGTTGCCAGGTGAAAGGAGGGCTGGGGGGGATGGGTAAAAAACGTGAAGGGATTAAGAAAAACAAATTGGTAGTCACAAAAGTCACGGGGATGTAAAGTACAGTATAGGGAATATAGTCAATAATATTGTAATAACTATGTATGGTGTCAGATAGGTACTAGATTTATCAGGGTGATTGCTTCATAAGTTATATAACTGTCTAATCACTATGTTGCATACCTGAAACCAATATAATATAGTATGTCAATTGTAATTAAAAAGTTAAAAATAATTTTTTTTTTTTGAGGGCAGTGTCATTGGCCCTCATATGTGGGACCGAACCGGGGCCGCTGGCTTCCCAAGCCAGCGCTTAACCACCGTGCCACTCGGCCGGCCCTTAATTTTTTTTTTTAAAGAAAGAAAATCAAGATGTCAGCAGGGCTGTGCTTCCTTCAATCTCTAGAGGAGAATCATTCCTTGCCTCTTCCATCTGCTAGTGGCTCCAGGTGCACCTTGGCTTGTGGCTGCAAAACTTCAACCTCTGTCTTCCCTGTGTCTGTCCTCTTCTGTGTGTCTTTTACAAGGACACTTATCACTGAATTTACAGTACATCCAGATAAAACAGGATGATCTCATCTAGAGATCCTTAATTATAGCGACAAGACCCTTTTTTCAAATAAGGTCACATTCACAGATGTGTGACTATATCTTTTTGGAGGACAGCATTCAATCAATTACACCACTCACTAAATCAAAATCCCTGTACAGGATGCAGAGATCTGTGGTCTAACAAATTATTCAGGTGATTCTTATGATGCTAAAGTTTGAGACTCACTAAACCAACTCCTTCCTGCTCAGCTGGGTTCTGTTATTAGCTTCTCCTAGTCGACTTTTTCCTGCTGCTGGTCTCAGAAAAAGATTTTTATGAGAAGCATGAAACGTTCGTTCTACATTAATGTCACCATTATTGAATGATGACATACTCAAATAATCATTTTCAAAAGAATAATTTCCTTTCCCCATAAACAAACGAACATTTACTTATGGCTTGATGAAAATGTCATAATGTTAGGGCAGACCACTTTGTGCATAGGGCATTCATTATGCACCAACAAATATCAAAATCAAACGATGAAGATTTTCAGGAAAAACAGAATTAAATAGCATCATTTATTATGTTAAGGATATTCAATCTCTTTAAACATTAGAAATATAAAATTCTCTTCTATCAGAAAACTATTGCCCATCATTCCCAGCAGTTGTGATAAAAAATAATAACTACAATCATGAGATTTTAAAGGTTTTTTTATTTTGGGGAAAAAAAGAGAAGAAGGAAGCAAGGTATACTATGTTCTAACCCCATTACCTTTTAAGATTTTTGTGCTTATTCCAAGGTCAAGTCTTTTACCGGTTTTATAAATGAGACAGGTCTAAGGGTTAATTATATTCTCAAAATCTACAGTGGTCTTGAAATGTCAAATGAAAATCTTTTAAATTTTTCTTCATCTTTACAAGCTCTTAAAAATTCTTCAAGTATCATTACTGACCTTATGATGTAATAAATTCCATTTACAATTTTTCATACAGAAAAACTCAGTTGATAGATATCATATGATAGATAGCTGGGTAGGTAGGTAGGTAGATAGTCAGATGGACAGACAGACAGACAGACAAGTCCAAACAATCAGGCAAGATTGAAAAATCTAGTCCAAGTATTTCATAGACACCCAGAAACATACACTGAAGCAGAAACACATGCACTTTCCCACCAACATCCACACATTGTTGGAAAACACAACCGGTGGCCCATGTACGTATGTTTTTATAGCTCAGGATTTTTTTTTGTCTCTGTGGGCCATGGACTTCTGTTCTCTTTCTGTCATAAACATATGTGTACATATGAATATAATTGTGTTGTTTCCATCACTCTGATCTAAGCCTGCTCCCCTGAGACCATTTACAACCAACCATCTGCTCTTTTCTTCACCCCACTGAGGTCTACATTTTCTGCTTTTATATAAGGGAGTTATCCTGTAGGTAGAACCTGCTTCGATACTCCCAGCTATCTCCCTAGAGCTCCTCACCAATTTATTTCATTCAACAAATGTTCATTGGAAACCAACTATGTGCCAGACACAGTGGATACAGAAGTGAATGAATAATGGAGTTCTGCCCATATGGAGCCTTGTTTCTTGCAGCGGGGTAGAGAGGAGTGGGAGGGGAGGATGAGGACTAGCACTGGAAGCCAAGAATATGATACATTGTAATTATACTCCAGACACTATGGGTCAAAACCTCACAATAACCCTATGAGGTTGAATATTATCCTATTTCTGCAGATGAGGAAAATCAGATTCTGTGGAATCAAAGAACTGGTCCCCAAACACAAAACTGATAATTGATGGAGCCAGGATTCAAACCAGATTGTCTACTGTTTTGTTTGTTTGTTTGTTTGTTTGTTTGTTTGTTTGTTTGTTTGTTTTAAGGTATCATTAACATGCAATGTTATATTAGTTTCAGGTATACAACATGATGTTTGATATTTGTATATATTGCGAAATGATCACTACAATAAGACTAACAGCCTTCACCATAGTTAAATTTTTCTTTCTTGTGATGAGAGCTTTTAAGATCTACTCTCTTAACAACTTTCTAGATAGTCTACTCTTGATCGTATCACCAGACTGTCCCATGAGGGACAGAAACTTCAAATCACTTCTCTGCCCCCTCCATCTTCATCCCCCAACCCCTGTCATCTTGATACACAATCAGGCTGAACCATAGACATGTGAATTAAACGGGGTGCAAACATGTTTACTTTATTTGTATAACTAAATTAAATCTGTTTCCCCTGACTGTCTAATGGCACACAATTTAAAACAAGTAGCTCCTATGTATCCAGAGAAAGCCAAGATGCTAATTTGAAAAAACATATGTATCTCTATGTTTATTGCAGAGATATTTACAACAGTCAAGACCTGGAAACAACCAAAATGCCCATTGGTAGAAGACTGGATTAAGAAACTGTGGTACATTTACACAATGGAGTACTACTCAGCCATAAAGAAGAATGAAATTTTGCCATTTGCAACAATATGGATGGACCTAGAGAACATTATGTTAAGTGAAATAGGTCTGTCGGAGAAAGACAAATACCATATAATCTCTCTTATATGTGGAATCTAAAGATCTGAAAAAATGAGCAAAATAAATAGAAGAAAAAAAAAACCAACACAAGTAGCTCCTGGATTTTCTCAGTCCGGCTGTGATTTTTAACTTAATTCCAACTTGTAATCAGATCACTTACCAGGTTAAACCTTAATGAACGGAAAGTTCTGTCTTCCTCCATCTTTCTCTCTGAATCCTAGGGAAGCATATGGAAGCCTTATGGTGTTGGTAGACTTTAAGTCACGTCTCTGAGGTGGTGGTGTCTGCTGGTATCTACCGGGGATGTAACTTGTCTGTCCTTTTGGTTCATGGTGGTCACAGCTTCCTCAGACAGAGCTCAGAGCTCTTGACCACTGCCTCCCTCTTTAGTCTCCAGTCTGCCCGTCCCTTGGGTGCAGTTCTGCATCCCATATCATCCCTGGCTGGAAGTACAAGCAGCACTCTTAGCTAATATCAGTGTTCCCATGCTGGGCCCAGAGGAAACAACCGGATCTCAGGATCCACGGAAAAGGTTTTTTGTAGGAAGTTGGGTGGGGTGTGTCTCTGGCTCACTCTTTTCCATCTACACCATTCTGTCATTTTGTTAAGCCAGCATGAAGCAAGGCATTTCTCTAGGTGGGTTGCAGTTATTCCAGATTTCTCCTGGGACTTTCCTCTCTGGGGTCCTAACATGTAAGATTTGAAAGGGTGGAGACACATACATGGGTGGGGTTCAGAGAGTGAAGTCAGGAAGTCATGACATTGCTTCTAATTATCTTTTGTCTTCTCTCCAAATTTCTCCTCTCCTAGCTTGGATGTCATTTTGTAAGGTTCAGAATTAGGGGGCAGAAATAGAATCATGTTCTTTCAGTTCTTCAAGTCCATTTCTTTTTTTTTTTTTAAGAGGGCAGTGTTACTGGCCCTCATATGTGGGATCCTAACTGGGGCCGCTGGCGTCCCAAGCCAGCTCTTAACCACCGTGTCACTCAGCCGGCCCTCTTCAAGTCTATTTCTGGTCTCTTCTATCTCATACCCACCTCAAACTGAGATCAAACAGTCAGTCAGCTTTGTTCACATCTCTGAATCATTCTTATATCAACAGAAGTCCTTTTTGCCAAATAGGAAAATTTGGCAAATTGCCCAAGTGGGCAATTATACATGGTGGACTTAAAATAGTGCAGCAATTAATGATTTAAAATATCCTGCAATACTAACAATAAATACTTAACAGAATTCTAGCTTTTAATCATTTCCTTCTTCAAGTCAGTGTACATGGGTAGATACAACTATACAAAGTGAAGTCACATGCTAGGGGTCTGAACAGACCCAACGTTTTCTTAAACAGAAAATTAATGTTTGATTAACAGCAGGAGGTGGGATCAAGGGACAGAAACCAAGAGAACGTTCACAGGGTACAAATTTTGATACACAGGTAAAGAAAGCCAAATTGGTATTGTTTGAAGGCATTTAGGATCATTCAGTGAGAAACTGGAGATTTTCATGATTCTTAAGTTTCTATCAACTCTGTAAAAGCAATATGGAGAGAAATACCGAAAAAAAATAGTGGGGAAATGACAATGCGCAGATAACCATTTAGGAGTCTCACTTTGTCAAAGACAATTAATGCTCATAACAAAGGTGACTTACTTTAACAGAATGTAAGAGGCAAATAATTGGAAATAAAAAGCACAGGAGTATTTCATATATTGAGCTGCTTAGAGAGTGGTTCAATGCAAATTAGTTGGATCAATGTTTTCCTGGCAGAGAAGCAATTGCATTTAAGAAAGTTTTAAGAAGTGGTAACTAAGCAACTACATTCAGCCTACACGAATTGTTCATGTCTCTGGTAAATTATAGAAAATGACAGCCTGTCATTACAGAAAAGAGACATGGAAAATTAGGGCATTGTGATTCTATGTTCCTCCTACAGAAGAAAGATCAGTTATAGCTTTGGCACGATGATTAGGTTAAATAGCTACAATAAGTATTAAATGTTAGTGTGTCATGGTGAAAATGTGTAAAACGCCCAGGAGTTTTTTGACGAATGACCCTTGTCAGCAAGTACAACCCTCCCCTGACCTGATTTCACATAATATCTTTTTTGTCACAGCAAGAACAACTCAAAACACTCCTTTATTGGCAGGATTTTAAGTGAGTCTTTGTAGAAGAGCTCTGTAAGAAAAAGACCTACATTAGTATTATTCACAACTCAGAATTCTTTATTCTTTCTAATAAAATGATGAAATTCTTGGAGCCAACACTGTTTTGATAATGGCGCCTTACTGACTGCCTAATTATTCCTTTAGACGAGAAGATCAGTGTGTAACAATAGATGAAATCTAAACTCCCTTATTTAAGAGTATCAGGAAAACACCTTGTTTCTTGGGTAACAAAATATTTCTTTTAAAAGAGTATGCCACTGGGTCGGCCGAGTGGCACATTGGTTAAGAGCTGGTTTTGGGATGCCAGCAGCCCCGGTTCGGATCCCACATATGAGGGCCAGTGACACTGCCCTTTTCAGCTTACAACAGCTCCACCTGGAGCTGGGCTGTGCAAGCCCAAGCAATGGTGTAGGCTACAGCCCCTGCTGCAGTGGGCTGCCATAGGCTACAGTGAGTGGCCGGCAGCCAGCGTGAGCGGCTGGCAGCCAGCGTGAGCTGCCAAGAGCCGCGGTGAGCGACCATCTAGACGCCGGCGACCAGGAAGAACGCAATGTCGATACCAGCATGGGCCAGTGAAGCAACGTCCTCCACAACTAGACTGAAGAACAAAAGGACAGCAACTTGTCTGTTCCCCTTCCCCGATTCCCCAACGCTGTTCCTCTCCCCCAATTCCCCAATAAAATCTTTAAAAAAAAAAAAAAAGGAGTATGCCACTGAATTTAATAAACATGTGACCAGTATATAACAGATAATGTTATATCAAATTTCAGGGAAAACCTATTGAACAGATGTATTTTGAAGTTTTGCTCATTCCCTATTTACAAAAAAAATAATCCCTATGGTTGAATAAAACCAGATCTCTACTAATTTATCCATTTCCATTTCAAAATGCATTACGTAACAATGCATCTTTAGAAACAATAAAGTATTTTCTTGCACCACTTCCTATATCTCTGCCCAACCTATAATGGTCAAGTTCAGATGAAAATAATGAGCAGTAACCATTTCACACAGTTACTTCTCTCCAAAGGTGGCTCTGACCATCACATCAGTAAAAATTCTGAGGAAAGAAGAAACTTATTTTCTAGTCCTGCTCATTTCAGCACATCTTATTGCCATGTAGGACATTGTATCGACTACAGCCTAGAAAACTGGCTAAGAAAGATAAGACCAATGTCAAAAGCAACAAATGAACTAGAACTGAACAGAAACTGCCAGAAAAGGCCATTCCAGAGGCTTCCTGCCTATCATGGTCCCTCTCTAGGGCCACATGAATTTTCTTTTATTCCTTTTCTCCTTCTCTCTTCATTGTATCTCTACTCAGTGGATGTCCTACTTTCTCATAGTTTCTGCTTCTTCATAACCTCGGTTTACCCATGGCCTTGTCTATAGATCACGGTACTCTTTTCTCTCTACCTCCCACCTCGAACTATATAGATAATTCCTTTTCATTACCTACTTTAAATTTTTTTTTTAAAAAAGAGAGCATGATTTACCCAGTGTATCTTTTTGAGCTGCATTATGTCACAGATCACTATCTAGCCTCTGGGTTGGAGAATCCAAAATTCTTAGACACTCCTCCCATTCAGAGATGGGGGCCTATGTCTTCCGCCCTTGAATTTGGGTGATGTGAACACAGTAGAAGGGACACTTTCCAGGTTTCCAGGACCAGGCCTCAAGAAACGAACAGCTTGCTCTTGGAATCCAGCCATCACACTGTAAGGAAGCCCCTGGTCACATAGAGGGGCTGAGGTCCCAGTCACAGCCAGCATCAACCACCAGACATATGTGAGTAAAGCTTCCTCCACATGACACCAGCCCCCAGCCACCCAATCACTCCATCTTTCCAGCTGAGGCATCAGATGACACAGCAGTGACAAGCCATCCTGATAGTGCCCTGTATGAACACTTGATCCACAGCATCTATGAACATAATACAATGCATGCTTTATACCACTAATTTTTGTAGTCGTTTGTTCTGTAGCAATAGATAATCTGAAAAGATTTTGGTACTGTAAGTCAACTATCTATAGCTGTGTGAGTGAATAATACAGTTTAGTGGCTTAAAGCAACAACACTCATTTTCTTTTCCCTCCTGTTTCTGGGGTCAAGAATTTGAGAAGCAGCCGTGTAACTGTGGCTCAGATTCTCCTCTGTAGCTGCAATCCGTTGAAGGCTGGAGCTAGAAGACCATCAGGACTGGAGCAGCTGGTGACTAGCCAGGCACCTCTCTTCTGAGATTTCAAATGCCCTCTGTGTGGTCTCTCCCTATGGGCTAGTTTGGGCTTCCTTGAAGCATGCTTCAGGGTGATAAAATTCTTACAAGGTGGTTCAAGGTTCCAGTATGACTGTTCCAACGAACCACATGACAGATATATTGCCTTTTTGACCTGGCTTCCCAAGTCACATCGCATCGTTTCTACCACACTCTATTGGTTAGCTGGTCACTAAGCTCAGCTTAGATTCAAGGAGTGGGGAGACTTCGACTCCACCTTTCAAAGAAAGAATTTGCCAATGTGTTCTAAACCACCATAGTGGTTTTGGGCCAAAGCTCATTCCTAGTCTGATGCCCAGAGTTGGGGGGATCATTGGTGCACCTACAGCCAGCTGCTCCTGTTTTAGGGGCTAGGGACAGAGATGTCTCCCTTAGAAGGAGATACACTGGCCCATTCAGAGCGCTATACCCCTTCTCTCCCGGCATTCAGGATCCTTCTTCTTCTTTATGCTCTACACCCGCTACACCCCGCTGATCACATCTGTTGGACATTACTTAAACTTCTCTTCACTGGCAGTTAATAGATGCTCTTTATACAAAATTTGGAGAACACAGAAAACTACAAGGGACAGAAAATATCCTTCTTCCCACATATACAGTCCCAGAGATGCTGATTCCCAAAAGGTCTGATTGATATGTTTACAGCCATGCTGCTAACAGGAAGGCACCTCAAGTCATTACCACTTACAGTATCCAGGGAAACTGTCAAAGGACTGCTGTTTTTTTTGTTTTTTTTTTCCTGAGGGCAGTGTTACTGGCCCTCATATGTGGGACTGAACTGGGGCCGCTGGCTTCCCAAGCCAGCGCTTAACCACTGCGCCACTCGGCCTGACCGTCAAAGGACTGCTTTAAATGCTGCTTGCCTATCGCAGAGTCTAGAGTCTTTAATGATGTCTAGCTTTTTCCTAGTCTGTTCTTTTGCCCTGCTCCCATTCATATATTATTTTTTACCCTTTTCTGAACTGAAATTGACATAAACATTAAAGCGCTCTAAATACAGCTAAGGAAAAGTGAATAGTAGTTATAATATTTTTTTATTTGAGAGCAAAGGGAAAACAAAGAACCATCTGTTAATCCTGAAATTCTACATTTACATACTTGTGTATCTGCAAATATGTATTCTGCACTTTTCTCTTAGCATTATAAGCTTTTTTATTATAAGTATAATCTCTTAAATCATGTGCTCCCTCTTTATATTCTGTGACAAAAACATTCATCAAATGAAGAGAAAATTGAAGTAAATATCTACTAACTTAAGCAACTCACTATTTCCATTTTTTTCTCACCTTACTAATAACAAAATATTTTATTTTAAGCTGAATTAGCCAGCAAACTAATTTGCCTAATTATCATTCTACTAACCACTTCTTTTTATTTCAAGTTTTTCTTTTACTTTTTTATTTTTTATTATTTTATTATTATTTTATTATTATTATTATTATTATTATTATTATTATTAGTTACAGATGTACAAGACAATGCAAAAGTTATTTTTTTACCCCTTACAAAGTGACTCCCTCCTCCCTTGCCCCCCCCACCGGATATCATACATATCTATTACAATTCCATTGACTCCATCCCTACACTATATTCTACATCCCATGACTATATATGTGTTAAATTATAGTTGACATATAGTATTGTTCAGTGGCAGCTTCAGATGTACAGTGCAGTGGTAAGGCCACTACACCGTCCATGAAGTGGTCTCCCTAAAAGGACATGCATCTGTCTGTTCCCCTAAAAAAAAATATTTACAACCTTATTGATTATATTCCCTAAACTGTCTCGTCTGTCTCTGCAGTAGTATGGTAGTTATCAGTTTATGTTGCCTCGTCCCTTCCCCTTCTCCCACTCCCATCCCATCTAGCCCTCATCAGTTTTTTCTTTGTGTCTCTAAGACTATTTCTGTTTACATTGCTCATTTATTCAGTTCTTTAGATGCTTTTTCTTAATTTAAAATGTAACACATAAATTTGTGGGTAAACTTCGGTGGATTGAATATAATTGTTTCTTTCCTGTTTCCTCTTGAAATCCCACTAAAATAAAAGGAAAATGAATTAAAAACTATAATTCACAAGAAAATAAAAACCCAAGGCACTAATTATAGCATATGAGAGATGTCAACAAAATCTGGAATCTGAAAAGCAATAAATGAGAAGTAGCCTAATAGACCAGAGAAACATGACGCCTGAATCTGTAATGGGAAATCTAATAAGAACTATGGTAATTATGTGTCAAAAACTTGATAAGTTACAGAACCTTGGGAATGCTCAAGAATTGAAAAAAACAGTTATCACTGAGTCTAACAGTTTAGTTTGGGCTGAAAGCAAGAGGATTGGTTGAAAGTCTTTTTAAGGGATAGACAGGACCCCAGTGTTCAAAGTACTCCCCCAGCTCGGTCAGGCAGGTCATGAAGAAAAGCAAAAGACTAGAAATCAGAAGATCAGAAAATTGATTGAGAGACTCTGACCTGGGCAAGACCAGTCACCACTGAGTGCAGGGATGAGGTGGTTTATTAAAAAAGTAAATTTGCTAAAACGTCAATACTACTGAAAGCAATCTGTAGATTTAATGCAATCTGAATGGTGATTTTGTTTGTTTCTGTTATTTTGTAGAAATAAAATAAAAAAATCCACCCTAAAATTCATATGGAATTGCAAGGGTCCTGACTAGCCAAAACAATCTTGAAAGAGAAAAGTTGGAAGTTTCACACTTTCTGATTTCAAAACTTATTACAAAACCACAGTAATCAAAATAGTGTAGTACTAGCATAAAGACAGACATATGGATCAGTGGAACAGAATAGGAAGCCCAGAAATAAACCCATATATATATATGCAAATAATTTTGATAAGGGTACCAAGACCATTCAATGGGAAAAGTGTAATCTTTTCAACAAATGGTATTGGGAAACTGGATATCCACATGCAAAAGAATGAATATGGGCCCTTAAACCACATATAAAAATTAACTCAAAGTAGATCAAAGACCCAAATGTAAGACCTAAAACTATAAAACTCTTAAAATAGGGCCGGCCAAGTGGCTCAGTTGGTTAAGAGCTCGCTCAAGAGTGCAAGCTGAGCTCTGAGCAACGGCGGTTTGATGCCAGCCCGAGCTGAGTTGCCGTTGAGCTGCCAACAGGTGGCAGGATGGTTCAGCTAAAAAAACAAAACAAAACAAAACAAAAAAAACTCTTAAAATATAGGGGGAAGGTTTCATAACATTGGACTTAGCAGGGATTATTTGGATGTGATACCAAAAGTATAGGCAATAAAAGTAAAAATAGTTAATTGGATTACACCAATATTTAAAACATCATCACATCAAAGGACACAATCAACACAGTGAAAAAGCAATCTGTCAAATGAGAAATTCTACCGAATAAGGGATTAATATCTAAAACATATGAAGAACTCATACAACTCAACAACATATAATCTGATTTTAAAATGAGCAAAGGGTTTGAATAGATATTTCTCCAAAGAAAATATACAAAAGGCCAACAATCACATTAAAAAGATGCTCTACTTCACTAATCATTAGGGAAATGCAAATCAAAACCACAATGAGATACCATTTCACATAGATTAGGATGGCTGCTATAAAAAATGACAACAGAAAGTAACAAAGATTGGCTAGGCTGTGGAGAAATTAGGACCCTTGTGCACTGTTGGATAGTGCAGCCACTGTGGAAAATAGTATGATGGTGCTTCAAAAAACTAAAAATAGAAATATCATATAAGCCAGCAATTCCACTTTTTGGTATGTATTCAAAAGAATTGAAAACAGGGTCGCAAAGAGATATTTGTTCACCCATGTTAATAGCAGCATTATTCATAATAGTGAAAAGGTGGAAAGAATGAACCCAAATAAACATTAACAGATGAATAGATAAACAAAACATAGTATATACATACAATGGAATATTATTCAGCCTATAAAAAGAAAGGGAATTCTGACACATGCTGTACACACGAACCTTGAGAACATTGTACTGAGAAAAATACTGTGTACATACATAACTGCACTCTCATGAGGTGTCTATAGTAGGCAAACTCATAGCAACAGAAAGTAGAAAGTGGTTGCCAGGAGCGAGGAGGAGGAGAAAATGGGGACTTTTCAGATATGAAAAAGTTCTGGAGACTGGTTGCACAACAAAGTGAATCTACATAACTCTACTGAAGTGTACACTTAAAAGTCGTTAAGATGATAAACTTTATACTATGTGTATTTAGCTATAAATTAAAATGTTTAATGGACATGTAATCATAATGCACTACATAGCTCAGTTGTGGACAACATGTATACATACGTATCTGTAATAATATAATGCTCATCATTTATTTAGACAAAAATTGTGATACAACTACATTTGCAAGATAGAGGAAGCTTAGCGTGGGGAAGGATGGAAATAGTTCAAGAGAACTAGGTTTTCAATGATAGGACGTCAATAGATACAGTCTAAAATTGAGAAATCAGTAGCATAAATGCATTCTTCAGAAATAGATGATAAACACGTGTGCTGGATTTAAGGAGCCTGTTCTCAGCTCTATATTTCATCCTTCAACTGCTCTGTTCTGTCTAATAAGGGACATATCTGATCTCTGTTGGCATCATTCTCCAAACTGTCATGTCATCTGGTTTGGCCAATGGGTGGCACTGTCAGGAAACTGAATGGCAAGAGGAGGAGAAAAGAACACTTTTTTCCTCCTTCTAAGCCTCAGGTGCCATGGCAAGCACTGTCTGTGATTGAGGTGATTCCAGACAAGCCCCCAGGGTCCTAGGTTCTGCATGGTTACCCTGGCTACTGTGCTGCACAGCACCTTGCCTCTCCAGCCTAGGCTACCTGATGTTGACAATCTTGAGTTGGCTTGAGAAGCCACCCACTATTTGGCTTCTCAGCTTTTTCATGACTAATTCCTGCCATAAATTCCTCTATTGTGAGTTTTGCTTCTGTCTAGCATGTAGCTGGAAATATGGCATTCCCACTCTGAGTACAAGAAAAATGTGATGAACTACAAATTTTCTTTAACCCATCAGAGAGATGAGATCAAAGGGCAACCAAGTAGACCAAAAGTCAAGAAAAGACAGGAGCCTCCAAGGAGTTGGAAGCCCTGGCTTACTTGTGGCAGAATATGGGAGGAAGAGATACTGGGCATCAAACAAGTGGGCTAGAAGAATTCAGTTAAAATTCTTAAGTTGCTAAGGGCTCTGTGTGGACTAGTGTGATATCATAGAACCAGTGTGAGCTTTAGACACAAGGGGAGTTCATGCCCACTTGCAGTTCTTTGCCCCAGACCTCCAAAGGGTACTCATGAGAAAGACTTGGGCAGGGTAGGAGACAGGGGAGGCCCTCACTTAGCAGAATGGGAAAGGCACGAAGCCCACTGAAACCCTTCTCTTCTGTGGAAAAAAGCCTTAAGTCACTGGGGGAAGGAAAGCCCTGTCACCCCCAGTAGAAGGTAATAAGCAAAGGATGCATATTCTAAACTCAAAAACAATCTCTTAAAAAAAACATAAGTATAGCTAACGAGTCAATAATGGAGATCAAGGGCTGGCTGAGTGGCGCATTGGTTGAGAGCTGGCTTGGGACACCAGAGGCCCCAGTTCGGATCCCACATATGAGGGCCAGTGACACTGCCCTCTACAGCTAACAACAGTTCCACCTGAAGCTGGGCTGTGTGAGTCCTGGCAACGGCATAGCTGCAGCCCCTGGTGCAGTGGGCTGCCATAGGCTACAATGAGTGGCCGGCAGCCAGCGTGAGCAACTAACTGGCAGCCGGTGTGAGCTGCCAATAGCAGCAGTGAACGGCTGTCCAGAAGCAGGCAACCAATCTGCCTCACCCGAGAAGAGTGCAATGACGATACCAACATGGGCCAGTGAAGCAACGTCCTCCACAACTAGACTGAAGAACAAAAGGCACAACTTATCTGTTCTCTTCCCTCAATTCCCCAATAAAACTCTTAAAAAAAATGGAGATCAATGAAATATTATAAAATACTCAATTGACCTTAAAAAAGAGGGGAAAAGGAACAAAGAATAGATGGTACAAATAAAAAACAGGTGACAAAACAGTTTTAAATCCAACCATATCAATAATCACGCTGAAGGTAAATAACCTACACATTCTAATATAAAGGCAAAGATTCTCAGAGTGGGTTAAAAGAAATCCACACATATGTTAAAAGTAAAAGGATAGAATAAGATATACCATCAGTCCACCAGTTCCCAGGCCTTCAGATTTGGATTTACACTATTAGCTTTCCTGGTTTTCCAGCTTGCGATGGCAGATTGTGGGACTTCCTGGCCACCAGAACCATATGAGCCATTCATATAATAAATCTTCTCTTATATATATTCTATTGGTTCTGGGTTTTTTTCTGGAGAACGCTAATACAACATATACCTGACAAAGCATTTTATACAGAATATTATGAAAAGATCTCTTAAACTCAATTGCAAAAAGAGAAACAACTGAAGTAAAACTTAATAAATGGCCTATAAGCATATAAAAAAATATTCAACATTATTGCTTATAAGGGAAATGCAAACTAAAATTGAGATTTGCTGTATTCCCGCTAGAATACTTAAAAGTTAATTGCTGACACTACCAAATATTCGCAAGAATGTGGAACAACTAAAATTCCATTCATTGCTGATGGAAACCAAATTCCTACGATTGCTTTGGAAAACAGTGCGACAATCTCTTATACAGTTAAACCTACTCTTACCATAGGATCCATCTATTCCAATCCTAGGCACTTATAAAAATGTAAATATTTGGATAAGAACAGTCATAGAAGCTCCATGAATAACAGCTGAAAACTGGAAATAATCCAAATATCTACCAATAGGTGAATGTATAAACAAGTTGATCCATTCCTGCCACAGTGTTTTAATAATTACGAGTATAGTTCGTAATACGTTTTAATACCTTGTCTGGTAAGTTTTCACTCCCCTCCAAACCCAAAACTTCTGTAAGTCCTAATTTAAGGGAAAGAACATACAAGATTGAATCTACTCCTATGTTCATTACAACATTATTTACAGTGGCCAAGACCTGGAAACAATGGATGTGTTCTTCAATAGACGGTTGGATAAAGAAAATGTGGTACATATGTACAGTGGAATACTACTTGGCCATACAAAAAGATGAAATACTGCCATTTGTGACAACGCGGCTGGATCTTGAGATTATCATGCTAAGGAAGTATGTCAGACAGGAAAAGTCACAAGCCATATGGTTTCACATGTGGAATATAAAACTAAAAGAGACAAATGAACAAGACAAAAATATAAACAAAAACTCAGACACAGGATGTAAAGAGAAAGGAGGGAGGGGGAGAAATAGAGAAGGATAAAGGGGGACAAATATATGGTTACAGAAGATCTGACTTTGGGTGGTGAACACACAATGCAATATACAGATGATGTATTATATAATTGTATACTTAGCACCTATATAATTTTATTAACCAGTGGCACCCCAATTAATTTAATAAAAATATTTTTTTTTTAAAGTTGAATCTCCCAACCCAAAGGTAAGGCATCATCATCACTTATTCAGGGGCACCTCAGGGAATGAAACGCTCTTACCGCGTATCTGATAACCTACACCACAATTCACTCCCAATATCCCACTTGGGACACTTCAGTTTTTGCATTAACAACATTGTATTCCTGAGTTTGGAGCTATGAGGAAGAAAGGGATGTGCAGTCATCCTAACAGTTCATCATGTGCTCAGGGCCAGTTCTTCACAGACATGATCAGCATTAGAAAGCCGGATGTTGGCTACCTTAATTGATTTCAGTTTAACTTAATTCAATAATCATTTATGGTGTACATACTATGTGTCAGACAAGAGGCTAATTTCTGTAAGAACTCAAAGGTGAGCAAATCACGGGCCCTGTTGTCAAGGATCTTTCACTCTATGATGGTGGCAACCATATGAACCAAAAAGCTTCATGGGAAGCAAATGTCCTAAGGGGGCAGAGAGGTTGTGTGGACACAGGAGAGAGACTTCCTACTTAGGTAAGAAACAAAAGTAACACAACAAAGTCAAAACTTTAATATTCTGTATGAAAATATTGATTCACCTGCTTATATCTTTTTTCTAACAAACTTGGTGCTTTGGTGACTGAGTCCTAGAAATTTGCTGAACTTGGTGCTTTGGTGACTGAGTCCAATTTGCTTCACTGCTCTTCCAACTACAAGGTTTAGAACATCCTGAGCTTGTATTTTGTTTTGCAATCATATTTCTCACATTACCTGCTTAGGTGGTAATTCTTTGTTAGCTAAAAATAGAATTTGCCAAAGAAATTTAACAGAGAAATTAATGCAGGAATGAATGGTGGAGCAACTCTCCGTTTAACATTTGATCGTTAATTATACATTTACTGCATTATTTTGGTTCCTAAGGAAGTTTAAATTTTGTTCTAATTATAAGAAACAAGTGACATGTATCAGAAGCAGCTGCTCCAGAAAGAATTTTTGCAAACAGTCATTTCCAAATCACACACACACAACTGTATTCAGCGGTGTATCTTTTCATTTCAACCTTGATATGGGTGGGTTTGTAATTTCTTCGCATAGACTATAAAGAAAAATCAGTTACTATTTCAAAATTTTATTATGTCTATTTATTTCATTTTCTCAATTCTATGAATGGCTGTGCAAAATAACCCAGCTAAAATCACTTGTTCAAATGAAGGAATGAAAAGAAGGAGAGAGGGAGGGACAGAGGAATTGAAAGAGGGAAGAAAAAAGATGAGAGAAAGGAAACATGGAAAGCATAAAAAAGATGAATAGGAAAAAGTTCAGACAGAGGGCATACTACTGGAAGAGTACATAATAAAGAGAAAAATGTGACTCTGTTCTGCTTCTACGTTGTGACAACACATCCTGGCCTAACCGTTACATGAAAGCTGAAATGCTATAACTCAGAGTTAGACACTCCAGGATGATTCGTGACTTCCTGTCCCCTCTTAACTGTGAAGCCGTGGACAAAACATTTTTTCTAAGCCTTAGATTCCCATCTATAAAATGAGATTAATAATAATACCTGCCACCTAAGGTGGACATTGAGAGGAAAATAAGAACTATAATGTGATATATCATACCCATCAGATAAGCAAAAATATTCATACCCAGTAATAACAAGTACTGTGGATGAGGTCAAGAAATAAGACTCGAATGCATGGTTAGTAGGAATATAAAGTGGTAAGCAAATTAACAACAGAAAAAGTTAGAAGTACACGTACTCTGACTCAGCTATGCATCTCCTAGGGTGTGCCCTAGAAAAACTCTTGATTGTGTGAACAAAGAGACACACACAAGAATGTTTACCACTGTGGCATCTGTAATTGCCCAAAATGGAAACAATCAAATGTTCTTCAACATAAAAATGGGTAAATCATAGCATATTCACATAGTAGTGGAAAGGAATGATATACAGTCACATGTATCACTAGAGATGACTCCTCTACACATGTTGTTAAGAAAGAAAAAAGAATCAAATTTCAGGTTTCTAAATGGCAAGGCAAAGTCACAATGGAAGAGGAATCGACTTTACCCAGGGAGACAAAACTTGAAGCTGCATACAATAACTAATGCATTCTTGCTTGCACATAAGATGGATTGTTCTATATCAGGACAAGGCATTTAAAAATCTGAATGCAAGAAAATGCATATGTGATGTGGAGAGAGGGAAGTGAGTCTCCAAGTGGTGGAATGTGGTTAGCATTTGTTCTTTTTCGCCTTCCCAGTATCCCTATCATTTTATGAGTTAACTACACTTTTTGTTCCTGTCGATCATAATCTCCCTTAAACTTGCATCCCTGACCAGTGGTTAGGCACCGAATCCAACCTAGGTAAATCAGACACCCTGTCTCTCCTGGAAATTTAAATCTTGGGTGGAATTACAAAAAGGTAAGTGATGCCAGTCTCTCCAAAGAGCTCATGACTGACTTGGTTACAGATTGATTTCATTGGATCCCTCATTCATGAAAGGTGTAGCAACTTAAAATCACTGTAACTGACACTTACTTTGAATCTGGATTTCCCATTCTGGACTGCTATGCTTCCCCCAGAAAAACCATTCATGGCCAAAACTATTCATGACAAAGCACTGTACATTAACTGACAATACATTTTGCCATGCCAAAATTGTGCCTAATTGCTTGATTTCCCCCCTAACTATGGGAGATTGAGTTTTTAATTTGCCTCAATGCACATGTCATGAGTCTGACTGGCCAGGACTTTGTTGAGTCATTATAAACATCTAATTTGGTAAAAGATGCTACTGGAAAGCTTCCATGTGAACTGAATGTTCACAACTTTATCATGGGTTATCATTTAAGAAATGCTTGCATGAGTTGCTGTCTCACCTCTATTTTCACAATTGCCAGGAAGGAGCTGGTGTTCTCTGCCATTTTATATGACATCCTCAGCACCCTATTTTTCTTTTACCAAATAGATCTGAGTACCTTGAATCCAACAATTCCAGAGTTATACTTTTTCGGCCTGTGGAATGAGTACCTGCCCTGAATTCCAGATCAGGGAACTATGGCTGGGATCTACCGACAACATTGTCATCGTATTTTTCGCAAAGAACCAATTTATGAACAACAGCATGGTCTTGGTCAAGAGATGCTATAGTCAAGACGTATAGGAAAAAACAGAAAGGCTGACTTTTTAGAGTGGATTCAGTGCTTACATTTCAGATTCCCATCTCATAGCTCATCACAAAAAATACTTATGTTTAAAACAAAAGACATCCATGAAAATGTAGAGACACACAAGAGATTCAGTTAAGTCAGCTCTGCTACCCTTGATTCACCAAGACATGAAACTATTCCCTCTCAGCCATGTTGACTTCATAAATTCAGTCTTCCCTACTAATGAATCAAATTTACCTTTAAAAAGTTCAAGTTCCTCTGTAGAGATCAAGAAGAAGGCATGGCTAAGGGCAACCAGATATACAAAGAGTTCCGGGGGACCCAGCAGAGGTAATGAATGTCCCCATTACCTTGCATGCCAATGGAGATGATGACACAAATGGATGAGAGATGCAATGCTGAGCTTGAGACTACCCAGAGGTACAAGCAGGAAACTGGCTACCTTAGGTGTGACCCACCACTGAGAGGGAAGGTGCTGAGGAAAGAGTGGCACACAATAATATTTGGTAACCAATATGCAAAAACCAACCTATGGGGAGAACAAATATTAAAGAACTTGTTTGCAAGTTAAAAAATAAAAAGTTCAACACATTTTTTAGTTCTATAACACCTCTTTCTCTGATGAGTTCAGAATGATTAACACTCACGCTTAATGAGTCCTCACAGTTTGAAGTTTCTCGTAATTGAAAAGATTTTCCACAGATGATTCATATGAGAGATTCTGAAGGACTGTGTTTTAAAGGGACAGAACGATTTATAAATGGAATTAGGTCATTCTGGTCCACTGTCTGGTGGGACAAATATTGTATGCCTGGAGTTGTCATGAGTGCTCTCAGCCCACCACATCCTTAGGACGGGATAGACACTTAACCTCTGGAGCTCTTTTTCCTTCACTCCAAGGACCCCTTGGGATTAAAGCATCTTTGAAGATGACACTAAGCCAGCAAGAATGGACCAAACAGAGGTCTGTGACCCTCCCCACTACCCTTGCTTCAACCGAGTCAGATTTAGTAGTAGTGGTAACAGTAGTAATAGTAGTAAAGTAGTAGCTGGGTGGCTTCTAGATATTATTTGGAGAAGTTTCTACTAGTTAAAAAGTTTTGAAAAAATTGAACTATAGGTACTTCCTTCAAAGACATAAAATTCTGAGATTCTATGCAGGAGAGCAGTTTTACAAGAGAAGACTTTGTAGGGCTTGGTAACTGATTGCACAGACAAGGAAAAAGGGAATGGTGTCAAAGATGATTGAATGACTGGAAGACATGAAGCAATAATGATGACAAGGAGCTGGGGTTGGTTCCTGGAAGAAAATGTTGCATTTTTCCTAGTTTGAGAGGATAAACTAGCATGAAAATACGTGTTTTCTTTTTACTGTTTCCTAATCTTTTTAAAGTAGGTCTTAAGCTGTAACCAAACATAATCTAAAATATTATATATGATGCCTTTTATCATTTATTAGAAATGGAATCAATACAATCTCCAATTAATGATTAAAAATTTTCAATGTGTACTTAGGCAAAATGATTTTGCTTCAGTGACACAGACATTTGCAATAAACTTTTGGGGCTTAAATTATTGGCTTGAATTATCTGTTTCCCACATGTAAATGAAGTCACAATCTCAAGAAGTATTTTTCTCCTCAGGTATTTCTTTTAACACAAAAGGGAAATTAATTTGATATATCACCTTTTGAAATGTTATCTTTGTCCTGGATTATTCATGCTAGACTTTGGATGGCATACTCAAGAATGCTTAGAAGAAGCAAATTACAACCCTCAGCATATATTTTAAATTTCCTACACAATTACAGTATCACATGCAACTAGGAACAAAAGATACAGGGAACAACGTGTAATGGATCATGATGACTGCTTTAGAACAGCTTGAACTTCCTTGTAGCCTATAAGGAAGCTATGTGAGCTGAACTACGAACTACTGAAAATGGATTTTACTGCAAGCTATACAGCTTTGGGGGCAAATATGCTTTTTTATAACTTACAACTATAGAAGGGCTCTCAAGTAAAGGGGTTCGTACCAATGAAAAGATGTTATCTCCCATGTCCTTCCATTTTGTATACTTCTGAATACAAAGCACACAGAGAATGGTTTCTAAACCACTAATACATTTTGTTCCAACTGCTTGCCACTAATGTAACAAATTCCATTTTTTTCGATCATTTTACTGGTGCTATGGTTCTTGACTCTTGTGAATGGAATTATTACGGCTACAGTAAATCAATTAGATTTTAATGTTTTGCGACAAAAGAGAGGACAAAGTGATTTTTGGAGTCATTGTCTCCATCTTCTACATGTCCCATACTTATGTTTGAAATAACTGTATTAAACAAAGAAAAGGAGCAAAGGAGAGAATGTACCACCCTTCCATTCTATTCTAGTTTTTAATATCCTCAAGGTATATTACTCTTGTCTTATCTCCTTGGAAGTAATTTTCATTGAGTACAGGGACACTCCTGTTCAGAATACATTTTTCAAGCTATGCTCAGTTTCAGCGGGCTCTTAATGAACAGAAAAGCCTCCCACACTGTGAAAAATCATGTCCCTTCAGTGTGACTGGGATGATAACCTTCAATTCCCCACTGAGGAATTATGAGTAAGTGTATTAGGGGAAGACTAATGACCAAGGACATATGACATTGGTGATGCTGTTCTGCCACTAAGGTTAGCCCCCTCCCCTACCCCAACCTGGGAACCTGGCATATCAAAATAGAATCTTTCATCAGGAGAGACTGCCATTGTTCAATGGCTCTTTGGTTGCTTGAGAATCATGACACACAGAGAGATTTGGCTGCCCATAAAAAACATTAGTTCATTATTTTTTTCTAGGGAAAAAAGAAAGCTCTCTTCCTCAATTCCATTTCTCCTAATCTAACTCCTCCCAGGCCAATCCTTCACATTCCCCTTTTTTTCCCTGTGCTGTGACTCTCCAAACTATTTCTGATGGAAAGACTCAAGCATTTAATGGTGCAGAACAAGCAAGGCAGCCATCTCCGCAGTGCACCCCATCACAATGAAACTGTGCTCTCCATGACTCAGGGTGAATCAGATGGGGAGGAAAAAATAACAGCACAAAGCTGCAGTTTAAGAAATAAATGACAACATGTGATCTGGAAAAAGAAGGCTACACTGCTGATTCCAGTTACTCAAGAGCTAGTTGTCCCGCCTGCTACATTCTTTAAAGAACAGGTAGAATGTAGAGCAGGTTTTTCTTCCAGAGGAAATAAAAACATTCTGTTGTTTACCACACTCTGGCAAAATAAATCATTTACTGTTCTCCCACAATACTTTTGATTCAAAATCAGAGGTATATGTCCCAATTTTCTGCCCTATGAATGGTAGGTTTACAAAGCTTTATAGAGGAAAGAAGGAAGGAAGGAAGGAAGGGACGGAAGGAAGGAGGGAGGGAGGGAGGGAGAGAGGGAGGGAGGGAGGGAGGAAAGATTCAAATACCAAGTGTGTGTGTGCGTGTGCGTGTGTGTGTGTGTGTGTGTGTGGTGTCAGAATGCTTAAGGTCCACTCCCTTAGCAAATTTCAAGTATATAATACATTATTATGAACTATAATCATCATGCTATATATTAAATCCCCAGAACTTATTGGTCTTATAACTGAAAGTTTGTGAAGTACACAGACCTTAGCCAATAATATGCCATGTCTCCAGCAGTCACTCTTCTGCTAATTTTAATAAACTGGAAGACCTATAGAACAAAAATGAGAGAAAAAGACCTATGAATATACATACTTGACACCAACATGAAAGCATTTAGAGTCACCCTTGGACCCTCCTCCAAAACCAAAATGTAAAAGAATATAAAATGAAGTTAATGAGGAAATAGCCAAAATCACCTGGTTCCTTGTATCAAACTTCAATCTTTCTGAGTTTACAGAAATGGAATATTAAAAGCAAATGAGGGCTGGCCAAGTGGCGCGGCAGTTAAGTGCTGACTTAGGAAGCCAGCAGCCCCAGTTTGGTCCCATATACGAGGGCCAGTGACACTGCCCTCAAAAAAAAAAAGCAAATTAGGGTGGTAGGGAGGCAAATGGGAGGAGAGATGAGGCATTTAATATATGGCCCCAGAAGGGCTGAGTGGCACTTTGGTTAAGATCTGGCTTGGGACACCAGCAGCCCTGGTTCGGATCCCACATATGAGGGCCAGTGACACTGCCCTCTACAGCTAAGATGGTGAACAACAGCTCCACCTGGAGCTGGGCTGCTGACTCCCGGGGACGGCATAGCTGCAGCCCCTGCTGCAGTGGGCTGCCATAGGCTACAGTGAGTGGCCGGCAGCCAGTGTGAGCTGCCAAGAGCCGCCATCCAGGGGCCGGTGACCGATCTGCCTCACCTGGGAAGAGCGCAATGACGATACCAACATGGGCCAGTGAAGCAACGTCCTCCACAACTAGACTGAAGAACAAAAGGACAGCAACTTGTCTGTTCCCCTTCCCTGATTCCTCAATGCTGTTCCCCTCCCCCAATCAATAAAAATCTTTTATATATATATGGTCCCAAATTCCTATGCTGCTTCTTTCTCTGACCTCCTCCTTTGTGTCTGTGCACTTCAATAACCTCAAGGGCAACACCAGTTGGTTAACTGACATGCGTCATTATCATCTATAGAATGCAGAGGCTGTGTTCTATATTTTCAACTTTAAGATGGCAGGAAATCAAGCAATACATTTTGAAAGAATATTATTTCATTGGCTAAAAGAAAAAGGCAGCTCTTGAAGGTGTAAATTTTAGGCGTTCAGAAAACTTATTCTAACAGGTCCTTCCCCTCAAAGTCTTACAAGTTATTTACACTGTGCTCTAGGGTACTTTACCCTCCATTTTCTAATTAAATATCTTAAAGCCAAGTCATAAAGCATTTGTGTTTCACATAGAATAAGTACTCATTTAAGTGATGTTTGGCAAGTACTATACTAACGGAGTGATTTAAAAACAGAAAGTATTTTACTCACAATTGCTCATAGATATTCAGTATAAATATAAATATACAGCAAAAGCCTATAAATATTGTACTCCTGTCATAAATAATCACAGACTTTAAAAATATCAATTTACTTAATAGCCCAAGCAACTCATGAAAATTTATTGTTAAGGAAGAACTGAAATGAGTCAACAGAACAATGTGTTCCTTGTCTTTTACTTCAATTACCTTTACATAATTTCTAATTTTGAGAAGACACATTTTGGAAAATTTATTGCTTTCTTAAAAATCTACTGATTGCCTCAGTACATGCCAAAGGTTCAGTCGGGCATTTAAGAAGTATGCAGGAAAAAGAAATTCCAGTAAATTACAAATCTTAACTTGCAAATTGAATTATTAACTATGGAATAAATAATTTTTACTTTTTGGGAACTTGACAGCCATTAAAGCAATAACATTTTAGAGTCACTTCATACGTAAGGAAGAGGATATTTGATCCAGGTGTCAATAGTTGTAACTCCAGGGAACTGCTTCTATCTGGACCCAACTTCGAGTGTGCTGGCTTAGTGATTACATTGCTACAACTGAAAACAGTCTGCCTCATAACATTTTAAATTATACCACTGGCCTCCCCACAATGTAGCATACCTTTGTGAAGTCTCTGACTCTCTGTATTTCCATTAGAAAATCATCAACTTAAGGTTTGGTTGCCTAAGAATAAATGCACATAGACCCCCCAAGAATGGACTGGGAAGAGTACAGAGCAAGTTTATTTAGTTGTGAGGATGGAGTGTTGTGGCCTCTGAATTTCTGTGATTTTCCTCATTGCCACAGCCCCACATTCATTTGTTATGCCTTTATTCTTGTGGTGGTGGATGATGTCACCTGGTTTATATACTCTCTGGTTCTATTTGCCGTTGTTTAGGCTCAAGAGACTATTGCTCCAACACAGATAAAGAACCAAAGGGGTTAATTTAGCCTCAAATTCCTAGCAAAGGATTAAATGTTTCCCTCTTTGGCTGATAGTTATGGTGACTTTCCTTGGCCTTATGAATACAGACATGAAAATCCTAAATAAAATATTAGCAAATCAAATCCAAAAACATGTAAAAACAGATAATACATAGCAGTAACTGCAGTTTTGGGTATTTACTCAAGAGAGTAAAAACACATACCCATAAAAGATTTGTATATGAAAGTTAACAACAGCCCAAACTGGAAATAGCCCAAATATTTATCCACAGGTGAATAAATAAATTGATGTATATTTATACAATAGAATAGCACTCAGCAATAAAAAGGAACAAATTACTGATAAATACAATAACAATGATGAATTTTATAAACATTACTTTGGGTGAAAGTGGCCAGGGTGAAAAAGTGCACATACTATCCGATTCCATGTATATAAAATTCTAGAATAGGTTAAAACTCATCTACAGTGATTTTTTTTTTTAAATCATACCAGTTTTTCCTTGAGATGACTGTTGAGGAGGAGTGTTTACTCTGTTTCGGCTGCTACAACAAAAATACCACAGATGGGTGATTTAAATAACAAACATTTATTTCTTACAGTTCTGGGGGCTACAAAGCCCAAGATCAAAGAGCTGGCAGATTCGGTGTCGGTGAAAGCCTGTTTCATAGGCAGCTGTCCTCTCCCCGTGTCTTACATGGTGGAGGGAGGCTAGCTAGCTAGCTAGCTCTCTGGCCTCTATTTGTAAATGAACTAAGGCCATTATGAAGACTCCACTCTCAAGACCTAATTACCTCTCAAAGGCCCCACCTCTTAATGCTATCACATCAAGGGTTAGGGTTTCAACATACAAACTTTTTTTGGGTGGTAGGGACAAACATTCAGTCCATTGCAGGGAGGCTGAATGGAATGTGGCACGAGTGTACTTTGGAAAGACTGCAATCTTCTTTTTCTTGATTTTGATTGCAATTATATAGATGGAAATATTTGTCATTAACTTAAAATATGTGAATTTTATTATTATAAATTATACATTAAAAAGTTGATTGAAAGAAAGGATATTATTGAAAAGTGAACATCTTTTTTTAAAACATTTTTTTAGGGCCAGCCGAGTGGCTCAGTTGGTTAAGAGCACAAGCTCTGAGCAACAGGGTCGTCGGTTCGATTACCACATGGACCAGTGAGCTGCACCCAAGCCGAGTTGCTGCTGAGCTGCGAATAGGTAGCAGGATGGCTCAGCTGGTGACAGCACGTGATCCTAACAACAAGGTTGCCAGTTCAACTCCCACATGGGATAGTGGGCTACGCCCACCAGCAACTAAGATTGAACACGGCACCTTGAGCTGAGCACCCGAGAGCTGCCGTCGACCAGCTGGATGGCGACTGAACTTGGAGCTGAGCTAGCTGTGCCCTCCACAACTAAGACTGAAGGACAATAACTTGGCTGTTCCCCTCCCCCAATTCCCCAACACTGTTCCCCTTCACCCATTCCCCAATAAAATCTTAGAAAATAAAAAAAAAAACATTTTTTAAATCTCAATTTCACTGATTCCCTTCTCTGACCACCACCTCTGATTATTATTACCAATGTGACAATTCTTTGAGACCAGTGGGCCCACCAACTTTTCACCCTTCCTCATCTACTTCACATCCTCCTTTTCTCCTTATCCCACCTAGAATCCATTGTCTATCTTTGAATCACTCACTTGCATCACTCATCATTCTCATGCTGCACTTTAATTGACTAAGCAGTACAGCTCTGCCTACTCCACGTTTGCATCTAAGCAGCTGAATAGGGTTGGAGAAAACCATACAACGAGGATGACTGACTCATTTTAAACTCATGACCACTAACTCCAGGTGGCCCAGGGTGCTACCAACATTGCCCTAGTTAACCCTGTGCTCCACTCTTCTCAGCAATTATTTCTTATCTTCTCATGGGTAGCCCCATGCCAACTAGAAGGGAAATGGGTATTGGTCAACAAAAAAGAACAGTCTTCTGCTTTATAAAAGATTGGTACCTTGCTTAATCGCTCTTTGTTACCAAATTTAAATGTTTCCTAGCATGAACATTAAAATTCTTAGCTTTGAACATTAAAATTATTTCTCCTGTATTTATAGAAAGCATGCTACTTATAGATGTAAATATTAAAATCACTTTATTTTTTCTAAGTCATGTTTGCTTTATCTCATTTACTGTATTTTTAATCAGTTCCAGATTACAATTTTTTTTTTTTAAGATTTTATTGGGGAACAGGGGAAGGGGAACAGACAAGCCACTGTCCCTCTTTTCCTCAGTCCAGCCAGGGAGGACATCGCCCCACTGGCCCATGTTGGCATCATCACTGTGCTCTTCTTGGGTGAGGCAGATTTGTCACCAGCCTCTGAATGGCCGCTCACAGACGCTCTTGGCAGTTCACACTGGCTGCCAGCTGTTCACACTGGCTGCCGGCCACTCACTATAGCCTATGGCTGCCCCCTGCAGCAGGGGCTGCCATCTATGCCGTCCTGGGGACTCACAGCAGCCCAGCTCCAGATGGAGCTGTTGTTCACCATCTTAGCTGTAGAGGGCAGTGTCACTGGCCCTCATATGTGGGATCTGAACTGGGGCTGCTGGTGTCCCAAGCCAGCTCTCAACCTACATGCCACTCAGCCGGCCCCAGATTACAATTATTATATTTTCTTTCTTCCTTTCTTGTTTTCATATAAAAATTTCCCTAGATTTATAACATGGTAGATTTTTTGCAAATTATCCCAAATATATGTCTAGAAAAAAGAAAGAGTATGTCCTCTTATTCCTTGTCTTTATCCAGGGTTTTAAGTGGCAAACAATAAAATCTAGCTCCCAACAAACAAAAGTCCTGGACCAGATGGCTTCACAGGTGAATTTTACCAAACGTTCAAAAAAGAATTAACACCTATTCTCCTCAAACTATTCCAAAACATCCAAGAGAAGGGAAGGCTCCCAAGCTCATTGTATGAGGCCACATTATACTGATTCCAAAACCAGACAAAGATGTTGTTATGAAAAACAATAACAATGAAAACTGTAGGCTGATATTCCTAATAAACATAGAGGCAAAGATCCTCAACAAAATATTAGCAAACCAGATTTACCAATACATTAAAAAGATCATACACCACTATCAAGTGGGATTCATTCCTGGTATGCAATGTTGGTTCAATATCCACAAGTCAATTAATATGATACACCACATAAACAAAATGAAAAATAAAAATCATATGGTCATATCAATAGATGCAGAAAAAGTATTTGACAAAATCCAGCATCCATTTATGACAGAAACTCTCAGCAAAGTGGGAATAGAGGGAACAGAGCTAAACATAATAAAGGCCCTATATGACAAACCCACAGCTAATATCATTCTCAATGGGTAAAAGTTAAAAACATTAGCTTTTAAAATGCATAAAGATATTTCTCCAAAGAGGACACACACAGATGGCCAACAGACATATGAAAAGATGCTCAATGTCACTAATCATCAGAGCAATGCAAATAAAAACCAAATGAGATACCACCTCACTACTGTCAGAATGGCTATCATCAATAAATCAACAAACAACAAGTGTTGGAGAGGATATAAAGAAAAGGGAACCATGGTGCACTGTTGGTGGGATTGCAAATTGGTGTAGCCACTACAGAAAATGATTTAGAAGTTCCTTAAAAAATTAAATATAAAGCTACCTTATGATTCAGCAATTCCACTCCTGGGTATCTATCCAAAGAAATCCAAAACACTAATTCAAAAAACTATATGCACACCTATATTTACTACAGCACTAGTCACAATATCAAAGATATGTAAACAATCAAAATGCCCTTCAATAGATGATTGGATAAAGAAGTTGTACATTTGTACAATGGAGTAGTAATTACTCCGACATAAAAAAAAAAAAAAGAGTGATGATACCAACATGGGCCAGGGAAGCAATGTCCTCCACAACTAGACTGAAGAACAAAAGGAAAGCAACTTGTCTGTTCCCCTTCCCCGATTCCCCAACATGTTCCCCTCCCCCAATTCCCCAATAAAATCTTTAAAAAAAAAAAAAATCTCCCTGCATTTAAAAAAAAAAAGGAAAAGAAAAAACAACAATAAAATCGAACTTGGCTGGTTTAGGTGGGTAAAGAATTAATTAAAGGCTAGCAGATAGCTCACAGAAGCTCTGAGGGGGCTTGAGAATTAGGCTCAGGTGCTGAGCAGCCAAGAACAAAGTTCCATTACTCTGCAGGAGTCATCACAGCTCAAATAGCCCTGCTGCCACTGGTCGGCACCTCCACATAACTTGCACAAATACTGCCCAGCTCACACTGTTGATACTCAGGAGCCAGATGCCAGAAACACTGGCACTGGTGCCTCTAGAGAACCCAACAAGTGGTGTGTTGCCATGTTTGCCAGTTGACAAATTCTGCATGCCTCCTGTTGCTCATCACATGCAAGTGCATCTGATTGGTGAAATCCTGACCATACATATGTACCCTTACTGCAAGGGAACCTGGGAAAGCCAGTTTTCTGCTTCAACTTAGGGTTGTGGAACTCCTAAGACAGGACATTTTTCAAACGTTAAAAGAGTGTTCAAAGGGTGCTGGGCAATCAGAAATGTGCATGATGACCAATGTCCACAATCAGACTTAAAGGAGAGACTTCTCTCTGTTACTGAGTGCTTCCTCTATCTCAAGGTTCCAACAAATACTCAGAAGACTGACTGAAATGTGGAAGTGATGGCACTTACGGAGGACTGCAGAGTGTGCTACTTCATGGAGGAATATGGTACCAGAATAATGCAATCGTCCCTTATTTCACCATATCCCAAATTCAGGGGGACTTCAGCTATACCCCCAACTTTAAGACAATATTTAAAGGCATGGAAAAGATTTTTGCACAAGTAATTCACCCGCACCAAAATCCAATTATTTTATAACTTCAAAAATACTGTTTCTTGAGAATCAGATTAATCTCTTAAGTTTTTATAGGTAGGATAGTTTGACCATTTGAATTCTGAAAAAAAGCATTGTGCCTTTTACAGCTATTCTCATGTTTACAAAACAGTATAACATTAACTTGCAATATGATCACTTCTATTCCTTTATATAAACGCAAAGATTTACTCTGGTCTGCTATGTATTTATTACTATATATTTATTTCTCTCTGTGTCCTGTTGACAATGGAAATAATAAAACTTTTTTCACTTTTCCCTGTCAACAGCAGTTGTATAAATCACGAGTCTTGGAATCACTGGTTATAACACAGAAAACTGAGTTCATTTATCCCTTTTGTGTTAAATTATTTTCAAATATTTTCTTTGGAGAATCACTGCCTTGCATTTATTTCCTCTTTTACCTGCCTTGGTGGCCATGTAGACATGGGTCACACTGCCACCTGGTGTGGTTGGGACAAACTTCCTTCCATTCTACGGAAGCTCCAATGATGGGGCGACACAGAAGCCGACCCTGCATCATTGAGTCATGTGGCAGGCTGAACTTCTTTCTGGAGAATTTTCAGTTCTGCATAAAAGGAAGAGAGAAGTGTGCATGAACGGCAAACACAAATCATTTCACAAATAAGGGGGGAACCATAAGTACTCAACATTTTTAATTCAGTAAATATTTATTTAGGGCCCACTGCAGGTAAGGTCTGTGCTTGGTCCCACAGGTGATCCAAAATGAGAAAGGCACAATCCCTGCCCCAGAGGATCTAGAAATCATGGCAGAAGGCAATATGAGTTAAGCTTACAAAGTATATGAATGTGGAAGAGATCACAAGAAATAGTATAAAAACAAGACAAAAACAGACTTCTTAGGGGAGTGGTATTTGGAATAGGCCTTGAAGGAGATTTGGGATTTTATGGGCAGAGATAGGGGAACTGGGGAGGAAAAGGAAACATACATAACAAAAAATAGTAAAATTAATAAATTAAAACCTCTAGTATTTAAAAAGAGTCTTGCTTTATTTTTATATTAATCACCAGCAAAGTGTACAAGAGAACATTTACACAGTAACCTACGATTAGAATTCTATTATTAGAAGGGTGAAAAATATTTAATTGGCAATAGTGACAATTAAATTGTACTTTCCCTAAAAAGTGGACAACACTGCAAGTACCTGGCCCTGCACAGCACTGCCATGCTGACCCACCCATAGACCACTGCGCCCACGTGCCTGCCAGAACCCTTACTGATAGACTTTCTCCCTCTGCTCTGCCTCAGTTAACCATGTTCAGTGATGAATCCTTCTGGCTCTCAGTGTGTGATGGGATTCTAAATAGCCTGTGTAGTCCAGCGACAGAAGTTCTACCTGGGGAAGATGCTTTGTGAGCCACTTGCCCAAACATAATCCACATCTTCCTGCTGGAACTCAGATTTCACCATCGAGTGTTTTTGTTTTGGTTTTTTTTTTTTGATTTAGAAAAGCCCAAGCATTGTCTCCAGAAGGCCAGGGTTCACAGTTCACAGGGAATGGCCTGCTCTAGAGGTTTGTGTCTATCACATCCATGGAGACTAAATTACTTTATCAGACACTGGTAACCTGAAGAAACAAAGCCCAGCCTGACGGGCTGTGACAAAGGCATGTACATTAGAACTGAGGAGTAAATGGGATAAAAAGAAGGGAAGAAAATCCGTGAGTCTAACAATCTGGCGGAAAAACAGCCATGGGGCTAGTTGTAATGAACCAATCCTCTAGAGAACATCATGGCAACCTCTACCTATATATAGGCCCTAGCAAGAGTTCTGACCCTGAAATCTCTCTCCGTCTCCACCCCTATTCCTTTCCTTTGGGGTCTCTCTCTCTCTCTCTCTCTCTCTCTCTCTCTCTCTCTCTCTCTCTCTCTCTCTCTCTCTCTCTCTCTCTCTCTCTCTCTCTCTCTCTCTCTCTCTCTCTCTCTCTCTCTCTCTTCCCCCTTCTCTCCAAATTTGCTACTCAAGGAAAGTAAACATACTTCTCTCTAAATCTAATTTATTTTTCCATAAAATGAAAATGATGGACTAGATTATGGTTGCTATCCTAGGACAGAAGTGGTCAGTTATCAAGATTTCCAGGTTGAGAAAGGTTTCCCTATAGTCCTAGCTCAACAAATAATAGGGTGAGGAGACAGGAGCTTTGGAGATAAGTTGGGAGGACCTGGAAAAGAAAGAGGTTTCAAATCAGTTCTCTATTCCAGATCTAGCAAAAATAACATGGGTTTCTTTCCACCAATAATAACCCAGAGATGCTCCCAACAAGGACCTAGAGCCACCTTAGCTTCATGCCTGCATCTTAAGAGAAGTTAAATGCTAGATCTTATGAACCACAACCCTATGTTCTTCCTGTCACACTTTTTAAAAATTGCAAAGTTCTTTCATATACAGTGCTTCCCAACAACTTTATATATCCATCTGTATAGATCATAATGTGGTATTAGTTAAGAGTAATGACTATAACAGATTGACTCCAAAATACAGTGACTTACAGGAAAAATAGAAACAATTTGTTTTATAATATTACAGAGCTGGCAGAGGAGTTTTATTCTATGTGATCACTCAGTCTAACACAGTAGGGAAGGAGAAGGCTGGGAGAACTCATATCTAAAATCTTGAATTCCAGCTTAGGGATTGGTGCATTTCACTTCCATACATAATTACTTTGCCTCACTAAACTGCAAGGTAGACTGGGAAATGTAGTCTAACTAGGTAGCCATGTGCCCAGCTTCAATTATTTTCACTATAGGAGGGAATAGATTTAGATAGATAGATAGATAGATAGATAGATAGATAGATAGATAGATAGATAGATAGACAGACAGTAGATTATACATATAGACATAAATGATATAGATATAGATCCATCAATCAAAACCTATTCCCTCCTTCTATAGCAAGAAAAAAAAAATTGAGGCTGGAAGCATGGCTGCCTAGTAAGACTACATTTCCCAGCTTAACTTGCAGTTAAATGAGACAATATGTGTGAAAGTGAAATACATGTACCCTTGTTATTTCTTTAGTCCAAGTTGTTTTCACTTCTTTCCTGAACATCTAAAAACACATCATTGAACTTTAAATAAAATATCAAATCCTTAACCTAGTCAGTTCTCCACCTCCATCTGTAGCCTCATCCTGTGCTACTCTGCCCTTCACTAAAATTAGTGGCTTTTATTCATTATCCAGGTACAATAAGCACATTCATACCTCAAGGCTTCAGCCATTGTATTCATTTCCTAGGGATGCCATAACAAATTACCACAAACTGGGCAGCTTAAACAACAAATATATTCTCACAGTTCTGGAGGCCAGAACTCTAAAATCAAGGTGTCGGGAAAGCCATGCTCTCTCAAAAAGCCTGCAGGAAGATTTTTCCTTGTCTCTTCTAGCTCCTAGTGGTTGCTGGCAATCCTCGATGTTCCTTAGTTTATAAATGTATCACTCCAATCTCTGCCTCCATCATCTTCCCTATATCTTTCTATGTCTAAATTTCCTTCTCCTATGAGGACACCCCAATTGGATTAAGGCTCACCCCAATCCAGAATGACCTCATTTCAACTTGATTAGATTTGCAATGACCCTATTTCCAAGAAAGGTCACATTCATAGGTACTAGGGGTTAGAACTTGGACATATCCTTTTTTTGAGGACACCATTCAATCCATACCAGTCATGCTGTCCCCAACAGAACATATTGAGTGATAAGAACATGGATTCTGGAGCCCAGACTGCCTCAGTTTGAATACAGTTCTGCTCTTATTAGCTGTGTGATCTTAGACCAGCTACATAGCCTCTCTAGGTTTCAGTTTTCTTATCTGTAAAACAAGGATGGAAACAGCATCTTCACCACAGCAATAATCTGAGAGTTAAATGAGTTAATAAATATAGTGCCCAGAACATAGTAAGCACTATGTGTGTTTATTTAACAAAATAAGTTCTTTAGCCGTTCATCCTTTAGGTCTCAGCTTAAATGTACTTTCTCAGACAGGCATTTCATGATTTCCTCTCACTTCAAAGATAATTTATAATATTTATTCTTTTGTGTGGGTTTTTGTTGTTTGATGTGTGTTTTTTTTTTCCCACTAAGCTCTAAGTTTCATGAGAGCAGACTGTGGCTAGTTGGTTCACTCTACTCCTAGCACCAACAAAATGAATGTCAAATATTTGTTAAATGAATAAGTAATTATGAAGGGTTCAAGTTGGCAATTTAATTATTATGAATTTGTGGGGCTTTATTTTCTCTCTCTCCCGCTCTCTCCCACCCCACTCCGCACTCCTCTCTAGGAAACTTAGGAAAAGAATCAGTTCTAAATTCATAACATCCAGTCCTGGTTTGGTTTCCTTCTCTCTATAACTTCACAGAAGAATGGAGATGAATTACACAAGAGTGTTATATGAAAATCTGCCCCCAAAAACAAGAAGACAGAGATGAGAAACACGGAACCAAGTGGCAGGAGGGCACAGGGATAGTGAATCAGTAACAATTACAGTGCTTGGGGGTCAACACATGGCAAATATTTGAACCCGGTATGAATTTGTATCTATTAACAGGAATTTGTCCTTTATAATGAGCATGGGAAAGGGGACTGAGGGCGAATAAGCATAGTTTATGCCAAAGAAACTGCTGGCACTCTTCTTACTTCATTGTTTGTAATAAGTCTGGCACTGCCAACAGGTTAAGTATGTGGGACCCAGATTCTGCCATTTTTATCTACAGAAAAAGAAACGGATACTCCATTCTCCAGATAACACATGGAGCCTGAAGCCTCACCCAGGACTCATTACCTGCTTTCCAGATTGGGGCACTCCTTTTGCCACCTGGATCCTCTAGCTGCATCTGTTGCCAATACAAGTTACAAGATTAGTAGTCAAGGGCCGGCTGAGTGGCACGGTGGTTGGGCACTGGATTGGGAGGCCAGCGGCCCCGGTTCGGGTCCCACATATGGGGACCAGTGGCATTGCTCTCAAAAAAAAAAAAAAAGATTAGTAGTCAAAAACTACGTCATGTGATAGGTATTTTGGATATATTAATTAATTTAATCTCCCTAGAGCCCTTTTACATGGGTGGCATTAACCAAGGTGGCAGAGAGTAGGTGGCAGAGCCAGGATGTAACTAAGATCTGATTCTAAGGTTGAAAACTCACTTCGCCAGAACGGCCTGACTTGCAGTCTGACACGTTTGAAGTCATTAGTAAAAACTAGTACAGCAGTTTCTTCAAGTGTGGTCCGCAGACTCCTGCATCAGAATTACTGGCAGACTTTGTTAAAAATTCAGACTCCCTGGCCCTGTCCAAGACCGAAGGAATCAGCAGAGGGGCGTACTTCCAAAAGGCACCTCCAAGTCATCCTGTTGCAGAGCACCTATGAACGTAGGTCACTCTTACGCATGAGGAACACACGCACAGGTTATGGGCATTATTCAAAGACAAGAGCATACCGCCCTGGCTGACTTCAGTCCTCCTCAGCAGCCTGGAACCAAATCTGGTTCCGCAGTCGCCTCCTACTCTGCAGCCACAGAAAAGAACTCAGTGCGCGCTCCCTAGCTCTGGGCGGGGCTCCTGGAGGGGCGGGGCTCCTGAAGGGGCGGGGCTCCTGAAAGTCCCTCAGGCCCCGCGGCGCAGGGGCGGGGTTTTCCTTAATTCTGGCTTCTCCCCGCCGCGGTCCAGAACCCCGCCCCCGGCTCTCGACCCAATCAAACGGCAGGTTGCTGAAGCTCGGGGCCAATGTTCAGGGCCGTCCTTAAGTCCTCTTTGCAGTTTGAAACTGTCAGGTTGCTGCTAAGGTACCCGCCGTACTCACGGTTGTGTTGCCGACAACGCTGCGACGAGACGCGGACAGAGGAGTCCGGGTTCGTGGAGAACCGCGACGGTGGGTAGCTGCGTGCGCCCCGGGCCCACCCCGCGCCCCTGGCGGAGGCAGTGGAGTGTGATTTCAGGTGCCTCGGCCCGGACTTCCGCTCCCGGGGCTGCTACAGACCGGGCTGGGAACATCTTCCCCCAAGACGCGGGCCTTTGCGCTGCAGTGCGGAGCTGCAAGGTCCAGACCTTTTCCTCTCCAAGGCGTCCGGGAAGACAGGGCAGAAGTGAGGGGTGCCTGAAGTATAACGGTTACTGTCGCCAGAGGCTCTGGTCATTTGAAATGCAAGGGGGAAAATAACCATGTCTAACGCTTTATTGTTTTTAAGTAAGAATTTTATTAAAACAGGGATGGGTAGGAAGGTGATGGAAGAGAACTTCTAGCCCTTTGCTTCCTGGCAGCCTTTCCCCCTCTGCTTCTAGCCCCTGACGTGGGGGGACTGGTGCGCCCCTGATCCCTGCCTGCAGCCAGGCTCGGGGAAGGGCGCACGGACGGCACCCCGCTGCCAGCCTGCACGGTGATTGGCTCTTCCTCTGCCTCTTAGGGGTTCCATTTGAGTTCCTGGACCCCTCTTTCCCTAGCAAACAGTTACCAAGACGTGGTTTTATTGATCTGGCAATAGAGAAGTACTCAGAACTTTTTGTCTCGTGGTTTCGGATATTTAGGGTTAGAGAATATTGAAAATTTAAGGAATTGATGTACATCCTCCATCCAGTAAAGCAAGCTTCATTTTCCTCCTTGTTTCTGAACCTAGAAGCAGGAAAGAAAACGCTGATGTTGTAGACTTTCAAATCAACTGTCATACCTGTTGGCATCAAAGCAGGGCAGGTGAAGTATTTCTAGCATATTTTCCAAAAGTATAATAGTTGTTTTGTGTCTGCAGTATCTATATTCAGAAACTCTTTTTGAGGTCCAGCCATACCTTTCAGCTCATCCCCACTCCTATACCTAACTGGTCAGCAAACACATCCTGAAGGAAGAAGTGCATGAGAATAGAAATGGACCAAGTTACCGCATTAGTGTATGTGAAGTCATGTGAAGCAGCCACTCCTTGCTGCAGAGGTCTGGGCTCACTGTATCCTCCCTAACTGGCTGAATGAAAGGCAGTCACGCTGAGATTTAGTGTACTTATCAAGTGTGTACTCAGTAATACTCATTGAATAAAGTTGAAGTATCCTTTCCACAGTCTAGCCCCACATATGTTGCTTTTCTGATATTGCACTTTTCCCTGTGTTGGCCTTTTCTACTTCAGTTTTCTCTTCTCGTGCTTATTTTTCAGCCCACTGTGATTGAGACTTGTTCCACTTTCCACTGAAATTGTTCAGGAAAATATCATAGCAACTGCCTGATTGCCAAATTCAAGGGACTTTATTCAATTCTCATCTTTCTTTGACATGTGACTGATTATTCCATTCTCCAAGCTTTGGTGATAGTCCTACCGATCTGACTTCCTTTTCAGTCTTCTTTGCTGGCTCTTTTCTTCCCCTTTACATGTTAGTGGTTCTGGTCATAACCCTCTTCTCACTACAATAGTGGTCCTTATCTTTATTCGGGTTATAGTTCCCTCTGAACACACATCGGAAATTACAGATCCTCTTCCCAGAAAATACATATATGCATTTATACTGAAAATATTGCATACAGTTTGGGTGTATGGACTTCAGAATAACAACTCTTTCTCACACCCCTTTTCATAGGCGATCTTATCCTCTGCCTTTTTCAGCATTTCCCATGATGCTGACAATTCCTCAAACTTCATCTCCAACCTAAAACTCCAGTGCAGGCCTCCCACTTTTCTTATCTGCGGGAAGCATCATTCACATTGTAACCATTGTGAATGGCAGTCCTTGGGGTGGTGCATAGCATATACTGCGTACCTCCTAGTTCACATCAGTGCCTCACAGGTACCTCACACCCAAAATGTGTGATATTGAATCCATTGTTCTTCCTCCCAATCTGCTCATCTTCCTACAGTTCTTGCCTATCATCCAAGTATTGTAGTTACTCAAGCCAGACACCTGGAAGCCATCAACAATTCCACCCTTTAGTCCCTTAACCAATTATTGCTCATGATTTCTCATCACAATCTCTATTGCCATAACACAACTGTCTCATAGTTGTACCCTTCATCCACATCCCACTGCTGCCTCTTAGATTCAGGTCCTCATGTATTCCGTGGATTACTGCCAGAGAGAACACTTAACCTCTTGGACTACTGCAGTCATCTCTCTGTTGATCTCTCTTCAAGACTCCAACTCTCCAATCAATCCTGAAAGCTTCCAGAGTGATCTTTCTAAAAGACAAGCATGATCTGGTTATCACTTGTTTAAAACATTTTAATAACTTCTCTAAAATAAAGAGCAAACTTTTTAACATGACATAATCATGATCTCCCATGATCTGGCTTCTTCTAATGTGCCTGTTTCATCCTTAACCGAGTCTCATTTGCACCTTTTGCTTCAGCCTTATGAACTACTTACGTCCCTGGAATACATGTCTGTGCCTCTGTGTCTGCTTATGCAGTTTTCCTGCTGAGCATATCCTGATAGCTTTTATCTGCCTTTCAGGTCTCAACACCAGGCTCGTCTTCTCTATTAAAACTCTCTCTGCCTCCATTCCCACTTCTTCACATCCTCACAGTCTCACCCAGGAAAAATGGCTACTCCTACCTCCCTTCTTTGTACCTTTGTTGTTTTAGGATCTAAGCACTTTTTTTAATCATTCATTTATATTATGTACATATCTGGCCCTCTGTACAGATTCGAAGGTACTTAGGGATGAACTCTTCCTCTTACTTCCTCAGCAATGTCTTACATATAACTGATAGTTTAAATACTCACGAGTTGCCTTTTAAATAATTTATTTACATGTTACTAAAAGTACTTTACTTTTTATTTTTTGGTTGAGACTTTCAACAATTTCTCTACGTGTGTTTTAGAATCTGGTGTTTTGTATAGGCTTGCTTTTCTTAAAATAATACTCCCAAAAGGTAAGTTTCCCAAGCAGAGAATTTGCACAAATAGTTCACTCTCTTGGTTCAGTATCTTCAAAGAGGTGCATCCAGGTTGTCACACATTGTTGAAGAACAATGATCACAGTATATTCTCAACAGCCCCATTGCAGGTTTTTCTGAGGCGCCTCCTCTTTTCTTGAACCTTTCATGTATTTGTCTCATCTCCTTCACTCCCTTATAAGCTCACTAATTTTGGGAATTGAGTCTTTAACTGTTTTTTCTTGTGCGGTGATTTTGTCTATGGGTGCTCAATATGTTGAATGATTTTAACATAGCACATGATTATTATTTATAGGTTCGGATGATTATATATATATATATATATATATATATATATATATATATATGAAACATTTTATTCTAAATATTGAGGGAAAAACTAAAGTTAGCTTCTACTGTTTTTTAGCATCTGTGTAGAATGTCATCAGATGAGGAGAAATGCTCACTTCCAGCTACACAGAATGACTCCAACCGAGGCAGCGCTGCCTCTTCAGATCTTCAGGTAGGAAGACGTATCTAAGTTTTTATGACGTATTTATTTTCACCAAGTAATAATATGAGGGAAAACTACAAATACATATTTCATGCATTCATGCCATTTACATTTATAATTATCATGTATATATAAAGTATAATGTATGTCAAATTATATCAAACTTTGGGAATTATTTTACAAACTTGGGGAAATGTCTTACACTGTATTCACTTTTCAGAAAATAATCATGAGCTCTACAAACAGCAGCCTTTGTACAAAGGCTTCAAACAACGCAGTGAGAGGAGAGAGGCTGAAAATCTCAAGAAACACTTTTTTCTTGGAATTTTGTCATTGTAGCTATCTCTTATGAATGCTGCTTTCACTATAATGCAGATTAATGCAGCATCAAACCATGCAAAGTTTTGAGGCCCTAGATTCCCTGGTGTTCCAGGTTCTAGGAGTAGCTGCTGTTGCCACAGCAATCAGAACATTCCGCGGCCCAAGACCTAGACAGTGGCAGATAAATTGACTACAGAAGGTGTGGTTTTCACATAAAATTGTTCTAAATTTCTTTTATTTCTGAATTTTTTATCATCAAAAATATGGATTCAGATTTCTAGAATAGATTTTAATTGAGGGAATACTGACGTGGTGCTCGTATATCTTGAGTTTTATAGTTCTGTCACTTAAGAGGAAAAACACTGGACATTATGTTTACGTTAAGTTCAATAAACTTTTATTGGCACTGTATAATATGAGAAAAGCTTTAGGAAAATATTTTATGAAACAAAATGTGTTCCTTTAATTGAAATTACAGATTTGGACATTGGGAAGCTATTTTTAAAATCTGTGACTGTTTACTAGGATAAAAGTAGTCTGGAATGTGACAGATGTTCCATCCTTGCCTTCCCCTCCCATTTAGTGCCATCTTTTTAGGTGATAGTACTTTCCTGCACCCTTCATCTCTCCCTGACCCAGACTTCTTTCAAGAGGGAACTGATTAATTCATTTATACTTGTGATGTTGTGATTTATAATAAGAAATATATATTTGGTCTTCATCCATGCTGCTGGCACAGAGCTCCTAAGACCGTTGGGATGTCTTAAGTGATGGGAGTCATAAAGGTGTCTTTTGTTATGAGGTGACTTTTGAACCCTCACCTAGAGGGGGGCTGGTTGCCACAGGAACCATGTGATTAGAGGGCTGGAACTTTCACTTCCATCACTCCCAATCATCAGGGATGGAAGAGGGACCGGAGATTGAGTTCAATCACCAATGGTAGTGATTTAATTATCCATACTTATGTAATGGAGCCTCCATAGAAACCCAAAAAAGAGAGTTCAGAGAGTTTCTGGGTTGGTGAACATGTGGAGATGCTGTAACTGTCATGCTAGGAGAGGGTGTGGAAGCTCCGTGCCGCTTCCCGCATACCTTTCCCTATGCATCTTTCCATCTGGCTGTTCCTCAGTTGTATCCTTTTATAATAAACTGGTAATACTCGTATAGTAAGTAACATGTTTCTCTGAGTTCTGTGAACCATTCTAGCAAATTAATTGAACCTGAGGAGAGGGGGTCATTGGAACCTCCAGTCCGTAGCTGGTCAGTCAGAAGCACAGGTGACCTCCTGGATTTACAACTGGCATTTGAAGTTGGGATTGGGGGCAGTCTTGTGGGACTGAGCCCTTAACTTGTGTAATCTGGTGCTAACTCTGGTGGGCAGTGTCAAAATTGAGTTGAATTATAGGACACCCAAGAATTGCTTTTTGGTGGTGAGGGAAAACCCCTCACATTGTAATTGTTGGGTCCAGAATCCTTTAGTACTAAAATGTAAACACCTGGTAAGGTCTCTCAGTTTTTGTGTGTGTGTTAGAAGACAAAGCTTTACATCAGAAGAAGAAATGTCTAGAGTAGAATTTAAGAGAGGGAGGGGAAGAATCTTCTAGACATGCCAGAAATCATTTTGTGTTATTGGTTACCTGCTTAGAATGTCAGCCCAGCTAAGATTCCGTTTATTAGTAACCCTCAACTTAGGACCCTACTGGTTTTTGACTACAGTTGAAAACCTGCCCGTGTTCCATTGGAAACATTTCAAAATATAAATACCAAAAAATGATATTCAGAATAGCATAAAACAGCTATATACTTCTATGTATAGTAAATATGTAAAACCTTTGTTGTTCTTTTGCCTGAGTGTCCATTGTGACAGTGTTATAAAACATTATTTGTTATTGGCTTCTTGTAGGAAGAGTATGAAGAATTGCTTCGTTATGCTATAGTGACTCCAAATATTGAATCAGGTGCTTCCCAACCGTCTCATTCTAAGGGAGAAGTGGTGCCAGATGTTAGATTTCCTACTATAATTGATGACATTCTTCATGATCAAGGTTATGTATATTTTTCAAGATATCTTAATTTAAGGTGTTATTTGAGCTTATTAATGCTGTTGACTTATATGATTGTAAAAACGTTTCTCCAGTGATTGTTCTCAATCAATGGTGTGTATCACTATTATCTGTGGAAACTTTTTACAATTTAATATATTATTCTTGGCTCTTATATGACAGCTGGATTTTTATTGGAACTTAATTTGACTATTACCTTTACGAAAGTAATAAAGCAGCACTGTAGCCATTGTAAGTCTCTTAGTGGGATGTGTTGCATCTCTGCCCTTGTTTCAATGGTTGTATGCTAGGATTATCTTGGAAACTAAATCTCAAGCCTCCAAATTAAAAGTGGCCCATAGGTATCCCTTAGAACCCCTTAAATTTATGAACCATGTGCTAGAATTTTGTCAGCAGTATTTATATGGGTGTGGAAAACTGTTTAATTCAAGCAGTTCACCACAAAGGGGAACCCATTTTTGGAATAATGTCAGTGACAGAATTGAGAACTAATACAAACCAGGATGTATGTTGATAGATGAGTAAAAGGTGGAAAAAGGAGGATAAGGCTCCTTTTACCTACCTGTTTCTTATTCAGTAACACAAGGTCCCAAACAGCTTGCTCTAAATAAGTGTTCTTTCAAAGGGAACCGAAATCCCTCCTAAAACAGCCCTGATGATAGGCAGTGATCAACAATAGGTAGGACTCTAAGGAACCCTCCTTAAAGGCACATGACGCAGCCTACTCACAGTCAGTAGGTTCCTGGGTTTCTGCTAAGTCACAGCCCTAGTGTTTGTTGTCTCTCTCCCTCTGTAGACATGGAGTTTTCATGGCTCCTCAATCTTCGGCATACTACATTGGATTAACACATAAACCACAATCTTGAAATACATATATTTATTCTACCACTGAAACATTCTGACACTAAACATTTTCTACCCAAATTTTATTGCTCTTCAAGAGATATTACCCTTGATTTATTCATTCTACATCACTGATCTTGACCCTGTTTTGATGACTCTGGTGCCTTAACATGGAATTCTTACTGAGCAAACCCAAATAAAAGTACTGCCAGACTCTCTTGTAAATGTAAACAAGCAATCACTGTGTTAGCCCTCTAAACCTCTATCCTTACGGTAGTCACCAGAAGCTTGTTTCCTTTTCCACTGGCTACAGTACTGCTCTACGTGCCAGCAACACAGCACAGGAGTGCTTTCCTTGCCCCAACTCTGCCACCTTTCAAGGTAATCACTTGGAATTTAAGACCCCTGCCCTTTCCTAGCATGTGAAATAGTATTTATTTGTTTATGCTCTGCCTTTACCAAAATGGATTTGAGCTCTAAGCATGCAACACACGGTGACTTTAGATAGCCTGATTCACACAGAGACTTGGCTATGTTAATTTATCATCCCATTCTCTTATCTTGGCATTGCCGCTGCTTGCCATAAGCAGCAGGGTGTGTCAAAGTTGGCAAAGTCATTCTTGTGAGGTTTTTCCCAGTTTCCTTTTCAACATATATTGACTAAAGTTTCCTGAGGTAAAAGTAAAGATGTCCCTGTTTTAGGGGAACCAGTGTCACTTTAGTTTGATTGCAGCTAGTGAAAAGCAGCAGGCCCCAGGAAATGCCCAGTGTTGTAAGATATTGGGTTGTTGGAAAAGTCATGACATATTTTTCTGTTTTTCGTTGGAAAAATGTGTGATGACTTTTCCGATATGTCATTTATTCACTGATTCTCAGTATGAGCTGAATGCCAGAGTACACTGAATTCTTTCATCTACATTTGGTGGGTGAAATTGAGCTTATTAATGATACAATAAGACTTTTTTTTGTCTCAGATATTTTTCTTTATTCTTGTTTTTTGTTTTAATATTCCTATATCTCTAGCATGTTGTATTATATTTTCCTTGTTCTAAAATCTTATGTACCTTAACCTTCTTAAATTAGATGTGTGTGATTAGGCATTTTATTTAAGAGTGCTTTGGTTTAATTAAAAAAAAAAAAAAAAAAGAACACCTCTTTCTTTTCAGCAGGAAATAGCCCTATAGCAAGAGAAACAAGGATGGACATTGGAAAAGGATGTGATTTAAATATTTCAAGTCATTCAAAGACAGAAGGTATGACTTTTCCTTACCTTGTTTTTAGTAATATACAAGTTTGTGGTTTGATGAGTATTATCTGTGTGATAAGAGGAATGATTTCAGCATATTACTTATTGGCAGGATCTTAAAATACTATTGTTTCTAATTTGTTAATACTATTTATATAATAAAAATAGAACACTTTTCTTACTATGTGATTCAATGTTATTTAATGTAGGGGCCATTTAAGCCACCATATAGGAAATGCTTCTATCCTTTAGTTTCCTCACTTATAAATAAAAGGCTTGGACAATGTAATCTCTGAGGGACCATCCAAGTTCTCAAGTTACATAAGTCTGGTTTTTTTGTTTGTTCGTTTGTTTTGAGGGCAGTGTCACTGGCCCTCGTATGTGGGATCCGAACCGGGGCCACTGGCTTCCCAAGGCAGTACTTAACCACTGCGCCACTCAGCCGGCCCAAGTCTGTTTTTTTTTAAGTGAATATATAAAAAAAAAAAATCAGTCTATTGCTTTTCCCATGAGTGCAGATCAGATGGTAAAACCTAGTAAAAGAGAGTATTCATGTACTTTGTCATTCTGCCTTATTTTTTAAGTTCCTAAACCATCTTCAGACTATGTAGGCAGTGTTTCGACTATCTTGAACCATTTGTTGATATATTTTTTTAATGCAAAAACAAATATAGTAGGGAATGGTTTTTCCTTTTGCAAAAAATTCTTGAAAGATTTACCTTTAAGTAACAAATTCTATAGTAGATTTATCTTTGATTCATTCAGTAAGGAAGAGAGAAAAGCCCTTCAGTCTTAGTTCTAGGATCCTCATAACAAAAGTGAGATATATGAGAAACGATGATGGATAGTGTCTAATTCTAACATACTTGTGTGATAAAATAGTAACTTTTCTTCTCAATCCAGCAAACATGTGTGATAAAATAGAAACTTTTCTATTGTGTGCTTTATCAAAATAGATACCAGTTCTTTTTCTGGCTCTAGCTCTCATTCCCATCTCCACCTCCCATGTATATGGGCAAGGGATGGGAATTAGTGTGTGTGTGTGTGTGTGTGTGTGTGTGTGTGTGTGTGTGTGTGTGTGTATCACCTATATGTTGAAGGCAAATAGGGTGTCTTACAGTTGAGTACCTGATAAAATAAATTACTAGTCTTTTTCTACTTATAGTGTTGATTTTTAGTAGTATTAAAACCCATCCCCATGTTTTACATAAAGTAATAATGACCTATATTCAACTACTCTGACCTTTGACCTTGGTCAATTATTTAACCTTTGTGAACCTCGGTTCCCTCATCAGTAAAATGGAGATAATAATACCCATTTCTTAGGGTAGCATGTATTATGAGAGCTAATCCTTATAACGTTTTTATTACAGGAACATACAAAGCATTTAGTAAATGATGATATGATATACCTGAATGATAGTTTCGGCTCAGGCTGGACCTTGATTCATGAAGCATCCTTATTTAGGAAGAGGAGGGAGGTTTAGGAGCCATCCCATGCTGGTCCGTCCTTAATCAGTGACAATACTGAAATAAAAAGTAGCAAGATTAAGACACTGAATGGTCATTTCTCTGCATTTTTCTCAGCCTCCACAGTAATTGATATTTTCTAGCCTTGAAGTATAACTCCTCACCCATTTGGGTTATTTTCAATTTGCTTTGACCGCGACAACTTTCTTTTTATTCTAGAGTCATCACCAGTGTCATCACCAAGGAAGCCTTCTAACCCGGTCATGGATTTTTTCAGTTCAAATCTTTTAGATGACTCCTCCTCACCAGAGTCTAGTTCTAGTCATGCAGGTGTCCATGAAATAGTTGTGGGTGATTTTCTTATTTCTGATGAAAATCTTCACAAGGTGGAAAATGTACTTGATATTTGGAGTTCAGGTCTTAAGGTAATACAGTTGTTCAATTAGTATAACAGTTTTGCTCTTAATTTTATTGCTCATTCTTTTCTTTGAATTAAAAGGTGTTTTTGGTTTTTTTTTAAATCTTTTCAGTCCAATGTCTTAAATCTAAAACTGTGCTTCTCAGTCTTTAATATCCAAGCAAATCACATGGGGATCCTGTTGAACTGCAGTTTATTCAGTCAATCTTGATGAGGGCCCGAGATTATGTATTTCTGACAAGCTCCCAGGTCATGCCACTGGTCAGAAACCATACTTTGAATAGCAAGATTTTAAATAGTTGCTGGAACAGCTCTGCATGTTGCACTGAATTTCTCAGATGTTTTGAAAGACTTGGCCTGTGTGTGAGTGAGGCACCCATTGAACCTATACCATATCATAGCTATGACTAACAGAAATGTCTCCTTTTACGTGAAACACAAAGTCCAGTTTTAGCAATGTATATTCATTTTATATACACTCTTATAGAAACCATAATATGTAACCGATAAATCTGTAAAAATTGAATTTTATTTTGGTGATGTTAGTGGTCTTTAAGTAAAACAATGTATTACAGAAATGGCAAGGGGTTTTTGTTTTTTTGGTTGTTTTGTTTTGTTTTGCTATTTAAAATATAACTGAGAAAATGACCCTTTTTTTTTTGAAGCATAGTTTAAGAAGCTGAGTATTCACATGCATGGAGAAATTAGAATCATGAGAGTTCTGTAGCGTCTATATTTCTCTGTTATTTGAACCTTAAATTCTTGAAATAATCTTTTAGTCCATTTTCTGCCATTTTCCCCCCAGGGAACAGGTTTCATACTTCTAATAATGGTTGTAAATCCATCAGAGTCGTACACCACCAACCATTTAAATTGTCCCATGTTCAGTTAATCATATTGTTATCTAATTTTTGATTAACATGATTATTTGGTCTTTTTACTTATGTCAGTCAGAAGGATGAAAAGGGATCAGACTTAACAATTTGTTGTAAGATGGCTATTGTGGTAAATGATTTGGGGAGAGAAAGCATCAACTGCCATGGTTTGCCTATCCAGCTCTGTCTAATAAGTTCTCAGTTCAATGTCTCAGCCTAGGCCATTGTGCTACATTTCTTTTTTCCTGGCCCATCTTAATATGGCCATGTAAGTCCTTGAATAAAAAAAAAAAAGACCTGTTTATTAATGAATGAGACATGAAATTTTTTTTAAATGACAAGATTTCATACAAAATAACTTAAAATAGGAAACAATTCATATCCTTAGTATGGTGCATATGAATTAAGAAGAGCTGTGACTTTCAGACTTGTGAATGTTTTTATAGGTATCTTTTTTTTAATATGTCTTATGTTGATTCCTTGTTCTGATTTTTTAAAAATGTTTCTTCATTTCAGTGTGAACAGTATTAAGGAATAAACTTCTTAATTGTCATAGTGTGTTTATTTTTCAGACAAACATCATATCTGAACTAACTAAATGGAGACTTAATTTTATTGATTGGCACCGCATGGAAATGAAAAAAGAGAAAGAGAAACATGCAGCACATTTAAAACAACTGTACAACCAGATCAACAGCTTGAAGGAGCTGCAGAAAACCTATGAAATCTCCATTGGGAGAAAAGATGAGGTCATATTTACATTTCTTTTAAACTGATATTCAATAAATGTCTTGCTAGCTAATAAATGCCAGAAACTGATTATTTAGGTCATGCAAGATACAAAGGGACGATTGCTTCAGAAACTGGTAGAAAAATAGATGTATAGATATACAATCTATTCTTCCTATTAAACATGCCAGGGTCACGTCATTTTATCTTTGCGATCAACTTCAGTGTGCTTGAAGTTTTGAAAGTGCATGCTAAATATGGGAACACTAGTTTTTTTCTTCCCGGTCTTTTCTTCCTAACTGTCCTTAAGAGAACATCAGGGAAGTACATTACCCACCCTTTAAACCATCATTTTAGGGGTCATTTTAAGCATCTCACATTCTATCTGTGATGTGTCTTTATTCACTGATGAAGTCTTTTCTTCTTTTATTGATAAACAGATATTATTTCACTTTCCATTAGCCTGGTAAGAACCTGAGAGTAAGATTCAGGTCTGTGCTAATTTTATGCCTCCAGACAGCAGATGGGTAACAAATCTGTGGCTGCCCCCAGGAGGATGGTGGCTTTCCGAGAAGAGGGACTCAGCAGACACCTCAGCTACTTGTCTGCAGATGTAGTACTGACTGTTTAATGAACTAGATAAAGATTATGGGTTTGGTTTTTTTAATATACATTTCTTTTGGTGTTGCAAGATATAATATAAAGTGGACCATTTTTCATAGTTTACTTTTTTGAAACAGTAGATACTAATGTCAGTCAAATTCTCTGTTACCCTCAAAACTCTGTCCTAAGGTTTTTAAATATTTAAAATTTAAATGTTTTAATTTCAAAGTATCACACTCTAAAAGAGTATACATATATGTCCAGTTTTTTAAAATGAATAAAGTGAAGAGCTGTGAACCACTATGCAGCTTAAGAAATAGAATATTACCAATATTTTAGAATGTGTGCCCTTTTCCACATTTGAAAATTATTTTAAAAAGAACCCGAATAAATGTCTCTAAGTAAATGTGCCTGATTTACTAAATCTGTTTTTAATGTGGTCATTTTACAGATAATATTTCAGTTACTGAGTTCTTTATGAGAGAATATTGTCTTAGGATTTAAAGGCTTCATAGAATTCTTTTTAAAGAACAAGAATAATATCACTGAAGAAGTACATCAAAGAATAAAAATTATTTGCTATTATGAGTCTGTTGAATCCAGAAAATCATTAAACAGTTATTGAGCAACTTCTAATCCAAAGTACTGAAGACATTTAGGGACTAGGAAGTTATTTAAAATGTGGTCCTTGCCCTCAATTCTACTCAATAAAGACTTTTTGTATATATAGCAAAACTTTCAAATTTATGGTTGTTTTTCTTGAACTAAATGTCAATGACCATATTAAATTTCATATATGTATACTTTTTTGGGTGTTTACTAAGATGCACATAATGAGATTTCTTTCTTCTTTTGTTCCCCTTCATTCATTGATTTGTAGTATATTCACGTGGGGGAAGTTTTTGGTCTTTTTTAAAGATAATAATAAGGTTATCTGGGTGAATATCATAGTTCCGTAGCTATTCTCTATAGCATTTTTTGATACATGAGAAAATCACTGTACCAGTTGCTTTTATTGTAACTTCACAATAATTGGGTTAATTGCTGTTTACAGGTGATTTCTAGCTTGTCTCACGCGCTAGGCAAGCAGAAGGAAAGGATAGAGTTGATGAGAACATTCTTCCACTGGCGAATTGGCCATGTCAAATCCAGACAGGACGTAAGTGTGAAAACAAAAAGGCGACTGACAGATATTAGACTTCTAAACTCAACAGTGTTTGGGATCACATATTAGAACTTTTGTTAAGTCAAAGAAAGACTTATTTTCTAATAAGTCAAAATGAATTTACAATTTAATAATGTTCTTATATCAAAGTAATTTGATTTTGGTGTAGTTTGGGGGAAAAAAATACCTCTTATATTTTATAGACCTATTCATATATCATTTCCTACTTCATAGTAGGTTAATAAGTATTGTACCTAAGTACAAATGCCCTGGTACTAGAGCCCCTTTAACAAATTTGACCTCCGGTGTGATTATGTGGAGAAAGAATGTGTAATCTTTAACATATCATATGCTTTCTATATTGTTTCTACTTCAGAAGTGCCTGAACATGTCCTCTTCATAAAGAGGCAGTACTATATTTATACATTATAAAATTGTATAAATGTTTGTTATGTCAATTTGCCTTAGATGAGAATTAAAGAAATACATGTCTGGGCTGGCCTAGTAGCGCGGTGGTTAAGTGCTGGCTTGGGAAGCCAGCGGCCCCGGTTCAGGTCCCACATATGAGGGCCAGTAACACTGCCCTCAAAAAAAAAAAAAAAAAAAAGACATGTCTGTATAGCTTTTTAAAAATTATTTTTATCTTGTATATAAACTTGAACATCGTTTAATTATATAAGAGCTGAATCAGTATATCAGATATAAATATAAACTGAGAGTAGTAAATTATTGTATCAACAGTGGATAATATGAATATGTGTATATCCCACAAGAAGACAGAGTACAGAGACTCAAAAGTATAGGGGATGATATATATGTAATTTTTTTTGTTCATGTAATGCTCAGGTAAGTCATGGAGTAATCTTAGTGCATTTTTAGTTTCAAAAGATTAATATTTAAGGAAAAGGCTATTACTATCATGGGATAGGATTTCTCCTTTAAGAATAGTTCTTAGAAAAAAAAAGAAAGAATAGTTCTTATTAGTACTTGCACTTTTTTGTTAATCCCAATAGATTAAATCTACATTAATCATACTGAAAAGAGCTATTCTAAAGTGAGTTTTTATACTATATTTTGGAAGTTATTTATCAAGTGACACGAAAGTATATTATGTTTAAATGTTAGCTGAAACAGTGGAGGTGGCCATCACTTTTTGAATAGCTTTTCAAATTTAAGAAAATCGAAAATTGGAACTTCATCTTCAAAAGAATTTAAATTCATTGATAAAAGAAGAATAGCATATGTTCCTATTTAGATCAGTTTGGCACTGTATGTGATGGCAAAATATGTAAATTAAATTAGTCTCACTTATGGTGATGATCAGCAAGCTGAAGAGAAGATGGTCATCAAATCAGTGCCATCGGAGGCCATAGCCACCACCCTTCTGCCTTCGAGGAATTCTCTGTTGTTCTCTTAGTTGTGCTTTCAGCTAAAAGGTCACCCACATTCAGAACTAAAGTGGCAAGTGGGAAGTTACTCATTTTCTTTCATTTGTTTTATTTGTCTCTTTTTCCCCTAACTTGATTAGTTACATAAAAAAATGCTGTAATGGATAAGAGCTTGGGCTTCGGAATCAGGCACGGCTGCTTTTCCCTTTCTGCTATGTGACCTGGGCAGGTTACTTAACCTCTCTAAGCCTGTTCTCCTATCTGCAGATAAGAAAATATGATTACACAGGATTAAATGATCATGTTTGTACACTGCTTACCACAGTGTTATGTTTCTTATTATAACTGCCAATCTATTTACCAGTTCACTGTGTTTTGAGGTTGTATATACTTTCATTTAGGTTTATGAAGGTAAACTAGCTGACCAGTACTTCCAGAGAACTTTGCTGAAGAAAGTCTGGAAAGGCTGGCGTTCCATAGTACAAAAGCAGTGGAAAGATGTGGTGGAACAGGCTTGTCAAGCAAGAGCTGAAGAAGTCTGTGTCCAGATTTCCAATGATTATGAAACCAAAATGGCTGTGGTAAAACTTCTTTTTTTAAAATTTTCACTTTCCTTTAATAAAATAAAAAAGATGGGTAGCATCACTCACTATTAATTTATAGTTAGGTAGAGTAATCCATTTCTCTAGTTCCATTTAATGCAGTATAGTTTCAAATAAGTCTGTTTGACTATTTGGGAAAGAACAACACTAATAAGTCAAACTTACAGACTTATTTATTCTTTCAAATAGTTATAACTCTGGCCTCCAAACTGGTGTCAGATATCTTGTATGTAAACTTCTCTTGAAAATGTAAATCACCCACAGGTCCTTACATCTCTAATAAAGCAAACTTTGTTATGCAGCTTTTGGCTTTTATTCTTTTAGCCAAGAATTAAAATCAAAAACAAAAATGTTTATCATCGTGTTAATTTAAATAAACTTTGTTCTTATAAGGTTGATATAAAGCATCTGTATATAAATTAGAATTATTTCTTCATTGACTTTAGTAATAAAATTAACATTGTTTCCATGGAAAAACGTCAGACTCAAAATGAAATAAAAACCATACTGAGGAATGCAGTAGGCCTTTTGAAATTGAATACTAAAAGGAAAAAAATATTTCATCATTATAGTACTAATTTCTCAATGTTAAAAGTCAATTTCAAGGGCTGTCTGAGTGGCTCAGTTGGTTAAGAGCTCGCTCAAGAGTGCGAGCTGAGCTCTGAGCAACAGCAGTTCAATGCCCAGCCCGAGCTGAGCTGCCGCTGAGCTGCCAGCAGGTGGCTGGATGGCTCCACTAAATTTAAAAAAAAAAAAGCCAATTTCATAATACAGATATTTTTCTGCAATTCAAAATGGCATGCAAAAAATGGAGTCCCTTTAGATTTGGTCTATGGGAAAGTATTTGTACCTAATGTCATTTTGTACTTTAAATTCTATAGTAACATTTAGTTTTTTAAAATTCTATTAAGATTGCAGGCATTTAGGTATTTTGTTCTTTGTTTTTTGTTTTTTCTGAAATGCTGAGGGCTGTCTATGGCTGTTAATATATTTTGTTTAATATCCTACATAAAAGCTTTATGGTAAGAAATGACATGTCTTTTGTATAATTAAAACACATCAGCAACCTTCAGTGGGACTGGTATAAAATTCCCATTGTTTGAACCTTGACTTTATGGTTAAGAATGAAAATGGTTTGTTGATGGAGATGCACCTAAAAATAAATTGAGACACATAGCTGTAGAAGTGTACAGTAAAGTGTTCTTAGTATTTCACATAAAAATAACTTCATAGTGTAAGTATTTTTTAACAATATCCTTTCTTGTATTTCTTGTGTTTCTTTCTTGTATTTCTTGTTTTTAAAAATTCTCCTTATTAGTTATCTGGAGCTTTGGAAAATGCAAAAGCTGAGATCCAAAGAATGCAGCATGAAAAAGAACTCTTTGAAGATTCCATGAAGAAAGCTTTCATGAGGGGTGTATGTGCACTAAATCTTGAAGCCATGACTATATTTCAAAACAGAAATGATACAGGTTGGTATTTTACTTAAGATTCTCGGTCTACTTTCAAAAAGGAGTTGTGGGCCGGCCGAGTGGCTCAGTTGGTTAAGAGCTCGCTCAAGAGTGCGAGCTGGGCCCTGAGCAACAGCGGCTTGAGGCCAGCCTGAGCTGAGTTGCCATTGAGCCAATAGGTGGCAGGATGGCTCAGCTAAAAAAAAAAAAGGAGTTGAGATTTCAGTGATTTGGTATGCTCTACAGTACTAGTTTTCTGCAATAGATATGTCTTCTCCAGGCACTGTATTTTTTATTTTAGTGTTGTAGCCAGTTTTAAATCTGTTGTGAAAATTCACTCCCTCATGGTTACTTAAGGTGTCTTAGATCTGAGCAAGTAAACTGTTAACTCTTAAGTATTTAAGCTCAATGTCACATTAATGCTTTGAATATATAACATTTTTAAGGCTATTTAATAATTATAATGCCTCTAAGTGCAAAATTTCTATTTTTGTTTTTTCCTAAGTAGCCAAATTCCTTGGACTGTTTTGTTGGTTAAAGAATTCTTATCTAGTCATGGTTTCCCATTTTGTTTAATTGCTTGTTTTCCAGTTTAAGAGAAACCTCAACTAAAACTCATTTTCAACAATTATAAATATAGGACTGACTATAGAAGTTAAAAAAAATAATTTTGTTTCAAGAAAATCCATGTATTGGATGGGATCTGAGTGGTGTGTCATAGTTTCATCAGCATGACATAGAAGAGCCCATGACTAGAATCCTTTGCCACCAATTTACAATGAGGCCTATTTTCCTTATGGGGTTTTGATTTATTTCTCTGAACAAAGAAGATAATATAAACCTTCTTTACTTGCTTACTAAGGGGTTCTTGGAATAAAGTGAAATATACCCGAAAACACTTTAAAAGTACTTTACAGTCACTATATAATTACTGTAGTCTTAATTCAAGTCACCCTCCCATATTTCATGCCAGTACATGAACATTTTTGCAGTATGCCTTGTCGTAAATCCTATTTCAGACTCATAGTTAATTTATCAATGCGACAATTTCATTTTGTAACATCATTAACGTGGTTTCATTCCAGTGAATAGCTTCACTGTGCTCTTTGTGCCCTCATTTTAAAGCATCAACAGACATTTATTATTTGGCAGTTTCTTTTTTTTTTTTTTTTTTTTTTTGAGGGCAGTGTCACTGGCCCTCATAAGTGGGACCTAACCGGGGCAGCTGGCTTCCAAAGCCAGCGCTTAACCACCACACCACTAAGCCGGCCCAACAGACATTTATTATTTAAATTGTGCACGTTGTGGATGGTAGTGAGTTAAGGCAAGTTGTTTTGTTTTGTCTATGTAACAGTTGAGGTGTGTGGCACAAATGTAGGTTAGAACCATAGAATCTCAAACAGTTTATCTTGCTGATACCCCAAGGTATGCTTGATTTCTCCAATAAATGGTCTTTTAATTGAGTATCAACACTGAAAACGAACTCACCACCTCCAATGATAGAATAGTCTGCTTTCAGTTCTAATCGTTAGCAAACTATATGTATTAAATTGAATAATTTAATTATCTAATTAGAAGATATATTGGGTTCTACAAGTAAGGTGCCAAATTATTATTAGAACTTCTTACATGTAATTACAAGAAACCTGTTTTTCATAACCTACTGAAGAAGGGTATGAATTGCCTTTGGACAGAGTGTTTCACCAACTTTATTAATTGACCATATTAAATTTTAAATTCAAATACAGCTATGACTCCTACATGCAAATATCCATAATAGGATTTGGAGAAAATGTATTCTGATAACTACCCAACATGATTTGTTTTGTTCCTCTTGCTTTTATATCTACCATCATCTGCAGCTAATGCCAAGTTCTGGGAACCCAACTGTTTGAGGCCTTGTGTTTTGTTTATCGTAACAATGAGGGATAAAGATGGCAGGAAGAGTAAGGCACACAACTAAGCAATAGTGTGGTGGAGCTACCAAAGGCACAAGTTCAGTGTCATCTAATGGGGATTTGATGTGTGATGTTTAGGTTTTGTAGCATTTTAATAACAGCTATTTTAAAAAATTTTTCAATTCTCACAAGAAAATAAATTACATCTGGCCCCCTTTCTTCCCTTAAAACAATGGCTTTTTACAATGCGATTTTTAATAATGTGAAGTTCCTGATGTCCCTGTCTTATTAGAGCAAAACAAACACTTGATATTTTTATTTGTCTTGATCTCTGCTGTCTGTCATCTGCAGTACATCTCATGCTGTGCAATATCCTAAAGCTTACATGTTGTAAATTAGAATTTTCTATGAAGGAGGCAAAATGTGACAATAAAAATGGCCTTTAAAATGATACCTGCCAATTTTTAAAGAATTTTAGGAACAGTAGAAAAATACTTCACAACTGAAAAAATTTATCCCAGTTAAAGCAAGAGTAATTAATAAAACTTACAGTTATGCAACTAACAGGAACTGCATACATCAGCCCACATTAGTGAGAGCTGGTCACCTGCCTCTCTTCCATGGAGTCCCAAAGCCAGATCTGGCCTGTGGACCGGTCCCACATCTGATACGAAGTCTACCAAACACCTAAAAAGAGACAGAATCACTTTCCATCAAAAACATGTTACATCTCAGTGGGGTGGGGCGGAGGTGGATTTCAAAGCAAAAGCAGTATATTGAATTAGTCCCTTTCATCAGATGACTTCAAAGGACCATTATAATCCTCATTAAACTTTATTAATGAAGTAACTATTACTCTATGTTATATAAAGATGGTCTAAGAAAAGGACTTACACAGAAGCCCAAATTTCTAGGTGGAAAGAGGACAACATATAAAACCTTTTAAACATAGGGTTACATCCTCTATTCAGATATTCTGAAACTCTCAGTGACTGAATTGTAAAACTCACCCAGTGTTGGTACCACATAGATATAGTCTTAAGTGGAGATTTAAAGCAAATTCCATTACTGGGAGGGAAAAATCTAAAGTAGGACCCTTTGTCCTAGCTTCTGGAAGTTGATGTTACTCCTTTGAGCTAAGGGTTGAGGTTCAGAACGCTTTGAAAGAAGGTTACTATATGTGTATCAAAAATTGGTTAAGTGTGCAAATACGCATAAGCTCTTAATTCTTGACTTCTATAATCTTCCTAAGTCTCTTCCTTTACTTCTTTTAAAAGTCAAATTTTACTTATTTATTATTGTTTGCTGAAAAATCAAAATACATTGTTAGGATGGGAGCCATGTATAGAAATGATAGGGTATGGTGATAACACAAAAGTATTATAAAGATGTAAGTACCGGGCCATTTATTAGGATAGCTGAATGAAATAATGCAAAAAGACAAATCCTTAGGCTCATTGTGACCATATTGTAATGGCTGTGATGGCAATACACTGTACTCAACGGAGGTCCTGAGTACACAATTGTTACCTTTCTCGTGAGAGTAAATCATTTATTAGCTTTCACATGGAGTGGTTAATGCTGACATTAAGCAGTTAATACTGACAAACATTCACTGGACATTGTATCCAATATATGACAAATTTCTACATTTCTGATAAGACCAAATTGTAGTTATTATGTATTTTTATTATTGGGATCAAAGTAATCTTAAATTGGAAGAATTTTACTGAAATTAATTTGTGCTTTATAGGGACAGACTTCACAAATAATAATAAGGATGAGTGCGGGACTGGTGTTCAAGGAAAGGAACATTCTTCTCATTTGGATCCTTCCGCTACGTGCGGGCCCTCGGCGGTTGCGCCAGCGCCGTCCCTACCAGGGGCAGCCGCGGGAATGACCAGCGCCACCGCCTTTCCCCCTGCGGCTTCCATCACTTCTGCGGGCGCTGCCCCCACGTCTGTTCACTTTCCTGTTTCTGCTCCTCTTGGTGCTGGAGCTACAGCTACAGCTGCACCAGAAGAAATGGTTAGTGCCGTTTATGCAGGTGCCTGCACGGGAAAAAGGTTCCCAGCTTGTTTGTATATTGGCTGTTTTGAACTCAGAACATATTTTCATATGGAGAAAAAGCCTGTATGGTAGTTAGGCCAACTCACAGAAAATTTTTAATACACCAAGTGCTTACACACTAATTTGAAAGCTCTATTGAAAGTTCTATTACACTAGTAATAATTGAACAAAAATAAAGAACTTTTTCATTTTTCAAAAATTATTCAGGAAAAATAGATTTAATTTAAAATGTTGGTTTTTTTGTTGTTTTTTTTTGTTTGTTGGTTTTTTAATTTTGAAGGAAACTGGTAGGCCTTTTCAAGGGCTTAGGAGGTTATGGCTCTTTTGTATATTTTCTGCTCACCTACAGCCTTCCCTTTTCCTGGGTGCAGACATATCATTAACACTCTGTAGTAACTCCATCTTGATTGGATTAGGTTTTAATTTATAATTCATACTTGGAATAAAGATAGGAATAGTTTTCCTAGAATCACCACTGGAGAAGTGCATAGAGGGGGAGAATATTGAATGGGGATCGAGTAACTGTGTGAGAATTTGCCTGAAGTAAAATTCATCAAGCTATTAATATGATAAAAGTTACCTACAAAGTACATCATGGTTCTGACTCCTCAGCCTCCTGCTGGTAAACCTGTATTCCTCAGTGTTTCAAGAGAGAACTGCGTAGGGATATAAGCCAAACTGAATCAGACTCATCTCTGCAAGGCCTTTAAAAAAAAAAAAATACTATATATGTCTTCCCGCCTTGAGCTTTGCACAAAGGCATGTAGAGTTCTCTAAGGTCCCAAGATTATTCTGATTTGCGTGTCTCCCTCTTCTTCCCACCCTAACCATAACCACTTACATGGGACGAAAGATGGTGACAGAATAGGTTTTAGGTCTTCCAGCTCCCCTTGCAGGCCATCAGAAAGACCATTGCTCAGAGTCAGACAGCCATCTTTAGCATTCCAGCTGACTCGAATTTCTGCCTTTTGAGAATTACCAGCTTGGGGGAAATGTTGAGATCTGCTATTTATCATGTTTGCTCTTGATTCAAAGAAGTTAAAAAATATAACTGTTAAGAGAAATTTGAATGTGTGAGGGAGTTTTAACTTAGACATAAGACACTAAAATTCAACATAAAAATACATTCAGCTGTGTTTATTTTTCATGATGACACATTTCAAAGTGTGATCCTGTACAGATGATCTCATTAAAATAAACAGTGTTTATTTAAATCTCTAGTTTGTCATTCATGTTGCACATTCAGATAATACACACAAGAGCTAGCTTTTTCAAAATTCCCTCCTTAAAATAGGACTGCGCCATTTGTACATCCGCATTTATATATAAATCTGAAAATGCACAGGAAGAACTGAATGAGTGAATATGCTTACCATCCTTTTTGTTACTAACTTTTTAAAACAATTGATCACCTGAGGTCATTCTGAAGTCTTTGAAACCTGAAAAACACAGTATTGTGTAGACTGTCCTTCTTCCCTCACCCCTCCAACTACCTCCTACTCCTTCAGAAACATACACATCCAGTTTCATTTCCATAAGTACAGCCATGAGGGCTAGGAAGAAAGGAGAATCACAAGTAAATCAGTTAGTGTAACGCTGGATTTCTTCCTTCCTTATGTAATTACAGTACTCAGATTTGCCCGAACATGTCTTGTTTTTTTTGGTTTTTTTTGAGGGCAGTGTCACTGGCCCTCATATGTGGGACCCGAACCGGGGCTGCTGGCTTCCCAAGCCAGTGCTTAACCACCATGCCACTCGGCCGGCCCTGTCTTGTTTTTTAAAAGAACCACATAACAAAAGTTAGGAACAAATACATTCATTGGATAACTTACCTAGTGTGGAGCTATCATTGTAAGGAACAGGAGGAGAAGAGAGAACTGTGACCCAGGCCTTCTTGTCTTTCCAGTTTAATCACAGAGGCTTCCCGTGAACATGCAGAACCATTCCCAGCCTTCCTCACTGTTTCCAGTAGCTAAAGGGAGGTGTGTGCAGAAGGCAAACTACAGAGCTTTGGGAAACAAATAACTGGAGAAAGGAGGATCACCATTCTAGTGAAATAATATCTTCATCTGTAAAATCCTTTCTGCACACATCCTCAGTATGTGAAAGAAAATATCAGAATTTCATGGTGGGAAACATTTTTCAAAAAAATACATTAGGCAGTCATACAAGCCAATACAGAGGGTGCCCAGAAAATGTACACACATTTTAAGAAATGAAAAAACTGTATTAAAATTGCAATACTCAATATAAACTAACAAAAGATGAATACAAGTTGTGTGTATACATTTTTTTGGCACCCCGGTATATATTGCAATTCACAAGGTTGAACAACAGATGGCACTTTACTTTTTCTAACTCCATTTGGAATAATCAAGGAATTTTGGTTGGATTTTTAAGCTACTTGGTAAAGTTTCTCATCTAACTTTCATTTTCCTCTAAATGGAAAATGAAAGAGTATCATTAGGCAGTTGGTGCTGCTTTCCCATTTTATAAACGAGGAAATTGAGGCTTACAGAGAGTAACTTGCCTGTGACAAAGTTAGTAAGTAACAGAATTAGAATTCAGAATTTGACAATTTGGCTTCAGAGCCTTGTGCTCTGAACCAATAATCTGTTGCCTCCATGTCAAATATTAAGATACAAATATTGGGAATTTTACTGTCATTTCTGTTTACTCTTATTCCTTTTGATTTTTGCCCAGCTAATATAATTACTTGACAGTTGGGGCGGGAAGAGGAGAATGAGTGCACATATATTACTCCTGATGTAAATATAATTTTTCTGGAATATTGTCAAGTAATAAGCAACAAAAGCTGTAATAGCTGCCATTACCCCTTGATCTGATCATCCCATTTTTTGCAACATACTTTACAGAAATAACTCAAAAGAAAAGGAGACTCATTTTTTACAAAAATTAGCGTATATACAATAGGAAAGGAACTGAGACAATTAGATAAACTATAGTTTATTAGTATAAAAACCTCTCAGAAATTATAGCAGGTCTCTAGTCATGGAAAAAACTATATCAACAAAGCAGTAAGAAAAAAGGCAGAACACAAAAGCATATGTGTAATGATAATATTAATTATGCATAAAGATCAAAAGAGTTCATAAAACAGGGTAATGGTTGCCAGGGTAAAACATAAGGGAAATCTTTATGCAGAGTTCTGTATCTTGATTGCCATGATAGTTATAATCACACAAGTGATAAAGTGACATAGATCTATAGCAGGGCATCATACCAATGTCAGTTTCCTAGTTTTGATACAATTATACTATAATTATATAAAATGCAATCATTTCCAGAAACTGTGCAAAGAATACTCAGGACCTCTCTAAACTGTCTTTTAACTTCCTATGGTTTTATAATCATTTCAAAATAAGAAGTTTTTTACAAGTTCATGAAGTCCTATAAAATAAATGGTATACCAAGGTTAAAGGGATGTTTTGGGGTGTTTTGTTTTAAGTTTTTAATTTTTCCATGTTAAAGTTGGTTGAATATACAATTATTTTAAGTGCCTATGTATTCATAAGTTATAGAACCAAAAGCACTATAAATTGTGCCATGGGTATTCTATCAACTGAATATTTCTTTGCTTTTTTTAGTATGTGCCCAGAGTTGTGACATCTGCACAACAGAAAGCTGGAAGAACAATCACAGCCCGGATCACAGGAAGATATGATTTTGCATCAAAAAACAGATTTAATAGCAGTTTAGCTATAATGGGAGTTTCTCCTCCCATGAGCTCAGTTGTTGTGGAAAAACATCATCCAGTCACAGTGGTGAGTCCACATTTACTGACCTTTTGTCAAAAAATATTTTTCCTGAGAGTTTATAGACTAATGAACACTTTCATGACATGTTGAGCGGAAGCTCAACATTCATGATGACTGGTTCTTATTCTGCCTTTTACCAGTATAGTTTTTATAGATTTACACTGGTCACAGCTGCTTTAAATCTGCCTTTCCTCTATTAGGAAATTAATTTCAGAAACATCGTTTCTTCTCAACAGTGTAAAAATTATCAAATACAAAAACTAATCCAGTGCATTGGTGGCCAGAGAGGAAAATATATAAATGATTTCTCATTAATTTAAAAAAGAGACAAAAACTCTTTACTAATTAACAAGCTCTTCATGTAGCAGAGTTTTGATTATGATTACAAGAAACACTTCCCTACTTACATAATTTTTAATTTTTGCACCTTTTTTTAAAGTCTACTTCCCTTTTTCAATACAATAGTTTATTTCTAGTTTAGAAAAAAATTCAGATTAAATAAACTCATGTAATATAAAGGAAAGTGCATAGAACTTAAGCAAAAATAAACAAAAAAGCCTAAGATAGTGCTCCAGTTTTGCAACTTAGTGCCTTCGTGATCATATGGAAAAAAAACAACAAAAACAAGTAAAACATTTGAGCCTCCATGTAAAACGGGAATGTTAAGAGTACTTAGCTTCTAGGGTTTATTGTCAGATTTCAAGATTCAATGAGATGATTAAATGAGATGAATATTAATGAGATGTATAAAGGCACTTTCTAAACTGTAAAATCATAAGCAAATTAATAAAACTTAATAAAAATTACTAGAGAAGGGTCCAGGGGTACCTCTATTATTTCTTGCAACTGCATGTAATCAACTGTTATCTCAAAAAGTATAATTTTTAAAAGTTACAAGAACTTATCCCTAAAGAGAAACAAGGATTGATTTTAAAAGAGAATGACATCTATATAAATTCTCAATATTAGACAACATTGCTGCCTACTTAGTATATCAAAGTATTAGCAAAAAAAGATACATGGAATGATTTTAAACCCTTTTCTTTCTGGTTACTAGATTAAATCAAGAGAAACTGGGTTGATTGTTTAAATTTAGTCTCAGGTAAAGTATGACCACAGTGAGGTGGAAGATTCAGATAAAGGCACCAAGTCCAGATAGAGGCCTTCATAAACTGGACAGACTCTGAAAGTCCTTAGATGACTTCTCTATGCATTTTTAAATATGTGAGGTATCAAAAATTAGATGAACTCATTTCAATTTTTATCAGCACTTATGTACATAACAGGATACAGAGAGAGAGACTGTCCATTTGTAAGATGAAAAAGGCTTAAAGAGAGCACACGTGTGTTTATTTTTAATTTAGACAACCTTTTGTTTTTGGACTAACAATAGATATTCACATTTTACGGAAGAAAAATGAAGGAACTAAAGACTTGCAACCTGTTTCAGATATTTATCTCCCAAACTGCCCTTTGCTTATTCAGCATCTGCAGTACTGCTCCGGTAACTGGCCGTCTATTATATAGCCTCAGACTGCTCTCGTGATTACCTAATTTGGATTATGTGACAGACACAATGGCAGTCCTCTGAACAATTTTTCGTTTTTCCAGGAATCAAGCTCTAGAACAGTTATTAATGATAAATCAGTAATCAGATCACTGACACTTTAGCCCCATCTGCTGGATAATTGCTTGTTCCTAGAGCTACTGCTTTCTCTGCTGGATTTTGTAGCTCATGCATGAATCTATTGTTACAGTTCCTCTTGCCATCTCCTCAAGGAGAAATATCTCTGTTGGCAAGGTCAGACTAGGTGGTTAGCAACTCAGATGTCATACCACTTGCAAGATCTCCATTTGTAATCATTACCCAGTTATTTATGTACAAAGGAATGTTTATATAAAACACTTGAAGGAGGTTAATTTTCCATGTCTTTAAAGAGGAACTCATTCTTTTTTTTTTTTTTTTGAGGGCAGTGTCACTGGCCCTCATATGTGGGACCCGAACCGGGGCCGCTGGCTTCCCAAGCCAGCAATTAACCATCGTGCCACTCGACTGGTCCTTAACATTCTTTTTTTTTTGAGGGCAGTGTCACTGGCCCTCATATGTGGGACCCGGGGCCGCTGGCTTCCCAAGCCAGCAATTAACCATCGTGCCACTCGACTAGTCCTTAACATTCTTTTTTTTTGAGGGCAGTGTCACTGGCCCTCATATGTGGGACCCGGGGCCGCTGGCTTCCTAAGCCAGCGCTCAACCGCCGCGCCACTTGGCCGGCCCAGGAACTCATTCTTAAAGCACAATCTGAAATGAAGACTTGCCTAGTTGTATCATAGAGCTTCTGAAATATTAATACATAGTGAATGTTTTGGTCAAATACATATAATTTTACTTCAGATATTTTAAGGATGACTTTTCTAAGTGGAAGGCGCTAATCAGAATCTACATGTGCTAGCCAGTGACACGGACTGAGAGCAACATCCCACTGCTGCCCACTAATAAGTTGTATCGTGGGTGATACAGGAAAGCCTTATACTTGTACATATCACACTTATGTATAGATGTAATACGTGCTTCTGTACATAATGTGAACTTGTACACAGGTGCCCTGACTTGAATGTGTCAGTATTCATGTCTAAGATGTCCCTCTGAGCTTGAAGGTAGTGTGCATACCCTCCCCTCAACATGTGTCCTCAGGGCCTAGTTATTTCTGTTTAGAAAGTTGCGGTTCATACTAAGGGAGCACCAGGCCTCTGGGAAGGCCTCCTCAGGTGTGACCATAAAAGGTTTAGTCAGCTCCCTGGTGAACCAGGTGAAATATGAGGAACCAGCTTTACTCTGGTTGGAATCCAGGACCAGACTGGATTCTTCAGGGCTCCCCACACGTTCCCTAGGAATGGACTCCGCGTATTAGCAGTCAGATACAGGGAAGAGGAAGTTGGATAGTATGAGAGGAGGGAGGGGTTGGGGCAGACCCTTCTTCCAAATACCACAAAGTCCCTTTCTATACTCAGCCTTGGTAAACACTACAAGATTCCATGCACGTGTGTCCTCCTGAAGGAATGAATATTCCCGCGGCTTTTTGTGCTCCTCTGGAACACACCTCTGATATAAATTGGGGTGCTGCGCACATCAGTCTAACTGGGTGTGGGCTCCTTTTGGAAAACGGCCACGTCTTGTTTGTTTTAATAGCTACTTCACCCAATTCATTGCTTATATCCACTGATGCTTAACCAATGTTTGTTAAATTATAGATGATGAAATGATATTTAATATGTGTAACTTTATGAGATTATTAAATCAGATTTTTATCTTTTCAGCAAACCATTCCTCAAGCTACTGCAGCAAAATACCCCCGGACCATTCACCCAGAAAGTACTACCTCGGCTTCCAGAACTCTTGGAACCAGATCAGCTCACACCCAGTCTCTCACAAACATTCATTCCATAAAAGTGGTTGACTAAAATGAATATGTTCACGTTAAGATCTTTTAATTCCTCTGGTTTTATCAAGGATTAAAAGTCTTTAGTTTTTAAATTTTCCATATTTTTAGAATATCATGGATACATCATGTTCATCTTTTCAAAATTACAAGAGACTTTTTGAAGACATGCCATCCTTTGTAAATATACGTAGGATTATTTTAATGTTATTTTTTTAATTTAAGCAATTAAGTAAAACTCTTTTAAATTAAAAAAGAAACTGGACTTTATTTTTTTAATAATTTCAGCCTGTGGCTGATTATATCATCAAAGTATATAAATCCTGTTTTCGTCTACAGTATTCCAAAAGGTTAAACCATTTCTAATGTTACTAACTATACTTTAAAATGGTTTATTTTTAAAACTATTAAAACTAATAGAAACTAAGATGTTTTTATTTTTAAGTTAAAAAGATAAAGACTAAGAGTAATAATGACTTAGAATATTTGTCTTCATTTTTCTTGTAGTCTAAGAATTAAAAATAGGGGGAAATGGCAATCAATACCTATGAATAATTTTTACTGTTAAAAGGGGAAAAAAATTTACTAGCACAAAAGCAGAGTTACATCTAGAGAAACATCCAAAAGGAAATCTATTAGGATGATCCAATTTCTGATATTCTTGCTTGTCTTTTAAGAAACTGTACAGTTTTGGACCCACATTGTTCTCTCTGAACACCCAAACAGTGTCCTGTGGTGGTGTGGCCGTGGGCAACTCAGCAAATCTTCCAAGCCTGGGTATACTTTTCAATGGCTGGCCCATAGGAAGAAATCATCTAGGCAGAGCTGATCTAGGAGAAGACGACCAGGCTTCCAATGGTTTTATTGCTGGCTGACTGGGTTATCTTGGGCCAGACAGTTTAAATGAATCTCAGGATCCTCATCTGTGAAACAATGAGATCTAGCTATTTCACAAAGCACTTGTGAGTTACATAAAAACAAGTAGATTCTGAAGAATCTGTTTAGGGCCTCTATTTCCATATTTTCAACAGAAGTGGATGGACTTAATCTGAAGCGTCTTCCAATTTGAATGTGATCTAGCTCTATGCTCTCACTATATTATAGGAAATAGTTTTTCTTACTGCCTTACATTATGAACAGGACATTAGAGAATAAATGTGAGATAGGCAAATACCTTATTTTCCATAGGGGCACACCAAGGCTTTCCTGAATTATTAGAAATACCTGGCCATGTCTTAAAAGAGTATTAGATCCTTCTGATGCAACACTTGTTCTGGGTTCTGGCCCATATAGCACTGTGGCAAACAGCTCCTCATGGGTTTCAGCAAGCACAACCCAACCCCTCCTCACGTCCTGCTGCCTGCATAGAGGGCACACTCCTCCCTCCACTCCCAGTGAGTCAGTCACAAGAGACTGGCAGGCTCCACCTGGAGTCCATTCATCTGCAGCCCGGAGTTAGCACCCCATTGTAGTGAATAGGTCTGTTCTTCCTTTGTCCCCTATATGAATTATCCTGAGATGCACTAGTCTTCCCATCTCTCATCTCTCAGAAAAGAGTACCCTCAAGGTCAAATAATCAGTTGCGCTTGAGACCAAGTGGTGGCCAATTTGGTAATTCATTCTGGTCTTGGCTCTTCCTCCTTCCCATGCCAATCCCCTTTCCTTTACTCCTGCTTCCTTGGATTTGCACTCCTGAAAAAAGCAGTGGCACATACACTCTGGCCTGCCTTTTGAAGAACTTCAGTTACAATTAGGAATGGTTTTCAGTATGCAAGCCATAACCATGAAGACAAACTGAAGTGAATATTATGAAAACTAATTAAGAATATTATGTCCTTTTAAGCTTTAAGCTCTGGAAATGGTATATTGTCTAAAGCATCAAGTAACTGGTGTTAGCCTAAGTTAACTTACATTCAACAATTAAAACACTTTATACAATAAGACAGCGAGTATGTACTCATATTTATTTTTATATAAAGAGGTTACCCAGGTTTTTGGAGGGGAGAGGAATAGCATGGTTAGTGAAAACTGATCATATTGAAGAACAGATGGGGACAAGACTTTTCACTGAATACCTTTTTTAAAAACTTTTGGTAATCGTGAATATATTACCTGTTTTAAACATTCATAACACTAAGTGGGCCAAAGATAATGGAACTATAAATTCATGATTGAATAAATGGACTGAAATTGCTCATGATTTTATTTCTGGCCTTATAGACCTAGGGTCAAAATTTGAGAATGGAGAGCCTTAAAGTATAATGAATAGGTGCATATAAGCTGATACAAATTGGTATTTGATTACATATTTATTTAATAACTTTCTCCAATTACAAAAATAATACATGTTCATTGTGAGAAAAAAATTGAAAAGTACCAAAAAGTACAAAGAAAATAAAAATCACCTGTAATTAAATCACCAAGAGATAAATATATATATATATATATATTTATTTATTTATTTATTTATTTCCGGTCCCTTCTAAGTAATACATTACATATATGTGTTATTTAAAACCAACAGTGACTAAATTTCCAAAGCCAGTTTCTCTTAGAAGAGAAATAACAGTTGATGATTTCAATGCCATGAGCACGAAGTTACATATTTTACAGGCATTCTCCCTTCATCCTCACCAAAACGTTATAAAGAGGTAGACATTTCTTCCATTTTATAGAGAAGAAAATTGAAGATCTGGGAATTTGAATATTAGAATGCCCAAAGGCTCACAGCTAATAAGTGGCAAAAAAACACAATCCAAAACTGTCTATCCTAAAACCCTTGGTTTTCCCATATGCATGATACTGCTCCCACAATCATATATTTTTAAAACATGTACAAAATTCTCCTAGATTATGCTGTCATATATATTGCATCAAATGACAGAAATGGGAAAATCATATACAGCTTACCTTAAGCAAAAACAAAATTTTTTGACTTTTCAGTGATTGGAAAAGAAGAATAGTATTTTTCCATCAGTTACAGGATCCTGTCACTACCATCTTCATAATTGAAAGGAAAATCAATCCTTGAGGAGCTTCATGGCATTAAAGGACAGAATTTACAAGGACTGAGTACTAAGTGGAAAACCATTTGAATACAATTTCTCTAGGCATTTATGAAACTGCACATTTCTTGGGCTTTGAGTCAGTTTCACTTCTGAAGTGACGGATCTTTTCTGGAAAAAAACAGCATACATTTATTATTACTAGCTAACGTTTATTATTAAGCACTTGCTATGTGCCAGGCACTATTACTTACTTCATCCCACAAAAGGCCTTTGACGTAGACACTTTTCTAATTAATAAATGAGAACACTGGTACAATGAGCTACAGAACTTCTCGATCACACAGCCTGTTAGCCTTGGAGTTCAGATAGAGGCCCTTTCAAAGCACACGTCCTCACCACTCCACAGGCCGGCCTCGAGTCTCGCCTGGGAGTTCTTACGGCTATGCTTTCACGGGAACAAATACATTGAAAGCTGAGGGACCAACCCCAATGCTATGAGGATAATGCCATAGAAGGTAGGCATCATCCACGCACTATTTCCTGTACCTACCGCTGCTTGAAACTGAGTATTGGATCCATGGTCTGATTCATGCATTTATGTTCTCAGCTTCAAGTCAAGCTGCATCATTATGATAATGGCAGATGTGTCTCTATTTTGCTTGAATGGTTATTACATGTTAAGTTATAACACCACCTAATTTACTGATAAGTTTTCAAAGCATCTTCCTGACAATATGATGTTTGGCAGAGTGATTTTTAGCAGTAATCTCAGCTGGTAAAGTAATAGCTTACCTGCTCTTTTCTCTCAACCTACAGATAACATTTTCAAATACATGAAATTGCAAAGTTTCCCAAAAGGGGCAAAATGACATTTGGAGCAAGACAATTCTTGGTTGTCGAGAACTAAGGATATACAACCTTCGGACATGGTTCAGCATTCCTGTCCCCCTCCCACCTCCCCAACCCTCCCACTCCTGCCCACACAGACACATAAACAAAATACTCCAATACTTTTTCAAATGCACAGTACACGATGACACTGAGAACCCCAGTGGGGACCAGTACTGACTGAGTCACTCACCACAGGAGAAGCTGCGTATCCTGAACAAGCCCCAGCTAACACCAAGCTAGGACTGCTGCTGTGGAGGGTAGGATTATTTCTGTCGACTGACCCCTAACATTCATTCTAAGGGAGCAGGAATTTCTGTTTATTAAAACCTGTAACTCACCAGCGAGTTCTGGGAAACCTATGCGTACCAGCTCTTCGTACAGGTGCTTTCCCGGCATGTCCTGTGTCATCAGGGTCCCATGCAGCCAGATGAGCAGAGCCCTGTGGCCATGTTCACGGAAGCTTTCCGCTCCTGCGCCAGCACAAAAGGTCACAGGCAAAACACCTCGTGCTGATGATGTCTCTGTCCTATTGTGATCTCAATTCTAACTGACTTTTCTCTATGACTAGGGCTGCAAATTCACTCCTCTTCTGGTGACTGCTGTATAAAAGGCCCCACGGATGAAAGCCCTCCAAGCAGTTCCCGACTGCTGTTTCTGCAGGGTGACCAGAGTTTGGGTTCACTCCAGCACTTGCCATGCGCCTACTGTGCTTGACACAGCCCAAAGGAGCAGACAAAAGATTTTACAACTTCATCCCTCCCTGACAGTAAGAAACAGTCTTAATGAGACATGGAGCTTTTCAAACGCAAACTTAAACTGTTGTTTCACCTGGGGATCTTGTTAAAACGCAGATTCGATTCATCAGTCTGGGGTGAGGATCTTCATGTCTAATAAGCTCCCAGCTGCTGCTGTCCATTACCCATACTCTGAGCAGCCAGCACGTACCATCCATCCTGCCATTCCAGTTTCGGATGGAAGTCTGCATCCCCTGTGCCAGTGACTACTGGGCACATACTCACTGAACACCTAACCCCGGGGAAGTACTGCGAAGTGCTGGAATATGAAGGCAGGAAGCCACTGTCCCTCCTCCCAGGAGGAGTTCACAGTGACAAAGCCAGCCAGGCTCCTAGCTCTGTCCTGTGTGCGGGGGCAGACAGATGCCAGAAGGAGGGCCTGAGCTCCTGGGAGGAAGTGTGTCAGACAGACTGCTAGAGGACAGGTGTTTCAGGGAGAGCAAGCTGCACACATAAAGCAGGTATTTCTTGGTGAATCCTCCTAATCTTGCCCTTGTCAAACTAATTTTTCTTAAATACCATATCAACATGTCGCTCCTTTGCTCAAAAGCCCACAAACTCCCTGGTGCCCTTACCATGGTCACAATATAACTGGATTGTGAACATTACTGTTTTCATGACAACTAGAGTATAAACCGTCAAACCTGCACCATGACTTACAGACCTGATGTATCCCTCACCTGGCAGAGCTAAACGCATCCTAGGCACTCCGTAATGTTGGACTGAAAGAGTTTAAAATCCCTACTATCCTGATAGCAAGTACTCTCAAGATGCACTGTATTTCCAAACCACTTCTTTAGGCCAAGAGAGATTTCCAGAGAATAACTTTCCTAAAGACTTCACAGAACACTATATGCCTAATTAGCAACAAAGGAGAAATAACAAAGAAATCTCAGAAACTATAGTCAATATTCCACATTTTCAGTGCATTATCTTCCACTTTTTTCGTATGAAAAATATATCCTTAGAAAATTAGCAATAAAAAGTGCCACAGTTTACTCTATGTGGTCTAAGTAGCACGTGTTCAAAGACTGTGGTTCTATATCTACAATCCCCAGCAATCAAAAATGCAAATCAACCCCTAAGCATGGGACTCATTCACATCTCATAATATCCATGTATGGAAAATGCTCTGAACAGAAAGTTTTGCCATGATAAGTGTTTGCTCCTTTGTTTTTAAAGCTAATTCATTTAATGCCAAACAAACTTTCTATTATTTCCTACGTTCCAGTCAAATCACAAAGAAGCACAGCTAAGGACTCCAGCTGACCTGACCTCACTAATCTTGACAGCCGGAGGCTGGCAGAAATGATTCCATGGCTTGGAATCTTGCAACACAGAGCCCTGAGTCTGTATCCCTGGCCCTGCCTGCAAAGTCTGTCACCAGGAAGGACTGTTGCTCCCCACACTGCATGCCTTCTGCCCACATCATCTGGTCGTGCTCACCTGACCACTGCTCCTCAATGGCTCGGATCTGGTCGTCTGTAAAGTTCCACGATCGGGCCAGCCTCTGCCACTCACTGGCCTTCAGTGGACGGTACGCCAGGTTCCAGAGGAGACTGCGAATATACCGAGTCTCCTCACTGTGATCCTGCTTAAATGTCAGAGGAAAGCTGGTTGCTGGGTCCCTGATGCTCTCACGGTGCTTCTAAATGGAAAGTCATAGCATTAGATGATTTCAAACATTTTCTGTTTATTGTCTTATTGCAGTGTGTGTGTATGTATATATATATATATATATATATATGTATTTTTTTTTCAGATATAACTGGTAAGATAGTAATCAAGACAATGTTTTTCAATGTTATCTGTCATTGGCTCATTTTTTGTCATTTAAGATAGACGCAAAATATCTGAAATAAAAATCTTGAATACTCATAGATGCAGAGAACAAACTGATGCTTACCAGAAGGAGGGAGGTTGGGATGCTGGCTGGGAAGGGTGAGGGGACAAGAAGTACAAATTGGTAGTTACAATTTAGTCACAAGGATGTAAAGTACAGTATGGGCAATATTTTTACAATAATTGTAATTTTTACAATAATATTTACAATAATTTTTACAATAATATTGTAAAAACTATGTATAGGGCTGGCCAAGTGGCTCAGTTGGTTAAGAGCTCACTCAAGAGTGCAAGCTCTGAGCAACAGTAGTTTGATGCTCGGCCCGAGCTGAGCTGCCGCTGAGCTGCCAACAGGTGTCAGGATGGCTCAGCTGAAAAAAAAATAAACAAACAAACAAAAAAAAAACTATGTACAGTATCAGATGAATGCTAGACATATTGGGGGGTGGTCATTTCATAGGTTATGTAAATGTCTAACCATTATACTGTACACCTGATACTAATATAAAATAATATTGAATGTCAACTATAATTCAAAAAATAGTCACGGTGATATAAAGTACAGCATAGGGAATATAGTCAATAATATTATAATAGCTATGTATGGTGTCAGATGAGTAATAGACTTATTAGGGTTATTACTCTTTGAGGTATATAAATGTCTAATAATTATGTTGTTTTATATACCTGAAACTAATAAAAAGAAAATCTTGAGTAGTGTCTGTCTGACACAGAAAATGTGAGGGATTTTGCAGTGTAATATCCCATGTTTCTGCCTAAACCTGCTGCTGATATTTATCCACCCCCAAAGAAAACAGAGGGGGCACCTTGGCTAAGGAACTGCCACAACAGCAAATGCACCTTTAATGGAATCGTCCTTCCTTACCTCTTTCCAGGCATAGTATCTCTCTGCTTTTATAAGCATGTCCACAACAAGGCTGTGGCTGCTCCTGGAGGCCACGGCCAGAGCAGTCCTCCCATGCTAAAAGGTGAAATGAGTGTCAGGTGAGATGGCCTCGTGGTTAGGAGCTCTAGCTTTGGAACAGGGCTCGTTTCAAATCCTGTTCAAATCTGTCAGGGTGAACTTGGGCTAGTCCCTTAGTTTTTCTCCATCTCAATAACTACCCCATGGTGCAGTGGTGAGGGGTAAATGTGATAATGCATGTAACTCCCTTAGGACAGTACATGGCACGTGGTAATGGTCCAAGAGATGCTAGATATTGATAGTGTCTGGTGCTGTGTCGACTGGGCAAGGGAAAAGAGTTTGGGCTTAGGGACCCACACCAACAGTTGATGTTTCACACATGCTCTAGCAATGAGAATCCAAACATTTTTCCAATACCCCCAGGGGTATCTCTGGCTCATTGCACTGGAAAGTTCTTAACAAATGAATAACATGATCATACATTTTTCTCCTCTGAAGGCTGACTCCATCTGTGGCAGAGACTTTAGTCAATGTCCCATGCTCCCTCCCCTCAGTAGCTTTTTCTTTCATAGGAAGAGAACTCTTGGCTTTAACCAGGCACTTGGCCACCGAGAACATTTCCCAGCCTCCCTTGCACTTAGGTCTGTGACCTAAATTCTGGTGAATGGATGTACATGGAAGCAGCACATGCAACTTCTGGGAAGCATCTTTAAAAAGAGGCATCATGTCATTCTCCTTCCTTTCCTCCTCCTCCTGAGTGAAATGCTGCTGTGATGGCAGGAACTTGAACAGTCACTTTAGACCAGGAAGTAGAAGCCAGTGTTGAGGAAGATGGAGTAATAGGACAGGAAAGGGGTGGATCTTATTAAGAATAGTATCAATCGTGACAACACTTCTGATTCATACTACAGAATTCAGCTTGCTGGAATCCTAGCTACAACTTTTTCTTTCTATTATGTCATAGTGCCTTTAACCAGTGTGAGGGGTTGGAATCTTAACCAAAGAGAATGATCAGTAAGGGCTGTTCTGGACATAATTTAGGCATGAGTGGCCTGGAGCCCATATAGTACCTTACACAAATTACAAAAGGCACACCTTTGTCAAGACGGATTATAGCTCAAAGCCAGGGCACACAGCTTTGCAAACAGTGCCTGCTAGATTTTTATCCCCTAAGTTTTATGCAGTGCACAATCTATATACCTATACTTTTTTTTTTCCTGAGCAAAAGATGGTGGTTCTCACTGCTTTGAAAATGATCCATAAAAAATTTGCTCAAGGACCCTAAAGATAATTAAAATGAATGGTCAGAAATAACCCCAGAAGTTTCTATCTTAGGAACCCATGTTTCTATGCTTAGGGAATCCCAATAATTTTCTCACATGGCTAACTATTTGCAATTCCCACCAACCCAAATGATTTGGCTGTTGGTCCAGGCGTTAAGACCCAGGTGAGCTGAAAGTAATCAATTTCTAATGAAAAGAGGCAGTAATGAAATTAGGAAGAACTGCATTTTGTAGGCATTTAGCAAGTCTCTAATTGTACACTGTCTAAATTCTGGCTTGTAAAGCCATTTGAATCACCGCAATTAGCCTATTAGGGGAAGGCAGCATTCTGAGAGCCAGGGTTTTCAAATAGAAAACCTTCCCTGGGTGTGTATGCTGGAGTGGAAATCCAAATACTTATGACACTGAGGGTGGAAGGCCTTCAGGGAGCCTTGTGACAAGGAAAGGTTTCTGGGAAAGTCAAATATACACCAAACCTTGGCTCCCTTTTCCTATACAGACCTTTATTTAGTCTCACAAACAGTCACTTATCTGTGGTAAAAATTTTGGAAGCAGACAGAAAAGGTATTGGGTTGTCCGAAAAGTCATAACATATTTTTTCTATGTTTTTCGTTGCAAAAATGCATCCTGACTTTTCCGACAACGCAATAGTTTTTACTCATTAACTTAGTATGTATTGGGTGCTAGCTATGTGCCAGATCCCGAGAGAAAGAGAACGAAGGAGAAGGGAAATCTGGGAAAACCAAATTGTGAGGTATAGTGAACTGTGGGGCTTTTGTTCTAAAAATGAAGTCAAGTTGTAGCACTGAAGGTGTTTACTGGAATGTCCAGTCGGCTGCCACCAGGGGGCGCAACGCTAATTCCCTGCCCAATGCTATAGATTCTCTACCTGTGAGACTGCCTTGGAGATGATAAGTATTATGGAAAAGTACAATGAAGTGGTTTTAAAAAGCATAGAAAATACTAATGCTAAAAGTTAATACTCATGCTAAATGTTAACAGAAGCTAATGAGCCACAACTGGTGGAATCCCTACTGTTGTTAAAATCTCTCAGATCTTGTGTTGAAAACCAGGATTATTTTGTCCACCTCACAGAGGGGATGTGAGGATTGAAATAAGATGGCATGTGTGTGAGCACCTAACAGCACTGCCACACACAGAAGTCTCCTGCATTTATTACACCTTTCTATAAATCTGGACCCCAACAGACAGTCGTCCTACAACCCTCCGGCGGCTGAGCCTTCATCACTGCATCAAACATGTCTACATAATAGCCAAAAGGTCAAAGCAACCCAAATGTCCATGCACATATAAAAGGATAAACAAAATGCGGTATGTACATACAATGAATATCATTCCACCTTAAAAAGGAATGAAATTCTGACATGTGCAACATGGATGAACCTTGAGGACATTATGCTAAGCGAAACAAGCCAGTCACAAAGGGGCAAATACTGTACGATTTCACTTACTCAAGGTACCTACAGCAGTCAAATTCATAGAGACAAAAGTAGAAGGGTGGTTGCCAGGGGCTGGGAGTGTGGAGAAAGAAATGGGTAGTTGTTGTTCACAGAGTTTCAGTTTTGCAAGATGAAACAGTTCTGGAGCTCGGTTGCATAATGGTATGAATATACTTAACACTACTGAACTGCACACTTTAAAATAGGTAAGAGGGTAAATTTTGTGCTATGTGTACTTTACAATCTAAAAACTTTTAAAAATAAAAAACCAGTTTAGACACATGTGTACGTTTAACCATTGCAGCTCTGTTTATATAATAAAAACTTAGGAACAACTTAAATGCCCATCAGTTGAGGCCTAGCTAAACAAATTATGGTATGTCCATACCACAGTCTATTGTGCTGCTGTGTAAAAAAGAAGAAAACTCTCCATGTACTGATATGGGATGATCTCCATTTTATATTGTTAAACGGTAAAAGCTAAATACAGAACAATATGTAGAGGTATATCACCACTGTGTAAAAAGGACAGAGGAATGCAAAAAGACTATATATGTTCATGTTTGCTTGTCTACGCATTAAAAACTCTGGAGAACAAAGAAATGGATAATAATGGATACATACATATGGCAAGGTTAGTATAGGAACTGGGTAAACAGGGACACGGGTGAGCGGGAAATTTCTACTGTCAAACCTTTACTAATTAAATATTGGTTTTTTATTTTTGGACCATGTGAATATACAATCTTTTCAAAAATTAATAATTGGAATTTTTAAAATACATATTTTATTGTTCAGAGTAAAAATTCTTACCGACCTATCTCAATCAAAATTGGGATATTTTACTGACTACCAGGATACAAGGTTTTTCTAGTTTATGTCCATTTCACAAAGGCTATGCTAATGCTGCTACTCAGGGCTTACAACCCTCTGGACGAGGGGCATGGAGGAACCCTCTCTGCTGGGCAGAGTGAAGTGCAGGAAATTTACCTTATCAACAGCCTTCAGGTCACAACCTGCCTTTAGCAGGGTTTCCACCATTTCCACATTTCCAAGATCAGCAGCTACATGCAAAGGAGTTTGCTGCCTCTGCCATGAGAGATTTCAAAAATGTAATCTAAACACTTTAAGATGGGGAAGAAAACTTGTATAGTGAAAACACAAAGGGGAAATAGAAGAGTCCTGTATAGGCATAAGGGAAAATAGATAAAATGACATATTTTTAAATTGGTACAGGAGACACTCATGGTAGTATTATCTATGACAATGAAAAACTGAAAAGAAGTTATATGTTTAACAAGGAGATTCATTAGAGAAATTATGGTATTTCCACATATTGGAACAGAAGGCAGCCATTAAAAATAATTTTTAAAAAAATGATTTCAATATGAGGCATATATAGAGATAGAAGTAGAATGGTGGTTGCCAGCGTCTGGGAGAGGAGGGAATAGGAAGTCACCGTTTAGTGAGTATAGAGTTCATTCTGGGCAGACATACAGAGTTCTGAAAATGGATGGCTGTGATAGATGCACAACAATGTGGATGTACTGAGTGCCATTGCACTGTACATTTACAAATGGTTAAAAAGGTAAATTTTATGTTATGTGTATTTAGCCACAATAAAAAGTGGTTTCAAAGATTATTTTTAAAAATGAGAAAATACTTATTTAACAGTAAAATCCTTAGAAAACAACACTATATTTAGCAAGTTCAATTTACACATGAATATATATATATATATATGAAAATATATATATATATATATATATATGAAAATACATCAATGATATTAAGAATAATACCTAGATGGAGGAATTGGAGGTTATTTTTATTGCAATCTCTATGCTTTCCTCTCTATTTTGTAAATTTCCTACATTATAGTGTATAAAGGAGTGCAATACTTCTAATTTCTTTCTAGGATAATCATTTCCTATCAAGGGGATAAGAGTGTTTCAAAGAAATACATGAAATCACAAGAAAATCACCATATTAACCTCCCACCCAAAATAATGCTGATATAAAGACCTTTCTAAAATATTAAGACAAAAAGAACATTGGTTATGATCTAGTCCAACCCCTAAACCAGAAGAAGGAGCAACTTACCCAGGGTCCCACAGCCAGGCAATAGCATCTAGTCCAATACTCTCCCTACCAGAGCACAGGGCCAACTCACTTGCAGTGTTAGCATAATTAATATCAAAAAGCATTTATGAAAGGCCCACTTTTTGGTGGCAATGTGCCTCTCAGGGGCCTCATCATCCACGATGGGCAAAAAGAAGACACTCTTAACATTGACAACCCTATTAAAGTTCTACACCAACGTGGAATAGAGAGACACAAGTGTAACACATCAAACACCAATAAAATCTCGTCGTCGCAATGCTTCTCTAAGTCTAGAAAGGCAGGAAATGCACCAAAATGTTAACAAAAATTCTCTTTCTTTAGGGAGATTACAAACAAATTGTAAGTTTTTAGCTTATTTATGTTTTCTTATTTTTATACATCGAGTGTATTCCTGGCCTAACAAACAAGCTGAAACGGTCAAGTCTAGTTCTATAACAGGATAGTATCCTAACATACCGTCCTTCTCTAGAGTGGATCTAGCCAATTCTGGTGAAACCGAAATCACACCTGAGTTCTGCCTGTGTATGAGGCAAAGAGTCCACCCACTAGGGGCACCAGTGTAGCTGAACACCTAAGTATATTTAATCACAAGAGGGGTTTTTCTTCCTCCTAGCTTTTGGGATAGTAAAAGATGGGGGAGGAGGAAGGTCCCCGGGGAAGGAGGGGACAGAAGAGGAGGTAAGTCTCCATGCAGCTCGGGGCACAAAAGACCTCATAGGAGGAGGCTGCCAAGATCTGAGCTGTGCTCTGGTTTCACAGGTGAGAAACTGAGGACTACACAGTGGGTTAGGAAGCACGCCCACCACACCTGGCTGCTTCCCACCCGGAGGGCACAGCTGAGGTCTCTGTCCCCTGTGGCCAGAAAGGCAGGAGTCCAGAGGTCTCACCTGTCCTCGGGACTCAGGAAGGACCGAGAGTTTTTCTCTCCATTCCCTCCCAGCAGCTCCTGGAAGGGGGCAGCCTCGCCTGAGAGCAGGCCCTCAGTCAGGTAGTGCCCACCCCCATTTGCATCATTCTTCCAGCTCAGCATTTCCATTTCCAGCCAGTGATGAGTTCCTCCTATGAGGCATTTGATTCTGCTCCAGTGTATTGAATTCATGGTGACTTTTTTTTTATGACAAGGTTCCATACTGGAGGAGTGGCTTTTGATTTAAAGAGTCTCTGGCAATTCACCTCTGAGCTACTGTTTATCAGAAGTGCTGGGCCTGTTAAAGGAATGCAGTGATTGAACCCCAGTTGTGTGAGTTTGAAAAAGAGAAAGTATTTCTATGCAAACGGGAGTAGGGGTTACAAGGGGGGAGAAAGGATAAAAAGAATGCACATTCCTCCCAGGAAATTTTAGAGGACCTTGAACTTGATCAAAACTACCCCTAAACACACACTGCATTGAAACATAAGAAAATAGGCTCTCCAGGTTCTGACTTGCTTGGCTTACCTGATTTAAGATGTCAATATCGTGCTGCGCACTTAATAAGCTGTTTACCACTGTGATATGGTTGTTGATAACAGCTAAATGAAGAGGGGACTCTTTAGACTGCAGAAAGAAATGAAAATTTCAAATCCAAAACATTGCGGCTTCATCATTCTGAGGAAAAAGTGACACATTTCAGCAGGCATTTCCCGATAATCTCCTGGGTACTGAACTTGCCAAGCATGGTGGCAGGCCCATAGTAAGTGTTCAGCAGTCATTTCCACCTCAAGACTGTGCAGCAAACCTGCCTGCCCTCCCACCCCCGCCCCACAACCAACCTTCCCACTTCTTTTGTTCTAGAACTGCTGTGGGCCAGGCTCTGTTCAGGAGACCAGGGGCTGAGTGGTGAACATGGCCCATTCTCAAGAATCTTCCAATCTAATAGGGTAAGCAAATATTAACTGTTTTTTTGAAATCACAAACTAAACACAGAATTACAAATTGTAATAAGTGCTTTGGAGGAAAAGTAGAGCGTGGTATGAGAGCATATGTAGGGGCGGGCAGAGGGCCAACCTTTCTGGAGGTCAGAAAAGGCTTTCCTGAAGAACTGACAATTGAGCTCAAATATGAAAGATAAGAAGGCATTAAAGAAGTTTAACTGCAGGACTTTTCAGTGCCCTCAACAGAGCTGCAGCACAATAGGGAGAGCCACAGGAGGAAAAGACATTCACGTTCACCATTTCCTGACCTCATCTGATCTCAAACTCTCCCCACTCACCCAGGGGCACTGGTCTCATGCTCAGCCCGCCCACCTATATACAGAGTCCCACCATGAAGCACTCCCCAAGCCCATGCAGCCTGCTCCCCTTTCCTCCTCGTTTGTGGCTAACACACCGTTTTCCAGCCGCACCCCAACATTCTCACCCATCTCCACCTTATGCTTCTTACCCGGTCCACCAGGCTGCACTGCCCACCCCATGATCACAAACTTGGCCTCCTGCTGCCTCACTGCCACCCAACTGCCAGTGGCCCCTGGAAGCATGAGAGAAAACATGCCCTGGAGAGGGCAGAGAAGGCGGCTGAGAGGGGATTCATTAATTAAACAAACAAATAAATAAATAAAAGGGTGGGGAGAACACAGTTAAGGTGTGAGAGAAAGGTTAGGGGCATCCAGTGGGGACAAAGAGCGGGGGACAGGTGCGAAAGAGCAAGGAAGATCCAGCGAGACTGTTGGAGAACAGCAGTTGAGCTGAAAAGCGAAGTGAGTGGAGGGAGGGAACGCAGATGTGTGTGAGGGTGGGTGATGAGGACAGGGTGCAGTTTGGCTCAAGCGGAACATGTGATATTAATAAACATCAGTTATGAGCATCTCACGTATTCTTATAATGGTACTTACTAGGTACTCACTTCCCCCAAGAGTGTACAGTATTCTGTTTAAACATGTTTTTCATTCACAATAACCCTGGCAGCTAGGTCTTCTAGTCCCCACTTCATATGAGGCAGAGAGAGGTTAAATAACTTCCACTAGGCATCGGAGCTAGGAAGTGGCAGAGACAGGATTTGAACCCACATCTTCCTGACTCCAACATTGGCACCAGGCTCCTTCCCAGGAAACAGGGGTAGATTGATGCAAGAGAGATGTAGTGAGTTGGCAAGGGTACCAGCAGCACATGAGGAAGAGGGGAAGAGGGGGCAGGTAGGATGCGTAAGTCAGGCTGTCTGAGGGTGAACCACGCATGGGAGACACATGGGGCTGGAAGAAGCAGTGTGAGAGGAAGGCTTTCCGGGCAGGCCCTTCTGCTCAGGAAGAATCTTGTCTCCTGAGGCACTAAGCCTGAAAAAAAAACGGAAGTCTCTCTCCTCTCAGGGAACTGGGCAGTGTCCGCCTGCTGGGACCACCAGGCTTGCTGGGCCTTAGCGCCTCCTGAGAAACAGGAAGCATCCTTGGATGGACCAGGCAAATTCAGAGCCAATTCCCCTAAAGCCATTCTCCAAAACCTACCAGTCATGGCTTAAATCACATCCCTTCTCTCGAGTTAATATAATAAATAGTAATGGATAAGCAAGATCAGAGGAAATAATATTCTCACAGGAGAAAAGAAAATAGAGTAAAACATAGAGGAATGTTTCCCATTTAATTTCAGCACAGAGAACCTTTGTTAATTCTACCAAAGCCAATTCAAACTTCAGAAAACCTAAATCAGCATAAAGGATTAGCTTTCAAAAGAAAAACAAGATTGCTCAGGGAAGGGGGAAAAAAATTATCATTCTCCTTCCTATTGACAGCTGCTTCATCATTTTCCCAGACTGATAAATTTAATACAAGAATAATGGCATTTCTAGACACATGAGTAAGTTTTACTGCAGCAAATACAAATATTTAAAACACAAAGACTTCATTTTGCTCAGGAACTTCAATGACTTTCTAAAATTCATCCCTCGGATTTTATTTCTCAAGATTAAAACTCAGTCTTCAAAAGAAGTCAGCCGGCCATCCCAGAAAGAATTCCTCCTTTGTGAACACCTCATTCCTCCACCCTACCCCACCCCACGTATCTGTATCTACCAGGAGCACCTCCCAGCACAGCCGGCCTCACAGCACCAGGATCAAAGCCCAAGTTACTGGAATAGACTCACTTTCTCTTTCATGTGCAAATCGACGTTCTCACTGAGAAGAAAGCTGACAAGGGACACGTGGCCATTCTGGGTTGCCATCTGCAAAGCGCTGATATTTAGCTGCAAGAGACAGGTGGAGGGGACACAAAGGGATTCCCATTAGAATCCAGTACAATTTCTGGAGTTCATCACATGGCAATCAATGAAATAGTGTGACTATTTAATAAAACAAATCCCACATGCTTCTGATAACTGGTGGGGAGAGGGTGGCTCTTTGTTCCTCTAAGTGTCTCCCATGAGTGACTCAGAGTTTTAGGTAACACAGGCCTCAGGCAAATATGAGTTAAAACCCTTTTTCTTTTCTCCAGGAATTAGAAAGACCAGGGCCAAGTCTTCTCTTTAATACACACTGCAAACACCCTGAAAGCCAAAAGAGCTGACTTGATATTGGTCCCCAGAAGTGCCTTAGCACTCTCCTGCCTCCCTGTTTACTAGCAGCCGTCCCTTTTGCCAGGAATGGCTTCAAAGCTTAGCGTGATTGCAGTGTTCCCTTGTGGCCCTTTTCCTCAACTCCTTTAACACCTCCTCTCTTTCACTCTGCTATGAGCTGCTTCCTACAGCTCCCTGGATTTGGATGTTTTCACTCAGTGCCCATGACAGATGCCAAGCTGCTTTAGGTCAGGTCCCGCTTCTGGTCATTTAGGTCATTCCCTGTCATCCTCCAAAAGGCCTAGCATGGTGCCTTGCAATAGCATAAGGTCATTGACGTTATTGATCAATTCATCATAAGATTGCTACAAAGTAATTTTAGTTCCTCCAAATAAGGATGCTGTAGGATATCATGTTTTCCTAAAATGGCTGCATAAGTGCCGCCCATACCACATGCTCTTCTGAAATGTGACCCTGCCACTCCTCCATCAAGCTGTGGAGTTTATTCCCTCACCCCACTTGAATCTGGGTGGACCCAGTAACTCTTTGACCAATAGAATATGGTAGAAGTGACAGTGTGACAGTTCTGGGTGTGGCCTCTACCTCATGGAAGCCATGCTGTGAGAAGTCCAAGGCATCGGGAGACACCACATGTTGGTGCTCTGGTCAAGAGCCCCAGCTGGACCCAACTGCCAGGCACATGAGTAAGCCACTGTCGATGTCCACCTCAGCTAAACCTTCAAGTGACTGAAGTCCTAGCTGACCACATAAGAGACCCAAAGTAAGAATCACCCAGCTGGGCCCAGTCAACCCTCAGAGCCATAAGAGATACCAATACATTGTTTTAAGCCAGTGCACTTTGGGTTGGTTTGTTATGAAGCAACAGATAAGTGGAACAGATGCTAACAGGAATGATACACACTCTGACCAACTGGAATCTAGTTTGAGCTGATACTAAATGCCTATATGACTTTGGATAAGTGGCCTCTCAAATATGGAATGCTTTTGTCTTACTCTGTAAAAATGATACTACCACCTATATTAGTTTTCTATTGCTGCTAATAACAAATTGCTACAATCTTAGTGGCTTAAACAATACAAATATGTTATCTTACTGTTCTGGAAGTCAGAAGTCTGAAATGGGTCTCACTGGGCTGAAATAAAGGCCTTTCTGGAGGCTTTCAGGAGAATCCATTTCTGTGCCTTTCCCAGTTTATAGAAGCCACCCACATCCCTTCGCTCATGGACCCCCCCCTTCCTCCATCTTCAAAGCCAGCCACAGTGCACTGAGTGCTTCTCACACTGCCTCCCTCTTCTACTTTAAAGGAGCATTGTGACTACATTAGGCATGCCTGATAATCCAGGACAATCTCATTTTAAGGTCAGATGATGAGCAACCTTAATTCTATCTGCAACCCAAATTCCCCTTTGCCATGTAACAACATATTCACAAGTTTCAAGGATTAGTATGTGGACATCTTTGAGAACCATTGCTCTGCCTATAATATCACCCTACCTCTTTCTCTCAAACCATAACAATACCAGGATAATAAATGAACTAGTAAATGTATATGGTAATCATAGCTATATCATCTTATTCATTCCACAAAAAAAACTATTAAACACTTATTATGTGCCAGGCACTAAACTGACAAAATCTCTGGTATTACATTCTAGTGGCAGTGGATAATCAATTGATCTACAGGTTGATACATTGGTAGATCAGTAAATCTGTCAATTTAGAATAAATTTATTAGAGTCCAGATGTTATTAAAGGAATGCCAGCAGCTAGTGATGGGTGCTACAATAAGACATAAAATAGCATGATCGGATGGCTACTTTCCAGTGAGTGATCAAGAAAGGCTGCTTGCATTTAGACTGAGGTGACATTTAGACTGAGATCAGGATGGTAAGAAGTGCCCCGAGTGGGAAGATCTAAAGCAGAAACAAGTTTGTGAAGAAGCCAAAGCCAGGACCCTACAGCAGGAATAGCTGAGCAAGTCTGTGGCATTTTACCCATGAGGCACTGCAGGCACAGTGAATAGTGTCTACAGACTTTTTAAAGCCAAAAAAATATTTGAAATCAAAAAAATATATATTGATTCCAAGATACCAAAAGAAAACCATGAAATTGAAGTTAATAAATATTTAAATGACATATTCATACTTCATTGATTGTTAAATATAATATTCATAAAATATTCATTACATTTGTAAACAATTTGTAGGTCAAATTTTTTCACCTTTCTCAAATTCCCAAGTATGAGCAGAGAGCTAAGAAATCAGTCGATCATAAATTAGGGGCGTTTATAATATCCAAATAATTGTGAAATCACAAATTTAAAAAAAAAATTAAATAATTTACAGGGAAAAAAATATATTTAACATGGAAGTGGAAGTATTTCACATATTTGATAAGATATGATGGTAGAAATATGAATTCTTAGGGTCTATAAACATCTTCACTGGACCCAGGGCAGTTAGTACAGCCCTGAAGAGAGCCGATAGCCCAAAGTCTGGGCAGCCTCTCCATCCAGCACTAATGCAGGAAGTCCACCAACGGCTAAATCCATAATCTATTTAAATGACCTCCTCAGAAATGACTCAACCCTTTACCAGCCCTTTTGGTTTGGGGTGGGGACACAAAAGCAATCTCCCAGGGACAAAGACTAATCAATGTCAGTAGGTGACGCACTTTCAAGATCAAACACAGTAATCAGCTACAGATGTGAAAGCAAAATGAGTCCAGCATATCTCAGCGATAATGTGCATCTCTGTTGCTAGCTTCTAGCTTCACACTGCTTGTTTCTCCGGGGTCTTCCCTGGGTTGGGTGGAGGGAGACAGGCGTGGATCGCCAGTGAGAGCTCAGGCTGTAGATCCAGGAAGTATGCTAATAAACTAGGGAAGAAAAACTCAAGATAATATAAAAGCTGAAAAATTGACCCAGGGCAATTTCCAGGCTGCCTCGATGAGGCAAAGGCCATAAAAATATGGACAACGTGGAGCCTGCAGTCTTAGTTGGGTGGGGAGACAGAGAGCCTGTCAAAGACATTACAAAGCAAAACCCCTCAGAGGGCCAAAAAATTAAGTGCAGAAGGGAGGGAGGGCACAGAGCAATGGAATGAGCCAAAAGGAGTGAGACGAAGAGGGTCTTACTGAACCAGGGAGGCCTTGCCAAGGACTGAAGACTGCAGATGGGGGCAGGGAGGCATCTGCGTAATATCGAAAAACGTCACAGCTCTGTAAATTCTGAGTATTTCCTGGGCCTCATTCTTAAGTTTGTGTTCATTTATTGAATAAATAACCTTGCAACACCAGTGGAAATCACCTCACACTGTCTTCATTTTCCACACTCTTTCACAATATTGTCCATGTATATATAAATTTTAAATGGTGAAAATATATGTACAAACACATATTGTTTTTTTCAATTAGTGTTCTATCATGAACATTTTTCTTTTTTTGTTGTTTTTAAAGATTTTATTGGAGAATTGGGGGGAGGGGAACAGCACTGGGGAATCAGGGAAGGGGAACAGACAAGTTGCTGTCTTTTTTTGTTCTTCAGTCTAGTTGCGGAGGACATTGCTTCACTGGTCCATGTTGGTATCATCATTGCGCTCTTTCTGGATGAGGCAGATCGGTTGCCAGCCTCTGGATGGTTGCTCACCACGGCTATTGGCAGCTCACACTGGCTGCCAGCCGCTCACGCTGGCTGCTGGCCACTCACTGTAGCCTATGGCAGCCCACTGCAGCAGGGGCTGCAGCCTACACCATCACGGGGGCTCCCACAGCCCAGCTCCAGGTGGAGCTGTTGTTAGCTGTGGAGGGCAGTGTCACTGGCCTTCATATGTGGGATCTGAACCAGAGCCGCTGGCATCCCAAAACCAGCTCTTAACCAATGCACCATTTGGCCGGCCCATGAACATTTTTCTATATTGTAATATATTTAGTATTTATCATACTTTTTTTTAATGGCTACATAGTTTTTCAAGAAATAAGTGTGCCAAACCTTGATTCAGCTTTCCCCTACCGTTCACTGCACTTTTAGGTTATATCTGATTCTTGGCTATTGGAGGTGACTTTAACATCTCTCTAACTGCATGTTGCTATCCCCCCACCACCTTTACAGTATTCCCTCAATGTAATTGCCCAAAAATGGGTGAAAGAAAAGTAACAAACTGCTTTTCAAAAAAAAGCTAAATAAATGTATAAACAAATGTATTCTGCCAGCACAACACAAGGGTATTCTGCTGCATTACCAGTTTGGGACTTTACTCTTGATTCTACTGTTTAACTTGGTACTTTTTGAAGAGGAACTGTTTATACATTGTGCTGATAGGGAGAGATCTCCAAGATATATTGGTAATTAAAACAACAAAAACAAGATAGATAGATAGATAGATAGATAGATAGATAGATAGATAGATAGATATACACACACTCGTGTGCGCGCACACACACACACACACACACACACACAGTGTGTGGGTATGTATATGTGCATGTGCTTAATCACATTTTCCATGTGAATACATGGACAATTCCTGCAAGATTAAATCAATTATTAATAGTTTAGTTCTGGGAGGTGAAATTGAGATGTGGAATTAGAGTAAGACACTTTTCATCATAGACTCTTGGGTACCATTCAAGTATTTTTGTTATTTTCATTATAATTTAAAATTAGAAAAATAGAAAAAGAAAGATGGTTATCTGAAGACAGGCCATTGCAGCAGTCAGAAGCTCAGGCACTGAGCCTGAGTCCTTGCACAGCCATTGACTAGTCACATGATCCTGGATAAGTTCCTTAACTTTTCTATATTCAAACTTAGTATGAAACTATTCCATATCTGAAGGCACGATCCTGTCTCCTCTGGGTTCCAGACTGACCGACCACTGGGCTTTCACACTATTTTTTTTTTCAGCATCTACTATGTACAAGCCAGGCATGTACTGGTTGATAGGGTGAAAACAAAGCAGAGTAAGGGTGTCTCTGTATTTGAGAAATAATAACTATCTGCTCAGTTTGTACCATTTGCAATTATTCCTTCCCCAGAGTAAATAGGAAGAATGGCATGGCTTTTGAGGAGACATTAATTGAGGAACATCAAAGGTAAGTCACTAATTCTTACCCAAAACAAAGAAAATAATAAATATTAATTCTACAAAAACCCAGTGAGTGGATCAAAGCAGATGAGATTATCCAAAGAGCATTCTGAGTCCCCCTCTCCCTGCGTGAGTGGACATGGCATGGAGTACATACTTTATTTGGAATGTTGATATCACTTCCTGCTGCCAGTAGCACTTGGCTGCATTCTTCATGACCTCCTGCAACAGCCAGGAAGAATGGTGTTTCTCCATTCTAACAAAAGGGAAAAAAAAAGTTAAAATTAATTGCCTCTTGGCTTGGAATGAAATTACTTGAGAACCACCGTGCTTTCTCTATATATTTTATGCATTGTTCTTGATAATGGATAGCATTTATTAAGCATCTATGTACCAACATATATGGCCAAGGCTGTATGCTTTGGCATAGTTAAATTGCACCACAACCCTATTAGATCAGGGTTATTAGTATCCCCATTTTACATGTAAAAAAACTAAGCCTCAGCTGAAAAGTGGCAAAGCTAGGGTGCAAGTCCAGCTGTTTGGCTCCAAAACCTACACTCTTATGCTGCCTCCTTGTAGACTTTCTCTACACCTTTCATGCTCTTAATCTTTATTTAGCAAACATTTCTTAGGCACCTACTATCTGTCATACACTACTAGGCATTGGGATTAGAAAGACAAACATGATACAGACCCTGTCCACAAGAAGGTAACAGCCTGCTAAGGAAGATAATCACAGAAATAAGGAATTATTATACAGTGCAATGCACAAAAATAGAAGCACGTTTGTACCAAGTACAGCTTTAAATTTAAAAACAATTGAAAACATTGTATGTCATTTTAAAAAAAATAATACACTATCTCAGTAATTAAGTTTCCTGAAACTCATAATAAACACAAGTAGGACAAAACGAGTTTCGTTTAGGCCAAATAGAGCGAGAAAATAAGGAATTGGTATCACACAATAGCTACTTGGATATATTCCCTTCCTCACACAGATTCTTTCCTAAAAATATTGGGAAGGAATGCAGAATTTCTTCCCCACTCCCTAACCATTTCCCCCATTGGATGTGAAGAGTGACATTCTTACCAACTGCATTAACATACATTCAGAAAGTTTTACTCATAGCAACTTGGATATGAACAATCATATTAACAGGGAGCAAGAGAATGAAGTCAATGTTCCCATCCCAATAAAATGGAAACACTGTATCCCAGGCGGTTTCACCTGAGTGCCTTGGACAGCCATATGTTACAAAGGAATTTCTCCTCATAATCTACCTTCTCATTTTTCCAGGAAAAGAGATGCCAAAAACGCAAACCCCAGTGGAAAAATACTTGGAAAAAATGTGAAGGAAAGAATTCACATCTTTAACAGATCAAGAGCCTAGTAAACATTCATATCTTTGACCTAAAAATCCTACCTCTAAAAATATACCCAAAGGAAATAGTGAGGAATTCAAACTAAGGTTTATATACAAAGTGGTTCATAATAGTACATAACAAAGAAAAACTGAAATAAACTAAATGAGTTTGGGGCAGCCATATATATATATATATATATATATATGGAGAGAGACAGAGACAGAGACAGAAAGAGAGAGCCAGAGAAGTGGCGGAAAACACATGAGAGGTATACAAGACAATCCTGTATATGTGATAGGCGCATGCTCAAACCTTCTTCACTGATATGGGTTTTGCTACCAAGAATGTTTGCAGACAACTGCTCTCGAGCATATTCACGTGGATCACTCCAGCTACTCTGGCAACAGCTCCCAGCAGGAAACAGAGGCAGCCCAAGGCTGTATGAACATTATGGGCCTTATCCAAAGGTTAATATCACCAGACACTTTGTGCAAATGAAACCTATCATAATCTGTAATTACAGTGTGTTGGACGGTATAAGTTCTCCCCAGTGTGCCCTGACTCGAAACTAGCTAAAAGGTGGATGGAATCCAAATGCACACATTCCAGTGGTAAAGTATTAAAACAGAACAGGGCAGGCACGACTAAGGCTTTAAATTAAATCCTGTGACTACAGGACTCCATCTCTATACTGATTTGTAAAGGCCAATCATGCCTACGATTTACCCTAGGTGATTCATATTCTGAGTTTTCTAACACATCATTCCTAACTTTTGTTCAAGAAGGCCAAATTCCTGAGATCTTCTTTAAGTAAGTCAGACCAATTAAACTTGAGCATCATGCCAGATGGTCAGAAAAGAATGAACACACACACAGAAATAAATGGCTCTATTTTTGTCCATGATCCTCAACTGAAAGCTTGGGTTTCATTATCCCAGGAACTAGAAGAGAAAAAAAAAAATGGGGGGTGATAACAATATATACCACTGATACCCACGATCCCACTTATTGCACCCAGATATCGCTTAGCACACTTAGCACATGCCAGGCACTAGTCCCTGTACTAAATGTGTGACATGGTCTTTCCATTTAAACTTCAGTGTGATCTTATCAGGCTATGTTATGCTAAGGAAACTGAGGCTGAGAGGGGCTAAGTAACATGCCTGAGATCACCCAGTTAGAAGGCTGATGGAGCCAGGATCAGCCTTCAGCAGTCAGAGCCCTGCTTTTAATTTCTGCATGCCTGGGTCCAGGGATGCGTGGGACCAGGCCGATGCACTTCCGTGATCCAAAAGGAGTAGATTTGTCCCAGGCATCACACACGGTTGCTTGCATAGCCTTTAGTTTTCATTCTATTGCTCACAGTTGCTATTTTTATGAATACTCCACCATTTCTAAGTCACCCATTGTTTTGCATGTTAACATATCTGAGATCAGACACATCTCACCATCTCAGCCAGCCAGGCAGCAGACATGATAGAGCTGTCATTCATTGCTGGCGGTGTGCATTAAAGCAGAATGGGTGTCGCTGGCTTAGAAGACGATCTTAGAAATGATAGTGGCATCCTTTGAAGAAATGCTGCATCACAAGCACCTTTGAAGGCACAGAGGACAATATTTTGTTTGGAAAAGCAAGGACATCAAGACACTGAATAAGAAAGTGATTTTGAAGAATCAGACTCAATTTGTGAAGTATGAGTATTTAACCAATTTATCTTATTTGTTCCATTATGTATGTATGATAAAAAATATAAGGTAAAACGTCTAAAGCACTATTTCAATAGGTATAAAATATTCCAAGTAGCAAGAAAGCTTTTTGTCATAGTTTAATTGGCAGAATTATTTTTTCTTAGTGTTACATAAAATAATGACGTGCCTTAAAATCGATGGTGTCTGAAATGATACTGTATATTACTTCTTATAGTATCTCTCAGGAGAGGTCCCAAGTTTAGAATTTATCAGAACATTAAACTATGAAGTCCAAGAGGACTCTACTCAGCTGGGTTTCCAAAGAACCAGCCCAAAACTCATTGACCCAAAGGTTAAAAAGTGATTACTCAGACCAGATGACTCAAAAATCCGCCTCCGCAGCCACAGCCTCTCCACTGACCCAGCTTCTCTCTTCCTACCATTGTCCAACTGAATATGCCCCCCTCTCCTGCCTGAGATGCCTCAAAGTGAACCCATTCAAACCCTTCTTACTGACCTTGTCACCTGCTCCTCCCCTGCGCTCCACAGCTCAGGGATGGGCACACCACCATCCCAGTAGTCCAAGCCAGAGAGCTGGGGGTCAGAAAGTCTCATGTCTCTCTAATCTGTGGTCACAAACCCTGTGACTCCTGCCTTCTCCTTTTACCTCATCCTGTTTGCCGCCTGTGAGGATCTTGGTGAGAGGCTTTCCATAACTCCTGCTTCAGTCATTTCCACAATCAGCTGACTAGGACTCCCTACCTCCAACCTCTCCAGGTATTAATCCCCCCTTTAAACCACTGTGATATTTACCTGCCTACACCCAAGATGGATCCCATCCCTCTTTGCTGCTTAAAATCCATCAAGGTCTCTGCTGCCAACAGGTCAAAGCCAGACCCTCTTTTGATAAGCACAGCCTTTCGCCACCTCCGTGCCTTGGCCCACTCTGCACATGCCTTTCCCGGCCCACAGGTCCTCAATTTCTGCCATCCTGAACTTGTCATTCCCAGGACACACCACGCGCTTTTATGTCTCGGTTCCTTCATTCGGGCTCTTCCCTCTGTCTGAAATACTCTGTGCTTATGTCCCCCACTCAAACCTCCTCCTACCAATGTCCATTTAAATGCCAAGACCTAGAAAATATATCACCTCCTCTGTGAAGACTAATTTCTGAAATAGATTTTCCTCCATGTCCCCACAGCATACTATATATACATCTATTATGCACTTAGCCCACTGTATTATTTTTGGCATGCCCCTCTTGCCCTGTAGGCTTCTAGAATAAGAATACATACCCTACCTAGCACAGAGCACATATGAAATATTTTGGGATGCATGGGTGAATGACTACATGGATTAACAAATGAATTGTTTTGGGTTACTTTTCAGAAAAAAGTAGGAAACTTTCAGTATCACATTCTACATTCTGTGGCACTAACATCTTTGTTTTCCTCCCATTCCTTTCTTGAAAGCCATTCCTTCCACCCTTCCACTTGTGAGCCCTGTGCCCACCTGTAACGAGCACCTCCACGTACCTCATTGGTCTCATTTACTTCTTGCCACAGGGTTAGCAGCACCTGTACCACAGAGCTGTGACCATGTTTGGCCGCAAGGTGCAGGGCAGCATTCCCCTCCTGTAAGACAGACACACTCACAGCAGCGTCCCCTGCACTGAGGTACACACCCTTCCATACTGGCCAGGCTGCAACGGGGCTCCCAGGAGGTTTCATTTAGTTAAAGCTGTGGTCCAGAGTGTGGGCCACATTATCCACAGTTTTAAGTGAAATTTATAATTTTTTTTTAAGTTTTAAATGAAACCACATAGCTGTTTGAACCAGCAGGAAAAACCGTCCACACTCTTTGTTTAACCTTTGCTGCTAAATTGCTAGCAAAAAGTGGGGCAAACTTACACCTGAAACGAATATATTATTGTACACCAACTGAAATTGAAAAATAAAAAAGAAATTATTAAAAAGAAGTGGGAAAGTGAAAGTAATTCCATATAACCTTTGTGAAAGTAAACTGGTGAAAGATTTCTGGGAGATAGTTTTAGCAATGTATACCAAAAGATTTAAAAATGTGCAAAACTCTTTGACCCACAATTCTATATTTAGGAATTTCTCCTAAGAAAAAAACAAACATGTGTATATAGATATGGATGTCCACCAGGGGTTTCCCTCCCCAATAAGGTGGGGCTGAGTCTCCAGCAGACCTCAGGAGAAGAAAAGAGAGGACTGGTGTTGACAGTGGAAAAAAAATCCTTGTAGTCATACTGACTTCACAACAATTTGTGGAGCAAAAATGGGCATTCTGGACAATCCACTGAAAAAATGAATTCATTTCATGTGGATATTCCATGATTCTCTCTGACTGTAGTAAAATCTAAACAACTATACTGTTAGCCAAAATGCCAACTGTCACTTTCCTTTCTGTTGTTCTTTGAAGAAATAAAGGTCCAACTCACCTTGTCCTTTTTTGAAGTATGCAGATTAAGGAAGATAAGCTTTTCTATCATGTCAACGTGTCCCCTCTCAGCTGCCAACAGAAATGGTTTCCTTCCTTTCTGAAAATCAATCATAAACCCCCAGCTTTTATTACATACTTATTAAACAAGCAAGACAACTGAAGCAGGCAGCATTTTGAGGGTGACAAGGAAGCCAAGATGGTAGTTCACAGCATTCTGGGTCCTTTTTAGGGGAGAGTGATAACAATCTGACTCCAAACCAGATCCAGTTCTGAGCTGTGGCCCCAAACTGTGGGACCTCCATGTCAGCACAGAATCATTTTCAGGGGGGCAGAGAGGCACTGTTCAGAAATGGTCCTCCCCAATACTTGGGTAAATGCCACCTCACAGCGAGGCAACAAGATTCCCTTTCGAATACAGCAATGTTACCAACTTTCTGTGTTTACTGAATAGTTCTTTTACTCATGTATTTACTGGGAAGTTTTTATATGCCAGACCTGTGTCAGGCACGTGCACATCACACACTAAGCCTTACCGATAAACATGTCTGGGGCCGGCCAAGTGGTGCATTGGTTAAGAGTTGGCTTGGAACGCCAGCTCTGAGCAGCAGGGCCCCAGTTCAGATGCCACATGAGAGCCAGTGACACTGCCCTCTACAGCTAAGATGGTGAACAACAGTTGGACCACCGTGGGTTGCCGGCGACGGCACAGGCTGTAATGGGGCCAGCCGGCAGCAGGCGTGAGCTTTTGTGGGCTGCCATGAGCCACCATGAGCAGCTGCCTCACCCAGGAAGAGCGCAATGATGATACCAACATGGACCAGTGAAGTGACGTCCTCCTCAACTAGACTGAAGAACAAAAGGACAGCAACTTGTCTGTTCCCCTTCCCGGATTCCCCAACACTGTTCCCCTCCCCCAATACCTCAATTAAAAAAAAATAATAATAAATATGTCTGAAGCACCCATTTTTCAGGGCTCACTATTTACATGGCTCATTTAGACATGACATTTTATCCACTGCTCCTTTTCAGGTCTTGCTTGTGTGCTTATATGTTTATCTCCAACATTCACTAAGAATCAACAGGGAAACCCTTAAGAATAGATTTACATGAAATAGAATGGAGAAATCAGGAATTACCGAGAGAACATAGCATAAGAAAGATGCTTTATGTGTGATTTGGGAAGAAAAGTTCAAACATAGAATTTTCTAATTATGGTAATTACTCCAATTTTTCACATATTGTAAATGGAGACTGCATTTGCAATAGCCAAAATGTCATCAAGAAAAATGAAAAACTCTCAGAAATTTAAATTTTTCCTACTCGAGATATTTAAAAGGAGAAAAAGGAAGTTGGGTGGCAAAATGAGTCAGAAGTATTTTCTTCAACTCAAAAAAACACAGATTGTTTGGGTGTGTTATTAATTAAAGTTGAGCAAGATGTTTCAAATGTGAACAAGACACAAGCCTTTTTACAAGAAGGTTCCTGAATCTGAGATTTGTCATCTGATTTCCTGCTTAGGCAGGGTAATCAAAAGATCATGGTCACTGTTAACTTGAGATAATAGCTCATGATTCCTCAATAACTAGAAGAAAAGGGAAAGAAAATTGCTAAAATAATAAATGGCAACAAAACAAAACAAACAAACAAAACCAAATGTCTACAGGGATCAGTTCTACAGGGCTCTGTATTCATGCATGCATAGAGGCTAGAGAAACAAACTGGCAAAAAAGTTCACCTAATACTTCCTTCTTGAGCCATATATGTTGCTAATGAGGACTACATACCCCACCCTTCAAAGTTTGAAGGTCTGACCAGTCATCATCCTCATTAAATCACTACGGAAGGCCAAAGGGAAGAAACAGAGAGACGGCTTTGGCCCTCAGTTTGCTGCTTCCAAGTTAGACACCTAATTGAAGAGCAAAATCTAGTCTTAAGCCCTGAACGGTTCTGTGGAAATGACAAACCAAAAATCCTGTGTCTGGCTTATACAAATATCTGAAAATGGTGATAACAGATAAAGGTCTATAAAAAAAATCACAAAAAGGGGAAAACATTTAGTCACACATCATTATTAGTCATTCATTTATTCAGCAAATATTAAGCACCAATGTGTATGCCAGAGACTGTGCTAAACAGAGTGGCCAAGATGAAAAATGTACTGTCCTGTCCTCAAGAAGCTCAGAGTCTAACAGGGAAGATGGACATATAAGCAAGTAATTATAATGAAATGTGGTAACTGTGAGCTGGTGGGGATATACATGGGGGTACATAACTCAGCATGAGTGTGTTTGTGGTTGGGGAGGCAGGTGACAATAAATGGTAGAAGTCCTTTTAAGGATGCTAATACACTGGATGGAACAGGAGAAAAAGGCACTGATGACCTGTTTCCTGGCCACCATCTTTTCCATTGAAGAACAGCCCCTGCACCCTATTTTTGTGGAGCTCCTGCCTCTTCCACTACTTGCCCCTGGGTCACAGTGTTTGGTTCAGGGATGGAGAATCCTGCGATCTTTTTGGCATATTCTGTTTTTACTCTAGAGTCATCCAGTAAGCTGTCAGTGGCCCTCTTTGCCACTAATAAGGAGATCCCACCTAAGAATGAAACCAGCCCAGTGGAAAACAGAGCTGAAAAATGCAAAAAGAGACAAAGAGCCCTGATGACACCATTTGAGCTCCTTAATTCACACATACCTAAAGTTACTCATGCCTGGAGCTCTTAGTTGAATGAATCAATAAATTCTTTATTTTTTCCTTAAAGTAGTTTGTGTTGAGTTTCTGTCACCTTTCTCTAACAAGGATTCATTGAAGCAACTGCCCGATCTCACAGAAGTAGGAGAATGACTTCAAATGTTTAGGTTCAACTAAACATTTCAGAGTCACAAAAGTATCACAGGCCACACTTGGCACCAATCTACTCAGAGGATGTTGGACATGAGCCACCGCTTGTCAGTGTCAGCTGTTCCTCTGACACTGGTCCACACAGCTGTTCAGAAACTGTTGGCTTTGGCCCTCCAGGTGATAGTTATTTGCAAGGTGACACGCTTCACATTGGGCAGGTGTGGGAGCCATCCTGGCTTAGAAGGCTGGTATTCCATAAGAACAAATATCTCTTGTAACAACGTCTTGGGCATCGCTTCCAGGTTCCCACAAGAGACATGCTCAGTTAGTTACAAGAGTCACTGCACTCAGAGAAGTCCACAGTACGCCTTTCCGCTCTGGAATCTATAGTTCATGTGTAGTTCCTACAAGTCTAGATAAAATTTACCAATTAGGGGTCATTTTTATCATAAGCAATGCTGCTTAGTAACAGTTAATATTGTATCTTCATCTTGTGCGCAGGGACACAGAGCCAGGAAGTTAACCAAAGTTTAAATTCTCATGAAGAAGGAAAAGGGGTTTTGTAAGCCCTTTCCCCACAGAGATCATACATAATTCATGAAGGTGCTGTGTCCTAGAGTGGCAGGTTGTTGCTTTTGTCTCTATGTTTATCTTTCTTCTAGTAACAGCACTTTGGTTTTCCTTTGGAGAACTACACACACACACACACACACACACACACACACACACTACCATTTCATCCATGTAATGCTGTCAATTGCCAGGCCTTACCTGCCATGTGAAGTGATCACATATCCATGCTGATCACAGTGACTGGTGCAGGATTGGGCCTATGATTCAAGCAGGGCCAAAAAGAGTTGTTCCTGAGATTTATATGTGAGCATTTAATAAGAGAGAAATTTTCTTTCTTAGGAATTAATATCCGTAAGAATATAAACTTGAGGCTGCCAGCAGCTATCTTACCCACCATGTGGAGAGCATACCTACCATTAATGTCAACACAGACAGCTAAGAATTAGAGGGGGAAAAAAGAGCTGGCTCCAGCCATACCAGAAGCTAGCAAGACGCCCCCTTAAACTCCTCAGTTAGAAGTTAATAAATTACTTTTATTGCTTAATCTAGATTAAGCTGATTTTTTTCTTACTCATAAACAGAAAGAATTCTAACAAATACATATTTAGTAGTTTGGGGACAAACACTACTAGAACTATCAGGGGTCTGTTCAACTTTAGAATGGCCCTTATTCTTTTGCTTTTACCCTTGCTACAAAGCCTTGGGTTTCTGCATGTCGAAACAAAGTGACAAAGGATCAACCCACAAAGAAAGCTTAGTCTGGTAAGAAATGGGAGGTTATCAAAAATGAAACATCTTTCCTCTCCAAGGAAACGTTACTTTGTATGCCCTTTAAAAATGTTATCTTCAACAACAACAAAAAGTGAAAGCCAAATTACACAAAAATAAGGACATTTAAACTAATCTGTATCTTATAACGATATCAAAAGGTAGCATACAGAAAGATTAAGTCACAGTAAAATGAGATACAAATCTTTTCCCCAGTCTCTAGTACATGTTATGAGGCAAAATAACAACAGGAATTTCAAAAAATATGTTTGTTTTAAATATAGTTTCTTATCATGGCCTCTATCTAGTACAGTCTCATAAGACTGCCATTCACTTGGAAGGCAAGGAGATGGAGATTTTCCAGCCAGAAGAGTGGTGCCTGGCGTCAGAGCCCCATACTTCTGGCCTCAGACAAATCACAATGCCTTCTAAGCTAAGGATCCTGATTCCCTTTCCTAATTAGTAAAAGTAAGGGGGACCCAGAATTCCTCTTCTTTCTTTCCTTTATTAACTTAATGTGTATTTAACCTAATATGTTCTAACTCAGTGCATTTAAATTTTTGCATGTGAATAAATCTGAGGGGTTGCAATTGTTTATTAGAAATTACTTCTCATTTTAAAGCTTATTGCCAGAGCTATCAAACTTGACAAGTAATGGAATTCAGCAAAAATTTCATAAACAGCCATTAAATGGGCACCCAAAGTCCAACCTGACCATCCGTTCCCCCAGGGATCCCAGAGATGGGGTCCTGGAGAGCCTCCGAGTAGAGGAGAGTAGAACCCAGCACAAAGGCACCCAGTGCTCCGTGTGCATGTCTACACTGCAAGATGTTTCCCCTTACCCTGGAATCAGGAACGCAAGCAGAAACCCAGCAAAAGGGAAAAACCAGCAGCTCCCTGAATAACTGGAGATTTGGGAGGGACAAAGAACATTGCCCTGAGATAAAAAGTGCTGAAAGAGCCATGCATTAAATATGAAGGCCTGCAACTGGTGTGGCTGGGGGTAAGTTCTCCCTTTATACACTGGGCCAATGGGTTTGATTAAATCCAAGGCTGTTAAACACTGGCCTCAGGTACATGTAAGAAAATATGTCCTCTCAAACCACTCATGCTTATTATTCCCAACCCTCCAAAAAAAGAAGCTGAGCATTTTTCTCTCTAGGGACTTTTCTGTATAGATTCCTTTAAACAAAAGTTCCATATCTGCAGCCGAAACCAACCTAACACTGTACCACCAAACTCTTGTAAATATTCAACAAATATATGGATGGCCTCTGAGACCATTCATTTCTGTGTCCTCCCCCTCTTAGTCTGAGTACTTATTTTTGATCACTAGATGGGAGTGCACATGTAGATTCAAAATATCTAGACCACTTTACCTGTAACTTCTGGCTGCTCTAATGTCTCTCCCCTAGAGAGGACACATGATTTCTAAAGCTATGGAGTTGCGAGAAACCTCAAAATATTTTTTCAGTGTCCTCCATCTCTCCCATCCCCACCCAGACTCTCCTGGGCCTAGTTAAATCCATTTCATTAATAAAGACCTCTTCCCAATAAGGCTTTCCTTGTTAGCTTTTGGAGTTCCCTCCTAGCTAAAGAGGGTTTTACTAATGCTGGGTGGGTAAACAGGCTCTCAGTCACTTTCTGTTGATAAGAAACTAGGCAAGGCCAGTTGAGAAGGTGGGGCAGGCTTTTCTATCAAATGTATTTCATGAGCTCCATCATACTCTTAAGCAAATAGTAATGGAAAACCCAGGGATGAATTAACGGATCCTGAGCTCCCGATCCCAGATCCTACTGGCTTTTGCCAACATCCCTAAGCCCACTCACAGATCTCAGAAAAAGAGTAGACTTTGTCTTTTGAATTGATCAATCCAGGTTTCTTACAGGACTGAAATGTACTCAGAGATCCTTTTCTCCCTAGACGACCCAGTGCACTCATTATTTGCTCATTCCTCATATGTCTCAAACCCATCTCAATGTTAAGATCTTCCAGCTGGACATGTGGCTTTGCAGTTTGCTGCCAGGGATCCTCAGCCTATTTCCCCAACAGAAAGTAAGACAAAGAGGGGTGGCACAGGACAAACCATCTGAAGGCATGATGGACAAGAAGCTGCTGGCCAGCAGAAGCTCCAGAAATGGGGAAGGGTCCCCACAAACCTGCTTTGGTTTTTCAGCCCCTTCAGCCTGCCTGATCCTCCCCATACACTGCTGCCTCCCATTGAGCAGCCAGAGCCCACTGAAAGGGGAGAGATTCATGTGTCTTGTATATAACAGGCCCTCAACAAATATCTGCTGAGCTGAACTGAATGGAATTCATTGAAGAGGCCGCATCCCTACTTAGCATCAATCAAACTGGAATAACCCAATTTCCTTACCCTGACACTAGATGCTATTTGACCATGATTATCAGCTTGAGGAAATCAGATAGTACATTTTATCCTATAATAACTGTTATAATAACTACCACTTAATGAACACTTACCATGTGCCAGGCTTTTTGCAAGTGCTTTATAATCATTACCTCATTTAAGTATCCCAACAGTAGCTGCTCTATTATTGCTACATAAGAATGGCTTAGGGATGGTGTGTGATTGGAAAGGGGTAATGGAATGGCTTACCAGGTGGCTCATTTGCACAGTCATTTTAATATAAAATTGATGTACTATCAACTAGTTATATCAAAAAATGGAGGTGTTACTGACAAAAAAATTATATGGAGGTCAAGACCCACCCATTGGTGCTACCATGACACATGTTTTATTATTCTCATTGTATAGATGGAGATACTGAGGCTTTCAGCAGTTGGATAACTTGCTTAAAGCCATATAGCTAATATATGCCCAAACCACAGCCCAAGTTTCTCTGCCTCCAAGCTGTAAATGTATATATAGTTGTTTAGTCATACTCAGAGGAAGTAAAATAAATTAATGGACTTTATTTGAAGGCATAATTTTTTTGTTATTGCTGTTTTTAAGATTGAGGTAAGAAAAAAAATGGAAGTTTTTTTTTTAAAGAGGTAAAATAAAGTGAACATTACTGATTAACTTCTAGAGAGTCTTTTATGGAAAAGAATGTTCTAGAGGCACAGTGAAAAGGTGGTCCCATTCAAAATAAAAACGCCAATTCCACAGAGAATACCACCCAATTTTTTTAAAAGCCTAGAAGGAGATACTGAAGAGAAAAGACAGTCCTAACACATGGGCAACGCCCACTGTCATCTGAGAAGGGACATAATGCAGCACAGTGACTGGAGTCGGCCAGACCAGGACTCAAATCCTAGCTCTGTCACTTTCTAGTTTGGGGACTTTGGATCAGATACTAAGCCTCCCTGGGCCTCAATTTCCTTACTTGTAAAAATGAGCAAAATATTTTCTTCTGTATAGGATTATTGTGAGGATTGACAGGATAATTCTTTCATTCAGCAATGATTTATTAAGCACCCAAATGTGCCAGGTTCTAGCCTCTCATTGAAATAATGTATGTTAAGTAGCTTTCCTGTGTACCTAGCATATTAATGGATACTCAGTAAGTGGTAGCTGTAATTATTATATATCTCCTTATGAAAATAAAAGCAATATAGACAAATATGGTAAAACTGCATTATATTCTATGGCTCTTTACTGCAGATCCTTGGGTTAAATACATTCCCAGGCATTACAGAGTAAAATGCAGTCACCTATTCTGAATACCAAACAGGGTGGATATTGTCCACACCCTAGTCAGGATGAGGGAGTAGAAAGGGAAGAAGGAATCTGGTGGCTTCCTTACTACTTCCTGCCCTCCCTACATGCAGGTTCCAGGACCAGCACGCACACCCACACCTCCCTTCCGCTATGAGGTCGGCCAGGGTGACAGAGGAGCTGGCCACAGGGCCAGGTTTGTCTGTGCTGGCTGCTTTGGAAACTCCAGTAGGGGCAGGAAGAAAGCAGAATTCGGTGGGGGTGTATGTGAGACCTGTCCTACCACCACAGCAAACACACCTCATCAGGCTGGTCCAGGTCCCTTAGGTGCAGATCTTGAATGAGGTACTCCATGACGCGCACATTATTGCTGTGAGCCGCAAAGTGGAGGGCATTCATTCCATCCTGAAGACAGGGCGGAGGAGATAATTACACAGTGATCACAGGACCTCCCCCTCCTGCATTGCAAAGTGAGAGCTGATGTCCAGTGTGACCCACATGCCTACCTGATTCTTGGCTCTTTGGTCGGCCCCAGCTCTAACCAGCATGAGCATGATCTCGAGGCTTCCAGACCAGGCGGCCAGGTGAATTACTGTCAAGCCATGCTTCCCCCAAGAAGAGAGAAGAAAAGAATCCATCATTTGGAGAAGCCACAACACATGATCGCAAGTCACCAAAGCCAAGTTAATACTCAACTGTTGAAAATTAAGAAATAGGGAGAGAATTTGATATACAGCAAAGATGATTTCCAACTCCACGGGGAAAACAAATATATTTAATAAATGGTATAGACACAAAGTAACTCCATCTGGAAGAAAATAAAATTAAATCCTATATCATATTCACACATACACAAAAACACATAAACAATGAATATATTAGAAGAAACTCTAGACTGTAATGTATAGTGTCATAATCCAGAAGTTATAAAAAGAAAGACTGATAGTAAACCAGCTGAATAAACAAACAATACGTTCTTTAAATATTTCTTAACAAAGATTAAAAGGTTACTTTCTCTAATATATTAAGCACTCTTACAAATCAACAAGAAAAAGGCAATTAAACCAGTTGAAAAATGGACCCAAAAAGGTGCTCTCTTAAGGTACTAGTGGAAATGAAACTAAAGTTCAAGCAATCTGTCAATATCTATTACATTTAAATACAACCAGCAATCCTACTCCAGGAAATCTATCCGATGAAAATAAGTTTTAGGATCTAATGTTATATAAATAAGGATATTAATTGCAACCCTTAAAAGTGGGAGTGAGGTAAATGTCCATCGATACCGGAATGCAGAACAAATCAGGGAACAGTCATACCATGTCATGCAGCAATTAAAAATCATGAATTAAGAGTTATAACAATTGACTTGGAGAGATTTCCATGAGGTGGCTATTAAATGTAGAAAATGAGATATGGATAAAATGTAATATAATCCCATTTTTAATAAAATAAGCAGTGACTAAAAAACTCATATATATAAAATAAGCAGTGACTAAAAAACTCATATATATAAACTCATATATACAGAACCTTTCAAGGCAGCATACAGAGATACATCAGCAATTACTATATTTTCCACCTTACAGCATTTCAGTCTCACAAGGCGAGTTACAAGAAGTATCCAAATGGGAAAAGCCTCAAAGAAAACAAATTGGTAAAACATTTTGGGAATAATTGACTTGCACTGTGACATAAACCAGTAGTATATTTAATATATTAGAAACATGGCAATCCTCAAACATGCTATTTAAAAGATGCTATTGAACCTGGGTAATAGATAATAATTGTTTATTTACAATTCTTTCCACTTTATATGTTAAAGATTCGGGATTTCAGTCCTAGTTAAGATGAATTAAGTAACTCCACCCTGTTCTCTCTCATCAAATGCGACTAAAATCTCTGGACAGAATGCATGGAGCAGCTATTTGAGAACTCTGAGAAGTAATGGTAGCAGGTAGATTTGGGGAGGAAAACCCAAACTCAAAATATAAACAATCAGGGTTTCCTGATTTTTCTGGTTTTTGTTTTGTTTTGTTTTTTCTTTCCATACCTTCCCACTTGGACCGATGGCAGTGCAAACCACAGAACTGCACCCTGGGCACAGATAGAAAGCTCTCCAAGAGAAGCCCTCTCTTTCTGGTCTCATGAGTGGGAAGGGAACAGGGAAAGTAGGGGAAACCCTGCTTCTTTTCTCTCTTCTGGCCCTGCCTCAGGCAAGCCTCACTCCCAAAGCTGCAACCCCATGGCCGGAAGGGTAGCAGCACCTGAAACTCTTGACAGTGGGAATGAACAAGCACCTGAAACTCTGACACTGGGAATTCTCTCTGACCAGACTGGGGTCAGAAGAGGCAGTGGAGTGAGGAACCCAAGTTGTTTTTCTCCTCTCTAGGCCGTGAGGCGGACCTAATTGTGGGAAGCATACAGCAGAGAGCGGGTAGATTACACCCTTGGCTCTCTAGTCAGAGGACCAGAAAAAGGGGGAGTAGGGTCCTGGAGCCAGACAATGTGGGAGAGATGATCTTAGAAAGGTGGGAGCTCAAGAAAGTGATCCCATCAAGTTGTACAGTACTCCTGGCCTCACCCCTGACCCGTACATGGACCTGACCCTAGATAGCATAACAAAGGCTTAGACAGCTGAACCAGGGGGTAGACCACTGCCCAGGTCTCAGACTGGCCCCTGGATGGCGCACATGTGGGACGGGTGCAAACAGCATTTTAAAGGTTTTGGTAACTGTAGTGACATTGGTGTCAAGTGGTGTTAAAGAAATTGGTCATTCATATGCAAGGGGAGAAAAAAAAAAGAGAACTCGAGCTATTCTTACACCTTATACTTAAATTAACTCAAAATGGAGAATAGATCTAAAAGGCTATAAAAATTTTGAAGAAAATCTTCATGACCTTAAGTTAGGCAAATCATTCTTAGATATAACACCAGTATCAGATTCACTTTTAAAAGATAAGTAAATTGTACTTCATCAAAACTAAAAACTTCTGCTCTGTGAAAAATACTAAAAAGCTATAGGAGAAAGTATTTGCAAATGACAAAGGATTTATATCTAGAATACATCAATAACTCTCAAACGCAACAAGAAAACAAACAACCCAAATTTTTTTAAAATGTGCAAAAGATCTGAATAGACACATCACCAAAAAAGATATGTAAGGGTGAAACTCGGGAAATTAATGACTTAGTTAGGCTTAGTTCAGTCATCTCCTGGCTGGCTATTCAGCTGTCTTCTCTTTGTTTTTCCCTTTCACTGCTTGATTTAATGACTCTGCTTAATTCCCTTTCTTAAGATTATATATACCTTGTTGATCTAATTAATCAGCAGAGCACTAACCTCATAAGAACAATTCCTTAACTCTCAGGAGCCTGGACACTGGGATCCATGGGACCCCTGTAGCTTTTGCTGATGACACATGACACACTCCAGCCAAGGCTGCTGGGTTTGAGATAACATTATATGAAGCAGACCAGGCCACGGGAGGCAATTTCTCACACCAGGCCCCGGGAGGCAATTTCTCAGCTGTCACCCCTGAAACTTACATGACCAACTCCCACTTTTCTTTGTTCTTCCTTCCCCATACCCTCACAACCTGCCTGCTGGACTATAAAACCTCTTGATTATCCTCATTTCGGAGAACGTGATTTTTTCTTAGACATTAGTCGGCCATCTTCCCTAGCTGCTGGTATCTAAAATAAACTGCGCTTTTCTCCTCACCAGCCCTTGTCACTCAAGTTTTTGGGCGCCGGGTGGCAAGCAGCCCCAGATGTGACTCGGGTAACATATATACAAATAGTAAATAATTCAAAAAAAGATCCTCAATATCATTACCCATTAAAAAATACAAATTAAGGGCTGGCCGAGTGGCACGGTGGTTAAGTGCTGGCTTGGGAAGCCAGTGGCCCCGGTTAGGTCCCACATGTGAGGGCCAGTGACACTGCCCTCAAAAAAAAACAAAAAACCCAAATTAAAACCACAATGAGATGCCAATACAAATCTATTAGAACGGCTAAAATTAAGGGGAAAAATGACAATAGCAACTGATGATGAGGATATGGAATAAATAGAACTCTGCCACATTGCTGGTGGGAATGAAAATGGCTCAGCTACTCTAAAAAACAGTCTGACAGGGGCAGTTGGTTGGCTCAGTTGATTAGAGCACAGTGTTCATGACACCAAGGTTGCCGGTTTGATCCCCACATGGGCCACTGAGTTTCTGCCCTCACAACTAGATTGAAACAACTACTTGACTTGGAGCTGATGGGTCCTGAAAAAACACGCTGTTTCCCAATTAAACATAATTTTTTTTTAAGTCTAAAAATAAATAAATAAATAAATAAATAAATAAATAAATAAATAACAGTCTGGTAGCTTCTTGTATATAGCATACTATATGACCCAGTAACCTCACTCCTAGGTATCTACATTAGAGAAACGAAAACTTATGCTTACAAAAATACACAAATACCTATACACAAATATTTATAGAGTTGTTTCCAAAACTGGAAACAACTCTAATGTCCTTCAACTGGGGAATAGATAAATAAACTGTGGTGTATCCATCCACTGGAATACTATCCAGCAATAAAATTTAGGGAGGAATTATTGATATATAAAACATGATGAATCTCACAGGCATTTTGCTGAGTGAAAAGAGCCAGTGTCAAAAGGCTATATCTATGTGATATCATTTATATGATATTCTCTAAAAGGCAAAATGATAGCAATGGGAAAGAGATCAGTGATTGCCATAGTTGAGGAGGGTTTGACTATAAAGAGGCGGCATGAGGAAATTTTCTGGGTGATGCAACTGTTCTGTATATTGATTATGGTGGTGGTTATATGAATCTACACATGTGTTAAAAATTCACAGAACTGGGGCCAGCCGAGTGGTGCGTTGGTTAAGAGCTGGCTTGGGATGCCAGCGGCCCCAGTTTGGATCCCACATATGAGGGCCAGTGACACTGCCCTCTACAGCTAAGATGGTGAACAACAGCTCCACCTGGAGCTGGGCTGCTGTGAGTCCCCGGGACAGCATAGCTGTAGCCCCCTGTTGCAGTGGGCTGCCATAGGCTACAGTGAATGGTCGGCAGCCAGCGTGCGTGGCTGGCAGCCGGTTTGAGCTGCCAAGAGCCACCGTGAGAGGCCGTTCAGAGGCCGGTGACCGATCTGCCTCACTGGAGAAGAGCGCAATGACAATACCAACATGGGCCAGTGAAGCAACTTCCTCCACAACTAGACTGAAGAACACAAGGACAACAACTTGTCTATTCTCCTTCCCGTTTCCCCAACGCTGTTCCCCTCCCCCAATTCTCCAATAAAATCTTTAAAAAAAAAAATTCACAGAACTGTATACCAAAAAGAAAGTTAATTGTATAGTATGTTATTTTTAAAACTTAAAGTAAAATAAAAGGTTATTGTATTAGGGTTTCAATGTCAAAACAAGAATAGATTCTTAGCAATCAGGCCTATTACCAAAGCATCTTTTGCAGGGTAACCAATGTTGCAAATTAACCAAGTAACAATTTCCAACCTTAAACAACTCATCCCTTAATACAACTTATTACACTCACAAAGCTGGAGTGCATTTTTGGTGGCGATCTTTAAAAAGGGGCATTTCTTCATTCTGATTCTGTTACAGATCAATCTACTTGCCCACCAATACCAGAGCAATAAAATAGACAATAAAATAGTTTCAGATAAAATGTACTTTACTGGTAAAACAAAGAGCGATTCTCATCATTATCAAGTCTAGGCCATGTCTATGACTGCCAACAAAGCCAACAAACGACCAATTGATTTGAACTGACTTTATTCATCTTCCAAAGACTTACTAAGCACATATTAAGCCCAAGCCCAGTAAGACATAATGGTAAAGCAATGCCAAGCCTTACCCTCCAAAGAGTCATATTCCAGAGAAATAGCTCTATGGGAATCTTCAGAACAGTTTAACTTTAAGAACCATGGTCCATTGGATTAATTAAACCCAAGGCTATCATCTTTTTCTGCAACTGGAGATAATAAACATGTTTTCTTCAGCCCAGGTGGCTTTCTTTTGCCATGGTAAAGTATTAAATAAAGTTGGGAAAAGTAGGTGGGAAATCCTTAAGGGGCAGGGAGGTTGATAATCTAGGCAGACAAATAGGCTGATTTGTGGCTAATGGCATGGTTTCTGGAATCAGTTAAGCCAGGTTCAAATCCTGCCTCTATCTCTTCTTAGCATAATTTTTTGGGCAAGATATTTAACCTCTCTGTGTCTCAGGCTCCTCATCTATAGATTGGGTATTATAAGATTACTTTTCTTAAAAAGTTGAGGAGGCTAAATATTAAAGTCCTAAGACTGGTGTTTAGTACATACTACGTGTTTAATGAGCCTTAATTATTTATCAGAATTCACAGGGCAGAGTCAAGATTTAATGTCCATGAAGCCAGTTAGCTTCTGTCTTCTGTGCTCCATGTTATACTCTGGGCAACCATCTTCTTCTTACAAATGCATGCTACTAGCCATAAGGCCAATATAGAAAAGTAAGTAAAACCATAAGTCCTATAGATAATGAGTAAACAAGTTAGTCACCAAATACAAAGAGCACATAATATGTGTATTCTCTAAAGAGACCTTTCCAAAATGAACCATGCCAATGGAAATATTTTGTGAGTATGTGAAGAAAAGATAACCATAATTACCAGATTTCCCCACACATTGGTTCTGTTCTAATGCACTCTACCAAAGGAAGATGAGCTTACCTTATCAGCAACATCCACCCTGGCCTTGTGATTAAGCAAGAAATCCACTGCAGATAAATGATTGGCCCCCACTGCAAAATGCAGGGCTGTGCGGTTCATCTGAGGAAAACATATTTGTGTTTTCAGTCATCTGATTGTTATTTAGCCTTTTAAAGAGTCCTGTTTCTTGAATGACCATAATTTTCTATCAGGTGTTTGCATTTTCATTATTTATCTACTCTTTGCTTTTGCCTTTGAAAATGGTGAGAATTGTGTCCAGCTTAATCTTGCCTCATCTATTATCAGATAATAACAGAGAATTTGGCAATATCCACTGGAGGATATGCCTCAAGCTGATAGCCACTGCAAAACTTATCATTGCTTTTATAATAACAATATAATGGATTTCGATTAGACAGTAAAAGCTGTATTTTCCCCAATATGCAATCACTAATCATGGTAAGGGTTATCTGGTTAGCATATATTGATAATTCATAACAAAAATTTTCCCAGATGTTCAATATATATGGTTTTTCTTCTGTAATTTTTTGGACTGTAAATTTTACTGAAACAAACAAAATGTTTCTGAAAGGAAGGAAGACAGAAAGGGAAGGAGGAGAAAGAAAGGCACAGAGAAAGAAGTCTATGAATATCTTTTGCTTCAAAGGAAAGCCACCATGGTGCTTCTGAGATGTCCAGAGACAGTCTAATGTGTTTCAAACAATAGATGTTTTGCTTGTAAGCAAAACACGTGTCATATTTCTGATATTCTAGACAATGGTTTTGCTTCCAAAGAGGTACCTGGGCATGGATTTACTATTCTTTATTTCACATAAATAATTTATCACAAAAATATAAGAACTGTTTAAATTAAACACCTGATTTCCTTGGTAGCTAAACTGGTGATAAACTAAGTTTGACAAAACATTAGTTATCTTGACATTTCTGCAACCTAGATATAATAATTATGCCAATTATTAGCAACATCCAAGATATAATAATTAAATAAAACCACTTATATTGTTTTCATCTCTATCATCACAGATTTTAAGAAACTTGCAGAAAGTAACCTCACAGGGTGATCTGATCATAAATTCCTAAATGGGCAGGTCATGCTGGGTCGTCATGCTCCAGGTCAATCACTTCTTTGGTGAAAAGTTTTAAGCAAAGCCCTGTCCATTGTTCTTGTGCATCTAGGTTAACACACATTTGAAATACCAGAATACCCCCTGAAGGGGGTATTAACTCTCAAGAGGGCACATAAGCTTAACTATCCAGTAATCCCATCCCAATGTTGCTTTCTTCCACCTTCATGTAATCATCCTTACATTCCCTCCTTAATTTCAAATGCATAAAAGAAACTGCAAAACTGTTCTTCACAAGAGCATTTGAGATCTTGCTCCCCAGCATATGTCCTCAGTGTGACCCAAATAAACCTATAAAAATTCTCTACAGGTTTGGACATTTAAGTCAACAAACTCTACAAGTAACCATCTCAACAATTTGCTTTAAACAGGCCTAAAAGAGATGTCATTGGAAAGGAGAATACAGTTCATCAGGAGCTTGTAATAACTTGCCACACTGACTATAAGTTAAAGCGGTTTAGGTTGTGCTATCTCTCCAAATACTTTAATCTAAAAACAGGGCTTAAAATATCAGAAAGTTGTATGTGAATTTTTTTTTAATGGTTATAAAAATATATTGAATATATTTCCTGCTACTTGGAAAAATGATTATTTCTAGACTTATTCAACAATTAATCTAGATATTACCTTCAAAGATCCTTGCTTATTTTTTTCTTTTCTCTCCCTTCCTTGATTCCTTTTCTCTATTCTTTTTCCTTTTTTTGTTCCTAAAATTGTTATGCCCTCTTTAAAGCCAGGGTCAGAGAGCTTAACTGATTATAGTTAAAAATTCTCACTTCTTCAGGTTTCACAAATCATATTACCATGGGAACATATTGCTAGAACCCTCCAAGTGCCAAAGAAGGGGGCTGTAAAAGCAAGAGCCCTATCACTTCTGTTTCACTTAGTGTTAAACCTACGCCTGCCCTCCTCATCTTGAACCACTCCACAATCTGTCCTATGAAACGGACACAGCCCCCAACCTGTTCACTTTAATAACCCTGCTTTGAGGGGCTGTCAGGAAATCCCCACAAAACCAAGCAGCATTCCTATTCTGGCAGTGGACTTCTCCCCCAAACCCCAGGCACGTGAAGAACAAGTAAGAACTGGGTTTCAGAAAGGGCCCTGCTGCTCAAAATGTAGGTGCACTCTATTACAAAAGCAGAAAACTGAAAACCCATACTTTCCTTTAGATGTCAAATTTGGAAGAACCAACCACAGAGGACATCGCTGGAGAGAAAACCACACAAATTGTGTAGCAAAAGATGCTCTGCCTTCTTAGCATGTATGAGGCCAAAGCGATCCACAGGCTATAATCCAGGACCAAGTCCAGGCCCATAACCTTGGCAGTTGCCTTTACCGCACACCCACAGACATTGCACAAATGAACATCTGTGCACATCCCTTCTGATAAGATAAATTGAAACACCCAGGGCCTCTTACATTGCTTAATTTTCACCTTTAGTGTAAATATTCTGGAATACCAGCAAAGGAGATCTCCTTAATCTCATACTACACAATAATTTTCATTTTATTTCAGCTGACCCGTGTAAACCCAAGAAACCCTTACAGTAGTCACTGTCACACTGCGACTTCTACTCACATTGTTCACAGCATTAATGTTCACCTTCTTTTCAAATAGCTTCTCCATAACATCCAAATTATTGCTTTTAGCAGCATTCTGGAAGTTTCTTTCATTTGGCAGTACTGAAAGAAAAGAAGCAAGCATGACTGAGGGGATTTAAGGGAGATGAAGAGAAAGCAAACCTCATTTGATAAACCTTTTAAATCTGAAAACTTTAAAGAACAGCCTTGAGCCTTTCTCATTCTGCCACTCTGGACATGGGTGTTGTCACACAGCAGCCTACCATGCACCTTCCCATAAAGAGTGGAGCGTCTATAAAGACAAATCCTTTTAGGGACGTTGCTTTAACATTATGCCTACTCTGTTTGTATCCCTGTTTGTCCCCAGAAGATGGCTGGTTAGTCAATGACAGGAAAGATTCCTCAAGGGAGGAACAACCTAAGACAGGCACAGTCATGTGGGCACCATAAGGAGAAATCATGGAGTTGATGAGAGTGGGCACAGACTCCCCATCTTGGAGCTGACAGCCTGTTTATGGACTTAATAATGTGATAACATCTGTCCTCCCTGTATTCTTATCAGTGAGTTTTGGCATAAGAGGTTTCTGTCTCTTAGGGAGGTGCATGTACAATAACTAAGCACATCATGGGACTTTCAGTATTGGCAGCCTGCAGGCATGGGTGATTTGGCCCTGAACTAAGTTCTCAGGCATGAGACTCACAGACCATGGAAGATACATTGATCCTTTCCTGTCAGGCCCGATTCGGGGCTTAGTCTGTGAGACTTGAGTCCCATGGCCCCACGTGCTTTTTTGCTCTCATTTTTATCTCTCTCTCTTTCTTAACCTTTCGCCATCCTTTCTCGCTCTCCCACTGCTCTGTCGTGCAGGACAAGACACATGGGAACTTTGCTTCAGTCTTTTCTAAAACTTAGTGTTAAGATTCCACCTTCTCCTAGCTCTACAAGCTCCACACCCTCCAAATTATTCCTAGTCCCAAACACAGCATTATTCCAGAGGACCACCCTGAAGTCAGCAATGTAGTATCTGGCTCTAAGAGGTTGGAGGGTTGCCAGGGGCTTCCCAGGGGACCTTGTTTGTAAAATATTTGTACAAGGTTAGACAGGGAGGAGCCCAAATGCTCCATACAGAGATAAAATTGTTGTCAACAGACACCCTGTGCAGATGCCAGGCCTGCAAACAAAATTTTAAAATGCAACACATCATATAAACGTATACAAACGCTAAAAGGGATGAACATGTTTTATTCTCATTTATATGAAAGGAGATAAAAGTAGATTCATACCTACTATAAACGTTACAGATCACACACATATACACATTCAGATGACAGGTGTTATTAACTAGCATAGGGAAGATTCCAGGATTTATTGAGGGGTTTTTTTTGTCTGTTTGTTGTTGTTTATCTTTATTAAATTTATTGGGTGACACTGGTTAGTAAAATTATATATGTTTCAAGTGTGCATTTCTATAACACATCATCTATATATTGCATTGTGTGTTCACCACCCAGAATTGGTTCTTCTGTTGGTTATTTTACTTTATTTTTGTCATGGTAGGGGAGATGGAGGGCTCACAGGGACAACCTCAACACTGGGGGATAAAGTCAGAATTGGAATGATGTGAAATAAGCAACAGACCATCTCCAAAAAGGAGCCTAAGAGACGTTTTGAGATGTGTTGCCAAGTAGTTTCCCTACTATTTGCCAGGACTTTTTAGAACGCCATCAAGTCCAGTCAAAGACCAGGGAGTATCTTCATGGGTGATATAAATATTCATTCTTTCTATCATCTGGATCCCTCTCCTTTCTACCCTGACTCATGTTACCACTTTATGACTTCAACATCCATGGAGATGATGATTCCAACACCTTGGTCTCAGTTCCCTGACTCCCTTGCCTCTAACAATCTTTTCCTCCACCTGACCTCAGCCACCCAATTTCAGGGTCATCTTCAAAAATGATACTACCTTTGACATCTTCAAGAATCCTAATCTCTGAACACCATCTCTCAGCCATTCAGCTCACCTACTTGAGTTTCCCTAATCCAGAAATTCTGCAACCATGTCAAGTCCTCCAATCCACTGTTCTCACCATATTTTCATGTTACTCATCCCTTAGGTCCTTGTTTCCCTCCTTACCCAGTTTAGATCCCATAGTCCATCTTTGAAATCACTTCCATGCAAATGCCTTTACCTCCCTCACCACTCTCTTCCCTCATCAGACTAGTTGGTCAGAATCCTAATTCTGAAGTTAAACCCAACTGCTATCTCCTCCATTTTTGCACCTGAAGAGCTAAATGCTACTGGAGAAGAAACATACAATCATGCTGTGGTAGACACCACTAGTGTTTATCAAGATCTGGTTCTCCTCTCCTATCTGAACACATGGATAAGGACACATCCCAGCCTAGATGCAGTTAGGTGAGGTATGTGCAATGGACTGAGAGCAGAAGTGATGGTGTGTCACTTTGGGGCTGAGTCAGTGAAAAGCCCCTGTGTCACCTTCCAGGTCTCTCTTCCCGTCTTCTCAATCCTGGAAGCCATGTGTTTAAATATAAGGGTGTTATGATTGAAATGTGTCCCCTCAAAATTCATATTCTGAAGTAAGTCCTAACCACCAGTACCTCAAAATGTGACTATATTTGAGGATAGGTTCTTCAAAGATGTTATTAAGTTAAAATGAAGTCATTAGGATGAGCCCTAATCCAGTATGATTGGTGTCCTTATAAGAGAGAAATTTGGATATAGACACAACAAGAGGAAGATTATATGAAGACACAGAGAGAAGAGGCTATCTACAAGCCAAGGAGAGAGGACTCAGAAGAAACTAATCCTGCTGACACCTTAATCTTGGACTTCTAGCCTCAAGAACTGTGAGATAAATTTTTGTTGTTTAAGCCACCCAGTTTTGATAGCTTGTTATGGCAGCCCTGGCCAACTAATACAAGTCACAAGATGGCGGTGTCTCCATTGGCTTGATATTGGGAGACAATTCTCTATGGGTTGCTTGCATTTCTCACACCTTATGAGCAGAAGCACCGACTGCCTTTGTCCTGGACTATCTTTTCAAGGATGTCTGTATAACGAACTGTGTTGGAAGAGAGATATAATGCCTTCCTCTGGCGCAAGGGGCAGTTTTGCTTACATACTGAAAGACAGTGAGAGTAAAGCATGTTTACTGTCCATTACAAAACATTTGGGTTTCCTAAGTCAAGGTTCTTCTGCAGCACAACCCACTGCATGTGCAGGTATCACTTCTGTAACACTTGGTGTTTTCTGCATCTCTTTACCGGAACTGGGACTTGGAGAACACTGACCCTATGGCTACTGCTACTGCTGCGAGTAATAAAATCCTTTGTATCTGATCTTGAGGTAACTTCTGCCAGTATCTATGATACCATGGTAGGCGAACTTGTTAGCTTGCAAGGAGAGTAAAATCTCAGTCCCTTTATAGTTCTTGACACCTGGGTTCCTGAAATACTAGGAGAGCAGAGACCCTCACCAATGCATGTAAGATATGCAGTATGCGCAAAAAGTAGGTCTTTACTATATTAAGTCACTCAGATTTAGGGGTTATTTGTTGCTGCAGGCAAAGCTAGTCTATGACTGATACATATACTAATATGCTACACATAACTAAAATACTCCTAAATTCTTAGCTACAATTGGATCTCAGCAAAGAAATCCTACTACATTTCCCTAGTCTTCCATTCTCCAAAACTTCATAACTCTTTCTCTTCAAATATCCTAATCTACCAACTTACCTTAGTGTCTACCATTACCATCATCTAATTCTCATTTTATAACATTGCACAGAGAAAGTAGAAGTAATCAGATAGGAATTCCCACATCTTCCCACCTCTAAGTCTATCCACCAACCTACATTTATACCTACACTCTTTGCTTCTATTACTGTTAAAAATCAATGAAGCATCCATCCTTGTGCCTACTCAAAGCCATCCCCTGCACTTGAGGTCTGGATCCCATCCCTTCTCATCTTTTCAAGTATTTCATATATCAGTTTCCTAGAAATTATCTCCTTTTCTCCTTTGCATCATTTAATTATTCACTCCAAAATATATAGAGATGCTATACCTACAGTTTAAAAAACCAAAAAAATTATCCCTTAATTTCACATTCCTTTCCAACTGACACTCCATTTCGCAACCTTCTGTTATCCCTAAATTTATAAGTGTTCTATAATTTCTGTCCCCACTTCTTTATCTCACAGTCTCATCCCAATCTATGCTAATCAGACATTGTTCCCATCACTCCACTGAAAATTGCTCTTTTCAAGGTCAAGACCAAGATTTGCCAAAATCCAGTCATCACTTCTCTGTCATATGCAGATCTGACACAGAGGACCACACTCTCCATGTAATGTGTCCTTCCCCAGGCTTCTGTTAGACCACCTGTTGCTTCCCAGTTTTTTTTCACTGGCTCCTCTCCTCTGCTTGATCTCCAAATGTTTGAGTACTTCAGGATTTTTATAAAATGAATAACCTGATGGAGTAGGCATTATCACCCCATCTTACAGACAAGGAAACTGAGACTTAGAAAAGTCAAACCACTTACTCATGTCTTAAAGATAATAAATGATAGAATTGTCCCAGATGGCCAGAATCCAAACCCCAAGCTTTCAATCACTGGATGTATCCAGGTGTCACAGGAAAGTGGACTGCTGAAGTGGAGATCCCGAAGTGTCATTTGCTTTAGCTAATGCATTCTGTCAGTTAGGCTGGACTTGTCTCAGCTCTCCTTCCTGACCGCAGCTCCTTGCCCTATTTATTAATCCACGGGAAGGAAGTTCTAGTTCCAGGTTCTTGTCTCTCTGTGGTACGTCCCAGGACAAATCAAGATCTTTCTGGGCATAGAAGGGAACTTCCTCAACCTGATAAATGGCATCTGCAAAAAACTGAGCAGCTAACATCATACTTATTTATAAAAGTCTGAATACTTTCTTTGCCCCTAAGAGATGTCTACTCTTACTCCTCCTGTGCTGAAAGTCCTAGCCAGTGCAATAAAGTAGTAAAAGTAAATACGAAGGCATACAGATTTGCAGGAACAAACTGTCTCTAGTCTAGCTGTAGACAACATGATTATCTCCATAAAAAATGCAAAGGAATTTACAAAATAATTCTAGAACTAATATGTGAATTTAGCATGGTTGCAGGATACAAAGTCAACACATAAAAATCAATCATATTTCTATAAACTGTCGCTCACCAAATGGAAGCCAAAATGTGAAAAGCAATACCATTTACAATAGATTTTTTTTAAATGTTAAGTATAAGCCCAACAAAACATGTACAGTTTTTTAGTTTCTTTAGTATAGATGCTAAATGCTGACGAAAGAAATCAAAGAATATTTAAATGAAACATATATTATGTCCATGGATCGGAAGACTTAATATAGTAAAGATGTCAGTTCTCCCCAAGCTGATCTACAGATTTAATGCAATTCAATCAAATACCACATGAACATTTTGTAGCTATAGACAATTCTAAAATGTATTTGGAGAGGCAAAGGAACTAGAATAACCCAAACAAATATGAAAACGAAGAATAAAGTTGGAGTCATCACACTGCTTAATTTTATTATAAATCTACATGATATTTAGTATAAAATACAACATGGTATTGACAAAGAGATACTTAGATTAATGGAATAAAGTACATAGTCTAGAAATAAACCCTCGGAAATTTGGCCTATTGATGTTTGACAAAGTTTTGAAGGACAATGGAAAAAGGATACTCATTTCAATAAATGCTTTCTGAACAATTGGATATCCAAATGAAACAAATCATGAACCTTGAGGTAAACTTCATACGTCATGCAAAAATGAACTCAAAATGGATCCTAGATACAAATGTAAAACAAAACTACAAAACCTTTGGAAAAAAACACATGAGAAAAATTTCATAAGCTGGGACTAGGCAAAGAGCTCTTACACATGACACCAACGGCATAACTGACCATAAAAGAAAACGATGGGGCCAGCCGAGTGGCGCGGTGGTTAAGCCCTGGCCTGGGAAGCCAGCAGCCCCGGTTCGGGTCCCACATGTGAGGGCCAGTGACACTACCCTCAAAAAAAAAAAAAAAAAAAAAAAAAGAAACTACTTTTGGGCAGGCCAAGTGGCGCGGTGGTTAAGCGCTGGTTTGGGAAGCCAGGGGCCCCGGTTCGGGTCCCACATATGAGGGCAAGTGACACTGCCCTCAAAAAAAAAAAAAAGATAAACTGGACTTCATCAAAAGTTAAAACTTTGCTCCGTGAAAAGCACTATTAAAAGACTAAAAAGACACGCTACAGACTGAAGGAAGAGATGTGCAAATCACATAAAACTTCAAAGGCCCAAAGAGGAACATTCTCAACTTATGAAGACTCTTTCACAGCGCGCCTCAATTTATGCGATAAATTATTCCCCAGGCATTAGATGATCTGTTCCAGGCTTTTAAAAACACTTAAGTGCAGAAAGATGAAGTGACTGTTTCATAGTCACACAATCAATCAGTTCATGAGTCAGGATGCAGGAGATAACACACAAAACTCTTCCCTTGTTTGCCAAAGGGTTTACTCATTTCTATAAAAATCCTTTTCCTGAAATTGCCTTCCACCCACAGGAGAGGTTTAACCTGGAATAAAGCAACCTGAGGCCTGAAATAAAGCAACCTGAGGAATGTGAACCTAAAAACTTGAGTGGAGGGCCGGCCGAGTGGCGTGGCGGTTAAGCGCTGGCTTTGGAAGCCAGCGGCCCCGGTTCGGGTCCCACATGTGAGGGTCAGTGACACTGCCCTCAAACAAACAAACAAACAAACACCTGAGTGGAGCCCCACGTTGAGAACCAGCCCCCAGGGGTGAGGGCGGCCTCGGGGTCGCGGGCCCGGGCCTCGCGCCGCCTGCCTTCCCCGCGTTCCCGCAGGAGGCGCTGCACCAGCGCCCCGCCCGCCGCGCCCCCGCCTGGCGTGCCGCCCTCGTCCCGGTACTCACGGAGCTCCTGCCCGGCCTCCGCCTCCTCCCCGCGAGGCGCCACCTGCCTCGGCGGCCCGCACGCGCCCCTCCAGGGCCTGCCCGCCGCGCCCCTCGCGTCTTCCCGAAGGCCCTTCGCGGCCGCGGCCGCCCAGAGCAGCGGCCCTCTCAGCGCCGCGCTGCGCCCCGGGCTGCGCCCAGCCGGGTCCATGTCCGCCCCCCCGAGGGACTCAGCGCTGGGGCGCGGGGTGCAGGCAGCAGGAGGGCCCGGCGGGAGCGCGGGTGCAGGCCGCTCCGTGCCCGGCGATCTCTGGGCAGCGCCCGGCCAGGCCGGCTGGCAGGCCCGCCTTCAGCGGGGGCGGGCGCGGCGGTGCCGTTTGGGTTTTCCCTCCAGGAAAACCTTCTAAGGAAACCCCGCGCCTCGTGTGTCAGGGGCTCCTCGTATCGTGTTGAGAACTCTCAAGGTTGGGTTTCTAACCAACACGATTGGAACTTCAATGTGAAATCCTTTCTACAGGGGCTTCCAGAATTTTCTTTGGAATAAAGTTAAGACTCTCAATGTCTTCTCTGAAGGTGTAGACCTTGGCATCCCGTTTTAACGCAGTGGTAATTCGTCGGACACCTCATAAAGAAAGACAGTTTGGGGAATATAATTAATAATGTTGTAAAAATTTTGTGGGGTGCCAGATGGTCACATGTCTTGTTAGGGAGACCACTTCATGGATGGAGTAGAGGCTTGATCACTGTACTGAAGCTGATGTTGTATAATATTGTATGCCAACTGTAACTGAATATGTGGATGGTCACGGGATGTGATTATACTGTGGAAGGGAGTCAGACGAAGTGTAATATATATATGATATGGGGGGGAGTGGGGTGGCGAATTGGGGGAGGGGGGCTGTCACTTTGAGGGGTAAAAGTATAACTATTGCACTGTGTTGTACACCTGAAGCTAATTACAAATAAAAAAAAGTATTGAAGTACAGTCATCTCTTCTGGGCAATCATGTGCCTAGCTAAAATATGGGAGAAAAGTCGGGTATTGAAGGACAACCATGATCTCCGCCCTGAATGCCTAGTGCCTAAGCACAGTGTGTTTAATGGATTACCACAAAACAAAATAAAATAAAACCAAGATACATCTTGCACCTGCCAGTGGTTTGAGAGATCAAATTGGAAGTTTAACATATTCTAAGAGTGAAAAAAATTTTGAACCCTCATAACAAAACTAGATTTGACCCCAGACCTGACCCCCCGTTTTTGTATGTGTATACACAGAGAGAGACGTAAGAGTGATAGTAGGGAAGTGTTATCTCTAAAAACGCACATAATGGTTTAGAGAAGGGTGAGAAAGTGATGAAAGGTGAGAAAATGAGTTGGAAGGCCGGAGATCAGGCACCTTGCTAAGGACTTGACAAAAGGTAAGGAAAGATGTTTTCAAGGGGCCCTTGGAGACAGAATTCAATAATAAAATGTGGGTCTGGTAGAGAGAGAGAGAGAGAGAGAGTGTGTGTGTGTGTGTGTATTTACGCATATAATGTATGTATAACATATCATGAGTTTGAAATCATTAACTCAAGAGATTACAGTTAACAGGAAAGGGTTAGAAAAAATAAAAGGGAAAGGGTTAACACTATTTGCCTCTAAATTATCTTGTTTCCCTGACCCTTCTGTAGACAGCAACCATCAGATAAGACTGTCATAAATTAACTCACACTTTTAAGGGGAATAGTTCAATATTATGGTTTGCTTAATAAAGGGAATCATGTTTCCAATATTCACCATAATATCATTTGAGTTTTTCTTGAATAACTTTAATCCAATTACATATTACAAAGCAAAAGTAAGTGGTTATCCCTTAATTATACAATAAAAGAACAAGTTTTGCTCCAGGGAAGTAAACACCACCTCTCTATGAAGTTCACTAAAATTCTACCAAGTATGTTCAAACATGTTACTGCTGTTCAAAATGGAACATTACTTTAAAAAAATAATAAAAATAAATAAATCAGCATCAGACACTAGAGATGCTTTTTAAAATGGAATTATTTCCTCAAAAAGCACTTTTTAGTTCTAGGTTAATTATCACATTTTGAGATTTCTTCCAAATATTTCCAAGCCACCCCAAGAGAACAAGTAACAACACATTTATAAAGCAAGCCATTATCCAATAAAGGAGAAGAAATGCAATTCCCTCTTTCTGGAATGCCCATTCCTTAGGGCCCAAATTGAGTGCAGCCACCTACATCAGCCTGTCTTACCAGAGAAATATAGTAAGATAATAATAGACACCACTCTTTGGGAACATATTATTTATTCATTTACGAGTCAACAAATGATTTTGTTGACACCTTCTAAATGCCAGGGCATGTATTTCACACTTGGAATTCAGAGCCCAGGGTCTCTAGCAGCCTACAATCTATTAGTAGGCAGAGACCACATCAAAGCCATAGCAAAGAATATTTCAAGGTCTTCATAGAGAAACAGGAGCACAAAGAAGTAACTGATCAGTTTTTCCAGGGGGCAGTTTTTTGTGAAGGTGGCCCTTGAACTGAGTTGAAAAATGAGTAGTGCATATTGGGAGAGGGCAAAGGAGCATTCAAGAAGCCCATTCTGGGCAGTGAGAGCAACAGAGCATGACACCAGAAAGGAGACATAGCTTGAACTATTCAGGAAACTACAAGTTATGCAGTGTGATTTGATTGACCTTGAATGCCAAGCCCAATATTTGGTGTGTACCATGGGTAAGTGGTATGTGGGAGCTTTGTACTGGCTTGTAATTGCTGATTGCTAAATTTTCAAAAATTTTGTGAGAACTGGTTGACATTATGTCCATAGCTTGAAATGTCATGGCATTTACACCACAGAAATCATCATACATTGAAAATGAGCTCCCCTTATATCTCCCTTTGATCCTAGATAGTTGGAAGCTTTTGAAATCTTTTTTGTTTTGTTTCTAACTTAAGAATGATGTTATAAAAGTGCTGTTCATGACTAATCTGCAAAAAATGCACTAGACAGTTTAGAGGGAAAGCTGAGAAATTATTTGGAAGGTCAGAGTTTAGGCAACTAAGGACTTAACAAAAGGAATGGAAAGAAATGTTTTCAAGAGGGTTTACAAGGCTAGGCAGAATTCAATAATAGATATGGGATTGGCAGAGGCAGAGGTGGAAATGAGGCGGAAGGATGAGTTAAAGGTAAGTACAGTAGTCCCCACTTACTAAGGTTTCCCTTTCCTTTGTTTCAGTTACCTGTGATCAACTGTGGTCTGAAAATATCTTAGTCACCTCACTTCATCTCATCACGTAGGCATTGTATTGTCTCACATCATCACAAGGAGGGTATTACCCAGTACAGTACAGTATTTTGAGAGGGACCACACATAACTTTTATTATAGTACATTATTATAATTGTCCTATTATCTGTTGTGCCTAATTTACAAATTAAACTTTATTTTAGGTATATATGTAATGGGGAAAACATGGTATATGTAGGGTTCAGTACTATCCATTTCAGGTATCCACTGGGGGTCTTGGAATATAGCCCCCATGGATAAGGGGGGACTACTGTACTGGTAAATACATTTCTAAATGAGGGCAGTGAAAGTATTTCCCATTATTTGCTAATTCCCTCTTGCCTTTCACTTGCAACCATCTTAAATGAATGTCTGTACCCATTGCCTACATTTTCTCAACAGAGTTTCTTTTTGAACTCTGTGATATGGCTTCTATTACCCATGTTAATACTGAAACTTCTTAGTCTTGGTCACTTCTTTAGTGGGGTAATTGATTACATAGATATCAATTCCCATACTAAATTTAAAATTAAGGCACTTCTGATGGAATAAATTGGAATTATAAATACTTCTTATACTGATGCTTTTGCTATTATCACATGAGACTGAGGTACGATGTACAGCCCTATATTACAGGGAACAATGTAAAGACTGATAATAAAAAAGAGATCTTTCCACTTCATTTAAAACAGGATTACACACATGCTAACAATTATTAGGCCTATTTATAAGATATCACTTGTGGTACCATACACCAGTAATGATATATTGCAAATGGACTGGCCATTCTCCATATCTGAAATTCTGTAAACATTTTATAGATACAAAATTTCTCTGCAAAGCATTTTACAAATGAGGCTTCAAAAAGTTAGCTTAAGTCATCTTTATCTTTTTTATACTTTATTCAAATACCCTTGACATTGCCTTTGTAAATGTGCAAGTAAGAGTTGACTCAGCAGGCTTAGGTTGCTCAAGCCTTGCACATTCCAAAAAAAGGCCTGTTTTCAGGACTGGCCCTTGACTGGCTCCCCGGAAATAACCACTGAGGCCTCGGAAGATCCTGCCTGATACAAGTGTTTTAGTATGCTGAGGCCTTGGGCCACACTCATTAATTTGACAGAGGTAGTCTATGCTAACAATATGATTTATGGTAAATGTTTGTTTGTGTATACCTGAGGCCCAGGGTTATGAGGTATTTCTTAGATCTCTGATGGGTTGGAGACTGAGTGGCTAAGGTCAGTCACAAGGACACTGAATGCCTGTGACTGACCCCGTGAAAACCCTGGAATCCAAGGGCTGGGTGAGCTTCCCTACTTTGCATGTGTTGTGCCTGGTCTCTCCTGGACTTGGCCCATTTGCCTTTTCTATTTGCTGATTTTAATCTGTATCCTTTCACTGTGACAAACTGTAACCATGAATTTAACAGCTTTGTTGAGGTCTGCAAGTCCCTCCAATAACTTATTTGGCCTGAGGGTAGCCTTGGGGACTCCTGACACAGTAAGGTAGAGATAAATTTTACTTTTTCCTCTATGGATAACCAATCATGCAAACATTGTTTATTTAATAGTACTTTTTCTGAGTTGTCTAAAATGTCCATACCCACGCCAATAACACTCTATTAATACACTGTATTAATTACTATTGCTTTGTAATAAATCTTGATATGTATTAGGACCTGTCCTTCTATCTTCTTATTCTTGGGCCTTTGCTCTTCCATATAAAAATTAGGATCCACTTAACTTCCAAGAAAAACCATGAGGGATTTTATTTTGATTTTTACTGAATTTAATAGAATAATTTGAGAATACTTTTAAGGTTTTTTCCTAATCACAAAGTCTGATGCACTGTTTTTCAGTAATACTTTGTAGTTCCCAAGTTTTTGCATTTTTGATAGATTTCCCTCCTCTTTAGGTGCCTTATAGATTGTTGTCATTAGATTATTTTTTAATTATTACTGTAGTATAGGAATGCTGATTTTATATGTTGATCTTGTAGCTATAACCTTGTTGAACTTGCATTAAATGTAGATTTTTTTTAAATGTAGAGAAACACACCACCTGACAAAGCTTTACTTTTGTTTCCAGTTTTTAATCATTTAATTGTTTAATTAAATAATAATAGAGGGTACCCTGGCATTATTCCTAAAAACATCCTTCTAAAATTTCACCAGTGTGATAATTTATGTAATTTTTCAATAGGAATTTTTTATGGGTAAGGCAGAATTTACTAACACAACCTTTGTTTGGGGTAGAACGTGCCCAGCTAAAAGCTACATTTTGAGGTACCCTATAAGGAAGCCATGACAGAGTTTGGCCAATGAGATGAAAGTGAAAATTGTTACCTGGAGCTCCCAGGAAAGTTCCTTAAAGTGGGACAGACTTGTTACTCTTTTAACCTTTTCACTTCCTTTTCTTCCTACCTGGAACTCACATGTAAGGCTGGATGTGGAAAAGTCCATCTTGTGGCCATAACTTCACCATATGAAGCCAAGAAAATCAGGGACGTTGAGCCCATCCTTGAACCACCGAACCAATGCTAACTAATGAAATTCAAGAGAAAACTAGAATTGATTTTTCTTTTAAGACTGATTTGGGTCTTTATAACTCACATCTGAAGTGAAATTCTGAATTGATACAGAAAGTAAGGTGCCGTAAATAACAAAAACTATTGTACAGAACTGGCTTAGTTTTGAAGGGAGGGCTTTGGGGAATGGGGACACAAATATCACTTGCTGGAAAGCTGGTGACTTGTTTGGCAGTGACAAAATATTTGGTCAAATTGTCAAATGCTGTTCTTGAAAAGCAGAATAAATATGTTGACTGAGGCTGTAGCATTATAGAAAATTATTAGGAGAAAAACTCAAAATGTTGGCACAGGATGGCTTTTTCTTGCTGTGTTCAACAAAGTGCTAGAAGACAGAAATGTACTTGTTTCTCTATTGAAACTATTATAGTAGCCTGCAGAGATCGGGAAAAATACCACCTTACTAAGGAAAGCAGTTTGTCGTTTTAGTTTTTATTGTGATATAGGTCATACATGAACAAAAGTGTATAAAATATACATATACAGTTTGAAGAATATTTTTAAAGTGAACATCCATTCAATCACAATCCAAGAAACAGAACATTGCCAGCATCCCAGAAGCTCCACATGCCATTCCCAATCACATTCCCCGCCCTCTCCACAGAGGAAATCATTATTCTAACTATTGACAATAATATACTTGCTTTTCTTTATAATTTGATCATATATGGATACATCCTTAAAACAATATAGTGCAGCTTTAACTGTTCTGAACTTTATATAAATGGAATCATGCTGATGGCATCCTTCTGTGACTTGTTTCTTTTGCTCCAGTGTTCATCCACATTCTGATTAGTTATTTCCTTCATTTTCACCACTGTGTAGAATTCTATTATTTGAATATACAGTGGTAGAATTTAACCATTCCACCACTGCTAAATATTTGGTTCATTTCCAGTTTTTGGTTATTATAGTGCTGAGCATTCTTATAAGGGCTTCCTATGGAACATGTTCAATAGTTTTCCCAAAGGCATTGTATTAGTTAGGGTTCTGGCAGGAAAAAGTTTTGTAATTTGAGATGAGTTTAAGAAAGGAACCATTTAAAAAAAAAAAAAGAAAGGAACCATTTACACAGGTGAGGAAACCACAAACGATAGTGTAGCACCCCAGGACTAACAAGAACAAGACTCTTTTGCCACCCCTAGGCTGAAGAGCTGAGGGAAGGAAAGGAACCAGGAGAGAGCCAAGAATGAAGTATGAAGATGGATACCTAGAAAAAGTTGTGACCTTTAGTCAAGGGACCTAACCAGCATGTGATGATCCTACAAAAAGGCACATGAAGTAATAAACACCCAAGTTCATCTTCTTTCTTCCCTCCCTCGAATCAATGACAAGTGGCCTTGCCATTGCCATGGAGCCTTGTTCACATAAAGCAGGGTGCTGAAGGGCTGCTGATTGGGGGACATATGGAAAATAACCAACAAAGGTGTATATTTAGAGGTGCAATTGCTGGGCTGTTGAGTGTGCACATCTTCAAGCTTACTAAAATAGGGCAAACTGTTTTCCAAAGTGATTGTTTTCAAAGTAAGGGTCCATATTGTTCTACTGTACATCCTCTCCAGAACTTAATATCAGCAGACCCTTTCATTTTCATGAATCTGTTAAGACATGTAATGATACCTCTCTGTGGTTTTACTTTTCATTTTCCTATTACTAAAATGACTGAGAATGTTTTCATGTTTCTTGGCCATTTGGATCTCTCTTTATGCGAAGTGCCATTTAAAGTCTTTTATCCAAATTTCTATTGGCTATCCTTTTCTTCCTGATTCATTGGAGTCACATACATTTTGGATTATATACTCTGGATACTAGGTTCTTTTCCAGTTATTTGTTTTACAAATATAGTCACCCAGGTGGTTTCTTATATTCTGACCCTTTAAGTAGGTAAGATTATAGGTGCTTATTCTTTGTAGTTTTGTTGTATTTTCTAAAAATGCTCCAAAAGAAAACTATAATAAAAAGAAAATAAGTTGGGTGTACTGGATAAAATAGAAAGAAAAGGAAGTGGAGAGGATGCTTGGCAAAGAAAATTAGAGTGAAAGCACCAGAGGTGGGAAAAGAAAAGGAAAAGGAAGAAAATCATTTCTACTGGCTAAACGGACAACTAAGTATTTTAAGTTAGTATTAAATATGACTAAATGATAGCATTAAATTAAATTAATCATGTAAATGAAAATAATTTAGTATTTACTCTAATGTTAAAAACACAATAAAAATAAACTTGAGGCAAGATAGAAAAAATTAAATACGGTGCTATCTACTTTTCAATACATTAAATCAGTGTTTCATTGAACTTAATTATGTACAGAATTTACATATGAAAATCACACAATCAAGAACCATAGCACAACACTGTTTTCACTTTATATATATATATATATATATATATATAAAAAATAATATCAGGCATGAGACTGGCATGTTAATAAACATTAAGCCTAATTTTAAACCATCTAGTCATTTAAAATCAATTTGCCACTTTGGCCAAGGCTGTGCAAGATCCTAATTTAAACCATTCTTAAAATAGTATTTCCATGTACATTTAAATGAGCTATAAAATATTATATATTTTTTACAAATTAGTATACAAATATTAAATCATTATGTTATAACCTGAAACTAATACAATGTTATATGTCAATTATACCTCAATTTTTTAAAAAGTAGGAAAAAAATAAAACAAAAATATAAGAGAACAAAACATTGGGTTCTTTAAAGCGGTCACAAAATGGCTTCCATTTTCATGTTTCAATTAAATAATTATTTCTGATAAAAACTCATTGCTAGCACAAAATTATCTGGAGCAACTACTTAAGCTAACTTACTGTTAAGCTATCTTCTTTCATGAATATTAATAAAAACATGACAGAACTAAAACTAAGATAAATGAGCTATTTTAATACACATTAATCTTTTGAATTGCACATTTTTCTCTAGAAGGTTATATAAAAATAGAGTGAGTGTACAATTTGTCCTTGTTTATAGATTTGCGTACAATACAAACATAATTGCTAAGAGATGAACTACTGCCACTTAAAAGTCCTAGACAAGAAAATAATTACTTTGAATCTTGGACTAAAATTTTTTTAAAGTCAACCAAGTACTTATTCATAAAAGGAATTTTAGATTTCAAAAATCAAATGAATAATCATATTTAAGCAGAATTCTTTTAACACAGAAAATAATACTGTGATATTATTTTCCTGAAGGTAACAAAACCACTCATGGTAGTTCCGCTAAGCTAGTATTTTTCATAGAATGCATGATAAATATTAGTCATGAATGCTATTAGGAACTAAAATAGGAATATACAAAGTTGTAGAAGACACTAAGATAAAATATAGCAGACCTGTACCAACAAAATGGTTAAGCATTAAAAAATCTTATACTATAACAGGTTTGTGTGAACCTCTCAGAGCTCTTATAAATAGATGTTTTTATATTGACTACAAAACTTAATAAAGAAAGAATTCACTTTTTAATTCATTGCTAATTTTTCATTTTCAAAATATTTCTAACACGAAGTGAAATTCTTACGGTTATCCAAAAGATATACAGAAATTAGTATATATTCCAACTTCATCTAAGGGAAATATCACTGGTGAGGGATTATTGCACTGGCCTTTCACTAAATGAATCTATAAATTTAAAATGAGGAAGAACAGGTTCATTGATTACAAAAAATAAGTTTCAATAAAAAAAATTAATGATATTCAATGTTCATTTAAAAAACATATCAAGTGTGTGTCTAGGATTGTTTGGTTTTATTTTCTTAGATGCTGAGTACTTTTTCATCAATCCTGACCTGGAATTTAAAAAAAAAACAAAAACAACACAATTAAAACACAGGAAGAGATTTTTTTAAAAGATAACATCGCAAATAATTGATTTTTAAAAATTTTACTTGGTACAAAAGCAAATTTTAACATCTCTTAAAAATTTATCCTCAAACTATGTTTTTTACAGCTAGTTTTATTAATGCTCAAATTAGCCATACCTTTTTATTTTTGTTACTGTCTTCTGTACTCTGCCTGAGTTACCTTTAGAGGGAAGAAAAGTGAAGAAATTCCATAATGAATAATAAGAAATAAAGTGTTCTATAAAAATTTGAAAAGTTAAAGTAACTGATATAAAGATAATAAAAACTTCCTTAATACTACATAGTTCATATTTAGATATACCAGAAGCTAACTTTATAGCATAATTTCTTTATAATTTACTTGTTTTATAGTATTAAATTTTATTTTTGAAATTTGGCTAGAGTCAGAACTGCCAAGAAACAAATTAAAGAGGCTTTCTGGCTATGAAATTATTGTTAATTTACTTCTGTAGCCTGACAAATGTTATCTGAAGGAATTTCTTTCTTTTTTTTTTTTTTTTTGGAGGGCGGTGTCACTGGCCCTCATATGTGGGACCGAACCAAGGCTGCTGACTTCCCAAGCCAGCGCTTAACCACCGCACAACTCGGCCAGCCCAAAGGAATTTCTTTTTGATTACATCACTTAGCTCCCCAAACCTTTGAGTTCATTCAAACTGGTTTTCCAAAATTTAATATCTAATGGCTTCAGGTAATTCTAACCTACGGTAAGGTAACTAACATTTTTACCTAAATGGCAGCATACACAAACAGTCCCTTTAATAGTATGTGTTTCAAATTTACCAATGATCTCAATTTTAATAAAACATTCCTAGAAAATCAAATACTTTAAAATGACTGCAAACTCACCAGGACCTGTGGTGTTTTCTTTGGGTTGATTAACTTGATTATCCTTTCTCAGTTCCTGGATAACGCTTTTATTTAAGCAAATATCTACATGTACATTAAACAGGGTAAGATCTGAAGTCTTTTGCTCTAGGTTACAAACAGGGCAAACTAGAGCTTGGTCTGTTATCACTTCACATAAATTAGGCTGGAGTGGTTCTTGCTTTCTTAATGACCTGACATCTTCATTTTCCAGTGAAACGTTACAAGAAGAATTCTGATGACAGTGCTTGATATTAAACGATTTGCTTGGAAAACTAGGACATTCCTTTTTGCTTAAAGTATCTCCATTTTCTGCTTTAGATGGATTATTCTGATGGGTTTCATAATCCTGCTTCTCACAGAGTGAAAAAGAATGGTGTACATTTTCTTTTTTGTTAACTTCTGTAGAGGAAGTCTCATGTGAATATGAGAACATTTCACTGATCGAAGGTCCATCAAGACATGTATCTACATGTCTATTAAAGGCCTCCAGACTGATACTTTCTTGCTCCCTAAAGCAAACAGGACAGGTAAATATCTGACCATTATCTGAATTCTCTGATGTTTCTAAATTCTCACTCGTTGTCTTCTTCTTGAAAACTTGGAATGATGGTGATGTCTGTAAGCTTTGTCTACTCGTAGTTTCACACTTAAGTGTGTCTTGGTGGCTCCATTTCCTCTCTGATCGTTTTTTATCAAAGAAACTTGTCTTATGAGACATTTCTAAAGGTTTTAAAAACTGATCTTTGTCAGTTTTCTCTGTACCCTCAGTGGCTGACAGGGTTTGGTTTCCAGCCTGTAAGAAACTAATAATGCTCCTTTGTTGGTATTTCTTGTCTTCTTCATTGGGAAAACTAGATAGCCGCACACCTAAATTAAACCAAACACAATTCATCAATTTCAAATTCAAACAAGTTCACTCACAATTCATAAAAATAGTTTGCAAATACTGTTGTGACATAGAAAAAAGGCTGTTTAGAGAAAAATAATAAGCAACACTATACATTTTCTGAATTAAAGGATGCTTTTTTTCAAAGCTGGTATTTTGACCTGAAATTTACTTTCCTTTATAAAACTGGATATCACTAAATAGTAAGTATATATTGGAGTTAGTGTGATTATATAGGTTTTTCAATTAATATCTTGACACACAATACCATTAAATACCAACTAATTGGTGTCAACTTCATACATACTTTAGCTCCTTTTTTCTTTCAGTAGGTTTTATTATTTTATTTTAGGTTCACAGCAAAATTGAGCAGTTAAGTACAGAGTTCCCATATATCCCCTGGCTCCCCACATAGACAGCCTTGTCCACTATCAAAACCCTGAGGGAGTCGTATGTATGTTACACCGATAAACCTACATTGACACTAAATTATCACTCAAAGTCCATAGTTTATATTAGGGTTCACTTTGGGTGTTGCACATGCTACAGGTTTTGACACATATATAATGACATGTATCTACCATTATAGCATCATACACTATATTTTCATTACCCTAAAAATCCTGTGTTCTGCCAATTCAACCCTCCCTTCCAGCTAACCATAGCCTTTTCCAGAATGTCATACAGTTGGAATCATACAGTATGTAGGTTTTTCAGATTGTCTTCTTTCCGTTAATAATATACATTTCAGGTTCCTCCATGTCTTTTCATGGCTTGATAGCTCATTTCTTTGATATACTGAATATATTCCAGTGTCTGGATGTACTAGTTTCCACTGGCCTACTACTGAAAGACATCTTGGTTGTTTCTAAGCTGTAGCTATTATAAATAAAGCTACTATTAACATCTACTCTTTAGTTCTTTTAGTTAACGTATTTTATTTAATTAATCTCAGCATGCGCTGTCTTTCATATATGAAAGTATGGCTAATGGCCCACTCTTAGTAGTATACTAAGTTGGCATTTGGGGTGCTTATCCATAAACATTCTCTCACCATGTTCACGTTGGAAACATAGTTTGTTTTTTTCACCATGTGGTGGCTAAACATGTGGTTTTATAGCTCCATAATTGCTCATCTGTAATTCTGAAATCCAGAAAGCCCTGAAAATTTTAAAAAACAAATGGTAATTGATGACTGAGCTGATGTGAGGCTATTTAGAGTCTTTACAACTCGGTGTGAACATTTTTTGTTTTGTTATAGAAATATTAATGTGTTTGATCATGAAGTGCTTCCTCAGATCCCAAAGGAGTATTACATAATATATTCAGTATGCACTGAATTTGCTTTCAAAAATCTGAAAAGTTTTACATTTTGAAACATAGCTAGCCTCAAAGATATCAGTAAGTAGTAAGAAAAAGAACAACTTTAATGGTTCTTACTGGAATTAAACTAATGCTCATGGCTTCACATACATCAGGTTCTAAGAATTAAGAAAAATGGCAGCAGCATAAGTACAACTTCCTAAACAGTTTTAAGAAATAAAATGGAGGTGAGAATTTCCAAAGTTGATTCTTTGGGAAAGTCTAGCAGATTTAAGGACAAACAAGAAAAAAAAGTCATACCCATCAGTCTTAATCTCAAGGGATGTGGAAACTCAGCATCAATTTCTGTTTTTAACAATTCTTTAGCAATAGCAAATATTTCTTCTGCAGTAGAAACAACAGATGAAACTGTAGATGCACGAGTTTTTACTTCAAAATTCACATTCTTCAACTTAATAGTAACAGTTCTACCCTATAACAAACAGAATACATTATTATATATGGCCTTCTAACTTCTAGGAAAAAAGTTATTTTACAGGTTAGAAAGACTCAGAAAGGTCTCTCACTTTTTTTTTTTTTTTTTTAAGATTTTATTGGGGAATTGGGGGAGAGGAACAGCATTGGGGAATCGGAGAAGGGGAACAGACAAGTTGCTGTCTTTTTGTTCTTCAGTCTAGTTGTGGAGGACGTTGCTTCACTGGCCCATGTTGGTATCGTCATTGAGTTCTTCCCAGGTGAGGCAGTTGCTCTCAGGCCATTAGATGGCTGCTCGTGACCGCTCACGGCAGTCATTTCATGGGCTGCCGGCTGCTCAGGCTGTCTGCCTGCCACTCCCGGTAGCCTACGGCAGCCCACTGCAGCCTACACTGTCACTGGCAACTCACGGCAGCTCAGCTCTAGGTCAAGCTGTTGTTCACCATCTTAGCTGTAGAGGGCGCAGTGTCACTGGCTCATGTGGGATCCGCACCAGCGGCCCTGCTGCTCAGAGCTCGCGCTCCCAATCCAACTCTTAACCAACGAGTCACTTGGATGGCTCAAAAACGTATCTTATGTACATGTAATATGGATATATAATCAATTATTTCTAAAACATGGTAACAAAATTGTCATAAAGAATAAATGAAGGGCCAGCCGAGTGGCGCATTGGTTAAGCGCTGGTTTTGGGATGCCAGCAGCCCCGGTTCGGATCCCACATGAGGGCCAGTGACACTGCCCTCTACAGCTAACAACAGCTCCACCTGGAGCTAGGCTGTGCGAGCCCCGGTGATGGTGTGGGCTGCAGCCCCTGCTGCAGTGGGCTGCCATAGGCTACAGTGAGTGGCCCGCAGCCAGCGTGAGCGGCTGGCAGCCAGCGCGAGCTGCCAATAGCCGCGGTGAGCGACATCCAGAGGCCAGCGACCGATCTGCCTCATCCGGGAAGAGCGCAATGACATACCAACAGTGAAGCAACATCCTCCGCAACTAAACTGAAGAACAAAAAGACAGCAATTTGTCTGTTCCCCTTCCCAGATTCCCCAACGCTGTTCCCCTCCGCCAATTCCCCAATAAAATCTTTAAAAAAAAAAAAAAAAAAAAGAATAAATGAAGTCCATAAGTAATATAAAAACCCCATTTTAGCCAATACTTATCACTCCCTTCCCCAAATGAATTTTTGTAAAAGACCTTTATATAATGGTCATTATTCTTTTTGCTGAACCTCTTTTAGAGATTAAGTCAGTACCTAAAAAGTAACAAAAAAATCTTTGTAAAGGGGCTTCCCTGAAAAAATCTTGTGGATAGCTCATGTTTATTGTGTGCCTACTATATGACAGATACTATGCTAAACAATTTACATGTAAGAACTCCCTTTATAGTTACTTTTCAATAGGTTCAGAGTTTGGGATAATGAAAAAGTTTTGGAGATTATAGTGTTAATGATTACACAGTATGAATGTACTTAATGCCACTGAAATGTATATCTAAAAATGGTTAAAATAGTAAATTTTATGTTACATATTGTTTACTACCTCCTAGCAGTAGTGAGAGTGGGTGAGACTTACTGACTCACCTCCAAAGAATTAAATATGGAAAGGGAAACATAGTAACTTCACAGTGGAGAAGCCTAGCAAACACTACCTTAACCCAGTGATGAATGTGAATGTCACCTATATCATATGGCTATCACATAGAGTAGCTCCCCCTTATCTGTGGGATACGTTCCAACACCCCAGTGGATGCCTGAAATCAAAGAGAGTACCAAACCCTATATATACTAGGTCTTTTTCTATACATACACACTTATGATAAAGTTTAATTTATAAATTAGGCACAGTAGAGATTAACAACATAATAATAACATAGAACAATTATAACCATATGCTATAATAAAAGTTATGTCAATGTGGCCTGTCTCTCTCCTTCTCTGATAACTGAGACCACTACTAAGTGACTACCAGGTGGGTAGAAAGAATCCTCTAGGCAAAGAGATGATTCACATCCTGAGCAGGATGGAGTGGGACAACACGAGATTTCATCATGCTACTGAGAATGGTATGCGATTTAAAATTTATGATTTATATCCAGAATTTCCCTTTTAATATTTTTAGACCACAGGTAACTGAAACTGTAGAAAGCAAAACCTTGGATAAGGAGTGACTATTGTTCCCTGATAAGATGTGATGAGAAGGACACTTCACCTTTGTGGTATACTTTCTAAAACTCATAATCACAGTCTAATCATTAGAAAACCATCAGACAAACCCAAACTGGATGGTATTCTGCAGGATATCCGGCCAGCACTCCTCAAGACTATCAAGGTCATGAACAACAAAGAAATACTGAGAAACTGTCACAGACTAGAGGAGACTGGGGAAGACATGACAACTAAATGCAATGTGGTTTCCTGGACTGAATCCTGGAAGAGAAAGAGATCGTTAATGGAAAAATTGGTAAAATGCAAATAAAGTCTAGAGTTTAGTCAATAGCAATATGCTAATGCCAGTTTCTTAGTTTTGACAAATGTACTCTGGTAACCTAAGATGCTAATAAGGAGGGAAACTGGGTATACTGGCACTCTACATATTATCTTCGTGATTTTTCTGTAAATCTAAAATTATTCTAAAATTGAAAGTCTATTTAAACATTAGAAAACAACTCTCTTTATACTCAAGTATGATAAAGGAGGATTATAAGAAAACTACTCATCAGACATTTCTCTAAAGAGGACATACAGATGGCCAATAAGCATATGAAAAAATGTTCAACTTCACTGATCATTAGGGAAATGCAAATAAAAACCACAATGAGAGCGCAGGCCGAGTGGCGTGTTGGTTAAGAGCTGGCTTATGACACCAGCGGCCCTGGTTCGGATCCCACATGAGGGCCAGTGACACTGCCCTCTACAGCTAACAACAGCTCCACCTGGAGCTGGGCTGCTGTGAGTCCCAGGGATGGCATAGCTGCAGCCCCTGCTGCAGTGGGCTGCCATAGGCTACAGTGAGTGGCCCGCAGCCAGCGTGAGCGGCCGGCAGCTGGAGTGAGCTGCCAATAGCCGCAGTAAGCGGCCGTCTAGAGGCCGGCGACCGATCTGCCTTATCCGGGAAAAGCGCAATGATGATACCAACATGGGCCAGTGAAGCAACGTCCTCCGCAACTAGACTGAACAAAAAAGAACAGCAACTTGTCTGTTCCTTTTCCCCAATTCCCTAACACTGTTCCCCTCCCCCAATTCCCCAATAAAAATCTTAAAAAAGAAACAAAAAACCACAATGAGATACCACCTCTCTCCGATCAGAATGACTATCATCAATAAATCAACAAACAACAAGTGCTGGTGAGGCTGTGGGGAAAAGAGAACCCTGCTGCACTGTTGGTGGGAATGCAGATTGGTGCAGCCACTATGGAAGTCAGTATGGAGGTATCCCAAAAAACTGAAAATGGAACTACCGTTTGACCCAGCAATTCACTCCTAGGTATTTATCCTGAAAAATCCAAGACATTAATTCAAAAAAATATATGCACCCCTATGTTCATTGCAGTGCTACTTACAATAGCCAAGACTTGGAAACAATCGAAATACCCATTGGTAGATGACTGGATTAAGAAACTGTGGTACATTTACACAATGGAGTATTACTCTGCTATAAAGAAGAATGAAATTGTACCATTTGCAACGATATGGATGGACCTAGAGACTATTATGTTAAGTGAAATAAGTCAGTCAGAGAAAGACAAATACCATATGATCTCACTTATATGTGGAATCTAAAGAACTGAATAAACGAGCAATGTAAACAGAAATAGTCTCAGAGACACAGAGGAAAAGCCGATGATTGCTAGATGGGACGGGGGTGGGCACGAGGGAAAAGGGGAAGGGACGAGGCAACACAAACTGTTAACTACAATATGACTGCAGGGATAGAAGAGACAGTATAGGATCAATAATGTTGTAAATACTTTTTAGGGGACCAGATGGACTCATGTCTTGTTAGGGAGACCACTTCATGGACGGTGTAGTGGCCTTACCACTGCACTGTACATCTGCAGTTGCCGCTGAATAATTAGATGTTAACTATAATTTAATACATATATAGTCATCGGATGTGGAATATAGTGTGGGGATGGAGTCAATGGAATTGTAATAGATATGTATGATATCGTGGGTGGGAGGCTGTGGAGGGGAGCAGGGAGTCACTTTGTAAGGGGTGAAAAGGACAACTATTACATTGTTTTGTACATCTGTAACTAATAATTTAAAAAAAAGTACTCATCAGATATCTCATTCTTTATAATGATTTTTTTTAATACTTATGTATTACATTTTATAATAACGTTCACTCGTCTGAGAGTGTTGGTAAAAAACTAGATGTGGATTGTTGTGACTGAAGATTACAGAACACAAAGTTTAAAGCCTTCCAGGTTTTGTTCTCCATGTGATAAGCAACTGCATTAGACCCTTTAAACAAAATGCTTATTCTAGAAGGTCACTGTCTGCCTAAGAAAGGCAGTAAGGGATGACTGGAAAGGCATTTGTAATATGTAAATACAGTTCTAGGGAAATTCTTCCCTTTGTTTTATTCTCTACTTCCAATATAACTCTGATTTTGAACTTATTCAAATATATCCCTGAGGTAGTATAAATTTCTCTGGTATTACACTGGCACCACTCTGCCCTTTTAAGTTGCTTCTTCACAGAATGATATCATCATAGGCTTCAGATATGCTTCATAAATGAATTGGTCTTTGTCGGTGATGGGCATACTCTTTTCTGACATTTCTCAATTTGTATTCAAATACAAAATCTAACTCTTGCATTAAAGCAGCATTTTATCATTTAAAAAATTTTAAACTGAGAACACCACATTAAAATAAAGTACCTTAAGTCCTTCTTTCTGCAGATCCTGAGCAAGTTCACTGCAGAGTTCCTGGCACAAGCTGTACTGTTCTTCTGCTTTACTTATCTCACTGAATGTCCTAAAAGATAAGCACAATTTTGGTGTACAAAGGAAACTATAATTCAGAATAAGTTAGGAATGAGATAGTATGTTGAAATGGCCTAGCATTAAGTCATATTTTCTATAGTACAGAATAAAGTTTTCAGATGAACTAAGGTATAATTATTAATAAGTAAAAACACTTAAGATCACTTAAACGTTAATTAAAGATCACTTAGTTAAGCTTACTAGCAAAAGTGTACTTTTATACTTTTGCTCTCCCTATAATGTTTTTTAAAAACATCATTAAAGTCACCAACAGATGATAATGCCCCCAGGAACTTAAAACATTCAGGTATATGCAAGTACGTATATAGACTCTGCTACAGAGGATTATCTTAAGAAAGCACACATGAGAATGCCATTCCAATTATTGCACATGCATTTTCTAAAAGAGAAATATCTTCAAGTAGATTTAAGGGTTGATTACTTGCACCTAGGTATGGTTGTTTAATAAACAACTGAAAATGGAGGACTGGTAAGATTAAATGTAGAAATTTTGAATTCATCTGTACAAAAGTGTTGAAGAAGTTGAAAGGTCATATTAACCTAAAAGAAAAATAAACTACAGAGAGATCAGAGTAATAAACAAAAAACCATTTGCAAATAACTATTCAGACTCCCCCTTTTAACTCTATGCCCAGCTACCCAGGTTTCATCCCTAGTGGTAACCAATGTTGCTAGCTCCCTATTATGAATTCCTCTAAAACTATTTTATGCATATATAAGCAAACAAGCAAATATTTCCTCTCATTTATTTTTATATAAACAGCAGAATATCAAACACATTATTTAGCACCCTGATTTACAATTCATCCTGGTGAGAGTTCCCTACTAGTAAATAATTTCCTTATTTTTATATAGCAGCATTATATTCTAATTCAAAAATGGAAGATCATTTAACCAGTCCTCGATTCATGGATATTTAAGTTATTTTCAATCTTTTGTTTTTGTAAAAAAATGTGTAATAAATAGCCTTGTATACATGTAAAATGACCTGTGATTACATCTGTGGAATGAATTCCTAGAATAAGAACTGTGGAATCAAAGTATATATGTATCTGTAATTTTGATAGATATTGCCAAATTGCTTACCCACTGTGGTAGGCAAAATAAAGGTCCCCAAAGATGTCCAAATCCTAATCCTATGAACTCGGTACATGACATCACAAAAGGGACTTTGCAGGTGTGATTAAATTAAAATAGGGAGATTATCCAGGTGAATTCAATGTAATCCCAAGGTTCCTTAAAGAAGGAGGCAGGAGGGTCAGAGTCAGAGAAAGAGAAGATGCTGGGTTTGAAGATGGAAGATGAGTCCATGAGCCAAAGAACGCAGGCAGCCTGTAGAAACTTTTGATAAAGAAATGGATTCTCCCCTGGAACCTCTAGAAGGAATGCAACCCTGCCAAACACCTTAACACATTTTTTGCGGGAAACGAGTAAACTCGTCATATAGCTCAAATGCCCGATTACAAAGTGCTAATATTAGGACTTCTGACCTTCAGAACTGTAAGAGAATAAATCTGTGTGGTTTTAAGCCACTAAATTTGTGATAATTTGTTATATCACCAATAATAAACTAGTACATCCCCTCCTAGAGTTTACAGCTTTTTCACTCCCAGTCTTGCCAATAGAGTGAGATAGAATCTTTGCCAATCTGCTCAGTGAAAAATACCATTCTAGAGAACTTTCAATCTGTATTCCTAAATTATAAAGGAGATTGGGAATAATTTCACATTTTAAGAGCCATTCATACTTCCTCTTCTGTTAATTAATTATATCTTTGTTAATTGTTTTCTACTGGTTTGCTGGCCCTCGCTTAAGACATTAGTAATAATTAATATTAGTATTCTTATATACTAAATAGCCTTCTCAATAACAACAAACAGAATGGAAAAAAATTCATTAAATAGGACAATACTATCTCACTGTTAGATGCCTTCCCCCCTCTTTTCCTTTGATTGCTTTTATGCCTCAAAAGCAATTTTTATCAGTCATTTATTGAGTATATTGTTTTGCAAAAGTCATTCAGCTTTTCCGATTACAAGTAATACATGTGAAAATGAACACAACTGTGTACTAGGTCAGCAGCTCTCAAACCTCTCAGGGGAACTGTAGTGCTTTGAGAGGGTAACTGACGGACTTTTCAAACGATGACATATTTCCCCAAACAATAAGGCTTTCATCAAGATTTCATTGGACTTCCAAAGAAGATTGTAAACCAATGAACTGGATCATCTCTAAGCTCTTTCATTAGTGTCTTACTATTTAATACCTCATTTCCTTAACCAACATTTGAAGAGTTTTAGGAAGTATTAATATTTCCATTGTCGTTTATTTAATTTCCCAAATAGCTACTCAGTATAATTTTTCTCATAAACAAGTCTAGAAATTAAGATTTGGAATCCCAAAATGCTTGGTTTTCACTGAATAGGAACAAAACATTAGAAAAAATAACTGCAGTTAATTTTTTTCCTATTGAGCATAGCAAGTGAAGATAAAAAAGCATTGTACTGGGATATTTACTTCAGAAGTGTGAACTGCTGAGAACTGTTACGTGTTTTGAAAATTAAACAAAATTTTTTAATTTCAGTGATGTTACTAAAAATTAAAAATTAGTTCAAAATAATAAGAATTATGAATAATAAATCAAAATATTACCTCTCAACACTCATGCTTTTCCTTTCTGCATCCCTTGAAATAAAGAAAAAAAAGAGTTTTTATTTGCTTTCTCTAAGAAGACTGAGTCCCTTTTAGTTAACCAAGAGGATTCAACATATCGATTACCCTTTAGAGGTCTCAATGTTTTTGATTAAAAATTATACATCATAAAAGTTTTTTTTAATCTAAAAATAAAACTATCACCAAAACAATGTGCATAGATACGATGTATCATGGATTAAGTCTATATCTATCGAGAAGAACAAATCTGCAAGTAGGTTGATATTATAAATTGTTTCTATTAAAAGCCTGAATACCAAAACCACAACTTATAAAAACCAATAGCAGGTGGCGGTGTAATGGCTTGCAGTTATAGGATATAATTAAATTTTAAATAATTTAATATCAATTATCTAGTTTTTGGCTTAGTATATTAACTTCTCTCTCATATAACCTATTCATTATTCATTTATACCACCCTATAGAACCTCAGTCAGAATTTGCACAGCAATAGGATGAAGATTGGAAGTCTGAAACATCTAGTTTGGTTGGCTTTTAGCTGCTCTGATAGTAGCTGAATCCAAAAAGCTGAAATGACATGCAGATTATTCATTTTCCCAAGATTTAGTGAACCTATTATGAATCGAGCACTGCTCTAGGCCTTTAGGATACAGTAATGAACAAAAAAGAGAATGTGAATAGAAGGAAAGACAGGTTTGCTATTTTATATTATTATAAACTACTTATGTATTTTACTTAGAATAACCATTAATTGCATCGCTAACTACCTCAGGTTAATATGTGCTATGATTTATCAAGAACTATATTGTATTCAAGCACTATGAAAAAAAAAAGAGGATAATTTTTCGATTAGAGAAGAAAGTTTCATTTCCTATTATCCTCAAAATACTGGATTATTTATAGTACTGTGATGTCTTTTTCTTATCTTTCAATATACCCACTCAAAATCAAAGTCAGCTAACTGTGGACTCAAAAGAATGAGGAGCACAGAGAAATGCGAAAAGCAATCTCTAAGTTTTAGCAGGTTTAACTGGTTAATGGAACTTATTTTGTATGCCTCTTCAGTAATCCCCCTGGCCGCCTTTATTTAGGTGTAAGAACATAAAGGGGTCATTCTGAGGGCAGGCTGACAGGCTGATGACAAAAACCGTAAAAACAGTGCTCAGTGTTTACTCCCATTCTTTTTTTTTCTAGTTCCTTCTTTTCACCACCACCGCCATCCGGCCCCCCAACAAAGTGTACCCTTCTAGCTCTAGGGTACTTCCTTTTAAACCTAGATAAAAGAGGGGCAGGGAAGAAAACACAGGGCCTCTCTTCCCTCTTTCTTCCCTCTTCTCCTAGATCTTTGCATGGCTGGCCTCTTCAGGTGTCTGACTCTGGGTGACTGCTGCCATCCCTACTCTTACCTCCGTCCCGTCCCCCCCAAGTCATTTTTTATTTCCTCACTCAGCCTTACTTTCTTCATTTGTTTACTTGATAACTTTCCATCTCCCACACTAATCTGTTTTAATTTACTGCTATTATTCCCAGGGCCTAGAACACTACCCAACACAAAGTAAGTACTCAGTGAAAGAATGAATGAATCATTTGCAAATCTGGAAAAGAAATATAATTAGTTCATGAAGGCTTTCAAAGAATCATTAAGTCTCCTTGTTTAAAGGATAAATTCTGGAATATGCGCCATCTTTCTTTCCTCAACAATCTGACTACCAGTATTCTTGTGTTCTGAACAAAGAACAAGGCAGGTACATAAAAGACAGTACCCACCATTCCTCTTGTTCATCTATCCAACTGCTATAGCCAACAACCTAGAAATGATTCTTCATTCCTCTTTTCTTTTTCTCTCACATCCAACCTTTTGACTCTGATTCAAAAATTATATTCTGGATTGACCTAGCCTAAAATAATTTTAAAACATGTTATTCTTATAGCCTCCACCTCAGTGGTTAAAACTGTAATTTCAGCAAATGATAAAGAAAAACCAGAATGATTATACATATAGGTACCTTGCCAGATGTGTTGAACCTAGACCCAGGGCAATATGAAGGAAATAATGCCAAGATGTTTCAGAGAAAAGAAGAGAAAGTAATGCCCTCTGTTGGTAGAGTTCTGTACAAGTAATAATTCCAAGGGCCTTTAACATTTTCTCTGTAACTTTTCCTATTCCAGAAACCTAGAAGAGAATCAATATTTATTATTAATACATTTTCAAATTAAGGTAAGAACTGATATAAATTCTATAGTCAGTAAAAGGCATCAATAATGTTCATAAGTTATGCAAGAAAATTGCTTTGCTTTTCGGCATATTTCCTAAACTAGCATTCCACAGAAAATTAAAATTTAAAATTTTATAAAATTTTGAAAAGCATTAAAAAAGAGTTCTGTGCTCAAACAAACTTGAGGAACGATGGGTTAAACTAACTTAAATTGAACCTCTTACTGCAAGACTTAGGAATCCTTTTTTTTTTTTTTTTTTAGCTGAACCATCCTGCCACCTGTTGGCAGCTAAGCCGCAGCTCAGCTCTGGCCGGGGATCAAACCGATTACCCTGTTGCTCAGAGCTCACACTCTTGAGCAAGGTCTTAACCAACTGAGCCACTCGGCCAGGCCAAGACTTAGGAATCTTTAATATATTAGTATCTTTGTGACCAATCAAGGATGGATGTTCCAAAGTTATTTGACCCCAGAACCTTTTTTAATGAAACACCTATTCATACATATCTTTAAAAATATATTGGAAAACACTGAGCTACACCATACATACACTAAACTATTCAGTAATTATTATACATTATATATTTTGATATAGCCTTTCTTCTGAGCATTGAAAAATGGTTCATTTAAATTCACTCATATACATTATAGAGTACAATCCCTAGAACATCAAATAGTGTATAGTGCATTTATTGTTTAAAGAAGTATATATATATATATATATATATATATATATATATATATATATATATGCAGAAAAACCCTGAAGCTTTAAAAAAATAATAAAATATACCCTCCTTTCTATAACACGTAAGAGATCATTTACCATTTTAAAGGTGGTAAAGTATTTTGATTTTTTGTCAAAAACAATTAAAATTCTAAATCTTTTTGAAGTATCATACCTATTAATCTGGTAGCGATCTGTATTTAGAACTAAGATAGTATATTAAGTTACAACTGAAAGGACCCATACAAGTGTTCTTTTTTTTCTCTTCTCCTTGGCAGCGGTATTCTTAAAAGTCTGTCATCTATTACTTTCTTAAAACTTTTCAGCAAACCTCACTCTTACGGTTTAATAGAAAGATTTCTTCAAGTCCAAATTCAATCATTCATTATAGTTCTTGCTTGTTACCTATTGTTTTAAAACTTTCGGCAAAGAATTACTATCATTCTAAATAATAGTATCTCTTCAGAATTGAGTATATATAGAGGATAAATTTTATATAAAATCTCACCTTTCTAATGGGTAAATCCTTGATGAAGTGCATCACAGCTTGTCTGTTGGGGAGAATTTGGTACTGTCCATTTGGTTTATTCTTATCACTGCATACTTTTGCTAACATTGTATTTGGGGCAATGCCTAAAAAAAAAAAAAAAAACACTTCGATGACTCAAAGAAGTTGATATGTATGATTTTTAAATGTGTGACAATAAAATAGAAAAAAATAATGTTAAGAGCAAAAATCGGAAATAATGTGGGATGCTTTAAAAATAACGTGACAGGGCCGGCCGAGTGGCGCGGTGGTTAAGCGCTGGCTTGGGAAGCCAGTGGCCCCGGTTTGGTCCCACATATGAGGGCCAGTGACACTGCCCTCAAAAAAAAAAAATAAAAATAATAAATAAAAATAACATGTGACAATTGTCTATCTCCCCAAGGCTTGCTATGGTTTTAGAAAAAGGAGCTGTATTAGTTATTTTGGCAGCAGAAATGAGGACTATTTAAATCTCCATGGTATTTTAAAGTCTAAGAGTAATTTCCGAGTTTAAGTGATATTGTTAATTTTCTTACTGTCTTTAGTAGAAATACAGGACTATCTTATAGAAAAGATCCAGAATATAAGTTAGGATGCATGCTTACTTTTTTGTATAGATTATCCACATAAAGAACAAAAATCAAAGATTCTGGTTTGTAACTTATTTAAAACAAAAATAATGAAATGTGTGCATCCTTTTTATATTAGAGTAAATTACTATTTTTAAGAAAGGCATTTTATAATTACTAGGCATCTTAATGATTAAGATAAATTGAAGTGGGAATATTCTAATATAATCATTAAATAGTTCATTTCAATTTTTATATACATCTTCCTAAAATTTATTGCTTATTCTCATGTTTTGATATAGAAAGACTAACCTCATCATAATATAGTTTGTATAAGACAAATTGGGGTCTTTGTGATAAATGTCAGTTTCTAGGCTAAGACCCAGTGTTATCCTCATGGATTACTGACATATGTAAAGCTCTTTTCCCCTTCACCAACTGGTCTAGGTCGTTATGCTGTCACTTGGTGTTTCTGTCTACCACCTTGTGGCCATCTTGGACAGGGCAAACTAATAAAGTATTATGTCCAAAACCAATTAAAATATATTTTGTGCTTAAAAAAGGAAAGTTACATGAGATTTATGATAGTGTTTCTTTTGGGCTCATAGGGTTTTTGACTTAATTCCAATTCACCTGTAGGTCCGGCATTCTAAACAGGTAAAGTTGTTAGAAGTTGAATCAAAAAATGGATAAGTAAAATGTTACTCTATACTTCATAATGAAAAACTACTATTATTACACTTGAATTAACCCATGTGAAAATTATAATTATTGTAGCCACTAATATCCTGTTAAGTACCTGCACTGGCTGTCAGTGTTGTTTTTTGCTCGATTCTGAAACGAATTTCCTTTACCACTTCTTCAGCTGACGTTCCAAAAACAACTGAGTTTTGGAGTATTTGAGGATTATTTTGTTCTTCAGTGTTTACTTGGCAAGTATTTCCTGGAGGCTGCAAATCAGGAGGACTATCTTCAAAAAGTAGTGGAGAGGTGGATCGTTCATGCTCATTCAGTTTATTAATTTCTTTTCCCGGTTTATCTAAATTATAAACAGAAACAGTAATTCATCTTCATTTTAAGAAGTATATACTTCATAAGTTAGGCTTCCCTATGTTCTTTCCAAAGACAAAACAAATCTAACTTAGTTTTGTTTTTAAGAACCAAGGTCAGAAACATGATCATTTATATTTTGTAACTGTTTAAAAAAGAAAACACTGATTCTGAGTTTTTCTTAAAAATATTATCCATTTCCATTTTAAAAGGAAATATCCTAAGTAAAACTCACTAATTTTTGGACCTAAATTAATTGAAACCCTGAATTGGGTTTAGATTCACATTATTTTCTTTAAAAAAATGAAAGCTTTTTTTCCCTTTACTATCTCTGGGGGAAAATAGAACCTTCTTAACTTGGATCTTAGGAATGAGGGGAAAAGACATTAAGCAATGTAGAATAAATGTCTAAAAAGTAAGTTTGTTTTTAGAGGGAAAAAACTTAAATTTTCTTCATTCATGGAAAAAACTTTTCAGATGTTAAAGAAATCAGAATTTTCTTCTTTCAAATGCTGATTTTAATTTTGACTTGCTTGTTTATTAAGTATCACTTTTACTATTTGAAATAAATAGAAATTACTTCTGAAAGTCACGCTTTTTAAAATATACAAATTCTTAAGGTCTCATCAGATTAACCAAGGTTAAGGGAAAAAAGCCTTTATTATTATCAATAGGCTGTAAACTAATATTATTATTAAAAAGTAGAGTAAAAATGTCACTCTGGTTATCTCATTTTTTTTGCATTATTCATAAATGGACTATAAAGTACACTTAAATCTATACTGATACTAAAAATGTCCTCATGAACAAATCCATTAAAGACTTTACTTTCTGAACTTAATGGAAGAGAAATGCAGTTTAAATGTATTTATAACAAGATTAAAAACAGAGCTTTCTGATCCCATTTTGTAATTTTATTACATATAAATGTTTTCCAAATTCAGGTAAATGCAGAAGCAAAAACTAAACTTCAGGCTTTAAGACATACGAATGCATAATACTTTAAAAATAAACTTGGTCTTTTAGGAAGATTTTCGAAAGATAATATAAATAATATGACAAACACCTGGCCAGTTTCAAATTTTAAAGTATATAATATGAATTAAGTTACAGATAGATGCTTTCCAAAATGTGAATTCCCAGGCCAACTACAAAATAAGCCTTATTTTCAAACTTACATTAGCTGTTATTTATTTCCAAGCTTCAATTCCTTTCATTTTCCATGTTCTGGTTTTAAAATGCAAGCACTCCAGAGCAGATTAAGACTGTGGGCACAGCTGAAATAGTATTTACCTAGACCCCTTTTTCCCCACCTGAATGTGTGGAAGTCAAAGTAAAGAGAGTGCAGAAAAACTGCATACCAAGTAAGGTATCTGTGATGTTCATAAGCCCCTTCTGCAGATTTCCTTATGCCATGTTTATGTTCTTCATGGCTCTATCACCCTACCACCAAGTGAGTCACTCTTAATAGTAGAATGCTATCGTAGGAAGTAAAGCATGCTGCCTTCAGGTTCCTTGTTAGAGATGCCACTGAATGGCATAGTTACCTTTTCAGTCTGCCTACTTCACTGTGAGGCCTGGATATGAAACTAAATGCTGAAGTGGGTTTTTATTGGCTTTCTGAAAGAAATACCTTTCTTTATAATGCCCATAACTGAGGAGATCAGAGTACAAAACTAAGATTTCTTATAATCTGAAACACCAGAATTAATTAAAGCACCCTTTTGGATGGCAAGTACTAAAAAATGTACAGTATTTCCATTTCATACATTCCTTGGTACTCACTATTCAGATTTATATGGCAGAACAAATATAAAATAATAATTATTTTATTTGTATATAGACATAGTGGTTAGCAACACTTGTCCAAAGACTGCACCTTTCAGAAAAGGGGCAAACAGCAGAAAAAATGTCTTGGACTTTAGAGGGAGATACATCAATCTCTGCCGCAGTTCCAACTCACTGCTGACAGCTTCCCACGGCACAATGTGAAAGCAGATATGCCTGAAAATCCAGTTCACAGGGATTTATACATGACAAAAAAGAAGTTAAACTATTTAAATTGCTTAAGAATATGAAATGCATGAAGTGAAAGCATATAAATATATTAAAATAGGTATTAAAAATTCATATCCTTACAGTAAGTTTGAACATATCATAAATGAAAAAGAACATTAGTAGAGAATGAAAACATTTAATTTACTCTTAATGTAATTTTTTAAAACATATTGTGAAAGTAATTGTTATAGGAGGCCCTCAGGGGATGCTCTGGCATAACCATTTCATGCCACCCGTCTCTTGTGAAAAGTAAGGAACTAACAAAATGAGATTTTAAGTGGTGACATCAGGTTTTATGTGCCACATTCCCAAACAGTAAGTTACAAGAAGAAAACCTTTTGCTCCAAGCGTCTGTGTCCAGAAATTATGCTTATTGTTTAGTGTTTCTATTAGAGACCTAACCCATACAGCTGTAAAGAAGGTAATGAAGTTGTGATTTGATGTCCAAATTAAACTTGCTCCAAAGATTTGAGATCCAAACAATGTGAGAGAATTTTATGCCATTGAGAATCCACCATTTTTGCTTCAGGGAAAGTTGCACAAGGGTTTCCCCACCACAGCCTGTGCCCTCGGAAACGGTCAATGGGTAGTGCATATGAAATGTTGCTGTGGGTCATGACCAAACCCTCTGTTTTTAACCTTCTCATCCGGGTGAACTTTGCTCAGGGGTCCAGGACAGCTCAGAGGTTTGAAATAAGTATACCTTTGACAGAGGGTTGAAAGCAGTATGCATACTATATGCATATTTCTTGGCATATTTTTGGATAGGTACTAAAGGGACCATTTGAAAAAACCCTCGGGGTCATGAAACTTCTGTTGCATCGCATATAAAAAAATCAAAGTAAGGTCTAAGGCAAAGAAGGGAGTTGGAGAGTCATCAATTTGGAGAATGAAGAAAAAAAGCTCACCCAAAGTTTTGATATGTTTAAAGCAAATTTTTTAAAAAACTATTTTCTACTAATAACTACATCAAAAGACCACCTTAAACAGATAACCTCAGATAACCTCAGATTCAATGCATTCCAATCCTTTGTTAGTTAGATCTTAGGAAAAGAACTGCAATTAAATCACTTTTTTTCAGGGACTCTGCAGTCTTAAAAGTCCAGAGATTTCATAATCTCATTTGGTTTAAAAGTGACACTGCATACATTTAACTCAGAAAACCTACTGGTATATTTTAAGCTCCTGATTTTTCATTTTAGAAAATAATTTTTCATAATAAAAGTATAGCTAGTTGTACTACCTATGCATGCTAATATGTTAACTGGGTTAATTCAAAGGGATTTTTGTTTGCTTTTTTTAGTTTGTTCTAATAAATTGCTTACCGTTTTCTAGAAAGTTCCCTGTTTTGATGAAATACTTTCTTTTGTCCTCAGGCCAATTTTGTCTTTCCTGTAAATGATTTGTTATATTCAAGTAGGCTTCATCAAGACTCATGGCCATAAAATTGGGATCATAATCAGCAAGTATTTCCTTAACCTTCAAAAAGAACAAAATGGTTTAAATTTTGCTGCCATAGCATAACCTGTCACAGATAGCCGAGAAGAAACATTTAATACTCTTACTTTGCAACTACAGTAACGATCCTGCAATCAATAGCTCATGGATTTAGGGAATAAATAATTTACTACCAGGGCAAATCTGTCCAAATTCTCTTTTGTATTAAAATAGATCATGAAGGCAGAAGACCACGTAATAGCTTTATTTGATACCATCTCTATTTAGCCACCTATATCTAGATATAGTAAGTGATTCAAATAAATCTCAGACATCATCATTCTGGTAGTCACAGAAAAAATAGTTAAGCAATGTAATTTTAAGTAGCTGATCAAAAGTAGAAGTGGGAACAATAGGATCTTGCTTCCCATCACCTTTTATGATATTTTTGTACATTTTTAAAAGGAATAATCTTACATACAGGTACTATGTTGCTTTAGAATGTAGTTCTATTTCAATTAATTGTAATGTGCACATAAAACTGGATCCACTCAATATACACTTTAATGCATGCATGCATTCAGGAAAACAAAGTTCAAATTTCAGGATTGAAATGGAAAAAAATGACAAAATCTGAAGTGTCTGTGACTATATTAAATGATGGAAACAGTCTGGAGTTGCATCTTGGGATAAAAGAAACACAAAAAGAGATCAGAATCTCTGTATGATACTAGAAATGCCTTTTACATTAGATAAGTTTTTTTTTACATGAAACTGAATTTTTTAAACCACTGAAGTATTAGCTGAAATTAGAGGAAATGGTTGCCAAAGGAATATGCATGTTAGAAAAACATACTTGCTAAATTATGTTATGGTTCCATCTAGTATTTAAAAGCTGTCTGCTGTATCATGAGAAAATCACTTTTGATGATTTATAAAAAGAAAGCTTTTTAGCTTAATATAATTATGAACAGCTGAGTCAAAGGTAATTTTAGAAAACGGTGATATAAAACTTAGCCAAGTTGTGCTCAGAGAGTACCTTAATTAGCTTTGTTCTTGTAGAAGAAACAATTTTTATAACGTACTCAAATAGAATCTTTCTGGTGAAAATGAAACTCTGGAAAGTCTGTAGTTGGCAGCCAAATGAGAAGTACTCCCTAGAGACACTGAGTACTCACTAACTTCCTTTACATAGGATATACTGCTTTAAGAACGAGAATAGACATGTTGCAGTAAAAATCAAGTACGTATTTAGGCTTCGAGCACCGTTAAAGCTAGCCCATTCTTTTGGATAAAACAAAAATGGCTTTTCCTTAAATGTTTAAACCAAGCCATAAATATTAATGTTTTTACTGTTAGTGAATTTATGCTGTAGTTTATTTACACATTAAAACCCATTCGTTATCTGCAAATAAATTAGCTAGATCCTGCTCAAATCTGAAGACAGATTTTTCCAATTTATGTAAATAACTAGACTAAAAATAACTAAAAACAATTTAGTTCTCATTGTCATGCTGCCCTAAGTTTTGCTGAATTAAAGTGGGACTCAAAATAATTCTTTCTTACAAAGTCTTTGAAGGATTTTCAAACTTATGGAAACCCTGTAATAATGAAGGTCAGCATTTTATCTCTTTCTAATTAGGAATACTGTAGAACAGACAAAGCAGAAACCAAACATGAATGTGCTACCCCCTCCCCCACCACCTTTCCAGAGCCAGGCACAAAAGTACTCGCTTTCACAGACTGTTTTTGAAAAAAGTTGAAAATTTTTTTTAATTGTGGGTGAAGTATTTTAATTTATTTTTTGGGAGGGTTAATTTCTAGGGATAATGAGGTGGGATACAAATAAGAGGAGTGATCTAAAGACCATTTGTGTAACTAAATGGTAACAAAGGCTAGGCCATAGTTTGTCAAGTATTTCAATTCAGACCAGTAGTTTTTAAAACACTGTATTTTACTACAATAGTCTAAAAGTGTTTGATGTAGCATTCTAAAATTTTAATTTATGTCTTATCCAGCACTGGTATGACAGTCCAGCTGTTATCCAAAAAAAAAAAAAAAAAGGAGAAAATGGCAGTTTTTCGTATGTGACAGCTTCGGCAATTTTATTGAATAATTGAATCTTTATACTTCAAAGATCCTTTTCAAAACAATAGATTATTTCCTTTTTTCTTAGATTATCAGTCTCTTAGACATTAAATGCTCATAAGCATCTTCACTAGACTGTGGGCCAAAGAAAGCAGCTAATCAAAATTAGTGAATTTTGTTACTGCTTAAAAACACTGATAAAAAAATATTTCAGGAAAGAGGTTGAAATTAATCACTTGAACAGATTCTGTAAATTATAAATATCAGGTGATTCTAGTATGTTGCACATTAAGAAAAAAATAACTAAAGTTAATATAGGTTTTAATTAAGGCTATTCAAAGTTTTCTGGGGAGATAAGAGTTTTCTTATGACGAAAAACAGATGAAAAAATACGTGGAGAAGCAGAGAATTGGGAAATAGATGGGTGTATTCTGGAGACCATATGCAGCTCAGTATTCAATAATATAAGCTGAAGAAGTGGTAGGAGGTGAGACTAAAGGGATAAACTAAGGCCAAATTCTGATATATGAAAGCATTTGCAGTTGACTTTATTGGTGACAGGAAATCAGTGAAAGGCTATATAAGTAGGGGAGAGACTTACCTCTCTACTCACAGCTTGGTATTTGTCAAAGTTTGGGGGCACTATAATAAGTTGTGGGCAGAGTCTTTTAGCAATAAATCCTGGCATGGCTGCACGAACTCCAAACCTCCTTGCATGATAATTTGAAGTACTCTGAAAGAAATGGACCACATGGGAAAAAATAAACAAGCCTAAATGAAGATATAGATCGATGTATTCAAAAGAAACACATTACTGATGTGCATTTTCAACTCAAGGACATTTCTTTTATAGGTCACTGTCTCAAATCAAGCTTTGATTTTATCCCATGATAATATTACAATATCATGACCCTCTCTCTCAGCTTTCTCCATATTTATAATGTGGCACCAGGGAATAAGCAAGACTCTGCTAATAAAAATGTCTTCTTGGACCGGCTGAGTGGCACAGTGGTTAAGCGCTGGCTTGGGAAGCCGGTGGCCCAGGTTCAGGTCCCACATATGAGGGCCAGTGACACTGCCCTCTAAAAAAAAAAAAAAAAGTCTTCTTATATTTCCAGTCACTAAACGTCATTGTTTTTAAGGCATACCCATAATATAGTACTGTAGTACTGTAATATCATAATATAGTACTATGTATCATAATATAGTACTATACATCAAAGTTTGGATGATAGTGGGTGATGTTACATGAAAGTAAGAGTTTAGTAACAGTATAGTTATAAAGTAATATTAAAGTACTTTAATATAGATGTTACGTGAAAACAATAGTCTAGAAAGTAACAGTATAGTAATAGACATACCACAGTAATTGTATGATATAATAGCACAGATTGAGAATTTGCTGTATTTGGGATTTTAGAAATTTTTCATATATAACAAAAATCAAAGGCCTAATATATATGGTAGCCAAATTAAGTCTTCAAAATGAAGTAATAAAAGCTTATAAGAACTTTAAAAATTCAGTTTTATTTCTTAAGGCTTCACTATCTATTTTAATGAAAACATTTTAACTAGGAGATGGAACTAAAAAATTGAGAATAAAAAGGAGAACATTATTTATTAAACCCTGTTGATCATGATACCTGACAACAGTCTATATATGTCAATGGGTAGACCACAGTAGCACACAAATTTTTTTTATCACAAATGAAATCTTTGAAATCTCAAGTGAAAAGTCAAAGAAAAGCAACACAGAATCTATCAAATGGAGTAACTATTTCACAATAAGAATATCAATTTACCATTAATGGTTTTCTAATGGCATTTTAAAAATGTTCATAGTACTCAAAACTATGCTAATCCTTGGTCAGTATTCTAGAACAGAAAATGCAGATAGCACTAGAAAGACAAACCAATACTTTAAATATAAATAAATCTAATGGAACTGATGTAAAAGCTAGATCCCCAGAGGGTGGCAAAAAATGTATACACATTTTAAGAAAAGAAAATACTGTATTAAAATTGTAATACTCAGTATATACCGATAACCAAAGATGAATACAAGTCATGTGCATACATTTTTCTGGCACCCCTAGAATAACAGAGCAGAAACAAAATTTTAGATATGACTTCCTTTAACTTCTAGGTTTGTGGTAGATGGAAAATCATAGCCACAATATTTTATAGTTCCTCTTGTCAAAAGATGGGTTCTAGTTCCTCATGCCAAGTAACTTGCATTAGGATGTACTTTGACCAAAAGAGTTTGAAGGAGTGACATTATGTGGGTCATGAAGCCTAGATATTATGAAGTCTGCAGCCTTGGTCTTTGCATTTTGGCAATCTGGCAACCATGTAAAGATCTTGGATTAGATTACTAAATAATGATGCAATACAATGTGAGGGAAAAGCTGAATGGCTAGAAGCCATTCCAGCCATCTGTCAGTCCAAGTGCCAGGCATTGTTAGTGAAGCCATTTTGGCTCCTCCTGCTTCAGCTAAATTGCCCTAGCTAACCCCAGGTAGAGATGAGCCATCCCCATTGTAATCTGCTCAAATTACAGAATCATGAGCAAATAAACTGTTGTCCACTGAGGGGTTCATTATGCAGCAATAAATAACTGCTACGCATTCTAAGTTCTAACTATGAGTACTAAGTTAAACATTTCAAGGGTCCATCAAATTCATTAAAAAAGAATTTTAACTGTAACAGACTGGAATAATCACACATGTATCATCACTATCACTACTCTGTAGATAGATTTTTATGAGTTTAACAGGACAAAAACAATTATGCTTCAAATCTCATTAGAAGGGAAATCTATTAGTTCAGCACTCAAGGGGGGTAACCTTCGTTCAAATATAACAAAAATCATTTTGAATTTGGAAACAGTAACCAATTTTTAAGAGGATAAAAACTATAGGAAAGAAAATATTCTGTTGATTTAGCAGTGAATTCAGCTTTAACATGACTATGGCATGTGTGTATATATACAGTAATGGCGTGTGTGTGTGTATATATATATACTATATACACACATATATAATATGATATATATAAATAATGATGTTATATATTCTTAATGCAATTAAATATATTTTTTTCAAATATGAGCTGATGATTTATAGGAAAGGGGAATATCCTTTAAATAAACACTGTTTGGAACTAGGACTGTTCAAGTTGCCTGCATACTCATTGGGGCAGAGATAATGAACAGATTATAGTTTTATAATAAAAGCATAATTTAGTAGGAATTAGGTTTATAGCTATCTGAGGCATTGGAAGGAATTAGGGAATAGGGAAGAACTTTCTCTGTTTTTCTTGTTTGTTTGTTTTAAATTGCAAAACCCAACTATTCCAGTTGCTACTTTTAATTCCCAACACATTTTTAGCTACATATGGCTATCCTGGTCATCTTTAACTTCTGTAGTTAGGGTGGAACAAGGAAGAGAAACATAGTGGTCAAAAAAGCAAAGGTTCCAAGTCGTAGGAAAAACTACTTAATTACAGTATTATATTAATGAAATATGTTACTCTAGAATGAATTAGCAAACGTTTCCTGTAAAAGTCCAGATAGTAATTACTCAGGCTTTGCAGATCTTATGGTCTCTGTTGCAATTACTCAGCTACGCTCTTTTAGTGCAACAATAATAATAAATGAATGGGTGTGATGGTGTTTCAGTAATTTTATTTAGAAATAGGGGGGCAGGCTGGATTTGGACCTCAGGCCATTGTTTGCAAACTTGCGCTTTAGAATAACATTTTTCTTGCTTCTTCAAATCTCTTTAACCAGAACAGTTAAGAAAAACAATTTGCAACAGAAAGATACAGTGCCACTCTACCATTTACCAGGTTTGTAACTTTAGGGAAGTTATTAAACATCTCACTGAGTTTGTTTTCCTATCTGTTAAACGAAAATCAAATTTGTACCTCAAGTAATGTTGAAAGGATTTATTTAGTAATTGAACACATAAAGCAGCCAGAAAAATACTGAGTAAACTGGTGGAATTCAATAAAAGTCTTCCACCTTCATAAACCAATAAAGCTTACTTGAATGTATTATGAAATTTTCTTTTTGTTTTTGATCCTTACTTACTTACCAACATACTTGATGATCCTACAGCAATGGGTTTATCCTTCAGTCCTGGATTGTCCCTCGTTTCTACAGCTGCGTAGAAAGCATCCATGTCAATGTGCACTATGGTATTGGTGAGATCCCGGCTCTCTTCTAATTCCATTGCAAATCTGTCAACCTTAATATTAAAAAAGTTAACATACTTTTGGCAACATAATATTGTAACACTACGAATCCTAACATTAATCTTATTTTATTAATAGTACGTATCTGTTTCTGTCCATGTATCTATCCGTCTGCCTATCTATCCACCCAACCACCTATCCATGTATATTTGTTTGTTGTTTATTAAGGCTGGTAATTGCTTTTATTTTCATGAACATAGGTAGTCTGTTCTCAAATGTCATTCCCTACCAATTCTTACATTTCTCAATACCCACAACCACATAACAAGTACTTAATAAGTATTTACTGAATGAATGATTCCAACTGCTTATATTGAATGATTCTACTGCTTTATAAATTTGGAGAACAACTTACTGTAACTAAAAGCTTCAGTTTCGGTAAACTACACAACTACTCCTATATGGTAAAAAAGCTAAATACACACTTTCTCAGTTTCCCTCCAGCTGGGGGTGGATGTGTGACCCTTTTTTTTTTTTTTTAAGAAATTTGTATTGGGGAACAGTGTGTTTTTCCAGAACATAGAAGAGTGGCTGGCATATGATACAAGTTCAATAAGTGCAATCTATTTCTAAAAGGATCAATGGGTAGCTGCATAACAAAGCAATAAAAAATTGAGGGAAAAGCAGACAGAAATAAATAAGTGGGGTGATCTCTGGAATAAAAGCAATTTCCATCATGTGGCGATCCCCATGGTAGGTTTCCTTAAAGGCGAAGTTACAAGAGTATAATTTAGCTTTTTCCATTCATTGGACTTCAACCTTATTTCTTTTCTGAATAATTTTTTTCATGGCACTCCATCTTACCATTTTATAGTGACACTAGCTGCCCACTAGCTGCGGGTTAAGACGTCTCCTTTAGAAACAATCATATTTAATCATATTTGTCTCCAGCAGCTACAGTAAGACATTTCAGAGCATCTGCTCCTATTTAGGCTGCAACTCACTGAATGACCTGGGCCTTCTTCAGGCTGTTCCTCTGTCTAGAATGCCCTTCCTAGTTCTGTCACAAAGCCATTAGATATCTCTCTGAAACTTACCTGGAACTCCGGCTTCCGCACCAAAGAATTTTATTTTCCTTTATTTGTTTTTCTGTTCTTACTGCATTACACTACACACTAAATTTTCAGTCTAGTGCCTAAGAAGAGACCTTATCTTAGATAAGGAAGAGAAGGAACTTATCTGCCATTAAATTCTTTCCTCACAAGGTGGGAGGGGTGGTGAAAAGGAATAAAACTGATACTGACTATTTATTTATTTATTTATTTATTTATTTATTTATTTATTTATGGTTAAAAAAGAGAAAGCAATATTTGTAGACAAATTTTGGAGAAGGCTGATCTCATGCAGTGAGACACCATACCTAATAAATGAAACTTTTCAACATTACTCCAATTTATCACCCAGATTTAAAACAACGATTTCTTCCAGTTCAATTTTAAACCAAAGAATAGCATCCTGCCATAAAAAAGATGTAAGCAAATCATAGTAACAATTTAAAACAAGGGTTTAAAAACTACCCTATATTAATCCAGAAAATATGCCTAAAATATGAGTCGACTGAGAATGAGACAGCAGCATCTGAAATATCTTAACCTAAACATAATGGAAAAGAACAAGATAGTACTGAGAAAGCAAAGCAAATGGGAAAAACTCTTAGAGTCATGCATAAAGCCATGGCAGTTTCGTCAGCAATCTATTTACTGTTCTGTGCTTACTGAAAGCGCACAGTTACCAAAAGGAAACCTCCCCACTGAATGACTCATACATTCCAATTTCCTTTACTATCTCTCTTTAGTCACCCTTATCTGAACTCTCGTCTTTCAACATCTCCCAAAAAGCCCACTACTGCTGCGTTTTTCAAGTTTCTTCTACTGAAATCCTCATTCATGTTTTCCTTTCTTCCATTTTTCCTTACAAATGACTTTCAAGTTCTGATCTGAGTATCTAATATACTCGTATATGTTATCCCTTTTGCTACAGTTCAGAACTGGTATGTCACAATGGTTAAGGGCTTCTGTTTGGGTCTCAGCTGTGCCGCTAATTAGTTACATGATAGTGTAACTATTTTCCCATCCTCACTTTCCTTATTTGTAAAGTGGGACTAAAACAACCTCAAAAGGTTGAAAGTATTAAAAGAGATACCCATGTAGTGCACTTATCCAGGAATATGGTAAGACCTTAATATTACCTATAATTTTAAAAATATAAGTGATATTTACTGCGTAATTATATGACACATGCATAATTGCTTCTTATGTTAACTCATTTTTAGTGGTCAAATTAATTCTGAGATAATGATTATTATTCCCATTTTATAGATGAGGAAACTTAAGCTCAGTAAGACGAAGTAATTTGCCCTAAGTCATACAGCTGATAAATGGTAGAACTAGATCTGGAAACCAGATTACTCCAAAGTCTGTGCTCTTTTCATTATTTTATGATGCTTTCCTAAAATAGATTTTTAAAACTCTTTATCATTGAAATAAGCTTAAAGCAAACTCTAATGGTATATTTTATATTCATATTATGTTTTATTTACTTTTCAAAAATTCTTTTTCAATTACATCCAGGAGACTATTTCAGAAATATTGTTTTTCATTCTCTTAATTAGTATTACCCTAAATATTGAGTAAATTCAAGTTCTTAAAATCAATTGTTAAAATGTCAAAGTACACTGATTTGCTGTGTAGTTGCCATTTAATATAACATGGGTGTTTGTCTATCCAGTTTTAGACAAACCTATATTTTAATATGTATGTTTGGGCAAATACAAAAATATGCCTTTTAGGAGTCCACTGAGGATGGGATGGGGTGGGGAGTAACACTTAGTAACAATAATGGACAAATACCATGGGAGTTCATGCCTCCAAGGCTTACTTACCTCAGCTTGATTGGCAATAGTTCACACTATCTTACACACATAATAATAATCTATTTGGAAATTTTATATCTCTAAAATGGAGACGCATTTCCCATGAAAACCTCTGTTCTTGCAGACCTCTCTGTTCTTCGAGACTCCTTAGAGCTTCCTCAATCCCCTCCCATTTATACAACTTTTTTAAAGGAAGTTCAACAAACAAAACAATTTAACAATCAACATAAAACACATTTCCTGCCATTCCCTTTGCAAAAGGTGCCAGAGAACCTCCCATGTAACAGTCAAGTAAAACTGTAGCAAAAATCTAAGCTCTATTACACAATGTAAGGTATTTTTCTATTCCTCCAGATAATTAGCATATTAAGGATATGAGCTTTAAAAATAGTATGAACCGAGGAAAGTTGTTACATTGCACCACTGATTTGTATTATACCTTTAAAACTTAAAGATATTTGTAGATCAATAAAACTTACCAAAAGTAAATTGCCTAAGAATATCAATTTAAAAACAATGTTATTGTAGACAGAATGGAATTTTTTTTTAAACTTGATGAAATGATGTTTAAATCTACTTGGAAAAATACATAAAGAAAACAAAAAACTTTTTAAAGAGGAGTACAAAGGGAGCATATTATTATCATTCCATAATTAAAATTGCATGGTACTGATACAGGAAAAGATTCAATTGATTAGAAGAGTGCAGAAATGAATTCACGTACAATGAGAGTTCATTATATGAAAGTGCCTCTTCAATTCAGTGTAGAAAGGGCTCATGTTCAACTGGTGTTGGGACAAGTGAATCATCACTCAGGAAAAATAATACCATTTAGGGAAAACATAATAAGAAGTATATTTAAGAAAAAACTACTTGATACTTTACATCAAAACAAATTCCAGGGCCGGCCAAGTGGCGCATTGGTTAAGAGCTGGCTTGGGACACCAGCGGCCCCGGTTCGGATTCCACATATGAGGGCCCGTGACACTGCCCTCTAAGCTGAACAACAGCTTCACCTGGAGCTGGGCTGCTGTGAGGCCCCCGGACGCCACAGCTGCAGCCCCTGCTGCAGTGGGCTGCCATAGGCTACAGTGAGTGGCTGGCAGTCAGTGTGAGCAGCCGCCCAGTAGGTGTGAGCTGCCAAGAGCCACTGTGAGCGGCCATCCAGAGGCCGGCAACTGATCTGCCTCACCTGAAAAGAACGCAATGATGACACCCACATGGGCCAGTGAAGCAACATCCTCCACAACCAGACTGAAGAACAAAAAGACAGCAACTTGTCTGTTCCCCTTCCCCAGTTCTCCAACGCTGTTCCCCTCCCTCAATTCCCCAATAAAATCTTTAAAAAAATAAATAAATTTTTTTTAATGCAGCTGGATTTATTTAAATAAACATTTAAAACTGTTTAGGGTAAAGGGGGTCAAATACATGGTAAAAGGAAGACTGACTCTGGGCAATGAGCACACAATGTGATATATAGATGATGTATTACAGAAACGTACACTTGAAACCTTTGTAATTTTACTAACCATTGTCACCCCAATAAATATAATTAAAAAGAAAAAAAAAGATTGTTGGAAAACAAAATAATAAATAAAACTGTTTAGGGAAAACAACTACAAAAGTAAATGACAAAGAACATACTGGAAAAATGTTTACAAAAAATGGCATAGAAAACAATCCTTAAAATATGATAAGATACAAACTCCACTAGAACAGTGGACAAAGGATATTGCTTTGGACTGCAAGTTGAACGTCCAGATCCATTCTCTCTTCCTTCCATAGTAATAGATTTTAGAGAATATATTTTACAGCTTCCCTTGCAGTTACATATGAAACTGAGCAGAAGTAATGTGTGCAACTTCTTTTTCATTTGTTTAATAGGAAATTAATTGTCTTAGATTTTTTTTCCCCTCATTCTTTTTGCCTTACCAGGGGCTAGAATATGGGTCGGGGGTAGGTAATCCAGTTTTGTCAATCCCAGTAAGGAAAACACTATGGGATGCTGGAAGAACACGATGCAGAACCTGGGTCTCTAGGTTATTATGGTGATCAGAACCACCCAGCCAGCTGAGACTACTTACCTATTATGTAAGAAAGAAATGATCTTATTTGAACCATTACATTTGGGGTCTCTTGTGCCAGTTACTTAGCCTATATCCCAACGAACAGAATAAAAGAGGAAATCCCCACAAAAAGGAAATATTAATGAGTAAGTGCGAAAAGAAAATCTTTATCATAATCAACAGAGGGTAAATTTAAACAACATGAAATAATATTTGGACACTGTATCAGCAAAAACTCAACGACTGATAAAATGATAAAATTTAGTTGTAAACAAGTATGTGAGGAAACCAGCATTCTTATGTTGGAAATGTAAAATGGTACAATCTTTGGTGAAAATAACAGGATGAGAGGGCAAAAATATATAAATCGTTATCACAAAGTTGTATATAAAATGAAAAACTGGCACCAAGGTGGGGTAAGGTAAATAAATTATGGTGCCTCCATACAATGTTATGAAGCATTAAAAATGATGACTTGACTGACAAATCATCTTTTGTCATGATGGCAGACCATTTAACACAAAAGATAAAAATTAGCTTCTGCTCTGGGAAAGCATGTATCAAAAAAAAAATTACACATTGTAGTTTGGTAAAGAAAACATAAAATTTATGATTTCAACTCTATCATGAGAAGAATTTTGTAGCCTATCCTTTAATATTATAATTTTATCGTTATGTTGTAGCCTAAAGTGCTTTGTTAAATTGAATCAGATTTTGATAGATGATAAAACTATCTATAAAATTAAATTTTTGTTTCACTAGCAGAACCTTGAGTAATTTGAGTTCTTAACATACCACATAGTCCCCTACAGCTTGGTTCTCCTCAAACTTTTCTCCTGAAATAATTTTTAATACCAGAGAAAACTCTAAGTATGAGTATTTACTCCCTGAAGACTCTGGAGAAGCCAAATGCCCCCCAATTTTTAGAAGTCTTGTGTTTTATCTTAAAAATTCATGCACATTAGGCATTCTACCCTTCTTGTGACTTTTTGTTTTACTATAACACAATTATGTTTTAAATTACCTTTTAATTTAATTAACATGTTCCTAGAAATCTGTTTTGCAAAATCAGCATTGCACAAAACATGTCACATTAATCCTGTGGCTTTTCCTGTGGCTTTTCTAACAGCAAAGCATCTCGTATATAATAAAAAGAACATAAGCTTTGTGTTAAATCCTAGCTCTGCCAACTACCTGTCATATGAAGTTAGGCAAGTTACTTCACCTAATTAAGGCTCCATTTACTCTTCGGTATAACAAAGGTGACAATGTCTAAGTGCATATTTGTTATGCACGTATTTGCTAAATATTTCTTTTCTTTTTTATTATTATTAGTTTCAGGTATACAAAACAATGTAATAGTTAGACATTTACACCCCTCACAAAGTGATAAGCCCTCTCCCCCAATCTACTACCCCTGTAACATCGTATATAGCTGCTACAATTCCATTGACTCTATTCCTTATGATAAATTTTTATGCTTTACAATATACTGAACATTTACATTTCACCTTGCTTTCAGTTATGACATGATCACCATGCATTTTAACCCTCAATTACTATCCTACCGACTTCCATTTTATTTAGCAATTGCATTAATACCTGTAATTGTGCTTTCCTGAGCTGTTGACTGGTAATTCGAGCTTTTTGTTGCATCATATTTTCAATTCGCTGGTTGACTTGCTTTTCTTTCTTGAGCTCATTCTCATAAAATCTGGACCCCTATAAGTAGGAAAATAAAACAAAATGTAAGAAAAATGTCTGCAGAACAGGATCACAGTAATATAACCTACAAGAATCAGAGTAATTGAATTAAAAACTTAGCTCTACTACTTCTATCTGGGTGACCCTTAAATTAATCTATGTCTCAGTTTATCTGTAAAATGAATTCATAGTTACCTAACTCATAGGATTGTTGTGAGGCAGGACTTATCACAGTACAAACTGTGAGATGAGTACAGATCTGCATTCAGAAAATAACACTGTGTCCTAGGCAGAATCTGCCAGGCATATCCAAGGCCTTGGTTGGATGGGTCATCAACTATCTCCACTTTTACTTGAAAAGTATTTTTAAAATTTAATGTTAGTCATTAAAGAAAATATAAAACTTTTAGAAAATTACCCATCATCCCATAATCAAACATTTATTCATTCATCAGGTGGATAGACATTTGGATTATTTTTACTCTGGCTATTATGAAAAATGCTGCAATGAAACATTTGTGTACACCAACAATGTGTGAGAGTTCTAATTTCTCTACATCCTTGCCAACATTTTTTACAGCCTGTCTTATTTGTAATAGCCATTCTAGGCTATAATAGTGTCAATGGCATCTCATTGTGGTTTTCATTTGCATTTCCCCAACGATAATGACATTAATCATCTTTTCATGTGATTATGTGCCATTCTTTAATGAAACATCTACTTAAGTCTTTTGACCATTTTTGAATTGGGTTGTCTTCTAACCAATGAGTTGTAAGAATTATTTGTATATTCTTAGATGTAAGTCCTTTAACAGGTGCATGTTTTGCAAATATTTTACCCTAGTATGTTGCTTATCTTTTTTAATGTTTTAATGGTGTCTTTTGAAGTGCAAACATTTTTTTTTTTTTTTTGACGGCAGTGTCACTGGCCCTCATATGTGGGACCCAAACCGGGGCCGCTGGCTTTCCAAGCCAGCGCTTAACCACCGCGCCACTCGGCTGGCTGAAGTGCAAACATTTTGATATTTGATGAAGTCTAATATGTCAACTTTTTCCTTTATTGACTGCAGTTTTAGTACTGTATCTAAGAAATGTTTGCCTAACCAAAGGTCCAAAGATTTTCTCCTATATTCTAAAAGGTTCATTGCTTTAGTTCTTACATTTAAGTATATTTTTAGTTAAATTTTTGTGTATGATATGAAGTAAGGGTCTAAATTCATCATTTTTTGCATGTGGATATCCAGTTGCCCCAGCATCATTTGCTGAACAGACTACACTATTGCCTTGGTACTTTTGTCAAAAATCAATAAATGATAAAATTCATTCTGGCTCTTAATTCTGCTGATTGTTCTATAAGTCTAACCTTATGACAGTAGCATACTGTCTTGGTAACTGCAGTTTTACAAATAAGTTTTGAAATAAGAGAGTCAAACACCATGTTTGTTCCTTTTCAAACCTGTAAATTTTACGACTTACATATAAATTTTAGGACTCACTTGTTAATTTCTGCTTCTCAGGGGTAAAAAAAAGCTCCTGGAATTTTGATGAGGGATTATGTTGAATCTATACATCAGTTTGGGGAGAACTGTCTTAACGGTATTGAGTTGTCTCCTCTTTTAACATGGAATACCTCTCCATTTTTTTAGAGCTTTAATTTCCCTCAGCATCTTTTTTTGTAATTTCCAGGGTACAAGTGATGTACTCCTTTTAAAATTCCTTAGAATTTTCTATATGTACGATCAAGCCATCTGTAAAGAGATAGCTTTGGTTCTTCCTTTCCACTCTAGTTGCCTTTTATTTCTTTTAATTGCCTGGCTGTACTGGCTAGAATTTTCAGAACTATGCTGAAGACGTGAGATTGGATATCCTTGCCTTGTTCCTGATTTTAGGAGGAAATTGTTTAGTCTTCTACCACAAAGTATGATGACAACCATAGGTTTTTATAGATGTCCTTTATTATGTTGTGGAAGTTCCCTTCTATCATGAGTTTTTGGCATGAACGGATGTAGGATTTCGTGAAATATGCTTTTTCTGCATCTACTGAGGTGACCATGTATTTTGTGTCCTTTATTCTATCAATATGGTATATTACATTTGATTTTTGGATGCTCAACCTACCTTGCATTCCTAGGATAAATCCTACTTGATCATGGTACATAAATTTTTTTATATATTGTTGGATTCAGTTTACTAATATTTTGTTGAGGACTTTTACATTTATAATGACCTATAATCTGCTCATCTGGCTTTGTTATCAAGAGTATATTAGCCTAATAGAGTAAATTGGGAAGTAGGGATAAATGAAACAACATCTGTAAAAATACTGGTAACTGCTTATGTTGGGGTGATAATTACCTGGGGATTCACTTTACTATTCTCTCTACTTTAGTGCATGTTTAAAATTGTCTGATAAAAGTTTGTGAAAAGTAAATTGCATTGCTATGGAGCAGCAAAAATTAGAAAATTCAATTTAAAAAGCATATTTATGATAGCCTCCTGCCCCAACAAACACTAGAGGAATATATGTTACACAGAATATATAAATATTTTAACATATATTACTATATAAGACATATATTTTATGATTGTAATATATATCAATCACATGATAAAAATCAATTATATGATGTATGTATATATTTTTTTCTGTGATTTATATATATCTTATGAAATTTATATGGAAGACCAAAGATTCAAGGATACCCAAAATACTCTTGAGAGAGCAAAAAAAGAACTAAGATATCAAGACCTACTATAAAGTACCTTAATTAAAATCATGTTGGATATGAACAAGAACAGGAAATCCAATGGAACAGGAGAGAGCGCTAAGGATCAGTAGGAAAAGGATGGATTATTTTAATTATTTAAAAGGATGGACAAGGGAGAGGGAAGATCTTGTGGGTACATCTAGGATAATTTAAATATTCTATTTCCTTTTTTTTTTTTTTTTTTTTGAGGGCAGTGTCACTGGCCCTCATATGCGGGACCCGAACCGGGGCAGCTGGCTTCCCAAGCCAGCACTTAACCACTGCGCCACTCGGCCGGCCCAAATATTCTATTTCTTAATGTGAAAACCAGGCTTATAGGTTTTATTCTCTTCTTTCTAAAAAATTTTATGATGAAAATTTCCAAGAAGTCTCAAACAAAAATAGAGAGATTAATACAATAAAGACAGATATAAAATTATCACTGAGATTTAACAACTGTTAAAATTTTGCTATATTTCCTTCATTGCTTTTTTAAGTGAAATGTTTTAAAATAAATGACAGATAAATGACATTTAGCTATTCCATAGAGTATTTCAGTATACATCTTTAAAAATAAGGCCATTTTCCCCACATACAAGTAATCATAACATTTCATAACTAATAAAATTAGGGCCGGCCAACTGGCTCAGTTGGTTAAGAATTAGCTTAAGAACGCAAGCTCTGAGCGGCAGGGCCAGCGGTTCAATTCCAACATGGTCCAGTGATGCTGCGCTTGAGCTGAGCTGCAGCTAAAAATTAACAATCATTCGCTAATATTATCTAATGCGCTAATGCTCCTTCCATATTCAAATTCCCCTAAATGTTCCAAATGTATTTGTTCAAACCAGGATCCAATCAGGGTTCATATGTTTTATTTGCTTATTTCATCTCTTAATTCTTTTACTTTTAAAATTGGATCTACGTTTTATATACTTAAAAAATTATTTTCCCCTCAATTTTTTATTTTGGAATTTCCAAATCTTCAGAAGTTGAAAGAAAGGTACAATGAACGCCTATATATCCTCATCTTGATACAGCAATTGTTAATATCCTGCTACATTTGGTTTCTTCCCTAAGTCTGATGCGCATATGCACAAGCGCACACACATACACACAAACTTTCCTCCCCATTTTTGACTAAATCATTTGAAAATAAATTGCTGTGAATATCAGCATGTATTTTCTAAGAATGAGGATATTCTCTTAAATTTTACACCTTCTGCATGGATATTTCATAATATATGAATGAAACCAAAAAAATGACCAGGGGGGAAAAAGAAACATTAAAGAATTCTTCTATGACCTTGGAGAAAGCGATATGTAGTTAACTAATTCAAGTACATAAAAAGAAGCAAACAAAAAACTTCTGCACCAGAGAAATTACCATATGCAAAGTGAAAAGATAAACAATAATCCAATGCAAAATTGTGCAAAGGGTAAGAAGAGATAGTAAATACGGAAATACAGATGTGGCTTTTAAGCATATAAAAAGATGCATAATCTCACCTTTCATAAGAGAAATACAAATTAATGCTACACTACATTACTATAGATTGGCAAATCCAAAAGTTTAGTAACACACTGTGTTGGCACAGTTGTGGCATGGTAATACATACTCTTAAATATTGGAAGTGGAAATGTAAATTGATACAAATGGAGGGCAACTGAGCAATTCATAAAAATTGCACATGCATATATCCATTTGTGCTATTTGCATTTGGTGGAACAGTCCACTTGTGAAAATTTCTCCTGTAGTTATACTTGCAGATATGTAAAGTTATGAAGTACAAGGTTGTTCACTGTAGTACGTTTTATAAAAAGAAAAGACTACAAATATATTCAACAATACAGAGTCAGACTCATTTACTATATTATATCCACACATGTAGCATAAAAAAGAATGAAGGTCTTTTTTTTTTTTTTAAAGATTTTATTGGGGAATTGGCGGAGGGGAACAGCGTTGGGGAATCGGGGAAGGGGAACAGACAAGTTGCTGTCTTTTTGTTCTTCAGTTTAGTTGCGGAGGATGTTGCTTCACTGTTGGTATCGTCATTGTGCTCTTCCCGGATGAGGCAGATCGGTCGCTGGCCTCTGGATGTCGCTCATCGCGGCTATTGGCAGCTCACGCTTGGCTGCCAGCCGCTCACGCTGGCTGCGGGCCACTCACTGCAGCCCACGGCAGCCCACTGCAGCAGGGGCTGCAGCCCACACCATCGCCGGGGCTCGCACAGCCCAGCTCCAGGTGGAGCTGTTGTTAGCTGTGGAGGGCAGTGTCACTGGCCCTCATGTGGGATCCGAACCGGGGCCGCTGGCATCCCAAAACCAGCGCTTAACCAATGCGCCACTCGGCCGGCCCAAGAATGAAGGTCTTTAATTACTTATACAAAAAGACCTGCAAGTTACATTAATTGAAACAAAAATAAAAAACACAACTATAGCAGTCTCCTACTGGGATTTAAAAAAGTTAAAAAAAAATACATGAATGTTATTTTGCTTTTACATGCATATCATGTACATGTGAAATAGAAAACTGGATAGCAAGGGTGATTATCCCATACCCATATGTAGCTTAACAATATTATATTAAAAATTATAATACAAAGGATGTTTAAAACTTACTGATTTTCAGTTGAACAGAAAGTCAAAACTTACGAAATTAAAGACAGTGAAAGAAACAAGGAACATACCTTTGTGGCTTCCATTATAATTTTGTTTATTTTCTCTTTATCTAATCCTTCCATCCCAGCTTTATTATCATTAAGTCCCATCCTAAGCAGGAGGTCATCTTTGTAATTGTTCTTCTCCTTTGTGCTATCCATGGTGTACACTTAACGTTAAAATGGATTCTTCTATTACCTGAAAAAGCATAAATAAAAACTGCTTTTCAAAGTGTTCATGGAAGAACTGGGGTTATAGAAATCAGCAAAAAAAAAACACAAAACAAAATGATGGTTAAGAATTTTTAGCTACTGAGAAATTATTTATATTTTAAAATTACTATCTCAAGATTACTGTACTGCTGGAGGGAAAAAAGAAATAAACATTTCCTGAAAGCTCTGTGCCAGCCACTATGCTTGGTGCTTTACACTTAAACCTATCACAGCAGCTCTAGAAGGTAAATATTATCTGCAATATAAAAAGAAACCTCTTCTCTTAGAGTCTTAGAACATGTCTACTGACACAAATTTTCTGATAAGTGATAACATCTGTGTTGAAACCCAGGCCTGAGTCCAAAGTTCATGTTCTTCCCATATTAATACACTGTAATGGAAATATATACAAAACAGCACATCCTCTACTAAACATGTTAAGTTCAATAGCATTTATTACCTACAGTATGCAGAGCTCTGTTCTTAAAACAGTGAAAAAAATACAGGGAAATAATAATCTATTCACTTTTAGGAAATTATTACATTATACAATGTTATGTCACTTCTAAGATTAAGAAAAATCCTCTCAAATAATAATTCTTTAATATCTTTATATAGATCTTTAAAATTTACCTTCACATACATTAGCTTTTAAAAATATTTATAATAACCATGCAAAGTAGATTTGGTTATTCTCATGTTAGGAAGAAAGGAATTGGAATTTCAGGGAGGTTAAATGAATTGTGCCATCATTACTCTGCTAATAAGCGAAAGGACTGGGATTTGAATCCAAGAATTCTTACTCCAAGTCCAATGCAGCTACCATGGCATCACAGCTGTATCCGATTTGGGGTTCACTTATGATATAAATAAATGGCCAGGTGAACAGCTACCATGAATCTACAACATTATGACAGTGGTTTCTTATTTGCATGATTTAGAGCTCTTTTATGTACTCTACTTGAGGAGCTTTATTTTTTCTATTTTTCTAGTTAACATCCATCACCATACATAGTTACAATTTTTTTTCTTGTGATGAGAACTTTTAAGATCTACTCTCTTAGCAACTTACAAGTATATAATACAGTACTATTAACTGTAGTCACCATGCTATGCATGACATCCCCATAACTTAATTCATTTTATAACTGGAAGTTTGTATCTTTTGACCACCTTTACCCATTTTGCTCCGTCTCCAGCAACCACTAATCTATATGTTCCCTGTATCTATGAATTCAGGTTTTTTAAAAAAAAGATTCCACATATAAGTGAGATCATGTAGTATTTGTCTTTCTTTCTTTGTCTGACTTATTTCACTTAGCATAATGCCCTCAAGAAGACCTTTTCTTAATGCTGCTTCCATTTTTTGGAAGCTGCAAAGAATGAAAAAATTATCAAAGGGAATTTGAATACTGTGATTACTAGTGACAGTTTAATTAGGAAAAAATAGTGTGCATCACAGTAGCTCTCAAACTTTGCTGCACACTATATCCACCTGAAGAGATTCGAAAACTCTCAATGCCCAGGTTGCATCCCATACCGAATAAATCAGGTGGTCTGGGAATAGAAGCCAAATACCAATATTTTTAAGAGATGCCGAGGTTAATTCCAGTGTGTCCCAAAGTATAGAAACCACTGGTGGTGATGGTTCTCAGTGCCCAAGGGAACACAGGTTGGTTTTCTGTTTTTATCATATGAATTTTTTTCTCTTCAACTATTACAGTTAGCCTAATATTGTCCATTATTTTGCCTTATGCTTTAGTAATCCAATTATTTGTTATTTACTAGTAAAACAGGTGAAGATAATTCATTCATAATTTCCCCAAACTAACACTGCTTAAGAGTGAAAGGGCTACATGCAGACATCCTACATTTAAGCTACCTTGTCCTTTAAATGATGAAATGAAAGGAAAAGAAACAATTAATGCTTATTACTACTTCACATATGGTATAATATTTAGGTCAGGCATTCCAAGAAGAATTAGTTTTGGTCCTTAACTGAGTCAGAAGAACTGGGCTATACTGGTGCCAGGCAAAGATGGCATAAAGTTCGTTTTCAGCCATCACCTGTCTTGCTGATGGCCAATTACCAGACAAATAGCCAGTTTCATGGACACAGGTTTGCTACCATCTACAGACTAAGACTTCCAAGTTTACAGCTCCTGTAGAAATGCCTGACATTTCATATTTAACATGTCCAAAACTGATCTTCTTAGATGCCTCCATCCCACAAACCAGCTCCACTTGCAGCCTTCCCCATTTGTTACGGGCAATGGTAATCCCTTCCAGTTGCTAATACAAATACCCTTGTAGTTTCTTGACTCTGCTCTTTCTCATACACCCCACCCTCCAAACTGTCAGGAAATCCTGTGGGCTCTGCTTTCAAAATATACCCTGAATTTAACCACTTCTCACTATTTTCACTCTAGGCTGAATCACCATTACTAACTCATGCCTGGACTATTGCCAATAGTCTCTCTCTTTTTTTTTTTTTTTTTGCCTTTTTAGAGGGCAGTGTCACTGGCCCTCATATGTGGGATCCTAACCGGGGCTGCTGGCGTCCCAAGTCAGCTCTTAACCACCGCGTCACTCAGCCGGCCTGTCAATAGTCTCTTAAATAGTCTCTTGTTTCTGCACTTGCCCTCTGACAGAGAGTTATCAACACAGGAGCCCAAATGATTCTTTCAAATCACAAGTTAGGTCCTGTCATTCTCTGCGAAAAACTGTACAATGGCACCCCATGTCGCTCTAGAATAAAACCCTAAGTCCTTAAGGGAATATGGATCCCAGTTACTTGTTACTAGTCTGCCCTCATAGCTGTCTAATGCTGTCCAGCCACACTGGTCTCTGTGCTGTTCCTCAGATCTGCTGGGCATACACTAATCTTGAGGCCTTTTGCGCTGGCCATTTCTCTTGTAAGGGTTTTTCCGCCAGATACCTCTTAACTAAACTCCCTTATCTTCTTCAAGTCTTTGCTTCTCAATGAGGGCTCACCTGGACCTCCCTTTTTAAAATTGCAGCCAGCCTGAGATCAGATAATTTGAGAGAGAGAGAGAGAGAGAGAGAGAGAGAGAGAGAGAGAGAGAGAGAGAGAGAGAGAGAACAGACAAAAGACAAAAGACAAAATAAAGAAATAGAAGAATTGTGGCCTGATAACCCCTCCTACCCTCCCTTCCCAATGCCCATTGTTTTTCATAGGCCTTATCAATTCCTAACATACTATGTAAGTTTACTTATTATGACTGCTGTCTGTCTCCCCAGTGAAATGTAAGCCCTATGAGAGCAGGGAATGTGTTTTTTTTTCACTTGATGAATCCCAAGTGCCTCAAACAGTGCTTGGCACAGAGGAAGTGTTCAATAAATGTCTGCTGAATAATTAAACTCAGTTTATATCCTTTTCTCATCCTTTTATTGACACAGCATGGCCACATAATCATATTAAAAGATTGGGACACAAACTGCTTTTCTGAAGTTAACAATTTAAGATATTTAAAAAAAAAAAAAAATTTTAGGGCCAGCCGAGTGGCGTGGTGGTTAAGCGCTGGCTTCAGAAGCCAGCGGCCCCGGTTCGGTCCCACATATGAGGGCCAGGGACACTGCCCTCAAAAAAAAAAAAAAAATATATATATATATATACATATATATATACATATATATATATGTATATATATATATATATATATACATATATATACATATATATATATGTATATATATATTTGTAGTTTTTCCTTATTTTAATATTAACTATGTAGGAACAAGTATATGAGCTAAACAACCTCCAAACCTATAAATCTTATTTTCCTAAGGCATTTAGTGGTTAGTTTATTAAAGCTTTTGGGATTTGTATTAGAACATAAGAATATTTTGAATTTACATAATAGAATGTTCACTAGGATCCATTAATATTTAAAAGATTCTAGCTTATATATTTATTCTTTGGGAAATTAAGGTACGTTGTTTAATTTCTTCTATTAAATACTTTCTAATTTTTCGGTTGTCGGAAAAGTCGTGACGCATTTTGGCAATGAAAAACATAGAAAAATACGTCACAGCTTTTCCAACAACCCAATATATTTAAATCTAAGAAAAACTGGAAAAAGGTAAAAAACATACTAAGTTTTAGTATACTTGGATCCCTATGAGTTCTTTTTGGCACTATCATTTATGTCACTGTGGTAAGCCTGCTTTTGTTTTTAATTGGTCAGTGTTCTGTTATTTTCAAATTTCTATAATCTCTTGTTAGTCCTGATTAACTCGTTCTTCCTGTTAGTTCTTACTGAGTTTATCTAGAAATCTACCTGTATATGTCTTAAGGACAAATATTATTTTTAAACTCTCCAAATGTTCAAATATTTAATATGTTTGTTTGAACAGATTAAGCACCCAGCACAACACAACACTTCACACTGATTAACTGTTCATTTTATTATCTAAATTTAAATACAATAAATTAGAATATTACCCTAATTTTAAAGTAGTAATTTTCAAATTAATGTCTGACTTTTAAACATTTCCTTTTACAGGGACCAGCCAAGTGGCACGTTGGTAAAGAGCTGGCTTGGGACGCCAGCTCTGAGCAGCAGGGCGCCAGTTCGGATCCCACATGGGGGCCAGTGACACTGCACCCTCTACTGCTAAGATGGTGAACAACAGCTTGACCTGGAGCTGGGCTGCCGTGAGTCATCGGTGAGGGCATAGGCTGCAGGCCCTGCTGCAGTGGGCTGACATAAGCTACCGTGAGTGACCGGCAGCCAGTGTGAGTGGCTGGCAGCCAGCATGAGCTGCCAAGAGCTGCCGTGATCGGCCATCCAGAGGCCGGTGACCGATCTGCCTTAGCCAGGGAGAGCGCAATGATAATACCAACATGGGCCAGTGAAGCAATGTCCTCCACAACTAGACTGAAGAACAAAAGGACAGCAACTTGTCTGTTCCCCACCTCCAATTCCCCAATAAAATCTTAAAAAAAAAAAAATATTTCCTTTTACATTTCTGTTTACAGTAAAAGTATTTTTTTAAAAATATCACAGCCTGCAGACTCTAACAGATTATTTTTCATGTTCTTCTCCAATTATTTTATGCACACACATGTGAACACATATACTCAAACCACATTCCCACAATTCTTACATGATGGAAACAAAAGCATGGAGGTAACTTTGCATTTTTAGCTTTAGCTTTTAATATCTTTGCAAAATAAGATGTACAAAAATTTCAAAATTATTTCAGTGGATTATATGAAAGATTCTTAGATTTGTATGTATGGCTGAGAAATAACTGAAGTAATATAATTCTTACAGATCACAAAGGAAATATATGCTAAAGAAAACTCAAGTTTTCAACAAGGACATAAAGCCCACTCTTTAGGAGAGAACCATGCACATATTCTTTTCAATTGCATTTTTCCTTCCTGAGTTTTCTATTCATTTAACTTATTCCAATGAAGAATGGGACACAGGCAGTCCAAAAAGTCTACACTCTACCTAATATTACAGACATATAAAATTCACTCTTATAGAATACTAAATTGAAATTATCTGTTTCTTTGGTTACTTATAAGGGAGATACCATAAGACTGTCAGCTGATTTCTCAACAGAAACTTTGCAGGCCATAAGGAATTGATAGGCAATATTCAAAGTGATATATAAAGTAAGGACCTACAACCAAGATTACTGTACCCAGCAAAGTTATCATTTAGAATCAAAGATGAAAAGCTTCCCAGGCAAGAAAAAGCTGAAGGAGTTCATCACTACCAAAACTGTATTACAAGGAATGCTGGAGGGAGGAAAAGAGGAAGAGGAGGAGGAGGAGGAGGAGGAGGAGGAGGAGGAGGAGATGAATAATAAAATGGCAATAAGTATATATCTATCAATACTTTACATGTAAAGGGGTTAGCTGCTCTAACCAAAGGATAGGGTGGCTGAATGCATAAGAAAACAAGACCCTTACACATGCTGCCTGCGAGACACTCATTTCAGATTGAAAGACACACAGACTGAAAGTAAAGGAATGGAAAAAGATATTTCATGAAAATGGAAACAGGAAAAATAAAAAGCTGGGTTAGCAATAGTTATACCAGACAAAACAGTCTTTAGAACAAAGGCTATAACAATAGACAAAGAAGGACCCAGTAATCCCATTTCTGGGTCTTTATCCAAAGAAACCCAAAACACGACTTCAAAGGGACACGTGAATCCACGTGTTCATTGCAGCTTTATTTATAATAGCCAGATATGGAGGCAACCTGGGAGTCCATCCATGAACGAATAGCTAAGTACAGGTGGCACATATGTGCAATGGAATATTACTCAGCCATTAAAAAGAATGAAATCTTGGGCCGGCCAAGTGGCGCATTGGTTAAGCGCTGGTTTTGGGATGCCAGCGGCCCCGGTTCGGATCCCACATGAGGGCCAGTGACACTGCCCTCTACAGCTAACAACAGCTCCACCTGGAGCTGGGCTGTGCGAGCCCCGGTAATGCCCTGCTGCAGTGGGCTGCCATAGGCTACAGTGAGTGGCCGGCAGCCAGCGTGAGCGGCAGGCAGCCAAGCATGAGCTGCCAATAGCCGCGGTGAGCGACATCCAGAGGCCAGCGACCGATCTGCCTCATCCGGGAAGAGCGAAATGACGATACCAACAGTGAAGCAACATTCTCCGCAACTAAACTGAAGAACAAAAAGACAGCAACTTGTCTGTTCCCCTTCCCCGATTAAAAAAAAAAAAAAAAAAAAAAAAAAAAAGAATGAAATCTTGTCATCTGCAACAACATGGATGCACCTAGAAGGTATTGTGCTGAGTAGAGTAAGTCAGACAAACACAAATGCCATATGATTTCACTTATATGTGAACAAAGAACAAAATAAACAAAACAGAAACAAACTCATAGATACAGAAAACATTTTGATGGCTGCCTGCTGGGAGGGGCATTGGGGACGGGTGAAAAAAGCAAAGTGGTTAAGAAGTACAAATTGGTAGTTACAAAAAAACCACTGGGATGTAAAATACAGCATAAGGAATATAGGCAATATTTTTTTCTTGTTTTTATTTTTAAGGAGGGAACAGCTCACAGTGGCCATATGGGGCTTGAACCAGCAACCTTGGTGTTATCAGCACCAAGCTCTGACCAACTGAGCTAACCAGCCAACCCCTTATAGTCAATAATGTAATAACTATGTATGGTGTCAGATGGGTACTAGCTTTATTGGGATGATCACTTCATAAATTACATAATATAGATGTCTAATCACTATGTGGAACACCTTAAACTAATATAACATTGTATGTCAACTGTATTTGAAAAGTACAACTATTTTTTTTTAAAAAAGAGTGAACCTAGGGCCGACCAAGTGGCTCACTTGATTAAGAGCTTGCTTAAGAGTGGGAGTTGAGCTCTGAACAACAGCAGTTCAATGCCCAGCCCAAGCTGAGCAGCCGCTGAGCTGCCAACAGGTAGCAGGGTGGCTCAGCTAAAAATAAATAAATAATAAATAAATAAATAATAATAATAATAAAGAGTGAACCTTTATGTAAACTACAGATTTGGGGTGATAATGACATGTCAATGTAAGTTCATCAATTGTAACAAATGTATCCTGCTGAGGGGGGATGTTAAGAATGAGGGAGGCTGTACACACATGGGGCAGGGGCTTATGGGAAAGCTCTGCGCGTTCCTCTCAATTTTGCTATGAACCTAAAACTAACCTAAAAAAATAAAGTCTTTAAGGAAAAGGAAAAAAAGAAAATAGAAACTATCTCCTTCTTTACTAGAGTATGAAAAATATCCTGATAACTAAAGTGTCAATTCAAAGGTAAATTCCCCAAAGTTCAGTTTATAAGTTTCTACTTTGATGAGTTGCATATTTTGTGAAAAGTCTGCTAGATTCTTTAACAATGAAAACTTTGTTTATACTCAAATAAACACACACAGGACATTTAACAATTGTGAAAAACTAACTTTAAATCTTATAGAAGTCAATTGTTTCTGGGGATGCTGATGCATTAGCACAAAGGAGGAGGGCTGAGAGGTTCTTTCTTTGGGAACTAGATCAAGTCAGCAAAAATATTTATTTACATAGAAGTGATACTGAACAGACTCCTTGTTTCAGTTGAAATATACAGCAAATGCACAAATCTTAAGGGATAGTTGAATACATATGTTCTTAGAAAAAGAAGCAAAGGTTCTCCTATAGTGCCTTTTTTGGTACTGTAATAATTTTTTAAGTTCTAAATCTCAAATGTTACCATTTTAATAAAAAAATTACAGGGCCGGCCGAGTGGCACATTGGTTAAGGGCTGGCTTGGGATGCCGGCGGCCCCGGTTCGGATCCCAAATATGAGGGCCAGTGACGCTGCCCTCTATAGCTAACAACAGCTCCACCTGGAGCTGGGCTGTGCGAGCTCTGGCGACGGGGTAGGCTGCAGCCCCTGCTGCCGTGGGCTGCCATGGGCTACAGTGAGTGCACGGCAGCCAGCATGAGCGGCCAAGAGTCGCGGTGAGCGACCATCCAGAGGCCGGTGACCCATCTGACTCATCCAGGAAGAGGGCAATGACGATACCAACATGGGCCAGTGAAACAATGTCCTCCACAACTAGACTGAAGAACAAAAGGAAAGCAACCTGTCTGTTCCCCTCCCCCAATTCCCCAATAAATTCTTTAAAAAAACTAAAAAAAGTTCCTTTTCAAAAAAAAATTACATAAGAAGCCAGGAAAATATCGTCAAGCTACACTACTGCTAAGAAATTGAGCTATTTTACTATTTATCCTATATTGTATCCTACATTATTATAAGGGAAATATTTAATAAAGTCAGAAAGTTGTACAAGATATGATTTGATTTTCCTATCCTGGAAAAAATTATCCTTTTAATTACCCCCCATTAGTCCTAATCTTGATATTATTTCTTTTTTTTTTTTTAATTGGGGAACTGGGGGAGGGGAACAGCGTTGGGGAATTGGTGAAGGGGAACAGACAAGTTGGCTGCCGGCCGCTCACACTGGCTGCTGGCCACTCACTGTAGCCTATGGCAGCCCACTGCACCAGGGGCTGCAGCCTACACCGCAGGGGCTCACACAGCCCAGATCCAGGTGGAGCTGTTGTTAGCTGTACAGGGCAGTGTCACTGGCCCTCATATGAGGGATCCGAACCGGGGCTGCTGGCATCCCAAACCAGCTCTTAACCAATGCACCACTCGGCCAGCTCTCTTGATATTATTTCTTGATCCACAGTTGCTGATTTCTTAGATTTCTTAAAACTCCAACATCTATGGTATGAGTTTAAAATCCTTTCACAACTTAACCCTTTTCAAATGAAATCTTAAGTAACACCTCAAACTTTTCCTTAAATCTTTGTAAAGGCTGTGCAACTCTCCTATAATTTCTTCATATATATACTATTGCTAATGTAAAAGAATACATAAGTAGCCTATAGAAAAGGGAAAGTTGATAGTAACTTTCATTTCTTTTATTCTCCCAATTTCTTAGAAATAATTGTTACGGTATATTGAAATTGGTACCAACTCCAAGACTGCACTAATAGTTTCCGGATAATAATTATTTACTATTGATGAATTTTAAAAGGTGGTTTCCATAAGTCAGGCTCTGAAAATTATTACGTTTTTCTACTGATCTTATGCCTGAAAACCGGAAACAAAAAATTAAACATCCAGAAAACATTACTCTAGGATTTGTCAAACATGGAGGGAAAAAACAGCATCAGGAAATTGTGATTTTGGAGTGATTATCCCAAAATGATTTAAAACATACCGACATGCTTTCTCCCTGCTTTAATAAAACTTCATAATAATCTGACTTTTTAAAGATCATACTCTATTAAAAAGGACTTTCATTTTAAAACATTTATAACCCATTTATAAACTATTATTAACACACTGTTATGAAAATATATTGAAACAGATATGATATAGAAGAGCATCTGATAACAAACAACAGTTGGAAATTACATTAAATAACAAAAATAATTATTCTCAATTGATGAGGTGATCTTTCCTTTTCCCAGCGTTATATGCTGTAACAGGAACGGGGGAGGAGATAATGATTTGTTTTTAGTGATATTTTGAAGCTTCAAATAACATTAAAGGAAGGTTTGTGAAAGGGAGCATGGGTTAAAAAAAAAATTGCAAAACACTAAGCAAGAATAATTTATTAAACTATCTGTTACAAAATCACTGATTTATGTTAGCTAATGAGAACTATGAATCCATAAAAGGAAAAGCAGTCTAAACTTACTAATATCTATTTTTTTCCTTAGTGAGATCTAAATATGCTAACCGCTTATTTTATTATTTTATTTCTTTATTTTTTTATTGGGGAAGGGGAACAGTGTTGGGGAATTGGGGAAGGGGAACAGCCAAGTTGTCCTTCAATCTTAGTCCTAGATTTAAATTTAAACTCTGAAACTTAACCAGCTTTCTCTTCTTGGACAATTTATGTGATTTCAAGGTCTATGAATCTTGGTCTCCTGGTCTTGTAACACTTACTTTCTAGGGTTGTTGAGGATTAAATGTTTGATATGTAAGAACCCCTGGGACAGTAAACACATAAGCAACCATGCATACGGATTCTCTCCTCTCACTTTCATTCTTACTTATTTCTCCAAACTGTGACTAAGCCTGCAGGCCTGTCTGCTAACATGAGCACATAATTGATTGAGAAATAACAGAAAAACATTGACAAGGGGAAAACTATCACACCCACACTACCACCCCCCAACACACACACACACACACACACACACACAGAGGCACCTGACCTTAGGGAAGTCAGAAAGAGCAAATGGCACATGCCACTCCCTTCACCCCTGCCCCTTGCCCCCTGTGGAATTCTGAACCAACAAGAGAACATTCTTCAAGGTTTTTAAGGCTCTACCATTGACCTGATCCTAAAATTCAAATCAAGGTACCAAGCAGTTATATTTTAGTTTACCTCAAGTTAATGAATATTAAGGTAACCAAATCTAGACACATACGAAATTTCAATAATACCTAATGTTGAGTTTGATCTCATAATGTTTAACTGTATATAAATGCACTGTTATAATGCATCTGTCATGACTGATTTAAAAATCACATATATTACTGTCTGGAATATGTGTAGAAATACTTTATAAATTTTGAAAAGTAAATGCATTTTCATGTATCAAGTACATTAATATACTTCTCAAGAGTAAAATTTTAAATTAAATTGCAGAAGATTCCCAAGAAAATTTCTGGAACTCTAGTTTAGAACATGTATATTTTCAAAAGGTAAATATCTGCTGAAGACTTATAGTAACAAATGTAATCTCTTGATCTAAAAATGCACTTGTATTACATAATCTTCACAGGTAAGTAGGATGCACCTGTCTCTGGAGGACACCATAACTTTCTTAAAACAAGGAAATGAATTCCATGCCTTGGTTTACTTGTGGAATTGTTCTTTTTGATTTATTATATAGTAGTTGTTGTCAATGTTTCCACCTTCCTGACTAGGTCTCAAAGGGTTTGGGAGTCAAGTAGACTCTAAAAACTACATCCATTTATTTCAACAGCGGTTAGAACCATACAGCTTATTATCGCCTTTACTTAAAGGCTTGGAGCTAAGAACAATAGCAAAATAGTTTTAGGACTTAAAATCTGGCTTCTGCTAAATGACTATAATTCTAAGAGATTAACATAAAGTATTTGTATTTACTGAAGACCTTAAATTTATCAGATTTCAGAGTTGTAAACCAAAATGGTATTAGCATATTTACAAAACCTATTAGTTAACCTTTTTGCCATTAACCATTTGCCCAATGCCAATAAATTATTATGGTTGATTCTGACCCTGTTGTTAAATCTGCACATGGCACAGCCATTATGAAATGTTGACAGTAGCTTCCAGCAAATGAAGCATTCATTTCTATACTACCAAGTACACACTAAAGGCCAAAATTTGATCTACAAATGAAATGTGTATTTCTTCATACAACTAAAATAATTACCTTTAATAATACTTCACAGATGCTAGGGAAACCAAGAAAAAGGGACAACATACAAGTACCACAATGTGTACTTGACTCACTTAAAACAGAATACAGCAGAAGTGATGAGATGTTAACTCTAAAAAAATCAGTTATAAAAGAATTGACTTCCATCTTGGATGCACCCAATCTCACTTATCTGGGGGTTACTTATCTGGGGATGCCAGCTGCCATGTGAGGCAGCCCTGAGAAGAGGCCCGTGTGAGTGACCTTGGATGTGAATCTAGTCAAGTCTTCAGGTAAGACTGCAGCCATGGGCAACAGCTTGACTGCTACCTTCCGAGCCAGAGGCACCCAGTTAGGCCAAGCTGGGATCCTTGGTCCACAGAGACAGTGAGATGGTAAATTCATAGCTTACACTCAAATTCTGTAGTTATCTTGATGCGGATCAGCATTAGTCCACAGACCATACTTTGAGTAGCACTGTTATAAAACAGCTGCATTCTAAAGATTATTAATGTTTTCATTTGAATAAAGGTGAAAATTTAAAACGTACTAATAAACTGATCAATTAAACAACTTTTATGCCAAATTACTTTTTTCTCTAGAATCTATGCAAGAAAAAAATAAGGCAATATTTTTCGCAATACTTTGTACAACTAAAATATAAATTTCAAGAGAGCAAAAACGGTTACAGTGCTAGGCCACTGAGTCTGATACTTAATAAATGTATGTTGAATGAACGAATGATGGGCAGATTAATATACAGAAAGGAACAAAATTAATGGTAACACCTCAATTAAATCTTTTTAAATACAGTAACTGTAAAAGCTAACATTAGGATCTTATAGTGTCTTACATGCGTTATCCTACTTAACTTCATAAGAGATGAGAGAACTAATGTGCAGATTTAGTGGGACCTTAGATACGGTCATACAAATTTGGAGCTGTATTTCAGGTCTGGCTTCAATGCCATCACACTTACAACACTATAAATACAAATAAGATAAAATAGAAAATTAGTGAAATCTTACCAAAAAAGATGGGACAGTAGTTTTGTTGACTGATAATAGAAATAACATAAAAGTGGTATGAATAATAATAGATAAAATATCATATATTGTTGTAATAGAAAGCACAATTTATTTTTAAATTTAATTTTAAATGACATCATGATTTTCAAAACTCTCTAAAAGCCCAAGAAGTCTTCAAATGAAAACATGAAACAATGACAAGGAAACTAAAATAAAATTATGAAAATATGATGGTCCTTCAGACTTTTCTAAAAACTATGAACTTTAAAAAAAAAAATTGGGCCGGCCTAGTGGCGCAGTGGTTAAGCACTGGTTTGGGAAGCCAGCGGCCCTGGTTCGGTCCCACATGTGAGGGCCAGTGACACTGTCCTTAAAAAAAAAACAAAAACAAAAACAAAAAAAAATTTATAGATAACTTTTTTTTTAGTATTCTGAAATGTAATAAATATTGTACAAAAAAAATATATTGGGGGATCAACTGCAAATCTTCTTTTCTAATGATCTGAAAGGCAATTTCTTCAATAATCATGGCATCTAAAACAAGCAGTCATTTTAAGGTATTAGGTATTGCCTTGCCTAGTAATGTAAATTAAAGTCAATAATAAAAAAAACCCTATATTTCCACCTAAAGCAACACAGAAAATAAAGATAAAGCATTACACATAAAAAGAAAGACTTTTTTTTTTTTCCTGAAAATCAGAGCATCCTAATTCTTGTCTTGGTACAAGTGAAAGTAGCAGGATAAGTAACTTCTATTTTACAATACTGGTGGTGGTTTCTTCCGTTTTCAAGATATAGTTGGAAAAACTAAATGAAAAATTTTTAAATGAAAAACTTTTCTCTAAAGTTAGAAAAAAAATGAAACAGATGAAAACAGAAAATATTAAATTCCATAAAGGTTGGCCACATTTGCTAAAAAATATGTATGAATAAATAACTAACATTTTCTAACAATTTACCATATGCCAAGCAGGTACTAAAAGCTTATGAAGCATTCTCTCATTTATGTCCTATGATTACTAATTTATATATTATCCCAATAAAGTGTTAGTAAAATACCTAAGAAAATTGAGATTTAGAGAATTTATGTAATTCACCCATGATAACTGGTGTCCATGCTGAAATTCAAATCCAGATTCCGTCTCTACACCCCACATCCTTAATCAATGTGCTAAATACAGAGGGTGCCAAATAAAATGTGTACACATTTTAAGAAAGGAAAAAACTGTATTAAAATTGTAATACTCACTACATACCTATAACACATTTGACTTCTGCAATTACAACACGTTCTCAAAGTGGTTACCATCAGCGTAATTTTAATAGATTTTTGCTTTCTTAAAATGTGTACACATATTTTTGGCATTTTTTGGCACCCTCTGTATATAATTATTGCCTAAGATGCCAGCAGGTTTATTTCATCTTCATTCTTGAAAGGCATTTTCATCAGTTATAGAATTGACACTTTCCTTTCAATACTTCAAAGATGTTGATTCACTGTTTTCAAACATCTGTTGAGATAATGATCTTTCAAATTGTTCCTTGTAGGTGATGTGTCACTTTTCTCTCACTTCTTTCAAGTTTTTCTCTTAATCTTTGGTTTTCAACAGTTCGGCGATGATGTGCCTAGCAACATCACTTCCTTCAAAGAACGGAGCTAGACCAGGTTCCTGTATTCCCAGAGAACACTTGACTCCCCTTCTTTTCACCAAGCCTCTTAAAGACCTGAAGGTTTTCTCTGTCCCTGACATGCAGCAAGGCTGTCTTCCTCATCCCTTCCCACTCTTACATTACATAATTAAAAGTTTTTCTGTTTTTCCAAAATACCGCCAAAGAGAAAAAGACTTTCCAAGGCTTAAAAATTCCCAACCCCCTTTTCAAGAATATAACCTACAAAAAATCTGCTTAAATTATGTACCTGTTTAACTTCTATCTGCAATATCAAGCACTATACTAATCTAATCACAAAATAGTTTATGTTCTCATTCCATAAAGAGCTAGCAACAAACCCTAGAAAGAAGCAAAGGTTTTTTTTTTAAGAAGGCCTTCGTCTCTGGAGTTTACCAGTATTTCTTTATTTCACACATCTTTTCACATGTCTGCAGAGGACTAAAGCAAATCTTACTAACATGTCAATCATTGATCCCCTTGACTTCACTTTGGTTTTTAATAATTCCCTCAGATTGTAATGTATAAAGTATGGTTCTACTGTGAAATGCTTGCTAGAGTGGGATCTACATGACAGTCCTGCTTTTATGTAAAAAAAAATGAAAAATTCTCTTATTTTAGGTATTTCTCACTAACAAATTCTCTTATTTTAGGTATTTCTCACTATTCCAACATCCCAAAGGGGGAATATTTATTATATACTTTATACATGTATTTTTATACATTTTTTTTAAATGCAAAAAATCTACTGTATTGGGCAAAGCTAAATGAACAGTAGTATATTAAGATATGCTTTGATCTTTAACATGAGTGCTTTATTTGGTCAAATTATTTTGGAATTATTATTTTGGAATCAATTATAATGGCTAACTCTTTCATCTAAGATAGGAGAAGGAAATACAAACTAGCTCAAGTGTGGTTATGAAATAAAATTAAGAAATGTAGTTATAAGGGACAGCCGTGTGGCTCAGTTGGTAAAGAGCTCACTCAAGAGTGCGAGCTAAGCTCTGAGCAACAGCAGTTCGATGCCCAGCCTGAGCTGAGCTGCCAACAGGTAGCAGGATGGCTCAGCTAAAAATTAAAAATTAAAAATTTTTTAAAAAGATCTGTAGTTATATTAACCTTTGGCTTACTACAAGTATCTATTAGACCCAATTTTAGTTTCTGGGTTTCTCCTTTGAGCAACTTTATTAGTAGGCATTAATATTTCATATCTTATTCTTCCTAGAAATATTCCAAAGAACAAAAAGAAAATTATTCATTTTTTAACACAATAAAATTCACTATATCTTATAAAATTTCTATATGAATCTATTTGATTCCTTTATAAATCAAAGATACATTATAGTGATCCCTTTATAAATTGAAGACACATTATGGTATCTTTGGGATCATATTTTTCCTATATGTTATGTATTTTCCTATTTTATCATCCTAGGCATTATTTAATCATTATTCATCAATTACTTTCTAACAGTTAAGCTAAAAAAATAAAATAAGAAAATGAAACAATGGAATCACCTAGAGGAGTGATCTAGTTGTGAAATAAACCATCACTATATCATCCTTCAGTTTTCTTATTGTGTTGCCCATAGTATCACATCTTTGAAAGAAAGTATAAGAGAAGTATAGAGACACCATTTTGGCAGGGTTTTTTGGGATGGTAGCTTTTGTTAAGCATAATTGAGATTTCTGAATTTTTCATAATGACAAAAAGAAGAAAATTGACAGAAAAGTTTCACATTATTAGACAAATTAGGAGATGAATACAAAGAAACTAATAGCATTCTAGACTATAATAATGGTGAAATTGATCTTATAAGCAAAATCTCAGACTGTAGGGGCCGGGCAAGTGGCTCAGCTGGTTAAGAGCGAGAGCTCTGAGCAACAGGGTCACTGGTTCGATTAACACAAGGGCTAGTGAGCTGCTGCCTGAGCTGAGCTGCCAACAGATGGCAGGATGGCTCAGCTGGTGAGAGCACATGCTCCTAACAACAAGGTTGTTGGTTCAACTTCCGCATGGGATGGTGGGCTATGCCCACCCACAACTAAGATTGAACACAGCACCTTCAGGTGAGCTGCTGAAGGGCGGCCAGATGGTGATTAGACTTGGATCTGAGCTTGGTGCGATATCCACTACTAAGATTGAAGGACAACAACTTGGCTGTTCCCCTTCCCCAATTCCCCAACACTGTTCCCCTTCCCCAATTCCCCAATAAAATATTTAAAAAAAAAAAATTCAGACTATGAATTTTCAATGATTCAGATATATTTTCTCAAACTCAACAATCAATGAGTGAACAATGCATTTTTAACAATAAAAAGCAAATATGGTATTCTCATCCAGTTCAATGGGAAGTTCAACAGAAAGAACTTCACCACAGAGTATTCTGCAGCAAGAACTTGGAACAGGTTGTATCATACATCCTTTGCTAACAGGATGTATGACAGTGTTCTTTCATGATGATGGTCTTGATGATGTTTGTTTGTGCATTAAAAGTTACTTAATACAGTTTGTAAATGAACAAAGGCTTAAGGCAAATATATATACGAAGGGAATATGATGGAAATAGATGATGCAGAGATGAAAACTTTTTGGACTTATAATTCTAACTAGTGTTTATAAATACAAAAATGAAAATGTTTTGTGATTATGGAGAAAGAAAATGGTTGTCTTCTCTTTAACAAGATTATGAGATATCAAAGTGTTCAATGTTATTGCATTATGACAATAAAAGTGCAAGATAAAGAACCATAAGTAGGGCCAGCTGAGTGGCTCAGTTGGTTAAGAGCTCTGCTCAAGAGTGGGAGCTGAGCTCTGAGCAACGGCAGTTTGATGCCCAGCCCGAGCTGAGCTGCCACTGAGCTGCCAGCAGGTGGCAGGATGGCTCAGCAAAAAAAAAAAAAAAGAACCATAAGTAATGATAAGCTAGATCTATTAAAGATGCATATGAAAAAGAGTTCTGAGCTGGCCAAGTGGCGCAGTGGTTAAGCGCTGGCTTCAGAAGCCAGCGGCCCCAGTTCGGGTCCCACATATGAGAGCCAGTGACACTGCCCTCAAAAAAAAAAAAGAAAAATGGAGTTCCAAGATCATGCACAAAAGTTGATGAGCAGCTAGTTGCTTTCAAAGGACATTACCCACTTTAGGGAAATATGAGATAAAAATTTAAGTTTACTAAGTTTTGATTTTTATTATAATTTCTAATAAAATTGTTCACTATCCCTTTATTATTAATTCTCAAGATTATTCATAAATTACTCAAAAATATTTAAAAAATGATGATAAATGCCAATTCCTGATTGGGATTAAATCAACACATAATTCTCTTATCAACATTAAACAAAAGGATAAGTGCCCATAAAGTATTTATGGCTAACTGGAACATGGGTAACTAGATTTGCCAGCACACACACTCCTTTAGTTATCAGTCATAAAAAAAATAAAAAAAATTGTAAACAGGCTACATAGTACGCTATTGCAGCTCAAAATCATATGTGGGTGAATTTTTGTTTAGGTAAATTGTCAAACCAAAGAAAAACAATGCAACATAGTAAAATGTAATCTGGCTCTAACAGATGCTCAAATGTTTAATCATTTTTTGATAAGTTTCGTTTTTTTATTCTAAAATCAATTTTATAAATATGTAAAGTACATATTATAAGTCTCAGATTCAAAAGTCTGGGCTAGATTATTCACTAAGCTATGACCTTGGGTAACTTATTTAACTTCTTTGAACTTTTATTTCTTTATATATAAAATAAGAATAATATCTATCATGCAGGATTTTTATGAAGAGTGAACACTAAATTTAATAAGCCTAGAACAGTGTTTGATATTGAGTAAGTCCTTAACAAATGGTACTGTTTCCTTACAAAAAGCTGTGATGGAATCTGGTTCTTCAGTTTTTCATTAATTTTAACCATGCTATTGATTTTTCTCCTGGACCTTGTTAATAGTAACTCCTACAGCTTCCCTTCAATTATCAACCAATTAACTTATTCCATTCATCCATAAATACTTCCTGAATACTTATTATGTGGCAAGGAATTTTAAATCTTTACTTGATCTTTAATAATAACGTAGCTGTTAAAAACATATCAATATCTTTATATATTTAATTATTGTCTGTAGTCCTAGGTAGTAAAATGTTAGAAAACAATGAATCTATGGAAGACATGGTATATATCTCATATTTACACCCCAATATGGATCATCATATAGCTGGTCTTAATGAGGATAAAAATAAACTGTATATTATAAACTGTCTGTATCACCATAACAACATGTTCTGTAACAATATTTTTCAGCTTACTTGACTAAGAAGAAGAGGATCTGAAATTATAGTAAAAGTGCAACAATGGAAGAGCTGGGGAGAAAAACAGGAAACAAAACACATCTACAAAATAACTATCATGAGGATTCTATCAATACTCAAAAATACCACACTACTTTATATGACTTTAACATATAAACAAAGTAAGTTCTCACCGTAACAGGAAAAAAAGTTAAAAGTTAGAGACTTCACAGCTTGGGGGAAAAAATGAAAAGAAAATGTGTACATGCAGAGAGTTGACACTTAATCACTGTTCATTTATTAAGATGCACACTGTGTACTTTTTAGACTAAAGAATATTTTTACTGTTAACAGTGAAACCTATGAAACACCACTAACAAGTTTTTATCCCACAAAACCATATAGACATAAATAAAAGATAATTGAATACAATTTCAATTTTCTTCAACAGTAAGAAAAAATATTTCTGCTTAGAACATGTCTGGCTTGGCTCTCTCTCCTTTGTACAACAGGAAACAGGATAAAAGGGAGGCTAGCCTATATGTTCTTTGGAATTCTTTTTCTGAAATCACTTTCTTATTGCCAAATGTTAGAACTTTTTATGTGATATAACATATTCTTAAGTAGCTATATGCAGTGAATTACCACCTCCCCATCCTCAAAACTGTCCTTGGAGAGGTTAAGTGGTAAAAATCAACACCCAAGGGAGTCTAAGATATATTAATATATGCAAAGTCACCTTAAGGATCAGAGTAACAGAGTAAGGCCTGGTAGTATGAGCCCAATACAATAATAATAATTGATGTTAATAAGGGTCTCTAAATTCAAATGGATTGTGGATGGTTGGAAACAGAACAAAGAAAAAGAAAGCAAGCAATATTGGCAATGCCTACTTAAATATCCATCTCCGTAACATGGATAACCTAGCTTAATGCTACTAACCACTTAGAATCATAATTATTCCCCTTGGAAGAAAATAAGAGACTGAGAATGTAGGAAAAGGACATCAAGCCTCGATTTGAGACCTGTATGTAAAGACAAATCGCATGGCCTGGAAAATTGGTGAGAAGTTTACTGGCACCTGGAATGCTGAGATGAGAAACAGGATTGAAGTCAGAATTAGGAATAGGTATAACATAAGCTTCTCCTCTCTATTCCTATGAATTAATTAAAACAGGATGGAAGGAATGTCATAGCTTATTTTTCTCCCAGGTTCTATTTCTCTCCTTCTCTATCCTCTGCTTTTGCCATCACTGCTGCCAATGACTGCTATGGTAGAGGAAGAGCAGAAGAGGGAAAGTAGTAACAGAATAGTAACACACAACACATATAAATAACAGTAATGCAGGGAAAGAGGAAAAATGGGGAGAACAAAAATAGTACAATAGTCTCCCCTTATCTGAGGTTAACCATGTTCAAAAAATATTAAGTGGAAAATTCCAGAAATAAAAAATTGATAAGTTTTAAATTATGTGCTGTTCTGAGTATTGTGATGAAATCTTCTCATCCCCCTCAATCCCACCCGGGACATAAATTATCCCTTTGTCCATGCTATATGTATAATGCATTAAAATATTTTGAAAGAGACCACATTTGCGTAAGTTTTATTACAGTATATTGTTATAATTGTTCTATTTTATTATTGTTGTTGTTAATCTCTTACTGTGTCTAATTTATAAATTAAACTTCACCATAGGTCATGTATATACTACAAAACATAGTATATACGAGTATAGGGTTCAGCAGGATCTTGGTTTCAGGAACCCACTGGGGGTCTTGGAATAAAAGGAACAGAGGTACTATGTACCAACATATGCAGGAAGAAGAAGGAAATTCTGTAGCTATCTGGCTGGGGGTACCATCCACATGGAAAGAATACACATAAATTGGTCAGGTTAACTACAAGGTTGTTTCTATTCAACTAGATTTTATGATCAGATTTTGGTATTTTACTCAAGAACAGGAAAAAGTTGTTCTACCACAAGTTATGATCAACATATATGGTGAATGTTAAAAAAAAATTATTACAGTAATAGACACATTGCCATTAATCCCCCTCAAAATGCTCCCTCGGTTAGAACACACTTATCCCATCATTCTTGCCACTTTCTGAAGCAGCTCTGGAAGTCCTCTTTTGTGAGTGTTTTTAGTTGCGCTGCTGTTGCTGCCCCATATTGTGAATCGATTCAAAACGTTTACCTTTCGTGGTCATTTTGACTTTGGGGAGGAGACAAAAGTCGCATGGTGCCAGATCCGATGAATAAGGTAATGAGGACACACGATAGTTTTTATTGAACAGAAATTGCCGTACCAGAAGCGATGTGTGACACGGAACCTTTCCGTTGTGATTACAAAATATGGTGAATGCTTCTGCTGAGTGCCATTCATGGAAAGTCAGGAGTCTTCAATACAGGAAGCAATGAATCAAACCTTAGTAACAAACAATGTGTGGCTAGTTTCAGCTTGTTTTGTGTAGTCAGTGGGTGTGAGCTAGGGTTAAGAGAAGGTGTGTTTTAAAGTGTGCCATAAATCCTCCTCCACCAAGACAACACTCCGTGTCACACATCACTTCTGGTACAGCAATTTTTGTCAAATAAAAACATTACGATGTGTCCTCATCAACCATATTCACTGAATCTGGCACCATGCAACTTCTTGCTCTTCCCCAAAGTCACAATGATTCAGGACATGGAGACAGCCATGACAGCTCAATTAAAGATACTCACGAAAGAGGACTTCCGGAACCTCTTCAGAAAGTGGCAAGAACGATGGTTTAAGTGTGTTCGACGTGAGGGGCATTATTTTGAGGAGGGATTAATGGCAATGTGTCTTTTACTACAATAAATTTTTTTTATTTAAACATTCATTGTATTGTTCTATCATACCGTGTATTTAAAAAACTTGATAGATCCTTTAAAATTCATTCATAGACTAGCACACTTGGGTTGCTTACATTGGATATGAATATACCTGTTAAAATCTAAGTCTAACTGAAAATCATTAATTTGGAAGATATTGATACTGCCAGACGTTGGTCACAGACAGGTAAAATGCAATCTATTTTTTTTTTTTTGGTGCCAACACAAAATATGAAGACACACAGAAGAACAATCCCATCAATATTCCTACATTTACTTTACACGTTTATATACCATTTTTGTGAAGATACTTACAAAGACACACTACAATAATTCTATGTAATGTCACAAAAGATGAACACATGCAAGTTTCTTACAGCTCCTTATATTTCTGAAACTAGTGTTTACAACATCAGAAATGACACAGATGTATTCATCACATTGCACATAAATTAATATTTGATATGCTTATGAAGATATCAAATTACAAATGCATATAACAATTGTACAATTCGGATATACATAGTAATAAAAAGAGACTGGTTACACTAATAATGCCATTTATTAAGTACACATTCAAAGCTATATGGTTAGTAAGGATGAAGCCACCTGGAATCCACACTCAGGGACTGTCTGCTTGCTCACTCTGAACTCAGTGTGAATCACATAGTGGTAGAAACTACAGGATTCTTTAATCGGCCTGACAGGAACATTGAGAGAGGCTAATATGATCAATTAGTAATCAAAAGAGGAAAAAAAATGAATTCAAAGGGGCAAGTAGTACAGGCTAAATTGTAAAAGGCGGAGAGACTTGCGGAGAAGTTTTTAAATCTTTTATATTTTTGAATTGCATTTAGGGAACACAGTGAATGTCACATACATAGTAACAAGTTGAAAAAGAGAGATCTATCAATTTATGATAGTTTTAATGCGACAAGGCTCATTAAATAGTTTACATGTTAACTTGGTAGAAAGGGATCAGTAATCAAGGACAATTCCTTTTATCTTTAAAATTCCAAATAGCCATTGTTTTAACTAAAAAACTGGGGGCAAATGACCTACAGAAATCCAGTAGAAGTAGGATTAGATAACAGGATTAGAGAACAGGGTTTATTGCTATCAGGTGGTAGAGATAAAGGTTACCTTTTTTCAATTTAAAAAGACACTAATTCAGCTATTATAGTTACATGTGTTACTTTCCTACCTTGTTTCCGATTATGAGCTCCTTGAAGGCAGAACCCTCAAAGCACCTCCCCTTTTTGTTTTACTTTTACTATCTTAAAATCACCCAGTAGTCAGCATAATATATTGCATATTGTATGCTTATTGAATTAAATTATTAACTGAAAGATAAGGTATAATACACTAATTAGTTATGTGGAATGCCTTCTATATGCTGTGCATTATTCTAAGAACTAAGAATAGAAAAAGGTTATTAAAAATGGATGAGGGGCCGGCTGAATGGCTCGTTGATTAAGAGTTGGCTTGGGGGCTGGCCGCCGAGTGGCGCGGTGGTTAAGCGCTGCCTTGGGAAGCCAGCGGCCCTGGTTCGGTCCCACATATGAGGGCCAGTGACACTGCCCTCAAAAAAAAAAAAAGAGTTGGCTTGGAAGCGCGAACTCTGAGCAGCGGGCTGCTGGTTCAGATCCTACATGGGCCTGTGACCTGCCCTCTACAGCTACGATAGTGAACAACAGCTCAACCTGGAGCTGGACTGCTGTGAGTCGCCCACGACAGCGTAGGCTGCAGTGGGCTGCTATAAGCTACGTGCAATGGCCAGCGACCCATCTGCCTCAGCGGGGAAGAGCTCAATGATCACAATACCAACATGGGCCAGTGAAGCGACATCCTCCACAACTAGACTGAAGAACTAAAGGATAGCAACTTATCTGTTCCCCTCCCCCAATTCGTCAATAAAATCTTTAAAAATAAGGATGAAAAAATTAAAAATTCTTTCCCGAAAGGAACTCACACTCTAGTGAGAGAAAATACTCAGTCTAATATATCCATTTAAACATTTATCCTGTGTTATTATGTGCTGTGCCCTTGAAAAGACTTAATTAATACCTGTATGTTGCTTGACTATGAGATTTTCATATATGTTAAATGACTTGTTTTACTCTGAACACCCCCTCCCCTACCCCTACAGTTAGAAGCAGACTATGAAATTATATATACTATCAATAGATGTGCATGTTGTGTCTTGTCAGTCTCCCACTCCCAACAACCACAGAAGGGGTAGCCTTATATTCCACACTTTTGGGAAAAGCTGATTAGTGTATTGGCAGGCTAACACCTGTTTCTATTAAGAACCTGAAATAAGAAACACTGAGATGACCCTGAAACTGAGAGGTGGTTAAACCAAGCTAGACAACACACAAGATGAGAATTGAAAGAGACAGAGAAACAGAGATTGAGAACACAAAATCACAGAGATGAAAGATACCATGAGGCCCCAGAGATGGACAGAAAGACATCAAGTCCTCATTTTCCAAATTTCCAATATGTTCGAGGCCCAAGAGAGGATTCAGAGATCTCTATAATAACCTCTTATTTAAGCTACCCTGAATGTATTTCTGTCCCCTTCCGTCAAAAAAGCCCTGATAAGGCCAATAATAAAGAGTAAAGTATCCAACTGGTCAACCATAATAATATCACTATTCCCAATGTGGTTCATTCTGAAATTGTAACCTATCACAATCTCCTTCCAATAGTTTGCTCAAATGCCATCTTACCACAATCCTTTGTCTTCCAAGTGGGGGAAGAGAACTCAGACACACTACTGGGGAGTATACACTAATGCAACCTTTTTGAAGGACAATTTGATAGTATCACACTGTAAAATGCACATATTCTCTATTTCAGTAGCCCACTATTGGCAATTTATCCTCCCCCCCAAAAAAAAGAGCTAGATAAGTGCACAAAAATAAAGCTAACTGAAGTTCCATATAGCATTTTTGTAATAGCAAAAAATGAAAAATTGTGATTGCCTTTCAAAAGAGCAATTCTATGCAGTCATTAAAAAGAATGCCATGAGGGCCGGCTGAGTGCCACGGTGGTTAAGTGCTGGCTTAGGAAGCCAGCGGCCCCGGTTCGGGTCCCACATATGAGGGCCAGTGACACTGCCCTCAAATAAATAAATAAATATATACATACACACACATAAATTTGAAAATTTGTATTTTCAAAATATAAATATATATATAAATGGAGCTCTCGGGAAAAAAATGAAGGAACATGCTTGAAAAGGTAGCAAGTACCATATTTCATTGCTTCAGGTACCTATATTTTGTCACATTTTAACATCGTTAAAATTGGGGTGGCTCACATAATCCTTATCAGTAAGGCAGCAGCTGTGACATAATTGTCATTACCTATGCACAATAAAGAAGAGGTGTCAGCAGCTTGGGGGAAAATTTCATAAGACAAAGGTGGGGCATTCTTAAGAAACGTAGTTAATAATTCTTTTGATAGTGAAGTGGAAAATGTATGGAAAAAACAGGGACATCAACAAGTGTAAGGTGGATATTAATTTAGAAGGCTCTGAATGTGGAGAAATTAACAAATCCTTAACTAAATTATATCACTTATAATCAATTACTTCTATCGTAAAAGTGGTATGTATACACATATACACATATACTCACACGTATATACATTAAAATAAAACAGTATTAAAAGAAAATTCAAGTGGTCCATAATTTCACCACCCAAACAATTATTAAAGACATTAAAATTAAGCAAAAAAAATCAGCTGTGTTATTTACATGCTGTATTGTGTTATTTGTCCTCTAGTTTTAAGACTGTTACTCTTCACAGATTATTACCTCTGTTTCATAGATTAATATCTCTAAGGTTGCAAAATAATGGTTCTTATGTAAATCCCCAATTTTTAACTGGTTATATTTCAGTTTGGAATAGCATTATAGAGAACAATTAAATTCCCAGGTTAGCTAAAAAAAGGACTGCTTAACTCAAAATGAATCTTTAACGTAATAAATACTGTGGAAATACAGAACCTATAACCTCTGTTATGGACTAAAGTGTGTCCTCCCCTAACTCCCAATGCGAAAGCATTTGGAGATAGTGCCTAGAAAGAGGTAATTCAGGTTAAATGAGGTCATAAGGGTGAGGCCCTAATCCAATAGGATTGGTGTTCTTATAAGAGGAGGAGGAGGGACTAGAACCATCCAGTCTGTGGTATTTTGTTATGGCAGCCTGAGCTGATTCATAAAGGCTCCTTATAGCATCATTTTTTTAAAAATTAGAGAATGTTATTAGTTTTAACTTGAGATATCCTGGCCAGCTATGGTTCTAGCATCAAGAAAAAATATTCACCTTCATTCCTCTACCTGCTGGTCAGTAAAACTAAAAATATTCTCAGTTCCAGTACCTCTGGGTTTTCCGCTTCTGTCTTGGTAGTGGGAGTGGAGGGCAAGGATGAAGGCTTTGGGATTGGTGTTTAGTGGCGATAAAAGGTGAGAGAACAAGGTGAGGTAGAAGAAGGGAGACAGGAGAGGAACTGAAGAACTCTAGTGGGATGAGAATGAATACAGGAATCAGGATATTTGGCTCAAAACGCAAGTATGCGCTTTACTAGCTGTATGATCTTTGGAAAGTAAATTCAATTTCTCTGTGGTTCAGTTTCTTCATGTGAAATATTAGAAATAGAATAGAAATAATAAATTTTACATTGGGTTAAATACAACAGCGTAGATGCAAGCGCAGGGTAAATGAATGATGTTCAAAATCATTAGCTGAATTAAGAGCATAGTTGCTCTGATACACTTATCTACAGTTTATATTATTTATACAATTCTTCCCTCTTTTAGAAGTATTCTAAAAAGAGTATGATGTTTGAAATGATATAGATGTATGTTCAAATCCTAACTCTGCCACTTAGAAACTATATGACACTGGATAAATTAGCTTCCCTGAGTGAGCTTCAGTTTCAAATTCCTTAACATGAGGCCAACAATGTTCACTTTATATGATATGTACGGAATAAGACAGATGAGGTATGTAAAGTGCCTGACCAAAGCTAAGGCTTAATATTGTGAAGATGTCATTTTCTTTATAAATTGAGTGCATTCTCAAGCCAAATCCCCACAGAGTTTTCTATGCAATTTGACAAGCTGTTCTAAAGTTCTGGAAGAAAGGATACAGAAAAATATCCAAATGAAAAAGAACATCAGGAGAATTTTGGTATTATATATATGGAAATAGTATAAAGTTAAGTAATTAAATCAGTGTGATATTAGCATAGGTATACACAAATAGATCAATAAAAAAGAATGGAGTCCAAAAACAGACCTCCACATAGGGGATTTTGCATATCACATAAACATAAGGGTAAGAATAGACTATTCAATAAAGTGTTGTGCCAACTCAGTGTCCTGAAAAGACAAATTCCTACCTCATTCCATATACAAAAATAAATCCCAGGTTGACTCATGTTCTAAAAGTAAAAAACAAACAAACAAAAACTACCAAAAGAGAAAATATAGAACATTTATAAGTTGGTTAGAGAAGACTCTAACTAAGAAAACTCAGAAGCCATCACTCTCACTATAAAATAAAGAGAAAGCGCATGTATTTTATTCTTGTATTGCAATTTCTTCCCATCAACAGAAATGAACCCCAACCTCTAATGCGGTATTGTAATCAGTATACAAAATTATTTGTAAAGTTAAAAAACAAGTTAGTTAGCCTTACAAGCACAGAGGAAGACGGTGGCAAAAAAATCTTTTTTTAAAAGGCAATTTCTCTCATATTAATATTAAATACAGTGAAACAATTTCCTATTGAGTAAGTGGACACCTTAGTGATCTAGGAGCTAGTAGTTGTGATCAAAGTGCGGGAGGTTACAACCACACACAACTTAGAAATGCATAAAATACAACAGAAAGTTCAACTTTAAAACACACATAGGGGCCGGCCGAGTGGCGCGGTGGTTAAGAGTTGGTTTGGGAAGCCAGGGGCCCTGGTTCGGTCCCACATGTGAGGGCCAGTGACACTGCCCTCAAAAAAAAAAAAAAAAAATCTAACCATGCTAAAACACACATATACTATGCTCCCATTGTTAAGTGAATTCTTCAACAATTCACAATCATTAGTTTAGGACTAATGATATTTTAAAAACTGGAGCTTAAAAATATCAGAAATAGGAAGTCTACATGAGGTAATGGGGAGGCAAAGCAAAATTAATTGCTATGGTATTCAACATTCTAAAGAAATAATTAATTCCATAAAGAAGGAAAAATGCACTAAGCGGGGTTTTTTTCTCTTGAATGCCAACGCTGGGATTATGTTTTAATTAACACGTTGACAAAGTACTTTCAAACGCTTTATCTCAAGATTTTATTTATCTTGATGGCTTTCAATAAGCACTTGATTTCACAAGGGAAAACAATTTGTAACTTATTTACAACCGATTCTGTATCTACAAGTGTCAATCTTAGAATGGAAGAGAGGTAGGTACTTCTCAGAGACACTTCCTATTCTTCTGTTTTTCCTGAAGATCCCAGTGAGATCACCTCTATCCCTGTCAGGCTTATTTCTGGCCACTTGTACCTTTTCCTCCAAACTCAATTTTTCACTCCTATTTTCTCATCTCTGCAGTGTTTTTTTTCTAAGTTTTAATAATGAATTTTACTGTTGGCAATTAAGAAATTGACAAGATGGCAAAAGTTAACAAACGAGAGGAAAGACCTTAAGCTATCTACAAAGTTAAAGGTCTAGCACTAAAAGTTATCCTTACAATGTATGCAAAAAGACTGCACAAGGTCTGTTAGATCTTCTACTGGTCTGTCCACTAATTCTAGTCTAAAAACAAAGCTAGCCTCCTATTGCCTCATCCCCTTAGTATTCAACAAGACTACTGCACTTTGGTCATTCTTAGAGAACAGAATTTATATACCCAACTTTTCTATCTTTCCAAGAGAGGTAGGTGGTTAACCTGGGTCTCAGAAAGATGCTCATTTACAATCAAGAGAAAAATCCAGGTTATCATCTCACACTCCTATTTTACTTTTAAAACTCTTCAAACGTGATTCAGTCTCTGACATCTTCAAAATTACTTCCACAGAAATAAAACTCTGGAAATCTAACAACGCGAAGTGCTTGCTCTGGTGAGAAGGAACTGAAAATTCTTCCCTCAAAAGCGGGACACGTCGTGACGTCTTAATTTCTAATGAGCGAGAGGAAAGACCTTCAAAATTTGCAGAGACGCTTTGGCGGAAAGAACCCCCCTGGTCCCTAGAGAGGTCGCCAGCCCTCTGGGTCCGGGGTTGAGGCGGATGCACCCAAGACTCCCTGCCCGGGCAAGCGGCGGCAAGATGCTCTGCGGCTTTCGGAAAGCCGCCATGGAAGACAGGCCCGGCATCCTAAGCCGGGAGCTAGCTCAGGTCCGTCCCCGCACGCCCGGCGGGTCGTCATAAACACGCTAGGCAGAGAGCCAAAGAGGGCACCGGTCGCGCAACGGTCAAAAGAAGCCCACCCACCGTTTGACCGTCCCCAAGGCGACAAACCTTCCCAGCGCGAAACACTCACCAGTTGCTTCAGACACGCGACTACAACTCCCAGGAGACCACACGGCGCCGCGTCCTTCCCAGAATGCAGCACGGCAGCGTCCCCACCTCGACTCCTTTCTTCGCTCCTCCTCCTTCTCCACCCTGCGTCACCGGGGAGGGCCGGAGGTAGGGCGTGCTGCGTCAGACGTTGGGAGGGGGACGGGGCGGGGAGCCGGGGGAGAAGGGGAGGACGTAGAGGAGGGGAGAGGGGAGGGGAGGGTAAATAGTGGGCCCGGCAGGAAGATGGCGGCGGTAGCGGAGGTGTGAGTGGACCCGAGTCTCTGCAGCTGGGTTTTCTCTTCCCTTTTTCCCCCCGCTTCCTTCTCTGTTTGAGATTGGCATCCAGGGGGCTGAGTTCGGGCAGCGGCGCCGGGCGCAGCGCAGGGGTCACGGCAACGGCGGCGGCTGACGGCTGGCAGGGCAGGCTTCCTTCGCCGCTGGTCTTCCTTCCCCGGTCCGCTCGGTGTCAGGAGCGGCGGCGGCGGCTCGCGGGGCGGACTTCGTCCTTCCTCCAGCCCCCCTCGGCGCCGGAGCGGGCACGCTTCCCTTCGCCATCCCCCGACATTTCACCCCGCGGACTGGGCGCCGCCTCCGGCGCAGCGCAGGGAGCGGGGGCCGGTCTCCTGCTCGTCGGTCGCGCCTCCATGTCGGATAACCAGAGCTGGAACTCGTCGGGCTCGGAGGAGGATCCGGAGACGGAGTCCGGGCCGCCTGTGGAGCGCTGCGGGGTGCTTAGCAAGGTGAGCGGTCCGCGGGGCCAGAGGCCACCCCCCTGCCCAGACTCACCTGCCGCGCGCGAGGCGAGCCGCCGAGGACCTGGGGTGGGGCTGGGCGGGTGGCCTGGACGGTCCCGGGGCGGGGGCTGCGGAATGTGCCCGGGCTGCGTGGCTGAGTGCTGCCGCAGGAGTGCGGGGGCCCAGGGTTGGAATGGGGAAAGAAAGGGGTCAAGTGAACTGTCGTCGTCCTTGCCTGCGCTGGGGCGGGGGGGGGAGTCGGCAGCCGCGGAGAAGCAGGGAAACGTGTGCTAACCCCAGATCCAGTTTGGGAGCGGGATGCGCACCATGACTTGGAACTGAGGGGTGGCAGCTGTCCCGGGCGTAGGAATCCAGGTTGGGCAACAGCGGTATCCGAACAACTGGGTATGGGAGCGATGCACATCGGACCGCTCAAACGAGGTTAGTCCGGGTATGCGGAGCAGAGTAAGGTTGCGGGGTCCTGGGGACACGGCTGTTTAGACGGCAGCCGGAGCAACGAGACTTGGTGCTGAAATCTTGGGGGGGCGTTGGTGTAAACTATGCCAGTTTAGATACAGGGAGAGATCTCGATGAGATATTTTGTACTTTTCCCCTCACCCTTGACCACAGTTTAGAAAAGAGCTATTGAATTGGCCTGTGATAGGTACAACATGTATTCATAGTCACTTGGAACATGTCAGAATGAAGACTGACCTGTAGTTCCGAAAGAAGAGCATTATTTAATAATAAAATATTCTTGCAGTCAGAGGGCCAGAGTAAGGGAAATGACATATTGCCTTTCCTGTATTTTATAAAACCCCTTTTTGAAAATTTTAGCGGCGCAGTCATTTGTAGGACTCCAAGGCTATAATTAGTTAAAATCGATGAGGCCCTTTTTAAGAGGGAAGATGGGTGATCTTTTGCCAAGTACATGGGGGCTTGGGGTTTTGGTTTGTTTTTCCTTAAAGTTTTGCTATGAGAAGAACCACATTGCCTTTTTTTAATTATTATTGTTTCTTTTCATTTCTGTCTCCCTTACTGTTAAACTTTTAGAAATGGATGGAGCTAGCAATTAACCTGAAGAAAGGGGGAGCTAGGGCCAATCTTTCAACAAGCTGGTCATGAGATACTAGGTCATGTGCAACTCCTGGCTATTAAGAAATTACCCTGCTTCCAGTATACATACTTTGGCTAAGCATTTGGACATCTTGGAATTGTTTCATATTACGTTTTTATATTGTCTTCAAAAGGCTGTTGAGAAAGGGCCTTAAGTAAGGGCATGAGTATGTCAGAACTAAGGCTTACACGTGTTAACTCCTCTTTGCATGGTAGAAAAATTACGGTGGTGTGTGTTAATACTGTGATCATTATTGGAATTTCAGTGAAAGGTTTTCAGTAAACCGAAGCTCCCTAAGCTTTCTTTAGATTAAATGTGTCTTGTAATTTAGGGATCTGTATTGAACACATGGTGTAATAAACATACATTTTCAGAGGGAATTACTATGAAATGGGTTCTTTGCTTTTCAGTGGTCCTGATAGTTTCATAACTTTTCTCATTCGATGAGAAACAGACTTTCAGATTAATGTTGTGGTAGTGTTAAGTATTTTACAAAACAAGCTGTGCTTTTGACCTATTGACACTTTTGGGGGATTGTTGTGACTGGTGGAACCAGTCACTAGTGTTCTGAGTATTCACCTTATGCAGAGCATTGTACTTGGTATACTCTATGGAAGTGTGGGAAAAAAATGGAAGAATATCTCCTTGGTATTTAAATGCATAGAAAGGTACTTTGACCACTTCTATGGTAGTTATGTAACTTCAATTTCGCTGCATGCATAGATCAACAGGAATATAGGTTTTTATATTATTCTTATTAACAGCTGTAAAGGAAATTTCCCTGAACTTGAACAATTTATGGATATATGTCATGTTTTCTGGAAAGTTTTTAATCAATAGTATTTTATATTGAGTGCATGTTTTAAAATTTAAAGTACGTATCTATTTTGAGCCCTTTGTATTCACTTGGTAATTTAAGTACGAGTTAGAACTCTACATCTGTTTTTTTTTCCTTTTTTTGAGTAATCTAGATAAGTCCCACTACTAATTTGATTTGTTTTTTAAACCAGCCCAAAGCTTTTTCCTTTTTATTCCTATATGGTAATCTAAAATACATGGAAATACTTACGAAACATCTTTTCTATAGAATTTATTCTTGAGTACGTAGGTTCCAAAACACTGGATAGGCAGTAATTCTAGTTAGCTCTAACAAATATCAGGATTAATCATGTCTAACAAATATCAGGTTGGGAAAAGCTTCATGCCTTAGTAGGACTTGAGAGCAACTAAAGCCTGGGTAAAGTAAACTGCATCCAGCTTCTTCTGAATTCTCATCCTTTGAGGTTTACCGTATCTTTTATTTCTCCACACACCTAACTGTTGGCTAAAATTCTGCCCATCATTAGAGTCCAATTCAAATACTGTTCTTTCCATGAAGCCTTTTTTTATTTCACCAACCATTCCAGATCTCTTTCCCTGAATTTCCATAGCATTTTATTTGTAACTTTCTTTTCATTCTTATTCTAAAGGTTGTTTTGTTTTGTTCTTTTCTTTTGAAAATATAGCTTGCTGGACTATTGGGAACAGAAATCTTGGGTTCTCTTGCAGTGTCTAGCATTGCCTTGTTTTTCTCTCTTTGTTAAATGGGAAGAGTGAAGGAACTTACGAGGATAAAGGAAGGCAAAAATCTGCCTTCTAGGCATGATAATAGTTTAACATTTACTGAGTAAAGCTAAACTTACATAATTTATTGGAACCCCTGTAAGAAAATAACATAAAATTGTGCTGTGTTTCCGTAGTGTAGTGGTTATCACGTTCGCCTCACATAAAATTGTGGACACAAATTGCTGGGGCCCCTTCTGTCACTTTGGACGAAGTCTGTCTGTTCTAGTGAGCTGCGTAGCTAAGGCTAAGCTCCATTCGCTGTGTGGAACTCGCCTCCACCTTAGGGAAGTACTGTGTGCTTGGCAGTGTTTGAAGTCTGTTCTTGTTTAATCTTAACAAGTAGAGTTTAACAGAGAAACAGAATAAGTAACTTGACCATAGTCACACAGTTACTAGCCTTCTGATGGGCAGTAATTGAAAGGGTGGTAGGATTGAGGTATGCCAGTCTAAACAATTTATGTTACAGGCAATGGGGAGTTGGTTGTTAAGTTTTGGAGCTGAAGTTTCAATGAGATTAATATGTAAGATAAATAAGCAAACATACTTAATAAGATTATGTAAGTTATGAAATAAAAAGCAGAAGATACTAGAGATAAGGTTATCGAGCCTTCTCAGAAATCCAGAAACCTGATAATTTGATTGGATTAATTGAAAATAGAGAAGAGGAGACAAATGTGAAAGTTTAATATGAAGGAAAGATGAATAGGAGCTGATGGTGGGCTATAAAGATTGAGAAGAAACCGTCAGGTATTAGTATCTCCTATGAATATAGTAGGCATCTTCATGATTTTATTCAGCCATTCAAATAATAGGCAAAGAAACTGAAGCTCACAAAAGTTAAGTAACTTGTCAAAATTCCTTACACAACTAATAGTAAAGTAGTTGAGTCTCTGACTTTGTATCCCCTTCTCCGTTCATATAATACACAAACCTGTGGCCAGGTTTGTGTCTGAATGACTGCAGAAGTCAAGGAAATAGTCTTCAACTAATAGTATAGAAGTCAAAGAAATGGGAACATAGGGAGGAAGTGCACCTTACAGGAGAAGGTAAATTCGGTTTTGTATGTAAGCATCATTATTTCAAGTTGGAGTCTAAGTGGTAGTAAATTGCAGGGAGTTAGAAATAAGGAAATGGTGATTAGGGAACCCATAGGAAAGAATGAGTTAAATTGCCAGCAGGATGAGCTCTGGGGGGTAAGAGTGGGTGGGTTGTAAAGATGGGGCTTAGAAGATTAAAACCTGAACCATCTCAAACATCCTGAGTTAGGGAATAGGAAAGTAAAGATTTCTCAATGGGTAAAGAGCCTGAGTCAGTGCAGTACGTGTATTTTTAACAATCCATTTTGAATTAGTTTTTGGCAGATACTTTTGGAATTGTCTATACTTAAAACCTCCAGAGCATAAAAATATGCAAAATCAAGAATTCCCATAGGGGATAGATTTCTGCTGTTGGAAGTTTATTGATTGTGATCTTCAGTGTGCAGCAAGACTTTAGCAACAGAAACGGTTCATATGAACTGGAAACAGATAATCCAAGTATGTTTTTGAAAATCAGTTTTATATTTGTATTATTACTTTGGGGTTTGAAAAATAGATCTTCGGAGAAACTTGAAAAGCAGTTATTTTAAATACGAAACTGAGTTCTGCGAGGAAAAAAATGAAGTTGATTAAACTTACTAAAAATTAATCTAGTATTTTTACTTTGATGTAGTTATGAACATCGGAAATCTTCATATAGGAATAACTTAAAACAAAAGTACAGTTTGGTCATGATTGGCTTCATACTTCTGTTGATTTAGAAGGTTTCATGCATTACTTGTAGGAGAATGAGAGACTATAACCAAACTTACATTTCTATTGAATATGTTAATTATGGCAGGGACCAAAATAATTTAAGTGTCCTGAAAATGGTGAGAAGGGGAGGATGAAAGCACACAAAGAACAAAACATAATTTTTAAATTAATTTTTTATTGGGGTAACAGTTTGTAACATAAATTGCACTTGTAGAACATTATAATTTAGTATCTGTATACTCTATTGCATGCTCACCACTAAAAGTATAATTTCTGTCCATTACCATATATTTGACCCCCTTGATCCATTTCTTCCTCCCTGCACCTTCTTTCCCCTATGGTAACCACCATTCTGTTATCTATGTCTACGAGTTTGTTTTTGTTTTGTTAGTTCATTTGTTACTTTTGTTTTATATTCCACGTATTAGTGAAATCATGTGATTTTTGCCTTTTTCTGTCTGACTTATTTTACTTAATACTCTCAGGATCTATCCAGGTTACAAATGGCAAGATTTCACTTTTCATGGCTGGGTAGTATTCCTGTGTATGTGTGTGTACACGCCACATCTTTATCCATTTATCCATCAGTGGACACTTAGGCTGTTTTGATACCTTGGCTATTGCAAGTAATACTGCAAAGAACATATGGGTACATATATCTTTTTGAATTAATGTTATTATTAATATAGTCTTTAGATAAATACCCAGAAAAGGAATTGCTGGATTATATGGTAACTCCATTCTTAATTTTTTGAAGAGCCTCCATACTGTTTTCCATAATGGTTGCACCAATTTACAATCCTACCAACAGTGTGTGAGGATTCCCTTCTCTCCACATCCTCTCCAGCACTTGTTATTTCTTGTCTTTTTGATATTAGCCATTCCAACAGGTGTGAGGTAATATCTCATTGTGGTTTTGATTTGCATTTCCCTGACAATTAATGATAAACATCTTTTCACATGCCTGTTGATCTGCATGTCTTCCTTGGAGACGGGTCTGTTCAGATCCTCTGCCCATTTTTTAATCGGGTTTGTTTTTGGTGTTGAGTTGTATGAGTTCTTTATGTATTTTGGATATTAACCCCCTATCGAAAGTATCATTTGCAAATGACTTTCACCATTTGGTGGGTTGTCTTTTTGTTTTGTTGATTTCCTTTGCTATTCAGAAACAAAGCGGAATTTTTAACTGAAATCTGCTTCTGTTTTACTCTTCAAATGTTAGAAGAAAATTTTATACCTTATATCTATTTTATTTATAATTTTGTAAAAATTACTGAAAGTCATTATACAATCTAAAAAACATCAACCTTCCACTTTTTATATTAATTTTTACTGTTTATAATTACATTTGAACTTTTTACGTTTTGCTTTTTTTTTTTAAAGTTAGATTCATTGCTATTTTGGAAAGTTTGGAATTCTAAAATACTGACTTTTTATTTTTTGTTTTCTTCTCTCCTCCCTCCCTCCTACCCCCAGTGGACAAACTACATTCATGGGTGGCAGGACCGTTGGGTAGTTTTGAAAAATAATACTCTGAGTTACTATAAATCCGAAGATGAGACAGAGTATGGCTGCAGAGGATCCATCTGTCTTAGCAAGGCTGTCATCACGGTAAGTTTTGTTCTCCTCATTCAACAAATAAATATATAAATAAAAAATAAATGAGTATCAACTACACACAGGGAACTGTTCTAAGTGCTTGGTATACATCTGTGAGCAAAATAGGTAAATATTCTTGCTCTTGTGGAACATACATTCTAATACTTTTCTTCCATAAAGCTATTTTAGAGTGTTCATTACTGCATACTGTTTATAATAACATGTAATATTTATCTAATTGGTATAGCAAGCCCTTAAGCAAGGCCTTCAGAAAAAAAGATGTTGGAAGATTCACATGGTGATATTGAGACAGTTGGTAGCTTATTGAAAACATTGAAGTAGGAAAATTAAAAGAAAAAATACATATCTTAACATTTTATTTTATTTTATTTTATTATTATTATTTTTTAAGATTTTCTTGGATAATTGGGGGCAGGGAACAGCGTTGGGGAACCGGGGAAAGGGGAACAGACAAATTGTTGTCCTTTTGTTCTTCAGTCTAGTTGTGGAGGACATTGCTTCACTGGCCCATGTTGGCATCATCACTGCGCTCTTCCCGGGTGAGGCAGACTGGTCTCCGGGCTCCGGCCGGCTGCCCACAGCAGCTCTTGGCAGCTCACACCAGCTGTCGGCCGCTCACACCGGCTGCCGGCCACTCACTGTAGCCTATGGCAGCCCACTGCAGCAGTGGGGACTCACAGCAGCCCAGCTCCAGGTGAAGCTGTTGTTCACCATCTTCGCTGTAGAGGGCAGTGTCACTGGCCCTCACACATGGGATCCAAACCGGGGCCACTGGGGTTCCAAGCCAGCTCCCAACCAATGCACCACTCAGCTGGCAACATTCTAAAATTCTAACTTAAAATATATAAAACTATGTTTATTTGCCAACTTTTTCATGTAGACCAAACACCGTCTCTTTGAATGTGAAGTTGAGAGAAGTTGTTCTTGTGTAAACCATATCCATAATGCATAATTTGCAATTTCCAGTTTTGATTTCCCTACAGTGGAATAAAAGCTTCAAGATACTTTTGAAAAGCCCTGAATATATTCTTTCTGGCTCTTCATGATTTTTCTTATTATTTTACAGATGTCTCACCTTTATCTAATGTAATATCTTTTAAAAGAATGACTCACCTTTATTGAGTAATCAACTTAGTTTACATAGAAACAAATCTCTTTTTGCACTTGTATTCCATACACTTACATAATATTTAATTAAGTTATGTAAGGAGTACAACACGTAAACTGGTATAAACAGGTTTGGGAACAACCAGCATATAACTCAACTAGTGGGATCAGAAGTGCCTGGATATACTAAAAATAGCATACTAGTTGAGAGTGGTCAGCATGTCATTGCATATTTAAAAAAGGGCAAAAAAAAAGTGTTAGTTAAGGCAGGTCAGTTAAATGGAGGTCAATTAAGATAACTTTTGTAGTAAAAAAATCTAAAAATGGGTATGTTAAAACTTTATCATAGATTTTTACTGATAGATTCAAAGAGAATTCACATTATGATAGAATTTATATTGTTTATAAAAGAAAAAAGTATTTTGGATCTGTGTTGCTATCTATACCTGACTTACATATGTTTATGTTACATGTTTAAGAAAAACCCTACATTATTTTCCCATCATTTTTCATACATTGTGCCTCTTTTGAATATTCAAAGTTTGAAAACAAAAGCTTAGTTGAATTCTTAGGAACGATTTAAAACAAATATTTTGAACTTAAAGGCTCAGTATTTATTTTGACTGGTATGTGGTACATTACTTGTATTTTAAAATTGTATCTAGTTTAGTATTTGGGGTTTTTATTTTGCTTAAGATGGAATGTTATTCGTGCTAGAGAACAGAATAGTGGATAGCAGTGTTCTTTCTTGGAAGTGACTTTCCTAGGTTCTTCCCCTCCTTCTCTTGCGTATTACCATTTTGTTCATTTCAGTGCTTGACTCTTTGAAAATAATATGTTAATGGCCGTGGCTGGTGTGAAAATAGGAAGGAATGAAATTTTATCTTTTTTGTTTACCAAGTAGTTGTATTCCTAGGGTACCATGCTAGTTTATATGTAGAGTTAAGTATAGTTACTGTCTTGAACTATGATTGATTGTAATAGTGTATGGCTTATTTGAGGAAAAGGAAAAAATTTAATAATCATTTACATTGCATCTTTTCAGGAAAAAACAATGTTTTCTGTAGAGTGAATTTGTTTTGTTGTTTTGTTGTATCTATTTGCATGCAGAACTTTCACTGTGGTACATGGTCAAGAAATGGGTAGGAAAGTAAAACAACTTGAATACTTTGAAGGAGCTGTGAGGAAGAGACCTGGTGGAAGTATTGACTGGACTAAGTAGTAGAGAAGGTAAAAAAATCAATGAGGCAGCAGAAGCTGAGTGGTAGTCTTAGATACAGTGGAACAAGTGGTAATGAGAAACACAAGCATTTATATTCCTGAATTCCTTCAACTTTCAGTATGTTCCTTGCTCACAGCTCATTGTTATATATTCAAGCAAATTACTAAATATAACTGAATTTAATGAACTTATCAGAATGAAGTTTACAAATAGAATATGTGTTTGAATTAAATTTTTTAAATGAAATACTGATCTTCTCTGCTAAGTAGGCATCCTTTGCTTTTCTTAAATGTGGGCCATTATATGTATCACTTCATCTCTGAAGACAAAGAATAAATATCACATGACACTTATGAAATTGATAGTTTTCATATATGCAAAAATCAGGACATGAAAAGTTGTGACTTTACTATAACCATTCATTAACATATTAGTGTCTGAGCACATCTTTTCTGATAGAACCTAATTCATTGTTAATGTCAGTCTTATTTTAGTTTAATAATTAAGTCATTCTTAATTGATTCAAATCATGTTCTTTGGCTGTGTGATAATACAGTGGGTGAAATGCTTTCAAGGAACAAGGTATTTTGTGCAAGAATTTATTTGTTACCTGGGAATTCTTAATGTGAAGGGGTTGGAAGTGAATGAGAAGAAAAACAGTACCCCTTCACTTTGTGGAAAATGAACTATATGTATATAGAATAAATGTTTGTAGAAAGAGTTGAATGTCTCAATTATTATAGTTTAATAGTTATTTGCTTAAGACCCAGTTCCTGCTACAAAACTTTACATACAGTAGTAGATGTTCAATAAATGTTCATTGTATTTCTTTAATCAAGAGCAAGGTTTATGGAGTATTTAAGCTGTTCTTTATTTTTAAAAAAAATGCCCATGGTAAAAATTATAATCTATGGCATGAAAAGATTTAAAAAGTAAATGCTTCTTTTTACTCTTAGTCCTGCACTTTAGATAACTTGAATGTAATCCAGGAAATAACCAAAGTTAAATTGCTGGTCTCTCCTTCCAGAAAATTTGTATGCCTATCTAAGCAATTATTTGTTTATATCCTTTCTTTTCATTTGCACAAATAGTATCATACTAAACATATTGTTCTGTATCTTGTTTTCTTCTAATATGTCTTAGATGTTAACTACTTCATTCTGTTGAATTGTATGGATATACCACATCTTATTTATTTGACCCTTCCCTGCTCTTGGACATTTTGGGGGCTGGGGGTGGGCATTTAGGTAAGTCTAAGTTTGTTTCACTACAAACATTGTTGGAACAAATGTGTATTTAAAGTTTTCTATAGTTATTGTCAGTGCTCTTTCAAAAGAGTATCACTTTTCATTCCTAACAATAGTGTATGAGTGTTTCTGTTTCTCCATACCCCCGAGTATTTGAAGACACTGGGTTTTGGCAAATGTTAAAGTATTTGTCAAACTGCTAGATAAAAATGGTGTCTTATTTTAAATTGCATTTTTATTCATGAGATTGGGTAATTTCTTATGTTTATTACCCGTTTTTATTTCTTTTTTCCTCTTCCAATTGCTTGTTCATCTCTTTTCACATTTCTTTTCCTTACTGATTTGTAAAAACTCTGTATCTCATGATAATCAGCCTTTTGTCATATTTGTTGCAAATATTTCCTCAGGTTGTCATTTGTCTATTTCTTCTTGTTTTATAGTCTTTTTAAGCCTTACAGAAATTTTAAAATTTTACATACTCTTGTTGATCTTTTTCTTTATGGCTTCTGTATTTAGATATGTTTAGGTAGGTGTTTCTCCTCAAAGACTATTCCTCTAAATAAATGAAGCTATATTTTCACCTGTGATTTACATTTGAATTTTGGTTCCTCTGGGAGTTATTTTAGTGTAAGGAGCTATCTGGGGATTTAGCTTTTTAATTTTTTTCCAAATGACTAACCATGTATTCTATCTAATACTATTAATTGAATAACTCACCTTTTCCCTCCTGGTTTGAAATGTCACCTTTATTATATTTTATGTGTATTAAGATTGTTTCTGGACTCTTCTTCTCTTCATTTGGTTTGTCTATTCCTTCTTTTTGTACCGTGTTTAAAATTATATTGTTAATAGTTAGTTCATCAACCAATTCCTTAAACTGCTAATGATCCCTTTTGTGTAGATAAAAGAAGTGGTTTATGTGCAGTTACTGAGATTAGAAGATGTTTTAGGAATTAGGTAGACAGAGATTTTTGGTTTAATGGAAGTAAATAGTAATGTCTTTAGAACTGGTATGCCTAAATTCTGTATTCCCAAATCTCACCTTAGGTATCTGACTTTGTATACCAAATATCTTATAGAACTCTTTTAGTTACCAAATGAGTGGAATTCCTATCATTGTTAACATAGGTTGCTTATAGAGAAATTTATTCACCAATTTCATGTTTTAACATTTTCAGAAGGAAAACTGAAAGGAAGTAAAAATCTTTATTGTTTCTATTAAAAAGAAATTAAAGCCAAATAGCTTTACGTAAGTAGAGGTTGGAAGAGAAGTAGTTGGAAGATCCTGGCAAATTTAAAGAAGCCAAAAGAGATGTAAAAGCAAGGAAAGGAAATGTTCAAAATTGAAGAGAACCATAAAACATTTTTTTAAATGCAAAATTAAGAATAGTCAGATCTAAAAAGATTTTGAGTGTAGAATTGTAAAGTAAAATGTTATGATATAGAATAATGTTCATCAAATTGGATGACACCAAAGATGATTATTGCCATGAGTAATTTTTATATAAGGAACTCCAGATTAGTGAGAAATCCAGGAGTTGATCTTTTATCAAGTGTGCAATTTTGCTATGTTGGACCATATTAGTAAGGAATGAAAGAGAGGAAGACATATGCAACATGTAAAAGCACTAGATAAGATACTAGTGGGTAATTCTTCTCATTTGTGGAGCATTTGCCAGTGAATTTCTAAAGAAATTAGAATCTTATACAGTAAGATTTATGTCTTGAGAAACTACTACCTATTCAGCAGTTCGTTTGAAAATACTATCTTCCATCTTTAGGTAACTTGAATGTAATTCTAATAATGTAACTTGAGTAATTTGAATATAGTAGGAAATACTTAAAATATTTGGTAAGAAGTTTTGGAAGGCGGAAAATATTGGATTGTCGGAAAAGTCATGATGTATTTTTTCTATGTTTTTCATTGCAAAAACACGTCATAACTTTTCAGACAACCCAATATAAAAAGGATACCTGTTGGGCCGGCCAAGTGGTGCATTGGTTAAGAGCGGGCTTGGGACGCCAGCGGTCCCAGTTTGGATCCCACATATGAGGGCCAGTGACACTGCCCTCTACAGCTAAGATGGTGAGCAACAGCTCCACTTGGGAGATGGGCTGCTGTGAGTCCCTGGGGACGGCATAGCTGCAGCCCCTGTTACAGTGGCCTGTCATAGGCTACAGTGAGTGTCCGGCAGCCAGTTTGAGCTGCCAGTAGCCGCGGTGAGCGGCTCTCCAGAGGCCGGAGACTGATCTGCCTCATCCGGGAAGAGTGCAATGATGATACCAACATGGGCCAGTGCAACAATGTCCTCCACAACTAGACTGAAGAGCAAAAGGACAGCAACTTGTCTGTTCCCCTCCCCCAATTCCATAATAAAATCTTTTTTAAAAAAGGATACCTGTTGAAATGTAGGGCCTAGAATGTTGAAATAACTTACCCCAAATTATATAATTACAAAATGTATTAGTTTGCAAGGGTTATAATTTAACAAAGTACCTCAAACTGGGTGGATTAAAGAACAGAAATTCGTTGTCTCACAGTTGTGGAGCATAGCAGTCCAGATCAAGGTGTTGTCAGGGTTGGTTCCTTCTGTTGCTTTTGGTGATTTGCTGCCAATCTTTGGTGTTCTTTGGCTTATAGATAGATGTATTATTCCAGTCGCTGCATTCATGTTCACACAGCCTTCTCACTGTGTATGTATCTGTGTTCCAGATTTCCCCTTTTTAGAAGGACATCAGTCATGTTGGATTAGGGGCCTGTTCCACTCCAGTGTGACCTCCTCATCCTAATTAATTACATCACCAGTTACCCTATTTCCGTATAAAATTACAATCTAAGGTACACAGGCTTAGGGCTTTAGAATATCAATTCAGGAACACACAATTAAACTTGTAACAATTAAACCAGAGTTAAGACTAGAACCCAAGTCCCCTGATTCCCTATCTGGTGTTATTTTATCACATGTCACTGAGTATAGGAAAAATGTGTATTCATGCATTTTATTTTATGTAAGACTTGCAGGAATGCAACTGTTAAATATTTATAAAGCAACTCTAAAATTTGTGATTTACTCTTAAGGTCTTCTATTAGATCTGTGTGATAAATATGGTCTGTATTTTAGCATTCAAGTTTCCTTAAAACAAGGAATATACATAATTTTTAGATTTGCCTACTTGAAGTATTGGGTTGTCGAAAAAGTCATGATGTATTTTTTCTATGTTTTTCGTTGCAAAAATGCGTCATGACTTTTCTGACAACCCATTAGTTAGCAAGAGGCCTGTTATCATAGTTTTCCTGAATGTCTTTTAAACTTCACATATACCAGTTTTTATTTAGTTTTATTTATTTATTTATTTATTTATTTAGCATTTTATCTTAATATCCAAAGTGCTTAAAATATTATTCAGGGGCTCTGAGATCAAACCCATGTTTAGATCTTGGCTCTGCTTCTTATGGCCAGATGTTCCTTTGTGTAGATTACTAAATTTTTCTGAGTTTCACCTTCCTTAGCTAGTTTAAGATGGAGTGATCCTTAGGCCTGGGATGATTATGTGTATTGAATGAAATAACATAAAAGCACTTGCACAATTCTTGGTACACAGTAGGCACTCACATTTCTTTATTTTGTGAAATGTTTGTATTGGAAATAAAGCCTGCAGTTTTAAGAAAAGAACGAATAGGAGGAGCTGGCAAAGCCTTTTATTATAGGGGCAAAGACCCAGGTGACTTTTTAGATCCAGGGTATGTGGCATGTCGTATTTGAACCGTCTCTCATGCTTTTCATGTTCCATATACCAAGTGGTTCATTTTACTATGTGTGTATGTGCATAAACAGTTAATTTTTATGTGCTTTCTGCATGTTCCTGACCATTTTTACCTTGATCCATTACCTGTTGTTGTTTTTTTAAAAGGCATATTGTGCCTTTTTAAAAATCAGATTTATTGAGGTATGTTATATCAGTAAAATTCACCCTTTTAAAGTGTACAGCTAATAGTTTTCACAAATGTATATACAGTCACGTAATCACTACAGCAATCAGGATATAGACAATTTCCATCACCCCAGAACGTTCTCTCTTACCCTTTGGTAGGCAGTTACCTCCCCATCCCCAGCCTCTGGCAACCACTGTTCTTGTAGTTTTTCCTTTTCCAGAATGTAATCATATAGTATGCAGCTCTTTGTGTCTGGCTTTTCATTTAGCATAATGCTTTTGAGTACCTTTTCATTACCGAGTGCTATTCCACTGTACAGATTTACCATGGTTTATCCATTCACCATGAATATGTATTTGTTTTAATTTTGGGCTACCATAAGTAAGTCTGCTATAAACATTCGGTTTGAGTAAATATACCTTGTTTTGCTTTTGAGTAGATACCTAAGAATGGGATCCCTTACAAAGTTTAACTTTGTAAGAAATTGCCAAACTGTTTTCCAAAATGGCAGTACCATTTTATATTCCTAACAACAATGTTTGAGAATTCCAGTTTCTCAACATTTTTGTCAGCACTTGCTTTTTTTTTTATCTTAATCTTTCTAGCATGTATATACACTGGTAACTCTTTGTTTCAGTTTGCATTTTCTAATCACCAATGATGTTAAACATCTTTTAATCTGCTTGTTATTTATATCTCTTTGGTGATATATTCAAATCTTTTGTTCCTGTATGTTTTCTTTTTTTCTTTTTTTTGAGGGCAGTGTCACTGGCCCTCACATGTAGGACCGAACCGGGGCCGCTGGCTTCCCAAGCCAGTGAGTGCTTAACCATCGCGCCACTCAGTCGGCCCTCCTATATGTTTTCTTAATATTGAGTTATTAAAGTTCTTTGTATATTCCAGATACCATAATTTTTTATCAGACTTATGTTTTTTATCATCAGACATGTGTTTGGCAAATATTTTCTCCCAGCCTAGCAGATTGATTTTTGTCACTATAATCAGAAAATTATATTGGAATGTATATTTTACTGACTTTTTGCTCTTGAATTCTGAGGAGCCCTTAAAGGCTGTTAATGCCCTAGTATAATTTACAAAGATACCAACACTATTATTAGTTTTTTTCCTAGGTTATCAGTAGAGGCAATATTTCTCAGAATTTTTAAAATTTTTAGTTTGGGTTTACAGTGGCATACTGTTTAATTAAAGCAACAAAGCCTTAGATTTTAAATTACCTCCTAACAACTCATTATGTGGTGAATTCACCAGGGAAGTTTGTATTGATGTTGAGTTTCTTCATTGGAGTGAGTGCTACGTATGTTTCACCTCTATTGTTTCTTCACTAAAGGAAGAAAACCTTGGCTGATAGAGAAGTAGACATTCTCTTGGTACCCAAGTTAGAGACTATATATATTCCAACAAGTGTTTCTTTTAAAAATTTACTGTTCCAGGCCAGCCAAGTGGCTCGTTGGTTAAGAGTTGGCTTAGGAGCTCAAGCTCTGAGTAGCAGGGCCTTCGGTTCGGATCCCACATGAGGGCCAGTGACGCTGCGCCCTCTACAGCTAAGATGGTGAACAACAGCTCAACCTGGAGCTGGGCTGCTTTGAGTCGCCAGCGATGGTGTAGGCTACAGTGGGCTGCCGTAAGCTACTGCGAGTGGCCAGCAGCCGGTGTGAGCGGCCATCCAATGGCCAGCGAGCGACTGCCTCACCTGGAAAGAACACAGTGGTAATACCAAAATGGGCCAGTGAAGCCACGTCTTCCACAACTAGACTGAAGAACAAAAGGACAGCAACTTGTCTGGTCCCCTTCCCTGATTCCCCAACACTGTTCCCCCCAGCAAATCCCCAATTTAAAAAAAAAAAAAAATGTACTGTTCCACTAGTGAGGATTCATCACTTTTAAATGACCACTTATAAATTGACTATAAGGAACCAAGAGACTAACAAACCATGACTGGTTGAAGTTCATCCAGAAATTAAGGTGATCTCTAAAGTGATAAAAAGTCTTGAGGGCAAGAAACAGAGTTGGGTAATGATTCCTGGAAACTTACATGTAACCCCAGTTTCATAAAGTGAGTTTTCTCCTGTTGTGAAAGACTTGAAGTGGTTTCATTTGGCTTTTAAAAAATTAGGAAATTCATCCGGGTAAAGGTAGATTCTACTTTATCTCTTTCCCCACAACAAAAGTAGTAAACGGGTTAAAATTTTTTTAACCCAAAAAGTGAGAACTGGTGAAGAGACCGTAGAAGACAGCATTTTAGAAGCCAGAAAACATATGGACGGGCTAAGTGAGTTAGTAGATCTGAGAAACTCAAATCCTAAGCAATCAGTTCGAAATGGTTAAAGCTAGATTTACATCTCAATCACGTAATACTTTAACAGTGCCAAATACCTCTGGAAATAAGAATTTTGGGGTGGAAGTTCAAAGTGAGGATGCATTGAATATCAGGTTAAGAAGCAGTCGGATCCCCATATTTTTCTCCCTCACTGTTTCTGGGCAGTTGGGTGATTGCCCTATCCCTAACCTTACAAAAGATGGGAGGTTTATAGAGAACATAAAATAGTGGTCTCTGGGCTAGAGAGTAGGGGAATAGGCACTAGAAACAATTGAAAGCAGGAAATCATACTGAATAGAGGGGGATTAAGGCAAGTATGCAAACTGGATACTGAGACCTCATTCCACCTCATCCCATCCCAAGAATTTTAATATTTGAGCAACAGGAGCACCAGGAAAAGAATACAAGAAAAATTCATAGGAATACAGGATGTGAGTTTTCACATTAAGGGCCAACGAAGGCCTAGTATGATAGTTGAAAAAAGACTCATATTAAAGACACATCATTGTGGTGAGTCAGACAACTGGGAAGAAAGAAGATCCTGGATGCTTTTAGAGGAAAAGAAACAGATCACAACAAAGGATAAAGATTCAAAATGACTGTGGACTTCTCAAGAACAATACTGGACGCTAAAATGCAATGGGCTATGCCTTCATTTTTCTGAAGAAATTATTTTCAACACTGAATTCTATATGCAGCAAAACAAATAAGCAAATACAAAGGCAGATAAAAGCATTTTAAAATACAGATGTCTAAAAAATGTTACTCCGTGTAAGATCAAAGGATCTTACTTTAGTGATACAACTCAGATATCTACAGATAAAAGGACATGTTTTGAATTTGCTTCAAAATAATCCACTTAGGAGGGTGTGTATTGGCAGGAATGGGTGTTCAGGGGAGAGTATAGATAAAACAAAGGTGACTATGAGTCAACTGTTGAAGCTAAATAGTGGTATGTGGCATTCATTATCTTATTTTTTATTTTTGCATATATTTGAAAATTCCCATAATAAAAAGTAAAATAAACGTTCAACAAACCTTTCTTGAAAATGTGCCATGTCAAAACAAGGAAGTATTAAAATAAGAAAGAGGAATATATGGCAGAGGACTTTGTTCTCAAAGTATGATCTCCAGGCCAGTAGCTCCAGTATTTGCTGTGAACTTGTTAAAATTGGAAATTATCAGGCCCCACCCCAGACAGAATGAATCAGAAACCCTGAGTAATGAGGTCCAACCTTCTGTCTCAACAAACTCTCATGTGATTTTGATGCATGCTAAAGTTTGAGAACCATTCTTCTAAAGCGAGAAAAGTAACTGTGCTCAAGTAAAGGATAGACAGGTGGTTTATTCTGTCTCGTTTTCTTAACTGCTTACTTACTCCCTGTACTTTGATAGTTGATCTGTCATTTAAATGAATGGAGTTGTTATAAATAAAGGCAGAGAAATTGCTATTGTGCTATTGATGCTAACAGTCTAAATGGACAATGGATATAAACGGTTTAGACTTTGGGAAACTGCTATATATAGTGATTGCCTCACAAATGGAATAGTTATGAAAACAAATGAACCTATACCAACTTGGCTGCTTGTCTAACTGGCACCTTGACATTCTCTGCTAATATTGCCCATTGAAGTCTCCATAATCTAGAATAGAATGTCTTTCCCCTCCTTCGCTATCAAATGTCTTTCCTCTGGGCCTAACCTAGGTAACAACTTTTCAGTGAACCACTCCTTATCTTTTTGTCTTAGCTATAAGAATTAAAAAAAAACAACAGAAAAACAAACAAACATGGACCAATCAACTATTATGTGCAAAGCATTGTGCTAGGTATTTTGCATGTCCTCTCCTTTAGTGTCACAATAATCTTATAGCCTAAATGTTACCTTATATTGTATATTTAACCTTTTCATATATGTGCTCTTATCTTGTTTTGCACCTTTGATTCTTATTTCGAGAGAAATAATTGCCCACTCCTATTTCAAGGTATGCATCTAGGATTATATAGAAGGCTTATTAAAACAGATATTTTATTAAATATCTTGTTAAAACATATTTGCAAGTTCAATGTAAAGTAAACCTTTTTTGGAAGAAACATGAATATTTTCAAGTTACTTGTTTTTACTGTTTATATGACTTGGAAAGAATCAGTTTTTATACACTAAGCTAACATCATTAAATATGCTTTGATCATAAAGTAATTATAATCAAATAAGTTCTGGTAAAGTTCTGTAACATTTCAGTGGCGTATCATTACACAAATATATACTGGGGACTCTGCCATCACATTATTTTGAATGAATATTCCTTCAGTGAATTATGATTCCCAGTGCCTGGCACAATGCTTCCTTAAAAACCTGTCAGTTGAATAATAGCAAATCTTTATATTTTTGGTGTGGATTTGATTTTCAGAAATTGTCAGATATTATTCAGAATTATTGAAGAAGATTATTGAAGCTAAATAAAGTTATTTTGGGTCAAAATATATTTTGGGCAGAGTTCCACGTCTCAAAGGATGTTTGTCTATAATTTGCTTGTTAAAACTCCTTTTAGTCAGAAGTAGTGCAGTTTTCCCATATTAGGAAATGTATTTGGATGCAGAAGTGTGCTTTTTATGATTCTTGGGACAGGTAGATGATCCTCTTCTTGATTGTAGGCTACTACCAGAAAAAATTCCGTAATAAGGGGTTTGTAAAACATCATAGGACAAGATTACAACTTTATTTTCACTAATTTTTAACTGAAATTTAGTATTTTCCTTAATATAGACAAATATCATAGTAATATTGTCAATATCTGTGACTTTTTCACCAACAGAAATTACAGATAATTATATGGCATTACATATATTGCAGATAGCTCAAAATATCACTACCTGCTACTAGATACTAATTTGTTAATACTGTAAGCTAACACATGTAATACTATATCTTAATTTAAAGTTTTTTATTATGAATTTTACATAATTGGTTTCCTTTAGAATCTTATGTATTTTGCTTTGTACTTTTGAAAACATTGTTCTGAGGAGTCCAAAAGTTTCATGAGATTTGCACAGGCATACATGAATCCCTTTGCATTACACAGTGCCACACAGAACATTTTTCTGGCATTAGAATTTTGTTTTATCTGAATTTATTATTGATGTTTTCAAGTAATTTAAGATGAAAGAATTATTATCTAAATTCCTAAAGTGAAATGAAGTATTTCAGGTCCAGTGAAGAAAAGAAAGAATGCATTATACTATCCTCTCTTCCATGCCTCAGGCTCTCCTCGGGTATGAGATTTTGAATGGTCTGCCTTCTTAAACCTCATCTCAGCAGACTCACTCTTATGATGTCACCTCCAGTCATGGAATACTTCATTCAGTGTCTTATCTAGACTTGTTCTTTCCTGCCATAGATCTTTACATGTGCTTTTTTTGCTGTCTAGAATATTCTTCCTTTCTTTCCTCCTTTGTTCCTTTCATGTCACCATTCCTCTCTTGGTTGAGGTGTTGCTTCATTGGAAGCCGCCCCTGACTGGGTCACTTCCTTTTATTACAGACCTTTTGAACATAGTGTCCCTTTCTTCACTGTGGTTTGTTAACTATGGTTTAAAATGTAAAATTAAGTTTTCCATTTTTTGTGTGATGATTTGGTCAATGTGATCTCTGCAAAGTTAAGGACTATGCCAGCTCATCCTCACCATTGTATCCTCAGTAACTTGACTAGTGTTTGGTAAATCACAGGTGTTCATAAATATGTCATTGGTTGGTTGGTTACATGGATAGATAAATAAATGAGTGGATGGTTTAGATTATGATTGTTCAATAGAAATATAATGAGTCACAAATGCAAGCCACATATGTAATAAAATATTTTCTAGTTGCCACATTAAAAAAGGAGAAACAAGTGAATTAATTTTAACATAAAACATCCAACAAAATGTTTTATGTCATCCTAAGATATAGTCATAAAAATTATTACTGAGATATTTTACATTATTTGTTTTGTACCAACTTTTCAAAACTCCAGTGAGTATTTTATTCTTATAGTACATCTCAGTTCAAACTAGCCACACATGGTTAATGACTACTATATTGGACATCACAGATTTAGATGTTAAAGTATATTGAAAATTAAGAAATTGGGGCCTGCCTGGATCATGGCTACAGCCTTTATTTGAAAGTAAAAATTGAAAGCAGGGTTTTGTTTATTCAGAGCTTCCCAAAATGGAGGTAAAAACAAAAGATAAATTACCCAGGGGGTACATCATGTCAATATATTAAATGAAAAAAGCTGAAACGAATAATGAATACTTACGATTTGCTTTTCTATCTATTTTCCTGAAGCTCTGCAAGTTAGGTTTACAAACAAAAACGAAAAAGGCTTGAGGATGACACTATCCAATTGAGGGCCATGAAGTTACTCAGACTGGCCTTGTCTAAGAACCTGCTCTCAGGTTTTATTTTCTTAAACAAACACATTTTCATGTTTTTATTAAGTAGCTTTTGTTGTTTTATCATCCTATATTATACGGTGATCTGGGGAGGTTTCTTTGGCAAAGTAGAACATAATGTAAGATGCACTATTATTTTATATGTCACATAGCCAGTTCTGGTTAATATCATTTGTAAGTCGCATCCTTATTTCAGAGATGTAAAAATGTGTGTGTTGTGGGTGATATAATGGGTGAAATGGAGTATTTGAGTAGAAATCTCAAGGAGGAAAAGGAATCGGGAGGGGTGAGTGGGTCAGAAGGAGCAGCAGCTGTGAAGACCCTCCAGGACTAACTGAAGAGGAACGCTAAGGTTGGGGTGCAGCAGACAAGAGGAAGAGTAGTAGACAAAGACGGCAGAGAGGTTGTGGGGCCTGATTGTGGAGAGCCTGTGGGTCATTTTAAGGACTTTGACTTTTATGCTGAGTGAGATGGGAAGTTACTGGTGGCTTGAGCTTGTTTCTATGACCTCAGAAGTAACAAGATCACTTTTGGCTGCTGTGTTAAGAATAGATTGTACAAAAAAAAAAGGGGGGGGGGGCCGGCCGAATGGCTCAGTTGGTTAAGAGCTCGCTCAAGAGTGCAAGCTGAGCTCTGAGCAACAGCAGTTCGAGGCCAGCCCGAGCTGAGTTGCCATTGAGCTGCCAACAGGTGGCAGGATGGCTCAGCTAAAAAAGAAAAAGAATAGATTGTACAAGGCAGGGATGGAAGTAGGAAAATAGAATCAGGCAGCCTTAGAAGGCTGTTACAAGTAATCCAGATGAGAGACAATAATGATTTGGATCAGAGTGTAGTAGTGGAGATTATGAGAAGTGATTAAATTCCAGATTTATTTTGAAGGTAGAGCTGACAAGATTTGCAGGTTTCCCGATGGATTCTGTATGGGGTTTGAGAAGAATGAGAAGTCAGATGTTTTTAGGTCTAAGCAACTGGTAGTTAACCATTTACAGACATATGGAAGCCTGCAGGAGAAGTTTGGGGAGGCAAATCAGATGATCACTTTTGGATATGTTGAGATGCATTTTAGCTTCTCAAGAGATGATAATAGAGGAGGCAACTGAGTAAAAGTCTGGAGGTCAGCGAAGAGGGCCTTTTGATTTTACAACCATTTATATTGCCTGCTCCACCCAGTTTTTTCTGTAATGGTTGGCAAAATGGTGATTTGTCAACTAAAACTCCTTCCACATTCATCAATCAGCATTCTCCTGTTAAAAAAAGCCCTCTCTTTGTCCCATTTGTTAACAGAATGGACTCATATTTATTCAATAGATTATACTCCATTACTGTACTTAATATATTTTGATGATCAAGTTATCCTAGATTTGGCTAATGGAAGTCCCTTCAAGCTGGTTCCTTGGTCCTTTGGACATGCTGCCATGACAACCCCCTTCCCATGTCCCCAAAGTACTTCCTTACTTTTGGGCTCAAGATTTTTTTGGACTCATTATATACCTTACCTGCCCAGGCCCTGGAATCAGCCATTTCCTTGAGGAGCCTTGATTGCTTTGGGTCAGGAATTGTATCAGAATGGGGTGGGTGTGGGAATCTTACTACTCAGTATAGACTTTCTCAATCTTCAGTTTTAAATATTGTATCTTTTTCTTCAGCTTTCCTTTATAGCCCTTAGTTTAGGAATTCCTTTAGTTTTCAAAAAAACCTCTAGTCTTCTGCTAGAGGAATAGATAATTTGGCTATTTTTAGAGATGATAATTTAGGCAGACTAAATGTTTCTTATTTTTAATCAATCCTTTGTGTAGCTACAGAGGAACCTGGAGCTTCAAATTATTATTTCTCATTCTTTTATTCCTTCTGTGGCTCTTGGCACAAGTAAGTTTGCTACTTAGCCTGCCCTCTCCCCGCTGCACACTTAGGTTTCCCTAGTTGCCTATGAAGTATCAGTTTGCTTGTCTTTTCTCCATCTTCTAAAATTTGATCAAAATCGCTTTTGCTGTCCTCTTTTACTTATTCCTTTGTCCTAGTTTAATGCCTTTTCTTATTCAAATGGGGTTTGGTGAGTAAGTAGAGGTGAATATATTAGTCTATCGTATTTAGCTACAAGTTCTACATATTTTCAAAACAAACCTTTTGTCATTTAACAAAAGTATTACATGTGATTTATAGAAAATGTATAGGTAAGCAAATGAAAACAGTTAGCTCTCATCATACAATTTAAAGATAGTTACTGTTCATCTTTCCTGTACTTTTTTTCATACACTCACTTGATTAAAATAGCAGTATAATAGCCCATGGGGTAGGTAGGTATCCTATTCAACTTTTTTTTTTGGGGGGGGTAAATATCTTATTAGATCTTTATCTTAGCAAAATGACCTTCTCTGAACTTACCTGCATTATATATCAGTATGATCAGGACACAGGGTGACAATCAGAACACCTCAGGAACTTTCAGAAATAACCTCAAAGATTTTAAAGAATATACTGGAGATTTTGGTAGTACCGCAATTCAGGTTGAATAAGATATAGTTTCATGGAAACACAACTGAAGAGAGTAGAAACTTAACTAATTGTACTGTAATTTTTCTAAAGAAGAACTATTGCTGTTTCATATTTAGACTTTCAACTTGCCCTGTTTTCAGCCCCATTTGTACCTTTGAGATAATAGACGAGAGCAAGCTAAGTATAGGGAAAGCCAATAAGCAGTATCAAAGGAAGTCTCAGAGATCAGAGCATTTAGAAGCTTACTTACAAAGCTTTGCAAGGGAGTACAGACTTGAAAAGAACTGGCCACACTATTAAAAATAGTATAGATACACAAAGAGGGGAGAAGAAGATTGGAGTCCGTTCATAGTAGAACAAACAGCAGGGTTTTTAAAATATTATACTTGCTAAGGTCATCACATATCTTCAAATATAACCATTGCAGATGTCGAGGATAAAGCTTTTAGGGAGACAGTAAGTTATAGGAAAGGCTTCTGTTTATTTGGGGAAATTAGAGCTAGATGGGGTGACTCTGGTTTTGTTTGTTTATTTATAGAGTGGGAAGTATTTTTCCCCCTGACTTTTGGATATGATGTTCCTATTCATAATGGTTGCAGTGCATCCGTTTTGCCTCTGAGGAAGAGTCCTATGTCCCTAATAGGGAAAAAGGGAAATCAAAGTATTTTTCACTGCCTCCAGTGTTATTTTGGGTTGGGAATGCCCTGAACTGCAGATACATGTCAGTATTCCAGTCCTTACAGCTTTGCTATACCCAAAAGCCTATCATGTTGGTTACCCAACTAACTTTGATCTAGTTTCTCTGCACCCCCACCTCCAGTAACCAAGTGGAGTGCGAATTACGTGTGAAGAGTGGGAGGAGTGGTAGAGGTTGAAATTTTGGATAGGGTGGCAAAGGATAGACTGCTGGTAAGAGTGTAAAATGGTACAATTACTTTGGCAGTTCCTTAAAATTAAATGTTTACCTATACTATGAGTCAGCCAACTTACTCCTAGGTCAAGAGACATGAAAATATTTATCCATACAGAGATATGAATTTTCACAACAAATTTATTCAGTATAGCCGAAAAGTGGAAACAATTGCCCATCAACTGGTGAATAAATAAAGCAAAATATATTATACTCTATATACTTAAATTCTACTCAGTGTCAATGAATTACTACTAAGACAAAAAGTGGATGAATCTCCAAATTATTGTACTAAGTAAAAGTAGTGAGGCATGAAAGAGTACATACTAATTCCATTTACATAAATTTATTTGAAAAGTGCAAACTAGTACATAGTGAAAGAAAGCAGCTCCTTGGTGTCTGGAAGCTGGTAGCAGAGCGAGGATATTCTGCAGATGAGCATAGGAATCTGTCGGGGGTCATGGAAATGAAAACACGTCCATCTCAATTGTGGCAGTGATTTGGATTAATAGATTGTGATAATGGATTATATACAAGTAAAAAATTGAATTGTACTCTAAAATAAAGTGTGTTGTGCATTAATTATATCTCAATGAAGTGCATTAAAAATTTGGTTGGCTTTCTTTGAATTTCTAGCTACGTTTTCTTACACCCTGTCCTCTGAATTTCACCTTTTAGATAGTCTTCTACTTCTTTCTGCTTTCCCCCCACTAGAGAAGTCCCTTTAAAGCATCCTGTCATACTATCCTAATCTAGATTTTGGGGTCTTCTCCACACCACTGCTGCTGGCAGTTTCCTTATTGTCGTCCTGGGAAGTCCCTTTGCTGCTGCTTTTCCTGAATCTCAGTTTCCTCCTACATCTCTTGGTTACTCACTCATTTTGGTGAAGCATACCTTCCTGTTCTGAAAGGTAAATGTTTCTTTATTTCATGGTTTAGAACTTTCCACACTGATTTTAAGTGCTTGGGTGTGAAACCCTTAAATATCATACTTTTCGTCTTTTCTCTTGGATTACTTAATTTTCCCATAGAAGAATTTCATACAGGCAGAGGGGGATAGACAGCGCAAGTATGGGTGCCAGCCTTCTAAGTCAGGTAGGGAAAAGAAACCTGTAGACTTTTCCTTATTTTTCTCCTCCCCTCACCCCTTCCCACCGCCCTTCCAGCTGTGTAGGAGTGGTGTTATCTCTGACACCTGTCTGATGCTCTGTCAGAGGGGTGGGAGTGGGGCCTCTGATGTTGCCCAGTAGTAGGTGAGTGGTTGGGAAAGCCAAGTGGTAGTCCAGGGGTCTGATTGTCTCGTGATAGATTCTGTTTAGACTCCACCTATGCCTTTACCTTTAGAGCTACCTGGTGCCTTCAATTCCTTTGCTTTCCTAGCATTGCTTACAAATTGCTTTGATTCTTTTGTCCTCTTTTGTAGACATTTAATTTTCAACTTTCTCAGGCCTGCTAAGTCAGTTACGACATTCCACTTTTAAATTATTAAGAACTTTTTTCCTTCTTTTCTTTATGCATTTATGCCTCTTTTGTTCCTATGGGGTTATTTTGATAGGTAGTGGATGCTGTGGGATGAATGTTTGTGCCCTCCCAAAATTCACATGTTGAAGCCTTAATTCTCATTGTGATGGTATTTGGAGGTAGAGCCTTTGGAAGGTATTTGGGTTTAGATGAGGTCATGAGAGTGGAGCCCCCGTGACGTAGTGCTAGTGCCCTTGTGAGGGGGGTGTAGAGACCAAAGAGCTCTCTTCTCCATGAGGACAGAGCTAGACGACAGCCATCTGCAAACTAGGAAGAGGGCCTTGACCAAGCACCCTACCACGCTGACACCCTGATCTTAGAATACCAGCATCCGGAACTGGGAGCATTTCTGTTGTTCAAGCTATCCAGTCAGTCTGTGGTATTTTTGTTATAGCAGCCCTAAGACAGACCATGACAATGAATATAAGTGTCATTTCACCTTTTGGCACTTTTTATCATTGACAATGAATATTGATATAATAAAGTATGAGGCCCACCTATATATTTCCTTTGTATTTTCTTTTCTGTAATTGACTTTCTTCTAGAGGATGTATTCTCAGTGAGGGTCATATTTGGTACTTGAGAGAGCAAAATAATGTTAGATATTACAATAGTTTATCACCCTTCAAGAAAAATCTGGGCAAAATCTTATTCCTTAATATTGAATTTCTGTCACTTAAGAGAAATTATTTTATTTTTTGGAGGGGGGAGAGGTGTGTATAATGCAAAAAGCTTGAGAAACATTGTTCTGTAGCATTTTCTTCATTCTTTAACTTCACAAAATAAGTCTTCATATTAATCTTTCTGTGTCTGTTTTTCTTGGGTGTAATATGTCTTTCTGATATGTAACTTGAATATTATATTAAAAGATAGTATCGTTGAATATTTTTTGTTATATTCTCATCTTTCAAAACACCAGTTATAGCACTTGCTTGATCTTCTTTGTCTACTCAGTATAATATTTCTCTCACTTTGTATTTTTCTCAAGTCTGTTCACCATTCCCCTTTCAGCCTTGTTTGCTTTATTGCTGCTTGTGATGTGGTTTAAAATCTGTTTCTTTGTTCTTAGCTCTGGTAGCTTATATTTTATCACCTGTTACTTTATCTCTTCTTTAAATGTTTTAGTCTTTTTTTTCTTTTTCCTGAAGTTAGGTGATGTTGTCTACCACATCTACCAAATCTATAAGTTTTTCATCTAATTTTCATCTAATTTATCCCATGTTTGTTTCTTTCTAATAGTTGTCTGTCAGGGTTTAGGACTAGGGTAAGACCAATGAGGGACTAACCTCAGTCCCTCAGTCTCCTAAAATTTAGGAGCGCATCAAAAAACTCAGTAATCAAGATAAATGGTATTTTAATGCAGGTGTTGTTGTTTTTTTTTTTTAAAGAATGTAATGCATAATGACAAAATATCTACAATGAACAAAATATCAAAGTTCAAAATGCAGGATGATTTAGTTATGTTTGAACAAAGCAATCTATTTTATGTTTGGGGCTGTGTGTGTGTGTGTGTGTGCGCGCGCGCGCGTGTGCGTGTGTTGAGATATTATGTGAGGTTTATTATTATATAGACTTCAGTTTATTCTCTTAAGCACATCCTCTTAACAGATCTGTCATTTCCATTACCCTATAGACCTAGCTTCCCTTACTTTTTCACTTTTTGGATTCAAGATTTCTGTGATGTTCCAACTGGCAGTTAGTGCATCTCTCTTTTGTCACCTGCCTCTCCAACTGTTGATGGTAGAAAGGGCTATCTTGTGTACATTTTATGCCAAACCCCATCTCGGTGCGTAGGTATTGAGATATTGCATCGCATATAAACGTGTGACTTTCAAGTTAAATTTTTAATTCTTTAATTCCAGTTTTCCAGACTATCATTTTGTTCCATTCCTATGTATATAACTATCTGTTAAAAGCTTAAAGTTATCCACATTTCCAAACTTTGAAACATAGTGGGAAGAGATAATAATTTATATATTTGGAAGGTTTAGTAATTTAGCAAGTTTTATTTATATTGATTTCAGAGTTTATTAAGTCATTGGTATTCAAAGGAAGCTTAGTGTCAGGCTCCTGTTTTCAATAATATTTTAAATGTGGCATCGGACCCTGGAAAATTGTGAGGAAATTCTGAAGATGTCAAAGCTGGAAAAATGTTTGCTGTAGAAATTAGTAAAATTTGAACTATATGTATTAACTTCCTTTTATTTTTCTAAAGCTTTAATGAGGATAATAAACACAATACAAAAAGGAAAACATTTCTAGGAATAGTAGCTGGAAACATAATGAGAAAGATTGTGAAGTAAAAGGTTAAAAATCTCTGGGCTCCTTAGAACAGTAGACTGATGAGTTAAATTAATTACTTGGTTCTTCAGATGATATATATGCCTCCCTTCCTCCAAGAAGCTTTTCTCAATGATTGGACTCCATTCTTTAGATTTCTGAATATTTGTTATTCAGTTAAATTTATAGTCATTATTGTACTTATGAGTTTTAAATGTTATCTTTTATGATGTCTGTGTTCATAATTACTGAAGCAGGGTATGCAGTGTCTTGTGTTTTCCTTGTGCTTCGTTTTAACACATTCTACCTCACCATAGTCGTAACTATGATGCCCACCATATAGTGATTCAGAAAATGTTTAACTTGTATGCTTTAGCCAATCAGAACCATGATTTGTTGTCTTAATCTTAAAAGAGAAATTGTTACATGGACTAAAGAACATTTTGGGGTTACTATGTAATATAGAAAGTTGTATAATAAATTATTTTTGCTCAATTAACTGATGAGGAGATAATAAACAATAGTCCCTGGAAGTACAATATATAGATTTTTTTTCATCAAATAATGTTATTGTTCCTGTGACCAGAGAGAGTTCTCTTCCCCCTCAGACTAAGATCATTCACCAGAGAGGAAATTGATTGACTCTCTCTACTCTGTCTGCTGGAAGAAGAGGTGGCTTCCAGTATATGATGGGATCCTCTCATATTTGAATTCATTTTTGGGCAAAAAACGAGGATATAAAATATTTTATGTATTAAGAAGAATGTAAAACACTGAATCACATAGTTACCATTTTCACTAAATTTTTACATTTTGATGCAGGCAATTTCCTCTACTATCTAAAATAGGCCTGATACAATGTTCATTTTATTGTTGCTTTTTCTTGGAAGCTCTCCTGGCTGTTACTATCAAAGACATATAAAAGCCTAGTAGGTAATTTGAGATTCTTGGCAGGAAATGTTAACATTATTTTGTGATGGAGTATAAAAATATCTTGTTTATAAAAATTTAATGATGTAAAACTTCATGATGAGAATTTACTTTTGAATACTGGCGACAGGGAAAACAGCCTTTTTTATTGTGCTTTCGGTAGTGGTCTCACTAGTTAAGCTAATTAAAAGTATTTAATGAAAGATATCCTTTCTGTGTTTTGAAATATTGCAGTTTATGTGTCAACTCATTTGTAGGAATAGTGAATAAAACTTAGTTTTTGGTAATTGTGCCCTGTTTGTGCTTTTTATCTGAGATATCGTCAAAAAAGTTATTTGAGTATGTTTGTTCCTGTTTTTGCTGTGGAGTATGACACTTCTAAGAATATAATTAGTTTTACTTTTCATTATGTGCTTTCTTTCTCCACAGCCTCATGATTTTGATGAATGTCGATTTGATATTAGTGTAAACGATAGCGTTTGGTATCTTCGTGCTCAGGATCCAGACCACAGACAGCAGTGGATAGATGCCATTGAACAGCACAAGGTAGGATCTCCAATGTTTACTGGCCCATGGAGGACTAGGCGAGAGACGAGTGGTAACTCCATTTTTAAAACCCTTGAGATATAATGTGTGTTACTGAAAAGTTGAACATTCTTTGGGTGGAAAGATTAAAGCAGTACAGAAATAAATTTTTGAAATAATTTTATTTCTAACACTTGAGTTGAATTAAGGGAATTTGCTAAGATATTTTTAATTGTTAATTAAAGTAAAATATGTGCTTTTTTATAGAACAAATCTTGATTTTCATATTTAGGATTTGCTTTATAATAAATGACATTTATGATGTAGAATCTAGATAAAAGAATTTTTGAAGTAACATTGGATTGTAAAATCCTAATATTTAAAAGCTTCAATGTTAATATTTGTAGTCATCTGTTACCATTTGGGTAAATTCTTAGCATAAACATTTGTAAATCATTTTTTTGTGAATATGAAACTAATACTGAGCCTTTAGGAAAGCTTATTTATGTAAGTATATAAGCCACCTCCTTGGAATTTAAAGCTAGTCTTTTACTTCTGCTGTGAATAAGTGGTAAGTAGACTAAAGAAATATGACATTAATAAATCTGCCTTATTAGCTAATTGAGTATATCGTGGTAAAACAAGGAAAAGGGAAAGTTATAAATTCGCCATGGCATGCCTTCAAGAGAACTCTGCACTTGTTCACATATGTGTCTGTACTTGTTCATTTGGGTTTCACAGAGTTGTAGTTGAAACACCTGTTTTAGTTAACAAGTACAAAACACATACACACACAAAACAAAAACCAAAAAAACCAGTCTGGCCTGCGATACCACAGACACATTCTTCTTAATAATTGATGGTGCGTTAGCATGTATTGCCTGATGATTGATTCTGAAGAAAACTGACTGTGATGCCCATCTTTTTCTACCCATTTTAGCTTTAGTGTTATATTGGTTTAAAAATTTTTGTTGATCTTAGTTATTTGATATTATTACTTTGGAAAAGAGTCTAAAAATAGAAAAAAATGAGAAACAATTTTCTATTATTTAACAGAGAGGTGAGCTAGAATTCCAGGATCTCAATAATTTGAAGCCAGGCTGACCTGAATTCAGACACTGCAGCCTCTGCCACGTGTAACACATGTGACCCTGGGCATGATAATTCACCTCTTAGTGTGTGTAAGGAATACATGTGATAATATATGTATGAGTAAGGTTACCAGAGTGGCTGATGTATCTTCCCATTTATGACATAGTGGAAACAGAACAGGCCTTGGAGTCAAAACTAAATTCACTAAATTATACCATGTTGTTTTTGGATGGAGAGTTCTTCATTCAGTTAGAGTTGCTAAATGTGTACATAAGGAAAGTGGCCTAGTTTGTGAATTTAATCAGGGTCAGCCCTCTTACTAATGATTAAAGATGTTATTAAGTAGAACTAATTTCTGTATTTTTAACTGAGATGACTTTTAAAGTCTTAATCAGTTGATATAGATTACAGGCCTAGTTTTTTGCCGTTTAATTAAGCATATTTTATTTTGGTTCTTTTTCTTAGTAAAACTGAACCAGAATTCTTTGCATGCTGCCATTTTGTATTTTCTTTTTGAGTGAAGAAGGATATATGAGGCATGTATTTCTTGAAGCATGTATTTCTTCTGTATTATTGACTTCTTTGCATCTTTGAACAATGGACAGATACTATCTTTGAGTCTCTTTCAGAGCAGTGTGACTTAAGCTGAGATAACAGATTTTTCGTGAATTTAAGTTCTTAGAAAAAAGATTCAATAGCATGGTTCCAGATATATTGTAAACTTTTCTGATTTCTAGAGGTTGTTTATTCATAGACAAAGAAGGAGGAATTATTGTTAATTGTTATTAATACTTAATTATTTAATTTTAATGTAGAATATGTGATATGTGCCAATTAAACAACATATCAGTGAAAATTTAAATTGTGTATGAATTCTAAAAACAAATTGTTTGAGTTATTAAACTAACTGATAGAAGGGAGAAAATTCAAATGCTATCACCAAACATAATCACCTAAGGTTTTTGTTTTTTTTTTCCCATGGACCAGGAATATGGAGGTAGTAAGGAGATGTTTTCTGATCCATTCTTCAGTATCACTAAAGAATATTGAATGTGGAACTTGAGTTTAGCAATGTTACTGTTTGAGCATGCAATGCTGTATTGCTATTCAAAATTAATGTCAAACCGTTAAAGCATGATGATGATGGTGATACGAGCTCTACAGTTTATTGAGGATCATCAAGTACTATTTATTGTATTATACAAGTATATTTCATGTGCTTTATTTTCTCCCTGAGAGGTGAGGGAAGTATTGTTTTACAGAAGAGAAAACAGGTTTACATGAAAGTTAAGTAACTTGCCTGAGACCTGACTACCTTTTTTTAGTTCACTGATTCTTAGTATTCAATTTCTTGTTGGTTCTGCTTTCTCTGTTACTATTGGTACACTCTGAATGTTTGAAAATAATTCCCATGAGCTCACCTCTTACAGATTAGAGTGTCTCATCTGAGTTCTATTGCCATGTATATGCAAGACAAATATGAATTTATCTTTCTGCTCATGGATTGTCAAAAAGAGCATTTTATTATATTGGTTAGTGTTTGAGCACCGGATTCTGGGGTCTGACAAATGTGGGGTTGAATCCTGGCACTACTACTTAATAGCTGTGTGATATTGGTAAGTTATTTAAAGGAGGAAAGTTAACAGTATGCAGTATGTGTGTGCCTTCCCCCTCTCAAAAAAACACAACAACAATACAAGCAAGCAAGCAAAATAACCCAGTCATAATAAAACAAGAGTGTTATACTTCAAAGTTGACCTGGGTTCCCATCAGTCCAATCATCAGCTCACAATTGCTTGCTCCTTATACCACCTGTCTTTATGTTGGTTGGAAAGAACCTGTCTTTTTCTCTTCTGATGTCATCAGATGGACCTTCATTGCCTTTTCTTGCTATTGGCCTTTGTTAGGGTGATGATGGTGGTAATGATAGCTAACATTTTTGAGTATTAATGTGTGCCAGATAATGGTAATAAACCCTTAATATACATTATCTCATTTCACTCTCACACTCTTTATGAGTTTAAAATTATTATCCTTTTTTTACCGATTAGGAAATTAAGATAGAGAGAGGTTAAGTAACTTGTCCAAGGTCAGACTGCAAATTAGTAAAGGAGTTAGCATTCAGACTCAGGTCTGTCTGACCTGAGAACCAGAGCTTTTGGCCAGCAAGCACTTCTGCCATCCTATAAGTATGTATTTATGTGAAGTATATTTTGTTGACTTAAATCATGGCCTTCTTGGGCCGGCCAAGTGGCGCATTGGTTAAGAGCTGGTTTGGGATGCCAGTGGCTCCGGTTCGGATCCAAGTATGAGGGCCAGTGACACTGCCCTCTACAGCTAACAACAGCTCCGCATGGAGCTGGGCTGCGCGAGCCCCAGCGATGGTATAGGCTGCAGGCCCTGCTGCAGTGGGCTGCCATAGGCTACAGTGAGTGGTCGGCAGCCAGTGTGAGCGGCCGGCAGCCAGCGTGAGCTGCCAATAGCCGCGGTGAGCAGCCTTCCAGAGGCTGGCGACTGATCTGCCTCATCCAGGAAGAGCGCAATGATGATACCAACATGGGCCAGGGAAGCAACGTCCTCCACAACTAGACTGAAGAACAAAAAGGACAGCAACTTGTCTGTTCCCCTTCCCCGATTCCCTAACGCTGTTCCCATCCCCGAATTCCCCAATAAAATCTTTAAAAAAAAAAAAAAATCATGGGCTTCGTCACTCACAATAGTCTCATACTTTTTATATGTTCTTCATACCTGTGGTATTTATTTTAGACCATAAACTGCTTAAAGGCTCAGATATACAACTTCTTTGTAGGAATCAGCAAAGCATTGGACACATACATTTTCCAGTTGAAATAATTTACAATATTGTAAAATAGATTTTATGGGGGAAGTTTGTGATTTTTGAAATTTTTTTTCCATTTAATCGTCATAGATTACTGACAGAAATACAATGTAGGGTTCTATAATCTCTGTTTAGCTCTGTTGTTGTATTCATTCCAGAATAATTTGTTCACTGTAAGAAAAATTTTAAAAAGATGATTCTATGTTTTAAATTTTCTCAGTATGTTAGAAATTGTGTAATTCAGTGTGACATTAGACAGTGGCATTCTTAAATTCGAAGTTTGTTAATTTGTAAATTTTTAATTATTAAACTAAAAGTTTATTAAGGAAATATAAATCATTTGTTGATGCTATTATTTAAAAGAACTGTAGGATATTTTTCTACAGTTGCAATGCATGTAATTTTGACTAAACATAATTTCTTCTTAACCATGAAAGACATTTACTTCCCCACCCCTCAAAAAAAAAAAATTAGCAGGAAGGCTCTCCTGACACTAGCAGATTTAGGAATCATGTTGAAAAGCTTAAGCTTTGTTGGCTCAAAGTTTGTGGTAATTATAATATTCCTTAATGTCCACAAGGGAGCAGCCTTATTAGACCCTGAAATTTTGGGGGTTGTGGACCACAGAGACTTTCCCTACATTCTGGAAATTTTCCAAGACATGAGGAGTCATAGGAAAATGCACAATTAGAGAGGAAGGCTCCAAATTGTAATTTTTACAGATGTTGATTTATCTGTAGTGGGAATCTCCAGGCAATTATTTTTTTCTTTACTTTTTTAAATTAAAAATTTTTTTTCAATTACAGTTGACATTCAATGTTATATTAGTGTCAGGTGTACAGCACAAGTGGTTAGACATTTCTATAACTACGAAATGATCCCCCCAATAAGCCTAATACCTACCTGACACCATACATAGTAATTACAATATTGTTGACTATATTCCCTGTGCTATACTTTACAGGCAGTTGTTTTGTAATTTATTATTTATGGATTTGTCCTTATCCTTTGTGAAGGCCCACTAATTCACATGTGATGCTCCATTGAATCCTTTCAGAAGAAACATTTGTTCTCAACTAAGTTTAGGGAGTTCTCTGTAGAAGAAATTATGTAGTAAACAATTTTGGAAAGAAACTTACACATTTTACTTGAAATGGGGTGTGAAAAAAGCTTCTTACAAAGATTTTCTCATGGTTGAGCCACCTAAATGATACCCAACATTCTTTTTAAAGGTAACAAAACTCTTTTTTCCCATGCTTCCACAGGGTGAACTTGATTTTGGTGCTTTTCCTGTAACTTGAGGAGCAATTTCTGCTTAATTTCTTTTGGGTTAAATTTGACATACGCTAATGAGGAGTCTATTTTACAATAGCTAGGTGGCAAGGTATACTTACCGGTTACTACTTAGCACTTTTTTTTTTTTTAAAGATTATATTGGGGAATTGGGGGAAGGGAACAGCGTTGGGGGAATGGGAACAGACAAGTTGCTGTCTTTTTGTTCTTCAGTCTAGTTGTGGAGGACGTTGCTTCACTGGCCCATGTTGGTATCGTCATTGTGCTCTTCCCAGATGAGGCAGATCGGTCGCCGGCCTCTGGACGGTCACTCACCATGGCTATTGGCAGCTCACACTAGCTGCCGGCCACTCACACTGGCTGCCGGCCACTCACTGTAGCCTATGGCAGCCCACTGCAGCAGGGGCTGCAGCCCACACCATCACTGGGGCTCGCACAGCCCAGCTCCTTGTGGAGCTGTTGTTAGCTGTAGAGGGCAGTGTCACTGGCCCTCATATGTGGGATCCGAACCGGGGCCGCTGGCATCCCCAAACCAGCTCTTAACCAATGTGCCACTTGGCCGGCCCCAACTTTTTAAATATCAAGCTCATAGAAAGCCAAACTATCTCTGCCATTTTTAATCAACTATAATAGTGGAAATTTTTCTTAACAGAGACTAGAGGTTCTTTCTATATTTGTCTGTTTTATAAATGATTATTATAATCAGCTTTGCGTTTTGATTTTGATTTAATTATTAAAGGCTTAAGAATGCAAATACAACTTTTAAAACTATTTTTATAGTACACTTTATGTAAGTAATTTTATGGGATCAGTGGATTAGAATCAATTTTCCATTTACCTATTTGAATCATACCATAGTGATGGAGGGAAGAAGATGAAATCGAATTTTACTTCTCCTTTACCTTTAAGAGTTTTAATTTTTGAGGGAAGTGCAAATCTAGTAGCTGCCAGAGTCATTAGGGCTCTGCTGTTTTCTCAGATTAATTGTTGGAAAAACCCAAGTACATGGAATCACAACTGAACTTTATTAACCAGCAAAGGAAATGCATTATGTCTCTGCATGTTTCTGTCATTAAATTCAGGAATTTGGTTAGTTTCTGTAACAGTGAGAGTTAACTGATAAATTGCTTGCAATAATCCATACATAGCTAATATTTATTTTAAAACACCTCAATGTAGATAGTATCACACTACCAGCACTTTTGAAGTTGATGAAATCAAGGAAGAAAACAAGGGACCAACCCTCTTTAATATTCTTAGTGTTCTGGAATAAAAATAATTCAGCTGTCAAGGGCTTTTTAAAAAACGGTTATTTTTTGTTGCCTGCAAATTTTTTTTTTTTTTTTTTTTTTGAGGGCAGTGTTACTGACCCTCGTATGTGGGACCAAACCAGGGCCACTGGCTTCCCAAGCCAGTGTTTAACCACTGCACCACTCGGCCGGCCCTGTTGCCTGCAATTTTTGAAATCTGACTTCACCTGAGCCAACATCTGCATTTTATATTTCCATAGTTGCCTAATTACTTAATAAAAAGTATCGTATATTATCTTGAGAAGAAGGAGTAGATGTCAGTAGTTGACAGAGTTTTCAGCCAGGTTGTTCTATCTGGGGAAAGTGTCTGTTACCAAGAAGGTAAAAGATGAATCAGGGTTTTACATGGAACAGTGAAGAAAGACGTTTAGGTAGGTAATCATATTAACTGGGTAGCCAGTTGAGGAGATAGAACTTGGCAACATTTTATGTCAAAAAGACAGGAGAGTCCTACAAGTCAATAAGAAAAGCTTACATGGCTTAACTTTAAAAAAGCCAAAAGAGGGCCAGCTGAGTGGCGCAGTGGTTAAGCGCTGGCTTGGGAAGCCAGCAGCCCCAGTTCGGGTCCCACATATGAGGGCCTGTGACACTGCCCTCAAAAAAAAAAAAAAAATGCCAAAAGACTTGAACTGGCACTTCACAAAAGAGGATCTCTAAATGAGTAATAAACATTTGAAAAGCTACTCTATGCCATTAATCATTAGGGAAACGCAAATTTAAACCACTTGGCAGAGTGACTTTAAACATAAAGGCTTAAGACCAAGTGTTGGCAGTAATGTGGAGCAACAGGTGTAAGTTGGGTGCGAACACTTTGGAAAACAGTTTTGCAATATCTACTAAAGCTGAATGAACTCAATTGTCTTTTCAGATCAGATAAATATTGAAAATTTGAAAAGATTCTGCAGATATTGATGTCATAGGTCTATTCATTTTAATTATACTTGTTAGGTTACAGGAAGTACAGGCCAACCCATGTTACCTCGAGAAATGGGAATATTGCCAGCAACCAAGGAAATTGAGAATGCCCTACCTGCAAAGAAAGCCCAAACTGTGTACTTTACTCTAAGTGCTCTTATTGTTAACGGAACTCACTCACTCTCCTGTTACCTGCCCTGCCTACTGTTAATGTAGCTTAGATTCATTCGTCTTCTCTCTTTTATAGCTTCTGTTTATTCATAACTTTTGCTCTCCCCGTCCTACTCTTAGTTTCTTCTTCCTTGGTTTGTCATGACCTTTCCATACCTTTGGCTTCCTTTGAATTTCAACTTTTATTGCTGATTGCCCTAATCTCTTGGCATTTCCCAAAGGAAAAAAGCTGATTGCCTTTTTACTCTAGGTTACTATGAATTGACCATCCTTGGTCCATTTATAATTAATTGTATATTTACTTGTGCCTAAAGTATATATTCTGAAACAGATGTTCTGAAAGTATAAGCTGTAATTTTGTATTGTGTTGCCAAATTTGCAGGTTTTTATAATGTTCACTACATATTTGCTACTAACAATTTAGTTGAATATTACTAGATTTTCATTTTATTTCTCTATCCCTTGTTAGTCTATAATTTGCTTGCAGAAAGTTTCTTAAGATAAAAAAGGTAGTTAACTGGAGTTGAATAACTGTTCCATATCGTTACTATAGAAAAGATGAAAGAAAATGAGGTTATACGCTACAAAAGTCATTTTTTACAATGTTTCAGTATTATATTTGAGTTTAATCAGGAGGGAAGATTTCTGACAGTTACTGGGACAGATGGGATTCTGCTTTTTTTGTCTTTGATGTGGAAAAGAAATGGTGGGTGGCATGGCATATGGGTAGTGACAGCCGTGGAAACATCTAATTTTACTTATGGAGTATATTGGACATTAGCTGGGAGGAAAAGTTTCTTAAAAAATTAACATAAAACGCTTTGTCATCGAATGAATCTTTTTGTTTTTTTTGTTTTTTTTGAGGGCCGTGTCACTGGTCCTCATATGTGGGACCCGAACCGGGGCCGCTGGCTTCCCAAGCCGCCACTCAGCTGGCCCTCGAATGAATCTTTTAGCTGATAGCCTAAAAAGGATTTTGCTTTTGTTGTCTTTATTGCCTAGTAAATATTCTGGGCTTTGGAATTGAGGGATGAAAGACAGCATTGGGTTAGGAATCATAGGAATAGGTAGCAAAGTGAATGAATGCCCTGCACGTTGAAATGTTAGCCTAGCTGAAAACAATTCTGTCATTTTTCAGTCACATGAAAAATCCATGTACTTGATAGACAAGATGTGATCATTGATAGGAATGCTCATATCACTGTTCATTTCCTAGCCCTTTGTTCTTTGTAGGGGGATAGAAGAGTAATTAGGCACTGTTACCATTTAATATTCCTGGAAGCCTTTTGGTATAGGTGTTACTTCCATTTTGCTTAAAAAAGAAATTGATTATGAGAACATTGGTTAGTGAGTGGTAACATTATTATTCTAAGAACAACCACCTCAGTTTTTTGTAACACCTCTTAATAGTTAATTTCAGCTTTTTCTCATAGAAGCATAGTTGAGTAATTAAAAAAAAAAATCAATCAGCCCCCTTAAAAAACTCTTCCCCATACAATTGTATCTAAAAATTCTTAAGTCTTTTAAAACCATTCCTGCAAATAGTTTTATTGGTTAGATTTTATTGCCCCCTTCACTCTGGTTTTTAAAAGTAATATTTGCTCATTATAAGGGAAAAAATACAAAACTGTCTTCAATGTATTGCTCTTCATTTTGGTGTATTTTCTTATTCTTTGTACATTTTCTCCCAAAACATTATGGAGATAACAAAGTTTATATCATTTTTTCCCATCTAACATCATTTTCTTGTTATAATACAGCTTTGTTAAAATTTGTACTGTAATTCTGCTTTTTATTAGACCTTTAGATTTTATTTTATTTTTATTTTTTGTATTTACTGCCTTCCTACATAAAGCATTTTTCTCCAGCCTTCGAATAGATTCTCAGAAGTAGAACTGTTAGGTTTAAGTATATGAGCACTTTTGCTATATGTTACCAAATTGCTTTCCAAAAAGATGGTACTAATGTACAGTCCACTTGCAGAATGTGCATGCAGACTTCGTTTCACTGCAGTTTTACCAGCATTATTAGTTTTTTAACCCTTTCTAAGTGAGATAGATGAAAAATGTCCTGTGACTTTATTTTTTGTTTTAATTTTTGTACAAATGATATGTGATTGCTGTAAATAATTCAAGCAATATAGATAATGCTGAGAATTACAAAACAGAAAATAAAGGAAGAAAATTCAGGCCTCTTAGAAAGGACCACTGTTCATCATTGGTAAAGATTCCTTCCAGATATTTCTTTGCATGCACAGCCTTACAGTTCTGCATAAATAATACCGTACTGTTTTGTTGCCTTTCCTTCACTAACAGTAAGTTATGGGTAATTTTTTATATTTTATACAGATCTCAATTTCTCCGCTACCCCTAAGAACAGAATGCATATATTTTGTAGAAAATTTAGATTTGGAACTAAAGCCTCAGAGTAATAATGTTCCTTTGCTGACCTTTGTTTTATGTGCATATATTTCTTTTAGGATCCTTGCAAAGAAGAATAAATGGTTCAGATCACCTGGCCAAATGTAATCTTAACATTTTAACAATCCCACGAATACTACTTAAACATATTAAACCTTTTTCTCTTACTGTGTCGGACATTTAAGGAAACTTCAAAAGTAGTATTAACTGGGTATGGCCGGTTAGCTCAGTTGGTTAGAATGTGGTGCTGATAACACCAACATTGCCAGTTCGATCCCCGCATGGAACACTGTGAGCTGCGCCCTCCTTAAAACAAAACAAAAAACAAAATGACGTCTTAAAAAAAAAAAAGTAGCATTAACTCTTTTGCTACTATTATCTCTGCAATTAGATAAAAAGAATGGAATTATGATCTTTGTATTCTGTGCCTATGGAACTTCCTTCTAACAGAAAATATGCTTTGGCCCTTTTTTCAAGGGGAAACCATAAAATAAGAAAGTTAAAAGAGTACTGTTGGTATTTTGTTAAACCTGTTGCTTGCTGCTGGTGGTGCTTTTTTATTTTCCCCTATGTAAGAATTATCCTGACTGTGGGGGCTGAAGAGCAATAGTAGCTAACGTTTATTATGCACTTATGATACAAGTTTTACAAAGTATTATTGAAGATTTCTTCACTATAAAGTGCACTTCCTATATCCTTGACTACTTCAACTATTTCAAAACAATATTTCCTTACAATAGATATATGCTAGAACAAAAGACCCCATTAAGTAATGGATAATAAATAAGTATGGAGGTTGATAGCAGCTTAGTGTAACTGTATTTCTACCTCTAACAGGGCCTTATAAGAAATGAATGAACTTGATCCTAAGAAAAATAAGGAACCAAATAGGATTTCAAACAGGAAATAAAGAATTAGATGTGCATTTTTAAAGGATTACTTGACTACAATAGAAAGGATTTCAAGAGGAACAGAATAAAAGCAGTTGGAAAGCTGGAGGGTTTATCCACATGAGACACTCAGTGACCAGAACTGGGGAATGGCAGTTGGAAAATAGAGAAAGGGACAGATTTGAGAGAAGTAGAAGCAAAGTCTCTGGATGTTGAGTCATCATAGAATAATGATTAATATCATGGATGCTTGAATCTGGGATTAAATCCTGGCTTCCTTCCTTACCAATTGTATGACTCTGAAGAGACATTACATGAAATCACCTATAAGATGGGTGTATAATAATGATACACATTTCACATATGCTATTAAACAGATTGAATGAAATAATGCACGTAAAGCATTAGCATTATGCCTGGCACAAAGTAAGTGTCCTAAGAATTAGCCTTTGTCATTGTTATAATTTATCCAGGATGGCTCTCTGGAATTAAAATATAAACATCCATTGAAAGTTTCTGAACTCCTTCCATCAGCCCTCCTCTCACAGCAAAACAGAAGATCTCCCTTATCCATTAGTATTTGTTTTGTAGAACTGGGGGCCGGGGGAGGATGGGAAACTGTTTAACAGACTTCCTTTATACAGCTTCATTTGATTGATGTAGTTATTTCTCACTTTCATTTTAATGTCACTAAGAAAAAAGACGATTGAACCTCTAGACTCCCTCAAAGAAGGAAGGAATTTTAAAAAGCGAAGACTGAATTTCAGCATGTCATATATAACTTATCTAGAATCGTCTTTTTTTATCACAGGTTGGATTCTTAAACAGCTTTTGGTACAGAGAAAGGAGTTGGTAGTTTACTCATTTCCCTCTGTAGATATAATCCAAAGCCCTAAATTTTAAGTACAAGAAAGGAAGGTCTAGAATCATGGAGAGAATGGGGGCAGCTATTGTTGCCCTCCTGCAGTACCATATTATTGGGTTGTCAGAAAAGTCATGACTCATTTTTGCAATGAAAAACATAAAAATACGTCATGACTTTTCTAACAACCCAATATATTTGGGCATTGTTTTAGTACTTTGGATTGTGATAGGCGGTTGTCTGATTTTCTTCTGCCCATCTAGCATTCTTTTAACACTTAACTAAGGTGTCTGATAAGGCCCTTCTTAACCTTTCCAGCCTTATCTCACTACAACACTTGACCTATTTAGATATTTCTGTAAAGGAAAGCTCATCTCGTGCTCTAATAGAAGAAAATGCAAAATGAATAACCAAGTTCCATAAATGACCTTCAAATGACATTATATTCAATATTGTTTTTGAAAGTAGGATAAAAGAATGACTAGGATATGAAAAGAAAAAAAATCCCACTAGGACTAATCTGAGCAAATGTTCTGTTTTCCAGTATGATTTGAGAAAAGTATGTTTTCCAGTATGATATGAGGATAAGCAAATATTCTTTTCAATTAAGTTAATTGTATTGCCCCTGGGCTTTATTTAGACAGTTTAAGCATGATAAAAATCCCCTTTACTACCATTTTTTTAAAATACATTTTTAAATTTCTTTGACTCATGAGGTGCTGCAATTTCTTGGAAATCATTGTGGATTTAACCGTTTCTCATCTGATGCATCATACATGTTGGTTTTCTGAATGAATTGTATTTTATGTTTCCATCTGGTCCAATAAAGAACTGCCTTACATTTGGCCTCCACTGGATATATACATGTTTAGCCAAAGCGTTGGTATTTAGACTTAATATGGAGAACTATAGTTCTAGGCTAGCCATATCATTTTAAGGGTAAGAAAATTAAGCCCAGGAGGGTAACAACTGATGTGTTTATTGTCTGATGGTTACAGTGATACAAGAGCTGTCTTCTCTCATCATTAACATTCTTTCTACTTCGGAGGCTGCTGTTTCTCTAGGGGGAGCCATAAATATTTGAAAGGTTAAATAGGTGACATTTTTAATATTTACGAGGATGAAATTGCTGTGCCAAATTTTGTCTCAAATACTCTGTTTATTTTGACCTAGACAAAAATAAAATTGTTCTTATTACAACCTATATTTTAAATCACAACCCTGTTTATTAAATTGCTCTCTTGATTATATCTTGCTTTTCGTGTGGTTTGCTTTAAAATAGTAATATTGAAGGTAGATGTGTGGATGCTCACAACATAGCAAGCTTATTTGGTTTTATTACAGGTTTCAGAATTTCAGTTTCTGAAAAATGCTCCATTGTTCTTATATTAACGTTCAATCTTGTATTTTCTCTCTTCCCTTAAATAAAATGTAAAAAGACTGTATAATTTGGGGGTGGGGGAACTATGCCATTACTAACTAAATAATTTTTGACACCATGAGGAAATTCATTTCTATCCTTTTTTTTTTTTTTTTTTTTTTTTTTGCGGTGTTTCTTGCTGGGGAGTGTTACTAGGAAAAGAATAAGCTTTTCGAAAGCCAGGTGCTATTAAAAAAATAAGCCAACCTTTTTGCTATATTTTATACCACTGCTTTTGGGGTATAGAGGGGCTTATAAACAGACTGTGCAGAATAATATATAAATTTATCTCCCAGATTATTAAACCAAACTGTAAAAATTAGCTCTGACTTTAAGGGAGTTTTCACATCAGCTCCTAGGTATTTCTTATGTTTTATTAAATTCATAACTTTGAACTATATGATTTAGTTTACCATGCTTTTCATTTTTCTCAAAAAGTCAAGATACAGAGAATACATGTAAAGGAATTAGTCTAAAGGTTACTGTTAACACTGTGACCAATAGTAACCTTTTTGTTTCAGCTTCCCAAGTTGTATACAGCTACTTGAAAAAATGCTGCTAATCCCCTCTAGTGGCCAAAATATTGTGCTTTTTTTTTTTTTTTTTAATAAAAAGGAGTAACAAAGGGGTATGGTCTTATTACTGTAGTATTTAAAAGAAGTACACCTTGTTCAATATAGGATGTATTCAATAAGTGTTTCACTGAACCCAAATAGTTCAATTTTATATTTATTTAGAACATGTTCAGGAATACTGCTTACAAACTCACAAATTTGGGAAAGTTTTTCGCAAAGCAATTCATATGAGGGAACTTAAAGCAGATATATTGAAAGGGAAAAAAAATAGGGTGCCAAAAGTATGTGTACACATTTTAAGAAAGGAAAACTGTATTAAAATTGTAATAATATATACTGATAACAAAAGATGAATACAAGTCACGTTTGACTTCTGCAATTACAAGAGGTGCCCAAAGTAGTTAAGTTACCATCAGCTTCCAGACACTTCTGATTATGGCAAACTACTGCTTGAGCAACGCTGACCACAGAGTGCCCACTTGTATACATTTTTTGGCACCCCCAATATTCCTACAGTAACTGTATTTGAATTCTGCCTTATTAATTTTAAATAGAATTTGGTGTTTTCAAAATACTTTATTGGTGATTAGAGATTGTAAACAAGTTCAACTTGTTTTTTTCTTATGGCAGAGTGAGTGGAATTTTTTAAAAACCAGCATGAGTTCAAAGTATTATCCCCCAAAATCATAACACTGAGATTTGAAATCATGTTACAATTTTTAAAAATATTTAACAGTGTATCAGTTACGACCATAAAAGTAATTTCATTTATGTGTGTATATGTATATTTGCTAAACACTTGCAATATTTATATTTAAATTTATCTCAGTGCAGTTACTGACTGAAATAGAGCGACAAATGAATCTCCATTTAAATTCAGTAACAGTAGAATTGGTTATACTATATTTTCTTTTTCCTTGGAATGATTTGTATAATTTATAATGGAATTCATTTAAGTGAAATTTTATTACAATTTCACTAAATACAATTCAGAAATACAGAAATACAATTCCACGAAACTCTCAGCCTCTACATTTATTATGTAAAATGTACAGCAGTATCAATATTGCTATAGTAGAGTCTTTTGTTCTATTATGTCTTTGTTGTAAGGAGATATTACTTGTTTTGAAACAGTGCAAAAATAGACATAACTATAAGAAGTATTTTTATAGTGAAGAAACCTTTACTAAACTTGGTAGTGTTTATGGTTTTTTTCAAGATCTTAAAAAAATATAGACAGTTTGACTTGCTCTGTTTAAGACTTACATGAATCAGGAAATGGAGAGAATAGATTCATTTGGATTTAAACTTCAGATTGTTTGGTTTTGAATATTTTTCCAATAAATACATTTGCTTTCAATATAAAATGTTGATTGTAAATTTTAGGATCATTTGTATTTAAATGGGCCATTGAAATTAATTTCTTTAGAAATTAATGACACATAGGTATCTAAGTTAATTTCTGAAGTACCTTAATTTTAACCTGTTACAGATAGATTCTTCTTATTTTTAATTCCATCCTTATATATTTAAATCTAATGAAAACTTTACCAAACTAGTACAATTAAAATGTCAAAACACTACACTTAGAAAGTTAGCACTATTGTCAAAAATAATAAGAAACTAGAGCCGTTTTAGGTAAGGAACCTAACTCAGTATGTTTGTTCCATGACATTATTTGATAGAAAATCTTATTTCTTATAAATTATATGATTGTTGTAATTAGAGTTCTCTTTTGGTGCGATTCTGTTATATTGAAACAAACTTACCACTTTCTCTTTATCTACCTTGTTGAGATATAAATTAACATTCCTAAAATGTATCCATTTTAATTGGACAGTTGAGTTTTGACAGTTATACCCTGTGCCCCCTCAATTTTTTTGTAGTCAGTGCCCCTGCTGCATCCTGACTTTCTTCTGTCATAGACTAGTTTTACCTTTTTAAAAATAAAAGAAATCAATTGTCTTGAGGTGTAATTTACATACAAAAAGTACATGCTTTACCCTTGCATTAATAGTTTTCTTGATACCAAAATACTTATTTTGCATCATCACTAAGACATTGCTTTGAGATGTGGAGTAGCGTGTAGTGGTGTAAGTCTTAGAGAAGAGCTTTGATTCCATATAGCTTAAGTTTGCATGTAACTTGTTAGTAAATTCAGTTAAGAAGATATTGCAGGGCCAGCCAAGTGGCTCAGTTGGTTCAGGGCTCGAGCTCTGAGCAACAGGATTGCCAATTTGATTCCCACATGGGCTAGTGAGCTGCACCCGAGCTGAACTGCCGACGGGCTGCCAAATGGCAACTGGACTTGGAGCTGAGCTAGCTGCACCCTCCACGACCAAGATTGAAGGACAAGTTGGCTGTTCCCTTCCCCAATTCCCCAACACTGTTCCTCTTCCCAAATTCCCCAATAAAATCTTTTTAAAAAACATAAAAAATAAAATATTGCAGTACCTTTTACAGAGTATTTTATAAACAAGCATCAGTGTAGTATGTCAATTTCACTTTGATTATCTGTTGACCTGTATATGCTGGAAGTTTGAATTTTAAGAGACTCCTTGTTTTCCCATGGATGAATTTCTGATGTCTACTTGAAGATAGTCATTTCTTTTTCATGAGTTGTTTTGCTGTTTTAGTTATGGATTCCTTCTCCTTCCTTCTAACTCCGTCCTCCTCTCCGTTTTTCTTAGAATATTAAACTTAAGTTAAATGAAGTGATACTGAACTGGAAAAATGTTTGGACTAGTGTTTACATAAAAATAATAAAATTTTATTTATTAGATCAGTATAAAAGCTTAATATTCTTGTACCTAAGAGAATATTGTCCAATTAGAATAACTCATTGGTAAACCAACTGCTATATAGAAAATATAATGGATTTTCAGGAACCAGAGCATAGAAAATGTAAAATGTCAATGGAAATATTTTCTGTAATACATTGTACTTAATTTTAATGATTCTTAATTTTAATCATGAAAATCAAGTGACCTAAAACAACTTCTAATTGTTGCTACTAGGTGTGATACCAAAAATGATTAAATGTCATTTTACCATTTAACTTTAGTGACTAGGACTAAAATTATGCACAGTACTTAAAAAATAAATAACAGTAGAAAGTAATCAGAGATCCAGAATACTTGAGCAGGTTTCAGGTACTTGGAAATTATTTTTTTCAAATTTTCAATTCCTTTTTTTATTTTATTGGTATTGTATTTGTCCTAGGGAGAGTGGGATATAAAATCGATGCTCTGATGAGTACCAGCCCCATCAAAATTAGATAAACGTATTATTACAGTGCTAAGTCTTAAGTATACCCCAGTATCCAGCAGTTCAGTTATTTTCCATGGCATGATTATTTAACAGACTGGCAAAATTGAGAACTTTTTTTGTGACAGGAACTGTCGAGGTGGCTACAAAAATTAAAAAGATACAATCTTCTTCTAGAAGATCCAGTAGTAATTATACAATGTAAATATAATTGAGTGATAAATGCCATAATCATGACATGTTAAGAATGATTGAGAATACAGACACAAATCGCCTGGTATAATAGAAAAGGCTTCATTGAGACAATGATAAGTAATAGTACTGGAAATAGTATTATAAAGAAATAGTACAGGAAGTTTTCCTCTTATTACTTTTTTTGCCCTTGTTCTATCCAGTTTTTATAACAACCTTACTTATAGGAAAACTTTTGTTTTCTCTTAAGTATTTTCTCCAGTTTTATTGAGATATAATTAACATATAAACCTTGTATTTAAGGTGTACAACATGATTATATATATACATATGTATAGTGAAATGATTACAATAGTAAGTTTAGTTAACGCCCATCATATCACATAGTTACAGTTTTTTTCTTCTGATGATTAAGTATTTTTTATTTGATTTTTTTTCATGTGGTTTACATTCCTTTTTAGACTGAATCTGGTTATGGATCTGAGTCCAGCTTGCGTCGACATGGCTCAATGGTGTCACTGGTGTCTGGGGCAAGTGGCTATTCTGCAACATCCACTTCTTCATTCAAGGTTTGTGGTTGGGAATGCTTTAAGTTAAGGCAACATAAATTGAATTTAATACAGAATGCTGGGAACAGAACTTATTTGACAGTTTTTTGGAAGAGCTTTTCTACAATGTAATTTATTTGAAGTTGTTACAGAATAGTTTTTTAAGGGGTAAAATTCATGACTCATACAAATAGAAAATGAACACATTTCACAGTTTTTATTTCATTCACTAATAGATAAGATGTAAAGAAAAAATTTGGTTCAAAGAAGAACCTGAAGAATGCCAAAATGATTTTGCTAATTATACAAAAACTGGTCAGTATCCACAGATTAGTAACTAGCGTATCACCACTGGACCCAAGTTTATTTGCATATCTATAGACAAGAATCGTTTACATTACTCTCAGTTGTCTACTACTTATAGAGTTATAAAATAACTCAAATAAGGGCCGCGGTGGTTAAGCTCTGGCTTGGGAAGCCAGCGGCCCCAGTTCGGGTCCCACATATGAGGGCCAGTGACACTGCCCTCCAAAAAAAAAAAATAAATAACTCAAATAAAATGAAGAGACTTCTATAATAAATGATTAGTCAGCACCCTCTCCTAAAGGTTTGTAGATGCTGGAGGTTCCAGAGATGACACTCGCCATTCTTTTTAAGGACACCCAGTAATATTTTTGTCTTCAAAGTCTTTCACAATTTTTACCCACAATGACAATAATTTGAAAACAGTAAATGTTATATTAGTAAATTGTCAAGCTTATTTATTGCTCTCTTATTTCCTTCAGGCTTATCACTGTCTCACCACTGTTAAATCAGTTTCAAGTCTATTCCTAGGAGTATTACATTGAGCTTGGAAGCTCTTCCTATCACATGGCCCTAATTAGTAAGATGTAGACCTTAAAAGATGATGAATTATCATAGGACTAAATAAATTCCAGTTTTGTTGACTTGGATTACCCCCCCCACCCCCTTTTTGTGTTTTGCAGAAAGGCCACAGTTTACGTGAGAAATTGGCTGAAATGGAAACCTTTAGAGATATCCTATGTAGACAAGTTGATACTCTACAGAAGTTCTTTGATGCCTGTGCTGATGTTGTCTCCAAGGATGAACTTCAAAGGGATAAAGGTTAATTAGGCTATTACCACTATTTTTACTTGGAGAATGAATGGATTTAAAGCCTCTTGATCTTAAAGGGTAATGTCTTTAACTGATAAAGGTAATTATAGTCACTTTTGCTGCAAAACCCCAATGTAACAGATTTCAGTGTCCATATAACTGTGTACTTTAGTAACATCTTAATCTGATCACTCATACCAGATTCCACCAAAGATTTTTAAAATTATTTTTAAACTCATTATTTTATTGAAAAATATGGTATCTGTCATCTTGGTAATATGGGGCATTTTACATGATTATGTCTAATAAATTTGCCCCATGATGAGTCTTAGAGACAAACATAAGCTTATGCTAAATTCTCCAGTCTGGAATCAGTTGATCTTTTTCCCCCTCTGTCTTTTTCTCTCCTCCCTTCTTTCTCTTTTCACCTTAGTTTCTCTCCCTCTCCATCACTCTCCCTTCCTCAGCCTTTTTTACGTGGAAGAGGAAATCAATAATAGAGCTACATTTAAAAATAGGTTTTAATGAATTTTAAGAGAGAGATCTTCAGTTAACTTACTTTTAATGTGAGTTTTCAACTTTTCCTTTGTCACTGCTAAAGATATTACTGATGTTGTCAACATCTATTCTTTAGTTCTTCACTTGCTCTGAAGACAAAAATGAACTACTCACAGAATTATTACTAAATAGCACTAAGTTTATTCCTTATATAACTAGGTTGCCTGATATTGTTTCATTTCTTGGTTTTATTAAATGTATTTGATCTGAATTCAGATTCCTTTTGTATTCTCTGTTCTTTGTTCTCTTTTTCTCAATTCTTTGGAAGTGAGTGTTTTTTTATAATTCCATTTTTTATCTTCTTTGTTTGCTTTTTAGTTAGAACTGTTATTTTAGTGGCTACCTTAGGGTTTATAGTATGCACATTTAACTTATCCCAGTCTACCTTCAAGTAATACACCACTACAAATAATATACCACTTTAAGTAATACAGCACAAGTACTTTTCACTGCCCTATGGAGGCTTTTGGATACTGTTTCCTGGAATCATTTCAAATAATTTTTTCCCTCACCTCCATATTTCCCTCACTTGAATGTGCTCTCAGTACTCTACTGAATACTCGAAAGGACCTTCTGTCAATCTCCAGGGCTCTCGCTCAGTATAGCTCTCTCCCCTCCAGTAGTGTGCCTTTGTCTCTCCGGAATCTCATCTCCATTTCTTCATCTAAGAGAGCCCACTGGGCTCCTCCTGGGCTCCTCCTTACTCTACAGCTTGGAAACTCGCCCAAGGCAGCAAGTTGGACAACCATAGGACTCACGCCATCTGTTCCTAGACACTCAGGGATCGCTGTCCTTTGTTGCCTAATAGCCAGTGTCTTGAAAAATCGTTTCATTTATCTTTTCCAGTTTTTAGTTTCATGCTAGATGGTAAATTCAGTTCTTTATTCCATCTTGGCCAGAAAAAGCCCATATTCTTCTTAATATTTAGACAAAATAAACTAGTCTTGACTTTCTTTATGTTTGATACACTTTAAGTTTTTGATTCTTTAGCATTTAATGTTTATTGCTCTAAAAATAAAGGCAGCGGAGCTTCTGTTTCTCCTTTATTTAAAAAAAAAAAAAAGTAGGGGCCGGCTGAGTGGCGCGGTGGTTAAGCACTGGCTTGGGAAGCCAGCGGCCCCAGTTCGGGTCCCACATGTGAGGGCCAGTGAAACTGCCCTCAAAAAAAAAAAGTATACGTATAATAGTTCATCGACATTCACATAAAATTGGTCCCAACTGATACCATAACCTGCATATGCTTAAGTCCCTTGTATAGAATGATGTAGTATTTGTATATAACCTACGTACATCTTCCCATATACTTTAAATCATCATCTCTAGATTACTTATAATACCTAATACACTATAAATGCTATGTGAATAGTTGTTATAATATATTGTAATGGAAGTAATGACAAGAAAAAATGTCTGTACATATTTAGTACAGACCATCATAGGCCTAACTTACATAGTACATGTCAGCAGCAACATAACTTTTTTTTTGTAATAATTTTAATTCTCAGATAGTTGAATCCATGGATGAAGAACCCACGGTACAGAGGGCTGACTGCAAATACCCTTTTTATCAAATTAAACATGACACATCAGCTTCATTTTCTTAGAAACATCCCTTTAAACAAAAACAAGATATATACAGTTGGATTCCTTGTTTATTTTTAACTGGCCCATCAATAGCGTATAGCATTTGAAGGACAAAAGTGATAGTGGAAGGAGTAGAAGTTGGGATGCAGTTATAACCACATTTTATAGAAGATTTGAATAATGATTTTAAATATTATTCATGTTTGAATAAATAATAACAGTGATAGACTTATGTGCTAGTTTGCTAGGGCTGCCATCATGAAGTACAATGGACTGGGTGGCTAAAACAACAGAAATTTAGTTTCTCACAATTCTGGAGACCAGAAGTCAGATTGAGTTGTTGGCAAGGTTGGTTTCTTCAGAGGGCCCAAGGTTGGTTTCTTCAGGGGGCCATGAGGGAAGGATCTAGTCTAGGCCTTTCTCCTTGGCTTGTAGATGCCCTCCTTGTCCCTGTGTCTTTATATTATCTTCTGTAAATGTCTGTATCCAAATTTCTTCCTCTTATAAGGACACCGGTCCTGTTCGATTAGGGCCCACCCTAATGGCCTCATTTTAACTTGATTACCTCGTTGAAGATCCTGTCTCCAAATAGAGTCACATTCTGCGATACAGGGGAATTAGGACATACTTCAGTAAGATTAATTAACCCTTTAGGATTTGGATAGTCTGGGATTACAGAAATAGAAGGCATTATCTTTAGTCTAATTAAAACTGGACATATATATGACATTAAAGGAAAGGTTCTAATCTTGCTTTTCTATTCATTGTCAGTGTATTTATTTTTTAAGGATTTTATTGGGGAAGGGAACAGTGTTGGGGACTTGGGGAAAGGGAACATTGTGTTTTCCCATGCCCCATCAACTCCAAGTCAAGTTGTTGTCCTTCAATCTTAGTTGCGGGTGTGGGGGGCGGCATAGTCTACCGTCCCATGCTATAGTCGAACTCATTATCAGTTTGATGACTTGAAGCAGATAACATTTCTCCATATCTGTTTCCTCAACTGTAAAATGGCTGTTATATCCAGCATATATGGTTGTGAGAATTAAATAAGAATACGTATGGTGGGGCATCCCACCCCCTCTCATAAGAGAGCTGTACTTTCGCTTCAATAAAAATCTTTGTTCCTCTGGAAAAAAAAAAAAAAAAAGAATGTGTATATTGACACTGTGCTTATAAGGACGTAGATACATACATATATGGTCTTATTATTAATGTAGTTAATTTGCAGGGATAAGGAAAGCAGGAATATGCAAGATCCAGAGGTGGAATTCAGCATAATAGATTTGACTGTTGGTGAGGGAAACTAGTCTGATTGAGATGGAGGATTTATATTAGCATAGTGGTTTCATTCCATGTCAGATATCCCTTAAAGGCTCTTCAAGGATGGACAAGGGGTACTTGGTTGGGAAGGGAAGAAGGAAAGCCAGTTTTAACCAGAGCTGCTCTTGTTTTCATCAGTTTTACATACTGAGAATTGGGTTACAATAAAAGGTTGAAAATCCCTGTTTGGTGGTACTAAGCTATCAGATGGTTAGGTATATGAAAGTGACTCTTTAGTAATTCAAAGTAGATGTTAACGAAATGAGTGAAGTGTAAACCTTTCTATATTTAAGAGCAGTTAATCAAAGTAATGTTGAGTCAAGGTTAGGATCTTGTCTGATTATGAATACTGATTTAAAAACAGAGCAGTGTTGTGTTAATGAATTTCCCAAAATTGACCATATTTGCAAATGGTTGATGAGACAATGAAGATGCACAGAATCGGGGAGTCTGATTAATCTTGTGGCAAAGGCATCTGCAGAGGCTTCAAAATGGATATTCAAGTCTGTAGGAATGATGGACTTAAAAAAGAAAGTGTCAGTCAGACATTGATATCAGCGAGCTGATAGAAATGAATGGTAGGTGTTAGTAGATAGTAGGAGCTTATGCTCTGAAAAAGTTGTTATAGATGAGTAGCAAAATTTTCAAGTGATGAAAAAACAATATAACCCAGTAATTAGAAAATGGCAGTACAGAATAAAGGTGTTTTCCATGGTGATCCCTACCATTTAGTCAAAGAAGGGAATAAGGAATAGGAGTGGGCTTTGCATCCATTAGAGAGACAGCTAAAGTAGACTAACTATTCCTTGTCAAACCAAATTACCCGTGAGGTAAAGAGATCCAGGCAAGAAGTATGACTGTTTAGAATAAAGATTCATTCTATAGAAAGGGAGGTCCTCAAAAGATAATAAAGAAGCCATAAGAAAAACTTGATAGAAAACAGAGAATAAGGTTAGGGGCTCAGGTTTAGAAATTTGCATTAAGAGTGGATAAATAGTGCAGAGGATTAAAAATATGTTCGGCAGTAGAAAAAGAGATAGTAGTGCAGAAAGAGAGAACACAGGAGATTCCTTTTTTTTTTTTTTTTCTGGAATTGCGTTAAGTTAAAAGGGATGTCTAGGCACAGACACACTGGGATTAATGAAATTTGATATCACATCTGTAGGTCATATTTTCCCTGCATGTTCACAATTTTAAGAACTCTCAGAAGCAAGCTAAGGTATCCTCTGTATGGAAATTATCCTCTACAGTCCTGCTCAGCCCTTGTAGGCCTCTGGTAGAATTATGACATTGCTTTAACGTAGGTAGGAAGAGATAGGAAGACTAAAAGACAAAATCGTATCGTAATACCATACCTTAACAAATAAGAGTGGGTACAATTCTTATAATTATTGTATTGAAGACATTCTATCGCATATTCTTTGGGCATACCTTGATAACCCCTAAAAATACAAAGATGAATAAGATCTTGTACTCACAGAATCCAGGGTGTATTGATTCAGTTAAACATAAGAATAAACTGCTTAATTTCTACTTCCTTCATCCTAATACCCTTGAATATGTTTTATTTAGTGGTAGAAGATGACGAAGACGACTTTCCCACAACACGGTCTGATGGAGACTTTTTGCATAATACCAATGGCAACAAGGAAAAGGGTAAGTAGCACATTTCTGCCTCTTGGCTGGATAAAATACACTTTGTAATATGTAATAATTAACTATATAACAAGAATAATTATCTAATTGAGTAATTTTTAAAAAGCTGTCGAAATTGAATCTTCCAGAAAATGATATGTAGGTAAAATACACATTCTGACATTAAATAATTCCGCTAATTATGTAAAAAAAGATTCATTCTGAATTCCAGACATTGGCCTACTTACTTCAGCAATATTTGTGAGAATCACTTTCCAGAAAACTGAAAAGGTTTATTTCCTAGTGGGGAGCACTAGGAAATAGAGTAATAGAACTGAACTGTTTCTTTAGAATGTAATTCTTTCTGTTTAATGTTCTTTTCACACTCCACTTGATAAACTGGTGTTGAAAAGTATGTTATTGTATTGATCAGCATTGTTAAAGGAAAATTACTGAACTAGCTCTAATTTCACAGCACAATTGTTTATAGACCCAGGAACAAAGTGGCGTATTTCATATTACTAGTTCATTAATTGTTGCTTAGATAGAATTCTGAATTGTTCGTTTAGAAAGCTGTGATTTGTGACAAAATGGATGAATCTGAAGGACATCATGCTAAGAGAAATAAGCTAAAGACAAATACTGCATGGTATCACTTATATGTGGAATTTTAAAACAAAACCAAACAAATTAGAGACCTGTGATTAATAGTTCTTCTGTTTTGACATATCCTAAGAAAAAGCTGGAGTGGATGCCTAAAATTTTTTAAGTTACAAATAAAGCCTTTGTAAAAAATAAGTTAATCTAATTATTATTTTTGCTGCAGTTATGAAAGAAAACAACATAAAATATGTGACTATGGCATATTTTCAAATAATTTTTTAAAACTGTTACATGCATGGAAATAATTTTTTGTTTCAGAAATCATGGAAATTTCCATTATTGATACTAAAATTTAATGCTTTTTCTCCCCTACCTTTTCCTTCTTTCCTCTTCTTATTTCTTATTTTCATCATGGCTCTCTACTGTTTCCTTATAACCTACCCCTCTCCAATCTTGCAAAATACTAACTTCTTACTACAAAGTTGTCTTTATGACTTGGGACTGAAATGTTGAATCTTATCATCTAGATTTATATATCTTTATGGAATTAAAGGCTTATTCTGGGAAAGTTCTTTTTGTTACATTTTAATTTCACAATGAAGAATGTACTTTATTCCTTTTTTTTTTAGCTGAGCCATCCTGCCACCTGTTGGCAGCTCAACAGCAACTCAGCTCAGGCTGGCATTGAACCGCTGTGCTGAGAGCTCAGCTCGCACTCTTGAGCGAGCTCTTAACCAACTGAGCCACTCGGCCGGCCCTAATAATGTACTTTTAATGGAAAAAAAACTTTCAAAAAAATTCCTTTATTTTGAGTATTGGGGAAATTATGGAACGAAATTAAAACTTCAGGTCCAATCTTCCATTCCACATACTCTCAGTTACCACACGTACATTCTTCAAAAGAGAATGGAAGCTTATTTCCTATAGAAATTGGACTGGAGAATTCTAGATTCAGGAATACCTGGCACAGCAAAAGATACGTGTATTGACTTATCAATAAAATTTACACACCGATTATTGAAATCTAAGAGTGTTACTATTCTTATCTCCAAGAACTCTGGAAGCCAGGGACTATGAGAGTTTGTATACTGAAAGATGCAATCTCCAGCTCCCTCTTCTTACTCTGTTTCCAGAATACCTATCAATCAGACATACATTTTCTGATACAGAATTAGAAGGTAACTCTGCAGACACTGAAAGACACAGAGAAAGAAGGAAAGACCTATAAATAAAGATTTTTGAGGGTACCCCATGAAAAAGCTATCTTGTCCTCGATGAAGTCCACTAGTTTAAAAGCCCTGCTGGTACATACAGTGTTTCCAGTACCTAACTCTTAAATGTAAATAGTTAGCCAGATCTCCAGACATTTGAGGAAAGCCTCCAACATTTCTTTTTTTTTTTTTTTTTTTTTTTTTTAAACTTGATTGGGGAGCAGTGTGTTTTTCCAGGACCATCAGCTCCAAATCAAGTAGTTGTTTCAATCTAGTTTTGGAGGGCACAGCTCAGTGGCCCATGTGGGAATTGAACTGGCAACCTTGGTGTTACGAGCCTGTGCTCTAACCACCTGAGCTAACCAGCCACCTCCAACATTTCTTGAAAAGAGGCTCGAAACCAAACACTACAGGACAGGGTTATTACTGTCATTTAGAGAAATATACTACACAAGATGTCTCCATAATTTTTTTAAATCATGGGTCATGTTTTAAGTACGCTTCTGGAATTCACTGTCTAAAAAAATCCCTTTCTTTGTGTTGATAGAAATGAACTCTTGTTACTCACCATAGATGGAAAGGAACTTCCTATGCCTAACCTCTAGAAATAAGTTAATGAGAATTTTTGTGTATAACATGGTAATGTAAGCAGAACATGTAGTCTTTAAATCTGGTACAACTTGTGATTAGGGTAGTCTGTGATTAGAGTATGTCATTCATCTCTGAAATACTGACAGGGTCTTAGTGCTAGGTCTTAGTGGCATCTTTAAAACACTGTAATGAGGCTCACCACTAGGGCTATCATTAAAGATTAGGTTTACATAACATTGTGATAGTGAGTATGTTAAAGTTTTAAAAACTTAGAACTAGCTTGCCAACCTGCTAGTAAATAGGAAGTACTATAAGAATAGGATTGGGGTGGCAGCAGTGAAGACTAAAACTTACAGAGATTCTGAGCTGAGAAGAAAGGCAATTAAAGTAATTTGAAGATTAGATCAGAGAAATTTTTGAATGAGAAAACACCTTTCTTAGGTTAAAAACCTCAGAGTTCTAGATCATGGTGAAAGAACTGTTTCCTCAATCTTCTGTGAACAAATTTCTTATTTACCTCTAATGTAAATTTTCGTCTGTTGTTTTATACCATTTTAAATTTTTTTTTTTTTTTTTTGAGGGCAGTGTCACTGGCCCTCACATGTGTGACCAAACCAGGGCCACTGGCTTCCCAAGCCAGTGCTTAACCACCGCGCCACTCGGCCGGCCCTATACCATTTTAATTTATATTTCTAGAGACAGAAGGGGAGATTTTATAATAAGAAAAGGGTCAATCCATCGAAAAGCCATAATAATTACACACATAGTTGCTATAACACAAAGTTCCAAAATATATGAAACAAAAACAAATGAAGAGAAAAAAAGCAATGCTAATTCAATAGTAATATTTTGAGACTTCAGTACTCAACTTTCAGTAATGGGTAGAACAAGTAAAAAAGGTAACAAGGAAATAAAATACTTGAATAGTATAAACAGACCTAGTAGACATCTAAGAACACTCCACCCAGCAATAGGAGAATATGTGTTCTCAATTGCACATGGAACCTTCTTCGGGATAGACCTTATGCTTGGCCATAAAATAAGCTTCAATTAATTTAAAAGGATTTAAATCATACAGAATATGATCTCCGACCACAGTGGACTGAAATTAGAAATCAATAACAGGTTTGTGAAATAACAAATATGTAGAAATTGACACACTCATCAAAGTGTGGGTCAAAGAAGAAATACTGTGGGGTGAATGAAAGCAAAATACAACACACCAAAATTTATGGGCTGCAGCTAAAGCATACTTAAAGGGCAATTTATAGCCAGAACACTTTTATTAGAAAATAAAGAATCAAAAAGCAATAGAGAAAATCAATGAAATTACAAATTGGTTCTTCAAAAAGATAAAACTGGGGGCCGGCAGAGTTGCGCAGTGGTTAAGTGCTGGCTGGGGAAGCCAGCGGCCCTGGTTCGGGTCCCACATATGAGGGCCAGTGACACTGCCCTCAAAAAACAAACAAACAAAAAAAACAACTGATAAACCTTTACATAGTCAAGAAAAAAATGGAAGAGACTCAGATTACTAAAATCAGAAATGAAAGGAAGGACATTACTACTGACTTTATAGAAATAAAAAGGGTTATAGGGGAATGCTATGAACAAATGGATGCCAGCAAATTTGATAACTTAGATGAAATGGGGAAAAGTCCAAAAACTGTTGAAACTGATTCAATAAGAAAATGCAAATAGACCAATAATAAATAGATACAATTAGTAATAAAAAAAAGCTCAGGTTCAGATGGTTTCACTGGTGAGTTCTACCAAACATTTAAAGAAGAATTAATACCAGTCCTTCACAAATTCTTTCCAAAAATAGAATGGGAGGCAAGTTTTACCTTGATACCAAAATCAGACAAAGATATCACAAGAAAAGAAAACTGCAAGTCTGTATCTCTTATGAATATACATACAAATCCTCAATAAAGTACTGGCAAACTGAATCCAGCAACATATAAAAAGGATTATACAAGGCCGGCCTAGTGGCACGGTGGTTAAGAGCTGGCTTGGGACACTAGCGGCTCCGGTTCAGATCCCACATACCCACATATGAGGGCCAGTAACACTGCCCTCTAAAAAATAAAAAATTAAAAGGATTATACACTATGACCATATGGAATTTTTCCCAGAATGCAAGGTTAGTTTAATATTCAAAAATCAATTAATAATCATGTCAACAGAATACAAACCAAAACCAGTTATCTTTTTGGTAGATGCTGAAGATGATCTGACAGAATCTAATGCCCTTTCATGATAAAACCTAGGAAAGGACACCCTGATAAGAACGTATCAATGAAAACCCACAGTTAACATCACACTTACTGGTAAAAGATTGAATGCTTTCCCTCTAAGGTCAGTAACAAGACAAGCATGTCCATTCTTGCCAACTATCTTTATACACTAGCAATGAACAATGTGAAAATAAGTAACCAATTTCACTTATAATAGCATCAAGGGTTAAATACTTAGGAATAAATTTAACAAAAGAAGTACAAACTTTATACTCTGAAGACTATATAGCATTATGAAAATATTAAAGAAGACCTAAGTAAATATAAAGATACCATAATATGAATATTAAGAATTCAGTATTCTCCCAGTTGACCTATATAAATTCAATGCAGTCTTTACCAAAATCCCAGGTAGGTTTTTTGCAGAGATGGACAAGCAGATCCTTAAACTCATATGGAAATGCAGATGACGCAGAATAGCTTAAAACAGTCTTGAAAAAGAACAAAGTAAGAGGATTCACACTTATGATTTCATAACTTACTACAAAAGCAACCATGAAGTGTGATACTGTCGTAAGAAGAGACATAAAGATCAGTGTAATAGAATTTAGAGTCCAGAAATAAAACCTTATATTTACAGTAAATCAGTTTTTCACAAGAGTGCTAAGGCAATTCCATGAGAAAAAATGGTCTTTTCAACAAGTAATGCTGGGCAGCAGGATATCCATATGGAAAAGAATGAAGTTGAACCCCTACTTTACACCAAATACAAAATTAACTCAAAATGAATCAAAGAGCTAAAACTATAAAGATCTTAGAAGAAATATAGGAGTAAATCTTAATGACCTTGGGTAAGGCAAAGCCTTCTTAGATATAAAAACAAAAGTAGAAGTGAAAAAAAAAAACGAACAAGATAACCCCTAAAATGGGAGACAACATTTGCCAGTTATATATCTGATAAAGGATTTGTATCTAAAATATAGAAAGAACACTTACAAATCTATAATACAGACCAATATCTCAATTTAAAAATGGGCAAAATATCTGAATAGACATCTCTCCAAAGATGTACAAATGGCCAATAAGCACATGAATAGGTCCTCAACTTTATTAGCCGGCAGGAAAATGCAAATCAAAACCACAATGAGATAACACTTCACACCTACTAGGCTAGCTATAATCAGAAAGAGAAATAACCAGTGTTGGTGAGGATGTGGAGAAATTAGAACCCTTTCATACACTGCTGGTGAGTATGTAAAATTGTGCAGCTGCTTTGAAAAACAGTTTTGCTGTTCCTCAACAGGTTAAACATAGAGTTACCATTTGACCTATCAATTCCACTGCTAGGTATTCAGGAGAAATGAAAACACAACATCCATGTAAAAACTTGTATATGAATGTTCATTGCAGCATCATTCGTAACAGTCAAAAAGTGGAAATAACCCAAACTGCTGATCTACAAATGAATGGAAATGTCATATAAGCATACAATGAAACGTTTTTTTGGCCATGTATAAGAATGATGTACTGATACCTGCTATAACATGGATGAACCTTGAAAATAGGCTAAGTGGGAGAAGCCAGTCACGAAAGACCACTGATTGTCCATATATTTGAAATATTCAGAGGCAAATCATAGAGGCAGAGAACAGATTAGTGGTTGTCTGGGGCTGGAGGTGGGTGGGGATAGGATTGGGGAAGATGGGAAGGGGTTGGGGCCGGCCAAGTGGCGCATTGGTGAAGAACTGGCTTGAGACGCCAGCGGCCCCGGTTCGGATCCCACATATGAGGGCCAGTGACACTGCCCTCTACAGCTAAGATGGTGAACAACAGCTCCACCTGGAGCTGGGCTGCTGTGAGTCCCTGGGATGGCATAGCTGCAGTCCCTGCTGCAGTAGGCTGCCATAGGCTACAGTGAGTGGCTGGCAGCCGCTCTGGACTGCCAAGAGCCACTGTGAGCGGCCGTCCAGAGACCAGCAACCAATCTGCCTCACCCAAGAAGAGCACAATGATGATACCAACATGGGCCAATGAAGCAATGTCCTCCACAACTAGACTGAAGAATAAAAGGACAGCAACTTTTCTGTTCCCCTTCTCCGGTTCCCCAACGCTGTTCCCCTCCCTCAACTCCCCAATAAAATCTTTTTTAAAAAAAGTTCTATTGCAGTGGTTTCGTATTAGCTCATAATAGTGTAAGATATCATGTTCTCTTGTTTGCATCTTGTGAGTTTTAAGAGTTTTCATTTCATTCAAAGGCTAATAAATATTGTAAAATGTTAACATAATTATTTAATGTGTACATTGATCCTGGACTTAAATTTGGCCATTTATTTAAAATTTTTATATTGCCTTATTCAATTCTGCAGTTTATCAGATATTTTTTAAATTCTAGGTTTCTCAAAATGTAATATAGTTTTTGCCATAATTAGGTCTTGCTCTAAGCTGTCAGAATATTACTGTTATAGTATTACTACTCCTACTACAGAATTCACTGGGTACAGCACAGCAAATAGATTTCAGGAAATAGAATCCAGAAAAAAGGACTTGAAAGTGCATATAGTGCCACAAGCTTCTTTGCTCATAAAGTATGGATGAAAATTTTTAAATGTTGGTCAACAGGAGGGAAATTATATTTCAGAAGACAGCTCTGACTTACTAATTTTCTGAACATTTTCTAACTTTACGTTATAGTGAAGAATTATTTCTTCATTAGAAAGATTTTCAGTGGATAACTTTCTTTTTCAGTATTTCCACAGGTAACACCAAAAGGAATTAATGGTATAGACTTTAAAGGGGAAGCCATAACTTTTAAAGCAACTACAGCTGGAATCCTTGCTACACTTTCTCATTGCATTGAACTAATGGTAAAACGTGAGGACAGCTGGCAAAAGAGACTGGATAGGGTAAGACTGCTTTTTCTTCCTTTTAAAAACTAATCAGATTTTATTTAAGTTTTATATATGGATTGAACATTTAAGCCAAACTAACTTCTTATGGAAAAATCCATTGGTGATGATAGAAGAAGCAGGTGTTACTATTCCTCTGAAGCTTTATGAGCATCTTAAACTCATTTTCCTAATGAGACTCACCAGTTGAGTATACAGTTACTGTACAGTATGCATTCCTGACAGATTTTAATATAAAAAATTTTATAATGTTAATAGTAATGCTTTAGAATGGAAGTGATGAGCCATTTAACATTACCTAGCTTTATTGTGTGATATGTGAAACTGAATTTAAGTTATATGAACTATTAGTAACTTAAACACCAATTTATAAAGTTAAGCATCAACTTATTGCATTCGTACATTATGCTGTTCATTTGCTTTCTGTTCACCTTTTCTGACCTTTGTTTAAACTGCAGTACTGATAATAATATTACAATATGAATCTTTAGTTTCTAGTGTGAAGTATGGCTTAGTGAAAACTTCCATTTATTATTCAACATTTGTAAAATAGTAAAATGTTAGAACTAAAACATACATTGGAGAATCTAGTTCTAGTCCATTACCATCATTTTTTTTTTTCAGCTGAGCCATTCTGCCACCTGTTGGCAGCTTAGTGGCAGCTCAGCCCGGGCTGGGCATCGAACTGCTGTTGCTCAGAGCTCAGCTCACACTGTTGAGCGAGCTCTTACCCAACTGAGCCACTCGGCCGGCCCCAGTGCCATCATTTTATAGAAGGACCTGAAGTCCAGAGACTTGTCCAGAAGTATTAAGTAGTAGGGTTGGAAGAATTTACTCTCTACTGTATTTCAGCTTGGATACTAGGCCAGACATCAGCCAGAATCTTCTCATTCATAAGGGTGTCATATTGCTTACAGTTTTTTAAGCTCTTATCAGTTTGAGCAGGACACTAAGGAAAGCAGTGTCATCACTGATGTAATGGCAGAATGGCCATAGGATTTGAATATCACTGTGTATTTAAGAAGGTCCCTATGTTTAGAAGAAAAAAGAATTATTCAGAATTCTCAAGCACAGGTAACAGTAAGCCCTATTGCCTAGCAGCCAATATGTATTCTTTGAAAACAGGCAAAGAAAACATTCTTTTAAGATACAAACATTTCATTATTATTCTGGAGTTGAACTATTCTGTATTCAAAGATTTCAGCTCTATACCAGTGTGTATCAAATTGAATTTTTAGAAAATTCCTTGTGCACACAAACAAGTAATGTAATGAGAAAACAGGACAACCCCTTAAATCTATTAGACTGATTGTTCAAGAGAATCATCCAACTCATCCCAACCAGCTTATTTAAAATTTTTTTTTTTTAGAGGGCAGTGTCACTGGCCCTCACATGTGGGATCCGAACCCGGGCCACCGGCTTCCCAAGCCAGCGCTTAACCACCACGCCACTCGGCCGGCCCCCAACCAGCTTATTTAAAACCTTTGGTCTTTATTTTTTTTATCTTTCACTAAGGATATCTTTTGTCATATCTAACCACACTGCCTGAAAAAATTCTGTTCATTTTAAATGTTTGCTTATATTAATAGACTCACATGTGTGTAATTTCACATGCTTTTTTACCTCCCCCTAAATCTTTTAAATAATAGTGCTGTGCTGTGTGTTTTTATTCATTTTTTTAATTAAAGTATGTTAATACATACAGTGAAATGCATCAACCTTAAGTGTACTGCTTGATGATTTTTGTACATTGGTATATGCCCCTGTAACCACTCTCAGATCGAGATACAGAATTTCTATAGCACCCCAAAAGGTTCCCTCATTCCCTTGCCTAATCATACCACCGCTGTAAGCGGTGACCACCGTTCCAACTTACAGGATCACAGATTAGTTTTGTCTGTTCTTGGACATCATATAAATGGAATCATACAATGTATACTCTTGTGTCTGTCTTTTTTTTCCCCCTCAACATGGACTGTGAGATTCATTCATGTTTTTACATTTAGTGATAGTTTATTCTTTTTTATTATTGTATAGTATTTCATTGTATGACTTCAATTTGATTCTCTGTTTTTCCTCTTGATGGACATTTAGGGTTTTTATATTTGACTATTGTGAATAAAGCTGCTGTGAACATTCTTCTACATGTCTTATACATATGCACTCATTTCTCTCGGGCATGTCCCTAGGAATACACTTGTTGATTCATGGGGCACATGCTTAGTTTTAGTGGATATTAGCAAATAATTTTCTGAAGTGGTTATGTCAGTTTAAACTCTCACCAGCAATAGATAAGAATTCCAGTTACTCTTCATTTTTGACAACACTTGGTACTGTTTTTTTTTTTTTTTTTTTTTTTTTTTTTTTTTGAGGGCAGTGTCACTGGCCCTCATATGTGGGACCCGAACCAAGGCCACTGGCTTCGCAAGCCAGCGCTTAACCGCCCTGCCACTCGTCCGGCCCGGTACTGTCATTTTTTTATGTGTGTTTTTTAATTTTTAACCATTCTGGCAGGTCTGTAGACCCACTTTTCTCTTGAGTATACAAAAAGCACTTCATCTTTGGATCTAATGAACTGATTTATTGATGTGCATTAGTTTTGTTTCAAACAGTATTTGGAAATAGTTAGCTTTGTATGAGTTCAGTGTAGACATTTTAGCCCTTAAATATTTAAGGTAAGTCATTTGAATTATGCCATTCAGCTCTTTACAAGATTGTTGGACTTTAGTATCAAATTTGATGCAGTGCAGCCCATTGTAGAAATAAGTTTAAGATTAACCAGCCTTTTTCTTTTAAGTGTTGACCTTCAGCTTTTTTAACCTTTTAGAGTTGTAGACAGTGTCTATAAAAGGAGAGGGATAAAGTAGAAATCTAAGCTCTTTTTCAGCTCTAAAATAGTTCTAACCAGCAGTAGGAAAGTGTAAGAAATGTATCTTTCTTAGAATTAGTTTAGCATTTATTAATTCCATTTGTTGAATTATTTTCTTCCTGGAATCCATTACACTTCTTTCTTTATAACAAAATAAATATTGCTTTTATTGGGGGGAAACAAACACATGAATATATTGTAGACATTTCTCTGGTACTAATTTATCTTTTTAAACATGTAGATACTTTGATAGTTACTTTATCTATTTAAATACATAATCTACCTATTAGATGATCTTAGTGGTGATTAAAATGGTAGTTTGTGTGTAATATGTAGCCTAGAATAAAGTGTTTCTTGGGCACAATAATACTCATTTTTCATAGGAGTGGAGTTATTTTTTGGCCAAATAGTAAAATTTTGGTGAAATTCAGAGAAAATCCCCACTTCAAAAGATAAATTTTTCCCTTGCTTTCTTTTAAAAATAGGAAGCTGAAAAAAGAAGAAGATTAGAAGAAGCATACAAAAATGCCCTGACAGAACTTAAGAAAAAATCGCACTTTGGAGGACCAGATTATGAGGTATGGAGTTATATTTTGATGTTGGAAAGAGAGACACATAAGCCATATCTGTCACAAAAGTGATTAATTTTTTAATAATACTTTTTAACCTTTAAATATTCTAAATATATAATTCTTTAATATTTATTTTAATTAAATGTATATTCCATAATATGTAAAGGCTAGGCTTACTCTAAAATAGATTTTTTTTTTTTATTGCCTACAAAGTTGAGTATAGGCTTTAAAGGTGCATTATTAGGCCTGTTCTCTTTATAGGACAAGTTTTTATCTCACTTGTGAGGATAACTTTTAATGTTACCTTCTAACTAGTTTCTTTTAAATAAAAGCAACCAGTGGAGGAAAAACCTGAGTACTTAATACAGACAAAAGGTTTTAGGCTGTGCTATATTATTGTGAGGTCTTATCTGCAGCAGAGCAAGAGCTGTTCCGATTGCCTTGACTCCGTGTTTGAAAATGTGTGAAACGGGCTGACCAAGTGGCGCGGTGGTTAAGAGCTGGCTTGGGAAGCCAGCAGCCCCGGTTCGGGTCCCACATATGAGGGCCAGTGACACTGCCCTCGAAAAGAAAAGCTGGGAAAATGTGTGAAACCAACTTCTTTCTCTTTTTGTTTATTTGTTAAGCAATTAATAAAACCTTCCTCTTCGTGTACACACGCATATTAAAATTTTGTAAGTTATTTTTCTACCGTGTTTCTTTAGAGATGACAAGTGTAAGAAATGTATCTGGTAATGGTCATTAATATTGTTGATATTCCTAAAAAGAACATTTTTTAAATGGAGCAGCAAGGAGTATTATTAAGACAGAAGTAGGATGATAAAATAGTTATAATTAGGTTATATTTAAGAAAATAGAAGAAAAGTTTCTTGCCATTTTTATTCTAGAAAGGAAAAAAAAGCTATTGACTATTTTTATGTTGGAATTGATTGAGGGGAAAAAAGTTGCTATTTTGACTTTTTAATGTTGAAATTAAGGAAAAATAAAGAGGTGGTATTAAATGAATATCTTTTATGATGAAGTTGATATCTAACTGTGGAAATCCATGATGATAAGTCTTGAGCTATAATATTTTAAAATCATTAAACTGTCAGTTCATTTCTTCTGGAATGTAAAAAATTATGTAATTAGTTATTCCCTGAGGTTTTAAAAACTAAATGACCAGAACATAAGCTATTTTAATTTTTATTCTGAAGCTAAGCAGATTGTTTTGCTATTTTAGGTTTATTTGGGGTTAAGATTTCGTTCTTCTTTATGGCCAAATAATACTCCATTGTATAAATGTACCACAAATTCTTAATCCAGTCATCTACCAGTGGGCATTTCGGTTGTTTCCATGTCTTGGCTATTGTGAATAGGGGTGCATATGGATGGACTAGAGAACATTATGCTAAGTGAAGTAAGTCAGACGGAGAAAGACAAATACCATACGATTTCACTTATATGTGGAATCTAAAGAACAGAGTAAATCAGGAAGCTAAACAGAAACAGTCTCAGAGATATAGAGAAAAAACTGATGGTTGCTAGATAGGAGAGGTGTGGGGAGGAGGGAGAAAGTGAGGGGATTAGAAAGTACAAATTGCTAGCCACAGTATTGTCACAGGGATACAAAAGACAGTTTGGGGAATATAATCAATAATGTTGTAAAGATTTTGTAGGGTGTCAGATGGGCACTTGTCTTATTAGGGAGACCATTTCATGGAAGGTGTAGATGCCTGACCATTGTGGTGTACATCTGAAGCTAAGCTAAATAATATTGAATGTCAACTATAATTTAATAAACATATAGTCACAGAATGTGGAGTACAGCATAGGGAATGGAGTCAATGGAATTGTAACAGCTATATACACTGTCAGAGGGGTAGTAGATTGGGGGAGGAGGGTTATCACTTTGTGAGGGGTATAAATGTCTAGTACATTGTTTTATACACCTGAAACTAATTTTTAAAAAAGGTTTATTTGGGGGGATACTCTCAACTTTCTTTTTTTTTTTTTTTAGCTGAGCCATCCTGCCACCTGTTGGCAGCTCAACGGCAACTCAGCTTGGGCTGGCCTCGAACAGCTGTTGCTCAGAGCTCAGCTCTCACTCTTGAGCGAGCTCTTAACCCACTGAGCCACTCGGCCGGCCCAGATACTCTCAACTTTTAAAAATTACCTTATTTTTTTCATATTATAAGTAAAAATAGATGTTTATTATAAGAAATTATAGAAAATACAAAAAAAACCTGTGTTTTTAATTTAAGAGTATATGGTACCAGTTTATTTTATACCAGAAATATGTGAGTTTAATTATATACTTGCCTCCATTTCTGTCAACACAGGTTTTCTTTCAGAGGCCAAAAGCAGGGTGGAGGGAGGAGGGGCCTCATATGAGGTATATGTGTTTACCAGAGACAAATAAAAAAAGAAGTAATGTTTTATTGATGTGATTTATGTTTTCTTAAAAAAATGTTTATCGATCATTTATCTTCTTTAATGACTCACTTGTACATGTCCCTTGACATTTTTTTTATTAGGATTCGGTGGTGTTTTTTCCACTATTGATTTAGACGTATAGGATAGGCTTTTCATTTTTCAATTATTTTCTTCCTGTTTTTAAAAAGTGTTTTTGTTGTTTTTTCTTTTTTTAGAAAAGTGTTTTGATTATTGGTTTTGCCACATAAAAGTTTTATACTTTCATGTAATTAATCCCTCAGTTTTTTGATATACTTATCTCTACATTTGGTACCATGTTTTAAAAAGCATTCTGTACTTTACTTCAAATAATTATTCGTATTTTCTTCTTTTTTTTTTGAGGGCAGTGTCACTGGCCCTCATATGTGGGACCCAAACCGGGGCCGCTGGCTTCCCAAGCCAGCGCTTAACCACCGCGCCACTTGGCCAGCCCAATTTTTTAATGATCTCTTCTAAATGAATTGTTACTATATCTGGATTTTTTTAAATTATGGTATAAGTTATGAGTCTTTTATTCTAGTGGTATTGAATAAGCCATCCTTTTCTACTCATTTGAAATGTACCACGCTCTTTTTTTTTACCTCCTCCTCCCCCCCCCCCAGGGTAGTGTCACTGGCCCTCATATGTGGAACCCGAACCGGGGCCGCTGGCTTCCCAAGCCAGCTCTTAACCACCGGCCCACTTAAATAAAGTAGGGCCTGTTTTTATGCTTATTTCCCTTTTATAGTTTTGAACCATCTATATTTTTTGTGTCAGTACTACACTTGCAAGGATTTTAGATGCAAATTTAAAATATGACTTTATTTTGGTTCTTATCAAACACTCATGATGTTCTAATTATTGAGCAAAGTTTAAATTTTCTGTCATCTGTAGACTCAGAAATTACTTTATAATCTTAAATCCATTCTTTAAGACTTACTATAATGCAAGCTACCGTGCAAGGAATGGGGGCTATTGCAAGGAACCTGGTAGACAAGGATCCTGCCTGAGGGCCCCACCTCACAGTATACTAATGGGAATATAGAGTCGGTAACAGGCAAATAGAGTAATGTACATTATAAAACACTTTTAACACCAGTAGGGATGGTTTCCCAAAGGAAACAATACCTTGGCTGAAACCTTAAGAATGAATAGGTTGGGCCAGCTGATGGCTCAGTTGGTTAAGAGCTCGCTCAAGAGTGCGAGCTGAGCTCTGAGCAACAGCAGTTCGATGCTGAGCTGCCAACAGGTGTCAGGATGATTCGGCTAAAAAAAAAAGAATGAATAGGTTGAGTAAATTTTAATCAGGCAAATAGCCTAGAAAGTCTGTTGCTTGTATGGGCTTGGAAGAAAGAAACATTTGGAGGCTAGAAGCAGAAGAGTGTTTTGCTACAGGGAAAGTGAAAGAACTTATCTGTGGAGCATGGAGCCCACCGAGAGGAGGGGATGGCTGGAAAGATCCACAAGAACCAGCACAGACCCTCAGGAACGGGTTTTAAGCAAACGGAGTTTTCAGATTGACAGTTTAGAAAAACCGTTCTTGCTTCCTGCAGTGAGGAGAATGGATTGAGATTGACAGTGGTGACAGGGGCTTGGAGACTTTTTCAGTATTACAGTGAGAATTGAAGATAGCCGACATTAGGATACGACAATAGGAATAGACATGGACAAATAAGACATCTGGAAAGTAGAATGGAAGGATGTAGTGATTGAATGGGGGAAAAGGGAGGAATCCAAGAACACGCCCAGGTTTCTGCCTTCGTCAGATGGTGTGGGGTAGGGAAAGAACAGACTTTATTTTATTTTATTTTATTTTTTGAAGACAGTGTCACTGGCCCACATATGTGGGACCCAAACCAGGGCCAAGCCAGCGCTTAACCACCACGCCACTCGGCCGGCCCTGGAAAGAACAGACTGTAGACGTGTTGCTTATGAGTTGAGATGGTCATCCAAGAAGGTCTGTGTGCTATTAGATGTAAGGATCTTAGGAGAGGGATGGACAGGCTGTGAATCTGGGCTTCCTCAGACGGTGAGTGAAGTCTGAGAAATGAGTAAGAATGCTGTGGGGAGAGGAAGTGTGGAATCCTGAAGAACACCCACATTTAAGAGAAGCAGAGGAAGGTGAGCCTACACAGGATTCCCAAAGAAGAGCACTTAGTAGAGAGGAAGTGGGACATCAGGAATTCGAGGGCAGCCATCTCTTCAAAGAGAGTCATTAGAAATGTTGCTCATAGGGCAGGTAAGATGAAGACTGTGAAGTATCCCATAGATTTAGTAATAAATATCTCTTTTCCTTGGTAAACACGTTAACAGGCTATTTTTCAGTTGTTTTTAATAAAGAAAATTTCATTGCTATTACTTTAGTTCACTCTCAGACTTCCCTTCAAAGGAAAAATGTACTCTTTTCGCCCAATTCATTTGTCAAATTGGAATTTTTTAAAATTAAATTTAATGGAGTGACACTGGTTAAGAACACAAGTTTCAAGTGTACCATTCTATAATAATATTATCTGTATATTGCATTGTGTGCTCACCACCCAAAAGTAGGATTTTTTAATGCTGTATTTCCCAGTTAGTGAACTCCTGATACTGACATGATTGCATACGTTGAATGAATATAGGTTTTAAAAGGGTAGATGTGATTATGGTCAGTGGAGTTTTAAAAATCATTAGAAAATATTTTTGAGGTCAGAGTAGATTTTGGATATTTTGTATTTTTCTCATTTCAACAGAGACCAAAGTGATAACTGCTGTCATTTGAGTGTCTTTGAAATGTTTTAGCTTTATAAAGGGAATCCTGCAGGGTGGATACCTCTGGAGTGTTGTCACTGTCCTTGATCATGATCCGACTGGTCATTAGGTGGTGAACCTAATGATAAGTCACTGAGAAATGTCCTGTTCTGAATGTATGTTGTAGTTCAATAAAGATTTTGTTTTCTTTTGTTTTGTTTGAAGTGGGTTGTGAGAGATTCCTCATAACTCTAAAAGAAACTATTACATTAAATCAAGATTTCTCATATGCCTGTGCCAAATTCACACCATAGTTCCTCCTACCCTTCCTGTGTGACCTCCAGTTGTGTCTAGATACTTTTTCATGGAGTAGAGATGACTTAGGGTTATGTCTGTCTGGGAATATTCCAGACAGACCAGCAATCATTCATATGTCATATTTTGTATATTTAAAAATTTAGGGAACCTTAAACCTCAGCCTACCATTTCAGCTTCCACTTTTACCATAATTCGAAGCTATTATTCAACTCACGGTCTACTTATTTGTTTTATCACAGCAGGAACATTCCTTGCTTGTTTCCATTTTGCTATTGTTCTTTATACTTTTCTGATACAGCTGAGTTTCCACTTGCAGTGGAATCACTTGGAGGACTTACTAAACATGCATATTCCTCACTCCGCCGAAGACCTGCTGAAAAGTAATTTCTGTGTATGGGAGCCTGGGAATTTTCATTTTAACACGTTCCCCAGGCTGTTGGAGAACCACTGCTCTGCCATCTAACCAGGCTTTCAGTTCAACTTTTCTTTCTCCGTGAAATAATTGTTTATGCTTAGGAAGACCTCCCTCAGAATTCCTATCTGTACTTCTCATTGCCTGTGGATCTTCGGTAACTTTGTATGTACCTTTCTGCACATTTATGTTGTTTCTGTGATAAGTACTCAAGTTATGCAGTAGGCTCCAAAACTCTGGGGTTAGAGCACTGGTCTTGTATAAGTACTCAAGTTACAAGTATTCAACTCTGCCACTATAGTATGAAAGCAGGCATATACAATACATACACAATACATAAATGAATGAGCATGATTGTATTCCAATAAAACGTTATTTTCATTTTATATAATTCCCACGTCATGAAATGTTACTTTTTTCTTTTTTTTCCAACCATTTGAAAATGAAATTCTTAGCTTAAAGGCCATACAAGAGTAGGCAGTGGACTGGATTTGGCCCATGGGCCGTAGTTCACCACCTCCCTACTCTAGATTATTGCCCTAACAATGCTGGTCAGTATACAGTAAGTATATGAGTACTGAGTGAGTGAATCGTTATAACCCTAATTCTGCACAGAGCATTAAGTTACTCATCTTTTTTATAATGTGACCTAGTGTGCTAACTGGTTCATAAATGTTTGTTGAGTCATTTTCGGCTTTCCTCTAAAATTGATGCCAGGGTTACCAGTGTTTTCCATTTTCTTAAATCAACTGCCTTTTTGCCCTATGTGTTTGAATAGGAAGGTCCAAACAGCCTAATTAATGAAGAAGAGTTCTTCGATGCTGTTGAAGCTGCTCTTGACCGACAAGATAAAATAGAAGAACAGGTATATCTATTAAAAATTACTAACACTGGGTATTCCTTGATGTATGTTATATCAACAGAATTTGAAAATCGTGAAACTGATGACCTAGAAAATGAACTGTGTCTACTTTGAGTCTCAAATGTAGAAGAATCTTTTTAAGTCACTTCCTTCATTGATCAATTTCCAAGCAATAAAAAGACCAATGATAATTTAAAGGAAGCATGAAATTAAATGAAAAGATTCTGCCTTTTCCCCTTGAAGTAGTCAACTTTATTATCATCCTGTTAATATAAAGCATATATTTACTCTGAGTAAAACAGTCTCTGAATTTCTCTTTACCACCAAGTGCCATATAAACACAAACAGAATATGACCAAGAATTTGATTTTCTTCTGCATTAGAAGCATTCGGGTTTTATTAACTCCTTTATTGCTTTCAGTGCTTTCACCTTCAGTTACTTCCCCACTTTTAACTTTTCTCAGTGTTTTATCATAATTAAATTCACAGGAGTTATATCCAGCTTCAGTGGAAATCGAAAGAAAGCATTTCTTAAATCCTTTAATTCTAATTTGAAGATTAATTTGATCCTTTGCCTTCAATGCAGTTGCCACGCATTACCACTAGATGGTGAATTTTTGTTACTTTTCCCAGTACTTGAAGCAACTTGGCAAATAAATCGTGTGTTATCAATTTTATAATACAGATTAACTTACATAAAAACGTTGACATGTTCATTCCCTGTCATTGCTAGGGCAGTCATGGCCACTATGCCCTTTTACTGGTCTCACTACCTGAGGGTAAATCATCTGCAACAGTGGCTGCTTTTCATGTTCATTTTCATTACTTTTTTTCCTAAGTCCTTGATAAAAAGTTAATGTCATACCAACTTACACAGCTTATTGTTCATTTTTTATACCTAAAAGATGCTACACAGCACTCAATAAGAGTGGGAACTTTCAGTTCCTAAATGAGCTCTAATTTTTGATGCTGAAAATATTAACGCAATGTAACACCATTGTGTTTGTTTTTTTAGGGTTTTTTTCCCCTTCACTGTGGTTGGTTGGTTGGTTTTTTTAAATCTAAAATATGTTGTTATAGGAAGAGTAGTGAACTGTGAGATCAAGACAACTTCGTTCTTATTCTTAGGTTTGCTACTGACCATGTATCTATAAACTTACTATTTAAATTCGTTGGACCTTGGTTTTCTAATCTGAAACAAGGAATTAGACAAAATGATTCAGATCATCCCTTTTGACTCTAAAATGCTACTCCCCTGAATATCAACACAGTGATTGAGTTCGAGATGAAGAGAATCAATGAAAACCTCTTTAAGCTTTAGAAAAATGAAATATTTATGGAGCAATCAACTCATTTAATTTCCATCTGTTTTTGACACTGTGGTAGATACTCTACAAAGCAAATTGTTAAAGAGACCATGATTTTCCTTGCCTAATGACTAGGCATGCCAATATCACAAAGGATTACAGTATGGTAATGCTGTAGAATTACTAGGCTTCAGTAATCCATGAAATCAGTTCCAAAGTTCAGACTGTTACCCTCATTGTATGTAGTAGGTATTGCACAGGGCTCACAACAACACAGCCACTACATAGGTATTCTTTAGTGACATATTTCTGAGTTGACATTATTTGTTTTACATCATTTACTAGCAAGAAAAGATGTGCAATAAAGTGGTAAGAAGCAAGATCTTTGAAGTTGTTTGTGTTCAGATAATGCTGAATAGAAATTACCAGTTGTCTTCTGCATAGGTAGAAAATGAGCATACACACAACACAGCAGAGTTTCTCGTCCATTATATTTTAGTAAATATTTATTGAATAAGTGACAAGAAACTAGGGAAGCTGAGGAGGAAGAAAGTTTAGTGGCAGCTCAACAGAAGTGAGACGATAGGATAAAGACAGAATATCTTTATGGAAAGGAAACAAAGGTATACGTGGTATGTTTTTTTGGAACACAACTGAAGCAGATAAGGATATTGGCTCAAATGATGCAGCCCTACAGGACTTGCAGTAGGTAGAATGACTGCAATAATTTGGCCAGAGTTTGGATAAGAAAATCAGCAGTTGGGATTGATTCATGGTAAATGATGCCACACTGGTATTGGAGAGTCTGACTAGGAGCAAAATCAAAACACTAACCCCTGTTCTAAGGTAGTAGTTATGGAGTCCAAAAGAGATTAAATTGGGATGCATAAAGTAAGTGGCAGTATTTGGCAAGGTTTGTATCTTTAGAGTAGTTCCGTAATTCAAATATTTATAAGGACTGAATTGTCTTATAATTAAATGTTGGTAGTTCCAGATTATATTATCCATTCTTTAGCTGCAAAATACACTTTAAAACCATCCCATTTTAACATTATGTGTTTTCTTAGTCACAGAGTGAAAAGGTCAGGTTACATTGGCCTACACCCATGCTATCTGGAGATGCCTTTTCTTCTGTGGGGACTCATAGATTTGTCCAAAAGGTAAGCTAATGTCAGAGTTTACTGAAAGTGTATGTTGTGTTGTGCTTCGCTGTTGATGGAACTACCTTGTTGTATAAGTTTTCTCCCTTTTCTTGAATTTAAGTAATGAGATTTTTTGATATTATGTTTTCTTCCATGTACATCCTTCAAAACAGTTAGAAGTCTTCTGAACATAATGTTCTTTCTTTTTTATTCAAGGGGAAAAGCAGCTTGGGGGTGAATAGGAAGTGACTAGTCCAAAATAGTTAACCAGAAGCATAGCCGGTTATATTAAATTTCTTTTTTCTTTGGGGTTAAGTAGTAGTATTTTATATTATTGGAAGCACTGCATTCTTTTTAGAAAGATTTTGGAGCATAACACATAATAGGTGCATGAAATCAGCACTTGCTGCTGAGCTTGTTTCATATAGTGCTTTGTTTTCTCTTTCTTTATCTTGTGTTTGGAAGTTGGTACTGAATGCTCTGTTGTGCCTTTGTTCTGATTACTTGGTTTTTTCTTTGTCTGTCTCTGGTAGCCCTATAGTCGCTCTTCCTCCATGTCTTCCATTGATCTAGTCAGTGCCTCTGACGATGTTCACAGATTCAGCTCCCAGGTACTGTATGAATGAATAGAGTCGACTTGAGTCTTTCTGTGCTATATTTCAGTCTGCTTTCCCAGTTCCTAGAAATCTTTTGGTTAGGCCACTTGTTTTGGTTTTGAATTTTAAATAATAACAATAAGCATTAAAAAGGCCTTCCTTGTCTACTAAATAGTTTCTCTATCAGGCTTGCATGTGCCCTTTGTATCCTTTACTGTGAAAAGCTTGGATTTTTGCCATATAGGAGTTGAAGGTACCTGGTTTTTAAATTTCGTGTAATATCTGTTTCTTCAGATAGGATTCAGCAATTTTGATGGATATGACCTACAGGATATTTTATAGCCTAAAAGCAGGTTTCAACAGTCTCACTTCTAATTTAAAATCATGATTATACTCAACAGAGAGATAACTTTTTATTTTTTTAATCCTTTTTTATTTTTATTTTTCAATTACAGTTGACATTCAATATTATTTTATATTAGTTTCAGGTGATCAGGAAATAACTTTTTAAATAATATTTGTCTCATTACCATTATAATGTTGAACAGGTTGTACTTTCCTTATGCACATTATACTTGGATATTATAAATTAATGTTGCTGTTCCTATGCTAAATAAATGGAAATTGATTTTAATTGGTCATTTGGCATTGGCATCATCAGTAAAGGTTTAGGAATTTAAGACAGGAAGCTGGATGCTTGCAGCCTCTGTCCTCAGAACAACATCTTTGGAGGAATATATTTTAGCATCAGCATTAGTTGGAAAAAAAGGTTTTTTATCTTCACATCTTTGCAATTCAACTTTGTATCTTCGTAGCCATTGCATTTTATTGGATTGCATTATGTTATCATTATACCTGAATTCCCAGTCAAAATGATTGTGTTTAAATCCTGGTTATCTGCATGATATTGGACAACTTTCTTAACTCTTCTGTGCTCCACTTCTGTTATCGCACTAGGATTCTGATCTACCTAGGGCCTGTCATGTAGTAAGTGCTCACTCAGTAAGTGTAAGCTTTCATTAACATTATAATAACATAATTTCGTTGAGCTGATCAAAATGATCTATGTAATTTTTTTCTCAGTATTCAAATGAAAATGTTTAAAAGTTATAATTTAAAACAAATTTCTATTAGTTTACACATGTGAATAAAATTTACATTCATTTTTATGCAATAAAGAAGAAAATAAATTTAAGAATCATTGTTTTTCTGACTTTTGCAGCTTTTTTTGTCCTTAACCATTTTTGAGAAAGCTATGAATTAGTTTATCAGAAATCACCTGTAGCCAAACTTACTAACAATATTTTTTACCTTTTGCTCATCCTTTGACATATGCTTTTTAAAAAGTGACTCACATTTACAATCAACCACTGATAAAACTAGAGAATACTGGGAGACTTTGGTTTATTCTGCCATGTTCCACCTTGCATTAAAATAGTAAAAAAGCAGACAAACTAAAACCCATCAGTACTGGTCAGTAGTTTCCCTTACACTATAGGAACACATAGGCTATAAATGAAAAAAATGTAATGAAGGCAAGAAAAGACTATAAGCCACGAACTAAACTAATAGGTGCCTAAGAATCAGGGCTTCAGAACCCGTCCACGAACTAAACTAATAGGTGCCTAAGAATCAGGGCTTCAGAACCCAGACCTGGGCCCTAGCTGTAGCTAGACCAGCTGAAAGCCTTCGAGTACAGATGATTGAATCTCTGCGAAACAGATGCCCAGATTTTTACAAGAGTGTGCTAAATAATAGCTTACTTTTCTTTACCTAATTTTTTGTGTGACTCATATATACAAGTTAAAAAATTCTTTCTGGTGGGCTTTTTTCCTAATATATGATGCTGTGATTAATCCGATTCTGTTTTAGCTTTTGATTATTATACTATGTTATATGACAAAATAGGCAAACGAGAAGCAAAATAACATTGAAGTCTTCAATTATTAATTGTCCTTGCTAAAATATTTGTTGTCATTAGCAGATTTGGGCTCTGGTGCTTAACTATTAATTCGGCTTTGACATCTGTGTACAAGTCTTGGCTCATGACTGCTTTGTTATTGTTGAAATTCATAATACTAACTAGGTAGATAATTAAATAGAGCTGAGAGATACCTTGAAAATAACTTTAAAATATGTGAATCTACTAGGAATCAAGTAGTAAATCATAAATCTGTTTGATGGGCAGATATTGGGAATGAAGTAGCTCTAAATCAAATTATACAGAAAGTAGAAAGGACTTGAATTTATAAATGGATCTTTTTGGTTATTTGCATAACACAGTTCCCATCTAAAGATGTCACCTCAAAGATCAAAGAGAAAAAAATCCTCTGCTGAAAAAAAAAAATTAGTGTGGGCGATACACCTGCAGGTTGATCTATGGTGAGCATCATTACAAAAACAATTCTGTGTAAAGCTCTTTACCACTTTATGTCCATAGTAACACATTTTTGTGGTAATTATTTCACTTCTCCCTTTTTGTTGTATAGTAATACATGCTAATTAGAGCAGAACTAGAAAGTAAGTAAAATTAAAATACTATGTCACTATTGATATTCTCATGCATATAAAAAAAATCAGGCACATATTAATAAATACACACACCTTATTAGTTCGCTTTTCCTACCAAAGATAATTCTGTATATACTGTTTTCTAACCAGCTTTAAAAAAAAAAAAAGCCTATATTGTAATTAGGTCCATCTTCTCATCAGTAAATACAGGTCTAGATCTCCTCATGTACTTCGGGATATATGTATACTGAGTTTACCTACTCACCTAATATTGAACATTTTGTTTACTTTCAGTTTGTCTCTATTATAAATAGTACTACCTGGGCATCTTTGTATGTACAGCATCTCTGTATATACTTCTTTGTACACTTATTCAATTGTTTCCTTAAAATACATTCCTAGAAGTAGAATTGTTAGGACGAAGCCCTAAGTGTTTTTTATTTGGATCACCAAACTGTTTATTAGAAAAGTTGAACCAGCTACATTCCCAGGTCAGTTTTCCTTTGCAATACTGACACTGAATATTATAATTCAGTTTATTTTTGCCAATCTGATACACTAAAGGTGGTATTTTTGCTTCTTCACTGTTTACATTTCTTCTGTGAATTGACTATTCATATCCTTGGCCATTTTTCTTTTGGGTTAACAGTACACTGTTAATTTGTTATTAATTATTCTATCCAACAAATCTCTCTATGACTCTGTGACTCTGATAATAAACATAGTTGTATTCCTTTCATGTGTGTAAGAGAAAGAGATCTGAGCTGTGTTTGAGCCCTCCTAGATTTATTTTTGTTCAGTAGAATTTTGTTCATTACAATTCTGTTATGCCATCCAAGGGCAATTTTTTTTTCAATTTCTGTATTAATAATGTTAGAAAAGTCTAGTTAGACAACCTCCTAAAATAGCACACGGAATGATTCAAATGTGAGGTGAAAGAAAAGGTTATAATTAGAGTGCCATCACTTCTTATTTCAAATGTGTTTTATCTCCATTTTTTTATAGTTCATTTAATGTGAAGATGCTGTGTGTGTCAGAGCATGATTTTCAGCTCTAGGTCCAAAAATATCAAGGGCATGATTCCCAAAATTATACTTAGTCTAATTAAAACTTACAAATACTATTAAAGCAGAGAAAACCTCCATTTTTTTATTTTTTTTATTTTTAAAGTAATAGCAGGTGTTACTAATAACATTATTTCCTAGTATATCAGATTTTGAGCCTAATAAAACGGTAAATTTGGCTTGTGTTTATTATTGGCATCATCCAACTTAATGGCCCCTTGTTTCCCACTTAATTTTGATATACACAGTCATAACTGAAAACAGTAAATGGATCATTAGGTTAGACCTGAAGTGTTCGTAGTTACAAATGCCCAAGTCACTGCCCCTGTAGTAAGATTGGCTACTTCGTGTTTTATTGCAATGAACATAAATTGCATTATAGTAAGATTTTGCCTGTATCACCTCTTGTTAACCTTAATGTTATTACCTGGAGGCAGACCCCATACTGGATAAAGAGTCCATGATGAAGACTTTGCAGAGATGGTTACTACAGTGATTGAGTACTTCCTCAGTTTCTTATCATCTCCTATGAGCACAGCACTGAATAGATCTTGTGTGTTTCTTTGTTGGACATTTTCTAGCCCTCTTAAGTCAAAGAAGTAAATAAGAGCAGAAGACTGAAAACTTCCCATAGATGCAGTGGTAACTGTGACAGGAATATCATTTCTTTCATCTGTCTAGAAAAACGATGTTAAATGTGCTTACTGTAAATTGTTTTATGTTACCTCCTATCAATTTATATTTGTGGAATCTGGTTTCTTTTGGACAAAAACACAAATCAAAAGCACCTTATTTTTCAAACATTTGAAATAACTAATTCAGGAATAATTTCCCAAACAAAAATACAATTACCTGTATACTTGACAACAAAAATGCCTAAATGGCACTAAAATTTTGTTGAACAGAATTCTGTCTGTGTTTTAACAGAATAAAATCCTTCACATTCTTTTTTCATAAATAATCCATTAAAAGTAGGGCTTATTTTGGAGAAGCATTTCTTTCTGCCTCTAACCTCATAGTAAATATAAGTGTTCTGCACTCCCAGTCAAACCTAAAAAGTACATATTCAGATCCTAAGATTTTTAAGACCTTGGGATCTGAAAAGGGTAAAAATTTCTCTAAATCACAAGGTAACACTCACAAATGAATCAAGACAGTACTACTTGTTTTTATTATTATTTTTTTAATTTATGAATACTAACTGGACCTTTCTTTGTTCTTCTCTTTGGGAAATGAGATACATTTTAAATGTGTTTGTAACTTGGAATCCCACTTTAATCATCGTTACCCTCTTAAAGCATATTTCAAAATTATACCAGCACACAGGTTTTTCCAGGCGCCCCCTGAAGTTTTCCAATTCGGGTTTATAAAATTATAGGCTGTACTATTAGTCACATTTAAAATTTTCTCTCAAGTCTGTAACCCAACACCATTTACATTGTTCTGATGATCATAAATGAAATAAATTATTATGTTAGTGTTTATTTAATACAAAAATAAATTGTAGAATCTCAGCGTAAGCATTTTATCAAAAACCTTTTTTGTGATAATTGCTAATTAAGGAGACATTTAAAGCCATACCTATTTTCAGTAACCAAAAATGCATCCTGAGATCCAGAAAACTTGTAGTAGCAGAAATACATCTCACAATAACATTGATAACATCCTTTTGTGTAGAAAACTTATAATTTTAAGAGTTTCTGCCCCCAAACCATTAATGTTATATTTAAAGTATTTATTTCAAAATAGTGTAAACCTGGTTCTTGTTCTGTATCCGTAATGAATGTGCTAGACTTTATGAAAAATAAGTAGTTAAACTTAGGAATAAACTTTTTAATTGAAATATACAGGTTTTCCAACTCTTTTCCACCTTCTCTAATGTATTTATTACATAAAATTATGAGAAAAAAGTTAGAAAATAGAGCTTAGAGAAAGTGCTTTACGTAGATGGTAAAGGATTCAGTTCCTTCAGATACAATCTTTTTATCACTTCAGTTCTGTTTTACAAACACGTTTCAAAATAAGAAACTTTACAAAGAACACTCACATGAAATCTTACCAATAAATCCGATTGAGGATTTTGGGAATGTAACATATTCAGTTTTATTTATTTATTTATATAAGATGTGCAGGGATAATTTGATAGTTAAATGCAGAGGTTGTGTTTAAATTTCAGTAAGAGAAAGTTAGTTAGAAATTTTAAAGAACTAACTAAAAGGTGATTATTTGTGAATGTTTGCATATATGAATATTAGCGTTGTCCCTAAAAGAATTTAGAACAATGAAATCGAAATCAAATAAATTAGGAGGTTGATTATTTTTTAAGTTGGTTCATATTTACAATAAAGAAGGAGTTTATTGATGAAATACTGAAAGTTTTCTTACCTTTTTGTAGAGAAATCTTGACTTACAACAGGGTAATACCTCTGTAGTCTTAAATATAGGCACACTGGACTAGATAGTCTCTTTGTGCTCCTTTTACCTTAGTGTTCCATGATTTTATGGTTTAAGACATCATCTGTAAGGAAGCATCTTATGGTAAAGGAAGAGATTTTTTTCCCCCCAGGAAATGCTTATTTTGGTCATTTAATGCACATTAGGCCCAGTATATGTTAGTTAATTGAAGCATCTTTCTTCCCCGCATTTCTCCCTCCTGTCATTAACCTAGATATGATACCTGGAATGCGGACTAAACTCTTCAACACTATATAAAATCTACTAACCTTTGTGCATTTGGTTGCTCAGCTTTCTAAGAACATCATTTATGAACTGAAGTGAACTGAATACCATTCTGTTTTAGACATTATGTCATAGCTGTTAATTGGAGGTGGATTCTTATAGCTTTCGTTTTCTTTTCAAGGTTGAAGAGATGGTGCAGAACCACATGACTTATTCATTACAGGACGTAGGTGGAGATGCCAACTGGCAGTTGGTTGTAGAGGAAGGGGAAATGAAGGTAATTTCCATGAAATGTTATAGGTTATAATTGCAGCTCTGTTACAGTCATTATTGCTATTGATGTGAATAAGGATAACATTTAAATTACTTTTAAACAAATTACATATGATCAAAAAAGCAGAAGATACTGAAAAATAAAGTGTCCTTTTTCTTCCCTGGTTTAGCTTTTACATAATTTCTTTATGATCAAATCTATGCATAAACCATTCTGTTTTGCCTAGGCCATGAAAAAAATAATGTTTTGCAGTTTAGATATGAACAGGTCACAATTAGCTGATGGCTCTTTATTTGGATATTTCTCTCTTTTTTATTATACTAAATGTTGTGCCCAGATATCACTTTGTATTCCCGCCTTTGGTCTATACCTCATTTATTGTCCTTTCTCTCTCTGAACCTTTTTTTAAAATATTTGGACATTGGTCAGTTAATCTTGTTCACACACCTAAACTCAAGAGACAGAGAATAAGAGCAAGAACCAAGAGATTCAGAGATGGATTGAAAAGTAGCAGCAGCATTAAATTTTGGATTACCTCATGCCTAAGGCACTATGCTAAAGATAAAAAGATGTTCAATAGGACTGCCTCCAAGCTAAAACAGTAATTGGGGAAAGAGGATATTGACTTGGCTCCATCTGATAATTGAATGAACAGTACAGATGAGTAGTGGAGAAAAGCTGGAAAAGAAAGAGATCTCTCTGATCTGAAACAATTATATGGTTTTACATTGAGGAGAAGCATTTGAACTATGTCTGGAAATGGAAACAAGTGTGACAAAAGTGAGGTGAGGGCATTTTAGATAAGAAATATAACATGCGCAAAAATTTGAAAGGTAATTTCTTATTCAGTAATTTTGTATAGATTTTGTAATCAGAATTATTCTAGCAAATGGGATACAGTATTAGATGTTGGAATTGCCCCTCCTCCTAAATGGGGAACTAATTAAGAAATAAGAGGAAACTGGCAAATAGATAACAAAATTTAGTTATAATTCTAATTAGCTGGTTGGATTACATAGAGACCAGCTGCCACAAAGTCTTGCTAATATGTTACTTCAGCTAATATGTTACCTCTAAACATAATGCTTCAGACATAGCTGGATAATTACAAGCCTTCCCCAGGAGAGCAAGCCCCAAAAGCAGACCAGGATGCATGCTCTCTGCAGAAGAAAGTGTTGAACCAAGCCTGCCTAGCCCTCCCTCTGTACTCAATATTCAGATAAGCTGCTGTTCTCCACCTAGGGAGGTTCCAGGAAGTGAAGAGAAACCAGGAGGGATAGTCTACTGTAAAGTCCCTCCATGTGGAATGAGGAGAGGGAGTAAGTGCTTCTACAGCCCACAACATTAGAGACAGATTGGGGCTGGATTATGGGGAGTATAAAATAGCTCACTAAAGAGAATAGTCTATCACTTGTAGCAAAGTACCATTTTTCAGAAGATTAAGATGATGGGGAAGAAACCAAAGACCAAGAAAACCACCTGTGAGTGTCAGGTACCAGGTGATAAAGTGTGAGAGAAGGGATCAGAAGTCTGCAGAGTTCCAGTTAGGTAACTAGGAAAATGGCAGGCCTATTTACAAATAAATAGGCATGTGGGGAAAAGAGTTTGGTGAGCGAGATTGTAAAAGAGAAACTATATGTTAAATGCCTAACCGTATCTGGACCCATAGGCACTCCATAAATTGAGAGCTGATTCTCCCTGTGAAAGCATGTTTATTCATTTGTCAAAAGAACTTTAATATTACAGAGCTCTCTAAAATATCACACCCTCTATATTTTTGAAATAATTAATTTTAATCAGCACTTTAGGTGTGCAACCTCAGTATTTAAAGCAAGAGATCATAGATCTTTATTCCATTGTAGCTTTCAGTTGTTGATTCAACAAATAATTGCCTACTGTGTTTCAGATACTGTTCTAGATGCAAGGGATACATCATTGAACAAAGCTACCTTAAATCGATTTCCCTAAGGAAATTGTGTTTTAGTCAGGTTTATTTGGCCTTCGTAGCCATTTCGAACATTCTTTGAGAATGTTCAGTAAATAGCGCCTGATTTAAATTGACATATCTTTTTAACAACTCACAGTAATTTTTCATTCATCATCACACATGCATATTTTTCATCGTTGAAAGTTACCTTGGATTTGTAGTTTTAGATGTTTTTGTGTGTTGTATGTGTTAATAATTAGAAATTTTAAATTTTCTTTTGTTAAAATATTCATGTTTCATAAAGAGATTTTCATAAATAAAACCCTAAAAAGCCATTAAATTTAAAAACATGCTTTCAGGCTTATACTTTAGGAGTTTGATTTTTATTTTTTAAATAGGTTTTTAAATATATCTTATGTAGGTATATAGAAGAGAAGTAGAAGAAAACGGGATTGTCTTGGATCCTTTGAAAGCTACCCATGCAGTTAAAGGTGTTACAGGACACGAGGTCTGCAATTACTTCTGGAATGTTGACGTTCGCAATGATTGGGAAAGTAAGCTGCCATTATTAATATATTTTAATATAGTTATTATTTAGAATTTAATGTCAAATCCAACCTGGTTTTCTGCAACTGATCTATAATTTACAAAGTTAGTATAGAAAATATCTGGAATATTATTTAAGGGACTGATAATACATTACATTTAAGTAGAACTTTTCATTGTATGAAATGTTTCTCAGTAGGGCCGGCCAAGTGGCGCGGTGGTTAAGCACTGGGTTGGGAAGCCAGCGGCCCCGGTTCATTCCCACATGTGAGGGCCAGTGACACTGCCCTCAAAAATAAATTTAAAATGCTTCTTAGTATATTATAGCATTTGATCCAATACCTCAACCATCCTGCATAAGTGGGTAATAAAGTGAAATGCAGGTGAGCCAGGTGACTTGTCAAAGGCCACAGAACTCATTAATGGAAAAGACAGGACTAAAATTAAAAGTTTCTGTTTTATCATCTACTCTTTTCCTAGACTGTTTTCATGATAAATCCTAGATGAATTCTGCTATGATTCGTTTAGTTATTCTTTGGGAGGGGCGAGGGGTTGTTTCCCTTGGGCACCAAATTTCATAAATAGATACTTCTGAACATCATAAGATGTTTGGGGGGTTTTTTTGTTTGTTTGTTTGTTTTGAGGGCAGTGTCACTGGCACTCATATTTGGGACCTAACCAGGGCCGCTGGCTTCCCAAGCCAACGATAAGATGTTTATAGTGGCAGTTTGACATTCTTACCCCACAAATACAGTCACGTAAGCCTAGATAGAACCGTTTATTCAGCTTTAGTAAATTAGGGGTTATGGGGAGGGGTCATAGTATTAGGGAGTAATTTGTGCCTGAGTAATGCAGTGGTGATTAGAATTGCTTTCTTGTTGTGGAAGCTAGATATTAGACTAAAGAAAATGGATTTCCTGATGATCAGGTCTCACAGCCACCATCTATAGCCCTAATACTAGATATTAACTACCTTTCATTTGAATTTAGCCCAGGTGGAACAGAATCATGTTCATTTTACCAAATTGTTCTTTTGTAATTGACTTTCAGTATAAGCAAATTAATCATATTCTAGGAAAAGGTAATGTGTCTTTTTGGCTACTGATATTTTCTCTTCATTTCAGCAACTATAGAAAACTTTCATGTGGTGGAAACATTAGCTGATAATGCAATCATCATTTATCAAACACACAAGGTAAATATCTCTTCATCCCAAAAAGATTCCACTATAGTTTATACTGAGACATATAAATTCTTTAAAATTTGGCAAGAAATTAAATACCATAGAAGATCCAAAGACTCTATTAATAATTCGTGAATGTCATTCATTTGAAAGGTATATCAGCACATTTAAAGCAGAAATGGGTGCAGCTAAGAACCTGAGAAATATCCAGAAACAGATTGTTTGATAAAGATCTGCAATGAGTCATGCACACTTTAAGTCTAGAAAAGAAAATCCTGAAATCTATAGTTCAGGACTTTCCTTGGATCTCGTCTCTATAGATGATAAATGATAGTTATCAAATATTGAAATGAATCATACTTTCCTCCGACAACAGTATAATATAGGTAGTGGAAAGTACAGTATTAGCCTGTGTTAAGACTAGTAGATATGAAAGTGATCTAAGTGGATTATCTGAAAGAAAGGGAAAATTGCTGAGTATGACTGTTGGGAGGTTAGTCATGCACCAGTGCACAACGAAACTGTGATTTAAATTGGTTCCCTTCCACTTCAGTTCTTCCTCTGCTAATCTAGATATTTAAGCATATAGAATTAATGTTTCTCTTACCTTATTCTGCTCTGTTCCCCTTCTGAAAATTGCCAAATAATATTTAAAATAAAAAATAATAAAATGGGCCAGTCGAGTGACTCATTTGGTTAAGAGCTCGCTCAAGAGTGAGAGCTGAGCTCTGAGCAACAGCAGTTCGATGCCTAGCCTGAGCTGAGCTGCCACTAAGCTGCCAACAGGTGGCAGGATGGCTCAGCTAAAATATAAATAAATATATAATAATAATAATAAAATGAATCAAAATTTTGGCGAGATCCACCAAAAAGCAATCTTGTATGTTATATAAGAAAGATAATGATTGAATAAGTACTTTATTTTTCTCTTTTTCAAATGATTTTTTTAATTGAGCTGAATGTGTGAAAATATTTGAGGTTTGCTCTGTATTTCTTGAGCTCAATCCCATCATCTGAAGCATTTTGTCTTGTATCTAATGCCTGTGGGCTAGGCTTCATTTTACATGGTAACTGCTCAAGAAATGTGTAACAATGAAGATTCTATTTCAGCGTACAGATTTGAGAGGTCTAATTGAAATCTAAAATTTAGTAGATGTTAAAATTGCAATTAATTGTCCTATAATTTGGAATGAAAATAAATGACCAATAATTTAGCCTCAGAAGAATCAGATTATCTGGAGATATTTGATCCTGAGGAACAATCTGCTGCAAAAGTCCACTCGGTTAATAGTATGTGGAGTGGAGGATTGTATAGGTTAGATTAGGATTACTTGAAAAATGGAACTAAAAAGTGTTAAAATAATGTATTTTATATGTAACAAAATTTAAGTTACAATTATAATTATTTGAATAAACAAATTAGCATACTTTTTCCAGCAAAATCCAATAACGCTATACAGCATCTTTCTCTTTAAATTTGGTTTCTTTATGTTATGGCCTTAAAGAGGGCTGGTTCGTCTTCTGATGTTTAAGTCATTCTCACTCTTAAAATTTCTGTCTTATCATCCTTATGGATTTACATTTATTAGTTCTCACATGGTCAAATTTTCATTTATTACTGACCTCACATACGTTCCCCAACACTACTTGTCATCAGCTTCATGAAATTTTGCATCTCTAAAAGATAAACCATTTCACTTTGCAAGTGATTTGTGTTGTATTGGCACCGGGGTTGTTGGCTATTTATTATACTCAACAATCGAGAAAGACTGCATATATTCTCTCATTTAAAAGTACGGAGTCCCAGTTTTCTGAGACCTAGGTTTTATGTCATTCCAACAGTATATGTTTTTGTTTGAGTACCATAAAGTTGAAAGATTCTTTCTAACTGATTTGGAATTCCTCAAATGTGATTATGATATCAAAGGAGCACATTTCTTTCCTTAAAATCTTCAATTTAAAATCTCTGAATAATTTAGACAGTGCTTTAATAACAGTACTTAAAAGCAAAACATTACCAGCATCTGAGGAGGGGATAATGGGGAGTTAGTTGTTGGATGCAGAGTTTCTGTTTGGGGTGATAAAAAATTTTGGAAATAGATAGTGGTGATAGTTACATTGGCATGTAACATTGTTAATGTAATTGATGTCACAGAATTGTACACCTGAAAATGGTTTAAATGGCAAATTTTGTGATATATATATATATATATATATATATATATATCCACAATTTTTAACAAAGAAAAATAGCAGAACATTATTCCTTTGCTATTGTTTTACAAAGGCATTAACTCAGTGTTCATAATGAACCCTTTGATGGGCATTCTCAGATGCTTTTCTTTTAAAATTGGACAGATTTTACCTTCAACTAAGATATTGGTTTTACCTTTGTTTCTCAATTCCATATTATATATGAATAAAAAGTAGTTTAAATTTTCAAAAGATTTTTACTTCTTTCACAGAGGGTGTGGCCTGCTTCTCAGCGAGATGTCTTATATCTTTCTGCCATTCGAAAGATACCAGCCTTTACTGAAAATGACCCTGAAACTTGGATAGTTTGTAATTTTTCTGTAGATCATGACAGTGCTCCTGTAAGTACACTGGGTAAATATGTATAGTTGTGAAATATAAAGCTAAATATATAATGCAAAAGTGATAAACACATACCACACACAAGTAGATCTTTTATTTAATAATGATTCTTAGATTTTGTTTTATGCTGACTCCTTGAAACAATATAGCCCATATACCTGAGGGACAACAGTCATGGCTGTGAACATCCCAGCAAGGCTGTTTTCCTTTTCTCCTGAGGTGAGGTGAGACAGAGCTGATGGATCGTATATATGTGGGCTACTTCTCAGTTACCTCTCAAGCCATGATGAACTACTGGCAAACCTTTTTTTTAGCTCCGTTTACTACATAAGAGGAGGGAAAATCATTTCTGGTGTCATATCAGCTTGGCATGTACTATCTTTTGGTGCTTATAAGATTTTGTTGCAGATTTTGATGAGTTATGGTTTTGGTTAACCTAATGTAATATTAGTCCAGTAGAGATTGCAAAATACTGGGTGTTTACTGTACTGGTGTTTTCTTTTTATTTTTGTTTTGGCAGTTAAACAATCGATGCGTCCGTGCCAAAATAAATATTGCTATGATTTGTCAAACCTTGGTAAGCCCACCAGAGGGAAACCAGGAGATTAGCAGGGACAACATTTTATGCAAGATTACATACGTAGCTAATGGTAGGTATTTTGTTGTTTGTTTTTGCTACCTGGTAATGTGGATGTTCATAGTATGATCTACATGATAACTGACCATTTGGACCAATGCCATTTACAAATGCCTTTTTAAGCTTTATCCTTTAGATTAGTAATTTTTATTTTGGAGAGATGTATGTCAAAACTATTAAGAAACTTAAAATGCACATAACCTGAATTTCACCCCATAACTACTATATCAGAATTTCTAAAGCTGGGGCTTGATAGGTAAATTTTAACACTTCATTATCAAGATCTCTATCACATATCCATGGTTTTAAGAACTATTTCATGAAATTGTCTAAAAGAATATATGTATAATTAGGAATGTAAGCAACAGTGAGAAAGGAAAGTAATAGTTCTTTTTCTTACTGTCAGCCTTGTTCATTTTCTAAATCATTGGTCCCTAGTCCTTATTAATTGCTAATTATATATTTATTTTTCACATTGGCCTTCTGCTGGACAGCCCTGTTGCTTTTGGTTCCTTACTACACCCATTTCCTACCTGCAGTAGTTACTGAAGTCCATCTAATCAAATTCTCAGACCTTCATTTTATAGGGCCATAAACTGGTAGTGTGTAAAGACATGGTTATGCCTGAGTAAGTTACTATTTGATTATACTGATAAGAACAGATACTACACTTGATCTTAGCCAAAAGGCCGAGAAGCGATTACTATTTGATTATAGTAGAGTTTGATGAACAAGTCTTCCTTAAGTAACCTAAAGTGTAGCTATACTTACATTGACATATAATTTAGGGAACTAAGAACATTTTAGAAAGGTAATAAATAATTTCTTATTTGCTATCTGTTCTTGTATGGTGGTTAATATTAAGGAATTAATGGTCAAGACTTGATTAACAATCAAGAGATGCTGATTGTTCCAGCATAGGAATTTTTCATAAGCAAAGGAACAAAATGAATATTTCACATGTATTTAGAGAATTATTATCTTTTTTTTTTTTTTTTTAGTGCTACTTACAGTAGCTTTTATTTTTTATTTTTTTATTTTTTATTTTTTTTGAGGGCAGTATCACTGGCCCTCATATGTGGGACCACCGCGCCACTCTACCAGCCCGAGAATTATTATCTTAACAGGTTTTAATTTTCCTTTACCTTGCAGTGAACCCTGGAGGATGGGCACCAGCCTCAGTGTTAAGAGCAGTGGCAAAACGAGAGTATCCAAAGTTTCTAAAACGTTTCACTTCTTACGTCCAAGAGAAAACTGCAGGAAAACCTATTTTGTTCTAGTATTAACAGGTACTGAAAAATATATGTTACCCTTTTTTTAAACTTTATTTGACTAGTATGATTCTGCAGATATTAAAATTTAGTTCACTGTTAAAAGTAGTTTCTGTGTTTTATGATGTTCCCAGATAAAAGAGTTATTGTTTTCATAGCCTTAAAACTTATTTTTTCATTATTTTTCTGTTTATATTAAATAATACCTGCTCATTTAAAGAAATTTCAACCTCAAAAAACTATAGAATTTGAGAAGTGTAAATTCCTTATATCTTTCCCTTCCTGGAAATTACTGCTAGGTTTGTTATATATTCTTCCAGACTTTTATATATTTATACTTACATATCTTTTTGATTGTTTTTACAAGACCAGTGCTCTAACCACTAACCTATGGAGCCCACTTGCTTCTTTTTGATTGTTTTTAAAAATATATTTATTCTGTACTTATTATTTTGCAGCTTGTTTTCCTGCTAACAATATATCTTGACTATTATTCCATATAAAGATATGAGACATATAAAACCCTCTCATTCTTTTAACATCTGTTATATGAATATTGCAGAATTTATTAACCAGTCCCATGTTAATGTCTGGGTTGGTTCCATGTTTATTGTCAAAAAATGCTGCACTTAAACATTTTTGCACAAGGAAGCTGGAATCTTTCATTTTTTTTCAAGTATGTGATATGTTAACATGGTTTGGATGTCAAAAGTATGAAGATGAAGATGTATACAGAAAAATTTATCTTCTCCCTATTCACCCGGTTTTGCCTCCCCTCCACACACAGAAGTGTATAAATGCTATTACAGTTTCTTGTGTATTTTTCCAGAGATTCTTTTCTTATTTCTGAATAAGGAAATATAAATGTATTGCTCCTATACATACATTTTTTTGTTGCTGAAGAAAAAGTAACAAACTATACAGACTTTGCTTTTGTATTAATAGTCTCCCAGCAGTCGTGTATTGGAGCACCTGTTTACCTGTGCCTCCTCACACAATGTATGAAACAAAACTTTCTAATTTTTTTCCAACTTGATAGGTGGAAAATATTCTTCCAATGTAGCTTTAATTGCATATCTTTTATTATGAGAAGCTTTCTCTGCTTCCTCTCTTTACCTCTACCCCAGCCTTGCTAAGTAGGGCAGAAAATATAACCTTGGCAGAACATATCAGAATGCAGTTATAGAGAGAGAGAACATGCTCTCAACTATATTAAGAAGAAGAATTTTCTTAAACATTTGAAAATACAAACTAACACATTACTAGCATTTGCCTCTAAACCATTAGGTTTGGGGCATTGTTTTGTTGGCTGGCTGTGTGTTCGTGTGCATGTGCGCATGTATGTGCATGTGCACATTCTTCTTTAGTGTACCTAGGATGGAAGAGGTTGAGATCCTTTGAAAAAACTTTATTTCAGGGGAAGGAGGCAGCGTGTGTGTGTGTGTGTGTGTGTGTGTGTGTGTGTATGTGAAGATAGAAGTGAAAAGACTCACTGGCCAAAACTCAGCTCTGGTCTTGAGTCCAGATTGAGCTTCTTTCTAACAAAGAACCAGATTCAAACCTTAACGTGGTAAAAACCTTTGTTTACCTTAAGTAGTATTTGTTTCATAATACTTTTAGAAGATGTGTATATGAAGTGGATTCTAGCATTGAATAATTAGGAAAGCTAACATTCTTAATTTTGGTGATGGAGAAATAGTAACTTTCAATAGTCAGTCTCATCTTTAGAGAAATTCCATAAAGTTAATGAGGTCCAAAGATATTTAAAACTCTTAGTCAAAACTCTTAAACACATTTGACAAGGACTGAGCCATGTTTGCTTCTTATGAAAAGGCAGAGCTTTTTTTTCATAGACTTAAGTTTTTTATATTCTTGATAAATGGTATTGTATAGCATAATTTTCATAATTTTTATTGAAGACTAAGAAGAAGGAATACCAGGTTATGGGGTACAAATCCAGAGACCTCTGCTTGATCCCCTCTTTGCTTACCTGTAGCACATTACCCTTTTAAATGTTTTCTAACTTTCAAAAGATTCCTTACACCTTTATCCCTTGCTGATGGAATTTGTGTCCAGTATGTAAAGTTAATAATTTTATATCCCTAACGGTGAAAATACTTAAAGATAAATTTTAATAGAGATTCTGTGCATTCTATGACTTCAGAGGGTTGAAGGAATCTCTTCTGCTATTCTTGCAGCTGTTAGTAATAGTATATTGCTGAACTTTTTACTTGTCATTTTCTTTTCTACAGTGACTGAAGCAAGGCTGTGTGACATTCCATGTTGGAGGAAAAAAAATAAATAATTGGATGCTCTAAGCTGGAACATAGGACCTATAGCCTTGTCTATGGCCCAACACCTTGGCCTTGTGTACAAAAATGAAGAAATACTGCAATAGCAAAGCTGAACATCTAACACTAGCTGTCTCCTGCTAGATCTCCACACTCAGCATATATCTATAAATACATGTAAAATTACATGTACATGGCTATATTTTTATTTGCTTGCTCCTAGAAGAGAAAAAAACAATTTTGAATCACAACTAGGAATTCATGCTTTAATTTTTGGAAACTTTCAGAATTTTTAATTTAGTATGGTCCGGCCTAAGATCCTCAGTTGTATCAGGTTTTGTGCACAAAAGAAAAGCACAAAAGTTGAACGCACATGGGGCATGTGCTTTCTGTGCACCAAATGTCTGGATGGGGTTCTTTTTTCAGGCCTACAGTCAAATCTATGTCCAGAATTTTTTGACTTTTTTGACTTTTTGCTTTGTATAATCATAGAATTTATTGCTGCTGATTTCTATAATGATTCATGTTATCATGTAAAGTGTCTCTTAATAACTGAGGGCTGTCCATAACCTGTGATTTTGCCTTTTCTAGAGTCTTACTCCCATGAAGAACTTTGGTTCTGATGGAGAAAGAGTGAAAAGCTTTATTTCTTCTCCAGATATCTTTATATTTCTTGTATTTTTCGTTGTGTTCTATGTGCTACAGCTTTTTTTTTTTTTTTCAGTTTGGTAGAAACAATTTGGCACTTCCAAAATTGGTTCTGCCTGCCTCCAAACAGAAACATCTGTACAAATCTTATGGGTACAAACTATCTGGTAAAATGATCAGGATGAAGTGAGCTCTCGTTTTCATAAAATTTGTAAGAAGAAATTTGGTATTGTTAAGCAGATTAGACTGAGTTTGACATTTGATTCGATATCTTTAAGCATGTTTGTTAGTTCTTCTAATTTGGATCAGTTTAAAAAGATATGTTGCAAGATATGCATAGAAAATGTGAGCAGTGCCCCTGTTTGCCTCTTGATCATAAACTTCAGCAGAGCAGTAAAGGATTCCATGTGATTCAAACGGAAATTCTTTCTTTAGTTCCTGTAAGAACTTAAGTGTAAAATACCTTTTTTAGTTTTATTAGTTTTAGGCCTCTGAAAAACCTTGAAGCATTGGAGTTGAGGCAAGGAATTGTACTCATTGAAGTAGAAATGACTGCCCGCTTCAGAATCTTCATTGTGTTTTACACAAATGTGCTTAACATAAATCAGAGGCATTTTGTAAATGCTTTGCTGACTAGTTCATCTCTGTAGAAACACAGAAATCAGACCCATTTTGTAAAGCAGAAAGTCATGTCACGTGGAACACATCCTGTATATATTTCATACATGGTAATGGAGTCTTAATGATAAATGCAAGGTGATAATTTAATGATGGGATTAGTCTGATCACTTAATATGCACAATCCTGGAAGTGAATTACTTGCATCAGATATAGTGGTATTTATTATTCTGTACAGAGAGAAAAAAATAACATAAAACATATGCTTACGTTACATGCACGCAGATTTCATACTCCATAAATCTTTTCTATTTTTTAATTTACCTTTCTCTAAATGATGTGCATGGAATATGCCTTATTACAGAAAAATGCTGTTCATAATTTGATGACGTGGAAAAGTGCCTATGGTGGTAATGCTAGTAAGGCAAATAAGACAAATTATTATATCAGTTTACTCCATCACCAGTTAACATTTTATATTGTGATGTTTAAAAAAAAAAAGCTTATACCTCAAATGTGTATTTTATTTTACAATCATCTGTGGGCTGGGATATGGAAGTATGGGAAGGTTGGGGAGGGGAAGTTTATTCACCACAGCCGCTAATGGGAATCTTCAAAAAAATTCCGTATGCCCGCTGTAAATGTTTCTCTATTTGCCATTTGTGGTAACTATGATGGGCGCACACAAGCAACTCGCGTAACTAAATTGGATAGCTTTATTTTACAAAGGTATGGAAAGTTTACAAAGCAGTGTCTAAATCTAATTATCATTAGTTGCATTTGCACTAAATGTAATGATATACTTTTGCAATTCTGTAAATAAAATGATTACACTAAAATATTTGTATTTGAAAAAAAAAAGAAAGGATACATTTTACCGTTAGATAACTGCACTAGTACTTCACTAGAGTTAATCGTGTCCAACCAGATTTAGAAATGAGTAGGGGAATATGAACAGAATTTAAGAGAGTTCAAAATTTGGAGAGATACTAGCCCTTTAGACAATATTCAGATCCTCTAGAATTATTTCTGTATGGCTGATTCCTACATACTGAATATACATGATGATTTCATCCACAGTTATTTCCTACTTCTCTTTACCAAGCCAAAAAAAAAAAAACAATTACCTTTTTACTCTCTTTTCTACTCAGTTACTCTTTTTGTACTGTGATAGAAACTTGAAAAATATTGGTGATGAGGGGTTTTGTTCCCTGAGTGCCCACTGTACAGTTCAAGAGAGCACAGTGTTTCAGTTAGAATTCAGGGCTCCTGATTTTGAGGTGGAAGGTGATCATAGCAGCTCTTGGTTTGGGATTGCCACAGGAGCAGCCAGACCAAGGAGGAGGATGGCTGAGAGGGAGGTGTAAAAATACAAAATAAGGAAAAGGAGAAATGGGTTTCCCATTTGTTCAGTTTCACCAAATAATTTGTACACCTGTACAACATCAGTGTCAATTGCTATTGAGAAATATTTAGTTGGGCTGAGCCAGTTCTCTTGTGAAATTGTGCTGGTTATCTTTAAGCTTATCAGTTGTCCAATTAAATAAACACTTTCACCAGTATTTAGTCCACATTGTTCAGATGATGTATTTGGATCATTGTCATTGTTCATCTACAAACTCAAAACATAATCATTTTAAAGTACCTTGGGAGTGTATAGAGTGTAACTATTCTATAATAGCTTTATGATCCTAATGATGTTTTTAAAAAATAATAAAGTTGGATCTTCCATGTTACAATCACAAAATTAAAGTCAGTATTTAAAAGTGGAAAAGTATTAAAATGTTATGGACAAATGTGCTTGCTCGATTGTTTTCCTTAACCCTGAGATACAGCCCTACACAATTCTCTGAGTACTTTAAGAGCTTGCAGTCTTCCGGTTCAATGTTATTCAAACTGTAGGTTGTAACCCAGTTAGGAATCAAAACTATTAATGAGTTGTGACCTAATTTAAAAAGAACAATGGAAAAATCAAATATATAGTTTGCAGTCAGCAATATTTTGTGAATTTTTTTCATATGTATAAATATATGTATATATAGTGGGTTACAATTTAAAATTAATTTCTTACTATGTATAATGGTCTAAAAACCCATATACAGTTGGATATTTCTAAAATGAAAGCACAGTGCAAGCAATCATCCCCACTTATAATTTAACTACATGCATTTAGCCATAAATAAATCATCTCTTTTATTTAAATAATATTGTCAGCTCCACTTGTTGCACTCAGTGAATTTATGACCTAGAACAACCATGAGATGGGAAGTGTAGATTTGCAGTTAATTCAGTCAGTGAGTTCCTCCATGGCTTTTTGAAGGCACTGAACATATTTCTCTCTCAGTATTCAAAGGTACAAAGCATCCAAACAATATGACCTCAAGCCAACTACTTAATCTGGTGGGATGCTGGAGATAATATCTGGCTGTTGTGTTGAATATATTGACAGAGAAATAGTATGTGGTCCTCATGGTACACTTGCAAGGAATTTAAGTGATTTTGACTTTGGAATATAACCTGCAAATAAAGTGTAGTTTGTTTCAAGTTAAGTTGTTTTCATAGCATCTTCCAGATTTTCTTGCCATTATTTTAACTAGATTTCAGCAGGATTCAGTGTTGGCATTGCGCTGTCTACTCATTAAGACAAATTTTCTGAGCCCTCCATATATGTACATTTTGAATAGCCTTAAACAATATCATAAACTATTTGACTTGTTCATTCTCTTCTCTCCCACAGCATTCTGTAAGTTTAGTATTAGAACAAATCTAAAAGGTCTTTGAAGTTACTAAAAGATGCCCAACCAGGAATTTCTTATCACCTAGTCTTCGTAGAGGTGCTGAATGAGGATGTCTCCATTAAGTGTAACACACACCAGGTCTGCATTTAATCTAACTCCTTCCTTATAATGCTGCCGCTGCTGCCGCCGCCACCACTACCATTTTACAGATAGATAAACAGGCCAGTGTTCCAGGCCCGCAGAATAAAAGTCCTTTAGATGGCTACTTTTTAGCCTGTGTATTAATATTTAATATCTAGAATATAGTGTGGGTCTTAACACCACATACTTCAATATTGGCTTCACAAAATCCCAGGTATCTATGTGTCATCAAGTCCCACCAGATATGAATTTGACCATCATGTGATGCCTTAACTGCTTGCCTATCCTCCAGCTTAAAGGGATGAAACAGGACTCAATCATAAAACACCATGGCAAACAAGCCCAAGGAGCGTATTTCATCGGATTTTTCAATCCAAGGATGTGTTCCAGTGTAGCTGTTGCTTTTTTTGTGAGCCATCTGCTGCAAAATGACTGTTGAAGTAGCGACTAAAGCAAGCTTTGAATCCACTCCTGGTCAGTTTACAGTGGTTCTTTTATATTACTCTTCCTTGGAATTGGGAGGGCTAAGTGGTAGCTGGGTCCAGCAGTACAAATTGTGTGTGACAACTAAAGCAACATACAGTCAACATCCAACCCATTTCAGCATAGGGATAGAGAGCACTAATTCGCCTGCACTCCAAACAATGCCCAGAGCAAATGTTTATGGAGCACTTACTGCTTGCAATGTAGTATTCTAGGATTGGGAATAGAGCAATAAACCAAACACCTGGCCTGCGTTATTTTTGTCATAACCAAGATTTTTAGAAATTGATCTAAGGAAATAGGCTTTGAGATCAGAAGCTTTAAATAAGGTGCATTGAGGGCCGGCCAAGTGGCGCGGTGGTTAAGAGCTGGCTTGGGACGCCAGCGGCCCCGGTTCGGTCGGATCCCACATATAAGGGCCAGTGATACTACTGCCCTCAAAAAAAATAAATAAGGTGCGTTGAACAATAGCCATATTTGAGAAACGCAAAAATTTTTTCGATTCTTGTTTCTCAGCTGTGCTCTCAAATGGTCAATAGGAAACGAGTTGCTGTGTTTTAACAAGTCCGCCAATTTCTGTGTGTGTTGATAACAAAACTAATTGGTAAGCTCTTCTACTCTGTTGATTATTCATTTCAATTTAAAAACTACAATTTAATCGATGGTTTGCGGACTTTTGACTTTTCATGCCTAACATCCAATAGATTTTTATGTTATTATTCCTAAGTGTATTTCTCTCCTTGTTCCTGGGTACCATGTATTCAACATACCAAAAGGGGTTGACACTTAGAAGCTGGAAGACCATAATTTTTCTGACTCTCTCACTTGAACAGTTTTGATCTTGGCAAGTCATTTCAATGTCTCTAAATCTCCAATAAAGTAATACAAGATTACCTACCATGGCTTATCACAGAGTTGTTTGGGGAAGAGGGAGAGAATGCATTCAGAATGCTTTGAAAACTTGAAAGCACTATGCAAATGTAAGGAATTTAGTCAACCACAAGTTCTTTTGACTGCTAGAGGTAGGAAGATGAAGAAGACAGAGGAATAATGACAGCAGTATGCAAGCCTTTGCTGGCTTCCAGCCCAAAATAAGCACTTGGCTTGTCTAGGGTTTAGCCTACAGGAGTATGTCCAGTAAGGGAGAAAGCTAGGAAGAGGCAGAGGCAGTCGGTGAAAAGACTTGAGAACTATGGGAAGTATTAGGTTGTCGGAAAAGGCCTGACGCATTTTTGCAAGGAAACGCAGAAAAAATACATCATGACTTTTCCAACAACCCAATAGTTTGATTTTCATTCTACCAACAAGGGAGTCACTGAGGGCTTTTCTGAGCATTATTGTTGCACACATCTGAGAAACATCAGTGGGACTTGGTGCCTGCTTTTGTTTGGGTGTGGAATAACTCAACGTTTTTACTTGTAAATAATTCCATGCCAGTGTCAGAAACGGGGAGGGGAAATGAGTTTCTAAAATTTGAGAAATGGGAATGATAATGTCTCAGACTGGAGCTGCCCAGCAGCCCCTCCCATGTTTATAAAATACTAACTCAATGGAGAAGAGTTAAGAGCTGGAATAATCAATGTAGAGATGAGAGTCTCCAAAGTGATTGCTTAGCCTTTCTCCTTATATTTAGTTCCTCCTCTTGCCACTATCAAATTATCCTTTCATACATAATGCCTCTTGCTAAAAATGTTTTCATGGTGCCCTTATCTCCAGGACTGAGTTCATGCTTCTTGGCTTGAGTCTGATGTCCAAGGTATCTTTTAAGACTTTGGCCTTACCCCCATCTGCCTCGCCAGCCAAACTGGCCTTGGTCCCCTCTACAAATAACCCAGCCAGGTGGATTCACCCCTTGTCAGCAATGCACACTTACCTTCTAAGGGACTTCTCTTTCTCTCCCTTGAGGTACATCCAGAACCTACTGCAGGGTCTCAATTTCTGACCCTAATTGTACCAGTCCCCACAACTTTTCCTCTTCAGTTCTGTTGTATGTGCTTTTTCATTCATACTGGCTTATGTAACTACAGCCATCCCCCCTTATTCGCAAAGGATATGTTCCAAGACCCCCAGTGGATGCCTGAAACCATGACTAGTACCAAACCTTATATATACTATGCTTTTTCCTATGTGTACATACCTATGGTAAAGTTTAATTTATAAATTAGGCACAGGAAGAGATGAACAACAATAATAAGAAAAGAGAACAATTATAACCATATACTGTAATGAAAGTTATGTGAATGTGGTCTCTAATAAACAAGACAGCTACTAAGTGACTAATGGGCAGGTAATATAGCATGGACATGTTGAACAAATGGGTGATTCATGTCCCAGGTGGAACAGAGCAAGATGGTGTGAGATTTCATCGCTATTCAGAATGCTGTCAATTTAAAACTTATGAGTTGTTTATTTCTGGAATTTTCCATTTAATATTTTTGGAACTGAAGCTGCTGAATGCGAATCCGTGGATAAGGACATGGCCTAATGTACCATGGGATTGCTTAGACATCCAAATGCCTAAATCAACAAAAACTCAGCTTCTTCTCTTTGAAAAGTTTAGCCTTAAAGCAATCACACCGTGTCAAGCCTATTTCTCTGTCCCCTCCTGTGTCTGTCCTGCTTTCTCCCTGGAAAGCTTGAGCCCACATCCTAATAATCCCAGCCCCACTGAACCCCATCTCAGAAGCTGCCAGCTTTCATAGCTGAGAGCACACGTGACCCAAGTAGCCTGGCCCAGCTCGTCCCTCTGTGCATCTCTCTGGTTTGGGTTCTGGGAGAGCTGAGAGCTCTGAGCACATCAATGTTCCTACATGCACCTTAGCTTGCCGGATGCATCCACTCGAGACCTTCCCCACAGGGCAGAGAGTACCATGGTAAGAGAGGCCTGCCCCATGCATTGTCATGGACTGCATATGACCTCCAGGCGTGAGGGTCCTGAATTTTTGCAGGACAGAGCCTCGATGTCTTGGTCATATGCTCCCTCCCTCCTGCACTCAGCTCAGTTAAGAAATCACTCCCAGAATGATCTGTCTGTGTCCCCAACAGATGGTGTCTGTATGAACATCTCCCTTTGCACTGAATTTCTGGACCATTTTTTCCTGTATTTCCTCCATTCTTCTTCTATGATGAAAACAAAAGAAAAAAAATAGAAGATATATATATATATTATAGTCCAGCAGCTATACTGGTAAGCTTATCTGCCCAATGGGCTTGTAAGCCTCAGAACATAGGGCCCCACCTAAAATCAGGCATTTCAATGAATGTATGTATGAGGTAGCAAATAAGTAGTGAAAGAAATTAATAGGTTGTTGTGTACCTGAAAGTAATATAATATTGTATGTCGACTACAATTAAAAAAAAAAACAAAAAACAAAACACCCTCACTTTAAAAATATGGGTCGGTTGTGAAAAGGAGCAAATAGAGCTGAGACAGGAGGAGGGTTTGTAACTTCAATGAGAATGGGCATACTTGACAACAGAAGGAATAAAAGACAGGTAAAGCTGTCCAAGAAGAATATGTTCAGTACCAAAGGCTGAGCTCCAGGAAGGCAGACACCATCATCTTCTTTTCCCCTAGGACTTAAGCTTTACAAAGGTACCCAAATCTCCCAGCAAGGGGTAGTGGCACATGTGCAAGGAATTGTAAATCAAATGCAGTGGCAGCCCACAGGGCGTGGGCTGCAAGGAGTTAAGTAGCCAGCTGTGCAGCTTCTGTGGAGACGATGACAAAGGAGGTGATTGGCTAAGGCGCCTCTGCTGAGAACCCCCAGAATGCTGTGGGAAAGGTACTAGGCTGCTCCCAAAACTAAATATACATGAGATCCTTATCACAACCACTAGAAAAACGCCCCATGTTTCCATCTTTGGATGATAGAATGATATTGTTATATGTGAGGAGAGAATATAGCAGCATTTCATAGAGTGTGTAGAGCTAGATAAAGCCTTAAGGGCCAGTTAATCCAGCTGTCTCATTTTACAAATAGAGGAAAAGAGACATGAAATGAATAACCTAGGGTCTCACAGCTAATTAGTGGCAGCCACGACTGACCAAAACAGGTCTCTGGATGGATGAGCTTCCTCAACACTGCCATCATCTTCCCATTTTAAATGACTGTTATTCTCTCTGTGGAGTAAGTTCTAATTATATTCATTTGTTGTGTCACCCATCCAACATTGAATACCTCTAAATTTAAGGTACTGTGCTAAGATAACAAGAAAAGACTTGGTCCCCATCTTCGAGAGACCCCAGTCTGAAGGAAAATGTGGGCAAGACTTACCACTGGAATTCAGAAAAAAAAGATCTTCAATTTTTATTTGTATATATTTTTATATTTTAGTTTTTGTTTGATAATGTACATAATTCAATATAATCCATCAAGGAATACCCAGTCATTGGAGGTGTGCATCCACATCTTTTTTCTGATGGGGAGTTCAAGTTTTGGAGTCTACTGGCCTAGGCAGGCGCTGTCCTAAGCAAGTTAAATATGGGCCTTTCCCCATGAGCTCTTCTTTCAGCGTTGCAGTTCTCCAGGCTATACCAGCAGGCCAGCTCTAAGCTTTGGCTTCTTCCCAAGGATTGTGCAGTGTGAGAGCATCCAGAGGTGTTGAAGGAGCCATGGCAAGAGGTGAGCGGGCTCTCCATACATGCCTGAGTATATTTTACTATTAAGAGCAATAAAGGTTTAAGAACGAGGTAGGGCACTCATAAGTTACACCCTGCATCAGAAGAGACTGAGGCAAGAAGTGGGCCAAAACTTGATGGCTTAACTGTAAGAGCCCTTTGAAGCTAAGCCCAAGTTCGACAGTGAAATGGGCAGAGAGGTAGAGGTTCGTGTGTGATCATCTTCGGGAGCTTCAGGGCTGGGGGAGCCGGCAGGGAGCCTCTTCCATCACATGCCATCTCAGATTAGCAGTGCTCTGGATTGGCCTTATGGTGTCCAGCACGTCTAACATACAACCCCAGCTGGTTTTAGAATGGAGACAGGCAGCATTGCTCTCAACTGGCCCCCACCCCTACCCCATCCACTAAGCCCTGCTGACCATTTCAAATTGCAAGTGACAGGAAAGCAGAGGAGTTCCATGATTAACACAGGCTAGGTGACCAGAGCCCTTCTATTTTGCATTCCTTCCCCATGATGTCTTGCCAAGTTTCCTGGAGGTGCCTGTGTGCTTTATGTTAGCAGCTGGCACAGGCCTCATGCTTTGATGTTCGCTGCCAACTGGCTTCAGAATTAAGCAGTTGGAATGGTCTATTTAATCAGTGTGTTACCTCTGAGTAATGCTGCTCCAGGGCTGCAGTCCTGGGAAGTTCAAGGGCAGTAGAGTCAAATTTGGAACTCAAGTGGGTAAGGTGAAGATGGTGATTGGATAGTGGTAAGTACAAACCTCTTCCAAGGCAGGCTGACTTTACTTTTTTGCTTTTGTCCCCAAATCTTTTTTTTTTAAAGGCTTTTATTAAAAATAGAACTAACGTACAATATTATATGAGTTTCAGGGGTACACTATGGTTATTCAACATTTATATACCTAAGCAAGTGATAACCATGATGAGTGCAGCAACCATCTGACACCGTACCACGCTATCACAATATTATTGATTATATTCCCCATGCTGTACAGTACCTCCCCATCCATGACTTATTTGGTTTTCTTTTTTTTTTTTTTTTTTAGATTCAGGTGTACAATACAATGCAATAGTTATACTCTTTACCCCCCAAAGTGACAACACCCCTCCCCCAGTTCACCACCCCACTCCCCCCCCCATATCATACATATCTATCAAAACTCCCCTGACTCCCCTCCATAGTATACTCCACATCCCGTGACCATCCACATATTCAGTTACAGTTGGCATACCATACTATAGAACATCAGCTTCAGGTGTACAGTGCAGTGATCAAGCCTCTACTCCATCCATGAAGTGGTCTCCCTAACAAGACATGTGACTATCTGACACGCCAAACAATTTTACAACATTATTATATTCCCTGAACTGTGTTTCATATCCCTGTGGCAATATTGTAGTTGCCTATTTATGCTGTCTAATCCCTTCCCCTTCCCCCCATCCCCCCCAACTAGCAACCCTCAGTTTTCCCTCTACATCTACGAGTCTGTTGACTTTGATCGTTCACTCAGCTCTTCAGACTCCACACACAAGTGAGATCACATGGTACCTGTCCTTCTCCGACTGACTTATTTCGCGCAACATAATAGTCTCTTCACAACATTATCAATTACATTCCCAGAACTGCCCCCATATCCCTGCGGCAACATTGTAGTCCCATCTACATTGTCCAAAACCTTCCCCCTCTCCCTCTTCCCTACTCCCTCCCAGCCAGCAACCATCAGTTTTTCCTTTATATCTGCTTCATATGACTTCAATCTTCTTACATTTACTGAGACTTGTTTTGTGGCGTAACATGGTCTATCTTGGAAAATGTCCCATGTGTACTTGAGAAGAATGTATATTCTGTTTTTTCAGGGTGAAATGCTCTAAAAATATCAACAAAGTCCAGCTGGTCTAAAGTGTCATTTAAGGTCACTCTTTCCGTGTTGATTTTCTGTCTAGAGGATCTGTCCATTGGTGACAATGGGGTGTTAAAGTCCCCTACTACGATAGTGTTACTGTTGATCTCTGTCTTTATGTCTGTCAAAATCTGTTATATGTAATTAGGTGTTCCTATGTTGGGTGCATAGATATTTATTAGGGTTCTAGTGCCTTTCTTTGTCTTTTATTGTAGTCATTTTAAAGTCTATTTTGTCCAAAATAAGTATTGGTACTCCAGCTTTTTTTTTTTCTCATTTCCATTTGCATGAAATATCTTATTCCATCTGTAAACAGCATATATATGTGTCCTATTTTCTTATCCAGTCAGCCACTCTCTGTCTTTTGATTGCAGCATTTAGCCCATTCACATTTAAAATGATTATTGATGGGCCGGCCGAGTGGCGCATTGGTTAAGCGCTGGTTTGGGGATGCCAGCGGCCCCGGTTCGGATCCCACATGAGGGCCAGTGACACTGCCCTCTACAGCTAACAACAGCTCCACCTGGAGCTGGGCTGTGCGAGCCCCGGTGATGGTGTGGGCTGCAGCCCCTGCTGCAGTGGGCTGCCATAGGCTACAGTGAGTGGCCCGCAGCCAACTTGAGCGGCCGGCAGCCAGTGTGAGCTGCCAATAGCCGTGGTGAGCGACATCCAGAGGCCAGCGACCGATCTGCCTCATCCGGGAAGAGCGCAATGACGATACCAACAGTGAAGCAACATCCTCCGCAACTAGACTGAAGAACAAAAAGACAGCAACTTGTCTGTTCCCCTTCCCCGATTCCCCAACGCTGTTCCCCTCCCCCAATTCCCCAATAAAATCTTTAAAAATAAATAAATAAATAAATAAAATAAAATAAAATGATTATTGATAGGTGCATATGTGTTGCCATTTTGTTATTTGTATTCCTGGTCTCCATGGGTTAGCTTGTTTACCCTTTTCTTTTGTTTAAAAAAGCCCTTTTAACATTTCTTGCAATGCTGGCTTGGTGGTAATGAATTCCTTAAGCTTATTCTTTTCTGAGAAGCTCTTTATTTCTCCTTCAATTTTAAGTGATAGCCGTGCTGGGTAGAGCAATCTTGGTTGTAGGCTGTTATTTTGTGTCACTTTGAATATCTCCTGCCACTACCTTCTGGCCTGCAGAGTTTCTGTAGACAAGTCAGCTGTTACTCTAACAGGAGTTCCTTTGTATGTAACCTGCTGTCTTTCTCTTGCAGCCTCTAGGATTCTGTCTCTGTCTTTAACCTTTGCCATTTTAACTATGATGTGTCTTGGTGTGGACCTGTTTGGGTTCAGCTTGTTTGGAACCCTCTGCACTTCCTGGGCATGTATGTTGATTTCCTTCACCAGGGTAGGGAAGTTTTCAGTCATTATTTTTTCAAATACATTCTCGACCCCTTGCTTCTTCTCTGCTCCTTCTGGTATTCCTATGATTCTAAGGTGGTTGTGCTTCACCTTGTCCCATAGGGCTCTTAAACTATATTCATTGTTTTTTATTCTTTGGTCTTTTTGCTGTGCCAACTGGGTGATTTCTGCTATTTTATCTTCCAATTTGCTGATCCGCTCCTCTGCTTCATCTACTCTACTGGTGATTCCTTCAAGTGTGTTCTTCATTTCAGTTATTGTCTTCTTTAGTTCTAACAGGTTGTTTTTTATGGTTTCCCTATCCTTCTTTATGTCCTCGCTAAGTTCCTTAAACATTCTTATCATCAGTGTTCTAAATTCTGTCTCTGAAAGGTTGGATCCCTCTGTTTCATTTGGTTCCATTTCTGGAGGTTTCTTCTGATCTTCTACTTGTGACCTGTTTCTTTGTTTCCCCATTCTGGCTGTCGCTCTGGGATTGCTTTGATGTATTAGATAGATCACTAGGAGAGCCCTGGCTGGATCACGCAGGCACACAGCTCACAGCCCAACACTCCCAGGAAAACTCCCAGTCTCAGCCTGTTCCAATCCGCTGCTTGCAGATCAGGCCGAGCAGCCCGACAACCAATCACCAGCCTGGCAACTCTGCAAGCACAGTGCGGAGAGCGGGGACCAAGGCGGCTTGTGCACTCCCGCGTCTCAGTGAGCAGCCTGTTGGAGCCGGATCACTCCCACTAGGTGTTTCCCTGGCAACGCAGCACAAGCCATGCGGAGGGTGGGGATCCGAGGCGGCTCACGCACTCCCGGGTCTCAGTGAGCCGCCGTAGGAGCCGGAGGGCACCTGCCCAGTGTTTCCCTGGCAACGCAGTATAAGCCGGGCGGAGGGTGGGGATCCAAGGCCGCAGGCGCACACGCACACACGCACTTCTGCGCCAATTTCACCAGACCAATGAGGTCTCGGACCTGATCCTCCGTGGGAGGGCTCGAGCCCGACAAAATGGCACCTTCCCTATACCACTCGCATGCAGGCTCCACGTCACAGCAACAACAGTCCAAAAACCTCCAGCCTTTGCTCAGTTCAGTCCGTCCCCGCAGTCTCCCGGCTCACACAGCCACTCCCTCCACCAGTAACCAGGTAAGTGCTCACCGGCGAGAAAGACCAGACGCTGGCCCCACTGATTCTCCAGCCGCTCTTAGCCTCACCGAGCTGAGCAAAGAGAATCCTCACTAATTTACGGCCGGCTATCTTAGAACCTCTCTTCCCGGCAAAGGAACTCTGGGCTGGTGAGCTTTGTGTGCGGCCGGAGTGTCTCTCCCCCAACCAGAGAAGCTTCCCACGGCTGGGGCTTCCCTCACGGGGCTCGCCCTTTCTCGTCTCCGCCCGTCCTACCAGATCCAACATGGCCTCCTCTTTAAGTTCTTCGTTTAGAGGTTCTGTTCCTCCAGTGTTCCGGGGACCTCCAGGGTTGAATGCTGTATAATTTGTTTGTAATTTTGGTGTGATCCTGGGAGGCAGTTAGCACAGCGTCTGTCTATTGCGCCATTTTACTGGAAGTGATGACTTATTTGTTTTATACCTGAAAATTTGGCCCCTTTGCCTTTTCCCAAACTTTTTAAATTTTTTAATTACAGTTGAAACTCAATATTATTGTATATTAATTTCAGTTCTATGGTGTAGTGGTTAGACATTAATATAATTTAGGAAGTGATTCCCCTGACTAGTCTAGTACCCACCTGACACTATACACAGTTATTACCATATTATTGACTATATTCCCTATGCTTTACCTTACATCCCCATGACTATTTTGTAGCTACCAATTTGTCCTTCTTAATTCCTTCACCTTTTTCACACTGTCCTTCAACCCCCTCCCATCTATCACCCCAACAAATCTAGTACCATCTGACACCATACATAGTTCTTATAATATTATTGACTATATTCCTTATGCTGTACCCTACATCCCCATGACTGTTGTGTAACAACCAATTTATACTTTTTTTTTTTTTTTTAGGGCAGTGTCACTGGCCCTCATATGTGGGACCTGAACTGGGGCCGCTGGCTTCCCAAGCCAGTGCTTAACCACTGCACCACTTGGCTGGCCCCCAATTTATACTTCTTAATTCCTTCTCTTTTCACACACCCACAGCCACCCTCCCATTTGGAAACTATCAAAAGGTTTTCCGTATATATGAGTTTGTTTCTGTTTTTTTTTGTTTTGTTTTGTTCTTCAGATTCCACATTAAATAAAATCACATTGCATCTGTCTTTCTCTGTCTGACATACTCCACTCAGCACAATACCCCCCAGGTCCATCCATGTCTCTGCAGTTGGCAAGAACCCATTGCCTGTCATAGCCGAGCAATATTCCATTGTATATATGTACCACCTCCTCTTTATCCATTCATCCATTCAGGAACACCCAGGCTGCCTCCACGTCTTGGTCATTGTAAACAATGCTGCAATGAACATATGGATGCACAGGTCCCCTTGAAATAGAGTTTTAAGTTTCTTCAGATAAATACCCAGAAGTTGGATTACTGGTCCTTCTTTGTCTCTTGTTATAGCCTTTGTTTTAACGTCTGTCTGATGTAAGTATTGCTGCCTAAGCTTTTTTTGTTTTTTTGTTGTGTTTTGTTTTCATTTTCATGAAATAACTTTTTCTGTCCTTTCACTTTCCATCTGTGTGTGTCTATTGATCTGAAATGAGTCTCTTGTAGGCAGCATGTGTAAGGGTTTTGTTTTCTTATCCATTCAGCTTTCCTACGTCTTTTGATTAGAGCATTTAATCCATTTATATTGAAAGTAATTGTTGATAGATATGTAGCTATTACCATTTTATTATTCATAATTTTGAATTTTGAATTCTTTTTTTCCGTCTTAAAGAAGTCCCTCCAACATTCTGTATAATCTGGTTTGGTGGTGATGAACTCCTTTAGCTTTTTCTTGTCTGGGAAGCTCTTTATCTGTCCTTCGATTTTAAATGATAGCCTTGCTGGGTAGAGTAATCTTTGTTGTAGGTCCTTATTTTTCATCACATTGAATATTTTGTGCAATCCCTTCTGGCCTGCAAAGCTTCTGTTGAGAAATCAGCTGACAGTCTTATGGGAGCTCCCTTATAAGTTACTAGTTCCCTTTCTCTTGCTGCTTTTAAGATTCTTTGTCTTTAACCTTTGCCATTTTAATTATGATGTGTCTTGTGAAGGACTGTTTGGGTTCATCTTATTTGGGATTCTGCACTTGTTGGGCTTGTATTTTTATTTCCTTTATCAGGTTAGGGAAGTTTTCAGTGATTATTTCTTCAAATAGTGTTCTCAATCCCTTGCTTTCTCGCTTCTCCTGCTGGTACCCCTATAATGCAAATGTCCTTATGCTTGATGCTGTCCCACAGGTCTCTTAAACTATCCTTACTTTTTGGTTTCTTTTTGCTTTTTGCTTTTCCAACTGGGTGTTTCCTACTACTTTGTCTTCCAAATTACTGATACAATCCTCTGCTTCATCTAGTCTGCTGGTGATTCCTTCTAGTGCATTCTTCATTTCAGATATTGTATTCTTTTCTTCTGACTGATTCTTTTTTTATGGTTTCTATGTCCTTATTTATGCTTGCTATGTCTGTTGAAGTTTTCACTAAGTTCCTTGAGCACCCATATACCCAGTGTTCTAAACTCTGTCTCTGCTGTATTGCTTGCCTCCATTTCATTTAGTTCTTTTTCTGGAGTTTTCTCCTGTCCCTTCATTTGGGATGTATTTCTTTGTTTCCTCATTTTGGTTGCCTTTTTTTTTTCTTATATGTATGAGGTAGATATACTATGTCTCCCAGTCTTGGACAGGTGGGGCCATATGTAGTAGGTGCTCTATGGGACCCTGGCACAATCACCCTGGTTAACTGCTTCGGGTGCTCCAGGAGTGTCCCTTGCATGGGTTGTGTGTGCCCACCTGTATAGTTGAGCCTTGATTGCTATTGGCACGTCATTGGGTGGTATTGCCCCTCAGGCTGATAGACTGTGGGGTCTGGCCATGTCCACAGCTTACAGGCTGTTGTGCAGGGGGCTTACCTCATGGAATGGGATTTGCCCCAGCAGGCCTGGTGCCTGTTGAGACCACCCTTTGTGTGTGCAGCTTGTTGGCTAATTGGGAAGTGCTCTGCTGTGGTCTGAAGCCAACCTCCAGGTATGTTGGTTCTGGAGCCTCTTGGGAGGGGCTCCGGTGCAGGCCCAGGTCACTCACTGCTTGTGATCAGCCAGGGACTGCTTCATAGGAGCTACAAAGCAATCCACATTTTCGCTTCCTGTGCTAAAGTTTGAGGCATGTGGGAAAGGCCACGCTGCAAACCAAGGACAGCAGGCCTGGTGTAACTCCACAAAAATCCGGGACACCCTGAGGCCTGCTGCCCCCTATCAGCTCCCTTAAGGTTCAGCCACTGATAAAGCCTCATGGGGTACACAAGTTGTGTGAGCCAGGGTGTCAGGGAGTCACTAGTGGGAAGAGTTGTGGTCACCAGGTTAATGTAGACTCTATTTTGGTGCCAGTGCTGAGCCTGGAGCTACTCTGTAAAAGGCTCAGAACACATGGAAGCCAGTCACTGCCTGCCTGCGTCCCACGGACTCCGATAGTTTTCCAAAACAGTGCAGTGTGGGGCAGGGTTGGCTGCTCTCAAGAAAGTGGAGTTGGGGTTGTTTGGTGGGATGGGAGTTCCCGTGGAGCTCACCAGGCCAATCAGACTCAGCTTTGGCCATGGTAGGGGAGGGCTCAGAACAGGAAAGATGGCCATCTGCCTGCCAGCTACATGGGAGGAAGTTCCCTTACAGGGAAAATGGCAACTGTCCTCCAACCCTTGCTCTGCAGCTACACACCTCAGTCTTCCTATCCACCCTCCTCCTCCCCCTGCATACCTCCAAAGCTTTTCAAGTCACCGTCCCTCCACAGGAGACCAGGGTGAGTACTTGTGAGTCTGTGCACTGGCTGTTTAAGAGGACTTAGGGGGAACTGCAAAGATGGCCGCTGTGAGGAGAGCTCCCTGAGTTCTTCTCTGGAAATATCCACAATTTGAACTTCTGTAACTCTTCAAAGGGACGTCTACTCATCATGCAGAGCAATTAAGACTCACACAACAATTGCTGGAAGGTGGGCAGACCGGACAAGTGGGGAAGAAGGCAGGCAAGACCCGTGAGGTGCAGCCCGTACCCGCGGCTGCAGAGGGACCAAACTCCAGAGAACAGATGGTGAGTGTTCCCACTGCTCGCTCCCTGTGCCCCACGGCCCGCCTAGAGCACAGCAAGAGCACAGTGATCTGCAGCCTGAGGAAGAAGCCTCGGGCCAGGCGAGAGAGGGAGGAGGGAGAGGAGACGTGCAGCTGCACCCACAGCTCCCCAGGCCCCCAGAAAGCAGGGTGCAGAGCCCAGCAGTGACAGGGCAAGATCAATTCCTGCACCCGCCGGGTTCAGGGATCAGTCTCTGCGTCCACCGGGTCCTGCGGAGCGCAGCAAGAGCACCTCAGCGCGCAGGCGCTGAGGCAGAAGCCTGAAACCGTGCAAGCAAGGGAAGAAAGAATACTCATGGGGTGGGGGAGACGCAGGTCCCTGAGTGAGACAGAGCAGGGATCTGAGCCACGGCAGGGTGCGCACAGTCTCCTAAACCCCGGCAGTCCCTCCGGGAGAGCAGCAGGAACACCGCAGCGCACACAGGCTCCGTGGCAGAAGTGTGAAACCAGACGAGCAGGGGAAGAAAGAATACTCCGTGGGGGGAGACGCAGCGCGCCCAAGCAGAGACGCAGGTCCCCGGGAGACAGACTGGAGATTTGAGCCACTGCAGGGGGCGCGCAGCCCCCTAAACCCGGCAGTCTCTTTGGGAGAGCAGCAGGAACTCCTCCGGAGCCTATGAGGCAAAGGCCTTAGCTCAAAACAGTGTTGGGACTGTGGGGATTTTTTGTTGTTGTATTATTTTGTTTGTTTGTTTGTTTGTTTTGCTCGTTTGTTTGTTTTTCCTCCTCTCTTCAACAGAAAGCAAAAAAAAACAAAACAAAAAAACCCCCCCAAAACAACAGAAATTAAAATTCACCACCACCCTCCCTCAGAAACCCTGGCCCCTGCCAAGCCAGAGTCTTAAACTGACCCTGAAATGGAGCAGTAGGGGCAGACTACAGAGGTATTCCTTACCCGTGGGGGGTCGAGAATTTCAGCCTCAGAAGAGGCTGCAGAGTGAGATACCTACACCACCCCCACCTTTCCTGCAAGGCTTGGGAGGCAGGGCAGGTTCAGCTGCTGAGGCACTAATTAACAGACTCTTAGCAGCGGGCTTTTGGCAGTGAGGAGCTCTTTCATTCTCCATGTTGGGCTTTCAATGGAAAGGGTGCCCAAAGACACTCATTGAGCCTGCAGGGTGCACAGCCTGCCTTAGGACAGGCAAAAGCAGAAATGGCAGTGACTTTGTAAAAACTACCAATCACATGTCATAACCACACTCATGTACAACAAACCTGCAGTGCCAGGATCACACTAGGCATCAGGTGGCCATCTTTATTTCCACAAGACGCAGAGGAATATTTGTACAGCAGAGGACAAACTGAAGAGAGCTTGGTGGACTTTAGCCAAGACTGGCACTGGAGACACAAGAATCATCATTCCCACAGGCCAACTTTAGATAAAACCAGAGCATTTCTGGGTTTGACATACAGGAGTCACACCCAAAAGGAAGTTGCTACAGGTGCAAGGGCCAAAGGGTCCAACCCTCACACAGCAACTTATAAACTGCGGACACTGCTGATCCTCACAGCTAATCAGCCTGGTAGTCAATCCCACCTACTGACAAGCCAAAAGTAATCAAAGCTGAATTTCAACAGGTGAAGACACACAACACAAGGAACACCTCAGATATACACGCACAAGAGAATAGGGAGATTGAGTAATTCAAATATAAAGGATACACACCGTATAAGTTTACCCAGAAAAGACTGAGAGACCTAGGGGATCTATCTGTTATATTGAAGCAAGCATAAAGAGTAAACCAGAATGGGGAGACAAAGAAATACAACCCAAATAAAAGAACAGAAGAAACCTCCTGAATCAGTGGAACTAGAGGAAATAGAGGTAAACAACCTATCGGAGACAGAGTTCAGAACACTGATTATTAGAATGTTCAAGGAAATTAATGAAAATATAAAGAAGGATAGAGAAATCATGAAAAGCAACCAGCTAGAACTTAAAAATGCAATTAATGAATTAAATAATAAATTCGATGGAATGACTAGCAGATTGGATGAAGCAGAAAATCGAATCAGTGACTTAGAAGACAAGATAGCAGAGATCACCCAAGCAGAACAACCAAAGAAAAAAAATGAAAAACATTGAAAATAGTTTAAGAGAGCTGGGGGACAACATCAAACGCAATAACCTCCGGATCTTTGGAATACCAGAAGGAGAAGAGAAGGAGCAAGGGATTGAGAACATATTTGAAGTAATAATGTCTGAAAACTTCCCTAACCTGGCAAAGGACATTGAAATACAAGCCCAGGAAGTGCACAGAGTTCCAACCAGGATGACCCCAAACAGGCCCACACCAAGACACATTATAGTGAAAATGGCAAGGGGGGGACAAAGACAGAATCCTTAAAGCAGCAAAAGAAAGGCAGCAAGTTACTTACAAGGGCACCCCCATAAGATTATCAGCCGACTTTTCTACAGAAAATTTGCAGGCCAGAAGGGAGTGGCAGGAAGTTTTCAATGTGATGAAAAATAAAGGCCTACAACCCAGATTGCTGTATCCAGCAAGGCTATCATTTAAAATTGAAGGAGAGATAAAGAGCTTCCCAGAAAAGAACAAGTTAAGGGAATTCATTACCACCAAGCCAGCTTTGCAGGAAATGATAAAAGGGCTTCTTTAAGCAGAAGAGAAAAACAACCTAACTAAGGAAGACTAGGAACACAAATAACAAAATGGCAATAAATATGCACCTATCAATAATCACATTAAATGTAAATGGAGTAAATGCTCCAATCAAAAGACATAGGGTAGCTGAATGGATAAGAAAGCAACACCACGGCCTATGCTGTATACAAGAGACACACCTCAGATCAAAAGACACATACAGGCTGAAAGTAAAGGGATGGAGTAAAGTATTTCATGCAAACGGAACGGAGAAAAAAGCTAGAGTAGCGATACTGATATCAGATAAAATGGACTTTAAATTGAAGAATATAATAAAGGACAAAGAAGGACACTTCATAATAATAAAGGGATCGATCCAACAAGAGGACATAACCCTAGTAAACATCTATGCACCTAACATAGGAGCTCCTAAATATATAAAACAGATATTGTCAGACATAAAAACGGAGATCAACAGTAACACTATCATAGTAGGGGACTTCAACACCCCACTGTCACCAATGGACAGATCCTCCAGACAGAAAATCAATGCAGAAACAGTGACCTTAAATGACACATTAGACCAGCTGGATTTAACAGACATTTTCAGAGCATTTCACCCCAAAGTTACAGAATATACATTCTTCTCAAGAGCACATGGAACATTTTCTAAGATAGACCACATGTTAGGCCACAAAACAAGTCTGAATAAATTTAAGAAGATTGAAATCATTTCAAGTGTCTTCTCTGACCACAATGCTATGAAACTAGAAATCAATTATAAGAAGAACCCCGGAAAGCTGTCAAATAAATGGAGGCTGAATAACATGCTACTAAATAGTGAGTGGGTCACAAATGAGATCAAGGAGGAAATCAAAAGGTACCTCGAGACAAACGAAAATGAAAACACCACGACCCAAAATCTCTGGGATGCTGCGAAAGTAGTCCTAAGAGGGAAGTTTATAGCAGTGCAGGCCTACCTAAAGAAGGAAGAAAAATCTCAAATCAACAGGTTATCCTTACACCTAAGGGAACTGGAAAAAGAACAGCAAAAGAGGCCCAAGGGGAGTACAAGAAAGGAGATAATAAAGACCAGAGTGGAAATAAACAATATAGAGAACAGAAAAACAATTCAAAAGATCAATGAAACCAAGAGCTGGTTTTTTGAGAAGATAAACAAAATTGATAAACCTCTAGCCAGGCTCATCAAAAAAACACAGAGAGAGGGCCGGCCGAGTGGCTCAGTTGTTTAAGAGCTCGCTCAAGAGTGCGAGCTGAGCTCTGAGCAACAGCTGTTCGAGGCCAGCCCGAGCTGAGTTGCCGTTGAGCTGCCAACAGGTGGCAGGATGGCTCAGCTAAAAAAAAAAAAAAACACAGAGAGGACTCAAATTAGTAAAATCAGGAATGAAAGAGGGGAAATGACTACAGACATCACAGAAATACAAAAAATTCTAAGAAATTATTATGAGCAACTATATGCCAACAAATTTGACAATCTGGAAGAAATGGATAATTTTCTAGAAGCATACAACCTTCCAAAGCTAACACAGGAAGAAACAGAAAATCTAAATACCCTGATTACTACCAAGGAAATTGACTCAGCAATTGACAAGCTCCCAAAAAACAAAAGCCCTGGACCAGATGGCTTCACAAGTGAATTTTATCAAACATTCAAAAAAGAACTATCACCTGTTCTTCTCAAACTATTCCAAAAAATCCAGAAGGAGGGAAGGCTCCCAAACTTTTTATGAAGCCACTATCACCTTGATTCCAAAACCAGATAAAGACAGCACAAAAAAGGAAAACTACAGGCCAATCTCCCTGATGAATATAGATGCAAAAATTCTCAATAAAATATTAGTAAACAAAATTCAGCAATATATTAAGATCATACATCATGATCAAATGTGTTTCATCCCTAGTACGCAAGGCTGGTTCAACATCCATAAATCAATCAATGTGATACACCACATCAACAAAATGAATGATAAAAATCACATGGTCATTTCAATAGATACAGAAAAAGCATTTGACAAAATCCAACAGCCATTTATGTTAAAAACCCTTAGCAAAGTGGGAATACAGGGATCATATCTCAACACAATAAAAGCCATATATGATAAACTACAGCTAACATCATACTCAATGGGGAAAAGCTAAAATCATTCCCCTTAAGATCAGGAACAAGACAAGGCTGTCCACTTTCTCCTCTTTTATTCAACATAATGTTGGAAGTTCTAGCCACAGCAATCAGACAACAAAAAGAAATAAAAGGCATCCAAATTGGCAAGGAAGAAGTAAAATGGTCATTATATGCAGATGACATGATACTGTATATAGAGAACCCCAAAGACTCCATCAAAAAACTATTGGAACTGATAGATGAATTCAGTAAAGTAGCAGGATATAAAATCAATGTTCAGAAATTAGTGGCATTTGCATATACCAATAATAAACTAATGGAAGGAGAAATTAAGAAAACTGTCCCATTTACAATTGCTTCAACAACTATAAAATACCTAGGAATAAATTTAACCAAAGAAGTGAAAGATCTGTACTCAGAAAATTATAAGACACTGAAGAAAGAAATCATAGAAGATACAAATAAATGGAAACACCTACCATGCTCATGGATAGGAAGAATTAATATAGTTAAAATGTCCATACTGCCTAAAGCAATATATAGATTCAGTGCAATTCCTATCAAACTACCAAGGGCATTTTTCACAGAAATAGAAAATATAATCCTAAAATTTATATGGAAACATAAAAGACCCTGAATAGCCTCGGCAATCCAGAGAAACAAGAACAAAGTTGAGAGGATCATGCTATCAAACATCAAAACATACTACAAGGCTACAGTAATCAAGACAGTATGGTATTGGCATAAAAACAGGCACATAGATCAGTGGAACAGAACAGAGAGCCCAGAAATAAATCCAGGCATTTATGGACAGTTAATCTATGACAAGGGAAGCAAGAATTTACATTGGAGTAAAGATAGTTTATTCAATACATGGCCCTGGGAAAACTGGACTGACACATGCAAAAAAATGAAACTGGACCACCTCCTCACGCCATATACAAGAACAAATTCAAAATGGATTAAAGACTTAAATGTAAGACCTGAAACCATAAAACTCCTAAAAGAAAATATAGGGAGTACATTTGCAGACATTATCCGGAGCAATATTTTTACTGATACATCCCTACGGGCAAGGGAAGTAAAAGAAAAAATGAACATATGGGATTATATCAGACTTAAAAGTTTTTTCACAACAAAGGAAACCATCAATAAAACAAAAAGGAAGCCTATTGAATGGGAGAATATATTTGCCAATGATATATCTGATAAGGGGTTAATATCCAAAATTTATAAAACACTCATGAAACTCAACACCAGAAAACAAACAACCCAATTAAAAAATGGGCAGAAGATATGAAGAGACATTTCTCTACAGAGGACATACAAATGACCAAAAGCCATATGAAAAAAAGTTCAACCTCACTGGTCATTAGGGAAATGCAAATAAAAACCACCATGAGATACCACCTCACTCCAGTCAGAATGGCTATCATCAATAAATCAACAAACAACAAGTGCTGGCGGGGCTGTGGAGAAAAGGGGACCTTGCTGCACTGTTGGTGGGATTGTAGATTGGTGCAGCCACTATGGAAGTCAGCATGGAGGTATCTAAAAAAACTGGAAATGGAGCTACCTTTTGACCCAGCAATTCCACTCCTAGGTATTTATCCTGAAAAACCCAAGACACTTATTCAAAAAAAATTATGCACCCCTATTTTCATAGCAGCGCTATTTACAATAGCTAAGACTTGGAAACAACCAAAATGCCCATCGGTAGATGACTGGATTAAGAAACTGTGGTATATTTATACAATGGAGTATTACTCCGCTATAAAGAATGAAATCGTACCATTTGCAATGATATGGATGGACCTAGAGATTATGTTAAGTGAAATAAGTCAGTCAGAGAAAGACAAATACCATATGATCTCACTCATATGTGGAATCTGAAAAACTGAATGAATGAGCAAAGTAAACAGAAACTGTCTCATAGATATAGAGGAAAAACAGGGTTGCTAGTTGGGAGGAGGGTGGGGGATGAGGGAGAAGGGGAAGGGATTAGACAGCAAAAATAGGCAACTACAATATTGCCACAGGGATATGAAAGACAGTTCGGGGAATATAATTAATAATGTTGTAAATATTTTGTGGGGTGTCAGATGGTCATATGTCTTTGTTAGGGAGACCATTTCACGGATGGAGTAGAGGCTTGATCACTGCACTGTATACCTGAAGCTGAGGTTGTATAATATTGTATACCAACTGTAATTGAATATATAGTCACAGGATGTGGATTATAATGTGGAAGGGAGTCAGAGGAAGTGTAATAGATATATATGATATGGGGGGAGGAGTGGGGTGACTAAATGGGGGGTGTCACTTTGAGGGGTAAAAAGTATAACTACTGCACTGTTGTACACCTGAAACTAATTTAAACAAAAAAAGAGGACTTAGGGGTTTCTCGCCGTCTTCCATCCCATCCAGATGGTCAGAATCACAGCCAGATATTGTGGGGGCTCCTCTTCCCAGCACCAGTACTCTGGGCTGGGGTCCCTCACTCCCCTGGGGAAACCTCCATGGCTGATATCCCTCTTTATTCTCAACTACCGGAGGTTTGGGGCCATTTTCTCTGCCTCTGCCAGTCTCCAAGTGGCTTCTTCATATCCTTAGTTATAAAACTTCTGTTCAGGCAGGCTTCAGATGGTTCTCCAGGCTGTTTTATCACTTAGTTGTAATTTTAATATGTTCATGGAAGGAAGCATGCAGTGTTTATCTACTCTGCCATCTTGGATCTGTCTGTCCTTGTTCCCCACTCTTATTTGGCCCTTCGGGAGAGCAGGGAACAAGGTGTAGGAGAATGGGGGAAATAAGTAGCTAAACTGTCTCTCTGGGGCAGTCATTCCATTTGTTGAAGATGTGGCAAGACGTTTAGTGTTTGATGGGAGGTATCAACAGGGAGGTTATAGGTGGAAGGTGCAAACACCAAAACCAAATATCATACTTTCTAGTTAGTTGTTATCTCTCTCTAGGATTAATTCTAATTGTCTTATTAACCACTTGATCTCTACATGGTGTTTTCCAATTGTGTGCTTCTGAATACTGTTCATTCTGTTAATTCCAGTCAACTCATACTGAAATCCAGAACTGTCAGAGCATGAGTCAAAGTCCTGGCTCCACCCCAGTCCAGCGTAATAAGAAACCCTCGGGGTGGAGCCAAATCCTCCAAGTGAGAGTATTGCACACTCCAGTTGAAGAAAGACTGGGTAAACCACTCTTGTTTCACTTCCTAACTCCAACTATTAGCTCAAGGTTCTCTATTAGCCTTAGGGAGCATCTGTTATCCTGAAGAGTGCCCATACCTCCCTCAGCAGCTCTCAAACTTGCTCAGGAGGAAAAGAAAGGGGGGATGCAGGGAGGGAGAAAGCATGTTCCATTACGGTGAAAAAGGAATGTTACAATATAATTGTAAATTAGATCATATGCCATCTGTAGAGGTTTCCCATTAATTATCATTGCAACTGTGTAAAGTTTATTAACAAACTTAAGGCTTGGCCAGAACAAGATAGCTAGAAAAACACTGGTCTTGAAAAAACTTTTCTGTACTGAGTTTACTGCTCTTATTTTAACCTTCTATACACAATGCATTTGTATTGATGTGTTTTGCTTCTCTGCATCCTTTTGTTTGAGCTCAGATCTTGAACAATGTGAGATGTTTCCTTTGGATTTAATTTTCTCCTAAGATGAGGAAAAGTGTGGTCCTGCCACATGCACCTCAGGGCTCATTAAATCAGCCATGAAGAAAAGGGGATGGAAATCCTTGTCTCCTGTCCAGCCTGCTCCACACTGGAGGGGGCTGACCATACAAGTGATCACATGTCATTTGGGAGAAAAATTCAAATTGCTTTTCCACTATCTGGGCTTTGGTTCTCAGTTCCTCATCCATATCTTTTCACCTCTAACTATAGCAAAAGTGTAGTCAATAATTGCAAGTAAATGGGAATCAGCTTCTAAAATGGCCAGCCTCAGCCAAACTAAGCTGTTTGCTCCGATTCAGCTGAGACAGCTTTAATGCATGCCTGCAATGGACATTTGGTTTTGGCTGCCCAATCTTTATACCCTCTTCTTCTCAACTAACCACCACTAGTCCAATATCCAAAAGTCCAGTTGAGATAAATCTGAACTAATCAATCAAACTAAGCTAATTTTAATGTGCATATACCACCGTCCTGCCACTAATTAATGTTGTTGAGTTGGAGAATATAATGGAGAATGATAAATGGTGAATTACAGGTTACCGCTCTGGCCAGGCTTTATAAGCTTCCAGGCCTCAGGCTAAGGATTAACCCAAACAAAAAAAGGTTACTGTTTACACTTATCAGTATTAACTTCCTCTTCATAATTTACTGGAACTGGAAAAAATGTATAACAAAGTGTATACAATTTAGTAATTGTACAAAACATTAATTTAGCATGACGATATTGGGTATAATCACCAAAATGAAGACTCAACATACTTTTCACTGCCACTTCCATGAAAAATTCAGATAAATAAGTCACTGGCTGAATAGTCACAACAGAAGCAATTTAAACTTTACAGACAACAGAGAAAGTCAATCTTCCACAACAATACTGCAGACACAATCATTCAGAGGCTCTCCATACTGACTGCCATGGCATTACTGGAATGTTTTTCAAAGTCCATCTTCTACACGAGCCATCAATTCTCCAAGACCAACACTTGAAGCATCAGATGTAATACAAAATAAGGAGTTTTTTTTATTACTTATACAAAACTTGTACATTAAAAAAAAATTACTATTCAAAAACTCTGCTGACCCCTGAGAAAGCTAAGAGCTTTTATGGGTCCATCAAAAGGTCTGTGTGAGTGTTTCAGTCGCCATCCTCCTGGCCACAGGGACAAGGATCATTCACATGGCACCTTCACCGGCTCTGAATGCGGACTCTCACTTTCCTTAGGCTCGACAAGCCGGCCAGGACCATTAAAGAACAGTCTTCTCTGGTCTAAGCTTAGGGTGTTTTACCAGTATACAAGTTCGTTTATTTCTTGAACACTTTCAATAAACTCCTAGCATAAGAAGCCTTATTACAACATATACAGTATGATTTGATATAGTTCTTTACAAAAAACTATCTAGTTTTTTTCAGGTAAATTAAATGTCTTTTAAGAAATTAATTGGCTTAGAGAAATGGTACATTCCTTTAAACTTATGTCTTCCACCCTCTGAGTTCTGAGAAAGGTCAGACTTGTATGTCCTTGATAAACAGAGTCACCTTTGTCTAAGCAATATTAAGAGTTCTTGTATGTTTAATAAAGAGCACAAAACTCTTGTTTCTTAAAGCCTTATGTTGGAAGATTGTTACAGCCAATCTAGACAGACATTTATATTTTGACAAGTGTCCTCTCTGAACAAATAGCCTGCAGACATAAATGCAGTGATCTGTTTTCTTCATAGAGAACTATTTAGCACTGCTTAGCACATTATTCTGTAGTTGGGGAATAAGAGTAATTCTTCCCTTGAAGAAAGCAGGTCCCCTTCTGAAGAATCATGTTGGCTACCCCAAAATCAAAATAGACCAGCACCAAATGAAGTATTAGTTTACAAAAAATAAACTTAGCTCTTATTTCTTAAAGTTCTACAACCCCGGCTTAATAAATTAACTAGGAAATCAAGAGTTTCGTCAGCTACAGTATAATTAAAAAATTCATTTTCCACCGGGGTGGGGATAGTGGGAGGAGGGTCAATCTCACACTGATCACCATGAACTCATGAATTTCATCAAAAGAAAATACTTTGTTCAGCTTGTATTCTCTTTCAGAAGTGAGCTGCAGATTACCGTCTGTGATACTTTAAAGCATAACATTCATGTTGAAAATTTTCCAAAGAGCACAGCACATAAAGCACTAAACTGTCTTCAGATCTGAGGGATCTGCATGGGAAGAAGGATCTCAGACTCTTCTGAAAGAGCCAACCACCACGCAGTCACCTCACTGATCACATCTAATCATCCTCCACAAGACAGTGAGTGCATTGAGCTTTTAATTCACAGATTTTGTTAGTCCTTTAGAACCCAACACCCGCGTTTCAGTTCAGAACAGTCAGGCTCTTCAAGCAGCCTTCTTAGTGCAGGTTCCTGGGAGGTCTTGTAAATTTATCTTTGACCTATGGAAAAAAAAAAAAAAAAAAAAAAAACAAGTAGAGATAAACAATGTATTAAGAATGCAGAATTTTAATTTGGGACTATTATATCTGAATAGGTTTTTATACTGCATATTTTAAGTACAGGGAAAACATGTCAAGTAAATCTTTAAGTCTCACCTGTTGTGAGTCATGTGACTTTTGACAAGATGTCCTGCTGCCAATGCTGCCATCAGTGACAATTCCCCAGCCATGACAGTACCGCACACAATTCTGGCAAGCTGCCGGGCGTTTTCCCCAGGATTGTCTTTGCATGGTCCTTGAACACCTAGCATCTGCAGCCACAGAGACACACAGCAGGACTCACTCTTCAAGTCATGGCAACAACTTTTCCTACTCAAGCAACTACAATAAGGGCACTACAATAGCATCAGACTAAAACTAGACTCTTAAGAAAAGTACTAAATTTCCAAGAGTTGACAGCCAGTATTGACAAAGTAGACACCATGGCTACCATAACATTCCTAGCCTGACAGTGCACTTAGAGTAGATGCACATTCATTCGCTCTCTTTATCTGCTCTCTCCATTTACTAAGCATACATCTGAACATGCTTACTTGGACACATTAGATGAGGCTGATGAGAAACAAAAGAATGAAAAGATCAGCTAAAATAGAGGTGAGTGATATGCGGTGTTCAGGCAGAAACACAGAGAATCCCAGTGAGTCAGAACAACTAGGCTTGGCGTCCTTGGACTGTGCCCGAAGTGTCATACCTGCAAACAGGCTTGCTGAGGGAGCAGGTTGGTCCCTCCACCTACGGTTCCTATTTCTATAGATGGCATGGTGCAACTGATATACAAATCTTCATTTGTGGGACCAGTTGCTTCCATTAAAGTAATACAGTTTGAACTACCAACATTCTGTGCTGCATCCTGAAAAAAAATGGAAAAGGAAAAATACATAACTTCTCTTACTTAGAACAACAAAACAGAGGAGCAGTGGAGGCTGGAGCCCTCACCTGTCCACAGGCAATGTAGATGGCAGTGACGATGTTGGCCGCGTGGGCATTGTAGCCTCCAATACTTCCCGCCATGGCAGAGCCCACCAGGTTCTTATTAATATTGACCTCAACCATGGCTTCTGTAGTCGTCTTTAATACCTACAAAACAGAGTTGTACACATTTTACATCTTCGCCCAGGAGGTTCAGGACTATGTTACCCAGATCTATCTATCTGCACCTCCAGGTGACAAGGGAGTTTAGATGTAGCCCCATTTACACTGTCTTCAATAAAAAGAGTATCAGTTAAGTTTGGTCCTGTGAATGCCACAGGCAGATAGGATAGAACAGTCATCTTTAACATAAAAAATACACCCATATATTAAACTTCAGAATGTTGATATTCCTTTCTCCAATTTTTTGATACAGTTAAAGATTAACAAAATGAAACATTTATCAAATCACTCACTTCTCTGACAATCTTGGCTGGAATGACAGCTTCACAAACAACAGATTTTCCTCTTCCTTCTATCCAGTTTATAGCAGCAGGTTTCTTGTCGGTACAATAGTTACCACTAACTGCTAGGATCTGCATTTCAGGGAAATACTCATGGAGTTTCAAAAGTGCTTTCTCTGTACCCTATTAACAATAACAATAATAAAACTACATTAAAATGTAAAATGTTATTAATAGATCACAGGCTTTATTTGTATTGAACTATACTAATACTTCTAAATACAATAACTAATAATGTTTCTAATAATTATATTTCAAAGAAACTAAGCACAAAATAACAGCTGTTTTAATAACTATCAGTGACTAATTTCTCAGTCAGGTATACATGCCTAATATGTTTCTTTAGGTATAAAAATGAACCTTTCATAGTGAGTGATGAACAGTATGTAGACAAGAACATTAAAAAATAACAAGAATATAATACTCATATTCACGTCACTGAGGAATGAGTAACCCAACCCATGATCAATGTTTAATAAATTCCCTCTTCTGGTTATTGAATTGTTACCTAAAAGCCCAACTTACCAAGCCTGTAAAGAGAAGTCAAACATTAAACTAAATCTTGTTAATGGAAATTTGTTGGAATTTACATTACATAAAATATAAACAAAACTTCTAATAATTTCCGATTAGGTGAAATTAATTTAGTTAACAACGTCTCAATAGCCCAAAACATACTTGTAAGGCAATTAAAAAAATTTTTTTTTAATTGTAGTAAACAACATATAACATATAATTTTACCATCTTAACCATTTTCAAGTTTACAGTTCAGTAGTTTTAAGTACATTCACATTGTGGCACAACCAATCTCCAGAACTCTTTTTATCTTACAAGACTGAAACTCTATGCCCATTAAATAACAACTCCCCATTCCCCTTTCTCCTCAGCCCCTGGTGACTACCATTCTACTTTCTATCTCTATGAATTTAATTAATCTAACTACCTCTTAAGTGGGAACCATACAGTATTTATCTTTTTGTAATCAGAGTATTTCACTTAGTAAGTGAACCTCAAGGTTCATCAGCATTTAGTATGTGTCAGAATTTCCTTTCTTTTCAGGGTTAAATAATATTCCATTGTATATATATAGCACATTTTGTTTATCTAGTCATCCATCAATGGACACTTAGGTTGCTTCTACCTTTTAGTTATTGTGTATAATGCTGCAATGAACACAGATGTACAAAAATCTCTCTGAGGCCTTGCTTTCAGTTCTTTGGGGTATATATACCCAGAAGTGTAATTGCTGGATCATAGTAATTCTATTTTTATTTATTTATTTAATTTATTGATTTATTTCGAGGGCAGTGTCACTGGCCCTCATATGTGGGACCCAAACCGGGGCTGCTGGCGTCCCAAGCCAGTTCTAACCATCGCACCACTCGGCTGGCCCTATTTTTATTTTTTTGAGGAAGCACTGTACTACTGTTTTTTGGCAATTTTTAAAGTTTATGCATTTAGTTACTATCCTCTCTTTCTGAATAGTCCTTATAAACAGGTAATCAAAAAAATATATTTTGCTAGCCTAATTGACTTCAACATTTTACATTTGTGTCTGGTAAATAACATATCAGTAGAATATAATGTAAGCCATACAAAATCTTCTCATAAGGAGATAATTAAAATAAATGGACTATAGGGGCCGGCCGAGTGGCGCGGTGGTTAAGAGCTGGCTTGGGATGCCAGTGGCCCGGGTTCGGATCCCACATATGAGCTCCAGTGACACAGCCCTCTTAAAAAAATTAACATAAAATAAAATAAAATAAAATAAATGGACTATACACATGAGCTTGGCTCTTAAATACAGGATTTAAAGTCTCTAAAAGAGGTCAGCTTTCAGGGTTTATAGGACAAAGTTTTAAAATATTAACCCCAAAATTCTTCCCAACTGCTCTGAGTAGACCCAGAACATACATAATGCCAAGTCTAAAATCTATCAAATAAAACAACACCAATCAACAAATGCCTGATTCATATAACAAGAGTCACATGAACCAACATTTCCCTTTGAATAAATTAACTGAGTAAATAGTAGATGTATATGGTGAAGGCACAGAGTAGACAGTGAGTTTGCTCCCCACTTTTGTCTGACACCGAGTTCCCCTCTCCTGGGATAATCATTCTCAAGTTCTGTTATAGTCTATCCATGCTCACCTTCGAAATCATGTTCATTCCCATGGCATCACCTGACTTGGAATGGAAACGAATATAAAGGTTGCGCCCAGCCATACCCATATGAAGTTTCTGTAGACGTGCAAATCTATCAACGAAAGAAGCAAGGATTTTTTCTTTTTTTAAGAAGATGGAAGTTATTTTAAAATCTAGTTTAGCTGGCTCATTTTACACGTAAGCGAAACCTCATGGAGCTTAATTATTAATGTATTTTCTTCTTTAACTAAATGTTGTGTTAGAATACTATAATCTACGCTGTCTCACTCTTATGTGGTGCAAGAAGGGAGGGCTGCAGACAGTCACTTCATCAAAGATAAACTGTAAAAGTCCAAATACAAACAAGCATATTAGCTTGAACTATGCTCAGGTTATCGTTTGTATTAAGTTTCTTTATAAATTTAATTTTCTGTATTCCAAGTAAATCTACTATACTAATATTTACTTTTATCCTGCTTCCAAAATCTTTTTCTCAGGCAATTTGGCCCTGGAGCAATTCTAAGGTAAAACTCTAGGGCAAAGTAACAGTCTAATCAAAGTGAGCGTTGTAAAACCATCACACAAACTTACTAGCTCTCACTATATATTTTTCTAATTTACCTCTACAGAAGTATTCATTTAGTTTAACATTCTGCTCCCCCACTCCAAACCAAGCATTCACATCACTCATTTTGAATAAATGGATTCAAATTTGATATTTTATTATGTCATTGTAAGCAAGCAACATGTTAACAGTATGTTTAGTGATCAAAGAAGATGGCACTGGTTCTGAACTAAAAAATGCACTTACAAACCCACAGACACATACCTGCTGGTGCTATCAAATGCCTCCTTTATCACTCTGAACCCCTCGGGCGACTCAAGCCAGGCCTTCACTTCTGCAGAGTCAGAGGCCCGAGGAAGACGTACCACTGGGCCCCGAGTCATCCCATCTGCAAGGATTCGGCTGCTGGCACCTCCGCCAAGCTATGCAAAGTATGTTATAAAAGCATACATTAATCCTGAAAACATTCCTTAATTGTCCCCAAATCTCTTCCCATCACCTGGCCTAGGGTGTATCCTAAAACAGATAAATATATAAATGCCAACTTACCCCTATTGCTCTGCAGCCTCTGTTAGTGCTGGCCACAAGACAACCTTCAGTTGTTGCCATAGGGACCTGAAATTCTTTTCCATCCAAGCAAAGAGGTCCCGCTACTCCAACAGGAATGGGCATATACCCAATAACATTCTCACAACAAGCTCCCATTACCTAAAAGGTAAAGTTAGGTACCAAGTGAAAATCTATATTGCAAATACACAGTACTTATCATTAATAATTTCCTTCGAACTTAACCCTTTAGTATTTTTTTTTAAAAATTTTTATTTACTTTTTAAAAGTAAGTTACCAAAATATTTGCATAAACTATAAACAGGAAAAGTATTTTGAATTTCTATGACCTATAGCATAAGCAGAATACAAAATTACAGCAAAATGGCTTAGAAAGGAAAATATTTTATAAAACTATGTACATATTAAAATAGTCAAGAAAAAAAGAAAAACTATGAAAAGCTAAAGACCAAATCTAAAAAACTACAAGTTACAAAGCAAACCTTCTCAAATCAAGAAAATAACATACCAAGGAGTAATTATAGTCTCTATAAGGTAAATATCGGAGAGAAGAAGGCTCTGGAAGCTTTTCGGAAAGTAACTGTCGGCGAATAGATACACCTCGTTCATGGGTTTCCAACAGAGATTCCAATTTGTAAGCTGGGATATGCTTAGCATTGACTAACTGGATGATCTCAGCATCACTAAGGAATTTTGCACCTTCCTAAAGAAACGAAAAAAAAAAAAAAAATTGGGAGGGGTAGAGGGAGAGATGACTAAAGAACTGTATTTCATATTATCCATTCTACATAAACCATTTAATACAATCAATAGAGCTAAAACACAAGAGGAGAACCCAAAGGACTTTGGAATAGTAATGAAGACAAGTAGAAATAAGAATATCAAAATGAAAACAAATTCTTCATAAAAAAGGTGAAAGCTAAACAAAGGTAAAACCAAAACACTAAATTTTTCAAATAAGGTACATTAAAAAAAAAAATCCATAATTAAAATTCTGACACCTACCCTTTAAGTTTTGTTAACCCTGTATTCTGCACAACAGCTGAAATATTGGTACACAGGTTAATAGGAATGAGGGAAAGTGATAAATAAAAACAAATACAACTTTATTCTCACTCATATGCACATAAAGTAAGAATGAACCAGATTAAGCAGAAATGGATGGAACACAGTATCATGCTAAAGCATGAGTAACTCACATGGACACCCTGTTCTATTCAAAACTCAGAAGGGAAAATAAGCATCCTTATGAGCATCAAGCTTACTTAAAAAAAATAAAACAAGAAAACTTTCTACTATCTTTGAGGCTCATTTCTGTGTTAAAAAACCTTTTATAGGTCTCAGCACACATATGAGAATACAGTTAGCTGTTCATCTCTGTGATAAGCAGTAATAAAGTAGAAAGAGCACTGACTCGAGTCAGTAAATGTTGGACTCTTAATTCCAGCCTTACCATCTCATAGATGTTTTACTTTGAGAAACACTTAAACCTCCTGGTGCCTCAGCTTTCTCATCTGAAAAATGGAGATAATGCCACCTATCTGATAAGGTTGTGGGGAATAACTAAGACCAGTACCTATAAACCATGCCACACAGTGCATAGAACTTAGTAGGGTACTCAGTAGCTATAAGCTCCTTACTTTAATAAAAAAGCTCCTTTTCTTAAGAAATACCAAGCTCATTTATGTCATTTTATTTACCTTTGCATTCCCAAGTATCCGTAGACATTCTTCATTAGGCCGAGGCTCCTTGGGAAGTTCAATTTCAGGTTCCTGTATCTCTAGTTCCGATGAAGTACTGAGTAAGGAGGAATTACCAACCACAAACGTAGCTCTATTTGAGGTGTCAGTTTCTGCCACTAAGGGTTTTATAACCTCAGCTGTTGAAGAGATCAAAAGAAATCTCACAACACTGAAACTAAGTGTTAAAACGGATTCAACTTCTTGACAAATCAGCATTGTAAGAACAGAAAATAAAGGGAGTTAAGAAATTACCTTTCGTTTCTCTGTTTATCCTTGTCTCCTCCTCCATTGCATGGAATTTCTGGTTATTTCTGACCACTATAGGGTCACGTCTACAACAATCATCTGGAACTTTCTTTTGGGTCACTATAGGAGATGTGATAGGGTTTTTTAATGAAAGTGTAGATTCTGTCTCCGCTTGTTCAAAGAAGATGTACTTGACAGCCAAAAGGAGAGCTAAACTTAGGGTAATAACTTGTTCAATATCCATGCTGATCATCCTTAAAAAAAAAAAAAAAAGCAAATTAAAATGTTATTACTTGGAAAAGGCACAACCTAAACTTTTAGTAGCATAGGGTACCGTGACTAATATACAACAAAGTAGGTCTTAGGTAACTTACTTAGAGAGATAAAATTGCCAGAGGGAAACACTTGGTTCAATTCTCTTGGACACATTTTCATCCAATCCTAAAGAAACCTTAGAATTTTCTGCCGTACTGTTTTGAGGAGAAGGATCAGCTATCCAGCGACTGTGAGCATGAACAAGAACCAAGCCTAGAGACTGAAATAAAACGTACGAAATGATGCATCTTCCATATATCAATGAAACCTAAACTTCTCATCCTTAGCAGCTGGATAACCAGACACTATCTTCCATGGCCTCTCCTTACCATAAAAAGAAAATCCCAAGCTTGCTGTGTGACTAACTAAAATAGTGGCCCCACTGAACTACTTAAAACATTCCAAAGAACAGGTTTTCAGAGAAAGTGGAGGAACTTGAGAAATCTATTTAGGGGAGAGACACTTATGAAGACCAGGAGCCTTAAAGAAAGAAGAAGAAAAGGAGAGGGCGGGAGGAACATCAGTGAAAGAGCCAAAAAATTGTAGAAAGATGACCAAAGAAGAAAAAGGAAACAAAAGTGAAAAGCAGAATATGACATTGGAACCTCAGACACTGAAGGGAAACAGGAACTATGTAATTACCATAATCATCTTAACCCTCTGAGTAACAGGATTTGGTTTATTTTCTTCTTCTTCTAAAACTCGGGCAAAATGGCTGAGCTGCCAAATTGGACGGCCCTCGCGGCTTTCCCGAGAAAGCTACAAAGGAAGTCGGTGTTACATTAGAAGGTATTGATTTTATTCAGGTGAACTGACATAGTAAGAAATATTATTCTTCTACTCAGGTCATGAGTAAGAACTTCTCTCACCTCTAAAACCAAGGACACACAAGCTGGGAAGAAGGTCATGAACACAAAGTAGTTGGCCAGAACAGACATGCAGCCAAAGCAGCACATAATTTCAAGTTGACGTACCCCTAGTTAGAGAAAAAGTAAATGTACAATTAATGAAGTATGTGTATTTTTGAAACTGCATACATCCCAAAGACTCTTCCCATAGGTAGACAAATACATGAAAATATTAGTATATTAACTCTTTGCCATCTACTAGAAAAAGAATTAGGAACTCAGAGGTGGTGCCAAGCCTGAGAGCACAGAGGAATTACCCTCTCATGGACAGACATCTTATTTTCTCCCATGTCCCCAACACCACAATGCCAGGCACAGTGGTAGGGTTGGGGTTTAAGACACATCTGATAACCCCCCTTTTTAAAATGGTAGTACTCTCTTTTGAGATAATGGAACAGACCCTCTACAGTTACACTATTGATCTAATCACACAAGTTACACGAAAGGAATTCGCCTGTGGACCAAGGACTTTTTATAAAAGTAAAACATACTGCCACTTATGCCATTCTGATATAGTATCAGAATAAATATTTTATGTATAATACTGATCTCTAATTTCAATATAACCTCTATAATATCTACTGATGTTCTTATAATTTTGGGTAATTTCATTAATCTGTTTGAAAATGACATAATGCAGGGCCGGCTGAGTGGCTCAGTTGGTTAAGAGCTCGCTCAAGAATGCGAGCTGAGCTCTGAGCAACAGCAGTTCAATGCCCAGCCAAGCTGAGCTGCTGCTGAGCTGCCAACAGGTGGTAGGATGGCTCAGCAAAAAAAAAAAAAAAAGAAAAGAAAAATGACATAATGCAAAAAAGCAACTCACGATTCAAAATTAACAAGTGTTCCATACAAAATGTTTAAGGTATCATTTAGTAATCTTCTCAAATTGAAGGTAACAGAACTATGGAGCTGGAAAAGAGTTTGGATTACCAAACCCTATTCCCTCACTTTACAAATAAACTTGACATAATTCTGATGTCACTCATATTAAATATAAAAATGTTTTAAAATATAAAGAATGATTCCTTTTTCCTATAAAAACTGCCAACTAGAATACAAAAAACCTGTTTTATTGTATTTTCTGAATTTTAATAGATCATTTAACTAAATAAAAGAACAAGAACATGCACTGTATTTTTAAAACACCACAGTAATTACTCCCAAATATAGAAATTCAAGAGAATACAAAATTACAATAACAAAAGCATTATGAACCTACATTTTAAATACTAGTCAAATATAATCTTTTCAAACTTGAGACCATCGAAACCATACTTAACCAATGCTTTTTACAGCTTGGCAATCTATTATTGCCCTCTGTATCACACTTAACTACTGCTGCTGCCATGTATTCTCCAGGCATTCTTCCTCTGTCCCCAAGGAGTATCTCTGAGCCACTTTGCTACTATACAAAGAGCACTGATGTATATACTTCTAGGAAGTTAAGACTTTTTTCTTTTTTTACTGGCTTTCCAAAGGGTTACTTCCTAGTTAATGTTAAATCTGTCCCTTTTTTCTACCCTAAGCCAAATCCCTAAATAACTATACCACTTCTGTAGAGCTGTAAATATCTCCTAACTGCCTTCTCCAATTACAAACCTAATCACTTCCTTTGTCCACTTCTCTGACCAATCATGACAAAACTCATCACCCTACTTTTCACATCAGTTTCCAATGAATAATCCTTGGTTTCATGGCCCATTACTACAATAGTTTTTGGCTAATCCCTCTTCTTTAATAAAATCACAGTTATGTTTTCACCTGATCAAAAACATTTTTCTTCATTGTGGTGGTGGTTACATGACTATATCTTTGTTAAAACTCAAAACTGTACCAAAAAAGAGACTTTAAAGAATATACATTTAAAAAAAAAATAATTTAAAAAATATCTTCTTTGCTAAATAAAATTTTGTTGAATGACAGATTATATAATTGGAAAAACATTTCCCTCAGAAAGTTGTAAGAAACATTAAATATTTAATACACTACCTAGTGAAGGGACCTCAACTAATAATGACAACTCACTACTCTCTTAAAAGTTAGATAATTTACTTCTGAAAGAATGAAATTCTTTATTGAGGGTATTAAAGTCCAGGAAATACTAATGAAAGTACTTAACTAAGTGTGGACTTCAAGAGAAAGCCATAAAATCTAGTCTTAATTATTAGAAAATCTCAACCACAGCATGATATATTCATTCTGGCAAATTTCCATGCCAGACCATAATTTTTGTCCTATATTTGATATTTAACATCTACTTCTCTACTATTCAATTAAGGATACTACATGCTATCCAATTAAATCTTCCCAACCATCCTATTCAGTGGATCTAACTTAGCTCTGTCCACCTCCTGACTCTTCCACTATCTTCTACATGACAATTAAAACAAAGCTCATCACCCTACTTTCCAAGGAACCAAGTCACTAATTCAGTTTAGGCCATAACAGGGGTTGGAGGGTACTTTTCAGAAAAGCCTTGGAATACAATCTTAATTAAAAACCAATTAAAAGAACAAACAAAAACAACAGAGTCATCAAAAGCACACAGAAAGAGAAGATGGCAAGAATGAAAAATAAACGTATAACCTGCCACTAAGTTTACATTAGTGCAGACAGACATAAGGTCAGATACACCTACATACTCATACAATTAAAAAATTTTAAGAGTAGTATTAGACTTTTAAAGTCAGCTTAAGAATAACCAATGTAATCTAAGATGTTCTCTTTATTACAAACTTATTTTTAAATATATTAAAAATTGCTTACAAACCTGACATGGTACCAACTCCAATCACAAGACATTCTACAAGAGCATCAAGGGTGAATGTGGGACCTAAAATTGCCATTCCACGAGCAATATTTTCCCTTACTTCATCCTAAAACAAAAACCAAACACATCAATGAGGGTAAGGTACAAAATAACTTCTAAAAATGTTCGAGAGCATGCTAGAGCTTCCATTGGAATCTAACTTACTATGCAAAGAATAAAATATACACTATGATAAAACTAACAGGCATTCTAAATGCAAAGTGTGCTAATAATACAGAGGGTTTAAAAACACACAGTGCCATGCTATCCCTATCCACTGAACAAGGTACTTCTTGGAAAGATTCCTTTGAGGTGATGCATCAATATTATAATTTAAATCCCACATAAATAAATGCTATAACATTTTATAATTTGGATCCCATTGACAGAAGTTCTTAGTTGCACATTTGTTGTGACCATGTTAGTAATATGAAACCTAAATCATATCCATGTCAAATCATATCCTTACTCAAATGAACAAAAACATTCAAATAGATAATCAGGGCAGAAGTACATACTATTTTAATTCAGATATTCTTATGAAAGATTGTTAAAAATGATAGGGTCTTTAACGTGACTAATGAACACCAAGATAAAAACTTCAGGTGGGAAAGAATGCTGGTGTTTTCAAGGGGGTTAGAAATAAATCTACCCTGAGACTCTCGTCCATTAGATTCTATTTTGTTCACCAGTGTGTTTCATTAGGTAGATACTCTCTCATTGATCGAAAAGTCCAAATATAACCTTAATTTCTGAAACCTTCAAAACAGAAAACAGGGAAAATTCCAAATTCCAGAAGCGATGGAATTATAATTGAGCTGTCAGATAAATAAACAGGACACTTCCTAGGGTACTCAGGAAGACTAGTTTTAGGACTTGACAATAAAACTTAGGCAATTCCTAAATCTTAGACTATAAAGAAATTCTATTAATCCTTCCTATTATAAACAAGCTGACCACTCCCCACCCCAAAAGGAATACCACTAACATTTATGTCTTATAACTAATACTTACCTGTGAGTTGGAACTAAGGGCAAACTTTGCTAGTGCACTTGCTCTGGAAAGGTCAATCAGAAGTAGGAAAAAGGGCAAAGCTTCACTGGGAAAAAAGAAAAAAAAACCACGATGATGAGGTACATTTAACAGAGGAAACCATAAGGCTTAAAAAGTACTTTCTAAAAGAAAACTTCCCCCCATCTCATACATTGTATGATTGTCTAGCATGTGTACCTTTTTTCAGACCAAAAGGTATACCTATATACTCTTTTGACATCCTCAAAGCTAAATTTTAGTTGCTCAAAACATTTGTTTACAATGCAAACATATTCATACAAAACATTTTTTGATAATTTTATACCAAAGTATCATCCTTATAAACAATGTTTCATTGAATTAGCATGGGGGGAAAAGTGGAATATATATAATTTTTTTCATTGTGGAAGGTTAAACTAAACAACTTTACTGGAGAGTAAACTGGTAAAAATGGCACTCTAAAGTCCTAAACACTTATACAGCCATTATCTCAATCCTAAGAATGTATCCTAAGAAAATGACTATGAATATGAACAAACATTTAGCTACAAAGACATTCACTGCCGTATTATTAATGCAGGAAATTAAATAACCTAACTATCCAAACTACAGGATCAGGTAAATGAACTACGAGAATACTAGACAGCCATTACAAATAGGTTAGTTTAGCATAAGGACATGCAAAGATGTTGATAAACTATTATTAGGCATAAAGAAGTTATAAAGCAGTATATACAGTATAATCTCAGTTTTCTTTAAGTATTAAAAAAAGTGGGAAAGCATATTACCAAAATGTCAACAGGTATTATAATTAGCTAACTGACTATATGAAAACTTCCCTCGTATGTTCTATAAACTTCTGAAAATTTATAACTTTATAATATGAAGAAAAGTTCTTAACAATATATTTTGAAAAAAGTATATTTAAGCTTTAAATACTTACTTCAAACCTGTCAATTCTTTATCTAAGAAATGAATGACAACTGTACTGAATACGAAACTTGAGAAAATTGTGAAGAGACCAGCAATACCTAAATGAAAAAATTCAACAAACTGAAAAAAAACTTCATCTTTTATTACACAAAGAATAACATATAGTCCTAAACAATTTTCTGAAATAAATATTATTTTCTCCAGATTATTAAAGTCTCACATATCAGAATGCCTAACTCCCAATCCTAAGGAAACTACTGAATGCATGCAGCACACTTTTAAGCAATACACACATTTCCATAAACATGGTTTGAACAAATAGGTGCATTTCCACAGCAAATAAAAAAATCTGATGGCACACAAAGAAGTTAAATGTATAAAATGATTACCCAAAATATATTTTGATCCAAGTTGACGTAAATTCTGGAACTGGAAGTAAATATACAGAATTGCTATGCATCGTGTTATTGTCAGAATTATAATGTCACTGCTCAAAACGTCCTATGGGGAGAGACAGAAAAAAATATCACAATAGCTACAGCTTTTAAAATAAGCAATCAAAAATGAGAATTTTTATTTTGTATGCATCATTAGTTTGCAAATTATGACAATATCAATGTAGACACAATACAAGTCAAATACAAGTATTAAATATGCAAATCAAACATTAAGTCCAATTTTCAAACAATTCACAGTTTAAGCCAACCATTTTCACTGTTTCACTTATAAAAGCTGTATTTCTCAAGTAGAGTCAATTACATTATTTGTGTAGAAAACTTTCCAGTACATTTCCATACTACGTAAGTAAATGGAAATTTGAGCTAAGTTCATGAATACTAAAATATTTTACTCATAACTTTTTTGATAATATGGTCTCTAAAAGGAGATACTCTAGAAATGGAAAATGTAATTTACTTGAATCAATATGAAATTAATTTCACAAACCTCTTCAAACTTTGGACACTCATAATTCCAACCACAGATCTTATTGTTACCGGTAAACATGTTCATGGACATCATACAGATGGTCAGTGTCACTGTCCCCACTATGACTTCCCAGGGATGGGAGGCCACAAAGAGGCCATGCATTCGGAAAAGTCTTGACAACATTGTAGCTACAAAATCCTTGGATCCTGGAAGAAATATCAACACTTAGTATGCAGCTCACTGTATATGTAGAAAAAGTAAGTTGTAAATCCTGCTTTTGCATGCACAGGGTCTTGTACATATAAATAATACTATTTGATAGTGCTCCTTATAATTTTGGAAAATAGTTATAAAATTAAGACTGTTATTACTTCTTTACATACAGCTTAAATCCTCTATTATTCACTAGCAACCAACTTAAACACAGCTAATTTTTTTACCAATTGTATGAATTCAGGCATTTAAAAATCAAACCAAATGCATACTATCTCAGCCCCTGATATTATCTGAGCCAAGGAGAGTAATAAAGCAGAAAACAAAAGTAAGACCAGCTATACACATTTATTTTCTAATTACCCTGAGGTAAAATGCATATAAGCACCCTCTTGATTCCGGTTATGCAAAAGGTAAATTAATACCAAAGAACCTACCTGTTGAATGACCTCCTGTAAACCATTACCTTAGTTCAGGGGTTGGCAAACTGCAGCTCACGAGCCACATGTGGCTCTTTGGGTATGTACATGTGACTCTGAAGTAAAATTGAAAATGAAAATAAAACTATCATAGTTTCTTTTATAAAATTTTTAAAGGATATTAGTCACATAATGGTGATTTCATTTGTTTTATGGCTCTCGAATAATTTTTAAATTGTTGTGAGGGAGAGGATTGGCTCTTCCGTCTCAAAAGTTTGCCAACACCTGCCTGAGCTTATAAAGCTCCTCAAGGGAGGAGCCCATTACACTTACTTAGGGCAGTATCACTGGCCCTCATATGTGGGATCCGAACTGGGGCCGCTGGCATCCCAAGCCAGCTCTTAACCACTGCGCCACTCGGCAGGCCCCCATTATACTTTTAACATTGCATCCAACACATGGTATAATGTCACTATAGCCAAATGAAATTTAATACACCTTCCTAATGTTGCTGTCACTAGACAAAAGTCTTTTCCCAAACTTTTATAGCTAATCAAAACGATAGAACAATACTGGAAGAAGAGGATGGCTGACCAAAGTAGGAGTTTATAGCATTCACAAATTCTCAACAGAACATCTAGATAATTTTGGATCTAAATTATCTAAATTTTGACCTAAATTATCTAGATAATTTTGATCTAATGACTACCATGACTAAACTTTTCCATGTTTGCTGGCAAAATAATAATAATCATTTCGATATTGTGATTTTTAAACAATCTAATACAGTCATTGATCTCTAACATAGGAATGTGCAAGCCTTGCTTCTTACTCTAAAATTAAAGCTTATGATAAAGCATATTAACTACCCATAAAAAACAATTAAAATTAAGATATTAGCCCACTGACACACTAGTAAGAATTCATTCAAATTAACCTCACATTTACTGTAATAACTAAGAAAGTAACTTATTTATTCAAGACAGAAAATAAAAGGCAACAAATGAAGGAAAAGAAAGCAATCTATCTAAAGGGACTAAATCTATCTTAAGAAACCAAAGCAATTACTAAGCGTCATCTCTCATTGCATTCTTCTGTTCTTTACATCTCAACCATACAAGGCCACCAGTTAGGTATTTGGTTTTCAAAATTGCAGGTCACAACAACCCTTCATTGGATCAATTAGATCATGAAATCAATTTTGAGTCAGAAAAACATTTTTTTAAAAAATTTTTTTATTAACTTTTGTGATGCGAGAGGGGAGTATGTAAGGAATGGACCATATAGTTGTGGTTATATTATAACCTTATAGTTAGAAGCAGATTATTATAATTTTCCTAGCTTCCATGTTGAATTCTGGGTTTATAGTATTTATTATATATTTAATATAACCAATCATTATGTTTATAAAACCCTGTGTTTACTATTAGAAGTTCTTTCAAACATACAGAAAGGTGCTGAAAATATGACCTAATTCCTCTCCATCATGCAGGATTAAATTATATTAACAACTTTGCTTTGGTTGTTTCAGATCAGATCTTTCTCTACATTCCTTTTAAAAAAATATATTACAGGTGTCACTAAACACTCGTAACACATTCTTTTCTGCTCTCTACTCACTAGACAGAACCACTACCCAAAAATGGTGTGTCTCATTCCCATGTAAATTTATATATTTTCACTACATTTGCAAATATAAATTATAACTTCTATTGTTTTGTATGCTTACATATCTTTTTTTTAAATAGTGCTATTGAAACAGAATTTTTTTGATGTGTGATTGTGTGTATGTACCGGGATTGTGGCCTCATGGAGACACGGATCAGAGAGGTAAAGTTGCAGAAAAGGACAGTTTATTAGAAGAAAACATACATTCCAAAGAAACAGAAGCGGGCCGGGCAATAGAGAATGGCTGAAGGGCCATTATTAGACGAGAAAGTACACTCCAAAGAGTTTGGAGCGGGCTGAGCTAAGGAAGCTCAAAAGGCCCAAGGCGGGAGAAGGACAAGGGCCAATGCCAGGGCCAGGGAGTCATTGTTAGGAGAAAAAGTACATTCCAAAGAGTTTGGAGCGGGCCGAGCAAAGGAAGCTCAAGAGGCAAAAAAACATTTTTTAATAAAGTAGAAAAATATCGCTGTGGATAAGACATGTAGTATGGGTAGGTATTACTTCTTGAAACTTTATGTTTCACGAAACTATGAACGTGCGTACACTTGTACTGGCTTCCAACATAACATGTATTTCTCACTGTGGGTCTTCATTTTAAAAGGCTGGCAGTCACTAAGATATATAAATGTGGCATGCATCTGCCTGTGTTTATTAATGTTTTTTCAACCTTCCTCTCTTTGAGTCTTAATCATTCTCCAGCACCTTTCACTCATATATAGCAGTTGCTCAACAAATACCTGCTTAATTAAAAGTAAATTCTTAAACTACAGCAGTATGCATTTTATTGGCACATCTTGAAACAGACAAAGATTACCTTTTTAAGTCACCTAGATATTAATCCCGCCCCCTTCTTGGCCCCCAGTTAAAAGGCTGAATGCAGAGCATTCAGTGAACATATTAAAGGGCAACAAGGTGGGGAAACGAGGCTACATTTTATATACTAACGAACAATAACAAAATACTTTCTATTAAATTAGCAGGGACTTGGACTTAAAGTGTTGGAGAGTATTAATCATATCTTAGATTTGAACCCTACTTCATTACAACCAAAAGCCTTATAAGAGGCTAGATTTTTCATAATGATCTTCTGTCACGTAACTCCCTGTTCATATTAAAAACAAACAAACAGAAACAAACCTACAAACCAGTCTAAATGATCAGCTGGCATCAATGTCCCAGAAAATGAATCAACTAAAATACACATTTCAAAACTAGGTTAAAATGATTTCTAACACTTCCTCCCCTCAAAACCCTCCTCAACTTAGGTTATTCCCTATCAAGTCAACATTTTTTTCACTACTAGAAAGCTAATTTAGTTAAATTAAAATCTGAGCTGCTAACTGCTAACAGGAAGGCACCCTGATTTGATCACAAATCAGTTTAGCACTATCGACCCATAATTACATATTAGGCACATTATGGTTTCCCTCAAAAAGATTTCATGGCAGCACTGTCAATTCTGTGCCATTTCTTTGCTGGGCGTAAAATCATCTTTACAACATTCAAGAAAAGAATTACACATGATCCTGTGTAACACAGAGAACCTGACCTATTTGGAAATACAAATTGAATAATCGAATGTACACAGATGTGTTTATAATTACATAACTGTAATTACAAACAATCTCATTTCTCATGAGCACCCTCCCCATTTCTCTATGATTATGTGAAGCATTGAAATGGCATAGAATACAACTTTCCACCTTCACCAGCAGTTTCAAGTGGTACTAGTAGGCTACTGGACAGCTCATGCAAACTCAATAGGCAGTATTTATGCCATGTTGCAATAAAAATAAGTTTTACTTTAAAAATCAAGTTAAGGCCGGCCGAGTGGTGCGATGGTTAAGCGCTGGCTTAGGAAGCCAGCAGCCCTGGTTTGGTCCCACATATGAGGGCCAGTGACACTGCCCTGAAAAGAAAAAAAAAAAAAAAAAAAATCAAGTTAAATAGGCAATGTGTGCCTTGCTTGTTCAGACTGATGTATGCTGCAAACATTTCACAAATTCTTCCAAAGAATGGATAATTTAAATTAAATGGAATCCTCAAACTCTAAGCCAGTAACCCTCAGAAATCATTCACCATGGCCAACTGCAGAGAAGGGTGCTTTGGCATCCTACGCTAATTCTTTCCTTCCACTTAGCACTCCTCCTATGCTACACATTCTAGTATTTGATTATATATTATCTTACACTGTTGTCAAATTAATTGCTGTGTATGTTTCGTCTCTTTGAAGGTAAACACCCTGTCTTATAATGAGCCATTTTTAATGCTAGGATCTAGCATTCTGCTGCTTAACCTTGTATCCTAGGGAGAAAAAAAACTTCTTGCACTCGGAATCAGGAAACCTGGATGCTACACCCAATTCTATTGCATGCCACCTGTTTATAAGTCCCATCTCTCCTCATTCACCTATAAAGCTAGAGCACCAAAGTTTGATAAAGTATCAGATAGAACTAATTATACGAAACTGCTATTTTTGTAGGTAAAAATCAGTAAATGTCAACAATTCCACATGGGTCATCCTAAAAGGATATTAACAGATATGATGCTCTATCCATGGTCTAGAAACTCATCACACAAGAATAAAATGAGCACGTGTACACATGCGCATGCACAAGCACTCCATCTTGAAATGTTCGTGCCACACGCACGTTTTCATATGTAACGATTAATCTTTGCACAATGTGCTTAACCTTCATGTTACTAATTCCTATTTGTCCTTACTGCCAAGTTCATCATAAATTCTGGAAAGACACTACAACAAAGCAGGCCCTCATAATGCAATCTATAAACAAACAAATAAAAAAAATTCCAATCTATCCATCTCGAACGGGTACTCCAGGCCTGTGCTAGATCATTTCTAAATCGTCAAATGTCTTTCAGTGCATGGAGAGAAAAATAAATTCACAAGTGGGCCGGCCGAATGGCGCGGTGGTTAAGCGCTGGCTTGGGAAGCCAGCGGCCCCGGTTTGGGTCCCACATATGAGGGCCAGTGACACTGCCCTCAAAAAAAAAAAAATAGAATAAATAAATTCACAAGTAAACAAACAAACAAAACACATTCTCTACATTGTGAGATGCTGATCTTATGCACGATGATTTAACACGGCCTGGAAAGAAATGTCTCCTAAAACTTTTCAGCACCAAGTCAAAGAAGGCATGTCCTCGAGCCCTGAAATACGTCACACGACCATTTCAGATGGGAGTGCCTCAACCTCCTCCTACTGCAGAAATTGACTGCTCTGTATTTGAGGGAGTTTTCTTCCTAACCATAACCGCATAATTCTGAAAACCTAAAGGTTTGGACTAAAGGGCGTATCAGCACCAAGGAGATGGCATCCCTTGGGAGAGAGGAAAAAAAACACCCTTTTGAGTCCTTAGGCGACTTCCTCCATTGGGCTCCACATCCTGTCAACACACGTTTCTCTTGGACATAACAGGACACCTCTATGCCAATCCACGCGGTTCTTTTCATGGTTCTGAGTCAGTCGCAGCACTTCCAGATCTTCCCCCATCACTTCATAGGAAGGTGCTGACGAACAGCACCGCCTGGGCGTGGACGCCAGCACCGGATGCACCTTCCAGCGTCCTCTCGGCGAGCAGCGGGCCGGGCCGCCCCCCGCCCTGCCCACGCCAGCCCCGCAGCCTTTCCAGAACCGAGGGGCCTTCAAGGTCACCCCCCGGGCACCCTTTCCGCCCCGAGGATCGTGACAGCGCAGCTAGCACTGCCTACATCCCAACAGGGCCGGCGAACGCCACTCTGTCCCGCCGCCCGCCGCTCAGGCCCAGCCTGGCCTCCGGGCTCCCCCGGCCGCCGCTCCGCTGGCCGCGCTGGCTCAAGGACGTCTCGTCGCCGTGCCCTCGGGACAGGGCCGCCACACCGGCAAAGCCACCACCGCAGCTCTGCCCAGGGCCGCAGGAAGTGCCAGCCGCCCCTTGCCAGGGCCGAGCGGAGCCCGAGAGCCGCCACCAACAGGGCCCTCCGCTTGCGCTCACCTACTGCTGCCCTGCTCCTGGCCGCTCTGGTTCCCTCTTTGCGGCCGCGGGCCGCCTCCCCTCCGGATCTCACCAGAAACCACCTAACCCCGGCGCCGGCGCTCCGCCTGTCTCCAGTCAACGGAGACGCGGGGCGGAAGGAATCTTCGGCTTACGCACGCTCGGAGCCCAACGAGGCTGCGACCAATAAGACAGGATCGTCCGATCATCTAGCCAATCGCCTGGCGGCTGCTCGGCCTGGTGGCGCTACGTCACGAGCGGTCGCCTTAACAACCTCCCACAGCTCTCACCAGGGCAGTGAAGCGGCACCGCACCATCTCTCACCATGGCTCGGCCAACCAATAGCGAGTCGAGTCCGAGCGCTAGGGCCTGTCTATTGGTGGAAGAGCGGGACGCCAGCATGGAAGCTGCCTCGGCGAAGACCGTATGGCATCTGGCGGGAGGAGTAGCCTACAAGCCCAGGACCAGACCTATGTCATCCTGGCTCTGAAAATACGATGGGAAACCCAAATGGAGCGTGAAGGTAAACGCAGGTCAGGTTAAGGATAGAAAGCTCAATCAGCACTTAAAAGAGATGGAGGGAAGTGCAGGTGGTCCTGAAAAAAAACGGGGAATGTTAAAAGGGGAGGGTGGCAGCGAGATGCACCCCACAAGCTGACCAACATCCAAAACCTAAACCATCACCTTCCAGTGACTTACCCATTCCTGTAAATGACTCTAGTCACTTCTCTCTCTCTCCTTTCCTCCCTCCCTCCCTTATCCCCCTCTCTCTCCTTCTCCCTCTCCCTCCCTCCCTCCCTCCCTCTCTCTCCATGGGGAGCCTCTAAGTCACATACTGTCGATTCTTTCTGAACTGTGCCTCTCCTCTCCTGTGTCTTTTCTTCACTCCTTGTGCACTCCCTCTGCTGCAAGCCTTTATTATCTCTTACCTGAAATACTGCAATAGACTCTCCTAACTGGTCTCTCCACTCTGGGCTTCACCTTCTAATCCTATTGTGTCTTCCATAGGCCTGCCCCCAAACCATCAGTTGCCCATTGTTGGCTAGGTTAAAGAACCTGGCACCACCAGTATGGCCGCACCCCACATTTCTTGCGTATCTCTCACTGTTTCCCTGTGTCAACCTTACCTTTCAGCCAAAAGAGTAACTGGCCTTTTTTTCAGTCACAGAACCTTTTTACCTCCTTGCTTATGATTCTTTGTTTCATCTGGATTGCATATGCATTTTAATTGTTGAAATCCTAACTATCCTTCAAGGATATGCCACCTCCTTTCCTGATTCCCTCAAACACTTCATCTCTCCCTAGAACGTAATATATATATATATACAAAAACAGTAGGCGTTTTAATAAACATTATCTTGCTGAAGTCTCATAATCCTTATAAAATAGGTATTACCTCCATTTACAAAATAAATGAGTTGGTGAGGCAACTTGCTGTAGATCACATAGATAATTGAGGAAACACAGATTTGAACTCAGACCTAAAGCTTACGTGGTTCTACTATACGCCACTGCTTCAGTATAATAGCTTTATTCATATCTCTATGCCAAATACTTTTGAAGTGCCCATTATGTGCAAATCATCATTGACCCTGGAGATATAGTGACAACATGAAGACATGGAAACTGCCTTTATGAATCTTAATCCCTTACAGAATGGATGATCATTAAATATTTGTTGAATTAATTATGTTGGAAGGAGAGCATTTTCACAGTGAAGAAGACGGAGGTGAACTAACCAAAGATTGCAATATTCTATTATTAGTCTTTTCAAAAGGAAGAAGAAAAAGGAAGGAGGGAAGGAAGGAAGGAAGGATCCGTAAGTACTAATATTATGGGGAAAATGAGTTCTTGTCACAAATTCAAGGATGCACTGAATAAGTGAAGCAAGTGGTGAATTTATTAAGAGAGGAACAGTACACTCTAAAGGAGGGAGAGCAGGCAAGCCTGGAGAAGAGCAACTATCAAAAGCAAAAGAACCAAGAGCCTTAGGAACTTATTACTTCTAAATTGAGGGCACGAATTATTCAAGGTTTAGGGGTGGCATTATAGGCGTTCCTCGGTGGGTCCTCGCTGACAACTCCTTCCCATCAGGAGGAGGGATTTCTGTCATTTGGCTCTTGTTGGAACTGTCATGGAGGTATGGAGTGGGTGGTGGTGGTGGGGTGGAGGGAGTGGAGATTTTTCCCTAGCCACAATGCTGATAGTATTATAATCCATTATAATTAAAGTTCACTTTGAGGGACTAGATGACATCCTGGATCTGTCCTCAGTCACTGTAATCAGTCACTGGCCAGTCTGGTAGCTGCACTTTTTCTTAAGGATGATCCCATCTCCACCCTCCTTTTTTTCCCTGTACTTCCTCCTTCCCTTCCTCCTCCTCTTTGCTCGTGGCCCTATTCTTTCTGCCTAGATAATACTAAAAGCCTAGAAATTCTGTCATACTTTTAATGTCCCTAGAAGTCTAAATGGCCAGATATCTCAGAATTAGAAGTTACAGATTATACAGATGCTTGCTAATAAAGTCACATAAGGAGTATGAAGGTGTTTCCACAAAAGGCTTTAGGCCAAGATTTGGAAACTTTTCTCCCAAACTTTGCTTAATTGAGAACTCCAATGAGCAAGCAATAAACTCTAATTGTCTGGTTTTATGTTCTTGAAACAGAATCTTTATTGCACTTAACTAATAATTTGCATTTAAAGATAAGTCACAACATTTGGCCTGGACACGACATAGAAGGAGAAAGTGGGATGTGGGGTAAAAGGAAGCTATGTGCCTCCTTCTCTTGTGAGTTTACCCTTAGAGCAAAGAGTTTATAAAGTATAATTTTTAAAAATTATGCATTTGTTTTTTTTTAGTTACAGTTGACATTCGATATTATTTTATATTAGTTTCAGGTGTACAGCATAGTGGTTAGACGTTTATATAATTTATTCAGTTATCCCGTCAGTACCCACCCGGCACTATATATATAGTTTTTGCAACATTACTGACTATATTCTCTAAGCTGTGCTTTATATCCCTGTGACTATTTTGTAACTACCAATTTGTATTTAATCCCTTCACCTTTTGCTCTCCAACCTCCAGCTCACCCAGCTCCCCAACCTCCCTCCCCTTTGGCAACATCAGTTAGTTCTCTATAAAAGTATAATTTTTGAGAGCCTCTTTTAAAGTAATGAATGACCCATATTGCCATCATAATTCACATTGCCCTTAGCATTTACTTATGTAAATATGTTAGACCTCCAACCTTCACTTTTCTTTCGTTTGTTGGGTCCAGCTTTAAGATGGGGAATTTTAAGAACAATAAAAAAAAAAAAATAAAGACTTATATAGCTCTTTCTATGTACCAATCACTTTCCTAAGTGCTTTATTTATATTTACACCTTTAATTCTCATAACAGTTCTATGAAGAAAGCATTATAGCATCTGTGTTTTACAAATGATGAAGCTACAAAAACAGAGAAGTTAAGTCACACACCTAAATTCACACAACTCGGAAGTGGCAAAGCTGGAATATGAACTCTGAAATCTGGCTCCCAAGCACATGCTTTAAAACACTCCAATTGTACTACCTTTTGCAATAGCATAATACGTACTATTTTGTCTTAGCACATATCATGATTGTTGAAGCTTCTAATGCTCCGTTGTGAAAGACTTTCATAACGCCAACAAAGTTTTACTTATTATGCACAGTTGCCAGCTATATTCAAATTTATATCTTCCAGTCTCTCTTGGTCTTGCACAATTTTGCATTCAAGATACAGAGTTAAATAAGGAAACATACAGCAATAGATCCATTCTAGATAACATGCTAAGTGTTCTAAGTGAAGTATGCAGAGAATCTACTGTGAAAAGACATAGGGCATGGAGTTTCGAGTGTGGTGTGTTTTGAACAAGCGGAGGAAGTGGTTTGAAAGAAGGCTATTCTAGCCATGAGAACCAGATTGTAAGCTTGAGAATGGAGGTGACATAGATACAAGAGAAGAAAATTCAGTTAGGCAGAAATCTTAAAGTACTGTAGAATATGAGAGATCTGAAAGATGAGGAAGTCATGAGCAGGTTGGCAGAAGATCTCAAGTTTCTACTGGTGACATCTCACATGGGCTAAAAGTCTTATCTATTCCTTTTCTTTCTGCTACTTTACTTCAATAGCAAAACTTAAAGTTCTGCTGCTTCTTTGTTCCTAAAACTTTCTACACTGAAATCAGTAGCTGAAGCCTCTCTTGAAGTTAGGAGCAAAGGTCTCTATAGGAGACAGCACACAGGATTAAAATTTCTTCTGTCCACTGAGTCCGCTTTCCCTGTTAAACTGTTTTTGTTTGTTACCCCGTCCTCTATTTAGGCCTTTCTCCAGCTTTGTAGATTCAATTAGGGAGTAGTTATGAGCTGTATTGGAACACATTTTTCTTTTTTTTCTTTTAAAGGAATTTACTCTCCTCAGGAAAAAAAGAATGCTCACACAGCGTAGAAACAACCTATGCATAATGAGGAGTAAGCGTCTATCCCTGATATTCTCAGGGATCCTTGGCTAAGGTGACTGGGTCACATAGGAGACAATGAAAGACCAAGAGAGGAGGTGAAGAAGAAAACATTTGAACCCAAGTAGGAACAGTACTTTTTCTCCCTCAGTGACAAACCCGGTCCTGGTCTCAGTTGATAAGAATGAAGTGAGTCATTTAATAATACAAGGCTAGCAAGTTCCTATCCTCCTGTTTGACTTCATTCTCCCAATTCCAACCTCTCCCTCTAGCTTAGTTTAGCTCCCAGTTGTGAGAGACCAGAAGGAAATTATAATGGGGGGGAAGGAGGGAGAAACTCTTGGGAAGAGGTATAGAAGATTTCACTAGGCAAGAGTAACAGAAAACAAAGACATAATGGCCCAAGGGAGCTCGCCTCAGCTTTCCTGAGCAGCCCTATTGAAGTAGAAACCAAAGAGCAACTGCCTAAGACTGTACACTGTGGGCAATCTTTTCATACAGAATTACTGGCACTCACAGGACCCTAACTATCTCTGCTACAAAGCAATGAATTTGTCTCCAAGTAACAGAGAACCTAAACTAAAAGTGGCTTAAACAAGATAAGCATTTCTTGCTTTTTGGATAAAGGAAACTGGTAGTCTAGGATTAGCATGGCAGCCCAGGATGCTCTCAGGGACCCTCCTGTCTCTCTGCTCTACCATCTTCAGCATGTGTCTTCCATCCTCAGGGTTACCTTGTGGCCCAAGATGGCAACTAGAGCTCCATCCTTCTTATCTGCATTTCAATCTTTTTGGAAGGAGCAAAATAAAAACAAAAGGGTAAAAAAAAAAGGGCCCTTCGTAACTGAGTCAACTCCCATCTTGTAGTTTATTTTTCAATGGCCAGAAGTGCAAGGCCATACCTCCTCATAAGGAAACTAGGGAATGTAATATTTATTTTTGGCAACATTGCACCTAGCTCAAAATAGAAGAAAGGCTCCCACTTTGTATCTTCCATGGTGTCCCCATACTGGGTGAACATACAATAAACACCCAATACAGTTGTTGATCACTTAACTCAATAGCAGGAAACAATTTGACTATCAAGATTTTAGGGGCACTGGATGGCGACTGGACTTGGAGCTGAGCTAGCTGTGCCCTCCACAACTAAGATTGAAGGACAACAACTTGGCTGTTCCCTTTCCCAAATTCCCCAATAAAATCTTAAAAACAACAACAAAATAAGATTTTAGGGGCATAGGGAAGGACATAACTCTAAGATCAAAGATCTGTATTTCATAAACATTAGCTTGAGATGTCAGTGGACACCTAGAATTGACTTGTAGCTAAATCCACCAAAACAGTATAATGTTACAAATGGTTCAACATAAGAAAGTAATCTAGGAAACTAACAAAGTGGGCTCCTTCTAAAATAAAGGGACTCACTGATCTTATGCATTGCTCTATCTCCAACACCTGTAACATTGAATGAATGAATGAATGAATGAGTTACAGCAACTTTCCAACCAGTTTGTGGTTTTGATTTCCTCATAATTCAGATCTCCTGCTTTCCTCATAATTCAGATCCCCTGCTTTCCTCATAATTCAGATCCCCTGCTTTCTCCTCTGCATTTCTAAATATCTAGCATGATCTCTGCACTACTTAACTCTGTACCACAATTGCTGCTTCCCACACTGAAATTTCTTAACACCTGGGAGTTTTGCCTTCCTGAAAAGGTTTCCAGCTCTTTCTACATTTGTCTCAGCAGGACTGAACTGAAGCTACAGTTATTGGTGTTTCTAAAGCCCATGCTTTGGGTGATTGGGAGGCAGCAAGCGCTGATAAGTCTTCCGGCCTTGGCTCATCCCTAAAATCTTACTTTTTCCCTTCCACTTTGCACTTTCCAGGTTTGGGGTAATTTGTACTACTTCAATGACAGCCTGTTATGAGATTTCCTTGGTAAAAATCTCCCTAGCTGGATCTTAGCATCCCTAAAGCTAACTTTTCCTTGTCATTAAAAGTGAAGGGCATTAGCAAACTACCCACTGTTCTCAAGAAAGGCATTGCCAAGGTCTCTGCTTCCTCCAGAAAGGTAGGCTGCTCATCTTTTCCAAGGAAGAACATAAGACATCTGCAAAGATTCTGCTCAGGGCCTCCTGTTCAGAACCCCACTTGTTTGTTCTTTTGAAATATATAAATAAGAAGAAATTTGATCTATGTACCCCAAGGAATGTTAAGAAAATTAGAATTGATGTCACCATGGGCTAATAATCACTTTTGCCCTAAAGAAGGGACCGAAAGCAGCTAGGACAACTCCCTTTCTTGCACAGCCTTTATTGAAACAGTTGCTCTGGAAACTTGACAGGAGCTTGGCTATAGGCTGTGGACAAAGCTCCATGTCTCTACCCCATTCCTTGCCAAGGGAACCAACCATCTTTCTTTTGGAATCTAGGACTGATTGGACCACCCAGTAATCCCAATTTTGGTAAAGAGCTCAAACCATGGATGGTAATATCTGGCCATTGTTTGATAATGTATAATTAATTGGGGATAAAGTGAAAGTGAAACTATTTGGGAGATAAAATGAAAGTAAAACTGTTTAGCTGGTCTCTGTCTCTAGGTGCACATATTATTCCAATAAAAAGAAAAACATAGAAGTATAGTTTGGTTCAGAGAAGGATGGCATCTTGATTTTGGCAGGCCTTGAATATAACAGAAGTATCCTTTTCACACTCTCCTTGCATAGGTGTTATAGTCCCACTTCTCTCTGGTCCACTCTTGCTTTCAAGCAGGCCCAACTGAGTCTAAAACTTCAACCTGCTTCTTTAGTTGTTTCTGTTCCTCCTTTACCATGAGTAGGACCATGTTGGTTTGGGTTCCCCCAAAGACAAAGATTGAGCCAAAAAGTGGGATGCAATAGCTAATTTGGGGGATGACCTCAGGGAGTCAGAATAAGAATGCAGACTATAATAAAGAAGAAGGAAAAGGCAATATCCAGTTAGTTTCCACTGTGGGCAACTGGGGCCCAATCTTGTTGGGGACCCTCTGAAGAACTCTCTAGGATGCACCTATAAAGGATGGTGGGGGTGAGAGGGGACCACTATCCACCAGCTCCAGTCCCTCTTTGGTTGAGAAATGCCTTCTGGGGCACAGTTCCAGCTACATATTTGTAAGGGCTGAGATAAGGAGGCTTTGGAAAAGCCCAGAGGCAAAAAAAAAAAAAATGTTGAGAGACTCGATGGTGGCCACTTGAAGAGGGGAGGCTTTGGCCTTCCAGGAACTGTCGACCACGCTTGCCGCTGAAGGTAACACATAAGCAGGAGATATGGCAAGCGGTAACTTTATGCTATGAGAACTGCATTGTGGGTCACCATACTAGCCTTTTTATTCCTGTTCCTTTCCTGTTGGACCTCTTTCATTACAAGCCTTCAGCTGTTTCAGAAACTGCAGCCGTTTCAGAAGCTGGACCTGTTCCTTCTGAAATTTTTATAATTGCTTCTTAGTGCCTGGGCAGTAGTACTCCATTCACAAACCACATTCCAAAGATCTCTTACTTTCTCATTCTGGTTGTCCTTGGCCTCTGAGTAGGCCTGGTCCCCATAATTGGTGGCTGTCAATATTTTTAAGTTTGTAACTACTCTAGCTTACACATGGAAAGTGATCAATATATATTTGTTGATGTTTATAACAATAGTGAAGCTCTGACTCTTATTGTAAATACTGTTAAGCAGGAACTTGTCAAATCAACAAACATTTCTTGCAGTATTTCAAAGAAAGGACAAGAAAACTGATGGGTAGGTAGTTAAGTAGGAATTTAAGAGGCTTCTACATATAGGTGGAGTTATAATGTTTCTAATATCTAAAATCTCATCTTTGTAAGAGGAGGCATATTATTTGTGGGAGTCTGGGTCTAAAATCTGTGCAAAAAAGGAACTCCAGCAGGATGTTAAGTCTTTTTTTTCAATCATGTGGGGAGGGAAAATGTCAGTCAAAAATATCCTTGAAATCTCTATATTTCATAAAAAATAGTGTGCATATTTTGTTTTTGCATTGACATAAATTCTTACACACGCTACATTGGAAAACCCCTGACTCTTGGAAGAGTTTATATGTAGATAGTTAAGCATTCAGACCTTTTAGCCTGTAAAATTGAACTATGAAACCTTAAAATGAATGGGAGGGAGGTAGCAAATGCTAAGGTGTTTTTCCTTGCCTACAGGGTTGCCCAAATCTGTGTCACCGTTACTACTCTTCTATATGCTGTTAGATTTGAGGTGTGCCTCTTTTTAGGACTTAGCCAATTATTTCAGATATATTTTGCAAATATTTTCTTCCAGTTTGTCTTTTTTGACTTTACTTGTGATTTTTGCCACACAAAAGGTGTTTGTTTTTTTGATATAGTTTTTTTGTTGCATTTGGATCCTGAATTACAATTCAAAAACTTTTCCCTATATCCAGGTTATAAAAGAATTCATCTGTTTTCTTTTAGTACTTGTTTGGTTTTGTTCTTTACATTAAGATCTCTGATTCCTTTGGGGTCTGTTCTTGGGTATTGTGTGAGGTATAGATCCAATTTAATCTTTTGCCTAGGGCCTGTATTCTGGTTTTCTTACACACACAACACTGTGTTCTCTGCAGCCACACATCCATAAGCACTCTCTTAGGATGAGTCACTTCTGCATATAGTGAATCGCATCAGATTTTTTTGGTTTGGTTCCAAAGGATATTGCTTTCTGAAACTGTTTACGGATTCTGAGGGTGTACCTTATCTGGAGCCCTAGTGCCTCATGAGAAGAATATTTTATTTAAAAAGCACTTTTCTGATTATCCAGACCTGCTTAGGGATTGTGGAAATTTTTGATTATCCAGACCTGCTCAGAGATTGTGGAAATTTTAAATAAATAAGGTGAATGATAAAATTCCCATGATTAAGGACTTCAACTGGTGGAAATACATGTGGAGTGATTAGAAAACAATTGAAGGCAGCACAGAACTAGCACAGTTTACATTTTGGGTTACTCCCTGAATACCAGGAAGCATTTCTCTGCACTCGGGCAATCAGTATCCATGGAAGAATTGCTTTTGAATTATTCATTTCAACTACAGGTAGTGGGGAACCTAACTCACAGAGGCTTCAACATGCTTCCCCCTCTCATATCAAGAAATCTGGAGATGGGTGGTCACTAGCATTGGTTCAGCAGCTCAACGGTGTCAAGGATAGCACGTCTCCAATTCTGTTGGCCTTTGACACATGATTCCAAAATGGCTGCTGAAACTCCAGGTATTACATCTGGGCTCTGAAGAGTAGCAGAAATGCCACCCCAAAATATGCCACTTTGGCATAAAGATTATTTTGAGCCAGAGGCACTTGAAAAACACCAGATGCAATAAGGGCACTCTGACCTCCTCTTTTCTTCCCGAAAGCAAGAGATAAAACTCCCATGTGAACGATGCCCTTCCTATACCGGGGGGAAAGAACATCCTTATCACCAGAGATGGTGAGCTGAAGCCAAGAGGAACCTGTACAAACAGAGCTTGTTAAAATAGCCCTTATCTGATTAGACAGCATAAATAGATAACTACAATATTGCCATAGGGATATGAAAGACAGTTCGGGGAATATAATAATGTTGTAAATATTTTGTGGTGTGTCAGATGGTCACATGTCTTGTTAGGGAGACCACTTCATGGATGGAGTAGAGGCTTGATCACTGCACTGTATACCTGAAACTGATGTTGTATAATATTGTATGCCAACTGTAATTGAATTTATAGATAGTCACGGGATGTGGATTATATGGTGGAAGGGAGTCAAAGGAATTGTAATAGATATGTATGATATGGAGGGGAGAAGTGGGGTGGCGAATTGGGGGAAGAGGAGTTGTCACTCTGAGGGGTAAAAAGTATAAGTATTGCGTTTTACACCTGAAACTAATTTTTTTTTTTTTAGCTGAGCCATCCTGCCACCTGTTGGCAATTCAGTGGCAACTCAGCTTGGGCGGGGAATCGAACTGCTGTTGCTCAGAGCTCAGCTCACACTCTTGAGCGAGCTCTTAACTAACTGAGCTACTCCACCAGCCCCACCTGAAACTAATTTAAAAAAAAAAGGTGTTTATTTCACAATAAAATAATTTTTAAAAAAATAGCCCTTATCTTCTTTTAGTCTCCCCATATGTTTTAGTTATATTTTCACAATTTCTACTCTTTGTTCAACCTAGTATATAAGCACTTTTTGGGTCTTCATATTCCTGTGAGGTTTCCCATGTAAATATGGAAATAAAATTTGTATGCCTCTCTCCCCTTAACCTGTCTTATGTTAACTTAATTCTCAGGCCCAGCCAGAGACCCTAAGAAAGCTGAGAAAAGTTTTGCCTCCCCTACAGTTCAAAGGAAAATAAGGCGAAGGGGCCTACCAGTTGCATCTGTCTTTTTTATCAGAAATAAAGTTCCCTAAACTTCTTCAGAAGACTTCTACCTATGTGCTTGGCCAGAACTCTATGACATGGCCACCAGTAGACTCAAGAGAAGCAGAGAAATAGAGTATATAAATTCTGTAACGTCTACTGGGGGGAATAGCAAGGGAGATGGGGTTGGGAATGGCGACTCAGTAAGCCAGCCAATAGAGTTGGCCACATTGAAGTCCTTCCTTTCTGCTTGCTGAAAACAGCGCCTGGTGTGCCACACATCTGACAATATAGGGCCAGATCCTATGAAATCTAAGGATATTGTAAAGAAGCAGGTTTCAAGGAGGGTAGTAGCCTTAACAGCATGAGTTCAGGGATCTTCTGGTTAAAGCTCTGCTATTGATGGCATGTGCAGCCCCCAACTCCTAGTCTCTATTCTCCACAATTCAAATTCATGTGGGGAAGACAGATGGACCAGTGGTTAGCTGCCTACTCCCATGAGGGCACAGGCAGGGGCAGGTTATGGAGTGCAAGACTGACTGCTGAGGGATTACCCCCGGGATGCTGGGGCAAAGGGCCAGTATATTTTAGTATATGTAAGTATAAATAATATTATCAGCTTGGTATATTGGTGTGTGTTAATTGGTAGTATGTGATCAGAACCAGAAACCCAGAGAAGACAACTGCCCTTTAAATAAGGCAATTGTGTATGCTTTTAGGTAGGGATATCTTGGTTCCCAGTTTCAGAAATTTGGCAGGTGATGAGTCAAGTTTGTTAGTTTTGTTTTGTTTGGCATATTGTGGTATAATAAAAAACCCCACAAATATTTGGTGTTTGTTCCTGGTTCCTGGCATAGAGCTACTTAAATCCTTGGAATCTCTGGAGTAATGAGAGTGTGTTTAGTACACTGAGAGGACTAGTGGCTGGGGTCGGGGGGCTTGGAGAGCACCAGGATGGGGGCTGTTCACCAGAAAGACCACGGCATGATTAGAGGGAATTTTCAGCCCCCTCCCACCTCCAGGCTAGCGATTGAGTTAATCACCAATGGCCAATGACGTAATCAACCATGTCTATGTAACAAAACCGCCATAAAAATCCCTAAATGATGAGGTTCAGAGAGCGTCTGTGTTGGTGAACACAGCCAGGTGCTGGGAGGGTGGTGCACTCGGAGAGGTTCTGGAAGCTCTGTGCCCTTCCCCCCACACCTTGCCCTCTGAATCTCTTCCATTCAGCTATTCCTGAGTTGTTTCCTTCATAATAAACTCGTTAATGTAAGTGTTTTCCTGAGCTCTGTCATTCTAGTGAATTATTAAACCTGAAGAGAGATTTGTTAGAACCCCCAAATTTATAGCCAGTTGATCAGAAGCACCTGTAATAACCTGGGACTTGAAACTGGCCTCTGAAGTGGGGCAGTCTTTGGGACTGAGTCCTTAACTGTGGATCTGACTCTAATTCCAGGTAGATAGTGTCAGAATTGAATTGAATTGTAGGATGGCCAGCTGGTGTCTGAGAGTTGGAGATGTGGTGTAGGAACAGACACCACACAGAAATGTAAGTAAAAAATAGCTCAGAGATACCAACAGCAAAAAATAGGCTGAATTAGAATGACTCGGGGGCCGGCCGAGTGGTGCATTGGTTGGGCGCTGGTTTTGGGATGCCAGCGGCCCCGGTTCGGATCCCACATGAGGGCCAGTGACACTGCCCTCTACAGCTAACAACAGCTCCACCTGGAGCTGGGCTGTGCGAGCCCCGGTGATGGTGTGGGCTGCAGCCCCTGCTGCAGTGGGCTGCCATAGGCTACAGTGAGTGGCCCGCAGCCAGCGTGAGCAGCTGGCAGCCAAGCATGAGCTGCCAATAGCCGCGGTGAGCGACATCCAGAGGCCAGCGACGGATCTGCCTCATCCGGGGAGAGCGCAATGACGATACCAACAGTGAAGCAACATCCTCCGCAACTAAACTGAAGAACAAAAAGACAGCAACTTGTCTGTTCCCCTTCCCCGATTCCCCAACGCTGTTCCCCTCCGCCAATTCCCCAATAAAATCTTTAAAAATAAATAAATAAATAAATAAATAGGATCATCTCTGGGATATGAACCTTTAAAAAAAAAAAAAAAAAAGAATGACTCGGGAGGCCTCCCACTATGACAAAGGAGGGCCAGCTTACTCAGCCAGAGGGTTTTGGTCTTAACCTGTAAATAGTGAATCAAAAGGACAGGTGGTGGTGGAGTTAATAATGAGCTTTAAGAAAGAAAGAGACAAGGTTTCAGAGAGATCCAGGATTATAGCTCTGGGTAAAAAGGAGTTGGAAGGGCTTAAGGCATGGGAAGCAAGTTGATTTATGTCTCTGAGGTAGATGTTGTTGGCCATGTCAAAGCCCAGATTGGGGGACATACTAAAGGCCAGAGTAGGTGGTGAGGGACCAGTGTCAAGGAGAGAAATAGGCTCTAGGCCATGTCTCCGAAAATGACAAAAGCCATTTTGTCAATTAACCAATTTGCTGTAAGCTGACCTACACCTTACACAAGTCTGCAACAATGTCAGGTTCCTAAGTTTCAGAAACCAGAGCAAACTCCTGGGATATTGTGGGACTGAGCATCTGATTGGGTCAGAGCTCCTCGGCCTATCCCAAGTGGGTTAGCCACTGGTTGAACTCCAAGAAGCACAGAATTGCAAATTTATTTTCCCACTAATTTATGGTAGCTTCTATAGCTATGGAATCGAACAGATGGAGTAATTCCCAGAACCTTTTAAATTCTGAGAGCTCTCGGAACATCAGTGTTTGGGTGGTGGCTAAGGAGAAAAGTGCTGATGCATTTCCTGCCTCTTCCCCTTTTTTGGCCCACACCTTTGGAAGTGTTTCCCATGTGCTCTAGGTCAGCTTCATATTCTCATGTGAAGGACAGCTGTGGAGGTGAAAGCTACGGGCAGATATAGATAGCGCTTGTGGAGCTGATCCTTTCCTGACTGTGAGAAATGAATATTTATGTCTGGCTGCCAGTTCTGTGTTTATGTAGTCTAGCAAATTGCAGAGACATTATAAATGCAGCATTTATGGGGAGTGTAGTGTTTTTGTGGCTTCTTCCTGCCAGGGTATTTTGGCTCTCAACTGGGCTGTCCCGTGGAGACATCTCTCTCCTTGGCCTTGTCTCCTGGGGAGTTGTGAATATGAACAGGCTGTTTCCATTGATAGATGCTGCCCTACACCCTGCTGTTCTCAGTAAATGATTATTAGTGAACTCAGTGTTTGGTGGCACAAAGCTCAAAGCTCTCACCATTGATCAGAGCATGCTGTGTGCACAGCTGTATGCCATGCATGTTGGAGGGCAGAAAGATTGGACTCATGCACAGAGGTCTGTGGATTCCTCCATATGTTTTGAAAACTCTGTTTGAGAAGTAAGTATACTGACTTGCCTCTCTGGAGAAGAAAACACAGCAAGCTAGAAATAGGAAAGACATAGCACAGAAATAGAGAAAACCTAATTAGGATCAGGGCAGGAAAGCTGGACTTTTGAGAAAATGTAGATTCAGACATTCTCCATCTACCCATCTAGTGTCCTTGCTCTATAAATAGCTAAGAAAGCTAGGTGGAATTAGACTGGGACAATCTTAGAAGCAGATCGGATTAGAGACAGAGGTATCACATTCCCCAAATGAAAGAAAGACTGATTAAAAACATGTACAGGAAGAGTCTCCCAAGCAGCTGTGATCCGTGGGTCAATCCCTAAAGATCCTATTGCTATTTCTCACCCAGATTTACCTGATTTCTTAGACAAGCATCCCATCAGACTTGTCTGATTCAAGGTTGATTTCTCCTATTGCTTTCGGGTTAGATGATATTTACAAGCATCGTCTAGAAAAGTTTTCACCTGATCATAATTCTTTGCTTATAGCCCTCCTTACTGTTACCTATGGGCTAAAACCGCAGACCTAGTGCTTCCTGGTTGGCCTAGTTTTGTAGCCTTCCAAGGTCAATAACAAAGTAATGTTGGGGTAATAAAACAATAGGTCTGGCATACCTTAATACCCACTGCATAGTAGGGAAACAGGGTAAAGATGATGAGCTGAACACAAAACTTTCCTTTCCTTACTACCAGACATAATCTCCAGAAGGTAGAGAGAGAGATGCAAACTTTTTATAGTAGTATTAAAATAAGGGAAGGAGTATAACTTTAGGAGATGCACGCTGAAGTATTTAGGGATAGAGTACAATGTTGTCTGCTTCTTATTTTCAAATGATTTAGAAGGAAAAAAATGTATATGCAAATGACTGATAGAGATAAAGCAAAATTGCAGGATGTTTACAATGATTGAATCTAGGTGGTAGACATTCATATGTACATTTTATTAATCTTTCAACTTTTTCATGTGTTTGAAAACGTTCATAGTTTTAAAAATTGGGGAGCAAATGTGGTCTGAAATGAGATTATTCTGCATATTCCAGAACTCAATTTCCTTTTCAAGTTCTTGGATCTTTTAGTCTGGTCATTTGGGTAGATTGAGAGTTCTCAGACTCTGAAAGCATGCAGGGAGGGACAAGAGGACAGAAAAGGTGAAAAATCACTATAGATAAGCAAAAAAGATTAAAAGGAAATTTTCAAAATGTGGTTAGTGGCTGTCTCTGTGTAGTTAGAATATCACTACTTTTTTTTAAAAAAAACTATGCTCCTTTGTAATTTTCTGTAATTTCCACGTTTTCTACAGTGATTGTTGATTATTTTTATAATGAGACAGAAGAAAAGAAATTTAATTAAATAGGAGTAAAAGAGGGAAAACTGATATGAAAAGTTTTAAAAATTGGTTAGAATAAACCTACCCTTTGGGGTAAAGATGGTAGCTGATATCCTCATCCTTACAAGTAGAAAATAAAACATTTAGAGAGAAAGGTGTTTTTTCCAGAAGAGTAAAAAATTATTATCCCAGAAAAACTGGTTTGGGACTTTATGAACAAAGAAGTGCGTTTAGAAGTTGGGTGAGAAAGGAGGGTTTTCATTTCCTTAAGATGTACTCTTGCCTTTGGAGAGTTTAACACTTCTGAGGGCTGGTTCTAGGTTCAAGGAAAATGGTGAAGGAGATTTTCAGGTTACCTTCAAAAATCAAAATCTGAAAGAAGGCAGGGATGTAGAGTAACCTTAGGAAATAAATATAAATGTTAAGGGGTACCCACCTTTTGAAAAGTAAAGGGGCCATTTTATTTATTTATTTATTTATTTATTTATAGATTTTTTTCAGGGCAGTGTCAGTGGCCCTCATATGTGGGACCTGTACCGGGGCCACTGGCTTCCCAAGCCACAGCTTAACCACCATGCCACTCGGCAGGCCCAAGGGGCCATTTTGAAGTGAGAATGGCTCTTACAGATTTTCTACCTCGATTCTCTCAATAGAAGGTCCAAAGAGGTTAAATGATTCACCAAGTTCAGCCAGATTAATGACAGAAGCCAGCTTGAAAAATAATTCATGTAAGGATCCAGCTGCAATACGAGCATGATTAGTGGCTATATTATAAAAATGAGTATGATATAATGTCTGGGTATCTAATATGTGGGTACTCTGAAGTATTTAATGCCTCCAAAATTGTTACTTGCCTCCAGCAAGTAACATATATAAACCCATAAGTCATTGAAGATATTAACTGTTGTATAACTGACTGGAGTTAGGTGTCTTGGTAGCAGTCTGTGTTGATTAGTAACTATAGTTGAAACTGAATACAATTATTTAACTTTAACCTGTTCTAGTTTAATATTGTTAAAATTAGGTCATGAAGTTGGGATTTTGCAGGTAAACAGTCTTGAAAAGGAAAATAAACATAAATAAAGCTTCCAAAGGACTCATGTCCTCATATGCCAACTTTGTACTTTCTTGACACAAATTTTAATAGATGAAAACTTCATAAAGCTTTCACAATCACCACATAGCCCCTTATTGGTAAAGTTGGATGTGCCTGGAAGAATGGAAAAGCAGATGTGTGTTTTCACCATTCAAGGCTACAAGATCTTAGTTTAGTCTCAGCCCTGCCCTAACAAGCTGTGTGGATTTTGAACAAATCACTTAAACTTTAGAGGCCTCAGTTTACTTATACAAGGTTGGACAGTTAAGTTTGCGAACTCATCCTAGAAAAAGTGCTACATACCTCATTGCTGAATATCACTATGGTTACCTTCAAAGTACTCCCCTTAGGAAGCTATCAATTGACCCCAGTACCTAGTCCACCCTTCAAAGCAATTTTGGAATTGTTTTTCTGGAATGGCCATCAGAACTGTTGTCGTATTATGTTGTCCTTGATGTCCTGAATGTCATCAAAATGTCTTCCTTTTAATATTTCCTTTATCTTTGGGTAAATAAAAGTCATTGGGAGTCAGATCAGGTGAGTCGGGAGGGTGTTCCAATACAGTTACAGTAAAACTTTGGTTTTTGAGTAACGTGGTTTACAAGTGTTCTGCAAGATGAGCAAACATTTCTTATACATTTTAACGTGGTAAACAAGCTGTGCCTTGCAATATGAGTAGTTTATTTCTGGAACAAATTATGCTCACAAACTAAGGTATAACTGTATTTGTTTATTGGCTAAAAACTCCCTCATAGACAGTGCCGTGTGAGCTGGTGCATTGTTGTGATGCAAGAGGCACGAATTGTTGGCAAAAAGTTCAGGTCATCTATTTTCACACAGCCTTTTCAGCACTTCCAAATAGTAAATTTGGTTAACTGTTTGTCCAGTTGGTACAATTTCATAATGAATAATCCCTCTGGTATCAAAAAAGTTTAGCAACATCATTGCAACAAGTTCGCGAACTTAATTGTCAGAATTTGTATGTAAGAATTGTACTTTAATCTCAGGGGATTATACTCTCCTATTTAAAAATCTTATTTTTGTCACTTATTTATGACAGGGAACATCTGCAAACAATCTATTATGAATTAACATAAGCCAATTTGTTCAACAGTTATCAGGTAAAAATCAATAAGCTGGTGATTAAAGATAGATGGAGTGTCCATTGGGCTTCTCTCCTACAACTTTGCTTCCAGGTGATAAGTTACAATAAAAACAAGCCTTTGAACAAATTCTGACAAACCACATTGGTAAGCAGCCAAAAGTAATTATGTAATTGATTCCTACAAGCTCAGGGCACACCTCAGTCTCTGGTTTCAGACACTCTGACTCACACCTAAAGCAAGAGGTTTACTCTGAGGGGACTCAGGAACAGTTAATCCTATAGTTGTCAGGAAATTTCATGAAATGACAGCTACTGGATAAAGCAGAATCTAGACCTCATGTGCTGCTCCAAAAGTAATAACTTTGAGACTTCCTGAATTCTTACACTGTGTTCACACAAGGGCAGTGATATCTACACAGTCTTTCTATCTTGAACACCATTAAATTCACCAGTCAAAAATTATATCCATGGCCGAGTGGCGTGGTGGTTAAGCGCTGGCTTGGGAAACCAGCGGCCCCAGTTCGGGTCCCACATATGAGGGCCAGTGATACTGCCGTCAAAAAAAAAAAAAAGATTATATCCAATACCCCTGAGCTAATTAACCAACCCCTGTGCAGATTTCAATAAGATATTGGAATGGTGGGTCGGCTGAGTGGTGTGGTGGTTAAGAGCTGGCTTGGGACGCCAGTGGCCCTGGTTCAGATCTCACATATAAGGGCCAGTGACACTGCCCTCTCAAAAAAAAAAAAAGATATTGGAATGCTGTGTAACTATTAATATTTCAGGAGTGTGGATTCCTGGTTGGAGTACTTTAAATGTTAACTAAATTATCTCCATGGTGAAATTTAAGTTAATTTATACACATACACCAGTTGTGATGCTGACGGACACTATAATTTTCCTAACATAAACAACTGGGACATGGTTAAGTAGACAATGATATGTTGAGACATGGAAGTTCATAAAGATATCTACTATGTGGATACATCAATATTTGGAAATCTACATACAAAAGCACACTAAATAGAAAAAATACACAAAATGTAAGGATGTAAATTAAATGTTGAATTAAGATTAGGTTAATTACAGATATGTATTGAAAGATATCAAAAGATAAAATGTTTCTTTTTCCTTCTAATATTTTTCATGTACAAAATAGGGAAATATCCTGACATTATGATCTCTATCAACTCGCTCTGAAACATTCTTTTCTTTGTTAAAGATTTTATTGGGGAATTGGGGGCGGGGAAGAGACAAGTTGCTGTCCTTTGTTCTTCAGTCTAGTTGTGGAGGACGTTGCTTCCCTGGCCCATGTTGGTATCGTCATTGCGCTCTTCTCGGGTGAGGCAGATCGGTCGCCGGCCTCTGGATGGTCGCTCACCGCGGCTATTGGCAGCTCATGCTGTCTGCTGGCTGCTCACACTGGCTGCCGGCTACTCACTGTAGCCTATGGCAGCCCACTGCAGCAGGGACTGCAGCCTACACCGTTGACGGGGCTCACAGCCCAGCTCCAGGTGGAACTGTTGTTAGCTGTAGAGGGCAGTGTCACTGGCCCTTTATATGTGGGATCCAAACCGGGGCCGCTGGTATCCCAAACCAGCTCTTAACCAATGCGCCACTCGGCCGGCCCTGAAACATTCTTAATGCTCAGGTTCCAAACCACAATCATTCATTCATTCCACAAATAACTATTAAGCATTTCCTGTATTTCATGCACTGAGGACACAAAGATGAATGAGAACAAATTCTTGGCTTCAAAGAGCTAACAGTCTGGGGTTTTGAAACAAGTAAATTGACTATTGTGATAAGGTAGGCACTACAAGGTAAGGATGATAATTAAAGGTTTTAGACTGAAAAATGCTGCTGAAGCTCCCAACCTTTGGCTAGGATTCCCCAGTGTGCAGGACCTGTCTAAGGGGGCACACTACAGGCAACGCTAATGGAACATGATCAAAACCTAACTTGTGACTCCTCTTCTCTCCCACTTCACCAACCTGTTCTTCCTTTGGTATTTTAGTACCAGACAGAGCAAACCACAGATTGTGGCTATGTCCACAGGCCCCTTCTACGTTGTGATAGGGAGCCCCCTCCCCCAATGACCCTGCTGACTGTGTAAGTCCTAGGTATTTTCCCTCATCTGTTGGTTGTCTCAGCCCACTGGAGAAAGAAAGAATGGTTACCTGCTTAAAGGCAACCATTCCAGAAACTGACCGGCTGCCTATTAAGTGCCCTGATAGGAAACTCTATTCCAATAGTGACAATGTTGGATTAGGCAGGTTCTCTCCATAGGAAATTTAAAGTATAGGCTTGAGAAAAAAGCCAAGCAGTGTGTGGCAGGAACAGAATCCAAAAGACACTCAGAATACAGTGCACAGAAGCCATGAGTAAGCAGAAACTATGAGTAAGTAGTACAGCTGAGGTAGAAAATGAGGAAGTTGGTAGTAATAAGGCAGGGAAGAGAAGCTGTCACCATAAATGCAAGGGCCCATCAAGCTGCTAAGAACAAGGACACCTGGTTTAGGCTTTGGAGCCCTAACCAACTTACTGTCCCCAAGTTATGTGCTAGACACTGCAGCCTAGAAATCCCGATATCTTTATTTTTATTCATGAACACACATTAAACTGCCAATCTCTTAATTGTAACCTGACTGACTCTATTCTTTTCCACAAAAATTGTCTACTGAATTCTCTCTCGAGTCACCCAAAGTTGAAATCTAAAAGTCATCCTTTTTACTCCTACTCTCTTACCCCAAATGACTGCATCCTGCACATTCTCCCTTTTGAATTTCTCTTAATCTATCCTCTCCATTAAACTCTTAATCTGCTTCAGTTTTTTTTTTTATGGCTTTTATAATAATTTTTTTTTATTAGTTTCAGGTGTAGAAAACAATGCAATAGTTATACTTTTCAACCTTCACAAAGTGACAATCCCTTCCCCCAATCCACCGCCCCCTCCGACATCATACATATTTATTATAATTCCATTGATTCCACTCCCCACACTATACTCCACATCCCATGAATATATATATATAAAATATATATGTATTACATATGTGCATATATATATATATATATATATATATATATATAAAATTATAGTTGCTGCTTCAGTTCTTATCACCATAATTTCTCATTGGATTTCCTTACCACCAGCCCCACTTGCCCATCTTTCATGCTGGCCTCCACAGTGATTGGCTTAAAAGCAAATTTATGAAAGAAACCTAAATAGTCATTATTTGAAAATGATTTTGTTTACATAGAAGTCATAAAAGCAGCTATGGAAAAACTGTTAGAGATAATAGGACTTGGCAAAGTGGCTGAATATAATCAAACATTTTTTTTTTCTTTTTTTTTTTTTTTTTTTTGAGGGCAGTGTCATTGGCCCTCATATGTGGAACCGAACCGGGGCCGCTGGCTTCCCAAGCCAGTGCTTAACCACCGCGCCACTCGGCTGGCCCTAATCAAACATTTTTAAAAAATCGCTTTTTTCTATCAGAAAATATAAAGGAAGAATAATCCTGTACATGATAGCAACAAAAATATCTAAAATATAATAGATAACTTTAAAAAAAGAAATATAAAAGAAAAAGAAATGTGCCATGAAAAGGAAAACAGCAAACTTCAGAGATATACACAGAATACAAATAAATGTCTCCACTACTTCTCATGATAAACCCCTAATTTTCTAAGATAATGTGAATAAATCTTTGTTCCTTATAAACAAATCCTATTGATGTTCCTGGCTGAAAAGACTGAAAAGTATAAACACATCAGTTCAGCTCACATTAATATTTGGATTTAATGTAACCCCTATTAAAATTCCCAACAGGAGGGCCAGCAGAGTGGCGTGGTGGTTAAGTGCTGGCTTGGGAAGCTAGCGGCTCTGGTTTGGGTCCCACATATGAGGGCTGGTGACACTGCCCTCAAAAAAAAAAAAAAAAAAAATTCCCAACAGGAATTATTTGGGAAGGAGAATGCTTGCCAAAATGATTCTAAAATTCACATGAAAGAACTGATAAGAACGGCAAGGAAACTTTTACAAAGAAGAAAGTGACTAGGGGGACTAGGCCTCCCAGATATCAAAACATTATAAAAGCATGATATTTAAAGTTTAGAAACATCATAAGAATAATTAAAAAAATGAATGAAACAGTAAAGGAAGCTCCTAAATAGACATTTGTATAAATAAACATTATACAATAGCAATTTAATATACATTATAATTCAATTGGGAAGAAATGGATTATTCAATAAGTGATTGGGGAACAAGAGTTAGATATTGAGAAAAAAGTCATTTAAGACTTTGATGCCATCTATCCATCCATCCATCCATCCATCCATCCCAGACCACAAAAACTGAAAGCAGTCTTTAATACTTCCCATCCAAGGCTTCAGGCCCCAGTTTGAGTTAAATGCCTCCCATTTAACAAACACCATTGTAATAATTGATTTACTTGTGTGTCACTGAACTCAGACTGACAAGGAGCAGGGAACTCAGACCAAGATAGGTACAATCTGTACCATGTCTGTTTAATGAAATGCTCAGTAAATGTAGAGTTAATGGGCAACACCTTTTTTTTAGCTGAGCCATCCTGCCACCTGTTGGCAGCTCAAAGGCAACTCAGCTCAGGCTGGCCTTGAACTGCCGTTGCTCAGAGCTCAGCTCGCACTCTTGAGCGAGCTCTTAACCAACTGAGCGATTCGGCCGGCCCTAATAAATGTAGAGTTAATAACAGAGGAGAAGGAACACTAAGTATCCAGGATTGTAAATTAAGACTCCATGCAATAGCTTTTATTACTCAACCATTAATTGATGGTTGAGTTATTCAAGACTTCCTTTTAGCTGTAAGTCTAAACAATAGCAATTTTAAAACCAAGATTTACGTAAACACACACTATTTTTTTTGAGGGGGGGGATTTAAGAAAAATATTAAGGAGTAAAATAAAGATAAACAATAATACCCCAAAGCAATCAAGAGCTTTCAGTTAAATCCAATCTATCTCTCCTTTATTCTACATGGACCAATACCATATCTTCTTATGTAATTCTAAATTCCATCCAAGTGTATTTCCTCATCTGCCAATTTTAAAAGGAAAATACAGGATTATCTGGGTTTGCAATTTTTTTTCCCATAGTAGGCTCATAGTATAAATTGTTATTTAACATTTTGTAAACATCCATCAAGGTTATTACTTCTCCTGCTATGTTGGAGGGGACAGCTGCAATGCATTTCAAAGAACCATAGAGGAACCATCCATAGTGATACAGGGTAGAGGTGAGGGGAGGCTATGATCTACTAGATTTCTAAAAGTTCAAGAGCAGCAATAGTGAGATTTGTATATGTGGTGGTGGTAGGATGTTTTTATTTTGTTCTAATATTTATTTTGGCAAAATCTTTTTATGTAAGCTCATCGGTGGACTGTTTATTGATATCTTTACTGTTACATAGAAGGAAATTTTCTTTTTGTATTATTAAATAATCAGGTCACCAAAGGTAATTCAGAAAGAAAAAAGAAAAGAAATGTAGCAGAACATACTTTTCTTTTACATGCATACTCTTTCATTGCCTTCTAAGAAAAGCTGAAAATCTTTGGCTTGTTATTCTCCACAATATGGTGGCCCTTCTCAAACTGAAAATTGAATTCATGATCAGATGGAATATGCAGACTACAGAGACAAATTGAATACGAGGGAGAACTGATGGCTGATAGTCAGGGAAATAAGGGATTAGGGAGACGTCTAATGCAGATTTTTCTAGGAAAATCTGTGAGCTATGTAATATAAATTCCTTCATTGGTCTCTCCCATGAAATATTCAGTACATTTTACATTGTTAATTAATACTGTGGTGAATGGACTGTTTTTGTTATGAAAATATGAGGACAGCTTAATATGGAGCCTCCAACTAATTGCACTCTGAATTTTACCCCTACTGACTTTCCCAAAACTGCTTTCATTAAAATAGTCAATGATCTGATAATTGCTAAAGTCAAAATCTAGGGGAGGGGCTGGTGTTTAACAAATCAGGAGAAAAAGAGAGATTGATTAGTTATTGGTGAAAAAAGAGAAAAAGAAAAGATATGTCTAAAGGGAGTTTTTGAAGTAAAACATTGGCTAAGGCAAGTAAACTTCACCTTTGCTTTCCTTCAAAATTTTCAGGAAAAAAATTCTACAGTACAGTATCCTTTTTCACCTATAAAAATGTTAATTAAAAAGACAGAACAATAAATGTTAACAATGCTATGGGGCAACATGATTCTCATATATTGCTGGTAGGAGTATAAAATAGAATAGCCACTTTGGACAAAAGTATGGCAGATTCTTACAAATTAAACAATATACCTGTCCTATGACCCAGCATTTTCACCCCCAGATAAGTATCCAAGAGAAATGAAATAATTAATGTCCACAAAAAGACTTATACAACAATGTTCATAGCAGCTCTATTCATGAGATCCCCAAACTATTGTAGAAACAACCCAAATGCCCATTAATAGGAAAACGGATAAACACATTATGGTATATTCATGAAATGAAATACTATTCAGCAATAAAAAAGAATAACTACTCGTGCTCACAACAACTTGGGTGAATTGCAAAAATATTTTGTTGATGAAGGAAGCCAGATTAAAAAGTGAATAAACTATGATTATATTTATATGAAGTTTAAGAAAAGGTAAAAATTTAAAAATAATAGGTAAAATTAACTTATGGTGATAGAAATCAGAACAGTGGTTGACTGTGAGGGTACGGGAATACTAGAAGGAAGCACAAAGAAATTTGTTGGGGTAACAGAAATATTCTATCTCTTGATCAGGGTGGTGGTAACAGATGTATTGGGTTGTTGGAAAAGTCATGATGTGTTTTTGCAATGAAAAACATAGAAAAAAATATGTCACAACTTTTCCAACAACCCAATATATAAAGAGCTGACTTCACTAGGCACAGTAGGTACAGTGCCTAGGATCCACAGTACTTTTAGGGCCTATGAAAATATTACAATTTTAATTTCCTTTAAAATCAGAAATAGAAAATGAAAGAAATGTTAATGAATGTATCTTTGATTATATTGGTTGACCTACCAACACATTCATAGAATATAATTATTAGTATTTTAATGAGGTAAGAAACACACCTGAGGCCCAGGAAAGTCATAGTACAACCCTGTGTATGCATTTATGAACACCTATCAAATTGTACATTTAAGATGTATGCATTTCACCATATTTAAATTTTATGTCAGTAACAAAAATTATGTATAAATAATAGTATATTGCTTTCAGAGGGACAGTCACCATTTCCCCAGTGTAGAACCCTCTTCCTGTGTAGCCAGAAGGTGGGTGCCATCTTTCCTGTGTTGAGCTCTGTCCCCAACACAGCCAGATCTGAATCTGCATTGGCCTGGTGACCTCTGCTTCACTATCTGCTCGCTCCACTCTGGTGACTACCTGGGACCCCACCCCACCCAATTCACTCAACTTTGGAGGTAATTTCTCATCAGGCAACCAGCCATGGGCCCCAGTCCAGCAGCAGCTGGCCCCACAGTGCTCTGGGACTTTTGCTGAGTAGCTCCAGACTCAGCACTGGCACCAAACCAGAATCTTCATTAACCTTGTGAACACTCATCCCACCATGGTGACTTCCAGAGACCCTGCCTCACCCAACTCGCATATTGTAAAAGGCTATATTGGTGGTGGAGCTTTACAGAAGCTGGCTAGTGGCAGCAGGCCTCAGGTTTCCTGAGCTTTTCACTGAGCTACCCCAGGCTTGGTACTGGTGGCAGCCATTCTCAGTTGGTAGCATGGCCTCTTCCATATGCCTCCAGGTACAGCAAAGGCTGTGACCCACTGCATATCTCTTTGTAGCTCCTACCAGGTAGTCCCTGGATGATTACAGGCAGTGGCTGACCTGGGCCTGCACTGAAGCCCTCCCAAGAGGCCCCAGAACAAACACACCTGGAAGTATGCTTCAGACCACAGCAGAGCACCATCCAATTAGCCCCAGAAGCGTAACAGCCAAATGGTGGTCTCAAAAAGCACCAGAGCCCACTGGAGTGAATCCTGCTCCATCATGTAAGCCCCCAGCACAGCAGCCCATAAGCTGTGAATGAGGCTAAACCCCACAGCCAGTCAGACTTAGGGTCAATCCAACCCACTGATGTACCAACAGCATTCAAGCCTCAACTAAAAGAGAGGGCACACAGAACCCACACAAGGGACACTCCTGGAGCACTCAGCACAGGTGACCAGGGAGACTGTGACACTCGGTCCCATAGGGCACCTACTACATAAGGCCACCCAGCCAAGACTGAAAGACATGGCAGATATGCCTAATACATAAAAACAAACACAGAGAGACAACCAAAATGAGGAAACAAATATATCCCAAATGAAAGAACAGGAGAAAACTTCAGAAAAAGATCTAAACGAAATGGAGGCAAGCAATCTACCACATACAGAGTTCAAAACAATGGTTATAAGGATTCTCAAGGAACTTAGTGAAAACTTCAACAAAGAGATAGCAAGCATAAAAAAGGACATAGAAACCATAAAAAAGAACTACTCAGAAATATAGAATACAATAACAAATGAAGAATGCACTAGAAGGAATCACCAGTAAACTAGATGAAGCAGAGTATGGAATCAGTGAATTAGGAGATAAGGTAGCAGAAAACACTCAATTGGAGCAACAAAAATAATTTAAAAAAAAATGAGGATAGTTTCAGAGACTTCTGGGACAACATCAAGCGTAACAACATTTGCATCATAGGGGTACCCGAAAAAGAGAGAAAGCGAAGGACTGAGAACCTATTTGAAGAAATAATTACTGAGAACTTTCCTAACCTGGTGAATGAAATAGACATATAAGCCAAGGAAGCGCAGTGCGTCCCTAACAAGATGAACTCAAACAGGCCCACACCAAGACACATCATAATTAAAATGGCAAAAGTTAAAAACAAAGAAAGAATCCTCAAAACAGCAAGAGAAATGCAACTGGTTACATACGATGGAGCTTCCATAATATTGTCAGCTAATTTCTCAACAGAAAGTTTGCAGTCCAGGATTGACATGAAATATTCAAAATGATGAAAAGCAAGGACCTACAACCAAGATTACTCTATCCAGCAAAGCTATCATTTATAATTGAGGGACAGATAAACAGCTTCCCAGACAAGAAAAAGTTAAAGGAGTCCAGGTCCACCAAACCAGTATTACAAGAAATGTTAAAGGGACTTCTTTAAGAAGAGATGGAGGGGGAATGGGAGGAGAACATAAAGATGAATAAGATCCTTCAGTTAATGGCACAGGCAGATGAAGAGTACAGTGAGGCACCCCAGATGACTTCCTGTACCATTTGAAAGGGATTTGAATTGACAAGCGGGGTGGGGGGGCATTCACCCAATTTACCAGGGGCAGTTGAGCATAAGACTTCTGTTTGAAATATTTTAGCCCTGCTCCAAGCTGGCATGACTTGGAGAAGGTGGGTTTTATAATCAGCTTGCACCAGATAAATACACAACTACAAATAGCCCTATCACAGCCACTTTCTTTATCATGCAATAAATTTGACCTGCAAAATTTGCATAAACTGTACAAGTGAATGGTGCAATAGCAACTTGGACTCCTAGCTTCACTTTGACCTGAATATATGTTGAAATTAAGAAAAAAAATTATTGCTTATTCTCTTGAGTAGCTTTTCCATGTTTAGGCTAGAATTTTCTACAAAATCATATGGGATGCCTACTAAAAATATAAATTGTTGAGCCCTTCTCCTGGGTGATTAAGCCTTATTAGTTAATGTATGAGAGCTAATTATACATTTTTAAGTTCTCTACTAAAAACCCAAGGTGTGTGCCATAACTGAGATGGATCATGCAAGCTGCACAGATACAAGGCATCAGGAATTCAATGAAAGGATTCCAAAAATACCAACCTCCACCTTCACCGTCTGCTCAAGACACAAAATTACGTTTAGTCATGTGATGTCTTAACATGGGAAGAGGGGGAAGGAGATGCCTCTTATCCCTCTTTGTCCCAGGGTGGGACTGTTCATCACTTTCTACATCTTTTCTTGGCCAATGTATCAAAAAGCTACTTGGCATTTATTTCTGCATTGGTTCCTTAAATCTCTAGTTATTCCATACTTGGGGCACTTGATTGTCACAGGACCCCTCCCTAAGGCCAAATAGAAGAGTATATATTATGGTGTCTACAAGTAGATCTAAGCCAGAACAAATACAAACTAAATCTTCATTGTCATCAGGATCTATTGCTTGAACCCAAGAGGCCTCTGATGTGTTTTATTTGTTTGAGATCCATTTTAAACCTACAGTAGCCTCAACTAAGTTTAGGAGTCCAGAAAATAACCCCCTCCCCATTTTTCTTGTCAGCCCCTATCACAGCCCCTACAGAAACATCCTTGTCTTGCATCTTATGGTGCCTGCTTCCTTGGTGGAAAGAGGCTTGGGCCTATTGGGGCAGGGCTTAAAGCTTCTCAGACTTTAGAGTGCACAAGAACATTTTGGAGGAGAGTTGTTTAATATGCAAAGTCTTGAGCCTCACCCCCAGATGTTGATTTCCTAGGTCTAGGAAGGGGTCTGAGTAATTTTCATTTAAAAAAAAATTACCCTAGGTGATTTTGGTGCACAAGATCAATGGATCTCTCTTAGAAAACACAGGCCTTAATGTCTGTAGGTAGATAAGAAATAAGGACCATTTATGAGTTTTAGAAACACAGTTCAGAAGTCAGAAAGATTGGAATTAAGAAGACTCTGGAAAGCTATTACAGAAAGTTTTCAAACTTCCTGCTTGTGACCAGCTGTAAAAAATACACTTTCCATCATAACTAATACATGCATATAAAAAACCAAAGCAATACACTTTTCAAAAACAGTATTCTTACATTATTAAATGCATGCTGCATCTCTATTTTTTTTAATTCTATTTCAGCAGTTGCTCCTCACTATGGAATTTCACCTTGAAAGGCTGCTTTGCCTGGTTGCCTTCACAAGGTCATGAGGCCCAGGGTGCTTAAGCGCTTTTCAGACTTTAATAAGGATGCCTGTACTCACCATCTATTGCATTGGACAACACCCTCAGTTTCAGCAGCTGTTCTGAAATGGGCCCATCATGCTTTCCAGTGACTCTCTGTTGGCAGTTTGGGGCTTTCCTGTTCTTGGGTCTGTGAGACACTCCCGTTTCCCTCTGCTTCCTCCTGCACAGACCCTGATACAACACAGCTCTTATGGCTATGCATGTTTCTCTCCACCCATCTGTATTTTCAGTTCCTGAAGAAACCTTGCCACTTGATTGTATCATAAATGTCCATGAGTTTTTGGTTTTGCCATCTAGTATCTTTGTTTTTATGTGGCAATTTGGAGAGATTCAAAACTGCTACTGCCACTGCCACTTTCACCTTGATTTTCTTTATAATGTTACATAATCTGTGTGTCTTCAAGAAATATATTTTGAATAGTTTTGCCTTTTTCTTCCAGTTATATAAAGAGGCATGTTCTCCCATACTTACTCTCCTTTGAGGTCAAACCTTATGTTTTTGAGTCATTCATGTTGTATTTACAAGTATATTCATTCACTTTTGCTGCTGTATTTATTATATGAATACATCACAATTTATTTATATATTCTTCTGTTATTAACTTTTTCACTTTTTGCTAATTATAGATAAGGTTTTGGTGAATATTCTGTACTTATCTCCTAATACGCATATTTTTCAAGGGAATGTACCTAGATAGATGTTGATAAAAGTGAACTGGCATCTTAAGATGATTAACCATAGAGCTGGGAGGACCATGGGTGGAGGTGGGCCCCTTGTTAACTCTCTAGTCCTGACTTCCTGTTAAACTTTGTGGTAACTTCCAGGGGAGGGATTCATATATAGGGAGAGGCCATCCTGGGAAGGCTCTCTTTTCTTTATCCACATGGGTTGCCGGTTGGAGCCCTTGCTGGAGGTGTGTGTTCACACACTGCTGTGGTGGTTTTATTTTTTTATTTTTTTGCTTTTACAAATAAACTGCTCTTTTGGTGGACAACTTGGAGAATTATTTTGTCCAGCTGACAATGGGAAATATTACTTTTAATTTCAATTTTTATTTTCCTGATTACAAATGAAGTTGAGCATCTTTTCATGAGTTTACCCACCAATCACATTTCCTCTTATGTGAAATACCTGTCCATAACCTTTGTACATTTTCCTATAGGATTAATTTAAGAGTTCTTTGTATACTCTGGATATTAATAATTTCCTGGTTATATGTTCTAGAAATATCTTCTCTCTGTGCATTGTTTTTACTCTCTCCTTGTCTTTTCAAAGAATATAATTCTTAATTTCTATGCAATAAATTTTATCAAACTTTTCTTTATGAATGTTGCTTTTTACATCTTATTATGAAATCTTTTCTACCTTGAAATTATAGATATTCTATACATTTAGAAGAAACTTATACATTTTCATCTAAATGTTTTAAAATTTGGCTTTTTCATTGATCAATATAGAATTGATTTTTGTATAGTTTGAGGAATAGATTCAAATGTAATATTATGTAAACAACTCTACTAACACCATTTCTTCAATATCTCCTCCTTTCTCTATTGATCTGCACTATCAAGCATTTTCATATATGCATACATTTCTTTATGGTGTTCCAATTCTCTTTCATTAAGCTATTTGTATATTTCTGCTCCAGTATATGATGGTATTTTAATTAATAGAGCTTTAAAATACATTCTGACATCTGCTAGGACAAGTTCTTCCTTCCTTTCACAAACCTTATTTATATTTGCTGCTTCCCTGCAATACTGCCTCAAGAATCCCTCAGTAATGTCCCTGTTTGCCTCCCACAATCCAAAGTAGAACAAAAATGGTCCAAGATTGCAAAACTAGGTTTCCTAACTCATGTGGAGCCCAGCACATGATAGCAGGTATTTGTTTCCTAGGTGTGCATGGGAATGCTGATACTATTATCTAGGCTTCATGGATTTTTTTCTATGAGTAAAAGCATTTTCATAAATAATTGTTAATTGATTATAGAGAAATGTCTATGAAAATTGCAGGGATTGGATTACTCTCTATCTAATTTGTAGTTACAAATGTTAAGGTGAAGTGAGATTAGAAAAAGTTTCTAAGGTAATAGAGTTAAGAGGTAGTGAGGCTGATGGGCCCAGGGTGCTTGATCTCAGGTCATCCCTTCCTCATTACTGGATAATATTGAGAGAGTGTCCTCTTATAGTGTAAAAATCAGAATGCAAATTAATTTTAGAAATGGGTAATCAACTTTCTAGGGAGAGAGCTGCGTTTCCTAGGACGCAAGTTTTGGTGAGGATCTGAGGGGTTGCAACCATGCTTTCTTCATCTATATCTAAAAACTGAAGTTGGGAGCTTCTTTTCTCTCACTCACCAGCTATACCCATCACCTACCTAGGTCCAGAGCTTCTACTGAAAGCGAGATAGGAAAGACAGCAAGTCAAAGGGAAAAATGGCAGAGATCTTTGGGGGAGTGGGTACCTCAAACAGGCTTCAGGAGTTAAGAGAAACCTACCTTTTGGTTAAGAGAACAATGACTGAACTGCTAATTCTAAACTGTTGACTCTGTAAACTTTCAAGTTCTCATGATTTTGCTTTACTCTTCTCTCCTTCCTGTGCTCCCTCCCTATCCGCTTCCTCCTTTCTCTCTTCTCTCTTCCTCTCTACTTAAATTCCTGGAAACTTCTGTTTCTTTTCTTTTTAAATTGGGGAATTGGGGGAGGGAAACAGTGTTGGGGAATTGGGGAAGGGGACCAGCCAAGTTGTTCTTCAATCTTTGTTGTGGAGGGCGCCAATTGCCATCTGGCTGCCCGTTGAATGGCCTCTAAGCTCAAGGTGCTGTGTTACAATCTTAGCTGTGGGTGGGCGTAGCCACCATCCCATGCAGGAGTCGAACCTGGCAGCCTTGTTATTAAGAGCACACCCTCTATCCACTAAGCCACCTGGGCGGCAGCTCAGCTCAAGGTGCTAAGGTCAGTCTTAGCTGTGAGTGGGTATAGCCCACCATCTAACAGGCAGTCTTGTTAGGAACACATTCTCTCACCAGCTGAGCCATCCTGCGACCTGTTGGCAGCTCAGCCGCAGCTCAGCTCGGGTGCAGCATCACTGACCCATGTGGAAACCAAACCGGCAGCCCTGTTGCTCAGGGCTCTCACTCTTAAGCCAACTCTTAACCAACTGAGCCATGCGGCCAGCCCAAACTTCTGTTTCTTACAGATGCCATTCTACCCCTTATTCCTTTTTGCTTTGGAAATTTTGACACCATTCTGTTCTCTTGGTTAGGACCTCTCATGTGGTTCTTCGTGAAAATGCCCATTATATAATATAGTAACAAGTGTTATTTAAGTCCACAGCAGGCTAGATGAGGGAATGCCAGCTATATTTTATCTTAAGTGTTTATATACACACCCATGCATGTAAAGTTATTTAACCACAGGAGATATTACATTTGTCTTAAGGATTTAAGACCTCTTGCTAATTCAGATTTATTATCAGTACTGTTGCTCTTTAAATTATGTAGGAAAATGTTTGTCTCTGGTCTTCAGACACCCACTAGATGTTGCCAAAGGGCTGTAGAAAAAGCAATCTTTGTTTTCCGTTCAAGGCTTCTGAGCTACTGAAGAGCTGTCAGAAATAGTAAAGATAGTAGCCTAAACACAGAAATGGGAACTATATCTTCATATCTTCAACAGAGAGGAAGAAGGTAAAACCGACTAAGAAGGACTGAATATTTAAAGGCATTGTTGGCATAGTTGAAACTTAAGTGTTAGCATTTTGACCTCTGTCAGCCTAAATGACAATGTTAAATCTTTACAGATTATCCCTCCCAAAGCATCTGAAACTTGATTGAATTTTTAAATCAGGTTTAAAAAAAAAATCCTAAATTTTTTTTTTTAATTTTTAAGAATTACCTTTTTCTGTTTATAAAAGTATTATATTACCATTTAAGCAATTAGGAAAATGTAGAAAATTTGTACATTAATGAAGAAAATAATTATCCAGAACTCTACTACTTAGGGTTAGCATTTTAGCATATTTCTTTCCCTTCCAGTTTTTCCTATACTTTACTTTTTTTTTTTTCAAGATTTTATTGTGCAATTGGGGGAGGGGAACAGTGTTGGGGAATTGGGGAAGGGGAACAGACAAGTTGTTCTTCAATCTTCATTGTGGAGGGTGCCAGTTGCCATCTGGCTTCCCGTCGTAGGCTCGTGGCCTCTAAGCTCAAGGTGCTGAGTTCAGTCTTAGTTGCAGGTGGGCATAGCCACCATTGAACAGGCAATCTTGTTGTTACACCAGCTGAGCCATCCTGCCACCTGTTGGCAGCTCAGTGACAGCTCAGCTCTGGCGCAGCATCACTGGCCCATGTGGGAATTGAACTGGTGGCCCTGTTGCTCAGAGCTCGCACTCTTAAGCCAAGTCTTAACCAACTGAGCCCCTTGGCTGGCCTATACTTTTTAAGCTATAAAATATTATATATAGTATATGTATATTTTGTTTAATTTTATATAGTGTATGCTATACACACACACACACACACATTCTGTAGCAACTATGAAACATAACAAAATAGTACACAACTCAAGCCAGAGGATAGTAACAATTCTTTTTTTTTTTTTTCGGAGGGCAGTGTCACTGGCCCTCAGATGTGGGACCCGAACCTAGGCTGCTGGCTTCCCAGGCCAGCGCCTAACCACCGTGCCACTCGGCCGGACCACCAATTCTTTTTTTGAGTTTCCAGTGAACTCTTCCCCAATGCGATTCAGCTGCCTCTCCCAGAGAGGTAATCACTACCCTGAATTTTCTTTTGAAATTATCCCCTTATTTTGAATTTTACCACATATGAATGGGTCCTAAATAATATATTGTTTAGTTTTGTTTGTTTTTAAACTTTGAAAGAATGGTTTCTTTTTTTTCTTTTTTTTTTTTTTTGAGGGCAGTGTCACTGGCCCTCATAAGTGGGACCCGAACCGGGTTCCCAAGCCAGCGCTTAACCGCCGCGCCATTTGGCCGGCCCTAAAGAATGGTTTCTAAAACATTCGTATTGATATGTTGTTCCTTTTGTCAGCCATAAGATATCCCATTATATAATGTGTTACAATTTATTTATCCATTCTCCTGATGAACATTTGGTTCTGTTCTCCCAAGGAAAGATAATTAGGTTGTTTATATTTCGGGACTACTATGAATGATGTTGTACTTGTTTCCTGGTACCAATATGCAGAGATTTCTCTAGCAGTCAAATCACTGGATTGATTATAGGACGCTTGTTCTATGTAATGAGGTAGGGGACAAGATTCATTTTTTTCTCCCATATGGATACTCAGTTGATCCAGTACCTGGTGTTTAAAAGGTTAACTTTTTGGACTGGCTGAGTGGTGTGGTGGTTAAGTGCTGGCTTGGGAAGCCAGCAGCCCCAGTTCGGGTCCCGCATATGAGGGCCAGTGACACTGCCCTCAATAAAAAAGATTAACCTTTTTACATTTTATGCTTAGCACTTCCACTTATTTTAAAGCAGTCATGACATGTTGCCTGATACATGACAACTGCTATAGTTAAATATTGATAAAGCATAAATACACTATAAGGTGAGGGGTGGTCTCTCTTCCCATCATCTTTATTATGAAAAAATGTGAATGTGTGTCCCTTGGTTTAAAATATCATAGTGTCGACCATGTTTATGAAAGAGGAGGTGTGGTTCAGTAGAGGAAAGCATTAAATGAATTGAAGGAAGGTTGAGAAGTTTTCCAGGCAGAGAAGAGGGAGAGAACATTTCTGGTAGAAAGACTGAAAACATCGTGGCACAGATTGCCATAAAATTAGAATTGGCTTTTCAGTTGGTAGTACATCCTAACAAAGCAAAAAATAATGTGATTTTTTTTATGGGAGTTCAAAGTTGAAATCCAGTTAATCATTTTACCAACCAGTTATGTGATTGAAAAAGTAGTAGTCAATCAGTGTTGGCAAGATTTGGCTAAGGTAGATGATGCACAGGAAATGTGATTACAATTAATATAAGCCCAACTAGCATGGCTATTATTTTGCTTTGTCATCTTTTTCCTTCAACAATCTATTTTTCTTTCTCACCTGACCCCCTTCAGTCTTCCACCTTTTACAGTCTTCCTATTATAATGTCTATATTGTTGATTGAAGGACTAACTCACTTCCCCCAATTAGGATGCTCAGAGAACTGAGAGTTCCAAAACTTAGTCTATAAATTATTTCTTTCCTAGCCAAGGACAAAATCTAACCTCTCCAGGACTGGAATGTGAGGAAGACAGGGAGATGGGTGGAGGGAGGCAGGAAAGTTCTTACTAGAGTGGTGTCACAGGTGTACTGGGGCCAGCTTCTACTAGTTTGTAAGAGCTGAATATTAAATTTTCAGGAATTTGCAAGTCAGCTGTTAAATATGGTCACTATTTAAAATTAAAGTATATAAAGTTATAATCGAACAAATCATACTAAAAATAAAGGCGATAAGCACACACACACAAAAATCATCACTTACTGATTATTCTGTTATATTGTACCAAGAATTGTCAGCAACAATTCATAAAAGAAAGGAAGGAAATAGATTCTCCTCTAGAAACTTCAGAGAGAACATGGCCCAGATAACACCTTGATTTTAGATTTCTGGACTCCAGAATTGTGAGATAATAAATTTCTGTTATTTTAAGCCACACAGTATGTGGTAATTTGTTATGGCAACCCTAGGAAACTAACACAAGCATTAACCATAAAAGAAAAAGTTGATAAATTGGATATCATGCAATATAGACCTTTTTGCTGATCAAAAGGCATTACTAAAAATTAATAGGCAAGCCAGAGACTAATACAATGTATTCGTGGTACATATATCTGATAAAGGCCTCATAGCCAGAATATGTAAAAGACTTCTACAAATCGACAGTAAAAATACAACTAACCCAGTTGAAAAGTGGGCAAAAAATTTGAACTGACACTTCACAAAAGGTATACCAATGGCCAAAAAGAAACACAGAAGTTAAGTATCATTGATGTAGGATGTTTGATTGTGGATGCAACACCAAAGAATGGAGGCACGGACCAGAGAGGCAAGATTGCAGAAAGGGACAGTTTTATTAAAGCAAAGAATTACAGCTCTTAAGTGAGAGGGGGTACCTGAAACTGGGATACCCATTAGCTAACGTGAAATGCGTTTGTTTTTCATACTGTTTCTAGTAAATCTGGGGAGAAAAGCAGGTGCCTGTTACAGTTTCATCAGGTATGCTCTGTAGTTCAGCCTGGAGGAGGTTTTTTTCCACTGCTTAGCTGCATAGCCCAGTTGTCCAAGAGCATAATTGATGCTTTTGCTCAGGCAGGTGTGTGTTATCTCCAGGCTGGGGCTCTCAAGGCTGAGACAGGCTTGTCCCAGAGCATAATTGATGATTCTGCTCCGGCAGGTATGTGTTATCTCCAGACTGGGGCTCTCAAGACTGAAACTGAGGCTTGTCCCAGAGCACAATTGATGATTCTGCTCTGGCAGAAGATTGTTATCTCAAGGTTAGGGCTCTTATTGCTGAGGCTGAGGTTTTGAAGACATGCCTGTTTTCTGCTCCGCAAATGAAAGATGGGACTGTTGTCTGTTCAGCTCATTCTACCGGGAAATTCCTGACTGCCTGATGTCATACTAACTAACCTGCCTCATCATTAGCTATTAGGAGAATGAAAATTAGAACCACAATGAGATACTTTTTCACTCCCATCAGAATGGCTAACATATTAAAGGTGACAATACCAACTGTCTGTGAAGATATGGAGCAAATGGAGCTTTCATACATTGCTGGTGGGACAGGTATTCCATTTGGAGTACTGAAAGGCAGTTTTTTATAAAGTTAAACATATACCTACCATATGACCCAGCAGTTTCACTCTTTAGGTATTTCTTTACCTAAGAGAAATGAAAACATACATCCACAAAAAGACTTCAACCAGAATGTTTGTCGCAGTCTTATTTATAATAGTTCCCAAACTGGAAATAACAAATGTCTATCAACAGAATGGACTAAACAAATCTGATATGTTCCTACAATGAAATAGTACTCAGCAATAAAAAGGAATGACTTGATAATCTGAAAAACATTAAACCCAGCAAAAGAAGGCAGTTTAAAACAGCATGATTCCGATAGTGATAGAAAAACTACTCTACATGATAGAAATCAGAAAGTGTTTGCTTGGGGGTAGGTATTGAAGGAAGGGCAGGAGAGATGGAAATATTCTTTATCTTATTTTACGTGGTGGTTACCTGAAGATATATATTTGAACTGCTTTGTTTTACTACATCAAAATCCTAATTAATCTCCTGTGGCTGAGACTTTTGTCTCTTTTTCTACATTGACAGACCTGCTAATACGGTAGTATAAACATATTTACAAGGCTGTTTCAGTTACAAAGAAGATCCCATTACCATGTGTAATCTTGTCAGACCAAAGCCACTTAAAAAATTTATATTTTTATTATGCATTATTTATGTAAATTATACTTTTAAGATTTGAACTATTGCTTCCATATTACTTTTTCTCCACCTTCAACTCCCATTTTAAGGGTCCTTCCCTTACTGGCCTTGTCTTCTAATGGATGAGGCGGACTATAAACAAATATATGAGTAAAGATATAATTCAGAGAGTGACGTGTGCCTGAAAGAAAAAATAAGTTGCTGAGACAGAGAACATGGTTAGAGATGGCCTCATTGAGAAGGTGACATTTGACCTAAGACCTAAAGCATGAACTTAAGTGCAAAGTCTCTAAGACATCTGAAAAGGACAAGGAGGGGCCTGTGTGCCTGGAGCTGGGGAGTATAAAATGAGTTAGTATGAAACGAGGCCCAAGCACTAGGAAGTAGGGTATGTACAAGGTATAACATAAGACTTGCTTAAAAACACTGATTTTAGAAGTCTTATTATATTGTGGTTACACAATATGCTTTGCTTTATAATTAAAATTCTTTCTTGCCTATAGTTTCATATCATTTTTATCCTCTCCAGGTTACTTTAGATCCCAAAACTGTGAGAGGTAAGACTTTCATGGAAGATTTATCATAAAATCTAATGCAACATGAATCTCTAAGAGAGTAAACCCAACACACACTTTTTACCTAAGTAATATCTGCACCCCAAATAAAGCCACGTAAAGTGTTTTACCAAATATTCTATAAATATTTTAAAATACATTTGCAAAGAAGAACCTACATTTTCTTAAAGAATCATATCTCTTAGAAAAAAATATGATCTAAATAGTAAAATAATAACAATAATGGCAAAGCCATTCCACGTAGTGAAAAGAGCAGCCCATTGGGGAGTTAGAGAGCCCCAGTTCCATCCATTTACTCACAAACCTTTAAAGACGCTGGAGGTTACAAGGTGAATACTAAACACGTGGCATGTGGAAGGGCTTCTGTTTTACCCTGAGTCTTCCTCTCATTTGGCGCGTGGAGCTCACTGACTTTGCTTTGAGTTAGTTTGAATAAAAAACTTTCAAACATATTGAAACACATCAAATATATAAAAATCTAGAGATTCGTTTAAAAATAATAATTGGCTACTTTTGCAAGTGACTAGGCACCACAATTTAATAAAGGGGAAAATAAAGCATTTATCCTGCCTGTCCTACACTATCGTATGACAGGGTCACCAGCGAGTTGATGGGGGGCAAAATACAAATACAAAACACATGCATAAGACTAATTGGTGATCTAAAAACTTCTGATAAACATGTTTGTTTTGCCTACCTCAAGGGACACTTGGGGAAGGGGTGTCAAAGGGATTAAGGAGCAAGGCAGTATTGGTGGACTGCAAAAACAGCCTTTGGGTCTAAGGTAACGTTATGAATGTAGGACTGACAGCCAGGGCTGCTGGGTCCCGGAGGAGCTGAGAGCTCTTTCGGGGTCTGGGTCTCACAAGCATCAGGTGCATTGCAGGTGATGCTACTACCCAGGGCTCCCTCCCTGTCAAGGGCGTTAGGCGGGCTCCGCCTGCGGTCTGTCTGCAGCACCGCTGCTTTTCCGCTCCCACCGGCTGCATCCCCATTCCTCACGATGCCTCGCCCACTATAGAATGCAAATAGAATCCGAAAGCAGATGCCAAGGACAACCACGCCCGACAGAGCCGAGAAACCCAGACCCAGCCGCGCTCTGCCGGCCACTTCCGGCCACAGGAGCCGGGTAGCGGCGTGGGGGGTGGGAGCCCAGGGCGTGCGGCTCCGACGTGCGGCGCGCGGCTCCCCCTGCCGGCGGCGCGCGGCGAGATGCCCTACCGCAGGACGGACGGCTCGGGCTCTCTTTTTAAGCCGTCCGCCCGCAGTGCAAGGCCCGGCTCCCGACGCAAATTTTATGTGTAACTCACAGTCTTCCCTGACCCTGAGAAAGTCCTTTTCTTCTTTTCTTCTTCTTTCTTTGTGTGTGTGTGTGTGTGTGTGCGTGCGTGCGTGAAGGGGAGACTTGGAGAAGGAGGATAAAAAGAAGACCGAGGCGAAGATGGAGGAAGGTGCCCAGGCCCCAGACTGGGACAGCGATGAAACAGTGATAGAGGGATCGGTGATGGAGAGTGACCTGGAAGACGAGGAGCTGCTCTGGAGAAGGTGACTCACCGCCGTGAGCTCCCGGTGCTGCAGAGAGTTGCCGCCATGCGGGCTGGCTGCTGGCGCGTAGTGGCCCTCTGAGATAGGGGCAGAGATTCTTACAGGCCGGCCTTAGGCCCTCGGTCGGGACTAGAGCCTGGTGGGTCAGGCCCAAACTAAGCCCTTGCACATAAACACCCCCCCCTTGCAAACCCCCCAAGCCCCCCTCCAACACCCCCCCACCCCCACCCCCACCCCGCCACCAACTTAAGACAAACTGAGCCTTATAGAGTAGGTGGCTTTATGGCATTAAAAAAAAGAAAAAAATTCCTTTTGTTTTAGCCTGGGGCCATAAATCCTTTTGCACAGGCAAAAAACCCTTGGGTCTGAACTCTTCAAATACATTTTTTATTTTATTTATTTATTTTTAATTAGCTTCAGGTGTACAACACAGTGCAATAGTTATACTCTTTACCCCTCAGAGTGACAACCCCCCTTCCCATTTAGCCACCCCACTCCTCCCCCCCATATCACTTCCTCTGACTCCCTTCCACAGTATACTCCACATTCTGTGACTATCTGTATATTCAATTACTCTTCAAATACATTTTGCTTCAAGCAACTGGTAGCTCAGGTCTAGGCGATGGTTAGCATCATTTCTTTAAGGAAAAGAATGTGTGATGGGAGAACCGGTTATTATCAAACTGGAAATGGATAGTTTTATAAGAATCAAAAAGATGGTAGTTTAGTTCATCAAAACCTTGAACATGTCAAGGTGTCAGTACTACAATATATTTAGGGAAAAGTCTTACTGAAGTGGTAAGTGGTGAGGTGGGGAGGGGTGAAAGATGAGCCTGGAGAGGAAGGTGGGGTGAGGTCACAGAAGGCCTCATCTGTCTCGCGCGTGTCCAGGTTGGGAGCTTGTAAGGTGTTAGGTGAGGAACAGCATAGTCAGATTGCCATTCGCTCTGGCATGCCCTAGTCTAGGGACTAGAAATCACTCCGAAATCGCATTAAAATGTGGATTGTAATTCAGGAGTTCTATGGTGGGCTCTGTGATTCCGCATTCCTAACAAGCTTCCAGGTTAAAGTTGTTAACTTTTAGAGTAGGGATCAGCTTTTCCAAATCAAGCCTATAAAGGTTAGCCTTGGGATAAAAGTAGTCACAGACTGGGATGAGAAGAGCTCAACTAGGAAGAAACAGTGTGAATTGGGGGGAAAACAGCAAACTTGAGAAACCTTTACGAAGTAAATTTGGGCAGGAGATGATGATTGATTAGATAAGGAGAATGATACCCAGGTTTCCAGACCTATAACAGTTTTGTTACTCAAACAAAACAAAACAAAAACCTCCCTTGTGCTGTCCCTTTGTAATCAAGTCTCCCGGCCCACAGCCAGTTTAAGTCACTATTTCCATATATGTAATATACCTTTTTTTCTGTCTGCTGTCTTCCCGCCTCCTCCATCTTTGGTTCTTTGCAGTTTGATTATGATGTGTGTGTGTGGGCATAATATTCTTTGTGTTTTTCTGTTTGGGGTTCACTGACCTTTTTTTAAAATTTTTATTTTTTATTTTATTTTATTATTTTTTAAAGATTTTATTGGGAATTGGGAGAGGAGAACAGCATTGGGGAACCGGGGAAGGGGAACAGACAAGTTGCTATCTTTTTGTTCTTCAGTCTAGTTGCGGAGGACGTTGCTTCACTGGCCCATGTTGGTATCATCATTGCGCTCTTCCCGGATGAGGCAGATCGGTCGCCGGCCTCTGGATGGTCGTTCACCGCGGCTATTGGCAGCTCGTGCTGGATGCCGGCCGCTCAGTGGGTAGCCTATGGCAGCCCACCGCAGCAGGGGCTGCAGCCTACACTGTCGCCGGGGCTCGCACAGCCCAGCTCTAGCTGGAGCTGTTGTTAGCTGTAGAGGGCAAGTGTCACTGGCCCTCATATGTGGGATCCGAACCAGGGCCGCTGGCATCCCAAAACCAGCTCTTACCCAATGCACCACTCAGCCGGCCCTCACTGAGCTTCTTGAATCTGTAAATTTATGTCTTTCACCAAATTTGGGAAGTTTTCTGTTATGATTTCTTCATATAGTTTTTTCTGTAGCACTGTCTTCTCTACTTCTGGGACTTTAAATGTCATGACTGTTAGACCTTTTGCTATTGTCTCCCAGATCCCGAGGCTCTATTAATTTTTCTCTCTCAGTTCTTCAGACTATAATTTCTATTGCTCTATCTTTAGGTTTACTTACTCTTTCCTTTGTCATCTCCTTTCTGTTGTTGAGCCTACCCAGTGAATTTTTAATTTCAGATATTACAGTTTTCTCTTCTAAAATTTCCCTCGGATACTCTTTTATAGTTTTTATTTCTTGGCTGAGAACGTCAATGTTGTTATAATAGCTGCTTTAAAGTCTTTGTCCTATAATTCCAACATCTGGATCATGGGGGGGCCATCTGCTAATTATCTTTTCTCAAGAATTAGATTTTCCTTTTCTTTGCATGTTGAGTAATTCTGGATATATCCTGTATATTTTGAATATTATGTACTGGACTCTTGATCCTGTTAAAGAGGGTGTTGATTTTTGTTTGTTTTGACAGGCAGTCAACCTGTTTAGGTTCTGACTGCACATCCTGTTTTGCCTTCTGTGGGTGGTGGTTACATCAGACTAATTTTTAGAGCCTTTGCTGTGCTGATTGAGTCTGTCTGACTCATGTATCACTCAAATCAATTTGGAACTTGGGCAGTAGTTGATATCATACTTCAGTTCTGTAGGCCTTTGTTATGCTTTGAATCTGCTCTGCATGTGGACAGCTCAGGGTTGAGCCTGGGACTTAACATTGGATCATATACAGAGTTAGGTGACTCCCCTTTCCTGCCCTCTTTTCTCCAGGATTTTCATGCACCCTTCCTTCCCTCTGCCCACATGCTGGTTCATATGGCCAGAAAAGCAGATTTCTCTCAGGGTGTTAGCGTTCTCACTGTAGAGCAGATCCCTGCCACTGGGCCACCTTCAGGGCAAAGTGTTAAGGGAGAGAAGAAAATAAGATTCTCTCCATACTCTTCAGGGTATGGTTCCTTTAGCTAGAGAGGCAGGTTTTCTCTAGGGTTTTAAGTACCAGTTCTTTGTGATTCCGTCTAGGAAGGTTTTATATTTCTAAGCATTTGTCCATTTCTTCTAAGCTAGTGAATTTGGTGGCATATAGTCCTTCATAGTATTCTTGTATGAAGGACTGTGGTATCTGTCATGACTTCTTCTCTTTCATTTCTGATTTTGTTTGTGCCTTTTCTCTTTTTTCCTTAGTGAGTCTAGCCAAAGGTTTGTCAATGTTATTAATCTATTCAAAGAACCAGGTCTTTGTTACATTTAATTTTTCTATTGTCTTTTTGTTCTGTATTTCATCTAACTCTGCTCTAGTTTTTATTATTTTGTTCCTTCTGACTTTGAATTACATTTGTTTTTCTTTTTCTAGTTCTTTAAGATGTAATGTTAGGTTGTTTGATTTTTCTTGTTTCTTGAGATAGGCCTGTAATGATATAAATTTTTCTCTTAATAACTACTTTTGCCACATCCCAATAATTTTGATACAGTGCATTTTAATTTTCATTTGTTTCTATGTATCTTTTGATCTCTCCTTTTATTTCTTTTTTTATTTTTAGAAGTTTTTTATTGGGGAACAGTGTGATTTTCCAGGACCATCAACTCCATGTCAAGTAGTTGTTTCAATCTAGTTGTGGAGGGCACAGTTTCGCAGCCCATGTGGGAATTGAACTGGCAACCTTGGTGTTATAAGCCTGCATTCTAACCACCTGAGCTAATGGGCCACACCTCTCGTTTGATTTATTATTTGACCCAGTCATTGTTTAGTAGCATGTTGTTAATCTCCACGTATTTGTAGTTTTTTCTGCTTTCTTTTTGCAGTTGATCTCCAATTTCAAAGCATTATGGGTGGAGAATATGATTGGTATCATTTCAGTCTTCTTAAATTTGCTGAGGATTGTTTTGTGTCCCAACATATGGTCTATCCTTAAGAATGTTCTTTGTACATTAGAAAAGAATGTGTAGTCTGGTGTTCTAGGATGAAAGGCTCTGTAAATATCAATTATGACCATTTGGCCTAATGTGTCATTTAAGGCTGATATTTCCTTATTGATTTTCTGTTTGGATAATCTCTCCATAGCTGTCAGCAGTGTTTTTAAGTCCTCTACTATAGTTGTGTTTTTGTCAGTTTCTCCCTTTAGTTCTGTTAGTAGTTGCTTTATACATTTTGGTGCTGTCTGATTGGGAGCATATTGATAGGTATTGTGTCTTCTTGTTGTATTTTCCCTTTATCATTATGAACTGTCCATTGTCTCTTGTTCCTCTTTTATCCTGAAGTCTGTTTTGTAAGACAGAAGAATGGCTACACCTACTTTTCTTTGGATGCCATTTGCTTGGAGTATTGTTTTCCACCCTTTGAGTCTATATTTGTCCTTGTAGCTGAGATGTGTCTCTTGGAGGCAGCATATGGTTGGGTTTTGTTTTTTGATCCCGTCTGCTACTCTGTGCCTTTTTGTTGGTGAGTTCAGTCCATGCATGTACATTTAGGGTGATTATTGACATATGAGGATTTCCTATTGCCATTTTATCTTTTGTTTTCTGGTAGCTTCATTGTTTCTTTGCCTTTGTATTTCTATCTGTTATTTTAGTTTGGTGGTGGTCTATGATATTTTCCCTCTGTTTCTTCTTTTTTTTTTTTTTTTTTTTTAAAGATTTTATTGGGGAATTGGGGGAGGGGAACAGCGCTGGGGAATCGGGGAAAGGGAACAGACAAGTTGCCGTCTTCTTGTTCTTCAGTCTAGTTGCGGAGGATGTTGCTGCACTGTTGGTATCGTCATTGCGCTCCTCCCGGATGAGGCAGATCGGTCGCCGGCCTCTGGATGTCGCTCATCGCGGCTATTGGCAGCTCACGCTGGCTGCCAGCCGCTCACGCTGGCTGCCGGCCACTCACTATAGCCCACGGCAGCCCACTTCAGCAGGGGCTGCAGCCCACACCATCACCGGGGCTCCCACAGCCCAGCTCCAGGTGGAGCCGCCGCTAGCTGCAGAGGGCAGCGTCACTGGCCCTCACGTGGGATCCGAACCGGGGCCGCCGGCATCCCAAAACCAGCGCTCAACCAATGCGCCACTCGGCCGGCCCTGTTTCTTCTTTTTTTATGTTATGTGTCTGAGTTCTGAATTTGTTTTGATTGGTTACCATTAAGTTTATGTAAAAGAAAGTTTTATATATACAGTAATTCTTTTTCTTCAGCATGTATGTTATCTCCATTCCCCTTTGCAAATTCATACCTTTACTCTCTCCCCTTTTAGGTTTTTTGTTGTCACAAATTATCCCTATTTATGCTGAGAGTTCATTTCTGAGTTGCAGTAACAAATTGTCATCTTGTTTTCTTTTTTTATGTTTTTATCTTCTTTACCCTTTAGGTTATGATTAAGTATATAGTGCCCTGTTCTGTGTAAGTGTTGTCATTCCTGCTTCTGTCTGTTAGTAATCTCTCTCCCAGTTTTATATCCTTTTGTCTTTTTGTTTCAGGTAGAATAACCTCCTTCAGTATTTCCTGTAATTCAGGCCTTGTGATGGAAAATTCCGTTAGCCTCTGTGTGTTTGGAAAGGTCTTTATTCCTCCTTCATATCTAAAGGATAACTTTTCAGGATATATTATTCTTGACTGATAACTTCTGTCTTTCAATAGTTTGAATATTTGATTCCACTCCCTCCTGGAAGGCTAAACCATGTAATTTTTATAAATGGAGAGAGGGAGAAAACAGGTGGATGAAGGGCAGAGATAGATGCTAGACTTCTCTAAATAGATCTTTTATATGTTTGTCTTTGTAATGATGTAAACGGTTTATGTAATTATAAGACAAAATTAAATCAACATGAAAAAAATTCCTAAAAAGCAAAAGCAAGATGAAACAAGTGAATCTAATTATGTACTGATTTGGTAGCATAATTACACAAAAAGGAATGAAGTGCCTTTAAAATGTAGAATTTAGGTATGCATGCCAAATATGTATACTACAAGGAAACAAAGAATTGCAAAATAGCTTTTTTTCAATAATTACATTGTTAATGATAAATATTATATTGTGAGCTCTAAATATGATATCCCATTTAAAGGACTCAAGGCTTCATGAGAAATACCCAGTTTTAGGTCTTAGGGAGGAGATGTATAAGATGAGCCTGGAATATCTTATCCTGGGAAGCTAGGGAACATTAATAGTGTTATTTTTCTGCTCAGGTGGCCACAAAAGTACCACAGATTAGGTGGTTTAACCAACAGAAATTTCCTTTCTCATGGTTCTAGGAGCTGGAAGTCCAAGATCAAGGTGCTGGTAGGGTTACTTTCTCCTGAGGGCTTTCTCCTTGGCTTACAGATGGCTGCCATCTCACTGTGTCCTCATATGGTGTTTCCTCTGTATGCATGCATTCTTGGGTCTCTCTTATTAGATTATTATTAGATATCAGTCATTTTATATTAGGGCCCCACTCTTATGACCTCATTTAACCTTAATTTCTTTCTTAAAGGACCTATTTCCAAATGTGGTTTCATAGGTTAGAGCTACTACATATGAATCTGGGGTTGGGGGAGGACACAACTTAGTCCATTACAAATGGGTTCATGTCACACAACCCATGAGGCTCCTGCTAGCTAAAAATAGGATAATTGGAGCATTGATAAGAACAAAAACAGCAGTGGATTTAATCCTATGATTTGTAATGGACTTTAAAAACTTATTTCAGTATTCTGAAAACTGGTAAAGAAAGAGAAAGAAGCAGGCATATATCTTGCTTTTCCTATGCAAACTATCTAAGCAACCTGACTGAGTAATATGACTTGAGGGAAAGTAATTGTATAGTTGATGAGTGAGAATTTTTTTTTAATATGAACTATTTCCATTAATAAATGAAAGTGATCAAGTAGAATATCACCATCTTATATAATCCTATTAATGAATAGTAGACCTAGGTAATGGTCATCAGTAACCACTAATATCACAAAATGAGTGACAACCATACTGTTCAGCAAGTGGCATCTGTTGCCTGTCACCCAGAGTAGAAATCCAGACACTTCTGCCTATTACATCTTGGTATTGGAGCCACCAAGGAAGACATAATGCAGTCAAGCACTGGCTGGAACAACACTTTACTTACAGAGAGAAGAGACAGAGCAAGATCAGCTTCAAGAGTGGGCATCGGTCCCCCATGGCCAGCAGTCACTCTCTGCAGCTGATGCGGGGCCACTGACCTGCATACATGCCTCCTGTGCCACAGAACAACCTGCCTCCTCTCCCACAGAAGACAGATACAGTAGTGGGGTTGGCCAGGTACCATATGACACACATGCTTAAACAGAACAAAGGAGTATATTAATTAAGCCTGAAACAGGGAAAGGTATTCCCACACAAGGTGATAGGTCCAGGTTGAGAGAACTCCATCTTGTGGTAAGAAAGTGTGCCAGGCTCAAGGCTGAGAAGGTGTTGAAAGACTGTATGCATAAGATTACCTTTCCCACCACACTTTATTATCTTCTGAAGGAAGTACACATATACTTTCCCAAGCTGAACTTGAATTACATCAAACCTATAGATCTAATAACCAGGTTACAGGAAATGTACAGGACAGAGGAACCTGGTAAATGACTTGCAATCAGGAAATCCAAAATGTGGGCAACTACAGGAAAAACAACCCAGTTTCTTCAACAAATAAATTGCAAAGGGTTGGAGGAGATGGGGGTAATTTATAGATTTAAAAAGAGACTTAAGAGACATAGCAACTAAATTCAATGTGTGCACCTTGTTTGGATCCTGATTTGAACAAAACAACTGTAAAAAGAGACAGTTGGGGAAGTGTTACTACAATCTGTTTATTAGTTTTCCATTGCTGTATAACAACTTCAAAACTTAGCATATTAAAACAATAAACATTTATTATCTTATAGTTTCTGTGGGTCAGGAATTCAGGAGTGGCTTAACTGGGTCATCACACTCAGGAACTCATAAGGTGCATTCCTCTCAAGGCTTCATGAGAAAGATCCACTTCCCACATGATGGATGTTAGATTCAGTTCCTTTCTGGCTGTTGAACTCTGTTGACTGGAGGCCTCCCAAACTTTCTTGCCACATAGGCTTTGCCACAGGGCATTTCAAAACATGGTCAACTGGTTTCATGAAAGAGAAAAAGCAAGAAGGTAAGAGAGAGAGAGCAAGATGGAAGCCAGTGTCTTTTGTAACCTAAACTCAGAAGTAACATCCCAGTGTATTTGCTTTATTCTGTTCATTAAAGGAGTCACTGGATCCTGTCCATACTCAAGGGAAGAGTTTACACAAGCACATAAAAGCCAGAAGCCATTTCAGAGGCTGCTTACTACAGATTGTAATTTTAATAATATTAAGGAATTATTGGCCCTTTATAGGTATGGTAACTATGGTTATTTTTAAAGGTGTGATTATTACAGTTATGTTTGAAAAGAGTTCTTATCTTTTAGAGTTGCATACTGAAATATTTCCAGATGAAATGGAATACAGTGTCCAGAATTTGCTTCAAAATAATCCTGTAGGAGACCAACGGGGTTAGAGAGGTTGGCAGAGGGATCATAGAAGAAACAGGATTGTCTGTGTACTGATAATTGTTGAACCTAGATGATGAGCATACTATTGTCACTTTCTTTTTTTGGTTGGTGTTTGTAATTTTCCATAAAAAAGTAAAATGAAGAAGTAAGTAAATCAACAACAATAACAAAAAAAAACCCTTAGTACCAAATCATGTATTCATGCCCTAGTATACTGTTGTTACATTCTTGGATTCTGGAAAGGTTTTTTTTTTAATTTATTTTTATTTCTTTATTATTATTTTTTTTTAGAGGGCAGTGTCACTGGCCCTCACATGTGGGATCCGAACCGAGGCTGGCTCGCTGGCATCCCAAGCCAGCTCTTTTTTTTTTTTATTATTTTTTAAGATTTTATTGGGGAATTGGTGGAGGGGAACAGTGTTGGGGAATCGGGGAAGGGGAAGAGACAAGTTGCTGTCTTTTTGTTCTTCAGTTTAGTTGTGGAGGATGTTGCTTCACTGTTGGTATCGTCATTGCGCTCTTCCCGGATGAGGCAGATCGGTCTCTGGCCTCTGGATGTCGCTCACCGCGGCCATTGGCAGCTCACGCTGGCTGCGGGCCACTCACTGTAGCCTATGGCAGCCCACTGCAGCAGGGACTGCAGCCTACACCATCACCAGGGCTCGCACAGCCCAGCTTCATGTGGAGCTGTTGTTAGCTGTAGAGGGCAGTGTCACTGGCCCTCATGTGGGATCCGAACCAGGGCCGCTGGCATCCCAAAACCAGCGCCCAACCAATGCGCCACTCGGCCGGCCCCCCAAGCCAGCTCTTAACCACCGCGCCACTCGGCCGGCCCAAGGATTTTTTTTTTTTATTGTGGTAAAATATGAGATATAGCGTATAGTTTATCATTTTAACCATTTTTAGGCATAGTTCAGTGTCATTAAGTACATTCACATTGTTGTGTAACCACCACCACTATCTCCAGAACTTCTTCATTTTCCTAAACTGACAGTCTAATCATTAAACAGTAACCCCCCATTCCTCCCTGGCCCCAGCCCGTGGTAACCACCATTCATCCCACTTTCTGTCTCTATGTATTTAACTACTCTAGGTACTTTATATAAATGGAGTCATACAATATTTGTCCTTTTGTGTCTGGCTTATTTTACTTAGTATAGTGTCTTTAAGGTCTATCCATGCTGTAGCATATCAGTATTTCCTTCCTTTTTAAGTATAAGGAATAATACTATTCCATTGTATGTATACCACATTTTGTTTAGTCATCCATCGAAGGACACTTGGGTTGCTTCCTCCTTTTGACTGTTGTGAATAATGCTTCTATAAATATGGGTATACAAATACCTGTTCAATTCTCTGCTTCCCGTTATTTTTTGTGCATACCCAGAAATGGAATTACTGGATCAAATGGTAGTTCTTTGTCTAATTTTTGAGGAACCACCATACTATTGTTTTCCACAGTGGCTGTACCATTATATGTTCCCACCAGCAATACACAAGTGTACCAGTTTCTCCATATCCTAACCAGTACTTGTTATTTTGTGTTTGTTTTTTTATCATAACCATCCTAATGGGTGTGAAGTGATACCTCATTGTTGTTTTGATTTGCATTTCTCTAATGTTAGATAGTGTTGAGTATCTTTTTATGTACTTATTGGTTATTTATATATCCTCTTTGGGGAAATGTCTATTCAAGTCTTTTACCCATTTTTGAATTCCATAAAGGTTTTCTAAACAGAAAAGATAGGCAGTTAAGTCTACCTAGTAGCATTATTAACCATGGCGTATCATTGCTGTTTCTTAGTTTTGTATCCTTCACTAGATTGGAAGCTTCTTGAGGGCAAGGACCATGTTGTGTCTTCTCTCTTTGTTATTTTTGTGCTGCTTAGAACATAGTAAGAAGTGAATCCAAAGATTAAAGGAATTCTGTCATATATTCTGAAAATATACACTCAGGTTTTACCTTGCGATTTTAATCTCAAATTCTCTGCAGCATAGAGAAATATGAAGGAAAAACCCCACCAGTACTTGTACCTCAAATCATCGCACCTGTGTTCAGAAACTGTTGATATTTGTCCCTTACTCTCACATATTACAAAATAACAGAATATTTGTAAAAAATAAATGTGACCATATGAATAAATATTTTTCATCCTGGATAAGTTTTTAATTAAAGGGTACATTTCTGAAAAAAAAACACAAAAAACAAAAAAAACCCAAAACCTTTGATTTAGAAACATTAATAGTGCTGTAAGAATTTTAGCAAATTTTGGTATAATAAAAAAGTGATAGTTAAATTGTTAATCTTTGTTTAGGAAACATAATAATCTGTACCGCCTTTTTTGGTACTTGAAAGGTTGCTCGTTGATCAAGACACATCTCTTAGATCTGAATTCAGCCTCCATCCTGGTACAAGTGGAATATGCAAAGGTGAGAAATATTATAATTATTTTGCTAACTAGTCCCTTAAATTTCCCAAGTGTTATTCCATTAACTTCTCCTTTTATATTTAGTATTGTCCTCTGTCTTTACACAGGTAGTTTCTTATAGTCATCTGTAATAGACTTGAAGGTCTGTTAAGGTCTAGCTATGACTCTTAAGGATAGCAATGGAGATAGAACTCCTAGAGAGGCCGCAGAGATAGGGAAGTAGTACTCAGTCACACTTCTCTCTCCCCACCAAAGCTCCAGTTTAACCCTAGAGCCTGCCTATTTACAAAAGTAAATAGTGTTTTTAAATAACCACAATCGGATTCTTTTAGACAAAATTAAGGTACAAATATTTTGGTATATATTTTTATTTTTATTTTATTATATTTTTATTGAGATGTAATTGACATATTGGTTTTAAGTGTACAACATGATTCAATATTTGTATATATTGTGAAATGATAGTTAACATAGACTAGTTAACATAGTCACATAGGTCTATTTTTATATATCTTAAAAAGTACCTTTCACCTACCAATTCTCCATACTTTCTGAGTCCACTTCGAGGTCAATTTAAATGCTTCTAGAAAAATCTAATTATTACTTGTTCCAAAAGATTGATTCTGCAGTTGCTGTTTAAATGGTAGGTTATTTCCTTATTTCTTCCTGTGAGCATTTTTCATTTTGGAGGATGACTAGATATGGGTGTAGAATAGAAGAAAAAGTATCCTAAACACCATGAAGATCTTTTATGTGTAGTTTACAAAGCCTTTCTACTGTACATCATTTCACCTGATACCCCAAAGATAAATTATAATTTCATCTTAGAGTAGTTTTTCCTACTTGTAATTGGAAGGGATGGTGTGTAATACTGATTTCCAGAGTATGTTTTTATGATGTATAAAGTACTATACATCAACCAAGTTTTTTTCTTTCCTTTTGCTTTCTTTTCCTTTTCCAAATGGATAGACATTTATTATTTTTATATATATATTTATATATATTTTATATTATTTATATATATATTATATTATTTATTATAGAAGTATAAAATATTTTTAAAATACATAATTATATTATGTAGAAAATCAAAGGTCATCCCCTAATTTTCCCTACAATTCCACTCGCAACAATTGCCAGTGTTTAGTATTTGTGTATCCTTCTAGATTTCATATGTCAATATAAATATCTTTCATAACTGATATTTTATTACATAATATATTTCTTTCCTTGTTATATTGATTTACCTCAGCGTTTTTAATTTGCTACATACTATTCCTTTGTATGAATATACCCTTATTTAATTAATTGACTATATTTTCAATATTTTTCAATACTCTAACAAATATGAATATTGTAATGCTTACACATTTGCATACTTTACAATTATTTCCTTAGACTAACTAGCTAAAATTAGTTTGCTTTTAAGGAATGTGTTCTGCTTTTAAAGGATTTATAAGAGCATTTTACATATTAAAGATAACAAAACTTTGTCATATATAAGTTGCAAATAGTTTTACCGAGTTTCCTAGTTATCTTTTAATGTTATTTGTGATATATTTTGTATTGCAGAAGCTTTAAGTGTTTATGTAGCAAAATCTGTCAGTCTTTTCTTTAAGGGTTTCTTAGTTTTTTCAAACTTAGAAATAGTTTGCCTACCTCAAAACCATGAAAATATTTTCTTTTATCTTTATTTCCAAATATTATATTTATAGTTTTTACACTTACATTTTTAATCTCTTTGAAATATTTATTTTGCCACATGGAAAGGTAGGTCTCTAAATTCATTTTTTCAAATGGTTAACCAATTGTCCAATATTATTTATTGAATAACTCATCTTGGTACCACGGTTTATTTTTTTTGCCACTGTTTAAAATACCATTATTGTTATATGTTAAATTCCCACATATATGTAGATCTGTTTCCCAGTTTTTGTTTTGTTTCACTGATCTGTTTGACTGTTTATACTTCTGTGCCATCACTACATTATTTTATCAACCTTAGCTTTTAGTACATTTCTATATCCGGTCGGGAAGATCTCCTCCTACGCAGAGTAGCTGACTACAGCATTCATCCTAAGCTTCTTTGGAACGTATAGCAAGCAGTGAAGTATGAGACTTTATCCACTGCAACCTTCCAATTTACACTCTTCCGTCTTTTGTTGGTGGGATTTTCTCTGAGCTGGATGGTTATCAGTGATTCTGATGGAAGACATCCATGTAGTTACTTCACAAGGAGGCCCTCCTTTTCCTTTCTGACAAGCTGTTAACTAATGTTTGGTTTCCCTTTAATCCATTCCCATCTTCTAATCTATAGTGGGTTTATTTCCTTATTTTCCATTGCTGCTTCAGATTTTTAAAAAACTAACCATTTTTTGGATTCTTTTTAGGAACTAGGAAGGAAAGAAACTTAAAATATGGGCTCAATTTGCCATCTTGAAACAGAAACTGACTTTTCTTGGATTATATACTAGCATGATGAGTTTTTAAAAATGACTTAAAATGAAATTTTTAAAAAAGAAAATATTCTTCCTAGTAGGGTTTAAAACTGTATAATTTTCTATACATATCTTTTGCATTTATTAATTCTGAAACAAGGAAATATCAAGTATTTTATTGGGTGTAGTATATGTGCTTCTTCCTAATTAATGATTGAAAAATCTTGACACATAAAAGTGGCAGTTAGGAAATTATGATTTACAAAGTGATTTTTAATGACATTTTGTGTCTGTGACATCCTTGGGTCATTGCAAAGCAGAGCAATAAAACTGTTATAAATGACTTACATTTCTTTCTAGGCACACGTTCTCCTGAGATTCAACTTAGGTTTAAACTCAGAGAGGATCCACAAGAGCAGATAAGTAAAAATAAGACGATGCCTGTTCTTGGTGAGGACGCAGTCTTACAGGTACATAAGCATGTTGATTAAATACATACTTATTAAAAATTGGAAATTCTATTTCAAAGAGTGCCAAATTAGTAATAATTCTTTTTGTCTATTATTTTGCTTCTTTTTTCTTACTCAGTTTTTTCTTTTTTCTTAAGACAGTCATTCTGTTTCTGTGCAACTTTGGTGAAAGCCTGTTGTTTTAGGAAGGGGGAGGGTTAAGATATTTCTTTTTCTCCCCTTTTCTTTTATTTTTCTCTTTTTCCTGGCCTCTACCAGAAAGAGAAGAGGAACAGAAAGTTAAAATGGGTTAAATTAGGATATAATAATTATGATTTTCATCTCCATGATATGTCAGAAGTCATCTTAAGTTTATGAAGAAGATATTAGTTTGTGTGGTATAATTTGAGCTATGAGCCATTGAAAGGCCTTCTTATTGTCCTATATGAGTGTGACTGCATGTGTGTGTGCACAACCTACATATGCAAATTTTTGTTTGTTTCTTTTTTTAATGTAATCACCTTGGGGAAAGGTGCGGGGTGATTTAGTTAGCACTGACATAAATAAGTTAACTAACCAGAGATACCTACAAAGTTTTAAGAAATTGAAGGGAATATACATACATTTTAATAGCAGAAAAGAAACTGACAACAGACCCAAAGAGTGACCATGAGGATCTATTTAATATTGTGTCTAGGAAGGTATATCATTTGAATTATCTCTGATTAAAAGAAAAATTAAACGTCAAATACTTTTCCTTGAAGCTGAGATGTTTATGCTTACCTTCTAATAATTTGTTTAAAAATCTGTTTTGTATTTCTGAGTTATGGGCAAAAAAACATTTTTTTCTTTGGTTTTAGTACCGTGAAATGGAAAAATAATAATTTTTTCAGTTAATTTCAGCAGTATTTGATATGTGAATATTGTACCAGGCTCTAGGTTATACCTCAAAACAGTTCATTTTGAAAGCTTTTTATCAGACTCATTTGGGCACCTTTTAAAAAATATGGACTCTCAGACCTATACTTCGGTGGAACTTAGGAATCTCCATTTTTTGAAAGCTTCCCAAGGAGTTTGTTGACCAACCAGCTTGGAACATTGCCTTAGAGGACTTTTAGAGTTAATAACTAGGGCGGCCAGTTAGCTCAGGTGGTTAGAATGCAGGCTTATAACACCAAGGTTGCCGGTTCGATTCCTACATGGGCCACGGAGCTGTACCCTCCACACCTAGCTTGATACAACTACTTGACTTGGAGCTGGTGGGTCCTGGAAAAGCACACTGTTCCCCAATAAAACTTCAAAAAAAATGACTATATCTTTCATAGTCAGTATGAAAGATAGGGGGCTCATTAGAGAGTAAATCAGCCATCTGCTGGTTTGGGACTTGTAAAATTAGGGTAAGAAGGGTAAATGAAGTATTTGATATTTATTCCTCTTTTTTCACCTTCATGAGAATTCATGGGTAGTAAAATAGATTCCTCCTTTAACTTTCCCTTGCCCCCCCACACCCATTTTTGTCTACAGCAAAAGTTAGACCATATAACCAAAGTGTTTAAACACCTGTAGCAAATTTTAATTAGTTATTTTAAAAATTGACACATATTACTACTTGCATAATTTTTACTTCTATGAAAATAAACCTTTAGAAATTTGATTATATTAGAGAAATTGATTTTATCAAATATAGATATGGAGAGACCAGAAAAGATTCTTTCCCAGAGTTATTTAAAGAAGATGTATATACAGAGGGTGCCAAAAAACTGTATTAAAATTGTAATAATATATACCAATAACAAAAGATGAATACAAATCATGTTTGACTTTTGCAGTTACAAGGTGCTCAAATGGTTACCATCAGCATAATTTTTTTTTTTTTTTTTAAGATTTTACTGGGAAATTCGGGGAGAGGAACAGTGTTGGGGAACGAGGAAGGGGAACAGACAAGTTGCTGTCCTTTTGTTCTTCAGTCTAGCTGGCTGCCAGCTACTCACTGTAGCTTATGGCAGCCCACTGCAGCAGAGGCTGCAGCTATGCTGTCCTGGGGACTCATAGCAGCCCAGTTCCAGGTGGAGCTGTTGTTCACCATCTTAGCTGTAGAGGGCAGTGTCACTGGCCCTCATGTGGGATCCGAACTGGGGCCCTGCTGCTCAGAGCTGGCATCCCAAGCCAGCTCTTAACCAACATGCCATTTGGCCGCTTGTTGCTGTGTTTTTAAGCCCCAGTAGGCAGGTAACATTCTCTTACTAGCTACCTCTCTGAAGCATAAATAGCTGGAACACCCAAATGCAATGTGATGTTTCAAAACTTAGGGAACTCCTTGACTCTACTGTGCTGATCACTAATGCCATTGATATCCTTTTCCTGACTAACTCATCCTGACCTTCTTCAATTCTTAGGGTCCTAGAATTGCTCTATCTGCCTAGAATTGCAGTTGCTTAGGAATATTTTGGCAAGGGGTGGGATGAAGATAGGGCCTTGGTACCTGACTCAACTAGAGTAAAGATAATTCTCATTCAGTGGTTAAATCCCTTTGTGTTTAAGTTATATTTAGATACTAGTGAGTGGAATTTAAAATGACTGTTTTAGCATTTAAGAATATTGAAGCAATGCAGAGATGAATTGTCAGGATAAAACTCATCAAAAGGCAATCATATTAGTATTTAGAAATATTCAGAAACATTTATGTAGATAACCAAATTGGGGTGCCATAGTCTGAGAGAAAGGTATTTTAAGCAAATGTCATCATGAAGGTAATGAAATACCAGGAATGTGTATTGCCCTTTATTGAATGTGAAGATAGTTTGTGTGAGACATCTGATGCCTCATGGAGAGTCAGAGTTGGTCAGGCTGATCTGGCTGGCCAGGCTTCTTCCTTCTTCCAATCCCAGTAATCCATGACTCAGTTTAAGGGAATGATCTCACACAGCAGAGATTTTTTTTTTTGGGGGGGGGGCTAAGGATATATAAATACATTTGCTCCTTTTCTAGATTTCTAGATCCTTAAAATTAACACAACTAATTTAAACTCTCTTTCACCTCTCACACCATACCCTCAACATATAAAACAAAACAAAATAAAAAACTCTATAGTTTAATGACAATATAAATATAGGGATGCAGAGGGCAGAAGGAAAATGGAAGTTACATTTATCAAAAGGATTGATAGCAATTTGGATCCCTTAAGAAAGAATTGATTAAAGCGTATTCTTGCATTTTGTTAATTAACAGTAACTCCATCCCCCATTATATGCAGAGGCATTAGCTCTTGGGTGGTAATTCTGCTTATGCAGGAGAAAAAAAAAATCAGCTGTCAGGAGCAAGCTTCTTTCTTACCTTTTGCCTTCTCCATATGTAGGTGGGGTCAAGTGAATAGCCTTCAACAGTAAAAGTCACTGGTCCTACAGTAAGATAAATGATGTGGGTATTATAAATATTGGAATGAATTGCTTTGTGGAGACTCAGAAATATCTAGTAATATATAAGTATACCCTGTTTAATTAATCCTTGGGAGTTTCTAGATTTATTTCTTGAAATTCTGTCTTTTTTCTGGGCCTGTAGCTTTGTAAAGTATGCTTGGGATGTATGTATGTGGAACCAATATAACAACCTTGAAGTATGTAAGGATACATTATCAATTATTAACTGAACATTAATTGGAGAAGATTGAACTTCTCACAGTACTTCAATTGTGTTTTCTTGTTATTATGGCTGTTTCATTGATCAAAGAATGCTTGGAAGTTCAGGCTAATAGCTTTATTTTCAGAAAGCTTTGTTACTGATCATAGAAACAAACATACAGGGCCCCCAAAGAGAAATCTTTTTCTAAAGATCTTTGATGCTAATAAGATATTGAGGGTAACGATTTTCCTTTTGAAGTGGTAAAAGCTAGTGCACTATGAAATCTTAAAATGGAAACATTTTATCAGTGTATTTTATCTTTTTTGAAAGGAGCACAACTTTAGATTTTCTGACTTGACTAGAGAATCAGGCAGAATCTATTCAGTATTTAACACTGTAACACAGAGGTTGTATGATTTCTGACCCTCAGGGGAAGTACTGGAACTCAGAATCTGACAAGAGTGGCTCATCAGAACTATTATAGATTAAATAATGAGGAGAAGGAAACACTCTCTTACTTAAATTCCACAGATTCTTTTATAAAAAGGAGTTAAGACAAAAACCAAATAAAGAGCCAAAACTATAAAACTCTTAGAAGAAAACATAGGGGGGAAAAGTTTCTTTACACTGAATTTGGATCTGATAAGGAATTGATACCAATAATACGTAAAGACTCTTAAAACTCAACAATAAAAAACAACCTGATTTAAAAATGGACAAAGGACATGAATAGACATTTCACCAAAGAAGGTATACAAGCAGCCAGTAAGCACATGAAAAGGTGTTCAACATTATTAATCATTAGGGAAATGCACATCAAAACCACAGTAAGATAACACCTCATACTCATTAGGATGGCGGTTATCAGAAAACAAAATAACAATTATTGAGGATGTGGAAAATTGGAATTCTTGTTCATTTCTGGTGGGAAATGTAGAAGGGGTACAGCCGCTGTGGAAATTGTATGGTGATTCCTCATAAAATTAAACATAGAATTACCATATGATCCAGAAATTCCACTTCTAGGTTTATGCCCCAAATAAGTGAAAGCAGGGATTTGAAAATATATTTGTTCACCTACATTCATAGAAGCATTATTCACAATAGCCAAAAGGTGAAACTGACCCAAGTGTCTACTGATAGATGAGTGGATAAGCAGAATGTGGAACTTACGATGAAATATTATTCAGCCTTAAAAAGGAAGGACATATGGATATATGGATGAACCCTGAAGATGTACTAAGTGAAATAAGCCAGTTACAAAAGAACAAATATAGTATGATTCCTTTTATATGAGATACTTACAGTTGTCAAATTCTTGGAGACTAAAAGTAGAAGGGCCGATGCAGAGGGTTGGGAGAAGGCTGAATGCAGTTAGTGTTTAATGGGTGTGGAGTTTCTGCTGGGGGAGATGAAAAAGTCCTGGAGATGGATCATGGTGATGGTTGTACATCATTGTGAATGGACATAATGCTACAGAACTGTACCTTAAAAATGGTTAAAATGGTAAATTTTATATTATGTATATTTCACCACATAAAAAAGATTCTAAGAAAGCATAACATAAAAATTATCTTAAATGTTACATTTTTATTTTGTTGCATTGGGTTAACAACATTCATCATGGAAAAAACTACTGTTTTTCTTCCTAGCAACCTCCAGATGAAATGGAACATAGTCAAGCTCTGTTACAGTAAGCATACTAATTTTTGACTTATATTGTAGTTTTTTTTGTCATTTTGCACATCGTCTTTATCTTGAGTTGTAGAATTACATGTTTTTGAATAATTGCCCCTTTAGCAGCATAAATGTGTTATTTTATAAACATTGTTGGTAAGTTTCATTTCATAAGAAAAATTGAATAAGATTAAGTTGATTCTGTGTATTAATATTGTAAAAGCAAATTTATAAAATAGCATGGAGGAAGAGTTTGTAGAGCTTATAGAAATTAGACTTCACACAACTGTTGTACTTAAGGAGACGTTATCCTTTCAGTTCTTTTAAAAGAATGATTCTCAAAGTATGGTTCTGTGGAACCTCTGGGAATCCCTGAGACTTTTCCAGAGGGTCTGAGAAGTCAAAACTGTTTTTATAATAATACCAACACATTATTAACCTATTTCATGGTATTGACATTTGCACTTACAGTACTAAAGCAAGTGGTGGGTAAATGCTGGAGCCTTAGTAGGAATCAGGGACCAGTAGTCACCGTGTTTTTCACTGCCATGTACTAGAAGTAAAAAATTTTTGAAAAATCCATTTCACCTTAATGCATTTGATGATGCAGAAAAGTTATTTGCTTTATTACATCTCTACCATTAAATACATATCTTTTTGATATTCTGGGTGATGAAGTTTGAAGTACACTTAAAGTACTTCTGTGCATACTGAAATGTGATAGCTATCTTAAGGAGAGCACTTGTGCACTTGTTTAAGTTGTAAGCATTGTAGGAAAACTAGCCTCACTTTCTTTTTTAACTTGAAATGATAACAATGTGATATATAGATGATGTATTACAGAATTATACATCTGAAACCCATGTAACTTGACTAACCATTGTCACCCCAATAAACTAATTTTACAAAATTAAATTTAAAAAAAAGAACTGACAGACTGGTTATTCATTCACACTTGGGTATATGGCAGATATTTTCTTGAAAATGAATTAAGTTTGCCACTCACTTCAAGGAAAATGGCAGATGGTATTTATGGCCAAAGAAAAAAAATCAAACTTTCAAGTGAAAATTAGAATTTAGGAAAATTTGTGTCTACCACCTTGGCTTTGATTGCTTTCCAATATTTAAAATTTTCTGGTGAGATCAGTGATAATATTTATGAAGGTGATCTTTGAGATGTTTTATAATGAAGTGTATCAGTCTAAGATATGCATAACTCGATCAGTATTTTCTAAAAGACCAATGCATGATGTCACAAAATCAGGCACAGATAATAGACCAATTCAAAGTGCAAGATATACCGATGGGTTATAATGTAAAAGAATAAAAAGTTCATTTATTTTATTTCAGTTCCTACATTTCCAGTAACCTTTAAGGAAGTTATTGCTTGTAGAGTTTCGGTGTGATATCAATAAAGAATATCCACAAGTATCCAAAAAGGCTGCTAAAATACTCATCTTTTCTAACTGCATATCTGCGTGAGGCCAGATTTTTGTTATGTACTTCAAACGAAACAATATATGGCAAAAGATTGAATGAAGTAGCAGATATGAGATGGCAGCTCTCTTCTGTTAAGCCATACATTAAAGAGATTTTTAAAAATGTAAACAATGCCATTTTTCTCACTAATTTTTTTCATTTTGGAAAATATAAGTTTTTCATAAAAATATATTAACATATTACTGTTATTTTTAAGTTAATAATTATTTAAAAGTTTTCTCCATTTTAATTTCTAATATGTAAATATAAATAAGTACAAGCCATATAAACAAAAGCTCTTTGGGTTCTCCATTAATTTTTAAGAGTGTAAAGGAGTTCAAAATAAAAAAAATGTAAGGATTGTTGTTTTAAAAATAACCTTTTACTAAATGTATCAACAATATAAGTACATCTACAGAAATAGAAAAAAATAAAAGACTAAGGAAGACTAACATGGCATCCATAATCTCACTGCCCAGAGAGAATCATTGTTAACATTTTGTCACATTTTGTTTTAGACTTTCTATATATTTTTGTTTTTGTTCATATTTTCAACAAATTGGGATCATTCTGCAGATAGTTTTGTATCCTGTTTTTAAATTTTAAGTAATAGTTTATCATAATTATTTTCTCATTAATATTTTATAAACATGAATTTTAATGGCTCATAATATTTCCCTGTATAACTTGACTGTACTATAATTTACTTAATCATTCCTCTACTGTTGGACATTACATTGATTGCAGTCTTGCCTAATATAATATAAATAATTTTTAAAAATAATTTAGATGAAAATTTGCTCTATTTTCAGACTTATGTCTTAAATTCTCTTTTGTAATCAAAGAAAAAATTTCTGTTATTCACTCAAACTATGATTTTATTTTGTTGTCGATCAACTTGTTCTCAAAGAATCACATTTTAGGGAAAAAAAGATCAACATTCTTTTCCATTGAAATTATTCTATATGAGTCGCTTTATTTCCATTTTCAAGATAGCATATATTGTTCACCTCTGTTTTAGACAGGGCAGGATGTTCAATTTATTATTCTTGCTTAGGATTCAAATAGATATGTCGAGTGTATAAAAACTGCTCTTCGAACAGCTGAAACTAGAGGCTCTTCTTCTTTTAAAAGGAAGGTATCTTGATTGCATTTGTATAGTAAATTAGATTGAGAAAAAAAATAGTTAACTGATTGCTTTTCTTCAGTCCACTTCTAATTATCCCAGGGTGGTTGATCAAAATTGCAAAATTTCCTTTCAACCTCTTTCATTCAGTATTTCCTATTTTTCTTTGCCTACTACAAGAATCATAAATAATGTCTGAGGGCCGGCCGAGTGGCACAGTGGTTAAGCGCTGGCTTGGGAAGCCAGCGGCCCTGGTTTGAGTCCCACATATGAGGGCCAGTGACACTGCCCTCAAAAAAAAAAGAAAAAGTCTGAGAATTTTCTCATTAGTGACTTTTACTTACATCTAAAACTATGACAAACTTTTAGTGTATTTGAGAATTTAGATAATATAGCTACATAATTCAGGACCAAATTTTTTCCCTGACCCACCACCTCTATTTGGCAGTCATCTCCAAAGTTACTTTCAGACCTAAATGTAGTTCAGTTTGTTTACATCCTAAAACTCATACTTTAAATTTTCAGCTCTTTCCTTCATTTTTGCAACCACTTGACATGTTAATGTTAACAAATTAGTAATTGTTGGAATGATGTAGCCCAAAAAACAACTTACCCTATTTTGAAATTCCTTTAAATGAAGAAAAATGTTTAAATTTCTATTTGAGAAAATGTTTTTTTCATTTTAAAATTTATATGTATTTATTAATTCATTTATGTTTTAGGACTAGAAAAAGTCCATTGTTCACTGTGTCATTTCCCCAAGCTGATCTTTCAGTGAAACACCAAAGCATTCAAGGTATGTTTTCATGGGTAGAGTCATATAGAGTAAATTTGTCTTATCCTGAAAATAGAAGCCTTACTTAGATATGGATTCGTTTACAGCTGGGTTAGTGTACTGTACAGTGCTACCATCCGTTTTTACATATGAAATCAGTGTTGCTGTTGACCTTGTATTGTGCTGTATAAAGTTATCCTTATGAGAAGCAGCTCAGGTGCAATCAGTACCTGTTACTCTAAATATCTGCTCTTTTGACATGTAATTTTGGGATTCAAATTTGAAAACAATGTTTGTTTTCTCTGTTCATAGCATTCTTTTTTTTTTTTTTTTTTAGATTTTATTGGGGAATTGAGGGAGGGGAACAGTGTTGGGGAATTGGGGGAGGGGACCAGCCAAGTTGTTGTTCTGCAGTCTTCATTGTGGAAGGCGCCAATTTCCAGTCGTCGGCAGCCTGGCCTCTTAAGTTCAAGGTGCTGTGTTCAATCTTAGTTATGGGTGGGCTTAGCCACCATCATGTGGAAGTCAAACCAGCAGCCTTGTTGTTGAGAGCGCACGCCCTATCCACTGAGCCGTCTGGGCGGCCGCTCAGCTCAAGGTGCTGAATCTTTAGTTGCGGGTTGGCGTAGCCCACCATTGAACAGGTAATCTTGTTGTTACACTAGCTGAGCCATCCTGCCACCTGTTGGCAGCTCAGCGACAGCTCAGCTAGGGCGCAACATTCACTGGCCCATGTTAGAATTGAACCAGCGGCCCTGTTGCTCAGAGCATGCGCTCTAAGTCAACTCTTAATTAACTGAGCCACTCGGCCGGCCCCTCATAGCATTCTTTTTTTTTTTTTTTAAGATTTTAGTGGGGCATTGGGGAAGGGGAACAGATAAGTTGCTGTCCTTTTGTTCTTCAGTCTAGTTGTGGAGGATGTTGGCCCATGTTGGTATCGTCATTGCGCTCGGTCGCCAGCCTCTGGATGGTCCCTCACCATGGCTATTGGCAGCTCATGCTGGCTGCTGGCTGCTCACACAGGCTGCCGGCCACTCAGTGTAGCCTATGCAGCCCACTGCAGCAGGGGCTGCAGCCCACAGCATCACCGGGGCTTGCACAGCCCAGCTCCAGGTGGAGCTGTTGTTAGCTGTAGAGGGCAGTGTCAATGGCCCTCATGTGGGATCCAAACCAGGGCTGCTGGTGTTCCAAGCCAGCTCTTAACCAACGTGCCACTCAGCTGGCCCCATAGCATTCTTAATATGTATGTCATGTCTTTCCTGAGAGGCAGTCACAAAGGCCATTGAACTTAGCTTCAGTTCTATTAGAGTGTAGTTGTCTTTATCTCTGAGGTGTCTCCTAGTGATTCCTCCAGAGTGATTATGTATGTTGTAGACAGTGTAGTAAATATTCTTAGTGGCTAGTGAAACCCAGTAGTATAATAAAAGGGCACAGGGATATGGTAACTTGAAATTGAAAAAGTTGAATTTTAAAAGCTTTCTTCTGCTCTATTGTTACTACAGCAATAGCAGTACCATTTATGCCCATCACCAACTCTTGTATGTGCTCCTAGTGCCTAGGTTTTGGTCTGTAATATTATTTGTTTATATTTTAACAAATATTTATTGCGCCTATTATGAGTGCTATGGGTGTAGGAATGCTAAATAAACCAGGAATCCTTAAAGGATGGCTGATCTGTCTTGGAGCATGAAGATATTAGGATGGATCTGAAACATCGTACTGTTGTTGCAAAGCAATGATGCTTTCAAGGATGTCTGGGGGGGCAGTGTTAAAAGGATAAAGAATTAGGTCTGTGGTGGTCTTACTGGTCACCCTAGGGCAAATTACTTGGGGGAATAATCCCAACAATTAGTTTATAGAAATAAGTTTGTGAAAAAAAAACGTGAATTCATAATGGCACTCAAAAAAATGTTAAGAAGAACAAAAGATAGTCTTAATATAAAAAGAAAAGTGATTATAGTAGAATCTTTAAAACCTTTTAATGACTAAGAACTAGAGACTTGTTAACATAGGTGCATTTTTTCTCTATTAAATACATCTTTTATAAAGCATAGGATATTTTTGTTTATCACTGTGTAAGTAGAAAAGAAAGAAGACAGAACTGTAAGTCAAGTAGTCCTGCAATAAGAATTGTACCAAGGAGGGCCAGCCGAGTAGCGCATTGGTTAAGAGCTGGTTTTGGGATGCCAGCAGCCCTGGTTTGGATCCCATATGTGAGGGCTAGTGACACTGCCCTCTGCAGCTAACAACAGCTCCACCTGGAGCTGGGCTGTGCAAGCCCCAGCAACGGTGTAGGCTGCGGCCCCTACTGCAGTGGGCTGCCATAGGCTACAGTGAGTGGCCGGCAGCCAGTGTGAGCTGCCAATAGCCGTGGTGAGCGACCATCCAGAGGCTGGCAACTGATCTGCCTCATCTGGGAAGAGCGCAATGACGATACCAACATGGGCCAGTGAAGGCAACGTCCTCCGCAACTAGACTGAAGAACAAAAAGACAGCAACTTGTCTGTTCCCCTTCCCCGGTTCCCCAACGCTGTTCCCCTGCCCCAATTCCCCAATAAAATCTTTAAACAAAAACAAAAACAAAAACAAAAAGAATTGTACCAAGGAAAGGAAAGACCACACAGCACCAGCAGTCACTCATAGAAACTTGTGAGAATGGGGCCTAATCCCAAAATGACAGATTAACTTGATACCCAATTAAGGAGACTTTTCTGCACAGATTAAATCCCTCACCTATCAGGAATTTAAAGCCTTAGATGGCCCTTCTAATTATAATAAGATAATAAAAGAGCCGGCATAAGTTTACAGTAATGCTAGGTGAAGAGGTCAGTATAGACTAATGATAACGTAAAAGCTTTTGTAATGCTGGCCAAGTAACATTCTTGGACAGAACATTAGGTTATAAAGAAATAACCCTTGTGCAGTTTAAGGTATTTCATTATTGTAAGTAAAGCCAGATAATCGGCTGCTCAAGCTTGAATTATCTTGGGAGAAACAGTCAGTTCCATGCCCCAACAAAAAAATCAGTTAGGCAAAAACTGAGATTCTTCCACTTCGGCTGGTCGAAGAGGTTACTTGTTTTCTTTGGATCTGATACAATTCCTATAACCCTGGAGAGGCACCAAAATAAGTATTACTTCAATCTTAAGGTGTAGGAACAAGTATAGAAAAAATGTAGAACAAATTGTACCAATGTATTGTTATTCTAGAATTAAGTTAAGAGCAGTAATAAGTTTTATAACCATTGTATTCATGTGTGTTTTGTCTAATATGTTTGAAGTGGTAAAAAAAAGTTGTAGTTTAAATTATTTAAGGGAATTTAAGTTTGTAATTATTGTTTAAACATTAAAGAAACAGTTTTCAGATTTTCATATTAGATCCAGAAGTTTAATAAATTGATCATTAAACAACTATAAAAACAAATAGTAATGGAAGTTTCTTACCAAGTATAAAAGCCTTTGTGGTTTTTAAGATATTGAGTTAACAGCAAATAGCCTAATTATAATTCAGACTATGCCAAACGGACCCTCCAAGTGTGGTGAAAAGCTATTTAGCATCTTTTACAAGATGCAGTTTATAGATAGACCAAAACAGTCATAAAGCTATAGAGGTACCATCTTAGCGGTTGAAGTCCTCTTTTTGTAAGTATGACCTGAGCAATTTGAGAGAGAGGTGTCATGGGTGACAGTATGCCTTGGGCATTCCTTTTTCTCTTTTGGGTTTTGACTGTGATAACAGGTGTCAGCAATAGTTAGATAAAAGATCTAGTCTCATTTTTCTCATACTCAATCCCAGTATTTATAGAAAAACAGGGTTCCACTATGTCCTGAATTTCCCACACTTCCAACCTCCCCTCATTTGGCCTTCTGACAGCCGTTAATGCCTTGTGATGCTGTTGGTAGCTGTGCACTCACCACCACCCTCATTGAACTTCTGAGACACAAGTCTTTTACTGGTTGTTCCTTTAAAAGTGCTGTGGGCACCAGAATTAAAACTTTGTGGTGTTTATTCTTGCCAGGAAGCTTCTGTGACTAGAGACCCATAGAATTGGTAATTCTCTCCCCTACTGGTAATTCACTGAAGCTCCCTCTTGCCTTTACTCCCTTCAGAGTGTTCAGAACAAGAAGCTTATTGTATTATCATCCTGAACTATAGGTTAAATTATATATAAGGAAACTTAAATTGTTAGCTAGGATAGTGGACTCTGTTCTAATACAATCCTATCTTCTCACTTGCAATTCAAAGAGTAATTCTAACCAAATTGTAGAATGATCAAAAAAAAAAATGCTCTTTAGTAAATATGATAACATTGACATTAAAATAGTTTATCAGTTAAAATTCAGCTGTTCTGAGCATTTTATTTTCATTTGGCACTTTAGAATGATTTCTCATACATTACATTTTATCTTTTTCAAGTGATAAGTAGAAAATGTACAAAATATTTTGATAATTTACTAAAGGAGATAAGACTTCAAGAAAAATTTTTATTTATAAAAATTATTTTAAGTAAATTTTGAAGCTAGAAAATGAGAATTCCTTCTAAGTGCGTTTTTAATATAGTAGTAAAATTACTATAATACATTTTATTATATTAACTTATCAAGTTTCAAAAATAGTAGCTATTGTCACAAAAGAATGATCATTTTGATGAGGAGATGGTTAAAACATAGAAGAAGATGTCTTTGAGGGTTCTTCCCTTACAATTCAGAGGAGGAGGAAGAGGATGAAATCTTTTTCTCTGTTTTTGACTCTAGCCCCCTAAGGATCTGAGAGTTTATAAAAAATAAAAATCTCTTTGCAAAGATAATTGAAGATATATCTATTTTTTTCACATTGGGAGATTTTTATTAACTTAAATTGACGTTGTTAATTTTGCTACCAAATCCTTAGTAAATATGCCTTTATTTGATAGAAACCTATAAGTTCTTCTCGATACCACAGGATCATGAAGACTTTTAGTCATCAGTGTTTTGTAATGATTTAAACAAATGTTCAAATAATTAACAAGTTACGGCACTGAAATACTTGAAGGAATATTCTGGGGAGTGTTTGAAAGCTCTCTTTATAAATAGTGATTGATCTATTTCTTAGGTATTTGATGTTGAAGACAAGTATTTCTATAAAACATTATTTTCATACATTGCTCTAATGAAGCTGGTTATTAGATATATATTCCTAACACTAAAGAATAAAGCTTTATCTTCATATTTATTTTATTCATAGGACTCATGTCAATGAAGGATGTTGTACCCAACAATAGTAAACTGGCATATTGCAAGTGACATTCTGTAGAAGTGAAAGGGAAGGCTGCAACAAAAGAAACTAGATAACTGCATTATACATTCTTTATACAAACAGCCTGTTCTCAAAACTTGAATTAAGGCTGGCCAAATGGCACGGTGATTAAGCACTGGCTTGGGAAGCCAGCGACACCGGTTCAGTCCCACATGTGAGGGCCAGTGACACTGCCCTCAAAAAAAACAAAACAAAACAAAACCCCAAACTTGAATTAAATGCAGACGAAATGCTTTTAAAAGTTTTTTGTGCCTGGATGGCATTTACAATCTGCACACACTAAAGAGAAAAGGAACAATAACAATACAGAACACAGTATTTTTAACAGTTGCAGTACATTTAACACCTTCAGCCATCCACTAAGTTCCCAGATCAGATTGGCAACTGAAATTTCATATCCGCCTGGGCTTGCTTGGCTAAGGTTGCTCTTTCAGAGAGCTTTACAACCATTTTAGCAGCTTCATCCAAGTCATCACAAAGCAAGAATTTTAAGTCCAGTATTTGTTATCAGTGCCTTAGCATCATCAACTTGTGTACCTTGTAACCATACCACAGTAAGTATTTTAACTTCCAAATACTTTACTGCCATTGTACCCTGTGCAATAACACCACACCCCCACGATTCCTCCAAAAATGTTGACCAGAATAGCCAGCACCTTTTTATATGGTGATAAGCTTAAATGCTTCTGTTACTTGATGGACTGTGGCACCACCACCAACATCAAGAACGTTGACTGAGTCCCTCCATGAAGTTATATTATATCCACTGTGGCCATAGCCAAACCAGCACCATTTACTAGGCAGCCTATACTCTCATCTAGGCCAGTGTAATTGAGATCTGCCTTAACTGCATCTTTGTCTCTTTCATCTTCCTGGGTCCAGCCCTGTAGGTCAAAGATTTTTTTCCTGGCAATAAGCAGAATTAGAATCAAAATTGATCTTTTTTTTTTTTTTTTTTTTTTTTTTTAAAGATTTTATTGGGGAATTGGCGGAGGGGAACTGCGTTGGGGCATCGGGGAAGGGGAACAGACAAGTTGCTGTCTTTTTGTTCTTCAGTTTAGTTGCGGAGGATGTTGCTTCACTGTTGGTATTGTCATTGCGCTCTTCACGGATGAGGCAGATCGGTCGCTGGCCTCTGGATGTCGCTCACCGCGGCTATTGGCAGCTCACGCTGGCTGCCAGCCACTCACGCTGGCTGCGGGCCACTCACTGTAGCCTATGGCAGCCCACTGCAGCAGGGGCTGCAGCCCACACCATCACCGGGGCTCGCACAGCCCAGCTCCAGGTGGAGCTGTTGTTAGCTGTAGAGGGCAGTGTCACTGGCCCTCATGTGGGATTCGAACCGGGGCCGCTGGCATCCCAAAACCAGCGCTTAACCAATGTGCCACTGGGCCAGCCCTTTTTTTTTTTTTTTTGAGAGCAGTGTCATTGGCCTTCACATGTGGGACCCGAACCAGGGCCTCTGGCGTCGCAAGCCAGCTCTTAACCACCGCGCCACTTGGCTGGCCCTCAAAATTGATCTTTGCATCCATACACAGCACAGATCCATCTGAATCCTCCATCATTGGGTTTATTTCTACCATGGTTGCAACATATTTCAGAAACAGGTTGTAAAGCTTGACCATGGTTTCTGCCACAGAATCCACCACATTAAGCAGAAATCTTGTCTTCTGTGCAAGCCAGACAACTTGTTCCTTTTCGATGCCTTCTACAATATCAATAGGCTCTTTAACTGTGGCCTTAGGAGTCTCTGCAGCAACATCTTCAATGTTGGCACCAGTTTGAGAACTTCCTGTTAATACTGGACCTTGAAATGACCTTTCCATTGTTATTGCAAAGTAGTGTTCTCTCCTGAGATAACTTCTTTGCTCACTTGTTTGCAAATTTGCCCTTTTCTCCTGTTTGCTTGGCAAACAACTTTTTCCGAGTCATTTGTAGGAAACAACTTTTACTTCTCCTGGAGAGAAAACTATCTTCAGTCCTCCTTTGAGGCCACTTTCAAGTGTTCCTTTTCCTCTACCACCAGCTAAACCCTGTGCCTTTATCACAACATCTTTTGACCCTAATTTTTAGGTGATTTCCTAAGCTTCATGTGGTGATTTAGCCACATGTCCTTTGGGAATGGTGACTCCAGCTTCTTGCAGTAATTCTATGCTCATGGATTCATGTAGTGAGAGATTCCTTTGATGCTGCTGTACTTGCAAGTCCCTGGATGTTAAACAATACAGAACTTCCCAGGACCTGGGCGGAGGCCTGTCTGGGCAGGTGGCTCCTCAGGGTGGTGGTGGCCAACAGCCACTGTATCTATTGGTGTAAAATGTTCCTTTCATTGGTATTACATTTTAAGCAACTAGATATATAAAATTTTAGATAAGATATAGATAGTGTAATATATAATTATTGCTTGGCACAGAGGATTCTAATGCAAGAATAAGAAATGATTTATTCATGTTACTTTTTGCTCATCATCCTGTGAGGGAATGGAATGCCATGATATTAACCCTCCTGGCTGATTTTCATAGCTTTTCATCATCAAATGATAAAAGTGGAGCTAAAAAAACAAATAGGTTTTTGCTGTATGGAAAGTTCAGTAAGCATATTCATGCGTATTTTTTTCCCTGAGAAACCTGTCTTGCTTGTGAGGATGCAATCTGAGGTTCAGCAGTTGCTTATACTCTAGCTCTAGATATTGCCTAATCAAAAGAAACCAAAAGAATGACTCAAACATATGTTTGAAATGCCAGTGAGCCCTGAATTCCTACCTAAGTATGTCAGAATGTCTGGGTCTTGATGATGAAGGTAGGAGGCAAGAGGAATGGAGTAGGAGAAATATCTTTTTTTTGATCCTCCTAACTTGATATGAATTGCTGTCAGCCAGCTCACCTCAGACGTGGCAGTGTGAGGAGTGGATGGTGAAAGTGAAATCACATTTAGGACAATCTCCTTACGCCTTTCAGCTCCTACATTCCTTTTCATGTCTAACTTAACAGCATGAATTTTATTACCCATAATGGAAGAGATAATGATACTGAGAAAGTAGATGTGTTTTTTTCTTCATGTAGTTACAAATACTTAGAATAACTCAGCCAAAATAGAATGGTTGGTTTTTAGCCAAACTAATTCCAAATAATTATAATTTTACTTGGCTTCATATAAAGTTCTTTTTAAGAAACGGAAAACTTTTCTAACTTCATTGCAAATGTAACAATTCTTTTATATTAATAAATTACTATAATATTTATAAAATATTTGAATGTTTGTGGGAGTCATTTCAAGGTATTTGATTAAGAAATGCCTAGTGAGAGGGTATGTTTTTAGTGTTTTAATAAAACTGGAATGTAAACATACGTTGTTATCTTCTAGGGCCTAAGGCTGAAAATCCTGAAATTTCTCCACACCCAGAAAAGGTTGGTCTATATAACAGATTATCTATTGAGATCATGGATTTAGGTTTTTTCAAAATTATGTTGATTAATATCTCAAGCCCATTTAGACTCTTCCCCTAGTCAGGAATATAACTAAACCATTTCAACAGATAGAAATCTATTCTTGTCTAACAACCCCTTCCAGTATTTATTCTTCCTTATCTCTAATGGTATAGTGTTTTCTTGATCTGTGTTTCTGATCCAGCATTGTAAGTCTCTTATTGCTTGTCTAGAGGAAAAGACAAACTTATATCTTATAACTTATTATCAAACTAGTCACTGAGATGATATAGTAGAAACACCTTCTGCTGGTTTATCTGTTACCCTAGTTCCTTTAATATTTCCTTCTAGATACTGTTTGCCCATCTTCCAGTTGCTAAACAGGAACCATATTTGAGTGCTTGTTTTGGCTTTGCTTTCTGCTTGATGCTATAGGGAATCAGAGAACTGTAAGGCTGGCTCTGCCCACAACAGACTCAACACAATCAAGGACCTTCCTAGGCCAACCCTACCATACCTGTACTTGGCATCATCTCAGCTGTACCTTACATATTCTTGCCTCCATGCCTTTGTTTAGCTTAGGAACCAGAAAACAAGGGAAACAGCATAAAATTTGGAACCAGATAGGTGTGCATTCCAAGGGCAAGTGTGTCATTTCCATATGTAAAATACCACTAGTAATATCCATTTCACAGGATTATTGTGAGGACTAAGAGCAATAATAGTTCATGGTGTCTGGCCCCTAGTTGGTGCTTAAATATGTGTTTCTCCCTTCTTTTACTCCTTCACAAGTCATGAATTTCCGGCTCAAGTCCCTTTTCCTCTGTGGCTGTGTCCATGATGGCTGATCTTGATCAAAGTAATTGCTCCCTCTTGAGCATTCGTCATTCACTTACTATATCAGTATTTCTCAATTACTTGCATCCTATAACATTAATAGCTCTTTTGAGAAAAGGGATTTTTTGGACAAAGTTTGGAGAACGCTATCCTAAAGTCTCCTCAGAGATTTATAATGTACATGCTCTTGACAATTTTTGTGGTAAAGAAACTTTTTTTTTCAATTTAACATCTTTTTTTATTTTTTATTAATTAATTCTTTTTTTGCAGGCGGGCATAGCCCACCATCGAACAGGCAACCTTGTTGTTAGGAGCACATGCTCTCACCAGCTGAGCCATCCTGCCATCTGTTGGCAGCTCAGCAGTAGCTCAGCTTGAGAGCAGTACCACTGGTCCATGTGGGAATCAAACCAGCGGCCCTGCTGCTCAGAGTTTGTGCTTTCAAGCTAACTCTTAACCAACTGAGCCACTTGGCCGGCCCTAAAGAAACCTTTCTTTAAGCAAGCATTTTTTAAAGCAATCATGAAGACTCACAACTGCTGCCTTCCCCCTTCTCCCTCCGCCCCACCCCCGAAAACTTAGTCTTGTTATGCACTAGGCTCTGTGGTTTATACTGTTCATTTGATTTGTGTTTTTTACATTATTTATACTTTATTTAATGTCTTATGTATTTATGCTTTCAATCTTCAGTTAGAAATTAAGTTTCTTGAGGGCAGTGTCCAATGTATATACTTTATTACATCTGTGGTCTTGAATTTAGTAGATATAAGGATTTACTTGAATTGAGACTTAAAGAGTAGATAGAATCTGGTTCTTGAATTCCTTCTAAATTCTTTTTACCTTTCAAGGCAAATTATAGTTTGCATTACTGCTAAATAAATACATCTCCTTAAACATTGTGTGTTATATACAGAGAAGATAAATGGTGGCCTGTAAAAGAATAAAATAGTTTTCACTTCTCTTATTCAAATCAAATCAGAATATCAGAGGGCTTACAAATTACAGTGCATTCTGTCAGAGTTGTGTGTCAGTGGAAGGTGGATTTAATTTTTAGAAAAATCCAGAAGTCATTGAAACCCATTCTGTTATGTAAGATCAAAGAAATTAACAGTTTTTAATGTTGAAAAAAAGTTCAGTGCCTTTACAGGATTGAGACTGGTTTTCTTGAATGGCTTATAAATACATTTTGAAAGCAATTTCAAAAGAGGAAGTCTAATAATATTTTTTTGAGTATGGTAAACATTGTGAGAACAGCCATAACCTATTAATATAATGTCTTTGAAAAATAATAGTCATTTAGAAATACAAGTTTTATGGGTTTTGTTTAAAACAACCATACCCCAGAACCATTTATGTATACCTGGGGCTCATAATATTTACATAGAGCTATGTCATTTCTCCTCTTTTTCTCTCTTACCTCCTGCCTCTGGCCTTTTTATTTCACATGTATATACTCATCCAGACATGGGGAATAAAAAAGGTGAAACTATACCAATTTTATTCCTGGTTAATAATTTTTTAAAAATCAGTAGATTTTTGACAAAGTTTTTGACAACTATTAACTACAGTGGAGTTTTGAGATAATCTGCTAATTTAATTATCCATGCCATCTCTGCTGCTTCTTTTAACACAGTTAATTAAAACTTAGCTGAGTTAATTAAAACTTTGCCATCTGTAATATGGTCCAGCCAATTTTACCCTTGGTCCACTATTAAATGTTTAACCATGAGTTCTGAGTCATTAGTGATTTGGTATAGGAAAGTAGTAAAGAGTATTTTTATTTATGGAAGGGGAAGAAAATTGATAAAACTTTTTGGTGGTAACTTACAAACATGATACACTGAAAAACTATAAAGTTTTCATTTTAAACACTATTTTGTATATGCTGTACTGATGCAATTTCTTTTTGGGATACACAGGAACTCAGTGCAGGCAGGGACTCTCCTGAAATTAGCCTTCTCTCAGGTTCTGCCATTAAAATATCCGATGTGGTTGCTGTAAAGGAGAAATTGTTAATAGAGCCACAGAAGATCTTAGAAGCACCAGGAACATTTTCTGAGTCTGGAAAGGAAGTCACATTGACCGTGACTTCTGAAGAAACCAAGGATGAAGAAAGCTCTCTTGAAACTTTTGTGTCTGCATTAGAACAGTTACTGACACCACCAGAAATCACCCAAGAAGGAATGTTTGAAATAATGAGTGATTTTGAATCTGGAGAGTTTATGAACCCATTGAACAACTCTGCAAATTCCGTATCAATACCTTTGACATGCCACAGAGACTTACTAGAAAACTCAAAGGATGATGGATTTTCGGCTGAGTTGTTAGCAGCCCTAAACACATTGTCAGAAGCCAAGGTGGGACCCATTTGTCACAAAAGAGAAAGAGACAGCAGTCCCAGTGCTGGAAATGGATGTTTAGGAATAAAGCCCAACATGCCTCAGACTGATGAAGACTGTTCACAAGTCGCTGAGGTGAATCTTTATTCTCTTTGTTCTACTCCACCGTTTGAACAAGATGCCAAGTTAGCTGAGCCACAGGACAAGCATCTTTCAGTGCAGCAAGTAAGCATGCGTCTCTGATTTTGCCTTTTATAGTGACCTGGGAACAAGTCTTCATTGCCCATATGCTTTATTTTAAATTCAAACCTTCTACCTAAATATCAACACTCAAAAGATAGTTTTTTGACTTGGAAGCATACAGTCATCTTTTTAGAAGTTCCTGGGTTAGAATTTTCAGGGGGTAAAAGTTAAAATAGATAAGTTTCTCCCCAGAAGACTTGAGAAGACATATTATTAGATTGCTTATATACAGGGAGGAAAGAATACTTTACCAGAATTTTCCCTGTTAGCTCAGAAAGTCACATGTCTACCTGGGTGCACAGTAGATACCCCACATTTATTTCTAGTGGGACATAGAACATACGAGGTTGGGCAGCTATGCAGGGGACCAGCTTCCGTGAGTCCAGGGGTTCCTTCAGGTGGGGATGGCGTCGGCGAGGGAAGAAAAAAAAGAAGAAAGAAGGGAGAGATAGTGGAGACACCGGGGGAATTTCAGAGAAGAAGTGTTACACTTTATTGTTACAGCATGTCCTCTTTATAGGGGACTCTTTACCAATATCACAATTCACAAGTTATGTTTCACATGAGTTTGATGTTTTCTATTTCCCAGGATTTTCACAGTCTTTACTTCCCTGTAAGTGTTCTCTCCAGGATGCACTGTGACTTAATCTTCCGTTAATCTTGTCTTTTACTATGATAATCTCTATGAGACCCAGACTTAGTTTCTGCATAACACCTAAAGAGTGTTTATCATGACTATTTTATTAAGGATTGACATATTTCTGTATATCGCCTAAGTTTGTTTACTGTGACTATCTTATCTTAAGGATTGACTTATTTCTACATATTGCCTAAAGAATGTTTACTATAGCTATCTTGACTATCTAGAAATTATCCTAGATCCTAACAGCTAAACACAATCATAAGACTCACAGGGCATATATTTGAGCTATTACTAAGAGACCAGCAGTGGCTATGTTTAGGGTAAAAGTATCTAAAGTCTATTCCTATGTAAATACAGTACCTAGCAACCAAAGGGGATTTCACACCTCTCTTACCCTATGGAGGTAGCATCTGTTTCTCAGTCAAAACTTCAATATCTGGCCAACTGTAATTGAATATATAGATAGTCACAGGATGTGGATTATACGGTGGAAGTGAGTCAAAGGAATTGTAATAGATAGTATGATATGGTGGGTAGGAGTGGGGGGGGGGAGAATTGGGGGAGGGGGGTTGTCACTTTGAGGGGTAAAAAGTATAACTATTGCACTTTGTTGTACACCTGAAGCTAATTAAAAAATATATAAATAAATAAATTAAAAACAAACAAACAAACAAAACTTCAGTATCTGTTGCTGCAACAAGGTACAAGGCAAAGAATTCAAATAAGGCTGTTGATTAACATACCCCATGGTCAGTAAGTCGCCTCTTATCGAAACTCTCATGTCCTGGAGACCTCTCACAGCAGTGGCCTTAGGCAAGTGAACTCAAGGACTGATGTTATCATCAGTTTCTCACAGGCAGGCTGTCAGTTTCTCACAGATAGGCCTTTGGCCTGTGTGGCCAGGGGTCTGAGCCTCTGTGTCCAAGGGGCTTGAGTCCCCTATTTCTCAGTCCTGGGTTCTCCACAGGGCTGTAGCCTGTCTTAGGTTGTTTCCTTTTAAGGAAATCTTTCCTGTCATTGACTTACACAGCCAGCTCTTATTGGGGTACCACAGGAACTTGCCATAAATGCAGTGAAAGTACTGTCTCCTATAGGATTTGATGTAGAGGAAAGGCACATGGGTTCATAGAGGCAGGAGATATTACATAACCAACCATAAGGCAGCACCCCAAACAACCAGTGCTGAGAATGGCAATGTGACCTTGTCAGACACTGGGGGGCTGTTGGCCCCCAACACCTCTAGAAGAAGGGAAAATTATGCCAGCCTTTAGCAGAACTTCGCATTCTGTATCTGAGGATACTGGTAGGTGGCCCAGTTTCTGGGGTTTAGAATTCCTGCAGTATTATGCCTAGAAACCCTGCAGTGGTTTGCCACTTGCCAACATTTTCATGCTGACAATTAAAAAAAAATCTTTATTTTTTCCTGATTAAAATAGTAATACATCCTCATTATAAAAAAATTCAGGTCTGGCTGAGTGGATCGTTGGTTAACAGCTGGCTTGGGACTCCCAGTGGCAGCCCCGGTTCGGATCCCACATATCAATCTTTTTTTTTTTTTGAGGGCAGTGTCACTGGCCCTCACATGTGGGACCGACCCGGGGCCGCTGGCTTTCCAAGCCAGCGCTTAACCACCGCGCCACTCGGCTGGCCCTGAAATTTATTTTTTATTAGCTTCAGCTGTACAAAACAACATACTAATTGGACATTTACACACCTCTCAAAGTGATAACCCCAAGTTTAGTACTTAAATAACACTATACATAGTTATTACAATACCATTAACTATATTCTCTATACTGTACTTTACATTCTGTGATTATATATATATTTTCAATTATAGTTGACATTCAGTATTATTTTATATTAGTTTCAGATGTACAGTGTACATCTTAGACATTTATATAATTTATGTACAGTTAGACATTTATATAATTTATGAAGTGTTCCCCTGATGTCTTAATACCCATATGACACTATACATAGTTTTTACAATAATATTGACTATATTTCCTATACCATATGTCACATACCCTGACTATTTTGTAACTCCCAATTTGTACTTCCTAATCTCTTCACCTTTTTCACCATCCCTTCAACTCACCTCCCATTAACAACCATCAGTTTGTTCTCTGTATCTGAGTTTGTTTCCGTTGTTTGTTCATTTATTCTCTTCTTTATGTTCCACATATACGTGAGATCATATGCTTTTGTCTTTCTTAATCTGCTTGCTTAGCATAATACCCTGTAAGTCCATCCATATTGTTGGAATTGGTAAGATTTCATTTTTTGTTCTGGCAGAGGTAATACTCCATTGTATAAATGTACCACAATTTCTTCCTCCAGTTGTCTATTGATGTGCATTTCTGTTGTTTCCAAGTCTTGGCTTTGTGAATAGTGCTACAGTAAACATAGGGGTGCATATATCTTTTCAAATTAGTGTCGGATTTCTTTGGATAAATACCCAGGAGTGGAATTGCTGGGTCACAAGGTAGTTCTATTTTTAATATTTTGAGGAACCTCCATATTGTTTTCCACAGTGGCTGCACCAATCTGCAGCCCCACCACAGTATACAGAGGTTCCCTTTTCTCAACATCCTCACCAACATTTGTTGTTTGTTGATTTATTGATGATAGCCATTCTATAGGCGTGAGATGAATCTCATTGAGGTTTTTATTTGCATTTCTGTGATGATTAGTGACATTGAGCATCTTTTCATATGTCTATTGACCACCTGTACATCCTCTTTGGAGAAATGTCTATTTAGGTCCATTGTTTGGTTTTTTGGTGTTGAGTTGTGTGAGTCTCTTATAAATTTAGATATTAATCCATAATCAGATGTATCATTGTCAACTATCTTCTCCCATTCTGTAGGATGTCTTCTTGTTTTGCTGATGGTTTCTTTTGCTGTGCAAAAAGTTTTTAGTTTGATGTAGTCCTATTTGTTTATTTTTTCTTTTGTTTCCCTTGCCCAAGGAGATATATCAGTAAAAATATTACTAAGGATAATGTCTGAGAGTTTACTTCCTAATTTTCTTCTAGGAGTTTTATGGCTTTGGATCTTACATTTAAGTTTTTAATCTATTGTGAGTTTATTCGTGTATACAATGTAAGAAGGTGGTCCAGTTTCATTTCTTTGCATGAATCTGTCTAGTTTTCCCAACATCATTGAGTGAATAAACTGTCTTTACCCCAGTGTATATTCTTGCTTCCTTTGTCATAGATCAAATGATTACATAGGCATGGGTTTATTTCTGGGCTCTATTCTGTTCCTTTGATCTATGTGTCTATTTTTATGCCAATACCATGCTATTTGACTGCTGTGGCCTTATAGTATACATGATATCAGGTAGTGTGATACCTCCAGCTTTGTTCTTCTTTCTCAGGATTGCTGTGGCTATTCAGGGTCTTTTATGGTTCCATATAGATTTCAGGATTATTTATTCTAGTTCTGTGAAAAAAATGCCACTGATTTTTTTTTTATTAGTTTCAGGTGTACAACACAATGCAATAGTTTTACTCTTTACCTCCCAAAGTGAAAACCCCCCTCCCCCAGTTCGCCACCCCCCTCCCCCCATATCATACATATCCATCACAACTCCCCTGACTCCCCTCCACAGTATACTCCACATCTCGTGACCATCCACATATTCAGTTGCATTTGGCATACAATACTATACAACATCAGCTTCAGGTGTACAGTGCAGTGATCAAGCCTCTACTCCATCCATGAAGTGGTCTCCCTAACAAGACATGAGACTATCTGACACGTCACAAAATTTTTACAACATTATTATATTCCCAGAACTGTGTTGCATATCCCTGTGGCAATATTGTAGTTGTCTATTTATGCTGTCTAATCCCTTCCCCTTTCCCTCCACCCCCACCCCACTCCCAACTAGCAACCCTCAGTTTTTCCTCTACATCTACGAGTCTGTTGACTTTGATCGTTCACTCAGCTCTTCAGACTCCACACACAAGTGAGATCACATGGTACCTGTCCTTCTCCGACTGACTTATTTCTCACAACATAATAGTCTCTTCACAACATTATCGATTACATTCCCAGAACTGCCCCCATATCCCTGCGGCAACATTGTAGTCCCACATACACTGTCCAAAACCTTCCCCCTCTCCCTCTTCCCCACTCTCTCCCAGCCAGCAACCATCAGTTTTTCCTTTATATCTGTTTGATATGACTTCAATCTTCTTAAATTGTCTCTCTGGGTTAGCTTGTTTACCCCTTTCTGTTGTTTAAAAAAGCCCTTTTAACATTTCTTGCAATGCTGGCTTGGTGGTAATGAATTCCTTAAGCTTATTCTTTTCTGAGAAGCTCTTTATTTCTCCTTCAATTTTAAGTGATAGCCGTGCTGGGTAGAGCAATCTTGGTTGTAGGCCGTTATTTTGTGTCACTTTGAATATCTCCTGCCACTCCCTTCTGGCCTGCAGAATTTCTGTAGACAAGTCAGCTGTTAGTCTAACAGGAGTTCCTTTGTATGTAACCTGCTGTCTTTCTCTTGCAGCCTCTAGGATTCTGTCTCTGTCTTTAACCTTTGCCATTTTAACTATGATGTGTCTTGGTGTGGACCTGTTTGGGTTCAGCTTGTTTGGAACCCTCTGCACTTCCTGGGCATGTATGTTGATTTCCTTCACCAGGGTAGGGAAGTTTTCAGTCATTATTTTTTCAAATACATTTTCAACCCCTTGCTTCTTCTCTTCTCCCTCTGGTATCCCTGTGATTCTAAGGTGGTTGTGCTTCACCTTGTCCCATAAACTAGTGCTCTTAAACTATTTTCATTGTTTTGTATTCTTTGGTCTTTTTGCTGTGCCAACTGGGTGAGTTCTGCTATTTTATCTTCCAAATCGCTGATCCGCTCCTCTGCTTCATCTACTCTACTGGTGATTCCTTCAAGTGTGTTCTTCATTTCAGTTATTGTATTCTTTAGTTCTAACAGGTTGTTTTTTATGGTTTCCCTATCCTTCTTTATGTCCTCGCTAAGTTCCTTAAACATTCTTATCATCAGTGTCCTAAACTGTGTCTCTGAAAGGTTGGATCCCTCTGTTTCATTTGGTTCCATTTCTGGAGGTTTCTTCTGATCTTTTACTTGTGACCTGTTTCTTTGTTTCCCCATTCTGGCTGTCGCTCTGGGATTGCTTTGCTGTATTAGATAGATCACCGGGAGAGCCCTGGCTGGATCACGCAGGCAAATAGCTCACGGCCCAACACTCCCAGGAAAACTCCCAGTCTCAGCCTGTCCCAATCAGCCGCTCGCAGATCAGGCCAAGCAGCCCGACAACCAATCACCAGCCTGGCAACTCTGCACGCGCAGTGCGGAGAGCGGGACCCGAGGTGGCTTGCGCACTTCTGCGTCTCAGTGAGCAGCCTGTTGGAGCCGGATCACTCCCACTAGGCTTTTCCCTGGCAACGCAGCATAAGCCGTGCAGAGGGTGGGGATCCGAGGCTGCTCGCACATTCCTGGGTTTCAGTGAGCAGCCTGTTTGAGCCAGAGGGCACCCGCCCAGTGTTTCCCTGGCAACGCAGTATAAGCCGGGCGGATCTAAAGCCGCATGTACACACACGCGCGCGCGCACACACACACACACACACGCACTTCTGCGCCAATTCCATCAGACCAATGAGGTCTCAGACGTGATCCTTGTGGGAGGGCCCAAGCCCAGCAAAATGGCGTCCTCCCTACACCACTCGCGTGCAGGCTCCACACCACAGGAACAAGAGTCCAAAACCTCCAGCCTTTGCACCAAAGGTGTTCAGTTCAGTCCGTCCCTGCAGTTCCCGGGTCTGGCTCACACAGCCACTCCCTCCACCAGGAACCAGGTAAGTGCTCACTGGCGAGCAAGCCCGGGCGCCGGCCCCACTGATTCTCCAGCTGCTCTTAGCCTCACCGAGCTGAGCAAAGAGAGTCCTTACTAATTTACTGCCAGCTATCTTAGAACTTCTCTTCCCGGGGAAGGAGCTCTGGATTGGCGAGCCTGGAGTGCGGCCGGAGGGTCTCTCCCCCAACCGGAGAAGCCTCCCACGGCTCGGGCTTCCCTCATGGGGCTCGCCCTCTCTCGTCTCCACCCGTCCTACGAGACCCGATGCGGCTTCCTCTTTAAGTTCTTCGTTTAGTGGTTCTGTTCCTCCAGTGTTCCGGGGACCTCCAGGGTTGAATGCTGTATAATTTGCTTGTAATTTTGGTGTGATCCTGGGAGGCAGTTAGCACAGCGTCTGTCTATTGTGCCATTTTACTGGAATCTGATCTGTGTGTAATTTTTTTGACTAATTCATCAGTGATGGTAATCTGGATTATCTTTCTTTTTTCTTTTGACTATTATCAAAATGCTCCTATGAACATCCCTGGGAAGTTGGTTTTTTTTGTTGTTGTTTTTTGTTGTTTTTTTTTGAAGGCAGTGTCACTGGCCCTCATATGTGGGACCCGAACCGGGGCCACTGGCTTCCCAAGCCAGTGCTTAACCACCACGCCACTCGGCCGGCCCAAAAATACTTTGTTTTTTTTTTTTTTTTTAAGGGCAGTGTCACTGGCCCTCATATATGGGATCCAAACCGGGATCACTGGCATCCCAAGCCAGCTCTTATCCACCGCACCACTCGGCTGCCTGGAAGTTTTAAATAGTATGATATTGAGGGCATGTTGCAACATACACACATAGAATAATAATACTGCATGTAATCCTGGTTTTAAAAAAGTCTCAAAATAAACGTAATAGAATGAAAAAAATTTAGGAAAAGAGACTCTAATCCCAGAGATAGGGCATGAAGATCAAATTAAACATTCCAGTATTCTAATCTGAAATGAGGTAATATGAGTAAAATATAGGCAATTATGATTGGCATCGGTAGAGTGAGCATGAACCTAAAAAAAAAATTTTTTTTAAAGTGGAAAGATTGATTTCAAACGTATCAAATATTCTTTTACTCAGCTGTAATAAAATATGGTCCTTGTTACCTTAAGAAGCTTTGAGAAGTGAGTATATAAATAAGCTCAAGAAAGGTTTACATGATACGTATAAAAATATATATTATCATGAAAGTTAAGTTTATAAGAGGAAGTCAGGACTGGCTGAGTGGCGCAGTGGTTAAGCTCTGGCTTGGGAAGCCGGTGGCCCCAGTTCAGGTCCCACATGTGAGGGCCAGTGACATTGCCCTCAAAAAAAAAAAAAAAAAAGGAAGTCAGAGCCATTTATGATATACTACTGTTAGCCTTTTAAAATCAATGTAATGGAGGTTATATAAATCTTCTTCCACAACATATGATTTACTGCTGCTGTCAAATAACAAAATACTGGGCTGAATAGAACACTGAGCTGACCTAGTGTGGCATTGCTACTGCTTTTACGTATCTCATCATTCTGTGCTATCCATTTCCTGTGAAATTAAAGAGTAACCTTGGTTGGCCCTTAAATTTTAAGGATAAATATTGATAAAAAGATTTTTAAGTTATGCTGTTTGCCTTAGTCTTTTAAATATGCATCGTCCTTTGTTATATTAATTATTATACAGCTTTCCATTATGTTCACATGTCTAGCTTTTTGTACTTTCAAAAGAGACATCTTCATGTAATCAGTGGAAAAGATAAAACTTAATTTCTTCTAGTTTTAATTTTTTTGCATTGTTATAATTATTTGTGTATATATTTATATCTTATTACAGACTCTAGAAGACCCAAATCCATTTGGATTACAGGCTTTGGTTCATCAAAATGTCATCTCTTGTGATCCACTAAATAATAAAGGAAATTCAAATCCAGTGGAAAATAGCGCAGACCAGGACATTCCATGTGTATTAAGGAGGTCATCCAGAATAAAAGTAGGCAGCAACACAGATAACATGGATAAGATAGCAGAAAAGATTTTACCAAAAATACTTGGCTGTGAAAATCAAACACATAATAACTCTTCAACTGAGAATTTCAGGTATGCTATGAAATTATATTTTTCTCCCCAGGTATTCTACAGACCTTATAGATAATTCTCTGCTTGGGACATTAGAGTCAGTATACAGTTACCCCTAAGTAAAGAACTTTAGTTTTTGTTTTTGCTTTTTTATTTTGCAGTTGCTTTTTTTAAAAACCCAACAATTTTTTTTACTTTTTTATTCTTAAGACAAAGTAATGGGAAACTTGTTATATTTCAGCATAATGCTAATTTTCTTTATTTTTTAGAATAAGTTTTAGTTAACGTACATCACCACATGGTTACAATTTTTTCTTTGGATGAGAACTTTTTAAGATTTACTTTCTTAGCAGATTTCAAATATACGATACAGTATTGTTAACTGTAGTCTCCACACTGTACATTAGATCCCCATGACTTAATATTTATCTTATAACTGGAAGTTTGTACCTTGTGACCACCTTCACCCATTTCATCCACTTCCTACCTTCCATTTTTGGCAACCACGAATCTGTTCTCTGTATCTATGAGTTTGAGTTTTAAAAAAAAATGCTATATATGCTAAATAGCTTTATGATATAAATAAAATTAATTAATTTTTATGGTTTTGCATTACAAAAGTTAATATTATTCATACCCACCCCTACAGAGAACTCTCATATACTTCCTGTAAATTGTGTCGATTACCTTCATCAGCATGTCAGTGGAAATAATCATTCATGTTGGACAAGTTACCACCTCCCGTTTCTGGCAAGGGGTTGCAGGTTCACCCAGTGAAGCCATCTGTGCGATTGGTACTGAAATCATGACTTTTGAGAAGCATCCTTTTTATAGACCAAAGAAAACCTTAATGTGTTGACCTGAACTGTGCCTTTGAAGTGTTTTAGAAAGGCATGCATTTGAGTATAGGGATGCTGAGGAATCCACAACTAAATACTTAATATGTAAATTATCCTCTCTCATATCACTTGTAATGACTGCCTACTTGTATTAATGAGCTGGGGATACAGTAAGAAACAGTGGTGTCTTTTCATGGGTAGTAGTGGCAAGCTGATTTATGATCTAAGCCTTATCCTTCTCCATCAGTTGTATCAGGCGACATGCATCTCTTTCCGCCCCTCCTCCTGCCCCCTCCATTGCTCCATAGCTAACATTTAAGCTGCAGGTACTTCTTTGCCTCCACCCAGACAGCACCACTTGGTGCTTTGTAAAAGTATTGCCCCAACCCAGTGATCCAGAAGTCGGAGTTTGGATTTTTTATTTTAGATTCCACATATAAGTGAGATCATACAGTATTTGTCTTTGTCCGACTTATTTCATTTAACATAATGCCCTCAGAGTCCATCCATGTTGTCATATTAGCACGTTTTTAAAAATGCATTCATCCATCCATAGATTGTTTCCATGTCTTGGCTATTGTTAATTACGCAGCAGTGAACATCAGGATGTAGCTATCTTTTCGAGATAGTGATTTTGTTTTCTTTGGATAAATACCCCGAAGTGGGATTTCTGGGCCATAGAGCAGTTGTTTTTTTTTTTTTTTTTTGAGGGCAGTGTCACTGGCCCTCATATGTGGGACTGAACCGGGGCCGCTGGCTTCCCAAGACAGCACTTAACCACTGCGCCACTCGGCTGGCCCTGAGCAGTTCCATTTTTAATTTTTGAGGAACCTCCATACTGTTTCCCACAGTGGCTGCACCAATTTACAGTCCCACCAGCAGTGCACAAGGTTCCCTTTCCACATCCTCAGCAACACTTGTTATTTCTTGTCTTGTTGATAACAGCTATTCTAACAGGTGTGAGGTGATATCTCTTTGTGGTTTTCATTTACATTTCCTTATGGTTATTGATATGAAGCACCTTTTTGTGTACCTCCATTGGCCATTTGATGTCTTTTTTGGAAACATGTCTTTTTAATCCTTCTCCCATTTTTAAATTAGATTCTCTTTTTTGCTATTGAGTTGTATGAGTTCTTTATTTATTTTGGATATTAACCCCATATCAGATACATGAATTACAAACATTTTTTTCCATTTGGTAGGTTGCCTTTTCATTTTGTTGATGGTTTCCCTTGTTGTGCAGAAACTTTTTGGTTTTTATGTACGAACTTGTTTATTTTTGCTTTTGTTGTCTTTGCTTTTGATGTCAAATCCAAAAAGCCATTGCCAAGATCATTGTGAAAGTGCTTGCCCTCGATGTTTTTTCCAATGAGTTTTATGGTTTCAGGTCTTACATTCAAGTCTTTAATTCATTTTGAGTTAATTTTTGTATGTGATATAGGATCGTGGTCTAGTTTCATTCTTTTGCATATGGCTATCTAGTTTTCCCAACACCATTTATAGAAGAGACTATCCTTTTGCCATTGTATATTTTTTGGCTCCTTTGTCATAAATTAATTGACCATACATGCATTGGTTTACTTCCAGGATCTCTATTCTGTTCCATTGATATATGTGTCTGTTTTTATACAACTATTTTTGCAGTTTTTGGTCAATGCCATACCACATGGCAAGTCCTTTTTTCTTGCAAAGAGCCTGCCTCTTTTCCTTAGAAGGTGAGTAGAGTGGATAGTCGCATATCAACTTGGAGAGTGAGGGCAAGAAACTGAATATGCTCACACTTGTGACTGCCCCTAAAAGAGAGAAACCCACAGGTGGCACAAAGGAAAGAGTAGAAACCATAATAATTGGCATGCCTGTCACACATTTATCTGCAGTTTACTCAGGAGCCACCTCCATATTTAAAACTGCCATGCTGCTTAACAACAGCTCAGTAAAATACCTTTGAGTTTTAAAAATTTGGTAAAATTTGGTATGATTCTCTGTGAATGTCTCTAGAGAATTTGAGAGTCATTTTAAAAACACACTTATTTTTCAAGAATGCAGGATCCTGCTTTAATGATTAAAGGTAAAAGGAAGAATATGCATTCATCCAGACTCAAGAGTGGAGAACAGATCCGGAAAAACAGAAAACTTGCAAGAAACAATGGTGAGGCATATTTTATTTCTTTAAGTAAATAACTTATGAAACATAGGATTCTGGTAATAAAAAGGATTTAGAGATTATCTCAACTTTCTCATTTTACTGATGAGGAAGGTCAGGGAGGTTAGGATTTTCCCCAGCATTGCTCATCTCATTAGTAGTATAACTGGGATTTGATCCTGACCTTCTGGTTCATTGGTTGATATTTTTTCCATACTTGTACTTTGGAGAGAATAGTTAAAAACCCTTTTAAAATTTAGATGTCTGATCTGTTTGTGGTGTGATCAACCTAAGAAATCGTACCAAGAGGAATAAATGGAGGAAAGGAGACGGTAAAATATATTATTCTTTGATGTTATTCCTATAAAATCTCAAAAAATGAACTAAAAAACTGTCAGAAAGAAACATTAAGAATCTAAAAAGACTAGTTAAAAAAATGTAAGAGGGGCAATTGGCAAAATTGAAATATGGACTATAAATTAAATGATAACGCTGTATCAATGTTAAATTTCCCTGAATTAATAATAATTTGGTTGTGTAAAAGAACATCCTTGTTTTTAGAAAATATACACTTAAGTATTAGTGAGTAATGGGACATGGTGTATACAAGTTATTCTTTATGTATATATCTGTGTGCATGTGTATGCATGGATAAAGAGGACGATAGAATGTTTAAAGTGGTGGCAAAATGTTACAATGGGTGAATCCTTTGTTAAAGTTTTACAGCTTTTTTTGAAGTCTGAAATTATTTCCAAATAAAAATTTTTTTAAAAAATTCAATAAACCAAAAGAAGACAAAGTAAATAAATGCCTTTCATATATATAAATATTACCCAGTTAGAAAATAGAAGATCCCATTTATAATGGTTGCAAAGAGAGAAAAGTATCTACTTATATACCTAATAAGAAATGTGTCATACCTATAAAAAGAGGGCTTAAGAATTCTGCTGATAGACATTAAAAAAAGACATGAATAGGGCCGGCCAAGTGGCACATTGCTTAAGAGCTGGCTTGGGATGCCAGCGGCCTGGATTCGGATCCCACATATGAGGGCCAGTGACACTGCTCTCTACAGCTAACAACAGCTTCACCTGGAGCTGGGCTGCAAGCCCCGGGGATGGTATGGGCTGCAGCCCCTGCTGCAATGGGCTGCCATAGGCTACAGTGAGTGGCCGGCAGTCAGTGTGAGCTGCTGGCAGCCAGCGTGAGCTGCCAATAGCCGCGGTGAGCGACATCCAGAGGCCAGCAAGTGATCTGCCTCACCTGGGAAGAGCACAATGACGATACCGACATGGGCCAGTGAAGCAATGTCTTCCACAACTAGACTGAAGAACAAAGGGACAGCAACTTGTCTGTTCCCCTTCCCCAGCTCCCCAACGCTGTTCCCTACCCCCAATTTCCCAATAAAATCTTTAAAAAAAAAAAGACATGAATAAATGGAAAGAAAAACCTTATTCTTGACCATAACAATTCAGTGCTGTAAGAAATTTATTTCTAAATTATTCTATAAATTCATGAGAGCTCAATCTAAAATAAATTTTGGTTAATTGTTTTATTTTGTTTTGGTTTATCAGGTTTATTAGCTATGAAAATATTATATGATACTAAATTTCAGGTGGAAAAGTAAATAATGAAAAACTAGCCAAGAAAATTCTGGAAAAGAAAAAGCAAAGGAAGAAGGGGATAGAAACCTGCTCTGCATAATATGAAAGCAATTAGAAAGTCAGAAATTAAAATAATATGGTACTGGCACAGGAATAGACAAATCAGTGAAATAGAATAAAGAGTTTAGATGTAGAAGCAAGAAACTGTGGGGGGAGTATGGCCGCAGGCATGTGATAAAGATGGCATCTCAAATTGGTGGCAAAAAGGACTAAGCACTAAATAGTGAAAAACACAAAGTTGGATCCCTATAACATCCCTTACACTAAATTTAGTTCCAGTTTGACCAAAGATTTAAATGAAAAAAAATTCTAAAACAAAACATAAGTGGATCTTTTTATAACTCTGGAAAAAGCCTTTTTTTTTTTTTTTTTTTTTTTTGAGGGCATTGTCACTGGCCCTCATATGTGGGACCGAACCGGGGCCGCTGGCTTCCCAAGCCAGTGCTTAACCACCGCACCACTGGGCCAGCTCTGAAAAAGCCTTTTTTAAAGAATGGTTCAAACTTAGAAGCCAGGAGGGAAAAGAATGATAAAATTGACTGCATACATTTTTTAAAAATTGTATGCAAAAATATCCTAAAGAAAACCAAACATCAAATACATTGTTATTATTAATATATCATATTAATAATATAACAAATTAATAAGAAATAATATAACCAGGGGCTAATTTCATTAGCATGCAAAGAGCTCTTACAGAACAGTAAGGATAGAGGATAAAAAAAAATGGATAAAGGAACATGAATAAGCAGTTCACAGAAAAAATTAGAATAAAATATAAATACCTGAAAAGATTAATATCTCACTCATGATTAAAGAAATGCAAATTAGGATTAGGAGTATCTAAATGAGGAGTTGCAGTATTTTAGGAAGCACAGTGGAGAAATGATACCTGGTATGCATAACCTGGCAAACTGTTTTAATTGTGTATTTCCTGGCTTAGAAAATCAAAACCATTATACAGATCGAGATCATACTTCTTTATTTAATTTCATGACAGTTGTTTTTAGCAAAGAATATTTAGCATTCTCTTTTCTGGTCTCGCTGGGGTTAATTTTTGTATCTTCCTTATATACCTCTTATATTTTCTCCTCATGATATTACAAGACATTTTGGTATTCTATTGCATTTTATTGGATTTAATAGCATCTAATTTTAGATCTCAATAATTTTTTCCAGTGTGCCTTTTAAGAAAATAATTTGGACCGGCTGAGTGGCTCTGTTGGTTAAGAGCACGAGCTCTGAGCAACAGGGCCACTGGTTGGATTCCCACATGGGCCAGTTAGCTGTGCCCGAGCTAAGCTGCTGCTGAACTGTCAGCAGATAGCAGGATGGCTCAGCTGGTGAGAACACGTGCTCCTATCAAGGTTGCCGGTTTGATTCCTGCGTGAGATGGTGGGCTATGCCCACCCGCAACTAAGATTGAACACCCTTGAGCTGAGCTCCCCTGAGCTGCTGATGGGTGGCTGAATGGCGATTAGACTTGGAGCTGAGCTAGTGTGCTCTCCACAACTAAGATTGAAGGACAGCAGCTTGGCTGTTCCCCTTCTCCATTTCCCCAACACTGTTCCCCTTCTCCAATTCCCCAACAAAATCTTAAAAAAAAAAAAAAAGAATCTGTTAATCTTGTATGCACTTTTCATGGGGTTTCAATCAACATAAACTACTTAGATGATTTATACCTTCTACATATATTTTCAAATTGTCTATTTCATCTTATTGCCTGTAGATGTTATAGTTGGGTTAATGGATTAAATACTTTCATAAAATACTTCTGTTCCAGAATGTTGGCTGGGTTCATCTTGTTACCTGTATTCCTCCTGATTTGCAAATAAGAATTATTATTTTTTTGTTTTCTTTTCCTTTATTTCAGAAAAACTGAAGATGAATACAATACCTCTTTCTTCTGTTAACCGGAGAAACATTTTTGGAGAGAACTTACTATATAAGGCTGCTGTGTGGAATGATATTGATCTTGTTCATCTCTGTATTAAAAAAGGTGGAAATGTTAACCAACCAAGTTATGCTGGTAAGTTGAGGTTATCCTCCATAGTTATCTTGGAAGGGGTTTGTAGTTTCAGATGAGCCACTGCTATGAAAGTATGGTGAAGTGGGCCTAAGGCAAGCCTCAAACAGAAAGCTTTCAGGTAATTTCCGACACAGGTTGCTCTTCACCATCATCTGTCTCCCAGGGAAGTGGTACAGGGTAGAGGGAGCAGAAGAGCACTGTGTTTCTCTTTAATGATTGTGCCTCCCTGAGGCCCACCAGGAGGATGGGGTGCCTGAGGCAGGCTGGCTGCCTTTGCATGGGCACTGTTACTGTGAGCCTCAACTCTGAATGGAAGAGAAATGATATAAAAAGCTGAAAGCAGCTGAGGTCAGGGGGAATGAATGATAAAATGGTAGATAGAACCATGAGGCAGAGAACAATATGTCTGCCTTATTATTTCACAGCTGTCCATCTGTAAATCTCTTTGTTCATCCATCAATCTATTTTTATGTTGATGCATTGAAAGTTGTAGACATTAGTACATTTTGCAACTAAACACCTCAACATAAAATATCATTAACTAGAATTCAATAGTTTTTGTCTCCATATTTTACAATATTATCATATAGTAAAATGGCAAATCTTAAATGTGCCATTTGATGAATTTTGACATATACAGTAAACGAAACCTCAGTCAAGAGTTACAATATTACCATCATTTGGGAAAGTTCCCTCATGCCTCTTCTCACTTATTCCCCACCCCCAACTCTCTGGAAGACACTACTGTTCTGATACTTTTCTCCATAAATTAGTTTTGCCTCCTTAATATTTCACCATGAAACATGGTGTTAGCTGTAGGTTTTTGTAGCTGCTCCTCATTATATTGAGGAATCTATTCCCAATTGGCTGGTAGTTTTTATGAGGAATGGATGCGTGGTCATGATATATGATTCATTTTATAAATTGCTGGATTCTATTTGCTAATATTATGTTAAGGATTTTTTATATCACTGTTGATAAGGATTATTGGTCTATAAATTCCTTGTAATGTTTTTGGTTTTGGTATCAGTGTTATGCAGACCTCATAAAATGAGCTACGAAGTATTCTCTCCTCTTCTGTTTTCTGGAAGAATTTGTGTAAGATTGGGGTTTGTCTTCCTTAAATGTTTGACAGAAATTAAGAGTGAAACTATCTGAGCCTGCAGTTTTCTTTGTGGGCAGATTTTGACAATAAATTAAAATTTTTTAATAGGTATGGGCTATTCAGATTGTTTCATCTTGTGTCAGTTTTGGTAAGTTGTAGTTTTGAAGGAATTTGTCCTCTTCATCTAAGTTATAGAATTTATTGGCATAAAGGTATTTATAATATTTTCCTGTTATTCTTTTAATATCTGAAGATCTTTAAGGATATTTTACCTTTCATTCCTCATAATTCTACCTCCCTCCTTTCCTCCCTTCCTTTCCTTCCTTCCTTCCTTCCTTCCTTCCTTCCTTCCTTCCTTCCTTCCTTCCTTCCTTCCTTCCTTCCTTCCTTATTCTTCCATCCTTCCTAAACTAGAAGATGATAAGATAGGTATGGGTAAACAGGAATGAGCCCTTTGGGGTTGGGGATGGGTGGCTCCAACTTCAATTTACATAACATATGCAAAGGTTGCCTATAACAAGTTTAACTGCTAGCACCGTCACCCACCCCAAGGGACAAAGTGAAACACAATAGAAGATTCCACCACAGGCCAAAGCAAATTACTTTCTGGTTAGACCTAGTTAGTTCTACTACAGCTGTCTACTCTAGACTGCTGCCACCAGCAACTCTTCTGCTGGTGTTTCTCTTCTTAAATAAGCTTTCTAACTTCTATTCCTTTTTGCCTCATGAATTCTTATAACCCATGAGTGAGCAACCAGCACAAAGAATTATCAATGTTATTAATTTTTTTCAAAGAACTAACTTTTGGCTTTAAAATTTTTCTTTATTATCTGTTTTATATTTTATTTCTACTCTTTCTCTGACTTCTATTATACTTATTTTTGGTTTTCTATGTTTCTTTTTTTTTTTAGCTTCTTAAGGTTGAAAATGAGGTCATAGATTTTTGTACCTTCTTTCCTACTGTAAGCATTTAAAACTTTAAAATTCCCTCTAAATACTGCTTTTACTGCATCCCACAAATTTTAATATATTGCATTTTCATTATCATTTAGTTTGAAATACTTTTCATTTATTATATGATTACTTCTTTGACCCCAGGATTATTATAAGTTTAATTTTTAAATATATGAGGATTATTCAGTTATCTTTCTGTTATTGACTTCTAATTTAATTCCATTGTGGTCAAAGGATACACTTTCTATGAATTTGATCCTTTTATACTTGTTGAGAATTGGTTTATTATCTAGTACATAGTCTTTCTCGGTGAATATCCCTTGTGTACTTGAATGTTAATTCTTTAGTTGTATGTAATGTCAGTTAGATGAAGCTGGTTGATAATGTTCAGAACATCTCTGTCTTTGCTGATTTTTTTGTCTAGTTGATTTATCGTTTTCTGAGGGGTATTGAAATCTTCACAATTAGGATTGTGGAGTTGTCTGTTTCTCCCTTTAATTCTGTCAATTTTTGCTTCTTATATTTTGAAGCTCTGTTATTAGGTACATACATGGTTAGAGTTGTCACGTCTTCTGATAAATTGACCTTTTAATCATTACAAAATCTCTGTCTAGGGTATCTTTAGAATTTATATATTAATATACTTCATTATATTTTTTACATTATTATAGACATCCTAGCCTTATGTTTGTTATCTGTTTGCTACATCATTTTTAGCCTTTTATTTTCAATCTATCTATGTCTTTATATTTAAAATGTATTTCTTGTAAACAGCACACAGTTTTGCTGTTTTATCCACCCTGACAATCTCTGCCTTTTAATTGGGGTAATTAGTCAATTTTCATTTAATATAAATGGTTAGATTTAGGACTACCATTTTACTAATTGTTTCTTGTGGCTTCATCTATTTTTTTGTTTCTTTTTTTGTCTGCATTATTTTGTAATGGATAGTTGTAGGGAGTACAGTATACATCTTTAATGTTTCAGTCTTCTTAAAGTTAATATTGTAATGCTTCATGTAAAAATGTATGAACATTGGACATATCTTTATGCAGCAGCTATCATATATCTTAGGTTTATATACATTATAAACCCCAAACATAATGTTACAATTTTTGCTTTAAATAACCATATGTATTTTAAGGAAATTTATAGGAAGAAAACCCTTTATTCACAATATATTTAGTATTTGTTGGTGCTCTTTATTTCTTCCTCTATGCTTTCTATTTAATACTATAAGAGAAACTCCCTCTGTAACATTTTATGGCTGTGGTTCTTAACTGGGGTGATTTTGACTCTCAGGGGACATTTGGCAGTTTCTGGAAATATTTTTAGTTGTTACAACTAAAAAAGAGGAGGTGCTACTGGCATTTGGTGGAATGCTCAGAACAACAAAGAATTATCCACCCAAAATATCAGTGCCGAGATTGAGAAACCTTTGTTTATGGAGAAGGTTCTGGAAAGAGGTAGTGAAATACACTTTTAACATGAAACATTTAGGTTTCCTTACATCAATCATATGATTTATTGAAATAAATATCTACAACTTATACCTTTGTCTCTGGTTAATAGAGAAAAATAATTTTGGATGAAGTTTTCTTGGAGCATCTTGTGGTTTGTTAGTTGAACTACTGTAAATAGTTTTATGCAAATAAGGAGAAAAGAAATATATACTTTGTAAGTAGTTGTTTGGGTGTTTTTTGCTGAGCCATCCTGCCACCTGTGGGCAGCTGAGCGGCAACTCAGCTCAGGCTGGGCATCTAACTGCTGTTGCTCAGAGCTCAGCTCACACTCTTGAGCGAGCTTTTAACCAACTAAGCCACTTGGCCGGCCCTAAGAAATATATACTTTGGAAGTGGCTTCTTTGTAGTCCTGCCGGTTGGGTTATGTTAATAGAAGTACCCTGAGCTAGAAATAAAGCTTTTCCCCCTCTTCGTGGAAACATAGCCGGCAACCAGCATTCTTTATGAGCTAATAATAATCCCTTTACAGCCCTTTTTATTTGAGGAGGGCAGAAATAGTTTTAAATATTTTATTTCTTTTGATGTTTTTCTATAACCATTGGGGATGGGAATTTGATTTGTCCCTCAGGTTTATTGAATTCACCAAATAATACAGGTTGTTTTCATGGTGCGATTATCTTGTCTCATATAATCAAAATATTTTTTAAAGAAATAACTTAGAATTAGAGCTTTTATTTTAAGGGTAAGCACAAAACATTATTAAGATGCCAAATGTAAACAAATACCATTTCCTTTTTGTATAATAGGTTGGACAGCACTTCATGAAGCTAGTGTCGGAGGATTTTATGAGACAGCGAGTGAATTGGTAAAAGGTGGCGCGGATGTAAATGTCAAAGGAAAGTACCAGATCACTCCCCTACATGATGCTGTGGTGAATAAACATTATAAGGTACTGTGATGCTTTTCTTTGTACAGCAAATGCCACATTCTGCAAATATTAAAACTCTGGGACCAAGAAATAGGAAAATAGACAGAAATTTAGTTTCAGTTCACTCTGCTAATCAACACTGAGAATTTATAATAAAATTTTACAGTGTGATGGATTTGTTGTACCTATATGGTAGTTGGCATTTTACTTGTTACTTTTAATAACTATAGCACATGTTTTGGTTATACATAGCATTTTTTAAAACTTGCACTTAGGACTTTTCGTGTATGGTGCTGTATAGGCTTTGGGAGAATGTTTCTTCTTATTAAGTGTTACACAATGATGTCCAGTTCTGATAAGAGGCAGCTTTATAGAGTCTAGTGTCACTTTCAGAGTCAGCATAAGACATGAGAACCTCTCAGGTTTAATGAACAGCCAGTACATACCAGCACAGATATACCAATGGTTAAAATACCAAAATACTGCAATTCCATGAGTTGGTTAATAATAACTGCAATAATGGTAATATTAATTAAGATTATGAATTCCAGCACACATGTTTTATCTCAGAAATCAAATATGCTCTGAACTTCCTAGATGTTTCCTGTATTACAGGGCCGAGGCACTTGCTGAAAATATCTTATTTATTTCAGTATTGGAAGTTGCTCCTGGGTTCAAAACGCACAGGCTAGGAAAGAGGGCTAATCAGCGGGGCTCAGGTAGATCTGTTCTGTGTACTTCCAGGAGAAATGCCTAGTACAGGTAGAGCTGGAAAAGGCTGCTGGGAGCTATGTGCATAGACTGATAGGGCACATTCCTTCCTAGTACAGAACAGTACTTAAATAGAGTTTAGGTTTTTTGCTTTCCTTTTATTGGATATTATCGCCCACTAGTAGGTGATCATTTCTGTACATTGTATAGAGGGGTTGTGTGGAGGGAATTCTGCCTGTGACCTAATTTAATGGCCAGAAGAAGAGCAAGTTTGGACCGGTACTGGTGTGAGCCTTCTCTCTGTCCTTTAACCCACTTCAAAGCTGGCCTCCAGCAGAGAATCCTAATGCCAAAGCCCTTCTTCCCTCTCCCCATGGCCCATCTGCTCTCCAACTTGCCAGGGCTGTGACCTTTCCTGGTCAAGAGTCCTTTCTCCCTTTGGGCAGTGTGATCCCTGAGCACTTTTTCTGTTTTTCTTTCTCACTTCTTCCTTTGCTCCACCAGATAATGTGGCTTCAGTTAATTTATGCCTCACAAACTAAAACTGTCTCCCCTATGGCCTTTGCAAATATGTAGCCTTTTCTTGTCCCTCAGTGAAATGAAAGGGACCAGAGATACAGGCCTCGCTACTTAACCACACTCCCTTGCCTTCCTCCTCTACCTGTGACTTACATGCTCCTGGCACTGTGGTATATCCTGATGGCAAGAGAAAAGAGAATGACATAGGAGTGGAAGTCCAGAGAACGGTCATGAAAATTAAAAGCTGAAACCCAGTGTGGGGGGTGGGGTGAAGTCATAGCCTGTCTTCTTTGTCCTCCTCCCCTTCTGTTCGGCTGGGGAGAGCCAATACATTACTTCACCCAGTCCCAGAGAGATTTACACAACTCTAGGTCAGTGCTGGATTGACTTAAGAACCAAAACCTTGAGAATCACAGTGGGACAGGACATTGTTTTCGAGGGTGGGGTAGGAATAGTGGGAGCATCAGATGAGGATTGAGGCTTACTTCAGGGAATCTCATAGGTGAGGCAAAGTTGATCACAAAAATGGCCTAACCTTGGGTATTGGATTGCTCCTATGCCTATGTCACGGGGTGTCTCACCTGTGAAGCTCTGAGAAGCTGATGCTGGACTCAGCACCTGCAGGATGTGAGCTTCTTAAAATAAACATTCCAGAGTTGAAAGAACTTGAATATATGATTTTACAGACATTGACTGTATACTGGAAAGATACTAAAAGATAATCTCATATTTTTTTGAAAGTGAAAAAGCCATTAAAAACCTCATATTGTATTATTTCATTTACTTGAAATATCCACAATAGTCCAAATCTATAGAGACAGAAACAAGATTAGGAATGGGAGGTAGAGCATTGGGAATGGAGAGTGACAGATCATGGTTAAAAAGTTCTTTTAAGGGGAATAAAAATGTTCCAAATTAGGTTATGGCTGCACAACCCTCTTTACTAAAAAACATTGAATTTTATTCTTTTTTTTTTTTAATTTAATTTAATTTTATTAGTTTCAGGTGTACAACACAATGCAATAGTTATATTCTTTACCCCCCAAAGTGAAAACCCCCCTCCCCCAGTTCACCACCCCACTCCCCCGCCCCATATCATACATGTCCATCACAACTCCCCTGACTCCCCTCCACAGTATACTCCACATCCCGTGACCATCCACATATTCAGTTGCATTTGGCATGCAATATTATACAACATCAGCTTCAGGTGTAAAGTACAGTGATCAAGCCTCTACTCCATCCATGAAGTGGTCTCCCTAACAAGACATGTGACTATCTGACACGCCACAAAATTTTTACAACATTATTATATTCCCCGGACTGTGTTGCATATCCCTGTGGCAATATTGTAGTTGTCTATTTATGCTGTCTAATCCCTTCCTCTTCCCCTGCATCCCCACCCCCCTCGCAACTAGCAACCCTCAGTTTTTCCTCTACATCTACGAGTCTGTTGACTTTGATCGTTCACTCAGCTCTTCAGACTCCACACACAAGTGAGATCACATGGTACCTGTCCTTCTCCGACTGACTTATTTCTCGCAACATAATAGTCTCTTCACAACATTATCAATTACATTCCCAGAACTGCCCCCATATCCCTGCGGCAACATTGTAGTCCCACATACACTGTCCAAAACCTTCCCCCTCTCCCTCTTCCCCACTCCCTCCCAGCCAGCAACCATCAGTTTTTCCTTTATATCTGCTTGATATGACTTCAATCTTCTTAAATTGTCTCTCTGGGTTAGCTTGTTTACCCCTTTCTTTTGTTTAAAAAAGCCCTTTTAACATTTCTTGCAATGCTGGCTTGGTGGTAATGAATTCCTTAAGCTTATTCTTTTCTGAGAAGCTCTTTATTTCTCCTTCAATTTTAAGTGATAGCCGTGCTGGGTAGAGCAATCTTGGTTGTAGGCCTTTATTTTGTGTCACTTTGAGTATCTCCTGCCACTCCCTTCTGGCCTGCAGAGTTTCTGTAGACAAGTCAGCTGTTAGTCTAACAGGAGTTCCTTTGTATGTAACCTGCTGTCTTTCTCTTGCAGCCTCTAGGATTCTGTCTCTGTCTTTAACCTTTGCCATTTTAACTATGATGTGTCTTAGTGTGGACCTGTTTGGGTTCAGCTTGTTTGGAACCCTCTGCACTTCCTGGGCATGTATGTTGATTTCCTTCACCAGGGTAGGGAAGTTTTCAGTCATTATTTTTTCAAATACATTTTCGACCCCTTGCTTCTTCTCTTCTCCTTCTGGTATCCCTATGATTCGAAGGTGGTTGCACTTCACCTTGTCCCATAGGGCTCTTAAACTATTTTCACCGTTTTGTATTCTTTGGTCTTTTTGCTGTGCCAACTGGGTGAGTTCTGCTATTTTATCTTCCAAATCGCTGATCCGCTCCTCTGCTTCATCTACTCTACTGGTGATTCCTTTGAGTGTGTTCTTCATTTCAGTTATTGTATTCTTTAGTTCTAACAGGTTGTTTTTTATGGTTTCCCTATCCTTCTTTATGTCCTCGCTAAGTTCCTTAAACATTCTTATCAACAGTGTTCTTAACTGTGTCTCTGAAAGGTTGGATCCCTCTGTTTCATTTGGTTCCATTTCTGGAGGTTTCTTCTGATCTTTTACTTGTGACCTGTTTCTTTGTTTCCCCATTCTGGCTGTCGCTCTGGGATTGCTTTGATGTATTAGATAGATCACCGGGAGAGCCCTGGCTGGATCACGCAGGCACACAGCTCACAGCCCAACACTCCCAGGAAAACTCCCAGTCTCAGCCTGTCCCAATCAGCCGCTCGCAGATCAGGCCAAGCAGCCCAACAACCAATCACCACCCTGGCAACTCTGCAAGCGGAGTGGGGAGAGCAGAGACCCGAGGTGGCTTGCGCACTCCCGCGTCTCATTGAGCAGCCTGTTGGAGTCGGATCACTCCCACTAGGCTTTTCCCTGGCAACGCAGCACAAGCCGAGCAGAGGGTGGGGATCCGAGGCGGCTCTTGCACTCCCGGGTCTCAGTGAGCAGCTGTTGGAGCCGGAGGGCACCCCGCCCTGCGTTTCCCTGGCAACACAGTATAAGCTGGGCGGAAGGTGGGGATCCAAGACCGCAGGCGCACGCACACGCACATGCACACACACATGCACTTCTGCGCCAATTCCACCAGACCAAATAGGTCTCAGACCTGATCCTTCGTGGGAGGGCCCAAGCCCGACAAAATGGCGTCCTCCCTACACCACTTGCGTGCAAGCTCCGCACCATGGGAACAATAGTCCAAAAACCTCTAGCCTTTGCACCGAAGTTGCTCAGTTCAGGTCGTCCCCGCAGGCTCCCGGCTCACACAGCCACTCCCTCCACTAAGAACCAGGTAAGTGCTCACCGGCGAGCAAGCCCGGTGATTCTCCAGCCGGCCCCACTGATTCTCCAGCCGCTCTTAGCCTCACCGAGCTGAGCAAAGAGAGTCCTTGCTAATTTACTGCCGGCTATATTAGAATTTCTCTTCCCGGCAAAGGAACTCTAGGCTGGTGAGCTTGGTGTGCGGCCGGAGGGTCTCTCCCCCAACCAGAGAAGCCTCTCCAACATCTGGGACCTCCCTCACGGGGTTTGCCCTCTCTTGTCTCCGCCCGTCCTAGGAGACCCGATGCGGCTTCCTCTTTAAGTTCTTCGTTTAGTGGTTCTGTTCCTCCAGTGTTCCGGGGACCTCCAGGGTTGAATGCTGTATAATTTGCTTGTAAGTTTGGTGTGATCCTGGGAGGCAGTTAGCACAGCGTCTGTCTATTGCACCATTTTACCAGAAGTTTTGAATTTTATTCTTTAAATGAATTGTGTGGCTTGTGAATTACATCTCAATAAAACTGCTAAGAATAAATAATTTTTTTTTAATGTGGAAAAGGTAGAATTTGAGAATTACAGATGATCCGCTCTGTGTGGTTCCTTCGGAAAATCTGGAACAAATTATTTAACAGATGGTGGGAGTCATTTAGATAAGAATGTAGTGATCTTTGAACATCTGTAGACATCACTAATAACAAGTCGCATCAGACAAACCTTGATTGCTCTTTTGTTAGGCTTACTTTATTAGTAGGTAAAGGAAATGGCATGACAAGTCGATGTAAGCTGTCATGATTTTTACACAGCTTTTTATTTCATGAAATGTCCTGTGCTACATGAGTGTATGAGATTAGTTGACAATGTTATTGGGATTCACATACACTGAAAAAATATTCCTCAGACCTGGTGATTATTCATTCCATGTGTGTCTGGAGTGAGCTCTCTTATGAAGTTTGATGATATTCTATTACACTCTAAAGAGTCAAACTGCCTCTACAGGCTAGAACATGGACTGTCTTTTGTTGTTGGGAGTATTTTTAAGAAATCCCAGGGCTGGCCGAGTGGCACGGTGGTTAAGCGCTGGCTTGGGAAGCCAGCGGCCCTGGTTCAGTCCCACATATGAGGACCAGTGACACTGCCCTCAAAAAAAAAAAAAAAAAAAGAAAGAAATCCCAGACATCATACCATTTTACCCACAAATGCTTGAGCCTACATCTCTAATGGGTAAGGCCCTTTTTTTCACACCCACAATATTATTTCACATAATAAAAATGAACTTTCTTAATACCATTTAATATCCAGGTTATCTAAAAAAAAATAAATGTGTTTTTATAGCAAGTTTTTGTTTGAATCAGGATCCGTCAAGGTCCATATAGTTCATATGTTTGTTGTATCTCTTAAATATTTTAAAATCTTAACAGAATTTTTTAAATTCTGGATTTGGGTATTTTTATCTTTGTGGTGTTGTATAGCTTGTTTTTTAATTGTATTTTCTGTAAATGGATGTTTTAATGGAAAATCTATTTAGAGACCACAATCTGGGTGGTAGGTGTGCTCACTACTATTGAATGTCATTGCTTTTAGGCATTTTAAGTGAAATACATACTTTTACAAAGAAAAACAAATGATGAGTTTATACTGATATTTCTATTTCAAACTTAATATTTAGATTTATACTGAACTTTGATTTTATACTTGTGTCTTTTTTCTCTTATGCTAAACATTTGTTTCTTAATACATTAATTTACTTATTTCTTTATTGCACAGTAAACTTACAATATTACTACTAGTGAAGTTTTTTTCTAGTTTTTTTGTTTATATCCCATTAAGGATGTATAGTCAAAATATTGTCTTTTTCAGTACTTGAAGGAATTTCCTTCTCTGTCCTACTGGCTTCTTACACAGGATTCTAGAAGGAGGAAAGTACTTAATTCAATAGTAGGATTAAAGGTGAAAATCCATGGGCAAGCTTTAAGTAGAAGTGTGTTTTCTTAAGGGGCATACTGTTTGATGAGCTAAATTAGTGGGGAGTGTAATGCCACCCACTTACTGAAATTGCTCTGCTTGTTCCAGTTAACAACTTGTGTTGGCTTTAAAATATGCCCACAAATTCTTTGACACTCCTCCCTTCCAAAGGTGAAGGCTGATTCCCCTCCCCAGGAGTGGGGGCAGTAGTTTCAGTAACTTATAACAAATAGGATATGGCAGAAGTGACAATATGTGATTTTTGAGTCTAGGTTAAAAGGTATGATAGCTTCTTTCCTGGTTCATTAACTCTCGGGAAAGCCAGATGTCATGTCGTGTGGGCTCAAGCAGCTCTGTGGGGAGTCCACATGGCCTTCTTCCCGCAGCCAGGTGAGGGAGCCGTCTTAGAAACAGGTCCTCCAGCCCCAGGCAAGCTTTCAGATGATTGCATCTCCAGCCAACCTCTTTTTTTTTTTTTTTAAAGATTTTATTGGGGAATTGGGGGAGGGAAACAGCGTTGGGGAATCGGGGCAGGGGAACAGACAAGTTGCTGTCTCCCCGTTCTTCAGTTTAGTTGCGGAGGATGTTGCTTCACTGCTGGTATCGTCATTGCGCTCTTCCCGGACGAGGCAGAACAGTCGCCGGCCTCCGGATGTCGCTCACCGCGGCTATTGGCAGCTCACTCTTGGCTGCCAGCCACTCACGCTGGCTGCGGGCCACTCACTGCAGCCCACGGCAGCCCACTGCAGCAGGGGCTGCAGCCCACACCATCACCGGGGCTCGCACAGCCCAGCTCCAGGTGGAGCCGCTGCCAGCTGTAGAGGGCAGTGTCACTGGCCCTCATGTGGGATCCGAACCGGGGCCGCTGGCATCCCAAAACCAGCGCCCAACCAATGCGCCACTCGGCCGGCCCTCCAGCCAACCTCTTGACTACGACCTCATAAGAAACCCTGAGACAGAACCACCCACCTACAGTACTTGCAAGTTCCTGACCCACAGAAACAATCAGATTATAGATATTTATTATTGTTTTGTGCCACCAAGCTTTGGGGTAATTTGTTAGGTAGCAACAGATAACTAATACAGAACCTAAATGTAGGGAAACCTAAGGAAAGTCATTTATTCACTGCCTTTTGATGAAAAGAGAGATTTTTTTTCTGTTAGAGGGTATGTGTGTGTGTGTGTGTGTGTGTGTGTGTGTGTGTGTGTGTGTATATATATATATATATATATATATATAAAACCTCCAGCCATATATAATGTATATATTATAAGTAGAATTCCACATTCCGAATATTAGCCTGCAGGGCGGAATTGGTAAACATGAATAGTTGGTGAAGCAGTGTATTCATTATCGAAAACGGACTGCCAGAGTAATGTGTCCACTCCCTTGCAATTTCCTAGCCCCGGTTTCCAGAAAAGTGAAGCTCTTGCCCTGGTATTTTTTCTCACAGTCCTTGATCCTGGTCACTCTCATACTGTATGGTTTATTATTTGACACAAAACCTCCAGAGATAAACAACACAGCTCTTTTGGCAACCCTTTACAGTACCACCTTTCCTGAAGGAAAGTAGTACTCTGTATTTTTTTTGTTAAACAAAATGTGAAGATCCAGGCATAAATTCTTTATCTCCTTGTACATGGCTTGTATATGAATTATAGATTTAATTGCATCTACGATTACTTTTAATTCCTCTATCTAACATTAAAGTCCCATAATAAAGTAATTATTAGGTTGATGATAACCAGAATTAACAGGTTGCTGAGTCTTACTAATTTTTTTTTTTTTTTAAGATTTTATTGGGGAATTGGTGGAGGGGAACAGCGTTGGGGAATTGGGGAAGGGGAACAGACAAGTTGCTGTCTTTTTGTTCTTCAGTTTAGTTGCGAAGGATGTTGCTTGACTGTTGGTATCGTCATTGCGCTCTTCCCGGATGAGGCAGATCGGTCGCTGGCCTCTGGATGTCGCTCACCGCGGCTATTGGCAGCTCACGCTTGGCTGCCAGCCGCTCACGCTGGCTGCGGGCCACTCACTGTAGCCTATGGCAGCCCACTGCAGCAGGGGCTGCAGCCCACACCATCACCGGGGCTCGCACAACCCAGCTCCAGGTGGAGCTGTTGTTAGCTGTAGAGGGCAGTGTCACTGGCCCTCATGTGGGATCTGAACCGGGGCCGCTGACATCCCAAAACCAGCGCTTAACCAATGCGCCACTTGGCCGGCCCGAGTCTTACTAATTTTTAAAGTATTTGGCTCATGTTGCCCCTGTGTGTGGTGGTCCATTTTTCTCTCCTAAAATGCTTTGTTATAAAAGGAAAACTGCACATATATTTAATTTTCAGGTTCATATAACTTAAAGAAATTAAGATCCTTTCTCTCATTCTAGACATTAATGTGGAAATTTAGGTTTCTTTTAATGTAATGTTACTTAAAGCCTTCCTACCACGTCCTCTCTGATCTACATTCATTCTTTTATTAAATAACATTTATTGAATATTTGCTCTGTGCCAGACACTGAGATAGGCACTGGTACCATAAAGATGATTTAGACATAATTCTGTAGCAAAAGCTTAGACGCAACTTAAACATCTATCAATAGGGTACTGGTTAAATAAATTATAGGACATTCATATAGTATATTCAATAGTAGACTATTATTATTCAGCTGCTAAAAAGAATGAGAAAGCTAAGTCTGTATTGATATGGAACAATCTCCAGGGTCTGTTGTTGGGAGGTGGGGATAAACAGGGCAAGATACAGGGCCAGCAGAGTGGCGCATTGGTTAAAAGCTGGTTTTGGGATGCCAGCGGCCCCGGTTCAGATCCCACATATGAGGGCCAGTGACACTGCCCTTTACAGCTAACAACACCTCCACCTGGAGCTGGGCTGCGCGAGCCCCGGCGACCGTGTAGGCTGCAGCCCCTGCTGCAGTGGGCTGCCATAAGCTACAGTGAGTGGCCGGCAGCCAGCGTGAGTTGCCAATAGCCGCAGTGAGCGACCATCCAGAGGCCGATGACTGATCTGCCTCATCCAGGAAGAGTGCAATGACGATACCAACATGGGCCAGTGAAGCAATGTCCTCCACAACTAGACTGAAGAACAAAAAGGCAGCAACTTGTCTGTTCCCCTTCCCTGGTTCCCCAATGCTGTTCCCCTCCCCCAATTCCACAATAAAATCTTAAAAAAAAAAAAAAAAGAGGGCAAGATACAGAGAAATGTATATAGTATATGATGACTTGTATAAGAAAAACTTTATATACATATGTATGTATACTCGGACACATATATACCTATTGGACTAGACTAACTTTGGGAAAGTTCAGAAGAAACTATATATAACCAGGGCTGACTTAAGAAAACATAATTAGATAACTGGAGGACAAGGGTAGAGTAGGGAAACTTATTTTTTATTGTATACTTTTGTGAGCCTTCTATATTTTGAATTATATTAATTAGTTTTCTATTCAAAAATAATAAATTGATTTTAAAAGAAAAACAGTCTCACCCTCAAAAAACTTAAGCATACAGGAGAGACAGATACATAGTAAAAAGATATATAATAAGTATAATATAGAGCATATTCGGCTCTTGGTAAAATGTATACATGAAAGAGGTTGTTTTTCTCTAGGGCAGCAGTAGATGGGGGGCAGGGAGAGCCTCACAGAGGAGTTTACTTGGGGAGTAGGAACAGGTTAAGGATTGGCCAGTTTCTCCCTGATACTCTGAGGAGCAGCAACACAGGTATACATAGAAGACATAACTATCTCCTGGAATCTGTTACACTAACATTTACTACTACAGAACCCAATCCTAATTCTTTGTATATATGTGCTAGTCCCATTTCACCAGAAGCTCAACTACAAATATTTCCCTCCCTTTCTTTCTTTCTTTCCTTTTTTTTTTTTTTTTTTTTTTTTGTAAGAAAAGGGATATATATTTCCACAAATGATGATTCAGTAGCAATTACATTAATTTTTTTTATTGGGCAAGATGTTAGAGGTAAACCCAAGCTCCATATTGTTGATAGAAATAATTGATGTTGCTTAGAGTTGTATGCTAGCACACATTTACAGTAATGTACCTTTTGTCTGGGTTCCCTCACGCGAACCATCTTCCTCTAGGTGGCAGAGTTACTTCTTTTGAATGGAGCTGATCCGTTATTTAGAAGTGACAATGGAAAGTGTGCTTTGGATGAGGCCAAAGATGCATATATGAAGCGTCTTCTTGAGAGATACGTCCCTCAACATCAAAAACACCTTATTTCAGGTAAGATTAAACTGCCTTGTTCATCATGTCAGTAGAAAGTTACAGAAATTGAATTTAGAATTATAGAAATTAAATTCATTTTTGTCATAAACTGAGAAAATCCATTCAGTGATGTCCTTGCTCCATTCCTGCACACCGACTTGTTTGCAAATGCACATATTTGAAGGACTCTAAAAGAACAAAGAAAGGTAATAGGAAATGTACCTTTCCCCAGATTGTACATTGCAAACAGGAAAACTTTATTATAAAGTTCTGTCCACCCCTCCCCCCACCATAAGCCTTTGGGTGTTGTGATGTAAATTATATTTGGCTATATCTTTTTCAGTGACTATGGCCAATATTGTGTATTTCCATTCCTTAAGAATCTTTTCTTATCGCTATACTTTCTGCCCTCTCATCCACGACACTATTAAATTGAACTATAAGAAAAACTCGATCTGCAATTGTCAATAAAAATATTATATAGAAATAATTTTAGGGCTGGCCGAATGGCTCAGTTGGTTAAGAGCTCACTCAAGAGTGTGAGCTGAGCTCTGAGCAACAGCAGTTCAATGCCCAGCCCGAGCTGAATAGCCACTGAGCTGCCAACAGGTAGCAGGAGGGATCAGCTAAAAAAAAAAAAAAAAAAAAAAGAATAATTTAAATGCATGGCATATTCTTTATGTTCTCCTTAATGCATATGTTAGATTTTTTTGGTAAGAAAAATATTTTCCAGGAGTCACCCTACCAGGCATGGTTCCAAAGAGAATGTGGAAGCAAGAAAGGGGCTTTTATTTCCTCTCAGTTTTAAGACTCTATATGTGCTAGTATCACCAACGTCATTAACAGCATTCCTCTGTTCAAAACCCTGCAGTGGCTCTCCATTTAATCTGGAATGGCCTACCAGCGCCTGTATCAGCCGGCCACCCTGCCAGTTAACCTCATCTCCTACCACTGTCACTTCTCTCTACTTCTGTCACTTGACATCAGTCACACCGGCCTCCTTGCTGTTCCTCAGATGTGCCTCCCCCACCTCCTTCAAGTCTTAGTTCAAATGTCATCTTTTCAGTGAGATCTATACCACCCTCTTTAATATTGCAAACTGCCTCCTTCCTACCTTCACTGCATTAGTTATCTCTTACTATATTAAGAATTGCTCCAAAACTTAGCATCTTAAAATAGCAAACATCTTTCACAGTTTCTGAAGCTTAGAAATCTGGGAGCAGTTTAGTTGAGTGGTTCTGTATCTGGGCCTCTCACAGGTTACAGTCAAACTATCAGGATTGCTGTCATCTCAAGGCTCAACAGGGCAGGAAAATCCACTTTCAAGCTCACTCACATGATTCTTGTCAGGCCTTAGTTCCTTGCTAGTTGTCAGCTGGTGGCTTCCGTTACTTGCTAGAAGAGCTTGTCCATAGACCTGGCAGGTGGCTCAGAGCAAATGATCCAAGGGAGAAAGAATGCACCCAAGACAAAAGCCGCAGGCTTTTATAATCTATCTTGGAACTTGAATCACTTCTGCCATATTCTATTTGTTGAAGTGAGTCACTAAGTCTGTCCCACACTTGGGAGCAGAATTAAGATTCACCTTTAGAAAGGAAGAGCATCAAAAATTTTATGAATGTGTTTTTAGAACTGCCACACACTAATCACTCTTACCCTACTCTTATTTATCCTTTTCCCATAGCACTTAATACCTTCTTACACATAGGACAATTTGCTTGTTTTTTACGTTTGGTCTTCCGCCACCAGAACCTAATCTCCATGAAGGAAATGCTTTGTCTAAGTAATGAATACTAACGTGCTACTATGTACATAGTAGGCATTCAGTGAATATTTGTTGAATAAACAGTGTGTCAGTTCTTCAAAAACAAAACAAATTCTTTCCATTCAAGAGATGTATATGTACTTTATTCACTTTTATTAAACTATATTTTAATAAAAATTTTCCTAAGAGGTAATTGTTTGAATGTCATTGACTAAAGACTAAGACCTGGTACAAAATACCCTACTTTTATGATAAAGAAATAACTTCATTGATAATTAAGGCCACCAAGAGGCAATTAATAAATAGTTCTTTAGAGCAAAGACTTCTTTCTGGTAGCCCAGTCTCACTGGAAGCTAAGAGGGACAGACTGAACCTTCTTAAGCAAGCATATTAGGAAATGATGGTAATTCAATCAATTATGAAATAATTTTTTTGCCTCATAAAAGTAGCTTTCACACAGTTAATATCTGGGTATTTCTGTGGGGAATATAAAAATAGCAAGTCCAGTACCCATCTTTAACATTATTTTGGGGGGGTGTTTTGCTTTTCCCACAGAAATGTTGTTAGGCCTTTCAGGATAGTATTTGGTTTCCAATAAATATGGAAATTATAGGACTGTTATACATTCCAATTTTAATAGAAAATGTTTATGTAATTTCACTTGGTTTTCTCATGGCAGAGGACTTGTTTTAGAAGTCTAGAGTCTGACCACTGGTGGCTGTTTTCTTTGATTTTCTCTTTTTGTTTACAGTTCAGAAGAATAGCAGTGACCCATTAGACACAGAGGATGCACACCAGCACAAGGTATATCTCTGTTTAGCAATAAACATTTTAATGGAATGTACCTGCCGGTTATTTTATACATCACCAGAGGGGAAAGAAAGACTGCTGAAGCGTGCCATCAGGAACAGTGACTTCACCTGGGCTGTTAAGACACGGGAATAATTGCATGAGAATAAGAGGGTTCTAGGCTGTTAATCTGAGAAGCAACTGAGTAAATGTAGCGTATCTGGGAACACTAATATATTGGTACATATCCTCTTTCTCCCCCCTTCATGGAGCCATCAGGTTTATCAATCATGTCAATTTCCTCTGGTCTTAACACAGTGCAAGAGTCAAAGGTGTCAATCCATCTCTCCAAACTGTACATGGTGGGCGATTACTCTTCATCTGGTGCTTGGGTTGTGGTGGGTGAGAGGCAGCAGTGTCCCTGTTTTACTCTTAGCAGCCCACAGTAATCTTGCCATACAGACCAATTTGGGAGCATATCTGTCTTCTTGTTTTCAAATCCCTTCTTCTGCTGCCCTACCTATAGTCTCTCACAGATACCAAAGGAAGAAACTTTCTTTTTTTTTTTTTTTTTTTTTGAGGGCAGTGTCACTGGCCCTCATATATGGGATCCGAACTGGGGCCGCTGGCTTCTAAGCCAGCACTTAACCACCGCGCCACTTGGCCGGCCCCAAAGATCTCCAGGTTTTTTTGTTTTGTTTTCTTTTTGAGGGCAGTGTCACTGGCCCTCACATGTAGGACCCGAACCGGGACCGCCGGCTTCCCAAGCCACCGCGCCACTCGGCCGGCCCATAATTTTTTTTTTTCTTTTTTTAGCTGAGCCATCCTGCCACCTGTTGGCAGCTCAACGGCAACTCAGCTTGGGCTGGCATCGAACCGCTGTTGCTCAGAGCTCAGCTCGTACTCTTGAGTGAGCTCTTAACCAACTGAGCCACTCGGCTGGCCCGAAACTTTCTTAATTCTAGCTCTGTCTGTATAACAATTGGGAGAGGAGAGTGTTTCTAAAGCATTCTTGTAAAGTAAGGAAATTTTTATATGATTATTTCAAGGACCTATAAAAATCAAGTAGATTAAAAATTTTAAATTATATTCAGTAAGATTGATAGTGCTAAAATACTGGCAAAAAGAAATTAAAATGTACAGCAGGAAAGAAAGATTAGTACACGTACTGAGTCCGAGTCTCTTACAATTTGTCCTGATAGTCTGCTTTTCTGAAATATCAGGTTGGATATATCACAGCATGCCTGTGGTTAGATCAAATTATAAAACTAAATAGAATAATAGTTTGATTTATGAATAATCCAGAATGAATCGAGTGTAGAACTACAGCTGAAAATTAAAGCCTAACTATATATTTTGTTTCTATAGAAACCAAAATTCAGTTCTAAAAATTCCTTTGAGTTTGTTTGTGATGAACATTCCAACAGACAGAAGCCAGAACATGTAAAAGTTGATGAAAGAAGCAACGAGGGTTTATTTATAAAGAAAGAAGATATATATGAAGATTACCAAAAAGATTCCATAAACATGAAATTTGGTAAATTCAAGCGTAAACAATCAACTCGTAACCAAATATATTCTACAGGACTCAGAAAGGACAATCTCCGTAATGTCAAAACTCCCAGCACAAATATGTCTAAATATAAAGGAAGAAGAAATGCACAACATAAAGGGACTCAAATGGATAATGCAATCCAAAAAAGCTATCCAAGAAAGACAGCAGCTGTCTCTTCTTCCAGAAGAATAAACAAATTGGTTCCTCAGCAGCAACATAGTCTCCACACCCTTGACGACCTCCAAGAAGCAGCATGTGAACCTTTTAGCCCAGGTCTGTCAAGCCTGAAAAATGAATTAGATAACAGTATTGAGGCTTGTTCGGTTCCCAAAAAGACATATACACAGAGCCCGAATTTATCAGATAATCAAGAAATAAAATTCTTGGAATTAGAATCCGTTGACCAAGCTAAAACTGTTACTTTCTCAGGACCTTCTTTACATAAAGAAATCAAGTTACCAGCTGTTACAACAGATCAGCAGCCTCATACGCACCAAGAACAACAGCACATTAGCCCTTATAAATCTCCTGAAAACAATGACTCTAGTGAAAAAACAGAGAGCCTTAATCAGTGGGAAAATTATAATAATGATGATCATGGTGATTGCTGTACCTTTGAGAAGACTGTAACATCTAAAAAGGTGATAAGTTCTACAGGTTGCAAAAAGTGCTATAATTATGAAAAGAACATAGCAAATAGAGAAGAAATGGATTTTCAACAATTCTTACCTTCTGAAGACCATTTTTCACAGGAAGAGAAGTCAAAATCAGGCAGCCTAAGCATACTTTCACAACAGGAAGCTGTTCATTTTTCTAATTCAGATAATATAGCAGCTTCTGAACCACATGTTGCAAATTATGAACAGTGGATATATGGAACTTCTTTTGATCACCCACCTGAGCATAATTCCCTGGCTTGTACAAGAACACTTTCAACACAGGAAGTTTCCGAGTTGAATAGTCATGTGGAGCAATTCAAAAGGCCTCAGGATTGTAGCCCCAGAGCACCAACTCCTTTAATGAGTCAAACAGAAACACATATTGTGGGAAAGGAGAATAAGAAAGAAGGCACTGAAAGGAATTACACTGACAAAGGCCAAAACCCAAGCTCTTCAAATAGGCTTTTATCCACAGTTGTTCATTCTCAAGTAACAAAAATAACTCAAGTTGGAAAAAGGAGACAACACCTTCCAGAAAGTGAAGTCATACATAATACAGATTTTTATTCTGCTGACAATATGAATAAAGAATTTACTAACATCTCACAACTTAGTCAAAGACAAGAGAAGGAAATTTCTCACCAACAAGGTATTAGTAGCATTGCTTGATTTGTACATATTTTCTATAGATATTTTATAGAAATTTCCAACTGAATTTCACTCAACCTATGTTCAAACTGACAAGAATGAGGACATGTGGGCCATAATTTTGGGATGCTGTTAATTAAGTAATAGTGTTTACTTTGAAAGTCAAACCATTATTATCAAAAGTGGTTGCTAAATTGATATTGACAAAGTTAATAAACAGCATTTCTGTCAATTTTTTATGTCTATTTTTAGTATACTATAGACTTTTCTTAGCATCAGAAACCTAACAGGAAACTGTTTTTACATTTTTTACAACAGGAAATTGTTATCTCCATTGATTTCAACAATTCACTGTATTCCTATCGGGGTTTCATCCAGCAAGCTCTTTTACATTTGTTATGTAAAAACATTTTTAAAGGCTTTTATTTCCTTTAAAACAACAACAACAACAACAACAAACCAACTAGGAACAGAAACTTTAAACAGTTACATGATTAGACTCTGCTAGTGTAACCAGTAAGGAGAACTACCACACTGATAAGTGCAAATGTTTGCTTTTCAGATGAGGAATTAACTAATAATATTAACAGAGATGAAAGCACTGTAAGAAATTGTGAGGAGGAAAAAGAAAAAACAGAGTCAGAAATTCACATACCTACTAATATCCAAGAACACAAATCTCATAATTTCAGGAAAAGACAAAATTTCTTGAAAGCTGCCTCCAGCAAAGGTTCGTATTCCTATACTTTATAGGTAAAAGTGTGCATGATCAAGACCAGCAATCCACTCTACTTCAGAGAATTTCTTAACTGTCATATTTACTGTTTATTTTTTTAGTCATTCACTAGTTTATAAGATTATTTCATCTATATTTTTCAGATGGTCTTACTGTAAAGCACTACTTGAGAATCTGTTAGTCTTCAGATATATTCTTATCATATTTTTGCCTCTGGTTTCTAATTTGTTACATTAGAGGAGATAAGATAAACAGCAGAGACAGCAAGAATATTGAGTGGGGATAGCAGGAGTGAATTCTGTCAGATCTCTTAGATCCTTCCACTGAGGTTTTTTTGTTTTATTTTTGTATTTTTTAAGATTTTATTGGGGAATTGGGGAAGGGGAACAGTCAAGTTGCTATCCTTCAGTCTTAGTTGTGGAGGGTACAGCTAGCTCAGTTCCAAGTCCAGTTGCCATCTGGTAGCCCAGCAGCAGTTTGCGCCTCTCAGCTCAAGGTGCCACGTTCAGTCTTAGTTGTAGGTGGGTGTGGCCTACCATCCCTTGGGGGAGTCAAACCGGAAACCTTGTTGCTAAGAGCCCATGCTCTAACCTCTGAGCCATCCGGCTGCTTGTAGGAAGCTCAGGGCAGTTCATCTCAAGGTACGGTGTTCAATCTTAGTTCTGAGTGGGCATAGCCCACCATCCCATATGGGAGTCAAACTGGCAATCTTGTTAGGAGCACATGCTTTCACCAGCTGAGCCATCCTGCCACCTGTTGGCAGCTCAGCTGCAGCTCAGCTTGGGCACAACTCACTAGCCGATATGGGAATCAAACAGGCGACCCCTTTGCCCAGAGCTCGCACTCTTTTTTGTTTTGCTTTGTTTTTGTTTTTTGAGGGCAGTGTCACTGGCCCTCATATGTGGGACCTGAACCGGGGCCACTGGCATCCCAAGGCAGCTCTTAACCAATGCACCACTCGGCCGGCCCACAGAACTCGCACTCTTAACCAACTGAGCCACCCGGCCGGCACCCACTGAGCTTTTTTAACATAAAGGAAATTAAAGAAGCAGAGCCACTAGTTTCTTTGTGTCGTATGAATGAACTGTGTGTGTTTGGCAGTATGGATAAGATAACTTGCCCTTTGATACTTCTTGGGTCTAGTTCTGTGGTTAACAACAGGCTGGACCACTTCGAGTTAAATATTAAGCACTGAAAAATTGGTTTGTCTACTGTCTAGTAAGAGATAGGAAAGAAACTGGATTAGGCATTCCCTGTGAACCTTCTCCCATTGTCCCCCTCTCATGTAAACTGAAGACCTCCTGTAGTGAGTTGAATGGTAGACCCCAAAACATATGTCCATATCCTAAGCCCTGGAACCTGTGATATTATCTTGTCTAAAAGCATGACTATTACCTTATTTAGAAAAGGAAACTTTGTAGATGTAAGTTAAGGATCTTGAGCCGACAAGATCATCCTGGATTGTTTGGATGAGCCCTGAGTCTAATGACAAGTGTCCTTAGAAAAGCAGGGGGAGATTTGAGACACACAGAAGAAGAGAAGAGGGTATGAAGACAGAGGCAGAGGAGCAAGGTAGCCAAAAGCCAGGGAAGCCAAGGAATGCTGATATCCATCAGAAATTGGAAGAGTCAAGGAAGGATTCTTCCTTAGAACTTTCAGAGTGCAGCCTGCAGACACACTTCTCATCTCCAGGACTATGAGATAATAAATGTCTATTGTGTTTCATTTTTTTTAGATTTTTTATTGGAGAATTGGGGGAGGGGAACAGCACTGGGGAATCGGGGAAAGGTAACAGACAAGTTGCTGTCCTTTTGTTCTTCAGTCTACTTGTGGAGGATGTTGCTTCACTGGCCCATGTTGGTATTGTGATCATTGTGCTCTTCCCGGCTGAGGCAGCTCGGTCGCCGACCGACCGTTGGACAGCTGCTCGTGGCAGCTCACCGCAGCTCATGCTGGCTGCCTGCCACTCATCGTAGCCTATGGCAGCCCCACTGCAGCCTATGCCGTTGCCAGTGAATCACAGCAGCCCAGCTCCAGGTTGAACTGTTGTTCACCATACTAGCTTTAAAGGGTGCAGCCTCAGTGGCCCATGTGGGAATCGAATTGGCGGCCCTGCTGCTCAGAACTTGTTCTCTTAAGCCAACTCTTAACTAATGAGCCACTTGGCTGGCGCCATTTTTTTTTTTTAAGAACACAGTGCTTAAATAAGTAAACATTTGCTTGATTGAATTAATAAATTAATTGAACTGCCCAAGAGGAGAGAATTCCAAATACTGACATCTGGTAATTACCTAACACAAAGGCTAGTTTACCTCTTGATCACCCAGGGGTGAATTTAACCAAGCCCCAGAGCTCTGCTGCACTCCCCCCACCCTCCACAGATTTCCAGTCAGCATTTTAGTTTCTCTTGCTGATATCCAGAAATGAACAGATAGCCAAAAATCAACAAATATTTGTAGAAAATCCACTATAAAAGAGACATCAAGGTGATCTAAACAGACTAAAGGAACCCAGAAGAGACAAAAATAATGCAAGAATCAGAATATATCTAAAACTTTTTTTTTAAAGGCACAGGAAAGAAGAAACAGAACAAACAGAGAGCCCTTAGATGTTAAAAATATAATAGCAGAATATTAAAAAATACGTAGATATCTATAGCAGGTTTGGAAATTAAACCTTTCCAAGTCTTCTATAAAGAATAAAAATAGGGCCAGCCGAGTGGCTCAGTTGGTTAAGAGTTGGCTTAAGAGTGCGAGCTCTGAGCAACAGGGCCGCCAGTTCAATTTCCACATGGGCCAGTGAACACTGCGCCCAAGCTGAGCTGTCGCTGAGCTGCCAACAAGTGGCAGGATGGCTCAGCTGGTATAACAACATGATTGCCTGTTCGATGGTGGGCTACGCCTACCTGCAACTGAGACTGAACTGGGCACCTTGAGCTGAGCTGTCGCCTGGATGGCTCAGTGGATAGAGCGTGCGCTCTTAACAACAAGGCTGCTGGTTCAACTCCTGCATGGGATGGTGGCTACATCCACCCGCTACTAAGACTGTACATAGCACCTTGAGCTCAGAGGCCTTGAGCTGCCAACGGGAAGCCAGATGGCGACCAGCACCCTCCACAATGAAGATTGAAGAACAGCAACTTGACCGGGCCCCCTTTCCCAATTCCTCAACACTGTTCCCTTCCCCCAAGTCACCAATAAAATCTTTAAAAAAAAAAAAAGTAAAAATAGAGAAACTAGAAAATAAAGAGAGAAAAGATAAGAAAATTAGAAAATCATTCCAGGATATCTTGAGAGAACAGTGAAAATAAGAAAGAAAATCATTTAAGAAATAATACAAGAAATGAAGGGCAGAAGTTTCCAGATTGAAAGGGCCCATGAAGTATCCAGTACAATAAACAAGACATCTCATGTGAAATTTCAGAACAAAGATAAAGAGAAGATACTAAAAGCTTCTAGAGAGGAAGAAACAGCTCACATACAAAAGAACAGAGAGCTGAGTATTTCTTTTTTTTTTTTAATTTTTTTTTTTAGAGGGCAGTGTCACTGACCCTCACACGTGGGACCCAAACCGGGGCCGCCGGCCTCCCAAGCAAGCTCCTAACCACCACACCACTCGGCCGGCCCTGAGTATTTCTTAATAGCATTATATTTTCTTAATAAGTAAATAATATAGTAAAACTTTGGATTGCGAGTGACTTGGTTTGCGAATGTTTTGCAAGACAAGCAAACATTTCTAATACATTTTAACATGAAACGAGCAATGTCTTACAATGTGAGTAGTTTGCTTCTGAAACGAATTATGCTTGCAAACCAAGGTATTACTGTACTTTATTAAATAGAAAATATAATGCTATTAAGAAATACTCAGCTTTAACTACAATGGACTTTATAAAGAATTTTATAGTGTGAGTCTCATTTGCTTTCTTTCCAGCTTCTGCCAGATTTTATTTTCAAATTTCAGTTAAATGCTGTAGAAATTTATGACAACAGTAACATTGAGCAGTTTTTGAGTTTTTGCCCCAAAATGTTTATTGTATGGCTACCTGCTTTGCTGCAATCACCAGGACACAGTGAGATTTGTATCACAGTAAAAATTACTGGGAGATATTTTTCAATTCAAACTTGCAATCTGCAAACCTACCATCTTAGACATTTTATCACTTTAAAATATATTCTATATATAATATGAAATTTATATATTACTACATATATGTAATATGTTTTTATTCTTCCAATATATAATTTCTGAGTGCAAATGTCTAAAGAGCAATATGTTTTTGTCTGGATGTCAATGGGAGATAAACATGAGGCTATCAGTCTTCCCTGTGATTCATATAACCAAAGGATCCATCTGTTAGAGAGTAATCCTTTAATCTTTTTTATGTCTTGCCCTGAAATTATATGCCTGGCTGCTAGCATTTAGAAGATTGGTCAGAGTAAGAGTCCAATGATTTAATGCCATGTTTCCTCAAACCTTATCTTGCATCAGACTCACCTGGAAAGCCCATTAAAATACAGATTCCTAAATCAGGAATTCTGATTCAGTAGGTGTATTAGTTATCTATTAGTGCATAACAAATTATCACAAACTTAGTAGTTTCAAACAACATACCTTTATTATCTTAATAGTTTCTGTAGGTCAGGAATTAGGCATGGATTAGCCAGGTCCTCTGCTCAGGATCTTTCCCAGGCTACAATCAAAGTGTTGGCCAGCACTGGGGTCTCATCTGAAGGCTCAACTAGGGAAGGATCCACTTTCAAGCTCAGGGGATTGTTGGCAGAATTCAGTTCCTTGAGGGTTGTGGCCATCCTGTGGTTATCCTTAGTTTCTGGCTGCGTGAGCTCTTTCAAGGTAGCCATGTGCTTCATGCAAGCCGAAGGCAGTGGAGCAAGTCTACTAGCAAGACAGAAAAATGTTATGATCTTTTGTAATCTAATCAAGGAAATGAAATGCCCTCAATGCTGAGGTATTCTATTGGTGACAAGCAAATTTCTCAAGAGGAGGGTATTTTACAAGACTACAAATACCAGGAGGTAAGGCTCATCAGGAGCCATCTTAAAGTCTGCTGTTCAGAGTAGGTTTAAGGTGGGCTGAAGAATTTGCATTTTGAACAAGTTTCCCAGGTGATACTGATACTGCTGATCTGGGATTCACTTTGGGAACTACTGGTTTAAAGAATATTCTCTTTCTGTTTCATCAGCCTAATTCTCTACTTTGCCTTGTGTCTCAATCTGAAGTTTCCCTAATGCGTTTCTATAGAAAATCTCGAGATTCCTGGCTTGGGGATGAGGACCTGATTTAAGAGGATGGTTACCAGGCAATTTGGGGTTGGGAAAGGCAACTTGGAGTCTCCACTTTTCTATGTATTTATTTTCAGTCAGTCTCCCCATTTCCAGACCTACTGCACACGCTGCCTTTCATGGCACCTGATGCCCCTAAGTGCTGGGTGCCTGGGCTCAGATGGGCTCCCTTCCTCTGCAAAACCCTTTTGCGGGCACTTGGGTTGGAGCATTCCCCACTCTGCCAAGTCAGTTAACTCTTCTCCATCAGTGACTTTCCAATTCTCCAAAGTTTGTTGATATCTTCATCCTTTAGTATTTCCTCTTCTATTTTCTTTATATGATATTTTTAAAAATCTTTTACTATTTTAGCATGGTTTGGGGAGGAGATAGGGAAAAAGAAAACATGATCAGTTCACTGTTTATAGCTCTGACTTAAGCCTAACTTGTATTGCAAGGAAAAGATGTAAAAAAAAGAATCTTTAGATAATATATTCTACTTCATTTTTTATGAAAGAAAATTTTAAAAACAATAGGCCATGGTTTTGTTCTTGGCATCTTATGTGATTAGAAACTCACCTTGGAGATAGAGAAGAGCTGTAGAAAGAGGATTTTTTCTAAAATCACTTTTTTTTTTTTTTAGAAAAAAATTGATCCATTTCTAAAGGACTACTTTAGAGTGAAAAGGGTATAGAACTGATGCAAGTTGATTTGTTTTAATCAAGCTTATGATAGAGTGAACAACTGTTAGAATGAATTCAAAGTAATGTGCTTAGATGCCCTATAATTTCTTCACAAGTTATATTTTAAAGCAGTAACAGTGATGATAATATTAGTTGATGTATGTTTCTGTGTAGTTAATCCTACTTTGGATATTTTGAGAAAATTGGCATGTATTTTCTAAGCTCCTTATAATAATCAGCATTTGGCAAAAAAGAAGCCTCAGTTTTGCTTGGCAAACTTACAGAAATGAAAACATCTGGGATCGATAAGAAGAATGCCAGAGGGAAAAGCCAGCTTCATTTGGCTGCTAGAAGAGGAAATTTGTTTCTGGTGAAAGCTCTAATAGACTCTGGAGCAGATGTGAATCTAAAAGATAACACAGGTTTGGATTCTTTTAATTGTTCTTTATAATTTGAATTCAGTAAAATACACATTTCACCCACATCCTGTTTTGAACTTGGCTGCTATATAACTAACTTGGAACAATCTTATTTATTTATTTTTTCATAATATATTAGTTGAATAGTCAGATTTATGTTGGTTCCTGCCAATTGCTAAAATAACCTTCTTCTAAACAGTTTTTAACATGCATTTGGGAGCATTCAGTGGGAGTACACACAATGGAGAGTAAAGGAAGCTTTATTTAGGCCTTTTCCTTTGAGGCCTTAATACCATTCCCTAACTTTGGAGAGAATGCAAAATTTTTCGCATTTCCTGCCCATTCTTCCCTTTCCTCCTCTTTTTCTACTGTTTCTTTCTTCTCCTCTCCCTTATTTTTATTTTAAACCTCCAGTTTTAAATTGACCTAACATTTTGCTCAGCACAAAAGAATCTTGTATGAGGAATTCCAGAGGGAAAAACTCAAAGAGTAATTGATTCAGATGTCATTTTAAAGAGAAATGTGACAGTGCAAAGATACAAGTAGGAAAAACAGACATGATCTTATTCTATTGTAATACCTGAGTTGAAACAAATTGACATTATTACTATTTACTCTGGTCCCATTATATTTTATGTTCTGGGAGTCTTCTGTTTTGGCACTTGTGTCAACAAATATTTTTGATGAGATCAACCAGTTTTAGAAAATGGAACATACATTTTAAGGCCATAGCTTTCAATATTATTTCTTGTACAATACGTAGTATATATGTTTAAATCAATATAGATATTCAGTCCATTGGTGCAAATAAACTTAATGAACATATTATGTGAATGTTGATTTGTAAGCAGCAGCTTATTTTGCTTTTTCCTTTTGCCTTTTCTTAGGTTGGACACCACTACATAAGGCATCTAGTGAAGGATCTGATGATATAATAGTAGAGTTGATAAAAGCGGGTGCTAAGGTTAATTGTGAAAATCTAGATGGAATTCTACCCTTACATGATGCTGTTGCAAACAACCATTTAAAGGTACAGTGCACATCAAATTTGGTTCTTATTTTTCTTATCAAAATGAGTGAAGAAAATGAAGATATTTTAAACTAAGAACTAAAGTGATTCCTTAAGACAAATGATTTTTAAAAACTTCTTAAAATTACAAATGAAGATAAGATATTGTATACAGATTGGAAAAATCAGTGTATTTCCTAAGGAATCACTTTCCATTGTCACTTCATCACATAATTCATGTAAGTCAGAATAAAATTGAACGGCTTAAGAGTAAACCCAGGCTATAAGCTAGTGCATTCCATTTAATTGTCTTAAATGATTTGCTGTTGTGTATAAAAGCCTAATTAAAGTGATGATACATGTGTTAGCTAGACTTTTTTTAACTCAGAATTTCTCAGTGGATTTGAGGTTTCAAAGAAATGGATAAAAACACAAGTTGATTGTTTCCTGGGGATTGGTTGTATATTTTTCTCCTTTGTTTTTCTTAATCAGGCAGTGTGGTAAACATATCATAAGGGAAAATTACCAGGGTCACTATTTTAGTAATACTGAATTTCAAGTCTAGACTTTAAAATTCTTCAGATTTTTAAACTCGCTTTTTGTTTAACAAGCCTTAGAAGAAACCTTTTATTGTTATCAGTGGGCAATAGAGATTTCAGAAATAACTATTGGTTTTAAAAAAAAAATTTAAGGAAACCATCACCAACAACAATATAAAACCAGGGTTTTTGTAAAAAAAGTTCCTTGAATCTCTCACTAACACCTATTTATCTGTTTCTATATATTTTTAAGAGCCTGGTGATTTTTATTTAATTTTGTGAAAGTATATACCCACTGTTTTCAGCCTAAATGTAGTCATGTGAAGTAATAGTATTATTGAATTTATAATTAGCAGAGATAAGAGATGTAAACTAATGATTAAATAATACCAGATGGGGGCTGGCTGAGTGGCGCATTGGTTAAGAGCTGGCTTGGGACGCCAGCTGCCCTGGTTCGGATCCCACATAAGAGGGCCAGTGACACTGCCCTCTACAGCTAAGATGGTGAACAGCAGCTTCACCTGGAGCTGGGCTGTGTGAGTCCCTGAGATGGTGTAGGCTGCAGCCCCTGTTGCAGTGGGCTGCCATAAGCTACAGTGAGTAGCTGGCAGCCAGCGTGAGCTGCTACTAAGCCGCCGTGAGTGGCCGTCCAGAGGCCGGTGACTGATCTCCCTCACGCGGGAAGAGCGCAATGATAATACCAACATGAGCCAGTGAAGCAACATCCTCTACAGCTAGACTGAAGAACAAAAGGACAGCAACTTGCCTGTTCCCCTCCCCAATTCCCCAATTTAAATAATAATAAAAAAAAGAATAATATCAGATGAATGGGCTAATATCCAAGGATATTAGCTCTTTTGACCAAAGAAGCTCTTTGGCCTTTAAAATATTTAAATTAAGAAAGAGTAAACAAAGTCTCAAGGTTATATGATCCTGAAATGGAAGAACGCAAATAGGAAAATCATTAAAATGATGAACTTACTGGTTATTTGTACGGGGGAAAGACCACTTAAAGTGAAACCACTTAAATAAGGGCCATAATTTTATAGTGGTAAAATCAGGTTTTTGGACAGTATTCTGAAAAATGCAGTATAAAACAAAGAAAATAAAGGGGTCCCCAACACTTAGCCCTACATTTGGAAATTCGTTAAAAGAAGTTACAAATCTCAGCATATTGTTGCACTCAAGGCTAAAATTCATTACAGCAGTGTAGTAAGGATATGCAGCCATGTCATCAGAGAAAAAGACATAGGTGAAGTCTGGAGGTATCTGTGTGAAGGCTTTATTTATTAGGCTTTCTTCCCCATGAGACATCACACAGAGCTTCCTCTTCCCCCAGCAATGAAAATGTAGCAACATAAATGCAACGGGAAGCCCATTACAAACTCAATGTCCAAGATTGATTTTGGAGGCTGGGCATGTAGGCACCCTCTCTGTCTAGAACATAACCAAATTCCAGAAGCATAAACCACATTCCTTGTATAGACAGTTTAAGCACAGTGAACCATCTTTATCAGTTAAGGGAAGCCTTATATTAGCATAGGATGCTGTTTACCAGCCAAGTGCACAGATTCCAGTTAAAGGCTAACCTTCAAACAGCTTTTCTGGATAGCAGCCTCAGGCCTGCTATGTTAACTGTTTTCTAAAGAGTATTGTATATAGGTTCTAATTGAAACATATACTAATTTCTAGAATAGCAAGACTGAATAAAGCTTGTTTTTTTTCCCCAATTTTTCTGACAAAGTTGTATGGCAGCATGTAGTATGTCTTTTACCTCATGGTTGATTTTTTTTGCACTATGACCTCAAGGAAGGTCTTTTTTCAGAAATTTGGAGAGGCATTACAAGTTTTCCCTTGGTCCTCTATTCTTTCCTATTCAAATCCTGTGGTTTTTCTTTTTTTCTTTTCTTTTTTTCTTTTATTTGTTTTCTTTTTGGGTTTTTTTGAGGGCAGTGTCAGTGGCCCTCATCTGTGGGATCCGAACCAGGGCCACTGGCATCCCAAGCCAGTGCTTAACCAATCTTTTTTTAGATGAACAGTTTTCCCTGTCAGTTTCTCATTTGTCAGTGGCTTCACAGGTGCTTTATGTATTTCTCCAACATTATTTTAATGTATGTCTTCAAGAAATCCTACATCTGTGCATTATGCCTTTGTAATCAATTTGTAGTGTGTTTCCATTTTTTTGTTGGCTGTTTGCAACATCAGTGACCAGTGGTAAATTGACCAACAATCAAGAGAAAGATTTTGATTTCATGGATGAAAAAGATGCCATGTTAATGAGCAGGAAGGGTGTTTGATTAGGTCAAAACTTTTAAGTGTTTTTCTTGAGTAATACTTTTCCTGTTTTGAAGACCCTCGCTTCCCCATAGCAATTTGATAACTTCAGGGGATGGAAAAAATGATTACTCAGATATAGAAGGTCCTCTGAAAACATAAATGCCGAGAGGTAAAAATTAACCACCGGAAGTAGCTGAACGGGAGCTTGGTTTAGTGGATAAAACACTAAGTTGGATACTGAAAAACTTGAATTCTATGCCTAGTTCTGCTGTTGGAGAAAGAGATAATATCTTTACCCCTGAAATGAGGAATTCGTTATACAGCTGTGCTGTCCTATGCTGTAGCCACTAGTCACATGTGACTATTTAAAGGAACATGAAAACTGCACCAGCGCACCCCATAATCAAATTGCTGAAAACCGATGAAAAAGGGAAACATCTTTGAAACAGTCAGAATTTTTTAAAAAATATGTGTATCCAGAAACAAATATAAGAATGACAACCAGTTTGTCACCAGAAACTCTGTAAGCCATTGGACAAAGCAGCAACAACTTTAAAAAGTACTGCAGAAAAAAAAAAAAAAGACAACTTGTCAATTTAGAATTCTATACCCAGCAAAGTCTTTCAAAAGGTGATGGTGAGGATGTGGAAAATTTGGAACTCTCTTATATTGCTGATGGGAATGTAAAATGGTGCTGCTGCTGTGGAAAGCAGTTTGGCAGTTCTTTCAAGAAGTTATTAAAGAGTTACCATGTGACCTAGCAACTCCAGTCAGTAGGTATATGAGGTCTGACAATTATGTTTGCAAACTGGTTGCAACGATGTTGCTAAACATTTTTGATATCAGAGGGATTATTCATTATGAATTTGTACCAATTGGACAAACAGTTAACCAAATTTACTATTTGGAAGTGCTGAAAAGGCTGCATGAAAAAGATGACCTGAACTTGTCGCCGACAATTCATGGCTCTTGCATCATGACAATGCGCCAGCTCATACGGCACTGTCTGTGAGGGAATTTTTAGCCAGTAAACAAGTAACTGTATTGGAAGACCCTCCCTACTCACCTGATATGGCCCCCAATGACTTCTTTTTTTACCCGAAGATAAAGGAAATATTGAAAGGAAGACACTTTGATGACATTCAGGACATCAAGGATAATATAATGACAGCTCTGATGGCCATTCCAGAAAAAGAGTTCCAAAATTGCTTTGAATGGTGGACTAGGTGCTGGCATCGGTGCATAGCTTCTGAAGGGGAGTACTTTGAATGGGACAATAGTGATATTCAGCAATGAGTTATGTAGCACTTTTTCTAGGATGAGTTCACAAGCTTAATTGTCAGACCTCATACATAAGAAGCTGATAGAATTGAAAGGAGAAATACACGAACTCACAATCAGAGTTGAAATGCAATTCTTCTCTTAATAAATTATTTTAAAATACACACCCAGTATATAGAAAGTCATAAACAACATTATCAACCAAGTTGATCTATTTGACATTTATTGAAGATTCTAACAACGGTGGCAGACTACACATTCTTTTCAAGTGCTCAAAGAACATTTGCTAATACGGCCCATATGCTGGGCCCAAAAACAAGTTTCAATAATTTTAAGGGACCTGGAATCATGCCAAGTATGTTGTCTAACCAAAATGGAATGAAATTAATAAGTGAAAATGTCTGGAATATCTCCAAATATTTAGAAATTAAACTACATACTTCTAAATAACCCATTGGTCACAGAATAAATCATAAGGGAAATTAGAAAAATATTTTGAACTGAGTTAAAGTAATAATATGTCAGAATTTGGGGATGCTGATAAAGCAAAACTTAGATGGAATTTTTTTTAAAGATTTTTATTGGGAAATTGGGGGAGGGGAACAGCCAAGTTGTTGTTCTTCAGTCTTCGTTGTGGAGGGCACCAGTGGCCATCTGGCTTCCTGTCGGCAGCTCGTGGCCTGTAAGCTCAAGGTGCTGTGTTAATCTTAGTTGCTGGTGGGCATAGCCACCATCCCATGCGGGAGTCAAACCAGCAGCTTTGTTGTTAAGAGCGCACGCTCAATCCTCTGTGCCACCCGGGCGGCAGCTCAGTTCAAGGTACCGAGTTCAGTTTTTGTTGTGGGTGAGCATAGCCACCATCCCATGTGGGAGTTGAACCCAGCAGCCTTGTTGTTAAGAGCGCATGCTCTATCCACTGAGTCATCCAGGCGGCAGCTCAGCTCAAGGTGCCAAGTTCAGTCTTAATTGTGGGTGGGTGTAGCCTACCATTGAACAGGCAATCTTGTTGTTACACCAGCTGAGCCATCCTGCCACCTGTTGGCAGCTTAGGAATAGATCAACTAGGGCGCGTTCTGGCCCATGTGGGATCAAACTGGTGGCCCTGTTGCTCAGAGCACGCGCTCTAAGCCAACTCTTAACCAACTGAGCCACTCAGCCAGCCTAGATGGAAATTTTAAATCTTAAATGCTTTTGTTAGAAAAAAAGAAAGGTACAAGAGAATGATGTCAGCAAGATGGCAGAATAGGAGTATTTTACCATTATCTCCCCACCCCCCACAGAACATTTGATTTTGGCAGTCACCTAGGGACCAGAGTACCTTTGTGGGAGTCCAGGAATCCAGTGGAGAAATTCTAGCACACTGTTGGAGGAAAAAAAATAAAAATAAGGGCCGGCCGAGTGGCTCAGTTGGTTAAGAGCTCGCTCAAGAGTGCGAGCTGAGCTCTGAGCAACGGCGGTTCGATGCCAGCCCAAGCTGAGTTGCCATTGAGCTGCCAACAGGTGGCAGGATGGCTCAGCTAAAAAAAAAAAAATCTAAGACTAGCCACACTGAAGAGAATATGAGGAACAGTTTCACTTTGCCCAGGTCATCCCTTCCCTCAAAGCAGCATGGCTCAGTGGCAAGAGAAATCTCCCTTCCCCCTCAACAGTCTGTGATTTCTCCTGTTGGGGAAAGTGAGAGTGTGTGAGTGAGTGTCTGACTTCCCCAGCTGAACAGGATGCTGCCCAAGAGGCCCACTTCTTTCTCACCTCACTCAGATTATTCAAGTGATCTGTAAGATTAAAGGGCTGGGACAGGCTGGAAATATAGCCGCTTAGAATTCACCAAAGAGATGCTACTAACTGCTGCATTGTTCTTTCTACTAACTGATTTGCAGGCTCCATCATGAAACCCACCTACAATACACTGGAGATGCCTCTCCCTCAGATCTGCCTAACTGACTTACTGACACCCCCAGTGCTGTACATACCTCACCCATATCTCATGTCCATACTCCCTACCCCCGCCCCCCACCCCATCCTCCGTGTTTGGGCTCCCAGTATGCATTCCTGTGGACAGCAAAGATGAGCCTTTGCCCACAGCTAGTAAGCAAGCACAGATAGAAAGCCAGTATAACTCTGCAGGATTTCCAGGGACCACGCCTGCTTTGGAGGAATCAAGGTTGTTCTTAAGAATCCCCACCCCACCACCACCACCACAACCCCCGCCAAGAAGGAATAAGAAGTATGGATCAAGTGCATCTACAGGAGAGACCTGAGAAAGCCTCCGAATCCCTAGATAGACTGGCAGGTGAAAATATCTCTCCCCTAAAAGGTGGTTAGTATAGACTAGAGAGGTGACTGCTTCTTAAAATGTGAAGATAGCAGTGCAGGACTTCAAGGAACTCAGAAAATCAAGGAAACGTGACTCCCAAGTAACTCAGTAATTTCCCAGTAATAAACCCAAAGAAATGGAGACCTATGAAATGCCTTACAAAGAATTTAAAATAATTGTTTTAAGGAAGCTCAGTAATCTACAAGAGAACACAGGTAACTCAATAAAATCAGGAAAATAATATATGAACAAAATGAGAGGTTCAACGGATAGATAGAAATCATAAAAAAGAATCTTTTTGTCTACATAGAGATTTGTACTCAAGTGTTCATAGCAGCTTTATTCATATTAGCTTAAAACTAGAAAAACTCAAATGTTTGTTAACTGAGAAATAAAAAATTGTTAAAAGTAACAAACTAATTTTTTCTTAGAAACATTTTTATTACAAGAATCCTTTGACATTTCTTTACACGCATTGCAGAATGTGTGTAACTTCCATTCACTCCAACAACACTGTTTTCAAGCTAAGTAAGTAGCAAGTAGCCAGAACAAACTATTGATACTCATAATTACCTGGATGAATCTCAAAATCATCATGCTAATTAAAAAAAGCCACACACAACAGACTACTATATGATTCCATTCATTTGAAGTTCGCTAAAAGGCAAAAACTCTAGTGATTGAAGCAGATCACTGATGCCCAGGGCCAAAGGGTAGTGGGAAAGGATTGACTGCAGAGGCATAATGGATTTTTTTGTGGTGATGGAATGGTTCTAATTCAGATTGTGCTAGTAAAGTTAATGAAAAAACAACTGGCAAGAGGCCTACGTCTTGGTCACCCAACTTTTGCCAAGCTCTTTGTTCACTCAGGTCCACCCTATCATGTTACCTGAGACTGTCTCCCAACTTTAGGAAGTCTTTCCTGTTTACAGTGCCTTTCAGCCCTGTTGTCGTTCTCTTAGACTTTTTCCTATTAATGAGTATTACTGAAAAGCAGCTGTGCAGGGCTTTTTCTCTTGAGCCTAGCTCTCTGTGTCTTTCAAACTAATATATTAAATTAGCCCATGTTAATATATTCAAGTCCAAGGTAAAGGAAGGCCTAATCGTACCACACAGGCTGAATGTCATTCTTAATATAGCTTAAGTTTTTAAGAATCTAGAAAAGCTTTCTTTTCCAAAAATAGCTTTCTCCCTCCCCTATATAGTATTAGAAAGATGGTCTAAGGAATCTGTGTTTTTAAATAATTCAACAGGTGACTTTAATTATCACTCAAGCATGGAAACTACTGGATTGAGATATTGCTCACTCCATCTTTTAAAAACAAAACAAATAAAATACCTTTATTCAAACTTCATTAAGGTGTATATATGCAGGTTTCATCAAAAACTTTTGTAGGAGGGGCCGGCCGAGTGGCGCACTGGTTAAGAGTTGGCTTGGGATGCCAGCTCTGAGCAGCAGGGCCTGGTTCAGATCCCACATACGGGCCAGTGATGCTGCACCCTCTACAGCTAAGATGGTGAACAACAGCTTGACCTGGAGCTGGGCTGCCATGAGTCACCATCGAGGGCGTAGGCTGCAGTGGGGCTGGCCTGCAGTTGGCATGTGCTTTTGTGAGCTGCCATGAGTGGCCATCCAATGACCGGTGAGTGACTGCCTCACCCGGGAAGAGCACAATGATCATACCAACGTGGGCCAGTGAAGCAATGTCCTCCACAACTAGACTGAAGAACAAAAGGACAGCAACTTGTCTGTTCCCCTTCCCTGATTCCCGAAAGCTGTTCCCTTCCCCAAGTCCCCAATAAAATCTTTAAAAAAAAAAAACCTAAAAATTAAAAAGAAAAAAACTTTTGCAGGAGACTCATGCCATATGCCACTATCTACTGTCTGTCATTACCTCAGTTGGTCTTTTCACCTCTCTAAAGCAAAAAGGGGATGAAAGGTCTACTTTCATTAAGAACCCACTATGTGTCGAGTACTTTACAAGGGCTCACATTCAATCCTCATAGGTGATAAAAACAAGATTCAGATGGTAAGTAACTTGCCCAAGGACAGAGCTAGAAAGTACGAGGAGTGAGTTCTGTATGCCTGACTTTAAAACAAATGTTTTTCTTTATGCTGTGCTGTCTCTAGGCCAATAGAACAGATGTCATTTCCCCTGGCCCATTGGCTCCTAAATTTCTCTGTTTCTCCATCCCTGGACACAAGAAGAAAGAGAAAAACTACTAGTGCATCTCTATTTTAACAAAATCCTGACCATCTTTTCCTAATCAGAAGGCGATGTGTCAGTGGTTTGAGGCACCTGCTTGCCTCATGCAAATGGAATCACTGGCTGTATTTTACTAATTGACTGATACCATAAACTAATTAATAACCATCTTTAACTTTGATCAATTACAAACTGACTTCTAATATACAACTTTGAGTTTTTTAGAGAAACCTTATTGATACTAGAAGCTTATTTTGCCCCTACAGTGTCACAGTCTCTTTGACCTCAGTTTTCTCTTCTGTAAAATGATGGAGTTGGAGTAGATTATTTCTAAGTTTCCTCTTATCTCTAATGTTTGTGAATATAAATCAGTTATTTAGGACACACATTGTATTTACATAGACATTATTGGAATGGACATTAGGTTCCCAGACTAGCTCATAAAACCTCTGAACAAGTACTAAATATAGTCCAAATAGAACTATGTCTAATGGCAGTTTGTAATATAATACCGACCTGAAGTGATTCTTGCTCCCTTCTCCACCCCATCCTCCGGCAGTTTGGGGGAGGACAAAGAGCTCTGTTGAAGAGACCGAATATAACCTCCTGCACATAGCCTGCCTCTTATTGCAGTGAAGGCAGCATATCTGGTACTTTCTCTGTCATCGTGTTTGGTTCTCCAATGGGAACAAGTTAAGCCAAACCAGTGGATCCATTTACAGTTGTCATATCAAATGTAATAAAAATTTCCTTGGTTAGTCTGAAAACTTTTTTTGATAACTGTTGGTGGTTCGTAATGGTGTCTTACAATGAAAGCAGAAATTATTGATCTAAGGCATTTATAGAGATAACTTTGGAAAAATACCTTCTAGGCAGCTGAGATTCTACTACAACATGGAGCAAACCCTAATCAAAAGAATAAAAAGCAGAAGACTGCTTTAGATGAAGCAGATGATGAAAAAATGAGAGAGCTGCTAAAATCCTATGGTGCTATTGAGAGTGGTCATACAGATGAGAGTAACGCTGTAGTTACTGGTGCGTATGTCAGTATTGCTTGCTGTTTCATACAGGTGTATGCCTCTGCTTAGAAAATGAAAATCTTCATACTTGTTATGTAATTGTTTTATAACGGGATAGATATTTTATACATTTGTTAAACTCTTGAAAAGCATTATTTATTTTTAGGAAATAAATAATTTCCAAACTTGGTTTAATTTGCATGATACTATTGGATTGGAGCTACATATTGCAGTGAAACCCATATCATTCATTAAATAAACATTAATCTCCCTAACATTGGGTCCGAAATAGAGATGTAACTGAAACCACGCACATTGGTTTACTTGTAGTGGCTATGGGAAACGGTGACGTTATCCTACTAAAGTCTTTGCAACTAAGATTTCATTGCTTCAGAATTTGTAATGATTCATATAAAAGTTGGACTGATGCCAACGTTTAAAGAATCTAATATTCTAATGATAGAGTATAAATTTGTTGAATGTATTATACAAGGGTGTAATATATAGTATAGTGAAAAGAATATTTCAGGGACTTGTACAGCCAGCAAAATTTTATAAACTATTTTTAGCAGTAGTGTGCATTTAAGTAATATAATGAATTATTTATGAGAAAAGGGCATTTAGTGAACACTAATTTAGAGAACACATTGAGTGTCTGCTATGCACTTGCCCATGAGGAGCTTCCGGTCTTGTGGGAAGACCAACCAGGAAAAAGGCAGTTAAACAAGTTATTAAGTGTTGAGGAGAAGGGATTGTTCTTCATTTTTCCTTATGCTTGAGTCTTGACTTATAGAAGAAGAAACCTAGGAACATAATCTGCCACCTTTCTATATAAGGGAGAATGTTGGGAAGAGAATCTGTCACACATTTCTCCCCCAGCCGACCATTATCCTTACCAACTGTTGATTTTCAGGGAAGGAATCATATTATTGATATGATTGGTTAGAGCTAAAGGTGATCATTGTGTTGTATTTTACTAATAAACTAGGTCACATGTAGGTCAAGGTCAAGACTGATACAAGTTTCCTCTTTTCATTACCTGCTACTATATAGTAAGTCCATAGGGTCAGGGCCTTTCTTAGCGTTCCAGCCATGTCTTTCTCCATCTCCATAGCCATAGAGGTTGTGGAGATCCCATGAGTTATATCAGTTCCGCTTAAGAGATGCCTTGCATTTGGAGTTATTGGGCACCCTGATATAAAGTGCTGTATCCATTCCCACTTGTCTGTTGTTTTTTGTGTACATGTTTCCATGGTCAGGAACCCCAAAGGGATGAGGGGTATAGGATACAATAGTTGTAGAGAGAAACAGAATCCAGAATGGGAGGAGGGTGAAAGAGAAATTCACAGAGACAGTGAATCGTAATGATAGTGATAAAGAGCATGGACCTTTAAGTCAGACCTGGTTTCAATACTAGCTGTGTGATAATTAGGCAACTTCCTGAATCCCTTTAAGCTTTACTTTTCAGTAAAATGGGTATAATGAACTACCTGTCTCACCAGTTTCATGTGACAATTAAATAAGATGATTCAGGGGAAGAGTTTTATTTCTAGCATGTGATAAGTACTTAGTAAATGTTAGCTGTAGTTAGACAATTGATAATAATAAATACCAAGGTGCTGACCAACATTAAGATACTATAATAATTGGAGACTTAATTTATCGTTCCCATACCTGTCACCATTACAGTTGATAAAATGAAGCTAAATTTTTGCACATTCTTATTATATATTTTCTTATTTTTTTTAAGTAGAAGTTCCTATTGTCCAGTCCAAAAGACAGAGATTTTGTGATGACCGCAAAACTGAGCCACCTTCTCTTCCATACCAAGAAAACACAAGAGAAAGCCTGCCTGTGGTGAGTGAAGTTGAAATCCTTTGTTCGTCAGCCTAGAAAATGCCATTCTTTGGGCCAGCCAGCCTTTGGCTATTGGTAGCACTTTTTCCATTTTAAGGATGTGCGGGTTGAAAATGTTTTTTTGTCATAAGAAAATATAACATAACTGAATAGAACAAGCCAAGAAGATATGTTACATAGTTAACTCTTGATTATCTGCATTGATTAAGAATTAAAAATAGTGGTTGTCTTTTACAACTAGGTTTGGTTCGTTGGCTACTTCCTATCTCACAGATACTGCCACCGTCACAGTGTGTCTTCACTCACCCACTTCCTAAAAGTATGTAGGATATATATTAGGTAGAAAAGACCCTGAAGCCTAGACAGAGAAGAGGAAATCTGGTTTATCTAACCTGGTTCCCACATTGTTTATGGTGATAGTGTTTGCTATATGAGAAACCCCTCATGCACAGGTATATTTTTGCAAAAAGAGCATAATAGTTGCTCAGTAAAATACATATTAATTGATGCAATGTATATCCTTAGTTTGACAAAAACACAAAGTGGACTAGAGTGTAATAACTTCTTAAGCAAAGTAGCATCATCAATGAAATATTATTTTGCATAAGACTGTATAGTAATTAGATTTCTCTTTCCTACTTTCTGTTAGCGTAGAGGGGGGAAATGTCATTCATTGAACCTAAATTATGATTAATCATCTAATGTATACCTTAAATATTTTAATTGGTATTCAAGCTAAATTGTATTTGCCTCAGCACTTTGCAAATATTTTGCATTGTTTCCTGGTATCTGTTGTAATGGATGAAAAGTCAACTGTCAAACTGTCATTTCCTTGTAGATAATCTGTCATTTACTCTTGCAGTATTTAAGATTTTTCTCTTAGTAGTTTATGTTCCACAGTTTTACTAGGTTGTATGTAAATGTGTGTGTGTGTTTTTGTTAATTGTCCTCGGGACTACTCATGCTCTTTTAATCTGAAGAAGCATTTCTCATTTGTATTCTGTTAACTCTTAGCCCTTCTATCTTTTTTTAAAATTAATTAATTAATTTATTTATTTATTTATTTTTATTAGTTTCAGGTGTACAACACAATGCAATGGAGTAGAGGCTTGATCACTGCACTGTACACCTGAAACTGATGTTGTATAGCCCTTCTATCTTTGAATATCGCCTCTCCTCCATTCTCAGCGTTCTCCTTTTTGAGAACTCCTATTTAGATATCTGCTAGACCCATCTTCCCATCTCCTAATATGCTTTTCATATTCTTCATCTCTTTAACTCTCTGTATTATATTCTGGGTGATTCCTTTGATCTCTCTTTTAATTCATTATTTTTCTCCTCAAATATTTTTTTTTTTTTTGAGGGCAGTGTCACTGGCCCTCATATGTGGGACCGAACTGGGCCCGCTGGCATCAAACCGCCGTCGCTCAGAGCTCAGCTCGCACTCTTGAATGGGTTCTTAACCAACTGAGCCACTCGGCCGGCCCTCCAAACATTTTTAAAGGCATTTTAAACTCTCCTCCTGACTTTTTCCTGATAACATAGTTCTTCATGTGGTTTATAATTTCTTATTATGATCTCATTTCAATGATGGTTGTTTACTCTGGGAATTTTGATGTGCCTAGGCTTTGTGTTCAACATTAGCCTCAACTGGGACCCTAGAGATTTGTCAGTTTCACAACAGTTTTTGTGCGAATTTCTGCATTTGGATTCCTGAACCACATATTATATAAATTTAGCTCTCATATATACATTTGTGACAAAGCTTGGGTGTCTGCTTTTCAACCCAAAGCCCTGGATGGGTGACAAATAGAGTTCTTCTAATCCTTATTTAACCTAAGAGCACCTCCCCTAGGCCACTAGCTTTATGCAGGGACTCTAGTCTCACTCCCTCCTGATGTGGGCTGAGGCCTTATCTCCTGTTCCTGTGTGGACATTAAAAACCTAGCCCCTAATATTTGTGTTTGTTCCAGACCCTGCATGCGTCACTGCTAGCTTCATTTCTGGAACCAGGGAATTTCCCTTCCTTTTCCCATTCATAGCTATGTGTGTGTTTAAAAGCTTATTTTGTCCAATGTTTCCATGTGTGTGGAGTAGACTGGGATCCTTCTATCTCAGCTCAGCCCACCATATTGACCATAAATATCTTTAAAGTATATTTCCATGTAAAGATTAGAACATTATCTAAAAAGCTGCTCTATTATTAACGATATAGGTTATTTGCTTCAGGAATGGTGTACATTATTTTAGATGCCAGGCCTCAGAGAAAATGTAATGGAGATATAGAAGTCTAAAGAAAACCAACTTTACAAAAAAGAAAAACTCAAAAGAAACATGAGGACTTGAAAGTCATTAAGGGTTTGTCTTTTTTAAATGTAAAATTGTTTTTGAATATTGGCAATTTCAAACTAAACTGGGGTGAGGGGTGACTCTGGCCACATACAAAGTAAATGATTTTAGTTTGGTGTTACCTTCAAACCACAGCAGGTAGGCAGCCTCCTTCTCTGTCCCTGTATAAAATAAATACAGAGGTAATATAATAATAATAATAATAATAATAATAATAATAATAATTGACATTCACTGAGTACGTATTGTATGACAAGCACTTTATATTAACTTATTTAATCCTTGTAATAACCCCTCTAGGTAAGGTCTGTTATTATTATTACCTTCCTCATTACAACTGAGAAAGTTAGAGAGGTTAGGTAACTTAATCCAAAATTATGTTTGTATTAAGTGGCAATGCCAGTTAAACTCCAGGCAGTCTGGCTGTAGGGCCTCACTCCTCACCACTGTGCTGTATTGTACAAAATTGTAAAAGCGGTGTCAGAGGCCAAGATGGTCCTGCCATAGTGAAAACAACAAGTCTGGAATAAAATGATAGTGAAGTTTTACAGTAAGCAGAATATAAACCGTCGCAAACTGCTTGTTCCAAAGACATGTCCTAGGTTAGGAGTTTTTAAAGATAAATAAGCAATAATGAAGGACCAAGAAGGGGAGTCGTGAGGGGAGATTATGCTGTACCCTTCATGGTGGAATGTGGAGCTAGGTGGAGTGAAGAGATGCGGCTCATGGTGGCTGGGACTAGGCACATCCACAATATAAGGCAAAACAGCCAGTAAAGTCAGCATCATAAATTGTTTTCTTTATCCTAACCTGTAGGTAGAGGCTTAGCTTGGGCACAAATCAGACCTTTAGTCTGTTTTTATAACCATAGCCATTCAATGTAAAAAGAGATAAATTTCGTTGCTTTTTTGCATATTTATATGTTATAGTTTCATTTTGATTCATTTCATAAATGACAGCAGTAAGATTGCTTTTCCACATAATTGGATGGTTTTATTATGTGCATTTGCCATGTCCTTTGTGGGCACCAAAGTAAAATTTCAGAGCAACATATTTCAGAAGGTTTTGAGGCTCTACACGTTTTAAATATGAATGTGTGTTGAAAATATATTAAAGGACAGATAATATGAGTCAATCCATCAGTTTTCATCTATTGAGTAACAACTATATATCCAACAATATGGAAACCATACACAAATATAAAAACCATGCTCCTGCCTACAAGATCTCACTCTTGATGGAGAAATATAATGTATAAGACATACATATTAATACTAAATTCTGTGGCACTGAAATTCTTAAGTAATTCAGAGAAAGGAGAAATCAGTATGAATTAGATCAGTCAGAGGTTTCATGTATGAGATGGGTTTTATACAATAGCAAGCAATTTTTATTAGCAAGCTCAATATTTATTGAGCTCTGACTTTGGGTGGCACTGTCCTAAGCATTATGTGTGTTACTCACTTCTAGCAAGGAGAGGATAAGGAACTGGCTGGAGTCACTCAGCTGGGAAGAGATGGAGCCAGAATTCACACCCAGGCAATCTGATTCACGACTTCATTCTGTGATTCTATCTCTCATAAGAAAGAGAGGGATCTGGGCAGAGTAAATTGAAGGCTTTCCAAGCAGGAAGATTAGTACTGACAGGGTATAAAGACGTGGTCTTAAAGCCCTTTTGTGAGTTTTTGAGTAGTGTTTTGTATTTCTAATATTATGTGTGAGATTTTAATAGTGGGCAATGGTAGTCATAAAGCCTTAAAGTGAACTTGTTGCATATATGTTATCTTTAAATAGTATGTGCTGAGTTTTTTTCTCCTATACCTATAATTAAAACAGAAGTCAATGAGAAATTATGATTTCTTTATATGGGTTTATACAATAGCAAGCAATTTTATATTCTTAAAATATACTCTTATATTTTATTTCCCAAGAATAGATCTGCTGTATAAATCAAGATATACTTAAGTTTACTTTTCCCCCCCAAATATGCAACATTTATACAATTAGGGTTAAACAAAGCATGGATGGGTACATTTTTAATATAATGCATATCAGAGAGAAACATCTACCTTCTGGTAATGAACTTTTTAGTATTTTTATTTGATAGCATCAGACCATCAGTGCCATTCTACAAGATATAGAAGAAAAACAAGAAAATTTATTGGAGTTTGAAATAAGAACCCCTGAAGATGCAGGTAAATATGGGTTCATACACAAGTTTCATTATTTCAGGCACCCAAGGTCATTGCTACCCCATATTCTTAAGGTACCTGTTTATTTTAAAGCTCACAGAGACTGAAAAAGTGATCTTTTTTTATGAGAGTAAAGAGCCAGGAGTGATCATTACTGGCCAGTGATGCAAACTGGTAGTTGATATAATTGTGGATGAACATACTTACAGACTCAAAGTACAGCATGGATAATTTGAGAGGCACTCAGAACCATGATCAGAGATAAGCCACTACTGGTGATATGTTTAGATGAAGATGTGACAAAAAGCATAAGATAGTGATTAGAGAAAAGACTATATTACTTCTTGTCTCCTCAGCTTCACATAGCTATGGTAGCCCTTAGGAGCAGATTAGAAAAGGACTGTGTAGTGGTGACAGTACAGGAAATCCTCATACCTTCCAAATGAGCAGATATGTCTTACTTAATAGGTGTCTTCCTGGTTGCGAAACACCAGTGATTCAAAATAGTAAATTAAACCAACCTCTGACCTAATAACCTTTATTTCTCAGAACTTCAGTGAATATTTGCAATACTTTGATAGTTCACAGCTATGTTTCCTTGAGAGCCATCTCTCAACTGACTTTTTATTTTATTACCATGTTTCTAGAACAATACATCAAAAAGATGTTAGCGATAAAAGAAGTTATGGATAATGTGCTTGCCAAACAGAAGGCAGAAAGGGATGATCTGGCTAAAAAATATAGGTGAGTGAAAAAAATAGGAGTACTTTAGAGTTTTCAGAATTTGTTTATTTTTAGCTACAATAATAAGGCCTAGAATTGCTTAAGAATACTAATGTTGCTTAGGACCAAAAAAAAATTACTTCATGAGGTCATCTAATCTGTTACCTCCTGAGGAATTGTACTTCCCAGAATGATATTTTTCTCTTCATTACTTGACATATTCAGAAAACAACATTTTAGTATCTTAAAAAGTTGTCTACAGCCAAGAATTTTATGAAAACCTTTCTGGTCATGAATCCCAAAACTAAATTTTTCCCTAGTAAACTCAAATTTTTTACATTAAAAAATTTTCTTTCTGCTATCACAAATGTTGTCCTTTTAAGCAGTTTAAGCATGTATATTTTGTGTTTTGTGTACTTCTAAATACTCAGGGTTCTTAAGGAGTTTTATCCAGATTTTATTGTTCATAGAACTCTTCACATCCTTTTTTGAGAAAGAGGTCATACACACACACACACACACACACACACACACACACACACATTATTTTTCTTGTTCAGGAATTATTTTTATTAGTTTTTCATAGATTTAGCTATATATGCATCCTATTTTTTTTCTTGTGAAGAGAGCTTTTAAGATCTAGTCTCTTAGCAACTTTCAAATATACAATACAGTAGTATTAACTGTAGTCACCATGCTCTGCATTAGATCCCCATGACTTATTTATTTTATAGCCTGTATGTTTGTTCCTTTTGACCACCTTCACCCATATTGCCCACCCCCCTATCTCTGGCAACTACCAATCTGTCCTCTATGAGTTCAGTATATATACATACGTGTGTGTGTGTGTGTGTGTATATATATATATATATATATATATATATATATATATATATATATATATACACATATTTAGATTCCACATATAAGTGAGATCATAGGGTATTTGTCTTTCTCTGTCTGACTTTTGTCATGTAGCCTAATGCTCTCAGGGTCCATCTATGTTGTCACAAATGGCAGGATTTCTTTCTTTTTATGGCTGAATAATATTACACTGTGTGTGTGACATTTTCTTTATCCATTCATCTGTTGATGGACACTTCAGATGTTTCCATGTCTTGGCCATTGTAAACATTTAGTGAACAGGTAGATACCTTTTGTCAGTGAACACGTAGATACCTTTTTAACCCTATTCTTTATTCACATGTAATCTTTCTAAATTTTTTTTTTTTTTCAGCTGAGCCATCCTGCCACCTGTTGGCAGCTCAGCGGCAGCTCAACTCAGGCTGGGCATCAAACTGCTGTTGCTCAGAAATTGGCTCGCACTCTTGAATGAGCTCTTAACCAACTGAGCCACTCGGCTGACCCTTCCTTTCTAATTTTTTAATACTCTTATCTTACAATCATTGGAGATCTATTGCATACTCAATTTTTTCTGAACTTACTTAAAATTCTGTTTATTTTTATTTATAAATCTTTTATCCCCATTTTGCTTTTCTCTCTGGTGAATAAATGTCGCAGATTCCTTTCTATTGATATTTCCTATTTTCCTAACAGTGTAAAACAAGTGAGCTTGTAGGACCTACCGATGGGTAATTGACTACAGGATATTTCTAGGGAATTTGGTGAAGGCTAGCTTCAGTTTTCCTTTATGTCTTATGATTAACAAAATACCTAGAATTTTGGCAAGTTCCTGATCAGTTAGGGTTTCAAGTATAAATCTTTATTAATATTGCTATAAGACTCAAAACCTTGTAAACTAAAGAGCATTTTTTTATTTTCTGCCTGGGCTCTTTGTTTCAGTTTTAAATGTGATATTGTTAATTCCTTTTTTCTTTTTTCTCTATTTAGCTTCTTGCATTTTATGCTAACAGTTGTTTGCTAATCTGATTTCTTCTTGCTTTTTCCACTACATCTACTATTTGCCTTAATACCCGGTCTACTTGGAGTTCAGTACCAACAACTCTGAACTGTGTAGGAGAAACAGTTATCTATATATTATTGCTTTCCTTAAAATAGCTGCTCTTCATGGGTGGTCCCTAACAGTCCCTGATACCACTTTGAGGGGCCGTGAAGCCAGAACTATTTTTATAATAACGTTAGGGTGTTATTTGCCCTTTTTGTTCTCATTCTCTCGTGATTGGACAGTGGAGTTTTCTTGAGGCAACATGATATGTGATACCATCACTCTAATAACTAATAGAATGTGTGCTTGGGTATCCTTGTGTTTTAAAAATTTCTCAGTTTTATTTTCTAAAACACTAAATATTGATAGATAAAACCCATATAAACAACAGCTCTTTGGGTTCCTCAGTAATTTTTAAGATTATAAAAAAGTCCTGAGAACAAAAAGTTTGAGAACCACTAGAAACAACATTTCTAGTCTCCTGAAGGTCACTGTGATAAAACCAAAAGACAGAGGTGTGAATGAGTCATTTCCTCTCATTTAGTCCTCCAGCCCATGAGAGATTTGGTTTGGGGTAGACACACAGGAGAATGCTTGTCTGGGTAGGTCCCTCTGGACTTGAAAATGCCTCAGTACAGGTTCAGAGTACAATTACAGTAATTATTTGATGAACTGACTTTTCTCAGATCTAGCTCATATATTTATTCACAAAACAATCTCACTCCTCCATAGCTAAGGGAACTTGAGTGTAGAACTTACTCCCACATTTTACTTCCTAATATATCTTACTACTATAAACAGGTAAGCAAACTTCAAACTTAAAGAATGGTATTCCTCTTGGGCCACCAAATGCTACCTTCCAGCTGAAGGACTAGTAGATATCTAGATAGACAACCTAAGTTTTGTCCCTCTTTTAGAATTGACTCACAACTGATAATGATATGAGTGTAAATGTGGATAACCACACTATCACCTCTTTAAAAAGGCAAACTCACCTTAAGAGTCAGTTTCCTCTCAAAGAAAATACATTGCAAAGACTCTTGAGCTGATCAAATTTAAATTCAGACAAAGTATCTTTAAAATATAAATGACTGCTAAAAAAAAGTTTTCTACTGTGTTTGTATTTTTTCTCTCTTTCTTTTTCTTTCCCTAGAGTGTCTGTAGAATTATTTAAGCATGGTGTCCTGAGAGAACAACTGGCTAACTTGGCCACAAGACAGAAGAGCCTTCTAGTTGTGGCAAAAAAACAGAAAAAAATAAGCCAGAAAATTCAAAACTATAAGAATGTTACATCTTTGTATGGTCTTAGTTTGAGGAAGCTGCCCTCCAGCTCACAGATTTCTAGTGAAAAGGACAGCCAAGCATCTACCAGCCAACAGTCTGCCAGTCTGCAAAAATCAGCGCAGCCCCAGTCAGGTTCCCTTTCTCCTGTCAGCATTGTTTATGGAAGCATACAGGAAACACAGCTATCTCTGGAAACATGGAACGACAGCCAAAATACCATCACTTGTCTAAATTCAGAGACAGTGAGAAGGGAAGAATTTTCTGGAAATGAACTGAATTCTCAACAAGATGTCAATGACTGTAACTTGGATGGGTCATCAAAATCCAGACCTTCAGATGGCACTAAGATGATTAAATTACCATCCCAACCTGTTTCTTTTATTGCTGAAGCAGAATATTCACAAAAAGGAAATGATCTTACAGAAACTACAGCCAGAGGGCATGAGTCCTACAGTCCTTCAGCACTAACTGGCACCAATAGTTCAGAAACCACAAGTGTACTTGCCCAAAATGATGCCTACCCATCAACTGTTATTTCTGGTCAAGCTGTTTCCAATTATAATCCAAAAAGAGGAAATAGGAAAACAGCTCCCCAGCTCCCACGTAGGGGGGCATCAGAAAACCTGATACAGCAGGGGATTAATGACTTAGGCAGTGACGCTGGGCATCAGATGAAACCATACCTTAAAAAATCAGCTTTTGCTGCTCCACATGCAAATGACAGTCAGAGTAGCACCTCTGGGTCTGGCCGTCAACATACTACAAAAAAGTGTTTAAACTACAGCACAGCTTCTAAAAAGAAATGCATGCAGATAAAGGATCTGATAGCACTAGGAAGAATTAACCCAGGAAATAACATTTTGGAATTCAAAACACAGGTATCCAATTTATTTTTTTCTAAAATCATGTGAATTTTATAAATAAGTGAATAAATGCTACTATTGTTACCTAGTATAGGCATTTAGCTCCGAGTAGGAAAATAGGGTTTGGCTGGCCTTCTTGAATGGAAGGACACAAGCATTGTATTCTTAGCAAGAGAAATCGTGCTTCTAGAATTGCTCTGTACATTTTAGTCACAAGCACCTTTGGGCTCTCAGACAAGAATTACCCAATTATATCTCACCAGGAAGGATTTAAGAGCAACATAAAAATATTAAGTTGGAGCTGCCATTGGTTCCAAAGTTTTGGGAACTACTAGTGTACTGTTAAAGCTTCCCCTAATTAGAGATAAGTATAAATTCATCTTCTATAGAAGATTAATTTGGTTTTAGAAACAAAAAGGGACTTGGAATTTGGGGAAATCTGACTCAATTGAAACACTATCACATATGCATAAAGGTAGAGGAGGGGAAAAAAAGGTTCTGCTAGCAATGCTAACAAAAGAGCTTCCTCTCCCCTTCCTCCATTCACTTTTTCCAAGAGGAGTTCTGAGTGGCAAGGATTGCCGAGTCCTGGAATGCTTCTTTGCTTCTGGACCAATCCAACAGGTATCAGTCCTGGCTAAGGGACTTAATCTGAATGACCCTTTCCATTTTTGTATAATAAGGCTTTTCCTAATTAATAAGCTTTACTTATAAGTTACGAGCAAAAAGAAAATAAATTTTAAAGCTCCGAACTAGAATTTAAAGACTTTTATTAATAGCTTGATTGCAGATCCCTTGATGTTCCTGTTTGCTTGCCTGTCAACCAGTTTATTTCTAAGTAATGCGTACCTCACATTAGCCAAAGCAAATCAAATGTAATTTAGTAAATTAGTTACATTAACTCATGTTTTAAGAAGAAATGAACTTTTTAGGGCCTTTATTTAAGACAACTTATATTATAGGTAGAAGTTATAGTGTATCCGTTAATAATTCAAAGAAATAGTCTGAGAATTAACAGTTTCCAATCCTGGCATGGAAAGACCCAGGATTTTAAAAGCTTTTTCAAATGATTCTTATATAGTCAGCTTTCAGAATCACTTTGTCCAGACTAACTTCTTTGATATTTGAATTCCTTGATTACCTAGCCTATGCTTTGGTGGAAAGTGTCTAAGATAGTTTATTCAGTCTTGTCTTTTAAGAATTTCTGGGCACTTCCTTCGTGATATGCCTGACAGCTAAAATTCCTTGATGTATTTCTTAAGATTTTTATTAAAACATAGCTCACATACAATATTACATTCGTTTCAGGTGTACACCACAGTTATTAATATTTATATACCTAAAGAAGTGATCACCATGATAAATCCAGCAACCAACTGACTGTACCACATTATCACAATATTAGTAACTATGTTCTCCATGCTATATGTTACATCCCCATGACTTATTTGTTTTATACCTAGAAATTTGAACCTCTTATTCCCCTTCACCCTTCTCCCATTTTAATTTTTCAATTACAATTGATATTCAGTATTAGTTGATATTAGTTTCAGGTGTAGAGCATAGTGGTTAGACACTTATATAATTTAAGAAGTGATCCTCATGATCAGTCTAGTATCCACCTGGCACTATACATAGTTATTACCATATTATTGACTATATTCCCTATACTTTACTTTACATCCCCATGACTATTTTGTAACAACCAATTTGTTTTTCTAAATCCCTTCCCCTTTTTCACCCTGTCCCTCAACCCACCTTCCATCTAGCAACCATCAAAATGTTCTCTGTAACTATGAGTTTGTTTCTATTTTGTTTATTTTGTTCTTTAGAGTCCACATTAAGTGAAATCACATTGCATCTGTCTTTCTCTGTCTAACATGCTTCACTAAGCACAATTACCCTCCAAGTCCTTCCATGCCCCCGCAGATGGCAAGAAACCATTCCCTTCCCTGGCTGAATAATATTCCATTGTATATATGTACCACCTCCTCTATCTGTTCATCCCCTGACGGACACCCAGGCTGCCTCCACTACTTGGTCATTGTAAACAATGCTGCAATGAACATATACATGCTCATGTCCCCTCGAAGTAGCATTTAGGTCTGGGTTTTTTTCTGGATAAATAAGCAGAAGTACAATTAATGGGTCCTTCTTTATCTGTTGTTATAGCCTTTGCTTTAAAGTCTATTTTGTCTGGTATAAGTATTGCTACTCCAGCTCTTTTGTTTGTTTCATTTTCATGAAATATCTTTTTCTCATCCATTTACTTTCCCTCTGTGTCTTGATCTTTTGTAGGCAGTATATGAGTATGTCAGGGTCTTGTTTTCTTATGCATTCAGCCTCCCTCTCTCTTGATTGGAGCACTTAATCCATTTACATTGAAAGTAATGTTGATATATATGTAGTTATTGCCATTGTATTATTCACATTTTTTTATCTTTTTTTTTTTTTTTTTTTTTTGAGGGCAGTGTCACTGGCCCTCATATGTGGGACTGAACCGGGGCCGCTGGCTTCTGAAGCCAGCGCTTAACCACTGTGCCACTCGGCCGGCCCTTCTTTTTTTTTTTTTTTTTTTCATCTTAAAGAAGTCCCCCTAAGATTCCTTACTTTTGATGGTTTGATGGTGATGAAGTCCTTTAGCTTTTCCTTGTCTGAGAATTTTTATCTGTCCTTTGATTCTAAATGATAACTGGTTAAAGTAATCTTGGTTGTTGGTCCTTGCTTTTTGTCATTTTAAATATTTTCTGTCAATCCCTTCTGGACTGCAAAGTTTCTGATGAGAAATCAGCTGACAGTCTTCTGGGAGCTCCTTTGTTGGTGACTAACTGCTTTTCTCTGGCTGCTTTTAAGATTCTTTCTTTGTCTTTAATCTTTGACATTTTAATTATGATGTGTCTTAGTGTAGGCCTCTTTGGGTTCATCTTGTTTGGGACTCTCTGCCCTTCCTGGGCTTTTATGTCTGTTTCTTTTGCCAGGTTAGGGAAGTTTTCTGTCATTATCTCTTCAAATAGGTTTTCAATTTCTTTCTCTCTTCCCCTTCTGGTACCCCTATAATGTGAATGTTGGCATGCTTGATGTTGCCCCAGAGATCCCTTAAACTGTTCTCACTTTTTTGGGTTCTTTTTTGTTTTTGCTGTTTTGATTGAGTGTTTTCTGCTACCTTCTAAATCACTGATTTGATCCTCTGCTTCATCTAATCTGTTGATTCCCCCTGTAATGTATTCTTCATTTCAGTTATTATATTCTTTATTCCTGAATGGTTCTTTTTTATGTTTTCTGTCTCAGTTTTTATATTTCCTATCTCTCTGTTGAAGTTCTCCCTGAGATCATTGGGCATTCTTATAACCAGTGTTTTGAATCCTGCATCTGGTGAATTGCTTGTCTCCATTTTTTTTTTTTAGTTCTTTTTCTGGAGCTTTGTTCTGTTGTTTCATTTGGGACTTTTTTTGTCTCCCCATTTTGGCTGCCTCCCTGTATTTATTTCTAAGTATTAGGTAGGGCTGTTATGTCTCTCCGTCTTAGTAGAGTGGCTTTATGTAGTAGGTGTGCTGTGGGGCCCACTGGCTCAGTCTTTCTGGTCACCTGAGCTGAGTACTCCAGGTGTGACCCTTGCATGGGTTGTGTGTGCCCTCCTGTTGTAGTTGAGCCTTGGTTGCTGTTTGCACATCAATGGGACGGATTGATCCTCAGGCTAATTGGTTGTGAGGACTGGCTGTGACTACAGTGGAGGAGCTGTTGTGCAGGTCATGACCCTACAGAGCAGGGTTCACTTTAGCTAGGCACTGATGCCTGCCCAGTCTGCCCTTTGGGTGTGTTGTCCTTGGAGGCTGCTGGGTGATGCTCTAGCTGGGTCTGAAGTTGTCCAATAGGCATGCCAGTCCCAGGGCCTCCTGGGAGGGGCACCACCACATGCCAAGTTTAGCCTCAGCCTGTGTCCTGCCCAGAGCCACCTGGCATGAGCCACAAAGCAATCCACAGATGCCCACTGCTTGTGCTGGGCTCGGAGGTACCTTGAGAGGCCAAGCCATGAACCAAAGCTGGCTATCACCAGTCCCTGGCTTGGGGTGCTCAGCCAAAGGTATGGGACACACTGAAGCGAGATACTGCTTGTTTTGGTTTTGTGAGCCTTTGAGAGATTTTAGGAAGGTCTGCAGCATGAGCCAAGATAGGCCGTTTATATGGAAAAACCACTGGAAGTGGCTTGTATGGACCCGAAAGTGGGATGAGGTGGGATCTCAGGGAATCAGCAAGGCAGAGCAATCTGTTGATGGAGTCCCCAGGTTGATGGAGACTCAGATGTGGCAACTGCCTGTGTCTGCACATTGGGAGTGGGGAGAGGGCTCAACAAAGAAGCAATGGTTTCTGCCAGCTCCTCTGTCAGGGAGAAAGCTGCCCCTCTAGCACTTGCCCTTAAGCCAGACAAATCAGTTCTCCCCATTTGTCCCTGGTTTTTTAAGCTGCTGCCCCTGTGCTGGAGCTCAGATTGAATGAGTCTCTCAGTAAGTCTCTTTGTGGGCCCTTTAAGAGGAGTGACTGGAACTGCGGCTACCCTCAGCCTCACTCAGCTACAACCTCCTTTGATTTTCATAGCCAAAAGTTGGCACTGAAACCCTGAGCTGGGGAGACTGGGGAACCCCTCACTCCTCCATGGGGAGACCTCTCCAGCTGATATATCCATCCTGATTTTTAATGGTCCCATGCTGTTGTGGAACCAGCTTGTTCCACGTCTCTACCCCTCATACCAGTTTCGAGATGGCTTTTTTTCTATGTCCTTAGTTGTAGGGCTTTGTTTCAGCCAGACTTCAGGCGATTGTCAATGATAGATGTTCTATAGTTTAGTTGTAACCTTAATATTGTCAACAGTGAGAGGAAGTAAGCACAGCATTTACCTATTCCACTTGACCAGATCTCTAACTCATATTTTGACAGTTGAGGAGAATTCTCTGGAGCAGCTATAATAAAATTTTAATACAAATTTCATATTTTTTTCTTTAACAGGTTTATTGAGATGTAATTAACATACAATGCACTATACATATTTAAAGTACAGTTTGGCAACTTTTGACATATGTATACACCTGTGAAACCACAAACAAGATAATGAACATATCCATCATTCCCCAAAATTTCTTTGTGTCCTTTTTACACCTCCTTCATCCCCTACCTTCCCATGCCACTCTCCAGACAATTACTGGCTGCTTTCTGCCCATATATATTTACATTTCCAAGAATTCTATATAGGTGGAATTATACCGTATGTATTTATTTTTATCAGAATTATTTCTCTGAGTATAATTATTTGAGATTCATCCTTGTTGTAGCATGTATCAGTAGTTTATTTAATTAGTTTCAGGTGTAAAAAATAACTTCGAGATTAGACATTTATATACCTCATAAAGTAATAACCGCAATAAGTCTATTACCCATCTGACACTGTATATAATTATTGGAATATTACTGACTGTATTTCCTATGCTGTACTGTATATCCCCATGATTATTTTTTCTTAATTATAGTTGACATTCAATATTATTTTATATTAGTTTCAGGTATACAGCATAGTGGTTAGACATTTATATAATTTGTGAAGTGATCCCCCTGGTAAGTCTAGTACCCATCTGATACTATACATAGTTTTTTATAATATTGTTGACTATTCCCCATACTGTAGTTTATTTTTTCATTGCTGAGTAGTAGTCCATTGCATATATATACTGCAGTTTGTTTATCAGTTCGTCTGTGATAGACATTTAGGTTGTTTCCAGTTGTTGGCTATCACAAATAAAGCTACTATGAATGTTGATATGCACAAGTTTTGGTATGACATAGGCTTTCATTTTTCTTGGGTAAATACTTTGCAGTAGAGTGGCTGGATTGTATATGGTAACTGTATATTTCACTTTTTAAGAAACTACCAAAGTTGTAACATTTTACATTCCCACCAGCTGTGTATGAGAATTACAGTTCCTCCACGTCCTTACTTAGAGAACACTTAGTATGATCATTCTTTTAATTTTAGTCATGCTAACATGTAGTGTAGATGTATGTGTTATGTAATATGTACATACATCATAGTTTATCATTGTGGTTTTAATTTGCATTTGATAATGACTAATTATGTTGAGCATCTTTTCATGTGCTGTTTGCCTCCACATTTATTCTTTGGTGACGGGTCTGTTCAAACCTTTTGCCCATTTTTTTATTGGTTGCTTGTTTTCTTCTTATTGAGTTTTGAGAATTTTTAAAAAAATGTATTTTGGATGTAAGTCCTTAATCAAACACATACTTTGCAGATTTTTTCTTCTAGCCTGTGGCTTGTCCTTTTATTCTCTCAACATTGCCTTATAAAGAACAGATGTTTTAAATTTTGATGTAGCCCAGTTTATCAATTTGTTGTGGGGTTTTTTTAATTGATTATGTTCTTAGTATCATATCTAAGAATTATTTATCTAACCCAGGGTCACAAAGATTTGCTGTTTTCTTCTAGAATTCTTATAGTTTTAAGTTTACATTTAGAGTATGATCCATTTTTAATTGCTTTTTATACATGGTATGAAGTAGTATCCACATTTATATTTTTGAATTTGGATATTCAGTTCTAGCATCATGTGTTGAAAAAAGTGCCCTCTATTGAATTGTCTCTGCATCTTTGTAGAAAATCAGTTGTTGATATGTGTGCCTATTCCGAACTTGCTATTCTGTTTCATTGATCTGTTTGTCTGTCTTTTCATCAATACTATCTTGATTATTGTCTCCGTACAAGTCTTGAAATGAAGTAATGTTAGTCCTCCAATTATGTTTTCCTTTTTTGAAAGCATTTTTAGTTATCCTAAGTCATTTACAATCCCATATAATTTTAGAATGAGTTTGTCATTTGAGAAGGGGCTGCTGTTATTTTTATTGGCATTGGGTTGAATCTATAGATTAATTTGGGGAAAAATGACATTTTAGCAATATTGAGTTGTCTAACACATGAACATGGTATAGCTCTCCAATTATTTAGGTCGTCTTTGATTTTTCTCAGCAATGTGGGAGTCAGTATACAGGTCTTTCACATCTTTTATCAGATTTATCCCTAAGTGTTTCACATTTTTGATAGTATTATATATAATGTTTTTTAAAATGTCAATTTTTAGTTATTTGTTGCTAATATGTAGAAATGCAATTGATTTTTATATATTGAGATCTTATCCTATAACCCTGCTAAACTGACTTGTACATTTTTGGAGTCCATTGGATTTTCCATATAGATGATCATGAATAAAGATGGCTTACTTTTTTCTTTCCAGAATGAAAATTATTTCTTCAACTAACATAGTTGGAGATTTTTTCAGAGATATTCTTTACCAGGCTAAGGAAGTTTTTTCCTCTTCCTAATTTCTTGAGTGTCTTTATCATAAAAGGGTATTAGATTTTGTCAAAAGCTCTTTCTGCATCAATGATATGATCATATGGTTTTTGTTTTTTATTCTTTTGATGTGGTGTATAACATTAATTGATTTGGAGATGTTAGACCAACCTTGCATTCCTTTGAAAGTAGATAAATTCCACTTGGTCATATCATACGCATGTAAGTCTTTTTATGTGTTGCTGGATTCAGTTTTCTAGTATTTTGTTGAGGAGTTTTGCACCCATACTTACCAAAGATATTGGTCTGTAGTTTTCTTTTGTTGTCTTTGGTCTGCTTTTGGTATCAGGTTAATACTAGTCTCATAGAATGAGTTAAAAAGTGTTTCCTACTCTTTTATGTTTTTGGAGGAGTTTGTGAATTGGTATTAAGTGTTCTTTAAATGTTTGGTAGTAATGGGCAATGAAGCCATCTGTATGGCTTTTTTTGTTGTTAGGAGTTTATTTTATTATTATTCAGTCTCTATTATAGGTGTTTTAAGATTATCAATTTATTGAATCAGTTTTGATCATTTGTATTTTTCCAGGAATTTATCCATCTCATTTAATTTATCTAATTTATTGGCATACAGTTATTCATAGTTTCTCTTATAATCCTTTTTATTTCTGTAAGGTCAGTAGTAATGTCCCCATTTTCGTTTCTGATTTTACTAATTTGAGTCTTCTCACTTGCTTTCCTTGGTCAGTCTAGCTGAAAGTTTGTCAGTTTTGTTCGTCTTTTCAAAGAACCAACTTTTGATTTTGTTGGCTTTCTCTGTTGTTTTTCCATTGTCTATTTTATTTATTTCCACTATAATATGTATTATTTCCTTCTGCTTGCTTTGTGTTTAATGTGCTTTTCTTTTTCCCGTGTCTTCAATGTAAGGTTAGCTTATTGATTTGAGATCTTTCTTCTTTTTTAATATAGGCATTTACAGCTATAAATTTTCCTCTAGCCCACTGCTTTTGCTACATTCCATAAGATTCATTCTATTGTGTCTTCATTTTCATTCTGTTGTGTCTTCATTTTCATTCATCTCAATATTTTCTAATTTGCCTTTTGATTACTTCTGTAATCCATTGGTTATTGAGGAGTGTGTTGTTTGAGTTCCATATAATTACGAGTTGAGTCTCAAATTTTGTTGTTATTAATTTCTAATTTCATTCCATTGCAGTTAGAGAACATATTTTGTATTATTTCAGCTCTTTAAAATTTTTTGAAATTTATTTTGTGGCTTAGCGAACATATGGCCTATGCTGGAGAATGTCCCATGTGCACTTGAGAAGAATATATATTCTCCTGTCATTGTGAGAAATTTTTCTATAGATTCCTGTTAGGTCTAATTGGTTTATAATGTTCCTTAAGTTTTCTGACTCCTCATTGATCTCCTGCTTGTTTGGGCTATACATTATTGAAGTAGAGTATTGAAGTCTCTCATTATTATTGTTGAATTGTCTATTTCACCCTTTATTTCTGTTTTTATTGGATCCCAAATCTTGTGTAATGTACCTTTAGGTATGCTGCATAGTTTTGTATTCTTATAAATATTTTGGAGATTTATTATAGGATACAGTTACTTGGAAACAAATTGATCCATCTGGGTCTTGCTTTTAAGATTTGTTGGGCAGGATTTAGAACAGTATTCAGTCTGGGGCTAATTATTTCCATCCACTGACTGAGGCAAGATCCTTTTGTGTATCCTACTAGTGCCCCATAAGTTTTGAGGTTTTTCTAGTTTTGCTGTTGGGAACAGGTACTGTTTCTGACCTTTGGAAATACAGGAGTTATTAACCTCTAATCCTTTCAGGTGCTTCTTTATCCATTTGGGTAATTTCCTCACATACATGGCCAATCACAACTCAACTGAGTACTTAAAGAGAACCCTCCGAAGATCTGCACAGTTCTCTCTCATTGTATTTGTCTCTTCTTCAGTGCTCTGTCCTGCAAACTAGCTATCTTACGTCCCTAAACTCTGCTGTCTGTTCAACTCAGGGAGTCTGCAGGCCTGCACCATGACCTGGAAACTCTCTGCAGGCAGTGAGCTGGGCAGTTGTAGGGCTTACCTCATTGATGTCTCCCTTCCCAGGGATCACTACTTTGTTGCCTGTTGTTTGGTATCTTACAAACCATTGTTTCACATATTTTCTCTGTTTTTGGTTGTGTCAGATGTTAGGATAAATCTAGTTTCTGTTACTTCATTATGGCCAGAAGCAGAAGTTCACATATTTCATCTATTTTTTTTAATTTTAATTTTAATTTTATTTTTCATTGCAGGAGACCATCCACAAAGCCAGTGTCTTACTGAGTGGAAAAATTAAGGTAGAAAATGGTCAGATTTATCAAAATCCAGTCACTTGGCTCAAGGATCTTCTGGGAAGTGACAGTTCTGTGACCTGGAATTATGCTTGGAGTAAGGTGGGTCATTCTTAAGTTTATCTTGAACTTCATATTCAAATGGGAAGGTACATTTTTTTAATGATAAAACTACCTTTTTTTTTTTAAAGAAATCTGAAAGTTCTCTAAGCTGGTTTTTGTCCCCAGGTGTCGCTTCTGCATATGCCACACACCTTCTTCCGCAGCTCTTCATTGCACTGCCAGAATCCCCCTGGGCAAATTTGCACTGCTGGCCCTTCCTTCATGCTCCTCAAGTAGGCTCAGAAATGGGATGCCGTCAGTGTTTCTGACCCCAAGCGATATCAGGTCTTTGTGACTCCACAGAGAAAATTTGGGACCGCTGGCTTAGTTGTAATTTAGTTAATACTTATCAGTATTCTGATAAAATCTTCCCCTAAACAGAGGGAATGAGCAAGAGGTCTAAGACTCAGAAGTTATTGGTGCATCTTTATGTTTGAACATAGTCTTATTTAGCCCCCTCAAAAGAAATATTTCTTTTCATTCAGGCTTCTCAGACTTAGTAGCCTCCCCCTCAGTTCTGTTTTGACTTTAAGTGCAATTTAACCACCAATTTGAAGACTGTTAATGGCTAGTACCACTGAGATTTGGCGATCAGCCACCTCCAGATGTCTGTGGCACCACCTCAGGGAATAGTCTTGCAGTGATTCACCCAGAAAAGCGTGAATAATTGGACCTCCACCATGACTGTTTCACAGAATTGCAGATGCCTTCAGCACCCACTGCCCATTACAGTAAGCCTGAATGCACCACTCACTGAAAGCACAGCTTCCTCTCCTTTTTGTCTACTCAGCTCTGCCCACCCTTCCTATGAACTCCTGCCTTTGGTCTGTGTCCTTAAGCTCTGCAGATGGCCTCCTCGGCCTTTGTGGCAAGTGCCAGAAGTGTGTTTCAGTTCCTTTCCTTATGTCAACACAGTTTGGATTTTCTCTGCTTAATAGTCTCTCTGTCTTTTCTCTTTCCCCTAATATAAGATATTCATACAGATTACCGAGCACGATTAGATTTTTTATTAATTATCCTAAAAACAGAAACAGTGTTTAAAATTACTATAGGGCATGCATATACTTCTAGTAAATACCCCAAGCTGAGAAACACAACGACAGTGAGTTTCTTTACAATGTTTAAAAGCTTCTTTTAAAATTTTCTGCAGAAACTGCCTCTACCTCCTCTCATCTTTGGGTAACTCCTGAACTCACAGTCACTTCATCATGAAAGGAGCTTTTGTACATTAGTAAATGTGAATGTTTCTACTGACTAGTTCTGAGAATGTTGGTGGGGCTGTGTGGCCGGGAGTGTGGTTGGTTGTCAGGCAAGAAATGTCGGAAAACTAAATCTTGTCCTACATCAGACAGAATGACAGAGCCACTTGACACAGAGATGACTCATACTTCCTACCCAAGCAGCTGGGCCTTGCCAAGGGAATTCTGATGCTTCCTCCCGCTGGGCATCACTGTTCTCACTACCACAGCCTCCTAGCCATTCGGCATTATCCTGATGTGGCAGAGTAATCTCTGGATAGGGGACAGGAGACCAAGCTTGTTCCTGATTCTACCCTTGATAAGTTACATGATAAAGGCAGTGGTTTTCAATCCTTCCTACATATTTTAATCACTTAGGGAGCCTTTAAAAACCACCAATGCCTCATGGACCCCAGCCTCATAGGTTCTGATCTGATAGTCTGGGTTGGAGACTAGGCATCCTAGAGGAAGGGATGTTCGAGTTGAGACTTGATTGTTTAGCTACAGTGACCCTAGCTTCTGGGAATATGTTATTAAACTGCCCTAGAACTAAGAGTGGAGAACCCAAAGACACTCAGCCCAGCCCATGCATGCGTAGATTAGGTATAAGCTCTAATTTGGGGGGCTGATAAACTATAGCTAAGTTCACAAACAAACCAAAACAAAAAACATGGATGTATAGACCCAAAATGTTGTTAATCTAATCAGTTAAGTATCTTGAGTTTTTGAAAAGTACCATTACTTTTATGGCTTAATTTTATTAATGCAACATTAATTTTTTAAAATTATAAAGTAGTAAGTTCTGGATTAATGGTTGTTGAATAAGTGAATGGATGAGATAATTAATGATATACAATAGGAGTGAACAAATTTCTGTCAAGAGCCAGATAATACATATTTCAGTGTTAATGGGTATATGGTCTCTGTTGCAACTACTCAATCCTGTTGTAGCACTAAAGCAGCCATAGATGTAAAGTAAATGAATGGGTATCACTGTGTTCTAATAAAACTGTATTTACAAAAAAAAAAGATGGGAGCCCAGATTAGACTGTGGGCTAAAGTTTGCCAGTCCATAATATACAACAATCAATACTTCACCAAAGTTACAGTTTGCTCCTTATAAAATGTATGATGTTTAAATTCTGTGCTTAATTATGTGCAGGTAACATATCTGGGGAAGGAGCTTTTAAAGTATGTTTCTGAGGAAGTACCTCTACCTCCAGAACCCAACTTGGTATCTCAGCAACATCAATCTTGTCTTCCAGGTATGTGCAGACTAACATTCATTTCTTAGTTACGGGGAAAAAACACCCAAGCTGGGAATGTGCTCCTCCCCCATTCTTTTTCCTTTGGTCTTTTTTTCATTCAGGTGAAATTTACATTACATTCAAATAACCATTTTCAAGTGGACATGTCAGTGGCATTCAGCACATTCACAATGTTGTATCACCACCACCTCTATGTAGTTCCAAAATACTTTCATTACCCCAAAAGAAACCCCACACCCACTCAGCAGTTGCTCCTCATTCTGTACCCCACCCCCTAGTCTCTGGGACCACCAGTCTGCTCTCTGTCTGTATGGATTTGCCTATTCTGTATATCATATAAATGGAATCACGCAGTATATAACCTTTTATGTCTGGCATCTTTCTTTCAGCACAGTGCTTTCAAGGATCATCCACATTGTAATATCTGTCAGTATTTCATTCTTTTTTATGGCTGAATAATATTTCCCTGTGTGTGTGTATACCACAATTTGTTTATTCATTCTTTGATGGAGATTTGGGTTGTCTCTAGTTTTTGGCTATAGGAAATAATGCTACTATGAACACATGTGTACATATATTTGTTTGGCTACCTGTTTTCAATTATTTTGGGTATATACCTAGCAGTGGAATTGCTATATCATATAGTAATTATATGTTTAACTTTTTGAGGGACAGTCAAACTGTTTTCCACAGCAACTGAACCATTTTATGTTCCCACCAGCAATGTACAAGGATTCCAGTTTCTCCATGTCCCCACCAACACTTGTTATTTTTTGTTTGTTTGTTGACGGCACTGCATTTTTAACCACATTTAATTCTAGGAGAATTTAAGAGATGACACCTTCCCTCACAATTTCTTTCTCTGGATATATGCTGTACTTACTTAGGGTAGATTATTTTTCAGTGTCATATAAATGGGAAAAAATGGTATTTTTTTCATTCTTCCAGGCATGATTTGGTTAGTTTTCCATATTTTCTAACAGCATGTTAAAATAAGTCTACTTATTAGTGTAAATGAATATGCTTTACCTGATGAAATAAATCTTCGCCTGGGAAAACTAAAGAGAGTGTAGTCTTCACCAGTTAGCAGCAGTTTGAAATGATCTTGGAAGGGGCAGCACACATGTTTGAAAAGCAGACATAATTAGTGTTATATTACTCTTCTCTGCTGTAACACCCCCTTTTTTTTCCCCAGTGTCTCTGTCTCAGACTAGTTGGTGATAACATAGAGAGGAGATATAAATCAATAATAATAATAATTAATAACAATAATAATAATAATAATAATGTGATAACCAGAGTGAAGAACCAAGCAGGGCTTACTATCCCCAAGCCCTAAGCGGGCACTCTAGGGTTTTTCCCTTCCTTACAACAAACCCCAATAATTCAGAGTCCTTTTCTCTCCTAACTTGATCCCTAATCCACCTGGTAGGGTCCTTCTTTGTCTCCAAAACTGGCTTCAGAATAGGATGCATTTTAACAGCCTCAAATGTGCTTTTTATCTTTTGGGGGAAACAGATCTGGTAAAACAATAGTGGAGAAGCTACAGAGCTTAAGAAACTGAAAGTTGTTTTTGTAGTAATTCCTGATCTTTGGTTTCTAACCGTGGCTGCAGATCTACCTGATCAAATCTTGGAGTAGAGTCTAGGAACCTGAATTTTTAAAAGTGATTCTTACACGGCCAGCCTGACTATAGCCTTTGAAAGCCTAGTAGTATCTGATTTCTTATGCAGGTAGTAATTCGAAAACTCTCAACATCTTCAGCACTTTATTTTGATTCCAAAGCACACCCACTCTAGTGCCCACACATGCGCGTTCTCTCTCTCTCTCTCTCTCTCTCTCTCTCTCTCTCTCTCTCTCTCTCTCTCTCTCTCTCTATATATATATATATATATATATATATATATATCTTGATATAGATAGATATATATATCTTGATATAGATAGATATATATATCAAGATATAGATATATATAGATATATCACACACACACACACACACACACACACACACACACACACACACACACACACTCTTTCTCGAAGGAAAGCCAAGCAAACTGTTTCTCCTCCTAGATGCTAACCTCAAGGGTAAAAGCAGAAAGATAAGTTCTTCCTAATATCACAAGGGCTTATCTGCTCCTCAGATTTTCTAGTTCTCGGCAGGCATTTCCAACCCCAGCCTTCCTCACAGGCCTCACAATTCCCCTGCTAAGTGAGCACGAAATAAAAAATGGGTCCTGAACTGCTACTTCTGTTATCTGCAGATATAAACAGTTTCCTGTTACTAATTTTTATTCCAGAAATACTAAATTTTTTTCTTTCAGACATTTCAAAAACTATCAATGCTAATTTGAGAACTGTGAAGGTGCTAGTATGCCAGCTAGCTTCTTGCCGCCTTAATCAGGGACTGTGAATCTATAGGCAGTTCCCTGCTGGCATACTATCGGCTATTGTTAGATTTTTGTTTGGACCTTCTTGATTTAGGATTCTTTTGTATCTGGTTTTATGGTACCTGACAGAAATCTGAAGAGCTGGCAAGTTAGAAAAAAATGTAAACTCTAACCTTACTACAAACAAAGCATTCCAGAGAGAATCTTTCTCCCTTTTTGCATATTAGAATGTGGTCATGGAAGTCTCAGCTCTGAAGGAAAAACAAGCCTTGTGGATTTTATCAGCTTAACACCAGATCATGAACAGAATCTGTTCTCTTACACTTTTGTTGATCATACACTTTGGAATAGCGACTTTTTGGGCATAAGGGGAGCTAGGAAGAGCTAATTACAGTCTCCATAACTGGAATGACCATGCACCCTGGCTTGACCGGGGCAGTCCCTAATCCAGCAAATTGTTAGTAGCATTCCCTTTCACTTTCCCACGTGCCTTGTCCCATTACAGGAAATGCGAAATTTGGACAAGGTTTAAAAAAAAAGAGCAACTTCAATATCATTTACTTTTATAAGATGTGTATAGATTCTAACATACTAATTTGCAAATAGATGGTCAAATCTTATATATAGCACTCTACATTATAAATAATCGCTGGTTACCTAGTTTTAAACCCCTGATAGACTGAGAAGATATTTGAGGTTAGCAAGACTTAGATGGTGTCTTCCTATTTCCCAATGCCTGGCACATAGTAGCTTCACTGAACAATGTTCATTGAATGAATGAATGAATGAATGAATGAATGAATGCAAGCATGAATATGATCCAAAGGACTGCTATTTTTAAACTGGATTTAGTTGTAATTGACTGTCTTAATAGGTGAACATGACTACATCTCACAGGTTATAATGGAATTTGTAGTGAAGAATTCAACAAATGGTAAATGGGATTTTGATTAGTTAATATTATTTTGTTTATCTGAATTTTCTGCATCTAATTGTGAAATATGAGTGATGGCCCTTCACATTTTCTCAACCAGAAATTTTAAGAGAACTATCTCTCCCTCCCCTTCTTCCCCCTCTTTATAAGAAATCATAAGGAAATGAGCCTAGCTTTGTTAACCAATATTTCCTAAACTTTTTTTTTTTTAAAGATTTTATTGGGGAATTGGGGGAGGGGAACAGCATTGGGGAACCAGAGAAGGGGAACAGACAAGTTGCTGTCCTTTTGTTCTCCAGTCTAGTTGTGGAGGACGGTGCTTCACTGGCCCGCGTTGGTATCATCATTGTGCTCTTCTCGGGTGAGGCAGATTGGTTGCCGGCCTCTGGATGGCCGCTCACAGTGGCTCTTGGCAGCTTACAAAGGCTGCCAGCCACTCACACTGGCTGCTGGCCACTCACCATAGCCCATGGCAGCCCACTGCAGTAGGGGTTGCAGCTATGCCATCCCGGGGATTCACGGCTGCCCAGCTCCAGGTGGAGCTGTTGTTCACCATCTTAGCTGTAGAGGGCAGTGTCACTGGCCCTCATGTGGGATCCAAACCGAGGCCGCTGGCATCCCAAGCCAACTCTTAACCAACTCGTCACTCGGCTGGCCCTTTCCTAAACTTTTAAATCAGATTATATATATTAACATTTTGTGGGACAAATAGAGGCAACCTTATTATCCACTTTATTTCTACATATAATTTTGCATTCACAGTATTTAAAAAGTCCTGAGTCATGAAGATAAGTGATAAAAGTTTTTAATCTTGCCATTTAAAACTTTCTTCAATGAATCAGAGATGGTGGAAGAGCTTTATTCTGAGTTCCACACAAAAACTAGTTAAATTGGTAAGTCAATCTACTGATGGACTCGAGCACTAAAATGTAGTATATTAACAAATTTGAGGGTATATGTTGTTCCTAACTCAGGATTTTAAATATACAAACACTGAAATTCTGTTGATGAAATTTCTGAAGCATCAATCTCTAAGTTCTTTTTTAAGCTTTAAAATGGAGTGAGTCTGGTGTATTTTCCTCTGAAATTTCACAGCTTCATCCCAAGCCTCTATTCTCTCTGCCTACTTGGCTATAGTTTCTCTTCTGTGTTACTCAGGGAATCTTCACTAATATTTCAGTATAATCAGGAAGGAGGGGAAAAAATGAACATTGCTAAACATACATATTTGTGATCGCCATGTACAGATATATTCACATATTTTTTACAAAGTTCTTAAAAAAAAACATTCTGTTAATATAGATCCATTTTATTATTTACCTGGAAAGCCAATTTTATATGCTCATTTCCCTGTCACCAGAGTACCAAGATACTCAAAACACATTAGGCTAAATGTATTCATCTAAGAAAAAAAAGTGTGTCTTTCTGAAATCTTTCTTTCTCCAAGCCATCATTTAATGCACGCTAATTATAGAATTTTCTTTCATGGGGCCTAACATCTTGTGTTCATTGGAAAACAGAACATGTGTTTTCAGGAAAAAAATACTCTTTTTTGTTTTTAATAGAAATGGTTCTTACTGATAATCTGTTGTAAATAAGTGACTAAAGAGTTTTCATCATTTCAGTGATGTTTTTGTGCTTCGTTTCTCTGTAAAAGTATATGTAATATAGCTCAGACATTCACAGGTGCTTCTGTTTTATGTGGTTAAGAATCTCTTAAACCTTAAACACCCAAGGAAGATGGGTGCCTGATAAAAAGAGCAGAGGGTGTTTATTTCAGCTCCTATTTACAACTGTTGATTCTTTTTCATTGTTTTCATCATAATTGTTTTCATACTGGTATCGTGATTAATGCTCTTTTGACCTAATTCACTAAGTGGATACAGCTACTGACAGGGAGGAAAGAAGAAACTGTCTGTTGAGCACCTGCAGTGCACCAGGCCTGCCCGATTATTTACACACATTAGGCTGTTGAGGAGCTGCTTTTTAGTAGAACTCCAGGATTCATGTCTGTACAACAAAGGCACAAAAACCCTACACACTTTACTTATAAAATAAACTACCTTAAACCCAATTCAGCTTAAAGAACCACCTATTAACTTTCAGTTTTCCCCTAAGAATGAGGGCTTAAATAGTGTTAAGCTTCAAAATAGAATGTTCAACTTTATTTCTTGATTCTAATGTAGTTTCACAGACAGCTTTTGATCTTGTCACTGTGGATCTATATCAAATTATTCATTTAGTTTTAAATATCAAACCAGGGCCGGCTGAGTGACGCGGTGGTTGAGCGCTGGCTTTGGAAGCCAGCGGCCCCGGTTTGGGTCCCACATATGAGGGCCAGTGACACTGCCCGCAAAATAAATACATACATACATAAATAAATAAATAAATAAATAAATAAATAAATATCAAACCATATAATACTCCACTACCATATTTATCCTTTAGGATCCCTTTATTTTAAAAAGGCATTCAGGGGCCGGCCGAGTGGCGCAGTGGTTAAGAGTTAGGTTGGGACGCCAGTGGCCCCGGTTTGGATCCCACATATGAGGGCCAGTGACACTGCCCTCTAAAAGAAAAAAAAAAGGCATTCAGCTTTGTATTTAAATAGCCATGATAGAATTTTTTTTCCCAGATTGTATATTTGCAATCTATTAAAATAATTCTTAATCATTTTGCCTTTGATTGGAATTATATTTCTAATCCAAAATGAGAACATATAAATATGTTCATTTCCACTTGTAACTAGAGTAAGCAAAGTTTCATTCCATAATTCTAATGAAATGTAGAATGCTTAGTTTGTAAGAATAAGTTCTGAAGTCTGAGTTCAATAATTTTAGAGTTAAAAGTGAATCTTGGATCTGTTTTACAGATGATGAAACTGAGAGCCAGAGAGGTAAAATGGGTTAAATGAAAAGAGTTCATAGGTCAGTGATATTTCAGAAGTGAACCATCAGTTAAAATAACGAATCTAATTATTTTTACTTTTGCTCTACGAAGGGAAATTTTTAAAAAATAGAGGAAAAAGAAGAATAAAAGTTAAAAATATTTTAACCTAATTAACATGTCATTTTGAAGTGCAAATTTGGGCAACTAGATAACATGAGTGGTTGCATGGGCCCGTTTCTTTTGCCTGGTGATGAAACTAGGAATTCAATTTAAGTATACTTGTGCAGAACACTAATATTTGGTGATACTATTTGAGGAGAATTTATTTCTCCCTACCTGTGCACGAGCAGAATGGTTCCATAAGCGTACAGTTCTTGTTGCAGATGAGGGATAACAAGAAGAGCCAAATGTCCACATAAATGGCTATTTTCCTATTTGTACTGAGCTGTTAAATATGCTATTGTTTAGAAGTTTTGTCTTCAGATCTCAAAGGCCACTGATTTTGCCTAGTAAATGTGAAAATTAAATGGAGAAGGGTTTCTACCCCTCAGCAGGGTAGATTGGTAGTCTTTACTATGGTTCCTAATGGAAAAATTCTTTATCACAAAGCTGCAAATAGATGATTGTGGTTATCATTAATGACAAAGAAAATGGTAATTGCTTGACCGAAGAAGGGTTTAAGATAACTACTCCTTGGGATTCTAATTTCTCATTCACAAAATTTTTTTCAGTGGTAGAGCTTCTTTTTTAACCCTCTTAAGTCCTCCTGCTTCTTTTAGTCTCTAGAACCAGATATCTGGCCCCATAAGCAGAACTAGATGTCCAAGCACTATTCCACTAAGCCTCCCCACAGTGAGGACTGGAAAAAAGAAATATGAGATAGTCAGGCTGCTTACGTCTGTGTTTTACCTGTCAGTTCGTATTTCTGCAGATCACAACAGCTTAGTTTTTCTAAGATGTTTTCATGGAACAGTGCCAATTACTAATGGACCCCAAGTAAAATCATATCCTATAAAGACATTCAATTTAAACATATGACATGTGATATCTGAGTCTTGCTGCTTCAATCCCTCTCTCAACTCCTTACCGCCAACATGACAGTCAGGGCTAGAGTAGAAGAAAATCTTCAGTGTGTGGGAACTTGCAGTCCGTAGACAAATCTCACAGTCCCTTTACCTGTTCCCATCTCTCCTCACTGGCCCACAGCTTGCTGAGAGTAGTAAGGGTTGAAGTAAGGGTATAGACTGGATTGGCAGGAAACTTTTGTTCAGTTTTCTTCTATGTTTGAGTATCTATATTTTGTGCAGCCTATTAAATAACAGTATACTGAGTACTGTAAGTGAATTATTAAATCAAGAAAATAAAATCTAAATCTCAGTTTTCTAACTAATTTGACTTTTTCCTTTTCTTGTCTCATATAGTTTTGCAAGGAGTAAAGTATTGAAAAGTGCTGGGCAACTGTGTGATGTTATTATTTGAGCATAGGAGGAAATTACAGAGGATATGATATACTCCGGACTGCTATCATTAGTTAGCTGGGCAGGAGGGGGAGGTGGGACAGGAAGAAGGTGGGGGGAAGTCCGTACCTACAGGCCACATGTGGAGCATATACACAGGTAAAACATTAAAAAGTCAGCTACAGAAGCCCTCAAGCCAGAAGACACATCCCAGAATATGCTGCTGAGTAAGTCCAGCTCAGGGCCTGCAGAAAAGAATCTCAATTCTAGAGCTGTGCCCTTGGCTACAGTCGTTACACGTTATTGTTTATTTCTCAGAAGTCTGATAATAGAACCCACAATACATTTTCATTTATTTAAAGTATGTATAGTATACTACATGTATGTTTCATTTTTTAAAAAAGAAAAAGCAAACCCTTTAAAAATATTATATATACTAGCATTCATGCTTTCAGATAGATATGCACATAGACAGGGAGCAAAGGTTTGCTCAACTTCAGAAAAGGAAGAAAAGTTAGTAAAGTTCTTTGTCTCTAACTTCACTGAATGTGATTTGCCTGGAATGATTCAAATAATTTTGAAGCTTGTAGTATTATGTAATAAAATAACCTAGCAATTGTGTAGTTACTTAAAATTTAATTCAAATTCAGATTATACATTTGAAATTAATTGGCTGTAGTCTTACGTTTCCTTATTCTGTTTAGCTGAGCTTCTGGCTGTGTGTGTTTTGTTTGTCCCCGCACCGCTCAGGTACATTGGGAATTTTCTTGTGGATAACAACAAAGAAAATTGTGGCCAGCCAAAAAGGTGCAGGATCCTGGTAAAGCACATAGGATGTGGCAGCACCGGCTGGGGAGAAATGGGTAGGAATGGCCATGGTGAATGGGGTTCAGAGATACCTAGGACAGTAGAGGTAACAGAGGAGAAGGAAAAGGCAGCAGATGATGGTGAGAGGTCAAGGTGAGGAGAACTGGTGTTTTGTGAGGATTGGTCTTTCTTTCCTTCCTGTCTGATCATTGTGGAAAAGAAGCTGTTGTGTAATGAACCAGGAGATGGTGTTTACACTGTTTTGGGAAGTGATATGCACATTCCAGAGCTTCATGTCCATGGGTTTACCCAGGAAATGGCTACTAAAGAGCCACTTGCAGTTTTCCTAGTCCTCTGTTTGTATGAAATTGAGAAATGTATTACGCTGCCAGTGAACTTGAGTGGAGATGGGGGTGGGATTTTGGCTGCCATGCCCTCCATGTCCCTTTGAAAGAGAAGCCAGATGCATGGCTACTAGCAGAATGTCAATTGATTAAGTCTTGGGGATGTATCATGGCAAACCTGTTGAGAATGATCTAGTACATCAAAACATCACACACTACTGTCTTTAGTAATAAACTTAGCCCTGCCAAAAAAGAGGAGGGGGTGCTTAAAATGGTCCTTTTCTCTTAATTCATTACAGCCTTTAAAGGAGAGAGAGAGCTGGCCCAGGTTCATCTCTGAGCAGAGCTGGTTTAGGGTACAAAATAATATTGAATAACACTTTACAGTTTTACAGAAAGATTTTGTATATGTGGTATTTTCTCATTTGCCAACGATGACAGGAATGGTAAGGCAAAAGGAAAAAATGGTTAACATTAGCATTGCTTTATTGAAAACTTCACTTCTAGAAGTTACCAGGTTAACAAATACCCATCTGAAAGTGCTGTTTTCCAAACAATTTTGTTACATCATCTCAAGCATCCCAAGATTGGGCCACTCTGTTTCCAGCATATCAGTTGGGAGGATGAGCATGTTGCTTCCTCTGGAGCTACTGCCTACCATTATGTGGGTGACCTTCTCTCGTGAACACCATGGTGATGATGTCTTGGTACCAGTAAGATGAAGCCCCTCATGGGCTCCTGGCCCCCTTACAGGTGCCTTTATTTAGGTCTGTGACTTTTGAGGCAAGACCTTCTCTTTGGAAAGATAGTAGGTTTTTTGTGCATAAGGCCCATCCTTGCTGTGATGAAATTAAGCTAACCTTAATGAAATGAATTTAATGTTTAAAACCTTATTTCTGTGGATTTTTTTCTGAAAGAAGAATGCTCCTTACCTCGAACTTTGGTGAGATAACCTTGTTTCCGAAAATCTACAAAACAAGGCTGCTAATGGAATTGTTATGTTTACATATGGACCACGTGTGAAAAAGTTAAAATTCTTTGGGTTGTGACAGTTTAAAACCCAAATCAGACTGCTTAACCCTCTCCCCCAAAAAGGAATTTTATTGACACATGTACTTGAAAGACCAGGAATAGGTCTTCAGTCTTAAGCCAGGATTCAGACAGCGTGGCTAGCACCCAGTTTCTCTGGGTTTCCATGTCTCAGCTCCATCCTAACCGCCTCCTCTCATCATCCCAGAGCTACCTGTCCAAGCTCAAGTCCACAGGGCTAGAATATGGAGGTGACTCTTTCCCAGAAGAGCCAACAAAGATCTCTGGAATCTCACCTCACTCTGAATGGGTCATTTTTCAGCCCTGAATCAATGCCTGCTCACTGATTGGCTTAGATATAAATAAATCAGGAGGTTGAGAACAATTTCACTAGAAGTACATGGGCCAAGAGGATGGGGGGAGGGGTGGTTCTCCAGAGGTGGAGGGAAGGGGTAGTTCTCCAGAGGTAAATTAAAGTGGGTTTGCCATTGAAAGGATAAATGGATATTAGGCATTAAAAGCACCAGATGCCCACACAGATGTGTAATCATGTAAACATCTATATTGCTTAGAATTATGGACAAGACCCTTGGACTATATGGTATGTCTAACGGAAGCTGCCGGCAGAGCTCACACCCATATTGGTGCTAGCTGAATGAGATTCAGTTTGCTGAATGAGAAAGGAGTCTCACACTGTCAGAGGGGTTGAAGAAACCAGTTTCAGGATCATTGACTCAGTCCACAAACAGGCTTCTTCTCCTAAGATCTGCCAAAGCTCGGGTATGGAAAATGGAGTGAGAAAGGAATGCCCTGGTCAGAAAGCCTGCTATGTGTACTCATATACTTGACTAGGGACTAGGATTTACAATAAGTACACTTAAGTCTTATTTTTTAAAGGGCAGTTTTTAATTTGTTTACACTTCTTTAAACAGGAATTTCCAGAGAAGCAATGCAGAGCATCCCACATTATCTACAAATAAATGAAATACAATTAGTCAGCAATCAAGAATTTCTCCCATGCCATGTAATGGATCAGTATTGGAAGTTCTATGTGGAATGTGAGGAGCCAACATTCTAAAGCCTTATTTTCTTAATAATTTATTAGGTATTTGTTCATATTATTGGCTAACATTCACATTTCATCTTCTGTGGTCTGGTGGGCCTATTTTAACACGCACTTAAGATGTGTGTTTACTGTTGGAAGAAAAAATATAACTCTTCAACTATTGAAGTAAAATACTTTTTTGCCATTGAAATAAAAGCATTTTTGAAATAAGCCATATTGACTGTCTGGCTTTCTTTTTACTAATATAAACTTAAAACTAATCTTTCGATCAACACCTTTACCTCTGTATAAATAACAGTTATTATCCCTTAAGGGAAGTAAGGATACAGTTGAGAGTGATGACTGCTCTCGAAAAGGCCTGGGTAGGTCTACTTAAAACAACAACCTAAAGGGCGGGCCGAGTGGCGCGGTGGTTACGCGCTGGGTTGGGAAGCCAGCGGCCCCGGTTCAGTCCCACATGTGAGGGCCAGTGACACTGCCCTCAAAAAAAAAAGAAAAAAAGTATGTGTGTGTATATATATATATATATATATATATATATATATATATATATATATATATATATATATACAACAACCTAAAGTCCCAACACCTTTCCCAGTTTACTTTGAAGTTTATCTTGAAATCAAAATTTGAAATTACAAAAGATGTTTAAGTTTCCTAACATTTAGCCTAGATAGAATTGTAACTGTGATGACTCTTAGAACAAAAAAATGAATCAAGTGTAGACTTCGGGGCTGATTGTTTTAAATGAGATGTACTTCACCTTTGACTTTGCTACATTTTCATGAAGTGTTTTTGTTTGTTTTTCAAGAACTTTATAAATTTTCCCAAGGGTCTTTCTTAGTTCTTTGATAGCCATCTTATTCTTTACTTATTCATCACCACCCCAGGCTCCCAAATAAGCTTCTTGCCACTGTGACTTAATGCTATACCTTCTCTCTCATTTGGGTAGAGAAGTCAAAATTGCAATAAAAATTACTCTAGCAAGTGCTAGAATTTGGAGAGAGGGGGACGAGCTCTATGGTGTTGCTTTTTTGATAATTTCTTATTTTAAAATATAGAATTTTAAATATCTTTATTTTGTTTTGTTTTGCTGGGGTTTTTTTTGAGGGCAGTGTCACTGACCCTCATATGTGGGATCCGAACCGGGGCCGCTGGCTTCCCAAGCCAGCGCTTAACCACCACGCCACTCAGCCAGCCCATAGAATTTTAAACATCTTTAGAATATACAAGAAACTGATTAACAGTTACCTGTGAAAAGAAAAATTATGAGGTTGAGGAACTGAGGGCTTTTAATGACATGTACCCTTTGGCAAATTTTGAAATTGGTGTGTGTTCTTTTTATTCAGATAAAAATATTAACTATCTGAAAAGAGAGTACCTGAAAAGATTTGCCTATTAATGAAAGTATACATACATAATAGATCATTTTATTTTTCTTCCTTTGAGAGTCCATTAAAAAAGTTCAGGGTAGAATAACCCTGTATGTTGTAACGTTTGAGAACTGACAAGAACTTTATTCCATTATCATTTTCTTACACTATTCTATTTTTCTAATCCTGGAATAATCTACATGAGGCTATTTGGCTTTTATTATTTAAGGAGATATTTAAAACATGGGCCATTTGGGAATATAGGTACTACCATGAAATTATATATATAAGTAAATGAAAAATGCAAATTGTTAGACAGTGTTTAATACAAATACTGGTTGTGTTAAATAAAAATGATACGTGTTTGAGTGCATGTATAATATATATAGCCATATGCATATATTTATATTATGTATGCTATATATATTTTATAAGCTAAGAAATGTGTATGTATAAGAGTAGGGGGTGGGGTATGTTGAGTAAAAGTTCTGAAACTGTGCCATGCTGGTCCCTAGTATTTTTTTTTTCCAATTACAGTTGACATATATTAATTTCAGGTGTACAACATAGTGATTAGACGTTTATATAACTTATGAAGTGATCACCCATTTAAGTCTAGTACCCACCTGACACATACATAGTTATTACAGTTATTACAACATTATCAAACTACATTCCCTGTGCTTTACTTTACATCCCTGTGACTATTTTGTAACTGCCAATTTGTGCTTCCTAATCCCTGGTGGAAGGATACTTTTGCAGTTTACTTTCAGTTTACACACACACACACACATTTCTTTTGTAATTAAAAAATTTTTTAAAGAATAGCTTAAAAACAGGTATTTAATGATTATAGTTTATAAAAGTCATATATTCTAAATTTATACTACAAGAATCTTGCAATCCTAAATTTTTTTTTTTTTTTTTTTTTGAGGGCAGTGTCACTGGCCCTCCATATGTGGGACCCGAACCGGGGCCGCTGGCTTCCCAAGCCAGCGCTTAACCACCGCGCCACTTGGCCGGCCCCTACATTTTTATTTTAGTGATCGAATTCTTAAACTTAATTTTCCAAGCCCATTTAAAATTTTATATACCAACTAGAAACTGACATAATCCCTAGTGCCCTGAGCATGCTGAGCATTGTCCAAACTAAATAGCAAAAGAGTCTACTCCAACCAGGGATGGGGTCCAATTTTACCTCAGATCATCCCTGTGAGAAGACTGGGCGATTTGGGGGGGTTCGCTAGATGTTTTGCCTATTCTGGGTTCTAAATGAAACCCTCAAGCTTCTGACCCTAAGCTATATAAGGCACCTCCAAGTGTAGCTAATAATCCTATCTTCTACCTGATATTTCTATAAAACTAACTTCTTGTACAACCCCAAGATACTCCATACTCAAAAACGAAGCCTATTCCCTTTCAGACAGGTGGTCCTAACTGTTAGAAAGCTGGAACCCCAATGTCCAGGCCTGTCAATCCTGTTATAAAAATAAAATACTTCCTTTTAAGACTTTTGAATAATTATGGTACAAGTTTCTACTGGTCTGATTGCTGGGGTATTACAAGCATACAAAGGTCTGACAATTAACCTTCATGAACTTGTTGCAATGATGATGATAAACTTTTTTTGATATCAGGGATTATTCATTATGAATTTGTACCAACTGGATAAACAGTTAACCAAGTTTACTATTTGGAAGTGCTGAAAAAGCTGCGTGGAAATGAAAACAAAGACGAAAACAACCTGAACTTTTTGCCAACATTCATGGCGCTCTCATCACGACAATGCACCAGCTCACACGGCACTGTCTGTGAGGGAGCTTTTAGCCAGTAAACAAATAACTGTATTGGAACACCCTCCCTACTCACCTGATCTGGCCCCCAATAACTTCTTTCTGTACCTGAAGGTAAAGGAAATATAGAAAGGGAGACATTTTGATGACGTTCAGGACATCAAGGGCAATACAACAACAGCTCTAATGGCCATTCCAGAAAAAGAGTTCCAAAATTGCTTTGAAGGGTGGACTTGGCGTCAGTGCACAGCTTCCCAAGGGGAGTATTTCAAAGGTGACCATAGTGATATTCAGCAATGAGGTAAGTAGCACTTTTTCTAGGAGGAGTTCGTGACTTAATTGTCCCACCTTATACATCTTTTCCTTTTCTGTTTCCCTTTCATTCAATCCCTTCCATTTCCCCTCCTGAGATCAGTCCTTTATCAGTGTTTATCTAGACTATGTAACAGCAATCCCATCCCATTTCTCTCACCCCAGTTCTTACATAAAATAACTGCAGTACACGGTGCCAAATTATCATTCTTAAAGATCTACTTCCCTTCTGTAGCAAAAGTAAACTCTAGGCTCAACACGCAAGGCCCCGTACACTCTGGCCCTTACTTAGCCTTCAGCTCATTTCCCAATCATCTCTACCCTTTGACTCACTGTTTTTTTTTAGCTGAGCCATCCTGCTACCTACCTGTTGGTAGCTCAGTGGCAGCTCAGCTCGGGCTGGGCATTGAACTGCTGTTGCTCAGAGCTCAGCTCACACTCTTGAGTGAGCTCTTAACCAACTGAGCCACTCGGCTGGCCCTAAATTTTTTTTTTTTTTTTTTTTTTTGAGGGCAGTGTCACTGGCCTTCATATATGGGACCCGAACTGGGGCCGCTGGCTTCCCAAGCCAGTGCTTAACCACCATGCCCCTCGGCCAGCCCTACCCTTTGACTCACTCTTAAACTTTTATTTTGTCCCTGTTATGGGCTTAAGTGTGTTCCTGTGTTGAGGTCTTAAGCCCCAGTACCCCAAAATGTAATTGCATTTGGAGATAGGGCCTTTAAAGAGGTGATTAAATTAAAATAAAGCTCTTAAGATGGCCCTAATCCAATCTATTGTCCTTATATGAAGAAATTTGGACACACCAAGGACCCAAAGGATGCACCTGTGCCTATAAAAAACCATGTAGCCACCTACAAACCAAGGAAAGAGGCCTCAGCATGATTTCAACTCTGCTGACTCCTTGATCATGGATTTCTACCCTCCAGGACTGTGAGAAATAACTTCCTGTTGCTTAAGCCACCAAATTAATGGTATTTGGTTATGGCACCCCTAGCAAACTAATACAACCCCTAACTCTCCTTACATTTGTTTACACCTCCTGGAATGTTCCGTCTCCCCACTGCCCATCTACGTTTTCCTTATTCTTTGAGCCCTCTCTTTATATGTGACCTCTGTGTTGCTTTCTTGGACCTCCCAATCCAAGCACTTGCTATTTACTGCTTGGTATCATTAGTTTTCTTTTCATGTCTTATCTCCCCCAAGTAGCTGGAAAACTTGTCAAGATCAGGTTTAGGGTTTTACACTTTGTATTTCCTATAATATTTTGAACATACTGATGCTCAAGAAATAGCAATCAGTTAGGATATTTTCAAGTACAATAACAGAAAAAATTACCCAAAATTACTTCAGCAGTAAGGAAAATTTAAGCAGTAAGGTAAGAACTTTCAGGCTGGTCAATTCTTCAACTCAACAGTGTCACGTTTCCATCTTTCTTCCAGCTGCCCTCACAGTCCCAGGATGGCTCTGCTGCTACAGGCAGAAACAGCATCACTAGAAGAAGAAACACAATATTTTCTTCCAATGCACATGTTTTGGAAAGAAACTGTCTCTGAACACCACCACCATGCCCAGATGGGTGTCTTATTGGCCAGAATTGTACCACCTGCCTGTTCCTGAATCAGTCACTAGCCAGGTAGGCCGGGTTACCTTGACTGTCTGAGAGAAGTAAGTACATCCCCAGGTGCAGGAGAGTAGTCAGCTGTGTAGACTCCAGACTGCCAGTAAAAAAAAAAAAAGTGTATGTGAGGCGAATGGGTTGGGGTAAGAGCTCGTATTTACTGAGCACTTAATATATGCCAGTCATTGTGGGTTTTTTTGTTGTTCATTTTTTAAGATTTTATTGGGGAATTGGGGGAGGGGCACAGCATTGGGGAATCAGGGAAGGGGACAGACAAGTTGCTGTCTTTTTGTTCTTCAGTCTAGTTGTGGAGGATGTTGCTTCACTGGCCCATGTTGGTATCGTCATTGCGCTCTTCCCGCATGAGGCAGATCGGTCACCGGCCTCTGGATGGTCGCTCACCGTGGCTAGTGGCAGCTCACGCTGGCTGCCAGCCACCTACACTGGCTGCGGGCCACTCACTGTAGCCTATGGCAGCCCACTGCAGCAGGGGCTGCAGCCTACACCATCGCCGGGGCTCGAACAGCCCAGCTCCAGGTGGAGCTGTTGTTAGCTGTAGAGGGCAGTGTCACTGGCCCTCATATGTGGGATCCGAACCAGGGCCGCTGGCGTCCCAAAACCAGCTCTTAACCACTGCGCCACTCGGCCGGCCCCCGTCATTGTTATAAGCACTTTCCATGTAATAACTCAATTAATCCTCACCTTACCCTATAAGGTAGGAAATATTATCCCCATTTTACAGATGAGGACATGGAGGTACAGGATGAAGTAACATGGCCCAAAGTCACAAAGCTACCAACTGGTACAGCCAGGAGTCAAACCTGGTGATCTGGCTTCAGGACTCATGCTGAATGTACCATATATTTGGTCTCTCTCAACCAACATACCTGCCTGAGACTACATGTTAAATGATTAAAACAGTGTCAACATCATATGAGTGGTGGTGACTCTATTGACTCCTTCCACCTACACCTTCTGAAGAAGTCATTGTTTGTTCACTTTGGTGAATGACAGATCGTCAGGAAACACGAGCTACTCATTGGTGGAAAATGGAATGTAGACACCTTCCCGGATGAGTTTCAACATGAACACTTTGGTATCTGCTCTCAGACTCTCTCTTTTTCAATCTAGGGAGTTCCAGGTAGAAAGAATGAGTAAAGCTTATTCATCTGAAATAGTGGCCCAAACTCAAGTGTCACGGGGCACCATCCTGTTGTTTTTCAGTGAATGAGCATGTGCCCATAGGACCTGGATTTTAAGTCCCTTTGGATTTTCAATTCTATCAGGACTAGCAGCACATACCTTACACATTTGCTTCTTTGGACTCCTTTTCCTTCTAACTCTTCTTATCTCATTTTTGTTGAAGCCAATTTTATAGAAGGAAACCAGAAACATATCATTCTTGAACACATAATGGCCAAGCAGTGTTATAAGTTTCTGCTTGAACTTGATCGTAATGTTCTCATGTCCCTAAGATTTTTAACACTTCAATAAGAGGAACGGAATTTGAGGCCACATCAGATCAGCTTGCCTCAGGCTTAATATAAGGCCCAAGTGCAGGCTGGTTGTTAACCTCCAGGTTCCTTGGACATATTTGTAAGTTCTTCTTACAAATATGTCCAGGGGCTGTAAAGTAGGAATAGTAGATGCAGACATTTGAAGCTGTAATGTACACAGTGGCGCTTGTCAAGTTCTTCTTACAAATATGTCCAGGGGCTGTAAAGTAGGAACAGTAGATGCAGACATTTGAAGCTGTAATGTACACAGTGGCACTTGTCAAGGTAAAAGCAGTTAACATTTCTGTTTGTAGATGTTCACAAGCCACCTTCAAGCTCCCTGCCACATGGCAGTTGGGCTGAGATAGGAAGTTGGGTCATGTCCCTTCAAAGCCAGAGGTAAGGAAGTGGTAAGACGAGTTACCCAGCTGGCGAGTGAGCTCCGCCGTCTGCATCTCAGCACTTTTCTGTTCTCTGTTCATTATTGCCTACACGTACCTGTCATGAAAAGATTGAACAGAACAAAACAAAGTGTTTCTTCAAAGTGTTCTCCAAAGATATGGTGGTGATGGGAATGAATAGATTTAAGAACATGTTGGTTCTCAGCACCCCCCCCACACACACACACACCAAAAGAGAGAGATCCAGGATAAATACAATAAGAGTAGACAAATTTGGAAGAGCCCAATCTGTGTCACAAATGATTTTGTGTAAGGATGCAAGCCCCCAGAGCCCCTCGCTCTCTTATTGTGGACTTCCTTTTCCTTTAGAAGCCAAGTGGAATAACTTGAGCCCTTCAGTCGCTATACAGGGCAAAGGCCACTTACCTCCCCCACTTCAGGTACCCCTATTTCTCTGCATTTTCCCAAGAATAGACTTATGCTCTCCCACTGTAGCTGCATTTCTATGAAAATCCATCAGCCTGCTGGTCAGCATGGTCCCTGACCATTGCTCTTAGCCACTTGTGTTGTCACCACCTCCCACATCCCCCTGCCTCATGCTAATTGCAACCCACCTGGTCCTTCCCCAAAGCACCACACACCCCAGCTGTCATGGAGCAGGCTTCACCAAAGGCTTGGTGGTAAAGGGAAAGGAGCTATATGTAGCACAGCACAGCAAACAACTTAGAAATGACTGAACATGATCCTACTGCAGGGAATTTCTCTGTGATATTCTCTTCACACCCTGCCTTGGACGAGGCAGTCTAAGACAGTGGAGATGAGTGCAGGTTCTAGGCTGACATCCTGGCTCCACTGCTCACTAGTTATGGAAGTTTGGGACCCTCCCGAGGTCTCATTCCATGTCTGTAAATGAAGCTACCAATGTCCCTTCCTCCTAAGATGTTTGTGAGGGTTAATTGGTGTAAAGTAGGCAGCCCAGTGGTTGGCACATAGTGATTGCTCAATAAATAGCTGTTGTTATCATGAGGACTAAGTTGCCCAGGCCCCCTTTGTTCTCTCTAAACCTCTGATTAACCCTGCTGCCTCTCTCGCTCTCTCTCCCTCTCCCTCTCTCCCTCGCTCTCTCAGACACACACACCACCTCTATCCCCATTACAGCAAAATCTTTCACAATGAGTGTGGGCATCAGTAATTGCTTGAGCTCCCCAGGTGATTCCAATATGCAGCCAGGCTGAGACCCACTTCTATAGACTCTTTCCACATCTTCCCCTTCTCTCTCTTCCCTGGATTACCTATCGCCTTTCTCCAGGCCTATGAGAAAAAATCAGGATTCTCCTATGCCTTCCCCGCATTTTATTATAAGCATAGCATTTTGGCTCTCTGACTCACCTCTGCCCATCTAGGTTTTGCCCAGGGGGCCTCGGCTTTCTCGTCATCAAAATATTCTCGTAGGGTTCTCTGCTGCAGCCACAATGCGTAAGATATTACATTCATATATATATATATATATATATATATATATATATATATATATATATTATACAACAGCAAAAAGTGACTATAATTCTTCCCAAATTGGGTAATTGTGTAAGTCCCTGCACATGTCTCTGTCTCTTCCAGACTAGAAGATCAAGGATTCCAGCTGAGGGACACAAGAACTTGGAGGCCACTGGAGCACAATGTAGCAATGTACTCAGGAGTACTTTCTACAGATCTTAGGGGCTTTATTTACAGCCTTGCCTACACATTATAATTACCTGATGAGCTTTAAAACCTAGCCCAGGTCTTGGCCCACCCCCAGAGATTCTAATTTCATTGTTCTGGAGCCTGCTTCTGTGCACCAGTATTTTTTGAATGTCCCCCAAATGATTCCAGTGAGCAGCCACTGACCTCTGGAATCTGCTCTTATCACTTCACTTTGCTCTCCCACCGGCCATCTGTCACTGCATTAATCTTGCGTTTTCCACACTGCCCCATTAAAAGAATCACCTATGATGCCTCTTAAAAATACAGATTCCTGGGCCCACTTACTGAATCAGAATCTCCAGGGAACTTTTTTGATAGGTACCTAAGTAAGTCTTATCAGGCAAATGTGGAAAACGCTACATTAATCCAAGTTATCTTAGCCCATTTTCAGTTGATTAGTATGTATTTTCTTCATTTAAAAAATATTTAATGAGATCCTAATATGTGCCCAACATTGTTTTAGGTCCTAGGAGTACAGCAACACACCAAATTCTATGTCCTCACGGATAGTATGTCTAGAGCAGGGGTCAGCAAACTGCGGCCTTTGAGCCACATGCGGCTCTTTGGGTATGTTCTGTCTCAAAAGTTTGCTGACTCCTGGAAGAGCCAAATCCTGTCCCTCACAACAATTTAAAAATTATCTGAGAGCCATAAATATATTTTTATGTAATCACCATTTTGTGAATAAGATCCTTTAAAAATTTTATAAATGAAACTGGGATCGTTTTATTTTCATTTTCAATTTTACTTCAGAGCCACATGTACGTACCCAAACAGCTGCATGTGGCTCGCAAGCCGCAATTTGCTAACCCCTGGTGGCTCTTCAGTCTCAAAAGGTTGCCAACCCCTGGTCTAGAGTAAACAGCAAACAATTTCATTTTAGATAGTGATAAACGTCATAATGACCATAGATCAGGATGAAGGGCTAGAAGGTACTATGGAGATAGGGCAGGCCATTGTTTTAAAAAGGGGAGCCAGACAGAGCCTGGTTTTGGGAAGTTGCAACTGAACAACCAACTGATGAGAAACTGTGTAGAAACTCCATTGCAGTCCCACTTACATCATTTTTAATATGTCTCATATCTCCTAAATTAGATGGTATTTTCTTTAAGGTCACGGACTGTCTTTTATTTATTTTTTTTGAGGGCAGTGTCACTGGCCCTTATACGTGGGACCCGAACTGGGGCCGCTGGCTTCCCAAGCCAGCGCTTAACCACCACGCCACTCGGCCGGCCCACGGACTGTCTTTTATATTTTTGTATTCTCCCCTAGCAACCATTGCAGCACTTTGCAGAAGCAAGAACTCCGTGAATAACAGTAGACTCAAAAGCATTTCATCCTTAAATATACCTTTAAAGACTCATCCAGCAGAGGATCTGGCAAGTTACCTGCTTGCTAAATAAAAGAAAATCCAAGGAAACACATTAAATCATCAGACACTGAGCCCAAGGCTAGATTTTCTGCTTACCTCCAGCTGCTAGCCACAGTTAGAGATTCTCACCAGAAAGTTTTCTAAACATGCCACGATCTGGTCATCTGCATGACTTCACACTGGTGCCATCAGACACTGAGCTTCGATTGTCAGTGTCTACTGGCATACCATCTTGTGATGTAATTTCTTCTTTGGCAGTCCACTTCCCCTCAACTTTTACCGATGTCTCAGCATGCCTTCAACTCCCATTCAGCTCCCATTTCCTTAAGTTAACCAGCTGAGTTCTGCAGAAGGCCATTGGATCCTATGGTGTCTCTGAAGGCCAAAGAAGACTCTTGAATACACTTGAAAATCCTTAGAAGTTTTAGCGAAACCAGACATCTGGGAACGGTTTATCACAATTCCAATGTGGGATTCACGGGGCTTTTAGGAGGCTTTCCATTTCTTGCCGTGTTACCCTGTTTTTCAGATGCTTTCCTTGGGCCAAGAATAACACAATCAGTACTGGAAGGCTGACCCAGGAGGCAACATTTGGGGGAAAACTCTTGAATGAGGAATGTTGAGACCAGTTTGTTTCCTACCAATTCTAAAACTGACTTGCTGTTTGACCTGGGCAAGTTACTTGACTCCTTGGAGCCCCAGGACCCATGGTTATATGACATGCCTTTCTCTGATGACACTCAGGATTATCATAAAGACCAAATGAAATTAATGAAAGGAGAAAGCACTTTAAAGCATGCTAATTGCTACAGCATTACAGCATTGTTATAGCCAAAGTAATTCACTATGCTCTTATATTCCAGAGGGTAGGTATTTGCATCCTTTCAGCTTCTCAGTTCTGCAGTACAACTTCAGAAGATTCTGCCAGGCACACCTCCCACCTTGGAGCTGTGCTTCTTTTTTATAAACCTTTCTTATTTATCTTTGCTTTTCCCACTTTCCTTCAAGGATATATGCTTGGTTAACCCTCCCCTTGGAATAAAATCCTTTTATGGTGTCCTCAGTGACAGCATCCCTCCCCTTGGCTGAATTTCTCAAACATGCTGCCATTTGGCCTGTGATTTGTCATTTGGCCTAGTCAGTTAGCTCTTAGCATCTCCTATCTTGTTGGTTAGTTAGGTTCTGGGTACAGGGACTACCTCTGTAACTACAGTGTCTTTCTTTGAGGGCAGGGACTGTGATTTATATCTTTTCGCATCCTCAACTCAAGCAATACATCTTTATTTACAGTGACTTCTGGCCATTGTGCTGGGTTGAATAGTGTCCCCCCCCCAAATTCATATCTTTTTATAAGTAATCAAGCTAACATACTGGATTGAGATACAAGTTGAGATACTGGATTAGAGTGGCCATGAATCCAATGTCTTGTGTTCCTTAAAGAGAAATCTAGACACAGAGGAAGCACAGGAAGAGGTCATACATTGTCCAAGGCAGAGAATAGAACGATGCAGCTGCAAGCTGAGGAATGCCAAGGGTTGCCAGCAACCACCAGAGGCTACACGAGCAGAGGGTTCTTCCCTTCAGAAGGAGCGCAGCCCTGCCAACACCTTGACTTCAGGCGTCTAGACTCCAGAACTGTGAAAATAAAGTTCTGCTGTTTTAAGTCACCCGGTGTGTTAGAGCAGCCCTGAGAAACTGATGCCCTGGGAACGATGGGCAAGCTCTAGTGTTTAGCAGAGGCCTTCTGGGGCCACCATCCAGCCTTGGGCAACTGCTTTCTAAAGACCTGGGGTGCAGATAAGAACAAGGGAAGGAACAGACTAACTGAAGGCAGTGGGTAGAGAGCACAGATAAAGAGTTAAGTATGGCCTGAGTAGAGAAAGATCTAAAAACGAAGTTTACAGACTTTATGTTAAAGGGGTTTTTAAGGTCCCATCATAGAAACAGTTTGCTTTATGACAAAAAGGTTGATCTGGGAAGTGGAGACAGGGGAGCAAGTAAGTGAATGGATAACAACTTTATAATAAAATCGACCTATTTGGGAAGAAGTGTGTGGATTTTCATAGCACTAGAGATAATGAAACCATGGTGTGAGCTAGGCTGATTGATGGCTGGTGGGCCATTTGGATTCCAGTCCTGAAGACCTCAGTTGCCTCCATTGTTAACGAAATGGACATGGGGACAGACGCCTGGGTCTGAATTTTGGCTCCTCCACTTCCTGGCAAGTTATTTCACCTCACTTGCTTTCCTTTCCTCACCTGTGAAATCAGAATAGCAATGGCACCTACCTCATAAGGTTGAGGATTGAAAGAGTTAATCTGCATAAGTTGCTTAGAACAGGGTGGAAGATGGATAAGAGAAGCTTTGGCTGTTTTTATCATCATCATCATCATCATCATCATCATCATGTGCGGATGAGGGAGACCCAAGAAGTGAATTATGTGACCTTTAATGACTCTTCCATAAAGAGGAAGTCCCACTAGGACAAAGGAGATGAGTGTAAAACTGGCCATTTGCTTGAAAATAAGTCAGCAAAATGAATAATACTTGCTTCCCCCGAGCACAGGGAATTTTCTGAAAGGTAGCATAGTCTCCGAGTCTCCACTACTAGAAAACAGACTCTTGATCTTAGGAGTAAAGAATATGGGATCCCTTTCGGGCTCCTAACCGGTTTACCCGGTCCTATCTGGCTCTGCACTTACCCGCCAGGCATACAGTAGGTCCTCAGCGAACATAGATGGACAAGAGGAAGGCAGAAACTAGCTGGGACTGATGTTCCTGGGCCCTCCTGGCCCCATAAGGCAGGCCCTAGGAGTCTCTGGCCTGGAAAGAAAGGGAGCGCCGCGGGGGGCGTCAGGAGTGCGGGTATTAGGAGCACAGGGCAGAGCACCCCTTCACGAAGCTAGCCCATTCACAAGAACCATCGACGAAGGCCGCGTCGTAGCTATTGCCCAGTTGGCCACGCAGGAGTGTGCTTGCTTGCATACACTTTTGGGGTGAGCAGGATTGGGACCGGATACGACGCCTACGCGGCCCGCCACGCTCACCTCTGTATGAGGGTAAAGAGGAAGCCTTAGCGTGTCGATTGCACATGTAGGCACTGACTGAAAAACAACTTTGCACCCTATTTATTGGGCATAAAGCTCCACCTTCCCGCGCTGCTCGTAGATGATACTTCTCCAGGCTGCGTGGGACACTGTCCACATCTTACCAATCAGGACGGGCGAGTCCTGCAGGGCGGGAGCCTCGCAGAGTCCGGCCTTTGCAGCTGTTAAGTTTGCTCTGTCACTGCCCTCTGAGCGACTTCGGGCAAGTCACTTAGCTCTGCACACCTCGGATTTCTTGTCTGTTTAACTTCGGAGGGAGCCGAACCTTGATGACGCTCAGGGCAGCGGCGGGGACCCGGGCGGCGCGCGCCTGGGAACTTTGCCCGGAGCTGGGACCCCGGAGCGCAGAAGGTGCCGGGAGCTCCCTCTGCGGGAACGCATCGGCGGCGCTCCTCCTTTCTCCTCCACGTCACGGGGGCCGCTCGGAGTTCTCCCACCCGAGGCCGAAGGAGAGCAACTCCCTCGTCTGGCGCGTCGCCGAGGTGGCGAAGGAGGAGGCAGGAGCGAGCCGCCGCCGCCACGGCAGAGGGGCCGGGAGCCCGGAGCGCAGCTTGCGGCTCCCGCCGGAGCGGCCTCTGCAGCCGCGGGGAGCCCGCGATCGGGGCTGCCCCGCTCCCTATCGTAAGTCGACTCGATCACACCGGCCAGCGAGCAACGCCCGGGGCCGGGGTGCGGGGCTCCCGTCCCAGCCGCTGGGTGGCCGGGGCGCCCGCACCGGACCCTCTCCTCCCCTTGACTTTCACTTGCCGCCTGGGAAAACTTGGGAGCCGCGTCCCTCTCGGGGATGGGGGCGGAGGCGCCGGCTTGGGGAGCCGCATTGGGATCCCGGGCTGGGCTCCGGCCTTGGCCCCGCGCCTGCGGGCCTCCAGGTGTCCCGAGGGGCTGGCGCGGGCACCCGGCGGGCGGACCTGGGGTCGCGCGCTCCGCCTGGGCGACCCCGCCGCGCTCCAGGCGGACGCCACAACTTCGGGGCCCTGCGCGGCGGCCGGACGCTGCCAAGTTACGAGGCCAGCGCTGGGAAGCAGGGCGGCCGGAGCGTGTCAGCGCGAGGGGGCCCGGAGAGACGCGGGCCGGGGCGCCGGCGCCCGCACCTGGGTTTCCCCCGGACGCTCCCAGAGCGAAGAGAACCAGGCTGCCGGACGAGGCCCTTGCCGCGGCCAGGGTCCCGCTGGGCCGGGGGCCCCCGCGCCCGCTCTTCGGAGCCAGCCCTTTAGCCCCTGCGCAGCCCCGCACCCCCGGGGCGGGGCCACGCCGCCCACCAGGCGGGAGGCGAGTGGGCAGGAGAGGGAGGCGGTGCGCGGGAATGGACGCGGCGGCGGCGGCTTCTCCTATAGGACCAGGTGAGTGTGTGGGCGGGGACGGGGGGCGGCGGGAGTCTCTTAGAGATTTAGGCGTCTGCCGCGGGGGGACTGACCTCCCCGCCGGGCGCCTCGGCACTGAAGATTTCGTGCGCCTCCTAAGGTCAAGTGCGGGCGTGCGGCGGAGCTGGCCGGCCTCGTCCCCCTGCGAAGCGGCGGCTCCTGCCTGGGCGGGCTGGGAACCTCCGCGGATCTGAGCCAAGAGGTGTGGACTCTGGAGTCCATTGACCGTCTTTACTTAGGCTAACGGTGCGAGTGGGTGGTATGGTTTTGTAAATTTCATAATTATTCTTTCCGGCTTGGGGGAGGTTTTCCGCGTGGTTGTAGCGGGAGGAATTGCGTGTATTCCCCAGGTTGGGCAAGCAGAGAGGTGGCTTTAGCCTTGCGGCGCAAACTAGAAGATTAAGGGAGTTGGGGATAGAGAATATTAATGTAAGGGTCCGTGTGATTTGGTAGACGTAGAAGTCACCCCTTTTGATCTTACATGCATAAACATGCCCTTATTGTTAAACCACCTATCAAAGACATTCTAGAACCTAACTGTCCTTTGGGGCAGCTTTTGTTGATAGCGTCTTGAGGAAGTAAAATCTTTAAAAGTAAGTGAAGAATTGCAGACAGCAGTGCACTTTCTAAGGATCCATTTCTCTGTGAGAAATGACCAGTTAGGATGCTGTTGAATCCTTTCTTAACATTTGCAGAGACACAATAGCCAAAGAATCAGGTTGTGTGGCATTGAGTGTTTCCAGGAAAGACTGAAACGAGTTTCCTTTGACAGTAGGGAAAAAGTGTTTCTCTTGTTTATTATTATTTGAACTCATTCCTTTGAGGGGCAAAGTTTATAGTTATATGCTAAATGCCACATAGTCTGCAGAGAGGTGAATGGCATACAGTGGGCAATTAATCAAAGTTGGAGTTCGATCTCACCATGCTAAGTATCTCAGAATTGGCAGGCAACAAATCATTATGAAGCTGACTTTGCCATGAACTTGGGCCATGGGGCAGAGGCAGGTGGAGACTGCACAGACAATGCCCAGTTTCTGCTCTCTCCCTTGAGAATCACTGACAAGTGGAGCTGCCAGTGTTGGGAGTAGAACTTGGGAACCCTGGGCTTACCATAGCACCACATACGAGAAGTAAAACTATGTGAGCTTCAAAGGATTTCTTTCTTTGGCTAGAAGGCAGGAAGAGAGCAGTAAGGCAGTAAGATTATGTAATGCAAAGTTGAAAAGTCACTTCATCAAGCCCAATTTATGGAGCAGTTATAGTGCCAGGCAGTACTGGGTGCTGTGGGGACACAGATGAGCTGTGCTGAAGGCTGGAGGGTTATTGGGGAGGTTTAAGGTGGACCCAAAGGATGAATAGAAGCTGTGTAAATGAACTAGAGAGAGGGGAAGAGAAAAGGGGGAGTACACTCTCCCCTGGGAAAGGTGTGCCCTAAGACAGAGATGGGGAGAGCAGGGATTGTTCAAGTTCCAGTGTGACCTGAGGGGAGAATGGCATCAGGGCAGATCAGCAAGTACCAGGGCTGGATGATGCCAGATCTTCGGGCCATTTTGTGGAATTGATCCTCGGGACTGTTTCACATCTGAAAGTATCCTGGTGAGATTTAAATTCAATTCAAAGCTCCAGTGGCTGTATGGAGAATGCATTTAAGGAGCCTCTAAGTAGACAGGGCTGGTTTGGGGGTTACAAAAGGCTTGGGTCTAGGCTGAGGTAATGGCAGTGAGGTTGACACAAGTGGGTGAATTCAAGGCAGCTCTAGAGTGACCTGGTGACTAGTTTTGTGTAGAGTGTGAGTGTGGGGTGACTCCTGCTAAGTTTGGACTTGAGCACTTGAGGTAGATGGCTCTGCTCTTTACAAAAGAGGGAGCATTGGAGGAGGGATGGGGTTAAGGAGGAAAGACATGTTTGCTTTTGTTGAGTCTGAGCTACTTTCAGCTCCGGAGTGGAAATACTTAAGAAGTTGCTGGAAAGAGCAGGCCCCAGCTGACCCTCCAAAGAAGCTGGTTGTCGTCTGTATTAGGGTTTTATTTTAAGCTTTGGGTGGATTGGGGGAGTGGTGTGGACCTGGAAAAGAGTCCCTGTCTTCATGAGGAGAGGTGTGAGGAAGACCAGGGCCATGCTAGATTGCCACTGAAGATGTAGTGGGAGTGAGCACCCCGCGTGCTGCAGGTGTGTGTGTGTGTGTGTGTGTGTGTGTGTGTGTGTGTGTCTGTGTGCGCGTGCGTGCATGTGCGCGCTGCGGGGCCACCACACTTACCTCTATGGAAACTGCTCCTCAGGTAAGAAGTGGGACAGAGAGCTGGCTTTCTTAAGATGAGAGAGCCTCACACATACTGATAGGTGAATGGGATGGAGCAAGTGGGAAGAAGAGGCTGAACATACAGGATATCTGGAGACCTCTCCCTCCCTTGGAGTATTAGGTAAAAAACAGCCTGATTCTGTTAGTATTTTGATGTCAAACTCATAAATATAAACCATCAACTTCTTACTGAAACTATTTTGAAGCATGTATAATGATGAAATTTGAAGTTTTACTTCATAGATCATGCAAATTTAATGATTTGGAGAAACACAGATGGAAATCACACAACAGAGCTGCAGTGTGGCTAAGAGTGGCCCCTGTCGTGAGACTGCGGAGACCCTGGTTCTAGCCCTGCTACTCCCTAGCTTATGTCCTGGTCCAAGTTTCCTGACCTTTCTGCCTTGGTTTCCTGGTCTCTGAAATGGCATCACGCCTAAGGGGTACATACGTACTCTATGGTGCCTTCTCATGGGCTGTTGTGAAGATTGCATATATGCATCATGCATGTGCAGTGTCTGTACGATGTAAGCATGATGCATACACAAGGGAGGCATGTGTGCATGATGTCTGCACAATGTGTGTATGTGCACTGTATATGTACAAAGTATGCATTGCGCCTGGCACATAGTGGGTACTCAGTAAGCCTTAATGCTGGTGGCTTTATTATAATGATGTCAGTTCCATCATTTCCAGATGTAGAATCTGAGACCCAGAGAATTTTGAGAACCTGTCCAAGGCTGTCCTGGCAAAGTTAAGACCAGGATCGCATTTGTCTGACTCACAAGCAGGGGGCATCTTCCACTGAGCATGTCCTCAAGTGTCAGGTGCTGGACACTATATGCAATTAACTATTTGGTAAATGGATACGGTGGGTGCTCACCAGAGTGCAGAGAAGCAAAACAGATCAAGGCATACAGACTTTTCCTGAGCAATTTAGAGATGTATGTTTTGTATTAATTTGCATTGCTTTGCATGTCATTTTATATGCATTTCCATCTGCTGGTAATTTTCCTAGTGAGTTTCAAGTATATAAGATCAAATACAATTAATCGGGAATGAACCACACCACAGCTCCGTTGTGCTTCAAAACCTAATGGGACCCTGGGCACTGTGGGTTCAGTGTGGGCTTGTGGGGAAAGGATTGGATCAATATTTACTATTTTAGAAGATGTGGGAAGCCAGATACCATTTGATAAAAGCAGGTCACACCTTAATATGTAATGAAGCTTGTTCTGCTGAACATAATAGAAAAATACAGGAAAGATTGAAGAAGACCAGAGGGAAATGGGCTATTATATAAAATTCCAGAAGATGAAGATGAAGCAGAAGCAGAAACACTAAGGGTCAGTAATTGAAGGTAGAACTTCTGCTAAGTAATATGAAATTATAAGCATAATCTTAAATACCAATGTGTGAGGTTTTTTGTTTGTTTGTTTGTTTCTTTTGAGGGCGGTATCACTGGCCCTCAAATGTGGGACCGAACCAGGGCTGCTGGCTTCCCAAGCCAGCACTTAACCACCACGCCACTCGGCCAGCCCCAATGTGTGAGGTTTTAAAACCAATAAATTCTCCCTAATTTGTACTCATTGGGAAATTGGCCACTGGGTCTTAGTAAAATCATAGAACATATGAGGGGTGATCAAAAAATATGGTGAATGTTTAAATTTTTAAAATTTATTACAGTAAAAGACACATTACCATTAATCTACCTCAAAATATCCCCCCTTGCTTCTAACATAATTATCCCACTTGCCATTTTCTGAAGCAGCTCTGGAAGTCCTCTTTTGTGAGTGTCTTTAGTTGCACTGTCATAGCTGCCTCGATGTCCTGAATCATTTTTACTTTGGGGAAGAGCCGGAAGTTGCACAGTGCCAGATCCGGTGAATAAGGTGGATGAGGACACACTGTAATGTTTGTATTTGACAGAAATTGCCATATATCAGAAGTGATGTGTGACATGGAGCATTGTCATGATGGAGGATGAAGTAAAGATACTCACGGAAGAGGATTTCCAGAACTGCTTCAGAGGGTGGCCAGAACAATGGGATAAGTGTGTTCGAAGTGAGGGGGAGTATTTTTTTTATTAAAGATTTTATTGGAGAATTGGGGGAGGGGAACAGTGGTGGGGAATTGGGGAAGGGGACCAGCCAAGTTGTTGTTCTTCAGTCTTCGTTGTGGAGGGTGCCAGTCGCCATCTGGCTTCCCATAGGCAGCTTGTGGCCTCTAAGCTCAAGGTGCTGTGTTCAGTCTTAGTTGTGGGTGGGTGTGGCTACCATCTCATGTGGAAGTCGAGCCAACAGGCTTGTTGTTAAGAGCACATGCCCTCTCCACTGAGCCATCTGGGTGGCAGCTCAGCTCAAGGTGCCGAGTTCAATCTTTTTAGTTGCAGGTGGGCATAGCCCACCATTGAAGAAGCAATCTTGTTGTTACACCAGCTGAGCCATCCTGCCACCTGTTGGCAGCTCAGTGACAGCTCAACTAGGGTGCAATGTTCACTGGCCCATGTGGGGATTGAACTGGCGGCCCTGTTGCTCAGAGCACTTGCTCTAAGCCAACTCTTAACCAACTGAGCCACTTGGCCGGCCCTGAGGGAGAGTATTTTGAGGGGGATTAATGACAATGTGCCTTTTAGTGTAATAAATTTTTTAAATTTAAACATTCACCATATTTTATGTACACAGTTTGTGTGTGTGTGTGTGTGTGTGTGTATGTGTGTGTGTGTATTTTTTTTTTTAAGTATAATTTTGTTGCTTAGAGCAGTGGTTCTCAAAGTGTGGTCCCTGGACCAGCTGCATCAGCATCTCCTGGGAACTTATTAATTTGCAGCTGAGAAATGCAAATTTTGGTAACACCACATCTGCTGAATCAGGACCTCTGAGCCCAGTAACCTGTGTTTTACTATTTGGGGCCACCTTCAGTTCCCCTTGAACTTTGGTCTTAACCTTCTATTTCCCTCTTGTGGTCAGTAGATTCTCACTGTGCTGCTTAACTTATATTAGTCAGTCTCCTCATAGAGGATTATACCCAGACACACATCCATCCCTTCCTCCTTCCCAAGGTCTAAACTGGAGGGCGATGCTTTCTAAGATCACTTTAGGCAACCACGTTTTGCAGCTCTGTGGTCCTCCCACTGTCTAGAACCGCACTGGTTTTGCTGCCCTTCTAAAAAAAAATATTCTGGCAGTCTTATACCAAATAGACTCTTCTCAGACATGCAGTCAGTCAAAATGCTGCACTGTTCTCTTTCAATGCTCCTGTTAAACCATATTTCTCCATCTGGCTATGGGTGCAGTTAATTTCTTGGACATAAGTGTTAATCTTTGATCTCTGTTACATTTCATCTTACTGGAGTCAAGTGTATCCAGATCTGTTTGGGTCCTACTTCTATCCTTTTTCGTAGAAACCTTTGTGTCCTCTGCCAATTTGACTGCTGAGGAATGTCCTGGCCCAAGGAATTAATAATGATAGAAGTATTTTTTTTTTTAGCGGCCTTCCTCACAGTTAATAAAGCTTAAAAACTTGGCATCTTGTGCAATCCTTGTGAGGCTAACATCAGAATAATTGTCATCAGTCCCATCGTTTGCATTGAAATTAGTGCTGTTCTGAAGTGCTCCCTCACACCTTTGCTTCATGGATAGCTTGTTTTCTAACTCCATCCTTGGTGCTTCTCACAGTACAGTCCTCTGTAGCACATAGTCAGGAGCCGTTTGACTGTGATGATGGCTTCCCCTCTCTCTCTTAAATTTATACCACCAGCTGAGTTTTGTTTTTGTTTTTTTGTTTTTTGTTTTTTGTAGGTGACACAGAGGTAAGTTTTAACTTATCTATCGTGGCATTAAGGTGAATTCAGAAATTTGAAAACAATAGGAAATAAAAATTGTGCCTCGTCATTTCCCTCTGCTTCCCGGCCACCACCACCCTCCCTCAAGTTTTAGAACTCAAGAGTTTTGTGCTCAAAGTCTTGGCTACTTTTAGCCAAGAGGTTCAGGTTATTTAATATTTTTAATGTAAAATTTTGATCATGCATGATTCTTTTTTTATTTTTAGAATGCTTTTTGAAAATTAAGTTTATTGGAGTAGCATTGATTAATAACATGAGTTTCAGGTGTACAATTTTATAATACATCTCTATATTGCATTGTATGCTCACTACCCAGAGTCAGTTCTCCTTCTGTTACCATATATTTGACCCCCATTCCCCTTTTCCTCCTCCCCCCATTCCCCTTTTCCTCTGGTAACCACGTTTGTTGCTTTCTGTTTTATATCCCACATATGAGTGAAATCGTGTGGTTTTTGCCCTTTTCCATCTGGCTTATTTCACTTAGGATGATTCTCTCAAGATCCATCCATGTTATCACAAATGGCAATTTTTTATTTCAGCAATTTTTATGGCAGAGTAGTATTCCATTGTGTATATATATACCACATCTTCTTTATCTAATCATCTATTGAAGGACACTTTGTTTCCATGTCTTGGCCACCATAAATAATGCTGCAATGAACATAGGGGTATATTTATCTTTACGGATAAATGTTTTCAGATTTTGGGGGTAGATACCCAGAAGAATTGTTGGGTCATATGATAATTCTGTTCTTAATTTTTTGAGGAACCTTCATACTGTTTCCACACTGCACCAATCTCCATTCCCACCAGCAGTGTATGAGCGTTCCTTTTTCTCCACAGCCTCTCCAATGCTTGTTATTACTTTTCTTGTTGATAATAGCCATTCTAACAGGTGTGAGATGGTATCTCATTGTAGTTTGGATTTGCATTTCCCTCACAGCTAATGAAGTTGAACATCTTTTCATGTATCTGTTGACCATCTGTTATACGTGAATCTTAAAGGAGTACAATTAGATAATATAGTTGCACACAAAAAAAGTTTTAAAAGGCAAAAAGCAAAACAACTTTATATCAAAAATTCTTTTTTTTAATAATCAAATAGTTACTTTATTACTACAGATGTACACACTATGAAGTCATATAATATTTCCTGCTCAATTTGTATAAAACTTGCCCCAATAAAAACCTGAAATTTTCAACAGTTTCCGTATATACATACAAAAGATAAAGTCATTATGAATTGGAAAGACTATCTATATAACAGCACATAGGAAACATCTATGTATGGAGAATTATTTAAAATGCATGTAAAGATGAGTTAGAGTTGTTATATTAGAATTAGTCATTATATCAGAATTTAATGAAGTCATTTTAAGAATTGCAAGACAGCTATAAGTATATCTCCTCCATAATTTTTTTCCTCATCTAGGGCTGAAAATGTCTATGTTGTATTTTGTTCCAAATTTACTTTTTTCAAAAATTCTTTTAGCCGTGGTTGCTAGAACATGAAGTACATGGAACCCTACAGTTATTCATGATCCTTATCTAATCCTACTCAAGCCCTCTCCCTCCTTTTCTCGGCATTGAAAGACCAGCCTTAAATCAAGCTGCAAAAATCTCCAAAAACTGCAAGCCTGCTTTCCTCCTCCAAGAAGCCATGAGCCCTCTTCCAATGTGATGCTTTCCCATATGGAGGCCAGCAAGGAAGAAAGTGCCTGGTACTCATGGAGCTCCTTGTGAATCAAGCTAACCTCTGTGAATACTCAGTACCTCTAACTCTTTGATGGCTTTCATCCTCCCACCTTGCCCTCTTGTTGTTCTAATCTATTATAGTTAAGGGGGAAAAAACAAAGTTGTCTCTTGGGGAAGGCCATCCTGGCTGTGCTCAGACTGGACAGCCTCTTGGATAGGCTGGACCTGTTTCCAGAGGCTCTGCAAACTCAGGCCCTTCTTCTGGTCATCCACCAGATATGGGCAGCCCCCGCAGGGCAGCTCGTTCAGGCTGCAACAGAGGGTGACTGGTTGTACCTGGATCAGGAAGAACAAGGCTCAGCACAGCTCCAGTGCTTGCCAAAGTCCCTTTTCTCTTCCTTCTTCTGTTCCCCTGCTTCACTGCGACATACCTGGAACATTTGCACTCCTGAGTCCTTTCTCCACACCCACATTCCACCTAGGTGGGACAAAGGGGGGCCAGCCATTGTCTTCTACCAGGTTCTCTCTTCCTTTAGCCTTTCCAGCAACTTCCCTGTCCTACTACCTGCCAGGCAGAGTCAGGCAGATGTAGTGTTAGATAAGTTGGGAGATAGAAGTGGGATGACACACAAGGTAGACACAAAAACTAGACTGTGACAAAAATAGTCATAGAATGATATGGAGAACGTAGAGCTGAAGGAAGGGATGGGAACCAGAGGAGAGAACCTAAGAAAGGAGGAACACAAACTCAACACTATGGCAAGAAAATCTCTGAATAAAAGAAACATTTCCAAATGCTAGCTGGTAGGAAATTAGTTCTGCAATAAAATGTAAATGTAACAAGATGACTGGGATTTCTTGAGATCTTGAGATTGTATTATCAAATCACCCAAGCAAGACCTCACTAATTATTTCTCTCTGTATTCCTTCAGGCAGCACAGTTTCTAGCTGTACCTCCCCAGAATCTAGACAGTGCCTACCCGGCATGGCACACGGTACTCACACAATAAATATTTGCTGAATGGATGGCCAACCAATTGAAGGGGGTTAGAAGTAGGATATACAAGATGCAACGTATATGTGTGTATAGTCATATATATATATATATATATATGTATATATCTTCCAAAGAAAGAAAAGCAGGAAGGTGAAGATACTTGTATGACCATGTCCATAGCAGCATTATTCACAATAGCCAAAAGTTGGAAGCAATCAATGCAAATGTCTATGGACAGACAAATGGATAAACAGAATGTGGTATATACAATGGAATACCATTTAGCCTTAAAAGAAAGAAAATGGATGAAACTTGAAGACACTGTATTAAGTGAAAGAAGCCAGTCATGAAAGGACAAATACTGTATGATTCCTCCTATATGAGGTTCCTAGAATAGTCAAATTCATGGAAAGAGAAAGTAGAATGGTAGTTGCCAGGGGCTGGGAGGATGGAAGAAATGGCAATTAGTGTGTAATGGGTACTGAATTTCAGTTGGGGAAGATAAAAAAGTTCTGTGGATGGATGGTGGTGAGGGCTGCACAACAGTGTGAATGCTACAGAACAATACACTTAAAAATGGTTAAAATGGTAAATTTCATTATATATATTTCACCACAATAAAATAATAGAAAAAAAGCTTTTATGATCATCAACTAACTCGTAAATATGGAACAACAAAAGAAAAGTTATTTTTATAAGGAAAGTAAGAAGGTAATACTCGGAAAGTATCTCACATCTTACAGCGAGAAGACAGCAGTGACACCAGATTTAAAAAGATGTTTAAAAACTGTGCTGCTAAGAATGGATTGCCTGAATCCTAATACCAGGCAGGGACTTTCAAAGGCCTTTAATCTTGCTTGTTCCCAGTTACCCCTGGGATGCCTTCTTTAAAAACAACAACAACAACAACAAAAACCTTTTAATTTGAAAAATTTTAAACCTACAGAAAAGTTGTAAGAACAGTATAGCAGGCACCCATCTGATTCCCCCTTGACCCTGAGAATGGGGAAGGCTTTGATGGGGCTTCTGCACCATCCTGCCAGATGGAGACCCCCCACTGCTGCCTCTGGGAGGTGGTGTCTGTGTGCAGGAGCCCATGTGGCATGTTGAGGACAAAGTCCAGCCCCTGTTTCTAGACAGTCCCTGCTGTGATACTCAGTGCTCCTCTGTTGCTTGTTTAAATGCTTCCCGCCCCTTACCATCATGCCGCCAGTGTGCTGATCTGCCCTTCCTGCCAGAGTGTATCCATCCATGCATGAGCTCTGTGGTCACAGGACCCCTGTGAGTCAGAGCGCTGAGCTCTCTTTCACAGATGAGAAGGCAGAGGGCTACCTAGATTAGTAACAGCTTCTTAGGGCAGTCAGGATTTACATTCAGAACCATCAGCTTTTAAGTTCCAAACCCATTATGTTCTACAAAAAGATAAAGCAGGAAGATAAGGTGGAGGGGTCAAATGTGAGGCAGTGTAGAGAGGAATGTGGGTCGGGCAGGTAGGGAAGGAAGGAGAGTAACTCAGAACTACTCAACCAGGTTCACCCTACCTGACACTGATATCTTTCTCTTGATAAGAGACAAACTTGTTACACAACAAGCTCTCAAGAAGGCAGCCCTCCTGCAAGGTGACTTTCAGAAATTCTGTGGCCTACTGCTTTGCTTATGGCCAGAACCAGACAAAAGGAGGTTGGCCATAAACTGAGTAGTGCTTACCTGAGGCATGGTGAGCAGGCAGCACAGTTCATGCCAACATCGGCGTTAATTTGGTAAATCTGGGAGACTGCTTTCCTTCAGACGTTTACCGAAAGCCTCCATCTGCCTGTGAAGACAGATGGTGAGAAGTTCAGCATTATCTGAGACACATAATTTTGCACTTGGCTGTGTACCAGATTGTACTGTTGTATAAGTAGACACTTTAGCCTGGTTTAAATTTGAGCTTGTGTGTGTGTGTGTGTGTGTGTGTGTGTGTGTGTGTGTGAAGCATTACCCTTTTCAATTGGACATCTTTCAAACTACATGTTTGCAAAGCTGCTTAAATACTTAAGGGCTTGTTTTTCTTATATATCAAGAATACAGAGTGGGCATTTTTCTGCGTCTGGCTCAGCGGTTTGAAGATTTCAGGGCTGAGGTCTCTGATATCCTCTTAGCCTGTTCCTCATGGTCCCAAGATGGCTGCTGACCAGCAAATCAGTTCCGGGCAGAAAAGTGGACGAAGAGAAAAAGATAACAAAATGGCACACCTGCCCCTGAGTCAGGTTCCTTTAAAGGACTTTACCAAATACCCCCACATTATATTTCACTGACTGCTCCTCTATAACGGAAGCTGGGGAGAAAGGCTTTTACAGGTACCTGTTTCTGCCACCAACAACAGAGGGACTCTCTTGATAAAGAAGAAAGGGAGGATAGATGTTGGAAGGCAGCTGGCCACCTTCACCACAGCTGTATATAAAATCCTTACCTATCAGGGCTGTTTCTGAGTTTCATCTCACTGCTCTCTGTCCATTCTGGCCCCAGTGTCACAGCTTCAATGACTGTAACATTATAATCCGTGTGAAACTCTGAAGTCTGGTTTTTACTTTATGTCCAGTTGGCCTTTGTTTGCTTAGATGTTTCATTTTTAACTAAATAATGTTTTTACTTTTTTATTAGTTAACCTAACATAAATCCTACATGTTGAGACTTGTTATAATTAAAACGATTGCTAGAGAGCATCCTTGTAGGAGATGCCAACCGCTGAGTTTCCTAGAGTCATTTCCAGATTTGACTTTTGGTAAGACATTTTTATACGAAACCTCTGCTTTTGGAATTGCTATTTTGGCAGGGTACTCCTGAGCACAGCCAATTTTATTTGTTCCACTCCTTTAACTTAATTTTAAGTTCTTGAGTCTTAACTTTGATGTGTCTGTATGCACAGGAGCTCTCAGGACAATATATACATTTTAAACCAAAAAAACCCCACCGATCTTTCCTAGATGGTGACATCACAGCTAGAGTTGCCAGAATATTTCAGTGGAAGTGCAGAAGCATATGGAAGTCTCCAATTCTGCTCCCAGCCACGTCTGCACAACACAGAAAACAAAGAAGCTCTTCTGATGATTTAAAACTGAGTGTGTCTAATCCATTCATGGAGAGTACGGCCTGGCCTTAAGCCATGTCTGCCATGATTCACAGCTACTTATCCGCGTGCTGCCTCCCCCTGTGATGTAGTTACGGGCATTAGAGATGCTACTTTAAATGCCCACATAGAAATCAGAGTGACTGTACATCTCCTGCTGCTACATAACTTTTGAAGTATTAATTTTGGCCGGTGTAAAATATAGAATTTAGCCATGTAATACCACATAAGTGCTTCCAGAATTTTCTGAGAGAGAGAAAAAAAATCATACCCTCTATACCTTGGGTGAGGAAAAGTTTTGTTTTCATTCTGGTATACTAAATATACATTTTTTAAAAAATTGACATAAATGTTTTTCAATTCAGTTTTTATTTTTTGTAGAAAAAGAAGCCAAATATTCTCAACCTACATTTTAAATTTAGAACATAAACTGTATTTCGGTTCTGTATTGCATCCAGCTAAGTGTGGAAGGCAGAGTAGAGGAGAACCTAGGAAAGGAATGTAATCACACTGTTTATAAAGCTCCAGAGGATAAGATGAGATCAATACATTAATTAACCCCCTTTCTGTAATCGTTTGTATCTAAAAAGGAGGAAACATTTTATTTGAGCTGTTTCCATCTAAGCTAAAATTTGAGGGCACAGGTATTTTTGAAATCCACCCTTCATTTTTTTTTTTCCTGTAGGAAAAGCTCTTAATGTTTTGCAACAGGATAAGACCCACATATGGTTACAAAATGAAAACTTTTCATTCAGCAGTATCATTGCTGTCCCTTTAGACTTTTATCCATGTAGCTTTGCCCAACAAGATACACAGTAAGCTTCTGATGTTTACCCTGTGAAGGAGATGTAACAAAGCCCATAATCAAGTTGGCTCTCTCCTAATTTAGAAAGCTGGCTGAATTCTGCACTTTTTTGCTCCAATGTTGTAGCCCAGATTTCTGATGACCTTGAGGGACCACCATTTGGTAAATACATCCTGGTGTGGATTGCTGGTTTCAAACATGATCTTATATGGCCCCATAAATCTCCCCAAACCCCATACGCTCCAGTGATACTACTTGGAATAATTATAATCTAAAAAGGTGGTTGATTTTCATTCTGAACTCTGTTCTCAAATTGTGCAGGTAAGGTAGACCTTTGTTTAAGGAAGGTGGCGACCATAGTCTTTATTCTTGTAAACTGAGGCACACTGCCAGTAGAGGAAGCTTCTCAGTTGTGACTTGTTCTGTGATGGATGAGGGGCATCCTGCTTTCCTGAGCTGAGAGTTTGAACTTGACATATGATCTGAGCAGCTGAGCTCTGGCAGAGACCACCCCCGCTGAGGGTATGTCTGAGTGTTCACATTGCTGCAGTGTCCTCAGTACCACCTCATTTGCTTCATAGTCCCTGGGGATGGCTTGACCGAACGGGGATGCTAGAACAAGTCATTGCCATTTTGCACTGTCTGGAGAAGAATTGCCCCTCAAGATACTGAACTTAGGGGAAAAGTTTATAGCTTATATAATGCATAGAATTATAGCTTTTTAACTGATCACAACTTTGCACAGAACTAGTTGCATTTGCTCTTCTTGGATGTCTTTTAAAGGAATTCTTTAGTTATCTTTCATAAGCTGTTGAGCAGACTGGGGAAAGAAAAACTCTAAAATTTAACTAGGATAGCTATCTTCTTGTCTCTCAAAATCCAAAACAGGTGAATGTCTTTAAGATGCAACAGACATTAACAGAAAAGAATGTTGTCAAATAGTGGGAAACAAATAAGAAATAGCATGTCTGAATGAAGGGAATGATGCATGTACTATTTTAGAAAAAAATTAAACTACAACATATTGAGTCTTTCCCAGGTTTCCCAGCAAACCATTTCTCTTGTAGAGGTCCTAGTACCCCAAATCTGATTTGTTTTCTTTTCCCCATATACCTTTCCACACGCACTGTGTCATAGGCCCTTTATAATAGCATTGTGGGATAGAAAAACCATTATCCCATTTGACACATGGGAAATAATGACTTTCCCAAGATTAAATGACTTGCCAGGGTCACTTGAGGAAGTTTTGAAGGCAGAGCCCAGGCTATAGTACTTGGGTCTTCTGACCTTGTCCCCCTGAGCAACCACCCTGTGCTGGGTAGGTCTATACGAGGGGCTGGGGATAGAGCCTGAAGAAGGCCTGCCAGGAGACAGAAGTGAACAAGGTAACGCAGTAACTGCCTCTGGAATAAGTTCTTAGAAGAAAACAAGGATTACAATAGTCAGGAGAGAGATGTGAGAAGGGTGACCGGAGAGGACCCCAGGAATGAATATTTCTTGTACAACTTGAGGGAGATGGAGGGTCCAATCAGGCCAGGATCCAGGGGGAAATAGTCTAAACACGGGGACAGCCGTGCAAAGGTCCTGAGGAAGGAAAGAAGCTGGTGTTCTGGAGCTTTTAGAGTATAATGAGCACAAGGAAGAACAAACTGAGATGAAGTGGGAGAGAAGGGCAGGGACTGGAACCGGCTGGGCCTTGTGGCCATGGAAAGGGTTTCTGGTTTAACTCTAAGTGTAGTAAAATCCCAGGGAAGGGTTTTAACTGTAGGGAGTGGGACCAGGGAGAAGGAGTGATCTGATTTATGTGTTTAAAAGACCCTTTTGGCTACGGTACAGAGAATGGATTAGAGGGAACTAGTGAGGAGTCTATTTCCTATGCAGGCAAGAATTGATGCTGACTTAGATCAGAGTGGTTCCTGTGGAGTAGAAAGGGATGGCTGAATTTGAAATCCATTTTGGATGTAGGACCACCAGGTTCTACTATTGCCAAGAGATTGGAGGACAGCCTTGCATTGTGGTTCAAAGTGTAGGCTGTGAAATTGGGCCATAGTTGAAAATCCCAGCCTCTCCACATACTGGCTAGTTATCCTCTGTGACTCAATTTCCTAATCTGAAAACTGAGGATAGACCTCATAGGTTTACTGAATGGAATAAATAAGATAATGCAAATAGTACTGATGCTCAATGTAGACCATTAGGAAGTGACAGGTATATGTCCAAGGACTCTGGCAACTGAAGATTTTTGTTGACTTTGGCCAGATAGTCGCAGTGGAGGAGGCAGTGGAAGTGAACTGAATGCCACCATGAGGGGCCTGGATATGGGGAGAAGAGGTCCCCTCTCTGTTCAGTCCCTTGACTGGGGAGCAGTTAGATGTATAAACATGAGTGTCATGGAGGAAACATGTTCCCGGCCCCCCAAGAATGGACTAGTGTTAAATGATGGCCAGATCACTCTTCCCTCATTTAGAGAAGGAGGGATTTGGACTTGATCACCATTAAAGTCCTTTTCAGTTTTAGGATTTTGCTTTCTAGACTTCTTCAGGAATTATGAATTAATTAATTAAGCTTTGGTGGAGAAGTCCCCAAAAAGTAAATTTTATTATTTAAATGTTTGGGGGTTTTCTCCCCTATAGAAAAGCATGTTGACCTCTGTTAGAAATCGTTTACTTTCTAACAGTTACAGACCCAGTTTAGAATAGGACTCATTCACAGTATACTGTGAAATGAAAGAAACAGATAAGACAGTGCCTTATATAGTGAGACTTGCTTGTTAAAAAGCAAGTCAGAAAAGCTGTGTTTATTGAAAAGTCTGGAAGGACACACTGTCCACAGAAAGTCATTACCAGGTATATGGTGGATTACTGGGGAGCTTTATTTTCCTCTTTAGACTTTTCTGATTTTTTTATTTATTCAATGAGTGTTTACATTTATAAACAGAGAGTGGAAAACCTTCCCCTTTTCCTCTTTGAGACTGCCCCACGTATTATGAGGACTACTTGTTCTCAATTTGTATTATCTTACTGACCCAGTCACGCCAGTCTTGTGTTTTGGCCTACTTACTGTTTCCTGCTCACAGCCTGATAATGATTCGCTATATCAGTCTTTCTTGTAGAAAAATGAGACTGTAAGGTCATCTGGGCAAAGAAACCTTCCTTCCTGCTCCTTTGCAAACTCCTCGGGTGCTGTGGGGGTGTGGAGGAAATTCGTCTCGGCTGATCCATCCTCCCACTAGTGGTCTTACTCCAAAACTTTCTCTGGGTTTGGTGATGAGTATGTCATCAACGAGAATCAATGGCTTTATTGAAATCAAGCTACTCTACAGAGTAGAAGGACCTCAGCTTATTCAAGTGGATCAGGAACATTTTGTGTTAGTGAGCTCATCTTTATATCAGTGTCCTTATGTGATGATGCTCCTTTGTAAGACTTGAGCAAGAAACAAAATGCTGACATTTCTAAATCAATAAATGCTTCACATCCCATTCGTCACACTGCCGTTTAATGATACAAAGTTCAAGAAGTTCAAGGCAGCCCACAAAGGGAATAGTCTCCACACAGAGAGATTTCAACCAGAAAAAGTTTTCTAAAATAATTAGTAATTCTCAGAGAGCCCAAATTGTGTCACTAGCCGCTGCAAAAACAAGTGAGTCAGTAAGTAATCAGTGACAGCATATGAGACAAGAGTTTCTTAGGATGAACTGGCTTTTTTTTCCTGTAATGGCTGGAAGATTGACTAACCGCTTCATTAGCACAGGATTGGCCCCCACCCCTGACTGCAAGACCAGAAAGTGTTCCTTCCTCCAGGCTGATTGTCCATATAAACAATCCCTTAAAAAGGGTGAAAGGGCTCAGGACATCCAACATGGTTTGCTGTTCATTTCTGTTCCAGCTTTCAGACAGTTAGATAAGACATCATAATGAGAACTTTTAGTCAAGGACTAAAACTGTTGTGGGAAATAGAGACTTTTTTCTATATATTCCAAGAGACAGTATTGCCTAGGGGGTTACAAGTGCATCTCTGGAACAACATTCTCTGGGTTCAAGTTCCAGCTAACGCACTTTCTAGCCCTTAGCCCTGGGCTATTTCTTAATCTCCCTGTGCCTCCTTCCCTGGGAAAGGAAGCACACACTTTATTAACAGCCCTGGGTTTTAAAATTGCTGACTTCAGGAGAGCTCATTGAGGAGCTGCTAATGGCTGTGGCCATTCAGCCCTGAATGCATTATAACCACTTAGCTGGATGTACCTTTGTGCACCTGCAGTTTCCTTTATGGCTGTAAACAGCACCTGGAGGGGCTGGGGGAGAAGGCTTCATTCAGTATCCCTGTTGGGTTTTTATTGAATTATCCAAATAGACTTTATTTCATCTGAGCTCTAGCGATCAAACCTTGCTATCGTTTCCGTCTCAGTTCTTCCATCATCACTAGGGACTTGTCCCTATGTGGTGATAAGCTACACAGCAGGTCGGGCTTTCTTCTCTGCTTGGGCAGGTAGGAGGGCAAATGCCCCTTCTCCCATGAGTGGGAAATGATATGGTATAATTATAACACTAGTTCCTGGCAGCAAAACACCTGCCTATTTCCTGCCCACCAGCCTTTAAGAGGGAAAGAGCCAGGGTAGGGTGTTTACAGAAGGTAGCTTTGCTTACTAGTCTCCTAGGAACCATGGGTCCAGCATGACTGCCAGCCTTAGCCCAGCCTACTCTACTCAGACCTGGATCAGGCCCCAGAAGCTGTTTCCCGTCCCTCTAACCTGGTCCGTTGGAGTTTTCACAGGCCTGGGTTGCAGGTAGCGAGGAAGGGAGGCTGTGCCCCAATGGGCAGGTGCCCGCCCTGGCTGTCTCTGCCCCCGGCAGTTCCTGGCCCCTGAGGCTGTGCTGCTGCCTGTCTTCTCGGAGCTGACTGCAGATCCAGCTGGGAGGAGCCATGGGTGTCACGGAGAGATTCTGTCCTAGGAAAAGGGAACACACAATTGGGAACTGTGGTCTCTAACGTGGAATAACCTGCTGACGTCTCACCATAGCTGGGAAAAGGCCAACAGTCCCTTTCAGGATTTGACAAAAGCTCATTCACACCAGTGGGCTTGTACCTTCACAACTTACTTCTAACTTGGGGAAAGGAATGCTTTTAGTCAAAGGAAATTCTGTGAATGGGTTTCACTTTGACTTGGGACATGGGGGTATTGGAGGGCTACTGCTTTTCCCTGATGTCAGAGACTGACCTGCAGACAGAAAAGATGGCCTCCTTAAAGATGCCGGGGTGGAAGAGGGAAGATCAAAAGTGAGGTGCCCGGGCTGTCCAATTCCCTCCCTTTATCCTTTAAAATGAACTCTCATCCCTGGTTAGTGGAGCTCAGACATGGGGCCCAGAGCCACTTCCTGTGGAACTTCTCACAGTGTGCTGCCACCTGTCCCTTCCGGGTGCCCTGTGACCTTCCCTCTCTGGGCAGGCAGCCATGGCCTCCGAGCTCCACTCAGACTCCCCAGGCACCATGCTGGAATCAGGAATTGTGTGGTCCGCACGTTCTCAGGAAGGGCAGGGGAGGCGTGGGCGCAGAGGAGGTCCTGGAAACCGGTGATGACGGGACAGGGAACCGGCCTTTGCCTTCTTAGATAAGTGTGCAGGTGTTCGGTAAATGGCACACCATAAATGACATGACAGCTCTGGAAGACTTTGAAAACCACTTCAGACATGTGAGGTCTTCATTTTACCACGGTGGTATCAGGGGGAACTATTAACTGATACTAATTAGAGATTACTTGGACCAATATAGTGGGAAAAGAAATAGTCAAAATTTACTTAGGTTAAGATACCTTCTAATTCCAGCCATGTATGTAAACTGCTGCTTATTGATGCCAGATTACCATGAATTAGGACAACGATGAGACAGATTGATTTGGGATTGATTAATCTTCTAAGTTTATTTTATTACACCTACTTCTAAATGTGTGCTCAGGCTTTGGGGTTATAGTTTGTGTTGCTTTGTGCATCAGGAGTCAGTTTTCCTACACTTTCTGACAACTGGCAAGAACTTTGGCCTTGAGCCTGAGTGGATGGGACCCTGCTCAGTTTGTTTCAGGATTCAGAAAGCTGGGACCTGACAAGGGGCTCAGAGCCATAAGCCTGATTGGGATTCTCTTGACCTGGGTTCTGACTCAGCAAAGAGGTTGTCTGGACCTGGTAAATAGGGATGGAGAAGAAGGGATGGATTCAAGGCGTATTTATGAGGTGATTGGTTAATGTGAGTGTGAGGAAAATGGAAGCGCCAGGGACAAGGGAACTCTCATAAGGGCACTAATCACCTCCCAAAGACTCACCTCCAACTACCATCACATTGGGGATTTGGTTACAACCTATGAATTTTGGGGGACACAAACTTTCTGTCTATAGCAGTGGGATTCACTGTGCTTTCCCCACCTGACTTCAGACAAAGATCTAATCAGGATCTGAAGGTAGAATCAGGATCTGAAGGTAGAATCATGATGGATATTTCTTTTAGTCTCAGATCGGCCATTTGCATCTCCAAGGGTCTCTTAATGACACCCATTTCTCTAGACCTTTGCCCAAACCAGAGTACTCCCTCCATGAATATAGTAAACAGAAATGCAGACAAGATAAGATACTTAGTACCTATGTTTTAGGAGTTTACATTATTTCCCATTCTGTTTGGTAACCAGCATCTCTCAAAATTAGGTATGGTTAACACAGAATGCCCCCAAAATACCACCATTCTGCATACTTCCATTTCCTTATTTCTGGGTTCTTTCAAGGGTGAGAACCTTGTTTTATTCATCTTTGGGCCCAGCATTCTGCCTCGCATGTGATAGGCATCCAGTGGACTTTGATTAAATTGAACTAATTTTCTTTTAATATTTCAACCTGAATTATTATTTTTGTCTCTTACAGAATGAAGATATTCCGATGTTGTTCTAAATACCCTCTTCAGCAGAAAGTTTTTGTCCTGTTTTTAGCCCTGTGGCTGCTCTCCTTGTTGAAACTTCTAAATGTAGGAAGACTCCTCTTCCCTCAAAGAGACATTTACTTGGTTGAGTACTCCCTAAGTACCTCCCTTTTTGTAAGGAACAGATACACCCATGTTCAGGATGAAGTCCGGTATGACGTTAACTGTTCAGGTGTCTATGAACAGGAGCCTTTGGAAATTGGCAAGACCCTGGAAATAAGAAGAAGAGACATCATTGACTTGGATGATGATGATGTTGTGGCAGTGACCAACGATTGTGACATTTATCAGACCCTAAGAAGGTACCATCAGAAGCTTGTTTCAAGGGAGGAGAAAAGCTTCCCAATAGCCTATTCTTTGGTTGTTCACAAAGACGCAATTATGGTTGAAAGGCTGATCCATGCTATATACAACCAGCACAATGTTTACTGCATCCATTATGACCAGAAGTCGCATGACACCTTCAAAGTTGCCATGAACAATTTGGCGAAGTGCTTCTCCAATATTTTTATTGCTTCCAAATTAGAGACTGTACAATATGCACACATTTCCAGGCTCCAAGCTGATTTAAATTGCTTGTCTGACCTTCTTAAGTCTTCAGTTCAGTGGAAATATGTTATCAACTTGTGTGGGCAAGACTTTCCTTTGAAGTCAAACTTTGAATTAGTGTCAGAGCTGAAGAAACTCAATGGAGCAAATATGTTAGAGACGGTGAAACCCACGAATAGTAAAATGGAAAGATTCACTTATCACCATGAACTCAGACAGGTGCCTTATGAATATGTGAAGCTACCAGTAAGGACAAACATCGTCAAAGAAGCTCCCCCTCATAACATTGAGATATTTGTTGGCAGTGCTTACTTTGTTTTAAGTCGAGCATTTGTTAAATATGTTTTCAACAATTCCCTTGTTAAAGACTTTTTTGCCTGGTCTGAAGATACGTATTCTCCTGATGAGCATTTTTGGGCTACCTTAATTCGGGTACCAGGAATACCTGGGGAGATTTCTCGGTCAGCCCAGGATGTGTCTGACCTCCAGAGTAAGACCCGCCTTGTCAAATGGAATTATCATGAAGGCCATTTCTATCCTAGTTGTACTGGCTCTCACCTCCGAAGTGTGTGTATCTATGGAGCAGCAGAATTAAGGTGGCTTATACAAGATGGACATTGGTTTGCTAATAAATTTGATTCTAAGGTAGACCCTGTCTTGATTAAATGCTTGGCAGAAAAGCTTGAAGAACAACAGAGAGAGTGGATCACTTTATCTTCAGAAAAGTTATTTTCGGATAAAAATCTCACAGTTATGTCATGATAAAATCATGATGGAAATAAGGTGTCCGATAAATGGAGTTAATATGGAGTTGTATACTATACCATGTCCAGTACCATCTAAGCTTAACCTTATCCTAATTTGAAAGGTGCCTAAAATTCCACGCACGAGGGAAAGTGACCTAGCCTTTGGTGACAGGTAACCTGCAGTTGGTTGGGTACTTTTGTTTATTTTTCCTGGTAATCTCACTGAACTAAATCAGAGATCTTAAACAATCACTAAATATTTATTGAGCTCCTACTGTACACCAGGCACTTTTTTAGAAATATGTAGCAATTAAGTCCAAGTTTTAATGAGTTATATAGTGCCCTCAAGGGATTGTGTTTTACCGTACTCATACAGCAACCTTAATTTCTTAAGTTCTCCATATAACAATCAGGATCCTACTGAAGTCATTTGGGATTGTGTGATAATCACCCATCTAAATCACCCATTTCAGAATAGCATTTAAGTACAGTGACCAACATTCCACTTGTCTCCACTTGTCTCAACTCCCTAGACTTTTTCTAATTATTTTTCTAGAATATTAGAAGGTGAGACTCCACTACCTCAGAAGAGCTCAAAAGATTGTCGAATTTCCTGCTTGTCAGAGCATAATTTACCTTTTGGCTCACTCATTCAACTCAGGGTTGGGGAAACTCTATGGGTGGGGTATTCATTGTGTCTGAATGTTACGGAGGTGGTGGGGAGTGGGTAGGGGGATTGGGACAGGCCATGCCTGAAGAGAAACAAAGGTATTTATATGACTTTTGCATCATGTTACACAATGATGTCATAATGGCCTCCTTTTTGATTCAACCATTTCTTTCAAATACATTTACCGATTAAAAATGAGAACTGGTTAATAGTCAAGTTGTTATACTCCAGAACATTGAGCCTAAGTCTTCCATTTCATAGATTATCATTATCTGTAAGTTTCTTTACAATGGAATTAGTATAATTCTGTTTTATGGAACTACCAAGCTAAGAGTCTGAATTTTCTCAAAAAGGTTATGTGAAATATAACAGCTTTCTAAATTAATTATTATGGTCATTTAAAAATTTTCTTCTCCAACAACTGTCAAGTGGATCCAAACTTAAAATTATGAAAGCTCTTAAGTTTATTGCAGTCTTCTCAGCTTAGATCCTGAGAAAAAAAAGCTAATTTTCTTAAGGACATAGCAAGAATATTCATTAAAGATATTTTGTAAACCCTACACCTCACAAAACTACCAAGTGAGTCAAATATACATGTATTTTAATGTAACTGCTGTGCTCGAGGTGAAATGGGACAGGAGCAGGGTTCTGAGAACAGGCTATAAAATATCTACATCTCTTGGGAAATCGTGGAACTCATGTAAAAACTTGTTCGTGATCTTATGTTTCAACGTCAGCCTCAGTAACTAAAGATGTAGGAATCTCGGCCAATGTGACACTGTTCGGAAGACTGAAGTATTTAAGTTTTTGGTTTTTTTTAATGTCTATGTTCTAAATGTCTGTGAAATGATCTTTGCTTGTTTTAAAATTTATGATACTAACTGCCAAGTGCACTTCTCTCCCTTTCTTCTCTTGAACTTATTTTTCTTCCTTCCTTTTGCCTACCCCCTTCAAATTACTTCATTCTTCAGAGAACAACTATTACCAAGTCTCTATTCTTAAAAAAAGAAGTAACTGTTGGATAGAGCTGAGTTCTGTAGAACATCCTTGCCAGTTTTTAGTGTGTGACCATGACAAGCTGTCATGTTGGTCTCTATGAGCCTTTTCTTGGTCTTTGAAGCGAACACTTGGTTGCCTATCCTGGCTTCCTCACAATTTTATTGTGAGAATCAATTGAAATAGAATATGAAGTGGTTTGAAAATGGGGACGAACTATTGACATGTCAGAGAGCAATCTTACTATAAGGCTAACATAAATCCAACCCCATTGTGACACTTAACCATTGACCTTTTCTGAACACCCTCGAAATATTAAAAAAACGCCACAACTGCAGGGGTAACCAAATTCAGGTATGAAGAAACTCCAGTCACCGCATCCTGGCTGTTTTCGAAGCTAATAGAGTGAGGAAATTGGCCCCGTGGCTTAGATCGAGAATAAGAGTTGAAATATGTTTCCTATCATTCAGGCTTAAATAAATACACAATGTCCTAATGAAATCTTGTTTTTATGCCTTTGGTCATCAGAGCAAATGCAAATGCTGAAAAATAAATGTCAACCTCCTGGTCCAGTGTGTTGCTTCCTGGTGAGAAATGATTCTTTCCGTTGTTTATTGGGGAAATTTCCCGTTGTTAATCAGTTTAATGTCGTGTTCAAATGACCATGTTAGGAATTGGGATTCAATTCCTAACCTTGCAGAGAGCTGCTCAGAACATGTGTTTGCCTCAAGAACACTGCAGAACTCTTGCATGCCTTCCAACCTGGTCCTCCCCTAAAACCTCTGGTCTGGAGAATGTCCTGCAGTCCGTGTTTTATAATTATTTGTTGCATAGTATTTATTGAATCTAGACTTCAAGTTGTTTGGTGATGAGACCAGGACCTTGGCATTTGTAAATGGTATTAGATAATAATAATGAAAGAGCTACTTATCATGTGAACAAACTACTATAATATAATAAAGACCGTGTTGCTGCTATTCTTAATATTTTAGTTCTTTTAAGTGTGTGTGTATGTGTGTGTATGTATGTATTTAAATTTGTAGAATTAAATCTGAAGATTTCTCTTGCCTTCCAGAATGTGAATATTTTATATATATTCTATGAAATGACAATCTTCTTTGAGAATGTAAAGTGAATGTACCCTAGGTATGTACACTGTTTTGTGTTTTTTTGTTGTTGTTTTTTTGTTTTGTTTTTATTTTTATGTACGACTGTTTTTAGTGGTAGTAGTGGTGGTGAGGATGATGATGGAATGAGAGTTTTGATTTTTTTTTTAACATTTTTATCAACTGGTCTCCAAGTATGTGTGTTTTACCATTTTCAAAAGACAAGTTTCCCATTATATGAGTTTTAAATAGATTTATATTGCCTTTTTGTATTTGCTGTAACTAGATGTTAACTCTCCAGCGTTGTAAAATAAAATATGCTCCAAAAACCAAACCCCTGGAATTTGTGATGTTTCCTTTCTCTGGTTGTGCTGGTTCCCCACAAAGACTCTTACAGATTATGACACTTGCTCGATGTTTGGAGCCAGCACAGTTAATTTCATTTCAGAGTAAAAGAAATTCAATGTGTGTGCTATACACAAAATATAGACACACAAACATGAGTTGTTTAATTTGGCAAAGTCTCAAAGAAGCTTCTCGAATTTCCCTATCTTCATTCTCCTTCAGGTTGCTTTCTCCTCTAAGATTAATTATCTAGATAAATATTCTTGTTTATGGAACAAGAATATTTTGGAATATTCTTTATGGAAGTTAGTTTTTGATAGGGTATGCTGAGCTCTTTACCTCACACCCAGAAATCCCTGGGAAATCCAGCCAGCCTCTCTCTCTGCACCAGGACTCCTGCCTCAGTTGTGAGCCCTGTGGACACCAGCACCCTGGCTCCACCGGTGTTTTCAGGCCTGGTTGGTGGGTGATTCCTGATGAGCTCCCCACCTTTTCCAGCTGTACTAAGCTGAAGAATATTTGGCATCACTAACCCCCACGCTGAATCCCCTGATCCATTTTCTTTTTTTACCTTTTCTGAAGCCCTGACAGCCACCAGCTGGGAAGGAGTATGCATGTCACACTCATAAATTACAATCCACCTTAAGGAGTAAGGCCATTTTAGGAATCCTCAACATAAAAAAAAAAAAAAAATTAACCTCTTCTTTTATTATTTTTATTTTTTTAAAAGATTTTATTGGGGAATTGGGGGAGGGGAACAGACAAGTTGTTCTTCAGTCTTCATTGTGGAGGGCACCAGTCACCACCTGGCTCCCCATCGGCAGCTTGTGGCCTCCAAGCTCAAGGTGCTGTGTTCAATCTTAGTTGTGGGTGGGCATAGCCACCATCGCATGTGGGAGTCGAACCAGCAGCCTTGTTGTTAAGAGCGCACGCCCTATCCACTGAGCCATCCGGGTGGTAGCTCAGCTCAAGGTGCCGAGTTCAGTCTTAGTTGCAGGTGGGTGTAGCCCACCATCGAACAGGCAATCTTATACCAGATGAGCTATCCTGCCACCTTTTTGCAACTTAGCTCGGGCATAGCGTCATTGGCCCATGTGGGAATTGAACTGGCAGCCCTATTGCTCAGAGCTCGCGCTCTTAAGCCAACTCTTGACCAATTGAGCCACTCAGCTGGCCTAATCTCTACTTTTAACCTAAGGTTAGTTCTAGCTCTCACCAAGCTGGACAATCCTACAAACCCACAATAATTACATAGAAGCATGTGGACATTTTTTGGTCATGGTGTTGATGGGGTGGGTAGATATACAGCATCATATTAAAGACCCATAGACTAGATTCCGGATAAGCCATTCCATATCCACCGCCACCACTCCCGCCCTTTGGTGTCTACAAAGCTACATCTAAACTGGGACTACTGGCTTTTAGTTTCATGAAACTGATTATGAACAAACCCTGGCAAGAGAGAACAGATGATTGCAAGTTTATTCCTACTACTGAAAAACTATTCCTATGATTGAAGCAGGGCCTGGTTGGGACCCCCATAATAGAAGAGTTGCAACATCCCTGGCCTCACCTTCCCTTGACCTACCTATAGCTTAAGGCTAGGTCATCCCCCTGCAGCTTGAGCTCGGAATGTCCCCTATTCCACCTATTCCACCCAGTTCCCTGTTTTAGAAAATTACCCTGAAACTTATGATTAATGCCCTTAAGCTTAATGATCACAATCTCTACAGTCTAGCATTCCTTCCAGGCTACTCCCATCATTGTTCCTGGGTTGCCGACTCCACCAGAGAACCACATTGCCGGAGGGAAGGCTCCATGCAGACCCCCAGAACTCTCACGTAACCTCTGGAAGACCCTCCAGATTTTCTCTTAAATACCCAGTCTGAAAATGTTAAGAGAGTTTTAAAGGTGTTAACCTGCTGCCTTCTCAGACCACCAGCGCTCTGATAATAAATGCTTATTCTATAGCCAAACTGGGTTGGTCTATTGGCTGAGCAACTCAGGCAGCACCAGCCCTGGTCTCGGTTGGCCTCCAGTTTCATGACGATGCATAATAAACAGCTTGAGTTTTGCTTCAGAGACCGGTGATCAGTGTCAACTTATGCAGGTGTGTAAAAACCACAGGAACACTATTCACCTGACCTCAGGTATGGCCTTTACATACAGTAGCACTGTCCTTCCTTCCTGGGAACACCTTGGACAAAAAGCAAAAAGGAATCTGAGGAAAAATCATGGTCAATGACCTGGGTAAATTTATTTTACTTTTGTTGTTGTTGTTGTTGTTTCATATAGAACAATAAAAGAAGTTTAAACAGAAACCATTTGTATTCATAATTCTAACATCCTGACAAAACCATTATAGTTCTGTGAATGCTTTTCTAATCTCATCCATATGTGTGTGTGTGTGTGTGTGTGTATATATATATATATATATATATATATATATATATAGTCTTTCTTCTCACTGCCTATATATTTCCAATCACTTTCCCATGTTGCTACATAGTCTTTATGGCTATGCATACCATAACTCACTCAGCCTTTCCTTTATTGTAGAACATTTGGATTGTAAGCTATTGGTTTGTTGGAAAGTCATGATGTATTTTTTCTATGTTTTTCATTGCAAAAATGCGTCACAATTTTTCCAACACCCCAATACTTAACTTTTTTTTTTTTGCTGTCTTAAATAACAATGCTGTGAACAGCTTTATACATAAAGCTTCTCCTTCCCTTGAATAACTTCCTTATAATGCATTTCCAAGAGAGGGATTTTATTATTATTATTTTATTTTATTTTATTTTATTTTATTTTATTTTATTTTATTTTATTTTACTGATTGCTTTTCATATATGTTACAAATCAACCGCTCAATGAATTGTGTAGGACACTTGTTTGGTGTAAATCAACCACAGCCTCAACCTGTGTGAAATAAATTGTACTTATTTATTCTGATAAATGGCTGTTCTGATTCTCAAAGTGAGCAAAAACCTTTGCCCAAAGCAAGAATGTAACCATTCCTCTAACAGATGAAAGAAGGTGTTTTAGTGTGTGGAGAGTTAAGAGTTCTTTCAAACTAATCTCAAAAGTTTAAATTTGGTGACTGACTCCATTCCAGAAAGGATCTAAAGGTTGCTTGTTCCTCCTAGTATCCATTCTCCCTGGCTTTTGTGGTTTTATTCTGAGCCACAATATGACCAATTGTTAATTCCCAGTCCTCCTTTCAACTTGGGGTGGCAAAAGAGAAAAAGCAGAAGTCATTGGGTGGGGCACCTGAGAATACCTAGATTGCCTTCCACCCACTTCCCTTACTTTTTTCTGCTGCCTGGAATGCATTTGTAATTGCTGGAATTTCAGCAGCCATTTTAGAACCATGCAGATGCAAGTTACATGGCAAGAATAAAGTAAAACTATGGCATTTGAACTGTTCAGGATGACTTACTTCCAGTCTTCTTTTATAGGAAAAAAAACAACTGACATGTACTTTAGGCTACTGTCATCTCAGGTCTCTATTACCAACAGTAGAACATGATCCCTAACTTATACAATGTTTTTCTAGTGCAATGATTGTCAAACTTTAGTCTGCATCAGAATCACCTGGAGGACTTGTTAAACATACAGGTTGCTCCCCCTCCCACATACACACAAACACACAGTCTCATTAAGTGAGGTAGGTGGGGAAAGAGGAGAATTTGCATTTCTAATATGTTCCCAGGTGAGGCTGATGCTGTTTTGGACCACACTTTGAGAACTACTGTTAAGATTTCTGAAAAGTGTTTCTTCAACATTGTAAACACGAGACCAAGTTAGCATTTAGAAAGCAACAAATATTGCAATAAGCATACATACCTTCAGATGGTAAAATGCTATGATGAGAAGTTCAGAAATATTTTATATGCTCTACCTTTTTGCTCTCTCTACATTGTTGGCTATATTTTATGAATAATCACTAAAAGTTGATACATTTCTGTAAGTCCTCCTAAAATTATTTTCAACAAAATTGCTGCCTTATTTGGAATTATTTTATACAATGTAATAAAAACAATAAAAATTAATTTGGGGGTGCAATCAACCTGAAATTATAGTAGTGAAGACTCAAAGTCAGACCTATGTGTTAATTCTTGTTTTTTCTTTAAATTAGTTTCAGGTGTACAAAGCAACATACTAGACATTTAAACCACACACAAAGTGATAATCCATCCCTTAAGCTACTACCCCCCTCTGACGTCTTATATAGCTGTTACAATACCATCGACTATCTCCCCTATGTTGTACTCCACATCCCATGACTATATACACCTATATATTTAGCTACAGTTGACATTCACTGTTATTCTACTTCAGCTTCAGGCATGTAGTGCATTGGTCAGGCAACGACACAGTCTGACGTGATTCCTCTGGTAAGTCCAGTGCCCACCTGGCACCCTACATGATCTTTGCAACATTGTTGACCACAGTCCCCACACTGTATTAACTACCAATTTGTACATCCCAATACCTCCACCCCCAACCCCACTCCCATCTATCACCCTGATAGATCTAGTACCTACCTGACACCATACCTAGTTATTACAATATTATTGAGTATATTCCTTATGCTATACCCTACATCCCCATGACTACTGTATAACAACAGTACTTCTTAATCCCTTCTCCTTTCACCCACCCTTAACCCCCCTCCCATCTTAAAGAAGCCCGTCTGAGATTCCTTGTAATACTGGTTTGGTGGTGATGAGCTCCTTCATCGTTTTCTAGTCTGGGAAGTTCCTTATCTGTCCTTCAATTCTAAATGACAGACTTGCTGGGTAGAGCAATCTTGATTGTATGTCATTGCTTTTCATCACTTGGAATATTTCTTGCCACTCCCTTCTTGCTTGCAAAGTTTCTGTTGAGAAATCAGCTGACAGTCTTATAGGAGCTCCCTTGTAGGTAACAAACTGTTTTTCTTTTGCTGCTTTTAAGATTCTTTCTTTGTATTTAACTTTTGTCATTTTAATTGTGATGTGTCTCAGTATTGGCCTCTTTGGGTTCATCTTGTTTGGGACTCTATGTGCTTCCTGGGCTTGAATGTCTATTTCCTTCACCAGGCTAAAGAAGTTTCCTGTCATTATTTCTTCAAATAGGTTTTCAGTTCCTTTCTTTCTCTTTTCTCCTTCTGGTACCCCTATAATGCAAATGTTGGTATGCTTGATGTTGTCCCGGAGGTCCCTTAAAGTCTCCTCAATTTTTTGGATTCTTTTTTTCTTTTTGCTGTTCTGGTTGTGTGTTTTCTACTACCTTATCTTCTACATCACTGGTTGGATCCTCTGCTTCATCTAATCTGTTGATTCCCTGTAATATATTCTTCATTTCTATTGTTGTATCCTTCATTTCTGACTGGTTCTTTTTTTTTTTTTTTTAATTCTTTAGGGCACTGTCACTGGCCTTCATATGTGGGACCTGAACCAGGGCCATCAGCTTCCCAGGCCAGCGCTTAACCACCGCACCACTGGGTCGGCCCTCTGACTGGTTCTTTTTCATGGTTTCCATCTCTGTTTTTATGCTTCCTATCTCTCTGTTGAAGTTCTCCCTGAGATCATTGAGCATTCTTATAACCAGTGTTTGGAACTCTGAGTCTGAAAGATTACTTATTTCCATTTCGCTTATTTCCATTTCCATTCTTTTTCTGGAGCTTTGATATTTGGGACATGTTTCTTTGTCTCCCCATTTTGGTTGCCCCTCTATGTTTGTTTCTATGTATTAGGTAGAGCTGCTATGTCTTCCAGCCTTAGTGGAATAGCCTTATGTAGTAGGTGTGCTGTGGGGTTCAGTAGCACAGTATTTCTGGTCACCTGATCCATGTGCTCCAGGTGTGACCCTTGTGTGGGTTGTGTGTGCCCTCCTCTTGTAGTTGAGCCTTGATTGATAATTGCACATCCATGTGAGGGACTGACCCTTGGGCTCACTGGTTATGAGGACTGGTCTTGACTACAGTGGAAGAGTTGTTGTGCAGGGGCTGACCCTACAAAACAGGATCTGCCTTAGTAGGGCTCTAGTGTCTGCCCAATCCTCCCCTTGGGTATGCTGTACTTGGAGGCTGCTGGGTGATGCTCCAGCTCATTTTGAAGTTGGCCACTAGGGGCACCAGTGCCATGGACCACCTTGGAGGGGATCCACTGTAGGTCAAGTTCATCCACAGCCTGTGCCCCACCTGGGGCCACCCAGCGGGAGCCAGAAAGAAATCCACAGATGGCTGCCACCTGTGCTGTGCTTGGAAGCACCTTGAGAGGCCAAACCATGAACCAAGGCTGGCTGCCGCTAGTGCCAGCTTAGGGCTGCTCAGCCAAAGGCACAGGGCACACTCAAGCCAGATGCTGCTTGTCTGAGTTCCATGAACCTTTGAGAGTCTAGGAAAGTCTGCAGCTTGAGCCAATGCAGGTGGTCTGCATGAAAAAGCCACTGAAAGAAGCCTCAGTGTGCCCAAACTTTGGGCAGGGCCAGGTCTCAAATCGCCAGGGTGGGGTGAACATACTGTGGAAACACAGATACGCTGGGAACGGGGAGGGCTCAGCAAAGAAACAACGGCCTCTGCCAGCTCCCCTATCCAGGAGAAAGCTGCCTCTCTAGATAATTCAGTTCCCAAGTTATCTGTCCCAAGCCAGATAACTCAATTCCCCACCATTTGTTCCTGCTGCCTTTTCAGCTTTTGCCACAGTGCTGGAGCTCAGAGTGAGTGATTCCGTTGGTGGGTAAGTCCATGCACGGTCCCTTTAAGAGGAGCACTTGTGGGGCTGGCCAAGTGGCTCAGTTGGTTAGGAGATCACTGAAGAGTGCGAGCTGAGCTCTGAGCAACAGCAGTTTGATGCCCAGCCTGAGCTGAGCAGCCGCTGAGCTGCCAACAGGTAGCAGGATGGCTCAGCTGAAAAAAAAAAGAAAAAAAGAGGAGCATTTGTGAGTGCAGCTGCCCTTAGTATCAGTTACAATCTGCACTGGTTTTCACAACCAAAAATTATGGGGACTTCTCTCCCCTGCACTGGAACCCTGGGCTGGGATGGGGCTGGGGTCTCTCGCCCTTCTAGGGGATGGGGAGGGATCCCCCACAGATGAAATAGCCCTCCTGATCCTTAATGGCCTATTCAACATCCCTGACCTTCCTACCAGTCTAGAGGTGTCTTCTTCTGCACATCCTTAGTTGAAAGGCTTCAGTTCAGCTTGATTTTAGGGGATTCTCAATAATGGTGGTTTTGTAGATTAGCTGTAATTTTGATGTGGCGGTGAGAGAAGGTAAACACAGCGTTTACCTACTGTGCCATCTTGGTTGAACAAAGATGGATGCTGGTGAGACAGACTCTACCCAGATGGAATTTTTCATGAGCATTTCAATGTGACAGTTCTAAAAAATTTTAAAAGTTTGAAATGAAACAGAGACCCATGTCATTCTAACTCTTCACTATTTTAAGTAGTTATTGGAATACCAATATAAAATACAGAGTTATGTATCATCTCATAAATACTTTCAAGTTTTTATTTCAACTACTGGACACTCAAAAAAAAAAATGGAGCCAGAAAACTTAGCAAATGTATCTGCTTAAGGGAAATTATTTCCTTTTTTTTTTTTTTTTTAGAATATTTTCAATTACTTTGTTTTAAATGGCTACATGGAACAGGTTAGTTTCATTGCAATTATTTCATCCATGATTGAATTTAGTCTTAATGGCTACTAATTCCTTTTATTCAGGGTTATTATTAATCCAGTTTTATAGGTACTTTCACAAGTTTTGGGGAAGACCATGTGTGCAGGAAATAAGGAATCCAACATGGAAAGAGGGGAAGAAGATACCCAGGGTGGTGCTGAAGGGACATCTCAGGATGAGAGCTGGGTACCAAGAGGGCTGGTAACCAATACCGATTGTAGTGGGTCAGAAAACTTCAGCGATTTCTTCAGGATGTTGAACATAAAGAATACCTCATACATCAGACTATATCCTTTTAGAAGCAAATTAGACCACTGGAGAATTAGGGACTGAATGTCTTATGGAAAAAACTTATGAATTCAAAGGAGAACAAAAAAGTTGTACAGCTGTGGCTCAATTGGAGATAGTATTTACATAGTCATAATCATGTAATGTTTGTTATAAAAGATGTAATGTTAATCATGTAAAATTTAACATGTAAGTGTTAAATGTTGATCTAATCAACATGATACTGATATAATTTATTGGGAACTTGGGGGAATAGAAAGGATGAATATATGGGGTGAGGAGGGTGGTATGGGTGTGTGTGTGAAAGAAACCAAAATCATCTCCTGTGGGAATCAATGGATAATGTCTAAAACTGAAAAATCAAGTGTAGCAATATAAGGATGTAATTTAGATACATGGAAGTAAAACCTAAAGAACTAGTTCAGAGAGTTGAAACTAGTTGTCTCTGAGGAAGGAAAATGGGCTAAGAGATGGAAATTACTGGTTTTTCTTTCTTTTTTTTTTCTTTCTTTCCAACAAGCCTTGTCATCAGCTCTATAAACTTTAAAATAAAAACTATAAAACAAACAAACAACTGGGAAGGAAAAAGACATGATCTGTAATCAAAAACTGCTTGTAATCTGATAGCTAGTGCAAATACCCAGAAACCTTATAAGGGTGGCTATTGTTTCTGTCTGCTCAGCCCTTCTCCCTTCCCGTGGGTCTTCAGAAAACAGCCTTCCTAGCTACAGAAGTAGTCAGGTGACTCAGGGTGGGCCAATGACAGGCTCCCACAGCCACAGCCACAGTGATTGGTTTAAGGAGTGGGCACAGGAGCTAACCTGGGCCAGCAGGGTTCCTGGGACTTTTCAAATTCCTGTAGGGACAAGAACCTCTTGTTCCTCTTAATCACAAAACCCAAGGATACAGGCCTACTAGCTGTGGACAGCCCTCTACTCTGCCACCTGGACAAGTTTGTATCAGCCAAGGAAGTTAATGCACCAAAAGGAACAGACAAGAAATAGACAACAGAGAGGATCCTAAAGGTATTCAGGCAGTGACTCTAGTCTTTCCTGAGACCACCTCCACCTTGGCCTCTGGTCAGTTACACAGCCTAATTAAACCCTTCTTTTGTTGAAGCAAGAATGAATTGTGTTTCTTTTGTATTCATAAATACTAATACCCAGTTTAAAAAAATAAAAGAATCAAACAGAATTTTAAAATAATTTTACTATGGAAAGTTTCAAACAAACCCAGGAGTAGGATGAATGGCATAAAACCTGACATTCTCATCACTCGCCCTCACAATTATTAATATTTTAACAATCTTGTTTTATATCTGTCTATACCTTCATCCCTTTTTTTTTCTCAGAAATATTTTTTAAACGAAAATTCCAGACATTATATTTCCCTTAGCCCCTGAATTCTACTCATGACCTATGCCCCATGACCTATGCTCTGGTCCTGCTCAGCAGGGAACTGTCAGACAAGTACCTTTTTTTTCCATATAAAAGCCATATGGAATTGCTGGGGTTTTTGTTGTTGTTGTTGTTTTTAAAGATTTTTATTGGGGAATTGGGGGAGGGGAACAGTGTTGGGGAATTGGGGGAGGGGAACAGCCAAGTTGTTGTTCTTCAATCTTCATTGTGGAGGGCGCCAGTCACCATCTGGTGCCCTCTAAGCTCAAGGTGCTGTGTTCAATCTTAGTTGTGAGTGGGCGTAGCCACCATCCCATGCCGAAATCGAACCCGGCAGCCTTGTTGTTAAGAGCGTGTGCCCTATCCACTGAGCCATCCGGATGGCAGCTCAGGTCAAGGTACCGAATTCAGTCTTTAGTTACGGGTGGGCATAACCCACCATTGATCAGGCAATCTTATTGTTATACCAGCTGAGCCATCCTGCCACCTATTGGCAGCTCAGAGACAGCTCAGCTAGGGAACAGCCTATGTGGGAATTGAACCAGTGGCCCTGTAGCTCAGAGCACACACTCTAAGCCAACTCTTAACCAACTTGACCGACCCCCTCATTTAGCCTTCTTGAAGGTACCTAGACAGGTATGGAATGGTGGACCATCCTCACACAGAAAAAGTTTAAAAAAAATAGGATCCTAGATCCTTGAGTATATCATTCAATATACGTGTATATTATATTCAATAATGTACCATATATGAGTGTGTACGTGTGTATGTGTATATATTCATAATATGGCAGGCATGGTGCTTTTTCACATTCTTTCTGCATTTACCCTTATGAGGTTACCAGAATCATTCTTATTTTCTTATTTTGTAGATGAGGAAGGACTCTAAGAAGGTCAGTTGAATTGTCCAAGGTCTAGTCAGTGGCAGAGCTGAGATTGGAATTCATGTGGCTCCATAGCCCAAGTTCTTAGCGGCTGCACCCTACCTATGCTTTATGCCCTGCCCTGGTGATCAATAAAGTGCCAGACAGGGATCTGGCGCCCGTGCGGGTGGCCCAGAGGTTAGGATTAGGGCACAGGTGGCTTCTGTTCTCTCAATTCCCGTATCTCAGTTGTCTCCTACAGACTCGCTGCGATTGCCCACCTTTTCCGGACAGTCAGCGACTCTTAGTTTTCACGCTTTCCAAGGTGGGACACATTGATGAAGATTTAAAAACTGTCTCAAAATAATAAGCAACCTAGATATCCAGCATATGATGCCATTTTTTAAAGAAAAACGATGTGTACATGCAATCACCGAGTGTGATTGCAAAATGATCAGATATTAGGAAATGTTTAAAATTCTCTTTGGGTGGTGGAAATATACAGATGATTATTTATTAAATAAATAAATAAATAGTCAGACACATGACTGTTATATTTTATTCCACACAGTACTGAGGTCTTGTAGCGAAGATCACAACCAGAGCCTAGGGAGGTAAGCAGTAAGCTAGGGTTGAGAGACTGCATCCACGTGACTCAGAGGGTGTCAGTTTTGGGGACCATTCGTTTCATTTCCTCTCTGGCATTCTCTTTTGAGTCCACCAGCTTCACTGTGGGCTCTTCCTCCCCGCTGCACTGCCAACCTCTGGCCTTCTTCCCCCCATTTCCTTAGCCCCCAGTGGTCCGTCGTGCTTTATCTGCTTTTCCATTCAAGTCTCTTTTGCCTGCTTCCAACCCCAGTCCCCAAGCTAACCCCAGGTCTTCAATTATAATTTATTCAATTAGAGCATTTTTCACTCTTGTGAACCCTAAAGCTAATGAACCCAGTCTCGGTGTTTCAGACTAAAGGGACCAAACCCCTCTGCCTGTTGGAGGATCCAATTCTCTCCATTTCAAATATATTGCCCTTGCGGAATCACAGCAGGCATACCAGCTATAGGAGGATCATCTAGTCAGTACTTCTCATACTTTAATGTGCATAGAAATCACCCATGAATCTTATTAAAATGCAAATTCTGATTCCACAGTAGGTCTGGACTGGGGCCAAGGTGCTGCCTTTCTAACAAGCTCCCAGGTGGTACCAATGCTGCTTGTGCATGGACCACCCTTTGAGTAGCAGGAATCTATAATGGGTCACTGGTTCTCAGCAGCAATTGCGCATTAGAACCCCCTCAGGTGCTTCTGATTAGGGTAGACCTAGGCACAGAAAGTTATAAAAGCTCCCCAAGGGATTCTAATGAACAATCAGAGTTGAAAACTGCCATTTTGGAGGCTGATATGGCAGCAGGAACCAGGAGTGGGGGTGGCAGATGGACAGAGTGGGGTGGCCGTGGGAAGGTGGACCTCCTGTCTAGTAAGTGTCTTTTTGCCTTATGCTTCTTGCCTCTCCTTGCTCTCCCTCACCCTCTCTCTTTTGTGTACGCCCCCTACCAATCCACCCCTTTCCAAAATTGTTGTCTCAATAAGAAAAAGGCTGAAAAACTGAAAATCAATAATTCTTCTTAGATCCCTCAGAACACTGAGGTCCCAAGGCAAACCATCACCCTGAAAATTAGAGAGACAAGCAAATACAGAGAATCACAACTTACTTGGAGGACAAGTCTACAGCTGAAGCCAGTGCTGGTGGGAACACTTCAACCGTAAGTGACAAATCGTGGGAGGCTCAGTATACACAAGCTTGAGAATTAAAAATTCTACAGGGGCGGTGGGGTTGTGGTGAGCTTCTAAGGGATCTCTATACTTTTATCCCCAGGAGCGCCCCCAGATTCTCAGGGTGAAAACTTGAGAAAAGTCCCCTCATGCTTCCAGCAAGTGGGAGGGGGAAGAGAGGGTGTGGCTTCTAGGAAATAAGTCTTTCCTCGGGGGGGGGGGGGGGGCCTGTTGGAATGAAAAAACAACCTTAAAATTGAGCAAGCATGAAATTCAGCACATAATCAGTGATGAGTTATTATGTGCTAGGGGCTGGAATTTAAGATGTATAAGACAGGATGCCCTCCTGCAGGAACTCATGGTCTAATGGGAAATACGTAGCGCATACCATAATGCCAGAGATTGATATTGGTGCCCCTCGATCCCCTGACTGAGACCCTTAACACCGTGGAGCAGAAATAAGCCATTCGCCACCTCATCCTGTTGGAAATTCTCACCTACAGAATTTTTTAATGTAGTAAAATGGTATTCTGTGTCACTAAGTTCAGGTAGTTTATCATGCTGTCATAGATCATTGGACATTCCTATTCTTCTTTTAACTTCCAGATCAAATAACATGTCTTCAAAGAAGCCCCCTTAGGTACCTCCTCCATAGTCTAAATCATATTCCTCTCCCTTTATGGCACATATCATAACTTATCATTATATATGTAGTTTGGTGTTTTTCTTTTTTAAATGCCTGTCTCCCCCACTAGACTTAAGTTCTGTGAAGGCAGGGACCAAGTTTGTTTCACTCAGCATTATGCTCTCTGTGTGTGCCAAGCACACAGCAAACACCCAATAAATATTTTCCGGATGAATGAAATTCTGAGCTTTCTGTGACTGAATTTGTAACTGACTTTTTTTTTTTTGTCATCTGAGCTCAGATAGCTCTTGCAAACCATGATTTATTTTGCCTTTATGGTCTCAGAATATTAAATAAGCTGGAATGCAGCAAGTAGAAAGTAAAATGTTTATTTTCTAAGATTCAAACATTAGTTCTTGCTGTGGTAAAAAAAAAAAAATGCACACAAAAGACAGAGCTTCACAGACAGCCAGACTGCGAGATAACCTCTTCAGTTTTTACAAAAAAGCATCTGTAAGTTCTCAGAATGAATCTTAAATTGTCCTTGTATGTGAGTAAGACTCACAGGAAACATTCTTCCCTGAAATGAAAGGTTAATGACAAGTCAAAATGAATAGGCTCTCCCTCACATCTGAGCCATCATCCATCTTGTCTAGGAAGTCCATTGGTTCAAATTCTGCTATTTTTTTTCTTGGAACAGGAACAAAAATACTTGAATGAAAAATCAAAACATACTAAGTAATGCCCAGAATGGTCAGATAAAACTTGCAAGTCAGCAATAGGGACAGAACCTAAAAGAAATCAAGAAGTAGGTAGGCATCTTAACAAAAGCTGAGTACAAGCAGTTGGTGTGCACCTTTCTGACTGTCACACTCGTCACTGTGGTTGTGGACTGGTCTGTGGTGAGTGGAAGGATTTTTGCCGCTCCCAGATACACCTGACTTGCACACTAAGAATTTTAACCTGATCTGCAAGACCCTACATGATTGTGTTCTCACTGTTTTCTTAAGATTCCATATTTCTCTCTTTGGCATCCATTCATCACAGGGCCAAACTAAGGCTCAAAATTGCTTATGTCCCTGAGACCTAGAACCCCTGCTCTGAACCACCTCCTATCTAACTCTCTCACACCCATCCAGTATTTCCCCTGTCCTAAATCAGCCCAGGGCCAGGTACCAAGTAGAGACCACTTCTGTAGCTACAGCCCACCAACATTATTCAAACTAAACAATCAGCTGTTTCTCTTGCCATGCCTCTCCTTTCCTCTAGAAACCCCAGTCAAGGCTCGGGCTTTCCCTTCACTCCACTTCCGCCTGACCAAACCTGTTTTTTCCCCATGTGGCAATGCAAGGCATGGCATGTACTGTTGTCTCAGGAACTGTAAGCAATAAATTCTCCTTTCAATGGCATTATTAGCATTTCCATGTCTTCACTCAGTCACCTTCATGAATTAAAATCCCATAGGTACAATTGGGACTGATTAGCCCTCAGGGCCTTTGCAGTTGCTATTTCTTCTGCCTGGAAGACTCTTCCCTGTATCCACATGGCTTCCTCTCTCACTATGTTTAGGTCTCTGCCCAAATACCACCACTTCTGGAAGGCTTCCCTGACCAACCCACCTCACTAACATGCCAACCCCTCCCAAATGAGAAACCTCTATCCTTTGTCCTACTTTATTTTTCTTATTAGCTCTTATCACCTCCTGACTCATTATATATTTGTTTATTTTGTGTGTTTCCTCATTCTCAGTCCTGGATAACATCTGTTCCATTAGATCATAGGTTTTTGTTTTGCTGGTTCCCACCACTTAGAATAACACCTTTCACACAGTAGGCATAAAATGCATATGTCTTAAATGACTAAATTTAATTTTTCCAGAGCACCTGGCCAGTTTGTGAATACACAACTGGTCTAAATCCCCTTCAAATGTATAATTTCATTGGGCCCAGAGATCCGTGAGAAGCCAGTCCTCTGGATCAATATAATATGAATTTCTAAAAGGGAGTTAGTGGTTCAAAAACATATCCTGGGTAACTCCAGGATAAAATCCCAGGCAAGTAGGTTTGTGGAATCAATACTGGGAATTAGGAAAAGTGAGCAATTCCCATTCCTGAGTTACCAGGCCCTATGCCATTTCTCCGACATTGTGACTCTGAGGGGAGAAGGAAAATATTAATAGTTTCATTTATCATTTAGGAATAGCATCATGCCCTCTCAAGAGGGCAAGGCAGAGTCCCAATGATCAGAGACACTGCAAACACTTTTCAAAGGAAAGCTGCACATTATAAGGTGTTAATAATGATGTATCTCAAAAAGATCGGTATACCATTTAGGTAAAGACAAAGAAGGTGTTAACAACAGTGAGCAAAACTACAGAGGCTTGGGGAGGAAGGGAAGAAAAGAAGGAATTTCTGCTCTCTCCGGAAGATGCAAGAACTTACTTTCCTCATTGGTACGTCCTATTGCCTCTGTGGAAAAAGGAAATCCTGATAATGTTCATGGAGGTTGATTTGGAGGCTGATCAGCTCTTTTTCACTTTAAGATGTTCCCCTGTACCGAACCCAGATGCTATCATTTAGAACTAAAATCAGATGAATTTTTCTCTAGTCTCAGAGTTTAAAGACATTATAAAAGATTATTGAAATGAGGAAAGTTAGAGAAAGGAGTATCAGAATAAGTATTTATCAGAACTATAATTAATTAAATTATTATTAATGTCAGAATTATAAGAATTGCCCGGGTGACAGTGCTGGCAAGCAGTGCTAACCCAGCTCTCATCTGTGGGGAACCCAGGAAAAGTTTTACTGGAACACAGTCACGCCACTCGTTTACATGCCATCTAGGGCTGCTCTCTGAAAGCTGAGTTGACTAGTCTTAACAGAGTTGACCTGCAAAGCTCAAGACATTGAATGAATATTTTGCCCTTTACAGAAAAAGTTTGCTAATCTTTTGGTAGCTTTTAAAGGAGCAGGGTGAGTCACCAGGCTATTGTGGTCTGACTGAAATACTTCTGAGCACTTATCATGCCCCTCACTTTGATTCCATCTTTACCAAGCAGCCTTCTTGAGTATGTTTATCTGTTAAGAAGAGAATGTGCAGACTTGATAACACGAATTTCCAATCATCCTTGACAGTTCTATTTCCCACTGTAAACTACTAAGTCGGCCTCCTGGTACAGTCTCTTAAAAAGTCACACAGGGCACTCTAGTTTTCAGGGGGTCTAGCACCCCTTGATATTCAATCTAGACCATGCTCTGGACCTGAGTTGACCCATCAGAGTCAGAGCCTATGCTCTGACCTCACACAGTAGTCACTTACATACCTTGGGGGATCAGGAAAGAATTTGTGCCAGGAATGGGTTTGGTGTTTCTGAACTTTGGTTTCTAGGCGTCTTTCCCTTTCATTATTATTTTTCATTTATCAAAGTACTGCATGGATAAAATTTTAAAAATCAAATAGAAGTACAGGGTTAAAACAAAAGAGTAAATCACCTCCCCAACACCCTCCTGATCTCCAATTCCCACTACCCAGAAGCAACCATTTTCAAATCTTTTCATGTATTTTTTCATATTTGCCTTCCTAATTTTAAATAACATACTAAATAATACCCTTGGCAGTAGAGTCATAACAAGGAAATAATGAGCATCCCAACACAACTTTTTTTTTTTTGAACAATCCTTTGTTGTTGTCCTGCTCCGGCCTGCACTGATCACTGATTGTTGTCCAGGCCTGCCGCAAGCTGTCACTGGGAAGCTTCCTTCAGCATTGTTTTGGGGCTTCCCACAGTCTCCTGTTTGAGATTCCCCATTTTCTAGACCCTGAATCTTCCTCTGTGTTTTCACTCTGATTGATGGAGTGAGGAAATGAAAAAATGAGTAGAAGGTAAAATTTCTGTTACCTTGCATGTTTGAAAACATCTTCATTATATCCTCATAGGAGGTTGATAAGGGTATGACATCCTGGGTGACAATCAGGTCCTCTCAGAAGTTGTGGGCATTAGCCCATTGTCCTCTAACTTCCTAAGCTGCTGTGCCACTCAAATTCCTGATGTTTTGTATGCTTTTGAGAGTTTCTCTTTTGCTCAGGTGTCCTGGGATTTTGCATGATTTACCTTGGTGTGGATCTTGTTTTAATTCATTGAGTTGGGCAGTTAGTGGTCCTTTTAAATCTAGAGGCCCATAGTCCTTGGTCTGAGAGATTTTCTTTTTCTATAATTCCCTCTCCTCTTTTTTCTTTTTTCTTTTTTTCCCCCCATTCTCTTTTTCTAGAGATCCTCTTAATTGAAAATTTGGGCTCTCTTGATCAATCCTGCAACAGTTTTGTCTCTTCTCTTATATTTTCTACCTCCTTGTCTTTTTGTTCAATTATCTGAAAAATTTCCTCAATTGTACCTTTGATGCCTTCTATTTAAATTTTTATTTCTGCTACCATCTTTTTAATTTCAAAAACTGTTTTATCCACTACATTAAAAATTCTTTCATGGCATTCTGTGATTTCAGCGATGGAGTGTCTTCTAAGTCTCTTTGAGGATTTTAACTGTACATTTTTAAAAATGTTTTCTGTATTATCTCTTTTCTTTGATTCCTTTTCCCCTTTGTTTTAGTCTCTGTGTTTCATACTGGACGTTCCCTCGATTTGGAGATCCATTACTGAAAATTCAAATTTAGAAGTGAGACACCTACTTGTACTTCCACTAATAACAAAATAAGATGATCCAGGAATACCTTCCCACCATAAACAATTAGAAAGCTGGGAAACATATAGGAAAAAACTATTTCCAGACATTGGACAACACACAGCATAGAACTGAGAAAAAGGAAACAAGTGCGGTAAGCATTACCACCAGCTAGGCTCTCTCTGCCTGGAAGTAATGCCCAGATTGTAGTAATGCTCAGATAGGAAGGAGAAGCCAAAAAAGGGATCAGAGTTTGGAAAGGTCATGGTGGCCAGAATTTTTCGGACAGAATACTTAAAAGGCAGGACTTATACAGACCTCCAGAAATTTGCATAGGGTCTCTCTTGATATGTAGGCTGAATACCAGTCTGTTTATTCCTATGATGAAATTCCACTAGGCTGAAAAACAGCAACTTCCAAGAAAAGTATAATTGATGGGGAGCCATGAGATATTTCTCATATTTCACAGAGGGCTGAAAACCATTCAAGTTGCCACCAGCCATAGTGGAGAGGTCTCATTGAATACCTGGAGCCTTTAGGAGAAACCCCAGAGGAGTCGTGCCTTAAAAGTGGGCCTAAATAGGCTTTAGAATAATAGACACTCTAAAACTCCCTTTAAAAAGCTGAAAAACAAATTGCAAAAGGATCAAACTAATCCACAAGTAATTTAAACTGCCTGCCAGGAAAGAAAAGTTTAATACTCTTGAAAAGAATATAAAATCCAGTACTTGGTGATATAAAATTCACAATGTTTGACAGCTAGTCAAAAATCACTAGCCATATGAAGAATCAGGGAAATGAGGCCCATAAGTAGGAGAAAATCAGTCATTAAAAACAGACTAAGAGGGCCGGCCAAGTGGCTCAGTTGGTTAAGAGCTCACTCACTCAAGAGAGCTGAGCTCTGAGCAACAGCAGTTCAATGCCCAGCCGGAGCTGAGCTGCTGCTGAGCTGCCAACAGGTGGCAGGATGGCTCAGCTGAAAAAAAGAAAAATGACAGAGGTGGTGGGATTAGCAGCAAGGACATTAAAACAGCTATTATAAATATGCTCCATGTGCTCAAAGATATAATGGAAAGTGTGGACATGATGTGAAGAGAAAGTAAAGATGTAAAAATAATCAAAAGGAGTGTTTTTAGAGAAACATACTGGATAGGATTAACTGATTAGATACTGCAGAAGAAAAGGTCAGTGAACTTGAGGATACAGCAATAGCAACTATCCAAACTGAAACACAGAGAGACAAAAAAAGAACATTAAACATTAAAACTATAAAACTACTGATCCAACAATCTCAATGAGATACAACTAAACATAAAGTCACAATCACATTGTTAAAAATCAGTAATAAAGGGGAAATCTTCAAAGCAGCCAGAGGAAGAAATGCAAGCTGTACACAGAACAAAGATGAAAGTTAAAGTAGACTTCTCATTAGAAACTCTGCAATCCACAAGACACTAAAGTAACATTTCAAAGCACTGAAAGAAAAAAAAGTCAGCCTAGAATTTTATGTCTATCAGATATCTTTTTAAAATAAAGGCTTTTTGAAACAATCAAAGCCGATAGAATTACTTGTAAGCAGATTTGAAATACATAAAAATATGTTAAAGGAAAATCTTCGTGCAGAAGCTAATTGATAGCAAATGGAAATTTAGATTTACACAAAAGAATGAAGAATGCTGAAAATTATAAATATATAGATAACTATAGAAGATATTTTCTCATTATGAAAAAATTTTCTTTAAAAGATAATTATTTAGGGCTGGCCGAGTGGCACGTTGGTTGAGAGCTGGCTTGGATGCCAGCAGCCCCGGTTTGGATCCCATATATGAGGACCAGTGACACTGCCCTCTACAGCTAAGATTGTGAACAACAGCTCCACCTGGAGTTGGGCTGCTGTGAATCCCCCGCACGACATAGCAGCAGCCCCTGCTGCAGTGGGCAGCCATAGGCTACAGTGAGTGGCAGGCAGCCAGCGTGAGCGGCTGGCAGCCAGTGTGAGCTGCCAAGAGCTGTCGTGAGTGGCTGTCCAGAGGCCGGAGACCGACCTGCCTCACCAGAGAAGAGTGCAATGATGATATCAACATGGGCCAGTGACGCAATGTCCTCCACAACTAGACAGAAGAACAAAAGGACAGCAACTTGTCTGTTCTCCTTCTCCAGTTCCCCAATGCTGTTCCTCTCCCCCAATTCCCCAATAAAAATCTTTAAAAAAAAAATAAAAATAAAAAATAAATAAATAAAAGATAATTATTTAGCTTTTTAAAAATTAAAATGTATTGCAGGGTTTAACATATCTGTAAAATAGAATTTATGACCACAGTAGAATGGGTGGTTTTGGGGGGAATAGAAGTATTCTGTTATAATATTCTTTTTTTTTTTTTAAGATTTTATTGGGGAATTGGAGGAGGGGAACAGTGTTGGGGAATCGGGGAAGGGGAACAGACAAGTTGCTGTCCTTTTGTTCTTCAGTCTAGCTGTGGAGGACATTGCTTCACTGGCCCATGTTGGTATTATCATTGCGCTGATAATGATCAGTCACCATTCACTGGACGGCCGCTCACAGTGGCTCTTGGCAGCTCACACCGGCTGCCAGCCATTCACAGTCGCTTATGGCAGCCCACTGCAGCAGGGGCTGCAGCCTATGTCTTGCAGCGACTTGTGGCAGCTCAGCTCCAGGTGGAGCTGTTGTTCACCAACTTAGCTGTAGAAGGCAGTGTCACTGGCCCTCATGTGGGATCCAAACTGGGGCCCTGCTGCTCAGAGCTGGCATCCCAAGCCAGCTCTTAACTAAAGTGCCACTCGGCTAGCCCATACAATTCTTAAAATACACTTTTATTTGAATGGAGGCTGTGGTAAATTAAAGACATATACTGTAAACCCTAGGTCATACATTTAAAAATAAGTGATAACAAAGTTTAACTAATAAACCAATACTGGAGATTAAATGGAGTCATAAAACATACTAAATTAATTTAGAAGGAAGCAGGAAAAGAAAAGGGGGGAAATACAAATATAGAAAACAAATGGCAAAATAACAGACTTAAATCTAACCATAATCATAATCACATTAAATGTGAATAAATTATCTAAACACTCCAATTAAAGGTAGACATGATCACACTTGATTTTTTTTTAAAAGATTTTATTGGGGGGCCGGCTGAGTGGCGTAGTGGTTAAGAGCTGGTTTTGGGATGCCAGCGGCCCGGTTCAGATCCCACATATGAGGGCCAGTGACACTGCCCTCTACAGCTAACAACAGCTCCACCTGGAGCTGGGCTGTGCGAGCCCTGGTGACGGTGTGGGCTGCAGCCCCTGCTGCAGTGGGCTGCCATAGGCTACAGTGAGGGGCCGGCAGCCAGCGTGAGCTGCCAATAGCCGCGGTGAGCGACACTCAGAGTCGATGGATCTGCCTCATCCGGGAAGAGCGCAATGACGATACCAACTTGGGCCAGTGAACGAACGTCCTCCACAACTAGACTAAAGAACAAAAAGACAGCAACTTGTCTGTTCCCGTTCTCCAGTTCCCCAACGCTGTTCCCCTCCCCCAATTTCCCAATAAAATCTTAAAGAAAAAAAAAATTTACTGGGGAATTGGGGAAGGGGAACAGACAAGCTGCTATCCTTTTGTTCTTCAGTCTAGTAGCGGAGGACATCGCTTCACTGGCCCATGGTGGTATTATGAGCATTACACTCTTCCCAGCTGAGGCAAATCGGTCACCAGCCATTGGATGGTTCCTCATGGAGGCTCGTGGCAGCTCACGCTAGCTGCCTGCCACTCATGCTGGCTTCTGGCCATTCACAGTAGCTTACAGCAGACCACTGCAGCCTACGCCTTCTCTGGTGACTCCTGGCAGCCCAGCTCCAAGTCAAGCTGTTGTTCACCATCTTAGCTGTAGAGGGCACAGCGTCACTAGCCCACGTGGGATCCGAACCAGTGGCCCTGCTGCTCAGAGCTTGCTCTCCCAGGCCAACTCTTAACCAACTGAGCCACTGGGCTGGCCCAATTATTTGTTTTTGTTTGTTTTTGTTTTTGTTTTAAAGGCAAACCCCATGTCATACCAGTTTTTTTGTTGGTTTGTTTCTAAATACTGTCTTGACCCAACCATGAGGCCCTGGCTAGAGGCCAGTCAGTTCCCCTTTTTGAACAGCTGATTGAATCCACATCCCAACCACTCCCTTTAACGGGGGTGGGGGGGTGGGGGTGGTGGCGCCACATTCCAGACTACTATGCACCAGCCTTAATTGACCAGGGGCCAGACAACTAGGGACAGCCCATATGCCCCTGGAGCCCTCAAAAGTCTTTCAGGTAGCCAATCCACGGGGAGCCCAGGAAACCTGGCTAACCTTGCCCCAGTTACCATGCCGAAACTGTCCCCTACAGCTCCAGCTTGCTGTTACCCCAGGGGCAAGCAGGCTGCCCTCCTTTGTAAGTAATAGAGTTCTGCCTTTCAGCTATACAAGGGTCTTTCTGTTTTGTCCTGCCATCCAAAGAAACTTTAAATCTTATAAAACAACCCATATATATGCTGTCTACAGGAAACCTACATAAACTATAAAAACAAATAGGTCAAAAGTAAAAGAATTGAAAAAGATAAGCTGTGCAATGACTAATCTGCCACTTTTTTTTAAATGTATCTGATTTCAGAAGGTTAGACATTTATTAGATCCCTGTTTTTTTGTGTGTGTGTTTTTCTTTGAGGGCAGTTTCACTGGCCCTCATATGTGGGACCCGAACCGGGGCCGCTGGCCTCCCAAGCCAGTGCTTAACCACCGTACCCCTTGGCTGGCCCTAATCTGCCACTTTTAATCAGACATTTTCTAGAGCCTTTTTGAAAAACCAGAGAACATAATTATGATAATCACTTTCAATTCAATTACTTTCACTGGAGTGTAGAATGTGAGCTGTATTGGCCTCTGGGATATAAGAGTGTTGGGGAGTGTATGATAACAGTTTTCCTGCTCAGACTTCACAGTGTATAATTTCTAAATCTCTAAGTAAAATGAAATTAGATTACAGAACTTTAAATCCAGTGCCTTCAGAACTGATTGCAAAGGTGATTGTATTTTGCTAGTCACAGTTAAACCTTCCTCATTAATACTCCAGTGCGTTTTGTCTATCAAGTGACTAATGATAACTATTCCAATGGGTTCTACTGGCCAGGAAAAAAATAGAATATTTAAGTTACTCTTTTCTCGTTAGGAAATCATCACTGGCATGTTCTTTCCTGGGTATCAGAGAGCATGTCCACACTTGTCCACTCTCTATAGCCCTCCCTTGGGTTTTCAACTTTAAGTTTGAACAGTGGGTAGAAGTTCTGGTCATCACAGTCATGGACCTCAGGCTGCAAAGCTGCTAGCAGAACATGGGCCTGGACACCCATCCAGGAGGGAGACCACTCTCTAACTCGGTGACCCTGGGTACTGGTCCACCTCTCTGGGCTTCTGGTTTAATAAAATAAATGGGTGGTCCAGATAACTTATCTGGATCTTTCTGGCTCTACAATTGCTAAACCTGTACCAATGCTTACTGAAGGTAAATATCCTTAGAAAAATGTAGAAATATAATCTGCTTCTATGGAGAAATTACTTGTATGGAGACTGGAGCCTAGCTCTCCCCAGCTCCTCTGTCACTGACAATGTCCTGAGGGTCATGATCACTGTTAGTATTTCAGTGCATATATAGGGGTGGTATGGATGCTGGCTCCATCTTCTCAGGCATCTCAGCCAAGGGCTGGGAAGTATACCTTTGTGTCTTGATGCCAGCTTCCAACCCCTGACAATAATGGCCTGTGGGTGGTTTTATTTAAATCTTCAAACTAAAGAAAACATAATAATTGTTTTTGGACTTGGGGTCATTTTGAGATTCTGGGGCTCCCTCCTCTGGTAGTGAAGGCAAGTTCTGGAGGTAGAGGAAGTAAAGAGCCATGTAGACTTATCACATGCAGTCTGCGTAGACAGGCTGCAGTCTGCTGGGTCCAGTTGGTATTAACACACTGGGCATGCACCGTCTGAAATGGGAAATGCTTGCTGCATGTCATGGGTTGAATTATGTCTCAAAATCTGGTATGTTAAGGTCCTAACCCCCAGTACCTCAGAATGTGCTTATTTGTAAATAGGGTCTTTGCAGATGCAATTAGTTAAGATGAGGTCATACTGGAATAAAGTGGGCCATTAACCCAACATATCTGATGTCCTTATAAGAAGACCAGTGAGAAAAGGCAAGGGAAGAACTCTGTGTGAAGATGGAAGCAGAGATTAGAGTTATGCAGCTGCAAACCACGTCAGGAAACCAATACACAGGGCCAGTATGGAGAGCCAAGGTGAAAATCGCCTTTAGCCATCACTGGCTGTCTTCTAATTAAAAAGGCATCAAAGAAATGTTTAAGCCTGGTAAACTTTAGAACAAAATTAAATGATCATCAATATTTAAATCCTTCAGATAGCCCAGTCAGTGAAATGGAAACTTTCATACTCTCTTAGAATCCCTGCCATCAATCCATTTATATTTAAAATGCTGTTGTTTGCTTCTTGGGCCTCGTTGACAATTGGGCAATAAAATCACTATGTGCTAAGAACTGTGCTAGGTGCTGAGAATACAGAGATCAGTAGGGAGCAACATATATCCCAATGCCTCCCTCACAGAGTTCACAATATTGTGAGAAACACAGGCATTAAACACACTATTTCAAATAATAAATTAAAAGATTGCAAACGTAGAAATGACCAAAGAGAAATGTTCAGGGTGCTATGTCAGCATGTAATGGAGATGTGATGGTGCTGTGCTGGTAAATGTTAACACCTGCTCTCCAAAAACAAAAAATCCGATTTGTAGCCTTTGCTCAATACTTCCACCATGACTGATTTCAAGCTATCCCTGTCAACAAAGCAAAAATTGGGACAAGATGTACGGTAGCAAACCAGTACATTGTACTTCCAATGTACACTGAGGCCAATGAGCATGAATAATAGTATAGTGGCCTCAAGAGCATAGATAATAGTACAATGTAGTAAAATAGTTTGGATGTAATGAGTTTCAAATGTTTATTATATTTGTTTTTAATATAATGTGTTTAACTGTGTTTACATCATTTAATCTCTGCTAATAGCTGTTTTAACATCCAGCTTGCAAAACTCCACTTCTTACAAGCTGGAACAAGGCAGGAGCTGGGGTGGGAGGGTGGGGGTGGAGATTAAGGAAGGCTCCTGAGGAGGTGACACTTAACCTAAAGGATGAATTGGAATTAGCTAAGTATAGACGAGGTGAGGAGGACCCTTCCAGGCAGGAGCAATAGCATGTAAGAAGGTCCTGGGATTAAAGAGAACCTGGCATACTTGAGAAACTGCGGGGAGCCAGCCCCCGCAGGTCCAGGGGTTCCCTTGGGTGGGACGGAGTTGGCGAGGAAAAAAAAGAGATGGAGACACCGGAAAGAGGTTCACAGGAGTGTCAAGTTTTATTGTTAAAGCCTAGCTCCTTTTATAGGGGCTTTTGACCATTATCTTAATTACAAGTTATGTTTCACATGACCATGATGTTTTCCCTAACTCAGAACTTTTACTTTTTTGTAATTGTATCTTTTCAGGGTACACTGTGGCCTGTTCAAGGATTTTACTTATCATCTAAAGAGTGGTTACTATGACTACCTTACAGGGCATATACTTGAACTATTGCCAAGAGTTTAGCAGTGGCTGAGTTTAGGGCAAAAAACTATTTCTATATGATTATAATACTTAATAGCAAAAGGAGTTTCAAACTTTTCCTATCTTACAAAGAGCTGCATGTTATTGTAATAGAGGGTAATATCTGTTTCTCAGTCAAAGCTTCAGTATCTGTTGCTAGCAATGTACAGAACAAAGAGTTAAAACAAGGCTGTTAATTAAAATAACTTATGGTCAGTAAGTTGCCTCTTATCAGAACTTTCACGGCCGAGAGACCTTGGTCTCCTGGTCTCCAAGGAAACCTTTCACAGCTGCACAGGCAAGGACGAACGATAGCACCAGTTTCTCACAGAGGCTGTCTGTTTCTCACAGACTGGCTCTTTTAGGCCTATGTGGCCAAAGTCCTATGCCTCAGTTTCCAAAGGGGCTTGAGTCCCCAATATCTCAATTTAGGGGTTCCCCACGGAACTACCGCCTGGCTTAGGTTGTCTCCCCTCTTTTAGGAGATCTTTCCTGTCTTTGGCTGCGTAGTTAGCTCATTGGGGTATCACAGGAACTTGCCATAAATGCAGTGAGTATATATTGTCTTCTATAGGAGGAAAGGCACATGGGTTCATAGAGGCAGGAGACATTACATGACCAACCATAAGGCAGCACCCCTAATATCCAGTGCTGAGCAGGGCAATGTGGCCTTGTCAGACACTGGGGGGCTGTCGGCTTCCCACAAGAAACCAAGAGCAAAGAAAGTGAGGGAAAATATGGAAAAATGAAACTAAAGGAAAAGACAGGGACCAAATCATGAAGAGTCTTGTAGTCCATAGAGAGGATTTTGGACTTTATTCTAAGAGCAGTGGGCAATTATTGAAAGTGGTAAGGATGGGAGTGATAATCACTTAAATTATTCTGCTCTGAGAATGGATTAAAGGTGAATGCAAAATTCCAAAAGTACATGCAACAAAAGAAAAAAAATAGACAAATTGGACTTCTTCAAAATTTAAAACTTGTGTGCATCAAAGGACACTATGAAGAGAGTAAAATGACAACTCACAGAATGGAGAAAATATTTGTAAATCATTTATCTAATAAGAGTCTAATATCCAGAATATATGAAGAACTCTGACAGTGCAGCAATAAGAAACCAAAAAAGTCAGTTAAACATTGGGAAATGCTCTTGAAAACATGCTCAATGTTATTAGTCACTAGGGAAATAAAAATCAAAACCACAATGAGATACCATTTTACACTCATTAGGATGGCTGTAATTAAAACAAAACAAAAACAGAATAACAAATGTGATGAGGATGTAGAGAAATAGGAGCCCTCCAATTTTTGGTGGAACATAAAATTGTACAACCACTGTTGAAAGTTTTTGGCAATTCCTCAGTAAGTTACATGTAGATTACCATATGACCCAGCAATTCCACTTATAGGTATTCCCCCCAAAATTGAAACAGGTGTTCAAACAAAAACTTGTACACAAAAGTTCATCGTAGCACTATTCACAAGAGCCCTAAGGTAGAAACAACTCAAATATCTCTCAACTAAAGAATGGGTAAACAAAATGTAGTATATCCATACAATGGAATAGTATTCTGCAATAAAAGGGATCCAAGTATTGCTACATGATACAACATGGATGAACCTTGAAAACATGTGGAGTGAAAGAAGCCAGACACAAAAAGACACATATTATACTCTTTCATTTATATGAAATATTCAGAATAGACAAATTCATAGAGACAGAAAGCAAATAGTGATTGCCAGGAGGCAGGGGGTAGGAAAGCGTCGGAAGTACTGCTTAATGGGCATGGAGTTTTCTCTTGGGGTGATGAAAACATTTTAGAGCAAGACAATAGTCATGTTTGCACAGCATTGTGAATGTACTAAATGTCACCAAATTTACACATCAAAATGGTAAATTTTGTTATGTGCATTTTACCACAATAAGAAAAAAAGTGAACATAGGGAGCCTGTTAGAAAATATTTGGTAGGTAGCATTGTGGGGACTTGGGAATGAGGGAAATGAGTCAAGGATAACTTCTGAGTTTTTAACAAGAGCAACAACATGGGTGGTGATGACATCTACCAAAATAGGAAATTCTAAAATGAGAAATGGAAAGAAGTTCCCTTCTGGGTGTGTGGTGATAGAAATGCCTGCGAAACATTCTTCCTGAAACAGGATTTCAAGGAGGTAGTTGGCTACCTGGTATGTTTTCCTCATGCTTGTTACATGTATTTCCAGGTGGCTGTTGTACCTCCAGGCTTCCTGTCCATGTGTCACGAAAAAGTGTGGAGGAAGGGGTGCAGGAGGGCAGAGGGGGAAAAGCTTTCCAGAAACCCCTAGCTATGTCTCAGTGGTCAGATAAGTGTCAACGGCCACCCCTTGCCACAAGGGAATATGGAAAAGTAATTTTACTGGGCATACTGCCACTACTAAACAAAACCATGATCCTGTTTATGACGAAGGAGCTGGAATGGACGTCGAGTAGGGAAATATCAGGGTCTGCCATACAGTGTAATTAACGTCAGGAATAATTACAGCAAAATTTGGGCAGGAAGGCTGGAAAGTAATACCGAATAGAGAGTCCATATCCTCTTAACTTGTCATTGAGGCTGAGTAATTTCAATTCCTTTCATCTTTCCTCATAGTTCATTTATATTTTTCAAAATTTAGTCATATCAGTAACTTTTCCCTTAGTCGCTTTGACATTCCAACACTCTCTGTGAGCCCAGATTTAGTATTTCTTCCTGTGAAGAAAGATTAGTAGAAATTAGCCTCCCTCATCTGGAATGTTCTAGCAGGTATATGCATTGTGCCATGCTCTAGAAAAAGAAAGTTAAACAAGTACATGAATGAAAGCTACATTCCTAACTTTTATTTAACATATAGGATAATGATAGCATGTGAAGCCAGTAACGTTTTCAGTCATCCATTACTTGGTAAAATATTCTTTTTCTTATTCTACCTCAGCTAGAATTTTCATTGTTTGGCCTTTGCTCAAAGACGAGAACCATTATGGAGTGAAACAAACTTCCAGCTCTTCCTGACTAAGCCTAACTAAAATAAATTTGGTTTGAAGTTACAAAAAAAGACATGCCATTTTAAAAATGTCAACTAACACAAAATGACTAAATTCTTACACTTCAGTTTTAACATGTAAATAGCCTTGGAAACTTCAGGAGTGAAATGCCTGGTGCTATTCTAGGCACATGCACTCTGAGGAGCAGTTAACAGAGGCAGATGTTGACTCCTGGAAGCAAGTCTAGGTTGGAAAATTATTTAGGGCAAGTGGTGTCATTTTCCTGTACTTGCCTCAAGAGACCGGTGTTTCATGTTTGCGTTGTGACTCTAGGAGAAAATATCACTTTTCTCTCCCGTACCACAAGGCTGTGTTGCCTCATTTATAAAACATACAACCATTCCTCTAGATAATTCCACTTGTGGGCATTAAATTTCACTCCGCATTTTTTTCTTTGTTGTTTTAAGCAAATAAAATTTAGAAATTAAAAATTGAGATGGCAGACTGCAATATGGCGTACTGGAAAGAGCCCCATTTTGGGAGTCAGGGTGCTGTGTGCTCGTCCTGGATCTCCTAACAGACTGGACAAGTCCCTCCACTTTCCTGGCTTCCTGTGGCCTCATCTGTTTCTGTTTCCTCATTTATATCAGTAATGGATGGTGAATTTTTAAAAAAAAAATTTCTGCATTTATTGAGGTGATTATACAGAGCTGTTTTGTTTTTAGTTTGTTTATATTGTTAATTACATTGATAGATTTTTCAAATGTTAAATCAGTCTCATTTCTATTATCTATTTAGAAATTTCCATCTATATTCATGGGGGATAATGGGCTATAGTTTTCTTGTGATGTCTTTGTCTGGTTTTAGTCTCTCAGGATAATGATGGCTTCCGAATGAGTTCAAAAGCATCTTCCTCATCTTCAAGTTTTTGGGGAAGAGTTTCTGTAGGTTTAGTATTATTTCTTCCTTAAATATTGGGTAGAATTTGAGTGAAGCTATCTGGACCTGGAGTTTTATTTATGGGAACATGTTTAATTTCAAATTCAATTTATTTAATAGATAAAAAGCTATTCATGGGCCGGCCGAGTGGCTCAGTTGGTTAAGAGCTCGCTCAAGAGTGCGAGCTGAGCTCTGAGCAACAGCAGTTCGATGCCCAGCCCGAACTGAGCTGCCGCTGAGCTGCCAACAGATGGCCAGATGGTTCAGCTAAAAAAAAAAAAAAAAAAAAAAAATTCCTCTACAAAACAAGCTATTCATGTTATTTATTTCTTTGTGAGTGAGCTTTGACAATTAAAAGATCATGGTTGTTTAGAACAGTGTTTAGTTGCCACATATTTTGGGATTTTTCAGAGATCTTTCTGTTATTAATTTCTACATCAATTCCATGTGGTCAAGCAACATGCCATAATCCATTTGGTTGGTTCTTTTCCCAGTCGTAGGTAATTGTCTTAAGTGCATGCGCTGATCTCAAGGAGGACCCTCTGCAAATCTCTGAATTCCCCTCTTTGTATAGCTCTCTTCTCTGGTATCCTGTCCTATGAACTCTAGCTGCTGTGGTCTCCTCAGATATGTGGCTCTATCACCTCCACCCAGGGAGCCTGCTGTTCTCTGCCTGGATTCCCTGCCCTGCTTTACAGCCTGGAAACTCTGTCAAGGCAGTAATCTGGGGGCAATCATAGGGCTCACATTTTTTTTTGAAGCCTCTCATGTATTACTGTTTTTCATTGCCTGATGTCCCAGTGTCTTGATATCTTACATTTCATATATTTTGTCATATTTTATGTTCACTTCCGGTAAAAGGGGAAATCTGATCCCTGTCACTCTGTCTTAGCCTGAGGGAAAAGGAGGAGCCTAGCATCTTAATCTTTCTCTTGAAACTTTCCCTCATGCTCAGGGCCTAATTTTCCCAAGATGGCTATTATTTCACTAAGCTTTAACTTTACATTGAATGCAGGATTTGATACCAGCCATGCTTGTCCATTTCATTACAAATGCAAAACATTTTCTCCAATGTTTTGGAGAAAGAAGGTAACTTGCTAAGTTACCTTTGTAGCTCAATGGCTATCATGAGGCCATTCTTATCTGCAAATGAGCCTGAGAAAGCAGGAACCGGTGTCCTCACGATTGGCTCATTTTAGGTAGGATTTATCACCAAAGGGCATATTGCCCCTCCAAAATAAATGGACAAGGAAGAGGATGGGGACATAGGCTATTGGCCAAGTAGTGAAAAGGTTTTCCCACTGAGGCAACTAAGAGTGTCCCCTACAGGGATCTCAGATCAGCTTTGTCTCTGCCCTGGGGTCTCTTTGCCTACAAGACATCCACAGAGGCTTTTCTGACCATTAGCTCCTTTCCAACCTCTTTATAGCTGATAAAGAGTCCTGTGTCCTGAGGCCAGGGATAACATTTTGGAGCTTTTTGAGCATTACTTCTCACTTTCAGGGAGTTCTTTGAAGGTCTAACATATGAAGCCAAGGAGAAATCATCAGTTAAACTGCTAATTAATTGTTTAAGCCTCTGTAGGGAGGTTTTCTGTTATTTCCTTCTAATTAAGTTAAAATAGCGTGTGGACAGAGCCTCTAAGTGACATTTGCTTCTTCGCTAATTTCAAAGGTCACCTTAGTAGATTTCTGAAAGCACATCAAAGAATCGTTGTTTTGCTTATCCTGTTGGGCTAAGCTCAGAGATGATTAGAGAGAAGGAAGGTCCAACTAATTCCTGGCCTTCTTCCCAGCAGCCATGGTGTGGAAGGGGGAAGTTTCTGACAGACTGATGGAGAAGGTCACAAGACTTCAAGCCTAACTTCTAGGCTAAGGAGACATTTTATTTGGCCATGTCTGGGCAAAAGCTTGGCAGTTCACCTTTGGGTCATTGACAGAGCCTCCGGGCACTAAAGTGTTAACTTTACAGACAAAGAAAAGACAACTATATTTTTACACCAACATCTTAACTCCTAAGATTGACCTACAGGTGTCAGGAAAGGGGAGAGTAGTTCTTATCCTCACCAAGTAAAAACAGACTTGACCTACTTCACAATTTAGTCAGGTAAAGATACTTATGAAGTGAAGAGAGTCCTGTATTTCCTCTTCCCTGGATACTCAAATTAATTCTCTATAAGGGTTAAAATGTTTTTATTTCATGAAACAATTGGATGAGTTTTCAGCAGAATTTCCTGCTTAGGCCAATGTGCCTGAGTAAGATTCTTGCATCTGCAGCGTCCTAAGGTTTGAGTGGTTAAACATGAACTCTACACTGAACAGGGTCTGAGGATGACTTGGCTGTGGAAGAAAGGTCTGGAAGGGGCACCTGGGAAAGGAGTGGAAGAGGGAGGTCTAGCTTGGAAGACAATACTTGGATAAAAAAGAGGAAGGATGGGATCAAAGGACAATTAACAGGCACTTCATTGAACATTACTCCTTATTAGTAAGGATGTGCCAAATTATGTCTCAGTAATAACCCCCAAAACCCTAGAGGCTGCATACAACAAAAGTTTATTTCTTTCTTATACAAGCTCCTTTGTGAGTCCAGGCAGCTCTCTAGCACAGCTCTCCTCTGAGCGGTAACTGAGTTATCCAGGCTGCTTCAATCTTTCAGCCTTTCTGTCTCAGCATAGGCCTTCTCCATGATTGCTTCACTGGGGCAAGAAAGAGCCTGGAGAACCACACATGGGCGTGTCACTGTCTCACCTTGGAAATGAAGTGTGTAATTACATTGGCCATCACAACTAGTCGCGTGGCCCTGTCCAACTACAAGGAGACTCAGAAATGCAGTCTTTCATATTCCTGGAATACAGGGGAAAGGCAGGTATCTGTGGATACACTGATGGCAAACATACTACTCTAGTGCATAAGACTTCTCTTAGGGGAGAAGGTTGTGCCAGTTTGTCCCCTGATTCAGAATTTCTTTCCAGATGGGGGTTAGGGGTAGCCTCAGGGTTGGAAGAGGTGTCAGGGGATTTGAGGGACTTATTTTGAAGCTGCATTTACATAGCAAGAAACAAATATTTATATAGATTGAATGTTTATTTCAGGAAGATTTGGAAGATGCTGGTGGACACCAATGCTCCAATCCCACCTCTCTCCCTGTCCCCTGCCTTGTCACTCACAGAGCCAAGCTTCTTTGAATGCTTCAAGTGTGATGCAGTGAGCACAAGCACATTTGATACCAGCCAAAGCCCCAAATGGGCAGGTCACCAATGGGCCACCAAGGGCAGGAAGGTCTGGGGAAGTGGTGGCAGGCACCCAGGAGACACTGGCTCCCCACAACATGGTACCTCAGCCTGAGCTGATATCTTGTTCCAACCTCTGTTTCCTACAAGCATCAGCAGCTTCCATACCTTGCAACACAGTAATGTGTCTTCTCAGAAAAGGCAACTAGAACAGTGCAATCAATAGATTAGATTAATGCCATGACTCTTGGAGCTCATTTTCTATTAGAACTGAGTCTGTGCACTTGTGTCTGAAAGACCAGGAGAACAATGAGTAGTACTTATGCAGGTTTCTCAGTGGGAATGTGACTGCTAAGCACTCAGCCCAATCAATGAACGGGAGGAGGGCAGACAGGAAACTGTGCAGTCAAATGATTCACAGCCCTCTACCCTGGGAGGCTCTTCTCAGTCTAGGGAATCAGAAATCAAATCATTGAGAGGCCATGGGCAGTGTGAGTTTCATCATTGAAACAGCCACATTGGCCATTCAGGTAGCATCCCAGCTGTTTTCCAACCTGCCAAGTATGGTAAGCAGATGTTGGTGTTGTTTTTGTGTTTTCTCAAGGCTCAGTCCGCTTGCACATAAACTAATATTTTACAGGTCTGTCGAAGAGAAATTAAGAGGAAATAAATTTGTCTTTCATGTTCCCTTTTAGATAGCCCCCAGGTAAGCAGATTTCTCTTCTTCCTCTATGCTAACTCACACAGGACAGCTCTCTCTGTTTATGATGCCCAGTTTTTATAATTCCTCTTTAGATGTTATTTAGTTTATTCCCTTAAATGATTCTCTGCTATTATGAAAACAATACTGGCAAGTGGATAATTTACAACTTTTCTGCCTTATCAGTTAATGAATCAACTATTCAAGTCAATTAATTACTTTTAATTCTTCAAATGTATTGATCCATCTATTTATCTATGTTCTCCTTTTATTTAATAAATACTTTTGAGTAAAATACTATATAAAATATTCTATTAGTGCCACAGGGGATTTTGAGAAAAAAGGGAGTGGTGAAACAAAGCTAGTAAAAGGTATCCAAGAGTTTCTAGGAAGGACACCAATAGTAACCACTCTAGGAGGTGACGTTTAAGCTGACATTGGAGTGACAAGAAAAAGCTGGTTGTGCCAAATACAGAGGAAGAGTGAGCTTGGCAAGTCTAGGGCCTAAGCAGAAGGTCAATGGGCCTGGCCTAAAGGGGGTGAAGCAGAGAGTGCTTTTGGGGAGATCAGGTCACATAGAACTTTGTCAGCTGGGAAGATATCTAGAAGACATTGATTGTAATAAGCAGGAGTCCATGATTGAATTCTGAGTTTTTCTGATGTGGGCTCATTTCTGGCCTTCCAGCTATAATGTAATACTTGTTTTTCTATCTAATATAAAATTTTCTTTTAAAGTAAATATACTTAAGGAAACAGAGTAAGGCTTTATAAAAACACTGAGTGAATAATATAGATAGAGCTAAAACCATGAAGGTGGTACCTTGAGTGCCTAAATTTAGGGAAGCATTGCCTTCAAGCAGAGCAAAATGGAAGAATCTGTTTGTATCCCAAACTGCTTAGAAGATCAGATGCCTAGTACTTTGCAAGGATTTGAGAAGGCAGCAGCCTAGGGAAAGAAAGAGACAGACATGGCACTGCCCAGTGATGATATAAAAGCCCCGAGTGTGAATATGAAGTTAGTATGGAATATCCCTGTCTCATGGGTCACTTGAGTGACAGCCAGGAAGCATGGAGGCTTCCTAGTATCTTCCATACACGCCACTTCAGAACACCAGTCATGGCCTCTTCGAGATGCTGCACTTTGGTTTACCTTTTATGTTACTCTTGATAATTATTTTAAACAGATTTCCCTAGCACAAAATATTAAGAGTAGGAAGAAGGAGGTTCACTGTAATTTCTACTAAACATTGTACCCTGTGTAGAATGGCTTCACAATTGCAGAAACATAACTCTGACAATTAAATATCTGCTGGCACACAGAAATTAAATGATAAGAATTACATTACAAAAATACCAAGTTTTCTTGAACTTAAGGCCTATTTAAAAATATGTATTTCTGAAAATATTTGCATTTCTGAAAACGAACTGCAGTCTCACAATTGATGTAAAAAATATTTTTTTGCCAGGAAATCTGGAACCCTTATTTTTTTATATGCCTTGAAATTATAATGTAATTTTAAATGAGATAAGACCCTCCATTTCACTGTTAAAATAAGTTGTAAGTATTTATCATTTCTACCATGTATGTGATAGAAAAGTGCTAATCATCCTTTCTAATCTGATAGAACAATCTTACAAGTATTTATACAGTTAAGGGCTCAGGGATGTCAATACAACATTAGTACCAAGGCATCAAATTATCAACTAAGACAACCAATCATAATTGCAGGTTTCTTTTGGAGATTATTTTTTACAGGACATGGAAAATTTTCTGAAGCCTTTAAAGTCTTGCAAGACTCCTTTATTTCCATGTTGTCCTGGCAATTTGCCTCCACAAAGTCCTCAGAGACCCAGGCTCCTTTCAGTCCAGAGATTCACCTTATGTCCCAAGATGGTGGCTGGTGCTCTAGCTCTCATATCCGCATTCCAAGGTGGAAGACAGGCAAAGAAGAGATGGACAAAGAAAAATGGTAGCTTTCACTTAAAGAACATTCCCAGGAGCTGCCAAAATATATTTCAATATACCTGTATCTATAGACCAGGATTTGGTCACATGGTTATGCTGAGCTGCAAGGGACAAAGAGAAATACTTTTATTCTGTGGGACTAGAGCCCAGCTGAAAATGGAAGTTATACTAATATGGAAGAATAGGAAGTAAGGGGAAAACAGCATTCTCTGTAAATCTCTTAGCCAACTCTATTAAAACTGGTGGTAACTGAAAAAGTTGGTTAAAGCAGGGAATCACACACACAAAAAGATATGTATGTATTAACAATATTGACCTTAAATGTTCCTTTTAGCATCTAACATATCAAAGTATGTTCATCACTTTTTCTGAGTACAGCCTGATTTCAGTCAGTCCTGTATTCTCTAAGTGGATGTCATCTTAGCTTCTTTAAAGAGAAGCAGAAACTTAAAGATCATGACCCGAACCGGGGCTTAACCACCACGCCACTTGGCCTGCCCTACAGGATATTTTTAATGATTTGGGATTTGGGTTTTGTTTCTTGGTTTTGAAGGTTTTTTTTTTCATTTGGTTTTTGTCTTTTCTAAACATTTAACTTAGCTTTCATAGAAACACCTCCCATTCATGCTCACATTGTACCCATTTAAGTGATATTCTTAAAGTGGATGTTAACATAGACCATTTCTATTATCCCTATTTTGGCTGAGGCCCAAAAGCTGGGAACAAAGGGTATTAAGTACCCACACATTCTAAAGAGATCACTCTTGCAGGATTCGCTAAGTGGTGTGGTCATAACTAAGGTTATCACCAGGCTACACAAGAAACAGGGAGAGCTATTGAAGCAGGTTGATGGAAGGCATTACTTTAAAGTTTGGGTCAGGGAGATATTGAAGTGAACTGCTGGAAGAACATGATGTAGAGTCTTGGGGTTCAAGATCACCAAGACTGGAAGTTGGACTTGTGCTTAGAAGACTTTAAAGGCAAGAAGCTGCTTCTGGCTGCAGGAGAAGAGAACAAGCTTACGTCCTACATCACTGTGCTCCCATCAGTGTCAGGCAAGTGTATGTGTTTCCCATTGATAGATGGATATCACTGAAGGTAGCTGAACTTGATCAGCTTGAAAGGACCCTGTCCACACATCTGCCTACCAGGGCAACACACTCATCAGAAGTTAGGAGCTGAGCAGACAGTCATAAATGGCCAATCGAAGAAGTGTTGTCTATAAGAAGGAATGGTGATATAGGAGGTCCAGGGAGTGTTGGTGATGGTGGAACCCACAAAAGTGGCCCAGGAGAGACAGAACAAACATCTGGGCATCTGCCACTCAGGGGCACTGGTGCCAGATGATAGACTGGTAACACACACTCCTTTCTGCTTCCCTACATTCCTCCCACCATGTATATCCAGGTGCAGCACATTGAGTGGGAGAGGGGGCGTGGAAGAGTAAGATGGAAGAATAATAAGCTACCCGTGTCCCCCATGGGATTCCAAGCCTCTGTCAGGCCCAAGCCAGAGGAGGCAGTGCAGCTTTGATATTAAACTGGTCTGCACCTTTGAAGAACTAAAAGGGAGATTGTTTATTAAGATTTGAAAGGGAGTGGAAAAGTTATGGAATCTGCTGGAGAGATCATCCATGGGCAGGGAGAAATATTTAACAGCGTGTTTGAGAAAGAAGAAAGTTGGGTTTGTTTGTTTGTTTGTTTGTTTTTCAGTTTGCATACCCTCAACTTCTTATTCAATACACTGGGTACATATTTAATAAAATTACATATTTTTAATGCTACTTAATGCAACTGCCACAAACAGGTTTGGAAACAGACACAACTGACTCTTGGTGAACATATAATTGAATTGGTGGGAGTAAAACAGCTCAAGTGCTATAGAGAGAGGCAAGGACACTCATCAACATGCTACAAATTTATGGAGAGAATAGTGAGTGTGAGTGGAGGAGGTCTCTGAAATGTACCTCTTCTGAACACCCACTTTTAAAGAGTAAAGCCCACATAAAGGAATACATTTTAAAAAGCATGTAAGTAATGGTACCTCCGTGCAATGTATACACTTCAAAAAGGACTTCAGAGAGAATCTCAATTATTAAAGTTGAGTAATAAGGGCACAACTCTCTCACTTAGCCTCTTATTTTATATATTTGAAATTTTCTATGATTAAAAAGCTTTTTTAAGAGAAGTTATCTTTTCAGATAACTATTAAGATAATGGTTATTAATTCCTCTTTGGTCACTCCCTCCTTTGAGTATTTGATAAAAGTCGGGGCCCTCTTCACAGACAAATTTAAATAGGCCCATTCATGAAAATCTTGTGTATGGTTTTGAGGGATGCATGGAATCCTTGAAGGTCATCCATGGAGCCCCCTGGTTGCTAGCCTATTCTCTATCATTTACAAATGAGGAAACTAAGTTCGGGGGTGACTTTTTGCCTAAGGAGATGGAAGGAGCCAGTGGCTCCATAGCTGCCATTTGCCGCTTCCACAGAACATTCACATGTCCTTCTTCAGTTAGAAAGGAGGGGAAATTCCAGAATGGAGCACAGTGCCATTAGGGAGTATCTGCCAAAAGGGCTGCTGAGCACTTTACCCACCTGTCTTCCCTGACTCCTTTATTTCTATAAATGAAGGCTTCATTGACTAGTTTTTTTGTTTGTTTGTTTGTTTGTTTGTTTGTTTGTTTGAGGGCAGTGTCACTGGTCCTCACATGTGGGACTGAACCAGGGCTGCTGGCTTCCCAAGTCAGCGCTTAACCACTGCGCCACTCGGCCGGCCCTTCATTGACTAGTTTTACCCCCTTTCATCCTTCTTCTCCCTCACCCTCCACATCCAATCAGTCACCAAGTCCCGTGAGTCCTGCTCTGCCTGTCACCTCTGAATGCCCCTTGCCTTTTGTCCCATCATCCTTTGTTACCATTCTGACTATACTGTGACATCTACCTCCTAACTAGCCTCCTGCTTCCATGTCTCAGGCCTCAACCTGTCCACACGGAAGCATCAGTTATATTTGGGAATTACTTCTCTATAGTAATATATGTCATATTAAATAACCAGTAACTTGATTAAAAACCCATTAATAGGTTCTTATCAATGTATTGGTTATCTAATACTGTATATATTAGTAAGACTTTGTTTAGGCATTATTGATTAATTCCTAAAGGTACTTTGATTTACTCATATACATTGTCAAAATAAATAGTCTGCACAGTGGCCGCAAATGCTGAAGACCAGAAAATACACTTGTGCTTCTTTGGCTTCTGCTTCTTTGTTTGAAAGGCGGGTAACGTGGACCATGACTGCTTGGCAATATTTAGTCTTCATTCCATTATACTTGACAAGGAGCTAAAGCTGTGACTAATGTTTCATCGCCACCTCTCAGAGCTGCTGAATCCACATTGGAACCCTGAGCTTTGTCACGGTTACAATTCTGATTATAGAATCAGAGCAAATGTCCCTGAATCTCTTTCTGCCGAGGTTTTCACACGTGCGAGTCATCTTTCTCCTCCTCCAATCGTCAGACCTTTCAAACGAAGGACAAGCTTGCAGCATATATGTGCATCCTACACAGGCATCCTCAGGCCATGAATTTCAGACCCAAAAAATTTGAGGCTTCAGGGGAAGCTCAAGGGCTCTGGAAGGCTAAGATAAGATATCTGGGGGCAAATTGAAGAGAATGAGTGCAAGCTAAAAGGAAGATGGACACTGATGGTTGGAGCTATCTGGTTGAGAACAAACCAGATATGTCTGCACATTGTTGCTTCTCCATGTGGGCTGGTTTATCCCAGACGGAGAGACTAGTTAGGTGGTTCAGACCAGCTCTAGATCTCCTGGGTATGGTGAAGATCCCTGTGACTTCCTCTCTTTCTGCCAGACCTCTGTCGTTACACCTAGAAGACGAGGCTTAAGAGTAGAGGCCTGGGAAAGCCCAGTCTGCCAAAAGATAGTTCAGTTAATGAGTTCAACAGTTGACTACAAAAGGCACAAGGGAACTTTTTGGGGGTGATGAAAGCATTCTATATCTTGATTGAGGTGGTGGTTATACAACCACATCCATTTGTCAAAGTTTATTGAACTGTACACTTAAAAAAAGTAAATTTCACTGTGACTATAAACTATGCCTCCATAAAACTGACTTTAAAATAATACATTAATTAAACAAAATTTAATTGAATGCTTATAAGATTAAAACATACTTAGAAAGAATATAAAGAAGATTAAGAATGAAACAAAGAATAATAAGATTACATTTTCTTTTAAACTATATGTAGCAACTTCAACATAATTTTCATGATTCCAACAAATATCAGAAAGACATACTAATCTAGAGATTTATAATCACTTATACTTCTTTGTTTTCTTCTTTGTTTATTGTCTGTCTTGCTCACTAACTTTTCAACTCCATTAGGACAGGGTCCATGTTTGTTTTTTCACTGAAATATCTTCCGTTTCTTGCTGTATTTACACATTACCTGAGGCACAACCAGAGTTCAGTAAATAGTGGATGGAACCATATGAAACTGTAGCTTTTGTAGATAAAGAAATAGTTAAATATTAGCAATTTCTTTTTGGTTCAGTCTAACATTTGTTGAATGAGTGAAATTTTCCCCCGTAAGTATTGATTTCTAAAGAAGTCATAGAAACACACTCCCATCAATGTGTTTATGTTGCGGTCCACTACCAATATTACAAATCCTGCTTTTGAATATTTCTGACTTTTTTTCACCCAGGATTTTCATAGGCTGTAAGAGACCTCCAAGAATTATTTTTATTATTTATACGAGTTTCTCAGATTACTAGAGTTTCAGAAGTTTATTCCAAGTTTCACTGTCTCTAATGGCAACATAAGTCTATTTTCTCTTACTCTATCATGCCTGAAATTGGAAAGCTAGCATTCAATACTTTCTATTGAATTCATCAAGGAAGTATTTAACATCTATCATAAGCCAGAACTGTGGTAGAAGCTATCAGGAATATAAAAATGAATAAGGCACAATATTTACTGTCCAGGAGCTCACAGTCTAGTAGGAGAGTTAATATTTATCTTTCCAGGCAGAAGGAGCATAAAGTATTATAGGACATCTTTATGGGAGAAAATAATTAGATCCCTACATCACAGACAATATGAAATCTATATTTTAAAGATGTGTGTGTGTGTGTGTGTGTGTGTGTGTGTGTGTGTGTTGATGTGTGCCTATTGTCTATGAGCTCTTTGGGAGAAAATAGAGAAGAATGCTTTTATAATTTAGGGTTAGAATAGTTATTCCCAAGGAAGGTATGGCAAAATCCAAAAGCATTAAATGGAAAAAAATTGACATAAAAAATTAAAACTTCTTTACAGTGAAAGACAGCATAACAAAGTTAGAAGACAAATGACAATCCTTTGACCCAGCAATTACATTTCTGGTAATGTCTCCTACAAATATACTTCACAAGTACAAAATGAAATATGTAGAAGTTTATTTGTTTCAGTGTTGTTTAGGATTATTAAATAATTGGAAACAAACCAACTGTCCAGCATAAACCATGGTTCAATCCACACAATAGACTAGCAGGCAGCTGAAAAACAGAATGGAGAGGACTAATATGGAATGATCACCAGGTATAGTAAGTGAAATATTAAGTGAAAAAGCTAAGGTCAGAACTTTTTTATTGTTTGCTACATTTTATGTAAGAAAGGAAGGGAAAGACTATATAGGTATCTTGCTTATGTACAAAATGAAGAACAGGAAAAATGGTTTCAAATCGGGGGATAAGGAGAAAGAAGGTGGAGAGTTAGAGGTGGAAATGAGACTTTTCTCCATTTATCTTTCTATATAGTTTTGTTTTCTTGAGTCTTGTAAAATATATTTTCTAGTTTTTAAGTTTAATGAAATAAAAATGATAACATTCTAGAGACACTACATATAAGATTAATAGCCGTGTTATGGGCTGCATGTTTGTGTCCTCCCACAATTTGTATGTTGAAATCCTAACCCCTCAATGTGATAGTATTTGGAGATAGGGCCTTTGAGAGGTGTCATTGAGTCATGAGAGTGAAGCCTGATGCTGAGATTAGTGCCCTTATAAGAGAGATAAGAGATCTCTCTCTTCCTCTCCCCTGCCCTCTCCTTCTCCCTACTCTCCACCATGTGAGGGCATAATGAGAAAATGGCCATCTGCAAACCAAGAAGTGGGCCCTCACCAGACACTAGATCTGCCAGCCCCTTGATCTTAGGCTTCTCAACCTCCAGAACTGTGAAAAATAAATATTTGTTGTATAAGCCACCTGGACTTATAGCAGCTCAAACTGACTAATGTAAGCCATACTAAATAAAAAGCCCACACAAATCAATAAGAAATTTTAGTCTTATAAAAAGTGAGCAAAGAAGACTTATGGAAGAACACGTTCCTGTGGGTCTCCTCTACTCTCAGTGTTCTACTTCACACCAGTGTTTCTGATCACCAGTGTGTGGTGGTTGCTTTTCCACTGCAAGCAATACTGCAGCACCAGTTGGGTGTCCTACAATTTAATTCAATCCTGACACTATCTACCTTGAGGATAGAGTGAAGACAGAGAAAATATAGAAGAGAATCATTTTAGTCAAGCTGCTAAATTATTAACATTATGAAGATTGAGGCATGAGAAAACATTCTTTTTCTTGTATTAACTAGCCTGGGAACTTAAGCTTTTGAACTTGCCAGTCCTTAGTCAATACTTAGATAATATACCTGTTCATTTGTGTCAATGCTTGGACATAGGAAGTCTGACAATTGAGTCCGAGAACTTGTTGCAACAATGTTGCTAACCTTTTTAGATATCAGAGGGATTATTCATTATGAATTTGTACCAACTGGGCAAACAGTTAACCAAGTTTACTATTTGGAAGTGCTGAAAAGGCTGCGTGAAAAAGTTAGACGAAAAAGACCTGAACTTTTTGCCAACAATTCATGGCTCTTGCATCATGACAATGCACCAGCTCACATGGCACTGTCTGTGAGGGAGTTTTTAGCCAGTAAACAAATAACTGTATTGGAACACCTTCCCTACTCACCTGATCTGGCCCCCAATGACTTCTTTCTTTACCCAAAGATAAAGGAAATATTGAAAGGAAGACATTTTGATGACATCCAGGACATGAAGGATAATATGACGACAGCTCTGATGGCCATTACTGAAAAAGAGTTCCAAAATTGCTCTGAAGGGTGGAATAGGTGCTGGGGTTGGTGCATAGCTTCCCAAGGGGATTGCTTCAAAGGTGACTGTAGTGATACTTAACAATGAGGTATGTAGCACTTTTTCTAAGATGAGTTCGTGAACTTAATTGTCAAAGCTCATATAGCAAACCTGCAGATAACCCTCTGACTACCCTCTAAAGAACTCAGGACCAGGAATTGAGAACCGTTGAATGTAGCCAGAAGAAGCATCTTCAGCCAGGGTGGTCATGTGGAAGAGACAGCAGACATGTTCTCATCTGCTCCTGAGGGACAAGGCCACTGAATGGCAGTTATGGAGAGAGAGGTTTTGAATGAATATAAACATCATTTATTTATCTCTGGCACAGAATTTTTCTCCTGGAGAAAATTGTCTGTGATTGGGGCAAATGCCTTAAAGAGTCTAATATGTGTTGGGGAGATGGCTGCAGCGGAAATATTCTCAGATTTTAAAGGATTAGCAGAGGTAAGGAAAACTCCTACTAAGAGGCAAGGAGAGAGGAGTGTTGATAACTGGAGAGACTGCAGGGGTTATGGGGGAAATTCCTATATTCAGCTCAATTTTGCTCTGAACCTAAAACTGCTCTGAAAAATCAAGTCTATTAAAAAAATAAATAAATAAAAGAAGCAGGAAGAGGAATTTGTTGTGTTCCAGAGAAAGAAGAATGAGTAGAAAAGGGAGAAGGGAGAGAGGGAAGCCAGCCAGAAGTGGGAAGCTAGGAGAATGGCAGAGAGGCAGATCTGGGGAGTACAGAATGGCTTTGGGAGAACCAAAACATCTCTTTATTTATTCTTTTATTCATTCATCAATCAATATACAGCTTTGAGTACTCAAACCTCTGTGCTAGGTGCTGTTGTAGCCACTAGGCGTAGGGCAGTGAATAAAACAGACAGACGGAGTACATACTCTCATGGGGCATACATCCTAGTAGAGAGATGAACGATAAACTAACACAAAAACAAATATACCATATGTCAGATCACAGGAAGTTCCATAGCTTTGAAAAACAAAGCCAAGGAAAGCAATGGAGTGAACGGAGTTGTCAGGGAAAGCCTTTCTGAGATGACATTTAAACGGGAAAGTGAATGAGGCAAGGGGTTGGGCCTTGCAGAACTTTGAGGGAAAAGAATGTGAAGTGCATGTGACTGGAGCAGAGGATGGGAGGGAAGAGCCTGTGAGAGTCAGTTGTGGTTCAGTTTTCAGCTGCCTTAGGGATGCTGCCCAGTGCCCCATCCCTCAAACACATTGCTTGTAGAGGTAGAGGCGGTACAAGACTGAGGTAGTATGTGAAGACACGTGAGCCCAGAGACTGAGATGGTGCCCCCAACCCCATCACAATATAAGGTACTTGGCCCCTTTGCCCGCCTCCTTCTCTGTCCTCTGTCTCTGAAATTTGCAAACGTCTTGGGAAAGACTTCGAATTTTAACATGCTATGAAATTGTTGGGGTTTGAACCAATTTTATCTCAATCTTGCAGGGGCAAGGGAGTCCCACCTACATCTGATCAATGAAACATGGAATCTTCTTTCTAGAATGTTCTCATAATGTCTATCTCCGAAGGGATCTGCATCAAAGCCCCTAGAGGAGGGTTATTGCCTAGGGTTGGAGGTTGAACTTATGCCTGGCTTGGTACCAGAGTCACCTGGAGATTGTTTTAATAATATAGCCTTCTTGGTTTCACCCCAGAAATTCTGACTCAAAATTGCTGGAAAATGGGGATCAAGAATCTATGCATTAAAAAAGTTTTCCTAGTACTTTAGCTCTGAAAGTTTTTGATGGCATGAAATGTCAGCACTTTCATGAGGTCAAATCTAATCTTTCCAACTGGAGTATGAAAAACTTCTTTTTATAGTTTTAAAGGAATACAAGGTTGTATGTTAAAAAAAAATTCAAATGCTGTAGAAATATAGGCTGTACACCCCAGAAATAACCATTATTGATGTTTGGTGTGTATTATTCCAGATTTTGCCATATACAATATATGTATGTATACATACATAAACTTAGTATATAATAAGATCATTAATCCTTTGGTTTATTAAAATATGGCCATAATTTACTGTAATTTGCTTTGTACATTTGATAATATATCTTAAAGTTCTTTATATCAGTACATATAGAGCTACCTCATTCTTATAACAATCATCTAGTATTCCATTGTATAGCCGTATCATAACAGAATGGACATTTAGGCTGTTTCCAATTTTTTTACTCTTACAACCAACGCTGCAATAGGGATCTTTGAGTCTGTGGAATGGGACTGTGGTTGCTCTTATCAGAATCACTAACTTGGGGTACCTTGAAAGACAAATGAAAATAAATGCATAAATAAACAATAAATAAGTAAATACCCCCTTCCCCTCCCCCCCACACATACACATAAAACCTTTCAGCGAAGTGAATTTTCTTAGATGGCATTGTAAATGGAATCTGAAACCAAAAGGAAAATTGTTTTGAGTGAGGCTGAGAAATCATTCTATGGTAGCTCTTTATTGTTAACAAAGTTTAGTGAATAATATTTAAGTAGCAAGAATAATAAGTGAGTTGCTATTCTTTATGCTTATGTATGGAATGCCAGCCAGCAGAAGCTTTGTACTCGGAAACCACACGTAATCACACTTCTCAAGCAGAGAATTTATAGTGCTATCTGGCAGAAAAGGCAGAGACAGGGAACACCTCTTTGGAATTCTGCTGAGTGCACTATAATTACTCCTTATTCTGGGCTGGTTTGTTTGCAAAGAACTACCAATGATCTTTGTTCCAAACAAGTTCTGTGGCTACTGTCTCCACCTGGGGGCCATCATCTTCCTGAAATTGTCATTTCCCCCAGGCCAAAGGAAGCGAGCTTACAGGCAGGGCAGGAAGCTGCCAGGGCTTGGTCCTCTCTATTTCCACCTTGGCCATCCCCATGACTTCTGTCTAATTCTCGGGATACTGATGCTGTAAAGACCTGCCTCCTGATACTCCCTGGGTAACAGACACAGATGGTGTCTGTAAGGGTCCTGCTGGCTCCAAACAACTTTTCAAGAATGGAGTCCAAAGTTGGTGGCCCATTGCCCTTATGATAAAGACCAAGTCCTTAGCACAGACTTCCTCTAGCCATTGTCCCACGATGTTCTACGCTCCCTCCCTGTCACAGGGCCTCCCATGCTGTTTTTCCCACTGTAGATAGACTTTCCCTTCTCCTCTTTCTTTAGATATCACCTCTTTTGTCACTGGCTTACAGAAGCGTTCTCTGACCTCCCTAAACCTGGAAAATTTCCCCCTTACACGATCTTATAGTTCGTCAATCTTGTAGCTCTTGTCCCAGCTGCAGTTGCATACGTGTGTATAATTACTCCATCTGTGCTGCTGTCCCAAGGAAAGAGTAGTAATTGTTGGTTAAAGTCAGGGAGAGCCCTATCAGGTTTCGATCACCTCTATATCCCCAGGGCTTTGTTCAGTGTGTGGCCCATTGTAGGTGCTCAACAACCACAAACATTTGTTGAATGAATGACTGAAAGTGAATGGCAAGTGGGGAGAAGACTGTGTGGTCTCAGGGAACTGGGGAAGGGCTTGACCATCCTGAGTTCCATACCCTCATGGTTTTGCCCTAGTCTTAGCCCTAAGTAAGCACAATGTCATCGTCATCCATTGAGGCTGCTGTAACAAAAGACCATCGCCTGGGTGGCTTAAAAACATCAGAAGTTTATTGCTCATCGTTCTAGAGGCTGGAAGTCTGACAACAGGGTGCCAGCATGGTCAGGCTCTAGTGAGAGCCTTCTTCTAGGTTACAGACTGCTGGCTTCTCACTGTGTCCTCATGGGGGAAGGGGCTAGGGTTCTCTCAGGCCTCTTGTATAAGGGCACTAGTTCCAATCATGACCTACTTATCTCCCAAATGCCCAGCCTCCTAATATCACCGTGAGAATTAGGATTGCAGCATATATATTTAGGGGGGACACAAACATTCAGACCATAGCATACACTAACTACAGAATTAGTGGAAACATAGGAGTGATCTACACTGCCGGTTAGAAGCTCAGCCCCCCAGGTCAGACACCCATAGTTGGAAATGTATTTTTGTAATTTGCAACCTGTACAGTCTTGGGCAAGTTTCTTCAACTCTTGCTTCCTTGGATTTCTTATATGCAAAATGGGATTCATTCTGGCACTTTAACCCTATGTCCTGTGAAAATACATGAGATAATTCAGGAACATGTTCGGTACGTAGTGAGTGCTCAATAAATGTAAGCTGGTGTTATTATTATAGGAGAGACCCCAAGTCTTCAAAACCCTCCTCCTTCTTGACCACTATACATGTGTACATACAGGGAATGTAACTGGGCAGCCAGATGATCTTTTAGATTGGTTGAAAGCTTATCATGAAGGTTTTGGGGCAGTTAGTAAGGAGTGAAATTTAAGAAAGAAAAGTACTTTTATTTTATTTTATTTTTTTAGCTGAGCCATCCTGCCACCTTTTGTCAGCTCAACGGCAACTCAGCTCAGGCTGGCCTCGAACCACTGTTGCTCAGAGCTCAGCTTGCACTCTTGAGTGAGCTCTTAACCAACTGAGCCATTCGGCCGGCCCTATTTTTTTTAATTATAGTTGACATACAATATTATATTAGTTTCAGGTATACAACATAGTGATTCAACATTTCTATACCTTATGATGTGATCATCACAATAAGTCTAGTAACCATCTGTCACAGTACATAGTTACGATGACATTAGTGACTCTGTTCCCTATGCTGTACATTACATCCCCTTGAGTTATTTTATAACTGGAGTATGTACTTCTGAAACCCTTCCCCTTTCCCTTCCATCCCCTGACACTCCTCCCCTCTGGCAACCATTAGTATGTTCTCTGTATCTATGTTTCTGTTTCTTCATTTGTTTTTTAGATTCCACATGTAAGTGAGATCATATGGTATTTATCTTTCTCTGTCTGACTTATTGCACTTAGCATAATACACTCTAGGTCCAACCATGTTGTCACAAATGACAAGATTTCATTTTTTTATGGCTGAGTAACAGTCCGTTATATATATGTTTTTATTTATCCATTTGTCTATCAATAGACACTTAGGTTGCTTCCATATCTTGGCTATTAAATAATGTCACAATGAACATAGAGGTACATATATCTTTTCAAATTAGTGTTTTCATTTTCTTCAGATAAATACCCAGAAGTTGAATTGCCGGGTTATATGGCAGTTATAATTTTTTTCCCCCTCTTTTTTCCTTTCCTTTCCTTTTTCCTTTCCTTTTTTTTTTTAAATTATTTTATTTTTTTCTTTTTCTATTTTTAATTTTTTGAGGCACCTCTGTACTGTCTTCAATAAGGGCTTCACCAATTTACATTCCCACCAACAGTGCCTGAAGGTTTCCTTTCCTCCACCACCTTATCAACAGTTGTTCTTTGTTCTCTCTGTGATAATAGCCATTCTAACTGGTGTAAGGTGACATCTCATGGTTTCGAGTTGCAGTTCCCTAACCTTTAGTGATATTGAGCATCTTTTCACATGTCTCTTGATCATTTGTATGTTTTCTTTGGAAAATTGTTATTCAGGTCCTTTGCCTATTTTTTAATGGGATTGTTTGTGAAAGAAAAGTACTTTTAGCAAGTAATCACATGAAAAGGACATTTGAACTAGGATTAAAAAGCAAAGAAGATATGTTCTCAACATCTCCAAGATAAACTCTCAGGAGAAAAATATGGCATATCGAGGATACAGAAGCCATTGCAAGATGACCCCCTACTCAGCTCCTTCCACTGGCCATTTCCCTGGGGCTCTTAGCCTGTGAGGAGGCCAGAAACCAGGCCACCTTCCCCAGTCTTCTTTGCTAACTCTTGTTCCCAATTCAGGTACTGTGCTAAGTAAGAGCTTCACTTCCAGAGGGATGGGCAGTTCAGCTCAGGTCCAGGGCTGAGTTGTCTGAGAAATCCTGGTATTCTGCTTTAATCTCCATTTGGGCCTGTTTTTACCTCAAAGTGCCCAATTTGTGAAGTCATAGCCCTTTGGAGATTCTCGCCCCCTCCTGGTTAAAGAACCCCATTGGTCCTGAGTTCTCTGGACTGGACTGGTTCCATCCTTGGATCTGAACAATTTGGTTGCTTTTTTTTTTTTTTTGAGTTAGTGGGAGGATCTGTATTGAATAGACAGAAATAGAAGTCATCCTTCTGGTGAGGAGGAAGGATTCCAACCACCTTATTTGTGCAAGTATACGCAGGATTAGGATGATAGCAAAGACTCTAGAATGAAAAAATAACCAAAGAGATCCAAAATGCTGACTTGCCCCCAAATAGGTCTCCTATTTAGTTAATGCAAAAATGCAAATATTCCAAGAAAGAAAAATATTTAATAGTAATAACTTACATTTATCAAGCTGTTCCCATGTGCCAGGTACTGTGCTAAGAAAGAGCTTTACAGGAATGATCTCATGTAACCTTCACGACAGACCCATGACTATCATTATTTTACAGACAAGGAGAGAGAGGCACAAAGAGCGTAAATCTGTGTGCGGAAGGTCAAGCCTGGTCAGTGGAGGAACCAGGATGGGAACCAGGAAGCCTGGCTCCATAGTCCATCCTTTTTACCACCGCCCTGAATGATCTCCCCAGGCTTCTGTGATAGTCATTCATCCTCCAAAGCTTCACGCCAAATGCTGTGGAGGAAATAAAACTTAAGCAGATCCAAATTTGCCTTTGAAGAGCCAATGGTCAAATAGAGATTAAGACCTATGTAAAATAGTAATAACAAGCATTTACATAGAACTATGTTCCAGGAGCTATTCTAAGCACTTTATGCATCTTAACTCACTGAGTCCTCAGCTCAAGCTTTGTGGTGTATGCCATTGTCATCCCCATTTTGTAAATGAGGAAACTGATGCGTACTTAAGCCACACAGCTAGAAAGAGGTAAAATTTGTACCGGAACCCAAGCTCTAAAAGGGATCATAAAAGTGTTGAGCAAACAGAAATAAGGGCAGAGCCAGTGCTGTTCCAGTACAGACATGCTCACTTAGCACTTAGCAATCTCTTGGGTGTGCTTGTTCAGCCAATGGCAAATTCACCCAGCACTTTTTTCATCCTTCCTACAGTGCTTCATTTTAAATTAAGTTTGTTCAGCAAATGTTGACTGAGCGCCTGCAATGTTCCAGATCCAGGAGAGTCTGCAGGGATGGAATGGTGAGCTTGGGTACTATGAGGACTTCTGAGGAAAGAGAGAAGGGGCTTTCAAACCAGACCATGGAGGTCCAAGTGGCTTGGCCCAGAAGTCTCAAAGATGTGTGGAAACCTCCCAAGAACACAATAGGAAAGGCATTCTAGGCAGGGGGGTGATCACACCCAAGACTCAGAGTTGTGAAGGAGGATAGTATGTAGAGAATAACATGGAGCTGAGTGTGGTTAGAGGATTGGATGAAATCATGACATCCAAAAAGAGAGAAGAAAAAGAAGTATGGGTGAGAAGGTGGGGAAGTGGACACCGGCTAGATCATGAAGGAACTTAAGTGACAAATTAAAGAATTTTAAGTTTTCCCAGCAGGCCACAGACAGCCACTGGAAAAGTCTAGCCAGGACAGCAAACTGGTCTGATTTGTACGTTAGAACTCTGGCAGCTGCAACTTGAAGGATGAATGGAGGTGGGAGACCAGGCAGGGAGGCCACTCGAGGCTGTTGTAATGAGTAAGGAACTCTCAGTGGAGCTGAAGGAGTTTAGGGGAGCTCTTGTCGAATGTTTTGCTGAAATCAGTTTATTCTGTGTCTGGCATTTCTGTGAAGGACTCAAACCAGAGAATGTGTTATTGTTTTTGCAAAGAATTGATTGATCCTATATTAAAATTGCCATATCTTCCCAAGTTTTATAAGAACATGTTTCCTTTTGATGACACAGGAGTCACCAAAGTCAATCAAAGGGGCTGTGCCACTGCAAAAGAGTGGGAAGCTGAGAACCCTGGGGTCAAGGACCTGTATCTGTCTTCTGTCTGAAGACACACAAACAGCATGGCACCTTCTCTTGACTAATAGAAACGCTGTACTTCCTTATCCTCAGCCTAAGTGGATGCTTCCAATCATTTTCTCCTATTTAATTTTGTTTTTAAATGTGTTACACTTCTAAATCTACAGATCAATCTTAGCATCAATAAAAGTAGCACAAGCCGACATCATGTGTGTCATAACGTGATACAATAGGAAATACATATCACCACCTGTCACAAGTTCTTATCTGAATCATTCTCTGGATCTAACCAGCAGTTTATAGGAAATATGGAGTCTAGAGGTACAAGTAACCATGAGGAAACATTCAGCCATATCTAGAATGTGGGACATTACGTAGGACAGATTATCAGTTTCTTCAATTGTTGGCATGAAAAAGGATTTTTATAAAAAGGGATCATTTCATGGAATAAAAGATACTTAAAACAGCAACAGCCCAATGCCACATCTGAACCCTGATTCAAGGAAACTATAAAAGATATCTTTCCCAATTGGGGGAAATTTGAATATGGACTTAGTATTAGATGACATTGAAGAATTATTAATTTTGTTAGATGTGATAATGGTGTTTCTGTTTTTTTAAAAACCTCCTATGTATTATATTGGACAATTTCAGGTAAAATCACATGTCCTCTGGGAATGGAATGAAAGAAATTTCTTTCAATTAAAATGAAAAAAGATTGGCAAAACAATGATAATTGTTGATTAATGAGTACCTAGAATAAATTATATTATTCTGTATCTTTGGTATTTTCCACAATAAAGTGTGTGTGTGTGTGTGTGTGTGTGTGTGTGTGTGTGTGTGTGTGTGTGTGTGTGTGTATGTATGCATGTGTTTAATTAGTTCTTCTTGCTTTTGCACTATAAAATTAACATAAACACTTTAAGGAAAATAAAAAAGGTATATAAAAGAATTAATTACATGCCCACCACTTTTGACACAGTATTTAGCGTGTCAAAAGTTGAGTCTTTGTATTACTTTTTCTTTGCACACACTTGATTTTTATATAGTTGGTAATCATTTGTAGTTCCTATTTTATCCTTATTTTTCACATAATACATATATCATAGCATCTTTCATGCTATTACCTTGGCTTCATAACCAGTGATGTGCTGGCTCTTGAGAGCTGTCACTTCTTCCTCACTCTGTGTTCTTGAAATCAGCCATCATGGGAATATGTAAACCATTAAAATCAGCAAACATTACAAATCCCAAGTTTTTTTCCCCGTAGAGTGGGTTATTAAACATTTACCAGCACACTGCTATTTATAGTCATTGTTTTTAATGGTTACCTAATAGACCTTTGAGTAAATATATGATAGCAAACAGTTATCTGACACTTATTACATGCCAGGTACTAAGTACGTTCCTCATCTTAGCTCACTTAATCCTAACAATGGGCACTATGAGGTAGGTGCTATTATTAACCACATTTTACAGATGAAGAAGCTGAGGCAAAAAAAAATAGTGAAGTAAATTACCTAGTGTTCCACAGGTAACAAGTGGTAGCAAGCTCGAGAGTTGGGAGTGGAACTCAGGTAGTCTTACTATAGCATCTTAGCTTCTACTGTATTCTGGTGCTTTGTATTTCTGCTCCATCCAACAACTGGATAGCCACCCTATGAGACCACATGTGGATCATTCAGTAAGTGGGCAGAACTGCAAGGCTAGCATCTGTCATCTCCTTCCTGCAGCCCAAGTGCATGCCTTGGGGGGCCCAGCCCCCAGCCTCAGTTTAGAGTACCCTCTTTGAACTGGCTCTGCTCTCTCCAACAGAGCAAATGCTCCAGCCTGCTCTACCCTACTTCTTAGCCTGCATCGCCTTCCTTGGGACACTTTCAGAGTTGAGGTGGGTTTGGAGAGGATGGTGGTATACTCCAAGTTGCAAGGACCATGATGACCTCAGGGGCCAAGTGAGATTTTGTATTTTACTGGGGACAAGGACTCCATGGGTGACCTCTTTCTCCTGCCCCAAGGGTTTGCAGTTTTAAGGTCCTGCAGGGCAGTCAGGAGTATGGCAGAATTCTATTTCTGGTGTAGCAGCTGAGTTGCCAAGTGATAATGGGGCAAGTCATTTGACCTCGGCAATGATGCTTTTGCACAAAAGAGGCATCATAAGACTAGAGTGTTTTTAGAGCACTCAGAAGCTCTTGCAGGCAAGATGCTGTGTGTGCAATTTAGCTGCCAGCACTGCTGTCTTGGGGGCCAGCAGTCACCTTCACAGGGGCTGAGAGCCCCTGGGTTCCTGGATTTGTGTTCTCATATCAGTGTGATAAGTGGGAGGTATAGCAGTGGGGTGGTTAGCTAGATTTCCCTGAAGATTGTCAGCCCAGCTTTGAATATGGGGCTCACTTGAAGCCGAGCACAGACCATTTCATCAAGAAGCAGGTGAGAGAAAATATCATCTTTGAAGTTGCGGGGTTTGATTATCATATAACAAAAATCATCTTTGAAACAGGAAAAGTTTATATCCTCTCCATACAAAGCCTTGCAACACCATAGGGACTCAATCAATATTTATTGAATACATGTCATTGTCACTCTAGGATCAAGAGACAGAGAGGTCTTGTGAGCATCTAGGTTCTGTCTAGTTTAGGATATCCCCTGATCTTTCAATGCCCTACCCATTAAGTACCAACTAGGGGTTCAACCAGAATTAGAATACAGTCAATCTCTGGCCATGTTCTGACAGTACTTCTGAGGAAGGAGTTCAGGCTATGTAATAAATATGAGAGAGAGAAAGGGAGGGTGAGGAAAAAAAAAAAGCAATCTGTAAAAGATTTGAAGGAGTTGTTTACATTCAGGATCCTCTCGCCTCTTCACACTCTGACTTTCTTGCGTGCCGCTGGGAAACGGCAAGGGAAAGAAAGAACTAGATGCCTCTGCAATTCCTGATTACTCCTCAGAATTGAAGGTGCAGTAGAGAACGGAGACCTGTGTCCCTATCAGTCAGAAGTTGAGGAGAAACAGGATTGAAGGAGTGAGAAGCAGCTATCCTCACGCCCCCTGTGGCAGCCGTCAACCAATAGAAAGAAGATGTGGGTGGACAATAGCCACACAAATGTGGCCTATATGGCCATGGTTTGTTCTTTAGATGTTTGAAATCATGTGTGATCTCTTCAGTCAGACGTACTTTCTATTCTTTCATATCCCCTACAGGACCAATAACACATGGGAACACTTTTTAAATAGTTTTTAATTTTTTAAATTGAAGTATAGTTGACACACAATATTATATTAGTTTCAGGTATACAACATGATGACTGTAAATTTATATACCTTACGATGTGATCACCATGATAAGTCTAGTAACCATCTGTCATCATACAAAGTTATTATGATATTATCTACTATATTCCCTGTGCTGTACATTACATCCCCATGACTTATTTATTTTGTAACTGGATATTTGTACCACTTATTCCTCTTCACTTTTTTCATTCATTCCCCCACCCCCACTACCACCCCACACACACACTTATCCCCTCTGGCAACTATCAGTTTGTTTTCTATATCTGTGAGTCTGTTTCTGTTTTGTTTAGTTTGTTCATTTGTTTTGCTTTTTTAGATTCCAGCATATAAGTGAAATCATACACTATTTGTCTTTGACTTATTTCATTTGGATAATACCCTCTGGGCCCATCTATGTTGTTGCAAATGGCAAGATCTCATCGTTTTTGATTGCTGAATAATATTCCGTTGCATATATGTACCACATTGTCTTTTTGAGACTCATCTTCTCTCCCTATGTGCTCACATGAAGAGAAAAAATTAAGAAGATATGGGGCCAGCCAAGTGACGCGGTGGTTAAGCACTGGCTTGGGAAGCCAGCAGCCCGGTTCGGGTCCCACATATGAGGGCCAGTGACACTGCCCTCAAAAAATAAATAAATAAATAAAATTAAGACGATAATAACTTTGTATTTCCCTTTTCTTTTTCAATGTATGACTTAAAATAAAGACCATACTTGAGCTCCCCCATTGTGATACATTTAACAATTGTGTGTATAAACCCTGCCACTTTGTTCTTCTCACATGGCATAGGCACCCAGTCCTCTCAACATGTCCACCAAATGATGCTCTCAGGCAGCAGGATGGCTGACACATGGCTAGCTTTCACTAAAAGACTCGGATGGGAGCCCTACGTCATCAATTAGTAGTAATTAGCAGGGATGACATTTGACTACAGCTAATGGCCCAAGGTCTCCAGGACTCAGTGACTCACCCTGACCTCTACCCTCTAACAAGCCTGTGTTTGTGTTTGATGGCAATATTTCTACACCTCATTCAGATAGCACATTGTATTGTCATCCTGTGTGTTTTAATAGCACACTGGGTTGTGTTCCAAACCACTGGTGGTCTTCTCCTTCCCTAGCATTGTATATCTTACTGTGATTTAATTTAGCTGAGAACCACTGGCTACAGGCTTGGCCCTGGGGGTGGCCCATCCAACCCCTTAAACCTAAGGGAGATTTTAGTCAAGGCTGCAAGCCATAAGCAAACCAGTCAGGGGAAGCCTACTCTTTCCACTGCTATAGGATCAGGGAGTGACGCATCAGCAGCAGCCTGAAGGAGTGCAGTTCTGTTATGTGCTGAGCCTCTGAAGTATCGCAGGAGTTCAGGACAAGTCATCCCAAGATGTGCCTCTGTGGTATGTGGTTTGTTTTGAGCTAAGGGCAATTTTATCTTCAGGCTCTAGAGAAACTTCTGCCCCTCCCTAACTACCTAGAAGGTACTGAACTAGGGAGGCCTTGTCTATAATAAGAGATTATCAGAGATAACCTCTTTTGACCTATCTGTTGGGCAGGACATACATACATATGTATGGGAACACTGCATACATGAAAGAGTCAGAGACCCCACATGCACAAGAGGTTCCTTCATGTATGCAGGATTCCCATGCATATGTATGTATTAAATTTGGGTATTTTCTATTGCTAATCTGTCTCATGTCTATTTGATTATTAGACCAGCGAGAAAAACCTTGAGGGTAGAGGAAAGTTTGCTTCTCCTCTAATGGTGTATCCAGCAGGTCAACCAATAGGTCACTCCATTCCATTAGCTGAGCAATATAAGTTTGGCATCAGGACACAAGGTTCAGATTGCAACTAATGATGTTCTTTCTTATTCCCTTCGGACTGGAGAATATTATTATCTCGAGGTAGAATCCTTTCTCTACTTGCTCTTTGTTCTATTAATATAAGATTTCAGTCTACTGCTGTGGTGTGTAAACACTTTTTACCTCAACTCAGAGAAAGAAGTGCATTATTCATGGCAACTCAGCGTGCATATACACAAAACAAATTTTCAGAACTGCGTTACAATTTCATTCTATTTCTCCTCCTTCTCCTTTTTCTTTTTAGTATTGGTGAAGACCACTTAATTACTTTTGTGACTTGCAAATGGATCACCACTCATGTCTTGAAAAGCACTAATTAAATATATACTTGGACTAAATTTGTTTTCATTGCCTTCTAAATTGTACTATTTCTTCTGAAAAATTCTACACTTTTCAATTATTTAAAAATAATTTAGTTTGTCAATTATTTATATATACCTTTAAAAATTCCTTGAACAATCCTCAAAACACCTCAATATTTTATTTCATCTATGCTATTTCATTTCTTTTTTCTGCCTAAATGCCATGACTGTATAGGCAACACTCTGAACATATATACATCAAAATACTAACAGATGGTTTTGGGATGATGAAATTACAAGTAACTTTTTTAAAGTCTGGATTTTCTAATACCTACATATTATTTGTATAAAGACAGTGCAAATATTTAAAATGAACATTGCTATATAATTAAGAGATTAGCTGCTAGAGCTTTTAAAAATGCTAGTAAATTCTTCACAGTCTTGTTAATATTTTACTTACTTTTATTAACTCATTCAAAAAGAAGTTTGCAAATGGAATCCAATTAACAGCCTTTGAATGATATCACTGTTTTGTAGTACTTGTTTCCTTTACCATCCTTTTCTTCTTGTCTTTCAATTCTCTTAAAATATTTATGTAAATTTTTTTATCAGTTTTCTAGTGTCAATCATTGAGAATGAGTTCTTTAGCTAACCAGCAAATGGTAGAAAACTATTGCTCATAACTTTTGTATGTAGATAACAGATCATTTCCATCTTCCCTGGGGATTCATAACTCAGCAAATTTGTCCAACTTCGAAAGTAATAAATTGTGTTTGTGTTTATTCGTTGTCCTATCTAGACTAATTCATGGACTATCAGTTGGAGATTAGCGGTAATGTTTTTGTAATTGGGTACAATCTATGTGGACTTTGTATTCTACTTAACTGTTATTCATTTCAATTTAGGTAACAGATGGTTATTACATGTACATTTCTTTATAGTTTGAGGAAATAACATTCACTCAGGGCCTAAAATGAAGGCATGAACTACAGCCTCTGGAGTATTAAGTTAAATTGCCAGCCCACAAACATAACCACTTTATATCATTTCTGACTCTGCCTCGGAGACTTCCTAGAGGAGCAAGAATATGGACCTAGGAAAGAAACAATAGGGTAATGCAAGTAATACCTTTCAAAGCTGGTGCGCCAAGTCTTCCTTCGTCCACTCCCTTTTCATGTTGAGCACACTCTTGTTACCTTTTAACCCTTCAAAGCTCTCTATCCTCAAGTCCTGGTTGCAAAGGCAATTCATTGAACCTGCAGAGAACTGGCCAACCAAAATCATCTTATGCCCCATCTTTGCCAACCTTGGAATTTAGCAATTGAAATTTAATTAAACTAAATAATCAACTAATTAGTAATGGGGGTGGAATGTGAATGAAGCTCTCCCCAGGTAGAATGTTTCACTAGGCAGAATTCTCCACTTCCTTATTAGACTCCATCTTTGGAATGGCTCCTCTCTGTGGCTAGACATGCAGCACCATCATGCTGTGTCCTGTGCTTCCTCTCTGTGTATATATTTCTCCTTGGTTTCAAGCTTTCAGGACTAATTCCTCTTTCAAGTATATTTATCTGTCCAGTTTCCAGTATTCAGCTTATGTGAAGCAGATCTTGGGGTCTGAGTTGACCACACACTTATGAGCTATAAGTGTGATGTGGCAGCTGTAAAAGTTCCATAGGAGTATACCATGCTTGGGTCTTATGTGGTTATCCTCTCTGTGTACAAATTCTTAAGGCTGAATGGTCCTCCTCACAACTAAACTGACTTTAGAGGGGGCCTGACAATCAAAGCTGGATTGTAGTAGGCAAGCAAGGGTGCCCAAAAGAATCAAGAGAAAGACTACAGTGACTGGCAAATTCTAAAGGCTTCCCTTCTGTCCATTTCCTAAATCCTCCAAATCACTCCACACCTTGAACCCTTTCATACTTTGAGTCTTTCCACATGTGCCCTGGATCCCTTCTCTTCTCTCTCTCTCTTTTTTTTTTTTTGAGAGCAGTGTCATTGGCCCTCATATGTGGGACTGAACCGGGACCGCTGGCTTCCCAAGCCAGCGCTTAACCACTGCGCCACTCGGCCGGCCCCTTTTCTCTCTTACTTAACACATCTCACCAGAAATTCTCCCTTCTCTCCTATATCAATGTTTTCTTCTCTACTGAATAATTTTCATTAACAAATAGGCTGTCATATCTCCCATATTTAAAAACCCTCTCTTAATCTCACTTCTTCCTCCAAACATTGCCCTAATTTTCTCTTCTTCACAAGAAAGCTCCTTAAAGGATAAACTCACCGTCTCCGATTTCCCTAGAACCCAGTTCCATCAGGTTTCATCCCCACCACTTCACTGAAACTACTTTTCTCAATGTCACCAATGATCTGTACATTTCTAAATCCAATGGTTATTTCTCACTTTTCACCTTACATGCTCCATCACTAGCATTTAAAACAGCTGATCATCTGAAATACTTGCCCCTTTTAGCTGTTTTTCCCCTTGTGCTTCTTCTCAATCTCCTTTGTTGCTTTCTTCTTATCTCCCTGGTCTCTAAATGTTGGAGAGTCCAAGGCTGCAAACTTGGTCCTCTCTTGCCATCTTCACTCAGTCCGTAGGTGATCTCAGCTGGTCTCATTGCTTTAAACATCAGCTATATGCCAAAGATTCCTACTTCTATGTCTCCTTCTCAGACCTCCACTCTGAACTCCAGACCTGTGCATCTCTTGCCTACATATCTCAAATTTGACACCTCTGAATGAGCTCCCGATATTCCCCCTGAACTAGCTGCTCCTGCAGTCTTCTTTCTGGGCTAGTGGTGACATCATACGTCCAATTATTCAGGCCAACAACCTTGAGGTCAGTCTGATGTCTTACTTCTCTCACACCTCAGATCTGATCTACCAACAAAGTCCATCAATTCTACATTCAAAATATGTCCTAAATTTGATTATCCCTGGTCACATCCTAGTCCTAAGTCATCATTTCTGGCCTGAATTATTGCAATCATTTTTTAATTGTTTCTTTCTGCTCTTGCTCCTATATAGTGTTTTTTTTTTTTTTTAGCTGAGCCATCCTGCCACCTGTTGGCAGCTCAGCAGCAGCTCAGCTCGGGCTGGGCATCGAACTGCTGTTGCTCAAAGCTCAGCTCACATTCTTGAGCAAGCTCTTAACCAACTGAGCCACTCAGCCAGCTCTATAGTCACTTTTTTACCCAGCAGCCAGAGACCCTATTAAAGCATAGGTCAGATGAGATTACTCCACTGAGAAACTTCCAATAGCTCCCATCTCACGTGGAATAGGGGCCAAGGTGCTGACCATGACTTGCATGACAATAATTAGGATGACTCCCATGACAGTAAACTCTCTGAACTCATCTCCTGTTATGTTCCGCCCTCTTCTTCTCCACCTCTTCCTCTCCACTCCAGCTGTGCTATCACCTTTCTGTTCTTTGAACACTAGAGTCATGGTCTTACCTGAGTGCCTTTGTACTTGCTGTTCCTTCTGTCTATTCTCCTCCTCCAAATAGTTACACAGTTCACTCCTTACTTCCTTAAGGTCGTTATGCTCAAAAGTCACCTTCTCAGTGAGATCTTGGCCATCCTACCTAAAATCTTATACAATTCACCCTCCCTGACCCTGCTGTATAACATTTGCTGTCCCCCTTTACTCCTTTTGTTTGTTTGTTTCCTCTTTGGCACAATTCATCCTAATTTACTTATTTGTTATGTTCATTGTCTCCCATACTGGAATGCATGATCCATGAAGGCAGGGATTTTTGTTCACTTTAGTCTCTGCTGTCACAAATATCTTGAACACTGCCTGAGGGAGGGGACTCGATAAGTATCTGTTGAATGAATAAATGAAGCTTGTACAAAAGAGAAGTGTAAGTATAAAAAAAATTTTAATGTGTTGCCCCATTCAGATTTTTGCAACATAATGAAAAACTTTAAAGAGAGTGAATGGTGAAATTTAAAGTACTCTAAAGGCCAATGGAAGACTTCTTTTAGAATAAGGGACTCCCTCAAATAATGCACCATTGCCCTAGTTAATAAAACACATATTATATGCTTAACCCTCCGTTGGGCGCAACTGATCTCACAGATTCATTGCACACACATTTTCAAGTATCTAACAGTTAACTTAAGTATCATGACTCATCGTTTCCATATCTTCCCCCTCTACTGTAAGCTATTGCCAGTTGTGTTTGTGACTTAGTATAGTAAAGGCGTATTTCATAGCGGCATCTTTGTGTGCAATGAATCTGTGAGATCAGTTGTGCCTGAGGGAGGGTTAAAATGATGAAGAACAATTACTTGTTATTTTTCAAATTCCTATTGTGTGCTCAGTACTGATTATTGCCTATTCTGCCTCTTTAATAGAAGCCCAAGACAGCAAATCTCTATTAGTCTGGTTAGGGAGGTAGTGGGACATTATGGAAAAAGCTGTTTACTAGATATATGATCTTAACCAAATTACTTAAGGTCTCTATGCATTAGTTTCCTATGAAATAGGCGTATGAAAGATGGGCAGAATATGCCACCCAGAGTAGGCTACTTTGGCATAAAGGTTATTTACAGCCAAAGAGCTGAAAAACAGCAGAGGCCAGAGGGGACATTCTAATCTCCCCCTTTCTTCTGGAAAACAAGAGATAATTCCCATTTGAAAATGCCCTTCTTGTACCAGAAGGAAAGTAGCATTCTTATCATCAAGTACAAGAAGCTGAGACCAAAAGAATTCTGTACAAACAGACCTTGTTAAAACAATTCTCTTCCTTTAGTCTCCCCATGTATTGGGTTGTTGGAAAAGTCATGACATATTTTTTCTATGTTTTTCGTTGCAAAAATGTGTCGTGACTTTTCCGACAACCCAATAGTTACATCTCCACAATTGCCCTCTTTGTGCATCTTAATATAAAAGAATTACGTTTCCCTATTTCTTTGGATCTTCATTTCTTTATGAGGGCTCCTGTGTCACATAAAACTCTAGGAGCACAGAGGTAAAATCTTGCCTCCCTAGTCATAATAGGAGTGCCTCCCTCAGAGAATTGTGGCACTCAGTATTAGTCCAAAGAAAGGACTTGCTCTTCAGCTATGAAGAGTGCAGAGAGCTGAAGATCTCCAGCTCCAGTGCCTTTGTGTCCTGCCACATCATTTGAGACGAGATCAGGCTCTTCCTGCACAGAGTCCAGCCAGTGACCAAACAGACCAAATAGCAGAGTGCTAGAGCCTCGCCATTTCTGTACAATACCCAACTTTCTTGTGTCCACCCCATTCCCAGCCCCTGCTGAGTTGGCCTAGAACTTATCAGCTCTCTCCTTGCCAGTTCATTCTGTTTGTTTGTTTTTAAACTGAGCCACCCTGCCACCTGTTGGCAGCTTAGTGGCAGCTCAGCTCGGGCTGCATCAAACTGCTGTTGCTCAGAGCTCAGCTCACACTCTTGAGCAAGGTCTTAACCAGCTGAGCCACTCAGCTGGCCCTTATTCTTTTTTTTTTTTAATAGTTCATAGATGTTACTTCCCAATAAACCAGCATCTGCCTATCAGAAAACCCCAACAGGGCCGGCTGAATGGTGCATTGGTTAAGAGCTGGCTTGGGACGCCAGCGGACCCAGTTCGGATCCCACATATGAAGGCCAGTGACACTGCCCTCTACAGCTAACAACAGCTCCACCTGGACCTGGGCTGCATGAATCCCTGGGACGGCGTAGCTGCCGCCCCTGCTGCAGTGGGCTGCCATAGGCTACAGTGAGCGGCCGGCAGCCAGCATGAGCTGCCAAGAGCCGCTGTGAGCAGCCGTCCAGAGGATGGCGACCAATCTTCCTCACACGAGAAGAGCACAATGATGATACCAACATGGGCCAGTGAAGCGATGTCCTCCACAACTAGACTGAAGAACAAAAGGACAGCAACTTGTCTGTTCCCCTTCCCCAGTTCTCCAATGCTGTTCCCTTTCCCCAATTCCCCAATAAAAATCTTTTAAAAAAAAGAAAAGAAAACCCCAACAGACACAGTTATTCTGTAGATTAAATAAAATAAAATATCTAGCAGAGTGCTTACTCCAGAGTTTGGTTTTCATTAAAGTTCATTTTGCAGACTTACCACTGATGCAATCATGGAAATGTAAATAATCCCAAACAGTGAATAATCTGGGAAACTACTGAGATTTAGGTCGAGGGTCCTGACTACACACATTAACATTAGGTTAGTTGCCTTCTCTCAGCACGCCAGCACATTGGAAGGGCTCAGAGGATATATTGAAAGGAAAATGTAAAATGAAAACGCCAAAATATCTCTAAAATCTCCTCCTGGTAATTTGATTGACTACTTTGATGTTTAATTCTGAAATTCTGACAAGCATTAGCAAATTGCCCGGACAATTTTCCAATGCTTAAAGGAGGAATGCCTTATTTGGGATTTAGCAGTGATGTGGCCATTGTATACACACCCATTAAGAGAAATGTAGCCTTTAATCAATAAATGGGAACCTCTCCACTAGTGTTCATGGAGGAGACAGCCCAGATGACTAACGGCCAATTGCATAAATGATTAAGCAGAGCACAGCGGGAAATAAGAGTCTAGAAGTAGCTGATACCTAGTACCATAGCCACATAGAATTTTTTGGGACCTGGCACCTTCTGGACCCCAGAAGTGATAGCAAATTGAAGCGCTCCTTGAGGAATCTCGGGTTTAACCAGTTAGAACTGGTTTGCTCTTGCAAATTTCCACAGAGGATGGGAGAAGTAGGCAGAAATCAACTGGCTATGTTTTGTGGTGAAAGTTTCTACTGGGAAATTGAGTGCTTTGGGTTCCTACCAGCTTCAGTAGGACGGTTAGTTAAATCACTATCCTGCTAGCTGGCATTTAGACAGTGGACGCCTTTCATCAACAAAATAGTTTCAAAAATGTTTAGATGGAAGCAGAGTTTATACGCTCTTTGCCCTGTTCTCTAAATGGTGCCCTACTCCAGGGTCATTAACCTTTCACAACAACAGACTGGATCAGCTTCAGAGGAACTTGCATTAGCTGCCTAATATCTTTCCGAGCTGATCAGAAGTCAATGACTTTTTGCACCTCAGTCCCTATAGTATTGAAGGGGTTCCACTCATAATAGCTGACTCAGGAAACCCAGGGGAGTTTCCCAGGGATGAAAGGGCATGATTCGTTTCCCAGGAGCACAAGTAGGAAATAGACATGTGACTTCTATTAGTTACATGTTGCTGATTTGTATTTATTATACCTCAGAGTAAGTAAGAGGATATGCAGGGTACTCTGGTGGTCTCCCTGAAATGGTTTTGATCTATAAAGACTTCTTGTCTTAATATGAAACAGGATTGTGTTAAACTCATTTTTCAAAAAGACTGTTATGAAAAGCAGTTAATACTAAAATGGTACACCAGATATAATTTGCCGCCATGTCTCTTGTTGTGAGAGATAAGTTTAAATGGCTGAGTCACAGTTGGCACAGTTTCTGACCAGGATGTTTCATGGCCAGTTGCATAAATGATTAAGCAGAGAAAGGTAGAAACTATCCTATTGTGTCAGTTTCCTATTGCTACTATAACAAATTACTACAAACTTCACAAATTTATTATTTATAGTTCTGGCATTGGAAAATGGGCCCCACAAGGTAAAATCAAGGGGTCAGTGGGGCGTCGTGGCTCCTGGGGGCAGTAGAGGGGAAACTGTTTCCTTGGTTTTTCTACCTGCTAAAGGCTTACTGCATGCCTTGGCTCATAGCCCCCAGGCGGCAACCCCATCACTCCAGGCAGCCTCTGCTTCTCTTGTCAAATCTCCTTCTCTGACTCTCCTGCCGCCTTCTTTCCCTTGTAAGGAACCTTGTGACTGCATTGGGCCCACCAGCTAATCCAGGATAATCTCCTGCATTGCAAGATCCTTAGTTTAATCACATCTGAAAAGTCCCCTTGCCACATAAGGTAACAGATTCACAGGTTCCAGGAAAAAGAACCTGGACATCTTTGGGGAACCATTGTTCTGCCTATCACACCTATTAAGGGAATTGCTGCTTTTCCCTCTCAATATTAGAGTCGTTTGCCATAGGAAGACAAAATGGCAATGTAGACTTACTTGGTCCTTCAGAGACTAAGAATCCCATCTTCCATTGTCAAATGCAATTTCTGTTACTCAGGCAATGGCCATTTTAAAAGGCTATAAGGAGAATGGCACCTCCTGGTTGAACAGATGGCCTCTCAGCACAACTTTGAGATAGGTACAATAACAATTTCATAGCTGGCGGGGTGGAGGAGGCAGTGGGGGCTGTTGGAAGGGTAAGGTAACGTCCACGTAGAATTCTCAGCCTTACTGTCTCCTGAGTTTCTATGTTTGCAAACCCCCCCAGGGAGAAGTCAGCCAGCCTTGAAAATCAAGAACCTCCTCTTCCTTAACTACCGTCCACACCCTGAGATGGGACAGGGACTTAGAGAGATGTAACAAAATAGAAGGAGCATGAGCTCTGGAGTCAGAAAGACTGGGGTTCCAGTTTCGAGTCACTTAGAGCACATTTCCTAATCTCCCTGAGCCTTACTATCCTCATCTGTACAATGAAAATAGTATCTATTGTCAGAGGGCTGCTGTAAAGATCAGAAACAATGCATGTAGAGCTTATGGTACACTGGTTGTCTCATGGTAGGCATTCAAAACTAGTAAGTGCTATTATTATTATTATTATTATTATTATTATTATTATTACTACTACTACTACTTAGTAGTAGTACAGGAAGTAGAGGATTGGAGTCAACAAGTCTGCCAGGAAAATTTTAACTGGTTGGTATTTGTCACATTGTTACAACCACTAGACATTTGACCAAGCCAGGTCAGAAAACGTGAGGGCAAGAATGATGAACAAAAACAGCTCTCTCTTTCCCACTCGCTGTGCTCTCCCTACCACCCCTCTGAATGAAGTCTTGAAAGTATCTTCTTAGGCTTTAAGGAAAAGAACTGTACACAGCAACACCCTCGGCCTTGAAGATATTACAATTCAGCCTGAAGAGAAGCAATTTAGTTCTTCCGATAACTGGCTGAATTACTCTGATTTTATTCTCTTCCAGCAAATGTTGAGGTTTGAAGAGGCCCTATCTTCCTCCCTCTAGTGCTCAGGTAATGTGAGACATGTAGATAGAGATCAAAATATCACTGGCAGTACTGTGGGAGATCATTACTTTAGATCTATAGCTGTGTGGGCGTACCATCAATTCACCCCAAAGAGATGGAGTTACTGGCATAGCTGGACAAGTCAAGGACTCCCTCCCCAAAGAGCTGGCCCTTTATTCTTGTCTGGCCAAAACCAGATTAGAGTGCCTGCATCCTAGGGACATGCTTGCTCCAAAATCAAATAACCCCAAAGAAACTGGCTGACCATGCTTAGTTTTTTCCTCCAAATTCACCAATCAGAAGGACCTTCTGCTCCCATGAGCAAGAATGAGTGAGGAATGGGCTGGGAGAATTCCTCTAGCAGGAATTCCTTTCTCTATATCAAAACCCGAGATGCAGATCACTTGATCTGGAGGAAGCCAGCTGCCAAGGTGCCCTAGGGAAATTTCCTTTCGGTGAGGAGCTGAGGACCGTGCCAACAGCCAGCACTAACTTGCCAGGCTTATGTGTGAGGCACTTTGGAAGTGGATCGTAACCTCAGTCAAGCCTTCAAATCCTGGAACTTGTTGTGAATGACAGGGCTTGTCAATTAGATCAGATCCCCATTTGATGACCAGCCAATCAATGAAACAGATACCTGTACTGTTGAAAACGGAGGAAGGTGGTACAATCGATGTGTTGGGCAGCAAAAATGAGGTGTCTCCTAAGAAGGACACTTGCTACGTGACCCCACAACTTGAGTCTACAGACAAGGATGCAGTCTCAGTTAGAAAGCTATAATTTGTTCCCACCACATCCTAACAACCAGAGTTTAGTTTTCTCTAGCCTTTAATTTTCTCTTTCCCATTCCTTTATGTGTCTGTGTCCATGTATATTGCATTGGTTTTGTTTTTTAATTTCTGTGTTTTTTACTAAATGGCCAGTGATTTTTTTTTTTTTTGAGGGCTGTGTCACTGGCCCTCACATGTGGGATTCGAACCGGGGCCGCTGGCTTCCCAAGCCAGCTCTTAACCACCACGCCACTCGGCTGGCCCGGCCAGTGATATTTTTTGATCAGCATCAAATGGAGATGGTTTGGGAGAAAGCTGCTTTTGTTAAAATACCCCCTTTCTCCATTAATGGAATGCTACTTCAATTTTTATCTCTAAATTCTTTATATTTTTTAATAAAATTTTTAATATGGATTTATTTTTTATATTTATGTATTTTTATTGGGGATTATTGGGGAACAGTGTGTTTCTCCAGGACCCATCAGCTTCAAGTCAAGTAGTTGTTTCAATCTAGTTGTGGAGGGTACACCTCAGTGGCCCATGAGGGAATCGAACCAGCAACCTTGGTATTATGAGCACTGCGCTCTAACCAACTGAACTGACCATCCCTAAATTCTTTAGATTTTTAATAAAGGATGTGAGGGGTGTAGGATGAGCTTTGACTCCTGCAGGACTACAGGGCTTTAAGTCCCAAAGATGAAAACTTAGAGTAGAAATAATACTAACAAATTATGCCATTTCTTGTGATTTGAGTTAATGCGTGTCAGTTTCCTAGGCAATGAACCGATCATCCTCAAGACACTGATAGCCAAGATCCACATAATGTTGAATCTCTAGGCCTAGAAACAAACCGAAAGCAAACAACAACAACAAATTCAACTTCGAGAAAGTACCACAACTCTGGAGGTCTCCTAACATTATAAGTGAAGGGACCCTGTATGAAACAGAGAAATGGTCAAAGGCAACACAGGACATAAAAGGAAGATGACAAATAATGACAGAAGAAGATGAGTAAGGAAATACCTCCTAACTGACTATATGCCACATCCAGACATATGTTCCTGGCATCATTTCTGAAAAAATAAAAAATCTGATTATGCAAACCAGCCACAGAGCACCATTGTTATTTGGCAGGAATGTCATCAGTTAGCTCAGGTTGGATGAGGTTGTTCTAAACCTTTGAGAGCTACAGCGTTTATAGATCACCAGTAATTCTATCAAGCCCCCCCCCAAAAAAGGGGGATTTGACTAGAAAACATTAACTAATGGCTTAAAATGCACTTTCATATTTTCCACACTTCCATTCCAAAGGAAGAATTGCTGCAGAACCATGGGGAAGAAAGAAACTTTCCTCTACCCTTCTTGGTTCTTTGGCTGGTCTAATAATCAAATTGACATGAGAGAGTCAGAGACCTCACATACATATGAAGTTCAGAAACAGTTATAATGAGGTGCAAGTGGCACTCTGAGCTAAGGATGACGTAAGGTGCCTTGGGGCGTCAGAGGGGAGAAAGGTCATTTGCAGAATTATAAGAACATATGTTCAGTAATTAGAAATTTGCCCTGCCCTATAGATAGGTCATAAAAAGTTATCTTTGGTAATAATTCTTATGGGCAAGACCCCAAATTTAAATTTTTTAAGGGAGAGGTGAAAGTTTCTTGTGAGCCTGCAGGACCTCGACTGCTTTTAATTCAAAAGGATTCACACACCAAAGTGGCTCACCTTGGGACGCCTGTTCTGAACACCTTCAGGACCAATAATAACAATCAATCTTGGGTGTCATAGTCGACTTTTATGAAACCCAGAAAAGGTTGGTTTCTATCAATAGAAGCACACTCTGATAACACCTATCCTGTATTTCATCCAATTCCTCCTGAATTTGTACACACAGTAAAAGCAACTCACCTTAGTGCAGTTCAGGGAGACACCATTACATCTTGTTTATAGAGTCTTCAAGCCTCACTGTAGGATGATAGGCTGAGTGGTCATTTGCATGAGTTAGAGTTCCCCACATGCAAATCCACACCAGTGAATGGGAATTCGCAGTGTCTACCTTTCCTCATAAAGTGTCATGAATGTAAATGTGATGATTTCCTATATTTCCCCTGTGTCAAGTCAGAGCTAGTCCATGTCAACGACTTGAGTTCCTCCCTTCATGAAAGAGAAAAACAAGACCCTGCAGCTTTTCCTAGTGGTTCCTGGTTCACACAGAGAAGATATTTTCATATTCAGCCGTACAGTTTGGGGATGCCCAGAGCAGCTTCAATCACAGGTGGGGCTTCACTAACGAGATGCACCACTCGCAGCCCAGCAATCCGAGAATTCGGGCCTTTCAGAACAAATACCACAACCCCTCTGTTAATTATGAGAGTGGATTCCAGCACCTCACTCAGTTGTTAACTTTGTTACCAGAGGAAGGAAGACTGTTGAAGGGGCAAGGGTGCCCTCTAGGATGTGAATCTCCTGGCCCCACTGGGTGGTGTACATGCACACCCCTTCAAGAGAGGTGACTCTTAGGCCCTCTGCATCCCTTCGGGTAGAACAGGGTTCTAGCTTCTGGGGAGGCCCTGCCTTTCACACAGGCTCCGTGCCACCTCTTTAGATGGAGTAGAAGAAAGGAAACAATTTCCTCCTGTTCACAAAAGAATGCTCAAACCTGTAGAAAGCTTTATAAGACTTATTGAGCCAAAGTTTGGAAGACATGTCCAAAAGCAAAATCTCAACGGATTGAGAAAATGCTCTGCAAAGTGGCAGTTTTGCAGCTTATTTTATTCATTTAGAACTAAAGGAGAAAACATAAGGAGGGTTATGTGAAATCTATTAGTGGTAGATTAGGGAGGCAGGAGAAGGCAGAGCAGGGAAAGATCTAGGATTGAATAAAATATAAAATGGAGAAACACATACTTCTTTTACATTGGTAGGTGCAGGGTAGTTAGCATTTAACATTTACAGCACCCAGAGATGGTATGCAGGCAACAAGATAACACCGAGAAGCTCCATGGTCTTGTGCTCCAGGGCCTGCCGATGTGCCTTTGGGGGGTCTGGGAAGTTACTGACATTTCAAAGATATGTTATCCTAGATACAAAAGAACAATGGACAGGGTTCACTTAAGGTAAAGACTGACCTTTGCTAAGGAACTAACAGGCCTGGGACGTGACTACCCACCATGACCAGCCCCTTAGGAATCTGTGATCAGACCATCCTATGTGGTTACTTTTGGTCACTGAGCTTGCAGGGACTGCCAAGTAGCCCCCAAAGCTTGTCAGGACTACTGTGTTGCCCGTTTTTGTTCACACTCCCCCCACCCTTTCTGTCTCTCTCTCTCTCCTCTTTACCTCCTCTTCTTCACACACACACACACACACACACACACACACACACACACAGTGATGTTATGATACATTAAGAAATACATATATTTGCTCCTCATCCTCAGTTCCTGGCACAGAGCTTTTAAAACTCTTGTAACTTCCTGAGGGGCAGGGGTGAGAGGAGTGTCTTTTGTTATTCATCAAAAGCCCTTGTCATCATACCTGAGTTTATGCTAACGAGATGAGTCTTGAAGGATGGGGGCTGGTTGCCAGAGGAACCAACCATTTGATTAAAAGGTTGGAACTTTTAGCTATACCCCTTGACCTCCAGGAAGGAAAGAAGAAATAGAGATTGAGTTAATCACCAACGGCCAATGATTTAATGTATCATGACTATATGGTGGAACCTTCATTAAAACCCTAAATGACTGGGTTCAGAGACCATCTGTCTCAAACAGATGGATGGTGAGGAATATTCTCTATGCATTCAGATGTCCTTCATTTCATAGAGTAATATATTCATATATTCATAGAGTAATATTCATATTTTTTTGTTTGTTTGTTTATTTGTTTTTACCTTTTCCCATTCCTTGGCATTCCTTTTTTGATTGTGTATTTCTTAAGTTGAATATCAAATTCATATATTAAAATCCAATTTAAAACTATATCCCTAATTAAGATGGTCAAAAACAACAATTTTTTCTTTATTTCCCTTTCCCTCCAACCATACATTACATCTCTAAGCAGAGAATTCTAAATTCTGCAAGGGTAGAGATTTTTGACTGTTTTATTTAATAAAACAATGTCCTCACACATGTAAAAATTTACAGATGAAAATTGATGTCATAAATTTAAATAGTTACAAAAGATGCATTTTCCAATATATGGTATGTATTGAGTTTTTAAAAATAAAACTGTCCCTTTACTGTTTTTTAAAGTAGCCAATGGAATCTGAATACCAAAGCAATTTGATAGTCACCAGTATCCATTTTTAAAATACATGAGAAAGCTCTTTGACAATCAGAAACTTTACATCATTCTTTTTGTTTTTCAACTTGTATTTCCATTCTTCCACAGAATTTTTTTTTTTTTTTTAAAGATTTTATTGGGGAATTGGCGGAGGGGAACAGCGTTGGGGAATCGGGGAAGGGGAACAGACAAGTTGCTGTCTTCTTGTTCTTCAGTCTAGTTGCGGAGGATGTTGCTTCACTGTTGGTATCGTCATTGCGCTCTTCCCGGATGAGGCAGATCTGTCGCTGGCCTCTGGATGTCGCTCATCGCGGCTATTGGCAGCTCACGCTTGGCTGCCAGCCGCTCACGCTGGCTGCGGGCCACTCACTGTAGCCTATGGCAGCCCACTGCAGCAGGGGCTGCAGCCCACACAGTCACCGGGGTTCGCACAGCCCAGCTCCAGGTGGAGCTGTTGTGAGCTGTAGAGGGCAGTGTCACTGGCCCTCATGTGGGATCCGAACCGGGGCCGCTGGCATCCCAAAACCAGCGCTTAACCAATGCGCCACTCGGCCGGCCCTCTTCCACAGAATTTGACTCTAATATATTTTGTGCTTGAAAGTTGTGGGAGCACACATAAAAAATTACTTTCCTCCCACCTTCTAAGTTTTTCTAGATGGATTAATAATCAAATTAACAGGGACGCATTATCAGGAAAAAATGCCCAAGATTTATCATTACAGATGAAGAAGCAGGAGTCTCATAGTATCTGAGGCCTGAAAGGTGGCAGGCAATTGAGGCTTATATGCCATTCTGGACAAATGAGAAGGGGGCCAAAGATCTCGGATTTCAAAGGGGAAATAGACAATTCACAGGTAGACAACATGTAGTAACCAAATTCATGTTGGGTCATCCAGAAACAATGGGACACAGGGAAACAGGCTTTGCCAGATTTCTCCCTGTCCATCACATATGTGCTAGTTCACATGTGCTAAAGTAAATATACTAAGGTTCCCTTCCTGAAGCAGGTTTTTCCATCTGAATTCCTGTAGGTGGAAGGAAGGTGGGCAGGGTGGGTATCAACATTTGTTTCTTAATAACCAGATCAAAATCAATATCCCAAAAGGCACATTTTGGGGTAACAAAACTTTGGTCTCCCTCAAAGTCTTATATTGGTAATTCTATCATGTTTCTCTGCAATTAAAATATGTGTAACTTGGAATTTTTAGAACAAATTTCTGTGACTGTAAGATCATAAAAATTACTTAGTTTTTGAAAATATATCCTGGATTTTATCATTATAATTGTTATTAATTCACAATTGACTAAAATATGTATAGTTCCAATTTTGATAAAATTGTGATAAAAGTAAAATGATATTGGAAGTGTATCTCTTGAGGAAATGAATGAGGCTGCTTTTTATTTCCCCTAATTCATGTCTTGGTGGAGGAATATTACTTATTACTAGAATAAGATAGTGTTCAATTCTATTCCATTTGGTTTTTATAGATATAAGCACTGAGAAACCTTATTCATATGGTTAAACAAAAATTTTAGCTTCCACTACCGAAAGTGTTTAAGAAAGGGTTTCTTGAGCCAAAACTGCTAGCCAAAAAAGACCAGTCTTAGGGCATGAAGTCCAAACTGCCAGCAGCATGGCTAGGTGAAAAAGGCATACATGCCCATCGTCTCAGAGTTTGCAAGCGTTTTTATACACCAGGTAGGGGAATGGGGAAATAAGGTGTAAACCATCTGAAAGAGTTGACATTAGCTATAGGCAAAGGGGTGGGAGAAAGTGAAGCAGGGCCAGCTCTGGGGTAGTTACAGAGTTCACAAAATGAATGTCTACTCTCGTGGATTGGCTGTGGGCAGCACTCTGGAAAGCCCATATGTAAACAAGAAGTGAAGGCTTCTGGAGTTTGATGATGCCTGGCTAAAATAATCTACTGAAACAGACACTTGGAAATTAATCCAAAGTTCCAACACATGGAAAGAATGTGAGCAGTCTTCAGTTAGCTGGCCTGTAGCCATTAACAAACTAACAGTTCTGTCTCTTTTTCTCACTCTCTGGCCACTGTAGTTTAATTTAGAGCACCTCAGAACTTTCCCCTTGTCAACACAAATATGTAAAAATATAATGAAAAGAAGTTTAAAAAAAAACAAAACAGTATCACTCAATTCTGTGAACTCCCAAGTTCTTTGCCAAAATTTACATTGTGAGCTATCATTGAAAGTTATTTTAAATTCTGTCTATCCATTTTGTTGAAAGCAAAGAATTCGAAACCACCTGGCTGACAAACGGATTTTTAAAACATGGTCCTTACACGTGTTCATTTTTTTCAAAACTGATACAAATATTTCAAACTGCCCTTTTGATTGCTGGTCCAGACAGAACCACTTCCCCCCAGTGATACACCATAAAATGATTCCATTTATAAAGTAAGGGATTCTTTTATAAAGTAGGAGAAGGGGGGTTTTGAAAGATGAGGAGGAAAAAGAGAACGTGACTCTCTTGGGCTCAGTATCAGGTAAAGGCATTTTCAAAAAGAGTTGATGGGAACTCATGTGCATCAAACTATCTATGCCCACATAGCCTTTGGAAGTCTTCTCATACTTGGGGTTGAGGTTGGTAAGCCCTTATAATTTCTCAAATATGTTAGTGGTTTATTTGATTAAATGTATTAGTGGTATATTTAAATAATTTCTTAATTTTTGTAGCCTTATCTTTATTTGTATGGTTATCTTCTTTCCATGGTCAGCAATCCTAGCTTTTGTTTCCTATTAAATATTTCTTTTTAAATAGCAATGTTTCTTTTAAAAATAATTTATTTATAGAAAAAGATAAATCAATTAGAAATTTAACTTATGGTTCAGATGGTACATATATATATGACAAAATGGTTAAGGTGGTATACAATTTTGATATAGTAAGAAATATACATTTTGGTCTTTGTCCCTGTTTCCTGACCAGAGCTCCTAAAACCTATGCCATTTTCTAAGCAACAAAGATACTAGGAGCATCATTTATTGTAATATTTGGTTTTTAAATCTGGTTCCTGACACAGAGCTCCTAATCCCTTGGAATTTCCTGGGTGATATTAGCATATTTTGTTCTAATGAAGCAGCCCTTGGTGGACTCAGATAGCTTCAGGATGGGGGCTGGTCACCAGAAGACCACACCATGATTAGAAGCTTGAAACTTTCAATTCCAACACCCATTTGGGGGAGCAGGGGAGAGGGGTGAAAACTGAGTTTAATAATCAATCATGTCTATGTGAAGAAGCCTTCATAAAAATCCCTAAATTACAGGGTTCAAAGATTTCCCAGTTGGTGAACACATCCGTGTGCTGGGAGGGTGGCACACCTCTAACTCCATGGGGACCTTACCTTATGCATCTCTTCATCTAGCTGTTCATCTGTATCCTTTATCTTATCCTTTATTATGGAATAAATCAGTGAAAGTGTTTCCCTGAGTTTTGTGAGCCATTTGAAACCAAGGAGGGGGTCTTGGGAACTCCTATTTATAACTGGTCAGTCAGAAATACAGGTGACAACCTGGAACTTGCCATTTGTGTCTGACATGGGGGCAGTCTTGTGGGACTGATCCCTTAATTTATGGGATCTGACACTAACTCCAGGTAGATAGCGTCAGGATGGAATTGAATGTATCTAGATATCCAGCTGGTGTCAGAGAATTGGTTGATGTGGGGGAAAGCTAATACATATGGTGTCAGAATATGTGTTGTATGAGTAAAGGAAGAAATGAGATTTTTTTCCTTTATAAATGATACCCAAACTACTGAAGCTTGAGAAATCTTAGCCTGTAATATCCCATTCAGCCCAAATACTGAGATTCTATGTTCTAGCAATAAGTAGCTACTTTGGTGTCCTAAAGATTACTCTAGCTTGTATCTATGAGAGAGTCAGCCCTACTTCTTGAATAGTGTGCAATTTATTTCACCTAAGGGAATGTAATGTCCCATTCAGCACTGATCTGACATTACGTAGAGTTGGCTACACTAGCCTGGATGGCTAGCATTTGTCTGCACAGCACCCCTCTCCTTTCCTCAGATCTATATCTCTTCCTTTTGAGTAATAATTCATCCCTTCACTCCCACTACGGTAGTTCTAGTTTGGGGCTGTGTCTTAGTTTGGGTTCTTCCAAAAGGAGATACTGAAACAAGGATTTGCGTACAAATAGTGTATTTGGGAGGTGATCTCAGATAGCACTGTGCAGGAGCAGGGAAGTGAGACAGGAAGGGGGGAAGTCAATCAAGGGTGCATGAACTTTGGGTGATGAGCACACAATGCAATATACAGATGATGTACTATAATAATGTACACTTGAAATTTATATAATCTTATTAACCAATGTCACCCCAATAAATTTAATTTTTAAAAAAAGGATTTACCTCAAGAGTGCATTATCTAGTGATCAAGGGTACAAACAAGTAGTAAATAAGCCAAAAAGATCTAATGCACAGTATAATGAATATAGACAATAATATTGTGCTATGATTATATAATGTGATAAATATTGCTATATGCCACTTGTGATCATATTATAATATATAAATATATCAGAGTAACACTCTGTACACCTTAAACTTACACAAGTTACATGTCAAATTATTTATTTATTTATTTATTTATTTATTTATTTATTTATTTATATTAGGGTGTTTTTCCAGAACCCATCAGCTCCAAGTCAAGTAGTTGTTTCAATCTAGTTGTAGAGGGTGCATCTCAGTGGCCCATGTGGGAATCGAACCGAAAACGTTGGTGGTTGTAAGTACTGTGCTCTAACCACTGAGCTAACCAGCCACCCCCAAATTTATCTTTTTCTTTTTTTTTTAAGATTTTATTGTGGAATTAGGGACAGCATTGGGGAATCAGGGAAGGGGAACAGACAAGTTGCTGTCCTTTTGTTCTTCAGTCTAGTTGTGGAGGATGTTGCTTCACTGGCCCATGTTAGTATTATCATTGCGCTCTTCCTGGGTGAGGTTGATTGGTTGCTGGTCATTGGATGGCAGCTCACGGCAGCTCACAGCAGCTCACAGCAGCTCATGCAGGCTGCCAGCTACTCACGGTAGCTCACAGCAGCCCACTCGGTGGACTCACAGCAGCCCAGCTCCAGGTCAAGCTGTTGTTCACCATCTTAGCTGTAGAGGGCGCAGCATTACTGGCCCTAATGTGGGATCCGAAACGGTACCCTGCTGCTCAGAGCTGGCATTCCAAGCCAACTCTTAACCAACACGCCACTCGTCTGGCCCCCAAATCTCTTTTTTTTAATGGACACTTTGTTTTTTTAAGTGCATTATCAAGTGGGTTGTCACTATGGATAACTGGGGCTCAAGCCCACTGGGGATCCTCTGAGAAACTGTGGGACATGCTTCAGAATTGTTCCACCAAGAGGTGAGAAGCTGGAGTATTTATCTTCTAAGGCCCAACTGTCATTTGTTGAAGGGTGCTCCAAGTGCATGAACTCTCTGCACTGTGGTCTGCTCTACACGCACGCCGAGCATTTGCCTGAACCAGAGACTGCTCTCAGGCGGAGAGACAGAGGGAGCTCTAGGTAGGTGAATGCAGCAACAAACTTCCAGTGACTTTCCAGGGTAAGCCTGAAGGGATAGGGGCATTGACAGCATCTGCTACAAGCTGCCAATCATAATCACAGCACCCCACTCTCTGCCAAGGAATAACTGGTCCAGACTGAGTATACAATAAAATATGGATTAATCCTAGTTATTCCATTAGATCTTTTTGAATCTGCACTGAGAGAAGTCAGGCAGATCCACCCTCCTTTTTTTTTTTTTTTTTTTTTTTTTTTTAGCTGAGCCATCCTGCCACCTTTTGGCAGCTCAGCGGCAACTCAGCTTGGGCTGGCATTGAACTGCTGTTGCTCAGAGCTCAGCTCACGTTCTTGAGCGAGCTCTTAACCAACTGAGCCACTCGGCCACCCCCTAGGCAGACCCTTTTTGATATAAAAAAAATGAGAGAAAAGAGTCTGGGACCTGCAGGTGACTAGATTTCCAGTCATATGGAAGAAGCTGAGTTCACAGAATGAGGCTGATGCAAAGAGAGAAGCGGAGATGAGAAATTAGGGAGAATCCCACCTGCACCAAAGTCTCTGGTTCTGAGAGTTACTGAGGCTCATTTTCCCCAGGCCTCAGCTTATATATACAAATTAACAAATTTCTTCTAGTAAAAAGCAAGTTCAAACTGGGTTTCCATAACTTGCAACCAAAAAAGTCTTGACCAATTTTGAACCACGACCTTTCCAAAAATATCGATCCTTCCAATCTGCCATATTTCCTACAACTCTTCCAAAAGAGAGACATTCACTTAAATAAAGACACTGCCCCTCAGGAACCCATAGCAATGTATAAATACCCCCAACACATTTAACTTCAAAAACCAAGAGGGAAAAAAATCAGGCAACCTACCAACGTTAGAAGAGCAAAACCAAGTTAGTTGGGTAATATATGAATTGGCAAATGGTTCTCAGAGCATCAATTAAATCTCTAACCCAAGGGATTTTATTATGCCCTTGTAAAACTTTCAGATGGACATTGTTAATTTAAAAACCAAGCACTGAGGATGGAAAATAAAAGTTGGACCATATAAAACTTACCACTGTGAAATAAAAAGAAGCAGCTCTATATATACTGATAATAAAAGAACTCCAGGATATATTATACTAGTTTTCATGTAAGGAAGAGGAATAATAAGAATATGTATTTATTTGCATAAACAAACACTGGGAGGACAAGAAACAAACTAATAAATTAATAAAAGTGGTTCCATAGGGGGAATTGCCTGGCTAGGGACAAGAGAAGCAACAAGGCTCTGTAGTATATATGCTTTGATTTTCATGTGTGTGTCTTACCTACTCAAAGTGAGTTTTAAAATATAAAAAAGTTGGGCCGGCCGAGTGGCGCATCTGTTAAGCGCTGGTTTTGGGATGCCAGCGGCCCCGGTTCGGATCCCACATGAGGACCAGTGACACTGCCCTCTACAGCTAACAACAGCTCCACCTGGAGCTGGGCTGTGCGAGCCCGGTGATGGTGTGGGCTGCAGCCCCTGCTGCAGTGGGCTGCCATAGGCTGCAGTGAATGGCCCGCAGCCAGCGTGAGCGGCTGGCAGCCAAGCGTGAGCTGCCAATAGCCGCGATGAGCGACATCCAGAGGCCAGCGACCGATCTGCCTCATCCGGGAAGAGCGCAATGACGATACCAACAGTGAAGCAACATCCTCCGCAACTAAACTGAAGAACAAGAAGACGGCAACTTGTCTGTTCCCCTTCCCCGATTCCCCAACGCTGTTCCCCTCCACCAATTCCCCAATAAAATCTTTAAAAAAAAAAAAAAATATATAAAAAAGTTTACCGGCTTTTCCCAAGAGCCAAAGTGGAGACAAAATTCCAAAGGTAAACCATTAACAAAACTAACCAACATTGACCTGGAAAAGACATTAGCATCTAACTAAAGGCTCAATAATAATCTACTCACATCCAAACTAAAGTCAAACGATTTTTAAAAATATATCTCATTTCAAAAGTGAAGGAGAAGGGCCGGCCGAGTGGCGCTGGTGGTTAAGCACTGGCTTGGGAAGCCAGCGGCCACGGTTCGGGTCCCACATGTGAGGGCCAGTGACACTGCCCTCCAAAAAAAAAAAAAAAAAAGTGAAGGAGAAGAATACATGATGTCAGAAAAGAATACATGAGGTATAAACTGACCTAAGCTCAGGGAAAACACTGTGAAAAGGAGAAAAATATTTGTATTTTCTTCTCAGTATTGAAAGAGGAAAGAACTACAGAATGAGGAAAACACAGGACTAAGTAAGGTTAAAATGCATGAAGTCCACACAGTGAAGAGCTAAGCGCTTTTCCCTTTTCTCATGAGGACCTTGATCTGGAAATCGTTTCTGAGATTGACTCAGGCAGGTCTTGATAAATACAAAGCAACACATCTATGAATCAGGTAATGATATAATCAGAGTAGTTTAATAAATTATTCAGATTTATTCTTTAATTCAAATTTTCAGAAACCTATTGGTGTTAAAGTGTTAATGTATATGAAAGCTTTTTTTTGGAGAAAAAAACACGTACTTTTTATTACTATTAGCAATTGTCCTTTTTTTATGAAGATGTTTAAAGATTGGAATGTTTCCTGGTTTGTATATGACACGGTAATATCATATTACATTCTTATGATGTATTTGGGAAGAGTTAATCAAAATGAAGATTTTTATTAATAAGAGCCCTTGTTTTCGTATTTTCAGGAAAAGCATGTCATACAAAAATCAAACATCGATTATTATTAGGCGTGTTTGATGTGTTTAAAAGAAAACAATGAGCGTTGAAACAGAAAAATGTAAGCAGAGTACAAAAAGATAAAGAGATAATCAGTGAAAGGGCATTAAGGAATAGCATTAGGGAACAGAATTACTTTAGGTTTTTCAATTCCAATGCCAAAAATTGTGGGAAGAAAAGTGAGCAAGCAAGCTTGTGGGAACATATGGCAAGCACTTGACCCCTATAAAGAAAAGGGAACAGATTATTCAACCCCAGCTGGCTATTTGGGTTCAGTGTTTCCAGGTCTTCAGTTTTTGTTTTTGGTTTTTCTTTCCCAAGGAAAAATGAAAATCTGAGATTTTATGTGAGCTCAACAATTTTTCATATCATGGACAAAACCAAATATGTCTATATCCTATAATGGACTCAGACACCCAGATTTGTGTTTTGTTTTGTTTTATTTTGTTTTTTAATAACGGTGAATTAGCATAGTAAATTAGGCTTTTACCATAAATAATGGGAATCAGAAAACTACAGCTCCAAGTAATCCAGCCTATCACCTTTCTGCATAAAGTTTTATAGGAATATAGCCACATCCGTTTATTTACATGTTGTCTGTCCCTGCTTTTGTGCTACAATGGAGCCTAAAATATTTACTATCTCTCTGGCCCTTTGCAGAAAAAGTTCATCAACCCATGATAATATTTTGACTTTTAGCAAATCTGAATTTGTTGTTAAATTATGTTCTCAGAGAGTTCTACTGGCTTTAATGTTAAATTACTTTAAGCAAAATTTTTTTCTAGACTATTTATTAGACCACTTAATATAATTGTTTTTCGTTAGACATTTAATTCAATTGAATCTGGAAGAAAAAGATTAATGGAAATGTTTGGTAAAATTTACCTTCCATGTTTATTAGGACTCCTGCAGATCATAGATAAATGTATTAAGAAATAAGCTCAGCAAACTGTAATAAATAAGGTCAGGAATGCCTTTAATATAGTTATGCAGAAAAAGTAAACCCAAAGGTATTACAAATGATCTCACCGAGCCAAACCTTGAAAATGAGAAATAACTTTTAGCTTGCACCATCTAGAGGTGGAAAAAAATATTTTCCCATGTACTCTACAAATCTTTGACATCTTTCTCTTTTTAGCTCATGAGGTTGCTAACTTAGACATGTATATAATCCTTTGAACATGCTGAACTCTGCTTCCTTGCATTTTGTTGAGACTAATTGCATCAATGTTCATAAGGGATATTGGTCTGTGTTTTTCTTTGTATGTAATATTTTTATCTGGCTTTATATTGGGGTAAGGCTGGCCCTGTTGATTGAGTTTGGAAGTGTTTCCTCTCTTCAATTTTTTGGAAATGTTTGGGAAGAATTGGTATTAGTTCTTTTTAAAATTTCTGATAGAATTCACCAGTGAAGCCATCAGGTCCAAGCTTTCTTGTTGTTGGGAGATTTTTTATTACTGATTCAATCTTCTTTCTAGTTATATAGATCTATTCAGATTTTCTGTTTCTTCATGATTTAGTCTTGTAGGTTCTGTGTTTCTAGGAAATGGTCCTTTTTGTAGGCCAGGTGTTGTCCTTGTTCACCCTTTCACTAAGACTGTAGCCTCCTATTCCCTGCTTTATACCCTGAAGATATTACATTTTGCATTCCATCACCCACTAATGGGACAATAGCTATTAAAATAGGAGCTAAAGAACAAAGTTGGAGGGCTCACGCTTCTTGATTCCAAAACTTACTGCAAAACCACAGTAATCAAAACAGTGTGGTACTGGTATAAAGACAGATGTATAAACCAATGTTCCAGAATTGAGAGATCAGAAATAAAACCTTATGGTCGGGCCGGCCGAGCGGCACATTGGTTTAATAGCTGGCTTGGGACGCCAGCGGCCCTGGTTCAGATCCCACATATGAGGGCCAGTGACAATGCCCTCTACAGCTAAGATGGTGAACAACAGCTCCATCTGGAGCTGGGCTGCTGTGAGTCCCTGGGATGGCATAGCCTCAGCCCCTGCTGCAGAGGGCTGCCATATGCTACAGTGAGTGGCTGGCCGCTGGTGTGAGATGCCAAGAGTAGCTGTGAGCGGCTATCCAAAGGCCGGCGACCAATCTGCCTCACCTGAGAAGAGCGCAATGATGATACCAACATAGGCCAGTGAGGCAATGTCCTCCACAACTAAACTGAAGAACAGAAGGACACCAACTTGTCTGTTCCCCTTCCCCACTTTCCCAACGCTGTTCCTCGCCCCCAATTTCCCAATAAAATCTTTTAAAAAAAAAGTTTCTTTAATTGCAAAAGTGATTGTAAAAAAAATTCAAACACTAAAAAGGGATACAAAATTTATAGAGTGTGGTTTTTTTTTTAGGGCAGTGTCATTGACCCTCACATGCAGGACCTGAACCGGGGGCCGCTGGCCTCCCAAGCCAGCACCCAACCACCGCACCACTCGGCCGGCCCCTTTTTTTTTTTTTTTCTGAAGGCAGTGTCACTGGCCCTCATACGTGGGATCCGAACCAGGGCCGCTGCTTCCCAATCCAGCGCTTAACCACCACGCCACTCGGCCGGTGGGATACAAAATTAAAAAAAACAAAACAAAAAAAACCTTTGGGTCAATTGATTTTTGACAAGGGTGCAAAGACTATTCAACAAAGAAAGAATAGTATTTTCAGCAAATGGTGTTGGGAAAACTGGATATTGACATGCATAAGAATGAAGCTGGACCAGTTTAGTGGTGACCAGAGGGGAAGGGTAAAGGGGAGTGGAAGAGGAGGGTAAAGGGGGTCAAATATATGTTGATGGAAGGAGAACTGACTCTGGGTGGTGGGCACACAATGCAATATACAGATGATGTATTATAGAATTTTAGATTTTAAATCTATATAATTTTACTAATCATTGTCACCCTAATAAATTTAATTTGAAAAAGAACGAGAAAAACTATGTTGCACTGGACAGAACATGAGAGGAGATAATGTTTTAGAGAAACCTTAGAGATCATAGTCTCTCATGCTTCAGGTTGCAGATAAGGGCCTGCTTCTCAGAGAGGCCGTGAGACTTGTCAGGACTCCTCAGCCAGTGAGTGGCAGGACCATAAATAGAGTCCAGTCTCTTGATTTGCAGGCTCTTGGTTTTATATCCATCTGTAAGTTTTCTCCCAGTGTTAAAAGTTTGTGTTTGGGGCTGTAGGAGATAATAATAAAGATAATAGCAGCTAATATTTTTTGCTCAAAATAAAAAGCATACTATGTATTTAAAAAAAAACAAAGTTGGACATTTGTACCATGTAAAAAATTAACTCCAAATTAATCAAAGACATAAATGTAAGACATAAAACTCTTAGAAGATTCTGTCTCTGTCTTTAAACTTTGCCATTTTAACTATGATGTGTCTTGGTGTGGACCTGTTTGGGTTCAGCTTGTTTGTAACCCTCTGCACTTCCTGGGCATGTATGTTGATTTCCTTCACCAAGGTAGGGAAGTTTTCAGTCATTATTTTTTCAAATACATTTTCGACCCCTTCTTCTCTTCTCCTTCTGGTATCCCTATGATTCGAAGGTGGTTGCGCTTCACCTTGTCCCATAGGGCTCTTAAACTATTTTTATTGTTTTTTATTCTTTGGTCTTTTTGCTGTGCCAAATGGGTGAGTTCTGCTATTTTATCTTTCAAATCGCTGATCCGCTCCTCTGCTTCATCTACTCTACTGGTGATTCCTTCGAGTGTGTTCTTCATTTCAGTTATTGTATTCTTTAGTTCTAACAGGTATTTTTTTTATGGTTTCCCTATCCTTCTTTATGTCCTCGCTAAGTTCCTTAAACATTCTTATCATCAGTGTTCTAAACTCTGTCTCTGAAAGGTTGGATCCCTCTGTTTCATTTGGTTCCATTTCTGGAGGTTTCTTCTGATCTTTTACTTGTGACATGTTTCTTTGTTTCTCCATTCTGGCTGTCACTCTGGGATTGCTTTGATGTATTAGATAGATCACCAGGAGAGCCCTGGCTGGATCACGCAGGCACACAGCTCACGGCCCAACACTCCCAGGAAAACTCCCAGTCTCAGCCTGTCCCAATCAGCCGCTTGCAGATCAGGCCGTGCAGCCCGACAACCAATCACCAGCCTGGCAACTAGGCAAGCGGAGTGCGGAGAGCGGGGAACCTGAGGCGCTTTGCGCACTCCCGGGTCTCAGTGAGCAGCCTGTTGGAGCCGGAGGGCACCCGCCCTGCGTTTCCCTGGCAACGCAGTATAAGCCGGGCAGAGGGTGGGGATCCAAGGCCACAGGCGCGCACGTGCACACATGCACTTCTGCGCCAATTCCACCAGACCAATGAGGTCCCGGACCTGATCCTCCGTGGGAGGGCCCAAGCCTGACAAAATGGCGTCCTCCCTACACCACTCACGTGCAGGCTCCACACCACGGGAACAGCGGTTCAAAAACCTCCAGCCACATCATAGTTAAAATGGCAAAGTTTAAAGACAGAGACAGAATCCTAGAGGCTGCAAGAAAAAGACAGCAGGTTACATACAAAGGAACTCCTGTTAGACTAACAGCTGACTTGTCTACAGAAACTCTGCAGGCCAGAAGGCAGTGGTAGGAGATATTCAAAGTGACACAAAATAAAGGCCTACAACCAAGATTGCTCTACCCAGCACGGCTATCACTTAAAATTGAAGGAGAAATAAAGAGCTTCTCAGAAAAGAATACGCTTAAGGAATTCATTACCACCAAGCCAGCATTGCAAGAAATGTTAAAAGGGCTTTTTTAAACAAAAGAAAGGGGTAAACAAGCTAACCCAGAGAGACAATTTAAGAAGATTGAGGTCATATCAAGCAGGTATAAAGGAAAAACTGCTGGTTGCTGGCTGGGAGGGAGTGGGGAAGAAGGAGAGGGGGAAGGTTTTGGACAGTGTATGTGGGACTACAATGTTGCCGCAGGGATATGGGGGGCAGTTCTGGGAATGTAATTGATAATGTTGTGAAGAGACTATTATGTTGCGAGAAATAAGTCACTTGGAGAAGGACAGGTACCATGTGATCTCACTTGTGTGTGGAGTCTGAAGAGCCGAGTGAACGATCAAAGTAAACAGACTCGTAGATGTAGAGGGAAAACTGAGGGTTGCTAGTTGGGAGGGGGGTGGGGATGGGGGGGAAGGGGAAGGGATTAGACAGCATAAATAGACAACTACAATATTGCCACAGAGATATGAAACACAGTTCGGGGAATATAATAATGTAAAAATTTTGTGGCGTGTCAGATAGACACATGTCTTGTTAGGGAGACCACTTCATGGATGGAGCAGAGGCTTGATCACTGCACTGAACACCTGAAGCTGATGTTGTATAGCATTGTATGCCAACTGCAACTGAAGATGTGGATGGTCACGGGATGTGGAGTATACTGTGGAGGGGAGTCAGGGGAGTTGTGATGGATATGTATGATATGGGGGGGGAGTGGGGTGGCGAACTGGGGGAGGGGGGTTTTCACTTTGGTGGATAAAGAGTATAACTATTGCATTGTGTTGTACACCTGAAACTAATAAAAAATAAAATAAAAAACTCTTAGAAGAAAACATAAGGAAAAATCTTTATGTCATTGGATTTTGCAATGATTTCTTGGATATAACACCAAAAGCACAGGCAACAAAAGAAAAAATAGATAATTGGCACTTCATCAAAATGAAAAACTTTTGTGCATTAGACCTGTCAAGAAAGTGAAATGACAACTCACAGAATGGGAGAAAATATTTGCAAATCATATATTTGATAAGAGTCTAATATCTAGACCATAGAAAGAACTCCTATAACTCAACCACAAGAAACAAACAACCCAATTAAAAAATGGGCAAAGGACTTGAATTTCTCCAAAGAAAGTATAAAAATGGTCAATAAGATACTTAACATCATTAATCACTGGGTAAATGCACATCAAAACCACAATGAAATACCACTTCTCACCCTCTAGGATGGCTATTATGTGAAAGAAAGAAGGAAGGAAGGAAGGAAGGAAGGAAGGAAGGAAGGAAGGAAGGAAGGAAGGAAGGAAGGAAGGAAGGAGAAAAGGAAAAAATAACAAATGTTGACAGATGTGGAGAAATTATAATCCCTGTGCATTGCTGGTTGCAAAGTAAATGGTGTAGCCACTCAAAAAGTTTGGCAGTTCCTCAAAAAGTTAAACATAGAATTCTAATTCTCATATGACTCAGTAGTTACTCTCCTGGGTACATACCCGAAAAGGTCTGAAAATAGGGACTCAAACAGATACTTATTGTTTTTTAGTGAAAGTTTATTGGGGTGACAATTGTTAGTATCAAACAGATACTTATATATCAATATTCATAGCAGCATTATTCACAGTAGCTAAAATATGGAAACAACTGAAGTGTCTATCAACAGATGAATGGATAAATAAAATGTGGTACAAACATACAATGGAATAATACTTAGCCATAAAAAGGGTTGGCGTTTTGATACATGCTACAACATGGATGAATCTTGCTTCATTATGGATGAATATATGGATAATACAGGCTACAACAAGGATGAACTTTATGCTAAGTGAAGAAAGCCAGACACAAAAGGATAAAGGTTGTATGATTCCACTTATATGAGTTATCTAGAATGGGCAAATTCATAGAGACAGAAAGTAGAACAGTGATTACCTGCGTTTTGAGGGAGACAGGAAAGGGGGTCTATTGCTTATTGGTTCAAGTTTCTGTTTTGGGTGATAATGTTTTAGAAATAGTGGTTATAGTTACATAATATTGTGAATGTACTTAATGCCACTGAATTGTACACTTAAAAATGGTAAACTTTGTGTTATGTATATTTTACCACAACTGAAAACAAAACCAAACAAAACAGGAGTTCCATGGCATAGGGCATGAGCTGATGTCTCAGGGCAGCCACCATCTTCAACACTCATTCATCCCTCTGGACTTCTACCCTTGTTTCAATTTCTTCAATTTTTACCTGCTAAGTGATGCACTAAAAAATATTTTGCGGGCCGGCCGAGTGGTACATTGGTTGAGAGCTGGCTTGGGACGCCAGCAGCCCCGGTTTGGATCCCACGTATGAGGGCCAGTGACACTGCCCTCTACAGCTAACAACAGCTCCACCTGGAGCTGGGCTGTGTGAGCCCCGGGACGGTGTAGGCTGCAGCCCCTGCTGCAGTGGGCTGCCATAGGCTACAGTGAGTGGCCGGCAGCCAGCGTGAGCTGCCAATAGCCGCGGTGAGCGACCATCCAGAGGCCGGCGACCAATCTGCCTCATCTGGGAAAAGCACAATGACGATACCAACATGGGCCAGTGAAGCAACGTCCTCCGCAACTAGACTGAAGAACAGTAAGATAGCAACTTGTCTGTTCCCCTTCCCCGATTCCCCAACACTGTTCCCCTCCCGCAATTCCGCAATAAAATCTTTAAAATATATATATATATATATTTTGCATTTTATTTTGCATTCATAGGTGTTCTATAGCAGAAATATTTTTCAGGATATCTATCATATTGCCAGAAATATACATTTTCCCAACTTACCTTTTTAATTCTACTGAAGTTCCATTATGATTTTTTAAAAAACATACTATATAGTATATATATTATATGTTCATATGTATAAAACATATTCTAGATATGTTGTTTCATTTTTTAATCATGTTGTATAGAAGAGTATGTATATAGTATGCTTCCACTTGTGCTTTAGTAAAGAGGGACAGATATGTGTTTGTATTCACGACTTTTATACAAATAAAATACTTCGGGAATAGTACATCGGTAACTGCTAACAGTTTCCTCTAGAGAGAGAATAGAAGACTGGGGATCTGAGTAGGGCAACTCTTATGTTGTTTGAATATTTTGCTGTGTGTGTGTGTGTGTGTGTGTGTGTGTGTGTGTGTGTGTTTGTCTAATTTTTAAAATCGACCTAAAGTTTTTGGAGGGTTCCTATTTCTCATTTTCACTGAAAATGCATTAAATAATATATATTGTTACAAGTTGCAACCATACTACTTTAGGTTTATGCAACCATCACCTTTAAGGAACTTGTTTGACCCCTGAACTCTAATCTTCAAGCTTCAAGAAGGTGAGCTTAAACAAGGTGTCTGAGGGTTTACCAGGGTCACGGCAGAGATGGACAGAAGTAACCTGCTCTTGAGTTCTCTATCTGCCCACTGTCTCTATCAGCTCTTTCTAAGATATAATTTTAGAGTTTCATTAGAGAGGAAATGGCTGACTCATCAAACATCTCATCTCCTCTTTGACGGAACTAGGTATTTCCCCTGAAAGGATATAAGAGTATCTGCAACTGAACTGATAGCCACAAGTACATTTTTAGTATAAAATGATGATTTTTTTCTATAAATAAAAATGAATATTCATTTGAGTGAGTTTAAACTGTAAGTACTAGCATAGAAATACCTCCAAAACATACAATGAAAAAGCTAGTTTTAGAATAATATATATACAGTATGATTTTACGTAAAAAAATTTTAAGCCCAAACTAATGTTTTATAATAAGAAACATATATATATGTTATTTGTTTGATTTTTTTTAAAGTAATGTTCATTGCCTAAATTTTGGTAAATACAGAAAAGTTTAGGAAGGGAAACTGAAAATGAATCGTAGCATTTCCCCCACAGAAATAATTCCTGTTACCATATTGGTAGATTTCCTTCCAGCCTCTTCTGTTCTCTTCCTTCCTTCCTTCCTCTTGTTCTTTTTTCTTTCTTCTTATTTTTCTTTCTTTCATCGGTCTGTGGTACTGCCATGTGTATATACATAAATATAGATATGTAGATATGTATTTCACTTGTAATTCTGTTTTACTCTCTTAGCATTATATTCATTATATTATATGCATTATATTATATTATAAGCATTCTTCCATGTCAATAAATATTACTTGAAAGCACAATTTTAAGTGGTAAGTAATATTCTTTTATATGGAAATAGCATAATTTATTTAGCTTTCTTCCTATTTTTGAACATTTCCTTTTCCTGCTATATAATTTGATGAAAACCCTAATGTGCAAATTTATCTGTATCTTCAGTCGTTTCTGTTGGAAATTTTTCTTTTTTTTTTTTAATTGGGGAATTGGGAGAGGAGAGCAACTTTGGGGAATCGGGGAAGGGGAACAGACAAGTTGCTGTCTTTTTTTTTTTTTTTTTGAGGGCCGTGTCACTGGCCCTCACATGTGGGACTTGAACCGGGGTCGCTGGCCTCCGAGGCCAGCGCCCAACCACCGCGCCACTCGGCCAGCCCTGTTGGAAATTTTTCTAGAAGTGGAATTACTGAGTCAGGAAATGTGAACATTTCAAAGAAATTTTAAAATAATTTCTCTTCAAAAAGTGGTTGTACTGATTGTATTGTGTCAATGACCAGTCCCACCAAGCGTATAGGCATACCTGTTTTGCTCATACCAATGCAGGGTATAACCCTCTTTAAAATTCTGCACTACACACACACACACACACACACACACACACACACACACACACACACACACACACACACTTTAATGTAAATGTCTTTGAATTTAATGTCTTTTAAAATGAAAATAGCTCTCATACTTAAAAATTAAAATTAAATGTTTATTTTCCATCTGTATTTCTACATTTTTAACATTTAGCATTTGTATTTATTCCCAAATAATTATTTCATTTCTGAGATGAAAGTGTTTTCTAGCTGCTAAGAGAGCAAGTACACAGACTTACCACAAGAGGGCACCAACACACAAAGTATATCTCAATCTGACCATTATTGAATTTAAGTCCATGTCAGATCTTCATTAATTCTGATTTTAGGGCTTCCAAACAATTGTCCTGGCCTCATAAGAACAGGCCTCTGACACTGACAAAAATTATTGAAGAGAACAAGGGACAGTAGCTCAGTAATTCAGAAAGCTGAGCATTAAATGGTTGAATACCTCTGATCTTTCCTCACCTCCCCACCAAAATTTCCTATAACTTGATTCTTCTTGTTAGATATATTCACTCTCAAATTTCAAAAGAAATATAATCATCTTAAATCTGAGATTCCCCATGGTCATTCATTTGATTGTTCAGCAAATATTTTATTCTCTTCATATTTAACCAGAAGAATGAAAAGCTTTTTTTTTTTTTAACTCAACAAATTAATATTAGCTGCTATGTGCCACTGTCCTAGGTACTAGGACTATAATGATGAGCAAAACTAGATGCTGTTCCTACTCTTGCAGAGGTCACACCTGTGACGTCCATCCTGGCATCTCTAAGCAGATTTTCTGGAAACTCACGCCAATAGATGCTTTTGCTGTAATAGGAGACATTGTATACAGTCCACACGGGGTGTGTCTGCTGCTCCAAGGTCCAGCGCCTTGAACAGACCCATGATTACACCCTCGTCTGTTCTGTGTATCAAACTAGCTAGCTATGTATGATATATGAGTTTTTCATTGCTTTGGAAAAACTTCATAGTATAACATACATATACCATAAAGAGATCAAATAATACAGCAATAGGAGTAACAAAGATGAAAACCATCCAGAATCACAGTCTTCATGAATAGGTATTTTTAAACTCTTTTATAGACATTATATACCTACACTTTGAACAAGTGCTTACTGACTACTCACTATGTAGAAGGCACATTCCAAGGGCTTTGTCTTAGTCGGCTTGGGCTGCCATATAAATATCTTAGACTGGGTGGCTTAAACAACAGAAAATGTTTCTCACAGTTCTGGAGGCTAGTGGTCTAGTTGATTTGGCGTGTGGTGAAGGCTGTCTTCCTGGCTTACAAACGGCCATTCTCTCACTGCATCCTCACATGGACTTTCCTCAGTATTGGTGCAGGGTCTGTGGAGCTGTCTAATGTCTGTTCTTACAAGAACATTAATCCTATTGGATCAGGAACCCACCCTTGTGACCTCATTTAACCTTTGTTACTTCCTTACCCCAAATACAGCTACACTGGGAATTGGGGCTTTAATATATGAGTTTGAGGGGGCGGGAAGGACACAAACATGCACTCTGTAACAAGTGGGAAAGCCTCTACAAATGAATAAGATGCAATCTTTGCCCACTTCTCACTAATGCAGGAGTTCATGGCACAAATTCTATGTTTCTGTCTTTTTGTGCTTTGTTTATTTGCTTTTGGAGTTTCCACCAAGGCTGTATATATGAGGTTAGGAGAGGAAGTGAGACTCAAGAAAATGTTGTTTCCCTTTTGGTCTGGGAAATATTCTCTGGAAAGGAGATTGAAGCTCTCCAACGATCCACATTCATCTCTCATTTTTTGACTCTTCTCTAGGTGATAAGGTTATTAAATACATAATACATGGGCGGACCACTCACCACACTGATCTACCCTACAATCGCAGATGGGCCTAGATTCATTCATTTGGAACCCATTTGCAGATGACTCACCCTGCTGAGGAATAGAGACTTGAGTGAGACATGTCTCTACCCTTAAGAGCTCATGGCACAGGAAACCAGTGACAAGAGTGTAGTGTGAGAAGTGCCATCTAAGATAGAGGTAAACTAGAGGAGAGATAAGGAGACCCACAAAGACTTGTGAGAAGAAAGTACATCCCCACTGAAGTCTGAAGAAAACAAGAGTTGAGCTTGGAAGGGGAGGGGAAAGGCAGTTGAGGAAGGTAACACATTTGAGAGTGTGGATTTGTCACAGCATTGTCAGTCGATTCAGGCACATGCAGGAGGGGCCAGAGCAGTGGGCTGCAGGAGAGAGAGGGGAGGAGAGATGCCAGAGAGGCAGAGGCCAGGTCCTGAAGGGCCTTGTGTGCTAAACCAGGAGCTGGAATTTTATCCTGAACGCCATAAATGACAACTGAAGTATTTTAAGCAAGAGAGTGATACAGTCTGATATTAGAATGATGCCTCTAGCAGTCACATGGAGAAAGAAGGCAAGATTAGCAACAGTGAAACCAATTAGGCAGCTGTGGCCCATACGATCAGTGACCTTTACTCATCCTCCACATCTTCCTTATTAAAAAAAAAGAAGAAGAAAACTCTGTTAAGTATCTATGATTTCTATCTTCCCTTGCAACGGCTGTGACAATAGCTCTGGCAAAAATGGAAATATGCTGGGGATTTCTAGAAATGTTTTACTTTCCTGATCAAGGTGTCGCCCTCCCTTCTGGCCACTTCTTCCTCCCTGGAATGCAGTTATGACGCCGTAGGTTGGTCCTTGGTAACTTCCTCGAGCTGCTGTGCCAGTTCTTTGCTATTAATTTCTATTTGGTTATGACACTAGGTTGGGGTTTCTTTTACATGCAGCCAAACACAATCCTGATACGGTTGCTATTAAAACAATTGCAGTAAAGAGGCAATAAGAATCTGATCACCCACTCTGAACTGAGGCAGTGAAATGAAGCCCGAGGTGACAGGGTTCATTCACAAGCCAGCAAGGAAGGAGAATCAAGAGGACGAGGTGATTAACTGGATGTAACCTATTGGGGAATTATCATCAGAGAGATGATTTTTCTCTTCCTGAGTTCCAGGACCCTGTATCCCACTGTCCTCCTACATACTTATTTTTTCCTACCTGGTGTCTTTTTTTTGTCCCAGCATTTTTCCTTCCCCATTTCAAAAAGCTGGCCAGGCATTTTATGTGTCGTTGTTCAGGGGCATTTGTGTAGTTTAAACTAAAAGAGATGTTGCATTAGATGGCCCCCTCACTTGGCTTTTGTTCTGAAAAATGTATGTCCCTTTTGGGATTGTGCTGGTCATTCCAGGGAAAGGAGACTGACGACTCATGCCTGTCAATGCAAGGGACGAAACCGAGTAAGAATCCACCGTCTGCACAGACTTTGTTTATTTTAGTCCAGGGAGGATTGCTTCTTCAGTATTGAAATATTGTGATTTATAAGAAATATATACTTGGTTTCCATTCAATTCCTGGCACTCAGCTCCCCAAATCCTTGGAATTTCGTAAGTAATGATGATAAAGGTGTCTTTTGTTATATTAATGAAGTGAAAAGCTGCTCAGGATGGGGGCTGTGGAATTCGATACTATTTCTGAGTAGATAGTGTCAGGATTGAGATGAATTCTTGGACACCCTACTGGTGTCTGAAAATCCTTTGTTAGTGTGTGGGGAAACCCCCACTACCACCATGTTGGAATTGGGTCCAGGAACCCATTTAGGTGTCAGGAACCCATTTAGGTGCCTCATAGATCTTCCCATGTGGTCTGGTAAATGTAGGAAAACTGAATAGTGCCCTGACACTCCTTCTGAAACATCATATTCATCCCTCAGGTGTTAGGTAGCAAGTCATTGATTTCCTTGTTCCAGACTTTATTTTTTAAAACAGCTTTATTGAGGAATAATTTACATGCCATAAAATTCAGTTATGTATATGATTCAATGATGGTTAGTAAGTTTACAGAGGCTGTGCATCATCACTGCGATCACTGCAGTTTTAGAATATTATCATCAACTCAAAGAGAACCTTCATGCCCATTTGCAGCCAACCCCTATTCCCATCCCAGCCCCAGGCACTCATGAATATACTTTTCTCTATAAATTTGTCTTGTCTGGGCATTTCTGTAAAAGGAATCATACAGTATGTTATCTTTCATGCCTGGCTTCTATCACATAGCATAATTAATTTTAGGTTCGTCCATGTTTTAACGTCTATCAGTACTTCAGACCTTATTTCTAAATAAGTATTCCATTATATGAATATAACATATTTTGTTTTTCCATTCTTCACTTGATGAACATTTGGGTTGTTTCCACTTTTTTACTATTTTGAATAACGCTGCTATGAACAGTCATGTACAAATCTTCGCATGGAAATAATTTCACTTCGCTTGAGTGAATACGTAGGAATGGAATTGCTGGGACAATTGGCAAACTTACTGTTTTAAAGTGTTGGTTTTAGTTTTATTCATGTATGCTCAAGAGATGATTTCCATTGAAAAGATGGCGTGTTACAGTTCCCAGGAGGAGGTGGCACATTTAAGTAATTTGGGTGGTGCTCTGGGGCATAGGATTGTCTGGCAACTGGCCCTGAGGTCATTAGAGCAGGAGGATAGTGGCTGTGTGTGTGTGTGTGTGTGTGTGTGTGTGTGTGTGTACACCATAAAAGGAAGCAATTAAGATATGGGCTTTGGATTGGTTGGTTTGCATATGAAAGAGTGGTTTACTCTCTTTGAGAATTGGCTGGACCTGGAAAGGGCAGGCTCCCTATGGTCTGTAAGCCCCAGATGTCAAAACATCAGAATAAAAAGACATGATTAATCTTCCATCAGGCGCAACACAAAAGTTATGAGTTCAGCTGCAATGCATTGTAGATGTATTTATTTAAATTGAAAATGATTGAAAATAATGTGTGAGCATGCTTATCACAAACATGACTGGCGATAGGTTACGATAGAGGGGGAAGACATGGAAATGATGAGTCACAATACTCAAGTTAATTGTTAGATATTTGAAAATTTCCGTGCAATGAATCTGTGAGATCATTTGCGCCTGACCAGTTTTGATATACATGTTTCACTTTTTAAGAAAGTGCCAAACTGTTTTTTAAGGCAGTTATACCATTTTAATTAATTTCAGCAGTGTACAAATGTTCCGATTTTTCTACATTTTCACCAATACCAGTTATTGTCTGTATTTTTATTAGTCATTCTAGCAGGTGTGAAGTGGTACCTCACTGTGCTTTTAATTTGCATTTCTCTAGTAACTGATGATGCCGAGCATCCTTTCATGTGCTCATTGGCCATTCCTGTATCTTCTTTATTAAATACTGATTCAAAATTTTTTTTCATTTTTAAGTCTTATTATTGAGTTTGAAGGGTTCCTTATATATTCTGCAATCAGATACATGAGTTGCTTCCTCACAGCATGGCTACTGGGTTTTTGTTTTGTTTTGTTTTGTTTTGAGGGCTATGTTACTGGCCTTCATATGTAGGATCCGAACCAGGGCCGCTGATGTCCCAAGCCAGCTCTTAACCACCGCACCACTCAGCCGGCCCTACTGAGTTTCAATAAGGAGCCTTCCAAGTGGTAGAAAGTAAAGAGTTCCCGTCCTTGTACAAACTGAGGTTAAGTCCCAGAATGTCTGTTCTGCCACAGTATCTTGGTCCAAGATAGTTACAAGGCCAGCCCAGGCTGAGGGAGAGGAGAAATAAGCTCCTCTTCTTGTTATGAGGAACAAAATGCATATACGGGGAGGGCATGAGTTGTTTATTGCTATCTTTAGAGACCGGCTGCCACCCTTTCAAGAACTTTCTAGTATTTGTAATACATTAAATATATATATATATATGGTGGATGTTAAGCTATTTTATTTTTTAAAATTTTTTTCATATGTGCAAAGCAACACAGTAGTTAGACTAGACATTTACACCCCTCACAAAGTGATAATTCTCCCTGCCCCCTCCACATCTACTACCCTTCTGACATTGTACATAGCTGTTACTAGATGTTAAGCTGTTTTAAATGGTCCAATGTAATCTGCAAACTCATTAAAACTTTCTTATGCCTTAACTCAAATTCCTGGACTAAATTAATTACTCCTTTTAAGTTGGAATCACAAGACTGACCTATTAGATGATCTAATTTGCCAAAATGTCTTAACATTACAAATACTTTATTTTTTTTAATTTTTTTATTTTTTTAAAGATTTTATTGGGGAATTGGGGGAAGGGAACAGCGTTGGGGAACTGGGGAAGGGGAACAGACAAGTTGCTGTCCTTTTGTTCTTCAGTCTAGTTGCGGAGGACAAATACTTTAAATGACAAAACGTACCTAGCTTGATCCTTGTGACAGAGAAACCCTAAGGGGAGCCCCAATTACATCTCCTGGTAGTCATGCTTTTGCATAATCTTCTCCCCTTGAGTGTGGGCAGGACCTGTGACTTGCTTCTAGCCAATAGAACATGGCAAAGGTGATATGATGTCAGTCCCTGGTTAGGTTGTGCCATATGGGAAAGATGATGGGATGTTACTCCCATGATTATATGATGAAAGACTCCATTTTAACAGACTGGAATGAGAGATTCTCCTTGTGGGCTTGAAGAAGTAAGCAGCCATGTTGGAGAAGCCTGCTATGGACTGCTTTACTTAAGATATTGTAATGTCTTTCTGCATAGCTCAAAAGTCGTTTTAATGATATTGCATTGGATTCTTCTCACACATATATTATTATTGTTAATCCTCTTTGAACTTGATCATTCAGTATCTTTTCATTTTTTCTTGTTTTTTTCAGGTCACAATTCATACAGATATTTAAATGGCATTTGGCTACTGTTGTATACCAGAAACAATAAATATTTGATAAAAATCCTCCAACATGAAAAGATAGAACAGACTGAACAGAAAAAAGAAACAAGCAAACAAGAATGGAGAAAACAAAACCAACCAATAAATAATGTACTTGGAAAAACAATAGAAGATTTTGCTTCCATAAAACAAGAATAGAGTCCTATGAAAACAAATGGAGACCCACAAAGAACACTTGGAAATTATACAATATGAAAGCTGAAATCAAACATTTTAATGGAAGAGTCAGAAAATCAAGTCAAGATTATCTTCCAGCAAGTGGAACAAAAAGTCAAAAATACAGAAAATGGAACAGAGAGGGTCTGGTTACATGGGCAGAGGGCATCAATTCAGGAGATCAGGAATCATAGAAAGAGAAAAAAGTAAAAATGCAGGGCCGGCTGAGTGGCGCGTTGGTTAAGAGCTGGCTTGGGATGCCAGCAGCCCTGGTTCGGATCCCACACATGAGGGCCAGTGACACTGCCCTCTAAAAAAAAACAAAAAAAAAAAACAGAAGAAGTAAAAATGCAAGACAATTTCCCGGAACTGAAGGACACAGAGCCTCCAGACTGAAAGAGCTCTCTAAGTGTTTAGCATCATGAATAACAAATTATCCGTGAGCAGGTGCATCCCTGACATTTCAGAACTTCAAGAATAAAGAGGCAGGCCAGCTGAGTGGCATGTTGGTTAAGAGTTGGTTTGGGAGCGTGAGCTCTGAGCAGCAGGGCTGCCTGTTCGGATTCCACATGGGCCAGTGATGCTGCACCCTCTAGAGCTAAGATGGTGAACAACAGCTCGACCTGCAGCTGGGCTGCCGTGAGTCACCGGCAACAGGGTAGGCTGCAGTGGGGCTGCAGTGGGCTGCCATAAGCTACTGTGAGCGGCCGGCAGCCAGGAGTGAGCTGCCGTGAGTGGCGGTCCAATGGCTGGCGACCTATCTGCCTCAGCCGGGAAGAGCGCGATGATCACAATATCAACATAGGCCAGTGAAGCGACGTCCTCCACAACTAGACTGAAGAACCAAAGGACAGCAACTTGTCTGTTCCCCTTCCTCTATTCCCCAACTCTATTCCCCTCCCCCAATTCCCTAATAAAATCTTAAAAAAGAAAAAAAAAAGAATAAAAAGGCAATCTTAAAAGCTCTCAGAAAGACAAAACAGGTTACATATAGTATAATGAGAATCAGAGTGCCATAAGACTTGTCAACACCACTGGATAGTAGAAAATAATGAAGTAATATCTTTACAATTACCCAGCCAAACCACGAATCAAGTGCAGGGATATGTTAAGACACTCCCCTTTCTTAGAGCCTGCTACAAGCCGTGCTTCAGCAAATACAGAGAGCAAACAAAAGACAAGAATATCACTGGGTCCAGGAAAAGGAAACTCAATAGAAGAGAAGTAGTTGGTAGAGAAGGTAATTCTCAAGATGACAACTCTACATAGGACTTTAGAGCAACCCATCCAGACAGTAGTTACTAGTGCTATGGGAGGGACGCCTCCAAGAAAAAAAAAAGAAAATACATGACCTAATATGTTGGAGTATTGTGGAGAAGAAAAATACCTACTGAGAATATTAAAACGCTAAAGATAGATATATAGAAAACAGAATTTTTTAAATTATTAATTGCAGGAAATACAAAAATTTGTACAAGATACACTATATAATTAATAGGATTATCACTAATCCTAGCCATAATAATACATTGATTATTGATTTATCTAATAGAATTTTTTATCCTGGAGAAGGAGAGGTAAGTACAGACAGAATCATCATCTATCTAATAGGAAGTTAATAGTTTCAAATTGATAAATCAAGAAACAGCAGTATAACTATATACCTTAGAAATGTGAAGCTAAATGCCAGGTTAAAAAAAAGAAAGCTGAATTCAAAATAATTTCCTCTAGGGAATAAAGGACAGATATTTTCATTTGGGCCTTTCAGTACTATTTTGATCACCTACAAGATGCCAAGCATATCTCTCTGCCTCGAGACTCCAGTCATCGAAGCCAGCCCTCTCCCAAAGAGCCATATGGCAATCCCTTTCATTGCCTCCCCAGGACCCTGCTCTATCCATTACTGCTTCTTTCATTTCCATCACCAATCTCTCCCTCTCCGCTGGCTTCTTTCCCTTTGCTTATTATTGTGTCCGAGAACTTCCAGCTTGGCAAACTGACTGGCCAACTTTGGCTTCATTCCCTGGATTCTGATCTCACTTCTTGGCACAGGATATTGTTGCAATGACATCCACTGCTAATGAGCCCTCTTTGGGCCCAGCTCCAGGACCTCCCACATAGGGGTATTTATCAGGTACTCTGTACACTGCAGCTTGGGGCATGTAAAGCCAGCCCTACCTGCAGTGATGGGCATGAGAAGTCAGAAGTACCATGACTACAAATAACTAGGAATGAGAAACAAGAGTCAAGGGTGACAGACACCAAAACATGGCAGGGCCATTATTGACATTGGGAACTCAAGAAGGAAAAAGGATGATAAATTTAGCTTTAAAAATATTGAGTTTGAAGCTAATAGAATTGGGTAGTAATCAGAGTAAAGTGGACAGAGTAATCATAATCCAGAAACAATGAAATATAATGGGAAAGGTTTTAGAGTTGATATATACTAGATTCATATTCTAGCGCTACCAGTTACTAACTGAATGACCATTGGCAAGTTACTTAACTTCTCTGAGGCCCGGTTTTCTCATCTGCAAAATGGGGATTGTATCTCAATTAAAAAGCAGACATAACCAAGTTGAGACATCACCAGGAAAAAGCCACCGGAATCAGATAGTAGCTAGCTATAGTGTGAAGACTAGATTAGAAATGTCAAAATGGTGAATCAGTATCCTGATTGTAATATTGCAGAAGATCAAGGATGATGGGTTCAAGAGGTACCTGAGGAGAGAGAAATGGGACACTTTAGGAAATACTTGGGAGATAGAACAAGTAGGACGCTGTGATTTACTGGTTTGGGTTGGGGAGGGCATGTGGGCAGATGATACCAGTGCTCCACCTGCATGCTTCTGGGTTGGTTCCTTTACCATTTTCATGTTATGCTTTCACTTCCAATAGCCAACAACTGCAAGGAGAACCAGAAATACCTGAGATTTACACCTCCCTGGGGAGGACCCTAGCAAATGACTCCTGGTGCAGAAGTAGAACTACCCCAGCTTCCTTGTTCCTGGTCCAGACTGCTCTGAGGTATGACTGTCTCCGGAAGCCTAATAGAGTTGAGTCTAAATTGCCCTGCACTGGACTTGGTTGGATGTTGAATTCTTGCTTGATTTCCTTCTCTTTCCTGTCTCTCTTCCCCACTCTTTTACTGTTTTTCTCCTGGCAGCTCTCCCTAATTAATCATTGTCACATGAATCCTCATCTTGGAGTCTGCTTCTGGGGAGTCTATTCTAAGATAGTGTGGTAGTCATTCATGCTGTTTATTAGTTTTTCTACTCTCTGTCTTCTGAGCCCATGGTAGGATTGTGCTTCCTGGTGTCCTGTGGTTGTATGAAGGGGACAAGTTAGCTCTAGCAGAAGTCATATGCTTCTAATCACCGGATTGAAACCCTCTAGAGCTCTTTTCCCTCTGTTGGCACCAAAAATGTTCCAGATAGTAGCCACTCTATCAACCTGGGACCTAGAGTCAGTGTGACAAAGAAGAACAGAGCGCCACCTCTGACTCAGCAGTCAGAGTGAGAAATAAACTCCCATTGCATTAAGCCACCAAGAGTTAGGGGTTGTTAGCTATGCTGCAATATAAACTGGCATATCCTGACAGATACAGAGTATGAGAAAAGGAGAAGAATCAAGGATGACTAGGATTTCTGACCTGGGCTATTGGATGGATGGGGTTAACATTCTTTGGGTTTGGAGAAAGCAAAGAGAAAGAGCTGGGTTTTATTTGTTTTCTTCATGGGGAATTCAGTGCAACTTTAGATATGTTGCGTTTGCAACTCTTGTGGAAATCTAAATTACAATGTTGAGAAGACAGTTGGTCCTGAATCTCTGGAGAGTGAGCTGAGCTGGAGACAGACATTTGGGAACGCAAGCAATAAATTGAGAAAATTGGGAATAGAAAATCAGGGCCAAGGGAAAAATAGAACGCACATGTGCTAATGATAAACATTAACACAGATGCTATGGCTGAAATTTAAATTGGGCGTTGAGCTTCCTGGCCAGGAAACAAAAGACATGTGTTCTATTACATGGCTCTCATGATTGCAAAGAAATATGTATATCAGCTCTTTCAAGAAACTGAAGTTCTGACTGTCCTCCTCCCAATTCAACCAGAGTAGCTTCTGAATAACACTGTCTTAGGGTAAGGATTTAATGACCAAAAAAAAATTTTTTTAAAAATTGGAAAACGATAGGTGATCTTCCTTGAGTATCACTTCTTTGGGCTCGATTTCTGATACAAATTGAATATATGCTTTTTGAGGAATTCAAAATGGAAGGGAGTCCTGGCGTTATCTAGACAAAGCAGATTTTTCTCCAGGAAGAGGCTTTGGAATTTACCCAGTATTTACTTTAGCTACCTAAGTTGTCCTGCGAAGTTCAATTGTGTGGCACACAGCCCATCTTGATCTCCAGCATTTGGACAGTGCTGCTCTGTATTTGCCGGCATCTCCACTGAATAGCGACTGCTACGGCTTTTGTAGCCATGAAACTTTCCCAACAAGTATTATAATGTCTTCAATAGAGCAGAAGGGAATAATCAACCACAGAGGGGCCTGGAACTGATTTTAATCACTGCGAATGACATTGCAAGATGACTACAATACTTACGTGATGTGTAAGATTTTATTTATTACAGAACAGCAGATCAGCTCAGTCCCCTGAATAGACGTTGTCTTTGGTAAAACATTCATATATTTGTTGGGGCTAGTACATTTAATGAGAGTAAAAGAAGAATAAGTCTGGAATATATGTAAAATATCAGAATTTGAAAACAAAAATAACTATAGGAAAGAAAATGGGAAAAGTTACTAAAATTTTAAAATTAAAGTACTCATAAGAACAACCAAAATATGCTCAATAAGATGTCATAAGTCTTGTTTTATAGAGTTAATTAAGTTAAGTGAACTAAAGCATATTTTTGGTATTCATGGTAATATCTAGAAAATCAACCACCATCCTTTAAAATAACAGAAGCAATGATTTAAGTATCCTCCTTATTCCCCTAATTATAATGAGTTCCAAAGTACTTAATGGGAAACTTTTCAACTGCAAAAACAGTCATAGAATGAGCAAAGTATAGCACAAGTATAAAAAGCACAAGAAGCACAAACCATGGAGGAAATGATTAACAAATGTATACATTAAAACTAAAAGTTTCCAGGGCTGGCTGAGTGGCGTGGTGGTTAAGCGCTGGCCTGGGAAGCCAGCAGCCCTGGTTCGGTCCCACATGTGAGGGCCAGTGACACTGCCCTCAAAAAAACAAACAAACAAACAAACAAAAAAACTAAGTTTCCATTAATTTAAAGATACCATAAAAATAATCAAATCTTATTTTCATCAAAAGACACTGAAAAATATTAAGTATTTGTATAGTGCTTTCTATATGCCAAACACCTTTCTAAGCATATTACATATATTGACTTGTTTAATAGCATTATCTTCATTTTACAGATAAAGAAATTGAGGCACAGAGAGTTTTAAGTTAAAAAACAATCTGTGGACCAGGAGAATATATCCAACACACACACACACACACACACACACACACACACACACACACACACGGAATTCTGCAAAACAATAAATAAAATAAAAATAACTCAATAGAAATAAATGGGCAAAGGGTATGAACAGAAAAGGAGACCAAAGTAGTCAATAAAGGCACAAATATGTACAAGCTCAGTAGTAATCAGAGAAAAGCACAGTAGAATAATAATGAGATGGCATTTCCATTGAATCCAGCTGGAAAATATTTAAGATTAACAATATCAAGTGTTGGTAAGAATGTAGAACTGAAACATTATTACACTGGTGGTGACAGTATAAATAGGCACAAACCTTTGAAGGACAATTGAACCTAATCTAGTAAAATGAAACAGGCTCACCCCTTATGATTCAGTAATTCCATCCCTAAACATATACAGTAAAACCTTGGATTGCAAGTAACTTGGTTTGCGAGTGTTCCGCAAGACAAGCAAACATTTCTAATACATTTTTGTTTTTCTAAGATTTTATTGGGGAATTGGGGATGGGGAACAGTGTTGGGGAACAGGGGAAGGGGAGCAGATAAGTTGCTGCCCTTTTGTTCTTCAGTCTAGCTGTGGAGAACATTGCTTCACTGGCCCATGTTGGTATCATCATTGTGCTCTTCTCGGGTGAGGCAGATTGGTCGCCAGCCTCTGGAGGCCACTCACAGTGGATCTTGGCAGCTCACACCGGCTGCAAGCCTCTCTCTCATGCTGGCTGCTGGCCACTCACTGTAGCTTATGGCAGCCCACTGCAGCAGGGACTGCAGCTACACTGTCTGGGGACTCACAGCAGCCCAGCTCCAGTTGGAGCTGTTGTTCACCATCTTAGCTGTAGATGGCAGTGTCACTGGCCCTCATATGCGGGATCCGAACTGGGGCCGTTGGCATCCCAAGTCAGCTCTTAACCAATGCGCCACTCGGCCAGCCCTCTAATACATTTTAACTTGAAAACGAGCGATGTCTTGCAATACAAGTAGTTTGTTTCCAGAATGAATTATGCTTGCAAACCAAGGTGTTACTGTACCCTAGAAAATACAAGCTCATGAGCACAGAAGACATGGAAGGGAATGCCCACTGAGCAGTGTTTATAATGACTAGCTACTGGAAACCATCTGAATTTCTACTAACGGGAGAGAAATTGTAACTGATTCATACGCTGCACTAATCTACATCAGTAAAAATTAATGATGTGTGCCTGCCAGCCTGTTTTTCTGGGCACATCCCCTCCTGCTCACCACGGCTTCCTGGGTTTACCAGATCCTTCTGTTCACATGTCTTACTGTGAACAAGGCAAATACCATTAATTGTGTTTGTATTTATTAAATTAGTTATCTCCATAGTCTTTCCTTGAAATTAACCAACACCACTTTCTCCTTTGATTTTGAAATTAAAGAGTTTCTCAATTCTTCGGTCACATATTTACATACTATTGCTTGTTTTTCTCCTCCAGAGGGTTAATCACATCTGTGGTATACGTGGTTTGCTCGTTTTGTCCTGTGGCAGCCTGATTTCTAAATCACTAAGTAGGGGACATTTCACTGTGGACTGAATGTAGAAAAAACAATCTTGCATATGCTGAGTTTTGAAAGATGATTAGAAGATGATGCGGTGGCTCAGTTGTTAAAGCGTATGCTCTGAACCACAAGGTTGCCAGCTCGATCCCTGCATGGGCCTCTTAAGAGCTACGCCCTCTTTAGGGAAAAAAAAAAAAAAGTGAAAGATGATTAGAGTTTGCCTAGCAGACTGTGGCAGAGAAGGACATTCCAGCTTGAGGAATGGAAATATGTAAAAGCACAGAGATGTGGAAAAGCTGGGCCTGGTCAAGGACCTATGAGCCTGAGCCATTTATAAAGCTCTCAGTGTTATTACAGCCGTGTCAAGGCCAAGTCCTAACATGAGGGTGTCAGTCTTGGATAGGGAGGGCTTTGTCTCTTGGGAGTAGGGTAGGGAGCATATATCACAGGCATTGGGCTTGCTCTCTGCATATTCATCATCTTGCTTTCACAGTGCTTCCCCTAAGGTCTTTTCATTATCTCCATAACAAGCCTTGCCAACATATTAATCTTGAAAATAATTGCTGAAAGGACTCCGGTTTTGAGGAATGTGCTCAGGGATCACACTTTTCCTTTTGCTTCCCCACTGTAGATCCTTCTGAAAAGTGGCCAAGGTGACTGAAGAAGAGGCTAGGGATGGAGGTAGGCAGTGGCCTAACCACATAGGGCTTGAGACAACATGCCAAGAGCTTGGACTTAACCTGATATACTCCTATAATGGGCAGTCAGCAAAAGGAGCACTTCATTTTTTAATTAAAAAACCCACACATCTTTGCGAGTAAACACACACGCCCATATACATATAAACCTATATGCATATGTTTTAGATACGCTCTATTTAGAGACATTAGAGACAGTCTCTATAAATATATCATATATGTAAATATATATACAAACAATTGCTTAGTTTACTGTACTCACACATATGGTGTGTATGTATACACATATGTATGTATATACATATATACAGTCTGGTATGTATATACAGGGGGTGCCAAAAAAAGTATACACATTTTAAGAAGGGAAAAAAACTATATTAAAATTGTAATACTCAATATATACCAATAACAAAAGACGAATACAAGTCACATTTGACTTCTGCAATTGTGAAGTGCATCAGCGTCCAGACTCTTTTGATTATGGCAAACTACTGCTTGAACAACATTGACCAAAGTGTCCACGTGTATAAATTTTTTGGCACCCCTGGTACATGTATATATGTATGTAATATACATATACAGTAATGCCTTGGTTTGTGAGCATAATTTGTTCTGGAAACAAACTACTCGTATGGCAAGACATTGCTCGTTTACCAACTTAAAATGTGTTAGAAATGTTTGCTCATCTTGCGGAACACTCGCAAACCAAGTTACTCACAATCCAAGGTTTTACTGTATACTGTATACAGAGAGAAACAAACAGGAAGAGACAGATAGATGGAGAAACTGAATTGGCAGGGGGCTTTCACTTCCTATTTTGTACTCTTTAGTATTGTTTATTTATTTATTCATTTATTTATTTATTTGTTTTAAATTCTTTTTAGAGGGCAGTGTCACTGGCCCTCATATGTGGGATCTGAACCGGAGCCGCTGGCGTCCCAAGCCAGCTCTTTACCACTGAGCCACTCCACCGGCCCAGTATTGTTTAAATTTGATACAAAAACATACATTGATTATGTAATATAAAAATCTAAAAAAAAAATCTCATCAAAATTTAGGGAATATTATGCAGATACAGGCTAGTAAATACAAAATTTTAATGAAATGCCCAGTGTTCTATGAAAATAAGAGAGCTGTGCAACCAGTGTGGGGTGAGAGGTAGGTGGCAAGAAGCCTAGGTTGCAGGAGGGTAGGGATGGGTACAGGCTGGAGGTTAGTCAGGAGACCACTGCAGCAGGAGAAAATAAGGTGTGAATTATATGCATTTTCACTGCTGGGGCTTTGCTCCTACTTTTTCCAGACCTGGAATCTGCCCCCCACCCTAACTTCTCCACCTCCTGAAATTTTACTCATCCTCCACAGGTGAGTTTAAATGCTGGTTTCTCCATAAAGCCTCCCCATTCCCAGTTTCCTCGCCAGTTACCTTCTTAGTGTTTCCATGACACCTCGTTTCTTCAAGTATGGCGTTTCTTTCTGCCTTGTTCAATCACTAGTTATTTATATTTATAGCTGTAACAGCTTTGAAGGTAAGGTCCATTTCTCTAGCTATTAAAAAAAAATCTTGGGCCGGCCGAGTGGCGCATTGGGTAAGAGCTGGTTTGAGATGCCAGCGGCCCCGGTTCAGATCCCATATATGAAGGCCAGTGACACTTCCCTCTACAGTTAACAGCAGCTCCACCTGGAGCTAGACTGTGCGAGCCCCAGCGTCGGTGTAGGCTGTAGCCCCTGCTGCAGTGGGCTGCCATAGGCTACAGTGAGTGGCCAGCATCCAACATGAGCAGCTGGCAGCCAGCGTGAGCTGCCAATAGCCATGGTGAGGGACCATCCAGAGGCCGTCAACCGATCTGCCTCATCCGGGAAGAGCGCAATGATGATACCAACATGGGCCATTGAAGCAATGTCCTCCACAACTAGACTGAAGAACAAAAAAACAGCAATTTGTCTGTTCCCTTTCCGCAATTCTCACGCTGTTCCCCTCCCCCAATTCTCCAATAAAATCTTTAAAACAAAAAACCAAAAAAAAAACCCCTCACAATTCTTTGAATGGAAATCATTCAAAGGAACCACATTTACAAAACAAAAAATTAAGGGTCAGCCGAGTGGCTCAGTTGGTTAAGAGCTCCCTTAAGAGTGCAAGCTGAGCTGAGTTGCTGTTGAGCTGCCAACAGGTGGCAGGATGGCTCAGCTAAAAAAAAAAAAAAAAAAAATTTATTGGGGAACAGCCCTGGTCATTGGTTACACATTGCTTTCATGTTACAATGGCATTGTTGACCCTTTTATGGAGGGCGTAGCTCACAGTGGCCCATGCGGGGATCAAACCAGCAACCTTGGTGTTATTAGCACCATACTCTAACCAACTGAGCTAACTGCTCACCCCAAAAGAACCAGATTTTTAGATACAAAACATTTAAATCTATTCTTTCCTTTTTTCTTTTATTGATGTTACTTATCATAAATTACAATCTTTCCTAATTTCAGTATAGTTAAATTTGAAAAAACTGATCATAATAACTGCATGCCAAAAAAAAGGTTATTTTTCTAAACAGTGTAATTTGATGTTCTGCATATTGACATCTACTTTTTGCGCTTTCATCCTTGTCTGCCTGTAAGAATCACCTGATGAATTTTTAAAAAAAATACAGTTCCCATATATCATATATTTGAAAGTTGCTAAGAGAGTGGGTCTTAAAAGTTTTCACTGCAAGAAAAAGAATTGTAACTATGTGTGTTAAAGGATATTAACTTGTGTTATTGTGGTGATCATTTCTAAATATATACAAATATTGAATCATTATCGTGTACACCTGAAACTAATATACTGTTTTATGTTAATTATATTTCCATTAAAAACAAATACAGTTCCCAGAGCTACTTCCATAGATTGTGGTTCAGTTGGTCTGAGATGGAGTCTAGGCCCTTATTTTAAAGGCTTCTCAAGTAATGCTAAGCCTGTCCAGGGTTGAAGTTTTACTGATCTAGTCCATTGACTTAGGTCCCAAGGGCATTTCCTTTGAAATCCTTTACCAGAGAGAGATCAAAGACTTTACACAGATTCACTTGAGATCAATCTCATTTAGCCGCCTGGCTGACTCTCTGAATCCCCCTCATTTCCATCAGAATTCTAGCAATATTTAAACATTCCAATACCACCACCCCTCTACTGCTTAACAAAACACACACAGGTCAAGAGCTTTACTCTTACTTTACTTTTTACAATACGTTTGACATATTTTAATAAATTTTGCCATTTCACTTTTATAGCTCACTGTAACTTTCTTAAATAATTTTTCCAGCTTTGTGGCTTCATATTTTTTTAAAAAATACTTTACATATAGGTATAGGTGTATTGCATATATGTAAGCATATGTATGTGTTTTCCTATATTCATTGTTCTGCACCTTGGTTTTCTCTTTTCTTCAAACATATAGAAGAATATTTATAAGAAATGAATAGTCAATAAATAAAAGCATAAATTTGAATGGCCAATACACATATGAAAATATTCTCAATCTCATTGTAATTAGGAAAATATACATTCAAACAATTGTAATAATACATTTAACATTTATCAGCCTGTCAAAAGTTTAAAAGTCTGACAAGGGGGGAATATGGAGCAATAGAATGCTATTGTACTGCTGATTTGAGTATCAGCACTAACACTTTGGAGAACAAGTTGGCAGTATCTAATGTGTTACTCAGCTATTGCCATAATAATGCTGTGTTAAAAAAAAAATACCGCTCCAAGTAAGCAACAATTTCTTAAACAGGGCACAAAAGAAAAATGAAAAGCAATGAAAGAAAAACTATGATAAGTTGAACTTCATTTACTATTCACTAACACTATTAAAATATTGCAAAGAGAATCTACAGACTAGGAAAAGCCATTTGCCATAATGTGTTCTACAAAGGACTTGTATCTAGAACACATAAAGAACTCCTACAAATCGATAAGAAAAAAGACAAAAAGTTTTAAAATAGTCAAAGACTCAAACAAGCACTAAAGAAGATATTCGAGTGGCCAATAAGCATGTAAAAAAAATGTTGCTCTTCAAAGATATAAAAAGGTTGAAAGCAAAAGGTTGGAAAAGATATAGCATGCAAACAGCAAGAGTGGCTATCCTAATACCACAGTAGACTTTAATACAAAGAAAGTTACTAGAAATAAACAGATATTTTATAATGAAAAGGGTCAGGAAAATATAACAAATATACACCTATATTTAAGTAAAACTGAGCCCCAAAGTACAATGAAGCAAAACTTCATAGAAGTGAGTAGAGAAATAGACAATTCAGTGATAATAGTTGGACTTGAACTTCCAATAATGCATATTCATAGAGTATGTAGAAAGAAAACCAGTGAGGAAATAGAAGACTTCAACCACACTACTTGTCAATTAGACTTAACAGACTATAGAACAGTTCACCTAACAACAGCAGAAGACACATTCTTCTAATTGCACATGGAATGTTCTCCAGGATAGACTATGTTTTAAGCCATAAACAAATCTCAATTAATTATAAAAGATTGACATAATACAAAGTATGTTTTCTGATGACAATGGAATAAAATTAAAAATTCATAACAAATAAATTTGGAAAATTCACAAATTTGTGAAAATTAAACAATATATTTCTAAATGACCAATGGGTAAAAGAAGAAATCTTAACATAAATTTGAAAATCCTTTGAAGTGAATGAAAACAAAACCACAACCTCCCAAAACTTATGACATGTAACAAAAATGGTGCTAGAAGGGAAATTTATACCTGTTAACACCTCCATTAAAAAAGATCTCAAATCAATAACATACCCTTCTACTTTAAGAAGCTAGAAAAAGAAGAGCACACTAAACTCAAAGCATAAAGAATAAAGATTAGAGTGAAAATAAATGAAACTGAGAAGAGAAAACTAATAGAGACTATCAACAAAGCCAAAGTTTGTTCTTTGAAAAAAACAACCAAATTGATAAGCCATTAAATAGACTGCCAATGACAAAGAGGGAAGACTCAAATTGCTAAACTCTGGAGTAAAAGGTGGTCATTACTATTGACCTTGCAGAAATAAAAAAGATTATAAGGGAATGCTATGAACAAGTATGCCAACAAATTAGATAATCTAGATGAAATGGACAAATTCCTAGAAACACAAACTATCAAAACTGACACAAGAAAAAAATAGAAAGTATAAATAGACTGATGACAAGTAAAGGGATTGAGTTAGTAAACAAAAATTACCCACACAAAAAAGGCCCAGGCAGAGTGGCCAGTTATCTCAAGTGGTTAGAGCACAGTCTAATAACAACAAGGTTGCTGATTCGATTCCCACATGGGCCAAGTAGCTGCACCCTCTACAACTAGATTGAAGAGAACTGCTTGACTTGGAGCTGAGGATCCTGGAAGAACACACTGATCTCCAATAAAATTTCTAAAAAAAAAGGGACCCAGGCACAAATAGGCAAATAGGCTTCACTGCTGAATTCTACCAAACATTTAAAGAATTTACACTAATTCTTCTCAAACTCTGCCAAAATATAAAGTTAAGAGTATTTCTCCATTCTGTGAGTTCAGTATTACTCTGATAACAAAGCCAAAGACATTGCAAGAAAAGTATAGACCAATATCACTTCACTAATGAACACAGGTACAAAAACCAAATCCAGCATCATATAAAAAGGATTATATTGTACAAGAAACAGCAACAACAACAAAAGGGATTATACAAGTGGGATTTATCCCAAGAATGCAAGGTTGATTCAACATATGAAAGTCAATCAATGGGATAAATACATCATATTAATAGAATAAAGGAAAACCACAGTATCATCTCAATAGAGAAAAAAAATTTGACAAAATCCAAAACACTTTCATGATAAAAAATATTCAACAAAATAGAATACAAGGGAATTTTCTCAGCCTGATAAAGAACATCCATGAACAACCAACAGCTATAATCATACTTAATGGTAAAAGACTGAAAACTTCTTGCCCTAAGATCAGGAACAAGACAAAGATATCTGATCTCATTACTTCTATTCAATGTTGTACTGGAGGTTCTGGCCAGTGCAACTAGGCAGGGAAAAAGAAATAAAAGGAATCAAAGTTGGAAAGGAAGAAGTGAAACTATTTCTATTTACAGATGACATAATCTTGTACATAGAACACATGAAAGAACCCACCAAAAAACTATTAGAACTGACAAACAAGTTAATCAATGTGGCAGGATACAAAATTCAATATATAATATATTTATAATATATAGTGTATTTCTTTACACTTGCAATGAACAATCTGAAAATTAAATTAGAAAACAGTTTCACATACAATAGCATCAGAGAGAATAAAGTAGGAATAAATTTAACTAAGGACGTTCAAGACTTGTACACTGAAAACTATAACACATTGTTTAAAAATAAATAAATAAAGATCTAAATAAATGAAAAGACATCCAGGATTTATGTATTGGAAGACTTAATACCATTAAGATGACAATACTTCCCAAACTGAATGTAATTGAAAAATAAAAAGAAATTTAAATAAAAATTTTAAAAATGAGTAAAAAAAACCCAAAACAAATAAAACACAGATTCATTGCGCCCATTCTAGAACTCCCGGATGGGAATCTTTAGAGGAAAGAGACTCGGGACTCTGCATTTTAATTCTGAAACTGGAGAAGCACAGGGATCCTGCACCAACCAAAGGCCTTCGTCCACCCCCACCCCCCACCTCAGCTCTAATCAGTTCTACTGCAGCATTTTCAAACCAGGCCAGGCTGAAAAATTGAGAGACATTGTGTATTGTTTCAGCCTTGATGTGGGGGGATGAGAAGACTGTCTCTCTTCTAAGCCTTGGCAAGACATGCCTTTCAAAGCCGGATGTGTCTTTATTTGGATTGAAAGTTCATCACTTTTTGCTCTTTTCCAATATAAAAGAAATCAAGTGTTTTGCTCAATTTTTTTTTTTTAAACCAGTCATCCTACTTGAGCTGGAGTGTTCAGTTTCACAAGTCTTTGTGTGCTTGATTTTTGGTTTTGAAAGTAGAGTGGAGGAGTCTTTGCTTTATGTTTTCTTGATTACAACATCTATTGCTTCTATATGCATATTTTTGCTTTGAAAACATTTGTAGTTTCCAGCATTATCTGCAGGACAGAATGTAGCTGTTAATCAAATCTCTTGTTCAGGTGACTAAGCTGATGTGAGGAAAGCAAATCGGTAATGTTGCCGCCCTCTGCTTTGCAATATTTTTCTAAATCACTAAATGAAGCTGGTGGTGGGGGATGGGGGTATTGGACTGCTGGGTAGGAGGGTGAGTGGAGTGTGTGTGTGTGTGTGTGTGTGTGTGTGTGTGTGTGTGTGTGATTATAATGTCTGTCTTTAGTAAACACAAGTGTAAGTACTGTATACATTTTGGTTAATATAGTATTTGCATAACAATGTCCTCAGAGTATAGAATGTGCCACCAAAACCCAAAATAATGTGCTGTAATTCATTTTCATTTAAAATGAGTTATGTTTTTTTATAAGGCCAAATAAAGGGTGATCTCAAATTATCCTGGATCTGCGTTCCAGTGTCGAAGATCCCTCACCAAATATAGTTAGGACACCTTAGTGGAGGAGGATACTTTGGTTATAAAAATTTATAAAAAATACCCCTTCAAATATACAAATTAGGAAATGTTGTCCTTCCCTCTGGCTCATGAAGCCTAGAGTTAGGGTGCTTGGCTTGGTACACAGAGCCTGGTCGGGATCTCAGCCTTGTCTTGTGCCCCCACTGGTGGGTGGCCCTGGGCAAGGCCCAGCTGTGTGTGGAGACCATGCAACAAGGACAATATAATGTGTGTTCCCAGGATCTTCCTTCATCCATGAATTGACTCTGCTGGGGCAGAGAGCAAGGATTAAAATACAGGGACTCATTATAAGGCTAATGGGGCAGAGGTCTTTACCCAGTTGTGCAGGAAGAGGACCTATTGAGTATCTCCTGAGTCTGTCCCCACTTTTTGAGCTTGGACATGTTGCCCTGAAAACTGCAAAACCTCTGGGCACGAATAATTCCATCCAACCCCTTCACAAAGAGACTTGGCCAAATTCTAGCATGGCTTCTAGCAGCCTAAGGCCTTGGGATGACCTAGCCCCCTTCAGTTCCTGTCTGGAAAAGCTCAAGACTGCCAAAAGAATTGCCTTTTGTTCCAGCCATCACCAGACCAAAGGCTCTTGACCTCCTTTTCTTGGAGCAATTACTTAAAAAAATACTTACAATTGTAAATCCTTCCTCTGTCCCTTTGAGATATGTATTTATCTCCTATAACCCAGAAGTATCTTTCTCAAAGACCTGAAAGCCATTCCTTTGAAATGTAATCATCAGGGAGCATAGGGCCTCTGTCTTCCAGTCTCTGTGGGAATGTAGACAATGAACTTGGATAAATTCCAGTTGCAGACACAGATGGCCCACTCACACTGACATGAACCAACCCTCTTACCTGCTCTTCGTAACATTTCACTTTTCTAACTCTGCTCTAACTTCCTCCTTTTGTTCCCCCTCCCTACTCCCTCATTCTACTTTTTTTTTTTTTAAGATTTTATTGGGGGATTGGGGGAGGGGAACAGCGTTGGGGAATTGGGGGAGGGGAACAAACAAGTTGCTATCTTTTTGTTCTTCAGTCTAGTTGCGGAGGACATTGCTTCACTGGCCCATGTTGGTATCGTCATTGCGCTCTTCCTGGATGAGGCAGATTGGTTGCCGGCCTCTGGATGGTCGCTCACCGCGGCTATTGGCAGCTCACGCTGGCTGCCGGCCACTTACTGTAGCCTATGGCAGCCCAGTGCAGCAGGGGCTGCAGCCTACACCGTTGCCAGGGCTCACACAGCCCAGCTCCAGGTGGAGCTGTTGTTAGCTGTAGAGGGCAGTGTCACTGGCCCTCATGTGGGATCTGAACTGGGACCGCTGGCATCCCAAGCCAGCTCTTAACCAGTGCACCACTCCGGCCCACGGCCCTCCCTCATTCTACTTTTAAAACACCCAGTCGTCACTGCACAAATCAGAATTGAGCTCAGCTCCTTTCCCTACTGTGGTAGTTAACTAAATATTTCTCTTTACCCCTTTTAACTAGTGTGTGGCTTTGTTTATCTGACAGTTCTACCAGTTCTTAACATGCTTCTTTCTATAAATATAACTTGCTATACTTAATGTTCTAGTACACATATTTTTCCATGCTGTTACCTAGTTCCCGTAAGTTTAATATTTAACCACTGCATATCATGGATTATGTGCCATAGATTCATAACCAAAAATCCATTAAATTTTTTCTTATTATAAACGGACTATATGTTTATCACGGGGAAATGAGAAAAATATTATAAACAAAACACAAAATTATTATCCATTAATCCTACTACCCAGTCTTGCCTCTTTCTAATTCATTTTTCAACTTTTGGTATTAACATTTTAATATGTGTCTTTATGGTCTATACCCTTTGAATATATCTGTATAATTAAGCATAATTTTTAAAGAAAAAGTGGGGTTTTACTTTTTAAACAGATGTGTTTTCTTCTTAATATTTCCCCATGTCATTAAACATTGTTCAGAAATGCAATTTAAAGACTATACAATATTCCATTTATGGGTGTACTGATATTTATTGAACTAACTTGTTGGGCTTCCCCACTTTTTCCCCACCACCAATATTTTCCTATTACAAACTATATTGTAATATTCTTATAGGCATATCTTTGTACTAACCCTTAATTAGTTCCTTTGGGTAAATTCTGAAGGGAGTGTTTACCTTCACTGATGACTCAACTCTCTCTTTTATTCTTTTTTTAATTTTCCTGGGTGACAGCCATGGTCATTGGTCACACATTGCTTTCATGCTACAATGGCACAGTTGACTCTTTTAAGGAGGGCGCAGCTCACAGTGGCCCATGCAGGGATCGAACCTGCAACCTTGGTGTTATCAGCACCACACTCTAACCAACTGAGCTAACCAGTCACCCCCTCAACTCCCTCTTTCTCTTTTCTATGATACCACACTCCCACGTTCCTCTCAGACCATGTCTCTGCTTCTCCTGCAGATCTTCTTATGGTCCCTGTTACATTTTGGCTGGGACTGTGCTTTTCCCTCTCATTCTCCCTAAGCAAGCTCACTCATTCCATGACTTCAATTGCCATCTCTATGCTGATAACTCTCCATCTATACCCTCAGTCTAGATATCTCCCTTGAGCTCCAGTTTGTAAAGATCTCACTATATCAGATGTTCCCACTTGGATGTTTCACAGCACATAAAACTCAGCGTAGCTAAAATGGAATTCATGATTTTACTGGGTCTTAGGAAAAGTCATGACGTATTTTGTCTGTTTTTTTTTCAAAGGTCATTTATTTATATAAAGAACAAAGATCAATCAATGATATATTGCTGGTTTTGTTTGATAACCTTTTGCCATCTTTCAATGAGCTTATAATTCCTCATTCATAGAAGAACCAGTCTTTATTTGCAAAAAAACTGAACAAGGTGCTGATTTACAGCCTCATCTGAATTGAACGTTATACCACACAAGGAGTTTTGAAGAGAGCGAAACAAGTGGAAGTCTGATGGCACAAAGTCAGATGAGTATGGTGGGTGTGGCAACACATCCCATCCAAGCTCCAATAATTTTTGATGGGCGATCAAACTTGTGTGTGGTCTCACATTGTTGCGATGGAACACACTCCTTTACAATTAACAAGCTCTGGACGTTTCTGGATAATGGATTTGTTCGAACTGTCCAATTGCTGACAGTACACATTCAAATTGATTGTTTGGTTCCTTGGGAACTAAAAAACATGACACCTTTAAAATCCCACTACACTGAGAGCATAATCTTCCTCCAATGAATGTCTGCTTTCAATGTCATTTGAAGCGAATCATCACGTAAGGACCAAGACCACTGGTGCACTACATTGTTGTAAACAATCCACTTCTCATCACCAGTTATCAGTTGCTCCAAAAAAGGATCGTTTTCCTCACATTTAATGAGCATATTGCAGATGTTTATATGTGCCATCAAATGAACTTCTTTGAGTTCATGTGGAACCCAAATATCGAGCTTGCTTATGTATCCCAACTTCTTCAGGTGGTCATGAATGCTTGAATGATGGATGTTCAATTTTCTGCAATCTGTCATGTCGTGTAACACGAGTTTGACTCGATCAATGCCTTTATTTTGTCGTCATCAACTTCGGTGGGCCTCCCTGACCAAGGAGTGTCGTTGAGATCAAAATCACCAGCATGGAATTTTGTGAACCATTGCTGGCACTGACATTCTTGTAGAGCAATGTCACTGTAAACTTTATGCAACTTTTCACAATCTTGACATACTTTCTTCCCTTTATGGAAGTAAAACAGTAAAACATGGCTAAATGCACAGTTCGGTCTTCCATTTTCAACTTGTAAAATCTCCAAAACTCAACCAAATCGCTCAATTTTTTTTTTTTTAGAACGAAGCTAGAATGCTCAGTTGTCAAATGACATGGCGATAACATATTGGGTTGTCGGAAAAGTAATGACACATTTTTGCAACGAAAAACAGAACAAGTATGTCATGACTTTTCCAACAACCCAATAGATGCGAATGATTCTAGTACTTACATAAATGAACTAGTGCCATATGTTGCAAATATGAGTCATGACTTTTCCGAGGAACCAGTGCCTCCCAGATCCTCATTCTTTAGTGACTCCTTGTTTCAGTAGGCAGCAGCACTGTCTACCAGTGGTTCAAACCAGGAACCTGATGGTCTTGCTTGTCTTTTCCCTTATATTGCACATTTTGCCAAGTCCTTAGTTTTGAGCTTTAGAATTCATTTACTTCTCTTCATCCTCATTGTGACCTTTAGACCAGATGGTCATCTCTCACCTATATTAATTTATGGGTCCCATAAGTGGTTTCCTGCCTTCAGTCATATTTTGTTTAATTCATTTTCCATATGGCAGCCTGAGCAAATTTGCTAACATGCAAATATGGTCATGTCACTCTGAAACTTAACCTCCTTAAATGGCTCTCCCTTGCCTTTGGAATTGAGTCTATATTCCTTATCATGGCTGAGCAGTACTTTTAAAAAAGAATAACTGGTCTTACCTGTTTCTCCAGCCTCATCTCTTGACACGCCACACTCTGCTGAAAAGTCCTAGTTGTCTTCTCAGCTTTGCCCTTAAGCCATTGTTCTGCAGTCCACATGCATATTTCTTGCTGGCTCTGCCTGACCCATTCATCATAGTATCACATCACAGGTTCTATCTAGCACAGTGCCCAGCATAACAGACATTTCAAAAGATGCGTAGAATTGATAAATGGATAAATATTGGGTGAGAGCGTTTTATTATAGATATTTTCTAGAAGCTGGATATATACTAATTGAGAAGTAGTCAAGTTAAGTCTGTTGTCTAAGATCTAAAGTCTACAGAAACTCAGAACAATGGTCAAATTCCTGCTCCACCACCTTGGATCAGTTTCTTCACCTCTCTAAACCTCAGTTTCCATATATATATATATATATATATATATATATATATATATATATATATACACACACATATATATTTTAAGATTTTATTGGGGAATTGGGAGAGGGGACCAGCCAAGTTGTTGTTCTTCAGTCTTCATTGTGGAGGGCACCAGTTGCCATCTGACTTCCAGTCGGCAACTCGTGGCCTCTAAACTCAAGGTGCTAAGTTCAATCTTAGTTGCGGGTGGGCATAGCCACCATCTCATGCGGAAGTCAAACCAGCATCATTGTTGTTAAGAGCACATGCTCTATCCACTGAGCCATCCGGGAGGCAGCTCAGCTCAAGGTGCAGAGTTCAGTCTTAGTTACAGGTGGGCATAGCCACCATCCCGTGTGGCAGTTGAACCCGGCAGCCTTGTTGTTAAGAGCACAAGCCCTATCTATTGAGCCATCTGGGTGGCAGCTCAGCTTAAGGCGCCAAGTTCAGTCTTAGTTGTGGGTGGGCATAGCCCACCATCAAGCAGGCAATCTTGTTGTTACACCAGCTGAGTCATCCCGCCACCTGTTGGCAGCTCAGTGACAGCTCAGCTCGGGGCGCATCATCACTGGTCCATGTGGGAATTGAACCAGCAGCCCTGTTGCTCAGAGTTTGCATTCTTTTTCTTTTTCTTTTTTTCAAAGATTTTACTGGGGAATTGGGGAGGGGAACAGGGTTGGGGAATCGGGGAAGGGGAAAAGACAAGTTGCTGTCTTTTTGTTCTTCAGTCTAGTTGCGGAGGACGTTGTTTCACTGGCCCATGTTGGTATCGTCATTGTGCTCTTCCCGGATGAGGCAGATCCATCGCCGACCTCTGGCTAGTCGCTCACTGCGGCTATTGGCAGCTCACGCTGGCTACCAGCCACTCACACTGGCTGCGGGCCACTCACTGCCCTCAAAAATAAAGATGTGCAAGCTCCGCACCAGTGGAACAATAGTCCCAAAACCTCCAGCTTCTGCACCAAAGGTGCTCAGTTCAGTCCTTCCCCACAGGGTCCTGGGCCCGGCTCACGCAGCTACTCCCTCCAACAGGAACCGGGTTCTCCCTGCCTCCTCTCCAGTAGGCTCCAAGCATCTGAAAGTCTATTCCTGTGGACCCCTCAGGGGACAGAGATGAGAATAAGGGTCCATGCTTTGAAGGAGTTCAGACTAACCAGAGCTCAAGCAAGGAGCTGCCTGCCTTGTGCTTGGCTGTATGATTTTCCCTGATGGCTGGGATTCAGAAGAAGTAAAATGGATGTGTGGAGAGAAGACAGACAAGTATACTCTTGGGGCTTGCTTAGTCCGCTGGGCGTATATCCTGGCCATTATTGGGATTTTGGATGCCCCGATCCTCTCATTTCTGGCATTTGTGCTTGGTAACCGACAAGACAGCTTGATGGCAGAGGAACTGAAGGCAGAAAACAAAGACATCCTTTGACCACAAATAAAGAGAAGAAAATTCAAAACAAAGAAAAAAAGAAAACAAGGAAGATTTTTACTTGGCAATTGGAAAGTCTAACTTCTGTCCACATATACAAGTGACAACAATTCTGACTTCATGCTTCAGAAAGGAACAGCTAGGATTATAGAATAACACTCAACAGTTCTCAGAAGGGATCTTTTCTTCTGGCTGATTCAGTTAAACGTTGATATCTGATCCTTTCTCTCTAAGCTTTCATTAAAGAAAGCATTGTTTTCTTCTGCTCTATGATATATTGGAAACACCTTGGTAAAGTGTTGATGGGAAAGAAGGTTAAGAGGCCAATATAAGGTTAGGGACTGTATATGATTTTTCTATGTTCACCATTTCCATTTGCATGTATCACATTTGCATGTATCCATAGTTTCTTCCATCTGGTTCTGAAGGACTAAAATCAGTAGCAGTTCATTTATATCAAATCAGATGCAATAATGTAGCAGAGAGTAGCAGGCCACATTGATGAAACATTTCATTTGCTCTACATTTTTATTTCACAACTGAAATTCCTTTATCTGGAGCTCTGAAAAGGTAGCAACAGCTCTGCAGGCATTTCAGATCCTCATAAAATAGGCTCTGTACAAAATGAGACCAGGATCCTAAGCCTTGTACAAAATGTAATCAAATCATCATATTTCTGAGAAATGGTACAAGCTTTACAGTTGCTGTGCAAAGTAGTCTATATCGTTTGGTATTATTTAAAGATTTACTAAGTGTTGAAACTTCCAAAGTTAGATTACTTGAGGAAAGACAAAATCAGTGATTTTGTATGTTTGTATATGAATATCGTTTTACTAAACATCAAGTGCATGCAATAACCAAAATTAAATAGCATGAATGTTCTATAGATCTTAAGGGAAGAAATACCTGATAAAATAAGAATAATTTGTAATTATGAAATTGATTATATATAAATGGGTGCTTTTACAATTTGTATACCTATATTAATATAACTTTTCAGTTATTAAAACATTCTTTTCAAAAAAAAAAAAGATGGCAACTTGTCTTCCCGATTCCCCAATGCTATTCCCCTCCCCCAATTCCCTAATAAAATCTTAAAAAAAAAAAAAGAAAAAGAAAAAAGAAAGATACTGTGAGGATTAAACAAGGAAGCTTAAGTAAAATATTTAGTACAATGTCTGGCATATAAATGTTTAATAACACTTATATTGTCTAGCAACAATGACTATAGTGGTCATGATACACTGCCTCCAGATCGGTGTCCCACTTTGCATGCCATCCTGTTAGACAGTAAGTAACTGCTCCAATAATCCTTGCCAGTTGCTATTAGAATTAAAAGCAATAACTCTATTGACTGTAATAAGATAGGCAAAAATTTTGTACTTCTTTGATTAATAGTATATACCTATTATTAGACATTTCTGGGATTTATACATTTTGGCCTTCTTTAAAAAAATGCTTAGGGCCGGCCGAGTGGCACGGTGGTTAAGCGCTGGCCTCGGAAGCCAGCAGCCCCGGTTCGGTCCCACATATGAGGGCCAGTGACACTGCCCTGAAAAAAAAAAAAAAAAATGCTTCAATGACATTTTCATGCACATAACTTTTTTCTCCTGCCTAAAAGTTTCCTCCAGAAAATTTCCAGTGATATTATGGGTAACAGTCACATTTTCATCATTTGTAATATATATTGGCAGGTTGCTCTCTATATAGAGTATTCTAATTTTAGGACCTCTCTTTATATCCTGATTCTTCTACTTGTTTTTCATTAAAAATGAAAAATATAATCATATTTGTTTGTGTATTTTTATGTACTTGGCATGGTGATAACTTTGGCCAGTAACTTATTTCTAAACCACAGCTACTTGCCATTCTTTCTCACAGTGATATTAGAGACTTACTGAGGTGGTGTGTGACATGTGGAAAATCCATGCACTATATGAATAAATATAAGATATTCTTTTCATAGTCAGGAATTGATGTGTTTTCTTCACCAAATACTAGGTGGTAAATCACAGAGAACACTGATTTCTGCAAAGCACAATAACTTAAGACAGCAGTAAAATCAAAGAATCGTATCTGCATAGTATCGTATGTACAATATAGCATAATGTTTTTGTTTTCTTGCTATATCAAGGAGACAGTGTCTAACTTTGAATTTTAGTTAGGACTGCATTTGTTGAGAACAGAGAAGATGAAGTTAGGCAGTTGGAATTCGTGTGGCAGCTACATAATGTCATCACTGTCCCAGGTTTCTTTTTCTTGACTCTGGCATACTTAGTCCATGGATTTCATGCTCATCATCAGCTCATGGTTACAAGATGGCTGATCCCAAACTTAAGTCCTCCTTCCAGGCAGGAAGAAGAAAAAAGTACCAATGGCAAAAGGCAATGAGATAGCCAAGTCTGTCTTTTTTTATCAGAAAAACAAAAGCTTCCTTGGAAGCCATACCAGATAATCTTCTGCTTACATCTCATTGGCCAGAATGATCATTTGGCTATCTTAGCTACAAGAGAGGCTGGGAGGAAATAGTTTTTGTGGGCACAGTTACCATCCTGAACACAATTGGGTCTGTCAAAAAAAAGGGTAGAATGGATATTGACTAGGCAACTTGCAATATCTGTCATTGATGTAAATATGTATGTACTTTTTCATTAGTAATATAAAACAATACCACACATTATTTTTCTTAACCCAAAACTAAACCTACCAAATTCTTTGTCCTTAAACTTCTATTTCATGTGAAACCAAACCAAATCGGAAGAAACAAATGTAACCCAGCTTCTCAAACCTGTTATTTCTCTTGTTCTTCAGGTTTTTTTTTTTTCTTTAGTGCATAGTATCACTCAGGAATTTAAATTTGCAGATAGTAGTAGTGTTTGACAAAGAAAACTCTTGTCAATACTGTTTTTAATCCCCAAAGCATTCCTGTGACATATTTTATATACCAGAGGAAGATATAAAACATTCTAGGATACAGAGTCCCTTGTCTTCTAGTGTGAGTAAAAAATATTGCCTTCATTATTAGGTAATTAGTTAACTAATTAGATAATATTTTAGATCTAGAAGTACCTGGGCTTTCTGAGTCATTAAAACCTTCTCACTGTGATTTTATAAATTTAAAACATATATTATTTACACTGGACCCTAATTCTACCCATTTAAGTCTAATGAAGGGTCAAAGATGGTGAGGGATCTTTTCTAAGGAAATGTATTTCTTCCATTCACTAAATATTTATAAAACTTATAATTGTGCTCCAGAACCTGGAAAAAACTTGGAGAGCAATTATCCTTAAAAGATGTGAAAAGTCTTGTTTGTTTTTGCTTTTCAAAAATTAACATCTTACATACACTATTTTGCTTAACATAGATGAAGTCATATAAGTTTTCTTTCTAACTAAGCATTTAATTCTCTCTTCGTGTCCAGGAAAATAATACTACATATAAGAAATCATTTAAACATGAAGGCACTGGGTATTTGGCATGATTTAGAACTTCAAAAGCAAAATTCAGTCAATGTGGCATAGGATTTTGTGCCCATGAGAGGCTGTATAGAATACTGATTAAGGGAGTGTGTTATTGAATCAAACTGCCAGAATTATTAGCTTTGTGACTATCAGCAAATTATTTAGCTTCTCTGTGTGCTTCAAGCTCCTCTTAGGTAAACTGGGGATAACATTAGTATGTACCTGGAAGGATGGTTAAGGATTAAATATGAGTTAATTTCCATAAAGAAGTCAGTAGAGTGCCTAGCAATTTTTTACAAGTAAAAAAACGTTGACCATTGTTTAGCCATTAGGAAGTCTTCTTTTCCAGTGTAATTTAAGGGCTCTTTTCTGTGTCATTTGTACTAGCAACCTCCTAAATCCAGTGTTGTGGCAGGCTTCTCTTAAGATGGTTTCACTCCCCTTTTAACATATACTAAAAATACAATGAGAACTCTTTTTTTTTTTTTTTTTTTTTTTTTTTTTAAAGATTTTTATTAGGGAATTGGCGGAGGGGAACAGACAAGTTGCTGTCTTTTTGTTCTTCAGTCTAGTTGCGGAGGATGTTGCTTCACTGTTGGTATCGTCATTGTGCTCTTCCCGGATGAGGCAGATCGGTCGCTGGCCTCTGGATGTCGCTCACCGCGGCTATTGGCAGCTCACGCTAGGCTGCCAGCCGCTCACGCTGGCTGCGGGCCACTCACTGTAGCCTATGGTAGCCCACTGCAGCAGGGGCTGCAGCCCACACCATCACCGGGGCTCGCACAGCCCAGCTCCAGGTGGAGCTGTTGTTAGCTGTAGAGGGCAGTGTCACTGGCCCTCATGTGGGATCCGAACCGGGGCTGCTGGCATCCCAAAACCAGCGCTTAACCAATGCGCCACTCGGCCGGCCCCACAATGAGAACTCTTAACATGTTTCCTTCTAATGCTTATAACTTAACAAAATAATAATTAAAGCAAGTATATGCAACAAAAAACAAAGCAATAATCTTTTACTCTGTGAAAAGTTGGGGTAAGTAGAGCCATTTTAAATGGCGTATGGGGCAGACATTTCAGAGGAACTGCATTGCAAGTCTTATTCCTTGAACTTTAGGAATGTTTGGACAAAATAACCTTTGGACTGGGCCTAAAGCAGCATTGTATCCCAAACAACTGTTTGCAAAGATAACAAGAAAGCAGACTTCCTGACTATGAGGACTGATATCTAAAGACATTCTTTAGAATTAGTAAACAGCCATGTATAGCTAAAGAATAACTTAGCTTATGAGCACCAATAAAAATTCTTTCTCTCTATTCATGTAATTATTTCCCTTTTCTCATAAAAATCCCTTTGCCTTTACCCCATAATCGAAACACTATTTGGGTTTCTGCCTGAATTAGTGCTTCTGGAATAGCTGCTCTTTGATCTTAAATAAAAGCTTGTTGCCTCTTACTCTGGCTTTTTATTTTTAAGATTAACAACTCTCTACAAAACTTCTTAGACAAAAGTCTCAAGTATATTTCAAAATATTTTGGTAGCAATTTACCACATATATTAATCTGATAAAGATCCATTATTTTGGTTGTTTAACCACTAAGAGCTTATGGATCTTCAAGGTATGGGCCAACACAAGCAAAATTTAATGTATCTTAGCCAAAGAAGGAAGTAAATGGTAATTTTTTTTTTTCTTTCGAAAACATTCAAAGTCACACGATGTTGCAAGAGAATGAAGCCAGAGTGTCCTCATGGGTCACTCCTCACATAGTAGGTAGGAGACAGCACTTCTTCTGTAGGTCTCATCAGGTAGGATCCTTGTCACAGGGAGAGAGCTGGGTTTACGGGCCCAGATGGGGGACACTGTACCCTATGTTTTATGGGTCTAGGTGGGTGTAGTTCTGATTCCTACCAGAGTGGCCAGACATTTGGGAGACAGGCCTCCCAGGTAAAAGTACCCAAGGACTAAAATAATAGCTAAAAGCCAATCTTACTGAAGCATTTCAAACATTATAAACAAGTTGCATGGCTAGCTTTGTACTAAGGCCTAAAGCTTCAACGCCTGTAACATCTGGTGGCTAAAAAAAGAACATCTTCTCAAAGTGGCAATTGTTTGGGATTACCCTGGGGACTCCTACTTACATACATCTCTAGAAATATAAACTCAAAAGCTATATAACTCCCTTCCTTCCTTCCTTTTCTTCCTTCCTTCCTTTCTTCCTTCCTTCCTTCCTTCCTTGCTTTCTTCCCTCCCTCCCCTCTCCCTCCCTCCCTTCAAGGTTTGCTGTGGATAAAACTCAACTATATTCAAAATTCCAGGTCAATTAAATCTAGTTTATTGTTAAGGTCCACTAAAAATGGTAAATGTTTAATGTATAACATTTAAGATTTTTGCTACTTAAATATTACAACTTAAACATAGCAGATGGTTGATTCTTATGAGCAATGCAAGGCAGAAAAATCTATTGGACTTTTTTGAAAGTCTGGATCGAATAAATCTATATAACAAATAGTCTTTGAAGTATTTATTGATCTCATTGATTATTAGTAAATTAGTGAAAGGTTGGCATTGTGATGACTAAATAATTCTGAGGGATGAAAGAAGCGATTTCAGTTTACTGGATGAGCTGAAAACAAAGCCATGGCTCTTGTTTAAGGAGTTCATTTTTCAGAGTTTATGTCCTCTCAAACGAAGTCTTAAAATTAAATACAATCCTCTTTCTCAACACATTAAACATACTTAAACTATGGCATGCATTACTTTTAAGACATCTACCATGCTTTAAATATTTGAGAGCTTGTCTTTTGTCCGTTGGCGTGTACTGAGCCAAGCGGACCCTGGGCGTTGAGGCAGATGAAGCCAGTTGGGAGGGAAAGGGGAGAAAAGGAGGGTGGAGCCTCCATCCTGCTGGGTCAGGGTTACTTTGCCTGTGCTGGATTCTGGGAGAGAAAAGGTGAACTCAGGAATTCGGTGGTTCCTTGTGATCTCAAGATGGAAGTCCAGGTTCTTGGGCTCGTCCAGACTGCGAATGGAGTGCTCGCCTGCCCCTTGCATCTTCCTAGGTGGCAGCGGGTTTAGGAAGGAGGTGGCAGGACTGGGGCCGGCGGTCCTCGCCCGCGCCCTCCGCCTCCCTGTCCCGAGGCCAGGATGGTCTCGCCCGCCCTGGGCTAATTCCCGGAGGGCCCCGCGCAGGGGCGTGCTCACGGGCCTCCGTGCATAGCGACTGACATTAAAATACGCAAATCCAGCGGCGGCGTCCCCGCAGCTTCCCCGCACCTATTTCTGTATCTAAGCCAAGGTCACTCTCTCTAATACCGAGCCCTTGCCCTGAGCAGGGAGTCGCGCTCTCCCCTGTGACGGCAGCCAGGGAGCTGAGAGGCGACGCCGGTGGGGAGGAGGGGGCCGTGTGGCGCCCTTCCCCCCGGCTGGCGGGCGCAGCCCACACCTGCCCCGGCTGGCTGGGCGGCGGCCCCCGCACTGAGGAGGGGCCGCGCGGCGCGGGCGGGGGGATTGGCGGTGGGCGCGGCGCGGCGCGGCTGCAAAGGCTCCAGGCGCTGCGGCGCGAGTGCGTCACGCCGGCGGAGCGCGCGGTGGGCTGGGGCCGACCCGCCGACCAGGGGCCGGGCGTCCGGGGCCAGGGGGAGCCTCCGGTCGCACTCGCCCGGGCAGCCGCGAGCGGAGCGGCCGGGGACGCGCCGGGGGTCGCCAGCGAGCCGTCGCCCGCTCCATTCATTCCCGCGGCTCCGCCTCCTTGTCCGGGGCTCCCGGGGCGCGTCGGAGGTGAGTGTGCGGTCCGTTCCCGGCGGGGACCGCGGGCTGGGGCCGCAGCTGCGTCGTCGGGCCCCGGGCCCAGCGCCCCCGAGGGCAGCGAGCGCCACGGGCCGCCCCGCGGACCCCGCCGCCGCGCAGGCCCACCGCGCCGGCCGGCCGGGCCCTGGGCGCGCGTGTCGCCGCGGCGGGCCGGCGGGGCGTCCCGAGGGGCGTGGGCGCCCCCAGGTGCGGGCCCCGCGGCGGCGCCACCATTTTGTGTGAGGGAATGCGGCCTCCGCCTCCCTCTCGGCCTGGGCTCCCCGCCCGGGCTCCCCGAGCCCCCTCCCCAGCTTCCCCACCTGGAGCCTTCCCGCTCGCCTTCATGGCGCGGCCGGCTGAGACGTGCACCGGGTCAGGCGTGGAGCGGAAGCGTTTAGGCTCGGGGTGCCCCACGCAGGTGGCCTGCAGAGATGCTCGCAGCCCTCTAACTACCTTTGGAATAGATGTATAGCTTCCCTTCCGGAAGCCAGCTCATTGCACATTTTTGTTCTAATTCTTGGCTGCCCATGGTGCCAATTTTTTTGAGGCTTGTACCCGAGGAGATGGATGGGTGAAGCATTGGCTTGTGTATGGCTCAGGGATCTGGCTTCCATGGACTCTCCTTGTCCTTTGGGAGCGATGATAAAGCATCTTGCTCACTTTTCAGCTCTTGGAGATGGGTATGGATGCCTTTATCAGGAGTGGGTTCTGGGATGACCACTTGATGCCAGCAGCCCCCATCCCCCTTTGGGAGACCCCTTTCGAAACCCCCAAATGAAATGCGCACGTGGGAGGCTTTTTGAGGGGGTTGGAGCGGGAGAGACAGGTTATTATTAAAAGATTACAAGAAGGAAAAGTTGTAATTGCGGTTCAGAACGGTTGGCCAATTTGTCATTTTCAACGGTCTTGAGAATTTGGTAATGTCTGTTTTAATTTACCTCTTTGCCAATGTATGTAAGGACCCAACGGATTATGCTTAATGCCATTTGTATTTTATCACTGCATCCCAGACAGGGATTAAAATCTGGAATGGTGGCTGTTGCATAAGGCACACATTTGGGCCCTGGAGAACATTCATCAAAATGGATCTGGGTTTTTGAAGTGGAGTAAATCATCGGCTTGTATTTGTTGCACATAAGATGTACAGGGTATCTTTGCAAACTCTAATTTTGCTTTTATCCTAGGAGAGGCAAGATTTTTAGGGATTAATATGGATCAGACTACGTTTTGGGGTTTTCCTTCTTTGGTGGGGGGTGGAGAGGACAGGGACTGAGATAGCGATAGGAATGGAAAAGTCTATCTGTGATAAGACTCCCAGGACAAGCGAAGAGGGAATATCATAGAGTTTCATGGGAAGTCTGTAGCTCGTCAGAGTGGACGCCTCGCTCTGAATTTATGATGAGGATTGGTTTAGAAAACTGAGAACTATTTTATATGAGGAGCAACATTATCCTGCTGCATGCGTGATGTTGTAACCTAAGACGCTTTACCTGTGGATTTTAGATTTTAAAAAGTTCCAAATTAGTTTGACCTTTCAAATCACTACAAATGGTATCATTTCTCTAATAAAGGTACAGTATACGTCGAGAATATCACCCTCCTCATTAAATTACTCTAAAACTTTTTTCTGATTGGTGGAGACTCTTCCACTAATTATATCCACAAACAAGTGATTCCACATCATGAGCACTCCTAGCCGAAAAAGTAATGTCTCTCATTAATGACCTGTTCTGTGGGGAGAATTACGGAGGTGAAAGGGAACTTGGACACTGAGAGATGAGTCTTGTTTTAGGGAATTGAAGTAAGCAAAAATTGCCAGCTGGGGATTGCAGCCGCCCTGACGGGTCTATCCTATGTCCAGCGGGGATGAGATTGTTTTTCTCGGCAAGTACAGTGCTGAGTCAATCACAGTTCCTACACCTTTACGTTGATGCTGTTAATACATATGTCAGAGAGGTTCACTCTTTAATTGAGTTTGGAAGTGGTCTTGGTGTGCTTTTTATCTTTAATATAGCTTGAGATTTTGAGCATTTTTTCTACCGATGATCGAGAAATTGGGAAGAAAAAAAATCTCTTAACATTTTTATCCATTAGCTCCTACCTAACTAACCCTTTTAAAGCCTTGTGTGTTATGTTCAGTCATCTGCCTAAAAATGCAAAAGTAATTGCTTTTTAAAGGTAATAGTATAAAAGGACTGAGTATTCTGGCAGAGGTTCGAAAAATATTAAGGATTCTGTAGAAAGGACTGTTGGTTGGGTAAGAAGTTAAATAAAACCTTCATGTTTCCTCCCATTACTAAGATTTTTATGACTAAATCAGAAAAAAAAATTGCATGGTTATTGTGTTTAAGATGATTTTCTCTTCACACACCAGTAGGCTTCTGATCCTTTGTATATTTAACTCTTAAATTCCTGTTTGGTATGCTTCATTGGTAGTAGGGGTATTTCACAATTCTTTACAACAACAACAATAAAATTACTGAAGATTGAATTTATTAAAGAAAATGTGTGATGATTTAAAAAATAATAAGGGAAAAGCTAATACTTTACTAAAGACAGCATGGGATAATTATTAGACTCATTGAATTTTAGAGCTAGTATATGAGACCTTATACCAGGTTTATCTGCTCCTTAGAGGGTTCACTCATCTAAGCAAACCTAGTGTTTGGGCCAGAAAATTTGTGACTTACCACTATGTACTTTGTTTTTGAAAAAAAGAATATCAGTTTCGTTACTGCCTACTCTACGATGATGTTAGTGATGTTAGTTTTAGGCTACACCATTTATTCAACAAACAACTGTCTATTGTATGTTACAATACAATATACCCTACACTCATAGAGTTTATATGTAATGAAGTATTGTGGATTAAAATGTTAAAGATTCCCTAAAAATACAAAGATTTTTTTGCAAATATGAATTGGGAAGAAATCAATTTAGTAAATTGCATTTTTTAAAGAAATACTAGATTGCATGTGGGGAGGGGAACCCATTTATGGGTTGTGCAGAGGAGAGGGTTCAGTTGCTGAAAGAAACTGAGGAGAAAAAGAAACTAAGAAGTAGAATTGGGAGAGAGTGTTGTCCAAGGAAGGAGAGGACTTTTAAGTAGCAGAAAGTATACATTTGGGTCTGGTCTGTCATAGGGTCAAAAGGAGTGACAATGAAAACAATCCATTGAATTTGGGAGGTGAGAGGTTATTGGAGGCCTGAAGAGGGGTAATGTCAATATAGTGATAAGGGAAGAATCCCATTTAGGAATGAATAGGAGCAGAGAAAAAGTCAATAAATTTGACTTTTTGTTATATAATGATTGACAAAGTAATAAACGGGACTAATGAAGCATTGTATAGACTAAAATATTTTATACATAAATAACAGTGCTTTCAAGTTTGGATCAGCCCCTGATACACCTGATGAACTAATTCTGATTCTTAATTTAGAGGCAGAATAGTTCCACAACTTAAGCCAAATAGACATTATAATGTAGGTTTGAACCCTGGCTTTGCTGTTTCTAGCTGCCTGATTTTTAAGATACTTAATCTCTCTGGGCCTTAGTTTCCTCATCTGATAGAGTACAATTGACCCTTGGACAACATGGGGGTTAGGGGCACCAACCCCCCTCAGTTATACCTGAGTATAACTTTTGATGCCCCCAAAACTTGGTATCTGTGGGCAATTGGTTCCAGGACCCCTGAGGATACCAAAATCTGCGGATGCTCAATTCCCTTACTACGTAAAATGGTGTAGAACAATGTGTACAGTCGGCCTTCCGCATCCTTGACTCCCAACTGCGGATCAAAAACAGTTCAGGTATTTATAGAAAAAAATTCGCGTATAAGTGGACTCTGTTAGTTCAAACCCATGTTGTTCAAGGGTCAACTGTAGTTATAACAGAACCCATCTCAAAATGTTGGCAGAAGGAAATACAGTGTATCTAAAGGTGAGCTACTAATATTACCTTCAATGAAATTAGGATAATTTTTAGTATCTAGTTCAGTATTTCTCATCTTATTTTTCATTTTATTACTTCCTCCCCACACCTACCTCATGTACAACACTTTGGTGAGGTACATTTTGAAACTATAATTTACTTTTTGTTTTTAAAATGAAGTGTGATTTACCTACCATTTGTCAATCAGTGGTTTTGCTCTGCATGAAATAAAGTATAACCACAATGACTTGAGTTGGTAGAATTCTAGTTAAAAATTAAGAAAACCTTGGGGCAACCCAGTCGGGACCCCCTCTCGTTTTGAGAGCTGTTACTTTCTACTCTAATAAACTATCCTTTGCTGTAAACTCTAAAAAAAAAAAAAAAAAAAAATTAAGAAAACCTTAAGCTTTTGTCAGTGTATTTATGTAGGGAGAATGTATGTTTTTTGAAACATTGAAAATAGTTCATGTTGCCCCTTTATATAATAATAGCTTTTGTGGATGCCAGACCAAGAACCTATCTTTTAATTTTAGGTCTGGTACTGTTTTTTATTAATTATTTATGGTCAGGAGTGGAAAATACAGCTAAATTAACAAAAAGCAACCACATGTTAGAAGCCTTCATGTTTGGCTTTGGAATATAAGACATATCTAAAAATATTTGAAATTAATTTCAGGCCTGAGGAGATTTATTGGTAATATTTTCTACTTCATGAAAAGAGAAATTGAAGTGATTCTGAATAAATTTTGTTCGGAGAATATTAACTTTTTGTATCTGAGTAGCTTCTCAGAATGGCAAAAAACAAAAACACCATATTTTTATTTTATAAAATAGTTCATATGTTTTTGCAATTTCATATACAAATGATCATCAGCTGAAATGTGTGGACTGTTGGCCCTCCTTTCCAGAGCTCTGATAATTGGCTTGAATGGAGACAAGGGAAATTCTTGTGTCTGTACTTACAATGGGGCAGAAAGATGTTTCTTCTGTCCAGAGTTGGTATGTGCCAGCTGTAACTGACAGTACTGTCTGACTAGATAGTTGACTGATCTGTGTTTTCGTGCGGTGTAATTCATTTGTGGGTAGAATTGATTGTCGGAAAGGCCCATTTCTTTTACCCTTTAGAAATATGCAGAATAACAAGTTTTCATCTGCATATTGACGCTTCATATTTAAAAGGTAAGTAACTCTGCCTCCCTTCCTCAATAAGACTTCCCCTCACTAATTTCTCCCAATTCCTGTTCCTCATTAACTGGACCATGGTTTCCAGATTCTTTGCCATCCAGTTCTTCTCCTTTGGAGGCATTCCAGTTTTTCAATGAGATTTTTCTTAAAATGTGACCATCTGAATGGGATAAAAAACTGCAGATGCTGTCTGACCATGGACAGTACAGGGATACTTTCCCATTTCTGGGTCTGGACAGTCAACCCTATGATGAAGCCCTATTTGGGGGTAATTTTGTGTTAAAAAAAAAATTGCTCATGGTTCATATTGAGTCTAGTATCATCTAAATCTCAAGGTTTACTTTGTCTCTGTCCTTCAGCAATGGCTAATTAAAAAACTAGAATGTAATTTAGCGAATTTCCTTTTTTCCTTAGTTCTACTTTGTGATAATTTGTGAAATGTGAGTATATATTTGATAGGCATTTTACTTTGTCAGTTTTTGTTTCCCTTTTATTTTTTTAACTTGAAAATAATTGGCTTTGACATTTCTCTAAAGAAGACTTACAGATGGCCAACAGACATATGAAAAAATGCTCAACCTCACTAATCATTAGAAAAATGCAAATGAAAACCACAGTGAGATATCACCTCACTCTGGTCAGAATGGCTATTATCAATAAATCATCAAAGTGCTGCCAAGGATGTAGAGAAAAGGGAACCCTGGTGCACTGTTGGGATTGCAGATTGGTGCAGCCACTATGGAAATCAGTATGAAGGTATCTCAAAAAACTGGAAATGGAACTACCTTATGACCCAAGAATTCCACTCTTAGGTATCTTTCCAGAGAAACCCAAGACGCTAATTCAGAAAAATATGTGCACCGCTATGTTTATTGCAGCGCTATTTACAATAGCCAAGACATGGAAACAACTGAAATGCCCATTGGTAGATGACTGGATTAAGAAACTGTGGTACATTTATACAATGGTGTATTTCTCCACTATAAAGAAGAATGAAATCATACCATTTGAAATGATATGGATGGACCTAGAGAATATTATGCTGAGTGAAATAAGTCAGTTGGAGAAAGACAAATACTATATGATCTCACTTATATATGGAATCTAAAGAACAGAATAAATGAACAAACTAAAATAATAATTGGCTTTGTATTTATTGTGTAGTATCTGTTTAACAATTCTGAAGAAGATGGATCATAGTGATTAGAACAGGCATCTAACATCGGAAGAGAGGATATTGCAAGATTAAAAAAATCTTAACTCCTAAAGAGTGACTGAGCAATATAGTTGATATATTCTATGATAATTATATAATTAGATACATCATGAATTATATTGGCCTTTGTCTTACCAGGGAAGCTGACCACAAGGTTGAATCCCTCTGGAGACTGATTGTTTAGGTTCAAAGCTGATGCTGCCGCTTAAACTTGGGTTACTTTCTTAACCTCTCCACACCTGAGGCTCCTCATTGGGAGAATGTGTTAAGAATACCTGGCTTGGGCTGGCCAAGTGGCGCAGTGGTTAAGCGCTGACTTGAGAAGCCAGCAGCCCCGGTTTGGGTCCCACATGAGGGCCAGTGACACTGCCCTCAGAAAACAAACAAACCGACAGACAGACAAAAAAAGAATACTGGGCTCATAGATTCTTTTTGAGGAATAAATGAGGTAATATTGTAGAGTGTTGAACATAATGCCTGGTGCAAGTTTATTGTCATCATCAGAAAACACATTCTGAGTTTTAAAAAATGATCAATTGAATTTTTGATGATACCATCCCTTTGTAAATTAAGACCTTTTTTCCTATCTTCTTTATCCAAGTAATCAAGTGTAGACACATAAGTTATTAGGAGGGACATCAGAGATCATTTGGCCCATCCCCACTTTTTTTTTTTTTAATAAATTTTATTGGGGAACAGTGTGTTTTTCCAGGACCCATCAGCTCCAAGTTAAGTAGTTGTTTCATTCTAGTTGTGGAGGGCATTTTTCCAGGACCCATCAGCTCCAAGTCAAGTAGCTGTCTTCAGTCTAGTTGTGGAGGGTACAGTTCTGTAGGAATTGAACCAGCAACCTTGGTGTTATGAGCATGCACTCTTACCCACCTGAGCTAACTGGCCACTCCTTCCCCACTCTTTATGTTTGGGAAAAAATGGATTATGCTTCCCTGGAGTTCTGAGCCTGGTAGGATAGTAAGATGACGAAAAATAAATCACATTGTCATATGATAAGTATATTAAGAAAAGTATAAATAAGTATTTATCATAAGAATTTCTTGTCTCCTTTCACTTCTTCCTATTAATCCATTCTATTCTACACACAATTGCTGGATAAATTGTCCTTTTTTTTTTTTTTTTTTTGATAAATTATCTTAAAGCAAAGCCTTGACTGTCTCTTTTCTGCTCAAGATCCTTACATTACCTTCTACTTGTGTACCAAATGAAGTCCAAGCTCTTTATTCTGTATTCTTGGCCTGTTATGTTCTGTCCTCAATTTATTTTTCTAGCATTTTTTTTTTTAAATTGGGTAAAATTGTGTTTTTTCTAGGACCCATCATCTCCAAGTCAAGCCACTGTCCTTCAGTCCAGTTGTAGAGGGTGCAACTCAGCTCCAAGTCCAGTTGCCTGTTTCAATCTAGCTGCAGTGGGATGCAACCCACCATCCCATGTGGGAATCGAACTGGCAACCTTGTTTAGAGCATGCACTCTAACAGCTGAGCCACCTGGCCACCCATCTAGCATTCTTTCTACTCCTCTTTATATACTTCTTAATTCCCTTGGTAAATCCAGCTACTTGCCATTTTTAGCATGCTTTCTGGCTTCCGTTTAATATATTCTTTCTTTTTAGAGGACCTTCTCTATCTGTTGAAAGAACACCTATTGCTTATCATCTAGCAGCAGAACTTTACAAAAGTCTTTACATATGTGGCAGGCAGCTCTTTCTCTTAGCCCAGTGTGTGGTTTATTTATACAAACTTTGGCTCATTTATTCATTTGTTTAGTAAATATGTATTGAAGTCAGATAGAAGGCTACTACTATCTCTATCTTTTTGTCCCCTGGGCCTGCTGCCAGTGAGAGGTAAGAAAAGCTTTTTACCTAATCTGGTAAAAGAACCCATCTGAGTTTGCAAGAGTATTGCAAGAGTAAGTGTATAGGGCCATGGCTGGAAGTGCAAAGTTGGAGAGTCGCTGAAGGGAAAGAAATGGCTAGCTTGTGGATTGGAGACTGCGGGGGACCAGCCTCCGTGAGTCCAGGGGTTCCCTCAGGTGGAGGCAGCGTCGGTGAGGGAAGAAAAGAAAGAAGGGACAGAGTGGAGACACCAGGGGAGTTTCAGAGAAGAAGTGTCACACTTTATTGTTACAGCATCTCCCTTTTATAGGGATTTTTGACCATTGCCTCAGTCACAAAACATTTCACATGAGTTTGGTGTTTTCTATTTCCCAGGATTTTCACAGTCTTTATTTCCCTGTAATTGTTCTCTCCAGGGTACACTGGCCCATTCTATGTTAAGGATTCCCTTATCTCTACATATCACCTAAAGAGTGGTTACCATGACTACCTAGCCATTATCCCAAATTCCAGCAGCTAGACTCACAGGGTGTATACTTGAGCTATTACTAAAAGACTAGCAGTGGCTGAGTTTAGGGTAAAGATTGTCTAAAGTCTATTTCTATGTGATTACAATACTTTAGTAGCTAAAAGGGGAGCCTCAAACTTTACTTATCCTACGGAGGGCTACATATTTACAATAGAGGGTAGCATCTGTTTCTCAGTCAAAGCTTCAGTATCTGTTGCTACAACAATGCACTAGGCAAAGAATTCAAATAAGGCTGTTAATTAACATACCCCATGGTCAGTAAGCTGTCTCTTACCAGAACTCTCATGGCCTGGAGACCTTTAATCTCCAAAGAGGTTTTTCACAGCAGTGGCCATAGGCAAGTGAGCTCAAGGACTGATGTTATCATCAGTTTCTCACAGCCAGGCTTTTTGGCCTAAGTGACCAGAGGTCTGTGCCTCAGTTTCCAAGGGCTTGAGTCCCCAATATCTCAGTTCAGGGGTCCCCTCGGGCTGTAGCCTAACTTGGGTTGTTTCCTCCTTGGGAAATCGTGCCCGTCTTTGGCTTATACAGCCGTCTATCATCGGGAACCACAGGAACTTGCCATAAATGCAGTGAGTGTATTGTCTCCTATAGGAGGAAAGGCACGTGGGTTCATAGAGGCAGGAGATATTACATGACCAATGATAAGGCAGCACTCCAAACATCCAGTGCTGAGCGTGGCAATGTGACCTTGTCAGACACTGGGGGGGCTGTCGGCTCCCAACAGGAGACTGCTGTTTTTCCCAGTTGGTATGACTGGTAGATATGGGCAACCTTTGGTCACTTTTCTTATTTGTGTAGTGAAAATATTAGAAAATGGGGATGGGGTGGTGGTGATTGTGACTTAGCTGAATAGTTCATAAACCACATTAAGTCAAAATTAAGCACCAAGTTTTGTTTTTGTTTTTGTTTTTAACTAGACATTCTTTCTTTATTTTTTCTTTTGAGGGCAGTGTCACTGGCCCTCATATGTGGGACCGAACCGGGGCGGCTGGCTTCCCAAGCCAACGCTTAACCACCGCGCCACTCGGCCGGCCCCTAGACATACTTTCTTTAAAATGAAAACATCAGTTCTTCATGGTTCTAAATGAGACACACCTCTGTTATTTTATGTTAAAGATATAACAATGTGCATGTTGTTTAGACTCCTGCTTTTAAGAATTGTCTGTATCCTTGAAGTTTACTATGCCAAACCCATGTTAACTTTAATAAAGCATTATAAAATCAGATCTATTATATAGTAATGAAGCTAGGTAAAAAAATAAAGAATTTTACATTGTCTAATATTTAAATGAAGGACAAAATTTTATGGTGTATTCATTTAAATAGTTCTTAGTTTGGCTTTCCTGAGTTTTGTGAACTGCATCTGTGAGATTTTAAATTGTGTTCAGTTATCTGGGTCATTAAGTACATAGTCCACTGTTGGCTCAGTGATTGTTACTTCAGAAGATGATTTTGCCTTCTACTTGAAATAAAAAGAGGCAGCAGAATGAACCCCATTTAATTTCCTGCTTTATTACCCATACATTTATAGGCAGTTCTCATCTATATGTAATCAATCAGCTTTTTCATTTCCCAGAGGACAGAAAAGGATTTTTGAGCAGTATTGAGCTCACCTGAGATTTGATAGTTTCAGCAGTCTGTTCAGTGGTTTCATTTTTGTTGTACCTAAAAATTCAGCTTTAAGTGTGGAGAAGGATTAATCTAGGATTTAGGGCCTTGTGTAGGGCAGCAGGGATAAAAGCATAAAAAAGTAAGGTAACGAGATCAGTTGAGCTGATGTAGTACAGGGCCTAGGTTAGTTAGGGAAGGAAATGATGTTAGGGAGAAAAGAGAAAAGGGAAGAATCAAGAAAAGAATCATGGTAAGGTTCAGAACCAGACTTGTGTGTGTACAAGAGCATTGACGATTATGTTGCCTTGATACCTAACCTATTTTCAGTGTGGGGGAAACAATCAGGAGAGGTAGGATCATGACTTGGATTGGTTGAGATGATTTTTTTTTCCCTCTAATAACTTTTTCAGCTCTAAAATTTCCATATTTTTTAGATCTTTCCTTTCCCCTAATATCCCTAAATAATAACAATAACCTCTAAGAATCTTGAAATAATTTAGGAACTGAACTTATAAAATATGTTCTCTCTTTTAAGAGTATAGTTAATATCTAGTAATTAACATTAAATAGGGGATAAATTACAATAATAGGATTTTTTTCCGAATTCTTTTTCATATTTTCATATTAAAAGTATTCATTCTTGGGGACGACTGAGTGGCGCGTTGGTTAAGAGCTGGCTTGGGATGCGAGCTCTGAACAGCAGGGCCCCGGTTTGGATCCCACATGAGGGTCAGTAATGCTGTGCCCTCTACAGCTAAGACGGTGGACAACAGCTCGACCTGGAGCTGGGCTTCTGTGAGCTGCCAGCGACGGCATAGGCTGCAGTGGGGCTGGCCAGCAGCTGGCGTGACCTTTTGTGAGCTGCCATGAGCTGCCGTCCAATGGCCGGGCGAGTGACTGCCTCACCCAGGAAGAGCGCAATGATAATACCAACATGGGCCAGTGAAGCAATGTCCTCCACAACTAGACTGAAGAACAAAAGGATAGCAACTTGTCTGTTCCCCTTCCCCGATTCCCCAATAAAATCTTTAAAAAAGAAAAAGAGTATTCATTCTTGGAACCTGTCAGGTGGCTCAGTTGGTTAGAGTGTGAGCTCTGAGCAACAACATCGCCAGTTCGATTCCCACATGGGCCAGTGAGCTGCGCCTGAGCTGAGCTGCCAGTGGGCTGCTGGATAGCTCAGCTGGTGAGAGCATGTGCTCTTAACAAGGTTGTAGGTTCAACTCCTTCATGGGATGGTGGCTGCATCCCCTGCAACTAAATTGAAAGCGGCGACTGGACTTGTAGCTGAGCTGTGCCCTCCACAACTAAGATTGAAGGACAACGACTTGGAACTGATAGATCCTGGAAAAACACAATGTTCCCCTTCCCCAATTCTCCAACACTGTTCCCTTTCCCAATTCCCCTGTAAAATCCTAAAAAAAAAAAAAGTATTCATTCTTTCAAGTAGTTATATAATTTTTCAGGAAAAGGGGGTGAAATGATTAAACGATGGATGTAAAATAACTGATGGGCATCTTAGAGCTCTTATGTAAGAGGTCTAAGTATTATGTTTTTATTCAAGTTAGCCAGGATTAATGAGCATACCCTTTGCTTAATTTATAAATTAATTTAGACACGTTTTACACTTCATTGTCTATTTGTAAATTTTTTGATGAGGTAGTTTGCTTAAATTGACGTTAAGCTTTCTCATTCATGTAGATGGGAGTTAGGCCTCTTGGTTTATTTCATGGGCAGGGCATAAAGTACTTGACAGAATTTGATCTGACAGCTTTACAGTGATGTAACACAGAATAGAGCTTAAAAACAACAAAAAAGAGGGAGAAGTGAATGATTTATCATAGCAACCTGTATTTTTCTCCAGAACTTTACAACCCATCTCTGGCCTCTACACTGTAGCCGAACCACCATAAAGCTAATAATTTATGCAGTCTTACGTTAACCAACATTTTTTTACTAAACAATTATAAATATTTAGAAGTGAAAATGTGCTTAGGATTATCCTGTCTACTTGCATCACATTACCAGTGAGAATACAGAAGCCTAAAAAGGGTAAAGAACTTGCCTAGGGTCATAGAGCTACTTAGTAACAGAGCTAACCCAGGAACAAAGGTCATAGAATTCCAATTCTAATGCTCTTTGTAGTGTAATATGTGATAGAACATTTAATAACAACGTCATTATAATATTTAACAATGAAATTTCATATTCCATGATAAATACTATGATATTTGATTTTGCACATTGAATAAAATAATTATATTGAAGGGTATATTTGATTGTTTGGATTCATATTCTTCTAGCCTCACTAGTGGTGTGACATCATTGGTCAAGTCTTTCCATCTCTAAATCTCCGCTTCTTCATCTATAAAATGTGGCTGAAATACTTCATTCATTATGTATTATATGCGGCAATCCCTTTAAAGTCTGGTATATGGTCACTTCTTTTTTTTTGAGGGCAGTGTAACTGACCCTCATGTGGGACCTCAACTGGGGCCTTTGGCTTCCCAAGCCAGTGCTTAATCACCGTGCCACTCGGCCAGCCCTGGTCACTTCTCAGTAAATGTTACTTGCTGCTCTTAACTGATTTATAATAATTTCTAGTTCTTTCATCTTCCTTTAAATACTAATAAATGATTATTTAGCTAATGCAATTGAGCATTGAGAGTGACTAATAATAAAAGTAACGGCTATAAGGACAGATTTGTAAAGAAAAATATTTTAGAAGTTGCGTGCGTATCTGGGCCTTTGAAATTAGGGAAATATTTTCAAATTTCATGTTAAAAATTATGATGCTATAATTGTCTTTAAACTGTATTCAGAAATCACAACTTCTAAGTAAATTTATTTTCCCCCCAGTAATGCTCTTTATGCAAATTTCAGAGTATTTAAATTGTCAGATTTCAGGAAAACAGGATTTTATTTCATTTTGTGTGTGTGTGTGTGTGTGTGTGTGTGTGAATAATCTTTGACTAATAATAAAAATAAGTCCAGAAATGATTATTTTTCTATTTAAAAATCTCAATCTTAAGAGGTTTAAGAATGAAGGATAGTGAATTTCTGTTTTTACACTTTTAATATTCTACATGCCTGTGATTATTGTAGTGTCATCTTATGGTAAGCAACCCCATATAGATAGTGCAGTGTGTTGTAAAGTGCTGACATACTACTGGTGATATAGAAGAGGTTTTTAAATGATACTCAGGTGAACATTTAAATTATGGTAGTTAGAAATTTTATTGCTGATTAGGACAATGTATAATCTAATATATCAAATTGGTGGTTTCATAGGTTTTATAGTTTAACATGAATGAAATATTTCTAAAAAGATGAGTTGAGATTCTGATACAGGCTACAACATGGATAAACTTGGAAACCATTATGTTAAATGAAATAAGCCAGATGCAGAAAGACAATTATTGTATGTTTACACTTATGAGGGTCCTGGGATACACAAATTCATAGAGACAAGTAGAATGGTGGCTACCAGGGGCTGGGAGGAGAGACGAAGCGGGAGTTATTGTTTAATGGGTACCATAGTTTCTATTTGGGATGATGAAGTTCTGTAAATGGACAGTGGTGATGGTTGTACAACCGTGTGAATGTACTTACTGCCACTGAATTGTAAATTTAAAAATGGTTAAAATAGTAAATTTTGTATGTGTATTTTACCTTATTAAAAAAGGGAGAGGAGGAAATGGGGTGAGGGTGTGTGTGTGTGTGTGTGTGTGTGTGTGTGTGTGGGCACTTGGCACACTAGAAAAATGTCGATGGTGGTGTGCAGATTATTGAAGTTCAGGCAACGCTAGAATAGAGGGAAGATCAATGGCTTACGGAGACCTGGCCTGTATTCCAGTTTCACCCTGCCACAAGCTAGCAGAGTCATAAGCTAGTAGAGTTAAGCCTACGCATGACTCTTACCTAAAGCATGTTAGGTAAGCAAACAAAACCTCTAAGACTTTTTACTACGCTAAAATTCTCTTATTCTGGGCTATGCCATTGGGTTCTTTATTCAATATGACCTAGTATGCCTATTTAATAGAACTTTCTTCTTTGCAATAAAACTGAAAAAGAAAAAAAAGAAAATGCTATTTAAACATGACAGTATTTAAAGTCTTTTAAGAACCACGTCATAGTAACATTAGATGTAAAAGAAAGAAAATCACCCATCGATTTGCTGTTCCATCAGGTTCTTTTTCCTAAATGTCCATTTTGTATTCTTTATCTAGAATGCCGTATTATTTTTATGTGATTGTAATCAACTATGCTTTTGTAGACCAAGTTTTTGGCAGCAGTCTTCATATATTAATTTATATTTCATCCTTTAGGTCATGATTACTTGTAGCAAATGAAATTTTTAAGTGTTTCATTCATACCTCGTTTTTGGTAGCTTTTGAATTGGTTTAAGGGAAATACTGTGATATTAATCCTTCTTGAACTTCATCTAGTCAGTGGTATAGTATTATATTTAAATGACTTAATATTTTACTCAGACACAAAGCTTGGATGTTGTCTAAGAGAGGAATATTAATACATTCTTTTAACTAGTGTCCCAATTATGCTTCTTAAATTTGCTATTGACCATTTGTTTTTAGTATTATCTAAAAATTTAATCTTCATTAAAATTGTTAGATTTAATTATAGAACATAATGTTATTCCTTTTTTTTATTAGTTTCAGATGTACAAAACAATGCAATACTTATACTTTTCACCCCTGAAAAATTGAAAACACTCCTCCCCCAATCCACTGCCCCTGATAGCATACATATCTATTGACTCTATTCCCTATACTTTACTCGTATCGCTTGACTATATATATATTAAATTACAGTTGACGTACAATATTATTTAATTTCAGCTTCAGGTGTACAGTGCAGTGGTCAAGCCTCTACTCCGTCCATGAAGTGGTCTCCCTAACAAGATGTGACCATCTGACACCCTACAAAATATTTACAACATTAATTATATTCCCCGAACTGTCTTTCATATCCCTGTGGCATACTGTAATTACCATATTATGTGTCTAATCCCCTCACCTTCTCCCTCATCCCTCGCCCCCTGCAACTAGCAACTCTCAGTTTTTCCTCTATATCTGAGACTATTTCTGTTTACTTTACTCATTCATTCAGTTCTTTAGATTCCACGTATAAGTGAGATCATATGGCATTTGTCTTGCTCTGACTTATTTCATTTAGCATAATGTTCTCTAGGTCCATCCATATCATTGCAAATGGTACGATTTCATTCTTCTTTATAGCGGAGTAATACTCCATTGTATAAAGATACCACAGTTTCTTACCCAGTCTACCAATGGGCATTGTATTGCAGCACTATTTACAATAGCCAAGACTTGGGTAACAACTAAAAGAACATAATGTTATTACTTTAGTTTGCTTTTGCATATTGACTTAGAGCTATAAAACTTTGCCCAAACTAACAAATAAATTTCATTCACAGTAGAGCTACTATCTTATTTTATAATCTTTTTCTAATTGTAATATTGTATTTATGTAAACTCTTGGTTGATATCTCTTGAAAGTCATAGTTGTTTTTTTTCCCCTCCTTTTTATAAGTTGGCTGGAAATCCTGTGGTTTTGCTTCTATAAATAGTTTCACAATTTTTTTTTTTTTACTTTCTCCTTTTTTTAGACATTTAAATTTACTAACAGATGGGCAGAATTTTTTTTTTTTTTTAAGATTTTATTGGGGAATTGGGGGAGGGGAACAGACAAGTTGCTGTCTTTTTGTTCTTCAGTCTAGTTGCAGAGGATATTGCTTCACTGGCCCATGTTGGTATCGTCATTGTGCTCTTCCCGGATGAGGCAGATCAGTCGCCTGCCTCTGGATGTCGCTCACCGCGGCTATTGGCAGCTCATGCTGGCTGCTGGCCACTCACACTGGCTGCCGGCCACTCACTGTAGCCTATGGCAGCCCACTGCAGCAGGGGCTGCAGCCTACACCGTCACCGGGGCTCGCACAGCCCAGCTCCAGGTGGAGCTGTTGTTAGCTGTAGAGGGCAGTGTCACTGGACCTCTTACCTGGGATCCGAACTGGGGCCACTGGCATCCCAAAACCAGCTCTTACCCAATGCGCCACTTGGCTGGCCCCAGATGGGCAGAAATTTTGTGTTCTAGTTCTAGGTTTTGATTTTTTAATTAAAAAATTTAATTATAAAAATACAGAGGATGCCAAAAAAATGTATACACATTTTAAGAACAGAAAAAAGTGCATTAATTGTTAATACTCAATATATACCAATAACAAAAGATGAATACAAGTCACATTAGAATTCTGCCATTACCAGAGGTGCTCAAAGTGGTTACCATCAGTGTCCAGACACTTCTGATTACGGCGAACTACTGCATGAGCTTAGCTAACATCTCTTAAAATGTGTATACATTTTTTGGCATCCCCGGTATACGAGTATGTACATATTTGTATAAAATTAGGTTCCCAGTCAAATACACCAAGTTTTAAAATCCTTAGGACAAAGATTTCAGATTATGGTAAAAACTAAGTTTCCCTCATTGTCATCATATCTTCAAAATTCAGAAAAATGCGTTTACATATAACTGTTACTATATATGTCCATCCTGTCTTTTGTATGTTTATCTCATGTATCCATTAGAGTTTCAGTTTTTTTGTGTACTAATACTTTTGCAGTGATAAAATGGATTTGAAGGTCACTTCAGAAAAAAGTAACTTATTTTCTCAGTTGTTTTTCTTCTGTCTTTTCCTTTTATAAAGTTTTAAAAATAAAAATTGAAGAGATTATTGACAAATGTAGCAGTTGGGCTGTACAGTTTTTATTTTGGGTAAATATGAAACCGGGAACTTTTACAACACGATAACCTATACTAGCTTCATTTATACCTCCTTTAAGAACTAGTAGCTCAGGGCCGGCCGAGTGGCGCGGTGGTTAAGCGCTGGCTTGGGAAGCCAGTGGCCCTGGTTCGGGTCTCACATATGAGGGCCAGTCACACTGCCCTCAAAACAAAACAAAAACTAGTAGCTCAGATTTTGATATAGATCATGTTTTTTTTTTGTTTAACTTTTTATCATGAGTATACAACTCAGGATTCTCTCCGCAGTGTATCTGATTGAAATGTCTCTTAAGTTTCTTTCTTTTAAAATTAAACTTTATTGGATGATAGTGGTTGGTAAAGTTACATAGGTTTCAGGTGTACAATTCTGTAATACATCATCTATAGATACATCACGATATCACATATATCCATATCTATATCTATACATCCCGTTGTGTGTTCACCACCCAGAGTCAGTTCTCCTTCCATCACCATATATTTGATCCCTTTTACCCTCTGGTAACCACTAAACTGTCATCTGTGTCTATGTGTTTTCGTTTCTTTATTTGTTTGTCTTGGTCCTTTGTTGTTTTCAGTTTTATATCCCACATATCAGTGAAGTCACCTGATTCTCAACTTTTTCTGTCTGACTTACTTTACTTAGCATAATAATCTCAAGTTCCATCCATGTTGTTGCAAATGGCACTATTTCATCTTATGGCAGAATAGTATTCCATTGTGTATATATACCACATCTTCTTTATCCAATCATCTGTCGAAGGTCACTTTGGTTGTTTCCATGTCTTGGCCACTGTAAATAAAGCTGCAATGAACATCGGAGCACATATATCTTTAAAGATAAGTGTTTTCAGATTTTTTGGGAAGTAAGTTTCTTTTAGTTTACATTAGTTTTTCACTCTTTTCTTTAAACTCCATGCCGTATATTTATTTTAAAAAAGGAGTTATTCTAAATTTGACTGACCACATACTTAAGGTGTCATTTCACACATTTGTCTGACGGCTTGGTTAGATTTGGGTCCAATTTTCTTGTTACATCACATCAAGATGCATATAATGTCTGCTTTACTTACTTGTAGTAAGGTTGATTAGTGTGGGTATACAGACCTAACACAAATGAGTATATGTATTTTCCAGAATACTCATGCAGGAATTCTCATAGCAGCCAAAATGCCCATCAACAATAGAATGGGTAAATACACTGTATTTGTATATGATGGAATACTATATAGCAATAAAAAGGAACAAATTAACTGAGAGATGCAACAACACTTAACGTTTCTCACAGAAATAATGTTAACTGAAAAGAGTTGACACAATAGAGAGCATACTGTATGATATCAGATATAAGAAGTTCAAAAGTGGGCAAAATTAATGTCTCATTTAAACATATTGTAATACAGATCAGTGAAACAAGCCTACCTATTAAAAAGTTCTTCAGCCCACTGATTGAGATAGCTCCTTAATCATATATCAGTTTCTGTAGGCATTTCTATATCTCCTTCCATTGGTCTGTCTATTCATATGCTTATATCACATTGTTTTAATTATAGAAGTTTTATAACATGTTTTAATATCTGACTGGGCTTGTACGTTTCTCCAATCATTGATCTGCCTTTTCAGGATTTTTCTAGCTACTCTTGCTTATATAGTCTTTCAAATTAACTTTATAATCAACTTATTTTTCTTCAGGAGAAAAAACCCTAAAGGTATTTTCATTAGGGATGCATTAAATTAATAGATTATTTTAGAGAGTATTGCTACCTCTATGATGTTCAGTCTTTCTTTCCAAGAACATGGTTTGTCTTTCCTGTTCACTTTGCTTCTTTCAGGAATGTTTTATAGTATTCCTTATATAGGTTTTGTATTGTTTATTGTTGTTAAATTTAAACCTTTTTAATTTTTGCTATTTTAAATGGGGTCTTTCTAGTTTTACTTTATTTTTTAAATTCATGATTTCTTCTTACTGGTTATTGTATATATGAGAGCTTGATTTCTGTATGTAATTCCACGTCCTGCTAGTTTATTATATTTTCTTATTGATAGAAATAGTTTTTCCATGGATTATCTTGAGTTTTTCAATTAAATAAATTATTTGCAAATTGAGGTAGAGATAGTGCCTCCCCATTCCCAGTTGTTATACTTTTAATTGCTTTCTCTAGTCTAATTTCATTGACTAGTTACCTGTATAATGTTATAAAGCAGTAGAGTCCTTATTTTTCCTGACTTGAGTGGGGAAATCTTGAGTGTTTCCCCATTAAGGCACTGGCTTTTATTTTTTAAAGAAATTTTATTGAGGAACAGTGTGTTTTTCCAGGACTTATCAGCTCCAAGTTGAGTAATTGTTTCAATCTAGTCGTGGAGAGTGCAGTTCACTGGCCCATGTGGGAATCGAACCGGCAACCTTGGTGTTATGAGCTGGCACGCTAACCACCTGAGCCAACTGGTGGTGCCCCACCTTTTTTTTTTTTTTTTTTTTTCTGAGGGCAGTTTCACTGGCCCTTCTATGTGGGACCCAAAAGAACCGGGGCTGCTGGCTTCCCAAGCCAGTGCTTAACCACTGTGCCACTCGGCCGCCCTCCCCCCCTTTTTTTTTTACAACTGTATTTATGCAGGTTATAATTTATATACTATGACATTTACCTATTGCAACTGTACAATTCAGTGATTTTTTTTGTTTTTAGTAAATTTATAGGGTGAAGCAACCATCACCACAATCCAATTCTAGACCATTTGTATCATTCCCAAAATTTCCCTTCTGTTCTTTTACAATAACTTTTATGTTGAAAGATAGATGAGGATATATTTATGTGTGTGTATATGTGCAAATATGTATAGACTATACCTGTGTAAATATATTACATCATTTAAGGAATTACCATTAACTGCTATTTTATTTCTTGTTTTAAATTCAAATGAATAATGTTTCAAAGTTTTCTTTTTGACATACATTGTTAAATCATCAGACTCAAGTTGTATAGTCTGTCTTGGCATAATAAAAGAGAAACCTCTTTACAATAAAATGCTAAAATATTACAATAAAAAGTTTTATATGAGTAAAGGAAGATAGCATTTCATATTCTGAATCATTTTGTCCCTTGTTGTTTGTTAAAGAGGATGGCATTCCCTGTGGACATGCTGGATAATTGCAGTCACGAGGAACTGGAAAATTCTGCTGAAGATTATATGTCAGATCTAAGGTGTGGGGACCCTGAAAACCCTGAGTGTTTTTCTCTTCTCAATGTTACGGTAAGATGGTGTGCAGTAATTTTTATCAGTCTTTTCAGTTGAGTTATACATAAAATCAATATCCTTTTTTTAAAATCACTTTAAAGTGTTAACTAATCACTTTGAAATTTTTATCAGAAGACTATCAATAAAATGGATAAATACTGATTTGTTAGTACAGTGGCATCATCCAGTTTTAAAAAGAAACTCTACAGGTTATTGCTTAATATTTGTATTATGCCTTTAAAATTATATGTAAGTAGTTTACCAGTTTTGCTAAGCTGGTTTTCATATATGAGTTAACTCGATTACATTTTCTTCTTCTTTTTTAAAGATTTTATTGGGGAATTGGGGGAGGGGAGCAGTGTTGGGGAATTGAGGAAGGGGAACAGACAAGTTGCTGTCTTCTTCAGTCTAGTTGTGGAGGATGTTGCTTCACTGGTCCATGTTGGTATCATCATTGCACTCTTCCTGGATGAGGCAGATCGCTGCCGGCCTCTGGACGGCCGCTCACTGCAGCTGTTGGCAGCTCATGCTGACTGCCAGCCACTCACGCTGGCTGCTGGCCACTCACTGTAGCTTATGGCAGCCCACTGCAGCAGGGGCTGCAGCCTACACCATTGCCGGGGCTCGCACAGCCCAGCTCCAGGTGGAGCTGTTGTTAGCTGTAGAGGGCAGTGTCACTGGCCCTCATATGTGGGATCCAAACCGGGGCTGCTGGCGTCCCAAACCAGCTCTTAACCAATGTGCCACTTGGCCGGCCCTTAAAATTTCTTTAGATTTGGAATTTGTGAGTTTAGAAATTTTTTGATTAAAAGAAATCAGCAAAACACTAAATTACTTTTTTTTTGAGTCACAAATCTTCCCTTTTCTACAATATTAAAATCAAAATTTCTATAGTAAGCTGTGATAACATTGTGATAGATCATTAGACTTGGAATCATTAGAATTTTACTGTGAACTTGATGGTAGACAAATTCTCTAACCTCTCTAGGCCTCAGGTTTTTCTTCAGGAAAATTATGATTTAAAGGATTCATTAAAGTCTCCTTTAATACCAGTATTTAATAATTCTCTGAATTGTAATATTGTCTGTAAATGGGGAATTAGTTTTGGATTAATGAAGGCAAAAAAAATTTATTGTTATATGTCTTGAAAAAACAGGAAAAATAAATTTACCTATCTGGTGTCTTTTAACATGGAATCCCCCGTCCTCCCCCAATAGTCTGAATGACAGATAATAAACTAGAAGGTTTTTTTAATAACCTGTGGACCATATGATGTTTTCGTTTTTATTTGGATTTGTTACTAGAGCATAGTAATATTTATTGAAATAAACTTTCATTCCCCCCCAAAATAATAAAATTCCTACAAAAGAGAATTTTATATGAATTCCTTTTTTTTTTTGAGACTAGAAATATCTTCTATGAAATGAATTTATATAATTAACATTAATGTAGAAGAAGTTAATACTTTGGTGAGAAGCATCATGTTTTTATCCTGTATTTTCTTAACTGACTCTTCACTAATCTTCAATCAATTCTCATTTCAGATTCCTATTAGCCTGTCAAATGTAGGCTTTGTACCTCTTTATGGTGGAGATCAGACACAGAAAATTCTTGCTCTTTTTGCACCAGAGGACTCACTCACAGGTCTCCTTTTTGTTTAATCTTTATAAATTGAGGAATTTTCCTCCAATTAGAAATTTATTAAAAGGGAGCTACATGAAAAAATTAAAAAAAAAGAAAATTTGTTTCAAACTGTAAATTTAGGAAATCATAATTCTCAATTGCTTATAATTAAATGTTTAACGAGTAAAATAAAAACGGTATAAATGGGACCACATTATATGGGTATAGTTAAGGGTATCTATATAAACCTTACCAAATAGTAATATTGTATACTTTAAGACTTAAATGTTAATAATCATTTATTCTGTTTTAGCTGTGGCACTTTACCTTGCTGATCAGTGGTGGGCGATTGATGATATTGTGAAAACATCTGTCCCTTCTAGAGAGGGGCTTAAGCAGGTAATAAGATCCTATAATTTTAGAAGTCTTTCATATGAGGCCATTTCACAACATGTTTCCCATAAACTGATAATTTTTGAAATTATTGAGCTCTTCTCTATTTTCATATACCAGGTTGTATTAAACCCTCAGAGTTTCATGTAATGATGAAACGGGCACTCAGTTTAGGGTTTCTCAATTTTATGTGGTTCTAAAAGTATGTGAGAATTGAGTGAGGAAGAATTCATGAATGCCTATTGGTTAGTTGAGCTGTAGTTACACATATCAATTTCAGATTCTGATTTTTGTTTTTTTTTAATTGGGTAGAGAAAAAGCTGGCGCTCTCTCTGGGTGGTCACCTAGGTTCCCTGTCTCTAGGAGAGATTGATCAGGAAACGTGTTTATCATAGGGCCATTTCGTGGGGGTCTATTTGGTGTCCCAAACAGTAGGGTGGAAGGGAGGTCCTCAATAGCATACTGCAAAACTCTTGTCTTTTCTTCTGTCCTGGTCACCCTTTTATCAGTTACTTTTAGAGGAAGACATAGAAGGCATGCGTATCAATTCCGCATGCCACAATGCTGGATGGGAGAGCCAATCTGTGAAAGGTGGAATTAAGAAACAAAGAGGAAGGATCTAACATGATGAAAATAGATAGGGATAAATATAAAGTAGTACCCAGGTTCAAAAAATTCACTGCACCATGTATACCATGAAGACCAAGCCGAAACAGCAGCACGTAGAAAAAGATTGGGCTTTAGTTAAATAGAAGTAAATAAAGGTAAGCAAAAAAGCCAATTAAAAAACCCTTAAGTTTATGCAGAAAAGCCCCGTTGTCTTAGCAGTACCTTCAGTGTGTGTACCTGTAATTTCTGCATGCCCATCGTGAGGACAGATATTAGGGACCTGGAGCAATTTCAAAGGAGAGGACCGGAATGGCAAGAGTACCTGAAATTGCATAGGTTAGTTTTTGCCTTTAGTTGTTCCTATGTTTAACATTGGTATGAAATTTAGGGGAATATCATGGCTGTCTTCAAATATCTGTAGGCTCTATGGCTTCAGAATATCAAAGCATAGTCTTTGGGAAATAGATTTTAGCTCAGTGTGATAAAGAATTTTATGCTGGTCAAAGCTGTTTAAGGGAGGAATAGGTTGCCTTGTAAGCTAGCAAGCTTTGTCATTTCATGTGTTTGGTATTGGAGATCCCCTACTGGGGATGTTTTGGTGAGTGGTGTCTGTATGGTTAATGCTTTTTCTCTTTCTGTCTCCACTTACCTAATTAGAGGGCACTCTTGTTTTTCTTTAAGGAGACTTTGGGGAAAATAGACTTTACAGATAGAGCATGTTTTTAGCAATGGAAGATGTCTGTGGAGGAAAACCCCACTATTTATTGTTAGAAAGTTGAGGAAAACCCCCACTATTTATTGTTAGAAAGTTGAGAAACCTGTGACCATGTAGCCCTGTAAGTAAGTGAGGCTGTTTCCATTCTGTGATTGTCCCAAGAATGTTTTCACTAGACTTAGACTTCCTTGGTGTCACTATCATGACTCGTCTGGCCTGGCAGACAGGTTACATGTGTGTATGTGTGTGCGGGGGTGATGGGTAGGAAGGTGGATATTCCTTAGAATGAGAAAACAAAAACACGACTGTGAAACGAACATTTTACCTGGAAGAGATGAGACAGATTCCCTTCCCAAGAGCATATTTATGGCTTTGCTCCTCAGATGAGGTAATTTTCTTAAACTCTTCAGGGAACAACGTGAAGCTTTTTCTCTTTTTTTCTTTTTTAATGTGGAGGCTGGAATGGGGTGAAAAACGGTTGAAGCAGCAGAGGTGGTGGGGGCAGCAATTAGGGTGGGTGAGACCCTTGATGTGGACAGCTGGAAGCAGAGAGCAAGCATTGAGTGCTAAAAAGGAGAGGCTGGGGATTGGTGTACCTGAAACCCATTTTCCATGTTTCAGAATTTTGCTGAGAGGCATTATTCCATGCATAATACATGTCTATAGAAATAGATTGTTATTGGCATGAATGATTAGCCTTATCTCTGTGATAATGAAATGTTTTACAAATCACTTTGAGTATATTCAAAGTGCTCTGAATGCCACTATGAGGTACATAGCAGGGAGCAGAGAGTGAGGTAAATAGCATCTCTGAATTGATGCATATTATAACTGTTGTGCCTGGTGTTTGACTCTCTTTGTAGGTGAGAACTCTTGGGGAGAGAGTGGTTCTGTATGTTCTGAATCGAATTATTTATAGAAAACAGGAAATGGAGAGAAATGAGATCCCATTCCTGTGTCATAGCAGTACTGATTATGCTAAGATTCTGTGGAAGAAAGGAGAGGCCATTGGGTTTTATTCAGTTAAGCCTACAGGTGAGTCTTTAAAAGTTATTTAAACTATGTATTATGGAAAACCCCAATTGTATCAATATCCCTTTTAAATGAATCTCTAGAATGCAAATTGAGGTGATTTTACTTAATGTTTCTTGACGATACTTTGATTCTGTCATTCAGTAAAAGTGAGGATTATTAGGAAAGTCTTTTGAAAAACAAAATAAAAATAAATATTTGACAGTAAGGAGGATTTCTCCTTATATGTGGAGAGAGAGCCTCAAATTTGTCCATCTTGGCCCCCTCCTCTGTCCTTCCTTCCCTTTATGGGTTGTTGTTTACTTTGATTCTGCTGCTGTTTAATGTTACTCCTTTTAAAACTCTTGTCTACCTATGGACCAAATGCATAGCCCTTTTCTACTTAGTGCATCTGATTCAGCCTGACATATTAAAGACAGCTTTACTAATTACAGTGAAAAAAACAGAGTACTTTAATATATTTAGAGAACCCAAACAGCTTTGAAATTATAAATCTTCTAAAGTTTGTATTTCTGATCCTAAGACCCAACTCTACCCTACTCCTAAAAGGTTAGTGCAGCATCATCTTGCTTTTCCTGTTCTCCTTTTTGTTTGCTTTCCAGAGCTCCTAGAGCCAGAAAGCTCTTACCTGCTTAATCCATGTATATAAATAACCAAATAGCCAGGTAGGCCTTGTTCTGTACCTTGACCAAAAGACCTTTCACAGAGAACACATTATTTTTCTGTCTTTTTCACATTTCACACCTTCCAAACTTAACTTTTCTGGTCAGATCCGGTCTAAAGATTATACCAAATTCACTGCTGATTTGAAAAACCGTTGCGACTGATATCTTAGTCACATAATTAGTACATATTTATTAAAAATTATGCATGTGGTCAATAAAAGGAAGGTCATTTTTTTTGCAAGAATGAAAAACTAATCTATAGTTTAAAATGGTTTTGCTGTTTAGTAAATACTTTGGTTCTCTTTTAATATGCTATTTTATTCTTACGTAAATTTGAAATAGAATTGATAATTTATGTAACTCCAGAAAAATACCATCATGGGGGACAGAATAACAATGTTTGTTAAAGGGAAGCTTAGAGTTACATTGCATAAAAGGTATCTCTTTGTTGTTTTTTAAATGTTCTAGTAAATTTGGGGCTAAGTTGTGGTTTAGTTTCTGATGGCTTGTTTTATACAAGATAATTCCTATGGGAATTAGAGGCTTTTTGCTTCTCACCCTGGCTCCAGGAGAGTTTCCCGTTTGACACTAGCTCATAGACATTTGGAGCACATACTAGCTAATACTTTTTAATTTAGAGCTTGCTTTAGATGAAAGACATACAGTGAAAGGGCATAGCATTCCCCTTTTAGTATTTCTGATCAGTATTTGATTCCAGGAGTGCACTTATCTTCGTTTTATGTGCATTTAGAGCTCCTCCTCTCCTCTGAGACTTGGCCTCTCTTTTTGCTTGTTCTGGTAGTTAACTCAATTTTATATGCTTGAGCTTCCAAGTATGTACTACTTTTCTACCACTTTTAGCACCTTCGATACCTCTCTATGAATTGCCTCACATCCTTACTATTAATTTTGTTCTTTCCTGCTTTAAGCTCTGGCTTTCATCTACCAGATAACAATAGAATTAGGTGTGCTTATACTAGCCTTTGAATCAGTAACCATTTAATTTAGTCTGGAAGTATTTTTTCTACAAAGGAAACACAAACATAAAATATTTTGGAGAAGTTGTCCAAAACAAATACTAAAACACTTTGTGATAGAAGTATTCCCAATATACATATTAGGAAAAAACTGTACCAGCAAAAAGATAAAATCTTTATTAAATAAATTTCTAGTTGAATAAAAGCCTTATAAAATCACTTATTTATGATTTTTTAGTTAAGCAAATCAGTATATGGGGATAATAGTTGGGACATAAAAATAGCTCTGATATATAAAAGGAGGCTTTGTTTATGAGGTTAAGCCTTATTGCAGTACAAAGAAATTCAAGAAACTATGTAAATTCTTTTCTGCCTGAAGTAAGAGATCACTGAGAGGGACTTACTGGTGTTTTTTTTTGGGGTAGGTGGATGTCGGATTATTAAAAATAGTTTTTTTAGGGCCGGCCGAGTGGCGCTTGTTTGGGAGCTGGCTTGGGAAGCCAGTGGCCCCGGTTCGGGTCCCACATATGAGGGCCAGTGACACTGCCCTCAAAAACAAACAAATAAACAAAAAAAAAAATAGTTTTTTTACAATAGATTATTGTATGATACATGGCATATAACTCTAAGGGAGCCCACAAATTGCGTAGCATCACTATAACAAAAGGTTTCCTGGTCCTGTCTACAGTTATTAAGCACTTTATAAAAATAAAAAAAATAGGAATAGGATTAATGCTGAACCTTGTCTTATTCTGGTAGTAAGTAATATTCATTCATGGACTCATACACCAGTAAAAAAAGGTAAGCCCATCTATTTCTTAAAGATCTATTTTCAATAAAATTTTATTTTTTGCTTAATAATTAGTTTTCCAAATGTATCATATACTTTCATCCATCATATCCTCGTAGTAATAACAATGATAACTCAAAATTTCTTCTGGGTTGATACTTAGAACCTTATGGTCACAAGAAATTTAAAAATTTTATATTTATATACAGATACTTTTTCACAGAGAATAATGATTGGATAATCAATAAACTTCCAAGTAAAGAGATATATTACATAAGATAACATTCTATAGAATAAATATAATAGAAATAGAAGTTCAAGGAGAAAATGGAACAATGTGAAATTTTTGAGTATTAAAGAATTAAGGTTAGTCCAATAGTAAGGGAATAGTTTATTTAATGGATGATGATAGTTATAAAATTGATAATAATTTTTAGAGTCCATTTGATATATTTACAAGAGTGATATAATAGTTTTTGTTTTTCTCTAAGTCAGGATTATTTGTTAACTGCAAAGGGAAAAATAGCAAATATACATGGCAGACATGTAAACTAATAGTTCATGGTTAACATCACCAGGAATAAGACATATCAACATATCTGTGGTTTTTTGCCCAAAATGCATAACATCAATTTTATCATGAGAACACATTATACAAAGCCAAATCGAAGGTTATTCTACAATATAACTGAACTGATTAGTAATCGCCAAAAGTGTTAAAATCTTGAAAGACAAGGAAAGATGGAGGAATTATCAAAGACCAGGGTTTAAGGAGACATTAAACCAAGTGCACTATGAATCCTGGATTGGCTTCTGAAACAGAAGAGGCATGATGTTAGTGGAAAAACTGGTAAAATTTGGATAAGGACTCTAATTTGTTAATATTTCATCAGTGTTGATTTCCTGGATTTGATAATAGTACTTGGGCTCTTTAAGATGTTAATGTTAGGGGAATGTTGGTGAAGGGTATATGGGAACTATATTTTTGCAACTTTTCTTTGGGTTCAAAATTATTTTTAGAATGTTTTTAAAAAGTTAATATTGATATTATGCTAGAAATTACATCCTTTGTAGTTACTGAAACAAGATGAAAATTTTAGATGTTACCTAAGATGTGTGAATACATGACACTTCAAAAGTATTTAATGAGCTAAGTAACTTTGAGGTATTTTAACTTGACCAAGAAAAAAAAAATTCTAAAAATACCTGTATAAATGATTCCCCTGGGAAAGGTTCCAGCTAGATCATTCCACTGTGAAATTCATTGTCAGCAATCACCACCGTGCACACAGAGTTTCTAACTGGTTTTGTAATGTCTCATTCCTAGGTATAAACAGCTTAGTTAGGAAAAGCCACTGATACGAAAGGTGGAGATCAAACCAAAAAAGAGTAAAAATATTTTAGAAGAGACAGATAATGTGAAAACAAAATAAAACTCAATATTTTTGGAAGAGTTGTCATTACATTCATGAAATGAGAACAGGATGTGTTAGAAGAATGTCTGTAGAGCTCTTGGAAATTAAAAATTCAGTGTAAGGAAGATAAAGTTGAGGAAATTGATCAGAAAGGAGAGCAACAACAACGGAATCTCCTAAGTGATGGAAAATAGGAAAGAAAGGATAAAATTAGAGGAGCAGTCTGAACAGTAGATGTTTCAGAAGGAGAGAACAGAGAAACTGGAGGGGAATAAATTACCAATAAAATAATCCAAGAAAATTCCTCAGAACTATAGAACGTGCATTTCTTATTTATTTATTTATTTATTTATTTATTTATTTATTTATTTATTTAGTTTTTTGTTTTTCTAATTTTATTGGGGAACAGTGTGTTTTTCCAGGACCCATCAGCTCCAAGTCAACTCATTGTTTTCAATCTAGCTGTGGAGGGCGCAGCTCACTGGCCCATCTGGGAATCAAACTGGCAACCCTGGTATTATAAGCACTGTGCTCTAACCAACTGAATCAACTGGTTGCCCCTGTGCATTTCTAATTTAATAAGGCCCATTGATATCCATCACAGTGAATTAAAATAGACCCACACTGAGGTAAATTATTGTGAAATTGCAAAATACCTGGGATAAAGAAAAGACTTTGTAAATCTCCAGTGAATGAGAAGGATTTATACAAAGGATCAAGAATCTGAATGATTTGATTTCTCAACAGCAACACTGAACACTAGAAAGTGGAGCAATGCCTTTAAGATACTGAGGGAAAATAATTTCCAGTGTAATTCTGTGCTCAAATTGTCAGTGAAGTATGAGAGTAAAAGGAAATTTTTACATTGTTAATTTAAAAAATTTACCTCTCATGCATCTTTTTTTAGGGAGCTAGTTGAGTTTATGTTCTACTAAAACAAGGAAGTAAATCAAGCAAGAAAGATACCTGATCAGGAAAATGAGGAGAGAAAGTAGATCCCCAAATCATAGTTATGTAATAGTTCCAGAGCAGCTCTGCCCAGATTGATAGCCATTATGTTTATGTGGCTCTTTAAATGAAAATTAAATAAAATTAAAAATTCAATTTCTCAGTCACACTAGCCATATTGTAAGTGTGCAATAGCCACATGTGACTAATGGCTGTCACATTAAACAGTAGAACAAATTCCATCATTAGAGCAAGTTTTGATACTGACTGATGTAGGTTGTAGTAGGTCAGAAAGCTCTGAAACATTGATTCAAGAATATGGAATATCTGATGTGTTTGAACTTACCAAAAAAAGATTTACACAGTTATGGGAGACTTTGGGGGATAAGTTAGAGGTAAAAAATTAGTGATAAATCACTAACTAGTGATAAACCATTAATAAAGCAAACCACAAAGCAGTGCAGGAAAAGAAAAATAATCATACTACGTGGTTCAGTTGTCAAAAGAGTATAAATATATATACTCATAATGTAAATACTGAAAATTGATCGAGTCAAAATTACAAATTACTATATTGGGGTAATGGGGCAAGACATGTATTTATAATGGAGTTAGGGTTGAGGTATGTGATTTCATACCTCAACCCTAACTCCATTATAAATACATGTCTTGTATTTATAATGGATGTATTTATAATGAATGTAAGAGGTAAGTTCTCATTGGAAAGTCAGTTGATTATGCCTAATGATAAAATCAAGAAGTAGTAAGTTATTTTGAGATGTGTAAGTAAATACCAAAAATATCAGTTAAATGATTTCAAAGTGGCCAGGGAATGGAAAGTATGTTTATGTGTTTGGGTCAGGGAGGCAGTTACAGGACTGCTTTTTCCCCCCAACAAGTTTTATAGGGCTGTAGTATTGTTAATAATGTACATGTAAAACTTTGATTAAAAACAGAAACGGAACATTTTTAAAAATGGAACTATTCCTAGTGTTTTGTTACTGTCTACCACAAAACTATAGCTGAACTTTGTAAATCCTCTCAGAATCTGTAATGATCAGGTCCACCTGTTAAAAGAACTGTTCTTACTAGAAAATTGCCAATGAAAGAAAGGTCACACAGTTATAAAAAATGAAATAAAGCAAGAAACCCACTTGTTAATTTAGTGGAAATTTTGTAAATGTTTGCCCTGTGTCAAGAAATATAAAAAATATAAATTTGTATAAATCAGGTATATCACATTTTAGTATAGATAAGCTGAGAGAAAAAGACAAAATTGAGGAAACTAGTATTAGCTGCCATTTTGGAAATGTCCATTATTATTTGGGTTCAACTGTGAACCACCTTGATCTGATTTGAAGACCCACATTTTGGGAAAACAAAGACCTGTATGGGGGAAGCACAATCTAATCAAATACTATAAGTCAGTTTGTTGACTCACTACTGAAGGAATTTATGATCAATACTAGGGGACATATTTTTGTTTTTTGTAATCTCCAGTTGAAATAATTTATAATGGAAGAATTTTTTTCCTCTCTTCATTTGCTAGCCAGCTTTTCTTACAACTTTCTGACTTTTTTACTGAGCGCTATGTCTCTAATCTTCCCTCCTTTTTTGGATATACTACTCACTCCTTGTTCACTAAAATTCATATTTTTGGCCCTTCTTCTGGCCCTAAGATTATTTTAAGGAATATCAGAATTGTGATATGAAATAAGGATAGCCTGTATAGCTAATGGCAAAACATAGCAGAAGTTTGTGTTGGAGAAGGATTAAGGTTATATTTTAGGGTCTTGAGTCTGTCTAGGTATAATACTTTTTTTTGAGGAAATAAGCAAAGGCATGCGGGAGTCTCACACTACACTGTGGCTACTTGAAATAATGTCAGTGGGAAATGAAGTGGCTACTTTGTTTTCAGGTGAAGTCCTAGCCATCTACGAAAGCACATACTTTCTAATAAAGGTTCTGTTTATTGGGGAGGTAGGGCTGACTCCATACTCAGCGGAGACACAAAGATGACTGGTCATTGGTTCAGAACTCAAGGCACAGAAATCTAGTGGATGAGACAGAAAATGGTCTGTCAACAACTAATCATAATTCAGTTTCATTAAGTACTGTATTTGAGGTATCAACAATAGGAGTCATTGAAGAGTGGAGCTGTTAATTTTGCCTGGAGGAATGTGTCACTGAGAAAGTGATATTTAAAAGTGGTTTTGATATTTAAAAGTGCACCTGAAACTAGTATAAAATAATATTGCAGGTCAACTATAATTAAATATCTATAGATATCTATAGGTATATATAGTTGGGGATGTAAAATACAGCATAGAGAATATTGTCAATGTAATAGCTATGTACAATGTCAGGGGCAGTAGACTTGAGGGGGTTATCACTTTGTAAGGGGCATAAATGTCTAATCATTTTGTTGTTTTGCACACCTGAAACTAATAAAAAAAATTGGCTCTGAAGTGTAAGTAGGATGTCAGTAGACAAAGAAGGGGGAAGGTAAAGAACATTCTTAGTAAATATATGAATGAAATATAAATGTATGAAAGAAGTCACAGAGTCAGGAAAGTTCAAGGTATTTGGGAAACTACCCTGCATAAGCTGGTGGGGTTAAAGGGTAGGGATTGCGACGTGAGGATAGGGGAGGATGGGTCTCCTTATGAACAGTCTTAAATACCATACCAAAGTTTGGAATTTTATCTTACTGACAAGAAAACTATCAAAGAATTTTGTATAGAGGTAACGTGATTAAATATTTTAGGGAGGTAATTTTTGTAGCACATGGTGATAGTTAGGGAAGTTGTATTCTGAAGTTAAGGAAGTCAATTAAAAGAGCTATTTTAGTACTCTAGGTGAAAGAAGTACCAATAAGGAAAGTGGTAGTAGGGATAGAAAAGGAAACAGATTTCAGGGAGATTATTGTGTGGTAACTCCATTGTCTGTTGGAAAGGAAGGGGAGTGAGCAGTGATGAATCTTGAGGATCTTGGCTTGGGTGCTTAGGTGGGAAGCTGTCAACTAAGATCAACGAAGACTGGGAATAAAGAGTAGATTTGGTAATACTTGGGCTCAGTTTGACATGTAACGTTCAGTGTGCCTACTGGATATGTAAGTAGGGATAGCACATAGTTAGAAATGTAAGCCAGCCCACACAGGGAAGATGGGGATATTTATTTTATGTGGGCCACATAAATCAATGTCGATGACATCAGTCAAAACTATTGTATAAAGTGAGTATTTGTGTTTGTGAATTTTGGCATGAGGATATAAGTTACTGAAAACGGCCTGAGGTAACCAAACATAACTGTGGAAGGAGTCTGCCAGCAAAAGGTACTGTCGCTGAGATGTGATCATTGATTTCTGAAAAGTTAAGAGAATGTGTTAATCTGCTGGGAGATAAAAGAAGGGAAAGTTAGCTGAGGCTAACTTTGCATCTAACCCACTAGCTGTCTAGCTGTCTACCAAATATTTGTGCTGCTGCTTCTGTATTCTGGTCATTGGCCAGCAGCTGCCCAGTCAGGGATTATATTTTCCAGTCACTTGTGCAACTGGGTGGGGCTGTGTGACTAGTTTTCCCCAAGAGACTCAAAGAAATATGTATGACATCAGGTGAAAGTGGGTAAGATGCATTCCTTTTCCTTATCTGTCTGCTGAATGCAAAGGATTCTGAGAACCTAGGGGATGGGGAAGCCACAAAATAGAAGGAACCTGAGTTACTGTGGTAATCCTTTGCATTTCCATATCAATTTCAGGATCACCTTGTCAAGATCTGTAAAAAATCCACCTGGGTTTTGAATCTCTAGGCCAATGTGGGTAGTATTGACATCTTAATAATGTTAACTCTTCTGATCTATGAACATGGGATGTCTTTCCATTTATTTACATGGTCATTATTTTCTTTTAACAATGTGTAGTTTTCAGTGTACAAGTTTTGCACTTTTGTTAGGTTTATTCCTAAGAATATTATTTGTTAATGTTATTGTAAATGGAATTATTTTCTTAATTTCATTTTCAGATTGTTCATTGCTGATATATAGAAATACATTGTTTGTTTTTTGTATATTGATCTTGTATCCTGCAACGTTGCTGAACTTCTTTATCAGTTTTAATAATTTTTTAGTGGATTCCTTAAGATTTTCTCTATATAACGATCATGTAATCTGTGGATATATTTTTACTTCTTTTGTTCCCAATCCCGTGCTTTATATTTTCTTGCCTAATTGCCCTGGCTAGAACTTCTAGTACAGTGTTGAATAGCAGTGGTAAGGGTGAACATTTTTGTCTTGTTCTTAATCTTAGAGGGAAACATGTAGTCTTTCACCATTGAGTGTGATGTTAGCTGTGGGTTTTTGATAGATCCATTTATCAGGTTAGGGATGTTGAATATTTTTATCATGAAAGGTGTTGATTTTATCATGTTCTTTTTTTCCTTCATTTATTGAGATGATCATGTAGCTTTTGTTATATTTATATTTATATGAGCTCTTCCATTCTTGATCTTGGAGTAAATATCATGCATTACAGAAATTAAAGATTAATGTTCATCAGTATTCAGATAAATGGGAGAAGCCTTAGGAGTAGGTGAGATTACTCAGAGGACCATATAGAAAGAGGTAGCCAAAGATGGAACTTTGAGGAATATAAATATTCAATTACCATGTGCAATGCTAAATTTAATTTCATTTAATAAATTTAATGAAAACTTCACCTAAGGTATTATAGAAGTTGTGGTTTTGACTATACAAGGTAATTGTGCTGTTGTTCACAGCTGTTGATGTGTCTGAAGAATCTCTGGTAACATGGGAGTTTTTCTGCCCTTTATGTGATTGCCTTTTATAAGGGTAGAACCCTTATGCAAAGTATAAGTATTTAAGGTATAGGCAAAGAAGAGAATTAGCACTGTCTTTTGAAATGAGTATGTACATTGTAAATAAATAGTACAAGAAAGTTAAACTTCGTGAACATTACTAGTTCTATAAATTAGACCATTTTAACACTAGAAAATTTACCTTTTTTGTACTAGAAGGAATGTTTATGTGAAAATCAGAATATTTGTGTAAAAAACAGTCACTATCTAGAAAAAAAAATCAACTTATGGAAAATTTTCCTTATATAATTAGTATTCTTTTGTAAGTAACCTGAAGCATGCATTATAGTAAATAGCCATAGATTCTTAGACTTTGTATGGAGAACTAAACTAGATAGTGCTTTCTCTTCTCATTTTTGCATTGCCCTTTGTCTACTATTATTTATAATGTCTCTCTTAATTTTATAATCACTACTAGCTATAACTAAGAAAACCCTGGTTTCAAAGCATTTAAAACTGATAGGGCTACAGCAGCTAATTGGTGAGACTACCTGTTAGAATCATACAAAAAATTTATTTATTTCAGCTTTATTGAATATAATTGACAATTAAAAGTTGTATATATTTAAGGTATACAACTTAATGATTTGATATACAGTGAACTAGTCACCAAAATCAAGCTAATTAACATATCTATTGCCTCACATTGTTACCATTTTCTTTCTTTTTGTGTGTGTGGTGATAACACTTAAGATCTATCTTCATAGCAAATTTCAGGTATACAATCAATATTGTTAACTATAGTCACTATATAAGATATTTTGATCATTAATAGTATCTGAACTGAATGTCAGCAGTTAAGCCCGAAGCATATGTAGCAATGTGTGTTACCTATTCTAAATTTAAATTAGTTGAAAGTCTTGGAGACTATTGCAAAAAGTTATTGAAATTCTCCAATTCAATCATAAATAATTCAAATTATTCAAAACTAAAAAAGTTTTGTTATATTGATCAACTCATCAAATGGTATGTCAACTTGTGAGATTTTTTTTTTTACCTGAAATTTTGTTTCTTCCTTGAACTACTTTATTAGAATAATCAAAAATCACAAGTAATCTGAGAATAATAGATTGAGGCACAAAAATAGTAGAATATTGACTGATTGCCTTTGTATAACGGTAGAACCCTTATATAAAGTATAAGTATTTAAGGTGTAGGCAAAGGAAAAGAATCAGCATGATTTTTTGAAATGAGTATGTACATTGTGAGTAAATAGTACAAGAATGTTAAACTTCATGGGCATTACTAGTTCATTACTAATTATGAGTTAATACTAAACAGAATAGAAAGTGGGACGCCCCACCATTTGCCCTTAACTTATAAGCTATCTTAAGACATATTAAAGGACCTAACACATCTATTTGGAGGGTCAAAACCCCAGTGAAGGTTCTTAAAAGTCAAATCAGTATAGCAGTGTAAAAAGGAAAGGCATATTTAGATACTACTTCAAATTATTTCTCTTGTTTAACCTTAAACATACAGAATATTTTGAAAATTATATTCATAATAGAAAGATTGTTGGCTTAGCTATTTCTAAGACAGATATTTTCAATTAATCCTAATCCATTGTTCTTAAAAGTTTGGAGAACTAATTCATTTCTTTGCCATCAGTAAGTAGATAAAAATGAGACTGTACTCACTATGGAAAAAGTAAAGGGAAAAGACGAATGTTCAGGTACTAAGTTTGGTACTAATGTATTATGAACTATATACAATCATCAAATACTCTTTTTTTTTTTTTTAAAGATTTTATTGGGGAATTGGGGGAGGGGAACAGACAAATTACTGTCCTTTTGTTCTTCAGTCTAGTTGTGGAGGACGTCGCTTCACTGGCCCATATTGGGATTATCATTGCCCTCTTCCCGGGTGAGGCAGTTGCTCGCCGGCCATTGGACGGCTGCTCATGGCGGCTCACGGCAGCTCACGAAAGGTCACGCCAGCTGCTGGCCAGCCCCACTGCAGCCTATACCATGGCCGGCGACTCACAGCAGCCCAGCTCCAGGTCAAGCTGTTGTTCACCATCTTAGCTGTAGAGGGTGCAGTGTCACTCCCTCATGTGGGATCTGAACCAGGGCCCTGCTGCTCAGAGCTGGCTTCCCAAACAAACTCTTAACCAAAGTGTCACTCGGCTGGCCCCAAGAGTAAAAATACTCTTTTAATTTGAAATTTTAATAGTTGATTAGTTTTAAGTTGTGAAGTCTATAGACAGTGATGGATATTCAAGTATATAGCTTATAAAATGGTAATAGTTATTTGTCCTGCGTTAGATGGCAAACATAAAATACATAGCTCTCCTCATTATCACATGTGTATGTTTTGATGTGTAATAGCTGCTGGAAAGCATTTTATAGTATAAAATTGATACAGTTTTTAAATATTCTTATTGATGTAGTAAATATTGATGTAAGAAACATCCCACCATGTAGATAAGTTTTGTAAGAGTTTATTTGAGCCAAATGTGAAAATGCTGGGAAGCAAGATCTCAACAGACTGAGAAAAATCCTTACTAGAATGATAGTTTACACTTTGTTTTACGCATTTGGAATTAAGTGAATGTAAGGAAGATTACATGAAGGTGAGAGAAAGCAAGGCGGAGATGGGATTTCAGGATAGTTAACAAGATTATGTGCTCTCTTTAGTGTGGTTACCCTTCTGAGGCCTCTGAAAAGAGGCATTTCAAAGGTGTGTTAACATAGGTTTACAAAAATAATGGACAGGGCTTGCTTAAAGCAAAGATGAACTTTTGCTAAAGAAGTTATATGCCTGGGCCATGACTAGCCACCATACCTGTCTGGTTGGAATTTATGATCAGATCACCCTGTGAGGTTACTTTCAGTTAGTTTTATTATAGCACTCCTTCTTCATCACAGAAAAAAAAACCAACCATTTTTAGAAAGACTGTTAACTCAAATTTTCTAAATGTATTGATATATCCATACATGGTATTTTAATGTGAAAAATTGTTGGCTTTCTGTTCTTATGATTGCAGGAAGCATATGTGCCTCATTTCTCACCCAAAGCTACCAACTGCCAGTTCTTGATACAATGTTTATAAGAAAGAAATACCGAGGCAAAGATTTTGGTCTTTATATGCTAGAGGACTTTGTTGATTCCTTTACAGAAGATGCACTTGGCTTGCGGTATCCACTGTCATCTCTCATGTATACAGGTAAATGGATTAAGTTAAAAAATGTTAAACTTGTCTCAGTGTCATTTATGACTGTTTCTGCAGAGTATTGTGAATGTGCATATATCAATGTTAAATATATTTGGATTCTTTGGCACCCTAGAGTGTAATTTTGCAAATGTGTTTTATCTCATGTATATAGCTGTTTTGAGGTATGGTAGCTTTTTTAAAGAATTGAAATATAACTCACATACCATAATATTCACCTCTCAAAGTTTATAATTCAGTGGGATTTTTAGTATATTCCTAGCTCTGGAACAATAACCACTATCTAATTTCTGAACAGCCTCATCCAAAAAAGAAACCCTGTACCAATTAATAGTCACTCTCCATTCCCTCATTCCTCCATCCATAGCAACCACTAACCTATTTTCTGTCTCTGGATTTATCTATTCTGGACATTTCATATAAGTGGAATCATATGATATGACTGTATTATAAGCCCTTTGTGTCTAGCTTCTTTCACTTTGCATAAATGTTTTCAAGATTCATTTACGTTGTAGCATGAATCAGGGCTTCTTTCCTTTTAATGACTGAATAACAATCCATTGTATGGATATGCCACATCTTGTTTATCATCAGTTGATGGACTTTTGAGTTGTTTCTACATTTTAGCTATTATGAATAATGTTGCTATGAACATTTGTGTAGTTTTTGTGTGGAATTTCTCTTGAGTATATACCTAGTTGTGAATGGAATTGTTGGGTCATGTGGTAACTGTTTAACCTTTTGAGGAACTGCCAAAGTGTTTTCCAAAGCAACTAACTGCACTATTTTAAATTCCAATGAACAATGTATGAGGGTTACGATTTCTCCACATCTCGCTAACACTTCTTATTATCTGCCTTTCTTATTATAGCCATTCTAATAGCTGTGAAGTGGCATCTCATAGTTTTGATTTGCATTTGATGTTGAATGTCTTTTCATGTGCTTATTGTCATTTGTATGTCTTCTTTGAAGAAATGTCTATGTAGATTATTTGACCATTTTTTCTCTGGGTTATTTGCCTGTGGTAACTTTTTAAATTAAGAAAAAAAAAAGGGTAACTTTCAGACATACATAAAGGTATAAAAAGTGAAGTAACAAATACTTATGTACCACCACCAGTACCATCCATGAGAAATAGGTTATTCCTAACATTGTTGTACTCCTACCCAATTAACTTACTAATTCTGTGAAATAAGCACTGTCTTCAATTTGGCATTTCTATTCTTCATGCATTTCTTAGACTTTTAATATATATGTACGTATCCTCTAACAATATGTCATATTTTAAAACTTTATATTAATGATAGGGATTATGGGTTCTCCACCAGTTTGCTTTCTTTACTCGTGTTTATGTTTATGAGATTCATCAATGTGGGTTCACATAGCTCTATTATTATAGCTCATTCATTTTCAGTACTGTTTAATATTCCATTGTATGGGTATACCATGTGGTAATGTTTTAAAAACTGTTAGTGGATTTATATTTGCGTTCGTGTAAAGTCCATAAAGTCTACTTTTTTTTTTTTCTTTAAGATTTTATTGGGGAATTGGGGGAGGGGAACAGCGTTGGGGATTGGGGATGAGGGGAACAGATAAATTGCTTTCCTTTTGTTCTTCAGTCTAGTTGTGGAGGACCTCGCTTCACTGGCCATGTTGGTATCATCATTGCGCTCTTCATGGGTTAGACAGTTGGTCACCTGCCACTGGAGGGCCGCTCAGGCTGGCTGCCAGCCACTCACAGTAGCTCAGGGCAGCCCACTGCAGCCCTGCTGCAGCCTATGCCGTTGCCGGCGACTCTCGGCAGCTCAGCTCCAGGTAGAGCTGTTGTTCACCATCTTAGCTCTAGAGGGCTCAGCATCACTGGCCCATGTGGGATCTGAACTGGGGCCCTGCTGCTCAGAGCTGGCATCCCAAGGCAACTCTTTTTTTTGTTGTTGTTTTAAGGGCAGTGTCACTGGCCCTCATATGTAGGACCGAACGGGGGCCGCTGGCTTCCCAGACCAGCGCTTAACCACCGTGCCACTCGGCCGGTCCCCAAGGCAACTCTTAACCAATGTGCCACATGGCCGGCCCACAAATGCTTTTTTCTTTTTTTTTTTTTTTTTTTTAAATTTTATTCATTTATTTATTTTCAGGGCAGTGTCACTGGCCCCTCATATGTGGGATCCGAACCGGGGCCGCTGGCTTCCCAAGCCAGCGCTTAACCACCGCGCCACTTGGCCGGCCCATCTTAATGAAATAATATTTAATCCTGGAAAGTAATTTATTTGAAAACTTTCATAAAATATAATTTACCATTTGTATTAGTCTAACATAAGATGTTTATTTCCACAGAAAAAATACTTTTGTTCTAAGTTTTCTCCCTCTTTTTAATATCAAAAATCTAGAAAACAAGAACCAAGCATTGCGAGCTCATCTTGAATCAGTTTTTCTCTTGACCCATACATGAGAATGGAATGAACTCTGTATACCTTTGGGTAATCTCAAAATAGATTTTCTCCTTAAAGCCTAATTATTGCTTTACTTAATTTGGGAGGAATGCAGACACATCCACTGTGGAAAGAATCTCTTAATATTTACACTTTTCTAGGATTCTAGTGATAACTTGAAAAGCAAATGAATTATTGTTGCGTGTCGGCTAATCTCTGTCTTTGCACAGTCTCGAACTCTTTACTTTTCCTTGAGTTTAGACATGAGATCCCCTGAGAGTGATTTATTGATGTCATTTATATAATTTTGTGAATAAAACTCTTTGAAATATGAAAATAAAGAAATATATTGAGATAGAAATTTTTAGACAGTGTGGCTTCTCCATCTTTTTCTGTTTCTTGCTCTTCTCTCTCTCATACAATACTTATTATATTTGAAGGACTTGGATTTACATTTGATTTTCTCTTTCAACTTAGTTAATTAATAGTTCCTTGGTATTGCTATATGTCCAATAGTTCTTTGATGACTTGTTTCCATGAATATTTTTTCATGTTTTAGGAAAGAGTATAGAGTTTTACATTGTAAGCTATTTAAAAAAAAAAGAATTAATTTGTTCATTCCACAAATAGGTAGTAAATACCAAATATGATTGGGTTTGGTCTCAGGCTAGAGTACATGATTAGCAAACTATGGGAAGTTGATTTACACAGTACTATGTCACTTATACCTAGAGACATGGAATTAATAAGGTCTCTTGAATCTTTTACCATTTGGAGTTTTTATCTTTGGTGTGTATCATATGATATACAGATCCAGGTTTATTTTACCTGACAGGTATCTATCTGGCTGCCATGATATCATTTATTGAATAATTTTTCTTTTTTGCACTGTTATGCATTTGCATCTATTATATCGGATCAGCAAACAATGGTCTACTGCTCTGTTACCTTTTTTGGTAAATAAAATTTTATTGCAGCGCAGCCATGCTCATTCATTTACTTATTGTCTATGGCTTCTTTTGCACTAAAATGACAGAGTTTGTTAGTTATGACAGTGACCATATGGCCTGCAATCCTATAATATTTAATTTCCATCCCTTTATGAAAAAGTTTGCGAACCCGTAATCTAGATATACGTTAAATTTGTATGTTGGGCCGGCCAAGTGGCACTTTGGTTAAGAGCTGGCTTGGGATGCCAGCGGCCCAGGTTTGGATCCCACATATGAGGGCCAGTGACACTGCCCTCTACAGCTAAGATGGTGAACAACAGTTCCACCTGGAGCTGGGCTGCTGTGAGTCCCCAGGACAGTGTAGTTGCAACCCCTTCTGCAGTGGGCTGCCATAGGCTACAGTGAGTGGCCGGCAGCCAGCATGAGTGGCTGGCAGCCGGTGTGGGCTCTCAAGAGCCACTGTGAGCGGCCGTCCAAAGGCCAGCGACCAATCTGCCTCACCCGAGAAGAGCACAATGATGATGCCAGCATGGGCCAGTGAAGCAACGTCCTCCACAACTAGACTGAAGAACAAAAGGACAGCAACTTGTCTGTTCCCTTTCCCTGATTCCCCAACGCTGTTTCCCTCCCCCAGTTCCCCAATAAAATTTAAAAAAAAGAAAATTTGTATGTTGTACATTTGTATATAGTTCTCATTTATTTCTGTTAATCTTTTATTTTAAGTTATAATTCCTCGCTGTTTTATTTATTTTAGCTTTTGAATATCTGGAAAGACAAGTCTTTTCCCTCATTTAATTATTTCTAACGTTGCTTATTTTTCTGGTATGGACTTCAGAATCGACTTTCTAGATTTGTTTTCTATCCAACAGTATTATAATTGTATATATATTATGTAGAATTATACGATTTGCTCAAATCAGTTAGCATTTACAGTTTCTCCATACAGTTGTTAAAGTTAACTTTGGAAAACGTGTATTTTTAGGAATTTTGTTTTTTGTTGCTATTTAATTAATTTATTTATTTAAAGATTTTATTGGGGAATTGGGGGAGGGGAACAGCGTTGGGGAATCAGGGAAGGGGAACAGACAAGTTGCTGTCTTGTCTGCTGTGGAGGACGTTGCTTCACTGGCCCATGTTGGTGTTGTCATTGAGCTCTTCCCGGATGAGGCAGATCAGTTGTCGGCCTCTGGATGGTCACTCACCACAGCTATTGGCAGCTCATGCTGGCTGCCAGCCACTTACGCTGGCTGCAGGCCACTCACTGTAGCTTATGGCAGCCCACTGCATCCCACACCATCGCCGGGGCTCGCACAGCCCAGCTCCTGGGTGGAGCTGTTGTTAGCTGTAGAGGACAGTGTCACTGGCCCTCATATGTGGGATCCGAACCAGGGCCGCTGGCATCCCATAACCAGCTCTTAACCAATGCGCCACTCGGCCGGCCCTTTTTGTTGCTATTTTATTGTTGTGTTTTTTTGTTTTGTTTTTTTTTGTGGGGGCAGTGTCACTGACCCTCATATGTGGGACCCGAACTGGAGCTGCTGGCTTCCCAAGCCAGCACTTAACCACCACGCCACTCGGCTGGCCCTGTTGCTATTTTAAATGTTGTGTATTCTTCCATTATTTCTTCTAACTGGGAGTTAATTATATACATGAAGGGTATTGATTAATATACGTATTAATTTTGTACCCAGCCGCATTACTCAATTTGTTATAACTCTGTAGTTAATTTTCTTGAGTTTCTCAGAATCTGCCTCTTCTTTAGGGCTCAGACTGAAAGCCTTGCTTGATTTCTGCTCAACAAAAATTTATCTTTTCTTATCTAAATCTTGTGGTGCTCTCCTGTAGTGCTCTTATGCTGCTTACCTACTTTCTACCTTATATTCTATTTTTTTTTAAATTTTCATATTAATACCATTTTACACTCTGAGTTCCTTGTGAACTCTATGAATAAGAGCCCTCATTCTGGTTCTTCACACAGTGAATGTACTCAATGAATGGCTGTGGAAAGATTCTGTGAGGCAAAGAATGTTAAAATAGTTTTGGAGACATTTAGTATTGGGAAATATCTATGGAGAAGTGTAGGGTCTATATCATTAAGCTTAGACTTTAAACAATGGCAAGGGTGAATGTCTTAGTGCTGCATGTAAAATGTCAGTAAGTGAAAGAAGTCTCTACAGCTTGTTGAGGAAGAAATAGCCAATGCTGCTTAGTTGATTGCGTTCTTTCTTGTGGGCACATAACCTTCTGTATCACTTAGCTGAATGGTATAAGTGTAAGGGGTTCTGTTTTTCTGACCATTACTCTCTGGCTAGACACATCTGAATCAACTCTAGTCACCTTTTGTAAAGTACTTCCTTTGGACCTCAGACTTGTTACATAAGGCGTTCTCTACTATTTTAGTCATTTTATTTCAGACAAGAGGACCCAGTTTGGCCTGTAGTGCTGGTTTTCTCCAACTTCTCCCTTCTAATAGGTACGAAAACTAAAACCAGAAATCATGAGAAATAGTTTCAAACATACAGGGTAAAAAAAATAAAAGAATAGTATCCTGTGTCCATGTATCCTTTGTCCTATGTCCAGATTAACAAATGTTAAGATTTTGCCATATTTATTTTCCTTTACTTTTACCGAGAACTAAATAAGACATTGTAGATACAGTTAATGTTCTCTTTGAATCCCTCCCTAATTCCGTTCTCCTTTCTTCCTACCTCTCCAGAGATAATTACATTCCTAAAGTTGGTGTATAGCCTTCCTGCCCATGGTTTCAAACTTATGTCTATGTCCCTAAACACTATAAAGCATTATTTTGTGTGCTGTTTTTATTTTAAATCTTTTAAACAGTTTTTTGTGATAAAATATACATAATATAATATTTATTATTCACCACTCTCTATACCCAAAACTTCCTCATCATCCCCAACATAAACTCTGTACCCTTTAAACAATAACTCCCATTTGTCCCCTTCCCCCATTATCTGCTAACTGTTTTTCTGCTCTCTGTCTCTATGAATTTGCCTGTTCCACATATCTTACATAAGTGGAATTATACAATATTTCTTCTTCTATGTCTGTCTTATTTCATTTAGCATGATGTTTAAATTCCATTCATGTTGTAGCATATATCAAAATTTCATTCCTTTTTATGGCTGAGAAGATTTTTATTGTGCACATAAAAATTGGACAAGAAAGGTCAGACATTTAAAGTTCTTGAACTCTCCCTAGAAAAGTGCTACATACCTCATTGCTGAATATCACCTTTGAAGTACTCCCCTTGAGAAGCTATGCACAGATGCCGATGCCTAGTCCACCCTTCAAAGCAATTTTGGAACTTTTTTTCTAGAATTGTCATCAGAGCTATCATTATATTATCCTTGATGTCCTGAATGTCATCAAAGTATCTTCCTTTCAATATTTCCTTTATCTTCTGGTAAAGAAAGAAGTCACGGGGGGCCAGATCAGGCGATTAGGGAGGGTGTTCCAATACAGTGATTTGTTTACTGGCTAAAAACTCCCTCAAAGACAGTGCTGTCTGAGCTGGTATGTTGTGATGCAAGAGCCATCAATTGTTGGCGAAAAGTCGTCTAACTTTTTCACGCAGCCTTGTCAGCACTTCCAAGTAGTAAACTTGGTTAACTGTTTGTCCAGTTGGTACAAATTCACAGTGAATAATCCCTTTGATATCAGAAAAGTTTAGCAACATCATTGCAACAAGTTAATTGTCAGACCTATGTGGGATATACGTAGAAGTAGAATTAGATCATGAAATATGTCTTTTCAACTTTACTAATTATTGCCAAATTGTTCTCACTCTGCTGTTGTGCATAGTGTGGAATTTTCCATTTCCCTTATTCTTCTGATAATTGTTATTACCTGATAGGTGTGGAAATGGTATCTTGCGTCTTCATTTTATATTTCCGTGGCAGCTATTGAGGTTAATCACCTTTATCTTTGTTAATGGAACATTCAAGTTTAATAATATATGAATTTCCTGTCTATAGCCTCAGTCAAATTCTTTTTTTTGGGGAGGAGGGGGGTTGTTGTGTCTTTCTAGTTCAGTTTTAGGAATTTCTTAACATGATTGGAATACTAATCCTTTGGTTTATTTTGAATAGCTCCTAATCTGTGTCTTCATGGTGTCTTTTTAACATAAACTATATAGTTCAATACAGCAACCACTAATATAAATTAGATATACGTTTAAGATAATTGCAATTAAATAAAATTATAAATTCAATTCCTCAGTTAGCCACATGTGGCTAGTGGCTACTGTGTCGGACAGTGCTGCTATAGGGCATTTCCATCATCATAGAAAGTTTATTTGCATAGTCCTGATAAAGTTTTAAACTTGAACAGTCAAGCCTATCATAATATTTCATTATAGATTGTGATTTTTGTATCTTTTATAAGAAATCACTCAGTACTCTAATGTTCTAGAGGTATTCTCTTATGTTTTCTTTTTTTTTTTTTTTTTAAAGATTTTATTGGGGAATTGGCGGAGGGGAACAGCGTTGGGGAATCGGGGAAGGGGAACAGACAAGTTGCTGTCTTCTTGTTCTTCAGTTTAGTTGTGGAGGATGTTGCTTCACTGTTGGTATCATCATTGCGCTCTTCCCGGATGAGGCAGATCGGTCGCTGGCCTCTGGATGTCGCTCACCGCAGCTATTGGCAGCTCATGCTTGGCTGCCAGCCGCTCACGCTGGCTGCAGGCCACTCACTGTAGCCTATGGCAGCCCACTGCAGCAGGGGCTGCAGCCCACACCATCACCGGGGCTCGCACAGCCCAGCTCCAGGTGGAGCTGTTGTTAGCTGTAGAGGGCAGTGTCACTGGCCCTCATGTGGGATCCGAACCGGGGCCACTGGCATCCCAAAACCAGCGCTTAACCAATGCGCCACTCGGCCGGCCCTTATGTTTTCTTTTAAACATTTTGCTTTTCATAATAGGTCTTAGAATACATCTAGAATTTATTTTTATGAATGATGTTGATGTGAGGTCAAGCTCTGACTTTATGTTTTTTTTATATGGATTGTTATTCTAGTACCATTATTTTAATGGTTTGTTCATTCTCTGCTGAGATAAATGCCTCCTGGGTCATTTGCCAAGTTTTTAATGTATGTGTGATTCTTTCCTGGTGGGTTTATTTTTTTCTGGTATTTAAATTTTTCTTCTTCCCTCTTCTCTCCCTCTTCTTCCATATCCTTATATCAATGTCAGGTTGTTTTAATTACTGTGCCTTTTTGATGATTCTTGATGTCTGCTAAGATAAGTCCTCATTTTTTCCTTCAGAATTGACTCAATGTTCTTTCTTAACCCTTTGTTACTGCATTTTGAATTTGGGATCACGTTTTGTCAAATTCTGTTAAAAAGAAACTGTGGGGTTTTGTTTAGGATTACATGGAATTTACAAAAAAAAAATTGGAGAGAATTGGTGTTTTTACATTATTGAGTCTAACAATCTTTTTATTCAGTTCTTTTATGTCCTTCAATAATAATTTTAAAGGTGAAGCACATCTTTTATTAGGGTTTTTATTGCTTGGTTATGTTAAAACTCTAATATGGAATTTTATAATATTTAGGATTTTTATTTGTAAATGAGACTGCTGTATGCTTTCTTGAGTTGCCTTGGTGTATTTGGTATGAAAGTTATGCTGGCACCATTAAGGGACTTGGGCAGCTTTCCATCTTCTTTCTGTTTTTTAAAACAATTGATATTTGGGATTTCTAGAAAATTCAAAGTGTGTTTTTCAGGTTGCAAGCAATACTTTGAAAAGTATCCTGGAGACCATGAACTCCTTTGGGAAGTCGAAGGTGTTGGACACTGGTGCCAGCGGACACCAGTCACCAAAGCATTACAGAGAGAAACACTTAAAATTACAGGTAAGAATGTTTACAGTTGGAATACATGTCCAGCTTAAAAACAGCAGTTCTAACGATGGTTGTCTTACAGTCCAGAGTAGTGTATGTATTGTAATATGATCTCTCTAGTAACAGACCGTGTTTTCTAAAGTTTGATTCTTTGTTATGTGTTATCATTTGAGTCACTAAGAATAGCCGAGCAGAATGTAACATTCCAGTAGGAATTGATGGGTAAGAACAAACAGATTACCAAAATAGCATAGAGTGTAGGCATCAGGGAATCAAAGGTAGTCCCCAATCTCATGCATCTCTCCTCAGAGTCACAAACTACAGATAGCTACTTATGACTCTTTGTAATTGCACCGTTTCATTATAAGGTATTGGTGAAGGGGATATCCCACACCTAAAATTTCAGTACCCTTCTGTTCAGGCTGCTCTCCAGGGCTTTTGTGAGAAGTCAGAACAGTGTTATAATTAAAAACAAATATTGGCTTACAATTTTTTAAATTCTTCTACACACAGCAGTTTCTCCAAATGAAGCCAGAAGACCTATGTCTGGAGAATATGGCCTGGCACCTATTCCGGGTTATGAAGCAGGACCTGAAGAGAGTCAGTCTAGTGAGATGCAGTTAACTGTAGGTACACTTTATGTTTATTGTAGGAAATAATACTTTTTCTGTTTCTTTAAAATAGATGCAGCTAAAAATTAATACTTAATTTTTTTAATGTTATAGTTCATTCAACAAACTTATGTAATTTCTACTATATTAGTTTTCTTGGCATTTTCTGTTCATTGGTTAGTAAGCATTCATTTTTTGAAAAATAATTTAGAATACACATAAAATCATATAGAAGAAAATAAAAATCTGTAATCCCACTACTCCAGATGTAGCAACTGTTAACATTTTGTATATGTACTTAATACATATTATAAAACATGTTGTCTACATAATTTTATTTTTGTTTTCTTTTATGCTGCTTCTAGCTGCTTTTCTCCCATTAACATAATATTTTAAACATTTTTCCATGGCATTAGTGTTTTAAAACATGATTGTTACATAGCAGCACACTAATTCTATGTAAATATCATCATTTATTTCCTTAACATATTATACTTAAGTTTTTTACATTTATAAGTGTTCCAACAGTGAACACATTTATACATGCATCTTTGTGCACATGTAGTTATTTCCTTGCACAGATAAATTTCTAGAAGTGGAATTAGTGGTAGACCAAAGGTTATGAAGTTATTGTGGAAAGTTTGAGGCTAAGTTTCAGTAAGTGTGCGCTAGGTCTTTGTATTTTTTTTTTGTTTTTGTTTTTATTTTTGTTGTTTTTTGAGGGCAGTGTGTCACTGGCCCTCATATGTGGGACCGAACCGGGGCCGCTGTCTTCCCAAGCAAGCGCTTAACTAGGTCTTTGTAGAATGAAATGCACTCTGCAAATACTAGGTAACCTGAAAGTAGGACAGGTCCTGTTAGTGAACTCCAGAGGACTTACCAGGTAGTTTTCTAGAATTTAACTTGATAGTACTTAAACTATAGGTCCATTGATGGGATCCTAGAAGTCTATTTTTATTAAGTGTTTTGTTGTGATGGCACTTATGACAGTCATATTTGTTTTGCACATGGGTATTTTAGTACATTTTAGCGAGTGTTAAATAAGTCTGTGTAAATGCATGTGAATTTCAGAAGACAAGTGCTTTGGGGAATTATTTATGTTTCTTATTTCCTGTCTTACTTAGCATGAGTGTTGAATATTTGAAATTTTTGAAAGGTTTTTAAGGATAATATAATTAATATAATAACTATATATAAAGAATTAAGAATCTTCATTTTTATTGATGAAAAGTGAGTACAGAAAGTGCTATTTGAAATTTTTTTTTTTTTTTTTTTTTGAGGGCAGTGTCACTGGCCCTCATATGTGGGATCTGAACCGGGGCCGCTGGCTTCCCAAGCCAGCGCTTAACCACCACGCCACTCGACCGGCCCTTGAAAAATGTTTTAAAAGATTTTCTTTGACACTGAATGAAGTAGATCCACAGGGAGAAAAATAACCTAAAACTTTTGGTTTTAATCTGTATCTCTATTTTAGATTGATTCTTTAAAAGATGCCTTTGCAAGCACTTCTGAAGGTAAGAAATTCAGCTGATCTATCAGTGTTTGAGACACTTAGAATTAGGTGTGTGTGTGTATGTGTTTCTGAGAGTAAATGGAGACTTACACAGCTCTGAAGTCTAGATCATGTTCTAGTGCCGCCACTACCACTGATTTTGCTTGTGAATAAACTATCGCACTTCTCTTTTACTCATGTCCTCACCTGGAAAATTGGGCTATAATATCTACCTCATTAATTTCCCAAAATTGTTAGGAGAAAATATAAATGAAAATGCAAACACACTTTGCAAAGCTCAAGATAACAATATTGAATATTGACAAAGTTATTTCTTATTTTAGAAAAAGACACTGACATTGTTTCTAAGTCTGATGTAAGTGAGAGAAAGGAAGTATGTAACGGTGGGAATATACAGCGGGTGCCAAAAAAATGTATACATATTTTAAGAAAGGAAAAAACTATTAAAATTACAAGTCACATTAGACTTCTGCAATTAAAAGAGGTGCTCAAAGTGGTTACCGTCAATGTCCAGACACTTCTGATTACAGCAAACTACTGCTTGAGCAACATTGACCAAAATGTCCACTTGTATACATTTTTTTGGCACCCCTGGTATGAAAACTAGCATAGTAATTGCATTTCTGTGCATTTTAGCAGACAATCCTTTGAATACATAAACAATTGATGGTAGTTTTTCTGTTTTTTCTCAGGTCATGATAAAACACCTGTTTCCACTCGTACTCGAAGTAGTCATCTGAAGCGGCCAAAGATTGGAAAGAAGTTTCAGGATTCTGAATTTAGTAGTAGTTCTCAAGGGGAAGATGAAAAGACTCCCCAGACTTCACCTACAGCTTCAGTAAACAAGTAAAGTATTGTTTATTTTGCTCTCATTGTTTTCTTTATTCTTATTTTCACATTATTAGTATTTAAGGTGGAGGGTATTTGTGTAACAAACTGCTTTAGTATAGAAGTTTGTGTTTGAATTCTCCTACAGAATTACAGAATTATTGATTACACTTACCATTGATAAGTGTCACTTTGACAGTATTGTAGGGAGAAGTTGATGGTAAGAGAGTGGAATAAATTCATGATTTAATCTCTCCAAGTGTGCAAATCCAGGAGAATATTCAATTGATTAATTATCCCAGTTGAGGCATTATCACCAACTTTGAATTTGACAGTAGCTGTAGTTTTTTGTTTGTTTTTTGTTTTTTTTAACTGAACCATCCTGCCACCTGTTGGCAGCTCAGTTCAGGCTGGGCATCGAACTGCTGTTGCTCAGAGCTCAGCCCGCACTCTTGAGTGATCTCTTAACCAGCTGAGCCACTCGGCCAGCCCTGACAGTAGCTGTAGTTTTAGTAATGCCAAGGTATAGTCAATTAAAAAAATCCTTAATTTTACTTCATAACTGATCCATTTTATTGAGTTATTGGACATAACATAAATTAGCGATAGCCATAAATGATGCAGTCAACTTCTCCAGGGTCTTAATCATCAGAACACTTGGGTCAGAACTTTATCCTCTATTTTTCTTTGAATCTTAAAGAAAGCAAGATTTTAAGTTTTATGGTAAAATTAACTTTTGCTCTAATAGTCCCACCAACTGTTCCCGAGTCAACCATTCATAGCTTGGCTCTTTCAGCTGTGAAATTATTTTACTCAGAGAATTCTGTAGCTTTGCTAATTTAATTATATAAATAATTTTGCATTTGGATAATTAAGTATGTGAAGTTTAAATTTTGGTGAAAAATTCATCACGTTAAAGGCAAATATAAGTAAATATTTAAATCTAGTAATTTGTGAAAAGAATAATAAGAGTTTAGATAATTATGATTTTCTTACTGAGCAAAATTTTGATGTGATATCCTTTTTAGAGGGGAATATAACAGTGCATTTTAAATTGAACATCCCAGAATTATGTGGAATTTTGTTTGCTTTTCAGAAACAGAACGGTAACAGTAAGACTCAATGCTTGAATGCTTAGGCACTACACAGAACAAAACTTCATTTTTGCTCTTGAAGAATGCCTAGTGGTGTCTGATACAAGTATCTGTTTGTAACACAGGTTAAGAGCACTGCAAGGTAGATTGTGATGGTACATTGACAGAAATGCAAAATGCAGTGGATGCAGAGCAATGTGTGATTGGTTCTAACTGAGGGAATGGAGAGATTTGTCATTTGGGCAAGGGCTACCAAGATAAGTAGAAACTAAACAAGCAGAGTTGGGAGAGAAGACTTTCTAGTTCAGTGGTCCATAAACCAGGGTTGGTCCATAGGCCAGATCTGGTCTACCACCTACTGCTGTAAATAAAATTTTATTGTAACACATCCATGTTCATTAATTTACATGTTTACTATGGTTGCTTTGGTGTTACAATGGCAGAGTTGAGTAGTTGATCAGAGATCACATGGCCCACAAAACCTAAAGGAAAAGTTTGCTGACCCCTGATCTACACCTGGGCTGTCTATATATAGAGAACTTTCTGCGATGAAGGAAATGTTCTGTGCCTGCCCTGCCCAGTATGGCAGCCACCACCCAGGGTGCCCATAGAGCTAGTACAACTGAGGAACTGAATTTTAAATTTCATTTCATTTTAATTAAAGTAAACAGCAACATGTGTCTTGTGGCTACCGTATTATACCTTGCACATCTAGACTACAGGAATAACATGAACAAAGGCACAAAGCTAGGAGGAATGTTGATAAGGATAACTGATATGCAAGCTAAATGGTAGCATCTAGTAGGAGATAGAAATGTAAGGACCTGGTCATGTTATGCTTTGAAAGGAGGTACACTTTATTCCCTAAGCCATAGTGAACCATCATAATTTTCGGAGCTGGGCTGTCACAGTTACAGATATGTACTCATATATTAGAAACATATCTCTGAAAACCTTACTAAAGAACATGTGTACTGCAAGTCTGAAGATGAGTTCGGAAGATATTACAGTGATATTTCCCCCGAGAGAATTGGGGCCTGAAAATGAGAATAGAAAGTTAGGGATATGTTTGCATTGCATTTCAGAGGTAGAACTAAACCATATTATTTATGATCCAAACTGATGCTTTTAAGAATGAAAGGAGCATTATTAATAGGCCAGAACAGGGATAAAAGTTGTAAACTGGACTGCCCCAGGTAAACTGGGATGTATACTCATTCTAATAGAGTAAGATTCAATCAGAAATAGGTAGAGTAAAAGAAAGGTCTAGTTTATGTGACTGAAAAGATGGTGATGTTATTAATTGAACTGGAGAACAAGGTAGGAAAGAGAACAAATTTATAAGAGGATGAAGATTGGTTTTGGAGGTGTAATATTATAAGTCATTGAACAACATTTATTGATTCTCTAAAGTGTTACTTTATTAGTAGATTCCTGAAATTTTATATTCATCCTTAAAAACCAAGGAAGAATGGTCTTTTGTTTTCTAGATTGGAGCCTACTGCACACACATCAGAGAGCTCAGAAGAATTCCTAGAAGAAGAACATGAACAGAATATGATTGAATTTGAGGATGGAAGTAAGGATAAAGATGCTCGTTCAGCACCGGAAACTCAGCCTCCCCAAGAGAAGCAAGATGGTGAGAAGGTATGAGATCACTTACTAAATGCAATGAATGGATATAAACTAAATTTTAACTTTCTTAATCATATAATGTTAGTCTAGAGTCTTAGTAGAAATTGTGTTTAAATATTGAAAAGCATATATCTATATTAATCGAGGTTAGGTACTGGAGTTGGGAAGAGGATAAAGTTACAAGTATTTTATATTTCAAACTGATTTTATAAAAGTTTGACTCACAGCAAAGATAAAATAGAGGATGTTTAGGTAGTAAGGTACCTCAGTACATTTAAAACAAATTAATTTTTGGAATTAAACAGATTTAAGTGATACAAATAGTGTCTGCATAATAGAACAAGTTAGAATGCTTTAAGGTCTAACAGGCCCTCATTTGTACCCCTGCTTTGGTTAGAAGGATAAGAATGAGTTACCCAGAAAAAATTCATGTATATTTATATATTTGACTACAGTTGATTTACAAATTCCTGGAAAAATAACCAAATTCATTCTTTTTTTTAAAAACACTAAAAAGCAAATAGGAAAATCCTTTGTGACTAAGTAATCTATTTATCTGGCTTGATTTCTGTAGTTCCGCAAGTATTTGTCCCTCTCTTCTTTTTTCTTTATTCTTTTCCTGTTTTTTTCTTGTTTTTCTTTAATATCTGTAATTTTTTCCTCTTCACAGATTTCTTCTTTCTTCTTTCATGTGCTTAAGTTTCTTTAAAAAAACTCTTCACCTGTTTGTCAAGTCCACCCAGTAGCTGAACAGTGAAACTACAATACCAATTTTGTCTTAACTTACACCAATTTAGCTTCCTTTACTTATTGAAACCGTGTTTTTAAATAGCCTTTATTTTCATTGTAGAAATTTGGGAAAATAAAAGCACATATTTTAAAAAGTGATTTTTGTGCTTTTGTCATTTGAAAATTTAGTATTATGCTTAATACATACTCCATATAACTGATTTCATTTGTCCAATATTACATCGACACATATCACTTAATTCCAGTGGATTTCCTTACCTAGATTGCCGACTCTCTTTCTCAAGATTTCCTAGTCCCCTGGTTTTATAACATTTCTGTATTTTGGTTTCTTGATTTTCTAGCTCTGAAGTTTTGTTTTGGTTTTGTTTATTTATTTTTTTACTTTTCTGCTCTGCTTTTTCCCCTTTTTTTGTGGACTTCTAAAAGACTCAGTTCTTCACTTTCTGCTCTTTGGTTCGTGCTCTCTCTTTTGAAAATGCACCCAATCTAATGGCTTAATAGCCGTCTCTATGGGGATGACCAATAACTCTAGACTTTCAATATTTATCCAGATTGTAGTCCCATGATGTTACTTGCCGTGTGAATTTTTCTGTTTAGACAGATGTCTTTTATCTTCTTAAATTCAACATAATCTATTCTTTCTCATCACATCAGTATTGAGCCTTTTCTCCTCTTTCTTGTCTTCGTTGTGTTCCCCAAACTGAAATTTGCAGGACTGAGTTTTTCTCTTCTGTTGCTTCTCACTTTTAGTTACCAAAATTCTATTTTTTTAAGCTTTTGCTATATCTTTCTCATTTTATTCCTTTTCACATTTCTTGTACCCTAGTTGGTACTTTTATGAGTTTTATTATAATTACCTTATGTGTGCAATTCTGTATACTATCTGGCCAGATTAGTTTTTGTAAGTCCATAATTTCAATACCCCTATGGAAAACTTTTGTTATATGATTTCAGAGATTCTGTATAATCCAGCTAAATCTATTTCTGAACACTTGAGTGCATCAGTTTTCCAATTTTTTTAATGGTAAAAAATGCCCTCTAATTTTTAGAATGTCATTAAGGTTAATTAGAAATATTACACATTAAATAGAAGTTTTATAAATTGATAAACATTGGAAAGAAAAGTTTCAGAAATTGGAGGGTTTGTGTTATCAAATTGTTTTTCTATATTTTAATGTGATATAAGAATCAGGATTCTTCAAAAATGACCCTGGTTTGACTGGACAATGAACTGACTGAGATTGGGTGCTCTCTTCTCCAGCAAAGAGCTGTACCCAGACTCAGCTTTTCACAAGATTGGTGGTGTTTCCTCTCCTGGCAGAGCAAACTAACTTCCCTCAGGCTCCAAAGATTCCAAGTGCTGAACAGATGCTGTTCTGTAAAGAAGTGGCACCAAATCTAGGCTCCCTCTGGTACCTTTTTATTGAAAAGGTTCTTCCCATGATTGCCCTATAAGAAAGAGCAGGAAGAGGGCAGGGTTTCATTACTGACGCTCAGACCCACACTGTTCACAGTGCATTCTGGTCCTGTCCTCTCTCTCCATGAGCACGGGGAATTTGGAGTACTTAGGAATTCTCTTCTTTTACTGACCCTGCCTCATAAGCTTGTCCTTTCCCCCAGAAAGACTGTTCCTTAACCTAAGCCCTATAATGTGGTAGAATTTACCTTGAGTCCTGGGGCATGAAAGAGAGGGACTGAGAATGGAACCACCTTGTGTGACAAATAAGTTAGTCTGTAATTGTGTCCTATTTTTTTCCCCGACGGTGTAGGAATCTGAATTAGAGACTATGAATGGTGAGATAATGGATGATAATCTTAAAACCCCACTTATAACTGAAGAGGAGGACTCCACTAATGAAGTTTTAGATGAAGAATTAAAATTGCAGTCTTTTAATTCCAGTGAAGACTCTACGAATCTTGTTCCTCTGGTGGTAGAATCTTCAAAACCACCTGAGCCTGTTGCACAGGATAAGGTAACAGGGAAATTACTCATTGTTTTATAGTTAAAGTGTTCCAGTGTTGGTGACATGGCTGGGGCATTGGAGTACATATATTTTTCTCCACCTTACCATGTACATACAGTCCTTAAGGAAAATTAGATTTTATACTATTGTAGATTTGGTATTTTAATAAGATGCAATCGGTAGTACTCCATAAATTCAAACCTTTGTAACCTTATTCATACTTATCTGATTTATGGTAACAAAGTAAGTTTTGTAGATTTAGGGAAATGCTTAGAAAAATAGATAAAAGATTGTTTACAAAATATTTGAGTACCTATTTCTTACACAGCATTTTAATTTATTTTAATCAGGAGACAGATTAATGGGAAAAACTTGATTGAGTATTTGGAAAGAAATTTAATTTTTTATTTTGAATATTCTATTGGCTAAAAAATCTATTGGCTAGCATTATTTTATGCTAATAAGGCTTAAAATCTATTGGATATTAGTGTCTCACATAAATAAATGAATAAAATTTCCATTGCCCTCACCTATCATCTAATAAAACCATAGTCAAACTTAGTGGGATGGCAGTGTCAAGTCCCAAAGGACTCTTGGTTCTGGCTCCACTAATACCAAGAAAGTAAAAATTTTGAATTGATTCATGGTTTTGAAGAATCTTGATATGAAGTTTAAAATACCTTAAGTACTTTCTGAGGTAAAATTTTTATCATATCTTTAAAGCAAGAAGTTAATGTATGCAGATTATTACATAAGACAATTTTGAAGAAATTGAGCTGTATTGAGAATATGTACATGTTTGACCAAAGTAACGAATACTGAATTCGGTGTCATTGTATATTAGTGTCTGAGAATAATTTACATAAGAACTACATTGCAAAGGTTTGTTCACCAGGTTTTTTACTTTTAGACCTCACATATAACTGACTCAGAAATGTTGCCAGACGAAGGCCCATCTGATGAAAAGGGGCACATTGAAGAGAAGCTGCCACTAGTTTCAAGAAAGAAGGCACATTTTGGGAATTCAGACAATGTTGCTACTATTCCAAGTGAAGAACGATCTGATAGTGGTTTTCCAAACTCGGTGATAGCTGAATTTTCTGAAGAATCAATCTCTGAAAATTTATCACCCAACACTATTTCCTCATTGGAAGACCAGGGCGAGGAGGGGGTACCCGAACCCCAGGAAACATCCACAGCTCTTCCTCAGAGTTCTTTGATAGAGGTTGAACTTGAAGATGTGCCATTTTCACAGAATGCTGGACAGAAAAACCAGTCAGAGGAGCAGTCTGAAGCATCTTCTGAGCAACTTGATCAGTTTACACAATCAACAGAAAAAACTGTGGATAGCAGCTCAGAGGAAATAGAAGTGGAAGTGCCTGTTGTAGACAGGCGGAATTTAAGAAGAAAGGCCAAGGGGCATAAAGGACCTGCTAAGAAGAAAGCCAAGCTGACCTGAATGAAGAAATGCAGATGACAGATCCTCTTCTTTGTAACATAATTGTTGTTTTTTAAAACTGGTAATAAATAGCATGGGGCACAGGACAAAAATTCCAAAATTTCAATTTGAGCTTATTTATGATGCAGTTTTCCCTTTCCCTATAGGATCTCTAGGATTCACCATTGTTTTTAATTTTTCAGGCTATTTTGTGTAAATGCAGTTTTTTATTTTTATTAACCATGTTTCGATTTTGGGAAACCAGATCATACTATATTTTCTTCAGCAGTTGGGGACATCTGAACATTAATATTTCAGAAAAAAATATAAACTAAAAAACAAAGTAGTAGGCTTTTCATTTCTTGTGAGGTTCATAGAACTCTTTTATACAGAGGGTTTTAATAGTAAACTTGGTGAGGGTTCTAGAAGTTTTAGCTTAAATATCAAAACTAATCACCATTTTTAAACATAGGCATGCCTAAACAAGATGTCATTAAATTAGCATAAATATAACTTCCACTAAATGAGAGCACAAATAACAGAAATTTAGTCAAAGGTTTATGAGGGTGGTATCTTGGCCTCTTAACTCATAGTTATGTAGTTTCTTCCTTTGACTTCAGTGTCTGTGGAAAGGTACAAACTGTTTCCAACTCTTTATAGCATCTGATATTAACAGTACTGCTAGGGATTTAACTCTGGCATATAGGTACTGATACAGTGATTTAAAATTTCATTTGAAGCTGAGGACTATACTTTTGTCCTCACTTATTTAACATGTGTACGTACGCCAGAAGTGTGAGAACCCTTTCTAAGACTGCTCCTTAATCCTGCCACTGCCTTTATTCTAGTATCTTATATTCCCCCCAGCTTTCATCCACTTCCCTAACTCATGGAGTGATTCCTGTCAAAAGATCTACCTGCTTGTCTGCCAGCTTTTGCCCTTGGCACCCATTTTTGGGTAGGTATGAAACTGCGCCCCACAATCTTAGACCTAACTGGCAAGAATAAACTGCCCTAGGAACTGGAGTTACAAGCACGTAAATCAGATTGGTGGCTTTGGTTATCCCTTTGGTCTTGCTCGCTCTGTTCTGTGAGGATAGGTTACATGTCAACCTGTGTATGTTCATTGTGTTGCTATAGCAAAAGCTTTTGCCTAGGCAGACTTTTTTTTAAATCCTCAATTGTTAATTTTTGTGATTTATTTAGAAATGAACAAAATGGTTCTTAGAATCCAAAGAGAATCTTGAAACAGTCCTGCTCTTTGGAAGTATTATGTATACTCAACTTTGCACCTAAGTTGGAGAAGGCTTTGAGACCATTTAAGATTGTTTTAAAAACAAGCTTGGTCATTACATGAAACGTGTTATGACTTTTTGTTGTTATTTTAAGTGCTAAGAATTGATGTTAAAGGTTTTGCAGGCCACAGTGAGGTGATGTCGTTAATTTTATTTTGGATGTTGGTATTTTAGAAAGATCTGAGTTATAATCTTTAAGCAGGCAACATAGGAAACTGTCCTGTTCATGTAAAATTTTACTTGTATCCCCAAATTTTCTTTATTGGTCAGAGGCAAGCCAGATTATCATGCTAAATGAAAATTAAAGCACTTTGGCCATTTGTTTTCTCGAAAATTGCTCAAAAGTGAAAAAAAAAGAGTAATACTAGTATGTATCAAACGTTTATGCTGTTTTATACATTGTGTGAGAAACTTTTGTTAATTCCACAAATAGGGAAATGTTAAGATTTAGTAAATTCTTAACCATTTTTAATTTCTTAATAGATTAAAATCTAACAGATATTTTACTTTTTTACTTGGATTGTTCATTGTTCCCTTTAAAATACTTTTCTTTAAAAAGGTGTAGTTTAATAAGATTGAGCTCACTGATAACTCTTAATGTGTGAATATAGTTGCTGAGTTTACAAAAAAATGTTTATTCATATATGATCACTGGGGACTAAGTATAAATGTATACTTGTTGTTTGGTTTATTCTTAAACAAGAAGTGCATTTTAAGCAATTTCAAAAACATAAGCTTTTGTTACATATTGACTGACAGAAAATGTTGTTTTGTCATTTACGGGTGGTAGAGAAAGTTAGGTCACATGGAAAAACATAACTTTCGCGTTCAGTAACATGTTCATTTTCAGTAAATGAGTATAGAATTTATAACAAAATTTATCCTCAGTAAGGAATCTAAATAAAACTTCATCAGATACTTGTAGTTTTTGCAAGGCATTATTAGAAAAACTTTCAGAATCAGAATTAAAATCTGATTTCAACCAGCTAGTCTAATTGAGTGTTGAGTCACATTCAGTAGTCCTTTGTGAACTGGTTTTTTTTTTTTCTGTTTAGAAGTCTTATTTGTGGAGAAGGGAGTTTACTTCAGTTTGTGTAAATACATATATATTTCCTTGTGTAATATAAAGCAGAGTGATTAGCAAAATTTTAGTTCTCCTTTCAAGTTTAAATTATTCAATTGCTAGACATCACAGAATAAGTATATTTAAGAATTTATTATAAAGCTCTACAACTTTTAAAGGTAAGAGGGTCTATTATATTTTTTTTTTATATAAAATCAAATAGCATGACAGAATGTGTCATCTGCTTAAAATGTGTCTGTATTCGTGGTGTTTCCATTAAGTACAGAGAATTATCGTGGCAAGGATAACAATTACTAGTGATTAATGGTTCACTTTTAGCTCACCACCAGGACAATACCTAAAGTGGTTTCAGTGACTTGAGAAAAATATCTTGAAGGTTTATGATTGTGTCAAATGAATTATTTACCTAATATCTAATACCTGCTTTTACGTTCTATATTACCCTTAAGGATTACCTTCAAAAATTTGGTCACACCAGCAAACTAAAACAGATCTTAATGTAAATAATTTATACTAACAGTCATCTGTGTAACAGTATTTTAGGAGTACATTTCTGCCTTGTATGTCCACTAACAGCAATATGGTGTTTAAGATGTTATCCAGTATTTCATGGGTGTGATTAGTTATGCTTCTGTTTGTAGACTTATATCAGGCTTTCTTTGTATAGGATGATTTTCTTATTTTTGGTTCTAAAAAATAAGCAAACCTCAGTTCTAGAGTATCGAGTGCTTTCCTTTAGTTGCTTTTTTTTGCTTTCACTTTCCAAAACTTGTCATTCACATGTTCCCCATTTCTATTAGTGGCAAAATCATTTGTTAAAATCTAATTGTAAGAAAGGTTCAGTTTCTGTGATCCTGAAATAATTGTATCAATACTGGATAGTCATGCCCAAGGAACTAGCCTTTCTTTTCCTAAGTGTCTGTGTTCTAAAACTTCTACTGTTTATAGAACTTAAAAAAGGTATATTATTATTCAGAATAGCAAGTCTTACTGAAGTACTCCTTTGTTTTCTTGGCAGTTTTGGTTTTTTGTTTTTTTTTTAAGTTTAAAAGTAATTAAACCTATATTTTGTGATTGTTTCCTGGTCTGTGTTTTGAAATTCTTTCCCTTTTCTCTAATTTCATTGATGAAGATGTGTTTACATATTGATTGAATTTGTTTAGACATTAAAACGATTTTGTTAAAGGCACAAGACAGACTTTAAAAAATAAACAATTTAAAACAATGTGATTATAGATTAATATGGAAACCCTAAAGCTCAAACCCACAAACATATAATTCATCACAAAAGTGCTTTGACCTAGTTAGAACCCTAAAACATGGTATTTTTTAAATTATGTAAATAACTACAAATATATTTGTTTAAGGGCGTCAGTGCAGTCTTTCTTTTTAAAACTATTTTACTTGGAATTATTTAAACAAAATTTTGCCATTCTAAAAATAAAAATATACTACCCTAAGTTCGGAATATAGAAAATGCTAAAAGCATAAACATTTTGGTGAATTTTTAAAATGTTTTTAGAAAATACAGTTCTAAGTAGGTATTACTATATACGAGAAAAAAATGTTCAAAATACTAACTCACTGACTTACTGTCTGAAGTAGTTAAAGATTAATTAGAGGTGAAAAGATTTATCTAAATAAGTTCTTTTTATTATTTAGTTGTGTGCCTTTTCTTGTATACTTTTAATGTGAATACTTTATAAATTTTAACAAATGTTACCATGTTGTTAATGCTGCATTTCTTAGGACTAATGGTGAATAATGAGGTGGAAGAGACTTCAGGTAAGTTTGAGACATGATAAAGTTTCATAGCCTAGGCCTCACAGTTTAGTGTGCATTAACCCTTAATGATAAAAGGTGTTTTTACCTATATTGGCTTTTCCATTAATGACAGATCTGTATTGCTGAGTACCCACTTATTAATACAGATACTGATGAAGAAGGATATTTCTATAACTGCTTTTTTTTGAGGGCAGTGTCACTGGCCCTCATATGTGGGATCCGAATTGGGGCCGCTGGCTTCCCAAGCCAGCGCTTAACCACCGCACCACTCGGCCGGCCCAATATAACTGCTTTTTTAACGTTCAATTTCATAAATATCTAAATGCTAAACAAACCCAAAAATAAAGATCAATTTGTAAAAGTGGGCCATTTTAATGTTCTTTACAGTAGAATAAATAGTTCTCTTGACTACTGGTTTGATAGTACGCAGAAACATCACAGTAAAGGCTGTTTTCTTGATTGGTGCGTAATCTTCAACAATTATAAGCAGTTACTTGTATGAGACTGCTGTTAAATCAGTAAGACTGCATTTATGCATCCATCATTTTCAGGATTGTTGGTAACCTGGGCATATTTCCCTAAGGAAAGACGGCAAAAGCAGGAATGTTAGCTAATAAAAATTGATTTTAAAGAACGTAACCTTTGCCCCAAATATTTCTCATTTACTACTTTTAAGAGTTATATTCTTCCCTTTCAAAGAACATTAAAGTTTAGAAATATCTGGGCACTAAAAGCAGAAAAATAAAACGAGGAAAAAGATTTGTAATTGCTGCATGACATATTTCAGGTTTTTATTTTATTTTATTTTTATTTTTTAGCTGAGCCTTCCTGCCACCTGTTGGCAGCTTAGCTGCAGTTCAGCTCAGGCTGGGCATCGAACTGCTGTTGCTTAGAGCTCAGCTCGCACTCATGAGCGAGCTCTTAACCAACTGAGCCACTCAGCCGGCCCCACATTTCAGTTTTTAAATATTACTGAAATAGTGTGCTATGTGTTTTATGTATACCTCCCTTCCCCTGCTCACGGTTTAATTTATTGTATTTTCTTCCAATATTTTTTAGTTATAATCACATCTTTGCATCTGCTTTCCTCATAATTAATGCCTTTTTAAATAAACAGCATCAAACTAAACTAGGACTGTAGTATATCTTATATAACTGAAACCAATAAGCTAAATTAAAAATAATTATATTCATAACTACTTTTTCTATAAAAATATTCTTCCTAAAGATTCAAATCTGATTAACATCAGGTTTTAACTTATCTAGCTCTTCTGAATTAAAATTTGCTGTTTTATGTCAACTTGAAATTTCATAGTTTTAGGATAAGAGTAAAATCCCCATATTAAAAAATGTACTTACCCCAAATAACTTTGCCTCCTTGTGTTACAAGGCCCAACTCGCTCACGTTCACCTCAATGACAGTACCTTTGGTAATAACACCTAAAGTTGTATAAAGTGGGGATGAAGGATTCTTCTTTACACCAAGTATTGGCAGGCAAAAGGTGGCTTTCAGTTCAGGATGTGTTACATGTGCCTTCTTGAAACGTAAGCCCTAGTGAGTCAAATACAAAAATGTTTTGAGTCCAAAATATGAACACTGATGAGTAATGATCTTTTTGCTTATCTTTTCATAGTCTTCCCTCCCCAAAAGAAAAAAAAAAAAGCATGAATTAAATGTCATATCTTAAGGCATCAAATAAAAATACTTAAAATTAATTCTACGGACTAAAAACCTGATAGTTACAGGATAAATACAATTTCTTCTATCTTTTTTAAACAATAAGACAAGGATTGGCATGTTAAATGACTTGTTTCCCAGTTAAATGATGTGTGGATGGAATCAAACTTAAGCATCCTGATTTCAAGTCTCTGATTACCTCATCTAATTTAGATGATAAACAGCAGATGGTTGCCAATTTTCATTGCATTGATTCCTTAGGGAAATATGCCCAGAGACAAGAGGCCACAGTCACCTAGATAGATTCTTTAGGAGTATAGCACTTAAAAAACCACAACACTTTGCAATCTCTTAAATTTGATTTTGACCTATATGGAGGTAGGGGGAAAATGATACCATATAAACCAAGTTCTTAGTAAAGGACTCGTTAAGCAACTTACACCATTCAGAATGCCACCTGATTAAGTCACAGTATGAAATATATATGCGAAGCTACAGAAAGCCTAGAACAGCCTGACTGGTATATTCTCTCCCTGTACTGTTAAAGTTACCAAAATGTATTTAGAAGATTATGAATCTGAAATCAAAAGGGGAGTCCAGGGATGGGTGAACGTTTTCTGTAAATGACCAGATACTGATCATTTTAGGCTTTGCCAGACATATGGTCCCTGTTACAACTACTCAAACTCTGCAGAAAAAACGTAGTCATAGACAATATGTAAATGAACTGGCATGGTTTTGTCCCAACAGAACTTTATTTATAGAAACAGGCTGACAACATTGTAATCCATTAAAAATTATTCAGGTTGAGAGCTACAGTAACACCACTAACTTCCCTCTCTGGTTCTTTGTTTCTGTAAGCAGCCTGGCTATCCTGTTGGGAGAGTAATACAGTCTGTTTAAGGAGTTTGCAAAAATGTAACTTCAATTACATTGGGGGCAGGTTGGTTTTGTCCATCACTGTTGTCAACAAAGTCAGGTCCCACTTTTATATTATTTTTTCAGTGGTTGCATATTGTTTTCAAAAGCATTAGGAGAGTTCCCTTACTAAACCAAAACTGACTTGAAAGAAGTCCTGCTCAAGTTTTCTAACTGTTCTCAGACAAGTGTCAAAAATATAGATCACCTATGGAATGAGCAAAATGACTTCATGTGGAAAATGATCCTAATACGTCATGTTTAAAAGTCAAGATTCATGGACAATGTAATGAAATTTTTTTTTTTCAACTCAAATCTCTTATGAAGCTGAACACACGATTCTTGATGGTAGTGGAGAAGTACCAAGCAATCCCTATCAAAGTCTTAAAAATAGCCTAAAAACGTCTTTCAACCTGTTTTTTATATTGATTTTAGGAATTTCAGGAAATAATACTTTATCCAGTTTAATACAGGAACTACTATTTAAGCCTCTGCACTCTTGCAAGGGACTTACCATTGGCCTAATGAATCTTTCATATTTAGGTGGTTTTCGAGTAAAGCCATCTCCAACAAAGCAGACTTTAGTAACCATCCTCTTCCACGCTTTCTTCTTCCTCTTTCCTGTTCGAATAACTTTTAATACCTCTGTTTCTCCCTGGGCACGGACTTTGGGCAGAGGGACTTCCCATTTCCCCTAAAAACAGACCAGTTAAAATTTACATTGTTAGTAAAAGACAATGAGAAAATAAAGTCAAATATGTTTTAGTTGTACAGAGTAGTGGATTCACTTTTTTTCTTAACCAACAAGATTTTGGCTCAGTTTTCTAGAGGTCTGCAGTGTCTCCTCACAAGCCCCAAATAATTGGAACTAGTTAAGTTTACATATTATAGATTAAATAAAATGTTTTGCTTCAGCTAAATATCTTAATGCTTTGTTATGGATGAAAAATACCACCTGTAATAAGGCAGTGACTTCTCTGCAGTACACGTGCTTACTACTAAGTAATTCATAGTGTAAAACTGGAAGTCTTCAGCTCTCAGTATGTCTTTGTATTCTACCTCAAATGGATTTAGATTACTAATAAGACAAAACCACCAAATATTTTTGTACTTCTCTAGAATGCAAATTCTATGAAACTGAAGCAGTACAAGGCAACAGAATTCTGGATTTATTACTAAGACAAGTTCTGGAACCAACTGGACCATTTCACAGATAAGGGACCATGAAGAATCATTTACAATCTCCCGGACTCCAGTCTCTTCATCTGTAAAATGAGTTAACTAAAGTTTTTTTGGTGCTGAAGTTCTACCATTCTAATTTTGGATAATTACACACCAGAAAACAAGCAGTAAGATTTTAAAATCAAATTTAGAGACTGTAAGTTCTTTAAATATAGTTACCACATACTCTGTTGCTACCTGAATGTCTATCAATATATCCATAGGTGTTTAAAAATAGAGTGTATGTCTTTTTCTGTTTTTAGCAGAATTTAACCTAATTTGACACCAAGCGCAATTCAAAAGTATTTTTTGAAAACTGAATTTTTACGTCAAATCACTTAAGGTGTTTCCCACTATTCTACTTTTTAACGAATTTTGGCACTGCAGGGCAGCATAAACAAGAAGCAGTTGTATCCTCAACAACACAGAATCAGGAGTTGTCAAGTACAGGTGCCCGTTAAAATACTAAATTTGAGATTCAATGTTTCCTTTTTGTTTTTAAGTAACTTTGTTAAAACTAAAGATAAGTGGCATTCTAAATTCAAAAAACCTGTTAAATGCTAAAATGTGCTGGTTGATGGGAAAGTGAAGTTTTGATTAAACATTGTCCACAAAATGAAATTTACTAAGACTTCATCTAAATGGGGTATAGTACTTGAACTTTAAGTTAACATTTAATACTGAAGAAAGAAGAACCTCAAATTTGAATTTAAGTGATCCTGAACAAAAAAGAAAAATACATTTTTATTGCTTACCGCTTTCTCTTTTCGTTTTTGTTTAATCATATTGGAAAGTACTTTAGCTCGGGACTGTCCCTCTCTGTCCAATAGATACGCAGGTACTGCTCCTTGTGGAGTCTTTTCATCATTCTTTTGTTTGGTGTTTCTCTTTTCATGCATCTTGATACTACCAACAAGGAAAAGGATTCAAGATTATCATTTTTAATAACTCATTGGAAATATGTTAACTTGCTACAATAAATAAAGGATCACTTACGTCTTTTTCATCTGTATTTTCTCGGTGTGGCGTTGTTTATGGTAGAGCTTAGCTTTGAGACCAATCATCTTTTTTGCCTTCTTTGAACGTTCATGAGCCTCTCGACCTTCCTTCTTTCTCTTTTTTTCATGGTAATCCAAACGATATCCATAGCGCTTACGGTGTAACTCAATATATTCATTTTGTGGCTATAAGGATGCAAGAAATGTTAACTTTAATTTCTTTTGAGCAGCATATGAAGTATATAGAACACCTGTCACCCAGATATTTTCTTGCTAAAATAACTCTTGCAGTATTAAGGCTATTCACATGATATAAGTTCAAGAAATTTTGATCCTGATGCTATGAGGCTTCAGGATCTATATTTTTAATTTCTGGGAAGTTACTGTTCACTTAAGGAACTGTCCCAAATCCAGAGCCAGAAAAAACATGATCTGATTCAGGATCTCTCCATTTTCCAAATATCAGTAATCTAGTTTTTCAATAACATCATTATTCATACTTTTTATTTAACAAAATTTAAGTCAGTATTATTGAAGTATAATTTATAGTTAACTGTACCTTTGGGAGTATAGGTATACTGCTATACATTTTGACAAACTATACAGTTGTGTAAACCACCAAAATTAAGATAAATATTTTCATCCCTCCAGAAAGTTGTCTTGTGCCACACTTTGATGTTAATCCTCTTTTCCCACTTCCTATCTGCTACTATTGCTCTAATTTTGCCTTTCCCAGAATGAAATGCAAAAGGAATCTACAGTATGTAGCCTTTCGGATCTAGTTTCTTACACTTCGCAATAAAGTTTTGCGATTCCCCCTCGTTCTTGCATCATCTATCAGCACTTCACTCCTTTTTACTGCCAAGTAGTATTTCAATATATGGATGTACCACTGTCTATTTATCCATTACCAGCGACGGATAATTGGGTTGTTTCTAAATAAACATGCACATAACTGTGTGTGGACATATGCCATATGCTTTCCAAAGGGCTTTACAAATTTGCATTTCACCAGCAATGTATGGGATCCCCTTTTGCTTTTTAAGTGCCGGTTTTGTTTTATATGCCAGTTTTGTTTTACTTTAAACACGCAGCCCCGTCCATTTAGATTTTAAGACTGCAAAATAAAATGATACAAAGCCAACTCCAGCACGGAGAACAATATAAAGTGACAAGGTACTACGTGTCAGTTGTGGTGTTTCCAACTGCTATCTCAAACTTTGCAAGCAACCATGAGAAAGGTATGTGGAATGTCATTTTGCAGAGGAAACAAAGATGAGACATGTAGTAGAAAGGATCTGGTAGTCAGAGCTGGGCTGTAAGCCCGGCTATGCAATTCATCAGGTGTTTAACTCAGTGGCAAGGCGTGCCTTCAGTTTCCTCAGCAGTAAAATGATGTGATGAATTAATGCCTGCGGTATAGGGTTATCGCTAGGTTCTGGCATCGAAGGCCAAGTATCATGTGGCGAAAGCAAGCATTGAACAGATTGGACCTGTCTCGCTTCAAATCCTGTGCTCTGGCAAATACCCCATTCTGTGTCCCCAATGTCTTTTCACCCCACCGCGCCGATCCCTCCGAGTCTCTCCTCATTCCCTTCAGCAGTTTTCATTTCTGTCTACCACGTCTCCCATCCAGCCCCGGCACCCTGGGGCCCCCGGACCCCACCAACTCAGATGCCCTAGGTCGCAAGCGCCCGAGGTATCCTCCTCACCATGGTTACGGCCGCCCGGACGCCAGGTGCAGTCCCCCCGGCGCGAAGAAGCTCTCAACTTTCGGGTCTCTGAAACTCGCGAGGCTACTCCACGCATCTGGCGACCGGAAAGGGAGACTTTTAAAACGACCGACTCCACCGAAAGCGCGACGCATCGGTTCCGAGCCTCTCTTCCCTTCTAGCAAGAAGGGCGGAAGTTGCTGGAAGGGGGCATTTGCGTGGCGCACGCCGGAAGTGACGCAGAGCGGGGTGAGGAGTGGGCAGAACGCTGCAGATCTAGGTCGGGTTGGGAAGGTGCCTGGGCGTTCGCTGAAGCAGGCGAACGTTGCGACGGCAGAACGCTGCAGGCTTCGCTGAGGCCCGCAGCTCCCACTGTCCGCAGCCAGGCAAGAAAAAGCCGGCCTCCGGTGTCCGCCACTGAGTGCCAGGTGGGTACCCAGCCGTACCGTGCGACTCCCGCGTACCTAAGACGCTACTCCTCGGGCACCGCTGACCTTCAAGCATGCAACAGTCCTTCTTGTATTATCAGGTGTTTTAGTGATTATGTATTCTTCAAGATCTAAGGAGTTCTAGGCCTTAGAATGACTCACTTGATAGCGTCAATAGGAAACCATTGACCCATAGGGGAGAAGAAAATTTAGAGGGCCATAAATGACTATAGGTTAAAAAAAAAAATGTGAGGCGTTGCGCTAGGGACTGCTGGTAAAAGATCCCTCCTTTTGGGCTCACAGTAGTGGATGTAACTTGTAAAGACTATATTTGTCATGAGTAAATGTAAGTTCCAAGTGTTAATAAAAACAGCGAAGGTAGAATTGGGACTTTCTAGGAAATTAGGAAAGGCGTCCAAGCTGGGGCTTGAAGATCGAGTTGAACTTGACCGTGTGCGGGGCTTTGGGGATTCCAGGGCTGCTCTCAGGCTGTGTAGCACCGCTGCACGCAAAGGTGTGAGGTGTCAGAGCACGGTGTTTGGGGGGATTTTGGCTAGAGCTCCCCGGTATAGAGAATAGGAGAGTTCAAAGCTGTGACGGTAGTGGGGACAGATTTGTCATGTTAAAATTAGTTTTTAAGTAGGGAAGTGACTAATGAGGTTATTTGAAGGATATGTATAAAGAATGGATTAAAGCAGTAGTTCCCACTTTATTAATTTGAGTACTACCTCTTAAGACTGGTCACATTTGAATGTCACCAGTGCCGTTATTTACTTAATATTTTTCCAAGTTTTATGTAAATTTAACTTCACTTGAAGCAATACTTTCTATAAAATCACAAGTTTTGTGGGCCATCTTTTCTAATATTAGTACACATTTTTTTCTGTCTTATGTAAAATAATCACAGGCATTCTCTTTGGGAAACACGGCGTTGGAATAAGTTTTTCAAAAGTTTTGGTCTATAGGAACCCCTCACACTCTTAAAAATGATGCAGAACTCCAGAGAGTTTTGTTTATGTGGGTTGTAATTGATATTTGAATATTAGAAATGAAAGTTTAAAATATTTTAGTAATTCATTTAAAAGTAATTAAATCCATTAAATGTTAATGTAAATAATATAGTTTTGTGAAAAATGACTATATTTTCCAAAACAAAAATAATTTAGTTTGCAGTGTTTTACATTGTTTTACAATTTTGTAAGTCTCTTTCAATGACCTGCTTATAGAAAACAGCTGGCATCCCATATCTGCTTCTGTATTTAATATGTTACTGTAAGATTTTTTAGTTTTGGTTGTGATGTATAAAGAAAATTCAGCCTCATATATACATGTATATATTGTTGGGAAAGGGAGGATTATTTTAATATTTTCAGAAAATTGTGGACTATCTTAGATGCTATACCAGGTTTTGACAAGTGGTTAAAGGTTAGTTGTAATGTGAAATCAAACCATATCAGTGAGCTCTTTGTATTGTGTTATGTTAGAATCCATTGTTCTATTTTGGAATAGATCTAAATGCATGATTTTGCAAACATCCTGAACCTTGAGTATTAGAAGTGAAGAAGAGGGAATGGATTCAAGATGTATTTAGGAAATAATATCAAAAGGATTTGGTGACTTCGTGAATATGGGTAGTGAATGTTACTGTCTTAAGATACAGAAAAGAGCAGATTTAGGAGGAATAATAATGAGTTTTGACATGGTTTCTTACCAAACATGGTGCACAATGGTTTAACCTTATTTGTTTACTTCTCTCCTCCAAGTCCAGTCAGATGCTTCGAAGCGTTTCTCATAACTTTGATAGTGTACTTGAAACATAGTGAATATTTAGTAAATACTTTAAAACTTAAGATGCTTAGTTTCTATAATTATAAAAGAGGACTTGCTTCTGTATATTTTTTACATGATTTTATTTTTACATATTGATGGTAGAAAAATCAGAATATACAGATAAACCAAAAGGTTATACTGCCAATGAGAAAACACCAACATGTAGATGCCTACCTTTCTATACTTTATTCTATACATTTACATTAAAATTTTGGTTGGCAAGATATATTTTTGTAATTTCAGTAAGTCTTTATATATCTCCACATCTTGCTTGAAGAATTTCTAAAGCGTGCTGAAAAAATAAGGGACATCTGAAGCTTGAGAACCTTATATCTCATGTTTAGTTAGAATTTTCATTTTCTGAATGTTGTGTTGTTTTTGATGGCTAAAAATATTGTTCCTACTTCTTAAAAGTAATACATTTTACCATATATATTATATATGCCTTTTTTATATGTGTTACATGTAATATTTAAACTTTGTATATTTCTTTTTCAGAGAATAACAGTTTAGAGGGCCAAAATGTTGTCCAACTTGAGGATATTTGCAGTGAATCATAAGAAAATGTCCAGGTTGCATATTAATGTAAGCTTTTCTTGTAAAATTAAATGTACTTCAACAACTTCAGTTACTTTATGTCCCAAAAGGCATAGTATATACTAGTATATTTACCTGCAGCAGTTTCTTAACAAGGAGTACGGGAGAACCTGTAACCAAGAAGAAGCATACCATATCATTAGTTTATAAATTTATTTTGCTACTTTAAAATCACCTGTGCAGCATTTTGAAGAATAGCTATTTATGTATTCCATTTTGAGGTCATTAGGGGTCCAAGGAATTACACAGTTTTTCTTCAGTGTTTTCATTGGTGATGCCTTCAGACTATATACCCTGTGACAGGTAGATACATTGGTCATTCTGCAGGGAAAATTTTGGTAGCTTTGAGTCTCTAATCCTGAAACATTTTCTTAGGATAATAGTGTTATTGCCAAAAGCGTAGTAACTAATGTAGAAATAATATATTTAGAAGGCACAGACATACATTCCATGATAACATAAAAGGCAGATGCGCCCGCTCAAAAACATTACATACACTCACTGTGACAATTCCAAATATATTATCAGCCATTAAATATGTATCTAGTGGTCTAGGAATAAATTGTTATGGAGAATATTTAGACTCTGTGGGAACATTTGGAGAAGATGCCTGGGGAACTTTTAAAATGCCAGTCCCTTCTTCCCTCACTGCAAATGGTTTTTAAAAAGATTTCCAGGCAATTCTAATGTGTAGCTAACTGTTATAAATCCTGAAAACAGCTGATGGTTTTAGAGTCCATGACCCCTACCAACTCTTAGCAAGCAGCTGTAGAGGAGAACCAGAGAATATCCAGGGTGAGAGACCTTTTTAACCATTATGACTGTCTCTGGAAACTTCAGGATCTTCATTCTCAAAGTGGAGTTATCAGAATCAGCTGGAGGGCTTGTTAAAACACAGATAGTTCGGGGGCCGGCCGAGTGGCGCATTGGATAAGAGCTGGTTTTGGGATGCCAGTGGCCCCGGTTTGGATCCCATGTATGAGGGCCAGTGACACTGTCCTCTACAGCTAACAACAGCTTCACCTGGAGCTGGGCTGCGAGCCCCAGTGATGGTGTAGGCTGCAGCCCCTGCTGCAGTGGGTTGCCATAGGCTACAGTGAGTGGCCGGCAGCCAGCGTGAGCTGCCAAGAGCCGCGGTGAGTGACATCCAGAGGCCAGCGACCAATCTGCCTCATCCGGGAAGAGCGCAACGACGATACCAACATAGGCCAGTGAAGCAACGTCCTGCGCAACTAGACTGGAGAACGAAAAAGACAGCAACTCGTCTGTTCCCCTTCCCCAATTCCCCAACGCTCTGCCCCTCCCCCAATTCCCCAATAAAATCTTTTAAAAAACAAAAACAAACAAACAAAAAAACACAGATAGTTCGACCCCTTTCCTAGAGATTCTGATTCTTTTGTCTGGAATGGTTCTTGCAGAGTTTGTCTTTCTAACAAGTTCCCTGTGATGCTAATGCCACGGGCCCAGGAGAACCAGCGCCCAAGGTCAGCTCCAAATATTGGGTTGTCGGAAAAGTCATGACGTATTCTATTTCGTTGCAAAAATGCACCATGACTTTTCCAACAACCCAATAGCAAACCAGTACTTATTTTATTCTTTTTGTTTCCTGTAGTATAATTTGGGTTGGCACTTTTTAAAAGAATTGGAGTTAACAATGGGACTGCTTTAAGGAGAGTCAAAGTATTTTGTCCTCTGACAAAGCATAGTTATGATGTTAAAACTACTGTAATAAGTCATGCTAAGGTAAAATTAATGTTTCTTTTTCTCCACTAGAATATGTATTGCTCCAAAATAAGAGCAAGTTTAGAAAGATTAAAGCCACATGTGCCTCTTGGAAAGAATTACAGTTCCCTACCAGGTAATACTGTTAGATTCTTTTCATTTGCTTAAACTGCTTGTTTGCTTTCTTCCCTCTCCTTTCCTCCTCCCCCCTCTCTCTTTCCCCCTTTCCTTCTCCTTTCTTTCTCTCTGCCTCCCTCCCCCAGTCCCCATCTCTGTCTCCAACCAAATAATTTTTTTTTTTTTTGAGGACAGTGTCACTGGCCCTCATATGTGGGACACAAACCAGGGCCTCTGGCTTCCCAAGCTAGTGCTTAACCACCGCACCACTCGGCAGGCCCATTAATGTCTCCAACCAAATAGTGTCTCCTTTTTATAATACTTGGCTATTTCCTTGAGAGTATTAGGAGTTGGGGGTATTCTGATAGATCCCAGGAGGGAATATCAGTAGGCTTATGCTCCTCATCTGCTGGCCATCCTAATGAGCTGAACAAAGGAAAGGACTGAGTCAGCTTTAGTAGTGAGTCTCTTGTTGAGTGCTCTTGGTATAAAATATCAATGATGTAGTCCATGTCTGGTTTTTATACAAAAGTATTTGCTGTGTCAGAGGTTTGCCAGAATCATTTATTTTGCAAATTCGTACGAGTAGTTTGGTTAAATATATCTGGGATAGTTTAGTTTAGATGACTTAAAAGTTAGAAGGCTGAGATACTGACTGCTCCCAATTCTGAATATTCTTCCTGTGTTTGAAGTTAGCAGACATATGGGAGACTCAATGAAACTAGTTTCATTTTTTTGCTGTTCTCATTACCATCTGTGTTATGTTAGGAAAAATGGGCTAAACACACTGATTGTGTAACCTGTTAAGGTGAATTTAATGACCTTCATAGTGTGTGTATCTAGGTTTCTGTATTTTGCTCATGCAAATTTATGTATAGCAGTATAGATTATCTTTCCATCTTCAAACCTCTGAGGTTTTCAAATATGATAGAACTCTTCTTAATTTATTATAGAAATTTGGGAGAACTGGTTTAAATAGCAGGAAGGTATAGCTTATAAATGTAACTGCACTGTTGCTTGAATATTATTAATAAAATATATGGTAAGCATGGAGTAAGTCATTATGGACTTTTTATCCCAGAAATACTACATGGCCTTTTAGAAGTATTAAATTATTACAGCTTCTGTTTAGTGATACTTCCTAGGCTGTCTTTAAAGGTACTGTGTCCTTGGGATTGCTAAAGGAAGGTAGGTTCCAAATTGTACAAAAATTCATTATCTCCTGATAGGAGGGTAATTCAGCTTTTTAGGCTTTGACAGTGCAGGTTTACAGGACTGTACATTTTATATATTTTTTTGGTTCAAGATTTAGTGCCTTAAGATTATTGTTATGAACATTAACTCCAATTCTACATTCTATTATAATAAATTGAATTGTAGAATGTAGCAGAGATTGGGTAAATCTGTAGTTTTCTAAGGATGTGATCTAGAAATTGATGTTTTAAAACTGTCTTGTTTTATTGTCATCCATCGCCTTTAGAGATTGCAGGAAAATAAATTTGAAGTTTGTCGTCACACTGCCTGACTGTCTGCCCTCATGCATCTTTCCATAAAGACAGATCATTACTTCAATATTATGCATACTTTACATGTCCCCACTTGGCCCAAAAAGATGGCTGGTTAGTCAATGACGGGTAAGATTCCTCAGGGGAGGAACAACCTAAGACAGGCACAGCCACATGGGAGCCATAGGAGGAATCAGTAGAGGAAAAAGGGCATGGTAGACGCCTTGCTTCAGGTTCTGGCAGCCTGCCTGTGAAATAACCTATTGATATGATAATATCTGTCCTCCATGCATTCTTATCAGTAGGTTCCTGCAGAGGAAGTTTCTGTGTCTTAAGAGGTGCATGACAATACCGTCAGGTAATGGCAGGTTGCAGGCCCTGAGCTAAATTCTTGGGTGTGAGACTCACAGACCATAGAAGTTACATTGATCTTTTCTTATGTGTAAGACAATAAAAGGAGCAGTCAGGCCTGATCCGGGGCTCTCAGTCCATGAGACTAAAGTCCCCTGGCCCCAACTGTTTTTCTCTTATTTGTGTCTCTCTCTCTTTCTTAACCTTTCACTGTCCCTTCTCTACTCCCACTGCTCTGTCTGTGCTAGACGCGACAGATGTCGAGAGTTTTATTTGGATTGTACTTTAATTGAATTTACAGTATTTGCTTAAAATTATTTTAATGTCTTTCATTTGTAAATTAAAGGAAAATTTCTTAAACAGTTTAATTTTAATCTCTTTCCATTAGGTTTAATAGGAAATGATATCAAATCCCTTCAATCCATCATCAACCCTCCTATAGCTAAGTAAGTACTGTCATTGATGCTGCCATTTCCACAGGCTGCCATGAAAAGTTACAGGTTTCTCTCATGGGCTTCATTAATCCAGCATTGTTAATGAATGCTCTCATTTCTGTGACCTTTTGCCCTAGCTAATTGTATTGTAAAAGATGGTATGTATCTTAAAAGCTGTTTTCTCGGCTGAATGCTAAAAAAGTTAATGTAGTAACAGCACACCTTTCATAGAAATAAATATAAGATATTCACAAGATTGTAGTTAGCTCTCTTGTTATTATACTTACCTATTTTGTCAGAGTAATGTGGTAATGGTATTTTTTCCATTTTTCTAGTTTTTACACCATTATATAAATTATTGAAATACTAATCAGCTTCAAAATTTGTACAGCATGGACATTTGGGTTTTACAATTTTAGTAATGCCCACCTTATAATACATGTTTTTTTCCCCTCTTTTTTGAACAGAATCCGTAATATTGGAATTATGGCTCATATTGATGCAGGCAAAACTACTACCACAGAAAGAATATTGTACTATTCTGGATACACAAGATCCCTGGGAGGTTAGAATGGATTCCTCTTCTCTCCACCCCCTGGTTAGCAAAACCATCATTGGAATATATTTTGATTAAGAAGGCAACCTAGAGATCTTGGGTGTGGCATGGAGGAACTGATCTCTAAACCACAACGTAAAGATAAGGTAGTTGCAGCACCCATCAAAGGGTCTTCCTAGGTTCGACTAAACACTCAAGACTCATAAGACTTGGGCCACAGTTGGCACTGGTCTGCTCAGGCTATAGGACAAGAACCATAGCTTACCAGTGGACCAACGATAGGTGTTTCTTTCTGTAGGGGTTCTTACATAACAGCCTGCATGCTGTTTAGGAGCTATCCTTTGGCTAGCCCAAAGTGATAACTGAGTTGCACAGTAACAAGATTCACAGGAGCCACCCTGGCTTAGAAGACTCATGCCCCTTAGAAATGAGTATCTCTTGTTGCAGCTCTATGGGCTGTTTGCCAGGTTTCCCACAAGGGACATGCTATACCCCACTCAAGGAAGCCTAAAGTTGTGTATCTTCTTCCCAATTTAGATGTAGCTTAGCAATCAAATTAACTTTTTCCATAAGATATGTTGCCTAGCTACATTGTTGACATACTTCTATTTTCTGGTTTCTAGGAGAAAAAACCAAAAAGTTAACCAGAGGTTAAATTCTCATGCAGAGGAAGAAAGGATTTCGTTAATCCTTAACCCACAGTGGTAGTAGTATTTCCCTAAGTGTTGAATTTATTTTTTAATTCTAACATATGAAAAACTGTGGTTCTTGGTCAGTTATTCACATTTGAAACGCCATGTAGCTTTTTTGGTTGTTGTACCGTTTTTAAATAACCATGTCTGTGCTCCACTCTGGAAATGAAGACTTAGTGTGTGGGATGGCCTGTATGTTCAGCAAGTCTGGTGTGACACTTGGATGGTGTCATATATTTTGAAACACTGTTTGTCTCATACACATTTGATTGTTATGTTTCTCTCTGATGAATCAACACTTTTATCATTATGAAGTACCTTTCTTTATCTCTGGTAAAACAATTGGTTTTGAAATTTAAGGTGGATGTCATCAGGTCCATAATAGCAGAAGTGGAAATCATTATCTTCCAAAGCTCCACAGTGATTTTGAAATGCACTGTATTGAAAACCATTTCTCTGGATTCTTGGAATTCGTTCTCAATTGAGCGCATTTCAAATGAAGATTTTAATCCTGGGTGTTCTTTTCCTCCCAGGATTATAATCTTCATTATGATAGATTCCTAAATATCAAGTACATAACTTTCTCATAGAATTACTGCTATGTATGTGGGGCTATAACAGACAGCAAAACATGAAACATTGTTAGGCTTCCTCTGTTGTGTCATGAATCTGATAAGAATCCTCCCCTCACATCCCCAGTTTGTATCCCTCAAGCAAGGGTCCAGAGTAAGGTGGGTCCAGGCAACTTTCGAGTTATTTTTTTTTTAATTTTTGGTAAAAAGCACATAAAAAAATTTATCATCTTAATCATTTCTAATTGTACACTTTAGTGGTGTCATTATATTCACGCAGTTTGCAAACAACCTTCAGAACATTTTGCAATACCCAAACTCTGCACCCATTGAACAACTTCCCATGTTTCACTCCATCAAGCCCCTAGCCTCTGGCAATCACCATTCAATTTCTCTTTCTATGAATTTGACTACTCTAGATACCTCATATAAATGGAATAATATATATTTGTCTTTTTGTGACTGGTTTATTTAATACTTAAAATAATAAATGTCCTCAAGGTTTATCCATGTTGTGGTATGTATCAGAATTTTCTTCTTTTTTAAGGCTGAGTAGTAGTTCTATTGTATGTGTATATATCTTCTGAATTTCTTTTCTGGTTTAGGCCAGAGGACTAGAAACCATCCAAGTTGTGGCAGACTTTTCCAATGTTAATTTTGTTAGTCATATAAGTAATCATAAAGAGAGTATAGGAAATAAAGTTTTTATTGTTGTTGAATATCTTGTGTATGTGTTTTAAAAACTTACTGCCTCATTTGGAACTTGACGGTTAGTCATTTGTCGTTAGTCTCCTTAATGATGTTTGTTTTCTTGGTTAGTTATGTGGGAATGACTGGCATCACTAATATAATTCTTTAACATAGGTATTATATTTGGAGTTGCTGACAGACACATTTTTCTTGCTATTTCCTCCTCTGTTGCACAAGTGTACGTATATTTATGTATACATATGCACACACACAAACATGATAGGGAGAAACTAGCAAGGATTTTAGAGGTTTAATGCTGACATGAGTAGTGGTAGTATAATGCCATGATAAATTCTGTTCTTGAATTCTGACTGGTAAAGGTCAGCTCTTTTCCATTTCTTTATTTAAAAATGTTTGTTTTTTAATTAGTTTGACATACAATATTAGTTTCAGGTGTACTACAGATTAGACATTTATATAGTTTAGGAGGTGATTACCCAGGTAGGTCTAGGTCTAGTACCCATCTGACACATATGTATTATTATAATTATTGTTGACCAAATTTCCTGCTATACTTTACATCCCTGTAACTGTTTTGTAATTACCAATTTGTACTTCTTAACCCCTTCCCCTTTTTCGCCCTAACCCCCCTCCCATCTGGCAACCTTCAAAATGTTCTCTGTATCTATGAGTTTGTTGCTGTATTGTTTATTTTGTTCTTTAGATTCCTCATATACGTGAAATCACATGGTGTTTGTCTTTCTCTGACTTATTTCACGTGGCATAATATCCTCTAGATCTATTCATGTTGTTGCAAATAGTAAGATTTTATTCTTTTTTATGACTAACATTCCATTGTGTGTGTGTGTGTGTGTGTGTGTGTGTGTGCATCTTCATCCATTTTTCGAATTAGTGTTTTGGATTTCTTCGGATAAATACCCAGAAGTGGAATTACTAGGTTGTATGGTAGTTCTGCTTTTAGTTTTTTAAGGAACCTCCATACTGCTTTCCATAGAAGCTGCACCAGTTTACATTCGCACCAACAATGGACAAGGATTCTCTTTTCTCCACATCCTCACCCAACACTTGTTTGTTGATTTATTGATGATAGCCATTCTGACAGGTGTGGTTTTCATTTGCATTTCTCTGATTTGGTCTATGGTTCTCCCGGCCTGTGCCTTCTCTGTGCTGCCTCTCTGCAGCAAGAGGCTGCCAGCCACACCACTGCAATGGGTAGAGGAAGGGTGGGCTGGGGGAGGTGGGTTTGCACATCTCTGGCTCTTTTTTTCCAGTGGATTCAGCTGCAATGTGTACAGACCACTTAGGCTGGAAAGTTGTTTCTGGCTTTCGCAATCTGTTGAGGGAGGATTTGACTGCCGGGTGGGCCACAGGAAGATGAGGGTGGCAGGTCCCTGCATCTGCAGATCCCTTTGTCCTGTGACAGTGATTTCTGGAATGGTGCCACATTTTACACCGCTTCCCTGCCCCTGACCTCAGCCTTAATATGTACTGGCCACCCTGGCCCAGTTGTCATCTCTGCCCCTCCCTATCTGCCCAGTGGAGGCTGCACCCCAACCCTTCACTGCTACTCGTCCCCTGGGGCTGCATCTGCAGTTTCACTCTGTCCTTCAGCATCTCATCTCCCGTTCACTCCGATAAGCCAACCTTCAGAGGTCTCAATGTGTTGATCTTTCAGACATGTTTGTGTGTTCTGAAGGGAATTCTTTGTTGGGTTATAACTGTCCGACTTGTAACTTTAAGGGGACAAACCTGGAGGTCCTCTCATGCTGCTGCTGTACTGCTGACATCACTCCTCTCACACTATTCATAGTTTTGATTTGTTTCTTATGGAAGTCCCTTTAACATTTCTTGTAATACTGGTTTAATGGTGATGAGCTCCTTTAGCTTTTTCTTGTCTCGGAAATACTTTATCTGTCCTTCAATTCTAAGCGATACCTTTCCTGGGTAGAGTAATCTTGGTTGTAGGTCTTAACTTTGCATCACTTTGAATATTTCCTGCCAATCCCTTCTGGCCTGCAAAGTTTCTGTTGAAAAATCAGCTGACAGTCTTATAGAAGCTCCCTTGTAGGTAACAAACTGCTTTTTTCTTGCTGCTTTTCAGATTCTCTCTTTATCTTTATTCTTTAGTATTTTAATTACTGTCTTGGCATGAGACTCTTTGGGTTCATTTTGTTTGGGACTCTGCACTTCTTGGGCTTGTATGTCTATTTCCTTCACCAGGTTGGAGAGGTTTTCCATTATTTCTCAAATAGGTTTTCAGTTCCTTGCTCTCTCTTCTGGTACTCCTATGATACGAATTGGTGCACTTGGTGTTGTCCCAGAGGTACCTTAAATTATCTTCATTTTTTAAAATGCTTTTTTCTTTTTGCTGTTTCAGTTACGTGTTTTCCACTATCTTGTCTTCCAGATCACTGATTCAATCCTCTGCTTCATCTAATCAATCTATTGATTGCCTGTAATGTATTTTTTTGTTAATATTCTTCATTTCTGACTGGTTCTTTTTTTGTTTTATACCTGTTGAAGTTCTCACTGAGTTCATCTGTTCTTCCCTTAAGTTCATTGAGCATCCATATAACCATGTTTTGAACTCTGTCTAATAGATTGCTTGTCTCCATTTCATTTAGTTCTTTTTCTGGAGCTTTGTCCTGTTCTTTCATCTGGGACATGTTTCTTTGTCTCTTTATTTTGGCTGACTAGGTGTGTTTATTTCTATGTATTAGGTAAATCTGCTATGTTTCCCAGTCTTGGCAGAGTGGCCTTATTTAGTAGGTGTCTTGTGTGTCCCAGTGGTGCAGCCTCCCTGGTCACCTGAGCTGGGTGCTCCATGTGTGTCCCTTGTGTGGGTTGTGTGCCCAACCTGTTGTAGTTGAGCTTTGATTGCTGTTGGCACATCAGTGGTTGAGATTGATCTTCACACTGACTGGCTGTGAGGACTGGCCACCGTAACTACAGTGGATGGGCTCTTGTGTGGGTGTTGACTCCAAAGAGCAGGAGTAGCTTTAGTGGGGCTCTGGTGTCAACTCAGTCCACCCCTCAGGTATGTCGTTTGTGGAGCTGGTTTTTTTGTGCAACAGTGTGGCCTGAAGTCGGCCACCATATGTGTTGGTTCTTGAAACTCTTGGGAGAGGCTCTGGTGCAAGACAAGGTCAGTTGCAGCTTGTGCCCAGCTTGGGGCAGCCTGGTAGGAGCTACAAAGTGATTAGCTGTTGGTTGCTGCTTGTGCTGGACTTAGAGGAGTTTTGGAAAGCCTGTACTGTGAACTTGGGCTGTCTGCTACAAGTCCAGGCTTGGGACTCTTTAGTGGGCAACATGATATGAGCTGAGGCCAGCTGACGCTTGTACTGGGCCCATGGTCATGTAGTTGAAGCTGCGTTCCAAAGCAAGACTGTCCACTGCTTATGCCAGGGTTGGGGCCACCTGATGGGAGTTACAATGCAAGTTGAGACCAGTTACTATCTGTGCCGGACTTGGAGCTGTTAAGCAAGAGGTACAGGATACACTGAGGCCAGCTGCTGCTTGTTCAGAGCTTATGGACCTTCAAGAGATTTTAGGAAAGTCCACAGCACAAGCTGAGGCAGGCCACTTGTGTAGAAAAGCCTCTGGAAGAGGTTTGGTTGGGTGGGACAGGGTCTTGGAATCAGCAAGATGGGGAAAATGATGTTAGCCAGATGAGTGGAGAGCACAGATTTGACACCCACCTGTCCCAGGACACCTGAATGGGGAAAGAGCTCAACAGAGGATCAGTGGCACCTGCCAGCACTTCTATCTCCAGAGAGAGCTGTCTTGACTTCTGCCCCTTCTGCCCTCTCCCTGAAGCTAGTTGATTTAGTTCCTCCCTATGTGTCCTTCGTGCGTTTCAAGCTGCTGTCTTGCTCTGAAGCCCAGAACGAGTGAGTCTGGGAGTGGGCTCCTCCAGAGGACACCTAGGTCTCCAGCATTCCTCTGTCTCGTTTGGACTCAATCGCCACTGATTTTCACAGCCAGAAGTTATGGGGACTTCTCTTATTGGCACTGGAGCCCTGATCTAAGGAGCCCAATATAAGGCTGGGACCCCTCGCTCCTCATGGGAGACCTCTGCAGCCATCACATCCCTCCCAATTCTTGATTGCCACACTGTGGGTGTGGGACCGATCTGTTCCATATCTCTGCCCCTCCTACCAGTTTCTACGTGGCTGCTTCTTTATATCCTTAATTATAGGAGTTCTCAATGATGGTTGTTCTATAATTTAGTTGTAATTTTGATGTGGTTGTGAGAAGAGGTATGCATAGCATTTATCTACTGCTCCATCTTGACCAGAAGTCCTCTTTTTCCTTTCTTTTCTGTATAAATTTAATTAGAATCAAATGCATAATTAATGTTACTGCAAATTAATTTTAGCAACCTTTTGGTAGTCACAGTGAACTTCCTCCATGCCTTTATGCTGTAGAAGTTCTCCCAAGACTTTATTTGCATTTGTACAGATAAATCCCCCCTCCCTTTTTTTCTTTTTGAAAATTTGGTGATGAGAAGGGTTTGTAAAGGTTAATGTAACTTGGGAGGAATTTTTTTCTCTACCTTGTTCCATGTAGCTACCATTAACATTTACTGAGCTAAGTATTTGTGTGTGTGTGTGTGTGTGTGTGTGTGTGTGTGTGTGTGTGTGTGGTGTATAGTCTTGTTTCATTCTAAGACAGCCTGGCAAGTTTGTCTTTATTAGCCTTATTTTACAAACTAGGTTAAGTAACTTGCTCAGGATTGTAAAGTAGTAAGTCTCGTAAAGTTGGGATTTAAATCTAGGTCTGTTTGTGCTCTTTTATTGCACTACTCTCCCGTCGAGATCAGGCCTGAGGAACATCAGATAAAAGGATAATGAAAGTTAAACTAGGAACAAAGTGAAAGAAGTATATGGTTCAGTATTAAAATATTTAAACAGATTTTAATCTTAGTTGTTAACAGGAAAATTATTTTTATAGAAAAATTAATCTTTCTGAAAAAGCTTTTTCTAGTATAAGAATTTATTTAGAGAAAGAGTAAGGGCTCTAAATATTAAACCAAATATTTTATGAATAATTTTTCTTAAAGCAAATTAAATTGTCAGGTAGATCTCACATACCAAGAAAATGCACTTGCGATTAAGCCTAATAACTGTCATCTTTTTCCTGGTTAGATGTTGATGACGGAGACACAGTGACGGATTTTATGGCTCAAGAGCGAGAAAGAGGCATTACTATTCAATCAGCTGCTGTTACATTTGACTGGAAGGGGTATAGAGTCAATCTAATTGATACACCAGGTATGGTGCTGTTCCAGTAATGCTGAGATTTTGCATCAGTTGAGATTTTTGTTTGTGTGTATGTATTTTTTTCAATTGTGGTGAAAAACATGTGTCATAAAATTTACCTTCTTAACCATTTTTAAGAGTATAATTCAGTATGTTAAATTATTGACATTGTTTTGAAACAGATCTCCAGAACTTTTTCATCTTGTGGGACTGAAACTCTACACCCATTAAACAACTACTCTTCTTTGCCTCCTCCTCCCACCCCTAGTAACCACCATTCTACTTTCTGTATCTGTAGGATCGACTACTTTAGATACCGCATATAAGTAGAATTCGTACAGTATTTGTTGTTTTGCAATGGCATATGTCACTTAGCATAAGGTCCTTCAAGATTCATCCATTCTGTAGCAAGTGACAGTGTTTCCTTCTTTTTAACCTGCATAATATTATATTGTACATATACAACACGTTTTTTATATATACGATTCATCCATCAGTGGACATTTGGGTTGCTTCTACCTCTTGGCTATTGTGAATAGTTTTGGTATGAACATAGATATACAAATATCTCTTTGAGATCCTACTTTCAGATGTTTTGGATATATCCCCAAAAGTGGGATTGCTGGGTTATATGGTACTATTTTTTTTTTTTTTAAGATTTTAAGTGTTATATTTTTCATCTTTTTATTAGGTCATGTGGACTTTACCTTGGAGGTTGAGCGCTGCCTAAGAGTGTTGGATGGTGCAGTGGCTGTATTTGATGCCTCTGCTGGTGTAGAGGTAAAAAGAGAAATACTGTCAAAGTAACATAAAGATAGAACAGCCTGATTTTTTAAAAAGTAGAATATATCAAATTTAGTTTACTATAACCCTTTATTGGGTAAGCTCATTTAAATCAAATTATGATTAAAGGAAGTTGGAATTTAATATTGAGATGTGATCTCAGATATTTCATAGTAAAAGAAAAGTATGATTGCTTTTCTGTACAAAATATGAAAGTTAGTGTTGAACTGTGAAGGGATTGAGATTCTACCTTATTTTCAAGCTAATAAGTTAGCCTTCCATAGTTTTTTGTGTTTTTTTTTTGTGTTGTTTTTTTTTAAATTGGGGAATTGGGGAGGGGAACAGCATTGGGGAACCGGGGAAGGGGAACAGACAAGTTGCTATCCTTTTGTTCTTCAGTCTAGTTGTGGAGTACATTGCTTCACTGGCCTATATTGGTATTATTGTGCTCTTCCCGGCTGAGGCAGATCTGTCGCCGGCCTCTGGATGGCCACTCATGCAGCTCTTGGCAACTCATGCTGGCTGCCAGCCGCTCACGCTGGCTGCCGGCCATTCACTGTAGCCTATGGCAGCCCACTGTAGCAGGGGATGCAGCTATGCCGTCCCAGGTGACTCACGGCAGCCCAGCTCCAGGTGGAGCTGTTGTTCACCATCTTAGCTGTAGAGGGCAGTATCACTGGCCCTCATATGTGGGATCCGAACCGGAGCCGCTGGCGTCCCAAGCCAGCTCTTAACCAACGCGCCACTTGGCCGGCCCTAGCCTTCCATGGTTTTATGGATTCTTGCAGAAGATACAGGACTCCTGAGTCAGAGACAAAAGACTTTGTCACAGAAATAGCAATTGCCAGAGTTTTCTTGTGCTGGTTCCTCAAGCTCCACAGGATGCCCCTAAGGGAGTCAGATGACAGCAGCACACTCAGGGGAACCTGTGCTTAGAAAATGCAAATATTTCACAGTGAGCAGAAAGCATGCCTGTTCTTTGCTCTGGAGAGAGACATTGTCTTCAGGGTTGTAAGCAAACCTACCTTTTCCTCTGGAGGGAGACACTGTTTCTATCTTTCTGAGCTATTCACTACAAACATCCCTGAAAAGATAGCCTGAACAAAAGCAGTTAGTCCCTCTCCTAACAAAACATGCAGAAATGTGAGAAACTCATGAAGAAAATCTTGAAAGTGGATTTGTAATAAATTATCATTACTAGGGTCAGTTATGCTTTCTTTAGCTGGTACCCCATTTGTCTTATCTCAAGGTTGGCTTTATGTTAAATACAGAACTCACATTATTTCTTCTACTCTTAAAATTACTAAAAGTAGAGTCTTACTGAAGTAATCATAATTAACATCCCCCCCACATGGGACAAATTGACGCCGTAGGCCTCCTGCCTGATACGATGCACTGAGAAGGACACAACATGACCTATGGCAAAAATAGGCAACATTTTTGCCCAAATCTAATCATGAGGCATCAGTCAGGCAAATCTAAATTGAAAGACACTCTGCTAAACAAATTACCTGGACTTTACAGAAATTGAAAAGAAATTTAATGTAAGGAAAATGAATGGGGAATAAAGTTGGGAAACAGTTCTTGATTAAAGTATCCTAAAGAGACATGAAAGTTAAATGTAATACTATATGGTCTTTAGCTGGATCCTGGCTCCAAAAAGAAAAAGTTAGAAAGGACATCATTGGGAAAATCAGAGAAATTTTGAATATGGACTATATGTATTATGTCAACTTAAATTTTTCAGAATGTGATCATTGTAATTGATTGTTAGAGAATGACCTTATTCTTAGGAAACACATGCTGAAGTATTTAGGACTGAAGTGTCATGGTATCTACAACTTGCTCTCATAGTTCAGTTCTCTCTCTCTCTCTCTCTCTCTCTCTCTCTCTCTCACACACACACTCTCACATACACACACACACACACACACACACACACACACACACACACACGTGCGCCCACACATGGTATGAGTTTGGTTACTTTTGAGCAGTAGATGCCAAGATGGGATTAGATGTATGTGGGAGATTTATTGGGGAAAATGCCTGTGACAAATAAGGAAGAAAAGAGAGAAGTGGAAGAGAGCATTCAGACCACAGGGCAGCACTGACACTGATGAAGGAGAAGGGGAAGGAAGGAGGATTGAGTAGGAAGAGTCTCAGACTACAGCACAGTTCCGAAAAGGGTTGGTTAGCTGCCTGGGAGTCCTCCAGCCAAAGGCCCCTGTTGGAGGAGTCCCTTGTCTTACAGGAATAGACCTACATTAGTATTTCTGCTGTGCTCAGTCCTTAGCTGGGAACAGCCCACAAGAAGCTGGGCCTTATGAGAACATGGTAGTAGACCCAGAAGGGCAGTAGTTGCGGCCATCAGTTAATTATGCTCTTCATAGCAGATCCAAGTGGAACATTTTCACAGTCACCATGCACATATACGTGTGTGCGTAGACATATGTTTGTAGAAAAAGAGAGAAGGGAAGTGTGGCAAAATGTTAGTATTTGGTGAATCTGGGTGAAGAGTCCATGGACATTTATTGTACTATTCTTTCACCTCTTTTATAGATGTGAATTTTTTCAAACTGAAAAGTTGGCAAAATAATGCAGTTATTGAAAACCCTACTTGAGGACCCCTGTCAAGACAGTGATAGTTACTTGATATAAAGCCCAACACTGAGGTCTAATGTTCATTATACACTGTTATTTCTATTTCTTTCTGAGTCTCTTCATTTCCTAGTGATTGCACCCTTTCATTATTATGATTTTTTTTAAAAAGGTTTTTATTGGGGAATTAGGGAGGGGAATACTGTTGGGGAAGGGGGCACCCTTTCATTATAATTTCTTTATATAAATTTGACATTTAATCATTCAGACAGATTGTGTTACAAGATTGAAATATGCTGGAATAGGAAGTTAAATTATGACCTGGGAGGCTCTTGTTTGCTAAACAGGCTTTTAGCTAGCAGGTGGGATGATGGGAGTTCTTGTTTTATTAATATGTTTTGTTTTGGGGAAATTTATAATATATTCCTCTCCAAACCTTACCATAACAACAACCCAATTAAAAATGGACAAAGGGGGCCGGCCGAGTGGCGCATTGGTTAAGCGCTGGTTTTGGGATGCCAGCGGCCCCGGTTCGGATCCCGCGTGAGGGCCAGTGACGCTGCCCTCTACAGCTAACAACAGCTCCACCTGGAGCTGGGCTGTGCGAGCCCCGGTGATGGTGTGAGCTGCAGCCCCTGCTGCATTGGGCTGCTATGGGCTGCAGTGGGTGGCCCGCAGCCAGCGTGGGCGGCTGGCAGCCGGGCGTGGGCTGCCAATGGCCGCGGTGAGCGACATCCAGAGGCCAGCGACCGGTCTGCCTCATCCGGGAGGAGCGCAATGACGATGCCAGCGGTGGGGCAACATCCTCTGCAGCTGGACTGAGGAACGAAGGGACAGCGACTTGTCTGTTCCCCTTCCCCGATTCCCCAACGCTGTTCCCCTCCGCCAATTCCCCAATAAAATCTTAAAAAAAAAAAAAAAAAAAATGGACAAAGGATTTGATTGGATACATCACTGAAGAAGATATATGAATGGCCAATAAGTTCATGAAAAGATGTTCTGTCCTCTGGTTAAAAGGGCAATGCAAATTAAAATTACAAAGAGACACCATTTCATACCCACAAGAATGGCTAAAATTAAGAATGATGGCAAATGTTGGTTGAGGATGTGGAGCAATTGGAACTCATACATTGTTGGTGGCCCTATAAAATATTACAACCACTTTGGAATATTTGGCAGTTTTTTGTAAAGTTAAATATACACCTGTTTTATAACCCAGTAATTCCACCCTATATTTTTATCCAAGGGAATGAAAACATTTGTCTACTGGAGACTTCTTCAGAATGTGTATGGCAGCTAAATTGATAGTTGCCTCAAACTAGAAACAACCCATGTGTACCCACAGGTGGATCGTAAAACAAACTAGTACATTTATACAAAAAAATTTAGCAGTCAAAATGAGTGAACCACAATGTACCCAACAACATGAATGAATTTCACAAATATTATGTTGAGTGAAAGGAGCCATGCTATTTATATGAGGTTCAAGAATAGGCAGAATGAATATATGGTGACAGAAATAAGGATCGGTTGCTTATTGGGGATGGGACATAAGAAAAATTTCTTATGTTCTGTACTGTCTTGATTGGGGTAGTAGTTATACAAGTGTATATATTTATCAAAAGTCATTGAGCTGTACCCTTAAGAGCTGTGTATTATTGTACATTTATTTATAAATTTTACCTAATAAAACTATCAAATTACAAACTGGCTTCTATTTTAAGTAATGGCAGCACATTAGGCTTTTTTTTTGAGGGCAGTGTCACCAGCCCTCATATGTGAGACCCGAACCGGGGCCGCTGGCTTCCCAAGCCAGCTCTTAACCACCGCGCCATTCGGCTGGCCACTTTAGGCTTTTTATGCTTTATTTCAAGGCTGTTTGACTCCACTAAGGAAAGATGTAATAATAAACTCAAACTCTTTGTATCTAATGTATGAAAAAAATAGAATTAAAAGGAATCAAATAGAAAAGCATATGAGAATTGCAATGTATAATTACAGGTATCTGCTTCTTTTTCCGTCCTTAAATCCTCTTCAGTTTACATGAACATTCAAGCACAATAAAAATACATGCTCTTAATTACAATAGCGTTTTTATAGTATACTTCTATTTTTACATCACAAGTATCTGAATTAATTAAGGCAAAAGTCCGTACTTCACAGATCAGAAAACTAACAAGTTCACTGTTGTGTGACATGTACTAGGTAAGGTGAAGCCAAATAGAAATTAGGTCTTCTGAGTCTTGGCTAAGTCCTCTTCCCATGATCCTCAGTACTTCCCAGGTGTTAATTCTCTTTGTGTGGCAACCTAGTTCACCCGAAGTATTATCTCTGAAGCATACTTTTCATCACTTCATTCTTCGCTGTGTTAACCTGATAGCAAAAGAATGACTCTAGAAGTGTAAAGTGCAGTGGCACTTATTCTGTGCTAGAATAGGGCCTAATTCCATGTTACAGTAGATTCTTAAACCTCTTTATTCCATGTTTAGTAACAGTTATTTTTGTGCAATATGTGTTCTTTGCTTTAGGCACAAACTCTCACAGTATGGAGGCAAGCTGATAAACACAAGATACCTCGAATCTGTTTTTTAAACAAAATGGACAAAACTGGAGCAAGGTATTTAAAGTGTGTTTCGTTGGCAGATTAAAGGAAGAATGCAGTTTGAGCTTCTAGTGGACTAGAACTTAACACTTCGTAAGCGGGCATAAAAAGCTATATGACGAGTTTACTCGTTTCCCGCAAAAAATGTGTTAAATTGAGAAACAGCTATTCCCTCCCTATAGACTAAATGAAATCTCTCTTCAATCCCATTTTTAAAAATTGAAAGCAGCTGATTCATAGGTTAAGTAATAATGTGGGATTAACAGCTGATAGATGGCGAATCATCCTGATTCTAAGAAGCTGTACCTGTTTTCCAGGATCCTGGCAGAGTGATGTCTTGCTGATTTCACTGGTTCTGGTTAGAGCTGTATGATAACAGTCCCTGTGTGTACTGCGGAAGGTTACCGTGCTCCCCATCTTTGCGAAACATAGAGGTTACAGAATTATTTCCTCCAGCTGCCTCAGAGAACAGTGTTCTTCCTTGTCTGCTGGTTCTCTTTAGCTACTGGATAATATGCTCTCTATGAAAGGGAACTGGGAGAAGAGAATGTAGATGTTTTAAGCTCTACATGTAGGGCTTAATGCTGAAATGTTGTGGTACTGATCAGAGACTTACAGAGTGATAATCCAAAACGGATACGCTATGCTGAGAATAATGTTCAGGGAGTCAAGAGTATCTGAAGGATTTGGAGCAAATGTAAACAGAGAGAATCAAGAATATAAAAGATGCTGGGGAAATGAGATGGGGAGAGATCCTGGTCTGTGGTGTGAGTGGCAAAAACAAAACAATTTCTCTCCCCAAACCACACAGTATGCTTTGTGTTTATGTAACTCTACAGCAATTCTAAGGCTGTTGGTTTAAAGGACTTTTGTGTTGGTGAGTAAAAACACCGTCTTCAAAATGGGTGAGGTTCAAGTTCTGACCCTTTTCTGTTTGGAGTTCCATGAGCTAGATGGAAATACTACTTTTACTGACTTAACAGCACCTGTGATGATAGGGAGGGAGATGAGTAGATACTAGGCTGGTTTTCAAAGACATTGGGACTAGGATGATTGGCATGTACTCGTGTGATTAATCAGCCCATGTGCCAAAGATGAAATATGTGCCATAGGTAGCCAACCCCAGTGTTAGCACAGTGTAGCAGATGATATTAAGAATGCCTAAAAGTATAGGAAAGTAGTCAGGCTGGCTCTTGGAAGAAAACTGATAGTCATATATGACAGTAAATGCAGTTGTTAGAAGAATCTTTGACTTATCACAAATCTTGCATTTGAATACTAATGCCAATTTATTATCTGCGATCTTGATCAGTTCATGTAACCTTAACCTCAAGCTTTGGTTAAGGTGACGCTAACAATAATACCCTAAATACCTGGGTGGCAGGATTATGGTAGATACTCAGTCACTATTATCTGAAATTGACATCAAAAGTTTATTTATGATGTCCTATGGAAAACTGTTAAATGGTGAACATTAGGAACAATAAAAAGGGTTATAATTTTAGAGAACATTCTTAAACCTGTTTTAAAAATCTTAATATTTTAAACTACTGTGTAATTATTTTGTTTTCTACAGTTTTAACTATGCAGTTGAAAGCATCAGAGAAAAGTTGAAGGCAAAACCTTTGCTTTTACAGGTTGGTTGATTAATATTTGGTTGATTAATAGCAACAGCTCCATCTTAGTTTCCTCATGAGTTTATTTTATTGTGACATATACATTTCTGAAGCTATTGTAGATCCTTTTTGGAAGAAGTTGGGACGTAAATAAAAATAGGTAAGATTATGGTAATAGTAATAGACATTTGGGAGAAAGTGGAGGAAGATAAGATTTATCACCAATGCCATTCTAATTGATTATTTAGTAATGTTAATCTCACTCTGCACTATAGTTACCAATTGGTGAAGCCAAGACTTTCAAAGGAGTGGTGGATGTAATCAGTAAAGAAAAACTTCTTTGGAACCCCAGTTCAGGTGATGGAAAAGACTTTGAGAGAAAACCTGTCTCGGAAATGAGTGATCCTAAACTGCTGAAGGAGACAACTGAAGCAAGGAACGCCTTAATTGAACAAGTAAAATAAATACTTTGAGTTTAAAATTATATAAGTATTTAGAAACTTTTAAAATATTTTTGTTGTGAAATTTAATATAAAATTACATATGGAATATATAAAGTATATGAATAACAAAATGAACACCCACCTAAGAGAGAATTAGCAATACTGTTGAATCTCTGTATGAATTCCTGTTCATATCTTTCTCTCTTCCACTAATTATCTATCCCCCAACCATTAACTTAATTGTAGTATTTATCTTTCATTTGCTTTTCTTTATAGTTGACAAATGTGTATATCCTTAAAGAACTTAGTTTTTCATGTTTTTGAACTTTACATAAATGGAATGATACTGTTTGTACTTTATTACACCATTTATCATTATGTTGGAGATTTGTCCATGTTATGTGTGGCTATACTTCGTTTATTTTCCATCTTGTATAGTGTTCCAGTATATGATTATACCACAATTTATTGTCTATTTTCCTATAGATGAACTTTGAGGTGTTTCCTTTTTTTTATTGTTTTTGTTTGTTTGTTTGTTTTTGGGGTTCTTTTTGCTATTACACTGTTGCTGTGAGCACCTTTCTATTTCTATCTCCTTGTGCACATATGCAAAAAATTTGTTTAGGGTTAAACCTAGGAGTGGAATTGCTGGGTCAAAGGGTATGTCCATCTTTTACCTTTATCAAATGTCAAATTATGTAGAAAATTTTAAAACTGTCAATTTTATAGTCAATATATAATTCTGGACCTCATCTACCCTCAAAATTTTAATAGAAAATAGTAAGATTGTTAATATTTATATGCTATTGTTAGTATATAGAATAATGGATAAAACATACCTTAAATAAACTCCCTAAATTTTGTGGTGAGAAGAACATTTGAGTCTGAACCCAAAAATTTTTATTTTTTTTTTATTTTTTGAGGGCAGTGTCACTGGCCCTCATATGAGGGACCAAACCAGGGCCGCTGGCTTCCCAGGCCAGCGCTTAACCACCGCGCCACTTAGCTGGCCCTCTGAACCCTTAGAGTTTTTACTTCTAAATTAAACTGGTCAAAATAATTTTTTTCATTCATCTTTTGTATGAAGTTATTTTTGAAGTAATTATTTTCCATTACAATACATAGTAATTATCAACTACATTAGCATAATGATTATTATCATTTTTATTAATGGATAATAGTTATGGAGGACCTATTGTGATGATTAGCTTAAGTGTTTTACATATATTATTTAATCCTCACAACAACCTGTATTCTCATTTTATGAGTGAGTAAACAGAGCCTTAGAATGTTTAAATAAGTTGTCATACAGCTAATATATAGCAGACCTGGAATCTGAACCCAGGTCTGTCTCAATTTAGAGCTAGAGCTCTTATGCATTTTGCTATAGTGCTTTTCTAATTCGGGGAAGGAGGGCACATAAAAAGAATAAAAGTGGAATTGATATTTATTAATAATTGAATACATAATTGATTCTCCTTTGAGGTTTCATTGATTTGCTTTATTGTATACAAAAGATCTATCAGAATAAACCTAAGAAGGATTTTTTAATCTAGTTGAGGAGCCAACATAAACTTCCATATATTAATTAGGTTGTCGGAAAAGTCATGACATATTTTTTTGTTTTTCGTTGCAAAAATGCGTCATGATGTTTCCGACAACTCGATATATCTCATATTGGTCTAGGACATGATAGTCTCAAATTCTTTATTTTCATTCTATACTATCGGTAGATAATAATAAACTGCTCATTACAATAAAAACATACATATGTATAGAATTAGAGAGTAAGACCACATCATACCTGTTAGGATGACTACTATCAAAAAACAAAAACAGGGCCGGCCAAGTGGCGCATTGGTTAAGAGCTGGTTTGGGACGCCAACAGTCCCGGTTCGGATCCCGCCTATGAGGGCCAGTGACAGTGCCCTCTACAGCTAACAACAGCTCCACCTAGAACTGGGCTGCGCGAGCCCCGGCGACAGTGTACACGGCTGCAGCCCCTGCTGCAGTGGGCTGCCCATAGGCTACAGTGAGTGGCCAGCAGCCAGTGTGAGTGGCCGGCAGCCAGTGTGAGCTGCCAATAGCCGCGGTGAGTGACCATCCAGAGGCCGGCAACCGATCTGCCTCATCCGGGAAGAGCGCAATGATGATACCAACATGGGCCAGTGAAGCAACATCCTTCGCAACTAGACTGAAGAACAAAAGGACAGCAACTTGTCTGTTCCCCTTCCCCGATTCCCCAACGCTGTTCCCCTCCCCCAATTCCCCAATAAAATCTTTAAAAAAAACAAAAACAAGAAAACAACCAAGAAAGTAAGTGTTGGTAAGGATGTGGAGAAATTGCACTGTTGGTGAGAAAGAAAATGGTGCAGCCACTGTGGATAACAGTAGGGTGTTCCTCAGAAAATTGAAAATAGAATTACCATATGATCTAGCAATTGCACTTCTGGGTGTATATGCAAACAAATTGAAAGCAGGGTCCCAAAGGGATATTTGTATATCCTTGTTCATAGCAGTGTTACTCACCATAGCCAAAAGGTGGATGGTGTTCATCAACAGATGAATGGACAAATAAAATGTGGTATGTTCACACAATGGGACATTGTTCAGCCTTAAAAGGAAGGAAATTCTACACATGCCACAATATGGATGAACCTTGAGGACTTGATGCTAACTAAAATAAGCCACTCACAAAAGACAAATACTGTATAATTCCACTTATATGAGGTATCTAGAGTAGTCAAATTCATAGAGGCAGGAAGTAGAATGATAGTTGCCAGGGTTGTGGGAAGGGGAGAATGAGAAAGTTGTCTCATGGGTATAGAGTCTTGGTTTTGTGAGATGAAAAAGTTCTGGAGATTAGTTTTACAACAATGTGAATATACTTAATAGTATTGAACTGTTCCCTTAGAAATTATTAAGATGGTAAATTTTGTTACATTTATGTTATACCACAATTTAAAAAAAATTTTTTTTTTTTTAAAGATTTTTTAAATTGGGGAATTGGGGGAGGGGAACAACGTTGGGGAACCGGGGAAGGGGAACAGACAAGTTGCTGTCCTTTTGTTCTTCAGTCTAGTTGTGGTGGACATTGCTTCACTGGCCCATGTTGGTATTATTGCACTCTTCCCGGCTGAGGCAGATCGGTCGCCGGACTCTGAAGGGCCACTCACCGCAGCTCTTGGCAGCTTACACTGGCTGCCGGCCGCTCATGCTGGCTGCCAGCCACTCATTGTAGTCTATGGCAGCAGCTATTCCGTCTTGTGGACTCGCAGCACCCCAGCTCCAGGTGGAGCTGTTGTTCACCATTTTAACTGTAGAGGGCAGTGTCACTGGCCCTCATATGTGGGATCTGAACTGGGGTAGATGGCATCCCAAGCCAGCTCCTAACCAACACGCCAATTGGCCAGCCCTAAAAATACTTTTAAATTGAAGAATAAGACTGGTGTGGATGCGAATCAATTTTCTGTGTTCTAAAGATGAACAATGAAAATGATAACACTTATGCTTACTGTGTGTTCTGGAAGCATAATTTGAATTGGTTATTTAATCTTCACAACAACCCCATGAAGTAGGTACTAGCATTATCTCCATGAATAACCCAGAAAAAGAGTGGTGGTTGCATAACCTCACCAAAGTTTTTGAATAAGTAAGTAGTGGTGTCATTTCCAGGAAGTTTGACACCAGCTTTTTCAGGAGGATGGTTCAGTAGATTTCTGCTATAGTTAACTGTTAAATGTCTGGTTTTCTCACCAAGTTTGAAAGTTTTGCTCCTTTGTATTGTTATAAACTTTTGAAACTAATTAATTTTCTTGTCAGCTGAATTCTTCTATTTTATAATGACAGATGATTATGTAAAGAACATGAATTAGATCATTTTCATTTTTATTTTGAAATATCTTTGACTCCCCCCCCACACACACACACTTAAATTTATGCCCTCAGTGCAATATGAGTTACGATAAGATTAGTTCTTTCAGTTTGACTGTCTTAGGAGATCTTGTGAACATTAAGAATATTAGAGGAGTACCAGATGAAACTTTTTTATGAACTAAGAGCCAGTTTTATCTAAAAACAGCAATCCACTGTATATGTTATCATTGGCTGTAAATTGTACATTTTCTTTTATTTCTTTTGAGTGCTCTTGAGTAGATAGCACTTTACTGAAATGGTTTATCTGGCTCAGGTATTCCATGAATTTAGAAACTCATAATAGCATATCTTCAGTTTTCAATCCTCTTTACAAGAAAAACTGTATCTTTTAGAAGACAGGAAGAGGTCCTTGGCCTGGATGAGTTAGATCGTGTGGCTGTCTTGAAATATTTGGATAATGTATATTTATGATATTTAGATTTAATAGTTGTGGCAACAAATGCAAGCTGTAGAACTAAAGCCTTTTTTTTAGGTTGCAGATTTGGATGATGAGTTTGCTGACTTGGTTTTAGGAGAGTTTAGTGAAAATTTTGATTTGCTACCAGCTGAAAAGGTAAATTTGATTATTCATTTACTGTGACCAAGTTTTACTAATTGGATGTAGTTTGCTTTCTCTGGGTTTTTTTTTTTTTTCAACTGTGCATATCATTAGAAAATGCTGGTCTAAACAAAAATTAGAACATTAAGATAAAGTCACTACTAATACAGGTACTTAAATAATGGCAGTGATTTACTATTTTAGATATACTTTATAAAATTAGAAAATGAATCTTTTTTTACTTGTATTGAATCAGGAGAATTTAATTGTTCATTCTCAGCCTTTTCACTTCGTTGTGATCGTTTCTCTAAATATTTTTAGGGAAATCACAGGTAGAAATTTTGTATTTAAAATTTACTATATTTTTAAGACTACTACAATGATCATTTTACTCAGGACATTTTTTTCTGAATCTATTTTAATTTTAGCGGAAACTCATTGCAGACCTTTCTTTGTTTTATTTTGAAATACATTAAGCCAGAGACTAGTAGGCGAGTAGAATACTGATAGTAATTGAATTATGACAGATTTCTTTAAGGCATTTTTGGTTTTTTTTCTGCCAGAGAACTTCCCCCATGAATTTGGCAAACTTTTTATTTTCCATTATGAAACAGAAGAATTACAAGGAAAGTGTTTGTAAATGGTAATATGTATAATGGTGCCCAAAATGAGCCCAGTAAATTCACTTAGCTATTTTTCCCGAAAAGAATTAGAGAAAAACATGTAATCTGTATATTAATTTTGAGCCATTTAAAGTTATTGAGGTGGAAAAAATATTTTTTTTCTTTTGAATGAAAAGCTGTAATTTTGAAATTTTTTTGTTGTTTAATATTTATATGCTTAAGTTTGATGTTTATTATGCCTTATAGTCACATAATATGATTTCTGTTTTCAAACAGCTTACAATCTAAAGTAGAATTGATGCATCATTTCTTTTATTTAATAGCTTGCAAGCACACCCAAGCTTTTCTTGGTGTGTGAGGTCTTTAAAATATTGTTTTTCTACTTTCTCATTTTCTTTTGGATTTTAATATGAAGCTAATTCATTTGAAGAAATTGTAACTCATTTGTATATTTTAATTTCTGACCAATTCCTTTATTAGGTTATCAAGGTTAAATTGCAGGTGTATTAACTCATTCAAGAAATTTTTTTAAATACGTACTTTATTTTAAGCACTCAACTAGTTTCTGGGGATTTAGCAGTGTTTTCATTGGACTTTACTATAATGCTCCTATGGATTTACATTCTAGTGGATGGGGAGACAGACAATAAACTAATAAATATATATCTAATATACCAGGTAGTGATTAATGTTATAATGAAAAACAAAGAAGAATATGGCATAAAGAATAATGGAAGTGTGTGAGGAGTGCTTTTTTACATGGTTGGTTATGAAAGGCATCTAATTGTGAGCTTTTTTGGGTGAGACCAGTATACTGTATATGCGACCATTTTATAGTCACCTAAAATACTTATTTATATCTCTGCTTTGTAGCTACAGACTGCAATACACAGGGTAACACTGGCCCAGACAGCAGTGCCTGTGCTCTGTGGGAGTGCCCTGAAAAACAAAGGGGTCCAGCCCTTGTTAGATGCTATTACTATGTACCTGCCTTCACCTGAAGAGCGCAACTATGAATTTCTGTAAGTGTGCAAGCTTCTTTATGAAAATCTTACAGCCTTCAGAAAACTGGTAGGCAAGTAGGTCTTTTTCACAAAAAGTAGTGAATCACCATTTTTGAATAACATTGGGAAAGAATATCATTGAAAATAATATAATATAGAGCCGTAGTAATTTTTACTTAAAAGGGACATTTGTTATTATCTCTCATAACCTGCTATGTTTACAGATGGAGCTAAGAATGTGGATTTCTTGCTATGTAAAAGTATAAGTGTTAACCCTGCCATCTTAGTTTTAAAAAAAAGTAGTATGCTGGGGACATTTGATAACTATTCTGTAGATATATTTATATCTATTCTAGATTTCAAGATTTTTCGTAAGCTCAAAATATTTTGTGCCTTAAAGAAAGGTCATTGTTTACTCCTGTTGTCACTAACAGCTTTGTACTTAGTAATAAATCCTCTAAAATATGAGTGAATATTGTACAAAATGGCAGACAAAAGTGGACTTGAATCCTTTTAACTAGGACAGGAATCACTATACGTCTCCATTGGAGAGGTATCACAGTGAAGTGATGATGAGCACAGGCTGTGTCCTGCCTGGATTTACACCCCCACTCTTCCAGGTGCTTAGCCTGTCATCTGTGAAATGCAGAGAATAGGACCCATCTCGTACAATTGTTACATCAATTTATAAAGCACATGGAACAGTGCCTAATACATTGTAAGCTCTCTGTATAAGTATTTGTTAAATAAAGTTAAAAACTGGAAGAAGTAGGGATAAGATTGGAGAATTTCTATAATAGAATTGTCTGACCTACTTTGAGTCATGGACTCCTTTGAAACTAATGAAAATATGGAGCTTTTCCTCAGAAAAATGTACTTGTGCACAAAAGTTGTCAATTTCAAAGGGATTCAAACTTTCTGTAACCTGTCAATGAACACCAGTTTAAGGACATCACTCTGTAAGCCTGTTGGCATGTAAGCAGATGGAAGTTTGCAGTGCAGATTCCTGTGGTTCTGTAACTGGGGAGAAAGTGGGAGGGGAGCTTAAAAGCAATAATTGGAAAGTACCCATTTGTTTACCCTGTACAGGATTTTTGAGAAGTGGTGTGATGTTCCTAGGTATATTTTTTGAGGAGGGCACTCTTGGCAATGGAATTATTTGTGACTAGAGGTAATATTTGGAAGAGAACCCATAATTTTTAGTTTTGAGGAATTAATGGTAAGATCTCTATTGAACAATTTAATCCAATGGAGGAAGAGAGGTCACAGTACTGACATAATTTAATCAGCCCGGGTCTGAAGAATCTTTGGAGGACATCATGGTTAGGTTGGTACAGTGATTATGGGGTGTGTGTGTGTGTGTGTGTGTGTGTGTGTGTGTGTGTGTATGAAGTGTATTTTAAAGACTTTTCTGGAATGTCTCCCTAATTTTATAGGCAGTGGTACAAGGGTGATTTATGTGCACTGGCGTTTAAAGTTCTCCATGACAAGCAGCGAGGACCGCTGGTTTTTATGCGCATTTACTCAGGCATGATAAAACCCCAGTTGGCCATCCATAATATTAATGGGAACTGCACGTAAGTAGAAGCTTATGTTATTTTCTAAAACAGCACTCATTTCTTTAAAAAAAAACTTTTACTAATATAAATCATGGTTTTACAGGGAGAGAATAAGTCGTCTGCTTTTGCCATTTGCTGACCAACATGTGGAAATCCCTTCACTGACTGCTGGTAACATTGCTTTGACTGTTGGGCTTAAACATGTAAGTGATCATATGGTTTCTCTAGGAAATAACAGCTTATATGTTTAAAAGTAGGTATTTTTTAATAACAAAATACCATAACCAATCCAAATATCCATCAATAGTGGAGTAATGAGTATTATAACATATTCATCAACAATATTGTAACATTCATCAACATGGTGGAGTCTCATACTTGAATAAAAAGAAAAATAAATTACAGAAGACTATTAACAGTATAGATTATATTCATATAAAGTTCAAATCCAAGTAAAATAATACGCTATTCATGGATACATACATATATTTTAAGTTTATATGAAATACTGCAGTATTCCCATTGGGTTTTTTTCCTAGCTTGATCATTGCAGACAATGTAATCTAACCTCATAACCAATCAGGTATAATAACTGAAGATATTTTACCAATGAAGCCTCCATGAGGGCAAGGGTTTTTGTCTCATTTGCTCTCTATTCCTGGTCCTTAGATCAGTGCAGTGATCTAGAGCAGTGCAGTGCAGGCACTGCGTGACTTCTGTAGGATGAATGGGTAAAAATACTTAATGCTGTCTTTATACTGGGGGTAGCAAGAAAATGTATATAAGGGGACACTTTTGTCAACGTTACCCAAGCAGTAGTTCACCGTAATCAGAAGTTCCTGGGGCCGGCTGAGTGGCGCATTGGTTAAGAGCTGGTTTTGGGATGCCAGCGGCCCTGGTTCGGATCCCACGTATGAGGGCCAGTGACACTGCCCTCTACAGCTAACAACAGCTCCACCTGGAGCTGGGCTGTGCGAGCCCCGGCGATGGTATAGGCTGCAGCCCCTGCTTCAGTGGGCTGCCATAGGCTACAGTGAGTGGCCGGCAGCCAGCGTGAGCTGCCAATAGCCGCAGTGAGCGACATCCAGAGACCGGCGACCAATCTGCCTCATCAGGGAAGAACCCAATGACGATACCAACATGGGCCAGTGAAGCAACGTCCTCCGCAGCTAGACTGAAGAACAAAAAGACAGCAACTTGTCTGTTCTCCTTCCCCGATTCCCCAACACTGTTCCCCTCCTCCAATTCCCCAATTAAAAACTTAAAAAAAAAAAAAAAAGTGCCTGGACACTGATAATAACCACTTTGAGCACCTCTTCCAATTGCAGAAGTCAAATGTGACTTGTATTCATCTTTTGTTACCGGTATATATTCAATATTACCATTTTAGTGCAGTTTTCCTTTCTTAAAATATGTATACATTTAAATGGCACCCTCTGTATATGTTTTTGGTGGGTTAAAACTAAAGACATTTCACTTATATATGGATTAAGTCAAATACAGTTTCTTATTACACTTGGTATATTTGGCACTTAGAATAAATATTGTTACTTTTTACATTTTAAACTCTTTATGATTAATTGCAAGATACAAGATCCTTTAGTAGAAAATTCCCATAGTCCAGAAATTGGATTTCTAGCGTTGCATCCTCCTTTGTGTCTAACTGAAGACAGGAACTTCTTGGACGTATTTGATGGAGTTACAGAAGTCTGTTTGGAGTACCGCTTCAGTAGAAATATCTTCACAGAGAAGGAAACTGACATACAACTTCATAATATAAAAGTTTAAAAGTGAAATTTTAGTTTCAAAAAATAACTGGAGTCCCCAAGAACACCATCAGTTTTGTATGATCAAGAGTATCTTAGGGCCAGCCGAGTGGCGCGGTGGTTAAGCGCTGGCTTGGGAAGCCAGCGGCCCCGGTTCGGGTCCCACATATGAGGGTCAGTGACACTGCCCTTGAAAAAAAGAAAAAAAAAAAAAAGACAAGAGTATTCTGGTTAATTGTATATTTTATTTAATAGAGGATTTTCTGTAAATTAGTACTAAACAATTTTTTACTGGTGATAAAACACTAATGGACTTCTACCTAACCTGTCTTTACATGATTGAAAATTTAAGAAGGTACATTTGTTTTGCCAAATGAATTTTGGATAGGTAGTGTGTGTGTGTGTGTGTGTTATTGTTAGAATTTATTGCATCAGTATTTTGGATAGAATTTTTATACAAGTTAAATTAGCTTTATTCGTGCAAAGTTATAATGAGCTTATAATGAGCTTTATGAATTTGTCTCTTTTTTAAGTACTGATGAAAAGAAAGTGCTACATTAAATTTTTTTTTATTTCATGGTTCTTGGTGGAAGCTGGGTGTTTGCCAACAGCCTGCTTTATTCCAAGTTATCTTGTTTGCTTGCAGACTGCCACCGGAGACACCATTGTCTCATCCAAGTCCAGCGCGTTAGCTGCAGCTCGTCGAGCCGAAAGGGAGGGAGAAAAGAAGCATAGACAAAATGGTGAAGCAGAGAGACTTTTATTGGCTGGGGTAGAGATTCCAGAACCTGTTTTCTTCTGTACCATAGAACCCCCTTCTGTGTCTAAGCAGCCAGGTACAAATAGTCTTGGCATATCAATTAATTAATGCTCTGATAAGTTAGATACAATAGTTGCATTATACCCTTAAAATATTTCTTATGTGATTGAGTTTAATTTTATCAGAATTTATTGGTAAGTATTTCTTGTGATTAGTCTAGCTTTTTATTTAAGATGTTTTGATTTTTTACATACTTCATTTATTTTTTTCTTTTCTTATATCTTGGCTGTTTTTCTTATATCGCATTCTTCCTTACTCTTGTTCTTGTGGTGCTATCTAAGGGATTCTAAGTACAGTAAAACATTGGATTGTGAGTAACTTGGTTTGTGAGTGTTCCGCAAGATGAGCAAACATTTCTAATACATTTTAACATGGTAAATGAGCAATGTCTTGCAATATGAGTAGTTTGTTTCCGGAACAAATTATGCTCGCAAACCAAGGTATTAGTGTACTTGGCCTCAGAAATGCCCTTTCAGTACATTAGATTAGACAGTAACCAATTCATAACTGATTCAGTTTGTCATCATCATTTATAAGATTGCTACTTTTCCTTGTTTTCTAGCTCAGCCTTTAGAACTCAGTGAAGACATTTATATACCATGGTTAATGTCGTTTGCCCATTTTGAGTGTTACATACTTTGTTCTTCAGCATATTTGCCCAGAATTCTTCAGTGCCTTTCATTACTTATAGCACAAATGCGCACTCTTTGGTATAGTATATGAAGCTCCTGATTCCAGCTATATCATTTCCAGTTAGATTTGGTTAAATATAACAGAAACCTCCCAAATAACAGTTGCTTTAATGACGAAAATTTATTTCTCTCTTGTAAAATACGCCTTGAGTTGGTAGCCCAGGGACTGGAGGGTGGGTCCACAATGTCACCAGGCACCCAGGCTCCAATCTTGTGTTCTGCAGAGCTCCTATCCTTAGTCATCTCCTGATGGCTGCCAGAGCCTTGGGCATCGCATTGAGTTCCTGTCAGTAGAAAGGAGGAAGGAGGAGAAAGATGTACCTCTTTCCCTTTTAAGATTTCTTAGATATACGGCTACCCAGTTGCAAAGGAGTATGGTAAATGCAATCTTTTAGCCAGGCAGCAGCAGAGTAGAGTGGAAGGCTGCTAGTAGTCTCTGACACCACCTTTCTCACCTGGCTTCATTTCTTGAAACTTCCTCCTTGGTCTGAACCCTCTTCATTCACCCAAACAAAAATAACAACAGTAAATACTCATACCTTACCCTGCCATAATAAAGTAGTTCTGATTTCCTGACAGTGCCATCCTTTTTCTATATTGCTATTTCTTTTTCTTTATTCTGTCTTGATTATGATGACACCCCTGAATTCATCTGCTTGGAAAATGTTAGGTCATTAAGTCTCAGCTCAAACATCACCTCTTTTTGAAGCTCTCACTGAATTCCTGTTAAAGGACAAACCTTCCAGTTCTAGAGGTAGCATGAGAAGTCATTTTGTCCCCCTTGAAACGAGTTGGACTCACATATTATGGAAAAAGCAAGGCAACCTTTTTTGCTTACCATGTGTTTTTGAGTACCTAGGGGGAAAGAAAGGAAGATTCCTAGTCAAGTAGCTTGGGGTTCCAGTTCTTCATCTCTCCAGCTGGAGTTAACATGAAAGAAATATATGAGTACAGGTATAAGACAGCCCTCAAGTACTGAAGGAAGTACCTTTTTTGTCCAGTTGGTAAAGGAATAACGTTTAAATTAAAACAGGTCAAACGGCAGTTTTCTTGTTCCTGTGAAATGCCCTAAGGCTTGTCTTGACTCTGGAAAAAGATCAGATGACATGAGTTGTCACATCCTGCGTGGCAAGGGCAAGTGGGACACGAGAGGGGCGACGCAGATTAAGGAAAAACAAGAGACAGAAGAAAGATAAGAGCAAGACCAAGGGATTCAGCCAAAGAAGACTGAGCCCCAATCGGGTCAGCGCATAGCTTTTATTGAGAATTTTCAAGGATGCAAACTGCAACAAATCATTAACGGTGGTTTGTAGTTCTCAGGATTTACACAGTCCTCCCCTGTAAGTGCTCTTTCCAGGGTGCACTGTGACTTACTCTTCCGTTAAAGGATTACCTTGTCTTTATTATGATAATTGCTATGAAACCCAGACTCGGTTTCTGTAAGTCACCTAAAGAATGTTTACTAAAGCTATCTTGACTATCTAGAAATCATCCTAAATTCTAGCAGTTAAACACAATCATAAAACTCACAGTATACTTGAGCTATACCAAAAGACTAGGAGTGGCTGTGTTTAAGGTAAAAGCATCTAAAATCTATTTGTTTGTAAATAACAATACCTAGCAACCAAAAGGGTTTCACACCTCTTATCCTACAGAGGGCTGCATCCGTTTCTTAGTCAAAGCTTCAGTATCTGTTGCTGCAACAAGGCACTGGGCAAAGGAATTCACACAAGGCTGATTAACAAATCCATGGTCAGCTGATGTCTTAGAGCTGCCTCTTACCCGGAACTCTCATGGCCTGAAGACTTAATCTTTCAGGAGACTATTCACAGTAGGGCCCTTAGGCAAATGCATCAGCTACAGGCCTGAGTTTTCTGGCCTGAGTTTGTCAGAGGCCTGTGCCTCAGTTTCCAAGGGGCTTGAGTCCCCAATATCTCAGTTCAGGGGTCCCCCATGGAACTACCGCCTGGCTTGGGTTGTCTCCCCACTTTTAGGAGATCTTACCCGTCATTGGTTGCGTAGTTAGCTCATTGGGGTACCACAGGAACATGTCACAAGTGTAGTGAATATATTGTCTCCTATAGAAGAAAAGGCACATGGGTTCACAGAGGCAGGAGATATTACATGACCAACCATAAGGCAGCACCCCTAATATCCAGTGCTGAGCAGGGCAATGTGGCCTTGTCAGACACTGGGTTGCTATCAGCTTCCCACAATGAGTGTGGTGCTCAGAAAAATCAAGTTTGACCGAGCAAGTTCTATCGAGGTTTGCCGGGCACTTAAGGGCAAGTGCTGCCCAAACAAAATGATCGGTGAGTTCCTTTAAATATATTTGAAAGTCATTTCATATTTCAAAGGTAGTGTGGGCACTTAAATTCAGATTGCAGGATTCCAGTTAAGTTGCACCAGCCCAATTTTAAATCTAGGCCTCAATCCTTTAACAACTACTTTAGGAGAAAAGTTTGATGTCCAAAGAAAGTCTGATTAATGGGCATTAGCTTAGAGGCCCCAGACCCCAGAGTTGGGGACTTCCAGAGCCTCCCTTACTCAGATTTCCTGGAAAGGGATCTACATAATCTTTTCTCTGTGCTTCTATTGTCCTTCCATTATTTACCCCATGGTCCTATTATAGCACTTGACACCTTGTGTTACAATGCTGTGTTTTCACCCCAGTAAGCTCCTGAAAGAGAGATTCTTTATAAATATTTTTGAATGAATTTTGTTTATTTTACAATAAACATTACTGTCTTTTCATTCCAAAAGCCACGAAGTGTCATAAACCTTGTTACTTCCTTTGAGTATCTGTAGATGCTTAAAAATAAATGTTATCTAGACGCTGTGCTAACTGCCTCCCAGGATCACACCAAAATTACAACCAAATTATACAGCATTCAACCCTGGAGGTCCCCGGAACACTGGAGGGACAGAACCACTAAACGAAGAACTTAAAGAGGAGGCCGAGTCGGGTCTGGTAGGACGGGCGAGGAGACGAGAGGGCAAACCCCGTGAGGGAAGCCCCAGCCGTGGGAAGCTTGTCTGGTTGGGGGAGAGACCCTCCGGCCGCACCCCAAGCTCACCAGCCCAGAGCTCCTTTGCCGGGAAGAGGAGTTCTAAGATATCCAGCAATAAATTAGTGAGGACTCTCTTTCCTCAGCTCGGTGAGGCTGAGAGCGGCTGGAGAATCAGTGGGGCCGGCACCCGGGCTTGCTCGCCGGTGAGCATTTACCTGGTTCCTGATGGAGGGAGTGGCTGTGTGAGCCGGGAGCCTGCAGGGACGGACTGAGCTGAGCACCTTTGGTGCAAAGGCTGGAGGTTTTTGGATTCTTGTTCCCGTGGTGCAGAGTTTGCATGCAAGTGGTGTAAGGAGGGCGCCATTTTGTTGGGCTTGGGCCCTCCCACGAAGGATCAGGTCCGAGACCTAATTGGTCTGGTGGAATTGGCGAAATGCGTGCGTGCGTGCGTGCATGTACGTGTGCCTGCGGCCTTGGATCCCCACCCTCCGCCCGGCTTATACTGCGTTGCCAGGGAAACATAGGGAGGTGCCCTCCGGCTCCTACGGAGGCTCACTGAGATCCGAGCCATCTCGGATCCCCACCCTCCGCTCTGCTTGTGCTGTGTTGCCAGGGAAACGCCTAGTGGGAGTGATCCGACTCCAACAGGCTGCTCACTGAGACGCGGGAGCACGCAAGCCGCCTTGGGTCTCTGCTTTCCACACTCTGCTTGCAGAGTTGCCAGGCTGGTGATTGGTTGTCGGGCTGCTCGGCCTGATCTGCGAGCGGCTGATTGGGACAGGCTGAGACTGGGAGTTCTCCTGGGAGTGTTGGGCCGTGAGCTGTGTGCCTGCGTGATCCAGCCAGGGCTCTCCTGGTGATCTATCTAATACATCAAAGCAATCCCAGAGCGACAGCCAGAATGGGGAAACAAAGAAACATGTCACAAGTAAAAGATCAGAAGAAATCTCCAGAAATGGAACCAAATGAAACAGAGGGATCCAACCTTTCAGAGACACAGTTTAGAACACTGATGATAAGAATGTTTAAGGAACTTAGCGAAGACATAAAGAAAGATAGGGACCCCATAAAAAACAACCTGTTAGAACTAAAAGAATACAATAACTGAAATGAAGAACACACTCGAAGGAATCACCAGTAGAGTAGATGAAGCAGAGGAGCGGATCAGCGATTTGGAAGATAAAATAGCAGAACTCACCCAGTTGGCACAGCAAAAAGACCAAAGAATAAAAAACAATGAAAATAGTTTAAGAGCCCTATGGGACAAGGTGAAGCGCAACCACCTTCGAATCATAGGGATACCAGAAGGAGAAGAGAAGAAGCAAGGGGTTGAAAAGGTATTTGAAAAAAATAATGACTGAAAACTTCCCTACCCTGGTGAAGGGAAATCAACATACATGCCCAGGAAGTGCAGAGGGTTCCAAACAAGCTGAACCCAAACAGGTCCACACCAAGACACATCATAGTTAAAATGGCAAAGGTTAAAGACAGAGACAGAATCTTAGAGGCTGCAAGAGAAAGACAGCAGGTTACATACAAAGGAACTCCTGTTAGACTAACAGCTGACTTGTCTACAGAAACTCTGCAGGCCAGAAGGGAGTGGCAGGAGATACTCAAAGTGACACAAAATAAAGGCCTACAACCAAGATTGCTATATCCAGCACGGCTATCACTTAAAATTGAAGGAGAAATAAGAGCTTCTCAGAAAAGAATAAGCTTAAGGAATTCATTACCACCAAGCCAGCATTGCAAGAAATGTTAAAAGGGCTTTTTTAAACAAAAAGAAAGGGGTAAACAAGCTAACCCAGAGAGACAATTTAAGAAGATTGAAGTCATATCAAGCAGATATAAAGGAAAAACTGATGGTTGCTGGTTGGGAGGGCGGGGGGAAGAGGGCGAGGGGGAAGGTGGTGGACAGTGTCTGGGGGACTACAATGTTGCCGCAGAGTTATGGGGGCAGTTCTGGGAATGTAATTGATAATGCTGTGAAGAGACTATTATGTTGTGAGAAATAAGTCAGTCGGAGAAGGACAGGTGCCATGTGATCTCACTTGTGTGTGTGGAGTCTGAAGAACTGAGTGAACGATCAAAGTAAACAGACTCATAGATGTAGAGGAAAAACTGAGGGTTGCTAGTTGGGAGGGGGGTGGGGATAGGGGGAAGGGGAAGGGATTAGACAGCATAAATAGACAACTACAGTATTGCCACAGGGATATGAAACAAAGTTCGGGGAATATAATAATGTTGTAAAAATTTTGTGGCGTGTCAGATAGTCACATGTCTTGTAAGGGAGATCATTTCATGGATGGAGTAGAGGCTTGATCACTGCACTGTACACCTGAAGCTGATGTTGTATAGTATTGTATGCCAACTGCAACTGAATATGTGGGTGGTCACGGGATGTGGAGTATGCTGTGGAGGCTAGTCAGGGGAGTTGTGATGGATATGTATGATATGGGGGGCGAGTGGGGTGGCGAACTGGGGGAGGGGGGTTTTCACTTTGGGGGGTAAAGAGTATAACTATTGCATTGTGTTGTACACCGAAAACTAATAAAATAAAATTTAAAAAAAAAAAAAAAAAAAAAGAGTTACAGAAAAAAGATGAAAAAAAAAAAAAAAATAAATGTTATCTAAAATAATGCTTCTTAACCTTGGATCTGCATATTCATCTCCTGAGGTTCTTGTTAAATGTGAATTCTGATTTAGCCTGGAACCTGAGACCTGTATTTCTAACAAGCTCTATTGATGCCAGTGTTGCTGGTCCTTGGACCCCACTTTGGAATATCAGTCCAGAACAGCACTGTTCAATAGAAATATAACATGATCCACATATGTAACTTAAAATTTTCTTGGGCCGGCCAAGTGGCGCATTGGTTAAGAGATGGCTTGAGATGCCAGCGGCCCAGGATCGGATCTCACATATGAGGGCCAGTGACACTGCCCTCTACAGCTAAGATGGTAAACAACAGCTTGACCTGGAGCTGGACTGCTGTGAGTCCTCGTGATGTCATAGCTGCAACCCCTGCTGCAGTGGGCTGCCATAGGCTACAGTGAATGGCCGGCAGCCAGCATGAGTGGCAGGCAGCCAGTGTGAGCTGTCAAGAGCTGCTGCCGTCCAGAGGCCGGTGACCGATCTGCCTCACCGGAAAAGAGCGCAATGATAATACCAACATGGGCCAGTAAAGCAACGTCCTCCACAACTAGACTGAAGAACAAAAGGACAGCAGCTTGTCTGTTCCCCTTCCCCGGTTCCCCAACACTGTTCCCCTCCATCAATTCCCCAATAAAATCTTGAAAAAAAAAAAAAAATTTTTCTTGCAGCCACATTAAAAAAAGTTAAGCTGGCAAAATTAACTTTAATAATATATTTTACTTAACCCAGTATATCAAAAATATTATTTCAACATAATAATATATATATACAATATAAAAAGTAATTAATATAAAAAACTTATTGAGAAATTTTACTCTTTTTGTTATACTTAGTTTTTGAAATATGATGGTATTTTATACTTACAGCACATGTCAATTTGAACTAGTAACACCTACCACAGATGGCCAGTGGCTACCATCTGGACAGTGCAGGTCTGGACGGCCTGGTTTATATGCCTAAGAACACTTTAAAGTGTGTGCTAAGGTTCATTAATTCGATTGCTCATCTGTTTTCTTCAGCTACTCTTTATATCTGTGGAACTTCTAACATCATTTATAAAGACGGAGTGTGTACTTATCAGTTAATTGATTGTATTAAAGTACCACTTAAATGTCTTTTTTTTTTTGTTTTGTTTTTGAAGCTTTTATTGAGGAATTCGGGGAGGGGAACAGTGTTGGGGAACCGGGAAAGAGGAACAGACAAGTGCTGTCCTTTAGTTCTTCAGTCTAGTTGCGGAGGATGTTGCTTCACTGGCCCATGTTGGTATCATTGTGCTCTTTTTGGGTGAGGCAGATCGCTCACCGGCCTCTGGACGGCCACTCTCAGCAGCTTTTGGCAGCTCACACCAGCTGCCAGCTGCTCACTGTAGCTTATGGCAGCCCACTGCAGGAGGGGCTGCAGCTATGGCATCCCCGGGGACTCACAGCAGCCCAGCTCCAGGTGGAGCTGTTGTTCACCATCTTAGCTGTTGAGGGCAGTGTCACTGGCCCTCATGTGGAATCCGAACCAGGGCCGCTGGCGTCCCAAGCCAGCTCTTAACCAATGCGCCACTGGGCTGGCCCAGTACCACTTTACTTTAGGTGGCATACTTAATGCAGGTAATATGTTCCTATTTCCTTTTCGGTTATGGTAATTCATCGTAGAGTGATCACTTTAGCATCTCTTTATTCATGATATAGTTTATCTTCCTTTTGCCAGTTTCTCATCATTGCTTGTATTCCTGGAGGCATTTTGCTTTTTTGTCAGCTCTTTGATTGATCTTTGTGAAACATAATCAGATGATTTTACTAACTCAAAACCATTCATTGGCTTCCCAGTGCAAATCCAAAGTCTTCACTGTGGCCTGTGAGACCTTGGGTAATGTGATTGATCCCTGCCACACTTCTACCTCCTCATCTGATGCTGCTCTCCCTTCTTCCCACTAGTATCCAACCATACTGGCCTTGTTACTTTTCCATTAGCAAACCATTCTTCCACATCCATTTCTTGGAATTCTTTTTCTTCAGGGTTTTGCTTACATGATCATTCTTTTTTGTGTCTTTATCTAAATCATCCTGGAGAGGCCTTCTCAGATCACCCAATCTCAAGTAACCTCCTATCACTTGTTTTATCATCTTGTTTTATTCTCTATAAAACATTTATGGCTGTTTGGAATTTTGTTTTTAAAAATTTGTTTGCTTGTACATCTATTTTCCCCACTAGAATGTAGGGTACGTTATCTAAAAAATAAAATGTAAAGATAACAGTTATTGTTTATCTCCTAGATTTGGATCATGCATTGAAATGCCTTCAGCGTGAAGATCCCAGTTTGAAAGTGAGGCTAGATCCTGACTCTGGGCAAGTAGGTATATTATTACCAATTACTGATTGGTCTGTGCCCCTGAAAATTTCTTTTTTCTTTTTCGGGTCTCATAAACTTATTATTATGTTGACTGTCAAGCTGAATACACAAATTCTCCTTTATTCCTCAAAATAAGCACACCTCACTTATATAAACTACTCTCCAACATCTCAACCTTCCAGAAGTTAGCGTTTTATGAAATTTTCAAATGAAGTTTACCCCAAGACAAAGCCCTGAGCCTGTTAAGCTAAGGCTTATGGAAGCAGCATACTAAAGGGAGGATGCAAGGCGCTTTTAATGACAATGATACACATAAGATAGATTGCTACCTAAGGATGTGGGAGGAAATAGAGTTCTAAAGTAGGTACCGAACTGGGCTGCATATTACAGCACAGGACAGATGCTCATTCTAGAAAGGCAGGGTAAAGCTTCCATAAGATTTTAGAACAAGTTTCTTAAAAGGATTTAAAATTTGTCTTTTAAATGGATAAACTCTAGAAAATACAGGGTACTTTATTTTCCCAAATGCCAGCTAAATTAGTAGAAATTTTTTTTTTTCTCTTTAAGATTTTTTATTGGGGAATTGGGGGAGGGGAACAGTGTTGGAGGATCGGGGAAGGGGAACAGACAAGTTGCTGTCTTTTTGTTCTTCAGTCTAGTTGCGGAGGACGTTGCTTCACTGGCCCATGTTGGTATCGTCATTGCGCTCTTCCCGGATGAGGCAGATCGGTCGCCTGCCTCTGGCTCGTCGCTCACCGCGGCTATTGGCAACTCACATTGGCTGCCAGCCACTCACGCTGGCTGCCGTCCACTCACTGTAGCCTATGGCAGCCCACTGCAGCAGGGGCTGCAGCCTGCACCATCAGAGGGGCTCCCACAGCCCAGCTTCACATGGAGCTCTTGTTAGCTGTAGAGGGCAGTGTCACTGGCCCTCATATGTGGGATCCTGCTGGCATCCCAAAACCAGCTCTTAACGAATGCACCACTCGGCGGGCCCAAGTAGTAATTTAGTTTAACTGATCCTGAATGCTACAACTGCACTTAAAACAAAAACTTCTTTTTATTTTAAAAAAAAACTTTTATTTAAAAAATTCCAATACATATTTTTTAAATAGCAAATAACACACAAGTGTACAAAGTAAAAAACATTTCCCTTTCCATCTCTTAATCCTATTCTGCACAGGTAACCACTGAAAACTTGGTGAATGCCCTTTTCCAAACATCTACACTTCTTCAAAAACATCCACTCTTCTGCTGTGCTATATTATAAAACACAGCATATTTTTTTTCCAAATATATATGTACAGATATATAACAAGTCACTATTTGTATTATTCTACAACTTGCTTTTTTCAAATAATTTATTTCTTTAAAGTATAGCAATCATACACCAAGTGATTTTTGTTGTTATCCTTGCAATTATAGTTTTATTACAGCAAAAAGGATACGAATTAGAACCAGCCAAAGCAAGAGACACATAGGGCACAGGCACCTAGGGTACAGGTCTAAATGAGGAGCTTTGTTCAATCCTGGTAGAGGATTGCCAACAGGGGAGGCTTATCTGGGCCTTAGGTGTCGAGGTTTTATTGGGACTCAGTCACATACTGCCTATATGGTTGACTTTGTCTCCAGGACTGCCCATAGGTTTGGGCTGATACCTTTACTCTCCAGGTTAGAACTGGTATGGTTATTCTAAAACCCACATCATAAATCACATTGTTAGATTGTCTGGTGGACAAAGTCCCCAGACAAGCAAAGATACTTCTACCAGTCAACATCCTGGCTTAAAGATAATTTCCTGGTTAGGCAAGGGCCAGATCTCTCTTTGGGTAAATTCTTCACAGGTTGTCACGTCCTGCGTGGCAAGGGCAAGTGGGACACGAGAGGGGCGACGCAGATTAAGGAAAAACAAGAGACAGAAGAAAGATAAGAGCGAGACCAAGGGACTCAGCCAAGGACGACTGAGCCCAAGGGACTCAGCCAAGGACGACTGAGCCCAAGGGACTCAGCCAAGGACGACTGAGCCCAAGGGACTCAGCCAAAGAAGACTGAGCCCCGAATCGGGTCAGCGCATAGCTTTTATTGAGAATTTTCAAGGAAGCAAACTGTAACAAATCATTAACGGTGGTTTGTAGTTCTCAGGATTTACACAGTCCTCTACTCCCCTGAAAGGGCTCTCTCCTGGGTGTACTGTGACTTACTCTTCCGTTAAAGGATTACCTTGTCTTTATTATGATAATTGCTATGAAACCCAGACTCGGTTTCTGTAAGTCACCTAAAGAATGTTTACTAAAGCTATCTTGACTATCTAGAAATCATCCTAAATTCTAGCAGTTAAACTAAACAATCATAAAACTCACAGTATACTTGAGCTATACCAAAAGACTAGGAGTGGCTGTGTTTAAGGTAAAAGCATCTAAAATCTATTCGTTTGTAAATAACAATACCTAGCAACCAAAAGGATCTCACATCTCTCTATCCTACAGAGGACTGCATCCCTTTCTCAGTCAAAGCTTCAGTATCTGTTGCTGCAACAAGGCACTGGGCAAAGGAATTCACACAAGGCTGATTAACAAATCCATGGTCAGCTGATGTCTTAGAGCTGCCTCTTACCCGGAACTCTCATGGCCTGAAGACTTAATCTTTCAGGAGACTATTCACAGTAGGGCCCTTAGGCAAATGCATCAGCTTCTCACAGGCCTGAGTTTTCTGGCCTGAGTTTGTCAGAGGCCTGTGCCTCAGTTTCCAAGGGGCTTGAGTCCCCAATATCTCAGTTCAGGGGTTCCCCATGGAACTACCGCCTGGCTTGGGTTGTCTCCCCACTTTTAGGAGATCTTACCTGTCTTTGGCTGCGTAGTTAGCTCACTGGGGTACCACAGGAACATGTTACAAGTGTAGTGAATATATTGTCTCCTATAGAAAAAAAGGCACATGGGTTCATAGAGGCAGGAGATATTACATGACCAACCATAAGGCAGCACCCCTAATATCCAGTGCTGAGCAGGGCAATGTGGCCTTGTCAGACACTGGGGTGCTGTCAGCTTCCCACAACAGGTGGCATATGAACAAGATGGAACAAATATGGATTCCTTGCATTATATTCTTTCTCCTATACAAAGACCTTTTTCAGGAATAACAATTGTTGCTTTAAAAAGATAAAAGCATGTCTTAATTGGTTTTGATACAAATTTGGGTGTTCTAACAAGGATACAAAATCACATTGGTTCATAGAAGATAAAAGTCAATTTCTCTGTCACATAAAAGTCTAAGCTAATCTACAAGTTTTGACTGCTCACAAGGCTGTGAGGTACCCAGGATGGTTGGGAAATACCCATATGGTTGGGAATGTTTGGGAGAAAGGTTATTTTCCCACACTCATAATATGTTGCCCTCATCCACATGTTTCAAAACTGTTGCCTACATCTTCATTAAGAGAAGGGATTTTCCCTTTTCTTAAAGGCACAACCCAAAAGTTGCTGGCATCAGTTAAACTCATGTTCCACTCACCAGAACTTGGCAGTGTGGTTGGAAAGTAGTCCTAGCCACCTACCCAGCTGATAATTCAACTATAGAATAAGGAGAGAATGGCCTAGTAATTTATTTTTAATTGATTTATTATTCCAGTCAGAAAAGTTTAAAAAAAAACGAAATAGTGTTTTGATGTAGGAAACAAAAAAATTGGAAAAGAAAATGTTACTAATCAATGAAAAGTACACATTGCTATCATACCTTTGTATAGTATTTTGTGTAAACATAATTTTTCCTTGATTTTTGTTTTATTTTCTTTTTTAACTAGACTGTCCTGTGTGGTATGGGGGAGTTACATATTGAGATTATTCATGACCGAATCAAGAGGGAATATGGACTGGAAACCTATCTAGGGCCTCTCCAGGTGGCATATCGAGAGACCATCTTAAATTCAGTTCGTGCCACAGGTAAAAACACAAAACGTTTAGAATTTGCTTTTTGTTTCTCTCTCTTGCTCTTGCTCTCTCGGATATTTAGTTGCATAAAGTAGGGCTCACGGTCACTAGTTTCTTCCATTAGTGGAAATAGGATTTATCTGTATGTTTTCCTGTTTCTTAGGACCTTTTTGTTTTGTTTTCAACATCCCTGTTCTATTACCACTCATAGCTACTCGATGAGCCACCAATCAAGCAAATGTGCATTTTAGTGGTCGTGGGATGGAATAAGCCATTGAAGTAGATGGCTCAGCCCTATCCTTACTACCGGAATAGAATGAGTATAAGAATTTGAAGTTGATGTTATTTTTACTCTTTAAAGTGAGCAGAAAATAATTTTCACTATTTAATTAATATGGTAATCTTATACCAATCGTATACTTGAGAAAGTCCAGTTTTTGTATTTCTGTTCCAAAATATAAGAATTCATGGTTGATAGTTTTAATTTGGTTCCCTTAAGCAAAAGAACATGACATTATAGCTCTTTCCCTCAAGGAGAAAACATGGATAGGTTTGTTAAGAAAATAACAAAGAAAAGATGTTTAGGATAATCAGGTGCTTTTAAGCAACTCAGTGATTTGTAAAAATGCCAAGGGATTACTTTTTCACTGAAACTTGAAGAACTAAACAAATAGAATTTAAGAGCAAAAGACGATTTCTGTTTCTGGACAAACAAAAAATGCTGGGAAAATATAAGTAACATCTTTTAAATTAGTATCTCAGCTGATTGGAACATAATGGAAATTTCCAGAGGTCAAAAAGGAAGCTAGAACAGGAATCTCAGAAAATAAGTCAGCACCAAAGCCACTAAGCTATTCTGGAGGACTCTGCAGTCATTTCTAACCTAGTACTTGAAGGCCACATCCTCATGGAGAAAATTAACTAGGAAAGTGGTCTCCATAAAAGAAATGAGAATTTGTAACCACAGGCTTCTTTCTGATAGGGTTTTTCAGCCTAAATTCATGAAATCAGTATGACCTGAAAAACTCCAAACCAGGAAGGATTTAGTGTAATATCTCCCTTGGAGCACAGAATATTAAACAATGAGTGCTAATATATGCCCCAAAACAACCCCAGAACTTTATGAAAGGCAAGCCTTCAAATTTGGGGAGAAAATGTAAAATAGTCTTAGTAACCAGGATAGGGTTGGACTTATATAACACCAGAAGTTGAAACCGTGAAGTAGATGGCTAAATTTGATGTTATTAAACTTAAAAATTTGTTTATTAGAATATACTATAAAGAAAGCAAAAAGACATACCAAAAGCTGAGAGAAGGAAGCTATAAACTGACAAAATATTAGTACCCAGAATGTATAAAGAACTTCTAAATATCAGTAAAAATATGGCAAACAAGTAGAAAAGTGAGCAAAAAAAAGATTAAACAGGTATTTCAGAAAAGAAGATACCCAAAAGGCCCATGAACCACTGAAAGATTGTCAGTCTCAGTAACGATTAAGATCATGCCAGTTAAAAGTGTGAGATGCGGGGCCGGCCGAGTGACGCGTTGGTTAAGAGCTGGTTTTGGGATGCCAGCGGCCCCGGTTCGGATCCCATGTATGAGGGCCAGTGACACTGCCCTCTACAGCTAACAACAGCTCCACCTGGAGCTGGGCTGTGCGAGCCCCGGCGACGATGTAGGCTGCAGCCCCTGCTGCAGTGGGCTGCCATAGGCTACAGTGAGTGGCCGGCAGCCAGCGTGAGCGGCTGGCAGCCAAGCGTGAGCTGCCAATAGCCGCGGTGAGCGACATCCAGAGGCCAGCGACCGATCTGCCTCATGCGGGAAGAGCGCAATGATGATACCAACGTGGGCCAGTGAAGCAACATCCTCCACAACTAGACTGAAGAACAAAAAGACAGCAACTCGTCTGTTCCCCTTCCCTCCCTGATTCCCCAACGATGTTCCCCTCCCCCAATTCCCCAATAAAAATCTTTTAAAAAAAAAGTGTGAGATGCTATTTTATACCAACAAAATCTGCAAGAATTAAAATCTGACAATGCCAAGTGTTGGTGAGATACTCAGTATTGAAAAGTCTTATAAAAACTTCTGGTGAGAGTGTAAATTGTATAACCACTATGAAAACGGTTTGGTAACTTTTCTTGTGAAATTGACGCTGTGCAGACCTTACTACTCAGCATCACACTCCTAGGTAGGTGCTGTAGAGAAACACTGATACATGTGCACTGGGAGACAGAAGAATCTTCACAGTAGCATTGCAATAAAAGAAAACTAGGTAGAAAAAACAGCTCAAATATTTGTGGACAGAAGAATGGATAAATAAATTGTACCATGTTCATATGGTGGAATACTATATAGCAGTGAAAAAGAATGAATGCCATCAATGTATCAGCCCATATCACCCACAAATGTGTAGCCAAAGAAAGCAAGTTGCAGAATACATACAAGATAATAACCAATTCAAAATGAAGCAGAAGTAAGCTATATTGTTTGGGGATACATGCATGTGGTATAACTCTAAAGAAAATCATAATAATCATTAAATACGATGTGACAGTGGTTGTTTCAGAAGGTTTCTAGGTTACTGGTAAAATTCTCTTTCTTTAGTAATTTTAGGTTTCCTGAATGTTCATTTTATTTTTAGATTATGCATATGTTTATACATAAAATATTCATAATATAAAAGTTTGCTCAAAATGGACTTATGAAGAAGAATTGTAGACTATAATTAATTCTTTGGTTTTGAATTTGGGCTGTGAGTCACTGATTACATGGTCACTTACATAAATACAGCATAGTTTTGTTTTAGTAAAATATTACAGGTTGGGGAAAGCTGTTGGAGAGATACTGTCTTCAGTTTTACAAAAAGAAATTTCACTAGCTTTTTGGAAAGCATAAATATTAAATGTATATAATATTACTAGAAGAATATATGAAATTTAACCATTTGTGGGTTGTCAGGGTTGAAATCCTTTTAATTTTCCTTAGATGACCTTTTTTACTCTTAAGTATTTTACTTTTAAACAAAACTTTTGTAATTAAAAATTTCAATCATATAAGAGATGTTTCAAAAAATTTGAGTGTAATCTGTATATCAAAATTTCTGTGATCATCTGCCTCAAAGCATCTTAACACTAAAGCAGTTTACCTTGCATTCAGAGCAGGTTTTAACATGAATATGGAAACAGATGCTTTCTTGGTAGAACTACTTACTCTGACATTTTTATACTGTATTTAGTGTCACTAATATTTTCTTCCATTTTATCTTCCATGAGACCTTGAAGTTGTTGATTGTAATTTTGGCAGTTGTGGCACCTCCATACCTTTCCAGAACAAATCTCTGAGGTACTATATTCAATTTGTTTACAGATACTTTAGATAGAACTTTAGGAGACAAACGGCATCTTGTGACTGTGGAACTGGAAGCAAAGCCAATTGAAACTTCATCTGTTACGCCAGTTATTGAGTACGCCGACAGTGTTAGTGAAGACATTTTGAAGGCCTCCCAAGAGGCCATTGAAAATGGAATTCACAGTTCCTGCCTCCAAGGTAAGGTACTCGGATAAGAGTAAGCATGAGTATCACACTCAACCATTGAATCACTCCTAATATTACAGATTATTTCACTCTTTTTCTAACTTTGGTAGTTTCCTCCCTATGTCTTCCCATTATGTGTATACCTTGTATGATTGTCCCATAGTCCTTGGATATCCTGTTGTTTTTGTTCACTTTGCTTTTCCATTTTGGAGGTTTCCACTGATGTATAACTCAGAGACTCTTTCCTTAGCCATGTACAGTCTATCAGAGGCATCCTTAATTTTTGTTACAGTGTGTTTTACCTCTATCTGGCATTTCTTTTTGGTTCTCTTTTAGGACTTCTGTCCCTCTTCTTTCATTGCCCATCTGCTCTTTCATGCTGTCTACTTTATCTGTTAGAGCCCTTACCATATTAATTATAGTTGTTTTACATCCCTGGTCTGATCATTCCAACATCCCTGCCATGTCTGGTTGTGATGCTTGGTCTGTCTATTCAGGTTGTGCTTTTTGCCTTTTAATATGCCTTGCAATTTTTTCTTGAAAGCCAGACATGACGTACTGGGTGAAAGGAACGGTTATAGTAATGTGGTGAGGTGTGGGGCACGGAGAAGCATTCAGTACCCCTCTGATTAGGTCTCAGTCTTCTAGTGAGCCTGAGCCTCTGGACTGCAAACTGGACACATGTTTCTGTTTTTCTCAGCCCCTTACGTGGGTAGAGTGGCCTGGAGTAGGGCCCTTTCCCCAAGTCAGTTAGGCTCTGATGATGGCACCCCTGCAGGTAGGCTGTAGTTGACTAGCTTCCCCTGGGGACAGGCCTGTTAAGAACAGAGTGTTCTGAAGTACCGTGTTCAATCCCTAGTTGGTTGAATCTGCGGATATGAAACCAATGGATATGAAGGGTCAATCTAAGTTTTGGGGAGTCAAAAGTTATACATGGATTTTCGTCTGCTCAGGGGTCGGATCCCTGAATTCCCTGCGTTGTTCAAAGGTGAACCGTATTTCAGAATGGTTTCTGTTTCCCCTGCTGGAAGCACAAGGAGACTTTTCTCTGATATTTACTATGAGAACCTGCTTGAGCTTCTGGAGGTAAATCGCACAAAATTATACCCCTCCTTCCCCAAATGACTGGGCCCCCCTAGAGTTTTTAGCTCTCAAACTTGTTCACACGGAGTTTCCAACAATTTATCAATTACAGTTCAGGTTTTCCTACCCTGACACTGGTTCCTGGGGCTTTTTCCGCCCTAAGAAGCTGTGACTTCCTCCCTCTGTTCGACTCTTTCTCCAGCCCAGGGCAGTGGTTTGCCTGCTGTCCTCCCCTCTCTAATAGATCCAAGAAGAGTTGATTTTTTTTCAGTCTGTTCTGGGTTTTACTTGTTGTTAGGGCAGAGTGATGACTTCCAAGCTCTTTACATGTGGAACTGGAAACCAGAGGTTCCCTCCCTATTTCTTTACACTTCTTGGTTGTTCCTTGTTGCATATTGAGTCTTAATACAATTTTTTTCCCCTTGCCTAGGACCACTGCTTGGATCCCCGATTCAGGATGTGGCAATTACTTTACATTCACTAAAAATTCATCCGGGTACCTCCTCAACTATGATTTCTGCCTGTGTCTCAAGATGTGTACAAAAGGTATAGAAGTGGCCTAATGCCTTCTGCTTTAAGGTGGCTCTCCTGCCAGTAGTGCACCACTGACCCGCAGACAGCTGTGCTGGTGGGGACTGACCTTGGATCTTTGCTTCCTGAGACTTAGAGTCAACAAGAGTTTTTACTAGGGAGAATCTCTGATTTCTTCATCACTAGGTTTTGATTTGAATGAAGATCTAAGAAATTACTGTATAATATAGATAGCTATGAAATATCCTCTGATTTTGGCAAATAGGCAAAGTTCCTTACATGGCAACTCTGCTTTCCCCGTCCCAGACACACCATTAGAAACAAGCTTGGTAGGTTTGAGTACAGGACATTTCGGGAGTCAGCTTGGCCCAAGATGAACTATAATCTAGAGGACATTGAAAATTTAATATTGGCTCCAATATTAGAGTTCCTGTTTATTCGAATACGATTACTTTAATCAAGAATCGCTGAATAGCGGCCGAGTGGCGCGGTGGTTAAGAGCTGGCTTCAGACACCAGTGACTGGGGTTCGGATCCCATATATGAGGGCCAGTGACACTGCCCTCAAAAAAAAAAGAGAATCGATGAATAACAGACTCAGGATAGCTTCTTCCCTTCTCAAAGCATCAAGCAGGTCTTCCTGGCATGGTTACCTGGACTATGTCTTTGAGTGCATTGCCTCGGCACCTGCCCGAGCTAGATTAATGCCAGGGCCTCCTGTGCTGAAAGATGGTCCCATGCACTCCTCTCAGAGTGGGAACGCTCTAGTTTTATAGGTGACTGATTTTGCATTAAAATCCTTGCTTTTATTATTACCTTCTAATATTTTGCACTGTGAGACCTCATTTTCTGTAGTCTTATTTGAATCTATAATTATAAAAATGCCCAGAGCCCCAGACTTAAGAATGCTGAACTTAGTGTCTGTTTCATGAGTTTAGGTTCATAATTAAAAAGTTTTTTGATTAAAAAACAAACAAACTATACTTTTAAAATTATTGAAATAGTATTTCCCTAAGTATGTAGTTAGAAATACCACCTATAGTCATGATTAAATTGTTGAAAACATTTACCTTCCAGTAATTTTTAAAGGTTTTCCTGAAATTGGTTTTAATGTTGAAGTAACAGTAACCTGAAAGATGATACACTGTTTCTAAGGTTAACTACAAACCCCAAAATATTGGCCAGTCCTTTAAAATCTAATATGCCTTCTAAAAAATAAAATCTGTAAGTATTCCTGAGTTGGTTAGCCTTTTTATTAAGATTATACTAGAGAATAAGGATTAACTTTATGGGGGCTTCCATTTAACCTTATGTTTAATTCATTACTTTAAATGAAAACTTCTAATGGAGTCACTGCAGCCTTTGTTAAGCTCTATCTAGTGAGGAAGCTCCTCTCAGCTTACGAGAAGTTAACGATGCTTCATGTGTCTAGTGAGCCATCCGTGTTGTCTTACAGTGCCCTGGGCACTGAGATGGGCATATAGGAGGCAAATGTTTTTCATGACTTCTAGGAGCTTATGATTTAGATTGGAATTAAATATAGCCAAAGAGCCAAAATATTAGATAGAAGCTGACAAGCAGGAAGTTGGGCAGGATTTTTGGAAAGAAGTTAATATTTGAGCTGTGATGATTTGGAGAATTTGGGCACAGTGGAGACAGGGGGACATTAAAGAGCCCCTTTAGCTGTAGGTATCAGATGTAGGCAGGGGAGTAGTGAAAAATAGTGTTGGAAAAGTAAAATAGAGGCACCTTTAAAAAATACATGTAGAGAAACCTTTAAAAAGTACATTTAGGAATTTAACGTTGTTTTGAGAACAGCGATGAATAAAGGTTTTGAAGAAGGCAGTATAAGCATTAGAATTCAGGAGGGATTGGAGTAGGGAAGAGCGACCTAGTCGAGGACAGGGAATGGACTAGGTGTGAACTAGGACCATAAGCATGGAAATGGAATAGGAATGGAAATTTTACAGCTTCTTGGGGCAAAGAAAGTCAAAGATGCATGTCCAGGTGAACTGAAGACTAGTTATGCCATCAACAGAAATAGGAAAGAGCAGACAAAGAGTGTTTGGAAAAGGACATGGTGAGCTCAGTTTGGGGCATATTGGGCTGCTGTAGGATATCCAGACACTATCCTGAAGCAGGCCAATGGAGTACAAGGCTGGAGCACCCAGAGACTGTGGGCTGGGTGAGATCAGAGTCTCTGGGGAAGCTGCAGAGAAGTCTGAAGCTCTGTAGTTAGGCAGTTTTGCCAAGGAAAAGACTGTGAAGAGAACATGAGACTGAGGACAGATCCGTGAGCACAGAACGTCCTTTTAAGTTACACAGAATTCAGTCCTTCCCTTAGCTGTAGCATTTTTCCTCTTAAGTATTACCTTTTACTCCATTATTTTGTTCTAAAAGACATGTGAATTGGCACAAAACACTTGCTCAGAACTGAAAAACACAGAGAATATAAAGTTGTTTGCTGTTGACTGTCATTATTTTTAGTAACATTTTCATTCAAGGACTATTAGATACATTTTCTACAGATGTCCTTTCAGTTGATAATGATTTTAAAGGCTTAATTAGCTATGAAGAACTGAGATTGTTTGACTGTGTATGCGTGCTATGTTTTTGAAATTTCTGTGACAAAGAGAACATACTCTTGGTTTTAATGCTTGGCCATTTTTCTTGATTGTGAGAATAAGGGGCTGGGGAGAAAGGAGGAGGAGATGAGGCATCAGGGACAGAAGGGTTGGGGACCCAGAACCATTATTTGATGATGAGGAGAATGCCTCCATCTAAGGCTTTAGTAATAGTGAGAAGTGAGTGGTGGATGGGAGCAGAAAGGAAGGTGATCAGGCAAACCCAGGTAAAGGTGAGGGCACATTCCAGAGCCAAACTCTCTTGTTTACCTGGTTCCCATTGCTAACTCTAAGTTTACTACATCACACCTGATAACCAAACAGAGGGTTAGAATTTATAGGAAGTTTTGTTAACTTTTGAACTCTGAAGGTTGGAGAAGTAGGCTAGCTTTTTAATTCAAACTCAGCAGTACTTATGGTGTTCGCAGCCTCCATCCTAAACCCATTTACCAATTTGTCTGATTTTTTTAGGCTCTGAAGAAAGCTGATAAGCAAGTTTTAGAGCCCCTGATGAATCTTGAGGTTACAGTGACTAGAGATTACCTTAGCCCTGTCCTGGCAGACCTGGCACAAAGAAGAGGGAACATTCAGGAAATCCAGACCCGTCAGGACAACAGAGTTGTTATTGGATTTGTTCCCTTAGCAGAAATTATGGTAGGTACTTTGTGACTGAAAAGTACATATTCTTTTTCTAATGTGGGGGATATATACGCTGTACAAAAAGAGACAATCAGTAAAGCCTGAGAGAAGCATCAGGGCTTCAATTTAGAGGATGCATGTTAAATTTCAGCAATCGGGAACTGCAGGACTTTGGATTTAAATGCGGCGGGGGGTGCGAATCCAGGTGATTACAGCATCATGGGAGTCATTTCTAGTCCTCATAAAGGTTGAAGTGTGCTGTCCCAAAATGTGGCACCAGCCTACCATTTTTCCCTTCTAAGAACTTACCTACTTCTACGATTGCCAGTTTTCAGGTTAGTGTCATTCTCCCGACCAGCCTCTTCTGCTCCAGGCTCACCACCTGAGTGCCAGCGGAGTTACCTTGCCAAATGCTGGGACCAGGGAGTATATCTGAAGCATACTCACACTGCTGTTTTCTGTCCTCGACAATATTTCAGTACCTGATTTTTTCCTAAGAAAAATCATTAAATGATCTGTTTGAAGAAGTGATATGATTAAGTTACATAAATCACCTTTCCTGGTGATTTATCAAAAGATAAATAGGAGGAAGAGAAACTGGAGGCTTACATTTTATAACTGACTGAAATTATTTTGATTAGGGTTATTCAACTGTGCTTCGAACGCTAACATCAGGCTCAGCTACTTTCGCCTTAGAACTATCTAATTATCAGGCCATGAGTCCTCAGGACCAGAGTACACTGCTTAGCCGGAGAGGTGGCTCGACCTAAGTGCTTTACGTCCTTGGAGAGAAATCCAGGAGCACCTGCCGACTTCGTTCTCAGTAAGAACAACTTTTATTGCTTTATTTATTGGACAAATAAGTTCCTGTTTCATACTTGGAAGTTTGGACCTTTTATTGCCCTTTACCTTTTTCCTTCCTTTTTTAAATTTTCAACTACAGTTGACATTCAATATTTTATATTAATATCAGGTATATCAGGTATGTATAGTATAGTGGTTAGACATTTGTGTAATATAAGAAGTGATCCCGGGGCGGCCGGTTAGCTCAGGTAGTTAGAGCACAGGCTCTTAAGACCAAGGTTGCCACTTCGATTCCCACATGGGCCAGTGAGTTGCGCCCTCCACAACGACTTGACTTGGAGCTGATGGGTCCTGGAAAAAAAACACTGTTCCCCAATAAAGTTTTAGAAAAAGGAAAAAAGAAGTGATCCCCCTCTTTTTTTATAAGATCCGGCTTTCCAGGTATAAAACAAATAAGTTTGTTTTATGGAGATGTAATGTATAGCCTGAGGAATACAGTCAAATATTGTGATAGTGTGATACAGTGTCAGGTGGTTGCTGGACTTAACTATGTGATCACTTCTTTAGGTATTTCAATGTTGAATACTATGGTGTACCCCTGAAATGGATATAATGTTGCATGTTAGCTATATTTTTTAATAAAAATCTAAAAATAAATTACCGTTTCAGTACATTCAAAGAACTAGATAAAAGATGGAACTTTAAACTGATAGTAGTACCAGAAATGCCCATTCTTCTTTATATAATGAGAAATGTGCTTTGATGTTGAAAGTTCATGTACCTGGACTATACCTGGGTGTAGATTATTTTTGTCAGTTAGTATAGACTCGGCCCTTTGGAATATATTGAGTGATATTACCAGGTTTGTTGTTTTTTTAAGCTTCTCTTAGAAGATGGCCAGTTTTATATATATATGTAACACATAAGATAGATGCTCAATCAATACAAAGATATATTTTATTCAAAACAATGTACCAAATTTACATGATTTCAAAATCAAGTTGATTGTAGTAGATTGCTATGGGCTTCTTTCCCATCCTAGTTTTGGCTCATTTTTACATTTTGTCCTCATGGTCACAATGTCCAGTAAAAAGAGGTTGTGCATCTATTCCTCGTCTGTAGAACAATTGAAGTATGAAAAAAAAGATGTTTTAGATTAATATAACTTATCTCCATCTTAAAATAACTTAGTAGCTTAAATCATTCACTAAACCATAATTATTGAAAAAAGATTGTTAAAGTGAAACAAGATGAAGAGGTTCAAGTTACACCAAAATTTAACATCTATAAAATGGTTCTAAGTCTAAATCTTCTCCTTATGGATATTCGCTTACCTACAAAAAAATAGTTCCCAGGCCGGCCTAATGGCGCGGTGGTTAAGCACTGGCTTGGGAAGCCAGCGGCCCCGGTTTGGGTCCCACATATGAGGGCCAGTGACACTGCCCTCAAAAAAAAAAAAAAAAATAGTTCCCAATTTCTCCTAATTAAATCATTACTTCTTAGCTGACATAAATTTCTGTTTATGGCAAAAAACAAAACAAAACAAAACAAGAAGATAGCTAACACTAAATAAGGTTAAAAATTGTCCTGGAGGGCCGGCCGAGTGGCGCATTGGTTAAGCGCTGGTTTTGGGATGCCAGCGGCCCGGGTTCGGATCCCACATGAGGGCCAGTGACACTGCCCTCTACAGCTGGCAGCAGCTCCACCTGGAGCTGGGCTGTGCGAGCCCCGGTGATGGTGTGGGCTGCAGCCCCTGCTGCAGTGGGCTGCCATGGGCTGCGGTGAGTGGCCTGCAGCCAGCGTGAGCGGCTGGCAGCCAAGCGTGAGCTGCCAATAGCCGCGATGAGCGACATCCAGAGGCCAGCGACTGATCTGCCTCATCTGGGAAGAGCGCAGTGACGATACCAACAGTGAAGCAACATCCTCCACAACTAAACTGAAGAACAAGAAGACGGCAACTTGTCTGTTCCCCTTCCCCGATTCCCCAACGCTGTTCCCCTCCACCAATTCCCCAATAAAATCTTTAAAAAAAAAAAAAAAAAAAAAAATTGTCCTGGACTTAACAGTATCCTAACTTGAGAAATATTTGTCTTACCGGACCATTCTGCAGCGGTGAACTGTGAGTCTCCTGTAGGCATCATCTACATTTTTTATCTCTTTCTGACTCCAGAGTCTCTCACCAACAGCACTTGCTCGAGGCCTAAAATTTAAACCACATGCCTCAAAGCAGTATCAACTCTTGTTTTCTTAAATAAGTATCCAAATCACATGCTTCGGAAAATTTCTCATGCTTTCCTACTTGGATGGAGAAGGAAAATTAAGGCACCTTAATTCATTGTTATCACTTAAATTCCATACCATAGTCTTGGAGTGAGGTTAGTTGCATCCACGTATTCTCCCCACAGACAGGCTTCTCCACCAATGACAAGTTTTTTCTGTTCCTGAGAACCTACATGAAAGTCATTGAATTGATGGAAGTTAAGTAGGCCTGTATGCAGAGGCAATACTCATTTCTCCTATCTTGATCCTAGGGCACCATTTCCCTCCTGTAGTCAGCAGGACCTTGGGAGATGTTCCTGGTAGTGGCACAAAAAAAGGTGGCAAACTATTCCCACCCGAGCCTGTGTCTCAGCCAGTATTAAACATACCATTTTATACTGGTTTTATGCAAACTGATTTGGACACCAGATTTTCCCCCTGGTTGCCTATGAATAGTGTGCCAGGGAATACAAGTTGGAATACTGAAGACCACCGCTCCTATCTTTACTATCTATCTCTTGCTATCATAGTAATTATGACTTGACTCTCAGAACATGCTTTCTAGAGAAAGTTATTTCAATTCAGTTTTGAAACTTCTTTTAAACAGTAAAATCTTTTTTTCTCAAACGAAATTTTTATATGAAAGTCTGGTGTACAAAATTGGACAGAGTCGAACTGTTCTTAACAAAAGGGGTCTGAGAGCCTGGCGCTCCACCACTCACACTCCTTCTCACTACCTGTCCCCCACCCCCACCCCCTCCACTCCCTAAAGGAAGCCTGCTCCAAGGAGCTCTTAAGACCACCAGCCTGAAATCCACTGGCCTACGTTATTGTAGCCTTGCTTAGGTGTCTTACATGGGAGGGGCAGTTCAGAAGAGGAGATGCAAGGTTAACGCAGGCAGACATCATTAAAATGGAGAGGGTAACAAGACTCATCTGCGAAAATGGAGATAAAATTTAAGGGAATCTACTTTGGAAGTCCTTTTATTTAGGTAAGGATTGGTTTCTTTCACAGACTTTAAAATGATACTGAGGCCTTGAAGTAAACACAAAATCAAGGATCAAAACATAAAAGGGGAGGATAGTTAGTAGGTAATAGCTAGGTAAGGATTTCTCGTAGGGGAGAAAACCAAGGTAATGATGGTTGCTTCACTTACCACTAAAATTAAGAGGTTCCACTTTATAGTAATTTATCCAATCTTGTCCATAACTGATCCAATCTAAATACCAAGGAGCAGAAAGGATCACAGGGAAACCGGCTGCTGTGATTACAGTTTGTTCCTGAGTATACGATTCCCGTTTCCATACTTGAATTATAGTGCCTGGCTGAAGCTATTCAAGTTAAAAATTGAAATAAATAATATTAGGTCTAGCAAATACCGTAGATGAAATTAAAAGTCCAAGACTTGTAACTAGAAAAATAACTCTAAGATCTTTGAAAAACATACATCTTTCCCCTTCCTCCTCAGAGTTAGTGCCAAATGCTTCCTTATAGGGGCTCACAATGACAAGTTTCGTCAACCTTCAGGTTGGCTATTGCACTTTTGCCTGTTTCTGATGCTATACAGGTGTAAGGAACCAGGCTTTCTCCCACTTCTACCACATGCTGTTTTACTTACTTTGAAACTGTGAGGATATCACCAACCCTTTTGGAAAAGTCATACTAGTAGCTGGACTTGCAAATTCTCAGTTGTCCCAAAGGAAAATAAAGAATTCTGACTATGTTAGAGAGGTGCCATTTAAAATAAAAAGTTCATGTTGACAGTTTTATTTAAAGCAAAACTCCCTTAATAGCGATCAAGACTCATTTGTTCTTCTCTGTTCTGCAATTACCTGAAAAGGGGAACTTACTTTAAAGTACCTCAATGTGTGATTAATAATGAGATGGCGGGAGAAGAGGGTAGAGAGGAGGAAGGAGAAGGAAGTGCTACAAGAAACAAAACTACAAGAAGGAAGTGCTAAAAGAAACAAATGCCACTGACACTGGCCCCAGTCTACAGCTATTGCCTAACAAAAGTTTAAGTGGAAAGGGAAGCTCATTTCCCCACAGTGCTGGGGAATGCTTCATTAGGGTTCCTTCCATTCCGGATGTTAGAGTATTAAGCCCCTCGTGTTATTAGAACCAAATGTGGTCTTCATACTTCTCACCTCCACTTTGTCATCAAAGACCTCCTGCCAGACTATGGATCCCTTCTTTATGGTTGCAATAATATCCAAAAGCCTGCGATTGAAAAACATTACGAGTTATTTCAGATCACAAGCCTGACATTGTTTAAAGCATACATTTTCTACCGAGGACTGCAACATTGAGAGGTGCCTTTGAATATAGTACAGCTTTATAGCAGAACCAGCTAAAGTTGGGTGGTGACCCATGTGGTTCCCTTTTTCTAGCACATGTCTCAGAAAGGGGTTTAATAGTCATTTGCTGAGTGAAGAAGCTAAGCATGCTCCAAAGCTAGGAAGATGTGGTAACACATAGGGGCGTGTCCAAATGGCCATCTGCTAATCTCATGAGTTATCTTAGAATAAAAGAAACTACAATCTAGCCTGTAATGTCACCTAAATAACATTCAGCAGTTGCTGACAGTCCATCCACAAATATCTCCTGATATTTAGACAATGCCAGGTGCTCTGGAGGATAAAAAAATTAGAATGTAGGGCCGGCCGAGTGGCGCATTGGTTAAGCGCTGGTTTTGGGATGCCAGCGGCCCCGGTTCGGATCCCACATGAGGGCCAGTGACACTGCCCTCTACAGCTAACGACAGCTCCACCTGGAGCTGGGCTGTGCGAGCCCCGGTGATGGTGTGGGCTGCAGCCCCTGCTGCAGTGGGCTGCCATGGGCTGCAGTGAGTGGCCCACAGCCAGCGTGAGCGGCTGGCAGCCAAGCGTGGGCTGCCGATAGCCGCGGTGAGCGACATCCAGAGGCCGGCGACTGATCTGCCTCGTCCGGGAAGAGCGCAATGACGATACCAACAGTGAAGCAACATCCTCCGCAGCTAGGCTGAAGAACGAGGGGACAGCAACTTGTCTGTTCCCCTTCCCCGATTCCCCAACGCTGTTCCCCTCCACCAATTCCCCAATAAAATCTTTAAAAAAAAAAAAAAAAAAAAATTAGAATGTATCACACAAAAAGCCAAAAAGGAAAGGCTAGAATCAGGACTTGCTCACTGCAGGAGGCGGCAAACTACAGCATGTTTTTGGATGGCTCATAAGCTGAGAATGGGTTTTTGCATCTGTAAAGCGTTATTAAAAAAATAAAACAGAACCAGATGCGGCCCACAAAGCCTAGAATATTTACTGTCTGGCCCTTCACAGAAAAAGCTTGCTGATCCCTCATATAGAGCAGCGCCGTCCATGGAACTTTCTGCACCGATGGAGATGGTCTGTATCTTCCATTTTCCAGGATGGGGCCACCAACCTTGTCTGGCAGGTGAACACTGGAAACGTGGCTTGTGTGACTGAGGAACTGAATTCTTAATTCCCTCCAATTTTAATTTAAATACAAACAGCCACATGTGGTTATGCCCACCATACTGGACAGCACAGGTATAAAGTAAGAGAAATGCTTCTGGAGCCGACAAAAGGGAATGCATTACAGGGGCTGGATGGTGATGAAGTCTTCACAGGGTAGCCAGGGCTCTGAGCTGAGTTCTTAGAGCATGACTGCAATCCTGTATTTCAACAGTTATTGCAGAAAATTTCGTTACCATATTACTGATTTGAAGAAAATGGTGGATATTGCTTCCTTCTTTATGTATTTTCATCTGTACTTTGTACAACAAAGTATACAACATCTACACTTTGTCAAAGGGTGGAGAGAAAAACGAATAAAATACTATTAAATAATAGCTAAAACTTATACCAAAAGGCATTGATGAAATAAAAACACAAGTAGGGGAGGGCCTGCTGAGTGGCCCAGTTGGTAAAGAGCTCGCTGAAGAGAGTGAGCTGAGCTCTGAGCAACAGCAGTTCGATGCCCAGCCTGAGCTGAGCAGCAGCCAACAGGTGGCAGGATGGCTCAGCTAAAAAAAAAAAACACGCACAAGTAGGCTTTCAAGTAACTTACTTTTGAATATAGAGAGATTCTAGTTTTTTAAAATCACCGCCGAAGCCTTTCTGCTTCATGAAATTCTGGATATCTGGATTGGACTCCCTTTAAAAAACAAAGTGTTTAAAATTTCAATAATGCCCAGTCTATTTAAAGCAGCATATATCCCTAACATTATTTGTGCCAATTTAAAACTATTAAAGTTTGTAAAGTAAAAATATGCCTAAAAACTTAATTATGAGTTGTCTTAGTTTTCCATTGCAAATAATTTTTTCCAGAAACTGATTTCTTGTAAAAATGGATTTCCCTACCTCCTGCCTCTCCTCCTCCATCCAAGGCTATTTACAAAGAGGATTTTTATTTGAAAAATCGACCCCCACTTAATCATTGCCCTCTTTTACTAAAGCTATTCTCGTTCACTATAGTCTTTTTTTTTAATCTCCATTTTCTTCTGCATCATGATTTTCCTTCCTAAAAGCTTTTTCTTTCTCATGCCACCCAAATAAACATTCTACAAAACTCTACTGTCTCAGGATTTGTGTTGCCAAGTTAGAACTGTGCAGAGACATCAACCCAAATCTTCCCTTTTCATTTGGAGACCTCTAAACCTACTTCAAATACAATGGTTAAAAAAAAAATAAAATAAGGGTTTTAAAGAACTCATACCAACAATAAAATTCCACCTCATCTCCTCCTAAATGAATGAACCGATCTGGAAAGACCACACTAATTTCTTTGAAAAATGTGGACAGGAAGCTGTAAGTTGTATTCAGAATAGGGTTTATTGGTCCAAAAGTCCCAGACTGATGTTTATTGTAACATGGAGTCAGGAGGTCTTTCTGACCTGGAAGAAAGCATTAAAATACTTTAGAAAAGAATCTTTATCACAGAGACATGGCTTTGCATGTCATTGTATTATATTTTGTTGAAGCTGTAACAGACTTGATACAGAAAAAGATAAAACATGTTTACTAAGAGTTACGATGGTAGTTTCTTCCAAGTAAGATGAGAAAGAATTTTTTCCTGAATCCTGTCCCTGGGCCTCTTTGTTCCCCTTTCTGTCAGCCTGACATTTTATCCACTTCAGATATTACCTTGAATATTAATTCCCAAATCTTCAGCTCGCCCCAACCCTTTTTCTTAAGCTTCAATCCACATTTCAGATTCCCCACTGAACACAATTAGATATCCTAGCTGCACTTCAAATGCAATCTAACAAAAACCAAATTCTAAGCTCCTTCAGTAGCTTCCCCTGATTTTTGTATTGTGGTAAGGGTGCTACCATCCTCCTAGTCTGTCACTCTTGTCTCTCCTCCCGGAGCCAATTAAGTTGCCAGGTTCTACGGATTATATTTCCAAAATAATTCCCTCAGTTCTGTACTTTATTCTCCAGTTCTGCTATCACCATTGTGGTCTAGGACTTCAATCTCTTTCCCCTTCTAACCTGTCACTTTCCTATAAGTCTTCCTGAAGTGTGTGTGTCTCTGTCACGTCTCTTCTCCGTAACTTTCACTGGTTTCAGTGTGTCCCAATGAAGCCCACACTCCTCACCCGCCGTCCTCTGCATTGCACTTTTCCAGACTTATTTCTCAATATTCTCCATGTCTACCCTAATATTTATTGAACAATTATAAATGCTAGGTGTTGTGCTATGTGCTTTACATCCATTATTTAATCCTCCAAAAAATTGTGTGGTAGCTACTGCCAACATCCCCATTTTAGAGATGGGAGACTGAGGATAAGATGTTCTGTAACTTGCCCAAGGTCATTCAGTTTATAAACGGCAGAAGCAGGATTCAAACCCAGGCAGTCTGGCTCCAGTGCCTCCTACTCTGCTGCACTGGACTCCAACTGAGTGCCCTCTCCTCGTGCTGAAGAGATGTAGGATCTCAAATGTTCACTTTTTGAAACTCATAAAACTCACCTTTTCCCCAAGACTGTGTATGTCCAGGGGTATCAAATTCTGGTATGATTCGAATCCCTCGTAATCGGGCATATTCAATCACTGTACGGATAGCATTCGGTGTATAAACATGAGACAAAGAGTAGCTTCCCTGTAAATACCACATTGATTAAAATTAAAATGCACAAAATGGATTTGGTCCTGAAAACTGTTAACAGTTCTTTCTGCACGTTGATATCTCATAGCTGATTTTTCCAGTATCACATTGTATTCAATAGTCCCATGTGATGTTGAATGCCTTATTTATGTGTTTACTGTATTTTATCAGTAAGCTCTCAGCACACTTTGGGTTAATTCCCGATTTCCTGATAGAATTACCAGACTCTTGTTTCAGATCTTCTACCATCATCTGTTTCAACCTCACGTAACCATACAACAAAACAGAAATAAAATATCTGACTCCAAAGCCCTGAATTCATTGCCCTTGTCAGTTTTAGAATCAAAATCCACACATTATTACAAAGCATAGCTGTTGTCTTTCAAAGTCACTTTAATTACTGTCAGCTTTAAACATTTCCTCTGATAAGTGACCAGATTTTTTTAAGGTTACCTCAGTCCCTTTTTAGGTCACTTGAAAAATTACAACTCATTATTGGTTGTAACTAAAGATAAATGTCCATTAAAGGTGTTACTGTAGTATATTTCTCAAGGTATAAATATAGTACATAATTATATATTAATATTATATAAATATAAATGTTCAACTCCTAAAAGTAGTCTGGCCTCACCCCCTAAATTAAATTTGTATCTAATCAAGATTAGGTCTAACTACCAGGTTATAGTAAATACAGGGGACCAAAGAACATGTTATTTGATACTACAGGAATGCAATTAGCAAAACCCAGACTATGGAAACTATAGACAGATAGCTTAATTTCTTCAATAGAAACAACAAATTGTAAGAATAAATAAGAGAAGGGCAGGGGTGGGCACCAATAGCTCTAAAGAGAATTAACAGACATATGAACTGACCACAATGTATTAATATGTATGGACTTGTATCCCAATGCAATTTTTAGAAAAGGCCTCCGTGAAATGTGAATAGTGATTGGCTATCGGGATTTTTGTTACTGTTTTAGCTGCAATGTTTTGGGCTTCTTAAAATTTTAAACAGGCTTTTTTACAAACGAGATATGGTGTCTGGGATTTTACAAATGAGATATGATATCTGGGATTTGCCTCAAAATAATGGTGGGGGAATATAGGTGATAGAAGATTGGCCAGGTATTGACTATTGAGGCTGGGTGATGAGGACATGGGGATTCATTAAATTATTCTCCTCCTGTTTATGTTTAAAATTTTCCATAATAAAAAGTAAAGCAAACAGGGGCTGGCCTAGTGGCTCAGTTGGTTAAGAGCTCGCTCAAGAGTGCAAGCTGAGCTCAGAGCAACAGCAGTTCGATGCCCAGCCCGAGCTGAGCTGCCAACAGGTGGCAGGGTGGCTCAGCTAAAAAAAAAAAAAAAAAAAAAAGCAAACAAAAACAGGAGTGTTGCTGGCATTTCAGCCTATACTACATCATAACATTGGGGAAAGCTTTGGAACTGTGGCCAGAGGATGAAACCTTGAGTCCCGGCTGTGCTCCTTCCTAACTGCAGCTTTACACAAGGCATCCAGCTTCTCCGGGCGTCAGTCAGTGGCTTTGCATTTTAGGTGGACTAAAAGTAGATGATATTGAGGCTCACTCCCAGGTCCACTGTTCTATAATATAATCAACTGGAACACTCGGAGACTACAGTTATTTTCTAAGGAGCTCTCATTTCTAAAATTCCATACTTTATGTAATTTTTCAGAGAAAAAAAGCAATAGTCATTTATAGAACTCAAAATAATTGTTTAAAACAAATATACAGTCAGACATATCATAAATATAATCACTTAACCTTATATGAATCATGAATGCTTCAAGTCTCTTACATTTAATAAGTTCTTAAATTTTTATTTAAATAGCCCCTAGAGATTGTTCACATTTATAATAACATAATTATAGAAACAGAACAGTTTTATGGATCTAACATGCTATGCCACAACCTATTAAAAAACACTGAAAACCACAAATATCTAACTTTTGCACTTTAACTCTATCCATAAGAAGCATTTAAGCGGCCGACTGAGTGACTCGGTTAAGAGTTGGCTTAAAGTGCATGCTCTAAGCACAGGGGCCGCCGGTTCGATACCTACATGGGCCAGGGAACGCTGTGCCCTACTTGAGCTGTTGCTGAGCTGCCAACAGGTGGCAGGATGGCTCAGCTGGTGTAACAACAAGATTGCCTGTTCAATGATGGGCTATGCCCGCCCACAATTAAAGACTGAACTCATCACCTTGAGCTGAGCTGCTGCCTGGGTGGCTCAATGGATAGGGCCTGCGCTCTTAACTACAAGGCTGCTGGTTCGACTCCCACATGGGATGGTGGCTACACCCATCCGCAACTAAGATGGAACATAGCACCTTGAGCTTGGAGGCCACGAGCTGCCAATGGGAAGCCAGATGGCGACTGGTGCCCTCCACAACGAAGATTGAAGAACAACGATTTGGCTGGTCCCCTTCCCCAGTTCCCCAACACTGTTCCCCTCCCCCAATTCCCCAATAAAATCCTAAAAAACAAAACAAAAAAAAAGCAGCATTTAAGCTACAAACTTCTAATGAAACTAAGAAAAATTGTGGTAGACAGACTACAATAACATGAATTACTCACTTTATTGCTTAACTCCGGAAAAGTGATGCTCTGATAAGGGAAAGACTGGTCATCAACTATATGCCAGTGGAGAACATTAAACTTATTAAAAGCCATCGCATCCTGCAAGCAAACATGTTAACACATTATATACCACAGATAAAATACACAATCCAATTTACATCTTGACATTCAGGATTGTTACCAATGTGTCTGCTTCCTTGCAAAACATTTTTTTTTTCAACAAAGAATGGAAGTATGAATTCTTATACACTTTACATGGCATGTTACTTTTCAAAAAGCCTATGCATAATTTGTATTTATTCTAAACAGTGAGCTATAACTTTGTTCTGTGGGAAAAGAGCAAGCTTATAAATGCCCACTAAATATTTAGGGGTGGCCAAGAATGGAAAATAGTTCTTGGCTGCTATGACTACTGTATTTGGGAATGGAGCAGAGGAAAAATGGGGCATTCATTTAAGTACCAGTGCTTATAATTCCCACAATTCTGATATTTGAGTGCTAACCCTTCCTTAGAAATGAAAGAAATGTGGTACAAATGCCATATAATTCCATTCAAACTTCTCAGAAGGATTTTGGTAAAATTGACATGTTGATTTATGTATACTCTGGGTGAATTAACAATGTAATACTTAAAATATAAGCGGACTATTTTCGAAAGGTAAAAAATAATAAGGGGGTAGATTGCCCTATCAGATAATCAAAACTAAAAGCCTCCCTTCTTCTTTGTCAGGGCTGAAGGGATTTGAGGATGCATTTGGGAAATAACTCACATACAAAGGAATTGTGCAAAGAAATACATATATTAAGGATAATGGCAAGATTTTCATTGTGAGAGAAAGGAGTTCTTTAATAAAGACGAGGGGATAGCAAACTGTTTACATAAAAGGCCAGAGAGTAAATATTTTGGTTTTGTGAGCCACAAAGTTTCTATTACAACTGATCCTGCAGTTGTAGAGTGAGTCAGTATGTAAACAAACGGATGTAGCTATATTCCAGGAAAGCTTCATTTGCAAAAAAAAATAGGTGAAAAACTGGATTTGATCCTTGGGCTGTAGTTTGCCAACCTCTGATATAGATAGATACAGAAATAGGTAAAGATATATGTGGTATTCATCTAAATGTATACACACACACACACACACACACACACACACACACACACAAATTTTTATATATCTGTCTGCTTAGAGGGCCTAGAAGCAATGAGTACACCTACAGCCCAGATTCTGTTTTCAAAATATCATTTACTACTAAATGTTCCTTGGAGAAAAGTGATTCCAGGACTAGGGGAAAAAAAATTATAAGCCTGGAATATCATGTGCTAAAAAGTAAGAAAGTACTCAAAGATGGAAGGAGACATACCAAATGGATATAAGCGTTCCCACTGGCCAACACTGCGACATGTAAATAGGGATAGTAATGGATTACAACCCCCTCAAAAAATAGTAATCCCTGAGTTCAAACTGTTAAAAATAATGAATACTTAAAGAGAAGCTCTGTTTCACAGTAAAATGCCAACTAATAAATATATAAGGAATGATGGAATTTAGAAAATCACCATCTGGCAGCAGTTTTAGAAATAACTGAAGAGGGCAAGAAGAATCTGTGGATGCTAAAATTAGTGGATAAATGCTGATGAAGAACAGGAATTTTACTCTCAAAATATTGCCTCACAAGATACTTAATTACTTATTAATAAGTACAAAATATTTTTAATTAACTTTACAGCAGAGAAACCTGGCAGATGATATCTTAGCCAAGTATAAGAGTTAACATTACCAATGACAATAAATAATTATTATCATTAATAATTGATGCCACCTGACATGCACGGAGAACAGCATCACTGCTGTTTTAAGGTCTGCTAAAAATGCACAGCCTGAATCTAATCCTGTGAAAAATATACCAGCTGAAGTATATTCTACGAAGTATATTCTGCAAAGTAATGTACTCCTCAAAAATGTCATTGTCTGGAACAACAAGGAAAGATAAATCGTTCCAAATTGAAGATGACTAAAGAGACATGACAAATAAATGCGACACCTGATCCTGCATTGGATGCCGAACCTATAAAGGACATCATTGGAACAACCAATGAAATTTGAATGGGGTCTGTGGATTTTACATGGTAGTATTATGACAATTTCCTGATTTTTGATGGTTGTACTGTAGTTATGGAGATAGCGGGTGGGTTTTTTTTTGGAAATCCAAACAAATGTTAATCAGTATTGGGCATCTTATGTACAACTTGCATATGGTTTATGAAAAACATGTTTAAATAAAGAGAAGAAATAAGGCAAATATGATACAATTTTTAAATTGAGATGTCTAGGTAAACAGTATATGGGATTCCTTTGCACTCTTCTAACAACTTTTCAGTAAGTTTGAAATTACTTCAAAATAAAAAGGAAAAAAACTTAATTGATTAAACAAATGAAAACCATCTATACTGGCCCAAGAAGATAAACTGGTAAATAGGACAGGCTGAAAGTTCAGAAACTGACTTGTGTATTTATGGAATTTACTATTTGCTCTTCATGATATTGAAAGCAGTAGGGAAATTATAGATTGCTCAGAAATGATGTTGTGACTACAAGCTAACCAGTAGGGGGGGAAAAAAATGTAATCACCTACAATACACTAAGTAAATTCTAGCCAATCAAGAATTTAATAGGAAAAAATAAAAGAAAATTTGAGAAGTTATTTTCATATTGATACCCTTGTTTTGGAAGCCTTGCTTAGCATACCAAGGTCAAAAACAATAGAAGGCTAGATTGAAAGGTAATAGTCATAAATGAAAAGTTCTACCAGCATAAAAATAGTTTAAAAAACAAATTTAGAAAACTTCATGACTATATGGTGGATAAGTATATAATAAATACAAATAAAAAGTATCACAGACACAGCTACAAACAAATGTAATATTAAAGAGCTCTTAAAACAACAAGGAAGGAATTAATGTTCTAGAAGACAAAATGGGCATCGAAAATAAACTTGCAGTTTGGAATACAAAAAATACAAATAGCTAATAAGTAAAAGAGCTTTTACATTCACTAAAAATCAGAGAAGTGCAAATTAAAAAAACGAGAGACACTTTATCACCAGATTAGCAGAGAATGTGGCAAGGTGTGCCTTCCCAAGAGGCAGCCTGACAGCATGTACTAAAAGGGGAAATGTGCTAAGAGATAGAATGAATGCATCTTTAAGCCCCGAAATTCACTTCTAAGAATTATCTTCAGGAAATAATCCTGACAAGTGTATAAGAACGCTTACTTTGTAGTACTACTTGTGATAATAATAAATTAACCTCACTGTCCATCAGCAGGAGACTGGTTAAATATAATACATATCATGGTATATAAAATGGAATATTCAACTGTTTAAAAAGATGATATAAACCTTATATATTCTTTAATAGAAAGGTGTCCATAATAGTATTTTTAAAGATAGCACAACTGCAATGAAAAAGTCACATTATATGTTATATATTCATTTTTGCAAGTATAAAATGAGATAAATTGGACATAAAAATTTATGTTGATCTTTGGTAAATGAAATTATGGGTTTACTACCTATTTTATTAATATCTGTATTGTGTGAATTTTTTACACTTAACATTTTTTTCATAAAAATGACAATATGTTTTACATGTAAACATTCAGGGAATTGATATAAATGTAAAAAATATATATGTTTTATAATGGTGTGTTCGTAAATGATCAAGTGAAGGTGCAGAAAAACATGGGAGAACCCCCGCCACCCTCCCCACAAATTGGCAGTGATGGTGGGGGTGAACCAATAAAAAGTCCAGAGGAGGAAATGGTCAGTGTGCACCTCGCCCCCAGCTCGTACCACCCGAGATTCTATATCCCTTTGGAATAGTTCCCTAGATATAAAGCAGCTTGCAGACTTTCTATGCACTATAAAGAAAGTAAGTGGAGGTCACAAAATTAAAGGACACAAAGTAGAGGTACCTGACCACATATTCCTAACCAAAAGTCTAGACCCATGATTTGACAAATGGGCATACACACACAGGGCCAATGGCAGTATTAAAACCGTGTCTTTCTCTTCATCCTGGCTAAACTTGTTGAGCAACCCCCTTGTTTCCCTGTGATTCCGTGTGTGTCTCAGCTCAGGAAATATACTTCACAAGGAGGGAGGGAAGAAAGCCCAGTGCTTATACTTAGTACATGAAAAAAATCCCCCATTCCAGCCTGCATAATAGTATGACTACCAATGTAAAGTAACATAAAAGGATAGATACATCTTCAGAATAGACAGTAGACCATAATAAAATAATTACTTACCAGAGTTTTAAGGATACTCTTAACTGGCAGATAGTGTCTGGCTGTATCAATTAATATTCCTCTATGAGGAAACCTTGGGGAATCACTGATGGTGGATTCATTGATGGTGCACTATAAGACAAAACAAATTTGATTTATTTTTAGAAGTTTCTCTTGATTTGAGCTTACTGAAGATTACATCCATCTGTGTAAGTACTGGATAAAAGATTAATTTAGAACAACAAAAAAGTGAGATTTACATTTACCAGCTAAGATAAATATTTGGGGAGAAGAAACCTTCAGGAAGTAATAAATAGCTAAAAAGTTTACTTTTTTTTTTTTTTTTTGAGGGCAGTGTCACTGGCCCTCATGTGTGGGACCCGAACCAGGGCCGCTGGCTTCCCAAGCCGGTGCTTAACCACCGCGCCACTCGGCCGGCCCGAAAGTTTACATTTTTATTATAGTAATATGTCTATCCAACAATGTTAGTAATATATGAAAAACATACTTACAGCCCCATAAGGATCTTGATAAATTAACTGGCTAAAGGTCTCTAAACCTAGGGAAAGTAAAATTTATGATTTATTGCATAATTTATAAAATAACAAATTGAGATATTATAAGTTGTATTATCCAAACAGAACCATAACCAGGTAAGGCAAATAAAATTAAATATAGTGTTACACCTTTACTATTTTCTAAAATCAAAGCTCAATTTTCAAAAAATCCTTGTTGCTATAATAAAAATGCTTTACTTCATTGTACCCATACCCTGGGTTTCTTTGAATGATAAACAAAAAATAATAGTAATTCAATAAAACAAAATATCAGTTCCTAATAAATTGATAGCATTATGAATAAGAATTTTTATGATGAAATATAATAGGCACTTTAGAAAGTATCTAAACTTAAAGAGGGTACAATAGCTCAAAAAACCACCATGAAACTGTAAAGGTCCTAACTTACAACGTACAGTGTTTTCTTCAGAGCTACAAAAACTTTCTCCTGAATACTTTTACTCTAGTTGACTGTTCCCTTAATGCATTATATTACAAGCCAGTTTCTCTAACTGGCCTTGGGTTTACCAAAATTGATCAGTCTAGCTGACAATTATATAGCCAGGGAAAATTTTTAACTAAGAATAGTTCAAAGTCAGAAATGAGAGAGGAGACGTTAAAATTGATACTACAGAAATACAAAGAATCATGAACAATTATATGTCTATATGTCTATCAAAGACTACGTTGAATACTTATATGTCAACAAATTTGACTATTTAGAAGAAATGGATAAATTCCTAGAAACATATAACCTACTGAGACTGAGTTATGAAGAAATAGAAAATCTGAACAGACTGACTACTGGTAAGGAAATTGTATCAGTAATCAAAAAACCTTCCAACAAACAAAAGTCTAGGACCAGAAAGCTTCACTGGTGAATTCTACCAAACATTTAAAAAGAATTAATACTAATCATTCTCAAACTCTCCCACAAAACAGAAGAGGAGGAAACACTTCCAAACTGATTTTACAAGGCCAGCATTACTCTGCTACCAAAATCAGACAAGGACACACGAAAATTACAGGCCAACATCCCTAATGAACATAGGTGCAAAAATCCTCAACAAAATATTAGGACACCAAATTCAATAACACATTAAAAGAATCATACAACATGATCAAGTGGGACTTATGCCAGGGATGCAGGAATGGTTCAACATTCACAAATCAATGAGATACATCACATTAACAAAATGAAGGATAAAAATCATATGATCATCTCAGTAGATGCAGAAAAAGCATTTGACAAAATTCAACACCCATTTATGATAAAAACTGAACAAAGTGGGTATGGAGAGAACATACCTCAACATAATAATGGCCATTTATGACGAGCCAACACTAAATATACTGAATGGTGGAAAGCTAGAAGCTTTTCCTTTAGGGTCAGAAACAGGACAGAAATGCTCAATCTTGCCACTTGTTTCAACATAGTATTGGAAGTTTTAGTGAGAGCAATTAGGCAAGAAAAAAGAAATAAAAGGAATCCAAATCAGAAAGGAAGAAGTAAAACTATCACTATTTGCAGAATGACATAAATCTGTTCCATTTTTATACACTAATGATGAACTACCACAGACATTAAGAAAATAATCCTGTTTACAGTTGTCTTCAAAAAGAATAAAATACCTAGGAATAAATTTAACCAAGGAGGTGAAAGACCTCTACACTGAAAACTACAGGTACTGATGAAGAAAACACAATTAAATGGAAAGATAGTCGATGCTCATGGATTGGAAGGATTGACATTGTTAAAACATCCATACTACCCAAAGCCATCTACAGTCAGTGCAATCTCTACCAAAATTCCAGTTTGCATTTTTCATAGAAATAAAACAATCCTAAAATTTGTATGGAACCACAAAAGACCTTGACTAGCCAAAGCAATCTTGAGAAAGAACAAAGCTGCAGGCATCCCATGTTCTGATTTTACATTCTATTACAAAGCTATAGTCATCAAAACAGTTTGGTATCAGCCTAAAAACAGATGCATAGGTCAGTGGCACGGAATAGAGGGCTCAGAAAGAAACCCAAACATATATGGTCAATAATTTACAATAAAGGAGCCAAGAATATATAATGAGGAAAGGACAGTCTCTTCAATAAGTGTTGGGAAAACTGGGAAAACACATGCAAAACAACGACAGGACCACTAACAGCATACAACAGAGTTACTTCACAATGGATTGAAGACTTGAACTAAGACCTGCAACCATAAAACCCCTAGAAGAAAACTCAGGTGGTGAGCTCCTTAACAGTGGTCTTGGCGATGGCATTTTGGATTTGAAACCAAAAGCAAAGGCAATAAAAGCAAAAATAAACAAATGGCCCACATCAACTAAAAAGCTTCTGCACAGCAAAGGACATTGCGGGGGGTCAGAACAGGCCTCCCCAAGATGTGCCACTTCGATGTATGAATTATTTTGAACTGGAGACAATCAAGACCCTGCAGGCCCCAGAGAAACTTTTACCTCTCCCTTAAAGAATTTAAATTAGGGGCCTTGCCCATAACAAGAGTTTTCACTAGAAATAACTTCTTTGACCTATCTCTATGGCAGGGCAAACTACTAATTACTGAACATTGATTCTTATTCTGCAGTGACCTTCCTCTGAAGTGCCAAGACCCCTTACCTCATCCCTAGCTCCAAATGTCATATAACTCATTTTTCCTGTCTTTGAACCTCTTATGTATATGGGGTGTCATATTGTCTCATGTCTGTGGGATTCCATTGCATACATATGTAATTAAATTTGGTTATTTTCTCTTCTTAATTTATCCCATGTTGATTTAATTATTAGAACAGCTGAAAGAACTTAGGACGGTAGAGGAAATTTCTTCCTTCCCACACAAAACCATCAACAAAATGAAAAGACAACCTACTGACTGGGAGTAAATATTTGCAAATCATATGCAAAATATATAAAGAACTCATACAACTCAATGGCAGTGGCAAAAAATAGTGATTAAAAAATGGGCAGAGGATCTGAATAGACTTTTTTTATGAAAGACATAAAGATGGCCAATAGGTACATTAAAAGGTGCTCAACATTCACTAATCACCAGGGAAAGAAAATCAAAATCACAATGATATATCAACTCATCATACCTGTTAGAATGGCTATTATTAAAAAGAAAAGAAATAACAAGTGTTGGCGAGGATGTGGAGAAAAGGAAACCCTTCTGCACTCTCGGTAGAGATATAAATTAGTGCAGCCACTATGGAAAACAATATGGAGGTTCCTCAAAAAATTAAGAACAGAATTACCTTATGACCTAGCAATTCAACATCTCGGTATTTATGTGAAGAAAATGAAAATGCTAACTCAAGATACATGCACACACACACATGTCCATCAATGAATGAAAGGATAAAGACAATGTGGTACACGAATATTATTCAGCCACAAAAAAGAAAATCTTGCCATTTACTGCAGTTAATAATACTGTACTGCATATTTGAAATTTGCTAAGCGAGATCTTAATAGTTCTCATCATAGAAAAAAACATTTTTTGTAACTGTATGGTGATGACTGTGGTGATCATTTTGCAATATACGCAAATACAAAATCATTATGTTGTACACCTGAAACTAATATAATGTTATACGTCAACTATACCTCAAAAGAAAAAATTTAAAGAAAAAGATTAGATAGGAAATAGGAAAGAAAAAAAAAGTTCAGTCATTTTTGCTATGCCTTCCCCTCTCAAGTACAGGCCCATACAGGGATGAAGAACACTGGAATTTTCTGTTAAGTGGCCATATGCACAGTTGTCATTTAGAGCAGGTTCCTTTCAAAATCTAATGGTACACAGAAAATGAGGACCTCTTGGAGTAGAATGTAGTCACTGAACGTTCTCAGAAGTTCTGTATTTTGATGTGGATCAGGGCAAACATCAGTAAAGTTCTGTTTTCCCTAACAGACCGACCCCAGACAAGACAAGCAGATGAGACGAATAAAAGCTTAGAATCAAATGACATTACATATGAACGATATAGATGATAATGGTTGCAGTTACATATGTAGTAAATACCTATTGATACTTTCATGTTCTATTTTGAAATAAGATTATAATCATGGCATTTTTATTATGACTATAAAACATATAGCATACCAATGATCATTTCACGTAACGCTCAACCTGAGTCAAACCCAAAGCCACCTTTATGTTTAATTACTGTAACTTGGATTGGGTAGATCACATTAAAGAAAATCACTGCTCTTTTTGGAAGCCCTACTATTTGGAAGTCAGTACAACAACATTGTATCTACTTAGAAGAGGTAAAAGAAGCTTTAGAGTAGCAAAAGTAAATGTCCCAATGCCCAAGCTTTGAAGTTCAGATTCAGAAATTCACAGGAAAATCTTTTAAGGCGCCTCTCTGCCCACTGCCTCCACTCTAGAGTGTTCCAGCCACTCTTTATCTCGTCACATTCTTCCTGTAAACTTGGTTATGTTTCTGAATCTATAGGAATTTAAAATGCGGGACGGGGTCTCTCCCTTTCTCTGCCCTTGTGGTGTGTGCGGTTGACTGTTCCTTACCATGTCTTCTCATAAGACCCTCGAGACCAAGTGATTCCTGGCCAAGAAAGGAAAGCAGAGTCGCTCCCTTCCCAGCGGATTCAGATGAAAATTGGTAATAAAATCTGGTACGACTCCAAGAGGAGACACTGGAGAAGAACCAAGCTGGGTTTATAAGGACTCTCACATGAGATGGCACAGGTATTGATGCAGCGTCAAGATCCCTACAATCTTAGCATATCAAGCTGAAAACATCACCACTATATGGACAGCTGGACATGTTTTATTGGGAAAATGACTTTTCTCTTTGTATGCTACTGCAGTAGTAGGTTGGTTCAGTAATGAATGTGAGGCCTTTTGTTCTACCAAAAATAGATAGATAGATAGACGATAGATAGATAGATAGATAGATAGATAGATAGATAGATAGATAGATAGATAGATAGATAGATAGAGACAGATGTGCCAGTTACTGAAGGTAGCAAAAAGCAACAGTGAAACAAAATCCCCTGTTCAGAGCAGGTTGGGGCCATTCATTACTCTTAACATCACAGTCCCAAGAGCATCAGTGAATAACAGCACTGAATATAATAACCCTGGAGCATTTTTTTAATGCTCCTTTGAGCTTTTTTTTTTTTTTTTTTTTTTTTTGAGGGCAGTGTCACATATATGGTACCCTAACCGGGGCTTAACCACCGCGCCACTCGGCTGGCCCTCCTTTGAGCGTTTTTTAAAAGGTCAAATAATATTCCTGTGCTGTAAGTGATACACATTTAATGGAAATCATTTTGGAAATACCCAGCCCACCATTCTGTAAAACGTTTAAGGAAGCTGAGTTTTGCTGTGCTTGGTTTCCCCAAGCTGCAACTGAAAATATTTCTTTACTAGAAAACAATGAAACTACACAGGCCTTACCGCGTAATACTCCCCAAACTCGGTTGGCCTTGAGGAGAGCCACTGGTTCTTTCACAAGTAAAGTATCTGTATTGAAAAACAAGAAGTTTCTGTTTGTTAATCCCTCAGTGACACACAGTAAATTTTCTCAACATGTAACTAGTATTTCTGGCCCAAATTTTCCCCTGAGCTCCAGGCCTGTTTCTCTCACTGCCTCCTGTGCACCTTCACTGAGATGTCCCGTAGGTTCCTTAACTCACATGGTGCAAACTGAACTCGTCCCCCTTTCCTGCCCCACACTCCTCACCTGCCCATCTTCTGTCACCTCATCTTTCAGTCAGCACCACCCTCTAGCCTGTTGAGCTGTTCAAGTCAGGAACTTAGGTGTTCTCTCCATGATGCCCCATTTTCCCCTCCAGGAGATTATTCTCTCCAGCTGCCCCTCAGCAGAGGAGGGTCCTAGTTTAGCATATTTCTTATTTAAAAATTAAAACCTGTTAACAAATAAGCCTAGATGGATATTTTAAATTTATGATGAAAAGATATATGTAGTACAAACAATAAGCCAATGTCGGGCTTAATGAAAAAATGCTTGAAGATTTCGATCAATGTTAAGAACAAGATAAAGTTGATCACCAAAGACAAAGAGGTGGATGAAGCAGGACTTTGGAGAAGGTTGATGAGGCATGAAACGACAGGTTGCATGATTGGTGACAAGGCATTCTAAATATGGTTATGTAGGAGTGCACTGCACATAGGGGCACGTCGAAGAGAGTGTCCTTCATATGATAGACAGCAAAGATTTATGTATTTGATATTATAGTTTCCTGGAGATAGCAGGAAACTTGTTCCAACAAAATCAGGATATGACAATCTGCTGATGAAAGAGAACTGTCCTAAGGAAGAATGCCTTATTTTAATTTGCTCAAAGGAACTTCCTTTGTCCAACTCAGCAGTGTTTCTTGGTAAGCTCTCCATGTCTGTTCTTTGTAACTCTGCTTCTTTATTCTTAACTGATATATAATATTCTTTAGTGTGGGGATTGACAAGATACATTTACCCATTCTGTGGAGGAACATTTCGTTTTGCTTACAGTTCTTCACTGTTAACAAGCAAACTGCATGAACATCCTTAATATATGTAATTATTTCTCTACAGTAGAAAGCCCACTTCTGGTCCTGAGGGTACGCAATTTTTATTAGTAGATAACGCTGTGACACTGGTCACGTGTGTGTTAACGTCTGTTATCGTCATGATGAACTCATTTAAAACTTAAAACTAGTTTATCCTTCAACCAGAAAATTTCATAATCAGCTTGTCTCAAGAAGCTCCCTTTCGGAAGAGGGTTTGCAAAGCTGAAGGGAAGATAGGCTATAACTCTCCAGTCTAGCCTTTCTGGAATGCGTAATATGTCGTTTTATTGCCAACAGTCAGCAGATATTCCTTGACAATTTAATGACCATGTCTATTGCAATTCAGATTGCAAAACCTGATTCATATAGTGTCTAAGTGCTGACTGACAAATGAAATCACATGACTAATGTTGGCAGATTATCCTGTATCTCTTCGAAGAACAGCTATAGGATTAAAGAGAAATGAAGTTATTTTTCAAAAAGATGTGTTATGAAGAAATCTCATCTTATATACCAAGAGGATGAAGAAATGTACTTTACTGTCTGTGGGGGAGTGTAAGGACAGAAGAATCACTCTTTTCTCCAAGATACACAATAAATATTCTATTTTTACACCCAGCTCACCAGTCTACTTTCTCTGCAATAATCTTCTGTCACCCATATCCTCATATTGCGCCTCTTTGACCCCTTGGTATAATTCCACATTATTCCCAATCAGTACACCGTGTGAAAAGGCCTGCCCAATTGTTTATTCCTTCCAAAAGAATTTGGGAAAAGCCTTAAAGAAGAATTTCAGGCAGCTAAATGTTGATTATCTTATTAATCAAATGAAATAGTTTCCCCTGCCCTCAGAGTTCTGCATTATCTTTGTGTCAAATTAGATTATGAAAAGAGATCATGCATATAAACAAAGATTTGTCTTCAAAGTAAACTATTACCTAGATGTCCAAAAATAAGGAATTAGCCAAGTTAGCTATGGCACACAGAGTGCTAGAACATCATTCAGCCGTTAAACATGATGTCTATTTCACTAGAAAAATAGTTAGTGAAATACATCTTTCTAATGTGTTGTTATGTAAAAACAGCAAAATGCAAAACATATAGAATTAACCCATTTTCATGTCACTGTTTATCATATGTTTATATATATATAAAATAAACTCATTTCTCTTAAAAAAACCTCTGAAATAATAGTGGTTAACTGAATGCTGGAGCTATGAGTGATTTATTTCCTCCTCTTCACTTACTATACTTACAGTTTCTACAATAACTATGTATTGCTTTTATCATCAGGCTTTAATAGTAATTTGAAAAGTAGGAATTATAAACTCTCTGGCCAAGAACTCATCACAGTTCATGGCATGAGACTGCTTTTGGCACTTAAGTCTGTAACAAGTGCCTTTGAATGTGATACAGTCACATCACATAGGTACTCACAGGACTCGTCAGAAGAGATATTGGGGTAAGTGTCACACTCTGAGTCAAGGATGACTGAGACGAGAAGTTGCTTTAACTCTGGTTCAGTCCGAGATGTAGTGGAGGCAGGATGCCACTTGTAGAAACCAAAAATGTACTCATAATACCTGTGTGAGAAATCAATTCAAATTTTTAAACCATTGTGGCCAAGTTTTAAATACATATGTGGTAGTAGACACTGTGCTTGACCCCTCAAATCCATGCTACCCTAGATTAGTCCAACTAGGTAGAGGCTCTCACCCCAAACTATGCCTTAGAATCACCTAGGGAGCTTTTTTAAAATAGGGATGTCCAGACCTTCAGAATCAATCTCTGAGAGTGGGATCGAGGCATGGGAATTTACAGTAGAAGTTCCCTCCCCACTCCCGAGTGACTCATGAAGTCCTTGATAAGAACCAGTAAAGAAACCAATAATGGTAATCCAATCATTCTTGACTGTACAAGCCAGTTCTGACCAGTGATGGGATGGAGGGTGGGGGATGGGAAGTGTAGAAAGTATCCTAAATGAGCCACAAGAAAACTTTGTATGTGACACTTGGACCAGTTCCACCCACATTAAAGATGGCAGAGCACAAATGGAAGAATTCGGATTCCCTAATGGTCCTATTGAGCCATAGTCAACTAGCCCTAAAATCCTCCCTGCTTTTGGACTTTCTGATGTGTGAGATTAATAGATTTTCTTATTGCTTAAACCAGACTGAGTCAGGCTTCCTGTTACCTTCCAACAAGTGTATCCTAGCTAATATGTAAACCTCCCAAAATGTTGCCAGACCACAGAATTCTCACTAGGGTCTTGAAATTTTATCTTCTGCTGGTACCCAACTATCAGAGAAAGAAGATATTAAACACTTTAATACGCTGACAAAGATCATATAAGCTTCAAAGCAATTGTTTAAATAACATTGTATAGATTTTGATAAGCCAGAAGGCTGCTATTTATGTGTATGTTACTTATGTGTAAGAATACCTTGTGTTTTCCAGAGAAGGGGAGGTAGGGGAGTTCTGATGCACTTGGAAGTGTACAGAAGTTACCCAGGGAGGAGGTGCTGAGGGCCCTGCCCAGAGGAAAACCTCGACAGATTCAAAAGGAAATGAAGATCACTTAACTGCATACTTAAAAATGGTTAAGATGGTAATCTTATGTATTTTGCCACATTTAAAAAAAAAAATTTTTTTAAGGGTCATAAAAACTGCCGGCGACTTTGAGATTTGAGTTAGGTGTTGCTTGTCCCAAATAAGGAAAATCTTGGACCAGATGTTAAAATTCTAACGGCAGGCTCAAAGGGCTCTGAGGCAGTGGCGTCCAGCGTGCAGGTGTGTCTCTTTATGGTGCTCCTTATTGGACTTCACAGACACTGCACTTTTTGCAAATTGAAGGCAAGACTCCACCAGCATCAAGGTTCCGACTAACTTTATCGGGAGGATCGCTTTATTGCTCTAGTCTGGAACTGAACCCGCAACGTCTCTGAGGTAATCCTGTGTCTAGGTTAATTTAGCCTTTCAGGAACTGAGGGAGGGAAGCTAGTGATTAGAAAAAAAAAGTTAGTGACTAGCAAGTGATGGACCTTGTTTTAGAAGCCGAGGAGGCATCCATACACCAAACAACTCTCTGCCTGCAGTATGCATACTGTTTCAAAGCAGAGTTGTGAAAGAAGTTGGGCTTTTCAGAGATGGGGGTCCTGAGCAATCTGGGGCCTAGGCTATGTGTGCTCACGACTGCCCAAAGCTTTGAAATGTCCCCATCAACTCTAAACCTTTCCAACTTCACAGAGCTTTTACTTGGAAATAAATACTGCCCCTTCTGAGTTCCTAGAACGCTCACCCGAATGCTTTCATGTCTTAGCCACAAGGGCTGTTTTACAACCTGCTTCCTAACAATGTAGGGTATAATTAATAGCTGATTCACACACACAGGCATGAATTAATTAGGCAAACTCCAGATAATTATCTGCACTGACTCAAAATACCAAGCCTTGTTTTTAAACCATCTCACAGATGATTCAAGACCTGGTTATCTAACTGTTGTTAACTTATGTCACCCATGCTTGCCTGCCATACTAATATGGCTTCAGCATGTTACCAAGTCCTTATTTTACTAGTGATATGACACTGAAGGAAAAATCCAATTTTACAAAGCAAATAGGTTAAGTGTGTTTGTTTTTCAAAGATTTCCCAGCTGTGATCTTCCTCTAGATGACCTTCAGGTATTTTTTCCTGCTCAGGCAGCCAACAAACTTGTTTTTACTTCATTACCCGGACTCTGGCCATTCTGACCTGTTAGCAGGTTTAACACCAAAAGCGTATTAGGGCATGCATCGAAAATGAAGATAACAATATCCATTTAGTTATACAAAACTGAAAGAGAGAAGAAGCCATCTCTGCTCTCAGTGTTTCCTGTGGGGCCTCCTCAGGCTGAGCCTAAGCCCCAAAGCCTATCTGGGGCCAGCAGGTGTTATTAAGCTAGTTTTGCATTTTTCCATCATCTGTTTGGTGTCCTGCAGGTACAATTAAGCTACAATGCCCACTGGGAACAGACAAAACAGGGAGGAAAGAGGCTGTACAGCCAGGACCAAATTACAATCCTTCAGGGTACCAGTCACTTGCAGGACAGTCCCCCTTACACACAGGTCTCAGTGAGGGGACGCATGTGACAGTTGAAACTTCTCCCCGTGTGCAATCTGTCTTTAGTGTGGTGTGGTTTGCAAAGCTAGGCTGTGAGCTGCGTCCCCTTCACACAGTTCACCCGGACTGAGCTGCCGAAGAACAAGTCGGGAGAGCAAGCACATGACCAGTTAGTTGCATGAAATGCAGAACTGAGGTGTGTGGACCATATCTAAGTAATTAGATAAACATCGAACATTTTATATGGAACAGAGATTCTGGAAGGGAAAGGGAGTTTTAGGGAGTGCTCCAACCTAAGGGCTTTCTGCCATCTGAACTGTTACCAGATTTTTGAGGCGGGTGGTGAGACTGCCTGTAAGTGACAACTAACTGGGGAATCCCTGGTCTGGAGCTTGAAGCACTTTTCTTCCTCCTAGAACTCCCCGCAAATAAGCTGCCATTTCCCTCCCTCGTTCCCCTCCACCGCCTCCATTCTCCCCTCCCAGGCGAACAGGGCCACAGATCCTGAGCAACCTGCTCCTTCCACTCAGTATCCGGCACGCCATCCAGGATTCCTGAGCGCCCAGGATGCCCCTGAGGAGGTAGGAGGGGAAGGAGAAGAGCGTGGGTGCCATTCCGTGATTGGAGTCGGCTCTGCCATCTTCTAGACCTGTGACTGGTGCAGTCACTAACTGGCCGGAAGCCGGTTTCCCGGTCTGTGAAATGGGGATGAGAGCGCAAGCAGGGCTGGGTGGCGGTGCTAGGGGCGCTCAGGGGCGCCCCCGCCCCCATCGGGCCCGCGCCTGCGCAGCGTCCCCGGGGGGCCCCCTCCCCGCTCGGCCGCCGGGCCGCCGCACTCACCGCCGGAACGCTTCCTGCAGGAGGGAGCAGGAGGGGCCGGCCTTGGAAGAGGGGTCGTGGCTGAAGTAGAAGCTATCGGGGGAGAGGCGCAGCAGACGCGGGGACGTCTGCACCGAGAGCGGCATGGGCCACAGAGCCGGGCCCTGCACGGCGGAGACGCGGGGGCCCCGCGCCGCCAGCAGCGCCAGCGCCAGCAGCAGCCCCAGGGGCGGCCTCGGAAGCCGCAGCCCGCGCTGCTCCATGGCAGCTCCCACGGCTGCTTCCCGCCTCGGTCCGTCTGCCCGGCCCGGTGGGAGCTGCAGCACTGACTCCCCGGCCCAGCCCGCGGGGAGGAGGAAGCGCGGCGGGCGAGTCAGCTGACAGCGCGCCCCGCCTGCGCTCCGCCCCAGGCCGGTCGGCCCGGGGGCCCGCACCCCGCCCGCCTGCGCTCAGGCCCTCGCTCCTGCTCGCGGTGGCCTCAGGGAGACGCAGAGCTCCAGCCACCGGGCGCCCCAGACACCAGATAACTGAGCTGGCTATTACTTTTATTTGCTCCTGAATCTCGGCTTTGCTCGAACGGCGGTTCCGCTTTAATGAAAGGAGGCTCCCCCAGGGCAGAGGTTGGAACAGGTGGGAGGTTGAAAATTATGCAGAAGTTATTCCGTGAAAGAGTATATTGGCCGGGGGCGGGTAAAGGACCTCTTAAAACTTCAAAAGGACACCGTGGACCGAGTTAATAGGCAGATGATACAAAGAGGGACTATATTTGTAATGAGGGATTAATATTGTCAGTATGATTTTCAAAACACATGACTCGATTACAACATAGAATGAAATGTATCAAAGATTTTATTCAACTCACTAGTTAATTATTATAATTGTAAGTCTGGTTTAAAGGCAATTTAATAAGGCAATGTTAGAATAAGATGGTCAAAGAGCTTTAAAATTGGGCAGTGTCCTGCAGTGACTCAGCTCTATGTATCGGAGCCTGAAATAATTCTCTAGGGCTTTTGACTCCCCTCTCTGGGCATTTGGTTCCATATTCTGATTCCGCTTTCCTTTTTCATAAAAAGAAGTATGGATTTACAGCCGAGTAGATTTCTCTCCCTGCTTTTTACTTGTAGGGCTTTGGGGATGCAAAGACCTTTTTTCATTTGCTGCTATCACTATCCCTTTCAGTGTATCTGCTGATAAAATTCAGTATATTTACTAAAAAAAAAACAAAAAAAAAAAAACCAAAACTGTGGATTCTCTGTGCTTCTCACTGAGGTTCATTAGGCAAAAACTACACCTAACAATCTCTTCAAGGTATGCCCTTCTTTCTCTAACTTAGGTTTCGCTGAGGGATAACATCCTTAGAAACCTTTTGGTTGATTGAAAGGATCTGTCAGGCGCATCCTTATAATGTTTAGATGACCTGTCTCATTGACAGATACTCTGAGGCACCACAGTAGATCCTTCTGAGGCCTTAAGGGCTTTCATAATCACACCTTGGTTTCATGTTGAGACCATGTTTTCCTGATAGTGCCTGGACTTGATCTCTTTTCTCTTCTATGCAACATTCCTAGGCTTTTGCCTAGCTGTGTTCCCAGTTGGGAAACTCCAAGACTCCAATAAATCTTATTTATTTCTACCAAAGCCTCCAGACTCTTTTCGAGTTCGTTCAACAGCTGTAACTTTTTTTTTCTCCCAGATGGATAGCCAATCATCAAAATGCCATATATTGAATAAGCCATTCTTTCTTCACTGGTTTAAAACACATCCTATACTTTATTCTACATTTTCTTAAAGACATTTTTTTTATTTTTCAATTGCAGTTCGCATTGACTATTATGCTAGTTTCGGGTGGACAGCATAATGATTAGACATTTATGTATCTTATGAAGTGATCCCCTTGGTAAGTTTTGCACCCACCTGACACCATATATAGTTATTACAATATTATGACTATATTCCCTAAGCTGTACTTTACATCCCCATGACTATTTTGTAACTGTCAATTAGTATTTCTTAATCCCTTCCGCTTTTTTACCCAGACTCCCAATGCCCCCCTGAAATCTGACAACCATCAGTTTGTTCTCTGTATCTACAAGTTTGTTTCTGTTTTGTTTGTTTTGTTTTTTAGATTCCACATATAAATGATATCATATGGCATTTATCTTTCTCTGTCATACTAATTTCACTTAGCGTAATACTCTCTAGGTCCATCCATGTTGTCACAAATGGTAAATTTCATTCTTTTTAATGGCTGAATAATATTCCATTGTATATATGTACCACTTTTTAATCCATTCGTCTTTTTCTTTTTTTCTTTTTTTTTGAGGGCAGTGTCATTGGCCCTCATATGTGGGACCCAAACCGGGACCGCTGGTGTCCCAAGCCAGCTCTTAACCACTGCACCACTTGGCCAGCCCAATCCATTCCTCTTTTGATTAGAGTATTTAATCCATTTATATTTGAAGTAATTATTGATAGGTATGTAGTTATTGCCATTTTATTGTTTTCTGATTGTTTTGTAGCTCTTCTCTGTTCTTTTTTTATTCTCTCGCTCTTCTTTTGTATGTTGATGACTTTCTATAGTGTTGTGTTTGGATTCCTTTCTCTTTAGTTCTTGTATATCTCTTGTAGATTTTTGGTTTATGGTTGCCATGTGCTTCATATACGAAGCTATGCTTATAGCAGCCTGTTTCAAGTTGATGGTCACTTACTCGTAAGTTCAAACACATTCTAGAATCACTATGATTTTTATCCACCCCCTTCACACTTATGTTTCTGTCATTATTTTAACTCTTTTGTGTTAGTGTGTATTTGTGTATCCCTTAATTTACTGTTGTAATTATACATGATCGTTCTACTTTTGCCTTTTGACCTTTGTATTAGCTTTAGTGTTGGTTGATCCACTGCTTTTATTATGTTTGCCTTTGTCAGTGAGAATTTTTTTCTTTACAGTATTTTTTTACACACACGCATATAACACACACATACACACACACAGAGCAGGGGTGCCAAAAAATGTATGCAAGTAGACACTTTGATCCACGTTGCTCAAGCAGTAGTTCGCATAATCAGAAGTGTCTGGACACTGATGGTAACCACTTTGAGCACCTCTTGTTATTGCAGAAATCAAACGTGACTTGTATTCATCTTTTGTTATTGGTATATATTGAGTATTACAATTTTAATAGTTTTTTTTCTTTCTTAAAATGTATATATTATGGGCTGGCCGAGTGGCGCGGTGGTTGAGCGCTGGCTTGGGAGGCCAGCAGCCCCAATTCGGGTCCCACATGTGAGGGCCGGTGACACTGACCCCCACCCCCCAAAAAAAAGTATATATTATACATTTTTTTGGCACCCTCTGACAATTAGGTTTGCAAAATTGTTGCAACCATGTTGCTAACTTTTTTTGATATCAGAGGGATTATTCATTATGAATTTGTACCAACTGGACAAACAGTTAACCAAGTTGACTATTTGGAAGTGCTGAAAAGGCTGCATGAAAAACTTGCATGACCTGAACTTTTCGCCAACAATTCATGGCTCTTGCTTCACAACAATGCACCAGCTCACACGGCACTGTCTGTGAGGGAGTTTTAGCCAATAAACAAATAACTGTATTGGAACACCCTCCCTACTCACCTGATCTGGCCCCCAGTGACTTCTTTCTTTACCCAAAGATAAAGGAAATATTGAAAGGAAGACATTTGGAAGATATTCAAGACATCAAGTGTAATACGATGACAGCTCTGATGGTTATTCCAGAAAAAGAGTTCCAAAATTGCTTTGAAGGGTGAACTAGGTGCTGGTGTTGGTGCATAGCTTCCCAAGGGGAGTACCTCGAAGGTGACCATAGTGATATTCAGCAATAAGGTATGTGGCACGTTTTCTAGGATGAGTTCGCGAACTTAATTGTCAGACCTTGTGTGTGTGTATATTATTATTAAAGAAGTTCATTTAACATTTCTTGTAATATTGGTTTGGTGGTGATGAACTTCAGCTTTTTACTGTCTGGGAATCTAAATTTTCATAAAGATGTGTAATTCTGGGGCTCTTTATTCTGTTTTGTTGGTCCACATATATTTTCCTGGGCCAATGGCTATGCTGTCAATGTTATACTGTTTAAACAATTATAATTTTTAATTACACTTTGGTATCTTGAAAGGCATACGCACATTGCTCTTATTTCTAACATTTCTTGCCATTTTAAATAATGTTTCCTTCTAATATAAACTTTGATTGCCAAGGTCCCCAAAAATTGTTGGGTATTATTAGAATGGCACTGACTTTTTAGATCAATTTGGAGAGAACTGATATCTTTGTGATATTGAGTCTTCCTCCTTAGAAATGCTTCCTCTTAATTTATAAAGTGTTGTTTTTTTTAAGATTTTATTGGGGAATTGGGGGAGGGGAACAGACAAGTTGCTGTCCTTTTGTTCTTCAGTCTAGTTTTGGAGGACATTGCTTCACTGGCCCATGTTGGTATTGTCATTGCGCTCTTCCTGGGTGAGGCAGATCGGTCACCGGCCTCTGGACGGCTGCTCACAGCGGCTCTTGGCAGCTCACACTGGCTGCCAACCACTCATGCTGGCTGCCGGCCACTCACTGTAGCCTATAGCAGCCCACTGCAGCAGGGGCTGCGGCTATGCCATCCCGGGGACTCACAGCAGCCCACCTCCAGGTGGAGCTGTCGTTCACCATCTTAGCTGTAGAGGGCAGTGTCACTGGCCCTCATATGTGGGATCTGAACCGGGGCCGCTGGGTCCCAAGCCAGCTCTTAACCAATGTGCCACTTGGCCGGCCCTATGAAGTGTTTTTGCTTGTCACCAAAGTCTCATAGTGTACATGAGGCATTCTCATTTCTTGTTAGGCATGTTCCTAGGCCTTTCATTATTTTGTTGCTGGTGTTACTAGAACTTCTCCTCTTGTTTCCCCCCAGAAATCATTAAAGAATGAAGAAAAACTTTAGGTATTGGCCTGGAAAGATCTTTCCACTAGCGGCTTATACCACCAGCCTTACCCCTCCACTTCAATCAGTGTGGAAACACAGCTGCCAAAGACTTATTTCTGAAACATAAACTAGGGCATGCCACTTCCTTACTGAAAACATTTCAATGGCTTGTCTCCCATTGTCCCTGGAATAAAATACAAGTGACGTGATCCACACAGTGTGGCAGAGTCTGGTATCTGCCAGTTCCTCTGATCACATCACTTGGCTCATGATTGCCCAGCCCCAGGCACCTGGACCTTCAGTAACTTGAACACTGAGCTTTCTCTTCCTTCACGCCTGACCTGAGGTACTAGCAAAATGGGGAAGCAAAAGAGAACTAGTCTAGCCTATTGCTGCCCTAAGCTGAGCAGATTTTCATCTATCAACTGACAAAGATGTTTTTCTTGACCAAACTTTAGTCAGAATCCTTGGAGTCCTCTTCTTGACTACCATAGCCCAGTGTTAGCAAGAATCCTGTAAGTCAGTTTATGGAGAATCCCACCCACACCCCCTTTGATACCTGGTCACCTGGCCTCCTTCAACAAGAATTGTATCAGGTCGGTGTAGCTAGAGTCTCCCTGACTCTTGATGTTTCCTCTTAGTAGTTTTCCACCCATTGACACCCTATCCCCACTCTGCTTCTTGGCTAGAAATCCCCAGCTGTCTCAGCTGTATTCGGAGGGAGTTGAGCCCAATCTCTTTTCTCTGTTGTAGTCTTGACATTTATTGCAATAGTCCTGGGTAAAGTTTTCCTTACCATCTTAACAACTGTCAGGATATTTTTTTCTTTAACACGACTTATTTAGACAATATTTGTGGATCAGTTAGCCATGGGCAGAGAGGGGCATTTAGGAAATTTATCATATTTCCAGCTCAAGCTTGTGGATAGACCATTTATCAGTCATTTGAGGCTTAGTTATAGGGAACAGAATCCACTCTAGCTAGTTTTATCAGAAATGAATTAACTATAGGGTATCAAGTGGCTCATAGAATCTTGTAAGAGCCAAAGAACTTGATTTGGCTGATATTCCTTGAGCTCCTGCTCTTTTCATGACCAGGAAGCCATATGCTGGATGGAGAAGCCCTACTGATAGCTTCTAACTCTAGAATCAAACCAGTTCAGCTCCAGTCCACGCCAACAAAAGGGATACCTCATCCCTTATCTCTTGTCACCACATAATTCACTTCTGAATTCAACTCTCAAGTAACTACATGGAATAAACTGAAAAAGATGCAATCACAGCAGCAAGAGAGTCTGGGAAACGCAGTTTCCAGTATCTGTTACTACAGGGACATCCACTAGAAGGAAGTTGAAATGGGTGAATGCTGAGTCAGTGAATTCAGGGTCCTCATAGACAGTGATACAATTATTGAGATGGGTAGACGGGCAGTCTAGGGCCAAGGCAGACTGGTGGGCAGAGCAGCCTAACTCCAAGAGGCATAAACAACCTGTGACGGGGAGGGAGTTCCTGATATTGGATGTGGCTCTTCCCTCTGACTACGTTTTTTCTGCTCTCACGACATATCCATAAATAATCCTGAAATATTTGTGATTCTGTCACTGCCATCATGAAAACTGAGATGAGCTCCATTTGACATAGGAGTGCTAAACTGGGCTTTCGCAGAATGACAGGAAGGTTCGGAGTTAAATATGCTTGGGCAACAGGCAAACAGTTTCCTGGTTTGCTGATAAGTCATAAAAACAACTCTGAACGCCCTCGTCTATTAAACAGTGCCACCTGGTGGGAATCCATGCTCATGTCCTTTCTCTCTCTCTCTCTCTCTCTCTCTCTCTCTCTCTCTCTCTCTCTCTCCCCCCCTCCTCCCCCCACCCCTGCCAACTCTCCACCTGCACCATCTTCTATTGATGAATAATATTTACTTAATTTGGCTATTCATTTAATCTGTTAATGTAGACCAAACACCAAGATGCTAAAAAATAAAATAAAATAAAAAAAAATCCAAATCCATCTGGAAACATTTTGGTGACCAAAGGCTGCTGTGATGCCACAAAATGCAAAGATCCACAAGAAGCTAAACTTCTAAGTCTTGTAAAACCAGAGTCTCTATGTTGGGGGCAAAGGTCCTGTTGGTGACTGCATGCCTCCTACCTGTCCTAAAAGTGTCCCTTCTTTACCCTCCTCCTGCCTTCCACAATTGGTCTTGGAATGTGAGATGTCATGTTGATAGAGGAATCTGAACTGTGAAGGGACTGGGAAATGTAATGGAAAAGGGACTGGATTTGAGGAATGTAAATGAACCAGGGAGTATGAAAGGACATGTGCCTGGTGAGAAGAAATGGCGCTAGCTGCCCAGCTCAGGGTTTACTAGGAGGGTACTGCTGCCCGGCCTGCATGTCAACCTGCCCTGCCCTCCTGCGTCAAGAAGTCTAGAGAGAGTTGGGGGAGTCTGCCTTCTCGGGAGAGCAGAGTTCTTGGGGGTTAGAGACTGGCATTTGGTTCCATTCCCTGCCAGAGGCAGTCAGTCTGGTCTGTCCCTTCAGAGCTTAGGAAGCCCCAGGAGAATTGCCCACAACATGTGAGGCTGACTGTGGGGCACTTTGCACTGGGCCCTGCAAGCAGCTAGCACTTGTGTAAGTGCTCTGGGTAGTGTTGACATGAAGACCCGTGAGGTGTGGTGTGGTTTGTGAAGGACCAGACAGCTCAGCCAGATGCCCCAGAGGGTGCTGAACAGCAACTGCTTCCTTTTGGTGAAGATGTGTTGATTAAACGACGGAGCCGTGAGCTGACCCACCTGAGCAAGGGGGCATGCACCCTACATGGCCTGCAGGTATATCACAGGCAGGGGTATGAGGGGAGACATGGAGACAGTTCATCATGGAATGGGCAAGAGTGGGTTGTGAAGGAAGCTACGGCCTGAGCGCAAACGCCGCTTCCCAGTGCCCTGGGAGATCAGACAGGGACCCCCGTGGGAACAAACCACACAGACTCCATCTGCCCTGGGTCCCAGTGTGAGCAGAGCAGTAGAAATAACCGACAGCAAAGGAGGGGCTACTTCCTGGTTTTACCAAGGTGCCGGACAGACTCCACATGAGCAAGGAAATGCTTTCCTAGTATCTCTCAAGGAAGCTTCCAGCTAGACTCAGAACCAGGAAGCAGCTCAGACACCACTAGGTCCAGGGGTTCTCAACTTCGGAACGCATCAGGCTCACCACGGGAGCTTAGGAAACTCCAGCCCAGATTTATTAAATAAGAATCAGCAGGTGTAAGATGAGGGTGATTTTTTTTTTACAACTGTATTGAGTATAATTGACATGCAGTCTACATACGAGTGTATTTAAAGTGTACAGTTTGGTAAGTTTTAGGTATGCAACAGCGGAACAATCACCACAATCAAGATAAGGGACATTTCCATCACCCCCAAATGTTTCTTTGGGCCTTTTTGCATCCCTTCCTCCTGCCCCTGCCCTCTCTATCCCCATACCACCCCCACCTCACCTCCCGTCCAGACAACTGCTGCTTGGCTTTCTGTCTGTCACCATAGATTACTTTGCATTTACTAGAATTGTATAGAAATGGAATCAGATGTTCTCTTCTTTGGTTGTTTCTGTTTTGTTTTTTACTTAGCATAATTATTTTGGGATTCACACGCAGCGTTTATCAATAGTTCATTCTTATTTATTGCTGACTAGCACCATTGTATGGGTATACCACAATTACTTTATCCATTTACCATTTGGTGACACTTGGTTGCTCCCAGAACTCCAGGGGTGAAGTTACTTCTGGGTAGGATGAAGGAGGAGGCACTTATTTCTACTGGCCCTGGAGCACCTCACGGGCGATGTTCTCATGGCAGTCAGCCCTTCTTCAAGTTGGTACTTTATCATCAGTGTTTCTGTACTGCCCTAGCCCTGTAGATCCCTTCTAGCTCTGCACGGGGTAAGTTCCTGTGACCTGGGGCTCCAGCCCATCACACCCGGTATCCTTTTCTTCTTTTCCTCAGCCCCTTGTTCATTTGCCCCAGTCCCCAGACAAAGTGAGATAGCTGCTTTTCATCATTTTATGACGCCTTGAGCTTTTTCTTTGCCTTATTTATGTTCTGACCACACTGTCTGTCCTGAAAATCCTTCCCTTTCTTCCCTACCAGCCTCCCTGGCACCCTCCATCCCCCAACCCTGCTTATCAGCATTCTCCAGTCAGTATGGTGCTGGTCTCAGAAGAGGGCAACAGATCAATGGCACAGAATTGATAGCCTTGATACAGACCCTATTAGACATAAGAATTTAATATATGCTGGAGGAGGCATCACAGATTAGGGCAGAAGAGAAGGATAGTCAATAAATGGCATAGGAACAATTGATGGGCTCCCTGTGGGGAAAATCAATTTAGATAATTATCTCAGCCCTCTGAATATTAATTCCAGATTTATTGATGAGGTAAGTTTTTCAAAACCTAGAAAAAATCAAAAGTGAATATTCATTAAATCTTTACAGATGGAGGATTGTCTCCCTCTTCATTTAGATTTGGGTGTAGCTCATACAAGAAAAAACCATCAGTAGTTTTGAAAACTCTATTAAACTTTTGCATGTCAAAAAAAGTAACCCAAATTAAAATGCACTCCTTGAACGTCAAAAAATACTGTGACAAATATAGCTAGCAATGGCATAATATATTCACTACATAAAGTGCTCACACAGATCAATAAACATTTTATAGAAAAACTGCCAGAGGACATGTCCAAATAAGGAAATGCAGTCGGTTAGTGAACATATGGACAAATGTTCAACCCTGTTCTCTGCACTCAGATATGTGTACAATTAAAAAAGAATGAGATGTGATCCTTTGCAGATTAAATTATTCAAGAGTAAAAACAATGTGAACACTGTAGTTACCTATGTTTGATCACAACTTGCAGGAGGTTTCTGGAGGCTGAGAAGCTGTCACATTAAAAGCCCTGCTATATAGCAGATGCTTTACATACAGTATCTCAAACCCTATGACAACCATGCAAGGTATGTAGGATTGGTCTTATTTTACAGATGAGGAAAGTGAGGCTCAGAGAGGCACTGCTAGAAAATTGGGGAGCCAGGACTTGAACTCCTCTTGGCCTAACTCCCTACTCTGTTCTCAACCCACCAGAGCAGGCTGCCTCCCTGAAATTCTCTTACCTGGCAAAGAAGAAGGCAGCCTCTGCCATAGGGCCTGAATTTGGAAGAACCACTCGTCCCTTCTCTTCCCCTCCCCAACCCCCTAATCCAGAAGAAAGATGACCAAGAAGTTAGAAGGAAACAGAATTAGGACTGAGAACAAAAAAGCACAATTTGAAATCAAAGGACAAAGTGTGCAGAGAAAAACAAAACAAAACTAGCTGCAAAGAGGCACACTGCTGCAGCCCCCCACCCCCACCCCCCACCAGGTAACTAACTGTCCCGGGTCTCCATCAGGTCACCCTGCCTGGGCTGGGTCCAGCCTGCAAACAGATCACATCAAGGCATTTTAGGAGTAGGTATCACAGAGCCAGGCTCCATCCCTTTGTGGGGCAACAAGGCAGGTTGTCTGTCCCCTGAGAGCCTTTGTCCCTTTGTCCCTACCCAATCCTCCCCTCGTTGACAGTGGATATCCTATAACCTGTGATCATTTACTTGAATATTACCCAGTATAAACAGTGTGATGTGTGTAGGAAAAGTTAGTATTTGAGGACCCCTAGTGAGGAATCCACACTTCAGGGATGATTCGCGAGCCTCTGAAGTACGCCCATCAAGATACACTCCCAAGCTGTGGATCTGAATATTGTTTTTGAAATAAACCTAACAACAGAGGGTCGGCTGACTAGCATAAGGAATGAGCAAATGGTTTCCCGCTGGTGAAATGCAGAGTTGAAATCTGTGGCTGATAGAAAGACCTTACAAGCCCTGCTGCCATCACCCAGGCAAGCGTGAGAATCCCCAGCCAGCCCAAAGCCTTGGGAGCAGCACTTGACCCTTGGATGGTCACTTGACCTGTGTTCTTCCTCATCCCCATGGCCTCTGTTTCCTGACCCAACCAGGAAGTTGGCTAATCCTACTGCAGAAATATTGTTCCTCTTTGGAGTGAAACTCTCAAGCAAAGAGCTAGTTAGCATGCCCGAAGAGAGAGAGGGGACCTTGCCCAGCTCTAAGAATGGATGATCATCTTTAGACCTGCTTGTTAATGAACACTGGCACTTGAGCAGCCTGTGGTCCCAGACTCCCTTTCATTGTCATAAACAACCTGCTAGCAAGGGCATCAGGGAGAGGATGTACAGACCCCACTGTCTCTCCTGCCAAAAGCTACCATCATTTACAAGAAGAACAAAAACTACAACACATTAATTATACAACACTTGTCGTGGACACGTTGGCTTAGGTCAGTTTGCAAGGTGGTCCTTTTAGCCTGAGAGCACATCTCCATGATGCCCCAAGATATTTTTCCTACATCTGTGTGTGAAGCAAAGACAGAGATGCTAATTTCAGAGAAGCAGAATTAAAGATTCCACTCCCTCCTCAAATCCCTACTTTGATTGACAGGTGGAGAGAATTGACCACAGCAAGGTGCCTTCTAATTAACTGCAATGAGTATGGCTGCCAGAGCCAGCTACCCTCATGCCCCAGGCTAGCTCTGCAGGCTCTGATTGTGTGTGTGTGTGCGTGTGTGCGTGTGTGCGTGCGTGTGTGTGTGTGTGTGTGCGTGTGTGTGTGTGTGTGTGTGTGTGTGTGTGTGTGTGTGGTGGGCAGGCCTTGTTGGGGAAGGGGTGGGGGAAGTGACACCTACTCCTGCTGAACCGGATCTTGTTGTCTTTATAAGGACAAGACTTCCAACTGGTCCAAGTGAGACTTTTGCTTCATGTAGACAATGAGAACCAGGCCTCCAATCACAGCCAACCTGGGCCATTTTCAATGTCACTACCAACTTGACCTACTATTATGGAAATTGCTTCAATTACATGCATAACATTTGCATGTGAAATGAGTACAAAGTGCTTGCCTAAGAGGCAATTTTTGCAAATGAAGCTGGGGTTACTAAAATTGGATATTTTGTTCTTTGTGGGGATTATTTGTGACCCCAGTGAGATGACAGCTCCCCTCAAGCAGTGCCTTGTGGCCTGTCATAAATTAACTTGTCCCTCAAATGCTTCCTATGGCTTGCAGACGAGCCCCTTGAAATAACTGGGCTTCAATCACCAGTTTCAACAATTCTCCTGTCTCCAAGTAATAAAACATCTGGAAAATTGGGCTAAATGGATAAAACAGTTCTCTGTAATAAGTATCTGGCATCCTTACAACTCTGTATAATGCATTTTTTTTTATGACCAGATGTGGTACTTCTGTGTTATGAAGAACAGAGGCATGTTTTGTCATGCTTTTTATTGCATTTAAAATGCGAAGTATATTTTCATAGCTCCCAGGAGAATGCTATCCCATTGATTGGGAATTGTTGATGTGTTGGTTTACATACTTGAAAAGTAAGTGAGCCTCTCAGAAGATTGCAGATATAATTTAAACAGTCATTAAACTGGACACTCACAGGGAAGTGGCTTAGAAAAAAGAATTCAATCTATAAATTTTTCCTTCTCTCCAAGTGGGTTTGTTCCACAGAGTCTTTGATCTTGCAGTTGTTTATGTTCTTATATGTCTTCAGTAAAATTTACGGCTTTGTGAAGAACTGATTTCATCAAACTTTCTATTCACTTCTTCCCAGTTTCTCATTAAGAAAGCTTAGATGGTAACTCACCTGTGTAGTGTCTATTTTATAGTCCTTTGTGGTTTCAACAGGATGCTTTTAACATGCGTGTGGGGGGGAGGGGAACAGAGATACCTCGAACATGGTTCACTGAGCTGTTCCACAAATCTCCCGGAATACAACACTACCTAAAACACACACACACACACACACACACACACACACACACACACACACTTTTAAGAAAGTTTGGAAAACACAGAAAAGTGCAAAAAACTATCTAACTTCCTGTTATTACTACTTATATGTACTGTTCATTTTATAAAATCACAACCATGCTGTATACACTGTTTTGTCACAAGCATTTTTCCTTATATTAATATATTAAATATTCCTCTAAAATATAAATCTTGATGGATAGACCATTTTTACTGAACTAGTTTACTTTGGGATATTTAAAATTTTCAGAGATGTCCACTACTATAGTCAATGACAAATATCTTTATGTCAAAATCTTTTTATAGGTCTCTGATCCTTTCCTAGACGTAGAATTACTAGATCAAAGCATATGAGCTTTTGTTTTTAGGACTTTGTTTTAATACACACTGCCCCAAGAGTTCTTCAGAAAGGGTGTAATGATGTGTGTCGTACACTCTGACTATGAGAATGGCGGCATCCCGGTTCCATGCACTCGGGGTCCTCTCTTTAGTAACAGTTCCGTAATAATGAAGTGCATCCTCTGCCTGCTGTTTAAGCTGCTGGTGTTTCTCTAGTTTGATAGTTGCCTTTTAACTTGGATGATGAGCTGGAAAATTTTGTTTGTTTTGCCAAGTTTTCTTCCATCCATCCCCACCCTCCAACCCCTTGTTTAGAAGTCTTAAACTCCCTTTCTCTCAGTCTTTTCCTTTATGGGAGTCCTCTTTGGCTTTTAAGTTTTTCCCAGCTTGAAATCAGATTCTAAATGTAGGCTTTTCTTAAATTTGTGTTGTTATAGTTTATTAATAGTTTTGTTTTTATATTTAACATAAATCTATCCAGAATTGATTTTTGACATATTACCTGAAGTGGGGAATCTAAGTTACTCTTTTCCAAATGGTTAACAGATTGTGTCAGCACCATTTATTCAATATTCCATTGTAAAATAATCCATCTTTTAAAAATTAAAAGCAGAGGTTGTGTTATTTGTCTGTTTAGGTCTTCCTTAAATGTGTTTACTCTCACAGATAATTCAGTAATACTTGTTTTTCCTTAGCAAATCTCTCCTGCCTGGTACAGGATTTATCTCTTTCTTTTTTTTTAAACTTTATTGGGGAACAGTGTGTTTTTCCAGGACCCATCCGCTCCAAGTCGAGCCGTTGTCTTCAATCTAGTTGTGGAGGGCGCAGCTCACTGGCCCATGCGGGAATGGAACCGGCAACCTTGGTGTTATGAGCCTGAGCTCTAACCACCTGAGCCAACCAGCCGCCTGGATTTATTTCTTCTCACTGATTGCCAACCACAACTTTGCCTGCGTTTGAAACCCTTGACTCCCAATAGTTCTCTTCAGAAATGAATTCTCTGTTTTGCTCCTACCTTGACCATTATATTTCAATGCAATGTATTTCTGTGGTGTAAGCATCAAAGATCAAGCCTAAGAGAAGTCAGACAGCACACAATTAGAAACAAGTCATCTTTCTAGTTGGACAATCAATTCTAGCTCTGCAACAGGTGCCTATATGATTTTCTGAGCCTCTGTTTTCTCAGTTGTAAATTGGAAGACAAGCTGTGAGCTTGAACTGTGTGCTTTAAAAAGTACTTAATTTGTTATATATTGCAGGTAGGACTGAAGAGTTAAAAAAAAAAAAAAAGGCAGTGGTAGGGAGGGACAATTACTCCAGTAGGCCTCCAAAAGCCAGTGCTAGAGACCTCAGTCACCTTACTAACTGTGTCGCCTTGGGGAAATGGTTTAACTTCTGCTAGTTTTTTTCCCCTTGTCAGTAAAATGAAGTTTGTTTTTGATCTAGGACCAAATCTTCCACAAAAGATGAAATATAACTAGTTAATAAATTTCTAGAAAGATTTCTAATCAAAGATATGTAAATTAATATAATAAGATATGATTTTTTTACTGATAAATATTTTTTTTAACTCCCACTCAGTGCTATGAGGGTGTGATTAAACGGACACTTTGTAGTCGTAGATTGGTGTAGTGTAGATTTGTAGTGTAGATTGGTACTTCCTGTTGAGAAGTAATTTTGCAATCAGGCACCTGAAAATATTCATTCCTTTTGAACCAGTAGTTTCATCTCTAGTAATTTAACTTTAAACAATTCACCTTGGATATAGAAAAAGAACCTAGAGATGTTCACTGGAGAGTGATTAATAAGAGGAAAATCTCAACACTGGGGAGAATCATTAGCTTCGTAGATTTCATAATGACATAATTCATTTAGATTTTTTGTTTTTAAGATTTTATTGGGGAGTTGGGGGAGGGAACAACATTGGGGAATCGGGGAAGGGGAACAGACAAGTTGCTGTCCTTTTGTTCTTCAGTCTAGTTGTGAAGGACGTTGCTTCACTGGCCCATGTTGGTATCATCATTGCACTCTTCCTGGGTGAGGCAGTCACTTGACAGCCATTGGACAGCCATTCACAGTGGTTCACGGAAGCACATACCAGCTGCCAGCCAGCCCCACTGCAGCCTATGCCGTCGCCAGCAACTCACGGTAGCCCAGTTCCAGATTGAGCTGTTGTTCACCATCTTAGCTGTAGAGGGCACAGGTCACTGGCCCTCATGTGGAATCCGAACAGGGGTCCCACTGCTTAGAGCTGGCATCCCAAGCCAACTCTTAACCAATGGCGCCACTCGGCCAGCACAATTCATTTAGATCTAAAACAAAATGAGCACAGTATTTCATTATCAGAAATAATTAAGTAAATTATAGTGTGCAATCATAAAAAATGACATTTAGTAAGAGTAACAATATCCTGAGAAAATCTTCATGTTTTGTTAGGAAAGCAGAAAATAAAATCATCTGATCAGTATTATCATGCCTACAGCAAAATAACATGCACAGCACAAAGACTAAAACAAAAGTTTATGGGAATGTCATGTACAGCATGATGACTATAGTTAATAATACTGTGTTGTATATTTGAAAGTTACTAAGAGAGTAGATTTTAAGTTTTCCACACAAGGAAAAAAAATTGTAACTATATATGGTGATGGATGTTAACTAGATTTACTGTAGTTCTCATTTTGCAGTATATACAAGTATCAAAACCTTATGTTGTACACCTGAAACTAATATAATGTCGATTATATTTCAATTTTTAAAATTATTTGAAAAAAAAATCATGGTGGTTTTCTTTGGGGTATGGAGGATATTTTCCCCCTTCTTTCAACTTTTCTATATTTTCCGGTTTTCTGCAATGAACACATACAAATTTTACAGCCAGCTAAAGGTAAACCTATTTTTTAAGTGAATATTTATTCTTTGAACAAAAATATATGATTATTAAATGAATACCTGTTTCATAATCATAGGATTGTCATGAGGATTAAATAGTGTTGTCATGAGGGCAAACACGTGGACGTGTAAAGTATGAAACACTTTACACACACATAAGGTGTTATGATTGCACGTGGACACACTGCTGACGAATTCTGCTGAATTCAAACCTTGGAGTAAAGGTACTAGGAAAGCTCATTTTATGAAGAAACCCTGCAGTATGTAAAATGAACTCTCCATCTGTAATGTGAATGATCTTCTTTTAATTTATTTCGGAGGTTTGGATTTTTATGTGTTGAGTTTCCTTTAAGTAGGACTCAGTGTCAACATATAGGTCGTGCCGTTCGGAACTCAAAGAGAAAAGACTTCTATAGGAAGAGGAAGACCTGAGTCCTCACCTGGTTTGTCTAGCACACCTTCTCCTTTTCTGGCTTTGCTCTTCCATCCCTGTTGATTTTCCCCCATTCTTGTTCCCATTCAGAGGATAACTTTTGGGGTCAAGAACTGTGGGATTTCAATTTCAGCTCAGCTTCCAGAAAGCCATGGGAATCTAATGAGCGCTTATTACAAGTGCAGTTGGCCCCTGCTAAAGCTCTGGATTTGTCATGCTGGGAGCCAGAGAGGGGACCAATTGCTCAGTGACACCCCTTCTCCCCCATCAACACCAACAGACCAGCTGCCCATGGCTCATTCTGTTGCTGTCTGGCATGAAGGCTGGAGGCCACCCGGAAACAGACTTCTCATCGCCATTCTCCCTCAGCTAAAGGAATGCTGGGTGTGCCCAGCTGCCTTTCCGTGTCCCATGGTCTTGTTTTTTTGAGGTGACCCTTTCTTCCAGTCAATGCCTTGTCTTTCTTACCCTCGCTATAATTGCATCTGTGGCCTAGTTCCCAACCTGGAGTTTATGGAACCTGGAGGATCAGAAGCTTCTTTGATGGGATCCATGAGCTCTAAGACAATTAAAAAAAAAAAAAATTGTGGGATTTCTTCAGTGATCATCTAAAATATGATTTTATCAGTTATAAAGGCAATAACTCAAGATTGAAAGACATTTTCTTGGAGTAAGACTGTTGTATAGAGGCTGCATTCAACAGCTGCTAGTAAGAGCAGACACAAGGGTAACACAAGCAAATAAGTTTTAATTTTTCTCACCTACAGAAAAGCCTGGAGGTGGCGGCTGCTGGCTCAAGTCAGTGGCTTCATGATGTCAGGGCTGGGTCTCTGTGATTCTCTTGTAGCTACAAGTTGTTTGCTGCAGCTTCAGCATCAAGGTCTGTGTTGGAGGCAAGACGAGGAAAGGAGGTGACATCAGCCATATTGGTTTCTTTTAGTATGAAAGCAAAATATTGTCCAGGAACCTCCTACAAGGCTTCCTTCTACCTTTCTTTCTTTCTTTCTCTCTCTCTCTCTCTCTCTCTCTCTCTCTCTCTCTCTCTCTCTCTCTCTCTCTCTCTTTTGAGGGCAGTGTCACTGGCCCTCAAATGTGGGATCCAAACCGGGGCCGCTGGCGTCCCAAGCCAGGTCTTAACCACCACGCCACTTGGCCGGTCCCCTTTCTTTTTTTTTTTTTTGAAGATTTTTATCCTTTTCCTGCAGGAATCACCGGGCTTAAAGGAACATGGCCATCTCCTCTCCCCGCCATGGCATGTGCTCGTCCGCCGATACCATGTACGCAGAAAGGGGAAATCATATGGCAGAAATGTCGCTTTGTCTGCTGTGTTCAAGGCTCCCATTCGACCAAACATTGGGAACTTCGTTCACACCAACTTGCGCAAAAACAACAGGCAGCCCCGTGCTATCAGTGGATTAGCAGGTCATCAAACCAGTGCTGAGTCATGGGGTGTGGGCGGAACTGTGGCTCATATTCCCAGAGTTCAAGGGGGTGAGACGCATCATTCTGGCCAGGGTGCTTTTGGCAAAATGTGTCATGGGGACCACACGTGTGCACCAATTAAAACCTGGCTCTATTGGCACCTCAGAGTGAACACAACATAGAAGCAATCTGCTATCTGCTCTGCCCTGGCTGCCTCCGCCTTACCTGCTCATATCTGAAAGTCATCGTATTGGGGAAGTTCCTGAACTTCCTTTGGTGGCTGAAGGCTACAGGAAGACAAAGGAGGTTGTTTTGTTTCTTAAGAAGCTTGAGGCCTGGAATGATATCAAACAGGTCTATGCCTGGCAGTGAATGAGAGCTGCAAGGGCAAAATGAGAAGCCATCATTGTATCCAGTGCAGGGGGACCTTGCATCACCTGTAATGAGGACAGTGGCATCATCAAAGCCTTCAGAAACATCCCTGTGATTACTCTGCTTAATGTAAGCAAACTTGCTCCTGGTGGGCATGTGGGCTCTTTCTGTATTTGGACTGAAAGCACTTTTTGCAAATTAGATGATCTGTGTAGCACTTGGCGTAAAGCTGCTTCCCTCAAGAGTAACTACCACCTTCCCATGCACAAAATGCTCAAAGCAGAACCTAGCATAACCTTGAAAAGCCCAGAGATTCAAAGAGCCCTCCGAGCACCACACAAGAAGATTCATCACAGAATCCTGAAGAGGAATCCACTGGAAAACGTGAGAATCATGTTGAAGCTAAACCCACAGGCAAAGACCATGCACTGGAACGCCATTCTTCACCAGGCCAAGAAGCACCAGTTCTGGTGGATAAAGCAGCAGCGGCGCTAGAAGCCAAGTCTGATGAGAAGGGGCTTCCAGTCAAGAAGCCTGTGGTAGGGAAGGAAGGAAAGGGGGCTGTTGGCGTTACGAAGCAGAAGCAGCCTTTGGTGGGAAAAGAGGCTGCAGCTACCAAGAAACCAGCAGCTGAGAAGAAGCCTGTGGAAACGAAACAGAAGAAAAAAAGCCTGTGGCATAAACTTAAATTTGTTTATTCCGTAATGGTCAAATCACTTTGGTCAGCTAATTTTGAATAAAAGCCTGATCAAAGAGGCAATGAAAAACATAACCAAAAAAAAAAGAAATTAAAAAGATTAAATATATATATATATATATATATATATATATATATATATATAGCTAACATACAATATTATATTAGTTTCAGAGTACACCATAGTAATTCAACATTTACATACCTACAGAAGTGATCAGCATAAGTCCAGCAACCATCTGACACTGTACCTTGCTATCACAATATTATTGACTCTATTCCCCATTCTGGACATTACATCCCCATGACTTACTTGTTTTACACCTGGAAATTTGAATCTCTTATTCCTCTTCATCCTTTTCCCTCTTTTTTAATTTTTAAATTACAACTGACATGAAGTGTTAGTTTATATTAATTTCAGGTGTACAGCGTAGTGGTTAGACATTTATATAATTTAAAGAGGGATCCCCCTGACTAGAACCCACCTGGCACTATACATAGTTATTATCATAGTATTGGCTATATTCCCTATGCTTTACTTTATTTATATCTCCATGACTATTTTGTACTTCTTAATCCCTTCACCTTTTTTTACCCTATCCCCCAACCTCCCATCTATCACCCCAACAAATATAGTACCCCTCTGACACCATATATAGTTATTACAATATTATTGACTATTTTCCTTATGCTGTTCCCTACATCCCCATAACTACTTCGTAACAACCAGTTTTTACCTCTTAATCCCTTCCCCTTTTCACCCACGTCCCCAAACCCCCGCCCATCTGGCAACCATCAAAATGTTTTCTGTATCTTTGAGTTTGTTTCTGCTCTTTTTTGTTTATTTTGTTCTTTAAATTCCATATATAAGTGAAATCACATTTCATCTGTCTTTCTCTGTCTGACACTCCACTCAGCACAATACCCTCCAGGTCCATCCATGCTGCCGCAGATGGCAGGAACCCATTCCATTCCATGGCCGAGCAATATTCCATTGTATATATGTACTGCTGCCTCTTTATCCATTCTTCCATTCAGGAACACCCAGGCTGCCTCCACATCTTGGCTATTGTAAACCAAGCTGCAATGAACATATGGATGCTCAGGTCCCCTCAAAGTAGCTTTTTGGGTTTCTTCAGATAATTACCCAGAAGTGGGATTCCTGGGTCCTTCTTTGTCTCCTGTTTTAAAGTCTATTTTGTCTGGTATAAGTATTGCTAACCCAGCTTTTTTTTATCATTTATTGTTTTATTTTCATTTTCATTAAATAACTTTTTCGATTCCTTTACTTTCTCTCTGTGTGTGTGTGTGTGTGTGTGTGTGTGTGTGTGTGTGTGTATCTTTTGTCTGAAGTGAGTTTTATAGGCAGCACATGTATGGGTTTTGTTTTCTTATCCATTCAGCTCTCCTATGTGTATTGATTGGAGCATTTAATCCATTTACATTAAAAGTAGTTATTGATACTTAGCTATTGCCATTTTGTTATTCATAATTTTTTTTTTTTTTTTCCTGGCACACCAAGGCCAGTCTTCTCCGGCCTGGGGCTGAGGGACTCTGATAGTTTTCCAAGAAAGAGTGCAATGTTGGTGGGGCTGGCTGCTTGAAAGGAGGTGCCTCTGGGTACATGCCTTTGGGTACGTACATGTGGCTCTGAAGTAAAATTGAAAATGAAAATAAAGCTATCATAGTTTCATTTATAAATTTTTTTTTTTTGAGGGCAGTTTCACTGGACCTCATATGTGGATCTGAACCGGGGCCGCTGGCTTCCCAAGCCAGCGGTTAACCACCACGCCACTTGGCCGGCCCTCATTTATAAAATTTTTAAAGGATATTATTCACATAATGATGATTATGTAAAAATATACTTATGGCTCTCAGATAATTTTTAAATTGCTGTGAGGGACAGGATTGGCTCTTCAAGGGGTCGGCAAACTTTTGAGACGGAATGTACCCAAACAGCCGCATGTGGCTCGTGAGCCGCAGTTTGCCAACCCCTGCACCAGGCCAATCAGATTCAGATTTGGCCTGTGGGGGAGGGCTCAAACAGGAAAGATGGCGCCCACCTGCAGGCTGCATAGGAGGAGGCCCCACAGAGGGGAAATGGTGACTGTCTTCCAGTTCTGCCTCAAAGCCACACACCTCAGTCTGTCCCCAGTATGCCTCCAATGACTCCTGAGACATTGTCCCTCCACCGCGGAGCCCAAGGTGAGTGCCTGTGAGTGAGTGAGTCTGCGCATAGGCCTTTTAAAACGGCATCTGGGTTTCCCACAGCCAGCCCTCCATTTCACCTGGATGGTCAGAATCTTCACTGTTTTTCACAGCAGGATGCTATGGGGGCTCCTCTTCCTGGCACCAGTACTCTGGGCTGGGGTCCAGTGTGGGGTTGGGGGTCCCTCGCTCCTCCGGAGGGAAACCTCCATGGCTGAGATACCCCTCCCCGCTCTCAACCGCCACACGGAGGTTTGGGGCCAGACGGTTTTGTGTCTCCACCCCTTCTACCAGTCTCAATGTGGCTTCTTCTTTATATCCTTAGTTATAAAACTTCTGTTTGGCCAAACTTCAGATGGTTCTCCAGGGTGACTGTTCTATAATTTAGTTGTAATTTTAATGTGTTCACAGAAGGAATCTGGCACAATGTTTAGCTACTCCACCATCTTGGATCTCTCTAGTTCTTCCTTCTACATTTCATTGGCACCAACCGAGTCACACAGCTACCCTAGCTAAGAGGAGGGGCTGGGAAATCAACTGCTTGGTAAAAGGAACAGGTTTGCTATGATTGGCTTCTACTGATTAAGATTCATTACTTAGGGCTACACACACTGTTTGGAAAAAAAGTCCAGGTTGGGGATGACTGTTGGGCATGATGTGTGGGCCCAGCTAGGTGGAAGGTCTCTGTACCACACATACCTTTTCTTTTTGCTTTCTTCCCAAATAATCCTTGTTTCCTTGACAAAGGTCACAGAGTCTCTCCTCTCCCTTTGCTCCTAGCTCAATGTGGTGCTTTCCTCTCTGCCTTTGTGCACCTTACCTCCTCCATTCCATTAATTATGAACAGATATTACTGGTCATTCCCCCCTCACCCTTCACCTTTAGGGGGAAAAGACCACGATTTCTAAGTTAAGAACCTTCTTTGACTTTAGAGGTATGATACTCAATTCTAGATATTTATCAAGTTTATAAGGCTTAAATTTCATTTATTTTCATCCAAATGCAATTTCCTGGGTTGGAGAAGAGCATTCTTGTTCAGTTGACAATAAAGCAATGCTAGTTTATGCTAAAGGCCACTAGTGCCAAGTGTTGGCTAATTGAAAAGATATGAATGAAAAAACTTAGTGCAATCCTTGGTTTTTCCCAGAGCAGAAGTGAGTTGGGCTTATTTCACAGCCCTCGGCATTTACACCTCATCTATAGAATCCCCGATCCCACTTTCTCTACTAAGTGCCTCTGTGTCTTTCTTCACCCCTCTTTTCTTCTTTCTGCTTTTTTATCTTTTGCTGGCCAGGACCTCAGAGGTCACCTTGTGATCCCTTTGAGTTCAGAATTGCCTGGGGCGCCGCCTTCATCATCTCTGTAATTTCCCAGAGGCAGACCAATTCCCTTATCTCCCTCTGACCCAGATCCTTTACCCGCTCTCTACCGGGGTCATGTGCTTTCCAGTGTGTTCTAAGGTTGATGTGTCCCCAGGCCTGACCATGGTCTGTTGGGCAGATGGAGAAATCAGGTATTGCCTGTTTTGTTTTGCTATGAACCTTGTGAGGTCTTAGACAGGGGACCTAATTATGCTATTAAAAAAAAAATACTGTGCTGGGAAATCATTTGGAAATTTAATATTTTTAAAATCTCTTGGGACTTACACAAATATTACACAAGTACTAAAGACATGTTTCCTCCTGTTTTAAAAGTATCTTTCCTCTACAAAAGCTTTTAAATATGATATAAAGAAATATTAACATAGAACTTAACATATAAAAAAACCAGAGGACCTAAACAGGTAATTCTCCAAAGAGAATATACAGATGTCCAACAGACATATGAAAAAATGCTCAACATCACTAATCATCAGGGAAATGCAAATTAAAACCACAATGGGATATCACCTCACACTTGTCAGAATGGCTGTCATCGATAAATCAACAAACAACGAGTGTTGGCAAGAATGTGGAGAAAAAGGAACCCTTGTGCACTGTTTGTAGGATTGTAAATTGGTGCAGCCACTCTAGAAAACAGTATGGAGCCTCCTCAAAATAAAAATAGAACTACTGTATGATGCAGCAATTCCACATATGGGTATTTATCTGAAGAAATCCAAAGCACTAGTTCAAAAAGAAATATGCACCCCTATGTTCATTGGAGCATTATTTACAATAGCCAAGATATGGAAGCAACCTAATTGTCGATGGATGGATAAAGAAGAGGTGGTACATATATACAATGGAATGTTACTCAGCCATAAAAAAGAATGAAATCTTGCCATCTGCAACAACATGGATGAACCTAAAAGGTATACTAAATGAAATAAGTCAGACAGAGGAAGACAAATACCATATGGTTTCACTTATATGTGGAATCTAAAAACAAAATATTAATAAATGAACATACAAAACAGAAACAAACTCATACATTCAGAGAACAAATTGATGGTTGCCAGATGGGAGAGGAATTGAGACGATAGGTGAAAAAGAGGAAGGGATTAAGAAGTACAAATTGCCAGTTATAAAAATAGTCATGGGGATGGAATTTACAGCATAGGGAATATAGTCAATAATACTGTAATAATTATGTATGGTGTTGGATGGGTACTAGACATATCAGGGTGATCACTTCATAAGATATATAAATGTCTAATCGCTGTGCTATATACTTGAGACTAATATTATATGTTAACTGTAATTTAAAAATTAAGAAAGAAATATAAAAGTTAAAGTTAGATGGAAAAGAAGGAGGCATGTTGCATTGACTTGGAACACCTTGGAGCAGACGCCCCAATTTTTTTGTGGCATGGGGATGCACTCAGAGTTAGCCAAACTGCGAGGTTTTAAGGCAAAGTCCCCAAGACCGTCCTCACTCTGACACCAACTCCAAGTTTGTGGAAAGGGGTTCCCCAAACCACCTTCAGTTTTCACATTTCACTAGAAGGAAGGACTGACAAAAACCCACTGAATGCTATATACTCACAGTTATGGTGCATCACAGGACAACGATCCAGATTAAAATCAGCCAGAGGAGGAGACACAGGGCAGAGCCTGGAAGGGTTCCAAAAGCCATGCTTCTGTTGTCCTGGAGACGCATCACCAGCCTGACATCGATGTGTGACAGAGCACACAGAATGCAGCCAGGGAAGTTCACCTGCCCCTCGATATTTGGAGATTTTGTTGGGGCCCTGGTACACAGGCATGACGGGTTGCCTGGTTGCCCTGTGGCGCACCAGTTGATCTCAGCCTCCAGCCAAAGCCCCCAACTGAAGTCACCTGGTTGGTCTTTCTGGCATAGCTGGCTCCCACCCTACATCTATTGGTTGTGGTTAGCCTTACTCTAAGATCTGGTGTATTGGGGCCTGGCCCTCAACAAAGACACTTCTATTGGGAATCACACAGATAGCCTCTCAGAAGGGCAAGGGCCAGATCTCACTTCGGGTATGGCCAAATTCTTTACTACACAGGATGCTTTGCGTCTTGCTCATTATTGATATTGGTGGTTCTCCCTCCAGGAAATTGAGACAGGTGTCAGGGACACCCTGGAGGCAGCAACTTATTCGTGGGTGCTGGCATTTAAACAGTTACTTTGGGGCCCATTTTCTTACTCGCCAGAAATGCGCTCACAATGCCGGGCAGCACATATACCAAAGCCCCCAGCGCTGCCACTCCCCGTAGCTCAGAGAAGTCAGAGGTGCTGGCAAGGCCAGGGCCCTGGAGTCGTCCATGTTTCAAGACACCAGTGCCCTGGCGGCTCACAAACGGCTGACATTTCTGGAAGCTAATGACCTGCCATCAACTAGAGCAGAGCCTGTGAACACCTGAACTGGATTTCAGGGAGCAAAGGCATAGGAGACTCAGAGACCACACAGGTTGAGTTGGAGACTGGGCAGGGACACCTGGACTTTGTATGCAACAGGAGAGGTAGGCTGGGGATTGGGAGACGCCACAGAGAAGCGGAAGGTCACCAACAAGATCAGCCAAAGGAACGTATAGAACAGAGATTCATTAGAAAACACGTGACTATGCAAGTAATTAGTTCTTCATTATCTGAAGGATGTATTAGTCTTCTAATAAGGTTTTGATGAATAATTGCTATCCATCCATTTAACAAGTATTGAGCATTTACCATGTACAGTGCAACATTCTCAGTGCTGAGGATTCAGCAGAGAGCAAAATAGACCAAGTCCCTCCCCTCATAAAGCTTGTTTCCTAATGGGCGATATAAACAAACAATGTGAGGTGGTGGTGGGCTGAAGAAAAATAAAGCAGGGCAAAAGGACCAAGACAGAGGAGCTGTTATCTTAGAGTAGGAGGAGCTCAGGGATAGCCTCACTCACGCTGAGATTTGAATAAAAGGAGGGACCTGATCATATGGATATCTATTAAAAAGGATTCTGGACAGAAGGAGAGTAAGTGCAAAGGACCTGAGGCTGGAGAGTGGTTGCTGATGAACGAGGCAGCCTGTGTGGCTGCAGTGGAGATGAGGCCGGATAAACAGGCCTTTGTGGATATGAAAGGGAGATAGAAGCCAGTAGGGATGTACACTGTTAAGTTTATGTGACCGGGACAACAAAAGTTCATGTATATGTGCACCCTACCCCTCGTCCTAAGCCTGAGTTCTTTGTTGCCTGTTGATCCCACCGTCTTGACCAGGGAATACTGCAGAAGAGCCTTAGAGGGAACTGAGAGGCTACATGCAATTGTATTAAAAAGGACATGGAGTGACCGTGGAAAAAAGGCACTACAGGTGGGGTGGCCAGCAAAGGGGCAGAAGGGGGCCGAGAAGGGGTACGGAGGAAAGTTGTTTGCGGAGCAGCAATTTTAGGGGAGCAGATACTGAGATGAGGGAAACTTTGGAAAAAAGATTTTAGAATGTTTCACTGTGTGTCATGCAATGTAGTTCCTCCTTTGCTGCTTCTCCAAGAGACTTCCTATGTTAAGTTGCAAGGCTGTTTTGGAGTTAGATTCATGTTTCTTTTGGATATAATACTCTGCCGAGACCAGCCCCAAGGTGGCCCAGCTCTATTCAAGTTTCATTTCTATTTGCAGTGTCCATGAAGTGATTAATGAACTAGCTATTTAATAGCCTTCTCTAGTCAACTCTAAATATTTTCTTTTTCTTGAACAGTAAAACAAAAAAATCAAAACCCAGTTACACTTTAGAATATTTATGCAGTTGTCATCATGCAACAGGTAACCTCAGCTGGAGTCTCAGATTTGCTATTGATAGCCATGTAATCTCAGGTAGGTCACCTGATCTTTCTAAGCTCCGGCAGTCTGTAAATAGATACAATTAAAACAAGATTTCTACACACAGAATTTTGAGAATTAAATGACATTGTGCATGTAAAAAAATAATGCAATTGACAGTTATTATTTTAACTGATCACTTTGCTTTTAAGTACCAATTTGGATACTAACATGTACACACTAAAGATATATGAAATAAATTCTAAAAATACTTAAAATTAATGCTTCTGTACAATGTCAACTTAGCTGTACATAAGTGTCAGTAGTAGTAAAAAGACATAGAAAATATTGCTTCTCTTTCTTATTTCAGAGTATGCAGTCCTGAGAATAAATTTCCCTTATTGATAATCAAAATGAATTCTTCCAAACTATAACTTATAGATCTCAAGTTATATAGTGGTTATTGAAATTGTAACTTAAAAATAAACACCAGGAAGATATGTATATCCATGAAAAAAAAACTATTATGTAGAAGTTCTGGAAAATAACACTTGAAGCAGCAAGAATAATCATTGGACAAACTGGCTTTGCTGTGAATAGGGGATTTGGCTCCCTTAAAAATAATAAACTGATTTTTTTCATTGCCTCAAGCCATTTGCATGTAATAATAGTGCAGTCTCTAATTGTGTGAATTAGCATAAAGACTGATTGCTGACTAGTTCTAACTGGCTTTGCTACACAATGATGGATACAGGTTTTTATAGATTCTGAGAGATCCATGGCCAATAGTCTAAAACTCTATTCAAAGTTAAAAAAAAAAACAACTCAGTGCTTTAAGGGTTAGTATTTCCATGCTTATCTGGATGTTGGTTAGAACATTCTTAAAAGCTCGATGTTCTTATCACAGTCCATATTAGAGCCTGGCATAAACAACTGTGTGATTTTATATACCTAACAGTTATTTGGGGCTGTTGCTGATTGGAAAGTGCACCCAGAGCCACAGAAACACTCAGTGTGGCTTTCCTAGTGCCGCCCCACACTCCCTCTGTCCTCCCTGGGATGACTGGTCCCTCATTCCCCCCCATCTCCCACCACCACTCACGAGTGTGAGACCAAGATCCATCCTCCAGGTCAAACTCCAGCTTCAGATCGCTGGTGTCCATCTCCTGGACATTTAAGCCCACCCAGCCTCAGCATGTGCCCAGCTGCGCCCACTGTCTTCCCCCTCCCATAACTGTCGCAGCCAAGGGCACCAGGCCTCCCATCCACAGGCCTGCCTCCTCTCCAGCTGACTCCCCACACAGCAGTCAGAGTATATGTCATTATGTCACTCTAGCTAACCGTTTAGCATGGCTCGTGCTGTGTGTGTCTTGCAGAGACTCACCTCTCTGTGCCTGCTCCTCCTCTCCATCCACTGAGCTCCTGTCTTTACACACCCAGCTCAGAAATCACTTCCTCCTGGAAGCCTTCCCAGACCTCCCTCGAAAATCCATCATTCGCTTACATTCAATGCAATGTGTTTATTGACATGTAGATCCCCTAAACCAAGGAAGGAGGGCTAATCTCATCTCCAAGGAGCCTTAGTGCCAGGGGATTGAAGAGCTATTCACATAACTCATGGCAGGGTGTTTGTGATTCTGTGGTTACCTGACGGCTTCTAAGACACTGTATCTTACAAGGCCTCGCTACTTCTGTGATCCTGTATCTTGTAAAGTGTGGCCTGCAGCCCAACAGCACAGGCCTCACCTTGGAGCTTGTTAGAAATGCAGAATCTCTGTTTCTACCCCAGACAGTCTGAATCAGAATCTGCAGTTGAATAAGATCCCCAAGTAGTTTGTGTGCCCATTGAAGTTTAGGAAGTACTGGTTAAGGGTTATTGATATCAAGAGTTTAGATAGAGGAGCTGGCCGAGTGGCGCGGTGGTTAAGCGCTGGTTTGGGATGCCAGCAGCCCCGGTTCGGGTCCCACAGATGAGGGCCAGTGACACTGCCCTCAAGAAAAAAAAAAAAGAGTTTAGATAGAAAGTATGAAATGCCTGCTGATTCCTGGGGACAGGTGCTTTAAACAGGCCAGATTACAGAGATGTGTTGGTTTCCCACATTCATTTCTGGGCTCTAGTGTGAGCTGGCCACACCTGGGTCCACGAGCCTGTGCCCGAGTTGGGCAAAGGGGATGAAGGCAGCTTCCCCAAAAGGAGCTGGGAGGGCTCACCATCTCCACCCTGGAGCCACCAGGCAGAGGATATGTGGCATGTCTTATCTTTTGTCACATAGGAAATTGAGATATTTGACATGGGGTGGTCTTACCGCTGATTCAGAACCATTAGACTAATCTCTGAGCCCCCTGAAGGTGTGACCTATTGACCCTCCGTAACCAGGCATAGTGGGTGCTCGATGAATGTTTATGGTTGGATTTTGGCTTAAGTTATATACATTGTGCCTTCTCGTATCTGTCAGGTCAGCACTGCATAATCTCACTGATTTTAACAGAGACAATTTAATCCTGACAGAATCCCAGGAACTTGACCAGGGCTTAAAGTTATCACTTTTAGGCAAAATTATCTACAAGATCAACACTGACATCAGTACAACTCCTGGAATGCTTCGCTTAGTAAACTGTAAATTTATGTTTGTACATCCGATCAAAGAAAGGATGTACATAATGTTTTAAGTGGCATTCATTTAATGTCTGTGGAGTCCTACAGGGATAGGTCTGACGGGGAGTTTGGACCTTGGCCTGTAAGATTGGTATCGTTGCCTAATAACCACGTGTCTTGCAGGCCCTTGTTTCATACACTTTGCCTAGTTTTAGTTGTTTCGTGTGGGAGGGTAAACCTGGTCCCTTTTCCTCTATCTAGCCTGGCCCGGAGTGGAGGAAGTTCCTTACTTTATCTATAAGCACAGAATATTTTTACGGTGTTTTAATACTCACTGAATTATCCAGGAGTGGGACTACTGTGAAAATTGAAGGACAACTCTTCTTTATTTTGTTTAGAGCTTTAACAAGGGTTAGTCATCATTTTGGAGAATCCTGTTGCTGATGTAACGTGAGTCATGGTACTGGGATGGCCCATGCGGTACCCAGGCTTCAGTCTACATTTGGAAATGCATGTTCACAATGATTCTGCTTACGTGTATAATTGTCTGAGTCCTTGATAATGCCTTTTAGTGTAGTCATGCTAGGACATTTACATATTTAAGTACATATAATTTATTTTCCATTTGTTTCTCCTTTATATTACAGTTAAGGAATTTTATTGAGGGTTTTTTTTTTTTTTTTGCTATATTTGATAAGTTATATTAGCTATAAATTCCATTTTGGGGAAGCAAAGGGTGCATAGAAATATTAATAATTGATGTAAGAATGGGCTTGGGATGGTGCCATGGCCTCAGAGGGAGCAGGTGAGTGATATGTTCAGGCTGAAAGGGCCCTAGACAACCTAGCAAAGTTTTCAGCATGGAATAGGACAGCAAAATGACATAGGGTAACTACGAGGGGCAGGAAAGTTGGGAAGACTCAGTAATCACCTAATGAAGATCAGAAGGGGCGCCATGGATGGACCAGATGGTGGGGAGCACCAGATAGGCTTCTATCCTTGATCTTTTGGCTCCTTAAAAGCCTTTGGAACTTGGACACAACCTCAGGGAAAAGTAGAGAGAGCGAGAGGGGGAATCCTTTAAATGGTACAAATTAAGTTTCTACCAACCAGCAGATTAGGGGCTTATCATAAAAATTAAGTTTTGTTCTAGAAAGATAAAATTACCTTTCTTATATTTCTAAGTTTGTGTCCTCAGATTCATAATTACCACCAAGTATAAGGGCCCCTTTGAATGTAAAAAATTTTGCAGACTGTCACCTACCATGAGAGCTGCTGTAATGTTAATATCCCCTGATTGAGAAATACAGGAAGGCAAAAAGCTACCCTGTATTCAGGAGCTGCGTGCTGGCTGCACAGATGCATTTGCTGAGCAGTAGGCCCACAAAACAGAAGAACTTGGGTTCCAAATATGAAAGCCTGGGGCCTGGAGTTTGCCGTTTACTAACTGTGGGCTCTTGGGCAAGTTAAAGTGCATTGTGACCCCTGTTTCTCAGAAACAAAATGAAGATAATGATAGTTTCTACCTCACAGTGTGACTGGGAGGCTTCCACACACTCTGTAAGTCATGTGTGACTGACTATAAACGGACTTGAATTATTATTTATAGGTGATTCATGCATATGTATTATTTATGGGCATAAAAGTGAGCATCGGTTTAATTTCTGAGTAGACTCCTCACTCTAGACTTATGTATGAGACCACGGAAAGTAATTTGAGGTTACACTTTTCAGGAAATTCCTAGATTGTCTGGCACCAGGGTAGTTTTACATAGAGCTGGGGAATAGGCTTACTCACCCCACAGGCCAGGAGGTTTGTGCCCGCCGGGTAGAATTACCAGCTCACTAATGACTGTGAACTTCCCACCGGGAGATATGCTCTGGTTTTCCATTACCAGAGTCTTATCATTTCTGGTACCAAGAAATACAGACCAATTAATCACCAAGGAGCAGAAATGAATTACCTCACCTTTGGGTGACTTGCTCTTAGGGTGAATTAACATTTCTTATCTCAAGGGAAAAGCACAGCGATGAGGATTCCTTCACAATTGGAATGGTCCGTGCTTCCAAGGAGACCCAAGTTATTGCGAAGTTTCATTCATCATATGCTGATAATGATCCTTGTTTGGAGGTTTGGGAGAACCTTCTTCTAATTCATTGCTCTGCACACAGTCCTACTTCACAGGGCATCCAGTGAAACTGTGATTAAACAAAATATTCTGGAAGTGGCATTTTCCAGATAATGTAAAGCAAATCATCTGGGCCTTGCCCACGTTGACAATCTATTTAAAATGCTGTTTTAGACTTTCTTGCCTTAGCAAGTACAGAGCAATGAGCGTGCTTTGGGTATTTCTTTGTGAGATAGCTAGAAGAGTCATTCGTTCATTGGTCAAAACATTGGTTTATTCTTCTACCAATACTTATTGTATTACTACTGTGTGCTGGGCTAAGGGCTGGACACACACAGTGGTAGAAAGACAAAGGGGGTCTAATAGTCTAACAAAGGCAAGAAGAACTTGTGTTCAGACTGCAGCACCACCACTTAGTAATTATGTGATTCCGAGCAAAGTATCTATTCTCTCTGACTCTCCATCGTCAGGAGAATGGGGCCCAATAATTATAATACCTAGCTTGCAGGAAACACCCTAAGAACTGCAGTTTCCTATGAATGGTCATATTATTTAATGCCTGAGAATCTTGCATTGCTTTATGAAAATTACTCTAAATAGTCCAAACATTAGATTATTTTAAGAGGTGAAGCCATTTCTATGCTGACTCTGTATCATATTAAAAATAACATTTGAGGAGCAGGGGGAGACAGTATCTGGTTTAATTCCTTCCTTTTATGAATTAGGAAGACAAGGCCTCAAGAGGTGAACTGGTTTGCTCAAGGACCCTGTTACAAGGTAAACTGAGGCATATTAAAAATGTTAACTTTTTCTGAGCAAAATTGGATTTGAATTGGGCAGCATCCAATCTAGCAGATAAGGAGCTCTGAGGAGATGTACAAAATGAAAGACTTTCATAGCCGGAGGACAGCAGGGACAAAGAAGTTATACTTGGCAAAAAGCAGATTGGTTATTGCACGGAGACTTTCTTTTAGGAAATGGCAGGGGTCGATCAGGCAGATTACCTGACTCATGCTGATCAGGGGATACCTGATTGACTGGTTTAAGATTCTATTTCCAGGAGAGCCAGAATTGTAATTAAGTCTCAGTTTGATGACTTGGAGCTTAACATAAGTGACTCTGTTTTTGGTGTGTCATCTTATTTTTTTTTTTTTTTTTTTTTTTAAAGATTTTATTGGGGAATTGGTGGAGGGGAACAGCGTTGGGGAATCGGGGAAGGGGAACAGACAAGTTGCCGTCTTCTTGTTCTTCAGTTTTAGTTGCGGAGGATGTTGCTTCACGGTTGGTATCGTCATTGCTCTTCCCGGATGAGGCAGATCGGTCGCTGGCCTCTGGATGTCGCTCATCGCGGCTATTGGCAGCTCACGCTGGCTGCCAGCCGCTCACGCTGGCTGTGGGCCACTCACTGCAGCCTATGGCAGCCCACTGCAGCAGGGGCTGCAGCCCACACCATCACCGGGGCTCGCACAGCCCAGCTCCAGGTGGAGCTGTTGTTAGCTGTAGAGGGCAGTGTCACTGGCCCTCATGTGGGATCCGAACCGGGGCCGCTGGCATCCCAAAACCAGCGCTTAACCAATGCGCCACTCGGCCGGCCCGTGTCATCTTATTTTTAACAACCCACAGAGCTGGAACTAGAGCTCACGCCACTCTTCCTGTGACTCCGTTCTTATTACTCACAATTACGTACCAGACCTACAAAACACTGGATAATACTAGTCGACAAGTAAAAGCAGCTTGTTACGTGATACTGAGCTGTAACTTCTGTCCACTTGCGCCTGTCTTCATGGAAGAAGAATGTAATAATTGTCCCTTCAGTTCATTTCCAAGGACTGTAAATTGTATCTCTTTAAGTAAGCTTGTGTGCTAGTCAGAATTTTGGCCCCGCTGGTCTCTGCCCTCTGACGTCATACCCATGGCTCTATTACATGATGTGACAAAAGGGACACTGCAGATATAATCAAGATCACTGATCAGGTAGCTTTACTATAGGAAGATTATCCTGTGTTATCTAGGTGGTACCAGTATAATTGCATGAACCCTTGGAAGCAGAGGAGGATAGATGCAGCAGAAGGGGAGGTTGGTGACTCAACGCATGTGAAGGATTTGATGTATCATTGTTGGCTGGAAGATAAAGGGGGTCATATGTCCAAAAAATGGGGACCACAGTCCTACAACCTCAGGGAACTCAATTCTGCCAACAACCTGAAATGAGTTGGAAAGTAGAATCTTCCTCAGAGATTCTCAATAAAGAGATAGGCTGGCTGAACCCTGATTTCAGCCTTGGGTGGCCCTGAACAGAGGACCCACCTGAGCAACTTTGTGCTGGCATTTTTGTTTTTTAAACTGTTAAAAAAAGGGCCGGCTGAGTGGCGCTGTGGTTAAGCGCTGGTTTGGGAAGCCAGCGGCCCCGGTTCGGGTCCCACATATGAGGGCCAGTGACACTGCCCTCAAAAAAAAAAAAAAAGATTGTATTGGTAATTTGGGGGAGGGAACAGCATTGGGGAATCGGGGAAGGGGAACAGGCAACTTGCTGTCCTTTTGTTCTTCAGTCTAGTTGCGGAGGACATTGCTTCACTTGCCCATGTTGGTATTATCAGTATGCTCTTTCCAGGTGAGGGAGTTGCTCCCTGGCCATTGGATGGCAGCTTACGCTGGCTCATGGCAGCTCACGAAAGCTCACACCCGCTGCCGGCCAGCCCCACTGCAGCCCCGTTGCAGCGCCGGTGACTCACAGCAGGCCAGCTTCAGGTCGACCTGCTGTTCACCATCTTAGCTGTAGAGGGCGCAGCATCACTGGCCCTCATGTGGGATCCCCACTGGGGCCCTGCTGCTCAGAGCTCGCGTCCCAAGCCAGCTCTTAACCAACACGCCACTTGGCCAGCCCTGTGCTGGCATTTCTGACTCACTGTGTGATACTAAATGGATGTTGTTTGGTTTTTTTAAAGTATCTTTGTAGTTGACTTTTTAAAATTCCTGTCATTAAAATAGTAAATGAATGCAGATACACAAGTAACACAGGAGGAGGAGAGGAAAAGGCAGTAGTCCCCTGTCCCCACACCCCTTTTCCAGCCCACTCTACAGAGCCAGCCATGTGGAAAGGTTTCCGTTTTCTGTTCTTCAGCTTTATCCCACATCTGTCAATATTGCCTTTCTGTTAATTCTTATTTTTCAATTTGAGATAATACTTATTGATTTATTGCTTAGGTAGATACAATTTACTTAAAAAAATGATTTTATTGGGGAATTGGGAAAGGGAACAGTGTTGGGGAATTGGGGAAAAGGAACATTGTGTTTTTCTAGGACCCATCAGCTCCAAGTCAAGTCGTTGTCATTCAATCTTAGTTGTGCAAGCTCAGCTCCAAGTCCAGTCTCCACTTTCAATCTATTTGCAGCGGGGGAGGGGGACACAGGGAAGCGCAGCCTATTATCCCATTCGGGAGTTGAACTGGCTACCTTGTTGTTAAGAGCACGCGCTCTCACCAGCTGAGCCATCCGGCTACCCTATTGGCAGCTCAGCAGCAGCTCACTGGCCCATGTCGGAATTGAACCAGCAACCCTGTTGCTCAGAGCTCATGCCCTTAACGAACTGCACCACCTGGTCGGCCCACAATTTGCTTTTAAAAGAAAGCTCCAACAAGGACATATTTTTTTTTTGTCTTTAGCATCTTTCCTGTAGTTCAATGTAGGAAAAATATTAATCCTTCTAGTGAGTTGGCTTCTAGACGATTTTTATTGTGTTTGGCTTCTTCAAGGAGTGAAAAGCACCATAATATGCTCAAAGAGGCTCCGTGCCTACTCACAACAACATCTTTTCCATCTGTAAACCACTGCCCAATACAGTCTGCCCTCCGTATCCCCCGTTTCATATCTGCAGATTCAAGCAGCCCTGGATCAAAAATATTTGGAAAAAAAAAATGTTATGTTGTTGCTAACGTGTACTATATGGTTAGGTCTACAATGTACATGGACATCTGAACCGGAACAGGTTTTTTTTCTTGTCGTTATTCCCTAAACAATACAGTATAACAACTATTTACATAGCATTTACATTGTATCAGGTATTATAAGTAATCCAAAGATGATTTAAAGTATACAGGAAGATGTACATAGGCCATATGTAGTAAATACTGTGCCATTCTATATAAGAGACTTGGGCACCAATTTGGTATCCACAGAGGGTCCTGAAATCAATCCCCTAATGGATACCAAGGGAAAATTGTATAAAGATTTCAAACTTGAGCATAATCTGTGTATCTTGGGGTTTTAACTAAAATGTCAGAGTTTCTGGATACAGCTAAGAAGTTGAACACTTTTTTCATTTTCCATTGTATTTTTTCTCCAAATCCTTCCAGGGGACTCACAGAGCACCCCCAGGCCCTTGGACTGTAGACAGTGAAGCAGACACAAGATGTGACTCTCAATTTTTGGAGTTTAATCGTAGCTGGGGAAACAATGCTTCATTCCATAGTTAAGAAACTGTTTGAACTAAATTTCAAGAGCAATTTGATTAGGACATTATTTTGCTTGTGAATTGATGTACCAATTTCTAGTGGGTACAGTATACTAGGATGAAAGAACAATCTGGTAAAATATTTACTCAACTGTGGTTAAAGGGTAAAAATTGATTAAAAAAAAAGCTTATTTTTATTCAGTTGATTCCAGCTTTTAATTTGTCACACCTTAATCAGAACTATCAATACAAAGCAAAGTAAACCAAGCAATTCATTTATTCTCTTCTTGTAAATTCAATGCCCATGTCCCAGGTGCCCAAAGCTGGAATTCCAGGGGACAGGGGCCCTAGGAAAATAGAGGAGGCAGTGTGTAGTTGGGAACTCAACTCTAGTGAAATAAAAACCACTTTGGGTTCTGACTTCACCCAATGATACCTTTAGTCTTTTGGGGTGGATATGAGGATTTAATCAAATGGGCATCTATAGTGCTTAGCACATGATAAGATCAAATAAATGTTAGGGATTCTAGTCATTCTTATTAGCTCCGAAACCATCCCAGTGGACAAATAGGTCCCTGTGCAGCAGCCCTGAGGACAACTTGCATTAGTACTATATGCAGAAGGGGCATGGCACTGGACTGGCAGGTTGGAACTGCCCAGTCTGTGCTGAGGAGTCAAATGGCCCAACTGTGCCCTCTGCTGGCCAGTCTGCAGAGAACACACGAGCAGCATCACACCGTTGCAGACTAGCCAGACCCCAGATTACACTTGGCATTGCTCATTGGAGGCATAACCTTTAGGCTTGTATTACTGCTCAAAAGGCTCCACGGGGGTTTACACACCATGTTCACTTTCTTTTTCAATATATTGGGTTTATTTTTTTACTTTTTTTACTTTAAAAAGAAACCACTTTTTGATGTATGATTGACATGCAAAAGCTGTACAGATTGAATATAGACAACTTATGAGTTTGGGGATAAGTATACACCTGTGAAACCATCACTTCAGTCCATGCTATAAACATATCTATCACCTCCAAGTTTTCGCCTGCCCTCTTTATTTATTTATTTATTATTATTATTATTATTATTATTATTATTAAGAACAAAACATAAGACCTACCCTCTTGGCAAATTTTTAAGCACACAATACAGTACTATTGACAATGGGCGCTATCCTGTATGGTAGATCTCTAGGACTTAATCGTCTTGAATTTAGTCGCTCTTCTGTAATTGGTTCTTCGTTGTAGCCAAAAGAGGGCGCTGTTGCTTTACCCAAATTCTGCTCTGTGGCCTGTGGAGCCCTGCATGTGTCCTGTGCTCATGTCCCATTTTCGGCTTTGTTGAGGACGGCAGTTTCAATTTTTAGGTAACCAATAAGGAAAAAACAAAAAAAACAAACCTTTTTTGTCTGCAGCAAGGAATATGTTTTAAAATATTGAGACAAATTTTTTATTATTTTTTAAATCATGCAAAATTGTGTATGGAATTTAAAAAATACACATGAGACAGAGACAATGAATTCTGATGAACTTGATCAAAGATCTGCCTGTAATATCACTGTCTGAAAAATTGCTGTGTAACTTGGTGTTCCTGTCCATTTCCGCATCGTAAGTAACAAGAAATTTATGCACAGTGTTTGGGAACCCTGGGATGTTTCCTTACCCTGTGACAAAACTCCGAATGTCTTGTAAACTTAGGTCTTTGTTAAGAGCATGGAGGGTGCGCTGTTGACGCTCACCCCCTATTTCTGCCTGTGAAGTTTGCCTTTTCCTTTCTTGGCCAAGGCCATTATGAGCCACTTTACCATTTTTAACAGGCTTTTAATGAGGCAATAATGGCTTGACTTGTAATCTTTTGGTGAAAAATGGCAATTGAAGACCATTTCACAGCCCAGGCGGTCTGCATTCTCGTGGTTCTCTTCTAGACTGAGTCTAAGAAGGGTGACAGACATTGAGCTCCTATTTTGCCTATGTTTATGTTCTTTCTCCCCTCCTTCCTCTCAAGTTTCCCTATATATGACTTCTTTCCATGGTTTCAGAGCTGGGAGGAGACACATTCAAAATGCAAATACAAGTATGCTGAAGCCAGGTCTGCACATTGTAAAACCACAGTGAAAGGCTGGAAGGAACTGGGGAATATCCCCAGCACCGAGTATTAATACGATGCCTATAAAGAAATATTTGCTCCGCGCTGAGCGACCATCCAGAGGCCGGTGACCTATCTGCCTCATCTGGGAAGAGCGCAATGACGATACAAACATGGGCCAGTGAAGCAACGACTTCCGCAACTAGACTGAAGAACAAAAAGACAGCAACTTGTCTGTTCCCCTTCTCTGATTCCCCAATGCTGTTCCCCTCCCCCAAATCCCCAATAAAATCTTTAAAAAAAAAAAAAAAATTGCTGGATGAATGACTGATTGATTGGCTGAGTGAATGAATGAATGAATGAATGAATGAATGAATGAATAAAACCACAACTCAGATAATGATGGGTATAAAAACTGACTTATAACTATTTGAATATACATAATTTTTAAAAAATGTTATCATTTCCTCCTAATATTTCCAAATATCCTCAGATAAAGAAATAGCAAATCTTCCAACTTCATTTGGGATGTCATAGTGAATGCTTTCTAAAATTATTCGTGAGGCTAAGGGAACTTGGTGAACGCTTGTGTATGTGAGATTATATATCCTTACTCATGTTGCGTTCTCAAAATCATGAGGAAAAACAGTTATGGGAGCTTTTAAGATGACAGTGTCACCAATATCCCTCTCTCCTTTTCTTTTCCATTCTGGTAACATTAACTTGAAGCTTCCTGATTTTTTTTTTTTCTTCAGACTCCTGTCTGAACTGAACTCTATGCAATGAGTCAAGTCTGTGCTCACAGAGTGCCATAAAATCCTTTTAATATTCATTCAAGGGTACAAGCTCTTGGTCCACAAAGGTTCCTTCTTTTAGGCCCTTCTTCATGCCCAGACATGCTCAGAAACTTGGCATCTTGCCCTGGAAGCAAAGCATATAGGCCAAACAAAACCTTCATTTTCACTGCTTGGAACAACGGTCAATTCTTTAATGTAATTACTTAGAACAAATTAAGAGTTTAGATTCAGGAGCCTTGAGGTACTCACAAGATTATGGAAATTGGGGGTGAGAGGGGGACATTTAAAATGTCCCTGGGCTGTGAAAGGCCACACCCCGCAGCGGCCTGGTGTGATTCTGACAGACATGGGTGAGCTTTCACCAAACGCACCCTACAAGATGTCAGGGCACTGAACAGTAGGAGGCCTATATTCGGTGTAGGCTCTGTCTTGGCCGGGTGGCCTCCTTTTAAATATTGCAGCTGCTTCTTTTTTAAATGTGTGATTTTCCTCAATACTTTCCTCTTGGCAGCAGCTTAATTGTTTAAGATAATGGAGAGTAAAGAGTTGTTACTCCATCATCCACTGAGGACCAATGGCCCCAGTACAAAACATGACGACAGTATCAAGAAGAGAGGGGAGGCAAAGGCAAACGAATCCCGCGCCTTTGAGCTTCTATGGCACACACTGTTGGGTTCCTGGGTGAGCGGTCTCAGACACACGGCCCAAGACAGTATGTAAATTCATTCAAGACAGGAAGTGTCCCTTAGTTCAGGGCTACTGGGCAAATGTGGAAATGGGAACTTTGAAAAGGACTCAAGCCACTTTTATTTAGGGGGGTTGTACTCTTTTCCTTAAACAGTGACTAAGGAATCATAAAAGCAAGCATTACATAGCGCTCAGCACAAGCAGGACACTGTTCTATGTACCATGCATACGCTGGTTTATTTAATCTGCAAAACAGCTTTCTGAGCCAGGTACTGTCATTATCTCATACTACGAACTGGGGAAACTACGGCACCAAGATATTACATTACTTGCTCCCAAACACCCAGCTAGTAAATGTAAAAGCAAAAATTCTGGCTTGGTTCTAGCGGCTCCACCCTTAACCACTTAACTGCTAAAAATTAAAAAAAGACTCTGTGGACATAGAAAGACACGAATTCAAATGCTAAATTTCTCCAAGTGGTGGGTTTCCGGTTAATTTTTTCTTTTCACTTCTCTATGTATTCCAAATTTGTGCCAAGCGTTGCTTTTGTAATAGAGAACATAATAAATGCTGCTTTAAAATCCTGACCTTAAAATCTATAACCTACAATAGGCCATGAAGAGCACTGTCTCAAAGGGCCCTGGAGTAGAAATAACATAAGCAGCCTCGACTGCTCGACTTACTAATGACCAGACTTTATAGAGTAATACCAAGGAAAAGTGACTCACAAACTAAAAGGGACTCTGCAGTCCTGTAAGCAGCCAATAAACTGTCCTACCCCTTGCAATGTCACTTGGGGCTGGGTAAGGTGACAGAGTCTCAAAGGAAGAATGAATTTTCCAGCTCTAACAGCCCTGAATAGAGGCGTTCAATATGATGTTGGAGCTTAGCAATGAAAGGACACACATTTACTTTCACACAAAACTTTCCATTAAAAGTCGTAATACAAAAGTCCGTTGTATATCAGTCTGTATCAGCAATGAACAATTGGGATTTGAAATTTAAAAGTCATACAATAATCCCAATTTAATTCACAAAATACATGTAAGGTGGTAGCACATATAATGGACATAGGAAGCAACTACCATTTTAAAATCTGACCGAGCCTGCTTCAATACAATTTTAAGAATACTCTCAAGGTTTATCGTAACAGCTAGTTAACACTAATACAGTTAAAAGGGCATAGATGCAGAAGATGGCAAACTAAAATTTAGAAAACTGTCAGTTTAAACCTTTTGTTCATCCCCAGAGAGAAAAATAACCAACTTACACAATGCTGCTAACTTCTTGTATCGGTTACCTTATTTTTTATCTTTGTCATTTTAATAGATAGCCAGATCCAAAAAATAAATAAATAAATAACCCTCTTTTTGAAAGTACGGGGATTGCTAATCGGAGCTGAGGTCTCATTGTCCCAGGTTTGTGTATGTATCCGTTAGGGTGAGGTGTTGAAGGGGGCAGTGCGTGGAGCCCCTCAGATCTGCCTTCCTATGAGAATGCAAGCCTTCTTCCCCTAGCGGCTGGTGCTGCTGGCAGCAGGCGCTCAGCTGTCTGCCATCTTCAGAACTGCCTCTGAAAGCTTGCCTGCCACCTTGAGCAAGGCCATGGCCCCTTTCCTGGGAAGCCTCATCCAGCCACTGGTAGTGCAGCTCCATAAACCTGGCCTCTCGCCTATACAGGGGATAACTCCGCAAGGTGGTTTCCAATTCAGAGCCCCACAGGGAGGGGGCTGAGGCCTTAGCTGAGACTGCATTCCACCTTAGTTGCACCTTCTGCCCATCCTGCTTCCCTCCCCTTCCTTCCATAGGTGTTGATCCCAGGACCTAAGTGCAGTGGTGGGGGTGGGGGAGGCTGGGTGTCCACTTCCCGGCAGGAATTTGACAGTTAGGGAAGGAAGAGCACAGATCTTTGGCTGCAGTTGGCCCCTCTGCCACACTGACTTCACAGGCCACAGCCCATCTCACAAAGAACACAAGGAAGGAAGGTGTGCCATCTTCCGCACACAGATGCAGGAAGCTCATCAAAGAACAAAGAGGATGCTTTTGGAAGACTGGCAGGGAACACAACTGAAATTCGGTTGGGGCTTCCAGGGGACCACAGGAGGCAGGATGGCAGCTGCTTAGCCCACTGTTTGGTCTAATCCCCAGAGCTGTCCTGTCCCTGGTACCATGGTCGCACCATGTTAATTAAATCATTCTCATTAATTCAGTCTGAGTGTAAATTAGGAAGGAATGAAGATAAATTAGGTTTGAAGCCAGCTAATACATTTAACCCCATGCTGCTTATTTTGCAGCCTAACAAAATAACGTTGTTAAGGGAGATAACAAGGCCAAAGCCTTGGGCACAGCTTCTTAATAGCATTAAAAATGAGACCTTTACTTGGTGTCACAGGCAGAAGAGAGAAGACCAGCTCCCAGAGGCATCCAAGGCTGGCCTCACATCTTTAGTGAGGTGGTGGCCATTGAATAACACAGTTGTCCGTAGCCTGAGTTGTTTGTGACTCAGATATCTACGACGTCTATTGTCGTCCAGTTTGATCACAGGCCTGCCTAGAGAGTTCTCTTGCACAGATATAAGACTTGTTCATCTTTTCTTCCTGTGCGTGAAGTGACAAGAATTACCTTTAGGGTTGGCAGAGAAATGTTGGAAAAATAACACAGTTTGTGTTGCTGCGATCGTAAATATGCGAACTTGCAAATCACTTTCAGCTGTGAAATAAACATTAGCAAGCACACATTAGCTGAAAACTTTTCACACACTGGTTTTAAGCAAACCAGTGTACAGTTTGTAGGAGGTCATTGGCAGCACACACATTTCCCCCCAAGTGCAAGTTTAGTTCCTGTGTTTCTCAGCAGGAAAATGTTTTCCAGTTTCATAGCCTACTTAAGCTCATTTCTTTCCCCTGCCTCAATATTGCTTATCTCCCTGAGGCAGATGAAGCAAATGTATATGGTCACTGAATACATTTCAAGATTTTTCCAGGCTACAACTTTTTTTTTCCTTCTCTGTTCTTGAAGCATAGAAAGGTGGCAACATTAGGTAGAGCAGACACAGCATCAGTGGATAATGACACAATGGCTACTTAGCATCCCTGCCTACTTAGCATAGCTATTTCCAAAGAGAAGTAAACTTGGCTGTCTCCCTGGTTAAGGACACTGCAGTTACCAGGTGGTAAGCATGCAACAGACACAGGTTGGCCTGTTCCTAGCCTCGGGCTTCCTCCAACAAAATCTGCAACCAACCAATTGGTAGAAGGAAACACTTCTTATGAGAGAAAGTGTTAATCTCATAATTTGAACAGACTATTTTCCCCAAAGGAAGACATTAACATTTGGTCTTCAAGACCAACATGCTTGCTTTTTCACCCATCACCTAGACAGACAAAATTCTCCTAGGAGATGCCTGGAGGCGTCCCCTCAGCTTCTCTCACACCTTGCCACAGGCTACCAAAGCATGTTTTTAAAAGACCTAGATGAGGTACCTATCTCTGATATCTACAGTATTTCTGTTCGTTTGGTATCCGCTTTTATCCACATCTTCAGAAACCGGGTCTGCTCACAGCACCCCTCTCTCTTTACCTCGCAGCTCCCACAGTCGCTTCACATGGTCCTCACTGTGAATTGATCCAGCCGTCTCTGGCGCGTTGTGAAGCGGTCTCGAGCTGAGACTATGCATAAAAATTTAGAATATGAAACAGATTTGTAAAGGCTCATGGCGAGGCTGACAACTTAATGCTAACACAGGACTTCAGAGGGCACTGTCTTTCTTTGTTTGCAAGGAGCTAAATTTCTCAGGGCGAATACCAGGTGAAACTGGGAGTCAAGAAAAGTGGGATTAGAATAAAGAACCGACGGTTTTGATTTCAGCAGTCTTCGGATTCTGGGAGCGCCAGGCGGAGCCTCCTTAGCCTGTTCAAATCATTTCTGCGTCTACTATTTAAAAGAAATGTTGGTGGTGGTGGTGGGGGGGCGTTATCGGAGAACTGCAGGGCTGGAACGCTGAGTGGCTGTGTGACTCTGAGCTGCACAACTCACGTCTCCCTGGGCCTCGGTTTTCTAACCTGTAAAAACCAGGGGGCCGGACCGTTAATCTCTCCAGTGCATTCATAGATATAATTCCAAATCCTAATGAAAAAAAAACAGACGTTTTAACTCCCGATGAAAAGACAAGCCCATTGTGCAAAGATCAAAAATGGGTTTCGTAAATAGTGAGCGACATGCGACTTTACTTTTTCGAATCGCTTTCCTTTCTTTTGGCACGCGGCGCTTCAAACGTGTGTGTGTGTGTGTGTGTGTGTGTGTGTGTGTGTGTGTGTGTGTGTGTGTTGGGGGGGGAGGACTATTTCTTTGCAGAACTCCAAACTAACACAACCAAGCGATAAAAGACAGGAAGGGCCCAGTCTGAGTGGGCGATTGAGGAGGCTTTATCTCTAGCGAGAGGAGGCGGCGTGGCTGCTCCTGTGAGCGGTTCTCTTTGAATCAAGCCGCTGCGGCGATTGGCTGCGAAGCACGTGGGCGCGCCCGGCCGGACAGTCCCGGGCACCGGCGCTGGGCAGAGTCCGGCTGTCGTTGCCGCACCCGCCAGGGGTGGGAGCCACGATGTCACAGGGGGAACGCACGAGTCTGGCCCCTTGCCAGGGAGCAGCTCTGCGGCCCGGCTTTGCCCAACTTGCGGTGACCCCGGAATGTCCAAGCTTGTGCCCCATCTCTCGCCACTGTCCTCCCTCCAGCTGTCCCACCCAGCGGGCAGGCCGTGCGCGCCCAGCGCGCCCCTCGCCACGCTTTCCTGAGCATCTCGCAGCGCAGAGGGCATTGCCCCGGGGCTGCCCTCCCGTGCCCAGGGTCCCTCAACTCCACGACTATCCATTAACAGGGCTAGTCCACGGTGGCGCAGACATTCCGACCCAGGAAAAGTTGTTTTACTCGCGCTCCCCGAGGGTGCAGCTGCTTGCGAAGGGCTGCGATACCGCGTCCGCTTTGTCTGTCTCCACTTTCGGCAGCGCCCCCTCCCTCGCTTCCTCTCTCGATGAACTCCCCCGACACGCTCTTCTCCATCTCCTCTGCTTTTCCTCCTCCTCCTCCTCCTCCTCCTCCACCGCGGGCGCTTTCCAGCACTTCCTCCCTCCCTCTCCGGGTGTCACTCTCGGCACACGGGCCCTCCCCCCACCCCTCCCCGCCGCGCCGCCCCACTTATAGCCCCGCGCAGCGCGGCCGGGCGCAGACTGCTCCGGCAGCCGGACGCGAGGCAGCTCGGTGGTGGCGCTGCGGAGACCGCGCCCAGACACTAGGCGGCCGCCGGCGCGTTACGGCGCTTTCTGGCTCCCTCCCCTGAGTTACACAGCCCGCCTCCTTCCGCGGCGCCTGCAGCCGCGGGCTCGCTCTTTCCTCCCGAGATTCACTCCAGGAGACACTCCGCGGGTCGCGGGCAGAGTCCGCGGCGTGCGGATCGGGAGGCCGAGGTCCACCGCCAGTGGTAGCCGGCTCGCGAGCCAGCGTCCCGGGCACGGTGCTCTCCTCGGCAGGCGCCCCATGCGCGCTCCTTTCGCCCGGGCAGTCGCCGCCGCTCCCCGGGGCTGAGACGTCCGCTTCTTCAAGCCTCTCCTCCCGGTGACCGAGGGGAGAAAGAACCCAGCCGGTTGTGCACTGTGGCCAGTCGCCACTGCTGTAAGTTGACCCCAGGGCCCCGGACCTGTTGCGGGCGCCGCGGAGTTCAGGGGCTGCTTGGCCTGCGGGGGTGTGTTCGCGAATGGTGTGCTTGCGCCCGGGAGCCTGGGGTGGGGAGCTGCTCTTGGGGCGGAGACCTCAGTGTTCGCCGCTAAGCTCCCGCAGCAAGCTGGAGCCCGGCATCGCTGGAGGGGCCTCCTCTCGGCGGCGCGGCGCCGGGCCGAGCTGCTGGGGGATCGAGGAGCAAGGCCAGGGGCCGATCGATCCCCGTCCCCTCTGTGGAACGCGCCGCTTCCCCAGGGGCGGATGTCCCGCTGCCTCGCACTTTGCAGGCTCCAGGACCCAGCCAGCGGGACTGCTGGGCCTTCCCCGCATAGGGGAGCATTGGAGCCATGCGCACACATGCCTCGTGAGGGCACGTTCACTGCTTAGAAATGTCTGTAGGGAATGAATGAAAACTGGTGTTTGAGAAATTAGATTTTTTCTCATGCAAGTACAGTGTTTGGCCTTCGGTGTAACTTTAGTTTCGAAGGGCAGGAATTGGTGGGCGGGGTGGAGATGAACCATTGAACTTGTTCGGCCTGTAATTTGGTGTCGCCCTGAAAAGCATGGCCAGCGTGTTAAAAGAGCTTTGCGAGTGTTACAGAGGACTGCACAGTGAAATGCTTTTCTTGTTAACAAGGTCTTTATAATGTTTCGTTGTTACCAATAGGGCGAATGCCCCCCTAAAATTCTCCCTAGTTTCTTCTTTGATTGCATTGGGATCAGGCTCAAAACCTAGAGATGTGACTGGACGCGCAGAATTGGAGGCAGAGAGCCTAGGTAAGGAGCGTTAAGTGAACTGAAGTTACTGTAACTAGAAACCCTTTTGATGTTTGCGGTAATAGCAGCCCTTTTCTCATCTTTATAGATGCAGGTTAAGCATGTGTGTACATATTTGGGACACACTTGGCATGCAAATATTATTTCTTTGGGGGCTTAAAAAATGTCAAAATGATGATTCATTTTATGATGAAGGTGTGCTTAGTGACTGTTTAAGTGGTTTCTGCTGGTATTGTGATGTCTGCATAATTTTAAGCCAGAAAGCAACTTGTTTCCCTTGGGTCCTCAAGTTTACCTTTTATTTTAATCAAATACTGCTGCAAGAATGTTGGGTTTTGATTGTTACATGCTTCCCTTCTCCATCTGGATGGTAACCAAGATGACAGGCTAGGTTATTGCTCTGGCTTTATGAGCCAACCTGGAAAATACAGGAGCATCAACCCAGGATGCATAGAGGTGCAGATCCTAGATGTAAGGTCTTCTTAAGTTTTCTTACATGTGGGCCTGGTTGTGAGTGGCGTTTGGCACCACCTGGCATCTAATGCTCAGAGAAACATGTTCTGGGCCTCTGGGATGCCTGCTCAATTTGCTTCTGTACCTTGTACAGGACTCTCATTTTTTCAGTCAGAGCTGCATTTGCTCTTAGCCTGAAAAGAGGCAGCTTTTGAGATTGCTTTGGAAACATTAGCTTAAAAAAAAAATGTAGCTATTCAGTTGGAAATTTGGTAAGTTTCTGTCTTAGGCATATGAGTATTTATACCAACTTTTGAGGTTTAGGCTTTAAATAATCCTGTTCAGAGCACTTCAGATGGAATGTACAAATTCAAATGACAACTACAGTGGTAGACTATCAGTGATGCTAATTCATGTTTTCACACTTTGGAAATCTGGTGAATGCACATAGGGTCATATCCATTGTTTCCCTGTCTGGTAAAATGAACTCTAGACAGACTGTTCGGCCTTAGCTTGAGGTGGCGGGGGAGGGGGGGAAGCTTGGCTTCTCACCATTTGTCATATCTAGGAGACTAGTGGGTGCTTTGTAAAGTCTTGGTAACACCAGAGCCTAGGACTTTGTTGCTTGTTTTCTTCCACTAAGCCATATTTAACTCATAAGGAAAAGTTACATTCCAAAAAGAAAGGAAAAACAAGTTGTATCACCTAATGGGATACGGTCTGTGTGTTAAAGGCAAGGTAGTTACCTGCTTTTGTTGTTTTCAGGGATGTACTACAATACAGCTGGTCGGGGAAGTGCAATTTAGTATCTAGCCCATGAATCTGTGACAAGTTCCTAATTTGCATTTATTGATAATACCTGGGATATAAATTAAAAGTAAATACCTGAATGGTTGAAGGAAACAAGCAGGCCATGGGTTTCAGCTGTGCTGGGAGGACTGGCTGTTCTGTGTTTGGAATAGATACAGTAACCACACAGTTCACTCTCCTGGGATAAACAGCTTCCTTAGCAATCCTTTGACAGGCAGGTTCTTCAAGGCTTCATTCCTTTGAAGTAACAGGGGTAGGGTTAAAAAAAAGGTGGGGGGGGGAGATCATGTGATTCAATTTTTGAAGGTAGAGGGATTTCCTATATCTTTAGCCTACAATTTACTTACTGAAGAAAGCCAATGCTAGCATTAGATTCTGCCATAGTTTCAATTTAGGTAGTGCGGAAAGCACTTTAGTTAGCAAATAAATTTCAAGGTGGCCTTAAATTAACAATGGCTGGTAAAATACACACTCACGTGCATGTATATACATACACACACATACATGTGTGTGTGTGTGTGTGTTTTGATTCAGATAAAGCAGTGTTTGCATTTTGAACTCCCTATATGCAGGTGCCAGCATTAGCAGGCACACAAGACTGGTCCTGGTGATGCACTGTTTAATCAAAAGAGAGGGACAGATAGATCCTTTGTTCTTACAACTGGTTTTCCAAGAATTGATGTAAATCAGGAAGAACAGAAAAACAGCACTCAAGAGTATGCTGCTCAAAATATTCCTCCTTTTATATGCCCACATCCTCATTTTGCAAGACAGATGCGTAGTGATGGTGGTCAGAATCTATTCTGTTTTCACGAAAGCCTGCTGATCCGTATATGATGTTCCTATTGGGCCTCTTTTAGGATGCTGGACTGGCAGAGCTGTCTGGTTAGAAATGATTTGTGACATTTAAATAAGAGTCTGATCATTGTAGAAGTTGCCTAAGCCTGTGATTTTAATGTTACATTGTCCATTTACTATATATTGCAGGGAGACCAGATCTTACCAAAGGAATTCTTAATGGAATTAATTAGTAGGTATTTGTTTTACACATGGCTTTATGTTGCATAGGGCATGAAAGCTGGTGCCTCTCCTGGCATTACGAGAGCTGGAGGCCTGGCATTTTAAGTGGCCCACAGTGAATCAGCTGGACAAAGGAGCTGTGAGAAGGAGACTTGCTCCCCTTGGCTTGTGCTGACTTACATTCTCGAGGACTTCAATATCCTGAAAGTTGGCAATCAGGTTTTCCAAGATGAACCTGCTTTCAAGCAGTGATTTTCTGTCTTTCTTTTTTTTTTTTTTTTTAACAGTGTATAGTTCAAATAGCTCAACAGTATTACCATGAATGCTTCTCCTTATAGGTCATTGTCTCTGACTTGGTACAGGCATGATGGTCCATTATTCAGAAGAGTAGGCAGCAGACCTGACAGCAAAAGTTCTGTTTTCTCTGTCCAAAAGGATTGTTGCTGTGTTCTGCTGCTCTACACATCAGGAGCACCCTGTTCAATGGTTTTGTCTTGTCTTGTTTCAGGAATAGAAACAAAATGTCAGTCAGTGTGCACGAGAACCGCAAGTCCAGGGCCAGCAGCGGCTCCATTAACATATATCTGTTTCACAAGTCGTCCTACGCTGACAGCGTCCTCACTCACTTAAACCTTCTACGCCAGCAGCGCCTCTTCACCGATGTCCTTCTCCACGCCGGAAACAGGACCTTCCCTTGTCACCGGGCCGTGTTGGCTGCATGCAGCCGCTACTTTGAAGCCATGTTCAGTGGTGGCCTGAAAGAGAGCCAGGACAGCGAAGTCAACTTTGACAACTCCATCCACCCGGAGGTGCTGGAGCTGCTGCTTGACTATGCGTACTCCTCCCGGGTCATCATCAATGAAGAGAACGCAGAATCCCTCCTGGAAGCTGGCGACATGCTGGAGTTTCAAGACATCCGGGATGCGTGTGCAGAGTTCCTGGAAAAGAACCTGCATCCCACTAACTGCCTGGGCATGCTGCTGCTGTCCGATGCCCACCAGTGCACCAAGCTGTACGAACTCTCGTGGAGAATGTGTCTCAGCAATTTCCAAACCATCAGGAAGAATGAAGATTTCCTCCAGCTGCCCCAGGACATGGTAGTACAGCTCTTGTCCAGCGAAGAGCTGGAGACAGAAGATGAAAGGCTCGTGTATGAGTCTGCAATTAACTGGATCAGCTATGACCTGAAGAAGCGCTACTGCTACCTCCCAGAGCTGTTGCAGACAGTGAGGCTGGCTCTCCTGCCAGCCATCTATCTCATGGAGAACGTGGCCATGGAGGAACTCATTACCAAGCAGAGAAAGAGCAAGGAGATTGTGGAAGAGGCCATCAGGTGCAAACTGAAAATCCTGCAGAATGATGGTGTGGTAACCAGCCTCTGTGCCCGGCCTCGGAAAACTGGCCACGCCCTCTTCCTCTTGGGAGGGCAGACTTTCATGTGTGACAAGCTGTATCTGGTGGACCAGAAGGCCAAAGAAATCATTCCCAAGGCTGACATCCCCAGTCCAAGAAAAGAGTTCAGTGCGTGTGCCATTGGCTGCAAAGTGTACATTACTGGGGGGCGGGGGTCTGAAAATGGGGTCTCAAAAGATGTCTGGGTTTATGATACCCTGCATGAGGAGTGGTCCAAAGCCGCCCCCATGCTGGTGGCCCGGTTTGGCCATGGCTCTGCCGAACTGAAGCACTGCCTTTATGTGGTAGGGGGGCACACGGCTGCAACTGGCTGCCTCCCAGCCTCCCCCTCAGTCTCTCTGAAGCAAGTAGAACATTATGACCCCACAACCAACAAATGGACCATGGTGGCCCCACTCCGAGAAGGTGTTAGCAATGCCGCAGTCGTAAGCGCCAAACTCAAGCTGTTTGCTTTCGGAGGTACCAGCGTCAGTCATGACAAGCTCCCCAAGGTTCAGTGTTATGATCAGTGTGAGAACAGGTGGACAGTACCGGCCACCTGTCCCCAGCCCTGGCGTTACACAGCAGCAGCTGTGCTGGGTAACCAGATTTTTATTATGGGGGGAGATACAGAGTTCTCTGCCTGCTCTGCTTATAAATTCAACAGTGAGACTTACCAATGGACCAAGGTGGGAGATGTGACAGCAAAGCGCATGAGCTGTCACGCTGTGGCCTCCGGAAACAAACTCTACGTGGTTGGAGGATACTTTGGAATTCAGCGATGCAAAACTTTGGATTGCTACGACCCAACATTAGATGTGTGGAACAGCATAACCACAGTCCCGTACTCGCTGATTCCTACTGCATTCGTCAGCACCTGGAAACATCTGCCTTCTTAAACTCAGTGCATCCTAAAGAAAGTGAGTATGAGGTAAGAAGTTGGTTTAGCTATAAGTATGCATGTAATTAAGATAGCTGTGTAAGTTCGAAGGTGGAGTGAAACGTGGTCCATATAGCTTAGCCTGTAGAAGTACTACAAAACTATAAAAATAAAAAAACTTGCACCACAGAACTTAAACACTTGTGTTGATCACAGCTGTACCCTCCTGCCACCCCCCACATACTATAACATGTGTAAGCCAGTGATTCTCAGCCTTTACTGAGCCTCAGAATCTCCCAAAGAGCTTTGTAAAAACTACCCATCCCAGAGACTAGGTTTCATTTAGTCTGGGTGGGGCCCAGGCATCAGTATTTTTAGAATCTTTTCCAGTGATTCAATTGCTCAGCCAGGTTGAGAGTCCTTGACCTATGTTAATAATGCCATCTAGTGTTTGGTGAGCCCTCACTGTGTGTCTGGAGCTGGGCTCCGTGTTTCACATAGATCATTTCATTTAATCCTCACATTAACCTTGTGAGATATTATTACTAGAACACTTAAGTAAGTTGCCCAAAGTGATGGAGCTTAGTAGGCAGAAGACTTGGTCAAGAAATCGACCCAGGCAGTGTGGCTTCCAAGCGTGCGTGGAAGCACTTGAATGAACCTCCTGTGGAATTGCTGCTTCATAATCTTGAGCTTCATATTGGTGTCACCCCAGGAGACAGGTGTTGATATTCAAATGAAGTAGGGCTTAAACATTGGAATGCTTAAAATTTTTCTTTCCAAAATTATGTATTAGCTTATTTTAAAAAAATGTTCTTTCCTCCAAAACATTGCCTCTTTTAGGGCATTTATTAACTTCAGAGGGAAATTTAGGCCTGTCCTTGTAAAAGGTTGCACTCGCATTATATAGATTTGCCTGATGTGTGGATACACTGAGCCATCTCAACGGCCCTTAACTGCAGCCTTTCAGAGTTAATCAGACAGGCTGACCCTATTGTCAGGGCCAACAAAAGTTGTGTTTCTGTGTCATATATCTGAGTACATAATGGTTGTCTTGTGTACTTAAGAGTGTATAATACTCTTGGCTCAAATAATTAATAGGTCTACACAGTTCAGTGTTCGTGTAGCTAATAGCCGCTTTGCCGCGGTTAAGCATTCTTAGCATTGGCCCCAGGAATCCCTTAAGTATGTCAAAATGCAGCACCGAGCATACAGAGTGTGTTGATTTGTTTTGGTGATTCATGGGCTTATTCTATTACTAATAATAGAATAAAATTAAAAACTCTGCTTTGGAGGAACCATAGTGAACATGAACTCATTGCCTGGAAACTTTTGGCTCTCTTTTCCCTAGTATTTTTATGCCTTTTGAAGGGAACTTGCAAGGGGGGAAATAAAGGATATTAGGGGTCATTGCAAGCTAAATGAAGAGGGTTTTTGACTCATTGGTCTTTTCTTTCCTCATCTCTTACAGCTCATTTGAAAAACACCATGAAAATCGCCCTCCCTTTCACACTTAATCTTTCTATTTATTTCATTTCGGCAGTTCTGCAGTTACCTCCTCCAGCCTATTCCAGGTAGTAGAGTTCTTAGTAACGTTTCCTCGGCATGAAACTCCTTCAAAGGCGCAGGAACAGTCACAGAAGCCTCTGGGGAGCGACTGGGCTAAGAGTGACCCACACCAAACTGGTTTTTGCAGCCTTGCTGGCATCTCAGCAATCCTGAATAAACAAATGCTCTGAAAGTAGTTATTTCATTTGTGATATGGATGCATGACTCACCTCTGAAGCAGGTTTAAAGAACCTCCTAGAGTAAAGCATCAATTAACAGCACACTAAATTGGGTGTTAATCTAGAACTGGCTATTTGTATAGGAGGGGCTATAAAAATTGCTAGTGATGGTGGTGGTACATCAAAATAGTAACTGGTAGACTGGCCAGCATCCCTGGAGCAAGGTGAAGAAGTTTAAGCAAAAAGACAGATCGGGGCCGGCCTAGTGGCACGGTGGTTAAGCGCTGGCCTGGGAAGCCAGCAGCCCAGGTTTGGGTCCCACATCTGAGGGCCAGTGACACTGCCCTCCAAAAAAAAAAAAAAAGATCTCATGTATATTCTAGTTCTGGTTCTAAGCTGTGCAATCTGGATCTTTCTGGACTTGGCTCCTTTGTTAAATGAGTGATTTGCATTATGCTTTCCCTGAGATCAGTCCCATTTCAGACTTGGGTGAATTGATAAATGAGGAGTGAAAAAGAGAGGAAAACACATAGTCCAGTCCTGGCATATATATATGCCTGGCATATATATATTCACACACATATACAAACACACACACACACACACACACACACACACACAGAGTCAGTGTTCAATACTCTCAGGTTTCATTCCTCCCTCCCATTTAGGCCTTAGCTTGCACTGGAATTAGCTGTGTGTGTGGTGGGGAAAGGAGGTTTCTTTGACTATTATCTGCTTGTTATCTTTCTACTTCATTTTTGTTGCCTCCTTACTCAGCCCAGAATATGTTGGCAAACACTTGAATTCACCCTCACCTGGGTGTTTGAACCTCATCACACACTTCCAGTCCCATGGAAGGGGAGCAAATACAGTATTAGATAATATATGAAATAACATCCTCTCCGCCCTTGGCGTGACCAGCTAGAAAGTCAAGCACATCACAGCGAAATTTGACAGGGCCAGGTTTGCCTTTTTAAAGGCGTGGGTCTGATCAAAGCCACACTTGCAGTTTCCCACAGGGATAACGTTGGTTTAAATTGCCCATGTTGACTACACACAAGATAGCGTTAAAACACTTAAGCTGTATTGAGTGACTTAAAAGAGGTGCTGTGTAGGTATCAGTCCTAAACTGCAGAAACTTCTGGGACATCTCTTTGCTCTCCAAATGTAGGCGCTAACTTAATTAATACAGTGTTAACAAATAGTTTCCCTTGGTCTAAAGAAGCTCATCCACCTAAGGAGATTTTTAACTCGTGTCCTGCTGTTCTGTCAGTGGGTGGGAGGGAGAAAAAGGAAATTACTTTTGATTAGTCTCTGTTTTCAGGAGACTGTGTGGCCCCAACCTGACAACATTTAGATTATGATTTGCTTTTAGAAGGTTAGAGCTTCCCTTTTTAGAGATTTTCTTTTCTTTTGGTGGTGTTTTTTTTTTTTCTTTTTCCCCAGTATGCAACAGCTTGAAATTTTATATTATTACAAGATACATTCTTTTGGCCTAATGATGATATATGGGTTACAAGGAGGTGGGGGTAGAGGCATAGAGGGGTGACACCGTAGTCTAAGGAATGCCTTGAAAGTTTGAATCACTGTTAGGAAACTGCCAAAAGAAACAACTAATGAAATGAATCAGATTTCTGAACACACAAAAGCGAGAAGAATTCAGTGCAAGTCATGAGTGGCCCCTCCTGAATTCCCTTTGTCCATGCTTACAGCTATGGCAACAGGGATGCAGGTTCCTACCAGGACCGGAAAGGTGCTCCATGAACAGATAGAGTGTGTATGTGAAAGACAAAAGCTGTCTGTAAAATTTCCCTATATAAAAGTAGACTTAGTCCCATGAAAAGTTCAGGCTTTGTGGGTTTGGCACCTCGAATTTGTATTCACACCTGACATTGGTAGATTCTGTAGATAATTACGCTGCATCCCATAGCTAGTGTCTCCCAAGTGTGGACGGATGAACCTTAAGAATCAACTCCAGCCTTGGGCTGTTGCGGCCTGGTATGTTGTCACGTGAAAGGAAGCGAGACTGATTTCTGCCATAATGAGTAGTGGAGATGCATTTAAATAAGAGGATTCATAGGTCGGCCATCTATGTGGTGAATGAATTGAATTTGGAATCCTTTAGGGTAAACAGGCCAAGGAGGGTTTGCACAGGAATCTTTTCTTGACCCTCTGGTAATCACTTCACAGTGGCTCTGTTTAACCACAGAGAGGAATTAACGAATGTTGGAAGCAGAAGATGGCAACTAATGGCAGCACCTAGCTGTATAGGTATGGATTTGAACATATATGTGTTTAGGAAAGAAGTGAAGATCCTTCTTTGGATGCCATTGTTTCCGTAGGGCCCGCCATCTGCATGCATGCAATCACGTGTGTGCGCATACGTTTAAGGCAAGCACTTCACATATCTTTGCTCAGTTCCTACTAAACATGTAATTGTTACCTTTAGAAGCAATCATGACCAGCTCTGGCCTGAGGTTATTTTTTTTTTTTTTTTTTAGATTTTGGGGCTACTAACAAATTCTTTTTCTTCTGTTTTAGCTCGCTCCATTCAGTGACACAAGATGTGATTTCTACTTTGGAGAAGCCAACATGAAGAGAAAGAAAAGGGAAAAGAAGTTGCTGTGAGACTCAGATTGTAAGATCAGCTGCACCTTGTACATGCTCTAACTGGACATGAAGGAAGGGTGGGGGAGGGGTGGGATTTTCAGTGCAAGTAGCACACATGGTTTAAATATGAATGAGTGAACCTGTGATCTAGTCCTTGTCTTGTAATTGTGGATTAATGTCAGTGTTAATCAGCCCCTCAAAGGGAGAGAAAAGCTGGGCCTTTTTCCCTCGCTGTACCATATTCAGCATTTGATTTCCACGGGCTCCACCATTTATGTGTAAAATTTGAAATGGTTGTCACCTCTCTCTGAGGAGCAAGCTTGAAGCCTCCAGACCAGCTGCTTTTGGAGTGTGAAAGCCCAACTGTGGGGCCAGGAGGGGCGCTGACAGTGCTGGCTGCAGAGTGAGGACCACTGGACTCCGCTAATCTCGGAGGGGTTGTGCTCCCCAGGAAGGTTTCTGAACAATGGGGGCATTGTTGGTAGCCGCTTGGTAGAGGTTCTTTTCTATTTATAAGTGACTTTAAACTTTCACTTGGCTGTTAAGAAGTTGGTTATAGATTTAGCTATTTATTGTTTGATGCCTGCATGCTGAAAACAATGCTTACAGTTGTCTTCACGTGTATGGACGTGTGTGAATGGTTGTATGTTTTGCACAATTTTGTGACTGTTGTGATGTGCTTGGCTGCACAAAAATGAAAACTTTGGAGTTACAATTTGGAATATAACTGGAGGGTGGGTTGGGAAGGGGAGGGATTTTGTAAATGTCAAGACAGGGAAAGGTTACAAAACAGAAATTTAAATGAACATCCTAGAGGTAGAGAAAGCATGGAGGTCACTTTTCTCAGACTCACCAACTCTTAATCGGTTTTCATGGGCTCCGATCATGCTGATGGCTCATGCGGAGAGGGACAGCTTCTTTCTGCCCCTCTCCTCCCATCTTACTCACCTCCTTCAGTCTCAGCTACTGAAATTTACAAAGGACCAAATCGCTTTGCCGTTTTTTGTTTTGTTTTTTTTTTCTTTGTGTAATGTCCTGAAATCCTGGAAAATTCTATGGAATAATTCTGTATATAGAGCACAGGTAAAAGCATAGTCCAAAGTTTATTTATTTATCTATTTATTACCCTGTGAATGCTTTGCCATAACCACGGTGAACGGAAAAAAAAAAAAATAATCACAGATATAAATGAAGTCGCTCACCGGATTTGCTTGACCTGGATTCATTGTTCTCTATTCTTGCTATACAATTTAGCAAGCGTGACAAAGTTCTCCAAGACAGGAATAACGTTGGTACAATGTATACTTTAGTGCTCACCCACAGGTAAGTGTCTAAAAGAACTCTTTGGTGCCCAGGTGACACATTTGGCCACAAAACACCAAAGACTTGCAAGCAGTGGCCCCTGTTGAAGTCTTTCGGGATAGTTGAGAATCAGTTGTGAATACATTCTTTGCTAGTTTGCGTGCCTGTTCACTAAACATGTGCTGTGGTAGGTGTTAGTACTAGACTCCCATAGATGCTTCCTCAGAGGTGTCGGGGGGAAGACCCCAGTTTGCAACTCGCGCACTGCTTTCATTGGTGTATCTCATTACTGTACTTTAGGAAATAGGGTTTAAGATTGATACCAACCTTTTACATTGTGAGTGTGCTTGCATTGTCTAATGACAGATCAATCCTTAACATTTTTCTCTACCTGAAAACTTTAGGCAAATTATACATGTCCGTCCGTTCATGAGTAAGTGGGCTATCATTGGACCCAAATAAATGAGCCATTCGAATAAAAGATTCACAGACTTTCCAGCAGTCAGCCTTTCACTCCTAGATGTGTCCTAAGCAATGCAAATGTCTCATTGTACCCTGGCGGCATAGTCGGGTGTCGTTATATTGTAGCAGTTACAGCTCTGTAGTTTATGATGCAAATCAGCTGAGATGTGTGTATGTCACTGCATGGCTTCTGAAAGCACGGTGAATTTTCTGCAGCTGTTTCGAAGTTGTGGCCTGTCCTTGAATCCTCTATTAATTACTGTGTGTGAGCCAGAGGGAGCCATGGTTAGGGTGGGCCCCCAGCCTGCAGGGAACTTTCTGGACTCCCCCCTCTTTGAATTGATGTAGGCATTTGCGCTCACTACTTGACCATTCTCACCCTGTGAAATGTCTCACACTTTGAAGCAAATACAATTCACAGCACAGTGCACACAAAAACCTTGGCATAAGACAGAGAAGGTTCTTCTTATTCTGTGGGCCGGTTGCTGTGGAAACGGATAACAAAGGGCAGCCTTCCACTTCTGGTATAATTGTGTAGCCCCCTTTTCTCTGGGCTTGACACCTGTCTGAATAAGAGTGATTAGAGCTGAATAATATCCCTCTCTTAGCTATTGAATATGTGGTTCACGTACAGAACTCTGTGTAAGTTGAAGAAGTAAAGTGTTCATGTTCATATGTACTTGTTTCCTACTACTACATTTTTGAGGTTTTGTAAAACTTATTTTTTTTTTCACAATGTGAAACTGAAGGTCAAATAAATTATTAGAGATTTTCTCTTCATTGAGTGTGTGTGGGTCTTTCTTTGAAGACAACATAATTTTAGCCCTTGAAAACTTGTGCCTTTTCTACTTTTGAATCAAAAGGAGGATCGTTTCAAATATTTCCTGAATGTCTTTATTTTACCACTGAGTCACATACCTTTAGTAAAGCAATTTTGCACATTAAATAATGAAACATTTTTCACCTTTTAGGATGTTTCTTTCAGCAAAGCAAAATACCAAAATTAAGGGTTATTCAAAACTTAGATATTCATAACTTAGACTATGTAAAGTCACATACCATGCAATATTAAGACAGCATACTTTGTGTTAGAAAGAATTTAGGTTTGTATTTCTTATGTGGGTTATATTTTGATAGTAAAGCTATGAGAGAAGGGACTCGAGTTCAATCCTCTTTTCATTTGACATCACCTTCGAAATCATTTAAGGAAAGTGGAAGTATGTTCATATTTTTTCTGTGTACAGCTCAGAAAACCACAAATTTAACCCCACTGGTCCATTTAGCCTCTTCCAAGTTGAAAGCTACTATCCCAGCTGACTCAAGCTTCGCATCAAATGAAGCCTTTTGTCCCCACCTCATGATCGCTTAGTGTCACAATGAGGTGCTCCTTTATCACAGGGGTTGGACCCTTGGCTGTTTTAATGTGCAGAGTAATGTTGGGCATAATCTTTTTTGGATGGAAAAGAAATACTACCTAATTAGCAGTCTGGGAGAGCTCACAAGTAGGCAGAGTGCAATTACAACCTTGGACTTTGACCAAGAAGCCAGCGCAGATGCCTCACATTTTACAGAAGGATCACTCAGTTCTGGGTTGGGTGAGGCTGGAGGAGAGCCAAGCCTTGGGAACAAGTGCCTGAGTCATCAGATCTCAAGCCCACAGAAACTCCGTTGACAGCACCATATATGACACCATGTGACAGGGAAGAAGGGAGAATTAGCAGTTGGGACTCTGAAACGTGGTACTTGGATGTTCAGGGAAAGCTTTGATATCATTCCTCAGAATGGTTGAGAATGATTCCTTAAGAAATGCTTGGGAACCTATCTTCCATTCTCTGGAGTTCTTTTTCTTTATCATCTTGGTTGGGACATGTAGATAGATTGAAATAAAGAAGATACTGCAAATTCTAGCTTTCCATTCATTTGGAAATTTCATTGCAGACATTCAGATCACCCAAGCAGCGACTATATTAGTTTGGATTGCCTTGGGCTGCATGTAATAGGAATCTGGGCATGGTGGCTTAATCACAGTGGTAAAACCATTTGGAGGCCAGCAGTCCAGGGGTGGGACTAGATCCCTGCATGGCCATCAGGGGCCTGGGCTCTTCTTTCTGCTTTGCAATCCTGGACGTGGGCCTTTGGTCTTCGCTTTGCAGGATGCAGCTGTACCTTGTGGCACTACTTGTGTTTTTCAGGCAGCAAAGTTGGGGGCAGACAAAAGGGAAAAGTTATGTGCCTTTCCTGGGATGGTAATAGTTTCCCAAAAGGCCTGCCTAGGAGACTTACAATTATCTCTTATTGGCCAGAAGTAGGTCACATGAAGTTCCAAAGAAATAAGGGAGGCTGAGGAGAGGAGAACTTGTATTAGGGCATGGGACCACCCCACACAAAGATGTGATTTTGCTAATAAGGATGAAAGGGAGAACTGACGTTGGTTGGGTTGGTTGGGCAACTGTTGCACAGCTGCACAGGGTCTGTTACAATGGATAATCAAAAGGGTCATTTAATGCAATAATAGTCCTGTTAGTGCAGTCCCTAGCACATTGTAATCACTGAATCAAGAACATGCTTTTCAGTCATCTCATTTAACCCTCACAACAAACATAGGTAAGAATAGAGAGGTTTCCTAACATCTCTGAGCCTCTGCTCCTTTACCTGTAAAAGAAGGGTGATTAATATTCTCTACAAGGGAGATTTCATAATACCATAAATTTAAGAGGAAGCATCAAGCTTAGTGCCTGGCGCATAGTAGGTTCTCAATAATTTTCAGCTGTTAGTTTTAAACACAATGGGAGAAATACACCCCAATAAATCTAAACCTGAGTGCCTATTCTGTACAAGGGATTGTGTGGAAGGTTTGCATGCCTGTCACCTTATTTCATCCTCACAGCAACCCTAGGAGAGCAGGCGAGGCTATTATCGCCATTTTGTAGATGAAGAAACAGATTTTGAGAGATTATCTAACTTGCCCAAGGGAGTGGTGGAACCCGGCTGTCCAGACGTGCTCTCTGACCTGCTCTTCTTGGTCCAGAAACGTGGAGGACAGTGATTCATGGGGGCTGAGGTGGACTGGGAAACGCCAGGTTGCTGGCCAGTCCATTTCTGGGAATACCTCTTCATGAGGTCTGAGGAAGCCTGCAGCGGTGAGTCCTGCCCCTGGACAGGAGGACTAAAGAAGCCATGGAAAGAGTCTAAGCAACACAATAGGCTCCTTGACCACAATCTTCTGAAGAAAAGATTGTGGAGAATTTAAAAGGAAATGGAGGCTATTGGGTAGTTGTTACACTTGGTAGTTAGTTCATTGAGCTCATACGCTTATGCTTTGTGTGCTTCTTTGTTTGCATAATGACCATTATACAATGGTCATTCATATTGATTCAATACACAAACAGAGGATGGCCAGACCATGATAAATGTAGAACTCTAACCCACAACTTGCAGCAACCAGCCCAGAAAACCAACCTGCTATCTACAGTAACCAGCCCAGGAAGCCATCCTGCAATCGACAAGTCAGACTTACAGGAAATCAGACCACTATCTCTAGCAAGTGGTCCAGCAAGCCAAAAATAATAACCCCTGTAACAATTGGAACAAAATGGCCAGGACTTGATTAATAACTGCTACCTTCCCTAATTTTTTATCCCTGCTTCCAACTGAGGACCAACCACATATGCACTCCTAACTATCACATACAAGCCCTCTAGTTAGCCTGCCTCCAGCCTCCCTGCTACCTACCAGCCTCCAATCAGGGCACACCTGGAGCCTTCCCTTTTCTCCGCTAGAAACCTTTCCCATCCTAACTGCCTTTGAATATCCGCCAAAACGCAAGTGACAGTGACTAACTCGCTTGCTATATAACAAGCTCTGAATAAATAACCTTTGCCTATTCTCATTTGGCTGGTCTTTGTTTATTTCCACAGACAAATTTTTGCCACATAAAATAAATATTTCCCATAAAAAGGTTCATACAAATGAAGTCAAGACCAACATTGTGGGTCCTGGGTAAGCTGGGTTTTCAGGAAGATGCTGTTTTCATCCTCCATGTCAGAATAAATGAAACGTACACAATACATCCAATATGAGAAAAATGGGATTTCGAGGGCATCTGGTTTGCCAAAAGAAGAGCAGTTGCTTTGTTTAGGAATATTCTGAATAAAGTGAGAACACTGAAGTAAGTTTTACAGCCATATTCTTAGTGCACACGAATGTATGAATAAATGCAAAACTTAGCAGTTAATTCCTGGTCTTGCCTGTCACAAATCTTAAGTGCTTTGCCTGCCTGACACATACTCAGACAAGCCATCTGTCCTGCATTTGAGTTTAATCATAGACAATGAATGTTAAAGCTCTGTTATTTGTCAGACATTGGACAACTATGGGCAAGGCCTAAGTTTCAAAGGGGAAAACATGTATATTGAGGCATGACTATGAATTAAAAGCAATTTGACTAAGTAAATTATAAATCTACCATAATCTCATCCAGCTCTGCTTACAGCCCCAGCTTGCTTAGTGAGTCTGGGGGGAAACCAAATGAGACAAAGTTTCGGGCTTTCTCTCTCTAGTCCTGTTTCCTTGGCAACCATAATCTTTATCTGAGCAAAGATGGGGGGCTGCATCGGAGGAAAGGCAGTTGGAATTTCAGCAAAGTCTCTCACTAATCCTTCTCTTGTGTTATCAGATGATTTGTTTTGTTACGAAAAGTTATTTTACACCACTTTTGAGATGGTGCTGGGAGTGTATATCAGATATCCTAGAAAGGCCGAGAGGATTTTTTTTTTTTTCCCACAAGATATGCTAACATTGTAACCACAAAGATGAAATCAGCCTCTTGGTACACATAAACTAGGCACCTGCAAAGTGAGAACTAAAATGCCTCTCCCTCTTTTTCTCTCTCTTGCTCTAACATACTACTCCCTCTTGCAAACACCCGTGTCCCATTCAGCCACCCATATACATTCTTGCCAAGGCATTGTGCCAGAAGAACCATTCTGAGAGCACAATTTGGATTTTGAAATCATTTGTATATTCTGAAGGGAAGGAAAGGAGAATGAGGAAAACAGTGGAAGATACTTTCAAGGAGATGTGTCTGGTAGGTGGTGGCCCACTACACATCCTTTTCTAGTACTTCCTGAGAGTGTATCTGTTAAAAGAGATAAAGGGGAGGGCCAGCAGAGTGGCGCGGTGGTTAAGCACTGGCTTGGGAAGCCAGCACCCCCGGTTTGGGTCCCACATATGAGAGCCAGTGACATTGCCCTCAAAAAAATAAATAAATCCAGCCAGGAAAAAAAAAAAAAAAGATAAAGGGGAGTCAACCAGCACCCTCTTTCAAAATGGAAATACCGGGGCCAGCTGAGTGGCGTGTTGGTTAAGAATTGGCTTGGGACGCCAGCTCCGAGCAGCGGGGCCATGGGTTCAGATCCCACGTGGACCAGTAATGCTGCGCCCTCTGCAACTAAGATGGTGAACAACAGCTCGACCTGGAGCTGGGCTGCCGTGAGTCGCCAGACAGCGTAGGCTGTAGGCCCTCCTGTGGTGGGCTGCTGTGAGTTACCATGAGTGGCTGGCAGACAGTGTGAGCAGCCGGGCAGCCAGCGTGAGCTGCCATGAGCCACTGTGAGCGGCCATCCAAGGGCCAGCGAGCAACTGCCTCAGCCGGGAAGAGCTCAATGATCATAATACCAATATGGGCCAGTGAAGCGACGTCCTCCACAACCAAACTGAAGAACAGGGGCTGGCCGAGTGACGCAGGTGGTTAAGTGCTGGTTTGGAAAGCCAGCAGCCCCGGTTCGGGTCCCACATATGAGGGCCAGGAACACTGCCCTCAAAAAACAAAAACAAAAACAAAACAAAACTGAAGAACAAAAGGAAGCAACTTGTCTGTTCCCCTTCCCCGATTCCCCAACGCTGTTCCCCTCGCCTAATTCCCCAATTACAAAAAAAAAAAAAAGGAGGGCCGGCCGAGTGGCATATTGGTTAAGAGCTGGCTTGGGAAGCCAGCGGCCCCAGTTTGGATCCCACATATGAGGGCCAGTGATACTGCCCTCAAAAAAGAAAAAAAATTAAATACTTAAGCCCTATTTTGAGGACTGTTAGTCATTTTACACATTCATATGATCAGGCTGCTCTGCAAGGAGAGAGGGGTTGCTGACAAGCTTCATCCAGGAACCTTGGGGGCACTTGCCTGAGTGGGACTCAGACACTAAGGCTCACCTAGAGGGGTAGGGGGACCTATAGGCGTGGCAATAGCCCATGGGAGAAGAATGAGAAAGGCAACATTTCACTCTAAAATATCATTAGGGAGGAGAGAAGGATGAATACGTAGAGCACAGAAGATTTTTAGGGTCATGAAACTATTCTGTATGATACTCTAATGGAGGATACGCATCAAAGCTTTGTCAAGACTCATAGAATGTACAGCACCAAGAGTGAACCCTAATGTAAACTATGGGCTTTGGGTGATCATGATGTGTCAGTGTAGGTTCCTAACACATGTAGTTTGTATGTAACACATGCACTACTGTGGTGCGGGATGTTGGTAGACAGGGAGGTTGTGTGTGTGTGCAGGGGTGGTGGTGGGGAATGTGTACTTGGCTCTCCATTTTGCTGTGACCTAAAACTCTAAAAAATGTCTATTAAATGTCCCCCCAAATTATATTAAAAACAACAGAGTCTTTTGGGGACATCAAATAAATTGTTTAATCTAGTAAAGCATACCATACATACCATATATATTAAATGTTACCATGGGTGGACTCTATGGGCTGGAAATAGAGAAGAGAATCACCCCCATTCCTGCATTCATTGTCTCAGGACCTGGAATCAGGCCAGCGCCAGTGGAGGCTCAGGAAATGGGGTCATGATGGCTAACTGGGGAACCCAACCGCCAATGATAACGTCGCCACCAAGATGTACTTGTATGTCCCACCACAAACACGCTGTCAGAACCAAATCACTCATGGGCCGGCCAAGTGGTGTGGTGGTTAAGTGCTGGCTTGGGAAGCCAGTGGCCCTGGTTTGGGTCCCACATATGAGGGCCAGTGACACTACCCTCAAAAAAAAAAAAAGAACCAAATCACTCATAACTTAGTCTATAGTTTGGCAAATACTTACACATGAATATCTGCACTCACAGTGTAAATTTTTTATTTCTGCACATTTTTTTTCTTTCACAATACTTAGCGTTCAAAATGTATATATTTTATATTTTTCAGGTATTTCTCTGGAGCAGAAAGCCAGCTTTATAAATGGCAGTATGGGAGTATAAATGCCCATAGGTGACTAGAAATTCATTTCTTCACTCATTGGTTTATTTGCTAGAAAATTTTTTTTTTTTTTAAACAGAGAAGGGATAATAATCTCAGATGGAAAGTAGAAATGTTCAAAGAAATAAACCAAACCACTTGGGAAGAACAATGGGTCTTTTAAAACATTCTACTAAAGCTGATTAAAAATGGCTGTGGGGAAGGAGAGCATTTCCCTTAGCTGACAGTAGGTTGGCCTCGCTGGTCTGGGTTAGGGCAGGGCTCCTCCAACTTCCTGTGAAAAGGCACCTTTCAGCTTTGGGAGCCCTAAGGGTGAAGAAGTGGGGGTACAGAGGCACAATGCGGGTGGGGGTGGGGTAGATGCTGCTGGTTGCCCTTTGCTTCCAGCAACCCCAAAAGAAGGCTTTTGGGAGGAAGGGTCTGGGCAGAGACTACCTGTATAACCTTTGTTTGGTTTGTGTTTTTTTTTTGTTTTTCTGTGTTTTTTTTTTGAGGGCAGTGTCACTGGCCCTCATATGTGGGACCGAACTGGGGCCGCTGGCTTCCCAAGCCAGCACTGAACCACCGCGCCACTCGGCCGGCCCTGTATAACCTTTGAATACCCTCCAAAAACCATGTCCAAGAGCAGAGAACCATGGAGTCTGGGGTCTCTGGGTTGGCACTGCTTGTGCTCTTGATAGTCAATATTTAGTGAGTTACTCAGGCTGGGAGGTAAGTTAAGTAACCGGAGGATGCTTGTAGGTGCTCTCTCAGAATCAGGGAAGTGGGAAGGGGCTGCTGTAATTGCACCTGGAAAGCAGAGTCCAGGCATTAGCCTTCGGGGGCAGAAAATGGGGAATCAGAGACAGAGAGGAGATATGCCCATCTCTCTTCTCTCCAAGTTTGGCTTACACACAGACATCCTTGTTTACAGGTGGGCCTTGAAAGGCAAGAGAGAGTCCATGATGGCCACAGCATTAGTTTCGGTAATCTATGGCACTGGATAGGACCTGCAAGAAAGGTAAGGTAAGAGAGATGAGTAGATGGAGCAGCTCATGCCAACACAGGAGCTCCACTACCAGTGGGAAATGTTAGTGTTTAGAAAAGTGTTTTCTATCCTTCCTTCCTTCCTTCCTTCCTTCCTTCCTTCCTTCCTTCCTTCCTTCCTCCCTCCCTCCCTCTCTCCCTCCCTCCTTCCCTCTCTCCCTCCCTCCCTCCCTCCACAAGGCTCAGCCTGCATTGTGGTCTGAAAGCTTTCCCCGCCTTCTCTGGTCCTCTCCCCTAATTTCTTCAGAGGCATTTCTCCCGTATGCATCTCTTGATTGTCTAATCCTGTATTGACAGCTGTTCTTGGGGAATCCAAACTAACTCAGGAAAGCCACAATTGAAGACTAATTCAAATCACCCCCTGTCTAGCTTCTCACCCTGGGCCCCCTATGATTTCCTGTGGGCCAGGCAGGTGAGGTATAGGTCACAGAGGTTTTTAGAAGGGACACAATCACCCTAGTGGCTCAGCTTTTAGCATCTCACTTTCAGAGGGCTAGCATCTTTCTTTTTTTATATTTGGGGAGATGACTACATGTTTGTGAAAACTTCTTAGCATTTGGCATCAATCTGCCTGAGCATAGTGATATGATTGCTCTGTTCACAACTAAGCTGCAATTTTAGGGAGAATTTTCCAGAGTATTTCAGCATCTAACAACTCATGAAAACTTGGCGGTAATTTCAGGATACATAACATCTGTTTATTTCATTTTGTTACAAGTCACCTGGGCAAAAACTCTTCCTTATTCTGCCTCATAAATGAGCTAATATCCCATTAGAACACTCTGGTTAATAGCAGTAGCAGTCATCCCGCAGTTTTGTGTAACAAAGCCTTAAAGGTAATGGCACTTTTCCATGCTAACAAAACAAAACCATTATTTTTCTATGTAGCTCAAATGGGCTGTTTGCTAATGTTTTACCAGCTCAAATAGCTTATTTTTGGAGGAGAATGTAGTCTTGGTTTCTTTAAGAAGAAACTACTTCTTTTATCTGTGGGCTGTGATAAAAGGATTTGGGAGCCATTTAATGTGCATTTTTAAATAATGTGGTTTTATAATAGAGTCCTGGACCACCATTTCTGATAGTTTTAACAAGCATGGCTATTGTATCCATTCAAGATTTTCCAATGGAGACCTTTGAACATTGTTATGAAACAGATACTGAGCACACTGAGTTCCACAGTTATTTTTGCTCCAATGTTTTTCAAATTGCTATAATGTTACTCAGGAGAAGTATGTTGATTGAATGCATCTGCAAGCAACTTCCTGCTTTGGAAACAGCAGGAAGCTCTCATTGGTCACCTTCAGTTTACCATATATCCTGACCCCCCAGTAATGTCTTTTTTCAGGGTCAGTTTTCTGTTTCTGATACATACATTTGGAAGATGGACAGAGGACAATGCTTTGGAAAAGACCACTAATTGATGCCAGTATCTTGTTCCCTTCAGCCAGGACCCACTTTGCAGGCTGCACTCCCCATCCTGTCCTTGGGTCCCTCAGCCAAATTCATAGAGGGTAGGAAATGACTGAAAATAGGCTCAACTGGGGCCCAACCCAAAAGTGGAAAGTTCCCGTTCGGCACTCCATACAGGTTTTCTCTGAACCCTCCCTCCCCTTACCCCAAAGACAAAGCTCTCACCATGTCATGGGATCAGAGCTGATTACCAGCCTGGGGTTTATAGTTGACCTTGAATCCGGACTCTCAGCCTATGCTTAATTTTCTGAGGTGACAATTAAAGCTTATTAAAAAGCTGACACATTGTTTTCAGTCGTCAGCTTCTCTCTGTGATTCACTTTAAGGTCTAAAGGAAGGAGAGGATACCATATTAGTCACTGAAGGGAAAGAAAAAAAAAAGTTAGGGCCTTCTTGTTTGTCGGAAAGTTATTTGTAATTTGAGAGTTATTAAGTGACTCCCACGAAGAGTTCTTCTGTCGAAATGTTAACAGCAGGAGATGAAGTTAAACCTAGTCAGTGTGCTGTCCTTCATCCACTTGAAATGTCACTGATGAGCTGAAATAGAATTACTGACAGCCACATGCCTCTTGCAAATTCATCCTTAGAATTTAAGTGAAAGAGCAATGAAAGATGACGAAGAAGTTTTTTAAATCCAGAAAAAGTCGATTGGAGAGTTTCATGTTTCAACTTGATAAAAATAATTCCAAACTTTTTTTTACCAAAATTTAAAGATCTAAGTAACTTCGGCTGTTCCCTTTATAGTATGATACATAAAACTAGATTTATTTAAATAGTAATAAATATTCAGCTTGTTATTTAACCTGATAGAGTTCTAGATGGGAACCTTTTCCAGGGAATTTGAAGAAATATGTTTGGAGGTGAGGTTTGGATTATTATGAGGCACTTATGGTGGAGGGTTCACGGAAATAACACCAAAGACCCAAATGAAAATTGATGAGAACATGTTAGCTGGCTTCTCAGAGGTAATTTTTTTTAACCACCCAGCTTCTGAAAAGTAATAATCAAGGTAGATTCTCAGTTAAGCCATTTATTATATAACAAATTTTTGAAAGCCTTTAAGAATGACTTATGTTCAAAAGCTGTTGAGCAAGAGTTGTCTGGAATTTGGGACACATCTTTCCACAGAACGGGTATTATTCTTGATGGGTGAAGTTCCTATGATGGCCTCTACATTTTTGTGGTCCAAATGTAGCTGATGTATAATACCATACTTGCTTGGTTTCCAATGAATTTGGTCATGGGGTGGAGCAAGGAGAATCAGTCATACTATACTTATTAATCTGCAACTTGCATTTTTCTCTTAACATGTCATTGGTTCTTTCCATGTTAATATTTTTCTAATCTTGTTCTCTTTTCACCTGGGAGGGGATTGGATGTCTGGACATTAGGAATAAAGTATGCACCATGGTCAAGCTTACTTTTCATTCAATCAGCAGATATATCGAATCAGAAATAGTCCTTGTTCTTTCCTGTTTCACATTCTATTGACCTCTTCAATCCAAGCTGCCAGGTGAACACTTGCACTTCACTTCTAACTACCTTTCTTGATTCAGTTTAAACCTGGAACTCCAAACATATTTGAATGGATGAAATCAGAATATATGTTCTCTGTGCCTTGGCTATAAATCTCTCGTAAGCATTATTTTATAGAAGTATAGTCTGTTGACAAAGAGCTCAGACTTCCAAACTACTTTTCTTGATAATCTTTGCAATGTATGAAGTGTGATTAAAAAAAAATATGGTGAATGCTTAAATTAAAAAAATGTATTAGCGTAAAAGACACATTGCCATTAATCCCCCTCAAAATATTCCCCATCGCTTCGAACACACTTATCCCATTGTTCTTGGCACTTTCTGAAGCAGTTCTGGAAGTCCTCTTTCGTGAGTGTCTTTACTTCATCCTCCATCATGACAACGCTCTGTGTCACACATCGCTTCTGGTACGGCAATTTCTGTCAAATAAAAACATTACGGTGTGTCCTCATCCACCTTACTCACCACATCTGGCACCTTGCAACTTCTGGCTCTTCCCTAGAGTCAAAATGACCATGAAAGGAAAATGTTTTGAATCAATTCAGTACATCGAAGCAGTCACAACAGTGCAACTAAAGACACTCACAAAAGAGGACTTCCAGAACTGCTTCAGAAAGTGGCAGGAATGATAGGATAAGTGTGTTCAAACCAAGGGGGAGTATTGTGAGCAGGAAACATTCACCATATTTTGTGATCACACCTTGTATTTGATATCACCACGGTGGTTTGTAGCTTTGGCACTGCTGAACCTCTCACACTGAGGATCTATGCCAGGATCTATGACAGATGTAAGATGTTCAGGTAAGAGGTGATGCATCGGTCAGCAGAGCAGATGTGTAACTGGACAGTATGCCAATTATACATGGGAGAGAAAAAAGTGAACATACATAGCATTTACCTAGGTAAACTGGTGGACCTTACATAGTCTTCTTGCCTTTAACAGCAACATGAGTATTTTTATAAAAGTTCATTCCGAAGTACAAATGACATGAACAAATAGATGTGCCATTAGTTTTGTTTTGTTTTGTTTTTTGAGGGCAGTGTCACTGGCCCTCATATGTGGGACCTGAACCAGGGCCGCTGGCTTCCCAAGCCAGCACTTAACCACCACGCCACTAATTTTTGAAGTCTATTTTTATCCTTAAACTATATGACTGGAATAGAATTATACACTTTTGATTATTGATCAAGTGAAAGTAGAATGAATGAAAGCATTTCTTTCTCAACCTGATGTCTTCTTTTTTGGGGACTAGGACTCCTTTCTATATTGAGGCAGGCAAACCTTAAGTCAATGAGAGTAAAGGTAAATGGCATTACTCCTTTAGTAGGGACACGTAGCTTAATCTTATTTTTCTAGCTTGCGATTACATCAACCTGTGTCACTAGAAGCAGAAATGTATTCAATTACGTAGTGTCTTTAATCTGGAATGTCTCTGTACTTGAAAAACATTATTGTTTTAATTATCACCACACCCCTAGAAGGATCCAGAGGTGGAAACTCTGACCAGCATCCCAATATTATAGGTGACGAAGTTATGGAAGAGATACTGAGTGACTAGACAGCCCTTAATATTCAGACAGCCCGGAGGCAGCATTCCAGCACTGAGGAGCTGGGTTAAAACTTTCAGACACTGATTTGTGTTTCTGTGTTGAATGTCTAATGACTAAGATAGTTGATGATATATCGACAATCGATTTGAATGGAGGAACAGAACCAGGTAAATACAGCCGTCCCCCCTTATTCATAGGGCATATGTTCTAAGACCTCCAGGTGATGCTTGAAATCCCGGCTAGTACAAAACCTTATATATACTATGTTTTTTCCCTATACATACATACATATGATAAAGTTTCATTTATAAATTAGGTACAGTAAGAGATTAACAAACATAACTAATAATAAAATAGAACAATTATAATGATATAATAAAAGTCCTGTACATGTGGTTGCTCTCTCTCAAAATATGTTATTGTGCTATACTCACCTTTTCACTTCAAGGAAGCATTTATGGCTTCTCTTTTGCATATCGAAATTGCTAGCATCACTACTCTTGCACTTTGGGGCCATTATTAAGTAAAATAAGAGTTACTTGAATATAACTACTGCAATACTGCAATAGGTGATCTTATAACCTAGATGGCTACCACTTTACTGACTGGTGGGGAACATCTACAGTGCGGATATCCTGGACAAAGGGATGATTCAAGGCCCGGGAGGGACTGAGCAGAAGGGCTCGTGATTTCATCACGTGACTTAAAATGGCGCGCAGTATAAAACTTATGAATTGTTTATTTCTGGAATTTTCCACGTACTATTTTTGGACTGTGGTTTACCACAGATAACTGAAACCTTGGAAAGTGAAATCATGGATAAGCGGGGGTGGTCGACTGTAATTCTCATTCTGGCTTTATTGAGTATAAAAGAACACTTGCCTGACATGAGGAGAAATTAAGTACCTTCCAAGGATTTTCAGTCATGGCTTTGCAGAAGCCTATTTAGAAAGTTAGACCAGAGGAACAAACGTAGCACTCACTCATTTTGCTTTAAATTGTCCTCCTCTACAGCCCTTAGGCCAGCAAGCACTCTTGTCTTACACAGACACAGAGAACATCTGCAGACACACACACACACACACACACACACACACACACACACACAAAGCTTCCAGCTCTATTCTGGCTTTGTGAATCTTTTTAGTTGACAGTTAAAGAACTACAGTACTATGATGTTAAGAATTAAATTAAAACTGTATTTCATCTAAAGAATTTCAAATGACAAAGCACCTGGTGCTCCAGAGCCAGTGTATTATCTTCTTGGGCACCTAGTGTCTCTCAGAGCTACAGACGCCCATGGCCATTTGGATGAGGCATGCACAAAGGCCTCAAGGCCCCACTGCTGGAGTTGGCTGCTTGCATCACATACGCGTATGGCAAGTACTTACTGAGGGATATGTGGCATGACGGGGGGATAATTTGGAAAACAGTGTTGCTGATGTTAAGTGATGCTGTACAGGACTGCTCTTTTTATTCAAGTGCATGAGAAACAGTTGTGTAAGGTGCCATTTTGAGCCTTGGTTGTCTGTAGCCCCTCTGGGCAAACAATGTTTCTGCCCTAAATGAGCGAGTCTTTTTTTTTTTTTTTTTTTAAGATTTTATTGGGGAATTGGCGGAGGGGAACAGCGTTGGGGAATCGGGAAAGGGGAACAGACAAGTTGCTGTCTTTTTGTTCTTCAGTCTAGTTGCGGAGGATGTTGCTTCACTGTTGGTATCGTCATTGCGCTCTTCCCGGAATGAGGCAGATCGGTCTCCGGCCTCTGGATGTCGCTCACCGCAGCTATTGGCAGCTCACGCTGGCTGCCAGCTGCTCACGCTGGCTGCGGGCCACTCACTGTAGCCTATGGCAGCCCACTGCAGCAGGGGCTGCAGCCCACACCATCACCGGGGCTCGCACAGCCCAGCTCCAGGTGGAGCCGTTGTTAGCTGTAGAGGGCAGTGTCACTGGCCCTCATGTGGGATCCGAACCGGGGCCGCTGGCATCCCAAAACCAGCGCTTGACCAATGCGCCACTCGGCCGGCCCAAAATGAGCGCGTCTTGAGGGGGAGAAACACTGAAGAGATCACCTAGTCCAGAGGTTCTCATGCCCATCAGATACAGTATAATTTATTTATTTATTTATTTATTTATTTATTTATTTATTTATTTATTTGAGGGCAGTGTCACTGGCCCTCATATGTGGGACCAAACCAGGGCCTCTGGCTTCCCAAGCCAGCGCTTAACCACCGCCTCACTCGGCTGTATCCTTTATTTAAATTGCAAGCATTTTATAATTTCCCCCTGTACTATCCTAAATTACAATTGCCAAATAACATAACACCCAGTGTCCAAAAAACCATTATAATGCTCTAATTGTGTCCAGTTCCCTAGGAAACAGAACCCGAGATGGCCTTGGGGGCAGGCAGTGTATTGGACATGCTCTCTGATCAGCACTTGTCGGGGAGAAGCAGGCTGGGCAGAGGGAGAGTCCCACAGTCCCACAGATGACTACACACGTCCCCCAGGAAGCTCTGGAGCTGCGCCCATCCTGCAGAATTGTGCCGAATCCAGCCGTAGTGCCCCCCAGTGCCCTGGTGGTGGATACAGGCAGCTCCCAGGGAGGAGTCACAGGACAGGACCTTGGAAGAGGCTGTCCCGTTTGAGACCAGAGCAATTGGTGGGAGGGGTGGTGACAGTCAGCTGTGGGCTGTCAGCGGTCAGCACTCCAGCAGCTGGGAAGCCCTGAAGTGGGGACCTGGGTGGGGCACACAGGGTCCAGCACAAACTGTAATAGAAAGGGAAAAAAGAATAGGAAAGTAATTTATAATAAAAACATATATATATATATATATATATATATATAAAAAGTATGACTAAACTAAAAGATATTATGATGAACTATTTATAATGAATTAATTAGGGCATGAGAGAAGACAATACTCAACTGAATATTGTCAGTACGTTTTCTTTATATTTGGCATTTTGAAATTAGGGCTAGGTAAGTGTATACCTATATCTCAACTTGAATGTGACAGTCACATATGTGGATAGATATTGTCATCGGAGGTTTACCAAGTGATCAATTCTTTGTAAAATTCCAAACAAAACGGTATTGACACACAGTGATTGCATTCTTGAAAAATTCAGTATGTAGGGCTGGCCGAGTGGCGCGGTGGTTGAGCACTGGCTTGGGACGCCGGCGGCCCAGTTTCGGGTCCCACATGTGAGGGCCAGTGACACTGCCCTCAAAAAAAAAAAAAAAAAATTCAATATGTATTAAAACTGTGGAAAAATACTTTCTGTTTATATGTTAAATGGAGTTAGATATTAGGCTTAGATAATTTTATCAAGTTTTTCACTCATTCAATTGGGCATTCATTTGATATTAGCACAGAACATGGTAAAATTCTTTGTCATGGGGACCATATGCCACACTCTGCAGGGTGTTTCATGACCTCTGGTCCCACCCACTAAACATTAGTGGTGCCTCAAAATCAGAGCAACCATCAAAAATACTCCCACAAATTTCCATACTTCCTCAGGCGGTAATATCACTTCCTTTGAGAAGTGAGTCAATTCTCTGCTTCTAGCCTAAACACAACTGTTTTCTCAAGATATTCTTAAAGCAGGAGCTGTGGCAACAAAAAAGTAGTAGAAATTAAAGAACCTGCCCAGCAATGGCCATGTGCACACTTGGTCAGGAACAAAGTCACACCTGGGTTCCCCAGCTCTCCCATAAGGCCTGGGGATGTCACCCTCATGTGTTTGAACCCCAACCAGATTGTCAAAGCCACATTTTGGCTTATGAATGACTAACTCACTCACTGACTCACATCGGGAGGTGCTGTGTGCATCTTGGTCCCCCATTACTTAGCAGGACTTTTATTGCCCGCTGTGTCTGCTCAGCTCACTGATTCTTGCTCTGGCAGAGCTGAATTCAGGAGAACACACTGAATTCCTGCAGGAAATAAATCTGCCATACCTGTTTAAATACAAGCAAAGGAAATGGTTGTTTTCTCGTGAGCTGGATTTGACCTTTAGTGGGGCAGACTCTGTGGTACCTCACACAGACGGCCTCAGCAAAGGCAGCAGAGGTAGCTGGCCTAATGGGCAAGATGACAACCAAGGAAATGGGACTAGAGAGAAGGGGCAAGATTTCTAAACTGATTCAAAAATACGAGACAACAGCAACACCAATTTGGAAATCGAAAAGGAAAGCCTGTAATGTGAACTATTTTACACAGAATGTTTTATGCAAATTCAGAGGTTAGGATTTAACCTTAAAGTGCTTATGCAGCAAAACTGCTGACACCAATGACAGTTTGGTCAGCATAAGGAATCACAAGACTGGAAATGACTGCTTGAGCCTTCGAGTAATTTGTATCCAGAAAAGTCAATGCTAAGGAGATGGATGTGTTTTATCTGTGCACCTGAATAACATACAGACAAATGTTAGTCATTTGTTTATGAATATTTTCCATTACCACTCATTTCCCAACATATGGCAAACATTTCTTATTGTATTGCTCTGTCCCCTCTTTAATGGGGCTGCCAGAAACAGCTGGCACATATCTTTTTATGTTTTTGCTGATGACTTCTCTGATGCACTGTGTTTCTTTTTGTGATCAGAGAGAAAAATTATCGATCTACCAAAAACATTAATGCGTTGTTGCTGAGATGCCTAAGAGTGTTTTTTTTACAAGAATAATCAATCACACTGCTGATTCTACCTCAGATAACTAGTATCTTAGGAATTTCTGAACAAATGTGTATTGACATAAACACCATTCTAAACTCTGAGGGTCATAGTGTGATAATTCTCTAAATCGTGGTATAACACCTGTGTAAGACTTGACTAGTTCTCATTTTAGCGGAAAAAGCAGTGCTCAAAATTGTGTGCTCAGAGTTCATTGTAACAAAACCTTGTTAAGTCTGATATGGTGCAGCCTAACTAATTTTAGTTAACTTGATTTTATGCAGCTTTTCTCCTTAGTTTTTTTTTTTTTTTAAATAAAAGCAATTCTGAGTATTTGAACTTCAAGTAAGGACTCAAAATGGACTTTCAAATGCACATTTGAGAAGCAGGGCCATCCAATTCGATGGTAATTGTTGTTCACGGCACACCTGCTTATGGAGACCCCCCCCCACCAGAACCAATATATGCAGATAAATTTGGACACCATCAAAGTCAGCACCCTTAGATGCCTTATGCTTATTCCAAGGATGCTGTGTTACCCAAAACCTCCTCCCTCCTTTGGTTTTTAGATTTGCACTTAGATTCTTGGGAATCTAGTCTGATATGGACAGAGGCATTGGGGCAATCCTCTCATCCTTGAGATGAGAGAAACTTTATCACTGAAACACTCTCAAAGTAGGTTATGTCAAAATAGGTGAATAAGAATCGTAATCAACTTGGGTAGCATCATTTGGGGTAAAAACGAAGGAGACTTAGAAAATAATTCTGAAGGCAATTCCAAATGAGGATTCTAAAAAATGATGAGCTCGAGCCAGTTGAGTGGCGCATTGATTAAGAGCTGGCTTGGGACGCCAGCAGCCCGGGTTCTGATCCCACATCTGGGGGCCAGTGACACTGCCCTCTACAGCTAAGATGGTGAGCAACAGCTCCACCTGGAGCTGGGCTGCTGTGAGTCCCCTAGATGGCATAGCTGCAGCTCGTGCTGCAGTGGGCTGCCATAGGCTACAGTGAGTGGCCGGCAGCCAGCGTGAGTGGCTGGCAGCCGGTGTGAGCTGCCAAGAGCCGCCGTGAATGGCCGTCCAGAGGCCGGCAACCAATCTGCCTCACCTGGGAAGAGCGCAGTGATGATGCCAACATGGGCCAGTGGGGCGATGTTCTCCACAATGGGACTGAAGAGCAAGGGAGCAGCGGCTTGTCTGTTCCCCTTCCCTGGTTCCCCAACGCTGTTCCTCTCCCCCAACCCCCAATAAAATCTTTTTTAAAAAAAAGTGAGCTCAGTTTGACTCAGTCCTTATCCACTAGCCCCTCCTTCTTTGGCCTGCCCATGTGTCCCCTTCTCTTTACTAGGGAAGACAGACTCCTGGATCTCTGCACAGAATAGATGCTAGAACAAGCCACTCCCAGGCCATTCTGAGTTTTAATTTCTAGAGACTCATTATTGCTTGTCTACTAAAGGCCCAGTTTCATCAGGTCCAATATTTCTTGTTCTCTTAGAATTATACCTGCAGTGCTACCAGTAACATCAGAAGTTCTAACAAGAAAAATGAAAGAAATCTTAGCTACAAGCTAACTGGACTGGGGTATTTTCATGATTTGGAGGGAGAAAGGCATTAAAAGACAATAGTTTTGGAAACTCTTTTTGCATTGTGTGCCTGGAGAAAGAAAAGACTGGCTTTGCTCTCCCACCCTTCTCTGAGCTAATAATGCCTGCTCATCCTTAAGGTCTCAGATTAAGCACCACTTCCTCATAGATGTTTTCATGGAATTCTAGGACAGATAATACACTCTCCAAGGTATGCTGCCCCTCTCTTTCCCAGGACTTGTAAGTTGTACTTGTACGTATTAGTAAGTCATACTTGGAAGTATTAGTGAATCTTTCTTTCCTGCTGGACTTTGAGTCCATGGGAGCAACGACCTTATCTACTTTATTTATCATCATGTCCCCAGTGCCAAGAACAGGAGCCTGGTATGCACTGGGTGCTGAGTAAATATTTGTTTAATAAATGAATTTTCCGGTGTAATCTACTGAGGTAGAGAAAGAATGGCTGGCACAAAACCAAATAGTGATGGAGTCGGAAGCATAAATACTAAAAGCTTCATTATTTTTCATGCATATGTCTACGAAATATACTCGCATATAACATTGCTCTAGTATTGAGTTCAGGAAGATTGAATTTTGACTTTTTGTGTTTGAAAGTGATGAACACATGGTTTGGTTGGTTCCTCTGCTGTGAGAAAGCAGACATTTGGAACCCCTCCATAAGTTGAGGCTAAATACTCCTTAGATAACTTCACCCACTTGAGCAGTGCTTTTATGTAAATAAAGTTTAGCACAGCCTAAGAAATGCACCGGAAGGCATTCTGCGACTTGGCCAGTTTGTGAAGAGAGACCCCTAAGTCCTTCTTTCCTGAAGTTCACCATAAATTGCTCACTTAGCACATCTGTTGTTCTGCCACGTCCACTTCCTTGCCTTTTGTAAAGCAAAATTCTTGGAATTTATCTTACAGGCACAAATCACCTTATAATTCTTTGTACTTAGTAGCTATTGAGCATGTAACTACAGAGATTAACAGTTACTATATACTGTAATCATGCAAAGATTTTAATCTTTCAAATTAGATCTCACCTTCACACTAGGGAAGAAAAGGAAATTTGCAGGATAATTAGCTTATGGGCTAGTTGGCACTTCCAAGGATTGTCAGGAAGTCGTCTGCATGAATAGTCTGAAGGTACTATTTATTTTTTATTTAGTGCCTTTCATTAGATCTACCTTGCATGCTTGGCATTGAAGGAACTGGAGAAAAATGCTTTTCACAAGGCAAATCAGCCATTCTTCTGTAATGGATCTTGGGCAGAGGGTGGCATATTTGGGGTGGCATATTCTACTACTCTTCAGGACAAGTATTATCAGTTGGTACTCCATGTATAACAAAAGAGCCAAGTCAAAGCTTTAAAGTGAGATGCCAAAAAAATAAATAAATAAAAGGGGGTGTGTGTGCTAAGTTTATGTTTATTTTTTTTTACTTTTTAAATTTTTTATTAAAATATACCTAACATACAATATTTTATTAGTTTCAGGTGTACACCATGGTTAGTCAACATTTATATGCCCAAACAAGTGATGACCATAAGTTCAGCAATCATCTGACACCATACCACACTATCACAATATAATTGACTATATTCTCCATATTGTACATTACATGAGGTGTACAGCATCGTAGTGGTTAGACATTTTTATAATTTAAGAAGTGATCCCCCGACTAGTCTAGTACCTACCTGGGACTATACATAATTATTACCATATTGTTAACTATATTCCTTATGCTTTGCTTTACAACCCATTGACTATTTTGTAACTTCCAATTTGTACTTCTTAATGCCTACACCTTTTTCACCCTGTCTGCAACCCCCCCTCTCAACTGGTAACCATCAAAATGTGCTCTGTATCTATTTGTTTCTGTTTCATTTGTTTCTATGTTTGTTTTTCTTTTTAAAAAAAATTAGTTTCAGGTGTACAAAGCAACGTAATAGACATTTAAACCCCTCATAAAGTGATAACCCACCCACCACCAAGCTACTACCCCTCTGACGTCTTATATAGCTGTTACAATACCATCGACTGTCTCCCCTATGTTGTACTCCACATCCCATGACTATATATACCTATATATTTAGTTACAGTTGACATTCAGTATTTTTCTACTTCAGCTTCAGGCATATAGCGCATTGGTCAGGCATCAACACAGTCTGACGTGATCCCTCTGGTAAGTCCAGTGCCCACCTGGCACCCTACATGATCTTTGCAACATTGTTGACGACATTCCCCACACTGTATTAACTACCAATTTGTACATCCCAATGCCTCCACCCCCAACCCCACTCCCATCTATCACCCTGATAGATCTAGTACCTACCTGACACCATACCTAGTTATTACAATATTATTGAATATATTCCTTATGCTATCCCTACATCCCCATGACTACTGTATAACAACAGTACTTCTTAATCCTTTCCCCTTTCACCCACTCTTAACCCCTCTCCCATCTTAAAGAAGTCCCTCTAAGATTCCTTGTAATACTGGTTTGGTGGTGATGAGCTCCTTCATCGTTTTCTAGTCTGGGAAGTTCCTTATCTGTCCTTCAATTCTAAATGACAGACTTGCTGGGTAGAGCAGTCTTGGTTGTATGTCATTGTTTTTCATCACTTGGAATATTTCTTGCCACTCCCTTCTTGCCTGCAAAGTTTCTGTTGAGAAATCAGCTGACAAGTCTTATGGGAGCTCCCTTGTAGGTAACGAACTGCTTTTCTCTTGCTTCTTTTAAGATTCTCCCTTGGTATTTAAACTTTGTCATTTTAATTGTGATGTGTCTCAGTATTGGCCTCTTTGGGTTCATCTTGTTTGGGACTCTATGTGCTTCCTAGGCTTGAATGTCTATTTCCTTCACCAGGCTGGGGAAGTTTTCTGTCATTATTTCTTCAAATAGGTTTTCAATTCCTGGCTTTCTTTCTTCTCCTTCTGGTACCCCTATAATGCAAATGTTGGTACTCTTGGTATTGTCCTGGAAGCCCCTTAAACTTACCTCAATTTTTTGGATACTTTTTTCTTTTTGCTGTTCTGGTTGGGTGTTTTCTACTACCTTATCTTCTACATCACTGGTTGGATCCTCTGCTTCATCTAATCTACTGTTGATTGCCTGTAATATAGCCTTCATTTCCATTATTGTATCCTTCATTTCTGACTCTTTTTTTTTTTTGTATGATTTTCATCTCCATTTTTATGCTTCCTATCTCTCTGCTGAAGTTCTCCCTGAGATCACTGAACATTCTTATAACCAGTGTTTGGGACTCTGCGTCTGATAGATTGATCATCTCTGTGTCGCTTAGTTCTTTTTCTGGAGCTTTGTTCTGTTCTTTTATTTGGGATGTGTTTCATTGTCTCCCCATTTTGGCTACTTCCCTGTGTTTGTTTCTATGTATTAGGTAGAGCTGCTGTATCTTCTGGTCTTAGTAGAGTGGCCTTATGTAGTAGGTATGCTGTGGAGTTCAGTGGCACAGTCTTCCTGGTCACCTGAGCCACACTTTCCAGGTGCCTCCCTTGTGTGGGTTGTGTGTGCCCTCCTCTTGTAGCTGAGAACCTTGGTTGATAATTGCACATCAATGGGAGGGACTCACCCTTGGGCTCACTGGTTGTGAGGATTGGTCTTCACTACAGTGGAAGAGTTGTTGTGCAGGGGCTGATTCTATGGAACAGGATCTGCCCCAGCAGGACTCTGGTGTCTGCCCAATCCACCCCTTGGCTATGTTGTACTTGGAGGCGGCTGAGTAATGCTTCAGCTCATTTTGAAACTGGCCACTGGGGGCGCCAGCCCCAGGACCACCTTGGAGGGGATCTGCCGTAGGTGAAGTTGAGCCACAGGCTGTGCCCCATCCGTCCCCCATCCAGGTCACCCAGCGGGAGCCAGAAAGAAATCAGCAGATGTCTGCCACCTGTGCTGTATTTTGAAGCACTTTGAGAGGCCAAGCCACAAACCAAGGCTGGCTGCCGCTAGTGCCAGCTTAGAGCTGCTCAGCCACAGGCACAATGCTGCTTGTCTGGGTTCCACGAACCTTTGAGAGTCTAGGAAAATCTGCAGCTTGAGCCAAGGGAGGCGGTCTGCACAAAAAAGCCAATGAAAGCAGCCTGGGTGTGCCCAAAAGTTGCAAGGGGCCAGGTCTCAAATCACCAGGGCTTGACATATGTACTGAGGAGACTCAATTTTGGCGGCCGCCTATGTTTGCACTCCCAGAAGGGGGAGAGCTCAACAAAGAAATAATGGCCTCCGCCAGCTGTCCCATCCAGGAGAAAGCCACCTCTCCAGCCCTGTCCCAAGCCAGACTATTCAATTTCCCACCATTTGTCCCTGCCGCCTTTCCAGCTGCTGCCCCGGCACTGAAGCTCAGAGCGAGTGATTCCGTTGGTGGATAGATCCATGAGTGGTCCCTTTAAGAGGAGCATTTGTGAGTGCAGCTGCGCTCAGTCTCACTCAGTCACAGTCTCTGCTGGTTTTCACAACCACAAGTTATGGGGACCTCTCTGGCACTGGAACCCTGGGCTGTATTGGGGCTGGGATCTCTCGCCCTTCTAGGGGATGGGGAGGGACCCCCTTAGCCGAAGTAGCCCTCCTGGTCTTTAATGGTCACATGTGGGTATGGACCAGTCCGTTCCACATCTCTGACCTTCCTACCAGTCTGGAGGTGGCTTCTTCTGCACGTCCTTAGTTGATAGGCTTCAGTTCAGCTTGATTTTAGGCAATTCTCAATAATGGTGGTTTTGTAGATTAGTTGTAATTTTGATGTGGTTGTGAGAGAAGGCAAACACAGCGTTTATCTACTATGCCATCTTGGTTGTCCTGTGTTTGTTCTTTATGATCTTGTTTCACTGAAACTTGGGGAGAGTTTTGAGTTGCTACCTACTGTTACCCTAAACTGGAGCCAGCTCCACCCTCCCTGCTTGCTGCAGCCAATCGGGCACATCTTTTCACCTCTGCATTCAGTGATGTCACCGATTACACCATGAAGAACTGTCAACACTACAAATCAGGGCTCCTCTGCCAGACTAGTTGTTACAAATTTAGCTGTCCATCTCTCTCCCAAACCTACCTACCTCTATGAGAGAGAAGGAGCAAGAAGGAGGGAGAAAGAAGGAGGGTGAGAGAGATTGGGAAGAAATACACACACACACACACACACACACACACACACACACACACACATACCCACAAACACACATACATGTTATAAAGCCACTAGTAGGGGAGTTCCTGACGAAGAACAGGTGCTCAATAAATATGAATTCCTCTTTCCCTTTAGCAGCAGACAAGAGGAGTGAGACCACAAGGCTACACAGCAAGATGAGGAAGTGGGGGATGGGGAGGGGGTGTCATTGTTCCAATTGGGTGTCTGTTGTCTCAGATAAACAGCATGTTCAGGGGCTGACCTACAAAGCGAGAAGGCTGGAGAGGAATGTAGTTAGGAATCGTGGGAAAGGAGATGTGTTCTGGCATGACCTCAACTCCTAGGAGCAGGAGACTGGCCGGAGGAGGGAAATCAGTTAGGAAATTTCAGCTATAAGTACACAGGGGTTGTTGGGAACTGGGTTTAGGGCTGTGGGAGGGCTTGGAGCAATTTATTTTCCAGAGATAAAGAAAAAAAAGGCATTGAACTTGGTAATTTTAATTTTTTTTAGAAAGGATTTCTTTTCTTTTTTCTTTTTTCTTTTTAACTTTATTGGGGAACAGTGCGTTTTTCCAGGACCCATCAGCTCCAAGTCAAGTTGTTGTCCTTCAGTCTTAGTTGTGGAGGGCACAGTTCAGCTCCAAGTCCAGTCGCTGTTCTCAATCTAGTTGCAGGGGGCACAGCCCACCATCCCATCCCATGTGGGTGTTGAATCGGCAACCCTGTTGCTCAGAGCTTGCACTCTAACCAACTGAGCCACCCAGCTGCCCAAACTTTATAATTTTTTTAACTTTGCAATCTCATTAAAGTCCAAAACCATTCTTTACTCACTATGATAAGGAGAATCATCAGGATGAAATTGTATTGCCAATAGAAAAGTGTTGTTGAGAATTTAGGTGGCCTGTCCTGAAGCTGGTACTGCAGAGGGTCTGTAGAAAGATCCAGCATGAGCCTTGTTTCTAAGGGGTATATAATCTCATTGGGACAAAAGTAACGCACAGCAAGTGGTAAAAGGAAAATTAATTGCTGGGCAGTTTGATACTTGTTAAAAAAAAATGTCCAATAGGGTTTAGAGAAGGGAGGGAGCACAGTGGTCAGATAATTTAAAGATTCTGATAACAGAGCCTTTCTGAGCTTCCATGCCTGCTGATGTGTTTCTTTATATTATTATAAACTCCATTAACACCATCAGTAAAATTATAGTACTACTAATTGAGATCCATAATAATAAATTCTTTACTATGGTTATGGACTAATTCATCCTTAGAGGTACACTGAGGGTGGATGAATGCCAAGTATTTTAAATCCTTGCTTTATATTCACTGAGAGTCAAGTTCAATACCTTGTCTTTAGCTTTTTATCATGTCAATAGCAGAGCCATTGGAAGAACAAAACAAAACACAACTTTCCACATGTGATCACTGGCTCTAATGAAATAATTTGAAGAGAGATATTAGATTTGAAGGAGGAAACTAGCCTAGAGAAATCTCAAATTTCAGAGGTGATGAGGACAACCACGGAAGTGAAATACGCACTTCCTGGATGTGTAACAGATACAGGGCTTTCATCTGTTAGACCTTCAGGCAATAGGAAGGTGCCTGGACCATATATGGAAAAATTGGAACTGTCAAGATAAGTCAAGATTAAGGTGTACACATGGGTTGCTATCTCAGCAAGAAGCAATTCTAGGAATGTTTTAGAGATAGTGGCTGGCAGGCCAGCTGAGAAAGTGGCTGTGGGAACTCAGTGTAAATTCCGGGGTCAAGGACAGCATTTAGAACTGAGGCCTTGGGAACAAATTACAGAAAAAAATTAAAAAATAAAGGAAACAAAATATATATATATATTTTTTTTTCCAAAAAAGAAATTTAGAACACTATCAATCAGTAAAGATAAGAAGTATTGGTGTCTTTTAAAAATGACAGAAGATAGGGCTGGCCGAGTGGCGTGGTGGTTAAGCGCTGGCTTGGGAAGCCAGCGGCCCCAGTTCAGGTCCCACATATGAGGGCCAGTAATACTGCCCTCAAAAAAAAAAAAAAAAAAAAAAAAAAGACAAAAGATAAATAGGGGAGAAATGCATATTTAAAGAAAATTATTGTCATCAGAATTAAAGTATTTAGTATCTGGAAAAAGGGGAGGTTAAATATCAAAGCATAAAAAAATGAAACTAATAGGCTCAATCTTGAATGGGCTATAAATTTTAGTCCAACTCTTCAGAGAATACAGGGCAGAGCAAATTTCTAAGACCTAGAAATATCAGCTGTTGCTTGTCACGCTGTGGTGCAGACAGGTCACGATAGCCAGTTTGACCAAAAGATGCTGTGAGAATGGTTCTTGGATTTACCAGACAGCTTCGTCCAGAAGAAGATAGGGATTCACATCTTCAATTCCTTCTTTCATTTATTATTCATTCATACGATTTTCCATTCATTCACTTCACAAATGTTTATGGAGTGCTCACTTTGTGTCAATCTCTGGGCTGGCTGTTGGAGAGATGAAGATATATAAGGCCCATACGGCCCATGCCCTTAAAGAGCTCTCAGTTGAGCAGACCAGACAGATGGCTTGGGAAATATGTAATCACAAAATAATGTAATGATGTGTTGTAATAAAAGAAAGCTCATAGACAATTACACTGTCTTTTGAAAGGGGACTTCCATTTCATTTCTGAAATTATATGTTGCTTACCCTGCATTAGAGAATGATCCAAATCCTTTACACTGCTCTGCGAGGACTCCGAGGGCATGTCACACTCACTTGTCATTGTGCAGAGCAGCACAGATGTGACAGAGAGATATGAAGTTTGCATCTGAAGGACATTTTTGTTGGGGAAGCTTTCATTTTTTACAGCACTCACCATAGTTCAATACTGAGCATCGCTGCTGTAAGAATACTCGCATTCTTCCTTATCTACCAGAGCAGCTCGTGCCAGATGGCCTTTCCATTTTGCACAATGACATATGTCATCATCAGACACAGAGGCAAAATACTCAGTTGGAAAGTCAAAGATTCATCCAATCAATAGGTTACTTGTTAAATTAATATCAAATGAGGAATTTTATTAATTTTGGAATTGAAAAGACATCATTTTTTTTTTCAGAGGATTAACTAAATTGGAGGTGTTTGGGGCATTATATGAACAACCAAGTATACTTTTAGAATCTTGTGCAAGAAGGGCAAAGACAGTATTTGTAAGCATTCTGGGTTATGTAGCAAAGATACACCATGTGAAATAGACTGAGGGATAGGATTTCATCCGTAGCATGAATTGACGATACAGAAAGAAGCTCTTTATCGTTGGGTTTGTCTGAACTTCTGGTCCATGCCTCTGGCTAACTGGCTTCTTTCTACACACTTTGTGTATGAGGAACATGTCACTAATGAGGCCCAAATCAGGAATGATTTAAGTATCCTATAAACAGTGGCTGCATGTATTCATACAAAACGATGTTAAGAACTGAAGCAAGTTTCCAGATAATTCAATAAGAAAAATACCCAATTTGTCATTTGTATATTATGAGGGAAGTCCATAGACATTTTAGGGGTCTGGCATTATCGTCACAATTGCCACAATTGTCTGCTTCTGTATGACATCAGTATGGCCAGGGTTGATTTGAATGACTGCTCCAGGACTTCTTTCTCAGAGTACATTGGCCAGTTGTGCACAAATTGCTGGTGTGAGCCCGTATGAATAGGTTCCAGCACTCTACTACCAGGCGTTTTTGTGTATAGTAAGATACTGTATTTACTGTAGTTTATGTTTTTTTGTGGTGGTGGCTGGGGGAGGTTGTAATGATGGAGATTATTGAGGGGGGCGTGTAAAAGACTCTCAGATTTTCCCTTGCTACTGCCCCTCTCCTATGGTCAAAACTTGGGAGAAACTCAGCCACAGCAATCTTGAGAAAGAAGAACAAAGTTGAAGGCATCATGCTCCCTGATTTCAAACCATACTATCCAGCTATAGTAACCAAAAACAGTATGGGACTGGCACAGAAACAGACACATAGGTCAGTGGAACAGAATAGAGAGCCCAGAGATAAACCCATGCTTATATGGTTGAATAATATACAACAAAGGAGGCAAGGATATACAATGGGAAAAAGACAAACTATTCAATAAATGGTGTTGGGAAAACTGGACAGCTATATGCAAAAAAAGAAAAAAAGAAAGAAAGAAATTGGATCACTTTCTTACACAATATACAAAGATAAACTCAATGGATTAAAGACTTAAATGTAAGACCAGAAACCATAAAACTAGAAGAAAACATAGGCAGTAAACTTTTTGACATTGGTCTAAGAATATTGTTTTGAATATTGTTCTTGCCTTGTCTCCCAGGCAAGAACAAAAGTAAGAATGAACAAATGGGATTACATCAGACTAAAAAGGTTTTTGCACAGCAAAGGAAACCAGCAAGAAAACAAAAAGGCAATTTACTGAATGGGAGAAGATATTCATAAATGATATATCTGATAAGGGATTAATATCCAAAATATATAAACAACTCAACATCAAAAAATAACCAGATTAAAAAATGGGCAGAGGACCTGAATAGACATTTTTACAAAGAAGACATACAGATGGCCAACAGACACATGGAAAGATGCTCAACATCACTAGTCATCAAGGAAATGTAAATCAAAACTACAATAAACACATAACTCTCAGGCTATTATCAAAAAGACAAAAAATAACAAGTGTTGGTGAGGATATGGAGAAAAGGGAACTCTTGTGCATTGTTGGTGGGATTGTAAATTCCATAGTGCAGCCACTATGAAAATCAGTATAGAGTTTCCTCAGAACCTAAAAGCAGAAATACCATACGACCCAGAAATTCCACTTCTGGTATATCCATCCAAAGAAAAAAACACTAACTCAAAAAGATATATGCATCCCTATGTTTATTGCAGCACTACTCACAGTAGCCAAGATATGGAAGCAACCTAAGTGTCCATTGATAGATGAATGGATAAAGAAGATCACACAAACACACACACACACCCACACACACACACACACACACACACACCCATTGGGAATATTACTGAGCCATAAAAAATAATGAAATCTTGCCATTCAACATGGACAGACCTGGAGGATAATGCGCTAGGTGAAATAAGTCAGACAAAGAAGAACGAATACCATATGATCTCACTGGTATGTGAAATCTAAAAATCAAAACAAATGAATAAACAAAACAAAACAGAACAGACTGAAAGATACATAAGACAAACTGATGGTTGCCAGAGGGGTCGGTATGGAGGATGGGCAAAAAAGTGAAGGGGAGTAAGAAGTACAAACTTCCAGTTATAAAATAAATAAGTTATGATATATAGTGTACAGATAGGGATACAGGGAATGTAGTCAATAGTATTATAATAATTTTGTACATTGACAGATGGTTACTAGATTTATTGTGGTGATCACTTTGTAAGGTATATAAATGTTGAATAACTATGTTGTACACCTGAAACTCATAATATTCTATGCCAACTATACTTTAATTAAAAACACACACACACACAACACTTGGGAGAAACTGAATATGATACTCTGGAGAGAATCCCAACATCCTTAGCACATTAAAAGGATCTGAGGGTGTGCTACTTTAACTCAACATTTCTCAAACTTAACTTACCACAGAAACCAACCTTCCCCCACTATGTTTCCCTTCCCAACTCATAGTGACCCCTCAAGGAAATTGTGTTTCTTAAAACTCATTTGTGGGCCTGCCGTCTGGCGCGTTGGTTAAGAGTTGGCTTGGGACGCCAGCTCTGAGTAGCAGGGTCTCGGTTTGAATCCCACATGAGGGCCAGTGACACTGCCCTCTACAGCTAAGATGGTGAACAACAGCTCCTGGAGCTGGGTTACCATGAGTTGCCAGAGACGGCACAAGCTGAAGTGGGGCTGCAGTGGGCTGCCATAGGCTACTACAGTGAGTGATCAGCAGCCAGCATGAGCTGCCAAGAGCCACCATGAGCTGAGGCGGGTGAACAATCTGCCTCACCTGGGAAGAGCGCAATGCTAATACCAACATGGGCTTGTGAAGCGACATCCTCCACAACTAGACTGAAGAACAAAAGGACAGCAACTTGTCTGTTCCCCTTCCCTGATTCCCCAACACTGTTCCCCTCCCCAAACCCCCAATAAAATCTTTAAAAAAAACCTCATTTGCTTGGGTACTCCCAAGAGATTTTTCAAAAACTATATACTCTCTTGTAAACATTTAATCTAAAATTTTTCATCCTGGATTTAAAGACACTTACTCTTTGTTAATAGGTAGAAAATGTCAAGCATACTATAATTTGAAATAAGATGAGAACTGACTGTAATTAAAATAAATATGACAGATTTCATAAATTAAGTTGTAACTGACTTCCTAAAATCCTTTTTTTTTTTTTTTTAAATCGGTGGCCCTGTTACTCAGAACTTGCACTCTTTTTTTTTTTTTAAGATTTTATTGGGGAATTTGGGGAGGGGAACAGCATTGGGGAATCTGGGAAGAGGAACAAATTGCTGTTCTTTTGTTCTTCAGTCTAGTTGTGGAGGACGTCGCTTCACTGGCCCATGTTGGTATTATCATTGTGCTCCTCCCGGGTGAGACAGTCGCTCGCCGGCCATTGGACGGCCTCTCATGGTAGCTTACTGCAGCCCACTGCAGCCCCACTGTAGCCTACACCATCACCAGCGACTCATGGCAGCCCAGCTCCAGGTCAAGCTGTTGTTCGCCATCTTAGCTGTAGAGGGCGCAGAGTTACTGGCCCTCATGTGGGATCTGAACAGGGGCCCTGCTGCTCAGAGCTTGTGCTCCCAAGCCAACTCTTAGCCAATGTGCCACTCGACCGGCCCCTAAAATTCTTTTTGAATCAGGAAGAATTTGAATAGAATTTTACCTTATGGGTTTTATTTTTAAAAAGTTGACAGTTCTAGGAAACATCCCAGGAACACTTGAAGGATCAATGTTACTAATCTATACTGCTTTGATTACTTTGAATTCAGAACCTCCCTCAAAGGTCAAGTTTCATCCATAACAGAAGGAACCAAGATGTGCAGCAAAAACAGGAAACCCATATGTTTAAGGTGCCATAGAAAGATTTGGCAAGGGTGAGGGGTATGGCTTTCTTTTTCAAGCATGATTCAGATTACCAGGCAGTTTTAGAAAAAAGTACGTATGTATAGAAGCTGAGGACCTAGAAATTGATTCCCTTCAAATGCTCCAGTTAGTGTATGTACCCTCTGGACAGTCTATGGATCCGCAGGGTGTGAGGACCCCTGTTGGAACACATCTTGCCTTAGAGCACACTTGTGGGTGCTGCTGCCAGATTTGAGCAGTAATATCTGAACTGGTCTCTTGCCTAAGTCTCTTTTTGCCCCCAACCCATTTACTTCCATCACCCCCAGACCTTTTTTCTGTAGAATGAAACAAATTTCTCAGCGAGGTGGGAAAGCTCCTCCACGATGCAGTCTTTGCTGACCTGGTGCTTTCTTCCCTCCTCTCAGCCCCACGCCCCGAGGACCCCTTGCTCCAATCGCAAGGATCTCCAGGTCTTTCTCGTGTGTGCATTGCTCCCTCCTGCCACTGTGTCCTCATTCTCTCTGGGAATATTCTTCTCTAGGTATCTTCTTCTCCTATCTATTGAGGAAGAGCTTGATTGGCACCTCCAAAAGGGTTTCTCATTCAGCCTCTCTCCCCTTGCCCCATTCTCATGTTGTTCTTTGTGCCTCAGTCTATCTTCCCTGTCTGAATGCTTTGCATTGGTGTTACCTGGACAAGAGTTTGTTCTCTTCATTAGAGTCAAGTCTCTGAGAAGCAAGGATGCTACTGTGCTCACCTGTGCACCTCCCAGCACCTAGCACAGGCTGTTTCAGTGTTGACTGGATGATAGTTAACCCCATTAGTATGTGAGAGGCACATGGAATCTGCAAGGTAGATGCTGCTCTTCTCTCTACCTGGGGGCCTCTCCCTAAGGAGTTTGACATTTTGGCACCGTCCATTGCTTGGGAAACTAAAGGAACACAACATCTCTGCTCCAAACCTACCTTAACTGCAATGGCCATGGGTTTTCAGGTGACTTGCAAGCTGGCTTGTATTTGTGGAACAGCAGTGAAATTTGCAGGGCCACCCTCAGCAACACAAAGGCAGATAAGTACAGTAAGACCTTGGATTGGAAGTAACTTGGTTTGCGAGTTTTCCGCAAGACGAGCAAACATTTCTAATACATTCTAACTTGGTAAATGAGCGATGTCTTGCAATACAAATTGTTTGTTTCTGGAGCAAATTATGCTTGCAAACCAAGGTATTACTCTATTTCCTTTTGTTAAAAGAAAAAAAAAAAAGTCTGGGTGCCTGAAGTAGTTTATGTAAATGAAGACCTTAGTTTTCCCTAAAGTACCTAACAAAGAATTCGGTTCCTGTTGTCAGTAATGTCTTTGTGGCAGGTCCCTAATCTTTTCTTTTTCAAATTTCCTTCAAAAGATGTTTAAGGAGTCTTTAATTAACTATTAAAATGGGTGTTCTAACATGGAGGGCAAGAATTAGAAAATCCCTTTAATTACTGGAACCAGATTTTCTCCTGATTTGTAAATATCAGTTTACTCCTCAACCAAATTGGGCTTTAATTAAACTGGAGATGTGGGGGTTGGGGGCCTGAGTAATGAAAAGTACCTTAATTTGCATCAGTCCCAGTTTGAATGAAGTTGGCTTAAGGGTGGGGATGAGAGACTCCTATGGTTTATTGTTTAAACTGGAAAATCAGGCAAAATGGGATTTGCTTTCCATAAGGAACTCATGGAAATTAGACACACTCTTGCCACCTCTGATTTAGTCAAATGCCATTGCTATAGGATTACCACGGGATCCCTCAGTGGTATGAGTTTATGAACCAGCCATGCATTTCGCTTTTTTTCTCCCCTCTGGATACATGAATCAGGCAAAACGAGGCTTATGGTTCTAATGACAAGGAAAGAAAAACCAGAGCTTGCTCTACCCCTCCCTCAATTGAATGTTTAACATTCAATATGGTGCACAGTTTGTTGAGAAAATAAGGTACATATTTTGTCATCCCCCTTATGGATTTCAGTCAACACACGGAGGTGTTTGAAATGATCTGCTAATCCCGTTTCCTTTCCTTGGACCATCTGGTTCGAATTCTGTCTACCTGCTTGGAGTGCACCAAGCTCGTCTGCATGTACATATAAGGAAGTCACAACTCATTAACTGCTTATGGAAAATCCCTGTGGAAATATACAACTTTACTATTGTGGTAGGTTTCCTCTTGGGAGCAAATTAGACAGGACTTTGATGTAAACCAAAGAAACTTGAGGGTTCGGGGAAGACATGAATGGGCCTAAAATTTTTAAACTGATTCAAAAGGTTTAATTTAAAATGAGAACAAAGTTATTATATACCTAATTAGCTCACAAACACTGTCCTTTAATTATAAGGGGTCAAGTGTAATGATGAGCAAAATGTGGCCTTACTAGCTTCATGATGGGGCTGGCAATCTAATTTCAGGAATGAGAGTTCAATAATAATAATTAAATTAATGGATACCCATGGCAGATGTTTATCATTGGCTAACCCAATAGACCTACTTGATCTTCTTGTTGTCTCCATTTTAGAGGCTGGAAAAGCTTAACCCTCCTTTGCAGCTTTCCTTAAAGGCAGGCATGTCTACGTGTCCCATGGCTTGGGCCAATAAGTTAGAAGTCAAAGCTGGCTGGGAGCTTCTGGAAAACATTTCTTTCCTGACAAAAGGGAAAGACATCACTGGAACTGCATCCTCCTCCTTCTCCTTAGACCCTAAAAGAAAGATTGAATGTAGATGTGATGTGTAGAGCACAGACAATCATCTTATGATTGCCATAATGGAAAAACCTATGAAAATTGCAGACATCAAGCTGACTTTGGTGAGGTCAAAGTCAGCTGCCTCACTCTCAATTTCTTTTCTATTTATTTAAACCACTTTATTGGTTACCTGTCGCTAAGACCGATCCCAATGGATTGACATAAACCCTATACATTTGTGTGTGCCTTGAGAAAGGTCTTCTTGAGTTGAGGAACTCAACCCACTTTCCTTCTTCCACTGCACCTGGAGTCTCCAATGGGTTGAGGCATCCATCCATACAGGCATGGAAATAGCATTTGGGTCTAACCGCAGGGTGGATGATATAGGGTGAGTTGAAGCAACAAGTCAAAGACCTAGGAAGAAAGGTTAGAGATTATTGCCCAGCCTCCACTCCATGCAAGGGGAAGTGATGCATAAGAATGTTGCAGTCTATCTTATATGTGGTGAGTTAAAATGAAAAGTCAGCTCTCCATATAGTATTTGTAGTACTGCACCCCACCCACCATCACAGGCCCATTCTCTGTTTCACTCAGACACCCCTTTTTCCCTCTACTTCTTTCTTCCTCCTTCTCCAACACTTGAAATCTCCTGATGAGGTCAATGTGATGATTTATTTGCTTATTTCTTTATTTGTTATGGCTGAACTTTGATGCCAGTTGACACCCCCTTCTCAATTCCCTTCACTTTCCCATTTTTCTTAAGCACTTTCTCTCAGCACCTGGTCTCATCTTACACCAAGTTAGTTCAAAGGTGCATACAAATTTATAGTGTCTGACATTTGGGCCAAAAAAGAAAATCTTTGGTTTTAAGGAAATAAAAAGAGAACCCTTAAGAGCAGATGCAGATGTTGCATTTCCTGATTTAAAATAGGATATAATATCTAAGAGAAAAAAAGCTGTCATGAATATTTTTACTTTTCCTGAATTGGATTTTGATTTTGATTTTTTAAAAAGTTCTTCCCTTTGACTTAATACACAGAATAGAATAGAAAATAAGGCTGCAAAAATCTGACTGTGTTTGTCTTACTTTTCCCTTAGAGGTGCACTGCTCAAGTTCAAAGAATGTCTTCTTAGAGGAGTTTTTCCTCTTTCCTGGAAAAATCCCAAAGACAGACCCCTAATTCAGCAGGTCAAAGGCCCACTTCACCAGAGGTGCTGCCTGGGCAGGAAATGGTAGATTTCCTCCTCAATAGGAACCTCTCCCAGAGCAGGGCAGAATTGGGGGAGGGGAGGCAGCTCTTTTGACCACTCAAATTCAGCATTTAAATTGGAATAGGAAGCCTTCCCACCACCCCCACAGCTGAGATCTTGTCCCTAGGTCTAAGGGGATGGGAGAACACAGCTGCCTCTTTTTAAAAATCCAAGCTATCCCTGGTAGAAATGCCAAGAGGGAGGATCTATCTTGGTAACTAACCGCAGCGTCAGTGGCCGAATGCCCTGGAGACAGTGTTTGCAAAATGCATACTGGTGTTTCCTAAGCCCTAAGATCATAATTAGAGCTCTGCGAAATGAAGTTTCCTTGGCCAAATAAGTTTGGGGAAACACAGACTTCAAAAAAGTGAAACAAATTTCTTCACTACTGTGATTCTCTAAGGGAGGATTCAGCATCCAGGATTCCCCAAATTTTCTTGATGGTGTTGGGGAGGAAAAGTAACCTTATTTCTACCCTTCGAAGAGTTTCTGGATGGTCTAAAAGTCAAATTAACAGGAGATAGATGGATAGAAAATAACCAGGTTTGTTACATATATACATATAAGTGTTCCCTAGGAATAGAAGATCCCAGGGTAAATTGGGCAATTGAGGTTCATATGCCATTCTCTGCTTAGGAGAGGGAGGCAAGAGCCTGAGACTTCAAAGGGAAAGTAGACAATTCACAGATAGATGAGAAAGAGCAAACATTCGGTAAACAAATTCTTGCCAGGCCACCCAGAAACCATGAGACCCAGAAGTGGGGGGGGGGGGGGTCTATCAAACAGACCTTTGCTATAATAGATTCTTTCCTGTTTGCACCATTTAGTCCATATTATGTTAAGGTAATAGCTTCCCTCCTTCAAGCAGGTTTTTCTATCTGAATTCCTTTAGGTAAGTAAGGCGGAAGGTCCACGTTTTTTTTTTTTTTTTGAGCCTTTTGTTTCTTAAAAATAACCAGCTTAAAATCATCAGTATTCCCCAAAGGCATGTTGTGGGATGGCAAACTCTGCTTCCTCTCAGTGGCAAACTTATTGTTTTTGTCTTTCTTTTTGGTGGAGTAGCAAAATGTTCCTGAAACAGTAGCAAACAGTTCCTATGATGCACAGAAATGCTACCGTGATAAATCTGTTGCTAGGATCCATCTTCCTTCCCCTCCTTAGTCTCCATCAGCAACGTAAGTAATACCAGCTAACTATATCTGGCCACTTGTACTTAACATGTTCCTAACACAATTCTCCAACGAATAAGTAACCTACTCATTTAATATCTGAAGACTTCTAAAAGAACATAGTTTTACCCAGAAAGAATCTGGAGACTGAGTACATTGTTCTGCCCCTATTTATTGGCAAAGCAAAGGTTACCATTTTGAAGGCGGGAAAGAGCTTCATAGAATATGGTACTGTTTACACAGGCACAGGAAATTATTGGCAAAATGCAGCTGTATTTTTCAGAGCCCCATGAATTACCCATTGCATTCATGTAGAAAGCCGATAGCTTCCCCCTTTTTGTTTGGTCTTGAAACAAACCCTTGGCTAATTTCTTTGTTGGAAGAGAATAGGATTTGAAAATGATTGTTGGTTTCAAAAAATAAACGACTTTTTTCTTTTCTTTTTTTTTTTTTTTTGCCAGCTGGGATGATCCCTGATTAAGATCTCTATTCTTTTTAATATCCCTAAAGCACTACATATGCTGACAACTTGCAAATCAAATTCTTCAGCCCAGAACTTTCTTTTTAGAGCTCTAAACCGAAGTATACAACCACCCACTGAACAGCCATTCCAGGATGTCCGAGAGGCATCAAAAATTCATCGTTGTTACTGTTCTCCTCTCTCTATTTCTCCCAACCTGACTAATGGTACTGCTGTCCACCCACTGACCAGGTCAAAACCTGGGGCTTGTCTTTCCTTCTCCCCATCCCCTTGACTTGGCAATGACAACCCCTCCCTTGCTTGTCATCCTTCAATATCTGATTTTTTCAACCTCCCTTGGTCATCTCTGACTGCCCCACTCCCTGCCCTGTTTCACCCTGGTTTCTAGACGGTTCCCTAAACTCACCCTGTTTCACATCGGTTTTGAACTTGACCTGCTATTTCCATGTCTTCAAATATCTTGTTTCCTTCTCTTTCCTGATGAGCTTCTTCCCCACATGTGAGACCTCCATCAAGTGCCTCTCTTTTTCTTCTTTAAAGATTTTATGGGGGAATTAGGGAAAGGGAACAGTGTTGGGGAATTGGGGAAGGGCAACAGCCTAGTTGTTGTCCTTCAGTCTTAGTTGTGGAGGGCACAGCTAGCTCAGCTCCAAGTCCAGTTGCCATCCGGCCGCCTGTCAGCAGCTCAGGGCAGCTCAGCTCAAGGTGCCGTGTTCAATCTTAGTTCCTGGGGGGTGTAGCCCACCATCCCATGCGGGAGTCGAGCTGGCAACCTTGTTGTTAGGAGCACATGCTCTCACCAGCTGAGCCATCCTGCCACCTGTTGGCAGCTCAGTGACAGCTCAGCTTAGGCACAGCTCACTGGCCCATGTGGGAATTGAACCAGCGACACTGTTGTGCAGAGCTTGTGCTCTTAACCAACTGAGCCACTCGGCTGGTCCAAGTGCTTCTCTTTTCAAAGCTTTCTCTGAGCTCCCCAAACAGAAATGGCTACTTCCATCTTTGTGCCACCACTGTCTTTTTATCAGAACCCTTGATTTTCTACCTGGGCATGCAGAATTGTGAAAAATAATACATGCTTGTTGTTTGGGGGTAAATTATGCAGGAAAAGCAAACTGATGTAGCCTGGCATAGAACAGGTGCTTAATAAGTGTTTAGTGAATGAGCAACTGGTGAGTACCTGAGGGTATTTTATTTTCCTCTGTAATTGAAAGAAAAGAAGATAATGTTTGTGATCAAGTTGCCTAAGTAGAAGTTGACTAATGGAGAAGGAGGTCACTGGGGGAATGCCAGGGACTTTGTCATCCTTTCTTTACCATCCTGGAATGTTCAGTGACCAGATGGCAGTGGGCTGCCTGTTCTGTCAGGGCCCTTCTGTGCAAGTATTTTTGATGCCCTGAACTCCAGTCTCACAGAACTTGGACCAGATGTCACCCAGCTGGCATCTCACCTCCTGGAACCAGCTGAGCATCTGAGACTTTTAAATGATCCAGTAAGTGTTACATTTCCTAGTACAAAGCCTGGCAGAATATACACCAACCGTATTTTTTTTTTGTCTTGCTATTTTTTAAAAGCAAAAATGCAAAACTAAATTTTTCTTGAAAATCTGTGCATAGGATGTGGTGAGAAGATGGTTGCCAAGGTGCAGAATGTTTCTGTTATAGGTTTGTTCCTTTTTCTTTCTTTTTTTTTTTTTTTTTTTAAGATTTTATTGGGGAATTAGGGGAGGGAACAGTGTTGGGGAATTGGGGAAGGGAAACAGAAAAGTTGCTGTCCTTTTGTTCTTCAGTCTAGTTGTGGAGGACGTCTGTCGCTTCACTGACCCATGTTGGTATTGTGATCATTGCGCTCTTCCTGGCTGAGGCAGATCGGTCACCAGTCATTGGATGGCCGCTCACTGCTGCTTACGGCAGCTCACAGTGGCTGCCGGCTGCTCACGCTGGCTGCTGGCCACTCACAGTAGCTCACGGCAGCCCACTGCAGCCTACACCATCGCTGGCAACTCACAGCAGCCCTGCTCCAGGTTGAGCTGTTGTTCACCATCTTAGCTGTAGAGGGCGCAGCATCACTGGCCCTAATGTGGGATCCGAACTGTGGCCCTGCTGCTCAGAGCTTGCATCCCAAGCCAATTCTTAACCAGCGCGCCACTCAGCCGGCCCAGGTTCATTCCTTTTTCTAAGGCAGATCGCTCTTCCATCTATAGCAACCCCTTCCCTCTTGCATCCCCAGCCTCTTCGACGTCACTGGCTCCTGCGACTCTCCTTGGAAAGAAGCTCAAGGTTCTCTTATGGTAGAGAAGTCTCCTTGATTCTGCACCACACCCTCTCAGGCAACTTCCACCAAGTGACCTAAAGCGTGTCTCCCGTCATAGCCTCTGACTCTCCTTCCTGTTGTGGCCACTGCAATCTGGCTTCCATCCCAGCTACTCCATTTATTAGTCCTGCGATGGTAAACTCTCACTTCCTTATTGTTAAATTTAATGGCAAGTCCAGTCCTTATCTAATTTCTGAGTCTGCTATCGAAACTTTTCAGTTCTCTTGGAAGCCCCACCTCCTCTTGGCTGTGGTGACACCACTCTGTCCTGGTTCTCTTCCTACCCGTCTGACAGTGTCTTCTCACATTTCTTCTCTATGTGTCTACCCAAAGATTGATATCAAAGTTTTACCCATTCTTTGAAACGCAGGTCAATTTCTACTTCTTTCAAAAAAATTAAATCCCATTTCTAAACTTACTGGCCATAACTTAATTATTCTATTATTATTATTATTCTAATACTATTTCCAGATGAGAACAATATCTTTATCTCACCGTATTTATGAGTGGACATTTCTGTCTGGGTCTAGAGATCCTGAAGTGGCTGGGGAGATGCGGGATGGAATAGGTTTTCTCATCTTTTTATTCCTCTCCAGCCGCTGTGACATTTCCTGTACCTGATATTGCCCTCACTCATGATAACGCATTCTGTATCATTCAGAGCAGCTTAGTTCATGCAATTCAGTCCAGTTCACCAAGGCCACCCTGAGCTGTCTACTGAGTGTCAGGTATTGTACTAGGCCTGAAGATACACAAATGAATGAGGCACAATCTTTGCCCTTGAGTTGGGCTGGATCTGGCTTTGGTACAAACTGCCAAACCTGTACACTGACTTTGAGATTTAGGCTTGATGACTGCAGTATGGTTGTTCTGGTTACTTTTGGTTGGTTGAAGGTATAATTGGATGTGTGGCCATAGTTACACAATTTGGTGTTATGACCCCCTGAATCTTTGAGATAGTTGTGTTCTGCTCACACCAGTGGGATTGTTCTGATGTGTTTGTGCAGCTCCTGCCTCTTTGTGGGCACAAGGCTGATTCTGGGGACCAGACTCCCATAGACTCTGGTGTTACTGTCCTTAGAAGTTTGGAGAATGTGTCCCCAGATGTCGCTTTCTTAGGAAAAGAGTTTTGACTAGGTGCCCTCTACAGGCCCTTCTGACCTTGAAACGCTCAGAGTATAAAAGCCTGATTTCTGAGTTCTGGCGGCAGCATTCATGTTAGCCTGTTTGGCTCGTTTGTGTTAATCAGTAAACGGTTGCTAAGACAATATTTGAGAGGTGGATTCTAGTGGATTAATGTGGAGGTGGGTAGAAGAAAGTATCTTTTCAGGAGAACAGTAGTTACAGGGACACATAAAGAAAGCCGGTTTCACACCCCACCTTTTCCTGGAAGCCTTTTATGCTCTATGGACCCTCAGCTCATATAGCAACTTCCCTTTATAAGATATTTTGGACTTAGAGTATGATTACCCTCTGATCGATCTCTCTCTCTCTCTCTCTCTCTCTCTCTCTCTCTCTCTCTCTCTCTCTCTCTCAATAGTATATATTTGTTTTGTAATTCCCAAGGAGATTTTAGTCTCCTTCAGATTAGGGACTGTGTTTTATACATTTTAGGGAAATGCCAGTGGTTCCATGATGGAGACAGGGTATGTGCTTCAGAAGAGCTTGACTGATAGTGTGAAAGTGAAAGTTTCCAAGGACTGTCGCTGAAGTCTCCTGTGCTGAGTGGGCAGGGGGAGCTTGAGGGCCTGTCTCCTCAGTGCCAGTCCCTGAAAAGGACCTTAGCGATGACCTGTGCTGGAGTTAGATGACCACAGTGGTGCTTTCCCTAAAACTTGGAGGCCACCAAATCCCATGCTACTGTGAGCTGAGTTCGTTCATGGTTGGTGTCCAGGAAGATGGGGTGACAGATTTAGGAGTGCAGGTCGGGGGAGCTTCCCATTCTTTCCGGGCAGCAAATACTGTATTCCCCAACTCAGATTCCCACCTCGAGCTCAGGTCCCACAGTAGCACTGGATTTAGTGCCTGAGAATAGCAATGGGAGGGGTGGATGCATAGTTCTCCAAAACTTTATGCAAATTTGTGATGTATAATTTTTCTGGAGAATGGGTCCATTGCTTTAAACACCTACATGTTCCTCATAATGCTGAGAAACGCTATTGTATTCACATTTCTGCCTCACAGGCTTTCTGGGGAATGGTTTATATGGGAACATGCACAGATCCTACAAGAGAGGGTAAGCATGAGCTCACATTTTGATTTTTTTTTTTTTTTTTTTTAGAAAAGACTTAATTAAAAAAAAAAAATCAGTTTTAGGTTCACAGAGAAACTGAGAAGAAGGTACGGAGATTTTTTTGCCCTGCACACACACACAGCCCGCGCCATTATCAACCTTGCCCATTGAGTGGTACATTTGTTACAAATGGTGAACCCACATTAACACATTGCCATCACACAAAGTCCATCATTTACATCAGGGGTCACTCTTAATGTTGAGCATTCTATGTGTTTGGATAAATTATATATATCCACCATCACAGTATCATATAGAGTATTTTCACTACCCTTCCCTTCCTTGTAACCCCTGGCAGCCATTGATCTTCTTACTATTTCCATACTTTTGCCTTTTTCAGAATGTCATATAGTTAAAATCATCTAGTATGTAGACTTCTCAGTTTGGCTTCTTTCATTTATTAATCTGCATTCAAGTTTTCTTCAGATCTTTTTATGGCTTGAGAACTCACTAATGCTTTGAATAATATTCCATTGTCTGTATGTATCATAGTGTACTTATCCATTCACCTAAAGAAGGACAACTTGGTTGCTTCCAAGTTTTGGCAATTATAAATAAAGCTGCTGTAAACACCTATGTCAGGTTTTTGTGTGGACATAAGTTTTCAACTACTTGGAGTAAATACCACGGAGCACGATTGCTGGATCATATGGTAAGAGTAGGTTTAGCTTTGTAAGAAACTGCCAAACTGTGTTCCAAAGTGGCTGGACCATTTTGCATTCCCAGCAGCAATGAGTGCGAGTTCCTGTTGCCCCACATTCCCTGCAGCATTTGGTATTGTCGGTGTTCTGGATTTTGCCCATTGTACATATGTTCTATGGTGAGGTGTCTGTTAAGGTCTCTGGCCCATTTTTAGGCAGGGTGTTTGTTTTCTTATCATTGAGTTTTAAGAGTCCTTCATCAGATACGTCTTTTACAAATATTTTCTTCCAGCCTGCCTTGTCTTTTCTTTCTCTTGACAGTGTCTTTTGCAGAACAGAAGTTTTAAATTTTACTGAAGTCCAGCTTATTAATTCTTTCTTTCATGGATCATGCTTTCAATGTCATGTCTAAAAAGTCATTCCCAAATTCAAGGTCATTTTCTCCTATGTTATCTTCTAGAAGTCTTATTGTTTTGCATTTTACAATTAGGCCGATGATCCATTTTGAGTTAATTTTTGTGAAGGGTGTGAGGACTGGATCTAGATTTATTCTTTTGCATGTGGATGTCCAGTTATCCCAGCACCATTTGTTGAAAGAAAAAAACTATCTTTCCTCTATTCTATTGCCTTTATTTTTTATCTTTTTAGTGGCAAATTTGTTCATGCATGTAGTCTGCTTCCAAACCAAATTCATCAACCTTTTCCCACTCAGATATGAGCTAAATCTGAGAGCACAAAGACTGACTCAAGCTGAAGAGTCCTCAAGCTTGGGCGTCACAAAGGCTCTTTGGAGAGCTTGGGCATCGTCTAGTTCCAGCTGTGAATCTGTAGCAAAGACCTAGGAAAGGCTTTCTCCTTTCAGTAAGCATGGAAAGGAAAAAGCTGTGAGAGGCCTTGCCTGAAGTGCAAGCAGCTCATAAAAATCAGGCCCAGAAAAATTAGTAGTAACACCCCACTTCTGTGGCCAGAAGGATTTTCAACAGAGTTCCAGAGAAGCATCATGGCACCCATAGTTTTGCAGAACGAGAGATCGATTTTTAGCTTTCACTTTAAGTCAGAAATTCTTTTTGGCAGAAGAGGGGTTTAACTATTACCTCTAGTCTTTGCTGAGTAATATAATAAGACAGTCAGAGAGTGCTTAATTGGAGAGTAGGAACTATATATCATATGCAGCCACTCATGGGGTTAATGAGCAACAAAGACTAAGAGCCAGGGTGAAACCCAGGGCCTGAGGCCTGCGGTATACACCACGAGGCTCTGCCATGGTCAACTGGGAAACACAGGAGGCTCCACATCCAGACCAGTCCTGTTTGGCGATGAGAACGCCACCCCTGGTTAGCACTAGGCAAGAGCTCACTACAGGTTTGGAACTAAAAAACTGTTAAAACTGACAGCAGTAGCAGTTGTGTATCTTTTATATTTATTTTAAACACACACACACACACACACACACACACACGTACGCACGCACGCCACCCATCCATATAAGGTAAACTATACATAATTCCCACAGAGTAGGTTCTTTTGTTGTCAACAAAATGTTTTGTTGTCCTCACAAGGTTGTGAGTTAAAGAACCCTTAAGTATTATTATATCGAGGTGCCTAATTTGGTTGACCCTCCAGGACAATGAAATTCAATACCAGGACTCCGAGTGGGCAAGTCCAAGGAGGCACATCCCCTTTTCAGATCTCTGCTGTGACAAGGCTGATCTCTGTCTCAGTTTATTCCTATTACACATAGTTTTAAGGTTACGGGTACCATGTTGAATGTTTTTGTGAGTTCAGAAATCCTATTTTTCTCTATTACGAGCTCTTTGAGTTTTAGTCTCTTTGATAAGAGAGACTAGAAGGGAAAAAGATTTTTTTTTGTATAATTTTTGAGTAGTATTTTTCAAAAAGTAGTAGTATTAGTACTAGTGATGGTTATTAAGCATTTACTATAACCTAGGTATTGTTTTAATTGCTTTACACATATTAAATCAATGACTTCTCACATTCATGTCATAAAATACCATGGTTGTGCCCAGTTTACAGATGAAGAAACTGAGGTGCTAAGATTAAGAACTTGCCTGAGGGTAATAGCTGGTGAGTAGCAAAAGTAGGAGTCAAATACAGGCAATATGATACCTTACTGATGTTGTGCTTCTCTTTAAAGTGTCCAGCTTTCCAATAAGAATCTCCAAAAAGGTTGTAATGATAACTTTGGCTTGAGTGGTCTCTTGGCACAGCACCCGCTCATGTCACTGCTGGGCCAGTAGCCTTTTCTTGCCTCCTGATTAGGAGGGTGAGGAGGTCAGGGGAAACCAGGGTCTTATTCCAAGCATGTGCATGCCTCTGTTTAACTCCTGGGGCGTCTGTGTTGGGCACGTAGTATTGGATGAGTTAATCATAAAGCATCAATGTCCGGTGATCTCCTGGCTTATTTTTCCTGTCGGATGGTATATATTCCCAGGCAAGATCATTTTTATGGTATCAAAGCAAAACGGAAATCAGAAAAAGTGAATGTAGTTGAAAGTCTCATAAGAAAAAGTACATGTGTTAGAATCAGAAACACAATTTAGCTAAAGGTCTATTCTTTCCAAATAAAGATTCATTTTAGATTACAACCAGATTATTTGAAACGATCCACTCTTTGAAATAGTTGATTGAGAGATACCCACCCCACACACGTTCTACAATCTACTGCCCCCTTTTCCCCAGCCACACAAACAAATATGCACAAGACACCAAGGCACGCAGACACCAAAACAATGAGACAGCCGAATGGTTGACAGGGCAAGCAAATTGCCTCCTAATCTGTCTAATAAGCTTTGAGGCTTAAGCAAATATCTACTCGGTGGTGAAGCCAGCTTTGCCACAACCTAAGCAAACACACTCTTCGGATGTTGACACTGCCCTCCAGGCCCTGGGCTGCAGCAAAACTTACCAAGTCCTATGGCCCAAAGGGTGGGCTTTCCCACTGGCCCCCTGTCAAAGAGCTGTAGAGCTGAGCGCTGAGCTGGTGGTGGGCTCAAGCTGACACTGAACCGATGCCTTTCTGGAATCGTAGGCCCTGAGACTTTCTGTCCTGGCCATGGGCATTTTCACAGACCTGGAAATCCCCTCCTGTCCTCCCTACCTTTCTTTCACTTTGACCCCCTCTCCCCTAAAACCTATGTCCTTCTCACAGAGTCCCCTGTGGAAATGAAACAATGCAATAGTCTTGTCCAGCTTCCCACTGTTTGCCTAATTTCTAGCTTCTGCATTTGGCCCAGTGGACTATCCTAGCAAGATTAAAAGCAGATTGTATGACAGCAAAATGACTAAACCATTTCTCATAACAGACAATTAAAAAAACGAAGAAGATTGCATTGACTGAAATCATTGTTATAATATAGTGTCTTTTGAATTTAATATTGTCTATTGCTCAGAAAAACTGTGGTCATTAGCCTGCACTTGGGATGGAAGGCGGAATACATGTATGGATGATGCCCTCTTCCTTTTGCAGACCCTGTGGCCTAACACAGTGCACTCACATGGATCACCTCATGGAATCCTCACAAGTGACCTGCCAGGTAAGGGACAGTGTCATTAGCACTGTTTCACAGACAGGAATCTGAGAGGCTGTGACCTTGTTAAGGTCCAAATCCAGAGAGGTGTGAATGCAGACTCAGATTTAGATCTATCGCTAGATCCTGCATTCTTCCTAACATACAGCCCTGCTTTAGTGCATTGTCATACAAAAGGTTGTTTTTGTAGTTGTTTCCTAGAATTCTTCACACTGCAGAGAAGTCAAAGGCTTTTCCTACAGTAGTTTATAATGTCAGAGCCTGTGTTGGTGACAGAATTCTGGCTCGGGGGGAGTGGAGGTGGGCAGGAGAGCCTTCTTTGCCACAATGAATGTCACACCCCCTCACTCCCCAGTGATCTTTGACTAGAGAAGAGTGAAGTGGAGTCAATAGGTCATTTCTGACTGGCAGTAACTAACATCCCATTCCTAAGCCAGGAACTTAAGTAATGGAAATGAATTATGCGATTCAATTATACTATTCAGTTAAACATAAGTAATTATAGTCATCTTTGTCCTTTGTAATTTTCTTAACGTTGTGGTATTTCCTGACTCTGACATAGTTTGGTGTGATTATATCTATCGGCTGGGATGATGACTAATTCCTTTGAGCTGTTTTCTGTCTGTTCTTATTTGTGATGGGGGAACTACCTCTTTGTCAATCTGCACCCAAAAGACCAATTATTATTATTATTATTATTATTATTATTATTATTATTGTTGTTGATGAAGCTTAACCTAATGCCTGGAACATAGTTAATGCCCAATAAATGGAGGTTATAATAATTAAAAATCAAGGTTTGCTCAGGAACCTGATGAGCAGGTGATTTTTGAAGGACATGGGAGATCTATGAAAGCTTTTCAAAAGTGGCCCTATCAGAAACCCAAGGAAAAGCGGCCAAAGAAATGATTAGCTGCAGCAGCTTTTTATTTATCCCGTCTACTTCTTCAATTCTTCCATGAAAAAGCCAGACAAGGACTTCCCAAAATCAACATCCACTTTATAAATAACCACAACTTTACAATAATTATGTGAACATACTTGCTTGGCTGGAAGAACTTCTTTGTCAGTCTTCCACCCATCATCTGATGTTGATAAAATAAAGGACCACTCTAAGCTGACTGTCTGCACCAGCCTTATGTACCTTCAGATCAAAGAACTGTCCCCAGAGACCCCGCCCAAGCCACTTGGTCCTGAGCTTTCTGAACCAAACTTGGCAGAAAATTAAACATCCAATTCTTACGAGTGGCCAAGCGTGGAGTAAGTTTTGAGTGCCTGATGAATTGTAGCCTTCCCAACTCCCACTGTATATGTCCAGTTTCTGATTTAGACTTCATTCCCTCCATCTTGAAACTACCTAGGGAGTCCTGCAGCTGTGTTCCTTTCATCAAAATAAACAATCTTAACCCAGAATGGGCTTGCACAATTGCAATTTAAGGGCAGGGTGGTGGGAGCAATTCCTCCAGGGTGCAAAAATTAACTTCTGAACAATCGACTTTTAATAATATTATGTAAGTATCAAATGAGCACATTTTAATATTGTCCTTTAATATATATTGTAATTAAATACAATTGTAATAAATTTTTAATGTATTATTTGTAATACGAATCCTTGTCCTTTAATATACATTCCATGAATGGAATTTAATTCTGAGGACTCCTAGTTATACAATCGGCCCCCAACAGTTGGAATCAGACATATATTTCCTAAATTTGCAATGATTCAGAATTATTTGAGCTCCCTTAGCATATAAGCCAGTGTCTCCAGCCCCTGTGGCACCACATAATCCAGTATTGTAAGGGTAGAGTCAAAATAAAAATGATGCCATAGTGATAGTAAACATGATCATTTGGAGTTTTTATTTGTGCTTAATTTTTTTTTTTTTTTTAATTAGGGAATTGGGGAGGGGAACAGCGTAGGGGAATCGGGGAAGGGGAACAGACAAGTTGCTGTCCTTTTTTGTTCTTCAGTCTAGTTGTGGAGGACATTGCTTTACTGGCCCATGTTGGTATCATCATTGTGCTCTTCTGGGGTGAGGCCTATCAGTCACCGGCCTCTAGACGTTCGTTCACTGTGGCTCTTGGCAGCTCACATCAGCTGCTGGTGGCTCACACTGGCTGCCGGCCACTCGCTGTAGCCTATGGCAGCCCACTGCAGCAGGGGCTGCAGCCCACACCATCACTGGCCATCTTAGCTACAGAGGCAACGTTCACCATTTTAGCTATAGAGGCAACCGGGTGGAGCTGCTGTTCACCATCTTAGCTGTAGAGTGTGGTGTCACTGGCCCTCATATGTGGGATCTGAACTGGGGCCTGCTGCTCAGAGCTGGCGTCCCAAGCCAGCTCCCAACCAATGCGCCACTGGGCTGGCCCTCTGCTTAAAATTTTAACCAGTGAAACAGTGCAAACTGCAAGAATCATTACTGTAAACAATATGAACACATGAGTTTTTGTTCTTTCAAAAAGTACATTGAAAGTAGAAATAAATGTAAATTGGGAAGTATTAATATATTAGCTTTTCCCTTTTATACACTTCATTTTATTATTTTTTTATTTTTACAGGCATGATTATACATAAGCAGTTCAATAAAAGAACATTTTCACTGTCTGTTTCTATTCTGGCCATTGTTATTATTAGGCTTATTAGGCTTATTTCATGATTATTACTAAAAATAATTCGGTTGTTCAGAGGAGAGGGATGGTGTTAAAAGAAATGATTCACTCAAAGTCAAATACTCCAGATAGGACACTGAATCTGAGTTTATTGTGCTTCTTGAACACTATAATTTGGACTATAGACCACCTTATCCTTAAAAGGACCCACCCATTCCATCATCTATCTTACTTAGTCCTCTTATTTTTAGCATATTTTTCTGCTGAGATACCCGCATGCCTTGCATCAAACTACTAGGGTTTTGACATTTGAAATGTCAATGACCACATCTCCTTCACAGCAAACATCCAGATGAAAAGAAAATTCCTGTTAATCATCTAGATCTTCTGTTTATTCAAAGGTAGACAGACATCTGGTTGATTGAACACTTTTATCAGAGTCAATGATATGGTCAATGTCAGTCTTTTATCTTTCAAGTGCATCAAGGGATAGTGATAATGTAGGTGTCATTCTTATCAGTAGGTAATAGTGGGCAATGGTGGCAAAAATGGGTCTTTGTACTGCATGGGACTATGATCACTCATGACTGTCGGACCCTATTTGAGCTTTCTTTTGCTACTCTTGGTTTCCAGGATAACTTGATCATAACTGGGACCCCATGTGGCCCAGTCTCAAGGGTGATTTAAAGAAACAGTTGTTCAACAGAAAAATATAACTAATAGCAACTTCATTTTAATTATGTCTAGAGCAACTGCAAAAGGACTCAGGGAAATATACCCTTAATTTATGCCAAATATCTTTGAAGTCTTGTCTTCTCATTTCAGGCACTGTTAGGGTGCTCTTTGCATAAAGGATTGGTCCTTCCCCATCTCTCTCCCTGACTCTCAGTTCCTAATCAAAACAAAAACAAAAACAAACCTCAAACACAAATAAGCAAAAACTCTGACACCCAGCTGGTCTAGCCCTTGTCTTCTCCCTCTTTCCAGTGTCTGCCATTCCTCTATCTCTCCAGATTTCCCTCATTCTGCACCACAGAAGCACAGAGACCAGAGGTGGATGAGCAAAGATCACATTTTTTTTTTTTTTTTGAGGGCAGTGTCACTGGCACTCATATGTGGGATCCGAATCGGGGCCGCTGGCATCCCAAGCCAGCTCTTAACCACCGCACCACTTGGCCGGCCCAAAGATCACATTTTTTTAAGCCTGCAGACAAGAAAGAGATTCTGTGAACAAACACCCAATGACTTTGTCTCCTAAAGTCTCCTAGATGGGTTGCTGCAGGAATGACACTTATATGACTGATGTACTTCATGTAGTCCTATGCAAACGGTATATTTACTTTTTTCTTCTTGTCATTTCTAATGTGCCAAAGGGAAAAGATTGAATTTGGACATGTAGCGCTGATCAGAAACCATCAAAAAGCATGGGGAAATCTAAGGTTTGAGATTGATGGCAGACCAAGATGACTTAACAAGCTACTTGATTCAAGTCTAACTCAGCCCCAAGTCATTTCCCCTTAATGATTGCTCAGAGTCCTGTGTAAAGTTGTTCATGATCTCTGTCCAGTCATTGGTGGTCAACTATCCATGACCAATGGTCCCATAGTTTGACTGGGAAGTGTTGGCCGCTGAGCTGTGTCAAATCCCCTTTTGTATTCCTCTTCTGAACATAAGCTCAGGTATTGGCATGGTGGCTGCGGGAGACGTTGGGGAGACGAAAGGACATTTTACAATGTGAAATTACTATTGGCTATTGCTTGTTTTTGCCTCAGGGTACCAGAAAAACAAGCTCAACCAGTGTCAAACTCTAAAAAAGCGTGTGAAGCTGCATGTTAATGGCTCAGGGTGGGTGTAATAAATTGCCAAGAACAGGGCTTTTCCAGGTTGTTGTGGATTCGGAAAGAAAGTAGCATTTTCACAGCCTGCTGATTATTCTGAGCTGTAAAGCTTTTCAAACATGCTAAGGAAAGACACAACTACACTTTCCGCAAGGCTAATCTTTCCAAAAGGGTGTCCAGTGTCATGTCTGGAGACGTTTAATCTTAGTCACTGTGACGGCTTTTTGATCAGTGAACTTTTTCTCTTTTCCTTTTCTCCAATTTCATGACCCAGTTTACTAGTTCACTTCCTATTGTACATCTACTCTGTCAAATGCAGTTTCAGATGACTGGCACTTTGTCTTGATCAAAGCTAACGACAATTTTATGTTTGCTGTGTTTCCTGCTTGCAAGCCAATGGGGGTAGTTTTTAGGAGATAACAGGGAACCAGCCAGATGTACAATGTTTTACTTAGTTGCAGACCAGAAACTGAACTGTGTGGACCTCTGGAAGTCCCAATGCAGACATTATTAAAGGAATATGAATTTGGATATAAAACCTGAGATGAACCAATGCAACTTATCCAGAGCTAGTATATTCTGTTTGGAAGCAGAGCACCACCTAGTAATTTACTTCTGTAAAAATCAAGTAAAAGGCAGAGTAGATTTTCCAATCATTTCCCCACTTTTATTTTCTCCAGAGTCAGTGACCTGCAAGCCCCTTTATAATCCCTGAGTTGGCGGGACCCAGGGGCTGCCGTTGTGGTACCCTCCTCCTCTCAAGAAAATCTCCCAGGTCAATAACCTTTTATTTCTGACCTTTTAACCAGCTCTAGTGGGCCATGAAAATCTAAATGCCATTTCTTTCAGATTCCTGGGAAGCTTCAAGTCTCTTGAATCTAATTCTCTGGGGAGTTTTACTCCTATATATTCAGGTCATTGATCCTGCAATAACAGCCTCAAGTCATTTGTGCGCATCATTTCTCTAGGGGAGGAAGGCGTCTGCTGAATAGCAGGAAGGGTGATGTCACTAGATAACACTTGTCCTCTCCAAAGCCATGAACCCTGCATTTTTTAAGGTCTCAGAGACTTGGGTAAACATTATTAATAGGGATGTAGATTGTCATCTTGATGGAAAAGTTTGAAAGCCTAATCAATAAGGTCCACTGCTGCTTAGTCTGAGACTTATTAGAGGGCCTGTGGGCAGCCCATGGGTCTTACCAGAAGAAAGCAGGCGGTACCCACTTTCTGATGTGCTTTTGGTGCCCACCTGTCCTGACCTTGAAATGATTTGTGTGGAAACATCACATGCTCTGACAATTGTTTGTTGGAATTATTGGATTGCCGGAAAAGCCATGACGCATTTTTGCAACGAGAAACATAGAAAAAAATATGTCATGGCTTTTCTGACAACCCAATAATTGAAACAACCTGAAGGTGCCGTACAGGCCTGACCTGCAAAAAATCAAGAATGTGGTCCAGACTCAGGCAATTGGTCCACTCTTCTTAAGGGGAGCGGAAAGCCCACACTAAGCACGAGGTCATTTCTATAGTACTTGACTAAATGACCGGTCGTGTCATTTTTAGAAAATTAGTATGCTTTTCCAATTAGGAAACTGATATTTTACTTAAGCAATTTCAAAGATCGTGATTGGGAGTCAGCAAACTTGGAATCTAGCCCTGCCATAGGATATTAGACTATTAAATCTATCACAATTTCTGCATCTGTGCAATGGGAACACTATTTTGCTTGCCTGTCCCATAGACTTGTTGTATCAACAACAATAGATGCTAAAATGCTTTGAAAAGAATAAAAGCAATTATGGCCGTAGTGTTCTTAAAATTTATTCAGGCTTTCCTGGGTTAATGAGCTTCAAAAGTGTTCTACCCACCATAGAGGTAATGCTTTTTCACTTCCTGCTTTCTTTCTTTTCTTTTTCTGTTTCTTGTAAGGGAGTGGCAAGGCTTAAATTTGTGTCTTTCAAACTTTAGTGTGACTGAGTGTCTCTTTACTATTTTATTTTATCAAGAGAGTTATGTTTGAAAATATATGAGATTTTGCAGCTGGATGGCGGAAAAATAAGCTAATCAATATAAACATTATAATCCAACAACAGTTAGCTCCTTTTATGATATTCCACAACAAGGTATTGAATGAACAGTTCAGAGTTTATGAAAACCTTATGCGAATTGTTCATCTTCTTTACTGCATGTTGGCTACCCTGCTGTGTGAGATGTGACTTACTCTCCTTGCTTCCATTTTAAAAACAGAAGAGAATGGGAAAATTAATTCAGTAAAGACATTGGTGGTGGGAGAGCAGTGATTGGGGTTGAATCACTGCTGGGCTTGACAAATTAATCTTCGCCTGCATGGTAGGTAGATTCAAATTTAGTAAATGATTTGTGGCTCTCAGCAGGTGATGGTTATCTATAATTTGACCAGATGGTTAAATCTGATTTCCTTCAAATATGTGATCCTGATTCCCTTAAATCTTTGCCTCAGGCTTTTCTTCTATGCCAAACAAAATGGTCTCTTGGTTGTTGAAAGGGCTGGGACATGCCAAGAGAGTTCTCCTGCTGTAAGTGACATCACAACTATACATACTATTTTCATCCAATTGAGGTTATATATTTCATTACATTTCCTAATAACGCCTTTAAAAAAATAAATCCATATTTAAATATATTCTTACATAAAATACTCAAATAATACAGGAAAATCAAGGCCCTCCAGCCAAACTGTGCCATTACCCTCTCTAGTGAATCCGAACCCCTTTCCCTCTTTCTTAAAATGCATTTCCATCTATGTGTATATATGTGCACATAGAAAAATGTATGTTGTTTTTGTTTGGTGTATGTGTATACATATTTTAACACAAATGGGGTTATATGTGCTCAGTAACTTGCTTTTTACCCCCCTAATACATTTTAAACATCTTTTCAAGTCATTACATGAAGCTCTATCATTCTTTTAGACTACTCAGATATTCTGAAATATGGGTGTGTGATTGTTTATTACAGTTCACTCAGACTTCTTCCAGTTTTTTTATCATCAGAAACAATCTGCAATGGATATTGTTTACAGGTCCATTTGTAAGTGGAGTTTTCAGATAGAAAAGCATGAGCATTTTTATGGGGCCAACGGAAAGGTTGTAAGAAGTTACATGTTTCCTGTGGTGATGACTATTTTGTTTGTGATAAAAGAGATTCTGGTTTCTTTCTGTTTTCATAATCATTCCCTCCTGAATTTTCTTCAGGGCTCTACGTGTGTGTGCTCATCTGTACCTGAAGAATACGTCACTGCTCAAAATAATTTTATCCCAGGAGCATATGCATTACAGGGTCTTGGATACTCAATAGCAAAGACACCAAAAAATGTACAGAGACACCCACAGGAATAGTTTCTATGGAAAAAGGCTTCTTTGAAAAAAGTAACCCCGGATGTGGAGAAAGCCAGAGAATGTTTTGCTCTCCCCATTCTGATTGGCAGAGGTGGCTGAGGACAAAGCAATGGTGGGACCAGGTCAGGCACAGTCTTAGGAGCTAATCAGGGTTAGACAATGGGACCCTCCTGGGAATCATGGGACCCTACTAAGAGGACAGTTTTCTATGGCCTCTGTGCCCCGGGGTGAGACACCCAAGTCTCACAGGCATAAGCTTCCTCTCCAGGAAAAAAAGGAATTCTGTGCGGAGGAATGTCCCTTCTCTCCTTTCCAATTTAAATTCTTTTGATCTTTGATAAGAAAATTTTGGACAGTGTAGTGGGTGTGTGGGACCCACTTTTTTAGATTGCGGGATCATTACATAGTAGAGAGAAATCCCAAACAAGCTGGAGAGTGTATAAGGCGAAAATGGCAAAATCAGGCAGTAAACAATAATCATGGTTATATTAGCTCATGTGTGTTGAACACTTAAAGGGGGCCAGGCACTGTGTGTTGTTTTATAGCTCATTTAAATCTCCCAGCAACCTCATTAACCCATTTTATCGGAAAAGAAACTTATGCTTAGAGAGGATATAGAACCAGATCAAGGTCACACAGCGGGTAAGTGGTGGAGCCTGAGCTCTTACCAATGATCATGATTATATTTCTGTACTCTGTTGCCTCACTTTAGCTTCTGAAAGAGAATTATTTTGTCCACATAGATTGATTCTTTGTCCTAAATACCTGACTTTTTTCTCATCTTGACGATCTGGGTGTTCTCCAGGCTGCAAACTCAAAGGAAGGGGAGACCAATTCTTGTCCAAGTAGCAGATGAATTCTATTAGAGGAAAAAGGTGATGTCTTAAGTTGTAATATCTTGATAAAAATATTCCTCAGGGAGGCCAGTTAGCTCAGTGGGTTAGAGCGCAGTGCTCACAACACCAAGATTGCCGGTTCTATCCCGACATGGACCACCGAGTGCCCTCCACAATTAGATTGAAACAACTACTTGACTGGGAGCTGATGGGTCTTGGAAAAACACACTGTTCCCCAATTTAAAAGAAATTATAATAATACATTAAAAATATGTATATTCCTCAAGTCCAAGTCTGTTGGCAGTGGTGATACTCACCAGGTAAATTTTTGCTATTATTTTGGTTTTCCTGCTGAGAACAGAAGGTTCCAAGAGTTTGACACGAGAAGTCCAGTCATCTTGGCCATGATGTTTATCCCAAAGTAGTAAACCAGGATTTTGGGTTGCTGGATAATCTCTTGTGATCTTGGTGAATAAGACATGATGAGCAGCCAGAGCAGGGAGAGAAGGAAGAATGGGTTGTAGAGGAATGTGCTTTTCTCTTTGACATGAAACAGGAAGACCCATAGCTGGAGTCTTCCTGGTCTTAAAGGGAATGGGCTGTTGATGGGCCTGGGGGCTCTCTGCTTCTTTGGGGGCTATTGGCCACTCTGATTCTATGGACTGGACTTAGAGAGTAAGTCTGCATTCATCTACCAGATTGTGCTTCAGTTTCCTACGTATTTTAATTTATTTCCATTTCTTTACATCCACTATTTTGATTCCCTTTGGCCTCTTGCTAGTCTCAGAGGACCTCAATAATCACATGTAAAAATAAAATTTCTGCAAGTCTCCCGCTCACGGTGATGCCACATTTAGACACAGAGGCTGTGAATGACTGATGGCTCCAGGCCATTTTAAGGGCCACAGCATCCACTGTTCATTTGTAAAAACTTACTCTCCTGCCAGTTTCTTGCCAGAACCGATGTAAATCAATATGTCAGTTTCCTGACTGAAATAACTTTTTTTTTTTTCGTTCTGCAAAAAGGAGTTTTCAGATGGAGGTCGCCCAACCATCATGGTGCCTCTGGGGAGCTGTAATAGCTGAGTGTCCTTTGACACTGCGGAAGGAGGTAACTGCCCCTCCCCCTGCCACAACCCCTCTTGAACTCCAGGCTTGACAGTGTCCACAACTGAGCTGAGCAGAGACCCACGCAGCTGGAGAAGGACTCCAGCTGCACATATTGGGAAAGGACAGCATTTGTGCTGGTGTTACGTAAAATAAAACAACCCCCTTATTTTTCTTCTATGACCCAGGTAAGCTTTTATAATCCTGACTTCTTTAGGTGTAGGAAACAGACAGACATAGACTGGAGTTTATCTTCTTTGTTGAGCCATCGGGTTATTAAAGATCTGCCAATGTCAAGTCACATTTGCAAAAAAAAAAAAATATGTATTTTTTTTCAGTATGAGAAAAAGAACTTGCTCATTTAATTCAAGTCCTCCTCCCTCTCCATCATTTATCTTTTGGGTTTATCACAAGTCCCCCAAAAGGGAGCAGGATCATATTGAATCTTTAAGTTGATGATTCCTTTGCAATTCCTTCAAGCCTTAACAATTTTCCATTATGTCATCCATACCAAGATAAATGAAGGTGAATAACAAGCCTACGGGGGTGTGTGTGGGGGTGTGGATAGTCTGGGAGCTGAGAGGTGTGGGAAGAGAGAGCTGAAAATGAACAATGCTGAACATGCTGACTGACTAACCTATGGGCCTTGCTCAGACCTAGCAGCCAGTCACCATGATTTGCAACCCAAGATCTCATTCCTTGTATCTTATATTCCCAAGACATGAAGAATGGAAGGAATGAAAATGTCATCTATTTCTTACTTCGATGACTGATAAGTTTTTAAGGAGGTTCTTTTGGACATCAGAGCAAGTTGCCCTTGACAGATGACTTTGCTACTGTATTTGATTTCAAGTTCCCACCAAGGAGTGCCAAAAAAAACCCAACCTGTTATATTTTAAATTGTCATATAATTTCTGCCCCTTTCCCTCTACTCTACCACATGCCCAACCAACAAATAAATCATGCCAAAGTCTCTTAACCACACACTTTAAAATGAAACAAGTGCAAGGGACATTTTTCAAGCTGACATCTGGACCCATTATTTAGGAAGAGCTTTACCAAGTACTGTTCAATTTTTCTTAACAAATCTTGGTGTCTAGTCCATTTGGGAGCATTCTAGGCTGATCTGGGGTGGCTGCAGAGCTTCCTTTTGCATGTGATATAGACAAAGGACCGGCGCTGACACAAAGGGCTTTTAAAACTATCTAGTCACTTGCTGAGTCAATTGAATCATCAAGCATGGATGCTGCCTCAACCAAATGGTCCAAGTCCAGATGAGGCAGCTTACAGAAAGAGCCTTCTGAACCCATGATACTGAAGATGAAGAAAGACAAATTTTGAAAATCAGGCTTAGCTCTTTCTCTCTTGAAGTTCTGTATTAGTGAATCTGAGGAAAGTATTTTCCTGAAAAACATATTCTCATGTCTGAAAGTTATGGAAGATAGTTAATTGTGAAGTCATTTTTTTCTTTCTTCCTTTTCTTCCCCCTTTTCTCCCTTCCCTTCCCTTCCCTCCCCTCCCTTCCCCTTCCCTTCCCTCTGCTCCCCTTCCCTTCCCTTCCCTTCCCTGCCTTTCCCTCTCCCTCCCTTCCCTTCCCTTCCCTCCCCTTCCCTCCCCTCCCCTTCCCTTCCCTTTCCTTCCCTTCCCTTCCCTTCCCTTCCCTTCCCTCCCCTCCCCTCCCCCCCCCTTCCCTCCCCTCCCCTCCCCTCCCCTCCCCTGCCCTTCCTGCCCCTGCCCTCCCCTCCCTTCCCTCCCTTCCCGTCCCTTCCCTCCCTTCCCTTCCCTTTCCTTCCCTTCCCTTCCCTCCCCTCCCCTTCCCTTCCCTTCCTCCCCTTCCCTTCCCTCCCTTCCCTCTCCTTCCCTTCCCTTCCCTTCCCTTCCCTTCCCTCCCTTCCCTTCCCTTCCCTCTCTTCCCTCCCCTCCCCTCCCCTCCCTCCCCTTCCCTCCCCTCCCCTCCCCTTCCCTCCCCTTCCCTTCCCTTCCCTTCCCTTCCCTGCCTTTCCCTCTCCCTCCCTTCCCTTCCCTTCCTTCCCCTTCCTTTCCTTCCCTCTCTTCCCTCCCCTCCCCTCCCTTCCCTCTCCTTCCCTTCCCTTCCCTTCCCTTCCCTTCCCTTCCCTGCCTTTCCCTCTCCCTCCCTTCCCTTCCCTTCCTTCCCCTTCCTTTCCTTTCCCTTCTTTCCCTTTATTTCTGTCTATGTCTCTCTATTTCCTTTTTTTTTTTTTTTTTTAAGGACAGAGCATAGTTCTGGGTACACAGGAGGTGCTAGCTACATTGGTACTTTCTGGTCTTGCTTGAACACCTGAGTTGACGGGACAAGTGCCCTACTTGAATAGTGGGTGAAGCAGGAGGCTCTAAAAGACATTATTTTGTGCTGCTCTGGAGAGAAAGGAGAAACCAGAAAGGTAGGAGGAAAATTCCAGAAGAGCAATTTCATCTTCTTGCTGTGAGAGGAGACAAAAGGGGCTGAGAAATGGGCCACCTAAGGGGAACCCCAAGAGCTAGATTCCCGAGCAGAGAAATCCTTAAAGCCCCATCAGGGGAAGTTTTCTAGGGAGATTATGGATGTGGCTTCTGAGGAGAAGCTTTTTTATTATTATTTTTAGGTGTTTTAAATTAGGGTTTTTAATTTTAATTTTTATTATTAGTTTCAGATGTACAAAACAATGCAGTAGTTATCCTTTTCACCCCTTACAAAATGACTCCCCTCCCCCCTCCACTGCCCCCCCACCCCGATATCATACATATCTATTACAATTCCATTGACTCCATCCCCACTCTATACTCCATATCTCATGACTATATGTATTAAATTATAGTTGACATATAATATTATTCAGTGGCAATTTCAGATGTACAGTGCAGTGGTCAGGCCATTACACCGTCCATGAAGTGGTCTCCCTAACATGACATGAGTCCATCTGGCTCCCTAAAAAATATTTACAACATTATTGATTATATCCCCCAAACTGTCTCATCTATCCCTGCGGAAATATTGTAGTTAACAATCATGTTGCCTCGTCCCAGGAGAAGCTATTTTGAACATATACTTTATAATAGGATCTCAGTTTGTTCTTGTTTAGAATGCGATACCCACAGGCCCTTGTGCCTGATGATAACAGTAGTGATGTTTAAAAAATTCTTCTGAAAGTAATCAGTTGGCTAACATCTGGCAGGCCACAGGGCATGTCTGATTAGCACAGAGGAAAAATGTTGGTATGACTCACATTTTTATGAATCGAGAGAGGGTCTCCACCTCATCCCTAGCTTCCCTTTCCTCTGGAGACAAAGAATGCAACATTTAATGTTTTAGAAATACAACGAACATCAAATATATGGTGATGGAAGAACTGGCTCTGGGTGGTGAACACACGATGTGATACATAGATGATGTATTACAGAATTGTACACCTGAAACCTCTGCAACTTTATTAACTATTGTCACCCCAATACACTTTAATTGAACACACACACACACACACACACAGAGCATGTGATAACATCAACATGCTTATGTTGGTTTTCTGGCCTCAAGGCAGGGGTTTCTGGGTGTCAAAAGCCAGCTTTCTTAGTGTGTCTCTGAAAAAGAAGATGCTCTGAGGTGTTTTAAAAACTTTTTAAGATGGAAAATTTCACTAACACACACGTGGAGAGCATTGGATACTGACCCCCATTCTCCCTTCAGCTAGCATCAGCAATTATGAATACAGGCTGATTGTACTTCATTTATTCTCTCCCCTCTCTCTCCTACCTCCAGCAGATCCCAGACATAATATTCTTTCATTTGTAAAGGCTTCAATGTATATCGCTGAGAGCTGTGTTCTCTCTCTCTCTCTCTCTCTCTCTCTCTCTTTCTCTCTCTCTCTCTCTCTCTTAAACATACCCACAATATCATTATCATACCTAAAACATCCCAATAATGCCTTAATGTCATCTAAATTTCATGGGCATTTTGATTTGACTGCTTGGGAACTTTCAGGCTGATGGGGAGGGGCTCTTTGGCGGGTCATTGGGCACCACATTAATGCCTCTATTATGTGGTGTCCACAGGTATAATTAGGCCTATGACCTTTTCAGATCCAGACAGCAACTAATGAAAATGCAGAGCAAGAGGGGGAAAAAAAAAAAAAAACATAAAAAAAGCTTTGCTTTAGAAATTCCCCTCAGGCATCCTCTTTTCCTTTTGTTATCTCATGATCAGTTACTATTTTGCAATTTCCCCAAACCATCTGTGTTCCTGCTCAGCCTAATCACTTACAGAGCATCATAGATGTTGATGGCATTGTTGTTTCAAAGAACATTTTTTTCTGTTTCCAAGGTGTCACTTAGGTGAATGCTGTGGAGCTCTGGAAAATTTTCAGATTGGGTTGTAATTATGGTGTGGGGTCAGTGGCAAAGATGTAGGGAGAACACAAATGTTTCTTAGAACAAGGGGGAGACAAGTAAGGACAAGGAGGGCTTTGTGTCTGGCATAGAATTGCTTCAGCACTGAAAACAAGATGGCGACGATTGACCCTTGAGTCTAGAACTTTCTTCTGCCTCTCTGATGAAGTTAACTGTGTTTATGAGTAGGGTCAAATGGTGTTTTACTTCTAATCTTTATTTATATAGATCACAGTGACTATTTTTGGTAGTCCATATTGAGTGTTCTTAATCAAAAAGCACTTTAGACCATTGTTTATGGGTTCATTTGTTTATTTTTTCCAATTTTTAGGCACAGCCACTGACATCTAAGAACAATAATAGCGATAGGAATTGAAGTGACCCAGCAACTGTTCTCTGTTGCAAAATGTTATTTGAAATAAGGCCCTCAAATCTTGTTCCCTTCTATATGGTTCAATAGGGGTCCATCTATCCCCCTAATCCATTAGGAAAGTGATTATACAATTACATTTCTACCGCAGAGTTATTCTGTGTCTGTGCCTTCAGACAGAGGCAGGGGAGACAGAGTTTCCTTTTGTGTCCCCATGCTGGGCCCAGGCACGCTCCTTAGGGTTACCCAACTCAGTTTTCTGTCCTCAGGAACTGGACAATAAGGTGTGACTTGCCCCTTCTTTTTGCATCAGAATGTACCTCTTTGGTTGGATTTCTTCAAACCTTTGCTCTCTGTATGCAACTACTCAATACAAATCTAAAATGCAAAGTCTGCAATTAGGTATAAGGAGCCAAAAAATCAGTAAGACACAGGTTTTTGTCTTCAAGGAATGAGACCAATCCATAGATACCCTAATACCATCCAATACAATGTTCTGTTGATTCTATCTCTTAACTACCACTTAAATCTGTCTGCATTTCTCCATAAGCATAGCTCCTCTGGCCTAAGCCACCACCACCACCATTCATGTGGATACTTACAATAACTTCTATCTGGCCTCTGTGCACATCCACCTTGCCTCTCTGTAGTCCCATGTCTTCCACACAGCAGATGAAGCTATCTTTTCAAGATGAAAATGGTGATAAAGCACCCCTAGCCTTAAGGGTAAAAGATAAAAATTCTTAACAAATTCTTTAAGACCCCACCTACCTCTTTTGCCCATTTTGGTTCACCTCCACTATGCTACTTATTGTGCCCTGTGGTTTCTGTGCCATGGTTCCGCCGTCTCACCAGGCTGCCTTCTGCCACAACTCTGCCTTATCCCTGAAGTTCCCCTCTGCCTGGTGAACTCTTTCTTCCCATCTAATAATTCCTATGCAAACATCAGATCTCTCTGTTCAAACATGGCTCCTTAGGGACCTACCCAGAATGCTACATGCTCCTGTCCTTTGCAGTGTCTATCACGCTGGTCATTTTTCTCTTACTCTGTGATTGTTTGAGGTCTCTCCATGCCCATTGCATGAAAGTAACCCAAAGCAGCAAGATAGGGACCTTGGCTCCTTTGTTCACTGTGGCATGCTAGCTCCCGGTTCTGCCACTGGTCCACAGTTCCTGGAATAAATGAATAAAGCAGGTGCCCTAACTCAGGAGAAGTAACATTGGAAAAAGGTGGAATTGTTGCAGGAAAGAGTGTTCTTGGCTTGAGGGAAAGAATTCAAGCATGAGCCAGACAAAAGAATAACTGAAGTTTATTGTGGGGTAATCCATTCCACAGGCTGAGTAGAGGCAAGAGATAGCCCTAATCCTCTTCACAGCTGTAGTATTTATTTAAGTTTTTAAATATGGGAAGAGGGGGAGGAATATTCTTTTTTTCTTTTTTTCTTTTTAAAGATTTTATTGGGGAATTGGGGGAGGGGAACAGCATTGGGGAATGGGGGAAGGGGAACAGAGAAGTTGCTGTCCTTTTGTTCTTCAGTCTAGTTGTGGAGGACATTGCTTCACTGGCCCATGTTGTTATCGTCATTGCGCTCTTCCTGGATGAGGCAGATCGGTTGCCAGCCTCTGGATGGTCGCTCACCGCGGCTATTGGCAGCTCACTCTGGCTGCCAGCTGCTCACGCTGGCTGCCGGCTGCCGGCCACTCACTGTAGCCCATGGCAGCCCACTGCAGCAGGGGCTGCAGCCTACACCGTCGCCGGGGCTCGCACAGCCCAGCTCCAGGTGGAGCTGTTGTTAGCTGTAGAGGGCAGTGTCACTGGCCCTCATATGTGGGATCTGAACTGGGGTCGCTGGCATCCCAAAACCAGCTCTTAACCAATGTGCCACTCAGCCGGCCTGTGGGGAGGAATATTCTTATTAGTTCTAGGAAGGGGTGGGCTTTTCTGGAGATTTGGGATATGCCCCTCCCCTTTTTTTTTGTTTTTTGTTCTTGTATGATTCTCTCAGAGGTGTCATGGTGCTGGTGGGAGTATCATTTAGCATGGAGACATATTACAATGACCCGTGTAGTGTGGCTAGAGGTTACTTGGAGGTGACTCTCATTGCAATCTTGGTCTTGGCCATTCTGGTTGGTTTCCTTGTCTCATTTTGATTTAGGGTCTTTTGTCTTTGGCAGTTTATGGTTTCCTTAGAGGCCCTGCCCTCGTCTTATCTCAGAATGCTGGTCTTAGAGATGGAAGGGGGTGTTAAAAGATAAATTGAGGCATATTAAAAAATTTAAGAGTTTATTTGAGTAAAAATCGAGTCGAAACTGGCAGTGACAAACCGGAAGTGGTTAGAAATGCAGGGCAGACGGGGTGGGAAAAAGATGGAAGGAAGCAAAGCAAGAAAGTGATTTGATTGGCTATAGCTTAGCATTTTCCTTATTTGGAAACACCTTAGTTGGCTGCCTGTGATTGGCTGTCCTTAGGATTCAATTTCATAAATTTGAGGCATTTGCAGGCTCAAGTTTTGGCTTGCTTATGTCATAGCTGCTAATGTATTAGAACCCGCTCCATCTAATGGCGTCCTTGTTTAGTTAATTTAACAGGAGAGAAGGAAGAAGAGAAATGAGAAACATTGTGGGAGCAGAATCGAGATGACTTGGAAAGCAGCAAAGGTAAGAGGAACTTGAAGATGTTTATGAGTCTGCAGACTGTTTCCCATAATATGTTGCTCAGCACATGTACCCCGAGTTGTTTCATAAAAGAAGAAAAGCTTTCCACGGACAAGTACATTTGGAAAGTGTTCCAGTTTGTACCTCTCTTTTTGGAGCTTCACAATACAAATGATCATATCAAAGGCTCTGTAAGGCTACATAAAGAAAACCTGTTTGAGTTGAAATAGGAAGTTAGAAGGAAGAGCTGCTTGGTGGGTGGGGAGGTACAGAAGGATAATTACCCTCTCTGATCTGTTGAGTTGAAATGCCTAGCGAATTTCCAAGTAGGGATGTTATACAGGTCATTGCAACTGTGGGTCTGGAGACAAGATATGTGAAAATGCTCCAAAAACAATACAGCAGAATTATTATTCAGGCCTGAACATGTCATTCTTTTACGGGAAGGGGATTTCTGGAGATACAATCCTTTAACTCACTGACAGACTGTCTTGGAGGAAAGTTCAGACATGAGAGCAGATGGAATTATTTTGGAAAAATCAGGCACTTTGATGACATTCACACTATTCAGCAGAGGGGCATAATCTGCTGGTTGCCTACCCAATATTCTCTTTCATGTTTTATTTGGGAAATACATTATTTGGGATGGCAAATATGCCCACAGAAAAAGGCTACTTTCCCCAAACTCCCTTGTAGTTAAGGATGGCCAATGACAAAATAAACAGAAGTCAGATGGGACTTTTTACCAAACTTTTTAAAAGAGATCTACCTGATACACCTGTGCTCATAGTAGCATTATTCACAGTAGCCCAAAGTGCAAACAGCCCAAATATCCATTGACATGAATGGATAAAAAAAAAAAAAAAAGTGTTATATTCATACAATGGAATATACTGCAACCTTAAAAGGAAAGGAAATTCTGACACGTGCTACAACGTGGATTGTTCTTGAGGACATTATGCTAAGGGACATACGCCAGTCACAAGAGGATAGATATTGTATGATTCCACCTATATGAGGGACCTAGAGTAGTCAAATTCATAGAGTAGGTAGACTGGTGGTTGCTAGGAGCAGGGGGGAGAAGGGAATGGAAAGTCAGGGTATAACTAGTACAGAGATTCAGTTTTACAAGGTCAAGAGAGTTCTAGAGCTGGGTGGGGTTATGGTCGCATAACATTATGAATATGTTTAATACCACTGAACTATATACCTAAAAATGGTTAAAATGGTAAATGCTATATCTCTAACTCTATGTATCTGTCTATATCTTACCACATTAAAAAAAAGAAAAACAACCACAACTGAGATTAAAAAATACGTACGAAAAAAAAACAAATCTACTTGACTAGGTAGGTTGCATTTTCTCCCTTCTTTCTGCCTTCATCATGGACTTAATGACTGGTGCTATGACAGCCACTTTTGATCTTGAGGCAACCAAACTTGAGTATAGGAGGTGGCAAAAAGATAAAATGAGCCTGAATTCATGGTGACTGTGGCACTCTCATATTAGTTTGATTTTCTTACCTCTCTTTTATGTAAAAGAGAAACCTCTTAATTTAAAACCCTTGTTTTGGTTTTCAATTAGGGACAGCTAAGCCTAATCTTAATGATTACAGTACTCATTCTTTTATTTGTTGACTTATTATTTCACCAAACATTTATTGAGCTCCTACTATGTTTCAGGCACTGAGGATACAAGATGAAAAGAGATGATTCCTATTCCGAAAACTCTTGCTTTCTAAACAGAAGAGAAACAGCTAAAGAGTCATGGGCAAGTGAGTGAGGACTGGCTGCTTCTTGTTTAATAAGCAGGAGAATAACACTTTTTACATAATTTTTACATAAAACCTCTGTATAAAATTCAACAACATAATAACTTTTTAGGGGTGAGATGTTGCCAAGTTCTTGTATACAACACACGGTTGAGGATTAGTTGCACTACCTGTGATTGGATTAATTGTATGTTACCTACACCATAGGTGTATTTATTCAATATCATTCCACATTTATTTGAGTCCCACTTTGTACTTGCAGTGAGCAGCAAGGAACAATAAACTCAACTGAAGCCACAGTGATGGATCTTATTGCAAACCACAAGCTTTTAAAATTCCTCATTAAATGCAGAGTCTTCATGGCGGGAAAGGACTAAGATCCCCATTGATAAATACAGACACCATGATGAGCTCATTGCCTCTGCCTCCCTCCATCCGCCAGAGTGTCTCTAAGGGTCCCCCGGGATAATTGTGGCACTAATAAGCTTCTTTGTAGATCAGTCATTAATTTTAATTAAAAAAAAAATGTCTTGGGATTGCATTTGAGCCGAAAGTTAGAAGACTGAATCACCTGCAACCGAGAGTGATTTAGGAGTGAGAGTCATGCACAAATGACCTTCGGCAGGTCTCTTCTCTGCAAACCTCAGTTCCTCATCTGGAAAATGAAAGTGTTGAAAGATTATTTCAGGAAATTTCCAGACCTGATATTCTGTGATGGTACTTACTGAGCTACCTAAAATGAAATGGTTTACTGGGAATTTTGAAATTGTGCCTGCCAGGAATGCTAGTGCCCTGAGTCACAGGATATTCAATCATTCCTTTGTTCATTCATACTTTTGTCCAGTGAGCATTTATCAGGTGCCTAAAGTGTGACTGTTCTCGGGTGCTAGAATTGTCTGGGTGACATGACACAGTTATTACCTGGAGAAACTCAGCGTTCACCTGGTGAGGCACTAATACACTATGAGGTCATAAAAGCTTTAATAAAGGTGAAAACACAAAAGAGGAAATGCCTGCAGTAGGTGAGGAAAATTTTAAGCTTTTTTTCCCTTAAAAAAAAAAATTCTAAGGCAATTCAATGGGAAGAAACTGTCTTGAAAAAACAATGGTGTGCTCCAGTTTGGGAATTAGAGAGGGGATGAAAGAGTCAGATCACAAGAGACCTGTCATGCCAAGAATTATTATTTTCTGGTTGAGAATAATCAAGGAATAATCAAATAAACAAGGGTAATAACCAAATAAACAAGGGAATAATCAAAAGTGGTTCTAAAATTATCCACCTTTTAAGGAGAATGCCGGATAGGAAAAATCCAAAGGGATTTTTCCATCACCTGGTAGAATGTGACAGCACAAATAGTAAGGGGGTCCCCGAGAAGTTTCCACGAGGCTCAATGGATAATCACTTCTCTTTTTTCACATCATCACTTTAACATAATAACATGACTTAACATATCATAATTCAATGTTAAAATGCTCACTATAGGTCCTTCTTTTCAGTAGTTCAAGAAGGCAGAGAGGTAGCTTTGGACTTAGACCTAGGACAAATCCCAGTTCCATGTAACATTAGTTGGTTGCTTAACCTCTCTGAATCCCAATTTACTTGTCCATAAAATGAGGATAATACTGCTTACCTTTCAGGGTTCTGGGACTCAAATAAGTCAAGGAAAGTAAAACATTTGCTAGTGCAATTATACACTTATAGCTGTGCTTTTCACAATTAACATCTCCTTCCTCACTAGAATAGAAGTTCTGTGAGGGTGACAACTTTGCTTTTACCTGTTCTTGTATCTATAGTGTCTAGCACAGTGCCTGGCTTATGTTAGTGATGATGATGATGATGATTTCTTGTAAAACATATGGGAGGATAGGAGGGGCACCCCTTTAGGATTTCCCTCTATAATTTTTGTTTAACCCTAAAGTCAAATGCATAGACCCTTTTGCATAGACCTGATTCCTGGGCTTTATTCTGCCACGCAAGGTGTTGCAAAGACGTCAGTTGGGTTAGACAGATTCTCATAGACTGTTAGATTCATGGAGTCAGCAGGAAGAGAGTCCTGGCTGGTTCATTTCCTGAGTTAAATGCAGCCATCCGTTACCATTCTTACAGTCAGCCTCGGATATTTTGAATGATGCTCCCTCAATCATGACTTCATTTTCCTTGGGGTCAGCCTCTACAGTAATTTTCTTTTCAGTTGACATATATTTGACATATAACATTGTGTAAATTAAAATGTACAACGTGTTGCTTTGATACATTTATATATTGTAATATGATTGTCATTGTAGCAATAATTAGCACTTCTGTTATGTTATATAATTATCATTTTTTTTAGTGGTTGGATTAAGTTCTAGTCTCCTCAAGCTTGATGATTGTAATACAATATTGTCTATATTCACAATACTGTGCAGTAGATCTCTAGGACTTATTTACTGCTTGTTTCAAGTTTCTATCCTTAATCACATCTGTCCTATCCCCCAACCCTCCATCCCTGGTACCAACATTTTACTCTGTTTTTACGAGTTTGGCTTTTTTAGATTCCACATGTAAGTGATAAACAGTATTTGTGATTCTCCATCTGATTTATCTCACCTAGCCTAATGTCCTCAAGGTCCATCCATGTTGTCACAGCAGAATTTTTTAAAATGAATAATTTAAAGTGTAAGGACTTCTAGTGCTTGGGATAAATATCACTTCAAGATAAAGTCCCCTGTCAGATTTGAAAGTTACAGACGTATTAATGTCAGGCCATTTCAAAATAACAATTTGAGTATTCTAGGCTTTATTCTCACTAGGACATAAGCAAGGAAATAGCTCCTGTATGCATAATTTTCTGCTTGGCAACTCCTTCCTAAATATGATAGAAAGTGGCCCTTCCCATTTTTCTTTCTCCAAGATCGGTCTTTCACCTAGACTTTTCCGGGACAATCTCATGATTATGGCATCTTACAAAAAACATGGACTGTAGAGTCAGATCTTAATTGCAACCTGGGCCACTTACCAATTATAAAAATGTGGGCAGGTGGCTTAGCTTTACTGTGCCTCAGATTGTCATCTACAAAGTGGGAATAATAATATCTACTTTGGAGGGTTATTATGAATGTCACAAAAATGTAGAACATTTTGTTTGCCTTGATTTCTCTTAAGAGAGAAAACTATACTTATTTGGAAGACATATTTAGATAAGCCACTCAGGGTAGAGGATGAGACACCCAAGGGCAAGGTCAAGACATGTAATGTGAATGATGCATTGAATTGCATGAAATAAGAAAAGGACTTGGGCCGGCTGAGTGGCACGGTGGTTAAGCATTGGCTTGGGAAGCCAGCGGCCCCGGTTTGGGTCCCAGATATGAGGGCCAGTAACACTGCCCTCAAAAAAAAAAAAAAAAGAAAAGGACTTCATTTAGCTTACAAGGGAGGACTGGGAGAGGAGACGGGGGAGGAGAGAGTAGAGATAGTGAAGCGGTGTAGGGCTCTGTATTGTTTAATTAGGTATATCCTCAAACCCCTTTCCTCACCCCCTACAAATCTATACATTTGATTAAAGTCACTGGCTTGGTGTGGAAACAAGTGAAGGGGGCTAGATTTCAGTCTGGGGTCAGAGCGAAGATAGTATGTGTGAAACCAGATACAAGGTTAGACCCTAAAGCTTCAGGAATTCATAGAAATTGAGGGGAGTGCTTTGAACTTGCACAGTTTGTAGAATTGCTAGGTTTAAGCCAAATTGAATAGAGCTCCAGGAACAAGGAAATCCCGTGGGATAGCTAGGTGGGTAAATGAGGATTTATTTGAATTAATGTACCTAAAAGCTGATAGTGTTCACCTAAAAATTGATGGATACTATATTTGGCTACCCCCCAATCCAAAGTTGCTTGAATTGGCATTTTATTATAATGCTGGAGCTGAGCCCAGATCAAGAAATTAGATCTAAAGAAAAGGCTTCATATAATGTATGGAGGGATGGGGGGAGGCAGGAAAGGGAAGGGGGAGAGAGCAAAGAAAAAAGATGCCCGAAATAGCTACCTTGTGCCCATCCAGCTCTTTGCTTGTTGTGAGAAGCGCCTGCTCCTGAGTCCACACAGCGTTGTCATTTTCACACCGTGTTGTCCTTTTCGCTCTCACAGTAACTAGCTGTGGCGCCTTCCACACGTCTTCTAGTCTCTCAGCCTTAGTTTTCTCTTTTTTTTGTAAAATGAATATCCCATCATTGACCTCAAAGCAACATTGTCAGGTGTGAATGAAATAATGAAATGTGAAAGTGCTTTTCCAACTATCCAGTGTTACAGAAGAGTAATGGCAAGTGTTATTCTGGCGACTGCAACACCCACCCCTGCCAGCTGCCCGAGGGCATGGTCTTGTGCACGCCATATCTGTTTGCCTAAGACAATGCTCAAAAGTATTTACTGGATGAACAAATGACTGTGTTTAATGTTTTTCACTTTTCAAATAGCTGTCACTCTGGAGAGTTTATTCTCTACCCTGTCTCTATAGCCCCTATGCCATTTCTTCTCTTTTCCTCTGACCTCTCACTTCCATTTCTTCTCTTTCAGCCACTGCCTTACAGAACACTACAAATATATCAGTTACTGCAGTTCTTCCTGAATCAATTCTGTGCACCTCTGGTTTCCATTTCCTACCCATAAAGCCAAGCAATCTGGTTTCTGTCTTTCTGTCCCACCACTCAACTGAAATTGTTCCCCATAGTCAGTGTGAATTCATTGATTGGAAAGCCCAGTTACTTTTTCTTACACTTCGTTCTCCTTGATGTCCTTGCAACACAAGACGCTCTGGTCACAGCTGGCCTCTTGAAGTTTAATCCCTTGGCTGCTTGACTCTACCACCTTGGGTCTTCTGACCACATAGATTTGATATCCTGTTGGCTTCCTTCCCTTCTACTCTCTGTTCCCACCTGTGGACTGAATTCTCATTCCCTCCACACCTGTTCTGTTCTTTGGTCTCTACCTTTTCTTTTCAGCCTGTCTGTCACATGTGCCATGCCTGCTTTGGGCACCAGGATTTGAATTTTTATCTTCCCACCTCAACACACTGCTTCCCTGGAGCTCCAGCCTGCTGCTCAGTTTTCCGGGAGGACATTCTCTGTCCTCGGTGCTTGGAACCAATCTCTACCTCTAACTTGGGCAAGGTCCCCACTTCCTGAAGCCGGATGGCAGCAGTTGAGGAGAGAGACATTGGGACCGTCTCTTCAATCTTCCCTTCTCTTGTAATATATCACAACGCCTTTTATGATTTCTGTTTAGATGACTTGCAGACCCACTTTTTTGGCTTTAATCTTAGTCTCAGACACCAGCCTATATTTCCCATGGCTGCCTAGATATTTCCATTAGAAGGCCTACCACCTTCTCAGAACCAACTCTACTAAAATCTGATCCACTTTTCCACACACGATGGATCACCCTCTTTACAATCAATGGCACAGCCATTTCTCTTAATTTTTTAAGGTCATCTTCGATTTTTGGTTTACAAATTCATCTTGGAGTCCTCCTGCTACTTCTAATTTGTTTGCTCAATTGAATTATACTAAAAAACTTGTTGCCTGTTTGTCTCTCCTCTATAATATCCCTCATGTTTTTCCCTCCTTTCCATCCCTTCTCCACTCTGGTTTAGGTCATTCTCTCAGGTCTGATTGACTACGATATCACCTAGCTTATTAGTTGTCAGTGGGGTTTGGTTCTGTATTTGGAGTTGGGCTGCCTGGATTTGTGTCAAGGCCTTATTGCTTCTTGCTGTATATGAAGGAACCTGTCCTTGTGCTCAATCCCTAGCCAGGCATGCATGACCTGACCCCATTCACTGCCCAATTCCTCATCTTCCTTCATGGTTCAGCTTGTCTCACCTCCTCCATGCAGCCTTCCTGATGCAGCCAGCTCACACTGCTTACTTTGTCCTCTGAAACACATTAGCTCTTATGTATTCTTAGTACGAATTCCTCGTTAGGAAAACTAATATTGTACTACATTAATTCATTCAGTAAATATTTACTGAGTGCTTTCCTAGACCCTGTGGAAATAGTGTGGCACAGAGCTTATACTGAAGCTTGCATTCTAATTGTGTATGTGTGAAAGAGGTAGTTAGCAATTACATGAATAAATCAGCAATCAAGAAAAATTCAATCATAAGTGCTTTGATGAAAATTAAACAGTGATGGATTTGAAAGTGCTTGATGGGCTACTGTGAATTGGCAGAGTAGAAAAGAATTTTCTGAGGAGGGAACATTTAAGCTGAGGGCTGAATCACAACAAGAGTCAACCCTGAGGTGATCTGGGGCAAGAATGTTCTAGATGAAGAGAATAGCAAATTAAATGCCCCAAGGATGGAACAAGCTTAGTTGTTGGAGCACAAGCGAGAAGGTCCATTTATATGCTGGGTACAAATGGAGGCAGATAAGTCAGAATGTCTGTCACAGGCATACATAGGCCCCAGATCAGCCACAGCCTTATAATCTCAAGTAGGAAGTTTAGGTTTAATGGGAAGACATTTCAGGATTTGAAGCAAAAGAATGATATGCTCCAATTTATTTTAAAAATGTCACTCTGGCTGCTGTGTGGAAAAATAGCAGGGGAACAACCAAGGAAAAGTAGAGGGGCTGGTTACAAGGCCTTTGCAAAAGTCCCAGAGGTGATGGTGGTAGTAATAGTGACATATTGATAGAATGATGTAATTCCAGAGGGGAAATGAGAGACCAAGGATGCTTTTGTGGTCTCAGGTTGAGAAGTTGGATGGTACGAGTTGCTATTTTCTAAGCTGAGGATGATAGGGGTTACCTCTGTCAGAGGGGCAGAGTTTAAAGTGTTTTCGAGGAGAGAGAAGTCAGTATGGGCTGGAGAGGCAGGCTGGATCCACAGAGTGGGAGACAAGCTGAGCCTTGAAAGATGATATGGAGAACAGTGAAAGGGATGAGTTAAGATCCTGGGGAAACCAAGAGTCTATTTTGAATATGTTAAAGTTCAAGGTGTTTATTAGTCCTCCAAGCCGGGTTGGTATCAAGTCGGTGGATATGGGTCTGAATTATTTTCCTGCACTTTTTGATGTGTGCATTTCTTGTTTTACCACCTCGAGAGCAAGCCACTCAGGGTCAACAATCATATCTGATATTTCTTGCATCTCTCACAGTGCTATAACAAAACCCTATGAGGGTGACCAGTTAGCTCAGTTGGCTAGAGCCTGGTAATGATAACACCAAGGTTGCCGGTTCGAGACCCCCATGGGCCAGTGTGAGCTGCACCCTCCTTAAAAGAGTCAATTATGCTATTGTAGCGTGAAAGCAATGTGTAACCAATGACCATGGCTGTTCCCCAATAAAACCAAAACAAAAAAAACCCCAAAACCCTATGTACAGTAGGCTCTCAATATTTTAGAATGAATGGATATACAATATTTGATGAGAGAACTAAGGACAGAGAGACTATGTCAAACCAAGTCTTTCCTAATTAGCTCCAGTGATATTCTAAAGTCAAACTTCATTAGGTTCTTAGCACTGCACTAGCTCCTGCTGCTGCACTGATGAAGGGAAACGTAGAGATTTGATAAACAGAATCCAAGAGCAGAGGGACTTCTGGTGCAATCTCTGCCCTTCTCCCATCCTCAGACTTCCAGAAGCTCACCTTTTCTATTCATAATTGTCCTGGTTTTATGCTTGTCTGACCCGTCTCCTTTCTTTGATAGCACTCCTGTTTCTGCCCCCTGGGGGTGGCTCATTTAATATTCCTCACCTCACTAATCTGCTGTCTCCATTGCCTGAGGAATTCTCTTTCATCATCAAAAGCATGCAGTCAAGCACCTGTTTAGCGCCCTGCTCTGTATTGCAAAGTGGGAATGTTCCTGGCCTCAAGGTTTTTGACGATTCTTAAATTCCTTTTGTATTGTGCCTTTTTGCAGAAATCGTCGTAACAGTCTCCATCTTTGTCATCATCTTCAGAGAGTTGATAAGGTGACTGCGAATGGACGTGGTTCCGGTTCTGTAGCATGTGCTCGGATATGGGTGTTAATCAGAGAAAGTGCACCTTTCCTGGGCACTGTGTTGTCATGAAGTGGCTTTGAGCAATGCTTGTGAGTCAGAGCAGGGTTCGAATCCTGACTGCCACTTTCTGGCTGTGTGATTTGAGTGACTGTTCTAATTTTCCTAAACCTCAGTTTCCTCATTTGTAAACAGGCTATGAAGCACCTAGTCTGCAGTGTTGTCTCGACATAAGTGAGCTCATGTCGGGAAAGCCCTCGGCGCAGTGGCTGATAGGAGTAGGGATTTAATAAATGGGAGCTTCTGTTATTATTGATAAAATGATACACCAAACAAAGCATTAATTAACAAGGGACTGAAAAACTGACACAAATACAGTGAGAAAGGGATGATAAAATCTTTTATACATGGAAGAGGCCAAAGCAGCAAAGACAAATGTTGTTCAGAGAATAAAATGGTGAATGCACACACGAAAATCGAAAGGCTTGTGTTAACAGCCTGATTGAATTCATGGGGACCTGACAAGGGAAAGGCTATGGCTGTATTTCCCAGGACCTGCTCCATCAGGGACCGGAAGGTATATGACCTTCTTCTCAGACACACACAAAGGCAGCAACACAATGGATAATTTCCCTGAGCCTTTCTTTAGGAAGCCTGGCAGGCAAGACAGAATCTCTCTGTAAAAGGGCCACCACAGGGGCCACTGACCACTCTGGGGGTCAGGAAGTGGCTCTCTGAACCGCCTCCTCAGCTTTGTATCCGACACTAGGGCTGAAGATCGCGCTAAATTCTTCGAGTTAGTCTGTAGTTTGGCAGAACGCCTTTCCTCCTGGGTAACTGAATAATTTTTAGATGATCCAGCTGGCACATAGCAGAAATGTGTTGATGAGTCAGGAATGAGCTTCTAAGGCTCCCCCACACCCAACTTGCTCAATCAAGGGTAGAGAATTTCCAGGGAAGCCAGGGAAAGATTTATGAGACTAATCCCGGAAATACTTTCTCCCCCATCTATTGTTCTCAGCAGGGGTGCCACAGGCAGTGGGCTTGGGGTGTGAGGGGTGGAGAGGGCAAATTAGGAGGGGACAAAGACTCCTGCCTTCAAGTAAGAGCTGGAAAAAAGAGTGTGTACGAAGCAGCTAATGAGGATTCCCCTGACAATGAAATATTCAAGATCCTTTTTGGAATGTGCCTGCCTGCAGGCCCCATAGAGCCTCATAGATGAATATGAGGAGGAAAGGAGGTGCACTGGAGGGGAAAAGCTCGTTCCAACTGTGCAGGAAGGGGTCTGATAAATTAGCTCCTCTGTCTTCACACAATGAGGAGGAGGAGGGGTGGGAGGAGGAAGAGAGGGAGGAGGGAAGGCAGAAGGGGGAGGCTGCAGGGCTTTAACTGGAGATGTTTTCTGTCACCCAGTAAAATCCCCTTTCCTCTTCCTGCATGTTGCTGCCTCTTTTTGGAGTGAGATGCACTCTCCATTACATCATGGGCTGGAGAGCTATCTAGTCTTTCTTAGCACTCAAGGCTCCTTTATAGAAAACCGAGGGGGTATGCACTGAGTCACTGGGAGAATACCTACAAAAGGACACTGCTCTTGCGCAAAGAAAGTTCCTACATGAGTTCAAAAATATGGATTTCTTAAAATATAAAATAGCAAAACAGAGTACAAGATTTGATTAGTTTGGTTCTGTCTCAGTGGTGCGTGGGCAAAGAGGACAGATAAGTCAGGCATGATTTAGATTGATAGATTACCTAAAAGGCCTTGAATTTGCCACAACTGTAAGGTTTCTTTTTCAAAAAAACCTTTTAGTTGTAAAGAGTGGGAAAACTAGGCTATTAGAATTGCACCTCACGTCATCCTCCAGCCAGAAATAGCCAAAAGCAAGTACGTCAACATTTGGGGAAGTGCCAGGCAGCTGGGGAACCCACGGGCGAGGAATCAGGAGATGGGTAATCCACAGGGAAGGTTTTTCTTTTCACGAGCAAGGATTTCCATTCACCTTTCCCCCTTATTTCAGGTAACCACCCATCCCAAGACTGAGAGCCTTCTAGAAGCTGGGAGGGTGGTTGGGGCTAACATTTAATTTGGATTAACATTCAGTCAGGCCCTCAATGGCTGTTGCCATAAGGGTTGCCTTCCCACCTACTTCTCCTTCTACCCAAAGCTTTCCAAACATAAATGTATTGTGTAACAAGTAAAACATGAATTTTTATAATATAATTTGCTGTAACCACTGACAGTCATGATAGCAGAAAGGGTGTTCACACCATTTCTCTTCCAGAAATTGCTAAGTGGTCTCCAAAGGATTCAGAATTAAGACTCTTTTTTTTTTTTAAATAGACTTTATTTTATTTATTTATTTATTTTTAAGGGCAGTATCACTGGCCCTCATACGTGGGACCCGAACCGGGGCTGCTGGCTTCCCAAGCCAGCGCTTAACCACCGTGCCACTTGGCCGGCCCAAGACTTATTTTTGCTAAGAAAAAAATTTGCATGGATGAGCCCACCAGTGCATTAATGTTTGAATTTTGAGTATGTTTTTTTCTAAATTATCAGTGGACTAGACTTGAAAGCATTTAAATACTAACCACTTTTAAAATTTTATAGTGGCTCTTTTCAATATTTAAGTTCTGTAAAATATGTTTGTCCTTCTCAGTAATATGAAATTTTGGGATGGCGTGCGTGTGTGCCTCTCTCTCTCTCTCTGTCTCTGTCTCTCTCTCTCTTTCTCTCTGTGTTGGGGCAGGGGATGTGAAGACAGTGTTCAGGTGTAGCTAAGGAAACTCCAATTTGACTCCAGGCTTCAGGTCCTGACTGTATGTCCCAGGTTTCTGGGTCAGTCCCAATTCTGAATATTTAGGTCTGTGGTCACACCAAATATTTTAGCTTAGAAAATATGAAGTCTGCTCAGGGAAATACGCAGGTGGTTTGTCATAGCCCTAGTTTGCATTTTATAGTTTCCTTATATGCAGAGCAGATCTTGGGCAGCCTTCCAAAGCACTAGTCTCTGAATTGTCTGTTTAAAATTATGAAAAATACCAAATCACCCAATGTCAGATCTATTTCCAGTTTCTTGTCATTGGATTCAACCTAGCCTAAACTGAATCTATTTAATAAACCACCTCTGTCTATTTGGCCATTCTTACAGATGAATAATTGTGATTAATCCAGGAAGAATTCGATGTAACATGTATTCATTGACTGCCTGGTATGTCCTGGGTTCTGTGTTAGGTGCTGGACACACAGATACATATCAGCCTCTGAAGTATGGCATTACAGTAAAATCCTTTTCCTTTCAAAATCAGAAATAATAATACTTAATAATCTTCTGATAATGGTTCATCCCATACACAGTTGACTTATCTTTTGGAGGAAAATCGAATTGAGTTACCATGTGAGATGTGGAGCCAAGGGGCATGGGTTCAGGATTTGATTGTGAGAACATAGCTTTTAATTAGTAGTTTTGATTTCTTCTCATGAGATGTGTAGGATTCCAAACCTTATCAACACTTGGGAAAACCCAGTAGAATAGCTTTTAAAAATAACCCCACCTTCTTTGTTAACAGGAAACAGAAAAAGACTGACTTAAAAAACAAAATTTGGAACTGGGTCTGCTGTGAATTAGAATGACACCGCCGATGCATTTCACATGGGCTACTAAACAGTTTCAGAAACAAATTACTTTCAGTGCTTTCCCTCTCCCCACCCCTTGTTCTGAGGAGTTTATATTTCCTGCTGATTAAAGAAATCAAGCCACTGTATTTACCAACATCGCTGATCCATCCAAACCCTCTGGCCTCTGTGTTTTGAACTAATGTGGGGTTTGTTTGAGTCTGAGGTAGGCTCAGAAGCAGAGATTCAGACCACCCACTTTTAGGATCTATAAGGTGGTGCTAGAGGTATGTGGAACTGAGGCACGTAAGGCAAGCTCGTGGGTTTGAGCAGAGGCAATTTTGACTCATCAGAAAAGTATTTTGCAAGTATCTTCTTGTTAGTGTCCTCCCGTGGATGGGGCTGAGCCCAGGGCCCCTGACTGCCCACACTGTTTGAATCAGCCTGCCTACCTGTGAGGAAAAGCTCCTTTTCTGTTTCTTGGTTTTTTTTAGCAGATACAACATGTTTAGGCATTTTCGTTTTTTAAAAAAATGGCATCAGAATGCCCAACATTCTCCAATCAATTGCCTATTTTATCTCTCTTCTAGGAAAACTCCGTTTAAATCAGCGATGCCCAACATTTTCTGGGAGAAGCTAGGTTTGAGTTTGTCAAGTCATAGAATCATATATGCGTATTGATCATGGAGTTCTTGGTTCGAATTCTTTCATTTTATTGCTGCAGCAACTACGGTCTAGAAAGAGGGAAGGACTTGCCTAAAGTAATGGTGCCACCGCTCATGTATTTACTCATTTATTCACGTGTCAAATAATTTGTGCACATCTCCTATGTTTTGGGCACTGAGACAAGCACTGGGTATACCACTGTGAACAAGACAGAAAGGACACACCCCTGTCCTTCAGGAGTTTGCAGTCTGGTCAGAAAGTTAGATGATAAGAAAATAAGCATTACAAAAGGTGATGTATTTCATGAATTAAAGGGACAGGTGAGGGGTGGGGGAGAACCTCTCTTGAGTAGAATCTTCAGGGAAGGTCTCTGGGTGGTGATGTTTTAGTCATCAGGAGAGGAAGTTGGGTGTGTAGTAGGTGCACTGCTGATAGTGGGAAGGAGGGAAGTTATGGTAAATAAGTGAAGACAACTGCAGGCCATTCTTGATTCTCTGGCTGGAATCCATTTCAGATTTTGTGTGGATTTTAGTGTAGTACTGGCAAACTTGAATAAACCCCAGTGGGGTTTATTATTAGATATCATTCTAAACTATTTCAGAGGTCTCCACCTTCTCTTTTCATCTATTGTAGTACAAGTGATATGAAGACCAGAGCAGGTGAGATTTTATATAAAATACACTACATCCTGACGTGGAGAAAGGATAGAGTTCACCACATCACCAGTCGCACTGAGTTATAATAATGGAGATAAATTACTCACCCCTGAGTATAACAGACACACAAAGATAACTCAACACAGACCAGCCTGGTTGCTCCTCCTCAGCTAGAAATAGCCTTCCTGGCCACCTCGCTGCAGGTCTCTGTCAGGGTACTTAGGGCTCTCTGGTTTTTATGGGCACGTTTATCCTCTGTAATGCCTTGCACATTCCTGGAGGGTAAGATGGTGTTGAATTCGTCATCTACCAGCAGACCCAGCATATAGCCATGCTCATAAAAACTTCTCTGTGAATATTTGTTGACTGAATCATATAGAAGGACTTAAAAATAATCTTTATGGAGATGAGTTGTTGGAAAGGTGGTGTCACTTTTTTTTTTCTTTTTGGCTTTTGCACAGTGTTCAGTAGAAGGAGCCTATAATTATTACTGTTTACTACCAGTAACAAAAAAATGGCTATCAGAGGGTCCTTGCTTAATTCCTCTGACGAAGCCATTGGCTTGGTGACAAGAATATCACTGCGGACAGAGAACCAAACACTGAGCTGTTTAACAGAACCCGCAGCACAGCTATCATTGCATCATGCCGCTGAGATGTGAAGTAATGTCTGAGCGTTCAGTTCCCAGCGCTGGGCCGGCTCAGTCTCTGTTCCCAGATAGACCCTACATCCTGTCTCCTGACCTTTGCTCCACAGGCTCAAGGCCAGTCCTACCAGAGGCAACTTGGCAGCCAGGCCCATCAGGAAGTACATGCAGTCCCAGGAGGGACTCCAAGTACAGGTCAATGCTGAGTCTACCCTGGAGAATTTGGAGGAAGGACCATCCATCAGTGCAATCCTCTCCTCTCTCTGTCGGGCCCCACTAGCAAGTGAAGGCAAGAATTGTACTTTCTCAAAACTCTGTTGTTTTAGGTCCATCTACTCATCTCACACTGACGTATTAGCAATGGGTGGTGGTATAAAAGATAAAGGAAGTTAGGAGCAGAACCCAGAGGCTGTCTGCCCCTGCCTGGTGGGGGCCTGAGTGGGTCTTTCCTGCTGTGTCACCACTCCACAGTCACACTACTTCACTCAGATGAGGAAATTCATTTTTATAAAATGTATACTATTTTTTTTTTAGCTGAGCTATCTTGCCACCTGTTGGCAGCTCAGCGGCAGCTCAGCTCAGGCTAGGCATCGAACTGCTGTTGCCCAGAGTTCAGCTCACACTCTTGAGCGAGCTCTTTACCAACTGAGCCACTAGGCCGGCCCAGGAAATTCATTTTCAGTGGCACAGGAAGGGCTCAGAAACCCCAGAATCTGAGGTGACAATGTGAAGTTGTTGCAGGTCAGAGATGGGAGATGAAAATACAGATGATACAAAGGATTAATGTCAGCGGTTTGCTGATTTGATCTCTGCCTGGGGTAAACAGCCAACAGCCAGGGAAACTGGGCCACAGTGAACTGAGCATTGGGCCAGAGGAACTAAGACATGTTTATTATTTAATGGAAGGTTCCTGTGCTCTTGATGAAGACTTCAGGAATGACAAACTTCCCTCCTAATTCGGTTCTTCCTGAGGACACTGTACAGTCTGATTTACTTTGGGTTTAACACCCTGTAATTACTGTCAGATGAAGAGAGGAAAGACCCCTTATATTTCTTACCACTTTCATTTCCTTTTATCCTTGCCTAAAACCTGAGCTGAAAAGAAGACAAAAAAGAAAAAAGAAATTCAGGTAAGAAGGGCCCAGCATTCTGGACCAGCAGTGAGGGCAAAACCTTTACAGTTGAAAAGAAACACTACAGGTTATTGTATGTGAGGTTGGAATCACCCAGAGGCCAATTAACACCTTATTTTTGGGATTAGCCATTCTGGTATTCGCAGATAGTTTCTTAAACAGTAGTGTTTGCCATCCCCACGGTAGGAATAACTGAAGTGTTGATAAAAGGGCTTCCAGAACAAACAAGGATTTCTACAGTAGACACTGGAGGAGGTATGTAGGGCTCCCGTCTTTGGGTTAACAGCTTGGCACTACATTCATTGCTAGAGGAATCCAAGACCCACAAAAGACAGCTTTTAAAGGAAAAAACTCTTTTTTTACTTAGAAGAACTAGTTAACAGTCTATTTGTTCTCTGAAGGTTGTTTTGTTAGGGCCCCTGTTTCCACCACCCATATAGCTCTTCCAGGGTCCTGCATCTCCCAGGATTTGTAGCTTGTGTGTGCCAACTGGCTTTGGGCTGAACCTGAGAGGTTTTAGCTTGGGAATCAATTCTTTGTTGTTGTTATTGGTTGCCACTCATTTTTTGTTTTAAATTGCTTTGTGTAATTGCCAAGGTAATTTCCAAGTAGAGGAACTCTCATGCGTTTTCTTTACTCCCCCTTTGCTCTATTAGTTTGGTAAGTTTCTTACTAGGAAAGAACTTTTGCCACTGGGAAGGCGGAGATCTGCTTCTGAGGGGCAATTTGGTATAGCATCCTGTACCTACTTATATACAGCCCTGGATGCTAATGAAACAGTCCCCCAAACGGAAGCCATCCTGGGCATTTCCCTGCAATTTCCCACTGCCATACCCCAGGGTATGTTTTTTCAAAGAATGCATAAAGATGAAATTGATTACAGGTCCACATTCCCATTACTTGAACTCATTGAGCCAAGGAACATTAGAGCTGGCAGGGATTAATCCAATCTTATTTTATAGATGAGGAAACTGAGGCCCAGACAAGAAAAATAATTCCCCCCACACATACACCCACACACCCCTCACCTCCAATGTCTTAAAACTAGTTACCAGCAGAATTGGGACAGAAAACAGGTCTTTTGATTTCTAGACTCGTATTTAACTAGACTTGTATTTAACTCATTAATTAGCATTGTCAGAGTTCCAACCTAGATCTCTCCCAGAATGGGTGGCTCAGTTTTTATGTTTGGTGTTGATTCCCTCAGGGCTGTTTGTTTAAGTTAATTTTACACAGCCAACATTTTAGAAATTATGGTCTTTGTATAGCCTGTATCAAAATTATCTGTCTCTGTTAAAAATGCAAACCCCTAGCCTCTCCTAACCTTCAGAATCAAAAGAATCTCCAGGGGTTGTATCCAGGATCTGGATTTTAATAAGATTTTCCAAAAGAATGTTATGCACATTATCTCACTGAAAGTAAAGTTAATGTATTGTATTGACTTACAATGTTTACTTAAACAACAAAAGAAAAAAAATCAACAGGTCGGACTATATCACACTTAAAGCTTCCCCACAGCAAAAGAAACAATCAGCAAAATGAAAAGGCAACCTAAAGAAAGGGAGAAAATGTTTATAAACTATGTATCAGATAAGGGGTTACTGTCCAGAACTTATAAAGAACTCATAAAACTCAGTAACAATAACAAATCTGATTAAAAGGAACTAAATAAACATTTTCTAAAGAAGACATCCAAATGGCCAGCAGGAATAAAAGGTGCACAACATCACTAATCATTAGGGAATGCAAATCAAAACCATGATGAGATATCACCTCACACCTGTAAGAATGGTTATTATCAAGAAGACAAGAGATAAAAAGTGTTGGTGAAGATGTGGAGAAAAGGAAACACTTGTGCACTATTGGTGGGATTGTAAAATGGAGGTTTGTTTTTTTTTTTACAAATATGGAGGTTCCTCAAAAAATTAAAAGTATAACTCCATTTGATCCAGCAATCCCACTTTTGTGTATACATCCAAAGGAAATGAAAACAGGTTATTGAAGAAGTATATGTACTCCCATGTTTATTCCAGGATTAGTCACAATAGCCAAGACATGGAAACAACCTAAGTGTTCATCAAAGATGAATGAATAAAAAAGATGTGGTACAAATATACAATGGAATACTATTCGGCCATGAGAAAAAAAGAAACTCTGTCATTTGCTACCACATGAATGAAGCTTGAAGATATTATCCAAAGTGAGTTAAATCAGACAGATAAAGACAAATATTGTATGACTCTTATATGTGGAATTAAAAAAAAAAAAAGAACTTATAAAAGCAGAGAGTAAAATGGTGGTTACCAAGAACTGGAGGATTGGGGAATGGGAGAAATGTTGCTGAAGAGTACATCCTTATAGCTTGTGGATAAATAAGTCCTAGAGGTCTAACACACAATACAGTGATTATAGACAACAGAACTGTATATAAGCATTAAACTTGCTAAGTGACTAAATCTTAATTGTTCCCAACACTAGAACAAATAATAATTTTTTTTTATTTTTTAGCTGAGCCATCCTGCCACCTGTTGGCAGCTCAGCTTGGGCTGGGCATCCAACTGCTGTTGCTCAGAGCTCAGCTCGCACTCTTGAGTGAGCTCTTTACCAACTGAGCCACTTGGCCGGCCTTAGAACAAATAATAATTTGACATTAGCTAATGCTATGAAGCAATCATTTTGCAATGTAAATGTATCAAATTAATATCTTAAACTTACACCAATATATGTAAAATATATATCAATATAAATAAATAAATACTTTGTGTTTCTCAAGTCTAGTGGCACCTTATAATTTATGATTAATATAGGTAAAACATTTTATTTTTAAATGAATGGTGTCTTATAATGAATGACAACTTTGACTTGAGGATGTATTAAATTTCTCTTTCAAATCCTTTAGCTACCAAAGAGGAAAAATTTTATAATAATTTGTATATAAATTCAATTTCACAGCACTTAACTTCTTTCAGTGTGTATGTTCCTTTGTAGTAACAAGGAAGAAGTGTGGACAGTTTTGTTTCCTCAGGCCATGTGCAGCTGTTAGTAAACTGCTATCTTCACAACTCAAATCTTGCCTTGCAAATTTTTTAAGTCATTCATCAGAAGACTCTGGCTTCTACGTTTTAGTTTTAGATGAAATCACAGAAAGCAAAAACTAAAAAGTAGAAGATATATATATATATATATATATATATATATATATATATATATATATGGATTTACTGTGAACTTTCTAACAAAATCTAGAGCTATTCACTGTCTCTATCGTCTTCCTGAAAGATTGAAGGAATTTAGCACGCATTTCCTACCCACCAAAATTGAGCCCCATTTTTCAGAGTATTGCTGTCTAGATTTTTTAATTTAGTTTTTTAGACCAAATTAGTTATTTAAAGTCAATGGTTAATTATATTTAACAACATATTTTATCCATTTTGGGCTTAGCATGTGAGTGGTAATACACTAAGTCTTTTTGCCTGAAAATGCTTTATTTCACTCTGTTGTGAATGATAGTTTACCTGAGTATGGAATTCTTCGTTGATAGTTGTTTTCCCTCAAGGCTGTGAAAAGATTATTACCCTGCTGTCTTTCAGCATCCATTGCAAATTAGCATTAGTCTAATTGTCATTTCTTTGCAAGTCATCTGTCTTTTCTCTCTGGTAGTTTTAAGATTTTCTCTTATCTTCAATGTTCAGCAGTTTCACTATGAAATGTTTCTTGGTTCAATGTGTTATTATGTATTTTGTTTGGCATCTGGTGTACCCTTTTGTACAAGTGAAAGTGTACACATATTATATTTTCATTCTGAAAAGTTCTCATCCAGTGTGTCTTTGGCTATTGATTCACAGATATTTTCCTCTATTCTATCCTAGAAATCCTATTAGACATATATTAAAGCCTTTCAATCTGTCTCCCATGTCTCTTAACGGCCATTTCATGTTTTTTTCCCCTCTCTTCTTAAGTTTTTATGCAAAATTCTGGGTAAATTCTTCAATACCATCTTCTAATTCACACTTGTCTCTGTTGTTATACCAGAGATGGAATTAATCATGTCTATTGAACTTTTAATTCAAGTACTATACATTACTGGGATTAAAATTTTTTTTTCATATATACCTGTTTCATGTTTTATTTGTTTTGTTTTATAAGTTATTGATCATTTTTATAGATTTCTTTCTTTTTCTCTTTGAGGATTCTAAAACTTCTTATTTTAAATGAACTTTCAGATTCTGCTATTATTTTCATTTAATCTGGAATGAAAGTCTCCCAAATATTGATTTTGTTGTCTCTTTTTCTTAGTGTTAATTTTCTTCAAGTGTTTTAGAATTTTAATTTTTGTGATATACATCTGGAATGGTATCACACACACTTTCTCTCTTTTTCTCCTGGTTGCAGCCCTTTTTCTCCCTGCTTACTTCTCCCTGTCTAGCATTTTTGCAATGGTTAGGGTTTAGGGCCCAGTCCACAACCTGGTCTTGTGTTGGTGACTCTGGATTCCCATGTTATGATAATATTGGGACATTACATATTCAGTCACTGAGCCAGCTGGCAGCTTGACTCAAGACTTACCATAGGTCATGCCTGTTTATTCCTACTTTTCTAGATTCACATTCATCTCAACCGTCACACCTCAGGTAGCAGTTGCAGCTTTTTTTCAGGCAGGAATTCCCTATCCTATTCAGGTTTAAGCAATAAGCCTGGATCCAGGCTCTAACAATCTAAGGCACTTTTACTACTCTCTACTGTGTAGGCATTATCCTGCCTATCTCTGTGTGCCTCTAGAGTCTCTCTGACCCCAGCTTTAATAACTTACTGTGCTGTTTTTTTCTGCTCAATTTCTAGTGCACAGATATTTATTTTTTCTTTATGTATGTATATGCTTATTCTTTACTTGCCCCCCACCAACTATCTTTTAATTTTACTCCTTTAAAATGTTACCTGTAATTGCTAAGTGTTTAGAGTAGAGGGAGTGACTTCAAACCATGAGTTTACAATGCCATCTTGATCCCCAGACTCTCTCTCTGGGGATGAGGATAGCAATAGTTCCCATGTTACTGTCTTTGAGGAATCAACCATGACTGCTACTGCTAGATTGATGTTGTCCTTTGTTTTCCATATGACATGTGTTACTCCTCTAATATGGCTCAGTGCCTGACAAAGCCAACTCAATATAGATGAATTCTCTCTTAAATGACTTCATTAAGCCCATCAATGATTCACTTACCAAGCACTTTTGTTAATAAATTTGCAATATCCTCTAAAGAAATGAATCTGGAGGAGAGCCAGACTAATTTAGGAGGGAACATGGTTTAAAAATGAGCGAATTATTCTCAAAAGCACACAAGATGGTTATAGAAATATATTAACATGTTTCTATCTTTCCACAGATTAAACTAAGATCCTTTGCAGGTAATGAAACAAACAGAAAACTCCTACAAATTAAGAACCCCGACCAAGATTTTAATGTGCTTGCTTTAGCTTGGCAAGAATAGTGATGATACAATGCTGAATTAACATCCATGAGGAACACGAGGTGAGAGTGGCTTTGGTTCTAGCATCTCCTCAGCAGTGCAGTATGCAAATCATGCAACAGCACAGAGACATATGAAATATGTAAAACTGTCTTAGGGATTCCCAGAGAAACCTCCATTTCCTTCATTAAAAAATGGTTTAGTAAAGCAGTCCAAAAAAACATTTTTGGCAGGTCGCTATTTTTAAGTAAGTTGTTTAAAACGCATCTGTATTTTTTTGGTAAAGTGTGAGAAACTGGGCCTCCTGCCAATGTAAATACAGTTTCCTAGGATCCCTCTCCTTAATCCCTCTGGTGGACCTTGGAATCGGCCCGTCTTGTTCCCTTTTCCTTACCCACACCTGTTGTCACTCAGGTTTCTATTGCTTAGTGATTTACTCTGAGAGGTTCCTGTGATGGTAGAGAGAACAACTTTGGTTTAGAATTGGATGGGGAACCCCACAAAAGAGTTTGGCTTCCTTGGTGACAGAAGTTGGGCCAGGAAGTAGAACTTAGAAGTAACATCCTGTTATTAATGGATCGATTTGGTTCCAAGTAGGTCTGAGGAACCAGACTGTGTGCCCATAGTTTTCCTTCCCTTATGGAGCTCACACCCTGAGATTTCTTTACACTCTAGCAAAGTAGTTTCTGTGTCACAAATTTCTGAGTTTTGCAGAACAAGGCATTCCAGAAACAAAGGGAAAGATGACAGTTACAAGGGCTCAGTCTATGGGAAAAAAGAAAACTCCCCTTTTCTTCTTCTTTATTTCCTTGGGGGTGGAAGCAAGTTACTGTCCCTATAACGAAAATGCTCAGGGGGTGCTCATCTCTGGACTTTACCATGAAATGCTTTGATCCCAGGAAATTTTTTCATATCAGAGCCTAAGAGGAACATTGGGTGGTTGTAGACAGGAAAGGGCCAATTCCAGAGATAATTTCTAAAAAGTAAGGTAATCTGGTCTTCAGTTTGAGATGTGTTTTCCCTAGCCTTATTCCTTTACTGGCTTCCTGTCACACAAGTAACAACATGCTTATTACTTTGAGTGATATTTGTTTATCGTTTAGACTTTCCTTAGATTAAAAGCTTCTTGAAGACATGACCTCAATCTTATACATTTTTGAACTTTCCAGTGCCTGGTCCAGAGACTGGCATTCAATAAGAGCTCAGTGGTATTGGATGAGAATGATTTTCAGAAACTCCCCTATTCTTCATGTTTCCTTCCCTTCCCTCCCCTTTTGGCAAGGCCCTCACCCATTCAGACTTAATGTTAGAGGAAGGGAAGGAGAGCATATTCAGGGATCTAACAGATCTAATATCTTTTGTTTCCTTACTTACCTCTGATTGTTCCCCAGAAAAAGAATCTATTATTCAGGAAAGCCTGTAAAACTCATTAACGTTAAGGACTTCAAAACTAATAATGGTGTGCTTACTTATTAAAACTGATTCTTTTGTTGATAGTATAAGGCTCCAACATGATTTTTCTTTTCATTTTCTGGTTCTTCCCAAATTCTCTTTCTTTCTAATCTCCTCTGCATCTCTTCCCAGTCATCTAGTCATCAAGAGAGGGAATAATTCATAGCCCCTTTTGGTTATTAGTAAACTTTGCTTTAGGAGTTCTGTTAAGAGAGAAGCCATGGTCTGTAGCTATATGAACAAATCCAAGCAGATGGCAAACTCTTTAAAAGAATACCTCGTTTACATAAAAGAAAGCACTGAATCTTCCAAGGGACAAAAGAGAGGAGCTATGAAGGAAGGAATCTGGGCCCACACACCTGCACACAAGCCCAGCCGGCGTGTGGCTGTGCTGCTTTGTTTTAGAATCAGTAATGTACACTGTACTTTGATGTTCGTTTTTTTTGTATGTGCTTTATTTCCCTTTCTAATTTCTCCTTAGAGTCTTAGTGAAATTCTTTTGAAACGTGCAGCATGTGTTGGCTGAACCAAAAGAGGAAGAAGAAAGGGAGTTTTGTATACATTTAGGCTTGAAAACAAGACTCAGAGTAAGAGCTCTTTTCTATACCCTAGGGCAGTGATTCCTCATTTGGGGAAGTGCCAGACTCCTTGGGGAAGCTTATGAAAACTATGGATATCTTTCTTAGAAGAATGTAGCTAGGCACACCATTTTGCATTAGTCCAGGGAGTCTGAAGGCTCTGTGGACCCCAAGTGAAGAACCTCTGCCTTGGCAGGAGAGGCAAACTGAGGGTGATGCCCTCATGCCATCCATCCTGAATCAGCTCCTTCATGAGCTCATTTTTTTGTCCCTTGGATTATTTTATTTCATCAAGATCATGATGATGACTAGTTTACATGTATCGAATATTTCTTAGCACATGATCTCACTTAATCCTGCCAACAACCTCAGGAGGTAACTGTATTATTTTCATGTTGTAGATGAGGAACCTGGGACTTAGCAAGGTTTAAGCAATTTGCCCAAAGCAAGTCATCCACATTCAGCCCCTGTGCTTAATCTCTTTGCTCAGGACCTCCACGTGTGGGTTCTGCTGTATCGGGGTGTGATTTCCATACATATCTCAGTTATCCGACTGCTTACGGTGGCCCCAGGTTTACAGGGTGGGTGGGGGGGTAAGTTACCATGCTGTACAGCACCACCCTTTTCTGTGAGCCTCATGTTCTTTTTGAGTCAGTCCTTTTCTGAACTTCCAGCTGTCATCCTTTTCTACATTCTGGGCCAACCTGTGAAACACAGAGAATATTTTCCTGAAGAGTTAAGCGATCTTGTCAGATGCAAAGAACGTAATATTGTTCTTTTTAGAGGATAAGCAATCCCCTTGTTCATTTCAGCCACCATCAATTGAGCACTTACTATGTGCCAGACACTGTGCTGGTGCCCTATCTGTTTATTGCTAACGTTTTAGTCAGGAAACAGATGCTCTCTCAAGCAAACATTACACAAACTCCTGGAGTTTTGGAGTTCTCCTAAATAACATGAATGGAGTGATTAGAACTTCAAGAGGAAGAAGTCTCTCTGTATTGGGATGTACTCCTCATTAAGGAACAGGGAAGAGTGGACTGGAGAGGGTCTTGGGTTTGGATTTCCCATCAGAGCTATGATATTAATTGACTGCGAAAGCCATCAACTGCTACCACATGGCATAACGGGACAGACGCACACAAATGAGGAGGGCCATTAATAAATGTGAGTCATATCATTTTATTGATAACTGCAGTGCATAAGATAGAATTTTTTAAAGTTAGAGGACAAAAGGGTGATATTAAGAGAGAGTTATTGGGCCGGCCAAGTGGCGCGGTGGTTGAGCGCTGGCTTGGGAGGCCAGCGGCCCTGGTTCGGGTCCCACATGCGAGGGCCAGTGACACTGCCCTCAAAAACAAACAAACAAAAAAGAGTGAGTTATTAAACAGAAGATTTCATTCACTTTTTTTTTACCTCCAAAAAGCATCACGTTTATTTTATAAGTTTGTAGTCACTTTAAGAAGACAATTTAACACATGCAGTTGCACAAGATTCAATTACATATCACTCTGTGAAGCATTACTTTCATTTAGGTCAAATGGCTGTTCTTCTAAATCAGTTTCACTCCTGTTTGACTCCATGATTTCTTGTACATGTAGAAAAGCTGTGAATGTTTTGGCTCCAATAGCTGATGACCTCTTATACAACTGAATGATGTTTTAGTATTTTGAAAAGGAAATAGTTCCTTTGAATAATTATATTTTTCCTGGAGTGGATAGACTAGAGGACAGAAAAATCCCTGGGGTATAGGTGGGAGAAAAAAAGAGGGTTGGCAAACACAAAGAGAAACTAGATTAGTTCTAAGATCTACTGGTCCACCCTGAAGAGAATCATTAACTTCTCCATCTCATTACTTCTGCCCCATTATCCTGCCATCTTATCAGCTGCTACATCCTCTGTGTCCCCTTCATTTCAATGGGCATCACTATGACTTTTCTACCTTTTTGTGTATGCTATTACCATATCATCCTAAATATTCACTGACTAGAAGCAAAAGGACAGAATGGAAAATAAATATGAAGCCAATGTTTAAAAGTGTGCCTGACCCGAAATACTAGCTGAATAAATATTTAGTGAATGAATAAAAGGGGAAGACAGAATATTGGGGGGAAATTATTAGACTTAAGGATGTACAATAAAGATAAAGCACCTTAGGGCTGGCCGAGTGGCACGGTGGTTACGCGCTGGCTTAGGAAGCCAGCGGCCCCAGTTCTGGTCCCACATATGAGGACCAGTGACACTGCCCTCAAAAAAAAAAAAAAAAGATAAAGCACCTTAGAAAGCACAGTCATAGAATCATTAACTTTAGAGCTAAAAGAGATTGTAAATCATTGGAGGAAAAATTTGATTTATACAAATTTGATGTAAATGCAACACTTCAGAATCACAATAATTATAAATAGTGGTTTGCGTGAGATCGTTTCCCTATTATGAAATCTGAAATATTGCTCATTTGAATAGTTATTTGCTCCCTATTGCATCTATTCTTGTATATACATGTATTTCATATAGCTGTTTTTCCGTTGCTCATTCTGCCTTCACCTATTGAGAGTGCTCCTGCTAAACCTAGGGAAAATGGTCTCTTGATGTAGCTCTTAAAGGTTGCTTTCTTTTTTTTAATTATTAAGACTATTTTTTAAGAACAGCTTTAGGTTCACAATAAAACTGAGTAGAAAGTACAGAGATTTTTCATACACCTCCTCCCTCCACACATGCATAACCACCCCCATTATCAGCATCCCCCACCTGAGTGGTATATTTGTTACAATTCATGAACCCACCTGGACATATTATCATCACCCAAAGTCCATAGTTTACATTAGTGTACCCTCTTGGTGGTGTACGAATATATTCTGTGGGTTTGGACAAATATATAATGACACGTACCCATCATTAGAGTATCAAACAGAGTATTTTCACTGCTGTAAAAATCCTTTGGCAGGCTGGCTGAGTGGCATGATGGTTGAGTGCTGGCTTGGGAGGCCAGCGGCCCCAGTTCGGGTCCCACATGTGAGGGCCAGTGACACTGCCCTCAAAAAAAAAAAAAAAAATCCTTTGGTTTCCACATATTTAACGCCGTCTTCAACCCCTGAAAACTACTGATCTTTGCACTGTCTCCATAGTTTCGCCTTTTCCAGAATGTCATATAGTGGGAGCCATATAGTACATAGCCTTTTCAGATTGGCTTCTTTCATTTAGTAATTTGTATTTAAAGTTCCTCCATGTTTTTTTCTTGGCTTGACTGCTCGTTTCTTTTTAGCACTGAATACGATTCCATTGTCTGGATGTATTCCAATCTATTTATCCATTCACCTATTGGAGGGCACCTTGCTTGCTTCCAAATTGTGGCAATTATGAATATAGCTGCCATAAACATCCATGTGTAGGTTTTTGTGTGGCCATAACTTTCCATCTCCTTTGGGTAAATACCAAGAAGTGTGATTGCTGGATCATATGATAAGAGTACGTTTAGTTTTGTGTGTCATTGCCAAAGTGGCCGTATCATTTTGCATTTCCATGAGCAATGAATGAGAGTCCTTGCTGCTCTCCATCCTAGCTAGTATTTGGTGTTGTCAGTGTTCTGCATTTTGGCCTCTCTTAGAGGTGTGTAGGGGTATCTCACTGTCATTTTAATTTGCATTTTCCTGATGACACATGATATGTTCATTCACTTTTTAATTTATTTATTTTTAATTTTTTTTTTTTTTTTTTTTAGCTGAGCCATCCTGCCACTTGTTGGTAGCTCAGCAGCAGCTCAGCTCGGCCAGAGAATCAAACTGTTGCTCAGAGCTCGCACTCTTGAGCAATCTCTTAACCAATTGAGCTACTGGGCTGGCCCTGTTCGTTCACTTTTTTAGGCCAGGAAGTTGCTCAGCAGGTGGGCTCTGTCCACCCTTATTCCACCCCCATCCTTTCCCAATCCTTAGGAGACCCGGTTGTACAGTGTGTCCTCTAGCCTCTTAGAACACATTGTACGTCGTACATCCCTTGCACGGTGGAAAACAGGCCTGCCCACATTGTTCTTTTGAAACAAGTAATCTTATAAGACTTTGTGTCATGTAAAATATAAACATGAGGATTGTCTCAGTGTGTTGAGCCCACAAAGAGCATCTGAAGAAGCAGCTTTAATAAATAGTTTTTAGTTCGACAAGTTAATCCGTATTTCCCAGGGAGAACAGAGCTATTCTAAACAGGATATTTCCTTTTTCTTTTCATTCCTACACGGTCCTGAAACTCAGCAAAATTCTCTTTTTAGGTGGTGTTCGTCCTGTGACACATGCACAAAAAGCAGGAAATTCACTACTTCTCCCAGTTGACATTTGTTTTTTTTTTTCCAAAATGGTGCCAACATTACCTGTGAACATCCTTCCCCCAGCAGCCTGGGCTCTGGAGACTCCGCTATTTAAATATGCATCTTGTGCAACTGAGAGTTGAAGCTGGAGGTGCCTTTGGGTGCAGCCATTTCCTAAGCAGCTTGACAAAAACCAGTTCAAAGCTTTTCAAAAGAGCAGAGTGGAGCTTTTGGAAGTGCAAATGCGTGTATGGGCTTGGGACAGAGGCTGGCTTATAATTAATGATCTTTTGTGTATTGCTCATTAAAGGGGTCGACTCCATAAAAAACACATTGCCTCTTCGTTGTCAGTGACAGATAATTCTTATCAGAAACAAGGCTCTTATTGTGGTCCTTTCCCTCTGATGGAAGAGCAAAGGGATTGTTATGCATGGTGCTGAGGGGGAGTGAGAGGGGGAGGCTTGAGGAGAGGGGGGCTTCCCCTCAACACCATGTAAAAACATTAGCATATTTGTTGGAATAATTATTATCTAATTTCACTTAAGACTGCCATTTGAGGTCCAGTGTAAGGGTTAATGTGAATTCCTCTCTATGGGTCTGTAGTTTTTAAGGGGTAAGCTTAACCAACCTTTTAAAAGAGACCAAACATCTATTGCCTACTTTGTAGATGGTAGATTTCTTTTTTTTAGAACTGGCAAAAGAAACATATTGCTTTGTATGGGCTTTTGGCACTAGCCTGTTGTATCTTAAATTTAGTATCCTCCATAAACTTCCAAGAAACAAGTGGAAAGCACTAAGGGGGAATTTAGGGGCTCAAAAAGCGAGTTTGTCTCAACTAAAATAATGGCTGAGGAGCATGGGTCTTCCTTCCCTGTTAGGTATGTGTGGGGTGGGGAGAGGGTCATTCTTTAGAGGTGCCCTCTGAGCAGCTGCAATTGAGAAATGTTTTTTACCTGGTGGCTAATTTTAGGAGAGTTGGAAAATTAAGGGTCTCTGAACAAGTTGCAAAACTGACACAAATGTTTAATTCTCCAGAATTAAAAAATAATTCTGGAAGGTTCCTTTTCCTGAAAGTATAGGAATATTGAAGCTCTTTGAAATGGGTTTAATTAAGTAATTATAAGTGCCTTTTGATATTTGCTGAGAGGTCCACCAAATTCTCATTCTACCTAGCTGTATGACTTGACTGACTTCCTTTCACTTCTCTTTGCCTCAGTGTTTTTATTTGTAAAATGGAGGTGCTAATAGTGTCTGCTTCATGGAGTTGAGAGGATTAAATAAGTTAGTGGCTCATAGAAAGTCAGTAGCAAACACTGTAGATTAGCCTCCCTTCTCCTTCCCCTCTTTCCGCCCCCTCCCTCCTCCTCCGTATTTATCTGCTCCACCCTTCCCTACCTCTAGGCGATTCTTGTCACCAGACCATTGAGAACACAAGTGATCTGCTACCCTCAAATATTCTCATACTTTTCCAAAGGCAAAAGAAAATTCTCTTGAAAACCAAATAACCAAAAGAAGACAGGAAGATCTTAACCCATAACATTTATCTTTAGGCTTACTGCTGGTTTTTCTTCAGGCCCTCTGTGCAAACTAAGGCCTATGGCTAGTTTTCCTAGCTTCTGCAAATGAGGTTGGGCTGGCCCTGGGAGGCAGGAGCGCTGGGTGGGTCCTGATTCAGGCCAGCACTCTGCCCCACCTAACTGCAGCACTCGGCAGGGCAGGCCGTTCCTCCTCCCTGGGACTTGTTCCTTCCCTGCAAATGAGAGGTTTGCATGAATCGAACCTTAGGTCTCCTGGCTGCCCAGGGTTCAAACCACCGGAGAACCTGAGAAATGCTTGTATAATTAAGTAACTGGAAACTTCCTTTGGGCTCCAGGTGGGCAGGGCAGGAAGCCATCCTCTCAGTACCAGCTTAGTGTCAGGGATCTGGGCTGTCGGCCTATTTCAGCAGCATTAATGCCTGCACTTAGGAGGGGAGCTTTATCTCTCCTAGGGCTGTGACCCTCAATCACTGCTGGGGATTTGGAGCCACAGTGGGCTATTCTACTCTCTCCCTTCCCCACCACGACTTCTTGGGGGCTTTCCCCATATGAACAAAGTAAGAAGTGCCCAGAGAAAAGAACTGTTTTACCGTGAGCAGGGCCACAAAGCCCCGGGTGATAGCATGGTGGTTCCCTCTGCATGGTGGAGCAGGGATGGTTGTGAAGGGTGTTGCTAAGGAGGTGATTCATTTGCCTTCTTTTTACCACGTTAATGATTTTTCTCAGGACTGGCCATGCGAAGGCAGGGAGGCCTCCTGAAGTCCCCATTGGGTCAACTCTCCTGATTGGCTCCAAAAGCCACCAGCCATAAGAGAGCTTGTGACAGGCAGGCCACCTGTGGTTCAGGGGCAGCTCCTGAGAGAGTGGGTCAGACCTGGGGTGTTTTCAGGTATTCCCATCTTGGCATGAAATTGGTTCACTGGACTTGGTCCATCTGTAGTGTCCAGGGTAGGCGCAGGAGAAGAGAAAGGGATAATAATACTGGAACTGGAAAAGCACGGAGGGCAATGGGTGCCTGGGGAAGGGAGGGAGGATATGACTCTGTGTGCAAGGGAATGATTCAAGGGCAAAGGAAATGGACATTTTATTAAGGTGTCTGTTTCACATTGGAGTAATAAAAGCTCATGGTTAGGCCAATTTTCAGGGGGCCTGAAGCCAGTCTTGTCCTTAGAAATCAGGTGGCCTAGAGTGGGGCTGCTCACGTGGCTTTTCTTGCTCTTTCACATTCCTACCCTGGCTCATGGGTCTCTCCACCTGCCCCCCAACATTGAGACAAGAGTGTTAGATTGTAAGTTTCCTTAGAAACAGCTTGATTTCATTTCTTCTTACGGGTGAGGAATCTGAGGTCCAGAGATATGAAGAGAGATGCCCAAAGTCATGGCATGGCATAGAGGGGATCCCACATCTTTGACCTCTATCTAGATCAGTGCCAAAGGGAGGAGAGCAGGGGGAAGGAAATTCAAATTTATTTAGACCCTTTTTTGCTCAGCGCCATGCTCTAATTATGTGTACATCAGCTATTTCATTTAATTTTACTCTGTGAGGTAGGTATTAATGTCTCACTTCACAGATGAGGGAGTTGAGACCTTGGAGAGGTTAATTAATTTGTGCTGATAAATTGTGAGCCTTTGTCAGATAGATTCCAAGCCAAGTCTTTCCCCTGTACCTTGCAATACAAATGTCATGCATTACCATTACTCATGTGACAGATGAATAAAACCAACATCAAGCCTTCCTCTGACTCCTCCTGTCCAAATGTTACTGATCTCTGCTCCATTCTATGGCCGTCTTCAGAGGTCATGAGTTTTACCAAAGTATGTGGTTTACACAGGACGGGAGTTAAAATTTTACCTTTGTCATACCTGGGTGTTCTAAGCAGGGACATCTTGCATCTCTAGGAGATATTTGTGAATATTTTGGGCTGTAGAATGACTACGTGTGTGGTGGTACTGGCAACTAATGTCCTGGGACTAAGGATGTTGAACATCTTTGACTGTTCTGATAACCCTGAACAATGAAGAAATGTCCTCCTTAGAACAACAGTGGCGCCCTCTTTGAAAAAAATTATGCCCACTTAAAATGCACACACCTTCCCAATGACTCTTTATGATTTTCATGCTAGTAATTTTGAACAGGAACAAGCCCTCAGGAGAGTGACTTTTGGTCTGGAAAACCTTCCTGCATTAGAACATATTAGGCGGTGACTGCATAATTCACATAGCAGTCTCGCCCTGCATAAATCTATCCTGTCACCACTTTCTTTAAGCTTGATGCTCCTTATTTGTAAAATGGAGATACCGCATAGGGATGCTGTTTTGTTTTAGTAAGTCAGTGTATACAGAGTGCTCACAACAGTGTCTGGCACAATTCAATTGTGTTCGCTTTAATCCTGAATATAATGTGATGCGTTGCATAGAAGCATTAGGACTTTTTGTGTGTGAAATGCTCAACTATGTGTACTAAAACTTTGAAACACCCCATGTTTCTATTGTTTGCCTAAATTTGAAGTAAAAACAAACCAGAACAAAGCTTTTTAATACCCTTAAAACCTGGTACTGGAGAATGAGAATTCCAGTAGAAATTGAAGAGTTACAACCAAATCAAATCAAACAACAGATACAACTGTTAACATTCCCTCAGATTTCAGTGATGCCCCTGGGACTGGTTGTGTGTTCCTCTCTTGTCATCTAGAACCTAAGATGGACACTGGTGTTCCTGGGGTAACCTACCCCACCTGTATTCAGCTCCCATTCGATGGCCAGGAGTAGCCAGGGAACCGTGGAGTGAGGATTCACATGGACTCCTTCACTCTTTTAGGGCATTGGGGTGATGCTTACAAATTCCCCTGCTGGACAGCTAGAGTTTAGGGGTTAGGTGGTTGTGCTTTAAAAAGCCAGGTCATTCGAAAGGAATGTGAGAAGTGCATTTTTGGGGACAGAGATTAAACAATGGGAAAGTAGACAAGTGATCTGCTATCTCTCAGCTAATGGCTAGCTAAAACTTAACATTTCACTAACTCCAGCAGAGAAGTGAATGACCAGGCTATACACACAGTTTTACTTAGGAGAAGGGTCCTTGGCAACTGGGGGGGAAGATGAATTTATCATCACTGTACACACAACCCCTACATACAAACCAGTTCTTTCTTTTTCAAATAACTCCTGTTTGTCAGTCTTATAACAACAGGCACAATACTACTGGAGTGCAACACACTCTATGTGATATTAAGTATTAAACTGGAATAATATTTTTCAGTGCCAATCAATCTATTGAGGGCCTGTTGTACGATGGAAACTGCACTAAAGCCTGTGGAAGATGCAAAGAAGAACAAGGAGTGACCCCAGTCTCGAGAGATTTACAATATAATAAAACAACCTAAGACATGTATAGGAGTGTTTCTCAAAGAGTGCTTCTCAGAATCACAGGTCTGTTACAAAAAGAAGATTCCTAGGCTCCAAAGCAGATGGGACCCAGGAATCTGCATTTAAAACAAATCCCCCAGATCATTCTGGTGTACAGTGAGGTTTGAGTAGCATTGGTCTGGAGTAAATATAGGCTCTCAGCCTGGGGTATAAAAGCTCTATTTCTGTGTCTATCCAACCAGTGTAGCCATGTGTTGTAGGCGAGTGTCAAGGGATGTTGAAACAAGCATGCAGCCAGCCTGTAGGCCTCAGGATGAGAAATACATGGCAGGTGTGTTTGAAAAGTGGACGAATCAGTATTGGGAGGTCAGGGGTAGCAGGACCTTTGTGGTAACCAGAGGGATAAATGAATATAATCCCCATGTTTATGGAATGCCCTGTTGAGTTACTGACGTATCTATCCATCATCAGGACTTAGTCCTAATGCTTTTTAGCATGCTGTCAGGTCAGTAGGGAAATCCAGAGCTTTGCTTCTCCACAAATATTTATCAATGGATGTTTTGGGAATTCAAACATACAAGGGGATAGGCTTAATTCACAGTGTCTGTCTTAGTGAGGATGGGTTGGGAGGTTGGCTACCTACTGGATAGAAGATAGTGACTCTGGGTTGGTTTGGGATGCTCCTGGAAGGGATAGTGAAGGCTTAGTCCTGGGGGAAGAAACTGAGAAAGTCAGAAAGTTGGAAAGGAGAATTTACAGAGGGGCAGTAGGTAAAAAGAAGGTATGTGTGTATTTGAAGGAAGTGGCAGTTCAGGGAGAATCAATGGTTGCTCTATCTCCCGGCCATCTCCCTGTGGGGAGTTTCTGGGGTAGAGGCCAATCTTATTGTCCAGCCCAGGCTCAAGAGGCTGAGCAGGTGGTACAAGAGTGTGAAACTTAGACGTGGACCTTTGGCCCAGCAGGACCTTGATTTCTGTGACCACAGAAGCACAGAGAGAGCTCAGTTTAGGCCTGGAGTAGTAGTAGAACTTGTTGGAATGAAGTGTGACCCTCTCTGTGGGGGTGGAATAGGGAACGTGTGGAAGGGTACTGGTCAGCGTGGAAGGCTGAGTCCAGCTAACTGCATTGTGTCTTTTAGTGTAGTGAAGGACCTTGACCCTAAGTTGCATTCCCACTGCACCAAAAAAGGCGTACATTTTACATAACTAGTAATGGGATGGAGGAGAAATAGAGTCCTGGAATAGGGGAGTGATAGACTGGGTTGGAAGTCTTTGGAGAAACCCTTTTCTAATTTTCCAGGTAATAATGGGCTAGGAGCTGAGGAATCAACAGTGAGAACGTGGTAGGGGAAGACTTTGACTTTGATTCAGGCCTGCCTTTGGGATTCCGCTTGTGGGATTCCTTTAGCCTGAGATGAAGAACAGGTTTGCGTGGAGGCAGGCCTTATCCTGGGAAAAGACTGCTTACTCAGTACTTAGCAGAGTTGTAAATTAAGTGCTACTGTGGCTTGAAAACAAAAGAAACCGATTTTTCCACTTTCCTGACCCCTGACTTGCACTTTGACTTAAACTAGAACAAGCTGTTCTTGTTCAGCTTCTCTATATGTTCCTTTTTGTTGCCATAGTAACTAATGGAAGATTGAGAAGCACAGTCTCTAACCTGCATGTTAACTCTTGATCCATTTGCCACCAGGCACCAGGTAATCTCATTCTTTCATTGGTCCTGGGTTTTTTGGGGAGCCCCCAGCATGTAGTGAGGGGGTGCTGGGCTCCATCATGCTGTGAGCTTCACTTTCATGGTGAGTAAACAGACAGAGGTTTGCAGGGAGCACCCCATAGGCTTCCCCCCCATAGGCCTTTTTGAAGCAGGCCAGGCACCCCAGGAAGCTGTATATTAGCTCCACAGTGGCAGGGTCCCTGTCACACCTCAGCTCCACCATTTTGTGAAAGGACAGTCCGTGGGAGACTCCACTGTGCTAGGAGAGTGCCCTTATTCCCAACAGGGAGGTAAGAGACCTCATTTAGTATCCAACATGCAGAACACATCAGGACTTAGTCATCTAAGTTCATGAGCCCTAGCCTTTTCCAAGTAGCTTCAGAGCATACTAAACATCCTCTTGTCCCTCTGGCATTTTCTCTGAATATACTCAGTGGTGGCAATTCTCTATACTTGGAAGATAAATTTATTCTTGTAAATTATCCGAAGTCCTTAGCAGTTAGATTCAGTGAATAAAGTAAGTATTCAAACAAGGCTCAATTATTACATCCTGATGTTCTTTTCTTTATGTAAAATGGTCCTAAAAGCGGTTATGACAGACATTCCAATATGGTACCAAGCAATAGCAGACCAATTGGAATCATCCTTCAAGGGGAATAGTTTCATGACAATGCTGTACTCTATGTATCAGGTCCATTGGTTTACAAAATAGGTAAGTATCATCACTATTTCTCTCATATATAAAATTCATCTACCAACTAGTACTAAATTTAGTTCCAGTAGGAGTTGTTGTTTGTCTAAAATGTCTCTTTGTCTCTTTATAATGTTCTTTACACACACATAAGGAAGTTGAAAAGATTGGCTTTGAGCAAACAAAATTGCATTGTAATTTTACCAGAATGAATATTTTGTTAACACTAGTTTGATGGACTACCATCTCTTCTTTACTACATGCAGAAATAGTGAGAAGATTTAAAGCAAACATAATCTACATTAGCTAGGACATTAACTTTGTTTATGACAAATAGTAGCAGAGAGGCCATATTTGAACCAGCCCAAACTTAACTTAAAAAATTATTTTTGTGTTTAAAAGAATTTTGAGTTGCCTAAGCATTTGAGTGCTTTAAAAAGAGTAACCCTTACTCATATCAAGAACAGTCTAAGTTTTTTCCTTGGCATTTGAAAATTTCAAGCTCAGGATGTCTGCCCTTGTTCATGTTACACACTTTCAACTTGGGCAGCTCAGCAAAATCCAAAAGATAAGATTTGAACAGTTCTATCTATTCATGTCATCACACAGAGAAGCTAAATTGCTGGGCTGTTTGATGAAAGGACAGCTCAGTTCTCACCAAACTGCAAGTGGGATTGGCAGAGCCTTAGCTGGAAACCTGCAAGGACCTCTCACTTCTGAACACTACGTCTTGAAAACTGATTAACTGTTTCTTCCATTTACAATGCAGCCATGTTTTAAAAAATTCTAAGTTTGGAAGTTCCAAGTCCCTCTTTAAATCTCTGTCTCTTTTGAAAGACTGATTCATAGTATAAATATGAATGTAAGAGATTAAAGTGGATCATAACTGAGGGCAATTGGCATTCTGGAAAAGAGGAGAAGACAAAGGGCATATGAACGTTGTATAACTAGGTTTTAGGTAGTGTGGTCCTTCCACCCCACTTATATCTTATCCTAAATGTATTAACCTAACTCATCTAGTTCCTAACATGAGTTAACCTAACTTATCTTGCCATATGTTTTATTTAATTTAATTATTAAAAACAATTTTTTTAAATTTTATTTATTTTTTTATTGGGGAACAGTGTGTTTTTCCAGGACCCATCAGCTCCAAGTTGTTTCAATCTAGTTGTGGAAAGCACAGCTCAGTGGCCTGTGTGGGGACTGAACTGGCAACCTTGGTGTTATAAGCACTGTGCTCTAACCAACTGAGCTAACCAGCTGCCCCTGCTATATGTTTTAAATTAATTTAATAAATCACACAGTATGAGCATGTTAATTTAGTCTGTGATTCTCTCTGTTCCATGACCCTAGGATTGTGTGCTTAGAGGCTACCATATGACAAGAGCATTAAGATCTTAAATGTTATTTAATCTTTAAAATAAAAGGCCTATGACTCTACTCTGCCTAGCAAATGAGAAAAGACTGTGTGTGGACCATAAGATAGAAGACGGTTGTGTAACAAGAATGGTCTTAAGCCAGCACAGTGTCTGCAGGTGTTTAAATATATACTTGAATGAATGCGTGCCAAGAGTTGGGGCTAGCAGAGGAGCTAGGCAACTTGAAGGGGGGGGGAAAGAGGAAGAGTCATTAAGGGTTTAAACTGAGTTTAAAGGGTGTAACTTCACTGAGGCACATAGGACTGTACCTGGTACTCATCTGTAGGCCATTTGGTTCTATAAGCCAAGAAGAGCCGACCAAATGTTCTCTTGGTGTAGAGAACACAAAGAAGTGAAAGAGGGAAGGTGTGTGTCCCAGTAGCTGTGTATCCAAAGAACCAAAATGCCTCCATTAAAATGTTGAAATTTACTTTAACATACTTCAGAACAGACAGTATGACCTGTGTGTGATTTGATAGTTTTAATCAAATCCTAGGGCGGATGAAACATCTGAAGTAGCTTCCAGAGTGGCCGGTTAGGTCAGTTGGTTAGATTGTGGGCTGATTACACCAAGGTTGCCAGTTTGATCCCCTCATGGGCCACTGTGAGCTGCACCTTCCCTAAAAGAGTCAACTATGACATTGTAGCATGAAAGCAATGTGTAACCAAAGACCATGGCTGTTCCCCAATAAAAAAAATTAAAAATTAAATAAAATAAAGTAGCCCCCAATCAGGGATTCATACTCCAGGGGTAGTAAGTTAACATTTGAAAGTCCTAATTGGGAATTTATACCCTGAAGCATTGCTACAAGCCTACTTCAACTAGGCCTATCTAGATTTGCCATAGATGACTGTTATTAAAAGAAATGTTTAAAATATTTTTTTTTATTAAAGAGATTATTGCCGTTTGATTTCTGTGCATTGTACAGAAACATATACTTGCATGAACAGGATATATGACTCTTGTGGGCCCAGAAGCCTTTTGGAGTGGCATTCTTGATTTAGAGCTCCAGTCCAGCCCTGTGTCCTACCACTTGATGGGGGATTTTGTCACTTGATCCAAATAGAATATTAGCTGAATCTTGCCATTAGAATATTGCCACATCACCTCAGGTAAGCCAGGTACTTGTTGGAATACCTAAAGCACAGAGAGGTGGGACCCTCACCTCATTAAAAGAACAGATTATGTCACTCTTTGGGGCCTGTTGGCTATTAAATCTTTGCACATGTGCTAAAATGTGGCCTGATACTTGCTGACATTTTAACATATTGTCAAGAACTATGAAGGGCCCGAAACTTGACCCTGCTTGCAAGCTATATGGTCTGCCATAGCTTCCTGGATACTGGCAGAAGCCATGAAACTCTTGAGTTAGAGACGAGGGACAATTTATCATATGGCGAAAGCCATAGCCAGAGTATCAGCATTTTTGAACTGGTTCATTGAGCCTCAGTCCCCACAGGGTGATAACAGGGCCAGACGATACTTACACCTGGAGTAAGATTGTGTTACAGGAGATGACACCTGAGCTTATAATGGGAAGTAAGTGCTAGAGAGAGACACTCTCTCTGTCTCCCAACATTATCCACTATACAGACATGCTTGAAAAGGTAGTCCAGAACAAAGGGTAGTCAATGGCTTGCTAACAAGACATGTAGAATGTGAGACAACCATGGAGAATTGTCTCTCAACGCAGGTATCCTAGGGATAAGATGTGGGGGAAGAGTTCTATTGTCTTCACCCTCTCAAATGATTGGAGGCAACCAATGGTCACTACAGAGAACATGAAAACTGTAAACTGTACCATCCTCCCTGTAGTCCCCCTTGCAAAGCCAGTTGAAGTCTCCAAGAAGTGGTAGAAAGTTCCTTGCTGGGAACTTGCTGCTTTGTTGCGCTGCCCAGTTGGAGAGACTCCCCTCCAGTGTAGCAGAGATTTTGTGGATTTGCCAGAGTCAGTCAGCAGCTTTCCTTCATTGGAGGAGGCTACAGGGCCCAAAGCAGGCCCTCGGCAAGTCACCCTGTGTTCCACAGGCTTTGTCCCTGGGCCAGAAGGCCAGCCACCAGGGAGTAGACTGCCACCCTCTGTGTACCCCATTGTCTGGATTCTGTTTGGTAGACTCAGATAAAAAAACACTTGATCATGTCACTGGCACTGAAAGAGTCTTCCTGAGAGGCACAAAAAGTGTGAAAGGGGTCTTAGTAACTGTAGTGCCCAGAGAGTGAACAGAAGTGTAGAAATGGGTGGGGTAGATGGGGGAAGGAGGTTGCTGAGAAACTAACAAGTAAAACAAAGCCCTTTCTTGTCTAATCTTCTGAATTCTCATGTAGCTAGCAAAGGTGCAGACGGAGCTATCAGTACTGCAAAAGATAGCAGCCATGTTGGTAAGCAGGGGTGTTGTTGCGTGTTCTTATTGGTTTAAGCTTGCTTTAGAAATCTACCTCCTTGAGGACTGGATCTTTGGAAGGCACAAGCTGGGCATTTTCTGAAGCTATCAGTTTCTAGATATTCAATACCTAGCCTTGATAGGAGCATGCAGGAGAGGAACATTCCATCAGAACAGGGCTGAGATTAAGACATAGAGGCCTGGCAGAGGAACAGATCAGTGTTAACACACCCAGTCAAGGGGAAACACAGGGCTTCTCTACCTGCCCCATTAACCGCAAGTCCTGGGGCCAACCCAGGGGCAAACGGAGCGAGGGAGGGCTCCCTAGAACACCATTAAGCAGCTGCAAATTGAACCATTAATCTCAGTGATAGCCTTAGAGGAAAACCAGTTCTCTAGCTGATGGAAATGCTGATAGGCTCCATGCTGGGAAAGTTCTTCCGGTTAGAAGGGTGGGCCCTCCCTTGAGGGAGGTCCAGGGTTTGGTTTGGGGGATGGCAAATCCCTTGGCAGCTCCCAAACATTTTATTATAAGCATAAAGGGGGAATGAAAGGTCCCCTGGAATTTGTAAATTTCAGCCTCAGCGATTTGATGGTTTTTTTTAATTTTGCAGCACCAGATGAGAAGGCACCCACTTCCTCCATGAGACTGCTCTTAGTGTTGAACCCCAGGGAAGGGATTAGAAGCCCTGTCACAGGAAATGTGGGGCATCCCACAGTCTGCAGGCTGCTCTTCATGAATTACGGTCTGCCTGGGTGGCAAAGCAGATGCCACCCCTCTCAGAGATAAGACCACTGAATGCTCTGTGGGTGGGGCTGCTGAATGCGGGGCTGTTGTTGAGGGGCTCCCATGGAGGATGCTACCTCTTTGGAGGTGAGAGAACTTTCTAGGGTCTCAAATTTATTTCAGAACATACTGGGTGCATAAGATCTAACAATTTTCACCCACTCTCTAGGTCCTAAGTATTGTTCCCAGTGGGTTTTGTGTGTGTGTGTGTGTGTGTGTGTGTGTGTGTGTGTGTTAAATCATTTAAATCTTTGAAATCTCTTTCTTAGTTTGGTATTGGATGTTTCAGGCAGACATTTAGGCCATGTGCTCAAGGCCACCCAGCTAGTAAAGAATAGACTCAGCCTTTGAACCAGGCAGTGAGGTTTTCGCCTGTGGAATATACCACTTCTCATAGTTCACACTCAATGGTTACCAACTGAGAGGCTGCCGATGGGGGCCCTGTGATCTGCAGAGACTGCCTAACTGCATTTGGCCTGACCACCGTGCCGGCTCCTGGCCCTGCCCACCAGTGTGGGCACCCTGTTGCTCTGTCCAGCTGCTTTACTGGAATGTTCCAATTGCCACAGCTTCCAGTTTTGTATTCTGCTTTCGGGGCTGGAGTCCTCCCCGTGGGTAGGGAGGACAAATTGTAAGCTCTTATCCTCCATAGTTGGCCATTCCCATACAGTTAGCTGTGTCTGTGGCTCAGCTACTGAACCTTATGGAGTGTCAAAACTGCACTGTGGTGGCCTGGAAAGAACGCTTTGGGACCTGCTGAAGTGGGTGTGAACCCCATCTCCACAGCAGGTCAGCTATGTGAACTTTAGAAAAAGTCACTCATCTTTAAACTGGGGTCTACCTTGGGAAGACAAGATTAACCAACCTTTGTGAAAGCCCTTGACATAGAATTTAGCACACAGTAGGCTGTCATCTAATCTCTGTTCTCTTTCCCTATGAAATATAGCTACTCTGAATACAGAAGTACCTATTTTAGCCAGAGTCCTAGGACTCCCATGTGTTTATTTAGTCTCTCAGAGGGGGAAGTGTAGGTGTATGTGGGTTAGATGTGTGAGCGGGTAGGACCCTGCAGTGTACACCAGACCATTAATAACAATGTGGCTCATGTGTTTGAAAGCCAAGGGTATGTTCACACAAGGCCCGAGTATGTTTTTACAGCTCCACAAACCATGCATCCACCTCAGCTGGACTTTTTTAGTGCCAATGTCTGAATTTTGATATTTTCTCTTTTCTGCTAAAAAAAATGATTTACATTGCAAAGCAGTTTCTGGGCTTGGCAGGCTGCAGAGTTAGTGCCTGGACATTTTTTTTTTTCTTTAACAGTTTATTAAGGATGGAGGATCCAGTTTGGGGATACCCTGAATCCTATGAATTTGGATAAAAAATTCAGCTCCAACTATTTTTTGAGCATAAAGAGAAAACAATTGGTTTTTAAAATTTGTACATAAATTTATTTGTTGGGATCCATATGAGATCTGGGTGGGGGGTGGGGAGGGGTTTGTGGGAATGCAGGAACCTGGAGAATTTTCTGGATGGCTGGGGTGAGGAGTTCCTGGAACTGCCCAGGGAGGGCTGGTGCAGGTGGGAGCTTAGGCCTGGGTTGGCTTAAGGGTTTCTAGGAAGTGAAGACTCTTGTTGCTGCCTTTGGCTGCCCAGAAAAAGGTAAATTTCATTCCTTTCATAACCAACTTCTGTCTGAGAACATGAGGATACACCAGGGGAGAGAATTATGCCTGATGTGTCTTTGCCCGAGTGATCTGAACTCCATCCAGTTGTGTTATAATGAAAACTGCTCTCCTTAATTGGATGGAGGATACCTTTAACATGCTCACCACTTGCAGATCAGAAGCTGCCAAATTTTAGTCATGTCTCCGTGATGTTAGTCACTATTAATGTCCCATTTTCCACATGAAAAAATAGAAAAACACTGAATAATGCCATGAGCTATCTACAAATAAGAGGCTGACCTGGGATTTAGCGCTTTTTACTCTTGATGGCCTGTTTGTGAGTTTATCTATTTATTTCATTACTTTCCTTTCTCCGGCCCATTGGCTGCTTCTTTGGACATGGAAGCCAGTGCCTTTAGCACTGATAGCCAGCAGGCTCAGCTTCATGGGGGTGTAGCCTGTGCTGTCACGCAGGGCCCTGTACTTAGAAGGGCCCCATACTTGGTTCGTGCTCTGCTGTGGCTGGCTTAAAATTTTTCATACTTTTTGAAAAAGCAGCCCTATGCTTTCATTTTGTACTGGGCTCTGCAAATTATGTAGCTAGTCCTGATGGCCAGGCTTAATCCTGTTCATATTGCTTGGCTAGGTAGGAGGCCCTTTGTTCCTTTCCTCTTTCTTCTCCATGTATATGTCACTCTGGTGTCCCTCTGATGATGTAGATGGCTGGTTCTCCTCTCACAGCCTCTATCAGTTACCTTGGAAGTTAGGCCAACATGGGGAATGGCCATATCAGACCAGGTGACACAGTGCCCTGATACTCAGGCTCTAGGTACACACGGAACCTCGAGAGAGAACCCATGTGCCCTTTCTTGTGAACACGGAAAGTGGCAGTGTCACCCACAGCCATGAGGATTTGTATGGCCACTTAGGAAGGTGTCAGGGTTGTTTGGCGGGGGTGGGGTGGGGTGGGCATTATGTTGACTAGAAAGAAATACAGCTGGATGTTAAGGTTGAGGAGGACCTGAAGCTGCAGTGAGTAAAGACAGAAAGAGGACATGGAGACAGGCGCCCTCTCCTTATCTGTCCATGTCGGCCTGCCCTTGATTTATTTAGTGAAGCCACGTCTGGTGTGGCTGGTGCTCCTTTATTCTGAAATGTGAATAAAAGTGCTCTGCCTCTCAAGGCATAACTGTCCGGGGTGTCTTCTTTGCATAGGATTGTTGAGTGAAATGTCAGGGCCAGGAATCAAATTCCATTTGGGGTCAGTGTATGAAGATCGAGGGCCATGGTCACACAGTCACACCTAGGTGCAAATGAACCCAATCACAGAAATCTAAATCACAGAGCCAGCAAGTAGGGCTGAGGGTGGGACTGCACAGGTTGTGGTGCTTGTCAGAAGGGATGAGTTGGGCAGACAGAATTCAGTAGGGCTGTGTTTGCTCCATTGCCTTTTTCGAATTCAGACAGTGGCAAGGAATGAACCAGCTCATAGTCCTCAGCCTGATTCTTCACCTTGCAATCTACCACAGGATTTCTTTCTTTCTTTCTTTTTTATTTTTTTAAACTTTTTTATTGGGGAACAGTGTGTTTTTCCAGGACTCATCAACTCCAAGTCAAGTAGTCGTTTCAATCTAGTTGTGGAGGGCGCAGCTCAGTGGCCCATGCAGGGATCAAACCAGCAACATTGGTGTAAGCACTGCGCTCTAACCAACTGAGCTAACCCGCTGCCCCCAGGATTTCTGTAATTAAAAAAACCAACAAAACATATATTTTTCTTATTGGTAAACATTGGTCTCTGTGTTAAAAATTTGGAAAATATGAAAAAGAAAAATTATTCATAATCCAATAACTCAGTGATGATCACTGTCGTATTTTTTTTTTTTTTTGAGGGCAGTGTCACTGGCCCTCATATGTGGGACCCAAACTGGGGCCGCTGGCTTCCCAAACCAGCTCTTAACCACCTGCGCCACTTGGCCGGCCCTCTCACTGTCCTATTTTTTAAAAGGATTTTTTTCCTTGTAAAGTAGTAACTTCTCTGTTGCATTTAAAGGATGATTTTATATACAAACTGCATGTGCTCAAACAGTCCTTAAGAGATGAGTGTCTTTCAGAAGGGGCTCCTTGTAAAAACTATTTGGTGTCTCTTCCAATTAGGTTATTATGGTTGCTGATGGAATTTCTTTTTTCTTCATTGTGGCGCAACAAGATGTTTATGCATTAGGTTTCATCTAATTGAAATGGAGAACTGACTTAACTGAAAAATCCACTGTTCTCTTTTTAGGATGGAAATTATTATTCAAGTGTATCAAGTTTCAACTGCATAATCAGAACCTCTTCAGCTGGTAGCCTTCCTGTGTTTGCCAAACTTAAACTTGCCTGGATGGCTGGGTTTCCTGTGCTGCTCCTATAAATGGATCCTGGATCTCCAGGTCTCACAGACCTGCCTTTTAGTGGCCAGAGTTTTGGTGTTAGCAGAGGAGGGATTTTCATAGAGCATTTTTTTTTCTCTCTTTGGTTAAAAAATCATTAAGGCCCTTTATATTTGTATGACTTGAAAGACAAGGCGACCTATAGTTAACTTGAGAGTTAAAATATAACTTGGTATCTTTTGTGTAAAGACTTCCTTAAAAAAAAAAAAAAAAGACAGAAAAAGAAAAATCAAATGCCCAAATTGTGTGGAGAAGACCCCTTCTCATATATCTACTTTTTCTACTGTCATCAGATATCTCTTTCATCCTTTAAAGAAAATGATTTTTTGTGTGAACTTAGGTAAAATTCACTATTTGCTTTTTTGTTTTGTTTTGGACTTTTAAAAGTTTCACTGAATTTATTCGAGTTAATTCCACCAACATTTCAGCATGATAGGCACCTTCTTAGTAGGTTTGGGGAAAGGAGGGGAAGGGTAAAAAGAAAAGCAGAAGGCACATGGGGTGACTCTAAGAGTGTACTCTAACCAGCTGCGTAAAAAGGAACTATGTTCCCAGACGTAAATGGTACATTCATTACTCTAATCACAAAATCATTTTAAAGTTCCATAACAGGGATGATAATAATATTAGAGCATCTGACGTCACTGGCAGTTTTCTTCAACTGGCAGTTCTCTGGCAGCTGAACCAGAGACCCCTTTAATTGGCTTCGGTGTATTATGGCATCACCCCGGTTTGGCTGGGGGTAGCACCATGAGGTTCTCTTTGTCATTGCGGGGTTTCAGAAACCATTCCAAGGGCCTTGGTCAGGATGGGCTCCAGGAACATGTAGGCTGGTTTCCTTCCTCCCACTCTTTTCCTGGAATTTCCCTAGAACTACCAGAGTACTTGGAGGCCCGTGGTTGTGGTTGACTCCTCTGGGACTAGTGTTAGCCTGTGGATGCAGACAGAGAGAACACAGTGGGTTGTCTGGGGCCAAATCTTCTGCACCTCCTGAGACTTCTACAAAGGAAGAGCTAGGAGGCCTTGGCCATGGTTCTAGGCTTCAGGTGGTTTTGACTCTTTCGGTTTCTCTGTCTGACGAATGACCACTGAATTGTCATAGTACACAAACTAGAACTCCTTTGGAAGTGCTATTTTGTGCTTCCCTTTGGTGTGATGGCTTTCCATTCGAGGCAGAGGTGTAACATAGATTTCATAGCTTGCCCCCATTTAAATAATGTATAAAGTTCATATGAATTTGGTGCCTAAGCCTTTCCGGTTAGAAACCGTCCCCCTTAGGGCATGGAGCTCATAGCTCATAGGCCTCTCTTAGCTCATAGGCCTTCCTCAAAACAATCAATGTATTTCAGAAATATTGCACAGAACTGATTTTTATCCAAAGCAATTTTAGTTTTATAGGCAACAGAGGTAATTTTTCTTTAAAAGAATCAAGTCACTTATTATTTTATGAAGAAAGCTGTGAGTCTCCATTCTTTTATCTTCTAGATCCAACCTTTCAAAGTAGAGAACTTATATATTCATTAAAAATTAAGCTACCAATTATCCATAAAAACAATAACTGTGTATCTGCTAGTTACTGAAGAGTTCTTTAAATGACACATTTGCATCTTGAAAAGAATATATTATTTATATGCTTTTTTTTTTTCCTTTTTTAGATCCTCAGCTCTTTTGGCAGACTATTTTGCTGTGATTGGTGGCATTTTCTCTCATGTTCTATTTTCAAATGTTAATCATTAGTCACTCCTCATGACCTCTCCATGCAGCAGCCCATTTCATCGTCCTTAAGGGCTGCCCACTTGAACAATGGTGGGGAGGGGTCCTGAGGGTTCCAGATGACCTGGGGTCATGTCTTGGGTCAGAAAAAGATGAAAGGTTAGTCTATTGGTCAGCCTCCAGGTCCTGGGAAAGATCGGCCTTTCCAGGCTGTGGACACTGAGAAGGGTGGGTGTCCCTGTGCAATCTGGCTGTGCTCAGGAAGACAGGCCTTGCAGGTTCCCAGAAACCCCTTTGATTTGCTGCCCATTGCACATGATGTTTAGTAATAAACAGAGTTCAATGACCAGTCTAGACAAACAAATCATGGTCCTGGCAAACCCTGCGTTCTGATGACATGTTATGTCTTTGCAGTGTGGAGACGAAGGAGCCAGCTTTGAAATTTTAATGCAGTGCTTTTGTGAACTAACAGCAAACAGAGAGGCTGAGATGGGGATGCAGACAACAGACCATGCTCTGGTCAAATTAGAAGGTATGCCCCCTCTTTGTGGCTTGTGATTTTCCTGCTGTCTTCCTCCGGGCGTTAGGAAACTACCCTGAACTTGAGTGACATACAAGAGGTTTAAATATTAATATTTCTGAAACCCTCAGGGTAGACTCAAGCACCTGCTTCCCCCTAGCAGCTGTCTAAACGGTTTTCACTAGAGAGACACCATTTTTCTCTCTTAAACAAAATGTTTCATCAAAGTTGGATTTTAATTGAGTGAGGAAGCCTTCCAAGTCATTTCATGTTCACTGGCTAGCTTTATCTGTCCTTTGGAGGTGAAGAGAAGCCTCAGAGCTCCCTCATTTACTTGCACTTACCTCCTCCACCCTATCAATGAAAGCATAGTATCAAACTCTGGCAAGTTGTGTGTTATCGGCACACAGGACAAACAGTAAAATCCCATTTCCGTTGGGACTAAAACAGGAAAAATGCTAAGAAAGGGCTGAGCTCAATGAACTCCCTGTAAAATAATCCCCGAGTGAAAACAGCAGGTTTTTCGTTTTTTTTTTTTTTTTTTGTGGAACATGTGCTTCTTATAAATACAGTCCAGGATGATAAACTGTGTATGCAACAAAGAATGCTTAGAAAATGTGGTTGGTAGTATTTTTCTGTGAATGTATTTGGGCTGTTTTCATTTCAAAATAATTCATTTTCAGCATTTATCAAGGGAGGTTCTTTTACAGTTATTTAAATACATTTTTCTTTGCGGGCATTGAATTGTTTACTCAATGTTAATGGTTCCTCACAAATATTTACTGAATCTTTCTGTAAACTGTCCTCTAAATTAGACCAGAAGGTTCAAAACTCTGACTAACTCCCCTTTGGTATCTAGCCTTTTAAGGTAATCTCTCTGCCGGTATCCGTGCAATTAACAGAGAGCATTTTAATAACAGGGAATAATAATTGCTGTTTGCTTATCATTGAGAGGAATTTCCCCCCTGTGCATTCATTTTTAGGGAGACTAGATTGTTTCATAGAACACAGTGATGCTGATAAGACTTCCTGTGTGAGAGATTTTGGTGAATGAGGAACAAGAATTTGCAGTTCTTTGCTGATATTTTGTGGAGAATTGAGAATCTTAAATTCCTACCATTGCTGATAATGTGGGAACTGCTAGAGTAAAAGGTGTTTATAGAGATAGCCATAAATCTATAAAAATGTTTATGTGTGCAACAAAATGTGTAGAGTTGGCCAGATGATCAGATGATAAAAACCAAAAAAAGCCTATGCTTTGGCTGCTGTTTTCGGTTTTGTCATGAACATACGCTGATTCCTCCACAGACCCTCAGGAGAAAAGAAAAGGTGTTCGTTTTCATTACCCTATTTTAGTAGAATGTTATACGTGTATCCATATCTATTTTTATCTTAAGGAACAAAACATGACCAGCTCTGTGGATCAATTTTAATTTTAACTACAACGTGAACGAATTATACCTGACCCAACTCTAACATTTATCTGAGTTCTAAGTTCAAACTGTGAAGCCTGTGTTAATTAGATTCCAGGGATCAAAAACTGCATTAAATAAGCTGTTAATGTGTGTGCACGCGCGCGCGTGTGTGTGTTTGTGTGTGTGTGTGTGTGTATACGTATACCTGTGATACTTGAACTGCAATGAGTAGAATGGAAACGTAGTAAACCATTTCTTAGTTACTGCAAAGATCCAGCAGTTTTAAACTCTTTGAAATTCAAGGGGTTCTTTGTCATCCTTCATCTGGGAAAGTAAAAGTGACACTGGTAGCTGCAGAGTTTCAGCGCCAGAATGAGACTTAGAGTTAGTGCACCCATCTCATCACATCAACTCATTCATTTTTGCATTCATTCAACAAATGAGGACCTACTCTGTGCCAGCCTCTCTGCTAGGTGCTGGGATCACAGTGGTGAACAAAAGCACATCAGCTCCCACTTTACTGGGGAGAATTGAAACGATTAGCTTTGCATTTTGAAATGTGCAGCCTTATTTATTTTGAAGTTTTGGAGACAATTTTAATATTCAAGTAAACTCCTGGAACAGAACCTTTTAATACCAGGAAAATTTAAAAAGTGACATGTATTCAGTGATGGGATTATGGCTTACAATTTCTAAGCTTTCTAATACTGTGGTTTATGTTATTTTTGTGTTGTGTACATTAATGATGAACGATACCACAGATTTTTCCCCTCACTCTTTTTCTGGATTTATTTATTGCTCCAGTCACGGCTAGCATTTTTGCTGGCTTAATTATTAGTTAGGTAATGGGTAAGAATTCACAAGCAGTTGAACCTTATCTCTACCTCCACATCCTATTCCCTTTGGTAGCTGAAAATTTAATCTTGCGGATTCAAGGTTAACAGTCCAGTTAGCAAGGACCCAGTTGTTTACTGTCTAAATCCAGTCATCTGCAAGACTCTGCCCCCTCCTCTCATCCTGGGCATGACGTCTAAGTCCATTGATAGGAAGGGACTGGTAGCACTTGCAGAATGGGTTGGGGGAATCCTCTGGCCCGGAATTGGCACTCAATGAGATGTCCTTGGCCCTCTGGTCTTTAGGGGCTATTGGCTTCAAGCCCTCTTGGATTCTGCTGCTATGTCCATATGGCCTCCCCCTACCAGCCCTCCACCCCTACCCCCACCGTACACTCTGCGTCCTTCACGTTCCAAACCAGGAGACGTTCAGATCTGTGGGCCCTTTCTCTGGCCTTCCTTGCCTGGGCTATGAGGGTAGAACTCTCCACAGACACTTCACAGGCTCTTTCAGCTTTAACTCCTAGAGCATTGGTGGATGACTGGCCTCTAGGAAAACTTGCTGCACTGGGATTTCAAGCACAGGCTCCTCTGCTGTGATGAGACAGTGTGTGGGGGCAGTACACGGGCAGTGCGTGGGACACGTGTGGGGTGGGCTGTGTGCGGCAGGGTGTGAAAGCTGTCGTGAGGGCAACTGTGGGGCAGGGCAGAAGAGACAGCAGCGAACACAGTGTTGCTCTCCTTTCATTTCTCAACTTTCTGCTCCCACCCAGAAAGATTTTTAATCCTTCTTCCCAGTGGAGAGAGAATTCCCCCCTTCCCCCAAACCATTATTTATGGGTAAGCTTTAATATAGGTTACTTAAGACTTTGGCTCTTGATATTCAAAACCAAGCACTTGGACCTTAGAAAACCTTTTATCTGCTAAAAAGCCTGGCTTTTGCAAATCAGAAGAGTCTTGGTTTTCAAGACTATTGCCTCTGCTACGATTTTTTTTTTTTTTTTTTTTTTTGAGGGCAGTGTCACTGGCCCTCATATGTGGGACCTGAACTGGGGCCGCTGGCTTCCTAAGCTAGCGCTTAACCACTGCGCCACTCAGCCTGCCCTGTTCTTTTTCTCTTAAACCTCCGCCTCAATTTCTGTTTTAATGGAGGAAAAATTGGGGATGGGTAGGGAGGGTTGAAAGGGAAGGAAAGTGAAAGGAGTAATGATTAGAAATTATTAGAAACAAAAACCCATCCGGAAGTGTTTCAAAAATATTATCCCTGCCATACTTAGAATTGGAGGTTCCCTTTATTCAGGGCGTGCAAAACCTCTGTGATATGCCACTGTCCTTCGTTTGTAACGTTCTTAGCAAGGTCTCTGTTGAGGCCAGTTCTATATCTGACCAAAATTCATGACCTAATTTGTCCTGAAAACTATTTTCGTTTCTGCTTTCTATGCCTCCACTGTGGTATTTAAATTTGCCATGTGTGAAATCTCACCCCAAAACTTTTTCCTGAAAGTGATTCTGCACATCGAAGAGTGGATGATTTGAGTGGATGATTTAAGCTACTCTTCAAAAAAAATCATTACACAAAATGTAGTATGAAATGAGCTGTTGAACTGCAAGTCATGAAGGGGAGGGAGCACAGAGTGCCAGAATATATTTGTAAAAATGAAATTTTGTTGATTCGAACGAATTATTACCAGACTACCACTGGGGGTCAAATAACCTGTTATTTACCACTGTATTTCAAGCCACTGGAAGCTCCACTCAGGTTTCTAATAATGTCCTTGTAAAGAAAAACTAAATAGCAACGCTGGTCTGGAACAGACCTGGGGGTTGGGGGGGAGGTATTCAAAAGTACAGCAGGCCCTTGAATAACATTGTTTCATTATACTATTGATGACAGAGGGAAAAAAAGGCTTCTGGGCAGAGGAATCCGCTGTCCATGGAGTTTGCTCATTCTCCCCATGTCTGTGTGGGTTTTCTCCGGGTCCTCGTTTCCTCCCACATCCCAAAGATGGGCGTGTGAGGTGAACTGACATGTCTCCGCTCTCCTGGCCTGAGTGAGTGTGGGTGTGACTGTGAGTGGCCCTGTGATAGACGGGCGTCCTGTCCAAGGTGAGTGCCTGCCTGGTGCCCTGAGCTGCCAGGAGAGGCTCCCCCAACCTGAGACCCTGAACTGGAATAAGTGGTTTGGAAAATCATTATCTTACTTGTTTTTAATAATCGTTTTAAAATGTGTTTTTAGCTCACATTTATTTCAATGTTTAGTAGTAGAAGTGTTTTTGGATTTTTATTTCAAAATTCGGTGATGTTTTTGTGACCAGACATGTGCTGTAAGGACTTAAGTCTTGTGTATATCAGTTAGCCTCAGGTAAAATTGGTTCCTTTTTATGTTATTTCGCTTATAGTTACAGTTTCCAAGATCCTACTGATGATGTTAAGTGAGGACTTAGTATATGTATTGACTGTCTGGCTTCTCAGAGGCCAGTAAGCAGAGCCTGTGAGACAGGCAGAGCTGCCAGATCATCCAAAAGCCTCGGTTTTCCGGGGAGAAACCAGGAGGCATGTTGACTCTTCAGTATAAGGAAGGAGATGGGACATTGGTTTTTGTTCTGTGAAACTAGGTGTTAGCTGAACCCTATCCCCTTGAGAAATTTTTTGTTGACTATTAGAGAGAAAACCTTTCTCACCCCATCATGTGGGGCAAAAAAAATTTTTCCTGAAATCTTAAAGTATGCCACAGGGCCTTTTACCATTGAGATCAAGGAGGGAGGGAGAATGACAGAGTACAAAACCAGGGAAGGCTGGGGCCTGCCACACTGGCTGCCTTTTTCATTGAGAAACGGTGTGATAGAATGACAAGGGGCCATGAATTCAAATCTTACCTCTGTTTTCCTAGCTGTTGGACCCTAGAGAAGTAACTTAACCTCTTCGAACTGTAGTAGCCATACCTTTGAAATCGAAGGGTTGTTATGAAGATAAGATTAACATATCAAGTACCCACAAATTGAAACTATAGATTGTGTTTTAAATAATTGTTTTCTTTACATTTTCCACTTACATAAAATGATATGATCATGTTGAATATGTTCTTTCAAACTACTAGCCCTGCCACCCCCACCCCCTGCACCCCATACACCTGTGAGTTGTCTCCTTCCATTGAGACTCACTGAATTAGACTTTTTAAATTGACCTTTGTGCTCATCTGGAGCTGGAGCATATATTGCAGAATATTATAACATAATCAATCTGAATGCCATTACCATTTATTATACTTAAAAGCATTTATGAGACAGCTATATGCTTGGGGCACTGTCTAGATGGATCCACAGCCCTTGATTTCTGGCACCTGGCACACCAATGGCTTTGCAGTAGTCAGGCATGAAGCCTTAAATACTGATTGGCAAGGGTTGCAGTTAAGGCATTTTCAACACACACAAGCAAAAGAAAGAAATATTAGGGATCATATGGAATGTAGTGAGCAATACAGAGGAATGAGAATTGGGTGTGGCGATGGGTGGAAGTCAGTTAGCCTGGAAAATCTCAGAAGTGGTGCTGCTTCCGAGAAGGGAAATCCACAGAGGGGGTTGGACCAGCCAGTTAGGGATAAATCTGGGTTTGGGTGGAATGGTCAAATAAATCATGTGATTTCAAAGGTTAGAGGAACCATGGAGATCTTCTGATCCTACCAATGAGTGAAATATACTGCACCCATTTCGAATCCTACAAAAAGAAATAAGATGATTCTTGCCCTCCAAGAGCAAGCCACTCCAGCATCTGGCGTGTCGGGGTAAGTGTGGTACAGTGTGTTGTGAGTATCTGGGAGGAAGTGACTAGTTTGATGGAGGAGGGGCAGGTAGCTAGGGAAAACTTCACAGAGGAAGTGACATTCCACACATGGGGAAACTGAAGCGAAATAAATTGTCCACAAACACACAACAGAGGAGTAACAGAGCTGAGATGAGGACGTAAGCCCTCCGCCCCTGAGCTCTGACTCCTCCCAGGTCATTTTGCTAATACCCCTTTGTCTCTCTGAGGAAAGGGAAGAATTCTGTGAGGATAGGGAAGCATGGAACAGAAAGGGAGCTGGTCTGGGTTTCCTGATGAAAAAACCGTGAGACAGGGGCTTGGTTTATTATGCAAAAGACTTGTATCCTGGGGATCCCTCATATGAAGGTGAGAGTGAAACACACACAGAAGAGAGTTGAGAGTTGAATTGCTGATGACATCATTTGACCTCAAAAGCCAAGTTGTGTCCATAGATTTTTGTTGCATACAGTTTGAGTTATGACACGTTACCCAAGAATCTTCACTGGTACAGTTAAGCACATATAGCTGCTTGGACAGTAGCTCTTCCTGGTCTTTTTCATGGGCTTACTGAAAGGACATTGTGGTAAGTCAGCCAGACCCCTGATAAAGTGCAGAGATGGGAAAGGATGGTTGGCAAGATGTTGAGGAGTACAGGAAGGCAGGAGCATTTGATGAATAATGAATTGGGTGGATAGATTGAAGGATAAATCTCCTGTCACTGTAAGGCTCTCAGTTGTACAGTTGCTGAATACAGACGTGATACTGTCCAGTGTGACGAGGATGTCACAGAGTCAGTGTTTTGAGGAGACTAGAGAAGTCCTATATTTTCCTGTCTAAATTTTCTCTTCTCAACCATGTTCAAGTGACTCTATCTGGAGCCATTGAGTGATGAAAATCTTAGAATGCTCAAAATAGTGGGGACAACAGCAGTCCCTTTGAGTGTGGTTTTTGAAGACTTTCTGGCTACAAGGGGTAGCCTTAAAGCAGTCTGCTGGCAGAACACACTTTAGGGAAACTTGAAAAGAGTCTGTCACCAGAGCAGTGGAAAACACCCACCCTGTGGTTTTAGGGTTTGCTGTTCAAAATTGTATGATAGCTAAATATTCAGAGAGTGACTTAGTTGGAGTTAGGCTGCCCATAAATGCTACTCATGTAATTAGATGATGAGAAGGGAATTCTAAAAGCTTCCAATTCAATTTCCTTCATTTAGGATATTCTCATTTAATTAACCGTGACCCTAAGGGAGCAACCTGAGATAATGCTAAAAATAGGGGGGGGGGGGGGACAAAAGGAAACAAGAAAGTCTGAGTCTGACTAGAGTTAACCTAATACATGTACTTTGGGATTCTAATCAAAGAGATTCACAGCTCATTGGATCCCCTCACATTTCTTTGGTACACTAATATAATCTAATTAATTCTCTAGTTTCAGAATGGCAAATCCAGTTGAAGTATCAGAAACACATATATTTAGAGAAGACAGAATGTGGCTGAGTATAAGCTGACTGCCCCACTGACAGTGTGACTCTTAAGCCACAGGTTTGGTTTGAAACAATTGGAAGAGCCAGATTGAAGGACACTGTTTCAGGATGCCATGGGAGGAGACAATTTGCTGTGCTGCTTCTTTCTGAAAGACCCAGGATGCTTTATTTGTTTCATCTAATAGATGTTTTTGATTAGCTTTATTATCTCATTTCCTGGGTGACCTAACAGCAGTGTGTGAGTAAGCTGAACACGATGCCTTTTCTGTGAAAAGCATTATCCATGTCTTTGGAGAGGCGAGCTTTAGGGAATGGAATGCCTGGAACCACATTCTTGAGACCATAATCCTGATCAGTTGGAGAAAGAAGTCATCAAGCCTCTATGTCAAGGGACTTCTCTTGTTTAGTCTGAGGGAAACTTAATTTCCAGTTTTGCCAGTGTATTAATGACAGTGGGCGGTAATTCCAGCACCAATGAGTTTCGTCTTTGGACCTGAGTAGGAAATTCCATTCTATTGACGATCTTTGGAGCGTACAACTCCTGAATAATTATTAACTTGGCATTCTCCTCCTCTTCCATTATGTTGAGCTGTATGAAAGTCAAGATAGTCAAACTTTTTTTCTTTTAAACTACAGAAATGGCAGCTTCATAATATTGCAGCAAAACTCAGTAATTGATTGAGGTATGTGGGTGCATATTGCCTATCAATTTCACTTCCTGCTGAGCTCTCTGAAGTAAGCCAGTAGTTGAAGCTATTGATTTTACTCATGTAGCATTGCCAGCCTTCAGTGACTGCCGTGTCCTAGGCCTGCCTCACTTGATTTTCTGCTTCTCTGTCCGGACAGCCAATCTCGGGTTCAGAAATTGTGGATTTATAACATGTCCACTGCTATTGATACGGAAAACTGTCCAGCCAGTAGCCCCTGTTTCTGAAGCAATCATTCTGATTTTTATCTCTTTTTTTGGGGGGAATTTCTTTTACAAAGCTTTTGCTCATATTTTATCTCAGCACCATCAAAAAGTTACATTAAAAAAAAACAACTAATGTGACTAAATGTTTTGCTTTCCGGCAAGTATTTTCTGGCATTGCTGACACATATCTTGGATATCCTATCACAGCAACTCATTATTTACCACCTATCCTGTAGCCTGTTAACTTTGTTTACACATCTTTGTTTCTAGGATAAACTTTAGGTAGTTTTATTTTTTTTTATTTTTTTTTTCTTTAGGGCAGTGTCATTCGCCCTCATATGTGGGACCGAACCGGGGCCGCTGGCTTCCTAAGCCAGTGCTTAACCACCGCGCCACTCGGCCGGCCCTAGGTAGTTTTATTTTTCCATTTAAAAAAGTTCTATGTATATAGTAAACCTTGTATATAACAGAGGCAGTATTGCATAGATGATTGTCTAACCATACTGACAAAAAAAAGAAAAAAAAAGATGTATACCTTTCACTAGTAAAAAATAAAGTCCAAATGGATTAAAGAGCTAAATTTAAAAATCAAAACTTAGAAACATTTAGGGGGAAAAAAAAAAGAGGGGGATTAAACTTTTGAGACATTGGAATAGGAAGGGATTTCTTAAAATATATAAGGAACATATTATAAAATAAAAGACTTAGGCATTTGACTACATTAAAATTAGTAAACTTCATTGTGACAAAGCAGTATAAATTGAGTGAAAAAATAAATCTCAGACTTTTTTTTTCCATTTCTAAAATTCAACAAATGATAAGTATCCAGAATATATAAAAGTGACTTTACATCAATAATTTAAAAATGGGCAAAGGTATGAAGATGCATTTCAGAGGCTAGGAAAGGCAAATGATCAACTAAAAAGATGTCAACCTCAGGCATGACCAGGGAAATGCAAATTGAAACAGCATTTCACATCCAGCAGATGGGCAAGCATTAGAAGGCTTGCTAATACCAAGTGTTCTCAAGGACCTAGAAAAGCAGAAACTCAAATTCATTGGTGAAGGGCAGATTTTGTACCCTTACTTTGTAGAGCAAGTCTCAGTAAAATTGGAGATACATCTCCTCTATGACTTATTTATTTCACTTCTAAGCATTTACCATATAAGACTCTCCAACAGATGTTCAAGGAGCACTGTTTGTAACAGCAAAAAAGTGGAAATGACCCAAGTTGCTATTGACTAAAGTGGCGGCTTGACCAATACGTTTTTTTTTGGCACCTCCGGGAGTTCTTACATTTTTTATTTTTATTTTCATTTATTTATTTATTTTTAAAGATTTTATTGGGGAATTGGGGGAGGGGAACAGACAAGTTGCTGTCTTTTTGTTCTTCTGTCTAGTTGCAGAGGACGTTGCTTCACTGGCCCATGTTGGTATCATCATTGCGTTCTTCCCGGATGAGGCAGATCGGTTGCCGGCCTCTGGATGGTCGCTCATCATGGCTATTGGCAGCTCACGCTGCCTGCCGGCCACTCACTGTAGCCTATGGCAGCCCACTGCAGCAGGGGCTGCAGTCTACACAGTCATCGGGGCTCGCACAGCCCAGCTCCAGGTGGAGCTGTTGTTAGCTGTAGAGGGCAGTGTCACTGGCCCTCATGTGGGATCCGAACCGGGCCGCTGGCATCCCAAAACCAGCTCTTAAACAATGTGCCACTCGGCCGGCCTAGTTCTTACATTTTTAAATGCTTAAAAATATCAAAGACAAATAATATTTTACATCATGTAAAAATTATATGAAATTCAAATTTAATGTCCATAGCAAAGTTTTAGTAGAATACCCTCATACACATTGATTTAAGTGTTGCACGGTGGGGCCTTCCCAGTCATTCCGATGCATGCTCAAGTTTGAGGAACAGTGGAGCTGAGGAACAGGCAGATTCCAGTAAATAAATTCAGACAACAGAACAGTGTACAGTAGTTAAAATCAATGAATTAGAACTATGTATATTAACATGGAAAAATCTTTTTTTTTTTTTTCAGCTGAGCCGTCCTGCCACCTGTTGGCAGCTTAGCGGCAGCTCAGCTCAGGCTGGGCATCGAACTCTGTTACTCAGAGTTCAGCTTGCACTCTTTTTTTTTTTTTTTCAGCTGAGCCCTCCTGTTACCTGTTGACAGCTCAACGGCAACTCAGCTTGGGCTGGCCTCAAACCGCCGTTGCTCGGAGCTCAGCTCGCACTCTTGAGTGAGCTCTTAATCAACTGAGCCACTCGGCCGGCCCCAGCTTGCACTCTTGAGTAAGCTCTTTACCAACTGAGCCACTCGACTGGCCCTTAACATGACAAAATCTTAGAGTGAAAAAATTGTAAAAAAGGATACACCTGAAATTAATAAAAACAATAAATAAAAATTTTTTTAATTGTAAGAGGATATGTCTACACATTAAAAATAATATATGTGGTTTATAGATACATATATAAGTAGCATATGTTCTAAAACATGCAAATGAGTAATAATAATTACAGAATAGGAGTTACCGCTAAAAAAAGGTAGGGGTTGGATTTTAGCTGTATTTATAGGTTTTATTCCTTAAAAATAGAGACCTGAATTAAATATGACCACTGTTAATTTTCTTAAATATGAATAGTGAGTTTATGAGTGTGATGATAGTTTTTTTTTGTTGTTGTTGTTTTTTGAGGGCAGTTTCACTGGCCCTCATATGTGGGACCCGAACTGGGGCCACTGGCTTCCCAAGCCAGCGCTTAACCACCACACCACTCGGCCGGCCCGACTGTTAGTTTTTATATGCTTGAAAATTTAAAGCCATACCTTCTCATTAAAAAAAATTGGGAATATAAAGAATAATATTAAATGATTAAATATTTAAATATTAAAGGTGCCCCATAATCTCACCACTTGAAGATAATTACTTAATAATATTTTTGTGTTTTTCTTTGTAGTCCAGTTTTTTTCTATGCATGGGAAAATACTTTCAATTACATAATATTTACAATTTTGTATTCTTTTACTTTTCATTTAATATTGGCTCTTAGGAATTTTTCATGTAGCTTTTCTAATTTTTATAATAACCACATTTACTCCATATATATAGAACACTTTTTATGATTTTTAACATAATATATGTTTGCTATTAAAATTTGGAAAATAGAGTATAAAGAAAATCATAACTCATTGCAAGCACTTTCATGCAATCATGTTTTATGTATACCTCTCCAGTCATGATTGTTGTTTCGTATCATTATTTTTTTTTTTTACTTGATGATGTATCATGAGAGTTTCCCCATGATATTCTTGTTCTAAAGCACGATTTTAAAGGGCTCCATGTTATTCTATCACATATGGATTAAGAAATGCAAATGCTCATTTAACCCACCTTTCTCTCTTATTCTGTCCACATTTGTTATCATGAGATAGAAAACCCTGAATAATCTGTTGCTGATCTATGTGGGACCAGGGAGGGAGAAGCCAATGATGGTATGGTGGGTGAAGGGTGCTGAAGGGAAGACTCCTAAGCTCTGAGGAGTGGGCTGGAGGGGGCTCCTTCTTGATCCTCACCCCAAATGGACTCTACATAAGGTGAAAGCTGCTGCTTAGCTTCTTCCATTTCCACCTTCTTCTGGACTGCAGGTGTGTGACTGACTGGCAGGGCAAACCTTTGGGGGAATAACGTGTTGTTCTCACTTTCTATAGTAAGGAGACAAGCGATAACTGTTGGGTGGCAAATATAAAATTATCAAATCACAAAGCCTTATATACAAAAGGTGCTTTAGAGGTCATTCTGCTCTAACTTTTCTGTTTTATGTAATTGAGTAGCCCAAGATCACATCTTACTTTTCTTCACCTTATGTGGTAAATACTCTTTTAAAATTTTTGAAATGTACAGTTGTTCATATTTTAAAATCCCTGAAACTGTGATGGGCCTCACAATCCCTGGTGTCTTGTTATTACTTTTAACTATTGTTCCCATTTTAATGTCTTTGAAATCAGGATGTGACTTACAATCAATGATTTCCTAGGTTCAAGAAAATACAGTATTTTAAAGCTGTAGCTTTTCAATCCTGGCTACACATTTGAATCATTTGGAGCACTTTAAAACTGTGTGCAAGATGCCTGGTCCTCACCCTAGAGGGTGGGAGTCTGTGCATCTGCATTAAAGAAGCTCCCCAGATTTGGAACCATTGTCCTAGATTTTTGTGTAAGGGAAAATAATGCATCATCATAGTAATCAAAGACCAAGTAAGGATGACTCTTAATAAAGTTACTGGAAGACTTGGCGTCCAACTTTTAGAGAAATTCAGTTAGGTGTCCTCACTAGAAGAATGTACACTGGGCTGAGAATCAAAAGATCTAACTTACCCACTGCCTTGGTTTCTTCCTTTATAAAGCAGCCACATATGTACCTCACTGAATTGCTGTGAAGATTAAACAAGATAAAGTAATAAAATGCCCACCACATTTTAGGACACATTATAGGTACCTGTAAATGGAGGTTTTCTTGCTAATACTGTTAATTTAAATGGAAAGTAGATGAAAAACTGGAACTAAGTGTGATTTATTTAAACCTTTTGAATGAATTCCTAGTATTAGGGTCTCTCAACTCATTTAATATGGTAAAAATGATGGCAACAAAAATATGAGGATCAGAATCAGCTTATTTTCTTATTTTTGTAAAATAATGAAAGGAATTGAGTGGCAAGGACTTACACTAACAAACTTAAGTTTACATTTCCAAAACATTTATGAATTCACCCAGCTATACTTGTAGAAAAAGGGACCAATTTTCATGGTCGCCAGTAAGCACAAACGGTAATGTGAAATGTGGATAAATCCATGTGATAATAGCAACATGGACTTTTTTCCTGTTTTGGGTTTGGTGAATTGTGTGCTTTACATTGCATTACAATCGATTTCTGTATGTATCATAATGGTTTCCTGTGTTTGCTGAAGAGATATGTACGTGTAGGCTTTTTCCACTATGAGAAAAATATTTTCCAGCTGCTTTGCATTTCTGGAAATGGAATCAACTCCAACCACTGGCACCAAATATTTAGCAGTCTGGATGCTGGTGGAGAGAAGAAGGAGGGAGTTTCTACTGCTTTCAAATTGCCTTTGCCACAGGGCAGATGTTATAATGTGATATTTCTGTGCTCTGAATAGTTGAGCTCATGGGTTTGAGCATTGCCAGTGCTCAGTGTCAAGCCATGACCTGGAATCATTGGGCCCACCAAGGCTTTTATCTTGGATGGGTGGAGGGAGCTTTTTGCCATGTGTGGCCAATGCTTGATTATCTGCTTGTGTGGATAACCCACTTTATGGATTATTCACAGCAATTTTTAGGCCATGCTTGGATCCTGATCTCCTAATTGTCTTGCCATCCACTATGATCCTCTAAACTCCGTCTCTTCCATTCAGTTGGAGTGTGCTGAGGAAATCAGCTGTGCTAGCTAACATTCATTAAATACCTATCATGTGGGCCGGCCGGGTGGTGCGGTGGTTAAGAGCTAGCTTGGGACACCAGCGGCCCCGGTTCGGATCCCACATATGAGGGCCAATGACACTGCCCTCTAAAAAAAAAAAAAATGCCTATCATGTGTTTAACTTTTTATTGGATCAACTCTTTACGCAACTTGGTGACCCACATAGGTGGTGTCATCTTATTTTCCAGAGGAGGGAGCAACAATTTAGAGTTTAAGACACTTTTCTAAGGTCACACACACATTTCAAAGCTAAGTATAATGACTTCTAGGTTAACTACCACTTTTGATAACTTGAGCTCTAGAAACTTCCCTATGAGTGTGAGGAATGCAAAATGAGTTTTACCAATTTAACATGGCAAATTTTAAACCAATCTCCTTCTATATAAGACAAATGAAAGGTTTTAACACTTGAGAGGGCAAGTAAATAAAATTAGAACTGTACCATACACTCTATGGTTGTTATTTGGGTTTTAAAACTAAAACCAGTTCAACAGAGATGGTGAAAGTGTCTTTAGTGCTAAATAATTATTTGTTTAGGGCAGATTATAAATGTTGGTAGTTTTTTGCCCAATATATTTTGCATGATGGAGAGCAATTTCCATGTTCTCTCCAGATGATTCCTTTGTTAATATTTTTGTTTAAAGTCTTATTACCTTTGCTCCTTGTCCTACATCATTTCCATAGCAACAAGACAGAATGTGGAGGGGGTAGCAACAGGCTCTTGAGAGAATGGAAATGCAATGGAAAGTTCCACCTGAAATAACAACATGCAAATCACTTTAACATATGGTAAACAACAAAGAAAGTGATGCTTTTTTGGGGAGATGGCTTATTTGGTTTTTGAAATGTGCTCATTTTTCTGACAGCTACTTTCTTCTGCTATCTTTCTTGCTTTAACTTTTTTTTTCTTTTTTGAGACCAAAATAAAATCATTAAAAAACAAAAATTCACCCTGACATTGCATGTGATTCAATGGCAGATGTGCTTCCAGAGAGTTCTTGAGTAGAACATTTATAAAGCCTTTTAATTGGGAAATGAATTTGACTCTTGATTAAACTCCTTTTAGTTGCCAGGATACAGCCAAAGGGGAGATATTCCTCTGCAGTGAGATTTCCCCAACCGTTTTGCTATGAAAGACCTCTGCAGATTATTAGTTTTCCTTATATCTTTAAAAAATTATTTTAACATAGCAAATAATTGGAAGTATTCAATATTGGTCCATATGATCTTAATTCAGAAAAATATAACATTTCTTGGGTCCAGCCGAGTGGCGCAGTGGTTAAGTGCTGGTTTGGGAAACCAGCGGCCTCAGTTCAGTCCCACATATGAGGGCCAGTAACACTGCCCTCAAAAAAAAAAAAAAAAAAAAGAGAATAACATTTCTTCTTTTTTTAAATATTAGAAATCTCTTTTTGGAATATTGAAAAATAGAGTTCCCAAAAAGGAAATCATTACTGAAGTACTCTGTTTTGAGAGTCAACAGAATAGAGTGGACAGCATAGATATTTATTTTATATTTTAAAAACTGTGGGGCTGCTTTAAGTATCCCCTCTTTGTAACACAAAGTATAGTGTAAACACTGCTAATATCTAATGGGAGTAAATGAAAACACAGAAATGGCGTTTCTGTAAAGTTGGGGGAAATGCCTGTATCATTTCACTTGGAGGCCAAACAAAGTCATTCTCCATAGTTGTTCATTGCTATTATTTATGGGCATTGCTCTTAGACATTTTTTTCCTACACTCAAATTATCAAGCAATCAGGGATCATAGAATACATTTTGAAAACCCTCTAAAGGTACTGATTAGGCACCGTAACACCTCCTTTTATGCACATGTACAGTGTAGTTATCACATATCAGCTGAGTTCTCTCAAGTCACGCTCTTCACACACACCTTCTTCTGGGATCACGCCTGCATGTGGGAGTCCCATTCATAAAGCCCTGCATCTTCACTTCAAAGCCACTCACTGCATGTTTTGCTCTATTTAATGAAATCAATGGCCAGAAAATCTCAAGGTGAGCTTCTCTGGCTACCTGCTTCAGAGTAACCTGCGGTATCTGTTTAAAATGCAAAGCCCTAAATCCAGACCTATTGATCCATTTCTGGGAATCTGAAGATATGATAATCCAAATTTTTAATAGGCTCCCAGTTACTTTATTTTTTTTAATGCTCAATAAAGTCCTCAGCTGGATTAAGAAGTACAAATTGCCAGTTATGAAAACAGTCGTGGGGATGTAAAGTACAGCACAGGGAATATAGTCAATAATATGTAATAACTATGTATGGTGCCAGGTGGGTACTAAACTGATCAGGGTGATCACTTTATAAGGTATATAAATGTCTAATCACTATATTGTACACCTGAAATTAATATATTATTGTATGTCAACTGTTATTTAAAAACAAAAAATATCTTGGCTAAGGAAGATTGAGCATGAAAGCCCTGGTGCTAGAAAAGCCTTCAGGTCTTCATTTGTGTGAACAGCTCTAACATCTGTTCTTCTCTTGGTCACTGCACAAATCCCTCCCCAGCTCTGAGCGTGAGCCCATCATCTGCCTCCTTACTAGACCTTAATCCCTTGGAGTTGTCCTCGTGATGTTTTCCTTCATGTTCTAAGAAATGATCTCATTTGCAAAACATGGATTAGGAGTGGGTATATGTTTGGGGTGGGCAGGACTGAGGTGAGGGAGTTGGAGAGTTTTATACTTTTTTTCCAAGAACTCTGCTCCCATAGGATGACCTTAATTGTACTGGTTCTTCCTGGGGAGTGGGGGTAGGGAGTAAGAGTGCAGTAGCTGGGTATATTTCTTGCAGGGCCTTATATAAAAACATTTCCATTTGCTTTTATGAATACTTACCTTGACATGATTTGGGTCCAGGATTATCTCTCTAATAGTTTGGTTCAGGATCATGTGGATTCTAGCTTGTATTTCCAGTGAAGAGACGAAAGTGTAGCTAAAGAAAAGTGACTCAGAAGCATTGATGGATATATGGAGAAATCTCTTTGGGTTTTAAGAAAATATATTAATATTTATCAAGAAGCCACAAGTGGATAATTTTGAGCTAGGTTAAAAGAGTCTTTGATTCCAATTTAACCAATTGATATATCTGAGGTAATATGAGAGGACTAAAGGGAATAACAATTCATTTGGTAATGGCAGAAATTTCCAAATTGAGGACAGTCTCTTAGAATCACAGGTGAGACATATTGTTGACAGAGTTTTCTGTGGTTTGGGGATGTAGAGAAGTCACATGAGTTTGGGATTATGGATGTATGGTAGCCATTTTTGTTTCTTCCAGTACTGGGCTGGCCATGGATTTCCTAGGCCTGGTGCCCAGAATGATCCTGAGTAAGTCACCATGTCTTCTTCCTGGTTTTAAAATTGACAAAAGTTGTACCTTCACCCCTGTGAGTTCCCAGTCATCCTATGCCAATAATGAAATTGCTCTGGAAAATTCAGGGTCTCTAATATGTGCTTGGCAGAGCAGCATTTTCTCCGATAGCACAGGGAATAGCAGGTTCTCAGGTTTACTATTTAAAACCTAGCAGAGATCACACTTTGTGGGAACGGGAAAGCAACAGGGAAATATTACTGGGATGCAGCAGGCGGAAAAGGACCAGGGTGTAGGATTGATAACAGCCTGATCTTGGGTAAGAGCAGGGGTCATCGAAGGGTACTGGGCCTCTGTAAATGGGGAAAGTCATGTGGAAAACGTGGGAAATGAAAATGAGGACACAAAAAGATAGTGGTAGTCATCCTGTCATTTATAAATAATTTATGGTTTTCATAACCATGAGCTCCTTTGATCTTTGCAAGAACATTCAAGGTGTAGGGGTGGTTGTTAGCCTCATTTTACAGATGAAGATACTGAGCCACAGAGAGATAGTGGCTAGCTGGGGCTAGGACACAGGCCTTTTGTCTCTTGTTCCATTCCCTTGTCTATTTCTCCCATGCTACACCAAATAGATGGTGAGTAACCCTATACTAACAGCCTACTTTATAATTTTGCCCAGGGTCAGCCAGAGCAGGGAATAAGTGATCAGAGAAAGAGGCATATTTAGGAGACTGGACTTTTCCCCAAGGTTGACTTATACTAAATGGATGGCCATGACCAATGGTGTTGCGTGAGGCTAAACTGCATAATGGGTCTTTAATGTGGGTAAGACAAGACCACCCAACTCACTTTTAACTGATGAAACTGAAACCAGATCTGTGGAGGTGAAAGGCTTATGCATTAGCCCTGTGATAATAGATTTCCAGATGGCTGGAATCGGACCTCTGTCTCTGCCTTTGGCCAGAGATATTGACCAATAAACTGCTCTATGTCAATAGATCCTGAGATACAGTGCAAGTGAATGTTACATGTAGATAACAGCCTTTATTCAGGGTCTTTTATAAAACCATTTAATGTACAACCTTAAGACTCTCAGAGGGGAAATGTTCTGAGAAACCTTTTAGGGTGAAAGTTTCGCACATGATCCATTTTTTTGAGGGGTAACCTATACTAAAATTAAGCAAGTTGTACTTGTAAGAAGGAAAAAGGCAAAGGCACTTCTGAGTGATTTAAACAGACAATGTATAACAAGTAGCGTTGCCTTTGCATGCGTCCTCTCCACAGATGTAATTTTAAAAGCCGTGTCTGAGTTTGTCTGAGTGACACACAAAAAGGTGGAAGAGTATCCTTGATGGAACTGTCATTTTTCTCATGAAGAAGCACAATTATTTTCCACACCACGTTATGTAAATGTAAATGTGTGCTTCTGAGAAGGTTATTCTCCCCTGTGAATTAATGTAGTCCATCTGAAAAGGGGTGATGAGTGGGCTACATGTAAATTATGACTGCCTAGGATGTTTCTTTGACATTCAATTTAAGGAGATTGATCTGGTTGAGGCTGGTAATTGTACCTCTTTCCATGTGGTCTGTATGCATATTTGCATGGGAGGGAAATGAATGCAAAAGCCTATTGCAAGAGTGCCCTAGGCGTTTGAGAGATGGCAGGTGACCTCTTTTAGTGATTGTCTTTTTAAAAAGTCGCTTTGAGTGGTCTGAGGAGTGAATTATTTAAAGAATTATTGGTGGAGTTTAGACACTGAATTTAATGCCTTCTTCACATTCAGAGTGTGGGACACCATGTGAGAAATAAAACCCCAAGGTGAACAGGATTTCAAGTGAAGGTAGTGCTCTACGGAAGGAGGCAGCTGGGCTGAATGGCGATGCAAATTCCCTTAGGGGCAGGACAAGGGAATAACCCAGATATTTGTGTGTCTGTCATATCCGTGCTAGTTTGGTTGATGCAAGACGTTTTGTACCAGCTATATCTGCAATAGAATCAGAATTGAGGGGGAATTGTGAGAAATCATACATAGCTCTTAGACTTTCCAGAAAGATACAGGATGACAAAATTGCCTGTCTCTCTCATCTCAATATTTGCCACACTGATCTGAGAATAACATAATGGATCTAAAATTAGGGCGAGATATAAAGCTTCACTGTGTGTAGTTCTTGATTTCCCAGTGTTTCCTCTTGCACAGTTTTTAGCTAGAACCACATGCAATAAGAGTTTTTTAAATAGTTATAAAAAGAAATGGCATTAGAATGTCACAAAAAACTTCGCTTACTTTCTTTTGGATTTTCTCTTCAGTATACTTTAGAAATAGATAAGTTTATCTAGTTATGGATGTTCTCTTAGCTTCTCTTATATTTTTATTTACGAGATGGACAAAGCATCATTCAACTCAATGAATACCATTGCTTACTGTGTGCATTGCTCCCTTCTGATTACTTTGCAAGTCTTATCTCCTTTAATTCCCACAAGTTTATGAGATAGTGCCTTAGGCTGGCTTCTTCAGGAATCAGACTCTGAGATGGAGAGATGTGTGCAGGAAGTTTATGGGGGAATGCTTTTGAGGTCAACACCTGTGGCGGTGAAGGCAGCAGGACTGGGTGGCTTGAGGAAGAAGGAGGAATTGCACTCCATGTATGCAGCAAAGGCTCTGCAGTGATCTGGGGGCTGGGGAGGTCCTTCAGAGTTGTCCCGTCTGATACAAGGAGACTAGGCTTTTACATTCCCCCTATTGCCCTCAGTGGTCAGTAGTTCAGATGCCCCCAGGATGGGGTGTGACCCTGGGCAGGACCATCTCTGAGCAGCTGAGAGCCATCAGCTGTTCCCAGCTGCTGGGGACAGATGCATTAGTGCTAAAGTTGGGCTATCTGGGTAGCTCACCATACCATCCAGTACAGGTGTTATCCCTGTATTTACATGAGAAAACAGAGGCTCTAAGAATGTAACAATTTGCCCCAAGTCACGCAGCTAAGTGGAGGGCCAGGATGCACACTGTGTAGTCTGATCCAGAGGCCATACTGGAACCGCCATTTTGCCGCCTCGTAATTGCTGCAAACTGGGTAAGTAAACTGGTAAATGAACAAGATAATTTTAAGACAGGTAAATGTTCTGAAGAAAAAAAAAAAGTGGGGAAGGGAAGCATACTAATGTGGAGTTAATATACTGATGGTACTTCTACTTCCTAGTGCCATCAGGTATTATGCCATGTGTGTGGCGGTGACTTCTTGCCACCCTGTTCTTCCTGGGCACACAGCCAGGCGGCATGACCTAGTTTCTCTTTCGGTGATGTGGGCCACTTCCCAGCCTTGCTAATAGGACCTCTGTACACCGTGCGCCTTCCCAGACCCGTGGCCTTCAGTGGCCAGAATAGCCTTGGAAGCTGGTGCTGGTGCTGAGTGAGCCCATGCTGCAGAGAGCAGCTGACCTGCAGCCCTCACCCTGGACTATTTACTACAGAAGAGAGAAATAACCTTATTCTTTTAAGTCCTGGAAATTTAGGGGAGATGGGAATGGGTATTTGTTATAGGAGCTTATTCTACTTTTCATGAATACAGTATAGAAATTTACTTAAAATGCTTTAGTATAAATAGTGTAATGTATAGGTAGTTATTTTTTGGGTAGCATGATAGTTGATTTTATGTGTGAACTTGGCTGGGATACAGGGCCCAGATTTGGTCAAACATTATTCTGGATGTTTCTGTGAAGGTACTTTTTTGGAATGAGATTAAATTTAAGTAGGTGCACTTCGAATAAAGTAGATTAGCCTCCATGATGTGGGTAGGCCTCAGCCAATTAGTTTGAAAACCTTAGTAAAACAGAAATTGACTACTCCGAAGTAAGAAAGAACTTGGCCAGCAGCCTACCTTCTGGCTTCATCTGTAATATCTGCTCTTCCTGGTGCCCCAGCACATTGCCTTTAGATTTGAACTCCACTCTTTCCTGAGTCTCTAATCTGTCCTATCTGATTTTGGGCTCCTCAAGCCTCCACAGTCATACGAGCCAATTCCTCAAAATAAATCTCTCTATACATACATATCCTGTTGGTTCTATTTGGACAACCCTGACTGATACAAGTAGTTATTAGCATTTGAATAACTCAACTGAGAAATCCCTACTTCAGAGATTACTATAGCATCTTCATAAATCATTACAGAAATCTATCCTAGAAAGTTTGTTAATTAGCATAAAGAATGTTTATATATATATATATATATATATATATATATATATATATATACACATATATATATATATATATATTAATACCTTGGTTTGCGAGCATAATTCATTCTGGAAACAAATTACTCGTATTGCGAGACATTGTTCGTTTACCATTTTAAAATGTATTAGAAATGTTTGTTTGTCTTGAGGAACACTCGCAAACCATGTTACTTGAAATCCAAGGTTTTACTGTATTTGGTAATGTGTATTGTATTCAAGATGCATGGCTGGCTAAAATGAGTTTTCAGTCCCCATTACTCATGCAAGAATAAGAATCTGTTAAGCCCAGTGGCTTCACGTTAGAGCTATTCTGGACAGGGCCCTGTGTCTCACAGAAAAATCTACAGCCTGATCCAACCAGGAGTCTAGATGATTCTGCTCCTAGAGTTTCCGTGTCTGCCTCTGAGTGGACCTCTCATGCAAATGTTTGCTGATGAGCCTAGGGACACAGAAAAGGGACTTTGCCCAGCTTCCAGGGACAGGTTGTAAGACTCTTTTTGTGTGTTTGTTAATCAATATTGTATAGGTGGCACAATTTAATATAAGACTTGCTTTCTTTCCACCCTGACATATGCATATTCTCTCTAACTTTTCATGTCTGAAAAAGGTCACTATTTACCAAAAGAACTGACCATTTTTGGGTGACCAGTTTGATTTAGGCCAGTTCCCCAAGAAGGGAAATAAGGCCATACAGAACAGTATGGATACGCTCATGGGCTGCAAAGGACCTGGATTTGAATCCCAGATCTGCCTCTTGTTAGTTGTATGGCCTTGGTCAACACTGTCTTCCTTTTCACAGATCCTTTATCAAGTATGTACCTGTCACTAGGGGCTGTTGGGAAGACCACATGAGCTAATAATGCCTGCAGCATGCTTGGTACAGTGCCTAAGTAAGTGTCAAGAGTAAGTGCTAATAAATATATTACTATTCATGAGGGTTGCTATAATGGAGGCTTTCAGATAAGTGAAGGTTGACCTTTTAAGCATCATTACAAAAATTAAACAGTTTTGATAGACATGTTTCTTTCTTTCTTTTTTTTTTTTATTAAAGATTTTATTGGGGAATTGGGGGAGGGGAACAGCATTGGGGAATTGGGGAAGGGGAACAGACAAGTTGCTGTCTTCTTGTTCTTCAGTTTAGTTGCGGAGGACATTGCTTCACTAGCCCATGTTGGTATCATCATTGCATTCTTTTGGGGTGAGGCAGTTCAGTCACTGGCCTCTGGGTGGTTGCTCACTGTGGCTATTGGCAGCTCACGCTGGTTGCCAGCCGCTCACGCTGGCTTCCGGCCACTCACTGTAGCCTATGGCAGCCCACTGCAGCAGGGGCTGCAGCCTACACCGTCGCTGGGGCTCGCACAGCCCAGCTCCAGGTGGAGCTGTTGTTAGCTGAGGGAAGTGTCACTGGCCCTCATATGTGGGCTCCAAACCGGGGCTGCTGGCATCCCAAACCAGCTCTTAATCAATGCACCCCTCGGCCACCCCGACATGTTTCTTACTTGTCTTCTCAATAGAGAACATTGAGAAAACAGTATTATCCTGTTGCTAAGCAGTGAAGGCTCAAGTGTTTATTGCCAAGGTGTGTGGAAAAAGCTATAATCTATTGTAAGTCTTTGAATTACCCTGGACTACATTTTATGAGCTGTCTAAGATGTTACCATGAGCTTTGGAACCTGAATATTTTGTGTTCAAATAAGTTTGGGAAACGCTGGTGTATTCGTCGGCTCAGGCTGCCATAACAGAACAGCACAGACTGGGGGACATAAACAACAGAAATTTATTTTCTCACAATTCTGGAGGCAGGCAGTCCAAGATCAAAGTGCCAGAAGGGTTGGGTTCTGGTGAGGACTCTCTTCCTGGCTTGGAGTTGGCCACCTTCTTGCTGTATCTTCACATGGCCCCTCCTCTGTGTGAACTTACTCCTATCTCTTCCTCTTCTTTTAAGGACACGAGTCCTATTGGATTAAGGCCTCATCCTTATGACTTCACTTAACCTTAATTACCTCCTTAAAGGACGTGTCTCCATGTACAGCCACACTGGGAGTTAGGGCTTCAACATATGAGTTTCAGGAAAACACAATTCAGCCCATAAGATCTGAATATATAACAAAGTTAACTATGTCTCTTATTATAGGATTTTATTTCCTAAAGAGACCCTCCATGAGCACATATATTAGTGTTTCCCAAACTTATTTTTCTATAAGATTCCATTTTAATTTTTAAGAGATCACTTATTTTTGGGGGGAGGGGTAGGTATTTTATTTTAAAAGATTTTTATTAAAATATAGCTAACACACAATATTATATTAGATTCAGTTGTACATCATGGCTATTCAACATTTATATACTAAAGAAGTGATCACTACAAGTCCAGCAACCATTGGACACCATACCACATTGTCACAATATTATTTGACTATATTCTCTATGCTGTATATTGCATCAGGTGTACAGCATAGTGCTTAGACATTTATATAATTTAAGAAGTGATCCCCCTAACTAGTCTAATACCCATCTGACACTATACATAGTTATTACCATATTATTGATTACATTCCCTATGCTTCACTTTACATCCCATTGACTATTTTGTAACTATAAATTTGTACTTCTTAAAGCCTTTACCTTTTTCACCCTGCCCCTATCCCCTTCTTATCTATCACCCAGATAGATCTAGTGCCAGTTTGACACCAAACCTAGTTATTACAATATTATTGACTATATCCTTATGCTATACCCTACATCCCTACGACTACTGTATAACAGCGAATTTGTACTTCTTAATCCCTTCCCCTTCTACACCCACCGCCAAATCTCCTTCCATCTGTCAACTATCAAAGTGTTCTCAGTATTCTGTGAGTTTATTTCTATTTCATTTGTTTGTTTATTTTGTTCTTTAGATTCCACTTACAAGTGAAATCATATGACATTTCTCTTTCACTGTCTGAATTACTACACTTAGCATAATACCCTCTAGGTTCATGCATATTTTCGCAGATCGCAAGATTTCATTCTTTCTAATGGCTGAGTAACATTCCATTGTATATATGTACCACCTCTTCTGTGTCCATTCATCTATTTAGGTATATCCAGGCTGCCTTCATATCTTGGCTATTGTAAACAATGCTTTAATGAGTGTATGGATGAATATGTCCCCTTGAAGTAGTGTTTTGGATTTCTTTGGATAAATACCCAAAAGTAGGACTACTGGGTCCTTCTTTGTCTCTTGTTATAGTCTTTGTTTTAAAGTCTGTTTTTGTCTGGTATAAATATTGCTGTTCCAGCTTTTGTTTTGTTTTACTTTCATGAAATAACTTTTTCCATTCCTTTACTTTCAGTCTCTGTATGTCTTTTGATCTCAAGTGAGTCTCTTGTAGACAGCATATGTATTGGTCTTGTTTTCTTATCCATTCAGCCACTCTATGTCTTTTGATTGGAGCATTTAATCCATTTACATATAAAGGAATTGTTGACAGATATGTAGTTATTGCCATTTTATTATTCATATTTTTATCTCCCCCCACCCCCTTTTTTTTTTTTGTCTTAAAGAAGCCCCTGTAAGATTCTTTGTAATACTGGTTTGGTAGTGATGAACTCCTTTAGCTTTTTCTTGTCTGAGAAGCTCTTTATCTGTCCTTCAATTCTAAATGATAGCTTTACTGGGTAGAGTAATCTTGGATGTAGGTCCTTGCTTTTCATCACTTTAAATATTTCCTGTTAATCCCTTCTTGCCTGCAAAGTTTCTGTTGAGAAATCAGCTGACAGTCTTATGGGAGCTCCCGTGTAGGTAACTGCTTTTCTCTTGCTCCTTTTAAGATTCTTTGTTTTTAACCTTTAGCATTTTAATTATGATGTGTCTTGGTGTGGGCCTCTTTAGGTTCATTTTGTTTGGGACTCTCTGTCCTTCCTGGGCTTGAATATCCTTTTCCTTTACCAGGTTAAGGAAGTTTTCTGTCATTACTTCTTTTTTTTTTTTTTAATTAATTAATTAATTTTTATTTATTTTTTTGAGGGCAGTGTCACTGGCCCTCATATGTGGGACCAAACCGGGGCCACTGGCTTCCCAAGCCAGCGCTTAACCACCACGCCACTCAGCCGGCCCTGTCATTACTTCTTCAAATAGGTTTTCAACTTCTCTCTCTCTCTCTCTCTCTTCATCTTCTGTTTATGATGCAATTGTTGATACTCGTGGTATTGTGCCAGAGGCCCCTTAAACTATCTGCATTTTTTTTTTTTGGATTCTTTTTTCTTTTTGCTGTTCTATTTGAATGTTTTCTGCTTCCTTATCTCCTAAATTGCTGATTCAATCCTCTGCTTCACCTAATCTTCTGTGATTCCCTGTAATGTATTCATCATTTCAGTTATTGTATTCTTTATTTCCGTCTGGTTGTTTTTTATGTTTTCTATCTCCATTATTATGTTTCGTATCTCTTTGTTGAAGTTCTCCCTGAGATCACTGAGCATCCTTATAACCAGTGTTTTGAACTTGACATCTGGTTGGTTGCTTGTTTCCATTTTGTTTAGTTCTTTTTTTTTTTTTTAGGTGGGGGAGGGTGCTTTGTTTTGTTCTTTTATTTGGGATGTGTTTCTTTGTCTCTCTATTTTAGCTGACTCCATGTAATTGTTTCTATATATTAGGTAGGACTGCTATGTCTCTTGGTCTTAGTAGAGTGGCCTTATGTAGTAGGTGTCCTGTGGGATTCAGTGGTACAGTCTCCCTGGTCACTAGAGCCAGAGGCTCCAGGTGTGTCCTTGCGTGGGTTGTGTGTGTCCTCCGGTTATAGTTGAGCCTTGGTTGCTGTTTGCACATCAATGGGAGAGACTGACCCTCGGGCTGTTTGTGAGGACTGGCCATGACTACAGTGAAGGAGGTGTTGTGGAGGGGCTGATCCTGTGGAACAGGATTTGCTTTAGCAGGGCTCTGGTGCCTTTGCAGTGTGCCTTTTGGGTGTGTCATTCTTAGAGGTGGCTGCGTGATGCTTCAGCTTAGTTGAAAGCTGGCTACTGGGCATGCCAGCCCCAGGGCCACCTGAGAGGGGACCTGCTGCAGGCCAAGTTCAGTCTGTGTCCTGCCTGGGGCCACATGGCATGAGCCACAAAGCAATCCACAGATGGCTGCCCCCCCACAATAGGCTTAGAGGTACCTCTGCAACTGAGATTTCCCTCCCTATTTTTAATGGTCACATGTGTGCCAGCCCATTCCATGTGTCTGCACCTCCTACCAGTCTCCAGCTGGCTTCTTCTGTATGTCCTTAGTTGAAGGGCTTTGGTTCATGTGCTTCATGTGCTTGTTTTGTAGTTTAGTTATAATTTTGATGTGGTCATGAGAGAAGGTAAGCGCAGCATTTACCTACTCAGCCATCCTAATTGGAAGAGGTCACTTATTAAGGATTTGGGGAAAGCTGCACGAAATAAACTATTGTGTTAATCTGGTGTGTTCATTGGTGTGTACTCAGAGAAAGGCTGAAGTGGGTAGGGCTGTTGGTGTTGTTTTTTGTAGTAAACATTCTAGTTTGTTCTTTCCTTTTCGTACTGGTTTTCATGCTGGTTTTTATAACCATCCCCAATCAGCCCAGTGAGATGGCCCCTTTCTTTGCAACAGTGAGCTTGTTGTTTATAGCATACCTTCTGTCATATTAGCTATTTTGGTTGTTATTAATGCTCAGTTACCCTGTCTCAGCTTCCCTGGAAAGCTGAGGGTGTACAACATCTAAATATTAATCAGTAGTATGTCATTATATTTAGAAAGCAGTTTTCTCTATCCCTGAAGAAAATGGTGATACTAAAATAATATGCTCTTGGATTGACATTGCGGTGATATGATGTGCTCATTTGTATTCATAGAGAGCTTCAAAGTAAGTATCCTAGTCTGCAGATTTTCCTAATTAAATAGCTGGGAAAACCCTCTATTATTATCCTATTTGAACTTTCTGTAATTGCTTATTTCTTCTCCTTTTTAATGTATAAAATAAAGCCTTCAGATTTTAATTTCCCCGTGACTTTCCTTTACTCACAAATACTATCTTTGTTGACATATTTTTATCAGTTCATTTAAAATAAAAGTTTATTACATTATCTTTCTAATGCAATGTTAAAAGGCAAATTGCTCTAATTCCCCATTATTAAGGGATTATTATTAATAAATATTGTGATTCATTGCTACAAAACATTAAAGCATATAATTTTCTTCTCTGTGTTAAGCCTCATTATTTAACAAATGCGAAGCTTCCTTATTATTTGGTCGTTGTATTTGGGAACAACATTCTTTTGAAGGCAGGATTGTGTTGTGGAAATGTAGCCTCCAGAGTCATGGAAGGCATTTATTACCGTTGGACCCTAGGGGTCTCATTTTTTAAATCTGTAAAATGAGGCATTTTTTTTTTGTTGTTTTTTTTTTGCGGGGGTGAGTGGGAGATTTGTGTGGTTGCAAAGATGATAAACCCCTCCCAGGAACCTGACAAAAAGGGGAGTTTTCTTTGAGAACATAGTATCAATTGATCATTAATTGACTGATAGATTGATCAAAGGTCTTTTTATTTTTATTTTAAAGATTTTTATTGGGGAATTAGGGGAGGGAAACAGCATTGGGGAACCAGAGAAGGGGAACAGACAAGTTTCTGTCCTTTTGTTCTTCAGTCTGGTTGCAGAGGATGTTGCTTCACTGGCCCATGTTGGTATCATCGTTGTGCTCTTCTCAAGTGAGGCAGATTGGTCGCTGGCCTCTGGACAGCTGTTCACAGCAGCTCTTGGCAGCTTACACTGTCTGCCAGATGCTCACTGTAGCCTATGGCAGCCCACTGCAGCAGGGGCTGCAGCCTATACCGTTGCCAGGCTCGCACAGCCAAGCTCAGGTAGAGCTGTTGTTACCTTTAGAGGGCAGTGTCACTGGCCCTCATATGTGGGATCCGAACCCGGGCCGCTAGCGTCCCAAACCAGCTCTTAACCAATGCACCACTCAGCCGGCCCTGGTTTGGTTCTTATAGTGCTGTAATTGTTGACATGTCTATCATCCTACTCGGCTGTGAGCTAGAACATTATATCTCTGAGTCCACAATGTCTGTTAGTTCTCATTAAACATTTACTGAATAAAAGAAGAACAATCTCTGGGGACCAGAAGGACCATGAGAAGGATATGTGAAGTTGTGACCTGAATGGTGTCTCCATTCTCATACTGAGGCTGCTGGAATGATTCGTCTTCAGAATAGAAAGCTCTCAGCAGACATGACTTGACACAGATTTCATAGTATTTCACAGATTTCATAGACTCAGAATCAGTCAGAATATTTGAGCCCCCATGGTGAATACATGTCAATACCCGCTCCCCCCCACACACACACTCCATGCATCCCTTTTACAAGGTTTAAATAGCATGTGCACCTCTGTCAATGATGCTGGGTAGACAGATCAATACTGAGGACCAGACATACTGTACTGGACTCTCCCATCACTAATCTACAGCATTTAAGAACAGGAGCTAAACTCTACGGTTGACACACACTCTTGCATCAATAAAGGCTTTGGGATTAGCCTTCTTCTAAAAAGAAGGCAACCTTCTTATTTCCTACAGTGCCCAGGAAATTGTTGAACATATAGTAGGTGCTCAACGAGTACCAAGGGATTATAATTTCCTTTTTTTTTGCAGATTGCTAGTTTTAGCAATTGTATGTACAACAGGGGAGACTTTATTTACTGTTTTTAGTTTTCCAGGGTTTTTGTTTTTAACCAAATTCTTTTTTATATTTAGGGCTAAGAATAAATAATCCTAAATATTAATATGTTAAATCCCAACTGAATACACAGGCTATTTTCAAAGCTTTTATTTTGATTCTTGTTTCAGCTCATGGTTACCGTGTTATTTTGTGTCACACTGAGATAGGAGTTGTCTGGAAGATTCTTCTCTCATCAAAATGCAACCCTGTTTCTCCCTTGAATCTGTAAAGTAAACAGTTGGAAAAGTATGTGTCCTGTTATCTTTCTGCTCAAGGCTGGAGGCAGATAGTAGAGCAGCTATAACAGGCTAGAACAAACTAAGCAACCCAGTGTGAGTACCGCAATTTGGTGAGGAGAAGTCAACTTCAAAGGCCAGCTCTGGGGTCCAACAGTGTTGAGTCGCTATCAGCACAAGGTCTGAATTTCCAGTCAGCACAATATATTGTAGTTGTTTGAAAAGCAGCTTTTACTGGGAAATCAACAATTGGCTATTTGGCTACTTAGATGAAAAAAAGAATGGCAGAAAATAATATGCTAGAACATGAGGTCCCTATGAGGATCTCTGCAATATTGTTTTCCATCCTGCACAGTCATTGGCTTCTAACTACTGTTGTTTTTTTTTTAACCTTTTCTATTTCAACCTTAGGTATTTCTTTTCATGATTTTGCTGGAATTTTTTTTCCCATTTTTAAAAATTGTGGTAAAATATACATAACATAAAATTCACCACGCTTATCATTTTTAAATATACAGTTCAGTGCTATTAAATAAATTCATGGTTTTGCTAGATTTTTGACACTAAGGTTTTCTCCTCAAGATTTCCTGTGTCAGGCCCATGAAGCAACTGGAGGGCAAACAGATTGGCACTTGGCATTGAATGAATTAGCCTGAAATTTTTTTTTTTTTGAGGGCAGTGTCACTGGCACTCATATGTGAAACCTGAACCGGAGCCACTGGCTTCCCAGGCCAGCGCTTAACCTCCGCGCCACTTGGCCGGCCCTAGCCTGAAATTTTTATTTGTGTTTTAAAAATTCAGACGGCCTTCATTTGGATTTTATTTTTAAAGGGTGCTGTTGTTGTTGTTAGGTTAAATGTAAAACTGAAATAAAACCTGGCTTTGTTGTGAAATATGACATTATAAGGGAACTTCACTGGTGTGATAATTCAGATATAAAAAAATTCTTTGGAACCTCAGGAATCAAATATTGGTCACACACCAGAGCTGATTTTCCAGATTAATATTCATTCCTGTGTGAGGTTCAAATTTCAGCTCATCTGAAGTGTCTCCTAAAGGCAATGATTAAAAACACATTGTTCTTGTATGTCTTCCACGGTGGTCCTAGGGACCCGCTATGGGATTTTAGGAAAGTCACTTCAGTGTTTTATGCCATGATTCATTTTGCAGATAATGGCAGCATTTTGCATAGTACTGAAGAGCTGAAAGGACTAATGAGAGCTATGTGAGCGGCACAATAGAATCATGCTATCTTCAATGGTATTGTCATATGAACTAACCCTGCTTTGTTCTTACAAATACTCTTGTGTACCAGGAATTGTCCATACTTTCTGGATGGGGTGTGTGTGTGTGTGTGTGTGTGTGTGTGTGTGTGTGTGTGTAAGAGGTCATTGTGAATGTGTATGTTGTGGCTTTAATGAGCCAGGTTCCCCTCTATTTACTCAACTCCTAACATTATCACAGATAGTAAAACAAATGACACTCACATTCTTTACTGCTTTCTTGGCAAGAATTCTGCCTTGCCCCCTGTGAATGATTATTTGCAAATTGAGAAATAAAAAATAAGAGCCAGCAAAAGGCCTGGACAGGGATGTATATTGTTTCAACAAAATATTTTAGGAGGTGTAGATTTCTAGTTTTATCTTCCCCATGGCTGTTACTTTTCCTCTTCCTCTCTTCCTTCTCCCTTCCTTTCTTTCTCTAACATAGAACATGCTACCTAGTCAATATTGTCTTTCTTTGGTAAATATCTACTTTTGATCTCACCAATCACACGTGTAACTGTTTCTTTGCAGGTACATTTACTGATAAGATCTGGACAGAGCTACTCTGATGTTGCTCTGTTTATTATATCTGAGTCACTGTATAGGTAGGAAATGGAATTCTGGTTTTTTTCATTTTTAAAAAATATTGCAGTTTGTACCTCATAATATCCTGCACTTAAAGAACATGATTACTGCTAATTATCATTTAGATAATTGTTTTTTGCTTGATTAGAGATTTTAGCTGTGTGTACTCAAATCTAGTGGGTCTTCATTATGTGCACTACTTTCTGTTCTATACTGGCTTAAATATTAATATATGGAAATTTAGCTTCGTCTGCCCTACCTTTTGATGTCAGGAGCATAATCAGGGTAATTGGCTTAGATTGTTTTTTCTCCTGTTTGTATTTCATATTATCTAATGTCATTAGTGAGTTGACTACTGAGTGGGTAATCTGCATTTCAGAACTGCTCCTTGAGCACATTATTACCATTGATTTTGATTATTTTAATTCCCACTCACCCCAGGCAGGCCCTCAAGCTGTGCCATATTATTCAAAGAACTGCTTTCTTTCTTTCAGTGAGTAAGTCTTTCTGTTTCTGAAAACCCGTCATCATTCTGATAAATGCTGATGTTTTTACCTGGTTTCGGGAGTGGAGGGTAACTTGATTTTGGTAGCATGTGGGCGAGGGTGGGCGGCTCAAGACTCGTGTACCTTCATTCTAAATGATGGTGAGCATGGTAGCCTCTGGTGCCCACAGGGAAGCAGGTCACCAGTCTGGTATGCTTTCAGAGCCTGAGGTGAGTAATTGACCAACTTCTTGGAGCCTACAGCCAGGGCTCCCCATTGGAGGACTCTTGTGCCGTTGATTGCTGGTACGCAAGAGCTGTACCCCTCCTTGCACCCCCTAAGGCTTGCAGGTTTGTCTTTGGCCTTGGAAATGATAGCTGGTCTGACTTGGGGATTGGAGCCCAACTTCCTTTTGGTTTTTGAGTGTATTCCAAAACTAACTGTATAAAGAACCTCACATTAAAGTCTAAGTTTGGCTATGGTCAGCCACAGAGTCTGCTCACCCTCTGGCTGGGATGCTTGTGCTCTGTTTAGCTGCTGGTGGTTATTAAGTCATTTGTAGTTGCACAGAACCTTGAATGTGAAGGCTGGAAGGGAAATGATCAGCGCCAGTATTCTGCTTCTGTCTTTTTATAGACAAGAAAACAGAGGCCTAGAGAGGTAAATGACTGGCTTGAGGTCACACAGCTACCGAGTGGCAGAGCTGAGTCGTGGCGTCCCCTTTTTCCGGGTAGTGCTCATTACTTCTTAATGGCACCTTTTTACTGGATGATGTAGCACAGCAACATATTGCACACACCTGCTAACCACTGGAGTCTGTGTGGGTGATTGACAGCTATATATGTGTCCATGTAGTTCAATGTGTTTTCGGGGGGCAGAGGCTTTTATAAGGGAAATGAGAATACAAAAGGAACGTAATTAAAAGCATGTGTTTATGTGTCTACACACATGTATGTGTTAAGAGGTCTAGCAGGGTGATGCTGTCTGAATATGACCTAAGTCAGCTTGGATTAAAGAGTTTTTCTCTCCTTTCTAGGGCAAGCTCTTTGTTCCTATAGTGCTAGGGAAATACAGTAGTTTGGTATTAGGAGGTATGAGCTCCTTGGAAGGCGCTGCCTGAGGGAGTCCCTAACCCCTGGTTAACATTTTTCTCCATTGTCCGATTTGAACAGAAGATCTGGAAGTTGGTGGCGAGGCTGGGGAGGGGGTGGAGAATTGGGTCGAACTTTTCTTTTTGAAGTTTCTATAATAATTAGTTTAGGGCCTACCAAGGTATAATTCCTAATGAATTTAATTATTGTAGGAATTCTTAATTATCAAGAGGGTTTTTAAATGTTGTAACCAAGAAGCCCCTAGGGTAAATATTTTCGACTCTGTGACATTAGTGTCCATAACTGGCAGTTCTTGTAACAGTTGGTTTAAGTTAATTTGGCTTCATCAAAGGAGGCAAAATAAAATTGATCCAGGCAATATTTTACCACACATGTCTAGGAACAAGAATCTTAATCCTCAATAATCATTTCCTGCTGTTTCCTCTTTGGGCCAGGCCTCTCCTTGTTTTAATTTGTTGGTTTCTGATACAGAGATATGAGTTACTGTCCTCCCTTCTTAGCCGTGTCCAAGAGTCTAGTCTGCTGATATACCCAGATATGCCTGCATCACACCACCTTCCTTTCCAATTCAGATAAAAACATCAGCGAAGTGGGCCGCTTGGCACTGAGTGAACCTTGGACCAACCAGTTCTTTCCAAGACTGACTGAATTTTTGGCTGAGTTGCCAGAGAACTTTTCAATTAAATGGACCTGGATACTTTCGAGTAATTTATTTAGTAACAAGAACAAAAGAATGGAGTAGGCCAATGATTTCTAGACTCTTGGATTTCACTGACCAGTAAAATTTCTAAAATGATTTTGAAGACTGACATTTACCAACAATTCTTTTTGTCCAGTAAAAGCATTAAAAAAGTATCGAAGTATCACCCACTAGGACCACCACATGTATGGGGGCAGAGAGGAGGGAGACAGTGTGTTTAGCAAAAGGACAGCTGGCAACCCTTATATTCAATTAAAAAACTCCATGAAAAACTTAATATGGTGACCTTATTTTATTGTTCTCATTTCACCAAAGACTGGTAAAAACTGGCATTTAACAACTAGTTAGCCAAGTGACCCTTCAGAGTTCCTTCTAGATATAATATTGATTTGTACTCAACTTTACATTACTACCACCCAAAGATCTTTTTCATTCTACTCATTCTTCTCAGTAACTTTTTCCTTGCTTGCATTTTCTGTCTTCCCCCTCCATTTCTCCTGCTTGCTCCCACTTCTTCCTTTTCCTCTCCTATTCTTGTGTTTCCCAGGTAATCTCTCAAGGAAAGAGAGGCTGTGTGTCACCACTCTAGGGAACCCTGACCAAGGGGATGGTTTTCCTATAGATTGGGGTGGCGGTCTCAAACCTAGTGAGAGTGCTATCATGCAAAATACTGACTCCATAGGTTAAAACGTAAAACATCTTTGTTTTGCTGACATTTGCCCATTCATAGCTATTTCTTGGCTATAATCCTTCCATCCTCCTACCAACTGTGCACCCCAAGTAGTTTTGTGTTTTGAATATTTTTCTAATTAGTTATCTCTGCTGTATGAGACTAAACCAAAAAACCTTTCTTAAATCAAGATAGAGTCTATCATTTGCTTCTCTTCAATCTACTGGGCCTATTACTCTGTCATAGAAATAGATTAATGGGCTGAAAATTTCACCAGAACTTGTGTTCTCATGAATTTTGCTGATCTGACTGCTTTTGTTTGGGCCAGGATTTATAGTAACTGTAAAAACTGGTTGTTTTTCAGTATTTGGCTTTCTAGTTTCAATAAAATATTTCCAAAGTATGAAAACGTGAATGACAAAATATTTTTATAAACTGTATAAATAAACCTGGTTTTTATGCCCATAAAATTAGTTGGTCTGGCTTTTTGATGAAGAATAAGTTAAAGTGTTTCATATTCATATGACTCCTAGGGAACTATTTTATTAGTTAATATGAAACAAAACATTTTCTTTAATGACTTATAGCCTTGTATTCTAATTATCATGAAATAAACTATAGCAGCTGGAGTGGCGTCTCAATTTATTTGCACAAGTTTGAATTTAAGGACTAGCTAGTATCTTTTGAGTAACGAAGGAGAACACGGCAAATTCTTTAAAGCTTCAGATAGTTATTTCTTTGGTTCACCTGTACAAAATGAAATAAAATCTCAGTGAATCAGGTACCATCATTCCTTAAAACATTTTGGCAGATTCTTTTTTCAGAGACGGCTTTGATAACTATGGGGTGTTTAGGGTCTTTTGTGGTGGAAAAATAGAGTTAAATGTCCAGGATATGCCCAGTTTTTCACCTAAAAATATCATGGTCCATATAGTCTTAGAGTGAAAATACCAAAAATTCATGGCGATGCTGAGATGCTGACTTAGCAGTGTGAACCTGAGAAAAAGAGTTCCAGGACAACATCAGCTCTTTTAAGCTCATGTAAGTTCTATGTCTAAGGCATTGGGTATACATGAGGGTGACTTACCAGCTTTGGAACCTTTTGAATGGCTCCGCTCTACCTCAGCAGGGGTACCTGTGGACAGAGCACTGAGCTTGGACTAAGAGTACCTGGGTTCAAGTCCTGACAGCCCCTCCTCACTAGCTGCTAACTTCAGAAGGTCTCTCTGTGAGTCATGGTCTCCTCATCTGGGAATGACAACACTTCACTCAGAGGGTTATTGTGACAATTAAAAGATGCAATATGGAGATGACTACTTTTATAAATTGTGGAGCCCTATACAAATATCAAGTATTTGCAATTGTGTTAACCGTGTCAGGTGCAAGTGTGGTTAAGAAGTGATAGAAGGCCGGCTGAGTGGCATGGTGGTTAAACGCTGGCTTGGGAAGCCAGCGGCCCCAGTTCAGGTCCCACATATGAGGGCCAGTGACACTGCCCTCAAAAAAAAAAAAGAAGTAATAGAGGTCGACCACATTTCCACCTAATGATATGTGGCATGTCTGCAGCACCCCTCCTTATCTACTTTGGTATGTTAATGTAACAGCAGTTATGGACACTGGTCTTTTTTTTTTTTTTTGTCTGTTTTTTTTGTTTTTTAAAGAAGGGACTTTTTTTTCTTCTTCTTCTTTTTATTTTATCGGGGGACAGTGTGTTTTTCCAGGACCCATCAGCTCCAAGTCAAGTAGTTGTTCCAATCCGTCAGTTGTGGAGGGTGCAGCTCAGTGACCCATATGGGGATCGAACCGGCAACCTTGGTGTTATGAGCCTGTGCTCTAACCAACTGAGCTACTGGCTGCCCCTGGGCATTGGTCTTATCATGTAATTATATTTGGTCTTGTAATGTTATGTCACCAAAGGGACTCCACTGTACAAACTTAAGGTTTTAGAGGCCTGATGGTAACCATTTCAACCTCGAAGTTGAAGCCTGATACACTCTTCAAAAACCAAAGGTTAGAAAATAAGAATTAAAAGCAAGTAAGACTTCTGCCTAAACATGTCTCCTGGTTGGAGGTGAAGGGGAGAAAATTCTGCCCTGGTGGGATCTGAGCACAGAGCTCTGACAGCAAGGGAGGCATGTGGAGACCCATGCTTTGTTCTTGGCACTGAAGAGCCAGCCTGCCGGGCTCCTTGGCAGGAATGAACTGCAGCATTTGTTGGGAACAGAGAATATATTTAAATGGAGTTAGTTTCAATTTCGCAGTGTCTTGTCACAAGGGATGAGCAAGCCCAGTAGTGCGCTATGTTTTCAGAAAGTCTGAATTATTTTTCAAGCATTTTGTGTTTGGCTAAACTCTGTATATGTTTTGCCAGCTTTTCTTCTTTAATTATTAGTATTAAACCTATGTGTATGAATTTATTGGAAATTTAATAGCCATTTTAATATTTATTTGCATTTAATTTATCTAAGAGCTATGTCGTGTAAAGGCTGTTATATCTTTTAAGGAGTCTTTGAAGATGGTTTATAAACATTTCTCTTCATAAGATGGAACACTGATTTCATCCCTTCTCTCCTCACAAAGAAATTTGGATGTGGGGATAGTTAGGATAGGATCCCAGTTCCAAAGCCATGATGCTGGTGGCAGGGTTTGAACAACACAAAGTGAGTTCTCATTCTCTTACTTGTAGCTGACTTGGAGGCAGTCGTTCTGGTAAAATCCCCACATGCATTTTCGAGAAAGCACATGCTCTTTTAGAAAACATTATTCTCCATCTCTAGGTCTAGCATACAGTTGCCAGAGCCATGGAAAAACAATTTCCGTGGCCCATCACTGTCGGTTTTTTTTTTTTTTTTTAAGTATGACACACAGGTTTGTTCCCAGCAGTAGGAGACTAGTAAAAATAAGGATGGTAATTCCTAAGTAATTCTGACCTTCTCATTGCCCAGTAAACCATCTGTGTCTCTCTTAGGCTTACTGCAATACTAACTGTAGCTACTGTAGACACTCTATATCAGTAATATTGATTTAAAGGAACAGGCGTTATTTGTTAATGACAAAATAATGGTGTTATTTTTCTTTGGTCACAAGGTACTGTTCTATTATAACAGTTTGTTCTGAGGTGACGGTGGGAGGGCGACCTGGAGTTATGACTGTTAGAGTTGAGGGTGGGAAGGGGGAGATTTAGTGACTGTCCAGTCAAACCCCTGTGCTGTCAAAGTGTTGGGAATATTAAATGAAACAAATAGAAACCTAGGCACATGGGAAGCATACGATGAATGTTTTTGACTTAATGCATTAATTAATCTTAAAGATTAAGCTCTTTTCATGCCTAAGGAATTATAAGTATTAAGTTGAATATCAGAAAAAAAGTGCAGTTGTTTATTCTTGGGTCTCCTCTTCTGTCCTTTGTCTGCAGAACAGACCTGTGTTTCTTTGAGTTGAAAATGAATTTTGTATTCCATTGTCAGTTAATGCCATTTCATCACAGTAAATATAGTACTGTAATGAGCATTAGATTGGAAAGTGGTAAATGGATCCAAAATCACTAGGTATTTGGTCATAATTTGTGAAATTGTTTAACATAGAAACTACACTGCTTACATTTTTTCAATTAAACTTTTTCATTGTTAGACAATTATAAATTTACATGCAGTTGTAAGAAGTAATACAGAGATACCCCATCTGCTCTTTACCCAGTTTCCCTCAACCATAACATCTTACAACACTATAGTACAATATTAAAACTAGGATATTGGCATTAATAATTAAGTCAAGATATAGAACACTTTTTAAATAGAGGCATAATTGACATACAACATTGTATTAATTTCAGTTCTACAGTATCATAATTTGATATTTGTATACATTGTGAAATGATCACATTAAATAAGTCTAGTTAACATCTGTCACCATAAATAGTTACAAAATTTTTTTTCTCATGATGAGGACTTTTAAGACTTACTCTCTTAGCAACTTTCAAATATGCAATGCAGTATTATTAACTATAGTCACCATGCTGTATATTATATCCCCATTATTTATTTATTTTCATAAGTGGAACTTTGTACCTTTTGACCCCCCTTTTCACCCATTTCACCCACCTCTGTCATTCCACCTCTGACAACCCCATCAGTCTGTTCTCTGTATTTATGAGCTTGCTTTTTTTTTAAGATTTCACATATAAGTGAGATCATGTCGTATTTGTCTTTGTCTGATGTATTTTGCTTAGTATAATGCCCTCAAGGTCCATTCATATTGTTGTATACATAATGTGGAATGTTACTTAGCATTAAAAAAGGTCCATGCGATGTTGCAAATGGCAAGACTTCATTATTTTTTATGGATGAAAATATTCCACTGTGTGTGTGTGTGTGTGTGTGTGTGTGTGTGTGTGTGTGTTTTATCATATCACATTTTCTTTATCCATTCATCTGTCGATAGATACTTAGGTTGTTTTCATATCTTGACTATTGTAAATAATGCTGCAATGAACATGGGGGTACATATATATTTTTTTGAATTTTGTTTTCTTCCGTGAAATACTCAGATGTGAAATTGCTGGGTCATATGGTAGTTCTATCTTTAATTTTTTGAGGAACCTCCATACTGTTTTCCATAGTGGCTGCACCAATTTACATTTCCACTAACAGTGCACCAGAGTTCCCTTTTCTCTGCATCCTTGCCAACACTTTTTTCTTGTTTTTGATAATAGCCATTCTAAAGTGTGAGGTGACACACTCATTGTGGTTTTGATTTGCATTTCTCTGATGATTAGTGATGTTGAATATCTTTTCACATACCTGTTTGCCATCTGTATGTCTTCTTTGGAAAAATGTCCTTTCAGATCCTCTGCCCCCCCCCTTTTTTTTTTTTGAGGGCAGTGTCACTGGCCCCCATATGTAGGATCCGAACCAGGACAGCTCGTGTCCCAAGCCAGCTCTTAACCACTGTGCCACTTGGCCGGCCCCCTCTGCCCACTTTTTAATTGAATTGTTTGGGTTTTTGCTATTAGGTTGTATGAGTTCTTTGTGTATTTTGAATATTAACCCTTTATCAGATCTATTATTTACAAATATTTGCTTCTATTCAGTAGGTTGCCTTTTTATTTTGCTGATGGTTTCTTTTTCCATGCAGAAGAAATTTTCAGTTTGATGTGGTCTTACTTGTTTAGTTTTGCTTTTGTTGTTTTTGCTTTTGCAGTCAGATCCAAAAAAACATCACCAAGACCGACATCAAGAAGCTTACGAACTATGTTTTCCTCTCGAAGTTCTATGGTTTCAGGTCTTACGTACAAGTCTTTAATTCATTTGGAGTTAATTTTTGTGTATGGTGTAGGATAGTGGTCTAGTTTCAAGGTATAGAGTATTCTGTCACCACAAGGATCCCTCAAGTTTTTATAACCACACCCTTTTATAGCCACACCTACTTTCCTCCCATTCTCACCCATTCCTTAACTCTTGGCAACCACTAATCTGTCCTTCATTTCCATTATTTTTTGATTTCCAGAATGTTATGTAAATGGGATCATATAATATTTAACCTTTGGGGACTGGTTTTTATTCATTCAGCATAATTCTATGGAGATTCACCCCGGTCACTGCATGTATCAGTAATATATTCTTTATTAGGGCTAAGTAATATTCCACTTTATGTATACCATGCAGTTTAAAGGACATTTGGGGTTCTAAAATTTCCATTTGGTTTTAAAAAATATTTTCTATTTCTTTAATGAGCCTTTTTATTTCTTTGCTGAGACTTTCAATTTTTAAATTTCCTTTAAGCATGTTCCTAATTGCTCATTGAAGCCTTTTACGATGGCTGCTTTCAAATATTTGTCAGATAGTTAAAACATATTTGTCATCTGTTGATTGTCTTTTTTCATTTAGTTTGAGATCTTCCTGGTTCTTGGTAGGATGAGTAATTTTTGATTGAAACCCAGACATTATGGATATTGTGTTGTGAAATTCTGAATCTTATTTAAACCTTCTGTTTCAGCTGGCTTCCTTTTCACCACTCCGTGGGGGGGGGTGGTGAGGGGAGAAAGCACCTCATTATTAGCAAGTGGAAGTCCCAGTTCTCCATTACGCCTCTGCTGATCCTCAAGAGCTCTCCTCATAACTGTGTGGGAACTCCGATACCCCACCTAGCCTTCACTGATACCTCCCTGGCTGCAAGGAACAGTAGGAATGCCTTGTTTCTGCTTCCTACGTGGTCTCCACTGAACGTGAGAGGGATGGTCATCTCGTTACCACTAGTGACAATGGTCATGACTCTCTGCTAGGTCTCCTATGCCACCACACTAGCAGGGGAGATAGAAATGCCTCATTCCTGCTGAGTGGGGCTGGAAGTCCAGGCTCTCCACATGGTCTCTAAATCTGGGAGTGAAGGTGGCACTTGTTATCATTCAGCAGGGGTGAAAGTCCTGCTTCCCTGCTTGGTACCTCATTACAACCTCCAGAGGGTGAAAGTCTAGACTTCTCTCAGCCATTGTGGGCATGGGTGGAGGTAGGGCCATACTTTTTTTCTGGTGTTTGATTGGATTAACTGGGAAAGGCAAGTTTTATTTTGTTTTTAACTGTTGTGCTTATCTTGAGTCAAACATGTACTCTAACCATTATTGCTTTCCAAACCCCCTCCATCACCACAAAGTTTGCTATGTTTCACTTTTCATTAAGGTCAGTCATTTGCATCTTGGTGTATTTTGGCCAACCCTTCCAGAGGAAAAAACTGGGACATGATGTCACAGTCTTTGGGAAGACTCCTGTTTTCTGCCAGTTCCAATCTCTTCTGCTGTTCGTGTCTTTCCTCTTCACAGACATTGTGCTTTATCGGCAATTTTATTTTATCACTCAATTCAGGAAGGAGTTTTGTGTGACAACACGTTTATCATGAATACCATTTTGGGCCCATTAAAAATTATTATTATCCCCAAAGCTTTATTTGGAAGACTAGTTTTTAACTCTGCTATTAACTTTGTCTTGAAAATCTGTATTTACACATTCATACACACACAGGCACATGTGTGCAGGCCCCAACCTAACAATTGGCTCTTAGCATTCGCATTTTATTGAACCAATAAATCGTGAGTTTAACATTTTAGTCAAATCAAATGCCAAGTGTTTCATTTCAGGCCCTAGTGTCCACATTGACAGGACTTTAAATCTACTACTTGTGCATCTGGAGCTTGTTAGATGTTTTTAGTTTGAAGGGAACCAAATGTCAGTGGCACCTTTAGTCTATGGAGTGATCCAGTGGAGCAAGCAGTTACTCTGCCTCTGTGAGGCAAGCGCAGGCACTGGAGAGCCACTGTGTAAGAAAGGCCTTGACTGGGGGAAATTGGTTAGGCTCATAGTTTCATGCTTTCTCATAATTCATCTCCGAGGCACAAGGAATATGTTCACACAGACAGGCATAAGAGGTTCTATGATGGGAGGACCAGCGCGGTCTCTCTGGAGTAGCACTGTCTGCTAGAACTTTCTCTGATGATGGAATGTTCTGTACCGGTGCTGTCCATGCTGTAGCCACTCAACACATGTGGCTACTGAACATTCACAATATGGCGAGTGCAATGGGGAAATTGAATTTTGATTTGGTTTAATTTTAATTAATTAAGCATTTTAATTTTAATAGGTGTATGTGGCTAATAGTTACTCTTTTGAATAGCCCAGCTATAAAGCCAAGCCAAATGTGAAGAAATACCAGGAATTAGTTCCTTTGTTTTTGTACCCATAATTACCCAGAGCGAGTATTTTTTTATTCCACTCACCCACCCCTGAAATGTACATTAAGCATTTCCATAGCAAGGCACTATGATAACTATGGGAGGCACACAGGCACATGCCATTCCCAGCCCTGCTCCTGGTTCAAAATGTCCTATTGAAATGAATTTCTCTAGAGACCCAACACAAAACATCATGAGAAGACATGAAATGTGGATTCAGATAGACCTGTTCTACCTCTTTTAGCATGTTACTTAATCTCTTTGAGCCTCAATTTCTTCATCAATAAAGTAAGATTAAAACCCACCTGTGATGGTTAATTTTATGTGTCACCATTCCCATCCCCTGGCAATCACTGATTTGTTTTTTTTGTCCCTATACTTCACCTTTGCGAAAATACCATATAAATGGAATCATCCATTATGTAGTCTTAAAAAAATTATTTTGTTGTTTTAAAACATTGAGATCTAATCGACATATAACATTACACAAGTTTCAGGTGTACAACATAATGATTTACTATTTGTATATATTATGTAGCCTTTTGAATCTGGCTTCTGTTACTTGGCATAATACATTAAGATGCATTCATCTTGTTGTGCATATTATCAGTTTGTTTCTTCTTATTGCTGAGTAGTATTCATGGATTTCCCACAGTTTGTTTTCATTAATTCTCCAGTGAAGATACATTCAGGTTGTTTCTTTTTTTTTTTTTTTTTTTTTTGAGGGCAATGTCACTGACCCTCATATGTGGGATCCGAACCGGGGCCGCTGGCATCCCAAGCCAGCTGTTAACCACCGCGCCACTCAGCTGGCCCAGGTTGTTTCTATTTTTGATAATTTTGAATAAAGCCACTATAAACATTTGTGTATAGGTTTTTGTGTGAACATAGATTTTTATTCCAGTTGATTAAATACCTAGGAGGGTCATACAACAAGTCTATGCTTAAATTTATAAGAAACTGCAAGACTGTTTTCCAAGGTGGCTGTACCATCTCACATTTCAGCTAGTAATGTATCAGTTTCAGTAACTCCATATCGTTGCAACACTGTGTATTGTCAGTTTTTAAAATGGTAGCCTTTGTAATAAGAACTCATTATGGTTTTAATTTGTGTTTGACTAATGATGTTGAGCATCAATTTTTCAGATTACTTGCCATGTTTGTATCTCCTTTGGTAAAGTGTCTGTTCAAATCTTTTACCAATTAAAAAAAAAAGGTTGTTTTCCTGTTATTGATTTGTGAGAGCTATTTATATATTCTAAGTATGTATCCTTTATTGGTTATGTGCTTTGCAAACATTTTCTCCCAGACTGTCTTTTCATTCTCTTGACAGTGCCTTTTGAAGAGCAGAAGTTCTTAATTTTGATGATCTCCAATTTATTAGGTTTTTTTTCTTTGTGTATTGTGCTTTTGTTGTTGTAGTCAATTTTCTAGAAGCTTTTTAGTTTGAGATTTTGCATTTGGGTCTATAATTCATTTTGGGTTAATTTTTGTAAAGGGTAGGAAGTGTGGTGTCTCTCTCTCTCTCTCTGTCTCTCTTTGCATGTGGGTATCTAATTATTTGAGTTCTATTTGTTGAAAAGATTCTGTGAAAGACTTTAAATTAGCAAACAAACAAACAAACAGAGTGGTCCTTCAGCAAGGATGGTTGGAGGAGCACTGACTTCCACAACAGTTTCATTTACCTGTTGCTCTGATATCTGTTCTCAGATCGTTGTCAGGATGTCCTTTGTGTGAGCCATAGATGCTCACCTTTCACTAAAATTCCTTCTGGATTAGGAAAGCAGCATGAGCTCATGCCTGATTAATCAACAAATAGCTTTTTAACTTTTCTGTTTTGTAAATAAAAGGCATTCTCAGAAATTTAATACAAAGCTTTCTTCTTCTATTTTTAAATCTTTGAGCAATCGAGCTTGCAATTTTTCTTCCCAATATGTTCCAAATCTCTGACTGCTGGAGAAATTGGATAAAGATTTCCTTCTATCCTCATTTTATCACATCTTGCTCTGTGCCAAAGAGTTGGAAACAGCTGGATTTTTCATTAATCTGTGGGAAACTTGAAAGTTGCCAAAGGTTGGCAAACAACTCAAATGTGTGAAATGTGACATCAAAATCCAGATGAGAAAGCATTACAGCTCAGGTGGCACTGGTTAGCCATCTCCTGTGAGGAGATTGTATCTTGTTTATCAGCGTGGTCGTGCTTTTGCTTCAGGAAGAGAAACTGAGGGCTGAGCTCTCATGTTGACACTTGAATAACTAGGCCAACCCCCATGTTGGCATGAGAATAACTTAAGCCATGCCGACATCATAACCCAATTCTGGTGGGAAGGACTCAATATTGCTGGAAAGTATACTTCATCACAGAGAGAATAATCAGTTATTTTTGGCACTAAGTTTTTTCTGAAATGGAGGCTAACTTAAAAGGGAGATAAGCCTATTTCTCCACACCCTCTCTCATCTGCAGTGTTTTAGGCTGTATGAATTTATCAACTCATGACACAATATAGTAACGATGACTAGGTATGTTAATTTGAGAGTTTAGGTGACCCTGTTGAGTTGTTGAGAAAATCAGAAATTGTGTTATCTAATCCAAGAACATTTTCTAAAATGACAAGAGGCTACGTAATCTATTTTAAATGTACGTGATCTTTCTCCTGATTGACATAGAAAGGATAACAGTGTAATACCAGAAGTCAAAAACCACTGGTTAATTGAATGGTTTTGTTTGTTTGTTTTTTTAGCTGAGCCATCCTGCCACCTGTTGGCAGCTCAGTGGCTGCTCAGCTCAGGCCGGGAATCAAACCGGCGACTCTGATGCTCAGGACTTGCACTCTTGAGCGAGCTCTTAACCAGCTGAGCCACTCGGCCAGCCCCCGAATGGTCTCCTATCTTTGAGGTGGTATTCATACAAACTAAAACCAAGGCCCCATACCTTCCCATTCCTATCTTACACAGGGATTTTTTTTTTTCCCTTAAATTAAACCTACTCAACTTAACCTAAACAAAGAAGGGGATTTGTTAAGGAAATATTGAGTATGTCATGGAATCCGAGGTCAGGTATTTTAGTCAAGCATCCGGAGGGACCAGCTGGATAACTGTTGGGTTGCCAGAAAAGTCACGATGTATTTTTTTCTATGTTTTTCGTTGCAAAAATGCATCATGGCTTTTCTGACAACCCAATACTTGGTCTTGCAGGGCCATGTTCTTGCCCATCTCTGCCTCTCCCTGCATGACTGTTTACCCTCCCTCCCACTAGCATGCTCCACTTCATTTTCTTTTGAGCCAACATGGTTGCCCCAGCCTCAACTTTACATCACTTCTCAGCTCAAGTACCCAACAGAGATTGACTAGACCTCTGAGACCCCGTGAGTCCCCCTGTTTTCCCAAGTCCTGTTTCCTGTCTTGACTTAGGTGCTCACTTGTGATGTAATTGACATGGCCTGGAGCCAGAGTCCTGGGGCTGGCTGTTCAGTCAGACAGATGTGTATGTGGGGAGGTTACACTCCCTAAAAACTGACATGGCAAGGCAGGCAAATTGACCAACAGGCCAACTGGCTACCCTTCCCTATATGTGTGACCATTACAAATATAAAATGGAGGAAGTGCTAAGTAATATGAATACTGAACAATGTTCAGAAACATAGATTCTAATGTAGCTTGGCTGTCTACCCCTGGAGCCAAACCAGACTGAGAGGATCAGGAAGGATCTGTATGGCTGCATTAGGTGACCCTAGAAAGAATGGATCTTATAGCCTGTCTCTATCCATATTGACTTTGCAGTGACTTACTAAGCTGAGTTAAGGCAAATAGCCTAAACCAGTTTAGTGGGGCCATCATCTTCCTGGAGATCAGGACCCATACTGCTTAGGGGGAATTATTACTAGTCAAATTTAGGTGACTAAATGGCAACCACTGTGCTGCCTTCAACATAGCAGGGACTTTCTACAAACTAACCAGGCAAAGCCCCTGTAGAGAAGGAGGATGGGGACAAAGAAAATCATTTTATAATTTAGAATCTATCTGAGTGGATTTGCCTTTCTCAGTAAGAGTTGAAATAGCCCCATTACACCTTCTCATTCTATAACATTAGCTTCTCCATTTGCACCTTTTCTTTCCTATTTGTACATTTTTCCTATTTGGAATCCTCCTCTGCCTTTTCTTAAGTGGCGCAGTGGTTAAGTGCTGACCTGGGAAGCCAGAGGCCCTGGTTCGGGTCCCACATATGAGGGCCAGTGATGCTGCCCTCAAAAAACAAAACAAAACGGTGCCCTATTTGTCTGATGTTGGCTTTTGGTAGTATGCCACCCAAGAGGTACAGTTGATTCTCCTACCTTTATCTAGAGGCACAATGTGGTAAAGACTCAGCCTATCCTGAGAGGCTGGGCCCATCAAACGAGCCACAGAAGTTTGATAGTGGCAGGAAAGAATGTTATGGGCCGGAAGAAAGGTCAAAGTTCAAGACTGGCAAAATGTATGTAGGAAGCAGCAAGTGGTAGGAGTAGGGGGAGAATAAGTAGAAATGAAGATTGTGTGGAACTCAGGAGATTGGGAAGAGAGCTGTTGGACAGGACCAGTGTTCACTGATGAAGGAAGTGTAAGGTCTGAGCTGGTACTTCTAGGGAATGGGACACTCTGTGCATGGATTGCCTAACACAGTCATCCTTTTATTCTAACTTGGTTTCCCTCTATGAGTTACTAATTTATTAAGGGAGTCTTCCCAGGAGAGACCAGTATGAGAGTGAGAGAAGCAGGTTAGGGAAGAGGCAACCGGAAGGATGTGATTTTTGGAAAAGTCCCTCAGACGGAAGCTTTAGACTGACCTGGAGGTAAGATGTTCTGTTTAGCAAGGACCTGGAGGTAAGATGTTCTGTTCTTAGGATGTGTTTCAACTCAAGGCAAGGAATTTGGGCTTCCACACTCCTAAGGCCCTCTGTCATTGGCGAAGGCCTCCCACCATGGGCTTCTAGCTAGTTTTTAAATTAGTCCTAGAATTAGAGACATGTTTCAGGCCGTCTATGAAAAAAGACCACCTTGTACAAGTAAGTGCTTAGGCCTTTAAAAAATGTTGACAAACATTCGGTGGTTATTTCCTGTGATATACCAAGTCATTCGTTTGCCAAACTTTCATTGAGCCTACTATGCATGAGAATTGTGCCATGCCCTGGCGATGCAAAAACAACCCACCATAGTCCTGTTTTCCAAGTAGTTGAGGAGACAAAGAAATCATTGATTCTTATAATAATAGATCTGTAGGAGGAGGAAGCACATCTTATTATGACAGTATGGCTTTGGTGCCCAGTGATTGAATTTCCACACAAAATCATCAGAGAACCGAATTGTCTCTTTCCTAGAGTCTTTTCATGACTTATTGTTATATCTTTCTCATTATTGTAATGTACTTAAAATAGCCTCCAATTTGAAAGACAAGTTCTCCAGGAAATCAAGATTTGGGGGGGGAAAAAGAAAACATTCACTCTGTATTAATTCAGTGTACCAATTCTCTCATTACGGAATCTTCTCTTTTCAGTTCTTACGAATGGCATTTTTCTGCTGGATACTTCTTAATTGATCTGGTGTCTTATTTAAACAGACAGATGGGTAGATGGATAAAGGCATGGATACATGATGAGCATTTATCATATGTCAGGTACTCTGCTAGATACTAGGAATATATTTAACCCTACAGAAGAGCACCCAGAAGGTTCTTGTGAAGATTAGATTTGGACAAAGCTTGCAAAAACTTTCCAGGCTGATTAAAAGAAATGAAGTGTGTGTGTGTATGAGAGAGAGAGAGAGAGAGAGAGAGAGAGAGAGAGAGAGAGAGAGAGAGAAAACCTATCGGTAAAGCTGTTTTTGATGCATGAGGAGTGCTTCCCCGGCAGAGGGCTGTGGGACTCTGAGAAAGCTGTGCTAGCGAGGGTCTGTATTTTATCAGCCCCCAAGCAGGGAATACCAGCATTCCTCCCAGCAGGGCTCCAAATCATCAGTAAGCAGAGAGGATTCTAAGAGTGTAGCTAGCAAATGGTGACTGCTAATAGGGCATTCCCCTCCTTTGTTTCCATCTCCAAAGGAATCTTTTGGGCAATAGTGTATGAAAAACTAGGGTGGTGAAGGGAGATGATTGCTGAACATACTGACAGATTCTTTCCATATCCAATGTCACAAAACATAGAGAAAGCAAAAGCTTCACACAAGAGATAGAAAGTAGGTCACTGAAAGCTAGTCTGTACCCCCCTTCCCCATTGTGCTTTGGGGGGGCAAGAGAGATGGTGAAAAACGTATGCTAAATAATTCAAATTTTTTTGCTTGTAACCAGCCCTTTGATCTTTAAAAAAATTTTAACAGTCACAGAAATGCTGAGAACAGCCATAAAGAAAATGGTGACCAAGAGGCATAGGTTCTTTCAAGCCAAGCCTGAGGGAATTGGACAGGGTTGAGGAGGGGGGCACTTGAGACTATTATCCTGGACTTGGTGCCCTCAGATCAAATAAAGATGAGTATAGCAAGGGAATAAGTAATTGGATTAGTCATGCAGCCTAAATAATGTCTTTGCCTCTGTCTGTGAGACATGGGAACCTCCATGTACTGTGGGTGAAATCAATCAGAGTCTGGTGGCATTGTCAGCTGGAGTCAGCTCTGTGTCTAAACTTAGACTATATGTCTAGAGTTTGTGTCTTAATGTAAATTGGCTTATGGCTATGTCATCCCTGGGGCATCAGCTTCCATCGTCCAGATGGCAGGATGACCCTGCTGGAAATAAGCATATGGTAGGTTATAGCTGTTGTGCACAGAAGAAGAATAAGTACACCATTATGGGAGCCAATTGAACACAAGAGTCAATGCCACACAAACACTGGACATCTCTGATAACAGATTGCCAAGAAAGTAAAACGTTTGGGGAAGGGCTACTGAGAACTAGGGAAAAAGAAACCTATCATTGGCATGCTGAACATTAATAAAGGGTGGAGAAAAAGAGAGGGATAGAAGAGGAGGTAAAGAAAAATTAAGGCATGGATACAAAGTGTGCTTTGAAGGTCTTCTGTGGGGGAATTGCCAACAATATGGATAGCAGGACAGTTGTTTGTCCAGTAGCTTTTGATCAACTTCCATATTCTTTGGTGAATGATTGCTTTAGTTTGGGTTTCCCCAGGAGAAGGATTGAAGTGCAAGTTGTTGAGGGAACACCAGTAGGGGACAGGAAATTGAGATAGGAATGTGAGAAGGCAACCAATAAAAGGTGTGTTATCAACCAGCTACCACTGTGGGTGACTGGAATTCAGTCCTTCCGGCAGCAAGTGTCGAAAAAAACACTTTCTCAAAATCATCCTACCCGAGGGGCAAGGGAGTTGGGGTGTTTATGCACCAACTTAAAAAAGTTGTGGATTGAGGACTCCTCCTGGGGACATTCATTTCACAATACTTTATCTGTCTCCACAGCAGCAAAGTAATAAGGTAATAAGAAAACACTCTTAGTCACAGAAAGGTTAATTCTGCAGTTGGAGGTTGGGCAGGTAGGCACTGAGTGATAAGGGTGAGGGGATGTGGGTGGCACACTGATAGCATGGCAGCTATGATTTTGCAACTGAAAGAAGATTACAGTGGGGATAGCATAGCACAGGACACACACACACACACACACACACACTCGCATATTTACACATACTCGTATGTAGATGTATAAATACAAATTTTATTTCTTGAGTTAATTGTGCCTGTCGATGGCTGGCAATTGGCACAGAGAAGACGTACAGGAAAAGATTACAGTTCTGTTTTAGCAAAAGAAATAGCACCTAAGATTGAATAAAAGCTTTCCTTCCTCCTATTTTATCTCTGGTACTTTCCCCCCTCTGGAAATGGGACATAGCAAATGGAAGATATTGTTCCTATAACTAAATATTATTTGAAGATAAAAACACTGAGAGTGATTATTTGGCAACAGGGTATTTGCTCTAAGCCTACCTGAAGCTTGTGATACGTTTTTATGGTAACATCATAAGCTACAAAAATAGTGAAACCATGCTCGTGAAATAGAACTCATTGTGTCCATGTCTATTATAGTTTTATTAGATAACTTGTTATACTGAATTATAAAGAAAAGTATTTGTTTATTGGATTGAATCTATGAACCATTTGCTATAAAGGAGAGTCTAATGGATGCTGCACCTTGGTGTTGACAGAGCTGCTTTTCCTCGAAGATGGTAAATGAACATAAAACAACATATTCTCATGTTTCCCCACATGGAGAAAGTGAGGTGGAGAGGCCTATGTGGGGTGGACGATCTTCGACTTTTTTCATAGGGGCTGTAGATATATCCATTCCGTTAGGAGGCACATTTGATTCAATGCCTCAAGGGAAATATGACAGTGAGGTGTCATACTGTACTACCTCAGCCAGGTGGCTAATGGGACTTTCTTTGTCATGTGGAAGATTAGCTGTTACTATGATATGCTCAGGATATATCTGCTCCATGTTAAAATTGCAATGCAAGTAGGAGAAAGGGAAGTGCATAGCAGATACAAATCTTAAAAATTGGGGCTGTATAGCTATGGTTAACATAATTAAGAACCAAAGGTTTTCCTGAGTGATCAAGACTTATGTGAAGACCAAAGCTGATGAACCAGCAGTTCCCACAAAGATGAGTGCCTAGCTCTGGAGTGGGTTTCTCTTGGACTGGATTTATGCAGTATAAAATAAAGATTATGACATTATTTTGTAAATTTAGAAAATACAGCAAATACAGTTGTAGAGTTGAGAATGAAATGCTTTGAAGTGGAAAGACCTTACGTTTTCTGCAGGTGAGATCCTGAAGAGGCATCGCAGCGAAGTGGCTAAGAGCATGGACCCTGGAGCCCTGCTGCTTGGGTTCAGTGCTTAATTCTACTGCCCAAGAACTGTGTGACTTTTGACAAGCCACATAACTTCTCTGTTCTTCTGTTCCTTTCTCTGTAAAATGGGGGCATTCATAGTACCTATCTCATAGAGCTATTTGTAAAATATTTACAATAATATCTGGTATATAATAAACCCTGTCAGTGTTTTTAGAATAAATACATAAATTTGAAGCTACATGCGGAATTTTGTTGTTACATCTCTTTTAGTCATCTTTAGTCTGGAATGTGACATGTGTCCTCAGTCTTTCCTTGTCTTTAATGACCTCAACACTTTTGAAGATCACTGGCCAGTTATTTTGTAGAATGTCCTTAAATTTGGATTTGTCTGATGTTCCTTCATGGTTAGATTTAGACAGTGCCTTTTCACGGGCACTAGTAAAGAAAGGGTTCTGTGTTCTTTTCCTTGTGTTCTATCAAGTAGTAGAGGATTTCAGATTGCTCCATACCGAGAATGTCCATTGTGATCACCTGATTATGATGGTGTCGGCCAGGCTTCCCCACTGTGAAGTTATTTTTTGCCCCTTTGTAATTCCTAAGCATTTTGTGGGAAGGTACTTTGAAACTATGCAAATATTCTGTTTCTCATCAAGTTTTGGATGTGTTTATTTCAGAATGGACTCACAATTTCCTGTTTTATCCCATGGGTGATAATTTTTTGATGTTCAAATTGCCCCTGCTTTGGCCAATAGGAGTCCACTCAAGCTGGCCTCTGTGTCCTTTTGACATTCCTACCTTGTTCTTTGAGTCTTCCTTGCTTTCTGGCACATATTCAACTACCTTGTACTTTCCCTCTTCCGGCTCTGGAATCAGTTGTTTCTCCAAGGAGCTTTGGTTTTTTTGAGTGGAAGATGGTATTTAGAAGTGAACATCTAGGTTCATCCAGAGCTATAATATATTTATTTCTGTATTTATCTTTGTATATTTATCTTTGTATATCCACATCAATATATCCAGTTTCCATCCCCAGATACACAGGGTTCATTCTCGTTTTCTGCTATGCATAACGTGTTTATTTATCTGGTTAGCCTCCTGTATGTAACCAATTTCCCATCTCCAGTGTTGTCCTGTCCCCTTGGTATGCTCGCCCCATTCTGGGCCATAAGTTCCATCCTGCCCCATGAAGCCCCTCCTCAGCCTGCTTGGGCATCGACACCCCACACTGCTAGTTCCCGGAAGAGAATGCCCCCCTCACCTTATGTGGGCTCTGATTCCCCACTGTGGGCTGTCTCTCCATGCCTTCATTGGATACCCTCCTTAACTGGCCTGGGCCCCAACACCCCATACCAGGTCTCCCCTCTCACATGGGTGCCTTCCTCACCCGGTTCAGGCTTTCTATCAGTCATTTTCAGTGTGATTCAGCGCAGATTTTTAAGGGTTTTTTTGTTTGTTTGTTTTTTTAATAGCTGGGCCATCCTGTCACCTGGTGGCAGCTCAGCTTGGGCCCATGTGGGAATCGAACTGGCAACCCTGTTACTCAGAGCTCAGCTTGCACTCTTAAGCGAGTTCTTAACCAACTGAGCCATCGGCCAGCCCACAGCACAGAGTTTTAAAGGCTCCTCTTGGGTATATACAAAGCTAAGTTTAAGAAACCAAGCCCAGAAAAATAAACAAACCTGATTTAATAACACTTATTACATTTTAAAATATGCAGCTTAGAGTACTAAGATGATATTTGTTGATTCCCCTGCTATCCTCCCTTTTTAGCTTTAAATTAAAACAAACGATAGGACTTAGCTGTGAGACTTCATCAGCTGACTGATGAGATGGCAATGAAGGCGTGTCCAGGTTTGTACTCGTAGAAAGCTTTTGCAGGCCTAGGGGATAAGGAGGCAACATGGAACAAGGGCGAAAGGGAAGACTGTTTTCTGCCTGTATTTTATGATTTCCGATCTTGACTCCACAGCCAGATGTCCTGATTAAGAAATACATGAAGATTGGGAAATAGCCAAGGGCTCAGAAAGAGGCAACTGAGAGAAGATGCTTCTGGTAGGCCAGGAGATGTCAGAAAAACAAAAAAGAAAAAAAATTAATCCAATTTTATGTAAATGAATTTCCTCTAGATCCAGCACAGCAGGAAATGTAATCTCCCAGGAAGGATAGAGTTGAAGATTTCATTTTCTAGTTATCACTTTTCCTATGTTAGAGAAACAATTCCACTTCAAAGGCATAGATGAGGGGATGTTTCCTGTGTGAGTGAGAGAATTGAACGACTGGCTGGCTGGTGCTCTGCTCCTTTTATGAGGTACACACTCTGGGGAGCCCTTCTAGGGAAGAAAGCCTTCCCTGGCCCCTGCCTGCTGGGCTGGAGGACCTTGTGATGGGGGCAGGGGAAGGGGTGCTCCACTACTCCCCTAGCTAAATTAAGCTTTGTGTAATGGTATTTCAATGGGGGGAAAATGAAGATTCCTAGAGAAAGCAAAACACCTCAAATTGTTCTGGTATTTTCTTCCTCCTAAATGTGTATATTCCTGGGCAGGAAGGCAAAGGGAGCAAATCTCTCCCAACCCCGCCTCTACCTGAAACTCCCTCTAAGTTATTCCCCCTGTCCATGCACGTCATACCCCCCGAGTATTTATATGAGTTCTAATGAAGGAGGAAACAGATCTCTCGGCCGTATCAGTTCAGCCAGCCTTTAACCATCCATATGTAACCAGGGAAATGATGTTTTTAGGAGTAGAAGGCTATTTTTCATTGGGCATGACTTAACTCCAACTGCATCCCTGTTTGTTTGTTTTTCTTTTTTTCTTTTTAAGAATAATCACTTTAAAATGAATAATGACGCCTGAAGCCACCAGTCTTGCTTCCTGCGGTGAAATGTGGAACTTTTGTGCATGTCTGGGTTTGCAGGAGGGTGTGCTCAAAACTCCAGCGAGAGATAGTTTCCCATACTGTAGACAGTTGGGTCTTTGTTCAGAAAAGCTGACTCTCTGGAGGAAATGTGCTACAGAATGGGCCCATCTCCCCTGCAAGGAGGGAAGTCTGCTCCACTTACGAAGGGAAGTGAAATCCTTTACTTCTTAAGGTTTCAGAAGAGGAGAGTTGCTGGGTTAGTTGGAGACTAAGCACACTTTTTTTTTTGGTGGGAGTTAAGAACAATGAGGATGGTGATGTCTTTTCAAACTGGGATTACTGAAGGACTGCAATGGAGGAATAGGTAAAACAAAGGGTCGCCACCCTGCTGGGAGGCAGAGGTGGTGCTGATGGTGCCAGACTGGACTCTGGGCTGAACTGGGGAACTGATTGCCAGGTGAGCGTCCTGTTCCTGCTCCCCCAGCCCATTTCCCAGTGGCAGTTTTAGACTTTGGACCTGTCTTCACTGAGGACACAGAAGAGCAAAAACAGGGCAGGTTTACAGCAGTGATATTTGTTATTTTTTGTGAATCCTATTTGGAAAAGAGTATGGATGATCCTTGTCTATGAAAACTAAATATAGAATACTGTGGATAGGTTTTTCTTTTCTTTTCTTTTTTTACTAGCTCACCTGTTTATTATAAAGGGTATAACTCAGAAACAACCAGAAGGAAGAGATGGTCAGGCAAGCTATGGGGAAAGGGGGCGGAGCACACCACTCTCCCAGACCCTCCACGTGTTCACCAACTCGGAAGCTCCATTGATGGATTCTTTCTTAAAATTTTGGAAGTCTAATATTTTGTCATGTGGAAGTCCCTCTTCTCCCCACACTATCCTTTATATTATTACTCTGAGAAGGGCGACTTGGTGGGATAGAAAAACAGACCAGAAGTTTCCCTTTCCTGAAGCGCTGAGCAAACTCTACCATGGTCCCTTCCCTCAATAAAGTGATTTATAGAGAAGCTGAACTTTCCATTCAGAAGGGCAGACTGTATGGGCAAAAAGACTGGCTTAGAAGGTAGGAGGTAAGGGAGGGGGAAAGGATCATACTGAAGCTCTCGACGTTGCGGGAGGTGCCTGTGCATGAGGAGTGTGTATGCCTGCGAATGCCCACATGCTACTGCAAAGCTTCTCCCTTCTGAACCAATTAACTCCCATAGGTCTCAGCTTCTCCAGGACCTACAACTTTACCCATTTACAGGGGGGATATGAGAAACAGTGGATGTTCACAGCAAGGAAATTTGAAAGCATAAAGCATTACTGCACGATTATCTTGTACTAAAAAAGTCAGATGTAAAGCGAAACAAAACAACCCCACCCCATCCCCACCAACAAATAGCTCACACTGACTCCTGACCTGAGCTGTCCTTAGGCTTTTTTGTGTAAACTAGGTTCTCATTTTGCATAACTATCTTAGAATCAACCGTGTTAGAAATTGTTAAGTATTTTTGGGCAGTGTGCCCAAGGGGTTGGAGCCAGGACTGATCTTTATGTTAACAGGCAGAGCACCTGCTTGAGAAAGCTGGGAACACAGGTTTTCTTCCCACGACGCCCTCTCCATGCAAATTAATCCATTAGCTGGTATGTATGTCAGTTTATTTAAGAGCATGTGTGCTGACAATTGACTTCTGACTGTAAAATATGGTCTTGGGGGAGAAAATGATTAATTGCCTGCTTTAAAAAGTGTGTGTACGTGCGTGTGTGTGTGCATGCGTGTGTGTGTGTGTGTGTGTGTGTGTGTGTGTGTGTGTGTGTGTGGCAACAGTTGCTATTAGTATGTATGTGTCTACAAAACTAAAGGCAAATAATCATTAAAAATTTGGAAGGTGTGAATAAACAAAAGGCTCCTAGAATTGTCTGGACGTTTGCCTGTGCTGTCTTCATGGACTTGAGAGACAAGGGAATCTCATTTCTTGCTGAATGCATTATTCCCAAATATAAAACAGGAGACAATTCATGGCAGAACAAATGTTCAACACTTGGAGTATTCAATATTATGGTGAAACACACCTTCATGAAAAGAAACTGAGGTTTGCAAACATCTCAAGTACATCTTACGGTAATGAACATCATTTTGTCTCTGCCTATAATACACTTTTATAATGCTACAAGTGGTACTGAACTCTTTATCCAATGTGATAAGCATATAGAGACTATTTGGTCCCTTGTAGAAATCCAGAATTAAGAGGCTGGATGATATAATTTCCAATAACCCGAACGCTACCCTACCCCTCATTAAGTGTCTAAGACTTTATGCTAAAGGTTTACACACATTATTTAATTACTGTCTGACTGTCTGTAGAGGCTGGTGACGAGGCTTGTTGCAATTCACAAATGTTCCCAGGCTGTCTACACTCAGGCTCAGGAGAGTGGCTGGGGCTACAACCTTTATGAAATTGGCAGTGGGAGAGTTGGAATAGGAGAATGGTGCTGAGACAAAGAGGGTGGATGGGATACTGGAGAGATAGGGGAGCCAACGAAAGACTTAAAATGGAAGGTAGTGACACAAAAGGCAGGAATGTAAAAGCTATCAGACACTGCTGCAGAGAAGCAAGAAAAATGGGAAAATGAGAAGTAGCTTCGTAGACTAGGTGACTAGGAAATAATCTAGCATAAAGCAGATCCAGGGGTCAGCTGACAACAGAATCAGTTCACAAAGGGGTGAGGACTGAGTCCTGACACATCTAGTGAGAAAGAGAAGCAGAAATATAGGATGAGATAGCAGTTCTAGAAGATAGCAGTTAGAGGTGGTTTCCTCTTCTTTTTTTAATGGTAGAACTAACATTCTTTCAATCACTCAACAAACATTTATTGGGTATCTGCTAAGTACCGAGGATTGTGATAAGTGTTGGGGAGTGAAGGAAGCAGTCTCTGTTCTTAATGAGCTCTCCGTCTGGGAACTTGGTGAGGGAGACAGAGAGGTGGACAGATAATGGTAATGTTGGCTGTTCAGAGCTCTGGGGGAGGAAAGCCTGGGGCTCTAGCCTCATAGGACAAGGACTATTATATTAACCTTTACTGGGACGGGCCAGTGGCTGGGAACACCATCACAAGGGTCAATCCTGAGCTGGGCTTTGAGGGTGATTAGGAATTCTCCAGGTGAAGAATGAAGGAATGGCTTGAAGGTAGAGAAAAGAGTAGATGCAAAGGAATGGAGCCATCTTAGTGAGTTGTATGGCTGGAGTGGAGAACACGATGAGTAGAGTGCTGCGGCAGGAGACAGGTTAGGAGTTTCATACTATGCTGAGGACTTTGGATTTTACTGTGTCAGTAGATCAAGGAGAAGCAGCCAGTTGAACAAAGATGGAGGGGATGATGGCTGAGGGGGAAGGAGTAAAGGTAAAAGAGGTTTTGAGGTTGAGAGGAAGAACATTAGGGGAGTTCGTGGGGGCTGACCTCAATTCTCTCCATACAGTAGTTGCTGGGCCATCTGGCTGGGAGTGGGAGGGGGCCTGGAAGAGCTGCTCTGGGGAATGCCAGGGAGAAATAAAAGGATTGCCATATTGTCATTATTTGAGATTCACAAAGACTTTCATCAGATATGTAACTGATTCTCATTGACACCATCGCCCCTACATCTGTTGTTCTGCTTTTAAATGAAGTGTGATCTTCCTTTCCAATATCCATTTTCTGCAAAGATATCAAGTGCCAGAGATCTGGCTGTTCTGAACAGGAGCCAAGGTATATTGATTACATATTCTCTGTCCCCTTGTTGAAACTTGTTTATATTTCACAGAGTCAAACATCAACCAACATAAAGGACTTTTTATGGAACCCAATTATTGCCATTGGTGGGAGGCTTTTAAGGAAAAGGAAAATCAGTGCAAGTATTTAAACTCAGTGTGTATAAAAGCAAATTGCCAACAAATATGTTTTTTTTTTATCTGCAAGAGAAGGATGACATGGAAAATATTGCATGTCTAGTGCAAAGAGCACTGGATCTGGAGTCCAGAAGCTGAGGTTTTCGTCCAAGTTATACCATTACTAATCTGTGTGATTTGGGGCAAAGTTTATTCTTGATTCCAGTTTGAATTATCATTTTTTTCCCCCTCACACATCACAATTGCAGAACTACAGTAATCAACATATTAGAAAACGTAAGATTTTCAATTCACGATTTTATAGATACAAATAAACTATTTCAGGAAATTGTTCTAAATACTATTCCTGTGCCTAATTTATAAAAATGAAATTGACTAATGTATATTTTGTCAGTTCGTGAAAAGTCAAGCCTGCTCTGGGATTTACTAGTTTTTACCAAACAGGAAAAGCAGTGATGAGACCAGAATCTGAGAAAATCAGCCTGTGGAGACTCAGAGTAACTTGTAGGAACATTTTGGAGAAACTGTAAATGGTAAAAGAGCAGAGCTTTTGCACGAGATATCTGATGTTTGTTGATTTTATCCACAATGATTTTAACATGTGATTTAGATGACTCATGACAATTTTTCAAATAGAAGACAATTTGTGTGAGTTCTTTCTTTCTCCCATAAAAAAAGAAAAAGAAGATAGTCTTTTTATTCATTAGAATAATAATGATATGACCTACTCATGCAAAGGATTTGTTTGTTTGTTTGTTTGTTTTTGGAAATTAACTTAATGGTAGACAATAATGCTCCCATCCCCAAGAAATCCATGTACTAATCTATGGACCTGTGAAGGTGTTACTTTCCATGGCAAAGGGACTTTGTCGTTGTGATTAAATTAGGGTCTTGAGATCAGAGATTATCTGGATGATTCAGGGGGGCTCACTGTAATCACAAATTCCTTATAAGAGGAAGGCAGGAGTGTTAGAGTCAGAGAGAAGGAGATATGACAAAGGAAGCAGAGGTCAGAGTGATGCCACTGTTGGGAGGGGGACATGAGCCAGAGAAGCAGATGGTCTCCAGAAATTGCAAAAAGGCAAGGAATAGATTGTTCGTTAGAGCTTCCTGATGAATTGCAGCCCTGCTGACACCTTGATCTTAGCCCCCTAAGGCCCGTTTTTGGAATTCGGGTCTCCAGTACTCTAAGATGATAAAGTTGTGTTATTTTAAGCCACTAAATTTGTGGTGACTTGTTATAGCCGCAATAGGAAACTGACTTGTTGAGGGATCTTCCTCTGGGTTATGTACTCCTCCTTGGTTACAAACTCCTTTTGTGTGCCCTTAATTCACTCCAAATTTCTTTCTTTTATAGCCCTGGGCACTTTCTTCTGTAATCCCCTTTAAATTATTTGTCTCCTGTTAGATGTGGATTCCCTACGGGCAAGGAATTGTCTCATTCACATTTGTGTCTCAGCTGTGGGTGCAGTGTCTTGTGTGGAGCAAGAGTACAACCACTGGTTGGGGAGCTTGGTGGGGAATCAATGCCAGATGGGGAATTTTCAGATGGATCAAAAGGAAGTGTGTCTGTCATTGCTATCTTGGGAAGATCTGGGTGTCACCCTTTGATGATACCAACTGAAGGTGCAAATGTGTTGTGAGGGGAATGTGGGGAAGTATCCTTTTATCTTCAAACTCGCCAGCTACTCCCCACCGCACCCCCCTTATATTGTGGCCTGCTGAAGTCTGACATAAACAGTTGGCTTATGTGGGTGACTGAACCTGAGTGGGCTGTGAAGTGACCCATCCAAGAAGGATCACTGCCAAGTCTTGTTAAACTCCCACATCCTGGTTAGTTGTTGGAAGCAGTGTATAAAGCCACACACGTTCTCGTGCCTCTTTTCTGCTCTGTGCTGGTTCTCTTAAGGCTACAGATCTCCTGGAGACACCGCCTAACTTCTGCAATATAAGCCTGGGCCTTGGTACAGCCTTCAGATGTTCTTTGACCTCTGGGACAAACAGAGTCTTTTCTGTTTGGACACCATTTGGTTGAGCGCCTGTGAGAGCTGTCACCTCCATTGCTGGGTTCTCACTAAGGATTTTGCTTCCTATCTTCTCTCTGTGAACTTGGACAATGCTTCTCGAGAGGCTACACTTAAACTCCATACTTTTGGTTCTTCTGTATCCACAACTCTTGGATGCTACAGAGGTCCTGTTCCTTACTCCTAAACTAATCCTGTTTCTCCTCCGTCTGGGAGCTATTATCTTTGCTCCTCTTTCATCTTTTATTCTCTATTCTGGGTGACTTTGTTTATCAAAGAATCTCCATTCAGCTTTCTCTAGCATTTTTCTTTTAGCATCAGCCACCCAGGTGGCCCCTCTGAGGCTTCCTTCTCCCAAGCCAGCTCTTAACCACCACACCGCTCACCACTCGGCAGACTGGCCGGAGACTTCCTTCTCTGCCTAGCTGGACTGGTCATCTTTTCTCCTGCTACCAAATTGCTGTTTGGGAGGTCACATCATATTGTTTTCATGGGGAAGAGAACTTCAGTTTTTTTCTTTCTCCCCCACCCCCCAAAGGAGTCCCTGGGGATTTAAAAATTCCGAATATTAGAAAGTACTAAAGAGGGCCAGCCGAGTGGCGCATTTGTTAAGAGCTGGTTTTGGGATGCCAGCGGCCCCGGTTCGGATCCCACATATGAGGGCCAGTGACATTGCCTTCAACAGCTCCACCTGGAGCTGGGCTGTGTGAGCCCCAGTGATGGTGTAGGCTGCAGCCCCTGCTGCAGTGGGCTGCCATAGGCTACAGTGAGTGACCGGCAGCCAGCGTGAGCTGCCAATAGCCGCTGTGAGCGGCCGTCCAGAGGCCAGCAACTGATCTGTCTCACCCGGAAAGAGCTCAATGACGATACCAACATGGGCCAGTGAAGCAACATCCTCCACAACTAGACTGAAGAACAAAAAGATAGCAACTTGTCTGTTCTCCTCCCCCAATTCCCCAATAAAGTCTTTAAAAAAAAAAAAGTACTAAAGAAAAGTCACGGGGGGCTGGCCAAGTGGCTCAGTTGGTTAAGAGCTCACTCAAGAGTGCAAGCTGAGCTCTGAGCAACAGCAGTTCAATGCCCAGCCCGAGCTGAGCTGCTGCTGAGCTGCTGACAGGTGGCAGGATGGCTCAGCTAAAAAAAAAAGAAAAGTCATGGGGGTGTTTTTGTTGCAACTTTTGTCACTCTACTGATGGCCAGCATTGAGTTAGCTGATGGTGATGAGGCACTTCCTCTGTCACCAGACTAATGACAGCTCTTTCAAAGACACACATGAAGTTGAACGAATGGTCTTCTCTGACAGATGAAAGCATTTGGCAAAGATAATTAAAATCACACAGAGGACATATATCCCAAAGAATTGAAAGTTGGGACTCAAACAGATATTTGTACACCCATGTTCATTGCTGCATTATTTACAATGGCCAAAATATGAAAACAACACACATATGTCAATCAGACAGATGAATAGATAAACAAAATGTGGCATATGCATATAATGGAATATTATTCAGCCTTAAAAGGAATGAAATTCTGATACATGCTACAATGTGGTGCAATCTTGAATACATTATGATGAGTGAAATAAGCCAGACACAAAAGGATACATATTATATGATTTCATTTATACGAGCTACTGAGAAGTAAAATTCATAGACAAGAAGTATAATGGTAGTTATCAGAGGCTTGGGGGTTGGGGGGACGGTGGAGAGGGAAGTGGGAAATAGGGAATTATTGTTTCAGTTTGGAAAATGAAAATGGCCTGGAGATGGATGGTGGTTATGGTTGCACAAAAATGTGAATGTACTTAATGCCACTGACCTGTATAGTTAAAATGGTAAAATTTATGTATATTTTACCACCATAGAAAAATAACATGAAAAACATGGGCTGGTGGTTTCCCCACAATTCACATTTACTTTTTGGTTAAGGGCACACACAAAAAAGTCAAAAGTCGTACAAAAATTGTTGAAGGAAATTACACATCAGTGTGGTCCCCATTTTGTGTACCTTCCTCTTTCCACGTAATGGTGAGAAAATCTTCTTTAAACAGCTCTCAAGTATACCCTCCTATTAAGTAATATTTTTTTAATGTGACTTTTGCACTCTAATCTAGGAAAGAAAACATGTTTAATGAGTCAAATGTGTATTTGCGAGAGTTATCAAATAAACTTGGTGACGGTAGAAACTCCTTGGAGTCGTGTTGGGAAACATGGATTTTGCAATTTCTGCACACACATTGAATAACTCATTTTGTGCTAGGTGCCTTACTCACATAGGAGGTATGTGACCTGCTAAGGCACTCTCAGAGAGAGCTTTGATTGAAACAAAGCAAGCAGTCTGATTCCTCTTGGTTCAGGTCAATTCTGTGGCTGATAAGTGTTGAACTTTTGAAAAAGAAACATCCACCTGCTTACCCTGGGAATGGGAGTTTATTGTTTGGGTGGAATAAACACAGATTTGATGGCCAGATGCCCTGAGCACTCAGCAGGCTTGTTGGGTGATTTCTGGTGAGTCATTTTCCCATGTGTGCCTGCATGCAGTGGGGCAGTCAGGGTTTTGGGGATGTACATCAGACCTGCCCAGTCTCCCCATGGCAACTCAAGCTGCATTTCTTTTAATAATTTGGGGAGTAGGCATGGTGAGAACAGGAACACCTCCTTTAGAGGTGTAATTTAAAATAAAAATAATATTAAATTGTAAAATAAGAAACCCCAGCAAGATTCTGTATTTTGCCCTGATGATTCAGAACTGTTTTGAAATATCAAATTGCAACTTTCATAATATCTTTTTTTTTTTTTTTTTGAGGGCAGTGTCACTGGCCCTCATATGTGGGACCAAACCGGGGCCGCTGGCTTCCAAGGCCAGCGCTTAACCGCCGTGCCACTCGGCCGGCCCTCATAATATCTTCTTCTTTCCTTTCTCCCTTCCTCTTTCCTTCCCTCCCTCCACTTCTTCCTTTTTTCTTCTTTCTTTACTTCATTTTCTTTTGTTTTGTTTTGCCATGCATGTACTTCAAGTCTGCCTTTTGTGTCCTCCAATGCTGCCAACACAAAATGCCAAATAAAACTCTGTTTGCCCTATTTTGCTGTCATGTCTTTAAGTTGGGAAAATAGGTGGCTATGAGAATATATAATGGGAGGTGTAAAGGGAGGTATAAGGGGTTGGCAAATAAATCATTGGTAAGAGTTACTAGAAAATAGAAAAGACAGGGAGGGTGTGGAAGTAGTACTCACTCTTTCTCCTGAGACGGCTGGGCAGCCTAGGGGGAGACTGGGCGTTGGGGTTCTACTTGGAAGATACAGCCTCTGAACAGCCAGCTGAGCTGACGAGGCCAGGAGGCTAGAGCAAGGGAGCGCCCTCCCCAAGGCTATGGTTGTCAGACCCAGAAGGGAGAGGAAGAAGGTCCTCTAGTTTCTTTGTAGGGTTTCCTTAGGACTCAGATTGACCTGATAGGAAGAGGGACAGATACAATGTTCCTCAGTAAGGATTACAGTTTAGACTGGCTCTTTGCCAATAATCCAGAATGGAGGTTGGCGTTGGGTGATGGAAAACTCTTCTAGTGGCATTTGAAATGTTGCTCAATGTCTGCAATAGTAATAATAATTACAGCTAATAGGCCAATTGAGTGCTTTTTCTGCATCACCTCGTTTTAACCCTATGATGCACTGTGTCATAGCATCTCCATTTTACATATTGAAACTAAAATAAGTGATGCCTGAGGACAGGGTGATGAGGGCGTAGACTCTCCCTTATATGTCTCCTTATTGCCTCTCTTATTCTTTTCAACACTATTGATTCTTATATTCTGCTAAGAAATAACTCCATTCACTGTGAACGTCAGGAAAGAAAGTGAAGTCTGATTTCAGAACTATCTCTGGGAATTTGCTGCAGGGAGAATATGAGAAAGGGAAGCCAGCTTTTTTGAGACAAACTTATTGCCAGCTAACGTCCTTCCCACAGCCTGCTTCTACAGCATAAAACATGCATGTTTTAATTTTATTAGCATGTGGGGCTTACAGTAAAAAGTAAACAATTTTGGGCCAGCCGAGTGGCGCGGTGGTTAAGCGCTGGCTTGGGAAACCAGCAGCCCTGGTTTGGGTCCCACATATGAGGACTAGTGACACTGCCCTCAAAACAAACAAACAAACAAACAAAAAAGTAAACAATTTTGAGATGTGGCTTTTTTTTGAGGTGGCATGGAGATATATATGTTGGTTTTTTAAAATGGTATTTTAGTTTGGGCAATGATAGAAGTTGGACAATTTTGGATTCTGAATAAAAGGGGAAGCCAACATTACAGTGTTAACTGAGGATACGAAGCTACTTGTGAGGGAGACAACGGCAGATGGTAGCCACCAGCTGGAGGGACACCAGCTTAGAGTCTCAGGGGGAACTGAACTCCCCTACTGAAAGCCCTCTCTGGCTGTGCCGGTTATTCTCTGCCGCCTTCCCTTATTCTCTGCTCTGTGCCCTGGGAGCCTGGCTCTTGAGGACTGCCCTTCTGTCTTCTGGTTGGGTTTGGGCACTGAGAGGTACCAGCAGGAATGTGGTGGCAGGAAGAAAGAGGCTGGGGGGTATTTCGTTTCTGTTCTCTTGGTGATGTGTTTCCAGAAGTTGCTATTTTTCTCTTTGATGACAGCTCCACCAGGCAGCCTCTCTTCGATGGTTCTTGTGCAAAATGGGCTCAGCTATTATTTTTTCCCCTACATGTCACGTCAGCCCCAGAGGTGGTAATGGCTACAGCTGTTGCTTAGTCCAAAGGTTTCTCTCCATCCCTGGGTGTTCATCTCACTCTGGCCACACCTCCCTAAGGAGTCCCGTCATCACATCTCTCCTTTTGCTTCACCTGTGGTTGACATCTGTTTCATGCTAGGACCTTGGCTAATACATCGCAAACAGCAATGCTTCTCAAATGGAATGTTTAAACAAGTCATCTGGGGGTCTGCTTCAAATGCAGATCCTGATTTAGTAGGTGTGGAGTGGGGCCCAAGATTTGGCATCTCTAACAAGCTCCCAGATGATGCTGAGGCTACTGGTGCAAGGACAATGCTCTGAGTATAAGGCACCAATAGCACTTTATTCACTAACCGTATGATTATAGTGGTTGGCAACTATAGCCCAAGAAATTAAAAAATTGAGTCTTATAAAGCATCGTAAACAAAAATGTAGGCCTCCACCCATTCTGAAAGTCAGAAATGGTTTGATATAAAAACAAAACAAAGGATTTTCTGCTTTTCAAGTTTGGCTCCCTATGTGCTTGTATGTGTGTTATAGACATAGGCAATTGAGGCATCCCAGGCCCACTAATGGCTGAATGGTTGTGGGTCATTTGAGAAAATATGAACTTGGACTCAAGGACAGGAAGAGTGGCCTGGAGATATAGAATAAGAGCTTGTTTTTTTTTCTTAGACTAGAATCTGGCAAACTATGGCCTGCAGACCAAATCTACCTGTGCTACCTGTAGTTGTAAGTAATGCTGAATTGGAACACAGCCATGCTTATTTGCTTACATATTATCTATGGCTACCTTTGCCCGACTTGTACAATGGCATTGAGAGTTGTCATGACAGAGACCCTATGGCCACAAAGCCAAAAGTGCTTACTATCTGACTGTGTATAGTAAAAGTTGGATGATTCCTGCCTTAGACTATTGTGCAGAGTTTCTCAAGGATTAAGATCCTTGAGAAAAAGGAATTTTAGGAATCATCTTGTCTCATTTTACAGATGAGGAAATGGAAACCCATTTTCTCTCAGCAAGCATAAATCTATATTCTTAAAAAGACATATGGAAAAACCTGGAGGGAATTTGGAGAAGAAAATCAACAATTATTATTAGATGTTCTTTAAGGAAAGCCAACCTCTAATAATAGAGGTTGGGAAGTTCAAGTTGTGACAATTATCTCTAGGTTATTAGAAAATAAGCTGAACTGTTACTCTCTACAGTTGGGTGTTCCCAACCCTAAATGGGTCAGATGTTAGGATTAGGTTTCCAAGGGAGGTCAGAGCCTGGTGATCTTTCAACTGGGACAGCTGCTTTAAATGACTTAGGCTGAGAATGAGCTTTCTGAAGCAGCATCTGAACTTGTCATTCATTTATTCATTACCAAATGCGGGGGAAGGCAGGGACCCAAGGCAGAGATAGGGCAATTAGACATTCTATCTTTGGAGTATGCATGTTTCCTCTCTCTCTCTCTCTCTCTCTCTCTCTCTCTCTCTCTCTCTCTCTCTCTCAATGGAGTAATCTATTCTCCACACCCTTGGTGACACTGAAAATCAGCTGTCAAACATTGGTGTAAGCATTTGTCAACTGGGATGAAGGACCCCTTTGAGCTTACTGATTCCAGGAGCAGAGTGATGGAGCTATCATCAGCTTAGGTAGGCCCTTTAAAAATAAATTCAGTTATTTGGAGCACTTGTAGGCTCAAGCATCACTAATAGCCTTTTGATTTGGAAACAGAAGAAACATGCAAAATTTGGATTTGTCACAGTACATGTCATGGCCTAATACAGTCATTGCTAATGAAAGTCAGCTATAAGCACCAGCTGAGTGGCTCAGTTGTTTAAGAGCTCGCTCAAAAGTGCGAGCTGAGATCTGAGCAACAGCAGTTCGATGCCCAGCCTGAGCTGAGCTGCCGCTGAGCTGCCAACAGGTAGGAGGACGGCTCAGCTAAAAAAAAAAAAAATCAGCTACAAAATTTTGGGGTACTTATTTTGGGGTGAAACTTGCTTTGGGATACTCTAAGCTTTTGGCAGACCTACCTCTCGCTAGACTATACAGGGAATGCACAGCTATCCTACTTTAAGTCTGAGCTCTGAAGAGGTAAGAACTATGTTATTATTTCTATATTTCCAGCCCTTAGCACATCCTTGCACATTGTAGATATGGGATAAATGTTAATTTCTTTCGGGGAGTGAGGAGAGTAGCAGGTCTGCATTATGTTGTAGAGTTTAACCTTTATGGTGAGCTACCTATTAAGGGGTATTACAGTGAGGACTGGCTCTGAGATAATGTGATTCCCAGTCCAAGGCACTCCAGCCCTTCCCTCTGCATATCAAGGTCATCCTAGTTGAGATTTGCTAGCAGGTAGGAATTGCTTAAGCAGCACGTTTCTGTCAGTTCACACTGCTATCTTGACAATAAGGCTGGTTTTTGTATTGAGCCTTTCATCTTTGAAGTTTAATGTTCTAACTCTAATCTTTACGACTTCCCTATGAAGTAGAAACGAGTTGTTTTAATTTCAGTTTTATAGGTAGAGGACAAGAATCTGATGGAGATACAGATTTACGGACCTGTTCAGAAAACCTGAATGAGTCAAGGCCAAGGTGAGAATGGAGCTGGACATTTGTAGCCCAGTTTTGAAGTATCCTTTAATTCCCTTTTTCTCAGTGAAAGGTTGGCCTTTTTTTCTCCTTAGGACAGAGATGTTTGCAATGCTTCTTTGCTAGCTTGTTCCAAATATGTTTAGAGTCACAGAGATGGAAATCAAAATAATTGCAAAGTCTGTATTTTCTGAAGTCTTTTCTAAAGTTCTTAAAGATCTTGGGTCCAACTGCTGGGTTTAATTTGAAGGTTAGAATATAGTCATCATTCCTACTTTCTGTGCTCAGCCTGGCTATTCTTCCTAGCTTCCCAGCTGATCTTCTTTCCTGACAGTAACTATTAAAATGTATTTGTTACAACTCACAGGCTTATGCCCTGGTGATTACCAGCCAAAACCAAGGCTTTAGGCAGATTACCTTCTCTCTGATCATAACATAGAAGCTCACGATCGACTCTGCGTCTATAGTGGAAAACTCAAGACTTTATAATTAAAATGTGATGATTACTGTATTTGGAGGACAATGTGGAGTTGCAATACAATTTAAAGACTGGTTTCTGTAAGTAATGAGACCTCAGGCAGTCCTACAGAGTGGATGGAATAATATTATATGTTAAGTGAGCAAATAATACCAGCTTCCTTGACATGTCTCATTAGCATTTATCAAGTAGTTAACAGTCCCCAATCCCTTGACAGTTAATCCATAGAACATCCTTTGTGGTTAATCAAATATTCTGACCTGAGCTTTGCAGAAGAGGTACACCAAGACATGACTGGAAGCCATGATTGTCCTGGGCTTTCAGTAAAAGTCTGTTCCCTCAGAGAGAGAGCTCTCATTGTGCTGCTCCTTAGATTTTGCTCTCTTTTGCAGTTACAAATTGAAACAGAGGCTGGAAGAAAATTTATTTTAACTTTAACAAGTTTACGTTTAATGCAAAATAAAAATGCAGTTTTTGACATCTGAATTGATCCTTGCCTGCTGCCAGCCTCATTTGTGGAGACACTGGGTGATTGGAGAACAGCAGCTCCTCTGCCCCTTCCGCTCATGGATTCTTAGGATTCCTTTACCGTTTAAGTGCATCTGCTTGAGTGCATCTTGTTAAATGGCCTAAAGTAACAGTAAAATCTTGAAAATATAGGACACTGCTTTCAAAGCCAGAAAACCTTGTGCCACAGACATGTTTTTCTTCTTTGGTAGGCAGTATGCTGTGTTGTGGAGGTGAAGTGTGATAAAACTGATTTTTAGATGGAGTCAATTATTTTATGCTTTGCTAACTCATTGAATGATATTCCTTCCCCTTAAGAAAACTTTCTATTCAAAGCATTTTTAAACTGATAATTGAGAAAGACTGACACAAGTTTGTAGAAAGCAAGGCATGTATTGAAACAAGATATATTAAATGTATTACGGTTTTACATGAGTAACAACAGATTGGAAAAAGATGAAAATTTAAGGCACTTTCTTGTCTTACATGTATTTCTACCTGAAGATTCTTTAAAACACTATGCTTTTTAAAATGTTACCAAGATAGTCTTATGTGATATAAAATGATCATGGAGACAGAATTCTGTAAAAAGATGCTAACCTTCAGAAATGAAAGATTTCTTAAATTATTTATTTTCTGCTGAGCCAGTTGCTTTTAAAGTTTTATTTTTTCAATATCAAGAAAAATATGTTAACATTAATAATTCCGACCATACAATGAATGTAATAATACAAGATAATCCTCAAGTGTCAGCCATTGTTCTAAGAACTTTACATTTGCTACAGTTAATCTTTATAATACACCTGTGAAGAAGGTAGTGTTGTTATTGCCCTCATTTTGCAGATGAGGAAACTGAGGCTTAGACTAAAAAAACATTGACAAGTTTATACAACTTGTAAGTACAGAAGTCAGAATTTGAACTTGGGTAACCGAGCTCCAGGGTGTTAATCACTGGTCATACCAATGTCCTAAGCAACCCCCAAGAAGGAGGCATTTGGTCCAGGGGTGAGGTGGGGAGCACCAAAGACAAGTTACACAGTAATAGGAAGTTTTAAGGAAGAAATTCCCAGAAAATCAAGTGGAATTGTTTTTGAGTGTAAAGCATTTACAATAAGAATCATGACTTACAGTCAGAGATAATGCTTTGATTTATGTTTATTATAAGGTGTAAAATTGGTTTTTGATTCTGTCATTAAAGCTGGGTTTGACAAGGGGAAAGGGAAGAATGAGGAACAGTGGGCATTGGGAGAATGATGAGGCAGTGCAGGCATGGTTTCTGATCACTTAAAAATCTTTCCTAAACTTGGGCCTGATGTTCTGTTTTAATACACATTAAATCCATCTAAGTCAGAGCGTCTACCTTTAACGTACATGCACTATATGCCCATGTGCAATATTTGTGTTGATGTTGATTTCAAATTCTTGCATACTATACATCTCTAGGGTAATAATGATTATAGCATTTGAAATGAGTTGTAATCATTTATTAAGAGCTTATTTTAATCATCCTTTAAAAAAAATGAAGGGATTGATTTTTCAAAGGGAAAAACTACCTTGGATAGAAGCTGGGTAGAATTTGAAACGGAGCCCAGTTGAGTCTCGCTGTTTAAGTCTTATCTATCAGAGCCAGGGATAAAAGGCAGAACGACCAGTCTCCTTCCTGTTTGTTTATTTCTTGGCTTTCTTTTCCTCTCTGTAGCTTTGCCCCCAGAACGCCTCAACTGTATTTATTTTCCATCTGCTTCCTGCTCTCTAGACAGTCCGAGACAGCCAACTCAGCAGCCAGCAGTCACAGAGAGAGAAATAAATATTGCAGTGTACATAAAGCCCATGGTAGCAGGCAGGGACGACGAGCAGAAATCATGACTCTGGCATCACAGAGGGATTCAGTTTTAGGTGGCATTAAGAACAGTGTTCTTTGGCATTAGGCAGGGCTGGATATTTAGGATGAGTGTGTTTTTGATCAGGTCTATTGCTTTACTCGCTTCCTCAGATACTTATTAGAATCTTTTACAGTAGACAATATTATCTGAAAAAATCTCTGAAGGTCTTTTTTGTTTGTTTGTTTGGTCAATCAGTGCTTACAGATTTTTGGATAGCATAGCCTAGTAAAGAAAAAACAATAACAAAAGTAAATAAGTGTGTGTGTGTGTGTGTGTGTGTGTGTGTGTGTGTGTGTGTGTGAAGGGGGAGGGCAGATCATTTTAGAATTTCCAATTTTTGCTTTTGCCAAGTAAGGACATTTAAAAACAGATTATCATCTCTCATTATTGTTTCATGTATGAGGGACAACTTACCCCTAAAGAACAGGAAGCAGGACCATCCTTCCTAAGAAACATGATCAACACATATGTGTTTAGAAAGATAGTTTTGAAATGTTTGTATGTAAACTGATAAAGTAAAATTTTAGGTACTTGTTTTCTTGTTGCAAGTTTGTTGACTCGAAGATTTATATTCTACAATATGAAATGGAGCCCCAATGTCCAGCTTCTAGCAACTGCATTTAAAAATCATGTTTAGTGCCCAAAATCCAGTCTTCCTTAACTATTTCTATGCAGAAAACATCATTCCTGGTGTTATTTCATTGAATTTGGAATATCCTGGGCAGGGTGGACTTGTAGGTGCCTGAGCCTATGACATCCATTGGAACTACATTCGCATTGGTAAGACTTATACTCCACCTTTGTTAAGGGGTGGTGGTGGTGGTTGTTGAGTACAGGAAGGACAGAGAAAGAAGATTCGTGGTAGAAATCAGCCTTGCTTTGATTGATCCGAGCAATAAATACTGCCCCTCCCTTGAAAACCCCACTCCGCAAAGTTACAGTCCTTTAGTTAGCAGGATCTGTTCTCCTATGAAGACAATCGTGGAGTCAGGGAGACATCCGTTGTTATTTGAACATGCCTTGCAAGAGCTGCCCAATCCCACGCATGCTGGTAAATACAGTTTTCTTTATATTATTTCATTTTCAGTGATTGTAAGAGTTCCTTTGGTATCATAGGAATAGCTCCCCCCATGAGTTGCATCTCCTGGCCTCTCTCTGGGTTGTAGGAGAGCAGACAGTGGCAGAGCAGGGGTCTGGACAGTGCCAGTTATGTGAAGGGATGCAGGGAATGCTCTACAAGAGGCGAGGTCACATAGTGAGGTCTTTAACACAGCAGACAAGACCTTATCTGTGAGAAATTGATCTGACGTGGAGGTCGCAGTTTCCATCTGCCACAGCTCTGGGCCAGGATTTTGGAATCACTGACATAAATGTTATGAGTTGAGTTGTGCCCCCCAAATATCATATGTTGTAGTCCTAGCCACTAGGACCTTAGAATGTGACGTTATTTGAAAATAGAGTCATTGTAAATGTGATTAGTTAAGATGAGGTCGTGTTTTGACCTTGTTTTCTGGGCGATCTGTGGCCATGCTGTCTTCATTCTCCATTCTCTAGGTGCTCTGCGGGCACAGCTATAAAATATCTAGGACAGAGGGATACTCTGGGAATTAGCATGAGAAACAAACACATTTCTACTTTCCACTTTAACTCCCCTAACCCACACAGCTGTGCCAAAGGGCACTTTTGATTAGACTAAGGGTTACCCAGGCCAAATGTAGAATGCTGGAAATGGACTTTGAGATCCCTTGGTAGTAGATCCTGGGAGAATATTCTAGGTGTGGCACGATGAACTGGAGTAAAGTTCTCATGAGTCTAACAACAGAGATTTGAATGAATAGAAAGAAAAAGCCACACCCAGAGTTGCACCTTCCTCCTAGGAGAGGGTTTCCTAGGGATGCACTAGCTAGACTTAACCCAGATGCAGAGCTTATAAACTTCAAAGAGTTGGGCAAACATTTGTTTATTTCCTGAACATGCTTGCGAGAGGTATCCTCGTTACCCTTGTTTTCCAGAAGGGCACCTCAGGCAGAAAGGTGGATGTTTTATAACCACAGTGTGGGATGCTGCCAGAATCAGGTTTCCTAAGCAGGTTTTCTTTCATTCTTCGGGCTTTCAGGTGTTCTTCTCCGTGCTGTGGAAGACACAGCAAATACAGAGCAATGAGGGGTCCTGAGGGCAAGAGGAGGATGGAGTAAGAGAGTGGATTATCGGACCAAGATGCAGGCTTCTCAAATGTTCAAGGGTTACCAACAACACCCCTCTGTCTGTCTCTGAGGTTAGCATCTTTAATTATTAAACACAGAAGCTTCATCAACATTTGGGCTCCTTGGAGACAACCAGCAATTATCTCAAATTCTGTTCCCACTGTCACCCCTCCCCAACTTCAAAGGCAACTCATTACCAGGCCCCTGAATTCTTCAAATTACTTTCCCATCATCTCAAATGGTGTATATAAGTAGTTCATAATGAGGGTCTAATCTCACCCTGTAGATTACTACAGAAGTTTCACAGAAGATGGACTGTGATAAAATTATTCCAAGTCAGAGTGATTATCTTTGAGTTATTCTTCTCAGGAAAATTTTATTCACTGGTTGGCTAAAAACTTAAAAGATCTTTTATGTACATATATTTGCAAATATAATGTACACAAGCTTCTTCCTGACTTTTATTTGCAAATTAACATCCAAATGAGACCTCATAATGAACTAGTTTATGCCTTGCGGATGAATAGCTAAGAGACAGGTACTAAACAAAAATAAATTTGATGGGCATATCTCTGAGGTTGCCAGGAAAATCTAGGTACCTTTGTTTTCTAGAAGATCTTATTGCATATAAGAGAGATCAAGATGGGCCTGAGACTGCAAGAACTGTATTAAGAGTCAGACAGCCTAGTTCATTAATTTGAACAGTGTTCCTATTTTGGTTTACCCTTGACATCAACCAAAGAAAATAAAGAAGTAAACAGAGAAGAGACATGTACAAACGGGTACACAATTGTCAGGTATCCTATGTTCTTTTAACCAGGATGCTTTTCCATGATTATTTACATTATTCTTTCTTAAAAACTTAAACAGAAAACTAGAGGGTTAATATAAGATTTTTCTAGAAGTCATTTTTTTTTTATTTTTAATTTTATTGGGGAGCGGCCATGGTCATTGGTTACACATGGCTTTCATGCTACAATGGCATAGTTGACTCTTTTAAGGAGGGAACAGCTCACAGTGGCCCAGCAACCTTGGTGTTATCAGCACCATGCTCTAAATGAGCTAATCGGTCACCCTCCTGGAAGTCATCTTTATATTGATCAAAAACCTAGTGCATCAGACTGTCCCTGCTCTCTTGAAGTCTTATTCTTCTCCACTTCTTGTTTCAGTTCCTCAGTGGTCTGCATTTTCAGACAGGCTCCCCCCCTGTAGCCATGGGGTATCCTCTGGAAGCTGCTCATTGTGTCCTTCCAGGTTATAAAGGTTGGGGGAGCAGTTGGAGGGAAGAGGCGTGGAAGGAGAGAGCAAGGGTCTGCCTTTAAGAATTTCAAGGTCTTGGGCCCGGCCGAGTGGCGTGGTGGTTAAGGGCTGGCATGGGAAATAGTTACTGAGTAGCATTTACAATACAAAGTGATAGTGATCATGGTGATTCGCAGAGGTTGCAATGGCAGCATGGAGAAGAGGAATCCAATACAACCTGGGGGTGGGGGGCGGGGATGACAAGAAATTTAAACTGTCTCCATCAGGCAGACAAATTTAATGCTTGATAGCATGATACCCACTATATGTGTGAAAAAGATGGAGAGATGGATCAATGGGTAGATAGTATCCATAGCTCAGGTTTTTGTAGATCCCATCCTCAGGGGTCCTTCTTGGATCCTGAGCAGATTCCTTTTTGCTAATAATGAATCTCTTACATTCTACTTAAAAAAAAAAAAAATTGAGATATAATTGACTTATGCCATGTTAGTTTCAGGTTTACAGCACAGTGATTCAGTATTTGTTTATATTGCAAAATGACCACAATAAATCTAGTTAACATTCATCACCATGCATATACAAAATATTTTTCTTGTGATGAGAACTTTCAAGAAAGATTCACTCTCCTAGCAACTTTCAAATATACAACACAGTATAACTACACAGGATTAACTATAGTTACCATGCTCTACATTACATCCCCATGACGTACTTAATTTATAAGTGGAAGTTTGTACGTTTTGTCTCATGTTCCACTTCTCATTCTAATTCTTTATTAAGGCCAGAAAAGTCATTTGGGGTTGGGGGCAGGGGACCATAAGCCAATAGAAATTGTATCTTACACAACTGTGGAAGAATTAGGATTGAAAAAAAGTTTAAAAAGATGCTTTGCTACCCATAATATCCTTGTGCATTTCTGAATATATCTTATTACCTGTTTAGGAGCAGGCAACATAATCAAAATGGAAACCTTGCCACATGAGCACATTAATTTTTAACTCTGCAGGACCTACGATCTTAGCCTGTTACCCTTTCTCCCACCAACAGCCAGTCCATGCCATTCCTTTGTTCTGTTCCTCTTTGCAAAATGAGTCTTGGTCTTATCTGTTCCTGATGTTCTCTGAAGACAAATGGCCAATACTTTGTCATTTATTAGTTTTGAAACAGATGATAATAAAAATGGCAAATGTGGGAAAATTATAAGTGTTCAAAAATGTAAAGTTATTTGAATAATAACCCCAAATATCCTATTTTCTCAAACAGTTTTCCTAAGAGCTCTAGTAATATTCCCTTTTCTCCCTCAAATAATTCTAGGGGTCCCTAGGGAGGAAATTGACCCCTCACTCTGTTCTCCTGGGCCCTGGAGGCTCTCATGCTGACCTCCCCTCAGGCACAACTATGCCTCTTAGGGTGTGGAGCTGGGTGTTGATCTATGGTAGAATGGCGGAGAAGGCTAACCTCCCTTTTATGGACACTGTGCTAAATGTGAGGCATGGGCCCCTCTGAGCTAAAGCATTTATTGAAACAGCCTTTTTAGAGCTTGGTCATAATCTTCTCTCTCCTGAGGACCAACTTGTAGCCCATGGGACTGGCCCCGGCTGGAGTGACCGTGCTACTTACTGTATGCCAGCTCCTCCCACTGCCTTGCTGAATACTAAGCTTTGTCACTTTCTTCAGTCCTATTCCTGGCTCCTTCCTTTCTTAGAATGAGCTGCCTGTTGGAGCTTCTCAGTCCGGAGAGTGAGGTGCCCAGATTGTGTACCTTCCAGCAGTGGGTACAGCATGGGCTTATTCCAGGAGGCTGCCCAGCCCTCAGGCAACAGACTTCTCTCAGGCCAGAGCCCCCAGCACAGATGCAGAAAGCTCTGAGCTCCAGCAGTGGACAGCAGAAAGCCAGGCTGAAGCTGAAATCCCTCCGCACAGGCATGCTCCCTAGCTCCTGGCTCTGCAATAGCAATTGGAAAACTTGCCTGTGGGGTCTCTATCCTCCATTTTACTTCTGAACATAGGGTTCATCAACCTCTGCCCAGGAGACAGGTGTGAGGACCCTCTCCATGGCCTACAGAGGCAGTGTGTGTCTCCAATGTCAGGGACCCCCTGAATGGCTGATGCCCATGGCCTTTGGTCTCTGCCTCATCACAGGCATAACCCCTTCTGGGCATTATCTGACAAACCTCACTAGCATAATTTACTGATTTCTGCTTATTTTCCTACCAATTCAGAACTTAGTGGGATCTGAGTTGATAAGGTTTTTACTGATTTCAATTTTCATATCAAGATGGTGTGTGGCAAATTCTGTGTAATTACTAGTTAGGATGGAGCAGATCTCAACTTTTGAATACAAAAGTATAATCCAGGCTATTAATATCTTTTAAAAAAATTTAGAAAAATTTTCTCCTATGTAGAAAAAACAGCTTCAGATGTTGTGAAATGTGTTGGACATAGATAAGGGCCAAGTTTGAGATAAGTAAAACATTGACTCTAACCCATTAAGGATGCATTTGATTTAGAACCAAAGTTATCTTTCCATTGTCGATGGAATTCATTGCATTAGCTTTCACTTTCCCAGTTTCTCTTCTATTTGTTACCCCCCTCCACCTCTTTTTGCTGTTTTTCTTCACAACTCACCTACCATCTTTCATAAGCCCATCCCCATTTTGGTTTCACCTTTCCTCAGAGCCCTCAGAGATTCAACAAGGTATTCTATACAGTGCTTGGTGGCATGGAGGTTCCATAAAACTGACTATAAATTTAAAGCAACATTTGCATTCTACCTGAAGCAAGTTGATTTATGAGTCAGTGTTTGGTAAGTACTCAGATATCCTCATATCAGAAGCAAGATCGAAGTGCATGACATTATTGCTTCACTTTATTTGTCTTTTGTAAAGCACCTGGTACCATGACAATATTCACTAAGTAAATAACAAGTGGAATGAAATACACTTCCTTCTCCATTTTCATAATGCACTATTCATGCTTTTTTTTTTTTTTCTGGAACAAAGAATCATTGTAGTAAGTTGCTCTGCCAATATTAGGCTGATATCTTATTGCAAGCAAAATAAAGAGATAAAATGGTATGCCATTGGCAAACTGATAGTTTCTTTTAAAAATAAAGGAAAGCAAGGTAATAACATAAAATATGAAAATCCAGGAAGTGGCTCAATAGAATTAATGCAAATATGAGTATAAGTCCCTTGATTTCCTAATACTTCCCCCTGTTACAAAATAATATCCACATGTTCTGAGCAAAATACAAATTACAGTTTTTTGATCAATTCTATTTTTTTTTTTTAATAACCTGTTGTTTTTCTCTGGATCATCTTGTCTGTAAGAAAGGCTGACAGAGATGTTTAACAGAGCAGAATCATTGCCAGCCATTTCTAGTGGGAATTGAGCTACCAAATATTTTCCTCAAATTATAGAAAATTGCCATTTGTAGAGTCTACATTATATTTAGCTTCTCAAGTTAGGATTAACCATCTGTAACTTATTGTTAGGATATCCGGAGAGTTTGCAAAACTCTATAATATGAATATTGTCTCCCTCTTTAGTTCTCATGGTATTTCCAAAGCAAGCTATTTTGGTCCCATTTGTAAAGATTTGCTGATGGCCAATAGAACAATATATAATTTTAGAGTGAAAACATTGAGATCTTATGCAACGTAATGTTGACAGGTTTTCACCCAAATTTGCTACCAGTCGACCAAGGACCCAGATAATGGTTACCCTTCAGGCTACTCACATAACCCGACTGGAATCCAGTGGAACAAACAGAAAGAGCAACTTCTTCTCTCTCTCCATTGACTTTGGCTGAAGACCACGATACTGTGACAATACAAGCCTTGGCAGAATTTAGGAATGGCCATGATTCCCAACCCCCTAGGTTTCCCCAGTAACATTCAAATATCGTTTAGTGACTTATTCTTAAAATGCAAAAGAATGGACATAGTGATGTTTTAATGACTAAATATAGCTGATGGGCTTAGGGTTTTCAAAAGATCAAGGGAATGTAATAGAGCTTGAATCTTGTGTTGATAATCTTTTCAAGTTAGCTTCAGTTCTGTTTCTTAAAATAAGATCAAAGAAGTCTTCCTAGAAAAGGCAACACTAAAGATGAGCCTTGAATGATGAAAAAGAGTATATTGGAATCAAATTCATGAGAAGGTATTCTGGCTAAGGGAATAGTGTGGGTAAAGCAAAGACGTGGGAAAAGACGCAGTGCAGTTGGAAGCTGGTCAGGGTTCCCCAGTGGTCTGAGGGGTACAGATGAGGCTAAAACAGTTTTTGCAAAATTCTATTCTCCCAAATGATTGGCACTGAAGTTATTCCTCCCAGAAACCCTTCTCTGACCTCTAACACTGGATTAAATATGCTTTCTCTGTGCTTTCAGAGCCCTCTGGCCTTAGCCCAATGTAGTTCTTCATGCAATATACATATTTACTTGTTCTTATTTGACTTCCTCTGTCTCTCTCTTTAAGCTCCTTACAGAAGGGACTTTGTCTTGCCCACTTTTATCCTGTTGATGCCCTGGACAGTGCTTGGTAGACAATCAATATTTCTTGAACTAAATGAATAATGCAAGCATTTCCTGAAATAATGCTTTACAAATGTTTTAAATTTTTGCGAAGGCCTTGGTCTAGGCTGGATAATTGTTCCAAAGGTGTAAAGTAACATATTGATAATAAATGTGGATATATTTTAGAATTAAACTACTAAAAATAAAGCTAATTATAGATCATTATACAGAACACAGAATTCAATACCAAATGAGTACCTTTTGGATCTGCTCAAAGGATTTATCTATAAAATTGCTAAAAAGTCCCTCTTTATAAAGGGGTTTCACTTATAAGATGACTGGCCAGTATAAGGGCCCATTTGATTAGCAGTAAAAGAGAGGGCAGAGCCCTTACAATCTGCCAGGCAAAGATTATGTTAGAGAGAACCTGGCACTTGGAGACAACAGAACATGGAACCTAGCTCCAGAAATTGCTATGTGAACCCGGCAAGCTACTCAAAGTCTCTGATCTTCAATTTCATATCAGACACTCAGAACCATAATACCAATTCTGCTTACTTCACAGAGTTGTAAAGATAAGATAATGTAGAAATGGGATAATAAAACTACAAAGAATTCTCCTTCTTATTCTTATCATAATGGTGTTGAAGAACTAAGTTGAGTTGACCTCCTGAATTCTCGGATCTCTTTTGTTTACCAGCTGAAAAACAGATACCAGACCTTAGGACTTTTGATTTGACATTCAATACATTGATTGTACCCTGTCGCCTCTTTCTAATCTGACAAGGAAAAGAATACACATCACTTGTAGAGGAATGTTGGGTTGTAAAAGTTTGTCCTTGGCAGGATACTTTATATCCACTGGTATTTAACACCAAATCCTAGAGCGAGAGTCAGCTTCCAGGTAGTTTTCATGTTTAGCTTATTGATAGCTGAGTGAAAATATCTAATGACAGGTCCTGGCCATAGGGAGGTGGAGTGCTGGCAGGACAGATGAGCACTGTTCTCCAGCACAGCTCTCCCACTCTCTGTTGTTTTCCAGGCTGTCAGGGGTTGGCTTTTGCCCACATGTTGAAAGGCCAGTATTTCTTCCAGGCTGTTCAGTCTAGGTTGGAGGGGAGATTGGCGTGTTTACCACTCCTTCTACCACTCCTTCAGCTACCCTGCCCATTCTGACAACCTGAGAGAGGTTTGTTACTCCCTGGTGGCCCTTTGTCTTGGTTTATGACAGGTTTATTATCTTTGATCTACCAAATCCAGAGAGTAGAGGATAGGTGTTTGGTTTCATATGCCAGGTACCACTGACTTTAATTATCTTCTTGAAATTAGTCCAGCACTCAGGGATGAGGGATTGAAGTGTCAAATCCCCCCATAGTTTGGGCAATCAATAAAACCACAATATGCACATATAACTTAGCTATTCAGTATCTGTTAAGAAAAGGCCATATTTTGCTGAGCTGTGCTTTTCTGACATGCTCCATTTACAATTATTATTATTATTATTATTATTATTATTATTATTTTTGTAGATTTATAATTCTGACAGGGAAATAGCTGTAGAATGTAAGATGGATAGCCAGTCAGGGATGGAGCACATGCCATATAATTTCTCCATATATCTGCTGAATCTGGTGTTATGTGAACCACCTTCTTTGCTAGGTGATGTAGTAAGTGGACAGGAAGACTGGATGAACAATGTAGGGTGAAGTCAGTCATATCACATTTAATAGCATTGACAGTCAAACATTTTTTCTCAATTTCAAATTTTTCTCCCTAAAATTCTGTCTTATTAATTCGGTCCTATCTAGTGCATCATTCTGTTTGCATAATAGTTCAGTCAATTGTGGAATTAGAGCTTGATAGAAAAACACAAAGCCATCCATCCATCCATGCATGCAACCATCCATCCATGCATCCATCCATCCATGCATCCATCCATCCATGCATCCATCCATCCATCCATCCATCCATCCATCCATCCATCCATCCATCCATCTATCCTTCCAGTGAGCCAGTACTTTTTATGTGGAAGGCACTGTGGTAAGCATTGAAAATACCAAGTTTGGTAAGCTTACAGAATAGAGCAGTGATTTTTTAACCTCCCTTATACTTCTTTGAGAATCTGATGAGAAGTATGAATTTTCTCTCTGAGGGAAAAAACAACAACAACAACATTTAATTGTAAGGGATTCATCAACTGTCCATGGATGCGTATTTAAGAACTTCTATTCTCTTATGAGAGGCACAGAGAAGAACAGTCCAACATGTGCTCTGAGTATTGTTCATTAATGATGATGGATTTTCCCTGTCTTACCAGTTTTTGTGGTGGGTGTGAGAGAGGGCAACAAAATCAATAGGCATGTTGACAAGAGGACTGGATTTAGGATTAGAAGTTTAGGATTTGGTAGTTCCTGGTTCAACCCTTTCTAGTTGTGTTAAATGGGCACATTACTTAACTTTTTCAGTCCCTATGTCTTCATCTGTAAAATTAAAATAGTGATGTCTGCCCCAACAACTTCATGGCCAGGGAAGGGACCTTGTGGTAAGAAGCAGTAGGAGGTAGGCTGTGTGAAAGCAAAGCTCTTCATAAACTGTAAACATAATATATTGTCATCACTATAGTCACAAAAACAGATATTTGAGAAAGTGATAACACTTGTCTCCTAAAAAGGAGATATCCAGTAGCATCCGGGGTTTCCTGTGGTTCATGGAGATAGAAGGGCAATCATGGCTGCCACACAGAGCTGAAATTACAGCCCCCCGCCCCCCAGGGACAGAAACCATGACCTTGATTTTGGAGATTCATCAAGTTAAGGAACCACATTCAAAAATTCTTGAATGTATTGGCAAGGGAGCCAAATTTATAAATTCAGAGAAAATGATGAGTAAAAAAGCTATAAACCAGTGGTTTGATTATTGGACATGTATTTCCTTACTCTAATGTGGGGTTTTAAAAAACCAAGAGACTATAAAAACATTGTCAACATACCCAACCCTACCCAAATCATCCATTCCCTCTTTCTTTATCTCTTACTCTCCAATTGAGAAGCAGCCTGTGGTTTAGTTGGCACCAGGCCTGGAGTGAGGTAGTGGATGTAAGGACGAGAGTACTGGTCTTGGAAACTGAAGTCCAGGGTACAAGTCTTGACTGAGTAGCTGTGGAACAGTGGACTATCTAATCAATGCCTTAGATTCTTCATCAGGAAACAAGACAACAAATACCCAGTATCTCACTGGGTTGTTGTGAAGCTCTAAGAAAAATTTCTTTACAAACGATAAAGAGCCAGCCATATAAAATACTATTATTATTATTATTATTACATGCATAAATATCCATGTTTATCATGAAATGATCAAAATGGAGAAAAAGACACCATATTACATTTTTTTCAAATCAGCTGCGTAATTTTGCTTCCCAGTTCAGCACATCTCAAATGCTTGGCTGTCTAATTATGTTTGTGAAGGATGTGCCTAGAAATTTCTGATCAAAATACATCCAGGAGCTCTGTCCTGGCTGCAGAAAGGAAGGCAGTCTTCCCTGGTGATTTTCACACTTTATATTTAGCAAAAAGAACTTTAGAAGATGTTTGATATTCAAGAAGTTGTCACATACATTCTATCTTCTGTATGAACAAATACCAAACCCTCCTCCCTTCGCACTTCTGCCTATATGCTCTCTCTCATTTCTTTCTTGACCTCCCCCTACTTGCCCTTCCTACTCCCTCTCTCCCCTCCCACCTGTTCACTGAGTATTTGCAGTCTAGACCTGGCAGCTGCCCATGGAGATTGAGTCCCAGTGGACCAATGGTGGCACTGTATCCATAGGAACCTGAAAGGAACCAGGCAAACCCTGCTTTCCAACCTCTGTGTTCGTGTTGTGGCCAGACTGGCTGCTGAAGGAGTTTTGCTCCAGTTATGACACGTAGGAATAGACAGGGCAGAAACTGCCAGCTTTGATCCAGACACTGGGATGTAAAACTATGCCCAGCAGGGGCCATTATGGGCAGTTGTAGCCCACTTCCTATTAACCTGCTCCTGGGACCCTGCCTCTTGCTCCAAGCTGAACACTCCCAGCTCCCAGCCATGCTGGATATGTTAGGTAAATCTAAAAGAAAATCTTTGGCTGGGAGCTCATTGTTTCCTTGAACAATTATCAAACATTTACGAGATACCAGATACAATGCTAAGTATTAGAGGAAAATCCAAACAAAGAATGGTTTGGTTCTTGCTTTTAAGAAGTTGACAGTTAGTGAGAAAAATAAAAATGTAAACAAATAATTATAATATGGGACGAGTGCTATTTCAGGGCCAAGCACTGTGGAGAACCACAGAAGGAAGCGATGAGTTTTGCTGAAGTTTGGGAAGGCCTAAGAGAGGAGGGGATTTTTGACCTGGGCTGTGAAAGACGACGCAGACTTTACCATATGGAGGAGACAAAGATGGCATTCTAGCATAGGAATTCACAAGAAGAGAGGCAGGGCAGCAAGAGGAATTTGAAGGAATTGTGAGTGTCTCATATGGCTGGAGCAAAGTATCTAGTGGGGGTAGGTAGGGACAGATGAAGGGAGAGATGGGCAGGGGCCAGGTTGTAAAGGGGCTTGAGAACACTGCTAATGAGATTGGATGCAAAATGGCGGATATTTAAAACATACTATGTATTTTGAAAATCTCTAAACCTGTAGAAAATCCATTTCAGGTGTTCATGCTGGTGAGTGATACCATTAGATTTGTGTTTTGGATGGGAGCTCTGGGGCAGAGTGGAAAATGAGCTGGTGGGTGGGTGAGGATGGAAAAGCTACAGGAGGCAGGGAGACCTGGTAGACAGTTGTTACAAAGCTGCAGGTAAGAAGTAAAGGATCCCAAATGGGACAGGGCTGGAGGACTGAAGCACAGGTTAGTAGGGTGTTAGACTTGGCAGAGCCCTGGGGACGGGTTGGGTAGAATGGCTCGGGGAGTCAGCCATGATCTATTTAAGTTAATAGATGGGGTGGGAGATAATACTGTGCGTGACTAATATGGGGATCCCAGGAGGAAACTCCCAGGGGTGGGAGAGCATAAGACTCTACTTTCCACCTAAGGTAGAAATTCTCAGCCAGAATTTGAGTCCAAGTGTTCTGAGTTGGGAAGGGCCATCATGGGCTGCCTTCAGCAGGCCCATATCCTGGGACTAACCTTTAAAATATTTGAAAACAGCTATTTAGCTCTCCCTTAGCTTTCTCATTATAGAATAAAACCATCTCAACTCCTTTAATCTTTCATCAAGAGCCTTAGATAACTTGGGTTGATTCTGTTTTCCCACATCCCACTTAAAATGCAAAGCCCCAGGCTAAAGACAACACATGAATCTTCCTCAAGTTATTCATATAATTATATATTTTATGTGTGCCGTGCATACTGTATTATAGATTACTGTAATTCCCACATTTAACACCTTATTTTAAATACCTGCTTTTGCTGGGAAAAAAAAACAAAACCTTAAACATTTTTTACTTCATTATTTTTCTTCTCCCCACTAAAATATGCACTTCCGACAAAGTATTTGCCAGCCCTGTTCTCAGTTATTGGTGCCCACCCCTCAGGAATCTATAGCTGCCCACCCGTCTACTCGTAATCCTTAGTGCAGAATTGCTGTTTGGGTCAAGTTCCGGAGTCTGAGTGCGTTAAGGACAGAGATTGCTCTTTCAAAACATAAAATGAGGAAACAAACACATCCTGTCAGGAGCACCCTGGTGGTCCAGTAAGGTCTTCTAGCCGGGTCCAAAGATGGATTTTGCACTTGAAGAAGGGTTATACTAGTATCTTGGAGAAGTTCTCTGTCAACACAGAGAAAACACAGCCTAGGGAAGCAAGAGGCTGTTGACTCTCGACTTCACAGTTAAAAAGCAGTGACTGAGCAGTACCTCATTTAATCATTTTAGGTCTTCTGAATACCTGTCCTGACAGGTGAATGAAAAGATGGGGAAATTTTAGGAAGCCCTTGGGATGTAGTCACAGGTATTCACCGAGGTGTTTATTGCCCCAGAGAATCCTTAATAATTGCTCCCTGCAGGTTCCAGCTTGGAGAGCCCTCTTTCTGCCAGCCTCACTTCTTCAGGAGGGGTGCTTTTCACTGCCCCAGGAGGAGCCTCCTAGGGCCAGGATCCCTTTGAAGGTGCCTGTGACTTGCCATGCTGCCACTCCTTTGCCGGATCCTCTCACTGCCCTGGGCCTTACTTGCTCAGCAAGCCCAGGCTCCTTTGCCACATCTCCCATTATATTCTGTGGACTCTGGCACCTTTCTCTTCGCTCCCTAGGGTCCTCCAATGCCTTCACTCTCCTTATTCTCCTCTCCTTTGCTCTAGCCAGCCTTTCTTAAGTGGCGTTCTTCATCTAAACCACAGTGCTCAGAAACAGTTTTTAAAATTCTCCCAAGGATGATAAATAACTAGTATCAATCTAAATGTGTAGGAGGAGAGAAAGTCAATGCATCAGATACAATGGATCTTTTAGGCACTAAGGCTCAATTCTGCCAGAGAACTCTGGTTGAGAAAGGCTGTTGGGGCTTGTGGAATATTTTTCCAGCATGGAGGTGGGAAAGCTCTAGTCCTCTGAAATATCCTCCTGTCACCAATGCCATTTCTCCCAAATATGCTGATTATGTTGAGAATCCTCTCTGATCTATCAAGGGTTTAAGATTTTGGAAACTTTTGCCAGAAACAAACTCTCAGTGAGTTCTTCCATGCAAACCACTGTCTTGATGCAGTGTGTTCAGGGTAGCATGTGGAGGAGTTGCATGAATCACAGAAGTCAAAAAGAAGGAAAATATTAAGGGAGTGGATAGAACTGTCATTCTGTCACCTTTAGATGAGAACTGTCCACAGGTATCTCAAGGTCTGGCAAGTGGACAAGGAGTGGGCTTATCCTGTGCTTCAAAAGATGCATATATTAAAGTAAATAAATGCCAGCTGCTGAAACAGACGACTCCCAGGTCCCAGTGACTAAAGAATACAAAGTTATCTCTTGTTCACCTCACAGGCCAGTGAGGATGTAGGTGGGGGTATGATTCTGCTCCATGCAGTCATTCAGGGACCTAGGTCTTGCCCTCCTCTGTGTCTCTAGAGTCCTTTCCATTTGATGAGGAGGGAACCAGGGCCATACGTGAGAAATTTTCATGGACCAGGCCTGAAAGAGATGCAGGACCCCTGGCTCACACTCCATTGGTGCGAACAGTCTTTAGCTATAGCTAATTGCAAGAAGGCTGGAAATGTAGTCCAGCTATATGTCTGAGAACAGGAAGAGGATGTGGGTGTTGGTGGTGAGCAAAGTTTGGATGTTTGGGCCATAAGTTTGGGCTTGAAATGAGATCCTAATCACTTGTGAGAATTAGCGTGGTCTATGACAAGCAACCTCCTGAAGTAATGTTTGTTGTCACTGGAATGTTGGTTGGAGGACAAATTCCTGCCATTTCTACTTTGGAGTTCCATAATTACAGTTCCCGAATAGCACAGCAATCCTGCCCACCCTCTTGCTTCTGTTTTCCCAGCAATGCTAAATGTTTGGTTCACATTATTGAGAAAAGAGAGGATCACATAGTGTTACCTCTTCTGTGGCATGTCTTCTTCAGTTTTATTTTTTATTTTCTGTTATAGCGAGCTGGAGTGTAGATGTTGAGGTGACCTTGGTGGTCAGCAGACAGGGTTTAAAGATCCCCTCTCTGGAGGCGGGGGGGGGGGGGCTCTGTGTGTGTGTTCCGTTACTGGAACATATGCCTCTGGGGCAAGAAGCTATCACGAAGGCCTTCTATACAAATAGAGGAAAAGTAAAGAGGATCAAAATGAGTGTAAGAATGACATTCTGGAATCCTAGCATTTTGACATTGCAAGGGACATGAGAGCCCAGGGAGCCCAGTCCTATCGTGCTGTACATAAAGAGGAACAGAGAGGTCAAGCCCTTGGTCCTTAAGGTTGCACAGCCAGTACTGGCAAAACACAGTTAGAATCTGGGTTTCCAGACTCCTAGGCTCCAGGCTGCTCCTTCTGTCAATAAAACATCAGGATTTCCCCATCCTAATGATATTATTCAAATGGTCTTATCCAGTTCCATTGATGCCAAGACCTTGTTGGAACCCTACAGAGAGACGGAACTGTGGGATGCAGAAGACAGGGGACCTGGCCTTGTGCTGCTCTCCGTAGCCTTGGACATGTGGCTGGGTCTTTGGCTTCTCATACAGAAACTGAAGAATTTGCATAGATCAGCCATTTTCAAATCATGCTTCATATAAGGAGGCCCAGTATCTTCTGGAGCTACCCTTGGGAACCATGTTAGAGACTAGGAATGAAGCTTAGCTATTTTATATATCAGTTCCATGTTAACTTTTGTTGTTAGAAGGTTCTGTGACTTAAAATGATTTGAAAACCACTGGAGTGGATAATCTCTGAGGTTCTTTCTATTTTTAAAATGTTATGTCTCTTTGAAGTGTATTTTATGGATTTCATTATTAAGGCCCTTTCTAGAGGGACTGTATAATTGATGAAATAGGACACAAAGCTGTGAAAAGTTAAATAACTACCCAAAGTTTGCCACTGCTTGTCACAGTCGTAGATTCAAATGCCTTGGGAATCAAGCAGGTACCATACAAGGAGGAAGGAATATGTTATGGGTTGAGTTGCGAACCCCTCCCACATTTATATGTTGAAGTTCTAATCCTCAGAACCTCAGAATGTAACTGTATTTGGATATGAGGCCATTAAAGAAAAAATTATTTAATATGAGGTCATTATGATGAGATCTAATCCAATAAGACAGGGTGTCCTTATAGGAAGAGGGAATTTGGATGCAGACACATACAGAGGGAAGACTATCTGAAGAGACAGGGAGAAGACAGCCATCTCTAAGCCAAAGAGAGAAGCATCAGAAGAAATCAGCCCTGCTGACACCTTGATCTTGGACTTCTAGCCTCCGGACTGTGAGAAAATAAATTTGTGTTGTTTAAGCCACCCAGTCTGTGGTATTCTGTTGTGGCAACCCTAGCCGACTAAAGGAGAATGTGTATGCTTGAGTGTGGATAGTTGTGTGTATGTGTGTGAAATGATAGGGAGTGGTAGAGACTGTGGCAGTGTTGATTGAGCTTGTGCTGGCTAAGTAAGAAGGGAAGAGCCCTTTCGCTCAGTTGATTGCTCTGTGCAGGTATTAGCTCCATGTTGCCAGATGTCGTGAATTTTGCAATGAAAATAGACTTTTTTTTTAAATGTGAAACTTTTCCATTTTTAAGATCTTACATGGGCAAACAAAAACATGTTTGTGGGCTGAATTTGACCTACGGACCATCAGTTTTAACCAGTGACCCCATGTTTAAGGAAACAATTTAGAAGCGACCTTATAAGGTGGGGCATGACGAGGGCGTAAACATTACGGGACAGAATACTGAGTTAAGGAGCCAGGACACCTGGGTGGGTTTCATGGCAGACTATCTTGCTGTTAGACCTTGAGCCAGACCTCAATTCCGATACTTGTCAGAGGAGGAGACTGAACTGGTCCCTGCCAGCAAAGGTGATGGGAACTTTCAAGACCAAGTGCCATACTCTGTAAACATCAGAGAATTATGGCCAACATAATTACTCCCCACTTGGCTATTTCTCTTAAGAACAAGTAAGTGCCTGATCTTACAGTCTCAAAGAAAAAGATTTAAAGTAATTAAGGATTTAAGTACACCGAAGTGGATAAAATAGCCCCATTCTTAGAAAAAACTACTCAAACTGGGAAAAGAAAAACGAAAAGACAGCAGGAAGAATTGCTCCAAGTGAATGTCTTTGAAAATGTCAGCCAAAGAGGGTAAAAACTTCCCCCTCTCATTATCAGACTCCTCATGGCACTCCTTTGCATTCGAGTTGTCACTGCAGGGTTTTCTTGGCTCCTTTGTCAACATTTCAAGGACAAAGTATGGTAGGCCTGGAGTAATAATAAGAATTATTAAGCCCTTACTATGTGCCAGGGACTTTACATATGCATATACAGGCACTTTTGCTATAACACAAAGTAACACTTCCCAGAAAATTCTGCTGTCTGCAAAACTTGGTAAGAAAAAAATAATAGGACTTATGGGGAAAACAGGGCCAAGATAGAGCATTCAAATCTCATGCAACTCTGCTCAACCCAAACCATCACTGCTACCTGGGGTGGTCACTTGGACCACCTTGGCTGCTGCCGAGTGTCTAAAAGCTTCCATAGGGGGGTACTAAAATGCACAAAAGCAATAGAGAAGAAAAGCTAACTAATTAGACCAGGGCTGGCACTGGTGGAAATGGAGCTCTGAGTAGGTGGGGCTGTTGTCAAGTGGGCACTGGAGGCAGGACAGCCTCACACAGGCTGAGAGCTCATGAGGCTGAGGTGCACCTACTGGAGGAGGAAACCTTGGGGGCAGACGCTCATTTTAAGATTTCCCGGAAGACAGCAGAAAGGTTCCTGCTGATGATGCAGCAGCTGAGACTCAGGCCTTTCCTTTTCCATTGAAAGTTATGGATTCACTCCTGCTAGTCCAGCTTCTCTTGCTAGGAAAACCCACCTATGATACAGTGAAAATCAATGCCCGGTTTTCACATTGTAATGTGAAATTTTTTTTTTTTAAACTTTATTTGGGAACAGTGTGTTTTTCCAGGACCCATCAGCGCCCAGTCAAGTCATTGTCTTCAATCTAGTTGTGGAGGGTGCAGCTCACTGGCTCATGTGGGAATCGAACCGGCAACCTTGGTGTTGTGAGCCCATGCTCTAACTGCCTGAGCCAACCGGCCGCCCCTGCAATGTGAAATTTTTGATGTGCAATTATGTGCAGCATAATGTTTTCATGTTGTACTGATATCATTCCTCTACCACAAGTCACTGATGGGGTAATTCGTGCTACAGAAACGCACGTGGTAGCAGAACAGAATGTGTTATGTTATTTAATTCTCACAACTCTAGGAGGGATTAGGGCAGTGGTTCTCACATTTGTGTGCATCAGGCTTACCAGGAGGGCTTGTTATAACAGATTGCTGGTGTTCATCCCCACTTTCTGATTCAGAAGGGGTGGAGCCCAAGTGTTTGCTTTTCTAAGAAGTTCCCAGATGATACGATGCTACTGGCCAGGGGACCACATCTGAGAGCTACTGTACGAGAGGAAGTAGATAATTGGGAAGATTTTATGGCTTGCCCAAGAATGATGCAGGAATGGAACCAAGGCAGTCCTAAATCTTGGGCCTAATGAAGCTGCTATGCCCGAGAAATTGACCTTTGATGATCTGTAAACACTTAGGAAGGTACCAGGGTTGGTTTCAGTAATTACTTGCTCCTAGTGAGCAGGTGGGCATATACTTCAGGCAGGCAGCAAGAATGGATTTATGGTCATACATTGTTGTGGGGACCTGGGGACATGAGTGGTCTCCTGGCTTGGTTATCATTTGCTACTTAAGAACTTACACTTAGTGTGTATCTGTTAGAGGCCCACGTCCCAAATACAACAACCTTCTTTCTGAGGCAGTGGGCAAACGTGCCACCGTGGGATTCGAACTCAAGCATTCTCGCTCCAGCATCCGTGTCCTTTCCCATCAGGCTGCACTGCCCCTTAATGACTCTCCTGACTGGAGCCAAGGTGGGAGTCTACCTGTGACTTGCTTATGTTCCTGTTTAGTGTGGCCTGGCTTCAGGAAGGTGTGAGACAAGTTCTGGCAGAATAGAAAGCCCAAGTTTGAGAGCTGCTCTGTAGGACTATCAGATCTCTCAAAGATGGACCTTTAGGGTTTTAAAATTTGGGGGCAAAGGTGGTGTGGTACAATCACAGAAATGAGGAGTTGTCCATTTTCATCATGAAAACAAACAAACAAACCCTCCCAATTGCAGAGAGTTGTAGTTTATTACTACATTAGCATTGTGAAATTATAGACTGAATTAACAATGGAAAAAACTTGTTGACTATTACAAATGCCTCTAAATATTTCAGGAGATGTTCCCACATCTCCTGAGAGTATGACATAACAGAAAGAACTTTGGAGTCAGGCTCTGTGATTTGAATCTAAGCTTTGTCGCTTACTGACTGTGTGACATTGGGAAGTTATTTGTCTAGTGGAGCCTCTGTTTTCTCTTCCATAAAATGGCTTAATAATATCTTCTTCACTAGGTTATTGTGAGGATGAAATAGCCACCAGTAATGCAGGTATACCTCTGACACCCACAGCCTCCTGAGGCACAGACTAGCTATTTCTTTGGTTTCCTTGAGATTTCACAATGGACCCAAGGAGCTTCCTATCAAGTGTGTTGCATTCAACCTTGCCCTTGACTCAAAAGAACCAGAATCTAGGCAGCAGTAACATCTTAAGAAGACAGAAATACAAGTCTGCCGGACACTGGCTTGGTTGAGAATTCTGGTTCAAAGCATCATGAAGCTAGTTTTCCTAACTTTATATATATATAATGATATATATAATGATATATATATGCGCATATATATGTTGTATATGATATATATTTGATAAAACTTGAAACAGCACCGTAAAGTAACTAACCACCTAATTCCAGAATTATGAAGGAACTGACAGTAATTACGAGACATTGTTGCTTTCAGCTTACGTCATACCTCTCCTTTGCCTTCATGATTTGGAAACAGGTGCCTGTATCAAACAGAAATCTTTTCAGTGCTGTAAGGGAAGCAGAGTGCTTCTCTTTAAGTTTCTCCCTCTCCTTCCTCCCATCATCACCTATCCCTTTGCCTCTTGTCCCTACTCAGGCTTCCATCTTATTATATTTAGGCCAACACCCCAAATCTCAGAAAAGAAGTGACTAGGAAGTAGTGCGGTGCTGGAAATGTTCCAAGATCTATGACTGTAGCAGACACACCCTAAGTTGACCCCAAAGAGTCAGACCCTTGAATAGTCCCTCCCCTTGTGTGCAGGTGGTACCTGTGACTGGTTTCTAGCTAATAGAAAATGGCAAAGCTGATGGATGTCATCCCTGTGATTATATTACAGAGCCTCCTGCTGGCCTTAGAGAAGGAAGCCGCCATGTTGTGAGAGGGCCTGAAAGGGGGCCACATGCCAGGCACTATGGAGCAGCCCCCAGTTGACAGCAAGGAAGTGGGACCCTCAGTCCAACAGCTACAAAGTTCTGCCCATAACCTTGTTAGCTTGGAAGAGGATCTGAGATCCAGAAAGAAATGCAGTCCACCGATGCCCTGATGGCAGTCTTGTGAGACCCTAAGGACAGGACCCAGGTAAGTCATGTCAACTCCTGACCCATGGAAACTGTGAGATAACAAATGTGTGTTCTTTTAAGTTGCTAAGTTTGTGGTCATTTGTTGTGCAGCCAAAGAAAAGCAACACAGAAAAGTAATGTTAGTTACAGCCTCAGCGAAGGTAAGCATTGTGTGGGAAATAGAGCCCTGGGAGCAGCATGCTGGAATTAGAATGACTAAATACGTTCTCTGAAACCAAAACCCAGATAGCGGAGGTCAGAGGAAGGTGCCACCTCAAGAAAACAGAAGTAAAATCTGTGGGAAGTGGAACTTTGCCTGGGAGCTGTAGATATGCAAACCTGTCCTACAACTGTAAATCTGATAAGGAGATTCCAACATCATGCATGTGAGGGGTCTTGGGAATTGGGGGTGGGGGAAGTAACAACGAAAATCAACTTTTCATATATCCACCAAGAAATATCCAGGAGTAATGAAGTTTACAAAATCTTAATGGGGGACGAAAAAGAAGGCTTCCCATTACAAATATTAAATACTTTTGTCTATAGATTAATCTACAAATTTAATGTAATTCTGATAAAAATCTTAATGGAGTTTTATTTGGAATTTGACAAAATAATCCTAAATTATTCAGAAAAATGATCACTTAAGAGCAGCTAATATATGTTTTGAAAAAGCAGAGTAATGAGGGAGATTTTTGTCTTCTAAGGAAATAAAACACATCTTACAACTACAGTAATTGTAACTGTATAGTAGTAGTTCAGGAGGAGTAGACAGGTGATGGCACCGAAGAACAGAAGTCCAGAACAGACCAAAGGCTATGCATGTGTACAGCCTTGTTCATCTGTTTTGTTTCGGCATATGATAAAGATTTTATTTCTAGTTGTTGGGGAAAGGCTGGATAGTCTATAGATGGTGCTGGGGAAAGTGACCAATTATATATAATTATATATAATTATTGTTGACATTAAATATTCAATATTCTTCTGCTTCAGCTTCAGGTGTATAGTGCAGTGTTCAGGCATCTAAACAGTTTGTGAAGTGGTCTCCCTAATCAGTCCAGTGCCCATCTAGCACCCTACATAATCTTTACAACATTATTGATAGTATTTCCAAACTGTATTTCATATCCCCATGGCTATATTGTGACTACTAATTTGTGTTTTCTAATCCCTTTACTTTCTCCCCCATCCCTACCCTGTCCCATCTAGCAACCCTCAGTTGTTTTTTTCCCCCTATATGTCTGAGTTTATTTCTGTTTTGTTTGTTCATTTATTCAGTTCTTTAGATTCCACATATAAGTGAGATGATATGGAATTTGTCTTTCTCTGATTGACTTATTTCACTTAACATAATGTTCTCTAGGTCCATCCGTATAGCTGCAAATGGTAAGATTTCATTCTTCTTTATGGCCAAACAATACTCCATTGTATAAATGTACCACAGTTTCTTTATCCAATCATATTGATGGGCATTTTGTTTTTTTCCATATTTTGGCTATTGTGAATAGTGTTGCAATAAACATAGGGGTGCAAATATTTTTTGAATTAGTGTTTTGGATTTCTTTGGATAGATACCCAGGTGTGGAATTGCTGGGTCATAAGGTAGTCCATGTTTAATTTTTTGAGGTACCTCCATTCTGTTTTCCATAGTGGTTGCACCAATTTTGCAATCCCACCAACAGTGCATGAGGGTTCCTTTTCTGTACATCCTTGCCAGTTCTTGTTGTTTGCTGATAATTGATGATAGCCATTCTGACCAGGTTGAGGTGGTATCTCATTGTGGTTTTTATTTGCATTTCTTTAATGATTAGTGATGTTGAGCATTTTTTCATATGTCTGTTGGCCATCTGTATGTCCTCTTTAGAGAAATGTCTCTTCATGTCCTCTGCCCATTTTTTAACTGTTCTTTTGTTTGTTTGTCTTTTTGGTGTTGAATTATATGAGTTTTTTATTAATTTTGGATATTAACTCTTTATCAGATGTATCATTGGCAAATACCTTCTCCCATTCAGTAGGATGCATTTTTGGGTTTTTTGATGGTTTCCTTTGCTGTGAAAAAACTTTTCAGTTTGATATAATCCCACATGTTTATTTTTTCTTTTGCTTCCCTTGTCCAAGGGGCTATATCAATAAAAATATTACTAAGGGTAATGTCTGCAAATTTACTTCCTATATTTTCTTCTAGAAGTTTTATGGTTTGGGTCTTACATTTAAGCCTTTAATCCACTTTGAATTTATTCTTTTCTTTTTTTTTTTTTCTTTTTTGAGAACAGTGTCACTGGCCCTCCTATGTGGGACCGAACCGGGGCCGCTGGCTTCCCAAGCCAGCGCTTAACCACTGCGCCACTCGGCCGGCCCTGAATTTATTCTTGTATATATATGGCATAAGGAAATGGTCTAGCTTCAGTTTTTTGCATGGGTCTGTCCAGTTTTCCCAATGCCATTTATTAAATAGACTGTCTTTACCCCAATGTAAATTTTTGCTTCCATTGTTGTACATTAAATGACCATATAGGCATGGATTTATTTCTGGATTCTCTATTCCGTTTTGTTGATCTATGTGTCTGTTTTTATGCCAACACCACGCTGTTTTGATTACTACAGCCTTGTAGTATGGCTGCTGGATTTTGTCAAATGCTTTTTCTGCATGTATTTATATGACCATACGATTTTTATTTTTCATTTTGTTAATGTGGTGTATCATGTTAATTGATTTGCAGATATTGAACCAAACTTGTGTACCAAGAATGAATCGCCCTTGGTCGTGGTATACAAAAATAAATTTTGATTAATTTAATATTTAATTGTAGAAGATGAAAATTTATAGGTCAAACACAATGTTGGTGTCTTTAGTGGTAGAAAAGGCATTTCTAAGAGTGATACCAAAGCCAAGAGTCATAAAAGAAAGGATTGTTTCAGTTGATTACACAAACAACGAGAACTTCTGTGTGGTATAAAATTCCATGAAATACATGAAAGGCAAACAAACAGAGAAAAAATATGTAACGTGAATGTCAAAATGTTGTTAGCTTTGAGCTTCTACAAATCAATTAGAAAAGGATACACAAATTGGAAAAATGAGGCAGAGCTAAAAATAGACAACCACAGAATACACCAGCCTGCGTGTTTGCTTTGCTTTTGTGCCTTTTTTATGCCATTCAGGTAGACCGATTTCTCAGGCTTCCAGGAGCAGCAACTTTGGGGTTGCTACACTGCTAGCCAGAGTCACAGTATTTCTGGGAAGATGTCCGGCTCTAATCATCTATCTGTAGAGGTTCATTTTCTTTTGCAATACCCAGGAATTTCCAGCAATTGTTCAGACCTTCCTTTTATTAAATAATCTCACTAAATGGAGATTTTATACCCATCTACACTTTCACCTTGAAGAGTGCATCTGTTGTTACAACCTATTTTATTAAAATAATTATTTTTCAAAATGGATATAGTTTATCTTTTTATGATTGTGCAAACAATTCATGCTTCAAATGTTTAAAAACATTTGTGCTGTGCAGAAAGATGTAAAGAAGAGTAAAAATACCCTTATCTTGCTATTCAAATAACTTCTGTTTCTTTGCGTGTGTGCACACATTAATGCACATACATTCACACAAGCACGTGTTTATTTTTTGCAGAAATGAGATCATACTTTTTCCTACTTCAACAATCTATCGTGAATATCTTCCCATGTTAATAAATGTAGATCTACCTCATCATTTCAAATGGATGCATATTATTCATCAAAATGAATGTGCTATAATTAATTTAACCAGTCTCCTATGGATAAAATTTAAGATTTTTTTTAAACCTTTATAAAGAGCTCTGTAATTGAATCCTTACACATATTTTTTGCCATGGGTCTGGTTATTTCCTAAGAATAAGTTCCTAGAACAGAGATGATTAGTCATTTGTCCTAAGGGAAGAAAGAGCCAGACAAAAATGATCTGATGCAATAATAAGCTGTAATATTTAAGGAAAGGAAGAGATAGTGAGTTTGTCACAGTCACTATCAGAAGAATCTGTGCCCAGCCTAGCCCAGCCCTATGGACTATATGTCTGGGTTCCAGATAGAGAAAAGTTATAAGTGGCACTGCTTCTAGACCCTTCTAACAGTGGAAGCAAGGAAAGGGAGAAGAGGAAAGAATTGCTTCTGCTGCCCTGCTCAGGCTGATACATAGAACTGCGGAAGTCCCAGGGTGTCAGTCTGAGCAGGGGGCAGCCCCAAAAGGATTGGACTTGTCTGTATGCACATGTGAGAACCCCATGGGGACCCCCACAAACACAGAGTGGGGCTGTTTTCAGAGGGCTGGTAGAGGCAGGTGCCAGTGAGATTTGAGACAATATTCTTGCCTGATCCTATCTATACCCAGTGACAGGTGAGGCTTGGAGACATTCAGGTTATACTATAATTCCATATGGGTATAAAGCAACTCTGTGTCAGATGAATGCCTCAAAAATACTGAATATACACTCTGGTCTATTTTTAAGCACATATATCAGCCTTGCCCTGTCTATCATTTTGTAGGCTAAGGATGGTACCTTGAGGCATGTTCTTTCTTACCTGCTGTGTACTCCACCAATGTGAGGCCTCTTGGATTCTCTTGACAGCCACTTGCCAACTCAGCCATTTATTTAATTAAAATCAGATATGAGATTAGTTCTCTCAAATGAAGATTTTTAAGTGACTACTAATTATATGGAAATTGTTTTTTTGTCTTTATTCCCACTTCCTAGCACAATGCCTTTCCTCAGTTCATATAAATTACATATTGTACGAGGAGGAGCAACCGAAACTCCAAAGAAGAGAGTATGGCAGATAATGCCTATTGTCACCACATACTCATTCCCCCTTCCTGCCTACTCATCTTCCCCACTAAAAGAAGTCTAGCTTATTCAGGAGTTAGGCAAGACCCACTGATTCAGCCCCTTTCAGTCCCAAAATATAAATCATGGTTAGTCAAAACCAATCATGATAACCTTATTTTGCTTGGCCTTTGGTTGGCTGAAGCCTGGCATGTGAGTTTTAGCTAGTAAGATGTAAGGGGAAGTCTATTAAAATAAGCTTAGATTCCCAAATGAAGAAACCAAACCTCTCAAGAAGAAGTATTTCCTCTACCCCTTCTAACTAATGGGGAAGTGATGCCTGCAAGAGCAGTGACCATGAGATAATAAGCATGAGGATGCTGAGATGATGGATCAGCAACATGGCGAGTACCTGGGTCCCCAAGGACATTGTGAGCAACTGAACTACTCCAGCAATTGCTTATTTCCATACTCATTGCTCAGTGAGAAAAACGAAGTCCTGTGTTTTTTTTTTGTTTGTTTTTTTAATTGTAGAATTGGGGGAGGGGAATAGCGTTGGGGAATCGGGGAAGGGAAACAGACAAGTTGCTGTATTTTTGTTCCTCAGTCTAGTTGCGGGGGATGTTGCTTCACTGGCCCATGTTGGTATCATCATTGCGCTATTCCTGGATGAGGCAGATCGGTCGCCAACCTCTGGATGTCGCTCACCGCGGCTATTGGCAGCTCACGCTGGCTGCCAGCTGCTCACGCTGGCTGCTGTCCACTCACTGTAGCCTATGGCAGCCCACTGCAGCAGGGACTGCAGCCTACACCGTCACTGGGGCTCGCACAGGCCAGCTCCAAGTGCAGCTGTTGTTAGCTGTAGAGGGCAGTGTCACTGGCCCTCATATGTGGGATCCGAACAGGGGCCGCTGGCATCCCAAAACCAGCTCTTAACCAATGCACCACTCGGCCGGCCCATGAGAAGTCCTGTTTTTTTAAGGCCACTCTAAGTTGGGATTTTGGTTATACCACCAAAAGCATTCTTAAGTGGTATGTGGAATAAATAAAACAAAAGTGACTTCATTATTCAGGAACATGCACTCTGGAGCCAGATTGCCTGGATTTGAATCTAAGCTCTTCCATGCACTAGTTTTGTAACTTTGGCTGGGTTAACTTTTCTGTGCCTCAGTTTCTCTGTGTGTAAGATGGAGATAATAGTACCTACTTCATAGATTGTGCAGGATAGTCCAGAAGAAATATCAAACTACTATCAGCTTGGCTTCTTTATAGGGTCATAGCAATACAAAGGTCCTCCAGAGTTGAAACATTGTACCTAGATTACTTTTAATAAAAGAATGCAAAATCTCTGCTAGCACATCATTTTAAGTAAATTTGGATTGGGAAATGGCTTGTAAAATTTTTGAACCCTTCTCATATTTATTATGGCCAAATGTAAAATTGTTAGTCTCTGGGATTGTCTAGAATAAATGTTTGGGATTTTCCACTCTCATAAAACAAAAGAGTATAGAGTTATTCCACGTGTAAGTCTTAGGCTTACTGTGCTCCAAAGAGTGAAGCCTGACTGTCTTTTAACTATAGTACCAAACAAATTCAGGTTTTTATGTGGACAACTTTTCTTTCAATATATTACTTCTTCCTAAGTTTCTATTTTTCATTTTTTTCTTTTTCCAGAAATTTTTCTAATTCTGAGTTTGCATTTCTGCCTACGTGTTTCCTATGGTCATATCTCTTTAAAAACGCTAATCAGGGCTGGCTGAGTGGCGCTTTGGTTAAGAGTTGGCTTGGGATGTTAGCTCTGAGCAGCAGGGCCCTGGTTCGGATCCCACATGAGGGCTAGTGATGCTGTGCTCTGTATGGCTAAGATGGTGAACAACAGCACGACCTGGAGTTGGGCTGCCGTGAGTCACTTGCGACGGTGAAGGCCTATTGCTAAGAATTTAGCTGAATCATAGAGTTGACAACGGACCACTATTCAATATCTTTTTTTCTTTGCTCTGAGTACCTTTTTCCTGAATGCTTTTTGTTGTTATTGTTCCTGCATAGGGCTAAATGAGATGACTTTATTTCTATTAAGTTCTAAGAATACTCAGAAGAATTTTTGAACCTAACCCAGTTACTCTACACTTTTTCCCCCCAATGTCTTCCTTGTCTTGAGATGAGTCAAAGCCATTGAAAGCAAATTGCTATTCAACTTAAAAATAGGAACTCATTTAAAGTATGTAAATTCCAGCTTGGACAGCAAAAGGTTAATAATACATAGAAAAAAAAATTCCAGCAGCCCACAAATCTAAGCATAATTATGTATGAACATGAGGCTTTTATTGCTGTCAAAATTAATCACTTTTCAACTTCCAGCTGTTAAAACCCTTCTGGCTGTTCTCCAAGCAATTCCCCTACAGTTACTTTCCCTTCAATTAAATTCTGGTGCAGTTCACAGGCTCCTGTTACATAAGCAGCAATTTAAAAATGGTCGTCTTGGTTGTTTTTTTGTTTTGTTTTGTTTTTTGTTTTTGTCTTTGCTTTACACTAGAAAATGGTAAAATATGCAGTTTGCTACCTTTACTCTTTCAGCTCAACTTTTACTTAAGCTTCAAGCCTACAAAACAAGCAAGGTGGGATTAACGTATTAGTGTTTATGATAAAGCGCTTTATGTGTGGGTAGTGATTTGTAATAATTTTTATTAGCCATTTCTCTCAACTGTCCTCTGAGGTAAGGGAATGTTGTTATTTTGGCTCTTGACACCCACTTTTCTCCCCCAGAAACTTTGCAGGTTGCGTAGTTTACAAACCTTCACCACTGAAGTTAGTCCCTGTGTTATGTTACTGCTGATTTCTAGGATAGTACTTACCCTCACTGCTCCTATACGTGTATGGATTTGTCATGGTGGCAGTAACCTTGGAAAAAGAAGCCATCTGAAGTGTCCGAAGCTGCCCAGCTTCCCAGGAGCTCCTGTGGTTGACTGCACCCCTGATTCCAGAAGCAACTGCAGAGAGCCTGGTAGTGCTATAAAGGGCAGGGGCCATGGCACTCTGGTCACGGTGCTGAGTATAAGTTGTCAGTGAGATTCAGAGCTGATCCCGGTGCATTATGTTGATTTATGAGTGGAAATGAGTCCACCATTTTGCATTTGCTTGGCACAGAACGGAGGGCTTGCACATGGAGGTTGTGCTGGAAGTGCTGTCTTTCCATTCTTCATTCCTGGGATTCCAAACCATTAAGCCTTATATCTTTTTTCAGAGATCTCCAGGGATGAATGAGGGCTCAAGCTCTGCTCCATAGGGACTAGGCATTCTGATCCCTCTCACTTCCACTGTGATATCAGGGCACAGGCCCCACAACATGTGAATTGGTTCAGCCAGTTTCCTTTCCCTGGTTTGTCTCTCAGCTCCTTCCCGTGGTGCCTGCCCTCTTTGAGTCTGGGATGAGAGCGCCGTCCCTGGTCACTCCTGAGATCTTGCCACCTTCCTCCTCACTCATGCTGCTTCATGCTAGTGCCGTGTGCTAAATTCTTTAATGAACAGATGTCTAGTTTGCAGTCTCTCTAATGTCTGCTATCATCCCCTGCTTTCATGCAAAATTAACATATTTCCAGGTGCTGATAGCTTCCTGAGCCTTTTTACTTGATAGTAGCGGCTGGCACGAGATCTGAAACTGGGCAGGGATACAGAGATGTCTTTGTGGCAGAGATAAAAGAGTACAGAAATCGTGCATGTCGAATAAAAAGTCAGAATGCAGCAAACACCTTGCCGTGTCTCTCCATTTTGTCATGAACATGCAGTTCTGTGCTCCCCTTTATGATGTGGATGGGAAGACAGCCTGTGGGTGCAGGGGAAACCTTCATTCTCATCATCACACTCCCAAGTGCTCATCATTAAAGCCTTGGATTTTGACATCCTGAGCCAGTCAAGATTTAGGATGCTGAGCAAAGTTCTTGTCCAGACTGGTCAGTGGACTGGGGAGGCACCTGTGTATATTTACTGTAGCACTAGTTCCCCAAGGCCGCCTTGGTTGACAATAGGCTGCTGGTCAAACCCTATCCATGCTCAAGAAAATGGCTCCAGGTCTGAGCCTCTGGGTAGGCATATGGAAAAGGGGCAGATTCACCAAGGTGTAATCAGATTCTCTGTCTCTCTCTTTTTTTTTTTTTTTTTTTTTTTTTTAAAGATTTTATTGGGGAATTGGGGGAGGGGAACAGCGTTGGGGAATCGGGGAAGGGGAACAGACAAGTTGCTGTCTTCTTGTTCTTCAGTTTAGTTGGGGAGGATGTTGCTTCACTGTTGGTATCGTCATTGCGCTCTTCCCGGATGAGGCAGATCGGTCGCTGGCCTCTGGATGTCGCTCATCGCGGCTATTGGCAGCTCACGCTTGGCTGCCAGCCGCTCACGCTGGCTGCGGGCCACTCACTGCAGCCTACGGCAGCCCACACCATCACCGGGGCTCGCACAGCCCAGCTCCAGGTGGAGCTGTTGTTAGCTGTAGAGGGCAGTGTCACTGGCCCTCATGTGGGATCCGAACCGGGGCCGCTGGCATCCCAAAACCAGCGCTTAACCAATGCGCCACTCGGCCGGCCCCTCTCTCTTTTTTTTTTTAAAAAGATTTTATTGGGCACTAGAGGAGGGGAACAGCATTGGGGAATTGGAAAGGTAACAGACAAGTTGCTATCTTTTTGTTCTTCGGTCTAGTTGTGGAGGACGTTGCTTCACTGGCCCATGTTGGTATCATCATTGAGCTCTTCCCGGGGAAGGCAGATTGGTTGCTGGATGGCTGCTCACAGCGGCTCTTGGCAGCTCATGCCCGCTGCCTGCCATTCATGGTAGCTTATGGCAGCTCACTGCAGCCCCACTGCAGCCTACACAGTCGCTGGCGACTCACTGCAGCCCAGCTCGAGGTCGAGCTGTTGTTCACCATCTTAGCTATAGAGGGCTCAGCATCACTGGCCCTAATGTGGGATCTGAACTGGGGCCCTGCTGCTCAGAGCTGGCGTCCCAAGCCAACTCTTAACCAATGCGCTACTCAGCTGGCCCTCTGTTTCTTTACCATACTTTGTGCTGCAGTGAAAAATCTGTGCCAACCCCTCCCTCCTCTTTTGTAAACTAGCTAGGTAGTTTGCTCTAGTGTGACTGTGTTGATTTACTTTAATGAGAGCAATGTGCAAATATCTTCCCAAGCCTGAATGGATGGCCTAGAGTGGACTGAATCAGGATTTAGGCCTGCTCTAACTTAGACAACCGGAGGCCAAGACTCTTCCACTGGGAAGCTGCCAAGACACCTGAGAGACAGGACAGAGGTCACGGAGAGAGGGCCAACGCTAGGAAAGACTGCTCATGAAGTTTTGTTTAGTATTTCATATACTTTCTGTTTGCAGGGCATTTCTTACAGCTACATGCATAGGTTTTGTTAATTGGCTTACATAGCATATACATGAATATTGTTTTCCAGTGTAAATACCTTGCATATATTTCATGTACTTGTTGCCTTAGTTTGATACTTCATGGGTGGTTTGGCCAGCCTTGGTGTTCTCTAGATCTTTAGATTCTAGGATTCTGACTTCAAACACCTCACCTAATTCTACCTGGTGGTAATTAAAAACAAATATACATGCAATCAAAAAGTTGGGGAGAAGTTCTGTTTGGAGTTAGAGTCACTTGGCAGTTGGCAAAATACAGTAACACTAATTTATATTGCTTGTATTCCATCTGCTTTCTGGTTTAAAATGTCCTGGATTGCCTCAGACTCTGTATATGCAATATTTTCCATTTACAGAATTTTCCTGCATAATCCATTTTGTTTTTCTGAGAACTTTTGAAAAATGATATTGGTCAGTTTCAAATTTGCAGAGCCCACTTTTATGTGATAATGATTCTTCAGCTTATAAATCAATGATAAAGCCTAAGGAGATAACCAAGGGAAACTTTTAGAGCTGAAATATTTGTGTCACGGACTCAGTGCAGATTATACCAACAAACGGATAGCTCAGAGCTACTGGTCTTTGTATAGGCAGAGCCCACGTATTCTCAAGTACTGGTAAGGCCTACAACTTTCTGTCACCACTCCCTGGTTATGCTTAAGTGCATGCTTCCTACATGCCTTCATGGAACTGCTTATTTTCTTTGGAGTCATGGAGGCATGCATGTTTATAATTTTTTTTCTTCACTACTCAGTTATGGAAGGTAAGTAGAAATGAGTAAAATCTTGATGATTACAGGAAAACAATACTGCATTAAAAAAATAAAAACAGGGCTGGCCAAGTGGCACATTGGTTAAGAGCTGGTTTTGAGATGCCAGCGGCCCCGGTTTAGATCCTGTGTATGAGGGCCAGTGACGCTGCCCTCTACAGCTAACAACAGCTCCACCTGGAGCTGGGTTGTGCAAGCCCCTGCGACGGTATAGACTGCAGCCCCTGCTGCAGTGGGCTGCCATAGGCTACAGTGAGTGGCCAGCAGCCAACGTGAGCAGCTGGCAGCCAGCGTGAGCTGCCAATAGCCGCGGTGAGCCACCATCCAGAGGGCGGCGACTGATCTGCCTCATCTGGGAAGAGCGCAATGACGATACCGACACGGGCCAGTGAAGCAACATCCTCCGCAACTAGACTGAAGAACAAAAGGACAGCAACTTGTCTGTTCCCCTTCCCCGATTCCCCAACGCTGTTCCCCTCCCCCAATTCCCCAATAAAATCTTTGTTTTAAAAAAATAAATAAATAATGAAAACAACTGTGTTTTGTGTCTTGGCAGACTTCATGCAAGTTACAGAAACCTCTATGATTGTGAGCTTGGAGATGGGGTGGGAGGGTGGTAGCTGCCCACCAGAATCTGGCACTTCCCCTAACTATGTGTTCATTTGCCAGGAGTTACACCCACCCGTCTCCATTTACAGCATTGGGGAGGGAAGTTAGGGATGGAAATCTCAGAGTGAAGGGACTCATTGATTCTAGCCATATTTCCTGAGTTTCAAGTGATCAATAGGGGTTTTTGAAGACAAATTGGCAGGGTCTTTTCCCTGTAATAGAAATTGTTTAGAAGACAAAGGATTTGAAGCTGCTTTTTTTTTTTTTTCCGAACATTAACAAGGATTTTCTGTTTTGCTTCTTTGAGCATATGACACCATTATTTAGTTTATTTTTTATCCTACAAAACTGACCTCTATTAAATTATAACAATACCTTACTCTTGAATTTCACTTTCTAGCTTCCACATAATTTTCATAGACATTCATTACTCCTGTGAGCAAGACCTCATTGGAGCCAAAAAAAGAAGGTATGTTTATTTGATTGTTGTGGGCATATAAATAAATAGTAAATTGTCCAAGGTCATAAGGCAAGTTGGTGGCAAACTAGAGCCAAAGTCTCCTGACTGCTAGTACAGGACTCTTTCTGCCTGAGAAGACAGTATTTAATGATGGTCATTTCCTACTAGTACCCTTCATGAAAATGCTCCCATCTGTGGCCAAAGCGGGAGGCACACTGAACTTTCCTAAGTAAACACTCACGAGTCGGTTGTTCTTCAGTTTGTCACAGCCACATCTATTTGCAATGGCATTTGTCATGATTATTCCTACCTTGTTTATTGGATTTTTCTGGATAATCCACAGCCTTTGCTGAAAAGGAGCCCACACACACAACCTATTTCTGGAGCCTGACTAATCTGCCATGGCACTCAGGCTCCAGAGGTATCTGACTAATTTGAGTTGCTTGAAGCTGTGCTTCCAGGTACCTGGGAAGTACCTTGGCTTTGCAGCACACGGCTGCCCTAGCAATCCATACAGCAGCTGCCCAATTCCTGCTGTCTTCACCTCCCCAGCTCCCGGGGAGGTGTTCAGGGAAGGACATTGCTCCTCAACTGTTAGGCTTCGCTTCAAGAACTTTTGGTGTTGCAGTCTTTTTTGTTGACATCCTGAAAGTGTCAGAGATGAGCTGGCTTAACTGGTCAAAGGTATCTGTGGCACATCTCAGTTTTGCTCGCCTTTAAAAAGAGGGTAGTTTCCCTACTATGGACTATGTGAGGAGCTTGATGCTGGATTGATGCTCCAACCACCCAAAGGACATACTAGCTTTCGTAAAGATGCAAAGAGTAGATGATAACATCATTGGTTTTTAGACAACTTGCACATTTTATTTGTCCCTGCTTCCCACTTGCCAGTTTAATAACAATGTCCAAATATATATACGCTTTCTTTGCCATTGAAGTCAATCGTGAGTAAATTGAAATACAGTCCTCTCAGGGAAGAGCTCTTCCTCTTGGATTTTGAAACTGTGACTTGGTTCTCTGCTTCAGGCAAAATTTCTAATCAGACATGACTCATCTTTAGTTCTGTTCAATTTCCACTACAAAGGCTTCTTCTCCACTTTCAACATCCTTCCTTGCTCCCCTCATAGGCTCAGTACCTTTTAGCTGCTCACTATTGTTTGCTGAGCAGCCCCAGCCTGGTCTGCCTTTGATAGCATCCTTGGGTCATTATTGACTTAGTTCCCTCACAAAATTCACCTGACTCCTTCTCTTGGCAGCCCTTCTCTTTTTACTCATGGTAAACAATAACTTCCCTTTTAAAAAAATAGCCATTATAATTATTATTATCATCACTACCACATCCCACCATTTCTCCCAACATGTATTGAACACTACTCTTTGTCAAGCCCTGAGGACGCACAAAAATATAAAAAGAATTTCTGCCTTGGGAGAGTTTATAGTCTGATTGCAGGAATATAAACACTATTAGTTAATAGATTCCTGTCTTACTTTTAGAATAAAACACTGAAATGCATTCCCATGGGGGAAATTATAAGACTAGGGTGCCTTAACCCAATGTACTTTTGATAATTCAGTGGGGAGATTTTCAGAAGAGGCAGGAACCCTTAGAATCACATCATATTCATGGGTGTCTACAAAAGCCCACTCTTTTTTTTTTAACCTCTTCTCTATCACCCTTTTCCAACTGATGACCCTGTAGTCATGGCAGACAATAAAACCACGTGGACATGGAACCAGCTTGAGGGTGAGCTTATCTGTTGCTGGGGAGATTCTGTGGGTGTTGCTGCAACTCATTCTAAATCACTTTTGTTGAGCCCAGAGCACAGCGGAAGTGATGTACATGACTGTCAGACCAGAGCTTCTGCCAAGCAGAGGCAGGATCCAACAAGACACACCAAAGCAGAAATCTTCCTGTTTCTGTAACATTTCCAGCTGGAAAACAAATCAGAGCTACACATTCCAGCTATGCATAGGAAGCACTGAAATATCCAAGTAGTAATCACCTAGGTATGCTAACTGCAGCTCAAAATAATTCTGGGGTTGCCTGTGCCATATGCCTTGTAGGCTTCCAATTAACTCTGCTCACTTCTCTCTTTTCTCCAAGGGCCAATTATTGGAAGAAATTTAGCATTTCTATCCCTTCTCCACCCTACCTTAGGCAGAGAAAGGTTGTTACACACCAGAGTGTCTGACCATTACAATAATTCATTTAGCCAATAAATGTAGACATTGGAAAAGTTTAGCACGTGCGACATGGATGAAAGACTTAAGGCTAATGAATGTAGAATTTTAGTTAATGCCTAAGAGTTAGAAGATACCCAAGAGAAAGGTGATCAAAAATTCCATTTTAACTAGGATGTCCCTTGTCCTGGTGTAATTATTAATATTGACTCTTTTCTCTCTAAAGTGCTCAGTTTGGACTATAAGTTATATGCTTATTTTGCTTAAAGATTATCCTGTCTATCTTTTAGTTTGCCTCAAACTTTAATGCAGAAATTACTTTTTGGCTATTTCCTCCTCCCAAACAAGTGGTCTTCTGTTTGCTATTCACATTATTAGTGATGGAGGGCTCACTACTTTGCAAGGAACCTCTAATTGCTCAGAAATTCTTGTTCTGTGTCAAAATCTTCCTTGGCCTAGCCTCCACCCCTGACTCTAGGTCCTTCTTCCACAACAGAGCAAGTTTCTTCAGTCTTCCACAAGAGTATTTTCCATGTTGGTATATTTATGGTGTATTTTTAAAGAACATACTCATCCTTATGTAGATTACTTCTTCTAACAATTGAAGTTTCAAGGAGCCTTATATAATTTTATACTGATATATCAGAAAAAAACAAGAATTTTGCTAGGCCCTGTCACAGAACCCCTAGGTGGAAACCATGTACATTTGTTTGGGGATTGTGGATAAAAGATAATTTAGAGGTCACTAACAAAACAATGTTAGCATCTTGCAGTGTCAGTTTCTTTGTAATGTTTATTACCTTGTGAATGCAGATGAATAACTGATGATATCTCTAGAACTTTACAAGAAAGAAACGAGTATAACATGAAAAAGCGAGGCTCTCTTTAAAGGTAATATTCTAAGCTAACGGCAAAAGTTGGATTCACATGCCATGTTATTGAAATAATTTTTTTTTTTAATATTTTATTGGGGAATTGGGGGAGGGGAACAGCATTGGGGAATGGTGAAGGGGAACAGACAAGTTGCTGTCCTTTTGTTCTTCAGTCTAGTTATGGAGGACGTCACTTCACTGGCCCATGTTGGTATCATCATTGTGCTCTACTCAAGTGAGACAGATCGGTCGCCTGCCTCTGGATGGACGGCCGCTCACAGCAGCTCTTAGCAGCTCACACCTACTGCCAGCCACTCACGTTGGCTGCTGGCCACTCACTGTAGCCTATGGCAGCCCACTGCAGCAGGGGCTGCAGCTATGCTGTCCCCGGGAGTCAGCAGCCCAGCTCCAGGTGGAGCTGTTGTTCACCATCTTAGCTGTAGATGGCAGTGTCACTGGCTCTCATATGTGGGATCTGAACCACGGCCGCTGGCATCCCAAGCCAGCTCTTAGCCAATGGGCCACTTGGCCGGCCCTGAAATAATTTTTTAATGATTGTAAAAATAATAGATGATTGTTGGAGATTTAGGACATCTCAAAAAATAAAGAAGAAATTCCTACTTGTAATCCCACCATCAGAGGTAACATTCCTGTTAATATTTTTGGTGTACACTAGGCCCCTGTGATCTCATTTTCCACAGTTTTAGTTACCTGTGGTCAACTGTGGTCTGAAGATACAAAGTGGAAAATTCTAGAAAGAATTCATAAATTTTATATTGCATGACATTCTGAGTAATAATATGAAATCTCACATCTTCCACTCTGTCCTGCCCGGGCTGTGAATTATCCATTTGTCCAGAGTATCCACACTGCAGACACTCCCTGCCTGTTGCCACTTAGTTACTGCCATCTTGGTTATCAGATCAGCTGTTGAGGTATCACATTCTTGGGTTCAAGTAACCCTTATTTTACTTAATAATGGCCCCAAAGTGCAAGAGTAGTGATGCTGACATTTCAAATATGCCAAAAGGAAGCTGTGAAGTGCTTCCTTCAAGTGAAAATATATTTTTGTATAGGAAAAAACATAGTACATATGTACGGTTTGGTACTACTTGTGGTTTCAGGCATCCACTGGAGGTGTTGGAATGTATCCCCCAGGGATATGGGGGGACTACTGTATATCCTATCCTTCTTTTTTTCCTCAGGTAATATACTTGATAAATACATAATTTAACAAAATGAGGATCGTATTGACTGATACCATTTTCTCTGTTTTGTATTCATATTATATAATACTTATTCTCCAACATTAAATCACTTTAAAATCTGTTTTTAATTGTTGCAAAATTATCATATGCATTTTGCATTTTCCTAAAGATTCTTCTATTGTTAAGACACTTGGGTTGTTTTTAACTACCTTCATTCATGCTGTACAACATATCCATAAATTTTTGTCAGCCTCACTGACAAGATAGACTCCTCTAAGCGGAGATGCTGCTTAAAGAATTGTGTTTGGGGTGCCTTAATAAAATGCCATAGATTGGGTGGCCTAAACAACAGAAATTTGTTTTCTCACAGTTCTGGTGGCTGAAAGTCCCAGGTCAAGGTGTTGACTGATTCAGTTCCTGGTGAGAGCTCTCTTCCTGGCCTATAGATGGTTGCCTTCTGGCTGTGTCCTCACTTGGCAGATGGACCTCTGGGATCTCTTCCTCTTCTAATAAGGGCACCAAGACTATAGGATTAGGGCCCCTTCCTTATGACCTCATATAACCTTTATCATCTCCTCATAGGCCCTATCTCCAAATACAGGTCCATTGAAGGTTAGGGTTTCAAACATATGAATATTTTTTTTTTTTTGGAGTGGGACATAAACATTCAGTCCATAGCAAGAATAGAAACCCTTTTCATCCTGTTGATATATTCATATGAACTGTAAGGTTGAACTGATTTAGAGTTCTACCAGCAAGGTAGAAAAAGCCTCCTTTCAGCACATTCTTCTCAAAGCAGGGCATTATCATTAAAAGAAGAAAAAAACTGCAGCTAATCTGTTATTAGAAAAGTTGCAGCTCATTGTTCTAATTTGGGTTTCTTTGATTCCTAATAAGGTGAATACTTTCGTATGCTTATATGCTCTTCATAGTTCTTATTTCATGCATTAACTCTTCAAGCTTTCTGTTAACTGTCTATTTACTTATTTAATTTGCTTATCAATTTGTATAAGCTACTTATAGAGTAAGAATAAGCAAGTGATGTTACTTAGCATTTACTGTGTACCAATACTGAAGCCAAGTACACTACATATAAAAATCTCCTTTGCTTTTCATAAAAACTCTCTGCATATTGTTTTAAAACACCCATTTTAAAGACAAAATCCCTGAGACACAGACGAATTAAGCAGATTTCCTATATGAGACATTTACAGCTCTGACATCCAAATTATACTTGTGTTCATCGCATTGGTCCTACTGTGTTTCAGTCTTGCCTTTGGTAACACCTATTATTTGTAGATCGAGTTTTATTGTCTTCTGAACATATTATCTATTCTTTTGTCTTAAAAAAGTAACAAATATTTTGGCATCCTCTTTTTCCCCCCTGTATTCTAGGAGAGCTTTTCAAGTTCACTTGATATGTGACTGATTCGATTTACCAATGTCTAGTTTGCCATCTTCAGTGATGACTTATTTCTCATTTTATAATTTTAGCCTCCTTATCTGATCCAGGAACTTTCTCATCTGCGCTAATTGTCTTTGAATCCATCGTGTTGTCTTTTCATTGCATCACGTTCTTTCAGTTCAGCTTTTTGGCCTTATATTCCTATTTCAGAGGAGCCATTTATTCTTAGATCCTATTGGAGATATCAAAACATTTCATAATATTCCTCTTTTTGTTCAGTAGTAAATCATTTTCAAATGTGTGTTCATCTTCTTTTTTTTTTTTTTAAAGATTTTTACTGGGGAATTGTGGAACCGAGGAAGGGGAACAGACAAGCTCCTGTCTGTTGTTCTTCAGTCTAGTTGTGGAGCACATTGCTTCACCGGCCTATGTTGGTATCATCATTGTGCTCTTCCCGGGTGAAGCAGATCGGCTGCCGGCCTCTGGAGGGCCGCTCACGGCGGCTCTTGGCCACTCACGCTGGCTGTCGGCCGCTCACTGTAGCCTATGGCAGCTCACTGCAGCAGGGGCTGCAGCTATGTTGTCTCTGAGGATTCACAGCAGCCCAGCTCCAGGTGGAGCTGTTGTTCACCATCTTAGCTGTAGAGGGCAGTGTCACTGGCCCTCATATGCGGGATCAGAACTGGGGACCTGCCTCTCAGAGCTGGCGTCCCAAGCCAGCTCTTAACCAACATACCACTTGGCTGGCCCGGTGTATTCATCTTTTTGATCTTTAGGATATTGTTCCCTTTCTTTTGAGCTTTGGAACTTTTTCATAAGTCTCATATTTGTTTACTAATCCTTAGATTAGACCTCTGGATTCAAAGTTTGCCAAGAGACAGATTTTGTGGCTCTGCTGTAAAGAAATGGGATCTTCTCACCCACTGCTTGATTCTCTGACACTCAAAAACCAAGAGAATTCATAGAAATTTACAACTCCAGCATTTACTGCTATTAGATTTGTTAGTCTTTTTTCTTGCTAATATAACTTCAATGTGAGGGCTACAACCACTAGGATGCAAAGCATCATGATAAACCCCTTCAACTTCCTGCTCATTGTTTCAGTCCATAGATGTAGAAAATTTGGGTGGGATGGGAACAGTGGGAGAGGACAAGACAGAAAACAGGTGATTGTCGTTTTACTCTGGTGCCTTAGAAACACTCATACAATAGAGGGATAATAATCCACTTTTCCATTTGCCACTGACCCTGGGTCTTTGAGAAAGGGCAGACAGTGGGGAAGGACCAGGGCCACCTTACTTTCTTTGCCCTGTGTGGACCTTTCTGCTGTAGGAGTGCAACAAGAGCCTGGCCACTCTCTGTTTCTCCGAATCCCCCTTCAGCTGTCTTGGAGTCGGTGGAAATTCTTTCCATATTTTGGCAGTTCAGTTTTTGTGCTATTTTTGAGTTTCATTCTTTAAAATATGTAGTCATAGGTATGTTTAGTGGGAAACTGGGAGAAGCTGAGGTAGGGATTGCTAGCCAGGTACCATTTGAAGCTGGAAACTCTTTACATTATTAATTTTTGCTCAACATTTCCTCCCAGACACTGAACCTGCCTGAATGTGTCTTGATGGCACTCAGTATCAGGATCATTCTTGACACTGCATAACCCCACTTATCAATTGCCAGTTTTTTTGTTTTGTTTGCCATGTATCTTGCCTGTGTCATTGCCTTAACATTCTTGGTCCTCCATGACCCCATGCCCAACCTACCTGACCAATCCTAACACCTTCACACCTGTGCCCTTTGCTCTTACTAAACTGCATGGGTCACCATTTCCAAATATGTTTTATATTTTCCTGCCTCTACATCTTTACGTAAGCCATTTTCTCTCTGGTGATTTATCTCTCTTTCTTTCCTTTCCTTCCCATTTCTTCCCTTCCCTTCCCTTGTCTTCCCTTCGTTTCCCTTCCCTTCCCTTCCTTTCCCTTCCCTTCCCTTCCCTTCCCTTCATCTTCCCCATCTTCTAGACTCCCCATTAAAATGCAGTCTTCTTTATGAAGCCTGAGTGCAATCTCTTCTTTATCTAAGCCCTGATATCTGGATCATCTAATTAACATATTTTGCTTTGTGTTGGAGTTTGTGCGCGTGCGCGCGCGTGTGTGTGTGTATTATCTGCTCTCTCTCTTTCTAGAATGTATATTATTCTATCTTGCTAAGTCTTAGTTTTCTGATCTTAAAATGAGTGTAATATTTGTGCTTAACACATGTATCTGAGGCACTGATAAGCAGGATAATGCATCCAGAGTGCTAAGCGCAAAGCTTGATACACAGTAAGTGCTTAATAACTATTGGTGGAATAAATGAACATATGATTCTTCTGATTTCCTGCCTTGATTCCATATTATTTCAAATGTTAGCCATTTTTCTATCCTAAACTTTGCATAATTTGCAAGGCTCTCAGTACCAGTTGCAACCTACATTTCTCTTGAGCACTGCCAAAAAGTTTAGGGGCAAGGAGGGAATGATCAAATGTAACGACCATTATTAGAAACCACAGGCACCGAACAGCTGGATAATGTGAACAGACAGGTTCAGCTGAATCTCCAGAAATGCATCCATCATAGGATGATGGCAGTTTTTTGGGAAAGTTAAGAGATGCTTGAAAAGAAGCCAGAGTGCTGAATAAAATGATTCTTCAAGTTGGGTTTTCAAAATTGGTCTCCATCATACCCAAAACCCTTTGGAAAGATGGCAAATTTATGTGTAAACAGACCTTTTTGTTTTCTGGAGATCCTTAGGAAATTGGAGATTTTTATTTTGTTTTATTTTGGGTTTTCCTTCGAGCAACTTAATAATAGAAATTGCCTTAGGGATGGGGTCTGCCATTGGTTTCCCGTGCAATACTGTTCTCCCTAAGGGACTGTGCTGGAGGCTTCCAGAGTGACTATTGCGAAAGCCACTAATAATTGTCCTTCTCAGGTAACATTTTCTGGTATAACATATCTTGGCTTAATATAGTCTAAATACATTGAAGTGTATTGTGTTCAACATGATAATGCTCTGACATAAAATGCTATTATCTTTACTTCTGTCTTGGTTTCTGTGGCATCAGAGGTCCAAAATGAGCCAAGATGATAAATCCTTAACTAAGGCAACATGGAAGCCACCATGGTACCATGCAGGATTTTTAGCCTCTTGTTTTTCTCAGGAGAGAAAGCATGGGGTAACATAAAGCATAAAATAAAGAACTCTAGATGAGGAGCCAGGATTCAGTCCTAGTACTTCAGGAGGGGGAAGCCAATAGGACCCGGGCCCAGCATTTAACCACTTATCAATTAATGAAAAGGAATTGGGCCAGAGAATCCTTCCAAATATGGACTTTCCAATTCTAAGATTTCTTCTGGCTGGAGAGGAGTGTGTTGTGATGGTTAGGTCTCTGGAATCAGTAGGCTTGGTTTTGAATCCTGACTAAGCCCTTTTGTAGCTGAGATCTCAGAGCATTACCTACTCACTCTGGGCCTCAGCTCCCTTATCTGTAAGATGGGAATAGTAATAATATTTCTTGTATCAATAATAGAAATAATATTTCTTGTATCAATAATATTTCTTGGATATGTACCAGGTGTGATCAAAATATATGCTGAATGTTTAAATAAATTTTTTTTTTTACAGTAAAAGACACATTGCTGCTAATCCCTCTCAAAATACTCCCCCTTGCTTCGAACACACTTATCCCATCATTCTTGCCACTTTCTGAAGCAGTTCTGGAAGCCCTCTTTCATGAATGTCTTTAGTTGCATTGTTGTAGCTGGCTCGATGTCCTGAATTGATTCAAAACATTTTCCTTTCATGGTCATTTTGATTTTGGGGAAGAGCTAGAAGTCTCACGGTGCCAGATCTGGTGAATAAGGTGAATGAGGACACACTGTAATGTTTTTATTTGACAGAAATTGCCGTGCCAGAAGCGATGTGTGACACGGAGCACTGTCATGATGGAGGATGAAGTAAAGACACTCCATGTTTCAGGACTGCTTCCTCCTTTTCTCCAAAAAGGAAAAGCTTTCTCAAAAGCTCCCAGATGATTTCCCCTTGGCCAGAACAGGCCAGACAGCCCCTTACCTGAGAGAGACGTTGGCTGTCTTTTTCAGCTTTGGTAGTAGAGGTTAAAGGAGAAGAGGTTGGGAGTGCTTTGAGGCTGCCAGCAAACAGGTGTGCCCCAGTGCCTCACAGTGATGTCAGGATGTCACAGGGGATGTAGTTAATGCTGGGTGAGTGCTTGGCACAGAGCCTGACGCAGAACCAGCACTTGTGAACTGTTAGCTGTTGTTCTTAAGAATCTATTTTCTTTGCTTTGCACCTGATTCGACCTTAACCATAATGCTTTTCAACTACATATAGGATGTGAATCCAGAATGATTGATATTTGGTCTCAGTTACTGACTGCTGTCCTTTATAATAATTCATTACTTTCCTATGTATGCTTCACTTATGTCAGCTTTAGTGTGCTGTCCAGGAGCATTCACAGCATATATTTGTGAAAGGAAAGTGGAGCAGCAGGATAGGCTGAGATTGTCCTGGACAGGGTGTTTTGCCTGCCCATAGCTCCCTGCTGACAAAACCACAGGGAATTACTCGTGCATAGGTTGCCATGCTTTGTACCTTCTACCCTGGCTTTAGCGGTTTGGACCAAAGGATGGAGCCTGACTCAAAGGCAGCTGGGGAGAGGCTGCAGTGAGATTTCTATCCAATAAGAAAGCTTCATACAGGGTCATAATGAACTGACCTAATCAGCTCCTCCATCTTAGAATCGCTCTTTGAAGGGAAGATTCTAGAGTTGTAACAGAAGCTAAGGGGCACATAGAAAGGGGACAAATAAGCAGGTGCCATGAGGCACAGAAGCTGTGAGGAGGCAGATGCCATGAGGTAGATGGACGAAGTCCATGCAGAAGCTGTAGAAGCTGAGCAGAGAGTGATTGAATTATCACAATGGGAGTAGCAGCCCAAACTGTGAGTTTCAAGAAGACCAGATCCCTGGGGCCGCTGCTTTGCCCCAGGTTGCTGAAGCTATTTTGTTTTTGGGGGCATGTCCCAATTGTCCCTTGGCTGGGCTACTACCTTCCTTGCTCCTGATGTGCCCCTATATTAACCTTACATTCTGGGGTAACTGCAGAGCCTGACTCACAAAAGGAATTTGAACAATTGAGGCTAACAGTGTGCCTTTCTGTTCCGAGTGGAGTAAGAGGGAGGGAGAAGATGTGCAGGCCTCTGCATCCATCTCCCACACTGCCTGCCCATTATGACGCAGCCGCTCTCACGGTGGGAGAAAGCTTTCCAAGAGCAGGCTGAGGTTCTGCTCTGTGCAGGCACAGTGGACCATCAGCCTGGTTCCCAGCCCCCCACACCACTTCCCAGGCCCCCTGTTTGCTGACTGAGGAGTCTCGTTGGAAGGGAATTCAGGAAAGCCCACTTTGTCACCAGACACTGGCTCCATTTACATAATCCTCACTAGGCTGTTGCTTGTGTAATTCAATTATTTGATTAACTTTATATTGTACGATTCTGGAAGAGGTGAAGAAACAACAGGTTTTTGGCTGTACCCTCTGGCCTGTTCTGTTCTGTCTTGTTGGCTTGAAGGATTTCATGAAACTTTGTGTTGCTGCCAACTGTCTCCCCGGGTGTTTTTCACAAGCAGCATCCTGCTTTCCATCCATGTGCATATCTCCAAGGATTCAAGGATCCCTAGGAAGTGGGAGGGGGAACTGATCCTTCGGTTGCCAGCATGTGGGTGGGGTGTGTGGGCCGAAGAGGTTCCCCTGAAATCTCTTTGAGGGCCCCACAGGTGGCAGAAGTTAGTGCTCGTACCCTGTCTTCCTCTTCCTTTCTCCCCAGGAGAAGTGGCTGTATTTATTTGATTGGAATGATCTCGTTATGTCTGGCAGCTCTGACACAAGTTAACACAGCTTTAAAAACCAGTTTCCCTGACATCTTGGCTCAGCAGAGTTCCTAGTACAGAATTGTTAAGCCACATTTCAACTTCGTTTCCAGGCATGTGTCTTCTTTATTTATTAATTCGAAGGTTCTGCCATTGCTTATAGAGCTCCCATCCCTCTGTTATTTATTGTTGACACATTTTTCTCCTTTGCCTTTCAGCTTTAACCAAACCCAAATAAGATCCCCCTGGCTTGTAAACGCTCCAGTTATGAAATGTTTCCCACACGTGACTGGATGGCCCTCCCCATGGTGGGACTGGAATAGAGGCCTTCCACTGGGGCCCAGGAGGAGAAGCCCCACCAGCTTCTTGGTACCCCACCTTCACTTGCTGAGTAAGCCTTGTAGTATGTGGGTGGGTGGGATACACGGTGTGGGGGCTGGTTAGAGCCTGACATCTGGAGTTAAAATCTAAATGCATTCTGTCTTAGGAACAATATTATTTGTGACAGTCATACATAGAATTATACAGTTGACCCTGGAACAACATGGGTTTGAACTGTTCTGTCTTGTGGATGCACTTATGCGTGGATTTTTGCAGTAAATACCTGTCCTCTTTTCTATCTGTGGTGGGGAGTCTGTGGATGTGGAGGCTGTCTGTCTGCATTGCTCTATGCCATTTTATATAAGGGATTTAAGCACCCGTGGATTTGGGTATCTGGGAGAGTGGGGTCCTGGAACCAATCTCCCATGGACACCTAGGCACAATGAAGATTTGGGGGAGTCAAAAGTTATACCGAGAATTTTGACTGCGTGGGGGTTGGTGCCCCTAACTTAGCCTCCCTCCCGCATTGTTCAGGGGTCAACTGTACATTATGGTATAAGTTATACCAGTGATATATAAAACTGACTACACATGAGAATCACCTTGGGGTGCTTTAAAACCTTGCCTGGACCCCTCCATCAGAGAGCAAGATTTAATTGGTCTAAGCAGGGCCCAAGGAGAGGTTCTTTTAACAGGCTTCCTGGAAATTCTAATGTGCAGACAAGGTTGAGAGCCTGGGGATTTGTAGCAGGGCCAGGGCATGGGTGAGGCCAGAGAGGCGCCCAGGGGCAAAATTTAAGGAGGTGCGCACTCTCAGGGTCCTGCCAGCGGGCTCTGCTTTGGGGATCACATGAGGAGCATAGTCAGTATGTGACTCAGTGTTTTGGATGGGGAGATGGGTTTTTAGTTTTAAACTTGCATATTGTAAAACCATTTCTAGGGCACGACTCATTTATAAATTGTGGATTTTTTCCCTTCTTCTCTTTCTGCTTCTCTTAATGTTGTACCTCTTTTTGACTCCTCTCATCTCAAGCCTCCTTTTTTGGTTTTTCTCCTCCCCCATTTTTAGCACTTTCTTTTCCCGTCACCTCTTCCTCCCTTTCTTCCTTCTTCTTTCCCCTGTACTCTCTTTCCTGAGGACAGGCGCTTCGCTCTTTCTCTTCTTGTGTACTTTGGCCCTTTCTGTGTGCCGCATTCCCTTCCCACTATTCTAGTCTTATTCTCTTGTGTTGGATCCCGTCTGTTTATTTCTCCCACCCAGCCCACCCACCACTGCCCAATAGTCAGCCAAATGGCTCCGGTTTAAAAAACTCCTCCCAAGGTTCTTTTCGTTAACTGAGTGTGGACCATGTCCGGCTGCTCCAGCTGCTTTTCATGAACCGCTGCTCAGCCCCAGTCTACACCAGATGGCTTTTCTAGGCATGGAGGGTGGGAGAGGGGTGGTTCAGAAAGAGGAAATAGGGATTGGCAAAGATGGAAAGATTAGACTGTCACTCACTCTTCCTCTCCCTGAAGCTACTTTGAGGAGTAGAAAGATAAATGTCTATAAAAGTTTTAAAACCTTGATTCATGGTGGCCCGGGAGGCGGGTTCACCTCTTGCCATCCCATCTCTGGTAGCACAGCTGCCCTGTTCTAATCTTTTGACTGTTTCTGCCCTCTGGGTTTTCTTGAAAGATAAACAGTCCTATCATCCCTTCCCTCAGCCCCCCTCCAGCACTATTGGCAATCTGCAGTTAGGAATAAGCCTCTTTGCATCACAACTAGGCCAGGTCCTCAGAGCTGGGCCTGCATCCCCCTTTCTTGCTGCTGGGAAAGATGAGGATAAGGGGAAAAGCCTGGAGCTCAGAAGCCTCAAATTGGAATCTTTTAAAGGTTTCCTTCCTGCCAGGTGGTGTCCACACCAGCAGAAAATGCAGTGTTCTTGGGAATTTGTCCCAGGCATAGCCCCAGAGAGCTTTGTGGGAGGAAGGAGAGGCTTGTTCAAGGCTCTGCTCCCTCAACTATATAGTCTGTGTCACCCTGGAGCCTTGGCCTGCCTTCATGGGCTTAATTCCCACCTGCATCCCAGGAGGTGCACAGAGGTGGACAGGGGAAGGCTCTCTACCTGGCTGGTGGGAGGCCCTACTAGGGGCCTCGCTGCTCACAAGTAGCACACCATGGCTGTGACCAGGTGTGTGGAACTGGTCACAGGCACACCCATCCTCAGTGGGTTAGTAGGATGTCCCAAAGAAGCTAAAAAAGCCCACAGCATACCTGTGAGACTGTGGGCAGAGAGCGTGTGGGCAGTGGTGTTTGCTGCACCTGTTTTACTCGGTAGAGGCATGAAGGAAGAAAATGAATTGACCTCTTGGGCTGTGAGCAGGGTGGCCACGAGGGGATGGGCATATTTTGGCTGAAGGGTTCATAGACCCTGGAGACAAGGGAAGAGAATACAGAAACAGTGTTAGGATAATAATAATAATAATTACTATTATTATTTATTATTATTATTACATGTTACATGCAACAGTCTTCAACTCATTTCATATAGTACACCTTATTTGAACCTGAGGATAAGCCTGTGAAACAGGCAGAGCAAATTCTTTTATCCTCGTATCACAGGAATTCAGAGGGTTAAGTGACTTGCCCCAAGTTCATACTGCTAGCAAATGCAGAGCTGAGTCTTACCTTGTCCCATGCCTTGGAGGGTCCTCCTTAAATGTCTTGGTATTAGGAACCTAGAGGTTGGCTCAGCTGTTTTGGTGAGACTCACATTTCATGTCATAAATGGAGCAACACAAATGGGTAAAATAAATAACTCCATGCTGCCTTGGAATGAGTGAGAGAGCCAAGACCACTGCATTCATTGCTGGAGCTTTCAGGAAGTGACAGGAAAAAGGACTTGGTTCCCTTGAGAGAGTGCAGTGACACAAGTGTCCACTCCAAGGCCATCGAGGGAACTCGATTTCAGTGTGGGCTGGAATGGATGTTGCAGAAGGGTATTGGGGAAGCGGCAGTTGACCCTCTCAGGGGTGTTTGCCAGGTGTAACACAACCATTGTGGCCAGCGTGGCAAACCTCAGAAACAGGGTCCGGCTGGGAGGGGTGGCCATGGACTAGGGGAGTAGGGGAGGAAGGCTGCATTTTCTTTTTATTTTCTTTTTTTAGCTGAGCCATCCTGCCCCCTGTTGTCAGCTCAGCGGCTGCTCAGCTCGGGCTGGGCATCGAACTGTTGTTGCTCAGATCTCAGCTCGCACTCTTGAGCGAGCTCTTAGCCAACTGAGCCACTCGGCTGGCCCTAAGCCTGCATTTTCAAATGCTGGAGCTGGAGTTTTGGTGAGAAACTGAAGAGTGAAAGGGAAACCAAGGTCCTCATAAGAATATAGTGAACAAACTAAGCCTAGCCCATGCAGCCAAATAGGAACAATGGGACCAAATGTTCTTGTAGCCTCTGGGATCTAAGTCTGCCGTATTTACTAAGGGACCCTCCTCTTCAGTACATATGGCAAATTATATTCTCCAATGATGACTGCGATATTTTCTTCCATCCCACATACTTTTCTTGAAACATAATTTTAACTCTGTATTCATAGAGACAAGGCATCTGTTTCTTCCTTTTGCATCTTGACGGGCTTGAGACTATGGCAGAAGTGATGCTATGGGATTTCTGAGTCTAGGTCAGAAGAGGTGATGCAGCCTCTGCAATGCTCAGTGGAATACTGCTGCTAGAGCCCGGAGCTGCGGTGTAGGCCGCCTAGCTGCCCTGAGGCTGCTGTCCTGGGAGGAAGCCCAAACTAGTCCAGTGGGAAGGCTGCATGGAATGGCCCTGAGTTTGCATGAGGAGAGGGATGTCTTGCCAGTCTCCAGCTGTGTCAGCTCCCCGACTGTTTCAGCGCCAGCCACTGTCTGACTATAACCACGTAGAGACCCCAAGACAGAACCACCCTGCTGAGCCTTCCCAAATTCCTGATCCAGACAAAACAAGAGGGATAATGAAATTATTGTGGCTTAAAGCCACTATCTTTCGGGATGGTTTGCTATGCAGCAATAACTGGAACTGTGTACCCAGTTTTCATGGACCAGATGGTGCTGAAGTCACCGAGGGCAGCTGTGGACCTCTGGGCCACCTGGGGATGGTGATCCCGGGTCAGGTCCTGGCGCTGGTGCTGAGAAGCCCCACCCAGCATGAATAACATGGCACATGGCATATTGAGCGGAAGTACAAACTCAAAAGTGCGGTTACTGACATCGAGAAGATCCCACATGGGGGAGCAGGGTATCCCAACGAGAGATGGAATGTGCTGGCGTTCGGAAACCCAGGGTCCTGCAGCCTGTGCTTCAGAACAGGCCCGACGTGTGATAATGGTCCTTATGGGATGTGGTGAGGATTGAATGAGGCTATGAGTCTGAGCACTCAACATAGTGCCTAGCACATAGCAAGCGCTGAACAGATTATTGAACTGGTATCATTATTGACTTCTCCTTCCTCAGAAAGTTGTTACTGTTACTGTTATTATTTGGTCTTCCAGTATAGGCAGAGCCACAGTTCTAAGGGACCTGATATTAAACCAGAAACAAAGACCATGATATTCCTACCAAAAGCCTGACCTTATACCACTAATAATTCAGAATTTATAGTTTACAAATAATACTATGAGATCACTTAGCTTCCCACTGAGGTAGGTAAATGGGTATTCTTCATACCTCCAACTTCCAGATGGCCCAGAAAATTCACTGACATCTAAAAATCCTACAGTTAATAAATAGCTAGATCAGAATTTAAATCCAGGGCCTCTGGTTCCAGATTAGTCCTGTTTTCTCTATGCCTTCCTCTGTGCTTAGCTATTAGACTAAGGTTCTTAACTCCCTCTTGACCAGAGACTAGAACAGGGTGGAGTCTGCTGATGACAGCAGGCCAGGTGGTCCCGGCTGTGATGAGTGAAGGCCACAGAAGCTGGGGATTGGACAGGAGCGGGGGTGCTTCCTTACACCTCGCTTCTCCTAAGAGAAAGGCGCTCTGGGGTGGGGACAGTAGCTGCTGCTAACTCAGCATTCATACTGTGATGTGAGGGCAATACCTCCTGCCTCGGGCCTGGGGACAAAACCATGCCCTTTCAGTTGAAGGAAATTGCAAAATTTTCTCCCCAAGTTATCATGGAGTTTCCCTTAGCAGGGACTTGGTGTCTGTCCCCTCACTGCAGACGTGTTTCCATAAATGTATTCCTGTCACAGAATAGAGTGTGATTTTAAAGCTGCCCATATGCAAACCATACTCTTTCCGTCACCCTCCCTCACGTAGTGTTAAAACGTGGGCGTGTGAAACACCACTGCTTAACTGAAAATCCATGTCACATTAGCACTATGTGTCTGTCCATTCTGTAACCTGAGGGAATTGGATGCCTGGGAACTGTGGCCAAAGCCGCCAAACGGAGGAGAATGGGCAGAAAGCATCTCCATAGTCTAATGAAAGCAGCCAGGAGCTGCTGAGTAGCCTCTTCCAGGGTTCTTAAGAGGGGGCCAGACTGGCCTTTTGCCCTGCTCCTACACCATCCCATGCAGAATTTCTAGGTTCACAGAAAGGGCGTCACTGAGAGGTGAGCTGAGGGCTTTTGGGGACAGGGCTGTAGCATTTGCCCTCGCTTTCCCATGGTGCACCCTCAGGTGAGTGAAGGGCAAGAAAACGCCCTTCAGAACCTCCCTCAACTTGGGGCTGACCTCTATTTTAGAGACACCCTCTCAGAAATTCCTGGAGCATATTCCCCACCATGGAGCAGGTAATCCTGGCATTAAGGGACATGTCCTCCTGGAGGTCCCCTCCCCACCATATTCCAGGTGTCCAGGTCTCCCAGAATACCTGCTGAGATTCACTGACCAAGGTGGACTGTGCTCAGCCCTGGGCCTGAGTGTGTCCAGGGGCTAGCAGTTTTGAGGGGATGTGGCTGATCCTGGATGTACAGCCTGGGTGGCCACATACATGTGCTTGAGGCTCCTCTGATGGGGGTAGGAAGAGAGGCAGACATGCCGTCCACCAGAGGCAGGGTCTGGGGATGGCAGGAACATCTCTCTGAGATTCAAATTCCAAGGAGACTGAAAATTCTAATTTCAAACCAATCTTCACGTCATCGTGAAAGTATATTTGTCAAGGTAGGAGGCTAGGAGATATTTTATTTAACAGTCCTGTTAGCTAGATTTGTAACTTTTAAATATTTGAATATTTGGCATGTGGGCCTCCATTTAGACTCTTGCCCTGGGCCCTGCAATGTTAAGGGAGGGCCTGCCACTCAAGGAGATTGGGGCACCTGCAAGAAGGGAGCCTGGACTCTTGCTCTCTGGTTGAGCTACAGAAGAGCCGGGGTTCACCCAGGGCTTTGGGAGAGATTTGTGCTTCTCCCTGACAGTTTGGGGGCAGGTGTGGACCTAAAGCCTGGAACTTGCCTGGAGCATTCTGAAGTCATGAGTCCAGCTGGAATAACAGCCTAGCTGGGAAGGGAGATAAGATGGCTACAAGCAGCCGCTTTCCCACATTAGGTGTGGCAAGCAGATGTGAGCTTCCTGTGGACCAAATGGATGCCTCAGTGCCTTCAGGGGACCCTGAGCAAGAGAATTTCCTGTGGGGGTAAGGGGAAAAGTGGGAAGCTAGGGTCAGGGACAGCTGTGGGTGTTCCCAGAATGTCTGCCAGAGTGCTCTGCAACCATATCACAGAACTGGGTAGAGAGGAGGTCTCCTGGCTGAGTCCTCACAAGCAGCATTTGAATGCTTGTGACACAGACTGCGTTCAGAGTCAAGAGATTACTGCCAAGAGTGCCATGCAGCAAAAACCTGAGCGCCATCTAGTCTCTTCCACCCTGCTCTGACCAGAAAGACCCAGAAGGAAGGAGGGGTGATGGGGAAGTAAAAAGACCATTCCCACATCTCTCACGACTTCCGACCCAAGTGGAGTCAGTCCTCAGCTACAGGAAGAGGAAAGCTTCAACATGGAATGTGAGCAAAGTTTTGGCTTGGATGAGACTTTTTAACACCTGAAAAGCTCCTAAGTGCCACAGTGAGACTTGTTTTTATAGGTGGAAGCACCCAAGATGTTGTAGGAGCGGGAAGTGGGATCTCACAGAATGTGTGATGGGAGAAGGATAAACTAGTTTCCTTTTGCTTTCCAACATCATTCACCTGGTTAAGATGCCAAAGATTCTGTGCTCACAATGACACAACACCAAATTAGTGTTCCTTGGCCTTGAATCTGATGTGAGCATCCTTTTGCAAGGAAAATGGATGTTGACTTAATAACTGATTCCTGAGTATGAATCACTAGTCCTCTCTTCATGTATCTGTAAGATGAGAATGATGGTACCTATTCATGGAGTTAGGAGTGTGACAGTCAGTGAAGACGTGTCCGTGAGTAGGTGCCCAACAAATATCTGTTTCCCTCCCTTTTCTCTACCAGGCATTGAATGTAAAAATGCTCAGTTTTGCATGAATGATGCCTGTGATCCAGTCTCCCCAGGCTTTCCTGGAGTGGCTCCATCAGTGGCTGCTGTACTGTGCTGTCAACTCTGGGTTTGGATGGTGAGCTTGGCCCTTTCTGCTGTGTTTTCAGTGAAGTTTTATGCTCATGCTGAAAAGAGTGCAGGTTGCTGGCTCAGCCTCTTTTTTCAATGCTCATATCCGGGGATAATGACCTCACAGTGTTTGGACTATCAATATGTCATTTTCTAATCGATGTATATTGATGCATTATTTATTCTAGCATGACGATTGTGTGGCCAAAGATTACCTCTGGCGCTGGCTGTTCCTTTATTGTGTACATACTATTTCTCAGCTCAAGCTTGAGAACAATGGGCTCATTGATTCCACCCAAGTTATTGGGAAGGATGGACTCTGCCGACTAAGGTGCATTGGATGCCAACCTGGATGTTTGTGAATCCCCTTTTGGGAGTAGGCTGTGCCTTTGGGGCTGAGTTTGGTGGGAAAGGAATGTGCCTCTATTTTCCTTGGTATTTATTGCTCTGCATTAAAAGATGCCTCTTCACTTGTCTGACCAGAAAGATGGTGTTTCATTCAGGAAGGGCACATAGAAATTAAGTCAGCAACCAGCTTAGGCCACTCCACATTGCATTCCTTCCATTCCTTCCATTCCCTTTTGGTATTCACTCCCTGCCTACTCTACTCCACCACTTCTTCTCCGTCCCCTTGTTGCTGTTTGGTTCAGAAGAAGATGGCTTCCTCACTTAGGTGAGACACGGCAATGAAGAAACATGGAGGTGCTCTGAGAGATAAGAATCATAGAGTCGCAATTGGCACAGGGAGGCAGTAATATCAGAGTGGCCTGCGACCCCAGGTGGAAGATGGAGGTGTGAGGAAAGCTGAAGTAGTGTTGTGGTCCTTCCTTAGTCGAACTCTTGTCTTGTGATGTGAGGGTGACGATGAACCTCTGGATGGCATTGAAAGGTTCATTATGGAGGTCTTTGGTCTTTCTTGGCCACTGCCAGTGATGAAATCTCAGCTTTTGGGATGTGCCTGCTCAGCAGTCCCTACCTAGGGTGTGCTCCTTTTGGTGGTCAGACAGCAAGAAGGCAGTGGTGTGTCAGACCTGTTATCTTCCTCCCCCTTAGCTCAGGAGGGCTGGAGGAAATCAGCTCCCCAGGGTGTGTAAGCTCTGATTCTGTGAGGGTGGATGTTGGCCATGGCTCAGAGGGAGTCCTCTGGTTGCCAAAAGGCCTGAATGATGGTATTGTTGCATCTGAATACCTCTGAGGAGCTGTCTGAAAGTAAAGAAGAGATAAAGTTGAAATGTTAAACGTTTCCAACAAAAGCTATTAGGGGAGAATTTCCTGACTCAGCACTTGTTGACATTTTTTGAGGCTTTTCACAGACAACATAAGGTTACTCTTTTGTGGCTGTGTGGCTTTTGTTGTTTAGAGTTTTGTTTGTTTGTTTTTAAAGCTTATTTGGCTTTCACTGATGAGAGGGTTGTACAATTGGGGAGCTGCAGCATTACTAGGAAAGCATTTCTTGTGACCACGTATTCTTCGTGGTAGAGAAACCCTGAGCCTGGCCTTTCCTGCCCTGGCCTCTGCTGAAGTTTGACCCACTCTCATCTGAATACATGAGAGCGGGTCTCAAATCTCCAGGGCCATTTCCTTTCTACCCCTGTGGAGCTCTGGTTTATTAACCTACATGGCAATACAGCGCTTAACTGTAAGTCGTAACCCATGTCCTTATGAAAAGGGGAACTATGGAGACAGACCCCCACACACGGAGGATTCTATGTGGCAGGTAAAGGCAGAGAAGATAGGGGTGATGTTTCTTTCTGCCAAAGAATGACAAAAATTACCAGCAAGCCACCAGAAGCTGGGTGGGGGCCTGGAACAAATTCTTCCTCACAGCCTCAGAAGGCACCAACCCTGCTGACACCTTGATCTTGGACTTCTGGCCTCTAGAGCTGGCTCTCCCCTGATTATGGCAATTTGTTACTGCAGTCCCAGCCAACTAATACAACTTGGCATTCTCTGTTTTTCTCTATCTTCCTGTTTATGGCTTCTTCTTTTTTTTCCTCCCCCTTCCCTCAACCTTCTATTATATCGTATTGGGTTAGACCATGCTCTGGAGCCAGACTATGTTTGACTTAAAGCTCTACGATTTACTAGTTGTGTGTCCCTAACCTCTTTGTGCCTCATCTTGAACATGGAAATGATAGAATAAATGAAAGGATGAATGTAGGGCCGGCCAAGTGGCGCAGTGGTTAAGAGCTGGCTTGGGAAGCCAGCTGCCCCGATTCGGTCCCACATATGAGGGCCAGTGACACTGCTCTCAAAAAAAAAAAAAAAAAAAAAAAAAGAATAAAAAGGATGGATGTAAAGCCTGCCTTGAATATGAGCAGTGTGCAGTTACTGTGCACAATCTGAGGCTGTAGCCTTCCAGTATATTGAGGGTCTCCTCTGGGTACATCCCGTGGTGCTGCTGGTACTGAAGGAATGGATTCCAAGTTATGAAAAGACCTTCCTCCTGTTCAACCTTGTCACTGCTGGGAGTTTATAATCTAATTGGAGGCATAAAACACTTGGAGGGAACAGTTGCAGTGCAAGGCATTATGTGATTATAGGATCACAGGATCATTGCTCTGTCTCAGTCAAGTAGTTCTTGACCCCAGCAGCATGCAAGACCCTGCTGGGGATGCTTTGAAAATAGATAATTGCCTGGGCCTTTCTCCCCAGACCAGCTACACAGAATTTCTGAACCTTGAGTGAGTGGATGAACCTGTCTCTGTGCTTTCATTTCCTCATCTGCGAAATTAGGGTGATATTAATACGTGTATCTACTTCAAAGGGTTGCGGTGAGAATGAAATGAGTTAATGCGTGTAAGTAAGTGCGTGACACAGTGCCTACCATATAGTAAACACTCAGTAAATGTGAGCTCTTACTGGTGAATAAATATTCAAATATTATACCAAGTAGACTCTGCTCCAGTTCTACAGCATGGTTGTTGATTCCTATTTGCTTGAAAAACTCTAATGTTCTCCATCGTTGCTCTCATGTGAAGACCGTGGCAGTAGTTGTAGAGCACTGGAGCTCCTTGCTGATAAGGAGGTCCGTCTGGCTCCAGGGCCCTGTCTATCGAGGCAGAAGCAGGGGACCTTGTGTTTGGTCATTTGAGGATGTCCATGGTTTAGAAGATGTCAAGGCAGCACATAATCTTAATTTTCGGCCTTGCATCACAACTTCTTTTGTCTCTTTCATTTTCATTACTTCCTGGGTTTCCCTTTTCTGTCTCCTAATTTTCAAGCAATGCATTTAGGGTCTAAGACAAAGAACTGGGTTCAGAGGCTGGCCTGGCCCCTCACCCGCTGTGCAATTATAGGTGAGGTTTTCAACATCTCTCAGCTGCAGCTTTCTTCTCTTTATAAACCAGAAAACAAAAGTGCTTTTTAAATGCCAATTTTGATATCTAAATGGAAGCCTGAAAAGCACTTTTACTACAGTGGAAAGGGCTCAGTTGATGTCATTCATGATCACTTAGGTTGCTTAACTCTGGTGGTGACATTTGGGGCCAGAGGGTGCTCTTGGTGGCTGGGTCTTAGAGCACATGTCAAGATGAGGTGGTGTCAGCTCTGCTAAGGTGGTAAGGATGGGACTAAGCCCTGAGAAGCTCGGCTTTGATAAGACTCTAGCTGAGGTATCTTTTCTTTCCCAAGAATCTCAAGGGCTCAGGCCAGCACAGCCTGTGCACTCATGCTTTGAAAACAAATGCAGTCACAATAGCCATTTGGGCCCATGTGCTACTCCCTTATCTCCCACCGTTGGCCTGTGCCAGTACAATCAATTGTTCTGCTGTCTCATTTGGTAACTTGGAAACTGTGCTGAGGATCTATGATAACCATTTGGCTGGAACGAATGTCCTTTTGGAGGTGAGGAGGGAAAAAAGGAAAGCAACGTGACATAGACAAGGGACAGGCAAGTTTCTACATTTTGGCAGAAGGAGATTGGGTTTTTGAAAGCAGGCAAGTAGAAAGGGAATATTATTCTACTTCCTTCTTTTTTCTTCATTCTCTGGGCTCACGTTTCCAAGGGCTTAAATTTTCAAAACTTGAACAAAAAAGGGTATTAATCTTAAATGTCTCCCATTTATCACCAAGGCCAGCCCAGTGGCGAGAGAAAGATGACTCATTCCCACAGTTGATTTCTTGGTAATGAAAGGTCAAGGCTTGCCCTTACATTTCCCCTCCTGTCTAGCTAATGGAGAAAGCTTCCCCTTAGGAAGTGCCCATCCTGGAGCAATTTTTCAAGGGGAAATTGCAAACAGGAATAACCACTGACATGAAAATATTTCTCGTAGGGAAACAAGGTGAACTGAATAGAATAGTGATTATAAATACAGACCTTACCTTTGAGAGTTGTAGGATTAAATCAGAGAACCAAATAAAGCATATAATTCAGTGTGTGACATATTAAGTAGGTCTGCAGTAAACAGGAGATATTTACTCCACCCCTTCAATGTGCCAGACCCTGTGCTGAGCAGGTCACTTTTGCCATTGTTTGATCTTCATCATATTTTATGCAACAGGTGCCATTATTTTTCACTGGTTTACAGGGAGGGAAACCAAGATGCTAAGTGACTTGCCCAAGGTCACATAGCTAGCTAGAGATGGAACCAGGATGTTTTCCTCATATTGTCACAATATGTTGATGTGGAATTATGGGCCTTCTACCCCAATGACCATGAGATCCTTACAAGCAAATGAGTAGTGACTGAGCCAGGAGGAAATTAATCCAGCCCCCTTCCCCACCCCCACCCCAATACACACACTGCTTTTCTGACCAACACCTGAGTTCTCCTTTAGAAACTTAGAATCCTACAGCATTAGTAGATCAGAATACAAGAGTTGCTTTTAGCATTCCAGGGGTTATGATGCTCTTTAAAGGATTTTAAAGGGATGCCCTTGCTGGCCCTGACAGATTTCATCTCATAAATTTCAGACAAACTGCTCTGTTGCCCAGCAGGTGGTCTGTCCCAGATTCTTTGTCAGTGCCATGTCCTGCTGGAGCCAGGGGTGTGTGGAGGATGTGGTATGGGTTCTACAGAGGGACCCATCCAGATGTGCATGCTCTGGGAGCTTGCAGGGCGGCTCCCAGAATCTGAGGCTCTGGTAGTGCTGTTATACTGCTTCAAACTGTAGGAATACTCAGAGCAACGAAAAGGCAAGCTCATTTTTATATTGCTAAAGAAAGCCCTACCCTCCAAGAAAGTTTACAAAGATACGAGTCTAACAGTTTCCATAAAATGCCCATGTTCCCCAGTGACAGAATTTAGAAAAACCCCATGGGGTTGAAATGACCAGAGTTGGTGCTGCCTAGGCTTTGGTCACCCTACAAGCCATTCTGTCTTCACCGGGTGCATGTGGGTGAGGCTGAGCAGAGAGCGTGTTCAGGAACACCTTAATGATGTCAGGACGCTTTTCATTGCTCATTTATCACTTAACAGCTCAGATTTGTAATGTGCTACCCGCGTTCTCCCTTTAGCACAGACAATGCATTCTTTCAACAGTGTGTGGCTCAGTGGGAAGAACTCTGCTGAAAGCAAGGTGGTGGTGCCTGCAGCCTGCCCCGTTGGGGAGGAGGGGCATGTGGGGGGCAGGTGGGGACCAGATGCCTGGCTGCAGCCGGGCTGGGGGATGAGCACATGGAACAGCCACTTCTGGTTCCACTTACTCATTTTTCTGTGCTGAAAGGTGTCATATAAATGCTAAATAGAACAGAGAGAGATGGGGCCTATCTATTTGCATTTCATCTAATGGGAGCAGATGCAGATAGAAAAGCAGCTTAGCCACGGCTGTTCACCTGCCCCGCCAGGCCTAAGATCTTCAGTTCATTTCAAGGCAGCCCATGTCAGTTCCACTGCAGTGCTGGGCAGACATGGTGTGGGGCACAAAAGGGCACATGCCCTCTGTCCTCATTGAGTTTACAAAACTTGTTGGGGGGACAAGTTTAACCACAGGAACCATCTGAGGACAATACAATCCAGCATATGGTTAAGTACAAAGTCGTGGGAAACAGAGGAAGTGTTGGAGGAGGCTATAGAAGAGAGAGCACCATGCATGCTGGCTGGGCAGAAAGGGTTCTTAGGGCAGAGGGATTGGATAAGCCCTAGCAATGGCCAGGGGTAGATGGACAGAAATGGTGACAGGAAATGGTCTAAGCATTCTGCAGGACCTTCGCTCTGCTGTTGTTCCGCCGACACGCTTCCTTCTCCCTTTTCCCTTTGGGTGGTGGGGTCCTCCTCTCTTAGGACTTGGCTTAAAGGTCCCACTTCCAAGAAGTCTTCTTCAGCTGTTTTGCTTAAGGAGCAGCCCTCTTCCACTACACCGTTGTCTATCAGAGTAATCTACATTTTCCTCCTGCCACTTGACACAATAGGTAATTACGTATTTGCTTGTCTCTGTCTCCTATTGGAGGCACCCATCACACAGGCCCTGAGTATCTGTTTCCTTCACTATTGTATTCACAGACAAGCATGATGCCTGGAGCCCAAGCGGTACTCAGTAAATACTTGTTGAATGAATGAGTGACATTTGAGGAAAGCCTCTTTTAGCAAATGTGTTTGTTGGCCAATTGAATCTGAGCTCTTTTTTTATATTCCAGGAGGAAAATCTATAGATTCCATAGATCTGGCGTGGAGCTGGATGTCTTTCAGGAAAAAGGGTTTTCATTAAAACACACAACCACAACAAAGCAAGAAAAACAGAGTGGTTGACATAAGCATGCCAGTCAAGTCTGCATGTTAAGAAATAGAATAAAAAAAAATACAAATTTGTGAACAATTGTACTGGGACCTTGCATAAACATGACCCACTATTATGCATAATACAATGCATGGCATTTTAGTCTTGAAACCTGTCCAGGGTGTTTGTGACTGGGTGAAGCAGGAGAATCTTGTTAAAATACAGCTTTCCCTAAAACGTGGTCCCAGACATGGACCTGAAGAACAATATTATAGAGAGGTTCCAATATGGTTGTAAGAAGTGGGGTGGAGTTCTCATTTCATTCTGTGTTCAATTTCTCCCTTTGAACAAATGGGTAGCCTGGATTATTCTCCTTTTAAAAACAATTGTTTTATATGGTGGAAATCAGAAGAGCCATGTCAGCTCTAATGCAGGAGAGAAAAAAAAATTTTGAAAGGTAAATGTCCTTGGGTGTATAATTGATTACCTTTTATTTTATTTTTTTTTAATTAAAGATTTTGGGGTGACAATTGTTAGTAAAGTTACATAGGTTTCAGGTATACAATTCTATAATACATCATCTATATATCTTATTGTGTGTTGACCACCCAGAGTCAGTTCTCCTTCCATCACCATATATTTGATCCCTTTTACCCTCATCTACCACCCGTCCCCCCACCCTCTGCCTTATTATTTAAATTTAATCTGAGTAATGTATCCTTTTAATTACAGATATTAGAAGCCCCAGATCAGAAATACCCTCAGATTTCCTTGAATGATTAAAAATGATCTCTTTTCACTTCTGTAAAATTTCATTTGGGAAAAGACTGGGTTAGGGGTGGAGGGAGGGAGGATGGCCAGAAAAATAGTGACTGTGAACTCTTAATGCTGGCTCTGTGCAATCAGTATCTTGCCATTTCTGATGCAGCCTCACCAGCAAAACCAGAAAATTTGCGTGTCTTTAGAAATTTCTCCTCCTCATCCCCCCGCCCCCTGCCCACTTCCATTAGCCCAGAGAAGTCAAATTGTCATGCAAAAAAATACATTCTAACATTGAAAACACTCTTCTGATTGGACTGTTCTGATTGGCATATTCTCTAAGCTGCTATACAGGAGTCTTTTTCAGGAGCTTTAAAATTTTATAGATCAGGTACTTTATGATTTATAGAATATGAAACATACAACTTGTGGTTTGAGTTAAAAATCATTTTTGTCAGGCCTGCCTGTGATGTTCTTCTTAATAGTAACTAAGGCTATGGCTCATGTTCCTAACCATTGTGGTTAGGTTGGGGTGATGGTTGAAAGCTGGGCTCCATGAGATATAGGCTCCTGGGTTGGCCCCATCCTCTCCATTCCCCTACCACTGGCCTGGGTCTCATTTCTTGGGCAGAGGAGAGATACTGCGATAGCCAAACTCAGGATTGCTGTGAGGGATCTATTTCTTTTCTACCCTTATTTACTTCTTCAGGGCGTCATTGTGTGCAGGACATTGATCTATCTTCACATTATCTGCCTACAATGTGTGTAACTGTGCTAGGTAGAAGAGAACTTTTCCTGAGCCAGACTCTAGACCATAAATATATACAGACAGCTGAACCCTGTAAAATATTGGGCTGTCGGAAAAGTCATGACGTATTTTGTCTGTTTTTCAAAGGTCATTTATTTACATAAAGAAAAAAGATCAATCAATGATATATTGCCCATTTTGTTCTATAACCTTTTGCCGTCTTTCAGTGAGCTTCATAATTCCTTGTTCATAGAAGGACCTGTCTTTATTTGCGAAAAACTGAACAAGGTACTGCTGATTTACAGCCTCATCTGAAATGAACATTATACCATGCAAGGAGTTTTGAAGACAGTGAAACAAGTGGAAGTCTGATGGTACAAGGTCAAGTGAGAATGGTGGGTGTGGGAACACATGCCATCCAAGCTCCAATAATTTTTGGTGGGTGATCAGACTTGTGCATGGTCTCACGCTGTCGCGATGGAACACAACTCCTTTGCAATTAACAAGCTCTGGACGTTTCTGGGTGATGGATTCATTCAAACTGTCCAATTGCTGGCAGTACACATTTGAATTGATTGTTTGGTTCCTTGGTAGGAGCTTGAAAAACACGACACCTTTAAAATTCCACCACACTGAGAGCATAACCTTCCTCTGATGAATGTCTGCTTTCGAAGTCGTTTGAGGTGAATCATCACATCAGGACCAAGACCGTTTGTGCACCACATTGTTGTCAACAATCCACTTCCCATCACCAGTTATCAGTCGCTTCAAAAAAGGATCATTTTCCTCACATTTAATGATCATATTGCAGATGTTTATACGCGCCATCAAGTGAACCTCTTTGAGTTCATGTGGAACCTAAATAATTGAGCTTGCTTATGTATACCAGCTTCTTCATGTGGTTGTGAATGCTTGAATGATGGATGTTCAATGTTTCTGCAATCTCTCGTGTTGTGTAATGTGGGTTTGACTTGATCAATGCCTTTATTTTGTCTTTGTCAACCTCAGTGAGCCTCCCTGACCGAGGGTCGTTGTTGAGATCAAAATCACCAGCATGGAATTTCGTGAACCATCATTGGCACTGATGTTCTTGTAGAGCATTGTCACCATAAACTTTATGCAACTTTTCACAAGCTTGACGCATGTTCTTTCCTTTATGGAAGTAAAACAGTGAAATATAGCAAAAATGCACAGTTTGGTCTTCCATCTTCAACTTGTAAAATCTCCAAAGCTCAACCAAATCGCTCAGTTTTATTTTACAATGAAACTAGAAGTGTCAGCTGTCAAATGACATAGCAATAACTTAGATGCAAATGACTCTAGTACTTCCAAAAATGAACTAGTGCCATGTGTCACAAACATGCATCATGACTTTTCTGACAGCCCAATACTATAAACTACAGATGATTATGTCATTTGGATACATACAGGCAATTATAAAAAACAATGTAATTTCAAAAATTATCTTTGTTCTCTAAGCTCTGGAACTCAATATTTATTCAATCTTCTTTATAAGCTTGTGTTATCAAAAACTGGGACATATGGCTAACCAAAATTAATAAGAATGATGATGATGAATAATGCATTGTGGTTGAGATCTACTCAGAAGATATTAGAGAATGGCTATCAGCCGTGGGGTATCTCTGTGGCTGTACAACCTGAGATTCATTCCTTCTTACTCACTACCTTTAGAATTTACTCTTCCTTCTACTACAGCAGAATGTATTTCAAACACCTAGAACCCTCAGCAGGGCAAGTCAAATCCCCTGCACGGAAACCAAAGAGACCATAGGCCTTCTAGACTAACTTCCTGAAAAACTGCCACGCACTTACCAAACGTTTAGGCTTGTGTTTAGCATCAGGATGATAGAAAATATATGAATAAATAGAGTATTTTAGGCTCAAACATGCATTCTTTTTAAGCCAGAGAATTAAATGGAAAGAAAACTGAGGCTAGAAAAATCAATCTGTGAAATAGCATAGAGGACCAAGAAACAGATCAGTACATATATGGAACCTGGTTATTTACACTAGAAGTGGTACTAAAAAGTCAGTGGGGAAAAGATAACATTAACTTAGTAGTGTTGGAATGATTTCTAAGTAGAAAAAATCAAGTGGATTCCTTCCTCACACCACACACAAGAACAAACATAAGAAACAAAATTATAAAACAATTAGAAGAAAATATGGAACTTCTTCACTACCTCAAGAGTGAGAAGGCTTTTTTTTTTTTAAGTGACAAAAAGTGCACCCTATAAAAGAAAAGATTTATAGATTTGACTATATGGAATTAAAAACTTTTACATGACAAGACAGGAAATGGGGGCTAGAATTTGCATTGGATATAATAGGCAAAAACTTAATGTCCAAACTACATAAAGAGAAAGAAAATACATAAAAGGAAAAAGAAGCTATTTTAAAAATGAGCAAAGATCAGAGAAAGGCAATTCAAAGAAGAGTAAATAAACCTAGATTGCCAAAAAAACACATAATAAACTCCCTCCACCTTACTAGTAATCAGCAAAGTGCAAATAAAGGCAAGGAAATACGATTTTACACCCAAAAAAAACTAACAAAATTAAAAAGTTTGAGAGTATAAAATATTGGTGAAGAATGGGAGTTTACATTCATTAGCTTATTCGTATAGTTAATTTTCAAGAGCAATCAGTAGTTTTTATGAAAATCTTTGTTGAGTATAATCTATGATTCAACATTTCTATTTTTAGGTTCCCTTTTTTGTAGGAGTGAAGAATTGGAACCAATAAAGTGTCCAACCAATATAAAATAGGAGTGATTTTCAAAATATTTTAGCCATAAAGTATGGTATAGGCACCAACCAATCAGAACAGATGTTGGCCACAGACCCAGGCAGAGTCCTACCAGGTGGGGGCATAGTATTGGGGGCAATATTTTCACAACAGGTGTGGCTGTACTGATAAGGATGCCTGAGCATTAGGTCTGGGTAATTTAGAGTAGAAGTCAAGGCTATAGGTTCCGAATTCAGCTCCTCTGGGATTGAATTCTGGCTCTGTTGCTTATCAGCTATGTAACCTTGGGCAAATCTCTACTCTCTTGCTTTAGTTTCTTCCTCACGTGGAATAGGATTATAAGAATCCCTTCCTCATAGATTTGTTATGAAGATTAAGGAAGCTAATACATAAAAAGCTGTTAGAATACTCCTATGTTCTCATAGTATTAACTAAGCGCTCAGTACATGTAGTGGAAAAATGGAAATGAATAAATAAAATGTGCTGCATATTTATATATAGAATTTTACACAGCAGTTAAAATAAATGAACTATGTGCCTTGAGCTGATTACAGTGCAAAAAACATTCAAATAAAAAAAAATGCTGCAAAAACAACATCTTTATGGAAGCATAAGAGAAATTAAAAGAGAAATATGGACCAAGAGGATACCCATCAAATTAATAATATTGACTATCTCTGGGGAAAAAGCGGAATGTGACTGGGGAGAGGTAAAAGATGGATTTCAACTCTCTCCATAATTTTTTAAATCTAAATGAACAAAATCTGAAGCAAAATGACAAAAATATCATTTGTTAATTCTGAGTTGTAGTTAGACATTTGTAATATTCTCTGAAAATTTTCTATATCTTTAATTTCTTTTAAACAAGGGCAGAAAAAATAATGTGGAGCCAGGTGTCAGGAGATCTGTGTGCTAGTACCAGTTTTACCCCTAATTAGAGGTGTGACTTTGAACCAATCACTTAAAACTTTCTAAATCTCAATGCCCTCCTCTGGAAAATCAAGTTAAGGATACAATTTACCAAAAGGGGGATGTTTTGCGAATAAATGGTGTTTGAGGGAATTTCTATAATTCTAAAGCTCTTTTCAAATGTTAGCTTAAATAAAATTGGATTGTTGGATTGACAATCCCTAAGACTTCTCTTGTTCAAATGGCATGAGGCTAGTAGAGATGTTTTGAGGAAGAAGCAAGGCCATGCATATAGAGTACTTAGCTCTGGGGCTGTCTGTCACCTAGCTTGTAGCAGACACTTTGGATGCCTGCTCACCTTTGGTCTCCCCTCTTCTACTAGCAGAGCTCTGATTTTATTCTGGGAAGTTAGATGCGGGGAGAAACAGATACATTTCCTAGTGTACTATAAGTAGGAGCTGTTGTTTGGGTTTCTAGAAATCTTCAAGAATGCTGCCTCAGCTGGAAGAGGTCCCTCTTTTGCTCTTCCTCTCCCTCTTTTTTCTCTCTCTTTGGATCATGAAGTGACCTTGATGATGTAAGCCAAGAGCTACCGCTGATGAAGTAGAAAGTTTAACAGGGTCTGGGTCCCTGATGACTGTGGAGCTATCATTACAGCCTTGGGCTGCCTACCTGAGGACTTCTTTTATGTGGGGGAAAATGAACTTGTATATTTTAAATTTAATTTTAATTTAATATTTTCATTTATTTGGGCTGCTGTTATAAGCAGCTGAACATAGTCCTAATGGAGACATTCTTGCTATTCTGAAAATGCATATTCTCCTCCAATGAGTTTTTTTTTTTTAAAGATTTTATTGGGGAATTGGGGGAGGGGAACAGCGTTGGGGAATCGGGGAAGGGGAACAGACAAGTTGCTGTCCTTTTGTTCTTCAGTCTAGTTGCGGAGGACGTTGCTTCACTGGCCCATGTTGGTATCGTCATTGTGTTCTTCCCGGATGAGGCAGATCGGTCGCCGTCCTCTGGATGTCGCTCACCGCGGCTATTGGCAGCTCACTCTTGGCTGCCAACCGCTCATGCTGGCTCCAATGAGTTTTGAATAGGTAAACTAGTACAGAATATAGTGATAGTGATGCCGCTCTGCTAGTTATGGACAGAGAGGAACTATTCAATTGCTCTCCCCCTTCCTCAATCACCTGTCTCGTTGCTATGAAGGCTCTCAAGGGTGTGCCTCCAAGGAGGTGAAGCTCAGGGAAGGCTGTGCTGTGTACCAGGCCCTGTGTACCTTAGCTGTGTGCCACAGCTCACCCATGCCCTGATGGTGAGAGGGGCAGAAACTTCACGCGGGAGTGTGAGGTGGCCAGTGTTGTATTTGTTGCCCCTGGTCATACTCAAGGGTAGGACAACAGATGGAGACAAAATAGCTCTCCTCAGAAATGGAGAGGAAAACAGAGACCATGATTACAGGCTTATTTTTGCCAAATCTTGCCCTTATTATGTGAGCCACAGCTTTCTGTGGCTTGATTCTGGGAATTGCAATATGCACCCTGTAGGGAAAATATTATACCAGTTATAAATGAATACTAATCAATACTAACCCATAAGCAAGACCTCAGCTAAACTTTGGAATATGGAACTAGATTATTATTTTTTAATGTAGTGAAAAGAAGAGAGACACAAAATGTTCCCTGTAAGCTTTAGTAATAAAGAGAACATAAAAGGGATCCATCAGCCCTTTGGAGCTATGTGTTAATATGTAAGGTCCCTAAAGAGAAATTTTCTGGAATTTAATGTGATAGCTCCAGCAATTTCACCCAAGATACAGATGTTGGTAAGGAAGTAAGTTTAAAAAGTAATAGGAGAGAGAGAGAGAGAGAGAGAGAGAGAGAGAGAGAGAGAGAGAGAAGACAGGGAAGGAAGGAAGGAAGGAAGGAAGGAAGGAAGGAAGGAAGGAAGGAAGGAAGGAAGGGAGGGAGGAAAGAAGGGAAGAAGGAAGGAAAAGAAAGAAGGGAGAAAGGAAAGAAAGAAGGAAAAGAAAGACAGGAAGGAAGAGAGGGAGGAAGGAAGGAAGGGTAGGAAAGGAAGGGAGGAAAAGAAAATCCAGAAACCACCTGATGAACTTTTAGTACCTCCCTGAGTTAAATGGAAGCCCTTTGTTGGCATATGATTAGTGGTCCAATGATGTTTGAGACGTGACTTACTTGAGTTCAGGAAAGAGCCCCGGAAAGGAGAGTTTGTACTAGTTAGAGCAGTGGGACCTCAGCATGTCTTCTGATTATTTATACACAGCCAGGGTGTTCTATTCCATCTCCTGGGAATGCCACAGAAACTGCGGGCGCTCACCTTCAGGAGGTAACCGGAACCTCATTCCTAATCTATCTGGATTTCCATTCAGATTCTGCCACTTACAAGCAGTGGGCCATTAGGTAAGCCACTTCATGCCTTATACTCTGCTTTTCCTCATTTCCAAATATTGGGGTTATAACCCCTCCCATGAAGAGTTGTTGGGAAGAATGAAAGAGCCATTGTAAGAGAAAATGCTCCGTAGAAGGCTTGACACAGAGCAGCGCCTCAATAAATGTGGCTTCTGCCCGGTACCTTTTGTCTTTTCACTCTGGTCAGGTGTAATTGGAGATGCCCTGGGCTGCCCCTCTGAGATTATCCCAGGGCCTGTGGTCATGAGCAGAGAATAACAGGCAGAGGCAACCTAAGGGCAGGTGGGAGAGGGCCACCCAATGCCAGCAACAGGGGGTACAAATCTGTAAAGAAGTTATAAAGTTATACAACAGGTTAAAATTGGGATTTGATTTTTTATTATCACCATGTGCCTCTGATTCTAAATAATGGCATGATAAAATACCTTCCCTGAAAAGAAATTTCAATAATCTAAATATTAAATAATAGCTGTGACTATTGTTGAGATTTATATGATACATAAGCTTTAAATCATCATGCTTTTATTATCTATCCTTTAATTTTATATGGAAGTTAATTTAGAGGATTCCTGGTTGTGTGGGGATAGGATACATGCTTTTATTTCCTGAATCAGCTCAACGGTTTGGATTCATTTGCATGTGTATCACATGTCATTTGTTTCTCCAGTCCCACCCTACTGCATAGATGTGAAGGAAACAATGATTGCAGAAGGTAAAGAAATAAAATTTGAATTACTTCATTTCTGTCATGTTATGTAAACATTTTGAGTGTTTATGATTTCAAACACTGCAAACCTGTGAGGTATAATATTTTTGTTAAGTGCAAATTTTAGTTCATACGTGAAATATTTTCCTGAACGTGAACAATATCTTTAAAACTGAAAGGTACTCTTCTTTTTTTTTTTTTTTTTGAGGGCAGTGTCACTGGCCCTCATATGTGGGACTGAACCGGGGCCGCTGGCTTCCCAAGCCAGCGCTTAACCAACCGCGCCACTCAGCCGGCCCTTCTTTTAAAGTTATAATTACTTGTTTTAAAACTAAGAATAAATCTGGTAAATAAGATATCACCACACTTATATCATTTAATAGTTACCTGACTTGTACTTTTTATAGACATTTTGATTTTATTAAAATTTACTTAGAAGTTACTGGTCAATTCTTTACATAAACTAATATTATAGCATATTATAGAGAAAAGATCAAAGTTCAAACTATAAGACTTGAATAAATAGTACTTTTTCTGTAAATAAAATAAATCAACCAACCTTCCTTCCTTCCTTCCTTCCTTCCTTCCTTCCTTCCTCCCACCCTTTCTCTCTCTCTCAAGATACAAAGTATAATAAAGGAAAATTTTGACTGCCTGTGAAATTTTCAATGTCTTTTCTAGCCACATTATTTTTAATTTTATTTCAAGATTTTGATGAAAATAATTTGTTGATGAGAGGAGGCAATATTAAAAAGATCTGCTCTGGGTGTTAAATATGCTTTTCTTGTCCTGAGCACGGAGCATACAGGGTGGCATATGGGGACCAAAAGCACAAGGCTTCCCAGTTGCTTGAAGAGAAAACATTATTTTCCATTTAGGGCACTGGTTTTTCACAACTCTGTGGGCTCTAACCTTAAGAAAAATAGCAGCAGCAGTAGTCAAAACAAATCGCTTCTCCAGGCATCAGGCAGATATTTCCATCATTTTCTTTCCCAAATGGCTGAGACTCAGACTTCCTTCAGTCTAGTTCAGACAATCTAAGAGCCGTGCCTTAAAATCCGCCCACTGGTCCAACTGTGCAGGAAGGAACTTTCTCTGTGAAGTTCATCGATTTCCCCCTGTTGTCCTGGTCAGGTCTTTCTTTGTAATGTCTGTTTGACACTGAATTAAACCTTAATTCTAGCTGGGGTGGACGCTTTGGGTTGGGTTCTACAGTCCTGCTGTACTATCGATGAGGCCGGCTTGTAGGTAATTATGCTGTAACTCTTTTGCTGCTTGGAGCTCATTAATTCTCCTCCCCCCCCCCATCCCTTCCCTTTAAAGCTGTTTATAGTTATTTCCAGATGAAGGTGCTCATCACCTGAAAGAGTCCCCCAGGACCCAACTGCTCACGAAACAATAACCGAGGCTCTTTCTGCTCAGGCTATAAATGCTCTCTCCTTTACTGGAGACATTACTCTGGATGATAAGAGCATGGGTTTGCATACAGTCAGGGCAGGGTCTTTGTCCTGATTGACCAGGCCAGTCCAGGTCAGTGCAGTGAGTCACAGGCAGACACAGCTAATCTATCTCCCCACATGCCATTAACATAGGTGAACACAAATCCACATCAAACCTGGTTCCTTTTTTAAAGGCCATATTTACAGCCCATTAGCAGTTAGGGCGAGTGAGAACAAGGCTGCTGGTGGCAAGCATGCAATTCATCACAGTAATTAAATGGGTTTAAGTGCAGCGCACGTCTTAAAAAAATGAACAAAGGTAAGGAAAGTTCCTGTCCACTGCCTCCCTCTACCTCTTTCCGTCTCTCTCTGCTTCCGTCTCTAGTTTACTTTGTGTTTTGTCTCTTGACTCTCACCTTCTCTGTATCTCTCGTTATCTCTCTTTGTCCACCACATTTCTTTCTTTTTATAAAATCCTCCTTCCTCCATTTAACACTACAACATCTAATAATATAAGTGAATTCTTCCAGAAATTAAAACACAACAAAAAAAGTCATCCCATTCCCCCTACTGTCAGCACTCCTCCCTTTCTTGTAGGCATCCTGCCAGCTCCAGCCAGAGTAATGCGCTTGGCTATGCGGTTGGAGTTTTCATTAAGATTTCAGTGTGGTCCTGGTCCTGCCTCATATCCCCCCTGCTACCTGCTTTGGTTTGGATTCTTTGGTTCATGGGAAAAATTTAAGGCCACTCAGCTGATTAGATATTCCTTCCACCTCACCTCTGGGAACTTGAGCTTCTCCATAAAATGCTCATCTCTGGTGCTTACAGAGGAAGTGGCCAAAAGCAAATCTCGGGCTCTGAACATGTAATTTCTACCTGCACACTGGGGCATATCACAGACCCTAGAGCTGAGGACCTGAGGTGCCAGGAGTTCAGACTCACTTTGCACAGCCTTAAGAAGCAGCTGCCCGCGGAGGGCCCCGGCAACCGTTTAATACTCGGAGCAATGCTGCTTACCAGGTTAGGATGGAGGATGAAGCAGGAGCCCATATCCAATGGCAGCCATGGGGAGAATCAAAGTAGGCAGGATGTGATTACCTTTGATGTACCTCTCTTTCCTCCCATTTTTAGGAAGTTTATGAATTCCTCCTTATTTAAAAAATTATACATATTGTCAAGGTTGGCTTTCAGAAACAGCTTTAAAATTTGCCTCCGTGGAAGAGATGATTCCAGGAGGGAGAATGCAAACACTGTGAACCATACTTCTGAAGGCTATGCTCCAGGCAGATAAGACTAAGCAAGAATTTAGCGTCCTCAAAAAAAAACAAAACAAAAAAAACTGACTCAATTTGTTTCCCATAAGCACATATTTTATGCTCCAATAGTCATAGTACACCACAGTATGGGTAATTTTTTTTTCACCCTTTTTCTAAAGCATCAGGTTTTACATTGATGCAAGGGCTTTCTCTGCTAATGAGTGACTGCTTAACCACCGCTCCACTCGGCCGGACCTCTGGCTTATTTGTTTTCATTGTCATGCAGTATCCCTTTGTATGAACATCCCACAATTTGCTCATTCTCACTGGCTGTTACGCACTGCTGTGAACATTTGTGTATGTTTTCTGGTGCACATGTTTCTCTAGGACTTTTATCTAGAGATGAGTTATGGCTTGATGATAATATTTAATCTTGAAGTCTTGAAGGATCAGGAATTTATAAGTTACCTGCAAGAGAAAGGACATTCCAGGTAGAGGGAACAGAGTGTGTAAAAGCACAGAGGTGTGAAAGCACATGATATGTTGGGGAAATCAAGGTCTTATATTATTGGAGCGTGGCACGTGAATAACTCTAAATAGAGTTCCCAGTATGAACAGGGAAGTAAGTGTTGCAGTGCACACTTACTTTATCCTAGAGGATGATGGACACAGTTTGAGTTGTCACCTTCACAGTGCTGGCCATGGTGTCCAATTATAGTGGGATAATGTAGTGGGATCCAATTGTCGTGGGACCAAGATCAATCCTGGGAAGTCTTGTCTGCTAGCAATCATCTAAATTTTAAATGGCGTGTAGGGTTCATCTCGTAATTAGGTCTGATTTTTATGCTAAGTAGGTGCCTAGAGTATTATGTCTTAAAGAATCTGAGGCGATGTCTGGTATCAGCAAGAAAACCTTGATTGATAGTGTGGAGCCCATGTGCCATGGATTCACTGACTTTTATCTAAATGTCTCTCTCGGCAGTAGTTGGAACACTGTGGAGGAGCCCAGAATCAGCTCATACTATTTCACATATTGTTTACTTTACTGCATGTACAATGCTGCTGTAATCACTAGACTTGCCATTATAAACTGTATCAGCCATCTGTGTGCCTGGAAAGAACAGCTACGGGGACAAATGAAATCTAAAATCCCTTGGCTTTCAAATGGCAGGAAGAAGGGTATACTGAAAGTCAGGATCTTTTTTAAGGAATGATAAAACAATGAGCTTTGTGTGCTATAGAGCAACCATTTTTATTATAGATAAAAATAAACAGCAATTTATATTTTGAGTCTCTCCCTCTCTCTCTCAAAGCAAAATGATCTCAACATTCTGTTCCACAAGCTGAAATGGTGCAATGGTACAATGTATTTAAATCAGGCTGGTTTGATTTTGTCACTCTGAAAGTATCAGTTTCCTGATATTAAAAAAAAAAGAAGTCTTTTGTGTTAGGTTAAGGCTTTACCTCAGGTAGCCCAGTTATGAGACACATATATATCAAATCAAGTGACCAGGAAGAAACAGGTCTACGTGCTAAATTAATGCTATCAGTGAATTATTTGTGCACCGGTGGAAGACAAAGGCGAGTTTCCTTGTTAAATGACCCTCCTTAAAGTGTTGCTGCAGCGTGGTGGCCAGACCATGCAGGCAGATTATAGTTATGTGGGATGGTGCATAGGAAATCTAAGGGACCATTGACAATAAATAGAGACAAGAAACTAGGCACTTCAATGCTGTGTGACCACATCTAATAGCAGCTTCTGTGTGTCAGGGTGAAAAAAAAGACCCCAAAGCATTTTAACACTGATATAGAGGCCCTATATCCCAGTAGAAACCCTTCCGTGTTGTGTAGTTTCTTTCTCTTCCTCGAATTTCAGTTTCCTCACCTGTAAAATGAGAAATTAACTCAGAAGGTTGTTAAACGAATCTAATCAAATAAGATTATGTATGTGACAATGATCTTCAAATTATATAGCACTGTGTCTGTGTTATTATTACTTATATAGCACTGTATAAGGTATTATTATTACTTTCACCTCATAAGGTTATTGCAAGGTTCAGGAGAGATAATGTATTTGAAATCACTTGAAAAAGTACTTAGAAAAATCTGTCTGAGAACGTACAAGTATAAGGTGGTAGTTGAAGTAACAATATCAGTGCTTTTAGATAAGGGTGGCTCCGGGCAGTTTGAGAAATATATTAAAGAGGGAGTATAAGGGCATTGTGGAAATAAAAGGTTTAGGGCGTTTTTAAAACAGGCAAGAGGTCAATTCAATAAACATGGAAGATTATCCCTGGAATTTTCCAGAACAGAAGCATCAATATCAGTGGAGCTGTGAACAAGTTAGAAATCATTGTTTAGCCAACAAGTCCATGTAGTATTTTTCTATTTAATAGGCATTTCTGATGATAAGAAAGAGAGACTGACTCAGGTTGCAGTGAAGAAATGGAGATTCATTAATGGAGACATGTAGTCAGGAATCTGTACCACACGTCATGGGAAATTCCAGAGAACCAAGTCTTCACAGAAGATGGATGGCAGGAACTGGGAGGTTATTTTCTGCTGTTCATGCCACTGCACAACCAAGTGGCTCATCTTCTGTGTGTTGCTCGTTTTCTACTTGCTAGTACTCCAGACTTGCCTTGGCTCTTGCCAACCCTCCTCTCCTCTCCCCTCCCCTCCCCTCCCATCCCCTGCCTTCCCCTCCTCTCCTCGCTTCCCCTCCCCTCTCCACACCTCCCCTTCCCTCCCTCCCCTCTTTCTCCCTTGGACTTCAGGACAGAGAATCTGAGTGGTTTCATTTATCCCCATTGCCTTTGCTGGACCTGACTTTTGTGTTAGACCAGCTCAGAGACTGGCTGCTCTTAGGTCAGCTTTCCTTCTATACCGTGGTCAAGGAGGTAGGGCCACATGATATAAACATAGCAATTTATGCTTCAAGAACCCATTAACTTAGAGCTGTTGGTGGGCCTCTCTTGGAGTGGTGTGGGGCAGGGGTCTGTTGGTGGGCACGTATTCTGCAACACACGTGGTCAGTGGGAGCAGTGGCTTCTGTAAGGTCCTTTCTGTAAAAACAAACAAATAAGGACAAAATGGTGATGATGATGGCAAAGAAGATGAAGGAGTAGGAGAAGGAGAAGAAAAATGTGAAGATTTTGAAATGTCTTCTTTTCAAGCCACTATGGAAAGAGACAGAAAGTGCATGTGCTAAAGCGTCAGGAATACTGTGCATGGCCAAAACGGAGCTTTGTTTGGGGTTCGGGTTATTTTACCTCAAGTAGGTTCAAAGTAGCTTCTTTGACATGATGAAGAATCTCAGAATTTGGGAACAGAAAGAAACCTCAAGGTAGCTTCTCTCTTCATTTTGCATGGCCTCACCCCTTCCTTCATCTTGGAGATGGAAGTATGGCTCTCCAAGACTGAGTGGCTTCAGCAAGCGTAGGCAGCTCCTGCCCTGGGACTGCAGAACAGAGGAGTGATTTCAGCTGATGAGAACTGCTAACTCTGATTGCTGGCTTCCACTTGGGTACTTGTAGAGACCGAAACGCTCTGGGCTTGAAGAGTGTCTCTTTTCATTTTGGGCAGCTGTCCTGGAATTCTTGTCAATCTTCCTCTTATAAAACAGAAGCCTGCTTTCTCTGTAAAGGGGTGCTATATTTTCTAAGATTTGTCTTCAGTCCTTGGGTGTTTACATGCCATCTCCCAGTGTCCCATTCTCACCTCCAGTTTGCTCAACCTCAGAGTTGTTACCAAGTGGCACAAGAGGAAGCATCTTGGGAAGGCTGTGGCACTCCCAGCAAAAACAAAACAAACAACAACAACAAAATGCCTCTGTCAGCTTAATTGGTCTCCCAACTTTATCACAGAACAATGGCTAGCCTGGCTGAACCTTTTTGTAAGTTTTGTGTTCTGTTAACAGTGAAAAAATATTGCCACTGGATTAAAAAAATATATATAAATCATGTATTATGGTAGTAGCCAATATTCTCATTGTTCTAAAATGACAACCAAAATAACCAAAATATGTATTAGGTATCTGGTGTGTTTTAACTGTGTGGCCTTGAGCAAGTTACTTCATCTCTGTACTTCACTTTGTTTCTCATTTGGGATATTATTTTCTTAGCACCCTGCCTGGCTTATAGGAAATGCTTAATAAACATTATCCATTAACATTTGATACCCTTTTATTTAGTCATCATAAGAACTTTGTGAGGAATGAAGCTCAGAGAAATCAAATAATTTACTCCTATTCTAGGAGGTAGTAAATGGTGGCAATAGAATACGGAACTAATTTTCTGATTTCAATTTTTGCTCCACCAGAGCTATCCACTACAACCGTTGTAGCTGGGAGAATATTCTGGAAAAGGTCCCAGTGCTGGAAATGTTTGTCCTGCTTTTTTCTCCTTCCTAATGTGGACTGGACACAGGGAACCCCAGGGCACCCTCTGGATCTGAGCTGCCTCACCCAGGAGTCAGGAATCCCAGCTCGGTCCCTTCCTCAAAGGCCCTTTCCTATTCGGCATCTGTAGGCATTGTCAATGCCTATCACCCCTCTGCCCTGACAGGTGCCAGGATCCTGGACTCTGGAGGTGTTTGAGGAGAGCTGTGCTCATCCTCCACCTCTATCTATGGTTTGGACTGTTTGCCTCTTCTGAAAGGGCCTCAAGCACTTCTTGCACAGAATCTAGTCTCGCCACTTTGGCAAACCAACGCAATGATCACCAAGTTTTGCTGTCTTCAAGCTATGGTGGTTAATGTGCATGGAATTACTTGGTAAGATTTATTGAGGACCCCCACATAAAACTTGACAGGCTTTGTCACTTAGGTGATGAAAAAGGTGGCCCTTACCAGGGAAAGGCCATATTGTTGGCCACTCCTCCTTCAAAGAGTCTTGTTGACTAAAGTTCTGAAAAGTCCAAGAAATGGTGAAGGCAGGATTTTACTGGCACCTACAAGTAGGCAACTGGGCGGCTCCTTGTTTTCTTTTTCACTGACAAAGGTGGCAGTGGAGCCTGTCCCCAGATGCCTGCCAGAGTCTAATCTGACTGCATTTCGTACCTCAGGCGAGATCAATGAAAACCTGAATGAAGGAAAATTAGAATCCAGTAAAACCAGCAAGAGTTTGGAAAAGGACCTTTGTATACGTCATCTGGAAAGTGTGTACCTTTAGGAGTTAGGCATAATAATTGCCTCAAGGAGAGAGTAGGGGTGGGGTGGGGTGGGGAAGTGTCTGTGTGCCCAGAAATCCATCCAAATATACACATGGCCACATGCGAACACCTAAAACAAACTAGTCTCCTAAGACATAGCCTCCAGCTTATTATGCAATCACTGAATTTGTTGGCTTGCTTGTCTTATTCAAGCTAAGATTTAGGCAATTTTCACTATTCTTCTACAGACCATCGCTAAATGACCTGAGGGGAAAAAAATCTACTGCCTGACCAAACTGCCAGCAGCCCAGGAACATTTCAGACTGTGTAGGATCTGTAGCAAAGAAATTATTATTATTTTTTCCCCTAGCAAAGCAGCAAATGTTCTTTATCCTTGATCTTGGCCTTCCCTTCTTGCTTACTTTTCTTCCATGACACCTAAGCTTGATATCATTTATTTTGAGTACTGTCAAGAATATCTGCTAAATTTTAATTTATTTTGAATAAACTCAGAAGACTGAGGCTCTCCAAGTTTCAGACCTCCTGAGAAAGGTGTGTGTGTTTTAAAGATTGTCTCATGTCTGAAAGGCCCCCTGAGATCTCAGGGCTCAATCTGAGGAATAAAACAGATTGGTTACCCCGTCTGATGGGTTTTATCAAAATGTGATAATGAAAAATGGTGGGCTGAGTTCTTACAGTTCTGTCAGGGGCTCCGTTACAGGTAAACCAGGCTGTAACTCACTTGCCTTATGACAGTTTTTATTACTCTGTTTTAGTGTACTTTTGAAGAGTGAGGGGAATTGCCCTAGACAACAGATGTGGGAGACTTTTTTTCTTTCTCCCTGTCCTGTGGAGAGGCCTAAGGCTCCAGCCCCGGTGACTCATTGTTGTGGTATTATATGCCTCAAGATTAAGTGTGTGCTGTGGAAAGTGTGGGGCAGGATTTATCAGTGCGAGTTCTTCCTTTGAAGTATCAGGGCAGGCTACTTTGCTGATGGTTTCTGGAACAGGGCCAAGCCCCAATATGCTGTGAAAATAGCCGTCTTAGGTTTTCTTGGCACATGAGCACATTTGCACTTGATTCTCAGACCTCCACTGCTTTCTGATGTTTTTGAGGCAAGTATGCTTGGGAAGTAGGGCCCGGGGCCAAACTGTAACCTTGCCTGTTTGTGCCCCTTCAAATGCCCCATCCAAACATGGTTTTGATGGCTCCAGATATGGACTGCAACACCAACTTGAATAAGAATATCCTTGCTTCCAAAGTGCAGGCTGGCTTTGAGTTGCTTTCAAGCATTTATGTGAATTTCTCTGTAACCCACATTTCCTGCTACCCTGCCTCCACTAACAAAATGTTGATGCTTAAGGCTTTTTACTGCAACAATGCTTTCCACAACAATGTGTCTTTGCATTTTCAGCTTGAAACTAAAATAATATGTATGTGGAAAAAAACCTCAGTGATGCCATTATAACTCTATCAGTAAATAAACAACAACAACAACAACAATCCATCTTTCTCTAGTGAAAAATCCATCATCTATTTGTCTGCATCTCCCTCCTCCCACCTTCACGCATCATCATATTGTTATTAATTTTGAGAACAAAGGACATAAAAAGTTAATTATGTTACGTTCCCAGACACCCTTCCAAAGGTTAATATATCAGACACATTTCTCATCACCCAGCTATGTGTAATAAATAGCTTCCTTGTAAATGCAGATTTCCCAATAGACTCCCCATTTCAGGTTTCCCTCTAGCCTGGGAACCAGACTCTGTCCTTCCTGGTTTAAATCTTGCCAACCTGTGTTGGAGAACCCATATGTAACCCTGCTGAGCATCTTTCTTTCTTCCAACTTTCCTAGTGGGCAGACCCTTTCAGAAAGGCAACTTGATATAACTGGGTTTAAATCTTGGAGAGGGCGTTCAGAAAGCCATCAGGTCCATGTCCGTCGACCTGGTTGAAAACATAATTGAATGTAGTTGCAAGTAGGTCTCCGTTCTGTGTTGAATTGTATCTCTCCCTTCTCCAAATTCATGTGTTAAAGTCTTAACCCCCCGTACCTCAGAATGTGACCTTATTTAGAGATGGAGTCTTTGTAGATGCAATCAAGTTAAAATGAGGCCATCAGGGTGGGCCCTAGTCCAATATGACCAGTGTCCTCATAAAAAGGGGATATTTGGAGACAGACTCCCACACAGGGAGAACACCATATGAAAATGAAGACAGAAATCTACAAGTCAAGAAGGAAGGCCTGGCCCAGGTCCTTCCTTCATTCCCTGCCCTCTGAAGGAACAAACCCTGCTAATCCTTTGATTTGGACTTCTAACCTCCAGAACTATGAGATAATAAATTTCTGGTTTTTAAGCCACTGGGTCTGTGGTGCTTTGTTATGGCAACACTAGCAAACTAATACGGGTCCCTTGGGCAGCAGAGTCTGAGGCACAGATTAGCATGAAGGATGTTTATAAGGGAGAACTCTTGGGATAAACTCCTACGGATGAGAAAGGGAAGAAGCAGACCGGGCAGGAGGAGACGCCAAGCTGTGATGCAGTTCCAGTAAGAGCCTCAGTGGACTCCGCGGGAAGCTATAGAACTGGGTTGGCCCTTCATAGTCGGAACGTGGGTCTGGGCCTGTATACACCCCTGTCGATCCATCACCAGGTGGGTGCTGCCGCTGAAACAAGGTATGACCTCGGGTGAGGCAGTTTTCTTCAGCCAAGGCAATTCTGAAGAGGACTGACAGTTGGGGACAGTCTTTTGGGAGCAGTCCCAGCAGCTGGGGGCATAAGTCCTTTCTTCCTCGGGGTGCATCTGGATGGCACATCATAGCATACACCATGAACATATGTCATAGTGGGTTGGTTGGCTGAAAGATGGCTTGTCACATTTCATGGTTTTCAAATGGAATTGAGCTTTGTAAGGTATGATGCTCTGTTCAGTTTACCTTTCATCACCTACCTTCTAGGTAAAACGGACTGTGGCTCCCCTGCTTTGGAACCTGCTGTGTCGAAGGTATATCAATAAATACCTAAACACGAAAACAAGAAACTATTCTGGGTGCTTCAAACTGAGAAGATCAATACAGTAAAAAAGTTATAGAAGTGCTGGAAGGGTGGGGGAGGAGGACACAAGGAGAGGAAGCTGGTCCCCAGAGACCAGGACGCTAGCTTTCCCCTGGGGCTGGAACCTGTAGAAGCCCACACTCACTGCTGAGCTGCTAGACTCGCTGCTGCAGTGTCCACCACCGCTGTGGGATCTAGGCTGTCTCCTTGGAACAGGCACTCAGGACACATGCTTTGATGCTGGTGAAACCAGGGCTGACACTGCTAGAGCTCCTAGTCACCTGGGGACCATAGTTGCTGGTCCCAGTGCTACTGCCATTGATGGCACCACCAGTAGCAGACAAAAAAGCCTTTTCTTCCTTTTATCTTCTAGTTTCCCTTCTGGCAAGGGGACTGGCCTGTAATAGACAGGACAGAATGGAAGAATGGACAGGGATCTGGGACAGCAGACAATAGTCCAGTCTCTCTCAGACTAACCCCTACTGTGTCCTGGTTAGTGGAGGACCTGAGAGGGAGGACCAATAGCCAGGAATGGAGCATCACAGAGTAATGGCCTGGAAGCCCCTCCCCAAGTCTGATGAGGGGACGTCCACAGAGCAGCAAACAACCTTGGAATTTGGCTGATTTTCTACTGCCATCTGCCCCCTGCCCCACATCCCTCTGCTCCCTCTGAGGAGAACAGAGCTTTCCCAAACAATTTCATGCCAAGGCCAACTTGGTGAAAAGGAGCTTTGTTTCTGGAGGAGATGTTATTATAATCTTGTTGTAGAAACCAGATCTACTAGCTCTCAGCCAACGTTCTCTTGACCACACCATGGCACAGCTGTGGCCCGGCCTCTCTTTTCCTTTCCTTCTGGTTCTTGACAGGAATGCTGAGTCACCACTAAGGTACAATGGACCACGAAAAGGCCAGCTGGATCAACTAAACCACTGAGTCACTTCGCTCAAATACCCAGACACGCTGATGTCCCCATGGAATTTCTGGTTATTTGATTGCATTCTCAAAATAAATGTTCTTTGGACACGTTTATTTTTCTGGGACATTACTAAAATAATAGCATTTACCTTATCACAAATAAAAAAACTTCTTGTGTTTATTGTCTATTAACATTCAAAGTGATTTTACACTATTTTCATCATTCTTTTGGCACCGTATCACACATACTAAATTGTCCTCCTTCATTCATCCGTTTGTTCTTTCAGGAAATATTTGCTGAGTGCCAACTTGGGGCAAGTGCTTGTGTTACAGATAGTAGAGGGAATACAAAGAAGCAAAAGAAATATCCCTCTGGAGAAGTGTGTCTTACGAAGAAGGAGTTCGCTTTTACAAATAAAATAACTGAACTACAGAAAGAAAACTAGTCAGTAATACTAAAGACTCCAGTTTGGCAAACCCAATCCCTTCCAATAAACAACTCCCTTCGTCTTGAAAACTGAGGTGACACACCCAGTAGCATTCAACAATTAAGATTCAAGTAAATGTCTCTTATTATTGTGAATGTCATCTGATTATAGATTGATATGTGTTTGACCTGAGGTTACTTTGACACATCTTCAGTTGTCCTCATGGAAGGTGACTGAGCAGGCGTGGTGTTTTCCACATTGCTTTGCTTTGTAGATACAAAATAAGCAATGTATTGTACCCCTTCTGCCTGAGCATGTGGTTTGTATAATTTCTCCACAGACAGCTGAATTCAACAGCCTGTGCGTGGTGGCCCAACGTGAGTGAGGAGATAATAGGAGGCGATAGAAGTTGTCAAGCTGTCAGAAAACACCTCTGGGATGTCACTGGGTGCTGCCACTAGAGCCAGGCAATCAGGTTAAACGGCAGACTCAAAGGTGCTGCCAAATCTTACAGACTAAATTCTCCTCGCCTGGGAATTTTACCCACCGACCAGACCCTATATTGCTCCTACATTTAAGAGACTTGGTGAGAGTTTTATCAAAGCAACACTGCAGTAACTACTTACCATCTCGCCAATTATTCCAGCAACCCTAGTAATTTCTTCATATCATGGAATATTTCAGAATATTTCTCAAATCATACTTCTGGTTTCAAATAAGAAGCTGAACCCATTCCTTTGTCTTTTGAGCTGTCACTGTGCTCAACAGAAGCACTAATGTTGCCATGGTTTCCTTAGTGATGCATGTGTTGCTACAAAGGGGAGAGTGTGGTCGGATGAGGCAAAGAGATGAGAAGGAAAAGAGACCTCGATAGTCCTTGTCTGTAGGGTGCCAGCAAGATCTCACTGCTTCACACTGGAGATGAACGTCCACCTGATAAAAGGTTGCCTTCCGGCGATAAAACCTTTGTTCCCTTAAAAATTGTGGAGTGTATTCTGTGTACCAGGTGTTTTACCATTTTAACTCCAAGAAAAGACCGCTAATTTTTCCTGATACAGCTGAGATGTTTCCCTAAGATAACAAAGAAGGGAAGGCAGTTTTGTGGTGCCACAGTTGTATACAGGCTTAATTTGAAACTATTAGTTTCATTAGCTTTAATATTCTAATTGTATCTCTGCATTTTGCCTTGAAACACTTCATTGCTCAAACAAGTTTGCTCAGAAAATAATTGCCATGTTCTTGCATAGAGAATATACAAAACAAAGGGCTATTATGCCAGGGCTGGAAAGGGTGTTTTTCGATTGTTTCTCACTCCCCTCTGTGTTCTCAATGGAAACCAGCCCCAGTGTTCAGTAAGGCCTCCAAGCAACTGGGCACCATGGAATACAGCCCTGCCAGGGTGTGGGCTTATCTGGACAGGTTCCCGACTAGTCATCTGCTTCTGTCAGGACTTAAGGCCAACGTTTACTAACGTTCTCTTAGGCTACTTAGAGAATCTATTTGTCCATTTCTCAGAAGTTCTTTTCTGGGTAGAGGTTACCTAAAGGTTGCCACGAGTTCCACGGAGTGTGGGAGCCACGAGGAGATCCGACTTCCATAACAGTCCTCTTTCATTTTGTATGTCAGAGTGACTGCGCAACTGAATACCACTATGTGTTTGCAAGGCATTGGGATTCTATAGGAAGATGCATCTTTACAGAGCCCTGGGCTGCTAGTAAACCTCCATGAGTCCTGCTTTGACATGAGGAAAGTACTGTGTGAAAAAAGAAGAAGTAAATTTCCCCTTTCGTGATTCAGTATTGATATAGAATTCCAGACAGTTCATCCTGCCCATGCAGTCATTTCTCAAGGTTGGAAAGAGAAATCCTAGGAAAATATTTGACACAAACAGAGAACTGAGATGGATTACTAGAATGGGCCTTGTCTCCCTGGAGACACCTGTCTCTCTAGGAGGATCAACATAGCACATCGTCTCTTCACAGCCATCAGGGACTCTTTTGAGACCTTAGTGCTTCCAGATGAACAATCCATGGTATTCACTGAGCATCTGTAATGTGTCCAACTTTGTGCTTGGCGATGTGGCAAAAGTGAGAGACATAGACAACATGGTTCCTGATCTTTACAAACATTGAAAGTCTGGTAGAAGGGGTAAGAGTCATACAAATGAATGAAGTAAGGAACACTGGGTAGCTTATCAACCTCTGCTAAGTGTGTACAGGTCAGAATTTATTCCTATGCCATCAGAACAGAGAAAAGACAGAGAACATCAAGCCTCAGTGTCGCCAGGGAAGCTTCCTGAAGGAAGAGAGGCTTAAATTGTACGGAAGAGAAAGGCCTGATAGGTCCTTTACTTTTGTGAGCTCCTAATTTCACCAGTACCATGATGATGCTTCATTTTTCCCATTGGCCACAGTCAAACATGAAGAATGTTTTTGCCTCTACAATGACAGAGAACACAAGGCCATGCTGAGATGCAGATGATGATATGCTGCCGCCCTTCTAAATGAGTGAATCACACCTCCACCCCAGTGTGCAGGGCTCAGATCGATGATAGAAAAGGACAGGCTGTGGGCCTTCCAGGTTGCTCTTGAATAGATAAAATTGGAGCTCTAATTCAAGGTGGGGAGATTTAGCAGAAGGTACCGAGAGGAGACTGATGGAGAGTCTGATTTGGCTTGAGATTAAAGCTTGTGTAAGAAAGCAATCGAAAACCAGAATTGCAGCTAAGGGTGGTAGCCTAGTGCTAAAGAGTGTTGAGGTTAGACATGATGTAGTCATGAAGGGGTAATTATTATATTTCATTGGTCAGGCTAGTGACATGGGAAAAGAGGTCTTTTAGAAACACTTGACTGGAAGTGGCATACTGAAAGGATTGGAGGGGAAGACAGCACAAGCATCAGGGCTATGAGTTAGAATGCATATTGTATAAGGGGATGGAGACAACATGAGCAGAAAAGAAAGGGCAAATCAGCAAGATCTTGCAAATAATAGGCTTGGTGACAAAGTACATACATTATGAGGAAGATAATGAAGAGAAAGGAGGAGGGTAAGAAGCCAGTGGTCTGAGCTTCCCAATACTCCATCGTCTAAAGTGGTTTTCCCACCTTGTACACATGCTGGATATTTCATGTGCAACCCACTCCCTGGGTCCCCTAGTAATATCTTTCAAAAAACTTTTTTTTTTTATATTGTGGTAAGATACATATAACATACAATTTACCATCTTAGTTGGTTTTGAAGGTCCAGTTCAGTAGTGTTAAGTACATTCATGTTGAGGTGCTGCTTCAGCAATCCACCTATACCCAACTTTTGTTCACATTGCTTTCCAAAACCCACTTGAAATTTTTATTCAATTTATAAAACAACAACAACTTGCTATCTTGCTTTGGGGAACCCATTCCTGAGAGTAACAGTGAACACGCACTCAAGAACCACTTCCCTGGAGAAGTGGTATAGGGTAGTGGTGAAGAGAGTGGGCTCTGAGTCAGACCACCTGTGTTCAAATCCTGGGTCCCCCGTTTACTAGCTGTGTGACCTTGGGCAAGCCACTGACCAGCCTGGGCCACAGGTTTCACATCTGTAAAATAGAATGATACTGCTCCCCCCAGCCCCAGGTTGCTGTGAGCATTAAAACGTGGAAAGGGCGGAGAAGAGCATCTGCACATAGTATGTGCCATATAAATATTAGTTATCTTTCCGCCTGGACCCAGAGTTCCATTTCCTCCCCCAGCTCATCTAGGGGAAAGTACAAAATCAACTCTGTGATCTATACTTAACTCCCACTTTTAATCGCTTCAGATTCTGTTGGGGTGAAGGTTTAAGGACTATTACTCTTAAAGCCCTGTAAATATTGACTGCCTGACTATGAAATGGCCTCTCTTCTGCCTACATTTTTTTTTTTAGCTGAGCCATCCTGCCACCTGTTGGCAGCTCAACGGCAACTCAGCTTGGGCTGGCATCGAACCGCCGTTGCTCAGAGCTCAGCTCACACTCTTGAGTGAGCTCTTAACCAACTGAGCCACTCGGCTGGCCCTCTTCTGCCTACTTTTGAGTTATTCTCCTCATTCCCTTTTCTTTCTCCTCCCTTCCTCCCTTCCTCCCTTTCTCCTTCCCTCCTTCCTTTCCTCCCTCCCTTCTCTCTGTCTCTCTCTCTCTCTTTTCTTTCTTTCTCCTCAAACCAGAAGATACTGCAATCTTCCCTATTCTCTATGCCCCAGTATTCTGGAAGAAACAGAAGTTTTGCTCCCACAAGGCATACACTTTCCTTTACTTAAAAGCTATAGAAATTATGTTAGCTTTATTTATTTTATTTATTTATTTTTATTTTTTAGCCAAGCCATCCTGCCACCTGTTGGCAGCTCAGCAGCAGCTCTGCTCGGGCCAGGAATTGAACTGGCGACCCTGTTGCTCAGAGCTTACACTTTTTTTTTTTTTTTTTGAGGGCAGTGTCACTGGCCCTCATATGTGGGACCTGAACTGGGGCTGCTGGCTTCCCAAGCCAGCGCTTAACCACCACACCACTTGGCTGGCCCAGAGCTCACACTCTTGAGTGACCTCTTCACCAACTGAGCCACTCGGCCAGCCCCTGTTAGCTTTATTTTTGTTAAATTTGCTGTTTTTTATTTTTTCCTTTCTAGGAAAGGAGAAGAAAAATTGCTGCTTTCCAATTAGGGCAATCTATATGTGTATATATTTTATACACATATCTATTTTATTTTTGTATAGAGTTGGCCCAATCTGAAGGCCAAGGCAGCCATGGTGGCCCAAGAAGGTTTGGCAAAAAGAGACTGATGGCTCTTTCTGAGGAGGCTTTAGGGAGCCGCACTACCTCTGTGATAACCTCTGAAAACCTCCAGAACCTTCCTTGACCCTCCCTACCTCCCTTTAACCTCCTTTACCTCCCAGGGTCATTCAGGCTCTGACTTCCCTCCCAACACCTTCCAGGATTTCTTTGAGGTTCCACCTGAGTATCTGTCCTTAGAGGAGCCCTGAATTACCCCACTCACTGTTCACAGACCTGGTGCCATGGCAACCATCCTCACAAACATACACAGATGGCCAGATAAGGCCTGGTGACAATAGACTGAAGTCCTGTAACAGGACCTCGCCATATGGAGGCCACTTCTTCCACACCCTAGTGGTGCCCATTTCATATGGGGACCCCAGTCAGGAGGAAGACCTGTTCTGTTGAGCAGAAACCACCTGAGATGTGGTACCAGAGAGCCACAGTGGGACACTCATCCTCCCAGCTTGCTGCTGAGGAGGGAAAGAAGCACTGGGAAAATTCTTTGGGGCTTTCTAGCTGGGTCAGTGCAGAAGCGTTCCCATGAGTCAGCTTTTTGGTTGCAGACCAGCAGCCCTGCCTGGGAAATAAGCCCTTCAGTAGTAGCCTTATGACAATTGTTCCTTTCTGTGAAGTGGTGGCTGTGTTGCCAGCATAAATGGGACAAAAAGCTCATGCATATTTGCACAGTGTCTTTTAAAACAAGGCAGGCTGGGGTTTGTTCTTGTTATTGATTTACAATCAGTGTAACTCTGAGCTTCAGTTGGCCAGACAGCTTCCCTTTTTCCATTTTCCCTCTCTCCTTCCCTTTGCCCTGATGTTTAAGAATCAAGGACATTAGATTCCATATTTGTACTCTCAGAATGTAAGGCAGCACTTGAAATACTGGATTATATGATGCATCTTCCTGAAGCCTCAGCTCTAAGTATGTAAGTAATATAAGATACTTTTATATTCAAATATGTGGAATTATGGGTGAAAAAAAGCAGAGATTTCCACAACCAACTGCCTGCCCTCGGGAGATTTTGGTGGGAAAGTTTGAGAAGTGCCCTTTGTGATGTGACCCTTGACCTTGACTGTCTCTATAGCTATTTTTGGAAGAATAGTGATCTCTTGTGGACTACATACCCAGCAAAAGTGGGAGACAGAGATTTGAGAAAATCTGAACAGATTCCAATCTGATAAAATCTCAGAACCCTCGTTGTGTAATCACAGTGTTGATCTGATGCAATAAGGGAAATGCAGGTGCCATGGGGATGGTGATTAGGTCAGTTTGTCTTTACGGTGATATCCGGTAGTCTTCAAAATGATTCTCTCCAGACTTCAATTTCCTGCACTAACCAGAGCATATAAATTCAGAAATAATGCAAACATTTGTGTTAATTTATGATCATATTCTGTCTGAATGCGACTATGCCATACCTGGAACCTTCTATCATGTGATAAAATTGATGACTTTCATCTTTATGTCTTTCCCAAGAGGCCAAGTAGGAAGATAGGCACTGGGTTCCAGGGAGCTGTCTTAGATTGATTCACATCCCACTGGAATGTTTCATAATAAGCTCTAGATAATTCTTTTGGCCACCCATACTACCTGGTTTAACAGTGAGTTTCAGTTGTGGATTTTTATAGGCAAAGGAAGAAAGGAACGCCCCTACTGTCCTTTGGTTCTCAGTGACTGGGAGGAGTGGCAGGTACTTTATTGACCAGCTGGGCAATCGCTGACACATTCACATTTTGTTTACATGGAAATATTGCAGACAGGTTTCTGTTGCCACAGACCACATGACAGTGGCAGCTCCTTCCTGGTTCTGATGTATTGGGCAAAACGATCGTTCTGGGAAGTCGCTCTGAGATAATGAAAGGTTGCGTACTGAGCTTCCGGTTTTTCAATCGTTCATTCTTACATTCGACCTTGGGCAAGAAACTTAACTTCTTGGAGTATCAGTTTGCATCATGAGAACATATGACACCTATCTCAGGAAATAATTGTCTTTAAATGAGATCACCTATGTACATGGAATAAGCATAGAGCCTGGCAAATAGTAGGTGCCCAACAAGTAACAGGTGACCCAGAAGTGCCAAGACCTCTGTATCAGGCAGCTGTAATGGTGATAACATTATTCTCTCTCTCTCAAAACAAATGTGCAAAAATCCTCAAACTCAAAACTCCAGCTAAGCAGAAGGCTGAATTCTAGCATATTCAGAAGACATCATTGCATAGACACCACGACTAGTCACCCCTTTTATGCTACACCATGGAGACAGGAGGACGAGGCATTATCACAATCTCACTCTGAAACTTCTGCTCACAGAGAATATGGCCACCTTCAAGTTGGTAAATAAGCTCAAAGTAATTTAATTTACCCTGTGAAGAGTGGACAATATCAATTTATCTTCTAGAGAAGACGCACTGCCGTCTCCATAACACCAGTAACAAGGCCATTACCGTCTGAGAGCAACTCCCTCCTGAGTGCTGGTGGGGCTGGAGGCCATACGACTGTGATTTATCTTCTGTTTAGTAATCTCAGTGACTCCCTTGGTTGTGTGTTGCTGTCTTGGTGGAAGGAAGAGGCAGAGAAAAAGGGGACTGAGGGAAGGGTAATGGGACCCTGGGCTCACTGCTGTATTTTGTAAAACCATTATCCTTCTTTATTATGATGAGAGTACCCCCATTTCTGCACAATATTTTATACTCAATTAATTCCTGGAGACATCACCAGAGACTGATGTGTGCATACTGAATAAGTTTGGGATGTTTTTTATGTTGTTATTTGTTTAGATCATAGTTTTGCAGACAGCAGTCACAGATTGATTGTTCATTTGGGGCATAGAATAGCTATCCTGAAACTTTCATTCTTTTTTTGATTTGGTTCATCTGTTCTTACCGCAAATGTCATTGGCAACGGGGATCAAGAGCTGAGGATCCCGCTGGGACATATATCTGTGTGTTAGGTATCGAGTTGTTTAGCGATCTTCCAGTTTCAAGTTCTTTAGATTAAAAAAAAAAAAAAAGGAATGAGATATGATCACTGGAGAAAGGGAAATATTTGAGACCCTCCGCCATGGAGGAACTGTGACACATGGCAATGGGTACCCAAGTCCCCATGCCCTCATTGGTTCAGGTGGCATCTAGCCATCTAAGTCCTTATGTGGTTTTGCTGCCTGGTAATACAGGATTTTATATGTCTGATAAATTCTTATTAGACAACTATTGATGACTTATATGGAATCCATACCTGCATGGGCCAAAGAGGCAGACCAGGCCCCAGTTGTGAGGTCCATGTTCTTGGAGGGGCGGAGGTACTGTGTTGATGGACCATCCATTCATGTCCTTGGGCACAGTCCCTTTCCTGTCTTCCTGCCAGGCATCTGCAACAGCTGTTGGCAAGACTGGATTGACAGACATTATCTCCATTGTTCCTTTGTAATAGGTTTTTGCTGTTTAGTTTCTTGCTCACTTGCTCAAGTCAAGTTTTTCTTACAGTTCTTGAAGGATTCATCAGTGCCTGAAAAGTCCCACTTGGTGCATTCTTTTATGTCACCCTATTCTCAGAGGGTATACTTTTCTCTTTTCTAGAAGGAGTTAGAAAGCAAGCAGGTTTTCTCCCTGAGATTCTCTCAGTGTCACTCTGGGTTCTATTAAGGTGCTGGGTTAGATTTCAGAGGAATTGTTTCATCCTTGGAGCAATTAGTACCTTTTTAAAATTCAGACATCTTTCAGACCCTGTCCCGCAGATCCCTCTGAAGTGCTTTTGTCAGGACAGTTTATCAGCCCTAGATCATGTTTTGCCAGCTGCTCAGGCCAGCAGCATAGAGAAAACACTTAGGCATATGGTTCAGATGCTTGCATTTTTATCTGAGTAAGATCTATGTGAAAAGACCTCAGAATTTAAAAATCCAATCAGTGCACATGATGTCAGGGTGTTTACTGTTTCTCTCCTGGGGACATTTTCTTGGCATTCTGGTCTGATCTTCTAGGTGTGTCTAATTGTTCCTAAGACACAGCTGTGTGAATTTGATTTGCCAGTAGGAAAAAAAAAGCCCTATCTTCCAATGTCAGTGAACAATCTTGAACTTCCCTCTTAGTTCTCACCTTTGAATTTCTATGAAGCAGACTTTAAACTCTTTTGGCAGCAAAGTAGAAAGCATCATTTTTCCCATCAGCCTTGGAGACTGACTTTTGATATCTTTGAACTCGTCCTGAAGATCAAGGATCATTCAGAAACTGGCCTCACCATTTGGACATCAATAGCTCAAAGCTAAAAGGGACTGAGAATGAAAGAAGAAAGGAAATCTTTGCTGAGTTTTCCCTTTGTGGATTCTGTGTGACCCTTTCCTGCAGGCTTTTGTGGGGGTGTTACAGCAAAAGATAGTTTTGCCTCAGACAGCAATTCTGAGTCAAAAATGAGACACAACAGACTTCTTTTCCTGGAGCTGAAATAAGCATTTCAACATTGATGTTTAAGGCGCCCTCTGAGCCTGATCTCAGGGAAGCAGGAAACTACTATTTTTAGTTGGGAAAAATATCAACATGAGATGAAGAGATTCGGATCATGGCCAAGACTCTACTGTTTCGTCAAGTTACTCAAGGTTAATAATGTCAAAGATACTTGCTAAGTAATGGGCATAGCACTCTGGGCAATGTTTTGACATGATCCAGCACTCAAGTGATAAAATCACGTTGCCAAGATCCAGCGAGGGTAGACAATTTCGTGAAGAACCTTCCTCTTGAGAACTGACTTCTTGAGTTAGTGGGCTAGGGCCCCTCCTTCCTCCCTCCTCAACTCCTGTGGAAAACATTCAAGGTGTATGACTTGGGGGTGCTCTGATCTGAGCCTCGGAACTACCTTTGGCTGCCACCTTTCCCCACAGCTGTCTGGCCCAGTCCTGCTTCTAGAGAAGGCCTCTCTTCTTACTTTGGTGATTCCCCCCAAACTCCACTTAGACGGTGACTCAGCCACCAACCTCCCTTCTTGGCCCAATCTAATTGCTGTTAAAGCACTTACAAAGTAAATAGCTCATTCTCATTTATCAGCACTCAACAGAAGAAAGCAGTGGCCTAAAACAAGAAAAGAAAAGAAAAGACATAGCAGTCAATTCCCCAAACTTTTGCTTATGAATTATGTTTTCTACTGGCAGGGTTTTCACCCATGCAACCTTTTCTCATACTCTTTGCCTGATATTATTATATTATTACCATTTTTGCAGTTGTTAAGAGTCAGAGAAGTTAGGAAGGCTTGCCTGAAGGGCATTGTGTCAGCTATAAGTAACAGAAAACTAAAAAGGGGTTAAGCAGAAAAGAGAATTTATTGATGAGAGGCAGTCAGGGCTTTTGGACTCAGTTGATGTAATCATGACTGTTGTTATTGTTATCATATTTTAACTTAGTCTTTTTGTTAGCTTAAAACTCCCATTTCCATGTAATAATATGGAGTTAGCTTCAAATCCAGCAAGCAAAAAGAGTGACTCTGTCTCTGACAAATACCTCAGCCAAAATCTCAAGGTATCTCCTTGGCCCTGATAAGGTCATATACCCTTTGGAAGCCAATTATTGAGAAATGCAATGATCTCTTTGGGTGGCTGGAATCACATGGCACAGTGAGCTTGGGGTAGAATTGTCTCTGATAGAACCACGCCAACTGAAAATAGGAGATGAGTGGGTTTCCAAATGAAAATGGGGACAGTTTCCACAAGAAGGGGAAGTGAAAACTAAGTGTGACAAAGAGCACACATGCCCACTATAGATACATCTAAGCAACCATGCCTTCTCAAATAGCACTGACTTTATAGCAGAAACTGGATAAAGCATGGGTGAAAGGGGAAGGGGAGGTAGATAGGTGCAAAGACAGATAAAGCAGAGTCTATGCCATTGAGGAACTTGGGGTCTTAAGTTTTGCTTAGGCCAGAGATGGCAAATTCATGGTTCAGGTGCCAACACATCTTGCCTTTTGTGCCCATGGCAGACACCTGGGTATGGCTTTAGAATTCTTCCTGTCACTGTGCTCCAGGCAGTGGCTACAAATCAACAGATAGTGATACATGAGAAGATTCTTATTTTTTGACCTGTCTTAGATTGATATCTGGTGGGTTAGAGCAAATGAACCGCTCCTTTTAGTGTAGTTGGGTAAAGAGGGTTGGGTGGGAGTTGGAGGTAGAAGATGGCTGGTAGGCAACTGACCACCAGTCACTAGTTGCCTGGAAAACCCTGAAGCTATGTGAGGATAATAGCTAGTGGACTGTATTTCATGGTTTGCAGATATCTAGCTTCTTTCAAATAGGTCAATGAGCATATCACAGTCATTTCTCTTCAAAGCATTTTAAATAATACTACATGAAAATAACAGTGAGTAACGAAGCTCACTTTTTTGTCTTTTTAAAACAATTTTGTTGAGTGAGACCTGGGTGGAGTTGGGGAGAGGGTTCTTATTTCACATAACTAACAAGATTAATCTAGCTCTCTACTTTCAGTGTTTAAAAAATCATACTCAGTTAGTTTAATGGTAAAGTGAAAGGCCAAATCTGCCATATAGTATGACACATGGAGCCAGGAAGAAGGATTCAGGGTACAAAATCATAACAGATACCCAAATATTTTGGAGATGCATGCTTTCTCAAAGCTCTGAGGATAACCATGAAGGCATATTAGCTGAAAGAATATAAAGTGATGACTTTAAATGTGTCTTATATGTTAGAGGTAATACTTCTTAATGCATCTGGACAACAAATTCAATCAACAAATATTTACTGAGATATATGTACCATGTACATATTATGTGGATAATAATTATGGGAAATTTTTAGGAAGGAGTGATTAGTTCAAGTTAGAGGATGAGCCTAATTAATTATGGAAATGGGAACTAACCCTGGTCTCGGGAGTTAGGATTAGGTTTGGAAGGCAGTCCTCATGGGGAAAGTGGCCTACAAAAAAGCAAGATGGACGGAAGGAGCAGACCATATTTGGAAGAAGAATGCATAAATAAATTTGTCTGGAGTTGATGTTTTGTGTAGAGGAGTGGAGGAGAGGGGAGGTTGTGAAAATATATTGGGGTCAATTGTGGAGAACAAGGTGATAGTTTTAGATGTAATCCAGTAAGCAGTGGGGAGTCGTGGAAGATTTCTGAGTAGCAGAGTGGTACGGTCAAACTGTCGGGGAAAGAATGGTTTGACATAAAGGTGGGGATAGAATGGAGGAAACAGACATTAGAGTTGAGGAAACCATTAAGGGGCCTTTTTCAACAATTCTAGGAAAGGTAAATGGATCCAATTTAGTTTGTTGATAGTGGAACTATAATCAGTATTGTGAAATAAAATCAAGCTGTGGTCACTAATTAGATACTTTCCATAGTGGAAAGAGGAGACATAAATTTGAGATTTCAGTCCCAAGGGTTTGGAATCATGGAGAAATCTGGAGAAGAGACAGTTCTAGGCTCATATGAGCAATTTAGGCTGAGATGTTGAGGTTTAGGTGAAGTCCCAGTGATCGAGTACATCTCACTATGTTGATAGCCAATGATAAAAATTATACTCATTTATGTATGCAGAGATAAGAAAGATATATAATACTATATGGTAGTTATTTTTGGGTGCTGGGATTCCAGACAACTGTTATTTTTTATATTCATTTTTCAAAGAACCGATAGTACCTTTAAAATGAGGCAAAACATTTCTTTAAAAACAAGAATCATGTATTCTTAGTGCCAGTGTTCAAAGATTCCCCATGTATGTGGAGTAACATATCAGTATGTGATATTCTCACCTGAGATGCTTATAGATGGTGTGAACTCTCTGGAAAACAGATACCAGCTGAAAATGGGTTTGCTCAAGCTAGAGAGACCCAAAAAAGTCTCACTGAAGAAAATAAAGCATTCAAAGTTTCATTTCCATTAAAATGAAAATTAGAATTAAGATTATCCATATGGTGGTGGTGCATCTAATCCCTCCCCCCGTGTTCTTTCTAATTTAAATTGGAGAGCATTTCTATTTCTAAATTCTTTCATGATGTAATTCCTCATAATTATAAGTACATGTAATGCTTTATTTTTCTATCAATAGCACAGATAGATGCCTCTGATCATTCAGATGGCCATATGGTACGATGAGACACGAATCGACTTTTCCAAGTTTTATCTTCTCAGAATACATTCTGCCTTCAGCTATATGTCATCACTCAGCTTTTCAGAGGGTGGCTCTCAGAACTTGGACTGAAGCCAGAACAGAGCTCAGCTGGACTGTCCCAGGAAGACAAGGGCCTGCAGCACCCAGTACCGTGCCTGGCCTCCCAGCCTTCCCCACAAAAATGCCTGCCGAGAAAATGTATGAGAGAAGAATATGACCACTCATTTAAGATCGAGGGTCATGTTTATACTTCGATGATCAAAGGAAAAATGTTTTAACTCCAGGGGTCAAAGAAAAACTGTGTTACTTACATCTTTTATGAAGTGGAAATAATTAGAATCCTTTGCATTATCTTGTTTACCACACAACAAACCTTGTTACTCCTGGCTTTTTCTGCGAGGAAATTGACACTTGGGGAGAAAGTGTCACAGGGTCTAGACTCATCTCAGGCCTTCTGCTCGAGTCCTGTGCACACGGGTACATCCTGGCTACTCCTCAGCCTGCCGTGTTCCTCATTTCCCACTCCAGACTTACTCCAAGAAAACAGCCAGGAAGCCCCTTAAGGAGTGGAGGAGAAACTCTATGTGGCCAAACATTTTAGTCTGTTGTTAAATGTCTTAACCAGGCTGCACCTCATTTGTCCCTTATTTTTCATAAAATGTGTAGGAAGACCACAGAAGTAAGGGAAGTGAATCTGGCCACTGTGTAACTATAGGCATATCAGAAAAAGCTGAAAATACTAACCAATTAACTAATGTAGTGGGTATTTATTACATATCTACTATGTATCAGGCACATGGTAGATTATATCACACTCTCATGCCTAGTAAGCACACAGAAATTAGGTGGTGGTGGGAGAATAATTGGTACAAATACACACTGAGTTATTTAATGGCAAGGAACTTTCATCTGTAGCTAAGAGAGCTCAGAGTTATTTCATATAAAGTATATGAAAAATAAGTGATGTATTTGTATGATGTTTTGTAATTTTTAAGTAATGTACTCATCTGGTTGGATTCACAAAATGCCTAGGATGAGAGAAACAACTATTACCCTATTTACCAGACTAGGAAACTGAGGCTCTGAGGACCAAGGACTGTGTCTACCTAGTAGGTATGTGATCTTACATTTTCTGAGTCATAGGTGTTCCTGCCATTTATTTTAAGGTTTTGTTTAGACAAGCTCATTTTCTTGTTTTAAGAGAGGTAGAATTATATCTGTGTGCCAAGATAGACAAGCAAATTATTAACTAGCTTGGCAGGATCTCCCTCGCCTAGAATAGCTGTAGCAAGCTAGAACACTTAGTGTTTGAAGGCCACGGCAAAGCAGCTGCTGTGTGATCACCCCTGATCGGCACTGTGGCAGGACAGCCAGTCACTTGTACAACCCATGGGATGCATTCTTTCTTAATAGAAAAACCATAAAAAATAATCCAAAGAATTGTGTTCAATCTGATCCTTGCAAATGTGTGCTATGTTATCAGTAGAAAGAGAATGCAAACACATCAGCCCTATTTGAGAATGCCCTTGGGAAAGTATCAGAATGCTGTAATGCCATGAGCTGAGGCAGTGGCATCCAGGAGTGACCAGTCAGAACAGAAGCCACAGTGCACGTCATTGACCTAACTCTATGGAACCTGTGTTCTGTAATGGATGTAACAGTGAAGAGAAAAAAGTGGGGGGCCGGCCGAGTGGCGCGGTGGTTAAGCGCTGGCCTTGGAAGCCAGCGGCCCCGGTTCGGTCCCACATATGGGGGCCAGTGACACTGCCCTCAAAAAAAAAAAAAAAAAGAAAAGAAAAGAGTGGGCTGAGGGGATCATTTGGGAACCAGAAAGGTCAGAGAAGGTGGCACCAGTGGAAGGGCTTCTTAATGTTGAACAGTATGGTGTGAAGATAGATTTCTAGGAATCATTAATAAAAACGAAATTTGTTCCCAGAAAAATGTTAAGGTCAAGATATGATGGCTGATGGCTGAGTATTAATGACATCACAACTGGACCCTCTGTCTCCTACTGCCATTTTCTTATTAAAATTGATTATTTGCCTCTTCTCTAGGGCTTAAATTTCAGAATATAATATAGACGAGTGATTCACTTTGGCTAGTTGAACGAACAACCCAGTTTACTGGAGTGAAATCAGGAACAGCAGTTCTTTTCTGTGCATGGCTTATGTAGGGCATCAAGACCTGTTTGTCTTCATGACTTGTTACCAATATTCTTCATTTGCTCATCAATCAACACTGTGAAAGAGACATGTACCAGGTGCTATGCTGGGGATCACAGGGGATCAAAGGTGAATGAGAGCCAGCCACCTGGCCCTCAGCGGACAGAAGGATACACACATGACACAGTCTGTTACGATGAGGGCTGTCAGGGCTGAGCCTAGTGCAAAGACTCCTCCTTCAGAAATTAAGGGCAGAATGGCTTGCTGGTGCACAATTTGAGCTGAAACTTAAAGAATGGGAAAAACATAACAGTCCGAGGAACAGGGAGGCATTTTAGTTCAATGAGTGCTCAAAAAGGATGGAGCACTGTATCAGTTTTCCTGTTTGAATGGAACAAAGATCTAAGGAAATAGCAAGGCACAAGAGTGATGGGTAAGCTGGAGCCAAATTGTGAATGCTTTCAGGTGTCAGGCACTTTTATCAGGCAGTGGGGAGTTAATGACGGACTTTTTTTTTTTTTTTCTGAAGGCAGATGCAAACAAGCCTGTGCTATATAATGATTAATCTAACTGGTATATTGGCCACCCATTACTTGAAATGGAGAAATGATGTGGTGAGAGAGACCAATTAAGTGGGAGGCTGTTGCAATAGACCAGATGAAAGATCATGTGGGCCTGAGCTAAGAGAGGTATTGCATAGATTGTACACTACTCAGAAATGAAAGTCAGCAGGCCTCGGAGACGGATTAGAGGTGGGTGATGAGGGGGACGGAAGAATCATTGATCAGCCAAAGTCATTGATCAGCAGGACGAGGAGCATGTTTTAGGAAAGACACAGCCATTTCAGCTTGGGACATGCCTTTTTTGCTAGGGTTGCCATAAGAAAATACCACAGACTGGGTGAATTAAACAACAGAAACTTACTTTGTCACAACTCTGGAAGCTCGACATCCAAATCACGGTGTGGGGCAGGTTTGGTTTCCCTGAGACCTCTGTGCTTGGCTTGCAGACGGCTGCCTTCTCCCTGTGAGAGACCATGCGCTCACATGGTCCTTCCTCTGGGCATGCATCCCTGCCAACTTTCTGTGTATCTGAACATCCTCACCTTAGGAGGACACCAGTCCGATTGGATGAGGGCCCACCCTAATGGTCTCATTTTACCTTACCTCTTTAAAGGCCCTTTTTCTAAGACAGTCAGATTTGAGGTAGGGCTCCAACATATGAATTTTGGGAGGACAGAACCCAGCCCATGACAAGACATGCCAAGTTTGAGGCGTTTTTGGACATCCCAGAGCAGGTGTCTAGTGGATGATTTGCAGCATTGGTTGGAGTTCAGGGAGGAGGCCAGGGCGGGGAATGTAGAGGGGATAGGAACCAAATAAATGCATGAGCTGAGATCAGGGGAGAAGTTGAGAAGAATGACTCTCCCTGGAGGCCATGGTGATAAAGATAGTAATAAAATAGTAATAGCTGCCATGTATTGAGTTTACTGTTTATCAGCACTGGGGTAGGCCCTCTGCATGCTTGGAACAACAACTCTATGAAGAGTGATTACTATCACTGTTGTTATAATTGTTGTTTTCATTTACCTTTATTTTATAGCAGAGAAAGCTGAAACCTGTAACAGTTAAGTGATTGTGTAAGGTCTGATAGCTCATAAGTAGCAAAACGAGAATATAAAATTCCAATACGTCTGAATTTAAAGATTTGTATCTGGCTGTCTTCATGGACAGCAAGTAGAAGAAAAAGATAAGAAAAAGATAATCAACATTTCGGGGGGAAAGCAGAGAAGGAAGAGCAGGGTAGAGGGACAGTGAAAGCATGGTCAGAAGACAGAAAAGCCAGGAAGAAATGGTGAGCTGGGAGCCAGAGGTAGTTGTGGGGCACAGCCAATGCAGCCAAGTCCACAGCAAGATGAGAAGGAGGAGTGTGCCGGTGGGATGGGGGTAGAGAGCCGCTGCTAGTCTTTGTGAAAGCTGGTTTTCTGGAGAGTTGGATGCAGATGACAGATGGCAATGTGTCATCTGCCTCCAGAGAATGGGAAGTGAGAAGAGAAGATGGCAAGCCTCGTCATCATGGGAAGGAGCAGGAGAGAAGAGCTCTGGTGGAATGAAAGAAGAATCAAGAGCATTTTATTTTTAGAATGCGACAGAAAGACTATTAAATACCAGTAGGTAGAGAGGGGGTATGCACCTTCTGAAGCTAGGAGAGAGGACATAATTTAATGAGCAAGGCTCTGGAAGATGTGGGGTGTCAGGGTGGGACTTAAGGCTGCAAATAGCTTTACAAAGGAACAGGGATTCTTCATTTGAGACAAGAGATGGATGGGTGATGACCGGGAAGAGCCAGGAGGTTGGCTGGCCTGGGACCAGAGACAAGTCAAAGTACAATAAATATAATAGAAGTTCCTGAAGAAAGTTACCCGCAAGAATGAAGAGTTTGGAACCACAAGCAATACCAAACCAGCAATGGTTCTCTTTTCTTAGTCTAAGGCATGGGCTGGTGCCAAAACTAGGACAAAGCTGAGTATGAATGTGAGCTCTAGTTGCTTTAGTTGGAGAGTTATTGGACTGTCCAGAATCAATAAATATTTGAATGCACATTTAAATGTACATTCACAAACATTGAGGAACATTTCCAATCAGCTATGTGCAAAGCATGATACATTCTTGGGAGACTGATTTTACAATGATCTCCTAACTTGTCTTCATGTGTAAATTAATCCCATCCCTAGCCTCTGACATACACAGGAGCAAATGTGGAGTCTGGATTAGAAATGGTTCCATGCTGGTCCCTGGCCGTCTCAACATTGTCTTTATAGATGTTTATAATTTGTTACGGTTGGCCTGAGTAATAAGCAAATCATACAATAAAGGGACTCAGCCTCTAGCGATCTGACTTGGCCAACTCGAGAGCCAATTAATTAGAAGGTAATTTAATAAGACTGCTTTTAAATCGTCCACGTGATGTATTATAACAGAGGATTGGGCTTTTCGAAGTGATAGGCATTGTCTGGGGAGAGTGCAGGTATGAGTGTATTTAACAGTGTGGGAATGAGAAGGGTGCAGAACTCAGCTGTTCCCTAAGCCTCTCCCAGCCTCCGACAAGAGTGGTTACCTGTGTTTGGAACGTCGTTCTGCTCAGGTTTGGACGCTTGCTCTGCGGGCAGTGAGAAAGGCCAGTTTCTTCCCAGGGAGTCTCCTGTTGGTGGGAGGAGAGCTTGGCTTAAAAGCGTCGATCTAATACGACCTAGTACAAAGTGGAGGTTGAGATGGTGGAAAGCAGAGGAAAGTTTGTACACACACTACAAAGCCATGTGGACCACATCTAAAACCAAAAGGGAATGTAGCCGAGGCTCTCACCATTTCCCCAGGGGCTGGCAATAGCTCACTGGTATTGGCTTCCTGGAGGGCATCTGAGAGTTGGCTTCTTAAGTATTTAGAAGAAATTAGTGCTATGAAACTTGGCTCAAGGATATCTGGATCTGGTGTTCCAGGCTGGGCCGTGATGTGTGCAGGGAAGCTGTCATAGCCAAACCCTGAGCGTCCAGAGACAGCCTCAGACATACTTCCCTCCTCTTCCGTCTCCACACAGCCTTGGCATTTTAAAGTAGGCATTTGTTTTAAAATGTCAAATGATACAGCAGGACTTTCAAGAAAACTCAGCGTGGTTCCCCTGGGAGGCAGAGTAGGGAATGCAGGCATCTGGGGAAACACACTCCAAAATAAGATTCTCCAAGGCCAGTTATAGAAGATAGAATACATATTTTAAAAGTGCTATTTTTAAAAACAAATGAATGACAATAGAAACATTGGGCAAGAGGAGATATTTAAAGGTCATTTAGTTTCTCCCCAGTGAAAAAGAAAAAGAAACACATTGTACGCCCCTATTACCCCTTGTTCTAGACTAGCCCAGGGCCTGAACATAGGAGGAGCTCTGTCAGGCTTTGTTGAATGAATGAATGAATGAATGAATGAACATCTCTCTATCTCTGTCTTTCACACATGCAAGCTCATGGAGTTGTCTGTGTTGACTACTTAGCAAATATTTTTGAAATGGTTTACATTAAGAAATACAGATTCAATATACCTGAAAGATATTTAAATGAAAATTAAACCCTAAAGCTGATTAATATAGGGTGGGTAGGGTGGTGGCACTGGAGGGATAATTATTCCAGAAACTTAAATTAAGAAATGCTACTAGTATTGAATGCAAAACACATCTCAGTTTCCTATTAGTCAAAGCAAAAAAGAAGAAAAGATAGATCCATGAGTTCTTATTTTTAAAAAAGCATGCCATTTCACAAAAAGAAATTTCGTGAGAGCCGGGAAGAATTTATAATATGGGTTATTATAAACAACCAACTATAGATATGGCTTTTTTTTTTTGTTTTATGTTTTTTTAAATTAGTTTCAGGTGTACAAAACAATGTAATAGTTAGACATTTCACCCCTCACAAAGTGATAACGCCCCTCCCCCAATCTATTGCCCCTCTGACATTGTATGTATCTTTTACAATTCCATTGTAGATATGGCTATTTTGTACATTGATTCTTGAAAAACAATTCTGAAAATATCTGAAGTCACATTAATGTGAAGGAATTCTAAAGAGAACTTGGTGGTATAATCTGGCTGTAGAAGCTTCTGGAAGCCTGATGGGAAGGAACCACTGGCTGCCTTTAGCTGGCATTTCTTTGCAGATGCTGACCTGGGAAGCCAGGAAGGACCCAGAGCCCCATGACAAACAGAGAGAGGACAAACCTGGGTGCTCACTGCATTGAAATGTGGGGCTGAGGGAAGACACAAAGTTGAGCAGTTTCACTGGTATCTCAAAATACTACCTGTTAAAACAAATATGGATATTTTATAATGTATCACCAAAATATCACAACAGTATTTTTATGATGAAATCTCTAAAGAAATTGCTTTTCTTAGCACACCACTTCAGGCTTTTTACCCCCAGACCTTCTGATGTGTGTGTATATATATATATATATATATATATATATATATATATATATATATATATTCTCTTATTATATATATATATATATATATATATATATATATATATATATATATATATTATCTGCTGACACTGGGAATGATTTGATGGTGAAATCTGAAAACCTTCTCAAATATGTTATTGGGTTGTCAGAAAATTCATGAGGGAGTTTTTCTGTGGTTTTCATTGCAAAAATGTGTCATGAATTTTCCGACAATCCAGTATTTTACCTGAGCTTTTAATAGGAGCTTTATGGCTGACAATTCAGAATTGGGGTCCCCAATGTGTATTTGAAGGGCAGACATGGAAGGCCAGAGATTGAGAAAGGGTGCCCAGGCCTTTGTCCTAAGCAGACAGGCAGGAAGAATGAGATTGTGTTATTAAATGGATGCATCCCCCACCATTGCAAAGACACTTTATTCCAGCCAACACATAAATGCTGGCACCCCTACACGTGCCTAGATTGAGAAACAGATAAAGCCGTGAATTATAGGTGCAATTCTAGTTTAAAATCTGTGTGATTCAGTGATAGGTTTTGCATTTGCCTGTAATACTCTTTACTGTCATTTTAATTATCACATTAAAAAATGGGTCTTCACATTTAATCACTCTGAGCAACTGCCAGGGTCGAAGAGCAGCGGTTTTCGGCAGGGCAGAGTCCCTCTGTTTAGTGTGGGGACAGACTCCATTCAAACCTAGGGACACTAGGACAGCAGACCCTGCTGCTTTGTATTACTGTGGCAGCCCCCACATTTTCCAGGACTATTTGCCTTAGAATTGTTGCTGGTGTTCCTGCCCCAGGCTTGCTGTTGGTGAGAGCTTTGGAAATGTCCCTTCCATATTCAAAACGGTCCGATGGTTTCCCAAGACACACTTGGAATAAAATCCACCATCTTGACCATGGTCCACAAGGCCCCACAGGGTTTGGCTCCCGGCCACCTCTCTGCTCCCTTTGCCACACACTCCCAGTTGGCTGCTCTCCAGCCCCAGTGGCCAAAGGTTCTTCGGAAGTGCCAAGTTCACTCCCCCTCGCTCTCCTCTCCACTCAGAGCATTCTTTCTCAGCTATCAACACGTCTGTCCTTCACCCTCAAATATTTACTCCATTTTCACCTCCTCACTATACCTTTCCTTGACTGCTTTATCTCTCCAACCTTATGAAGGCTTTTTCTGTTCTTAAAGACACTTATTACTAACTCTATCTGTTTGATGATTTGGTTTATTGTCTATCTTTCCACACTAGAATTTAAACTCCATAAAGGCAGGGAATTTTTCTGTTTTGTTCACTGTTATGTTCCCATTATCTAGACAGTACTTGGCCCAGAGTATGGGCTCTTTCTTTCTTTCTTTTTTTTTTTTTTTACCTTGAAAGAATAAGTCAATACTTTATATCCTTTTTCGTCTATGGATGATAAAAGGCTTGAAAGAGGCCCTCCTTCAATCTGTTGAGCTGGAGAAGTAAGGAATAAAGATGGGTTGCCTGTGGCTGGTGTTATATGACTAGATACATTTGTGTGGTGAGAGAGGCAAGGGAAAATGAATCAAAATACTTTTTACCTTGCTCCTACAGGAGAAAATTCTGGAGAATCAGGGAGGAAAATAATAAAAATATGAGGTAGAGCTGAAAGTACCTTAGGCAGTGGTTTCTGGACTTTTCGTTGACAATGAGCTCTTTAAATTTCTTTCATGTATTTTGTCAAAGGTTGCTAACAAAACCCTATATTTTTCCAATAATTCATTGATTTACTCAATTATATTAATTACAGTCATATGTAACATCAATTAGAATATCAGATCAAAGTTAAGATAATCAAGGTAATTATGTGACTCTGAAATAATTCTTTCTGAAAGCACAAAGGCAGAGCTTATACAGCCTCAGCTCCAACAATTAGATGCTTTCCACTGGACTCTGTGAAATTTTGAAAATACATCAAAGGTTCCCATTAGCATTTAAAATATTGTGATTTGGCCAAGATCATAGTAAGTTATTGGCAGTATTATTAGACTGGACTCATGGTGTCATGGCTTCTGAACAATTTCCCATGGAGTCTACTCCTGTTAGCGCTGCTCAAGTTATTTATTTGGAGGTCAATGGTAACAATAACTATTATTTATTGAACATATATTATGTCTGTGCTGGGTGATTTTCCTAAATTTAATATGATTCTAAACATAACCTTTAAGTAGGTCTCATTATCCTCATTTACTAAAAAAGGGCAGGAAGAGGTGTCATAATTTGCTCAAGAGCTCATAGCTAGCGAGTGGCAGAATTAGAATTTGAACCTAGGTTTTCTGGTTTCAAAACCATGTTCTTTGTTGTGTCTTGCTGCCCTTATATTCAGTGCCAGGTTCATGTACATGACTCATCTATTGAGAGATTGTGCCCTGGAAAGGTGATCATTTAAAATGTTTTCAGTGATGGAAGCCTCTCACCTTTTGCAGGTAGGTTACAGAAAGAACTGCCTCTTTAATTCACTGCTTTCTGAACCCTGCCCAAGGCGGGCAGGAGACACTTCTAGGAAAGACGCCTGTGACGGTGGGTGGAGGTTCTCCAGAGCAGTATGGCCCTTGAAACGCAACTTATTTCTATAGTCACCCAATTGCCCTTGCTTCTCCATAGTATGTCCGCCTCCTTCCTTAGTTCATCCTCATCTACACACACTATATATTATTTGTGTCACATTGACCTGGGTGTCTTTTTAAGTGAGAATCACATTTCCTGGCTATTTTTAAGGACCATGCAATCTTCTCTTTCCTATAAGTTGCCTCTCTGAGCATTGGCAGATGGAGAGCAACTCACACAGTGGTCACAAATGTTTAGAAGCTCTAAAGGTCATGTCCATTGCCCAATGACTATTTGGTTTCTGATAATGGACTTGTGACAAACACCTATCATTTGAATACTAGTTACTATGATTTATATTGTATTCTCATTGGCTGCCTGATAAGTTGATGTTCCAGAAAATCCCTGCTGGGTTAAAGACATAGAATCATGTCTGGCATAGAGATGTTAAAAGGAAAACAGTACACTTTGTTCTTTTGGCGAGCTCCCATTTAACTGACAAATCTGTTGAGCTGGAGAAGCTTTGTTTAAGTAAGGAATAAGGAATGATTTAATTCATGTGACAGTCTAAATATGATATTTCCAAGATGGGCTGGGAGAGGGATGTCTGACCTCTTCTCTCCAAAGAAGGGAAGATGTGTAGCTTGGTGGGAAAAGCATGAATTTTATAAGCAGAAAGATCTGAATTTTTAATTCCAGTGTCACTGTTCATCATAGTATTGCTGTTGTAAGTAATAACAAAAATTGTATCATGTACCTTGCACATATAGGCAGTGTTCTAGGTGCCCAAATTATCTTATTTAATCACAACAATCCTATAATATATTATCATGAGGTATTACTAGTCATCCTATTTTACCAGGGAGAGGATTCAGGTCCTTCTAGCAGGAAGAAGAATTAAATTTAGATGATTCCAATAAGGAACCTCTAATAAAAAGACTCCTTACAGGGGTGAGGCAGCGATAAGGAAACCAACAAAGGATGCTGAGGCACCCTTGGTAAATGGCTCCCATCCCTAGTGCTGAAGGGGCAAGAGAAGGGAACAGGGAGTGATAGCATGTGAGGAGGGCCTGCCCGATGGGTGCTGATGTCATAGGAGGAGGATGCAACAGCCAGAAAAGTGGCATCAAATCATAGAGAAGGTGGGGAAGAGCATCCCCACCTCTGTCTCTTTCCCCTTCTTATCTCCTGTCTATGCCTCTTGTTGCCTAAACCCAGTGGGAAGCCAGAAGGCAAGGTAGAGTGATGATGCCTTGCAGATCAGCTTTCCAGGGCACAAGCAGATGAGAGGATGAGGAGAATGGGTTGGACACTCTGAAGAAACAGGATGGGCCTCTCCCAGAATGCGGTTTGGTTGTTGAGACTGATGACACCATATAGACACTAAGAGGATATGAAAAGGTTTAACTCATCTAATGAGGCTTTCTGGGAGAGCATGGCAGCTCCCAAGCAGACCTGAAGTGGCTTGAAAGAGCAGGGAAAGGAGATCGACCTGATATTTCTATGGTGGTTAGGGGGCGGGGCCAGAGTGAGGGTTCCCGTGCTGGGTTTAAATTTCCAGCCAGCACCGAAGGAAGGAGCACCCAGGCTTTCTAAGCAGCTTGCCCAGATGGGGGGCAGAAGGAGAAGAGGGGTGAGTCTTAAAAGCTCACTCTTTATTATAAGGTGTCAGATGGAAATTAACCAGCAGAAAGAGTTTCAGTGTTGTGCCCTAAATCATAAATCACTTAACTATGAAGTGATGGAGCTGTGTTTACAACTCAAGTCAGTCTTTGTCCCAAACTCATGCTTTGAACTACCACATTAACTGGCTTTGTTACCTTGAGCAAATTACCTAACCTCTCCAAGCCTTGGTTTTCTCATCCGTAACGTGGAAGTCCTGTCTCTGTGCCTGGTACATAGTAGATGTTCCATTAATGACAGTTGTTGCCCTTTTGTTTCTGTCAAGGTTGTTATTGTTGGTGTGATTTCCTTCTCCCATCTTGCCTGTCTCCATCTGGGCTGGAAAGCCTCGTGTCCTAGTGTCTTTGTGAAAAGCCTGGCCCAGATTTTGTTCCCGTTTCCCTAAGGAGTGTATCATTGGGCTCCAAACTTTTACCTCTTTCTGAAAATCGGGTCGAGAAGACTCATCTTGCCAAGTGAATCAACAGACAACTTGAGCCTCTGTCTCCCTGGTATGCTTCAGAAAGGAAGCTGCAAAGCTTTAATCATTCAGATGCCATGGCAATGTGGCTGAGGAGCTAAGAAGTGAAAGGGGCCTCTCTCACTCTATCTTTGGCTGTCAACTTTGGAATATTGTCTTTCTAAGATGCTAGGGAAGAAAAGGTGTGAAATGGGCACTTTTCCCCAGTCATGTAGTTCCAGAATCTTCTGTTTCTCCAATACTACTCCAGCTCACCCATCCATGGCCTAGGAGGTGTTTTGCACATAGTCTCATCTTAATTCATCTTCATTGAATTAAAATAAACACATTAAAGACTAATTTTTGAATAAATGGCATATCAACTAAGCCACCAATGACTTGTTTATGTGTTGTTTTTAAACGAGGCCAACAAGATTAATTATAAAAATAAGTGTGTTTCAGAAAGAATTTTCCTAGCAGCCATCTTTGCACATGTGGGAACCGAAATCACTTCTGAAAAGTTCCAGGTTCCTAGACCACGTGCATGTGAACAATTGATCAATCAGTTGATAACACCAACCCACAGCCTGGGTAGGTATTGGGCCTGCAAATGCCCATTCTTTCTACCAAAGGGGCTGAGGATCTAAGATAAAGATACCTCTCAAAAAGCTGTGATAGGAACTTTTCTAGGAATTAAAAAAAAAAAAATCACCCTTGAAAAAAAAATCCTGGCATATGTCCTTCAGCCAGCAATCCTGTTGTGGATGGGAACAGATGCTATGCTGGCTAAGTAAAAAGCACAACATGAGTCTTTTTCTTTCTGCCTTTTAAACCAGAAAACACCATCCACCGCAGGCCAAAACAAGACAGGTGGCATCCATTCGAATTGGAAATGAGGCACTGAGATAATAGCCTGTGGGATCCACCATGGCCAGCCTCAAGGGAGTGGCTCTTGGTCAGAGGGCTTATTGTCTTCCTCTTTTAATGAGCAGACTCTATAAAATGTACAGCTCCTGATGCCGCTTTGATTCCCTAAATTTTCTTAATTGTTCTTTTGTGTGCCCTCCTTTGCGCAATTTGCTTTTGATGAACCACATATGTGGTTCTGGACAGGGCTTCCTCTTAGAGACCCTGGGCTTTCTGTAAAATAATAAGGGAAGAAGAGTTTCTAGGTGGGACAATTCCCAAGTGTCTGGGAAGTTTCGAAAGTGCCTGTGTCACCTCCTTGGCATGGCCTCTTGGCATATGGGAATCTGTCGAGGCAGGGGGAGTAGAGTTGGAGTTTAGAGGTAAAGAAAGCCAGAGCACCTTCAACCATCTCCTGCCTCCTGAGGAGGCAGAATCATGCAGCAGGGTAAGTGGACGGTGGGCCTCTCTGACCTTCTGTCAGTGTCCACTCTTCTGCCTTCTCACACCATTGGATGGCACCCACGGCAGCCTCTTGCTGCTCCATCCTCCCAGACCCTTGCATCATGCAAAGTTGGGTGGAGAGTGGGAAATTGGGGGACAAGATCCATGTTTCATATTTCTGCCCTTTCACATGGTTTCTCATCTTATATACATCCCTACCCCTGACAACAATGCAGCCAAACTTACTGGTACCCTGGACTCAGTGAGTAGTTCCTCCATTGGAGGAAAGCTGTGAGTTAATGCATCAATGCCTCCTAATGGTGTGGTCTACTTTGTAGCCCGGGTAATGGTACCTTTGGTATTTTCACATCATCTCCTGCACTTATATTATAATTGAAGTGGGAGTGGGGTACATTTTGGTCATCATGAAAGAGCTGGTTTTGGAACCATTTGGGAGCAGGAAGTATATTTCTATTTTTTTAGAGCCCCTCAAATTAAGCCACAAAGACCCAGTGTTAGGCAATGTGGCCCCATGAAAGAAGAATGGGAGCTGAAATGTATTGTATAAAGATGCCCAAAGTTTTCGTATCTTTAAATCTCATAGTTGCAACTCTAGAGGTCTGTTCTAAAGAGGAAATATTCAGAAATGCAGACAAAGTATTATATGTAAAACTGTTTATTGCAGCAGTGTTTTTTGTTTTTGTTTTGTTTTGTTGTTTTTAGCTGGGAAAATAATTATTCCAACTGCTGGCAAATGATTCCTTTAAGGGAGAAAACAGCCTTGGGTGAGGAGCCCAACTTCTGGAGTCATTGTGGTTATAAGATGAGGCTCTTTGTTGATGGACAAAAGTGGACAAGCACATAAGTAAACTTCTCTGCCTATGATGTTTGTGGAGATCTGGTAGTGAGGAAAAGCCGACCATGGAACAGAGGTAGAATAAGGAACAGAGCACCTGCAATGGGTGGCAGAGGGGCTCTATAGAAGTGTCTGGGCTTATGGGAAGTGTAAGGAGTGGGAAGCCAGCAGGCATCTATTTATATGAGTTTATGTGACTGGGGAAAAGAGAAAGGAAAAAGGAGACAAGTTGGATGGGGAAGACAGAGTGGTACCGACCTGGTCCTTTGGCAGAGCTCTAAGGCCTAAGCAGAGAGGTTATTTTCACAGAGGAATTATAGGACCTTGCTACTCAAAGTGTGGTACTGGGGCCAGCAACATCAGCCTCTCAGGGGAGCATAGAGACCCAACCAAGGCCTCATGAATGGAGATCTGTATTTTAACCAGATCCCAAGTAATTTATATGCACATTGAAGTTTGGGAAGTGCTGCCCTTGAACCTGGGGTATCTAAGTACATCTCAGAGAATGAGAAAGAGTAGCCTCTCCCATGTCTGCCTAGACCTCTGCCCCAGGTTGGCACACGAAGTACAGAAGGGGCTCAACTGGAGCCTTGGATTCATGGAAGGAAGAGTGGCAGTTAGAGTACAGATGTTAAGTGATTTTTTTTAGACAGTGAAAACCAGTGGGAAAGACTGAGAGAAAAGTGTGCGAGAATTTTTTGAGAACGAACATGAGATATGCTGGGAGGTCCCAAAAATAACATGGAGGTTTGGAGAAAGAGGGGCATCGTATATTACACAGAGCCCTTCTTTGTGTTTGTACTGTCAACAGGGCCACTTCATAGTTGTAGGCTGGAAAGGCCTTGGGAAGGCTGCTGACATGGGCAGCTAGTGTGATCTTCTCTAGAGGCCAGGCTTACAGACAAGGGAATGTTACACTGCCCAAAATATTGTTCTTATAATACACTCAGCAAAAAAAATTGGAAGGACATGTACCTCAATTTACCTCTGTGTGATTTCATTTTTTACTTCCATACATTTTTGTACTTTGCAAATTTCCCACCATGATCATAGTAAATATAAGTAGAAAAAAAATGCAGCAAAATGTAAATAAAGCCTGCTTCTGAGTAGTGACAGTGTGGATGATGGGCCCCGCCCTTAATAGCTGTGGGTTCTATAGTTTTGTGACCTTACCCAACCTTTCCTTGCTCATATGTAAATGGGGCGCTATCACAGACTTTAGTGATGTGAAGATAATGGGAGTGGAGGACTTTGTGAACTGGTGAAGCTACACAAATGTTATTCCCAGGGCTGGTCTGGCGGGGTCCTGTAGAGTCTTTCCTCAGGGCTCTTCCAGCTCCCATCACTGGCCCACACTGTGGGAGGTCAGTGGAGAGGGTCTGCCTTTAGGGAAAGCCTCCAGTCTCACCAGGGAATTTCCTCTCCACACATGAATGCATATTCGGATCCCAAGGTTTTCTTTCCCTTCGGCCATTTTGACTGAGATAGAATTCCCATATATTCTTAAAAAAAAAAAAAAAAAATGCCACCTGCCACCTGTCAGGGAAGAGTAGCATCTTTCATTAATGCCATTGGGGCTCGGCCATGATGTTTGCCATGGAGTTCTCATTGCCTGGTGTGACAATGGCCTTTTTTAGGCAAGTTGTTTGGGTTTCTATGTGAAGAAGTATAATCCCAGTTTCAGACGAGAGCAATAATAACAAAGAGACCAAAAAGGATATAACCTTGGATTGCGAGTAACTTGGTTTGTGAGTGTTCCACCAGACGAGCAGATTTTTCTAATACATTTTAACGTGGTAAACGAGCAATGTCTTGCAATATAAGTAGTTTGTTTCCAGGACGAATTATGCTCGCAAACCAAGGTATTACTATATCTCGGAAATCTTGATTAGGTCTCTGAAATCACACTAGGTATAAATAACAAATAAATAGAACAGTCTATAAAGCCAATTCAACATACATGGAACAAATTTCTTCCTACACAGACTGAAATGTTCTGCTAGAGATCTTTATACATAAAGCCACCTTGGTCTTTTAAGCCCCAAACGTAAGTCATGTAGGTTTATTAAGTCCAGGGGCATTTTTAACTTGCAGTCTGGGGTGCTGCAATTCAGGACAATTGGTAAATTGATCAAAGATCCCTCATCCCCTGCTGTCTCCAGATATTAGTACAGATATGATATGACACCCTGAAGGGTGCTGGCTTAGATGGAGGCTTGGCAAGAGGTCTCTTACCTGGCATTCCAGCATCTGACAGCAACGCAAAAAACCTCATGAGAACAAATCTCCTACTGACTCCATTTTAAAATTTTGCCAGAGAGGATCTAGGGCAGGATCAGCTCTGCCTCCCAGTTTTAGGAAGATTGCTTTCTTTGCAGATTTGGGATGTCAGGCCTTTTGTTAACATAGGGCTATGGCCCAGCTCTCTGACTTCTTAAGGGCCTTGATCCTTGATCCAAATACAAGCGAGGCTATTTGTGACTTATTTACCCTTGTTTGTGTCATTGGCTTTGACAGACAGTAGTCAATATGATAGTCAATAAATATTGACTGGGCCAGTTCTCCCTGGGGGCTGGTGGGGCAGACTCTCTTCCTGACTATCTCTGCAGCTTTTTCATGGGCTCAGCTGAGCAGAGACTCAGAGAGGCAACTGGCAGGGAGGGGCCTACCAGGTGGTGGGAAAGGGCCCAGAGACCCTGTTGACACACAGACAGACCATTAACTCCCTACCCATTAAAGTGAAGAGAACAAGACAGGCGTTCCTTTTTTTCCCCTACATCCTTGCCCTTCCAGCTGCATGCTGCCCTGTTACTACTAGTTTTCTCCTGCCAGGATATATATGATGTTAATTTTTACTAGTTTGTATCTGGATTAAAAAAGAAAGTAGGTTTGCGGTAGAAGGAACACAGTGTATTTTGCCATGGATGGGCCTTTAAAGCTAGATTCTGGCCTTCTTCAACTTGAGGAGAAAAGTCTGGTGCACAAGAAAAGATCATACAAAAAATAAGACTAGCTCTATTTTTATTGACTTGTTATTTTCTAGGCATTGAGATGGGTGCTTTATATGTAAATTTCTGAGAATCTAATGTAGCAGAATATGCAAATATGACTACACTATTTATTTCCACTGTTCAGAAGAATCAAGCTCTTCCTTCCTGGGGGATGGGAGGCCTCTACTGCTCCTCTGAAGTCTCAGCCCTCTTTCTCTTAGGAAAGATAAAGCAGCTTTTGGTGGTGCTGGGCCATTGGCTTCATAAATCATCGAGCACTTCTTCCCTAGAGCTACTAAACCTTCTCCGGAAACCAAAGAGTAAGAAGATGTGCTTTTTCCCCTAAGGGCTGAGAAAGAAGGGCAGGGAAGCCTGGAGTTCTCCAGGGATCAGGATAAGGAAAGAGGGGTGGTTGGTGCATTCCAAGAATAGTAAACTCGAGCCCATATGCACCCAGCACTCTAGAAAGTGTTGGAGTTTGGAAGGAAATGGCTTAGGGTTGCGTGTGGGTGCCAGAATCCAAAAGCAATGAGTCCCCAAAGCCAGCGAGGTGTGAAAGGAGTGTGGCCACCAGCAGGGCCACCTGCCTTTGACTAGGCTGTGTGAATCTGTCAAGAAGCACCCTCAAAGGTGGTCTCAGTAGGCTGATAACCTGAGGCCTGTCCCCTGGGTTTTCTTGATTATTCCTGGATTACCAGGTCAAAGGGTTGGGACCCATAAAACATGACAAATATTAGACTGCTCATGACATTGGTGAATGGAGAATTGGATCTGGTTTTGACATGATTTAGAAAAAAGTCAAATAACATCAATAGCAACCACAAAAACCATGCCAGTGCCAAACAGGCAAAACTAAAGTGTACATTTTGAAATCAGTACATAGGTGATAAAACTGTAACGTAAAACAAAGGAACAATAATGAGGCAAATCATATAAAAGGGTGGGTAATGTGATGGGGAGTAGAATTCTAAGTAGAATTCCAGAGCAAAATACAAGATACCCAATTACATTTGAATTTCAGATGAACAATAAATACTGTTTTAGTAAAAGTATTTCCCATATATTACATAGGACAAACTTATACTGAAAAAATTATTATTTATCTGAAATTCATTTCCTATATTTGTATTTGATAAACTGACCACTCTACGTCTAAGATACTAACAATGTTCTATTTCTTGACCATGGCTATTCTATATTTTGACTGTGTGTATTTATTTCTTTTTGAAATGTACATGTATATTTTATGTGCGTATGTTATTCTGTGTGTATGTTATTTTTCATAATAAATTTTTGTTTAAATGTTCTCACTCCTCAAATATTGTGGAATATTTTGTACCAATTATAAAAACATCGTCTTATTTACCCTGACCCTTCCACTCCCTCTCCTCTCCCACAAATATGGTAAGAAATGTACTCATATCCGATTACATATTAGGCAACTGAAGCTGAAAAGTTAAACAATGTGTCCAAGGCCATGGAGCTGATAAGTGTTAGAATCAGACCTGAGTCTGTCAGAGCCCAATGTCTGAGCTCCTAACCACTGTAAAATGCCTATGTGATGCAACAAGAAACCAGCATAGACCAAAATCTCCTGGGGCTCACAGGAACGCTTGTCCTTCGAGTAGGGGATGGTCAGGTCACTCTAACAATGCAGGTAATGAGTAAAAGTTTTATAGAAGAGGATAGAAGGAATCGACGGACACCAATACTGAGATGTCACATCTGTTGGGATTATCTGATAAGGGTTTTTAAGAAGCCATCATAAAAATGCTTTGATGAGAAATTATGAACATGTTTGAAATAATGAAAAAATAGAAAAGTCTCAGCAAAAAAATAAAATAAAATAAAATACCAGGAAGAATCAAGTGAAAATTTTAGAAGCCAAAAATATAATAACAAAAATAAGAAACGTAATGTGGCTCATCAGCAGAATGGGGAGGACAGAGAAGGGCAGAGATAGAAAGGTAGAAATTACCAATCTGAGTAACAGAGAAAGTATAGACTAAAAAGGAAGAAATGAACAGGATCTTTTCAGGGATGTATGGGACTATACCAAAGGAGCTGTCATTCATGTCATCAGAGAGGAGGAAGAGGGTGGGGCTGAACAAGTGCTCAAAGAAATAAGAATGGAAAACTCCCAGATTTGGCAAAAATTGTGAAACATACAAATTCAAGAAGATGAGAGAATCTTAAACATAATAAATCTAAAGAAACCCATACTAAGACACATTATAATCAAACGTTAGAAAATTACAGACAAAAACAAAAAAATCTTGAAAGAAATGAGAGAGAAATGCCACTTTACCTACAGAGGAGAACAATTTGAATCACAGCGGCATCCTCATCAGAAAGCATGGATGCCAGAATGAAGTGGCACAACATTTTTTGAGAGCTAGAAGAAAATACCTATCAGCTCTGCATTCTGTATCCTGTGAAATTTATCCTTTAGGATAACCAAGACAGTCTTAGATGAAGGAAAGCTAAGAGAATTTGTCACTATAGACCTACCCTAAGAAACTGGCAAACAGAAGTTCCTGAAACAGAAAGGAAACCATGAAAGGAGGAATCTTGGAGCATCCGAAGGAAAAAAGAAGAATAGAAAGGGTAAAACTATAAGTAAATGCAATAGATTTTCCTCTTTCTCTTAAGTTTTTAAAGTTATATTTGTCGGTCAAAGCAAAAAGCATAATATTGTCTGATGTGGATTTTAATGTATGTAGAGGAACTACTTGAGACAATTATATTATAAATGGCAGTATGTTGGGGACAAAGGGACTTAAAGGATGGTAAGATTTCTTCACTTCACTCACACGGGTAAAATGTTGGCACCACAAGATCTGTGTGATAATCTTGATTTGTGATGGTGGTTACAGATCTCTATACATGGGATAAAATGGAATAGAACTATACATATACATTGTACCAATGTCGATTTCTTGGTTTTAATAATAGTATTATATTTATGTAAGATGTAACCATTGGGAGAATTAGGTAAAGGGGACGTGGAACTCTTTATTTTATCTTTGCAATTTCCTGTAAATCTGTAATTATTTCAAAATAATAACTTGAGAGAGAGAGAGAGAGAGAGAACAGAGAGCTACAATTCTCTGGTTTTTCTTGTTGTAGTTGTTTGAATTTAGGGTGTCTAAGAGAAGCCCAAGTTGTTTTAAGATGTCTGAGTTAAGGTCTGGCTAGATGGAGACCACACTAATTGACTTGAGGCGTCTGTGGATCAACCTGAAACAAGCTAATTTTATGTCTGGAACACATGTCGGTTTCCTATGCCTTTGAAAAGAATCAATATATTGATATTTTATTTACCTAGCCATATGTGGTCAGGACATGGTTTATTTAGAGATAGCCCCTCCCCCTATGCAGCATAAGGCATTGGGGAGGCTAATTGAAAGGTCCCCAAGCCCAGTTTTCTAAGGGAAGAACAGGTCACAAAATCAAAGGCCAACCCCTTTCTTTGAATTTCCTCCATTTCCTTCTGGTTTGTGCTCATGGTGGTCTGGTCCATCCTGACGATGTACGCATACACCCAGACCCTCTGTAAGTCCTCTGAACTCTACCTCCAAACTATATTTCAAAATTTTCTTCATCCATTGCAATCTTCCTGTCCAAGTCATCATCAGTGCCTGTGTGGATTACCTCAGTATTCTTTTCTTGGTCTCCTTTCTTCCATTTTGTCCCTTAAAACCATACATCAGTCTGAGGGATACCCTAACAATGTACATCAGATCATGTCACCCCTCTGCTTAGCACCTGTCATAGCTCCCCTAGCACTTGGAATAAAGTTTGCACCTGTTACCATGGCTCGCAGGGTCCTGCATGACCTGGCCCCTGCCTGTTTCTCTGACCTCATCTCAGCACTTCACTTTGTCGTAGGCAACCCCCCCCCCCGCCCCCCCCCCCCCGCTGCTTTTCTGTTTCTTGCCCATCCAAGCTATTTCACACCTGAAGGCCTCACCCCTTTCCTTGGAATGGGCCTCTTGCTGCTGCAGTTTGTACAGCTGGCTCTTCCCTATCCTTTGCATTCCAGTTAAAATATCTCACATTCAAGTGGCCTCGTTTGACCCATTGGGAGAGCAACTGCCATCTCATTGACCCCCTCCCATTACATCAACATATTAATTTTCTTTGTAGCATTTATTATACTTTCTAATGGTTTTAGTTGCCTTCTTGTTTATTGTCTGTCATTCTCCTAGAAAGCAAGCTCAATGAGGGCAGGGACTTTGCATTCCTATTCACTGTAGTAACCCCAGCTTAAAAATATTTATTGAAAAGTAAATGCATAAATGAGGAATTATAGACTATCAGAGCTGGCAGGGACATTCTTGCTGACAAGCAGACCCCTGGAGACACTTGGAAGATGTTGAGGAGAGAAGATAATGACGGTAATCTGACATGTGTGTGCAGCACCTTGAGTGTACAGAACATTTTGAATTATTGTGCCTCCATTCAACATATAAGGAACAGTGAAATTCCTTAGGGTCACAGCAGGCAGGAGCCTGGAACCCAGAGAGCACCATTCCGCTTCTTGGCACACAGGCATCTAGCAGAATGCTTTGGAACGCGTGTCCCCATTGTCACCAGTAGCTGTGCAGCTTTCCCTGTTAACCCAGCAGCAGGGGCTTCAGGTGGTCTGCATCGGGCCCTGCACCTGAATATGAATAGATACATTATATTCTCTTTAGAATTACCCAGGGAGGGAAGAGACTTCAAGAAGCAATGGAGACATGCCAATGTGATGTGGTGTCCTGGAGGCTTCATTTTGTCAAACCTTCAGCATCTGCTCATCCATTCCAGAGCAGGGCCTGGTCCTTCTGCTCCCTAGGAGCCTCATGGTGCCTCTGTGATGTCACTTGATGCTGAAAACATAGAGAGGTGTGCCCTCTGAAATCTCTCCTGCCGCTGGATTGTGGTCTCCCACAATGGTCCTCTATTTCCTCTGTCTTTGTGAAAGATGGAGATAATGATGAAAGAATTTAAGAGGCGACTGCTGTTGCAATACTCCTGTTTCAAGAGTCCTAGTGTTCAAGTGACGAACAATTCCAGTTTTCAAAATGTATTCAGTTGAGCAAGAATATTACCACAGAAATTCCACTTGCATATACCTTTAATCATGTGGCAAATTACCTTATTAACCACCAGGGAGTCTGGTCTTATTATTTAATTAAACCATCTCTTTTCTTCTTATTAAAACCACATGGGTTTTAACTTCTGTGTGGTTTTAGATTCTTTTTCCCTTCTTTGGATGTCTTTGTAATAATAGTTGCATAAAAGAATTTCTGTTATTTTGTGTCGATGACTAAAGAGTTCGCAACATTAAATAAAACCGGGGGCGGGTGGGGGGACATGGTGGAGATCGCCTGGATAGGCTCACGCTGGCCAGTGACGTAACAACCACTTGGGTGGTATGAAAGTCTGAGATGTGTACCCGTCGCTTATTGCTTTCTCTCGCCAAAACATCTGGAATACAAAATCCTGTCATTAGGCAGCCCACATGTTAGAAAAACAAAAGGACAGAAAAAAAAAAGAAACCCAGACCTCCAAAATGGCTGGATAAAGTCTCATTATTACTGGTAGGAAATTAGACATTTAAAGTTATACTTCAAAGCAACTATTTTTATTACAAGAGGCTCCATATTTTGATTTATTGGGCAGCAAAACAAGATTGTGACAAATATTTCCACCTCAAAGAAAAGACAAATTAGGCCTCTAAGAGATCATATATTAAATATTTTAAAAACAAAGTTTATTGCTACAATAGTTGTAATGATGCAAGTTGTATGCATCTACTTATAGCCCCAAATACATGGCTGCTTTAGCATACAGGCCTAGAAGAAGAAATAATTTAATATTGTGGGAATTTTCTTCTTATTAAAGGAAATGCTAAAATTTTGTAAACTGATGCAGCTGAGAGTTTTAGTACGCCTGTGCTACCTTTCTTCAAAGGTCAGCACTAAGCACGACCTGTGTGCAATCCTGTATCTCAGTGTGAGCTGTGCCATTCAGAAGGGATGCTAAATATGGAGGATGGGTTCTGAGGAAACTGTGAAGATAATTCAAGGACAAGGCACACGGTTTTGAGACAAAGCTGGAGAAATTTAGAATATTCAACCTTGTTAAAAAGAAAACCAACCTAAAAGGTTAGGTTATTCACCATTTTAGGTAGAAGCAGCAGTAAATGTTGCATTCAGTGGTGACTACCTGAGGCCATCTCCATCTGGACATGATCTTTTCTCTATAACATGGACAATTCTGATTAGATTAACTCAGGAAGGCTTCCATGAGAGTGTGTGTTTTTGAACCTGAAAAATGAGTTTCTTAGCATGGCTGTGAAGTTCTCTTCTCTGTAGGTCTCTAAATAAAGAAGCACTTGTCTTTCCAGGTGTGGGAACAGAATTTAGTAGAAAGAGCAGAGGCTGTGATGTGAGGTTCATGGCATGGGTTCTACTCTCAGCTTTGTTACTAATGAAGTCTGTGACTTTCAGCCAAATCACTTAACTTCTCTTGGCTTTGGCTTATCATCCCTAAAATGAGATTGGACTAAATGATCTCAAAGACCTCATGCAGCATATTTTGATTCTGGAAGGAGGACAGAATGACCATAGGAGAGCAATAAGGTCCTTCTTCATTTTTTTATGACTCCACTTACTTGGGAGGGAAGTTTGAGTATATATGCATAGGGGTGTGTGTGGGAGGGTAGGTGGGTGGCCATATTGTTCCACAGCTATGTTCATAAAACTATAGGTTCAATTTGAAGTTATGTGAATTACTTTGGTCTTTAAATGCCATGCAAAGGAATTCTAAAGGTGAATGCTTTGTAAATTGAATAATTACTGCCACGTGTATGTGTTTTGTAAGCACACATTATCATTTGTTGGGGGCCTCCTGCGATTCTGAATGCCATAGTCAGCTCCATAAGTGAGTTATCTATGAGTGAACTTCTAAGGATAATCTAGCATCAAGTGCATCCACCGCCAATGCTAACAACAGGGATAATGGAGCTTCAACAAAATGAGCCTGAAATGCTGCAGAATTCTGAGGTACTTTGTGAATCACCAAAAGATAAGTAACTCTTGCCCAGTTTCTTTTTAAAAATTGGTTTTAATGGTGATTTACTGAGTGCCAAGTCTTTGAATAATTAGGAAGCCTTCAATACAATTTTATCGATGTATTGGACAATGTATGAGATGAATGTTTATTAACTAGAAAATTGGACTAAATGGAACATCTCAGGTCTCTCAAACTTTGTGCCAATGGCCCATCCTCTGTCATTATTGTGGGAAACAAGGGCTAGCAAGTGGGAAAACATGCTGGATACCATTGGACATGCAAACAGCGCATCGTAAATCAAAATGGGTCTCCAAAATGAGCCAAGCACACCGCGGTCACAGAGAGTCTTCCAGAGATGGGGTCCTGGTAAGTGGGAAGAAAAAATGAAAGCTGACGAGGAGCTATCATGTCCTATAATGGCTCCCCCACATCCATCCACTGACAATTACTGGGCTCCCAACTCTGGACTTCAAAACATTTAGAAAATGTTCATAAACATGTTCAGAATCCCATGGTATAAGTAAAACATTTTTATAAGATTATAAAATAAAGAAAACTGGCACACGTTTTGTTTGAACAAGTGTGTTAGCGATTCCTTTTCCTAAGGTGAGGGACTCTTAAACAAGTCTTAGTAACTGCTCTTAGGGAATTTGGCATCTTAATTTCTGAAAACACAATAAAATACATGCAAATCTCTCAACTGTGTGATGACAGACCCTAAACCTCAGACATATGTGGAGACAACTTGAAGGAAAGATGGCTCTGCTCAGGCTACAGTTTGAGAAACAGAATTAAAAAGGAGACAATGGGGGGCCCGCTGAGTGGCACTTTGGTTAAGAGCTGGCTTGGAACGCCAGCAGCCCCGGTTTGGATCCCACATATGAGGGCCAGTGACACTGCCCTCTAAAAAAAAAAAGGAGACAATGGGATTCTTGCTTTGATTTTTGCTTATGTGGAAATGGGAGGATTTGGGAGGGTTTCTTTATTTGAAGAACCGCCACAGGCTTCTCTAGGAAGTAAGTAGGCCAAACCTTTAATAAACTAGTGTTTCCAGAAGAATAGAGCATAAAATGTCATTGTTGTGGCAAACTCATACTAATTGCCCCTATTAACAGTTAAAAACTTAAAAGGAAAGGAAGGGTGGGAAACACAATTCCTTTTTTGTGACTAGATACAATAGAAATTATACATAATATCCCCCTTCTTCTTTTTAAGGAATTTCCTAAAGTCTCAGGAAACCCCATCTCTGTTGGGATTTGAGCATGGGTTGGAGAAGACAGAAAGAATTATTACTTGAGGAAGTAGTGGCTAGAGACCCTCATTTTCTTCCTCTGGTCTTTGTGTACTAGTTTCAAAGGCATTCCTTTTAGAGAGGGCATCAGCTGGAGTAAACAGTCTTGAAAATGAGAAGTTGGAGCTCTTCTCAGGGGCATTGGGAGAATGAGTGTTTCCTCTTCCAGAAAAGAGAATAGGAGATTTATTTAAGTAGTAAGCAGTGTCTCTCTAATAAGAGGTAGCCATGGAGTTGGTCTCCCTGTTTATGACCAAGTATCGGGAGGGGCAATGAGATCAAAGTTGCTTTAGGGCAAATTGCTGACATTCCTGAAATAGCCCCAGATTCCTCACATCCCAATAAGTGAGAATCAAGTTAACTGACTTGTGAAGAGGACCTACTGCAGCCTTTAATTCTTTTGTTACTCATTGTCTTGTCTGAACTCCTCTTAAACAGAAGAGTAATATTTGCTGATTTGACCATTGTTCTCTGCAGATAAAGATGTTAAGGGTCAAGATCTGTAGCTAGAGCGAATCCAATCCTCAAGGAAAAAACGAAAAGAAGGCTCTACTCACATGGAACATTTAATCTTGTAAAGACAGCATGTAAAAGTAATCTGAAAGAAAAATCAAAGGAAGTGAGAATCTCAATTGCCCTGTTAAATTTTGAGGGGTTCCAGAGATGACACTGTTAATATTAATAAACAGGAAGCCTATTTATTTATTTATTTATTTATTTATTTATTTTGAGTGCAGTGTTACTGGCCCTCATATGTGGGACCGAACCGGGGCCGCTGGCTTCCCAAGCCAGCGCTTAACCACCGCGCCACTGGGCTGGCCCTAGGAAGCCCTTTTAAATTGGAGTTGCAAGGTACTTACTGTAGAGGGAGCTCTGACGCCCTACCACTACGTCAGTTATTCCCAACAAGAAGAGATGTACTTTCCATCTCCACCAAGAAGAGGGCTTTCTATTCTATTGCTCCAGCAGAAAGAAGGAGGATCTTCTCACCCAGCAACCACTTAGCCAATGAAAGACTGTTAAAACTCAGCCAATGAAAAGCCACTAGCCTATGAACTCCCAGTTTCTTCCAATAGATTCTTAGTTTATAGCAGCCCCTCTGAACTTCCCCTTTACTCTATAAAAAAATGTTCCTCTCTAAATTCTGGGCTTGCCCTTGGTTCACCATTGGACAGTATGCCCCAAATTACAATTCTTTATTGCTCCTGAATAAATCCATTTTGCTGGAGAAATAGCCAACTGTTTGTTTAAAGTTAACACAACACATACATATAATCTAAAAACCTAGGACCTTCTCAGGGTTCTGGTGACAGAATGTGTTAACCTAGCAATGATAGGCATCAATTTGGAATCCAAAGTCCCTTTTCTAATCCATCAAGAACTCTAACAGTCCATGATAACATTGATGGAACAGTTCCATTTTATGCATTTTAACTTTCAGGAAAGATGTAACGGGATGGAAAATAAACAAAAAACTCAGAGTCACTCAAAATATTAAAAGTAAAATTATTTAGGGCCGGCCGAGTGGCACCGTGGTTAAGCGCTGGCTTGGGAAGCCAGCGGCCCCGGTTCGGTCCCACATGTGAGGGCCAGTGACACTGCCCTCAAAAAAAAAAAAAGTAAAATTATTTAAAGACAAATGGTAGCTTTTTAAAAACAGCACAACAAATATTAGTAAGTTATTACTCTTACTTGGAAAGTGATTGTTATAAGCCTGTGTGTGTGTGTGTGTGTATGTGTGTATTATATATATTTAATTTCTTTGGGTAAATATCTAGGAATGGGATGTGTATGTATATACGATGCTGCCAAACTGTTTTCCAAAATTCCTCTATCGTTTTGCATTCCTGATAGCAATATATGAGAACTCCAGTTGTTCCACATCCTTGACAGCACGTGTTATTTTTATAATAATTTCATCCTTTTTAGTAGATGTATAGTGGTGACTCATTGTTAGTTTTAATTTGGACTTCCTTAATGACTAATAATATTGAGCATCTTTGTATGTACTTATTTGCTGTTCCCAGATTTTTGGGAAATTGTGCAACTATTTATTTTATTGCCCATTTATCTTACTGGGTCATTTATGGTCTTCTTATTGAGTTCCAAGAGTCTTTTGTGAGATATATGTTTTGCAAATATTTTCTGTGAGTCTGTAGCTTGCCTGTTCATTTTCTTAAGTGTCTTAGTTAAGAGCAAGTTTTAAATCTTGGTGAAACAATGTATCAATTAGCTCTTTTATGTGTTTTATGTTTTGTTTAAGAAATCTTTCTCTAACCCAAGGTCATAAAGAGTTTTTCCTATATATCCTTCTAGAAGTGTTATTGTTTTAGCTCTCATATGATCCATGTAAAGTGAACTTTTGTATATCATGAGATAAGGACTGAGGCTTTTTGTTTGTTTTTTGTTTTTTTCACATAACTATCCTATTGTTCCAACATTTGTTGAAAAGACTATGCTTTTTTTCATTGCACTGTTGTCAAATTCAATCTAAATCCCAGTAGCTTTTTAACAGAAACTGACTAGCTGATCCAAAAATTTATATGGAGGGGCCGGCCGAGTGGCGCGGTGGTTGAGTGCTGGCTTGGGAAGCCAGCGGCCCTGGTTCGGGTCCCACATACGAGGGCCAGTGACACTGCCCTCAAAAACAAACAAAAATTTATATGGAAATGCAAGGAACCTAGAATAGCCCAAACAATTATGGGAAAAGACTCAATAATTTTTGATATCTTATTTTACCGTATTGTAAGACTTATAATAAAGCTATAGTAAACCAGACAGCAAGGTAGTAGCATAAAGACATATAGAGGGCCGGCCGAGTGGCGCATTGGTTAAGCGCTGGTTTTGGGATGCCAGCGGCCCCGGTTCGGATCCCACATGAGGGCCAGTGACACTGCCCTCTACAGCTAACAACAGCTCCACCTGGAGCTTGGCTGTGCGAGCCCCGGTGATGGTGTGGGCTGCAGCCCCTGCTGCAGTGGGCTGCCATAGGCTACAGTGAGTTGCCCGCAGCCAGCGTGAGCGGCTGGCAGCCAAGCGTGAGCTGCCAATAGCCACGGTGAGCGACATCCAGAGGCCAGCGACCGATCTGCCTCATCCGGGAAGAGTGCAATGACGATACCAACAGTGAAGCAACATCTTCCGCAACTAAACTGAAGAGCAAGAAGACAGCAACTTGTCTGTTCCCCTTCCCCGATTCCCCAACGCTGTTCCCCTCCACCAAATCCCCAATAAAATCTTTAAAAAAAAAAAAAAAAAAAAAAAGACATATAGAAAAATAGAACAGAATAAAACCCAGAAAGAAACTAACACATTTACAATTAATTGGTTTTTATTTAGTTAAAAAAATACTTAAAACAATTTTGATTTATTATTTTCTATAGATGAAATCACAATGACATCAATAATCCCAAGTTTGTTCTTCCCACTCACTTGTAAACAGTCTCCAGTCTTCCCACTTTGCTCAGTCCCCTTAAAGTGTCTTCTTTCTAGGTATTTCTTAGTTTTTCTAAAGAGACTCTCCTATTTCTTGAGAACAGCATATGAGCCATAGTATGTCCCTCAGTATATGCCATGAACTCCCTCTGTGCCTCAGTTGTACCTTCAGTTCACTGTCCGCGCTGGTGCCATGTATAAATGCCCATGTTCATTTGGAGTGCCATTTTCCTGCCTCCAATGTTGCTGTCAGTTTTCAAGGTGTCAAGGTGGCCAGGTCCCATGTAATTATGGAGCGACTGGCTTTTCTCTCAGCTCAAGGATTCCTAGGCCTAAAACAATACTCTTGTTGTCCAGAGTCTTTACAATGTATTTGAGAAATCCAGCTTCTTCAATCACTGTTCTAGCTCCACTCTAACCCCTGAGAAGAGAGATGGAGAAAAGATAATAGTCTCTCCTCCAGGCGACCTGTCTCTCTACGCTCTCTCAGGGATGAAGGCATCGAAAAACTCAAATAATTGTACAACCACTCTCAACTTCCTTCCTTTACTTTCAGCCTTTAAAACAAAATATTCCATGCCTATCAACTCAAGGCAAATAAATGCTAAAAATAAAAATTATCATTATTAACATTATGGAGTGTTTCTTAATAATAGCTTTCCCAGCCTACCAGTTCTGAATATTAATTGGCCATTTTGGGTGCAAATGGAATTCTTTTCTTATCATCTTACAGTCATGAAAACTGAGAAAGGAAGTGATTTTATCTGTGGTCATGTAACAAGGAAGTGGTTGCTGGACTCAGATACCATAATCCTGAAGTCATCATTATACAAACTCCAATAATAATCACTATATACTGGTTCAATGTTTACCCATTTAGTCAGAGGAGAAATCTCTTTGGGGAGGCAATCTTTGTCCACTCTGGTATTTGAACAAAAGAAATAATCGGCTCAATCAAAATGGTCACAGTAGTGACCCTCCATGGACTCTGTGTTAGAAGCGAAATGTTACCAGGTTTCCAGAGAGCATTTCTTACTAGCAATTTTGTGTCTTTGAGGCAATATTTTAGCAAAAGAGGCTGTCAGGGAACACTGGGAGATTTCTCAAAAGGTATTTCTGGGAAGTCACTGGAAAGGTTAATGAAAATATGTGTATTTAGTTTTGTCAAAAAGATCCTGATGTGTGTAGTAGGGGGTATGCAATCCATCAAATCAAAACATAATCAAAGGCATAGTATGAAGAAATATAATTATAACTTACACTTACTTAGTCTTAGAGTCCAGACCTCACTCTTGCAACCTCCCACTTCAAACTCAAATGAAAACGCAAGCAAATCTGTTGTATTTCAGAGACAGCAGCATTGGGTTTATGAGTGAGAAAGTTGATGGGGGGTGGGGTAAGTCTATGGGGAAGACTTAATTGTAGGACTGAAGACTCCACTGAATAAACCACTCCAAACATTATAGAATCCAGACCCAGCCCTGTTAGCATAATGGTCCCACTGATTTCCAGAAAGGTAATAATCCATCAGGGGAGAAAAGGTTGTTTCACTCACTAAAGCTGTACTCCTTATTGATTACAATTCAATGGCATTCCCATATATCTAGAGACAGATGACAATTTTATTCTCTCTCCTTTAATAAATACTATACTCTTAAGAGAATAAACCTCCAGAGACTGACTCTCAGGAAGTCTGCTTTTAACCCAGATTGTCTTTCTATTCTGGTAAAGATACAAGGGCTGTAAAAGGGATGCTATTTCACAGCCAAGGAGCCAGGTATAAAAAAAAAAAAAAAATCAAGGTCTTGGAAACAAGCTGCAGCAACAAGGGAAAGGAGTTGCGGGCAGTGAGAGAGATCATACCTCCCTGACATCACACATTAGGATCACTTGGAGGACAGACCTGCTGGGCTGTACCCAGAGCTGTCCTAATGCCTATTACCATTATGCCTACTGGACCCTGCTTACTTCATCTGCAATCCCAGTAGGTCCTGGGCATTCCTCCTGAGGAAGGTCAAGATGATTTTGACACTAAAAGACCTATATCCTATGTCATGAAAATAAAGGGGTCACCAGAGTGTCCACTGAGTGTCTCGTAGAGAACGTGTCACAGATGGAGAATGGTGCCTTAGGAACCAGGAGAGCCAGGAGACCATGGCATCTGGGGCTGCAAACATCAGAGAAGGACCCTGAACACACCAGCTGCAACTCTAGTTTCCACCTCTAGGGCGTTCAGGCACACAAACAGTTCTTGGACCAAGCAGGTAGCTGGACAGTCAACAGTATTTTCATGGTGTATCTATGGTTACAATGGTTAGATAATAGAGGCAGAGGCAGGCTCTTGCTAGTACTGTTACTTCTACAAGCAGAGAGGCAAAGATACTGACTCCTATAGGGCCTAGAGTACCTTCCTGGTGGCTTCCAACTAAGGCTGACTGTCCCTTTGGCTTCCCTGTCAGTGATTATTACTTGGCTGGCCCAGCAGAGATTTCTGCTGTGACTTTTCCAGAAATCACTTAGAATATTAGAGAGGCTATGATTACGAAGAAAAACTTAAAAGAAGGTTTTTAAAGTCCATCTCCACTCCCTGCCCAGGCATCCCCATAGTTACCCCACTTCAACACACACAGACACACATACTTCAAAAACCCATACATGGAGATTACCAGTTAGGAAGGACATGGAAAACCTTCTTGAAGATGATTCTGTTTTGGAGGATTGTCATCTATATTCTTCACACCCAAGCTCGTCTCCTTTCCCAAGTGTTGCTTTGATGCATTTTAAATATGGCACCAGGATATTTTCTCAGAACTTTTAAGAGACCAGTTTGTTTGAATGGGGGCTAAGAAAAAAGGAAAAAGGAAGGACTGAAAGGGGTGCTGAGGAAATCCCTGACCCATGCAGTCAGAGTGGTTTAGGCTGCAATTTTCTCCTCTCAGGTATGCAACACTAATTGCCTCCACCCAGAGTAATTTTCTAAGCAGCAAATTAAGAAGCTTACACTTCTTAGAAATAGCCCTCAGTCACTGTGGATTAGTAGATGAGCAACTTTGTAGTGTAAGATCCTGACTGATGGGATACAGAGCTAAATGGGAGGCGGAGCCCGTGGTTTCTCTGAAATGATAGCAGCCCTTCCACCTGAACTGAAAAGGAGCCACTTGGGGATCTTATGCAAGGCTCACTAAGGAGGAGATCTGTGTAAGTCCGAGGATATTTCAGGCAGCTCCGTCAATGCCTCTTGAAGAGCACCAAGAGGTTTTCCTTAAAGACATTGTCATCCAGCAGATTTAGGTCGACTGCATGTAAATGGAAAGTTGGGGGTTTTGCCATTGATCTTAGAAGAGTCGAACATGTTCTTATAAAATCATTCTTCCTCATCCTGATGTGGTGTGGTAGAGATGGAGATAGAGAAGTCCTGCAGGGACTATCTCCCTGGGTGAATTTCCTTGTGCCTTTTGGGCCTGCCTTTCCTGGTGCTTCCCTGTGTTCTTGTTTCCGTAAATGTAGTCCTAATAATAAAGACTAACATTTGTTAAACACTCATGTTCTGGTAGACTCTGTCTGGGCCTCACATTTACTTTTTATAACCTTTACAACCACTCCATGTAGTGAGTACTATGGTTATACTCATTTTACAGATGGGAAAAGTAAGATACAGAGGTATTATGTAACCCAATCAAGGGTTCATAGCTACTAAAAGAGACAGAGAAGAGATTTAACCAGGGCTTATGGTCTTGACCACAATGTGTGATTTTTATATTCATGTCTTTGATCTTCCAGCATTCACATCTGCTCCCATGGAATCAAGTTGCTCTCTGTATGAACACATAGCTTGGCTTTTCTGAACTTCCTTTCTCCACGTTCTGTCTTGTGGCTGCCCAGGGTGAGCTGAAATTCACTCATCTAAAGTCGGATATCACTTTCCCCCTTAAACTTGCTTCCTATCTTTAAAATTTTTATTTTGTTATTTTTTAAATGAGACTATACAATTAATAATAAAAGCTAACACTTGTGAGTGTATGCCGGGCACTGTTCTTAACACCTTGTATCAATTAACTCATTTAATTCTTGTAACAATCTCAACAAGTGGGTGTTGTTATTAGTCCTGTTTTAGAAGAGGAAACAAAGAGATTACAGCGAATAGGTTAAAAAGCCAGATTTTAGACTCAAGCGTTTTTGGCTTCATTGCCCATGCCCTAAATACTGAGCCCTACTACCTTTCTACCATTTAACATCAGACTTTTGCTCGTTTGGTCTCCCATGCTGAAAACTCTGGTGTCAGACACTGATTCTTCCTTTTTCTCTCTCACCAGTCTTCTTCTTCCTAATACCTTCCTGCACACACTCCATCTCTTTCATTCCACCCCCTTGGTCCCTAGGAGGTAACAGATCCTCATTAGTCTTTACTAAGTCTGTCAAGGTTACCTCCTGACTGGTGGTCCCACTCCAATTTCTCCCTCTCCCATCCAGCCCAAATGCCGTTAGCACCTCAGGTTTCCTTCCTTTGTACACACTGTACCCTTCCTCAAAAATCCTAAATATTTTGCTTATCAAGTTAAGTTCAGATTTTTTATTTAGGTCTCAATCTACAAAAACGGTCAACAAGCCATGGCCTGTAGACTATATCTGGCTCACTCCCTGCTTTTGTTTACCTCATGAGATAAGAATAGTTTTGATGACTTTTAATGGTGGGGAAAAAAGTAAAAAGAAGAGTAATATTTTGTGACAATGCAAAAATGATACAAAAGTCAAATTTCAGTGTCCCCAAATAAAGTTTAATTGGCACATATCCCTTTTCATGTTTTACTCTTTGCCCGTGGCTTGCAGCAGAGACCATTAAGGCCAATGAAGCCTCAGGTTACTGCCTGGCTGGCCCTTTACAGAAAGCTTTGCTGATCTCTGATATAAACCAGACTTTTCTATTCAGCCTGCTATAGGCAAACTGGTGGTGTTATCTGTTCTTGAAGACATACCAGATGCTTTTCTGTCTTAGGACTTGTCTTTTTTGTTCCTCTCATTCTTTGGCTTAGATCAGGAATCAGCAAAATTTTTCTGCAGAAGTGCAGATGGCAGATCCAACTGGAACTCTCATGCTCTTCTAATTAGAGTATAAATTGGCACAAATACTTTGTACACTCCTTAGCAATACCCCTGAGAACCAAACATAAATCTACCTATGTAACAGAAATTACACCTTTAGGTATAACAGAAATTCTTACATTGTGCACCAAAAGATATGTCCACAAATGTTCACTGCAGCATTATTCATAAGAACCCCAAATTAGAAAAGACCTAAAATGCCATCAACAGTAAACATGTAAATATACTCTGGTGCATTTATTTAAAGAATATTGTACCACCATTAAAAAGAGCAAACTCCTGTTGTATACAATGATGTATGTAAGCCCCACATACATAATATTGAATAAAAAGCCAGACTCAAAAGTGTACACCTTATATGATTGAATTTATTATAAAGTTCAAAATTACGTGGAACAATCCATGATGTCAGAAGTTTGGCGAGTGGCATGATAGCTTGGTTTCCCCAGGAGGCAGAGATGTGTGTGCAGGAAGCTTACTGGGGAGTGCTCTGGGGTCAACACGTGTGAAGAAGTGAAGGCAGCTGGCTAGAGCAGAAGGAGAAGGTGAACTGTGATGAAGTCACAACAAAGGCTGCAGTTCAGCTAACTGAAGGCAAGCTCTGCAACTGCTCCGGCCCTTCAGGGTTGTACTAATGAAGGATCAGACCTTTTCTACATGCTCATCCACCAGTCCCAGGATGTGGGATGCCCTCAAGAGAGTGTGGGAACTACAGTAATGCACTCCTCATCCTGAAGCCTTGGAGAGGGCTAGGCTGAGAGGTATCAGCTACCAACACTCTCAGTAGTTGGGGGAATGAATGTTTCAGACCTGGAGAGGTTCTGGGTGACACTTTCCAGGATCCACTACTGGTGGTTACTTCTCAGTAACCAGGCTGAGGGATTCTAGGGTCCTGGTGATGTTCCATTTATTCAAATGGTGGTCATAAGAGTGTATTCACTTTGTAAATATTTATATTCATGATTTTTTTCATATTTATATATTATATTCTATATTAATAAAAAGCTTAAGAATGTAAGAGAACAGTGAGCAAGAGTGTCTAAGGCTGCTGAGAAGTCAGGAAGGATGAGGACTGTAAAATGTTCTTGGTTCTGTAGCATGGTGGTCAGTAGTAACCTGATGATAGCTGTCAGGTTGGAAGGGGCTCAGGAGTCAGTGAAAAGGGAAAGAATAAAGAGAGTGCATGTGGTTTTGAGATGTTAGTCTGAAAATGGTGGTAGTTGGAGGGGCAAGAAGGGGCTCAGTGAGGATTTTGTTTTTAATGGAAAATACTTAAGCCTCTTAAAGAGCTGATGGGAAGTATCCAGTGAGAGGAGCTGGTTGTATGTACTGGAAAGATAAGGGATAGTTGATGGAGTGTGGTTCCTAAGAATGTGAAGAGGGCAATGGGGTTCAAAGTACAGGGTATTGGCCTTACATACAAGGAGGGCATTGCTAGCTTGTGATTGCACGCACGCTCATTCCACTCATCTCATCCTTAGCACACGATACTTCGTGTTGTTATATTTACAATTACTATTTCTGTTTTTTAATAAAATCCTCTTGAGAACCATAACTATGAGCCCTTGAATCCCCACTGGTCGCTTAGCAGAATCCTTTGTACAACTGTAGATATTTGGTAAGTGTGTTATGGTAGTAGATGATGATAGAAATAAGAATAAAAGGGAGCATATCCATTTGTTCAGATCTGATAGGGAGCTTAAAGCAAGATAGGTTAAAGAAAATTCCCTTTGAATAAACTGACACTTTTCAGTGTTTGCTTTTATTTGTATAGTGTATGCCTCTGAAGATGGAATGGACAGGTCAAGGCAGTGACCAAAGGGAGACATCCCAAATGACACAATGAAGAGAAGATGGAATTCTCTGCTTTTGATTCCTTATCAGGACTATGACACAGCCCTTTCTTACTCTTCAAAGAGCTTTTACAATTTGGAGAGAAGTTCAGAGAATTAAGCCACTTGTCTAAGGTCACAGAGCTATGGACAGAAGCATACCTAATGTCCAGGCCTCTTTCCCCAGCAAGCCTGGAGCTTGTTGTCTGCCCATGCTGACCATGTGTTCCAGATGGCCCACACATGCCCGGCTGGGAACATGCCAGGCTGGAGAAATTGGAAATGTGTGTTTGATCAGTGAAGGTGAGGGCTTCGTCCTTGGTGAAAACCCACTTTTCCCTTGGACTTGTCTCTCCAGACTTTCGTATTATGATGACAATTAATAATTACACAAAGCCTTTCAACCTCAAAGACCGCAAACTCATTTTAGATTGTAAATATAGTAGTGCCTTCTGTTTGGCTGCTTGCATCATTCTGCAGGCCCAGGCATTGTGGAGGTGGCGTGATGTTGGACATCCATTGCTGGCGTGTGAGTAGAGAATCCAAAGTCGAGAAAGAAAAATCTTTCCGTGAAATCTTATACCACTAAATTCTAGACTTATTGTCAGAGACATTCAGATCATAACACTTCCAGCAACAATATTCTACACAGTTTGATTACAGATTGCAGTTAATTTTCTTCTCGCCTTTTCTTTATGTCAGCAATATTACAATTAAATGAAAAATGAGAGGGGACTGCTTTGCATTTTCTCTGGGTCTGATTCTAACAGCATCACTCTTTCTTAACCCTTTCTTTCCTACTAACTTGACATTTTTTTTTGGCTTTTTCACTTTGAAATGCAATCAGGATGATTAATGAGGAGGGCACGACAGCCTCCGATAGCATGCCACTTCCTGTAGCAGATGCCGTGATGCCCTACTCCTTGTCCTCTCCACTCACTTACAAGTTCACCTATAGCTGAGGTGGACTGTTTCCTGCACATGGATAACTTCCCACCTCAATCATCTAGACCCTCTGCTTTTCTTAGCTTCTTTCTGCCAGATGGCTTTCTGTGGCACCAACAGTACTTCTCAGCATTCACAGAACTGTGCAGAATTCTTCGGGATTTAATGTTCCCTGCGGGAAATCTTCAACAATGAGCCAAGGAGTCCAAGGATAAGTACCCCAAGCTCCCTAACTCTGCTGAGATAATTCTGGGATGTATTTAAATGTTTCTCAGTGGGTCCTAGTGGGATTGAACCCCAGTTTGCTTATGGAAGTGACTTGTGGTTTTTCTCTCTCCTCTTTTCATTTCCCTACCCACTCAGATGTATTTCCTGGTCTCACCTCCTGATTAGTTTCCTTTTCACAAGTCCTCTCTTCAGTGTCTGCTTTGGCGTGATTCCCACATAAAGACACTTCCTGAGATAATCTTTCCCAAATTGTCTGTCATGAATTCAATTTAGTGAACCCAACCAAACACTAGAAAATACCATTGTGTGTCGCAGTTACTAAGCATGAGTATTCTATCATGAGCACTTTGATTCAGCTCCATATATGAATATATACTGGGTTATGATAAAAATTTATTTCTTCCTGTGGGCCATGGTCAACATAATTTCTTCTAAGAGCTCTTGACATTCTACTTGTTAAGAGCCAATATAATTTTCATATGGGAAATGAGTTCAGAGAGAAGAAAGCAGCAGTATCTGAAGAACAACCAGAAGTTTATTAACGTGTGCATCAGAGTATACACATGGGAGAAGTCAGTGAGAGTAACTCAAAGGTACTTGGGCTTTTATAGCATCTTTGTAGAGAATGACAAGACCAAAGAAGAGGGCTTTGGGCTTTCAGGTACAGCAAACTGTGGGAAGGTAAATATATGAGGTAAACTAATGGAAGACAAAGGTTGTTTTAGTGAGGTTTGTTATATAGGTGCCTCTCGTCTATCTCTGGACTGATAAGCGGCTGGTGTTTAACAACTGTCCTACTCTTCCTAATAGAGAGGGGGAAGGTGAGAATTTTTCTTGCGTCTGCTCCTATTCAGTTGCTTTCAGATCAAAATAATCCTTAAACTGAAGTGGCATATTCTGGGGTGACGTGCTCTGAACCCCTTCAGCTCGATGTTGGGTTGATCTTGGGTGTTCTCATTGGCTCTGACACTTGGTGTCCAGTCCATTCCTAAAGTGTTGGCAGATGTATGTGCCCACGTGGGTCAATATCTTTGAATCCTAGGTCCTAGAGTGGTTTGGAATGAAGGGAACCTCCTGCACTGGGCACAGAGGGAGAGCAGGAGACGCCCCTCACACGGGAGTGCTCCTTCTTGCTGCAGCACAGGGGAGTGGGGTGGGGGTGAGGGGCAATGTCAGACATTGGCAGGGCTAGGGGGTCGCTCCCAGAGGGCAGAGGGTGGTAGGGAGTAGAGGTTGAGGGGGGCAGTAAGTGTCCCCGAGAGGGTACTAGTGGGCAGTGCAGGGGACCGTGGCCTTGTTCTCCTCTCCCCTTGGCAAAAGTAGAGCTGCTTTGGAAGGAGCTGGGCAGGGTGGAGGGCAGTGCCTGGGATAACACAGAGGATCTGGTTACTTGGGTGCCAAAGGCGATTTTTCTTCCCCCAAATCACAATGCTTCCTGAGATTAGAGTCTTGTTGAATTTTATTTTCTTTCATCTTTAAAAATTATTGGGGTGACAATGGTTAGTAAAATTACATAGGTTCAAGTGTACAATTGTGTAATACATCATCTGTATATCACATTGTATGCTCACCACCCAGACTCAGTTCTTTTTCCATCGCCATATATTTGACCCCCTTTACCCTCTTCTCCCATCCGCCTCTCCCCTTACCCTCTGGTAACCACTAAATTGTTGGATTTTTTTTTCCACCATTGCCCCAACTCCTCACCCTGTTCCAGCACTGGGTTTATTAGCACATGGTAAGAGCTCAGTACATATGTGTTACATGAATATTTGAAGGAATACATATCTCACACACACACACACACACACACACACACACACACACACACACCTGACTCTGGCACCCTCCTTTCCACACATCTTTTCCCAACCTGTGATTCCTTAGGGGTCTTTGCCCCTCTCTTCTTGCCCTTCTCTCCTTGTTACTCAACCCCTCTGATATTTCTTTTACCTTCCCTTGTCTACACTGTGCTACACTGTCATAGCTTGGCATGATATTGTGATTTGCTCTCATGTTCCTGTCTTTCACTATTCATTCACATAGTAGTCAATCCCTTTTTTCTACTAGGTCACTTTAAAGAAAGAAAAGAAAAAGAACAGGGTCCAAATCTTTTATGACAGGACAGAAGATATTGTTCAAATAAGAAGAATCCAGGAAAAAAAAACCCCACAAAAATGGGTGTGCCACTAAAGAACATCAAGATAATCCTGTGAAAAATTTTAAAAAGTTAATAAGAGAGTAATAGTAGTAGTTAACACACTGAGTGATTACTATATCCAAGGCACTCTTGTAAGAGCTTCATATGTATTGACACACTTAATTAAAAAACAACAACAACTATGAAGTAGATACTATTTGTATCCCCATTTTATAGGTGAGGAGACTGGGGCACAGAGAGGCCGAGCAACTTGCTCATGGTTGCACAGATACAAGTGGATTTGTTGAGATATGAATATAGGATGTATACTCTCAGAGTCTGTGCTCTTACCCAAGATACTGTGACACCTCTTCTCATGCCTGTGGGACTGAAAGATCAGGGAAAGCTTCTTGGAGGAAGGGCCATTAGTGATTGACCTTGGAGGAAGAGGTAGGAGTTGGATATTTGCAAATAGGGGGCAGGGCATTTTGGCCAAAGGCTGGGAGTATTTTCTGAAAGCCACGACATCTGTGACTGTCCTAAGGTCACCTGTTTCCTTTGTATGATTTAATGTTGTCAAGTGTAGGACTCAATCTCCGTTTGAGAAAGGATAAATAACAAGGATAAATAAATAACATCTATTGTGTTTTACATTTGATTTTCCTAGTTTTTGTTTGTTTGTTTGTTTTTTCATCATGGTGCTCAGCTGTAAGTTGCACGAGTTTGGGAAGATTTGACCAAAAGACAGGAGAGAACAACTCCGAATGTCTTCTTTTGGATCCACTTCCGTTGGAAATCCCCACACAGATTATATGTTCCATCTGTCTGCTGAAGCACAAAGATAAATGCCATGACAAGAAAACAAGGGAGAGGCTTTTTTAAAATATCAAAGATGCTTGAAAGCAGAGAATCCTTTGGGGCTTAAGAAAGACTTTTATCTCTCAGATTCATTTGTCCAGGAGGTGTTAACAGCCCCCCAGGTTCAATATCACCCTTGAGGGACTGGGATACAGTCACTGGTAAAACTATTTTTACTGTCTCTAAAGTGTCCCTGATGCACCAACAGGCCCATTCCTCAAAAAAAGACATGCAAATGGCAGTTACAAAGTGCAGAGCAGCAAGAAGGCACTAAGCACATTCGCCTGGGGGGGAAAAAAAAAAATCTGTGCAAGAATCACAGGTGTATTTTACAAGCCTTGAGTTGATTCCTCCAAAGGGCCAGTCAGTGCTCCTCGGGTATCAAAGCTGTGTGCTGGGCAGCCTGGCCCTTAAAACATTTATGTTGTGTTTATCAGCAACTCGTAACTCCAGGCTCCCAGCCGTGTTCACCAACTGCCTCATTACCCTTCTGTTGCCTCCCTTCCGTTGGCTGCAGCCAGGAATTATAACCCTGATTGCTGCAGGCTGTTTCTTGAACATTTCTGCGTTTCCCTTAACTGGAAATATTATGCGGTGTAGCCGCCTCCCTGCTGGGACTGGAAGATGGGATATTTTGTAAGCTTGTCTCATCCTCCAAAGCTCACTCGTGGACTCCTTCCCCTGACCCTTCCCACACATTCCGTCCTCCTCTGAATGCACAATCACTTCCTCTCTGTGCTACTCTCACCCTCAGGGTGATAAAGAATGAAAACCTAGTCTAGATGAGTCTCTTGAATTTAAATATAAGGCATTCGTTCAATCCTTGAGTTTACTAGGAGAAGGGACTGGCTGGATATGAATCCACAGTCAGTAGAAATGTGTATTTGACCAAGACTAAAATTCTGAGTTCCTATAGGATAATTCCTTTTGCAAAGCACACAGCCCCCTTTACCACTCTGCTAGCCAGGTGGCTAGTGGCCAAGCCTTGTGGTACAGAAAGCACTGGGAGCTAGCCCCAGGGCGCGAGGCACCCACGCTGAGAGAAAACTGAGTGTCTCTTTCTAGAAATTCTTCACAAGTCTCCCCCTGGCACTGTGTGTGCAGCTGTGAGGTCACATGCATCTGCCCAGGCACTGTGAGCCTCATTTTGTGCCTGGCTGATATTTATGTCCTAAACAAGCTCATGTCACTAGGTCCCATGGAGCAAACCTAGGCAGAGCCTCACCCTGGTAACTGCCAACCCGTAACTTCAGGGGCTCTACCGTCCGAGAAGCCTGTGGAATCCTCTGCTCTCATCCAAGGCAATTCATTTTTCTTCTTTCTTATGGGGATGAGTCGTAGTGGAAATGAATTCTTCTTCTGCGCAAAAGTCACTCAGGTGGCTGCGTTCTGAGAAACGCTGGCCTATGTTTGGCTGTGATACCACACTGTTTTTCTCTCCCACCCTTCCCCCACTTTTAAAAACAATATTCATGACTTTATTTTCATTTTCATTTTATTTGTAACTGTGTGTTATGCAAACATGACAAAAGCATGAACAAAATTCTAAGTAAAAGGCAGGAAAAACCCGCCACAATCCCACCAGCACAATCAGCCAAGCTGTGTTTAGTTTTTCATCACCTTTATCTACTCAGGCCATATGAATATGTAACTTTACCAGTGTAATTATAGCAGAGATTTTTTGCATCCACTTTTTTTTTTTTAAACTGAACATTATATGGTAAGCCTTTTCCCAGGCATCACATAGCATTTATATTTATCTTTCTAGTCTTTGCTTACCTATTCCATTGGGTGAATATTATATAATTGATTTAACCGTTTTTGTTTCGTTTCATTTTATTTTTTACATTTAATCAACATGAATGCTGTTATGACTTGCTGTTATATGAAAGCACTAACTATGCTTTTTCTCTTTGGGATTATTTCCTCATGATAACTTCCTAAGAGTCTCCTTTCTGTTTTTGCTTTGGATCCAGAGGTAAATGGCTATTTTCCTGTTTACAGTGTCTTCCACGGTCTGACTAAGGGCTGGGAGTCTGGTGGGAACCTTCTCCCAGATGTTTTGGACCGTGGGAGACAGACAGGGGTGGAGGTGGGGGCACAGGCCTTTATAAGGAAGTGGAGAAAACTCACTGTGTAGCTAATTAGAAAGTGCCATGAAGCAAGTCCAAACTTTATGGCTTGCCTAGAACTGATGACGGTTTCTAACCAGGCCTGTCTGTTCTCTCGCAGGTGTTCACAGCCTCCAAGACCATATGGTTTTCGGCTGCACTGGGCCTCATTCTTTGTTCAGCCCGTGATCCTGTAACTGAATATCAGTTAATAACTTTTCATAATCATGTAGCTTGGATCAGCTTCGAGGTCCAAGAAGAGGCTCTGTACAAAGCTCTGTCTTTTTCAGACTCTTGCTGCCTCTCTAACACACCTGTTGGGAGTCGCAGTCGCATGGCTGTCCCCAGGGCAATCGTAACATCCTAGGCTCAGAGGGCCAGCTGCAGGTTCAACAAGTGGAGAGGCCAGGGCACAGAACTCATTCTTCAGCAGTAACTTGTCTCCTTTGAGGTTTGTTGGGAGGATTGGGGTCCTGTAACTTTAAAAAAAAAAAAAAAGAGGGGGGCAGATGTTTTGACTAAAAAAATATTTTAAGGCAGTTTCCAATACATAGGCCTTCTCTAGCTTATGTAAATTGAGTCACAGGCTCTCCTGAGAGGCCTGCAGTCACTTGGGATTTTGAGAATGGCTGGGGTCAGCCCTGTGACCAAGGGAATTCTCCACCCCCCCTCCATTAGCAGTGGGATTTCCTCTTCTTTTGTCCCCCTCACCCACCCTACCTCTTGCTTAAGGTGATCTGCCATCTTTTCTGCTGTTCCCTCTCTCTGGTGGCAGTGACGGGGGGGAATGGATGGGAGGGAGCTCATCAAAGTTGTGCTTGTCCCCTCCTTCTCCCTGAGACTTTGCACTCTGTCCGCCCAGGTGTCTAGCGGTGCTCTTGGACTGCAGTGGCCAGCGATCACAGGGAGTTGTGTGTCCCTCTGTTGCTATCAGAATGTGTCTGATCATGAGAATTTTGGAAAACAGTTCTTTTGGGGCCTCACTGCAGACCTACTGAATTGAAATTTCTCGGGTGAGTGCCAGAAATGTTCTTGATTCATTCAGATAAATGGTTATGGGCAATAACCATCTTATAGAGCTTGTGCTTTGCCCCTTCACGTAAGGTGAGACCACTATCCCGTATGTACATCAGTGTCTTTCCCTGCAGTTTGGCAGGGGTGAGGGGAGTAAGGAGAAGGCTCTCATGAGTCTGGGAGTGTGCCCTTTCTGTTGTGGCCCAGCAGAGAAACATCCCTTGAAAAGTGTCTGCCAGAGACAGGGAGGTGAGGGAAGATATGAAACTCTGTTCAACTTGGCAATCACCTGATAAGGGAGGAAGGGGGGGCTAGTTGAAGCAACACGGAGGTGGGCAGATCCATCCTGAAGCCCTGAGCGGGAAGTTATGGGGCATAAGTATGGGATGGGGAGGTGTCCAGGAGCTTGCCCAGCACAAGGTCCTCACCCTTAAAGTGTTCCCCCTTAATGTTCCGGTCCACTGTGCTGGACCCAGGCCATCCAGATGTCTCTTCACACCAGGCCTGGGAGGTGACAGAGCAGGGGAAGGAAGTTTGTGTGTTTCATCTTCACTGGCACTATATCCCAGCACCCAGTACTGAGCCTCGCTGGGCTCAATCAGTACTTGTTGAATAGTAAAAAGCTAGCACTTATTTATTTACAGTGAATTAAGAACTGGGCTAACTATTCTACTTGTACTATCTCATTTGATCTGCACAAGAAGGGTAGATACTATTCTTGTCCCGATTTTAGGGATGAATCTGAGGCAGACGGAGTAATTTGCCCAAGGTCTCCCTGACGGATGAGTTTGGATAAGAACCCAGACCATGGTGGGCTTCCGCACTGGGTGGACCTGCTCTTACTCTGTGATGGCCTATGTGGCTGGCCAGTTTTAGTCCAAGAGTCAGTCCCTGAGCTAACAAATGTCATGAATCACATAGGCTTTTCTGAGTATCCTTAGAGCCTGACCCTAATGTATGATACTATTCCTACCGAAAAATGTCCTCATCATTCCAAATACAAGGCTTAAGAAAATCATACTGGGGCCTTGCCAAGTGAATGAAGGCTAAAGCACAATTTGGGGTTCTCAGTATTCCTAAATGCTACCCTCTTGGATGACATTCCCAAGAAATAAAGCTTAAAAGAATCTTTGATTAAATACTGTGCTGCTCTCCATCCCTCCCCTTTCTCTCTCCTTGAGATAGTTTTAGGGGCAACCCAGAGGTCAGAATAATTCTGGCTAAGACCTGGGTGTGATGGGTCAGAGGTCAAAGGGAAACACTTTCTTGCCAGCTCTGGCATCTACGCTATTTCCTGAATGACCCAGCCAGCTCTGGGGCCGAGCTTCCTCCAGTTGGCCTCTTAGACCCTTCTAGTGGGGATCCAAATCCTCGCAGAGGCACTGGGACTGGCCAGCAGAATTGCCTTGGAGACCTTTTAACAGTGACCTGGGGCACAGACAGAACCCTCCATGAATATTATAGGCATGAGAGAAGTTCATGGGCAAGTGCCAGAGTGAGAAGATTGTCCACTTTGCTCCTTTTCACTCCAGGTCAATCACATCCATCTTCTTCAGCCTCTTCTGGGCCAGTGGGAGGGAGATATCCTGGGGAAACTATTAACAAAGCATTGTGATTAAGCAAGCTGACTTGATTGACATATTAAAAGGGAGGGAGGGCCCAGCCTTCAGAAATATTTTACAGCAGGAAGTGAGAGGGAATGAATCTAAAAGTGTGTATGCACTGGGGGCGAGTAGTGACTCAGGGAGGCACCAAACCATTCCACAGTTGGAAGGGGCAGCCTTTTGTTCCCTAAGCAACATAAGCAGAGGCAACAGTGACTTCCTGGCAACACACTTTCCCTCTTGTATTCAGCTAAAATCCTTTCTTCATTGTAGCTTACAAATATGAGTGAATGTTCACTGGTCCCAGGATTATTCACTAGCCTAAAAATGTTGGAGGAGACAAAAATTTTCAAATGAGAATGTGTGTGTGTGTGTGTGTGTGTGTGTGTGTGTGTGTGTGTGTGAGAGAGAGAGAGAGAGAGAGAGAGAGAGAGCAAGGTAGTGTTTCCTGTGAGGTGTATATGTGTGGAATGGTATGGAGGGTGTGTGGGGTGGGGTGTGCAAGTATGTTATGCAGTGTGGTGTGTGTGGCATGTGTGCGGTATAGTGTAGGGTAGGGGTGTAACGATGGTGATGTGTGTGTGTGTTGTGTGTGTGTATGTGTGTGTGGTGTGGCATGTTTGCGGTGCAGGTGTGACATGATGGTGTGGAAAGGTGGGTATGCTAGTAGGTGGGTGCAAAAGTAATTGCGGTTTCGGACCATGAATTTTAAACATTATAGCTAGGCCCAAACACATCTTTATTAATTAAAATAGGAACCATTACCCTCAACACTTTTTTTTGTTTTTTCTAAACTGAGCCATCCTGCCACCTGTTGGCAGCACAGCTGCAGCTCAGCTCAGGCTGGGCTTCGAACTGCCGTTGCTCAGAGCTCAGCTCGCACTCTGGAGCGAGCTCTTAACCCACTGAGCTGCTCAGCCGGCCCACACTCAACACGTTTTTGCCAATGAGAAACAATAGATATTGTGAGCACCTTGGAGGGAAGACACCTTGTTTCCACTTAATTAAGTGAAACAGCACATTATTAGTGAATCGCCAACATCCCTGAGTACACAGTCTTGGCCACAGATACAGTCAAGCAGACATCCTGAGAGAAAAATGCTAGATGACAGGCTCTTGGAATTTATTGGTGAGAAAATGATGAGTGTGTTCATTTTTGTTTCCCTGGAAACATGACTGGTTCTCTGTACAGACAGGAACATGGGGTCTGAGTGAGGAGAACATTCTTAGGAGCTGGGCAGCACACCTGCTCTCACTCTTCTCAGTGTCACCTCAGCTAGTCCATGACATTGCCGTGGAGCTGCCCTGTCACCTCCTACTGGCGTAGTTGGCACTGGACTGAGGCTGACTCTCCTTGCCCCACTGGAGTAATATTAGGTAAGCACCAACCTGCCCAAAGGAGGAGTCACCAAAAGGGCTAACACTAGGAAGCAGTAACCAATCCTGCACCCTGTTGGTGGCACCCAGCCCTCTCCTGTTCAATCTGCGGTCAAGACCCGACAACCTCGTATCTCCCCAAGAATTTCTCTGTGGTTTCATGTTAATTTCTGGGGTCCCCATTTTCCCTCTCACTTCTCAGCATTTTTCAGAATTGAGTTTACTTTGCCATATTGCCCAGAACAGGAAAAGATCTTTACTCTGGATAATTTATTTTGTAACCGGCCACATTATCAAGTTACCTTATTTTTTCTAATTTTTCAGAATTGAGAGCCATTATTTTACTCTCTTACCTTTTGTGAATTAGTGTTATAGGAAACTCTGATAATCTAATTTACTTCCATTTTGAATGTAATTCATTTTATATGCCAGCATATTTGTGGGCTTCCATAGTCTTTATTTTTTTAAATGTCTTTTTAAAATTTATTTTTCAATTACAGTTGACACACATTATTATACTAGTTTCAGGTGTACAAGACAATGATTAGATGTTTATATACCTTACATAGTGATCACCCTGATAAGTCTAGTACCCATCTGACACCATCCATAGTCTTTAAATTCAGTTTAATTTGAGTGTTTACAAGATCATCAGAGTATACCTATGTGTGGCCCTCTTTTTCCCAAATAATTTGTATCCTTTTGATTAGAAGCCTCAAATCTTTCTGCAGGGACGTTATTGCTGTTCTCTCCTGGAAAAAAAAACGTGTTTTCCTGTATTTGTTTTCTATGTCTCTTATAGATTGGCTCCTTGTGTAATTTTCTTTATCCTTCCCCTACAAACAGCAAACAAATTTCTCATCTTATAACTCTATTAATTTAGTATCCAGCTTGTTTTTTATTACTTCTATTGCATCTTGAATTTGCTAATTTTTTAAATTCTGAAAGCAGTCTTTAATGATCTCAGATTATGTCTCCTCAAACCTATGATTGCCCATGGGTCTTCTCTTTTTCTCTAAGTGCTTTCCTTGTTTCTTAGGGGTGGGTGTCATATTTGCTCTGACTCAAGAATAGTCCTTTGTTTTCAACAACTTTATCTTTCTATATGTCCAGTGATCTTCCCTTCTTCTTCCCTCCCCTCCTTCCTCCTGTCTTTCCTTCTCAGCCACAGAGGGAAGTCTATGCATGACTAATATTAGATGTTGAGATAGATTTTTATCAGAGTTTTTATAGGTACTTGTCCAGATATTTTAGTCCCACACTAAAGGGGAAGATTGAATGTTCACATTTTCTTTAGTGTAATTTAATTAAGCCGAGGTTCTTATTGTGTATAAAGCACAGGGAGAAAACAGGATCAGAGGCAGCCATGGGCATCTGGGAAGCTTTCCTGTGCACACGTGTTTTGGCACACTGAAGTTAACTGCTCTTATTTATTTATTTAACTTTACTGGGGGATCAAGGTGTTTTTGGGGGAAACAATGAGTTTTTTCCAGGACCCATCAGCTCCAAGTGAAGTTGTTCTTTAATCTTAGTTGTGGAGGGCGCAGCTCAGCTCCAAGTCCAGTCGCTGTTTCCAATCTAGTTGCGGAGGGCATAGCCCACTATCCCATGCGGGTGTTGAACTGGCAACCTTGTTGTTAAGAGCACTCACTCTAAGCAATTGAGCCATCCAGCCACTCACCAGCAGCTCAGTTGCAGCTCAGCTCAAGTCATTGTTTTCAATCTAGTTGCAGAGGGTGCAACTCACTGGCCCATGTGGGAAATGAACTGGCAACCCTATTGCTCAGAGCTTGTGCTCTAACCAACTGAATCACCTCACCTCCTGACTGCTCTTATTTCTAAGTGAGGTGAATACCCTCTTGAATAGATAATTGAGTCAATGCCCCGGTTTTCCTGGTCCTGCAGTCCCCATCAGGTGACATTGTGGCAAGACCCCCAGAATGACCTGGTTCATGTGTAGCATTAGGATTTTCCTATACCTGTTTGTTCCTCAGCTCACCCTCACTCCTTGCCCCTGTCCCACTGATCTTGCAGGTATGTTTTGGCTTTGTTAGTGATCACAGTCATTTCCTGCTAGTTGTGTTTTTCTGTCACATACTTGGCAAACTGCATTTTCAAAATGGCCACATGCCATCCTCTTCCAGAACTTTGCAACCCTTCCTTTCACAAAAGAACAAGTAGTTCCCTTCCTCTTGCAAACGACTTGGACTTTATGAATAGAATGAGGTGGAAGTGACACTGCATGACTTCTGATGATAGGGGATGGAGATGGCAGAGGGACATCTGGATATTCTAGGGAGAGGGAGATGGGATTAAGAGGTCTGTTTTAGATATGTAAAGTTTGAGGTGCCTGAAATATACATGTCAATATTGACTAAGTAGTTGTCTATATGAGTCTAGACTTCAGGGGAGAAGTTCAAGCCAGAAAACATAAATTTTGGAGTCTCTGCTCTAAGAAGGTATCAGAAGCCATGAGATTAGATGAGAACAACTAAGGAAATAAATATGAATGGAGAAGATGTTCTGAACTGAGCCCTTAGGAGCTCTGCTCTTTAAAAGTTGGGTGGAGAAGAAGGATTCAGGAAAATAGCTTGAAAAGGAGTGGCCACTGAGGGAAGAGGAAAAACAGGAATGTGCTGTCCTGGAAGCCAAGGAAAGGTGCAGAAGGCAGTGACTAAACATGTATGATACTGTTGAGGGTTTAAGGACAGGATAGTAAAGTCCTCATTGGACTTGGCAAGATCGAGGTCATCTCTGATGTTGACAAGAGGAGAGCAAGTAAGTGAGTGAATGAGAGGTAAGGAAGTGAAGGGTGAGTGTGGAGATAATGCTTTTGAGTTTCCCTATGAAGGGAAGCAGAGGAATGGAGTTAAAACCAGACCAAGATGGGGAATCAAAAAAGGATGTAAAAATTTGAGATATACTGAACATATTTGTGTGCTGATGAGATCTCTTTAGTAGAGAGAGAGATTGATAATCAATGAGATAGAGAGAAAAATGGAAGGAATGATATCCCCAGGGAGTCGGGCTCCAAGGTGTAAGTTCTAGAACAAGGGTGGACTCTGATGGGAGAAGAGACAGAGTTTTATTTTGTTTTGTTTTGTTAAATTCAACTGCAGATACTGCTGCACAGATCACATATTCATATCAATATTTCCCCATATCTCTAATACATTCTTAAGAAAAAATTGCCAGGTTCCAGACCATGGGCATTTTTTAAGTCTCTTGACACGTTTGTAAAGTTGATTCAGAAACGTTATATCAACTAAACTATCTCATTTTTATCTTACTTTTTTTAAAATATTTTAAAGTATGTTTTAGACATTACAGTTTTTCCTTTGTGAATGTTCTACCACTGTCTTTGTACATTTAAAAAACTGGAACATTGATGATTATTAAAATGTGTATGTAAGTTTTTATATATTAATAATTATTTTCTTTGCTTTATATTTGTGACAGATCTATTTCCCAGTTTGCTGTTTGCCTTTTAATTTTTTTGCATATTTTTTTTTTATCCATTTTCCCTTTGTGATTCCTTTGGTTAATTTTATCCTAGAAAGTATTTTTTTCCTTCCAAGGAACAACACTTAAAAACAATGATTTTGAAAGCATGAGAATGTTATTATCTAGATTGCTCTGTACCTCAGAACATACAGCTCACAATGGAGCAGGTCACCTAACCCCATTACATTTCCAGCCCCAGGAAATGAAACATTCCCAGAGAAGATGCATCATATTTCATGAGTGCTAAACTGCAAACAACAAAACTCAAATAATCTACATCAAAACAGTTGGCCATGGGAACCTCCACAAATGAAATTTTTGCAACATCAGAAGCTAAGCCAAGTAAAAACCAACCCACATCATAAAACCCAAAATGCTGCATCAAGTTACCAATTTTCTGTATAAACTTGTTTTCAGTTGTTTATTTGATGAAATACTCTTTTATTTCACCCAGAGAGACTTTTGGTCTATGACATGGACTCCCTCCCTCCCTCCCTCTTTACCTCCCTCTGTTGCTTCCTTTGTTCTTTATCATCAGTGTGCCACACAGATAGGTATGATGGATCTAGTTATTATTATAGGAACACGAGGTGTAGTGAGTCTCTAAGTAGTAACGTAGGTGGAGAAATATGACATGGATCAGGCAGAGGTGCTCACTTTTCTCCACAGTGTGGGTGGTTCAGCCAATCTAGAGGAAGAATCATAGCTTGATACCCAGAAGAATGTCCCTCATGGTATGGATAACAGCAAAAGCCACTTTGTGAAGGATTTATTCTGAAGCCTTATCACTTGCTTTTTTCTCCCCATTCTTACTTCCTTGATGCCTCCTCCTCTTTTCTATCCCGTGCCATCTCTAAGCCTGAGCAAGATGTCCCCTGTCCTGGACTCATGCTTTGGGGGACCTGCTCTTGTTTTCCTTACTCCTGCCCATGGACTGAAGAACCCACAGGTTAAGGAGTCATGCCCACCTAGATCCTGCTCCTTTTCAAGACCTACTCCAAGTAATTGGGCAGAATTCCCTGTCCCGAAGGCCCTGGGCCTTTATGGTCATCTTCCCTGGGTCCAGCCTTGGTGCTAAAGTGCCCTTCTTAGTTAGGTCTGAGTGGTAGCCACAGGAGGCTGTTTGCAGGAGCAGTGCAGACTGAGCTTGGACTCCCAGGCAGCATATCTGTGCATATGAATGAAACTCCTGGTGGTGTGGGGACTGAGACAGGGGAAGAGGTCATGGGCCAGAGGCCAGGGAAAGGGACCACTCTGACGTTAATGGATTCCGGAACTCAGAGGAGTCCAAGAATGCTAAATTTACCAGCCTCTGGACTTCCAGTTTGCTCTGAAGATATATTTGTTACAGTAGGAAGATATTACATATTTTACTTAATCTGTTCACTTGATGTCCAGTTGACTTATAACTTTTAAGTATTTAGACACATAGTATATGAAGCTTTATTTGTCCTTTTTGCCCCTGGCCCTGCAAATGTTGGGGTGGGTTTGTCTGTATCCACTTCTCCATCTACTTTTTCTTTTTCTGCTTCTCTTCCCTTTTCAGCAGTCTGCTTTTCTCATTTGAGCTGCATCATTGGGCTTCACTGGGTTCTGGTATGATCTTCAGGACTGGTGGTGTTGCTGTTTCCCTTTCTGCGTTTTGGTCAGTCCTGCATCATTTCCCCACCTTGCCAGTTGGAGAACCCTGTACACAATGATGGCTATTTCTGAAGGATTAAACAGACACCTTTACATGGTACAGAAAACATTAATTCATAAAATAGCAAGTGAAAACAGACGCTAACCACCACTCACATAAGCTCAGGTGAGTCCCTCTTGTTTATTTGCTCTGTTCAAAACATCACCTACCTCCACAGGCATAGCTGTTCAGCCACACTTTGATTTCCATAAGACTGTAGAATGATTTTCTTTATTCACACTGACAGGGTTTCTAGAAGCCAGTGATTCTCAAACTTTAGCATGTATCAGAATCACCTGGAGGGCTTTCGAAAATACTGGTCCCAATCCCCAGAGCTTCTGAATCAGGAGGCAGGAATAGGGTGGGGCCTGAGAATTTGGATTTCTAACCATTTCTCAGGTAATGCTGATGCGACTAGTCCAGGTCATGTTCTGAGAACCACTGCTATAGGTCAAGTTTTACTGGATTTTTCCCTGTTTGGTTCTCTGTTGCTAATGTGAAATCGCTGTCAACTTGCGATCCATTAGCACACTCTGGCTGAGCTCAGAACATTGTACAGAGGCCAGAAATGTGATTTGGGACTGTAGCTCCTAATCCCACATACCTCCTACCCCCTGGACAGTTAGGCTGCGTAGTTAGCAATGGCAGGGGTGTTCTCCCACAGAGGCAACTTGAACTTCAACTTGGCAAAATATAAAGCAGCCTTGGCCATATCCTTTCCTGCAAGTTTCTCTTGAACTGCAAAAATCTGGGAGGCCTTCATACAAGTTGTTTGTAAAGAAAAGGAGAAGAGATAAGTCTGGTAACCTTGGAAGACCCAATCTTTTTGTTCCCAGACTCCTGAGAAGTAATGCCCAGGGGAACAAACATTGTGTGTGGGAAACCAGAGAGGGACTCTGGAGGGTGCACTGGAGACAAAGAGAGGGTGGCTTTTCTTAAGAGTAAATGTCTCCTGATCTCCCTAAAACCATGTCCTGCTGTGTGAGAGTTCATTAGCAGGAATTCCATAAACGACAACAGTCTGAATCTCCGTAGCTAGACTCCAGGCCGTGATTCTTTTTACCAGGCGATAATCACACAGAAAAACAATCTTGACTCCAACCGCTGGGTTACAGCGTCTGGTCCAAAAAAAAAAATGGCTCTTAAAGTGAACCTCTTAGGGATTTAAATCTTATAGGGACAAGGGATTCTCCTCTCTGTCAGCAACTAACCACATGGGCTTCAGGGCACTGACTCAAGCAGTGTAAGCTCAATCACCAGCTGGGGTGCATAGGATCTAGTCGTTACTTGCCCACTTTCTCATGTGCAAATCTACAGGCCAATCATTGGCTTTGTTTTCCAACCCCACCTTTTCTAAGTGACTTCTGTTGTGGGTTGCTCTGAGTCTATCGCAGATCTGTCACGCTGTGACAGCCTCTTCTGCAATGAGACAGTTTCAGTTTCATAATAACAATAATAGCTATAACAGGTGCTGCTTAGTGAGGATCAACTCTCTCAGGAGCCAAGCATTCTTCATCCATGATATAGTATAATCCCCACAATAATCCTAGGAAATGGGGTTTATCATCCCCAATCTACAGGTGAGGAAACCGAGGCTCAGGACTTAAATAGCTTTCCCAAGATCATGCAGCCAACAAGACATAAAGCCTTGATGGAAACCCAAGCTTGTGCCAATGCACATGCTCTTATATTTCGTTCTTGATAAGTGTTTATTAAGTCAATCAGTGTATCTACATACGCATACAAGAGAATTTCAGACACTGGTTCTAACCTCTTAAATGATTTAGAAACAGGAAACTCACTTAACCTAGCATTCCATTTCCCTGCCAAGTCAGTTAACTGAATTGTTATAATATAATCCATTTTCAATCACTACTCAATTACTTGCATTATAGGAGGTAGCATTAATGGAAATGAAAACTGTAGATAATCAATACAGCTGTGTTTGTGATGAGAATCTGCTGCCTAGTACATGAAAATGTTGTGTAAAGACTAGGGCAGGCTACCTGAGGGCTGTAGCAGGTAGAAGCCAAACCTCTTTTTTCATAGGAATACCTGTGGCTCACAATTTTTCTGCAGCCTGTTCCCACAGACAACCAGGTTGCATGACAAGCTTCACTTCTTCCCAAAGCAAAGCCCGTGCTCTTAACATCATCTTACTGGCTTTATGCTGGGAGTGTGTGTGTATGATGTGCACTAGATGACTGTGTGCATGATTAGACGTGATGATCTGTATATGAGAAATAGCACCAGCAAGCAATGATTTCTTCCTGCTGTAGCCATAAAGGCCATAGGAATTACCAGGCTGGGTTAGTCCCCTGTTTACACATAGCAGCATTATGAGAGGCAAGCTGCCTCCAAGGTCAAGTTCACAAGGTCAAGATAAGTCTCTAGAATATACTAACCCACTGAAGAGTTTCATTCTGTGCAGTTTTCTAAAATCTCCTCAAATATATGATTTTAACCTATAACAGCTTTGGAGGTAATAATTCCATGAGTTTACCTTTATCCTGCCTTTGTTAAAATTCACTTTGGCTAAGTTTTTCAACTTTATTCAGATGCTCTGGAAAAAGTATGTTTTTTGGGGGTTTTTTTGAGGGCAGTGTTACTGGCCCTCATATGTGGGACTGAACCAGAGCCGCTGGTTTCCCAAGCCAGCGCTTAACCACCGCGCCATTTGGCCAGCCCTGAAGAAGTATGTTTTTAAAAATTACCCCTTGTTTAAGATTCAGAATACCTAGATTGAAAACCCAGCTCCGTCGCTTATTTGCTGAGGTCTGTTAGCCAAGATGGTATACTGAGCTGACATGGGAAATCTCCCACCCCAGTCTTAATGCATAAGAATGCTTTAAAAAATTAAAGAATTTAAAATACCTGGTCGAATTCAAAAGCAAGAAAGGGACATTCTAAGGACCAGAGACAAAGAGGGAGCCATTGTGGGGAAAGAGCTGAGACTACATGGCCTGTGGTGACACCTGGAGCAAATGTGTGACTTAGAGGAAAAGGTTTTATAATCGACGTGGGAATGGAAGCTGTCTGGCCTCATGAGTCAGAGGGAGCAGGACTGGCTTCTCAGGATGAAGCTGAGAACCAAAAAGTTTCCCATTAATGGGGATAAGGATGTCTCCACCCATCCCAAGAATTCCACAGACTTGGGCTGCTTGCTCTGGACCATGGGTGGAAACAAAGTTAACTGAGAGAGAGTCAAACCCTAATTCTGGGCCACAGGATGGGGCTATGGGGCCTGGACAAGTGTGTTACATGTAGTGTGGGAACCCAGACACCAACCTAAAAACCTGTCCTGTACTGGCGAACACTGTGGGTTCCCGGCAGAGACAACCATAGGGACACTTCTAAGTAATCTCCTGATTAGCTCATGGCCAATAGGAGAGCACCCCCTCACAGTCCTGCTCTTCCAGCCTCATAAACGCACAGATACTTTGGGGGAAGCCTGCAGGGTCGGTGGGGACCGCAGCACCTGCTCGTTTTGATTTCCAGCTCTGAGGGCTTGGTTTACTACCCACCTCCCTTCACTGCCCCTCCCTCCACACTTCCCCCACCATCTCCAGGAAATGGTCACAGCCAATTAGTTATTCCCCCTTTTACCGATAGCAACCCATTTCCTATCCTGTTTCTTAGAAAAGTTAGCAACTATATTCAGATAGTCAATCCGTAGTTCCCAGTGTAAACATGTCCACAGAGGCATATATACTGGGATGACCAAGTCCAGCTTCCTTGGGTAGCAGTCATTGGAGGCGCTGTGCTCTGAATATTCCTGGGAAGGCTCTGCAATCCAAACAGGGTCTATTCCACCATCCCACTAGTTTGCCCCAAATTATTCCTTTGGTTCTGCTCTTTATCATGATGTTCTCCTTATTTATATCCCACATGGAAGTCATAGTTTCTTTCTCCCCAAGTCCACACCCCTTTGTCTTATGCTGGCATTTGCCACTTTCTTGTTGTATGGTTCTCTTTATGCAACTGTCTCATCTTTCTTCCTAATTATAAGCTCCTTGAAGAAAAAGGAAAGTCACTGAACCATACTCTATCTTCAAATTTTCTTATTTTATAAAGGGTATAAAACCACACATGCAAAAACAACAAAAACTTTCTTCCTTTTCCACTTTGAAATCACTGCCTTCCTTCTCTTTTTGTCCTTAGGTCCCTTTTGGAACATGGAATATTGTTTCTTCTTCAGGGAAGACATTTTTATTAATTACCTCAGCGGTTAGTTTAAACACCATAGAGGGGTGTGTGTGTGTGTGTGTGTGTGTGTATGTGTGTGTTGGGGTTAATTTATGTCAATCTTCCTCTTGAAATAAAAGAATGGGGCTGGGCTGCAGGGACTCCTTTAATTCTTGCTCCAAGTGTTACCCAGACAACCAAAGACCTACCTAATGTAGATGAGAAAAGACCACCTGTGTTTTCAAAGCCAGTCACAGTGCCCCACCTTCTTGTTTAGGGCAGGACTGAACTTTGATCTTCTCTTTAGTGTTACTCACTGTTTACTTCTCATGAGTTTCTGTGTCTGCCTCTTCCCCAGTTCTCATCAATAACCAACACAACTTCTACCAGCCAGCTACTCCCTAAGGTCGAAAGTGATTGACACCTCTGGAAGACCAGGGTAGGGAGATGGTTAATTTAAAATAAACTTCCAGAGTGGGTAGAGAATGTTTTAGCTAGGGAGTTTTTTGGTCTCTGGGAATTTAAATCCTTTCAAGGAAGCTCAAGTGCTCAAGTACATTATAGACTGCAAAGAAATCCTACAAAAATACACTTGAAGGAAAGACAGCAGGTCCTCTTAGGGACTGGAAAATCACCGAAAGATTACATCTCTTTTTTTTATTTCTACATGCTCATTTCATCTTTATTTATCTGCAGACCCTCTTGATTCATTCACCTACTTACAGGTGGTTACCTTGACCACCTTCCAATAGCTGTCTCATTCCGAGTCTGTATGATCTTCCATTTCCCCTCCCATAACTAATTGATTCAATTTCTGGGTCCCAGTTCCAAGTCCCTGGAAGAGTAAATCTGATTGAACTTGCTTAATGTTTATCCAGACTAAATACTGTGTGGGAGCTGGGAAGATGAGAGAGGGGAGGAGAAATTTCTGAGGTATGTATGGGTTGGACAATCTCTTTAAAGACATGTGAATGGGAGAACATTTTGAGCATATATGCAAAGATGCAAGGCCAGTATGCACCCTGCACCAGCTTGAATGTGAATCAAAGTCAGACCTCCATTCCAATACAATATGAACCCCCTTTCAATGGTCCTATCTGGCCCAGGAGTCCACTTTTCCGTTAAGTTTCTGTATTGAGCGATGAACCTTTGGGAATAAACTGAAAAGGACAGTCTTTGAATACGTCTCTCAGCAGTCTGTTGTCAGACGGCTACTACATCAAGGGTCTTTGCCATCAAAGAAAGCAATTTTCATCTGTGCATGATTCACAGATCCTCCATTTGGAAATGATTTTAATCACAGTTTCTTGTTCAATTTAGGTTTAAGAAAACAGTTTGCATTTCTGAGAACACTCACTTCCCAAAGCATATTTCTTGAGGTTTAACAACTATTCTCTCCATTTTTCAGGGACTAGTAACTGGAGAATGGAATTGGAAAGTTTCAATCACCCAAATTTATGAAAGGAAGAACTGCAGTGTTTGTGTTTTCTTGAGTGCCTTTCTGGACTATGGCCCCTTTCAGAGAAGCAATTCTGTCATGCTCTAGGATGTCCTTCCAAAGAACGTGTGTCACCGCGTGTACCATATTGACTGGTGGGTTAAGTGACTGCTTGAAGGCTGTGAGGTGATAATACTAGTAGTAGAAACAGTAGTAAGAACAGCAAACACAATCATTTCAATGGCTAGTTGTCAGAACTCCCTAGCATTTCATATCCATTACATTATTTAATCATCTCTACAAAACTGTGAATATGGTATTATCTTATTACACAGAGAAAAACAGATAAGTTGATTGTCTTTGTTCTTTCATCTGAACAAGACAGTGGACTTAGATTATGTCTATACAATGCCCAACAACTAGTCAGATCAAGGCAATTTGGGAGTCTTCCATATATATATGCAAGACATTTTGCTGAACTCGTTTTTATTTGTGTGAGAGTGGCTTTACTTAAATTATCCAGTGGTTATTTCTCACTTTCACTATTTATAAAACAACATCTTGGGCCAGCCAAGTGGCGTGTTGGTTCAGAGCTGGCTTGGGATGCCAGCGGCCCCAGTTCGGATCCCACATATGATGGCCAGTGACACTGCCCTCTACAGCTAACAACAGCTCCACTTGGAGCTGGGCTGGGAGCCTGTGCGACGGTGTAGGCTGCAGCCCTCGCTGCAGTGAGCAGCCATAGACTACAGTGAGTGGCCAGCAGCCAGCGTGAGCAGCTGGCAGCCAGCGTGAGCTGCCAATAGCCGCGGTGAGCAACCATCCAGAGACCGGCGACCGATGTGCCTCATCCGGGAAGAGCGCAATGACGATACCAACATGGGCCAGTGAAGCAATGTCCTCCTCAACTAGACTGAAGAACAAAAGGACAGCAACTTGTCTGTTCCCCTTCCCCGATTCCCCAACGCTATTCCCCTCCCCCAATTCCCCAATAAAATCTTTAAAAACAAAAAAAAAAACCCAACATCTTGTTACCGTTGCACAAAGTAAAATAGAAGCTTCAATACAAGGCTTGTTTTGGGCTATGTACCCTACCAGCTAATTCAAAACAATACATAAAGTTTAGTCCATTAAACCACAGGCATGATCAATGTCCCATAAAGGCTAGAAAAGGCAAAAAAAGGACTTTGTGGCTAGTTATACATAAAAATCAATGTGTGAGTTCCTATAAGTTACATAAAAACAATAATAGTGATGCCATTTTATTCCCCCCACACTGTAACACAGACCAGCATTCCAAAGTATTCCAGTCATTCTTTACTGGGTTTAAATAATAAAGGAAAAGACATTTCTCACTACTAATAAAAATATTATTTATGATTTCCCACTCATAAAAGCTGCATTATTGACCACTGTGTTCTAGTAAACATTTTACATTTCATTAGTATTTACAATGGCATTAACAACATTCTCCTTACGAGACTTCAGTTAGGAACCCTTTTGTTGAGCACCACACTCACCTTATTTTTAAAATTTCAAAGTTATTATCTACATTAGATATTTCCTAAGTGTCTAAATCAATGTGATGTGCCTGACAAAAAAAAAGTGAGTTGGAAATTTGAGAGTTTTGAAGAGTGTTAAAGAGTTTTCAAACACTTGAGTGTGTTGAAGTCATTTATTGGTGTCACCTGGGACTTCTAGTGGAACCTTAATCCTCTGGCTTTTGGTGTCTATAACTTTGAAATGGGACTAGCACTTGTTTTCAAAATAATGAATTTGATCTTTTGCTTCCCTCTTAACACAAGTATTGCCGTTATCTTGAGCACAGGAGGCATTTCTTTACTTCTTCAGAGTAGAAAGGCTGGGTCATGCTACAGACAGCATGAGGAGTTTTGGGTCAGATAGAGCTGGATTTAAATCCAGAGTTTATCACTTACTAGCTTGAGACCTTGGTTACAGCACTTAACCTCTTTAAGCTTTAATGTTGTCATCTATAAAATAGAGATAACAGTTATCTCCCAGGGAAGTGATGAAAACTAAATAAAATAATCTAATCAAAATGCCTGTCATAACAGGCTCTCAGGAAATAGTTTTCCTCCCCTATTATATTATGCAAGATGTTATAATCAACAGTTTCTGATGGTTTGGAGAAAAAAAAGTCCTCCTATTTCATGGAGGTGTTTCAAGAGCATATTAAAGATTACTGCTGTCTTGGCTCATGCATAGTGAATAGGGTGGTTTCTTCTTTTTTTCTATTGGGTCGTCAGAAAAGCCATGATGTATTTTTCTATGTTTTTTTGTTGCAAAAAATGCAGCATGACTTTTCCGACGACCCACTATATCCCTCTGTTCACCCTGTTATTCATTTATTCACCATACTTATATTGAATGCCCATTAAGTTTTGGGAATATTTAAGAAAAACTGAATCAGGGAGCTAGGTGGGCATGGGAGGGTCTCTTGTTGCTGTACCAACATCAGAGAATTTAGTTTTTTCTGTATTAAATAAATATATATGTAATTATAAATTTTAAGTGTCTAGCAGTCACTGGTTCAAATCTGGGCAGGTAGCTTGGATTTTGGGAGTGGGTACATAAGTTTACATCCCTTACTTTCAAGAATGAGTCAAGTGTCCTTTGACTTCTTTTTTGGTAGGATATTTTTGGTGCTGAGGATCACATTTTTAAAAAGTGGTTGGAGCAAAAAGTCAGAGAAGCAGATTGTTTCATTTTCATTGTAGCTGCCAAAGTGAATTGTCGTGACTGTAACTTCATGTAGTCCTCAAATCATCATTAGAATAAATATGATCCCTCCAGGTATAGCTCCATGTCATTTTATTTATTAATTAATTCTTTTGAATGCTGTTGAACCATTCTGAAGATGACCCTGCTGAAATTGATCAAGGCCTGTTTGGGGACAATGGCTGAAACGGCCAATAGGAAATGAAAGAAGTTACCCGTGTGCACAGGTAAAACCTGTCCTTAGCTGCACATCTATGGTTATTGTTTATGAGTGTTGGAAATGGTCTACCAGTTAGAACAAACCCTTGAAACTAGAGAGTTGTATTCATTATTCACTGCTATCCTACCAGACTGGGCCATTGGCTGTCATGGTTTCCTGGGCAGAGAAGGACCAGCAGTGTGCCTTTGCTTAAGCCTCCTTCTTTTGTGTTCTGAAGAAACAGGCACCTATGGTTACAAGGACAGGTTAGCTCTTCCATAACTGAGAACACTTTCAAGATCATTCAAGTCACAGGCCCTATTTTGGTTGAGATATGAGACAAAACAATCCTCTTGCGGGAATCAGTTCTGTTGTCCCTCTTGCCTATTAAAGTCACTAATAGCACACCAAGCAATTTGGAATGTGCTACCAGTGTTTCAGGTTGGTTTAATTATTTTGCTGAATTGGCTGTTCATCTTCAGTCTCTTCATATTTGTATTTTTTAAAAGTCTTCTTCTTAAAAATTTAGACACTTCAGTTTAATATGAGCAAACTAGGAAAGGTTTCTTTAATTTGGGCAAGATCCATTTGACCATTTATCAATATTCTTGCCTGTTTGTAAGTGGCATGTTTCTATACATTGGGACACACACATATGATCTACTAGAATTGGAGGTTGACTACTCCAAAAAGCAGACATAGATTGTGTTAGAAATGACAGGACACCTAGGAAAGTGTCCACAACCTTCAAAATTTTGATATCTGTCTTTGTTTCCTGAGTGTTAGGATCTATCAAACTATCAGATGGGACAAACTGGCTGGGGGATGAATGTTGGTTAGAAATACATGTCAAAGTGGAAAAAGCAGTAGTCATGTCTTAAGGACTAGAAGGTTAGGAGTCCCAGGTCCTCAGCCCAGAATGACCATCAATTATCAGAGTGAACTGGAACACATCACCTCTGGGGCTCAGTGTCCTTACTTGTATGAGGGATTTGGTCTATATGGGGGGATTGGTCAACTATGGTCTGTGGGCCAATTACCTCACTACCTGTTATTGTAAGTCAAGTTGTGCTGGCACACAGCCCTGGCCACTTACTTAGGTATTGGCTATGACCGCTTTCCCACTAGAAAGGCAGAGTTGAGTAGCTGGGAGCCCTTATGACCCCCAAAGTCCCAAATATTTACTGTTTGATCCTTCACTGAAAAAGTTTGCCCAACCCTGGTCTAAAGGATCTCTATTATTCATGCTGTAAACTCTGTAATTTCTCTCTATCTTGAATTAATCTTTTCCTGTAAGCATAGAAGAAGTACATATTTCTCAGTGTCTCATAAATTGGATAACTACTTATTTTCACTCTGAAGGCTAGCATACATGCACTTGACAATAAGTGGAACTTGAGGGACAATAGTCAGACCCTCAAAGAAATGGAAAACAAGATGGAAGATGATGGGAAAGATGAGGACCTGGAGGAGTGTAGAGAGATGAGAGAGGAGAGCTCAGCACGCACTGGGCTGTGTTATGGTTGTGTAATGGGGACCTTCCCACTCAGCAATGTTACTGGAATGAGGCTGGACCAGCTGGTTGGTGGAGGGGTTTCCCCTTTGGGAGATGCTACTGTGATTCATATATGTGGGCTGATTGCAAAGAAGTTCCGAGTTGTGGGGTGAGGGAAGGGAGAGAAAGAGAGAGAGAGAGAGAGAGAGAGAGAGAGAGAGAGAGAGAGGAGAGAGAGAGAGAGAGAGAGAGAGAGAGAGAGAGAGAGAGAGAGAGAGAGAGAGAGAGAGATGGAGGAAAGGGATGAGCAAGTTAAGGCACCAAGATGCAGTAAGTATTTACCATGACCAGTACTTGGTGCAAGGCACTATGGAGGATACAAAGGAGAACAAATGTAATCCCCATGCTGAGAAGCTTAATTTTAAACCAGGGGCTTAAAAGGCCGGCCGAGTTGCGTGGTGGTTAAGCGCTGGCTTGGTAAGCCAGCGGCCCTGGTTCGGGTCCCACATATGAGGGCCAGTGACACTGCCCTTAAAAACAACAACAAAAAAACATGAGGTAAACCAGGGGTTTAAGACAAGGGCATGGCTTCTGGTAGAATGGGGAAAAGTACCACAAGGAAGGGCAGAGCAAGATGGATGGAATTCACTTTAAAGAAAAATATATCAGAGAAAATGCTTAGACTAACCAAGTCCCACATTTTATATCTATATCCTAGTAAAGCCCAGAAATGCTAATGATTAAAATTTCTGCTGAAAACAGGCACATTTCTCTATATTTTTCAGGCTGGTAAATAAGAACCTTTTTGATCTATTTCTTTCTTTTCCAGCTTCATCACTCACCTTTGTACCATTTTTGATCCACGTCTTGGCCACACTGAACCTGTGCCATTTCCTTTAATAAACCACATTTGCTCTTGGTTCCAGGCCTTGTCATGCTGGTCAGACCAGAATTTTCTCCATGCTGAATGTGCGCTGCCTCCTCTTATTCCTACATGCCCTTCAGACCTCATGCAAACCGTGCACCATCTCCCCCAGGAGGCCTTCTCTGATGCCCAAGGCTGGGTCACGTTCCCTTCCTATATGTGATCTCAATATTAGGCCCTTTCCCAGTCATACTGCCTGATAATTTCCTGTCCATTTCAAAGATTAGTTTGGGTTTTTGCAGAAGCAGACCCTGAAACAAGGATTTTACATGCATATAGTTTAGTTGGGTGGTAATCCTAGATAAAACAAACAACAAAACAAAATGTCAGGAAAGTAGGAAATTGAGACTGAAAAAGGAAAGTGGAAAATAAAGGAGCCTTTATGAAGTGAGTTGTCACTGTGGGTAACAGGAACGAGGACCCTCTGGGGATTCTGAGGGCCAGTGTAGAGCATGCAGGGCAGAGTTACAGCACCTGAGGGTGAGGGAGCTGGGGTATTTGCTCACCACATGTTTGTGCACACCAGCAGTTTGGCCACAGGCATGGGCAGCCTTTGAAAAGATAGGCCTTTAACCCTGCAATTCCTCATCTAGAGGTTTATCCTTTGAAAATTCATGTGCATCTCTAATACCATCCCCAGTACTATTTATATTAGAAAAATGTGGAATTGACAGTAGCAGTTAATAATCGAATACTCTGCCACCTTACAAATGATTATATATGAAGGTCTGAAAGTTAAGTTTGCGAATTTGTTGCGACGATGTTGCTAATCTTTTTTGGTATCAGAGGGATTATTCATTATGAATTTATAACAACTGGACAAACAGTTAACCAAGTTTACTATTTGGAAGTGCTGAAAAGGCTGCATGAAAAAGTTAGACGATCTGAACTTTTCACCATCTCATGGCTCGTGCATCACAATAATGCACCAGCTCACACAACTGTCTGTGAGGGAGTTTTTCATCAGTAAACAAATTACTGTATTGGAACATCCTCCCTAACCACCTGATCTGGCCCCCAATGACTTCTTTCTTTACCTGAAGATAAAGGAAATATTGAAAGGAAGACATTATGATGACATTCAGGACATCAAGGGTAATACGACAGCTCTGATCACCATTCCAGAAAAAAAGCTCCAAAAGTGCTTTGAAGGGCAGACTAGGCACTGGAGTCAGTGCATTGCTTCCCAAGGGGAATACTTAGAAGGTGACCATAGTGATAATCAGTAATGAGGTATGGAGCACTTTTCTAGGATGAGTTCACGAACTTAATTGTCAGACCACGTATGTTCACCTATAAATGCAAATATGTTCATAACATTATTAAGTGACAAGGCATAGGCAGTTCAAAAGAATAAATATAGAGGGTGACAAAAAATGTATACACATTTAAGAAAGGAAAAAACTGTATTAAAATTGTAAAAATATATACCAATAACAAAAGATGAATACAAGTCGTCATGAGTATACATTTTTTTGGCACCCAGGTATAATGTAATTTATATACGTGTGTATGTATATATCTCCATGTATGTATACATCTCCAGGAAAATAAGATGGAATTCTATGCATCCAAGTATTATCAGATGTTAATGTTATCTCCAAAAAGTATCATGGATGGTTTTTAATAATAATCTTTTTATCAATGTATCCTAAGGTTTATTTAAAATGAACATATTCATACTATTATTAAAAATTGTATTGCAAATGTGACATTAAATCTTTTAAAAATACATTTTCAATTTCATAAGAATACATGGATATATTCTAATTGTAAAAATTCAAGTAATATGGTAAATATAAATGAATAGTATAAATAAAAATATATAACAATGATTCAATATTAAATAACATATATAATATAAAGCAAAATCCCCTTTCAGCATTAAATTTTTTTTTTTTAATTTTATTTTTTTAAAGATTTTATTGGGGAATTTGGGGAGGGGAACAGCATTGGGGAATCGGGGAAGGGGAACAGATAAGTTGCTGTCTTCTTGTTCTTCAGTCTAGTTGCAGAGGACGTTGCTTCATTGGCCCATGTTGGTATCGTTATTGCGTTCTTCCCGGATGAGGCAGATTGATCACTGGCCTCTGGATGGTTGCTCACTGTGGCTATTGGCAGCTCATGCTGGCTGCCAGCCATTCACACTGGCTGCCGGCCACTCACTGTAGCCTATGGCAGCCCACTGCAGCAGGGGCTGCAGCCTACACCGTTGCCGGGGCTCGCACAGCCCAGCTCCAGGTGGAGCTGTTGTTAGCTGTAGAGGGCAGTGTCACTGGCCCTCATATGTGGGATCCGAACTGGGGCCGCTGGCATCCCAAAACCAGCTCTTAACCAAAGCGCCACTTGGCCAGCCCAGCATTAAATTATTTTCTGAAGAAAAAAAAGTAGGCAAGATTCCCTCCCTCACCTTTCATAAACACAATCTAGATGTGTTTAAACATACACACTAGTGGATTTAATGTCTGCATACAGTTTAATAACTGCCTATTATCTTAGTTTAATGAGCCCAAATACAAGTCAGGAAACCACATAACAACAAAAGAGGCAGGGCCTAGCTCACTCTGACCAGTGTTAGAAGCACCTGGAGGCGAGGCTGGTTATGTTTTAACCTAGAACCTTGCAGCTCCATCCAGAAAGGCACATTGTGGACAGGGTAGAAGGAAAGCAATGTGCGGCATAGTTAGCTCCAACACTGGGCTCCATCCTGGCATTGAACGGCTGGCCAAGACTCTGAAGGCCACATCAAGGGGCACTGCTTAAATGGGAACCTCAGGAGTGAAAAATCTGCTCTCCTAAGGCTAATGGGTGCAAGATTCAAGTCACATTTCATGTTCCATTAAACCTGAGCTGTTTTATAAGGCTCTGATGAAATCAGTGCTTTTGCTATTAGTATGTAACACTTTATAAAAGCTTTTCTTCCCTCTCATTTATCTGCCACCCACTATGCCTTCGCGTTCACAGAGCCTACCAGGAAAAAAACCTGCGAGGTTGAATTTCCCCTGGGTGTTTGCATTATTGCCTGTGAAAGCATTTTAGTTTCACTGATAAGAATCTGCTTGTGCAGATAATCACTTGCTAGGAAACTTGAAAATTTTCTGCCTGGTTGCAAAGGGATGACTTGACTCTCAAGATATAGATTTGATCATCAGAATCCTCACTCTATTTCTGTCTCCTTGTTCCTTAGTGCACATGCAGGACATATCCAATTTTTCTAGGCTTCATTCTGCTTAAATAGGAAATGAATATAGAAGAAGAAATCCTCTAGTGATAGTATTTGGAGAAAAGAGACATTTTTCTAGATGTGTCTATTACATTACACATTACCAAGAGACATTGGGGCAATTCAAAGGAATGAAAACATACAGAGGTTTTCAAGAATTTTGGGAAATAGTGAGCTATTGTATGGAAAAAACTGCTGAACTATGAAGCATTTCTATTGTGTTCTGCCAGTATGAGAGGAAAATGTATTCTTGCTTAGACTATTATGTACTTGAATCTTGCTCTGGCTAATAACACTTTCTAGCACCTGCTAGACTGTAATACACTTGGCCCTTGAACAACACAGGTTTGAACTGCACAGGTCCACTTATACATAGATTTTTTTTTTTTCAATAAATATACAGCCAGCCCTCTGTATTCCCAGGCTTCACATCTGTGGATTCAACCAACTGCGGTATTTTCAGTATTTTCGACCCATGGTTGGGAGTCGGCAGATGCAGAGAGCTGACTATATGCATTTTATAGCCATTTTATATAAGGGACTTGAGCATCTGCAGGTTCTCGTATCCACAGTAGTCCTGGAACAAATCCCCCATGGATACCCAGGGATGACTGAAGTTTTGGGGGAGTGAAAAGTTATACTTGGATATTCAGCTTCACGAGGTTAGTTCCCCTAACTGCAGCATTGTTCAAGGCTCAACTGTATTTGTTTCCAAGAATCAACTAATGTTCTGCATTTTAAGCAGTGTCTACAGTAGGTACATATACGCTGTAATACGGCCAAAAAGAGCTCTCCAGACCTGTCCACTGGTCTGTGTCTACATAGGTCATGTCATATTTTTAAATGCTGGACTGCCTGCCTGGCCTTCTCAGCAATTAGAAAGTACTATAGTGGGATGATAAAGAACATGGGCTTTGGAGCAGACATGTAGATTGGGTGCCAGCTCTGGTACTCATGACCTTTTCCCTTTTAATGAGCTACCTGGCCTCTCTGAGTTTGTTTTCTCATCCACAAAACAGGGGTGATGATAACACCTATCTCACAGAACTGTGTGAGGATTAAATAAAATCATGCATACTTCGTACAGGGCCAGGTGGGTAGTTAACATTTTATAAATACTAGGTCTTAAAACTCTTTCCCATGCTGTATACAGGACAAGGCATCACTCCCCTGTGGCTTGCAGTGCCACCTCCCACTCCTCTTTACCTCTTGCCATCTTTCTGGAGCTGTGTGAAATATTCCCTTGCAACATCACCCAGCCAGCCAATCTCCCTCTTCAGTTTTGCCCTGCAATTTTGTCATCGATACAGTCTCCCTCCCAGATAGTAAACTTCACAAGGACAGAGAATTGTGTGTTATTTTTGTGCACAGAAATTTTGAGGGGCATGCCGTGGGCTTCCAACAACAGCACACAGAATTGGGTCGTGGGAGAGTATAGAATTGATTTTATATAAATCTCAAAGGGCAGGGTTTCAAACAGATGGAAACTGAGGCCCAGAGAATAACCTTCCTGAGGACACAAGAGCCTCCTCTTGCTGGAGGTGGAGCAGGTGTCCCTTCATGTGGCACTAGGGTCCCATTTCTACACTCTGGACCCCTTCCCCAGCCGCTTTCTCTGACACTGTTGCCTGTGCTTCACCCATTCGGTCTACTGAATGGCTAGATAGATGTGTTTGCACTCATCTGTGCTTTGTGGTTTAACTCAAGGGAACTGGTCTCCACAAATGGGCCTGGCCCCATCCCAGGACCCAAACAAAATGATTCTGGCTTGTCATTTGGTGACTGCAGGCTTCTTAGGTGGTGCTGACAAATGGTACAAGAAGCTAGACGTGCACAGTGTGTTCTGTGTCCAAGTTTCGCAGCGACGTAGACTCTGGGACACAGTCAGCCCTTGACACACGTTTGGCTTGGCTTGTAGCTTGATGCCATGTCAGTGCCATGTTACGTTTGCCAGTCTCTTGAGTAAAGAAAGATTCAGGACAGTTCCCAGTACTGCCAATCAAGGCTTAAACTTTCCATCCTGTATGAGTGAGCTTTGGTCTCATGGCTCCCTTTTAAATTAAAATAGTCAAGTGGTTATATATTCATGCTTTGCTTATTTCAGTATATTTAATTTATTATGTATCACTTTTCTTGGATTTTATATAAACTTGCCTTGGGGTTTTTTTTTTCCAGTTTAAATTCTGGCAGAATGTTCCCTTCTCTTTGGCAGAGTGTTGATTAAAGAAAGGAAAAAAGTCCGCCTCGCTGAGAAGACAACATCTTTTTTTTTTCTTACAGATTGCTCTTGCGTTTTAATAACAATGATATTATAGTCACGATCACCATCATTATTTCATCTTCAGTGATCATGAAATGTGTGTTCAACATGATACATCATTGAAACATTGTTTCATTTTATCCCCAAGGCTGGAAACCATTTTCTTCAGCTTTTCTACCCAGCATTTTCTATTTGTTTAGAATAGTAAAAATGAAGTAGAGATTGTTGTTTTTTGTTGCTATTGGTTTATTCATTTCTCCCACTGGTAAAAATGGAATCACATCTTCCTTCTCTCTATCTTTTTTGCAGTGCTGGCCTTCACCAAATTCTCTTGTAACTGCCTTGATTTGGAAGAGGCGATAAGAGGGCTATTTCTCAGGCCTGACTAGTAGGTAGGCTAGCTCATCTCCTTCTAAAGCTTTCCTCATGCCTGGATTTGGCGAAGTCAAAGCACTGTGCAAACATATGTAGAACACTGTTGAGGCCGGGTTGACGCTCAGAACTCATGTTGATGCACAGGAGAGTTTTCTTCTCACATGGAAAAGAAAGAGATGACAACAATTGATTAGAATTCTAGGCTTTTATAGGAAAGCTTCTAACTGGGGCTCTTGGAGACATAATTTTCTCCTTTTAAAAGTCGTATGGCTCTGATGTACCCGATTTCAAAATATGTAAATAATTATCCCTTGATTATGGAGAGGTAATTAAAAATGACAAGCGTTGTTGTCCCACCCCACCCCCACATACATCATAACTTGCACTGCCTCTTGCCGCCACCCACACAGCATCTGCTAGAACCTAAAAATGAGTTTCAGTATTAGCCTAAGAAAATAACAAAACAAAGTTAGAAATTTAAATTGACTGCCAAATAGAAATAACATGTCACTCCTCTGCTCCTCAAAAACATTATATAAGCAGCAACAGAAGAAAGCAAAAAGGAGGGAAGATGGCATGGAGGGAGTGAAGGAGAGGGTGGGGAAAAGAGGAAGGAAGGCGAGAAGGGCAGACAAACGGAGTAGAAACTTAAGAAATGTACAGGAATTATATGAGGAAAATTTTGAGTTACTGTGGGGCATGAAACATGAGTTTTAGTAATCGAGAATGGGAATGGGAACAAGTAATACTTTAAAAAGATCAATTCTCCCTGAATTAACTTGCAAATTTAATTCATTTAATCCTAAATGAAAACTTTTAGAGAATTTGAACAAGGTTATTCTAAATTTTCTATTATTTGGAAGACTAATTAGTTAAGAATAATAATTTTTTTTTCAAAATGAATAAAGAAACACTTGGATTGCCAGATATGAAATTAAAAAGACATGGCAGTTAGAAAAGTGTTCACTGACACAAGAATGGACTGATGAATAAAAAGAAGAAAAAACTCAGAAACAAACATATAAATACTTTGAATATGATAGAGATGATATTTCAGACGAGTAAGAAAATGATGGATATTTATTGTTTCAGGGAAACTATTTAGGGGGATGCTGTGTTCATTTCTTGTGGATGCTGTAGCAAATTACAATAAGCTTGGCAATGTAGAACAACAGAAATTTATTCTCTCACATATTTGGTGGCCAGTAGTCAGAAATCAGTTTCACTGTGTCAGAACCAAGGTGTTGGCAGGGCCAGCTCCCTCTGCAGGCTCTGGGAGAAACTGGTTCCTTGCCTGTCGCAGTCTCTGGTGGCTGCTGGCCTTCCGTGGCTTGTGACCACATCACTTCAAACTCTGCCCCCATCTTCACTTCTCTGTGGGTTAAATTTCCCTGTCCCTCTCTTAAAGGACACTGTGATTGGATTTAGTGACCATGCAAAATAATCTCCCCATGTCAAGATCCTTCAATTAATCACAACTGTCAAAATCCTTCTTACTTATAAGGTAACATTTACAGATTCCAAGGATTAGGATCTGATATCTTTGGGTGGCCATGACTCAGCCTACTACAGGGGTAAATTAGATTTTCATCTCACCCTATACATCAAATAAATTTATAACATGTTAAATATTTAAATAGAAGAATATGAAGGTAAATAGTTATCTGATCTCAGAGAGGGAATAGCCCTTTTAAGCCTAAAAGAAAAGATTGACGATTTTGCTTAGATAGAAATCAGAAGACTTGGTTAGGTATGAAATTATCATAAACAAAATTACAAAGAATTGACAAACTGAAAAAAACATTTGCAACCAACAAAAAGTTTATATTATTAATGTATAAGGTGCTTTTATAAATCCCTAAAAGTAAAATCTCCTAACAGGAAAATGGCCCAAGAACAAGGACTGGTATTTCACTAAAGAAGAAATACCAAAAGGTCAATGAACATAAAAAAATTGACCCTTGTAGTAATCAAAAGCAAGTTAAATATTGATGATGTATTAGGTTTGGTCAACCTACTGGCAAAAATTATAAAAATTGCAAGACCCAATAGTGGTAAGGAAATGAGGAAATTTCCTCATTTAAGTTAATTCCTTATGTTGAGTTAATGGTACAGTTTTTCTCAAGAGTTATTTTGTAATAAATATAAAAGGCTTTAAAATATGGATTTGGCAATTATTTTTTTAAAATTATGGCAGTAGATGAGCAACTACACAAACAGAATTGTACATGCCTTCTCTTTATAGCTTCATAAAGACCTGGAAAAATTACAAATGGTGTAATATCCCATAATAGAAGATGGAAAATGTTCACAAGATGTGTTTAAATGAAAACAGCAAGTTACAAGACCATCTGCACATCTGGTCCTGTGTGTGTGTGTGTGTGTGTGTGTGTGTGTGTGTGTGTGTCTGAAATGATGAGTGAAAATGTTAACAGTTATCCTCTTTGGAGGTAAGATTATGTGCAATTCTTCCTGCCATCTAAAAATTTTCATAATGAGTATGTATCACTTTTTCAATTTGGAAAGAAGAAAAAGAAATAAGTGCATGTATTTAAAAATTATCTACAGAATAAAGCCAAATCTCCTAAACATGGCAAATACCATCTATTTCCATCTACCTTTCCCTCTTCACCTCCCCTGACTACCCATCACCTGCCCAATGTTGCTCTAGCAACACAGGATCCCCTGGTCTTCTCTGGATGGGATCCTGTGTTCTCATAAGTCTATGCCTTCATGCATGTAGTTCCTTCTGCCCCAAGTCCTTAGGGAACCCCTACTACTCATGGCAAACCCAGCCTGTAACGGGGGAAGAGAGTCTTTGTGACTCGCAGAGGCAGACTAAATAACTCTCCTCTTTGTTGCCACAGCTCAGCACACTTCAACACTCTGTGATTGTATCTCTATTCTGTTTATTTGCTGGGCTCTATTTACCTCACTGGGCTGTGAGCTCAGGGCAGGTGAGTGCCAATCACACAGGGACCCCCCAAGTCTCCAGCACCAGATGTGAGGTGGGGGGTTAGATTGGCCCACATAGAACCTACAAATTAAAAAGCTACCCTGGACAGGGCACCCAAAGGTGAGGGTCAAAGGTGATCTTTTTGGATTGCTCAAATGTGTAATTTTAGGGCCAGCCGAGGGACGCGTTGGTTAGGAGCTGGCTTGGGACGCCAGCTCTGAGCAGCGGGGCCCCAGTTTGGATCCCACATATGAGGGCCAGTGACACTGCCCTCTATAGCTAAGGTGGTGAACAACAGCTCCACCTGGTTGCCTCTATAGTTAAGATGGCCAGTGATGGAGTGGGCTGCAACCTCTGCTGCAGTGGGCTGCCATCGGCTACAGTGAGTGGCCAGCAGCCAGCATGAGCGACTGCAGCCAACATGAGCTGCCAAGAGCCACCATGAGCGGCCATCCAGATGCCGGCGACTGATCTGCCTCATCCGGGAAGAGCGCAATGACAATACCAACATGGGCTAGTGAAGCAATGTCCTCCACAACTAGACTGAAGAACAAAAAAAAAAGGACCACAACTTGTCTGTTCCCCTCCCCAATTCCCCAATAAAATCTTTTAAAAAATGTGTAATTTTAAATTGGACATCATTATTTCAAACTACTGGTTGATGTTGGTTGAAATGAAATTGGTACATCTCAAATTTGGTTTGAGTTTTCTGTTTATTTTGGATTTTTCAGTGTGAAGAAAGCTGTTTTGCTGTTGCTGCTCTTTTACTTAATAATTGGTGTGTTAAATGGTGCAGTTTTGTTTCGCATGTGCTGGTTGTGTTTCAAAACAGTGTCACCTTTTTACAAAATCAGATTCCTGAGTTGTGCTGAATCTTTTGCTCTGAGTGAGTCTTTGAAGATAATTAGCAACAGTTGGGAGCAGGCATGGCCTCACCACAGGCCTTTCCATCAACTTCAGGGAACAGGTGAGAAATAGGAGTCAGTTCAGGGGTTAATGAGCCTTGGGCTGGTCGGGTCACTTCTCAGAGTCATAACGCTATTTTTATTTAATAATTCTGTGAAATTTGGTTGATACCAGCTGCTGGACCTGAGACGCTAGACAGGAGAGTGAAGATGGCTTTAAGAAGCTGGGGGAGCTGGTGGCAAAGCTGAGCACTCAGTCAGGGAGCAAAGGAAAGAGGCACTTACTTGCAGGATGGCGCTAGACAGGGACTAAGCAGAGAAGTCTCTGGAGAAGGTCATGGTTGAGTTCAGAATTAAGCAATACTGTATTGCTCTAGGAGTAAAAATGAGATGCTGGATAGCTGTGCACTTTTCCTTTCTCGTTAGCTGGGATTCTATTTGGTGTGGTGGCATTTGTCTATATATTAGATGTGGAATAGTTTCTCTCTAGGTTTTAGATTTTTTTTGTTTTCATATCCCAAAGAAAACCTCAATTTCCTGCTCCCAGATAGGGAGCAGAGCACAAGGATGGGTTGGGAATATTTGCATGTCCAGAGGCAGAAATGTGTGTGGAGAGGCGGCTGGACTGCGAGGCTGGTTCAAGAACTAAGCCGCTGGACCTTGGGCAAGTCACAAACTCCAGGGCTCAGTTTACTTCTCAAAAAGACACAGACTAAATCATTGTTTTTCAAACTTTATTTTAACAGGGGAATCTTTTTTTTCCCCAAAGAAAATATTCTACTCAACCTTGTTTTGTCGATGAGACAGATTTTTAAAAACACATTGATCTTGGTTGAGAGACAATGGACTCATGTTCTTTCCCCTGCTCCTTGTCTATCTGGACACCCCGAAGAAGCCCAGACCTCAGCACACAGAATGAAACTAGACTTGGCCTTGGCTCCTGCTTCTTCATCTCTAAGTTCATGGAGTTTTTTTTGTTTTGTTTTTTTAAGTTAAAGTCTATTGGGGTGACAATAGTTAGTAAAATTACATAGATTTCAGGTGTACAAAAATCTGTACTCCATCATCTATGTATCACATTGTGTGTTCACTACTCAGAATCAGTTCGCCTTCCATCACCATATATTTGATCCCTTATACCCTCATCTACCACCACCCCCTTCCCCACATGAAGATTTTTTTGCTTTTTTTTTTCAGTGTTTTTGAGATACAATTTCTATATAACACTATATTCATTTTAGTTATACAACATGCTTTGATAGTTGTATACAAGTATATTGTGAAAGGATTACCATGATAAGTTTAGTTAACATCCATCACCTCAAAAAGTTAAAAACTTTTTCTTGTGATGAGAACTTTTAGGATCTACTTTCAATACACAATGCAGTATTATTAGCTATAGTCACTGTACTATACACTGCATCCCCAGGACTTCTTCATCTTAGAACCAGAAGTTTGTACGTTTTGACTACCTTCACTCATTTTGCCTACCCTCTGTCTCTGCCAACCACCAATCTGTTCTTTGTATCGGAGTTCATTTTCTTTTTAGATTCCACATATAAATGGGATCATAAGTATTTGTCTTTTTCTGTCTGACTTATTTCACTTAGCATAATGCCTTCAAGGTTCATTCATGCTGTCACAAATGGCAGAATTTTTTTCTTTCTTATGGCTGAAAAATATTCATACACACACACACACACACACACACACACACACACACACACACACACCACCTTTTCCTTATCCATCCATCCATCTATGGACACAGGTTGTTTTCACATTTTGCCTGTTGTGAATAAAGCTGCAGTGACCATGGGAGTGGAGATATCTTTTTGAGAGAGTGACTTCATTTCCTTTGGATTTATACCCAGAAGTGGAATTGTTGGATCACATGGTACTTCTATTTTGAATTTTTTTCCTTTCAATAATTTTTTATTTTTCAATTACAGTTGACATACAATATTATATTAGTTTCAGGTGTACAGCATAGTAATTAGACATTTACATAACTTACGAAGTGATCACCTCAATAAGTCTGGTACCCATCTGACACCATACATCATTATTACAATATTATTAACTATATTCCCTATGCTGTACTTTATATCCCATGACTATTTTGTAACTACCAATTTGTACTTCTTAATCCTGTCCTCCTTTTCCCCCCATCCCCCCAACCCTCTTACCATCTGGCAGCCATTAAAATTTTCTCTGTATCTATAAATTTTTGTTTTTTTGTCTGTTTATTTTGTTTTATAGATTCCACATGTGAGTGAAATCATATGGTGTTTGTCTTTCTCTGTCTGAATCATTTCACTTAGCATAATACCCTCTAGGTCCATCCACGTTGTTGCAGATGGCAAGATTTCACTCTTTTTTATGGCTGAGTAATATTCCATTGCATATATGTTTGCACCTCTTCTATATCTATTCACCCATTGATGGACACCCAAGTTGCCTCCACATCTTGGCTATTGTAAATAATGCTGCAATGAACATATGGATGCACATATCTTTTCAAATTTGTGTTTTGGTTTCTTCAGATAAATACCCAGAAGTAGGATTACTGGGTTCTTCTTTGTCTCTTGTTATAGCCCTTGTTTTAAAGTCTGTTTTGTCAGATATAAGTATTCCTACCCCAGCTTTTCTTTTTTTTCCTTTCCATTTTTATGAAATATCTTTTTCCATCTCTCAGGTCATGGAGTTTAAAAGGAAATGAAACCCTAATAAAATGGCCTTGTGTCTCAGTTGAAGATTCCAATCCAATATGCAACTTCATTGAAAAAGAAATTTAAATGTTTACTGAGGTTTTTATTTTTATTTTTTTATTAATTTTTTTTTTTTCAATGGGATCCGAACCAGGGCCGCTGGCTTCCCAAGCCAGCGCTTAATCACCGTGCCTCTCGGCTGGCCCTTATTTATTTATTTTTTAGCTGAGCCATCCTGCCGCCTGTTGGCAGCTCAGCTCAGACTGGGCATTGAACTGCTGTTGCTCAGAGCTCAGCTCACACTCTTGAGCGAGCTCTTAACCAACTGAGCCACTTGGCCAGCCCTTTACTGAGGTTCTTAAAAAATGAAACAAATCAAACAAAACACACATGCCCCCTGCCCACTCCCCCGGCCTGAATCTACCAAAAGGATATTAAATTAATCACCAGAACATAACTTCTCCCTGGGTCCCTCCACTTTCATGTGCTCACACACACAGCAGCTGCCTCCAGATTTCTTTCCTCTCTCCCTCTTGCTACCTGCAGACTCCTTGCTGTGATTCTCTCCTTCTGCCTCCCCCACCCCCTCCTTACCAGATATGCTCTTTTTGTTTTCATCCCACTCTATCCTGTCCACTAGGAAGCTGCCAGCTTCTCATTCTGCTCCAGTTCTATTTTATTTTGCCCATTACAACCCCATTAATTCTGTAACAATCCAAGGCACGTAACAACAGCCTAGCATAAGATCCACAGGTTTCTTCTTTTCAGAGTAGGGTTGGGAGGAGATCGCAAACATTTATATCTGAATATTCTCTTTATAACTTCTCATTAGTGATCCTAATGTTTCATTCCTGTTATAGAACCTCCTCCCTGCCTCCTTTGACTCAAATCGTTAAAAACAGACAGTATATGACCAGACCCCTGGGTCAGAAGCACTGTGAAAGATTCCCATTTTGGGAGATGTTTTTTATGTTCATTTCTCTTCATTGTGTGCCTCTCTCATTCTTTTCCATTTTCCTAATCACTAGCCATTCCTGGACCATTTCCCACTGCCTCAACATTTCTGTGCCGTGGCAGATGGTCGAGAGTGGAGGATCCCCCTGACTCTGTTGAGGCTAATGGGGCTTTTTAAGGAAGGCCTGGGGTCTTCCAATAGGATTCACCAGGCTTTGTGTGGACACAGGGGGACCCCTGGAGGAGGTAGCTCCTGAGGTGAGGCAGGTCCGAGCTGAGGCCCTTCATCATCCAGGTGTAGACACGGCTCCTGCTGCTGTGTTCACGTTTACCTGAGTCCTCTGTGACTGCGGCTTTCTCAGGCACAATCAGTACAGGCTTACGTTCTTTTTGGTTTCACATGAAAGAGAAACATGATCTCTGCCGCCACCTCGCCACCTCGGAACGACTCTGTGTTTCTCTAATCACTGTGCCCGTATTTCTTGCCTTTGATATGTGTGGATCCATTTCCTTATGTGTTAGTATTTCTCTGGTGCTACAGTTCCTGCTGCGACTCTCGCACATGCACACACACAGTCACACTCACACCCCTCGGGAGAAAACACCACGTTGCCTGGCTTTTGACAAAGCCAGGATCCCATGGAGTGTGTCCTCTATTCACTGCTTGCCAACAAACCTGACCCTTTGGCAGCTGCAAACCAACCACAGATCTTTGCTTTTTTTTATCCCCCTCCACTAGCTAGGCCGTTTTGTAAAGGTGGGTGATGGAGGAAATTCTAATGTGCAGCTGGTGAGTGTGTGTGTGAGTGTGTGAGTGTGTGAGAGAGAGTGAAAGAGAGACAGAGAGACACACAGAGAGAGAGGCTATCCCTCAGCTGGGTCTCTATTTGTATAGCTCATTAGCTCCCTGCACAGTCAGCAGGGCTGGGAACCAGTCCTACCTTATCTTAGAACTGTGCACCTGCTGCAGATTGCACTCACCCAGCATCCTATCTCCTTCTCATTGTATACTTGTCCCCTTGGGGTGAAATGCAGGTTTTGCATTGGTCAAAAGAGACATGGAGGGAGCCCAGGACTAAGGGCAGATGATCTTGTCCAAACCTGGCACTGCTGGGAAAGTCAGAACAAGGACTGTACTGAGTGGTTATTGGCATATGGATTGTGGACTCAGGTTGTCTGGGTGTGAACCCTGAATCTGCCTCCTACTAGCTGTGCAACCTTGAACACATTACTTAATATCACTGCGTATCAGTCTCTTCATTTATAAAATGGGGAAGATAGTACTAGTGCCACCTCATAGGGCTGAAGTGATTAATATATGTCTCTTTCATAGTAAGTCCTATAGAAGCACCTGCTGTTTGTTATTCATAGAAACGACAAGAATAATCCTGTGCGGCTGCACAAAGCAAAGGCCCCATTATTATTACTAGTTGTGTGGGTTTGGGGTGAACCAGCCTCTCTGAATCTCATTTTCCCCATTTGTAAAATGGAGATGAAATTAGATCTCCCACTAGTCTGTGCCTTATTGTTAAGCACAAATTTGTCTGTTTGAAATGGAAATCTGTAGTTGATAGTGCTTTTGCTGCTAAAGATTCTGCCAGGCTCTGCTTGCCCTGCTCTCTGAACTTTAAAATCGTGGACCCAACATCTAACATATTTAAAATCCAAGAAACAGCAAAAAAATAAAAGAGGAAAGCTATTACTCATTCTTTGGTGCCATATGTCACATATCCCAGAGTTAAGAGGAACTTGCCTCCCCTGGACCTATGCACGTTTGATTGTTCCAAAGGGACCTGCTTTGACTACCTCAGAAGGGCCAAACAGCTGGCTGGGTTTCGGGAGCAGAGGAATGCTGTACGAATCTGGGATGCGTGATGGAACAGAACCTACTGATTCTATTGTTCCTGATTCTGCCACTTCTCTGCTGTGTACCCTTGGCTTCTTACTTAACTTCTCTGGGTCCAAGTTTTCTTCTCAAAAGTAAGATTAAGTAAGATATCATAAAAGAGTGTCCACAGAATAGACAATCTGCAAATGTTTGTTTTTTCCTCATGGGAAAAAAATCGGCATCTGGATTTATCAGGCCAACCAACTTTTGGATGTGGGTTGGTGCTTGGGTCATGATTTATGAGATATGTGAAAATGTGTGATTTAAAAATTCCAAAGATACTTATTTTAAATATATATATATATATATATATATATATATATATATATATATATATATTTTAACCCAGCTGAGCTGATAGTGGGCTTTCTAGATCTGAACTTTGATAACTCTCCCACAGCTAAATAGTTTGCTTTTCAACCTAGGAGTAGTCCAACATCTTAAACCATGAAGCAAATTATATAATATAATAACCTTGTTACTATTTTATTTTATTTTATTTTTTAAAAGATTTTATTAGGGAATTGGAGAAGGAGAACAGCATTGGGGGATCGGGGAAGGGGAACAGACAAGTTGCTGTCCTTTTGTTCCTCGGTCTAGTTGTGGAGGACATCGCTTCACTGGTCCATGTTGGTATTATCATTGCGCTCTTCCTGGGTGAGGCAGTTGCTTGTCGGCCATTGGACGGCTGCTCACGGTTGCTCACCACAGCTCACAAAAGCACATGCCAGCTGCCGGCCAGCCCCACTGCAGCCTACAGTGTCGCTGGTGACTCACTGCAGCCCAGCTCCAGGTCGAGCTGTTGTTCACCATCTTAGCTGTAGAGGGTGCAGCATCACTGGCCCTCAAATGTGGGATTTGAACTGGGGCCCTGCTGCTCAGAGCTGGCATCCCAAGCCAACTCTTATCCAATGCACCACTCAGCTGGCCCGCCTTCTTACTATTTTAGATAAGATGACCACATAAAGGATACAGAATTGCCTTAGGATGGGCACTTATCTCCATGTAGTTTGGACAGATCAGGTATGGAGAAACCTAAAGGGACCATAACCAACAGCCTGGGGATGAAAGTGAAGATGCTCTCATGTGGTCTCCCCTGGTGTCTTCTGGGAATTGCCCTGGGGCTACGGGTGAAGTCACTGGGAACCTAACACTTCAGGTAAACTCTCACATCCCAAGCTCTGAAAGATTCTGTCCTGGGAGGCATTTTAAAATGCTGGTCACACTCCTTGGAAAACTGCCTACTTTGCCATCTCCTCTTAGGTAACTACACTGGCATCTCAAATCTAAAAAGTTCAAAATCAAATTCCTGATCTCCCCCAGTCCATTCTGGTTCCCTCAGAGTATTCCAGATCTTAGTAAATGGCAACTCCATGTCCTTTTTTGCTCTGAGCAAAAAAATTAGAGTCATCTTTGAGTCCTCTCTACCATTGTAAGTGCACCCCACTTCCAATCATCAGCAAATCTCATTGGCTCTGCCTTCAAACTATTTCTGATATCTGACCAATTCAGCTGCTATTCCCTTGGATCAAGCCACTATGATCTCTCACCTGGGTTATTGCATGTAATTTCCTAACTGATCTCTTTACCTCTGCCCTGACCTCCTACTGAAGCTAGAGCATGTCACTCTGTTTGGAATCATCTGCTCACTCCCCATCTTACTCAGAGTGAAAACCAAAGCCAGTACATTGGCCTAAAAGCTCTAATCAATCTGGCGCCTACAACCTTCCCTTCTAATCTTTGCCTTGCCCCAATGTCCTTCTTGCTATTCCTCCAATTGGATGCCTAGGCCCAGAATTCCAGATATTTCTCTCTTCAACATGACTCAGTGATTTTAATTTTACTAGACACACTAGGTCCTAAAACTTGGAGGTCATATTTTTCAAAATCCCCAAAGGACAGAGCTCAAACTGTTCTAACTTGCATGCACCATTCCTTTCTCTGAATTCCTAAAGCACTTTTATTCTAGAAATCCTATAACGTGATGACTGATTTATACTCTGCCTGGGTATAAATTGGGTTATTTGTATTTTAATTATTGAATTATAAGAGTTCTTTATATGTTCTAAACACAGCCGATTACCGAATATACAATTTGCAAATACTTTCTTTCATTCTGTGCAGTTCTCTTAATTTTCATGATGGTATCCTTTGAAGCACAAATGTTTTTAATTTTGATATAGTCCAATTTTTCTATTCTTTTTCTTTTGTCAGTTGTGCTTTTGATGTCGTATCTAAGAAGGCTATGCTTAATTCAAGGTCACAAAGATTTTTCTCCAATATTTTAAGAGTTTTATAATTTTAGCTTTTAAATTTCAGTCCATGATCTGTTTAGAGTTAATTTTTGTGTGTGCATGTTATGAGGAAGGATCTAACATCATTGTTTTGCATATAGATATATCCAGTTTTCCTGGCACTATTTTTTGAAAATATTATTTTTTCCATTGAATTTTCTTGGCACTCTTGTCAAAAATCAATTGACCATAAATGTGAGGGTGTTACTTCTTGACTTTTAATTCTGTTCCATTCATGTATATGTTTATTCTTATGCCATTAATGTCCTGTTTTGATTACTGTAGATTTGTGGTAAGTTTTGAAATCAGAAAATGTGAGTCTTCCAACTTTGTTTTTCTTTTTCAAGATATTTTGGCTATTCTAGGTTTTTTTGAATTTCCATATGAATTTTAAGATCAGCTTATCAGTTTCTGCACAGAAGCCAACTGGGATTTTGATAGGGATAGCACTGAATTTGTAGACCAATTTGGGGAATATTGTTATTTTAATGATATTAAGTCTTTAGATCTCTTTTTTTTTTTTTTTTTTTAAAGATTTTATTGGGGAATTGGTGGAGGGGAACAGCGTTGGAGAATCGGGGAAGGGGAACAGACAAGTTGCCGTCTTCTTGTTCTTCAGTTTAGTTGCGGAGGATGTTGCTTCACTGTTGGTATCGTCATTGCGCTCTTCCCGGATGAGGCAGATCGGTCGCTGGCCTCTGGATGTCGCTCATCGCGGCTATCGACAGCTCACGCTTGGCTGCCAGCCGCTCACGCTGGCTGCGGGCCACTCACTGCAGCCTATGGCAGCCCACTGCAGCAGGGGCTGCAGCCCACACCATCACGGGGGCTCGCACAGCCCAGCTCCAGGTGGAGCTGTTGTTAGCTGTAGAGGGCAGTGTCACTGGCCCTCATGTGGGATCCGAACCGGGGCCGCTGGCATCCCAAAACCAGTGCTTAACCAATGCGCCACTCGGCCGGCCCTAGATCTCTTAATATGAGGTGTCTTTCCATTTATTTAGGTTTTCTTTCATTTCTTTCAAGAATGTTTTATAGTTTTCAGAATATGAGTTATTTTTTATCTCTTCTGTTAACTTTCTTGCTAAATATTTTATTCTTTTTGATGCTCTATAAATGGATTAAGGATTTTGATTTTATTTAAAAAGCAATGCAAGTCATTGAAAGGTTTTAAGCAGTTTTAAGCAGTCATGATGATGATTGAATTTCTAAAGATCCCCCTGGCTTCTGTGTTGAGAATTCATTTAAGGGGGTAAAAGAATAGATGAAGGAAGACCAATTAAAAGGTGACTGCAGTGGTCCAAGTGAGAGATGGTGGTAGCAAGATAAGGACAGTGAATCAGACATAGTCAAAAGTAGACAGATTCAAGATGCTTTTTAGAATGAAACAATAGAATTTCGCTACAGATTAGGTTTGGGGGTATGTGTGAGAAAGGGAAGTCTCAAGGCTTTTATCTTGTGTCACAGAATGGATGGTGGGGCCATTCATTGTGATAAGGACTGCAAAGGAACCAATACATGGTCTTTAAGTGCCACTTTCATTAGAGGTAATTCAATCTAACCCACATATTATCTCAGTTGATTTTTCTAAGACTTCTATGAGGTAGCTAGAATAAGCATTAATATTGTCATGTAATGGGTGATAAACCTGAGGGCACAATGAGAAAGAACACTGATTAGCAGTCAGAAAGCCTGGGATATTGCCCATGCTTTGTTAAGAATTGCTGAGTTCCCTTGGTCCTATCAGTTAATTTCTCTAGTGGTCAGCTTCTTTGTCTATTAAATGTGGGAGCCTATAAACTTATCCCTAATATCCCTTCCATTCTTCCTTCTTTCATTATTATCATTCATTAAAAAAAATACATGTGGGGTTGAAGTACATGTGCAAAGACACAGTGATGATGGAGTTGGGATGTAAACTCTGGGATGTGAACTCTCCCAGTCTCTAGTCCATTGTTCATTATACCCTATAACCTCCCGTTTATTTTTATCCTCTTGTATTTTATGAGAAAAAAAATGGACGTCTCCACCTTGCTTACCAGTACAGGGTAGTGTGGCCTATACTTGGACCAATATATATATATAATTTTAAGTTGTGGCAACAGGAACACATAAATTAAAAATCCCCTGAAGCTGTGATTGTGTTAATGACTATCTTTAATATTTAAATACTTTTGCTTTGTGCATCACTTCTATTACTACTGTGACTTTAAGTTCTTCCCAAATTTAGAAATGCTCTCTTTTATCCTCTGTGGTGGCCACTCTGAAACTTTCTCAATCGAGAATGACTCACAGGCTGCTGCCCACAGACCAGGCTTTAGGTATTCAATCTTGAATGTACCAGAGGTAGTTCTTACTCTCTTATGAAATATGGTATACAGGAACCAGGAAAATAAATACCAAAAAAGTATTGTTGTCCTTAACAAAGGGTCAGGGAGTTCTCCCAGGAGTTAAAGGGTGAGATTATTACCCCAAAGCACTGACAAGCCGGGCACTCAGTGCCAAGCAGGAGTTCTGGACTCGGAGGGTGAGGAGGCCCAGTTAGCTCTGGGCTCAGCTGGTCCAGACACACGCTTCCTTCTCGGTGGCCTTTGTAATCTGAATAAGGAAGAGGGAGGAGGATTCGCTTCAAGACCAGCCTTTGAATCTACCGTCTGAATGAAGGACCAGGACACACCTGATCTAGTTAGTCTCTAGCAGCTTCTTTCAAACAACAAACAAGCTCAGCATTTACACTGTGTATATAAATTTCCATTACAATAGCTGCCCTGCTTTTATGGAACGAGGAACAATTTGATAGTTAAGATAGAGGGGGAACCCTTTGAAAGAGGAAACCCACTGAAATAACATCTCTGTCAAAGGGGCACGTTTTCTCCACACATGATCCCTTTAGATGAGTGTCGCATCGCAGAGAAATATGATAGTGACTCCAAATGGTCATTTCTGCACATTCGGACAATGAATTTTAAAGAGGTGACTGCAGAGCTGTTGGGCAGTCGGAACTTGCCCAGCAGCTGGGTAATGAGCCACACGCCGGGCTGTGCGCAGGCAGGGGAGGTGGAGTGGGGGTGGGGCACATGCCCAAGCCAACGTTTGGCTCCCTTTGGAAGGAAAACACAGGCTTTCAGAGCCTGAGAGTCTATGAGTTTTAGGAAAACTAATTTCTGAATTGGAAAGGAAAGCTAATTATAGTCTCTGGAGCAATGAGTTCCAAATTTAACTATATATCAATCACTAGGGGCATTTATGAAAATGTGAACCCCCAAGTGCCATCTTGGACTTACTGAATCAGAATTGCCCTCATTCCCCTAGTCTTCCACGAGGGGGGAGGGGAGGGCAGGAATCTGCAGAGGTCACACCGCAAATCATTCTGATGATATGACCAGGGAAACTCTACTTTGAGAACCATTAATCTGTGGGGTTACCTGGAAACACAGCTCTTGCCGCAGTCAGCATTGGGCAGTAACCAGTATTTCTTTGCTCCATGGTTCATACTTTCTGTGAGGCAAATATGTTACCAGTATAGCAAAAGGTCATTATTTCAGGTGAATTGAGAGGACAGTCTCAAGGAGAGAGGGTCTGGAAAAATTAAATGAGTGAAGGGAACTTCACTTTTTATTTTTAGTCATTTAGGCTTCATTTTTTAGTCATTTTAAGCTGGAATAGCTTACCAGATCTTCATAACTGAGCAGAACTAAGCCCGCCCAGTTGAGTCACCAACATTCAGGGACCAGAGCCCCCATCCCAGACTTATAAAATGGACCACCAGAATAAACAGGAAGGGTTCTCCCCTGTCGTTGTGGGGCTCCTGCCATCTTTGCAATTGCTGCTTCTGATGCTTTTGGATAAGGTTTCCTAGTAGGGTAGGGGCGCTGGGGGGGAGGCTGCGACTGAGTGGCAGAGGGTGCCAGCAGCAGTGGAAGGACAGCCACAGACCCATGAAGCCCAGGGGGACTAAAAGCTCTGGAGAAAGGGAATGGAGAGAGCAGGCAAAGGGGGTTGGAAGGATAAAGGAAAGCCTTATAGAGGATCAATTCACCAAGAGGGGAAAATAGTTGCTGACTTAACCTGTTCCAAAAGTTCTCTTTAGGGGGCTGTGGGCAGAGTTCACATTCAAAAGACAATGAGGCATATTGGCCCCGTTCCTGCTTTCCAGCCCTCAAGGTTTACATCAGGTTTCAAACACTAGAGATGATGGCTTGGGATTGCTTTTACTGGGTCTATGCAGAAGCTTCTAGAAAGTTCTACTTCCATTCAGCAAGGTCTCTACCCCAACCAGAACTCCTGAATTCATGTCTAAATATCCATTCCTACTGCATCTTAGAAGGTTTGGCCTTTAGACTTGGAAAGTCCACTTCCCTTAGTACATTAGATGGTTGGGATGATGATTATATTTCATCTCTTTGAAGCTGGCCAAACTGAGTTTCACTGTAGCCTGAGGGTCCCCTGTGATCTACTGTTAACTTCTGGATTTACTCCTCTGACCCGTATACCCTTGCCTTGAAGGTTGAGCTATTTCCCCACTGGACCATAAGTTTCCGGAAGGCAGGGAGTAGGTCTTCTTTGTCTCTCGATCCCAACCCCTAGCACAATGTTTGGCACTCAGTCAGGGGCCAGTAACTTGTGCTGTACCAGGAACTGAAATTAAGTGAATCTGATACAATAGTCTGGGTAAAATAACACATATATCACCTCATCAACCAACAACTGAAAGATCTAGGTCAAAATTCTGTTCTGCAGATATTATGGATGTGTTTTAAATAATTTAAAAAAACAACAATACAGATATTGAGTAAAAGCTTGTACACCATTGCCATAAATAATGTCTAATGCACTCATATTCCTCTCCCACTGCCAGCCCCTCTAGCCTCTGAGGTCGGAGGCAGAGCCTGAGTGTCCGAGGCAACTCCCCCTGAAGTGGGTGTGAAGACTCAGCCACACAGCCCTGGAGCCATGCCACACCACGAGGGAGGTCCCAGGCTGGAGGCTGTCCAAGCTGCTGCATGATGGACTTCACGCTGCCTTTTAACCTACAGCAGCTCAGACTGCTGGCTCAGCCTCTCCTCATTCAAAGGCCTTTTGACTGAAACTGTTCCCCACAGTCCATGGGTCTTTTAGATGCTTCATCCTTTCCTTCAGTCACCCAACATTTACGGAGCACATGTTACCTTGCTGCACTTGCTGGCTGGCGCCTGACGGGATTGTGGCTGGTGGCCATTTGCATGGAGGTAGGACCTCCTGCTCCTGAAACAGACATCGTGGTGGTTTGTCTTCTTCGTCTGGGAGAAGTCCCAACGCTGTCTTACAGCTGTGTGTCAACCCTGCTTTCTTTGCAGCTATCTCGGGGTTGGAGAGAGGCTCAGCCTCCTGTTTATATCAAGGTTTCCAACATGTTAACAAAGACGACAAAACAGACTAACAAAAATTGTGGCATATTTCTTATATCTACGTTTAAGAAAATGGTGCTCTTAATAAAAAAAATGTCACTGTCTGGTTTTTATACACAACAAAATATGATTGAAAAACATTTGACTGATGTGAAATATCAAAAAATTTATAGCAACATAATGTAACTTTAAATATTGATGATCACGATTATAATGAGAAAATCATGACCATTATGATTTAAATAATTGCTACATTCTATTAATAACCTATTGATTAAATTCTAAAAATAGACCCAAAATGTCCCATTACAAAAGGTAGTGTCACACAATATAAATGTGCTAATTACAGGACAATTATAGGAAATATAGAAAATAGTAATTTATAGTGCATTAGGGACAGTCTGGGCCTGGGAATTTAAAATTGATGATGACATCTTTCCATTCTCTCATTTTATCTCTGCTATAAGCAAAAGTTTAAAATTGCGGCTCTTTGTGACAGTGTGTCATGGAATAAATGGACTCCTCAGTCCCTTCCTCCTGGTGACAGCATTATGACAGGCCCTGCCAGCAGCCAGCCCAGCTGTGATGCTGCAGCCAAGGTCCAACATGCCCGCCACTGGGTGCAGAAGGCTCACAGCTTTATGACCATGCCCGTGGCAAGGATATGAACCAGCAGAGAAGCAGGAGTCCCATCCCTTTACCATCAGCAAGCAGCTGGCTTTCAGTCTGCTTTCTTCCCAGCAGCCAGCCCGTTTCCCTTTGCTTTCCCTCAGACTGTTGGAACAATCTGCCAGCAAAGCAGGGAAATACCTGCGAGTTTACATCCTGTCCTTAACCAAACACTGACTGGTTCAGGGTTACAAATACCCTAGCTCTCTTGCTCCCAATTGGAGTAGCTCTGAGACTGATATTGTCTCCAGAGCTCACTTGCAAGACTTTTCTTGAGGTTGCAACTGTAGTTGGCCTACTTCCCCTCCTGGTCTCACTTCCTCCCGCCCTGGCCAGCTTTCCCAGGAACCTCTCCTCATAAAGCATTTCACATGCATCTTTGTCTCACTGTCGGCTTCTGGAGATCTCAACCTACGACAGGAACTTAGCCTTGCTACGTACTGAGTGACTTTGGACAAGGTACGGGTCCTATTTGAACCTGTTTCTTTATCTGCAAAATTGAGATACGCATACTAACTTTTAGGGCCACTGTAAACATTAGAGATCATGTATATAAACTATCTGGCACAGTCAGTGGTTGTTAGCTATTTCCCCAAGGCCTTAGGCTCACTCGCTCCCACCATGGACAGTCTTCCCTGGGGCTGGAGCAAGCAGGGGCTGTAAGAGCTTATTTACTGCCCTAGGATTGAGCCCACGGCCCTTTCAACTTAAATGGGTCTGAGTAATTCAGCTGTGAGTCTTTTAAAATCCTTAGCAGAAATCAGGATATAAGAACATGATTAGCGGTGTGGGTGCCAGGAGAGGATTCAGGATTTTATTTTAATTACTTTCAGGGTTGTATCCTAACCATGGAAATCTTGAGGGTTCCTTCCTTCCTTCCTTCCTTCCTTCCTTCCTTCCTTCCTTCCTTCCTTCCTTCCTTCCTTCTTTCCTTCCTTTCTCTCTCTCTCTCTCTCTCTCTCTCTCTCTCTCTCTCTCTCTCTCTCTCTCTCTCTCTCTCTCTCTCTCTCTCTCTTACTTAACAAGAGAGGCCTTGCCTCACTCAGGTCTATGGTTGTGTTTTGGAGCCTCTTTGGGGCCTGTGAGTTGGTGACAAGCTGTCGGGACCAGGGTTCCCATGGGGGAGGCTGGGCCAGAATGAGAATCCAATGGCCCTCTGCTCAGGAAACTCCCAGAATGTCTCATGTTGTGTGCAATATCAGGTAGGCAAATCCAAGTGATTCATTTCCTCTTTCTCCAGCCAGCGAGTTACAGGGACCTAATACTAAAAGATCCACTCTCATGCTCTGTCCCCAGCTGTTTCATTTTCTCTGACTCCTTCATTGCACTCACTTCATTCTTCCCAGACACAGAATATAATTCCCCTAGGTCAACTGCCCTAAGCATCTATTCTCTGAGGTCTCAAACATCTGCTTTGGGTTGCTACCTCAACTCCCAAAGAAATCCCCTTTGCTGTTAATTGTAAACGCAGATGGTATAAATAACAATTTAAAATGAGTCAGAGACAAGCTGATAAAATCACATACATTGGGCAGACACGATGGTGCTCAGGAAAGGGGTTGGGCTGGGCAGGTGGTGGGAGAGGGTGTCTGAGTATGAGAAGTGAGGACAGCAGGGCAGTGTGTCTGAGTGTAGAGAGCTGTCTCAACTACAGTTTGGCTTGATTCTGGGGGCAGAGCCTATACAACACACTGCACACTTTGTTGCCTTAAGTGCAAAGGCTAAGGAAAACAGCTCTTGCCAGTGAGCAGTGAGAAGAAAAAGCAAAAGGGATGCGTTGTCTGACTCTAAGACTCTAAGACCATGAACCAGTGCTCATATGCCACTCATGGTCTCTCCTCTGAAACAAAGCTCCATGTTTTAACAGCAGAAATTTTCTGGGAGGAAATTTATAGGTAAAAAGGAGTTGGGGCAGATTGGCACAATGAATTCTCCCATCTAGAATTCTTCTTTTAGAAAGTGCTGTAACCTCTGTAGCGTGAGCCCCTCCAATTGCTCTGACCTAAGTTTTCAGTCCTCTGAGGAAGGGTGGGCCAGATAAGCCCTTAAGGAAAAGCTGAGAGGAGCTTAAGGATAGAGCTTCCTTCCCAAGCAGAGCAGGACATGGCTGAGAAAAAATCCCACCTGGGGGAGTCCTTTGTTTAGAGCAGCACCGTGTGCCTCCACCCCCTCGCCCCTAGACTTGTGAGGCTCATGCTCTGGAGAAAGGTAACAAACTCACATCCTGACTCCTTCCTCCGCTCCGCAGAGATTAAGTGTTTAGCTTCAGGTCACAACTGCGAAAGTGCACCTGAGATACACTTCACCTTGCCATGACCGATTCAGGGCAAAGGGTCAGTGAAAACAAAGTCAAAACCAGGAGTGGGTTTCAATTTCTTCCAAGGATATTCATAAAGGGCATGCTGCGGCCAAGGATATAATAAGGGTGTCAGTTAGTCCTGGAAGCCCATCTCATGTTCCTGATCCTAATGTTGATGGACGCCATCATAACCCTCTCCATCACTGTGTGTACACAACACTCTTCGCACCTGTCAAGTCCCCCTGTTTGCTCAAAACATTAACTGGCCCTTCTTTAGTTCCTCCTAATCGCCCTTAATCCTATGTATTGTATGTGTATTGTTGGGCTCTGCCCTAGTTTATTTCCGCGGCCACCTATTTGTTATTATTACATTGTGTTTTGCATGGAAACATGGCACATGGGTAGGCAGGGGTTACTTCCTGTTTCTCGAACATCCATACATCCACCCAACCTTGCTGGCCCTGCTCCTAGCCTTCTTTTTCTTGCTCATGTGAAGCCACCAGTTTGGTTAACAGCAAGTCTAGGCAAATAATTTGTATCCGTTAACTGAGCATTTACAGATACACAGATGTTGTCCTCAGACTAAGGGACTCTTTACTTTCAGGAGAGGGTGTATGGCTGCCAAACTACTGGGGTTTGTAAAAAGAGTCCCCATTATTTATTTTATGCCCAGGTCAACAGTGAGCAGGCACAGTACAGTTCTGTGAAATCAATGTCTCCATTAGTTACTATGGGTAGAGGCAGCCGATGGGTGGAGTTTCCTCCTGTGGGGACCTCTAGAGAATGCCAGAATGCCCAGGCTCTCTCCAACACTGGAACATGGACCTCAGGGCAGGAATGGCTTTCTCTGCTCCAGCCTCAACTGAGTGAGCACTCATGCTAAAGCTGCTGGTGGAAAGTCAAGGCTAAATTTTATGGATCACCTGGGATGCTGCTTAGGGGAACTCTTTGGAGACAAACTGGTCTGTATTCTGAGGTGTCAGTCTGAGCTCAGTTCAGGATAAATACAGTCTCAAAACTACTTGGCCTCCTTCTCAAAGTCTCTCCATAGCAGACTGTCTTGGTGATGCTATGTCTCTACTTCTATATTAGATTGACAGGTTGTATGGCATTTATCAACTCTGATCTTCTAACCGCTGATTACCACCGTGAGATGGGTTTAAGGAGTTGTCCAGGGGCTTCTGTGGCCCTTTCTTGGCCACTTTGTGACAGCCCTATTCTGGGTTTATAGAAACCAGATAGGGGGATAAATGAAGGAACCTGCTATGTGAGGACCCAGTAATTCTCCCAGGCCAAGACTATATGTAGCTGGCTATAGCTACTGCTTGCTGGGAACTTGCAGCTCTGTGAAAATTCAGCTCTGTCAGTGGTGTTAACAGGAGGCGGGGTTCGGGAACCCCTATAACATCTTATCAAACCCATACTAATGCCCTTCTACAGCCTGATGTTACTACGTGGGAAAATGGATGGGAAACAGGTCCAGTGTGTGCCTTACACCTAAATCGATTCCTCAAAATGGCATCATAAAACATCCTGTCACCAACTGATCAAATGGAAATTCATTCCCCATAAGAACAATTTTACATTTGAGAGGTATGTCCCTGAATAAATACTTGGATAAAATGCAACTCTAGTAACTCTAGTGAACTGTATGTCTTGCAACCCCCTTTGAAACTGTTGCTCATTGATCCTTAGCACCATTTCCCTACTTTGCTCCACTGCTCCTGATACTAGCAACTGACCTGGCTCCTCTTTTCTTTATCTCAGAGATTCTGCTCACTCATGACTTTGGTCTATGCTGGTGTCTCTTTTAGATAGTTCTCACTATCTCAGGGCTTCTGCTTCTGCATATTTACCTGCTACTATCAACTCCCAAGAGTTCTCTCCCTCTCCCTCTCCCTCTCCCTCTCCCTCTCCCTCTCCCTCTCCCTCTCCTTCTCCCTCTCCCTCTCCCTCTCCCTCTCCCTCTCCCTCTCCCTCTCTGTCTCCCTTGCTGTATGTGTATGTGCTTCCTGAGTCCAGATTCTCCCAGAGAGAATCTCACTGGACCAGTAGCCAATGTCATTCCTTTTAGCCATCTCTAACTTACAGACTGTCAGTCAATTTACGACTTGATGTTAGCTGTTCTTAGGTCAGAGATATATTACAGATTTAATCATTATTTATCAAAATAGTGGGGCTCATTTGGGGTGATTTTTGCTGAACTAACTCCTTAGAAGAGTGTTATGGGTATGTCAGGCTTTCTGAGGTGTACTAACTCCCGCCTTCAGCAGGCTGAATTGAGACCTTATTAACGTGCTTTCAGAACAGTACACACTTCACCAGAAATGGATGCAATCAAATTGCCCTTAGAAGGATTGTTTCATGAGACAATGGCTAAAATAGGCATAATTTACTGGGGCTTGAATAAATTAATAGAGCAGAGAATGTAAAACTTGGAAAACTAGAGGAGGGCAGGTAGTTATATCATATTTGTAATCCAACTATTCCGGTTGTCTATTGCTACCTGAAAAATCATCCCTAAAGTCAGTGGCACCAAGCAACAACTATTTTATGATACTCACAGATTCTGTGGGGCAGCAATTTACATAGGACATGGTGGATGGCTAGTGCCTGTTCTACAGTGTCTGGGACTGACTAGAACAGCTGGCGACAGAAATCATCTGGAGATTTCTTCATGCAAATGACTCATGCCTGAGGTGGGATGACCACAAAGGTGGGCTCAGCTGGGACTGTCAGCCAGAGATCCTACACACAGCTTTTTTGCATGGCTCAGATTCCAAGAGTAAGCCAGCAAGCAAGGTGGAAGTCCCATGACCTTGCATGACCTAACCTTGGAGGTCATATAACATTGATTCCACCATACTCCATTGGTCAAAGCTGGCACAAGCCCAACCAAATTCATGGGGAGGGGATGTAAACTCCACTTCTCAATGGGAGGAATTGGTGGCCCGTAAGGATCACCTCCCTCTAGTATGCTTGGGAAATTTAGCTTCCATATTGTCCTGTAATAGCCAGCAGCTCCTCCATCAAGTGTGTCTTTTCCAGCTCTACTGAAGGTCACTAATCTCTTTGCTAAGAATCTTGGCATCCAATAATGGATTGTGGTTTCAGTGTTGAAATTCTGCTATCTCCGCAAGGGTCTCCATGGAGAGGGCAGGCAATAGGGTAGGCTCCATATCTTACTTTCCTTGACATAATCCATGTTGTTGTGTATTTTTTGAAAGGCTGAGAAAACCAGAAGGAATAACAACATATGAAGAAAGGCATTTAAAATTATATTATGACAATAACTTTGCCCAGATTACAAATGAAAAGTCCTCAAGGAGTTAACAAGGAATTGATCACTAATTGATCACCTAGACCAATGCCTGGCAAAAGGCACAAATAAACATATATTGAATGACTGAGTTGAATATTAAGTGATTCAGTTGATATTTGAATGAATGAAAGCATAGATGGGCACTGTGTAAGCAAAGATTATAAGAAATCTCATGGTTTAAACCAGGTCTCATTAAACACATGTCTATCAGAAAAATAAAATAAAAAAATAAAAACATGTCTATCTTATCTGCTGCACAAAATTATTATAATTTTCAATTTGTAACTGTGACGTAGAGTCTTCATCTTTAGATTGGATACCAGTTACTGTCCTATACAATAACACAGAAATAGTACGGAACTTCCCCATTGGCTTTTAAAGAAAGGTCCAGGTATCTATTTCTATTTCTACCTACATGAATGCAAATAAATCTCTGTCCTCCATCTGTGTGGTAGCAGTGGTCCTGGGTGAGGCTCCAGGCTTCATTGTACAGAGCTGACGACTGCTGCTCTTCGCTGAGGTCGATGGCATTTCTGCTGGTGGATTCCTGCTGACTGACTCTACATCCATTCCCAGGGCCCTTCTCTCTACCTGCTTCCACTCTAAAGAATGGAAAACCTAAATACCATAATACCTTGGTTTGTGAGCATAATTCATTCCAGAAGCAAACTACTCTATTTGCAAGAAATCGCTCGTTTACCAGGTTAAAAATGTATTATTAGTTCGATGCAAAAGTAATAGTAGTTTTTGGCAAACATAATGACAAAAACCGCTATTACTTTTTCACCAACCTAATAGAAATGTTTGCTTGTCTTGCGGGAACACTCGCAAACCAAGTCATCGCAATACAAGGTTTTACTGTACTTGCTTTCTCGGCCTCCCTCAAAGCTAGGATTTGCTATGAGATGAAGTTGTTGAGAATGAAATACAAGCAGAAGACCTTCTTTTCAGTTGTTAGAATTCCTGATCAAAGGGACAGATGTTGCTAATGTCAACATCTCTTATTTTCTTGCCTTGAATGTGGATGTGATGGGTGGAGATGCAGCAACCATCTTTCAATAGTGGAGCAATAAGCCGATGCTCTATGTTGGTGAAGCAGATGGTGAAAAGAGCTCAGGATCTTGTTAACATAGTGACCAGCTCTGGACTTTGCCTACTTTAGGATTACTTGTTATGTGAATAAAGTAAATCCGTGCTTGTTTAAACTTGGGCTTACTATTAATTTCAGCTCAAAGCATTCCCCATTAAATAAGCTATTTTTTAGCCTACTTCTTAATCTAAATCTAACTACACCCTTAATCTAAATCTAATATTAATCTAAATATACCCTTAATCTAAATATGAATCTAATCTTAATCTGAATATAAGTATTTTAAGAAGGGGCCCAAATTTAAGGGATAACAGTCTTTCCTGTTTGCACATCTTGTTTTTCTGATGAGACCACAAATAGCAATTTATCATAACACCACTTCAGGTATCTATAAATCTAAAGGTGACTTAGCCCTTCTATCATACTTCATAGCAACTCCCCCACTCCGAAACAAAACCAAACAAAACCTCATTCTATGTTTTTTACATTTTATCACATAGAAAGCTTTCAAAGATGCGACTCATTTTTAAGAAAAGTAGAACTATCCCTTTTCCCAACTTCTAGTGGGTCTAATATCTAGACACTATCCCCCAGCTAATGTCAAAGCTACTTTGGAATTAACTAATTAATAACATACTATATCAGCAAACAATGTTAAAGCTTCAGGCTCCTATGCTGTGATTGTATATCTATAACAAATGAGATGGACAGAACAATAAGTCTTTTGGCCCATCGTCCAACTTTAAATGAAACTGTTTATACTATATTATTAAATGCTAAGTGAAAATGCAGAAATACTTCCAAATTCACTGTATGCAAAGCCTCCAAACCGCTTAGCTCTTTTTATCTCCAGGAATTAGGGGAGCCTAAAGGTTTGACCAAAACCACGAAGTGAACCCTTCCACCTCTGTCTCTCCTTCTTTCTCCATGCCTTTTCCCTCGGAGCCCAATGTTAATAGGTTGCACATGCTGTTAACTGAACCTCCATCCCTCCCCAAAGTCAACACTGCCAAGACACCCGGACTTTCGGCATGTCTCACCAGTTCCTGGCTTTGGTTTCATGTGATCTGCAGCACTCTCACATGAAACTGGGGAGATCTGCAGTGCAGCACTGTGGAAAATGTGAAACATCAGGCATACGATGTAGCTTTCAAATCTGGACTCTGTAACCGAAACTTGGCTTGTTTGCTGTCTGGCTGATAAGGATGGATGAGAGATGAAGACTTTGCTGTCTCCACAGCAGAATCGGAGCATTGATCTTAAAAGGGACATTTCAAGTGAAAGGGGATATTAAACTGGACTGTATTTTCTTTTCTACCTATTTGTAATCACTGTCAGAGTTGGGGCAGCTTGGACACATAGGTGGCCAGGAGCTAGAGATGGAGGTGGTGGTGAGGGAGAGGTAGGCAGGCACAAAATGACTGGATCTCAGGCTCCAAACAGGTCAAGGCCTTGGGGAAAGTACTGACTGCATTCTATCTGTGGCAGTCAAATATGTCTCTCTGTGGTGGCTGTCTCCCTAGAGAGGGAAGGGGGTGCTCCAGCTGAAAAATGGCCTCATCTGTCTTGAGCAGGCCTACTGTTTTTAGGCACTTACAGCTGTTTTTTTGTGTCAAAAAAATTTCTTGCTTTTGACCTTTCGAGATGGGTAGGGTTGTGCACAGTATTTTCATTAGTTTGTGGTGTGTCTGCTTTGCCTCTATAGAGGCAGGATGTCATATCTGTCATGTCTGGTCAGGGTTTTACAGTCTCTTATTGATTACTCTTTACAGACCCCATGAGAGAAGCAGGGTCTGTAAGCATGAACTGGCAAGCTCATGTTTTATTTAGCTCACCGGAGTGCATCGGGCTGCTTTTCTTCTGACATTCTTTGGTTTGTGTAGTGTGGGGGTGGCTATTTTCCCCCAAAGATGTTCTGGTGACCCACTCACATTTAATGATATTACAAAAATCACTAATTTTGACCATGACTCTTAAAAAGAAATACAAGTAACATCATAAATTAGTACATCGTCTAAACCTTTTTACATGTAATGTACTTTGATAGTTTCTGTTGTATTAAAAACAAATGGTGGTCATGACCACTAAATTTATTTCATGACTCACTAAGGAGTGGCAACTTGCAGTTTTAAAAACATTGGGATAGTATAACTAATTTCAAAGGACAATCGGTACCTTTGAATTAGAAGATGCTGCTATCCTACTGAACGTAATGGTGTAAAACTAAATTCACAGGTGTTAAAAATTACCTGTGCTATTCACGGTAGACAGACCTCTATGATGGCTCTCAATGATTCCTGCCTCCTGGTATTCACACCCTTGCCTAGTCCCCTCCTCTGGAATATAGACAGGGCCCACTGACTTACTACTAATTAATAGGATATAGTAAAGTGATGGAATATCATTTTTGTGATTGGTTTAGCAGAGACTGTGACCACCATTTTGCTCATACTCTCTCTTTTGCTGGCGCTGTTTCTGGATCTTCTCATATGCTTTCTCTAATCAATTAAGCTGAAGAGGACTGTGTGGCAAGGAATGGAGGTGACCCAATTGTGGGTCACCACTCAGTTGAGTCTTCACATGAGACCCCTCAATTGCAGCCTTGCTAGAGATTCCAGCTTAAACATGCCTGGATTCTTGACCTACAGGAATTGTGAGATAATGACTAGTTGTTTGTTTGTTGTTTGTTTTATTTATTTATTTTTTAATTGGGGAAGAGGAACAGTTTTGGGAAATTGGGGAAGGGGACCAGCCAAGTTGTTGCTCTTCAATCTTCATTGTGGAGGGCGCCAGTCACCATCTGGCTTCCCATTGGCAGTTTGTGGCCTCTAAGCTCAAGGTTCTGTGTTCAATCTTAGTTGCGGGTGGGTGTAGCCACCATCCCATGCGGGAGTCGAACCAGCAGCCTTGTTGTTAAGAGCGCATGCCCTATCTACTGCGCCATCTGGGTGGCAGTTCAGCTCAAAGTGTTAGTCTTAGCTGCCAGTGGGTGTAGCCCACCATTGAACAGGCAGTCTTGTTGTTACACCAGCTCAGCCATCCTGCCACCTGTTGGCAGCTCGGTGGCAGCTCAACTCGGGGTGCAGCATCACTGGCCCATGTGGGAATTGAACCAGCAGCCCTGTTGCTCAGAGCTCACGCTCTTAATCTAACTCTTAACCAACTGAGCCACTGGGCCAGCCCATGACTAGTTGTTTTAAGCAATGAAGTTTGAGGGGGCAGTTAGTTATACAGTCATAGGTAACTATCTTTTGGTGAAATGTAAGACTGGAGTTTGCACTTGTGGCTTTGAGAGAGTATCCCTTTGCCTTCATGCACACAGTGAAAAGGACATTTATTTATATATCTGTCTTTGCTTGGATATGTAGCACTAGCCTAGTCATTGACAAAGAAGCTTTTGAAATTTGCTTCTGAAAGTCAATGACTAAAGAGTCCTTCAGCAAAAAGAAGAAGGGAAACTTTAGAGTTATCTGTAATTTTAGTGTTAAGCATTAACTTTTAACAGGAGGACTCCAGTTGAGAATATTTGGAGGGAGACAAGTTTAAGTTGCTTGATTCGACAAATAGAGGTTTTCTGAACCACACAGGATTTGGACATTGGTGAATAACACAATTGTCTGGAGTTGCATCATGAATATGCTCCCAAATGCTGGAATGCCATGGCTTTCAGTCTTTGGACATTTCTATTTTACCTATTAGGTTTTTGGAAAAGTCATGACACACTTTTGCAATGAAAAACATAGACTTGCCCAACAACCTAGTACATTCACTACCTGAGTATCTCAGCCAATCTCATGGGTCTAGAATACACAAATGCTGATAACAACCTAAAAACATATCTCAAGTTTGGACTTTTCCCTTGAATTACAGTTTTGTCTCTCCCACTGCCTAGTCAACATCTCCATTTGGATGTCTAATAAGTAACCCAAATGTTAACACATCAATCTTCAAATCTTCACTCCCCTCCCACTCTCTTTCCTATCTTAAATATGACAATTCCATTCTTTGTTGCTCAAGCCAAAAACTCTTGGGGTATTTTTGACTCCTGTCTTTTCTTTCGCAACCTAGATCTAATCCATTAGAAAGCCTCATTAATTCTTCCTTTAAAATAATCCAGGATCTGGCTGCTTCTCAGACCTCTGGTCTTTGACATCCTTCCCAGTTGGTCTCCCTGTTTCTCCTTTTGCTCCCATACAGCCCATTCTTTTTTTAACTTTATTGGGGAAAAGTATGTTTTTTCCAGGTCCCATCAGCTCCAAGTCAAGTTGTTGTCCTTCAGTCTTAGTTGTGGAGGGCGCAAGCTCAGCAACAAGTCCAGTCGCCATTTTCAATATAGTTGCAGGGGGCACAGCCCACCATTCCATGTGAGAATCAAACCGTCAACCCTGTTGCTCAGAGCATGTGCTCTAACCAAGTGAGCCACCTGGCCGTCTCCCGGCCCATTCTTAACACAGCATCCAGGGAGATCTTATTTAAGTGAAAGTCAGACCCTGTTACCCCTGCTCACAAGGCTGCAGTGGCTCTACCTCACTTGCATAAAAAGGCCAAGTCCTTACAAAGGGTTCATGAAGCCTGATTTAAACTGCCACTGCTACTCTGAGCTTAACTGTGACTACTCAGCGCTCTCCCTCATTCCAGTCATGCTGGCCTCTTCTTTTTTGGTTTCCAGGACTGCTGTGAAGCTTTTTCCCCACATATATCCACATGGATCACTCATTAAGTTCTTTCACATCTTTACTCAAACACGGTAGTGCGTCCTTGAGTACCTTATTATAAATGGCAGTCACCTGTCCTCTGCTCCAGGAACACTCTGGCCCTCTTCCCTAGTGATGTGGAGAAAAATCCAAGTGGTATTTTTCTCCCATATGTTTTACACTGAAACACCATATATGTATTGTCTGTTTCCCAACAATACAATATGAACTCCATGAGGGCAGGCGTTTTTGTCGGAAACCTCAGTGCCTAGAATAGTACTTGGTTCAGATCAGACATCACTAACTATTCACCGAATGAATGGATGCAAAGCTCTTTTCTCACCAGCCTTTCTTTGCTTTTCCATCCACATTACCAGAGTTCATCTGCTAGTCCCAGAGCACCAAATGCTCAAGAGAATCCAGCATAGAGATTGGTCATGAAGAATATTTACACACTTTGCCTGAAATTGCAAATCATAACTGGGTAAAGCCTGATTTCCTTTAGGCATGGCCTTATTTCTTTCAGCTTTCGCCTATACACTGATGATAAATTAAACAACTGCAGGAAAGAAAAGCTTCTGGGGGTCTCCACAGTCTGAAAGAATTAGAAGAATATTGAATTCAGTGGAGATTTAGTCCATGAGAGCAATATTTCTGCATGCAGTAGGCATGAATGCACATGTTAGAAGGGAGTTAGTCAAAATAAGGAATAGTAAACTCTTGAGAACTAGGTTTTTGAAATTTTTTTAGACCTGACTCATCTTTAAACTTTGGAAAGCCTCAAGACACCCCATCATTAGCATGTAGTGACTGTCTTAAAATATGTATGTTCCTTTTTCCCTAGACAGGACTGTTTATAAATAATACTAGAATTGATTAATATCAAAAGACCTGCCTAAATAATGGAAAGGAATGCTACAGAGTGAAGCCAGAAGCCATGGACACTGCAGCCCACATTCTTTTCCGAAGGCATCATGCTTTAGGGGAGGAACAAAGGCCTGCTTGCAGAATTAGAGATGGGGTGGCAATCAGAACTTTGAATTTCTTGGCATTCGCTAGTTTGAGGCTTAACCTTCTGAATACTTGAGTGTAATTACATGTGGTTTCTTAAAAGAGTCTCAAACAAAGCAAATCATTTAAGGAATGTCTTAAAAGACGTATCATTTGGAGAAACTATGCTTTAGTCCCTCCAGACCTGACTATACCTTTAAAGAGATTTCTCATGAATTACTGGAATCTTCAATAGCACAAAAGACAATAATCCTACAAACTCAAATTTCTCCTGACTCATGCTATCCAAACTACCCAAAATGTTCCTTCCCAATAATTCTCTTAAATGCATAATTTCAAAGAAAAATTCAGCCTTGAAAATATGCAACCAGACCTCATTTACCATGGCGACTGAAAGAAAGCAAGTGGGGCCCAGTGGGTACAGGGGTGGTGAACATATTTTAGGAAAGACATTTTAATGAAAGGACACACATAACAGTACAGTATTTCATTTATGCAATCACTTGGAAAGGGGCTAATTTGGATGTTTAGAAATGTATAGATTTTTTTTTCTGACCTGTGCTTCATTCTTAATATAGTATCAATGTCTACTATTTATTGAGCACTTTCTATGTGCCAGGCAAAGTGCTTCACATGGATCATTGCACTAATTCTTATGTCAGCTCTACAAGGTAGAGACCATATCATTCCTATTTTACATGAGAAAAATGGGGGGCTGGGGTAGTAAGGTTAAATGGTTTGCCCAGAGTAGTCTACTATGTAAATTGTGAAACCAGTCCACACCCTAGTCTATATGACTGGATTCCTGCTTTTAAACACCCAGCTGCTTGATGCCCAATAAGCCCCATTCAGCCCACCACGCTCCCGTCATCCGAGATAATTGCATTGAGCGACTAATGGCACTTCGGCAGTCCCCCCACCCCCACCCCAGGAGGGTCTGGATGGAGCTGATTCCGTGTGGTTCCACTGTCTGGAAATAGTCTGTAGCCTGTCTCCAAGTGCATTTGTTTGCCTATGCCTTTCACCTAGTGACACAGAATGTATGGAACGGACTTTTTCCTCCTTAAATGACCTGCAGATGGCTTGACTAAGTGGGGGTGGAGCCAACACTTGTCAGAGGCATATATGGTTTGGGAATAGTATTTCCAAGAATGAGATTAGATCCTTAAGGATTTATTCTGATACTTAGCATTCCCAAAGCATAGTCCTGCGGTCTCATATCCTGTTTCACTTCCCCAGAGGTCATTCCTGTTGCACTTTGTGGCCCAGAAGGGTATGACTCTGGGGTTTAGAATAGTAGTGGGAGGACAGGTGGGTGGAGAATGGTTGGTTTCCTGGAACAATGTCCCAAGGCATTGGCTATGGCTCTATGACCCATACTCACCCAAGGGGGGAAGATCAGTGTTTGCAAACCTACATATGAGCATGTAGGTGGGTGTGCAGATGTTTGGGTGGGAGGAGGTAGCCCCCATGTGCACCATAGTTGTCAAACCTATAGTTATTTTTAAGGGACAAAGAATTCATAAGTGTAGGCATGCATACAAATTTTTTTTTTTATTAAAGTTTATTGGGGTGACAATTGTTAGCAAAGTTACATAGATTTCGGGTGTACGATTCTGTAATACATCATCCATATATCACATTGTGTATTCACCACCCAGAGTCAGTTCTCTTTCCATCACCATATATTTGTACACAAACCTTGTTGTAAGCTGTAATACTGAGTACCTGCTATGTGTCAGACATGGTATAGAGTGATGGGGATAAAATCATAAGCAGAACAGAGACAGGTCCTGGCTTCTTGAGGTTTCCAGTTTATTGAGGGAATAAACAGAAGAGGAAAACTGTACCTGTGGTTTGTGCCCCAAAGGAGAGGAGCCTAGTGTGAAAAGAGCATAAATGAGGGAATTAAACCTAGTCAGGGAGGTCAGCGCAGGTTTCTTGAGAACTTAAGGCTTGAGCTGAGATCTGAAGGACAAGAAGACGTAAATAGACAAAGGGAAAGGAAACCATTTTGGGCCACACTCCAAAACCTATCAGGGCCACGTGGCGGGCCGGAGTGTGGCATGAACCTCTCTGACTACAGGGAAATAGTAAAGAGTAGCTTTCTGCCTCTGGTGGCACCCTCTTGGCCCACGCCCTCTCTAGAGCTGTCATTTACATGGTTTTGCTCTCCCCTCTGAACTTGTAGCCACTCTGACTGGTAGTTAGGAGCAGTCAACAGGAGCCCAACAATTTAGCAAAGCCAATTCTGTCTCCTTCAGAATTAGCTACAGGAGATTCAATCCTGCACCCCCACTGCAATATAGTTTTTAATTATTCCTGAGTGTCTGTTCCAACCACTGTAGGAAATGCTTCCTTTTTCAAGTCGTGGTTTGGTTGGAGAAACTGCTGATGCAGAAGCAGTAGGCAGGCCCCAGTTGTCCTCTTGCCAGCTGTCCTAGCCTTCAGTCTCGTTACAGATGGGAGGGACACCATTGATGCTCTCCAGGAGAATAGGAGGGCTCTGGGGAGGGGTCTGGGGTGATGGGCAGCCTCTCCCCGTGTGACAGAGAGGGCCGCCAGCAGGCACTCACACTATTCTTTGTGGTGACTCCATGAGATAGTGCCTTGATGAGGCAGCTGGCAAAAGCATTCTCTCTTCCAGAAATTTTTAATCCAGTTAAGGTAGAAGGAACTAGCCCCAGAAGCAAAGCATAAGCAGGTAAGCAAATGCAGTTTTTCCTCCCAACCTGCTCTAGGTGGATAACTGACACTTTTACCATGTCAGCGTTGGAAGGGACACCCTCTCTCCTCATTCACAGGCTAGAGAGGCCCCAGGATGAATGGCCTGGCTGACAAAGGCAACGGGATTAGGCACTTCCTCCAGAACCCTTTGTGAGCATTTAACAGCCAGTCTGGTTTTACTTCCCAACAATGGAGCTTAAATGCAATTCAGAAGTAAAGGCTGCAATCCACAGACTTCAGCTGATGGCTCCTTTCACATCTGAGATATTAATTGCTTATGTGGACACTTAGATACGACACCAGAAGAAGGAAGGTCATTTCTGAGGCAAGACTCAGACCCTACACCAAATGACCAGGCCCACCCTAAGCTGACCATCTCTGTCCTTATTCTCTCTTAGTTAAAGTAACCACACTTCAAGCAGAGCCAGTCCTTTAGACACCAAATTGTGGGAAGCAGAAACCCAGCTGGCTGGGGCAGCTCCCAGAAGCGGTCTCGGAAATGACACACACATGCCATATTCCTCAATTTCCAGAACAGAAAAACAAAACAAAACAAAAATACCAATTTGCCACTGATGTTATAATAGAGCCATATGCAAAAAAAAAAAAAATCAATGTCAAAGGTGAAATAACGTCCTATTTATCCTCAATATGAGGAAGAAGACTATCGTTGCTGTATCCTTGTGACCTGAGACCTGCCCCTTCGGTTGTGTGGAAGGTGAGGGGTGGGCAGTCTCTCCTCTCAAGTTCCCAGAGAGTACTACACACCTTCTCACCTCTGCACAGATTCCTGGCTTTAGATTCAAGCTCTCTCACACCCACCTCTACCTTCCTCCCTTGACTTGACTAAGGGACACTCACCTGGCAGCGTCAGGCCCTAGGAGCCTCGCTCAGCTGGGCTGGCTCCTCATTCCTCCAAGCTTCCGCACTGGTGAAGGCAACTGGCCTAGGGCTGCACTCAGGGGCAGTGAAACAATCTTTCTGGGTTGTTACTTCCCTGCCCAAGGTAAAGATCTACTTCATCCGTTTTCAACCCAGGCTGCGCTTTAGAGTTGCCTGGGGAGCTTTGAAAAGCTCCTGTTGCCTGAGCCTGGCCCAGCCCTTTTAAATCAGGAGATCTGGAGCTACTACTGGGAAAGGTATTTTTAAATGCTCTCCAGGTGATTTCAGTGTGTGCAGCCAGCATTGAGAACCAATGATTTACTTTCTTGCAGTCCACACCCTCTGTTAGGACACAAAGATTGATCTTACTCATCTACTCTCTGGTTTCAGATGATAAAATAAGTAATAAATTTACCAATGTGAATCTCAGCCAGGAGAAATAGAAAGGTGAGGGGGGAGAAAGAATTATGCTCCCACAGCTTCACCACCCCCGCCTCCCACCTTGGCCAGACCTACTTAACAGAGAGATACTGCTCCTATAGGCATTTTCTTTTATCCTGGAAATATCCAAAACTAGATTAGACTCTTAGAGGATGTCCTCCAACCTCACACATTCAATTCTTCCTGCACACCCTTTGAAAAATCAAGCTTTCTTAAAAAAATAAAAACTCACCTCACTTGAACTAGCTTCTTACCCATGATCCATCTAGAGTGTCAGGTGCTTATCAATTCAAGAGAGGGGACAGGGTTTACTGTTTGTAAGATGAGATCAGGTTCTTTTAACCCCAGGCACACTTATCCCTTTGCTCACATGCTCTTTGGACCTAATAGGCTCGCCCAGGAGATGCCCAGTCCAGCCAAAGGTAGTGGGGGGACACTATCCCTAGAGGTGGTTCTTGACCTGACCTCTGTTGTGATGTCTCTGGGAATGTCTCCAATCTAGCTAATAGGGTAACCATGAATCCTTGTTTTATATAGTCTGAGAGACACAGTGAGAAACTGATCCCATTTAAATAATGGAAAAAAATAAAACTGGTCAAATTTAAACATGCTCTGACTCTTAGACAACCACAGATAACATCAGAAAAACGTTGCCTTTTTTCCCCTTTTTATCCCCCTCCCAACCCAACACTCTTTGCTGGATCATTTTCTGGTTCACATAAAATAAGATCATATTGTATTTCCAACGGAGAAATTAGATTCTGGGTGAGTTTGAAAAGTCCCCCCAAATCTCCTGACTGAACCCAATTTATTAGGCCACGTGTTTTCAGGTGAGTTCACGTGAAATCACAACAAACTTCATTTTGGATTCTGTGGAGAATCCACTTCTGAAAAAGCTTGTCATTTTTCTTCTCTAGCAAGGCTGGTGCCAGGTCACTGCAATTATGGGCACATGTCAGTTTCCAAGCCTGCCACTGTGGGTTAAATTGTACATGGTCTACAATAACAGCAGGGTGCCAGCTGTGTCCCTCAGGGTGGGGACCCACACGTGGGGCCACGTGCAGCAGTGGAGGAGGCGCTGCCTGAAGGGCTCTGATGCTGGGACCACCCAGTAGCTAAAAATGCTAGAAGAGCTGCCTGCTGTCCCTTTGGGCCAGGGGCCAGTGTACCCACTTCTGGCAAATATTCTCACTCCAAACTTTTTCAGAAAGGGCCAGTTTCAAAATTTAAGAATGGGCTGCGTGTTAGTTTCCTAGGGCTGTCGTAACAAAACACCAGAACCTGGGTGGCTTAAACAATAGAAATGTACTAGAGGCCAGAAGTCCAAGATCTAGGTATCGGCAGGGCTGTTTCCTTTTGAGGTCTGTGAGGGCAGAAGCTAGACCTGCCTCCTTGGCTGGTACACGGCCATCTTCCCCCTGTGTGTCTTCACATTGTCTTTCCTCTGTGGTTGTCTGTTTCTTATCCAAACTTCTTTTTATAAGAACACCAGTCATATTAGATTGGGGCCCACCCTCATAATCTCATTTTAACTTAATTACCTCTAAAGACTCTCTCTCCAACAGAGTCAATATTTTGAGGTATTGAGGGTTGAGGTTATAACATCTCTTTTTTTTTGGAGAGGAACCTCAATTCAACCTATAACAGGCCACAACTAAAATGGAGTCTAATAATAATAAAAGCTAACATTGATTTAGAATTTATGTACCGAATTTAGCATTGCTCCAAATATTTTACATTGGTTAATTAATTAATTTAATCCCCGCACCTCTGAAGCAAGTACCACTTTTATCCAAATTTTTAGAACTGAGGAAATTGAAGCATGGCAAAGTTAAGTAACTTGCCCAGGGTCACATGGCTAGAACTCAGAAAAGGTAGCTGATTCCAGAGCAGATTGTGTCAGCTACTCTTCTCCACAGCCTTGATGTTTGATGTTTGTGGCAGTCAGGAGAACCTGCCTCACAGACCTCCCGCTATGGGAACTTAACTGACCCCGGGCCTCAGCCACTGCACTCTGAAATCCATCCTTGTGTTTGCACTGAGGCCACACTTCCCACAGACAACTTCCGGCCAGTGCCTGAGCACACAGATGATGATGCCAACACAGTCTTTCTTAAGAGTAGTGGGACTTCTGTGTGTGACAGTCAATTTTAGGCGCATGGGCTCCCTGACAGCCTTGCCCTACACTCCCTCCCTGCCCTGCTCTGCCCTGCCCAGCCCTGCGTTGTCCTCTCTCCTGAATTCAGGGTCAGACCTGCATTACATCTGACAGCTGGTGCTCGCAGCTTTCTCCAGGTTCCTCCTTATTTTCTTGCTCCGGTATTTCTCCTAATAAAGCTTTACATGTTTAATCATGTTTTGATATCTACATTCTTAGAGGTCCTGGTCTAATACAATATTCTATCTAATTCAAAAGTTTCAGAAACTATATGAGTTCCATTCTGATTCAAATGAATTTAGTTCATTAGTGTTTTAAAAACCATGACACTAAATAAACACTGTTTTTCACCAGGTGTAGCTAGTGATGCTGTAAGATGCCTTTTTGTTCCGTGTTCAGGAAATTCATGTAGTTTTTGCCAGTGTTAAGGCTGCTTCTTTTTGTTCTGGCTTAATTAGAGGACGGTTGCCGGAGCCCAGCACATAGCAGGCCCTTAGCAGTGGACTGGCTGATGGACTGACAGACCTCCTGCAGGGACAGAAGACCCTTTTTCCTCTGATAGTCTCTAAAATGAGCTTGTCTGAGGAGGTGAGCGGGTTTCCTGAGTGGGGAGGAGGAAAGAGAGAGCAGCCGAGGCTGATGATGAGGCCATGAACAGGACACATGCCCCCGTGGGAAAGCTGACCATGCTCGCACTGTGCCTGGTCCTGTACTTGGAGAGATGGGAGAGGCCTTCGTGGGATTCAGAAGAAGCTCAGTGATGTCTTAGAGGCAGGGGCACTGCTGTGTAGCAACTTTTTACCTGGGTGGCTATATTATTAACAACTAATTTCGCCCCTTTCCTCGTTTCCTTACCAGTTGAATCATCCAGCTTGATAGTAAACCCCTTATGCTGGATCAGGGCTTATGGTCCCAGCCTCAGTGATATTGCTAGTCAGCTAGTTAGCTATCCAGAGGGTGTTTAATCTCTCTAGGCCTCAGACTTCCCTTTTCCGTAGTTAAACTGACTCCAAAATGAGGGGTTGGGATGAATGATCTCTAAGCTCCTTTGTTACGCTAATATTCTCTCTCATGAACACTGTTCAGCCCAGATGAATTCACAGGGTGTTGGGACAGGGTAGAAAATGTCTTCCAGCAATGCACCATTTCTGCCATTTTCTACCCCTGAAAAACCACACACTAAGCTTCACTCGGGGGCATTCTGTCCATTGGCTGGCATTTTTAAACAAGAGAAGGGGAGGAATAGCTACTTCTTCACAAGTTTTGTGACTCCCATCTTATAGGTTGGTTGTGCTAATCCAGATTCTAAGTCATAAATTCTGGTTTGTTTGTTTGTTTGTTTGTTTTTTAATTTCAGGAGAAGCTTGACCAGAGGTATATCCAAGTCTCTATGATAATAGGCTCTGTTATCCTGGTGTCCTGCTGAATCTTCCCTCTGTATTTAAAACATAATGCTAGCAGTGACGTTTTGAGTTCAGGAGACCATCTCAGGAATTTTCAAAGCAGGGCATGAAGCTGATGGAAACTGGCTCCCTGACCAGCATGAACATATGTGGGGCAGCTTTGATGTGACTGATGGGATAGCGTTTGCTGATAGGGCCTGCTAATAATCCAGCGAGATGATGTCATTCTTGGCAGTACCCAAACAGAGCAACAAGAGGCCAGCAGCTCTCCTTGGCTGATAAAGCCCCTTTAGGGTTCCTTGCCTTCGCTGCTGCTGAGCAGATGAGATTGGAAAGTTCTGTGAGGCCAGTGGAGCCTTCCTACCTCCCGGCGATGGGGGTTTTCATCAAGAAACTTTGGGTCACTCTCTGGTTTACATAAATCCCTTAGAAAGGTTCACAGTACCTTTGAAACTACTCCCTGGAATGGAGATTTACAACAGAGCTAGGAGGGAATTAATTCCCGGGGAGGGGATAGGCCTTTGTGCTGGAATTGCTTCAGCCCACGGGGAGAGCCCGAAGCTCTTCTAACCCTGTGAATCTCTGATTTTGGATGGCTAAGGGAGCAGTGGGACAGGATTCAGGGAGGGGAAGGGGAAACTTCATGGTGCTTTTGATTCTAGAATTATAGCACAAACTATGTGCTCTCTAACATAATGCATCTGTTTTTGTTTCCTTTTGGTTTGTTGGATTTTGCTTAAGCCAAGGATACAGGGAATCTTCATGGTTCCAAGTGAAGAGACTAATTGGCGGTTTTCACCCCAACACAGTCTGGTCTGAGCAGCGAGTGCCACGCAGTCCAAAGACCTCCCTCCCCAGCTGGTCTGTCACCTCCTCTGTGCCTGCACCTCTGACTCTTTGAACCTTTACAACAGATGCTTTGCTGATAAGAGCTCCCTAGAGCCCTGTCTGTACTTGCTGGGGAAGCCCTGAGAAAAATCCACTTCCTTGAGGAAAAGCATGCACTGTAGATATGTAGGCCTCGTCTGCAAAGAACTTTGTGAAAGCTGGAATGTTGACCATGATATTGCAAAGTTGTTGGATGTTATTTAACAGACTAGTAGTTTCTACCTTGGCTCAAAAAAGTGCATTATTTACCAAATTACCTAGGAATGCAGGCCATTTGTACAATGGTAAAAACATATTCTTTTTAGAATCCTTGCAGAATAGGGGCTTTTACCTGGCTGGTGAAATTTTTAGTGATTATTCTGCAGAAAATTTGCAAATAAGTATAGTTCTTGGTTTATGGAATAGATGCTGTTTAGCAGGTTAGAAATAGAGCAAATGTTGGTAAAGCAGATGGTATTTTCCAGGTGCCTTTATGATCATCAGAGCTTCATTGCCCTGAGAAAAATCCATCAGTATGCCAAGTTGAAAACGTTTGGGAAGAAGGCTGATTGTTATTCCCAAAATCATAGACAGCAACAGTCATCCACTGCACAGATACTAATGGAAAGACTACTATGTTCCCCCACGCCATTCTAGGAGCAAGGTAGCTGGCAGTGGGCAAAGAAAACACAAATCTCTACACTTGCAGGGCACGCATTTTGGGAAGGGGGAGATAAGCAATAAAAAAAGTACATAAAATATAGAGGATATCCAATGATGATAAATGCTACGGGGAAAACTAAAACAGGGAAGGGGGAGAGGGAGAGCTGAGGTGGAGGGGGGAATGGACAGGGAAGCCTAAGGAGGTGACAGTCAAAGGAGGACCTAAAGGAAGGGAGAAGGGAGGAGCCATGAGGATACTGGGAATGAATAATCCAGGGAAAGATAGCAGCAAGTGCTAAGCCCTGAGACAAAATCTGTGGTGGTTAAAAATCAACATAAAGATCAATAGGGCTGGAGTGTGTTGAGCAATGGGAAAGGGGAGAGGAAGAGGGCAGAGGCAGCCAGACACCATCTGCTTCCCTTTCCCTTCCTCAAAGTATTTCTCTGCTACTGGCCTTTCCCTTGGCACGAGAATCCATAACCCACCACCCTAGTGACCCAGCTCCTCCTGTAGGCCATTGCTAATTTCTCTGGCCACAGCCATTGCCAAAGACACTTTCCAATAGCAAGTGTACTCATGACTTCCTAGGTCTTCCGGTGCCACCATTTTAAACTGCATCATTTCCTGTATATGTCTGCACTTCCTATCAAGATTCTTGCTCACTCCAGTAAAGCCATGGGTAGCCTTTTCCTTTATTTCCTACAACAGCTGGCACAGTGTTAGGCACTCAACAAATGTGAGGAGAATACTTGTGATATAGAAACTCTGGCTCTACATTTAGAGCATCAAGAGCTTTCTTAGCTCTTTCTCCTTTTGTCGGAATGAAAGACAATGCTGTTTAGGGATTGTTTAATCTCGTCGACTAATCAATATTCTTATTTTAAGTACAATCTACAAAAACTATTTCAGCCCCAAATTCCAAAATCACAGAGTTTCAAAGTTTGCTACATTTGCTCTACTTATTTATTTATAATTGGAAAATAGTGCAAGTTTTTTTAAAAAAATCTCAATTTTCTCTCCTTAAAATACAAAATAGATTTTTCTTAACCCTACAAGTAGCTTTCAAACCATAAAGATATAATGTTCTAATGTTCTTGGATATTGGCTCTTACTTTAGGGGAAAAATGGGCCACTTTTCTCTTGGTGATTTTCCTGAAAGTAGGCATCTCATCTTTGTCATCCAGGGGTCTTCATTGTCCAGAAGCACAGGAAGGGCCCAGTGAATGCCACTCTACAGATGATTATTATTATCCCAATTTTACACAAGAGAAAGTTATTATTCGAGGTTGTCATTTACTAATGGTCATACACATAATTAGCAGCAGATTTAAGACTACCACCCATTTTCTTTTTGACAAAGTTGGTTTGAGTCGGTGTTCACAGATTTATTATTTCAGTAATCAGCATTCTGGAGTGCATTATAGAAAATAAAACATTTTATTTTTCACATTGTAAATTTGTCACATAACTCTGAGGGGACAAATCAGGCAACATTTTGGGTCCCTGTCTGGAGGCCAAAAGATGTGGGGATCCTGAGCAGAGAGCAAGAGGGAGGATCCTGGATCAGAGCTGGTACTTGGAGAGCACAATCATTGCAGTTAGAGAAAGTACCTGGGAGGAGGAGGGTGACAAGTGCACTTGCTATTTTTTTCTGTGGTGAAAAAAGTGGCCACTTATTTCCTTCCTAAGTCTTATAATTTACAAGTATTTGGATGAATTCTGCTAGGTGGTGGGATAAAATGCGGATACAGCTAAGGCATTTGGAGAGGCATAAGTGATTTCTGGTTACTGAGTACTAGGAGAATACCATACTATCCAGGTAGGAGCTAGGAGGATAGAAGAGCAGGAAGGAATGTTCCAGAAACTCTTGCTCCTGGAGCAGCATAGACCTGGTAGAGAAGCTCTGCAACCTGGCCTTTAACTAAAGATGGCTAGGTGATTTGTCTTGGTATGACTTCCTTCTCTCCAAGGAATGGTAAATGGGAAGAGTAGGTTTCATGTCAGGGTTGTGAGTTCAGCCTGCCATATCCAACTCCCACCCTCTCAAACCAATGCCTCACCTTTGGCTGTGTCCTTCTGGGTAGACATAAGGGAGGCCACAGAGTCTATAGAGCTGAATTCTAGTCCTAATCCTCATGCTCTTTTCATGGCATTGGGCAAGCTTTCTACTTCTCTGGTTTTTCATGTTGTCAAAGCTGGTTGCTTAGCAAATGACGGTTCAGATCATTCGGCTGAACACTGTATGATTCGATGACATTCTTCTCTAAGATTTGCTTGCTGAAGATGAAGTTGCACGGAGAGGGGTAAGCAAGGATGGGTAATTTTGGAAAAGCTGGGGTGGAAGGCCAAGGAGTGATCGTCACATAATTTTGACATCTCTCTGTCATATCAGGTGTTTAATCAAGTAATTGCTTTGGCACATCTCTCTTTAGATCTTGTTCCACTGGGGAAGGAAATACGGGAAAGGGACCCAAGCCATCTTGAAAAATGAAGTCCTCTTCCCTTTTTTGCCATTAATTGAAACCTACATCCAGGTAGCATTTGGCTATATTTGCGCAGCTGACTCAGGCCTCCAACCCACATATTCTTGCCCAGCCTAAAGTTTCCCAATCTGTCACCCCCATTTTAAGATGAATGATCCAAGTACTCAGACAGCTAAAATTATCTCGCACAAGCTTACAAATAGTGCCCACTATTTTACCCAGAAACCACAATCAAACAAAAACAATCCAGGATGATCGAAAAGCAAACATACTAGAGGAAAAAGTAATGGCACCCTCCTGAAATAGCCTTTTTGAAACCTCTTCAGCTTATAAATAGTGACTAATTTAACTCCATAAAAATAAATTGGCTCTGGGTCAGATCATTTATGTCTGCTTGCGGGAAGATGAATTGCATAATAGATTCAGCCAAATATTGCAGCCTAAATATTGGCCCTATTAGAACTGTTGAGCTGAATTGTTCAGAACACAATTCATAACATTCCTCCCCGCTGCTTTTTTCACTGCATATCACGTGCCTTTTTCCTCTGTTTCTTAAACTCCAGACAGGAGCCCCCAGAGTGACCTAACCCTCTTTGACATATGCAGTTTTCTGATTTATGGGAATCGTGAAAGATGATTGTACTCAACCTGAATGAAGGTCCTCACTGTGCAAACCTCACAAAGACCACAAACACGATGTGTGTCTGCTGCAGGCGGGCCCCCAGGTCTTTGTTAGGGGCCACTCAGCATGCAGGCATGGGCACCCCTGGGATTCGAGGGGCTTGTTTTTGCCTGGACACTTTGCTGGGTTCTGTGTAGAAGTTCACTGTAAACATTTGCTCAGTCTGTGTATGATAAACATTTACAGACTCTTAGAATTGAGCATGGGGAACTGAGCAGAGAGAGTCCAGGGGACAAAGTAGCAGGACACTTTTAGCAGCCCCAGTCACGTGCTAATGTGACAAATTTAACAGCTCAGCTGGAGTTGTCTGGGCCTTAAGTAGTTCATATAAGTGACAGCAAAGCCAGACCCAGTCTGCATCCCCAGTCTGACTGTGAGTGGAGTCAGGTGAATCTAGGCAGAGATCTCACGAGTGTGTATAAGCATGGGATGTGTTTCCTTGGATGAAATGTTTGGTTCTCATTGGTGACTTCTGCCTTATGGAGAGAGATAAGAGAAGAGAATTTCCTCCTTAGCTTTTCTTTCTCATCTCTCCGTTTCCCTGTTGAGCATGGAGAGTAGAGGAAAAGTCAGCAAGCAGTATAGGGTAGTGGTTCAGAGCTCACACTGTGAGTCTGGCAAGACAAACGCATTATCCCATATCCACATGGCTTAATGAGCTTTCATGGTCACGGGCAATGAACACTCCTGGCCTTTCTGGGCTAAAGCCTAGATCCAAGTTGAACAAGAGAACTTAGTTGTTTTTCTTACTAAAATGAACAGAACTTTGGCTTTTCCGGGCGGTCCAGGACAGGCCACAAAGTAGAACGGAGAAGGGTCTCCGGAGAAGGAAGCTTCAGGACAGGGAGGTTAAGCTTAAAAAGAGGATGAATTACAGGAGATCTCTTGTTAAGTGTTTCACTCTTTTCTTTTCCTTGGACTTTTTTTCTGTTACAATTCTCTTCTTCACCCCCAGAATTTTAGTACATGTCTGCTGTTCAGAATACCTCACTGAGTGATGTCTTGAGGGATAAAGGAAGAATAGCAGTCTCCAGAGTTGGCAGAAGTGGTACCAAGCAAGACAGCAGCCACAGGAGCCAGAAGAGAGCAGAGAATGAGGTCATGGGGTGATCTGTCTCAGGACTGAATGGGACATCAACCCCCCCTCTAGAAAGAATAGGAGAAAAGAGGGGAAAAGGTGTGGGGGTGAATCTGGGCTGCCCATAGCATGTTAGATGGAGAAAGAGCAAGCCATTGTATTGGTATGTTAAGTATGTCCTCGGATGACTAGAGGACTTGGAAGTTATCCAGAAGGTAGATACTTGGGTTATCATTATTAGTGTATGAGCTGGTGATTCGGTTTCCTCAGAGCTTTCCACCTCAGGCGCTGGGGAAAGGGCTAGGAACTTCCTTGAAGCTCGTTAGTACCTGCTTGGGTAAAGGTGAGGGCCCCTTGAGACATGTGTAACCTTGATAGGTCCGCAGGGGCAGTCAAACTGTCTGTGTCCATTGTGAGCTATCCCCATGCACCTCTTTCTTGGCTTTCTCCAACTACTCAGCACCATCATCTCTTCCTCAAGAGATTGTGGTTCCAGAATACGTTAAATGGAACCAGTCCCGACAATGTCAACAACACATGTTGCTTCCTAGAGAACCACCATTCCTACACCCTGGTCCAGCTCCCAAAGTTGTCCCACGGCATTTTAAAGCTCCAACCAATTCCTACTCCATGTCTGTACTTTCTGAGACAGAACACAAAATGGATCAAGTTCAAAATAATAAGCTCCCTTAGGGAGAGTTTGCCTCTGCCATCCTGCCTGTGTTATTCTGACCTCTTCACTTGGGAAGAGAAGGAAAAACCAGTACCCGGAACCTCTGAATGCTCCTCAGGTTCTATTCACAGGACCCCTTGGGAGGTAAGGATGGCTAGAAACTGCCAAGGTAACACAAGGTAACCTCTGGTCCTCAGCAGTGGAGGTCAGCAGTGGTGAGGAGAGGCTAGGTGGTCCCAGGAGCTGCTCACTTCATTCCACATCCTCATGGTCTTGATCTGCTCCCAGAACATTTGGTGATCGTCCAGAGAATCACCCAGCCTGAACAACCAACTTTGGTCTAATCTGAATGATTATTATACAGGACACACCTCTGAGGAGCTTTAGGCTACTTGCTTAAGTTAAAATGAATAACAAGCCTATAAGCTACAGACTCATTTAAGGTGCAGACAAACACTTGCAAAGGTCTTCCTCTTTGTTTTTTCTTTAACACATCAAAAACAGTGCCATTCCCTGGAGAAACCAAAGCAGCTTCTCCATAGAGATTATGTGCCTGGTTGACACCCAAATTGGCAATTTTCAAAATTCACTTGAACATGTGCTCTTTCCTGAATTTTCTGTAGAGACAGTGTTACATCAGGACCATTTGATATTCAGCTGCCTCTTTAAAATGGCTCCAGAGAAGAGCCATTTTCATTTCTAATAATGACTTGATGGACACATAAAAAGGCCGTGTCTCCTAGGAAGCTTCTGGACAACCTGTGATGAGAGGTCAGCACCGCAGAGCCCTGCTGCATCACACGTGAGGCTCCCTTCACCCAGCTGATGTTTTTCGAATGTTTGTGCACAAAATGTGTTGTCAGCTGGGGTATGACAATTTTTTATTGTAGGCAATACATTTTATTTGCAGTTTGTAGTTGTTACTGAAGTTCCAAGAAACGTGAAGTTATCTTAACTTCTTTCAACATTGTATCAGCCGGCTCCAGTTTCTACCTTCAAAACATTCCAGTCACTATCATCATTAGGCTGACTTTTGAAAAAGCCTTCCTGCCTCCATTCTTGCCCAAACTCTACCTCCTCAGTAGGTTTTTGACAGGAACCAGAACAAATCTGGAAAATATAAGTCAGACCACATTACTCTTCTGTTTCAAAACCCTCCAATAGCTTCCCATCTCACTCAGAATAAAATCTAAAGTCCTTAGCTGAGCCCATAGGCCCAGCTAACTCTCTGACCTTGTCTCTTACTACTCTCCCATCTTTCACTCTGCTCTGGCTTCATCTGCTTCCTTACTTGACCTCAAATATAAACGAGTCTGTACCCCAGGGCCTTTGCACTTCCCATGCTCTCACACTAGAATGCTCTAGCCTTACAACTTGCTCTCCCTCATCTTCTAATAGCCTCTGATAGCATGCCAATTTGTCATCAAGGCCTTTGACATCCCTCACCGCTCGCTATCCATCCTACCCTGCTCAAGTTTTCTTTACATTAGTTATCATCACTTGACATATTGCATAAGAATTTGCTCATGTGGTTATTGTCAGCCTTTCTATCTGAGCAGAGACTCTCTTTTGTTCACTACAGTATCCCCAGTGCCTAAAACAATTCCTGGCACAGAGCTGGAGCTCACTAAATATTTATTGAGTGGATGAATAAATTCCTGAGTTCTGATACTCTGTACCATCAGCTGGGCACCAACAATGCCCAATAAGGCTAGAAGTGATGCAGGAGATGTTAATAAGAAGGAATTGCCAAGATGGTCAAGGGTTTTTAGAGAATAAGCAATCGTAGGAGAAATGTTATTTAAAAATTAGGGGAAAAGAAAATAAGCAGAAAGTGATCCTGGATTATGCTCACCCATTTGCTGAAGCAAAGCCAGGCCAGATTTGTTCTCCTCCGCTGAAATCTGGTTCTTGTCACAAACCAACCTAGACATCTATTTTGATACACATATTATATGTCTCTTGGCATGCAGAATACTCATATCACTTACCAGATTTATTGAAATTATGGAAAGCAGTGTGAAATGCCTCCTGCCATATGGGAAGAGAGGTGAAAATGCTGACATTTGGCCCTTAGCCAATTTCACAAAAGTGTGGAGTTTCAGACTTCCTTCTCTTCCCGAGAGTGGTGGCTCTCTCTTATCAAACTTCTATTCTCTGAGTAGTTGTAAAGACATGCTGGTGTATCTGGTGATATTTTAATATTTAAAGAACTATGTTTTGATGGGTGTAAAAATGGATATTTTGTCCCAGCTGTTATGAGAATTAGAAAGGCTTTTTTTTGGCCTTCTCATTGTCTTTTTTCCCCACATTTCACTTTATTTATTTTGGTGAGCTAGAAAAAGGCTTGAGGGGAAACTGACCTATGAGATACACAAACTAGGGAGCCGACCGGGTGCCAAGCCCAGGGAGCCTGGTAGTAGCAGCTGCTGCCTCCACCACCCACCTGTCCTGGGAGCTTAGGCAATATCTACACCTCACTGCCCACTCAGCTATCACCCTCTCTCACCTGCACCATTGCAAGAGTCTCTTACCTGGTGTCCTGGTTTTCTCTGCTGTCAGTGGAAACCTGATAGTGCCTTCTGCATGGGGTTGTAAAGATTAGGTGAGATGGCCCATTAAGGTGCTTTATCATGGTGCTAGTGCGGAAGCTCTCTGTAAAGTTTTACTGGGGATTATCATTATCTTTTATGATGATTACAACTCATGCTCTGGTGGGTCTCTTTTATTGGGAGTTGACAGATCTTTTTCCCCTAACTGTAGCTCTTTTCTAGATTCTATTTTTGATTTAAGTGAGTCACTTTGGCTAGGGAGTAGTCATTCTGCACTGTATATTGTGCATGTTTTTAGCTAGTAGTAGTACCTAATGCCAGCCTGGCAGTGATGTTATGGAAATACATCCCAAGGTTGTGTAATTGCCCTGTAATACACAAATACAGCTTTTGTTGTTACTGAATCTAAAACATCTTTATTTCCAAATAGTTTTACAATACAATCATGAAGTCAGACCAATAGAAATAAACAACTGCTTCTCAAAGCCACATCTCACCTTCAGCCCCACATGCAACCTAGATTTCCTGTAGTAGACAGTCTCAGCCCTCAGGGGTATGTGTGTGTGTTTAATGCTATGAGGAAAAGGACTTAGTGAACAAATTTTGTATATCAGGAGGACCTTTATTTCAGTTGTGCTAACTTGGCATTAGACTGTCATCCAAACTTCACCGCCAGCATTTCCATGACACTAGGCAAAGTTTTCTGTACTTTTTTTAGAGATGGCCATTTTGAAATACCCACTCTGATCCCTTAAATATGAAAAAGCTCACAGGACTAGAGCTGCCTGAGACTCCAGCTCTAACCCTTATCCTTCCAAATGAAGGGAAAGAAATATATGTTTATCTATTTTTTCCCTCTGTTTATTTAGCACCCATGATATGCAAAGTACAGGTTGGAAGTACCTACAAGAAGAATACAGCTTGTACTCCCGAGGGGGTCTGAGCCTCAGCCCATTAACGCCAGGCTTTCCAAGTGGTTTTTTGCAGTTGCTTATGTGGTTTCTGTTCCTTTGCCTGTCTATCCTCAGGTGGTGTTTTATGTTTGTTTACTCTCTGGCAGATACTTCAGAGTTCTTCAGTCTGCAGTGCTTAGAAGGAAAATGCCCTTGTTAGCAGGGAATCAGAGGCTGTAATTTTTCCAGAAAAGAATTTTGTTAATTTTCAGGGGAAGTTATAGGTAATTAGGATCATATACTTGTTACTAAACTAAGTTGACTATGGTTTGCAAAAGGTAATTGTTTATAAAGAATAATTCAGTTTTGCCTTGTTTGTACAGATATTATCAATGGGTGAGAAGGTTTTCCATTCATATGTGTTGTTAGGTTATCTTAAGATGTCAGGTCCAAAATGTTCATCTTAACCATTTTGGATAACATTTTTTAAAAGATGTATTTCATATTCCTTGCCATTTTAAATCTACTGACTGAACATATTTCAGCCTCTTCTTGATTACTCAGAGTCATCACCATGAGCGTGGATAATTTTACTATGCCATGGATAAGCAATGACGTCAGGGCCTGTTGAGTTATGAGCTGTGCTGGGAAAATTCCTGGGCAAATGTCTCAGGGTCTTAGATTTATTGAGCTCTAACAATTTTTCTAATCTTCCCTGGTTGTCAAACCGTTACTTGTTACGGTGTTTGCTGTATTTGTCTCTAGAAATCTTCCTCTGCTCTCATCCTTTATGCAAGGACTGGTTTTGAGCATTCACGATGTGCCAGGCCTGCTTCCACAGGCAGAGGTTATAGTTCAGTGGGGACAACCCTGGGCAAGAGCCTCCCTGCATGGGGCAGACCTGCACGTGAGAGAAGCAAAAATAAGCAAGGTCACAATTAAACAAGCTAATTCTAATGTGGTTTGGTCTGGAAGAACAAATAAACACACTTAGGAGAGTTATCCATAAATTGAGGATAAAGAGGATTCAAGAACATTGTAATCTCAGAGTCCATTTCTGTTTACTTGTGAGTTAATTCCCAAGCAATGAGGTTGTTGGCCTCATGGCTCTCTGAAAATGTGAAGCTTCTGTATTCTCACAGAAGACTAAGCATAATATCGAAAATGCCTCTGAGTATTCTGCCCAGCCCTCGTCCTGCAACTTAAAACTGAAGACAACATGGCATCTGGGAGTCTAGCGATTCCAAATTCACATCTCTAGGCCCAATTTGCCTTCATCTCCAAATGTGAGTATCTAACTGCCAAGTTCCCCTCTCCGTGTGGATGTTTCATGATATCTGAAATTTGATTCTTGATTCCACCACTCACTGTCTCCTCTGTCCCATATTCTCTTCTTCTAGTTTTCCTCATCATAGCAAATAGTGCTATAATGTTCCAAAAATCAAGGAATTATTCTCAAGTTCTTTCTTTCCCTCATACCCCTCTCCCTCAAGCCCTACCCCACATCTAACGCATCAATTAAGCTTGGGGATTTTTTTCCCCTCAAAACCGTATCCCAAATCTGAATCAGATAATGATTTTTTTCCCTGCTTAAAGTCTATCAGTGCCTTGTTTTGCTCTTAGAGAAAAATCTAGCCTCCTAGCCGTCGCTTCAGGGCATGATAGGATCCATCTCCAGCTGATGGTTTTTATTTCCGCTTTTACCCTCCTGTCCCTCTCCTGCTATGCTCTACCCACACTGGCCTTCCTTCTGCAATTCCCTTTTCTTATCTTGGGCCAATACTCTGTATTTCTATGCTTGATTGCTCTGCCCCTGACAAGCTTAACAGCTGGCTTCTTCCTTTATCACTGAAGTTTTAACTTTAATGTCACATCCTGTCCTTAGAAAGGCCGGTCCTGGGCTGGCCGAGTGGCACAGTGGTTAAGCAATGGCTTGGAAAGCCGGCAGCCCCGGTTCGGGTCCCACATATGAGGGCTAGTGACACTGCCCTAAAAAAAAAAAAAAGAAAGGCCGGTCCTTCTCATGCTTTAAAGTGTATACAAATCACTGGGATGCAGATTTTGATTCAGGACATCTGGGGCGAGACCTGAGATGCCACGTCTCTAACAAGCTCCCAGGTGATGTTAATGCTGATGCTGATGCTGCTGGTCTGTGGACCATACTGTAACCAGTGGGCAACCAATAAATATTCGTTGTTGAATATATTTTCTGCTATTTGCCCTCAGGGGTGTGAAAGAGCCAAGTCTCTAGCTTGGGTAACAGCAAGCCAGCTAGTATTAGAAGGCATTTCTGATGTAAGCCCTAAGGTTTGATGAGGCCTTTAGGAGAACTTTATCCTTCAAAATGGTCAAACAATGATAACATAGTCTATTTGGAAACACATGACAAAATCATTCACTATTTTCGAGTGGAGATTTGTTTGTTTTCAAAGTTCTCCTGATTTCGAGTTTATGTCATTCCTTGAACTAACACTTTTCAAATCCAGCACTACATGCAATTGAGAGGAACAAAGTCTTCCCAGCCAACTCGTTATTTACTGTAGATACCTTGCCCATAAACACAATAAGGAACACACTTTCACAATAAGAGTGTTAGGCCAGTGAGAGTTCAGACACTCAAATTTGAGATTGTACTTCAGCTTTCTGTTTTGTAAATTTACACAAAAAACTGAACACAGATCACAGCTGGTGACACAGCTTTCCTTATGAATAAAACAGAGACCATACCTTCATTTTATGAGGTGTCTTAGCAATATTGTCACAATCAACCAATCAACCCACAAATGCTTGATATGTACCTACTATATGCAGGATATTTGGAGTAAGGATATTAAGACATGGCCACTGCTATCTGAGGTTATTACAGTTTAGGTAAAAGACATGAACATCCATAGAAAGTTGATAATGCAAAGCAAATAGAATTAGTAACTTAAACCATTTTGAAGACGAGGACCTTAAGCATCTGATAGTCCTAAAGATCTTTCCATGATATGCCCACTCTGTGTTCAGCACTAAAGAATTATATAGACCAGTGCATGTCAAACTTCAAGGAACAAAGAATGCACTTATTAAAATACAAATTCAGGGCCAGCAGAGTGGTGCATTGGTTAGGAGTTGGCTTGGGACGCCAGCTCTGAGCAGCAGGGCCTTATTTGGATCCCACATGAGGGCCAGTGACTCTGTGCCCTCTACAGCTAAGATGGTGAACAGCAGCTCGACCTGGAGCTGGGCTGCTGTGCGTCGCCAGTGAAGGCGTAGGCTGCAGTGGGGCTTGCTGGCAGCTGGCGTTTGCTTTCATGAGCAGCTGTGAGCCGTCATGATGGCCGTCCAATGACCGGAGAGCGACTGCCTCAACCAGAAAGAGCACAATGATCAAAATACCAACGTGGGCCAATGAAGCGATGTCCTCCACAACTAGGCTGAAGAACAAAAGGACAGCAACTTATCTGTTCCCCTCCCCCGATTCCCCAATAAAATCTTAAATAAATACATAAATAAATAAAATACAAATTAAGATTCAGTGGGTCTGAGTGTGGCACAAGAACATGGATTTCTTACAGGCTTCCAGGTGATGGCAATGCCAGTGGTATGAGGACCACACTCTTTGGTTCAATGGGATAGAAAAGTATTACTCAAAGTGTAGTCACTAAATTCCCAGGTGCCACCCCAGACTTGCTGAATCTGAATTAATGGGGATAGAACTCAAGAATGGTATTTTAACAGACTCCCAGGTAATTCTTATATGCATTTTAAAGATTGAGAAGCACTGGTTCATACAGTAAATGCTAGGGGCCAGATGTGCTGGACTCAGGACACATTTCCTCGGTGATTAGACCCAGGGTGATATCAGGCCTCAGACTTTTCAGGGACTGTCAATTTAGTACCAAGTGGCCTGGTTTGTCTTTTGCAACATAAGCAGATAGAAGGCTGGCCAGGAGTCCCAACTAGAGACTGACAAACCCTTACATGTTGTCAGGCACAGACTGGATCAGACCAGAAAGTAGTGGCTGGAAAGGAGCTGTGATGGAGCCAGACTGATGCCTATTCTTATTGTAATACTCATGAGGAGCAGAGACTCTAATGGGTTTAGCAGATGTGGACATACTAATGCCAGAGTTCTCCCTACCTAAAAGGGAATTGTAATCATCCAATATATTTCCCCATCCTCTGGCCTGAGATTAAGTTGTCCAGGGCTCCCAGACACTACTCCAGGAGCCCCAGATGGTACTGGCTGACATGCTTCAAGCATGTCATTATGAACATATGCAAACCAGAGAGGGCAACTGGTTTCTGGAGGCTGAATGCATGGCTCGACCCACATTGCCAAGACACTGCTGGAAGGAAGAGGTATGTGGAACCTCAGGTGCTGAGAGGTCTTGGGGTAATTAGGACCCATAGAAACCCTTAGGGAGCTGGGCAGACATTGGGAAATCTAACAATGAGAGCAAAGTATATTCAAGTTCTGGCATTTTCATTCTCTTTTAATTTCAACACTGTTTTACTCTTTAATTTAGGAAGCAGCTTTTTGGAATTGGGGTAGGACCATCAACTTTTCATCCGGCAGAGAATTAGAGCAATGATTTTATTGATTTATTTAGCAATGGCAAAATGACTTTGTCCAGCTAGTAAAAATGAAACAAAGGCAAAGGCTAACTTGGAATCCACAGACTCCTTGGATCATTAATTTTCTTTGATCTACTTGATTCCACAACCCTAAGAATCTCATTTATCTCATTAATCAGGACTTGTCACTGCCTCTGACTTGGGAGGTTGAGCCTACCAGAATTCAGTTCTGTAAGATGAACAAGGAACAACTCTGCATCAGGGCTGCAGCAGGCCAGAATTATTCTCACGCCTTGAATTAAAGAGAAGAAGAAGCCCTTTTCGTTGTCCCCAGAAAACAAACACAAACCAAGCAAAAAACAAAACAAAAAAACAAGCAAACACGAAAGAGTCAGGAGAGGCTGTTCTCCTCATTGGATTGCCCTGAATTTTACTGTCGGAGCTCCAATTGAAAGCTCTGAATTCCATTAAAATACACATAGTCCTACAATGGGCAACACCTTTTTTTTTTTTTTTTTTTTTTTTTTTTTAGCTGAGCCATCCTGCCACCTGTTGGCAGCTCAAAGGCAACTCAGCTCGGGCTGGCCTTGAACTGCCATTGCTCAGAGCTCAGCTCACACTCTTGAGCGAGCTCTTAACCAACTGAGCCATTCGGCTGGCCCTGGGCAACACCTTTAAATGTCCCAAAATGTGAAGCATTTTGCCAGGAAGAAGAGGGAAACCACAGGGCATCATGAGAGAGGGAGAGAAGAAGTCTTGCGACAAACATAGGTTTCTTATTTCCAGACTGTTGCTAGGAAGGTGCCCAACCTTAGGAAAGTTACTTAATGCCTCTTAGAAATGAAGTTTCTCCATTTGACAGATCGCAACAATACTTACCTTATATCTTATGCTCCTCCCAAGGCCACTTAGAGAATAGAATGAAATAATAGGTTTGAAAGTATTTTGAAAAGCTGAAACCTACAAATATAAGCTATTATTTTCTAAGGTAATTTCCTTGTCTTGTGCAAGGTAGATGTGAACTTTCTAGGAAGATCAAGTACCAACCAGTAAATTGAAAGTAAACTAATGCTTTTAAAAGGAAACGTGCTGTGTATAAACAGTGCATGCATTCTTGGGAAGTCTTATCTGCTTTAAGATACAACAAAACACTGTGTTTAAACTGCCAGACAGTAATCCCGGAACCCGAGTGACTGTGTTTGCAGTAACAGGTGCTTAAGCTGGAAGACACTTTGTGGCACAACCACAGTAGCCCAAACCAACCCACTGATAGCCTCAAGTTAGTTTGGTTTGTTTGGACCTTGGTTTTTATTGAATTCTAACTGGCTTCCTTTCTGGAACTTCACTATGTGCAAAAAGCTTTTGCTTTAAATTGTGTGTTGAATTATTTCAGGTGTCAGAGTCAGAGGGACACAGCCCTGGAAATGATAAAGATTAGAAAGAAAAGCCTTCGAACATGTTAGCCATTGATCCCTAGAGTTTATGAAGATGAATTTATTAGACTCCAAATTCTCCCAGGCAGGCCATGGATTATCTAGACAATCAGAGGACTGTGAGTAGTATAACAAGCATGTGTAACAGAAAGATGTTTCCACCTGGAAGAATGGCTCAGTTCCAGTGCGATTCCTTGTGGATTTGTTAATTGGATTTGTTCTTGCAGTTAAGGCAAATCAGCATATACACTAGTTAGTGGTTTCAGGCACTGCAAAATTGGAATTTTGCTCAAGGAAAGGTTGGCCAAGAAATAAAAGCACTTTCTCAAGAGGGTTAGTCCTACTGGACTAAAAGGAAATTTACATGTTAAGCAGAGCCAGAAAGGAAAGTGAAAGTTCTGTATGTCTAAATGTCACACTATACTTAGGATGGGAGATTTAGAGTCAATGTATTTAAGCATGTCCACATACCCAAAAGGCATTGGGGTTAAGTAACTCATTGGAAAAAGTACACGGATACCAAGTTGTGTGGCCACAAATCCAGCATTTCATGTTCCACCTGGACACTGTCGTCACATAATCTTCATGGATACATCATAATTCAGCTCTACTGATTAAAAGATGGCACTACTGGCGTTGCCATTGCTGAGTGCAGGTGTGCCTCAAAGACCTTTGTAATGAAGCGCTCTTCTCACTCTGGACGTGTGAAGATCATTCTTCAATTTGCAGCTGCAGCTGTTGTATGGCCAGTGCAACTGCTGGAATGAAAGAGGGACCACGGTTGCCTATTGCTTGGGAGGAGTCACCCGGCCCTGTGGCTTGACAGGACCTGGATAAGGCCTGGAGGAAAGGAGGCATGCAGTGGACAGCTAAGGCCTACTGTGCTAGACTGGGGATGGTGAGCTCAAAAGGTTATGGAGCTAAATGCAATGCAGAATCCTGGGTTGGATTCTGGAATAGAAACTGGGCGTTAGTGGAAGAAATGGTGGAATCTGAATGAAGTTTACAGTCTAGTTAGTAGTCTTAATCCAGTGTTAACTTCTTAGTTTTGACAAATGCACCATGGTTATAGAAGATTTTAACATTAGGGGAGCTGCGTGATGAGTGTATGGGAAGTTTCTGAACTATCATTGCAACTTTGTTATAAATCTAAAATTATTGTAAAATAAAAATATACAGGCATACCTTGTTTTAGTGGGCTTCATTTTATTGTGCTCACAGATGTTGTGTTTTTTGTTTGTTTGTTTTTTTACAAATTAAAGGCAAGACGCTCCACTAGCAAAAAGATTGCAACTCACTTTATTGCTGTTATCTGGAATTAAACCTGCAACACCTCTGAGGTCTGCCTGTATACATGTTGGAAAGGTCTTCAGGGTCTAGCATGTAAGGAAACGGGTCAAGCTAGTCACAAACTGGTCAGCCATCATCGTGTCTAGAGAGTGTCAACTGCTTACTTCCAGCCAGTTGTTGCCATGTGGAAATGCAGGGCCCAGCTTTATAGATTTTCTCACTTTTCGAGTATCCCAAAATCTGTGCATGTGTGTGTGTGTGTGTATGAGAGAGAGAGAGAGAGAGAGAGAGAGAGAGAGAGAGAGAGAGAGAGAGAGAGAGAGAGAGAGATCTCACTTTTAAAACAATGGCTGAAAGATTTGAAAATACTTTAGGAACAAGTTCAATACAGCTAGCTGTTCAATGGATTCAGGTGGCCCATGTGTCTAACTTCTCTCCTGGGGACCAGAGCAATGAATGTTTAAGAGAATGATCTCAGAAGCTTAAAAATGACAATTCCTGGGTCCCAAACTTAGGGGTTCTGATTGCATAGATTTCGGGTGAAACCCAGCATCCTACATTTTGATTAAAATGAAAATGTATCCTAAGTGATTTTGAAACAGAAGGTTCATGGATTCCACTCTCCTTAAAGGAGAAACATTCCTTTAAGGAATGAGATTCCTTTTACCTTAGCTTCTTCTCTCATCACCCGTCATACAACTTCAAGGCAAGTATTAAAATACAGGTTCAGAACTCTGCTGTCTAATATGGTCACCAAGTGGCTAGTGCACCGTTGAGAAGTGGAGCTTCAAGTGTCAAATGCACACAGGATTTCAAAGACCTAGTAAAAAGTAAAAAAATGTAAAATATCTTAAGAAATGTTTAATATTAAATGTTGAAATGATAATATTTTAGATATATCAGGTTAAGCAAAATCTATTATCAAAATTAACTTCACCTGCTAAAAAATTTAAAGTTACATGTGGGGCTCACAGTTGTGGTTCACCGTATATTTCTATTGGATGGTGCTGGTCTAGGAAGCTGGGTGAAGAGGGTTGTTTGCCCCTCAAGCCTTAGTGTACCAGGGTGAAAGGAATGCTTAGTGTTCATACATCCATACTTCTGCCCAAATTTCCAGAACCAGGGATTTCACACTTGAGGATAGAGCTCTAGGCAAACAAACACTGTTCGTGCCTCAGCATGTCATCCTAGAGACACGGCAGGAGGCAGCTGGCTGAGATTTGGGGCCCTCTAGTCCTGGCCATCTCTCCCTCTGTCTGGCATCAGAGGCATGACTAAAAGCCATTCACATAATTACAATATTACGGAAGGGTAGGATAAGTGAGCTCATTGTAGATACTGTTTCCAAGAGATACAAGGGAAGCTGCAAATTCTGTTAGGTATTCACGTGGGCACAGATTAAGGCCATGTCGCTGATCTAATCTCAGGTTAAGAAATGGTATTTTTCAGGGCCAGCCGAGTGGCACTGTGGTTAAGCGCTGGCTTGGGACACCAGCAGCCCCGGTTCGGGTCCCACATATGAAGACCAGAGACACTGCCCTCACAAAAACACAAAACAAAAAAAAACCCCAAGAAATGGTATTTTTCAGAAGACACCTATCAAGAGGTTTTTAGAAATGTTTTAGGCTGATGTTAGATTAAGTCAAGTTACCAAAACGTGGACACTGAGAGAGGACAGAAAGTCTCCCGTAAAAATGACAAAGTAGGAATAGGAGACCCCATTAGTGGTTTAGATCGAGCAGAACACCTCAAACTCTTATTTTCCATTGCATTTATTCATCTGATCTGCAAATACATTAGGTCAGCACTTCCTATTCTTTTTTTATTTTTTAGACTTTTTATTCTTAATTCTTTAAAAATATCTATATGCTTCAAGAGAAATTTTATCCATGTGTTTCTGATTCATTTATGCTTAACTAATCAAAATACCATTTCATAAGAACCATTTTGATGTCCAAAAATACTCTTGATCCTCATTTATAATCCTGCTTTCTTTCAATCCGAAGGTCCTGTTGTGTTTATACGGATACCTGGATTCAGATTTAAAGTCAGAACCCACCCAGTGTAAACAGTTTTACAATTTGGCAAGATGAATTTCACTGATTTGATTTTAAAGAGCTCTCCCAAGAAGCTTTGCCTTACCTACTTCTTCTTTTGGAGGTCATCTTGGTCTCACCCTCCTGGGTCATGTGTACTGACCTTTGTTGATTTTGTTGTCGTGAGTTTCTTTATGCAGCACCTCTTTGCCTTTGGGAATCAATTCTCTCTCTCAGTTTCAACTTGGTGTCTGCAAGCCCTCAACCCCCCTCTCCTACTCTCAGTTTCCAAAGCTCCTGTTATTCTCTTGTCCTCTGGAACACCCACCTCTCATCCAATTCAGTGTTCATTTCCAGTTAAATTCCCACTTGTAAAATGTCTGCCATTACCTCAGTGTAGCTTTCCTCCTGCCATGTTTTGTTGCCCAGCGTTTTGTAAATTGTCTTTCAGGTTGTTCTTCCTCTTATCGTCCTCCATTCCATCCATGTACTTCAGGGATGGAAATTCTACAGGGGGTCTGACCAGTAATATCACACACCAGTAACAGTTGGCGCCCTTGCAGAAAGAGCTATGTGTTAGTAGAAATAGAGATAGTCTTGGATACATACATTGGACCCCAGGAAAGAGGACTATTTAGGGCTATTTAAAACTCACTGACCTGGCAGCATGTTATAATAGAACTATTCATAGCTCAGTCTCTTACTTTTGATTTGTTAATGAGAAGGAAAAAAAAATAATGCACCAATAATAAGTGCTGCATTGATCACTTTGAAATATATGGTCATTTCAGTCATTTTTATAAGATAGAAGAGTGTGTAGTCTATTTTCTAAGTCAGAGCTGATGGTTTTAACAGACACCTGGTTACAACTTGTCTTCAGGATTTCCATCTCTTGCTACATTGGTCCATTTAGTTTCTCAGCTTCCCTATTCAGACAATGATTTCCCTAGGAGGAGGTCCCAAACCCTATCAAAATACATACAATTTCCGTCTTGCTCCCTTGGAAACTTCCTTTGGGGTGATGAGAGAGAGCTACCTGAGCCTAAGAGTCAGGAAGATCAAGCAGTGAGGCTTGGATGCGTCAGCCCACTTCCAAAGTTAACAATTTCCAAAGAAGACATATGCATTAGAACCATTAATGTAAGAATCAAAGTAGGTCAAAAGCTAGACATTAGAAAGGAGAGAAATAAACACGTCAGAGGCCTTAGTTAAAGAGAATTGGTTTCATGGAAATCAGAGGAAAAGGCAAGAGATTTTGAGTTTTATAGTTTTCAGTCTCTGATCAAGGAAGCTTATGATTTCTTTGGTAGGGACGTGGTTTCTCCTGGCAATAAATTCTTGGAGGCTTTTAGTGAATTGATTTTTATATAAATGAAAATATAGACTAAAAGTGGCTTACAGAAGATGTAGAAATGATTTTCTTACAGCTATTTCTTACACTGACCTGCAATAAACACTGAGGGCAAGCTGTTTATTAAATCATAACTCTGTGAAGATATTTCTTTGGGGAGTAAAACTAATGTGGTCCAGACCCATAACTTTCTGTTGATTTATCTTGACATATAGATAGAGCTCAGAGGGCCTGGAGAAATGGATGGTTAGCATGACTCAGGGATGCTCACTCTCAAGAATTCATTTTGTTTCTGCTGATCCTTAGGCAGAGCCTGGTAACTGGTCTACGTGTTGGAAAGCAAAGCCAGTCATATGCTTTGATGCACGGGTGTCAAAGCAGAAGTTTTATCATGAGATAAACATTTCTTCATCTTGAAGGTAGGACTATTCTATCTTTCCCTGGTTTTAAGCTAAGAATCCCACCTACCAATATAGTTTGGGCCAGAATTTATGTTTGGCAAATAATTATCTGAATAATTATCCCATTCAAGATTGAAATTTCCCACATAAGATTTGGGTGGGACAACTGTGGTCTGTAAACTTTTAAAAGCAGGCGTCTATGGCAATCATAAAGTAACCTTCCTAGGGCACACTCAAAGACAGCATTTTGAGCTGTTCTTCCTCTGATAGGCTACAAAATGTACCCTCATTTATTTGTGTGGTTTTTAGATGGAAACCTCTTCAGCCATAGAAATGGCAGAGGAAAGCCAGTCTGCATTGTCCAACAGAGAGGCTCAATGATGAGAAAATACCAACTACTGTCTTTCCTTTAGAAACATGGCCCAGAAAAAAGGGTTGCCATCAAAGAAGAGCTTTCTAGCTACTATTTTAGCTCATAATGATTCCAATTCCTGGGTAGTCCTGGTTGATAATAGCCTAATGCAGGGTGTTGGTCCCTAGCAGCATTACGCAGCCTATGCTTCTTGAGCATGGATGTGTTGGGTGAGCTTGTCACAGCCCATCAGCAGGCTGCATCCTAGAATCCAGACTCTGACAATGGCAACAATCACTAAGGTTCAGGAGAGGTGTGGCACCATAGCCTCAGGGCTCCAGTGTAGAACCTTGAATCTGGTTACTTCTCTACCCAGCCCAGGCCAGGTGCCAAATAAGTTGTCAGTGCCTAGTATGGGGAAGTGAATATTTGTGGGGTAAATAAATAGATGAATGCCAATGGCATAAAGTCAGCAGAAACTCTGGGGCTGGAGCCAGTGATCCCAGGTTGATAACCACACTGAAAGGAGACAGGGTGTGACCCAGGACTACAGCAGACTGGGAAAGGTGTAATAAAATTGGGTTCTGGTTCCCAGCAGTCAAGAACCTTGGGATCCACATGACAAAAAGAGAGATAATACGTCCAAACTAGTTAGTAGAGCCTATGCACAGGTCAGATTAGGTAGAGGTTCCCTTGGTTGGTTGTGGAACTGGAAGAAGCCAATGGCCCTTTTCCCATTCCACCTTCTCCTCCCAGCAAAGCTCCACAGGGAGCCCTCCTCATCTTATTTGGAGCATTCCCCACTTCCACTTTCATCCACAGATCAAGTGAAAAGAAGGAGGCAAGTGAGAGACTCTCCCAGGCCAGTGATTCTCAGGGATTTTAGAAAATACCACTGTCCAGATCTCACCCCAGAGATTCAGATTTAATGGATCTGGGGGAACTCCAAGCACTGGTATTTTTACAAGCCCCCCCAGATTATCTTAAAGTGCAGCTGGGGTTGAGAACCAGCCTGCTGAAACATTAAACCCTTGCCCTCCTCCAGCATGTCCTTCTTCTCCATGTGAATAGCTTCAGTGCATATGGTGTGTTTCCTTTTCCTCTTTTGAGAAATCCAAAGGGTTTGTTCTCACTTACCCTATTCACTTTTAAGTATTGCAGAAGAATGCTTATCCAGAATGACTGAGGTCTGACTTAATTGTTATTAAGGATTTGTCTGGGGTTTAGATAGTATAACTTCAAAAAAACACTATAATTTTACAATATTATTTTCATGTAATATTTTTACATAATCACAAAGCAGTTATTACTCTCCACCAAACCATAAACAATAGTGAATAATAAATGCCCCAAACTAACATAAAACAGTGAAAACTCACAAGTTACCAGTGAGACTGCTGTGGCCTCACCATGGATCCAGCCACGTCCCCACTGACCTGGCCTATAGATCACACCATCATCCCATCCCATGCCTAGCATCAAATCATCCCTCAATGTTTCAGTGGTATTATTTTTTTGTTTTTTTAAATGGTTGAACATTTTAAAAATCCTTTTAGAATAGTTTTGTGGTTTGTATTTTTTTGGGATTTAGACTTCCAATGCTTATATTATTTTTCAAGGCAAATAAATGAAGTGGGAGAGGGCTATTTCTCCTGAAAAGGAGACTTCATCAGGACACTTCGAGATTTTTTTTGTGTGTGTGTGATTATATTCCCACTCGGTCTTCATTTCCCCAAAATAAACAGTTTTCAGTCTTTTTGTCCATTCAAAACATCTCATGTGCAATTGTGTCACCCTTGAAGATCTTCCCTAAATGTGTTAACTTGAGGAAAGTTCGTGGTAGGCTTTCTTAATTAACATTTCCAAACAATATAACCAAATTCTAAAAATACATGTAAAGCAAGAAATGTGAACCCACATTAGAAACACAAACTAATCCGGGAAATTCTGGATGGGTTCGTTCAAAAGATGTAAGATGGAGAAAACATTCAATTCCTTTTGTAGCTGCAGGACATGACTGTCTTCCTTGATGTGATATTTTTAGATGAGAGAGCATTTATTCAGAGAACACAACCTCCCTTAAGTGTATTCTATAAAAGCTTGGAATCCATGGCTGCTCTCTAGGCTCACAGCTCTTTGTTCAATTTCACTCCCCGCCTGCAAGATCAGTGCAGTGACAAAAACAGACTGAATAAGCTCACACCTCATCCTCCTCTCCCCAACCCACAGCTAGAACATTTGATTGCATCACACTGGTTGGTGGGAGAACATTCCTCTTGTAATGGAATTATAATAACTATAATCCTGCCCTACTCCTCTTGATCTGAGTATGGCAGAGACTGGATAGCTGGCCACCAAACTTGTTCCTTTTTCCTGCCGGACACATCTAGATTTGCTGAGTGAACGTGGCTGTGTGATCAACTCCTGGCCAGTGGATTTTAGGCAGGAGGGATAAGTGCTTCTTCCAGGCCTCCCCCATTACAAACCTCATATATGTGATTCTCTATGCTTTTGCCTCTCATCTGTAACCTTTAAAGCCACATTTGATGATGGCACAGCCACAGTTGGACAATGCCTGGATTACTGAGTCACTGCTTGGAGGAGAGCTCCCTCCCATTAAGAATACTTGCTTTGAAATTTATTTGAGCAAGACAGAAACTCTCACAAGCTGAGTCACTGTAGCTTGGGGTTTTTTCTATTACAGCAGCAAGAATTATCCTAACATTACATTGAGTGCTTTTCTGGTAATCTGTTGGGTTTCTCCAAGTCCCTGAAGACTCAGATCCTGTACCGTTCTTACCAGTTGTCTCCTTGGGCTTAGAGTCCTTTCCTGAGCCCCCAGCTGGGTGTCCTGAGCCTTTACATCTCTTATCTCCATGCTCTACTCCCACCTGGCCTGCTAGAGCCTCCTCCTTTGGATTTCCTCATCACTGGACTGAGCTGTCTTGGCAGATGTGATATCTCAGTGCTTGTTTGCTTTCTTTTCAGATTCTCTGCTCTATCTCACTACCTATAAACCTGACCTACTCTGTTGGTTTGTGTCACCTCATTCCCTTGGTGCATCTTATTCCAGGCTCTGACATTTCCCAGTCTGCTTCCTTTGACCACTGATGGGTACCCCATCAGTGCTGCCCCAGCACTAGGCCAGTGGTTCTCAAAGTGTGTTTAGGATTGGCGTTACTTCGGAGCTTTGTAGGAATCCAAGTTCTCAGGCCCCAGCCCAGAACCTACTGAATCAAAAAGTACAAATGTGGGACCCCTAGTCTGTGGTTTCACAAGCTCTAGAATGTAACACTCTGGATTATGGCCCTCAGTCCTATCCACCAGGACCAGTGTCATAAAGTGGCTGCACTATAAAGTTGGGGTTTTTTTTCCAGCAGAAGAACAAGTCTGGAATTTATCCTGATATCCTGGACTTTTCATTCAGTGGGAGCTTCAGATATCTCTTTTTTTTTTTCTTAGCTGAGCCATCCTGCCACCTGTTGGCAGCTCAGCTTGGGCTGGGCATTGAACCGCTGTTGCTCAGAGCTCAGCTTGCACTCTTGAGCGAGCTCTTAACCAACTGAGCCACTTGGCCGGCCTCAGATTATCTCTTTGATATGAAACTTACAGTCCCTTGTACTAAGATAGAGCATTTTGATGAAGTACATGGTCATAAATTGAAGTGTTTTCCAAACATGAAACAAGACTCTTCAAATCCTTTGTGTGCGCATGTGTGTGTTTTAATATAGCCATCAGAATTAGCTCACTGCTAGAAAGCCAAGAGCAAGATCCACATTTTCTGGAAGAATATGCTGGATTTAAATCTCAGTGGGTTGCTGATGAAGTCACCTTCCATCTCTAAAAGGAGATTTGACACTAACTAAAAAATGATATTTAGGGTTGCAGAACTGACCCAAAACCACCAATTTTCCTTTTTAAAATGTTTTGTCAAACAGTGGTCCCAGGGGATAATAATTCAATGATGAATATCTTGGTCCCTTCAAAAGGTCAACGTAATAAAAAATGTAATGGGTTACCTTTGGGAATGGTTTTCTTACTAAAAGAGGTGACAACTTGGTGAAGATGAGATGCTACAAGTAAAACTGTTCTTCTCTCATAGCTTTAATTACCATGCAATGAGTTTATTCAGAATGTTTGCAAAATTAGAAGCCACCTGGAGAAAATGATATTTGAAAGCTAGCTAATCTTTGAAAGCAAGCTGAAAAGAAACTTAAAATAAATATTTTAAAATACATAAAAAAATCGACAGCATCAAAATGGAAAGAAATGATTCCGTTCTCACACATGTGGCAACAGTTGAAAGTTTTCAATTTGTGTTTTAATGTTTGATTATGATTTCTAAAGATTTCTAAAACTCAACAAGGCACAAAGCAAAAGTTGCTGTGTTATTTTGTGGGTTACAGCTAAAGCTCAGAGGGTAGCCAGTGCCTCTCCACGGAGGTTACCGCCCCAAACAAGACCCCACCATCCACAGTCCCAGACATTGTCACTGCCAAGTCTCTGCTGATGGTACAGCAGTTAGCACACAGGGCTTCATAACATGTTTGACACTCATTTTCCAGCTCTAAGTGTATGACAACCACTGAGAAGTAAATATATTTAGACCTGAGGGCTGAGTTTTTTGGTACATGTTGGAGTAATAATACAGATTTCTGTGAAAAGGAATCAGATAAACAGTAAAGGTAACTGACAGGAAAGGCAGACGATATTCAACTTGTTTATGACCTGCTCAGCAAATCGCAACCAGCCGCTTTGGATTGCCTTTGGACAGGAGCATGACACTGGTTCTTATTTACATAATTAGCTTCTAGCCTGTCCAGATGTGTGTATCTCCAAGAAATGTTCAGATTCCACCAAGTAAAAGACTGAAATCACTGTCATCAGCAGCATCTTTGCCAATCAGTGTGAGATGTTTATGCTCTTTTCTAGTTCACTTGATCCCTTGGAAAGTGTGACCAAATGTCTTTTTACATTGTGCTTCTGTTTCCAAAATGCCTACATCTCCTGAAGAATCTCCAGCAGTGAAGCCATGCTGAAACCTCTACCCTCATTCAAAGGCTATCTCAGTATCTGATGCTGATGTTGCTGATAAGTTATCTTCATCATAAAATTTTATTTTTAAACCCCCTGTTTACATGAAGTTCTGTGCCTATATAATAAACAACCAAGTTAGCTATGCAGTTATATTTCTAAAATCTTAAAACTTGAGATAGCTCTCAAAAGATGGTCACTAAAGAAATAGTTACTATCAGTTGAACCATGTTTGGACATAAACAAAACAAGCATCTATAAGAAATATTAATATGAACAAGCAAAAGTTGTACATGATGTAGTATAAAGTGAAGTAGTATGTAATACAAGCTTCAAAGGTACAACCTTTTTAATACACATACACACATACACACACGCGCACGCGCGCACATTCTCTGTGGTCTTAGCACCACATGGAGACCTTCCTTATATGGCAGAAAGCTGCCCAAATGTTCCACATGCTTCCCTACCAGGCTGGTCCTCAGGGATACATTGCTCCCTTTTTAGTTCAAAGTTCAAGCAAAAGAGCTTCTTTCCAACCAGTGGGTAAAGGACTCTTCCTGTGGGCAGAGCTTCAAAATGGTACCAGAGCAGAGAGTGCTAATTTTTGAAAAGTAACCATGAGCCCTCAGGTTAGAGAAATAGACTGCCACTACCTCTCTGAGTGACAGCCAGTATTTTGCAGAGCATATTATTAGAAGAATGCAGAATCTTCTGTAGAAATCAATTCATAAAGACATAGTCTTCAAAACCTACATTTGGACAAATTATAAAACAAAACTAACATGTAATAATGAGGACACTGAAGCAAGCAGCAGACATTCCAGACAGATGAGGCTACTCGAGTCACAATCACCAAGGAGCATCCAACAGGCTCCAGACCGAACCAACACAGAGATGGCTCCCTTAGCTCCATGGTTAAAGGTTGTCTCTGACGTCAGTGAGAAGGGCTTTGGACTAATAGAGAACTCAGAGTGTACCTTTTTATTAAGCACATGCAATTAATATCTAAATTATATTGACTTATTTTTCAGAGTGTCTGTCCAATCATTCTCCTCAAATCCTTTTATCATCTTCATAAAGTCCTAAGTTTCAATGGAGTGAGGGACTATCAGTTTTACATTTAAATTGTTACTACCTTCGGAATTAAAAAAAACAACTGAAGTTAAAAGTCTTAAACCTAAGCAAAAGAAAGGAAAAAACCTATAGGGAATATTTAAAGAGATATCAAGGTTGAAGAGCCACTTGACTGCTACCATGAAGTTATGTACCTCAGAGAAAGTTTGGAAGTTTGTTTATTCATTCTACAAATATTAAATTTATACTCTGTGTCAGGCACTGTGCTAGTCAATGGGGATGCATTTGGAAAAATACAGATAAAAGAAAAATAGTGTCTTTTCAAGAAATGATGCTGGAACAACTGAACATCCATATGCAAAAGAGTGAATCCAGACACAGACCTTCCACCCTTAATAAGAAATAACTGAGTCAATCATACCTAAACATAAAATGCAAAATTATAAAACTTCTAGAAGATAACATTGGAGAAAACCTAGATGATCTTGGGCATGGCAATGTCTTTTTTTTTTTAATTAGTTTCAGGTGTACAACACAATGCAATAGTTACACTCTTTACCCCCCAAAGTGACAATCCCCCTCCCCCAGTTCGCCACCCCACTTCCCCCCCCCCATATCATACATATCCACTACAATTCCCCCAACTCCCTTCCACAGTATACTCCACATCCCTTGACTATCTACACATTCAGCTACAGTTGGCATACAATACTATACAACATCAGCTTCAGGTGTACAGTGCAGTGATCAAGCCTCCACTCCATCCATGAAGTGGTCTCCCCAGCAAGACATGTGACCATCCAACATGCCACAAAATTTTTACAACATTATTATATTCCCTGAACTGTGTTTCATATCCCTGTGGCAATATTGTAGCTGTCCATCCATGCTGTCTAATCCCCTCCCCTTCCCCCTCCCCCTCATCCCTACACCCCTCCCAACTAGCAACCCTCAGTTTTTCCTCTATATCTGAGTCTGTTTACTTTGATCGTTCATTCAGTTTTTCAGATTCCACATATAAGTGAGATCATATGGTACTTGTCTTTCTCCAACTGACTTATTTCACTTAACATAATAGTCTCTTCACAACATTATCAATTACATTCCCAGAACTGCCCCCATATCCCTGCGGCAACATTGTAATGACTTTTTAGATACACCACCAAAGCACAATCCATGAAAGAAGTAAGTAAGAAGTAAGCTGGGCATCATTAAATTAAAAACTTCTGCTCTGTAAAAGACAAATCAAATTGGGTGGTTTCTTACAAAACTAAACATATTCTTATCATATAATCCAGCAATTAAGCTATTTGATATTTACCTAAAGGAGTTAAAAACTTATGCCCACACAAAACTTACACATGGATATTTATAGCAGCTCTACTGATAATTGCTAAAATTTAAAAGCAACTCAGATGCCCTTCAGTAGGTAAATGGATAAACAAGCTGTAGTACATCCAGACAATGGAATATTATTTAACACTAAAAAGGAATGATCCTATCAATCCATGAAAAGCCATGCATACACATTTTACTAAGTGAAAGAATCCAATCTGAAAAGGCTACATATTGTATGATTCCAACTTTATGACACTGTGAAAAAGGCAAAACTATGGAGACAGTAAAAAGATCAGTGGTTGCCAGGGATCATTATAGCTCAAACAGAGGCTATACTTCCTCAATCCATTAAGGGTTGATTAGACAAAAGAGCAGATGAACCTAGAGAAATGTTGGGAGATGGTCCAGGTAAAAATTCCCTGTGACCTTCACAAGTGGCTCTTAATCACTTTTCTGATATAATATACATAACAGATGGCATTCATAATGGGCTATGACCAGGGACATAAGGTAAGATTAATTGTAGCAGGAAATCCACAGAAAAAATTGTTTAAATAAAAGGATCTCTCTATCTCCACCTTGATCTAGATCTCTATGTCTATTTCTAGAGTTCAAGGCTGGAATAAAGCTCCATGGTTTTATCACTAACCCAGAGTCCATCTATCTTTACACTCTACCATCCTGGAATGTGACTACTATTCTAAAGTTACCTCATGGTCCCAAATGGCTGCTGGAGATCCAACCATTGCATCCATATATAGGCAACAGGAAGAAGAAATCCAAAGTAAGACTGAAGGGTTCCTTCCCAGTTAAGTTAGGTCCCTTTAAGCAACCTTTCTGAAAGTCCCAGATACTATTTCCCCTTATATTTCATTAGCCAGAACTTAGTCATATGGCCACACTCAGCCAGAAAAGAGGCTAGGCATATTGCCGCCTCAAATAAAAGAGAAGCTATGCCAGAAGGAGAGAGGATATTGGGGGAAGCAGCTAGGTTTGTTTCTGCCAAGGTTATATATAATTCCCAGAGCACTAACACAAACCCCACCTCTTTCCCTCCCCCGCAGGTAAGTACATAAATCTGAGAGGAACATTATTATAGGGCCAGCCTTGCATCTACTATAGTCGACTGTTTAAATATAATAAACCATTTGCAAACTTTGGGGTTTTAATAGACTCTTATCTGGATGTATCTCAAAACCCACTGTAATTTACCAAGGTGTGATGATGTTAAGACTGAGAATGCGTATATAAAGTAGGTAGCTGTGCCTATGAAAAGAAAAAGTGGATTGAGACGATGTGAAGATAAAAGTGACAGGATGGATTCTGCAACCAAACATCTATGTTCTAGACATGAAAAGAAATGACGAGTAGAAAATTATTTAGAGGCTTCTTCTAGGAATGTCAGCAATATGGTTGTGGTGGTTGTAATGGAGAAGCTTTAGCTAAATACTCTTGGTTTTGGAGCCTCTCACACATATGGAATGGCCCCAACCATGGTAGTCGGTTACTTTACTAGCCTCCAATGGGCTACGCCTCCTGGAATTCATGCCTTGAATCTGGGCTGCCTGGTGACCACTTTAACCAGAAGTGAAGCTGTGCCAGTGGCCAGACTCATTTTAAGAAGGCCTGGAGGTTTCTATTTTTGCTCCTTGAATATCCTGAGCTGTCATGTAAGAAGTTTGGCTGCTCTGCTGGTGAAACCACGTGGAGACTCAGTGGAGAGGCTGCAGAGAGGAGAAGCCCTGAGACTACATGAAGAGAGAGAGTGAGTCCACGAATCCCAGCACCCAGAGAAGTCCAGACCCCAGCCTCCCTGCCTGCTGAATGCAGCCACCTCCGACGACTGGCGAGCCCATACTGAACAATTGTGAGCAAATCAGATGGTTGTTGTTTTAAACCACCATGTTTTGGCATGCTTTTAACCTAGCAATAAATAATCAAAACACCACCACCTCCCCAACATATCTACAGGCTTGAGCTGGGACCCTGGCCAATGTGGCTGCCACAGCTTGTGCTGCTACTGCTGTGGCCTCCACAACAGCCCCGACTGGCCTCTGCTACCCCAGCCAAAGGAGTCAGTGCCCTCTGGATTACTCTCTAACCCCATAGCCCCGAAATTCACCTTCTTCCAGCTCCCTCCTCCTGACTCGGTCAGGCCTTCTGGAAGCATTTCTAACAGGAGCACCCCTGTCCCTTTCTCCTCATCCAACCTCCAAATAGGCATTGGTTTTCTTGCACCCCTTCTCCATCTTTGGAGAAAGAAAGCCCGTCCAGTGTGTGCACACATGGGGGGAGTCCTAACTGCAAATGGATCAAGTCTTGTCCTGGAACTGTGGCCAGAAAAATGAGTTGCTGGCATCTTCTTCAGTTGGAATCTGGAACACATTTTCCCATAAAAGCAATTATTATAGATGATTTTAGGTTCTGTAGTGCTATTAGAACTATAGTTCAGCTACATTGCTGGTTAAGTCGACATTTAGGGGCTGCTCTGGGAACATAATTACCTTCTATAACATTGTCCTAATGAGAAAAAAGCTCCAAATAACTGACTTAAGAATGAACTTTTGGAAGCAACCCGATTATAATTTAGAAACTCTCATCCTATATTGAGCACCAATTATATAGTAGAGGCTCTGGGGGAAATAGGAGAACAAAAATAAGATCGTGGCCTCTTCCCAAGAGGTTATAAGTTTGTTTGGGGGACAAAAATACATAAGAACCAACTAACCAGTAAGCCAGTCTCTAAGCAAGTCTGAATTTGTGTGAGGCTGACCAGTACGTGCCTCAGAGTGGCAAAAGCAAGCTAATAACTTACCTTTTCCTGTGTTTATTTACATCAGCTTCCAGACGTCTGTTTTGAGAGGTCCCATAAACACACACTGTTCCCAATGGCCCACGTGCTGTTTCCTGTTCACAGGAAAAGAGTGGGCAGGTGTAGGAGGCATCTGCATTCACCTGGCTGTGTAGTAAGGAGAATAGGTGGGTTCCGGGGCTTAGGAATTAGCTACACAGGGCAACAGCCAGGTGGCTGGAGAGACATCCAAGAGGTCCTTACCACTGGCCTCTTGGAGGGCCCTAAAGAGGCTCCACCCTTGTGTTTCTCAGCATGTGGTGTGGGAACACCTGGATCAGAATGGGGGTGGGGGGTGGGGGGTGTCCTAGAAATGCCAATTCCTGGGTGGCACCCCAGATCTTGGGGTGAGGCTTGGGAATCTGCATTGTTGATGGACTCCCCAGCTGATTCTTACGCTGATGACATTTTGCAGTTGCTGTCCCAGAGATGGCAGAGTGCTGCTTAAGATGCTTGGGTACATTTTCCCCTGGAAAGCTATGGGGGAGCCCAGAGGCAGCTCTTAGCCCATTTCACGCTCCACTTTGGTAACTTTGCTGCCGCCAGCCAAGTTTCTAGGAGAAAACAAACATGTTCAAAGAGTCTGGCGTGGAGCAGGGGCTTTCACTCACTGTCCCAGCACTGCTTGGCTCTATTTCCATTCCGGAGAGAGCACCGCGCATACACTGCAAACATGTCTAAGGCATCTGGACTGAAACCCAGCATCTGTTGTAAGAAAAATGAGGTTTTCAAGCAGGGCCTCTTTGGAGTGGGAGGGTGCCAAATGGGATGGGGCCTCCCAGGTAGACTCCAGCACGTGGAAACGTATGAGCAATTATCCCCAGGACTAGAAAATGTGCTCCAAGCAAGATTCCAGGACTCATATGGGAACACGTTGCACTCCTTGCTTGGGTCTCTTGCCTCAGACGCTTACCGTCAGGTCCACCATCTCTCTCCAGGGTGGTGGGTTCCTTACCATTGATTGGCATGTGGTCGCACAAGTGCAACTACCATGGCATACTGGGCATTGTGCTGGTCTGCTCGCTTGGGGTGAAATGACTTTAGAAATAATTTTCAGAGTGAAGCGCACATGCCCATGAGGCAGGATGAATCTGAGGAAATAGTTGGTGCTCTGGGTTCTCTTGCATTCTGCAATAGTTTGAGTGCCTGGGCATTTCGGTTTTCATTCCCTCCAGCACTGCCACTCTTTACCCTGGACTAGGAAAAATTGCCCAGGCTGAAGGAAAGAAGATACCAATCCACTGTGGGGGTCTCTTCACCACTACTGGTCAGTGTGGGGGGTCTGTTCACCATGACTGGCCAAGTCCCAGATGAGTCTGAGAAATCTCTGTGCAGGTGGGCCCTGGGCCCTGGTCCAGTGCAGGGATGAGCAAAGGGAATAATGAAGGGCCGTGAGAAGTCCCACTATCTCCTTAGCACCGTGCCCCCCCCCCCCCAGTTGTGGGAAAACAGCCAAATATTTCCAGAAGCAGGAATTGGCTAAGAAGTAAACTGTTTGGATGGATGTTTGATGTTTGGATGGGACAACACACATCTCAGAGAATGTCAGCCTGAAAAGATGACTCAGACTCTGTCCTCCCCTCCCCCAAAGCCTTAGGACTAGACTCACCGGGACTCTGAGCCTGGAAATGGCGTAGGAAACCCTGAATTGCCTGAGATTTGGGTCACTGGCATTGGGCCTCAAAATGGAAATGAAGCTCAGATAGGTTCAAAAAGGTAGAAGAGGGCCGGCCTAGTGGCGCATTGGTTAAGCGCTGGTTTTGGGATGCCAGCGGCCCCGGTTCGGATCCCACATGAGGGCCAGTGACACTGCCCTCTACAGCTAACAACAGCTCCACCTGGAGCTGGGCTGTGCGAGCCCCAGTGATGGTGTGGGCTGCAGCCCCTGCTGCAGTGGGCTGCCATAGGCTACAGTGAGTGGCCCGAAGCCAGCGTGAGCGGCTGGCAGCCAATCGTGAGCTGCCAATAGCTGTGGTGAGCGACATCCAGAGGCCAGCGACCGATCTGCCTCATCCGGGAAGAGCGCAATGACGATACCAACATGGGCCAGTGAAGCAACATCCTCCGCAACTAGACTGAAGAACAAAGAGACAGCAACTTGTCTGTTCCCCTTCCCCGATTCCCCAACGCTGTTCCCCTCCGTCAATTCCCCAATAAAATCTTTAAAAAAAAAAAAAAAAAAAGGTAGAAGAAGCTCACCTTTCTTACATGTCTACATTTCTGTATAGTATTATGAGCTCTAGAAAGTTTCTAAATGGCACGTAAGTCATGCTAAGAAGTATTTAGAGCCAAAGTGCTGAAGTCGGAAAACACTCCCATCAAAGGGCCCCCAGGGCTCCTTCAGTTCCCAGCTCTAACCTGCCCAGCTGGTCCTTCGCGGAGTCCAGAGAAGGCTTCCGTGCAGTGCCTTGCAGGTTCCTGACAATGTGACGTGTGGGGGCATGGCTGATTTGCTGAAGAACTTTGGATGATTTGAATAACTGTGCTGCACCTTCTTCCCATCAGAAAGAGACTCACAGAACTTTGCGAATGTGAATGTGGAATGGCTTCATTTACACAAAGGGTGTTTTGATCATTCCCTGAAAAATGGTGTAAAAGTCCTTTAAAAATAAAAAGGATTATAAATACGTTGTCAATGGACTTACTACAGGCTGATGTGGTAATCCTAGGATTCCAAAGCTATTCACCAAGCAAAGCCTAGGATTTCCTATTGAAATTCAAAGTTTTGATAGTGACATTCACATTGACTCTAAGATCTAAATATGTACATCGTCAAAACACATTCTGACCAGACACTAATACTCTTAAGACCCATCATATATTTATTAAAAATGTGGTTGGATTGTATTTTGATGAGATGATGTTTGTTTTGTATTACATTTGTTTTTTCCTTCTTGTCCTCTATTTTCTTATTTGTATGTTTCTCATTTTCACTGCCTACATGAATCCTCCTCCTTTAATTCTATTATTTTCTCTTTCTCATTTTTTCTTCTTCTCCTCCTGTTACTTTTCCTCTTCACATTTTCTTCTTTCTCACTCTTTTCCTTCCCTTCCCTTCCCTCTACATTTCTGATGTTTAAAATATATGTATATTTTCTCCTTCCCTTCCCTTTTGGTCCCTCCTTAATTCTATTGTCCTGTAATAGTAGCAGTTAGCATCTATTGAGTACTCAATATATTCCATGCTCTCTGCAAAGCACTTGCGTTGTGGTACTATGTTTTAGATGAGGAAAATGAGGCTCAGAGAAATTGAGTCACTTGTCTAAAGTCACACAGCTATGGGGAAGCCAGGGTTCAGGTGGAAGTGCCTGCTTCCAGAGCCCAGGCCCCCACTCTGTATCTTCTCGAATCATGTCCCATTCCTGCACCCCACCTTACTTCCTGACCTTCTTTACCTGGTTAACCCCTGCCAGTACCCCCACCTCCCTCTTCTCACCCACGCTTATGCTCCATAACACACATGCTTAAGACCTCCCCTCTGCCCAAGTCTATTGTATCGCTCCACTGTAGAGGGTGTGGCTGACAGGGACACATATCTCCCAGGTTTCTCATTCTCCTATCTCATGTCTGACTAGGGAACATGCTCAAATGCTTCTTTCAGGTCATTCTTTGGGCCAGAGTCCTTCCTTTCTTCCCATGCTGTGGCAATTCAGAGCCCATTTTGCTTCTAATGGTCATAATTTTCCCACTGTGATGTTCTGATATTTCTCTCGTCTTCTGTGTATGAGTGTGTGTGTCACGGGGAGAAGGCGTTATAATGCAGCAGTTTCATTTTTTTTCAGAAACACTTCTTTGAAAAAAAGAATCATTTGATGCTGGCTACATCTATGAAAACTGAATCCCTTCCATGGGCCCTTGGTGCTACCTGGCAGTTGTATGCTTTCCCCCTGGTCCTTTCATTCTCCCACTCTCCAAGACAATTATACTCCTTTACCATCCTCCCCCTCAGCAGATGAACTTGCTTCTCAAATGACCGAACAAAGGGAAGCAAGCAGAATAGAACTTCCTAGACGCTTACCGCCATGTCTACCTACCCATGGAAGCCTCCATTCTGCTCTGGCTGAGCTGACCCCTCCTCTGGGCACTTCATCCCATCTTCCCCACCTACTCAAAGACATGGCTCCTCCAAACTCCCTTTCTCTCCTGAATTCTCAATTTCCACCTCTGTACTGCATCACTTTCAACATTGTGAAAATATACTACAATACTACCGCTCCCTTCTTTAAAAATAACAACGAAAAAAGCTCTTTCTTAACTCTATGTCTCCTCTCAGATACTGCCCATTTTTTTCCTTATCTTTGAAGCAAAACTCCTCCAAAGACCTATTTTTATGGCCTCCAATCACTCTTCCTCCAACCTCCATCCTCCACCCTGCTTTAACTTCATAGAGTCATCTAGTCAGGCTCATGTCCACACACATTCCACCAAAACTTCACCTGCAGATGACACCAATGGCCTCACATTGTTTGACCCACTGGACAGTGTTCAGGAGCATGTAACACGATGGGTCGCTCTCTTTTGCATGTGACACTGGCTTGGTTTCCACACACTGCATACTTTGGTTTTGCTTCCCCTTTCTGGATGGTCTTTCTCAGATGCCTCCTATCTCCCTAATTTTTAAACTGGTGGTTCCCAGCATTTAGTAGGTAAAAGAATTGCCTGGATGGCTTGTTACAACATGTAGTGAAGGGCCCACCCCAGGAATTTCTAATTTAATAGGTGCAGGTGGGCCCAAGAAGCTGCGTATCTAACAAATTCCCAGGTGATGTTTATGTTGATCAGTGGGTCATATTTTGTGTAGCTGCCTAAATTTTTCTATCATTATTCACTGCAGTGCTGATAATATGCACTTTCAATTATTTCTACAGACTGAAAAGTACCAAATTTACATCTCCAGGCAGCACCTCTGCCCTGGTTTCCAGAGTCATATATCTAATTGCCTAATTTACCTCCTTGTTTGGATGGCTAATGGGCAACTCAGTGTTAATATATTCAACCCTGAGCTCCTGAGAGTGCCCCCAGAGAGCGTACCCCTTCCATGGTTTTTCCTCTCAGTCAAGGGCAACTTCAACCTTCTGATTGCTGAGGTCAAAAACCTGGGAGTTAGTCAGAGTTTCCCTTTTACTTTTACACTTCACTCCAATCCAAGTAATCCTGTTGACTGTAACATCAAAATATATCTGGAATTCAACCACTTCTCATCATCTCCACCTTGATCCAAGCCAGCATTATAATCTGTTCTACAATCTACAATCTACAATCTGTTCCTAATAAAGCAATTGGAGTGATCGGGTGGCCCCAAGCCCTTTTACTGCAGTACAACATCATCCAGCGGTGCTCCTGAGATGAGGGGAGATGCTTCCTGGGGCCACCACAGCTGGCTTAATCTTTCGCTGAACTCCATTTATATACAGTATTTTATTTTTGTTATTATTATTATTATTTTTAAAATAAGTAACCATTACCTGAATTATGTACTAGGTATATAGAAGTACAGGCTATTTTGCAAAAAGACCCTCAAAGCATAATGCTTAGGTCACAGTGGTTGGGCATAGAAATATGTCCTTTAGGCCAGTGTTTCAATGAAACTTCTTCACTATCATAGAGTTTGAACTTGGGCCTCATAATTAAGAGTGTATGCTCTGAAGACAGGCTGGAGCATTGGACCCTCTGCTCCGCCACGACCTCGGGCAAGTTATTCTCAACTAGTTTTCTCATCTGGTTGTGAGGTTGTGGGTTAATTCCTGTAAAGGCCTGAGACAGCACCTGGCACTTAACAGGCATTGCTCGATTATAATTCCGATGGTTAGCTATTGTTCAGCTCAGGATACCAGGATACCACAGAATGACTTATGCATCTTTTTACACTCACTGTTTTGCAGACCAGAAATTTTTTAGCCTCCTTTGGTCATAAGGAAGATTGTAGTGGAACTTAACCATGAAAAATGTCAGTTTAACAGAGAGTTGACAGGGACAATTATTTGTAAATGAATTATTGGGTGGGGAAATGACAGGCCTTCCTTCCCATTTGATGCCCTTTCCTATGGATTTTCTAAGGGAAATTCTTGATGTTTCACAGATTTTCTTCTCTGACCGTTCCCTTTATTATTTCTGCCTGGTTTCTGGATGTGGAAGACCATCCTTCCATCTGAGTGATTGCAGTCACTTTATACCTGGACCAAACATCAAAAAAGCCTATGCAGGGTAGGCCAAGTGGCGCATTAGTTAAGAGCTGGCTTGGGATGCTAGCAGCCCCGGTTTGGATCCCACATGAGGGTTAGTGACACTGCCCTCTACAGCTAAGATGGTGAACAACAGCTCCACCTGGAGCTGGGCTGCTGTGAGTCCCCGGGACGGCATAGCTGCAGCCCCTGCTGCAGTGTGCTGCCATATGCTACAGTGAGCAGCCAGCAGTCAACGTGAGCGGCCGGCAGCCAGTGTGAGCTGCCAAGAGCTGCTGTGAGTGGCCATCCAGAGGCCAGCAACCGATCTGCCTCACCCAGGAAGAGTGCAATGATGATACCAACATGGGCCAGTGAAGCAATCAATGTCCTCCACAGCTAGACTGAAGAACAAAAGGACGGCAACTTGTCTGTTCCCCTTTCTTGGTTCCCCAATGCTGTTCCCCTCCCCCAGTTCCCCAATAAAATCTTTAAAAAAGAAAAAGCCTATGCAAACATACTCAGCATATCCATGACAGTATGTGAGTCTATCTGTGTACACAAAAGGGATCAAAGTTTCAAAATAAGCACTGCTGTTTAGACAACCCACATCTTCTTACATGTGATTCAAAAGCATGTGAAATCACTTTCACAGGCTTCTGGAAAGCCTGGCTCCTTCAAAGCAGGCCCTCAAAGACTGGTGGCTTTGATGGTGCATGGCTGGCACCTCACCTGGGCTCACTTTGCTTTCAGGAAAAGTTTGATGGATGCCTACTGCCAAGATGGCTCTTACCCAGGCATATGTTTGTTTTGTAAGTTAGCCGTTCAAAGTCACTTCACCCAGCAATGTCGAGTGAAGCTGCAGATACAAACAAGTGGGCACAGTAATCCCATGATTACTGGACCGCCATCCTGTCACTGTTTTTTAAGAGTAAGCTGAGGTTGAACTGAATTTAACAGCTGACTTTAGAAAACTCATTTTTTTCTACCTACCGGTAAAATCTAGGTAGCTTCTCTGGCATTTCCAAATCATACTAAAACAATTACAAATACCTCACTGACTGGTTGTTGGGTCCGTCTGAGGCTATAGGCCATGTGCTGGGATTGGTGGGCAGCTCTCAGAGAAGCTGAGTCACATCCTCCGAGGACTGAGTGTTCTCTTCATCATTGCTTTCCCAGACACCAGTATGTCCATATCCATAAATATGCCTGAAATAATATGTAATGTGTATTCTATTCCATACAGATCATCACATTAATAATAACAATAATTGCTTATATTTATTGGCTTCTGACTGCCTCAGGCATTACACCAAGCGTTGGCATCATGGGTGTGCCACTCCAGTTATACAGGGTCCCATGCTTAGAAAAGCCCTATAATTGGGGTTTAATAACCTGCATTTCTTTGAAATTCTTAATAATTTGATCTTTGAATTCGCATTTTGTAAGTTCAATGGGACAAAGGAGCACACATGCACCAGAGTCTTAGAGGCTCAGCTGAAATGTCTTTCTGCCTCGTACTATCTCCCTGCCTTCCCATCAACGGGCTCTCCAGCCTCTCTGTCCCCACACAGAAATCACTGATGCCCTCCACCTCCTGGAACAAAGAGGAGAAGGGTCAAGTTCATGTGCCCCATGGTATCTTGGGGTAAGGCATGGCAGTATTGTTCCCACTGTGGGCAGGCATCCCCATGAGCTTCATCTTCTGGGAGAGTTTCTTGCCCCCTCTGACACAGGGACTGAGTCCCTTTGAAGAGGTTGCAATCTGTCTGCCATGGGGTAGATAGACAGCAGGTCCACAAAAAGGGGATATACTTGGTTTGATTTTGCTGCCTCCAGGTGACAGTTTTCAGGAAGGGCAACCTGACAATCAGTGGGTCATGTACAGGGGGGACCCTCAGGCATCTGTGCGAGCATATAGTCACCCAGCAAGGATCCTGTATTTAGAACCACAGGAGACAGGAAAAATGTTTATAGTTTAATACTTTTAGTGGCACTTTTTCCCTGCTTTTTGAACAAGGGGTCTTGTATTATCGTTTGGCACCGAGCTCTGCAAATTGTATTTCTTTTAATTTAATGTGACTTGTGGGTCACAAAGTCACCAGTAATGGAGGTGCTAGTCAAACCCACATAGACCCACTGCGAATCTGCCGTTAACAACTCTGCTACACTGCTTTTGAGTCACGGCCCATCGGGTTGTACAATAGTCCCCCCAGTTGTCTTAACCCTGATTCTTTGCACAGCTTGGAGTGTCTTCTGTTTTATACACAACATAAAATCTATTCATGTATCACTTGTAAATGGAGACTGATGGAAGTGAGCATTTGGCAAGGTGGGAAAAGAAATAAGACTGCACTTAAGTCACAGGAATAAATGGGAGAATAACCAAAAAGGCTTACCACGTTAGGCAGAAAGTAAGAGAGAAAGCTGCTTAGAAGTTGTGTGTCTTTCAAATTGCACCCAAGTGCATTGCCAACTGTCAAAGCACTGCCTGAGCAGATGGGCAGGTGCAAAATCGTGATGGTGAGGGACATAATGGCAGGACTATGCCAGCCATATTTTTCTCACAAAGTATCCTATTCATCTGTTAAATAGCTAAGTACTTTTATTAAGCATTTTTAGAGATTTTCTAATCTATTTAAAGCATTTAGATTTTACATTTCTGAGCAGATGGCAAAAACGGAGTGAATGTGTATGTCATGGGGAGGTGGGGTACAGTGATGGAGCAAGGGATGTTTTATGATTTGAGCAGCAGAATCAGAAGGTGCAGCAATGAATGGCCAAACTTACCTACCCACCTCTCGCTTCATTTATTCTTTATCTTGTGTTCCATTTTTCAACTTAGTGAAATCCATGTGAAGCATAAAAATTTAGCTCTAAGTGTGGATTCATGAAGATATTAAATCCTCTCTCTGGAGAAGAACTGCTGATGGAGGCAGGAAGCCTTTTACTCTGGGTGCGTGGCTTTCTGCATCATTCATTAGAAAAGTGTGGAGTAGAAGGAAAGATAGGAGCCAGGAAGAAGGATTTGCTTGGTCTGTGCTGTTTCATGGCAAGACAGTGAGGTTGCTTGGGGAGAGATTTTGTGAGACTGGACAAAGCGAAGTTAATAGGTACACCGCGTTTTCTCAGAAACAATTAATTCAGCATGCTTTGTTTTATAAGCATGTTTATGTTTATAAACATATAAACATTATAACATGTTTATGTTTCTATGGACTTCTATTTAATAAGCATTTGACAAAATTCAACATCTATTTATAACCAAATCTCTTGGCAAACGAAGAATAGAAGGAAACTTTCTCAGTTTGATAAAGGGATCTACAAAAAAGAAAAAAAAATTCTAGAATTAGCTTCACACTTAAGAATGACATATATTGGGCCGGCAGAATGGCGTGTTGGTTAAGAGCTGGCTTGGGACACCAGCGGCCCCGGTTCAGATCCCACATATGAGGGCCAGTGACACTGCCCTCTACAGCTAAGATGCTGAACGACAGCTCCATCTGGAGCTGGGCTGCTGTGAGTCCCCAGGTCGGCATAGCTGCAGCTCCTGCTGCAGTGGACTGCCATAAGCTACAGTGAGCTGCCGGCAAACAGAGTGAGCTGCCAATAGCTGCAGTGAGTGGCCGTCCCGAGACTGGCAACCGATCTGCCTCACCCGGGAAGAGCACAATGATAATACCAACATGGGCCAGTGAAGCAACGTCCTCTGCAACTAGACTGAAGAACAAAAGGACAGCAACTTGTCTGTTCCCCTTTCCTGATTCCCCAACGCTGTTCCCCTCCCCCAATTCCCCAATAAAATCTTTAAAAAAAAAATTGTTCTAGAGATCCTAGACAATGCTTTAGGAATAAAAGACGTATAGATCAGAAAGGAAGAAGTAGAGCTCTCTTTCTTTGCAGATGGCTTCACTGTTTATATTGAAAAGCCTAAGGTACCTACCAAACACCTATTAACACTAGTAAGTGAATTTAGCAGATTGTATGATATAAGATCAAAATGCAAGACTCAACTGTATTTTTATGTAATAACAAACAAGTGGAAAATAAAATCTAAATAATTTCCATTTATGATTGCATCAAAAATTAAACACCAGTAAAAATTTAACTAAAGACATGTACCTTTATATTGAAAACTATAAACCATTGCTGCAGAAAATAAAGAAGACCTAAATAAATGGAGAGATTTAGTGTTTTCATGGAATGGAAGACTTGATAATTTAAGATCCATTTTTCTCATATTATTCTCTAGATTCAATGCAATCCCAATTAAAAGACCACAAGGCGTTTTGTAAAAATGAAAATATTCTTTCTAAAATCTATATGAAAGAGCAAAAAACAGAGCATAGCCACAATAATCTTGAAGAAGGAAAACAAATTTGAAGAACCAGCATTGCCTGATTTCCAGACTTACTGTAAAGCTACCATAATCATATTCTGGTACTGGCATAAGGATAGTCCAACAGATTAATAAAATAGAATAAAGGATTTAGAATTAGGCTCTCAGGTGTATGATCAATTGATTTTTATAAAGTTGCTAACACAAGTCTATGGGGAAAGTTAAGATTTTTCAACAAACAGCACTAGGAAAACTGGATAAACATATGGAAAAAAAAATAAACATTTACCCCTCCCTCATACCATCTCCAAAATTAATTCAAGCTGAGTCTCAGACTAAATCATAAAGTTGAAACTATAAAACTTCTGTAAGAAAATATTGGCTAGTATCTTCATGATTTTAGAGGGTGATAAAAGATTTATTGCAGGGACTGAAAAAGTACTAAATATAAAAGGAAAATTGATAAATTAGACTTCATCACAAGTACCACTCCTGTTCACTGAACACACAGCATTTATAAAATGAAATGATGAGCCATGGACTGGGGGAAGGTATTTGCAATACATACATCTGACAACGGCCCTGTAGTCCGGATATATATGAAAAACTACAAACCAGTAACAAAACAACAAACAACCCAATAAAACATGAGTTGACTTCAACAGACAGGTCACTAAAGAAGAGAGTCAGGTAACTGATAGGCACATGGAAAGCTGTCAACATCATTAATCAGGGAAATGCAAATTATAAGTACAGTGCAATACTCACCAAATTTAGCTAGGATTTGGAACACTCAGGACTCTTCTACGTTGCTGGTGGAGGTGTAAAATGGTGCCACCACTTTGAAAAACTATGGCCTGGCAATTACACTCATAAGTATTTATCCAGGAGAAATGAAAACATACCAAGAAACCGTCTTGTATAAGAATGTTCATAACTGTTTTATTCATGAGAACCTGAAACTGGAAATACAAAACAAAACAAAAAAAAACCCAAGTGTTTATCAGCAGAAGAGTAAATAAACTGTGTATATTCATACAGTGGAATACTACTCAACAATAAAACAGGAACAAACTCCTGATACATCCAACAATACAGATAACTTTCAGAGACATTCTGCTGAGAGGAAGAAGCCAGATACAAAGAGGGAATGCTGTATTATCTCATGTATATGATGTTTTTTAACAGATTAATGTACTAGTATGTGATCAAAATTAGAACAGTGGTTGCCTCTGTGGGTGGGGAGGAAGGATTGACTGGGAAGAGGCATGAGGATACTGTTTTTAACTCTTTTCTTTTATTATTGTAGTAAAAGATATATAACATAAAATTTACCATTTTAACCATTTTTAAGTATGCAATCCTTTGGCATTAAGAACCTTCCCATTGTTCTGCAACCATCTCTCTCCAGAACTCTTTTTATCTTCCCAAACTGAAACTCTGGACCATTAAACACTAAATCCCCATTTCCTTCTTCCCTTAGCCCTTCTACTGTCTGTCTATGAATTTGACTATTCTAGGTATGAGGAAACTTTTTGGAGTAATGAAAATACTCTATATTTGGGTAGGGGTGTGTGTGTGTGTGTGTGTGTGTGTGTGTGTGTGTGTGTGTGTGTGTTACATGGGAATATGTAATTGTCAAAACAGATCAAGTTGTACATGTAAGATCCACACATTTCACCATATGTAACTTGTAAGTCATAAAAAGCCACCAGTAAGTCAAATGACTTGTCTTCAAGTTCCTCACAGTCTGGTGATCAAGGGACCAGATGAACCACCCACTAGACACCGGCTTTTCAGGTGAGGCCCCCCTCCTTAGCCCTTAATGAGGGAGGGCATGGTGGTTGGTTGGTGGAATGTGACTTGCGTGTCTGCCTGGCCACAAGAACAAGCCACCCTCCTGCTTTATCCTCCAGAGCATTGAGAAGACAGTGAAAGAGACAGTACGGACAGTTAAGTTTAAGTTTGGAGTGTCAAATCAGATCACTGAGAGCTTTGTATACCATGTTTAGGGACTAGCATTTTCCCTTATATGTGGCGGTAGGAGGGAACCCCTGGGAGAGGTTTTAAGAAGTCACAATTTTTCAGATAATCAAGGCAAGTTCTTTTTTGATCACTTTGATCTGCTCTTGGTCTGCAATACTCCCTTACCAACAATAGTTTCATCTACCACAATAGTCACTAGACTAATTACAGGTTTTCCATAAACAGAGTAGGCCCCTAACTCTGTGTCTTAGTCAGTTCCGGTTGCTCTAAGAAAGAACCATACTGGATGGCTTATAAACAAAAGAAATGTACTTCTCACAGTTTTGGAGGCTAAGAATCCAAAATCAGGATTCCAGCATGGTTGGGTTCTGGTGAGGACCCACTTTTGGGTTGCAGACTACTGTTCTCATTGCATCCTCAGGTGCTAAAAAGAAGGTGAAAAAGGTCCTTGAGGTCTCTTCTTATAAGGGAACTAATCCCATTTATGAGCGGTCTACCCTCATGACCTAATTATCTGTTAAAGTTCTCACCTCTGAATACCATCACACTGTGGGATAGGATTTCAACATATGAATTTGTGGGGGACGCAAACATTTAATCCATTGCCCCCTGTAAGCACAGCCATAAACCAAGGCATGTCTTAGTGACTGTTCAGAACAATAAATAGAGGACCCTTGCCCACATGCCAACCTAGGATCTAGTTTTTTTTTTTCAAAAAAATTATTTGGGTTTCTTTTCAAGTTATAGTTGACAGCCAATATTATTTTATATTAGTTTCAGGTGTACAGCATAGTGGTTAGACATTTGTATAATTTATTCAGGGATCCCTCCTGTTAGTCTAATACCCACCTGCATTATCCATAGTTGTTGCAACATTATTGACTATATTCTCTATGCTGTACTTTACACCCCTGTGACTATTTTGTAACTACCAATTTGTATTTCCTAAGATCTATTTTCCAGGCTTGCTTTTTTACAGTGCTAAGAAGAGGTTGAGGCTCTGAAATTCTGTCTCTGTTGTTCCAGCAACAGAGAAATTCTGACTCTGTTGCCCTCTGAAAGGGCAAATGGCTTTGACATTTTGGTTCATAAAACTTTTTTACACTATCCTAATAATGAGCTAACTTACTTGTCCTATTTTTAAACAGTAAATTCATTCTAGGTCCCAAAAAGGGCTTTGGTTTGGAAACAGGGTTGGCTTCCATCAGTGCTCAAGTTAAATGGAAGAGTCTCCACTAAGTACTCTCTTCACCTGGCTCTCAGTAGAAAGTTTCCAAATTAAAGACAAAGTAGTTGACTTTGAAACATCCCAGTCAGGCTACTCCATGAAAATCAATGAGCCGGAAATGGAGATCATGTAACAGATGACATTTATTATGTTAGCTGTGCACCTATATGATACAATAATATGTAAAAGGAGATTTTAGCATCGACCTTTTGCTTAGGAGCAAAATATCATATTCCAAAATGGGAGGAAAGTTATTTAAAATCCATTCGTTTAGGGCCAGCAGAGTGACGCATTGGTTAAAAGCTGGCTTGGGACGCCAGCGGCCCGGGTTCGGATCCCACATATGAGGTCCAGTGACACTGCCCTCTAAAAAAAAAAAAAAAAAATCCAATTGTTTATATACTGCCTGCAGTGTCATTATGAATGTTTTGTTAGCTTACACAGGCATTGTGTCTTTCTGACAAGTATGTTTTATTTGAGGTCATAGAGAAGGCCCCAAACTCTCCTAAGAAATATGAAATCTACAATTCACCCATAAATGTGAAAGCCAAAGGTATTCAAAGGCAACTTCAGCTGTAAAAATGAGACAGCTTATCAATACTAATCGATTATGTAAATGTAAACACAATTAACTAATTGTTTCTTTCCTGATAATAGACATTAGCTCAAGTTTTTTCTGGACCACATACGAATTTTTTAAATACATAAAATTTAATGCCCTGTGTCATTATGATATGACTTAGCGAAACTATTTTTTAACCTGTATCAGGAAAATTGTGTTTATTTTATCAACAAAATAATAATATGCTTTGAGCTTCTTTAAAGAGGAACTTGGTACAGGATTGGAAAAGATTGAAATTCTATTGACAAGGTAAGCATTACAAGCTTTTTAACACGTGCTGACATGGAAAAATAAAAATCTGTGCCAAAGACTATAAAGACACAGTCATTTGTAAAAAGAGTTAACTGCATTTTAAAAGCATTATTTGTTTAATACAATGAATAATTTGTACATGTGTCTTTGTTATCCTCACACTATACCTAAATAACCTGAAGATTTGGTTAGTCTGGCCAGAAGCCCAAATAATGCCGGATGCCCCTCCTTATGGAGATGACCAGGAAAATAATGAGACAGCAAACAGATGCCCCCAGGGGAGTGGAAAGCAGTGGACAGAGCACTAGCATTGGTTGAGTTCCATGCTAGGTGCTTCACGGGCATTATTTCATTTCACTTTCACTGAAAGCATTAGCATTGGGTAGTGCTATTCTTACTTTTAGGTGAGGTTGGGAGAGGTTGAGACTTGCAGACCCAAGCAATTAACAAGTGGCTTTATAGGATTTGAACCCAGGTCTCTCAGACTCCAAAGTCCGTGTTCTTTCTGCTGTTTTCGTGCTTCCTTCACATTTGTTCCATCGTTCAGTGTGTATTTGATGGATACTAGAGGCACAATCTATCAAATCTGTACAGCTCTGGAGGCTGCATCTGCAGTGAGGGAAAGTCCTCAGAAAACACGCTGGGCACGTGGAATTCTATCCTGAGTGGAATGTGTGGAACCATAACCTTAACCCACCACCTTTCTCCCATGGCCTCTTTGCTGGTTGTTTCTGGGGACCCTGGATCTGCATGTCAAATGCTCACGGGATCCCCGCACAAGCTGCTTTCTTGTGGTCCTTGTTTCTGTGAATGCTCCCATCACCAAGAGCCTGGCCTGGCTCCTTCTTTTTCCAGCCCCAGGCACAGGGAGTCCCCTTAGTTTCGTCCCTTCTCCTTCATAAACATGTCTCCCCTCCATCTAGGTGGACAAAATGAAAAGGACTCTGAGAGCTGAACTCCCTTTTTACCTAAGTGTTATTCATTATTCCTCGCTTGAAGCATTTCCTCTCTTTAATGAAAAGTCTTCATCACCTTTCAGCAATATTTCCCTCGTATCTGTACTTAAAGGCTGCAAAGGTGAGAGCTAGTGGGTGGCAAATGGGAAAATGCTCCAATTGAAACTTTCAGTTTGAGTCTTTGAGTTTACTGATGATTCCAGGGCTCAAAAATGAGAGCAACTCTTTTCCCATCTCACCCTGACCAGTGTGCTGCTGTAAAGCTAGGTGGGGCTCCCATTTACCTTGCTGACTTGCTTTGGGCTGCCAAGCTCCAGGTGAGTTAGCATCTGTCTCCTCATGCTCTAAGGCTAGCTCAAATCCAGTGGGGCCAGAAGCCCCTTTCCAGTGGAGGGTAGGTCCAGACGAAAAGATTAACTGCCCTGATTCAGAGCTGGTGTTTGTCCTTGACAGAGAAGTTGTATTTGCAGGGAAGTTGTAGACCCTTTCTCTTCCTATGCCCTCCTGGAAAAAAGTCTCATACTTTGTAAGTACCAAGTCATAAGGATTCAAAAATAGCCGGAGTGTCTTTGCATCCCTCCCAACTGAAGCAGTGCAGGCTTCTCAGCAACTTAGATGCTCAGGAAAGAGAACAGGATCCCATAATCCCCTTCCTCTTCCCTTGCCTTCTCAGAATGAAAACCTCACTTTCTCAGATGGTAGGACTGCACTACACACTTTCCGGGGGAGGGGGATCGATCATTTTTAATTACTTACAGGTAAAGGGTTTAGAGCAATAGGATGTCATGTCTAGTTTCTGAAGTGTTTTTAAGAGGCTTTTCTTTTTTGCCTTTGCGACTGTGTGTGACCTTTTACTTTGGACTCATTTTTTAGAAGTTCTGCTCTCCTCTGAGCCTTTGGATTGCACTTTAGCTTCTATCTGAAGTCAACAATGTCTCTTTGAAAACAATTCCAGTTTCTTGCATGGGTGTGGAATTGGCAAGAGGGCCTGAAAGCCAGAGTAGTTCCCTGAAAAATGAGGCACCTCCCGAGTTTCCTGGTTGGAGTCTTTCTACGGAAATTCTGGCTCCACTGTCTCTGCATGTGCTGGAGGACAATTTATGGCAGTCAGTGAGGCAGCCAGGAAAAGATTCAGGCTTTCTCTCTCCCATGCATAATCACTTGGATTAACTGAAGACCATTTTTTTTTTTTTCCTTTTGGCCAAACTTGAGCACATGAGAAAACCAAATAAATGGGGGTGGGGGGGGTGGGAGAATCAGCGACAAATTCAGCAAAGAAAAACAGCCTTCAGGTGGCAGGTTGGCAGGCGGCCCTGTTCCTGGCTACAAATCTAGAGGGAATGACCAGGTGGCAGATTCCAGCCTGTCCTGCAACATGGGGCAATCTAAAGAGTAAGGTTTTGATCTTGGAGGCTGACTTTTCTCTAAGCTGCAAGTGCAGGCATAGTTGGTGTGGGGCTGGAGGTATACCTTTTGGATCTTTAATGTGTGTACACTATGGAATTAATCCCACTTTGGAATTAATGCTCAATACCAAACCAACTCAGAATGCACCAGCAGAACCTGCCCCAAGATGCACCTTTTTTATCTTACATCTCACAGGTTCCTTTGACTATTAAGCAAAAGTTCATAAGACTCCTTATGTAATATATCATTGTCCTTTTCCAGTGGGCAAGAGAGGGAAATGGTTCCCTTAGAAAGTATATTCATATGAGTCAAATACAATGGCATTGATCTGGGGCCACTGTCTCACAGTTGAACATCTGGCACGCTGCTTAGAAACCACAAGTAAGAGTTTTCGGTTCCTAAAAATTCATATTATGTAGTACATGCCCTGAACTTGAAGAGATGAATCATGGACTAGATAGACCCTTATACCCTTGTTCAGAGCTTATTTACTCATGTAAACATAATTCTATTTAGTTTTAAGTTTTATTGGTTTGGAAGATGAGAAGAGGACAAGGAAAAGAGAGAAGACAAAAGAAGACTGGTAGCGGGGTGGCTGGTTGGCTCAGTTGGTTAGAACACCAAGGTTGCTGGTTCGATCCCCACATGGGCCAGCTGCACCCTCTACAACTAGACTGAAGATATTAAGAAGAAGAAGAGGACGAGGAAGAAGAGGAAGGAGAAGGAGAAGAAGAAGAATGGTAGGCATTATGTCAGAATATGCACTCATGAGGGCAAAGCTTTGGTCTGTTTTGATCATTGCCAAAGTTTCAGTACCTAGAATAGTTTTGGGCTTTAGAGTAGGTGCTACCTATTTGCAGAATTAATTAATGACAACAATAGAAATCATTGGCTTTTAGGGACAGTCTGCTAAGGAACAGCAGCAAGAAGAAAAAGGAAGAAGAGGAGGAGGAGGAGAAGGGTGAGGAGGAGGGAGGGAGTAGAAGGAGGGAACCTCACAAAGCACACTCACTGATCTAAGAACATGTAAGGTAATACTGAACAATGCTTTCAAAGTCCTCAAGAATATCATCATCATATAACTTTGATGATGATGATACAATGGCTGTTTATCATGATAACACTAAATCATTCAGACATCAAAATAAATAGAACTTAAAATTCACAGGAAAAAATGCAAAACATCTGAAAACTACAATTGTAATAGTTTTAAATTTTTAAAAATGTTCTAACATTTAAATTTCTACATTCACAAATGCAGAATAACTTTACCCAAATGACAGCAGATTAACAAAGTTAACAGAAAGTTATTACATTGCCAAAGGCACACAGAGTATCTGATACTCCGCTATCATCTACTTGCATATAGCTAAAAGGATCACATGCGCAGACATTCACACACCCTGGTATTTTATGATGCATATTTATAATATGTTGATACAGCTCAACATAATATGACTGACCTCTAAGAGAGGTGAACAGCACTGTACCCCACAGGGGACTGAAGATTTCTCTGAACTTTACATGTATAGAGAAACTTCCTGAATTTTTTTTGTAACCAATGTGGGAAATCATGTGGTTTCAAAGACCAGAGCTCTAGAAATGGGGGCGTCTACTCAAAGTTAAGCCGCAGGTTTGGCTGGTTTTATGATTGCTTTGGGCTTTGCTTGCTCTGAGAAATGCTGAGATCTTTGCTCTGAGAAATGCTGAGATATGCTGAAAGAAATTTTAAGAAAAAATTTTTAATGTTAAAAAAAAAAATCTATGAATGATTTTGAACTGCTGGAAAGAATAAGTGGAAATTGGAAACTAAGAGAAACCAGAACTTTCATAGAACATAGAAGGACAAACAGCACATGTGTGTATTGTCCTCAGTTTACCCACGGGTCTCTATGTTGACACACACTCTCTCTCTCTGTTGACCCTCTCTTGAAGAGTCAACCAACAGTTTGGTGTCTCATAGGGAGTGATGGGTAAAGTGAGGGGAAAGCAGTATTAAAAAATAAATTTCCTGGGCCGGCAGAGTGGTGCATTGGTTAAGAGCTGGCTTGGGATGCCAGCGGCCCCAGTTCGGATCCCACATATGAGGGCCAGTGACACTGCCCTCTACATCGAAGATAGTGAACAACAGCTCCACCTGGAGCTGGGCTGCATGAGTCCCAGCAATGGTGTGGGCTGCAACCCCTGTTGCAGTGGGCTTCCATAAGCTACAGTGAGTGGCTGGCAGCCAGCATGAGTTGCCAGCAGCCAGAGTGAGCTGCCAACAGCCGCTGTGAGCGGCCCGTCCAGAGGCTGGCGAGCGACCACCTCACCCAGGAAGAGTGCAATGATGATACCAACATGGGCCAGTGAAGCAATGTCCTTCACAATTAGACTGAAGAACAAAAGGACAGCAACTTGTCTGTTCCCCTTGCCTGGTTCTCCACCGCTGTTCCCCTCCCCAATTCCCCAGTAAAAGTCTTTAAAAATAAATAAATAAATAAAATTCCTAAACAGCTCCTCTCTTCTCAACTCTTTCTTTCATGGCATCATGTTGGTAGCTTCAAATCTGCCAGGGTACGAGTAGAAAATTGCAAATGCTACCAATCAGGGCTTAACTTATTGTTTTGTCAATTATTTAGACTTAAGAATGTGATGAAAAACGTTAATAATGCAAATTAAACTTAAAAGTGTGTGTGTCTATAGCTATTTACATTGTGAATGGCTCAAAACACAATATTGGAACACCAAGACCTGATTCAGCAGAAAGATCACTCATATCATTGATTAAAGTTCCAACATGACTTTTTTAATTTACTTTCATCACACTCAACATAATGAACATATTGGTCAACATTCATGTAGGATTTATTATTTATGTGTTACTAGCAAGCAATTGACAAATTGGTTATCACCATAGGTTGACAACAGATTTAATAAAAGTTCAGCAACACCAAAAAGGATTCTATGATAATAAATTGGCTTTAAAAAAGTTTAGGAAAAAAAAGATTGTCCATTTAATCTTCTTCTTATATTGTGTGCTACATATCTTTCACACCAGTAAAATTTAGTATTAACTTATTACATATACACAAATGTGCATTTTTTCTGGACAGCTGGTTGTTAACCATTGACCAGCACATCACTGGGGTTGGGACACCATAGTCTCTCACTGGTCCCTCTTGAAAGCAAAAGGAAAAGGGGCTGCTCTCAAAAGGAGCTTCATTTTGGCCCAGCATGGAGTAAGCGTCTTCGTAGAACAAGGACATTTAGAGTATTTACAATGTGTGTATGAAGACTGGGGTAGGTGAGAGACCCCAGCAGATGCTGGACTAATTGTAATAAAGGTTTGCCCCTCACCCCACACCTTATGTTTGCACATTTTCCCATTCCCTAGATTTTTTCCCTTTGTCCTTTTAATTCAAGGCACATGTGTAACTTGAGAACCTATAAATTACAAAAAGTCTTTCAAACAATGTTAGTATGTAAATATAAAATATAACATTAAATTCCCATCATTAATATTGAAAAGTAAGTCAATATTTGATAAAAATTGCCTCAGGGGAATGTGCCTTTCTGCCTGGTTTTATGCCTCGCAGACTTATTCAATTATTATTTAATTACCCGGTTAAATGTCATGGCTTACAAAGCAGGGATTATATTAATAATAACATGAGGTTTGTTTTAAACCAGCCCATACATTAGATAGAGCTGATTTTCTTTTACCATCTCACAGAGCACAGAATTGACATTATTCTTCTGCACCTGGTTTTGAATGAATTGATTCTATTTAAGCTTTTCCCCTCCCCTTTTAAAAAAACATCATCCTCCTCTATTTGTTATATTTTTCCAGTCTTTTAGCTATTCTCCACTCCACCTTTCTTCCTCCCCTCTTCCCTCCACCCCCACCCCGGGAGTCTTGATTCCATAGTAAATCAAATACTTTAACAAAGGACTTTGCCGGAAACACAGTAAAACAAAATAGATCGTGGGTCACAGAGAACAATCTAGTTTCAAAAGAAGGTAGTACTCCATGCAGAGCAGTTTCCGAGCCACCACCTTCTGACCGGTTTGCTGTTTAATTCGTGGCTATCAAGTTGCCATAGCAACTGTTCAATTGGAAGGGTTTGCTGGCATCTCGATGGACTTTATTTCTCTGACAGTGGAAGAGGAGGGTGAAAACAAAGTCTAATGAGAGGACTGCATTACATTAAATGGCTCTCTTTTCAGCTTTGCCACATTGGACCAACATTTGGGGTATTTTGAGCACGGCCTTTTGTCAATCCAAGAGGGGTAGAGGCGCTCTCTGGAGAGAAGTAGAGAAGCGGGGAGAAGGAGCAGACACGGGAGGGTTGGGGAGAAGGCTGGAGGAGGAACAGCTGAAACGTGGTGGGCCACGCAGGCCCTTTGTTCCCCACCATCTGTGTGCTGTGGTTTTGGGAGTGGAGCCAAAGGAACGTTACCTGTATTATGCCTTTCAGGGCTGGGGTGCGGCAGCCAGTCCTGCCTCAGACACAAGGGTCCCACACACAATGACAGGGCCATAATAGTCTGGCAAATAAACTATTTGAACATTTGGCTTTATGAATATTGAGCAAAATTCTTCCAATAAATTATGAAAATGACTAAATGGACATCTGAACTCCATGGCAAGCCTAGGGCCTGATTTGTAATGCTAAGTAGGATGATAGTTGTATAAATGAGGAATACTTTTCAAAATAACTGGTGAACTTCAAAAACTGATACACTAAAACAAGCACTAATTCTGATCGCTTTAAAGACTACCAGTGCTTAAGATGTCTAGCTCTGCAAGCGTAGTTGGTAAAATGGACACGATATTAACAATATACTACTGAAGGGAGAAAAACAAACAAACAAACAGGTTATAAAGAAATATACATGTGATTCCATTTTTAAGAGCATATATACATTAAAAAACATTGTTGAGCTATAATAAAATACTGATGGCTGTTATCTCTATGCAGTAGAATTACAGGTAATTTTATTATCCTTATTATGCTTACTTATATTTTCTAGCTTTTCAACAATGAATATGTTTTCCTGCTGTACTAAAACAAAGAAAATGTACTCATTGTTTTAATGTTTCTGTCCATTAATCACTTATGTAATTCTTATCCAAGTTATTTTAGAAGGAGAAAGAAAATTCTGGCCAGACGCTCCAGCCTCATGTGTCCTGATAAGCTTACATCCACTCTGGGAATTAATGGGACACAGATGTCCGGGTTCTCTTGAATGCAGGGAGATGTGGTAGCAGAGCTGTACACTGGTAAGCTGTGGTTCTGAGATCTGTAGTTCAAAGACTCCCCTGTTTTCTGGGAGAATCAAATTGCTAGAAGCAGTGACCCAGGAAGGCAGGGGCAGAGAGAAATGGAGGTGTTTCTACAAGTAGGGCAGACACTGTTTTATAAATGTAGTGTGATTATAAAATAAGAAGTCGGGTTTTATGGCTGGCTTGTAGAAAACAGCCTTCCATTTTACAGTCACACCTAATACAGTACGTACAGAAAGAGCCCACTGAAACCCTGCAGGACCTCAGCTTGGGGCAGGAAGATGACCTAAGGACTCTCTCCCATCCCCTCTTTCTGGGCATCCCCAGGAGTTGGGAATATTACAAAGGATGTTGATCCTCTTCTCTCATTTCCCTCCTCCGCCAGCATAGGCGGTCATTGGCAATCCATCAGTCAATCAGTTGGAGTTTGCTAGAACCCTCTGTCATTCCTGGCCACACTGAATATTCCTGTGTATCATTACAAAAAGCTATACATTTAACTTACCAGGCTTGCTCTCTAGTACGACAAATACAATACATAGACTCTGGAACACTTTTACAAATCAGATACTTTAACACACACACACACAAATGTAGTGCATTCATTGTATTTATTGTTCTCACAATAGAAAGTCATACAATAGGTTTATCCTAACTTCCTACATCCCCTGAACTGAGAAATATAATATGTATCAAGTATTTTTAAGTTGCTATATTTTGTTACATGTGCTTGTATTAACCTTGGCAGCACTTGCATAAACTTATTACATTAATAGAGTTACATGAATTTGATTTTAGAAAAAATAATCCATCCTTGGAAGGAGAGTGTCATCACCTCCATGTACACAATGTTCCTCTGCAAATAATGCCCTTTATTTTGGCAACGTGTCTTTCCTGCCATCTGCCTTGCGAAGCACTTGCCAGAGTTGCAATAATAATTGAGTTACAGAGAGAATTAGGTGTAATGGAGGGGAAGGAAATTGATTGCTTAATTTTTATTAACAGAAAGGGAGACAATTATGGGTCCCTGCTGCGACCCGAAACGAAACAAAGAGGAAAGATACAGAAAGGTGACTCCAGGTGGCAGGAATACTCCTGCACAAACATTAGCAATCCTATGGGGAGGCTGAGAAGAGGCCAACAACGCTGGCTGAGCAGGGAAGCCGGAAGGGAAGTGAAAGCACACTTACTAGGGTTTTACACACCAAGAGAGGGACACGGACACCTGAGAGATCACGCACTTATGCTGGAAGGGGTAGTTAACTCTTACTGCACTCTGCCTGCCAGGTTGGAGTTAGAACTGGGGTGTGTGCGGTTGTGTACAGAATGAGTGACTTCGGATTCTTGCCCTCCCCAGAGGCAGCTGTGCCTCTGAGGGAGCTGAAAGCCTATAAAACATTTGATGAATTCATGGGAGTCATTCAGACCTCACCAGGACCAGCCTGCATCCTCTGAGCGATTGGGTTGCAGTCTGCCTGAGCTGAGTTGTGTCCCCTTCTTATCCTAGTAGAGGGAGACCCACTGCATCTTTCTGAGAAATCATCTTTCTTCCTCTCTCAGAGGCAGCTGCTGGGCTGCTAACCTGCCTGTGACTCCCTGGATCTAACTCCAATCTGGGTATCAGTTTCATATGTTTGGTCTGCGGGCTGTGGGAAGGAAGTGGACCTCTTGGATGTGGGGTGAGAGGAGCAATCGGTTTGGGGAGAGAAGTTCAGATGATAATCGCATAGTATCACTGTAGGTAATGCATTAGACCACTTCATGCTATTCCACACTGTCAGTTGCACACAGGATGTGGAGGTGTTCAGTTTCTCCTGTGAGAGATGCTCCGGCTTGAGAGTGGTGAGGAGAATCGAGGCATTTCATCTGGCCCCTCAGGACACCAGCCCCCTCTGACCCCCTTCCTGGCTGACATCTTGATTCCGGGTAGCAAGTTCATGGGCTTTTTAAATGAGAACTCTAGTAAATGGATTCTCTCCACAGTTGTGAGTAGACATCTTAGCTGAAGGAAAAGCCACAAATCACAATTTTGTCTCCCTCGGAGAAAACAGGAAAGGAGGCATAGAGCCACATTCTACACTACTGGGAGTAATTTTCATATGTTTAACTTATAATCTGGGGAGAATCTAACTGATAACATGGAACCCATAATGCAACAAGGAAGGTAATATATCACCCATAACATGGAGTGAGAAGTTAAGCAAATTTGACACATCCAAATGATAAACGAAAATGTTGCATTTTAAGTCTATTTAAATGATATGTGAAGATATTCACAATCTAAAAGTAAGTTGTAAAAAGGATTTAAAATGCTTTTATACAGTATGAACCCGATTACAAATGTTCCTCGAATTATGATGGGGTTATATCCAAACAAGTCCATTGTAAATTGAAAATATTATAAGTCAAAAATGCATTTAGGGCCCACTGAGTGGTGCAGTGGTTAAGTGCTGGCTTGGGAAGCCAGCGACCCCGGTTCGGGTCCCACATATGAGGGCCAGTGACACTGCCCTAAAAACAAAACAAAACAAAAAAGAAACAAAACAAAAAAAAAACTGCATTTAATACACCTAACCTACTGAACATTACAGCTTAGCCTAGCCTACCCTAAAATGTGCTCAGAACGCTTACACTAGCCTACAAATGGGCAAAATCATCTTGATGCCCAGCACCACGAGAGAGTATCATGTCACATATCACTAGCCTGGCAAAAGATCAAAACTCAAAATTTGAAGTACAGTTTCTATTCAGTCTGTATCACTTTCACTAGGCTGTAAAGTTGAAAAATTGTAAGTCAAACCATCATTAAGCTGAGGACTGTATGTATAGACTAAGTGAGAGAGAGAGGTGAAAACCAAGATGACCGTGAGAAAGTTACCAAAATGTTAATGGAGGCTAACTGTGGATGATGGGATTATGGTGTTTTCTATTTTGCTCTTTATACATTTCTTGTGATCCAATTTTGCTAAAATGATCATGTGTTGCTTAGGGGTCAGAAAACAAATTTTTAATGCCATTAGGTCAGAGAAATTTTATATGACCACTCTTGTGAAGAGGTGTGGGGGCCAGGAAAGAAAGGAAAAATTAATTTATGAAATTCCAATAATTCGAAATATATCTTTCTGTTTCAGAGGGTGGTGTGCATAATCAGTGCTATCAGGCATCCCAGAGCCACCATTTATGCTGTTCTTCCCTATGCTCTGTTTGCTGTTATCAGATTCTCTGGCTCCGTTAGTTTCATCCTGCTTTTCTAAACACAGTTGGGCATGTAACTGGATAGTTTCCAAAGACTAATGACCTTTAGAACATCCTTTGTTTATGTCGTTTTTATTTGCAAGCTATGCCATAACTTAAAATATGTAGTTTAAAACACTGCCCATTCAGGGTTGCCTAGAGCCCAGCCTTCCCTGAAATGTTTACTGCCGAGAACAACACTGAATTTGTGGTCACAGAGTTTTACCTCAAAATGTAATCTACAGACCCCAAGATCCCCATCTTCCAACTGTGTCATGAAATTTGAGTGATCTGGGCCATTAATTATAATGTTTCTAATTGTCTCAAAGACTTTTGGTTGTAACACGGTCTTCCCTGGGGGGCAGAGACCAGCAGGGTTCTTGGCCACCAGAAGACCTTGGCTCCCGTGATATTTCTGGTAGCATCTCAGGACATGAGCTGACCCATATTCTTTCTCAACTAAGTCTGTTCATGCAGTCACAGTCTGAAATGAATTTGGCACTCTAGGCTTCCCAGTACTACAGACTTGACCTGCTAACTCCAAGCACTCAGGAAGCTGATTTAACGAAAGAGGTGGCTATTCTGGATTCTTAATTGCTCAGCACCTAGGGTGAGGCTTTACCACATATTGGGTTGTTGAAAAAAGTCATGACGTGTGTTTGCAACAGATGGCACTAGTTCATTTTTGGAAGTACTAGAGTCATTAGCATCTATGTTATTGCTATGTCATTTGACAGCTGACAGTTCTGGCTTCGTTCTAAAAAAAAAAAAAGTTGAGCAATTTGGTTGAGTTTTGGAGATTTAACTACAAGTTGGAGATGAAAGACCAAACTGTGCATTTTTGCCATATTTTACTGTTTTACTTCCATAAAGAAAAGAACGTGCATCAAGCTTGTGAAAAGTTGCATAAAGTTTATGGTGACAATGCTCTACAAGAATGTCAGTGCCAACGATGGTTCACAAAATTCCGTGCTGGTGATTTTGATCTCAACAACACTCCTTAGTCAGGGAGGCCCATCGAGGTTGATGACGACAAAATAAAGGCATTGACAGAGTCAAACCCATGTTACACAACATGAGAGATTGCAGAAACATTGAACATCCATCAATCAAGCATTCACGACCACCTGAAGAAATTGGGATACGTAAGCAAACTTGATATTTGGGTTCTGCATGAACTCAAAGAAATTCATTTGACGGTGTGTATAAACATTTGCAATATGCTCATTAAACGTGAGGAAAACGATCCTTTTTAGAAGCAACTGATAACTGGTGATGAGAAGTGGATTGTTCACAAAAATGTGGAGTGCAAACAGTCTTAGTCCCAATGTGATGATTCACCTCAAACGACATAGAAAGCAGACATTCATCAGAGGAAGGTTATGTTTTCAGTGTTGTGGGGTTTTAAAGGTGTCGTGTTTTTCGAGCTCCTACCAAGGAACCACACAATCAATTCGAATGTGTACTGTCGGCCATTGGACAGTTTGAATGAATCCATCATCCAGAAACTTCCAGAGCTTGTTAATTGTAAAGAAGTTGTGTTCCATCGTGACAACACAAGACCACACACAAGGTTGATCACCAGTCAAAAATGATTAGAGCTTGGATGGGATGTGTTGCCACACCCACCATACTGGCCTGACCTTGCGCCATCAGACTTCCACTTGTTTCGCTCTCTTCAAAACTCCTTGCGTGGTATAACGTTCAATTCAGATGAGGCTATAAATCGGTATCTTGTTCAGTTTTTCACAAATAAAGACAGGTTCTTCTATGAACACGGAATTATGAAGCTCACTGAAAGATGGCAAAAGGTTATTGAACAAAACAGGCAATATATCATTGATTGATCTTTGTTCTTTATATAAATAAATGACCTTTGAAAAATATAGATAAAATACGTCATGACTTTTCCAACAACCCAATACTTTTGAAAAATTGAGGCATATAACAACTTACAACACCTCCCAAATGGAACTCCCAGTGTGCGTCAACTGAGGAATGGATACATTGCTATATTCACACAGTGGAAATACTTGGTTAGCCATGAGAACAAACAACCTACAACTTCATGCAGTACTATGTGTGACATCTCACAAACATGATGCTGAACAGGAGAAATCAGACATGAAGGAGCACCTTTGTACTAGTGTACTTATATATACCGATAGTGCACTTTAAAAGTATGAAAAAAGCTGATCTATGGTGACAGGAGTCAGGATAGTGGTCATCTTTGTGGTGGGGAGCAAATAGGGGGTTCTGGGGTGTTACTAATGCTCTGTGTCTCAGGCTGCGTGCTGATTAGGACAAGAGTATTCAGCTTGTTAACAACAACAAAAAGTCATCATCCTTCATATGTAGGATATGTGCACTTTTGCATACATATTATACTTTGGTTTAACATTACTTGAAAGAGATATGATCTATGAAAAAAATTAGGACTGAGAACGCAGAGGCTTGACCAGAGTCTGTGTAACAAATGCCAGTTAATTCTTCCATAGAGCACTGGGCCCCAACTCTGCAGGGCTTTTCTGTAGCTTGTTGTTGGGGGGCATTTGGGGTAATGGGGGAGCCCTTGCTATAGAAGAGCAGCAGCTTTGTTTGCAGGCCCCTTTTCCTCTCCAGCACTGGGTAAGGTTTAGCACCCCTCACGTCACCTTGAATAGGAGCTTGCTGATACTTCTGAGTTTAGTGTCCAAGTGCATGAACACACAAGGGCAGGGCACACCCACATGCCCTGCGTGAGGACAGTGACTCTCCACAAAACACGACTCTCTGTGGTCTTGTGGGGGCTGCAGGGGTTGTCTGCTGGGCAAGCGTCAGTCCCTGCCCTCGGTACCTTCCCTCCTGGCTTTTGAGCTCGACTCACCCTAATTTAAATTCCAGTTTTGCCACTTACGAGCTTTGTGGTCTTGAGAAAGGCATTCCCCCAGCTCTCCAGTTTTCTGATCTGTAAGATGATGATAATAATAGGTGTGTTTGACACATACGATGCCCAGCCCACAAGATGCTGAAACAGTAGTATTTTTACTATTATTACTGTTCCTATCCCCTTCCCATCAGAAACTGATATTCCCAGTCCAGATAGCCAAGTATTTGGCCTCACAGGAGAGCTGGTTATTGGGAAGCTGGGGAAATTCCTTTGCAGGGGGCCATGAGGAATAAAGACTCAGCCTCCAAATATCTCTGCAGAATTACACAGGGACCCCTCCCTCAGAAACTCTGAGCAAAGGAAAACCAGCCTTGGGAACAATGGACCCAGACTTGCCAATCACTCCTTGGAGCGTCTCCCTGATGGGTGTATTCATGAGAAACAGTGGCATATTACCACAAACTGCCCTGAGAGACAACCACAGGCATTGTCAGGGTGTTGAAGGGTTAGAACTGAGCCCCCAACATTTTCAGGGAACAGTTGGGTGATTATACTACAGTTAGATGTTCCTAAGCCAGCTGTCCATTTGCCTGAGAGGAGAACGGAGACAGTCCTTTGCTGAAAAGAGCCTTTGGAGCTGAATGCTAGGCCAGGCAGCCCTGCCATGAGCTCACTGTCTGGAAACCCTCAGACACAGGGCTCTCAGGGCAGCAGCTGCCAGGAATCTCTGCAGGAAGCAGCACTACCCACAGTATCTAGATAAAGCCAAGAGGGTCAGGGTGGGCCCAGAATGGGATGCTCAGCCTCAGGGCAGTTGAGACCCTCCCCCCACCACCACCCCGCCATCCCCCCACCCCGATTATTTGTCTTGTGCTTTCTTTGGGACTAAAGACGCCAGCGCCATGCTCTCCTGTTGCTTGTTGATGGGTCAAAACTTGCACAATATTATTCAATTACAAAGGAGAAAATTCTAAAATTAAAATCTCTTCTAATTTAATAAGATTTTAGGGTCATTTGACGGGGCCATCTCCTCTCCCCAAAAGCTCGAACCATGGAGTGTTTGCATTGAAGGTAACCCGGAGATTTTTTCAGTCTGTTCCTGCATTGTATAGCAGTGGGAATGAGGGCTGGAAAGTTTTGTGATTCTTTGTATCCAGTCAAGGTGAGGGCATGGCAGGGACGAAAAGCCAAAGCTGATTACCGGTCCAGTTTAAACTCTATTAACCCCCACTGTTTCTTTCTCACTTAGCAAATAAAACACCTACAATTAAAACATCGATTTGAGGGAGCAAAAGTCTTCAGTGCAAATGAAACCGCCAAGTGTGGTGGATCATAGGAGATCCAGAGTGGGCTCAGCCACCCGTTCTCAGTCCCAGTCGGGGCATGGTTATTTCACCTCTTGGTGCTTCTACTGGAAAGCAAATATGCCCTTGAACCATTGAGGAATAACTGGAGGATTAATAAGCTAATGTGGAGGGCGATGAACGCTGCTGCGCGGTGTGTGGCTTTGTAAGCGAGCTAAATCAACATCAGCAGGCGCTGCAACCGCGGAACATGAACCCTGATGAGATAATTTCCTTCTTCACGCAGAAGGCCCTCCAACCTAATGAAAAGCTATATATCCCTCTTGGAGACAGCGCAGTCCACAAAAATGCTAGAGCACTTAGAAAATTTGTAGTGACTCTGTACACATTTACTAAGAACATTCCTCTCCATCCCCACTGCACCCTCCCCTCCTCCCCCATTCAGAAGAGCATGTCCTATTTATTAAGCACTATTATGTGTCAGGCGCTGCCCTGAGGGATTTACATGCATTATCTCATCTAATCCTCCCAACAGTCCTGTTAGGGAGGTAGTATTTTTATGGCCTTTGTACAAGTAATACAATGGAGGGTCAGGAAGCATAAGTAACTTCCCAAGGTCACTGAGCAGCTAAATGGTGGCATTTGAATGTGAGACCATGTTAAGCCTGAGCTCATAGCCCTGACTCTCCACTGCCTGCTATTCTGTTCCCTTCCGGGCCTCACAGCGTGATAGAACAGAAGCCCCATAGCATCACACTCCTCTTCAGGGTGATGACCGCCAGGCAGAATGACTGAGGTCCCAAATCCAATGGCGGGGGTTTGCAAATGGCCTTTTTGGCCTTTTATATTTAAAAAAAAAAAAAGCTGAATGGGAGGTCAAGAAAGATCAACTAAATAAAATAATGATGAAACACAAGGACATGGGAAGACAGTGCAAAGAGACAGATAGTTCAGGAGCTTTGAAATTTATATCCTGTTTAAAGTCAATGTACTTCAAGCATATCACATTAAAGTTATAGGACATAAAATTCAATCACTCTTGTGGACAAGTGGATGAAATGAATACAAACACAGCATATTCCCTGAACAAACATTCCCCACCTGGTGTGGTTCCAGTGGAAAGAATAAAAATAATCCAATTTAGTTATGCAGGGTTCACCTTCCACTGCCTGTAACTAGTACTGCTACAATGGGGAAAACAGGAGGAAAAAACGGGATAAACCGTCAATATAGAATTATATCTAGTCCCTGATAAGGACCAATTCTTTCATTTTCAATTTCCAAATCCCATCTCTTATTACAGATATTTATCCTCCCTATTAATGTCCCTCACAATTAACCTTGTAATTCTTTTTCCACTTTTATTCCATAGCCTAGTGCATGAGATAGGTGCTCAAAATATATTTGTTGATTGATCTGACCTTTGTTTGTTTATTTGCTTTTTATTAATTCACAAGAGGACTCTGTTTGTCCAGGAATAATGGCTGAGGCTTGAAGCTGAAAACAAGAGGTTCGAAGGAGCCACACATTCTAGTGAGAGCTTCTCAAAGAGGTAGGCACCTCGCTGCTGGTTTTCCTAGTAACTGACAAGGAGTCCTACTGTCACCAGTCAAGTATCCCTTATAGCCCTTATAAAGAGACTGGGAAGAAAAAGAGCTGCTGGAAACCTAGATTTGGAGAGAGGGAGGGCATTGGGTGTTTGACAGGGGCATTATTCCCCTTCCTTAATCAAGTAGGGAGTGGGGAAGCCCCAAGGGCTTTGGTTGTAAAGACTTCTGAGCACCTACAAGAAGGGGTGACTGGCATTTCATATCCCAGAATGGACATCAGCTTAGCCAATAGGCTGACTACCCTGCCCCTGTGCCACCATGAGAGGGATGGCAACGTGGGAGGAGGGGGCATTGCTGGAGCTCTCTGCACTCCCACACGTTAAGTTCCTGAGGGTCTCGTCGCAAAACAAAAGGGACCTGGGCTTGAACTGCATGGCCAATTTCTCACCTAAGAGAACTGTTTGTTGTCCACGGTATTGAAGTAACAAAAGGCTGATGGGCAGGCTCCTGATGTTGAGAGCTGAAGGAGATGGAAGTGATCACACTGGAGCTGGATTCTTCCTGTCCTAGAAAGACCTTCACAGGCTTCTACTGAACTTAATATGCAAGCCTACGACAGAGCCTGTCTCTCCTGGCCATGCAGAAGATTATTGACAAATGAGTTGTTTGGTTTCCACTTCAACTGGGGTGCACTGCAATTCATTTCTGACACTAACCACTCTGGTTTAGCGTCTGACTCCACAAATTTAATGGCCTGGTCCCCAACAAGATTACCCTTACTTCAGATACCAGCTGTATGTGAGGTCCCCAAGCCACCTTTAATTTTCACTGATTGGCTGCAAATTAGGTGGTTCCAAAACCCCACTCAGGTTCCATAATCCACTAGAATAACTCAGAACTCAAGAAAGCACTATACTTGTGACTATAATTTTATTACAAAGGATACATACAGAGTGAGGTTTAGAAGGGAACACAGAGCTTTCATGCCCTCTTTGCAAGGAATCAGGACACACCACCTTACCAGCATATCGATCTGCTCACAAAACAGAAAGCTCCACTGAGCATTGATGCCCAGAGTCTTTATTGGGGTTTCATTGCATAGTTGTTGAATTAAATGGTTGATTTAAATTGCCATTCGATTTCACTCAATCTCCAGCTCCTCTCCCCTCCCAGGAAGTCAGGCTAGACAAAAGTTCCAGTTCTCTAACCATGTCATTGGTCTTTCTGGTGACTAGCCTTCATCTTGAAAGCTATCTAGGAACCCAGCAGTCATCTCATTAGCATAACAAAGATATTCCTATTACTCAGGAAATTCCAAGAGTTTTTGAAGCTCTGTGCCAGGAACTAGGGACAAAGATCAGATATATTCCCCATTATACCTTACCAGTGATAGCTGGAGAAGCAGTTGCAACCAACAGGAGATGATTGTGAGCTCACATTGATAATTAGCAAGACAATTTTAAAGCTCTATCCCTTTCCCTTGCCTCCAAACCAGAACCAGAACCTAGATAAGGGAGGAGAGGGTGGTCTGTAAAGAGAAGACCACATGTCTTTCTTACTCCAAACTTCTTCATCCACATAACTCATCAGAACTGGAGGGAAGAGCTCCAATTCAGGTAGAGACTGAAATTTTGAAATGAAGCAAACTAAATTTTAATAACTGAAAAGGACCTAAAAGTTATGGGATTTTCCCATAAGATGCTATTAAGTGATGAGAAAGTAGGGTTTGGCAGCATGGTTGAAAGCAGAGGCTAGAAAAATAAAATTGCTCCATGTTTAAACCACACCGAGCTTAACACTCATTTACAGTCATTTATAGCTACTAGGATGGCTAATATGAAAAAGATGGAAAATGTCAAGTGTTGGCAAGGATGTGTGTGTCCATCAGAAAGCTCGTATACTTCTGAGGAGGGTAAATTACTGCAACCACTTTGGAAATATATTTGGCAGCATCGCTTAAAGCTAAATATAAGCATACCATATGACCCAACCATTCTGCCCAAGAAATTCATTCAGATGCTTATTGGAAGACATGTACTACAACGTTCACGACAACACTACCTGTAATAATCTGAAACGGGAGATTACCGAAATGGCCACTGACAGTAGAAATGATAAAAAATAAGTTGTGGAACGTTCATAAATAGAATACTATACAGCAACAAGAACAGTCTAAAACTACACACAACAACGTGGATGAATCACACAAACAATATTGGCATAAAGATCAGACTTGAAGATAGAGATAATGTCTCCTTTGGGAGCATGGGACAGGTTTGTTTGCAGCCCACTATAATGATCCAGGTTCCTAAGCTCGAGATTCCCATCCTGCAGTACAACCCACTATGTGTGCAGGTAACCTGGGCCTCCTCATGTCACCCTTGTGGGACTTGGGGCTCAAGGAACTAATACAAGAAAATCAGGATCCTCTAGCTATAGCTATTGTTGTAAGTAATATCTTTTGTCTCTGATCCCAGGGTCTCCATGTGCTCTGCCAGCATCCACAAAACTGGCAGGCTAACTTGATAGGTTATAAATAGGGTAAAATCTCAGACTCTTCACAGTTCTTTCATCATCATCATGCTTTCATGAGCATACTTCAGAAAAATAATGCTTTTGAGGGTGCATCTATTGATTCAACCTATACAAGGTACCGAGGGGTCCCTACAGAGTTGCAGATAGCCCACTTATCATTCTTCTCTACTCTGGACTATGTATACCCATGTATTCTCAATTCTCTCTGTGCATCCATACCTTAAATGCTTTATAGTATCACTTGCTTTCATCAGATCACCCACATGTAGGCCTGCAGAGCCCAGCCAGAATTCACTCGCCTGTCCCTTTCACACAGCATCTGCCAGGGCAGGCAGCACCATTCACATGTGTTCAGATTATTATTCACCGTACTCACGTCTTTCCTCAGAGCGCCACAGACTATGGCTCTGCTGTGATTTTAATTATTCTTTTTTTCATTAACTTTTCAAAATTTGTCTCTTTGTCACCTCAATTTACTGGTTTTAGCCTCCTACTCTAATTTTTCAAACTTAAGCTATCTTTCAGCTTTCTTTACACTGTACAAGTCTCTCTCTTTCCAGCTATCTGCAGAAAAAAAAAGGCTCACTGGATTCATCACCCAGTTCGATTTCTTATTGTTTGGAATGATATTCACTGGGCTTTTGTAAGCTGCCATTTAATTCTCCCTTCCAGTTGGCACCATGTCACTGATGTCTTCCCAGGCAATTTTAACATTCAGTCCTATTTTCTTGTTTCCTTATTTCGTGTCATAAGAACAAAGAGCCATCATCACAATTCACCTGGAAGCTCCTGTGAAAATGTTACCAATGGCAAGTGGTTGATGTCCCCAAATCCCTAACCCCTATTTTGTTGGTGACTCTTTTTTGCTACACATTTCCTAACAGCAAAGTTTTAGATTATTTTTAAGGTATCTTGCTGGTTACTGAGGTCCTTTCCCATACAATTTTTTTTCAGTTCCCACTATAATTCTACTCTTGAATTTCCCACTGTGGGAAAAAGGTAACAATATCAGGATGGTGACTTACTTTCACCTCAAGAAAATGAGCAATTAATCTAATTATACTTCATATGATATGAACTGACCTAAAACTTCCAAACTAGTTTTGGGTTGAACATTTTTTTAGGCTGAGTCAGATCAACATAATTATTTCCTTTAACAGACTTTTTCAATACAGGATAAAAATTTAACATAATTTCTGTGTTTTAGACATGATTTACACCCTATATGTTATAAAGAAAATGTATTTATAAAATTATAAATTATATTAGACTTCTAGGAAAGACATGACCCTTCCCCTGGCCTACCATCTCAGTAGCATCTCCATTAGAATTATTACGCAATCCCATCCAGTTGAAATTCTCCCTTCAGGAAGCTAGCTTAATTAGCTGGTAGGCTTACGAGACCTGGCTGCAGTCTGCGGTGCATGGTGGGGTTCAGGCAAGCTGAGTCTGAGCTGAGCTCTGAAGTCCTCCAGTCAGTATGCTGGACTAATTTATTCTCAAGGGTAAAAATTAAGTTTAGTTCTTGGTAGCTGGCCAGACAATTGCACAGGGTTAAAGCTAGGGGTGCAGACTGCAGAGCTGCGATGTATATGCTGCATGTGTTCTTCTTCCTCTTTGTGCTATGTGGTATGGGGATTGCTTTGGGGGCCTCTCACCTACACATGTGTCTCAACTGCATGTGGCTTTTTAGCAAAAGGTCCATTCATGAAAATAAGTATAGGTGACTATTGAGTTTGGGGTCTAAATGAATCAATACTTATTTCTCCACCCAATTAGTGTCAATATACTGTGTATCTTGTTTCTCTGTAAGGGCCATCTTTAACCCAAATTGCTAGTAGTTAGCTTTCACTATATCCTCAGAATTAATCAGATCCCATGACAACATATTGAATCTCAAAGTAACCAAGCATCCCTCCTGAGAGAGCATGAAAGAATTTTTTTTTTTCTCTCATGCTTCTCCTAACCCTTCTTGTGTCCAAGTTTCTGGTATCCTACAGTACGCTTTTTCTTTTAATGTGCACTTGAGTTATAATAGGAGGGCCTTCCAAGATGTCTTTTTTGGAAAGTCCTATGAATGCCCAAAGAGCCTCATTAAAGTCAGGTGTTACAGATCTGAATTATGAAGAAGCAGAGTCCCAGGCTCCAGCATGATGCTATGATGTCCTTACCATATGGGGACACCATTACAGCAACATTGTGCTTCCTTATCTAACTCCTCAGCTGGCAGTTTAACTGGTTGGAACCTCTTGTTGTATATCAATCCTTTTGCAGCTCTGGACAACTATGGTGACTACTGAGATAAACTGAGAGAGCTAACAGTAAAAACACCATTCCTGGGATATGCCCAGCCCACACATCACAAATTGGTAATAACATAAGAACAAATTTGCATATCTGGATGGAACAAAGTGTTAAAAATAACAAAGGAATTATCTTATTTCTCCATTAAGGGACAAGATATCCACCTAAATGGATTTAACTCATTTAAAGCGCATCTCTAAATGGTGATTTGGTTGCTATCCATGATATGTTCTTGTAAAGAGTTTTCAGGAACAGAAAAAAAAAATGAGTAGCATTAATTCAATAGATCTGTTCTGAATAAGTAGGAAAATTTTTGACCAGTTATGAGAAAGTATATCATTATGTAGAAGATCTTCACTAGCAAGGGTTACAGAGAGTTTCATTTTTCATCACTAGAGATATTGAAAAATAGCTAATTAATTTAAATGGGATAGCTCAGGAATTATACCTGGCCTGGAGTATAGAGTCAATAAATATTTGTGGATAAATCTAGAATGGGGAAACAAATAGATATCATCCATTATGGCAGCAAATTACAAATACTGGTCTCCTCAGAGACTAAGGTCCACACCAAACTTTTTGTCCTGCCCCCAATATTCTCACTCATAAGGGACACTGTCCTTCAGCTGAGCTTTGCACAATGGAGAGAAGAGCCAATTCTAAAGAATGTTTTGAGGAGCAATAGCGGTAAGATTTAAACATGAGAAGGATCAAGGAGAAGCATGACTAGAGTGGATAATTGTACCATCACAAGCTAGTGCTGATGAGAGTCTTGCTGCATCAGTTTTAGTTGGAGGGAAAGGAGTTTGTGACCAAACGCTGACTTTCGTCATGCCAGGAACATGACTCTTGGCAAACTCTAGGCATCAAGTTTTGTTTTTTTAGTTTTGGGTTTTACTGAAATCAAATGTCTGCTGGACCTAAGTGCCATAAGTCCTAACCCTGTAGCTGTAGCTATTATGTGGACTTATTCTAAGATGTAATTAGTGGCTGTCTTACAAGTTATAACTGAACATATTGCACAGCCTTAGCCATTTTACTCAAATCAAGGTTGCGAAGCAAATATAAATAAGCTAACCTATTATAAGATGACATTTTTCTGCTTACAACTGTGTTTTTAGTTATTTATTCATGATGATGATGATGGGTTTGCATAGTGACTCAGGTACACTTTCTAACCTCTTCTTTCCTTATAATAAGCAGTTTCCTTAGTCAAGGTGATTGGCTTGACTTAAGGGTAATTTCTGTGGTCACAATACATAACTGGTCCATGCCACACTTGACTTCATTATCTTATCCTCCTTAGGACAATGTCTAAACTAACCCAAAACTTGGGCCAACAGAACCAATTGCTACCTTGTGTCTACCAAAGATTCCAGGTAATAATTAAATAGCCCAGTGAAAAACTGTAGTTTTTGACTTTTGGTGGCTGAGGATAGAACTTGGAGAAATAATTGTTATAGTTAATTCCACAATTTAATTTTAGTTGGAAGGGTCATCTCTTTCATCAGCTGAATCAAGAGCTAAAGTATTGAACAGAGATGTGGCTCCCTGTGTTTCTGTCTCTTTGATGAAGGGCCTATGAACAGTAAGCTGGCAGATCTAGGATCAAGTGTTGATAAAGCAAAGAATTTGCATTTGAGAATGATTCAAACCTTGAGTAATCCAAAGTTGATTTTTCATTGGAAGAACATAGAGAAGAAATGCTCCATATCTTTCTTCAGAAAGATGCAGTTTTCAAGGAGCATTGCATTCTACTTCTATTCTTCAGTATGAATCACACATTCAAAGCCTAGAGGGGCCAGGTGATGCTACTGCTTGAAGCAGCTCAGGAGGGGCTGTGGCAAATTGGAGAACTCATTTTCTGAAGAGGCAGATGGGTCTAGCTCCTGCTGATGGCTACCACACAGCAAACAGGGTCACTGAAGCCAGATTTCTACTTGTTAAGAGAAACAACAACTCTTAACTTTTTGATCGTATTGACTGACTTTTTAAGGTTGGCAAATAATTCGAAACATTTTGAATGCTCTCTGGGCCAAATAAAGCAGGAGTGTCGAGTAGATTCAGCCATGGGCCATGTGCTTGCAGGCTTCATCTCAACATGTCCTTGTTATTTCTGCTGACACCCATGTTTCACATTTTTTTTTCAGAGTTGCTATTTAGTGTGAAGAAAATGAAATCTATTGTTACCATGGTAGCCTCAGCATTTCCAATAATGAGTAGTGGTGATTCGTATTTAAACACTGTTAGCGAACATGAAACTCTATGAGTTAAATATATATATCAAATTACTAATTTGTAGGTAAAGCAAGATATTCTGTTTTAATCCTACCCAGCATAGAATCAGTCTTAGAAACATCTTTTATTCAATAAGGTCAGAAACTCTATCTGTAAGCATTTCTCCTTTCATTTTAAACCCTGTGCACTTCTAAAGGAAACATAATATATCCATTTCTGGTTCATTTACATTAAATCATTAAAATGTTGTTTTATATAACCCTTTTGATGTCTATGATGCATTTGGAAGTCATTCAAAAAATGTTCTAATCCTTTTTTCCCCTGTGGTCACATTTTTGACCAAAATAAACAATTTCAAACACCAGAGGATTCTACTTCTAAGATAGAACCTCAAATTTGTAGATTCTGTAAATTCTACACAGAGAAAAATCAGTGATTCTTTTCCTACCCACCACTGTCTCAATTTATTCCACCTCATAGAAATAATGAAATAAACTCGTCAGGCAAGTAATTCACATTTTATCATTGCTGAATATAGAATCTATCCATTTTAAGTATGACTCTAAGCTGTGGTCAAACCCTTAGATTCTTAAAATAACATGAACTTGGTCATGCAGCTCAAAGCTACTGCTTTCTGTTCCTCAGAACACACACATAATACGGGCTGAAAAGATGTGCCATATGGGAGGGGAATATATATTTATGAGATGATTCTTTATGCAGAGAGGACATACATTGCTTTACATTCACATTCAAGCAGACAGAATAGATCTTCTGTGAGAGATGGAGCTATCCCCACATTACCAAGAGCTGTCACTTAAAATACAATTTTGATTAATATCATTTGCAAATAGAACACTGACTTGCTTCCTTTCCTTCCAACAGGAAATGCAGATCTGTAGGGATACAGGCAGAGAACATATGTAAACTCTTGGGAATGGACAATGATGAAATGACCCAAAACATGATTATTCCTTGCTACTTCCTGAAATCTGTTCCTCAAATCCCCAAACTAACAGTTCTCTGAATTTATGGTTCACAAAAGTGTTCAAGGATTTTCGGACCAATCACCCAGCTCCGCAGAAAGTGCGGAAGGGAGGGATTTCAAAGATGTGCACAAGTGGGTCAGCCAAAGTTCATTCCTTGAGATCTTCCAGATATTTATTAGGAGTTCGTGGGAGGGGATATTCATTCCTGTAGACACAGGATGGATTTTCCAAAACAATATGTGCAGGTACTTTTAAGTCTGTGGCTAGACTGAGATAAGCTTGTCTGCTGATGATGGGCTTGTTCAAATGTAGCATGTCTAGTTTACCCAGAGGCCACCCTGCAAAGCAGGAGGGAAGTGGGAGGCATGCCAGGAAGTTTGATATCAAAGGGACTTTCCCAGGCTAGAGAGGCAACAATCAAGTGAACCCATGTCTCCATAAGGCGGGCTCTCCTAACCAATGTGAAGCTGAATGCTGCAGTAAGAGAGAGGAGCAAATCTGAGCCCAGCACCCAAGAAGTCCACACAAGGACTTCTGTGCAATAAGCATGTGCACCTTCACATAATCCTACTGTTTCCTTTGGCCTTAATGGAGCTTATAAAGTCAGCTTATATAGACTCTGTCAAAAATGAACTATTGTTTATTTGCTAGTGTATGTGTATAAAGCACTATTTTGGGCACTAGGCTCTACAGGGCAGCCTGAATGGTGTTGCTTTCTTCTTTCTCCTTTCCACCACCTAGCCTGCAAAATATATGTCTCTCGATATGCAGGGGGGAAAAGGTAAGTATGCACTCTTTCCTTTTCCAGACTCTTGTTGGTGGCCTGTCTCCCAGTCAATCAGAGATATACAAAGTTCTTAGAGAAGAACTAAAATTGTTATAAGAGGAAAAGAAAGAGAAATATTTGATGTTTATCTTTTAAATTTTCCAAATAGGCTTTTGTCTTTGTTATTAAGTTGAAGTACAACATGCCTATAGTAAGTACACTCATCTCATGTACATGATTCAGTGGATTTTTACAACTGTGTGTATGCACATAACCACCACCCAAATCGAGACATAAACATTTCCACAAGGCCGGCTGATGGTTGGGAGCTGGCTTGGGATGCCAGCGGCCCAGGTTCGGAGTCACAAAGGAGGGCCAGTGATACTGCCCTCTACAGCTAAGATGATGAACAACAGCTCCACCTGGAACTGGGCTGCTATGAGTCCCGGGGACAGCATAGCTGCAGGCCCTGCTGCAGTGGGCTGCCATAGGCTACAGTGAGTGGCCTGCAGCCAATGTGAGCGGCTGGCAGCCAGCGTGAGTTGCCAATAGCTGCAGTGAGCAACAATCCAGAGGCCGGAGACTGATCTGCCTCATCCGGGAAGAGCGCAATGACAATACCAACATGGGCCAGTGAAGCAATGTCCTCCACAACTAGACTAAAGAGCAAAAGGACAGCAACTTGTCTGTTCCCCTTCCCTGGTTCCCCAACACTGTTGCCCTCCCCCAATTCCCCAATAAAATCTTAAAAAAAAAAAACACATTTCCACAAACTCCAGGATCTCCCTGGGCCCCTTCCCAGTCAACACCCACCCATTCTCAAGAAGCAACTTCTACACTCACTTCTATCACCATAGACTTGTTTTCTGTTCCTGAACTTCATATAAATGCAATCTTAGAGTAGACACTCTTTTCTGTTGACTTCTTTCACTCAACATAATGTCTTTGAGATTTATCTATGTTGTTTGGTAGGGAAGTAGTTCATTCTTATTTTATTGCTGTGATATATCTATTTTGTTTTTCTGGTTCATTTACGTTAAATCATTAAAATGTTTTATATACCCATTTGATGTCTTTTGATATATATGTCACAAAGAATATATATATATATATATATATATATATATATATATATATGAATAAAACTTCTGTAGACATTCTTGTGAATGTTTTTGTTAGATGTAAACATTTATTTCGCTTGGGCATGTATCTAGGAAAACAATGTATATTTGGCTCAAGTAGATATTCACAAGTAGTTTCCAAAGTGATGGCATCATTTTATACTCCCAGCAGCAACATATGAGAGTTACACTGGCTCACAACTTCGCCAGCACTTGGTTTTTTCCATCTATTTAAAAATTTAGCATTCTGGCAGGCGTTTTATTGGGTTTTAATTTGTATGATATTGATGACTAATAATGCTGAATATTTTTCAATGTGGTTATCAGCCCTTTATATAATATCTTTTATATAGTGTGTACAGTGCCTGCTCAAGTCTCTCTCTCTCTCTGTCTCTCTCTGATATATATATGTGTATATATATATATATATATGTTATTTTTTCTTTTCCTTGTTGAGTCATAGGAATTCTTTATATGCTACATCTCTCAATCTTTTGTCAGGCATATATATCACACATATCTTTTTTTTTTTTTTTTTAAATTGGGGAATTGGGGGAGGGGAACAGCATTGGGGAATCCGGGAAGGGGAATAGACAAGTTGCTGTCTTTTTGTTCTTCAGTCTAGTTGAGGAGGACGTTGCTTCGCTGTTGGTATCGTCATTGTGCTCTTCCCAGATGAGGCAGATCTGGTTGCCGGCCTCTGGATGGTCGCTCACCGCAGTTACTGGCAGCTCACGCTGGCTGCCGGCCACTCACTGTAACCTATGGCAGCTCACTGCAGCAGGGGCTCGCACAGCCCAGCTCCAGGTGGAGCTGTTGTTAGGTGTAGAGGGCAGTGTCACTGGCCCTCATATGTGGGATCCGAACCGGGGCCACTGGCATCCCAAAACCAGCTCTTTTTTTTTTTTTTTTTTTGCATTTTGTAATTTATTTATTTATTTTTAATTAGTTTCAGGTGTACAACACAGTGCAATAGTTATACATTTTACCCCTCAAAGTGACAACCCCCCACCCCCAATTCGCCACCCCACTCCCCCCCATATCATATATATCTATTACTCTTCCTCTGACTCTCTTCCACAATATAATCCACATCCCGTGACTATATATATTTATTCAATTACAGTAGGTATACAACCTCTGCTTTAGTTACACAGTGCAGTGATCAAACCTCTACTCCATCCATGAAATGGTCTCCCTAACAAGACCTATGACCATCTGACATTCCACAAAATATTTACAACATTATTAATTATATTCCCCAAACTGTTTTTCATATCCCAGTGGCAATACTGTAGTTGTCTATTTTTGCTGTCTAATCCTTTCCCCTTCTCCCTCATCCCCATCCCCTCCCAATTAGCAACCCTGATTTTTCCTCTATATCTATGAGACAGTTTGTTTACTTTGCTCATTCATACAGTTTTTCAGATTCCACATATGAGTGAGATCATATGGTATTTGTCTTTCTCTGACTGACTTATTTCACTTAACATAATAGTCTCTAGGTCCATCCATATCATTGCAAATGGTACGATTTCATTCTTCTTTATAGCGGAGTAATACTCCATTGTCTAAATATAGCACAGTTTCTTAATCCAGTCATCTACTGATAGGCATTTTGGTTGTTTCCAAGTCTTAGCTATTGTAAATTGTGCTGCTATGAACATAGGGGTGCATAACTTTTTTTGAATAAGTGTCTTGGTTTTTTTCAGGATAAATACCTAGGAGTGGAATTGCTGGGTCAAACGGTAGCTCTATTTCCAGTTCTTTGAGATAACCTCCATACTGACTTCCATAGTGGCTGCACCAATCTGCCCAAAACCAGCTCTTAACCAATGCGCCACTCGGCCGGCCCCACACATATCTTCTTTAGTCAGTGGCTTACCTTTTTACTTCCTCACTGTGCCTTTCAAATAAGTTCATAATTTTAATGAAGTCCAATTTTGTAGCTTTTTCTTTTGTGGTTAGTCTTTTTGTGTCTTGATTTTTAAAATTGTTTCCTGTGCCTAGGTCATGAAGATACCCTCCTATGTTTCTTTTAGAAAGTTTATTTCATACTTAAGGCAATTGTTCCCCCTGAGTTAATATTTTAGTGTGAAGTAAGGGTCAAGGTTAATTTTTTTCATATAGGTTTCTAATTGTTCCAACATGACTTGTGAAAAAGATAATCTTTTCCTCATTGACTGTCATAAATCAAGTGATTATATAAATTTTGGGTCTGTTTTTAGAAATATTTTTAGATAGATAGAAATATTTGATGTGTAGTTTTTGACTTCCAAAGTAAGCTCTTATAGCCCATACCAGAAACAATTACTTTGAAAGCCAACATTTTTAATTAGTTAGAGCCAGGCTTGGTCAAGAAAGGAAAAGCCCTTGAGAACTGAAAGGAAATTGGGTATTGTATCAGTTTGGAATTGGAAAGATGATAGAGATACTTGGCTAATGGCCCCTATCCCTAAGACTGACATTGGACTGGGGGTAGGAGGAGGGAGGAGAGTGTGATGGGGCACGTGCACCTGAAGATGGGGAGACTGGACCAATGCACCTTGCAGGCAGGAAAGAATTGGCATGAAGAGAAATCACCACAGTTTACATGGGGATCAGATGTTTGTTTCTAGATGCTCATTCCAGGGTCTTCCACCCACCACCAGGGCTGAAGCCAGAGAGCCATGCATGGTGTGAGGGTTTACCCTGACTGCTTCTCACAAATCACCCACATATTTATCATCTAACACAAATGACAATATCCCAAAGCCCAAGACCTTCTGAGACTCAAATGGACATCCGCTTTATATGGGCCCCACTGTCTAAAAGCAATACCCTTAGCATCAGTGGGAGTTTTAATGCCATTAAGATGGGGATGAAGGAAAATGGGTGGGACCAGACAACGGTGACACCTATCGCCATTAAACAATACTTGATCTCCTAGGCCTGAAGAAAAGAATCATACCCATCATTGCAAATCAATGGAAGGGATACTATAAAGCAAGTATTGATACTCAGCAATATCCTTGGTCTTCTAAGCTGATTTCCTGTATCACAGAACTAGAAGCCCAGAAACTACATTTCCCAGCCTCTTTTGTCAGCAGAGTTCTGGTTCAGATGCAGTCAACGAAAAGCACTGATTGGTATAAGATTTCAAGTAGAGAATCAGCCATCATTACTCCTCTGGAAGCTGTAGGTACACTTACAGAAAGACATGAGTGGGCCAGACGAGTGACGTGTTGGTTAAGAGTTGGCTTGGGAGCGCAAGCTATGAGCCCCAGGGCCCCGGATTGGATTCCACATGTGGGCCAGTGACACTGCGCCCTCTACAGCTAAGATGGTGAACAACAGCTTGAATTGGAGCTAGGCTACCTTGAGTGGCCCGCGACTGGCGAAGGCGTAGGCTGCGGTAGGGCTGCAGTGGGCTGCTGTAAGCTACCATGAGTGGCCCGCAGCCAGGGTGAGCAGCCAGCAGCCGGCAAGAGCTGCCGTGAGCCACAATGAACTGCTGTCCAAGGGCCGTCGACCGATCTGCCTCAGCTGTGAAGAGCACAATGATAATACCAACATGGGCCAGTGAAGCAATGTCCTTCACAACTAGACTGAAGAACAAAAGGACAGCAACTTGTCTGTTCCCCTTCCCTAATTCCCCATCTCTGTTCCCCTCCCTCAATTCCCCAATAAAAATCTTAAAAAATGAACAACAAAAAAAAAGACATGAGTGAGGTTTGCAGTGGCTTGCCAGTGAATTCCTGATATTTGCCTGTCTTAGAACTGCTAGAGGCACTTTGTGATGTCCTAAAAGTAGTAGAGGGTCTCTGTGACTTTCATTTCCTCAACCCTTCTAACACAGAGGTCCTTGCATTAAATCCCTTCTGCTAAAACCTTTAGAATAGTTTTCTAGTTTTCCAACCAAACCCTGACTGATTTAGGAGGTCACCTTCTTAAAAATGTTTCTTTAAATGGTAAGTTGATCCAACCCATTATTCAACTTATAACAATTAAATTTTATACGTACAAGGAGTACAACTCTTGGGTATATATGGCCGTAAATTCGTTTGTCTCCTTGCATCTTTTGGTTGGTGACTATATCTTTATTACACCCAATTTCATTTCACCTGTTCCAGTGACCCATCAGTACTCCACAAATATTGAAAGAAGAGATCAGTAAAAATGAGGCAGCCAGAAATAATAGAAAGAGTATGAAGTTTTGGGTCACAAGGCCTTAAATTTAAGTTTTGACTCTGTACTTATAAACTCTGTGATCTTGGACAAGTTATTAAATCTCTCTGAGTTTCCTCCAGTAGGTATAACAAAAACCTTTGCTTTGTCCATTTCATGGGATTTAGTGAAATATGTGAATATACTGCCTTAAAATTGTAAAGTGTTTAACAAATATTACTTATTGTTAATAAACACCTCTCTTAGGGCCAGCCGAGTGGTGCGTTGTTTGGGAGTTGGCCTGGGACACCAGCTCTGGGCAGAGGGGCCCCGGTTCGGGTTCCACATGGGGCCAGTGACACTCTGCCTCTGCAGCTGAGATGGTAAACAACAGCTCGACCTGGAGCTGAGCTGCCATGAGTCGCGGTGAGCAGCCGTCCAATGGCCAGCGGGCAACTGCCTCACTGGAGAAGAGCGCAATGATGGTGCTAACATGGGCCAGTGGAGCGACATCCTCCATGGCTGGACTGAGGAGTAAAAGGACAGCAACTTGTCTGTTCTCCCTCTCCCACTTCCCCCAATAAAAATCTTAAAAAAAAAAAAAAATCTTTAGGGCCAGCTGAGTGGCGCATTGGTTAAGCGCTGGTTTTGGGATGCCGGCGGCCCCGGTTCGGATCCCACATGAGGGCCAGTGACGCTGCCCTCTACAGCTAACAACGGCTCCACCTGGAGCTGGGCTGTGCGAGCCCCGGTGATGGTGTGGGCTGCAGCCCCTGCTGTGGTGGGCTGCCATAGGCTACAGTGAGTGGCCTGCAGTCAGCGTGGGCGGCTGGCAGCCAAGAGTGAGCTGCCGGTGGCCGCGGTGAGCGACATCCAGAGGCCGGCGACCGATCTGCCTCATCCGGGAAGAGCGCGGTGACGATACCAACAGTGGGGCAACAACATCCTCCACAACTAAAGTGAAGAACAGGGGGACGGCAACTTGTCTGTTCCCCTTCCCCGATTCCCCAATGCTGTTCCCCTCCGCCAATTCCCCAATAAAATCTTAAAAAAAAAAAAAAAGTCTTTACATACATAAAAATAAATACGTCTCTTACAAATGATAGAACTTCAGTTGTGGTATGGATCATGCTGTGGGGTGAATACCTTTCCAGTAATAAAATTGTAATAGGTAATACATTATAGGTCAAGCATTAGTCTAAGTTCTTTAAGTATATTAATTCATTTAACTCCCATAATAATCCTATGGGATAAGTACTATTATTATTCCATTTTAATAGATAAGAAAATTAAGGCACAGAGAGGTTATGAAATTTGCCCAATTTTACATAGCTTACAACATGGTGGAGATAGAATTTGAACCCAGATAGCCTGGTTGCTCTCAGCCTCTAAGAGTCTATGCTCTCAGCCTCTAAGAGAAATTTGAAAGGTGAAGGAAGAATGATATAAAAAGAAAAGTTGAGCTAGTTCAGCTGCCCCCTAATATGTTCCATTTAACAAGAAGACAAAGAGCCAGTCAGTGTCAGCTGTCAGTCCACATTCCCGTTCTTGACATTGGCGTGGAAAGAGACCATGGAAACAGGCTGTGAGTAGTAGCAGCTGCAGCCTCCCACTTGGGAGTACATGGATGAGAGAAGCAAAGCATGGCCTGGAGAAGACCAGGAAGCACAGAGCTTGCTCAGACTTCAACAGAATGTGCTTGGGGCCAGCCAGCTACAGTAACAGGCCTAAGCCAGGCTGTAAGCCAAACCCTAAGATGGACCTTGCAGCAGCTGTGCATGGTGACATCATCCGCATTCTTAGAGCCCCTCTGCATGTAGCCATGCTGGCTAAAAACACTGCATCACATGCAGGAGAGGTGCCCCACCCACATCCTGCTCCTCTGGGATGCTGGGAAAGTGGAAGCAATGGCTTTAGGCTGCTGACTTTATTCTGAAATGGCACCTGGTACTGGAATCTTTGCCCACTCACCATCTCAGCCAGTAGAGATGGTAGCTTCCTTCCTTCACGCTTCCCCTTGCAGCCATCCTGCTCATCTGCTTGTCATTCTACTTTGTTCCTTCCCTCAGAAGAGCAATAAGAGAAATGCAGACACTTCTTCCTCAGAGATAGGGGGAAAAAGTTTTTTAAAAAAGTCTTTCAGTCCATTAAAATTTTTTCAAACAGTAACTGAAATTACAAAACAGAATATTGGCTGAAATGGACACACATCTAAGGTTCAGCAGAGATCAGGGCTGGAGATACAAATCTAAGCACCATTTTTGTGGGGGTGATAGTTGAAAACATAGAAAATTAAATCTTAAGGGCAAGATTATAGCTGGCAAAACTAAAGAATCAAAGATAAAGTCTAAGCAATACTTTTTCCTAGCTCCCTAAGCACTGGAGAGAAGCTTTCTTTGAGGGAAAAGGAGGGGCCAGAGGCAGCTCCCAAAGACTGCCACCTAAAATGTTCTAGCCTCCTTCTAGTTATTTTTCTATACTTAGTTATATTATATAATAATAATAATAATAGTACTTATTATAATACATTATTATTATTATATAATGTAAAATATATATTTTTATAGCTCTCTTAGAATATTCTCTAAAGATTTGGGAAATTGGAGCTAACTTGGAATTAAGAGCCTTTAGAAAAACACATAGAAACATAATGCATTATTTTACATATCGCATTATTCACTCCCTGGCCTTTCAAATTACCCGTACTAAACAGTAATCTCAGATGCAAGTATTTGTAATTTCTCATCATTTTCAATTTTAAAACATTATCCTCATTATCTTAATGGAAAATATATACCTTAATTTTTCAAAATATTATCCCAGCACACTTGGGTTTTCTTTATTCATGCTCCTAGATTAGAAGTTTGCAAGTAGATGAACCTCTGAAGTGCATGACCTCACTGATGTGGACTAACTGAAGAAAATGCTAAAAAATGAATTCAGATAGAACAAGAGCCTTGGCTGGCTAAACAGCTAAAATTGCTAAATGTGGATTTGATTGTGGGATGTGCTAGACATCGCCCCCACCCTTTTTTGCCCTCTATCCCACCCCTCACCCCCCCACCCAAATCTATTTACAGCAACTGATTAACATGCAGGGTGGGGGAGGGAAGCTGCTGTGTGAACCACATCTCCCACTGGACTCAAATGTGTGTGGACGTATTTGGAGGGGAAATGATAGGCGATGTGGGGGGAAGGGGGAGAAAAAAATGGGCTCCTCAAGGGAGAATTTCCTATTGGAATAAAAAAGATAATGATGTCCCAATCAGCCAGACCTAAGAACAAGGTCTGCCTGCAGTTCAGAGTGTCATCCCTGCTCCCAAGACATGCAGCATGGTGTGTGGATATGGAATCCTACCATCCCTGCAGCCCTGGGTGTATAAACGGACAGATGTTGCCATAAACCTTGTAATAATCCAAGGCCCAAGGAACCATGCTGTGGGACTTCCCATCTGAAGGTGACATAGCAGGAGTGAATGTTTTCCTTTCTAATTTACAGGTGACTGTGAAGCTGTCATGGTTCTGTGGTGACTGATAGTGCGGGTGGTGGCCAGGGTGAATTAGTTGAGCCTTGGCTGGGTGGAGGTCCACTGGAAAGAGTCAAAGACAGGAATGTGACTCTGGGAAGCAGGTTCTGCAGGTTACTGCTGCTGCAAACCGCACAGGCCAAGGCAGGGTGGTGAGGGGCAGGGCAGTGCGGGCCCTTGGAAGCTGAATGTGGCTAGCAGGGGCAGTGAGAGGCAATATCCCTAAGCTGGTCCACAGATGGAGGTAGTCACTCTTTGGGACGTTCCATATATATGTGGGGGGACCATGCAAGGTACTCTATGAACAATCAGGGACTTAGAGTTTCTAAGACATGAGCAATAGCAGTCATGTCATGGGACGCTGAGGGTGTTTGAGATATAAATGAAATGTGTGGATCATAAAACAGTTGAAAAGCAGCTGCTTCCATATTACAGATATACACACACGCACACACACACACACACACATATCAACAAAGCATAGCCTGGTAGAATAGGTATGATGCATTTGCAATTAATTTGAAATTACTTAAGTACTAATGGATGCTTTTAAGATGTTTCACACAGTTTGTCCTCGGGCATTTTAACATTTAAACCCTCTCTTTGCCTCCCTCTAATCTTATTTACACTGTTAATTTACTTAGCAAATATTCTCAAGCTCGTGTCATGTTTGTAAGTGCCCCTGACTTACATAACTGTGGGAACTCAAGTTCTGCTCCAGGGTAAATACCAGACACCTGGAGACCAGAGGAACTGGGCCATCTGGCCCCATGGAGGTCACCGTTTCTTAAAAGAGACAGGACATCCCTCTGACAGAGGCTGCCAAGGCACTTGGTTAAATGAGGACACAGCTCCTGTTTGAATGGGACAATCCTGAGCTTCCAAGAGCCTTTAGCCTGTAGTTCTCAACTATGACCACACATCAGAGTCACTGTGGAGCATTAATATGTCTGGTCCTGTATCAGGTTCCCTGTGGCAGTACTGCCAGGTCAGCTGCTATGTTACAATGCTTCCTTCCTCTGTGAACATGCAGCCTTGGTAACCTGCCATCAGGAGCACATGGCATAGTAGCTTGGACCATTCTATGGATACTAGATCATTTAAATATGGTAGGAGAATGTGAGGAAATGAAATCATCACATGTTCTTCACTCTTTATAACTTACTCAGCCTCATGATAATTCTGGCATGCTGGCTCCTTTGTACTATTTCTGTTAATGAGAATAGGAAGCCTGTCTCCCAGTGCCAAGTTGGAAGGAAACAGTTGTAATTGGGCATTGTCTCTGTCCATCATCTTCATGATTGATAATGTAGGCTGGTGGCCTGGCAGAGAAAGAAATTGTGCTGAGATTGTGTCCACAGAGCATGGCCATAAATGACCAATATCTCTGAGAACCTTCTTAGAAGGGAGGATTCTCCAGATCTACTCAGACCTTTGAAATTATTCAAGACATGTCTCCCCAGCAGAAGACGAGCAATTTTACCTAACGGTGTCTTGAGTAGAAATGTGATCTAAGAGAATTTGTTGAAAATCCCTTCAGCCTGATACTTGTTTCTTGGAATGCTGAATCTTTTCACTTTATTGCCTACTAAGAATCTGTTGGTTAATTTGGGGTCTGGCAAGAAGCAGGGAGTGTTCCCTGATCTTTGGCCAAGGGTTCCTTTAAGACAGGTTCCCACGCTTGTTTCAGTAAGCCTGGAATGATTCACTGCCCGAAGAGATATGAAAGTGCCTTAAAGAATCAACAAAGGGGCATACTGTGTGTTGCATATGAAACTGTCTGAAGCACTTACTTTGTGTTAAATACTGTGGTAGTGTGTTACCGGCATATCCCACAACAACCCCATTTTGCCAACTTGAAAACTGAGATTTAAGAATAGTTGCAACTTGCCCAAGGTCACACAACTGTAAGGAGTTTAGCGGAGAGACAAATCCGTAAGGGTGGTGTGCCTTCTGAGGTCATGCTGTTAACTACTCCTTTATTACCTCCCTTAGCCGATGTCGGCTCATTGGTTTACTCTCTCCTCCCATTGCACCGGCTAGGTATTGAGTGACTGCTGTGTTTCAAACACTGTGCTAGTCATTTCAAAAACATTAGTCCTTCCCATTCTTAGAGAAAATGCTCTGTGGAGGTTACTAATCCTATTTTAAAGGTGAGAGAAGTGAAGCAAAGCGGGCCTTAGAATCCAGGTCTGTGACTCTAGAATCTGCAATTAGTAACTTGGCTCATCGTCAGGGCACTGCAGCCACATCTCCCCCGCACAGTCCTGCTGTCTTCCCCGTCTATGTCACACCACTGTGCCTTGGCTCACAATGACATAACTGTGGAGGAAATCTTCAGGAGAACTTAGGTCAGCAAATGTAACTCCATCTAGAGACACTCAGGGGAGCCTCAGAACACTCTCACAAGTGCATACTGATGGGACGAGACAAAAGTTATCAACATTATCAATATTCATACATTTATATCTACATATCTATGATGTGTCAACTTGACTGAGCCACAGGGTGCCCAGACATTTGGTCAAACATTATTCTGGGTGTGTCTGTTAGGGCGTTTCGAAGAGAGATTAATACTTGAATTTGTAACTGAGTAAAACAGATTGCTCTTGGTCAAACATTATTCTGGGTGTGTCTGTTAGGGCGTTTCGAAGAGAGATTAATATTTGAATTTGTAACTGAGTAAAACAGATTGCTCTTCTTAATGTGGGTGGGCCTCCACCAATCAGATGAAGGCACCGATAGAACAAAAAGGCTGAGTATGAGGGAACTTCTCCTGCCTGACTGCTGAGTTAGAAGAGTGGTCTTTTCCTACCTTTGGACTCAAACTGAAAAATCTTGCATCTCGAGCCTGTCTGTTCTAGGACTGGAACTTAAACCATCAGTTCTCCTAGTTCTCAGGACTTGGGACTTAGACTGAAACTTGGCTGTTCTGGGGCTCCAGCTTTTGGGCTGAAAATTTTGGGACCTCTCAGCCTCCATAATCACATGAGCCAATTCCTTATTATATACATATATGTATATATCTTCTGTTGGTTCTGTGTCTCTGGAGAATCCTGACTAATTCAATGTCTATGTCTATATCTGTATCTGTATCTATATTTATCTTCTCTCCAATCTTCTAAAAAGAATTCTGGCCTTGTTCTTCGAGATTCTTATCTCTTGTGCCCTTCAAGGAAAATTATTCTCAGCAAGGCTGATTCTTTTGGCCTTTTATGACATAAAATTGAGAGTAACTGGGGAGAAATACAAAAGTCCTGAGAGTTAAGGCTGGTGGAGGAATTGAGGGGCATTTGCATCAAGAGAAGGAAGGAATATAGGCCGGCCAAGTGGCTCAGTTGGTTAAGAGCTCGCTCAAGAGTGAAAGCTGAGCTCTGAGCAACAGCAGTTCGATGCTCAGCCCGAGCTGAACTCCCACTGAGCTTCCAACAGGTGGCAGGATGGCTCAGCTAAAAAAAAAACAAAAGAGAGAGAGAGAAGGAAGGAACAGATGTGTACATGAAGAAAACAAAAGTTTTGCTAGTTTTCCAAACATTGTTGTGTTCTATTATCTCTTTTACGGTGTTCTTGAGATCTTTGTACAGAACTTGAGTTTTTTGGTGGCTGGACCGTGCTTTATTGGCTGCAACACTGTGTTAAGACTAGTTCATGGGCCGGCTGAGTGGCGCATTGGTTAAGAGCTGGTTTGGGGATGCCAGCGGCCCCGGTTCGGATCCCACCTATGAGGGCCAGTGACACTGCCCTCTACAGCTAACAACAGCTCCACCTGGAGCTGGGCTGTGCGAGCCCCGGTGATGGTGTAGGCTGCAGCCCCTGCTGCAGTGGGCTGCCACAGGCTACAGTGAGTGGCTGGCAGTCAGTGTGAGCGGCTGGCAGCCAGCGTGAGCTGCCAATAGCCGCGGTGAGCGACATCCAGAGGCCTGCGACCAATCTGCCTCATCCGGGAAGAGCGCAATGACGATACCAACATGGGCCAGTGAAGCAACATCCTCCGCAACTAGACTGAAGAACAAAAAGACAGCAACTTGTCTGTTCCCGTTCCCTGATTCCCCAATGCTGTTCCCCTCCCCCAATTCCCCAATAAAATCTTTAAAAAAAAAAAAAGACTAGTTCATTAGGGCCATGGTTTTATAAAAGCCTCCTCTGGATGTCCTCCAACTGAATAGCCCATGCATTCTATAGATTTCTGTTTTTCTGATAAGTTACTGATTTAGCTTTCGAGGAGGGCTAAAGTGCAAGCAATCATTTCGGATCCCTCTTTCCTTGCCAGGGAGGAAGGGAGGAGGGAGGGGGAAGGGAAAAACGGAGAAAGAGAGAGAGAAAAGTGAAACTGTGAGATTATGACTTTCTGTAATCCTTGGAACAAGATAGTAGCACAACCAGCTGTAAATCAGGGTTCTGGGAAAGAATTAAGCCAGAATTCCCTAAAGCATCCATTGTATGTAACTAATTTACCTCCAATGCATCTAATTTAATACTAGTTATATACCATCCTTGGGAGAATTAAGAAAATAGTCACACAAATCATTTTCTGTCTTATGCAGTTTAGATGAGAAATACTGGCTAAGAAAGACTAGATCAGAGATTTTTTTTTTTTTCGGGTTGGGCCATCCTGCCACCTGTTGCTAGCTCAGTGGTAGTTCAGCCTGGACCAGGAATCAAACCAGCAATCCTGTTGCTCAGAGCTCGCACTTTGAGCGAGCTCTTTACCAACAGAGCCACTCGGCCAGCCAGATCAGAGTTTCTTGACAGAGGCACTATTCATAATTTGGGCCAGATAATTCTTTGGTGTGGGCTGTTATGTGCTTATGGGATGTTTTGTAGCATCCCTGGCCTGTATCTACTAGATGCCAGTAGCAATCCCCCATTCACATACCCCAGTTATAGCAACCAAAAATGTCTCTACATGTTGGCAAATGTCTAGAGGTGGCAAAATCACCCCCAGTTTAGATCCTTGCTGTTCAATATACAGCAATACAGGCATCACCTGGAAGTTATTGAAACTGCAGAATATCAGGGCCCACTTAGACCCTCCGGTTATACTCTGTGTTTTAACAGGATCCCTATGTTAATTGTATGCACACCAAGGTATGACAGGCTTAATCAGAGCACTACTGCACATCTACTGTGAGCAAGACATCATACCTTGTCCTGGGAAAAAACTGATAAAGAAAATAGACATAATCTTAGGTCTCACTGACCATTTAGTCTATACCTGTTTAGCTAAGTGTATTATAAAGTTATTCTCATACATATCTAGACAATTGAATAATATGGTCCCCAAAATTATGATGCAGATCTGTATTTATTTACATGCACTGACATTCATAACATCTTATTAAGTAAAAAAGCAAATCACAAAATAGTATATACCGTGCAATAGGATCTCAGGTTTGCCGATACAAATTCATTTAAATTACATGCACATAAGAAATCTATCCAAGTATATAAACAAAGAAAATTTTTAGCATCTCTTGGGAAAAGAGATCATTGGTGGTTTTAATCTCCTTCCTTAAAATATTTTCAGCATTTTCCGGAATTTTAACAACGAGCTCATATTATATTTATAATTAGAAAAGACAAGAATCCTTTCTCAGTTGTGTAAAAGATGACCTTAGCAACTATATCTGCTAAGCCTCATAGCCTGTCCTCACACTAAGGAGGTCCAAGACTCATAAAGTATGTTTGCACTATGCCTCTTCTGGCTGAAATTTCCCTATTCATTCTCCGAGAGACCAGGGTTAGTATGGAAGGGGCAGACATGATTGTGTTACAGTTCCTGTACTGGTGGTCCTTCTAACCTCTAGAGAATGGGAAAGGCGGGGAGGGAAGGTGCTACAAAACTAAATGTTAGGGCTAGAGCTGAGGTGGGGCAGAGACCAGCAGATTGATTCACCAGTCCCATTTTCTCTTCTTCCTTTGTTGTTCTTCGTAGCTCACTTTGGTCTCATGACCAAAGTAATGCAGCAGAAGTGGTATGTGACACCGCAGGCCTGACCCTCACACTGCCGCAATATGATTTGTCATGCCCTTTTTTCTTGTGCTGGGTTAATACAGATTGGCCACGTGAGACAGAGGGCAGAGCCACGCAGGGCCCCTGAGCTGCATACTAAAGCAGAGCAGGCTGTCAACTGGGAATAGTTTGGACTTAATAGAAGCAAGAAACAATAAACTTTGATCACATGTGAGCCATGATGCATTCAGGGTTCGTTTGTTACAGAATCTTTATGGTAGGTTTTCAATGAAATATTATTGGTGTGAAGAGGAAAAACGAAGCAGGAAGGAATTAATATGGAAGCAGTAGCCTTCTGAAGGAGGGTTCGTTTGAATGAACTGGATTGCTGTTGAGTTGAGACACATATCTAGGCCTATAGGAGCATTTATTGGCACAGATGCTATAAATGGATGAGGTTTGAATGTTTGGGCCCTGCCTGATGACTAACTGATAAAGGGTGAATTACAAAAGCAATCTGTCTTCTTTAGGAAGAGGGTCTGTAGCAGGGATCTGAGTTCAATGGTCACTAAGCAGAGCTATACTGTCATTATCGCAGCAAGTTGTGGGTGAAGGGCTATCAAGCAATTCCATTAGAAGCCTGAGTCTTCTGGGGACGCAAACATTATCGCTCATCCATTTGAAATTGTATTAGGTTAAAACTTGGCACTAGGGTTGTCAGCCCAGATGTGAAATTTTATTGTCAAACAAACAGACCAGAAAAGTTAAAAAGGTTCCGGGGACCTCAGGTTGTTGTTGTTTAAGGGTACTTTCACTGGAAATTTGAGCCAATAGATAAAAACTTCCATTTGAATGTAAAATTTTACAGAGTTACTACATTAAAAACATATAGGACTCTGTGTATACTTTTCAAGAGCCTTTGAAATAACAGGCAATAGGAAAAGAAAATAAATGTGCTTATTAATAAGCTGTTTGGGTGGGCATGTGTGTGTTCGTTCCTTGTCTCTCTGCTAAAACAAAACCTTGATGTTGAATAACAGACCCTGACCTCCAACTAATTTCTCTGTCATGGTTTCCTTTCCTGGTCTTTAACTAGGCAAGAAATTAGCACAGTCTGGATGATATCTTGACAACAACACCTGTCTTTGGAGGAGAAAAACAACTGTTATTAAAAGAGGAGGTAACTTCTGAACAATGCCATGCCCAGTCACAGGGCTGACATTCAGCATCACGGGATGTCACGTTAACTAAACGTCAAGATGAACCAGAGAAGCTAACATTTTCAAGTAAAGGGCTACTTTGTCATAAGCAGAGAACACTCAGGCCACCTAACACCTTCAATAACTTAGCATCATAAGAATGAGACACATGGTGGGCATGGACAATGTCACAAGGGAAACAAGAATAGCATTAGAATCTGGCAAACCATAAGAAGATGCAGCTTAAGTAAATTCTAACTGCCTTCTGGAGTATAAGCAGAGACAACGCTCTTGACAAAGCATGACTACTCTAGGCGACAAACCCAGAGACCTCTGCAGACATCCAGGGAGGCCGGGACCACCCTGAAGGACCACTGAGCAGGCAGGTAACTCTAGGGGCACAAAGGCAACAGTCTCTGTGGCCACAGCTCCTTTTATTGCCTAAAAGATCAGTGCTACTTACAACCCATTCTGGGAGTCTGTAGGGCTTAATAAGTTCATGTGCATAGTCACTGAGAAGCCAGAGAAAAGGCTGAAATTATATTATTCCTGGCTGGGAAAGTTCCCTTTTTATATACCTTATAATTACAGTGCTACCCTTGTAGACACAGGCCACTGTGAGGTCCTGAGCTGTGTCATAAACTTACTCCCACCTAATAAACTTCCCCTCTTGGCATTTCCATCCCTAAAGCATTTGCTTTTATCCCAAAGCCTTCTCTGTCCTGGTCTGCCAACCTCAGTGGGAATCTCAGAAGGCTAAAACTGGGTGAAGACCAATAGAGCTTCAAGTCTAACCACTTTGTGTTACAGAGGAAGAAATGAGATTCAGAGGAATGATGCTACATGGATTTGAGGCTGCAAATAACACTCAAGAGGTCACCTGAATGACCCTTTTCTAGTGCTTGCAGACCTGGCTCCTTCAAAACACTGGTATTTCATGGGCTGTGCCCACCACACATAGACATGTCCATAACATGGTCATTTTTTCAATATCAATTAATAAATCTCCCTTTCTCTCTCTCTCTCTCTCTCTCTCTCTCTCTCTCTCTCTCTCTCTCTCTCACACACACACACACACACACACACACACACACACACACACACACTGTTAGCCAGTTGAATTTACTCTGTTGTAAGGAGTTTGTGTGTGTGAACTTGGGGATATGTGCTTAAATTCCATTGTCAGCTAATACTTGTTGGGATGAGAATCCAAGATGATACACCATTTAGCAGAACATAGTACTGTACTTAGTTATTCTAAGTTTATAGATCAACCACACACAGGTTTCCACAAAGAACACTGTGTCTTCCTGGTGGTACTCTGCCACCTGAACATGTATAAGGACCTCTGCCCTCCAGGCTTCTTCTGCCTGATGTGCGCTCCTAGGGAGAGAGCGTTTGGCTGGGCAAGAAAGGGAGACGCTGTGAGGCTCAGGGTGCGAGCACTGCTGCTTCGGGGTCAGGTTACATGCCTGTGGGGTCCTTCTCCTGATCTCTTCACTAGAAGCAGCTCGGTCTGGAGCCCTCAGGACTGGAAGCTTTGGGACAAATGAGAGTCGTCATTTGAATTTTCCCAAAAGGCACCATTCCCAGTAGCAACAAGGCAATTGCCTCCAACAGCTTCATACACAGTAGAGGCTGACAGTGAAAAGCTGTAGCAAAAAATTAAAGTTGTGGATGACCCATAGTGGCTGTAGATTGACTCGCTGATGGGCCTGAGATCTACATAAATGGGAAAATTTAAAGAAGTATTTGTGCATGCATGGTGGAGGTGGAATTAATGGGAGTGGTGGTTGGCTTTACTGAAGGATAGGGGTACAAAATAGGCTGGGGCACAAAATGGGCTCATTACTGTTGACCATAGCGCATTGGTAGTCCTGAGCTGGGCTGGTGAAGCCTGAGGCATGCAGTAACACAAAGATAACACTTTTATCAGGGATCAGGTTTCCCTGTTAGCACAGAATGGTATCCTAGGTACTGAAAGTGCTAAGGTTCATCTCTACAGGCCCAGCTTAAAGAGCGACCTGAGCACGAAGAAAACTTTCATCCAACTGATACATGCAGAATTAATATTTAGGTGTAATGGAAAACCAGCTGGGTTTGAATCCTGACTCTTCTTGCACTGTGATTTGGGCCAAATTACATAACCATTCAGATCCTCAATTTATCATCTGTTAAATGGGTACAAAAATACCAATCTCATAGGACTTATGTGGGTTATCATTCATTTATTTAATCAATAAATATTTACTGAGACTAACTATGGGCCAGGCACTGGAGATATAAGAATAAAGACACAGTCCCTTCACTTATGGAGCTTATTGTATAGTAGAACATATGAAATAATGTCTAAAAACCACATTAGTACAATATTTTGGAGTGAAAGATACTGAATAGACACATTTATCAGTAGTTTCCGTTGCTAGTATTTCCGTTAAGACTATCATGCCTACAGAAAGAAGCTCCATAATGGCAAGGGATTTTATTTATTTCATGCATTACTAAACAGCACATAGTAGGCTGAATAAACAAGTCCAAATTTTTCTCATTGCATTTAACAATCTTACTTAGCTCCTGCAAATGCATGTAGTCCCTCACATGCTGCATAGGCTGATTTGTTAAAATATTTGCCTCTGAAATGTTTTCCTTAAAACATTTATATACATATACACTTATTTACATATCCTCATTTAACACTCATTGTAGCAATTGTTAATATATATTTTCCCTGTGTGCTGAGGACCAGAGTAATCTCCACAGCTAGGCAGAACCCACAGCACAGCTCGACCTGCTCTGGGTGGTGAACATGTGCTCTCCCTTACACTCCTTAGTGAGTGTTCTGTGATGCATGTTGTTGGATCCACTGTGACTTCCCTTTTAGCCATTCACCTTGTGTTCTGGGGGGACAGTTTTGACCCCAGATGGCTGACAGAGGATGCACAGGTGCTGGAGCCATAGCTGCCAAATGGAAGCAGAGTATTCCACTGGATGGCAAAGTGTAAGTTTTAGGGAAACCCAAGGGGCCTTTAAGGCAATGGTGGTAGAAGTGGAAAGAAAGAACCTCATGCTGTTGGGGTCTGGTAGAAATCCTTAGACAGTTTCAAGGGCAATGTCACAGCAGCTGGGAGGTCTGACGGACCTGGTAGGTTCAGAAACCATGGCCAGAGGCATGCTATGCCTTCAAGAGAGTTGAAACATGGAAGAGCCATGACGAATGATCAGAAAATATCTCTTCATAGGGATGACATTCTCATGGGCACTATAGTGTGGATTCCCCCAGAGCTCCCACCTCCTGGAATATAATTGCTGTGGGTGTGCAGGGAGTTGAGAAATGACTCAAGCTAACTTAAACCAGGAAAGAATTTATGAACAATGTTTCTAAAAACCCAAGGGCAGTCATGCAGGAGACCTCAAAATAAATTAAATTTGAGGTACAAAAGCCATAAGAAACCTGACTCTTCTATCTCTTCCTCATGGTGAGTCCACTTCTCTCTTTTTATACCCTGGCTTTCTCTGCTTCTGTGAACAGCATTGAAAACATAACCAGTAATGATATCTATTGGAAAAGACTAACTCTCTTTCCCCTTCATTTCATATTCCTAAGAAGAGATATTCCTATTGGTCCAACTTGAGCCTGGTGCCTATTCCTGGACCTATGGCCAGGGGTTTATTCATATCCTACAAACATGGCCACCAACAGCCATGAAGGGGGATAAATGAGAATAGAGGGAGGGAGCAGCAGTTCCAAAAGAAGGCTGGGGTGAAATAGGGGTGACTTACTGGATATAATGCACAATAGGTTTCCACCACAGGATGTGGTCTATGAATATGCCAATTAGTAGTTTGAAATTGAGCCTTAGGTTCTTAGTTGGATGCAGGATGAGATAAACTGAAGCTGGCCCCATGGTTAGAGACCTGGGTTCTTGTGCCTGCTTTGTGGCCTAAGATAAGTCTCCTGTTTTGGACATTAGTTTCTCCTTTTGAAAAATAGAGAAATTAGATTAGGCCAGTTCTACATACATAGTTATATCAAAACCTTTTTTTAAATTCTAATGTTTGGGCCAGCTGAGTGGTACAGTGGTTAAGCGCTGGCTTGGGAAGCCAGCGGCCCCGGTTTGGGTCCCACATATGAGGGCCAGTGACACTGCCCTCAAAAAAAAAAAAAAGAAAGTTCTAAATTCTAATGTTTATTACCCATTGACAATAAGGTGCTTGGTTTAAACTTCATTAAAATGGACGTTACCTTTCAGTTATAGCAACTAATTTCTCAGTTAAGAAGTTTTGACGGGGTGACATTAATCTTTTGGAAAACTAAGAGATAGGGAGAATAAATCTATTACTAATTCATAAATGCAGTTTCATTGGCAAACTCCTTCAAAATAGAATCCATTCAGTGGTGAATACTAATACTACTACTAATAACAATAATAGCTACCATTTCCCTAGCTAATAATAGTATTCTCTATTTGTCAGACTCTATGATAAGACTTCATTTGCTATTTCATTTAGTTGTCACAATAATACCATGAGATAGATACTGTTTGTAATCTTTATTTTACAGATAAACTGAGCCCTGGCTTAAAGTGGTCATCCAGAAAGGATGTGGCAGAGCCTAATTTCAAGCCCACTTCTTTTGTAAAAGATTGGAAACTATTGCATTAACTGATCTCTACATCTTAAATTAAAATTAAATAAAATGTGATAGAACTAATAAATTATAAAATTATACAGTATGATGTATGTAATATATATATATAATTATAATATATATATATATATATATCATGTATGTTCCCTTCATCTTTGATATTCACACTCCAGTACATGTGTCACAAAGGTATAGGTAGATATGAATGTTTAAATAGAATCTATTCCCTTGCCTGAAAAGGATGACAGTGTTTCGATCACAGAGCCAGGTACGTAGGGGATACTTTGCAAGTGCAAGCTCAACTATATGAGGGTGCAAAGCGAAGTTTTTATTGGCCTGGGTAGGGTGATTGAAGCCTTGATGTTTTACTGCTTGGGCCATGTGGTTTGGGAGGTGCTATTGTAGAGTGTGTGGGTTTGTGACTGCTCACGTGTGTGATTGCACGTGCGCGTGTATATGGCTGGATGTTTTCCAGAGTGGAACAAGAAGGATTAACTTTCAGCATTTGGCTCACCCTAACCTATAGCAGATGGGCACTGGCTTTAAGTTCTCATAAAATTAACCCCTGGAGACTTGTTAAATAATTTATCCTCAACTTTGGAAGAGCAAAGGAATAAGGTGATTAAGAAAAAAAATGGAAAGCCACATGATAATGTGCCATTGATGGAGTGGGGTTGTCTTTCACTGAGGTACATGGCGGTGTAGTAGTGCCTGGATTTGGAGGGTTGAGGGAGGGAAGTGTTAGGTCTGAGATGGGGGAGGCCTGGGAGCAGACAGCTCCTGACTTTATCCCCAGCAGCTGCAGCAGAGAAAGTGAGAAAAGCCTCCATTCTCTACTCAGGGAATGGCCCCAACTTTAAAACATACTGAACCATGCTAATTTTAAGGCCTCCAAATATAACCGTTTTATTTCATCCAGCTGTGAGGCCTGACTTTTGGCTGGAAAAGAGAGCCAGAGAGGGAAGGAGGGCAGAGCTGGAAAAATAAATCCACAGGACGCCTGTCAGTACCTGTTTTTAAGCTGGGGGTGTGTGAACTGTAGCAAAGTCACGTGGGTAATTCAGCATAGACCACTACCTCCTGCTGACTTTAAATAACCTCCTTTCCTGTCCCCACTGCCAGCAGCCAGACAAGGAAAAGTCCCTCAAGCCTCAGTCATGAAAGCTCTCATGGTCTCACTCCCTTTTAATAAGATACCATGAGCAATAGCTCACTGCTCAAATACCCAACCATTGAAACAACTTTAGGGAGACGAGGCTCATCAAGGTCGATGGCTGCAAACAATTTCTATCTAATTTAAGCAGAAAATGAATTTATTGGAAAGAGATTGAGTTACTTGAAAAACTGGGGGATGAAAAGGCCTCATGGAGAAATAATGCTGGGCCATGTGCAGCTGCCAAGGGAGGCAAGGTGCTCGAAACACAGCAAAGGTCATGCCACAGAAGGGTCTGGATGTCACACCACCTGCCCCCGAAACCCCCAGCATTAAACAAGACTTACTGTTGCTGGTACAGCCAGAATTCATCGTTCAATACCCCATATTTCTCTGCAACACTCACTTCAGAGTCAAGGCTGGGACAATTGCATGCACTCCATGTGCCAGCCAGACAGGTTGCTGGGAGAGGCACTACCTGGCCTGCTTCTGCTTTGAGGTGAGAGGCAAGCCCTGCCTCCAGCATACCTTGGGGGATTCAGGTGCTAGGAAGGCAAAATTGCCAGATATGTATTGCGCAACAGGACTTTCTTTAAAATTGGGAATTCCCTTTTCCCAAAGAGAGATAAAGAAGGAGGAGTTCCCAATATTATAATGGGACCAAAAACTGGTATAGATGGTTTGCATGTTGCGCTTTCCAGGCGGTTTCGATTTCTCTTACCTGGGTTCAAAGGAGAAAGGGTTTTAAGGTTGTTTGTCCAGGAAAGTTAACAGGAAGGTCTTTGGCACATGCAGGTATGGCCCCCATTGCTATGACACCCTTTGAAGCAGAGAAGGGAAGAAGAGCTGGAGAAGTTACATGCCTATAACATGATAGTCCCTTCTTTACAAGTAGCCTGAGTGATTTGATCCTATGAAGGAAATCAAAAGCAAGTGTTTGTTTCTTTAAGCTCCTCACCAGACATGGCATGTGTTAGGCTGATGATATAAAAACAGAGCCTAGGATGTGGTCTGCTTGGCATCTCTATTCAGCAAGTATTTATACTGTGGGGGCAAGACAGGCCCCACAATCTCTCCTTCCACTCCTTTCGGGTGGGGGAAATATCTCCCAGCTGTTGGTCTGTTTCCTCTGCAACCATCTTGTGGGAGGCACTGAGGGTATGGGGGAAAAGAAAACTGCTCTAGGAATTGGAGTCTCTGCCTCAGGTGAGCAGTGTAATCCTGACAGGTGTCACCAGACCTCTGGGTTGAGGGTTGGAAGGAGAGAAAAAACCCTTCCATCTTTAAAATGAACCAAAGGACTGGGATTGAAAAGATAGAGTAGTTCTGCAATGGCTAAAGAAATGTTGATAGCCCTATGGCGGGGCGAGGGGGGATGTAATCTCTGGGAGCATTGCCCTGTTGAGGCCCGAAGTTTCCCATCTCTAGAATACATATGGATTTGTTCTCAATTGTTGAAGTGTGTCTGACAAGGCAAGTGCCCCCACTGCCACTCACCTGGAGTTAATTAATCTTGTGCGGGCATTTCTTGTCTTCCAGCCAAAGACTTCACATGCGATAAGATGGTTCTTATATAATAAGCATGCCAAGTGTGGCCCTTTTAATAATAAAGATGAAAATCCTGTGGGGGAAGTAATAAGAGTGCAGTGAGACCAGTAAGCTACGTGCAAGAGAAAGGTAAAGGAAGCCCTGCTCAGTGGTCAGTCTGAGGGCACTGGGCAGTGAACAAGGCGGCTTCCTTTCTTCATCACCCACTCCCACACCCAACCACCGGCACCACCGCTGCTCCACCAAGCCTCCTGAAGCCAGTCCACCCACTCGTCTAGGAATACACCTGGGATTGCCTGAATGGGTATGAGGCAGCCGAGAACATCTGCTGCTACCTTATGTTTAGCAACCTGACCAAATAGCTGGATGTTTGACTCAAGTTTTCAATTTTTGTGTCCCATGGCAATAGCCAACTTCTCCAAGTTCTTTCCCAAACTGTTACAAGAAAAGAGCGCGGCAGGAAAACTTATCATTTCAACAAACTGTGTTTTGCAGAACCTGTCCTTGGAGGCACTCAAGCCATGGCAGGGACCTTCCCCAGGACAAGGAGACGGGGTTCTTGTCTGCCCCTGCCTGTTCTCCTCTGGAGACTGTATGACTGATGGTGCCTCTGAGAGGCAGCGCTGGGAAGGCGGTGGCTATTTCACTCTCACGCTGGTCTCTGAAGACACAGTCTCCTCAGCAGAGGTCATAATAAGCCTTTTCACCCTTGTAGACCGGTTCTTATCTTTAATGCTCTATCTCTTGACTCATAAGAAACCTGTAGTTCTCTATCCAGCCTTCTGATTTGAAGAGTAGGGCTACTGACCCATCAGGTGGCAGGTTGCTCATCCTTCCTTCCTTCCTTCCTTCCTTCCTTCCTTCCTTCCTTCCTTCCTTCCTTCTTTCCTCCCTTCCTTCCTCCCTCCCTCCTTCCCTCCCTCCCTCCCTCCCTCCCTTCCTTCCTGTGTTAGTTGTTAACCAGGTATTACTTGCATAAAAATTTTGGTGGGGGTTCTGTTTCTGCCAATGTAACAGACTACATATTCTGAAAAACCCTCCTACTACCAAATACCTAGAAATGCTGGGAAAATATAACAAACAGAAAACACAAGGAAATCTCTAGGGGCCCAAAATGAAGTACATGTGTTGGGGTGGGGAGGGGTTCTAGAGCTCAGAGTGGGAGGCAGGATCTATGAGTATGTCAGGGAGGGAGGTAGAACTGAGACTTTTGTCAAAATCTGGGACTTCAAAAGTTGAAGTGTAGATTAAGGGGGGAAATGGTGTATTGGCAAAGGGTGTTGGGAGCCGTCAGCACCCCCATATGTGACAGGTTTCATGGTCGGTCATAGTCTCCATTCCTGTGAACCCATGTGCCTTTCCTCTACATGGGATCCTATAGGAGACAATACTCTCACTGCATTTATGGCAAGTTCCTGTGATACCCCAATGAGCTAACTACGCAGCCAAAGACGGGTAAGATCTCCTAGAAAAGAGGGGAGACAACCTAAGCCAGGCGGTAGTTCCGTGGGGACTCCTGAACTGAGATACTGGGGACTCAAGTCTCTTGGAAACTGAGGCACAGACCTTTGGCCACATAGGCTAAAAAAGCCTGGCTGTAAGAAACTGCTGGTAACAGCCCCTGAGCTAACTTGCCTAAGATAATCAGTGAAAAGTCTCCTCAGAGGCCAAAGGTCTCCAGGCCAAGAAAGTTCCGATAAGAGACACTTACTGACCATGAGCTATGTTAATCAATAGCCTTGTGTGAATTCCTTTGCCTTGTGCCTTGTTGCAGCAACATATACTGAACTTTGACTGAGAAACAGATGCAGCCCTCTCTAGGATAAGAGAGGTGTGAGACCCTTTTGATTGCTAGGTATTGTGTTTGCATAGGAATAGATTTTAGATGCTTTTACCCTAAACACAGCCACTCCTAGTCTTTTATTATAGCTCAAGAATACTGTGAGTTTTATGATTGTATTTAACTGCTAGGATTTAGGATAATTTCTAGATAGTCAAGATAGCTATAGTAAACATTCTTTAGGCAATATGTAAAAATATGTCAATCCTTAACATAAGATAGTCATGATAAACATTCTTTAGGTGATATACAGAAACTAAGTCTGGGTTTCATGGTAATTATAGTAATAAAGACAAGGTAATCCTTTAACGGAAGAGTAAGTCACAGTACACCCTGAAGAGAGCAATTGCAGGGGAGAAAAGACTGAAAATCTTGGGAACTACAAACCACCAAACCCATGTACAGGAGTCCCTATAAAACGGACATGTTATTGCATTAAAGGAGACGCTCTTGAGAAACTCGTTCCGGTGTCTCCGCTCGCTTTCTTTCTTTCTTTCTTTCTTTCTTTCTTTCTTTCTTTCTTTCTTTCTTTCTTTCTTTCTTTCTTTCTCTCTTTCTCTCTTTCTCTCTCTCTCTCTCTCTCTCTCTCTCTCTCTCTCTCTCTCTCTCTTTCTTGCTTTCCTCGCCGACTCCATCCCACCCGAGGGAATCCCTGGACTCCACGGAGGCTGGACCCCCCACAAAAGGGAGATGACAAAGAAACATGCAGGACTTGATTTGGGTTTTGGATGGTGAGAAAAAGATTTGTGGGAAAATTTGTAGCCTTATGCTGTCATTCCCTCTCCGGGTTCAGGGTTAAATGTGCACTACCTGCTTGGTGGAGAACACCCAAAGTAGAGAAACTAATTTAAAAGTTCTCCAAATGAGGAGCTTTCTGGGACATTTGGTTGCAACCAATGTAAATTCTCTGTGGAGAATGGAATCTCCCCTCGGCCTTAGAATAAGAGTCTCACAAAAACAAAAACAAACGGAATTAATGTTAGTCAAAGCAAGGGACACAGAATGTCATTTGGCCTGAGCTATGAGCCACCCCCACTTTCCCATATACCACACACACCACACACCCTCCCTGGTGTGCCCTGGATATTTGGGAAACAATCATTCCTTGTAGTTCCTTGAGGAAACCAACTGTACTGCAATTTTACAGGTAACAAGACTCAAACACAGGGCCTCCGGTCTTAAGTTAAGACATCCTTTCTAAGAACGGTCGAAATAGTCTGAATGGTTATTTGACAGATCAGTGGTCTGGTTTAGAGCTGGGTTCCAGAGTCAGATAGAACATGTTTGAATTCTGGCCCAGTGTTGTTCACATGACCCTTTAAGCCTTAGAGAAATGAGGGTAATAGCAGTATCTATGTTATATGATTGCACAGTTTTAAATGAGATAGTACATGCCAAATGTTTAGCATAATTTCCTGACACATAATAAATGCAATATTCATACAATGTTAAAGTACTATTATTCTATAAATGTTTATTATTGTAATTTTATTCATTTTTAGAGTTTTAATTTGAGGCTAGAGACCTAGTATTATGATAGTCAGCACTATGAGTGCATGAACTTGCTTTTACATAGAATGGCCAGGACCATACTTTCTTTGTTCAAGCGTCATCTGTATAATATCTTATATGTGACTAGCACTATACTGTCTATAAAGTCCATTTATATCTCATTTGACTCCATTATTTCATTATTACAATGGATAAATTGAAACTATTTTGCTTTTTGGAAAAAACAAGTTTAGAGAGACTGAGTGTCCAGTCCCATTAATAAGTGGTAGTGTAAGAATTACCCATGTCTTTGAAATCCCAGTCCAGTGACCTTTTCAATATGGCAGCCTACTTCATTTACATGCAAGCAACCTTACTGAGCAAGTCCTGGGAATTAGGACTGAAGATGTGCCCGCTCAGGATGCAGTCTGCACCTTCAAGGAAATGATGGTGTCATAGGAGGATCATACAAGAAACAGGCAGTGGGACAAGTGCTAGGGCCAAGAAGGAGGCCCTCTTGGAGTATGGAGGAGGGACACCTAACACAGAACTGGGAGAGTCAGAAAAGATTACTCATGACCCAGAGTTCTCAGGCTGACCTCTGCTGACCTTGAGACCCAGGAGCTCTTCTATATCTCACTTCCAAAGCACCACAGCCCAAAACCGATCTCTTCACTCTCCCAACACAATCAGCCCCAGCACCACCGTCACCACCCACTGAAAGTCCGGTGATCTGATTTCAGTAAATCACAAAGACCATTACTCTCCTGGAGGGTATTTGTTTGCCTGAGTTGGGAAGAATTGCTGACTGAATCTCCCAAAGTGGAAATGGATGGTAAACTAGAGTTGGGGGAGGAGAGAACTTTGACAGGAAAGATTGTGTGGGGGTGGGGACAGCTATGTTCCTCTCCCTTCCTTCTCTTCTTCCCAAATCAGCCCCTCCAGGAGCATAGAGTTGTGCGGTCAGCATGTGCTCTGCTCTCTAATGGGGGAGAAGAGAGTGTTGAAAAACTTTCAAAAATAAATGGAATTTGTGTTGAATGCCTTCTTTCTTTCTCCCTGAACCCTGCTACCTCCCAGAACCTCATCCTACCACCACACACAAATGGAGATATTTTATGGGCAGATAGATTAGGCCATCATAGAGAACTAGAGAGGCTAAGAGGGTGGAGGACAGAGGAAGATGAGGAGTAGGGGGCCCCTCCTTTTTTCCCATCCACCAGCCTCCCACAGAAAACCCCAGCAGCACTCTCCCCCAGGTTCTGCAGGCCTCCAGTTCCTCCCAGACCTTACCTCTGGGAGAGCAAGGTAGGTATCCACAAATTGTAATTGTTTATTTTGCGATTTAGAGATGGAAAATGATATATACTGCAGTTTCATGAAGGTGTAATTTTTTTTGAAAAAATATTTTTAATAAAAACCTTTAAATCTATTTCAGTGTTTGGGTTTAAATCATCCCTTAAAACTGAATATACATGAAAAATTATAGTCAAAAGTCCCTCAATTTTCCATAAGCCTAATGCTTCTAGTTACAGGGTTTTAAGTTACAGGATGTTTTCAGCACTGCTTGGAGTTGGAACACAATTTCATTTTACAGCTTGAGGAATATTTCATATAGTAAATACTCTTCAAATAAATCTATGGAATGAATGAATATTAGAAAAGCAAGGAGAGTTTTAAAAGGCAGGTGTGGTGGGGCAGGGGAACAGGGAAATAAAGGCTAAATGGTATGCAGACCTTTTGGGGGCTATCTGGGCGGGGGAAACTTATGGGACACACAGGCTTAGTCTGTTTGGGCTGCTGTAACAATGCCATAGACAAGGTGGCTTAAACAACAGACATTTATTTCTCAGTTTCGGAGGCTGAGAAATTCAAGATCAAGTTGCCAGCAGATCCAGTGTCTGGTGAGAGTCCTGTTCCTGGTTGGCAGACGACAATCTTGTTGTATCCTCACATGACAAGAAGTAGAGAGAGTGATCAGGCTCTGTCTCTTGTAAAGGCACTAATCCCATGCATGGGGCATCCACCCTCATGATCTAACCTCCTCCCAAAGGCCCCACCTCGTAACACCATCATGTTGGGGATTAGGATATCAACGTACAAGTTTAGGGGGGACACAGATATTTAATTTACAGCACAGACCATAGAAGAGTGAGTTTCCTGAGAGACAGAAGCCTTGAGGAGAGAAGCCAGATACAGCTAGTCGGACCCAAAGCAAAGCCTCAGTGGGGGGAGGGAATGGTAATTGTGTGCCCATTGAGACCATCACTTCGTTTTGTTCCTGGGGTAGCACTATTGGACTCAATGTGGGACTCAACAGAGAACAGTGTAGGCAGGAAATAAAAATGAACTCTGTCTCTAAAACTCTGAAAAATATAGGGGACTGGGAGGTCTTGCTGTGAACGCTCCAACTGGGTGTGATACAGATGGGAAGGAAGAGAAAACAGGATGTACAGTGATGTTGTGCCTGTGGTGCTCAGGGCATGACTTGGCAGAGGAAGAAGGTGGTGCCCAATGGGAGCTAGCAGAGGAGTAGCAACATCCACTGACACCCACAATATTGGAGGGACATTTAACAGGAGCCAGGCTCTTCATGGACGAGTGGGATCAGGAGGTGGACTTGGGGAATTTTGTTAATGTGCCTTAGGCTTGAGAGACCCAAGTCACACAGTTAACTGCAAAACTCCAAGTTCCTGTGCCCAGGGCCCTATTCCCATACTTCTCTCCCACATCCAAGGGCTATCACTCAAGCTGATTTTGTTTGTCACAATCACACACAAAAACGCTTAGGAATATACAGACCATAAATTCATTCAAAGCGAGAGCTCTTTAAGGTTAAAGATTGCATACTAACAATGCCCTGAAGAGTGGGGACAGATCACATCTGCACAGAGATTCGCAGGGGTTTTAAACTCACTGTTATACGTGTCTCATTTGGTCTACATAACGAGCCAGTGAGGTAAGCACTGAGCAAGAGAGCTTGATGTAAAACCAAACATGAGTACAGCCGCGTAATTGAAAATCTCTCCGTTCAGGGGTCTCAGCCTCCCACTAACAACTACCAGCTTCTTAACAAAGCAGGTCGAGCTCCTCCTGTGAGCCTGGCTGATGTGGTTATTTGAGATCTTATCGGCTCTGGAAGGGGAAGAAATGAAATTCACGTGGCCTTCTGGAAAAGATCAAGTATTTTCTCTTCTACCTGGAGATTCCATTCTCCTTGACAAAGGGATAGGCTTGATGATCTAATGTAAAGAACCAGTTCTTACAGACTTGGTTTGTTTGAATTGTATTTGTGAGGTTTGTTTTAAGATGTGTCTACCTGTCACGGTGACATATGCCAGTGCATATATGCTGAAGCAGCCCTTTTAAGAACCTCCCCTGCCTCCCTCCTCCTGCAGCCCCAAAAGGGCCTAAAAACTTTGTAGTTTACCTCTGCCCTGACAGATGAAGACATTCTTTACGGTGTGCCTCTAGTGCTGCCACCAACCACCATAGCCTTTACTTTTTAATAGGGCTGGCAGAAAGCCTCAGAAGAATATTAATTATCCTTTAACCCCCAGAAGCCTCCTGAGCCCTCTGGGTCTAAATTTCCCACTTCTGCAGCAAAGGGGAGCAGATTCCATGATTTCTAATGTTCCTTCCTCACACACTAATTCTGTCATCCAATGAGGCTAGGTCTTAACCAGGGGATTCCTAAGGAAATGTCCCATTGGCAAAGGAGATGCTGAAAATCTCAGGAAGCCCAGAGATTCAGTCACCTATCTGTGGTAGTCACCAGCATTCCTCCTTCTATTTCAGCCACATTTAGGAAATGTCTTTGTGTGTCAATTGGCCCCATTTTGTGGTTTTGGAGCTCTACTTGTGACTTTCGTTCACAGCTTTGGCTGTATCTCTTATTATTCATTCATTTGCTCAGTTCACATTTCCTTGAGTAACTGTGTTCTATGCACCAACGGTTACTAACTAAATATTATACTAATATTTAATGTGTGTTGTTAAGTGGCAGCTACTATGCTACACATTTTATGTATATTATTTCATACTCCTCCCAACAACCTATGAGGCAATTACTATTGCTGTCCCCTTATTATAGGTGAGAATTGGAGAATGAGGGAAGTTAGAATAAGCACTGGGTCAGGTACCCCACATTAGACAGTCTGACTCCACAGACCAAGATCTTGACCATGACACTACATCTCCTCTGGGAAATTCAGAGGTCAGACATGGTCCATGCCCTCATGTGCTCTTCAAATAGCATGGGAGGAAGGAACACCTCAGCTCATCTGGTCGAAAGAATGGGAATTGGGGGGGATGAGTGGGCAGAAGGAAAATAAGCATTCAAGCTGAGATACAGACTTCAGTTACGCTCAAGGACTCCACTAGAAAGATAAAATATAGCCGAAATCATTGTGAATAAGCTCACAACTGTTGTAGGACAAGTCAGCCGTCATTGGCAAGAGAGACATGAGATATGAACTTGTAAATGAGGGGAACCTTGCCCTCAGAGAGTTAAAGCATCAGATACAAGAACTTAAATAGTGTCTTAGTCCATTTGGGCTGCTAGAACAAAATGCTATAAGTGGAGGAGCTTATAAACAACAGAAATTTATTTCTCACAGTTCTGGAGCCTGGGGAGTCATGATCAAGGTGCCAGAAGGCTGGGTGTCTGCCAGAAAGGGCCCACTTTTTGTTTCATTGATGGCTGTCTTTTTGCCATAACCTCATATATTTCAAGGGGCATGGAAGCTCTCTGGGGTTTCTTTCTTTTTTTTTTTTTTTTTTTGAGGGCAGTGGCGCTGGCCCTCACATGTGGGACCCGAACTGGGGCCGCTGGCTTCCCAAGCCAGTGCTTAACCACCGCGCCACTCGGCCGGCCCCAGGGTCTCTTTTATAAGGGCACTAATTCTGTTTAAGGAGGCTCTACCCTCATGATCTAATTACTTACCAAAGGCTCCACCTCTTAATACCATCACATTAGGGGTTAGGATTTCATAGTAATTTGGGGTGACACAAACATTCAGCCTATAACAAATAAAAATATGCAATGTCCATGTAGATCTAGCTCCCTTGCGGAGCCATCTTATCTGAAAGTGTTAAATAAGGGATACTCCAACCAGGAAGACTGATCAACCATGTGTGAGGACCTTAGACAAAAAAAGATTCAGAACTACAGAAGGGTCCTGCCCTTGTTGGCACTGTTTAGGGAGAGAGCATGCTGTTTTAGGGCAAAGCTGGCATCCCAATGTGTCTACCCGCACCTAGCTGTCAATTCCTGGACACCATGTTAAACATTCCCCTGGAAGAACAAATTCCTCTATTTCTGATCTTGTAACTTTGGTTCCTCAAGATCTTGTCTGTAAGGTGAGTGTTTTGAGCTTCCAATGTGTGTACCTGCTTGGGCTCAACAATAATATTTCTCAGTGGAAAATAATAAATAGGGCCGGCCGAGTGGCGCATTGGTTAAGCGCTGGTTTTGGGATGCCAGCGGCCCCGGTTCGGATCCCACATGAGGGCCAGTGACACTGCCCTCTACAGCTAACAGCGGCTCCACCTGGAGCTGGGCTGTGCGAGCCCCGGTGATGGTGTGGGCTGCAGCCCCTGCTGCAGTGGCCTGCCATGGGCTACAGTGAGTGGCCCGCAGCCAGCGTGAGCGGCTGGCAGCCAGCGCGAGCTGCCAATAGCCGCGGTGAGCGACCGATCTGCCTCATCCGGGAAGAGCGCAATGACGATACTAACAGTGAAGCGACACCCTCCGCAGCTAAACTGAAGAGCAAAAAGACAGCAACTTGTCTGTTGCCCTTTCCAGATTCCCCAACGCTGTTCCCCTCCACCAATTCCCCAATAAAATCTTAAAAAAAAAAAAAATAATAATAAATAAAGCTTCTAGCTTCCGAACGAAAGAATAAATTAGGTTTCTACATCAGCTAGGTGAGAAAACTGAGGCACAGAGAGGCACTACAAATTCTAAAGAATTCTCTTCGTAACCCTTCTTAAATGATCATCATCAAAGTAAAAAATCACCCCAGGCAGCCCACCCCCCTTTCTATGCCACCAAATTGCATGGGGTCCTTATCTAATATATAAACAATTTGATTAAAAATATATTACAGGGCCGGCCGAGTGGCGCATTGGTTAAGAGTTGGTTTTGGGATGCCAGCAGCCCTGGTTCGGATCCCACATGAGAGCCAGTGACACTGCCCTCTACAGCTAACAACAGCTCCACCTGGAGCTGGGTTGTGTGAGCCCCAGCGATGGTGTAGGCTGCAGCCCCTGCTGCAGTCGGCTGCCATAGGCTACAGTGAGTGGCCTGCAGCCAGTGTGAGCGGCTGGCAGCCAGCGTGAGCTGCCAATAGCCGTGGTGAGCAGCCAACCAGAGGCCGGCGACCCATCTGCCACATCCAGGAAGAGCGCAATGATGATACCAACATGGGCCAGTGAAGCAACATCCTCCACAACTAGACTGAAGAACAAAAAGACAGCAACTTGTCTGTTCCCCTTCCCAGATTCCCCAATTCTGTTCCCCTCCCCCAGTTCCCCAATAAAATCTTAAAAAATAAATAAATAAATAAATAAATAAATAAATAAAATAATAAAAATATATTACAAAATGCATTGGCTTATGTGGGGTACAGTAATTTATCAGTGGAGATTTGGGATAATAGGTAGAAAAGAGGTCCTTATGCATTTGCTTATTGTTCAATAAGTAAGTGCACGTGAAGATTCTATATAGCATTACTCATTTTCATGTTCAATTTGTCCCAGATTTTAAAAACATGGATTTTAATAACACTTCTGACTCTAAGCAGCTATGTGAACTGGGGCAAGTCACTTTGCTTTTTGAGTTCCAATTTCTCATTTTGCATAACAAGCGAGCTACACTAGGAAATCTTCCATTTCTATTCCCTTGTGTAGGTCTAAAGAACCAAGATACATAATATTCCTTCTCCTCCTTCTTGAAATCCTGTTTTTATTATTGCTTTTGTTTTGAGAGTATTTTTTTTTTTAATTGGCTTGCAGTTTAGAAATCACTAAAATAGCCATAATAGTGGTTAATCAGTCCAAAGCAACACATGGTTAGTTCATTTATTTCTTAGCATGGGGAGAAGGAGGAGTATATGGCCTTTTGTATCAAAAAGGATGGAATAAATTGAAGACCTCTGACCCCCAGCAGGAAACATTTGCCACTTCCTCTGACAATGGCAGCTCTTCTCAGATGGGGCATTGTTGTTGGAACTAATGGCCAGAGAAGAAACAATTCTCATGCACCTCTTCATCTTCCCTCACTTCCCCCACCATTTCCCCACCCGCTGAGATGCCTAACACCTAAAGCCCTATGGTCTTTTCTCCCTGACAAGCTTTTATGACCAGGGTGGAATTCGTTTTATGAGATTGACAGCGTGATTGGGAGAGGAATAAGTTGCTTGTGAGGTTCATTTTGTATTTTCCAAAAAATCTATTACAGGTAAGCAAGCCTAAGGATTCTGTTCACAACTGCATGCATGTTGTGTATGTGCACAAACATGCCTGTACACATACTCTGCAAGGAACACTAATTAATAACTCTAACATTTTTTTTTTGCTTTAAATTTTTTTTTAGATATTGTGGAATGTACATTGCTATTTAATTGTTATAATTTTATTCTTTCTTTGCAATGCTAGTGAAACTATTAGGGACATTTTTTTAATTAAAATTATAGCCAAAGGAACAAAGGTTAAAAAAAAAAATGAGAGCTATATACCGGGGGTGCCAAAGAAAATGTATACAAGTGGATACTTTGGTCAACGTTGCTCAAGCAGTAGTTCGCCATAGTCAGAAGTGTCTGGATGCTGATGATAACCACTTTGAGCACCTCTTGTAACTGCGGAAGTCAAACGTGACTTGTATTCATCTTTTGTTATTTGTATATATTGAGTATTACAATTTTAATAGTTTTCCATTCTTAAAATGTGTATACATTTCTTTGGCATCTTCTATATATGATCCTTTGAAAAATGTTTCCTTTGATGGTTAGGCATTTACCATCAAGGATTTCTGGTGGTTTTGCATTGTCACTCTTCTAGCTTGCATCCAGGTCAATAATAGAGCCAACCAAATGAAAAGGGCTTGTTCTTTGTTTCCTTGTTTGTCTTAAATATTCCTGTCAGCTTCCTAGTGCAATATCCATCTCATTTTCAAAACAGCTCTTACCTCATCTTTCCAAAGACTATACTTTGGGGAGAGGAAGAAGGAGAGGTTATTTCTAGACCTTTAACAATATTTCCAGGCAAAAATTAGCCCAACACACATTTTCCTTCAAACAGGATCCCTGTAATTTGGAAACACAGACTTTTTTTGTTTGCAGACATCCCTAGACATTCTTTTCTTTGAATTCCCTGGAGAAACCTATGTTAATCTAAATATCAATTGTACACAAGAGCTTAGGCCAACCCCGACTACAAATCAGGAACCAAACAACATCCTAAAAGGTTAAGAATGGGGCAAATACGTAGTTTTTATTCCTTTCACTCAGCATATTGGTGTAGCAGATCTTTTGACCATGGAAGCAATCTGCAGAGACCTTTCTGAATGGAGAAACTTCTAGAGTCTAATGAAGCTGAGGAAATGAGTTATCCTTGTTATCAATTGGGGACAGTTGCCATTCATGCTAGAGAAGAAAGCAGATCTGTTGCAGGGCATGAAATTAAATTTTCCAGGTAGCAGCAAGTAATTGATACCATGGGGTGACCTTTGCCCGCAGCAGCCAATTTCAATCTGCAGAGAACAGCAATAGGGCTAGCTGCTCTGCTTGACCCCCACAAGCTGAGCTTGAAAAATAAGACACCCAAGGAACTTTAATTTCTTTCTCATAAATGCTCCCCATTTTTGTTACCTTTCTTCTCTCGGCCTTTGTTCTAATTCAAATTTTCCTGATGGTTTATACATTTTTTATGAAATTACTAATTCAGCCACCTGAGACACTGAGAATCAGATTTATCAATTTACTCTGTAGTTCAAGTTTCTGTTGTTTAGTTTTCTTGGATTTTTATTTTTGAGGTTTTTTTCCCCTGAGCACTTTTTGCAACTCAACATTAATTTTTCTGTGTTTTCAGATGCTACTTTAAAATGTATCATTGGGAAGTTTTTGGGGAAATAGAAAAATATAAGCCCAGATAAGCCACATTACCTTTTTTCTTACTAAACACTCACTTATATATTTAAAATTAATTGGTTTCTTCTGGATTGTGGCAGAGCATCTATCAGCTAGAATTAGTTTTAGGAAGAGTATTGAATTTACTTAAAAAAAGGTTAGGATAGAAAAGGCAACTAACAGGAAATAAATTGTGTGCCTGTCTTTCGGAATTGCTCCAAAATGAAATCATTTTGGAAAAATGACTCTATAACCTATTGCTAGTCTTGAGGTTCTTGACATTGGGTATGTAATTGCTCCCAAATTAGGATTATTTGGTTCAAAACTCCAGACTTTTTAAAACCCCCTTAGGTAAGGAAAAATGGACTGAAAGTCCTAATGGAGTAATTTGGGGCATAAATTATGTGAGTGCAAAGAGCAGACTAGAGGATCACAGCGCCTTCAGGCAATTTAGATTTTAATCAGATTTTTCATTCCAAGTTTAATTAAAGTGTTTGACTTAGAAAAAAAAATGGCTATTAGAAAATCTGACTGCCAGTAAAACAAAAAAGAAATATTAGTTGGGAAAAAATGTATCTTGACTGCTATGAAGATTCATAGCATATGTTAGGAAAGGGAGCAGAAAAATGCTTTAATGAACTATTATAACATATAGTAGTATTTCTCTCTTTAGACACATAGAAAAATGCATGTGTTATGTTTTTCTCCTATGCTGATATAAGTAAAGAAAAAATTCCTTTTTAAAATTAAAATCTAATGATTCCCTCTCATTAACAGGTGATAGCTTAGTCTTAACTTCTTCTGCCAGGTTTGGTCAGGCTAATTTCTGTAGCAATGAATCAATCACTTAATACTTGTATAGTCTTTACTGGCCTGGGCACTAGGAGAACTATTAAAGAAGTATTGAACGTGATTCCTGCTCTTGGAAAGCTTATAGTGTTATTGAGGAAAGAGATGGGAAAACCTAAAATAATCAGATCTCAAACCTGAGAAACAGGATGGCACATCTCTCATGCTTAGAAAAGTTGAGATAAAGGGGAATCTGTCCGGTTAGCAATCTGGATGCTGGCAATTCCACTAGCATCTATGATGGTAGAGGATTGAATGATGGACAGGATTTGGATAGATGCAGGGATGTCCTGAGTTACTCCAATGCAAGGGACAGTTGAGCAGGCTGAGCAGGGGTGAAGAGCCAAGCCTGCTCAAGAATGGAGAATTGGTATGGGTGAGCGGGGATGCAGGAGTTAGGTTGACATGGACTTTGAATACCAGACAAAGGCATTTATATCAGATGTGATATATCTAACATTTATTACGTTCTATTACTGTCTATCTGGGTTTCATACATTTATATTATTTCTATGCTATACTATCTTTTTTCTATAGGTGATGGAGATCTAGGGGAGAGAAGATGCAATTTTAAAAAGAACAGCCTGGTGGTATGTTCAGATTGCACTGTCAGAAGAAGACTACAGCAGAGAGCCTAAGAGGTCACTGTCCTGTCCAGGGGTGAAGTGAGCCTATCTAGACTGAGATAGATGCAACAATGATAGATGCAAAGAGGAGAGCTCGAACCACCTTCATTCAGCAAACATTGTTCAATACCTTCTATGTACCAGTCCTAAGTATAAAAACAATCAGTAAGACTTGGCGGAGAAAGGGGAAACTCATGGTATCCAACTAACAAGAACACAATGTCAGCACACTCTAGGAAGCACAGATGCAAGCTCTGTCACATCTGGCTTGAGATGGCATAGCCTGACATGGCAGGCATGGGCAGAAGTGGCGAGAAAGACTTCACTTGAAAGATGACATTTAGCTGGGTTTGGAAAGATAATTAGGATTTTGTCAGGCAGAGAAGAAAGAAAACACAAAAGCAGAGAATCAAAGTTAATTAGAAAGTTAGGCCAGCAAATTAAAGACAGGAATTTGAACAGTGAATTGAAGAGCTGCTTCCATCTTCTTTCGTTTATACATCCTATCTCTGGGGTATTCTGGAGGATAAAAGGGATCACATATTTTGGCAAACACCAAAACATTTACAGCGATAAAGAGGCAGAGTATTTGGAACTGTGGTTCAAGGTGTAAGCACTCATGCTTCATTGAGAAGTTCAATCACAGGAAGCAAGAGTGAGAGAAAAGGAGGGAGGGAAGGATGGAAGCAAATGTGAGAGTATGCATTACTATGTTGGCTGCTGTGTCACAATAAGCCAAGGAATGACACAGCCAGTGGCTTGACAGGTGCAGGATGTTTCCAAACAAGCTGTATGGAAAACCATACCCCAAAACACTCCATCTGAAGGAGGAACAGAGAGAAAATCCTGCTGCTGACCCCTTCTTGCCTCCTCTTTCTCATTTATCAAAATGAACCCCATGGGAATTCACCACCTATATCTCTGGGTTGAGTCACCTGGCCTCTTTTGGCAGCAGACCTCTATTGGGGAAGCAGATCTTGTAATCGCACAGCATTTTATGAGATCAGAAGTAGGGGAAGAGCTGATGACACAGGGTCAGCCATGAGGCCCTGAATGAAGTCTTTTCCCTCAGCTGCCAGTCCAGTGGCTGGGGACCTAGGGGACAGGGAGGCCAGGAGAATCTGATAAGGCCCACAGGATGCATTTTATACTTGGCATATTATTACCACACATATATTCCATTATAATTGTCCTTCCCTTATGCCAAGAAATTTCCCAACCCATTGCTTCTTTGACTTCTCCATTCTGCATCCTTACTCTACTGAATCATTTAGATCTCTGACAAGGTCAACAAAAGGAAACGAGGAGCAAAACTCATATTGGTTAGTGCTATCACTTAGAAGCTCACTGCAAAACTGGTTAAGCAAGATGGAGATGACTAAGGACAGATGACATTAAATTGAGGGATGGGGGGAAGTAAGTTCCTGATCAAGTTTGCTTAAGATTGATTTTCTGCAAAATTTTTTCTTTCTTTTAAATTGGGGGGTTAGGGGAGCTGGGTGTGTCCATATCCTTGAAACTTGATCCTCTTCTCAGGGGAGGAAGCGGAGGTCAGATTGACCAGAAAGAAGAGGCATATGGGCATATAGGTAAACACAAATGTTTACCATCAGTGTCATTGGGAATCCATGCATAAAGCTGCCATGAGCCACGTAGAGCTGGAATACTAACAGCTATTGCCCTCACAGCCCGATCTGACATATTCATAAACTTGAAAACCACTTTAGGACAAACACCTTAAAACAAAAGAGATGACAACAAACACCAACGCTTTGAGTTCATAAATGGTCTAGGTGGCAACCAGCTCATGCAAATGATCACAAGACTTCTCTAGAGGGTTGCTCTTAAAGTTGAAAATGATGATATATTAGCAATTGACTTTAATATTCGGGTCCCTCTGCAGTGTGGCTCTGGGGGTTCACTCCCAGTTAACCTCTGTCCTGCTGACTGTGGAGTTTTGCCCGGGGGGGGGGGGGGGGCCTGCAGATGCTCCTCCTTTAAGTTAAGTCAGGCTATCTGCTGATTTCAACGAATTGTCAGCGTGCTTTGCAGAGAATGAAAAGGGAACATTTAGCCAGACCTGAAGCTACAGATGAGAAGGCTGTGTGGGTAGAATTGTTTTTCCCTTTTGTCTGTTTGAGGCCCCTATTTTTTAAGCTGTCCAGTATAACTAATTAGAAGAGAGAAGTCTGAAGGTAACTTCTTGCCATGAGTATAGTCAACCAGCCAATTTAATTAATTTTTTTTGTCTAAGCAGATTTGTTATCATGTAAAATTTTTACCTATGTTTACACCTTTTTTTGAAATTCATTTTCATAACACCTTTACAATGTTTGCTAGGTCTCTGGATCACTTTTAAATTGGCTTACTTTGAAGAAAGTACATAGCCTTATCTAAGCAACAATATTGTGAAATCACAATTTTGATGTGCTCTGTATGGATGTTGATGTGCATATATCATTTTTAAAATGTATAATCTCACCTAATCCTAATTTTGTGGGGCCTTGGAGAATAACGAAGTATGGATGTGTTATTCTTTAATTAGTCCACTGAAACAATGGGGGGGAAAAACAGTACCAGAGACTATCTTCCTGGAAATGTGTGGGAATCTAAACGGATTTATTTATTCATTTCTTTATTTGAAAGGGAAACATTGCAATATTTGCCACCTGTCCTGAATCTTTAAGATGTCTATATGTTAAGAAGTACTCTCTCTATAAATCCATACCTATATTCACATTTATTCATCTTTTTATATAAGGTTTTTTTTTTTTCTTCTGGTAAGCCTATGAATAACCAACCAAAAATAAAATATGGGGCATATACTACATAAAATCATCCATGTTCTAGAATTGGTTTAAAAAAAAAATGGTTCATGAATTTAGTTAGTTAATTTGGAAGGCATGGGGGAGAATCCTTTGACATGTGACCTCAGTTGCTATAACTGAACTCCCAGCCTTACTGTTCCTCATTCCGCAGAGATCCAATCACTGCACTGGGCACAATGGAAATATTGTGTAGGTAAAGTACAGTGACCTAGGTAGACACTACAGAACCTACGCTCAGTCCACCATCGCATTTTTCTGTAGGGAATTTGGCCCCAGTTCACTCTTCTTCAAGACTGTCATGCAGAAAATTTGAATTCATATCAGATGGGTAGATGGACTTTTAATACCAGGGAGTTCATGAAAATGAAGACTGGTTTATTTAGGGCAAGAAAACAAGAAGAGTTCGACTTCAAAATGGTGGTGTGAGGACCTCCATGGAGTCATTCTCCAGCAAAGCCACCATAACTAATAAAATCTGTTTCCGAAAGCAATCACATACAGTCTCCGGAAATCATTCTAAGAGCAAACAGCAAATTAAGAAACACTTATTCCAGAAACTCTATTAATTCTGGGTAAGAACAGTAAGAGTCTCCTGCCTCCCGCCTCCCAGAAGCTCAAAGAGAAGCAGCTCCACTCTGGGCAGGTATGGTCAAGAAGAAGGGGGTTCCTCTCCCCTTATCGCCCAGTCAAGGGAAAGAGTATTCCATGGAGAGGAAATGGCCACCAGCATTTGCCCTCCCCTCCAGCTGTGACTTGCAGAGAGTAAGTGCCTGGCAAATGCAGCCAAGAGGTTATTACTCCCTTTCGTCCCCTAACCTTCAACTCATAAGCGGAGATCCTACCTCAGGCCTGGCTGTTCAAGAACACTGGCGCCCCAATTACCCTTGTCTCTCAGCTTGCTTTTAGAGTGGGGGAATCTATGCTGGGAGAAACACACTGAGAAGGCCAAAATCTACCGCCTCTACCCAGCACCTCATAATGGGGCGGGGGCATCACCCTCTTCTCAGGTCTGCAGCAGTGGCTCAGAGATTTTGCCAAGGAGTAAGGCAGATCCTAAGACCAAAGCGCACTGAAGCTCTTCCCAAGGAAACTGACTTTATTTGGAGGAGAGTGTGGGGAAGTTTAAGCCTAAGGGATACTCTCAAAAACACTGGAGGTTTTGGTGGCAAGTAGTTAAGAAGCAGCTTGTACCTGTAGGAGAACAACAAATTAAACTATAGGTCTGCTAGTTTACCAGAGCCAAGAAGGGAAAGAAGTAGTAGCTAAGAGAAAACCCTTCTGGGTTCAGAACTAGCCTCAAAGACGGGCCTTGTAAAAGGCGCTGGGTTTAATAGGATCAGACTGAGGAGTAAGGCATGCCCCAGGAATTGTCAAAAACAATAGTGCAATCAGCCAGCGATTAGAGGAAACTATCAACTGGGTGAGATACCAAGTGAAACAGACACCTCAACAGATAATTTGGGAGGTGGAGGTGGGGTGGGCCGGTGACAGGGCCGTCAAAGAGAGCCCTGCTTAAACCATTGTCATTGTGCTCACCAAGACCCCGCCCTCTAAGAAGGGCCATCCAAAGATTCCTGTTGTGGGGGAAACAGACTTCACTAAAATGGACCAGCCAAATAAGTAAACAACATCAAAAACAAGCCTCAGAGAGAGAAAGGAGATCAGTATCCACAGTTGCTACTATTTTCTTAAAATTTCCAGTTTTCAACAAAAAACTATGAGACTTGAAAGGAATACAGAAAGCATGGCCTCTCTACAGAAAACGAAGTAAAAAACAGAAACCAAGTGGGGGAGTGTTATATGTGGCATGGTTTAATTAGAGCTCTGAAATAAACAATAGGATGGAAAGAACAGCGGCATCAAAAACTCCTGCATTGCTGGAAATATTTGGGAGTCTAAACTATTGGGTTGTCGGAAAAGTCATGACGCATTTTTGCAACGAAAAACAGAAAATATATGTCATGACTTTTCCGACACCCCAATATTTGTCTTTAATGGGAAACATTGTAGTAGTTCTTAGGCAGCTGCCGTGAACTTTCAATGCATCCTGGCTGGTAAGACGTCCCATCCACCCACCATTCTCAAAACAAAGACCTAGGGCCATATTGTACCATTAAAGCTGTCAGGAAACATAAGCCTAAGCAAGTGTGAGTGTTGCTTATTTCCTGAACGCACTCAGAAGCCCAGGGCTCCCTCATTCCATGTGTGGGAGACTGTTTATTGGTATGGAAAAGAGAGGGAGAAAGAAAAGGAGATGAGAATTCAGACCCAAGCAGTTGTATAGCCACCTCTGGAGTTTATTATCACACCTCCCATAGAAATGCCCTGTTGACCTCCTTTCTTGTCCTCACTTTATAATTTGTTCAAGAGAACGCATACTTGACTATAGGAACACATGTGTAGATATAAGCATAAATATGTGAAAGGAGTTAGATAAAGAAATACAATCACATGTATATAAATACATGTAATGTTAATGTCACTTCTCTGCGGTGAGACTTAGTGGGTCTGTCATTTACCAGCCTAGAACTATGAATGTGCTCCATCTGTGCCTTAGTTTCCTCATCTGTAAGTGGAGAAGAAAATAATACCTCTGTGATCACTTTAACAATTATATAATGAATAGAGGGCCATATAGTAAACACATATGTCAACTACTAATATCATAAATAGCATTATGTGTGTCTCCTTATCATTCATTGGTGATAGAATCAGCAGCATTCAATTTCAAATGTGCATACTGTGCCCAGAGAAAAATACTTCCAACTGAAATGATTTTTAATTTCTTCTTAATATTTTCTTACTTTGTGATCCTACTCTTATTTGCAAATTATTTTTAAAATATTTAGTCTGATTACAAAAGTCATTCATTCTCAATAAGGACACTTGGAAATAAAAGGATTAAGGAGAAACTAAAAATCACAATTATTCTATCATTCTGATGTAAGTAATGAAAATTCACATTTTGATGTTTTTTTATATTTTTTTCTGTGCATTTTAATATGCTTGAAATCACACCGTTTATACAACTTGTTTGTCCTTTTAATACTCAACATTGTAAAATCATCCATGTTATGAAAATTATTTATAGGCTTCTCAATAAATGTGGCATATTGACCACATGCGTTTACATCATCTCCTTTCTAAAACCCATTTAAAATGAGAGTAAAAGAATTTTAAAAGTATGCACTTACAGGGACAAAGAGAACAAGAGACAGGCAAGAACAAATAAGAGACTGTGACAAACTCCAGAGGGGCAGATAGAGGAGAAATATAATGAATTTTCAGAGTACAGGTGGCTATAATCCCAAGGCCTGCAGTGGTAAATATCCCAAGAAGGACCATTCACCCTGCAGAACTCAGGATGGTGCCAACAAGTATTACTGAGATGCAGAGCTAGAAAAAAGGAAGGATTGATAAAAGTCCTAACATGGAGCATTTGTATTCTCAGCCCCGCCTCTCGGTTCCTCTTCTTTACTCCTACAGGAACTCTGAGGTTTAGTCCCTGAATAAATTGCACCAGAGAGAATCTGGACTCAGGGATACCAGACACAGCAGCGATGAGAGTGTACCATGAACATCAATTCAAGAGAATTAGTGAAATTCTGAGTGTGAATTGTGAGACCTCTCCAAACTCTCTTTTTCTTCTGTTTCAAAAATACTAATAACCAGGCATGCATCCCGACAGAAGAGTGGAGGATTCTTTCCTGAAAAAAAAAAAATCTTCCTACCTTGGGAATCAAGAGCTTCAGATACTGATATTTCAGGTTTCCCAACAAAAACCCAGCTAGCTACATCATTTTCACTTAAGGAAAGACATGTTCTGCCTACACACACAGAGCTTTCAGCAAGTTTTTCAGTACTTCACTAAAAATGAACAGAAAACCAGAGATCATCAGACAGTAAGGAAATCCTCTATGAAGCCATATGACTAGTTCTTCCCAATGGAATGTGAGCAGAGGGGTTGGTGTCACCTCCAGGCCTGGGAGTTAAAGGGGATGTTCTTTTCCCATATCAGGAAGATATGGCATCAGTAAACACAAACAGGAGATAAAGAAAAGAAACAATCAAAGAACAGGAGGTCCTGGAAATTAGAAACATGAGAGCTGAAATGTAAAATTCAATAGAAAGGGTATACAGTGAAGTCAAGGGAACTGTGATGGACTGAATGTGTTTGCTGCTTCCTCCCTTCCCCCACCCCCGCCCTCCATTCATATGTTGAGGCTCTAACCCCAATGTGATGGTCTTAGAAAGTAGGGCCTTTAGGAGGTAATTAGGGTTAGATGTGGTCATGAGAGGGGAGCCCCCATGATGGGATTAGTGTCCTTATAAGAAGAGGAAGAGACACCTGAGTTTCCTCTCTCTGCCATGTGAGGACACAATTAGAAGGCAGCCATCTGCAAGCCAGAGAGAGGGCGTTCACTAGGGAACTGAATAGGCCAGCACCTGATCTTGGACTTCCCAGCTTCTAGAACTGTGAGACATAACTATTTATGCCACCAAGTCTATGGTATTTTGTTATGGTTGCCTGAGCTAAGACAAGAATTTCCCAGCAAGTCACATTAAAAAGCAAATAAACAGAAGAGAGAGAAAAGAAAAGAAAATTAGAACATCAATCCAGGAATTCCAATGCTTAATTAATTCCACATCCAGAAAGATTAGGAAACCAGAGGGGAGTAAATGTTCAATGAAGTAATAATAATAATAATAATAATAATAATAATAGTCTCCAGATTCAATACAATGAGAGGAAAAACATCCATACCAAAGAACATCATTAGGAAATTTGAGAGCACTAGAGATAAAAGGTTCTAAAACGTTTCCATGGAAGGAAGAAAAATCTGGAATCATATTTACATAACTGATTTCACAAGATCACTATCACAACATCAATATCTGAAAAGAGAATCTGCTGAGGAAGGACTTCAAAATTCTGAAAGAACATTCGTTCTTGCATAGAATTAATTCAATAACTAAGTGTGAGAATATAATAGACATTTCCAGACATGAGAGGTCTCAAAATATTAACCTTCTATGCAACCTTTCTTAGGAAACTACCAGAGATTGTACTTTACTAAAATGAGGGCATACACTGAGAAAAAGGAAACATGGTATCTAGGGAAGATAGAGATCCAGCAATACAAGAGCCTGGCAAAGGGAAGCCCCTGATTGACAGATGCCCATCAGGTGAAGGGGGCACTGGGTGAAGGACAAGGGACTAAGGAAGGAGGTTTCCCAGGGGAAAAAATGAATTAATACCAAATGCTTTGGGTGTTTGAAAAATAAAATTATATTTGACAGATCTATCGGAATTTAATTTTTTAAAATATAGAAACATAGAAAACTGAGCAAAAGATAGGCAATGCAATAATTAATTCAGAAAAAAATTTCACAAATAAGGAAATGTAATTCTAGTTCATTATTTGGCTTACCAATAAACAATATTTACATAGTAATAATAAGGTAAACACTGTCTTTTGGTTAAATGAATAATTGTGACATAATTACTGAGAAAATTAAAGGAGGGGAAGTAATGGGAAAAGAGATTAGAGAGAACTAAAGCTAACCTATCCTAACAGGAAAATAAGAATTAGATCTTAAATGAATCAATCAAGAGATAGCACTATCAAGCATCATATTTAGAAATATGGACTTTTACCATAAGAAAGACTCAAGAGAGTTGAAAATGTCTACATCTGGTGGGGGAGTAAAACTGAGAGTGAAAAAGGATGGGGCAGGAAGCTGCTGGGCTTCGCTTTGAGACTTTTAACACAATTGGGTTTTTAAAATATGTACATGTATTTATCAAACAACTTAAGATTGAAAAAAGTATTCACAAATAAAAGCTTAATGGCCATAAAATGTATTTTATCATGTGGATGAACATACTTTATTTCCCCATTTCTTTATTAACAGGCATTGAGGCTGTAAATCATTATAATGCATGTTATACACAGAGCCTTTGCTGTAATTTGGATTCTGAGAGTTGCCAGAGGTTGGAAAAATGAGAAAAAGAAGTGAACATATTAAGATGTTGTTACTACTTATTATTTATGCTAATAAATGTCACCATCACTTCCCCCAGTCCTCCACTCCCAACACACACACACACACACACACACACACACACACACACGATTCAGTCTCCCCCAAAGGTTTCTCACATTTTTTTTCCGGTTCCAGAAATCTCTGCTTTCATCTTAGTCTTAGATCAGTAGTTTCCTGAGGGCTGACTGGATGACACAGCAGCAGCCCATGCTGATCCACCATCTTAACAGAACTGAGGAATGCTCTTTAGTTTTAACATTGCTTAGTTATTCTTTACTTTTTAGACCTTCAGATTACTGTAAAAATAATTTTGTCAGTTTCTCAAAGCTGTCTGGGATTTTAATCATAATTGTCTTACAACTATAAGTTAATTTGTGAGAAACTAACATGTTTTAACAGGTAATATTGCCATTCTGCCATCTAGTGAGTATGTGAGTTGAGATATTCTGGTATTATTATATATCTCTCAATAAAGTTTTATCATTTTATTCATATTTCACACATTTATGCAGTCTCACATTTCTTGTTAAGGTTTTCTAACTATGTTATGTCTTTTACTGCTATTGTAATAAAACTTTTCCATTTTATTTTGTGATTAATTATGCTGATTTACAGAAAAGTTTATTGACATTCGTAGACATTAGCTATTCAATGATTCTATCATCCTCTCCTATCAGATCTAATTAGTACATGGGTCATTATACTTCATATCTTTTTCCTATCGTAAGTGTAATATATGATGGAAACTATAGAGGAAAATTCAAAAGGTTAATTAGATCAAGAAGGATCATAGTACCCAGGGATACCTAAATGTTTATATTTTTGTGTGAACACACACATACATACACAATACATACACACATGTGTACACCCTACATTTAAGGAGATTCACTTATTTCTAGAAGGTATTCACAACTAAGATATGACTAGACATGTCTAGTCGCCTGGAAGACACCCAAACAAAATGAATGAGAGCTTTCAGTTATCTGTGGATATGCACAGAGCAGAGAAAAATTTGAGTCACCCAGTGAACTCCACCCGCTCTGAGGCCAATCAAGGTGATGCTGTGACTTTTTGGTTCAGCTCTCATACTGAGATGTAGAGAGGATAGAGACGTAGGAGACAGTGCAGTATAGTGAAAAATCCCCCACTCTGGGGTCAGCCACAGGATTTGAATCCCAGCTCTGGTGCTTGTTAATAGGGTGGCTCAGGCAAAGTCACTTAACACTTCTCAATCTCTTTCTCTTTTGTGAAATAAAATAGAATCTACTAGATGAGTTGTCTTTAGAATTTAAGATTATAATCTGTGCGATGTGTGTATTTTCATTAGGAGCAATGGTTCAATATTTGCAAATTCAGTGTTCACTGCAACTTTACAGAAAACATAACTACTGAGATTAAAAAGAATCAACTATCTTAAATAATATATTGTTTAATTTGCTTCTTTTTTTTTTTTTTTTTTATTGGGGAATTGGTGGAGGGGAACAGCGTTGGGGAATCGGGGAAGGGGAACAGACAAGTTGCTGTCTTCTTGTTCTTCAGTTTAGTTGCGGAGGATGTTGCTTCACTGTTGGTATCATCATTGCGCTCTTCCCGGATGAGGCAGATCGGTCGCTGGCCTCTGGATGTCGCTCATCGCGGCTATTGGCAGCTCACGCTTGGCTGCCAGCCGCTCACGCTGGCTGCGGGCCACTCACTGTAGCCTATGGCAGCCCGCTGCAGCAGGGGCTGCAGCCCACACCATCACCGGGGCTCGCACAGCCCAGCTCCAGGTGGAGCTGTTGTTAGCTGTAGAGGGCAGTATCACTGGCCCTCATGTGGGATCCGAACCGGGGCCGCTGGCATCCCAAAACCAGCGCTTAACCAATGCGCCACTCGGCCGGCCCTTAATTTGCTTCTTGATTTGGGCTTTAGAAAAATGGCTTGTTTTTTCTGCCGCTTCACTCAATATTATTTGTGAGATTCTGCTTAATATTCACAGTTCTGATTCATTCATTTTCATGGATGTATAGGACTCCACTATCACCGCCTATTCTTAAATTTGCCTATTGATGATCTTTTGGATTGTTTGGATGGTGTTTTGCTCTTGCAAATCGTATGCAGATGTGCCAGAAGCTACCTCGGGGTATGTCCAGGATTAGAATTACTAGGTGAGCCAATAAAGCCAAGTCATTTTCTATGTTGTGGAACTAAGGTGCACACACTCCAGAATGTATAAGCAATCCCTCCATTGCTACTCGCATCAGCACTTGATGTTATCAGACTTCTCAATTGTTTGCCAATCTGGTGGGTATCAAATAGGTTCGTATTTGGACTTCACTGGCATTTCCTGCCTACTTGTGAAATTAAGCATTTTTTCCTGTGTATATCCATCATTTTTGTTTCCTTTACCACAGAACATCTATTTCTGTCATTTACCTAGTTTTTCTAATGGGTTACATTTCTTTTGTTGATCTCATACCTTTATTAATTTTTTATTCTTAATGCTAAGCATTTGTTGGTTTTTATGTTGGAAATCTCTTCTGTAAGTTTGGGTCTGATTTCTTTGCTGTCTTTATGGTCTCATTTGATAAATAGAAATTGTTAGCTTTAGTTTTATTATTCTTTGTTTATATGGTCCCAGCACTTTGTCTCCATTCAGCCTTTTCTGTCTGTGTAATTGCAACACAGAAACGACAACGAAGACCAATATTTCCACCTCCATGTCTCCCCAGAAGGAAACCAGAAGACAGTCTTCCCGTGGGGAGACCATCAGGGTCCCAGAGCTCAGAGGAAAGAAAAACTCATTTGGCCCCAATTTACCAAAACAACAGAAAAATGTATTTCACTTCAAAAACAAATGTTAAATCCGATTAGCAAACCCAGCTGTGTAGCTACCTTTAATGACCCCCAAGCCATCCTGCCTTAATCACCTAATTCAGGATCCCCTGACCGGCTTTCTTATTCAGATTGCCCCCTGCCTCTCTTCTTTGCCTGGGTGCCCACTCCCTCAAATCTTTTTCTTAAGACTTTTCTGATGAGGAATAAATCTGGTAAGTCTGGCTCTTTTCACTTTTTAAAATTCGTTATCATTGTTATACCCTTAAGCTTGTCACCATTAAATTTCCCAGTCCTCAGGAAAAGAGCAACATTCTTTTTCACACTTATGTAATCTTGATTTCCAGTCATTCTTCATGGGTATGTGTTAAAAGAGGAAATCAGATTATTTTTCCACCTACTTGGTTTAAGGGTTTCCTAGAATTTATGAGCAAGCTGCCTTAAAAGCATAAAAGGGAGCTGGGAAGGTAGGCAGGACAGAGGGAAGGATCCCTGAGGCTGAGGCAGTGGTGGAGCCTGGTTTGAGGCTATTCCTCGTATGTGATGCTTCTATAGTTCCTGTTTGTACAAAGGTGTGCAGGTGAGTGTGTAGGTTAACCTGAGAAAGTCTCTCAATATTTCTGAACTTCAGTGGTTTGGAAATATCTGCACATAGTACCAAGGATGCTGAGAAAAACAAACAAACAAACAAATAAATAAATAAATAATGATAATAATCATTCAAAAATCTAGTTCACTTTCTGGAAGAAAACTTGCTGTCTGAAGGGGTGCCCCTGTCCTCGCTGGTCAGTAATCTTGTGTTTTTAGAGGCACAGCCCTTGTTTTCCAGAAGAATAGATCATCCCTAGTCCTCTAATATCCTCTCTGGAAACTCTTATTTATGGTCTGATGTGTTGAAACAATAAACATGGGTGTGCATCTGGGATTGTGGGTTGGGGGGCAGGGTGTGGAGGCCAGGAAAGGGCTTTCCAAGCTTTGTGAAAGAAGTGAAAATGAGGTGGCAGCTTTCGCAGGCCGATTCTGGGCCCTTTTCTTCCTGCCAGAGTGCAAGTGACAGCTGGGGCCCAACACCTTATTTTATTGTGTGAAGACAGGAAAGAGATCTCTCAATTATCTTCAAATTAACTGCCTCTTGCCATTATCGGTTCCCTGAGGACCAATCAGAGAGTGTTTTTGAAAAAGATGGGAGTCAGCCTACCACTTCACCCACTCCCTGGGATCCCTTCCCACCTACCCCCTCCCATACACACACCCAGCCAAAATTATCTGTGGCTGCCATTTCTCATGACAAACTTTAATGCTTTAATTAGGAAGCATCTGCGTGTCCACTCTTCACAAACACCATATGGTGCTCAGTACAAAATATGTTTCGTTTTCATGAAGGCAAAGCCTTAGGAAAGGGCAGCATTTTGAATATCAATTGTTGTTCCCACATTGGCTGAAGAATAAATTTACTGTGCTTCAAAAGAGATGACGGTGCTTGAAAGAAGGAAGCAGTTTGTTCTCTACCTGGCAAACTTGGAGGAAAGGTGTCTTATGTGAGGATAAGGCAGAATTCTACTTTGAAGCCTCAGAAATGGAAAGCCTTTTAGAAGTATACTCCAAGAATCCTCTACAGTCAAGATTTAAGATAAAAGATGTCCTGTACCAACATTTCACATTTTAAACAGAATGGTAAAATAGCTATCTCTTACATGTTGAATGGAGAACTCAGTCGTAGAACATTGAAAACTAACCAAAAGCCTTCTGCTCATCCTGCTTAGAAGGGCTTTCGAGGGCACACTGCATGGGGAAAATCAACTACTTTGCTTCTTTGACAGCCATGGACTGACTTGGGAAATACGGCCTGATGGGATACAGTTTGGGGTTTGTTTTCCTTTCAAATATTGTGTCCTTGAAATAACAAATCTAAGCTTTCCAAAGTTCACTTTTCTCTAAAATTCAAGAGCTTAAACGAGACCAAGTTTCAAGATCATTTCTCCAGTGAGGAGGAGGGGGAGATACGGGCCAAATTCCAACATGGGCCTTTTCCTGCTTTTATGCAAATCACTCAACATGCAAATGATGAAATAATTAAACCATTATGGCGTTCAAATAAGCCATTTATATTTTTCTTCATTGCTCAGGTCAGCTACCATTCTTTCGTTGAAGGCAATAGGAAAGGGTTAGGAAAAGTCCCCCTGGAGGGTGAGGGATTGGACTGCGAAGGGCTATAATTACTCATTTTTGTTTTAAAATAAATAAAGCAGGGAGGCTGTAGAGTGAACACCATCCCCCTGGTTCCCAAATGAGGGACTGGTTTCTTTCTTTCTGGCCACCAGTGCCCCTGTTCCTCACTCCAGCACGGGTGTCAGTCACCTCAGTTTCCTCTTAGACTGGACTACATAATTATGAGCTACCACATGTGGCTTCTGAGACACAACTTTAATTATCCAAACTCACAGCACACAACAGACTCTGAATTGACTGAACAAAAGCCTATTAGAAGGTGATCCCCTGTGGTCACATTGTAATTATTGTCAGGGTCCATGGTGGCTATGGAATTATTTCTGCAATATCTCCATAACCTTCTATCCTGGAGTCACGTGAACAATGATTTGTACCCTAATCTCATTTCCTTTAATGATGTGACTGTGAAAATAAAGGGGGAGGAGGACTGCCTTTCTCTGGCCTGAAACTTAATTCAGAAGGCCACGGCAGATGTGTAAACACAGCACCTCCCACAGTTATGGCTCCGATAGCCTCTATCTTTATACCCAGCGTGCCTGGAGTGGAGAACTGAGGGGCTTTACCACTCACAGAGTTAGCCACTGAGGCACCCAGCCAAAGCAGCAGAAGGTCCCTTCCTGGAATTGGAAATAAACAGGAACCACCCAACGAAATGGTTCAAAATGTCTTTTCCAAAGAAGATTTTCCTAGAAACATGGCTATTCCACTGCAATGGGGAGTCTTAAAGGGCATCAATGTGATGCTCATGGATGATTTCTTTGCTGTAACCAAGAAGGCTTTGCACCCCTTGAGTAGTTATAATGCAATTTGGCACAGATTTTCCATTTTTTTTAACTGCTCAGCTTCTGTTCAAAAACCTCCTGTCAGCTTGATCACATAATTTTTAATGTAACATATAAAGAAAGAGCACTAAGTTCGAAAGCTGCTGCTATTTTCATTGCTTACTTAACAAAACTGCTTGAATGCCTTTCTTTGCATTTTTATTGGCAGTACACATACAGTGATTTAATCATGGCATAGACTTCTATATTACAAACATAAGAAAGTTCTGATTTCTCATCACAAAACTTAATGATAAATTATATCATCATATTACCACAAATTCTGCTTTCTTTCCTGTAGTTCCAAGTTTTTCCTTAGACCTATTATGTTTTTGGAAGATGTGCTGACACAAACCTATCTTACTTGCCCCCACCACAAGCCATTTTTACCTCAGGATTTATATGTGTCTATTATCACTTCCAAATGAGCAAATCCAGGCATTCAAGGACCCAGGTAACATGGCCCCAGGGTGTGAAGCTTGTTTATTTTCCCTTACTTACCTATACATGCCATGAAAGCTATCTAAACTAAACTCTTCAAAGTATTCATGGTTTCCCAGCTTGCTGCATTTGTTCACTCTGTTCCCTCGGGCTGGAATGTTTTCACTTACTTACTACCTACCTCCTGATTATGACATCCTATCCATCCTTACTGGATAGACTCAAGTACCATTTACTTCTGCTTATTTTCTCAGGAGTTGCCATTTTCAGCTAAAACTAAATGGCACTTTCTAAAAAACATATTCACCTCTAAGGGTATTTACCCCATTCCATTATGCATTATAATCATTTATATTCTCCTCTATGCCTCTTTCCAGAGAGTAATCTCCTTAAGAGCAGTGATTAAGAATTACTCATCTATTAACTCATTTATTCATCCATTCAACCATCTATCTATTCAATAGTTATTTGTCCATTATTGATTCAATAACACTATTGAGCATCTACTAGATATTGGGGGGACTGTTTCAGGCATTGAAAATCTAAGGATGAGAGAGATTAAATAAGACACAGTTCTCTCAGTCTCTATCATCAAGGACCTTAGAGTCTAGTAGACAGAGAGAGAAATACATCCTGTGTATCAGTGTTCCCGTAGGATTGGCCCCCAGAGCATGCCTACAACAGTGCCAAATACATGGCAGTTGCTCAAATTACATTGGTTGAAAGTTAGTATAGCAAACCGAGCAAACCCAATTCCCACTGACTGCATTAGAGAGTAAGAAGAGCTTTACCTAAATATGCTAAGATATGTTATCTATGATGATTCCTAAACTATATGTCTTTAGAGACAGACAGCTCCATTCTAATAATTCAAAAGGAAAAGGACCCAATGAAAACTTTTCATGCATAAAAACTTCAGAGATGCTTTCTGAAAGCACAGTAGCTAACACAGATTGGGGATAGCAAGTGAGGGAAGGAAAGCCGTAATAATTGCTCCTTGAACACTCAGGTCCCTTTCCTTCTTTCAGCTAGCATTTGAGTATCTCTTAGTGCCAGGCAATGCAATGTGGAAAGTACTAGAGAGACTTGTTCTCCAATGTTAGAATACTAACTACTGACATAAGATATGGGAAGGCTTCATAAGGAAGTGTACTTTGATCTGACTTGAATAAAAGGTCATCTGTGTGTCCATGCTAGGAAAGTGAGCTCTTGGGTTGATGCCATCACTTTGTCTCTTGCATCTTTCTTTCCTATCCCTCTTCTCTCCAAGATAGGAGTTCTCTTTTTTAAAATAATAAAGATCAAAAGGTGTTTTGACACTATGTTTTTTTACACAATTCTTTCTACTAAGATTTTTTTTTAAAAGTCAATGTAAATTCTGGTGTGTAGTTAACAGTAATGCACTGATGGAGATTTCTTTAGACAAATGTACCTTGGTTATGTAAGGGGACATTGTGTGAGGGTATATGGGAATTTTCTGTACTATCTTTGCAACTAATTCATAAATCTAAAATTATTCCAAAATAAAAATATACTTAAACAAGAAACCAACAAATATACCTCCCTGCAGTAGTCAATGATAAACAATAATGTCATTTGGGAGCAGAAACAAATAGGCCTCATGCTTACCCACATCAATCGCTATTTATATTCTCAAACATCCTTTTTTCAAGCTGACATGATGATGCAAAGCATGAATCTACTCACCCCATCTGTAACCTCTTGAGCTCTTGAACTCTCTGAACGCAATTATAGGTCAACCTCTTCTTGGCTGCATTGGCCGAGGTAGCCCAAGTGACATTTTGCCTTGAGGCGCTAATGGTGACATAGGCTATCCCTAGGGTTCTGACTACAGCTCTGTCATTAGCCAGCTCCCATTGTTTTGTTAATCTAATGAATGGTTCCATAGGAAATAACAGAGTAAAGGCTTATTAAAGGTGAAGGCTTCATCCATTAAAATACTCTTTGTCCTTAATGAAGGTCAGTGGAAGACTGATTATAGGAGGAAATCTTGCTTTATGCTCACCCATATGTCTCAATTAATCACCAAGGCAAGCAAGTCGTCAGACTAGATTTGTGTTTGCCTTTATTCCTTAAAAATTGTTGGAAAGGGTATTAATGAAACAATCTTAGTATGTTCTGTCATCAGAGAACTATGTGTGACATACAGCACTCTCCATATTATTTGAATTTATTTTCTGAGAAAAGCCATTTTCAAGAATATATTTCTCTTTCAATATTGAATCCCACTAAAACTTAGATTTGCAATATCCAATATAGTAACCACTAATTACATGTGGTTATTGAGCACTTAAAATGTGACTAGTATAAATTGAGATGTGTTGTAAATGTAAAATTTACACACTGAACTACAGAGACTGAGTACAGCAAAAAAAGTAAAGTATCTCATTGATAATTTTTACAATGATTACACATTGAAATGATATTTTTAATGTATTGAGCTAAATAAAATATATTATTAAATTTTATTTCTCATGCTTTTTTCTTTTGTTAATGTGGCCAGTAGAAAATTTTAAAGTGCCTCTGTGGCTCAAATTACATTTCCATTATATAGTGCTGCCTTAAAGGATCCAGAAAAATATGCTCAGTGACTGCCTGAGTCTACGTTCTCCTCAAGTATATTGTAAATGTCACTTCCAGGCAGTGTGCAGGTGATGGAAAATGTGATTTTCCTTGATATAATAAATTAATCAACTTAGGCATAGCTACTCCACTCTGCTCACAATGAAATATGAATTTTATATGCAATTGGGAATCTCATGTCACTAACTCTTACCAAGGACCAAGAACTAACCACCTGTCTTAGGCATTGGGAATATACACATAAGATACCTTCTTTACCTTGTAGTCAGTTTGTTCCTGTCTCTGCCTCCTCCTGGCCTCCTCTGTGAGGTCTACTTGGAAATCCCACCCCCAACAGTTATTCACCATATGCTTTGACACCTTCTTCCTAGGTCTTTCCAAATTATCTTTATCTTTTACAAAAGAGTCTCTGTAGCTTGGCAGAGAGCTACTTGAGGACAAGGCTCATATCTTATTCATTGCTCTGCCTCATGCCTTCCTCAGCACTAGGCACATAATAGTTACTCCATCAATATATATCAAATGAATGTATTGGAGTTCTTGGGTTCCCCAGGATAGAAATTGAGAAGAAACCCCAGAAAAATCTCCAGACAGAGTTTACTAAGCTCATGCTTGAGCACCAGGGAGACAGCACAGAGGAAGGAAGGTCCTCTGAACTAACTTGGCTGGCTCTGTCTTGGTGCAAAGCAGGCCTGCACAAGAAGGTGGACTTGTTGAAAAAAGGTGGACTTTCTTCACAGGCTACGTTGCCTGGGAATTAAGTTTTCACCTGTGCTACAGGGGCAACATGGCAGACTGCTCATTATAGCCACCTCAGGAAGGTCATATATCATGCTCAAACCTTGTGCATGCAGAACAGTGATTTTGACATCTGTATGGAAGTAAGCAGTTAGATGGGAGATAATAATCAGCTACTCCCACATTTTTGCTGTGTTCAGCTTATCCAGTGTTCCTCCTGGCCATCCGGCATTCCTTCCGCCCAAGGCCCCGTATGCTGTTACAATAACAATAATAACAGCATCCCTTATTGAACACTAATAATATGCCTGATTTGTCTTTCTAAATGCTTTTCCTGTATTCTCTCATGGAACCCTCTCAGCAACCCTATGAGATAAATACCAAAAGTACCTATACTTTACAGATGAGGAAACCAAGCCACGGAGGGGCTTGTAGAACTTAACTGTTCTCACACAAGTGGTTAAGTAATGGAGCTAGATTTAATTCCAGGCCATGTCATTGTACAATCACAGGGAGATGGCATTAAGCAGTTTAAAAACTCACTCGGTAAGGCTGAAGATAAACCATGCTCAGCCTGAAGTGATAGTGTAGAAAGGGTGAAATTGGCTCTGGAGTCTCCTTCCAACAAGAGCACCAGATCCTAGAACAAAAAGCCATGTTCTAGCCTCTCCATCTGCTATTCTTGATTCTGGGAAGATGGCCAGAAAAACACTAAGTTATTTTAATTTAGATAACAATCTGTCCCATATATCCACACCCCATAAAACACACATTGTTGGCATGTTGTAGTAGAACCTCACACTCTGTGGTGAGAGCAGGCAAAGGCTCCACCCAGGCTTGTGCCCGAAGTGTTGGTCAGCTGGGTCAGTCAGGGGAGCTTGGACGCTCATCAGTCATCCAAACAGGGAGCATCATGCCATTGTTCTTCCAGGGAGCCTTACCACTTGGGCTTCTCCTTACAACTATAGGTTAATGCTTCCATAATCTACCAGACACTTTGGGAGAACATTTGAGTAAAGCCAATGATAACAGATACATGGCATTACAGAAAAATTCCCCCATTTTTTATTTTAAAGAGTTATAGGCAAAAGGTGGGTAGTGATGGAGGGTGGAGCAGATTGAGGAAGAGTTAGGATGAGAGGCAGAAAAGGAACATCAAGGTAAAATGGAAAAACACCTGGCTAGTATCCCAGGCAATTGCGATTCTAGCTTCGACTCTAATATTAACTAGTTTTATGACCTTAAACAATTCACCTTACCCCAGGGTCTTAGTTTGTTCTTCATTAAAATGAATAAGGTGATTTTGTCCCTAGTATTTATCAAATAAAACCTACTGGTATATTAAATGGTACTGTAAACATATTTCCTTCTTTTTTTTTTTTTAAGGTCAAGTACATAAATTAAATTCATTTCTGCCAACACTCCTCCCTAGAGATGGTACAGAGGGCAAGTTATTGCCAGGAAAACACAGTGGGGGTTTATAACAAGCAACGTACACAAGTTTATTACTTCCACCAACCATGATAAGACACTAACATAATGGCTGGTTCAATCTTCTAAACTGAAGAATTTTTTTCCCAGTTGAAGTTGAGTTGTAGTGTAAAACAGTCTCCTAAATGATTCTGGGTCTCTCAGAGTTTACTTTGTCATTCACAATACTAACTTTTGAAAATTTCTTCCTCTGGCTAACAATTAAATTCTATGCTACATCTTTTATGAGAGTCTCACAACTGAATCCTACTAACCAAAGACACAAAAAGACCTTATTTGTCACAAGATCTGAAATAATGCAAGGCAGTTGTCCCAACCTTAAAAAAAAAAAAATTCTTGTATGGGGCATTTATACAATATTTCTTTCCTGTCTACATAAAATTTCAATGTGAATTTTCTGGACAGTGTACACTTCTAGGTCCCATGGAGTAAAGATGAGTTTGGAAACTACATACTATGAAGCATTATGTATGACTTGTCTGGGATAGTCAGTTCTTTCACAAAACATTGCTACTTAGAGATGTTTGCATCTGTCTAATTTTAGACTTGTCTAATTTTTAAATAGTAAGCCCTTTAGGCATTAACCATGACTAATTGTATGTTTTGAAGAGTAGTTAGCGCATGGTTGGTGCTCAATAAATGTTAAATAATTGAAAATGTTAACAATAATCATATTTGTATGCACATTGAGAAAGACTGTTCCTAAATATGTTTCAGTGGAGAGCTCAGTACATTGTTGGCAGGCAAACAACGTGGAATGATAATAACACCAAATGGTCCTCTTGTTTTTTCCAGAAAAAAAAAATGGCAGGGGAGGAGGTGGGATTTAGCTACAAACTGATTTTAGGGTCTATAGCAGGCAGAATAATGAACTCTCAAAATGTCCATGGCCTAATCTCTGGAACCTATAAATATGTTAGGTTACAAGGCTGAGGGGAATTAAGGTTGCAGATAGAATTAAGGTTGTTCACCAACTGCCCTTGAAATGGAGGCAGTTCCCCAAGATGGAGGCTGTGAGTAGGCAGGCAGCCACAGCTGCATCATACAGAGTCAGCAATAATAATAGCCAACACGGAGTCCTTGGAATTACCAGGCACCATGCTAATGGCTTTAAATACATTAACTCATTTAATCCTCAGTGCAATGCTAGGAGGCAGGTATTGATATCTGCATTTTACAGGTGAGGAAATGGAGGCACAGAGAGCCTAAGCAAATTGCCCAGTGTCACACATTTGGTAAGTGGTACAGTCTGCATTCAAAGACACTGAACTAAACTGTCTCAGCAATTTTACCTCTTTGTATCTAGACTTGCTTGTGGCAGCACTAAGCATGGGATATTCTGCATCAGGAAGTAGTAACTAATAAGGAAATGGTTACGACTGATATTGATCACATGACTAAAAACCCACGGGATATTTTGGGAATTATGAGACAAGGAGAGAGAAACTACAGTGTTTTTAATAGCTACTCTCATTCTAGGCACATTGTATTCATTAAGATATTTCATGTACACTGTAACCCAAAGAAATAAGTATTAAAACCTCACTTTACTATTGAATAAATGAGTTCAGAAGACTGAGTAACTTGCCCAAGTCTCACAGCTAAGAGGTGGCAAAGCCAGAGTCCTGACCCAGGCCTGCCCCCTGGGCCTGTGGCCTTTCCTCTACGTTCCTCTGCCAGGCTGGTGTCGAAACACATAAGGCGACGTGCAAGGTAGAGACTAAGTCAGTCAATCATGAAACAAACCATAATAAGACTCAACTTCCTCAAAGCAAAGTCATTTTTTAAACCGCACTTACAGATATATGTCTGATTAATCTGATTAGACGTATTTACTTTCTATTTCCTTTTGCCAGCACAAGCATTAATCTAGCTGTCCCCTAACAGTGTGTTGCAGGTAGTGAAGTTTCTACTGAAACAAGGAAAAGCTCTGGCCAATTCTTTGCCTAAGATACAACTGGATGATAAAGTTTATTTTTGCTCTACTCTTCCTTATAGCTAATGCTTTGCTTGTTGACTTTAAATGAATTTTCAGGGGCTCACAGAGTAAGGATTTTAACTCTTTAGTGGCAAACCCCAAGACAGGGACAAATCTTTATATTGGTTAATGTTGGTATACTGTGAGAGTTGACAAATGACAAGTAGGTTCTGTCAGCCCTTTTCAGTGCTAAGAAATCTTGTCACATTCAGTCCAGCAGTCACAGCAGAAAGAACATGTCATCCTTGAATGGAATAAGCATAAACCATTTAATCTCAAGATACTCTGAAAGCATTTCTGAAGTTTACTTACACATTTTTTTTTTATTTGTTCAACCTTGTATTCACCTAGCACATAGTACATCTGCTCAACTACAATTGAAAAGGAGGTGTCTCACCAATAAAGGCAAGATGGGCCTTCAGACACTGGATTTAAATGTAAAATTAGAAAGTGATTGGGCCCATTTGTTATAAAAAGCCAGAGGAAAGGTAGCTCCTGACTCCTTGGGCTCTCCCTGAATTAACTGCTTTACTGGAACTGCCTTCAAGCAAGGAGGGGGCTTTTGTGTACTGAGACTTCCTGTGTGCCAGATGCCATGCAAGGATTTTTATCTATGTCATCTCACTGAAAAATCCCCCTTACAGTCATCTTTTAAGGAAGCCGTATTAAGCTACATGTTCTAGATGAGGAAACTGAGGCTAGGAAAAGGTAAATAATCTGCTGGGGTCAACATACCTGGAAGGTGACCTAGCTAGGAGTCAAAAGCAATCCCGAATTCCAAAAGCCACATTCCTTTCGCTTCACCATGAGACTTTTACCAATACAACCGAGGCTGCACAGAGTAACAAGCAACTAAGAATTATGGATTAGGGCTTCCTAGAAGAACCTGCTTATGATGTGTTAAATTGTATTTCACTAGCTGAGCTGCATCTCACTCATTCTGGTTTCCCCTGCTTCCAGGCCTAGATTTCATAAACCCATCTTGCACACAGTTGCTAGAATATTCCTCCCCAAATGCCATCATCGTTGTGTTACTCCCTTGCAAAGACACCATCACCTATGATAATATTCTAAGTCTTGCTTTATGTAGGAGAAGAAAGAGATTATGGAGACTTGGAAGAGAATCATTGAAAGGACAAGTCTCAGTGGGAGGTCAAAAAGGGTCAGTTTCAAGGTACAGGAAGGAAATGAACTTGAGAAAAGAGAAAGGAACTTGCTTCCTCTGAAATAGGAAGGAAAGATGAGAAAATGAACTTAAAGCTAGACTTTTAGAGGTGGAATGTTCTTAGCAGGAATCTCACACGAGAGAGAATATATGTAGCAAACTTTCAAAAAGATCCTCCGCAGACACAGAATTTTTGGGGATCTGCCAAAAATCATAAAAGGAAATCTGGCTCAAAAGATGAAAGTAACATTCTGTAATAATGAGAATACTCTGCATGCTGGGCTCCTGTGCTGCCAAAACACTCATTCTGAAGCAATGTTCACGTGAAGACACTGTGATACACCACCTAGATCTCCCTGAAATAAAAGACCTGTTTCGCCAGCTTCTTGGAGTCTGTCAATCAAGAGGCTTCAGCTGTCAGCCCCTGCAGGGAATGCCTCAGCTGCAATGAGCCATCTTGACCAAGGTCATGCCCCTTCTTGGACAGCCCCTGTGTAGTGGCCAAGTCATTATGGAGTATAAAGACCTGACCATCTGGCTCAACCTGGAAGACCATTCTAGCTCAACAGCTCCCCAGGGAGTAGGCCAAGGCCCTCACTGGCTCTGCATCACATCTCATTTCTGCCTCTATCCAGTCCTGCTGCAGCCTCTTCCTTTTCAAGGGTGTGGATCCCAAGGACACTCCTTAATAAATATCTTACACACTAAGTACAATCTCAGAGTCTGCTTCTGCAGCAGGAACTGTAATAGGAAATTTTATAAGCAAGGAGCCAAGAGCAAAATAGAGAATTGGTCACTCTTTTGCCATACCAGAACAGCCCCAAACCTCTCATACTGGGGCTTGGGTAATGCTTAAGCAGGTCTGTTGGTTTGCTGAATTATTACCAAAACAGCCCCTCATGTTGCAATATTCTTATTTTCAAAGAATTCACGATAATCTATTCTTATTCATAAAACTTTGTGAGGTTAGGCAGTTTCTTCTTTACTATATATATACCTACCCAGGCACTGTATTAGGAGCTGGGGGTACGAAAAAAAAGAAAGGCCCAGCCCTTACAGGTGAGTGGAGGTCACATGCTCTGAAATAATGTAAAGAGGGCTACAGTGGAGAAATAAACACAATCTTTTTTCCAGTCCAGATGAGGGTATGACTGGAGTCTCAACATGGCAGAAAGAGGAGTGTCTAGAACACATGGAAACTTGCCTTTGTCATAGGCAATCAACCATAGTAGTGGGTGGGGAACGCAGACCCTGGAGCCAGACCACATGGTTTTGAATCCTGCTTTTGTCACTTTCTAGTTTTTACTTGGCTAAGTTACTTACTCTCTCTTGGTCTCAGTTTCCTCCTATATTAAATGGTGGTTGTATTAGTCAGCCCAGGCTGCTATAACAAAATATTTCAGACTGGGTGGCTTATAAACAATAGAGATTTTATTTTCTCACAGATCTGGAGACTGGGAAGTCCAAGATCAAGATGCTGTCCAATTTGGTTCCCTAGCAAGGGCTCTCTTCCTGGCTTGCAGATGGTCACCTATCCGCTGTGCCTTCACATGGCAGAGAGAGAGGCTGCAAGCTCTCTGGAGTCTCTTCATATCATAGAAGGACACTAATCCCATCACGAGGACACCACCCTCATGACCACATGAACTCTAAATCTAATTACTTTCTAAAGGCCCCATCTCTAAATACTATCATGTTGGGGGTTACGGTTTCTACATATGAATTTGGGGGGCACACCGTTTGGTCCATGGCATCAGAACAAATAGTAATTTCCTCATAGGATTGTTGTGAAGATTAAAGGAGCCAATACATAGTGTGCCTAGACCAGGGACTGAAACATTAAATGTTTCCTAGAAGAAAGGTGACTCCGTGCTAGCTGTTATTAAAGTCACAGAAGCTAAGTCAAAAACTGGAAAATGTCTGATGCATCTAGGTCCTCCTTGCTGGAGCTCAGTTCCTTTGGGCATATTGTGTCTCAAAGGAAGAGAGAAAATGAGCTTATTCTTGGGAATTAAGAATGGCTTATTTTCATGCAAATATTGGCTTGGAGAGCCCTTTAGCAATCAATTATTACAAGGTGAAAATCTCCAGCCTATTTTCTTCGCTTTCATACCTCCCTCTCCTTTCTCTTCTTTCCTTTGTGATCAAATGCCTAACAATCTCAGAAACATGTCCACTTAGGGGATTACTCTTGTTAAAAGAGTAGTTAGCTTTTAATCCCATGGGACACAAGCAGGTTGAAATATAAGACATCATAGAAAAAGAAGAATTGAGCAGGGTTAATCTAGAGGTGAGAGGTGAAAAGGCGTGAAATGGAGTCCAAAGTAAACCCATCTTGATGAAAATACCAGTTAACTTTAAAAGAGGCAGGCGATGGTTAATTTTTCCGCTTTACTCAAAGTAGTTCTGGAATTGTGTTCAAAAATAATACTTTTTATTTGGCTTCCACACCTTCTTCACCTCCATTAGGCCTTTACTATATTTTCTACTGCAGCTGGATTGAGTTCTGCTTCAGGAGATGTGGCATTCATGCCCTTAATTAAATAAACAAAAGGAGATTTCAAAATCCTTTAGGCTGAGAGAAATGGGCTCTTCATCCCTTTTTGGAATTTTTTAAGTCTCATTTTGATATGGCCATTGAATTCACTGGCAACTGTTGACAACTTGATTATTTTGGTTTGTTGCCGTCTTAGTCATTTCCATTGTTTTTAGGCTGTAAAGTTGACAACCCAAAACCTTAGATCCCTAGCCCTTTAGCTCTTTCTATTTATTTCCTGCTTGGTCCTTCTTCTTCAGGAAGAATGCAGAAAGATTTTTATAATTAGAATAAATGAAAAAAAGTGAACATACACTGTCAAGGGTAAGGGGTAAACAGATACTCTTATGGTACTTTATTGAGGTATAATTTATATATCATAAATTCACCCTTTTAAAGTATACAACTCAGCTGTGAGGTTTGGAGAGACATGAGTACTCTCAGGGTCGCAGGCTTTTAGAATAAAGACTCCTGATTTGGCTTACTTACTGACAATGGCATCTTCTGTTAAGCTGACTGAATTCTAAAAAAAAAGTATAGAACTCAGTGGGTTTTCATATATTCATACTTGTGCGACCACCATCACTAAGTTCAGAATGTTTTCATCACTCCAAAAAGAAGCCCTACACCCCTTAGCAGTCACTTCCTATTGTCCTATACCCCCGGCCCCTGGCAATCACTAATCTACTATCTGTGGATTTGTCTCTTCTGGAGGTTTCATTATAAATGAAATTATATAATATGTGAACTTTTAGTGTCCTGCTACTTTCACTTAACATAATATTTCAAGGTCTTGCACATTCTTGATAGCCTATAAATTGGCTCAATATTTGGAGGAAAATGTGTCAATATTAATTAAAATTAAAAACTGCATATATTCTGAGTCAGAAATGTTATGTTCAAGAATTAATCCCTCAGAAATACTCCCACGTAAAGATAGTTGTTCAGACATTTGTTGCAGCTTTGATGAAGGTTGGAAAAAAATCTAAAGCCTATCAGTTAGAGGCCTGGTTAATTATGTTATTGTTCAACCCTGCTGTGAAGTGCTGTGCAGTCATTAACAGAGTGAGTCAGGTTCTATATGGAATGGTGCAGAATGCTTTCCAGAAACTATTGATAAGTGAACATAAGAGAACACAGTGAGATAGAAAACAGTGTGTAAAGTTGATTTTCACCGGTGTAAAAAAGTGTGTGTGTGTGTATTTTTATATTTTTTATATATTTATATGTACACACATGTATGTTTTTATGTTTGGGGTTTGGGGGAGGGAGAAGGAGAAGGAGGAGAAGATCTATTTCTGGAAGAATGCCTAAAAAATTATTAACTGTATTGGAAGTGGAAAATGGGGGTCTAGGAGACAGGGAGGGGAAGAGAAGGAGGCTTATTCTTATTATATACCTTTTGGTGTTTGAATTTTATTTACCAAGTACATACCAGGGTGACAAAAAAATTTATATAAGTGGACATTATAGTCAGGGTTGCTCACGCAGTATTTCACCATAATCAGAAGTGTCTGGAAGCTGATGGTAACCGCTTTGAGCACCTCTTGTAATTGCAGAAGTCAAATGTGACTTGTATTCATCTTTTGTTATTAGTATATATTGAGTATTACAATTGTAATAGATTTTTTCTTTTTAAAAATGTGTATACATTTTTTTGGGCACCCTCTATATATATATCTTTAAAAATGAAAATGAAGATGATGTTGATAAAGTTTATTAAGTCACTACATGGGCATATTTGGGGCTTGGGATCACGCAGAGAATCCCGCAGCTTCTGCCCTCAGGGTTTTGGGGTCAGTCACCGCTGGGACTGACACCCCAGGTAGAGAGGACCAGTTTCAGTGAAGCACACAGATCAATAGTTTGAAGCTCAATGATCTCTGTTCTTATCTTCCCAGAGGCCTGCTGTCACCTGCACAGCACTTTTACCTGCCAATTAAGGCAGAGAAACACACTTTGATGTTAAAGACCGTCTGGAAGGGTAACTTTAGAGCTCTTCACTGAACCCCCTCCCTCCCACCCTGTCTCTCTCCTGAATACTCCTGACCTCCTCATGCCTTTTGAGAGCGGTTCTGAGTCCCTATTTACATCACTGATCTCCTTTGAAGAGGGCTGTCAGCATTGGGTCTGGGATGCAGCCCATTATCTTAATGCTCCCTTGACCTTTGGTGGAAATGCTGCCACTTCCTGTCCTGTTTCCTCAGCTTCTCTTGCATCTACGGAAACACTGACCCCAAGTGGGAGAGAAGATACAGTCAGGTTCTCCACCTTGACACTGCTGCTCTCTGCAGTCAAGTCACTTTCACAATTTGATTCCTACCAGAGCTCACTCCCTCCCACTAACGTGAGCATAAGAGTCAAAACTGAAGTGAAAGACAGATTGTGTAACTTCTATTTTTAAAAGGAGTGTTTAATTATGGAAGGTATGGTTAATATTTTAATACTGTTTATAATGGCTACATTTATTTTTTCCAGCCAATCAGAACAGAGAAATCCTGTCGTCATAGCCAAAAATCTGATACAATCCCTCCTCACCTATACAAAAGTCTCTCTGTTGCTATGTAGAATAAAAATGTCAATGCACATCATGTATTAAAATTCACCTGTATTTACTTGACACCTTTTAAGATATCTCTCCAAACTGCCTCAGTAACCTCTGGTGAGAATATGCGGAGTTTTCCTTCCTGTTTGAGTAACACCTATTAAGAAGGGTAGTAATTAAAAACAAATCATAATTTTTAAACCTTAAGGGAAGCTATTGCAATTATTGCTGGAAACATTCAGTTATTGGAATGTGGGCTAACACCTACATACACTGCAATTAGTAATGAAACAGCAAACTCCAACAGCTTTCAAACAAAGCCACTCCTTGCAGAAAATCATCCTGTTAAGTAGCAGCCCCATTCACACATGTATCTGAGATGTCACCCTTTCTCTGCACTGTTCTAGCCCTCTGCTTTGCCAGCACTGCTGAGGGCTGAGTACTCGCACACAGGCATTTAGGGAGATGGATAATTTGTCCCTGCAGCATGCTGCAGTCCAAACATGCAGTGAATGGATGTAGCCTTTGGTGCCACATACCAGCTGCAGCTTAGTCCAGAGAGCTCACCAGAGGCCATTTTCCAGCACCCCTGCATTCCTCAGCTATACACTTGATTTCGAAAGCTATATAGAATGAAAGGAAACCCACTAAAGCTAGCTTCATGGGTGTCTTAAGATTAATATCCTTTTCAGAGATCCCAACCATGAAACATCAAATCCTCTTCTCCTTTCCGAATGCCGCTGCCCTAGAGTGCAGTGGTCTTGTCTCTGGCTGCACATTTTAGTCACCTGGAGGAGGTGAGTGGTAAACGCCGGAGGACAGAGGTTAAAAGGTACCAGTTTCAAGGCCCAACTCCAGAGACTCTAAATTAATTAGTGCCTCAGGATTAGTATTTTTTAATACTTCCCTAGGTGATTCTAAAGTACAGCCACGGTTGGAACCCACTGGAACCCGACATAAACCTTCCTCATTTCTTACCTGGATTGTAGCAAAAGCCTCCTAAATGCTTTTGGTCCCTTCATCTGAGGCTAATCACCTTAATGTGTTGCAATAATAATTTATTTCTTCTATTAGTCCATGTTTGATGAAAAACAATGAGAAAATAAAGATGGGCAGAATAGAAAAATTCCAATTACAATCAGAAATAACAACATTGAATATTTTGTCTTTACTCCCAGAGTTTTTCTTATATATATGCACATAAAATATGTATTTACAAAAATAAGATCCTGCTATGATTGTTCTCTATAATCTTCTGTTCTCCCTTAACAATATATTGTGAGCAGATTTTCATATCAGTAAATATAAAGCCAACATCGTTTCTCTTGGCTGCATAGCATCTGAGTATATGGTTGTGCCACTGTGTTTTTAATCAATCTTTTATTTCAGGGTAGAGCATTTACACTGTTTCTTTGTGGGTTTTATTGTTATCTGGTTTAGTTTTGTTTATGTGGTTTAGTTTTAGTTTAGTTTGGTTTTGTTATCATAAACAACACTAGAAGGAACCATTTGGAACAAAGAGTTTTGTGAATTGACCTTAGGATACATTTCTAAAAATAAATCTGTTGAGTCAGTGTATCTGTCCATTCTCGTCCATATTACAAATTGCTCTTCTAAACCACATTTGTATCACCATTGCTTGCAAATGTCTGTTTCTCTGGTCCTTCACTAAATGTGGGCATTAGCAATTTTTAAAAAAATCATTATTCAATCTGGTAAATGAAAAATGGTAGATACCTATTATAATTTGTTGAGACTACTTGTACGATTAAACATTTTTCATCTGTTTAATTGGACATTTGAATTTCTTCTTTAGCCCGTTTTCTAGAGGTGTTCTTTTTTCTTATGTGCAAGAGCCATTTGTATGTCAAGGCTATGAAATATTTCCCATTTGTCTTTTTTAACTTATTTTAAAGCTTTTTAAAAAAAACTTATTGTCTATTTGACTTTTAATAGTTGTTTGGTAGTATACAACTTTTAAATCCTTACATTTAAAAAAATCTATCAGTTTTTTCTGTATAGTTTTAAATTTTTCATGTTATACATTGAAAGCTTTTCCCCAGTTAAAATTATATAAATATTTACTTATTTTTGTTCTAGTACTTTTCTCTTTTTAAATATATATAATTAAATCTTTGTGGCTAAATGACTTTGAAAGCACAAATCTGATCATGCCACTCCCCTCCTTAAATCCTTTTCTGTCTCTCCATTGCCTATAGGATTAAGCTTAAGTTCAAGTTCCTTCATGTTTCTCACATTATCTGGTCATTCTTTAGGTTATATGCCCCTTTCATCTTGCTTACAGGGTTTTTTTCTCTTGTTTTGTTTTTTTCTAGAATACATTCGAAGAGTCCTCTCCTTCTCCCTCTATATATAGCCCATTACTTCAGGTTCCATGAGAATAAGGACCCAAGACTGTTTTAATCATCCCAGTACCCAATACAATGTCTGGAGAAAAATAGACATTTATTGATTATTTGTTGAAAAAAATGAATAAAAAGTTAACTTCCCTGCGAAGCCTCTTCCCATACCTCTGGGCAGAATCTGCTCTTCTACTGCATTCTTAAAACACATTGTTCTAATCACTGTTCTATTATATCATATTTTGTCATTATATTGAATTATAAGTCATTGGACCCACATCTATCTGCCTGTCAGGCTCAACTCCCATCTTATCTCTTGCTCCTCAGCAAGAGTGGGACATGCAGCAGGGACTCAATATACGCTGTTGAATTCAGATGAATTAATTGTGATGGGGTCTCCCCAGCTTGCGGCTTTGCCTTGGGTGTGCCCAAACATGCCTTTGTATTTAGAAGTAAAGACACTGATAGTGTCTAAAAAGACAGCTAAATTATTAGGTGACAATGTATGTGCCCAAGTATAAAAGCTATGATCACCAATATGGGGTCAAAATAGTGCACCATGAAAATAGCACCTCAGAGTAATGGTGAAGCCAAGGTAGTAATATCTTTGAGCACCCCATCCTGGGCACAACCCAGCCACGTCATTAAAGGTCAGAGCATCACTGCTGACCCAAAGCCCTTGCCTGGGAGGACTGAAAAGCAAAGCAAAACAAAACAAACAAGCAAAACTCTGGAATCAGGGCCAGCCGAGTGGCTCAGTTTGTTAAGAGCTCGCTCAGGAGTGCAAGCTGAGCTCTGAGCAAAGGCGGTTCGATGCCCAGCCCCAGCTGAGCAGCCGCTGAGCTGCCAACAGGTGGCAGGATGGCTCAGCTAAAAAAAAAAAAACAAAAACAGGGGCCGGCCGAGTGGCGCATTGGTTAAGCGCTGGTTTTGGGATGCCAGCGGCCCCGGTTCGGATCCCACATGAGGGCCAGTGACACTGCCCTCTACAGCTAACAACAGCTCCACCTGGAGCTGGGCTGTGCGAGCCCTGGTGATGGTGTGGGCTGCAGCCCCTGCTGCAGTGGGCTGCCATAGGCTACAGTGAGTGGACGGCAGCCAGCGTGAGCGACTGGCAGCCAAGCGTGAGCTGCCAATAGCCGCGGTGAGCGACATCCAGAGGCCAGCGACCGATCTGCCTCATCCAGGAAGAGCGCAATGATGATACCAACAGTGAAGCAACATCCTCCGCAACTAAACTGAAGAACAAAGACAGCAACTTGTCTGTTCCCCTTCCCCGATTCCCCAATGCTGTTCCCCTCCGCCGATTCCCCAATAAAATCTTTAAAAAAAACAAACAAAAAACAAAAACAAAACTCTGGAATCAGTGGGGAACGCTAGTAGCTAACTGACATTTCTCCAAGAATATTGTATCTGAAGAATTAGTATGTCTTAACAGTTGAGAGTTGTTTCCCTCAGCTACCTTTACCTTAGGAGTTTGATATAATTATTCCCTGTCCTTCTACATATTTTTATTTTTTTTATATATAATGTAACAGCTTTTTTATATGCCCCCCTTTCATTACAAGTCACTACAAATCCGTTTAGAAAGTTTGCGGAGTGCCCATTATAAATAATATTTTAAAAAACACCTTTTCTATGCCTCAATTCCCTCTACCTAGAGAGCTCCATGCATGAACAAGATACGCTGAGCCTTTCACCAAGAAATAGCATTGAAGACCTTTAAGAAAGCTATATTACAAATTGGCTCCACTTAGTAGCTTAGGACAGAATTGGAATTTTCTTTGTATGACATCCATGATCATAATCTGATATTTAACTGACCTTGGGCCTGTCCTTTTACCATTCTAAGGTTCAGTTTTCTTATCTGCAAAGCAACAACGTGGGTGGGTCTATAAGATCTCTAAGGTTCCTTCCCACCCCAGAACTGTATCTAATCATCCTTTCTAGGAAGATAGGAATAAAGCGACCACCCAGGGAGAGAAGGGAGAGCCCTCTCTCCTTCTGTCTGGCCGGTAACCCTACCTTCTGTCAGTCACACTGCTACAGATAAGAAGGGGAGAGTAAATTCCCAGCCCAGCCACACAAACACACCAGGATCACCGAGGGCACCTGCGTTGTGCTGTCCACACTGGCTTCCCCCAGGAGTGGAGCCGGACTATGAACCCAACTAAGTGCCTGCTAACTGGATAGACAGTGTGTCAGGCTGCTTTGAACAACATTGGCTTTCATTAATATGCGTACGCCCAAGAGACTATTAGTGATGAGTTAATTTGGTGCTTCTACAAAGGAAAGCCCTTTTTTTGTTCTTTTTTAAACTCTATCTTAGGTTTTAATTGCTAATATGAGGCTGTAAAGCAGAAGTGTTTAGGAACTGGGAGCCTGTTTACCCTCATCTTACTCAAGGGGGACTGTGGACCCCCTGGTCCCTACCAAAACACATTTTCTATTCCTTAGGGACATTGCATGCCCTTCAGCCTTCACAGTGCCTGGTTACCCCAAGCCCACCAAAATGCCAAAAAAGAGTATGTTAGCAGGACTGGAACCACACCTGTCCTGGCTTTTCCTGAGGAAGCCTAGGCCTGGACCAAGGAGAGGTTGTTGGGGAGGGGCTATAGAGCAGGCTTCTCTTCCCTCCACACCTGGCCAACACAAGCAGCCCAGGTAAGGGAAAAATGGAAGTGAACATCCCAGTGGTTACTCAGTTCACCTTCCACTTTCTAGAAAAAATATGACACACGCCCCATTCTGAGGCTTTCATATATTATAGCTCCAAGAACCAGCCTACCTGATCAGACAGTATTTGGGACAAAGGACACAGTTCAGCAGATGCTTACGCAGACATAAGACAGCGAAACGCAGTTAGCTTCATGGTTAAACACAGGCTTCAGCCCAAGACTGCCCGGTTTGGTAGCCTGGATGTATACCTGGGTAGATTGCTTAACCTCTTCCTGTCTCAGTCTCCTCATCAGAGAAATGGGGCTGCTGTGATAATGACTAATACAGAGGGTAGAAAACAATGCCTAACCCAGAATAAGCCCTCTTAAAGTTAGTTATTTTATACACCCCAAATAAGCCCCTTTGTTTCCCTAGATGAAGCTCATAGAATAATTCATACTGATATTCATGTTTAACCTTTTGAACTTTTGTTGTCCTTTTAAAACTTCTTTCGGTGGTGTTGATTTTGAGGTATCTACTATTGGGCCTTCAGAAAAGTCATGACGCATGTTTTCAACAGATGGCACTAGTTCATTTTTGGAAGTACTAGAGTCATTTACATCTATGTTATTGCTATGTCATTTGACAGCTGACAGTTCTGGCTTTATTTTTAAAAAATTGAGTGATTTGGTTGAGTTTTGGAGATTTTACAAGTTGAAGATGGAAGACCAAACTGCATTTTTGTCATATCTTACTGTTTTACTTCCATAAAGGGAGGAACGCGCATCAAGCTTGTGAAAAGTTGCATAAAGTTTATGGTGACAATGCTCTATAAGAACGTCAGTAGGGCTGGCCAAGTGGCGCATTGGTTATGAGCTGGTTTTGGAATGCCAGAGGCCCCATTTTGGATCCCACATGTGAAGGCCAGTGACACTGCCCTCTACAGCTAACAATAGCTTCACCTGGAGCTGGGTTGCGAGCCCCGGTGATGATGTAGGCTGCAGCCCCTGCTGCAGTGGGCTGCCATAGGCTAAGTGAGTGGCCGGCAGCCAGCGTGAGCTGCCAATAGCCGTGGTGAGCGACCATCCAGAGGCCGGCGACTGATCTGCCTCATCCGGGAAGAGCGCAATGACGATACCAACATAGGCCAGTGAAGCAACGTCCTCTGCAACTAGACTGAAGAACAAAAAGACAGCAATTTGTCTGTTCCCCTTCCCCGATTCCCCAACGCTGTTCCCCTCCCCCAGTTCCCCAATAAAGTCTTAAAAAAAAAAAAAAAAGAAAAAAGAACGTCAGTGCCAACAGTGGTTCACGAAATTCCGTGCTGGCGATTTTGATCTCAACGACACTCCTCAGTCAGGGAGACCCACCGAGTTTGATGACGACAAAATAAAGGCATTGATTGAGTCAAACCCACGTTACACGACAGGAGAGATTGCAGAAACATTGAACATCCATTAGTCAAGCATTCATGACCACCTGAAGAAGCTGGGATAATAAGGAAGCTCAATATTTGGTTTCTGCATGAACTCAAAGAAGTTCATTTGACAGCGCATATAAACATCTGCAATATGCTCATTAAACATGAAGAAAACGATCCTTTTTTGAAGCGACTGATAACTGGTGATGAGAAGTGGATTGTTTACAACAATGTGGTGTGCAAACGGTCTTGATCTTGATGTGATGATTCGCCTCAAACAACAGTGAAAGCAGACATTCATCAGAGGAAGATTATGCTCTCAGTGTGGTGGGATTTTAAAGGTGTCGTGTTTTTTAAGCTCCTACCGAGGAACCAAACAATCAATTCGAATGTATATTGTTGGCAATTGGACAGTTTGAACGAATCCATCATCCCAGGAACGTCCAGAATGTGTTAATTGTAAAGGAGTTGTGTTCCATCGCAACAACGCAAGACCACACACAAGTTTGATCACCAGGCAAAAATTATTGGAGCCTGGATGAGATGTGTTGCTACACTCACCATACTCACCTGACCTTAAGCCATCAGACTTCTACTTGTTTCACTCTCTTCAAAACTCCTTGCATGGTATAATGTTCATTTCAGATGAGGCTATAAATCAGCACCTTGTTCAGTTTTTCGCAAATAAAGACAGATCCTTCTAAGAATGAGGAATTATGAAGCTCACTGGAAAATGGCAAAAGGTTATTGAACAAAACAGGCAATATATCATTGATTGATCTTTGTTCTTTATATAAATAAGTGACCTTTGAAAAGCAGACAAAAATACGTCATGACTTTTCCGAAGACCCAATACAATAATAATGCTGGTGGTGGTAGGTGGGGTTGGAAGAACAAGTGGTGAGGGAGAGAAACGTAACAGCCATTAACCCCCTAAGAGACATCTTTAAAAGAATATATGGACATTGAACAATAAGCAGATTTTGCTCATAAAACACACATAATATTGCCTCATATCCTTTTATACATCAAGACAAGATAGACTTAGTCATCAGGCTTAAGAGTACACTCATTATCAGAAAATGCAGACTTTTAAGTATTGGGGGTTTTGTTTGCTCATTGTTTGCATAGATCTGACCCAATTCTCATGTTATTTCAAATGTTGGGAAACCTGGAAATTCTTGTAAATTGAATAACATCAATATGTAATACTAATGCATTTTGTTTTTCTAGGAGGAACATTGTCTTCCAAAGCAGGCCGATTTTCTTTTTTAAACCACGAAATTTAGACAAACTTGGTGATTCAGAGGACTGATTACTACACATCACACAATTATGATTAACTAGGTCTTGAACCATGAATACATGAACTTTAATTTGCAAGCCTATTTTTGCATAGCTAACCATGTTTAGGGCTGTTATGAAGCCTGAGTAAAGTCCCATACTAATAAGGAGGAAAGCCTTTTGCAAGACGCTGATAATTAGTTGTCGAACCATTGTAGAGCACTCCATCACATTTTGCCTGGGAGATTAATGTCCGTTCACACAGATGCCTACCACTTTCCACACCCTAGAGCTGCACTGTCCAACAGACACATGTGGATAGTGAGCACTAGAAATGTATCTAGTGCTACCGAGCACCTAAAATTTTAATTTGATTCAATTTTAATTAACCAAAATTCATATAGCATATGTGGCTAGTGGCTACCGTATTGCACAGTGCAAATATAAGAACATCTCCACTCAAATCTCTACAATGATATAGAAGGCTGCAAATAATCTTTGTTGATATGAAAGTCAAAAATTGCAAATACAGGTCAGCATTACTACCACAAATCTTTATCAAACTTTTAAAATAGGCAGTATACCACCTGAGATATTCAGCTAGTTTTCAACCTCTTTTCCAAGGCCATAAACATGTTGAGATAAGCTTAAGAGAGAATTTTTCCTTTATTTTCAAGTGCTTACAGTTCTCTGATGTTACACTGACTTCCGCCATGGACAGGTTTTAGATCAAAGTATCCAAAATTGAATATGCAAATACATTGTCAGTGATTTCAATTCAGGAAGATGCTGCAATAAAATCTCATTACTCTGAATGACATGGAAAAAATCCTTTTACATATTGGTCATTCCATATCTCACTCTTTTCTGTTGTAAGAACTGCGAATCCCATTAACAGATTTTTCTTCGGTTGTCTGAACAATCTATGAGTGACTCACAGTTTTGAATATTTTGCAGCTGAGCTGAAGGGCAAAAAATGAGACTGTGGCAAGAATGGGCTGAAGATGGGAGGACTAGCTAACATGTGCCTTATTTGCAACTTTTCATTTCAATAGTTTAAAAAGCAATTAAGGAAAGGAATGAGGGTCCTGACTAGACAGAATTCAATTCCCCCCTTTTAATGGATTCAGAGCATGAGGAAACATAAGGGTAATCCATCATTGCATTACTGCCATCACCGGAGTTGTCTGTATTTCAGAGAGTGTTCATTTCCTTCTCTTGGAGGACACAGAGCTCCGTGTGCTGATTTGGGTGTCAAGAAATACAGAAAAGATGAAAGAAGAGAATTGGAAGCAGCAGCTCTCAGATCAGCAGGGAAAATGTCTGCCCTATATTTCATGGGTTTTTGCTTCTTGTGAGTCCAGACACTTGTGTTGGGGCTATAAGGCTAAGGGTGGCCATATCGGTAGGATTTCCAAGCTCATTTGACCCCAGATAAACCTTGGTGCTTCCTAAGGGCCAGCTTAGGTGCTAGACAGAATAGTGAAAAATTGCTTTCCGACTAATTAATGAGCCAGGGTCCTTTGATGCCATGGGAGCGTGGTTGGAGCTTAATGTGGCTGTATCATAATGAACACTACATCAGTGGATTGTGGCAAACCACTCATAAACTGCTTACAAAGAGTCAAACCATTAATAATGAGATGGTTTTGTAGCTGAGGTTATGAGTCATTAATATGGATGCCATGAAAAGGCCAGTGCTGGGCCCTCAACGACACAGATATAATGAGTGTATTTATAAGCATGGATTTTAGGATAATTCTACAAACAATAGTAATCATTTATTGAGCACTTTGGTATGCTTTTCACATATTATCTCCATTCCTTACCACAACTGCTTTTGCTGGGTTCCGTTATTTTTTCTCTCTCTCAGGTGAAGGAATTGAGGCCCACAGAGGATGAAAACCTCACTCAAGATGACACAGATGGAAAGTGACCGAGCTAAGAACTCAGGTCTTTCTGGACCCACAGCCTGTGGTTTTTCTCTTTCTCTACAACAGGTCGCAGAGAGTTGCACGTCTCAGCTCTGTTTCCCAGTATGATGCATCTAAGGGCAAGAGGAAGGCCTTCGTAAGTATGTCCAGCTTCCTGGCCTTACAGCCTCCACAGAAAGGAAAGAGATCTGAAGGTCAAAGGTAAGAGTTTTGGAGTCATCTCTGCAATGAGTACTCATGGAGTCAATCTGGTACTTAATCCTTACCTGACTGTGACCTTGGCAAACCAGCTATTATGGCATGAGGGATGAAAGTACTTTGGGTCTTGTTTTGGCCTCATCAAAATTTGTGTTGACTATCCACAAAAACATACAAACACTTATATACATTTTTTTCCTCAGCAATTGTACTTTTAGCAGTATAACCTACAGATATACTTGTACATGTGCTAAAAGGTGAAGGTATCAAGTTATTCCTGTAGCATTTTGTAACAGTGAAAAATAGTGAAGAACCCAAATTTTCATCAGTAGGGCATTGATTCTATAAATTACAGAACATCCATATAATGGAATTTTATACAATTGTAAAAAAAAGGATGAGAAAGCTCCCTATAAAGTGATATGGAAAGATCTCTAGCATGCAAAAGTTAATTGAAAAAACAAGAGGGTGTTAAACAATGTTTATAATATGCTAACTTTTGTGTGAAAGCAGGAAGAAGAATCTTGTATTTCCTCATAAAACATGAAGAGTCTGTAGAAGACTATAGAAGAAACTAATGCTGATGGGTATCTGTGGTGGTAGGAAGGAAGAACTTGGCAAATGAGGGACAGGATGTTAGGGAAAGTTTTACCATTTTGGGGTTTTCATACATGTGAATGTAATAGTAATTAAGAAATAAAAGATAAAAGTGGCATGCCCTATGCTAAAAGACACACAGCTTCCTCTCAGAACATATTTACAGCAGGGCTGTACTCTTTTCTTTAATAAAGAAAAACACCAGACTCTCGGGCAAATGGCCAGGAGGGTACAAATGCTGACTTTTCCACTTCCTGGATTAAGTTTTCTCAAGGCCAGCTTTCTCATTTATAAAATAGAAAAGAGAGGAAATAATAATATCACTGTGTTGAGGGTCAACCGAGATAATGTGTAAAAGAGAAAGGTTAACTCTACAATAGTTCCAATGCATAGCAGTTGTTGCCTTTGCAGTGCAGTAAACTCTGAGGGCCCGGGCAAGGGCTGGCCAAACATCAGGAACACAAGCTACAGAGCGTCCTCTTTGCCCCGCTTTTGGCTTTGAACTTCACCTTCTCTTAGAAGTCTCCCTGGAATGGACTTCAGACCCTTAGAAGTTCTTCTGTAGCTCCCACCCTAATGATGCAGACAGCCTTACCATCTTACACTGAGGTGGACGCATCTTTACTCCTGGCTGTAGCTTTCCTTGGTCATGTGAGTGATCCTGTACTAAAGGAAATCGGTGTCAGAATCTAAGCCCCAGGAAGCCAGGGTTTTGCCTAGGCATTGGTATCTTGGACTTACCTGCTGTAAATGATGTGAATGACAGCGACACTTTTTCCAGGAGGAAAACGATTGATGACATGGATGTTAGCCAACTGCAAGGTGGGGGCATGGGTCTCTGATTTCCTGACCATGAGATATTAAATGGAAGAGAATTTCTTCAAGATTGCATTTGGATTTATGAAGCTGAAATTCCCAGGCTCAGCTGCCTGTGTTGACTGTCACTTCTGGCACTCACTGTCACCTAGGGCTTGTGGCATAGCTCCTTTGGGGGGCTATGCTCCTCCTGCGTCATGGCCCCTTTAGCTCTTTGCAATGGCTTTCTCTATAGCAACACATTGCAGGAGAGAATATTTCCTGTATTTCAACACAGATGATTTGACTTAGGAGTTAAGCTTTACTCAGAATTCTCTGTGTCCACTGTCCTAAAACTAGACAATCCCTTTCTTTTCCACTATGCCAGAAGTGTCACAACTTCCTGACAGCTAAAGCTCCCTTGCTCTCCTCTCCTTTATCCCTTGCTCTTTCCTTCTTCCTTCCCAATACTGAGGGGAGGTTCTTCTGCTCTGATGATTTCAACAAAATAATATCTCAGGTCTGGTTAACCTGAACAAATGAGCCCCGTTTCAAGAAACGAACAAGAACTGGACTTTTTCTCCTACTGAGTCCCCACTGCTTTGCCTCTTCTCCCGCTACGTCCCTCATCTTCTGTTATAGCCCTCAGACCCTGAAACCTAGGACACCATCAGATATGGAGTTGGGCCTGGCATTCCCCAACTGTGCTTGTGCACTTTCATTCCTTGCCCTGACCTCTCCCTGACACTTCTCGCACTGCCTTTTTTAGTCGCTCAAGCATAGCCATTAAAAGAGAAAAAAATTAAGACAATTGTGAAACACCTATTTTTAGTTCTGATGACAAATTTGCAACTCACTCAGTTCTAAACAATAAAGTCTCCTCCAGTTCATACACCTGATTTAGACCAAAAAATGTGATGAATTTAAATCCCGAATAATTGCTACCACTTATTGAATGAGTACTAAGTGCCAAGCACTCTTGGATGTACTAGTCTCTGGTTGAGTTCCCTAGCAGAGCCTGAGCTAGAGATTCCTGTGCAGGCCAGGAGAAACCAGTAAAGGAGTGAGAGAAGCAGGAAGGGCAAGGAAAGAAGGTGGGCAAAGTGTGCTTTCTAGAGAAGTCTAGCCTCAGCCTGATTCCGTGGGCGCTCTGGATGGTAAATTGTACCCAGCACTGATTCTTTCCAGGAGCAACAAGGCTGGCTCTTCTAACCTTGAACTAGCAGGTCATTGGCTCTGGGCCACCTCCAGTGGGATAGGGTGGGTAGAGCACATAATAAGCATCACCAGCAAGCTCCTGTCAGCCAAGGGCAGGTCTCTTAGGAAGGGTGTAGGTGTGAGCTATTAGGAGCCCAAACCTGTAGCAGGTGGGAATGGGTGTGAGTGTCTGTGAAAGGCATCTGTGTGGAGTAGGAACAGCATCTATTACAACACTTTACAGATGTGACATTATTTGTACTCCACATTGTTTGAGGTAGGGTCCTATTATCGCCCCCCTCCCTCTCTATTTTACAGAAGAGGAATCTGAGACACAAAGAAAAAGAAAATCGATCAAGGGCACAGCAGAACCATGACGCAAACCAAGATAGTCTGACTCTACCATGCATGCCTAGCCTCCACACGGACCTGCTCTTCACAAGGGAAGGCTGGAAGCAGCAGAAATGGACAAATTCTTTTCCTTATATGCTCACCAAGTCACTTAGGTTAGCAGTCACACCCATCAAGTAAAATGACTACAGTATTCCACAAAAGGATACTAAATATTTTTCATGACAGCAACATAAAGATTAAGACCAGCACTTCCAAAAATAGAAGAAGCAATGCTGTTCAACCAAAAGCATACATCTCCCATGCAACAATATACATTGCTTACTCCATTTTTAATTTTAAAGCACAACTCATTATATTTTACTAAATACATATTTCTCATAATTTTCTTCAATATCTTAGTTTTAAGGCCTAAAACAAAAATTAAACACAGTAGGAAATAAACTCCTCATATATGTGTTATAACAGTGTTTTTTAAATGTCTTAGAGCACAAGTTCATGTCCCATTTGCCATATTTATAATCATGTCTGCCCATTTTCTTTCTCAAGACATCTCCAATCTAATGAGAAAGATGAGACAGAGTTACAATTTCCCGTGCTATTGTGTGTAAATGGTATGGAACAGAACTTGATGTTGGAGAAAATGTTTTAAGAACACAGATTAATGTACTTCTATGACGGGTGCAGAACATGTTTCTGTCGCTCAAACTAATGATGTGCCCCTGAAAAAGCATGAGCACATGGCAGGGCGAGGCCAAGCAGAGAAGGCCACTCCCTCCAGGCAAACAGAAGCTGGGGGGGAGGAGAGGGGGGAAGCCTCCGGTTAGATTTCGCTAAATAGTTCCTTTTTTGTCTCATAATTAATAATACCATACTACTACCGGAAAATAATACAAACTCTAAGAGACAGACACACTTCATCGGTTTCTCATGCTTCATTAGAATACTCCCTTTCCTCCTCAAATTTTTAGGACAAAAGAGAGCTTTTAAAAATAAAACCCTAAAGCCTCCTATTGCAGGAAACTTTGTACTCTGTTTAGTATTATTCTTTGCGATTTAGACAATCTCTCTGGGAACCCCAGCCCATGTGTTTCCTGCAAGTGTCTTGGCTGAGCTCAGCAAAGCCTAGGATTTCACTAGGTGTTAGGTAGTAAGATCTACTGTGACAGTGTGGACTTCCCCTCAGGGACCCATTAGGAGGTCAGGATATCTAGCAAACCTTCCTAAAAATGGTCCCAGTGGGGCCAAGAAGGTTAACCCAGAGTCACTGTGGCTATGAGGGACCAGCTGAAATAAATCAGCCGAAAGCTCCCGTGGGGCCCTTAGTTTAGATAAGCAAAACTAGGAAGGGAAGGGGAGAAATAAGGTTTATTTTCTGACTCTCAGAGGGGAAGGAGGAAGTTGGCTAATTAAATTTGGGAACCCAGGTGAGGGGAAAGTTTCCATAATTTGGCTAACCCAGGAAGGAAATAAATTTGTTGGAAAATTAGAGTACTGAAACTCGAATTTAACCTTTGGTCCTTTGTGAATGTTTGAAAGTGGAGAGAGTGCTCTTGGGAAAAAGCAGACACCTCTGTATTTGAGCTTCTTGGGACTGCATTGGTGCTTGCTTTAGGAAAAGGAGAATCTTGTTTGGAGCGCATCCAAGGTAGTCTCCTTGCCAGAACACCCAGAGGACCTTATTAAAAAGTGGTCCTTTGTCCCTGGGCTTTCTGTCCCATCCTCTCATCTTCTCGCAGACCCTGTGGCATCAATCATCTCTTCTCTTCCTTACCTCTTTAATCTTTTCTATTCTACTGGCTCCTTCCCCTTGGCCTACACACTCACTCTGGCCCCCCAAATCCTAAAACAACAACAAAAGTCTTCCACAAACATGCTTCCTTCTCAAGTTTCTGTCTCATTTTCTTCCTGTCACCACTCAACACCCACGTCCTCTACTTCCTCCCCTCCTATTTTTTTCCCTGACTCTCTGTAGCTTGGATCCTGCACCACCTTGGAAAGTGCACTCTTGAAGGCCTCAGCTGACACAGCCAATAGCCTCTCCCTCTCAGCCTCTGTACAGTTACCACTATGAATCACTCCTTTCCTAAAATCTTCTTCATTATCTTTCAATGCTTTTGTTGGCAGCATCCAACTGCCTCACCAATGCCTCCCCTACCACAATCTCTGAGTAGTCTTCTTTGCTGGCTCTTCTACCAACCACGTAATGTAGACATTCCCTAAGGTTGTGTTGCTTACATCCTCATTTCCTCATGCCATGTTTTCTGCCTTGATGAAGTCATCTATTTTCCTAGTTTCCACAATCTTCTATATGTTCCACAGAAATATAAATGCCCAGATCCAACCTTTCTTCCAAATCCAGGCTTCCATTGCAAGCTATTAGATAACTTGTAAGCGCCTCAAATTCAACAGATGCAAAACCAAAGCCATTATCTTCCTTGTTAAATCTTTCTTCTTCCTAAAACCCCTAACTCTTCTACTGGCTTTGGGACTCAGGCTGCATTCCTTATGACCATCTTTGACTTGTTCCTCTTCCTCATCTACCACATGCAATTTAATTTTAAAATCTTGATGATATTCATTCCACTTCGTCTTTCATGTCTGAATCCCTTTCTCTACCCCACTGGCCTAGGTTAGGCTTCTGGGCCACACCTCCTTATCTCTTAAAGGATTTCTAAACAGTCATTCAGTCAGCTGGACTCCCCATCTCTCATCACTTCCTCTAACCGGTCTCATACACAAACATAAAGCATCACGTCATTGATTGATTATCTTATTCCTCTCCTAAAAACCATCTGGTGGCCCCCTCTTATTTACAGAATCAGCCTAGATACCCAGGTCTTCTAGAGACCAATGTCCAACATTTCCTCCTATCACCTTCCCCTCCCTTCTCCAACACATACACCTAGTATTTTTCAGCTTGCTGAATACATTCTATATTTTTTCTGACTTTTTAAAAAATATTTCCTCCACATGAAAACACTTCCTCTAGTTGCAACTTGCTCAAGTCTTACCTATACTTCTAGGCTTTGCTTAAATACTGCTTCCCCATGAAGTCCCTCCAGATAACTCCCTCTTTTACCTACCCCATCCAATCCCCCAAATAATCCATTACTCTCTCCCTTCTCTATAAATAACCCTGTAATTTTTTACTTGTATTATAACAATGCTACTCAAAGAGTGGTCCACAGAACAGCAACATCGGCATCACCTGGAAGTTTATTAAAATGTACCTGCATGGGCCTGACCCCTGACCTACTGAATCAGAATCAGTGGAGGTGGAGTCCAGGATTTATATTTGAACAAGCTTGCCAGATGATTCAGAGACAGGCTAGTTCAAGCACAACTGCCTGAGAGCCCTCGCCCGAGTGTCAACCTCACGTGTTTGAATGTGTCTCTCCACCTAGACGATGAGCTTCCGGAGGACAGGGCTTGCCATATGGCTTGGCCAGCTTTTCATCATAGGAGCTTAATGCAAGCTTGTTGAATACTCATCACTTGTATCTTGGGTGTGGCCTGGAGTACTAAAGTACAGTGATTCTGGGAAGAATTTGCTGCACATCAGCCAGAGAAGCAACCCTCCAGCTTCAGCTTATTTATTTTATTTGTCTGCCTACCTTTTCTGGATTTGATATCAATGGTGGGAAAAGAGGAAAATGTTTTATTTAATGTAAATGTTCAGAAAGAGTTTCTTGCCCAATCACCGACATCATCTTGCCTTCCTACTGAGGGTTGCCGAAGACAATGAGTGCTATTAGCCATGTATTACCTACCAGGCACTCTACTATTTTGTTTAATGCTCACAACCTATGTGGAACATGCTGCAATTATCTGTTTGAATGATGAGTAAACTGAGGCTCAGGGAGGTAATAATCACTTGGTAGGAGGCACTCAGCTAGGAGGTTTGAGGTTGCACGCCCCACTCTGAGCCATCAAAATAAATCCCCTCTATGGCTTCATGCCTACTAACTAGGTCTGGCTTTTTTTGTGGAAGCCAGAGGTTTTTCTACTAGATCTCATGAGATCATTCAATTTCCCAACCCAGTTGTGAAACCAGGTTTTACTGTGTCTCCATGTGCCCTGGCTTTGCTTCCTCTATTTTTCAAACACTGGAGACTCCATGGCTACAATAGCATTTTTCTTGCCAGTTTTTAGTAGACTCAGGGTCAAGGCAGTTATCACCTGGGCAGAGCCTCCCTCCTGTCTTCAGACAGTAGTGAGAGGGGATGCTCCTTAAACCCATTAAAACCTGCCTGGGAGCACTCTGAGTCACAAACCCTGTGAGTCATAAAACCTCGGAGTAGGCAACAGGGCTGTTGGTTTTTATGGCAATATACTTGGTACTCTCAGGGCATTATTAATTACCCTTTTAAGGCCCTGGAAATCTCCAATTTTGGCATGGGGATGGTTATTCACAATTGTCCCCCAGATAGAGGGAGATTGATTTTGGACCAAGCCTGTGGTCTGGAAGGCTCTGCCTGCTGGAGCAAATGCTCAAAATACTGAGGGCATGCCTCTGTCTAGAGTTCTGGATCTGGTTTTATAGCCGTGGACTTGAGAGCTGAATAATAATAATTAAAAAAAAAAGGTCAGACTCTCAGTCTTCCTGTGGGCTTTTCTCAGACACAGGTTTACCAGGGGACCAGGGCAGACACATGTTTGGAACTTGGAGGTCAGCAAGCTGCCTTGGTCCCTGCATGAGTCCCAGGTTATCTTTCATTGTGGGGACAGGGAGAGAATGAAACATAGAGGGATATGAGGGCAGGGGAATTCCTCTTCTTTGTCACATCCATTCAGGAGCCATAAAGAAATCCTCGACCTTCTTGACAAGCCAGCTTATGAGCATTTTTACCACAGTGTTTAAAGACAAAGTTAACAGGAAAACACCAACTGCCTTCATTCGTCATTCATTCAACAGCTGTCTATTAAGCGCCTACTGAGCATCAGATGTAAATAAGCTGGGACGAGTTGCAAAGACACCACAGCCCCTTCCCTCAAGTAATTCCCAACCTAACAGGGAACATGTATTATGTATCTAGTGACGCCCTACTCTCTTGAGGTCACCCATTGCAGGCAACCCCATGACTCACAAGCCCCAGATGTAGAAAGGAAAAATTTTTGCAGCCTCAGGCCAAAGAGGCCTTTGCTCCACTCCACCACCACCCCAAAACACATACACACACACACACACACACACACACACACACACACACACACACACACTCACACACACGGGACTCAGGCACAGACTCCAGGCACCTGGCCCCCTCTGTACGTGGTCCTCTCTTGCTTCCCTCATGAACCCGCCTGCCCATTCTAGGCAGCCACAGCCTCACTTGCTTAACAGCTCCTTAAGCCCCGCTCTGCCTCAGTCAAAAGAATTCTTTGTTTTCCCCCAGCCCTGCTGAGACCCCTGCTCTAAGTCCATTTGAACCCCCTCATTCTTTCTAGAAAGCTGAAGAGAAAAATATCTCCTTGGCTTATGTGGTTGGCCACCCCAGATTCCAGCCTTAACCACAAGCTTAAGAGACTAGAAAGTTCAAAACCTTTTGGGGTCGGCCACACTCTTCTTCTGAAACTCCCCACCACAGGTACTTGAATAACCAGGAAAACAAAAGAACTTTATCTACCTCCCCCTTACGTTGTCATCTCCCAGCTGTGGAAAAACTAGAGTGAGTGAAGTAGAGAAAGTGGCCAGCCAGATTGAGTGGAAATGGTGAACCTCAGGCCAAAGACAGCTCCTGGAAAATCCTCTGAGCGGGTGTTCTGCTCTCTGCTTATGGTGACTCCGTGTAAGGGGACAGGTCAGTCAGGTGAATGCCAGGGGAAGGGGACCTGTGAGCACACAGTGCTGTCCCTTAGTGCCAGAGACCTAGTGTAAGCCCTCCCCAGGCCCACCTCCCTGTGGCTACACAGTCTGCAGTGCTGTTCCTATTCCCCTGCAGGCTGAGGAGGGGCCAGTGGACCCCAAAAGTTATGGCTCATGAGTTCATTAGCCTCATGCAAGCAGAGAGTTGAACTTTAAGCCCTGTCCAGGTAGGCAAGTTCAGATCCTCATGCTGGGAAGGAGAAACCCTTAGACATACCTGAGGTGATGTTGGAGCTGGTAGGCAAAAAAGAGGGTACTTCTCTTTCCTAGAAAATAGCAGCTAGATACACAGAGTCGTTTTTACTATCTAGTCTTATTTTTAAGGTCGTTCTAATCTGCCCAGAGAGTGGTAAGTTTTTCACTTCAAATTAAGTACAGCGGAAGTACTTTAAACTATATCAACTTACTACAGATATAGATGACATCCAACGATTTCCTCCCCTCCCTATAATATGGCACCATCCAGTTCATTGTGCTGGTTTTCCTGTTTAAGCTTTCCTCCCCAGATTCATCTCCATCTTTATCCCCTGATTCGGAGCTGGGGTCTGGGAAGTGATCCTTATGTTCTGCTTCACTGGGGCCTCATTACCTCTGGCTTCCAGTTGGTAGATCAATGGAAGACACCAGCAGGAGGCTGGAGGGCCCAAGGAGAGAGATCAAAGTATTTCTTCCTGTGCTCCTGGCTTCTTCAGCACTATCATTCTGGTGGTGCCTACATCCTGCTAGAACTAGAGTTCCTATTGGGCAGCCCCTCTTCTCAGCTCCAGGCCTCAACACAGTTAGGGAATATGGTTTGAAACCCAGAGAAGGGTTCAAAGTCCCACAGCTCATTGTTGGAGAACAGGATTCAAACCTAATTCCCCTAACTGCAAATTCATGCCCCTTCTGCTTAGCTAGCTGGCTATTTCCGGACCAGGTTCCAAAACACATGTGCTTGCCCTCCCTTCCTTCAAAATCTGGGTTTCAGGGCCTCAACGATGATCAGCATCTTGGGGAGCTTGCTGACTCAAAGAGGCCCAGCACAACTACAGTGGTAGAAACAGAGAGGGCTGGGGAGCAGGACTGGGGGGTGGAGCTAAGGCAGTGATGATGAGGCCCCTCAGAGGCTGGAATCCACAGGGAACACCTTGGACTAATCCAGCGGGAAGTCCCCTGTCAGACAGAAGAGGCACAAAATTGTAACTGTGCTAACCAGAACTTCCTGTGACGGGCTTTTCTGGAGCCAGTTTATACCAAACTCACAGTCTATGCAATTATCACTTGGGCAGAGCCTCCCCTTTTCAGACAACCCTGAATTGTGAGAAGCCCAGGAAACCTACTGAAATATGCCCGGGGGCCCCATAAGTTGTTCACAATGTTTTTCCCATTCATTTCATAACAGTGCACTTTCCTGTGTATTCATAATTAGCCTTTAAATTAGACTTCAAAATAGCTCTTAAAAAGTACTCTTGTATTTTTTTTAATTTTTTTAAAAATCAACAAAGAGATGGAAACCACGCAACAATTTTGAGAAATGAGAATAGCCCCATCTTGCTGGGAAGTATAGTAACTCCTGGGCATTTTCAAATGGGAGACAACACACGAAATGTAACTCCAGGTCTGTGTGGTGGAGGAGGTGTCAACCAAGGCTTTGACCTTCACAGGGAGGCTATGTTTAAAAAGTCTGTCTACTTCTGAAGGAAGCAGAGGATTTTCAGGTGCTACAAAAGAGGCAGAAACACATCAGGAGGAATGAGGAGCACAAAGGCACATGCCAACTTTCAAACAATAAAAAGCATTTCCCATCACCTTTCAACATATTAGACAGCAGGAAAACTGCAGGATGTTGGACAATGTCTCTTGGATTATAATTTACTCTTTAAAAGAGGTCATGGTATTATTACTACACTGTTAATGAGAAATGGATATCTATTATAATAATTATGCTCTTAAGCACCTGGGACTCCTGCTTCTTCCCACCCACCACATCCGAGCACCTCCGCCCTGCTCCCAATAGTCATGTGGGTGATCTGGGCAGTGCCAGGCTGCTTGGGCACAGGCATGCTCAGCTGGTCAAGGCTCCAATCCCAGATCTTTCAGCTCCCATTAGCTTTAGACCCATATTCAGTAAGAAAGATGCTTGCCTGTGTACATGGGGAAAGAGGAAGAGAAGTTACTCCATTAAAGAGACATTTTATAGATATTTGCTATCCAATGAAGAGTAATTTAAATTTTGTACACCTGAAACTAATAATAAATAAATAAATATAAAATTAAGGTGTTTGACAAGAAAAAATATTTTTTTAAAATTAAAAATGTTCTTTTCTTTATCAACTTTTTTTTTTTTTTTTTTTAGCTGAGCCATCCCGCCACCTGTTGGGAGCTTAGCGGCAGGTCAGCTCAGGCTGGGCATCGAGCTGCTGTTGCTCAGAGCTCAGCTCACACTCTTGAGTGAGCTCTTAACCAACTGAGCCACTTGGCCAGCCCTAAAAAAATTGTTTTTAAAGAAGAAAGGATCTTGGTCATAGAGTATTATCTGGCTTCCTACTATAAGTGACTGATTTGGTATGAATTCTAGAATTAATGCTACTGAGCCAAATGTTGGAATCCAAACTGGGTGGATTTGGGGAGGTATATTGAATACTTTAGCTTCAGAAAACTATGGTCATCTGTGTTCCTTTGGTATGGGAATAAATCAGGCCTGGGGGCATCTAAATCACATGTTTCCATTGTTATATCTTAACTGATCAAATGTGTGTATACTCTGCCCTAAGAAGATTAAGACATAGTTTCAAGGAACATCAGATCTAGGCAGAGGAGAAAAAGTCACAGAAAACACCAAGAAGCCCCAACATGCAGACAGCGTATACTTGGACAAACCTCCCCAAAGCGGATGGGTTCAGAGAACAGATCTATATATGTTCTTTTTACAGGTTGAAAAAGAGAATGAAATGAATTCAGGGAAATAGGATCAACTTAAAGTTATTTTTTCACTTTGAAATTTCTCATTCTGACTTTCTGTTTAAGAAAGACATTTACAAATATATGCATGAACTGTTAGCGCATTACTAAAATTATTCATAACAATCTTTTATTTCTCTTCTTGCTATTATAATTGAAGTCAATTCATATAAATTGTGTCGAGTAGAATGAATATAAATATTTTCAATTCTGTAAGAAGAAAATGCAATGTGCCATAAAATGTTTTTGGTAGAGGGTTTCAACCATTCATTGTAGGATTTTACAATTCAAATTTCAAAAGCATATGATGTCTTTTGAATAATGACTAACATCTATTTGAAACTTACTATGTGCCAGACACTCTCACAAGTATTATCTCTTTTAATCTTCGCTATAACTCCATCATTAGTTAAGTACTATTATTACCCTTTACCACGGACACATACATACTTTACAGATGAGGAAACTGAGGCACAGAGATGGTAAGAAAACTACCACTGTCAGAGTCAGGCTTTGAACCAAGGCTATCTGTTCCCAAAAGTGATAAGATAAACACTTATGTCCATGGAAATTATGGAGATATACCATTCAAATCTCTTTTCAAGGATGGACATACCACCCAACTGGAGGAGTGTGCTCCAGCCTTTTGCTTGCAGCAACTCTCAGGGTTGCCCTCAGTTGCACTAAGCTGCCCTCCTGAGGTCACATCCTTCTTGTAGGGAGCACAAAGTCCAGCTGTTTTGACCCAATGCTGGACAAGTCTGATGGGTACCACTTATTCCAGACTAACCAAGACTTTGTCAGGTTCTAATCACAGTGTGCTTTTTCCTTTTTCCCAGTCCCGTTTCCGCCCATTTCCTTTCACAGGTGTTGATCTCTAACAAATATCTTGCAAACAGCATCTCAGTTTCAGCTTCTGGAGAACCCAGCAGCAATGACATTCTCCCTCCCTAAGACTTTATGTGTATGAAGGTATACATACTCAAAAGCATATGCGTATGCCTATATATACATGATACCCTATTTCTCAAGCCATAGCTTCCTCACAAAATCTCAGAATAAGCTCTCAGTTCAGTTTCTCTGGCTGCTTGTGGCAGGTAGTACAGCTTAACGGTGAAGAGTGTTAATCTGGGGGTCAAACTTGGATTCAAATTGCAGCCTTGTTCTCATTTACGAGGTCAACCGTGATTACTTGCATTAACATCTTACACAGTATTCATCATAAACCTTCAATGAATGGCAGCTACTACTTACTGCCATCCAAAGATTCTAAGACTTGAGTCCAGGCTAAACATGCATAACAAACTATTCCTTCCTCTCATAGTGGGAGAAAGTCTCTTCTCACTCTCAGCTGGTCTACAAGAGATAATTCAACTTTGCCCCTTACAAAAACAGCACAAAACAAAAAACAAACCTTTAGTTCAAACTTCATTATCATTTCCTTGGCCTGTTGCAATAGCTTCCAAACTGGTTTTCTGTCTCTTGGACTCACTCTCCATTTCCAGTCTTTTCTTTACCAAGGAGAGTGTTTCTAAAATGTGGGTATGGTCTCTGCTTGAAATTCTTGATAATTTCCATTTCTTGCAAAGAAGAAAATTATGTAAAATATACAAGCTACTGAACATGGTCCCTGCTTTCTCTCTGACTACTCTATGTCCTAAATCTCATCAATAACAAAAATAACTTGCAGTTTTCTAAGCTTGCCATGCTATCTGCAGTTTTATGATTCCTTATCTTTGAATGCTAATCCCTCAGGCTTCACTCTCCACCCTGCATTCCCAGATCTCTTGGAAAATCTTTATTTTTCAAACTCTTTGCCATGGACTGAATGTTTGTGTGTCTCCAAAATTTATATGTGGAGTCCCTAAACCCCAATGTCATGGTATTTGGAGGTGGGACATTTGAGGGGTAATTAGGTTTAGATGAGGTCATGAGGGTGGAGCCTTTAGTGCTCTTAGAAGAAGAGACAAGAGAGAGATTTCACTCTCTCAGCCTGTGAGGACACAGCAAGAAGGCGGCCATTTGCAAACCAGGATGGGGGCTCTCACCAGACACTGAATATGCCAGTAACTTGATGTTGGACTTCCCAGCCTCCAGAACTGAGAGAAATAAATGTTGTTTAAGCCACCCAGTCTATAATATTTTGTTATAGCATCTCAAACTAAGATACTCCTCCTAAGCAACATCTTAATGCTGTTCATCTTTTCTCATTCATTTATTCATTATACCTCAACTGAGTACCAACATGTAGCAGTTCTTGCTACATCCTCGGGATACAAAAACCATCTATGCCCCCAAGATGTATTTAGTCTAAATGGAGAGACAGACAAATAAGCTGACAATTCCAATAGAACTGCAGAGGGTGTTGTCAGGGCACAGACGAGGGACATCTAAACCAGACTAGGGGTTTACGGAAGGCTCTCCACAGAAGTGATGCTTGAGCTCAGCCTTCCTTAACTCAGGTCGTCCCTAGTCTCACACCATAGAATTAATTCCTTTCTTTACTGTAAAGCTTCTGTGAATTTGTACACAGTCTTATTATCACTTCCTTTCTAGTTTCACTGTAATTTAATTACATATCTGTCTTCCTCCTAGAATGAATTCTTTTTTTTTTTTTTTTTTTTTAAAGATTTTATTGGGGAATTGGCGGAGGGGAACAGCGTCGGGGAATCGGGGAAGGGGAACAGACAAGTTGCCGTCCTCTCGCTCCTCAGCCCAGCTGCGGAGGACGTTGCCTCACTGTTGGTATCGTCATTGCGCTCTTCCCGGATGAGGCAGATCGGTCGCTGGCCTCTGGATGTCGCTCATCGCGGCTATTGGCAGCTCACGCTGGCTGCCAGCCACTCACGCTGGCTGCGGGCCACTCACTGCAGCCCATGGCAGCCCACTGCAGCAGGGGCTGCAGCCCACACCATCACCGGGGCTCGCACAGCCCAGCTCCAGGTAGAGCCGCTGCTAGCTGTAGAGGGCAGTATCACTGGCCCTCATGTGGGATCCGAACCAGGGCCACTGGCATCCCAAAACCAGCGCCCAACCAGTGCGCCACTCGGCCGGCCCTAGAATGAATTCTTAAGGACATGAACATTGTCTTATTCATTTCACTATTCCAAGACACTTTTAGAGTCCCTAATACATTATATATAATCAGTTACTATTTGATGAATAAATGGATGGATATATGCATGAATGGATGTTCAATAAACATTTTTGAGTATTCAGTGCTTTTATTATCTGAACCCGATTGATACTGGAAGAAGAACCCTTTAAGTAAATTCACTTAAAATATAAATGGCAAAGAAAAAATTAACTTGAACTTGATGTTAAAATAAAATTTAAATTATTTAAATAAGTTATTTTAAAATAAAAATGTAGAGTATATATTTAAGTAGGCACTATTTTTTAGAAATAATATGAGGGGTAAAAATTTTCAAAAAATTCTGACATTGTAAGGACATTGTAATTTTGGGTTGGACAACTATGCCATAAGTAAAAGTAATACTTTAGGAAAAAAATTCAAGATTTTATTATTTTTCACTAGGGCCACCCTTATATTTTGATACATAACTCATTTCATTTAAATATGCATTTTGTTCATTACTCTTCTTTAGTTGATAACTGACCAAATTTTCTCACACCTTTACTTGCCAATAGCTATGCATGTATTTTGGACAGTAATATAAAATCACTTTAATCAATACCATAAAATCTTATATGCTTTGAAAGATACAGAGAGTCATTCTGCTTTTCATTTACACTGAAATTTTATTTTCTTTGAAATGTTTTCAATAATGGGCAGTAAGTGGTGTAGCAATGATATTGTTCAATGGGCATGAATCAGTCTAATGATTTGCTGGTAAACCTTTGACAATCAATTCTCAGAAAAACAAAGAGCTCTGATTTATAGTGTTTCCCAATTGCCTCGTGTAAATACTCCACCATGATAAATTCCAAGCCACCAATATGATGTTATTGAATGAACAGGTGGGAAAAGATGCGTACACCAGCTGACTTGGATAGCCTCTATAAGCTAGCTCCAACACTTCCCTGGATATATACCAGTGCTGAGTATGGAGCGATGTTTGAGTGGTCACTGATTTTTAAATTGGTTGTTTTTTTTGTAACTATTTCTGTGCTATGATGACTTTTGTTTTTCTAGTAAACGTTGTAAATTATAGGATTAAATAATTAAGAATCCCATATGCATCATTTAAAGCTCCCTAGAGTTACCCTAAGGAAGTAAATAAAGCCTTAGTAATATTCCATATTATCTGTAGAGCAGACCCTGGATTCACTGTTGTTTTGTTGTATCTCGGTGAGTTCTCCTATTCCCAAAGATACCATTCCTCCCAAATGTATTACCACTTCTCCATCCAGGGATTGAAATACAAGCCCCTTGCACCTTTTTATCAGTGTTCTTCCTAGAAATATCATGAAACCTGGAACTAAACCTAAAATCTTCTGTATTTCCTCTACCTTACCCAAAGCAGAGGAACTCCCTTTCAAATTGTTATAGTTTGAATTTTGTCCCCCACTCAAAAGTCATATGTTGAAGCCCTGATGCCCAATGTGACTGAATTTGGAGATCAGGTTTTTAAAAAGGTAATTAAGGTTAAATGAGGGTCCCTAATCCAATATGACTAATGTCCTTATGAGAAGAGGACGAGACACCAGGGAGGCACCTACAGAGAGAAAAGGCCACGTGAGGACATAGCAAGAAGGAGACCATCTGTAAAACTCAATTCTGCTGGCACCTTGATCTTGGACTTCTAGCCTCCAGAACTGTAAGAAAATAAATATCTGTTGCTTAAGCCATCCAGCCTGTGGTATTTTGTTATGACAGCCCTGGCAGTCTAATACACAAATGAACTGCTGAAATAGCCTTAACCATTTCCTAGTTCTTCATGGTAAATGCACAAACAAATAATGGCTCTGGGATAGGTGTGACTATGTGTGCCTAAATGTATGTATTACTCTGATTTTTAAATTTGGTACACAGATTGTTGAGAAGGTTGATATTGGACATTCTGCAGATTACTTCAACTTGATCTGCCAAATGAAATATAACTGTCAGTTTCATTCAAAAATATTTATTCATTGCAGGAATTGCCATGATTAATATAAAATGTCCTTGCACATACTTGTATAGTCTCTGTGTAATCAAAGACATGCAGGCTATTCAAATGAACTATCAGAATTTGTTGAAGTAAATCTGGGGATTCATATAGTTTTGCCTCTCCTTACCCTTGATCTATCTGCATCTGAAGCAGGATGATGGAGGAAATCAGCCAAATTATAGTTTTGTTTTGTTTTAATGAAATGGGCCAAAGATAAATGAAACTTTATTGTAAATAGGGAGTGTTATTTGGCCCAAGTAGACATTACAAACCAGGGTCTGACTAATCACAGACCTGACCAACACAGCTCTATTTGCCAAATCCCCCGTCACTTCCACAAGGTTGGAATAAATCCAGATTGCTGGCTACCACCTGCAAACACATACAAGGCAGCTCACTATTGGAAGGGGCTGTGAACAGAGTTTGGTTCTCAGAGCTTAATTACACCTCTGTTAGCTGCTAACAAAGCTCTAGTTAGTTTATGTCTGGGTTAGGTAATCGGCTCTTGCTGGCTTTCAAAGCACCTTGGCTTAGCTTCTCCATTCCACGCTACCTCCCTTCTTGTTCCACAGCCTCTCTGTACACAGAGCACCTTTCTGTAACAGAAATCTGAAGTGTTGGAAGGGCCTCTCTACCCTTGGTGCTGACTCAGATCCTATAAGTGCTTCTCGAAACTAATGAAAATAAGATAAAGACCACAAACAGTCAAGCCCACCAAAGCAGAAATGTGAATGGATGATAAAGAGATGAAAATATATTTCAATAGTGGCTAAAAGAATGGCATGTTACAACATAGTTGCTACTTATCAACTTGACACAGGTTTAATAAAAGGATGGTCACTGATGACGACACATAAGCTTGATTCAACTGCCCTGCCAATTATTGATTGATGTTAGTGGACAGCAATTTGGCAAAACACCTCTAAAATGTTAATGTACCTTCTGCTTCCAGTGCAGATGGAATAAAAAGTACCAGATTTACCCTCCTGCCTCAAATTACCAAAAAGAATTAGGGAAAACACTGAACAAAATATGTTAGACAATGGTCTTCAAGATACTTTTTAAAAGACAGAAGGAAACAAATGAGCTGAGTCCCATAAAATTGCTTTAGCTGACTGTCCAACAAGTTCCCAGACCATGGTGCAGAGAGAGGGAGCCCAGGTGGAGCCCAGAGGGTTTGGAGTTGAGGAGAGGGAGCTGAAAGTCTGGGGAGACCAAGGCAACTAAAATACTCAGCTGATTAGCGATCAGCACATGCATGTGAGGAAACTACCATGGCGGGGAAAGACCAGTTAGCAGGCTTAGAGGTATACATGCCTAACACTCACCCAGGGCTAGGTGTAAAGCATGTTCCCACAGACAATTCTTTAGGTAGATACACAGACGGATCTTGCTTCAGAGGTGGGAAGTAAGGCCCGGACTGAGCACTTCTCCAGTTTTGCCTAACAAATCTTAAAAGCAAGTCTAAAAAGGATCAAACCATTTCTGACCAACTTAACTGCATCTCAGAACAAAGCTCATGAATATTAATAGGAATACAAAAATGTCCAGTACCCAACAAAGTAAAATTCACAATCTCTGGAATACAATAAAAAATTAATTGTCATGCAAAGAAGGACGAAAACATGACCCATAGTGAGGAGGATAATCACTCAAAACTGAACTAGAAATGAGATAAACTTTAGATTTATCAGGCAAGGACATGAAAACAGTTAATATAATTATATTCTATGTGCTTAGAAGTTAAGTAGAGACATGGAAGATTTTTTTTTTTCTTTTCCATCTTTATTGAGAGGCTGGAAGATTTTTGAAAGCTGTAAATCAGACTTATAAAGATAAAACCTATAATATGTTAAATGTAAGATATGCCTAATGGTATTAATAACAGATAGGATATTGCAGGAAAAAAATAGTGAATTTGAACATGTAGCAATAGAAACTATTGAGGGAAAACAATTTTTTATAAAATGAACAAAGCATCAATGAGCTGTGGGACAACTTAAAGTAGCCTAATATATGTGTAATTAGGGGGCTATGCAGGAAAAAAATGTTTGAAGAAATAATGGCCAAAGTGTTACCAATGAATACTATAAACCCCAAATTCCAAAAAGCTCTACAAACCCCAAGCACAAGACTCAAATAAATACAAGTAAGTAAAATCAGTGATAGAGGAAAATCTTTAAAGGAGCAAGAGAAAAAGGACACATTATATATACAGCGACAAAAGTAAGGATGATGTCAGATTTCTTATAGGAAGACAGAACAGTGGAGCAACGTGTCTTAAGTAGTGAAAGAAAAACAAAAAACAAAAAACAAAATATATCTGTCAAAGTCGAATTCTGTATCCAGGGGAAAATCTTTGAAAAGCCAAGTCAAGATAAATGCTTTTTCAGATATACAAAAACAAAAAGAATCCATCACCATCAAATCTCCACTGGAAGAATATTAAACAATATTAATCATGGAAAAGGAAAATGGTATCAGGTATGGATCCATACATGGAACCAAAAGAACCACAAGTGGCAACTACATTGGATAAATATATAAAATGATTTTCTTAGGGATAAAATATCTTTAAATGATAATTCACTGTTTAAACAAAAATAATAACAATGAAGTTCAAGGTTATAATAGATGTACAAGTAAACTGCATGACAATAATACCACAAAGCTTGAGAGAGAAGACATGGAAGTATACTATTATAAGATACTTACATTACACGTGAAGTCATATGATATCACCTGGATGTAGAGTGTGGTAAGTTAAAGATGTATATACCATATACTCTAAAGCAACCACTTAAATAACAAAACAAAAAGGTTATAACTACTAAGCCAGAAGAGATAAAATAGAATCATTAAACACATTCAATTAATCCAAAACAAGACATAAAAAAGAGGAAAAATAATTGGACAAATATTGGGTTGTTGGAAAAGCCATGACGCAGTTTTGCAAAGAAAAACATAGAAAAAATGTGTCATGACTTTTCTGACAACACAATACAAAACATTGCTGAGATGTAAATTAAAGACCTAAATAAACGTTGAGTCATAAGATTCAATATTATTAGCATGTCAACACTCCCCAGATTGGTCTACAGACTCATCACAATTACAATCAAAACCCCTGCACTATTTTTTTGTAAAAATTAACAAACTGATCCTCAAATTTGCATAGAAATATAAAGGACTTAAAACAGTCTGAACAACGTTTTCAAAGAAGAACAAAGTTGGAGGACTAACACTACCTGATTTCAAGACTTATTATAAAGCCACATTAATCATGACAATGTGGGATTGGCATCAAGATAGACAAATGATCAAGAGGGCATAATAGAAGGTCCAGAAATATACACCTACATAACAGACAATTGACTCCACAAAGGTACAAAGACAATTCAGTGGAGAAATTACAGTATTTTCAATATATATGGTGAACCACTGATATCCATATGCAAAAAAAAAACAAAACAACTTTGTTCCACACCACATTCAAACATTTACTCAAAATATCCAAAAAATCAACCCAAAATAGATCACAGGGGAGCTAAAGTTAGTTACAGCCAGGAGGCCCTCAGTCATTAATTTGCCTGAGTTGATTTGCATTAGGACTGGAATGCTGGGAGAAGCTGATTTTAAGCACTCTGGTCACCCAAAAAGAGGAATGCAGAACGTACAAAAGCATGGGTGGAGAGACAGCATCACACTCTTGAGCAGGCCATATGGAGAGTCAAGGAGGCCCAGGAAGCTCCAGAATCTCATGACACCATGAATATTTTGCAGACTTAAGGTCCCAGGAAAACAGCATGCTCTTCTCACAAGAGTACCCACTCCCTGCTGGGATGACCATGTGTTTCCCTCAAAGCTCTGTGATGGGGGGACAAACACAGAGCAAAATAAGAGAGGGACCTAAGCACCCCCAGAAATGATAGTGGGAGAGATTGAGGCATCACTGGAGATCCTGCAGGTTTTAGCTGGCGAGGAAGAGCCAGCAAATGCATAAATTTTTAAAAGACTTCATATGAACTTATAAGTTGGTGATGCAGGGGGGCATTTGGGTGACAGGGATACCATAGTCAAATCTCTGGAAAAAATAAATCAATATTATCAGTTATTATCTTTGGGTGGTGGAGTTCCACGTGATTCTTATTTTCTTCTTTATATTTTCTGTATATTCTTCTTTATATTTTCTGTATTGTCTGAATGTCTTATAATAAACATGTATTACTTTTATAGTCATAGAAAACAATAAATCTATTTTTATTTTATTTAAAATCTCCAAAACAAAATCAGAATTAAAAAAAAGGATAGTGGGGAGAGATCCAAGATGGCAGAGTAGATAAACACTGTGCCTGCTTCCTTCCATGAACACATTAAAATTGCAACTAAATTATAGAACAATCAACCTGGCGAACCATCTCAAGCCAAACAGAAGTCTTATACTAAAAATACAAAAAAGAAGCCATGTCGAGACTGATAGGAGCGGTGGAGCCATGAAACGGGCTGGCTCCAAACTTCCATGTGGCAGTTGAGAACTGGGAGGGATATTTCGGCCATGGAAGTTCCCCCTGGAGAAGCAAGAGACGCCAGCCCCACACTGCCTTCTGCAGCCCAGAGAACTGGTGCCAGGAAGAGGAGACTCACAACAGCTGGCTGTGAAAAACAGTGGGGATTCTGATTATCTGGTTGGGACAAAAGACTGTGGGAAACCTAGACATCCTTTCAAAGGGACCACATACAGGCTCACTCAAAGGCATTCACCTTGGGCTCCAGCAAGGGGATGGTGACTGGGGTGGGGCAGACAGGGGGCAGACTGAGGTGTGTGGCTTTGAGGCTTGGAATGGAGGACAGTTGCCATTTTCCCTGTGTGGAGTCCTCCTTTCCTGCAGCCAGCAGGCCGGCGCCATCTTTCCTGCTTTGAGCCCTCTCCCCACACAGCCAAATCTGAATCTGATTGGTCTGGTGAGCTCTTCAGCTCCACCCTGCTGACTGGGACCCCACCCCACCCAACTACCCCATTGTGAGAGGCACTTTGTTTCAAGCAGCCAGCCCTGCCCAACTATCAGAGTCTGTGGGCCCCAGGCTGGCAACTGGCCTCAGAATGTTCTGAAGGTTTTATTGAGGGGTTCCAGGCTCAGCACTGGCACCATATCAGAGTCTACATTAACCTGGTGACCACAACTAGTGACTCCCTGAGACTTTGTCTCACCCAACTTGCATACCACCGGAGGCTTTATCAGTGGTCTTTAAGGGAGTTGGCAGGTGGCAGCAGGCCTTGGGGTGTCCTGGCTTTTTGCAGAGCTACCCCAAGACTGGTACTGGTGGCAGACATCCTCTGTTTGCAGCTCATCTTCTCCTACATGACTCCAACTTTAGCACAGGCAGTGAAAAACTGCGGATCGCTTTATAGCTCCTACCAGGTAGTCCCTGGCTGGTCACAGGCACTGGGTGACCTGGGTCTGCACTGGAGCCTCTCTGAAGAGGCCCCAGAACCAACATACCTGGAGGTTGGCTTCAGACCACAGCGGAGCACCGCCCAATTAGCCCTACAAGCAGCATACACAAAGGGCAGTCTCAACAGGCACCAGAGCCTGCCGGGGCAAATCCCACTCAGTGAATCCCACCCCACTGTAGCCTGTAAGCTGTGAACCTGGCCAAATCTCACAGCCAATCAGCCTGAGGGCCAATCCCACACACTCACATGCCAATAGCAATTAAGGCTCAACTATAACAGGAAGGCACATACAACCCACACAAGGGACACTTTTGGAGCACCTGGAGCAGGTGCCCAGGGAGACTGTGCTAGGGCCTCATAGGGTACCTACTACATAAGGCCACTCATTCAAGACTGGGAGTAATAGCAGATCTACCTCACACATAGAAACAAATACAGAAAGGCATCCAAAATGAGGAAACAAAGAAATGTCCCAAATGAAAGAACGGGAGGAAACTCCAGAAAAAGAACTAAACAAAACGGGGGCAAGCAACCTACCAGATTTCAAAACAATGGTTATAAGGATACTCAAGAAATTTAGTGAGAACTTCAACAGACAGATAGTAAGCATAAAAAAGGACACAGAAACCATAAAAAAGAACAAGTCAGAAGTGAAGAATACAATAACTGAAAGGAAGAATGCACTAGAAAAAATCACCAGCAGACTAGATGAACCAGAGAAATTTGGAAAACAAGGTAGCAGAAAGCATCCAATCAAAACAGCAAAAAGAATCCAAAAAAATGAGGATAGTTTAAAGGACCTCTGGGATAACATGCGGCGTAACAACATCATATCATAGGGGTATCAGAAGGAGAAGCGAGAAAGCAAGGGACTGAGAGCCTATTTGAAGAATAATGACTGAAAACTTTCCTAACCTGGTGAATGAAACAGACATACAAGTCCAGGATGCACACAGAGTCCCAAACAAGATGAACCCAAAGAGGTCAACACCAAGACACATTATAATTAAATGGCAAAGGTTAAAGTCAAAGAATCCTCAAAGCAGCAAGGGAAAGGCAACTAGTAACTTATCAGAGAATCCCCATAAGATTGTCAGCTGATTTCTCAACAGAAACTTTGTAGGCCAGAGAGGATGGCATAAAATATTCAACATGACAAAACGCAAGGACCTACAACCAAGGTACTCTACTCAGCAAGGCTATCATTTTAAGTCAAAGGACAGATGAAGATTTTCCCAGACAAGAAAAAGCTAAAGGAGTTCATCACCACCAAATCAGTATTACAAGGAATCTTAGAGGGACTTCTTTAAGACAGAAGAAAAGACCAAATTAAGAATAATAAAATGGCAATAGCTACATATCTACAATAATTACTTTCAATGTGAATGGATTCAATGCTCCAATCAAAAGACATAGGAGAGCTGAATGGATAAAGAAACAAAACCCTTATACATGCTACCTACAAGAGGACTCACTTCAGATTGAAAGACACACATACAGAAAGTAAAGGGATAGAAAAAGTTATTTCATGAAAATGAAAATTAAAAAGGCTGGGGTAGCAATACTTATAACATACAAAATGAACTTTAAAACAAAGGCTATAATAACAGACAAATAAGGACCCAGTAATCCCACTTCTGGGTATTTATCCAAAGTAACACAAAATGCTATTTCAAAGGGACTTGTGCGTCCATATGTTCATTGCAGCACTGTTTACAATGGCCAAGATGTGGAGGCAGCCTGGGTGTTCCTGAATGGAAGAATGGATAAAGAGGCAGCAGTACATATATATAATTGAACATTGCTCAACCATGGGAGGGAATGGGTTCTTGCCATCTGTGGTGGCATGGATGGACCTGGAGGGTATTGTGCCGAGTGGAGTATCAGACAGAGAAAGACAGATGTAATGTGATTTTACTTATATATGGAATCTAAAAAACAAAATAAACAAAAAATTTAGAAACAAACTCATAGATACAGAAAACATTTTGATGGTTGCTAGATGGGAGGGGGGTTGAGGGAATGGATGAAAAAAGGGGAAGGGATTAAGAAGTACAAATTGGTTGTTAAAAAGTAGTTATGGGGATGTAGGGTATAGCATAAGGAATATAGACAATAATATTGTAATAACTATGTATGGTACTAGATTTGTTGGGGTGATAGATGGGATGGGGGTTGGAGGGCAGGGTGAAAAGGTGAAGGGATTAAGAAGCACAAATTGGGGCCGGTCAAGTGGCGCATTGGTTAAGAGCTGGTTTTGGGATGTCAGTGGCCCCAGTTGGGATCCCACATATGAGGGCCAGTGACACTGCCCTCTACAGCTAACAACAGCTCCACTTGGAGCTGGGCTGTGCGAGCCCCGGCGACAGTGTAGGCTGCAGCCCCTGCTGCAGTGGGTTGCTAAGGCTACAGTGAGTGGCCAGCGGCCAGCGTGAGTGGCCGGCAGCCAGCATGAGCTGCCAATAGCCACAGTGAGCGACCATCCAGAAGCCGGTGACCAGTCTGCCTCATCCGGGGGGAGCGCAATGACGATGCCAACATGGGCCAGTGAAGCAACGTTCTCCACAAAACTAGACTGAAGAACAAAAAGACAGCAACTTGTCTGTTCCCCTCCCTGATTCCCCAACGCTGTTCCCCTCCACCAATTCCCCAATAAAATCTTAAAAAAAAAAAAAAAAAAAAGAAGAAGAAATACAAATTGGTAGTTACAAAATACTTATGGGGATATAAAGTAAAGCATAAGGAATGTAGCCAATGTAGTTAATAAGTATGTGTAGTACAAGGTAGGTACTAGACTGGTCAGGGAGATATAATTCTTAAATTATATAAATATCTAACTACTATGCTGAAATTATACCTGAAATTAATATAAACTAATATTGAATGTCAATTGTAATTTAAAAATTTTAAAAGGGGAGAAAAGGTGAAGGGGAATAAGAGGTCCAAATTTTCAGGTATAAAACAGGTAAGTCCTGGGAATATAATATACAGCATAGGGAATATAGTCAATAATATTGTGTTTAGTGTCAGATGGTTGCTGCACTTATCATCATGATCTCTTCTTTAGGTATATAAATGTTGAATAACTATTGAGTATCCCTGAAACTAATATAATATTGTATGTTAGCTATATTTTTTATAAAAATCTTTTTGAAAAGGATAATATTATCCCATCCAATAAAATACAAACAATATAAGTGCACAGAAAATGACAGAAGGCAATATACCCAAATATTAATGGAACAATGATTTGGGTAGTGGAATTATGAAGGTTTTTTTTTTTTTTACTTTGCTTTTCCATTTTTTTCCTCATTTTGTTGCAATAGGCATTTGTCACTTTCATAATCAGAAATATTATAAAATTATTATGATTATTTTTAAATCTTGTGAATACAAATGAAAGCTGGCTGGAAATGTAACAATGTACAAGTCTATTCAGCTGTCTGGGGTCTCTTTTATCTTATAAAATGAGGATGTTGGACTAGATGGATTTTAAAGTCTTTTCATTATAAAAATTAATTTATTTCAAATTTTCAGAGATTGCATGTGAAGAACTTTGGTACTCTTATGTTTGAACTTAAAAATAAAAATAACTAATAAGAGGAGATTTTAATTTCTCCAAAAGCTTTCTCCTTCCTCAGATTGTCTACTGGGCTGGGCATTCTGCCCTAGCGTTTCTTCTTTGAAACTGAGTCCCTTACTGCTTCAGATGAGATAAATTCTGAAGTTCAAGATTGCTAGGCCTTCATATTTATTTATAAGCTCCTTATTCAGGTACATAACTCGTACTTGCTCAAAAACTAACACAGCCTTTTCTGTGCCATACTGTCCATAAATTATCCAAATACCAGGTTTCCAGATTGATTTTTTAGTTTCCCTCCCCCATTAAATCATCATATTAATCACTCCAACATTTTCCTTCATTGAGGATGTTGATGAATGGGAAGTAAATTATCTATCAATTGCATATTCACCAAAGTATGTAAGATTATTCCAGATTTTTTTTTAAAGCAGTTATGCAAAACTGCCCACTAGAAATACCAGGAGTTTTATTTCTTTTGAGTTACAACAGCAAATGTACTGGACTCTCCCTGGAAAGGCTAATGCTCGAGTAATCACACTGTGCACATGAATTGGGTTTTATTAGTTGCCATTATTATTTATAGTTTGCTGGGGAGCAGTGATGCATAGCTCCTTGTAGGCTCACATCTCAGCTCACTTACCATGGAAATACTGGCTCCAGGACATATTTCTCTTCTACTAGTGTCTTGTCCTTAAAGGCATGGGTTCACAAACTCAAAATTGAAATGAAGATTTGGAGCAACTGTAGTATAAGGTGTGGTGTTTCCTTATCCCTCTTATAGCTGAAGACTCCCTTTGAGAGGACACACTTTTATTACCTTTCCAATACGGTTACCCTAGAGGCTTGGGACATACCACTCATTAAGGTGGGAGGCAGATGGCATCAAGGCAGATGGCATCATAGTTATAAGTGTGAGCCACACAGACTTTCACTAACTCCTGGCTCTGCCACTTATTAGCTATCATCTTCCGAAAGTTACGTAACCTCTCAAGGCTTCTCTTTACTAACTCTAAGGTGGAAATAATAATACCTATCCTGTTGGGTTATTAATAAGGATTAAAAGAGATAAGACATTGTAAACCCCTTAGGAGAGGCTTAAAGCAGATAATATCCAATAAATTTTAGCAACTATGACTGAGAAGATGAATGCTGCTGCACAGAATCACAGTGAATCACAATTTTCTTTCACCTGTTCCAGGGAGGCACTGTGACTTCCCCAGGCAGCCATTAATATTTTGCATCTATTGAGTTTCTCTTTTCTTAGGAAGACCATTTTTGTTTCTGACTGTGTTTTCTGCTATTGTTTGGACAAAGGCCTCATGCATTCTTTTGTGTTGTGTTCTGACTGCCTGCTTAGTGCTTCTTTATGTTGATACCTTCCTGGACACAAGTTGTGGTGGTGAGCTAATGACTAAATGATCTGACTTAACACAATAAGCCTAAAAGCAAGTGTTCCACTTCTAAACATTGTAAAGCCATTTTTTTTTAAAAAGGTCAGTAAAAGAAAGAAAAAACAGTTCATTTTACATGTGTTAGTGACAGGGGAAAAAAAAAATCTAGAAGCACCTTCATGGCAAACAGAGAAACAAACCATCAAAAAAAAACAAAAACAACAACAACCCACAATGATGATAGCTTGCATTTTCCTTGTCAAAGTGTTTTGCAAAACTTATTTGATTTTTTTAGAAAACCAAGAAGATGGGTAGAAGTACAATACTTTTAACTTGTTTTAGCAACTGTGAGGTTAAGGCAAAAAGGTTAAGCAACGTGTTTTCTGCCACAGTTGGTCAGTAATTCTGAAACCAGTGGTTCGTAGTACCATGAATCAACTTCTCATTTAATATCCTCCTCTCCTTTGGGGAGATCAGAGGCTTCCATTTGCAGTTTACTGGAGCCACTCTGATTATCATCACCATCATAGCAATAATAATGATAGTGTCTAACATTGGGCCCTTATTATATACCTGATGCTGTTCTGAGTATTTTACATGTATTAACTCTCTCAATCCTTCAACAATCTACAAGATAGGTACAATAATTGCTGCCATTACTAACAATGAAGGAAATGTAGTACTGGTCAGAGGTCACACAGCTGTTATGTAGTATAATATCCTGGTTAAGAGCCTGGGATTGGCCGAGTCAACCTTAATGAGCAGCTCTCTGGACCAGTTGCTTCTCTTGGAAATACATCCATCTTTCCATCCCCTCCTCTGCCAGTGTGAACTACAAACATGGCACTCTACCAAAGGCAGCCAAGTCAGGGTCCACAAGTTGATTAACAAGTCTTTCAATGAGAGACATAAAAACAAAGTTGGAACATTGATCCAAACCTTACTTTCTTTTTCAAACTTCTATTTCCTATTCTAGACATGGGTGATTAGTAGAAGAAAGAAGAACATGAATAATACTATGGTCAACTAGAATAATGAATGAAACAACATTTGGGAGACTATTCAATCCCATACAAACTTCACTTTGGACACCACCCCCAACAAGCCAGGCTCTCATAAATAACCAGCCTTAGCATGTCTTTGGTCCTCATCACCACATGGACATGTTGGATGTCTTAGAGCTGCACAGAAGTCATCCTAACTCATCCCATCAGTAAGAGGAGGTCGGCCTTCAATAAATTCATGCCAAGATGAAGGTAAGAAGAGAATGGCTCTATTTCATTGATAGTCACAGGTTGGGAGTGATTACGATCATGAGTCATTATCAAACCTCAAAGCCTGAAATATGTTTGTGAAATGAGGCCCCTCTCAGGGCTCCTTTAAACCTCTTGAGGTAGAAAACATCTTGTTCTAACTTGGAAAAATAAAGCCTGCAAATCAAAGGTTTGTCTTGGAACAAGTCCTCAACCAAATTCTGAACTCACTGGTTAACGCGGCGTGCAGGGGGAGAAAGGAAATGGAAGGCTCCTTTCTCTTCAGGTCGGACAGGGGTTCACTGCCACTTCAAACCCTTTCTGAAGCAGGAGAAAAAAACAGGTTGGTGAGAGAAGGTTCAAATATGTGAGAAGAACGTCACCATTAGGAATGTGGCTGTCTACCCAGATCCTCTGGGCCACAGAACCACGGAGATTTCCCACATGAGCCCGCTGCCATGCAAGCCCTGGGACACCTCTGTGGAGCATGCATCACAAGGGACAGAAAGGATGTGGAAAAAATAAAATGAGGCAAAGAGGCTGACTTCAAAGTGTGCTGAGGATTTGGGTTTTTTGAAGGAATTCACTCAAGCATGAGCTTCTGCTCTGTTAAACAGATGGGCTGTTTATGTTGCTCTGCTCCCATAAGAATGCTAAATTCATGTGAAGGCATGAGGAAAAGATAAATACGGGAGAACAAAAATCTATTACCTAAATAAAGTTGTTGGGTATTAGATGTATCCCACCTGTGCAGAGGCAGACAATACTTTGCCCTGCAAGTGTCCTGCACTCCCTCACAATCCAGGAGACCAACCACTCTGAGAAGTTATAAGGGGCTCACAGTAGCAGAAGGGCAGCAGGCGTGAGGTGGAAGATGTCACAGCTAGCACAAGACTGGGCAGAGAGAAGAGGGGTTGTGCCTGGCATCTGGGGAGTATTTAATATTGCTCACACATATTGCATATCCGATCATCTGCCCCACAGTTTTAACATTGTTCCTATGCTCATAGATTATTAGGTATTCTCCTGGCATTTATTTATTCATTTCAAACACACTGAGATCCTAACATACAAATGGAAATTCTAAAAAGAGAGTATACAATTACATGAAAAAAATTATAAAACGTCAAGTTAGAGAAATTCAAATTATAACCACAGTGAAATAGCACTTGTTTTTCCACTTCCAAAATTAGCAAAAAGGTTTAAATCATAATACCCAGTCTGGCAAGAATGTTATAAAAGGAACCCTCTCTTAATGATGGCTATCAGAGCCCTGGTACCTAGTCAATGATCAATAAAGAGCTGTTGAATTAATGCATGAGAAGCTCAAGAAATTCTGCCTTTTAGTTCACCTTGGATTTAGCCTGGCCCACTCACGCTTGTGATGGTTTTCCCTGAAGGATATTGAAGTCACTGTAAAGCCTCCAACAGACAGATATTTTTTTGAGGTCCTATCTGCTCTAGAATAGTTTATCCATCTCACAAACAGCCCCAGGGTAAATGACCTTGTCTCTCTCCACCTTGAAAATTCTCCTTGGTCCTGGTGGAAAATGTGATGAGTTTTGCAATGGACTTGAAGTTCAAAGTGTGATTCATCTTCTTTGAGAGCAATCTGTCAAGAGAGCATTCAACAGTATAGGCTGTTCTTTCCAAGAAGTCTTGGCTAGTGGTATGTTTGTTTAATGCAAACCCATTTGCTTCTATGAATACATAGGTGAACCTCAGAAGAGGTAATGGGTCACCACTATTTGTTCATCTCCGTGGTGGTGATGGGGGATGTGTGGAATCTTTCACTGGTGATGGGTTGACTCTCCCTAAAAGGAGTTCTCAGAACCCATTTTGGGTTAGAAAGAGATGAATGTGAGGAAATGCTCACATAGAAAGCATAGGATTCTAGAACCATTAAAACAAACTCATTCTTATTGCAGATGAGAAAATTGAGGCTTGGGGAGATTAAATAAATGCTCAAAGTTAAACAGTCAGAACTGGAACCCTGAGAAACGAATTTCTAATCCTGGGCTTTTTCCCACCTGAACAATGTGGGTCACGCAATATTTCAGTGAGCACAAGTTCTACAAGATTTTCCAGGACATTTTCTGGGCAGAAGGGAGTTTTATGGTGAGATAAGTTTTTGGAGCACTATAAGCACTATACATTATCCGCCCAAGCTCCGCCTTACACCCACCCCACCCCCTGCCCCCACCCTGAGGTTCATAGTGCATCTCAGCATTTACAAGGCTCTGAAATGACATGAAGCAAGGAAAGCTTTTAAGGTTGTTTAAATCAGTCTTTCCAAGTTTGTATGATTAAATCTCTATTACATTTAATGACAATTCTATAGAACTTGTATTCCTTAGAGCACACTTTCAGAAATGCTGCTCTATAACTTCTACAGGTCTTTCCTCGCCTGAAACCAGCCTCAAACAGGTGATGAAAATTACTGCCAAGGCAAAGATGGGACCTCAGAAATAAATATCTACTGCTCCCCCAGGAACCCTTCTGGTCTGGAACACTGGCAGGGACTACATGTTTTCCCTTCTATTTTTATTCCTAAACACTTAATCCTTGAAAGATACTGTGAACCCTGCTGATTCCTTGAGTAAAATCTGTATTTTACCAGCATTGTATTTATTCTATCTCTGGTAGCTCCAGCCTGGGTAGAGTGGTACCTGCGGTGTGTCTATTCCACAACCCCTGCCCAGAAAGGTGCCCCTCATTAGCAGATTACTACAGTACTTGGTTTGCAAAAAATGCTTCCTCTTAAAAAAGCAGAACAAGTTTTTTTGTTTGTTTGTTTGTTTGTTTTTTGCATTTTCTGCATTATGGAAATTTCCCTTAGCTTTAACTAAAATATGAATAATTAAATAATTTTCCAAGTTCACTTTATTGGCATCAGCTATCATAAGAAAGAAGTTGAAATCCCCACAACAATGTGTTCTAATAGTAGAGACCTTCAGGTGACCCATTGCAGAGTTCAAAATGTACTTTCTAAAAAATTGGCCTTTCCTAGACCTTATCCATCAACTCTTTTTTAAGATTACAGAAAGCATTGTAGCTCTCTTTGTTTTATTAACACTTTGTAAGCGGGCATAAAAAGCTATATGACGAGTTTACTCGTTTCCCGCAAAAAATGTGTTAAGAAGCATCGGATCAGGAATGGCCCATTCATTCTTTTCAGCATAATCATTCCCCACTCTGAAAAGTCCCTTGATGGGTCCTCACCAAGCTAGCCATGAGGTTCTTGCAACTCAGTCCTGCCTCTGTTTTGATCTTCTTGAACAGTTTTGAAAAGGATACTTCCTTGGAACTGAGCATGACCATAAATGGAGCAATTGGGCTTTTGTTGTTGTTGTTTTTAGGACTGAATTCCTGCCCTAGAGAAACACACTCAGAGCATGGCTTATACACCTGCAAAGAGAGATGGGATGGGCAACTGGGTGTAGACACAGCTTGCACACCAAAGGGCTCAGTGGCTCCCCTCAGGGGAACTGAACTACAGAATTTGAGCCCGAAGCTTCCCTTAGAAGGTAAAGAGGAAGCAGGGGCAGAGAAGAGGGGTAGTTTCTCTCTCAAGCACATTCTCCAAAAGTAGTACCCTCTTCTAAATATTTTTAGGTAAGATATAGATGTGCAGTTAATAAGATGTGAACCTTTATGAAATATGTGATCACATTACTAGTGGACCGAGTGGACTTGGGACCGAGAAACTGAAAAATGTGGTGCCTTTGTCATATGCTTCCTCCTACACCAGTCATAGACACAAAGCCCCTCACACTCCAGCCACCTTAGACAGGCTCCTCGGATGCTAAAACTAGAGAAACCTCTGTGTGGGAAAGCCTGAAGGGCCTTTTCTTTGTTGCTTGACTGCTCAAAATGGAGATATTGTCTCTTTTGAGTTAAATGGGCACTTGGTATCTAAAGTAGCAGGAGGAAGTCCTTTGCTTCTATAGCTTCTGGATCCATTTCTGATATACACTAAACTATGTGGACCCTGAACATCATTTGGGAGCAAATCTGAACAGTTCTGCCCTCCATGCTGCACACCTGAGAAACAAGAAAGAGGTTGATAGATTAGAGTAGAAAAGGGAGAGGCACTGAGTGACTTATGAAGAAAGATTGAAGCAGTTAAGGTAGTTCGGCCAAGGCAGTACTTAGATTAGGGGAAAGGTTAAAATGTCCATAAGTATCTGCATCATGAAAAATTTTCTGTCACACACATGCACAAGCACACACACATATACATACACCAACAGATGGGGTTAAATGTCTGCCCCTTAAGCGATTTAAAATTCATACACTGGTGGAAGATTTATTGTACACCTGAAAGGGTCTGGTAGCTCCTCTCAGGGGAAACAACCCCCAGTATTTGAACCAGAAGTTTAGCTTAGGGGAGGCAGAAGGAAATTAGGGGTGAGAAGGGGAGGGATTTCTATCCCAGGCACATTCTCCAAAAGTGTATCGTCTTTTATGGACAAGTATGTTGGCAAGGAGAACAGTGTAAGTGAACTTCGGGGTTTATAATCATCTTTCATCACCATAGTTTGTTGCTTTTGGTATAATGAGACATGGAGAAAGTCAGAAGAAACAACCTGAGGCAAACTGTTATAGTATCATTGCTGAGTGCCTTGAGATAATGACCTATTGGTTGCCATTATTGCTTGTCATGATGAAACCAGAAGACTTGATATGTATACACTTCATTGTTTCCTTTGAGATTTACAACAAAAGGGCTCTAGTAACTTTGATGCATGTCCACCTTTTAATGACTAGCTACGGTCTTGCTCATAGTTTTATATTCCTCAGAAAATCAGATAGCATTCCAAGTCATTCTCCCGAGGTATATGAACTCTCCCAACTCAGGGGGAATTTTGATAAGAAAAGATGAGGTCTGCAAGGTTGTCCAAATCAGAAGACAAGTCCTTCTCAGGTGGGTCTGAAGGATACTGGTGGAAGCCATAACTGGCAGGATGAAATTAGAGATAGTCCACAAAGCCAACAGACTGGAGCTGAGCCAGAGAGCACTAAGCAAAGCACTACTGCTCCTAAGCCCTGGTTTTATCAACCATCTTTCTGAGGAGTGGTAAGATGCTTATTTCATAGGTCATATACAGTCATAGTGGGGAAAACTAGGAAACACATCTATGTTGTGGTAGGTTGCATTATAACTCCTGGAGTTCACAACTCTCTGTATCCATGCCTGTTGTCATGACTTTTCAGATCCTGCCACTACAAACAAAGTCTGTTTTCTTTCTTATTGACTTAAACTTGATCACATGGGCAGAACAATGTGCCAGCTCTAAACCAAAGCCAGAAGAGAGAGTGTGTGTCTCCACTCGCTCCAATGCACTTTTGCCATTGCCACAAGAAAACATGCCTGCTTAGTCCACTGGTTCTCAGGAGCATGAAAGACATACAGTGGACCTGCAGTCTGAAGCCAAGCCAAGCTGAGCTCAATCTAGACTGGCTGGCCCATAGACACAGGGCTGTGATTGAGAAAAAAATGATTGTTGTCTTAAGGTACTGAGTTCAGGGTTGGTTTGTTACACAGCATTACTGTGGCAAAAGCTAAGTGCTATAAGCGTAAAGAGGAAACTAAAAACACACATAATCCCAATATTCAGAGATAATCACCTTTTGGGGTATGTGTGTGTGTTTTTTTCGTATTATTTATTTACATGTGTGTGTGTGTGTGTGTGTGTGTGCTTGTGCTATGCATATGCTAACTTTTATAAACCAATAGATTAGATATAGATATAGATTACATATTGTTTTGAATTTTTTTTTCACTTAATTGGGAAATTTTTCCAAACCAATACATGTATTTCACAGTGTATTTTAACATAATTTACTGACCTATTGCATTCTACAATATTGATGTAGTATAAACACTTTTAAATTTTAGTTGATGAATTGAGTAGTAACTAAATATATTTTCTTTATGAATAATACAAAAGTATACAGACCAAAATGTAGGTCCTCCTTTAAGATGTACCCTCCCCAATGTATATCTCTTCACTCCTCAGAAGGAATCACTATTAAAAGTTTGATTTGTCTCTATTTAGGCCTTTTCTCTATGCTTCTATTGCATGTACAACTATACCTATGCATATACAAGTATAAGATTTAATGACATTATAATGACTTAATGATCTGCAACTTTCTTTTTCACTAAACAGCTTCTTTTAATGATTCTTACATGTTGTCATGTAGATGTACCTCATGATGTTAAATTGCTGAATAATATACTACATATGGACATGTCACAAGTTACTGAAGTATTCCATCATTAGTAGACATGTGAGTTGTATCCAAGTTTTTGGAATGTTCAGTGAACATCCTACTTTATGCCCCTTTGATTACATATGCCAAGTGTTTCTCCCGGATCAGTACCTTGAGGTGGAATTAACAATTTTAATAGACTGTCGACGTGCTCTCCAAAAGGCTGTGTCCAATTTACCCTCCACCAACAGTATATGAGAAGATCTATGCTCACCAACACCAACCAAGACCTCTGCATTTGTTTCCTACTAACTTCGCAGCTTGTCTCAGAATTTCAGCTTTGTAACCTTTAAAATGACCATGATAATACTTACCTCATCATCTTACTAAAGGAAAACATGAAGGAACAGCATTGCTCTCATTTTTCTTATTATTGTCTACTAGCATTCCTCCAGGTGAACCTTTGATTTCATTCACCCCAATCTACTTTTTCTCCTCGCAAGCTTGGTTCATGCATTCCCCCAGGCCTCCCCCATCTTTCCTACTTCTCCAAACCAAATTCTTACCATCTTTCAAAGTTATTTGCAGGTCCTGCCTTCATCATGGGACTCACTGGCCACTCCTTTGAACTCCCACACATGTCCTTGCTGGGCTATCTTTTTACTTTACCTAGAATTACTTGCCATTTAATAACAGTATTTAATTGGTAGCTATTTATTTATTTATTTATTTATTTTAGCTGAGCCATCCTGCCACCTGTTGGCAGCTCAGCGGCAGCTAAGCTCGGACTGGGAATCAAACTGCTGTTGCTCAGAGCTCAGCTTGCATTCTTGAGTGAGCTCTTAACCAACTGAGCCACTCAGCCGGCCCTTATTTATTGATTCTTAACTCTGTATGAGCCACTATGTCAAATGATTTTGTAGACATTATCTTATTTATCATCATAACACTATTATTATTCATATTTTATAAAAGAAAATCCAGAGGCTCCAAGAGATTAAACTTCCTGCTGAATGCCATACATAAGTGGCAGAGTAGAGTCAAAGCCATGCCTCCATGTTGCAAACCCTACCATCAACCACTCTGCAAGCTCCTGAAGGCAGAGGCAGAATCCCGCCTTTCTTTGCATTATTTTTCACAACATAACACAATGCCCTACAAGTGGAGGATACTCATTTATTGTGTTGATTGCTTGAGTCCCTTCCTCTCCAGGCACACATTCCATGCCTGAATAATCAAACATTCCTACTGTGGCATCTCCTATTGTCTAAGTCCTAGGAAGACAGTTAAGATTTTGTTGAATAAACACCATGTAGCCACCCCTTATACAAGAGCTATTTGGGCTACACAAGAATTAGATATTGCCCCGTGGCTTAAGGAACTTCCATTCCATATTTGAAGAATAAAATTTAAATAATTGGAACGAATTATTTTGAATCAAAATACCCCATAACACCTATTTAGAAAAAAAGACATGAACCAATCCAAGAGTTGCACGGCATGCAACAAGCAGTTGGAAAGAGAAAATCTCCATCGGTTGAGATCACATGAAATGTCATTTAAAGAATGGATGAAATGGACGTAAACGTTCATGGCCAAGCTGAAGAGTAGGCAGAATGAGGTCACAGGTCCTCCTTTGCCCTGCTCCAGGCTTCCCTGCTTCTCATTTCCCTTTCTATAAAGTAGGGATAATAATATAGCACATCACTCATACTTAACAAAAATAATAAAAATGATCTAATTATGCCATGCTTGTAAAACATTTTGAACTCCATTACAGAAGGGAAGTGACTATAAAGAGGAAAGTAATTATTACAGTGAATGTGGGATAGCCCTTTTTTTTGGAAACCAGAGCAATTCTCCTCTCATAATTAATTTTAGTCCTAGAAAGCAGTGGCCTTGCAGATTCCTGCATAGAACACCTTCTCTATTTTTAGGTTTCAGACAAAGACTTTAGCGTGTAAATAACAATTTCACCTTGAAAATGTAAATAGCCAAAAAAGGGGCAGGTTCTTCTGGTATCTGAATGGGTAAAAGATTCATCTACAGGAAACAACTTAAACAAGTCAGGTAATAAAGGTGATTATGAGCTAGTGATTCAATTAGAAGCCTGAAACCTGGCCAGTCTGGCCTTGGGCTAAAAAATCACCAAATCTTATACTTCAGCCCATTAGAACATGTTTGCACAAACCTGTTAAGCAATGCTTGTTTATGTCCAAAAAAACAGTCCACACAGTAACTGCATTGTTTCTCACATAATACTAAGACCTGTCTTCCAAGATTGGAGCATTTTTCTCCTATGAAACAAATGTTGAAAAGAACAAAATTGCCAACGATCTACATGATGGGTTTAGGTGATATCTCCCTCTTGTGGAAGAGGGTGTGCCAGTGATCGAGGTTGTTAGGGTGGCAGGACTGCAGTCAGTTCGTAGATGTGATTAGAGGGAAGCAGATTTCAGATTTACCTAGAAAGGAATTTGTAACTCTTACAGTAATGGAGAGTGATACAGACTTCATCTTGAGGTGGTGAATGCCCCAAACACTGGAGGTATTCAGATGCCAAGAGAGAGGCTAGAAAAGGGATTCCTGAAGCAGAGAAAATTGACCTAGATAACTTATAGTTGCCTATTTAAGGTTATGATTAGTGTGTTTCTTCATAATCTAAGATGGCTCTGCTGATTATAGAATGAAGCTAGACCCAAGAATGGGGCAGGGGCCAATTAAAAGTCCCCTTTGCAAAATGTTCTCTGTGGGAAGCTGATAGCAACCCAGTGTCTGACAAGGCCACATTGCCCTGCTCAGCACTGGATATTAGGGGTGCTGCCTTATGGTTGGTCATGTAATATCTCCTGCCTCTATGAACCCATGTGCCTTTTCTTCTATAGGAGACAATATATTTACTACACTTGTGATATGTTCCTGTGGTGCCCCAATGAGCTAACTACGCAGCCAAGGACGGGTAAGATCTCCTAAAAGTGGGGAGACAACCCAAGCCAGGCGGTAGTTCCATGGGGGACCCCTGAACTGTGATATTGGGGATCAAGCCCCTTGGAAACTGAGGCACAGGCCTCTGACAAACTCAGGCCAGAAAACTCAGGCCTGTGAGAAGCTGATGCATTTGCCTAAGGGTCCTACTGTGAATAGTCTCCTGGAAGATTAAGTCTTCAGGCCATGAGAGTTCCGGGTAAGAGGCAGCTCTAAGACATCCGCTGACCATGGATTTGTTAACCAGCCTTGGGTGAATTCCTTTGCCCAGTGCCTTGTTGCAGCAACAGATACTGAAGCTTTGACTGAGAAACGGATGCAGCCCTCTGTAGGATAGAGAGGTGTGAGATCCTTTTGGTTGCTAGGTATTGTTATTTACAAACGAATAGATTTTAGATGCTTTTACCTTAAACGCAGCCACTCCTAGTCTTTTGGTATAGCTCAAGTATACTGTGAGTTTTATGATTGTGTTTAACTGCTAGAATTTAGGATGATTTCTAGATAGTCAAGATAGCTTTAGTAAACATTCTTTAGGTGACTTACAGAAACCGAGTCTGGGTTTCATAGCAATTATCATAATAAAGACAAGGTAATCCTTTAACGGAAGAGTAAGTCACAGTGCACCCTGGAAAGAGCACTTACAGGGGAGTAAAAGACTGTGTAAATCCTGAGAACTACAAACCACCGTTAATGACTTGTTACAGTTTGCTTCCTTGAAAATTCTCAATAAAAGCTATGCGCTGACCCATTCGGGGTTCAGTCTTCCTTGGCTGAGTCCCTTGGGCTCAGTCGTCTTTGGCTGAGTCCCTTGGGCTCAGTCGTCCTTGGCTGAGTCCCTTGGGCTCAGTCGTCCTTGGCTGAGTCCCTTGGTCTCGCTCTTATCTTTCTTCTGTCTCTTGTTTTTCCTTAATCTGCGTCGCCCCTCTCGTGTCCCACTTGCCCTTGCCACGCAGGACGTGACAGTTCTCCTGTAGCAAATTATTTAGCATCAACTATTAAATATGGAACACAATCCTGGCTTCACATTTCTTTAATGAGAATTAGCAGAGTTTGGGCTTTGAGGATCTTTTCTTCTTTTTCAAAAAATATTTAGGAAAACAAATGTGCTATGATCTGACAGGCAATGTAGAATGGCCTCTTTTTCCAGGATCCTGTTAATCCTGACATTATGACCTCCCCAGGAGCTCAAGGTATGTCTTCACCAAAGACACTGAAGAAAGTAATAATGATAATAATGATAATAAATAATAATGATAATAATAATAATAAATAGCAATGACAGCAATAAAGACAATAACAGCAACACAACTACACTGAGAGTATGCACACTGATCTTAATGCTACTCTAACTAGATCAACTTATTTAAACCCATTTTATAAATAAGTGGAGCCAAGATTTGGAAGTAGGCAGTTTGGATCCATGTCCAGACATGTAACCATTATTCTACACTCTTGACATTTTAAATTTCTTTTTCTATCTAAATTCATCTGTTTTATGCACTGTGTTTCCAGCATCTTCTCTTTGCCCTTTTTAGAATGTATGTGCTCTTGGAGTCCATAGCAATAGCCCTGTGATCACTCATCTCTGTCACTTACCAGCTGTGAAACTTACTCATTTCTCATCAAGCCTTCTCTCCCATCTATAAACCAGGGGTAATAAGACCTCCCTCTCATGTTTATTGTGAGGATGAAGAATGGCCATGTCAATGCTGCCCCTAGCATGATGGCTAGCACAGAGGGAGCCCGCAATACCTGGGATATATCACAAAGGAACACCCTGGAACTCCTGTGTCATGTGTTTCCAAGTGTGGAATTTTTCACAGGGTATCATGTTGACAATGAAGGTGGCCATTCAGGTCTGTGACTACAGATCGTTTGCCGATACCTGAGCCTTCAGGAGACCAGCTCCAGACCAGGCTGGCGGGACCCACCAGAAAGCTGTAGGTTGATTCAACACTGCAAACATGTCAGAGCAAAGACCTGTCTCCTTGGTGTTCCCTGCAAAAGCTGCCAAACATGCTCCGTGAGCAGGAATGACTGCCTCCCTCTCTCCCTGGTCAGATTCGGGACCCCATGGGAAGTCAGAAGCCAGCGAGATTCCATGAAATCCGGTTAGGAAGTTCACAGCGGGTGGAATACTTCTCAAAGTTGTACATTAATTTGGGTAAAGTCAGAGTTATCTCACATCTCTTGTAAATTGATGGGAATCGGAATCATAGGGCACTTCAAAGAGCCCTGATAATCTTCAGGTGTTGGCAATTACTTAGGAAAAAAACCAGGGCTATCAGCAATTCTTTTCTCACATAACAGGGCCGTGGAGTGAATCCACAGAGCCAGACTGGTTCTTGAATCATTAGGGACAGTAGGTAGGCCCTGCACCAAAGTGCAAAGCACAGGGAACGCAGGTTCTGAAAGCAGAGGCATACATTTGTTTTGCTAGAATTCAAACAATGGGATTGTGTGTTTCCATGTAGGAGCCATGTGGTTTTAAAGTGCTGTATAACGAGGTTTGCAAACAGATCCATTTCCCATGGATAGAAATTGTTATTTAAGAGCTGTTGTCTTTACTTAACACTTGGGGTATATGAGAGTGACCAACAGGCCCAGTTTGCCTGGGACCGAAGGGGTTTGCAGGGACACAGAACTTTCAGTTTTGAAACCAGGATAGCCATGGCAAACTGGATGAGTTGGTCACCCCTCAAGTGCTTCCTAATCCTTTAGATTGTGGCCCTCTCTTCCCTTTCTCTTCTCCTTCCCCCACTGATCTAAACCAGTCGTTCTCCATCTTGGCCAAACCTTGAACCCATCTGGGGAGCTTTGGAAACTTCCAATGCCCAGGCCACACCTCAGGTCCATTACATCACAAGCTCTGGATGTAGGAACCATGCATCGGGCATCAGGGTTTAGAATCACTGCTTTAAGTAGGCAATTGGTGGGGAAAGGATGGGGCTGCTAAGGCCTCCTCCTGTTTAAAGGAAATCCTTCTGCAAACCAAACTCCTCTTGACAAGAAGAATCTCATGCTAATCGATTTTATAAATTTATAGTTTTCTCTCAATGTCTTCTTTAAAAAAAAAAAAGGCTCACCAGTAGATGCTCATGTTTAGGTACTCATCATCTCTAAGCATTTTGGAAAATAATTGGCATTGATAGTTTTACAATTATATAAGGCTGATCTAGAGCAAAATGAATTGGACTTGGTTTGGATATTACTAAAAGGCTCTCTATCACTGAGAATGTGAGCAGTCTTCATAGCTCTTAAAATACTTTCCTTACCCTGATTCAGTATCTGTGCTTCAGAGGCACAGAGGACAAAGGAAGCGTGGGAACTGAAGGTGACAGACCAGGATTGAATCTTTCCTCTGCCAGTTACTCCCCATGGGAAAGTCAAGTCATTTCACCTCCCTGAACCTCAGTGTGCTGATCTATAAAAAGGGATAATCATGATAATGATGTCTTCTTTCAGAGAGTCATGGAGATAAAATAACAGAATTAGTATGTTGAGGTTTACCCAGGGCCTGGCACCCGGTAGACACTTAACACCTAGGAATGTCTTCACCCATCTAGAGGTCAGTGTGCATCTACCTGATAAATGATTGATGATTATGTGGGAAAATCACTATGTGTGAAAAAAAATAATGGCTTTGAAACTGAGGGGTTCCTCTTCTGAGCCAACAGAATTCTTCATCCAGAACAGCAGACAATTGAAACCTTTCCCAGCCCATTTCCACATAGCTCCTCCCAGTTCTCTGCAAGATACTGCATTACCATTTGAGCCACAGGCTTTGGTCAGTGTCTCTCTGAGCTGATTGATGCTTTTGATGTGGGCTTAGGATCCTGGTTGACTGGATAAAGCCTCTTTCACCAGCGGAGATGAGAAGGAAAGGAGCCATGCTATGGGCCAGGAATCAACTAAGAGTTTAACTCAGTCTGGTCCAGAGAGATGGAGAGGAGAGTGGGGAGCATCTGGGTAGAGATTAAATCTCCTAACTCAGAGAACTACCTATACTTGTCACATGGACCAGCCAGAGAGAGGGAAATACTTACACCCTCTGCTCTAAGGTGGAGCCTATGAGTCAGCCATGCTCACTGAGTCCTCACTCGCTGTCCCATTCTGCACATTGGAGGGGTCCGAGTTAATCCTGCCTGCCCACTACTTTGATTTTTCAGAATGTGAAGCCTTTGTCCCAAGGCTTTTCATCGATTCACAGGTAAACAAACTGAGTTTCTATTGTATGGTGTCCTCCTGAAAAAAGGTAAGTGTTTCTGTAGTCTCCAGATATTGTCACCTTGCCAAATAATGTGCACACACCACTGGCTCACTTCATTTTAGTTTCTTTCATCCCAGGGAAGTTGAGGGGATGAAATGTTCTAGATCAAGGTAATGTTCAGCTATTCACTGTTTACAGGATTAATCTCCATTTAGTTCCTTAGAGACACAGAGATGCCAATGTAGACCACTGGCTCCCTAATCTAGATGATTATCAGAAATAATCAGAGTGCTTTATAAAAATCCTGATTTCTGGGCTGCACCCAAATCTATTAACACTGAATTTCAGGGTAAAGAATTTCCAGGTAGATAGTGTCAGAATTGAATTGAATTGAATTGAATTATAGGACACCCAGCTGATGTCTCTAAGAATTGCTTGGTATGGGAAAAACAAAAAACAAAAAACAAACCCCATACTTTTGCTGCCCAGAATTATCAGCAGTGAGGTGTTCTATGTGAGCAGTAAAGGAGAGACACACAGGAGAGTGAGTTTTTCCTTTAGAGTTGCAATCAGTTGAAAGCTAGGGATAATAATTTTCATTTTCCTCCCTAGAATAGAAGCTTCTTGTGTAAGGCACAAGGCTACACGCTCAGGCCACGGGCACAGTCTCCCTAGCTTATTTCTAACCACTAGCAGATCTGCCTTTCTGCTTTTCCTTCTGACCCCTGCAGTAATTGGCCATTTATAAAAAGCTGACCATTCATTCTTAGGTTGCATTGTGCTGAAATGCTTTCTCCAAGCAGATGAAATCAACTGATTTCTTTCCAGATACACCTAATGGTTTCTTTTGAAATTGGTTTTTGAAGTTAGCTTTCAGCTATATATCATATTTGGGACGTTAAGAGTCTACAAGAATGAGAAACTAATAATTTTCACCACTGGGGAAAATACTTTAATAAACCATGATTCTTTAGTTGATCAAATGGAGCCTTTTTATAATATCACAGTCTTCGAAGAACTGACCTCAACTAGTCCTAAATTCCCCCCAAGTCATTCAAAGTCCCTCCCACTGCCAGAAGATGGAAGATGTAGGCACCTTAAAAATCCCTGTCCTGGATATACTTCTACTACAATATGTGTTTCAATAACAATGTGGACAGACATACAGGGGACAGAACATGAAGGGAATTCTGAACTCTGAGAAGGACAAGAGAGGCTGGCACACCCATGAGGTGGAATCACAGATCTGGAGGCAAAACCCACCTTTACTGCCTTCTCATTTTTTATTTGATTGTTTTGATTTTGATGAATCTCAGTTTCCTCTGACTAATAGGGGTAGTAATAATGAGAGCTAATATTTTTTGAGGCCTTACTATGTATCTAGCACTGCTAAAGCTCTCAGATGTATGCTGCCTCATTTAGTCACTACAGAAGTCTGTGTGGTTAGCACTATTATAACCGTTCCTCTGGATTTCATAGATGAGAAAGTTGAGGCCAAGAGTGGCTTATTGAATTGTCTGAGGACATAGGCACCAAACCTATGAGTCTGTGCCCTTGACCACTAGACTACACTGTCAGCAACTTTCCTGGGCCTGTTGACATGAGTATAGGAAAGCCCTCTTCATCTCCACCCTACTCTCATGCAGGTATTGTCACTTCCACTGCATCCGAAAAATGGCTCATGGATTCTCTCCTAATGTCATCACCCAATTATTCCTGAAACTAAGAATTGTCTTTTCAACAACAGTTTCCCATGCCAGACCTAGCATGTGGACATAACACCTGGGACATGCCCCTTCCTGCCTGGTCCCACCACTCCTTGGTCTCCCACATGTAGGAATCCAAGGGTGGGACTCAAATCAGAACTTTTCTAAACAGTACTTATACCAAAGTGACCACATTTTCCCAAGTTTTATCCTTATTTTAATAGTTATGGTATAGCAGGAATAGTAGAAACAGCAGCAGCAGGCCCCATGAACAAGCACTTTCTATGAGCCATGCACTGTGCTAACTGAATCATTGCCTTAATTTCATCTTTTCAAATACCTTGCAAGATTGGTGTTATTATCTCCATCTTAGAAATGAGAAAACAGACTCAGGGAGATTTTACCCAGTTTAATAGCTCAGTTACTGCGCTGAGAATTGAACCAAGTGTATGTGACTCCAAATCCATTTTGTCAGCATCTGCTCTTTGAAACTAATGATGTCAAGAAGTCTTTTCTTGAGTTTCCACCCAGTGCCAGTCACCGGGCTGTGTTTAACAGGCACCAGGTGTTTCACATGCTTCTGTTTATCAGGGAGTTTTTTATTTACTTACTTATTTGTCTAATTTCTATAAGCAAACTGAGAAAGAGTGGACACAGTACCCTGGGTGATATCTGAGGCTCCCGGATTGAGCTGTTGTCTTATCCAAGGGTCATAATAACATCTCCCAGATGCTACCTGCTCTTCATCGGTGCTGCCTCTCTCCCTCTCTACCTGCGGCTTGTCTCCTTTTTTCATCTCTCTCTCCTACGCTCTACCTCCACACTTGGAGTACCTGTTTATATGACAAGAGTAGAGTGCTTTAGCATCAGGGCTATCAAAAGTGATCTCATTTTGTCTGGCAGGCAAGGTACATTTTATTTTTAAAAAATAAGGAACTGATAACTGAAGGCATTTGAGTGACTTGCCCTGTGTTAAAGCGGTGGTACCCTGTAGAATTAGGACTCAGCAAAGCCTTTCAAATCCATCAGAAACTCAACCAAGCTAGTCCAGGCTGGCGGGGCTCCCTGCGGCTTGCCCAGGCCTTCTCCCTCTCCACTCAGAGGGTACCATGCCAGTCCCTTTTCCTCTCTGCTGTTGCTCACCACTCAGACAACATTGTGCAGAAGGAACAGTGCCGGACTTGGGGCCTGAAAGACTTTGAGTTTGACTCCTGATTCAACTTCTCACTGGGAACTCCTGAGCCCCAATTTCTTTATCTGCTAAAGGAAAGTAATAATAGCCCCTTGCGGTGTTTTTTGAGGATTCAGTGAGAGCAGTGAGAAAGGAGCATTGCACATGCCTGATACATAGCAGAGGCTTATCCATTAGGTACATCTTCTGAGTTATTTCCCTCCTTCTCTATTTACAATGCCCACCTAGCTAAACAGACAAACAAGAACCCACAATTTCTTTCTCTTTTTGTGTTATTTACTGTATTTTTCCATGTATAACGCATTCCCACGTATAATGCGCACTCAAGTTTTTGGCCCAAACTTTCAGGGGAAATAAATCTTTTGTTTTAATTTTTTAATTCAAATTATTTGTTTACATTTAGGCACCTGTTTTTTGTATTATAAAGAAATTTTAGCATTTATTTATTTATTTAAACAACACGCTTTTATTTTATTTATTTATTTATTTTTTTGAAGGCAGTGTCACTGGCCCTCATATGTGGGACCCACACTGGGGCTGCTGGCACCCCAAGCCAGCTCTTAACCACCGTGCCACTCGGCCGGCCCTAGCATTTATTTTTTAAACATATTATGGCACAAGAAATTTTATGTACTGGTAACAAATTTATGATATTTACGCATCATACAAGGCCAAAAACTCTTAGTTGTTGTAAGTTTGTCATGAGTTCAACTAAGCCAATTATTGTATTTCAGTGTATTATTTTGCATACAAATATCATTAATGATTTCTAGAGTTACACTTTTAATTCATAAGTATAAATAAAAGTATTAAAAAACATTTATGTAGATATGGAATTAGTACTACCCATGTATAATGCACACCCTTATTTTTCCCTCACAAATTTGAGCAAAAACGTGCACATTATACACGGTAAAATGCGGTATGTTAGTATTGCTTGACTGTAATGTTACAACATATAAGTTGAGAGCTGAGTTGACAGAAATAAAATGGGAAAATGGTACAGAAGAGATGTTAAGATTGAGGGTTCTGGGGTCCAGCAGCTTGAGTGGCTTTGCCACTGATCAGCTAGGTTGAGCCTCAGGATCCTTCTCTGTAAAAGGGGATAATAGTATCTACCTCATGGGAGTGATTCTGTCACAGTACTTAGTAGTGGTTTCTGGTAATAGTAAGTACTCAATATATTTCAGCTATCATGATTATTATTACTGGTTATGAAGAGCGATATTTATAAATAATTTAAAAAAAATCAATCCTGATTGAAACTTAGCCCTATCATAATATCTTTTTTTGTTGTTGTTGTTGAGGGCAGTGTCACTGGCCCTCATATGTGGGACCGAACCAGGGCCGCTGGCTTCCCAAGCCAGCGCTTAACCACCGCACCATTCGGCTGGCCCTGATAATATCACTTTTTCTTGTAGTCCTAGTGGAAGAGAAAGGAGCAGAGCCAGAGTAAAAATCCAGGACATGTTCAGAGTACCACAAATGGCCCCATCAGAGTCATGCATGTGAATGACATGTGTGGCATCCTAACTCAAATAACAGCTAACACACATAGAGTGTTTATGATATGCCAGGCATTCTTCTGAACACTTCACATGTATTAATTCATTTTACTCTTGCCAGCATTCCATGAAGTACTATCATTACCACCATTTTATAAATGAGGAAAACTGGGCACAGAGAGGCTGAATGACTTGCCTAAGATGACACAGTTAGTTAGTATCAGAGTCAGGATTTGAACTCAAAGAGTCTGGCTACAAAGTTTACTCTCTATGCTATACTGCCAAAAAAAAAAAATTGTAGAAAACCACTCATTTTTATATTTCTTTGATTCAAGAACTTAAGTTCTAACAACTGACTGCCTAATTGAGCTTTAGAGCACAACTGGTATGTAAAGGTGGGATCTTTCACACTTTCTACATTCCATTTGGAATTCTATTTGTATATTTATTTAATCAGATAAATCCCAAATGAAGTACAAGCCTTTGGATTTCAGTTCCCCCTGGCAGTTGGGCCTTGAAGAAGAGCAAGAGTAGAAAAGCGCCTTCTCAACCTCCGGATATCAGGCAGAATTCTAAGATGGCCGCCAAAGAGTCATGCCCTTACCTAATCCCCTCCCACTGAGTGCAAGGGGAACCCGTTACTGACTTCTAACCAGTAGAGAATGGCAAAGATGATGGATGTCACCTTTGTGATTATATAATATTACAGAGAGAGGGTCTCCTGCTGGCCTTGGAGAAGGAAGTTGCCATGTTATGAGAGGGCCTGAAAGGGGGCCACATGCAAAAAACTGCAGAGCAGCCCCCAGCTGACAGCCAACAAGAAAGTGGGGCTCTCAGCCCTACAACTACAAGGAACTGAATTCAGCGACAACGCTGTGAGCTTGGAAGAGGACCCTGAGATCCAGAAAGAAATGCAGCCCTCCAATGCCTTGATTGTGGCCTGGAGAGACCCTAAAGACAGGACCCAGTTAAACTATTCCCACGTTCCTGACCCACAGGAAACTATGACATAACAAGTATGTGTTGTTCTAAGCCGCTGCATTTATGGTCATTTGTTACGCAGCAATAGAAAATGAATATGCACTGCCTTTGTCATCATGCAGGTGGACAAATTGGACTTGACAAGACTAGATAATACTGGAGGGATTAAAAAACAAACCTTCTAACTAACTGAACTCCTTAATTTAGCACAAAAGGATGGCTTCATCCAGGTATTAAATTAAAAATACAAAAGAAGAAATATGAAGAGAGTGGAACTTAAATGTTCTCACCAAGGGAAAAAAAAAGATAAACATGTGAGGTGACGGATATGTTCATTAACTACATGGGGGAGGGTGTCATTTATATTATATATATCATATGTATATCTCACAACAATGTACACTTTAAATATATTACAATTTTATATGTCAATTATACCTCAATAAAGCTGAAATTAAGAAGAAGAGGAGAAGGAAGAGAAGATATATGGGCAGATTGCCTACCTAGGATAAAAACGTATACCAACAGAAAGCTGTTTCTTCCCTTTGAGTTAATTTTTTCCCAACTGGTCATTTTTCTTCTTTTGAAAGACTGTAGAATCAAAGAGCAGAGAGGGCCTCCGAAGTCTTTCTGGCTCATTCTCCTGGCTCCAGGAAGGGCCCAAGTTAAAACAAATTTAATGAAGAGGTGTCTGCTCTTTACTTAAACTTCTCCCTTGACATTCTAGTGACTTACAACCTTCAACCTCAGAAAATTCTTTCTGTCCACTGGAAGGTCTCCTTCCTAAACCTCCTTTCCTTTGGCCCCTTCTCAGAGGGGTAGAAAGCAGGCTGTCTGCATTGTACACATGGTAACACTTCATATATTTGAAGGCAGATAAATCCCTCTTAATGCTTGTCTTCCTGAGGCCAAAATCCCCTCGCTCCCACCCTATCGCTCCAGTTCCCTGATGTCTCTTGCAATAGTTTCCTGCTACCTTTCATATACTCTTTTAGAGTATATGAAAACCCGACCACATGAGTCACAATTCTCTATCAGGTTGGGGGGTGGGGTTGGGGTGTCAGAGATCTGATTTGACCATAATATAGCTGAAGAGAGATCCACAGATTATATGGGGGTAAAAAGATCAGCAACAAGAACCAGGGATGTAGTAAAGAACCAGGAGCTGGTGAAATTTTTTCTTAGGGAATTAAGCAAGTACTGGCAGAAACAAGTAAGAATCATTCTGGAACAAAACTGTATCATGGAGATGGTAAGGAAAAATAGGAGTTGAAGAAAAGGGAGAAGATCTGATTAATTTGATCAGTGGTTGTCAAAGTGTGATTCCAGGGCCAGCAACATCAGCATCTCTGGCATATTAGTTTCCTAGGGTGGCCAAAATGAATTATTACAAAGCAGTGGCTTAAAACAACAGAAACGTATTCTCCTACAGTTCTGGAGGCTAGAAATCCAACACTGAGGGATAGACAGGACCATGCTCCCTCTGAAGTCAGTAGGGAAAGACCTTCTCTTAGTTTGTGATATTGCTACCAGTCACTGGAGGTCCTTGCCTTGCACATGTATCACTCCAGTCACATCTCTGTTGTCACACGGCCTTCTCCCCTATGTCTCTGTCTCCATTTCTTCTTCTTTCCTTATAAGGACACCAGTCAAATTGGGTTAACAGTCCATGCTACTCCACTATAACCTAACTGCATCTGCAATGATCCTTTTTTCAAATAAGATCCCATTCTGAAGCCCTGGGAAGGACATAAATTTTGGGGGAGACACTATTCAATCCATTACACCCAAGATCTAGTTATGAATGCAAATTCTTGGGCCCCACCCACGACGTACTCAATAAGAAACTCTGGGGAAGGGTCCAGCACGCCATTTAACAAGGCTTCCAGGTGATTCTGATACTGGGAAGTTTTAAGAACCACTAATTTTGATACAACTGTGGCATTTTTCCTAAATGCACCAAAGTGGCCTTGACTCAGAGTTCAGAAATTCATAGAAATTGGAGAGTATCCTCAGTAACATGCAAAGTGGGCCGCCTCATCTGAGAGCAGCTCTATGTGTTTATTTTGGTGGGGAAACATATTTTGCTATAAATACATTTAGAGGGTGCCTTGAGCTTACAGATCTGGAACTAATGTGTGACTGTTTTCGGTCATCATGCACTCAGGGACAGTCCAAGAAAAGCCCTTAGTGGGAAAAAATTCTGATCTTAGATCACAGTTCATAAATGGCCCTTTGCCCCTGCTGAAAGGACTCACCCTTGCCCTTAACAGTACAAAAGGTCTTGAGGGAAGTAACCTTCAGAATCCAAACAAAGCCCCCAGAAACCGGTCTGAGATCCAGAAGTGGCAAAGTCAGGGATCAAAGCAGTCCAGGGGGGAAAATCCACCAGCACTTAGAGCACAGGAAGAAGGGAAGCCATCCTCAAAGGAAACATTCCCAGCTTCCCCTTTGCTAAATAAACACACCTGCCTGGGATGCTAGATGAAGCTCCTGAATTTTAGTCCCGTCAGCAGAACTTCCTGGCCATCTGGGAAGCTTCACGCTGTATCTTTCAAACTTGCTGAGTTTTTATTGCCAAGTGCGGCCTGGAGATTTTGACGGTCTCTTGGGGTGCAGTAAATGAAGGGACATGAAAAGAAAGTGAGATAGCATTCCAAATCGCCGCCTTGCACAATGTGTCATGGAAAATAATCACACTGAAAATAAATGGCAACGTGTTCTTTGGGGACTCTGCACTGCTGCCTTGTGCCTGGGTTTCGATTCTTCTGGAAGGAATTATGCAGTGATGGTGGCTTCTGCATAAGCTGTGGGCTCAAGTTTCTCAGACAATATCCTGACTTTGGATGCATGTGTCTCAGCAAGATATATGTCTATCGGCTTGGGAGAGTCCAATAGCTGCTTGGTGGCTTGTTAGAAGAGTGAATATATTAAGCAAGGCAGCAGTTTTTATTTTTAAAATTCAGGCTCTTTCTGACTCAACCATGCCTGGAGGAATAATACTGCTTACTACTTCAATTTTATGCAGCTTTATTCCTCCTAAAAGCTTAAAAGCTTCTTGGGAGAGAAATCCGACCATTCAGGGCATCAAATAATGCTCAGCTGCTGTAACTATTCTATAGCGCGCTTTGAGATTTGGGGAATTCACATGCCACGTGAATTCTGTATCAAAATAATGTGGATGTCACAGGTTAGCTGCCAAATCTGTACGCATGAATTGGGGAAGCTTGAATGCGGGACCCCCACCCCCAAGTGGTCAGGACTAGGAGATAAGACCTTATGTAAATGGGGCCTATCACCCTCTCTACAAGCCATTCACCTTGCTGACCTTCCACTCAACCAACCCACCCCGCCACCTCTCCCACCCCATCAACCTCCCTGCCCCTTTCCCTACCCCCATCTATTTACCTATCCTCCCTCCCCCTTCTCCAACCAACACACCAAGGGGGTCAGCTGGGGGCTGCCGGGGCTTTTGTACTGTGCCTGCCCCATGACCACCACTCATGGGCAACACTGACACTAGCAGAGTCACAAGTTCCATTTCCAGCAGATGGGCACACATAGGGGCAGAGAGAGAGGGCTCTGTCCCCAATCCACCCCATCCCTTGCTCCACACAGGAGGAAACGCACTTAGCAGCACTCCTGGAGTGGAAGAAGGAAAGCAAGCCCAATAGGAGAAATGTAATTTACGACTGGAAAGTAAACAAGCCCTTCTAAGGAAAGCCTTGCTTTAGTGCACCTACATATTCCAAGTACTTCTGCCCAGCCCAGCCCCTTTAGGGTGGACTCCCCAAGAAGCTGTATGTTAGTATACAATCCAGGAGGCAGTTTTACTGTGGAAAATTCACTAAATTCATGAGTTCTAAAATGCCTGGAGGATCTAGTGAGAGATCATCCGCAAATAACCAATGTCTAAGCCAAGTAAGTCAGGAAAAAAAAAAAGAAAGCAAGGAAGGAATGGAGAAAAAGAGGGAAGATGAGAGGGCGGGAGGATGATAAAGGCAGGGAGGGAGAGAAAGAGGGAGGGAGAAAGGAAGGAAGGAGGAAGATCCCTATAAAAGAGCTCAGTAGGGCACACTTCCTGTTCACTTCAGTATCAGAAGAACTGGGGGTTGCCGGGTGGGGGGATGGGGAGGTGGGGTGGGTGGGGGTGGGGGGCTGGGAGGGTGGTAGTAGAGGAAATGTAGCCATTTTATGGTGTTATGTTGTGTCTGCTTTTTAATCAGCTTCATTAATGAGCAGGTTTATTTAGGTGCCACTAAATTATGGTATAACACAACAAGTGTTATGCCAACACGATGAAGCACCTGAAATCTTTCTGGTAACGTTGCCAGAGGCTCTCATAACACTGTCAACGGTAGAACATCTGAAGCACTCTCATAAGGTATAATGTTAAAGATTAGGAATTCTCCTCTTGGTTTTTATACACAGCTTGATGAATCTTTTTAATTAGAAAATTTGAAATATAATGCATAATGTCCCAAAGAAGTTCCCACATAAAGCAATATTATGTGTAGACTTAAAAAAAAAAAGAGAGATCCTTTTAGACTCTCATGCTGTTTTTTGCTGCTTTTATGCATAATTATTTAACATCTCTGTATTGTTCCAGCCTTTCCACAGACTGCAGACTCTTTTTTTTTTTTTAGTGTTTTTTTTATGGGCTTGTCTCTCCCCCATTTCCTGTCATGGAGTAGGAGGATACATTTTTATTTTGTAATAAGGTTTCTTAAATCTCTTCCTCAATCTTTCTCTGGAGAACAAGCTTTCAATAAAATCATTTCATGGGCTCCTAGATTGTCTTTCCTTTGTTGCTCACTGCTTGGGATTTGAGGAGAAAATGGAAACTATTGTCATGGATTCGGGCCTGGCAATGAAAGCACATTCTAGTCTAGAGAGATTAAGTACAAACTGGGAGGGCGGCAGCTGTGCTCCACACTTTCAACTGGGCCGCCGCCCTGGCTCCCTGGGGGCAAACAGGAAAGAGAAGTGTTAGGTTCCTTCCCACACTCCCTTGCTGGCAGCTCTGCTCCTTCCCAAGGCCCATTTGTGTGCCTGTCGGTTGTGTTGCTTTCATTCCTCCTGAAAATATTTATGGCTAAACATTGGAAATTGCCCTGGGAAATAGCCCTATAAATTTCCTCCTGACCCTCACCTTCTCCTATCTTGAAACTCAAGAGGAATCAACCCTAGAGTGAAAAAAGGGAGGAAGAACTTTCAAGGGTGAAATCTGATAGCAATTCCTTATCTTATTGGCAACCCTCAGAGCCTACAAGAGCCACTTGGTTTGGCAGGGGTGACTGACCACTGGCTGGGAAGCACAATTCCTATAGAGAGGTTCCAAGCCTGAGCTGGAGGTGACTCAAAGGCATTCAACCCTATTTGAGAGTCTCATTCTGCAGCCTGATGTATGTCAAGTTAGCAGGAAAGGAGGTTACCCTCTCCAAAATGCTCTTAGGCAAGAAGTAAACATTTGGAAACTAAATGGGCCCTTGGGGGCTTTGTTGGAATTCAGCTCCTTTGCCATGTATGTGAATTTTAGGAGACTCCCTCCCATCAGACCCATATGGTGTACTAAATGTCATGTGGGGCTAAGAATCCAGTGTGGCGTTCAGACTGGACTTACCATCAGAGTGGCTTCAAGAGTTCAGGGCGCCCTTCAGACTTCTAAGCCAGCTTGGTGCTTCCTGTGGGGTCACACACGCCTTTGCCTCTGGCTCTGCGGCTTATCAGTTGTGTGATGCTGGGCCTCCTTTTCTTCATCTGAAAAATAGTAATAATAATTTACCTTATAAGGTAATTTTGAAAATTAAATAGGATAATGTGTATAGTCTTTTGCACCACATAAGTCACCGGAGTAAGCCCTAATGAAAAGCCAGTTGTCATGTCACCTAGTATGATGGTGACATTGTGATAGTTTCCCAGTGACTCTGGGCTGGGAAATTGGTCATTCCAATCTTTTCACAGGCTGAGAGAGAGTCCCTGCTTACTGCAGAGCCTACTTCGGGTGCTTGATCCAGACACAAAGATGGGCCAAATGCTCTGTTGGCAGGAATTTAGCAGATTCTGATATGGAAAGCACTAAAGTCTCCACAGCAATGCTCTCTCTCTCTCTGTTTTTATTTTATTTTATTTTATTTTATTTTATTTTATTTTATTTGGGAACAGCCATAGTCATTGGTTATACATTGCTTTCATGCTACAATGGCATAGTTGGCTCTTTTAAGGAGGGCACAGTTCATAATGGCCCATGCGAGGATCAAACCCGCAAACTTGGTGTTATCAGCATGACATTCTAACCAACTGAGCTAACCAGTTACCCCAACAATGCTCTCTTGAAAGTATTTATATCACAGACAAAATGTCCCTGACATACAAGTAGCACACATTGAGCACATAAATAGCGGCCTTTTTTTTTTTTTTACCAGAATCAACTAACACTTTGTTCATCTCACTCTATCAACTGCTATAAGTGAGTGACCTTCATTGTGTAGCCCAGTCATGAGGATAAGTGATGAGCAGTTCACACACATGGCTGTAATTGGCCTGATTTTCACACAATAAAACTGCAGTTTTCCTTTAATTTTCTCATTTTCCTAGATCTTCAGGACATAAAGTCAGAGCTTGCCATAACTATTTTCCTGAATCTGGAGGTATTGCAAAAGATGATGAAAGTCAGACAGTGTTTTCAAAATTTCTGAGACATAACTGCTCCCCACTAGTGCCAAGGCCAAGTGGACAAGGCTGCCCAGGCTTCATTCCTCACATCTCAGACAGCAAGCTGAATTTCTTTTTCACTTTGAAAGGCTTGCCTTGAAGTTGATTTCTACCCGACTGCCTACAAAAGCGTGCATGTGTGCTGCATGAGGGGGCCTGAGTTCCCCAAGGAGGATCCTGAAATTATATGCCCTCTGTCCTACCTTATTCACCCAGGCCACCCCACCTCACCAGAAAAACCAGGGCCTCACTCTTTTTATGCAACTTAAGGGTTCTAGAACATTCTCTAGTGCCAACTGCCATGGCTACTAGGTGCCATGGCCAGTGTTTGCAACCTGCTCTACAGACTGCCTTTGACCTGCTCTGGTCTTATTTCATTCACTCTCAGATCTTGCTTATGCTCCTCTACAACTAGTGACAATGTCCTCAGCCTCACCGCAGCCCTACAAGGAGATGTTCTAATGGGTGAACTGGAAACTCGTGAGTTTAGTAACCTAAAATTAAGTACTGGTGCTGCCTACCTTACAAGAAATAAAAGTGTCTTGGGTACTGTGGGGTAGCCTATTGGGAAGTGAGAATAGAAACCAGCATCTCAACAGGCTCAGCCTTTTTGTTCCTCAGCTTAAATCCTCAGCCTGCGGGACCCTAACCTTTTGTAAATGAATGTAGGTCAATAAATTCCAGACTTTCTCCCTACCTTCATCCCTTCCCTGATCAGAAATGAAATATCTGTAGGACCTAGCTCCATTTTGAATGGCATGTGGTTTCTAACACCCTTTCAGTGAAATAACATTGAAAGGCTCTCCTTCATATTCTAAGCTTTTTGAGCCTATAATTAAATCACTTATGATCAAAGAACATTACTCATACATATTACTACTGAAATACATAGTCTCTCTATTCCTAGACAGAGCAGTCATCAATTACCAGAAACAATGCCCTTAAGCAATTGGGACAATCATTTTCATCTTTGAAATTGGCTTTGGCTTCCTTTAGCTCAGATAAAGACCTTACCCAACCTGCACAGTGTACCATGATACATTCTTACTCATGGATTTCTGCCTGAAGTTAGGATTCTGTTAGGAAAAAATGGGAAAGATGGGAGGGATATCGGGTAGGCAACCAATAGTGTCTACCTTTTATGGGGCAACCAGAGCACTGGTGTCATCCTTACTTAAACCTCACCATATCCCTGTGAAGTGGAGAAAAATATAGTGGCTGCTAATTCCGGATGGAAAAATATTACATGGGAATGACTTACTATAAATTTCAAAGTAAACTTATAACAAAAGATTAGGACACTGCCTTCTACTCCCTACGTCCTACTTTTCCTAAATTAGTCTTCACTAGATGTAAAACCTGAGGAACACTAGGAGGCTCTTCTGATTAAATCTCTTCTATCTCGCTTTAGGAGGAACCTGATGCCAGTGGAAAAGCACACTTCATTTCACGGTGTGTCTTTGTTACGCAGTTGTTCCTGTAGAGATGGCAAAGATGGAGTTCAAAGGATTGCAGGTAAACGGATAAAGCAAGTTGTGTAATGAACACAGGCTTGTCTCAGCATTATGTGGCTTATGAGCTGAAGGGCTAGAGGGACTCAGGTATAAAGGATCGTGGTCATTTCTAGCTTCTTTGCCACTTATATCAGTTGCAAAGTACTAATCCTCTTTTGTCTCTCTCCACTCAAGAATGACTGAACTGTACTTGGGAATAAGAACTCAAATCAGTAGTCAACTGAACTGCCTTAAATTAAAAAGGAGATTGATTAGCTCATCTAAGTGAAAAAGCAGGGAGTTGAATGATCAGGTGGGAGTTGAATGATCAGGTGGGGTTCATACAAGGTCCTGGCTCTATACTTTGTGGTTCTCTTTGTGGCTATGATAACTCCATGGATAGTTTTCATTTTCAAGCTATTATCAATACAGCTACAGGGGTTCTGGACCTTATATGTGTGCATGACAGCTTCCATCCTAACATTTCTGGTTCGAGTTCTGAGATTTATTCTGATTGGATTACATTGGTCACATGCCTTTCTCCTGGATAGGTGACCATGATCAGGAAAATGGAATGTGTTTATGGTCTTCATTAACTTAATTAACTAGGAATGACTCCTGGACCATGGAATATTACCTTGAACCATCGGAAACTGCTAATAGCCAATGATTTTTGACTTGTAAAAACAGTAATTTTATATGGTTCAAACTAACATATGGAAAAGGATGAAAGCCAAATAAAAACCCACGTGTTTAAGAAAATGAGTAGGAAACCAACATGTCCAATGTATGATCATCGCAGGGGATGTTGGCAATAGTTCTCTGACTGGCTTTAAAGTGTACTAGCTATGTGAAGGAAGTAAATTTTTAAATTCCACATTTACAAAGTGGAGATTACAATAGCACGTACCTTGAAGGGTTGTAAAGTTTCAATGAGTTAATACACAAAAATTTTAGAATAGTGCGTGACTCTCAGGAGATTATAAACTATTATTGTTGTTATTTCTAGGCAAATGCAATGATCTCCATTGGCCATCGCCATGGTACTGCATGCATACTCAGATAACATGCTATCTTGTAATCAATAGCAATAGCTGCATTCCCAGAGTGCTAATGTTCTGGGGGCTATTAAAAATTGGAGTCATCATTCAATTACGTTTCATCACACTGACAAAAGGTTTTTTTCATTTTACCCACAGTGGCTCTGCAATCACCACACTCTCAGAGCCAATTAGAGTCAGTGAATTACCCAAAGACATAAAATTAATGAAATTTTCTGACATAATTATTTTCTAGAAAGCACAGAGTGGTTAGAGAGGCACAGACACAAATAAGATGACTAGTTTCGTGTGCTTCTCAGTCCAAGGGAAATGCCAGTTTGCTCTCTCTCCGCCACCCTCAGAAAGGAGGCTCACTTTGCTACCTGCTTGTTTTTAAATCTGGGGCCTCAGTATTATCAGTAGCATCCTAGGAAAATCATCTTGGTTTATCCTTCTCCCCCTAGCCAGAATTTTATCAAAACCACCTCAGGTTAGATGGGCAGCCATACTATCCTGGGGAAACAGCTTGAACCCTGCAAGGGGTCCACCCCTCCCATTCCCTCTGCTCTGCCCTCGGTGGGAACCTGGGCTGCACTGACTGAGCAGTGGCAAGGGGAATGTTGGGTGATAGCAGTAGGGATGGCGGGTTCAGGCAGGGGAAGAACTGTTCTAAAAGATGAGCAACACAGCCAGCCATTTCCCATGCTGCCGCACCTGCCAGCAATCTCTGCTCTGAGTGTTGGAGCATGAGCAAAGTGGAGCAGATGTCTTCTTCCATAAAATAAGACCTTTAGACAGAATGACCTTTAATCATTCTCAGCTACAAACTCCTCAGACTCAGAGGTTTGTGGGCTCTGGTGACAGGATTCCTAATCAGTTCTAGCCTAAATTCCCAGGGGCCCCATCTGTTAATGCACTTTACCCAGGAGCAGACACAGTGCTAGGCTCCAAAAATACAAAACCACATTAGGCCATAGTCTGCTTTGTACCCATCAAACAGGGTCTCCATCAGAAGTGCCTTCACAATACAACCAAGAGTCCCGTTTGGGCCACATGTGATTTATCTCTACCTACCTGGATAATAAGGCCATTGTATAGGTATCATCTTCAATTCATTCAGTCTTTTGCATAATGCCAGTTGTCATTATGCCACAAAGATACCAGCCAGCCTTTAATATGTGGGGATTCTGTACCAGGCAACTAAGCTCTTTGTCTGCATTATCGCATGGAACTCTTACAATAACCCTCTGAAGTAAGATGTACTAGCTCCATATTACATGTGAGAATACTGAGGTTAGGTTCAAAGAGGTTAAGTAACATATTCAAGGTCATATAGCAACTATATGATGTGATGAAAGTGAGACTTGAACTAGGTGTCTGATTGCATAGTGAATCTTTCTAATGTTTAAAGTGTCTGTATTGCAGGCTCCTTGGGGACACACAAATCAGTTACATTTCTTTGGGCCCCCTCACAGCATCGAGGACAGAGGTGTACACCAACTAGAACCTCACAAACCTCTTTGATTTGCCTTCTCTACCTATGAAGTCAGCTGAACTCCACTTCAGACTTCCAACAGCTGCCCTGTCCGTTTCTGGCTTTCACCCCATCTTATTATTCTTGTCATAATATCATCCATGACTACTGTGTACCAAACAAAAGCAAGAACTATTAGTTTTGGAAGCCATCACAGGTATGAAATGAATTCAGAAAATTTGGCTCTCAGCCTGCTGAAACTTGAGGAATCAAGCAAGCACATGTTGTTGGTCAAGTTTGGGGATTTTTCTAAAGATGTGTGGCTCCCTTAGCTTTCGTTCCACATTCTTTGGGTGTTTGGCTGGTTGTTCAATGTACAGCATTAAATTTAACTTCCCAGTCCTGATAATATCTAAGCATTGTTAAATGCACCAAGGTACTTGGTAATTCATCTTAACTCAAAATTTTCACAGCTCAGTAAGCATGCATTCATTATCATAGAAATGACTTTAGTGTTTAACAAATATATCTGGTGTTCTCCCAGCATTCACATTTTCCATTTCACCTAACCTGTCATGAACTATGTATGCTATGTGTATACAAATAAACAATTCATGCAGAGATGATTTTTTCACTCTGTCTAAGAAAAAACATTCAAGTTTCAGGTTCTTTTAGGAGAGAGGTTTCTCATTCCTTAATAGGCCTTCTCTTTTGACTCTGAGTAGCTATTCCTCAAGCATGGTGGGTCCTCCTTCCATTCAAGACCCAGTTTAAGATTCGTATCCTGCATGAAGGTTTACCTGAGCACTAACACACCTACTTCTCATTCCCTCAGGACATATGTATGCAAGTTGTGCAGCACTCCCTGTCCTGAGCTGATAGTCTGTGGTCCCTTCCATTTAACTACAGGGACTTACCACAGTTTCTTCTATTTCTTTTTTGTTTCTCCCACACTCTTTTGTGTTTCTCACAGTGTTGTACCCTCTGTTAATACGATAAATGTGTGTCAATGTTGGGCACCAGAATATCATGTTTCTTTGAAAACATCCTACAAAGACACACTAGACAGCCACAGAGAGGGTGTCTTAAATAATACAAAAAAATATAGCCTGCTCCTTTAAGATTGCCTATAATTGAGTTGCAGAGATGACTTTATAGATAAAACAATAACAATACGTTAGTATGGTAGATCCTTGGTGTTCTCCAATGTGCAATGAGCTTCCCCATGACATGACAGAAGATATGAACTGGCAACGAGCCAAATCATCCAGGCATACATGTATAGTTATCCTACACATTGTTGGCTCACAGAGTGGTTAAAAATTTATAAATTAGCAGCCAAAAAATTTGTGAAACTAGGACATGTCACAGATATCTATATTTCTAGCTTCTCTTGAAAAATCAAGTATGTTTCTCTTTTTGGGAAACATAGGCAATGTTGGATCCGTGTTCCCATTCCAAGATCCCTTTGGATGAGGTGTGAATCTTCCATTTTTCCATAGTTCTCATCATTTTGTACTTTTTCTCCAGCACTGAACTGGAGGTCAGCTAACATATATTCATCTTTTCACTTTTCTTTAAAATCCTAGAGATTTTCTCTTCAAAAGAAGAGTAAAGAGAAATAGACTGAGAGGGCTGAGTTTTTTTTTTTGGTTTTTGTTTTTTCAAAAATTGGGGGTGGTGACAGTTCTTGTGAAAAGGAAGACAGTGACCATGTGTTTAACAGAAAAAAGTGTGTTTGAATGAAAGAACACGGCGTAATGTTCCATTACTAAATAAAACATGATAAGAACTATGATCAATGAACTCGTCAGGAAAGTATTCTGGGGCAACAGAAAACCTGAAAACATTGGCTTAAATAAGTAGGGGGGTCAGTAGCTCCACAAAGCTGTCAGAAACATAGACTATTTGAGCTTCTTTCATGTGGTTTTCATGTTCATGGTTGAAAAGCATTTCACATGTTTTAGGCAGAAAGAAAGAAAAGGGAAAAAAGGCAGCCCTCCTGACCTCGTCCAGTGTCCCATTGGCCAGAACTCTGTCACATGCCTATTCCTAGTTGCAAGGAAACTGGGAAATCAAGTCCAGACTTTAGATGTGAGAAAGACAAAGGAGAAGGGGGCTAAATGGCTGTGAGTGTGTCCTTCAATGGTACTGCCACAATCAGTGTATGGAAAGCTATGTCTGGAATAGACAAGAATGGAATTATCAATAGAGTGCATTCATGACCCTGTCCCTCTTCGCTACCTTACGTGGCCCTGTAGGCATCTGGGGTTGCAATCCTTGGTCCATGAGTATGAATGCAAACTTGAATCATTCAAGGTGTATGTACCTAGTATGTACAAGGAATCACTTAGCTGAATGCTGGAGCCCAGTGAAACCCCCAGCATCCCTCTTAAAACTTGGCTTTGCTTCCCTCTGCCAGGGGCCATGCAGTAATGTTGGTGAAATAATAAAATTTTATTTCTTTGTAAGAAATGGCTCTAAAATAAAAGCCAAGGAGCTTTATAAGTAACTTAAGTCCTATATTTAAAGTCATTAAGAGTCTAAAGGAACACTTAAATTTTTCTACCACAGTTTATTGCATTGTGTGGGGGATAGTATTATGTTGTAATAATATTTGCAATTTGGGGGATTCACTATGGCTTATCTCTCTAGTGAATTCCAGGGGACTACTGTATATGATAAACTACTGACTGTGTGGTAGAGATCAAAGTGATGTCCTTAGAGAATCAGAGGAGGGATTAATGCAGGCTGGCCTGATCAGAAGGCTGGCACCATTCAGTGCAGGAGCTACCAGACACACAGGCAGACTAAGTTAAAGTGACAGATCCATTTTTCAAGATTATAGCAACCAACATCTCAATTACCTAGAATTCAGGCATTTTGTAATTTCCCCTACCTAGAACACCAAAGCAAGCACAAAAGGTTACTAGAATTGCCAAAAGAGATCTCACAAAGTCCATGTATTGAAATGTAAATGTTTTATTCCTAAAACCTCACTTGAAGACTTACTCTTACTTTATTTAAACGTTCACTAAGATTGGTTACCTGGTCTTTCAACGTTAAGTTCAAATGACTGATTTAAGGAGAAAATGTAGAAGTAGATCTACTGATAGAAGCAAGAAGTTACACCAACAGAATGGCATCAACAAAGGATACAATGGGCCGGCCAAGTGGCGCGGTGGTTAAGCGCTGGCCTGGGAAGCCAGTGGCCCCGGTTCGGTCCCACATATGAGGGCCAGTGACACTGCCCTAAAAAAAAACACACACACACACAACAAAGGATACAAGAAATATTCTAAAATTCAGAATTCGAAAGACATGTTCAATCAGCATCACCTAATGAAAGAATCTCAATAACACGTAAACCAGCCTCAGTACAATGATGATGGTTTTTAACCCTTGTTCTGACTTATCAAAAAAGGTTAATTTGTGTTGAGAATCATTGTTTAAGAAGTTAAAAAAATATGTCTTATGATTCAAATGAGGTTTCAAAATGATTAAAATAAATATGTTTTCACTCTTAAAGGGAATAAGTTTCAGTTATCTGGAAAATTCTCATTGTGGAGAATTTCATTCCCTAATAATGCTGAAGAGATGTGATGGTGTTGTATCTATATAGGTGAAGTTGTGTATATGTTCAATTTGTAAAAACAAGAAAATGATCAATGTTCAGGAGATAGCCATCTTTTTTCATTGTAATCCATTTTAAGTCAAGCTCTAAATATTGCCATCCTTGAACACAGGATGAAATAAACATGCTCAAGGTTTTTTACTGACCCACACTAACTCTTAAGTCAATTTGATTCCAGTACAAATAGCCTCCGAAGCACTCCCTATCCCCTCCCTCTCACATACAACACAGGCAGGACTGGACATTATAAGACAGAAAACAGAACAACCATAGGAGTATAATGTTCATTAACCACAAGCATATGAAACACTCAAGCATATTGTAATGAGTGTGGTCCAACTGAACCCCAGTACTGAGACATATCACTTCTAGTAAATGGACATGAAATATTTTCCATTAAAGATATATCGAATAACAGTCTCAGAATCAGGCCCTTCTAAATTACTCTTCTGTTCAATAAGTGCTGCCTAAAAGGGTATACATTATATGGTGCTTGATACCTCAAACAGGAAATAACATAGAGCTACTTTGCAGCTGGTTCTTCTCATATCACTTTGATAGAGAGTGCGCTTTCTCCTCCAACTCAAATGGAAGACGGGGCCTGGACTTTATTGAGTGCCTTCTCTCAGGTCTCCCTGCTCAGGTCAGGCAGCACCATCTGCCTCAGAAGTGGGGTAGGCAGCAAGGGAAAGAACATTGCTCTGGGGGCCATATGAAACACAGGAAATAGGCATCTTGCCTGCCATCTATGAATGTAGTGTGAGGCCCAGAAACTGCTGGGAGACCAAGGTTTTTTGGAGAGTATCTGGAGATCAGAAGGTTAAATATAGATAGGTAAAGAAGATTTCTGAGATTTAAAACTAAAGCTTTTTTTTCTTTGCTATCAATCTGACTCTCAAACTCTCAATCTGACTCTCATCATCATCATCATGCTTATTACATCACCTACCATTTTCTTTTCCAGGATTTTGTACGAATTAAACCCTATAGCAAGCATTTTACAAATATGCATGCTTGGGCCGGCCGTGTGGCACAGTGGTTAAGCAATGGCTTGGGAAGCCAGCGGCCCCGGTTCGGGTCCCACATATGAGGGCCAGTGACACTGCCCTAAAAAATAACAAAAACAAAAAAACAAAAAAAAACAAATATGCATGCTCTTATTTAATCCTACAAGGTAGCTATGCTCTCCCATTTTTATTGCTAAGGAAACAGAAGAGTAGATAAAGGGACTTGCTTGAATGGTAGAAAGTGGTAGAATTGGGATTTGAAATCAAGCATCTGACTGCAAAGCCCATTCCTGAAGTCACTGACCAATGTTCTGATGCTTACCAAAGAAACCACGTCACCCTCCAACCTCTTCCATGGAGTCAGGCTCAAGGAAACTCTCCCAGCCTTGTCTGGAGGGAGGGCCCAGTGCAAGACGGGTATCAGTGTAGAAATGGAGGTGTTCAAACCCTCTGGGGCTTGCATAGACAGGCCCAGATTCCGGTCTTTGTTGCTCTCTGGCCCCCGCACCTCCTAATTCAAACTTCTAGCTCCCGTTATCTCCTAAGTCTCCTTTTATTGCCATGCCCAAGTTATGTAACTACAACGCATCCATGTAGTTATGCCTCAGAGAGGGCAAGAATGATTCAACCATAAAGAAAGGGTTTTCCTCATTGCACTGATCTTTAAACATGTATAAGGTCAATTGTCTAGTCCTAGAGCTGCCAGGTAATAAAAAGCCATAGGTAAGTTTACACATCACTTTGTGGTTTCCTATTAGCCACCTCACAAGCATCCCAAATATGTCCATTATGGTCCTTTTTATTCTCCCATAAAGTTGATTTGTTTCTCTCTGCTAAAATCTTTCACCATTCCTTTCCTTTGGGTCCTTGTTCCCAGATCTTTAAAATTTTCCATCCCTTTAATTAGCTGGCCCATGGAGATGAAACCAAATGCCTGGGCTGGCCAGGAGGAAGAACTATTCCATAAGGAGGGAAGGAGGCAAAACAGTTGAGCTCCCCTTCTGCATGCCATTCTGTCCCACCCCCACTCACTACTTTTGCTTAGAAAAAAAAGGAAGACCTAATACGTTTTTCTTCGTAGTTAAACAGTGGGAATCAGCTCCTCTTCCTTCTATCTCTCTCTTTAGGGGCAGCATCTTCTTGTTTCTTTTGCCTGGTTGGTGGCTTCCTCTGAGAACTAACCTTTTAAATGATTTGTATACTTGGGTAGCCAACAGAACCTAATTTCTATATTTTTCCCTCTCTTTCCCAAACCACCACCATACCATTTTACCATAGCTGTCCTTTCCCCGAAACCGTATCCACTAGCTTCTCATGGCCTTGGCCAGAGTTGCCCACTCTCTGAAGAACTCCATCCTACTAGCGGGAACCAAACAGAACTAGCTCACATTCCTACCTCCTCCAAATTTATCCCTAAGACCTTCAAAGTCTGTCTTGTCCCAGGCCACGCATTGGGCTGGGGGAAAGGAAAGGAAGTTAGATCAGCTGGAGTAAAAAGGGGCTGGTATTAAAAACCTGGAAACTAAGGACACATTAAGGTCAGCCCCAGGCAGGGCTGGGCTGAGAGCAAGAGCCAAAAGCCCCAGAGGTTATATCGAGAGCAAAGGTATGTAGGCCCAGAGTGAGGGAGAGCTGGGAACCAGGGGAGGGGATGAATCACATGGAGCAGCCGAAGGCCCAGGGCCAAGCCAGGGGAGGAGCCAGGTCAAAACAAGTCATGACAGGAGAGGCACAAGTATGAGGTGAATCCAAGGACAGGAGTCAGGAGGCAGAAACCAGGCAGAGCTGAAGGGAAGCAGAAAGAGTCAAGTATAAACAAGAAAATGGGGGAGAAGAGTGTGGGATGATACCCAAAGGCTGAGTTTAAATTCCATCACTTAGACAACATCCCAGGCATCTTCTGTCTCTGTTCATTCTAGAAGCATATGTAGGTCCATGCGCTGTAAAGCTACCACAAATGGTTTCTGATGGTTTATTAGTTTCTGATCTGAGGCATTGTTTTCTAGTAGATGCCAAGGACAATTGGGTCCAACTTTGCCCCATAGATTATTTATTTGCTAATTAGTGAGGAGGCAGACCTGGATGAAGCTGACCTATATTTGATTGGTTTTGACCCAGGAAATGGCAATTTTATACAGTTCTACCTAATATCATATGAGCTTGGACAGGTTGCATTACGTCTCCAAGCCTAAGTTTTCTTTTTTGTAAAATGGAGATAATAACACCAACCATGCTGTAGTGATTAGATGAAGTCACATATTTTAAGGCACTTGGTATAATGTCTCACACCTGGTAAATGCTCACTAAACATTAGCTATTATTATCCCTAGTTTTCAGGGATCATAAACATTTTGGAACTGAATTTGAGAGAACACTAAGAATGCCCCCTGAACAGGGAGCCTGAAGCAGACATACAACGCTCTGGTTACCCTATACTCAAGGCCCACCGTGAGCTGTTCTATCTACATCTACCTCAAGCGGCAGTGGAGCATACCCGAGCTTGGGAGTCAGCCAAACAGTAGGTGAATGAATCCTAGTTCCACCACTCACTGACCTTGAACAAATCACTCAGCCTCGCCGAGCCTTAGCCTACTCATCGGTAATCTGAGGATAATAATAGTACCTGCAGAAATACCACCTGTGACCTAAGTTTCAGCACAACACGTAGCATGTTGTGAGTGCTCAGTGGACAGTAGTCCTTACGTGCTGAGCAGATCTTAGTTCTGGCCCAGTCTGGTCACTAATTCCAGCTCCCAGCATAAAGCCACACCAACTCTTGTATAAGAAGGAGAACGTAAGCATACCCTCCTATCGTGTGTCTATTTACCCATCTACCACTCAGATGCTGAGACTTGACTTACGTGGAGATCCTGGATTCACTGTGCTGCTTGCCATTGACCAGTTTTGTTCAGTGGCCGGTGGTTTCATTTCAGGCAAATCTGGGAGGCGGTTTGCCTCGGTCCTGGAAAAACTCTTTGCTTGTGGATTTTGAGTTTCAGTTTGGAAAAGAATTCTCAGCAGGTGGAGGTTTTCTCATTCAAAATAAAACAGCTTATTTTTTAATTTGTTTGTTTGTTTTTAAAGACTTGTTAGGTTTCTGGGACATCAAATGGTTATTACAAAGGAGAATATTAATTGATTTCAGCACAAGGGTTGTTATACAGAATCAGGGAGAAAACACTTCCTTCTACATGTAGATGGTTTTCAGAACTGAGTGCAAGGAGGCGGCAAGGACACATTGGGTGCAATTGAGGCTGAAATGTCTGCAGGCATTTGGCTGAGCCTGGTCTGCCTGCTGCTTTTCCCAGTGGGAAGGTGAGCGATACCAACAGCACTTCAGCCAGATTACATGTTGCTACTAGGAATCATGTTATGTCATCTCGTAGAAAAATCTGCACAAACATGCCAATTTTTTTTTCAGTAAAATCAAAGGCCCACTCTTCTCTTTCATCTTCCCGTCTCTACACCTCCCAGTCTCCCAAGTTGCTGCATGTGGCTCACTCTTTGCAGTAGGATCAGCAGAGTTTATCAGCTCAGCTAAAGTAGGGTGAGTAACCCACACTGCATAAACAAGTCACAGAGGTGACATGGAAGCTTAGTATTCACCATCATAACGTGGGCATGGTTGGCAGAGGGAAAAAGGGTCGTGGGACAACATCACTTTGGTTCAAGAAAATGAGATCTATGCACCCTATAACAGAAGGGGATGGTTCTGTTGGAATTAGCAACTGGGTTTAATTAAATAGTCAAGCTTCTGGCATTTTTTTTCTTTTGATAGTCTATAACCGATGGATTACATGGTCTTCTTTATGGAAACTGTGGGAACAAGTTCAAGCCCAAGAAGAAAATTAGAACTGGACACAGTTAGCCTCTAATCCAGCTGAAGAGATTCAGGGGATTTTATGCCTCATTCACTGGGCATATCACACTGGGCATATCACGCTGGGCCCAACAAGTTGTACTTGAGAATCCACTGGGTCGGAAGATAGAATCAATAAGAATTCCTACGATACCTAAATATGAGACATCCAGAAGTCCAGAAGCCCCTGTCCCTTAGGGAATGACTCCTTTCTCTCCAAGTCTATTCTGAGATATATTAATCTTGGTTCAGGGAAAAAGAGTGAAACCAAATTAGATTTGGGACTATTGTATATTAAATAAATAGTTGGTGTCCCACTTCTCTTGATTGCATGTAATATACTGGGACACTAGTTCATATTCCTACCAAAATTAGCATCTTACCTGACAGGTAGCTTTCAACAAAGCCCTGACAAATCCCATTGTTTTTTGCTCTGTGGGTTTTTGTGCTAACTCTAGAAGTTCCTGAGAGGAAAACCAAAAAAAGTCATTCAGTGGTCCTTATCCGCAGTTTTCCTTTCTGCAGTTTCAGTTACCTGTGGTCAACTGCAGTCCAAAAATATTAAACAAAAAATTCCAGAAACAAAATATTCTTAAATCTTAAACTATACAATGTTCTGAGTAGCATAATGAAATCTCACACCATCTGGCTCTGTCCTGCCCAGGATGTGAATCACTTTTTTGTTCAGTGTCTCCACGCTGTGTACACTCCCCACCCATCAGTCACTTAGTAGCCATCTTGGTTATCAGATCAACTATCTCGATATCACAGTGCTTGCTCTCAAGTAACCCTTATTTCACTTAATAATGACCCCAAAGCACTAGAGTAGTGATCCTGGCAATTCAGATATGCCTAAGAGATGCCATAAGTGCCTCCTTTAAATGAAAAGGTATGTACAGTACAATATTTTGACAGTAAGAGAGACCACATTTACATAACTCTTATTACAGTACAGTATAATTGTTCTACTCATTATTTTTGTTAATCTTTCACTGAGCTTAATTTATAAATTAAGCTTTACATAGGTATATATGGATAGGAAAAAACAGTATATATAGGGTTCGGTACTATCCAGTTTCAGGCATCCCCTGGGGGGATCTTGGAAGGTATCCCCCATGGATAAAAGGGGGACTACTGTACTTAAGTATCTCTCAAGTGATGACAGCTTGAGGGTCTCTTCATTCTCTTTTCCCTTTATCCTTCTTTCTTGGGGGATGGTGAATTAGACATCAGCACTTCCCAAGTGAAGTCACTAAGTTCATGAAACACAATGAAAAGAGAGAGACCATGACAGGCCAGAGAACCAGCTGGCTAATGATGATCTAGATACATGCGGCGTTATTTCCGCATCTTTGACAATGATGCTATTAGAAGAACATTTCCTTTTCCACTGTGGGAAAGCAGCTTATACTTGTTCTCTGATTTGCTCCTTGATAATGTTATGAGAATTAATGAGGGGTCTGCAATCCAGTTCTAACTTCTCAGATAATGGGACCTCTATGAATAAAAGTCAGTTCAAGGGGGTGGTGGCGATAATGAATGCCATCATACAAATGAAGTTTCTGAAAGTCAGCTCCAATAATGGCTATTAAAATAGTTACAAAAGTTCATTGAGGGTTGTCTATGTACCAGGCACTCTCTAAGAGCTTTACATGTACCTCAAAATAACAGTATGAGGTAGGCAATATTATCCCCAACTGACAAATGAAAAACGGAGGCACAGGAAGGTGAAGTAATAACTCACTTAAGGTCATATAAATAGTAAGTAGCCCTGGGCTTCAAACCCAGGTCGTCTGGCTCTAGAACCCAGGCTCATAGCCTCTACTCCACACTGTGTTTTGCTAATTCACCTGAGATCTAATAAGTTCTACCATATCCTATTTAAGTTATTTCTATGAAGTAGAGAAAATAGTGTCGTTACATTTCTTTCTGCAAGGTTGGGATTCTCTCTGGCACATTCCAGCTGGCCTAATGAGTTTGGGATGAGTTAACCTTAAATTACCTCTCTGCACCCCCTGTGCTTAGTTGGCACCTTCAGATTGCTCCCCCTGGAGGAGTACTTTGGAACTTCCATATGAACTCAGTGGAATGTACTGAAGTTGTTGACATGCCTACGTAGGCAGTGTAAACCCTAACACTTATATACAAGCAGGGCCAGTAATGAAACTCTGCTCACTGGAATTATGTCAGCCATTCCTAGATGTTAATTTGTAACCTGATGTTGCCCAGATGAGTCCATCAACAGGCTTGTCACTCACAGTTGTTAGAATTCCACAGTCCTCTAAAGCCCTTTCCTCCTTTGTAATCAGAGTTGGAGCAAAGGGTGAGCTAGCTGTGCCCCAGTGGGCTACACAAGGCTGCTTGCTATCCAGCATGCAGAGCCTCTGGCAATTAGCACAGTTCCTACAGTTCCTTAAACAATGTTGATGGACCCTTGTCTTTCATTAAGCTGCCTGAAAGTCAATCTCTTGATGGATCCCACTGGGAAAATCAAGGAGAGTTTATTTTCAAACACAGTTTAACAGCAACCAACTTAAGAAGGAACTAAAAAATGATAATTAACTATTTCTCCAAGGAGCAAATTAATATAAATATCCCAAGAGTTATTCCACACTGATATGTTTAGAAAATGTCCAATTAGGATAATATGCACCACATTTCAAAGACCAAAGGGACTGTTTTTGCTTCACTCTTTTTTTTACCATTGTTGATATGCAGGTTTCTAAGGGAATGATAATTTTTTACATGCTCAGGAGCAGCATATCCTCTCAAGGGAAGTACCAGGAACCATATTTGGTGGCACAATATCTTGTTCCCACCCTCATTTTGAGAGGTAATGGCTTCTTGAGCCAGCTCTTAACCAGCTGAGCCACTCGGCTGGCCACCGGTAATGGCTTCTTAACAAGAGCCAGAACTGATGTTATTTGGGATCAATGAATGAGACCTGATGAAAAGGACAAACTTCATTGTAGCCAAATTTGGTGCCTATTGATGTGACTCTTAGAACAGCCAGCCCTCTTGTGCTTTTTATCTCCATTTAACAAAATGAGCATCTACCTTTTCTGAAAGGAAACTACAGGTTCTCTTGTCCTGTTAATTTTTATTGGGCTTCCAGAAGACCTCTGTCAATCTGGCTTCTAGACAAATGTCCTCTAGAATGGTTTCATTCCAAAGAATTTAGAAATATCTTGGGGTTGACCCCTGAGTTAAAGTCCTTCACAAATTTCATTTCATTGATTTTCAGTGAGAAGGGGGAACTTTACTATTAGACCATTTTATGGATGGACAAAACAAATATGAAAGTTTTGTGGCAACAAAGAAGGCCTCAAGCCCTGCTCTCAGTCACCGCCTCTTCCTACTCACTGCCTTCTGATTATATCACACCTCATGACAATGCAAAGTCAGCACTCTTCCCAAAACAGATGATAAATTTCCAAATGAGGGTGAATTGATTTAGCTTTCTGACTTGAGCTTTTCAAACCTCCCACATGTGGCCAGTTAAGGCAGGATCAACCCATTTATAGAACCAATTTTTGCTTATCTGTATCTGTCTATAAGGCTGGTGTGTCTAGAGCATGCTGGGAAATTTAAGAAAGCAACCATTAGTGTTTTGACACATGACATGCCTACCAAGGTCCTTTTTTCTGCTCATTATCAAGATTAATATGAAAATATGCTAAAGTGAGCAGAAGAAAAGCAGTATTTGCATGACTTTGGTCTTAATGCAATGCAAATTCCTGCAGTGCGGATGCCAACAGTGCTGCATCTTCTTAGCTTTTGGGCAGGAATAGATCATTTATTACTCCTCACCATGAGAAGAGCATGGCACAGCCCTCATTATCTCATATCCGTGCTTTCCAAATCAATCAGCTTTCTGCTACACTGCTGGGCTTTTTAATTTAAATCAGCTAAAGTTAGAAGATGCTTTATAAAAAATGTCAGAGCCTCATTAATTTCGATTTTGTGCTGGTCTTGTCTATCATATTTTGGTTGATAATGTTAAGGAAATTATTTCTCTAAGAATGCTTGTACGAAGACGTCTCTTTGAACTTTCATGATACTCTCCTTTAGAAATCTGAATTCTGGTTAAAAATCAAGATGCTCCAAGATTTATAAATAGTCACTTTTCAGAATGTATGCAAGGTTTCTAAATGCTTTCTCACCTTCGAATTTGCAAGGTGAATAAATAAAATATTCTAAAAACTGGAATTTAATCAGTGTTTCTCTGTAGGCTTTTGGAATGTAACAACTGTTTTGGGACAGGACTATCCCACCCATTTCAGGATCCCTAGCTTCCTTGTTCCTCCTCATGTCATTAATTCTGCTATTGTGACAACCAAAAAAAAAAACCCTCCACATATTTCCAAACACCTGAGGCCCAGTTTGCCCCTTTTGAGATGAGATTAAAACAAAATTTTCAAAATCCTCACACTGGACAAAAAACAAGCTAAATTACTTGCCAGCCAAAAAGACTCTCCTCACTCTCAGAGTTCTCTCACTTATTTCAACTCCTAAAACTGGAGGCAGGGAAAGCTTGCTTCATTGCTGGGATTTACTGCTTAGCGATGCTGCTTGAACTATGCTGTTCTTTCACTGCCTGATAGAAGTCTTGACTAGATCTGTAAATGGTGACCTTCTGGAGGGCAGATATTTTAGAGTAGACAGCTATTGTGCTCCCACATCAAGGAGAATCATGAGCACAGCAAATATTCACTGATTTTATATTGTATGAAGGGTTGATGGATGGATGAGAGAGAGGACCTAAATGTTGGGCCACTGGCCAATGCCTTAGTAAGAAATACAATATAGGGTTGGCCGAGTGGCAGTGGTTGAGCGCTGGCTTGGGAGGCCAGCGGCCCTGGTTCGGGTCCCACATGTGAGGGCCAGTGACACTGCCCTCAAAAAACAAAACAAAACAAGAGCCGCTGGCCGAGTGGCTCAGTTGGTTAAGAGCTCGCTCAAGAGTGCGAGCTGAGCTCTGAGCAAAGGCAGTTCGATGCCAGCCCGAGCTGAGTTGCTGTTGAGCTGCCAGCAGGTGGCAGGATGGCTCAGCTGAAAAAAAAAAAAAAAAAACCCAACAAAAAAAAGAAATACAATATAGTCTGTCTCTATGCTTCTTGTCTTCATGGCTTGCTGGGGTTGTGGATGATGTCTACAGCATAGGGACTATTGGGTTCTTTTGGCCTCATGCAAACCCATGGAAGGGCACAATAGAAGGAAAATAGTAAAGTTTGTTTCCGGGGCAGCAGGTATATTAAAGTGACCACAAATAGTGTGTGTGTGCACATATATATGTATACAACCAGAGTGAAAGAAGGCATACTAACATTTACGGGGATAAAATAATTTCTCAAAATCTCACATTTAGGGGAATTAACTCCCTATGCTGGCTCTATTTTTATTCGTTTGTTTCAGTTTCCATTGTTGCTTTTTCACTGAGGCACTTAACAGATGTCCCTCCAAAGGCATCAAACCACTGTTGGTTTTTTTCTCCTATCTAATTTCTTTTCCAGTAAAAAATTACTCAGAATATATTTTCCCCTTTATCCATATGTGTTGGGGAGGAGAAAAAGACAGAATTACATTTTCAAAAGGTCGTTTTTGTGATTAATGACCAGAGAGATAGAAATAAACCACAGCTTATTCAAAAGATAAATACTAATTCTTTCTATTTCTGTAGCCTCAGTAAGTGCTTTCTTTCATGAGATAAATGGAGATAATCCTCAAATGAGAAGAAAGGTGGAAAATGCAACAGATTGAACAACAAAGCTTGAGGGTGAGTGAACTAACAGGCCACATCTGGAAAATACAATGCAGAAATGAAGATGTGAACTTGAGTTTTTTCCCCCAGATGGTGATAAATTCACATTGATCCAATTTGTTCCTCTTTCCCTATCTCTACAGCTCTCAATAACACACAAGTGTAACGTGTCTGACCTACTTTAAGATGTAAGAGTACTGCCTGCACCCTTCACCTCATGAAAGAAAGAAAAGAAAAAGAAGAAAGGAAGAGAGAAAGAAAGAAAGAAAGAAAGAAAGAAAGAAAGAAAGAAAGAAAGAAAGAAAGAAAGAAAGAAAGAAAATACCCCATTCATAGGCTGAACCAGGCTATAATCAGTGGCATGGGAAGACTGGGCAAAGATTATGGGGGTGGGGGTGCCTGACTCTTTAGGGGCATATGTGTATGATCAAATACGAAGCTTTGAGATCTCTTTCTCTCTCTCTCTCTCTCTCTCTCTCTCTCTCTCTCTCTCTCTCTCTCTCTCTCTCTCTCTCCCTGTCTCCCTCCCTCCCATATCATGCAATTCCCTCATTACATCATTCCATTCTGCTTCACCTCCATGAGCTGTGGGTGGAAAGAGACTGAGTTTGGTCTCTAGGACACTGTTGTCCAGGAAACAAAGTACCCCTGTGATGCTTTCTGAGTCCCCATTTGCAGATGACGCTGCTTCCACAGCCATGGGACAAAGGAAAAATGAGCATGCTTCAAAAGCTATCAGCTCTAGTCAAACTGTTGCCAGTCCAGCAGAAAAGTCAGGATGATTTTAACCCACTAACTCCTTCCTGCCTATCAGGAAGAGGTAACTGTGGACACTACTCATTGGGGGCACTAAACAGAAGTCAAGTGGAACCTAATTTGCTGAACTTGGACCTAGACCTAATATTAATATCATTCAAATGAAAATAGAAATACAGTGTTTTAAAAATCAACAGAAGTAGTTCAAACTAAAACAATCAAATATCCTCCAAGTTAAATCTGAACTAGATTGATGTGTCATTTATTTTCTAATCTTGAAGGTATTCCCATGACAGTTTCTCCATGGCACTGGGCAGCCAATGTCTTTCTTGGCTGCCAATTCGTTGATGACAATACCCCCAGGAGGTTGGACAACTAATATAGCTTCAGTCTGCAAACTTGGTCTCCTTTGCCAGGTAGTTTGCAAACCATTCACACAGTCCAGTTTGATTTTTGAGTGTTCAGACAGATGGGTTGTTTGAACACACTGATCCAAGAACATGTTTTTGTATATTCCCATGCATCTTATAAATCAGACCAAAAAGAGAAGAATGGAGAGACTGCTTGGTCATTTCAAGCAATCATTCTGTCTGGCATCAGTGGAGGAGAAAATGGAGCAGTGTCAGAGTTAACAGCAGTTAGTTTTGCTGGAGGAAATGTTACATGCCCAATGCCAAGCGCATCTATCTGTCTCACTGCTTTGTCTCTGATTGTCTCTATTTTTTTCTCCTCTCTCACATACACACGTACCCTCTTTAATTACTAGCAGAAAACAGTGCATTCTGCACACTTCACAACATCTGTTCAGGCCTTAATTAATCCAACTCTCACACAGTCTCCATAGCAACAATGCTTAACAGGCTCTGCCTGCATTCGAATATCTTCCTGTAAGCGAGTGACTGAAAATATGGCCATTACCAAAATATGTTTACATTAATTCTATTGTCAGATATAATGAGGACTTTGCACGGAGGGTGTTTGCATGGAAAGGCCAAGTTATGAGATCACATTCAGCCTCATCATAGTAAAATCAGCTGCCTCGAACCAGTAATATACATTAGCACTAATTTTTCAAGGTTTTTAAAAAATCCCATTACTACCTTTATGTAACAAGAAATTCCTGTGCTACAGAAGATTAATGACCAGTTACCTTGATGGAGCATATAGTTATTGTTTGTAGGGCAGTTAGAAGAAATGCTAGTGTTAAAAAGAAACTCATCAGGAGGCTGCTTCCTGACTTCTGGCTCTCCAGACCTTAATTAAATGCCTATTGTCCTTTGCTGGCACCTGCCAACTTCTTACCCAAATTAGAGCTTGTCAGCAGCAGAAGGGCGGACTAAGGCTTTCCAAGGAGGCCATGAAAGCTGCCAAGGGAACTGTCAGGCAGATTTCTGAGAGTCCGTTTTAGCTCTGTGACCTATATAGATACTTTTCTTGATGCTGGCTATGTTTGTGTTTATATTTGAAGCTTTTATGTTCGAGGTTATAAAAATAAGCACTGACAACTATCCAGAAAACCTGCTCAGACATTCTACACGGCGTTGGGGGTCGTTGGAGGAGTAGTGGTCAAGAAAGCACAGAAAAATGAAGCCAAGGCATTTACCCCCAAATAGTATTTCAGTCCATACTGGCTTCTGTCATTAAATGTTTAACTTGGGTTGCTAACAAAAAGTAAACCATTTATCAGAGTTCTAGCTCCTTTTCCCTTGACTGCTTTCCACTTTGAATAGGCAAACAACCCAAAGCCAGCTGAGGAGGGAGAAGAAAAGAAGTTAGACAAACTCTTGGGTAAGTAAAAACACATTTTGTAGGCAAATTAGATCCCTTTTATGATATAAAATGGGATACTCAATTGTGCCTCTGAACAAGGACTGGAATTTCCCAAACCTTCCCCAGTGACTGGAATTCTATGGAGCCTGGGAACATTGGCCCCGGGGACAATTTATCCCCAGATTGCCTAGGGACTAAACCAAGTTAAGCCAGGAGCCTGTGGGGGTCTCCAGGCCTGTAAATAAAACAGGAGAGAGGAGAGGGCTGGTGGTTCTTGCAGAAATAAGGGCCATTTCTCTAATGTAACTATAGTATCTGGTGGAATGAGCAAAAAAAGTATAATCCTATTTCCTCACCAAGTTCATTCTTTGTCATCAGTCAATTGTCTGTATGAGATTCATGGCTGCGGGCAGTATCTAAAACTTCTGACTTTCTGCTTTTCAAGCAGTTTGATTGGTAGACAGACGACTAAGATTCAATTAATGCCATGTTGAAGTTTCTCAGCCATGAAGCTTCTACAAAACTACTGAACCATGGCCCTCTTTCAAGTGACATTACTCCAAATGATATTCAGTCATCAATTTGAAGTGATTGCTTTGAACTCACAAGCCAGAGGCAAAGAATGTCATGGAAACAGGATCAGGGTTCTAGTTCTAGTTCTGTCGCCTCTTTGATTTCAAATTTCCAAAGACTCTTGTTCATCCACTCATCCCCTCCTTTAATATGTATCATGAAGCCCTTACTCTGAGCACAGCAACATAGCAGACTTTGATCTTGGACATCTCTCAGCGCAAAGGAAAATGGGCTGTGAAAAACTGAAGTAATGATGCCCCATCTATTTTAATTCTTGAGTATGCCCAAGCTCACCTTCTTCTTACCCCGGTCACCAGTATATTACAGCTGCTATCATTTTTAGAGTGGTTATTGTGCAGCATTTACTGTCTGGGACTGAATTCATTGAGTTCTCACAATAGCCCTGTAAGGTATGGCTAGTATTATCCTCATTTACTTACATAAGTAAACTTAGCTCAGAAGCAAGGTTGCAGGATTGCACAACTCCAAGAGATTCTACTCACACTGGATTCCATGAGCATGGGTGCTCATGACTCCATACAATGTGAATGGTGCCCCCTGGCCTATTCAACCTTGTGCCCCTGGGGGGGGTTTAGTAAGCTGAGCCCAGTCTCTTTGAGTTTTTTATATCTTCTTACTTACTGTCTCACACGTGGTTTCTGAGAGGCAAACAGGAAAGAACATGGTGAACTCTTGGTTTTAATCACAAGATTATTTTGGAATCTTCCTTCTATGTGTCCCCTCGACTCCTTTTTGAAATTTTTTTTTCTTTTCCATTCTCCACAATGCCCTCAGTGGTAAATTAAGATATGGTAAGGGGTGGCATCAGGGTTGGTAAAGAAAATAAGGCAAGAGGGCAATCCAACATGGCCACACAGGGCCTCCTGACCTCACCTCCTCCTAGACACACTGAATTTACAGCTACATATGGAACAACAGTGTCTTCTGAAAAAGCTGCTCTGAAAAAGCTGCTCATGTCGGCAAATGAGAAAAGAGCCATATATAGTTAGGTAGGAGAAGCTGAGATGCAGTCACCCCAAAAACCTCGCTCTTGGCACGGCAACTTACAATGGGCGGGAGCTCACAAACCTGGAATTTCTACGTGAAGAGTGAAGGATTTCTTCCCACATCAACTTTTAAGACCTGCACCTGAGATGATCCCCCAATGCATCTGGCTTTAAAAACCAACAGGGGCAGCAACCAGGAGAGCCAAAGGGCTGTAATGAACTGAGAAAAGGCTCTTAAAGAGCCTGCACACACTCACTCACCCCACAGCCCAGCACAGAAGCGGCTGTTTGAAAAGCACCCAGATGTTCTGTCATGGAGATTCGTTTGCTACTCCTAAAAAATTGGCTCGAGGGGCCAGGGCCTGTTGAGATATTCTTCAGGGATAGAGGCACTGGCAGTTGCCATATATTTTTTCCTCAGCTGGTGTGGTCTTTATCCTCCAACTGGCAGGAGCCATCTTTGTAACAGTGACCTTATATCTTCTATTTTGAAATTTAAACCTCTGATGTAATTCAATTTGACAGTGGTTTGGCTTGGGACATTTTGAAAAATTTTTTCCTTTCCTTTCTTTGCTTCCCTCTTCTCCATAAATGCTGATGACTCTGTTTACTGTGCATTTACTATGCGTACCAGTTCCAATGGTTCTGTCTACTTCGGACCAGTGTGCACACCTGGCCCAGTAACTTGGGACGGTTTTTTTGCATCTGTGTGGGATTCACTCCTGACCCTGGGGCAGAATAGCCTCTAGGAAGCCCCTTCCTAAAGTGGCCTAGCCAACTTCTCCTGCCTTTGTTCTGCCCCTCCTTGCATGTCTATAAAACCTTTTGACAATATTGAGAGAGCAAAGCAATCTTTGTGACAGGGAGTCCACTCTCTTCCCTAAATGCTGGCATTTTGGATTAAAACTTGCTTTTCCCCCCACCAACCTCTCCTCTCGAATTTTGGCTTCTGTGCAGCAAGCAGCCAGACCTTTCGCACGGTAACATCTTTGCGCTCTCCCTCTGCCTCACTGAAGCTGGAAGGTGCTGTTAGTTTTCTCCCTTCAGAGGGACCTTCTTTGTATTTTCTACCACTTTCCACAGCACCACTATCTCCTGGAAAGGAGATTTTACACATGTCTGGTGCCTCAGGCTTTGCAACCACAGCCCAGGGGATGTCCCTTGGTCATCTGGCTCTGGGTCCGAGGGGACTGTAACAATCAGAGACAGTCCTGGGGAGGCTACCAAACCCAGGGCCTGCCCCGACAACAGACTGAAACATATCTCCAGTCTTTTTGAAAAAAGAGGCCTATTGGCTTGTCCAGGAGCTTTGGCCTGAGGGGCCGGCTTCTGGGATGGCACACATGAAGGGACCAACTGAGGGGCTCTCAGGGAACTAAATCAGGGGACACCATCTTGGCACTGTCTCTGCCTTGATACAACTCACCAGTATCCCCCAGAAAGAAGCTTATACACTCGTCTGGATCCGTGATTTTTGCAACTGTTCTGGTCTGGTAGCCAGTAGGACTTAACTTTGGTTTAAAAGCTGCTGCCAGAGGGTCTGGCCTCCAATCAGCCTGACTCTAGATACTGAGATCCTCCCCATTGGAACCCAGACAGGTTTTGCACACACTCACTACTGGGAGTCACTAAAAATAGGCTGCTTAGACAATCACAAAGGTTCAAGAGACAACCAGGAGCCAGGGCAGAGTGGAAGAATAAGGTTCATCTCCTACACAAGGCCACTCCTTCAAAACTGGGAGAGGTGGCAATTTCATCTAACACATAGAAACCAACAGAGTCAAGCAAAATGAGGAAGCAAAGAAGTGTGGTTCCAAACCAAAAAAAAAGATAAATCTCGGACCAGCCGAGTGGCGCGGTGGTTAAGCGCTGGCTTGGGAAGCCAGTGGCCCCGGTTCGGTCCCACATATGAGGGCCAGTGACACTGCCCTCAAAAAAAAAAAAAAAAAAAAAAGACCTCAGAAAAAGAACCTAATGAAATGGAGATAAGAAAACAGAAGAGCAAAGTGAGTCTGTACTTTCTTTTTTCCTCCACTTAAAGCTGCTTTGACTCATATAAGTCATCAGTTTGTCCCACAGTAGCATCCTGAGGCATCCTCCAGGACCCCTTATTCCAACAGCATCTTCATGTCGCCTCAGGGTCCCCTTCACTCTTGGTTTCTTGTGGCTTGTGAAAAGTAAGTAGACATCCAATTGGCCTTTTGACCAGAACCCAATTAATTTATGATGGATATGGGTGTGGAAGGGTGAGGGGAGGGGGTGATGAAGTGACATATTACTCCATAGGCTGTCTTTATTTGGGACCTGATCAGTTCCTAAGTTGAGAGTGCAGGGGAGAAACTTTTGTGTTCCCCACAACTTGTATGAGAATGATTGAAAGAGGCAAAAGAGACAAAGATAGATGGAAGTTCTCACTGGACACCTTAATCCAGAGGGAAGAAACTTGGTTTGCAGTACCTCCAAATGTGTGCTCCAGTGTTTCTCATGTCTTTTGTTTCATGCCTCAGGACTTTTACTTGGGTTTCTCTATTTGCCCAGAATGTCTTTTCCCCACTCTCTCTACATATCCTTCAGGCCTTAGGCACCTTCTCCTTTAGGACAACTCCCTCCATCCCCGAGTAACTGGCCCCAGCATGCTATCCCTGTGAGTTCCCATAGCAATATGTATAAGTCTCCATATCTGTTCCTGTGTTTGTCTTCTCCAACAACTTGCAGGCTTATTCATCATTATTATGTTCCTAATCGATCATTTGTCCTTGATCAGATAGCCAATAAATGTTTATTGAATAAATAAAGGTTTAGAGATGCAAATAAGTTGAAAGCTAACCTTATGAAACCCTAGTCCAGTCTAATGACTAGCCACCTCTCGGTATTTGACCTCTCGAGTCATCGTTTCTGGCTGTGCAGTCACAATTGACCTAAGGACTGAGACCAGGCTGAGTAATTATTAAGAGATGTTTTAATGATATAATAATAGCTAGCATATATTGAGTGATTGCTGTCTCAGGCTCTGTTCTAAGCATATTGCATATATTAATCACTTAATTCTCACAATTCTATAAGGTAATCATTGCTGTTTTATAGATGTGGAAACTGGGACCTAGAGAGGTGAAGTGACACACCAAGGACACCCAGGAAGTGGAAGTCCTGGCTCCAGAGCCATACTCTCAACTGCTATGCCTCTCAATGACAAAGACAGAGATGGTTGAACCTTAATAACCTCAGGTTGATTCTGAACTTGAAAGGTAGATCTAGGTCACAGGAAAGAATACATTCTCCTTTTTACATCTTTATCTGTCACCCCATGATTTCCTTATGCTCACCTTCTTCACCTTACATGACTCTTACACACATACACCCATGGCCATCTCTGCAAGGGTGTTTACCCTTTTCTGAATGAGCAGGGTTCCAGTTGTGAGTGGGATGGAGAGCATTGCAGGACTCCTGTAATTATGCAGTCCTATGAAATGCAGACTAGCTTGGACTGTAAAATGAGACGGCACATTAATTCATGCAGCCTGGAAAGGACAAAGCAACAGTGCTTTTCTTTCCACAACAAATCTCTAAAAGGGTGATTATCTTCTTGAAGCAATTTAGTTCACTGGAAAAGTAGATCCTTTGGGGGAAAAACTTATTTATAATGCTGGGAAATAAGGTTGTCTTCTCCCAAGGTAAGTTGGAATTTCTGTTGGAGCCACAGAGTGGCCACTACTGAGATCTGAGCTCATTATACAGTGTGGCCAAAGTGGAAAGGAAGAACAAATCAGGAAAGCTTTGAGACTTAGTTACATTCAGGTGAAAAGTCATAATATTAAATAAGGAAACTACCAAGAGGAATGTGTGAATATAGGTATCTCAAAAGATGCTAAGGCTTCCCCAGGGTGGCTACACAAAGACCCAGAGTTTGCAGGACTTGAAAATCAACTGAGCACACATATTTTTAAAGAACTCCCTGGGGATTTTGAATGTTTTAATGTCTCTTCACATATGGATATTACCATATCCACTGTCAGGAAATAAAAAGAATATATTTATAGTTATTGGAGCAAGGGTTTAAACTGAAATACCTGTATGGTTTTTATTCAAAGGATATAGGATTCTGGAACAGACTATTGGAGAGAGAGGGAAGATAGGTTTTTCTTTTTAGATGCCTTTAGGAATGGAAGACACATCTTATAATTTAGGCATTCAGCTTGAAGGTGAACTAATTGACTAAAATTTAACACTTGATCTTAGCCAAAAGGCCAAGAAGTGATTGACTAAAATTTTAATAAGCAATATGAATTCTGTGAAGATTAGTCTTGAATTTGTTAATATAATTGTGACCAAAATGGCCCAAAGCAACAAGAATAAGAGAGTGCCCTCAAAAAGCTTAAAAAAAGGGCCGGTCAAGTAGCATATTGATTGAGTTGGCATGGGACGCCAACTCTGAGCAGCAGGGCCCCGGTCTGGATCCCATATATGAGGGCCAATGACACTGCACTCTCTACAGCTAAGATGGTGAACAACAGCTTAACCTGAAGCTGGGTGGCTAAGAGTCGCCTGTGACGGCATAGGCTGCAGAGGGGCTGGCTGGCAGCTGGCATGTGCTTTTGTGAGCTGCTGTGAGCCGCTGTGAGCGGCTGTCCAATGGCCGGTGAGAGACTACCTCAGCTGGGAAGAGCGCAATGATGATACCAACATGGGCCAGTGAAGCGACATCCTCCACAACTACACTGAAGAACAAAAGGACAACAGCTTGTCTGTTCCTCTTCCCTGATTCCCTAACCCTGTTCCCCTCCCCCAATTCCCCAATAAAATCTTCAAAAAAAAAAAAAAACTTAAATAAAAAACAAAAACTAAGGTTTCATTTGCCTAAGCAGAAATATAAAGTAGCTATTCAACTGGCAAGTTTAAGTAGGAAAAAAACAAAAAATGGAATGTAGGTGAATTTTCTTACCTATCAAAACTCCCTCCTGGTAAGTGTTGCAATTCTGGGTGAAACTAGTACTCCTCCTTTATTTTCACTTTTCCAAAGGGAGATTGTGTTTGCGTGTGAAATGTGTCATTTACCATGGTCCTACACAATATTAAAATTTCAAAGAAAAATAGACAGGTAAAAGATGTTTATTGACACTGACCAAAACATATACAAGTATTTCTGAGGAACAAGCTGAAAACATTTCCTGGTTTATTTTCTCACACAGAGACCCATGTCACTCTGAAGGCAGCATGTGCGAGTTTCCCCTTGTGGAAAAGCACATACTGGCAGTAAGCTTTGCAGAGAGAGCAGTTTGTGTCCTTAAAGAACTGCACAGCAGAGATCCTTCTAATGAGTGGCTGTTGGTGCTCCCAGGTCTGGCAGGGCCAGGGCCAGCTAAAAGAAGCAGGGCACTACAGGAAGTTTCACTATTTACATCGAAATTGACTTGCTGGGGCTTTGTGTCTGAGCTTTCTTGAAACATGATGCTGAACTGTGTGACTTGAAAGACAACCAGCATTAGGACCGAGAAAGTGCCGCTGCAAAATATGTGGCCCAGGTCGTAGGAATCTAGTGTGTCTACAGCAGAGTAGTCTCCTGGTCAGAACGGTGCCCAGACAGGACACATGGGTTGCATGATGACTATGACAGATCACGACCAGGAGCAACCCCTTTGATGTTCCAAAGAGAAATTAATTAGCACGTAAAATCGAACCAAGAAAAGGCCTTTCCCATATCCTCCTCTGCCTTTGGGGACACTGAGGCCACTCGCCAGAATCAGCTTCCGTGATTGTGAGGTTTGCCCATCAGGAATATCACTCTTTCCATCCAAATTGCTTTTTCTAGGTTCTTAAAAGGCATTTCAACAAACAGATGATCCAGTAAAAAATGCAATATAGAATTTTACTCTAGAGTCATAACTGAAAATATTTCTGCGTATTCAAATTAATTTCTCCTCCAGAAATCTGAAATTAGGTGTGATAAATTAATGATGATATAAACAGAGCTGCTTTCAATAATTTAATTATTAGACTCAAGCTCCACAAAGGAACTTGCATGAAATATTAAATATTACTCTTAAAGCAATTTGGACACAGTCACACACACACATCAGGAAAGGAAAAATATTCTCCCCAAAATGCCAGTGTTTTGTTTTGCTTGGAAAAATAACGACATTACAATTAGAGGTAAACAATATTTTCTTCGGCTCCATCTCCTGTTTCCCCGTCTTCTGTGGTCAATGTCTGTAGATTTAGCTTTGCTTCTGTTATAAACGTCGGCAGCTGAGGGCCATGTGGATCTGAGTCATGGGGATTTGGGGACTCAACCTCAGAGATGTCCAAATCTGCAACAAACAGACAGCACAGGTCACAAGAGAGTCAGTTTGAGACCCACAAGGCAGGTGAACTATGACTCAGGGTCAGCCATGGAGAGAATGGTGGAGTCCAGTGAGAAAGGAAGGAACAAAATGGATATCGAGGGCTGGCCGAGTGGCGCTTTGGTTAGGAGTTGGCTTGGGACGCCAGCTCTGAGCAGCAGAGCCCCGGTATGGATCCCACATTAGGGCCAGTGATGCTGCGCCCTCCACAGCTAAGATGGTGAACAACAGCTCAACCTGGAGCTGGGCTGCAAAGAGTCGCCAGTGATAGCATAGACTGCAGTCCCTGCTGCAGTGGGCTGTCATAAGCTACCGTGAGTGACCAGCAGCCGGTGTGAGCGGCCGGCAGGCATGAGCTGCCATGAGCTGCCATGAGCCACCGTAAGCGGCCATCCAATGATTGGTGACTGATCTGCCTCACCTGGGAAGAGCGCAATGATCACAAAACCAACATGGGCCAGTGAAGCAATGTCCTCTACAACTAGACTAAAGAACAAAAAGGACAGCAATTTGTCTGTTCCCCTTCCCTGATTCCCCAGCTCGGTTCTCCTCCCCCAATTCCCCAATTAAAAAAAAAAAATAGTTTTAAAAAAATGGATATCTAATGATTTAATCAGTATCATTAAGATCTATTTGGTTATATGTACAAATGTCTCCTGTGGCTAAAAATAACCTTTATAAAATACTCCTAGGGAAGTGTCAAATAAAGACTTGTCACTATTTTGTAGGCTGTGAAAACACTGCTACTGCTGAGAAAGGGGTGTCCATTTATTTTTAAAACTGGGCTCAAGATCTTAGAAATACGCGTATATTCTCTAGCTATGTGCAATTAACTAGATTTGTATCTACACAGCACTTTCCCTCAGAATATCTCAAAGTCAAGAATTAACCTCAAGACAAATAAAGTATCTGGGATTTTATTGATATGGGCAAGGGGTGGGAAGAAAAGAGTTGAAGGATGGAGACCCTTCAGCCTCACCATTATGCAAATCTGTTAACACCACACAAATCACTTAGCAAGAGTAGCCACGTTCCTAGGGAAAAATCATTCCAATATCAACTATGACTGGGTTTAATTTTGCTGGTTACCTAGCAACAGCAAGGCAAAGTCTATTCGCCCCTTTTCTGGTAAAAACCTTCTAATATATGATTTAAAGGGGAGGCAATAGGGAGTTTTGATTTTAAGAAAAGGCTCTTGCTCAAACCATTTTCTCTGCACTTGTTCCATGGACCATTCTCCCTGAGGCTTGCTATATGAAAAAATTACAAACAATCAGCTTCTTTTGGAGCAAAAAAGCAGAGTATGCATGGAAATCCAGGCGAGGAAAGTGTAAAGCCCTGAGGCCCACCTGCTCTTTATTCAGCCATTAACAAGTCATTATAATCCTTGCCACATTTTATTCAAAGCCTCTGTTATTTAAATGGATACACATAACTGCTGGCAGTCTAATGACAAAAAATGCTTGTGACTTTTGCCCTCTTGACAAGGAGGGTCTTTGGTTATTAGCGAAAGCAGGGAGCAAGGCCTGGCAGGAATGAACAGCAAAATGTCCTCACAATGCTCCATCTTCAGGGATGTGGCACCCTTTGCTACATCCCCTTTCATCACTTCTTCCAATAGGAGGCAGGACCAATGGGAGACGGGTAGCTAAGGCCACAGGAAGTAGACACACATCACCTGGAGGAACTAACCTAGCCCTCTGAAGCTGAGGAGGACCCCTGGGAGAGGGGACGGAAAGAGGAGGTGAGAAGGTGCGCCTGCCCTCCAGTTCTGCTCAAAGGTTTAGGCGACCCTGACTTTGTCCCCGATGGGGCACAAAGAAAAAAATCCATTTACATTGGGGTGGCTTGATTCTACTGACCTTGATTCCAAATCCTGTACCTCAAATACCTGGGAATTACTGAAAACGTGTCTACTGCAGATGCATCCACTACCACCATGTATAGAGTGACTCCTCTGGGCACAGGACCTGTTCCGTGTCTTACCTCCCTCATTTAATCAGGTAAACACAAAAAACCTCAGGCAATGATCTCACTATCTGAACAATAAAAATCAACCTGCAATGCTCTGTGTCCCATTTCACCATGTTGGGAGACAAAGTAAGCTTCTACGGTCACAATATACTTTCACAATTTCTACTCCTTTCCCAGCCATTGACTAAATAAGGCCATTTCACCTCTAAAAACAAATATTTCCAGTTAAACCACTGATGTTTAATGTTACACAACCAAAAAACAAACAAACAAATAAACAAAAAAAACCCTCCCACACCTCAGAACTTTCATTTAGCAGATGCTGGCAGATTGAGAACAGTTCACCTGAGCCATTACAATGTTGCCTCCTAGCCTGCAGGAGGTCCAGCCAGGGTATGAAAAATACTACATGGAGAATGAATAATCATCCATTAAATGAGGTGGTTGGGGGTGATTGCTGACACAAGTGACTATGCCAGGCACAATGGAAACCCTTAATCCGTGTAGTTTTCCTTCTTCCTGGGTGTGAAACCTGTAGCAAAGAGCCCAAAATACTGGTGAATCCGGATAACTGGGAAGTTCCCTTAGTGATTTTAAGAGAAGACTTATTCAAAAGGAGCTGAAGAACAAAATGTGTATTAGAAAGAATTCTTTTATCTGAAGTAACATTGTAGGCCCTAGTTCAGGAAGATGGAGAACCAAGAATGAATTGGTGTGTGTGTGTGTGTGTGTGTAGTGTGTGTGTGTGCGTAGTGTGTGTGTGTGTGTGTGTGTGTGTGTGTGTGTGTGTGGTGAGGGTAAAAGGGAGTATAGAGGTTTAATCAGAACCTTTTCAAATAAGAATAAAGATACAGAAGAAAAACATCTCTAAGATGTTTTGAGGTGAGACTTTTTGGACCCGAAAGTGAATGGCCCAAGTTGGAATCCTAGATGTATTAATGGAGGTGGTTGTGGTGTGTGTCACCTGGAGAGGAACTCAATTTCCTTCTCCGTGTTCCTTCTTGGTTTTACCTGAACTGTTTAGGCAAGGTCAGACAGTCTGTCTTTGAAATTAGAAACTGTTCTGTGATTCCTGATTTTATTACTCCATTTCAACCCTGAAAGAACTGCAGCACAGCAACTGTATATTTCTCAAGGTCAGCCACCTTTTTCCACACTTTTTACCCTAGAGAGTGTGATCATCATACCAAACCTAAAACTGAAAAAAACATTTGTTCAAATGAAACCTTACTGATTCACAAAGCAGAATTCTTGAGGAGTAAGTTAATCATCCAATTTGATTTGTGATCAAAATAACTATAAATTAGTAGACATTAAGATAGAAGTACCTCATTTTTAATAAGCAAATATTAATACAACCATAATTTGGTCAACTAAAAGCCAAATGCAAGTACAATGAAATAAAACTTCAAACTACAAAGAACCTTTCAATCTAGTGTCTCAACACACCTTCCCTATTTAGTTGACATAAAAGAAATAATTTGAACCTTACAATATCTCTGGAAACTAAACAGAGCGAGCATTATTAACTTTAAAATCAGGACAAATATGTTGAAACACATCAAAGCCCAAAAGCCTGGCCAAACCAAGTGGAGCAGGAGAATCTTGGTGCAGGGGTTTTTCTATTTAACTGAACTTTTATTCAGATCTTAAAACTTCATCCTTCCCAAGAAATTGCCTTGGACCCACTGATAACTTCTGCACTGATATCCAGAGACAGTTCCCTAAATCTCCCTATTTTTAGCCCTTAGTTGCAACCTGTTGGTTGACATGTGCGTTTATCATTTTCTCACGTTTCTCTGCTCACCAGCTGTTGGAATGTCAAATTATCAGGGAAGAGAATCTTGGGCCTGGGATGACATAGGACTACAGAAATTGGCTCCTGAAAAGCTGACACTAGCAGAAAGTAAAATCAGCCTTTCCTTCATCGGCTCACCACCATCATTATTCTTTTGAGCTGACTGAATAAATTGGTTATTTTCAAGATCAGACTATAAACTCAGGGTGTAAAATGCAACCCCATGCCATATTAAAAAACGAATAAATTGGCCTCCTAAACTCAGAAGAAGTGAATTAAATCTTTCAAACCACAAGCTAAAATGGAACCCTGCGCAAGTCATTTCCCTTCTCTGGGCTTCAGTTCAGGAGAGATTGAACTGAAATCATCACTCGGGCCTCTTAAACTTCTTATACTGCATGAGAATTTTTACATTTGTGTTTTGGCTCAGTGATTCACTAGATAATATTCTAGAGGTGCAACAAATGTATGCATTTTCCAACTGCATTATGCTCAAGAAATGCACATGTATTACCTTAAGCTGCATTTAAAGTAATGTTTTTAGGGTAATTTCCAGACATATGTCCCACCCCTCTGCCTTCAGTCTTCCCCAAAACACACATATGACACAGTCCTCAATGACAGGATTTGGAAAGCTACCTCATGAGTGGAAGATAACGTGCATAGTTCAAACCTGCACTTCATCTCCCCGTCTATGACCAGCAAGCTTAAGAGTAACTTGTCATAAAGAACAGGTTTGGGACAAGTCAGAATGTGGTGTCCATCTTCGAAAAACAATTAATGTAGTCTTTGCCTCTTTTTGCATTTTCTGAAGAGAAAATATTTTAAATCATGATAATTTTTTAAACAGAAACTTTAAATTTAAAAGCACCCATATAATTTTCATCTTCAACTATTGCGTTCTGAATTTAGCTCAACAATGTGCTCGGTGACCAGGCACCCAGCAGCCCAGTGCTGCCAAAAGCATGTGGAGTCTATTGCTGGGCTCATTGGCGATGATGCCTGGTTCAGTCCTCCCTCCATCTTATCCCGTTCCATCTTCCCCAACGAAACTCCCAAAACAGAGGTTCGTGTCTTCTGGGTCTTGGCTGTGTTCTTGTTTACTTTAATGAAATGTTCTGACGTGTACTTATTACTATATCCCTTGTTCCTACAATCAAAACTTACACTTTCCTAAAGTAGCTGTACCTCAAATTTTGCCATTAATGTTCCAATTCTGCAAAATAAGTTGCATTCCCTATTTAATGATTGATTGATTCAGGCTTACACTGTGAAATGTTTAAAAAATTGTTTCCTGATGGCATTACTGGCAATCACAAGTTTTTCTCAGGAGCATTAATGCACAGAATTTTCCTTCTAATGTAAAACACTTATTGTGCAGAGATCGAGGTATCTTCAGCGCAAAGGAAAATGAGTCTCTGTCCCTTATTTTGCTCAACTCCATTTTTCATAGTGAGTCACCAATAGTATGTAAACCCCTGGCATGAAAACTGCTCTGGCATTGATATCTGAAGCCAACAATTTTAATTAATGCTATGATTGTCTTTCCTATCCCTCATGTACCAATATTGTACCTGAAATAACTGAAGTGTGCTCTGGGGTGTGTGTGTGCACAAGTGTGTGGCATGCATGTATAAATTTGTAGTGTAAGAAAGCAAACTGTTATTTTTTTTTAAGTTGTGACGATTAGAGTTGGACTTTATTTTCTTATCAATAATTAACATATTTGGAATAATCTGTTGGGTATATAGGTAATGCTGACAAGAAATACAGCCATTGGAGCAACCAATGCAATGAAATTGAGATTAACCCAAGACATCTTATATGTCCATTTCCTGTTTGTTGACTGAACTTTCATTTGTTCTCACACTCTCCTTTCTCCCCAGAAGGGTACCAGTGTTAAGGAGTCATCACCTTAACATCAGCAAGCCCCACGGGAGGATAGGGTAAGTACTTCCACCTTCCCCGCTTCTTTGAGATGCATTTCAAAAACTGTGTTTCTTTTCATTTCACATAAAGGTATGTTTCTCTAAACCGGATACTAATAGGTATTAATGATATAAGAATACAGTGGTCAACTGCAGTGTACAACTGAAGCTGAAGATAAATAATACTAAATGTCAACTATAATTTAATATATATATAGTCACAGAATGTGGACTACAGCATAGGGAATACAGTCAATGGAATTGTAACAGCTATATATGACGTCAAAAGGTAGTAGATTGGGGGGGTTATCACTTTGTGAGGGGTGTAAATGTCTAAGTATTACATTGTTTGTATATCTGAAACTAAAACAAAAAAAAAAGAAGAAGAAGAAGAAGGAGAAGGGGAAGGGGAAAGGAAGGGGAAGAGGAAGGAAAAGGAGAATACAGTGGTCAAGTAAGTTGATGCAACTGGGTAAATCAAGTTTCTTTAATGACAAATTCCTCAGGACTTTAGTAGGCTCACCTGTATTATAAATCTCTCAGAGGGAAAAACAGTATGTGGTATTTCCCAAACTCAGAAAGATTTTTCTCACAGTTTACATTGCAGTGTTGTATTCCATGCAACATACTTTGGGAACAGTGCACTAAAGAATGATAAACCTATTAAAGACTAAGAAAAAGACAATAAATGAACAAGATGCCACAATAAACCAGGGGTGGGAACCTAAAAATAAGTGAGGTTTTCCAAATTCAGAAACTGTTAAACCTCAATATAAAGTCTCTAGTGGACCCAGGCAATAACCACCAATGGCTGCTAAAATCACTTGGAGAGAAGCTGATGGGAAACTTTATAATGGCTAAGTCAAGCTGATGACATTTGAACCCACAGATCAATCTTAATATCACAAAAAGAGAAATAGACATGGTAAGTCTCTGGATGGGATGCTATAGAAAGTATACAATATACAATATAGGAAATATGTAACAGAATGTATGAATATTTTTCATGTAAAAAATTAAAGTCTGTACCTAGTCAAACATCAAGCATCTATTCCCAGCTACCAGTTTACAGAAAAAATAGGGGCAGGAGAATATGTTAAATGATACCATAAGAATGCAATCTGCAAAATCCAGATTATAAGAAATTTTACAGAAAAATTTTTTTCCCAGAAAAAAATGTCTTTCAACAAATGAACAACCTAGTCTTTCCAAAAAATTGTAAGGTTTTCTTTCTTTTTTTTTTTTTTTAAAATGCAGGAGAACTTTAGATTAAGAGACTTTATATAATTTTATTAACCAATATCATCCCAATAAAGTTAATAAAATTTAAAAAAAGAGACTTAAGAGATACACAAACTAAATGCAATATATGAAATTATTTGGATCCCAATTCAAACAAAACAAGGGAAAAAACTGAGACAATCAGAGAAATTCAAGTACTGACAGTATGATTTTAAATAAAACTTGTTAATGTTTTAGGTGCAATAATGATGTTGTGGGCATGTTGAAAAAAAAAAAAAAAAAAAAAAGAGGGCAGGCTGAGTGGCGCGGTGGTTGAGAGCTGGCTTGGGAAGCCAGTGGCCCTGATTCGGATTCCACATGTGAGGGCCAGTGACACTGTCCTCTAAAAAAAAAAAAAAAAAAAAGAGAGTCCATATCCTTTAGAAGAAGATACTAAAGTATTTTTGGATAAAATGATAGGATGTCCTAGATTTGCTTTCAGAGAACCCAACCTGAGAGGGAGAGAGAAAAGGGCACGGATGAACTATGATTGGTCATGTGTTGGTAATCGTTAAAGCTGAGGATTCACTAAATGATTCTCTCTACTTCTGTATGTTTCAGATGTTTCATGATATATATATTTAAAAGTCCATAGCCTTCCATATAGTTGGACTATAAAATTATATAAAATTCTGTTATTACAACAGCACAGCTTTATAAACGGAACACTGTAGCCATAAATTCCTTTGAATGCCACGTGTGTTTAGATCAATCTGAATGCAAATGTATGACAAGTCATTGGAAAGTGCTGTGTATGGGTATACAGGATCTATCTCAAAAGATACACAATTTGTATGAACTGATTCCATAAAATAGATGAGGTTCATTTGAGTTTATAACTATCCATAAAAAATGATACAGATTCAGTATGGTCTTTACTGTTGCCTAAAAATCTAACATCTCCTATGTAAAATATAATTCAGAAAAGATCTCATTTTATACCCTGGGTGCATTTGTTCATGGCAATGAATTGATAAGGATTCTCTTGGAACTTGGATTCCTATTTTTTTTTTTTTTTTTAGGGCAGTGTCACTGGCCCTCATATGTGGGACCTGAACCAGGGTCACTGGCTTCCCAAACCAGTGCTTAACCACTGCACCACTCGGCCGCCCTTGGATTCCTATTCTTAAAACTAAAAAGTAACATTTAAGAAATAAGAAGTAAAGTAGCATGTCTAGCCCAACAATATCAAAGGAAATTTCAGTTCATAATAATAGTAGTTGTCAATATACTATATTGTCAGAAGGACAAATGAATTAGTGAATACCTGATTCAAGAATTCTAATTAGAGTTGTGGGAATCAGCGATTTGAAATTCTTATGTTTAGAAAATACCTTAAAATTTTATTTAGTCTAATCCTTGTTTTCTCAGCAGAATTAAACTGAAAATCAAAATAGAATTGCTTTATAGGATTCTTTCTCTTTAAATTACTAACATTATGACCTTGAGTTGAACATTCCATTCAATCCTCACACCAATCCACAATGAAAAGTATACTATGGAATATGAGATGGCCTAAAGCCAAGACAGAGACAAACGTAACCAGAAAACAGAGCACAACTCAGGAACACAGGAAGCTGAAGGAAACGTCCAAAAACCATAATTAATATCTTCAAAGAGATACCGATATTTAAAAGATATTTTAGCTACAAAGCAAGATTCCATAAAGTAGAACTATTAGAGGACAATGAAATCTCTTGGAAATTAAAAATAAGCTGGCTGAATTGAAAAAAAAAAAAATCGAGGAATGGTAGGAGGTCAAGGACAAGAAAATCTCCCAAAAAGTAGAACAAAAATATGAAGAAATGGAAATAGAAGGAAAAAAAAAATCACAAAAATTGAGGCTCCCAGATGTCCAACTTATAACCAGAAACAGTTGCAGTATGATAAAACTGAAGAGAAGCAATTTTTTAAAGAAAAAGAACATTTTCCAGAATCAAAGGAAATATGTCTCTAGATTGAAAGAACCTAATGAACAATGACTGAAAATGATTTTAACAAAAGACCACACTAAGGCATATTGTAAAATGCATACAAGAAGAGATAAAAAGATAATTCTAAAAGTTTCCAAAAATCAAGAACAGGTCACAAAAGCTTAGGAATCAGAATGGCATCAGACTTTTCAACAGCAACCCTGGGAAGAACAATCAGATCTTTCAAAATTCTGAAGGAAAATAATTTTTGATCTAGAATTCTAAACCCAGGTGCATTATAAAAACCAAGTGGAAAAGTAGCAAAAATAAATAAATGAAATGAAAAAGACATCTCAACTAATCTGGAAAAATATTTGCTTTCATTGTTTTCATTTTTCTGAGGGAATTTGGAGATAGGCTCCACCAAATAGGACACATGCCGTTATAGAGGAAGAATGGGATTGAGGCGACAGGAGAGGTGTGAAGGGCTGCTCCAGGTGGCAGCTATATAGCAGTTCTGGAAAGCAACAAGGGCATACTGGAACAGGAGGACAGAGGATCCTAAAAGGGAAATTTCCAGGAAGGAAAATGAAGCTGACAGATATTGGATATGTTAAGCATGTGTAAAATAATATTGATCAGTTATTGAGAGCTTTGAAGGAAAACAGTGGGAGGTAGGAAAAAAACTAAGCAAATGAAAAACATCAGGCAGATGGTTAAAGTCTCAGTAGAACAGAACATAATAGACAATAACAACATTATTTGAAGTATCTTCTGTACATGCCATTGATTTTTCTCCATTTTGAAAGAGCTGAGCTCTCACAAGTGTCCTTTTTCAATTTTAAAGTGCCCACATATACTTGTAAATATGATTTCTCTGAAAACTACTTCTCAAAGTACAACATATAGTGAGCCCATTCAAAAAGAATTAATGTGTCTGTATAATTAAGAGTGGACACTTTTAAAATTCCAAAACCTGCTGTTAGTATAACACCTTTACAAACAGGCAATTCACAGAAGAAGAAACCTAAAAAGCCAGTTAAAAACAAAAAAGGTACTAAATATCACTACTAATTAGGGAAATACAAATTGAAAGAATGACTTACCATTTCATACCAAAGACAATGGCAAAAATGTAAAAGCCTAACAATACTAAGTGTTGGGGAGGATTTGGAGAAACTGGAACTCTCACATATAGCTGCTAAAAGTGATATTATGCAACTTCAGAGAGAAATCAGTAATAGCTGGCTAAACCAAAGACATTCCTATTACTTCTAGGTGTTATGATCTAAATAAACTCTCATTCATGCACAAGGAGACATGCATACAAGGATGTTTACTTAGGAACATTTGTGATAGGAAAACAATTGGAAACATCCTAATTGCTCATTAATAGGTAATGAATATGCTGGTGTTTATTCATAGAATAGTATAGAGAAGTTTACTGAACCTGCTGCATGTATGAATATGCACATTGAGTAAAAAAAACAAGTTGCAAAAGACACAAATACATACATACATATATATATACATATATACATATATATATATATATATATATATATATATATATATATAGAGAGAGAGAGAGAGAGAGAGAGAGAGAGAGAGAGAGAGAGAGGTTGGAAAGGACAGAAAGAGAGGAGGGAGGAGACAAAGAGGAAGAGAGGAGGGGCAGGGAAGGGGAGGAGAGGGGTAGGCTATTTAAGTATTAAAAACCAAAAATATATTATTTATGGCTACACATATATAAGAAGTGATAGCATAAAAACATACTGTGGAAATAATGTACACCAACTGTAGGGATTGGCTAACTCTAGGAAAAATAAAAAAGGGGGAGGAACTTCCTATCTGTAACATTTCTTTAAAAAAAGGCAAAGAGTTTTCTGAAACAAATATGACAAAACGTTAACATTTGTTAAATGCACGCCTGATTCATATTTCCTACACTTCTTTGTAAGTTTGAAATGTTTCATAATTAAAACTTTTATATTAAAAATCAATTAAAACACAAAGCAACCAATTACAATATTTGGTCTTTATTTGGACCTTGAGTCAAAAAAACAAACTGCAAAATCACACACACACACACACACACACACACACACACACACACGCATGATATTTACAAAACAAATGGAAATTTAAGTACTGACTATATGCTGATATTATTGAATTTTTGTTAATTTTTTCCTTGGTGTGACACTACTTTAAAAAGGAGAGCCTTATCTTTTAGAGATTTATACTGAAATGTTATAGATCAATAAACCTTTACATGATTTTTAGATACTGCTTCAGAATAATATGGGGTGTATGGGGTGGGGGGTTAGGCGTCTACATGAAACAGGACTGGCCATAAGTTCCTAAACTTTTGGAGTTTGGTGATGGTACATGAGTGGCTGTTACACTCCTCCGTTGAGTTTTGTACATATGTGAAATTATCCATAATACTTTCAGGTACTCAAAAAATATGCCAAGTTCAATTTTAAAATCAAAACAAAGTAAGATATTCAAATCTTGGAGTCCTTGTTAAGAAGCAGGGACAATTTTTTAAGAGTGAGCTGAATGAAATGATGCGTAGGTCTCCAGCAACAAGGACTGGGCAGTATTTTCCTGGCACTGAATTCCTCTGAAGGATGTAGAGACCAGGGACCCCTAAGTACCATGCCAATAAAGCTGACCTGGAAACGGCCTGCTGCATGACCCTACCCACATTGAAAGAGTTATGCCTCTCATTTTGCTGAGAGAAGAAAAATTGAATTCATTTCTCTGCCAGGTGAATAATGCAGGAAATCAACCTAGGAATTTTAATGCTGCATTTACTTCTTGCTGGTTCACTAGAAGGAAAAGCAGCTGTTCAAATTCTTAAGCACATAAGATCCAGTGTTTTTCTTTAAATCAGAGGAAGGCAAGCAATTAGATCAAACATACCCAAGCTAATTAGTCCTACCTACTGCTTAATAATTGTTATTACCAGACTTTAAAAAAACGGCATTCAATTATTTAAAGGTTTACAAATGAGTGTGTTTTCCTTTTGATCAACTACAAAACTGAGATGTCAAAAAACTTACATGCCTTTTGTGTTCTGATAAATAGATATGTACAGTTTTCAAAGCAACTTAAAATCCTTGCTTTTTAAAAATGAGACGCAGTATTTTCATAATTCTTATTTGTTTGAAATAACATTTGCCAAGAAACCAAAGCCTGAAATGTTTTTTCCAACTGCAGCCTTGAATTTATGCCACTCAAAAAACGATTATAATTTTAAAAGCACAACATATAGAAAATACATCTTCTTCAATGCAGATTTTTACACCCTTGGTATTTTTTTTCACATTTATGTTTGTTATTAAAGATTACTGTATTAGATTTCTGAAAATTAAACTTAAAATAAATAGTTTTATAAATTGTACAAGTAGGCAGTTTACAGAACAGAGGCAAAAGCAGGATTTTAAACTACCAAAAGAGTGATCAAAATATATATATATACAACAGAATAAACTGCTCTACTCCTTGGAGCCATTTCTCCCTATAGGAAATGATTTTAAATTGTCTCATGCGTACAAATGTCATATGAATTTCCTCTAGCTCTTAATATTTGTGCTTTCTGACATGGCTAAAGAAAACTTGCTCATTTCCCTTTAATTATCTACCAGGTGACACAAATTCCCAAGCTTGTACAATATCCACCTTCTTTTAGCAGACCTCTTTCTTCTATAAACAACTCTTCTCAAGAAGGAGCCATAGCATTAGCATATAATTCAGCTTTTCTTCAATGGAATCAGGCACCAAGAGCAAAGATCGTGTAGAGAAGCCTCTCTTACTCCCTTAGTGACCTCCAGGCCCCACTCCTAGATAGCAGAGGGCCGGGAAGCACGCTGCCCTGAGAAAGCCTATTCCCTTACAGTAGGAAGATACGGACAGAAGATACGACACAATAAAGACAGGCCATCCTGCTCAATGGTTAATCAGTACTGACCACAGCTGGACACCACTTCAGAGACCCCTCAGAGAGCGCTTCCAGATGTGGTGGCCAGGACAGACTTTAGAGACAGCATCTGAACTGAGCCTTGAAAACTGACCAGGATATCAACAAGAAGAGATGGCTTTGCGCAGAGGTATTCCAAGTAGAGTTTGCCACTCTTGCAAAGGGGAGAAAATGCTAGGTGCTGTCAGGAAAAAAGTTGTCAAGTTTGGCTTCAGTGTGAGTTTGTGCAGGTGAATAAAGTGGGGAGGGCGTGCTGGAAGGATAGGTGGTGGGGAGTCTTGAATGCGAGCGTCGGGAGGTCTAACTCTTGGAGGTAAACTTGGCAGGACTTTCTATGATCCCACATCAGCCTACATATTTGGCGTCCTCCGCGTATAATGCCACACTGAAACAAGTTAGTTCCAGTGGCAGGGTAAGAAGGAAGCTGTGTTTCACCTGCCTGGAATGAGCCCACATTTAGCCAGTCAAGTTTTTATCCTTTTGATGGATAAAACACTCATTTTCTGTCAATTAGTAGAGGGAGGGTATGTCAGAATGAAAGCTGGTTTAAGCTTATCCATTCATCCTTCAATAAGCACCGACAGCCTAGTGTGTACCCTGCACTGGGCCAGGCCACAGGGAAATCGAGTTGAACAAGGTCTTGCCTCAGCACCCAGGAAGTTTATACTCCATACAAGCACTTCAAAAACGATTTCACTTTTTAAAAAGTTAAATAGGCACTGATTCTAGGAGCGATTCTACTCCTAGCTATTTATCCAAAAGAAATGAAAATAGAATTCACAAAAAGCCTTGTACAAGAATGTTCACAGAAGCTTTCTTCATAATTGCCCAAAACTGGAAATAAGCCACGTGTCCATCAAAAGAAGAATGGATAAGTAACTGGTAAATTCATCAATGCAGGATTATTCAGTAATAAAAGGAAAGCAATTATGGATTCATGCAACAGTATAAACGCATCTCGAAAGTAATATGCTGAGTGAAAAAAGCTGGGCACAAAAATATATATAGTGTCTGATTCCATTCCATTCTGGAATATAGCAAAATTAACCTGCAGTGATGGACAGCAGATGAGTAGTTGCTTCTGGGCATAGGGATTGGTTGAAAAGGGGAGTACAAGGGAGCTTTCTGGAGTGACAGAAACATTCTTTCCACGAAACTAACCGAATAATAGAGTTCATAGTTGAGCATTTCACTGTATGCAAATTTTATCTCAATTAATAAACTACATAAAGCATCTTGGAGTCTAAAGGGAAAAAAGTCACGAAATGTTGTAGAAAGTGGTAAAAGGGTCTCTTGGACACTTCAGGATCACACAGGAGAGGCTTCTAATCTCCACTAAGAAAGAGGGTGTGGACAGAGTGAAAGAAAGCAACCTTGGAGCTAATCTTGAAAGATGAATAAGAGTTAACCAGTTTGGGAATAAAGGATGGGGAAGAGGATACTGCCAACAGAGGAAATAGATGTACAAAAGATGGGGGGAGGAGGGCTGGCCTTTTGCATAACTGAGGGAACTTCATATGCATGGAGCGGAGGGTAAGAAAGGATGGAGTAGTATGAGATGAGGCAGGCCCAAGCATATAACCTGTGCTTCATCAGGGATGACTGCCTTCAGCACATGGCACATTTGAAAAAGACCAAGAAAGCCAACAGACAGAAGCCTTAAGAGGACTGGACATGAACCCTTATTCACAGGCCCAAATGCTGCTCTGGGGGCTAAACAAAGCTCTATCTTAAATCCACAGCTTGGGTTTGGTTTCCAAAAAGACGACCCACATGGTAAACCATGTTGGGATGTGTCATTTGGATTTTTGAACTGTTCCCAAGGGGGAAAAAAAAAGGTATTTGAAGGGTGTGCCACAGGCAATGAATTTATTTCAACATCCACTTACATCGGTGTCTTTTCCAGTGTACATCAAGAAATTGCCCTGTATGCTGCTGGGCTGGAGAAGGGGATGCTGTGGTTAAATACGTGTATGAAGTGCTACTTTTGGAGATCCGCAGTACACAAGAGCACAATGCATGTTCTGAAACAGTTGTGTAGTCTCAAAACCAGCATTTCCCAATATTATCTGATTATGGGAACTTTTTTTTTTTTTTTTTGAGGGCAGTGTCACTGGCCCTCATATGTGGGACCGAACCGGGGCCACTGGCTTCCCAAGCCAGCGCTTAACCACCACGCCACTCGGCCGGCCCTGATTATGGGAACTTTTAACCATCTAAAAACCTAAGAACAGCCAGGATTGTGGAACGTTTTTTGAGACGTGCCTTCTTAGATAATACCCAAATGAGACATAAGTCTTCCAGGTTACCAGAGAGTGACCATTTGGGAAGCAGTCCAGGGGCTCAAGTGACCCAATGATTTACTCCTTTTCCTAACACAGGTATAATACTAACAGTGATAATAACTATGTCTATTGAGTACTTCCAAAGTTCTAAGTATCTTATGTTTTTTTTGTCTTATGTAATTCTCCTACCACCTACAAGGTAGACACTGTCAGAAGTCCAATTCTATAGACGAGGGAACAGATAAATGGAGTTAAGTATAAACACTTGTTCAAAATTTCACTGGTAGAGCTGGAATATGAACCCAGACATAATTTTATTTTAACCACTATGCCAGTCAGCCATCTCCATTGTTCAATATTAATCCGTGCATTCTTCATGCATTCATTTGTTCATCTGTTCATTTATTCATTCATTCAAATCCCTCACTTAAAACTGAAGTACTGATAAATTCATGTATAGTTCATTACATTGGAAAAGTATGTTTTTAGTTTATTTTTGCTAAAACTTGGTTTAGGAAGTGGGAGAAGGTAGGTTCTTTACCTTCTCACTTTTGAATGACAAGAAAAATATCACATCACCTAATTTCCTTACAGGAACATGTCTGCTTTTGGTTATTCTGGTCAAAAATAATATTTGCCAAGCAGATTTCAACCCAAGTGGATTTTCTGGGTCAGTCTTGATCCAGTTATTTAATCAAGCCCTTTATGAAACATATTTTCTGGAATTTTTCTGAACCATACATTCTTGAAGTTGGCCATTGGTCTCTCTAAAAACATGAAAATAATCATCTCCAAAAAAGCTGAAAATCATCACCAATAACCATCACCAGAAGTGCTGTAAATGTGTAGAAGTGCTATATATTTATGCAAGTGCTATAAAATTATAGAAGTACTATAAGTTTGTTTGAGAAAAATAAATGTTTTACCTTTAAGCCCAATTTGATTTATAAAAATTTAATTGTGTCCCTATGTGGGTGGGTGGGTGTGTCTATGTGTGTGTGGGTGTGCAGCTGCCGATCTTAAATACTACAGTAGGCAAGAGATTAAATATGACAAACATATGAGCGTATGTGCTATATCTATATATCAATATATCTATGGCAGATAATTTTCAACAAAGGAGCCAAAAACATTCAATGGAGAAAAGAAAGCCTCTTCTACAAATTATTCTGGGAAAATTAGAAAGCCACATACAACAGAATGAAACTAGACTGCTATCTGTCACCATATACCAAAATTAATTCAAAATGGATCAAAGACCTATAACAATAAATTACACAGAAGGAAGCATAGATACTAGACTTATGGACCTTGGGGGCCGGCCGAGTGGCGTGGTGGTTAAACGCTGGCTTAGGAAGTCAGCGGCCCCGGTTCGGGTACCACATATGAGGGCCAGTGACACTGCCCTCAAAAAAAAAAAAAAAAAAAAGCAATGGTTTTCTAAACTTATGGACCTTGAGTTCAAAGAGAATTTTATGAATTTGACCTCAAAGGCAAGGAAAGGAAAAGCTAAAATAAACAAATGGGTCTATATCAAACTAAAAAGCTTCTGTACAATAAAAGAAACCATCAACGAAACAAAGAGGCAGCCAACCGAATGGGAGAAGATATTTGCAAACAACACCTCTGATAAGGGGCTAATATCCAAAATATATAAAGAACTCATACGACTCAACAACAAAAAAAAACAGTGCAATTAAAAACTGGGCAGAGGACCTGAATAGACACTTCTCCCAAGAAGACATACGAACAGCCAACAGATATATGAAAAAATGCTCAACTTCACTAGCTATGAGGGAAATGCAAATCGAAACCACAATGAGATACCACCTCACATCTGTTAGAATCGCTATCATCAACAAGACAAGTAATAACAAGTGTTAGAGAGGTTGTGGACAAAAAGGAACTCTTATATGCTGCTGCTGGTGGGAATGTATATTGGGACAGCCACTGTGGAAAACTGTATGGAGGTTCCTCAAAAAATTGAGCATAAAATTACCATATGATCCAGCAATCCCTCTTCTGGGTATGTACCCCCAAAATCTGAAAACATTTATCCATAAAGATATACGTACCCCTATGTTCATTACAGCATTATTTATGATGGCCAAGACATAGAAACAACCAAAGTGTCCTTCAATAGACAATTGGATAAAGAAGGTGTAGTACATATATACAATGGAATATTGCTCAGGCATAAGAAAACATGAAATACTGCCATTTGCAACAACACAGATGGATTTTGAGATTATTGTGCTAAGTGAAATAAGTCAGACAGAAGAAGTTGAAAACCATATGATTTCACTCATATGTGGGATATAAAACTGAAAGCAACAAACAAACAAATACAGACACAGATAACAGTTTAGTGGTTATCAGAGGGTAAGGGGGGAGGGAGGGTGGGGATCAAATACATGGTGATAGAAGGAGAACTGATTCTGGATGGTGAACACACAATGCAATATACAGATGATGTATTTTAGAACAGTACACTTGAAACCTATATAATTTTACTAACCTATGTCACCCCAATCAATTTAATAGAAATTATTTTGAAAATATATCTATGTCTCTTATCTGACAAAGAGGCAATACTTTAATTTACTGGGGGCAGCATTTGTAAGAATGCTCCCATATTCTTACCAGGAGCAATGATAACTTCTTCAAGTGGGATCATTTTAATGTGATTTTCCTCAGTACTCCCTTTACTTTCAGGCTCACACAGTTCAGATTCAGGCTTTCCCCTCTATGTTAATTAAGGTCTCAGAGCAGAGGTTACTCATAAAAGGTGAATTTAGTATCTGATTTTTCACAATGATTTAACCTCAGGCTGCTTGTTCAGCATAAAATAACTTTAAAAATTTTATTTTAAATCTAGGTAGGTAGGTGAGGCTAGTACCCTAAAAGAAAGCTGAACACACGCTCCCCTCCCCTCCTTGCAGTATTCCTGCATTCTCCTTTCTAGGGGGATGTGATTCCAGTCCATGGTCCCTAGGGAGACATCAGTGTGCAACTGTACTTTCTCACAGTGGAGCCTGAATGCAAAATATGGCCTCATTACTACATGCCGACTAACAGACCATCACATTTTGGCCAAAATGTTCATTGTGCTTATCCCTCCAAGCTGTGTGCCAATGAAAAGTAGTTTATATATATATATGCAAAACTTTGTGAGTGAATTTCAGAGCTCATGCTGAACAGAAGCATCAAGCATCTAAAAATACAGGATGAGCTCTACTTGCATATAATCTGTCATGCCAATCTGGATAAATTAACAAGTAATCAAAAATAGTACAATTTTGGTAGGAATAAATTCATCAAGAGTCAGAAGTTTAACCTCCTCATTGGAAGTAGTGCGGCTTTGAAAACCTTTAGTTTCTTAAAAGAGGGCTCAATTGTAATCAGATGGAGTATACATTAAGCTTCCATATTCTTGTTATAAGAACATCCCCAAAATAGAACCACATGGAAGCAAGTAAAGACAACATAACATACATACATTTAGGCTTATATAATTCTAAAAATATGTAATATCTCCATATTTACTATGCTAAAATAAGAAAAGAGAAATCCAGCATAGCTAAACAGTTAACTGCAAGGGTGCATCTGAAGTGACAAGAATACAAGCTTAAGATCCTCAACACGCAGATTCCAGAAGCTTTTGGCAAAGCCAAATATTTGAAGTCTCCTCGACTTCTAATATTGCCCCATCCCATCTTCTGCCACCTGCCTCAAGCAAAAGACGGTATATGCCCTGAATGGAAACATGCTTTCTTTCTGAATCATTCCTACAAAGACTCCCCAAAATATGGCCTACTGCAGCTGAGCATGGCTGCCCTGAATTGGGGGGAAGAAACAAAATCATAGCCTTCTTTCCAGAAGAATCTAGAATTCCCTCATCTAAATGACCAGTGCCTATATTAAATGAGGTGAACATTTACAGACGCCTCTGCTGGCAGCCCGGTAAGGGGCAAAGCTGTTTTTGAGAAATGAGCACTTCAAACCTCAACCTACAAGAAAGTACTGAGGCTTCCAGGGACATGTTAGAAAACAGAATGTTAAAATCACCTTCTCATTCCGGGTTTCCCATGAAGAGGGCTTTGAGCACGCAGTTCCTGTTTTTTGTTGCTGGTGGATTTATGAGACTCAGTGTAATGCCCTTATTGCAGTGTTACAACATTCTGTATGATTAATTGATTGCAAATCACGGCACGGGGTGCCAAGATCACTGGTAGGAAGTGGGTCATTAAATAAAATTAACTGTGCCAATGTTGTGCTTGTAAATGTTTCTTCCAAAGCCTTACAGCACCATCTTTCCAGAATGGCCTCGATTCACCAGAGAAGCAGGCTCTCCTCTATTTCTGGTGGATGATCCAAATATCCTATATTTAACCCAAACACACAGCATGTTATGTTCTAGAAAGAAAAAGCTGTAGTGTAATGAAATGTGCACAAGGAGAGCTGTGGAAAAGCGTCACCCTGAAAATAATTTTGCAGAGCCTTATTGTGAAATGGTTCAGTCAAAGGCTCGGAGTCCTACCCTGCAGAGCTGGAACCTTTGTAAGACTGTTTTTCCTTAGGTAACTTCTCAAACCCAAGCATTAACATATCAAGTTAAATTGAATTAATATCTCATCCAGAAAGAAAATGGATACCCTGGCCCCTTATCCAAGGTAACTCACCAGTGATTTATCATGGCAAATTAACATCTCCACAGATCACAACTCAGGCCCAGGTTTATTCATTATCTGGCTTGAAGTCTGAGTAGGACAACAGAGCAAGGCTTCTCCCCCCTTAGCCAGCTGTGTCTGGGAATTGACCAGCTGAGAACACATACGTGCCTTTCAGTCAGTATGGGGTAAAGCAAAGGGATATAATTCTTAAGATGCCACCGCACTTAATTTTAAGATTGCTCTAATAAGTATGTGATCTTTCAAGCAATATTATAAGGCTGACAAGTCAAAGGTCCTGCCAGGGAAACTGGTTCACATTCTAGAGTGTATTTAACTAAACAAATACTAATTGTTTTGCCTGGGGAGATAACACTGGACTGTTAAATAGGAGTTATCAGAGGAAAAAAGGTTTAAGGAAGTGTTTCATTGATGTTGAGCTCGCTACCCATGTTTAATTTACTGGGGTTCGAGCAACATTATGGTTAAAAAAGAAATACTTCAGTGTACAGATAGGTTGACTAATAGTTACTGATATAACAGTTAAATGCTAAATTGTTTATGTGCCGTCTTTCTAAAATGAAAGCAACTGATTCATTTCTATTTAGTTAGGATAAATTAAAGCATTTTATGGAAAACATATTTTAACTCAAGTTTTTATTTGCTACACATGGCTGTATGGGACCATGCGTACAATGTTCTAAATGGAAAAATAGTTCATATAAAAAGATGCTCTCTAGAGTTGTACGAAGAGTACCTACAACAAACTGACAAATAGGATTGTACAGCAGCAAACAAAGTTATTTCAACATCAATGAGGAAGAAAAGTTGGTAGTTTTTAAAGTCTGTTACCTAGAATCCAGTCAGGTATTAAAGGCAGTTAGTCACCCTGACATTTCAATAATGCTATCTAACATACACCCATCTGACTAAAGTTTTGAAACCCACTCGATCCAGTTAGCTAGCCTGAGGTACTCATTGAGCCTGCCTGTATTCACCACCAGCATACTCCATGGTTCTGCTATCTTTTCTCAACCTCTTTCAGTGCCTTAGAGTCAAGCTGTGTGGCTGAAGCTCACAGTTGCTTTCATGTCTGCTAAAGAGTGCAAACCTTGACCCTTCATTCATGTCATAAATATTTATTGAATGTTCATTACATGTCAAATACTGTTCTTGGTGCTTGTGACAGCAATTAAAGAATACACACGTAGTTTCCTATCCCCATGAAGCTTATTCTATAGTGGGGCAGACAAACATTATGCAAATTATTACACATGTAATTAATTCTAATTATGATAAGTGCTAATAAGAGGTGCTTCCTGGTGATTCTGAACCTTGTTTTTTAATCGGTTTATCCAGGACTAACAAGGACTGACTAATTCAGGATAACCAAACGCACAAAAAGATCAAGGTCATAAGTCAGAACACAATTTTAAAATTTAAAGTGAGAAATGGTTTAAATGAAACTGCTCCACTTGGTTGTTCTCCACAGTTTCCTTCTAATAGAAAAGACTACTCAGAGAACTCAAGTACAATTAGAAGTTGTCCTGGGGAGCTATTGATATAACGCAACCAATGAGGGTTGGATGTTCTATAAATATCGACACTCTACATGCCAAACTAAGATGTTCAGTCTCGTTGCCAGAAAATTTCTTACATTTGGTTCTGAAAACATGGTTGACTGATGTAACTTCTTCCTCTATAGAAAGGAACAAATGGAAAAAAAACGGTGTGCTTTCATTACTTCCTCCCCAGGACAGTTCTGATGATCCTAACAAACACCTCCTCTTAGACCAATACAGAAAGGTAATATTCGAATATATTTACATTCTGAGTGAAATATGCCCCAATTTACAGTTTTTTTTTAAAATTTTGTTTTGTTTTTTAATCACATTTTAATCTATTAGTTTCCTTCTGACGTTTAGGAGACACTCTCATTTTTATCAGCAAGCCATGCCTGAATCACAATTAAAATAAATTATTTCCAGAAGGTAGGAAGGAAGGAAGCGGATGTTCATTGGTTTCCAGGACATGCTAGGCATCTTCTTTTTAAGTTCTTTTAACACTTTCCTTCCTTTTGTACAGATGGGGAATTAAGGCTTAGGAATCACGCAGCCACAGGAGCCTGAGGTAGTGTCTGAACTGAGGTTCTCTAACATCAAGTCCAGCCTGCCAGGTTGGCAGTGCCCAGATAGGTGCTGGCTGCTTCAGAATCACCTAAGCATGGTGGATACAGAAATTTGCAAGCCTCAGCCAAACCTTCCCAAATCAGTCTCTGAACAAAGGAATTCATACTTCCATTGCACTGCAGCCCTGATGCAAAGCCAGCAACAATAACCACAGTTCTAGCAACCATCCCACCCCTGGTACCTTACTTCTCATTAGCCCTATGGTGAGAGGGGGGCCCTCCATACACCATCATAGCATTTTGGGAGCTGGAGTTGGGGTGTATGTGTGTGTTGGGGGATCCAAGTTTTAAGCCATTGGCCTTAAACTCCATCCAGTACATTCAACTCCAGTTTTCTAAATTCATTTTTTTACAGAGACTGAATAAAAAGTGAAAAAGGAAAGTTGTCTTATTTGAGAAATAGAGACAATAACCATACTCTCACAAGACTGCTGTAAAGACTAAATGAGATGAGAACATGAATTCAAAATGTGTTTTTGAATGGCATCAAGTACCATATAATATTACATTATTAATTCACCCAGAGGTGAATTAATATTTCCAAACTAGGAGGAGTACAACCTCCTCAATTTAAGTGGAGAAAAAATAAAGTTAGGCCACCTGTGTTTATCAATTAAGTTTTACTGGAGCACAGCTAATCTCATTCTTTACCCGCTATTTATGGTTGCTTTCTAGCTACAATGGCAGAGTTGCCTATATGTGACAAAGAGTTGATGGCCCAAAAATGACTAAAATATTTACTATGTGGTTCTTTAAGAAAAAGTTTGCCACCCACTGAACCACGTGGTCATATTCTTCTTAGGCAAACACGAAAAAACAGTCCTCAGCTGAACCCGTGGCATTTTAAGCCCTAACAATGGAATGTGCAAAGTTGGATGGACATGGGGGAGGAACGAAATAGTCTCAGATTCTGTCTTGTGGATTGGGTGATGCTTCTTTTGCCAGTTTTAGATCCCATGAGTCACTGAGACTGATGGGTGCATACCTTCTCCTTCAGGTATGTTTTGTACATAAATGGCTACAAACATCCCTTCCAAACCCAAACCTTAATCGCTTTGAGAATAAAAGCTCTCTGTCCTAGAGAGGTCAAATATGTGGCTCATAGAGTACACATATGTGTGTATATTTACAGGTGTGTATGTATATACATTTTATGTTTTAAGCTAAGGATGACCCTAGGCTAAGCTTAGCCTCTGGAGTCTTTTATACTGAGTGGACTCCCACTTCAGCAGCTTCTTCGAACCAGGGTGGGGATTAGCAGGCAGCCACATGGCTGGCTGGCTGGCTTCCTCAGATTCCCTCAACCTGCTGGTTTTGCTCTCCTGCCATGCACTGCACTTGGTGTGCTGAGGCGGCATGGCCCTGGCCCACTTGGCTCACACACTGAATCTTCCCCCAGAGGGCTATGCAATCAGGAAGCTGGCAGTCAACACCCGTGCCTCACCAGGCTCTCCAAACAAATGGCATGTTTCCCTTTCCTGGTACAAAATCTGCAGAAGGCGAAAGTCAATCATCTACACTAGTCAGCGAGAAAGATTAAAATTAAGCCTTTGAGTCCAATTCTTTATACTCTTGTCAATACATAGATTACTGAGAACAAGCAATATTACAGTTTCCTTTAAAATGTTCCCCAAAGTGAAAGTCAAGATTCTAGAAGATAAAGAGTTGCCCAATGATTTCCGAATTTTGACTTCTACAAACTGCCATAGATATATCTGGATAATAATTCCATAGCATAACAAATGTTCCCAACCCTTCAGCTTTGGTTTCATTTAAGCAATCCAATAATAAGGCATCTAATATTCTTCCATATCATAAAGAGAGCTCCAAGTTCCCAAAGCTCCTAATGAAGGCCTAGGTTTGGAAATATGGCCAATGAATCTACAGATGCAATAATGTCTGCCCTAATTTCTATGACATAGGCTTGATAACAGAACCTATATCTATAAACACAAGAGGTTGGGCAATTTAGTTCGCGAACTCATCCTAGAAAAAGTGATACTCGTTGCTGAATATCACTACAGTCACCTTCAAAGTATTCCTTGGGAAGCTATGCATCAACACCAGCACCTACTCCACCCGTCAAAGCAGTTTTGGAACTCTTTTTCTGTTTTTTTTGAGGGCAGTGTCACTGGCCCTCATATGTGGGACCCGAACCGGGGCCGCTGGCTTCCCAAGCCAGCGCTTAACCACCGCGCCACTCGGCCGGCCCGGAACTCTTTTTCTGGAATGGCCGTCAGAGCTGTTATCCTATTACACTTGATGTCCTGAATATCATCAAAATGTCTTCCTTTCAATATTTCCTTTATCTTCGGGTAAAGAAAGAAGTCATTGGGGGCCAGATCAAGTGAGTAGGGGGGTGTTCCAATACAGTTATTTGTTTACTGGCTAAAAACTCCCTCACAGACAGTGCTTTGTGAGCTGGTGCGTTGTCGTGATGCAAGAGCCATGAATTGTTGGCAAAAAGTTCAGGTTGTCTAACTTTTTCACGCAGCATTTTCAGCACTTCCAAATAGTAAACTTGGTTAAATGTTTGTCCAGTTGGAACAAATTCATAATGACTAATTCCGCTGATATAAAAAAAAGTTAGCAACACTGGTGCAACAAGTTCGCAAACTTAATTGTCAGACCCCATATGTAGATATTTATCACAATTTTACTATTATGCAATGTTTGTTTTTTTCCCTTTTTTAACAGCATTCAATTCACTTCCCTAACCAGGTAATAAGAGCTCACAATGTAGGTAAATTATAGTTTAACTTTGGTAAGTGTACAGAAAATTAAAGCCTTTGTAACACCTAAAAATACTGCAGTGAGAAAAATCATCATTTTATAACCTGTGTTAAGGGCTGAATTGTGCCTCCCATCCCACAAATTCACATTGAAACCTAACCCCCAATACCTAGAAATGTATTTAGAAGTGGAGCCTTCAAAGAGCTAAAGAAATGAGGTCATTAGGGTGGGCCCTAATGCAATATGACTCGTATTCTCAGAAGATGAAATTAGGACACAGACATGCATGGGGGAAAGACCTCGTGAAGACCCAGGGAAAAGACAACCCTTTACAAGCCAAGGAGAAAGGCCTCAGAAAAACCAAGCCTGCCAACACCTCAGACTTGAACTTCTAGCTTCCTGAATTGTAAGGACATCCATTTCTGCTGTTTAAGATCCCCAGTCTATGGTACATTATTATGGCGGCCCTAATAAATTGATACATCCCCCTTTTCAAATACTCCTTTGTCATTGAAGTTTATAGTGTCTAAAGCCAGTTTCAGTTTTATGGGAAATTGCCTGAAGGACTTTGGCAAAGCTTCTTTCCACACGGATTACACAAAGAAGGTGCCCATTTCTGAATTGTGGAATATTTGTAAAACATTAGAAATGACACATACTCACTTCTTAAAAGACTTACTTAAATATTAACTACAGCATTGATTTTTATTTGGAAATTTTCTATTTTCTTTCCATATGCAAAACCCCCCAAAACCCAAAATATGTTGAAAGTTTAACACAGCTGCCTGTATTTTTTTAAACAAAACATTGCCAAGATGAAATATTCTGAATACAATGTTTTGAATTTTGAAAATATTTTGATGGGCAACAAATTCTAATATGTAGTAAAGGGAAACAGTCTTTTGGAAGTCAGACATAATAGAGCTATTATCTTTTTCCAATATGTACGTGACTAACTCGTAAGATTTGGCTCTTGATTTAAGTTTTAATATATGCATGGCAAAACCATTATGCTTTAACTACATTAAAGAGAAACTTTTTAAGTAACCTGCAAATATTGACATACAGATAATTGAAAAGGGAGGCTAAGAAGATTTCAGATTAATTTTCATACCATAAAGTATTTTCTCTGCTGATTAATGAAAAAAAGTAAATATTATAAACTAATAGATGCTTTGAATAAGCAGTTCCAGAATTCTAAAGCTAAGAGAAAAAGGAAGTCACAGGAATAAAGTGTTTTTTTGCCTTTAAGAAGAGTAATTCAGTCGAGCGTTTCATGGGGCCAATTACATAGCAATTGTCCTACAGGGACTATATTGTTTAAAGAAATTCAAATTTTCTTTACTCTTGGCTAGTGTCCCTCAGAGGAGTGCAGATTAAGTTCTTAAAACAACCAACTCTTCCACTATAAATAAAATAAAATACCAATTTGGATTTAATGTTTAACCATCCAAGAATTTTGTTCATGAAACAGCTTCTAAAACTGCAAAGTAAAGTTCTTTAAAGTGCTACCTTAAAAAATATTTAGAAATAATGTGGGGCTACCATTCGGTAACATTAGAGGAACAAACTACTCTTAAGAAAAGGGATCCTCTGGGGAAAAAAGTGAAGCTATTTATATCGGAAGATGCCCAGAACCCATGTAAGCACTGCCTACCTCAATCCAAAAGATTCAAATATTTTCCAAATGGTCATATTAAAGGGAGAGAGGGGTAAAAAACAACCCTGGCTCTTAATTGTGAACATCCTGCAAGGCACTGCAACAGGATTTATTCTATTTCTACCTCAACTTTTTAAAAAAATATATTTGCAAACAGCTTTCTAGAAATAAACAGCTTATAGTGTAACGATTAAGAGCAAGGGTTCCAGAGACAGTCTTCCCCAGTTCCATCTCTGGCTCGGCTATTTACTAGCTGAGTGACCTTGGACAAGTCACTAGACCTCTCTGTACCTCAGTTTCCCCTCTTAAATGGAGATAACAGAACCATCTCACTAGTTTGTTGTATTAAATGAGTCTCTCCATGTAAAGCCTTAGAACAGTGCTTGAAATTTGTAAGTGTCATATAATTGTTGGTGTCGGTGGTGGTGATAGAGCAATTCAAAAGCCATTTAAAACCAGAGCACAAAGAGCACAGTGAAACGCCTGGTGAGGTTAGGTTGAACCAACCAATGTAAATTCTAATCTAGGTAACTGCTAAACACATTTGAAAATTTTCTTGATATACAATTTTTTCCATCAGGCTTACTGTTCCAGAAATTCACATTTCCACTGATCGGAGCTGGAAGCATATACACCAAGTACTGGATCAGACAAAACAGCAAATCAATCTTTAAGGAGTGGCGTGAAAACAGCTAGCCTTAGGGCCTATCGATAAACTCTTCAGTGCAGAATTAACCGAATTATGGTTAAATGCACATCTAACCAAAACCCCAGTCAAGAATATTAGAGACAAATCCTGTTAGCCAGAATACTATGACCTACAGGTCCTCAGTAGTCAGCACTGATGATCACTCACCCCAAAATTCAGCAGCAAAGTGGGAATGTGGGGACGATGGCATTGCACTGTCCTTAATTCTAGCACAGGGAGTCTCTTCCTCTCCACCAGCACACCCTGGGCTGCTTCTCCCAGCCCAGCACCCGCCCTCCAGACCATGCAGGGAAAGCACCAGCAGGATCTAGCAAAGACCAACATCAGGGCCTTATTTTGTGCTACTTTCAATTACATGAGCTGTGAAGGCGCTGGAGTGGTTTGAACAATTTTATCGGGCCCTGACAACCCTCTTAAGGATATGTATCTAGTTTTCATTGCACTTCCCTATCACCTCCTGATCTCTGTCTTTCTTTTCTCTTCTCCAGGAACTGCTTGTCATGCTCAAGTAAACAAACATAAATAACATTTTTTGACTAGTTGCAAAACTCTAGTGCTTAACGGCACACACTGCATTTCTGATCTAATCCCTACTTACATACACCAGGATGTTCCTGAGAGATTTAGGCCAAAGTTGATTTTCCTCTCTTCAGTGAATGCCAGAGTGTCCTTGGCCTACACTGGACACACAATATCTGAAGCATAAGTACTTTTTCTCAATATTTCCCTTGGCTATATCTAATTCCTTACATGTGGAAAGACAAGTTTTGTATATAATCACTGTTTATTTCCCTTGTACATTTTCTATCTCCTGCAAGTGTGCTGCCAAATGTTTAAAAGCCTTCTACTTTGAAGCACAGGGCAATAGGAAAAGATGGGAGATACACAAAAAGTAAGAAACACTTCTTTTAAACAAAAGCTGAATGTGCTTTAACTCAAACTGAGTTTTTGAATTATACCAAAGCCAGTATGCAAAACTATGCTGACAAAAAACATTTAAAACACTGGACATATCAAGGTAAAGAATCAAAAGAGCACAGCAAATGTACCTAGAAAAAGCATTCTGCAATGTGGTCTCCATCATACTAAAGTTGCAAAATAATATATTAAAGCAGTTACATTTTTCCTGACATTTTACATTTACATTAAATTCTTCCTGACCCTTTATTTAATCCCAATGAACTATTCCATTGTATCTTTGGTATTTAAAGAATATTTGAGAAAAAAAAATATGGTGGAGTAAATGCTATGCTCCCCACCCCTGCCCCCCACGACCACATCAAAACTAAACTACAAAACAACTATCACTGAGAATCACCTGAAGTCTAGCTGAACAGAAGTCCTATAACTAAGGATATACAGAAGAAGCCACATCGAGGCTAGTAGGAGGGGCAGAACTGTGGAGTAGGAGGCATATCTCAGCTGTGGAGGTCCCTCTGAGGAGTGAGGGGTCCCAACTCCAAACCAGGCTCCCCATCCAGGGTTCCAGTGCAGGGAAAGAAGCCCCACAAACTTCTGGCTGTTAAAACCAGTGAAGAATGTGGCTGAGTGAGACACAGGGTAGCTGGAGTCCCAGGCACTCCTCTTAAAGGCCCTGTGCAAGGCCTAATTTGCTAACAGACTCACTTGCTCTGAGCTCAGGTCTGGGGCAGCAGCTTGAAAGGTTCCAAGGATATATAGGAGGAACTGAATTGTCTGGCTGCAGAGTGAGGGCTGGAGAGGCAGCTTTCTCTGAGATAGACGTGCTGGCAGAAATCATTATTCCTTTGTTGAGCCCTCTCCCCACCAAATCTGCACCCAAAGGTGGGCTCCATATCTGAGTCTCTATCAACCTGGCTAACACTGTTAGGCCTGCCCTTCTGACTCCCTGAGACCTTGCCTCACCCAACTTGCAGGCCCACCCAAGCCACTTCCAATGGCTTTTCCATATAAATGCCCTGTCTTGGCTAATGCTGCAGACTTTGCTAAAATCTCTCAAAGGTTCACAAACCCCAAACAAGCAGCACCTGGCCTTGGCGTATCCATACTTTTTTCTAAGCAGCCCCAAGCCCAGTACTAGCAGCAGCTGGCCTCTCCCAGATACTTCCAAGCCCAGCACAAGTGGTAACCATCTGCAGATCATTTTGTAGGTCATACTAAGTGGCCCTGGGCAGGGTACAGGAAGCGGCTCAACTTAGCCTGCACCAGAGCCCCTCCCAAGAGGCCCCAGAACCAACAAACCTGGTGACCAGCTTCAGACCACACTAGAGCACCAACCAACCACCTCCACACCTGACACACCCAAAGGGAAGACTTGGCAGGCACCAGCATCCTGTTAAAGTGAATTCTGCTTGATAGGGTGATCCCTGGCACAATCGCTCCTCCTCTATAGTATTGGCCAGTCCTCACAGCCAATCAGCCTGAGGGTTAATCCTTCCCACTGATGTGCCAACATCAATCAAGGCTCAACTCCAAAAGGAGGGCATACACAATGAACACAAGGAACACACCTGGAGTACCCAGCTCAGGTGACCAGGCAGATTGCACCACTGGGCCCCAGGAAACCCACTATATAAGGTCACTCTACCAAGACCAGGAAACATAGCAGCTCTAGTTAATACATAGAAACAAGCAGAGTGAGGCAGCCAAAATGAGCAGACAAAGAAACATGTCCCAAATGAAGAATAGAACAAAACTCCAGAAAAAGGAATAAACAAAATGAAGACAAGCAATCTACCAGACACAGAATACAAAACACTATCATAAGGATGCTCAACAATCTCAGTGAGAACTTCAACAAAGAGACAGGAAACATAAAAATGGAGATAGAAAACATAAAAAAGAACCAGTCAGAAATGAAGAATGTAATAACTGAAACGAAGACTACAGAGGATAGAATCAGCAATTTGGAAGATACGGTAGCAGAAAACATCCACTGAGAACAGTAAAAAGAATCCAAAAAAATGAGGACAGTTTAAGGGGCCTCTCAGACAACATCAAGCAAATCAACATTCAGATCACAGGGGTAGCAGAAGGAGAAGAGAGAGAGGAACTGAAAACCTGTTTGAAGAAATATTGATGGAAAATTTCCCTAACCTGGAGAAGAAAATAGACATATAAGTCTAGGAAGCAAAGAGAGTTCCAAAAAAGATGAATCCAAAGAGGTCCACACCAAGACACATCATAATTAAAAAGCCAAAGTTTAAAGACAAAGAGAGACACTTAAAAGCAGCAAAAGAAAAGCAGTTAGGTATTTATAAGGGAGCTCCCATAAGACCGTCAGCATGAAAAGCAAGTACCTACAACCAAGATTACTCTATCCAGCAAAGCCATCATTTAGAATCAAAGGTCAGATAAAGAGCTTCCCAGGCAAGAAAAAGCTAAAGGAGTTCACCACCAAACCAGTATTACAAGATTGTAAATGGACTTCTTGAAGAAGAAGAAGATGACGACAATGATAATGAAGAAGACTGCAGCAAAAAAGATAAAAAATATGAATAGTAAAATGGCTATAACTACGTATCTATCAACAATTACTTTAAATATAAGTGGATTAAATGTTCCAATCAAAAAACATAGAGTGGTTGAATGGATAAGAAAACAAGGCCACTACATATGCTGCCTAGAAGAGACTCACTTCAGATCAAAATATATAGAAACTGAAAGTATAGGGATTAAAAAAGATATTTCATAAAAATGGAAATGAAAAAAAAATAGCAATACTTATACCAGACAAAATAGACTTTAAAACAAAGGCTATAACAAGAGACAAAGAATGATCCAGCAATTGCACTTCTGCGTATTTATCCAAAGAAACCCAAAATACTACTTTGAAGGGACATGTGCATCCATATGTTCATTGCAGCATTATTTACAACAGCCAAGATTTGGAAGCAACCTAAGTGTTTATCAATAGATGTATAGATAAAGAAGTAGTACATATATACAATGGAATATTACTTGGCCAAAAAAAAGAATGAAATCTTGCCATCTGCAGCAACATGGATGGACCTAGAGGGTATTTTGCTAAGTGAAGTAAAACAGAAAAAGACAAATACCATATGATTTCACTTATATGTGGAATCTAAAAAATAAACAAACAAACAAACAAACCAGAAACAAACTCATAGATACTGAGAACATTTTGATGGTTGCCAGATGGGAGGGGTTTGGGGTTGAGTGAAAAAGGGGAAGGGATTAAGAAGTACATATTGGTAGTTATAAAATAAGTCATGGGGATGTAAAGTACAACATAGGGAATATAGTCAATAATATTGTAATAACTATGTTTGGTGTCAGATGGGTAGTAGATTTATTGGGATGATCATTTCATAAGTTATATAAATATCTAATCACTATGTTGATACCTGAAACTAATATAATATTGTATGGCAACGGTAATTGAAAAATAAAACATAATTTAAAAATATTTGAAATGATACTACCACAAAGAATTATTTCATTCTCTCACATATGCTAACAAAAAATAAGAACGTTATAACAGTGACTATAAAGAATTATCTACCACTAAGAATCATCAGCTTTTAGATTAGTTATAAATCAACTTTCAGGTAGTATCAGAATTATTACTCTCTAATTCAGAGAAGCTGAATACCTTCAAAACTTTCTGTTGCTGAAAAATTATCCTACAGACAAATTAAGAATATATATCAACCATAGAAATAAATCTGTGCACAGTTCTGAAGCTCTCTATATTGCTGCTTGTTTTACGTTTCTGAAACATTTTGCTGTCGGTGATTTATTTCACATCCATGTGGCCAGCCATTTGTTTATTCTATTGCATGCCATCTGTTTTTGGTAGAGAGGTTTCAAGTTCTTCTCATTCCCTACCTCATAACCCACAGAAAACAATTTATAATAGACATAGATTTAAATCATTTGGATTCATGTGGAGTTGGTAACTCAAGCTGCCTTTCATTTATATTTGGCAAATGCTTTAATGGGATTAGCAAATTGTGTTATTACGAGGTACTTATGGAGACACAACACCTTTTTTTAACAATGACAAATGATGTTAACAGTTTCATTTTGGGTGTTTAATAGAGGTATAGGTTTCACTAATGTTATAGAAAATTGCCCTGATACACAATCAAGTTCTACCACAAACCCTGTCCATATCTTTTATTTTTGAGAGTCAACAAATATGTGTACCTAGATGTGGTAGGGTCTACAGTAAGGAATAAATATCAAGCTGCTTCACTTTTAAGGGAAAGTTATTTAACCCACAGACCTGAAAACCCTGTCTGGTTCTAACATCTTGCTGACATCTTGTAAGCCCTCTAACCATGACCCAGATTGTCTAGCTACTCAAAGTAATGGTAGTCCCCAGACTTCCCCCAAAGAAAAGTTTATGTCACAAACTCCAGCTCATCAGCACCAATTTATTCCCATTCTAGGGCCCACTTTGATTCGCTCTGTAGGAGAGCCAATCATTCAGAGACACAGCTTCTTCTTGAAACTATACAGATGATGCTTAAAGTGTTAATTACCATTTTTACAAGAATCCTCGCTGCTTTGGTGGAGAGGGGGTGTCTGATGACAGGACTCAGCGGCTGCCCACAGTTCATGGTTGACTCCCAAAGGCTGAGAAACATCCGTCTTGAGGTCTACTTGATTTTCACTAGTCCTTACCAAATCAGAATTAGATATATTGAGGGGGTAAGTGGCATCCTTATGGATACCCGATGGAGTCGGTTTGTTGCACGTGTTAAATGACATTTGTACTAAAGCTTCATTGATGAAGAATGAATTCTCGTAACATAAACTCTCAGATCGATTCAGTTCCATTACCTGTGTAAGAAAACACAGAAAAAAAATACAATAATTTCTCCAGGCATTTGTACAAGGTTCATAAAGCGTTTATTTCTAAGAGAAGTTAGCAATCAAGATTTTAATAAGAGTGAGGTCAAGTGTTTCCCTTGACTCTGTCCTCTCATCCCCCATTAATGAACTAGCACCAAAAATTTCAATTTGCTATGCACAGCGTATCTTTAAAAAAGGCAAAACCCAAAACCAAAAACACAAGCAGTAGTGCTCTCTGCCATTAAAGTGTTTCTACTTTAAGAGACAGCAGCATTTTATTTAGCTTTGCCTGAATAAAAAAGTTTTGAAAACATATTCACATGTTTGCAATAAATGTGATTTTGTCAACTTGAAAGACAGGTCAACATACAATAGATCTTTCTTATAAGCTTATCAATTTTTACAACTGTATGCACTATCAATAAAAGCCAGATACATGTGCAGAAAAGTAAACTCCTGGGACTAATGGAATTGTTAAGCATGGTTAGAGAGGGTGCCGCTAGAGCACAGAATCTTCTAAAAGGTTTCATTCTGCCCAGTCATTAATTAGTATACTCATGGTAACAATTAGAGAAAGGGATTTTGAATTTGCTATGTCAAATTTACAAAAAGAGAATAAGCTAGAATAACAGAATAGTGTTATTATACTTGCTAAATTCAGTACCTATGATGTACATTAAGAGCTAACTGATCTACTAAAAGGTATGCCTCTGCAGACCTCTGAAGACTAGACCACATAATGAGGGTCCTCCAATGACAGGAAAGACACGCTCAAGGGGAGTGTTCCTCCAGGACAGGCCTCAACTGACTGGGACGCATCGATTCTTGGGTCAGGGCGTCTCAGGCTACAACGAGCCCATGACCCAACAAGACGTGGGCCTTTCCAGTTTCCATATTTCAAATCAAGATGCATAAGCATTGTCTCTGAAAGTTCCCAGTTTCTGCTCTCTGCAGATTGAGTAACTCCTGTGAGCTCTTACACAAGAAGCCACAGAGGCGATCATGACTAAACGTGTCTTCGCAGAGCTACTAGCGGCTGTCCACCACGCTTTGGCAAGCACAGGAGACCCGTACCTCCGTGCTTCCTGGAGCAAACGCTGCGGGAAGGCTACTCTGCCGGCTGTGTTTCCAGCAGCCCAGCAGGCTCTGCTGGGCCCGCATCCTCTCCCTCTCCTGCTCCACCAGGCGCTGGCCCTCCCTCAGTCGCTCCAGGTTCTGCTGGTACTCCTGCAGCTGCTGGTCCAGCTCCCCACGGCTCCGGAGCAGCAGTTCCTCCTGCGACTGGCACTCCCTCTCGCGCTCCTGCAGCCAGCTCTCCTTGGCCTCCTGTTGCTTCAGCTGCTGGTCACACCTGCGGTGCCAGCGCCGCTGGTCCTGCTGGAACTGGTGTTGGAGCTTGTGGATGTTGACCAGCTCCTCACGCCGTTTCTCCAGGTGGCGGTACTTCTCCTGGTCCTGGAAGGGGCTGCCTCGGAAAGAGGCGCCCGGCACCAGGCTGTCCTGCTGCTGGAGAACCAGCTTGTGGATCTCGATGTGGCTGTCCTGAATGGTCAGGGCGGCCTGTCGGAGCAGAGGGGGAACAAGTCAAGGCTTTCTTCCACATTGTTTGTACTCTGGGGTGGGACTACCTCTCCATACAAAAAGCATAACCAAATCGTTATCTAATATTGTCTTTTTGTCTAAGTGACCTTCAAAGACCAAAGTTGGCACTTCAGATAGGCTTGCCTACATTTCCTAGTGGTATGACCCGGGAATTTATACACAAAAGAAATAAAGCAGAAAAGCAATATTCCTCCTCTTTTGGAAAGGGGGTTTGTTGCTGGGTTTTGGATAATATTGAAGCAAATCTTCTGATAAGAATTCAGTACACAAATTCACAAGACTCTGCATTCCTGCTCTATGTCTCATTCTCTTTCAGAATTTATGAGAATTTAAGAATCTATATAAATCTGATAGCATCCTTTGAGTCTCAAACCAGAAATTACTTAGGCTACATTAGATATATGAAGACATAAAAAGAAAAGTCAACCACTCGCAGACTTTCTGCAAATAATCTTTTTATAGCATAATTGCCCAAGAGTAGCGGTTAGTATCATAGTTAGGATATGTAAGTGGTAAAGCTAGTCTTGTTACTGTTATTTCTTTGTATTATAGCAGGAAGGTCATGCATAAAACACTGTGCTGAAATTCGTTGTTTAATAGGTTGCTAACAGGAGGCTGGAATGATTAAGGGAACATAGATACTTTAAAGCCCACAGGACATTACCAACCAGATTAAAAAAACATTTTGAGTTACGGTATCTGCCTATGAAAAGTTTGGCAGCATCACAGGAAATAATTGCCAAGATTTGGAAGGATTCCACAAAACAAAAAACAATCTCTGTGAATGCCCTTGGAAGCTTTTAATTTTAAAAGTTCCCATTTAAAGCGCAAAGCAGCACAGAAGGGACAAATTGAAAATGGCCACATACTGGGTATGTGTGTGTGTTTTGACTCATTATGAGAAATTATTACTCTCCTAGGGATAAATTCACATTTTTCTTTCCTAAGAATTTTTAAAACTGTCGGTGTAACACATGCTGGGAAGATGGGGATTTGACCATTAGTTCTTTGTTAGATCAGCAGTTTCCTATACTTCTGAAGGTTAAAGAACTAAGGTATATTTTAAATTGGTACTTGTCTTGGAATAAGACTCAAAAATGCATTCACTGGGGCCCTTTTAAATAAAATTAATGTTTTTAAAATGAAAAAATAAATTTTTAATTTCAAATTAATATAAATATTTGATTGTCTTTTAGATATTATTATAAAGACAACAATGATCACTGAGAATAGGTACTAATTATTTTGATCTTTAAATATGAAATAATAAGCCATTCAGGACTCTAGGGACCTGGCTAGAGCAAATTGCTGATCGTACCTCACCACTTAATTCTAACAAATCTTAAGGGCATCAATACAGTAAAACAAACAAAAATCCAATATTTCATATGTCAGCGATACCTCTCATGTTAAGGTTACAATTAGACTAAGTGCTACTATGAAGTATTCTTCATATCTATTTAACATTTGGAATGAGACCATTCTTTTCTGCAGCACAGAGGTGGAATTTGAAAACTGGATAGTATTCATTTTCACACTTAAAAGTTTACATCGATATTCAGGACAGAGAACAGCACTTAGTTTTGAAGTTTAGTGAAATTCCCAGTTCACTCTCTCTTAACTTTTCTTTGCTGGAATAACTCTGTGTCCTTTCCTTTCTGCCTTGTCTATATCTCATCTCTAATTCTGCTCTCCTAAATAGGAATCAAATTTCATTTTCATCTGATTCAAAAATGCTTATGTAAAAACTTCAATCAGGCATAAGAGATTCAGCTTCAAAAGAGATGACTGAACCATGAACAGAAATCTCTCAGAGCCCATATCCTTAGATCATCTCAAAGGCTTTGGTTAAGAGAACCCACTACAGAATTTGATATTTCCCATGTTGCTTCAATCTAATGAGTTGCAAAAATTAGGTCATTTAGGCCACCTGGCTTTTTTGAACCTTGAATCCACATAGTGCTGCATTCAAGGTTGAAAAGAAGTGATACGGCCTTGTGAGTGTTTTCATCAGGCAATACATGCTGGGATACTCAATGTTTTCATCTCCCAAAAGTTAATGAACTCTCCTCAAACTATATCCTTTAGTTAATATTTAAAGGAAAAAAATGATTACTTTACATAATAAATTTAGTTACTAAGATTATCTACCCCAGACTAGCATTATCTAATGTAAGATACTAAAGGAATTTCTACCAAATTTTGAATAAGACAAGGATGCTTATATCAACACTATTATCTGATACAGTTTCAGAATTTCTAGCCAAAGTAAGAAAATAAAACTCTATATAATTTTTGAAGAATAGCCATACCAGTATTTTCAAATTTTTACTTTCTACCTAGAATACTCCAAAGAATTAAAAGAAAAGCAATTAAAAAATAAACTTCGATTAGTTGGCCAGTTACAAAATAAACATCAAACTCAATACCTTTATTATCAGCAACCACCACAGGAGAAACTAATTTTTAAAATTCCATTCAGTAGAACATAAAATAAGAGATGACTAACAATATCTTCTCAGACAAGAGGACTAATTATTGCACAAGTGCCAGTTCTCCCCAATTTCATTCATAAATATAAGGAGATTTTAATGTAAGTCTTGGTAGAAAGGTAAGAAACTTGTCAATAATTCAAAAGCTCTTATGAAGGAACATGCAGATACGCTGAGAAACATAGTAAGAGGAGACTGGTGCTGTCATATATCCAGGTGTAATCCAAAACTTTAATAATTAAGATAGTGAGTGGTACGAGAGCAAGAATAGGCAGATGATCAGTAGAACATAAGAGAAAGGCATCTTGATGCAGTCAAAGCATAAATAAGAAAACGTCAAATGTAGCATGACTTTACATTTTTTTCTGGTGAAAACTTAAAGTCAGACTTTAATTTCTTTTAATATTCAGCAGTATGAGATGGGAAGTATGACTGGCTAATAAACCAGTAGGGAAAAAAGTTTAATTTCAATAGTAATTCAGAAAATGCAAATTAAAATAATCAGATATACCTTGACCAATTAAATTAATTAATTTATTTATTTATTTATTTATTTGAGGGCAGCATTACTGGCCCTCGTATGTGGGACTGAACCGGGGCCGCTGGCTTCCCAAGCCAGCACTTAACCACCGCGCCACTTGGCCGGCCCACCTTGACCAATTTTTAAATTGAGAAGTAGAGAAGGGCATTGATTGTTTTGGCAATGTCTACTAAAAACCAAAAAAATAATGCTGATAATTGATTCTAAGGAAACTCTCAGATATGTTCAAAGAGATTAATGTACAAGACTGTCACTAGGGTTTTATTAATACAAAAGTATGGACTATGAGGAAGTCGATAAATAAATTCCACAGACTGGAATATTACATAACCATTAAAAATCGTGTTACAGAATAATCGCTGATGACATAGAAAGGTACATCTTGCAAGAGTATATATAAAATGATTCTAAAAAAAACAAGAGAAATATACACTAACATGCCAAAAATAATTCTCTCTATAGAATCACAAGTCATTTTATTTTATTTATGTGTATCCTCAAATTTTTCTACAATACAACTATTCAGTACTTTGATATTATTTAAAAATAGTCCTTAATCTACAAATTAAGCAAGTAGATATAGCCAGTCTTTCTTATGCATGGCCTAAGGGATCATACAAACCTATAATCCCAAATCAAGCATGATGCTTATGCTTGTCTTTCCTTGACAGAGAGCAAGCCATTTGACAGAAGGCTTTGTGGTCCTCTGGCCTTTGTGGGCTCTGCATTGTGGCCAGCACAGAGAGCACGCTCAATGAATGTTGGGTGGATGAACAAACAAAAGAATGAAGGAACATATGAATTATTTAACTGCTCTAATGGCCTACGGCCAACATGTGGAAGGGAAAAAAGCTTAGGCGTGAATGTAAGCTTTCACCAGAAAATGTGAAGTCATGCTACACTCACCTAAGAGTTTCATTGTAAACTTCAGGCCAGATCATATTCGTCAATATTTTTTCAAGATATGAACTGTTTTATGGTTTCAGAGAAGAATGGTATAAAATGTAGTAGTGGTGTTGCTGCGTGATTACAAAACCAGGTGAAGTTCCACGTATCTAGCTGAGTTACAGTTGGGGGTTGGCATTCTTTTAAGACCATTCCCTACTTCACAGATGTTCTAATTTTTAACGTCTGGGAATCATCAAATAAAGTGAAATGCATTAAGAGAAACAAGGTCAAAAATTAGAGGAGCGCAGTTACCTGAAGGCTATATAAGAGACGGGTTAAATTCTGTATCGCTTGTATAATCTGAAAAATAAGATCCTAGGTGTCAAATTCTTGAAAAACCATTCATCATCCACAAATAGAAAGAGGATGGCAGTATATTTAAGGTATGCATAGCTCACCTCCGACTGTGAAGAACCTGGAAAACTCCTATATTCCACCTAAAATATATAAAAACATAAGAAAATGAATAATCATTCTACTTTTGAAAAGCTGCACTGTAGTGTTTCCAAAGATATGACCTCAGGTAAATCACCTCACTCTCTCTAAACTTTTCTCTAGTGACTCTGTCTCCTCTCAGAAATCAAAACCTATAGAATTAAACAACAGCTTGAGGAAAGCCTTCTCTGCAAACTCGGTATTTGAGATGCATGGCCACTTTTCACTCACCCAGCCCTTAAACCAACAAGGGGTGACAGTAAGGAAGTAACTCTCAGTAAGTGACAATATTTACCTTGCACAAGCCACGCTGTAAATTGAGCTCCCTGTGCCAAGGTTGAAGTTGTCTCTCAGGCCAGGCTGGTCCCTTGCATCGCGGAGGCCAGATTTGGAAACTAGAGAGCATCATGCCTGGTCTCTTGCTTGCTCTCACAATGTTTGATACTCACAAAGCCAAAATAGCCAGTGGTGGGAAGAAGAAACCAAATCCAGAGGTGGCCCCAAAAGAGCACTTAGGTGACCTGCTCCAGGTCATACCTCTGAATGCGCTGGACCCTCTGTGGTTGCCTTAGTAGAAGCAATACCAGCAGAGGACATGAATGAGGCAACAAGAGGCCATCTGCTCCCGGGGCCAGGGTCTTTGCCTCATTCTTTGTCTCTTTCCCTACATATTAAGGGCACATGTAGATAGTGAGGATTTCGTTTCCAGAGTTGAATTGAACATTTGTCTATTCATTTATCCTCGGTCTTCTCTCACTAAGATATAAGCCAATGAATAGCAGGATTTCTTCTGTGTATTTAGTGCTATATGTGCCAACCTAGGAACAATGCCTGGCATGAAATGGACACTCACTTCATTCTATAAATAAATATCAGGCATCCACTACGTCACCTTATGCTATGGAACATCATCAGATTTCCTGTCTTCCAAGAGCCTACAGTTTCCCATTGCTCTTGTCTGAGCAGCTTTAAACTGAAACCACAGAAACAGTCAGTTGTTAGCGCTCAGGTAACTTTGGACTAACTTAAATTCAATTAGTTCTGGCTGATGATGCCTTGACGAGCTAGCCAGATCTCTTCCCCCATACTACCCATTAAAGATTTCATTACTAACCGGCACCTCTAACAGGAGGAGGACAAAGGATGGAAAAGGAAATTTAGAGTCATTAGATCTGTGCCCAACCCTCCGGATTATAATGGGGGCTAAGAAACCCCATTCTGTAGTGAGTTTTGGGATTCTCCCTGCATTTTTGGTTCTGTCCTTGCTCCACTCTCCATGGTTTTTATAATAAGAAGATAGCATGATATACAAATTTTATATTCTATAAGAGTTAGAAACATAAAAATGAGTTGCGTTATGCTATATGTGGTTACTTATTTCCAAGAGCCACCAGGTTTGAGACGAGACAGGAAAGTTTTATGTCATCTGTTTAATGGAGTCGTTCCGCCACCTTGTGGTAAATGTGCATAGCTGCAGTTGGTGATTTACACATTTGCCATTTGGGTAAAAATTTAATTTTTTGTTTTAAAAGTAGCAGGTACTTATTTATTGGGTCATGTTAGAACTGTGAGGCTCGGTAATCTTTATAATAATAAAATCATAAAACTACAATTCACAAGCACACTGTGTACATGAGCACACTGCATACAATACTTCCTAATCCTCAAACCTTCCTCTGAAGTGGGCATTACTGGGGTCTCATTTGAAACATAAGGATACAGAGGCTAAAGAAGTTACTTTTCTAAATTCAAAAGTTAGTGCAGTTGACCCTTGAACAACACGGGTTTGCACTGCACAGATTCACTTATATGCAGATTTTTTTCAATAAATACTATAAATGTACTTTCCTTCTGATGTTCATATTACAATTTAATTTTTAAAAATTCTTTCAGAAATTTTTTTAAAAACCTTACCTTATGAAGGAACAGTTATAAAATATCAACTATACACTTTTTTTTAAGTTTGATTTCAAGTGATCCTGCCCTATATCAGTTTATTTTGTTTCTAAAAATTCCTTATTAATGGCAAAATTTTCCAGATTGGTTCATCCAAAGAGGAATCTGGACACTTAGTCTCACTTACCTGTGACTGAATCATGGAAGGGAAAGATTTTAGGGGTGGCAGCTACCACAGCTTTCCATTCAAGAGAAAACGATTACTAACCAACTGCTCTCTCCTTCCTTCCTCTAATAACATAAAACAGTTGGAAACTACAGGCTTAAGTGAAGTCTGTACTGCAAAGGATGGAAAGCAGGAACAGTTTTAAAAGAAATAAGTTAGAAAGCTTACAGTCAGAATAAGTGGAATAAATAAATAAAATACTGCATTTCTATTTTTATTTTGGCCTATGAAGTTTTAAACACGAAATCACAGCCAACTTTTTCCACGGATTTTTTTCAAAAAAATTTTTGGATTTTGTTTCTTTCATTTGTATGTTTATACAAAAATATATAAATAATATATAAAATGTTACATACCTAAAGATCTGACACATGTAATTTTTCTACATTCACACATGTTTGTATTTGGCAATGCACCTAAATTGATTTTAGATAAAGCTAAATTCTTGAGCCCAGATGATCTTGGAGAAGCCCACTAACCATCTGCCAGAATCATATTCTTATTCCCTATTTCTGATATCTCAGTTTTATTTGAAGTTAATAGGAAGTTTCATGCATATAATTGTTTAAAGTGTTATAACATACACGTATAGTACGTTAAAAAAGAAGAGACCCCAAGCAAAAAGAAAAAAAAGAAAGTGAAAGAAGCAAGCAATAGTCCAAAGTCAAAATTATTTCTGCCACTTTAGCGCCACCTAGTTGCATAAAGGCCCCGACGTCCCGGACCCTCCCTTGGCCAAGAGTTGCTAAACGTAGTGTGTGAAAAGCTAGAGGCTTCAGGGCAGAAAGTGACAGTGAGACCAGAAGAGAGCGCAGACACACAAATAAACATTCGAGTTTTAAATCTTTTTAATAACTTTCAATTGTTTCTTTGTTTACACCTACACGATGATATAAGAAGAGCAAGAACATTTTAAGAAGAAATAAATTAGAAAGTTTAAATATGAATATTGAAATTGAGAACAGTTCAGGAAAAACACTCTGGGCCATGGACAGACCAGGGCCTGAGGTTATTTTATTACACAAAGTAACCGGCGCCATTTACTAACAAATCAGTTTACAATACCTTCTCCCCTGCATCAGAGACTGCCAGGTCGGCTCCCACACCCTGGGTCCCGGGATCCACATCCCAACAGCCTCTTCCTCCTGTCCCTTCTGTGACTAGTGCTGGAAGCACACCATTGAGACAGAAACAAAAAGGACATCATCAAACATCAGCCAAAGGACTGGGCTCTTTTGTTCACAGCTGACACGTATTTCCAAATAACAAACATCACAAAATCACATGTATTGAATACTCTTATATGAGGTCCTAAAATAGCAGAGTCCCTGCCCTCAGGGAGCTTACATGCTAATAGATACCAAACTGACAAACTGGCACCAATTACCACCCCTCTTTTTCTTTTTCTTTTTTTTTTTTTTTACAGAGAGGTATCCATGTGGTGGTGGTGGTACTAAGAGGGTAGATTCTACACCTCACTTTCCGTTAACAGGAAAAAGCCTGTTAAGGGAGGGTGAAATTGAAAACAGGCGCAGTAGGACAAAAGCAAGGGCAGCAGGCCCAGATCCAAGGAGCCAGGTCCCCGGTGGCTAGTCCAGAGCAGCAAACCATAAACACGGCTTGGAAGGAAGAAGTTGTCCAACAACCGGTGGGGGCATCTGCCTGCGCAGGGTGAACATGGCTAACGCTTTATGACATTGCAGCCGTCAAACTGAGAACCTCCGCCTATCTCTAACTAACTGATTTTTAAAAACAAGTCCCTAGTGTGTTTTTGCCCCTCACAATTCTTACTTATGCTCTAAATTCACAAATACTATAAATACTGTATATGTAGCCTATAGAAACTCAGAAATACTTCTAGTCCCATAATATTTTTTAAATACCACATACAGATTTCACTCCATCCATTAAATCTCTGTTGGCGGGATTTTATTTCTTTATCCTTATGAACTCAGTTAAAACTTACACTATGCTCACTTTACAGTGTTTAAAACTAGACCTTCCAAAGCTCTTTCACACTTAGAATTTCATTGGAACCATGTCTAATCGGGACCTTGATGAAACAGATATTCACTTTGTGACACTGTTTATAATTTTTTTCCCAGTGCCATCTTAAAACTTTATTCCTGATAAAGGAAATACTTTTTTCTCTTTGTTTCAATGAGAGTCCCCTAGGACTCCAAAGGACTCTTCTATTACAAAGAAGTTTTTGTTTAGCAGAAACTGCTTCAAATTGTATCAGCTAAAGATTAACTTCAGTTTGCCCAAGCCAGTCAACGCTTGTCCATGTATAGTGAAGGGGCATTTTATAGAGACTTCTCTGTCACTAAAAAATTGGCCCACTGTGGGGTACTATTCTTTTTTTTTTTTTTTTTTTTTAAAGATTTTATTAGGGAATTGGCGGAGGGGAACAGCGTTGGGAAATCGGGGAAGGGGAACAGACAAGTTGCTGTCTTTTTGTTCTTCAGTTTAGTTGCGGAGGATGTTGCTTCACTGTTGGTATCGTCATTGCGCTCTTCCCGGATGAGGCAGATCGGTCGCTGGCCTCTGGATGTCGCTCACCGCGGCTATTGGCAGCTCACTCTTGGCTGCTAGCCGCTCACGCTGGCTGCGGGCCACTCACTGTAGCCTATGGCAGCCCACACCATCACCGGGGCTCACACAGCCCAGCTCCAGGTGGAGCTGTTGTTAGCTGTAGAGGGCAGTGTCACTGGCCCTCATGTGGGATCCGAACCGGGGCCGCTGGCATCCCAAAACCAGCGCTTAACCAATGCGCCACTCGGCCGGCCCTGGGGTACTATTCTTAATTGAAAGAGATGCTGAAAGCATTACCAAAACAATATGCCACTCTCTCTTTCCCCTTGTAGAAACAAGAACCATCAAAGGGGAAAAGAAGCTGATGGTGGGTCAGATGAAAGCCGAAGAATGGAATATAGAGCAAGTCCCTCTGTTCCTGTATTCCATTTCAGAGTGGATGAGAGGGTCTCCAGAATTTCCCAAGGACCAGGTTATACTCATCCACCAGATTAGGTACACAGAGGACTAAACATGGAGGGCCTTGCTTGGTCTATAACCTCAGACTGACATGGGCCTGATATAGAAGGACCCAGTCTTCAAAGTCAAACCCAGAACAGATCCATTCAGGTATAGGCCCTCATTTAGGAATAGTATTTTGCTCTCATCAGCTTTATAACGAGAATCAAGCTCTTGGAGCACCATGTTCCAGTCCAGCCCAGAACTGAACGGGTCCTTGGGGGGGGTACAGGACCCACCACATGCCCCTGCTCTCCATGAATCCTGATATCGGGGCCATTGTAAAGAGCGTCTCAGTGGGTCTGGCAGATGTCATGGTTGTCTCTGGGAACTCTCCCAAGTCATTCCGACAGGGAGACTCTTCATTGCCTGGTCTGCAGGGAGGGAAGGCGTGGCCCTGTGCTCTGAGCAGCTGCAGCAGCGGAATGAAGCCCCGCCCAGCTGTCCCTGGGTGAGGCTGAGAGCAACACATCCCTACATGTATTTTTAGACAGAACTTCCTCAATGGCATAATGAGGTTCGTCTTTAAAAGGGAAATCACCCAGGGCAGTACAGCTCCCCTGATGAATCTGGGCTGCGTTGAAATGAAAAACATATGTGCACATTCTGAAAGTAGAAACCCAGGATTAGATAAAGCACAACTTGAGAGGGGAGAATAATTATTGGCTCTAGTGAAAAAAAAAAAAAGTATATAATTTAAAAAAACTGCACTGCCTCCGTATATCTTAATTAACCAAAGGATGTTTTTAAAGAAATTCTAAGATAATTTAATCCTCCAATCTCTAGCTACTAAAGACATTTTATCTTGTGTCTATAAGACCTGGTGGGATAATGTTTTCATTGCCTGAAAATAATGAAAAATACATTCTTTTTTAAAAAATTTCTTCTTCTTTATGCTCTTATCCCAGGAAGTGTTAGGGAATTAAATGGTTAGCTTAAAAATACACATAATAATATAATTAGGTTCAGAAAAATTACCTAAATCGATTCTCTACATTCTATTTTTCTGTATTTAAAAAATAATGAAACACTGTTTTAATTAGTGAATTCTGACCTGAACTAAAGTGTATGGTGACACTGATGAAGAATCTTTTGGTGCTTCTGCCTTTAACCACACCACCAAAACTTGTGTGTGCCTGTGGGCGTGCGTGTGTGTGTGTGTGTGATTCTACTTTTCTAAGTTATATTTTCTTCATTGATGCATACATTAAGTTAAAGGACTTGTTCTCTAATGAACTGCAGGGACACTTTTCCAAAAAACTCACAAGGGTTTAAAAGTTCTTTCAAAATGGCATTCAATAAGTGAGGCTGGGTAGGTTTGGGGGAAGGTACAAAGCTTGCCTGGGTAACAGAGCAGTATAACTCACCAACGATTCTGTAAGTCCTTGTTCTTGGAACAATAGTGTCGTTATTACATGTAAAAAAGGCTAGTGTGTTTATTCTCAGATGATTTTCTTTCTTTTTTTTTTTCCCCCAAATTTATTAAGGTGACATTGGTTAGTAAAATTATATAGGTTTCAAGTGTTCAGATTTTCTCTATTTTAAAAAAACACATTAAGTCACCTCCGAATAGGAACAGAGTCATTACCTTCATTTTATGTAACTACTACATGCTCCAGGGCTTATTGCAAAGGCCTGCGTTTTCACTTACAAGCAGTAGGCGATCCTGGCCGGTCACTGGGACTGAGCAGGTCTGTCAGGGCCGCTTCTCCACACCCTTCCTCGGAGGATGGACAGGCCTCCCCAACCTGGGAGGCCTTCACAGCAACTTGGAGGCTCTCAGCTAAGAAGCAGGAAAAGCGAAATAAATTAAAAATGAATATGCATGTGTGTGTGTGTGTGTGTGTGTGTGTGTGTGTATAATTTTAAATCAAGACCAGGAGTTGGCAAACTGTATCTGGTCTGCACCTATTTTTATATGGCCCAGGAGCTAAAATTGGTTTTTACATTTTTAAAGAATTGTTAAAATGTACACACAGGTGCACACGCACACAAACACACACACACACACACACACACACACACACACACACACACACACACAAGGATGAATGTGGCCCAGGAACTGTATGTGCCTGGCAAAGTCTAAAATATTTACTACCTGGCCCTTTACAGAAAAAGCTTGTCAACCAGCAATCTACACCAATACTTTAAGCATCATTTTATAATAGAGAATTCAGTTTAAAAAAACAAACTGTTTGTATAAAAATACCTCAAGTGCAATTCTCAGTAAAGTAGGATTCTAAAAATTCAATTAATTTAAATATAGCAGGCATTAAGATTTTAAGACTTTGTACTCCAAAATATAAGCTATTCGTAAAAGAATATTTCCCCTAAACATTTGCCTCAAAAACCAGAAGTTCCCACCCCTTATCCTAGACCCGCTGGATCAGACTTTCCAGGGGGAGGAAATGGGATTATCACTTTAAACAAGCACCAAAGGCTACTCTTAGGATCTAAACCGATGGAGAAATACCACACCAAGAAAGTGAAGGCTTTTATTTACAATAAAAAGTTTTCAACTGCATGTGGAATAGTATCATTTTGAGGACCCTACAAATATTCCTAAAACACTCCGATGGTTTAATTCAGCAAATGGGGCACTTATTCTCTTCCAGGTGCTAACGGGCATCTGATAACTATAGTTAAGGGAGAGTTTACAGACTAAGGGAGGAAAGAGAGACACCTATCTATGCTACAGGGCAGCACAGGTTTGGCGCTAAATTCTCTCATCCAGGTATTAGAGTGTTATAAAATCCTCCCGGGGCTCAGAAGAGCCAGGGAGCGAGTGCACATTACTTCTTAAAGAAGAGGAACACTGAGCAAAGCCCTGAAGGATGAGTGGAATTCAAGAGGCAGAGACAGAAGAGAAGAAAGGAAGAAAAGCCGTGTGGCAAAGACCTAGAGACACGATTCAAGGAGCATCCCTAAACTGCCCTGTTTTCCAAAGATAATTCCCTCACCTTGATAAGAATCCCTGCTCTCAGTCTGGGCATGGATGGTCAGGGACTGGTATGGATTATCCAGTCTGTGGCTCAGGCAGAACCTCAACTGCCCTGGGTTCTCTTGAGCAGCTGGGTCCACTTGCTGCTCCCCACACCTCCATCCCACCGTGGGCCAAAGGAGATCCACTTAGAACAGGGCATGAGTGACAGTTTTGGTGGGAGAAAGTGCAAGCCACTGGGTAAAACTGAGAGTAGATGACTTTTTCAATAAAGACACCATCAAAGATACAGAGGGGGTCACCCGTTCTTCTTAACCCATTTGGAAGTCCTTTAGGCTTTATTTCTAAAGTTTATCTTGCATGTGTCCACTTCTTTCTACTCCCATTGTCAACAGTCTGGTCTAGACCAAGGACTCAACATCTCTCATCTCAGCTTCTATAATTGCTTCCTAACAGTCTCCAGGAAAACTAGTTACCTTTTGATCTGTTCTCCATTCAGCAGCCAGTGTTGTTTTCAAGACAAAAATAAAATCATGTCACAGCCATGATTAAAAGCTTCCAATAACGTTCCAACAATTTTGGAGTGTTTTGTTGTTTGTTTTAGACCATGGCCTATGAAGATGTGATCCCTGCCCACCTCACAGCAGTCTCCCCAGACTCCTGCCAGCCTGGCCTTCCTTCTTTCCTTGAACATGTCAAGTTTATTCCAGAGGCAGGGACTTTGCCTTTCTCTCCATCCGGGAATGTCCTTACCCAGATCTCCGGAGAGATGGCTTGTCCTGTCTTTCAATTCTCATCTCAAAAAATAATCTCCTCCGAGAAGTCTTCCCTGACCCATCTAAAGCAAAGCCTTCACCTCATTCCAAACTCATTATCTTAGTTTCTTGTGACCTTCTGAAATGTTCTTGCATCCTTGTGTATTATGTATCTTCCTCCACTGGAAGCTTTTATGAAAGCATCACTGTTTCCTTAGCACCAACCACAGTTCGCACAGTAGCTGCTCAATAAATATTTGATGAATTAATAAATAAATCCATCCCCAGAAAACCTCTGTGCCCTTCTGAAGACCTCAGCTTCCTCAACTATGAAATTAAGATGGTAGATTCCATGACTTCTTAATTCTCTTCCAGCTAGTGTTCTGAGATGCTAAGCCAGAGCTTGGCAAATGTTTTCTACAAAAAATCAGATAGTAAATATTTTAGGTTTTGTGGGCCATACAGTCTCTTTTGCACCTATTTATCTTTGCCACTGTAGCAAGAAAGCAGCCATAGATGATATGTAAACAAGCCAGGGTGGCTATCTTCCAATAAAACCATATTTACAAAAACAGGCATTGGGACGCATTTAGTCTGTGGTCTAAATGCAATTTTGTAAAATGCAATTTATCAACCCTTGTTCTGAACAACAGCATTCCCTGCCACTCTCTCAGGTGGTGGCTGTTTTATCTCCCAAACCCTTTGTCCCTATTGTCACTTCTAGACTGTTAGTTTCATTTTCCCCCTTGAATTTTCTTCCCTTACAGCTCATGTCATCAGATTATACCACTCACTACCCCTCCTTGTTGCCATTCATCTACAGACTCCTTGAACAATTTACAATTTAAGCACACGGTGCAATTCATCCCTGCCCGCCCATGCTACTCCTGTCAACATTCTCAGTAATTCCAGTTCTATGAACATAGAGCTTCCAGTACCCTGGCCTCTCACCTCCTTGCCCTTCTCACCTTCTGTGATCTTGTCCTCCATCCTCCCTGAGCCACCAACTTCCACAGTTCTCCCCTAGACTTTCTCATTCTCCATACAGCAGTCAGATAAAATCACTCCTCACTCAAAATTCTACAATGCTTTCCATCTTACTTAGAATGAAATCCAAAGTCCTTCCCTCTATCCAGGTAAGCTGAGTCCTAGTTAACGCATCACCTGCCACTCCTTACCCCTCACTTCACTCTACCCGCACTGTCCCCCTTGCTGTTCCTCAAATAAATCTGGCACTCACTCGTCCCAGGGCCTTTGCCCCTGCTGTTCCCTATGTCTGGGACATTCTTTTCCCAGATATCTATTTGGCTTCCTCAGTTCCTTTATGTCTGATTATATATCATTGTATCAAAGAGGTCTTCATTGGCCACTCTATCTAAAACAGAACCTTTCCAACTCCATCACTCTCTATCCCCCGTATCCTATTTATCTTTCTTCAAAGCACTTGACATAACCTGATATATTTATTTTATATTTTCTGTTTCTGGAATATACATTCCAGGAGATTCAGGACCTTCTTATTCTCCTGGATCCTCAGCACCAAGACCACAGGGCGTGGCTCATCATTGGTATTCAATAAGCATTTTCTGAATTTGTCAAACCAAATCCTTTTGGAAGCAACTGACCTTCTTTCAGTGCTGCTGTTAGTAATGAGGTGGCCTGGGGAGGCTCTCCTGGGTCAGGTTTAATGAGGAGGTGAGGCTCTAGATGGACATCCTCAAATCCACTCAGTTCTCCAAGTTCGGCATAGATATGCAACTTCTCCTCCAAATAGGTACAAATCTGTTGGTCTTGATTACTGAGTATTTCTAAGAAATAGTATTTACCAGAAAAGGTTATCACATGAATGTAACAACTAAAATGAACAGCCAAGTTTCAAGACAAAGGTGTTGCTGGTTAGCAAGCAGTATGCTCTCACAGGTAAAATATATGTTGCTGGGTGGGAGAGATCCAAGGCAAATCCTAACTATTCCATTTAGTGACTGTAGCCTCCAGTGTAGACTCCATTCTCTGAGCTTCCATTCTCTTTTCTATAAATTAGGTACTCAGTACCCGTCCACTACCTTTCCCATTCCCCTAATTCCAGAAAAGCTGCAAAACTATTCTTCGTTCAGGCTGTTTTCTATTACAACTGCACATTAAGCTCAGGAATGAAATTGAGGCAGTTCCTCCCTGATGAGGATACCCATGCGGGAAAACCACTCCAAAGCCTGGAACTGCTCGGGCTTCAGCCAGCCTTGGTCAAAACCGAATACACTGGGTTTGGTTTTTATTTGTAAACATCCAATTTCTTTGACCATCTTTGCATGCATCGTTTTCCTCTGGTTTCAACATGTCCCAGGATTCTTAGAGCTTAAAGGGACCTTAGCCAGCATCTAATCCAGGGCTGCTTGGTCCTCTCTGCTTCAGAATCACCTGGGGAGAGTTTAAAACACTGATGTCTACACCCCGCCTCCCACATATTCTCAGTGAATTGGTTGAGGGTGGGGCCCAGGTATCAGAATTTTTAAAGACCTCCCCCACGTGAGTGTAATGTCCTGAGAAAAGAATCACTGAGCTAACCAAATTTCCTTATTTCCCAGGCTTGGAAACTGAGGACAGGAGCTTTTGTGTTCCTTGTTCACAAACAGCTATGACCTGACAGTGCTGGGACCTAAAATTAAACCACTGGACAGCAGTTCTAATGCCAATCTGTGCCACACTGTCCAGTTACTGTTTCATATATGTGATATGCAGAATTTAAAATATATATTTGTAGGGCCGGCCGAGTGGCGTGGTGGTTAAGCGCTGGCTTGGGAAGCCAGTGGCCCTGGTTCGGTCCCACATATGAGGGTCAGTGACACTGCCCTCAAAAACGAAACAAAAAAAAAATAAAAATAAAGTGAAAAAAATATATATTTGTAATCATTAAGGAGGAAGGAGGGAGACAGCCATCTTATTTGAGCACTTCTAGTTTCAGTACCTTTTTTTTTTTTTTGAGAGTGGTTAGGGTGGCCCTTGGGTGCACAGAATGAGATTAATCATTTAATCATTCAATCATAACTTCCCATTCATGACACCTGGGCTTTCTCAACATCCATGGACAGCACAACCAGGGAACCAGCGGTGCCTGCGCTGTACCTTGACATTGCTGGATTTTGGCCACTCTTGCTTCAGCTTTCCGCCTCTCTTCATCAGATTCACTTGTCCTTCCCCCTACTTCTTCTGGGCAACTTTAAAAAACAACAGTCAAGTTAGACAACTGAAACCAAATCCAAATATTTTTAGGTTCATTAGAAAGACAAGAGAAGTTGGCAATAGAATTACTCAAAGAAAAATTCAGCATAAAGAGAATTCATCATGACCTCTGGCCAAGCAGTTTGGTTTTCTTGACTATAGAAAGGACCTTGCATAATCTAACATAGCTCTCAAAGTCAGCAGTATAGCCTGACTCAACTATTCCAACAAACACACATACGGGAACATACTCTCATGTATACACATATACAATAACATCAGATACCACTAAAATAATAATTTTTGCTTTCTACTAAATTTGGGCAGCTCTATACTTAATGGGACAGAGCAGAGGAGTTCTACGAGGTGTGAGTAAGGTGCCAGGTTAGGTGGAGTGCAATAAAAATGAAGAAATTTTACATAACATCATTCAAGATCTAATGAATCAAATAACCATTTAGAATGATCACTCCCCACTCTCCCACTCCCACTTACAAAAAGTTTCCTTGCACGATGAGGAGGAGTAAATTGACTTAGAACATGGAGGTCCACTAATCTAAAAATGTTTATTGAATGGTTCGTCAGGATTTGACGCAGAGAGAAAAATAAGACGTGGTCCCTGCCCTCAAGGCACTTCCAATCTAGTAAACAGACATATATACATAAAAGAAGGTAATAGCTACAAGGCAGTGTATGACAAGCACCAAGTAAATGCTTTAGAGAGCAAGTGTTAAAGAATTTTATGTAAGAAAGAAACTACTGGAACTGGAGAGGTGTTCATGAAGGAGGAGAGCCATGATCTGCACCAACGATGGGCAGTTTTCACTTAGGCAGAGGGCAGATGGGGCATTACATGCAGGGAGGGGTGGAGAACAAAGCTGCAGAAGAGGAGCTATCACAGGCAGGTCAGGGGAGCAGACCCCTCTTTCATGCAAAGGAGACATAGTGAGAATACTTCCCCCAATTGAACAAGTCTGTTTCCTAGATTCTGGACAGAAGGAAACCTTACCTCTCGACTGCCTGTTGGATTCGTCTCATCCAATTATTTCGTTCCTCCTTGGAATTGGTATGAATTTCATACATTTCAGGACCAGCAGATGAAGCGCTGATCAGAAACATGCCTCTCTCCTCATTAGCAACTTCTCTAGCAATAAGCTTCTGAAGGGAGATAACAGATGGCTTCTGATCCTATATAAGATAGAAGGACATGCAGATGAAGCGGCATGCTATCTAAAGTAAGGATCTCACAAAACACATTAGCTAAGGAAAGCAACAAGTAGTAGGCAGATCTTAGAATCAATCACTTCAACCTTTCCCAAAGAGCTGCGGAAGTTGGCAAGATCGCCAATGGAAACAGTATGGTGGAGAGGAGAGGATGGAAAAAAATGAAATAGGAGAATGTCTGTCCTTAAGAATTGATGGCTTAAAAGGACAACTTTTCAAAAGAGAGAACCATCAGAGCATTAATTTAAAAAATCAAAATGCCATAGTCAAGGGTGGAGGGATTTTTCTAGAAAGGCATGGGAAAGGAAATAGCATATCAAATAGTACAAAGAGATTGAGAGGGATTGAAGACCTAAGGAGTCCATTGGATTTGGCAGTTAACAACAATACTGTTTCAAAAAGTTGATGGGTACAGAGCCCCAAGCACCAATGAGTGGACTATAACAAAGAAAGACAAGAATGAAGAGGCAAGACTTTAGATTCCCCCAGGCATAACCAGTGTCTTCTGCTTTGTAGGGGTACAGTGACATAACTTTGATAGTTCTACCTGCACATTTCTCTTCTTCCCATCAACCAGGTGAGTGCTTGAGGGCAGGGATGGGTCTAACTCATCTACATGTGCCTACCACAGTGCTTTGCATAAAGCAGGCAAAAAAAATCTGTGTAGAACTAGATTTATCTTAAATCCATCAGAGGGGAATAGGAAAAATGTCTAAAATTTGGCATCCAAGCCATGATTAAATCACCTCTTCTCCCAACGTTTACTGTGATTTGTCAATGTCCTATTTTAAGTCCGGGGATTCAAGGATGAATAAGATGCTGAAAATGGCAATGTAGGTAGGAAGCTGCAGTTGAAAGAATAATCACAAGAATGCCTGCAGGATGAACAGTTTTGGGGGTAAATATGAAGAATCTTCTTCGGTTTGTGGCTCCTACCACTGATTATAGAGTCGGTTGCCGGCCGTGGTTTTGCTTCTCCCTCATGGACTGAGCGATGCCTTTATCCATAGCATGCCACTCCATCCCTCACTGCTGACTCGTTAGTGCTGGCTTTGCTTTCCCAGCATCACACAGCTCTACCCGATCTGAATCGTGTGCAAGGGTTTACCCAGAGTACCTCATCATCCCATTTTTTTTTAGGGCAGAAAGGAAGAAAACAAAACCAAACATGATGGGACAGACCACTGATCACTCCAGTCCTGTGGTGGTGCTTTTTGCACACTACCCTCTCTAGTTAGGGAGGGCTCCTGTTAATATCCCTTCTTCAGTTACAGATCTATGATCGAAGGCCTTTTATCTCCTTTCCTTCTTTCAGTGCACAGCTTTAGATTCCTCAGTTTACAATGCACACAGCCTCTGTCCATAAAGAGGCAGAGTAGGTTTGAATTGCTTAAGACAGAAGCAGGAGTGAAATCATTTGAACTAGTTGGTTCGTATTGCTGGAGGAGGGCAAGTGGTGGGGTCAAATATTTTTTTTTGTTGTTCTTTTTTTGCTTTTTTTTTTTTGTTTTTTTTTGTTTTTGAGGGCAGTGTCACTGGCCCTCATATATGGGTCCCGAACCGGGGCCGCTGGCTTCCCAACCCAGCACTTAACCACCGCGCCACTCGGCCGGCCCAGGGTCAGATATTTTTTAAATGAAAAATAAGTAAGTGGGTAGAAAGTGGCATTAATTAAATCACCATCAGACCAGGAAGCACCAGGGACATGTCCATCATTATTCATCCTAATCACACAAGACACCAGAGATGATTGAGAATTCAAATTACATCTCTAGGAAGAGAGAAAATATGTCTACTTTGGAGACAGATGTCAAAATCTGATGATGCAAAGGCCTAATCCAGACTACAGAGATGTTTCGTTTCTGTCACAGCCTTTAAAAACATGTTTTAAAAAAATAGTTGTCGGGCCGGCCGAGTGGCGCGGTGGTTTGGCGCTGGCTTCGGAAGCCAGCGGCCCCAGTTCGGGTCCCACATGTGAGGGCCAGTGACACTGCCCTCAAAAAAAAAAAAAAAATAGTTGTCAACATTTAAAAACTGGGGGATTCCACTTTTTAAAAAAATCTAGATTTCCTTGAAACCAAAGTAATTTTACTAACCATTGTCACCCCAATAAATTTAATTTAAAAATGATTTTTTAAAATCTAGATTTCTGGGCTTGGGGAAAGTAGAAGATTAGCAACCCGGTGCCCATATCCTCATTTATTTTTTTTAATTATTTAATTTTCATTTATTTATTAAATGTATTGGGATGACATTTGGTTAGTAAAACTATATAGGTTTCAAGTGTACATTTCTATAACACATCATCTATACATTTGCATTGTGTGTTCACCACCCAGAGTCAGTTCTCCTTCCATCACCATATATTTGACCTCCTTTACCCTCTTCTACCAACCCTCCCCCTTTACTCTCTGGTAACCACTAAACTGTTGCCTGTGTCTATGAGTTTTTGTTTCTTTGTCTTGTTCCTTTGTTGCTTTCAGTTTTATATCCATCCCACATATGAGTGAAATCACATGGTTCTTGACTTTTTCTGTCTGACTTATTTCGCTTGGCATGACAATCTCAAGATCCATCCATGTTGTCATAAATGGCAGTATTTCATCTTTTCTTGTCCTGAGTAATATTCCATTGTGTATATGTACCACATCTTTATCCAATCATTTATCAAGGGAGATTTTGGTTGTTTCCATGTCTTGGCCACTGTGAATAATGCTGCAGTGAACATTGGGGTACATATATCTTTATAGATAAATGTTTTCAGATTTTTTTGGTAGATACCCAGAATGGGGATTGCTGGGTCATATGGTAAGTCTATTCTTAATGTTTTGAGGAAACTCCATACTGTTTTGCATAGTGGCTGTACCAATTTACATTCCTACCAGCAGTGTATGAGGGTTCCCTTTTCTCCATAGCCTCTCCAACACTTTGTTAATTGTTTTCTTGTTGATGATAGCCATTCTAACAGGTATGAGGTGATATCATATCCTCATTTAAAAACATGCTATAGCTGAGTAATCGTGCCTTCTTTGAGACGGGGCACTTACTTGCCAGTTCACTATACTTCCTACCACTCTCTATCAGTCTCTTGATGCCAAGCTCTCTCCAGTCCACTCATTTTCGTTCTTACCCAATCCATATAGCCATTGGAGTTGAGTACCTCTGCCATAGGGGAAGAGAAAAAGGAGCTGCTACCTTTAGTCCCATTGTTACAACATATTCATTTGTGATTCCACAAAGTGGCCAATACTATCAGTGGGTAATTCCATTCATGATACCACTGTGATAACATGCCCTTGAGGTCGCTTCCCATTTTGAACTTGCAATTGCTTATCTCCATGTTCACTTTGTTTTTTTAATGGTCCTTCACTTTGAATTACCTTCTTTGATATTCAAGACATCCAATCCTCCTAGACTCAGTATTCCAGGATTTGGTAGACACATCTAATTTTTCCTATTCATTTTGTAGGTTTGGATCCTACTGCCATTTCCTGCTGATTCCTCTTTAAAAATAAACAAAATTATCTTGTAGGGAAGTTACTTCATCCCCTTGCTACTTTCAGATGCTTATCTACTGGCCATTTCCAAACGTATCATGTCTTCTGTAACATGTAGCAAGCATTTCCTTAAGAAGTTTTTCTAATAGCACAAGAGAGAGAATCTCACCTGAGGGTATTAGCATGAAGATCACTTTCTAAAATACTAAGGTGAGAATGAGGAAATCCAGATATTTGCATATTCCTAACTAATGAATCAATTCCCTCAGGATGTTAACTATAAAATATTTATGGCACATGGGCTGTGAAAATTAAATGTATGTAATGAAACTGAAAAGCATATGATTAAAGAGCTGGGTGCACTTGACTCTTTAAGAATAAGCTCCCTTTTGCTTCCTGACAGCAGCAAGGGCTTAGCTGGCCTTTACAAAGCCAGCTCCATGCCAGGCTAACATCTTTAGGAAACAGAATCAGCATCATCTTACTGTTGTCCATTGCCAAACACTTTCTACCAAAAGGAGCTAAGCTGTGGCTGCCTTCAATCTGGCATTTGGTGGATTGCATTCCTAAAGTTCCGTTTAACAGTAAATGTGGTCTATGGGTGGCACAGACAACTCTCCAAGAAGTCAGATAAGAGGGACAGGTCCATATTTCAAGTCATACTGTAAGTTAATTGTCACAGCTTGATCTGAATCCATATGCTCTGTTGTCCTAGAAAACAAAACAGTTGTCTTTCTGCTGTGTCTAATTCTTCATCCATCATCTGGCCTATAAGACCATCCAGGAAGTGGGAGTTGTTTCTCCTTTAGGTCTTTAGTTTTGAAGAAACCTTTATTTCTATACAGGTGTGATGTAAATTTATTTTCTCCTCCAGCATGGCTCTCACCAGCCCACATCAAATGAAATGGCCCCATTTTCCCACTTATTTACTTTGCGTTGTTTCAGAGCATCGCCACATAACAGCAGAGAGGGAACAAATCAGTAGGCTGTCTGAGATCTGCAATATATACAGTTCAAATGAATCAGGGACATGGGGACTTCTTTAAGGTCTCTTGTTATCCTCTGGTGTAGTTTTGTGAAAGAATCTCTGACCTTTATATAATTTGGCATCATTATGCTAAGACACAATGTACTGAACAGGGTAAAGAAGACTATTGGGCCAACCTGACAAGCATGGACAGGCAGGCGAGGCACTGCTCCAACCTCCTCCCTAGAACCCATCACTGGGTAGGCATGCTTCTTTGTAGTCTTTGAGCAGCATTAACAGAAAATTCATTAAGCTTTGAACTTGTAAAAACCAGTTGGAACTGATGATATCTATCTACTAACGATACCTGAGTATCCTATCAGTCAGTGGATGATAAATATTAGTGTTTTAGAGAGCCACCATTATACTGTTCACATGGGTATTGAATCTTAGATTCTTTCCTCTAACAGGGCCCAATGTGCGAAATGATGACAAGGGGTAAATTGGATGACTCCTTGTCATTATCAATTGATCTTCCTTCTTAAAGTAAGTCATTTTGGACCACAAGATGTTGTGTCAGAAATGTTACGTAATACTGGTTTTACTGCTAATGTTAAGTCAATCACTGCTCTGGCAATGAGTTTAACATAACACACTATAAAGATAAGTGTTATATGAATGGTTTTCTAATTAGCAACTATTATAGTAGACATAAGAATCTTTTTTAAATTTAAAATACCAGGATGGTGTTTTCTTATTAGATAGAGGGAACATCATGACAATTATGAGTGGGGTTAGCGACCGATACAGCAGGCAACCCTCCAATGGGAACAGGCAGCAAGGTGCCAGAGTGACCAGCACTACCATTTGAGTTGCTGAGGGGGATGGTGTCTGGAGGAAAGGTCCTAAGATAGCCAGATGGTAGAAAGTCACTTGGTGGGAGTTGGGGGGTGCTTAAGGCAGTGCCTATTCACTAACCAGTAAAGCACTTCAATATTTTCACAGTTGGTTAAGCTACTGAACCAGGTGACTATCTGTCCTGGCTTTGATAACTGAATACTTACCATGCTAATTAAACCCCATTAGATGCTTGTGACTACACACTGGAATCACTAATTATAATGGGGACTATAACAGGGACATATTCTTGCCAATGACTATCTAATGTCAGTAGGAGTTTCAAGCATTTTCCAAGGAGATGTGGGATTAAACCATGTAAAATATGTATCACATGGCCATATACTTACAACAGCTGCAAAGATGTATTTCTGATCTTTTTCTTGTAAAAAGAGCAGCACATCAGTTAGAAGTAGGGCTAGGATATCTTCAAAGAAAAAAACATTACTAGTATTAATGAAGCAAACCACAGATCAAATGCCATTATTAAATATTTTGATTTCAAGTTTGAAATTTAAAGAAATTTGTTAAAAGTGAAAAGACTAAGGTTTAGTCTAATTATAAGATTTTTATAAAAATATCTGTATTATGACAGCCACAGATTTATACATAACTCAATATATAAGCTGTGTTTAATTGTACATGTTTATGTGTGTTAACTATAGGTATTACTAAACCTCCAGGAAATTTAATGCTGTAGCTTTCAAAATAGAAGAAAAATATCTAATAAAAAAAGAGGGTTCTAAGAAAATGGAGCAAACCCTTACATTTGGGGTGGGGGGAAATGTGCTTAATTAAAAATGTTAGGGCAGTTTCTGCCTTGAATTATATATACAAATCTACTATTTTTTCCATCTAGATCTGAGGGAAATTTGAGATCCTATACTCCCCTTAAAATTGTTCACAAGAACCCATCTTCACTATACACTAAACATTCTGACACAAAGTTACCAAACTGTTGATTCTGCAAAATGGATAAACAGCAAATGACCTGGAGTACAGCATCTATTATAAATAGTGGTTAACATTTCAGGTTGGTGAATATTGTAATTGTCATTAACGTTTAATTGCAACATTGCAAGTAGCTGTCGACAAATCTCATTTCAGTCATTAGCTGCAACCATCACTGAAACTTGACGATCATCCAAAGGAGTTAACAACCTCTCATTGCTTACCTCAGGAAGTTATTCAGATGTATTAAAAACAAGGAGCGCATACCAGTGGTTCTTAACTTGGGCTGTGCAGCAGACTCACCTGGGAACTTTTAAGCATCCCTATATTTGAGTTTCATCCCCAGACCAATAAACTCAGAATTTCTGGGGGAAGGCTTGAGCATAGTAAAGTTTTTTAAGCTCCAGGGGTGATTTTAGTGTGTGGCCAGGGTTGAAAAAGCATGGATCAGGCAAGGTGCTAGCTACAGAATCAGCCCTTAAGAACCTGAATAAACTGTTTCAGACTCCAACCAGATTAACAGAGCCAAGTTAACACCCATTAGCAAACAGTAGCACTGAGGAGGCATTTACACCAAGGTAAACGTGTCTATTTATGCCCTATATTACTCAGTAACAAAGATGACTTTCAGATTTCATTTCTCCCCTCAATGGTCTGGCCAGTCCCGAGCTGGCTTCTGGCTTGGCACACACCAGACTCTAGTGTATAGGTATACTGCCTTACTTTCAACACACAACATTTGCCAGATTAATATGTCAGTGCCAACAATTAGCAGAATTCTTAGTTCCTTTGATTCAAACATTACAAACATGTGAATTCATAAAATACACATGAAGGCTTTGGCCTGAGGACACGAACTCCCAGCAAATGTTTGTAGCATTGGCCGCTTTTGCCGGTGTAAATTCACAATTCCATCCTACAGGAATGTTTCCACTGACGTCGGATTTGTTTGTATGCGTGCATCTCTGAGTCACTTTTCTTTAGAAAATCTGTCCTCTGTTAAATGAATAACATGTGTGAAAAAGAAGAGCCATAGTTACCTTTGAAACGGCCAGTAGCAGTTTTCCAAAAAACAAGGCCATCATATAATAGAGTCCTTTCTTTGCTTATCAGTGCCTGCTTCCGAAACACATGGCCATTTTTGAGCTTTGTATATGTTTTGTTTTCAATCTTACTTAAGATCTCAAGCCATTTTTGTTCCTTTTCATATTCGCTGACTTTTAAATCCACGGCTGCAATCATGTCCTTAATTAAGCCAAGAGCTTTGCATAAGTCTTTATGTTCCTCAGTTCTTTCTGCATGGGAAAAACAGAGAAAGAAAGAACACTGTACAATAAGCCAGAGTGCTAAAGAAGACAATTTTTTTTCCCCTATAGTTTTCCAATTAAATGTATAATCCAAAGAGCAAAAATCTCATAACAAAAGTGTTAGTTTAAATTCAAATACCATATTATCACTCTACACCCCTCCTCCCAAAAAAGAACTGTGAAATATTTAATTATAAAAGATTTACTTATCAGATGTGCTTCCGCTGAAACATTGTGAAAATAGGATATCTGATTTCTAGGCACTGGTTTGACCTAGTGCAGCAGGGATTGTGTTGTATACCCTAACTTAGGCCTTCCTTTCACCTTCCCAGACACAGGTAATCAAGTAATTCCCACACCAGGTTTCTCAGAACTTAACCGAATGGCAGGCCCAAATTGAAGTCCTTTTATAAAATGCAGCTGCAGGGTTCCTTGAATGGGCCCCAGATTCATGTGCCTTCCTGGATCCCTTCCTCCATTAAAATAACTCTAAAATTATATTTTACAAGAGCATTAGCATGAAGTTGACCATTAAACATTGTTTTAAACTAAAAAACTGGACCAAGGCACCTGGGCCTAGTCAGCCATCCTCACGCCAACAGAGCAGAGAATCATCAATTCCAGTTATTACTCTTTAAAACGCTGGCCACCTGCTCTTATCTCTGGATTATCTGAAAAAATTCTGGAAGAGTTTCTGGAACAGCTTCCTGAAACTCCAGATAAAAATGAATGTAGCTATTTTCTATATTTGAGGATAAAAACACAAAACAAAACAAAAAAACTCATTGATGTTTATTGAGGCAAATGGAACTGAAAGGGAAAGTTTCAGGAGGTTAGAAGGTGCTAGGAGAGGAGAAAAAAATTGGCAGAGAAAATAAAAGGTTCTCTAGAGCCAAGAAATAAACACACAGAAATAGCAGTCAGTGGAATAAGAGTAAGTCCTCAAAAGGTGTAAACAATTCCAGGTTCTAAATGTCTTAAATAGATATGAGGATTTTGTCAGAAAACCTCAATGAACAGATCCAGACACACATTGTTAATAAGGAAGATTCTTTCTTACTGCCCATGAAAGAATACACCTCACTACTTTACTATACCTAGTGGCCACTAAACACTCCCCCAAAAAAGGCTCTTATTTCTAAAGAGTATATTCCATAAATAGGAATGTTGAGTAGAGAATGAGTTACAAAGTGACTTGGGGTAAGGCCCAGAAAGGGCTCCAAGTGTTTTGACCTTCAGGGACAAACTACTGTCTTATAAGCTCCAAGGATAGCCATATCATCCTCACCTGGAGTCTTTCAGAAATTCATACCTTGGTTGGGCTCCACCTCAGACCTACTAAATGAAAATCTGCATGTAAACAAGATTTTCAGGCGAATGGTAATTCCTAATAAAGTTTGAGAAGCACTGCCATAACAGAGTCACATGAACCAATATTCCCAGTAGCCTGAGAGAGACAGAACTGACCACTGGCAAGTTCTCTAAGGAGGTGGTATCCTCAACCCTAGGGCAGCTGTGCCTGAGAAGCCATAAGTCATACTTATCATTTCTGACACACAGTAGGCAATCATTGCTATTCATTCTACCAGGAAATTGGCATGGTATGGTTCTTGGAGTAGCATTAGCTGACCTAATACAATCTGACAAATTTTAGTCTTTCAGGTGTCAGATTAAACTTAAAAGAATATAAACATGCTATAAACTGAAAGTCTTAATTTTGTTTTCAGTCTTTTGCCGAGAACAAAATTTATGATGCTTTTCTGTGTATGTTGTGTTTATATTTTATTATTTGTTAAATTATAGGAAACAATAAAATGGGACACAAAGAATAGAAGCCACTTTTCCTGCCTGAACATTGTTCTAAACGTTACTGAAAAATGAAAATACAAGGTGTGATCAAAAAATACGGTGAATGTTTAAATTAAAAGAAAATTATTATACTGAAAGACATGTTGTCATTAATCCTCCTCAAAATACTCCCCGTTGCTTTGAACACACTTACCCCACCATTCTTGCCACTTTCTGAAGCAGCTCTGGAAGTCCTCTTTCGTGAGTGTCTTTAGTTGTGCTGTCGTGGCTTCCTCAATATCCTGAATCATTTTAATTCTAAGGAAGGGCCAGGAGTTGTATGGTGCCAGATCCAGTGAATAAGGTGGATGAGGATACACTGTAATGTTTTTATTTGACAGAAACTGGAGGATGATTTGGGGCACACTTTAAAACACACCTTCTCTAACCATAGCTCACACCCGACTGACTGCACAAAGAAGTTAAAACTTGTCACACATTGTTACCAAGGCTCGACATGCCGCTTCCCTATCGAAGATCCCTGCCTTTCCATTGGATGGTTGCATCACACATTGCTTCTGGTGTGGCAATTTCTGACAAACAAAAACTTATGGGGCCGGCTGGGTGGTACAGTTGGTTAAGAATGAGAGTTCTGAGTAACAGGGTCACTGGTTTGATTCTCACATGGGCCGGTGAGCTGCGCCCGAGCTGAGCTGCTGCTGAGCTGGTGAGGGCACTGCTCTTAGCAGCAAAGTTGCCAGTTAGACTCCTGCATGGGATGGTGGGCTGCACCACCCCTCTGCCCCTCCCCCACCCCTGCAACTAGATTGAAAGCGGTGACTGGACTTGGAGCTGAGCTTGCACCCTCCACAACTAAGATTGAAGGACAACAACTTGACTTGGAGCTGATGGGTCCTGGAAAATACTGTTCCTCTTTCCCAATTCCCCAATAAAATCTTAAAAACAACAACAAAAAACAAAACAAAAACATTATGGTGTGCCCTCATCCACCTTATTTACCAGATCTGGCACTGTGAGACTTCTGGCTCTTCCCCAAAGTCAAAATGACCATGAAAAGTAAACATTTTGAATCAATTCAGGACATCGAGGCAGCCACGACAGTGCAACTAAAGAACTCATGAGGGCCAGCTGAGTGGTGCGGTGGTTAAGAACTGGCTTGGGACACCAGGGGCCCTGGTTCAGATCCCACATATGAGGGCCAATGACACTGCCCTCTAAAAAGAAAAAAGAAAAAAAAGACACTCATGAAAGAGGACTTCCAGAACTGCTTCAGAAAATGGGAAGAATGATGGGATAAGTATGTTCAAAGCAAGGGGTAGTATAATGAAGGGGATCAATGGCAATGTGTCTTTTACTGTAATAATTTTTTAAAATTTAAACATTCACCATATTGTTTGATCACACCTTATCATGCATTTCTACTCACCTAGACCCCTTCCCCAAAAAAGAATGTTAGAAACTGACATTTTTTGAGCTCACATTTAAGATCTCTTTGATCTTATATGGTATCTTAAGACATCATTTTCATTATCTTCAAGTCAACTGATCATAATAAAGATAATAAAAACAGATCCCATTTTTTGAGCACCTTGTTTATACTAGGCTCCGCATCGGGCACTTTCCGGTACACTCTCCCTTAATCCTCACAATTTCGTAAGATAAAGGTTATCATTCTCACTTGGTAGTAGAGAAAACTGAGGCTCATTTAATTAAACTGTCCAACTAACAAGCATCAGAGCCAAGTATATACAATGACAATGCAAGTTTACACAATTCCAAACCCAAGCCCTTGTTAATATAACACACTACCCCCCAATAATAACAAACTTAGGATCAGTAAGCTGGCTTGAGGAACAGGCAGTTTTATTTATATATTCATTACACTAATATGTTTGTTTATTGATAGCCTATTCTGTGTCAGCCACTGCACTAGGCATTGAAGATTCGGTTGGGAGCCAGACAGACACAGGCCTTCTAGATCCCTCTAGCAACTTATAGTTCAGCCATGTGCCTTACTAGCTCCTTAAAGAAAGCCCAGATGTTACTCCCTGAAACTTAATGAACTGACAGGGTCAAAAATATCTCCTTCATAAATCCTTCTATATCCAATAATTCATTGCTTGGGAGAGTTGATATTTGGTGCTAGGATCAATCACATATGTTTCATCAGACTACTGGGAAGGCAGTAGGAAGACAAGGACGAAGAGGTGTTAAGAAGGTCTGGCTATGGGGATATTGTAGAAGAGAACGGCAGGATCAGAGTGTGAAGATGCCTGCTTGGTTTGGGCTGCTTGGAGGAATTCAGACGATTGGCCAAGCCACATTATAAAAGGTAATTTTTCAAAATGGATCCTAAGGCTTTAACAACTTTCCCATACGGAAAATCTTTATGAATCAGAGGCTACAAGCATTTATAGCTCTTTACAACATCTCAGGTATGTTTCAAATTAATAAAAGAGGCAAATGTTTGTCCCAGAAGTCGTCGCTCACCCTTTGTGTACTGCAATATCCTTTCCACCAAGACGGGGTATTTGGTGATGCGCTGAGTGACCAGCAGAATGCATTCTGGGATTCCTCGGCGTCGAGCCAAAAGATTACTATTGCGGAGCTTCAAAAATATAGATACATGTTTATATACACACTCCATCTGTATTTTCTTTTTAGGTGTGAATGTAACAAAGTATCTACAATAGCGTAATTCTATTCAGACACAACACAATAGGCATTATTATCATTAAATAAAATGATGCATTGTCATTAACTTGTATACTTTGTCATTAATTTCAGTAACCCAAATCTCCAAGGTTTCAAGAAGTTTTAAGTTGCTCTGATGCATTTGCAGTTCATTTCAAAAATGAGAGAATTCCAATGCTTATAAGTGTGAAGATTCATGAACAGCAAACGTTTTGAAAAATACTCAGAAATCAAAGTTAGATTTTGAATATGAGTTTGCAGTTAAGTATGTTTTTCCAACAGGTCTTTCCCTACATTTGTTACTATTCATCATGTCACGTAGGGTTCCCTCTAATCAGAGCAATTTTTTTTTTAAAGTTTCAAAGTATTCTTTAAGTTTTCAAGTTCTCAATATATACGTATGTGGGAAGAAAAAAAAAAAGAGGAGAATCTGGTAGCATTTTTTAAATGGAGATAAAAATTTAGAATCCATTAAACTATAAAGGAAAATTTTCTTTAACAAATAAATTAGATGCCCCCCCAAAAGAGAAAAAAAGAGATGGGGAACATTCAAATCAAAAGATTTAAAAGATGTAACCCCCACGTATAGCTGTGAATCTTGGACAGATCCTGACTTAAGCAATCCAATTTTATGAGATAATCAGGGAAATTTGAACACTGGCCAGCTGTTAGAAAACACAGTAAAACCTTGGATTGTGAGTAACTTGGTTTGCGAGTATTCCCCAAGACGAGCAAATATTTCTAATACATTTTAACATGGTAAATGAGTGATGTCTTGCAATACGAAAAGTTTGCTTCTGGAACAAATTATGCTCGTAAACCAAGATATTACTGTTAAAAATTATTGTTAATTTATCTAAGTGTGATGGTTATTGTAATTTTTTCAAGGTATCATATTGTTTAGAGATACATACTACATATGAAATGACACGTGTCATGGATTTACTTCAAACTAATCCAATGGGCATGAGGTAAATTCTGTCTTTATTGTTACTAAACAGACTTTCCATCTTTGCCACAAACCTATTAGTCCTTCTTTCTCCTTTCCCTGAAAAACAGCGCCAGATGTGAGACTTGCTTACATCACATAAGAAACTAGCATCAACTACTTCCCCATGATGGTTTACCACTTTGTAATAGAATTTTACAATACTTGCCTTAATAAAATTCTGAAACTTTTTATTCTGCTGGAGTTCTTTAAAGAGGCTAACAGCTTCTTTGTGATGGCTACAGAATTCTCCGTATATTTTCTTCATTTTATTTGCATTTTCTTCTGAAAACTGAGAATAACATTTCAATGATGGCTTATAAATTTAGTCTGTTCTAGACACTAAAAAGAAAATGCAATTTCCATATATTTCAGTACATTCTTTACAAATAAAAGAATAAACATCAGGGTTTTCAAAGCTCAAAGGTGATAAGCATATGTTAAAGTAATTGTCTACTTATTAATCTACAAACAGACAATAATGTTGGCTTGTTCTGTTTATCTATCAAAGGGCCTGCTTCTTAGTAATATTAGAAATATTTTATAAAAGCAGCTCATGTTACTTTTCTGGTCTTTTCATGGCATATGAGCAAATGAACATTAAAAAAAATGAATACACATCATGGAACTTCTGAACACAATCACTTTTCTTCCCTAAACACTTTTAAATTAAAATAAAAGGAAGTAATCAAGATGAAAAGGGAAGACATCAATCTAGTATGCTCATGTTATATTCAACTAATTTGATTATCAAATAGCCAAATGAAAGTCATTTGTTGTATTTTATTATTATTATTATTTTGGTGTTTGTGCAACTTCATCATTTCAATTTATAGTTTTAATACTTTTACAGGTTGAAGGAAGGGTTATGTTGAAACATTTGGGGGTCTCCATTAAGGGTCCTCTCACTGGTTGACATGACATTGGCTAGCTGTGTAATGTATCACATCCATAGAGTCATTCCTCAACTGGGTATTTGATTTTGTCAGTACATCACAAATGCGCCAAGAGCCAGATAACCAAGATAAAAGAGAAAGGTGAATAACCAGGATGCCAAATTATTAACTGACGGAGAGCCGTAGAGATGTGAGAGGGGTATTTCAATAAGCTTTAGCTGTAGAAAAATCTGTCTCCCAGGCATGAGCTCCAGGGCTTTAATGATAATAGATCTGGTTCACTCCAGTGTTTGTTTTGGAGATGCTGGTAAGACTATCATGGGCCCATTGAAGGAGCCACATTATTGGAGAGCCATCACAATAAGGAGTCTAAGTTGAGTTTTCATAAGGGGGTTTATTTATGGCTGTGACGGTGGCAATAGAACCAGGGACAATCCAGCCTAGTGTCACACAGAGGAGCCAGTCCATGGCTGCTAAAAACTCTCAGGGATCAGTCCTACAAACCAACATCGAAGAGAAGAAAACCAATCAAAACCATCTGTCAATCAGAATGAAATCAATTTCAGTCTTTCACAGGCTTTTAACACTGCAGAGAATCTACAAACCTTTAGGTTTTGGAGGTTAGAGCCTTGAAATCTTTCCTACCTGTTGAACTAGAATATCTCCAATTCGGTTGATGATGAAATTCCTGTCATTGTCAGCACAGGATTCCTGTCTCCGCTCCTTCATGCTATAGAAGAAATGCCTATGAATTTCAAGTAACTCATCTAAACAGGGGAAGATTTTATCCACGGTGCTGTGGTCAAGCTGCAGCTCCTCTTTCATTCCCTTCCTGAAGATCTCAGACATGATGAACAGGGTCTGGATGTGATGCATTTCTGTTTGCATGAGCTCTGAAACAGGTGAGCAGAAACAGGCTTTAAACACCAGTATCCCTACTGACTTCAGGAAGCAGCTGGATACGATAGGTTCAATAAATAAAAAGAGGGAACGTTTAGAAATAACATTCTTTCACTATAAAAGTCAACATTGATTAAACATTTAATATAAGCTCAAATTATTGGTCTATATTTTTTTCCAGATAAGAGGATACATATAAGTTAAGTCCAATATATAAGAATCCAATGTATCAGAAACTCTCATAATATATAGTTAGCACCTTTAAGTACCTTCTATAAAATACAATTTAGTTTGCGTGTTATCTTTCTTTTTTTTTTTTTCACTGAGTAGAGCACAGTTAATTTGGCGAATTAAAATGAGTTAAGTATAATAAAATTCCTCGAAGCAGACAACAGTAGGTCCTTTCTACTCCTGTATTTGTCTCCAAAATTCCACTTTCTCCAGGGGAAAACAACATATCATGATCAAGGGACATCATCGAGAAAGTGAAAAACAGTCCACAGAATGGCAGAAAATATTTGCAAATCATATAGCTGATAAGGGACTCATGTTCAGAATATGTACAGAGCTCCTATAACTCAAGAATAATAATTTTTAAAAACCCACTTCAAAAATAGGTAACAGATTTGAATAGATGTTTCTCCAAAGAGATATACAAATGGCCAATAAGCACATGAAAAGATGCTCAACATCATTAGCCATCAGGGAAAGGCAAATCAAAACCACAGTGAGATACTACTAGGATAATTGTAATAAAAAAGATGGGCAATAAAGAAGTGTTGGTCAGGATGTAGGAAAATTGGAACCCTCATACAATGCTAATAGGAATGTAAAATGGTGCACTTGCTTTGGAAAATAGCCTGGCAGTTCCTCAAAAGGTTAAATAAAGTTACCACATGACTGGAAAAGTGGAAACCCTAACTAACCATCAATGGATGATTAGATGAACAGAATATGGTATATTTATACAATGAAATATTATTTAGCCATAAAAACAAATGGAGACTTTATATATATCTCAACATAAATGTATCTTGAAAGCATGATGCCAAGTGAAAGAAGCCAGGGACAAAAGATCACATATTAATATGTTGTACAATTCCATTTATGCAAAATGTCCAGAATAGGCAAATCCACAGAGATAAAAAGTAGATTAGTATTTGCCAGGAGCTAAGTAGGAGGGGAAATGGGGAATGATGGTAATGGGCACAATGTTTCTTTTTGGAGTGATGAAAATGCTCTGGAATTAGACAGTAGTTGATAATTGCACAACTTTGTGAATGTATTAAAAACCATTAGAGTCACTGTAAAGGGGTGAATTTTATGCTATGTTAATTAAATATAAATGTGAAAAATGCATCTTAAGAGAAAATAATAATTTACAATTTGTGGGAGCACAGAAAGTTCTAGATTAGTATTTCCAAACTCACACATTTGGAGAAAGAATTTAAAATATCAGCCACGGAGGGTAAAACAAATGGAAATGCAGCTTTATTATTTTATCATAAACAAAATTTTTTAAAATTGGGAACCCACTAACTTTTAATTATTATCACTTACCATGTTTTAGTGCCTACTTTGTACTAAACATATACCCATATCATTTTATTTAATCTTTTAATCCATTATAACCAAAAAATCAGAATGATTTCCCTCATCTTTAAAAGAGAGACAACGTCGGGCCGGCCGAGTGGTGCGGTGGTTAAGCGCTGGCTTGGGAAGCCAGTGGCCCCGGTTCGGTCCCACATATGAGGGCCAGTGATACTGCCCTCAAATAAATAAATAAATAAATAAATAAATGAGAGACAACAAAGAAGAAAGGTGAAGGATTTTCCCCAGAACCCAACCCTTTCTGACACAAAAAGCTATGCTGTGAACTAGACTACATGATAATTCATCCCAAATGGATTAAATTATTTTTAATATATGAAATCAAGAGACAAATGAAGAAATATTACAGTACAATATAAATGACATGAGAAATCCTGAAGGGGAATTGGCTAATTCCTTTCTGTAACTCCCACCAATACAGCTCTGGACAGCTTTCAAAGCATGCTCACACATCATCTCACCTGACCTGCATACCCTCCACCTGACTCAGGTGAGAAGGGGTCTTCATTATCAATGGACTTTTTGGTCCATACCTGCATACAGGCACACCTTGTTTTACTGTCACAGATGTTGCGGGTTATTTTGCAAATTTTCTTTCACAGATGTGGTGGGTTATTTTGCAAATTGAAGGCAAGACCCTCCATCAGCAAAAAGATCACAACTCGCTCTATTGTGACACTCACTGTATTGTGGTGGTGTGAAATGGAATCTGAACTATCTCCAAGGTCTGCCTGTCCACAGGATCAGTAAACTAAGTCTCATCTTTCAAATCAGGTACCTTCTTGGAGCCACTTTTTAGCATCAACTTTGTACCCGAACGTTTTCTAAAGTTCATTTTTTCCTAACTAGTGTATAATTTACTTTCCCCTAATTCAGATGGCCTCCACTCCAAATGACATGAAATAGTAAAATGTCACCATATTCAGGACTGCAGCACAGTCACACGTTGCTAATCCAGGTGCTGCCAGTTCCACTGCAGTCTATATGAATGGCATCCCGTGGTGCGTGGGGGCTGACAACAGGGCCACATATACAGCAGCCCTGTCCACACTACATTAAAACATATGAAATTTTGCCGTGATTCTTTTTTTTTTTTTTTAACTGGGGAACAGTGTGTTTTTCCAGGACTCATCGGCTCCAAGTTAAGTAGTTGTTTCAATCTAGTTGTGGAGGGTGCATCTCTCAGTGGCCCACATGGGGATCGAACAGGCAACCTTGGTGTTATGAGCACTGCGCTCTAACCAACTGAGCTAACCGGCTGTCCTTTACAGTGATTCTTATACTAGCAGAGGTAAAAGAGTATAGGCCATGCCTAAGTAAATTTGAAAAGGGTCTGGGAAATAAACTTTTTTTTGTACCAGGTACATATAATAGGACATAACATTTTAAACTTATTTATCATTATCACCATTTTACAAATGGAGAAACTGAGGTCCAGGTGAGTTAAACAATTTGTCCGAGATCAAGTATCTAGAAAATGGTAGAACTGGGATTTGAACCCAGTTCTGAATGGTTGCAAATTCCAGGCTCTTTTCTCTCTCCCACATTGATTCAGCCCAAGGAGCATATCTGAAACGCTTACCAAAAATGACATCTTGTCTTTTGATGACATCTTTCTCCTGCCTGCTACAAAATGAGGGGTCCACCACAAGACTCCAAGATTCTGCTTCAAAGTCCTGGGCATCACTGCTGAGGTCACTCCACAGAGAAGAATCCACAACATCTAATGTGTTTTTAGAAAAAAAAAATCAGAAGTAGAGTAACTTGCATAATACAAACAGACCTTTACAAGTTCCCATATTTATGGATTCATCACATGAATAAATGTGCTATGAACATAGAAACCATTAAGCCAAAATACTATGGCTATAGCATTGAAACATCCGAAAACCAAACTGGTAAAATGGTACAAATCAAGATTGTTCTCATAAAAGCAAAGAAGTATCAGATATTATTAATACAGTGATCATGTATATGCCCAAAAAAAAGAAGGACATTTGAAGATTCTTTTGTTTGTTTTGGCTTGCTCTGCTTTAGTTTTCCTTTTGGTAACCTCAGAGTCCACAAGGTCCTTACAGAATCTTGAACGCCCTGATTTCTTTTGCCCCAGGTTATTTTGCACTATTTACTCAAATCTGAATTTTATACTTGTCCATTTGATTTGCTCTTTCCCTGGTTTTCTGTCCTTAATATAAACATGAAGCAGGGGGTGAAGACTTGAGTTACATGTGAGTACAGATTTTTCTGACAGAATTTGACCACACACACACACACACACACACACCCTTCAGAAAATTAAATTCTATTGGTCCAAAAGGCACTCCTGAGAGAGACTGTAGCTCAAGCAGTAAGAATGACATACAAGGGGATACTATCCAAAAATTATAAAGAACTCATACAGCTTAACACCAAAAAACAAATAATCCAATCAAAAACTGGGCAGAGGACCTGAATAGACATTTCTCCAAAGAAGACATACAGATGGCCAATAGACATATGAAAAGATGCTCAACATCACTAATCATCAGAGAGATGCAAATAAAAACCACAGTGAGATATCACCTCAGTCCGGTCATAATGGCCATCATCAATAAATCAACAAACAACAAGTGCTGGTGAAGATGTGGAGAAAAGGGAACCCTGGTGCCCTGTTGGTGGGGCTGCAGATGGGTGCAGCCACTATGGAAATCAGTATGGAAGTTCCTCAAAAAAATTAAAAACAGAACTACCCTATGACCTAGCAATTCTATTCCTGGGTATATTTATCCAAAGAAATCCAAAACACTAATCCAAAAATGTATGTGCATTTCTGTTTACTGCAGCACTATTTACAATAGCCAAGATAGGGAAACGTAAGTACCCATCAACAGATGATTGGATAAACATGTTGTACCTATATACAATGGAATATTACTCAGCCATGAAAAAGAATGAAATCTTATCATTTGCAACAACATGGGTGGATCTAGAGGGTATTATGCTAAGTGAAATAAGTCACTCTGAGAAAGACAAATACCATATGACCTCACTTATATGTGGAATCTAAAGAACAAAATAAATGAGCAAACAAAACAGAAACAGACTCACAGATACAGAAAACAAACTGATGGTTGCCATGTGGGAGGGGGATGTGAGGGGCAGCGAGAAAAAGGTAAAGGAATTAAGAAGTACAAATCTTTAGTTACAAAATAGTCACAGGAATGTAATGTACAGCATAAGAAATATGGTCAATAATATCATAATAACTATGTATAGTACCAGGTGAGTATAAGACTAGTCAGGGGGAATCACTTCATAAATTATATAAATGTCTAACCACTATGCTGTACACCTGAAACTAATATAAAATAATATTAAATGCCAACTGTAATTGAAAAATAAAAATAAAAATTTAAACATTTAATCATTTTAAAGAAAATAAATAAACATGCAAAAAAAAAAGATGACATGACAATTAAGTTTAAAACCAAAAAAACAGATTCCTGCAGCACAATCCACTCCTTTCTCTTGTTACTATCTCTTTTCATTTGGTTTTCTTTCACTTATTGCTACAACTGGGATATGATAAGTAATTCCCCAGATTATGTTCTATTTTACAAAATATGCTCTTTTGAAAAAATGCTTTTATTCCCCTAGAAGTAGCAGGCAACAGATGAGGATAAATATCCCAAAGTTCTAAGCAAGTCCAGTCTTAACTAACTGAAGTATATATATTTTCATGTATAATCCTATTACCATTATCAGCTGTAAAACTTTCTAAAAGAATAACATACTATGTTATTTTCTTCATTATGTTTATGACATATATCCATTTTAAAAATACATCATATTTCCTTGGTTACTGTATGGAAATATGGAAGGCTTCTTTGGGGCTAAATTTTCTTTTTCTTTTTCTTTTTTCTTGCTTTCTTTTTTTTTTTTTTTTTTTACCCTGAGAACCTATACCAAAGAGATACCATGAAACAGAATTCTTTAAAAAAGAACAAAGAACTCATATCCTTCAGAAAATATTCTTTTTGGCAAACACGCATAGAAACACAAGTACATACAAACATGTCTTCTTCTCACCTTCCATTAAGAAAGAATCCGTGGAGGGAGATGAGCCCATGGACTGTAACAGCTCATCAGAATGAGACCTGCTTCTCCAAGCGTTCCCGTCACTCTCAGACTCCAAGGATGTCCCTGACCTCCTGAAGCTAGAGGGAGTGGGGAAGATGAGTTAGCCCCTGCAGCGGCTCTGAGACATGAAGATATGCAACCACACTGAGGCTTACCTTTCCAGGGTGGTACCTGGAACACTTCTGGACAACGGATGGACCTGCCCCGTAGTTTCTTTCCTCCCAGTCGGCAATCCAATAGGCATGGAGGAAGAAGGGTGCAAGGAGAGACCCGGCAGTGGGATGTCTCTAAATGAAGAATCTGGAAATCAGAATGGATGCTTCATGTGTTTTTCATAGAGGGCAGTAATTAGAAGTAAAGGTAATCACTTAAAAGCCAGAAAGCTAAACACTCGAATGGCAGCTTCTAATGTATCACACACCCAGCCTTGAAACCAGCCTCCCTGCCACATCCTAACACCTGCTTCGAATGCCCCTTCCATTTCACAACCTGCTGATAACTCTGCTGCTGACCTGCTTCAGCATATTCACTTGGAGAATGTTGGTGGCTGGGATTACACAAACAAACAAGGAAATGGAATGGGGAAAACTGGCACGGCTTTCTCATAAACCACTGCTTGTACTCCTTAGAGCCAGCTTTAAATACATGCAAGGTGTTATTAGCACTATTACTAGAATGCATATTGTGTGTATACACACAGAGCATGTCAATGGATTGGAATGATGCTGGGAGTATGGCATGAGCATTTCAGGCAAATGAAACCTTCAAGCCAAGCTGAGCTCTCTCACATACTGAAAACTAAATGGTGCTTGAATACCTGTCTGGTCAGTTCTAAAATGTTGGGCATAGATGAATTTACCTTTGATGTGTACTACAAATGGTTCTCGGAAAATATTTTGGTCCTATAATAGCTGTAGCTACCCAGCTTCTCAAGCAAAAGGGGGGACCCATACTTGCACGGAACTCTAGGATATTATGAAGAATTTTACACATTCATGATATAATTTTATTCTCAGTACTCCCAAGTAAGAGGAGGACTAGATGGTATTTTATCAATTCTAAGATGCTTTTCATTTTAATTCTTTACCTTATAAAATGAAGAAGCACCCTACAACTGAGGTAGAAGGGACTTCCTGTGTCACAGGAGGGAGTAAATGATGTCACAGTTGTGACTGTCTGCACTAGTTCAACACCGTGTAACATCACAATAAATCAAATGTCACCATGAATCTTCATTCCCTCATTATCCCAATTCATATGGTTTTAAAAACACGGGTCACACTTTATTACAGCATTGAAATGAAAAGTGACCACAAACTTACAATGCCTGCCACCTGGAAAGCAATGCTTACAATGCCTGCCACCTGGAAAGCAATTTTGAAGCTGAAGAAATTGCTAACTCTCTCACAACGAATCAAAAGCTTTTTGAACACAGGAGATAAAAGTGTTGACAGTTTTTGCATACAGTGTAAAGAACTGTCAAAGGCTGCCCATTATATTCGAGAGAAACTATTTAAACTTCGGCCATATATAATTCAAGAAAAAAAAATAGAACCACCAAGTTTACCAATGTGCAAACTAAAGTTGGACATGCCTTAAAATCTCACTGTCATCCTAAAGGGTCTGATGCGATCACAGCCTAAAGCATAGCCAGTAAAAAGTATCAAGTTGCTATGACAATGGACAACAGGAAATGATAACAGTCTACAGATTCTGAATTTAAAGTTCTTTTTCCTAAACTTTGTGATTCTTAAGAAGTATATGGTGCGTATTTGTCTAGATAAATATATGCTACTGCTAGGAAAACATAAAATTATGTACATTAATTTAATGTAGCATTTCTCTTACCCCCCCAAAAGGTTATTAAATCAATAGTGCATATTATGATAGATCACATCATAAAATTAAGGCCATATCATAATACCTTCTCCATACAGTCCTCCCTAATATAAAAGTTCATATAGTATATTTAGCACAAAGGCTATTAGGCTGCCACAGAAATTTATGCCATTCTTGACCTCTTTGTATAACTAAAAATTATGCCAAGCATGTGTCACGAAAGAAGATATAATTTGGCAAGTGAGAAAAACAAAAGGAGTGGGTATTTTATATTGGAAAAATGTGTGGCATGTATGAAATTTAAAAAGTTATTGTTTTCCACATCACTTACTTCCAAGGATGGTCTGCGGTTTGTTCTTGTTATATTTCTCTTGGAATTTCTGGCAAAGAACATTAGAAACACATAAACTAAGATCAAAGCACCACTGGATTACAGTTAGAAAGTCCACACAGCTAGAACACAGAGCAGGTTTCTTATCTGTATCATTTTTGTTATTTTTTTTTTAATTTATTTACTTCAAACAAAAAGGAATTCAAAGCAAAAGACATTAAATGCAACAAAGAGAAAAATGTTATGATAATGAGGTTTGCAAGCTACAGTGAAGGTGTGTCACATGAACACACCTCATGAATATCCCAGCTTTATTAAAAGCCTAGGGGAACCAGAAATCTCCAGCTCACATGTCCAGACTAAGGCTGAAAGGGAAGTTCCTATCAGGGCTGCCTTTCTTCTACTTGCTTCTTTCTATTCCTGGCTATTCCTCCTGCCTCCAACACCTTTGAGCATTTAAGTAATATCAACCTCAACTCTGTAATCTGACACAGTGTGTGTGGCAGTTCACATGGAGGTTGGTAACTCCTAGTTTCCCTCTGAGGGGTGCTTACTCACACGCATTTCTGACGTGACTTTCGAGTGAAGAAAAAGCAATACAATGATAGATGCCGCATCTACCCAAGCCCACACTCAAACACAGAGAACATTCTTCTAGTCCAGTGGGCTCACAGTATATACGTCCTAGGACCAGCAAGGTCACATTAGAAACGCACATTCTCAGGCCCCGCCTAGATCGACTGAATCAAAAATTATGGGTGTGGGGTCCAGAAATCGAACAGGTCCTGCAGGTGATTCTGATGTTTGCAAATTACTACTCTAGACTTCATTTACATATGCTCAGGGCTTCCACTAATAAACCAAGCAGGTTCCGACAGAAAAGCTAACCCACCCACACTGTATAACACAGGTGGCCAGACTAGCGCTTTCCCTCTAGTTCTGAGAGTACATAGTTAGGGGAATAACTATACACTTTGAGCATGTGTTATTTTATTGCTACAATGATCACTTTAGAAGTAAATATAGATAGTAATAAAAGAGTAAAAACCTAAACATAACATGAAGCAACCAAGGGAGATATTAACATGTCACAAATGACAGCGATTACCTTGGTACATGGAGGCGCGGCGTCCTTACAACTCTTATGTACATTTGCATTACAGTCTAAAACAAAGGGAAAAGATAGAAAAGCGTCCATCTTATTTAAGCTAATCTAAAATAAGTTAAGATTACAACATGCTTTTTTTAAAAAAAATAGCACATACACATTAAAAACATTTAGAAAACTTAAGAAGGAAAAAGTATTTCAATCACATGTAGTCCCACCATTCAAGCACAAGCACACTGTTAATATTTAAATTCCTTGGAGATACTGTTTCCCTTTTGCACAGGATCTTATCAGTTATGACACCTGGAATTATACATGACATCCATTTCTCTGTCTGCCTGGGAACTCATTTACTACTATATGCCCTATATTGTAAGAGGTGTCTGATATCTGGCTGGTAGCAACTGCCCACTCCCACACCAGTTAAAATGCCTATGAAAACAGAAAGAAAGGAAAACTCACAACAACTCTGGGATAAAAAGAAAACATGTATCATCCATCTCTGATAGGAATTCCTACTCCCTAGAGGTAGCCAAATGGAAAGAGAGAACTTAGTGGCTTGCCTATGTTTTACTTTATGAAACAATGTGGCCTCATCTTACTGAACGAAGGAAGGGAACACTTTGCCTGCCCCTTTCTGACCAATGGCTCAGAGACACAGTTGTTGTCACAGAAAACTGACCCTGTGTGGGGACACTTTCTGCCAGGCTGCTGTCTTCTTGCCTTCTCTTCCCTCCCACCTCTGCACTACCCACCACAACCACCTTGTCCCACCCACACCTACATGCTGTTTGTAGCTACAGGAACCTGTGGCTTATCAGAGGCTACATTAGAAAGAATTCTTCCAGAGAGGTAGAAGGTCTCATGTAGGTCCACTAAAGCCACACTGGAAAAATGCCCGTGACCCCGAGACCCGTGCAGAAAGCTGAGCCCAACCATCTCCCGCTGGAGGTCTGTGGAGGAGTTTTAGGCAACACCTCAGTGGCCAATGAGCACAGCCCAGGATAATTCACGAACTGGCCCCGCTGGCAAACATGGAAATCGGACAGCTCTCTCCTCAGTCCAGAACAAGTAAGTAAAAGGAAAAGGAAAAGGAGAAAAAGAAGCTATGAGCTACCACAGAACAAAGTTACACTGAAAATTCACAGGCAGAGTGAGCCAGAGTATTATTAAATGCAGAAAGAGAGAAAATTTTAGATATTTGAAATGTATTCATTCTAAGAGACACAAAACAGACATAAAATAGGACCAAGAGACCATGAAGGGAGAACAAGGTATGACAACAGGCCCACAGGATGACAGGAAAATGGAGTTTTGTGAGATGAGGAAAGACTGCAGGGAAGGGAAAAGGACAAGAAAAACTTAAACTGAAGTGAGAAAAATCAGTGAGACAAAAATATCAAAGCAGCATTTTGAAATTAAACTTGAAAGATTCCCTCCAGGATGTGGAGAAAAGGAGGGTATAATTATAAAACAGAAGATGTCGTACAAAGAAGACAGATAACAGACATCACACCTCTCCAAGGAAGAAATCAGAAAAATTAGTTCAGAAGCAACAGTCAAAGTGACAACTGACAAGAACTTATTTAAAGTTGAAAAAGAACCAATAAAGGCAGATCAAAAGATCTCACTATTTCCTAGGGAAAATAATTAAATGACACCGACTCTATAGAAACATTCTGACAATATCCATGATTGAAAACTTAAAAGTACTCAAGTAGAAAAAGCAGACAAAGCAGGTTACCAACAAAGGAATAAGGTCAGGCAGGCCCCTGATTTTTCTACGTTAGTATTAAATGCCCAGATAGAATGGACCAGTCTTGGCAGAGTATTCAGGGGAAAACGTTTGGCCTAAGAAGTTAGCTAGATAAATTGCTTTTCTTTTGTGAAAGAGGCAAAGATATACCCTTAGATACACAAGATTTCAGGAAAAAAGATCATTCTGATAACCTTTAAAAATTCTTTTTACCTAAACTCGTATTCTAGCCTATTAAAAGCAAAATGAAAATTAAGGGTTCAGTAATAAATCAAATTTAAAAAAAAAAAAAAAGCAAAAGTGAGCCCTGAGACCAGCTAAAGAATCATATCTAAAAAATTGTAAGTAGAGACTCAGAGCTGAACAAATACCAAATTATTCTTGAAATAGGTATTTTTAAAAGATTACACATATAATATAAAAATAAAAATTTAATGATGAATTTAGTATACTGATAGAGGCTAGGCAGAAAAAAGGTATATATAAAAGGGAAATAAAAGAATATTCAGGGCCGGCCGAGTGGTGCGGTGGTTAAGCGCTGGCTTGGGAAGCCAGTGGCCCTGGTTCGGATCCCACATATGGGGGCCAGTGACACTGCCCTCAAAAAGGAATAAAAAGAATATTCAATTATCAGCCTTACAGAGGCTTAAAGTTACCCTTAGTGCAGCAAGGACAACCTTTTGTCCGTGGATTTTTAGGTCGGGTTTTAGCCACGCTCGTCTGGGAGACACAAAATCTCTGGGTGGTGTTGCCTACAGACAGGGTTGCTCTGAGCCAATGTGACTAGGGCAGAGTTGGCTTATTATCTCTGCAGTTCTTCCATGTTCTCAAAAGGGGCCAAAATACATGGGTGCTCCGCCTCTCGAGACAACTGAAAATACGGAAGTAGCAAGTAAGGGATCAGGACATTAATCTGGGAAAAACAGGTCTAAATAGAGTATTTCAGAACAAAATATTGGATGACTATACTTAGAAACAAAAAAAGGAAAACAACAAATGCCCAAGACCTGGGTTTGGAGGGCGCCCAGTTAGGAAAAAGGAGACAATACAAGTGGTAAAACAGAAGAGCAGTGTGCCGTGGAAAAGAGAACATTTATCTGTGCTGTGGAAAAGAGAACATTTATCTACACAAAGCGACGATCAACAGGAAAACAGGAGAGAGATCAGGGAGTCAGAATAATGACCAGGTTCTCAGACTTGACTAGCACTTGATGCCAAGTCTCCAGCAAAAGCAGGACTACTGTTAAGTATGAGGACAGAGGCCAAAATGCAGATGGTTAAGGAAGACGTGCAGGGATGAACATTAAAGCACTGAGGAAAGATCACCCAGCTTGAGGAGTTTCTCTTAAAATGAGGGGAGAGAAAGGTAGCAGATGGGGCTGGGAGTTCAATTGTAGGGACCCAGCCTTGTGAACAAGGAGGGAGCAATGACCTATAAAACATATGCTGTCGCACTATACGCTGACTGCTGACATGCAGGCAAGGCAGAAGCAACCCATCAACAATGCCTACGGCAAGTTTCTAAAAACGGAAGAAATTCATTCACTTCTGAACTGCTGCATGCTATTTCAGCTCCTGTAAAAGAAAGAAGTCAAGCCTTCAAGGAAAGTGGAAGTTCAAGCATGCACAGAGCTGGTTTCACTAATGACAGTGTCACCTGTGAGAAGAAAGCGCCATCAGCCTTCAATGCCATGTGCAGATTCTATTTTCATCAGATGGACAACTGTCAATACATCTCAGTTTTTCATTTAATCATCTTCTAAGAGTTTAAAGAGGAACTTCACACGACACCTCGCCCTGCTCTGCTCTTCCTTGGTGCTCCAATCCCATCCCCAAACAGCCCTCTAATTCTGGCCACCAACAAATACCATGAACTGTATTTCACCTCCCTGGGCCTGAATTTTTTTTTTGCTCTGAATGATTCTTACACTCCACAGTGTTCTTGGCATTGTGGATATAGCAGAGGAGAAAATCCACCCTGCATAGAATTTATATTCTGGTGAAGAAGGCAGACAAGAAAATCTATATATAAAACATATAGTATGTTCATGGTGTTAAATCTTGGGGGATGGGGGAGGACGAGGAAAGGCGGAAAGAATGAGCTAAGCACAGGATGGTCAGGAAAGGCCTGGCTGAGAGGGTGTCATCTGAGCTGACCTGAAGCAGGTGAGGGGGCAAAGCATACAGCTATCGGAGGGAAGGGCACTGCAGGCAGGAAAGGCCCCATGGCGGGGCATGCCTGGCATGAACAGCAGAGATGACCGAGTGACTGGAGCGAGGGAGAGAGGAGGAGAGAAGAAGACAGGGCAGGACAGCCCATGGGGGCTCGCAGCCATTGGCAGGGTGTTCGCTTTTAGTCAGGAGACAGCAGGAAGCCACCAAAGGATCTGGAACACAGGGATCTATGCCTCACCAAGTTTACTGTGGCTGATGTTTTGAGAACAGACTTTAGGGGGTACAAATGCAGGAAAACCAGTTAGAAACTATTGAAATGTTGACTTTAGGTCAGGGTGATAACAGTGGCAGGGGTGAGAAGTAGGTGGCTTTCATATATATTATAAAGAACCAATAGGATTCATGAAGAATTGAACGTGGGATATAGGAGGAGAGGAGAGAGAGAGAGAGAGAGAGAGAAGAGGCATACAGAAATACTCCAAGATGTTTGGCACCACCACCCGGAAGGAATAATGGAGAAGTCATTACCTAAGACAGTCAGCTTGGAGGTGGGCACAGGAAAGGGAGAGCAGAGTTCTATTTTGGACATGGGACATTTGAGAAGTTTTCTAGACAAGTTGGCGGCCAGGTCTGGGTTCTGGGAGACTATGAATTGTGGACATAAAGTACTGACTCGAACCACCATGGGTCATTGCCTGGGAAGTTGTTCAGTCACTTGCAGGGTACTGAAACAGCCGTCTACGTGCATAGGCTTAGCCATGGCCTATCCTCAGGCATCTTCCTGTCGAGGGAGGGAAAGCACAAAGCCACACACACACACACACACACACACACACACACACACACACACACAAACACACACGGCCCGAGAACTTACTGGAACACTGCAACGATTCTTTCCCCAGTAGCGTTTTATCACAAACCAAACACTGTAGAACCCCAGAGAATGTCCCAGGGACAAACTGATGTCGGCTCAGTTTCTCTTTGTCTTTGGCATCCTTGCTTTTTGTCTTCAGGTAGAGCAGCAGCAGAAAAGTGGGGAAAAAATGAGAAAAGAGAAATGCTGAGAGCCAACTCTCTTACTGAAGTCAAAGAAACAAAATTTCTTCATTTTCTGTTGGCACATAAGAACTACCCAACGAGTAGTACAAAAATGTCAAATGTGGGCCGGCTGAGTGGCGCGGTGGTTAAGCGCTGGCTTGGGAAGCCAGCGGCCCCGGTTCGGGTCCACATGTGAGGGCCAGTGACACTGCCCTCAAAAAAAAACGCCAAATGTAATGTAACCCAGGACATAGCTGTCTTGGTGTGTCGACTCACTTGGACAATACTTGGATAATACAAGAAACACAGAGGCTTTCCAATATGTGCGTATAAAACGTGAGGTAAGGGATTGTAAAGGGAAAGTGGAAACTATAATGAATTGCTGAGACACTGCACCATCTGTGTTTTATAGATGATAGGCACAAAACCACAATTACCTTTGATTTATTCCGAGGACTAGTCATCCTATTCATGAGGAAGCTGAACGTTCGGCTTACTTTGTACTTTTCAGACTCTGATTTGGCAGGTATGATGTATTTATCCCATTCTTCTTCCGGAATTCTGCAAAAAAGGAATCTGTTATCATGGCTTATAGGACTTAAAGAGGGAGCAAAATACAGTATATTCATATGGGTGCGCATGTGTGTACACACATATCTTAATACATATATTTTTATATCTATATCTATACATATCTTTTTATACAGATATTTACACATATATTTTTCCAGGTTTTAATGGTTATTCTAAAGATAAAGACAGAAACTATTAAAATATATTGGGTTGTTGGAAAAGTCATGACGCATTTTTGCAACGAAAAACATAGAAAAAATGTCATGACTTTTCCGACAACCCAATATCTTATAGATGGATAAGTAGATAAAGCAACTATCTCATAATGTTAATCATCGAATCTAAGTGGCAAAAATAGGTATTCAGTATGTAATTCTTTCAAGTTTTCTGTACACTTTAAAGTTTTTCATAGCAAAATATTAGAGAAATAAAGGAAATTTAAGACTTATAATTTTATTCTGAAAATATTCATCTCCCTGTTTACTATGCTAATAGAATTTTCCTCAGGCACAGAGAAGCCAAATAACCAACAACTGGATTTTATTTATTTTTGGAACACAGAGATAATACTCAGCAGACACACATTTCCTTTGTCAACACAGCCTGAGAAACAGACTGTCTGCCTCTTGGTTCAGCCTCCCACACTCAAACGGACAATCTGAGACTCTCTAGGTTGTAAAAGAGAGAAGGCCATGGATACTACCCCACCCACACCCCTGCCAAATAAGAGGCAAACTAGAGGTAATTTCACCCAATCCGTGAAAACACTGAACATCATTTATTTTCCTCTAATCCATATAATAATTCTTTAGAAAAAAACAAGTCCCAGCTATGAACAGTTATATTTCCTTTAGAACGTTCTCTGATAGTCTTCTATTTCTAATATTATTATATATAAAGAGAGAAGGAGCATATATTAAAGATCAACCTAAATATCATGTCAAACCAGATAAAACTTCTTTAGACTATTTCCAAAATGAACATTTCATAACCAAAGTCTCTCCTACTTCTCATTTGTCAGCATTCGTGGCTAACACATTCATCTCTGGGGAATACTTTTGAAAAGCAATCATATTATTGATATGCACCAAAATATGGATGATTACATTTCATGGAAATTAATTCAATGACAACTTTCTAGGACTTCGGTTTTTCTCATGTGATCAATGACAGGTTTAGACTACATTATTTCTTTTTTTTTTTTTTTTGAGGGCAGTGTCACTGACCCTCACATGTGGGACCCGAACTGGGGTCGCTGGCTTCCCAAGCCAACGCTCAACCACTGCGCCACTCGGCTGGCCCAAGACTACATTATTTCTAAGGGCCCTTCTCACATTTAAATATAATATGTACTTATCTGGCACATTGTAAACAAAAATTTAAATTATTTAACCTCTTTGACTAGATAACTGAGAGTTCAAAGCTATGAATGCATTCAGAAAAAACAATAAATGATGCCTTCAGAGCTGCCTGTTGTTCATGCAGATCTAAAAGCACAGTCAAGCAGGGCAGTGTGTGTCCTGCTTCTCAAATCCTTCACAGTAAGAGAAATTGGGTTTGTTTTTTAGAGAAAACAGTTAAAAAGGCTAGAAGGAAAGAGGGTGAATACTCAGAGCAATGAAAGGAACTCAGACCCTCTCAGTTCTTTTACTTCCACAGCCACCTCTTTAGATAACTGACCAGTTAATATACTCTGTGAATTTCCATACCTGCTGTGTCTTCTGTATCTTAATTTGAAAAACTCATGGCATCATATTCAACAGGCTCACTTTGGGAATTGGGGGGGTGGCGGAGGGGGGAAATGCATTTGAGAGCTTAGAAAGAATCCTCTCTAGAACACCTGTTGTGACCCCAACAGGGGCCATTCAGTGTCTAAGAGAACAGTAGTATGGTGAGAAGACCTAAAGCTCAGAATCAAAGAATCAAAAGCTCAATGTGGTGTTGAGCTCAAGAGAACCTCTCCCTTACTTCCCAGCAGGAACACAACTCTCTCAAAGGAAAGAAAATTATTGTTTACTCAACTCTACTCCCAATTCCGCACGCCAGAAGACTATATCAAGAACAATGCTGCAGTTGTGACGTAAAACCTATACATGCACCACAGCGTACCATGTATCCCACATACTTCTACAAAATGACATAAAATCATACCTCTTAATCTTTAAGCTCAAAGTCTGATAAGACCTGATACATGACAATGCAAACAAACAAACAAAATACTGAAACACTAAATATTAAATACTCAGAATAACCATCCAACCTGATAGAAATGTGAGTCATGATCCACTGTCATTCTATGAAAATGGGTAATAGTTTAACATCTGGGCAAATGTAGAAGGTTGGTTGATTCCATGTTTTAAATCTAACTATGTGGTATTCACCTATAGTAACAAGTAGGTACTTTAGAGAAGAACTGAGGAGGGGAAAAATCCTCAAGTGATTTCACCATAGAATTTAAATAGCTTGTGAATTTATCAGCATTTGGAAAAAATTCATTTAAACTCTTATCAACATCCCAGAACAAGAATTCCTATGCTCTATTACAATCAAAGAGATGACCAATGGAATCAACCATGAAGTTTTTCAAGGTCCTTTCTTCAGAAATGCTCTTGTTATTATGTGTTTAGTAGGTAAAAGGATAGTGAAAATATCTTAAGAACATGTATCCTCAATATCTTAATCCTTAGCCTATATCTATAACCTACATTTTTAAAAAACTGGAAATCTAATTATTAACAAAAAGTTCCCACTATCCAAAGTGAAAATGGACACAATGAGACATTTTTGAACACTCAGATGCTCAAATTTTTTTAATAAAAGGTAGCAGATGTAGTAAATTTAAGATAGACAGTGGCCATATAATACTTAAGAAGTTGGGATAGCTGGAGTGTCTGCTCCTACAGAAATGAGCCTGCAAGTTCTGGAGTGAGCCCCCCTTTTACCTGGCTGCATTTTTTCCAGAAACTAAGTGATTAATATAAATAAGAATTCCAATGTAGGTAGACACTCAAGTAAATATGTACAACATGACCAAAGCAAAGCATTAGGTATGGCCAAGAAGGCATCAGGAATAGAACAGATGAGAGGAGAGAGCTACTCTACTAGATACATTAGGGAATGTGACTGAGAAAGTCAGGTGGTTTTAGGATGTATAGATCAAGGGAGACTAAAGAATAGAAAGAAAGAAGAAAAAAACCCAGAAATGACAGGAAATGCAGAATGAGCGAGAAAGAGACACTCCCTATACATCTCATCCAAATTAAAGCATTTTATTTTCTTTTTTTTTTTTTTAAGATTTTATTGGGGAATTGGCAGAGGGGAACAGTGTTGGGGAATCGGGGAAGGGGAACAGACAAGTTGCCGTCCCCCTGCTCCTCAGTCTAGTTGCGGAGGATGTCGCCCCACTGTTGGTATCGTCATTGCGCTCCTCCCGGATGAGGCAGATCTGTCGCTGGCCTCTGGATGCCGCTCACCGCGGCCATCGGCAGCTCACGCTTGGCTGCCAGCCGCTCACGCTGGCTGCGGGCCACCCACCGCAGCCCACGGCAGCCCCCTGCAGCAGGGGCTGCAGCCCACACCATCACCGGGGCTCGCACAGCCCAGCTCCAGGTGGAGCTGTTGTTAGCTGTAGAGGGCAGTGTCACCAGCCCCCACGTGGGATCCGAACCGGGGCCGCTGGCATCCCAAAACCAGCGCTCAACCAATGCGCCACTCGGCCGGCCCAAGCATTTTATTTTCTAATATTTAACCAATTATGACATTGTCTCTTCTAGTCTTAAATCCCTCTCCTAATGGAAAATATTTTGTATTTAAAAGAAACTCTTGACAATCAGTCCATTACTTCCCCAATGTTAAAAAGATAGCAGGGAGAAGACTGCTAATCAAAATGATGACCAGGATACGAAAAAATTCCAGAATTAGTAAATTGCTTAAATGAAGTAATAAATATAAGCAGCTTAAACAGGACAAGGCACATCAAACACCCAAAAATGGTCAACTATTGCTGCTCCTGCTCTCGGTATGGCCATGCTGTCATCTTCATCATCATCCTACTTTTAAGGGGCATTCTTAGTCTTGCTCTGTTTTTCTCATTTCAAAGTTTCTATTCTAGTCTCAGAAATACAGGCATAAACAAAAGGAGGCTTTTTCTTATTGATACTTCAATTCCAAGACTTAAAGCTAAACAGTACACCTTGATTCATATATTAAAATTTTTCAGAATTTTAGCATTAATATCACCAAAACTAAAGCCATTATCCTTTTTCACATGATCTCTTAAAGCCAAACATTTATGCCATTTCTGACGTAACCTCAGAGCTATTTCACATGAGCAGTTGGTTACTCAAGACCAACAGGACTCACCAATCTTTCCTGCTCACTAGTCAGCTTCCCAAACTTTACTCCAGCTACAGTTTCCCTTTCTAGGGAAAAGAGAAACTTAGGCATAAAGCTTTCAAATCTGCGTATCGATCAGAAAACTGATAATGCTTCAAATACTTTTTGCATCATTTACTCATTGTTTCAAACTTAACACTTCTAAGCAGTACTCCATACAGACAGATGGTAGAGATGTTTAGGCACTTTCTAAAACTGACCACTCAAGGGCCTGTTACCAAAGCAAAGCTTCTTGTCACAGGATGGACAGACCTAACCAGATCCTGACACCTTTCTAAAACAAGTGGTCCTCATGCTGCTCCCCTTGGTCCTAACATGTTAGAAATGTTTGGCTTTGACAATAGCCCAAAACAGAATACTCTGTCCCCAGTCTTGAGGACTGCATATCTGGGGACTGAAAAGGGCAGCTGGCTGACCTATGTCAATACAGATCACAAAAGCAGCAAGGATTCAGGCCATTTCCTTACATAGGAACCTCACAAACTTTGTTTAAACAAATATCAAAAATGATGTGTACACATTTCCACAGATGGATCAAGCAGTCCCTCAGAAAATCTGGAACCATTGAAATACCTTTTTTCTCCTGGTGGCTCCGGTAAGCTGTAAGCTCTTTGTTCTACAAGACACAGAACAATAAAATGAAAACTAAGGCAGACAAACTAGCAATCATGTGTTAGTCTGAAATGCATACACTCAACCGTATTTTTTCATTATATACACCACCAGTTATGAGAAAATAGGTCACTTTATATAAGTAGGGCACCACTCTGGATATTTTTATCACTTTCCCTAGTTTGGAGACAATGGGGACGAGACCCAAACATGGTAACATTCAATGTTTTTATGAACTAAGTTAGCATCAGCAAAGGGCAGCGAACATTTTCAGAAGTGCAGGAAATCAGCTCTATCCTTTCGGATAGTTCTTGCCAGAGCTTCATCTCTTATTTGTAACATTAATTCCCCAACATACAGAATCAGTGATTATCTTAGCTGCTTTTTAAGCAAAGCTCAAAAGAAAAGTCTTGAAGCCCAGCCTAAGGAAGAATCCATTTTCATATAGCGGCAATGCCTTTATAAAATCCTAGCGGCAGCCAGTTCAGAGATGTGCTTTGTGGCTCACGGGGAAGGGGGAAACCACCTTTCCCATTGAACTTAAAGGGAGGTAGAAAGGGCAGGCTCATGCAAGCAGCTTAGCGCCATCTTGTTTCCGGAAGGAACTGGAGTACTTACTACAGGGATGGAGCAGAGACACTGATTTAGACAGTGAGAGGGACTGAAGGAGGGAACGGCCACTGTGGAGCACACCATCTACAGAGCAGGGACAAATCCTTTACCGTTACAATCCAGAAGTGTGAAGAGGCAAAACTACGTTGCAAAGGAAGATGGGCCGGATATATTAAGGAAGGAAACTAACAAATACATATCCCCTGAAATGTGTAAATATCAATATTGAACCTAATATTATCTTGTAGGTAACAGAAATTCTACTTTGGAGAAGTTGAAGGCTTTATTTTATTACCATTAAATGTTCTTCAAATTAAGTCATGGGCAGAAATCAGTGTCCTTATTGTAAAATAGGCTGAGGCACCAAGAGAATAAGATACTTGTCCAAAATAATCGAGATAATAAGATAATGGAACCAGACTCAGGCAACTGGATAAAGTTTAGTAGGATTCCATCCATCAGTGTACAATGATTTTCAAAAGTACATTCACTTCACTCCTCAGATTCTTAAATGTAGTACATTTTTGTCTATCTTGGTGAGGTTATAATTATCATCTCAACATTGACAATGTTCCTTTCTAATCTGAACCCATGATGTATCAAAGGGAGTTATGTACAAGATTGATTTTGTTTTATATATACAAACACTAAAAAATAAAGTTTCCACCACTGTACTCTAGGAAGGAAGGAAGGAAGGAAGGAAGGAAGGAAGGAAGGAAGGAAGGAAGGAAGGAAGGAAGGAAAAGATGAGATGTGACAATAAGTGACCTTTTGGAAGTGAAAAGGAAGAGAGAACATCACAAATAAGAATAAAAAACGACAAAAAAGATCATCCTGTAGCTCATATATGGGAGTTTTCAACTGGGCAAAAAGAAGGGCCAGCTGAGTGGCTCAGTTGGTTAAGTGCTCACTCAAGAGTGTGAGCTGAGCTCTGAGCAACAGCAGTTCGATGCCCAGCCCGAGCTGAGTTGCCGTTGAGCTGCCAACAGGTGGCAGAATGGCTCAGCTTGAAAAACAAAACAAAACACTGGGCAAAAAGAAGCGTGGAGTCTATTCAAATAGAAAAAATGTTTAGGGCTATTTAAGGCTCATTGAGAGAGGACTTCTAACACAAGTCGATTTACCTCTGATTAAGTAAATTGCTGAACAATGAAACACTAGAATGCATCTTTGACGTAAACAAGGTTTCACATCTGTGCTTTGATCACACACAGTTATAATCATTCCTTCTTCCTTTAGAGTTCATTTATTCTTCACAGTCCTATAGTTTTGGCTGACCTAAATGGTATCAATCCAAACATTTGCAACCACACAGGAATATCTGTTAGAATCTTTGTACATTTAGTGTGTAACCTCAACCTAAATTGCCTGTTTCTAATTCTTACCTTTTGGAGAGTATCAAACTTCATTCAGATAGCCCTGTTTTTAAATATACTGTCTAAAGATAAGCTTTTGTTCACAGAAAAAAACAAAGCAATTGAAGTCAGCTTTTTATTCTTTCTAATTCAAATGCTAAGGTTTGAGGATTATATGTTAGGCAACGATACCCTTCCTTATTCATTAAAGAATTCATAAATCTGGGCTCTTTCCCCTTATAAACAGTCAAGTTCCTCTCACTCATCTGGTCAACAATTTCAAACTTCAGAAATCAAACTTTAAAAATTGGAGATACTACAGATATAAAGGCAAGGCCACCATTTGGCACACTTCACAGAAGACTTCAAAGTGTTCTCCAAATAGTTACAGTATAAAGTTAATTTGCTATCTAGGACTATCCGTGAAAGTTGCCAAGTTGCTATTAAAAAGAATCCCAACCTAAACTAAGGGTAGGGAGACCTGAAGATCCTAGCAATACCCATAGTAAATAAATAAATAAATAAATAAATAAATAAATAAACAAACCAAAAAACTAAGGTAAATTCAATCCATCTTCTTTTCTGTCCTCTAAAAGATAGCTTTATCCTTTCTTTCTCTTAGTCCTTTCTCTAACTTCCCATTCCAAAAATTAAAACTGACACATATCAGTAGTCTTGCTTTCTCCTCTTCCAAAAAGCCTTCCAGAGAGAAAAATGAAAAGAAAAGCCTAGTAATACTTGTTTGGTATCTTGTCTACTATATTTGTTCAACGAATATTTATTGAACATCCCCCATACATAAGTCATTGTTAGGATACTTTCAAAATTGTCCCACATAGCATAAAAATGCAAAATAATAACAACAATGTAAAAAGGCAAGAATTTTAAAAAAGAAAATAAAATGGAAGAAGTAAAATAAAGCCTATTTTAAATATTCTACATTGGGAAATTGAGAATACTAAAGCACATCTCTTGTTTTTCTGAGTCTTTTAAGACTTAAGGATAATAAAAAAGACATTATCGAATACACTGACAAACAGGTATTATATAATTTATTATATAATGCTATATATTACAGATTAGCGTGAATACTTCCAAATATTCCTTTAATTATAATTATTACAGATTATGTATAGAAAGTATGAAATAATTACATTTAACAATAAAGTTGAAAATGGGGGTGGTGGCTGAGAAGGGCTACAAAATCATCTCTGAGTTGCCCATAATTGTCCTATTTATTGATCTGAATTCATTTTTTAAAATTCATCAAGCTATACGCTTGCAATTTACACCCTGTTCTATAGATATACTATATTTCAATTAAAATTTTATTGTATAAGGCACATTTCTCTTTGCTTGAATTGCCACAAAAAATGTTGAGATACATTTACTCATGTTTCAAATATGTTTTATCACAAGCCTATACTTTTTTTTTTTTTTGAGGGCTGTGTCACTGGCTCTCACATGTGGGACCGAACTGGGGCTGCTGGCTTCCCAAGCCAGCGCTTAACCACCGCACCACTCAGCCGGCCCTTCAAATATGTTTTATTTCAATTCTGTGAAGGAGAGAGAGAGAGGGAGGGAGGGAGGGAGGGAGGGAGGGAGGGAGGGAGGAAGGAAGGAAGGAAGGAAGGAAGGAAGGAAGGAAGGAAGGAAGGAAGGAAGGAAGAAAATGTATTCGGCATTGGTTTGTCTCTGAGGAGTTAGATGATTTCAGCAATTTTTATATAGGGCAAAAGTAATTTTTATACTTTACCTAAATAAAATCCTCTACAGCCCTCACAATAAGGAACCTAGAATAAATTCTACCTTTAAGGAAAACATTTTTTTCAAAGAACAAAGCAATAGAGAGGTTTGTACAAATTTGTAATTTAATCAAAATCAAATCTTTAATTTGTCTGCTATCCAATGAGAAAAGGATTTTGCTAAGCTCCAAAAATACAATTGTGAAAATAAAATTGAAAATCCTTGCCTTCACTTGTATATTTTACGTACTTTTACTAACTGAAAATCTGCTGTAAAATTGAATGCTTTCAAAACCAAATGGAAAATAATGCTCACCTTCACTTGAATTGCACACTGTAAAATCACGCACCAACCGAGCTTTTCCTAAAGAAATTTTAGGTGATGAGCAGGAGTAAGAACGTGAGCGGACTCCAGAAAGCAATGATTCCTAAAAGAGATCAGAAAATTTTTTTAAAAAATGCTACCGAAGACTTGAAACTATATGTTCACTACGAGTGTTACTGAATCAGCACCTTTATGAAAAGATTTAAGCTGAACATTTCTGATGTAATCTTATTGTTTCTGTTTGCCTCTCACAACTTTTACAATTTTATTGTCTTTGTAATGCTTTAGTAAACTTGAGCTTTTGGGACTAGTTCCTATGTAGACGTTAGTATGAAATTAGGACATTCCAATCAAGTTGGTTAAAAGTGAAAAATTAAGTCAAATTTTTCTCGGTATATTTAACAAGTTTGACATTTTTTTCCACCTGAGTTGTCAGTTATTTTATTTTATACTGTAGCATTCAAGCAAAATTCTACATTAACTAATAGGTCTACAATTAATGATTATTAGGAGGTAGAAGGATAGCTACAATGATAAGAGTTTTAAAAGCTCCCAAACAGCTATTTAAGTTAAATGTTAGCTGCAGCCTGTAGGGAAGGATGCACCGAGTAAATATACAAATCTTCCCAGGCTGTGCTCCTCTTTTAATAGACCTTCCTTCTATCCAGCACCTCCTGGGATGATGTTTGAATATCAGTGATTTGTGTATCTTTATTTCTTTTAAATGACCTGCCATTTTGGTTCCTGTTTTCCCGATTACATACTATTTCTCTTGTAATATTAGCAACATGCGTGAAAGTGCAAGATGACAAGATAATTAAAACATGGTTTTCCTACATGTTCTAGAAAATTTAAATGAATATACAAAAGAACAAACACCATTAAAGCCATTTATGGTACCCAACTCCCATCCAATAGAGGCCTAGTGGCCTTAAGGTTGATCCCACCCATCCATTTGTAAGATATCACTTGAAGTTAGGACTAAGATAAAGTAATGCAAAATTTATTACTAAAATTAAGCCATCGGCAAGTGTCCTTCACAACCACTGGTCTCGTCTGTCCCTCTAAATGAAAACACATGGTTTCCCTAAGTTCATCTGTTTAAACAGCATGAAAGAAAGTTGAAAACAGATGCCTAACCTGCTTCAAAGGGTCTTGGGCTGTGCCTCCCCTGACTGGCTTATTAGGGAGGGCCCTCTGGGCCTGGATGTCAGGAAGGCCAGCCCAAGCTGTCCTATAACCCAAACCGTGAGCTGGCCACAAAGGGCCCTAACCAAATGCCACCATCTGCATTTAAGTCATATATAGTAATCATTTTGCATAATAATGGCACTTTGAAAATTATCCAGAACCTTTGGTAAAAAGTTACACAGGGCAATTACAGAGGCAGGACTAGATATATTTTAAAGGACAGAGTCATAAAAGCGAACATGAATCTATAACGAGTGTTTCACAATTGCACTCAAAATGCAAAACTAAGAAGGATCTACATTAACAACCATACTCATTTCTTATCATCCAGAAACAAGCATATGATCTTCAGGTTCAAAAGGTCTCATTCAAAAGACCCGTTGAACTTAGAACAGTTCAACAGGCCTCATGGTTCAAAGGCCTCAGAGCAGAGGGGAAAGGATTCAGGATCTCTAGTCAGAAGGGCTGCGTGTGTGTTCTAACTACCATCAAGCTTGGTTACCCAGGACAAGACATCTCATCTCTGCAGAGCCTCATCTGCTCAAAAATTAAAATAAAAGGATGACTTATGTCTTAGGTGTCTTATGATGAGATTATATTTTATACATATATAAAACATGTTTTGTATATTGTAGAACATACTACAAAAATAAAGCAGTATCATAACAACCATGTGTTCACAGTAAGAGCTGTTTGTGCAGAGCACATTATTTTACAGCAGTAAACTCAATTTAAAAAGGAAACAAGTGGATAATAACATGAAGAAAACCTATGGGCAAACACAAAAGGGCTTTCTCTGCAAGATTGGAAGAGATTAACCTTTTATAAAACAACCACAACAAAATGAAGCCCCAATGTGAGAAAATCTGCCTCCTATGGAAAAATTGAGGAAATTTATGGTATCCAGGTTACTTCATGCAGCCAGGAATGCTCAACAAACATCACCTCTGCCTAAGTAATATTATTTACCTCATCACCTGGATCAAGTAAAGCTTTATGTGCACAAAACAAGCCTGGTCATTTACATCCACTTAACACTACCAGTATTTTTCCCTTTGATTAAAATATGATGGCAGAAAATACTGTGTAAAATGGTAAAATTTTCCAAGTATATGAAAAATTAGTATGTATTGGTGGTGAATTAATAAAGACAAATCTGTCTTTGTAAGTAAGGAATATAGGGCCAGCCGAGTGGCGCAGTGGTTAAGCGCTGGCTTGGGAAGCTGGCGGCCCCGGTTTGGGTCCCACATATGAGGGCCAGTGACACTGCCCTCAAAAAAACAAAAAAACAAAACAAAAAACCTTTAGTAAGGAATATACACATTAGAGTTGGAAAGATTAAAGACTCAACCAGTCATGGGTCTCAAAAAAAAAAAAAAGTTACACATGTGAATAAAACATTATTTGTCTTTCAGAGATGGTGAGATTTAGACAACACATTTTCCGTGCTTATAATAAACCAAAATAATACCAATAAGAATACCTTTGACTGCAGGTTACTTGATAAAGAAAGTGACTCAGTCCTGGAGATGTTAAAATCTGGTTCAGGGTTGGTCTCAAAAGAGTCCAGTTCATCCCCACTTGGAATCCCAGTTCTGGAGGAACTCGGGGACACTGGAGTGTAACAAACGTGTGACTGCTCCGAGGGCCCTTCCCCTTCACTGTCGGCATCCAGGGCATCAAGACTAGAACTAACGCACAAAGTAAGTAAACAAGTAAATAATCAAGAAGCAGACAGAGTCCTTGGTGTCTACTTCTCTGAATTCAAATTCTCTCATTGGTGTGAGGTACAGTGGGTACTCATTTAACTTGTAACAAAATTATATTTAAGTAGTTTTTGTTGTTTTATTTGCCTCCCCACAAATATCCTGTTTCTCAACAAAATTTTGTTTTCCCAAATGAAAATTTCTACCTGGCAAAAACCATTTTGAGTACTCTAAGAAACAAAACATGGTTCAAGTTAGTATTATATGCTATTTCTGTATTGTAAGTGTAATTATTACAAGCCCCAAATAGGTACCCTTCAAATATTAAAAATGCTGACAAAACAGACTCATTGGGCTGTTTAGCGGGGAGCTCTGAGGGGCTGTGGATGTGAAAATATGAGGTGTGGTATTATTATCTCCATTCTCCCTAGGCTGGAGAGCTCAAGAGGGTAGACACAGGTAAAGAAAGATGTACGAAGGTCTCACCCCAGAGCTGGTGTCAAGACTCAGGTCAGCCATGAGTTAAGGGAGGTCCCAAATGTGTCACATTTGATTATTATTTTTAGAAACTTTAAAAAAATTATGGCTATGAGAAATCCACTTCAGATGCAGAAAGTAATTCCACTCAACTACTAATGCTCTCCTTTCCTCATTTAACTTTGATAACCATAATATTAAAAGGAAAGAATTTGACCTTCCTCATTCCTGGCTCATTCCACAACATTTACATTTTAAACCACTCAAACTTTGAGGCCGACGACTCTCACAGGCATGTCAATTGCACAGTGCATTTTTAAAATTACATTTGTTGAGGTAACGTTAGTGAACCACATTATACCAATTTCAGATGCACAACTTTATAATACGACATCTGTGTAGTTCATTGCGTGCTCACCTCCCAGTCTAGTCTCCTTCTGTCACCATATATTTGACCCCCTTTACCCTCTTTGACCTTCCTCCAACCCCCTTCCCTTCTGGTAACCACCATTCTGTTGGCCGCAAAAAAAACAAAACATAACACACAAACGAAATAAACGGCACTTATAAATGTATCTTTCTTTGGTTGTTACAGTTCCAGAGTTTAAATTTTAATAACAATATAATAAAATCGTCTCAATTATGAAATACAGAGAACCAGAAAATGAAACTTTGAAAACTCTTTTTGGGTTGTCTTTCTTAAAAAAAAAGCAAAGCAGGTATTTAATGGCCACTGGGTATCAAATTAATAAATTATATGACACTTGGTACTATATATGTTTCTAACCCCAAAATTAGTGTCTAATTCTTGGACTACTTCATGGGCACTCCGAGGCCCTAGCAAACTCGGCAGGAGGCAAAGGCCACGACTGGCACTGCTGAGGTTTCCAAAGTGGAGTTTTCTCCTTGAAGAGCTCATCAAGGGCCTTCACCTTGTCGTTGAGATGGGAAGCACCAAGTGGAGGTGGACACCATGCATTAGTTTAATTCAATGCCCAAATATGTTGGAGTATATAAAATTCTCCTGAAAGACTAAAGCGTTAGTGTTAAGCAACCTTTCTAGTAAATGTGGGTGCTGTGGCTGTTACGTTAATGGAACCACAGATATTTTAAGGTGCTATGTAGTTTCCTTAATTCAGTGTTTACCTGAGGGTAGAAACAGATCTAGGGGTGGGATGGGAGGCCAAATGTTTGCTGATGTCTGTGGCTCTGCATTTGTGTTTCAACTTGTGATCTCTTGTACTAATGGAAATTAGTTCAAATGGTTGGCTGCCTGTAAGAATATCCTATTTTTACACAAGCTTTTCAAGTTACATACAGCATTTCTCTATGAATATACCCTAAAAGTATCAATGAGTATTATTTTATTTTGCATACTATATTTTAAAATGTTTCTTTTCCTGTTAGTTCAAATTGGGCTATGTTTTTTTCTTTGATAAGCTACTAACCTAAGATATTCAACCTTATAGATGATATTCTCCAGGGTTACCTCTAGGTTATCATTTTATAATACCATTTTTTTAAATCCCATTAGTGGGATATGAAATGGATTCAGTAGGTTGTGACCAGAGTTCTCTTTTAAAATAGTACAGAGTAGAAAATATTGGAATACATTCCACAAGTTATTTCCTACAATATTGAAATTTTATGTGTATGGGGGATAGTGTGTACAGAGGGGATAGTTCACGGTGTGACAAGCATTTCTTACTGTGGAAAAACAAAAAACAGTTTTAAAGATATGTTTTAGGAAAGAACAAACACCTGTTTCTATCACCTAATTTTTTGTTGTATAGTTTTTTAAAAATAAATATCACATTGCTGGTTTTCCCCTTGTAGTGTCTTAAAAAGCTATTAAGTTTAAATAACATAATAGTAACATATTGTTCATGCTATTTTACTCTCACCAAAACACTGTCTTAAACCTTAGAAAACTTAGGACTTACGTCTCAGTCAGCCTTGTCCCTGTATTAACCTCACTTTTTATTGTATGCCCTGAAATTTTTCCTTCATTAGAAGTTCCTACCCTCTCGACCCGTAAGTCAATTATTAATGAATTGGGTACATGTGACATGGAGTTCATTATTACTTACGTTACACACTCCCACCACAACACCCACTGAAGGGAGGGTCCCACGGCCATGCCAGGGTCAAATGGGGGCTTTCTGAGGATGGCAAGTCCTTTCCCCTCATTCCTACATTTTTTCAGAGGGGACAGGATGTACAGGAGATAAAGTTGGCCCATGGGACCAGTTGGGGTTTTTCCCTTAGGACCCTTCTTCCTCTCCCGTCTCTGCCCCACCACCAGCTGTGACATTTTTACAGAGGGTTTTAATTACCTTTACTCAAGCTGGATAGTTTTTCTTATATTCTAAAATGGCAAAATTCTAGCTGCAGCAGTGAGGTATTTAAACATCCCAGAGAAAGACCATGATTGATCGGAAAGTATAATTTGGAATGTCCAGGAATGTTTGCATAAGCAGAACAGAAAAGGCCATTTGTGCCTGTTCCTCTCCGTGTTCCTAGAGTAGCACCTGTAAAGAATTTATTCACCTCTCGAGACCTGGGTCACAAACTGGACAAATCATAAAGATCCTACCAGAATGTGCTAATAACACACAGTTAAACCTGTTTTGGCAGAACTGTACAGAATCTTGCCTAGACTGGCAGCCTCTTGACCCAAGCAGATATGTGGAGAGCCACAGCTGGCCCATCAATTCAATTTACAGCCACCCAGCATCTTTAAAACCCTAACTCACAAAATACAAATCTCAAGATAGTCTCTCATTATTTATGTATCAGACATTACCCTTGGTACCAATACCTGTTATAAAGTGTTACAGCCTCAAGCAAGTTGCATATCAATTCGGACTACTGCACGGTGACTGGCACCTAATGATTGCTGCTTCCGGTCCCTTTCTCTCCTTTCTGAGCAATTAAATCTCTGCCAAATACTCATCCACCTATGTGGATGTACACTCCTAAATGATTATATACAAACTCATATGTGTGTGTGTTTGACGTTCATATTGATTCATGATTTTACATGTGAAAATGAGCATATACCATATTTTGCCATGTATAATATGTTTCTGTGTATAATGCACACTCCCATTTTTGGCCCAAATTTCCAGAGAAAAAACCTTTTGTTATAATTTTTTAATTCAAATTTGTATTTGTTTTCATTTAGGTACTTTTTTTTTGTATTATAAAGAAATTTTAGCATTTATTTATTTATTTATTTATTTATTTATTTATTTATTTATTTTTTAAGCTGAGCCATCCTGCTACCTGTTGGCAGCTCAATGGCAACTCAGCTCGGGCTGACATCGAACCGCCGTTGCTCAGAGCTCAGCTCGCACTCTTGAGCGAGCTCTTAACCAACTGAGCCACTCAGCCGGCCCTAATTTTTTTTTTTTTTTGAGGGCAGTATCACTGGCCCTCATATGTGGGATCCGAACCAGGGCCGCTGGCGTCCCAAGCCAGCGCTTAACCATTGCGCCACTCGGCCGGCCCAAATTTTCAGTGGTTAGCTTTTTATTTTTTTTATTTTTTTATTTTTTAGGGCAGTGTCACTGGCCCTCATATGTGGGACCCGAACTGGGGCCGCTGGCTTCCGAAGACAGCGCTTAACCACCACGCCACTCGGTCGGCCCTATTTTTTAACACATTACGGTACAAGAAATTTTAGGTGCCAGTAACAAATTTACGATATTTTTCTTGGCCTTTACGAAGGTCAAGAACTCTTTGTTGTTGAAAGTTTGTCTTAAGTTCAAGAAAATTGATTATAGTATTCCAGGTATTATTTTGCATATGGATATCATTATTGATTTCTAGAGTTACACTTTTAACCCATAAGCATAAATAAAAGAATTAAAAACATATAGATATAAAATTAGTATTACCCATGTATAATGCGCATCCTTATTTTTCCATCACAAATTTGGGCAAAATAGTGTACATTATACATGGCAAAAGATGGCAATCAGAGGTCTAGGGCATGGGAAAAAAGAAAGTGGAGAGCAGAATAAAAAAAATTAGCAGGAATTGGCCTATTTCCAAAAGAAAATAAACAACAGGATGGATGGATAAAAAAGAAACGCAACGATACAAACACACACATACGTGCACATACACACACAAAAATATATGCCATTATATCATGTACAATAAAACTATTGTTGTAATATTTTTATATATATAAGAAAATATGGGCAAGGTAAGTAAGTTACAGAGCATGAAAACCAAACACCCATGATCCCACCCAACTTGAATCATGAACATTGGCCATACAACTGAAACCCTTTTTTATTACTTTCTATTCTCATTTCCTACTTTCCCCACTAGATGTAACAACTATTTTGAATTTGGGATATTTTTCCACTTCAGTATCTTGGGTTTTTTGTTTGTTTGTTTGTTTGTTTGTTTGTACCTTAAGCACACATATGTACCTGCTCTATAATAATAAATTGTTTGATTTTGGTTAATTTTGCATTTTATAAAAATGAAATCTGGGCCGGCCGAGTGGCGCATTGGTTAAGCGCTGGTTTTGGGATGCCGGCGGCCCCGGTTCAGATCCCACATGAGGGCCAGTGACACTGCCCTCTACAGCTAACAACAGCTCCACCTGGAGCTGGGCTGTGCGAGCCCCGGTGATGGTGTGGGCTGCAGCCCCTGCTGCAGTGGGCTGCCATGGGCTGCAGTGAGTGGCCCGCAGCCAGCGTGAGCGGCCTATAGCCGCGATGAGCGACATCCAGAGGCCAGCGACCGATCTGCCTCATCCGGGAAGAGCGCAATGACGATACCAACAGTGGGGCAACATCCTCTGCAACTAAACTGAAGAACAAGAAGACGGCAACTTGTCTGTTTCCCTTCCCCGATTCCCCAACGCTGTTCCCCTCCACCAATTCCCCAATAAAATCTTTAAAAAAAAAAAAATGAAATCTGACTAAAGTATTTTGTGTCTTACTTTTTCATTCAACTTCATGTTACTGTGACACGTTATTATGTATGTTGATGTAGTAAGTTCATTTACACACTCTATAGTATTCCATTGTGCAATTATTCCATAACCTATCTATCTATTCCCCTTTTTGGTTATTTGCTACACTACAAATATTCATGTGTATGTTTCCTAAAACATAGAAGTAAAACTGCTGGATCATAAAATGCATATCAAAAGTTTTATAATTTTCACTATCAATTATTGGGTTGTCGGAAAAGTCATGACGCATTTTTGCAATACAAAACATAGAAAAAATAGGTCATGACTTTTCCGACAACCCAATATAATAGGAATATGCATTTTCAGCAAAACATGGTACTGCTAAACTATTTCATTTTTACCTATCTGGTAAGTAAAATGGTGTCTCACTTTGGTTTTCCTCTATTATGTTTTTGTCAATTTTCTTAATTGCTTTACTCTCAAATCAAGCCATATAGGAATGTAAAAGGGGGCAACATTTTTATGTAGCAATGAAAGTGGTAGGGACAATAGAAAATAACATAGAATTTTCCAAGTCCAGCTACAAGGTTCTTTGATTTTCTGCATCTTCCCTCTAGAATATAGTTCCTTACCTTCTTTTCTTTAGATGACTCTGTTCCTTTTCAAATCCATGAAGACCATAAGAAAGATTCAAATTGGAAGTATATGAACTAGACGGTGATGTGAAGGACTGTTGGGCTTCAGTATTTGATGTCACTTCCTTGTTCTCACTTAGTGGGTGCATACCAGGGCTGATTTCAGTAGAAAGGACGTGCTTGCAGCTCTGATGTCCCAGAGTTGAACCCATGGCTTCAGGGCAGGTGTTTGTAGTGATTCCCTCTATATTTATGTAGTTAATATCCAAATCACCAACCTGGTAGTCAAAAGAAAAATATTTGCTGAGCAAAAGCATTACAGATTGGTTTAGCTGAGAATAAAATTTCCCCACTTTGTTTGTTTTTTTTTTTTTTTTTTTTTTTGAGGGCAGTGTTACTGGCCCTCATATGTGGGAACTGAACCGGGACCGCTGGCGTCCCAAGCCAGTGCTTAACCACTACGCCACTTGGCCGGCCCCAAATTTCCCCACTTTGAAAACCTTCTACTTTATACTTGTTTGTTTGTACTTGTTTTATGTAAGCAGAGAATTCTTTCACGATATGTTTTTGTTCACTCTGCTACTATTCCATAGTTCACAAAATAAGACGAGCAACTGAGTGTTTTAACATTTTATGAACCACCGAATCAAAATGAGGAGAAAAAAACTATAGAGTAGACAGTTTCATCTAAGAAACGGTTTGTAGGGATCTGGGTAAGCAAGATAATGATGGTCACATAAATGTGAGTGTCCCCCAAAATGCTACCAAACAAAAGTATGAAACTACATAAAATGCATGGGATTAGCATAACTAGAAGACAGAAGATGCCCCAAACTTCAAATTACCTGTAAATAATAAAATAAACATCAAATCTCAGCAAGTAGCCTATCATACTCCTGCCATAAGACTTTGCAGAGAGTAAGGACAGTCTAGAAAATTCTGCATGGCAGAGAGAAAAGGGAGGTAGTGGAGAGCCTAAGGCTGATTTAAAAATCAATACAGGGGGCCGGCCAAGTGGCACGGTGGTTAAGCGCTGCCTTGGGAAGCCAGCAGCCCCGGTTCAGGTCCCACATATGAGGGCCAGTGACACTGCCCTTAAAAAAAAAAAAAAAAATCAATACAGGAAGAGAAAGTCCAGCCTACATGAGTGGAAGGGAGTCCAGGTTAATCAAAGCACTTGCTCGAGGGAAGGGGCTTAGAAGTACAGGTGATCTGAGGTAGCAGTCGTCTAAAGGCATCACTTCTGGGGGAAAAGGCAGTAAAAAGAAACAGAATGACATCGTTTAGCTATAGGGTGGTGAAGGAGAAATGAAACAAAAGGGGAAATTTTAGGGTCCTAAATCAATTATCATAATAATTTGCTAAGGCAAAAACAATCAAAGAATGCTCAAACTATGGGTATGAGTCAAATGAGTAACAGGATATTTAGAATGACTCACACTTCTCCCACAAGATACTTAATTTTTTTTAAAATGGTGATTTTACTGAAAATAAACTTGGTAGACCAAAGATAACATCACCAGTAATGGCACAAATTAATGTCATATGCCTCCTGCTACAATGCACTGAAAACACAACGTCACTTCTGCAATATTCCTGCCGACCACATGTAACCTAAATCTAATCATGAAGAAATAGCAGGCAAACCGAAACTGAAGGACAGCCTAGGAAACACAAGCAAAACCTGGTCTCTATTCTTCAAAATTATCAACGTCATAAAAGACAAAGACTAAGGAACTGTCCCAGATTAAAGGAGACTAAAAGGGATATAACGACTAAATGTAACACATGCAACTGAATTTTCTGTAGCTGCAAAGAACTTTGAGACAATTGGCAAAAACTGAATAAGTTCTGTAGACTACTAATAGTATTGTATCAATGATGATTTTCCGATTGTGGTAACTATATAGTGCCTATGCCTATGTAAGAGAATGTCCATGTTTTTAGGAAAATACACATGAAAGATTGAGGGGTATCCGGGCATATTTTCAATTTACTCTTAAATGGTTAAAAAATATTTATATACATTTGTTAAGCTCTTCATACACATACACATACACAAAAACACATACTCAGAGAATAATAAAGTAAAATATTAACATTTGGGGAGTTTTGATAAAGAGTACACAGCGATACTTTGTATTGAATTATGTAGGCTTGAAATGATGCCCAAATACAATGTTTTTTGTTTGTTTGTTTTTTCAAAATTGTTTATATGATGGAGTAATTTCCAACATAGTATTATCATACGAATTTCCTCATCAGGTAGGCTGATAACCTTGAGAATTCATGGAAAACAGCATCACCAACAGGCTAGCCATCTTTTTAGGTTTCTGTGCCAGGCTGAAGGAGATGAAGGAAATTAGGTAAGATTCTTTCCAGATATTGCTAGAAATTGTTTTAAATATGCAGAATTTGGGCTCCTTTTGTTGTTCTTCCTATTGAAATAGACATAGGGACAGTAAAAAAAAAAAAAAAATATATATATATATGCATATATATATATATGCATATGCATATTAACTGATATAGTGATCTTTGTGATTTGTATCCAGGTTTTTGGTTTTATTTCTGTTTGCATAGCACACACTCAACAATCCTCTGCTATGTTTCAGCTTATCAATTAGGTTGTTCGGGTTCTTTTTAAATGTATGCTTCACATTATTAAAGCAATACTTCTCTCACTCAAAATATTCCTAAACAGAAATTATACCCTAACTTCATCTTCAGTTTTTCAAGTTCTGTATTTTTAACGTACCTTAGAATATATAAAGATATAGTTTTTCCCCTCTTACTATTGAGTCATATACAATTTTAGCTACTTTCGGTAAATGAAAATGTTACCGTAGTCACTGAGGCTCACGACAAAAAAGGAATAAGAACCCAAGAAGTATTTCATTTAAATGCTGAGACAATATGGTACCAAATAAAAGGAGTAAAATCAGAATGTGGCGAGAGTACCCCAAGTTCAATTACCCCGTATCTTCACAGAAGGTCCCCAGAGCTCCCACTTTGTCCTAACTCTGTGCCTCATCCTAGGTTTCATAACAAAGGCTCGCATTCAGCTGCTTTATACCAAAAACTATACCCATTATTTATAGCCTGATGTCCATTCTGATTTATTGGTTCCTCTGTCATTTTGAATATCATCCCAACCTTTGCATTTATACAATGCATTTGATACAGCAATGTTTTATTTTATCTATTTATTTATGTTTTGTTTTGTTTTTGAGGGCAGTCACTGGCCCTCATATGTGGGACCGAACCGGGGCCGCTGGCTTCCCAAGCCAGCGCTTAACCACCGCGCCCTAGCAATGTTTTATAACAAGAAGAAAAAGCAGGGCTATTTGACTAAAGGGCTAAAATCGAGATCTACTAGACAGAAAAAAGTTTACATTACAGAAAAGATCTATAAGTAAATGGGTAAAATATATGTACACTAACAACAAAATAAGGTAAAATACTTTATTGCTCAATGAGCGTATTTATGGTGCACTTGTATGAGGATTAGGTTTCAAAGTCAGTGGATAATATGGAAATTGTGTATTGTCAAGATTACCCTTGAAAATCCTTTAAATCTCCGGTAAACTAGGGTGTGCGGAAATCTTCAGATCTATAACAATATTTTAATTTTTATAAATATTAAAATCTAAGGGTCACTGAGCTAGAGAAAAGAACGAAGGATAAATCCCTAAGTAGATGTACATTCAAACCATCTGCCTTTATGAGATTCAACTCACAAATCTCTATCAGGAAATGGGTGGGGAATTGTAAAGGGTTCCAGCTTTCCAGTAACATGACACCACTCTGTTTTAATATTAAAGGCTCTACAACCTTATTACATGTTAATAGGTGTGTTGTAAGGATTAAACCGGTAATTTATGTGACAGCAGCCTATGGGTCTAGCATTAAGCTCTTGTTCATCCGGCTCTTGCTGGATTTGCATACAAATATGGCTAAATCAGATCATCTACACGTTGTTTTTTGAAAAGCTGTAGAGAAGAAATGGGCCTCTCAATTGTCCTTTCCTATTTTGGCCCCACCGAAGAGCTCTCACACTCTTCTCACTGGTGGTGTGATAAGACCCTCCCTCTTGGGTGCATCTTGGTAAGACTAAGGGGTGCTGTGTTCTGACGGAAGGACCTCAGTTAAATGCTCGTAAGACTCCACTGCAGCATCACTGGGGTTATACTTAAGCTAAAATTTTCAGAGGAACATGACAATGCTAAATATATTTCTCTGTGCTCCAGTTTTCGAAAGAGGGCAGATCCACCTCGCAGCATGAGTCACGCCTTACCTGGTCTATCACCATACAGTTACCATAGACTTCAGTGCCGCCGTTCAGCATATCAGAAAGCCGGCCCGCAGCATGGAACGGGAGAGGGGGCTTGGATTTTTTGAGGACATCAAAAGAGTGATCTAGAGGAGGAATGAAAACAGGACAAATAAAATCTAAGGAATCTATGTTACAAGCAAACTTTAACTTCTTAAACCATAAAAAAAAATTGTGATTGCATTTTTTTAAGATTGCATTTTTGTTCTCTTCACATATTAACATTTACATGCAAATATTTTCTCTTCTACATCCAGACCTTCTCAGTTATCTACAACCTTTATAAAGAGTGAATCATTCTAGATAAGTATGTGGCCATTTCAAGTACTGTTTTTCCAGTCAGGACAGATTTTTGTAAAACCAATTAGATTTTTGCTTTTAATTTCTAACAGGTTACACTAAAATTCATTTCACCTTATGAATCACTTGGAAGTGATAGTACTGTGATCCTCAGGTTCATTAACGTGTTGAGGCCCCAGACCCTTTACTGAAGGACCCAAGACAATACCCAGACTAGCAGTTCTGGCTCTGTACTGCCTGCTGCATGTGCATACTGTCAGAGTTTTGCTTCTATTTTAATTACAGAAATGTTTTTGCTTGCTTCCATGTCCTCAGCTTTGTTCCACATAGATGAGGTTTCTCAAAGTTGAGTCCCAGAGAGTTGAGATGTTACTGAAGTTGAAGGCAATGAAACATAATCAAGCCAGAAGGCTTCATTTCCTGTGACTTTGGCTAAATTACTGAATCTCCAGGTACCTTCACAGAGTTTCTTCATCTGTAAAAGTGGATTATTATTATCATGCTTTCCTTATTGTGTGGTTATGAGGATTAAATGAGTTCAGACATGTAAAGCACTTAATACATGCCTAAGTACTTAGTAAGTGCTCGATAAATATTGTCAGTGTTATTATATTTTTTCATTAGTAGTAGTAGTTATTTAAGCATGTTCAATGTGAAGTACAAGGTTATTAATACTAATCATAGAGAAGTATACTAAATTATCAACATCTGTAAATGACTTTAATAGGATGGATTCAAAGCTATATCCACAGCAAATGTCATCCTCACTGACATTCCATTAAGTTTTCTTGAGTGAATACAAAAGGGATATTGCCACTATTCCATCAGATGTGGCACTTACCCACCATTTGTCTTATCTATGTCAGGGCATAAACCCAGGAAAGTCCATGGTAGTGAATCAGAAAAAAAATTTAAGGTTAATAACTGTTGGGCTGATGTACTAAGAATAAAAAACTCTATTCTTTCATAGGAGGTCCTAGATGACATTATAAAAGTTACAAAGATATATGAATTGTATCAGCCAAATGACGCTGACTATTGAAATCCACCTCTTCCCCATAGAACACTCAATGGAGATTTTATTAAGGTCCTTGGGGAAATATACAATGTAAATGTAAAACATTATCTTCTTGTATCTATAATGTCTTCTTTTACCAATTTAATTAAATAGCTTTCAATATAACATACAAAGCCCACAAATACTTCACAAGTATAACTTTTATGATCAATTACTTTACATTTTCATTCTAATTACACAAAATAAAAGCATGTTCCAAGGGTTATCAATCAAGGATCTGACAAAATCCTTTCAATGTGTTCTGAAGAAAATACTTGCTCATCTGTCATTTCACCGAATGTTTGAAAAACAATCATAAATAACTCAACATGGTCCTCTACAGTGTAATCAATCCAGCTTAACTGCTCTCATGCCATAAATTTGCAGACTGTAAAATACCGGGCATGTCTGCCATCACACTTAGGGAGCCGGTTATGTCCTTTTTAACTATTTCCATTACTGCCAAATTAAAACTTCACTGATAACTAGACTAGGAACTAACAAGATAGTCAACAAGGCAATTACAAATAACTGATGGATTTCATTCTAAAAACACAGAACCAAATTAAATATTACCCCAAATTGTCCGGTACCAGTGAATGCATTGCCCAGTCGCCTGACAGCCATGTTCTGAGCTACCATGAGTGAGCTCTGTGTTCAAAACTCTGACCCTCACCTTCAAGGATGAGTAGGACCAGGGGCTTCTTCTGTTTTCACATGCACAGGCTAAAGTCATTTGGATGTAACTTTTCTTCCACAAACAAATTTACCTGGCCCTATCTGGCAGATCAGAATCTCTAAAAAGGTCATACCCAAGCAATAAAATAAACTCAAAGATGGTAGAGTTACTTTGGTTAATTTGACCAAGTTGTAATGTAATTTGTTTTCTGCATGATGAATTTGATCAGTGTTTTCAAAAATTATGTAATGTATTTATAAAGACAGGTCCATAATCTCTCATCTCAATTCTGACCTCCAGAAAGCTCTGAAAATCAAAACTCTCTTTCCTAAGTTTGGTTCAAAAATGTATGTGGTGGGAAAATCTAAGCTGAACCCACATGGGGTCATGTATAGTCTATTTACCCCCACTTAGTCTGAACATTCACGTATCTTGCTAAAGGAATATTACAGACTGTGGATCTCCACAAGATTAACCATAGCAGGTTTTAGGCCAGTATTTTCCAACATTTTTGTCATTACCAAATTCACAAGTTTTCCATATCTACATATCACCTGTATTATTATACTCTCTAGTACTTGTCCTTAGATTGACTCTCCTTTTTTCTTTAAATAAAACTAATTTTCAAAGAAATACCTATTCCCACTGTATACGGAAAGCCAGCACTCCCTGTCAAAAGTAGAAGGGAATTATATATACTAAAACAATAAAAACAAAGCAATGAAACTACTTTCTGACAAAATAGAGTTTCCTATCAAAACTGAGCATCTATGATGCCTGCCTTTTCTTCATAAAGGGAGATTCTGAAGGGTGCAAGACGCAGTGATGCAGTGATGCCAAACTGACTTTCTCCTTGAATCAGCAGAAAAGTCAAAAGAAAAGAAAAAAGGAGATACCTCCTTTACTATATAATTCGATATCACCTAATGTTAGGCTGCGATACCATGTTCAAAATTGATGGTCTTAGAAGAAGAATTTACCCTGCTCTTTGGAAAACTTGCCTGGACTGTGTCATCATCCTATCAGTTGGGTACTGAGACAGTAAGTCTTATTGGGGGTGGGGAGGGCACGACTGTACAAAAACATAATATAACAATAAGAAGGGAGAATCCTGTCTCCTCTTTAGATCTGTCACCCATAACCTGCCATGCAGATTTGCTGGGTTACTCATTGTGATTGTTTATAAAAATTGTCCCCAAAGTCCTTTTCATTATAACTCTCTGGAGCATCTGCAGCCTCTACTTGTCAAAGGACATGTAAAGATAATAGGATCTAGAAGCGAACACACACTGACAAACCAGAAGATGACACAGACTTACAAGACCTCCATTCCTTTTTAACTTCAAATAATGGGCTCAGACCAGCAGAGTAAGATTTTTTTGTGTGGGGAAAAAAATAAGTCTTTAAAAGTACTTTCAAATAAACAGCAGCTATCTATTGGGTTGTTGGAAAAGTCATGATGTATTTTTTCTGTTTTTCGTTGCAAAAATGCGTTATGACTTTTCCGACAACCCAATATATTAAAGTGGCTAATTGCTCTTTTTTTTCTTTAATTTTTTTATTTAGCTGAGCCATCCTGCCACCTGTTGGTAGCTTAGCGGCAGCTCAGCTTAGGCTGGGCATCGAACTGCTGTTGCTCAGAGCTCAGCTCACACTCTTGAGCGAGCTCTTAACCAACTGAGCCACTCGGCCGGCCCAGATTTATTTATTTATTTTTTTAGGGCAGTGTCACTGGCCCTCATATGTGAGACCTGAACTGGGGCTGCTGACTTCCCAAGCCAGCGCTTAACCACCATGTCACTTGGCCGGCCCTAAAGTGGCTAATTGCTGTACTGTGTTTTAGTCCAAAGAAGAAGATCTCATTTAAAAAAAAAAAAAAAAAACTGATCTTTTTAAGATTTTCAAGATACGATTTTTTTGCTTCCATATGTAACTACTTTAATAACAAATTAGGTGAAAAACGACTACCAAATAAAAAAGGCCTTCAGGTCCTTTTTCAAGGAGAATATAGAAATAACATGCAATAAGAAAAGTAGCTCTTTGGGCTGGCCAAGTGGCTCAGTTGGTTAAGAGTTGGCTTACAGCGCGAGCTCTGAGCAACAGGGCCGCCGGTTCGATTCCCACATGGGTCAGTGAACGCTGCGCCCGAGCTGAGCTGTCACTGAACTGCCAACAGGTGGCAGGATGGCTCAGCTGGGGTAACAACAAGATTGCCTGTTCGAGGGTGGGCTATGCCCACCTGCAACTAAGACTGAATTTGGCACCTTGAGCTGAGCTGCTGCCCGGATGGCTCAGTGGATAGGGCGTGCACTCTTCACAACAAGGCTGCTGGTTCATCCTGCATGGGATGGTGGCTATGCCCACCCGCAACTAAGACTGAACACAGCACCTTGAGCTTAGAGGCCACGAGCTGCCGAAGGAAGCCAGATGGCAACTTGCGCCCTCCACAACGAAGACTGAAGAACACCAACTTGGCTGGTCCCCTTCCCTAATTCCCCAACACTGTTCCCCTCCCCCAATTCCCTAATAAAATCTTAACAAAAACAAAAAAAAAGCAGCTGTCTTAAATTAATGCTATTTGGTAAACATTTAACCTTATAGTTTTGTTGACAGTATTAATTTTTAATATTTGGTAAACCCATATTTCAGAGACAGTATAAAAGTAACCAAAACTCAACTCTCATCCAAATAGCTGCAAATTTTAAATCAGTGAAGAACAATGTGTTGCAGTAGTTAAGAGCATGGGCCCTGGGCTGCTTGGAGTTAAGGCCCCACTCCACCATCTATTAGCTGTGTGACTTTGGTCAAATTACTTGACCTCTCTTTACTTCCATTTCCTATCTGTAAAATAGGATGATAATATGTCTATCTCATAGGATTGTCATAAGGGTGAAATGATTTATATTGTAAGTGATTAGAGCATAATCTGACACGAAGTAAGTACTATGTAACCGCTTGATATTATTGTATAAGTAAATGAGATTGTACAGTTTTAATACTTTTAGGTGATTTTAATTCTTTAAAAAAAATTATTTCAACCATGGTTGTAACTTTATAATTTTAAAACCAACCCAAGGCAACTGGAATGCACAAAACATTCCATTTGCTATACACAGCTTTAAAAATGGTGTGACTCTTTATTTCTGACTTAGGTCATGTGAAGAAATTTTGAAAAGTCCATCCTGAACATGATACTGAAAAAGAAAGTCAGGCTACACAAAAGAGTCACCTGCAACAGCTCAATAGTGAGATCTCATGAAACGGGAGATTCTAACAGCAGGACGGACAAGGAATAAATCAGATCATCAGAGACAGCGTTTCTCAAGAACAAAAGGAGGATTTCAAAAACTACCATGTTCTAACCTGAGGAGGTGGGTGTGGGCCAGGTTCTCAGTACAGAGGCCTAGGGGATAAACAGTAACTGGTAGGGGATCCCCCGCTCGCCCCTATCCCATTATTCCCACTGCTTTGTAATGGGATCTGTGGAACTCTCCAAGGACTCCCGGAAGCAGCTTGTTTCATCAGTACACCCTTGCTATACTAGAGACTCTAGTTAGGTGACACAGGAGAGACAGCCGAAAGTATGTTTTACTCACAGAATGAAGGGAAACTGGTACCAGTGAGGAGGCAGAGAGACAGGCAGCTGCAGTGCCTCCGTCCTCTCTGACCTTTACAACTGCCCCAAATCTGGCAGGAAATAGTTAATAGCACAGACCAGTCTAGGGCCTTCTGCAACCTGATTTCTAATGAAATCCAACTCTCCCTCAAGAAGCGAAGAGCCTGGTAGCTAAAGGAAAATGTGGCCTACTTGCTTGGTTATGTAAGAGACCCACACCCAGACATAAACAAACCCAGCGCAGGCAGCCTCCTGCAAACCTGCCGCTGACCTGGTTTGGCCCACTCTGGGTGCCAAGCTCTTGCCTGCGAAACTCAAGAGAGGGACTCACAGTCCAGATGTCTCTTAACAATGGCTGGGGAGGCTGGTTTCATTCATCCATTCATTTATTCAGTTTTGTTTTAAACCTAGAAATTTATGAGCACAGCAGAAGGATTTAGTTTTCCCCATCACAAAATGGGTAAGATTTAGAGTTCAGCTCCCAGCACTCCACTGACACAGCGCCCATCACAGCCACCAATGACCTTCCTATTGCAGAATCTAGTGGTCAGCTCTCAGGTATCACGTTATGTGACCTAAAGCAGCATTTGATGCAGTTGATTGCTCCCTTTCCCCCCTGTGCCCCCAGGATACCATGCTGTCTTCCTGGCCTTTCCTTCTCAGTCTTCCTCATCTTCTGGGTTTGCCAGTTGCAGTGCTTAGGACCAATCCTCAACCCTCTTTTTCTTTCTTTCTCCACTCATTCCCTGGCTCATGTAACAACATGGCATCACATACCAGCAAATGGTGATGACTCTTAAATCTTCATCTCCAACACAGACCTCTGCCCTGACCTATAACCATCTTCTTGATGTCTCCACTGAGTTGTCCATCAGCCACGTGAAGCATGACAGATGCAAAACAGGACTCCTACACCTACCCGCTCCTCCCAGTAACTTGCAACTCTGTCTTTCCTTGGAGTTGCCTTGACTGTTCTCTTTCACAGCTAAATGGGTCCAGTATCTGACCTTTTCTTATCACTGCCACTGTCACCCTGGGGCAGGCCATCAGCGTCTCCTGACTAGACTATTTCAAGACTACTGTCTCCTAACTGATCTCCCTGTTTCTACTCTTCTGCCCTCTGTAGCCTATTCTCCATAATGTGAAAAAAGCAATCCTGTTACAAAGAGAATCAAATCATGTTATGCCTCTGCAAAATTCTCCAATGGCTTCCCATCTCAGAGTAAAAGCCGAACTTTACCACAACCTATGGTGCCTTACTCAAATGGTCCTGGGGCCCACTTTCGCTGTGTGTGTGTGTGTGTGTGTGTGTGTGTGTGTGTGCGCGTGCGCGCGCACTCGCGCTTTAGCAGAGGTGGGAGGTTCCACACATCTCAACAATTCTTGGACACCAGCTAGGTGTCCTACAATTCAACTCAATTCTGACACTGGCATTAGATTCCACCAGTTAAGGGTTTGGTCCTACAAAATTGCCTCCTCCTGCCCCCAACTTCAGATGCCAATTACCAGTCTTGGCTGTTGCCTGTGCTTCTAACTGGCTACAGATTGAAGTGCCCATGACTCCTCCTCGGACTTCAGGATGCCAGTCACAAGTCCAGGTTGCTACCTGGACTTCTGATCAGCTGGCCATTAATCAGAGGTTCCCACAACCCTTTCTTGGGTTTGATTAATTTGCTGAAGCAGCTGACAGACCTCAGAGAAACACTTTACTTACTAGATCACTGGATTCTTATAAAAGGATATAACTCAGAAACAGCCAGATGGAAGAGAGGCATAGGGCAAGGTATGGGGAAAGGGCACGAGGCTTCCATGCTCTGAGCACACGGGTACCCCAGCATCTCCACAGGTTCACCAGCCAGAAACTCCCTGAATCCTATCCTTCTGGGTCTTTATGGAAGCTTCATTACACAGGCATGACTGATGAAATCTTTTCCCATTGATGACTGAACTCTATCTTCAGCCCCCATCCCTTCTCTGGGGGTTTGGGGGCAAGACTGAAAGTTCCAACCCTCTAAACACAGGGTTGGTTCTCCTGGCAAGGAACCCCCATCCTTAGGTCCCAAAGTCACCTCATTAACATAACAGAAGACACTTTTATCACTCTCATTACGTAAGACATTTCAAGGGTTTAGGAGCTCTGTGCCAAATATGGGGACAAAGACCAAATACGTATTTCTTATTATAAGTCACAATAGCGCACTAAACATAACATGCCCTCTTCCGCCCTCACACAACCTTTCTGAAGCTATGGACTGCTCTAGCCACACTGGTCTGGCTGTTCTATGCCTCAGGCTGTGTGCCCTTGCTGCCTGTTCTCTCTACCAGGATTACTCTTCCCCCTGCATATCCAGGTGTCTTGCTTCCTCATTTTCTTCAGTTCTCTACTCAGATGTTAGCAAAGAGGCCCTCTCTGATAAAAAGAGGGGGCAAGAAAGTGTATACATTTTAAGAAAGGAACAAACTGTATTACAATTACGTTGATGGCAACCACTTTGAGCACCTCTTGTAACTACAGAAGTCCTATGTGACTTGTATTTATCTTTTGTTATCAGTATATATTATTACAATTTTAATACAGTTTTGCCTTTCTCAAAATGTGCATACATTTTTTGGGGCACCCTCTGTATATAAAATTGCTACCCATTAAGCCCTGCTTTATTTTCCTTTATACCATATAGCATCACCTAGCATGGTGTATCTACTGTATATTGTCTGTTTCCTTCCACTAGAATGCAAGCTCCACGAGCACAGCAACTTGGAATGCTTTGTTCACTGTATCCTCAATGCCTAGAGCCATGGCAGGTATATAGTAGATGCTCAACAAATATTCTCTGAAGGAGTGGGTTCTTCCTCCTGAAGGGACTTGTGCCAGGTACAACTCAGAGACTAACCTCTTCGGATCTGGTAATGATCCTTAGATCCTGGAGGTTGTCTTGTGGGGTGCCCAGCTGTTCTTGCTCTACCCCAGGCTGTGATGGGAGTGTTAGTTTCTTATTTCTCTCATCCATTCACCCATTCATTCTCTTTTTCAGCATTTACTGAGGGTCTACTGCCTGCCTAGCACAGTGCTACCTGCTGGGCTCCACCCAGGACCCTCAGCCTCTATCTAGGACTCTTAAAAACATCCTCAAAGCACAGTCATTATGGAATATTCCCCAGGAGGTCCCCTGCCAAGTCCCTAGACAGCTATAGGTTGTTCTCCTCTGAGCTCTTCCTGCCTGTGACCTTTGTGGCTTTCTCCTGGGTCTTCTACACACTCCAGTGATAACAGTGTGTCACTTTCCCTCCTGGTAGGACAAGTAACTTCCTGGTTGGGGTCTGAGCTAAAAGCAGATTCCCACTGTGCAGAATACCACAGATGCTAAGTGCTTCCATGCAACATCATGTGGCATGCCCTCTGCTAGGAGGAGCCCAAGAATATACCCTTTCATTTCTTTAAAACATCAGGTAGGTTATTCCTTTATTAAAGGAATAATAGCATCAGGCAGATTTGCAAAGATAAGGTACTAGGAAGAAGATGATCAGAGAAAGAAAAAAAACAATGTTAAAAGGCAGAGTAGAAGCAAAACATTAGGTACTCCACGACTAAGCATCTATTGAACACCTGTTCTATTGGGTAATAAATACCATTACAGCTAACCTGAATCCAGCACTCAATATGCACTAGACATTGTGCCATTTATAAACATGAACTCATTTGATACTCAAATCAACCCTATGAAACTGCGATATTCTTATTATTTGCATTTTACAGATTACGGAATTGTGATGCTATTTAAGTAACTTCCTAATGTCACACACTAGTAAATGGTAGTTTTAGGTAGGCACTCTGCTAGGTAGTTTAAAGTACCATATTTTGCCATGTATAATGTGCACTTTTTTTGTTCAAATTTGTGAGGGAAAAATAAGAACGTGCATTATACATAGGTAGTACAAATTCCGTATCTAAATAAATGTTTTTAATTCTTTTATTTATGCTTATGAGTGAAAAGTGTAACTCTAGAAATCAATAACGATGTCTGTATGCAAAATAATACCCTGGAATATTATCATCGGTTTTGTTGAACTTACGACGAACTTGCAATGACAGAGTTCTTGGCCTTCTATGATGGGTAAATATCGTCAATCTGTTACGTAAAATTTCTTGTACCTTGTATCTGTTCTTGTGTTTTGTAATTATTTGTTACATAAAATTTCTTATACCATATGTTAAAAAATAAATGCTAAAATTCCTTTATAAAACAAAAAACAAGTACTTAAATGTAAATAAATAAAAATTAGAATAAAAAAATTTAAAATGAAAGATTTTTTTTCCCTGCAAGTTTGGGCCAAAAACAGGGGTGTGCATTATACCCAGGAGTGCATCATACACAGCAAACTACGGTACTTTATTTAATAATTGGGGTTCCTGAGTATCCTGTTTTGAACCACAGAAAGTGGTATTTCAGCAATGTCTTGTATTTTCCCATTAGGAAGTTTCATTACTGTGTTACAGTATGACTTACACCTAGGTGTGTTTGTTCACTTCCTGGGCCTTTGCTATCCACCTCTGGAGACCTGATGCCAGAATATGACAGTGCGAGTCTTGCTGAGATGACATTCATAGAACAGCAAATACGTAATTTCATTTTATTTATTCATACAACATGCAAGATAATAGAGAGAAAGAGAAATAAGATGTTAACTGCTTTCTCTAGGTGATGGACTACAGGTTCTTTTCATTTTCAACTCTTAACTATCTATAATTTCTAGATCTTCAACAATAACCTTTTACATATCTAAAATCAGAGGAAAAAACAAGGTATGTGTTTAAAATTTGCCTTCTATGTAAAAGAACAGCTGTGGAATCTCATGCAAAATAGTAGATTATCAGCAAATCAACCATATCGGATATATATGTAAATACACTGTTAGCTGGAAATGTTTTACCCAGGAGTACATAGTACTGTTTTTACCCATTTGCCAACCCTACTCTTCACAATCACATGAGGTATTATCACATTCATTTTGTAGACAAGAAAGCTGAGGCCCAAAGCAATTAACCTGCCAACATTATAAAGTGATAGAAGAATGTAAACACAGTGCTGATAAAGGCATCCTTTCTCACTGCAGCACACTATTTTCCAAATTCCCAAATTCAAAAGAAACTTTACCATATTCTGAAATTTACAGATAGTCCTTTCTACTAATGGCCTGAGTGTGCTCCAGAAGAAAGAAAAAACCCACACTCACAGGTGAGAATGACCATTTTCTGAGGTACACTGTCATTTTATCATCTTGCCTATTCTTAAGAGTCTCTTAGGATTTTCCTGATATTAGTCTTGGCCTGGAAAACTCTCTTGGCTTCACTCTTCTGAGTTAGACTTGAGGTTACAGTGAGGATCCATCCAAATTCCAAAATTATCCTCAGCCCAGCAATTTCCTGTGGGCCATATATACACTAAAGTTATTCTGAAGACTTGAGACTGGACCACAATGTGTCTGGGAGAGCCCAGGGAACTTTTGTCTACCAAACTAGGGAGTCTCTAACATCGATCCAGATGTCCAATTCCCCCTCAGACCTTATCTCACCCTTCAGGGATCCTGTACAAGGAAAAGTGAGCCCTGGGATGAGATCAGGCCTCGTAACAGTCCTGTTAACAAGAGTAACAGCTGGAGACGGAAGGGAAGGCATTCCAGAGGTTCTCCGATAAGAGCTGTAGCTGCTCAGCCCTCTTCCTGGAAACAGCAGTTTAAAACCCCTTCTAAATAACAAGTTACAACTTGGTTCTCTAAAATCAGATCCTAAACGAAATTCTGTTCTGCTGTTTTGAAAGACTGAATTATCAACATTATTGAAGAACACAAGCTTTTTCACTTGTAATGCACAGCAGGCACAGAGGGAGGTGGGGAGAGACGAGAAAGAAAGAGAGGAAGAAAATATAACCCTCAGAAAGCAATAATAACAATTTCCTCCCAGATCTTTCCAAGTTCTCATTCCTAATTATAGGAGCACAAAGTAGCCTTCAAGAGTACCTATGTTTATGTTTGAAAAAAGAAGGACTCTTAAATATGTAAATAAGAACTTTTTTCTGCCCTTGCTTCCCCCAAGTTATCAAGATGTTCGGTCATGTGTGGTTAGACTGAATCAGCAATTCCTTTCCTTCTGGACGCAATTCTCCATGACCTGAAGGAAATTAATCTACAGAAAGGAAAAATGGGCAAACTGAGGGGAAGAAAACTCACACAGTATACAAACACCAGGACAGAAGTGAAAGACTTCAGATAAAGTGTCAGGAGTTGGACAAGACCACTTCAGGTGACTGGAGTCGAAAAATCAACCTGATGAAGAAGATGCTACTATATGTCATCATGACAAGAAACCCTATGAATAACTCAAATCCTGCATAATCTTATGGAAAGACCCTGACTAAAAATAATTTTGTCCACTTCAAAAGTCACAAGGATCTCCCAATTCTCTAGCACCTATCTCTAAAAACGTGTATTTTTAACCCCCCTTAAAATCCTTTCAGGGGCCGGCCAAGTGGCAGGGTGGTTAAGAGCTGGCTTGGGATGCCAGCGGCCCCGGTTCAGGTCCCACATATGAGGGCCGGTGACACTGCCTTCAAAAACAAACAAACAAACAAACAAACAAATAAATAAATATCATTTCAGAGGATATAAGTGGGAAAGAAAAAAAAATCCTAAAAAATAATTGAGTTCTACTACAGACAAGGAACTATACTAGCAAAATAGAGACTTTTCCGTTGAAATATAAATTCTTTCACTTGGGTTTTTTTTATTGAGGTACAATTCACATATTAGTTTCAGGTGTATGACATAATGGTTTAATATTTGTATATATTGCAAAATTACCACAATAAGTGTAGTTAATATCCATTACCATACATAGTTAAAAATTATTTTCTTGTGATGGGAACCCTTAAGATCTAGTCTCTTAGCAACTTTCAAATAACTTTCACTTTTTAACAAATTTTATTAAATTTATTGGGGTGACATCGGTTAGTAAAATTATATAGGTTTCTAGTGTATATTTCTATAATACATCATCTATATATTGCACTGTGTGTTCACCACCCAGAGTCAGTTCTCCTTGTATCACTTTCACTTATTTTTTTGTGTTCTCAATAACATTTTGAACGAATGAATGGATGAATGGATGAATGAATGAATAATGAAAGCCAAGCACTGCCGGGCATTCCTCCAAATGTTCTGGGTTTCTCCTGGTTTGGAAACTCTGCTTGGTTCCTAGATCTTGTTCCATTATCCTGAGCAACTCTGGGCACCTCTGAGTAGGTTAGCATGAATGAGAGCTGGTTATGAGATTCATTATAATTCATAAGTAGAGTTTTCAACTGGTAGGGATAAAATGGAGATCAAAGGGATAAGAAAAGTTTCCCTGCCTGTGGGAAACAGTGTAAGATAGGCCAGAAGCTACTCTGAAGGTGGGTGGGTTTTTCTTGCTTCCATTTGGGGATCTGAAAAAGATCACCATGCAGGCCCCACACCAGCATGAGAACAACCACTGCGAAACACACCTGGTGGGAGAGCAAGGTCGGGCAGCAAGGTCAGGCAGCAGGGCCAGGGCCAGCTTTCCTGGGCTGCCTCCTGTTGCCTAAGTGGTGAGAATGGAGCCGTAAGATCTCACAGGCCTCTGAGAGGAGCAAGGAGTGGCTGAGTCCAATACTTGTGGCCTGCCACAGGGTCCACGATGGTGTGACGGAAGGGACTTTGTAGCAGATGTTTTTAGGGAAGCGCCTGAGCCAACGGCCAGGGGCAGAGGATCTGAGAGTTCTGTAGTGTAAGGGCCTGTCAGGCCAAGTCAGGTCCTGGCTAACACCAGGGGAAGGATCCAATTGTAGGAGTTTGGTCCCAGATGCCAGAAGACCCAGCCATAAACACCTGTGGCTCAGGAAAGAATCCAGGCCAGCAGATCTGCTGGAGGACCCAGACAGCATTCAGAGATGGGGCCACTCCTCCCTACCACCGACTGCCCCCATCCTTACCAGGAAATCACATTCAATACCAGCTTGCCAAGGAAGAGGAGGAGGAGGAAGAAGTCTGAGAGACTGGATATTTTACTTAAAGAGACCGAGCAGTTACAGACAACGACTATTTTCATTATTGCATAAGACCAAATTTTCTATATTAGACTAAAATATACCCTTTTCCTTTCCTGCTGCTTAGAAGGTAGGACTTCATAAGGAAGATCAGATCTATTATAGACAAAATAAATAAATAAAAACAAAATAAGAAGTATCTGAGTGTAGCGTGAGAAAATTTGTGTCGTAATACATTTTCAATCTTTACTGCCAGTTTTCTGTGATCCAAGCACTGAAGGAGTGAAAACGGGTCAGCCAGTCTCCATCTTCAAAGAATACAATGTCTTAAGGTGAGAGCCATTTAATAATAGCTGCAATGCAGTAATGAGAGGGCTATTACAAAATTATACACAAGCCAGAGTGGCACAAAGGATACAACAATGAATTCTGAGGGAATTCGGGGAAGGCTTCCAGAGCAAGGACCTTCAAGCTGCATGTTAAAGGACAACTTGGAGATTTCTAGCTGGAAGTTGGAGAAGTGTTCACCTAAATTTGCTAAAACAAAAATAAAAGGGGAAAGGAAAAGATTTACTGGAGGAATGTGAGGCAACTCACAAACTTAAGGAATTTAACCTCCAAGCCTTGAGATGGAGGCACCTGAGCAGCAAGAGGGCCCCAGAGACTAAACCAAGGGCCTGGAATCCAGCAAGACCCTATCTTCTCACTGCTTCTCTTTACATGACTGCAGTAGTTCCTCTTACTAAATACTGGCTTCTCCCAGCTAATGGCATCCACTCTGACCCTTACAGCACTGCCACACAAGAAGGAAGACATCTCCCTCCAAACTCCAGTGTGAAGAATCCCAAGGAAGGACCAAGTTTTGGTCATGTGCCCACCCTGGACCAATAGCTATGGCCAGGCAGCAGGGGTGCTGTGATTGACCCACCTGCATAGGATGCCCAGCCCACTGCATCCAAGGAAGGCAAGGTCCCATGAGAAGGTGCAGCAGCATTTGGACCCATGGCCAGAGCAGTGAAGGGGCTAACCTTGAAAGAACACGAGTGCTGTTCAGCAAAGGGAAGGAGGATGCTAGGCAGACAAAACTAACCATCCAGACCACTGCAACATTTGGCACCACTCTACATTTCCATGCCCCATGAATCAACAGTGCACAAGCCTGGGCTATTTTCCATCGCTTTAAAATACTCTAGGTATGATTCTCCCTATTTGCTTTGAGGGACCACCTGCCTGTTAGGATGCCTCCTGTTTACCAAAGGCTATTGAAATAACATCCCTTTCTTGATGTCCTCAGCTTGAGCTAGTCTCTTCACCCTGAACTTCCTTGGTCATTTGTCCTGACCTTTCCTATGGGATTTATCACTTTCTGCCATAATTAATGTACCTGAATACACAACCATTGGTCCTTCCCCAGAAGCAGAGTGATAGGGGGGTGTCTCCTGAACATGAGGTCATAAATCAGAATAGGGTCTCCCTTCCACTTACAGGGATTAATGTGGAAATATAACTTGCCTAAGAATTTGAACTAGCCTGAAATTAAAAAAGAAAAAATCAGTTTCAAATATTTGGCAAAGTATTTGTTTAACTAAAGGGAGCCATGAAGAGTACATAGCTAAGTTGTTTAGCAATGGACTTATAATGGGCCTCCTTTCCTCTGCTGACAAAGGTAGGCCTCAGGCAGAGAATGAAATTAAAACTGCTCTGCATGAGGTTAGCCACTATCTGCATTGTGAGCCAACGAAATCTTAGCAGGTTATGTCACCTTCAGGAAAATATTTCTCTTCCTTAATAAGTATTTCTGTGGGGACTTATTCCTCCTATGGTATTCAGGCATCCTTTGGGAGGAATGGACTAACTACTCACAAGCACATGGAAGCACATGAGTGTATTCAATGAAACTTCATGAAAGGAAGGAAGGGAGGGTAAGAAGAGGAAGAGAACAAATAAACTCAAGAGAGAAAAGCAACTCCCCTTTAGAAATGATCATTCAACCTTCTGAAATGTCATCATACCTTTAATACTATGTCAGGGATCATTTTTTCAGACTACCTGCCTGCCCTCCAAACACTCAATGAGCTCACAAACAAAGGCCAAAACTGTGGTCTCATGATTTTCATCTCCATTCCCAGCACATGCAAGCTCTTTCTCTTTCTTTGTCTAGGGCCAAGCTGTGAGCTCTCCAGGACACACTTCCCATCCTTTCCTCAATTTTCCTGCCTCTCCTTAGTCAACTACTCTCTGCTCCAGGCATCTGTCCATCTTCTTCCACCCAAGTCAGCGACGTGTGTCAGTCCTTGATACCAATGTGTGTGGGCACATCAAGACGTAGAAACAGCACTCCCACCTTGCTCTTCCCCAGTTTTCACTGCCACCTCTATTCCTAGTCAAAGATTCATAAGCAAGGGAAAAGCTAAGATGGTGAGACGTATTCTGAACATACGTTAGCTGTCCACTGAAGTTCGCCATCCCTTACCTCTATGCAAAAGGTGGTGAAAAGTACTGGGAAGAACAAAACCTCTGAACCTGACGTCTGGTTTGTAGGCCTGCCTCTATCATTTAATAGCTTTGATCTTGAACAACCCACTTCTCCTCTCTGAGCCTCAGAGCCCCCAAATAATACAGATGACAACCACATCTAACATACAGGTCTTTTACAAGATAACATGTGAAAAACACTTTATATATACATCACTCATTCATTCATTTTCTTCCTTATTCTACCATGATTTCCCAGCATTTCCTGATATGGTCTTAGGAATCATGTTAAAACTCTCTAAGCCTCAGTTTCCTCTCTTATAAAACAGAGATAATTTTTATCTTACAGTTACTTTGAGAATCACATGTCATATATGTAAAGTACCTACTACAGGTTAGTAAACAGTGATTATTATGATTAATAAAGTACCACATAAATACTTTTTTGACTGTCACTAAAGAAAATCTGGCACTCTCTAAGTTCTTCAAGGCGGTTAAGCTTTCTGATGGGCAATCCCTCGTTTGGCAACCATAGACTGGTTTTGCATCATCAAAAAGGAAAAAAATAAAAAGCTCTCTTTCATACTTTGTGTCACTAGAGAGGCATATGGTATGAGCTAGAGTAGGAGACAAAGAAAGAAGACGTGTAAGTAATAAAGGGCACAAAGAGCAGTTCAACATTCTCTGGATCCTGATTTATATATTAAAGAATGCACTTTAAGGAGTGAATGATAATTATGGGAAACTTAGGTAAGGCCTCATTACTATATTTTTAAATCACTGAGTAATAAACATTACATTTCTTGCTTCAATCTCCTACCGAAAACAAAATCTCCAATTAAATAAAAATCCAGGCATTCCTGGAGTCCTTGAAGCAGAACAGTCATGGATTCTGGCCCACTCCAATCATTAACCACTAGGATCCCAGCATGGCCTGTCCCAGGGCTGCCCATGAAATGGCAAAGGGCAATGTTGGAGAACCCTAGGAATATATTTGGCCAGCTCGGTTTGAACTGCTTTCATCCTCTGCTTATATCACATTCCCCTCTAGACTCTGGTCATTTCCAAAGACACTGCTTCTAAGTTACATCCTTTTCTCTTTAACTCTAAGGCACGAGGATAGGAAAGTACTAGATGCACTTTTTAATTGATATGTAAGTGTCGGAGGGTTTCAGCTAATCTAGTTTTCCTTTTATTACCAAACCCTCTAAATTTTCACCCCTCTAAACAGGTCAGTTATGTGTATGTGTATGTGTGTCTATCAAAGAACAGTGATAAGGACAGAAGGGACATTAAAGGAAAGATAATATAACAAGGAGGGTCAGGACAAAGAAAGAGGAATAGAAAATAAAATATGTCTGACCAAATATAAGAGAGGTTTGTTAATAAGCCAGAAATTCCAAGCCCACAAAACCTCTTTCATGATTTCCAAGTGACTGAGAACTACATTCTGAGAATGATGTTGGTAATAATTAGAAGGCAGGGAAGAATGAGAAAGCAACCCAAACCACCTTAGTTTTAAAGGCTAAAATAATTAGATCATCCTCTAAGACACAGGAGACCATAGTTCTTCACAAACTAACTATTGGGCTGAAAAAAAATCAGGTTTTTTGTTTTCCTCTGCCATATGAAGTTGGCATGCCTGTGGCCTGGGAGATGTGGAACCTATTCCTAATGATAAGACCCCTGTTAGCAAGGACAGTATCTGTCTGATACAGCCTTTGGTTTCACCCTCTAGGATGGTGACTGGCGCTCTGGAAATGCTTGTGGAGCACACGAACAGTTCCCCATCACTTTGCCTTTTTGGGCTCCATCACCTTCATCTGTAAAACGAGGTGGTTGAACCAGGTCACCTCTGAGATCTATGGTTCTGGGACCCTGTCCAGCTAACATTACAGCGTGACCAAAGCCACTCTTCACAACTAGGTCCTCACCATTTAATGAAGAAAGGAACCATGAGACACTGTCTGATGATCCCCAACTCTGCTACCAACCTTATTTCCACTTATCTTTTGTTTATTAGCAGCAAATAGTTAATCATTTTCATATTCTGGGTACCTGCTTTCACTTGAATCGAGTTTAATTTACACATAGCTATGTTATGACTTTCTCCTGTAGCTCAAAGTGGCTGGGCTCCAACTTGGATTTCAAAGGAAAGCATGATTAATGCATTCCCTCCAACTTCACTGGCCTCTCAAGGTTCTCCACTGGCCTCCTAATCATTAATCCAACGTCTCCCCAGGTTGTTAGGCTACCCAGGGCCCCAACAACATAGGTATCCAGTCAGCCAGCCAGGAAGTGTAACTACAAAAATATATAAGGCAGATTACTGCCCCAAATTTAACTGGGAATTCGCACAAAGATACAGCAGTCTTACGGAACTGGTACCTCCCTCAAGAAATCCTCAACGTACCAAAACTAATAATATGTATTCTAAAGTATGAGTGACTTAGTGTATCTCTCCTCTCTGATGTACTGTAAACGTTTTTAAAATTTTAATTATTTAGAAATGATTTCAAGCTTGCAGAAAGGCTGAAAGAACAAGAATAGCAGAAAGAGCACCAATATATTACCCTTTGCCCACATTTACTTATGGCTAACATTTTACTCCGTTTTGTAATTGTGTCTGAGCCTGCTTTTACCACACATGCTTGTACTCTCTCATGAGTATATTCTTTTTCCTCTGCGCCATTTAATGGCAAGTTGTATACCTCATGGCTCTTTGCCCCCCTAAAAGAAGAAATTAAATTTTAAAACAGAATAACAGGAAAATAGTATGTTATACAAATTTTTTCAATCCCTCATGATAGAATCTCAAAGATGGCAGCTGAGCAGCATGGGAGATTTGTTCAGGCCGAGGCTTTCTACCTCCCCTAGATGTTCAACCTGTCTTATTCCTGGGGCTGGCCTTGATCCCAGCCAAAGAGCAAACAAACACACACCCCTCTATTTCAGAAGGAGGAAGAAAAGTCCTTGAAGAGAACCAGGTATGTTGACAACTGCGGGCCTCTCTTTTTCCCTGGGAACAACACAGGAAGATGCAGTAGGTCATTTTGCTCTAGAGAATAAAGAGTCCTGCTCCCCCAGGACAATGCCACGGAGATGCCACTTTCAAAAACGCCTCTTTTGCTTGTAAGCTCATAAAAACGTTCTTTTCTTCTTAAATTAAAAACAACCACATAAGCCCCTGTAGAAGACAAGAGATGGAAAGGGTTTACTGCCAGCCTTTCTTGTTTTGGTAAATCTCAGAAGGCAACAATCGCCACCGGCTGAGCTCAGGATGGGGAGAAGGTATTCACGGCACCCCCAGCACCCCCGCTGTACCCGAACACCAACTTGCCCCTTGGTTTCCAAGGCCGGCACCACAGGAGTGGGTTGCAAGTGAGGGGGAATAAGTGGTGTAATTCCACTCCTTTATCAATCACACTACAGATAAAGGCCCCTTCTTCCTTTGGCAATAAATTATTTTGCATACTTGCTAACTATTGTTCGTAAACTTTTTAACACATGACTGTACCCCCGGAGAGACACAGGCTTTCCTGTTGAAATTACTTCTGTAAAATCCCTGCCTTAGAGATAGCTATAAAATCAATAAAGTAGCATAAAATAGAAACGATTTTCTTAAGTACAAAATATATATTTTTTTAAATTTCACACGCACTTGAAAACTAAAACACAAAAGCAGCAGGAACCGGGTGTCGAATGCATGTGTAGTTCTCTGCATAGCCCACAGAAGCCAGACACATTTAAATCAATAGGGCTCTTTATTGTCAAGATAACTCTGATTAAGAAAATCCAAAACATTTACCTTGTACTAAACTCCCTTCATTTTTTTTTTTTTTAAAGAATGGCACATGCACAAAGGTAGATTCAAAGTGAAAGGAAGGTAAGAACGAGTAGGTTTAACTCAGAAGTCCATATGTAAAGTATTTATATAATGAGAGTTTTATAAAGACATGTATAAACACGTACTTCATCAGAAAACAGCCTGGCACAAGAACAAGGAAAAGAAAGGTAAGAATGCTGAAATGCTTGGCTTAGCTCTGGGGGAAATAAAAGACCCCGTGATCTACCTTGTTTGGACGCCCTCCGTCGAATCTTCATTTTGGGGAAGGAAGGCCACGAGTAGTTAAAAGGTGAGTCCGAGTCAGAATCCATCTTTTTGTTTTGGTGAAATCAACAGATTCAACAGGAGAGACTCAGGAAGAACTCGGGCGTCCCAGCCAGGAGGCGAGTCTCCCATGTGATGTAAAAGGAAGGAATGGGGCTGAGTGAAAAGCTTGCGAACACGGGGAGGGAGAGGCAATAAATGTTTTGCTTCCTTCAGGCGTTCAGGCATGTAGACGGAGAAGGAGGCTGTAAATATTAAAGCCAAACTAGGGAAATAAAAAGAGGAGAGAGAGAGAGCTAAGAGTCGCACTGGTACATCACAGTCCAGTTATTCAAAAGGTCACCAGGAGCAAATGAATCATTAACTCCCCTCTTCTCGTTGCTGGAAATGGAAATGAAGAAGAAAGGTAAGTGGGAATTGAAAGTGTCTGTGATTCAAGAAAAGTTTCCAAATGCAGGCGACTGTTTTGATCTGGAGCTAGAAGTATCATTTCTCAGACAAGCCACCCTGTACAGCGTTAGATAAAGGTTGAAGTTTATATGTGTGGACAGCCAAAAAGCACCAGACACAGGCAAATGAAGGCCATCACAAACAGGGCAAGGATTTTTCCAGAGCAATCTATTCTTTCATCCCCTTGGCAGGTTTGGCAGCTTTTTCAGATCTAAGGGCCAAAACAGCTCTGATAATTCATTTAACGTCCAGTCTCTCTACCCTTCTAATACTGAAGCGGATTGGAGTTTTTAACTTGTGTACAGAATTGTACTCATTAAATTCAGGCTCAGTCATCTATTACTGTTTAGCACAACTGGGGTTTCTGTCTTAAATTGTCACCAAGTTTGGCTGTCGATCGTAAGGATTTGGGCACCTTTATTGCTCTGATCTAAACTTGCAGTTCGCCTCAATAGAGCTAGTGACTAATTTACCGCAAACCAACAGTTCTAATGTAGTCTCCCTGAACAGTGCTCAGGTAATTAGCATTCACAAGACGCCCATTACCTCCTTCCCATAAACCATAACATTGCTCAAACTTACTTTCCTGCTCCCTAGAAGCACACAGAAGCACGTGCCCAAATAAGCTCAAGCATAGCAACCAAGACCCACAGTGTGTGAGGGGTGCGGGGGGAGAATCTATCCCAAGTCTCATAGGGAAGTCTCTTAAGCATTTATTTCTTTTAGTACTAGTGATAGCAAGAAGTGTTGTGTTCTGTTTTGTTTTGTGAGGTCATCTGACTTCCTAATAAACTAAAGGAGAGTGGAAGCAATATGAGGATCTGTTCGACCTGCCAGATTTGGAACATGACAATACGTGTCTCATTAACATTCGTCTCTTTACTTTTTTTCCAAATTCTTGGCAATATCGTGCAAGGCTGTGTAAGAATACACATGCATAACCTGCCCCGTGACAGCTTCTGATTGGGTAAGGGTTGGGTTAGGGACACAGAGAGAAGTGGAGAAAGGGGGAAAACCACTTAATTTCAAATTTAAATCAAAATCAGAATTACATAAATCAATACTGGGCTTTTGTATTGTTTGCTACATACATAGAACCCACAACTAGTACAAAATACAACTAAAAGATTATTGCTAGCATTACAACTAAGTAAAAATAAACATTAAAACATTTTCTAATTTGTGGCCTTTCATTTGAAGAATGATTACATATTGTTCTTAAGCAGGTGGGTACAATTGTAAGGATAAATCACTCTCAACCCTTATATCAGGTAAGAGAATTTTAGTCCATATGGATCTTTAATAAGAAAATTTTGTGGTGTTTCCATTCATTCTCAAGTTTAGAGCTATGAACAGTGCCGGGGCATTACAGGCATGTGCAGAATGAATGAATGATTTACACTTATTAGTCTCAACCTGTGGATGAAGAATCTTTACATGACAGCTGTAGCATTTTTAATCTTTTTCTTACTGAAAACATGTATCTTGACAAAAAGCTACATGAGCTCTTGTAAAGTGTTTAAAATGTATATTTGCATTTTATTCATCACTACAGTATCTACATTTGAAAAAAGAGCAGTACTTATGGGTAGAGAAAAGTCATTTTTCTCTAAGGCTCCAGGCAACACTTGGGGTATGCATAGATCCAAGTACCCTTGGCTGCCTCAGAGATGTCCACAGACTAATGAAAGGGAACCTCCACCAGTACAGATGATCACCAGACAGAAATGAAAGTGTTGGACCAGGAGACACTGTTATCATTCTCATTCTCATACAAGGTGAAGTTTTACAGCCTCTTAACTAGGTAAGTCCCAGGTCAACCAACGACTGGAGCAGGCTGTTCCTCCCGACCATAGGTGATAGATAGGTAGGAAGAACTCTAGGACAATGCAGACAGAGATATGAAAGACCTTTGTAAAACGCATTTCTATATCCAGGTAGATCCATCTGAATATAAATTTCCTCAAAGCACAGTGCTTGCTGACCAATTACATATCAGTTGATTATTGCTATGGAAATTATTCTGACAGACCTACTAAACCGACCCAACCAACGCATGTGAAAAACCCAATAAGAAACTTTCTAATCTCATTTGCTTTATTATTTATCAACATCTTTTCAACAATCAAATGATTTCCACTGATCAGCAGTACATAACTCAGTTAACATATAATATAGTGAAAAAGAAAATATTGTAAACACAGCCCTTTTTATTTTTAGCCCAGTTTGCTTCCTTGGTCACCCAAGAATTTCTTCTGAATGTGGGTCATTTATCCTCCTTGTTTTTTATAATGGTTAACTTTTTTCTCATTGTGCCAATATTTAAATTAATTCAAGATGTTATTTACATCTTATTCATATTTAATGGGTTAATTTCTTTGCTTTCTCTGACTAATCCCAATTGCAGTTGGTAGAATTCAATGATATATCCCCAAGGCCACTTTCTCATCAGATATCATACACACCACTACAATGCAAGTATGTGAATGATTTCATCAGCCTCCTTTAATTAGAAAATCCTTACTTAAGATTGATGTGGGGCCGGCCTCGTGGCACAGTGGTTAAGAGCCAGCAGCCCTGGTTTGGATCCCACATATGAGGGCCAGTGACACTGCCCTTTAAAAAAAAAAAAAAAAGATTGATGTGACCTCCATAAGGTTATAATCACCCAGAGAAGATACTGCTGCATTGAAGTTTCAGCTTTCTGGAAGGCCCATTGAGAAGGGAAACTTTCCCGTGATTCTCATCTAAAGAACAGGTCACCTACCTTTCAACCTTGATAAAATTAAACCTCCTTCGAAAGGTATTTATATTTTGGTTTGAATTATAATATTTGTACACTTTTCTTATCCTCCAATGGGACCTCAAATTCCTTGAGGGCAAAAACTGTGTCACAACTCATATTTTTAGGAGCCACAAGCCAAAAAGAAAATTCACGGGTTTTTCAAGCCATATATATCTGGGCTGAAATGGTGGCTCTGTCATTTATAATACTTGCCTAGTGGTCCTAATCAAATCACTCATACTTACTGATCCTCAGTTGTTTCATATAAAATGGAATCATAACATCTGTACTTCAAAGACTTGTGAGGATTAAATGAGATAACAGTAAAGAGCTTAACATAAATAAGTTTTCAGTAAGCTTTAGTTTAAATGTTAAGTATAAATTTCCCTTTTCATTACATTTCTGTATGTTATAGACACCGAAGTGTTATTCTTAGTTTTACCTCAGAAGTAATAGCTTTTCAAAACTGAGACATGACAATGAGCAAAGAAGTTCCAAAAAATCATACCAGGCAGAAAGAGGAGTAGGAAGATTTGTTTTTCTTCTCTACTCCCTGTTTGACCACCAGAGACCACAGCTTTTAACACTACTAGACACCATTCTTGGGAAAAGTTCATTAAAAATACAGACAAGAGGAGGCAAGACCCCTAATGACAGGACAATCCTATTTGGGTTACCTTCAGCACAGTGACAAGTCAGTGCAGCCGCAGGTTCTAGCATTAGGTGAAAACCAGAGATGGTCAAAATCTTCCTCAAAAATCCCTTAGAAGGGCACCATGTCATCTAAGTTCAACACAAGCAGTTCTTTGCTGGAGAGCACCGTTACTCTGTTTGGGCACCAGGTGAAATGGCTGACTTTGAGAGGCCATGTTATGCAGAAAGGTGGATCTTTGAAAGCATGGCTCATGTCCACATGGTCAGATGCACTCACTCTGAGAAGCACATTGGGAAAGGCATATCCACATCTCGTGTCACGCCCACTCTGGGACACTCTATTCACAGAGCCGCTGAGGTTTAAATTATTATTTTTTTCCTTACCTCCCCATTTATTTTTTAAACAGAGCCCATAAAATTTCATTCACATATATTAGACATGAATTAGGATCATGGTACAACCACTGTTGTTGTAAATTGGAATTGCAGGATGCCACCATTCATAACATCACTTTACTTTAAAAATAAGAAGGTTATTTTATTTCTCATCTACCGTTCTTAACTTTATTCCAATAAAACACCTGCATGCCCCTTCAGAAGTTTCAATATTCCCTCCTTGTATCACCGTACTGTCTAAGGAAAAAAATAGATATGATCTAGAAATCCAAACAAGGTGACATTATTCATATTACACTATATCCACATGTAGTATAAGAAAAAAATACCCATTACACTTCAGGACAGGAAAACAATAGCTTTTCTAGCTGAAGAAACATAATAAAGAATTACATTATCAGAGCTTCCACCAGAGTTTCATATTGCTACAGATATCAGTTCTACTTAAGACGACTCTCTTAGGAAAAAATAAAGATCATTGGTGGACCTCATTTTATTTTAAACATGATGTTCCTGGGAATAACCTGAAAGGAAAGAATTCACACAAATTGGCTAAGTTTTTCTGAACAATAGATTATGAGGGATTTTTAATTTATCTTGGAGAGGCAGCTATGAATAGTGGATGTGAGGAGCCCCGGAGGTGGGAGAAGCAAGGATATGAGCTATAAGTGAACAGAGAAAGGGTGAAGGGGTAGGAACACATCTTGTTATAGTCTAAGAAGAAAAAAATTCATCAAAGTAGGAAAAGCCGAGACACTTAGTGAGAGCAATATCTACAATTACATTTTAGATGGAAGGAGAACTAACTCTGGGTGAGCACACAGTGTGATATATAGATGATATATTACAGAATTGTACACCTGAAACCTATGTAATTTTACTAACCATTGTCACCCCAATAATTTTAATTAAATAAAATTTTAAAATTACATTTTAGGTTTATTCGGATAGTGTTCCAATTCCAATTTTCCCAAATCTGCCCCCAAAGTTTCTTACATGCTTTGAACTTATTCACAAACTTATTTTATCAGTTTTAACATTCAAAGTTCAACTTGTTCTATGGACTCATAAATGGTTATTCACATGTAAATAAGTTATCTACAAGGTATAAAATGAGCAAAAAATTTAAAAGGTTTTAACATAAACTCTGAACTATCAATTCCACAGCTCTGAAGCTAAAATTCCACAAAATGTAAATGGATACTCCCAGTTTTAAATAAAGGGTTACTTGTCTTGTATACGATACTGGAGTGTTGTTGCTTCTAGATCCTCCCATCTTCAGGGCAAGGAAGTATGTGCGTGTGTGTGTACGCGCGTGCGTGCGTGTCCTAACCTACGTGTATACACGTATCTATAAATATTTCTCTATGCAACCATGTGTGTCTACATTAACTAGTCATGAGTGCATACGATATACTTATGTCTACAACTCTAGTTCATTAGCATATGAATCATTCTAGCCTTCTCCCCTTGTTTATCTATAAACTCCCACTCCAAGAGTGAGGAACCTGGCACCTACTGTCCATAATCCATTTACTTAATTGTTCATTTGTAGTATACGTTTATAGTGGTATCAGAATTGTTAACCTGTACTCCTATGGGAAACAACTTTACCACCTCAAGGACAGTGCTTATGTATAGTTTTTTTATTCTTACAGACTCGACTCATTTCCAAAGTTACTGAGGTTTGCACTATCCCACCCCCTACAGTAAGGTATGTTATACATTTTTAGTAGTTAGATTCTTTTGCCATATTCTGCATTCCATCATAGGGACCTCCAACTTAATTTTTTTCTATTTGCACACATTAAATTTTGCTCAGTGTGCCACAAGTTCTATGGATTTGACAAATGTGGTGTCATGTATCCACAATGACAGAAAATATTCATAGAGAATATTTTCACTCCCCCCGCCAAAAAAAAAAAAAGAAAAACTCACAATGATAGGAATATGTAGAAAGGACAAGGAAGCCCATTGAAAGAGTTCCGCATTGCCTAAGCTAGGACACTTTGAACAAAACAAAGTAGTACTAGATTATTAATAAATATCCATAAATCCATACTGACATAAATGACTGAATAAATAAAAGAAGGGATACAAGTTTCCCATGTAGAAGAATTCCAAATAATTTATATAGATATCTCACCCATAGGAAGTATATAGATAACTCTCTATTTCGAAGTATGGGTTGCACATCATCATTTCCTTCCAAAAGGTACAGTACAGAAAGAGTGGTGGGGAAAGGTAATTTTACATGGAGAAACCTAACAAACCTTTGCCCAGCAATCAAGGCCATTGTAGTGATAACGTTGATAGCATATACCATTGATATGATGTGATGAAAATGGCACTTCTGTGAACATCCTCCCAGGACCCACAACCCCAGTTTAATGATGGGGAAAACACCACAAAAATACCAATTGAGGGACATTCTATAAAGTACCTGACTTGTACTAAAACTGTCAAAATTATTAAAAACAAGGAAAGTCTGAAAAGCTCTCACAGACAAAAGAAGCCTAAGGAGACATGACAACTAAATATAATAAGGTATCCTTGGTGGGGTCGTGAGCCAGAAAAAGGAAATTAGATGAAAACTTTAAAATCTAAATAAAGGACTAAAATCTAAAAAAAGTATGTTGGACAATAATAATGTAAGTAACTGAGAAAGTGGGGAAATGGGCACATGCAAACTCGATTAGCTTTACAGCCTTTCTGTAAGTCTAAAACTGTTCTAAAAAATAAAGTTTAAAAACATTTTAAAGGACAGAGGCAAAAAGTACAGAATCTCTGTTGATTAAATGTTTGGAATTCATGCTAAAAGAATGTTTGCATTACTTATTCAGACACATAAAATTCAAGTCAAGCATAAAATTCCATTTCCTCTTGCTTAACTTATTATGTGAAGTTACCATGTAACTCTGAGGGAACTAATTAGACATTTAAAAACTATCTGCTGAAAATAATTTTAATTTCTCAGAAACGAAGTGTCTCTTTGGGTTAACACATTCCCACGAGTTAACCTCAGTGCGAAGCTCCTATGTGCCACCTGTCTGCCTCACATCAGCAGAAACCCTCCTGGCACACAGATCTCAAGAACCTGGATGAAACCCAGCTAGCTTACTCCAAGTTTTCTTCTCAAGTTCTCAATACCTTTAACTTCACTCTTCATTTTTCCATTTGTTCTTTTAAATATTATAAAGAAACAACAGATTATTTACTGCTGGGACTCCTATTCAAACTCTGATGGCTTCACTTCTTCTCTGTAAGTTAGCTACACATATTCTTCAGCAGAATTTCCTACAGTGAAGAATAAATTCTGTTTGTTTCCTTGTGCATGCCTGGAGTGAGGGGCAATGTTTCATAAAAATACCTTCCAAATGAGCCACTCTAAAAGTTAAAGCAAATTGTCCCAGTAAGTTGTTAGAGTTTGTGCTCCCTGGCATGAAAGCTAACCAGAATCTTAATTGCCCTCAAGTCCTTTCAAGGGATTAACCACTGGTACTCAGTAAAAAGCAAGCCTAAGCTCACATAAACACATTTACACTGCAATCAGTGATTCCTCTGTGAGGGCAATTCTTTCAGTAAGTGTCTATACACATGGGTATTCTGAAGTGTTTCAACATAAGCAAAAGGGAAGAAATCCCTGGGTGGAATTTTAACTTTCCATATAAAAATTTCATAAATGCTCTTTCTAGAATACATTTCATATTTCTTATTTGTTTCATAAATTAAGTTTCCTTAAAATGTTATACTTGTTTGAAATGTATAAACTGGTCATTTGATTTAAACATCAAAATAGAATCTTTAGGGATGGAACTTACGGACTTTACTTAGTCACTAAGCTGGTTTGTTTGGAGTTGAGGATTTTATTTTGGAGAATGAAAAATTTAAGAGTTCAGAGAAAAAAACTGCCACTTTCCCCCTCCTTCAATTACACTTCAGAAGTTAAACTCGTTTATGAAATGCAAAAGGCGAATTTAGATTATACTACAGATACTAATGCCAAAAACATCAGACATTGTCGTAATGTCCTTAGGACAGTGTAAACCCAACTCCCTTCATCCCAATCTGTGTACCTCAAAGTCAATCATATCACTGAGGCTCAAGGAGTTGGGAAAATTTTTTCAATAATTTTTCCCCCGAAGTTTTCACATGTCCCACAGATCTATGATGATATTGATAGTGATATCATTAAAAGTCTACAAATGTAAAACAAATTGGCTTCCATTATTTGCTTATAATCTATTGAGATACAAATGGGAACCACATCTCCCCAGCTGCAAAAATATGGAAAGTAAGTCAGGAGTGACTTCAGCAGAGCCCCCCTCCATGAAGGAACTATGTCCACAGTTCCCAACCTTGGCCCCACCTGAGAATCACCTGGGTCACTTTTAGAACTCTGGAAACACAGGCTACACTCCAGACCAATTAAATCAGACTTCTCTAGGTGTGGATCTAGGCTTCAGTGTGGTTAAAGCTCCAAGGTAATTCCATTGGAATTGAAACTTGCCAGAGTTTAGAACCATAGGATAACAGTGCTTAGATTAGCAACTCCTAACCTTAACTCACTTTCATTTTGCTTTTTTTTTTTAAACTTTTTTTAAACGTTAGTCAGGACATTAGATCCATAATTGCCTCCTATACTTGGGAATTATAATTTAACACAGCTTTTTTTTTTAATCAGAAAAAAGACAACAATATAATAGACTATATACCTCCAGTAAGGCTTTATAGTTTCTTCATGTTTTCTTATCTATAGTACATATATTAACCTTAAAATCCCCAAACTCTTTCTTTAAATTTATGGGATAAACGTCTGCCAATAAATACTCCAACAGTCTAATTTAGCAAAAAATGCTTTACTTACATCCCACAAGGAGAATTTTACCCAAACAATGAAGCCTCAAATATAAAAGGCAGGACATTCGTGATAAGAGAACCAAGTTGAGTTTATCACACTTAGCTGAACTCCAGTAAGTCAGCAATTTCTTCTACCAAAAAAAAAAAAAAAAAAAAAGTTTTAAACCTCAACAACTGCAATAAGCAAACTGCACTGACGTGAACAAAAGGAATAAAATTTGAGTCAGAATTTTTACAAACAACTTTGCATTTCCAATGGTCTCCTTGGGATAGGTTTCCATCCCCAGCCTCCTTATTTCAAAACCAAATCACTGGTAAGCTGTGGTTTGTGGTAGAGAGATGACCCCCCAAAAAAAACTGAAAAAGAAAAAAAGGAATCCACAGAGCTTCTGCGGCCTGGGGCTAGAGAGAGATCTGCCAACAATTAGGCTTGAAAACTAATTTTTCAGAAGGGTAAAAGCTCTGCTAAGGTTCTCTGTCCCTCTCCCTTTGTTTTCTTGTTTTTTCTTTCATGTTTCATGTAATATTCTTAAGATCTCAACATAGATACATATGTGTTATCCAACAATCATAAACAGAGGGCCAGCTTCCACTAAACTAACCTGGGTCCTAGACTTAAGAGTCCGCAGTTAAGATCTTGTTGGGAACCATCGCAAAACTTTATTTTCACAAACAACTTAAAAATATTGTTTTATAAGCTTGTATAGCTTAATATATATAGCATTACTATTAATATTTATAGCTTAATTAATAAATAATTATTAATTAATAAAAATAGTTAATATTAATAGCTTAATAGCATTAATTCCATTTCCAAGCTTTCAGTTAACATAAGAAGAAGAAAAAAAGAAAGATTAACCTAATTAATCGTACTCATTTGGTGGTTGTCCAAGCTAGCATTTAGTACTGACTGCTTAGGCCTCTCCCAAACAGATCCACAAATGGAGATCTGGGGAAAGAGTTTGTGCTACACCGAACATTCTGTTCTAGAGGGCCTGTTCCTTCGGATCTTCTAATAATTCCCTTCCAGTTTCCCTTTGCTAACATTTTCTTAAGCTTCCTGTGTAGGGTTTTTGTTTCTCCTTCTTGGTCTTGTCTATAGTCAGGGAAGCCTGTGTCACCTAGATTGAACAATCTGAAACACCTCACTGTTTGTTTCTGTCTGTTTCTGCTTCCTTCTCTTCCCAATTGGTCTGGATGGGTTTGGGGTATCCCATCAGGTTTCCTTCCACACCCTGCTTTGGTTCATCTGTCTCGCTCGTGCCCATCCTCCCAGTTCCAACACCCACTAAGACGCCTTCTTTTTCTCATGTCACGTATAAGTAACAAACAATAATAGCCATGAAGTGACCCAAAGTGTTACAGAATAATTGGAATTCGAGCCTCAGCATGTACCGATAACCAGCTCACTCTATAAAATCAAACAATAAATACAATAAAAAGGAGGGATTTTTTTTCTGGCCAATAAATATACTTGTGAGGAGACTCTATGATATTTTCCATTTCATCTTGGAAAAATAATCCATATTTTTTGTAGAAAAATGTACAGAATCATTTTAAGCCACCTTCTAAAACGGAGCTTCCTTGTGGTATATAACACTAAATGAATAGAGCAGGACATAAAATTCAACTGTTTGCATGGTCACAACTGTGTAAACACTAGATGCATGGGGAAAATCCTGGTAAGAAACACGTATATCAAAATTTAATAGTTGCTGCTTTGGAGTGGGAAAATCATAGGGATATTTTTCTTTTTTTCTACTCTAAAACTTCTAATTTTTCAACTGTGAGCATTTATTTCTTGTATAATTTAAAAGATTAATTTTTTTTACCCAAAAAAGCTTACTTAGCATGATATTATGTTGAAAATCTTCTCTGGCACTTGTGGCAAGCCCACTCTCTGCCAGTCAAACCTGGAACAGCAGAGACGGCCCTGCTTCAAGCCCAGGGCATCAAACAGCTGGGACTTTCCAAGCAAAAAGGCTGATGCCAGCCAAGGCATTCCCCCCACCCTCTAGGGTCCCTCCCTACCTTCCTCCCCCATGAGGAAAGTCAAAACAGGCTCACATACTTATTTTAATAAGTCCGTTTCACCAAATCCTTCATTTTTTCTCTCACCCAAATAGTCACATAACATATAGCTTTTGCCAAGTAAGTTTCAAATAATCTTTAGTCCAATGCAGCCATGGCTGATTAATTATTGCAGGAAAAGCAGCTTCAGTATGAACATCACTAAATCTGGGCTGTCACATACAACCTCACTCACACTCTTGAATATCACTTGCTGAGAGAGGAGTGTCACCTTCCAGGATCTTCTGTCATTTGCCTGAGATACTGGCACTCTTGTTTCACAGTCCTCAAGCATGAACTTGACTTTTACCTGGACATCTTAATTTCTAACCAGGCACATAGTTGTTTTTTTTCATATTCAACCTTTTAAAAACAGGGTTTGCAAGAGAGCAACGAATCAAGCCGTTTACAGCTTTGCTAATCTGGTGCCGGTTTATGCACCTTCATTTGCAGTTGGGATTCCTATAGGGCGGCCAAAGCTCAGCCACCCCGCTCTATTCCCATAGGTTGTCTACATGTTCCCGCTGCATGTTCACTTCCCTTCTCTTTGGCATGGCATTTGCTGCTGCCCACTACTGAGCTTCTATTTCTTAGTCATGTTTGGTCCCATATACTTCTATGGGGGACTAAATGGACCTTGAACCACACGGACCCCTTTTTCCTTCGTAATTTCTGTACTGATCCATTTCAGCTACCTTCTTTTTTTCCGTTTCCTCCAAATGCTTTACCCTCTCCCCCTATTCCATCTGCCTAAAATGTGAAGGAACCACACACTGAGGAGTTCCACTCTCCACTGTGACAGCCACAGAATCGGGTCCCAGCCCTTCAACTGATATTCTCCCGCTTTGAGCAAAACTCCAGGCCCTTACAGCATCCACTGAGAGCAGAGCCAGCACTCCTGGACTCGCCATAAATGTAATCCCACTGCCACTAATCGCTGAGGGGTGTGAGGCGCTGGCTTGGATGAGATTAATAACTGTTATCCATCTGAGACATTATCCCTCCAATTAACATTTTCAGTATGGCCAGTATGATTCTTGATGCTCTGATGGGTTAACAAAAACAATACAAAGGGAACTTCTGTGCAATAAATTAAATAACATTTAAAAATCAGCTCCTCAGTTACACTAGAACTGAGAATATATAGAACATCATATATTCTATAAACATATTGGCTACCATATTGAACGGTGCAGATATAGAACATGTCCAGCATCACAGAAAGTTCTATTGAAACAGCTCTGATGTAGTTTATGAGGCCACATTAAACTCACATCACAGCATTTTGAATAATACAAGTCAGCAAAGACATATACCTCGACCCCACATGTATCAGCATTTCCTTAGAGGCTGAGCAGGATATAAGCACATATAAATTAACACAACAGTTTGGAAGTGGCTTTGGGGAAAAGCCATTTCCAGTTCCAGGCTCCAGCTTACCACCTGACAACTACTCACTGCTTGCTGCTCCTTCTCTGTCTCAGAAGGTTCTTTTAAAAATTATGATTGTTTTCTTTGTATAAAGTCAGGTGACTTTCTTTAACCCCAAAAGTTAAAATAAACCAAAAAAGCAAACATAAGAAGAAGGAACAATCATTCATGGTCCTTTCATAAACCACTAGATTAACATCATACACATCTGTCTTTCTCAAATCCTTCATTACAATGCTCCTCGGACACAGTGATGCTACCTACACAACACTCAGAGTAGGTCAGGCTACTACAGTTTCCTCAACATATGTCCTTTTGACCCAGCAAGGATACCAGTTTGAGAATGGAGTGAGTTTGTAAAGCTTAAAATTAAAATACTTCTGCCATTTCATACTTTGAGCAGCCAGCATTCCTCCCCCATCAGCAATCTGTCTTGGTAAACACTCTTCAAAGCTGACATTCCTGGGAGCATGATGCACTTTGTGGACGAGACATCCTGTATGCAGGATTCACAGCTATGCTGCTGGCTTCAGTGGCCCACGACAGTCATCTACATGGAGATGGTTACCCCTCCTCTTCCTAGCTCCTTCCTCTTCCCCCTTCCAGGAGTACATTATTCCTCTCACCTTATGCTGCTTAAGTAGCAAAGGTGTGCATGTTGCTGGGGACGGCCTAAGTTTCTATTCCAACATCCTCAGTACCTCAGGCAAGCAGACCCATTAAACCACCTCTGGCTTGTGGCCAAGCTACCAGCAGTGCAGCCAACCTACGTGAGGGCGCTTCCCCTCGCCCTATTTCATGCTTCAGGATTTCCCACCTGTTGTAACTGCTCTGTCGTGTGCCTGCCAAACATGCCAACAATACCCCACTGCCCTCGGTGAGCCCCGACCGTGAGGCTCTGCAAGCCCACTACTCACCCGGGGCATTGTCCTGGTTGTCCTTGATTTCACATCAGCCTGAGCACTTCTGTCACCACCAATGCCACCACCACCATCTGCTTTCCACTTTCCGGCCCCAGAGGCTTGCATAGACCAACAGGCCGCCCAGATGAGCAGCTGATGGCCCCGCCTCTGGATGTCCATGTGAGCAGATGGGAGTTCCCAGGCCCATGGGAGGAACTACCTTCCCCTTGCCAAGGGAGCCCCTGGTTCCTTTAAAAGGACACCCCCACCCCAGGAAAACCATCTAGTCTTCTCCAGAGGCCCAGCTTCAAGGGGCCCCCACTGGGTGGGTGGTAAGCTTATGGATTCCAGGGCCAGGTGGAAAGAAGCCGAGTCTCGATTCCAGCACTCGCTCTCCAAGAGTGGAGTATCACTTGCCCTAAAACTGAAGCTGGTAGTTTCCTACTACATAGGAGTAACAAGGTAACAACATATGACAAGTTCCAAGCCAGAGCTGGCTTGGAGTAAAACTGCTCAGGAAAAGCTTTCATTGTTCTGTTTTGATTTGTTTTGTTCCCTAGATTGTAAATGGAGACTCAAGCCCTGAAGTCATAGGGTTATAACTGATGCTGCAAAGAAAATCTATCTAGGTACGTTTCAGGAAATAGACAATGCTCTCAGGAAGGAAGATTTTACTTTAAAATATACTTTCATCTTGTCCTCTGTATACTCGGCCTGTGATACTGCTATGAGTGCAAGGGAAAGCAATAGTTTGGAACATACCCGAATCTAGGCTGTCCTGGTCTTCATGTTCATTCGGTGGAACTACCAGGCTTTTCACACACTGGAAAAGATAAAGTCAGGTGGTTTTTTAAAAAATGACTATGTGGCACATTAATATACCCTTATTTTTTCAACCAGAAAAACGACGTCGAAGAACATCAGTAAAGACATGTTACATGTACAGATAAACAGAAAACAAGCCTTGTCCTTAAATAACATTATTTAAGACGTAAAAAGAAAGGAAGGATTTGTCCCAAGCTGCAACATGCCTGAAAGCGATCCATGCGTTATTCTCGGAGAATCTCTCCCAGGTTTATGCGTGCAATTGCGTCATTCTCAAACACCTGTGACTATTAATCTTCCAGTATAAATTTATTTTGGAAAATGTATTAAGTCATCTTGCATATACAACTCCAACCCAGAAAGATAGCTAGGTTTGGTCATAAAGAGTAAAGATACAAAAAATTCAATAAAGAAAATGGAATTTCAGGTTATTCTGAATGAGACTTAGGGTACATCTCTGGGTTTTGCTGGTTTTAAAAAAATATGACCACTGGATCTTCACTTCTACTTGCACTCTGGAGAGAAGTGCAGAGAACAAAAGGGGGCAGGGAATCATTCATTACCTTTACATCCTCCTGTTCTGGCGACGATCTGCTGGACACCAAATTCTTAATCTCTGCAAGAGGAATAATTCTCATCAGGATCTGCTGATAGGAGATTTCATTTAAAAAAAAAAAGGGAGGAAGAAAAAAAAGCAACTAGATGACAAATATAAATGAACTGCCTAAGGGCCGTCTGCATGAAACTAGGATTTCAGATTAAGCTTCTTAAAACTCAGCTCTCAGGAAGAACAGGGTGTCTCATAACCTGACTGCCCAAGCTCCGGTATTATGTATGTGGACCAAGATATAAACAAGACCAGGAGCTCTCACAGGAAATCCTGAGAAAAGGAAAAATAAAAAACCATCATTAAGTAAATAAATGCCCTTGATTCAGAAGGAAGGCTCTTCAAAATAGCAGAGTCTAAGGACATGGCTTGTATCCACCTAAGGAAATCCCACATGTCTATTTCCTCAAATACCATAGACTTCATACATTTCGAAAAAGCGTAATTCATTCTAGACGAGGTCTGGCCTTTTTTCGGGCGTTGGTCAAAGTCGAGAATGCCAGCGCAGCCCTTAGGGTCCAACCTCAGACAGAGGCAGGCTGAGTACTGACAAGCCTCAGGCATTGCTGGGTGCCCTCTTCTGAATAAAGGCTTTCCTGGAAATATCAGTGGTCAGGATGTTCTGGGATGAACAGGAAGGTTCACTTAAGAGGTATTTTTCTCTATGCCTTGGCTGATTGGTTCTCTTCCCAAACATTCCGTTGCCGGGAAACAAGAGCCACTGCTGCTGAAATAACCACCAAAAGCAGGTTTGGACCCAGGAAAAATAAAAGTGTTAGACACTCCTAAGAGCAGACGCCTAAGAATCTTTGCCCTGAATGTGTATCAATATACAATGCTGTGGGCCCCTAGTCCCCGATCTGGACCCCTCAGCTCCCCTGCCTCCAGGGTCCTGCTTGGTGCCAGTTCTGGGGAAACCCCACTGGTTTTCCCAGGAGGTACATCAACTAGACATTCCCTACTCCACTCTGTCACTCCAGAAGCCTCAAACCTCTGAGTGGATTTATTTTCAGTGCCTGGCAACAATGCCAGGAATTTTCATCTGTGTTTCTGCTTAGAAAGAGTATAAGGCATCGGTTTATACCTTAAGGCAAGGATGGAGTAGAGAAGTCAACTTCCTCGCTGGCATGATGTGTTTTTAAAAATCTACGTAACAATAACAACGATACATCTGATAAGGGGTTAGTATCCAAAATTTATAAAAAATTCATTCAACTCAACACCAAAAAAAAACCCAACCAAATTAAAAACTAGGCAGAGGACATTTCTCTAAAGAGGACATACAGATGGCCAACAGACATATGAAAAAATGCTCAACCTCACTAATCATTAGAGAAATGCAAATAAAAACCACAATGAGATACCACCTTACCCCAGTCAGAATGGCTATCATCAATAAATCAACAAACAACAAGTGCTGGCGAGGCTGTGGGGAAAAGGGAACCCTGCTGCACTGTTGGTGGGATTGTAGATTGCGGCAGCCACTATGGAAGTCAGTATGGAGGTTCCTCAAAAAGCTAGAAATGGAACTACCTAATGACCCAGCAATTCAACTCTTAGGTACCTATCCAGGAAAATCCAACACACTAATTCAAAAAAATATATGCACCCCTGTTTATTGCCACGCTATTCACAATAGCCAAGACATGGAAACAACCGAAATACCATTGGTAGACGACTAGATAAGAAACTGTGGTACATTTATACAATGCAGTATTACACAGCCATAAAGAAGAATGAAATCTTACCATTTGCAAAAATATGGATGGACCTAGAGAACATTATGCTAAGTGAAATAAGTTAGTCAGAGAAAGTCAAATACCATATGATCTCACTTACATATGAAATCTAAAGAACAGAATAAATGAGCAAACTAAACAGAAATAGCCTCAGAGATATAGAGGAAAAACTGATGGTGGTTGCTAGATGGGAGCGGGTAGGAATGAGGGAGAAGGTGAGGGGATTAAAAAGCACAAATATTGCCACAGGGTACAAAAGACAGTTTGGGGAATATAATCAATAATGAAAAGATTTTGTAGGGTGTCAAACTTGTCTTATTAGGGAGACCACTTCATGGACAGTGTAGATTCCTGACCACTTCCGTGTACACCTGAAGCTGAAGCTGAATAATAATGAATGTCAACTATAATTTAATATATATATATATATATATATATATATATATATAGTCATGGGATATGGAGCACAGCATAGGGGATGGAGTCAATGGAATTGCCACAGCTATGTACAATGTCAGAGGGGTAAGTATATTTGGGGAGGGGGTTATCACTTTGTGAGGGGTGTAAATGCCTAACTATTACATTGTTTTGTACACCCGAAACTAATAAAAAATAAATAACTTTCAATTTGCCTTATATCAAACAAGTAATTATATATTTACACTCTACAATTGTGTACTACTCTTGAATTCATAGGGCATATTAGCTCTACAGTGGAAAATGAAAAGGTAATAGCCTCAGTGTCAACTGACCTCAACAGGGAATAAGGACAAGGCGGTAGATGACACCCAGCCCGGCAGCTTTTGTTCCCAGAGCATCCCTACCTAACTTTGAATGCATACCCCACACAGGGCCTCCAGGTGGCAGCAGAGTAACATCTGCAGAGCAACGTGGTCGGCGATATGAAGACCAAAATGGGCCAACTTCACCCTTCAAAAGCCCGCTGTTTAAGCGCCAAAGTCCAAAACACCAAGTTAATTAAGATAAAGCTTTTCATCATACTGCACAGATGCAGGAAGTTCATGTGAGCACCTACTATGTTGTTTACTAAATTATAGGAACATAGTAGTGATTTTGTTTTGAAACATGTATACCCAAACCTTAAAAATTGGGTAAGTGGGGAAGATTTCACCAAAGTGTTAAAAAGGAAGGGAAGGGTAACAAAAACCAAAGTTTCAACAGACACGTCTGCACAGACATCAAGAGTCACACATATTTATTTTGTCCATTACAGGGTATTCCTTTAAAGCCATTTCAGACCATGTGCTCTTCAATTTTGATTGTACATTTCTAAAGAATTCTGTTCCTATAGTAGTGATTCAGGAGAATAGTACACATTTTATTCAAGATTGCTAATGAAGAAAGCTATATTGTCTGGTAATCCAGCTTGCAATAACAAAGAATGGGTTCACTCAGCCCTGAATACGTTCAGACTCCAACTTCCTGCCCCTCTTAAAAAGCTGTCTGTGTACACTGCCAGCCTACGTTTTTCCTTATAGTCAAATGCAATGTTTCACTTTCAAACAAACTATATTAAAATAGAGAAGTCTTCATAAAATGTGTACTTCATCATTGAAAAGGTAACTTACAAAGTTATAAAACGTTTGTCATAAAACCATGAAAGATATCTCTAACAGTATATAAATTCAGGATAATAATGTATCTTTAATTAATCTAGGTCTATACAGAACTACATTTTAGAGCTTTAAGAGAATTTGGCACTCATTCTAATGGAGTTTAATTAAATTGCTCCAGGAGAGTTTCTGCTAAATTACTAGGATCCTTTTACACTCACCCACTGTACCACCAACTGCACAGTGCAATGAAACCACTCATTGCTATAGCAACCCTCAGCAGATAATGATATCAGTAACTCTTAGCTATTCTGTTTTAAAGGTCCATTAATCTTGCCTTCAAGGCCCACCCAGAAGTAAGGATTACCCCCTCTAAATCAGACTTACCAACTTCATAAACATATTTATTTACTGCCAAGCTATAATGGAAGAAATAATCTCTAATATTCACGATCACCAGTGACACGGCACCAGCAAACAAGGATTTCAAAAAAGGGTTAAGTATGCATAGCTGTAAGATTAATACCAGTGCCTTAAGAAGCAGGTTAGCTTAATAGATCTCAACTCTGCACAAGCCTTACTGTGCACAGCCTGTTGAAAAATGGGACCACAGAAGCTAGACTTAAGCAAAGAAAAGGCTTGCATAGAAAATAGAGGACGCTCAGTATTCTCCTTCAACTACCATCCATTTGCTGTGACATCTGACTCCTCCCCCAGGAAGGAAGCAAAAACAATCATGATCAGAGCCAGCCAGGCAACTACTGCTGTTTCATTCAGACCCTCAGGTTCAATTGTCCACAACTGGGTTAGATTTTCAGGGAAGAATCAGAAGCGCAACTGGAAACAAGGGTCATGCTCTCAGCTTGCTCTACCCGCCCCACAGATGACCAGAGGAACTCCAAGGGTACTTCGCAGTCTTTGAATCCTTTTTCCCAATAGACTGTGAGTTCTGGGAGGGCTGGATCCAAACAATTTTGGCCTCGACACTTGTGTCCCCAGTGCCAAGTAGAGTGCCTAGCACAATACAGGTACTGAATAAACGCTTCTCTCATCCACCTGGAACTGGTGGCCCAAAATAGCTGATAAGATGTGGTGGATCCTTAGGCAAACTGTGGGGTGAACCAGGGCAGAGAAAGTGGTTTACTTTTTTGAATTACTAATTCAAACACTTGCAATACGAGCACTAGTTTATCACAACTTCTTAACTGCCAGTCTGCAGACAGATGAATGTCTTTCCCTTTGCTTCCTCCTACCCCTCCAGCTAGATAAGCCCAAATCCACCCTTTCCTCTGCACTTATGCATTGGTGCTTCACTTACGAGGACTTCACTGTCATGCATCACTTTAATGTTTTAGCCTAGTGTGCATGCACAATTCACAACTGCCAGAGAATTAAAATAGTGAAAGGAACAAATTTGAAAAAGAACCATTCTTTTTTTTTTTTTTTGAGAAACTATCATTCTTAATTCAGAGTCTCCAATAACCCTTTCACCTTCTGTTTCAGTATCCCAATTATATTCTTTTTTGTTACCTAAAAATGGGAGGGAATACTAATAAGAACAATCATGTATAAATACCTCCCAGTATAAATATGGACTGAGAAACAATGAGGCACCTATCTAAAGAAATGCCAACGTGATCCCCATTAGTCCACAAGCCCCAACATTCCATTCAATTCAACAAGCTTGACTGGGCACCTGAGCTGCAGGATAAGCAGCTAGGGACAGGACGTCAAGGTGAGAGAAGAAATTCCTGCCCTCCAGCAACTCCAAAACATGTTCTTTTACAACATATTTTTTATATTTATATTCTGCATTCTTTCAGAAAGAATTTAAGACATCTTTTTTGAAACACAGTTTTTAAAATTATTTGATACTATTTTTGAGCCAAAAAAGTAATTGTTTAAGAAAATTTGAAAAGGACTATGAAAAAACTATCAATAAAACCACTGTTAATGTTTTAGTACATACTCCTCCCCATATATACATTTTTATAACAGCTTCATTGGAATATAATTCAATACCATGTTATTCACCCATTTAAAGTGTACAAGTCTGGGCCAGCCGAGTGGCTCAGTTGATTACAAGTTGGCTTTAGAAAGTGAGCTCTGAGCAACAGGGCCGCCTGTTTGATCCCAGTGATGCTGCACCCAAGCTGAGCTGTCGCTGAGCTGCCAACAGGTAGCAGGATGGTTCACCTGGTGTAACAACAAGATTGCATGATCAATGGTGGCCTATGCCCACCTGCAAATAAGACTGAACTCGGGGGCCGGCCGAGTGGCGCAGTGGTTAAGAGCTGGCCTGGGTCACCAGCGACCCTGGTTCAGATTCCACATATGAGGGCCAGTGACACTGCCCTCTACAGCTAAGATGGTGAACAACAGCTCTACCTGGAGCTGGGCTGCTGTGAGTCCCTGGGATGGCATAGCTGCAGCCCCTGCTGCAGTGGGCTGCCATAGGCTACAGTGAGTAGCTGGCAGCCAGCACGAGTGGCCAGCAGCCATTGTGAGCTGCCAAGAGCCGCTGTGAGCAGCCATCCAGAGGCTGGCGACTGATCTGCCTCACCCAGGAAGAGCACAATGATGATTCCAACATGGGCCAGTGAAGCAATGTCCTCCACAACTAGACTGAAGAGCAAGAGGACAGCAACTTATTTGTTCCCCTTCCCTGGTTCCCCAATGCTGTTCCCCTCCCCCAATTCCCCAATAAAATCTTAAAAAAAAAAAGACTGAACTCGGCACCGTGAGCTGAGCTGCCGCCTGGATGGCTGCACTCTTAATAACAAGGCTGCCGGTTCAACTTCCGCATGGGATGGTGGCTAAGCCAACCCGCAACTAAAGATTGAACACAGCACCTTGAGCTTAGAGGCCACAAGCTGTTGAAGGGAAGCCAGATGGCGACTGGCGCCCTCCACAACGAAGATTGAAGAACAACAACCTAGCTGGTCCCCTTCCCTAATTCCCCAATGCTGTTCCCCTCCCCCAATTCCCCAATGCTGTTCCCCTCCCCCAATTCCCCAATGCTGTTCCCCTCCCCGAATTCCCCAATAAAATCTTTAAATAAATAAATAAAGCGTTCAAATCAATGATTTTTAATATATTCAGAGTTGTGCAGTCTCACCACATCAATTTTAGAACATTTTCATCACCCCAATAAGAAACCCCAGGCCCATTATCACTCATACCCATTTCTCTTTAGCCGCCCCCATTCTCACCCCAGTTCTCAGCAACCACTAAGCTATATTCTATCATAACGATTTGCCTATTCTGGATATTTCATTTAAATGAAATCACACAATATGCAGTCTTTTGTAACTGGCCTGTTTCACTTAGCATAATGTTTTCAAGGTTTATTCATGTTGTAATGTATCAGTACTTCATTGCCTTTCATTGCCAAATACTATTCCGTTTTGTAGATACACCATATTTTATATGTCTATTCCTCAGCTGATAGGCATTTGGGTTGGTTCCACTTTTTGGCTGCTATGAATAATGTGTCTGTGAACATTTGCATATAAATGTTTATGGAGATGTTCGTTTTCATTTCTCTTGAGTACATATCTAGGAGTATAATTACTGAGTCATATGGTAACTCTACGCTTAAAATGTTTCTATAATATAGATTTTTCTTACATATCCAGTGTGCACTTCCCCCATTCCCCATAAAATCTCAAGCAGTATGTATTCACGGGGAATGTACAAATACCCTCAGCTCCAAAATTCAGTTGCAACAATCAACTAGCAGAAGCTCTTAATCATTACATTTCAAACTGAAATCAGAACATTTCCTAATTTACTCAATTGCTTGAATAAAATGAGGCAAGTCACCTTTGAAAGATATAACACCAAAATTCAATTTTGTCTTGAGAATATCTTTATGTCCCTAAGACTTCACAGTTATATTTTATTTTAATTCAGGAAAGAAACTCCATTGCTGTATTTTCAACTAAAGCTTATTTCAACTCTTAGACTCCTTAGTCAATATACTTAGTTGATGCTTGCCTTCCTCCCTCCCCAGCTGCTAATCTGATGCAGCTGGAACAAAGCAGCCACAGCAGATGTGAACAGAATTGTTGGGCCGGCAGAATGGCGCATTGGTTAAGAGCTGGTTTTGAGATGCCAACGGCCCAGGTTCGAATCCCACATATGAGGGCTGGTGACACTGCCCTCTACAGCTAACAACAGCTCCACCTGGAGGTGGGCTGTGTGAACCCCGGCGACGGTGTAGGCTGCAGCCCCTGCTGCAGTGGGCTGCCATAGGCTACAGTGAGTGGCTGGCAGCCAGTGCGAGCTGCCAATAGCTGCGGTGAGCGACCAACCAGAGGCTGGAGACCGATCTGCCTCACCCAGGAGGAGCACAAAGATGATACCAACATGGACCAGTGAAGCGACGTCCTCCACAACTAGACTGAGAAACAAAAAGACAGCAACTTGTCTGTTCCCCTTCCCTGATTCCCCAACGCTGTTCCCCTCTCCCAATTCCTTAAAATCTTTAAAAAAAAAAAAAAAAGAATTTGTTGTATCTAGTGAGTTCTGAGGAATCTTAGATTCTGTCCAGCTCAAACTGATTCTTTAATTCTGTGATAAACAGGAGGAGACCAAAAGGAGAATTTTTTGGGGGGGTGAGACAGTACTAATATTATTATAATATACAAAATGAGCATTATATCAGCTTGACATCTTACTTTTGTCCTTGATGAAATTTTTTCCCCCTGTGGGCAGGAGGAGAAAATGGGTCAGCAAAGTCAGTCTCTAGAGAGAGTACAGAAAAGGCTGAGCTGCTTTGTACAATGAAAGAAACAATTAGAAATCACTTCCTTGGGATGGGCAGTGTATTCTCTTAGTATGATTTATAATTGTCTTGAAATGCCCAAATACCTGATGCTTAACGTTAACGATGCTGATCAAGTCCTTGGACGGATATCCCACACTAGGGTGAAGGTAAGAGCTGTGTAACCCCCGGGTGACCACCCCTGCAGAACAGCCTTCCTAATGCTGTCCTGAATCCCCAACACCTCAGGTCCCAGACATCCTGGTGCAAAGGACCTACATCTTGATAAGACATGGAAATCATATCCAACAGTTCTAAAATGACACTAAGAGTATTTAAAATGAAAAAAAATCTCGGAAAGGAAACTCTGCCTGGGTAAAAGCCCTCTTGTTTTCCGAAGAATACCTCACAGGAGATATTCAAATAAGGAGACTCCAACACGCAACTCCCTCATTTCACTGACTCACAGCACACAGACAAGTGCTGCACCCTCATCTAAAGAACATTCGAGCGAAAAATATGCTCACCTTGTCACGGGGACACAAAGCTATAGCCCGCTATCTCAACATACATGTGATCACCACCACGTCGACTGTAGCCACATTTTATAATCTGCACTCATAATGAGGGAGACTTGACCAGCTGTCAGACCCTAGACCAGGGACCCTATCTGTATGTTTTCATTTAAGCCTTACTATGAAGTAAGTATTACATGGCACTCCCACTCTGCCATTTTCCAGAAAAGAAAAGTAACTTGTATAATGCTCAGAAGTCAGTTCGTGGCAGAGCTGAGGTTTTCAGAGGAGCCTGCTTGTCGCTGGTGTATGTCATCAGGACGTGTCTGGGCATGCGGGTCAGTCACAAATCTCCCATCAGGAGGACTTTATAAGACAGGTCAGCCATGTGGAAGGGAGCTCATTTCAAGGCAATGATTCCAATTTTGTACTTTTCCCACCAGACAAACGCTGGTGAGAACCCCAGATTAGCAGTCCAAAGATTCAATGGATAAATAGTCTGTTAATAAGGGTGGTGGGTACTCTACAGTGTTGTGGTTAAGAGAATGTACCCACCTGGGTTCTGACTGCCCGGGCAAGCTGTATCACCTCAGATGAGTTACGTGACCTCTCTGTGCTACCACTTCCTCATGTGTAGAATGGGGGAAATTGACTCCTGACTCCCAGAAATAACCCTCTTCATGACCGCTGGAATGTGGGCTCCATGATTGTACAAACTGTTCAGCTGGCAGCTGCAGCTGCAGCCCCAGCATAGAGCAGTGCCTGGCACTCAACAAATGCTGAGTAAAACTAAAGGACAGTCAACTTCTTGAGATCAGGGTTTTTCCTCTTTGTCTTTTTGGTTACTGCTACATCAGCAATGCCTAGAACAGTGCCTGGCACAAAATGGGCACTCAGTAAGTATTTATTAGATGGATAAGTGAGCAAGCCTCAGGACTCACATCTGTCTGCCTAGACTGTGCCTTGCATGTCCTCCCCTGGCTTCCACACGGGGTCATGGGGAGGAAACCCCTCTGAGCCTGCTTGGAGCTGCTGGCTCAGCCCTGAAGGAAATGATTTTGCCCTCTCCTCTTTATGACTGAAACACATGTTCCCATCCCAACTCCCTATGTCCTTGTTCATGAGAATGTGGAAGATAACTAATAGGGAGAAGCTAACAATGGAAAAGGCTAGTGACACACAAGTTATGACAGCAAATCAGACAGGGATTTTTTTTTAAACTACAAAAAAGAAAATGGACTCATAGAGTGGTCAGTGGTATTGCAAATGGTTCTGCTTGGTTTTAGACCACCGACTCTAGGCAAACAACAGCCTCCAGCACCCCAAGTGAAGTGGGGGGGGGTGGCAGGGCATGGATGATCTGAATTTTTAAGATGACCATGAGCAGTTCCTTGCCTCCCTCCTAGTGCAAGCATCACAGTACTAACAGACAGAGAGAAGCCAGATGACATGAAGGAGGCAGAACTAAAATCTAGAAAGGACAGGGTCAGTAATGATGAGGAAGGACAGCATTTCCAAGGGGCTGTCCACACACTACTTCCAGACTCACTTCCACAGCTGAGAGCTGTGAAAAAGATACTCTTCTGTGATCAATTTAGAGAACTGTTAGGTGAAACAAGGTTAAACAGGCTTCTTGACTGCACGATGTCCAAGAATCTACAAAACATTAAACGTATGCTCCATCATCAGGGGGTTTCATACACCGCATTTTCTACATATCTGGCTAAAGAATTCTTTTTTTCAGAGTATCTTCCAAGGTTGGTTCTGTACAGTGTTCTTTAGGGAATTACAGGGTAGGATAATCAGGCACAAAATAAGGACAAAGAAGGCAAAGGATGAAACAGAGTCAATTGGTGGATTAATAAATTCTATTAATAATAATTAGTTTATTCATCTCAACGTATTAAAAATGAGATGAATTTTTGGCCATTTACTTCATTTGGAATAACTTCCCATCCTTCTGGAAGTATAATTGCAGTCATGAAATTATGGAAACATAATTGGTTCATAGACAATAATAAAACCATTTATCACACTAACAGGGACAGCAGAGCAAATTTCCAGGCTAAAGTTATAGTCTTTTAATCAGCGGCAGCTACAGACACAAGCTTAGAGCTTCCCCGTTGACCCCACTGCTCTAGAAGAAAGAGAAGATATGATCTATTAAGCATCTTCTGGTAGATCTCAAAGGGAAAGTTTGCTTTTGGAATTTAAAGAAAAGAAAAAAAAAATCAAGTCCTTACCCTCCAAATGATTTTTGACTTGCCTCCAGGCTTATGAATAGACAAAACCTAATTGAATATTTTCACTTTAGTTGAATGCTGCCCTCTGCTGGAATGTGCGTGTAGTTTCTAATATGTCCTCCAAGAGTACACAAACGCATTGTCTAGAAGGTCCATAAGTACACACGTTAATTAGTTTGAGTTACAGGACTTGAGTTTCTGTCCAAATTCTTTTGCTTATTGATTAACTTCAGTCCAACTGGCCACCAGGTATACTCACTTGGCTTTCCTCTAGTCCCATTCAACTCAATCTGTCTAAAACAGGATTAAAAAAACCTTTTTAAGTGCAGATTCTTTTTTTTTTTTTTTCCTTAGGGCAGTGTCACTGGCCCTCACATGTGGGACCGAACCGGGGCCGCTGGCTTCCCAAGCCAGCGCTTAACCACCGCGCCACTCGGCCGGCCCTAAAAAACCTTTTTAAATCCTGCTTCCTTCAGGCCTATGCCACCCAAGGACACCCCTGGAATGGAGGAATCGCCCGTCTCCCTTATTACTAACATCCTACACCTTCAAGACCTCTGTCCCCACCTCTCCAACCTCATTACACTGTTATGGTGCAGAACCCCCTCTGCATTACTGTCCGCAGCCCCCAGCCTCGCCAATCCAGACTCCACACTCGCACAGAATGACCTTTCTAAAATAATAAGCTAACCTAATTTGTTTCACACAGCTCCTCAGAGCTGTCAGGGTAGAATTCCAGTTCCTTGCCTTGTGTATAAGCCCTGCTGAACTGCCTCCCTCTCAAGCCTACATTCCTGGCATCTTACACACACACACACACACACACACACACACACACACACACACACATGCACGCACGCGCGCACACAATACACTCCAGGATTGCAAAATGATCTGTATTTCCCCCAATGCATCATCTGGCTCAAGACTCTATTGCATATATTTCTACTGTCTAGAATTTCCTTCCCTCTATTAGATAGTAGCTCCAGGGTCACCTCTTTCAGGAAGCTTTCCCTGACCACTCTATCATTACACTCCACAGAGTTCTCGTAGTGCTATATGAGTGGGCACATGACTTCTGTAGCACTTATCATAATGTGCTGAGACAGCTTGTTTTTCTGTCCCAATCTCAAATTATCATCTCCTTAAGGGCAAGAGCTTAGAATTTAAGTACATATTTAGATCTTACTTTGTTCTAAATTAGTTTGAAGGTGGATTACAAGGGAAGAAAAATATATGACATTTAAAAATCAGAAGTTGATGTTTTAAAAAGAAAAATGAAAAGCAAGGGTGAAGCTTAAGAAATAAAGACAATTCAAAAATGCACTCAGCACAATAATATTGTGATAGCGTAGTACGGTGTCAGATGGTTGCTGGACTTATCATGGTGATCACTTCTTCAAGTATATAAATGTTGAATAGCTATGGTGTACCCCTGAAACTAATATACTATTGTATATTAGCTATATTTTTAAATAAAAATCTTTTAAAAACTTGAAAACTGCACTCAGCAGTGCCCTACTCATTTGCAATTGGCTGGCCAGAAACTTAGCTCCAACTTTTTATCAGCCAACTAGAAGCAAGAAACCTGATCAGTTCCAGTTAGAGCAGTAAAGCAAGCCAAATGCTGAGAAGAAGCCAGCGTTCCTGACAGAAGACCAGAAAGAGGTTTCCCCTACAGGTCTTCAGAAGAAAGTGTGAAGTTACCCACCACCTCCTTGGACAGGCAGGGCAAGCTGCAATTCCCTCAATGCAGCCAGCACACTGCCCACAGGGGAGGACAGCGAGAGCATCTCCACAGGGGCTCGAGCAGGTGCAGCTGGGAGAGGATGCAAAGAGGATGGGCTCCACAGACTCCCAACAACTGGTCACGACCTTCCTTCTCCAAGATGACTTTTTAACAAACATGGGGGCAAGGAGTTTAAGAGTATGCTACTGGACAAATACCTGGAATGCAACTATTCTATTGCTAATTACAAGCAGAATCAAAGGTATTCATCAGCTATTAACATTGATAGCTTAGGGAACAGGATCATATCCTATTTTTTTCTCCGTAACCCCAGCATCTAGCATGGGGTGCTCAGCCCTATCAGACTGTTGTCCCTTTACATTAATAGATATTTTGTAATGCCCCCTCCAGTATCCTGACATTAAATAGATAACATACCCACCCCTACCAATAAATACATATACAACTACTCTAACATATAATTTCAAACAATAAAAACAATACTCTAAAAGAGAAAGCAAAAGGAAATCGATAATAAGATAGTATGTATTTCAAGATATAAAACTTTAGACCTAATTACCTTAGAAGACAAAATGATGGGTGTTAAATTCTTGGAACTACTGTGTTTTAGAAAATAAAACAAAACGAACAAACAAAAAATATCAGAATCCATTCCATACAAAAAGTACAGGAACATTCAAGAATAGAGGTAAGAGTGCTCCCTAGATACAAACCTTGTGTGTTTTATTAGGACTTGCTATCAGATCAGATTTCTTTGTATGTGTGATGAGAAAAGAACCGGAACTGAAGTGAAGACAGCATGCCGAGATAAACGGCCAAGTTGAAGAAAATGAAAAGTGCTCTCTGTTCCGGCAAAGCAGCTGGGTGTCACATACAAGTGCGGCATCGACGTGGCTCCACGTGTTACGACGTGGAAGGGTAGTGACAAGGTGTGATAAGAATGATACCTCTTGCCAGGACTCCCATGTGAGTAGCCCTGTACTTTCAGTCCCTGACGCTCCCTCAGGACAACCCTGGTTTGGTAGGGCTGTCTGTATTCGGAAGAACATTCCACATCCCCACCCCACCTCTACAGGCGAGTACAGCTCCCCAATCCTCATGACCACAGAAACGCCATCACGGCCTCCATCCTCTTTCAGACCCACCAGCCCAACACAGAGTAGGCGTTTCAGGGAGGTGGAACTGGCAAGTGATGAAGGACTCAATGCCATGAACAAACTGAACGTGGGAAGGAGGGGAACAATCTCTGTGTGTCAGGAGGGTGCCCTGAAAATCAGGAATGGGAGAGGCCCAGGGCCTGGCAAACCGCACTCAGGAAATGCTAATTGAATAAAAAGCGGGAAAACACAGCACACTTCATTCGACGCTGTCTCAGGACCCGGGGCCATGTTGTGTCCCACAACCTTGATCTTGCCTCTGAGCGCCTTGGTTCCTGCCTGGCTTCACCACGCACTTCAACCACCAGCGAGCTGGTTAGTCCTGCGTACTTCCTGGTTTCTCCAAGGGGAGAAGGCACGTGCTTACCTTCTTTGGTTTCTGCAGCACTGGAGGGCATATCTGATCTTTCCTCTGGCCTGGCTTCTTGGTCTTCAAGAGTCTAAGAAAGCAAGAAAAAGAAATCACTGAATACCATCTGAGGCTTCAAATATGCAACGAAGAGATGAAAATCACAGTCAAGGATCTCAGAGCTGGGATAGGCCAGAGGCATGGCCTGGGGAGGTTGGGAAAGATAGGCAGCACCCAGGATGACAGTGAGAGATAGTGGAGGCTTGGGCCAAAACTGCCCCTGCAACTAATTCTCTGCTGCTCCCCCAAGGACACAATACCAGAAGGTTCTCAGGACCACGGTGCATGAACCACAAAGGGGACAGATAACAGAAAGTCTTAAAACTGGAAAAAATGGCCACTGTTTTGTGCATCTGCCCTCGTAGGCCAACCCCTATTCACACCCTAAGACACAGGGATCTCGGAGGCTCAGATGATGGGGTAAGACCACCATCAGAGGGAGGGCCCAGGATGAGTATGGGCTGCAAGCTGTCACTGCCTGAGACTGAGTTTGTGAGCCTTAAAAAGAAGCCACCTCTTGAGACCCTCTGTATTTTTTTTTTAATGGATTCCCCATAGCCAGTGACAATGTGAAGAAACATAGAATTATGTGTTGATGTGTCAAATGGTAAGCCAGCCCAAGGTTGTATAAGCACATATTTCAAAACAAACATAAACCTTGGGCGTGCAAACCTACAATGGACAGACTCCTGAACTCCCGTAGGCATGTGATTAAAACTCAGTGTATCGAGAACTACAATACATTCTCAGCATTCTGATTAACAGAAAACTTCAGTTATGAGGAGAAAACTAAAACATGATCAAAAGATAGACAGAGCTAAGATTTTGCCTATTATTTAATGTCCTAATATCTATCTTTACAGTTTGGACATGTAGCATCACCCTGTCATTTGTTAACATTTAATATTTATTACAAATGATCAGTCTACCAGCGTTAGCTGTTGTAGAATGTGATCACATGAATCCCGTACAACGCTGAACAAGTATGGCTTCTGAATGGGTCCACCTGAACGGTTCTTGGATATGGGAACTCAGGTTTCTGCAGCAAGGTTTTATTGTTGTTCTAGAAGGCTGCTGAAAACTAAGCAATGCCCGAACCCTGAGACTGAAGATGCCTCCTTCACAAGACTGTGGATATGCTGTGGTTCACTGAAAATAAATTAGTCCCTCACATCAAAGTCACAAGTCAAAATAGACTTGTAGACATCTAAGATTGAATAAAGCATGAATACTTGATTGCTATACACAATCTCATATTTGTTACTCCGAATTGCAAAGCGTTAGTGTGGACACCTATATCAAATTACCACCTGCTTACATTTAAAATAACATCTAGCCAAGTAAGAAAAACACAAAGAAAATTTATTTATTTATTTATTTATTTATTTATAGCTGAGCATCCTGCCACCTGTTGGCAGCTCAGCGGCAGCTCAAATCGGGCTGGGCATCGAACTGCTGTTGCTTAGAGCTCAGCTCGCACTCTGGAGCGAGCTCTTAACCAACTGAGCCACTCGGCCAGCCCAAAAAATTTAAATTCAAGAATACCACAGAAACATTTTTTTCGGGCAGGTAGGAATTAAAGACTTTGAATGTCCTAAGAATCTCAGCCCTATTCCCTTACAAGTCTCCCCACTCACTACCCAGCCACAGAACTTGGGGTAGGAAGCAAAAAGAGGGGTGCTGACACCTGAAACACAAGGTCATTCCATTGTAACTGATCCTTTTATCAGTGTTTTATCATAAATAAATTTTCTCAGTGTTTTTCATAAAATGAAAATCTCCAACTAACTGGAAAGCAATTTCCATGTAGTCTTTGTTATTGTCAAGTCCACTACAATAAATTATTGAAGCATCTCAACTGACTCATCCTAAATCTTCCCCAAGGTCACCAGTGTTATCTCAAATGTGTTATGAGAAATCACAAATCCAACTGAAGAAGTTGGACAATTTAATAATGAAAAGAAAGTTCAATAATTTTTGTTATACACAGAGAAGAACGCTCTTTTGTTTTCAGGGGTTTTGTCACTAAGTGCCATGCTGCGGTCAGAGCGTCCGCTCTAAAGACACACGTGGCTGAGCTCTCTGATGGAGCTGCAGGGAACGGAGCTCATCCCGAGCAATGCTGCTGCCGAGGCCAAGCCTATGCCCAGTCGGAATAGCCACATCTAGGGGCCTGGGTGAGAAGCCCCAGGGACTGCTGAAGGATTAGGATCTTTAAATGACAAGTATCCTTACGCAAAATGAGGAAACACCGCATGCCAGAAAATTATACACTAAATTCCTAGAACCCAACTAAGGGGTGCAGTTCATAAGCTGAAGAGCATGTTTCCTTTTAATTGTTTAAATAAAACCCTATATGGAGTAAGCCAACACTAATGTTTATTTTAAATATAGTGTTTTTGGCTAAATCTTTCATTTTATGAAGCAAACATTTTACAAAAACCGTGATATGTAACAATATCAGTTTCCTTAAGTGTTTACTCTGCAAAGTCTCTACAGTCATGAAACCTGTGCCTTATTAATGGGTGTGCTTAAGAACACAGGGTTCACGGGATCTGGTGAGCAAATCCATTACACCCCTGAGCATTGCCAACTACACTGAGTCAAGCCCTGTTAAAAATAATGCAGTGCTTAATAATAATTAAAAGATATAAATATTCTTTGTATTCTTCCAGATTCCACACACACACAAAAAAAAATGAAGATGAAACATTTTAAACCCTGACATGGGCACGCTATGACAGCACTCAATGCTGGTGTCTGGCCCATGGTGGGAGGGGAGAAAATCTCTTTGAAAAAGAACTGGTTTCAAATAGCCATTCCTCTTTTAAGAGGAATCTGTACACAGGGAACTCTACAAGTAGATAGTATACATGGGAAATAATCCTAAATGCAACTGCTTTAGATAATATTTATAATACAATCAACAAATTCACAGGAAATAATCTAATATTAGAATATTAAAACCAAACATTGGCAGCGCCGGTTCACGAAAAGTAAAAGACACAAGAATGTTATATAAATTACTATTTTCTACTGCCAAAATATTACATAATGATCTTCATTTGACTGATGTAACAGTTTCCAATTCCAAGTTCCCCAAGTTTCTATTAGAAAAGCGCTGTTCCGAAAACAATGAGTGCTGCCTGCACTCTCCAAGAGTGTGTTATTATATGCCAGGACACTGGGGCACAAACCTTGATGAGATAGGCTCGGTCCCAAAAGTATTTCCTGAAGAGCTTAATATCTGCCTCCAACAAATGCTCGGCTGTGTGGTTAAACGTCAGGGTCAGCGTTTCTGACGAGTGAATATACTGCAGGAAGGCATCTTCGCTGAGCTGCACTCGGGAGAAGCCTGGGGAACGTCTGCCCTGGAAACTGAACCGTCACAAATCAACACCCATGCACAGCTTCAGAGATACCAGCCCCAAGATCCCAGTACCCTCACTGCCCCGGGTATTACAAATCCAACTGGCAAAGTGATCCTGGAAAGCCACCTATTGACAATAAAGACATAAGGTCATATAAACATATCCTAATAAAGCCATCCTTCTTCCACCACCTAGAGATGTCAACTGAAAAGCCATGCACATATATCATATACTTTAAAGATTTATATAAATAATAAAGCAGTACTGACTTTTAAACAGAGTACTTTACCTCAGTATTTTATTCTCCTTCACGATCTGAAAAGATGCCTCTCACTTTCATGGGGCCACATGCAGTAGCAATTAGCTGGTAGCCAACAGTTTATTAGGTGGTTACAGTGGAAAACAGATATGATCTCCAGGGAACATGGTGAGATTTGGATGTTATAAACAAGTGAGATATTCATAACACACTGGCCCACTGTTGCAAATTATTTTCTCATGCAAATTAAAACATGCATAAATTTGATCGTGTTGTATTCTTGAATACATGCACAAACAAAGGAACAATATTCCCAAACTAAATTCTTGAATATCAGCTTATTTTCTGTTCTGGTTTGGCTGAGAACAACTGCACATTGATTAGCCAAATGTTGTCTTCATGGTTAGTATCACAATATTCTGGATGGTTTATGAGGTCATATAATAGCAACAATAGGGGCCGGCCGAGTGGCGCGAGTGGTTAAGTGCTGGCTTCGGAAGCCAGCAGCCCCGGTTCGGGTCCCACATATGAAAGCCAGTGACACTGCCCTCAAAAAAAAAAAAAAAAAAATAGCAGCAGTGAAGCAGCCTCAGGAGGAAAATGTGAGTGATCCCCAGATAACAGCCCACCTCGGCATGTCACATCCTGACAGAAAGCTCCCAGGTTCTTCATGTCACAGAGTGAGTGCTCGGCTTTCTCCCCTTCTTCCATAACCTCCTTTTGTTTATGAATGCTCACTTTACAAAAATACAGTGTACTAAATAAACGTTATCTCCATCATATGGAATCGCAAAAAGAGATCATAAAGAACACTTGTACTCTAAGATTTGGGGCATCTCCCCAAACTCTTGACACTAGCTACTGGCAGGGACACCAGAATCTTCCAGGAAACAACTTTTCATGTCAAAGACAAGCCAGTGAGGCAAGTGGACTATGAGCCTGAGCAATCAGATCACTGTTATTAATTTAGAAAATGAAAGCTCCTTATCTGAATTTGGTTTTTTCTTCTAATCCATTTCATGAATGGATTTCTTAGATGTGTAAACTTCACAAATACATAAAATCTTCTGGTCTTGGACCCAGTAAAAGGATACAACACTACCGAGGATGAAGAAGTCAGCCTCCAGAACCTCGATGGAACGCAGAACTATCCACAATGACTAAGTCAAAGAAAGCAGCCCTGCCTTACCCTTTCTAGCCAAGAGAGTGGGGTCACATCAGAGCAAAGAAAAGGGCAATTCCCTGTGGATGGGCTCCTCCCTTGCTTGGTTGGTGGTCACGTGACCAAGTGGGGGGGGGCAAACCGAAAGCTCTGACTTCTACTCCAATATCCACTTATACATCATATAACCATAAATTAATTATACTGGGTTCTATGAGCCAAATAAGAAAAAAAACAGTCCATTAATGCTATAATAATGCTGACAATATTTAATGTTTATGTAGCATCTTGGGAAAGTAATTTTCAATGTACTTTCCCATTTAACTGTTGTTGTTTTTTTATCACACGTTAAGTGAAGAAAATCATTAAATATGAATCCTCCTTTCCTGAGTTAAGAATGATCTGAAGCATTCCAAGTAACAAACAATACATTCATTATTCACTGAAAGTGTGGATATCATCATAAAGATAGAGAAGTTTACAGTTGATAAATTATTTCTCTTACATTATTTTACTAGATCCTGATAACCACCCATTGGCTAAATAGTATCTTAGGGTTTGTCTGTTATTAATTGATTCAACATAAATTCATATTCTTTCAATGAATATTATATGCTGACTACCTCAGTGGATAAAACAGATATAGTTTCAGCCCTCAAGTGATTTTAAGAGGGAGACATATATCGAAACAGATGATTACTATATATATAAAATTATAAATTCTGATTAATAATGTGAATTAATCATTTTATTCACAATTACTACTGTGAATTTATCATAATCATAAAAGACTATAACATAGACAGAATCTCTGAAGATATGACATTAAGCTGAAACCTGAAAGATAAGTAAGGGTTAGGGTTTTATTAATTAATTATAGCTCCCCATAGATCTTTTTGAGACTGTTTCTCTAATTCCTTCTCCCCCAAGAAGTGTTAATACCAAATATATCTTATATCTATTTATGTCCTATATGTATACGACATATGACCAAATAATACAGTTAATGTTTAAATTTTTAAAAATGTATTACAGTAAAAGACACATTGCCATTAATCCCCCTCAAAGTACTCCCCCTCACTTCATACACACTTAACCCCACCATTCTTGGCCACTTTCTGAAGCAGTTCTAGAAGGCCTCTTTTGTGAGTGTCTTTAGTTGCACCGTCATGGCTGCCTCCATGTCCTGAATCATTTTAACTTTGGGGAAGAGCCAGAAGTCGCACGGTGCCATATACAGTGAAATAAGGTGGATGAGAATACACTGTAATGTTTGTATTTGACAGAAATTGCCGTAGCAGAAGCAATGTGTGACACAGAGCATTGTCATAATGGAGGATGATTTATGGCACACCTTAAAACACACCTTCTCTCAACCAGAGCTCACACCTGACTGACTGCACCGAACCTGTTGAAACTTGTCACACACTGTTACTAAGGTTCAACACACCACTTCCTGTATTGAAGATCCCTGCCTTTCCATTGGATGGCACTTGCCAGCAGCATTCACCGTATTATTTGATCACACCTCATATCTGTACTTTGTACATGAGAACTAATGGTAAAACATATACCCACAGTAGCTAGTGGTTTGATTTCCATTTTTCCCGTCATGCTTGGCAGACTTTATAGAAACAGATCAAGAGAGAAACAATCAAGTAGCCACTCACTTTGTGATGTCTTCAACCAGCTTGGAGTGCCCGCCATTTAGAGCTAAGTCTAATGGTGTGGTGCCCTCTTCATTGGGTAAAGACAAAGCCTGGACTCCCCCAGGGAGGCACACGAGGAACTGGGAAAGTTTAGGCAGGCCCCATCTCATAGCCAGGTGTAGAAGAGATTCTCTGTGAAGAGCACCTGAAAAGAAAGACACACATCTCTTAGTTCCTCTGTTTACAAAGTTGGTCTCATACATTTTATCAGAGACCATGTATTTAGGCATAATAAGAATGACGGAGTTGGAAGGAACCATCATAAGCATCTAATGCAAACACCTCATTTTACAGATGGGAGAGGACAGTGATTTGTCCAAGGTCAGGCAGTCAATAGGTGCTGGACTCAAGTCTGCTCATCGCTGACACAATGTTCTTTCCACCCACCATGGGTCACGTTTACATCACCTTTCATCTAGAGAAAACAAGTGCTAGGAACACACCATCCTTTGGAAACAGGCTGTCACTTTCCAAGGTGTCCCTTAAGGAGATGGTGCTACTCCAGCAGGCAGGCTCTCAGAGGCCAGTGCTGGAAAGCAGCCTCCATTTCCACACTTTGTCCTCAGAGGTGCTCGCCCCTGATGAGAAACTGGGACGAAATGGGCTTCACATATCCATCAAACTGGAGACCATGGTCCTTCTCAAACTTCACGGCAGTGCTTTCACTCATCTATTAGATCACTGGATTCTTTCCGTGTTGCCAAAGTCAACCCAGTGCTTTGCTAAATAAGCTTAGCTTGGGCCAGCCAAGTGGCTCAGTTGGTTAAGAGTTGGCTAAGAGCGCAAGCTCTGAGCAACAGGGCCACCAATTCAATTCCCACATGGGCCAGTGACGCTGCGCCTGAGCAGAGCTGTCACTGACCTGCCAACAGGTGGCAGGATGGCTCAGCCTGTGTAACAACAAGATTGCCTGTTCAATGGTGGGCTACATCCACCCGCAACTAAGACTGAACTCCGCACTGAACTTGAGCTGAGCTGCCGCCAGGATGGCTCAGTGGATAGGGTGTACACTCTTAACAAGGCTGCTGGTTCTACTCTCACATGGGATGGTGGCTACGCCCACCCACTAAAGATTGAACACAGCACCTTGAACTTAAGAGGCCATGAGCTGCTGACGGTAGCCAGATGGCGACTAGCGCCCTCCACAACGAAGACTGAAGAACAACTTGGTGGTCCCCTTCCCCAATTCCCCAACACTGTTCCTCTCCCCCAATTACCCAATAAAATCTTTAAAAACAAAAAGCTCAGCTTGTCCTTTTATTAGACATGTGTCCCTTGACAGAGGGCTCCTGGTTGGTCTGTGTGTCTCAGTTTTCACTGTGGTGTTTGCCGCTCTATGTTATGGTTGTATACTAACTGTATCATCTTACAGGCTAAGGGGGTCCTTGAAGTTTTTATTCCTAACATCCAGCATCCTATGTGGCAAACTGACATCATTCAGCATTTGTGAAATTGAATGGCAACTGATTACTAAAATCTCAATTATGCATGTATGTTAAATTGCCTGATTTGTATAGAGTATTTGCACATCTGTATTTACACTTGTGTTTCTACTGCAGCAACTAACTGCCTGGGACACAGGTGGCCCATGATAAATATTACATTGGAAAGATGTAAAAGAATAAATTTGCCTACATTAAATAAAAACATAGGCCCAGGAACTCCTTAGAAATCAAAGCATACCTTAAAACAAACCCAATTTTAACAAACTAAAAATGAAAATCCTAACACTCAAGATCTGTTGGTCTGTGCATGCAGTAAGAATGTGAGTTATACACACCCTCCAGTAAATATAGGGGAGAGATGGTGGGCAGGGATGTTATGTTATTTGTAATCTGAAAGAGGTCCAGACAACACTGCATCCCATTGGGGTGACAGGCCGAAGAGGATAGAGGCCTGGTCTTCTTTCTCCTAGCACAGTGCCTGGCACATGTTATGTGCTCCATAAATATTTGTCTATTAAATGAATGGAAAAATGACCAATGGGTCTTTCCCTGGTGAGTAACCATAGAAGTTAGTTTTTAATAACTATAGTAATTTGGATCTGCAGCTGCTATTTGGAGCATCTCTCATTCTTAGCTCTGCCTCTGATACCTCTCAACTAAACTCAGAACACAAACTATGTACTCCGCTCAGACAGTGAGGACAAAAATACCTACTTCTCCACACAGTTTACTGGCCACATTAACGTGGTTTTATTGTCCCATTGTCTTCAGCAGCATAACTTTACTATTCCATTTACTTAAAACCCAAACAAATGACTGACTGTTCGTTATGGGAACTTTCTTTAAGACACATCAGCTCTTCTCAACATACAGTTTAAGCCCTAAAACCAATGTTTAACTACTCTCTCATAATCCACATCCAATCCTCATCAAACTCCCCTCTCTGCCTACCACTCCTTCCCTGTATTAAAATACAATCGTTAAACCAAACTTCCAGGTGTCCATAAAGTCCACTCTTGCCTTCCCGATTCAAGTCACCACTAAGGAGGTAGTGTTCCCCCTTACCACAGCAGACAATAAATTCAGCTGTGTCTTCCCAGCAGGAGGTGGTGATGATACTTGAGGAGCCAGCATCCAACAAAGCCCTAGTTTGAAACAACCAGGAAATACTCCACAGCACATGGATGCAAAAGAAAACTGCTTAGTTCACATTTTTAATTAATTTATACTGCTGTTTCTATATCTAGGTAAATGAATATAAGGCCTTACATTTTAAATATATAAATGACATATTTACAGTGAAATGACACCGACTTCACTGTACATTTGCTCCATCATCCATCTGGGTGACACAGCACAGATTCCCCCTCCCCCAGTGAGAGAACATCTGAAATGCCAAAACATCTAACAGACAAGGGGGAGTGTCCTTCCCAGACATTGGTTTAATATACTTGAGGTCTTCCAAAGAGCTGTGTTGGCTATTAAAGAACTTTAATTATTTTTTCCTTCAAGTTATTCATCTTTAAACACATTTTATTAGAAAGTACTGTTTTTATTCTTAACAGATCCCCAACAAGGCATGTATGATAACATATCCATTTGTTTCCTTCCTAAATAATAATCATGAAGAGAGTTGTTAGGATTAGATAACAAAACAGACACATGTGTGCATATTAACATGAGACTGTTACCAGCCACACTAGATGGAATTTCTAAGTCACAGACCTCCCCCCACCCCATCTAAATCTGGTAAGAATGTCCCATGGTTATACAGGACAATTGTCCTCCAAGAAACATATGGCCAAAAGGGAACATCTAAACTTTTTGCATTCTCTTTTAGAATAACATCATTGATAAAGGTAAGGATGGTGTCAGCCATTTAAGTGGTACTCCCTACACTGCCTGGGGCAACCTGGGGTGTAGTTCTCTGTATTCACCTGACCTACAGTCTGAGTGTGGGGAGAAGTTCTTTCCTCCCCCAAGGGAGATTTCCGGGACCTGTTCTGCCAGTGAAGCTCCCTCTTCTCTTCCTTCTGGCTCCACCCTCACATCTCGTCCAATGGGAGACAACAGGAAACACGTGTGACTGAATCACACTCTCTCCCCCTCACTGGTGTCCCTCTCCCTTTCAGGATCTACCCACTTCCTCGGGAGATGAGAAGACACAGCAAGAAAGGTCTTCTAATGTTTGAAGAAAACAAAAAGCTGACCAAAATGTTTTAAGAAGAGAGCTTTCTCATTCAGTATGAAAGTCCAGACAGAGCGCAGAATCAGGCAAACAGCTTGAAATAGGAAACATCATATATAAATTACTCTGCTCATTATAGAGTTTCAGATTCTTAACAGCAGTCAGGAAAACAAGCTTTGGAAAGGGGCTGTACAATTTGGCAGAGGTGGAGGTGTTTAATTAAAATGAAATCTTTTTTTTCCCCAAATAAATAGGTGTCTTCCTTTTAGTGGGTGCCAACAATTTTTTGAACCAATGTAAGTAAAACAGAATTACTAAGAATTGCTCTAATGGCAAACATTAAAAGGTATGACTTATACTATCCTGGGAGTAGGATCACCCAGACACAAAAAGGAACTGAGCAGGCTGGGTCATTCAATCAACATCAAAGCATAAAGGGAAGTTCGCCTGCCCCAGACAAAGAAAGAAGCTCATAGACCACGCCCCTCTCTTGCCACACCTCAGTTTCTCTGCCTGGAAATAAGACTGTCACATCAAAGACTCCAGGTCCTAAGAGTGTTCATTCCTGCCCTGGATTTTTCAGAATCAAGAGTACATGAGATACAGCACACACCAAGAGACCTTCCAGAGAAGCTGAGACACAAGAGCAGGGATGGCCAGATACTTTGGTTATTACTAAAGGGAAGTGATTTTTATTTACTGCTCAATCCAAATTTAGTATCATTATCATACCTACACAAGGTCTGACTATACCTTTCAATTAGCAATAAATTAAGGTTAGGAGATTGAAAAATAAATTACCAAGCCCTCAGGAACTCGAATGCACTATTAGAGAAAATGTAAATGGGTGCAAACACTTTGGAAAACACAGGGGCATAATCCAATAAATTTTAAGAAACAACTGAGCAATTCCACTCCTACATATAAAACCTAGTGAGGACTATGATTTTTATGTACCACAAACATGCACCAAAATGAAAAATGGTCAAAAAGAGAAATGATTTTAATGTCCATCGGCAAGCAAATAAATTGCAGTATAATCATACACTAGTAGTCTTACAGCAATAAAAATGAATTACACTCACAGAGAAGAAATAAAGAAATATAATGTTGAGGAGGAAAAGTCATAAGAGAATACACAGAATTCATTTCAATTAACATGAAGTTTAAAATAGTGAAAACTAAACCATATTACTTCGGCATATAGAGGTAGTAAAACTATAAAGAAAAGCCAGGAAGTGATTACTCTAAAAGCCAGTGTAATACCTCTGAAGGGAAAGAAGGAATGTGACTGGGAAAGATGAGGAATGTTGGTACTCCTGGGGTCCAATGGTATCTGTATGTCTCCTCCCCTCTACTTTCCCCCAACCCCAAAAACACACAGATGTGTTCAAGGTCCTCCTCAGAACAATTCAAACAACTTCTGGGGTGAGGTCCAAGCATTAATCTTTGCTGAAAATGCCTAAGTGATTCTTATGCAAAGTCAGGGTTGGGACTCCCTTAAATAAATAAGTGGTTAACAAAATACATATCTATGCCTCCTTTTTATATCGCTGTCTTCCCAATCAGCTCTCAAGATCTATCAGGCAAAAAAAAGCTTCATCAATGAATATGAATAAAGAAAAAAAAATTGTGATTTTTTTTTTGCAAGTTATTTTTAATCCACATTACTTGCCGCTAAGCCAAGATATAGCCTTAAACATTGAGCAAAATATTAAAGCTAAAATGAGATGGGGACAATAATCTAGAAGCAAATGCTAGTTTTACACACAAGTTACTTCAGAAGTAGTGCCACTTTGTAGGGTTTAGTAATGTTTTATAACTCCTGAGTGGCGCCATTGAAATGTATTCAACACTAAGTTTATGAGGAATATTTTTTTAATTCACATAAATCCAATTCATTAAAATAAATCCTACTCTGATTTCCAAAGCCACACATATATATTTCATGAAGGTCTCAATGTATGCATTTAAGTCATTCAGTAGACAAACACTGACTGAAAACTACTATATGTCAGGCCCTATGGACACAGAGATGGATGTGGCCTTTGACTTTGGGAAGCAGACAGCCAGCACACTTTCGTTCAGAGTAAAATAAGTATCTGGCCCATGAAATCACTGATGAACTATAGCTCTAGGATTAGACACAAAGCGTGTAGATAGAAATAAGTAAACTATGTAACCTACAAAAAAAACTGCTCTGCAGGTTAATTCAATCTACATCATGTATCATGATTTGTAAATTTACTAATGTTTATAAAATGCCAAAAATTATGAGCAGAGAGCAAAGAAAAAAAAAAACTGTTACCAAAAATGTGCATGGAGAGTGGAAGAGAGAATCTGGCATGAGCATCACACACACTCTAACGTTTTTTCAGGACTCTCAACAAGGATGGAAAGAGAGGTCGCGTCTTATGGTGTCTGCCATTTAGTCTAATGAGGGCTTTGGTGTGTGGATAAACAAATCGCCCTTCCACACAGAAGATCGGAGGTTGGTGAGTCCAAGGATTAGAGAATAAATACACTCAGAGGAAAGATATGGAAACAGAACCTCCCATGGAGCACAACATCAACATTGCAGGTGTGGCTACATCAGAAGGCCAAAAGGTAGAAGAGAAGTGAAACAAGCATAATAGCAAGTTTTAGCTTCCTGAAACTTCTTTTCTGCACATTTGAGACACTCAGATTACAACCACCCCTGATTCAAAACAATCTAGGAAAACACAAATCACACACACAATTATTCCAGAAAATTTGCATTGTAATATATATTACTGGAACGCACTTTATGGATTTTGCATCTCATATAGGTTGGTTATACTTTATTTTATCTCGTGGAACCAATATTACATCAACGGAAACACTAAAAAGTCTTTATCAGACTCAAAGATGGCAATATAACGTCTGGCCTTCACAATCTGGGGACATTTCCAGACTGAGTTATACATTATGGGCATCAATACAAGATATTAAGAACCCAGACACAACACTGTACAGTGCAAAGGAGGGAAGACTAAAAGGGTGAAATTCCTGGACTTTTACAGAGATGCAAACACTTACAGAGATGTAGCTTTGGACAAGTCACTTCATTCTCAAGTTTTAAGTTGTGTGAGCTATAAAAAGTGTATCTGCCCTGCCTACTATTGAGGGTGGTCAGGGGGCTGTAATGAAAATAACACACGGGACAGGGTTCTCAAGAACTAGGAAAGCCAGTGTTGGGGAACTTAGTCATATGTATTTATCTGATCTTTTAATATAAAAAAGTACAATAAATAGTCACTAAATTGATATACAGTAGGTTTGAGAACAGTTTTCCTCTGCTTGTAATTTAAAAGCATAATTTAAGGGAACTAGCTGTCTGCTTAGGAGGGCACTATAATTGCATCAATATAAGACACCAGATGTGTCATTAAGACAAATGTGCTTCAGCCCAGGCCCCGGGCAGCGGGAGGTCATTAGGTGCCATAAGCAGCAATTATGTCACACCCTCGTCCAGCCTGTGCAGCAATTGCTTTTTATTTGCTAATATTTCTTCAAGGTTATGATTAATGTCCACCATTCATTTTTTTCATTAGATACTTGCTGACAGCCTACTATGTGCCAGGCATTCTTTGCTCTCCCTTCATACCACAGGGACCCTCCTAGAGGACCCACCAGGAACCCTGTTCTGTTTGGGAGACAAATGCAAATACAATGCAGTCTAATTTGATTCTTGACAAGCAGACAGCGTGTAGACTCATTGTATCTTGGAAACGACTTTCTGACGTCTGAATGGGGAGTAGGAATTCAAACACAACTCGGAAACTTGCCGTTCATCTGCATCCAGGCAGGGTCCACTCACTGCCTTTGCACTGAAAGCAGAGCCCCAAGTCCAAAAGCCCAGACTGAGAAATATTAAACTCTGTGGAATGGGCTATAACGTCAATGGAAGATCTCATCTCCTGCCTCAGCATGGGGGCACACTCTGCAAGGGATACTCTTGAGAACAGGAAAAGGTAAATGAGACAAACAAAACAGGAAATCAATAGTATATAAAGTGCTGTCTACCTGGGGTGAGGGTGGGGAAGTTGGAAAAGTTAATTAGAAATCTAGACGGGCAGCTGTTATGCATGAATGAAAACAAAGAAATGAAACCACCACAACGACCCTTATTTCATTCTTACGAGGTGCTGATGACTATAAGAACTTTACATTCCTTGTGTCCATCTAACACGTATTAAGCAATTTACATGTTTTATCTCATTTAATCCTGCACGAGGTAGGGACTATTATCATTCCCATCTCATAGCAGCAGAAATTGAGGCTTGACACAATTATGCAACTGCCCAAGCTCACTCAGTTAGTAATGCATGGAGCATCAAGGATTTGAACTTGGGCTTTTCTATTTCCATAATTAAGTTCTTAATTATTATGCCTCCCATTAGGCAAAGAAATAATTGGGCAAAATAGGACAAAACCAAGAAAAGACAGCGCTTGAATAAATCAACACATTGAGAGTAAGGAAAAACAAGCAGAAGGAAACTAAGCTATGCCAATCCTAAAGGCCCAGGCTCATACCCCACTCTCCAGATGTTGGTCTGATACGTCACTGCACATACTCACACACCCCATGACAAAACTGCAGAATAAAAGCTGCTACAGCCACACATGTGGGGAAGAGAAAGTAGGTATGTGGTTATCATCGTAGGGTAGGATTACAGAAGATTTTGAGGGGTTTCTACCTCATGATGTAGCTTCATGCCTACATCAAGGTCTATATTTGAAGGAGTCAAGACACGGCCTTGTAAAGTTAACTTGGGCCAAGTAAAGGGCCAGGGGAGGAGGAGGGAGGGCGGTAAGGCATTGCAACAGGACACAGGCCATGTCCCTAAGAACATACAGACCATCACTTCTAGCTCACTGCCCACCCTCTGCCCCCAGGCCTCTCCCAGCCATCTTCTTCAACCACCAGCCTTTTAATCTCCAAACATTGGTAATTTTAAAACCAATGTTTTATTTATTTCTTTAAATAAAATAGTAGAAGGACAATTGCTAGTATTCAAATCCTATTAAAGAAATCTAGGAAAACAGCAGAATTTTAACTTTTTTTCCTCAAAATAAGTATTAAGAGCATCTTTGGCTACTATCATTTTCCAATTCCACTTTAGTCCCTTATATATAATCAAAAACTGCCATATGCATCCTAGAACATTTGAAGAGTTCCCCAAAAAAGAGAATCCAGAGATGGGACTCGACCAACCAGAGGTAAATTTCAAAAACTTCCATGTTCCTGGGTCCTTTGGGAAGCAAATTAGGGTAGAATACTTGAAAATAAAAGTTTCCACTTATATTTCTTTTCCTTAAAAAATGTGAGCGAGAGGGAAATAGTAACCTGAATGCAACCCTATGCTCTATTTCCCAGATGTGAGAGTCAATATGTAATTCTTTATTGCAGTCCAAGGGCCACTGGTGCCAGACAAAAGTAGGAAGCTTATTTTTTAAGGAAGAGTTTAAAAGAAGAGCCTTTTCTTCTTTAAAACATAGTACCTCAAAAAAAAAAATGTGCTTGATAAGTGTTTACTGTTAACTGAAAAATAAATCCAAATGAACAGGAGGAAAAAAATCCTTTTCCTGAAGAATTCAATTCTGTATCAAATTCTTTATTGCCAAAAAACCCATTTTTAAAAAATGAAAAGCTGAAAAAGGGATAGAAGACAGAGAAGACATTTTTAAATGAAGGATTTGAAACTGCACACTGATGCAAATTTGTGCATGTGCATGTGCATGGCTATGTGCTGTGAAACAATGTTACCAATTTACCGTTGGACCATTTTTAAAGAGCATCTCTCCACCCCTCGCATTTATCCAACAGGTTACCTTAGCAACTGAAGCAATATAATGCCTGCTTTAAATGTCAGAAAAGAAAGTAAAGAAAGTATGGAGGTATTTGGCCCTTTAGACACTATCAGGAGTGATGAAAAGCTAGAAAACAATACCTCGTGTACACAACTGCCTGAAAAATGTCAAGATTTCCGAGAAAAATATAAAAACCCAGAATCAGTCAATACCTATAAAGCATCATTTCAAAACTCCTCAGAATTTTTTTTTTTTTTTAAACCTGAAAACTTCTATTGTATACTACTTCTGTCCTTTCTGGGTCTCCTACCCACTGGTATTTCAGCTGATGTTATTTCAAACTTGCTGTCCAGTACAAAGTCTGGGGGCAGGAAGACAAAGCTGATATTTCACATGGCCTGTGGGCCAAGTCTTATAATTCAATGTGCCATCTCCTGGTTCGTAAGACCTGCAACACAGTGAAGTGGGGGCCAACCAGCAGACCACCCCACTCCTGAGCCTCGCTCTGCTGTTTATTTCTACAGCCAGCAAATTGTATTCAAGGATAACACCACCAGCCAAGCTCCATTGCAAGTGTTAAACAAATCTTGCTTCTTACTGGTTACAGATCTCTTCCTCTGTTCAAAGAAAGATAAACAGATATTTTCTTCCTCTGTCAAACATTGCTACCCCCCACCTTTCCTTCTCCTATTGCCTGGAAAAAAGGTGATGGTTTCAGGTATGTGGCTTGAAACAAGATGTAGATGTTACAGAAAATTGGCAGTTCCCACCCAGTCTTTCGTAATGAACTGTTAATTCTCACTTAATGGCTTTTCCTGCAGATAAGAAGCAATATTATGACTGCTCTCTAAACTCCTTAAGAGAACACTAAACAATCAAGACACATTCTAACAGTTGCTGAATAACCCCTACTCGTACAAACTTTCTTCCCCAGTCCTTTTGACCCTCAGCATTGCTTTCCTTTTTCCCTATTAGTTGTAAAGTGTAGAAAGACAAACATTCTCCTTCTGAGGGAGCTAATTTATGAAGACTCTATTAATAAAGTGAAGTATCACTCTAACTGGTCTTCTTAGTAACAGCATCACATTACATAACCCGTACATTAAACTTGGGTCCATGCCAAGGAATCTATTGGATTGTCAGAAAAGTCATGACGTATTTTTTCTGTTTTTCGTTGCAAAAATGCATCATGACTTTTCTGACAGCCCAATACGTTTTCTTTAAGTCACTATTCATTACGCTATGACTTGTTTTTGCACGGACAGATACTCTACTTCGATTCGCCCTTACAACATGGATTCTGAAACTAATGAACCATTCTCTAATATCTGGATTCAAGTTTAAATCTGTGGTGATTGCTATAACTTCATTGGTGCTCCTTGCACAGTAAGGTGCATACTCTTAACATGATCTTTGGAAATCAATAACTAAAATAATTCTCTAAGCCACCCTTAGTAGTTCCTACCAGTTTCAACAATTAGTTATCCTTGGGGACAGCTCTCCAACCAACCATACATCTACAGAATGAAAAGTTGGCTCTCTACATACATCAGCTATATTTAACTTTATGCCCAAGACAGAGGGGTTGCAAAAGCTCAATTGGCTTACCCTAAAAACTGCTTCCATTCCAATTAGAAAGGCAGGAGAAAGTCTGACTCTTTAAACTTGAAAAAGCAATCTAACAGATAAACTTTTCTTTGTTTTATTAAAGATTTTACTATGCTTGTCCTGCAGATTCAATTAATGGTATCACCTTTCTTAAATGTTCTCACCACCAAAAGGAAATGGTAATTATGTGATGGGATGTAGATGTTAACTGATGCTATGGTAATGATCATTTAGGAATATATAAATGTATCAAATCAACACACTGAATACCTTAAACTTACACAAAAGGTATATGTCAATTATATCTCAAAAGCTGGAAACAAAAACAGGTTTTGTCATGTTTTTATAATTGGTATAGTGAAGAGTTCCATCTCTTCGACAACGAAGAACTTTTGCCTATAATGAGACTTTTGAATATATGAACTACTTTTACCTAGAGAACTGCAGAAAAGTCCAAATCAGTTTTTCAAAATAATTACAGTTTAGGGCCGGCCGAGTGGCTCAGTTGGTTAAGAACTCGCTCAAGAGTGTGAGCTGAGCTCTGAGCAACAGCAGTTCAATGCCAGCCTGAGCTGAGTTGCCACTGACCTGCCAACAGGTGGCAGGATGGCTCAGCTAAAAAAATTAAAAAATTTAAAAAAATAATACAGTTTACTTTGGGGGTAAAAAAATGTCTTGAATCTTCAAATTGTTGCTATATATTGGTTGGTAAATATAAATATATATGAGAGTGTGTCTCTATATGCCTTTTTCGTTTAAGCAAGTGGACTTTTTTGTTGTTGTTAAATCGGAAAATATAAACAGGACAAGTTCTACCTCTTCCATAGGCTGTGAGAGGAGCTACTATGCTCCCAGAGCAATGTCCTCAGTCCTCTCAGATGTATTTGTAGTCCCTTTGGGCTCTTTACTCAAATAGCAGCCTGCCCAGTGATGATGGCAAGCTTGATGCTCACCAGCCATGTCAAGCTCCTGGGAACACAAGTGAAGGAAAGTAATTTGGTTGAGCAGGAAGAGAAGACGGTAACTCAAAAATTATCTGAGCACCAACAGAATAAAACAGAATATTTTATCTCAGTTAACCTAATTGTCAAAATTATGCCAATCTCTGAGAAAAGATTTCTGTCCAAAAGACAAACAAGCAAAAACCCCCAAACAGACAAAAAAGGATAAATTGTGAAATTTTATTGGATAATTATTATATAACTATTCAAAGTTTTACTGCAAATTTGGGGGTCCAAGACCCTGCAATAGCTTTTATAATGAAAGCTTTCTTTATAAAAGGATGGGTTTAATTTTATGAAATAGGAATCCAATTTTACTTATGGCACAAAATTAAATAAAACCCGGGATATTTCCTTCCCTAGGACACATAACGAAGTTGCATTGTAAGTAATGATGGGTAAGATGCAGGGCCAAAAAAAGGCTCTGCTTTTCTTTATGAGACACAATAGTCCGTTCAGATCCTGGCCCTTCTCCAGGATCTCAGGCCTTCCTGGTAACTCTCAGTGATTGAAAAGAAAAGAAGGGATTTATTATAATATGCAAGGAAATATATTAATGCTTCATTCACACTCTTTCAGGACAAAGTCGTTACAGAAATCAATACTCATTCAGTAACATCCATTTATGACCCTCCCCAAAAAAGCAAAAATCAATAAACACAAAGAAGTTTTAATAAGTATGAATAGTGAATCTTTAAAGAGTTTTTTATTAGTATTAAGATAAATAATTACCAGGAAAAAAACTCTTTCCACTTACAATGCCACTCCCACTAACATATGATAAACTCCAGTGGACCCCATGCCTTGGTTTATTTCTTCCTTTGTTATTGTAATTCATTTCCCTTGAAGATAAGCAACATTAAACAAAATATGCACACAAGGAAACGATGCATTGAGCATGTAAGAGACTCTGAACTGCTTGGAGTAAAACTCTACTCAGTTGAAGGGAAGGGACCAAGATGGAGGCACAGGAACTTCCCTCCTCCTATGGAAGCACCAAATCTACAGCTGGGCACAGAGCAATTACCTGAGAGAAATCCAGAAACTAACTGAATGACTCCTACACACAAGATGAATGAGAAGATACCCACATCGAAATGGATCGGAAAAGCTGAGACACAGTCATCATAAACCTCATTCCCAGCACAGAGCCCTAAAATCAAGAGGGAACTCCCAACTCCCAGCTTCTCCCTAAGGAGTAAAGGGTTTGGATAGCACATCTAATACGCCAACTTTTAAGGCTCACACCTGAAGGATGGGCCCCTACAACACCTAGCTCTGAAAGCCAATGGGGCTTGCATCCATAAGCCCCACAGGACTATCGCAAACAAAGAAGCAGTTCTTATTGGTCACCCCAACGTGAACCATAGCTATCTTCCCCAGGGTGTAGAGGGAGCAGACAGCAACACCCATCTTCCAGCCTTTCTCTGAAAGGAATCTGACTGCATATGAGCTATTGCCTAAGGTTCCAGCTTCTAAACAGCATGCATCCAGGGGCTGGCTGGACCCCAGGGGAGCCAGTGGCTAGTTGCTCACTTTTCACTCAGCTCACTCCGACAATAAAGCCAATCACCAGCATCCCTCTGGAAAGGAACTTGTACACATGTCTGGTCCCCATCTTTTACAGCTGCCACCCAGGGGACAAGTTATCGGACCACCTCTTTCTCATAGCCAATGGGCTTGCATTCACAAGGACTGTGGTGGATAAAGGAGCAGCTAATGGGTGCTCCCATGAGTACTCGCTGCAGCTATCCCACCAGGGTTCAGCACAGAAGGAGCAAGAAAAGAAAGAAAAACACAAACAAAACAACAACTGATCTCCCAGTCTTTCCCTGGAAGGGGTTTCGCTGCTTATTTTCCCAGCTTCCGCCTTCTAATCAGCCTGAATCTAGGTGTTGAGTGAGATTCTGCCCTTCAGCACACTAATGGGTCTTGGCACACCCTCAAGTCCTAGGGGCCACTAAGAACCAAGATGGCAACTTGGACAATCACAAAGGTTTAAGAGGAGACCCTAAGCTTGGGCAGACTGATTGACGAGTTTCATTTCCCACACAAGACCAGTCTGTCTAGACTGGGAGAGGTGGCTATTTTATTTAATGCACAGAAACCAAAATGCACAGAAATAGAGAAACAAAAGAGAATATTTTCTAAACAAAAAGATAAATCTCCAGAAACCGATCTTAAGGAATGGAGATAAGTTATTTATCTGATAGAGAGTTCAAAATAACAGTCAGAAAGATGATCACTGAGGTCAGGAGAGCAACGCATAAGCAAAGTGAGAATTTCAACAGTCAGGAAATATTTCAGATGGGCACTTGTCTTATTGGGAAGACCACTTCATGGGCGGTGTAGATGCCTGACCACTGCTCTGTACACCTGAAGCTGAAGCTGAATAATACTGAATGTCAACTATAATTTAATATATATATAGTCACAGGATGTGGAGTACAGCATAGGGAATACAGTCAGTGGAACTGTAACAGCTATATACAATGTCAGAGGGGTAGCAGATTGGAAGGGGGGGTTATCACTTTGTGAGGGCTATAAATGTCTATTACATTGTTTTAGTACACCTGAAACCAATTAAAAGAAATTTTTTTTATTTTAATTAGCTTCAGGTGTACAACCCAGTGTAATAGTTATACTTTTTACCCCTCAAACTGACAAACCCCCTCCCCCAATTCTCCCCTCCACTCCTCCCCCCCATATCATACTATCTATTACAATTCCGCCAGGAAGAGGAGTTCTACGCCAGTAAAAGAAATTTTTTTTAATAATCAGAAAATACTAAAAAGTACCAAATAGAAATAACAGAGGTGAAGAATATAATAACTGCAATGAAACATGCAATGGGAGGGTTCAACAACAGACTAAATTAGTGGAAGAAAGGATCAGCCAAATTGGAGACAGGGTGGTAAGATTCATCCAATCAGAGGAGCAAAAAGGAAAAAGGGCGTTAGCCCTGTCCCTTAACACTCATGTTGTAGAGAAGTTCCATTACAAGTCTAGGCTACAGGCAATGTTGCCTATAACTGTTCTTAGAGAGTCTTAAAACATTCCCAGAAATTTCAAGGAATTGTTTACAATACCAGGATTTTATCCCTTTGCCTGTAGTTTCATTTGTCCAGACTAACTGCAATTTCCTTTTTGCATATGTACATACAATACACTCTCTAGTAAATCCATTCACATCCACCCACAACAGCCAAGTTTTACTGAGAACTTATTATATTCTGATATTGTTCTAGAAGCTTCGCCACACATTATCTAATATAACGATCACAAGCCAATGAAGTGGGTACTGTTATGCCTCACTTTATAAATCACACCTTTTTGGCATCAGAACTGAAATAACTTGCCAGGAGGTCTCATAGCCAGGAAGCAACTGTTGACTGCTTGCTCTTCATTGCCCAGTGACCCTACCGATTTGGAAATGGGGTAGCAATATCCCCTTCTCACAGCAAGAAAACATGCAGGCCTAAAGCAGCTGGCTCAAGAGCCTGCCACCAACAACAGTCCTTTCCCCCCGAGGCAAAGCTCTTCACCTCCTGGAACAGAGACACATCAACCAACCCTGAGATGAGGAGCTCAGGACCGCAGGGAAACCAACCACATCAGATTGAGGTTTAAGTCAAAAGTGAGCAGGAAAACCCACCCCGGAAAACAGACAATGTGTAAGACATATTCTGAACTTGACATAGGGGAGGAGGCATGAACATTTGCTGGTGAAGACCCACCTTCAAGTGAAGAATTTCCCAAGACAGTCCACCCAAGAGGCAACTCCAGTTCAGTCAGAGCCAGCACGAGCTCCTCATCCAAGGCAGGCAATGCTCCCACCGTCAGGGCAAACGGGGTCAGCAGGGTCTGATGGCTACTGGCTGTGAGGCGATCAGCCTGGGTGACCAGCAGACGGGCCAGCCTGCAGGCCATGTTGTCCACGTAGGTCACGGAGCCGGAGCCCATGGTCACTGGGGAGTACCCTTCCGAGCAGAGGCACACAGATACCATCACGGTCTCCTGCAGCCCATGGCCTGGACGATAAGACAGAGAACAGTTCACACAGAGTCTACAGGAGGTGCTCGCATAGTGGTCAGCAGTCTCACTGCCCTGCTGCCTAAGCAGGCCACGTGCTCCAGGGCACCAAGGCAGAAGGAAATGCTGCCCCTTATCTTTAAATGCTGTGGGCCCAAATGAAAGCTGACTCCATCTTCTTCCAGTGACTCCTGATTTTTAACTACCTTTATAAGCTCTGAGCATTTCAGCATCTATTCTCCCAGGATTACCAAACACTACTATTTGGCATACCTTCACCTTTTACATCTACCCCAACCCCTGAATTCAAGTTTGTCACCCTGAAGGTCTTTGTCATTTTCTGCTCTGCCATTTCCTCAAGTCAGATGTTTTCATGTATTTATTTAGGTGATAGTTTTATAAAGTAGCACAACAAGGTTACACAAGTTCACACCAGTTCTACAGAGCTCCTCTGACGGTGAGTAGAGGGACGGGATGTGAAGACTACTCAACAAAAACATTTATATATATTGTTCAGTGCCCCCCACTTCTCAGAATGGCTTCTCTGTCTTGTAGGTGTTCTTAATACTTCCATTGGGGATGGCCAGCTAACCCTGCTATTTGTCCCTCCTTCTTACACTTCTCTTCTTTCATTTTGCCAAGGTTGGTGAACTTTTACATTTTCATGCTGCCCTAGGAGAATTTCCCAGAATTAGTACTACCAAACCTCTGTGATTATGAGAATCATAGCTGGACAGAAGAAGGGGTAACATTCAGCCACCGCTGGCCCCCAAGCAAATGGCTAGTGGATACAAGGCATTCCCTGCTCTGTCTTATTCTCCAAAGCCTTTCCCCAAAGGCTATGGTGCCAGGGCTTCAAGGAACAAGAGTATCCCAGGTTTACTAAGCAGGAACTACTGCCATTTTCACATGACCTCTTTAAAAGTGGTCCAATGTGCAAGCACAGAATGCAACCCCCAACCCAGACCATACATGTCTCATATATAACTACAGGAACCTCTTCTACATACTTCTGAAAGGCTACCCTGGTAAAGCTGTAACCAGGGAATTTTAAGCCCAGAAACAGGCACTGTCACCTGCTTGTAGGGAATCTGTTAAAATGAAGGTAAGAACCCTTACTTCTAAGCAGGCCACGCTACGAGTATAACCAATAAGATTTTCTTTAACACACAAGGAGTGGAGAAGGAGGTTCATTCCTACATGCAATTAAATAAAAAAAAATGTTCTGATATTGGACGTGGCACTTTATTTGTATTCTTTCTCTATTAAAGGTTTCATAAAAGAGAACTCCAAGAAAAGAGGGGGAAGCTAACAGCAGGAAAGACATAAATGTAATGTCAAAGCAAAAGGGCAGAGGCAAGAGAGTCTAGCTGCCAAGGTGACAAAGTGGCTCTGTGGTTTGACTTTTTCTTTTTTCTTATAAGGATGGGAGTTACTGGGCCATGGAGAGAAGTGCTTCCAATTGCCCAGTCTCAGAAACTGGACAACAGATTGATTCAGTAACCAAGCCCAGGTAGGGCTGAAAGGTCTTTGTACATCTCTACAGTTTTAACTATGCCTGTATTTCCATATTTACTGTCTGCCTTCTTTGAGTAGGTAACAGATATACTAGAGAAGCACTTAGAAACATTTTTCCTCTAAAAATGAGACCACTCTTACCTGTAAAAAAAATTGATGGTTCCCTACATGATACAATTTAAGAGGGCCTGAAAACCCCACAATTAAAGAAAACCCACCAATCAACAAACAAGAAGAAAGCCCTCCCTTCCTGCAGGTAATGACATCTTAATTACACCTTTAAGCTACAGCTTGATGTCTCAATGTACAACCCCCGGCCCAGGGAAAACACAAAACAATTGTATCTGAAAAGGGCTACTAGCTCATTATAACATATTAATATGATACATTAATTTGTCATCTGTCATGTCACCATGATGATTAAAGAAGATATCTGGGAGAATTACAGGATTTGGAATGTGAATATTTTTGGTGGTGGGAAGAGGAAGTTCTGGAACCTGAGATCCAGCAAGAAAGTATCTGGGTGGACAGGGCGTCAGGGAAGGAACCCCACCCACCAAAGGGAGCAGGCAGGGAGAGGTGGACCCTAGGGATGCTGGGCTGACCACAGGGGGATGAGGAAGGAAGAATGAAGACAACTGTCAGTGTGACCCTATACTGGATCACAAGCATGAAAATGTGATATGTGTCTTGTACTGTTTGAATTCCTATTGTCTCAGTTCTGTCCAAGCCATCCCTGGCAATGGGCCTTAGGACTACAGGAGGTGACCCAAGGCTAGAGTGTCACCTCCATTGGACTGCATCCAAAGCACACCGAACCTTGAGAGCTAAAGTCTAATGCAAGGCTGCTGAATGAGCTGCAGGCACAGCCGGAAGAACCTCAGGCTGAGAAAACCCAGTGTAAGTGTTCCTCCTAACACACACATGCACAGACACACACGCACACACACACACACACACATACACAGACGCACGCACACACAGACACACGCACGCACGCAACGCACTCTCTCCAACAGCCATCCCTCTTTGGAGCACGGTTTGTCTTCCTTTCCTGGCTCTTCCTGGACTATACCCCTGTTGGGAAGCTGCTTACAGACAGATTTCCCAGCTGCGCAGGAAAGAGGACACCTCACCTGGAACACGGGAGTGCAGAACGTTGTCCTCTGCGCGCTCTGCAATCACGACATGTCTCTGATGAGATCCGTTATAAATAAAGTAAAACTCGGCATCTTTAGGAAGATACACATTTTTGCCAAACCTCGCATAGACCGTCATCTGCCCCTGAAAAAAACGAATAAATTGGGGCATTGTCACTCTTCCTCATTCTGGCTCTAAAAAATCACACTAAAAAGGAACCCAGGTCCCAGATGGGGGTATTGGTCACGTTCACTTCATGTGTGCGAGCTCAAATGCTATGAATCCTTCTTTCCAACATTTTGGATGACGGGGATGCTTTCTGATATAGTGAAGTATGGATATCAGAGCTGGTGTGTTCTATTCTTGAAGTTGAAGACATTTGGAGCACAGGGAAGAATTTTTTTTATTTATTTAACAGATGTGAAAATGTGATACTTGTTTTTACTATTTGAATTCCTATCTGATGAACGCCATTGCTCATATTCATTTTTTCCTCTATCTGAGATACCACCATGGCATAAAATTCAAAATAATTATTCTTTATCTATGACCTTACCCTTTACGGGATCATAGTCAGCTGTTAAGAACCTTAAATACTCGCAAACATTGCCCAATAACTAGCACCGCAAGCTCCCACACTTGCTGTGCCTTTTCCGATTGTTATTTGTCTTCTCGGAGGGATTTCCAAGTCCCGTTTCATCGGGTTTGGCCTCATACTTTCTCTTAAGAGCTTCTGGTTGGCACAAAGCCCTGCTTAGTGTCATGGTCCCAAGGAGAGGAGCTGCCCTGTTGGGTCACCAAGGCACTGTGAGAAAGGCAGGAATGCCGAGGAAGTGGACAGCAGACTGGTCCTGTCCAGTACCATCCAGAGGCTGTGGTGAGGGGCTATATAGCAGGGCTACAACCAAGAGAGAGGCAGCGATGGCCGAGCCTGCCAGATGGTCTTGGGACCTTAGAGTATTCAGGACACTCCCTCCCCTCAAACAAAAAAAGGCAGTACAAAGGGGGCCTCCAGGGAGAGGGTACATTCCGCCCAGCCTATGGGAGTGGCAGGGAAATGGAAACCAGGAGGTGGAAAGGGTCGCCCACTTTGGAGGGCCTCCAGAGCTTGGCCCAGTGTGGAGAAGCATCTGGGCTTTTGTGTGCTTGCCCAACAAAAACAAAGCCACCCTCCGAGAATTCCTCACCCTGTGACAGGGGAGAAAAGTGAACAGAAAACAGTCTACATGGTCTTCTCAACATCTGTTTGCCTTTGGTGAGTAGTAGCATGATATTCTGGAGGAGATTAATAAGAGTTAGGCCAATCAGCACCAAAAACAAAACTGGTGTGGAGCTCCCCTTTCCAGTAACATGGTTATTTCTTCTAAATTTTTAAAAATAAAAAGGCTGTGTTTTTTCTAGTGGTTTGCACTCCGTGACACACATGAAACATTATCTTAAATTTTGAATAGGTATAAATACAAATTGTGGAGTTCTGCAAAAAGTCACCGGTTCCCAATTTTGAAATGTCCTTTCTGTTCATGCAAGCCCACACACACATACACAAATATAATCAATAGATAGTCACATGCCAAGAAAAATCTACCATATAATAGCTTCAAAAAAAAAAAAAGTTCAGGAAGAGGAGCTGAAAAGCAAAAAGCAATAACAAATGTCTGACATGACTGAGAGAGGAAACTTAAATGAAATTCCATTTCCTAAAAAAGGAAGAACAGCTTGCTTTAGTCATGTTCCTGGTAGCTAAAGAGACTGTTAATTATCCATGGACAGAATCTGACCTAACCTGTTGATTTATTTTTTTAATAGAAAACAATCTGCATTAAGAGATCGAAGTTTTTCACAGATCACAAGGATAGTTAGTCTGCATCTATTCAAAATAATGATCATATTATTATTTATCTAGCTGAGTGAACAAGGACTACAACTTATGAAAGAGTTTAACTGCAACCTTTTTCAATGCAGTGCAACCCAAAACAGCAGTTTTATAATTCAGTTATGCCTCCCTTTCAAGATCATACACCATTCTTTACACCTGGTAAAATATAAACAACAGCAGTCAGGTCAGAAATACGATGTGTCCATTAAAGAGAGATGCCCAGAAGTTCCAGCATTGATAATAATATTCAGCAATAAAAGAAGCTTCTTATTTGCTAACCACAAAAAGATCAGAAAGACAAAGGGAATGGGGGTTGATAAAGAAACCAACAGAGAGCCAATGGCACAGAAGGGGATGACGGGGGTTTGGGAGAGGGAGCTGGCAGGAGAGAAAAAGGAAGACAGGGAAAGAAAATATGAATAGAAAAGAACATTTTCATTCAGAAAAGTTAGATAAAGTTCAAAGGAGATTTAGATAAAGCTACAAAGGATACAGTAGGAGGAACAGGCTTCTAAAAATGTACTGAGGAACAGCATAAATAATCAGCCACAGGTAACAACTTTTAGTTAAGGTTGGGCTCTTTGTCATCAGTGTGGCCACTGAAAACCTGCTATTTTTCTTTAAAGGCCACTAATTTTATTAATGGCAAAGATAAATTTAAACTTAAGAATTCCAGTGTGCCTCCATCATCTCTCCAACTGAATTCAATTGCATGCTTTGTTTTAAGCAATTGAAAACTATAAGCTTTTTAAGTGAATTTGTTGGCATCAAAATCAGAAGCAGTCTGATTCTACACAGAAAATAACAGAGATGTGTTATCATCTGTCAATTTACTATATCCCAAATTAAAAATAAAAGGGCTCAGCTATTTCACTGAAAGTTCTGGAAACAGTAAGATGCATAATAGGCTAAATTTTTATCTCCCCAAATTAATCTGTAAATGTAAAGTACTCTAATCAAAACCCAAAGTGAATTTTTCAAATGAAACTCGACGAGCTTATTCTAAAGTTCATCTGCAAAAATAAATACGTAAGACTAGAAACAAAAGTTCTGAGAAAGAATGATGTTTGAGCTGTGGGGGCAGGAATTAGAACTTACTTATGACAAAGCCAAACACACAATAAAACCATGGTAGTTTAAAACCACAGTGTGATAGCGCCACAGAGAGAGACCACAAAGTCTGATGTCCAGAGACAGATGCATGGCAATTATGTAATAAAGGTGACATTTCAAATCAGTGGGGAAAAAATGGACTACTCAATAAGTCGTTTTGGGAACAATAGCTACCCATTAGGGGCAAAACCATTCTTCATACCAAATGAGTACCCAATTCATGCAATATGGAGCATAATTCATGTGCATAAAATAAGAAGGCTGTCTAAAATTTTCATTATTGAACAAAATGATAGTAATTAAAGATATCTAAGTCTCATCTACAAGGTGTGATCAAAATATACAGTAAATGTTTAAATAAAAAAAATTATTATGGTAAAAGACACATTGTCATTAATCCCCCTCAAAATAGTCTCCCTCACTTTCAACACACTTATCCCCTGATTCTTGCCACTTTCTGAAGCAGTTCTGGAATTCCTTTTATGAGTGTCTTTACTTCATCCTCCATCATGACAATGCTCCCTGTCACACATTGCTTCTGGTATGGCAATTTCTGTCAAATAAAAACATTGCGGTGTGTCCTTATCCATTTTATTCACCGGATCTGGTACCATGTGACTTCTGGCTCTTCCCCCAAAGTCAAAATGATTCAGGACATCAAGGCAGCCACAACAACGCAACTAAAGACACTCAAGAAAGAGGACTTCCAGAACTGCTTCAGAAAGTGGAAAGATCAATGGGATAAGTGTTGAAGGAGGAGTATTTTGAGGGGGATTAATGGCAATGTGTCTTCTACTATAATAAATTTAATTTAAACATTCACCATATTGTTTGATATCACATTTTTATGCTGACACCACATTAATGCATCAATTTTTTTCCATTCTTCCTATTTCCTTCCAGTCTTTGTTCAATGTACAGCTAATTATTACATAGTTATCTATACTCGTGGCATAAATACACATACGGTTGTGCTTTTCTCTCTATCAAAAGTATTTTTCCAAGTTATTACAATTGTTGGCACCATTTTTAATTGCATTCCATTAAGTGTTTGATGTTCCGTGATTTCATCATTGCTCTATTGTTGTACAGTAAGGGTATTTGTAGCTTGTTAACATTATAAAAAATACTACAGTAAACATTTTCATGTACATTGTTTTTATGTTTTAAGTTATTTTAGAATAAAATTCCAGAAATGGGTCCAAGAATGTGAACAGTTGTCACAAACTGTGAAACTGTTATCCAAAAACGTTTTATAAATTTTCACCACCACCTGTGCTGGTTAAGAGCATGATTTTCATCCCAAGTTTTCCCAAACTGTCATTTTTAGTATTTCCTAACAGATAGCAAACCGTTCCTCATTCAAATTCAAATTTTTTTCCATTGCCACTGAAATTTACTGCCCATTTTTATAAATGTCTATTACTAAACGGTACCATCATTCTTAGCAGCCTAATTAGATTTAAAGAAGTCTAATCTTCCATTTTTTATTCTCATCTGAGTAGTCTTTCCTCTATTCACCTTTGCCTTAGGCAGGTCAAAATTTCCACTACCCAAGAGAACCCACTGAGATCAACATCAGAATCATTCTCTTTCCTCTCTGAACACTGAAGGTGTACCACCCTTTCCCTTCTCCTGCCCAAATAAAAAGCAGTCCAATACTCCCGCAAAACCTCCGAGAGCCAGGTAACATGGAAAACAGGAATGACAAATGTCAAGTAGAAAAGCTGAATTAAATATAATCATACAAAATATAACTCAATATAAGCACAAAAAAAAGTATCAAGTAAATTAAACCAATATTTTTTATCATCAAGTCATCTCCCTAGAGAAACTCTACTTGTAAAACACATCAATAATTGTCGAAGACCAAGCCCCCACATAAAATGCTGCAACATCTATGGGTCTCTTCTCAGAGAACCAAAAAGATATTAAAGGTGTTTGCCACATTAAACTATTTGATCCAACTCTCCTACTCTACTCCTCTTCCAGTGGCATTTAAGATGGAAGAGTGGTCATTGACACTGATGTGCACGTTCTAAATATTTTTTCATTAATCTATAATAGTTCTTAATTCGGGGTCTCTAATACCCTGAATCACTTGGTAGGTGAATTATCCCAATCACCGCGTGTTTTTGTACTAATGTTCTCCCTCCCTTTCTTCCTTTCTTCGCTCTCACCCTCTATAGATAATGTATCTGTATATACTTATGCTTTGTTAATAACAATATCATTTGCGAGACAACAACCTTAACGATCTGGTTTCTAAAATATCTTGCATGATTTTATTGCCTACTAAACAAATACTGTAATTTCAAATTGTGACAATGACAGCAAAGTGTGTGTCTTTTTACAGTGGAGTTTCTTAATCTGGGGCCACAGGAAGAGTCCATAAATGAGTTTCAGGTGGTCTAAGAATCTCTTAAAATTGTTGGCAAAATTGTTTTTGTAGGTATGTGTGTGTCCAATTTTCTGAGAAAATGTTTATGGCTTTTATCATATTCTCGAAGGCATCAAAAGATTCAAAAATGTTATAAGCTCTAGCTTTCATAGTAACAAAAATGGGAACTTAAATGCTTTCTAATAATAATGATCACCTTTTTATATGACATTAAGACTGTTCTGTTAATTTCTAAAGTATTCTAATAATCTACAGCTTTTATATAGGATAATTTTGGGGACGGAAGCATAATGAAGGCAAATGTTAATTGACATGTTAAATTTTATAGTGAAAGTTTACTAATATATGCTATGACAACCATTACCAGAATATAAATATAAAGATCTAAGTGATCAAATTTGATTAGTGTTAATATTTGAAACTTGTCCTCTTTACAATAACAACAACAAAAAATAGTAAATTATACCCAGAGCCTTAACTACAGAGCACAGTGTGTTGAACACTGTAAGATACTTGAAAAAGTGAAAAACAAAGGCATTATCCCATTTTATAAGGGAATTAAGGTACAGGTACTAGTTAGTGCTAGTGCTAACTCGCTGACTAGCTCAGGATCCCAGAGTAGGTGAACAGTATCGGGTTTCTTGATTTTTGACCCAACCTCCAAGTTAGATTATCCTCTTTCTACTCCTCAAGCACAATTCCATAGAAAAGTGCTATGAGCACAGTCTTTTATATCCAATGACTGTATTAAACTGAAGTACTTCTTAGACACCGAGTACGAAAATGCAAAAAATTATTTCCTATATGTATGCACACATATCATATATAGATTCATATCTATGTACATATAGATCTTTTATTTGTACAGTATTTTACAGTTTCTAAGGTGCTTTCTTGTAATGCCTGGGAAATATAATCATAATTCTTATTTTACATATGAAGGCACTGATAATATCAGGGCCAGTGAGTGGCAGAGCCACAAATCAAATCTAGATCTCCTTGTTCCAGACCCAGGACCCTTTCCTCTCCAACATGTTATTGTATGAATAACAAGTGCTCAAGTATCTCATGACTTACCTACACCTTTATGTTTAGCTCAACATGTATTTAATGTACCTCATACAAGGATTCTCACCCTGAAATCTATGGGTAGAGGTGGGGTGGAGAGCGGAGGTCAGAAAAATGTTCCTTAATCTCTCTGAAGGTATATGCCTAGCTTTAAGCATTCATCAGGGAGAATATCTGTCTTTTCATCAGAGACTCTTACGAGGGTACAAGGAGCATATGATGCAAAAAGGTTAAAGCGTGTTAAAGCTTGTTTAAAGCATGTTTAAAGCATCTTTTGTATAGTGTGAAATATCAAGATCATTCAAACTTATTATCCCAAACCAAAACTAAGTCAACAAAATACAAGTGAATACAAATTGGTTAGATTCAAGAGGAAATACCAGAACGTCATTCTTCTTTCTTAAAGAAGATAAACTAAAATGACCTAAAAGACTTAAGACATTTCTTCACAAGTAGCCTTTGGGGTAGGAATGGCTTCATTTCCAGACAGGATGAAGTAGATCACAGTAGGCCAATGTTCCTGCTGAAAAATTAAAAAGTCATATTGTTTTTCTTCCTGATAATCTTACCTATTTACTACTTTCTAACAGACATGGGTTGTTTTTTTTTGGTTCTTTTTTGTTTTTTGGGGGTTTTTTTTTGAGGGCAGTGTCACTGACCCTTATATGTGGGACCCGAACCGGGGCCGCTGGCATCCCAAGCCAGCGCTTAATCACCACGCCACTCAACCGGCCCTAGACATGTTTTTTAATACAACTTTTAAATTACATTTATTGGGGCGATAATGGTTAGTAAAATTACATAGGTTTCAAGTATACAATTCTATAATACATCATCTATATATCACATTGCGTGTTCATCACCCAGAATCATTTCTCCTTCCATCACCATATATTTGACCCCCTTTACCTTCTTCTACCATCCCCCGTTACCCTCTGGTACTATGGAAATGAGGAAAAACTATAATAGAACTCCAGAAAGAGGTGAGCTGCTCAGAGAAGTTATAGAAGCCAGAAGACAACGGAATGATATCTTTTAAGTAATTAAAGAAAATAACTGCAGGGCCAGACAAGTGGCTCAGTGGGTTAAGAGCTCACTCAAGAGTGCGAGCTGAGCTCTGAGCAACAGCAGTTCGATGCCCAGCCTGAGCTGAGCTGCTGTTGAGCTGCCAACAGGTGGCAGGATGGCTCAGCTAAAAAAAAGAAAAATAGGGCCGGCCGAGTGGCGCATTGGTTAAGCGCTGGTTTTGGGATGCCAGCGGCCCCGGTTCGGATCCCACATGAGGGCCAGTGACACTGCCCTCTACAGCTAACAACAGCTCCACCTGGAGCTGGGCTGTGCGAGCCCCGGTGATGGTGTGGGCTGCAGCCCCTGCTGCAGTGGGCTGCCATAGGCTGCAGTGAGTGGCCCACAGCCCGCGTGAGCGGCTGGCAGCCAAGCGTGAGCTGCCAATAGCCACGATGAGCGACATCCAGAGGCCAGTGACCGATCTGCCTCATCCGGGAAGAGTGCAATGACGATACCAACAGTGAAGCAACATCCTCCGCAACTAAAACTGAAGAACAAGAAGACGGCAACTTGTCTGTTCCCCTTCCCCGATTCCCCAACGCTGTTCCCCTCCACCAATTCCCCAATAAAATCTTTAAAAAAAAAAAAAAAAGAAAAAGAAAAAAGGAAAATAACTGATTACCTAAAATTCCATACCTAACAAAAATACTCTTTAAAAAAATAAAGCTGCAGTTAAAATGTTTAAGACAAATACTGAGGAAATTCACTGCCAGCAGGCCAGCACTAAAATACTAAAGGGACTTGTTGAAGCACAAGTAAAATAATCTCAAACTGAAATATGGAAATGCAAGAGACAATGGGGAACAACAGCATAATGGGTAAATGTGTGAGTAAATATAATTAATATCTAATGTGCAAAATAATTTTAATGTCATGGAGTTAAAAATATTTGTAGAACTACAGTGTCTGACAACAATAATCTAAAAGGGAGATGGAGGGCCGGCCGAGTGGCACGGTGGTTAAGCGCTGGCTTGGGAAGCCAGCGGCCCCAGTTCGGTGCCACATATGAGGGCCAGTGACATCTGCCCTCAAAATAAATAAATAAATAAATAAATAAATAAATAAATAAATAAAAGGGAGATGGGATTAAAGTTTGGGGAAAGTATGAAAAGTAATAACTTATTATATTTATAATATGTCACATATATATGTTTTAAGTTGAGGGTAACCACTAACAGAACAGTAAAAAGAATGTATGACTAACAAGTTATAGATGAAAAAATTAAATATAAATTAATCAAAAACACAAGACAGGAAAAATAAAGAATATAAAACCTGTGTGTCAAATAGAGTTATATGATAGAAACCCAACTATATCAACCATTATATTAAATGTAAATGAACTAACTGATCAAAATACAACACCAAGACAGTCAGTATGGATTTTTTTAATTCAAAAACAATATCTATATGCCGCTTTCAAGAGAAATATTGAAGAAATAACACAGAAAGCTTAAAAGAAAAAAAACATACTATGCTACACTAACCAAAAGAAAGCTAGGATAGCCAAAATAATATCAGACAAAGTAGTTTTTAAAGCAAGACATACTGCTAGAGAAAAAGGAACTTTTCATCATAAAAAGTGTCAATAACAAAATGATATCATAGTATTAAATCTGCATGTATATAATAACATAGCTTCAAATGATATAAAGGAAATATTAACTAATCCAAAGTGAGAAATAGACAAATCCATGATCACAATGGGAGACTTTGGTATGCCTCTCTCAATAGTTGATAGAACAGGCAAAAACTGACAAGGATATAAAAGATCTAAATTACACAATTAACAAAATTAGTAATAAAAGAGATAATTACCATAAATTAAATGTATATAGTAGTATTTATTTTAAAAGGATCCATCATTCAAAACTCTACATTAAACTCAGTTAAACAAATACAAAAATTCTTGATGACTTTCACACTCAATGGAATGATTCACCACTATAGAACTGAAATAGCCTTTGTTTCCGTAACACAGCTGAATTGAGTAAAAAACAATGCATGGCAGAGGTCAGTAAATAACTCCAGATTCCTCACAAGACCAGAAGCAGGCTTTACAAAGCTCCTTAGCTTGCTTCCTTTTAAAGTCATTAACTTACCGAGTCCATGAACACATAGAATTCCTAGAAATTAAAAACAAATGTCTGACATTTTAAGCACATCATAGTAGGTAATATACTGGGTTGAGTAAAAGAATACTTAACTATAATCTCTGCTCTTGCATTATCCCAATATTTCTTGATGAATAAAGGTCCCGCATTTTGTTCCAAAATAATCAAATGCATAAAATAAAAATAATAAAGCAAAATGCAGTTTAATAGTTGGATACCAGTTGGGATTTTAGTCAAAAATCCACTAAGCATGAGTCATCACTGAAACTAAAATGTTAATTCTGCCCAACCCTACACTGATGAAAATCTAGGAATTCCATTAAGAATGAGTATGGACAGCCAACTCTCCTCTATACCTGTCAGACACACCTGAGCCATGGAATGCTTTAATGTAAATATAGACTAAACCGACGCCACGTTCAGAGAAAAATGACAAGGATGCCATAGAGACTCAAAAATCATGTTGTCATATGAAGAACAATTGAAGGAACTGGGATTGTTTTGCCAAAGAAGAAAAAGCTCATGGGTAAACAGTCCCGATTACAAATATCTAAGGGTCTGTCATGCAGACAAGGGATTAGACATGTTCTGCAGGCCCCAAGGGGAAAGCACAAAACAATGGGGGGAAGGACAGGACACAGTTCAATTCTACAGTGAGGCCTTCTAAGGATCAGTGGTGTCCAGAGATGACAAGGATTACTTCAGCTTAGAAGGAATAAGCACTACCAGGAAATGGTGGCTCTGCTTTTTTGTTTTGCTTATTTGTTTGTTTTAAGAGAGAATGGGGTAAATATCTAGACTTGAAAAACTAGAATCTATGCTACCTGGTATGTAACTCTACATCAATAGCTTCTATATGAAAAAAAAAAAAAGACAAATGGTATTTTGTGGGTTTTTAAAATTAATTTCTCCCTTATTCTTTTGCTTTGGTTTATTTCTTAGCTCCTTGGATTGATGCTTAGTTTATTTTAATTCTCTGCATTAGTGGCTTTCAAAATGAGATCAGGGAAATCCTGGGTTCTAATGGAAGAATGTTGGCAGTTCAAACATTCCATTTAAATTTCATTTTGGAAGATGTTTCCAATTATTTTTCAATCTAAAAATAGTTCATTCACTTAAATGCATTATTTGGGCCGGCCGAGTGGTGCGTAGGTTAAGCGCTGGCTTTGGAAGCCAGCGGCCCCAGTTTGGTCCCACATATGAGGGCCAGTAACACTGTCCTCAAAAAAAAAAAAAAAAAAGTTTATTATTTACCAAATTTTAACATTGGAGAAGAACTGAAATGCCAGGCTAAGTTACTGTTCTCACTGACTTAATAAATGAATGAATGAATGAATGAATGAATGTAATAAATTTAAATCTGAAGAATATATTTATAATAAAGTTTTTATCAATTTTATATATTAAAGGTCTCCATAATACTTTGGAAAAAAGATTTCTCTGAAAAAAAATTTCAACACCATCTGCTTAGGGTCTCTAAGGCCCCTGTGATACTAGCTCATTTCATGTTTCATATCTCAAACAAGCTTTACATCTGTGACACAGTAAAAACTATAATTCATCAATTTCAGATTCAGTTTGAACCCATGCAGATAGTACATGGTTATTACTTAACACTTTAAGCCTACAGATTTATGTCAAACCAAATGTTGTCTGGAGATAAGTGTGAATCAGCTGACAGCATCTCAACGTGCCAAACCAAAATCAAGACTGTCAGAAATACAAAGAACCCTAAGTCTCCATGAATGGATCTCTTCTGGGCAAAGAACAGTGAAACAACTATCTGTATTCTTATTTCAAGGTAGACCATATAGTTCCTGTATTCCAGAGGACGTTCCTCTAATGAGGGTACAAAAGAAAGGAGTCCCTGGAGGAGGCGGGGGGCGGGGGGGGGGGTGTTGGAGCGGTCAGAGATTGCAGCTCTGCCAACCAGAGTGGGAAGAGTATTGGTCCTTTGCCCGCCTCATCTGACCAGCATCTGTGCCTGAATACCCCTTCTACCCTCTATCCCCAAAGCACACAGACACACACTCATACACACACAGCAGACCATTCTTAAATAAGAGCACTGAAAATCCTGCCAAATCAGGCTCCATGCGATATAAAAGAATCAGGGAATCCTCGCTAAGGGAAGCATAGACTCAGAGGTTTATAAAATATAGAGCTGAAAGAAGGCTTAGAGTTCATCTGGATCAAAGCCTTATAACACCCTCACCTTCCAGCACAGAAATTGAAGCTAACCTGGTCTGGGTCCCATCACACAGTGAAGACCTAGGACCAGAAGCCAGGTCTTCACTCTCCATCCAATACTCTTCCCACGGCTGAAGCTGCTAGTCTGAAGAGCTGCAATCACTGACACCCTCCCTCCGCCCAGTGAGTCCCAGCTCTTCCTCCAGGGACCAGGAAGAATCTTTATGGAAACAAGTCAGATTCGGAAGCCAATCAGTCTCCCCAAATTCCCCAACGCCCACCCCACAACATCTACAAAGGGTGCTAAAAAAATGTATACATATTGTAAGAAAGGAAAAAACTGTACTTACATTGTAATACTCAATATATACTGATAACCAAAAGTGAATACAAGTCATGTCTATACATTTTTTTGCTTCCCCTCCCACCCCCGTATGTCCCTCCATTCTTCTGTCTCTCCTCTTCCTAGACTCCCATCACCTCTGTCAAACTATAGAGCATCTCAGGGCCTATTGCTTTTCCCCTCACTCTTTGCCGTCTCAAATCAGCGAAGGTACGTAAAAGCCAGTTCAGTCACAGCATGGAAGCCATGAAACCCTAGAAACAAGAGATGCAGAGCAATGAAGAAAAGGCATCCAGAAACTCAGTTCAGTCCCAGCTCCAAACAAGTATATGGGAGGAGAGGAAAGGCAGAGATGTGGGGATGAGGGGGGGTGAGGGCTCACTGGGGGGGAACGAAAAAAAAAAAAAACAGAAGCAGCATCAGTGGGCTGAGGACTAATGACAATGACAAGAGGAGAAAGGGCTAGAAAAAACAAAGTCATGTGGAATTTAATTAAAACAGGAAAAGGGCAAGAAAGATGGAAAAATAAATAGATAAATGAAAATAAAAGTAGGAGAGAGAGATATCCACCCTATCAAGAACCGCAATCTGGAAACGCGTTTGTAAAATGGAAGCGGGCGGGAGAAAAAGGAGCTGAATTTTGATGCTGACAAAAAGCATTTCATCTGATCAAAATCAAGAACTGAAGGCAAAAGATGCACTATGGAGTGTGTCTTCTTGTGACACATCATAAAATGGGGGAATGGTGCCATACACAACAGTGCAGGGATGAGGGGACAGCACACTCACACTAGTGGTTCCTTTTTTATTCTCAGGCCCACTTTAGAGTCAGCAATGGCTTTAGAATGCAAGTGCTCATTTTTCTGGCCTGGTCTCTTACTTAGGACTCTCTCTGAATCTTTATGGGGCTCTCAGACAGTGGAAAACAGGACCTACACACAGAGCTGCCATCAGAGGTAACAGAAAGTTGATTGGACTATTCCTCCCTAACTCAGCACAAAGGCCAGCAGTAGCAACAAACACAAAGAACAATCCAAAAAGCCTGAGCATGTAACTAATCTTGTTAAGAATACCTTCCATTTCCTTAGTGCTTTACTGTTCAGGGGCGCTTCTGCATATGCTATCCTATTTGCACCTCACAACCCCCAGATATACAGACAGGTGAGGAAATGGCCCACAGCCCCCCAGGTAGCCAGCCCCTTAAGTCTCCTCATTAATTCATTCACTCCAGATAGGCACTGGCTGTCTACTTGGGGCAATGGTTAAACTACCTGCCCTCATGAAACTATTCTAGTGGGAAGACACAGGCAAATAGTTAAGTGCCTGGTATGTGAGAGATTCCTAAGAACTGATAAAAATAAGGTGGGGTAAGCAGAGAGATGTTTTAGATAGGAGAGTAGGAAAAATCCTCTAGGTGACATTCTGACAGTGATCTGAGTACAGTAAGGGAGTGAGCCACGTGGGTATAAAAAAGCATTTCAGGTTGAGGGATCAGCAAGTGCAAAGGCCCTGAAGTGATATGTGCCTGGGGTGTTTGAGAAACAGCAAGGAGACCTGTTGGCTGAAGGAGGAGAGAAATGGGAGGCAAGGTCAGAGATAAGAAAAGGACATGTAAGCACTTGGGCATTTACTTTGTGGTGGGAGGCCTAGTTTGGGGTAGAAAAGTGACAAGATCTGGACTTCATTTTATCAGGATTACTCGGCTGCTTTGAGAATAAATGGTGATAGGACAAGGGGGAGTCGGGGAGCCCCACTGCAGAAATCCAGGCAATAAACAACGGGACATTCTTTCAGGGCATCTTCTGCCACATCATGGAGGCTCTCGATGCGATTTTCTGTGTCATGAGGAGGCAAATCCACCAGTTTCCCAGGAGACCATAGCGCTCCTCAGACTGCAGGAGCTCCAGCAACCCTGTGCCACTGAGAAGATGGGAGCCACCAGGGCCCTTCCTCCCGTTTCTTACAGGTGCACAGACAGATGACAGATGGATGGATGGACTGAAGGCACTTCTATTCACCCCTCCGCTGGTGTTCATCTATCAGCCATTTACACATCAAATGATCAAAGAGCGGTTGCAGTCAGATGGCTTTTCAGTTAGAATGTGAAACAGCTTTGAGCATCCTGTCACTCTCACCTAAACTTCTACAGTATATAAACTTTTGCTTTTCATATGGCTGGCTATAAACACTCAATGGACAAATCAGTCTAACATGGTCTAAAAACCTTATTATGATAGGTGCCTACTTACAGATAGTTCAGCACTAGCAGAGCCCCCCATCAGACAGATGTTACTGAAGTAATCTCAGAGGGAAAAAAAATCCAAATTTTGTCTTAACTCACACTGAATATGAAATTTCTCACTTCTTAACATGGAAATTCAATGTGAAAACAATAGTATTTATCAATTTATTAACGAGGTTATTTAGAAACCTGTAAGGATAAAAAAGGTCATCATAGAAAACCTTTATGTTTTAATTAATAGCACTGTGCATTTGAATGTACCAGGCACCATGCTAAGAGAATGATCTCATTAAGTCCTTACAACTACTCCTCTGAGGTAGAGACCATCAACTCCATTTCACAGATGAGGACAGCTTTGAGAGCTGAAGTCCCCTGGCCCCGGCGATCTGAAGGGCCAGGGGAAAAACCAGAAGTCAAGCTCATCTCTGCTAGGTGGGCTCTCCTTCCCTCATAACTCCTGGCACATCGTGCCACTGTGTTCAATGCCATATCACCCAGTGGCAGGGCCTCTGTGGAAAGCACAAACTGGCCCACGGCATTGACAGACTGTGACAGTCTCCCCAGACCTAACTCAATGGCTCTTAAGAACTTACACATAAATATACTTAGGGAAAAAAGACACAGGTTCAAGGGACATGAATATTGTGACACTTTTAAACTATTTTAGTCTCTCTTCTTCCTTCGTCAACCAATACCTGATGTGTACCAGGCAAACGTGATAGGAAGATGACAACACCTGATCCTTACCTTCAGGGAGCTCACAGCCTGGAAGCACAGAGAAGCTTAAACACACACACACAAGTTAGTAGTACCAGGGTCTCTGCACAGAGTGGGCAGGAGTAACCAGGCCCACCTTGCAGATGGGAAAGACCTGCCAAGGATGGAGGAGATTTTGTCAATGGAAGGGAATCCCAAGTAAAGCGTGAATTCTGGCTATAAGAATGGATCCTTGGGGAATGACAGTTTATTGCAGCCAAGCTGATGGGGGAGGCAGGGCTGAGGGGAAGCCAGATATGAAGGCGGAGGCCAAATCATGGAGGGCTTGGGCAGAGGGAATCATGGGAGAGATTTTGAGTATGGGGAGTGACACAATCAGATCGGCATCTGATCTAGGGGACAGAAGCAGTCACACCAGAAAAGGCACTATGGAGGTTGGCCTTTCTTGGAGTATAGTCTCATTCACATTAGACTATTGCTCTGTAATTACTTTAAAGTACTGAAAATAACCCTAGAAGTTTGAAAAACATGAGTCTGGGTCAACATGACTGAACATGTAGACAAGAGACATTGGTCTGGATCTCCAGCCACATCCCTCTGCTTTAGTGGAAGGAAGGTAAAGGTTGAGTATGAGGCCTCTAGAATTAAATTAGACCTGGGTTCTAATTCCAGCTGCCTCAGCTAAACTGTAATGGGGATAAAAACAGGACCCACCTATCCTATGGGGTCTTTGGGCAAACTAGAAGTCATATATTGACAACCTGCACAGCACCTAACACTTAATATGTGCTTAATAATTTCATATATTAAATTAGTTAACTGCCAATTGTTCTAAAATCAATTCATCATTAGTTAGTATTCACTGTTCATTGAAGAAACATTTACTGAATCCTTACTATGTGCGAGACACTTTCCTCCATTTTTTTTTTAAATAATACAGAGAGATTAGAGAGGTTGGTGATACATTATCACCAGCCCCATTTTACAGATGAAGATATTGCGCTCAGAAGGCTATTATTTGACAAGAGTTACAATGACCATGCCTCCTCAATGTTGGAGCCAGCAAACAGGATTCAGAGAAACAAAAGTAGAAAGGTAAAATAAGCACTATAAGCCATTAAAAACCTATTACATTTCATCAATGAGAACCTCTTGACTTAGAAATAGTCTTCCCTCTACACTGGAGGAAAAATAACTTTAAAAAAAGACTAGAGTTAGTCATATCCTGAAGATAGCTCACACTAACAGAGTTGCAATGTAATATCAGTTATCGCATTTTTCTGGACCTGGATGCTACTATAATTTGTTTGGAGGATCAACAGAGCACTCATTTTTTTCAGTATCTTAATTTATCTCAGTTGTGAATCTGATTTATTCTGGAATAGGCAGTGGTGTAAGTAACAGGCCATGAGAGCACTGAGCAAAGTTACCTGTGCTGTATGCTAAGTCACCACCCTGTCTGTACTCTTTACAGGACACACAAAAATCTTCATTCCTCTCTTACGCACAAATTCTAATAGCAATTTGCCTACAAGTATGTCCTGCTCCTCGGTCTTTCTAAAGACCCTGAAGTGAAAGCCCCAGGATTTCACACCTTCTCATCACCAGTGAACACTTTGCCCCTACCTGCTCTGCCCACTCCAAACCCACATATTCCATAAGGCCATCTCCTCCAGGCAGGCCTCCATGATACCCCGCTGAATTCCAGATGACCTTACCTCCACCTCTCAGAGTATTTAGCTCTTTCTACATTATGTTATTTCTTGTCCTGCCCAGAATATGAGCCTCCGTTTTTATTTACTAATTTGTTTCCCTTTCATCCTTATTTTTAACTTGTCACATAATGAGGGCAGGTGAGCATGGTCGTGAAGTGCATGGATCTGGGTCTAGAGTTAGATGGCCTAGATCCCAGTCCTTTCTCCACTACTTCTTGTTATTTAGCTCTAAACAAGTGGCTTAATTTCTCCATAAATTAACTTCCTGTCCTCATCTGTAAAGTGGGATTAATAGTAGATACTCCTTGGATTTTAGCAAGGGTCAAATGAGATGATGAATGCCTGTGCCTGGCATAAGGTGAGAGTTTGATAAGTGTTAGTAATTCTTATTTTTCATAATGACTTCCACTTTATTTTAAATAAGGCAAAATGTTAATAAATTATTTGATCCCAAATGTTTCTCAAATATCTGACAGACTCTAGGTCCCATGAGACCGCGACAGCATCTTACGCACAGAAAGGACCCAAAAAATTAAATTAAAAGGAAAGAACATTTTGTAAACCAAAAGAGTTGCTTCCTACAGTTCGTGTGTTTCCACTGTCATCTTTCATATACCATATGTTTCTTAATTCAAAATAAAATGTAGTTTGGGCCTGCCGAGTGGCGTGGTGGTTGGGCGCTGGCTTGGGAAGCCAGTGGCCCTGGTTCGGATCCCACATATGAAGGGCCAGTGACACTGCCCTCAAAAAAAATAAAATAAAAAGAAAAAAAATAAAAAATTTTAAAAAAAAATTTAGTTTCATATATTTACTCAAGTATTTATTAAGCCCTTATTAGAGTGCTTTTTTTCTACACAGTGTTCTGGGAGTGACAAATGCAGCAGGAAAATGAGTAAATCCCTGCTCTCATGGTTTAGAGTCTTCTGCTAGAAGACATAATAAAGAAGAAAATGTCAGGTAATTATGAGCACTATACTGAGAATTAAAAATAGTAGAACGATGCCAAGTTCCTAGGGAGCTATTTAAGATTGGGTGGTCAGGGAGATCTTTGAGAGGCAGGGTGTGGAGGCGGACATGGGAATTACAATGTTTGCAAATTTTGTTTTGCTTTGTGTTTTTATAAGAGAAAAGAAAGAATGGAGTGAAAGGGAAACAAACGAAAAAGGACAGGTCAGTGTAGAATACAGCAAATGTGTTGGGCACACCAGTGAGGGCTTTGTCCCCATGCCCAAACACGGGTATGAAATGAAGGGAGTTGCACCAGTGCCTGACACTAAGTGATAGTGAGGCCATGTAGGAGGATAACCCGGCCACTGTCATAGAGAAGCCTGAAAGCTGGTTAGTGTAACAAAATAAAAGCTCGTTTCTTGCTCACATAATAACCCAATGCAGGTATTGCTACTTGGGTGACTCTCCTCCAAGTAGCTTTCCAGGGACCCAGGTTCCTGCCACCTTGTAGCCCTGCCACTTGCAACACTGGATCCCAAGTCACCTTGCTCTGTTCCGTCAGAAGGAGAAAAGAGTAAGGACAATCACAGGTGTCCAGGCCTGAGCGTGGCATCCATCACTTCCGCTCCCATTCTACTGGCAAGAACTCAGCTCCAAAGAGGAACTGGGACACATTTTTCTAGCTGTGTACCCAAGAGAAGGAAGGGATGGCTTGATTATTGGATCAGTCTCTGCTACAGGCTCAGACACAATGAGTGATTCCCAGAGAACATCTAAGGGCTCATAATGTCACTATATCTCAAGATTCGTTTAATCAAAAGCGCAAAAAAGAAAATAACATGAGAAGAGAGCCAAGAGTTGGTATTTTGTGTGGGAAATGATGGCTATGCAATGCCATCATACTCACATGACTATTTTCAAAAGCATTCTCTCTCTCTCTCTCTCTCTCTCTCTCTCTCTCTCTCTCTCTCTCTCTCTCTCTCTCTCTCTCTCTCTCTCCCCACACACACACACACACACGTGCGCGCGTGTGCACACGCACATGCCCTTTACACCCTCAACAATTTTACTCCAAACATCGTGCCAGAAGCTGTACTCCTAAAAGTGCCACTTTGTTCAGGAAAGAGAGGAGCTGAGAGAGACCAACTTCATCAATAAATAATTATTTACATAATAAAAGAAAACTGCATTATTTTAAATGTCGTTCCAAAGATAAAGGAATTTCTGCCCCTTTAGACTAAATGATTCCTTTATTCCAGGCCTCTTGAGATTACCCCGAAGTACACCATAACTAATGGAAATGGACATTAGAAGTTTTTCACAGGCATATGACTTTTATGATTTACTGGTCAGAAAGGGACATTAATTCTCATTCCATAACTACCCTACCCCTTTAAAATCAACAACTCAAAGACAAGTTTGTGGGCCACGTGGTAACCATGGGTCTCCTCCTAAAGTAAATCACGACACAGACACCAGTCAGCTGCTCTGCTGACTGTGCCAGTGTCCCAGCTATTTCCCTAAACCTGAATGAGCACTTAATGTTACACAAGACCCCGACTCCTTGAAAAAATTGTTTAATAGCCAAGCAAAAGCATGCCCCCACAACTTACAATAATCTGTTTTTTTAAAGACATGTCTAACTGAAGAAATCCTTAAATTATAGTAAGCCCTGAAGTTATCTCATTCCCAACAGGATAGACAGACTCATATTTGGTTTTCAACTGGTTATAGTCTCCTTTGAAACTACGCAACTCGAAAACCTTTTGACTGTATAAGGAAGACAAACTCCCCAGTCAATGTAAGCATGTTGTTACTAATAATTACAGAAATTAAAGCATCCCCACAAACCCAGTTTGCCACATTTTGCCACATATGGAATACACAGTTGCTAAAAATGGATGATTCTTATCACAGAAACCATCAAGAGCTTTCCACATTTCTGGATAAGAGATTTGAGGTGTTTCGTTTTAAAGATTGAAGGCAAAGAAGGGGGAGGAATTTAAAGAATTTCAACTGGTCATTACAATAAAAATAATCCAGTTCAATGATTCAAACTGTCCCCAAGATATTCAAGATGTTGATCTTCAGTTGTTTGATTAAAGACACAGAATAAGTAAAAACATGGAAAGATTCTAAACAGGTACTTAATTTTTAGAGGACCTCAAGAATCAATTTTTCCTTTTTAAATTTAAAGTTTTAAACCCCTAAAGACATCAATCTTCAAAGAAATTCCTCTTCATAGCAGATAGTTGTACCTGTATTGACTGCAGATTGCATCGAGGGATCACCCTCCCTCTCAGCCTTGCTGTCGTATCTTATAACCGGGTGAGAATCATTTTTTTCCCCATTACTCTATAAGAACACACAACATGTCTTCCTGGACAGTTTTCTGTTTAAAAAAGTCCAGATTTAAGGATAAATTGGGTAGATGTCATTACATTTTATTTTACAAACTTATTATATAAACAGAAGTGTAAGCTATATAAACTTAGTCATAAACTATAAATAATATGTACACATATGTTAATGTTCTCACTTAGATCTTAGTAAAACTGATTTTATCCAGGTTTATCGTAGTGATTTTTTTAATGTTACTTTTCATTGAATACCACTATATACTACTATTAGGAAATACATTTAATCCTCACATAACACTGCAAAGTGAGTTTTATAATTTCCATTCATAAATTAAGAAAGCAAGACTCAGTACAAGTTAGAAAGTCATGACAGGGATTTGAATTCAGGTCTATCTACTACTTGCTATTATTTCAAGATCAAAACAATTGTTAGTGTGTAGATGGTTCATAGGTATTTACAGGTCAAAAAAAGACAAACTCCCAACTTGTGAAGTTCCACTCTCTGCAACTAAAAACACAGTCCACAGGATTTGAGTGAAACTAGTTCCTTACTACAATTCGGACACCTTGCTGAGAAAAGGAAAGTACTTGCTTCCATCATATCAAAAAGCGGCAGCCCACAGAAAATGCGATCAGGGACTAAATAAACTTAACATACTCGGTGTACTGAAATAAAAGATGGCGCTAAAATGAAGAATACAAATTAAAGGATGATGATCTAAATGACTTTTAGAAATAGAAAACCTGGAGAATGAGAATTTTTCTACACTTATTCAGTGTCATCCTAGAGACAAGAAAACCCAGCCAACTAACCTGAGTATTTCAGTCAGTTTCACAGTAGAGACCTAGACTGGATATTGCAGCACCCTAAAGCAGCATCTGCAACAGCCCTCCTTTGGCCCAGCGGACATGTCATGGTCATCTTCGTTATTAGAGCAACACATATCGCCATTTACCAATTTATCCAGTTCTAACTGCTTTCAATATATTAACTCAACAATCCTTTGAGGTAGGTATTCTCCAATATTATAATCCTCATTTGACAAATGAGGAAACTGAGCCAGGGAATGCTTATATAACTTATCCAAGGTCACACAGATAGTTAGGAGGCTGAGCCAAGCAGTCTCTAAATCTCTCACAGTCCTTATAGAGATGCAGGTATGCACATCGGCAATCTCTTCAAATCGCTTGAAGCCAAAAGGCGCCTCTTAGCTATACACACATAACTGCAGGTCAATCTTTCCAGGTTCCAGTGCTTTTTACAAGGCCCTTCATAATGTCCGGGGCTTTCTAACATTTCCTGATTTTCTGCTCATCTTTATTAGCCATTTCCTTGACTGCACTTTGAGCTGTAAAATCCACATTTTAATACCCAGTACCATACTCTTACTTTGTATCTTGGGGCAAGTTCACAAACCTTTGCCAACCATCCTACATCAAAACTGCTCCTTTAGAACACAAGATAAATGGTGGAAAAAGCATCCACAGAAAACAACATGATTTGCAGAACATACTTAACCCAAGTTTACTTCGCTGCTCACTCATTGACTGATTTCCTCAGGATTCCCCAACGGGAACCTACTCCTTAGCCAGAACCATATATCTAGTGTAAAGTGCATACTAGCTCTCTGTGGCTGCAAATATTCAAAATTCTGAACAAGAGGAAAAAAATATTAATCTTTCAACCTGTCTTTACATGACAAGTTTAAAGAGAGTTTTATTGTACTGTTTTCTGTACTGTTCTCCATATTTCCAATATTTTATAATTTAAAACATTCTTTAAAAGCAGTTTTCAAGGGCCGGCCAAGTGGCGCGGTGGTTAAGCGCTGGCCTGGGAAGCCAGCGGCCCTGGTTCGGTCCCACATATGAGGGCCAGTAATACTGCCCTCAAAAAAAAAAAAAAAAAAAAAAAAGCAGTTTTCAGTAACAAATTTACATGTCATATCTGATTTGAAAACTAATTGGATTTTCAGATTTGCAAAGCTAAGGAGTTGATGCAAAAGGAAGCCACCAATTGTGACCCATGATTCAATCAGCCACAAGCCCAACCATTTCTTTACTACATTGGGATAAAACAAAGAAATAATTGTTTTAAGAATAAGAAGCTTTTCCAAAAAGAAAAAGCGGGACGCTCCTGTTCTACATGTTTACTAATGGCTTCAATAGGCATCCTTATCAAATCTACAAACGGCAGGAGCAAAATTGGGAGGGTCTGTTATTACAAATCAAGATTCAGAAAGAACAAGGCCAACACTAATAAGATGAACTTCCCTACTATCAATGAAAGTATTGTACTTAAAGAAAACTCTGAAGCACAATAGAGGATGGAAAAGGACCAAATGAACTCCACCGATGTGGAAAGGACCGAGAGATTTCAAACAGCAGTAACCTCAGGATGGCTGACAGTATGACACAGCCATCCAAAACAAGCGAAGACCAACCTGAGACTGCAGGACAGAGTCCAGGACAAGGAAGGGAACCTTTCCACATTGAACTTGCTGGGCTTTCTGTTTAATTAGCGGCACCACATTTTAACTGGATGGGGAGGGCCACCAGAGTGATAAGAGCTCTCAAACCCACAGCATGTGAAGAAAAGCTGTTGAAATTAGAGGTTTACTCTGACAAAGAGAACACTTCATGGGAGACATGAAAGCTGATATCAAACTTCTGAAGGATAATATACAAGAAAGAGCAGAGTTCTTCTACAACATCTTGAGGACAAAACTAAAACCAGTTGAGACAATTACCAGAGGCAGATTTTAGACAACAATTGAAAATTATTTGCAATAATTAAAACTGTCCAAATATGGACTCTCTTCCTCGTTGGGTAAAGAGGTTTCTCTCCACCAACATAAGTATTTGAAGGGAGTAGACGACCATCTGCTCCTGTGGTCAGAAGCAATCCCTACACATAAGATTCCATGATGAAAATGATTCCAACTCAATACTGGACACACAAGGCTTTTCCCCTTTGTTGATATTTAGAGAATCACAAAAGCACAATGTGGAAATGTTCACAAAAGCTCATTTCATGCCTTCCCCCTAATTCTGAGCAGAGACATAGCCAAACTCCCCCCTGCCCCCGCCTAAAGATCACTATAAAATATTCTCTCTCTGTCTCCAAGAAGAAATTTCCCCATCGTCTTAGTATTTCCATAGCCCTGGCTTTTCAGAAAGTTCTCCTGATGTCTAACCTAAATTTCTCCTGCTCCAATTATACCAATTCACCTGGATACCAAAATAGGTAATGATTGTGACAGGAGAACAATGGACATAGGAACGTATAATTAATAAAGAAAAATATTTGCAAAAAAAAAAATTTAAACTGTTAATTATAAAATGTTTCCAATCTCTAAATGCCAAATGTCATTCAAAACAGTTTTCAAACCACTACAAGACTGGTTACATACTTTCATTTCTGAGTGCAAACACTGACCTTCTTGTATTAGATAGAGCTCAGCTATTCTTTTCAGACCCAACTTTCTCTCTATGCAGAAAGAACAAGACTGAAACTCAATGTGTTCAGATTAACATCACTCAAAACTGTGGGGAAACTACAGTTGGGCGGCAGGGATACAGGAGAGCTTTTAAAATAGTCACAATATTAAGTACTTTAAAAATGCCTAGTTTGCTTAATAGGTACCAAAATACAAATTAAATAATACATGTCTTTCTCTTATTTCCTTAGGAACTAGATAAGTTGCCAGAATACAAAGCCGCCTTGAAACACTGCTTAGCATAGAATTCTGGCTGGTCTTATTCCTAGCAACTTACACTGCGCTTAGTAAATGGATCACATACCATGTTGATACACTCCTGCACCAAACTAATTTGCCTACTAGTGAACCAACCAATTTTCCATTAAAACTCCTTATTTCCCAATTACCTGGAAGGCATATTCTAAATCCTTTTAAAATGCATGCTCAACAAAAATGAAACCAAACTAAGATCGAAATCAACTATTTTAAAAGTGTTCTTTTTTGTAACTGCTACAGCTTGGGTTTTAGATACGTCCAGAAGCAAGACAACAAACTAGTGTTATCTATATAACTTGAATTTTGTTTACAGATTGGCTAGCCATACCCAACAGACAAGGAATTCAGAGCCCAGAAGCTCCAAAGAACCTGCTTTCCATTCTCCAGGCTGAACCATCACTCCTCTGATCTGGGCATGGGTTTTTCACTGTCAGGAGGTGCACGGGGACCTACACATGTGTACACACACACACACACACACACACACACACACACACACACATCCCTTCTCCCAGGGTTAAACTTCAAAGGATTTGGCCTTTGTAAACAAGCTCAGTCCAGCGACTGTCCAAGTCAGTCACCTTGATCGCTACAGACTTTCCAGTAATTGGTTCTGAAAGGCATTTTATTTTTAATGCTTTCTTAAGTAAGAAATACATATCTTGAAGTTGAGGCCTGGAAAGAGAAAGGGTTGGTACCTAGGTAAAGAAAGGTTGCCAGACAGCTAAAAAATGGAAGCCAAGTCTTTAAACTCTTCTCAGATCCTATTTCTACCCTTTTTTGTTATACAGCCAAATGTTAGTCTATTCTTCAGAGAACCAGGAAAATACACCTGATGTGCCTAGGGTTTTGCAAGCCAGGCATGCAAATGAATGTACTCCCCCTAAGAACATCCCTAGTTTTCCCAAATATCAACAAAAATAGCAAACTCGCTGATATTCTCAGTACAGTGACTTCGCTTGAATCAGTAATGCAGGTAGCATATATATAAAAAGGTAAAGATTGTTAGTTATTAGCTGGTTATTTAATATATGAGAGTCTCTAACTTTAATTTCACTTAACAAAAATAGTAAAAAAAAACAAAACTCCTTTATGAAAGAGAGAACAATAATATTCTTACAGTCACCATTTAAAGCATTTTTAATAGTGATTGAGTTTACCCATCACTATTGGAGTGAAAACAATGTGGAGTAGACCGAAATTCTATCCATACCCATTGCCTCAAATCTAAAGGGCATATCCACACAGAGACAACTAACTGGCCATACCAGTTCTAACTGTTCCTAGGTGAATTCACATTAATATAGGATGTGCAGATATGGTTAGGCATGTGCAAACTGCTACTGAGGAATTCTAAGTTCCTCTGTACCAAAATAACTCCTATATTGGTCTGGCATGATTTATGATACTCCCATCAACAAATTTACTCCTTGAGTATTATGAAGTCATTAAAAGTTATAATAAATAATATTTAATGGTACATAAATGGCCGGCCGAGTGGCGCGGTGGTTAAGCGCTGGCTTGGGAAGCCAGCGGCCCCGGTTCGGTCCCACATATGAGGGCAGTGACACTGCCCTCAAAAAAATAAAAAAATAAAATAAAATAATGGTACATAAAAATATTTGTGAAGTGAAAAATAGGTCACAAAACAGTAGGTAAATGTCAACCATTTTTATTAAAGTAAATATGCACATACCTAGTTGATAATGAAAGATATATGGGATTAAGGTTTTGGTTTTTTATAATCTTCTTGGTACTTTTCTATATTTTTCAAGTTTTCTGTTCTAAACATGTATCACTTCTATATCAGAAGAAAAATAAAATTTAAAATAAATTTAACAGTCACCCTTTGATCAACATTAATTTACCATATCAGCCACCAAGCCCATTCTTGGTGTTTATGTAGGTATTACATACTTATATTCACTCAAAACCTGTGTACCAATGATTATAGCAGCTCGATTCATAATCACTGAAAATTGAAAACACCTCAAATATCCTTCAATGGATGAACACAATGGAATACTACTCAGCAACACAAAGGAAAAGAACTATTGAGACATGCAACAAATGGATGAATTTCAAATGCATTACACTGAATGGTAAAAAACAGACTCAAATGGTTACATAATGTGTGATTCCACTTACATGACATTCTGGAAAAGGTAAAAAAAAACTATAGGGAGCAGAACAGATCAGCAGTCGCTATAGATTGGGGTTAGGGGAGGCACTGGCTACAAAAAGAGGCCACACTGGGAATTTGAGGGGCAATGGAAATGTTCTGCATATGAATTGGGGTGCTGGTTACAGGACTATATGCATTTGTCAAAACTGAGAACTGTCCACTAAAAGGAATGAATTTTACTACACACACATTACATCTTAATTAACTTGTTTTTAAAAAACCCTTTGGAACTGAAAGTCTATTCATGTCCAGATTATATTTTGTTCTGTACAATTCTCTTTCCAAAGTGTATCTATGTTTCCTACAAAACAAGTGATTTTTTTTTTATGTTTTTTGTTTTTGTTTTTTTTTAGGATGCATAATCATCACCTAGCAGGCACAAAATTCTGAAGGAATGGGACATAGGAATGAGAATTTTTAACAGGAGTGAGTGGGTTAAGGTTCAGACCTACCCTAATTTAATGACATTCAGACCTGCCTGTGATGTCCCTGCTGATCCTGGCAGGGGCACCTCCGTGGGTCATTAGACAACAACCAAGGGATTCCATGCAGAGCTGGAAAGAAGGCACTTAAGAGGGAATGGGAACAGATTATGTTTCCAGCCTAATACTTTCAGGAAGGCGGCCCAAATGCAAACTCTGGAGTTTTGGCTTTGGTTGTAGTTGAGCCCTTCTGATTTCCCTCATGCTTATGCCAGAGCCCTTTCTAGACGTATTAATGCATGACTAAGCAGTCGCCAGGCCAATTTGGTTTGCTCAATTTAGGGCTTAAAATGCCCTCCACAACCCTGTGATATTAGGAAAGTGCTTCTGAGAGGTGTAGGAGGAGATTTAGAATGGCTTATCCTCCTAAACGGATTTGGGAACAAGGAACTTTCTCTTGAGCTTAATCAGGGAACTGGTTTTTTTGTTTGGTTTGGTTCTTCCATTTAGAAGAGCATACAGATAAGCCTTAACTGATCCTTGTCATGAGCTTAAAAGGGTATAATTAGACCTGAAATGTAAAGACTTGTTTTTTATAAAGTAGAAAATTGTTTTTCCTAAGAAACATTCTTTTTCTCCAAATGGAAGAGAGTGACACCCATTTTTCTTGTCTATGGAGAAGAGAGGAAACAGGCCTAGGATAGGTAAAGGAATAATTACTGGATACAATTACATTAATCTCTTTCTTAGGCACTTTAAAAATGTAAAACTTTCTTAAATTAAAATGTGAACTGAAATATATTTTCGTACTATACCGGGGGTGCCAAAAAAATGTATACAAATGGACATTTTGGTCAATGTTGCTCAAGCAGTAGTTCTCAGTAATCAGAAGTGTCTGGACGCTGATGGCAACCACTTTGAGCACCTCTTACAATCGCAGAAGTCAAATGTGACTTGTATGCATCTTTTGTTATTGGTATATATTGAGTATTACAATATTAATAGTTTTTTTTTCCTTTCTTAAAAACTGTATACATTTTTTTTTGGCACCCGCTGTATAAGAAAGGGTGAGTAGCATACTAATGTTCTTGAAAGACAATACTTTGGTTAATTAGAAAATTAAATTATTTTTAAGGCTTTAAAAGGTTTACATTTTCTTTTATAAGAGAGAGATTATCCTAATCTGTTCATTAAACCAGATCACCAAAGAATGATGACTTTAAAACTTGATTAGCCTTGTTTTTATACACACACACACACACACACACACACACACACACACTTATCTTCTTTATCTTCATTGCCTCTGAAATTCTGAATAAAGATTTATCAGAAAGTAGGTAACCATCTGTTTGTTTCTCATCAGGGCTTTTTCTAAAGATTGAATTCACATCTGGAATAGCACTGTCATGTTTAAATAGGTATGAGAATGCCCAACCTTTAGTGGGAGCAAGAAAATTCACACCCATTATTTTCCTGTCTTCCTAAAAGATAAACAAAGCGTTACATATTTTGAAAAACATTCCTTGAAATGAGATACAAAATAGTTATGTGAAAACTTGCTTGGGCTACAGCAGGTCAAGAGAAGTGGGCCTTTCTGCTCTATTCACCCACTCCATAATCATTTATGGGGTCCTTTCCAGTCCAAGAGGCCCAGGGTATCCATTAAATAGGTGAGCAACTTTGGACAGATTCCTAATCTCTGAGCCTTAGAAATGGGACGACGATACTTAGCACACTGAGTAAGTCATGGGAATTAGATAAAAGGTTTACAAAAAAGCCAGCACGGTGTCTGGTATGTAGTGGATGTTCAAGAATATTCATTATCTCTTTCCCTCTCTCCCTTCCTTCTGAAAAATTTTGTTACATATTCACAAGGAATCTTTTTGCTTAGGCTACTGAATAGTTTAGCACAGAAGCAAGCTTTCTAAAATCTCTAAATCCATATGTCAGATATATTTGTGTGCTGCGGTTTAATTATTTTTCAATTAGCAGTAGAGTAGCAACAGACCATAATCAACAGGCTTCCAGCTGTGATCATTAGACATTGTGTGCCCAGGTCTGTGGAGAATTTTCCAGGTTAGGGTGGGGCCAGCACAAGGCTCATGACAGAACTGCTGCTAAGCCCCTTTATACCAGGAGCATCTTGTACAAAGGGAATACAGTCCGACGAGAACAAGATTCCTCAGTCGTTTCCAGGCAAGAGGCACAGAACTGACAACTACTCACTGCATGGTAAAAAAAAAAAAACCAAAAAACCAAACACTTCTGCTTATGCCGGAGGTCATAGGTGACAAACAAGATGTCAGCTGGTGGTCGCTTTGAGTGGTGGCTAAGAGGAGCATCTCTGTGATACAAGCTCTGGGAAGGTGGCTGGAGGGAGCCCAGTCGGGAGAATGAGTTTGAGGCAGTGGATCGGGGTGGCGCCAGGTGGGCAAACCGGGAAGTCAGGCTCGGCTTCTTGCCACCCATTTGTTCAGAGCCCGCCAGAGTGAACAGGAAGAAAGGAGACAAGGGCTTGGAAAGCCCAAGGCTGTATAAATTATAAGTACTTTTTCATCTCCCTTTCCTCTTCTAGGTTTTGTTTTCATTAATTATATTTTGCAAGTGCTTGCAACTGATTTGGTGGGTGTGGGAAACTAGAACCCACTCACTATCATGGAAGTGGTGTTTGTAGGGTGAAAATGCTTTGAGTGACGGTGTAATTCGACAGATTTAATGCCCTTTGAAGGTTAATAAACCTTTTTCTTCAAAGTAAAAAAACAAAAACACAACACAACAAAGATACCATCAATTCAAAAAAATAAATAAACAAAACTTTTAAATAAGGCAACTTTAAATCAAAACTAGCTAGCTTGATAAGACAAATTCAGGCTCATTTTATTAATTTATTTTTATTTTTTTGAGGGCAGTGTCACTGGCCCTCATATGTGGGACCCTAACCGGGGCTGCTGGCTTCCCAAGCCAGTACTTAACCACCGCGCCACTAGGCCAGCCCGATTCAGGTTCATTTTAGACAAAGGCCCCCCCACAGCATTCAAGCAGAAGCAGCTTCAGGAAGGAAATGTACTAATACTTAAAGTCATTGACCAACAGACCAAAGCACAGGGGCTGCAGACACTTTGAATTTTACCCCCTGTGCCCATTCCACAGGATCTACTGCTTTTACTTTATTTCTCAGAGATTTCATCAACTTGTTTTTTTCTCATTTCCACAGCATGAGTTGATAAGCAATGACTCACGACAAAAATAAAGGTGGGAGGGAGCGTTGGAGAAGGAAGTTTTTGACCAAGGGGTTGGCCACACAAAGCCCTGAAATAGTTTATACTACAGAGAGTCTCCATGGACACCGAAGCAAAGGAATGCGCCTCGTCTTCCTACCCCAGGGCCCCCATCTGCCCTCGCACACTGTTGAGAACAACCTCTGTGTCTTCCTTGCCCTTCAGAGCCAAGGGAAAAAGAAAAAAAGAGACAGAAAGGAAAGAATTCCAGGTTCAAGAGTTTCATGCTCTCCAGGTTCTTAAAACAAAGACCTTAGAGAGAATCTTAAAAATGAAATGCTTTAATGTCTACTTTAAAACTAAAAATTAATGTTATGAAGAAATTTTGTTATGAGGAAATGTGAGAATCAGCACATTTTGTAAAAAGCTGCTCTTTTTAACAAGCAAAGACTTTCCAAATCCCCCCAAAGTTTCTCCAAATCTTAAGGTGCTAAGCAAAAAGGCCCTGATCTCTCTTCTCTAAGTTTTGTCCCCACTAATGGAAAAGGGAGTCAGGTAAGTTATGGGGCACTCCAAGACCGAGTGGCATTTGACCCACTGTAATTTGAGGAGACCACTCTTCCAACAGCCCAGGAGATGGTCCCAGCAGAGCAAACACAGCCATGTGGAGTGGCCAGACAGAGGGAAGGGCAGCATTTCATTTAGCTTTCCCCAGCCAGTTTGAGTTCTGGTGGGATGAAAAGTTCCTGTTCACCCCTGAGGAGGATATAGATGGAAGTGATTTGAGAGGCATCAGGTTTAGCCTGGCTAGAAGGAGGATGTCCCTACAGCAGAGATAATAGGGTGACATTCTAGGCCATGGGCTGGATGATGTGACAGAGACACCAAAGGGTCCAGAAGAGTGTCAACAAGAGCTGAGAGGAGATGAAGTCAAGGTCAGCTCAGAAGCTGATGCTGGAGGCCCTGACATGGCTGAAAGAGACCAAACCATGAACTACACAGCTGCAGGCTCCAACAGTAGATCCCAGCCACACACCTAAAGACAGAAAAGTCCATCCAAGACTGGCATGAAGCCAGAAGACCCCCAATCCCCACTCCCCTCCCCATACATGTAGAAACCACCCTACAAGGAAACAGAGGAGGACCTCAAATATATGAGAGACTGAGTATTTTATCTAAATAAATGAGCATGCAAAATCTAAAGGAGCTATATATATCATTGAATCAGACTACATATATTAGAGTGGACTCATTTTATTTCCTGCTTTCTAGTGGACTGGGTTAGGAGGACAAATCTTTCTTACAAAGAAATGAGGAAAATTACACTTCTTCTGCATACCTGAATGTAGCTTAAGAAGATCTAAGCTCTTCCTACATAGAAGAAGAATTCCATTTTAATAAATATCATTTTCAAGATAACGGTACCATTTCCATGACCAATAGCAACAGATCTTTGCTGCTCCAATTGAAACATCAATAAACTTACAGATGAGACTCTTTCACAGGCTTACACACTATAACTAAGGTTTATCCTTCTTCTACCTCATCTCATGCCCAGAAAGCTATGAGCTGTCTTCTTTATGTATTTCCAACACCAAGGATGATATGTGATATGTAGTTGGCACCCAAACTTTTACTAAATAAAAGTATTAATGAATGAATATTCATTGATAAGTAAAAGCACAACAACTTTCTACATTATTATTTGTGGTGTGGTTATATTGCATGCGACCTAAGTTATTGTCATCATTCCAGTCTTCCTAAACATCATGGTGATATTCTATAAAGAGATTTCCCAGAAAGGACTAGATGGTGGCAGCTATAGGGAAGAGAGCAGAGAGACTGACCATAATGCAAAGAGGACAAGGTTAAAGACGAGAAATAAAGACGTTTGACAATTCAGCTGACATGAGCCTGGAAGACAGTCATGTGATCTAGAAAGGAGGGGAGAAAATGGGGAGAAAGTGACCTACACAATGGGATCTACAATGAGGGCAAATCAAACATGCTAAATAATGTCGCCTTAGTATAGCAACAGGTCTGCATTTACAAAGTCAAATTATTGTATAACCATGACAGCATAGACCCCCATTATATTTATTAATATGAACTAACGGAGCATTTGCTGAGGTGAATTTTTTCAGGGATTTTCTTTTTTTACTTCATTGTGGATCCTGTCTCAACAGAAGCTCTGGGTTCACCAACTATTCAAATAAAGAATACACTTTATTCTAGGGATGTAAGCAGGTCACTGGTTACAGCGGCAGTGTGTTTTTTATAGTGGAAAATATTTGGAAACTTCAAACACAGGAATCACAGAATATCTTTCAGTAATGAGATTTACATCCTCAACATGAAATTTATAATATTTACAAAGACTTAGACTTCGTAGACATTTCCCTAGAATCAGAAAATACTAAATATGAATGAAATATTTGTAAGCTGCACTCATTTCACTGAAACAAGCATTTTCTCCAAGCCATCAAATAGACCTTCCAATTACCCTAATGGAGCACTGATGTGATTATGAACAATATTGAGAAACATACGCATGCAAGTCTAAAGAAGGTAACTAAGAGCCTGCAATGCCTGGGGTTGGCCAGTTACAAGAGAAGTGGTGTTTCCATAACAAAGCAAACTGAAACAAACACAGGCCCAGGCTCAGACTTACCACAGAGCCAGCCAGCACACACTGGGTGAACGGGACACCACTGCTGAGCTGCACGACTGGTTACACCAGCACTAGGCATTATCTTTGCCCAACTTCACAACCAAAACAAACACAGGCAAAATTCAGGCCACAATAAGTTAGATAACACGTGTATAATCAATCCTACCACAAACAAATAATATGGGTAAAAGAATACTGGATCTCAAAACAGGCCCTGGCACTCAAAATACTACACAGTGACATGGTCACTACACAGAGTTTCATCTGATTTCGACACTTGCCATCAAAACCCAGAACCCGGTAATTCTCAGTTACGAGATTGGCCTTAGGAATGAAGGTGCCCAGGGCCAGCCGAGTGGCGCGGCAGTTAAGCGCTGGCTTAGGTATCCAGCGGCCCCGGTTCGGTCCCACATAAGAGGGCCAGTAACACTGCACTCAAAAAAAAAATTTAAAAAAAATGACGTCATAGGAATGAAGGTACCCAGTGCATCAAACTTGTCATTCAAAATGAAAAACAAAAAGTAGGCTCCCCTTGCTAGTTTTTAACTTCTTAAGGGCAAGTGAATCAAATTCAGATTGGTCTTCATTCCACAATGAGCCTGTAGTTTAAATAACAAGATTATCCCCCTCCATCTTTGTAATAAATTAGCTGATAAAACTGAAGCAGGGCCTGGTAGGGACCCCTGTAATAGCAGCCTTGCAACATCCCTGGCCTCACCTTCCCTTGACCTTTATCTTAAGGACACATCATACCCTGTGGCTTGAGCTTGGAATGTCCCCTGTCCCATCCTGTTATCTCCACAGTCTAGCATTCCTTCCAGGCTACTTTCATCTTCTTAGGTTGCTGATTCCACTAGTCACATTGCCAGAGGGAAGGCTCCATGCAGACCCCCAGAATGCCATATAGCCTTTAGAAGAACACCCAGATTTTCCCTTAAATACCCCAAGCCAGTTTGAGAATGTCAAGGCTTTTTTGGGAGGTGTTAACCTACTGCCTTATCAGGCTACCGATGCTCTGATAATAAATGCTTATTCTACAGCCCAACTCCTGTGTCCATCTATTGGCTGAGCAGCGCAGGCAGCACAAGCCCCAGACTCGGCTGGCCTCTGGTTTCAAAACCACAGTTTTGTTTGAGCATCTACTGAGCTATGGTACTCATACCATACAAGCACATGAAGAAGGAACTCTGATTTAGCACATCATCACCAAGTTATAGGACAAGGTGAGACTTCTTTGCAATGCCAGCATATTTTTGTGAAAGACATTTACGCAAATGACACTCAGATCATTTTATTTGAAAACTCAAGGCTCTACTCCTAGAAGATGACCGTTGATTGCTCCCTACGCAATGAACAGCATATGGAGATGGTAGTCCTCTGTCTTAAAGGTACATGGAACTGGCTACCTAACACATAACTATACTTTGGATAAAATCCATTTTTACGGCAAATAATAATAGCTCTAAAGTAACATTAGAAATAAAAGACACTTTAAGGTGGTGCAGACATTTTGTCTTTTGGATTTTCTTTTCTTGTCTGAACAGCATCCAATCCTCTTCCTGTTTTTAGGGAATCGCTCATCTGTGAGTCTTGGTAGCAGGCAAGACCCTACCTCGCAATACAAATATGGACATTTCCTTGGCTGGTCCAAGGCAGTCGTACGACCTAGGCTCAGTGCATCATGTCCCCTTCCAGGCTCTGAATTTGGAATGAGCGGCCCAAAGACCCAGAGTTCATAGAGATGATTCACAGCAGCGGCGGGGGTGACTGCAAAGGGAGTCAGCCACACAGCACAGCGGTGGCAGCAGCACCAAAGCTACACACTGCTGGGGACAAGACAAGACTTCGACCAGAGTGCCTGCCTCTTTTCTGAGCCTGGGTTTCCAGCTATCTTCCAGTTACTCTGTTTGGCCTAAGTCAGAGTCCTGTAGCTTGCAACTAGGAGCTCTGGCTCACACAGTGGGAGAAATGTTTTTACGTGAGCAATAAGAAATGAACTACCCTCATGAATTAGCATGCACTTTGTATAAGGAGTGATTAAATAGAGTTGTTGGTAAAGATAATATCAGAGATCTCATTTGATTTTTTTCTACCTAAGCTAAACATTTTTGTGTCTTGCTGAGGTTGTATTTTCTCAATACTAACGTTAACAAAGATAAAACATTCAGTTCAAATCTCTTACTGCTTGAAACTAATCTGTAACAATAGAAGTACAGTGTTTGCCTTTGAGGAGGGCAAGAACTGGGAGGGGGCGCGAGGCTGTGCTAGAAATGTTCTATGTCCCCATCTGGGTGATGATGACCTGGGTATTTGTATATTTGTAAAAATATACCACACGTACTCTTAAGATTTGTGCATATGATTGCATGTAAGTTTATGTAAATAATTCTTACATACTGAGACATACAGACATATAGCCCAGAAGTTGCACTGATATAGATATCATCATATTGATGGTTAAGAAAACACAAAGAATGTCCTCTAAATAAACTTCATTTGTACACAATATCTCCTTTGACCTTGGACTTCCCTGGGCATTCTATTCTGATGAAAAATGAATCACCACTGGGCACATTTCAATATCCAGTGATACTCTTTAGTGCCTCCTGGAGATGGACAAATCCAGTTGTTTCGTTTCTCTTCACAGCTTCAACCAAGCAAAAGTCTCAGCAGGAATCCAACTGTGAGAGTGTAAGTCCTGCATTACCCATCTCACTCTATTTCAACTCCCAAATATAGAGGCCTACTTCTTTCTTCTTTAAGTCCTGCCCTTGTGCATTCTTTACTTATTAAGTGACCACGATCATTGCCTGGCCCCAGAGACAATACTTAATTATGTGCCAGTCACTGATGTAGGTACTTTACATGGCCAAGTACTATTCCTTCCTTCATGAGGAAACTGAGACACATAGAGGTTAAAGTGCTAATGAACACAGGAGGACTGGTTCAACCTGTATTTTCCAGCTCATCATCCTTACTAAGATCTAAAATCCAGGATATGCTCAGCCTCTTCCTTTATCTCATTTTTCCTGGTGAGAAACTAATTTCTTTTTAAAGACATCCATTTGCCATTTCAAATTTTGTGTACGTGCTCTTACACACACTGAAGGCAAAACAGATAATGTCAAATATGAGAGGAAGGGGGATGTCAACCCCAAAGCTGTATATATTTTATTCTGTATTTAGATTTAACTTGCCATGATAATTTCTATGGGCATTCCTAAGTTACAAAAGTCCATCTTACAAACATAATACATACTCAGATTGATCAAACCTTCCCTTCTCCTCCAGATATATCATCATATTTTCCCCTCTCCAAATTTTTGAGTGCTGGTGATGTTTATAAACATGTTAAAATCGCATCTCAAATAACTCTGCTGGAAACTCGTTTGTTTTGAATTGAAGTCAACATGCCTAGAAAGACACCAGTGGCCCAATTTTCTCTTCCTGTTCTCTTACCCTTCTACTCCCTTCACTCAAGTCAACCCTCACCAGTCCCAAGAAGAAAAGGTAGAGTTGTATTAAGCAGAACATGACAGCATCTAGGATTTGACACTTAGCACTGAATCCTCAACTCAGTACCAGGTCAACAGCCAAAAGAGACAGTGAGAGAGGGAGCTGGGGTTGGGGGGCGAGAGAGAGAGAGAAATGAATGAAGAAAAACAAAGAAGATTTTACAATGCAACTGTGAAGAAAGCAAACAAGAAAGGCCAAGGGGTCCTGGAAGACCGCTAGAATTGATCTCCTCGAGTTTGCCTGGGCAATGGGTTTCACCAGTCTGGCCCTTGAGAAACAAGCTTTTCATACTGACTTAAAGAAAGACTTTGTGGGGAGGTTAAGAATCTTTTCATAGTAACAACTGTTTCACCAAATTCTGAATTTGCATAAAAATTTGGTTTTCATATAGTAATTTTATTTCATTCTCTAAGGGCTCGCTGCCATCTCCTCCATCTGCAAGTAAGAGGAGAAGGCAATATAATTATATTTGGGAAACCATAAAAAATTATAAATAAAGAAACCCCACATAACAAGTGCTCACTGTATTTATATTTAAATAATTACACTCCATAGGTCAATAAACAAAGTAATGGTCTTCAATCTCAGAACAAAGTTTATATTATCATACAACTTAAACTTATTTCCTTTCATTTTTCTTCCAGAAGAGACTGAAAGAGCAGTAATTCATAGACTAGGTGAAGAGCCTGAATTCAAGCAGTGGGAATATGCCTCTGTTGTACTAGCTCAATGAGAACGTTTCTATTGTTCTGTGTATAATACAAGCATGCTGATACTTTCCAGGGAAAAGTTCACTGAACTTTGTACCTGCTCCAAATAGTTATTTCCCATTTCTCCCCACTGGTTAACATGCATGCAAAGCTCTATGCGAACTGGGCCCCCACTCACTGGAACTTTCAGATACTGCCCTTTGGAGAAGCCTGGCACCATTTCACCAGCAAGACCCATACCTGCACTGGCACTGGAGCACATTGTAGGTACCAAGCCACTTATGGAGAAAAAGGGTTCATCTCACCAAGAAATAGAGAAAGGTGAACAAGGCTCAAGAGATCTACACTTTCACGTTAGTCAAAAAAGGGGACTACCTGTAGTATCACAGTATTATTTATCATTTTTCCCCTCACATTTTATATGAAGAATTCCTAGTCTATGTCTGTGGGATCTAGTTCCTTAAAGATGGAGTTACACTAGCACCTAAACCTGACAAAGCTATTACAAGAGAAGAAAACTAAGGGCCAGTATTCCTCATGAACATCAAAATATTTGCAAATTAAATCCAGCAATACAGCAAAAAGAGTAATTACATCACAACGAAGTTGGATTCATACCACAAATGCAAGACTGGATCAACATTTAAATATCAATAGAATTCACCATATTAACAGACTTGAAGTAAAACCATATCATCTCAACAGAGGCAGAGAAAGCATTTCACAAAATTCAATACCCACTACTAATAAAAACTACTCAGAAATTTTAAAAACTACTGAGTCACACAAAAACATAAATGAATGTTAAATGCATTTTGCTAATTGTAAGAAGCCAGTCCCAAAAACTACATATTGTATGACTCTGTTTGACATGCTGAAAAGGGCAAAACAATATGAAAGAAAAACAGATTAGTGGTTGCCAGGAATGGGGGATGAGGAGAGGGTTTAGTTACAAAGGGGTAGCACAGGAAAACTTGGGTTGATGGAACAGTTCTTTATGGTCATATGGTGCTGGAAACAAGACTATGTATTTGCAAAAACCTGCAGAGCTGTTACAACACAAGCCAATTTTATTACATGTAGATTATTTTTTAAAAATCACCCAGAATCATGATAAAGGGAATATAGACGATGGCAATGAATCTAACTGCATTACAAATGTATAACATAAGCATACTGAAGGGGATTTGGAATAAAGGAGTTAAATAACTTATTAAAACAGTGTTTTGACTGTAAGGCTAAAAGCAAAAAAACTGTCCACAAACACTCTACTTGAGTTCGTAAATCTCTAGTCTTTCAGGAGTACAGGTTAAAAATACTATGAAACTACTTTACAAGTATACTGAGTTTGAACAGATAAGTAAATAAACGTAGTTACAACAGTCAAGTTTCTTACTGTCAAAGAAAAGAGTTACAAGCAAAGGGTTAATATTAAAAACTTAGTGTTGCTGGATTGGAGTCAAACATTAGTGGGAACTCACGTTTATTTTAATATATACAGATGGGCAAATACAGACACATGGATATGTTTGTATACATGGGTTAGTGTACAAACATACACTTCCAAGCTCTGTCCACTAAGAGTGACATGCTAGTGGCAATGAGCACACCTAGTACCCACATCTTGGTTTCTAAATGCCATTCTCCATTGTAGAAATGGCTGAATCTAAGGCTGAGTCAAGGAAAATACAAGACAAGCCTGGAGCACCTTGCGGTGCCCAAAAGGAAGCCCTTAACAACAAAAGCAGATGGGAGGATTTCAAAGTGACACAGGAGCCAATCAGAAAAAGCTTCCCAAGGTCCAAAGCTGGAATAACTTGAGCAATAAATAGCAACAATAGGGCCGGCCGAGTGGCGCAGTGATTAAGCGCTGGCCTGGGAAGCCAGTGGCCCAGGTTCGGGTCCCACATCTGAGGGCTAGTGATACTGCCCTCCAAAAAAAAAAAAAAAAAAAAAAAAGCAACAATAGTATTTGATTATAACTCAAACAATAAACTAGGGCCAGCCTAATGGCGCAGTGGTTAAGAGCTGGCTTGGGACGCCAGCGGCCTTGGTTCAGATCCCACATATGAGGGCCAGTGACACTGCCCTCTAAAAAAAAAAACAAACAACAAACCAAACCAAATAATAAACTAAATTTAAATCCATACTGATGTGGACTACATTACAGATCTCCAACTAATAAATATAGAAGGAATGAGAGAAATAGAAAGTTATCATTAAAACACCACAGTAATAACTGCTGCAGAAAGATCAACAAATGAACGCTAAAATTGGTGGGCAGAATTTTAAAGAAAAACAAGATTTTGAATAGCCTCAGGGCCAGCCTTGTGGGCGTGTGACCTGTGTAGATGCACGGGATCCCACACTCCGAAGGGCTCGCTCTTGTAATTTTGCTCTCCTGCTACCATCTTGAAATTCTTAATTTTGAACATGGAATCCCACATTTTCATTTTGTTGTGGGCCCCACAAATAAGCTTGTTAGATCTGTAATCACCTCAAATTCTCTCCCATAAAATATTTATTAATTACTGTGATTTTAGCATATGTCCATAAATTCTCAGCTTAATTCCTCTCTCTCTGAGTGTGGACTGATCTTTGTAACTCACTTCTAACAGAGTATGAAGTGGATAAAAAACTTCACTGTGGAGATCAAAGTAAATATCACCTGTAATAAGACATACTGATATCATGTACCTCCGGCTATCACACAATGAGTTGGGTACTTCACCTCTGTGGTACCTTTTCCACACATCTATAACCCTAATCTAATCATGAGAAGACATCAAACGAACCTAACAGGTGGGGCATTCTACAAAAAAATCCTAACTACTAAGTCTTCGAAACTGACAAGGCCATGAGAAACAAAACAGACTGAAAAACTTGGTAGATTGGGGAGGCTAAGACACGACAACTAAATGTAATGTAGTAACCTAGATGGGATCCTGAAACACAAATAGAACATTAGTGGGAAAACTGATAAAATCCAAGTCAAGTCTGCAATTTGGTTAATACTACCACACCAATTAATATCTTAGTTTTGTTAACTGCTGTGATTATATAAGATGTCAACATTAGGGGAAGCTTGGTGAAGTGTACACAAGAACTCAAATCTTCTATCTAAAAATGTTTCGAAATAAAAAGTTTTGAAGAAAATAACGATGGGGAAAAAAATATTTTCTGGGGTTTTATTTGACCTGCCCCATAAACAGGCTATCACATGAAAACAGAATTTCTAAGTGGTAAAATAACCAGTTCTTTGAGATATTTTTCTAATATTTTTTAGAATGTTAATTTCTAAGGGGAAGAAAATACCAGTGTGTTCAGCATAGGGCAGATTAAGGAAAAGATTGGCTGGGAGTTCATACGTCAGTGGTTATCACTGATTTAATAGAATAAAAATGAGTGATTTTCATAGAAAAGTCAGTCTTCATTAATGATGTGAGAAATTAAATAATAATATATAAACATGGTCACTGCAGCATTATTCAGAATAGCTAAGATATGGAAACAACGTAAGTGTCAGCCATGGATGAATAGATAAAGAAACTGTGATGTATGTATACAATGGAATATTATTCAGCCATGAGAAAGAAGGAAATCCTGTCATTTGCAAAAACAAAGATGGACCTTGAGGGAATTATGCTACGGGAAATAAGTCAGACAGAGAAAGACAAATACTGTATGAACTCACTTACATGTGAAATCTAAAAAGCCAAACTCATTGGAATAGAGAGCAGAATGGTGGTTACTATGGGCTGCGGGGTGGGACAAATGGGGACATTTTGGTCAGAGGGTATAAACTTTCAGTTATAAGATGAATAAATTTCAGGAATCTAATGTACAACATAGTGATTATAGCTAACAATATTATATACAAAAGTTGATGAGGGTAGATTTAAATTTTGTCACCACAAAAAGAAATGGTAATTGTATGAGATGACAGAGATATTAGCTAATACTATGGTGGCAATCATTTAGCAATTTATAAACGCATCAAGCTAGCACACTGAACAATGTAAACTTACAGTGTAATATATTAAACCACTGAGATTTTAAAATACATTTATATAATATATATTATATCATATTATTTTTTGAAATCTCAATTTATTGAGATTATTATATCACAATAAAGCTGGAAAATAAATAAATAGCAGAGGCCCATGATGCTCAGAAATAAATATTAGAACACTTTGATAGATGTCGAAGAAAACCAAGTAGGCCCTAGAGCCAAGGGAAAGCACAGAACGTAGAATCAGAGCACTATAGCTTGGCCACTCATCCCATGACTTGGACAAGGGGCATTCCCTGCTAGGTAACGAGTAAGCACTATCTACATAGGCTGGTTGAACCCGATGTTTGTTAGAGCTTCAGAACTAGCAGGGTCTTGACACATATCTATAAAGAAAATGCTCACACCTATTGTCACAGATGATCATAAGCAAAGCGTGAGCCAGTATTATTTTTTTTAATTTAAAAAAAAACAAACCCACACATTTTAACCACTAATTAACCATCCCAGACAATGGAAGTTGCAGTAGAAACTTCCAGCTACTCATAACCCATCAGACAGAATTCTTACTTGTGGGGGATTAGGGCAGCCATTCCCACAAATGCAATGGGATCTTCATAATTACTGAGTAAATTTAATTTTCCCAAAGTGTAAAAGGTAGATTTACTAGTCTCTCAATTTCTCTTCTAGTCCTATTATTCGAGGGGTTTATTTACTCCCTGCCAGTACAAGATCACTCATCAACTTCTGTCTTCCAGAAATACACATACCTGTTCATACTAGAAAGTACAAAAACGCATGCTTTTAATAGATGCAGTGTTAGTTTTGTTTGTATTTTGTTTAATTAGAAGAGAATTAACAAATTAATTTTGGTTAATGGAGAGTTACTCTTGGGAGACAATAAAAAATTCATATAACTTTTTTAAAAACTTTATGAAGAAAATTAATAGACATCTATGAGCTTGTCTCTGCATACTGCTCAGGGTTGATTAAACTAAATTAAACATGTGGCTCTATTCAAGAACACATATGATAGTAATTTATATCTACATATCTGGGCATTCCCCAATTTCTGCCCAGATTCAGTAACAAAAGATGATGTGTAAGTTTTCTCTTTGGAACTACCAAGCTAGCCCACTCTGTCAAGCCCTTCTCCTTCTCCCTGGACTGAGAGAAATGTCATTTTCTACACAGAAGCAGAACTAATATCCCTACCAACTCCAGGTGGACTGAGCATAGTCACCGTCTTATTACCCACTTACACACACTTTATATGCATACACTATTACCATTACCTCAAAGGTAAGTCACCCTCTAGACAGTCCAACTTCTGAATTTGCCATTCAGCCCTTATTCTAGGCAACTACAAGACGAGATCAGCCAAGAAGGGCCAGGACGGAGAGCAACACTAACTATAAGGTCCGACTCTGACCAGGTGCCATGTAGGGTGGGGCATGTGATGCTGTACCACTTGGCAATGATGTGGGCAACCACATATTCTAGGGAGAGGACCTGGAGCCTATGGAGACCTCAGACTCAGGTGGAACAGACAGCAGGTTTCAGGTGACCAGATCAGGATCCTAATTCCAGTACTACATCTGCAAAGACCAAGCATTGCAGGGAAGGGGCTGCCAATCTGAAAACACACCTACTAACAGTCCTTAGAGTTAAAGGCTGAAATCGCACATTAATTCATTCAAATCCTCAGATAATCATATTTGCTGATAAAGCAGGAGCAGGATGAGAGGGAAAAGGAGAGGGAGAAGATGGGAAGAGGACACCTATCAAGGAAGTTGTTTGGGAAGTTGTTTGACCCTTGGGCACCACCTTGATTGACTTTCTGTAAGTAACTACATCATATGCTTTTATTCATACCTAACTTTTCCAAAACACCTTTGTCACTTCAGAATATAGTACAGTTGTCGAGAACCATAAACGTTACAATTCAAAATAAAAGCAGACAACTGCATTATCTTAGACCTCCCCCAAAAAAGTCAGTCGATTCATGTTTGTGACAGTAATCCTTAGGATATTTTTATATTCTAATTCACACAGAGTGTTTTCAGTTTCCTACAAAAATATGCCCATTTTGTACCCCAATTTATACAACATTTCATGAGTTTACATTGCAAAATGTGTGATTCCTGTTTGACCTAGTAATATTCTTAATCTAATTTATGGGTGGTCAAGCATATTTAAATGAATAAATGCTTTAATGATGCAACTTTATTAAATAATCGGCTGAAAATAAATACTCCAGCAATCATTTTAATTTTTTTCTATGGGCTTGTTATCTGTTCTCAAAGGAATACACGAAGCTGTTATTTCCTCTTTCTAGAAAGTCACTTTCAATAACTAGGTCCATATTCTAAACAATAAACAATTATGTCAGATGCTTAAAATGTAGTATTCAGTTTTAGTCACCTAGATTTTCAAATCCCCCACCATGCTCACCACTTCCCACATCCCAGATCCCCCAGAGACCAGCCCCTAACTATATGCGGCCCCACAGCCTGCTCACTTCAGATTCCAACTTGGCACAAAAGTCTTCAGGAATTTCATAGAAGATAAACTTAAGTCTTTAACATGGTCTACACCAGCAACTGTTTCTATATTGCGTCTAGCTTTTCCCTCTAAATCTCTCTCTAGTGGATCCACTTCCCCTTTCTGTTGGTGGCACTAGAGTGTCATTTTCAGCATCTGGCTAAGAAGCTGAATTAGGAATATTTTTTTATGTTTATGCAATTTGTCAGCTTTTTAAAATGTTGTCATTTCTCATTATATTCACTTTTCATCTACTTTGATATTTATAGTTTCATATTCCTTTCCTGAAAGAGAACCCTTCAAATTGCATAAGTTTCAAGCCCCACAAAACCTGGATCTGTCCCTGCCTGTACACCTCACTTAGTACTTGGCACATAAAGTTTGTCACGTGAATGAACTCATGCACAAATGCTTTTATGGCAAATCACCAAACATCTCCAAATTCACCACCTCTGCAAAATAGTAATGTGTGGTTCTAATGAAATAGCTAATGTGTACAAACATTTTGTAGGGCACTACACGGTGCTCTAAACAGGTAAGGTAGTAGAGTACAATGATTTGTTTTCTTTCCTCCAAAGACATGGATCATAATAACTCTGAGTATTAGGAGATACTAGTAAAAAATGTCAAAGAAGAGGGTAAAAAAAGAAAAGCTCATGTGGCATGGCTCACAGATCATCTTTCCCAAATTAGAGGACTTTCCAGGTACAGTGTCTTCAAAATTTAATTAAGATTTAAAGGCTGAAACATGTTCCCCCCAAATCTCCCAATTTCCTGACCATCACAATTGTAGCCTTGTCCTGCTTGGCCTCCCTCTGACTCTGTGCACCCTCAGAGTACAAAAAACTAACATGACTGTCCCCATCCCAAAATAGGGATGGTCACATACCTGCTAGGGAAACATGCAAAACAGTGAAGAAACGAACAAACACCAAAACTAAAGTGTGCTCTAGGTTGAGCCTTGAATACCATTTATTGAATGGAATTAAATTAGAACCATGTATTCATTCAACAATATTTATTGAGCATGGTACTGAATTGGTATTGGAAAGTCAATGGACAGAAAATAATTATATCTCTTCTGTCCTGGTGTTCACAAGCTTAACAGAAGAGACATTAAACAAAACCCCCTCAAGAAGGTAAAGTAGCATGTCTAGAGGACTTGGAGGGTGTAACAGTTGAGCTGAAACCTGCATAATTAATAAGAATTTAAATTGTACAAAGGGGGAGAAAGGAAGAGTGTGCCAGATAGAGGAAACAGCACATACAAATGTCCTGGGGGAAGAAGTATGACATTTATGAGAAGAGATTATGTATGGCTAGAACTTATGGTGAAAGTTTTATACAATCTCACAGGTGTGACCAAGCATCATCTTTAATTATCATCAGCCATTTTGTCCGTTGGGCCCTCCCCCACAATGACCACAGCCATTGTCTGGAATGCTCCTATAAATGGTCAGAGAGCAAGCTTGCCTCCCTGCCAATGATTCTGCAGAAATTCAATCAGGAAACATTTACTGAAAGCCTACAGTGCATTGGACACTACACCAGGTAACTTGATATAACAAAGGGTAACATTCTGTGTCCATGGACAGTTGTGGTATAATTGAGAACACCCGGACTGAAGGTTGGAAGATCTGGGGTTCAAATCCAGGTTCCATCGTAATTCAGCTAGGTGGCCACACCTCATTCAGTTCTATGCCAATCACAGTTCCTGGCTCACACAGATAAATACTTATGAAGGAACACCACCCCGCTTCTTTGAACCTCAGTTTTATATTCTATAAATGGAGGATAATTCCTACCTCACAGGGTTTATGAAAAATTAAATGAGAACTCATTAAAGAGCATATTGTACTATATAATGTTAGAAATATCTAGTTTTTAAGATATTTCACCGGACCCAAGTGTCAACTTTGCTCCAAATCATTTGTCCTGCTAAAAAGTGAATGCTAGTATTATTAAATGGCATTTTAATTTTTAAATTCTAATTCATTTTTTAAAAGCAGAAAGCTGTTACTCTCTTTGAATTAGCCTTTGTTTGGAAAGCCCAGCCCTCAGGCCACAGGCACCTGGGGTAGCAATACCTCCTGACTGTTGCTGAAGTACCAAGGAAGTAGGAAGCAGCCACCAAAATGGTAACCTAACCCAAAAAGTGAAACCAAACCTTAGAAAATTGCTAAGATACCAACTGTACTGCTTTCCAATATCATAACCTAGATACACAATACAGTACCCCATTCCTCCCTTAGCAATATCCCTGGTTGTGCAACTGGAGCAGCTTGGGCCAAGTTCTGCAAGTAAGACAATGAAGAAAGCCCACCAAGGGAGAGAGAGGACTGTCTGATTAGAACTGAGAGAGGGCATGGCTGCAAAGCACGAGATGAAAGAAGGGGGATACCCAATACTTGAGGGGCAGAATAAAGTATTCACAAGGCCTGAGAAAATGGCAACTCTGACGAGGCTAAAGGCAGCCATCCAAAGATTAAGCAATCCTAGTTGAGGAGAGAAAAGAGACAGCCATCACCATCAGTACGACTCGATGACTGATCAACTACAGAGAATACAGGAATGGGGCAATTAGGCAAACTCCCATTTAAAGTTGGGCTGCCTGGGAGAATGGTGGTATGATAATGGAAAGGAGGAAGCTGGAATGGAATTTTTTTTTTCTTTTTTAAATTTAATGTAATAGTCTGGATTGGAAGCCAAGGCTGGATAATTGAGTGGAAACAGAAAACGGGCCAGCTGGAAACAGAAGATGCAGCATGGGCAGAGGTCAGGAGGAGAGTCTTCAAGGAGGGGCTGAGGTTGAAACAACAAGGAGCGATGAACTCCCCTAAAAATCAAAGGAAAAAGGAGTGGGCCCTGGTAAACGCCCACATAAGCAGAGAAGAAGAAAGTATAACAAAGAGAGAACTCGAAAGAGAATCAGCAGAGTTGGAGGAGACCAAGAGTACATTTTTTAAACTATACATCAGACCAGGCAACTTCCCCACCTAAACTCCCCACTGACTTCTCATTTTATTACCTTGGCTGCCAAAGCTTTCCATGCCCTAGCCTTGTCCATCTCTCTGACCTCTTTCTTCTCTCATGAAGCACTGGCCACATTGACCTTTTGCTGTTCCTCAAACATATGAAGTTCATTTCTACTGTAGGGCCTTGGTTTCTGATCCTTCTTCTAGAAGGCTCTCCAGGGATTCTGGCTCCCACCTTACCTAATTCCTCTTTCCCACACTATTCTCTACCGTATCATACTGCTTTATTGTCCTAACACATAACACTATCTGACGTTCTTATGCTTTTGTACCTACTTATTGTCCATCTCTCTACTCTCAAGTGGGCTCTGGGAGAATGGGGTCCTGGGACCTTGTCTGTTTCCCTCTCTGCTTTATCCTTAGTGCCTGGAATAGTACACTGCACTAAAGGACTTAAGAAAAAGACACCTTAGATTAAGCAAGAGCAAAATTAATGACCTTCAGAATTAAGAAATACAAATTGGTTAACAAAATAGTCATGGGGATATGAAGTACAGCATAGGGAATATAGTCAATAATGTTGCAACAACTATGGATAGAGCCAGGGTTGTACTAGACTAATCAGAGGAGCACTGCATAAATAATATAAATGTCTAACCACTATGCTGTACACCTGAAATTAATATAAAATAATACTGAATGTCAACTGTAACAAAAATAAATAAATAAAATTTAAAAATTAATGGCCTTCCTGAAATCAGTTTTGATAAAAATAACAAGGTTAAAGCCAGACTAGATCAAATATGGAGAAGAAAAGGAGGCAGGGATTAGAAACAACTTACTCAAAACGCAGACACATGCACAGCCATAGGGGTGAGTGGAAGGAATTTTTTTTGTATCATACCTTCTGTAAGAGCTGCCTTTCCAGAATGCGTATCTACATACAACATTTCCACTGGACCACATCTTATTTCTTCTGAGGTTCTCCCAGAGGAAAATCTGACCTATACCCATCATGCCTAAAATTCGTGCTTAAAATGGTAATAATTTTAAAAAATCAAATAGAACAAAAATGTTAGTTACTTCAAGTTCTGTGTTAAAAAAAAATACAAGGCTGCATATTACCAAAATTGTGGGGGTTGTCACTAAAAGATGGGAAGTGAGAGAATCAGACTTTAAGAACACTTGGTACTTACTTATTCACAGCCCCCAGCCACAAAGAAATTCCTTCAAAGATGGGTGCTGGGGCTAATTCTTCCTGGAGTTTCCTATAGTTATATATTTTACACTCAGGCCTTTTGTCAGAAGTCTATGATCTCAGTGGTGACAGTAGAAGGCAGACGCCATAAAATGCCATTGTGCTGAGAGGAAAAGACACTGTTTCTTTAAGAATCTAGATAGGGATGAAGCTAGTGGAAGATTTATATAACATCTCTAAGTCAAAGATTTTGCTAAAGTTGAAGAAGTGGGTTTTCCCCTCTGTTCCAGCCAGAACTATCAAGCAATCTCTTGCAGCAGCTAAGAAGCTCAGGATTTCAAAGGAACGGACATCTCGTGGCTACTGGCCAGGCAGGGTAATGTAGTTACCTGCTGTATGGCTAGAATATGCTGCTTAGGAGTTTCTTTACACCCCTCATCAGGGAAACAGGAGGGGGAAAAAAAAAAAGGTAAAGGAAAACCAGGCAGAGAAGGCAGGAAAGGGGCACATTAAGTTAGTAGAAAACAAGAGCCACCAAAGAGAGCTGACTTCAACCAGCCCAGTTCAAACAATGATGGCCGAAACCACCTATAGGTAGCCATTAGTTGACATGCACCTGCTGCTGTGTTTAAGCTGAGACACAAATAATGTTAATATAATTTGCTAAAAAAAAAATTTGTACAAAGTAAACATGATCTAGAAGTTGATTTCAGGCAAAAAACCCCTCCTAATTCTACTCTCAAAACCAGAATTATCTATATACTGACATGTTTTTCAAAAACAAACAAACAGAAAAACACTTCACTCACACCCTATGACACCAGAGCTAATTAAATTTCTATTAAATTTATCTGGAGAGCTTGATGGGGCAAATGACTATCAAATTATTGGGTCCAGATTTTTGTGAGCAAACAAGCTTTAGAGCGCCAGGGCTTGCCTAGTCTTAGTGACAGGCAGCGTCGTCTCACAGGACAAAACGTGAAACAAATGAGATACTTTAAGGTCCATGATGGCACCATTCTTCATGTTGTAAAGCTCAAGGGACACTGCAGGGCAGGAGAAGACAAAATGGCACCTTGAGTCCCTGGCCAATGGGGAAATCCAGTTGTGACAGAACAATGGGGAAAGTCATTTTAATTAACCAGTGAAGTGGGAAAACCCCAGGCTTATTGTGGGATCTACTACTAACATTCTGGGTAAAAAAGTAAACAATAAAATAAAATAAAATAATAAAATAAAATAAAATAAAATAAGGCTTCTAATACAGCATTTAAAAATCCTGAGTGTCAAAGCAACTGAGTTAACTTGGTCAAGGTCAACTACGTCACACTGCCTTTAAGAATCTCACTTTCCCCATCTGTAAAGCAAAGGCAAAGGTCTCCAAGGTGCCCTCACATACTAAGGTTCCAAGCAGACAGTCGGTCGGTCGGGAGAGGCTAGTCACAGGCGGGCGGCCCATCAAGAGATGCAGGGCCACAAGCAGAGCAGGGGCAGCATCTGCAGGACAGGATTTCCTTCAACAGGAACCAGAAGCCAGAGGGAATCTGCAGGAGTCAGGAAGGAGGCGTCTGCCAGGTGAACGCAGAACAAAGCCACCAAGTCACTCACTACCTCCATAGGAAGCTGCCTCCCTTGGTAGGAAACAGACCCGGGGAGCTGTCCTGGGTCTCTCCCCCCAGAAGGCTGGGACCAGCAGCAGCGCACTTGGCCAAGGACGCCAGAAAACTACCCGGAGTCCCAGAAGTAGAAGAGGTTGAATGGGGGAGGTTTAGCTCAGCTACCTAAAATATTAATCAGATCTCTAAACAACAGATTGAAACTTCAATTAATACATACAATGAGTCCAGCAGCAAACAATATTCTTGGGACCAAACAGCAGGAGACTGTGACTCAGAATAAAAGAATATAAACATAAAATGCTAAGGGACTAGGGAAGCAGCTTAGATCCAGCTGGCAACAAGTTACTGAAGTGAAAATTCCACTGCCCCGTTTTACGATTTGCTGCCTCCAGAGAAAGAAATGACGATGCTTTTCTCAGTCAGTTGCTACAATTAACACGCCTACAGGGTGGAAGAGAGCAAGAGCCCACACGCAAAGGTTCACAGACACACCCTCTGCAGATGTTATAAAAATCACCAGGGTTAAAATGCTTATGCTAACGAAAATTTGGGAAACAGCAGAAATGAAGCTCTGTGGGGGTGGGGGGAGATTCAATCACAAGCAAGAGAATTTTTTTGGAACTTTTAAAAATAACACAAAATTTAAAAAGCCACCTTCCTTCGCACAATGAAAATGAGGACACAACCCCCAACACTTATCAGTTATTAAAAGTAAAGAACTAGCTATTAGATATTTCTGAAAGTTGCTAAATGAAATGTGAACCGTTACATCTATCTCATTTGCAAAGCAATCCATTGAAATTTGAAATATTCACACCCTTCATCCTGGGAATCTATTCCATATAGATGAAAGTATCAATACATAAGGACATATGGGCAAGGATGTCTAGTAAATACTTGTTCCTGGTTGTAAAGAACCAAAACACGCTGAATACCCATCCACAGGGGAGTGGCTTTTGATCAATACCCATTCATTTCAAAGAATGAATTTGAGCTATGTCTGATGACTTGGAGTTTCTAGGAAGTATTGCTGAGTTGGAAAAGACAAAGAAGCCTACATAATATGATCCATATTTTTAAATAATTTTATTAAAGCTTCTATCTGTATATATGTATTTATAGCATTGTATGAGCACATAAAAGTGTGGAAATATGTACACTAACTCAGTGGTTCTCAAACTTTCGTGTACTACATCAGAATTACCTGGTGGCTATGTTCATAGAGATTGTCGGGCCTCCCCCCAGAGTATCTGATGCAGTGGGTCCAGAGTAAGGTCCAAGAATCTGTATTTCTGACAAGTTCCCAGGAAATACTAATGCTACTGAAAACAAGTGCACTAAGTTTCAACAAGAGTTATGCTGGAGGACAGAAAGGGAGGTAGGACACAGGGGTTAAAGAATTAATGGGATCTAAGAAAATAAAAACAGCTTTTCCATATGATTCTTTTTATGGAACATCGCACGTGGGTGTTACATATGCAATAACAAATTTCTGAAAGGAGAATCACCAGAATACTAAGGAAAGTTCTTGCAACGGTAGAATTTCAAATAATCTTTATTTTCTTCTTGATAATTTTACTTATATTTTTTATGATGAGCAAGTGTTACTTAAATAATCATTTAACATAAAGCTATTTTATTGAGGAAAAAGGGGTTTGAAAAGCCTTTTGGAACCAACAATTTCTCAAGAAAGAGCTCTGTTTTATTCACAGCACTGAACTGATATTTTGGGAAGATGTTGCTAATTACACTTTATATAAAAATAAAAATATATTTAATATGAAAAGGCAGTTCTTGGGCAAATAAGTAAATAAGTATAACATGTATATGTTTTATAACCTTAAGAAAAATTTAGAGAAAACTCAATTTAAAAAGTAATCAAAGAACAGACCAGGCAAAACACGCAATTTAGCTTGTGAATGCAAAATCTCTTCCTCTTTCAAAATTCAATCAAATAGCCAGTAAGCAAAAACCTCTCCTTTCAAGCTGTTCTTGCATCATTTCCTATCTCTTTTTATGTACAAACTAGAAAATAACAAAAAGAAGACTAAAAGCAACCAACTAAAACAAACAAAGCAAAAATAACTTTATGACTTCCAACATAGGGTTTTCAAACTCCCAAGTGGTGTCAAAGAATTTTCAGCTAGAAAATAAACATCTTAGATCAATTATATTAATTCTAATTTATACTTTTCCAGGCTTTGACTCTTCTCATTACCTTCATCACTACAACTCTTACTAGCTTAAATTACCATTCAATCTAAAAATTAAGCCTAGACCTCAAACCAGACTGCATGCCTCTGCAATTGTTTCTATTGGGAACAGCCTGGGCTTCCAGAACTGTTCCTTTAGTGCCCCTTTAAGTACAGATTCAGGAAGCTGCTCAGAGGCTGAAAATTGGATTTGCAATGCTCACATCCCTAAGATTTGCAAATTAATATTGTAAGACTCTTGGCTACCACTCTTGCCAATCCCTCCTTCTTCTCTAATTACAGTGCAGTATTCCTTTTTTCCTGCAATAGCAACTCAGTAGATCTTGATGGTTCATTTTAAAAGTTAGAGTGAATCCTAAGTTCAGGAATATCCCTGCATCCTTAAAACTAAGATAGAGTTTCCTTCCCAAGAATGAGCAAACAGAAATATGTGCCCCAAAAAAGTTGAGGAAAAACAAATGTGTGCCGCAAAAAGTTAAAAAAAATTCTACAGCATGACAGAATCAGAGACTGTACCTCCCCCTGAAACAGATTCCTGGGAGAAAGAGAAAATTTTTTGTGTGTTCTTGCTCTGTGCTCACAATAAAATATAATAGATTATCTCTATAAAATTACAGAGGCATAAGAACAAACAGGCCAAGATTTGAAAATACTACATTTTAGAAACTAAAAACAAAGTAATGAAATCTAAAAATGTGCTGGCAAGCAGAAAAGGGGGAAAAAACCTGACATTACAGAAAACTTAAGCAGAAAATAAAGAAAACATGCTTGCATAATTCAGACCCCCAGAAAAGAAAAGAAAAGAAAAAAGAACAATCTAATCCTGGAATATGAATTGTTCTAAAAGTGGGGAGAGTAGTGAACAACATAAAAGAATAAAACTTTAAAAAGGAAGTTAAGGTTCTGGTCAAGACGGTGGAGTAGCTAAATGCTGTGCTCACCTCCTTACATGGCCACATCAAATTTACAACTAAATTATAGAACCAACCTGGAGAACGATCTGAAGACTAGCTGAATGGAAGTCCTATAACTAAGGATATAAATAAGAAGGCACATCAACATTGGTAGAAGTGGTGAAGATGCCACATGGGCTTGCCCAAACCTTCATATTGAGAATTGAGAGGACTATCTCAGTTGCAGAGGACGCCCTAAGGAACGAGAGGTCCCAGCTCCATACCAGGCTTGCCAGCCCAGAGCACCAGGAAGAGGAGCCCCCACAACATCAGGCTGTGGAAATCAGTGGTGATTCAGTCTGTCCATTTGAGATGAGAGGCTGCTAGAAACCTAGGTATACTCTTAAAGGGTCTATACACAGACTCACTCATTGCAGGCACACATCCTGGGCTCAAAGGGAGAGACATACAGGGGAAAACTGAGTTCTGTGACTTCAGGGAATGCTGAAAGGACAGCCACTATGGTCTGTGTTGAACCCTCCCTCCAACTGTCCAAATCTAAATCTGCATTAACCTGGTGAACACTGCTTGCCCCACCCTGACGACCTCCTGAAACTGCACTCCACCCAACTTACACATTGCCAGAGGCTTTTTCAGCAGCTGGCAACCAGGCTTGGCCCACACTGCAGTCTTCCATAAAAACTCCTAAAGGTCCACAGGCCCCAAGCAGGAAGTGGCTGGCCTTGGTGTGTCCTATAATTCTTGCAGAGTGGCCCAAGCTTGGCACTGGCATTAACCTGGTGAACCCCACTCACCCCACCCTGTTGAATCCGAGACACCACCTCATCCAACTCGCGTTTCATCCAAGGCTCTTTCAGCAGCTGTGCCTTACAGGCAGCTGGCAGGTGACAGCATGCCTCAGAGTGCCCTGTGCCTTTGCTGAGTGGCTCCAGGCCTGGTATGTAAGCAGTCGGCCTTGGTTCACATTGTGGCCTCTTACATGAGCATCCAGGCCCAGCACAGGCAGCTACCAAACATGGACCTCTTTGTATTTCCTACCAAGTGTCCCCAGGCCAGTCACAGGCAGTGGCTGACTTTGGCTTGGACGGGAGCCCCTCCCAAGAGGCCCAAGAACCAACACACCCAGTGGCTGGCTTCAGATCACAACAGAGCATCACCCAATTAGCTCCACACGTGGCACACCAAAAGGGTGGACTTGGCAGGCACCAGAGACCCACTGGGGCAAATCCCACTCCATGGGGTCAGCTCCTACACAGCAGTGACTACACTGTGGTAGGGTTAATCCCCAGTCAATCCCCACCTGAAAGTCAGTACCCAATCAGTGACATGCCAAGGCTAAACAATAACAGGAGAGCACAAACAACCCACACAAGGGATACTCCTGAAGCACCCAGCCCAGGTGATCAGAGACACTGCACCACTGGGCCCCACAGAACACCTACTACATAGGTGTCCAACACTGGAAGACATAGCAGATCTACCTAATATATAGAAACAAACACGGAGAGGAAGACAAAATGAGGGGACAAAGAAACATGTCCCAAGTGAAAGAATAGGAGAAAACTCTAGAAAAGACAGCTAAATGAAATGGAAGCAAGCAACCTACCAGATACAGAGTTCAAAACACTGGTTATACGGGTGCTCAATGAACTTAGGGAAAGAATAGATGAACTCAGTGAGAACTTCAACAAAGAGATAGTGAGCATAAAAAAGGACATAAAATGATAAAAAAAAAAAAAAAAAAAAAAAAAAGAACCAGTCAGAAATGAAGAACAAACTAGCAGACAGAAACAGCAGATTATATGAAGCAGGGGACTGAATCAGTGATTTGGAAGATAAGGCAGCAGAAAACATCCAAACAGAATAGCAAAAGTAAAACAATTTTTTTTTTTTTTTAAGGGCAGAGTCACTTGCCCTCATATGTGGGCTCCGAACTGGGGCTGCTGGCATCCCAAGCCAGCTCTTAACCACCGCGCCACTTGGCCAGCCCAGAAAACAATTTTTAAATGAGGATAATTTAAGGGATTGCTGGCACAACATCAAGTGTAACATTTGCATCATAGGGGTACCAGAAAGGGAAGACAGAGGGCAAGGGATTGAGAATCTATCTGAAGAAATAATGACTGAAAACTTCCTTAACACGGTGAAGGAAATAGATATAAAAGTCCTGGAAGTGCAGAGAGTCCCAAACAAGATGAACCCAAATTGGCCCACACCAAGACACATCATAATTAAAATGCCAAAGGTTAAAGACAAAGAGAAAATCTTAAAATCAGAAAGGGAAAAGCAGTTACTTATCTGCAAAGGAGCTCCCATAAAATTATCAGCAGATTTCTCAACAGAAACATTGCAGGCAAGAAGATGTTGGCACGAAATATTCAAAGTGATGAAAAGCAAGGATCTACAACCAAGACCACTCTACCCAGGAAGGCTATGATTTAAAATCGAAGAAGAGATAAAGAAGCTTCCCAGACAAGAAACAGCTAAAGAAGTTCATCAGTAGGACATGTTAGGGAGTTTTCAGTCATTATTGTGTTAAAGGGACTTCTTTAAAAAAAGAGGAGGGGGAAATAAAAGAACATAAATATGAATAATAAAATGGCAATAACTACATGCCTATCAACAATCACTTTAAATGTAAATGGATTAAATGTTCCAATCAAAAAGATATAGGGTAGCTGAATGGATAAGAAAACAAGACCCATTTGTATTTTGTCTACAAGAAACCCACTTCAGATCGAAAGACACACAGTTTGAAAGAAAAGGAAGGAAAAAAAAGATATTTCCTGCAAATGGAAATTTTTTTAAAAAGCTGGGGTAGCAATACCAATATCAGAAAAAAATAGACTTTAAAACAAAGGTTATAATAAGAGACAAAGGACACATTTCTTAATTATAAAGGAATCAATTCAACAAGAGGATATAACCCTTGTAAACATTTATGTACCCAATATAGGAGCTCCTAAATATATAAAACAAATACTGACTGACGTAAAGGGAGAGATCAATAGTAATACAATCATAGTAAGGAACTTCAACATCCCATTGACATCAATGGGCAGATATTCCAGACAGAAAATCAATAAGAAAAGAGTGACTTTAAATGACACACTAGACCAGAGGGATTTAATTGATATTCTTAGAGCATTTCACCCTAACGCAACAGAATACACATTCTTTTCAAGTGCATATGGAATATTTTCCAGGATAGATTGCACGTTAGGTCACAAAACAGTTTTAATAAGTTTAGGAAGACTAAAATCATATCAAGCATATTCTCTGACAACAATGGTATGAAATTAAAAATCAAGTTGCAAGAAAAAAACTGAAAAACACAAATACATGGAGACAAAAATAACATGTTGCTAAATAATGAATGAGTCAACAGTGAGATCAAGGAAGAAATAAAAAGATACCTTGAGACAAATGAAAATTAAAATACAACAACGCCAAATCTATAGGATACAGCGAACGCAGTCCTACGAGGGAAATTCATAGCAATACAGGCCTACCTCAAGAAACAAGAAGAATCTCAAATGAACAATCTAACCTTACACCTAAAGGAAGTAGAAAAAGAACAGGAAAAAAAAAAGCTCAAGAAGCATAGAAGAAGAAAATAATAAAGATCAGAGTGGAAATAAACAAAATAGAGTCTAAAAAAATAATACGAAAGATCAATGAAACCAAGAGCTGATTCCTTGACAAGATAAATAAAATTCATAAATCTTTAACCAGGCTCATCAAGAAAAAAAGAGGATCCAAATAAATAAATTCAGAAATGAAAGTGACAGCTGGCACCACAGAAATACAAAAGATTATAAGAAAATAACACGACTGTCAACAAATTGGATATCTGGAAGAAAAGGATAAATTCCTAAAAACATACAAACTTCCAACACTGAATCAAGAAGAAACAGAAAATCTGAACAGATCAACTACTACTAACAAAATGAAATCAGTAATCAAAAAAAAACCCCAACAAACAAAAGTCCTGGATCAGATGGCTTAACAGGTGAATTTTACCAAACATTCAAAAAAGAATTAACATCTATCCTTTTCATACTGTTCCAAAAATCTCAAGAGGAGAGAAGGGTCCCAAGAACATTTTATGAGGCAACTATTATCCTGATTCCAAAACCAGACAAAGACATTACTAAAATGAAAATTATAGTCCAATTTCCCAGATGAACATAGATGCAAATATCCTCAACGAACTACTAGCAAACAGAATGCAGCAATGCATTAAAAAGATCATACACCATGATCAAGTAGGATTTATTCCTGGGATGCAAGGTTGGTTCAATATCTGCAAATCAAATTACATGAAAAACTACATAAACAAAATGAAGGATAAAAATCATATAATCATATCAATACATGCAGAAAAAAACATTTGACAAAACCCAGCATCCATTTATGATTAAAAAAAATTCTCAGCAAAGTGGGAATAAAGGGAATATACGTCAACATAAAAGTCCATATATGACAAACCCACTGCTAACATCATATGCAACAGAGAAAAGATAAAAGCATTTTCCTTAAGATCAGAAAAAAGACAAGGAAGTTCACTTTCACCACTTTTATTCAACATAGTATTGGAAGTCCTAGCCACAGCAATCAGACAAGAAAAAGAAAAGAATAAAAGGCATCCAAGTTGGAAAGGAATACGTAAAAATGTCATTCTTTGCAGATGATATGATACTATATACAAAGAACCCTAAAGAGTCCACCAAAAAACTGGTAGAACTGATAGATGAATTCAGTAAAGTAGCAGGATACAAAATTAATATTCAGAAATCGGTTGTATTTTTATACACTTAGACTATCAGGGGATCTGATAGTCTAGACTTATCCCCTTAGATTTATAAGAGGGATCAACTGAAAGTTATATAAAAGAACAATCAAAAAGAGAAATTTAAAAAAACAATTCCATTTACAATTGCATCAAATAATAATAATAATAAAAAAATACCTAGGAATAAATTTAAACAAGAAGGTAAAAGATCTGTACTTGGAAAATTACAAGACATTAAAGAAAGAAATTGAAGAAGATGCAAATAAATTGGAGCATGTACTGCGCTCATGGATAGGAAGAACATCGTTAGTGTGTCCACACCATCCAAAGCCATCTATAGATTCATTGCAATCCCTATCAAAACACCAATGCCATTTTTCACAGTACTAAATAGTCCTCAAATTTATACAAAACCACAAAAGACTCCTAAATAGCCACGGCAATCTCAAGGGAGAACAACCAAGTTGGAGATATCATGCTACCTGATATCAAACTACATTTCAAGGCTATGGGAATCAAAACAGCATAGTACTAGAATTAAAAAAAAAAAAGACATATAGATCAATGGAACAGAATAGAAAGTGCAGAAATAAACCCATGCTTATTTGGTCAATTACTCTATGAAAAAGGAGGCAAGAATATAAATTGGGGTAAAGACAGTCTCTTCAATAAATGGTGCTGGGAAAACTGGACAGAAACATGCCAAAAAAATGAAACTAGACTACTTTCTTACAACACATACAAAAATAAACTCAATATGGATTAAAGACTTAAATATAAGACCCAAAACCATAAAATTCCTAGAAGAAAACAGGCAGTAAACTCTCACATTGCTTTTAGTAATATTTTTTAGATATATCTCCTCAGGCAAGGGAAACAAAAAAAGTATAATAAACAAATAGGACTACATCAAACAAAAAGTTTTGCACAGCAAAGGAAACCATCAACAGAACGAAAAAGACAACCTACTGAACGGGAGTAGATATTCGCTAATGATACATCTGATAAGGAGTTAATATCCAAAATTTACAAAGAACTCAAACAACTTAACACCACAAAAAACACCAAAAAACAAATCCAATTTAAAAATGAGCAGAGGACTTGAATAGATATTTTCCAAACAGGGCACGCAGATGGCCAAAAGACATATGAAAAGATGCTCAATGTCAGAAAAATGCAAATTAAAACCCGAATGAGATACCAACTCACACCTGTCAGAATGGCTATCATAAATAAATGAACAAACAAGTGTTGGCAAGGATGTGGAGAAAGGGGAACCCTCATGCACTGTTGGTGGGATTGCAGATTGGTGCAGCCACTATGGAAAACAGTGTGGAGATATGAAGATTCCACAAAAAATTAAAAACAGAATTACCTATGACCCAGCAATTCCACTTCTGGGTTATTTATCCAAATAAATCCAAAACACTAATTCAAAAAGATATATGCAGGGCTGGCCGAGTGGCACATTGGTTAAGAGCTGGCTTGGGATGCCAGCGGCTCCAGTTCAGATCCCACATATAAGGGCCCCTGACACTGTCCTCTACAGCTAAGATGGTGAACGACAGCTCCACCTGGAGCTGGGCTGCTGTGAGTCCCCGGGATGGCATAGCTGCAGTCCCTGCTGCAGTGGGCTGCCATAGGCTACAATGAGTGGCCAGCAGCAAGTGTGAGCAGCTGGCAGCCAGTGTGAGCTGCCAAGAGCCACTGTGAGAGGCCGTCCAGAGGCCAGACACCCATCTGCCTTACCCGAGAAGAGCGCAATGATGATACCAACATGGGCAAGTGAAGCAATGTCCTCCACAACTAGACTGAAGAACAAAAGGACAGCAACTTGTCTGTTCCCCTTCCCCGGTTCCCCAACACTGTTCCCCTCCCCCAATTCCCCAATAAAATCTTTAAAAAAAAAAGATATATGCAACCCTATATTCATTGTAGCATTATTTACAATAGCCAAGGTATGGCGGCAACCTAAATGTCCATCAATAGATGACTGGATAAAGATGTGGTACATATGTACAATGGAATATTACTCAGCCATAAAAAAGAAATAAATCTTACCATATATGACAACCTGGATAGAGCATATTATGCTAAGTGAAACAAGTCAAAGAAAGAAATATTACAGATGATTCCACTTATTGTGCAATCTAAAAATCAAAACAAATAAGCAAACAAAGCAGAAACAGACTCGTAGATACAGAGAACAAATTGATGATTGGCAGATGGGAGGGGGATTGGCAGGCTGGGTGGAAAAGGTGAAGGGATTAAGAAGCATAAATTGGCAGTTACAAAATAGTCACAGGGATGTAAAGTACAGCATAGGGAATATAGTCAATAATATTGTAATAACTATGTATGGTGGCAGATATAGGTACTAGACTTATCAGAGGGATCACTTCGTAAGTTATATAAGTATCTAACCACTGTGCTGTACACCTGAAGCTAATGTAATATTGAATGTCAACTGCAATTGGGGGATTTGTCTATAAAAATGCATGTAAAACTTTTAAAACAGTTCTTAGTACATAACACAGGTATAACAAATGTTAATTATTATAATAAAAAACAAAAAACTCAACTAGGTAAATTTTCAGCTTTTAATCTCCCTTGGCCAAAAGTTCTTCTTATAGTGCTTCTCGACCTGAGATCTCCTCGTTTTGGTAAACATAGCCTTTCTCCTCATTAGCCACTGGTCACCCTAGGCATCTCAATGAGGGGATATATGAACCAACTTTACTAAAAGGAGACATTATGCATTATTACCAAGGACTTATTAACCAGAGTAAAGAAATTAATAAATTAGTAACTAATTCATTTCACAGTGTGTTCCCAGTAGACGAAGACTTCAAAGACCACGACTTAAAACCAGGAGATTTTGTCCAATGGAAAGACATCAATTAAAGACTCCCTCCAACCTAGTTATACTAACAGGTATTACCAAGTGATTCATGTGCAGCTAAATTCAAAAGTGTTAACTCAAGGATTCACATTTCTCATTAAGAAAAGGTGCCTAACCAAGAATGGACATCTGCCTCTGTCTCTGACATTTCCCTTTCCCTACAAAGGACATCAAACTCCTCCAGGGTGAGAAGCCACTGACATCAGAGGTAGACAACTATCCCAAGACATCAAGAAGGCTTGTATAACTACAAATTGATTTTGAACTTCAAAAGATATTTGTCTCTACCTATCTGCTAATAACATTAGTCATAATAATAGTTACATTTGTTCTTTGGGCATTTCTCAAATTCTGTTCTTATATAGCCCAATAATGAATAATTGTTGAAGGTATCTAACTTGTATCATCAATAATACTCCTCTTTTGAAATTTAGAAGGAATGTTATTACAGAAGGAAGAAAAGGGACGTGTGTGTTTCTAAGAGGAGTTAAAAGGAAGTAGCTTGGGGCCGGCCGAGTGGCTCATTGGTTAAGAGCTGGCTTGGGAGCGCGAGTTCTGAGCAGCAGGGCCGCCGGTTTAGATCCCATATGGGTCAGTGACACTGCGCCCTCTATAACTAAGATGGTGAACAACAGCTCGACCTGGAGCTGGGCTGCCGGTAGTCATTGGTAACGGCATAGGCTGCAGTGGGGCTGCAGTGGACTGCTGTAAGCTACCATGAGTAACTGGCAGCCAGCATGAGCGGCTGGCAGCTGGCATGAGCGGCTGTTCAATGGCCGGCGACTGACCTGCCTCTGCCAGGAAGAGCACAAAGATCACAATACCAACATGGGCCAGTGATGCAATGTCCTCCACAACTAGATTGAAGAACAAAAAGACAGCAACTTGCCTGTCCCCTCCAATTCTGCAATTGAAAAAAAAAATTTTTTTTCATAAAAAAAAGGAAGTAGCTTGTCCTAATAAGTTGGTTATTTCTGAATGAGTAAAAAGAGATAAACTAAGAAGGACAAGGGAAGTTACAGAAGGTTAGTAGAAAAGGAGAAAGGAATTTTATGTATAAACACTAGAATGCAATTATGGGAATGTGCTCACCCACAAACCCAACAAGGCTACTAACTATATTAATTCAGATGGAAGCTGAAGTGGTGGGGGGAAAAAAATGGCCTTCTATAATGACTGCTGAGGCACAGTTATCTTATTTATGAAACTCTTACTGTCCTCCTGGCTTCTGGAAATTTTAGATGGTAATTACAATTTACACCATTGTGTTCTTACAGGCTTGGCCCTGATTAAACCTTAAAATTATGGTTCCAAATTGCACAACTAGTAGGAATCAGATTAATAATGAATGACACTTGGGTGCTTCCATGAGAAGTAGATGGGCCATATTAAAATAATAATAACACCAGTACATGGGAGACCATCTCATGTTCAGCTAAAAAATGAAGAGGTACATGGTGTGCGCTCAAATTATAAGTAAATGTTATACAAGATGCAAAATACAGAAAAGTGAGGCAGACAGCAGAACTTGGATTGTGATAGCTTGCCGATTAGATAGCTTGCTGGGTTTTTTTCTTAATGAAGGCCCGTAAGACCTGACTGCCTCCCATTTACCTGCCTTGCCCTTTTGAGAAAAATTTAGCCTTGACTTCCATCCAAGGTCTTGCCACATCCCCAATGGCCCACCATTCAGCAAGACAAACGCTGACACCGACTTTCTAGGAATGAGTCTTCCTAGCACGTGAGACCACATTATGCAACCAAAAGACTGGTCATCACTGCATCCTTTGGATTGACTGATAATCAAAAGGAGAACCTGGATGAAAAAAGGGCCACGAAGCTGACATTGAATAATATTGTATGTCAACTATAATTTAATATATATATAGTCACGGGATGTGGAGTACAGTGTAGGGAGTGGACTCAATGGAACTGTAATAAATAGGTATGATATCGGGGTGGGGGGTTGGGGAAGGGGGGTTGTCACTTTGTGAGGGGTGAAAAGTATAATTATTGCATTGTTTTGTACACCTGAAACCAATAAAAAAAAATTGAAAAAGAAGAAAAAGAGGCCACATACTAAACATAAAAAGCTTGCAGGAGGCCTGCATGGTGGTCTTACAATCTTAGAGTCTGAAAGGAACCACATAGGATGGTTTGAACATAAAAATTCCTAACTATTGTAAAAGTGGGTCATGGCAAGTAGTTACATTCTAGGCCTGTAGCTTCCTTGACACAGGTCAATCTGTACCTTAAGTAAGCCTGTCTATTGTCTTTTTGCATCTAAGATAACACACCTTTGAAATGTCAGTCATCTCCTTTGTCGGACCACTCTGGGCACACCCCAAAGCCACAGAACCCCCTGTACTTATCTCGTTCCCCAAGTACGGTCTCTATGTGCTGTAAGCATTAAGTACTTTATCCTATACCCACCAATGTAAAAGAAGTATGTTTCTCTCCACGTTACTTTTTATCCAATCCCAGAGATTTCCCTGCTTTGCTTTCTCCTACCCTCCTAATCTACCACCAATACATTTCATGTAACCCTCCTTATGACTCCTTTGATTGTAATGTATAAAATAATCTGCAAAACAGCCATTCTCCAGAGCATTTTCTCAGTCTGTTGAGATTTTGCTTCCTGGCAATTATCGTCAGTTTGGCTCAAATAAACTCTTATAAGATTGGGGGTGGGGGAGGGAGAGAGAGAAAAAAGACAGAGAGAAAAGAAAGACAGAAAGGGAGGGAGGGAGGGAGGGAGGGAGGGAGGGAGGGAGGGAGGGAGGGAGGGAGGGAGGGAGGGAGAAAAGTAGTTGAAAGTTTTCTTAATAGATCCAAACATAATGTATGGGGAGGGGAAAAAAAAGACAAGTTCACAGATTTTTTTCTGTAGGTATTAAGCATCTCTCTATCACCTTTAGGAAGGATTCTCTATAGTGACCCAAAAAGAGAGACAGACACTTTGACTGTAAGAATGTTACTAGGGGTCTGGCCGAGTGGCGCGTTGGTTAAGAGCTGGATTGGGACGCCAGTGGCCCTGGTTCAGATCCCACATATGAGGGCCAGTGACACTGCCCTCTACAGCTAAGATGGTGAACAACAGCTCCACCTGGAGCTGGGCTTCTGTGAGTCCCTGGGACGGCATAGCTGCAGCCCCTGCTGTAGTGGGCTGCCATAGGCTACAGTGAGTGGCCGGCAGCCAGTGTGAGTGGCTGGCAGCTGATGTGAGCTGCCAAGAGCCACTGTGAGCGGCCGTCCAGAGGCCGGCGACCCATTTGCCTCACCTGAGAAGAGTGCAATGACAATACCAACATGGGCCAGTGAAGCAATGTCCTGCACAACTAGACTGAAAAACAAAAGGACAACAACTTGTCTGTTCCCCTCCCCCAATTCCCCAATAAAATCTTAAAAAAAAAAAAGGAATGTTATAAGAATTCAATCAAAATAGGTTGTAGTCAAACAAAATATCACCTGTAGGACCCAACTGAATGTGGTAACCTTTTTTGAAGGGTGGGTAGAAGTTAGGAATAATTTTATCACTTTTTTTCTTTCATGATCATTGCTCCATTTATATGGTCTAATTCTCTTTGAAATGAATTTTGTAATTTATATTTTTTAAGCCTGTCTTGAGATTTTTCCAGTATAATATCATACAATTATGCTTAGTTATATTTTATTACTTTAAGATATCATCTCGATATGCTATAGACTCTTCACAATTTCTAGTTTTGTTTGGGTTTTATCTTAATCATACCCTTACCAGAGTTACCTTATTTTTCCAAAAGAACCAAGTAAACATGACTGCTAGAAGCAAGAAAGCATCAAAATTAAGATATCCAATATATCACAATAAGTCAAATGAAAAAAACACATCATCTAAATAAATGCCAAAAGAACCTTCGATGAAATTCAACAAAAATATAGATAAAACTCGGGAAGAAAATATACAAAATAGTTAAAACTCGGGAAGAAAATATACGAAAATGTCAACAGTGCTTATTTATCATGGGTGACACGATTAAATATGGTTTTGATTTTTCTTTTTGCTTTTTTAAAAATCATAAATATGAAATACAATACGAATTTTTAATATTAAGGGTTTATAAACAAGATTGTAGTAAACTAATTAAAACTGAATATTTATCAAACTAATTGAAACTGAAGTGGATATTTATCAAACCACTGAAGATGGAAGGGCAGAGAGGAGGCTCTCACCAAGATACAGTAACAAACTGCAGTAGTTCAGTGCCTGCTCTGTTTACATATTACTTATTTGATGGAATTTGGTTTAAGACTTGTGTTCATTATAATATACCCCCCACTGACCTCTTTATTGCCTGAGGCCAAATGGTCAGATTGGCTTAGGTCAATCTACAATCACATTGATATAAAATTTTCAGTAAACAAAAGCAGGTTACAACCCTATATATAATTAGAGTCAGTTATGTACATATGAAATATACATGAGTAATATAAGATACCATCAGTTACAATATGCATTTTATATTCCACTAAAAGAAAAAACTGCTAATTATGACATTAGAATTCTATTTTAAACTTATTAAATAGAACTCTTCTAAATTTATTTATACAGATTTCATCACATATCAAGCTGCTATTTCCATGTCTTTCTATTATATATACACAGTAACTTTGCCTTTTAATGCCAATCATGGCAAAATAATTTTGAAAGCAATTCATGTCGTACCAGCAAGGTTCATATGAAATCTGAAGTGAAAACAAAATGAACCATTGTGACCAAGGTCATACATGTGTATGTGATGAAAACTCCATCATGACATCTGCCAGGATGCACAAGGAATATAAGAGTATTTCAATTCAGAGATACTAAAATGAGAAAAAAAACTGTAACTTAGAATTGATCAAATATATCAGTGTTTTAACACAACATATTATCTACACGGGTTGAGATTATGAGTGACTTATTCTCTTAACTCTTCTATATTTTTCATTTTATTCGAATTAGTACGTATTTGATAATTAGACAAAAATTTTTTGTTTCGTTTGATCTCCTGAGTCATTAATTGCCCAAATCAGGTTATAATCTAGTAGGTCTGAGTTCAAAATAGCTACACAGCCATGTTGACCAACTGTAAGGTTTTTTTTTTTTTTTTTTTTTTTTTTAAAGATTTTATTGGGGAACTGGCGGAGGGGAACAGCGTTGGGGAATCGGGGAAGGGGAACAGATAAGTTGCTGTCTTTTTGTTCTTCAGTTTAGTTGCAGAGGATGTTGCTTCACTGTTGGTATCGTCATTGCGCTCTTCCCGGATGAGGCAGATCGGTCGCTGGCCTCTGGATGTCGCTCACCGCAGCTATTGGCAGCTCACGCTTGGCTGCCAGCCGCTCACGCTGGCTGCCGGCCACTCACTGTAGCCTATGGCAGCCCACTGCAGCAGGGGCTGCAGCCCACACCATCACCGGGGCTCGCACAGCCCAGCTCCAGGTGGAGCTGTTGTTAGCTGTAGAGGGCAGTGTCACTGGCCCTCATGTGGGATCCGAACCGGGGTCGCTGGCATCCCAAAACCAGCGCTTAACCAATGCGCCACTCGGCCGGCCCCCAACTGTAAGGTTTTATGTCATGATTAGATTTGTGGATTTGTTTGTTTGGTTTGAGGTAGGGGAGCAGGGTAGAATGAACAGAGCTAAGAAAGAGGGAGGTACAAAAAAAAAAAAAAAAGCAAAACTTGGGTGTACTTTACAATTTACCTTTGACTAGCCTTTTTTTTTTTACTCTTTAATTATGGCTGGGTCAAGCCTGGGCACATTTTATGACCTGTAAATCAGAACCTAAAGAGAGTTACTGTAAGTCCACTGGGTAACCCAGGAGACAGCTTTATTATTTTGATATCTAGTTATTATTTATCACGATGTCTTTCTCCAGAGAATACAATGTGATATGGGTAAGATGGGGGAGTAGAGGGGAGGAGGGCTACCTGGTTAGTGAAGTGTAGTAAGGGGAAGTGAACTAATGTATTTTAATTGACTGAGGATTGTGATTAAAATTGATGTTGTTCTATTACGGATAAATCTGAACTGAGGTCATATACTTTTTCTAGATCCTCTTCCTGTTTGTATTCCATGAGTTGATGATTCAAAGACCACCTGAGACTGCAGTTCTCCTATACACATCCATCTCCCCATCCCTCATGAACACAGATTCCAAGGAATGAGGTTTTGTCTGAAATAAGGATGGAGGGAAGAGGAAGCCATCTGCTGTTTTATCAGTTCACTTCCTGTTCCACCCAGTCTCTGCAATCAAGAACAGAATCCTCCCTCAACCCAGAAGGTACATCTGACTAGGAATTTCACTGGGCATCTGTCACCCAATCCCCCACTTATTCTATATATGTCCTGGCACTTTTCCCTTTGTGTATTTCATACTCTTAGCTGTCAATTATCAGTAAACCTTCCCCACAAAAGACACAGAAAACATTCTTGGCTATTATCAGGATATTATCATAAAATAATATATTCAAAAAATCATCCATATGAATGAACCGAGTATTTCTGAGGCCAGAAATTATACAGTTAAAAAAAGTTACTCAGGGAAATATAATTGAAACTGAGACTTTGGTACCAGGAGCCAACCAGTTTTAAAAGGCTTCAGTGCAAATACTTAAAGCTACACAGTAACACTGTGTGTTGTTTTTAAAAAGCCTCAGCTCAATAGTGAGCAAAGTCTTTCTCCCCACTTCAGTCACATGAGTTTTGAGTCTAAGAAAGGGCCACTTAGACCTGAAGCCCAATGCTCAGGAACTTACATAAAGAGGTACTTCGCTGCAGCTCAACTCCATGGCTTCTGCATCTGCAAATAAAAAGGAGAGCGGTTATTGTGGGAGGCCCTATAACCCACCAGCCAAGCTGTGTTATCAACATTGTTGATGGAGGCATAACTCATTAGATAGGAAAATTGCAGAGACAAAACTATAAAAGAATACAGAAATGAGATGCTGCCTGTATAAAATACTGAACCCTTCCTTCTTTCATGTTATTCTACATATAAGGAAAAGCCATCACCCTAGACATTATCCCACTGACTGTTCCCAGAATAGCAATTATATTTCAGAAAGCCAAGAAGAGTCAATATAAGCATGCTGAAAGTTTCACCTTAGTTAATCGCTTGGATTGTAGGGTTCTCTGAGGTCAGAATTCACTTTTGGGTTAACCAGGCAGGAGCCCAAGGCGACAGTTCTACTGCCGAGCTTAGAGAGGGCCAGAGATTTCTGCCTGGAGAGATGCAACCTCTTCACCAGCTGCATGCATCTCATCTGCCTCTGGGTGTGCCTGCCCCTTTAAAACCCACACCCAGAAACCAGCTTCCAACTTAGAAGAGGGAAAAAAAAAAAAAAAGGAACCAGCATCATTCAGGAATGGTTCATTAAAGGGAGTCAGATAGATGCAAACTTCCAGTTATGAAATAAGACATGGGGATATAATGTACAGCATGGTGGTTACAGTTAATAATACTGTATTGCACATGTAAAAGTTGCTAAGCAAGTAGATCTTAAAAGTTCTTATCACACGGAAAATAAATTCTGTCACTACATAGGGTGACAGATGTTAATTAAACTTACTGTGGTGATCATTTTGCAATTTACAGAGCTATTGGATCATCATATTGTACACCTGAAACGAATAAGATGCTGTAGGTCAATTATATCCCTCAATAAGTAAACAGGGAGGACGGTCACTGAACACAACAGTGGGCCAGGCATTACACAGAGATGGGCTGGAAGGGGCCCGACCCTCAAGGAGCTCACAGCTGAGCAAAAGAGACCTAAAGGTTGGGAGAAAGTGAAAAGAAGAATTCTGAAGGCGGCAGACAGGGAGACTCACCATCACCCCCTCACCTTCTCCATGTCCCCCGCCCCACAGAGAATGGAACTGGGACAGGGTTCTGTTCACCAGGCCAAGCCTGGCTCTGGTTCCTGGGCCACAGCCCAGCTGCAGTACGTAAGGGACCTCTCTTAAGAAGACAAGCACACAGCAACTCAAATTGTGACATTTAGTACCGTAATCCCCAGAGGACACACTTGGCCAGGGGCATAATATAAAAAGTTCTATATTTATTTTTTTATAACATCATTTAACTTAAGTTTTACTAATACTTCACATACATACTGGTGCTGGCCCCTTCCTAGGTCACAAGATACATTCCGTACGTTATCCTGAGAGAAGACAGAGAGAGGTTGACAACAGAGCCCTTCCTTGGCCCTCATTTTCAACACATTGTGCCCTGTGTATACCCACTTAAATGGGCTTATGGATTTTAGTCGTTGATTTTTTAATGAAACTCACCTCATAAATTGGATAAATGGGTTAAGGAGTCCAGGACAGAAACTTCAAATTAAAGATAATACTAACAACAAGAATATGACAAAACTGAGACAGCCATTTCTAATAGAAACTGTTTGTCAGCCACACTATATAATAAAAATAATGACTAATCCAAGAGCAATGACAAGAAGATCCCCCCATAATTCAAAATTATTAAAAAGGCATTTAAATATGCATGTATATCCACTAGCATATAGCAGGACCCCTCACCCTAAATGTACATGGTGCCTCAAGCTATTATATTAATTTTTACTTATGTTTATAGTTATGCCATATACAATCCCAATCCTTTACATTTCACTAAATTTGATTAAATGAAATCATTCAAAGTTTCTACTTGGTAGTATAAAAATGCATTCTATAGTAAATGCAAAAATTTTAAAAAGACTGAAATAATATTCAGAAAACAATAAAGCAACAAACTAAAATGCATTCCTTTATGAACAAAACTTGAAGGGTGTTGAATATTTTTAAATGTCTATTAAAACATACTAAGCTGTGTGGGAAGCTTACTATCCTCCACTGACATGAAAGTACAGATGTCTTCCATGACTCAGCTTGTGGCATTTGTTAGATTTACCCTGATAATAAAATACATTTTTAAAAAAACCACTTCTGATGAAAATATGAACACATATTTTGAAGACCGAAACCTCTATCAGAATTTCCTAGTTGGAGTGTAGAGAAAATAATCCAAGGCAAACTACAAATTTGATAAAACTATCAAACTTCAAGCTGAAATATATACTAAAAACTATATTCTCATTTGAATTTTCCCAAAACTAATTCCTCTTTTATATTAAAGAGCAGTAAGCTCTGTGCTCACTGATACAGAGCTGCATGGCTAAACAATTCTGTCTCCTTTTGCATCAAGTTTAATAATAAAACAAGTTTGCATTTGCTAGGCAAGTTGTAACTGCCTAAATTCTTCACACACTGTAGCTTTTCCCTATACAAATGTCATGCTCTACACTTCACTTTATGTCCTAATGCTTGAGTTCTCCACCTGTAGTTTCAAAATTTCAGACTAAAGTAATTTTTTCCTTTAATTGTACTGCATTTTTCAAAATTGTTTCTTAGAGGGGTGAAAGCCAAAATATATTTCCAGTCTTTCTGGCAGACACCAGAGGATGACTTGAGGTCTTGTACACAGCCACAATTTTTTAAGTTTGCTACCAAAAGGGGGGAAAAAAAATCTTATGAAAAGAACATCAAGATACAATGTTTTAGACGTTATGAGGAATAAATATCCCAATATCTTTGACTGCTAGTGAACTTGAAAGAAAAATGGACAATTTTCAACACGTAAAAATATTTTAAGTGAGGGCCGGCCGAGTGGCACGGTGGTTAAGAGCTGGTTTGGGAAGCCAGCGGCCCCGGTTCGGAGTCCCACATATGAGGGCCAGTGACACTGCCCTCAAAAAAAAAAAAAAAAAAAGAATTTTAAGTGAAAGAAAATATAACATTCAACTTACACAGAAAAGAAAATCAGTTCTTGACTTTATGAAATTCTGAGTTGTTCATGCCTTTGCATGTAAATGAGGTGTTCTAAGTTTGATCCAATTTAAAAACCTATGACTTTAATTTGTCTTTGAACACACTAATTACCATTGGCTTGTATGTCTTTTACAAAACCTGTTAACAGGAAATGTTCGAAGAATATTTATCGGTACTATCAGTAACTACACTTGGAAGGATAATATGTCAGGCGTCATGTTAAGGATTTGACACATTTCACCTCAGAGAATCCTCACAGCTGCCTTGAGAAGAGTCTGTAAGAAGGCCGAGTTACCTGAATCTTCACTTACAAGTCCCTGTAGTTATAAGGTTACACTGCGAAGCTAAAGTTACTCAAACATAAGAATATTTTTTAAATGAACTCGCCACTTATAAAATTATTAGCAACTACCTCCCCTGTTCATTGTCTACCCACCCCACCCCCACTTATTGCTAGCATCTATTCTCCAGCCATTCCATCTTGTACATCAACAGATTTTTTTTTTTGTAGTTATTTGTTTGGGTCTTGTACGATTACCAGATGTGATAAATAAAATTTAAAATAAAATTGGAACTCATTTTCAAAGCATGAAATAAGGTTAAAATAAAGTTGAGAACAGTAGTTTTGAATACAGGACAACTTCTCAAATCATGGAACTATTGATCAGTGAGAATGTGTCAGAGATCCACTCATAAGTGAAAAAGAAAAATCATAATGAGATAAAAGCTTAACGATCCTTTCAGTATTAAAGGAATAAGAACACCTTCTACTCACTACCCTCTCAGAAAATGAAACGTTCTTTGGAATTTCTAAGAACAATGACCCTCAGAACAATGCTCTGAAAATCAAATGTGATAACAGGGATGCCTGCCTGTGCAATTAATTTTGTCGTCAAAATCATGGATCACCTCCCCCGATTAATCATACACACCATTCACTATGTTCATTCTAAGAATTGGCACAGTTGAAAACTAAATTCACATTAGGTCATACAGAACATGGCAGGGCTGGTATTCCAGCAGCCGGTGCCACAGCCTCCACTCCTAACGACGATGCTACATTGCCTTTCAGCCAAGGAAATGAAACAAATGTTATGAATATATTTTCAAAATTTTTGTTTCCTTTTCAAAAACTAGAACCCCAGGCAAATCTTTTTTCCACCACTGTTTCCTATGAAATCTTGATCCCCATCTGAAGGAGCTTCACTTTAGAAGGCTTTCCCTGATAACCAGCTCTCCTCAGATAAGGGGCCCGCCAGCGCCCGTCTCCACTTTACACACGAGGAAAGAAAAGCTCAGCGAAGTTACGCCACTTGGCTGAGGTCAAGCAGCTACAAGTGGTGGAGCCGGCATGTGAAGCCAGCCCCTGGAACCTCAGAGCCCATGCTCTCCTTAGCTTCAGCACGAAGTCATTTTGTAACACAAATGTCTGTAAGGCAGGGATGTGCTTGGCTAAAAGGAAGCAAATATCTGACAGTACGGGCTCAGGAACAGGCTGCATTTGAACACCAGCTCTGCCATGTTCTAACTGTGTGACTTTGGACCTGTTATTTCACCTCCCTAGGCCAGTTGCTTGTCTGTCAAGTAGAATGAGTAATACTACCTGCCTCAAAAGACTTGTGAGAATTAAGAGATGTGATAGAATAAAAAAAAAAATCACTTAGTGCCTATCATAAGCACTCAATAAACGATAGCTAAAATTATTATTGCACATGAAACATACACAAACGTGTTTTTTTTTTAAAGCATTTGAGTTTCTTTCAAATCAAATCACTCAGAGCCTCTAAATATTAGACTGTTCAAAATGAGTCAGCAGTAATTGGGGCCAGGCGGGTCTGAAATGAACCTACCCAGCTCAGCCTCACCCTGACAGCCCAGAGGAACCTCTAGGCATCAGGAATTCTGAAGATGACTGGACCAGATAAATACAACACCGTAAAGCTCTACAGAATTTTACTTGATTTTATAGAGCTGCATATTCCCCCTACGGTTTGAAAATTCAAAAGGCAGGGCAATTACTATCAGGGCAGTAACCGTCTGCACAGCTCCTTATACAAACTTGCAAGTATAGAATTCTAAGTGTATTTCACAACTGTCATACTAAGTGGAGAAGGAAAGAGCGGTTAAGCAACTAGGAGGTAAGGCCTTCAAGTCTAAGTAAAAACCTTCAGTGCCAGCACAATGGCAATGGGTAAGAAGAGAGCATTTTAGAAATGAACCTACTGTTGAGTACACAACAGGGTCTACAGGCCTGCTTCTGACTCCAGTTATCTGCCTGAGTTATGCAGGTGGAAGCAGCATTATTGGGTGACCTCGGAGTGTGGGGAGATGTCTGAAGATTAGAAAGGAAACAACAGTAACTATTCAATAGGATCTCATTAATTCAAACGAATGGGGGGGGGGGGGAGGAAGACAGGGAGCCAGGCAGTCTGAAATGGTGCAGCCTAAATTAGAGAATGTTTATAAAGTACAAAGGAGAGTATGAGCTAACTGCTAACAAAATGTTCTACCAAGCTGTCACACTCACTTTTTCACAGGATGTATTTGCACACAAAGTGATTAAGCCCTTAGGAAGCTTTTTATCAATCAATTGAACATCCCCTTTATGGTCTCATTTATGCTATTAATCCATTTAGTGTAGCCTTCATAGTCATTGCAAAGTTCAGTCACCATCGTGGGCAAGATACAACCTATCAAGGCATCAGTTTCCTCATTAGCAGTAAATCTCTAAAGCCCTGTGTGTCCAAAAGTCTACGCACTGTCACTATATGTACATCACACCATGTGGCCTATCACGGGAGGGATATTAAAATATATAAAACACTGCCACTGGCATTAATGAGCTCCCAGTCAGGTTAGGATAACATCTATATCCATGAAAAGCTAAGGGTTGTACCCTTGACCTGGCAGATCATGATAATGTAAGGCAAGCATGAGTGATAAATGAGTTCTATAAAGGAAATTAAGGGAACTAGAAGCTAAACATGAAGAAAAACACAGATGCACACTATTTTTAGGAAATACCAAGGAATTTGATAGGTTGGAAGCCAGAGGAAGTAAAGGTTATCGGCCTCCAATTTTTATACATAAGCCATCCCTAAAATACACACACTACGCCTGTGACGAAAGTGAACAACAGACTTACAGGGGCATGGGGGCTCTTGCCAGAAACCTAGCAACAGCACTCTGAATTAGAATTGACCCTTGAACAACACGAGGGTTAGGGCACTGACCCCTGCACAGGTGACAATCCATGTAAAACTTTTGACTCCCTCCAAATGTAACTAAAAGCCTACTTTTGACCAGAAGCCTTACCAATAACACTCAATTAACACATATTTAGTATGCTATATGTACTATATACTGTATTCTTACAATAAAGCTAAAGAAAATGTTACTAAGAAAATCATAAAAAAAAGAGAGAAATACATTTGCAGTATTTATTGAAAAAAATCCACGTATAAGTGGACCCATGTAGTTCAAACCCATGATGTTCAAAGGTCAATAATACATGTTACCTTTTAGTCAGAATTTTCAACAAAATATATCCTAGCTTTTCCTACACTGTGCTTTACGTTATGCAATTCATCATGGGGGATAGCAAATCAAGTTCAATGACAGCCCAACTGATGCTGACAATTCTCTGTCTGGGCACAGATAATGATCATATCAAATTTATCAGACCCCAGCTTCTTCACCAGCATCTCATTTCTCTTATTTTCCACTCATTTTTTATAAAGGAAATAGAGCAAGAAAGATAACAAGTCACACAAAAGCAAGAGAGTCATGCTGCTAAAACTGAACTGGCAGGTGTGAAAGCCCACAAGTTCATTCCTTTGCTGATGCCTCAAAGTCTAAATTCAATATAAGATGGTTTTCTTATGGTATAGCTGTTCAACCTACGAATTTTAAAGTAGCAATCTAGCAATGTTTTCCAGAGTGGTCAAGAAATGTGTTGTTGAGAAAGGGGCATTTTAGTGAGGTTCTTGATAGAATAAAGCCTGACTAAGAAGCTTGCTCTGATCCTGTAAGCTACAGGGTTTCCCACTTTTTATGTTGATAAAAGAAACTCTCCCCAGAATCTTATATGGAATTGCTGTAAATTAATGCATCAGTGACTAAGCAAAGAGCTCATAACAAATGGTCCTTTTATGGACTTTATCCAGTCCATGAACTCCATGAAATCAGATGTAAAGTTTTGTGTGCATGTACATTTTTCTGACAAGTTTATAGCTTTTATCAGATTCTCAATGGACCATTGAACATGAATAATGTCAAGAACTATTTTTTTTTTTTAAATCATGCTAAACATCAAAGTTAAAAAACTTGCTCTGTGAAGGCCCATGAGAAGGGCATGAAAAGTCATGCTACAGACTGGTAGAAAAATATCTAACAATATCTTTATATATTCTAGGTACACTCAAAACATCCAATTAGAAAATGGACAAAAGACATGAACAGATATTTCACTAAAGAGGATATACAGATGGCAAACAAGCACATGGGATGATGTTCAACATCATTTAGACATTAGGGAAATGCAAACTAAAGTCACAATGAGATGTCAATACATACGACTCAAATGGCTAAAAAAAAAAGTAGTGGCATCACCAAGTGCTGGAGAGGATGTGGAGAAACTGAATCACTCATATGTTGCTGGTGGGAATGCAACATCATATGGCCACTCTGGAAGACAGTCTGACAGTTTCTTAACTAAACACTCAGATGCCACCAGCAATTCCACTACTGGGTATCTTCTCCCTCAGAGAAATAAAATTTTATGTGCCCACAAAAACCTGTACATGATTGTTCATAGCAGCCTTATTTGCCATAGGCAAAAACTGGAATCAGCCCAGATGTCCTTCAACAGGTGAATGGTTCCATGCTAGTGCATGTGTACGTACATATACACATGCATACCACAGCACTGCACACTATTCAGCGATACACAGGCGCAAACTATTGATACCCACAATATGAATCGATCATCAGAAAATTAAACTGGATGCTAAAAGCCAATCCCGAAAGGTCACAGACTATATAATCCTATTATATAATCCCACTATCACGTAATATGTTTGAAATAAAAAATTGAAAAAAAAAAAGTTGAGATGTAGGACAGATTAGTGGTTGCCCAGGGTTAAAAACAGTTCTGGGAGGAGGAGGTGGGGTTATTAAAGGGCAACATGAATGATCCTTGTGATTTGGGAATTGCTCAGCATCCTGGCTGTGGTGGTGAATATATGAACCTACACAGGTGACAAAATGGTATGAAGTCATTTGAAGTCACACATACTAATGAATGTAAGTAAAACTGGGAAAGTTGAATAAGATGGATATGTTGTATCATGTCAGTTTTGACTGAGATATTATACCATAGTTTTGTAAAATGTTACCATTGGAGTAACCGGGCAGAGAATACAAAGTATGTCTGTGTTGTTTCTTAGAGCTAAATGTGAATCTACAATATCTCAACACTGTCAATTAAAAAAAAAAGTCAGGGGCCGGCCGAGTGGCGCGGTGGTTAAGCGCTGGCTTGGGAAGCCAGTAGCCCCGGTTCAGGTCCCATATATGAGGGCCAGTGGCACTGCCCTCAAAAAAAAAAAAAAAAAAAAAGTCAAGCCAGAATTTATTTATGTATCCTAGACAATTTTCTCTCTTTTCAGGGGCCACCACAGGTGGTTTCTCTCTCTCTCTGCATTTTCTAATGATACTGTCATTGCTTATAACATTTTTAGAGTTTCTTTCCCAGTTTGTGACGTTTTGATTATTTTGTATGGCAGCAAGGCTTTATCCTTTGAAGCAAATTTGAATTTGAATTTTTAAAATATCAATAAATTCAGAAACACCATAGGGGAAAAAAATGTGAGTTTTTCCCACCCGAGGGAGGAAAGGCAGGAAATGTTATCTATGGGTGAAAACAAAGTAACTGCTAAATGAGGAGACTGATTTTCTTTTGTGGACTCATAGGCGTAATTTAATGTTTTAAGATGCAAGAGAAACAATCACATTTTTCTGATTGAAGAACTCCTTCTAGACGCAATGTGAAGCCACTGAAAGGTTTGGAGTGAGGCAATAACTTACCTGAGAATCTTTTCATGACACTAACCCAAGACTGCTGCACAGACTGGAGAGAGAAGAGAGCAAAGGCAGAGAGAGTAGAGAGAAGAACGGGAGGAAAATTCTCTTGATACCTGGAAGCATTTCTAACCAGAGAAGTGTCCTCAGAAGTTAACAAGTCTAACCAGAGAAGGTAGCCCACCTACTTCATGGCTTTCATCTGTATTTCAGGCAGCCAACTGTGGCCGTGCACCACTCCCTCCCACGTCCCCATTCCCAAACAGGCTTCATACAGTCTTTGTAGGAACAGTAAAGTACTCTCCCCTCATCAAAATCAAGACATTCTTTAACTAGAATAGCTAAATTAGAATACCCAACCCTAGACTAGAAAACGAATGTGTGAAACTTAAAGAAATTCTAGAATGATGCTTTAACGTTTAGAATTATGACACTGAAGCAAAGATTAAAAGAAATGAGCTTTAACCTTACAAATATGACTAGTCTCTAAACGTTTAATTTAGTTCAGCACATTTACTCAGAACTTTCTATATGGTGAAACCTATATACTTTTACTAATCATTGTCACCCCCAATAAATTTAAATAAATACAAAGTATAAGTATCTCCCTTCAAGTACCTATCACTCTATTTGAAAAGAAAGGGCATAGAGATGTGAAATACATAAATAACAAGCTAAAAGAATAGACAACTAAGTACCAGAGATAATACAAACATTCACTTATGCTACAGATATTTATTGAGTATCTATTATAGTCTAGGACTGGGGATGCAAAGATGAGTCCTAGAGGAACTGCCAGCCCAGTGAGAAAGAAGAAAACAATGAGAATATAAAATGTGTGTGTGGGGTGGGGGGGTGGGGGAGGTTTCGATGAATACGAGGCAGAAATACTCAAATCAAGTCAGCAGCTAAGGTGTCGAGCATGGATCCCCAAGAAGATGAAGCCTAAGTAAGCTGAGTTCTAAAGAATATAGCTGTTTTTCATTAGAGACATTTCTACTCAGACAAGCAGTTTAAAATGGAAGTGGGGCATCTTTTGTGGTTCTCACACGACTGGGTTGGAGGGGTAGGGGAAGATCAGAAGGGGAAAGGGAGCTGCTACTAGCATTTAGCACCCAGGAACTATGGATGCTAGGGTAGAGCATTGAATGGGAGGACATTTCAGAGACAGAATAAACAGGCACAGGGCCGGCCGAGTGGCGCGGTTGGTAAGAGCTAGCTTGGGAGGCCAGCGGCCCTGGTTCGGGTCCCACATGTGAGGGCCAGGGACACTGCCCTCAACAAAAAACAAAAAACAAACAAACAAAAACAGGCACAACTGCATGGAATCATAAAATAAAGGGTTGTTTATGGAGCTACAAACACTTCCAGGGCTGTTAAACAGGTGTACATGGGGTGCCGACAGGAGAGAAGAATGGAAACTTTTTCCATGCCCCAGTGATATGTCATACTAAGTAATGTGAACTTCAAGTCAGTGAGTGGCTTTAAACAGGACAGGGATAAGATCCAAATTGTATTTTAAAAAGGTCACTGTGATAGCATGTGGAGGATGGATTGGAAGGGGAGAGAGACCAAAATCATGGAAACCAAATAAGAGACCATTGCTCTTGTTCAGGTGAAAGACATTGAGAGTCTAATTGAAAGCAACATCATAGGGAGAGCAAAGATAAATTTAAGAGATTAAGGGGCAAATGGACAGGCCTTGGTGCTTAACTAGATGTAGGGGATAAGAACCAGGAGGCACCTAGGGTGCCTCCTTTGTTCCTACTTTGGGAAACCAGGTAGATAATGCCATTGACAAAGGTGGGGAAAGTGGCAGGAGAAGCAGAGGGACTTGCAAAGACAAAAATGAGGATCAGCCATAATGGGTTTGAGCTGTGATGACAGGTGTCCCAGGCAGGTCAAAAGCACAGACCTGCAGCTAAAGAAAGAGGTCTGGGCTGGAGAGCAAGACTTTGATGATACGGTACAATAGTTAAGGTCACTGGGAGTAAATGAGATGCTCAAGGGAGTAGATGCACACAAATGCAAAAAGGCTTAGAAGAGAAACTGGAGAACTCCAAGAGAAAGATGGAGAAAGAAGAGCTCACAAAAGACGCTGAGAAAAAAGAAAGAAATAACAATCAGGGCTGACATTTACTGGGCATGATTTGTTGTGCTAAACAATGTTCTCAATGCATATTAATTAATTGAATCCTCACAACCATATAGAGTACCTCCTGCTTTTGTCCACATTTTATAGGTTGAAAAAGTGAGGCATAGAGAAGTTGAACATTTTGCCCTAGGTCACATAACTGGTAAGTGGCAGAACCAGGATTCAAACCCAGGCAGTCTGGTTCCTGATCCCACACTCCCAACCATCTGACTCAATTGCAATGTTAGAAATTTAGGCCAGCGTGAGCTGCAAATAGCCATGGTGAGTGACCATCCAGAGGCCAGCGACCGATCTGCCTCATCTGGGAAGAGCGCAATGAGGATACCAACATGGGCCAGTGAAGCAGTGTCCTCTGCAACTAGACTGAAGAACAAAAAGACAGCAACTTATCTGTTCCCCTTCCCCAATTCCCAAACGCTGTTCCCCTCCCCCAATTCCCCAATAAAATCTTTAAAAAAAAAAAAAGAAATTTAGGAGAATAATGTGACAAAATCAGAGAGAGATGGACAAGGCAGCAGATGACAGATGGATAAATGAAGCAAAGCAAGATGAGATCTAAGACGGACCCACTGGAGCCATGATTTGAGAGATTGCTGGGCCCCCTGGCCACAGCCACTTTGGTGGAAGGATCAGCCTGATAAGGGTGGGTGGGTGGAGCAGTAACCAGGAAGGAACAAGTGGAGATAATCATGTGCAACAGTAAATGCTATAAGAGTTAAGGAAAAGGAGACTGCATTATGGCTGAAGTCATCAGAAAAGACTTCACTGGGAAAAGTGATCATGATCTGCGTTTTTAAAAGGAGGAACCAGGGTAAGAACTGGTGTTCAAATGGTCTCCTGGTGAAAGCTGAGTCAAAAATCATTCTGTTATTGTGAATGAAATCCAGCTATACTCCTGGGCTCCTGTGATCTGAACAAATGTGGCCTGCATATGCTAAGAATAATAATCACAAATTTCTATCACATGCAAAACAAAGACCTAGATTCAGCATTTTGGATAAAACATTAAAACAAAACAGAACTTTCTTGCAGAATAAATATTAAAACACTGCAATGAGTTACAAAACAAATCTTCAACAATTTATTAAAAATTTTGTCCTGGATATTAATACGGGCATAGGGAAGTATCAGGTAATGCCCTCTAAACATTTACAGAGAAGAGTCCAAACACATGAACAGTTCAGCAACATTTCAAGAGCTGAAATAGTTCAATATGAATACACAATGCTTAGAGCTTACAGAGGACTGCAGTGAAGTCAAGTAGAATGAGGACTCAGAAGGGACCAGGGTCTTTGGAAATTAGGAAGTTATTGGTTAGCACTGCAAGTGCAGTGGAGAGAAACGTGAAGGAGCATATTTTTTTATGTCTGTTTTTATATTGGTGGTAGTTGCACATGCTCACAAAGATGGGCGAAGACAGGAGGGTGTCGAATGCTAGGGAGAGCAGATCCTGGGACATGGTTAGTGGCCAGGGATGTTCAGTGTGCTACGACAAAGAGTCCTGCACCCTGAAGACCTGTCCCATGTGCTTCTTGGCAGCTGACAGATTTTAATTTTGCATCTGATGGCTTAAGTGTGCCTTTTCCTCAAAGAGAAAAGACTCTCTGGCCTCAAAAAGTCTCCTCCATAAAGGGGACTCCCCACAGGATAGTTTCTACATGCTAGAAAGTCATACCAATTATTAAGGTAATACTCCCCTTGGTTAATCCCCCAGGAAATTAGCATATAAAATTTCCATATCATTAAAATTCCAAAATATTTTAGCTTAAATTAGAATTTGATAAACCAACTCATACTTCATATTAATATTCATTTTCAATAAAAAAATAAAATAAAATACTAGTCTTACTTCAACATCTCAAAGATATTGTAGAAAATATTTTAATATCTAAATCTTCATAGATTCCATTGGAGGGAATGGTTTTATTTTATGGCGTATAAGTACCTTGTTGACAGTCCTCACCAAGAGAAACCAAAGAATAAGGCTCTGTCTTCTAGGCAATCTGAACTTGGACAAATGGGTGACTCCTAAGATTGGATGTGCTCCAAAAAATGCAATGCCTGTTGTGAGGCAGGTAGAACTTGGGCTTTTTCCATCTTTGCAGTATTTACTCAAGCTCTCAGGAAAACTAAAAGTCCTGTCCTTAGATCATGTTTTCTATGGCTCTCGTGTAACAGTGTGTTTCCTAAAGCAACACTGAGCTCAATATTTTGAAAAATGCAAGATTAACAAAGGAACTAGGAACTAAATGCTACGCTTCGCAGAACCTACGGCTGTAACGCCAAATCAAGGCAGACCTTCACATGCCATGAACTGAACTACTCTCTACCTGTTCTGGAAAAGAAATGCAATCTGAAAAACTAGCATTAGCAGTAACAGAACATGCAGGTGTGTGCATGCCTGCTGTGGTCTGAGTGTGTGTCCCCTAGCCCCAAAATTCATATGTTGCAATCCTAACCTTCAAAATGATGGCTTTAGGAGGTGGGGCCTTTGAGAGGTGCATAGGTCATGCGAGTGGAGACCTAATGAACGGCATTAGTGGCCTTTATTAAAAAAAAAAAAAAAAAAGACCCCTCAGAATTTCCTAGCCCCTTCTGCCATGAGAGGATACAACAAAAAGTCTGCAATCTGAACCATGCTGGCACCCTGATCTCGGACTTTCAGCCTGCAGAACTATGAGAAGTCAGTTTCTGTTGTTTATAAGCTACCCAGTCCATGGTATTTTGTTAATAGCAGCCTGAAGAAACTAATACAATGTCAAATGTATGGCCAGTGCTTAATCAGCACTTATCACACTAGGACTTCTCAACAGGACTAACTTAGTTCATCTGAATCCTATTCCCAACATACACACATATAAGCACATACAAATGCATAATAAACATTTACCTCTCTTATCTACCTCTTTACATTCCTATTTTCTACTAGGTGAGAGTTAATTAATTGAGTGATATAATCCAAGTTAATGTGATCATGGGAAGTGATCGGTATAAAAATCTTAATCTTCCATACCAATAGTCCATGCCTCAATTCAAAACACTAACTGATGTGAACACAGAAGGAAAGCAGGACACACAGTTTGGGGCAAGCAGATCTATTAGCCAAATTACAGAAAATGTGCAATTCCGTGTGTGTGTGCATGCATCACAGACCTGTCTAGGTGTGGGGTCTATAAAGTTAGATTAGATGTGGTTTCTCGTCAAGATGGTAGAGTAAATAAATGCTGAGTTTGCCTTCTCTCATGACCACAAAATTACAACTAAACTCCAGAACAACCATCATTGAGGATGCCCTGAAGTCTAGTTGAACAAGAGTCCTATAATGAAGAATGTACAAAAGAAGCTACATGGAGGCTGTAGGAGAGCTGGAGACACAAAAGGGGCTGTTCCCACACCCACATGTGGCAGTTAAAACTCAGGAGGGATACCTTGGCTGAGGAGGAGGAGGAGTGTCAGCCCCACACCAAACTCCCCAACCCAGGGTTCCAGTGCCGGGAACCCTGCACTGAAGTTCCCAACTTCTGGCTGTGAAAACCAGGGGAGACTGTGGCTGAGTGAGATGGAAGGCAGCTGGAGTCCTAGCTGTTCCTTTTAAAGGGCCCATGCATGGACTTACTCGCTGAGGTACTCACTCTGAGCTTGTGTTGAGGCAGCAGCTTGAAAGATGCCAGGGACATACGGGGAGGAATTGAATTGACTGGCTCCAGGGCAAGGGCTAGAAGGGCAGCTTTCTCCCAGACAAAAGTGCTGGCAGAAGTCACTGTCTCTTTATAAGGCCCTCACCCAACCCACAGTGCAGACGCAGCTGGCCACCATATCTAAGTCTCCATAAACGTGGCTAAATAACACCATTAGGCCAGATGTTATTGCTGACTCCCTGAAATGCCACCCCACCCAACTCGTGGGCCCACTCAAGATGCTTGCAGTGGCTATTTCATACAAGCAGTGTGTCTTGGCTCATGCTAAAGGTATTCCTAAAATTCCTCAAAGGGTCCCAAAACCTGAAAGAGCAGCATCTGGCCTCAGCATGCCCCATACCTTCTGCTAAGCATCCCAAGCCTGGCACTAGCAGCAGCCAGCCTCGATTCACAGCTTAGACTCTCCCAGGTAATTCCAAGCCCTGTACAAGTAGCAACTATCTGCAAATCATGTTGTAGCTCACACCAAGTGGCCCCAGGCAGGGTACAGGCAGTGGCTGACCTTGGCCTGCATGAGAAGCCCACACACATACTGCAAGAGACCCCAGAACCAACACAACTAGTGGCCAGCTTCAGACCACACCAGAGCACCACCCAGCCATCTCCACAAATGACACACCCAAAAGGCAGACTGGGCAGGCACCAGAACCCTGCTAAAGTGAATCCTGTTCCATAGAATCAGTCCCTGCACAACAGCTCCTCCACTGTAGTCACAGTCAGTCCTCACAACCAATCAGGCTGAGGGTCAATCCTTCCCACTGATGTGCCAACATCAATCAAGGCTCAACTACAACAGGAGGGCACATCCAACCCACACAAGGGACATACCTGGCGTGCCCAGCTCAGGTGACCAGGGAGACTGCATCACTGGGCCCCACAGGACACCTACTACATGAGGCCACTTAACTAAGACCAGGAGATATAGCAGCTCTACCTAATACATAAAAACAAACACAGGGAGGCAGCCAAAACGGGGAGACAAAGAAACATGTTCTAAATGAAAGAACAGAACAAAGCTCCAGAAAAAGATCCAAACATAATGGAGACAAGCAATCTACCAGGTGTAGAGTTCAAAACACTGGTTATAAGGCTGCTCCATGGTCTCAGGGAGAACTTCAACAAAAAGATAGAAAACAAAAATGGAGACAGAAAACATAAAAAAGAATCAGTCAAAAATGAGGAATAATTGAAATGATGAACACAATAGAGGGAATCAACAGTAGATTAGATGAAGCAGTAGACTGAGTCAGAGATTTGGAAGATAGCAAAAATACCCAATCAGAACATCAAAAAGAAAAAAGAATGCAAAAAAACTAAATAAATAAGGACAGTTAAAGGGGCCTATGGGACAACATCAAGCATACCAACATTTGTATCATAGAGATAACAGAAGGAAAGCAGAGAGAGCAAGGAACTGAAAACCTAGAAGAAATAATAATGGGAAATTTCTCTAACCTGTCCAAGAAAATAGACATACAAGCCCAGAAGCACAGAGAGTCCCAAACAAGATGAACCCAAAGAGGCCCACACCAAGACACATTGTAATTAAAATGCCAAAAGTTAAAAACAAAGAGAGAATCTTAAAGCAGCAAGAGAAAAGCAGTTACATACCTACAAGAGAGCTCCCATAAAACTGTCAACTGACTTCTCAACAAAACCTTTGCAGAGGGCTGGCTGAGTGGCACGTTGGTTAGGAGTTGGCTTGGGACACCAGCTCTGAGCAGCAGGACTCCGGTTCAGATCCCACATATGAGGGCCAGTGACACTGTGCCCTCTACAGCTAAGATGGTGAACAGCAGCTTGACCTAGAGATGGGCTGCAGTGAGTCACCAACGACGGCGTAGGCTGCAGTGGGCTGCCGTGAGCTACTGTGAGAAGCCGTGCAATGGCCAGCGAGTGACTGCCTCACCTGGGAAGAGCGCAATGATAATACCAACATGGGCCAGTGAAGTGACATCCTCCACAACTAGACTGAAGAACAAAAGGACAGCAATTGTCTGTTCCCCTTCCCCAATTCCCCAACATTGTTTCTCTCCCCACCCAATTCCTCAATAAAAATCTTTAAAAGAAAAACCCCAAAAACAAAACATAAAAAAAAACTTTGCAGGCCAGAAGGAATTGGCAGGAAATATTCAAAGTGATGGAAAACAAGGACCTACAACCAAGATTACTCTATCCAGTAAGGCTATCATTTAGAATCGAAGAACAGACACAGAGCTTTCAGACAAGAAAAAGCTAAAGAGTTCATCACCATCAACCAGTCTTACAAGGACTCTTAGAGGGACTTCTTTAAGATGGGGGAAAAAGTTTTAAAAAAAAAATATGAATAATAAAATGGCAATAACTACATATCTATCAACAATCACTTTAAATGTAAATGGATTAAATGTTCCAATCAAAAGACAGAGTGGCTGAATGGGCAAGAAAACAAGACCTTTATATGTGCTGTCTACAAGTCACTCACTTCAGATCAAAAGACACACACAGACTGAAAATAAAGGGATGGAAAAAGATACTTCAAGAAAACAGGAACAATACAATACAAAAAAAAAAATAGCAACAGTTATACCAGACAAAATAAATTTTAAAACAAAGGCTAGGGCCGGCCGAGTGGTACAGTGGTTAAGCGCTGGCTTAGGACGCCAACAGCCCCAGTTTGGGTCCCACATATGAGGGCCAGTGACACTGCCCTCAAAAAAGTAAAAAAACAAAGGCTATAACAAGAGACAAAGGAGGACCCAGTAATTCCGTTTCTGGGTATTTATCCAAAGATACCTAAAACACTACTTCGAGGGGACATATGTATCCATATGTTCATTGCAGCATTATTTACAATGACCAAGATATGGAGGCAACCTGGGTGTCCATCAATAGATGAATGGATAAAGAAGAGGTGATACACATATATACAATGGAATATACTCAGCCATAAAAAGAATAAAATCTTGCCATCTGCAACAACATGAATGGACCTAGAGGACATTATGCTAAGTGATGTAAGTCAAACTGAGAAAAACAATACCATATAATCTCATTTACATGTGGAATCTAAAGAACAGAATAAGGGCCAGCAGAGTGGCATGGTGGTTAAGCGCTGGCTTGGGAAGCCAGCGGACCCGGTTTGGTCCCACATATGAGGGCCAGTGACACTGCCCTCAAAAAAAAATAAAAAAATAAAAAAAATAAAAATAAAAATAAAGAACAGAATAAATGAGCAAACAAAACAGAAATAGACTCATAGATACAGAGAACAAACTGATGGTTGCTAGATGGAAGAGGGGTTGGGGGATGGGTGAGAAGGTGAAGGGATTAATTCAAAAGTACAAACTGGTTGTCACAAAATACTCATGGGGATGTAAAATACAGTATGGGGAATATAATCAATAATGCTGTAAAGACTATGTAGAGCATCAGATGGGTGCTGGACTTATCAGGGGATCACTTCATAGATTATATAAATGCCTAACATGGTCCACCTGAAACTAATATAAAATAATATTGAGGGCCGGCCAAATGGCGTGGTGGTTAAGCGCTGGCTTGGGATGCCAGCGGCCCCGGTTCGGATCCCACATGTGAGGGCCAGTGACACTGCCCTCAAAAAAAAAAATATTGAATGTCAACTATAATTTGTATTTGTGTGTGTGTGTGTGAGTGAGTGAGTGTGTGTGTGTGTGTGTGTGTGTGTGTGTGTGTGTGTATACTCACAGAATGTAAAGTACAGCATAGGGAATATAGGCCAATGGTATTCCAATAGCTATGTACGATGTCAGATGGGTAGTAGACTGGGCGGGGCGGGGAGAGGTATCACTTTGTGAGGAGTGTAAATGTGTAATCATTATGTTGTTTTGTACACCTGAAACTAATAATTTAAAAAAAACAGAAACAGGGCTGGCGGGGTGCTGCGGTGATTGAGCCCTGGCTTGGGAGGCCAGCGGCCCTGGTTCAGATCCCACATGTGAGGGCCAGTGACACTGCACTCAAAAAAAAAAAATAAAACAGAAACAAATTCATAGATACAGAGAACATTTTGATGATTGCCAGATGGGATGGGTATGGGGGATGGGTGAAAAGGGGAAGAAATTAAGAAGTACAAATTTGTAGTCACAAAACAGTCATGAGAGTGGCGTGGTGGTTAAGTGCTGGCTTGGCAAGCCAGCAGCCCTGGTTCGGGTCCCACATATGAGGGCCAGTGACACTGCTCTCAAAAAAAAACAACAAAAAACCAGTCATGGGATGTAAAGTAAAGCACAGGGAATATAGTCAATAACATGGTAATAACTATGTATGGTTTCAGAGGGGTACTAGATTTATCAGGGTGATCACTTTGTAAGTTATATAAATGTCTAATCACTATGTTGTACACCTGAAACTAATATAATACCATATGTCAACTGTAATTGAAAAATAAAAAATTATTAGAAAAAAATTTAATTACATGTTTGTGGGGAAAACCTCATTTTAGATGAGCATTTACAGAGCATTTAGTAAAACACTGATACTTCACAAAATATCCCAGGTGTGGAGTATGCCTAGTAAACTCAATTATAATGAGTGATTTATTGATCGATAGTTTATAACACCAATTCCAGACTACATCCATTGTCCACTTCTGTCATGAGCTCTCACCATGTTGTACTCTGCCAATTCAGTTTCACCTTTCTAACTTCATTAAATTTTTTAAAAGAACCACAGTGGTTCTTTGTTTTTCTCCATCCTTAAGATGGCACCTCACTCTGAACAGAAGACATCATTCCCTATTTTGAAATCAACACCTTTCATCAACTGGTCATAGGTTAGGCCTTTGGAATTCTTTCTTTCTGGCTCTACATCTATTCCCTCATCCATCTCTCCTTCTGTGAACTGGGTGCCATTTGTTGCTGATAGAGGAGGGACTCTGCAACCACAATAGTCCCTTCATCAACCGCTGTGTTCAAATCTTCTGTTTTCTATGTCCCCCTCCTTTCTGCCATGTGCTAAGCACTAGAAATTCAGGTGAACAAGCCAGGGTTCTTGCCATTGAGGACTCTTAGTCTACTGGAGGAAGCCTACAGTTAAACAGCCAAAGCCACCTAACAAACAGAGTACAAAGAGTTCTGAGTGCTAGTAGAGAGCATAGGAAGGCAGTGATCCTACTGGGAATGGGTACCGCAGACTTGTAAGATGAGTTCACAAGGACCAGTTAATTTACAAATTTTTAAATGGACTTCCTCTCTGCCTATATAGATTAAGAAACTTGTATGAACCAGATATTTAAGGATTACTTTAGACATGTAGCTGAACTCTCCCAAGAAAATAATAGAGCTTTCCAAAAGTCGTAAAATTAAGATTCATCAAAAGACATAGTAACAACCTACTAAGAATCTTTGCCCTGAAGAATTTTGCTGGTCTCTGCCCAGAAAATTAGGTTTAATAGCCATTAAGGGCAACAGAGAAAGTCATGGATCCATGTGTAGGGAATTAGAAATAAAACTCCTACATTAGGCAATATCTGAAAGGTACACCTTTGCTCAAAGATAGAAAAATAAGACCACTAACAAAAGGAAAAGACAAGGACTATTTTCTGTCTCCGCCTAAGCTTCTGATAAGGGAGAAAAAAATGTTCCCTGGAAACCTTCAACTGAAAACTTAATGTACAAAATAATCCCAGGCTGGTAATGACGCATTTGGAGTTAACTCAGAATTACAAGACTCCCATAGTTAAAGTCTCATCGGTCATAGTCTCACGACTCAATGTTATAAAACACTCGACAAAACTATCCATCATAAGGAAGTTCAAACAGCACAATTAGACCCTAAGAAATAATAGACTAACCAAATGTCCTGTAATATAAATATGTTTAAATAAAGACGTTGAAAATAACTGAAAACACAAGAAAGGATCAGGATGCTCTTAAAAGACCAGGGCGACTTGACAAAGAACCACATAGAGCCTCTGAAAATAAAAGGCAGAGTGCTTGAGAATTCATTGGACAGGTTTAATAGCAAAGAAAGTGAAGAGATAATCAGTGACCTGGACTTTGGATCTTAAGAAATTACCCAGAATATAGCAGAGTTAGAGAAGGCGAAAAATATGGTGTTAAGAAATGTGAAATATAGAATGAAAAGGTCCAACACTTTTTATAAGAGTACCAGACTGAGCTGAGAGACAATAGAGAGGTGACATTTGAAGAGATCATTTTGGAGAATTCCCATGAATTGATAAAATTCCCCGATTCTGAAAATATATTCAGTGCCAACAAATTATATCTAGATGCATGATAGTGAAAGTACAGAACATATACACAAAAAGATCTTTAAAAGGTACTTTGCAGAAGCATGTCTATTGTATAATTTCACTTTAATAATGAAGAGAATAGTATATATTTTGTATGATCAGCAGCAGCATGCCCCTCCCGCTTCTAATTAATCTTGGATACTGACAGGTTAAATACTTAATTCAATACTCAAAGTTGTTGTTTCCATCATTTTACTCCCCTGGTCAAGAACAAACCTTAGCTTTTAATGCCTATCAGATCAAACACAAGCTCCCCACTGAGCAACCAGGGCCTTCCACAATATTGTTCATCTCACATACAAGCACTTCACCACACGAATCCCACTCAGCCCAGATCGGCTCCCTGTGAGTCCACACCCAGGCTCTACAAACCTTGCCCAACCCAAACTTTACACCTCCATGCATCCCTCCCTGAATATTCTAACACTGTGGGATGGAACACACACTAGTGTTTAAACCTGGGCTCAAACACCTACCAGCTCTATGACCTTGGGCTACCTCATTTGTCTCACAATGTTTGTTGTGAGGACCAAATGGAACTCGGTAGACAAAACACCTTCAGTAGTACTGACATTCAGATCAAATTCCAGGACCCTCCCTCCCACATGTTCCCAATGATTTCTCCTGTATCTTAGTTATTCTACAATCTAACAATCAATTATATCTCAGCACTTTTTGCTCATTGTTTATCTTATCTCCTCAACTAAATTATTTCTCTTCCTTCCTTTGCTGTGCTCCACACATACCAAAATTTAATTAGGAGACATTATATTTTTTTGACTGGGATTGGAGGGTGAAAGTCACTGTTTTGAAAACACTATGTATTCATTCAACAATACTTGAGCATCTACTGGGCACCTGGATATCATGTGCTGAGGATATACAGACAGTCCCCGACTTACGATGCTTCGACTTACAATTTTTCATCTTAATGATGGTGAAAGTTATACACATTTAGAAGACACCGTGCTTCAAATTTTGAACTTTGGTCTTTCCCAGGCTAGTGAAATGCAGTACTATACTCTCTTGTGATGCTGGACAGAGGCAGCATGATGATTTTGCCCACTTGTAGGCTAATATAAGTGCTCTGAGCACGTTTAAGGTACGCTAGGCTAGCTACAAGGTACAGTAGGTTAGGTATATTAAATGCATTTTCAACTCACGATATTCTCAACTAATGATGGGTTTATTGGGCTATAACCCCATCATAAGTCAAGGAGCATCTGTATAATTAAACAACAACAACAAAAAAAGTCCTAGCCCTCCTGAAGCTTACAGTACAACTTAGACAAGTAACAGAAATTTTTACAGTACATTTGAAAGTGATATGTACTATTTAAAGATGTATGACCCAGCAATCCCCCTTCTGGGTATCTACTGGAAATTTTTGAAAACATTTATTCATAAAGATATATGTACCCCTAGAACTGACTCTGGGTGGTGAACACACAATGTGATTTATAGATGATGTATTACAGAATTGTATACTTGAAACCTATGTAATGTTACTAACCATTGTTACCCTCAATAAACTTTAATTTAAAAAAAAAGATACAATGTACCCCTATGTTTACTGCAGCATTATTCATGGCGGCCAAGACCTGGAAACAACCAAAGTGTCCTTCGACAGATGATTGGATAAAGAAGATGTGGTACATATACACGGTAAAATATTACCCAGCCATAGGATGAAATAACTGCCATTTGCAACAACATAGATGGATCTTGAGAGTATCATGCTAAGTGAAATAAGTCAGATCAAATAAGTCAAGAACCATATGATTTCACTCATATGTGGGATATAAAACAGAAAGCAACAAACGAACAAACAAAAACTCATAGACACAGACAACAGTACAGTGGTTACCAGAGGGTAAGGGAATTGGAGGGTGGTAGAAGAGGGTAAAGGGGGTCAAATATATGGTGATGGAAGGAGAATTGACTCTGGGTGGTGAACACACAGTGCAATATACAGATGATGTATTATAGAGTTGTGCATCTGAAAAATAATCTTACTAACCAATGTCATCCCAATACATTTTTTAAAAAGATGATTTCTTGTATCAATCTTGACCCCCTACAAAAATGAAACAAAGGAGGAAAGAGTGCAGAGATATAAGTGTTGGAGTTCAATCTTAAATACAGTGGATAGGGAAGACCTTGTTGTGACATTTGAGCAAAGACAAGAGATATAATATGTGATCAAAAGATATGATGGATGTTTAAATTTTAAAAAAGTTATTACAGTAAAAGACACATTGCCATTATTTCCCTTCAAAATACTCCCCTTTGCTTTGTACACCAATGTTCTTGCCACTTTCTGAAGCAGTTCTGGAAGTCCTCTTTCGTGAGTGTCTTTACTTCATCTTCCATCATGACAACGCTCTGTGTCACACATCGCTTCTGGTCTATGACAATTTCTGTCAAATAAATACATTACAGTGTGTCCTCATCCACCTTGTTCACCACATCTGACTCTTTCCCAAAGTCAAAATGATTCAGGACATCAAGGCAGCCACAACAGTGCAACTAAAGACACTCACAGGGCCGGCCGAGTGGCGCGGTGGTTAAGCGCTGGCTTGGGAAGCCAGCGGCCCCGGTTCGGGTCCCACATATGAGGGCCAGTGACACTGCCCTCAAAAAAAAAAAAAATAAGACACTCACAAAAGAGGACTTCCAGAGCTACTGCAGAAAGTGGTAAGAATGATGGTATAAGTTGGGTAGTATTTTTGAAGAGGATTAATGGTAATGTGTCTTCTACTATAATAATTTTTTTTTTATTTAAACATTCACCATATGTTTTGATCATAGCTTGTACAGGAGAGAGCCAGGCTAATGTCTGAGCTAAGAGTCTCCATCAGAGGAAGCAGAAAGTGGGAAGTCCTGAAGCAAGGCGAGAACATGCCCAGTGTGGGTGTGATCAAAGAAGAGCAAGGAGGCAGAATGAGTGAAAGAGAGGAATAAATGATGAAGACAGAGAAAAATGGAGGGACTGATCTGGGTCATCAGATGTACTTTCATTTCTCTTCTGAGCATGAAGAGGGTCCGTTTGAGGGTTCCAAGCTATGGAGTGACATGATCTAACATATATACTCACAGTATCATTCCAACTACCATGTTGCAGATCAAATGAGAGGGGCCAATGGCAGAGCAGGGGGCTTGTTTGGAGGCCAGAGATGATGGAAGGCTGTGAGCAATGACTGGATTCTGGACATATTCGGAAGGGAGAGCCAATAGGATTTCCTTATAGATTGGAAGTGGGATGTTGAGAGAAAGAGGATGTCTTCCAAATCTGAAACCTGAGCTAAGGGTGGAATTGTCATTAACAGAGATGGGGAGTAGTGTAGGTACAGTAATACAGAGGAAACCAGGAATTCAGTTTGGGATACAATAAGTTAAGATGTCCACACATAAAGAACTGTCATGTAGGCACTAAAACACACATCTGGAGTTTATTCTGCCCACCAAATCCTTTTACTGATTTACTCATATCAAAGCACTAGTGAGAAGATGAAGGAGGTTAAAAAGAGGAAGAGCAGCCATGGTTTCCTGCCCTTGAGGATGTAGAAATGTAAGAAAGGAAAAGAGAAGACGTTTCGGTCACCTATGGCACAAGCCTAGGCTGAAACAACAGATGCCATCTTACTCGAACACTCGGAATGTTATCAACAAAGAAATGAGATGGGTACATCCAAGGAAGGGTTTTAGATTCAGAAACATGTCACTATGTTAATTGGGTTCCAGCTACAGTCAAAATGCATGGTGACAACACAAGAACATGAAACAACATCAATCATTTTCTGATAAAACTGGTCCCAAACTCTGCCCTCTTCCAGTTGTATTCTCCGGGTAGAATTTGGTCTACAGGGCTATTTTCCTTGGAAATCATGATTATTTTCCCAAGGAAAATGATTTAGGGTTTTTCTCATAGTCAAAGAAGAGGACTAGGCCAAGAACTGGGCAGTTCCCTTCCATAGGCCCCGCCCAGCTTTGCCCCATGACTTGGTTTCTCAGTGTGTACATACTGGAGCAGGGAAAAAATATTTTCCACTGCCTACACACAGGGCTTTTGTGAAGATTAATGAATTAATGTGTATGAAACACTGCGAGCCACTCAAAGAGACAATGAAACTCTATTTGTAAGATTTTGAGGTCCAGACAGAACAATCGTAACTCTTTCCTTACAAACCCCACTGAAAATCAGACAGATATCCGAAGTTATTCTGCATGGGCCCGAAGAGACAAAATGAGATAATGTGTGACAGCTTTTTGTGAAGAACAATTCTGAGGTAAGGATTTCTAGAAATGAACTCTCAAGATAAAAATGCAACATTAAACAGGTTTTAAAGTTCATGACGAACTGTAACTCCAGTGAAGCGCCACTTAGAGGCTATATGTGTTGGCCTGTGAACCACAGTGAAGCCAAACTCCTAGTTGTTGCTAGATGCATGACAAGACCCAAGGAGAACACATGGACTTCCAGCCTAGCGCCACAGAATCCAGACCCATCCATGTAAAGAGCTTTGTTGAAGGCGTTTTCCCTTATTTTCTAAATGCTGTCCAACTCTACTCAAATGGGAACAATTAACATAGAAGTGAATCGGCCACTGTATAGATTGTTCATAATCCACATAGATGGTTTTCCCTGCCCACTGAGATTTCACCTCAGCATTCAACCTTTTACTTTGTCTCATTCCTAGCTCAGAACGTGCCAAAGACTGGATGAATGCACGGTCTGGAGGTGAAATCTTTCCCCAACAAAGCAAGGATGTGCTCAGATTACTGTGAACATCAGGTGTTCACACACCTCAACTTTGCATTTTAGAAAAAGAAAAGAGAGGGGTGGCTAGAAAAGTATCAGACATACAAAGGGTGGAAACAAGCTACAGGCTAAAAATGACTCCACCATTAGCCTGAATCTGGACCAAAGATTTTGATGAATTCATCCTGATAACGTTTCCCAAGTCGGCGGGCATAAGCCCCAGGCTGTGGACACCTGAGGCATGGAAAGTCTGACGACTTGCCCAAGGTCAGTGCCTTCCAGTCCCTGAGCTACTAATGACTCATGGTAAATTCCGGATTTTCAGTTCTGTATTTACTGCACACTGACACTAATCTCCCAACTGGTCTCCCTACTTTCAGCCCCAGCTCTTCCCATACACATGGCCACGACCAAAGGATTTAACTTCTTAAAACACTGCTCTGGGTGTCTAACCCTCTTCATCCACTCTAAACCCCTCAGTGCCTTCCCATTGCCTAGAAAGGAAAGGCCACACTTCTGTACCTGCCACTCAAAGCTGCTGTGTGAAAGTCCCTCCCAGTGCCTCATTCAACACTTCCTTTCTTCTCTAGGACAGACATTTGTGACTTCTCGTTGTCTAGCATCCTTCCTTTTTTTTCCTTTAGCACCTGGATCTCCCCCTGTGGAAAACCACCTCTTCCCCCTCCTTCCCTCCCCCACCCCCAAGCATACCAATGTGTACAGCTTTGCTGGAAAGTAGGGTCCCATTGTTTTTACAGAAACCAATGGGAATTCATCATCCCCCTCCCTGACGCAATGCAGTCAGAGTGGGTGCATGGCTAGGATGCTTCAGTGGAAGTCCACTCTGAAGCAGGTAATAACATGGGGGCGGTTAGGGTCATATTTAAGCATCAAAGTCTGTTTCTGTCATTGACACCCAAGAACTAGGGCTGAAGCACTCCCCAGCTTATTTCACACGACTTCCCTTTACCCCGAGTGGCCTAGTCGGTATCCCCCATCCCACCCCACACACTGCATGTGCTCTTCCTCCCCATGCCATCTTCCTGGGAGTCAGCACAGGGCAAAAAACACCACACCCCTTCCCAGAGTTAGGAATGTGGAGTTTTGAAGATATGAATACAAGTTAACTAGGCTAAAGGGAAGGACGGAGAGACACATTCCAGCTTATGCACTGAGGACAAAGAACATGCCAAACTACGTGCAGGATTGGAAGTTCCTTCTATAGAGCCATGTGCAAGACAGCAAGGCGAACACGAGCTGAGACTAGAGACATAAGCAGAGCTTCACTCACTTGGCACCTTCCTAATTAGCTTTTTGACATTCCTAATGTTTACTCTTAATATACACACTCATCTCCATAAAACACAATGCAACATTAAGCCAAGACACCAGCTTTAGTTACGCTCATTCCAAAATAATTTAGGTTTGTATATATAAGCACCTGAAAAATCAACCCCAACACATTCCTGAGCTAAGCAGGAAATACAAGTAGCTGTAACGTGTCCAAATGCCAGGATACTAGAAAGAACCAAGGCAGGTAAAGAGGCACACACACCTGTCTGCCTCTAAATGAAAGTATGACTCTGAACAAGTTACTGAACCTCTCCGAACCTCAATTTCCTCATCTGTAAAATGTAGCTACAAGACTGTTAGGGTGATGGAATCAAACATTATGTCAACACCTGGTACACATCAGCTACACGCTGACACCATCCCTTTCTTTCCAAAAAACAGTTCTTTCCAAAAAAGCAAAGGCCTGTTTCTGGAAGACATGCCCCTTGTACCTTCACACATCACTGGAAAACCAGTGGGCCAGGAGTGAGACAACTTGGGCTCCTATGCCTGCAGTTTCCTGTGTGAATGTGACAGGTCATGAGAGGTCACTCACCCCCCACTCCATTTCCCTGTCTGTAAAATGGGACAATAACCATTGCCCACTCCTAGACATGTAGGGATTAAATGAGATTTGTGGAAACGGTTCGGGAGACAGGATATGTAAAGCATTATTATTACCAAGTACTTCTGTACTTATAAGTGACCTTCTCAGAGAGATTTCTGACACCACCTTTGAATTTCCAGTTCAACCACTTTCCTCATGTCACTCACAAACCTACAAAGGCTCTTTATGGCTTATTATGCTTCTTTTGAATTGTTTGGCTTCCAACCCTTCTTAATGGGGCCCCACCCTACCTGGCTAATACTGTTCCCTTCTGCTCCCCCAGATTTGCACATTGTCCCTCTCGTGCGTGGTCCACACTGTCCCACTCCTGCACTTTTTTTTTTGAGTCTAATTTTCATCTTTATTTACTCTATTTGGGGTGCATATTCATAGATTCTGATGCAGTTTGAACGCCTGAAACTAATTTTAAAAAAATAAAATTAAATAAAATTAAAAACTAAATAAATAATACCTTAGGAGCAAGATGTATGTTGCTATTAAAAGTTTTCAGCTTTTATTAAAATAATAAAATATACTCCTGCACTTTTGCTTATACCGGTTTTCCTGCCTTAAACACCCATCTGTCACCCCTCTATCTACCGAAATGGGTAAATCCTAAAACCCAAAATCATTTTTCCTGCTCCATTACATCTCTGATTACTCCAGCAATAAGGATTCTCTCCTAGTTCTGACTTCCAGTTGATATGATTTTTACTAAACTCTAATTTTTTTCCTTTCACTGTTATCTCTTTCACTCCTTGGTTAGGCCCTTGAGAAAAGAAATCATATTGTTTTATGCCCACTCCCCATTCCCTAAAACTTCAGAATAGTTAATGTAGCAGGAGAAAAGCATGGACTGGAGATTCTCAAACCTCTTTGTGCCCCAAAACTTGTATCCTCAGTCAATGGCCATAAACTGTTAACAGGTGCCTCGTCGGTGCTTGATGTCACGGGAAGCAAGGTAAGCAGGGCGAGTTCCCCGGTTACAGGCTCAGGAGATGAGCAAGTCAATGACAGGTGTCAGTACAACGGAGCACAGCGGGCTGGGGCTCCCGATGGCTGGAGCACCTGATCCCAACTTGGACTCTCCATGTACCATTACAGTGAAAACATATTATAAAATTGCTGCTTCCCTTGTAGAAATTGAGCCATAGACAAAGACGCACGTCACACGCTGTGATGAGCAAAATGTTGGCAATGACCTAAAAGTCCCACACTGAGAATAGGATAGTAATAGAGAATGTTATGCAGTCACTGAAAATGATGATTTTTGAAGGATATTTCATAAAAACATTGACAATAGAAAAAAGGAAAAATAAAGGATGTTTCAGGATACACTCAATTATGTCAGCATGAAGTCACAAGCTGTTACTGGCTGCAGGGTTACTGGACACCAGACCCTATCTGCCAGCACTTCACACAGTGACAGCCCAGAGGGAAATGTGGCTGAGATCTTTAACAACCCCAGCTTCCCCCACAAATAATGCACCCTAAGGAAAATACTGTGCGTGCTTTCATGACCTGACCCCTCCTTCCAGTACAATGGCTTTCCCTCTACTCCTACTATATAGAAAAGCTGGAGTTGCCTCTTACCATATGTTAGTTATTTATTCTGCACAATAATCCATAAAGTGTTATCATTTCCATTCTATGGATGAGAAAAGAGACTGAGGGTCCAAGGTCACCAGCTAAAAACTGAGCTGGGAGTGAAACCCACGTCTATCTCATTCAGATCTCATTATCTGGACCACAACCCCAAAAGGATTTTCCATCTCCTTCTTAGGCCCAAGCTCAGCACACTGTCAAAGCCCCAGGTATGTAACCAGACCGGGACTGAGCTCCCGTGAAATCTTACCCCATTCAAGCTCTCATTTTAACTCTCTTAAACATATTAAACCTAATTGTGGTATTTGTCTTTCAAGAGTATTTTGGTCTCCCTGAATTGCAGAGTTTCAGATGTCTACTATTAAATCCTCCATGCACTAATTATTAAATAACCTTTATACAGACAAGCTTTTCATTTGGGTAGACCAGAATCCTAGGTATACAGGTAATTTCAATTAGATCAATTAGAATACAACTCAGGTTATGAATGGGGCCAGATTCAAAGGCTTGTAAGTGGGTTGTCTGCAGCTCCAACACAATCCCACACTCCATGGGGGCTGGATATCCAGACCAGCCCACAAGAGTCTTTTTACCTCAAATATCAACCTGTGGGCATTGCCCTGTAAGCATCATGTTTACTAGTGTTTTCACAGGACAATCAGAGTTCCCATTTAGAATCTAAAACCACACTTCCTCCTGCTACAACCCTGGTGGTGAGATTACACAATTCTCCCTCCCCCAAGCCATAAAAGCCAAGACACCCCAACTCATGTGAGGAACAGGGCCAGTATGAGGGCTGCAGGAGGGTGGGGAGGGAGGAACCCTGAGGGCCCCACATCTGTAGCCTGTGACTCCCCCTTATTGCAGGGAAACAGGATCGCCTGTAGCCCCCTTCCATGCCACCATCCACTGTGTCGGCTACTTCCTTTACTTGCACTCGTTGGGCAGCTGAGGGACAGATTTCTGTCCCAGTTTCTCCACCATTCTGCCATTATTCCTCAAGCAAGCACACATTGCCTTCTTCCCCTTCTGATGTTTTCCAGGCACTTTTCCTACTGGTAACAAATAGAAACATACAATAGAAACAACAAACAAGGGTTGGTTACAAAGTTCCAAAAGGTAGCACTAAAACTATAACTAAATAAAATTCACTTGGCATCAGAAGAGCAGGTTGAAATATAGGTCCTTGCTTTATTTTACTCATTAGAAGCATGCCCTCGGGCAAGTAATTTCATGTGTCTGAGTTTGTTTCCTGACCAATAAAACAAGAGGACTGAACTGTCTTATGGCTACAGCTCCTTAATCATAAATGGGGGGGGGGGGTGCACAATGAAAGCTCTCCCAATTCTCAGAACATAAGTGAGTCTAATATTTCTGGCTCCTCCTTTTTCTACCAACAAATCATCCTTGTTCCAAAAAGCCTCATCCAAAGTCCCCTTGACTCGTTCTACTTTAGGTAAGGTATTCCTGGGCCTCTCTCTCACCCCATCCTCTCTTTGCCCAATCCCCCCACCACCAAAAACATATTGAATAAAAGGAAAGCCACATAAGTCATATTCAGGAGGCAGAACCATATAGTGGTTCAAAAGCCCAAGATTTACATTCATATATGGGTGTCAACCCAGCTTAGTAACTTAAAAGCTTCTGACCTATCTAGGCAAGCCACTTAGTCTGAACCTGTTTCCTCGTCTATAAAATAATCATACCCCCTATTTCATAAGGCTTTTGCAAGGATAAATGAGTAACTCACATAAAACCCTTAGCAAGAGCCTGGCACATGCATGCATTGTAATGCCATTATCCTGGTGGTGGCAGTGATTACTATCTCTATAAATGCTATTTTCCTGAGGATGACACAGGCCTCATTGAAATGAGATGCTACCCCAAGAATGACTAGCCTAGGGAACTCATCCCAAGAGCCACCCCTACGATGCGGAAGATAGGCTTCTGTTTGCAGGGGGTGGGGGGTTGAGAGGTGGGGTTAAGGGACGCTATTAATGAAAAGTGGAGGAGAAAACACAGTCCTGTGCACTTACCCTTCCTCTCCCGGCCCTCCTTTCCTTTTACTGCCCTCCATTCTTGAGGGAGAAGGGCCATGACATCTCAGAGGCCGGCCCAGGAAAGGCATCCCTGCAGCCACCTGACACTGAGGGATGCAAGACAGGCTTGGGTGAGAGAGAAACAGCCTGTAACATCTAGAACTTAACTTGTTTATGGAACATTCAGTCCTCTACCTCGCTGACTGAGAAGCTGCATTCATGTTCCATTTAATTCTAGGAATCATTAATAAGTTTTGATTTGTTGACTTTTTCACATGGACAATATTATCCTCTGCCTCTGTTTTTTAGCAGCAACTATTATTTATAATAATACTTCCTGGAAATGGTATATTTCCCCAAGGGCTGAGCAGGAACTCCCAATGTAAGGGGTTCCACGCAAACAGTTCTGTCCTGTTCTTTCACAGTGCAGAGGCAGCCTTGTTAGAAGATTCACTGTTTCGTGGAAAATGAATTTTCTGGACAATGGACTTGTTTTCCAAAATATAATTCATGGAACCAGAAAACCTGCCATTATATCAGAATGTAGATGTCAACCAGAAGCATCTCTGGATATGAGTTCACGCCAAATTTACAAAATAAATTCGAAGTAAATTTACCCCAAAAATAATATAACTTTTGATACACAAGAAAGACAGTTATCTACACCAGTGAGGGAAACCATAAGCATTTGTCTAGGAATAATAAAAACAGTTGAGGCATTGAATGAAATCCTCATTCACTTATTAACATTTATCAGGTAATTAAAATTTGCCAAATCCTAGACTAAGACCTACAAAAAACATAATTCAGTCTTCACCTTAAAATGCTCAATCCTATGGGAATGACAGACTAAAACAAATAATTACACACAGAATGTGTCTTGGGCAACGCCAAGTACTAGCATCAAATTGGGATGGGGAGAGTAGCGACTGATTAAGAACGGATGTGACAGAGACTACCAGTTGACCCCAGAAATCCATTTTCCCCTTCATTTTAGTGATAGAATCCTTCAACTTTAGCTGGGCACAGGACCAACCAGCTTCACTATCCAATATGGTAGCCCTTTAGCCACATGTAGCTATTGAAATGTGGCTAGTCCTCCATGCTGAAGTGATAATATTTTAGATAATACATTGAGTTAAGTATACTGGGTTTTTTTTCACCTGTTTCTTTTTAACTTAACAAGGTTACTAGAAAATTTTAAATTACATATGTGGCTCGTATTATATTAGACAGTGCTGAGCTAAAGACTATCACCCAACCTCCCCTGAAGTTAGCTGTGGGCATATGCTGAAGTTTTGACTAACGAGATGTGAACACAAGTAATGTACACAATCTCTGGGTCGGGCTTCCAAAAGAAGGAGGGTGCTCTCCACAGTTTCCTTCCTATTCTCACTGGCTGGATGCAGATGAACGGTGGCAAGCCAGCAGCAATCACGCCAACAAGGACAATGCCCTGTGGATGGCAGGGCACCAGGACAGAAGGAAGGTGGCCCCTGGGTAACCTCAGACCGAGCCACTTAACTCTCCAGCTTCGACTTTTACATACAAGAAATTCTTGTCTTGTTTAAGCCTCTGTTTAAGTCTGTTTAAAGTACCCCAACTACATTCTAATGAATTCAGAGAGGGATAAGAAGCTTCCTAGAGAAGATAACACCTTGAAAGACCTCTTAAAGAGCAGGAGTCAGCCAGGTGAAGGAGAGTGGTGTATTGGTCATAAGAGTCAGAATCAAAAAAAGAAGGGTGTTTGGGACAAAGGAGACAAAAGAGCCAAGGCAGAGAGCAAGGGTCAGCAGGATGTGTCCAGTGAGCTCTCAAATAGGAGCACAAGCTTGGAGAGTGGGAGCCCTGAAGGATGTGGCTGCACAGGCCAGTCAAATGCTGGAAAGCCTTGAATGAGGGGCTCGGAACCTTACAGTTTCTTCATGCAGGAATGGGGAGCTACTGAAAACCCTATCCAAGGAGGGATCAACTCTGTTTTCAGATGGATCATTCTGGTGGCAGCGCAGAAAATGGAATTCCAGGGAGTCCAGTCAAAGGCCCGGAGCATGGCAGCGATCTAGATAAGGCACGATCAGGGTCTGACCTGCGGCAACGCAGCAGCATGGAGACAATGTGAGAGAAGTAAGGCCTATTCAAAAGGTAAGGTCACCCCTCGGGAGTAAATAAGAGAGAGGAGTAAAACCAGACTCGCAAGCTTCTGGCTGAGAGGAGGGAACCAACAGGCAGGAGAGGCCTGAGGAGGAGCCATTTTGAGTGGAAAGGGGAGGTGACGGGCTCCATTTCAAACACACTGGGTCCGAGATGTCGGCATTTGTGCCAGTCCCATCAGTAACAGCTGCCCTTCACCCAATGCTTAAATATGGTACCAGAAGCAAGGATGTAGACTCCAGGTGGGCATTTAGGTAGACATCCAGTGTCCACAAACATCGACGGCCCAAACCAGGGGACAGTAAATGCCAGGATGGTGGAGGGGAAAAGAGGGGAAAAATTAATCAAAATCACAGGAATCTCGGACACTGCTGAGACTCTCTAGGCTCGTCTCAGGGAGATGAAGATATGCAAAACTTCTACAGGGAAATGGAGAATAAAAAGGAGTTGAAGCTATTACAAGAATTTAAGGCAAAACTTTTGTTCAAAATGGCTCTTTCTTAACCTCTACGTTAAGTTGTATTAGTAACAGCACATCCAAACTGGCTTAGAATACTTCATTTTCTCTAGTCCATTACCATGTTTTCTGGGGAAGGATCACACAAAGATATTACAATTCTACTTAAAGTTTTGTTCAAAACTAACATTAGGCAAAATAAGATTAAAATTTCAGTACTCTAAACCACTGGAGTATGCCACTTTTGCAGAAGCTGCATTTGTTTACTTTGCCTATTTTTTTAGAAAACAACCTGAAAAGAAATTCCATCACTTCTGAGTTTTGAAGAATGCTAATGATTGAGAACTTTAATTACCTACTTATGTAAACATCATTAAAAAATATGACCCTGATCAAGTCACTTAATATCTCTGAGCTCCAGTTAAAACAAAATCTGACCCACCTTCCTACCTACTAGAATCATTCAGGATTAAATGAAATATTACATAGAAGTCCTCTGCAAACTAAAAGGATAAACAAGTTTTCTTACACAGAAAAAACTCTGAAAGACTACCAAAATCTCTTTCTTGGATGCAATGGCAAGCTAATGGATAGAGAGAAAGCAATAGCAATAATTAACAATGATTTCCATAGCTTCCTAAGCATAAAAATGCATATCAGTGCATGGAGTGGGCAGGTGGCTCAGTTGGGTAGAGCAGCCTTGTTGCTCTTAACAAGTTTGCTGGTTTGATTCCTGCATGGGATGGTGGGCCGTGCCGTCTCCTCCCCGCCGCAACTAGATTGAAAATGGCGATTGGACTTGGAGCTGAGCTGCGCCATCCACAACTAGAATGACTTGACTTGGAGCTATGGGTCCGGGAAAAGACACAGTTACCTACTTAAAAAAAAAAAATTCATACCAGCGGAGTTTAATATAGCAGGTGCCACTTGCCAAAGATTCTCATTCAAGTGGTCTTAGTACTCAGGAAAATGTATTTCAAAATTCCCCCAGGTGGTTCTAGTGACCATTAGATTTGGGACTCTAAGCCACTCCAAAGCCCTGTCCCAGATCACAGACAGTAACTCAGCTGGCAGGAATCTGTGGCTGTCAGTCTATCCATTCATGCAGTATTTATTGAGAACACCCCGTTTGCACCAGACACTGAGCTAGGTGCTAGGAGCCTGTGGTCTAGTGGGGGAGATAGAAGACAACACATATTCCAGTGATGACAACAAGGAGCAGTAAGTGCCACGATAGGGTGGACATGGGTCCTTACAAAGCATACAGGACAAGGGTAACTGAGCCAGACTCTAGAAAAACAAGAGTTGGCCAGGTTTTTACAGGTAGCAGGGAAGTGAAGAGAACAGTGGTAAGCTGATGGAAAAGTGCAAAAGCAGAAAAGCAAGATGTGTTCAGGGGGCTCCCCGAGATCTGTTTGGCAGGAGGGAAGGAGAGAGAAGAAGGCAGGGGCCAGACCACGAAGGGTCATGAGGACTAGTGAGGGATTCTAAGCAGAGAACTGACATCCTGGGGTTTGTATTTTAGAAACTGTGCTCTGAAAGCAGAGTGGAAGATGGACAGTTTGAGTGGTGGGAGGCAGGACGATGCAGGGGACTGCAAACAGGGATTGCAGTTAGGAAGCCATTACGGTAATCCAGAGAAATCGGGAAGCCTGAACCACAGGGAGGACAGTAGAAGTCGCAGGAAGAATTCCACAAAAGTTAACTCGGGTTTGCTAGTTTAAATGCTTCTCTATAACTTAGATTCTCACTAACTTTGCAGATAACACATGATGGCGAGATACAAGAGCAACATTTAGAGTGATTCAAGCAGTGGCATACCTAGTACATTTAATACCTAAAGGTCATTTAATATCCCCTTTTCTATAAAACAATAATAATTTTTAAATGTATCATAATAACCAGAAAAGAAGTGCAGTAAAAACCTTATTTTATTGAATTACAAATACATAAACATACCAGTGGGGAAAAAAAATAAATGCAAACATAAATAAAACTCTTAGCTGTCTTCCAGACATAATGAAGGCAGCTACTAAATTGTGTCAGTCATATAACATTTTTTTCTTCATCTTTTAGTTGGAAAACAATTTACAATCTCAATTTGAAAGATATTATTCAAATTCAATAAAATATTCCAAACATAAAATTTTCACTTATGACAAAAAATATTAAAACTCATAACTCTCACTCTGTCTCATGGCTTTATGTTTTAAGCATGAAAACTCTAAGCGGTCACACAGAATGACACAATTAAAGTAACCCAAGTTTACTTGTTTTTTTACCATCATCTATTATCATTGCTTATTTCAAAATCTACTACTGAAATGTACTGTTCAATAGTATTGCAGAAATTGGAGCAAAGTAAACAGAAATAGTCTCAGAGATATAGAGGAAAAACTGATAGTTGCTAGATGGGAGGGGGGTGGGGGGAGGGAAAAAGTGAGGGGATTAGACAGCATAAATTGGAAACTACAATGTCATCACAGGGATATGAGACAAGTTGGGGAGTAAAATCAAAAATGTTGTAAAGATTTTGTAGGGTGTCAGATGGGCACATGTCTTATTAGGGAGACCACTTCATGGACGGTGTAGATGTTTGAACACTGAACTGTACACCTGAAGCTGAATAATATTGTATAGTCATGGGACATGGAGTATAGTATAAGGAATAAAGCCAATGGAATTGTAACAGATATATATGATGTCAGAGGGGAAATAGATTGGAGGAGGGAGTTATCACTTTGTGAGGGGGGAAATGTGTAACTATTACATTGTTTTGTACACGAAACTAATTAAAAAATTAAAAATTAAAAAAATAGTATTACAGAAATTGGATACTCAAACTGGACCTGAAGCAAATCTGAATGATGCCAAGCATTTGTGAATTCACTCTCAGGACAAATTTGCGTAGCACATGTTGGGGACACACTATATAACTGGGAGTTGTCCGAATTAAATTCCATGTTGAATACAATGTTTATTAAAGGATAACTCATCATCAAATGTACTAATTTTAAGCTTACATATTGTTAAAATGCAAGTGACTCCAGTAATTATTTGGACTTAGACCAACTGAAGAATTTTGGGGGGAGAAGCAATGTCAACAGGCATCACTTAGAATCACGGGTGCATAGGAATAGTCAAGGCACGCTGTCTACACTCAATGTTCAGTGTTTCTCTGCAGCAAATGTACTCCCTCACTGTCTGCACTCTGGCCAGGCGGGGACAGGGGAGGCATGGTGACTGCCCACCCTTCAGATGGCACAAGAAACTGAGAGAAGGCCCCAAGGGGAGAGAATCAAGGTCAATAAAAAAAAAAAAAAAAAAAAAACAAGTGCAGAGTGGTAGAGAGCAGAACAAAAGCAAACAGATAAATCCTTGGGAGTGACTCAGTGAAAAGTCATCTTGAAGTTTCAAAACACAACACATTTAAAATGCAAACAGGCTGCTGGGATGCATAAAAAAATATTCGGAAAGGACACAGGTATTGAGAGGTCAGAATTCTGGGTCTAGAATACTGTGCTTCATGCGAAGCATTTCCTCTAGGAAATAAGCATGAACTTGGAAGTCATGCTTAACCCCAAACAGCATATTAGACTCTCTGGGAAAAGATTTTTTTTAATTTCTATTTTTTTATCCAGGAATGATTCCGGATGAATAGCTACATAAATCAGGTCCTCAAACTGAGACAAGTGGCTTATTACATAGCTTGTGACACGTGTAAAAGATGAGGCACTTTGTTTCATTATGAAGTCAAGTCTGAAAACGCAGAGACAGTGAAAACTTTTCAGTTCAGCTGATTAGAGCATAAGCTCTCTGGCCTCTATTACATGTGGACAAGCTGGATGTTTCCCCTCTAAGGCCTTTGAGTGACGCCACGGGAAAGTGAAGGGAGAAAGAAATTCCACAGATCAGGGATCACTAAACTGCTGGACCTACAGCAGGCTCTTGAACCTCTCAAATCTCCTTAGTTTCCTCATCTATAAAACAGAGCTGATGAGGTTGCTGAAGGTTATTAAAGATAACAAGCATGGTGCTGAATCCAGCAAAAGCAACTATAATAACTTTGGCGTCCATCTTCATTATCATCAAACTCCAGAACTCCAAACCAAATTACACAAAGAGGCCTTTCTACAGCTGATGAAAATTTCACCAGACATTCCCTGTACCACAGCCCTCAAATGCTACAGGCACTGTTTGGATATATAGATAACTCTTGTAAGCTTCATTTTTCCAACTTCACAAAGACATTTACACAGTGGCTCTATCTACTGTGATCTATGACAATCATGTGCTAAGCTCATTATTAGGAGAAGTCCCCATTTTCTGCAGTAGGACCACTATGTGCCCTCCCTCCAGAAGTTCTAAAAGTGAGAATTTTTCTTTCTTTTTTTTTTTTAATGTTAAAGAGCAAGATCTTGGGCCAGCCTGGGTGGCGAGGTGGTTGAGCGCTGGCTTGGGAAGCCAGCAGCCCCAGTTCGGGTCCCATGTATGAGGGCCAGTGACACTGCCCTCAAAAAAAAAAAAAAAATGAGGCATCAAACCTCAAGACACCAGAATAACCAATGTGTACTCGACCCAAAACATTTCTAGTATGGAGAACCAATAAAATACTGTGTTATTGTCAAAATTGAGCATGACTCCAAATCCTGGTGAGATGAGCAAAAACAGTTCTTTACCCTGCCATCACCTTTTCATTATAGCCACTACTCCAAGAGAAAAACGTCTTTTTGTCACTGGCTTTGAAGGATGAGAAGAGATTCATGCTTCAGGCCCATGAAACTTTATTTATTAATGAAGGAGAGAGGCAAACATTTACAAACCACTTAAATGTATACTTTCCCACCAATACAAGAGAAGTACTCACAAAAACCTCTTTTTTGGTGGTATTTTTCCTGAAAGGGGGATTCGTGGTCTGATAAAATACCTCACTTAGGGTTTTTCTCAAGTGGCTTCATACTCTAGCTAAACAACAGAAGAAAAGAAAAACAGTGATTTCCGAGAGTTTTGTTTGTTTGAGCTTTATTTTTTGCAACCTCCAGCCCAGAACCAGGATTCCTACCAGAACATGGCCTGTCAGTAGCCCCTTCTCTTAGACAATAGGCCTCAGAAATTTCCCTACCCTCATTTGAATTGGCTCCACGTTTTTATTCCACATTATTGAATGCAGATGTGCTACATTCAAATGATGTAGGAGCTGTCATTGTACCAACCAACCACGTTCACTGCTTTTCCATATGTATGTTTACAGCAATAGCAAATTTACACCACAAATAACTTTTCACAAACAAAGCTATATTTTTTTTTTAGGTTTTGGTTGTATATTTACATATCATTTAAGCTTTCCGAAGTACTTCCATCTATAACTTCATTAGACTGGCAAACCACTCAGTTTTCTCTAGAGGGCTGGTATCATCCCCATTTCAGAAGATGAGGAAACTAAAAGTGCAAAAACACTCATCTACAATTAAACTAGATCTGCACCCCAATTTCAAGTGTGATTTTGAAACTCTAAGTGAGAGCAACTGCATTTTAAGCAAACGAGACCTATTAGTAACTCTTTAGCTGACAGAGCAGTTTTTCCTAATTTTTGTTAACATTAGTAATACAAAAAAAAAAAAAAATTCTGCTTAAACAGACTACATGATCATTTGACATCCGTTGGCTGAAATTTTCTTTGGTACTATAAACACCAAAGCTCTGCCAAACTAACTGGCAGTTAAATGCCATTGGCATTCTGATGCAAGGCACACAAAATATACTTAATAAGGCTGTTTAGCTTTCTTAGGGGCTTTTCATATCATGCATGCAACGATTTATCTATTGCTCATAGAATCACAGACGGTAATTGATGAGAACTGGGGTATGAGTGTCACTCATGGACATGAGGCTACGTATCTGCCTGCTCCATGTAAGAGAAACGCAGAGGAGACTCCAAGGAAGAAAGCTGTCCTGAGGGTGGGAGCCCAGATCACTGTCCACCCAGGCCCCGCTGACCGCCCCTCGCCACTGTGTATAAGGCACAGCCAGTGCCCTAGACTAGCCATTTTCAAAAGTCCTAGCTATTTCCTATATGTGCATCTCACCTTCACCCTTCAGCCCTGCTCATAAGATACAATCTAAAAATGGAACGTTGACTTGATTGTTAACATTTATTAATATTGACTGAGTGGTTTGCCAATAAATGATATTTTTCCACACAATTTGTTATTCCTAAATAAGAAAATGAAAGAGTATAAATGTGAAGAAACTATGCAGAAAACTAATTTCCTAAGCATCGTAAGAAGTTTATTACAGAATTGTACACCTGAAGCCTATGTAACTTGACTAACACTTGTCACCACAATAAACTTTAATTTAAAAAAAAAAGTATTTACGGATTGATGTGTATAGAAGGATAGTCTGTATTTGCATAAATATCAACCCCTACAAACATGCCTTCCTAAAAGTTCATTTGTAGTCTTGAGCATTACATGGGATACACTACAAAGTTATATGCCTTTAAATGTCTAGTATGTAAGTCTCACTATCTATACTGTGTAATGCCACATTACAAGAAAGGGAAGACTTCTGATGGAAGAAACCGCTGTCATGTTTATTTAAAAGAAATTACCTGCTGTATACCTGTACTTAAACTTCAATAATTCTATGTTCAATAAAGAAAATAAGGAATATAAACCACCTATCAAACAAAGCAAGCAATTAGTTAATCATTAAATTTAAGTCACACAAAATACATATGTAAGACAGACTATAAAAAATGCTGTGGTTGATAACTCACAGACAAAAATCAAAACAATTTACAAAAGCGTTTTTTATTATTTAATGAAATGTATATAAATTTAATTATAATATATGTGTTTACTAGTCAGAAATACACTGACCCAAATATCCAAAGGCAAACACATGAATGTTCCTAAGAGCTGGACAAGTCATTGAACTGATTAAGAATTCTTCTTTGCACACATCCGGGCAATTTCTTTATTTAGAAAAAGGAGATGTTTTCTGCACCTACTTCCACCAGAAGATGCTACAAGCCAAGAAAGTTTGCTTTGTATGCTGGCTTCTCCTCCTGCCAGAGCCCCCAGCTCTGAGCACCTCCGAGCTCTAAACCAACACCCATCCTAGCAGCTACCAACTCACTGCCCTGTGAGGGGTGACCTGTGTGCCCATACCTCAGTCAGCGGCTGTGGAAACTTCATTTCATATTGCCTTGTATAGCACCTTGCTTATAATAGAGACCGATATTTTCTTTTTTTAATGTGTTTTATTTTGAGGTAGCTTATTTAAAAATTTGTGTTCAATTGTATACATACGAAATAGAACAGGAAATTCCCTCTAATCTCTCCAGAGATGACTAAATGAGCAATACTTCATGTACATCTGGCCTTTGACCAGGTCTGTCAACAGGCACGTCTTAACACCTATTTTATAAAATCCTACGTGCTGGAGCCAAGGTCTGCTCACCAGAAAGAGGCATCCTGGCTGGGCATCACTGATCTCCAAAATAGCTCCTCATTCTCTCTGCTCTGTAATAAACCTTAAATGCAACACAAACAAAAAAAGTATGCTGGCTGCTCTAAAGAAGCAAAAAAAAGGAAAAGGAACTGTGAAAGTGTACCAGTAGGGAAATCAAACCACATATTTGGAATTCTATGGGAATAAGTTAGCGAGAAGAAAACAGGCACCTGGCAGGGAAAAAATTTTAAGGAAATTATTGAGATGTGATAACACTTCCTGTCAAAACAACACATGAGGTGGTGATTCATTTGATTAGTATCTTCTCAATGCTATGCAACTTTAAATGTTCCATAAGTTTAGTAAAATGTGATCATGGCACAGAAGGGTTTTTGTTGTTTTCTTTTTAATTTTGAAGTACTAAGCTGTTCAAATGATCCTGTGCCCACAAATAAATAAATAAATAACTAGCATGTATTCACCATATTCACAACAGCACTCTTCAATGTCTCTAAGGCAAGATAAGGCACTATCATTTGCCTCCCTTAGTTTAGTTTTGGCTAAAGCTCTGCCCATCAATGTAATTCAAAGTTGTGGAGGGCTTAGCCCTGAAATGGAGAGCGGTCCCAACAAAAGAAACTTTTCAGTTTGCTCTTGACAAGTCCAGCAGAACACCAAGACCTTGACCAAACATCTTCAGAATTCTGTAAGATTAGATGTTTAAGAGTGAAAACATAGCTAGAAAAAATATATCTACAAAGCTAGGTTTTTCTATACAAATTTAAGAGGAAACATCATCACAAACATAGTGCTAAAGCACATTGAAATACAAAAGAAAATAGTCTTTTCTGTTGATGATATTGAAGTTTCTCTCCCCTGCCAAATAGTTGCTATGTTTTATTTATTTTTAAGCCAAGATTTAAAAAGAGTCTTTAAATTATTGGCAACAATTATGTAATTTCAATACAAAAAAAGTTTTAAAACAAGTGCAAGAGTTTGTGGTTGAATTTGATATCTGAAAGATATTCACTCCAATTATATTTATGACGTGAGAGGAAGTGTACAAATTTTCATTACAATGTCTATTTCTTAAATTTGCTTCTGTTTTTATAACATCACTGAAGCAGATATATATTACACTGTAGATTGTATTTAAGACACTAGAACAGCAAAAAACACACACACAAAAACTGGACTATACTTTGATTCCTATTATACTAGGTATGTCTTCCAGAAAAATGCCTTCACCCCGGCTGCCGAGAACGCCCTGCCCCAGACCATCTCCACATCACAATATATTTATTTACTTTCACGACTGCTGCTTTGGCAGCACTGAGAGCTCCTCAAAAGCTACTCCCAAGCCTCTTATCACTAAGCCTCCAGCACCCCATATATGCCTGCTTCAGAGTAATTACTTGCCAAACTCAACTCAACAACTCAAACAGAACTCTCAAACTCCCTGGGATGGAAAAGCTTTGGAAAGAGCTCCTGAATAAGAGGGCTTAGAGTCCCTACACCCAGAAGTAAAAACCCAAACAGAATAATGCCCAATGTCCAAATCACCAATATAATTGGATGTCTTTATCTTGAGGTGCTATGAGAAGTGGGGAGATGTCATGCCTTAAAATGTCGTCCTTTTTATGAGCGCAAGTTTGTTTTCTTTCATATTACTAGTCAGGAAATACATGAAATACTACAGGTTTTAGAAATTACCTCTACTTTTAGGGGAAAAGTTGTGAATCAACTAGAAGAGAAATCACCAAGTTTATTAAGAGAAAAGAGGAGGGGAGGCAGAGGGGGAGTAAAGAAGAGAAGAGGGAGGAGGGGAAAAAGAGAGTGCCCCCATAAGCATTATTTTAGCTAAAAATAGACATGTATCAAAAATTCCATAAATTTCAGGGCACATTCTCCACCCAGCCTAAATGGAGTTAAGTACATTAAGTCCCATCTACTAAAATGAAATTAATACCCATTTTCAGTCATCTTTGAATTCAATTAAAAATAATTACAAGATTATTACTGGCTGATTCCACCTCACTGCTCAGGATGCATTCAGACAACAATAATAGAAGCGGCCATCTCAGGGATATCTCAGGGTACGGGCAATCATTTCTCCCTGTAAAGATACAGCACTAAAGCAGCACCTTCAAATCCAACTTCCTGAACAATTTAGATGTTGCCAGTCAAGCGTCTGAAAGCACTCTGGGTACCAAGCATTATGCTAGTAATCCAAGAAAGGGTTAAGACATCATCCTTATCTCCACAGAAACACAGAACTTGAGAGATGGGACACACCATGGAGAAGGGCTTGGCCCAATGCTTTGGGTTTCAAATGAAGTCACCAGGGCCCAGAGAGGTGATGAGGCTCACCTGATATGTCAGTCACAGTGCTAAGATTTCAACCCAAATTCTGCTTCTGGTTTAGCTTTTGCAACACCCAAACTGTCTTTTAAAAACCTTCTTGTTGAACATAATCAGATGCTAGTACAAATAAGAATAATTAATTGAACACTACCATTTTTCAAATGAAAGGCACAAAAATCGTCCAACTCCCACTAAAAAAAAACACCTATTCTTGAATTCATTTAAATACAGACATCTTGTATGCTTCTACTAATTTCTGCTGTTGCTTGTACACAAAGATGCTGTAATGGCGAGTGAATATAAAGCTTCCTACTATGAATGTGAAACGGAAAAAAAAGCTTACTCCTATTTTTAATTAAAAAAAAACAACCTTCTAATAAACCAATATCCAAATTACACTTGGCATTCCTATCAAGATGAGATTTTCTGTAAATTTTTCATGGTAAAGCAGAATTGTCCCTAGCACAGCCCCATTTTTCTAAGTTAGCCAAGTAAAAAGTTAATTTGGGACTTTCTGCAGATATGAAGATAACCTAGAACATTCCCTTTTATTGCAAAACAACCTAAGTTATCTATATGTGAAATCTATTTCACCTTAAGAGTTTTAAGTGTTTTTATAAGACTGAAAATCAAGGACATGAAACCTTAACAATTTATTTCATAACAACCGTCTCATAACAATTTTTGTTCAAACTGGAACCTTCTGAAGATCAAAGAATAATTAGAATTCTCATGGCTGAGATTTTAAAGTCTTGACACTTTTTTTATATTCAATTAGTAAACTATAAATAATTCTGATTAACACATGGGAGAAAAATACATAAGTATTTTATATAATAACTCATTGTAACAAGAAACATACAATTTAAGAGAAGTACTTCTATTTTCTTCCACCTAAGACTCCATCAATTAAAAACCTTATAGGGGGCCGGCCAAGTGGCACATTGGTTAAGAGCTGGCTTGGGACGCCAGCGGCCCCAGTTCGGATTCCACATATGAGGGCCGGTGACACTGCCCTCTACAGCTAACAACAGCTCCACCTGGAGCTGGGCTGTGCGAGCCCCGGCAACAGTGTAGGCTGCAGCCCCTGAAGCAGTGGGCTACCATAGGCTACAGTGAGTGGCAAGCAGCCAGTGTGAGCTGCTAAGAGCCGCATCCATAGGCCTGCGACCGATCTGCCTCACCCAGGAAGAGCGCAATGACGATACCAACATGGGCCAATGAAGCAATGTCCTCCACAACTAGACTGAAGAACAAAAGGACAACAACTTATCTGTTCCCCAATGCTGTTCCCCTCCCCCAATTCCCCAATAAAATCTTTAAAAAACCTTTTAGGGCCACACTGGTTAAGAGTTGGCTTGGGACACCAGCTCTGAGCAGCAGGGCTCTGGTTCGGATCCCACATATGAGAGCCAATGACGCTGCGCCCTCTACAGCTGAGATGGTGAACAACTGCTCAACCTGGAGCTGGACCGCCAAGAGGCAATGGCAAAGGCTGCAGTGGGGCTGGCTGGCAACTGGCGTGCGCTTTTGTGAGCTGTCGTGAGCCGCTGCAAGCAGCCGTCCAATGGTCGGTGAGCGACTATCTCACCCATGAAAAGCACAATGACGATACCAACATGGGCAGTGAAGTGACATCCTGCACAACTAGACTGAAGAACAAAAGGACAACTTGTCTGTTCCCTCCCCCAATTCCCCAACGCTGTTCCCCTCCCCCAATTCCCTAATAAAATCTTAAAAACGAAACAAAACAAAAACTATTAAATCGTCAGTAATAGGTTTTGTGTGTTGTCCGTTGCCACCAAAAATGGGGAGTGGCCAACTGGAAACTGGCTAAGTCCGTAGGGATGTGATAACTGGTATAAAAGCAACTTCCAGAAATCCATCCCCTGGGAACTTTTAAGAAGTTGCAAAGCCAGCAATTCCGTGAAAGGGAGCCCTTGAGTTAGACGAGCTGCTCCTCACACCTAAAGGCATACTGCCACCACTTCTTTCCATCCAAATTCCATTTCCACCAGAATTTATTAACAGCCAATGCAATCACTACCCAAAGAGATCCTCACTATTCATTGAAATAAACAAAGCCCTCGCATTTGGAAAGGATAGGAAGAATGCCAGGATAGGCAAGGATCCATTGAGATTTCCCAACCATGGGCCGGCCGAGTGGCGCGGTGGTTAAGTGCTGGCTTGGGAAGCCAGCGGCCCCAGTTCGGTCCCACATGTGAGGGCCAGTGACGCTGCCCTCAAAAAAAAAAAAGAGATTTCCCAACTATAATCTACCAGGAGCTGTGGGGAATGACAGGATTCAAAATACAGGAGACAGACACATATCATTCAATTTCCAACAACAACAACAACAACAGATTCTACATACTATAGACAGAAGGAGCTTCATGTTGATTCTAACAAGATTCTAGAGCCGAATATTAAAGGGCTGATGTCTGAGTACCTCAAAGAGAAAGTAGTGCTACCTGGATCCAGTGTAGGTTCCCCAAGAATAAGTCACTTAAGAATAACCTGATTCCATATGTGGTCACTAATACTGGTAACTCCATAGAGTAAAGATACAGATTTGGTAGACAGTGTATATCCTGATGACAAGATGGAAGACTAAGAATCAGATGCTTGTACAAATAATAATTAATTGAACGCTACCTGAAATTGATAAGCATCAATTTGAAATGAAGTTTGTATAGATACACCAAATTGCTCTGCCCTAGATCTCAGCCTAGGTAATAGTTTTATCATTTCCTCAAGGCATGAAACAAATGCATATCAAATCTGTGGATTACTTGGAACAAAAAAAAGCATAGTGAACACAGTAAGTTTACAGATAAACAATCTAAAAGACTTTGAAAGGCTAGAACAAATGGTCACATATAGGAAAATAAATTTAAGAGAGAAATATTAAGTTCTACTTGGGGAACTAAGAAGCCAATGCACAAGTCCATGAATGAGGTGGTGGGGTTCAGCAGCAACATGTATAAAAGCAAACTTGGTGATTCTGAGGTGACTTGAACATAGAGAGTCAGTAGCTCTATTCCGAAGTACAGTAGTTGGAAAGCCATTCATTGTTTGAGAAATTTATTCTATCCCAAGTTCTTTGTTAAGCACTTTACACAGATTATCTTATTGCATCCTTATAACATCCCTATGAGAGAAATAGGTAAAAACTGAAGCTAAAAGTTTAAGTTACTTGCCCAAGACTAGGTAGAAACTAGCAGAGTCTCCCCCAAATCTCTGATTTGCAGCTGGCAATCTTAACCATAAGAAAACATCACCATTAGCCTTTGCAGGGATGCTATAAACCAGAAGGACTTGTCATGACAGGTAGCAAAATAATTAACAACCTACATACTTATATTCTACTTTGAGCACCCTAGAAAGTAATCTAAATTAGGATACCTGCCATCAATGGGCTTGTAGTCAGGTTGGAAAGGTGAGATTTAAACACAGCATCATATAATGAATCCAGGAGCAGGTGGAAAGTGATAAAGGAGAGGTACCAGCAAAAGGATAATAGGAGTTCATAAAGGAAAGAGCTCAGTTACTACTCAGTTGGTCAAAGATTTCAAAGAAAAGGTGGTTTGAGCTTGCTTTGAGGACTGGAATACAGAGATGTTAATAGGTTTTGGTTTGGTTTGGTTTTTGTGTTTTGTTTTTGTTTTTTACAAATTGAAGGCAAGACCCTCCACCAGCAAAAACATTATGATTCATTTTTTTGCTGTGGTCGGGAACCGAACCTGCAGTATCTCCAAGGTCTGCCGGTATATTTTAGCTAGAGAGGAAGAGGAGCCTACCACGAACAAAGTCAAAGAAGTTAGAAATTACACAGCATGTTCCATCAGGCAATTACCAGTCCTGGTTGATAGAAGCGGAGGGTTCACAAGAAGAGGATGCAGGGGACAGGTGACATACTCACAGCATAAAGGAACACCATGGGAAAATGAAGGTATTACCCTTTCCTAGATATTTTCAGATGTAGGATGCCGGAAACACCTAAAGGCTGGGGAAGTAGATAGCAAACCCAGCTGTTTCACCATTTAAAAAGAGTATGTCAGCCCACCTGAGAGATGCTCAGGTGATTCCAATGAACAGCAAACTTGGAATCCTGGGTTAGGGGTTCAAATTACCCACAATCTCATTAGTCACTGAGCACCCACTAACTTTGAAACTCTAACACCTAGTCATTAAGCAAACCGGGAGGCTGATAGGGCAAGAAAAGGCTATTGACCAAGAACCACGTGACAATGCACACACAATAAACAAGGGTATATAGGGGGAAAGACAGAAATTTACCCCAGAGGGACTTTGCCTGCCTGAACCACCCAGCCCAATGAAAACCTCTTGATCTTCACTCATGCTCAGAAGTCCTTAATAAGACCTCCTTTGCTCTAAATCCTTTTAGTTTACACATTCCTGTAAAGGCTAATGGTGATGTTTTCCTGTGTGTCAGGTGTGGAAATTTTTATCATGAAATTCAGAAGTAATCATCCCACCTTTCTTTCCTCTTCCCAGAGCCATCCCACCCTCTCTTCCCATGGAGGGGCTCCTCAGAAAAGAGGGAGCAGGGTAGCCTATGACCTGCATGCTTGGGATCCTGACTTCTGACTTTCATTTCTGAAATCTCTCTGGACTAAGTCCAGAAAGATAACACAGTCATTTTAACCTGATGACTGTTCAGTGATCAAAGTAATAGTGCATTATCCCTTCAAATACTGACTGACTGCCCACTGCAAACACAGTGCCATGCCTATGGAAAGTCCATTCCTGGCAGTGTTACCCAAGACAGGAAAGGCTGAACTGACCAATGCCTTCCTCGCTTTGAAAGTTCATGATGGTATAGAATGTTAGAACTGGCAGGTTCGTACAGGCCATCACATCTACTCCTTTCCATTTTGCCAGATAAATAAACTGAGAACCAGAGAGGGCTCATACTTACCCAAGGTTACATAGCTGAGAGGTCACAGGCCATCTCCATCCCGGCCTCAAACACTCAGCCTAAGGCACTTTTCCCTGAGGTCACAGTACCATCTCACCGCTGTTTCACTGCCTTCTGAAACCTGGGAAACCTGCTCAACCTACTTTTTTTAAATGTCTATTTTCCATCTGTTACAAATATAACCACCACCATTTTCTGACACTTACTCTCTGCCAAGCGCTACCAGAAGGGCTCTCTGTAAATTTACTCATTGTATTCTCACAACACCCAGGGGACAGGTTACAATGATTATTCCCATTTTCCCAAATGGGAAACCCAAAGTAGAGAGAAGTCAGTCACAGAGCCAGGACAGGGCCGAGGCTGTCTAATGAGACAGTCTGGCTCCAGAGTCCCTACTCTTAACCACTTCATTATGGTTTATGAAAGATAATTTCTTTAAATTATAAAGTGATGGAAGAAAAGGAGCAAGCCTTAAGCACAAAGGGCATGGTTACTCATGTTTGATAATGAATTGAACAGCTAAACCACAAATTCCATTAATATATGTCATATCTCTTGATCATCTAAATATTTATTAAGTTAAGGGAATGTCTATGTATACTTGAAGGAAATCTATAAAGTATATTAATATTGTAGGCATTGTTAAAGGGCAAAATGATCATGTGAATACCAAACAAAGCCAGCTGCTTGAAAGAGGCTGAATGTTATTCGAGTGCTGGTTTTAGAAGGGTCTCTTCTGGACATGCTATTAGGTAAGTGAAGGTGTCATTGCAGATGTCCACCGGTATTGGCCTTTACTCATGGATACAAGATGATTTCTCTACTATTAAAGGAACATTACTTGTACATGAACTTTCTACAGAAATCCAACCTCAAATTGATAAATGAGGAAAAAATATAAAATGAAAATAAGAGAAGACATCTCTGAATATTACTAAAAATATATCTGGTAAAAGTGTTCAAAACCAAGATCACTAAAACAAATGACCAACATTCAATTATATTACTTTTTTACTTTCCCTCATATTAAAAAAGTGATGTCAAATCTCATTATCTTGCTTATCCAGGAGAAGAAGTCCAGGAGCAGTAATGGTAGAAATAAACAAATTACAAGGGAAAAATTACAGTCAATTAAGAAGATGTACTATCACATAAAAAAGTTACATGACATTTTGCCAGCCAAATATCTAAATATCTTAGTGTCAAGTGTGTAAACACCCACTGAAAATGCAATAGATCCTAAAATCTCTAAAACCACAAAAGTATTACCTTCGACATGAAATCCACAGTCCACAGAATTAAAGCAAAAAAGAGAGTCAGGCACACAGTAGGCCCTCAATAAATATTTGCTGAATGAAGAAAATATTCACAGGAAGAGGAGCATGATACGACTCTCAAAATAGCTAAACAGCAGAGTGACACTGCCTTGAGCTTTTTAGAACTTTTTAATACCAGGTATAATGACAAAAGAACAAAGGATTGTAGATACTGTACAAAATGACAGATCGCCATTCAATCAGGACAAAATGCTTAGTGGTATGGTATAGGACCTGATCTGAACTTCTTAAGAAAAAAATCACTAAGCCCAGCTTTGCCTAAGTAAGGGATCTGGAACCTACAAGGTAGATTATTTACAGTACAGTTCTAAAATGGCAAAATTCCCTGAATTTGGTGCATTTCAAATATAACACTGTTGTTAATTTAGAACTCTCAATAGGAGTTGCTCAGCTTGACCCATCTCTTCATAATAAATCTTATTTAAGGTCACGAAAAAAAAATTCTATGGCTTCTCCTCTCCACTAAAGCAACATGAATATAAATGCAATTAGACAAAACCTACATAAACCAGATCTGTCATATCTGATCAGTAAATGAAAGCATAATAAAATTAGTCAGCCTGAGAGTAGTTTGGGATCTGTGCAGTACCACCCGGCCATGCCCCAATCATAAAGCGTTTTCCAATATTTATATAATAAAACTTTGCTGGAAGGCCAGCCAAGTAGCGCGGTGGTTAAGCGCTGGCTTGGGAAGCCAGCGGCCTGGTTCAGGAACCACATATGAGGGCCAGTGACACTGCCCTCAAAAGAAAAAAACAACAAAAAAAATTAGAGCTTAAGTACCCATATAGTAATTACCACCAGTTTTATACAGAATGTTTCACATAAAAGTAATATTAGATTCCACTATTTGCTTTAAAACCTATTTAGAACACATTTCCTTTTCTCACATGGCATATACTAAAGGTCATGTATCAGAGCTCACCTGAAATTCCTGCCCAATGTAAGTCTTAGCCACAACAGTAGTTTCTTATAAGAGCACCATGAGAAAATATTCCAAACTCTTCTGCAATACTCACATGATTTTAAAAAAGGTATGAACCCAAGTGAGGCCCCTGACAAAATTTCATAGAGTCTTAGTTACCAACGACAGGCACACTCATTGCGCTTCATTTTATGGTATTTCACCAATGTTGCATTTTTTACAAACTGAAGGCAAGACCCTCCACCAGCAAAAAAGATTACAACTCACTTTATTGTGATTCGTGCTTCATTGTGGGGTTCTGAAACTGAACCTAAAATATCTCAGAGGTATGCCTGTACTGTTTTCCTCTGTTTCTAAACTGCTTACAGGACAGACAGGGGCTTCAAAGAAAAGTCTAGTGACACACCTGTTACAGAACTTGTTCTTGGTTAGTCAGGCTTTGATAAGGAGGGAAATAGTCAAAAGCAAGAGAATCAGTCAAATACTGATTCTCTGTTCTCCATGCTCCCATTAGCCAGGACATTTGCCTGAGTCACTCACCCTGTAGCTTGCTCTGTGCCTCAGTTTCCCAAACAACTAAATAATGAGGTCTGATGTATGGATATTCTTCTTTGATCAAAGTTAATGAACACAATCACATAGACAGTAAGTCCACATCAAAACATTACATTGAGGGCCAGCCGAGTGGTGTGGTGGTTAGGTGCTGGCTTGGGACGCCAGCGGCCCCCTGGTTCGGGTCCCACATATGACGGCCAGTGACACTGCCCTCAAAAAAAAAAAATTACATTGAAATACTATACTGTATAAGGAAATTCCAAAGGTTTTGCAGTATTCATTCTTTTCCTCCAAATATTCCAAAGGGATTAGCTTGTCCATTAATTAAGATCAGGCAAATACCTATGTGCTTTAAGAACATGTATACAAAAACCCAGGACAGATATCTAAAAACCTTTCCAGGGAAAGGTACTGTTCTGCTTGGATATTCATGTGCAAAGAGCAACCCACAGAAGCTAAGGACAGGTCTTGATTTTGCTATTGTGGTAAAAACAGGATTTGCTTCCCTGACAGTTTTAGGGCCTAGGAACACTAGATGAGAAAGCTTCAGAAAACCAGGGAGCCCCTGCGTCCCCAATTGATCAGTTCGTTCCAAACGTCTTACTTTACTGTATTTCTCACTCCAGTGGTGCGGGTGTGGTGGTGAACTTCCATAACTCCAGGTCTGCGGAGATTTGTGGAGACCCAGGCAGGGGTCAATGAGGGACAGGCTGCGCAAACACAGATGTTGCATCTGTGTTTCCCTGCCCCACCAAGCTGTAATCAATGGGGTGAGGAACGCTGTGGGCTCCTAGGGAGGCAGATGGATTCTCTTCTGGAAATCTAATTGGTGTCTGGGAAACCAGACCTGGGTTTCCAAGGCGGCCTGAGCACCCAGCTTCCACACTGCTATCAAAGGCGAGGATGCCCCTTCGGCCAAGCACAGGCCAGTCGTTATGACCTTTGTGAAAACTCTAAGCACGGTTAGGGTACCACCACCCAGACCCCAGGCACAAACAAATCTATAAAATAAGCATCAGGAAATCCGACGAAATCCTGACCACCTTCACTGACCTAGGTAACTATAGAAAACCTCTTAAGACACAGATGTTCCCATATGAAAAACTGTTAGGACCCGTGTCCTGAGCTTGCGCCTGGTCCTTTCTTTGGGGACCCGGCCCCGCTTAGCACCCTTACCCAGCATCCGAGGCACCGATGGGGAGGCGAGATCCCAGCTTTCGAGGATCTCCCTTCTCCAACGCAAGAGTGCCACTTATTTCCCTGGAACTCACAGAACACTGGCCAGGCTTCCACCCACCCATCCCTGGTCCCCAGAGCTGAACCGCGGGGTTGGGAAGGGCTGCTGCCGCCTTTCCAGGGAGCTCCCAGCTGCGCCGCCCGGCGGAACGACCCAGCGCTCCGCAGCTGCCGCCGAGCGGAGCTGGGCAGCCCTCTGCACTTGTTGCCGTCCCCGGGGACCAGACGGCGGCGGCCATCCCTCGCGCCGCCGCTGTGGCTGCAGCCACCTCTCCACCTCGGCTGCCCGAGCGTCCTCGCGGACCCTGGAGAAAGTAGCTCCCCAACCCGCGAACTCAGGTGTGACGGCCCAAGTTTTCCGCCCAGAGCTGCAGAGGGACGCGGGGGATGGAGACCCCAAGAGCACTTACCTGGAGCTGTGCCCCCCGCAGCCTCCGCAGCCTGAGAGAGGCGCTGCGCCCCGCGCCCAGCCCGCAGGCGCCCGGAGCCAGGAAGGCGCACGCGAAGCTGCCCACGCCCGGTGGCCGCTCGGCCGCAGCCAGCGCGGAGGGGGCGGAGCCGCTGCCACGCTTCGGGCGCCGCGGGCTAGAGCCGCCCCCGCTCCCTCCGCGCCTGCCGGCTGCCACTGGATCCCTGGCCTGCCCACCGCCCGGCCCCGGCATCACATGGCCCGGCCCGCCCGCCGCCGCCGCGCCCGCGCCCGACACCGGCTCCAGGAGGAAACCTGAAACCCCGACTGCGCCATCTCCGCCAGCCCCCTCCTGCCGCGCGCGCGGGGCGGCCGGCTCGCCTGGGCTTCCCTCCCCGGGCACGGAGCGCCCAGGCGGGCGGAGACTAGAGCGGCCCTGCCCGGCCAGAGGAGGGCGAGGGTGCGCCCTGGCCGCGCCTGCCTCCTCGGAGTTCCCACCGGCCTCGCCTTGGCGCCGCCCGAGGAAGACGGTGGCCCGCCCGCCCCTGAGAGGAGTCTTGCCAGGCCTGAGAGGCTCCGGCTGTCCTCCGCCCGAAAGCCACCCCGCACCTGTGACATAACGTGGTCCAAGTACTGCTTTAAAAAAACCCAGCAGGCGCTCTCTGATTTCTTGAGGCTGTTGCTCTGGCCCAGAGCTTGGCCAGCTGCGATTCTTTGGGGGTTCATGCACGCAAGTGGCTCCATCATTCCAAAATTTCTCATGAAAACCGAAAACCGTAACTTGTGTCTACAATGAACAGCAATGTGTTACCATCCAACATGCTTTTCCAGTTAGAACCATCACACCCCGGAGCGGAGAAGCCTCTCCATCCCCCAAACCTTCATAAAACAGACCTCAGACAACAGCTTTAAAGGCAACATTCTTGATTTGACTTGTAACCACCCCGAGTCTCTGCTTTGTTTTGCCTTCGAAACTCTACAGCGCACAGAACCATGACAGGCTTGTGGCCAGAAGAAGCTGGCCACAAAGACACGAAGCCAAAAAGGAGACACCTCTCCCCAGATGTCACCAATACCTCTCCTAGCGGGTCCAGCCCACCTTGCTAATAGGGCTCCTTAGGAGGAGAGCAAGGAAACACCATCATTTGTCAGAGATCCTTAGCCCTACTCCAAGGCAACGGTGGGGCATTCTGCCTTAATAAAAGGACCCCAAATTGGCATTGCAGGCCTGAGAGGTGCTGCACCCCAGCTGATTCTATTTCACAGAGCCCATTTCACAGAACCTAAGGCCTAGTCTCGACAACTACCTTTTAAAGAAAAAGAAGTACCTGCCTATTGCCAGGACTTCTAAAAACAAAAACAATAATATCCTTTTCAAAACTATTTCCAACCCTAAAATGTCTGCTGAAGATTAACCTAATCAACACACCAGTTTCCAGACGCTGCTGAGCAAAAATATTAATGTCAGTGGCCTTCATTGTTCTCCTTTTTACATCTCTAGTATTGAATCACTGTGTTTTTTTCTTCCTTGTTGTCAGATATATAGATAGAAAAATAATAATAAAATGTGGGACGAAGAACTATTATAAGAAGTTACCCCAACACCCCTTCCCCGTAAAAAAGAAACAAACAGGCAAAACTAGTCATTGTGAAACCCTTACCAGCTGAGGACATACAATCATGCTATCTGCAGTTTTCTTGCCTTCTCTCAAGCACTGAGCTTGATCAATATTTAAGTAAGTACTTGGCTTTCAACTTCTCTAGGTTCAAATATTAAGCAAAGTGTACTCTAGCAACCTTAAAAGAAGCCCATGAAAGTATGAGTCAGGAAGCTATCAGTTGTGTAAATAACCCTCCGCATCTGATTGATTTTGCTGCATATAAGTCACTCAGGACACTGAGATAGTGCTAAGCTTGGCTGGGACAGTGTTTGGAATTCCAAGACTACATACATATTCTCTGAATCCCCAGTCAAGGGATATTCAGCCAACAAGACACCAGGTTGGTAATTCCAGTGTCCTTCATGAGTATTATGCCAATATCCCAGCTCAGCTGTCTTTTCTAGTTATTCAGTCTCCATTGTTACAGACAAACCTCCTCCATAAATCCTTTCTTCATTGTCCTGGTTTCTGTGAGACTCTGAACTTTGAAAAAGCTTAATGACCTTACCACACAACTTTGCACCTGATTATATTCACTGTCAAAAATTAGACTGTAATATTATATTACAGGTTCCTATCCTCTCTTCAACTTCTCATTTCAAGGACAGAGGCTGTTGTTTCTTATCCCAGTTCCCCAAAGTCCTACCATAGGGCACCTCTAGAGTATTTAATATTTGTATAGAGACCCCAGCCCCGGTGGTATTTAATATTTATTTTTAAATAACTATCACATCAGTTATGCATAAGGAAAATGTATATCACAATTTTCAAACTTTAATAGATTATAACCCCTCCAAATTATATCACCTACTTAATTCTTTCCTACTCTTCATTCTATTTCCTTTGCAATAATTCTCAAAGATTAAATAATTGTAAATCCCATGTTTGCCCATATGAGTTAGGAAATTACCAGTGTTTCCTAAATAAAGGCATGATACTACAAGATGATAGTTGAGGCGGGAGGGGAGACAAATTTTAGAATTAGAAATAGGATGACTTTGGGAAGATCCAAACTTACTAAGCTTTCATTTCCTCATCTATAAAATGGGCACAAGAATAGTATTTGAATATTAAATGACTAGAGGTGATGATGAGATACATAATAAGGATGCAGGAAATGGTGGTAATGAATATTTCAGAGTATGGATATATCAGGAGAACACTGCAAGCTTTGAGATAATTAATACAGCATGCAGACACTGAAGTTAGAAACTAGTTCTGGATTATATGTTTGCTTGCTCAGGCTGAGAAGGTCAGGGAACACAGAGAAAAGAGGCCAACCTGATCACAACCAGAGGACAATCTTATGGGGAAATACAGTTCTCATTCTGGCTACACGTTAGCATCACTGGAAAGCTTTCAAAACAAGACAAAACAACAAAAACTTTGATTCCTACAATACCACCCCAGACCAATTATTTCACAATTTCCCGGGGATGGGACCCACACATTGTTATTTTTTTTAAAGCTCTCCCATGTGGTTCCAATGGTCCCCCAAGTTGGGAATGGCTGGACTAAAGGAACTGAATCTATTTTTGGACTAAAGGAACTGAATGTATTGCTACTGAAGAAGAGTGAGAGCTAGACAATTATATGAAGTTAAGGGAATCACTCTTCCCTTTCTACAGATGACGAACAATCCTGTTTAAATTTCAGGCCAGAGTGCTTCAGTGTAATGTGCATATGAACCACCTGGAGCTCTTACCAAAATGCAATTTCTGATTCAGCATCAGATGAAGGCTAACACTCTGCATTTTTGACAAGCTCCAGTGCTTGTCAGAAGGTGCCAATGCTGCTTGTCTGTGGACCATACTCTGGGTAGCAAAATAATAGAGAGATTCAAAATGGACATTAGGAACAGAAAGAGAAATATTCACATTGTTATAAGAGAAGTCTTGACAACTTAAATATTTTTAATCAATTGATACTTATTGTGCACCAACTATGCACAAAACATATTTTGCAATCTTTTAAGAAAAGATGAGGCTATTTCTAGCCAGTTTTAAGTGTGAAGTTTTCCCTCTAGGGACAGTACAGCCTCTCATACAGGACCGACTTCTACACTAAGTACAGCACACTCAGTGCCGAGGGCCCACAATCCTTTTAGGGGCCAATTAAAGTGTTTTAATATATATTTATATTTGTCTTTACAGCAATGGAGTAGTAAAATGTAATTACTGTATTTTGTTTTTAATGGAGGAAGGGACCTATAAAGGCAAAAGTACCTAGGGCCCACAAAAGACAATGTGGCTGCATGCTCAAAGCCCATTTTAGTCCCAAGTATTTTTAGAAAGCACATGAAGCCTATTGTGGCAGACATTTGCATATTGATATTTACATGATCAACAGCAATATATTGGGGAAGATATAAATTGCCTCTTGAGTGGAGCCAGCGTTATAGAGTTCAATGCTTCCCACATGCATGATTTGAGGAACACTGGAACTATTTCATTGGCAAAAAGTTGTACCTCTTTAACTGATCCCTGAGAGTCTAAAATTCTACCATTAGAGACTTATTCCACCTCCAGAGTCAGTCTTAAGAGATTTACAGTATCTAGAGGCCCTTCCATTGTAACACTGACCTTCTTACAGGCCCAATTCTTTTAACCTTCCAGATCCAGGACCACAGCTGAGGAACTTTTCAGAAGAAAACACAGTGATGAGATTCCATTATAAAGGAAACACCAATTCTGATCAATTCCTAAAAATTGACATGCAGCCATTCTTGGCTAAACAACATCGCTTTCATCACTGTTATTCAGTACAGTAACCTGTCACACTGGGGCTCAGCCCCGGCAGATGAATGCAGGATTCCGTGAGGCCAAAAAGGAACAGCAATGGAGCCGCAGATAGGGGGTTCATACCACTATATTATAGTCTCAATGACAGCTGCTCAAGACATGAGAAACAAACATCTGTCAATACCCCCAACAAGGGGTTTTTCTGTACCACAGTCTCGCTGGCGGGCCGGGTGAGACACAGGAAGTAGGAGCACAGGATCTGCACCATCCATAACACCTGGGCTTGCTCACGCAGCTGAGGCAGTTATATGCCAAACAATAGTAGCTAATGGCCAACCGGTTACAGCTGATGGCCATCTGATAACTGAGCCGGCACCTTTCCACATGAGGCCGAGAGCCTGGAAACTGCCCTCCTGGCCCTTTCCCAACAAACCTCAACAAAAATTATGGATTGATGTACTGTCCACTGGGATAGCCATTAATCATATGTGGCTGTTTAAATTTAAATTAATTAAAATTAAATAAAATTTAGGGCCGGCCGAGTAGCGCGGTGGTTAAGCACTGGCTTGGGAAGCCAGAGGTCCCGGTTCGGGTCCCACATATGCAGGGGCAAGAATATACATCCACAACCATGCTCAGTGCAATGATTTTGTAATAGCAAAAACTGAAAACAACCTAATTGTTCATATGGTTATTTGTTTAGATAAATTATGGAACACCTGTATTATGTAGTTATTTTAAAAATAATAATATGGCTCTGGATGTACTAATATGGAAAGAGGCAAGTTGCAGAACAGTGTATGTGCTAGGAGCCCACTTTTATTTAAAAATAAATATAAATAAAATGTTTATAGAGCAGCATATGTTTACAAATGTATTATAGCAGGTCTAGAAAACTACTCTAGAAGCAGTTAATTGTGGCTGTCTTTTGGGAGAGGAGTGGAATTGGGGGGTTAGTGAACAGCCCTTTCACTATGCATTTACATGTCTATGTTTTTTTGCGTGTTAGTTAGGATTAGGTTTGGCAGCACATCACAGAAAACTCAAATCACAGTGGCTTAAACAAGATAGAGGTTTTCTTTTGTTTCATGTCACAGGAGTCTAGAGGTATACAGTCCTAGGCTATTTCAATAGCTTCCTCATCATCAGGGCTTCAGATTCCTTCTCCCTTCCTGCTTTGCCATCTTCAGCAATGGCTTCCATTCTGAAGGTAGCCTCATAATTGCAAGATGGTTGCTGCAGCACCAGCCATCATATCTATGCTTCACACAGCAGGAAGGAGGAAGAATCAAGGGAAAAGAGGCATACCTCCCATTTCAGTTAGCCTCTTTTAAAGATTTTTTTCCTGGAATCCCCACTCAACAACTTGTACTTACATCTCAGTGGTTACCCCTATCAGTTACAGGAGGCTGGAAACATGCTGGTTTTTTTAAGGTAGGCACCTTGCTGTCCTATTAATACAAGGCTTCTAGGGATAAAGAAGGACTGTTAACCATCTTTGTTAAATAATTAGGTATGAAGGTCTTTGAAAACAAAACAGACAAAAGAATTCAAATCTGAAAGGGGGAAAAAATAAAAATAAATTGAGAAAGTATCATCCATAAAGAAGTATGTAGAAGGCCGGCCGAGTGGCGTGGTAGTTAAGTGCTGGCTTGGGAAGCCAGAGACCCCGGTTCGGGTCCCACATATGAGGGCCAGTGACACTGCCCTCAAAAAAAAAAGAAGTATGTAGAGAAATGAATAAACTTCGAGTTTTAAAAGCATAGAGGAATAAAATTGAAAAGTGAGAAAAACACTATAACTACTTCTAAAAGTAACTAATTGGCTGCACAACGAAGTGAATATATTTATTGCTACTGAACTGTACACTTAAAAATGGTGAAGACAGTTTAAGTTTTGCTATGAATACCACAATTTTTTATAAATTTTAAATAGTAAATTGATAATTTCCATAGTTATCTACCTGAACTGACAAAAACATGTGGTCCTACTCAATTCAGAAACTTTCAACCTTCTATAATTTTCTAGAGAGATTTAGTAACACTCAACTATGTATCCCTAAAATTACCAATACAGGGAAAATTTCCGCTTCTAAATATGGCGACAGAAGTCAGCCTTTCCCCTTTTGTACGCCCACGGTACTTTGACGATACCACTATAATCATAGCTATCACGATGTGCTTTAGTTAATTGTTCATCATTTTGCTGGTTAAGATGCAACATGGTTGAGTAGAAAGGACAGAATGGATTTTGTCATCAGACTTTCTTGTTAACATTTGTTAACTATGTTCCTCCAGCAAGTTACTTTAACTCACTAAGACATACTTCTGTCACCCTAAGGTGAAGATCATAACACGAATCTTAACAGGCATTTTTAAGGTTGTAAGGATTGGAGCCCAGTACTCAGCATAACTCAGTAAACGGTAGCCTTCATCATTATTTATGTCTTTCTTCCTGGATGCTAAAGTCTTTAAGAATAGGGCATGTCTTACTTATCTTTCTGTGGACCCCCAGTGTCTAACACAATACAGGATGTCCTGACAAGAGTCATTTCAGCAAGTAGAATGTCGCCTGGCAGGCCTTCAGGAGAGCTCTAAGATGGATGGCAGCACACAGGCTGGCCCACGCGATGGAGTGAATGGCACCGGCCCATCGTAGTATCCCAGGGGAAGAGGGAAGCTGTAGGAACTAAGCTCCCCAGGGATGGCAAGTGACACTGTAGAACGTTCCTTGTGAGACATCTGAAATTCTGAGATGCTAAACCCCTAAAAACTGGTGCTGCTTTTCCTTTTCTTATGTTTCATAGTTTAATATGTATGATTTACATTAACGAAGCCTCGTTTAGGTGCATGGTGGCTAGTGTGCCTGTTTTAGAGTATTTCCTGGCAAACACCCACATGGGTGTTTCAGTACCAGATGCATCTAAGCCTGGCCAGTTCCATCAGCATCCCCTCCTCCTGGGAGTCCGCCTGCATCAATGGTTCCATGAGTGGTTGTGATATAAGAAGCACAAAGGCACTGACTGCCAAAGCTCCTCAGACCATCTCTTGTTTACCTTAGTCAAATTTGTAAAGCATGGGGCACTCTGCCCTAACCTCTTCCGTGGCAAAGCTCTTCTGTTGCTCCGATCCTTTTATCTTTTGCCTCTCCCTGTCTCTTGACATTTGCACACTGGAGCATCAAATTGCAGGATGGAATGGAAAGGGAGACAATTTGATTTCTTCTGTGTATTCAAGAAAACTACCCTGTGACACATTGTGCCTGGAATGTATCTACTCTAAATGCATTCTCTTGCTGGGTTATTATTCCAAGGTTAGGCAGAACCAGCCAGGCTCTTCAGGCCAGAGGCCTGGGAAGACATATCACCAGGAAGCCTTTCTCCATTACTCATGTCTGGGCCTCAGCCCTGGAGTTCCAGGGTGCATCCTGGACATGAGTGTTTTCAAAATGCTCCCCCAGGTAATTATGTAAAGTTCCTTCCCAACTCTGCCCTTGGGGAAACACCAATGCAAACTGTGCTCCTTTCTGAAGAGCTACTTTTGACAATGGTTTTTAGAAAGCCACTTTCTCATTGGCCACTGGTCTCAGTCACCAGTGCGGTAAAGAATTGTACTGTGGATCACAGCCTCAGAATCATGATAATGGCAGCTAACACATACCAGGCACTGTGCTAAGCTCTTTGCTCATATTATATTAACTCATTTAACCCCCACAACAACATTGATACTAGTGGTATCTCCTTTTTACGAAGGAAGAAACTAATAAGTGATAAAGCCCAGACTTAAACCCAGCTCATACGTATAACCAATACCTTATATGGCCTCATGCAGTGAGTTTCAGAAGACCTCAGGAGCCACATATTTCTTCATGGTCAAACTAACTCCAGTCACCATGTTGACCACTCCTGCCCTGGTTCATTCAGCTTCACCATCAACCCCAGCCCTCCTATCTCCTTGGTCTGCTCAGCCACATAAATTCTGAAAACAATGTCACAGATCTCAGTATTTTGATCTTCTAAGCCTTAGCTCAGTGTCTCCTTCCAGAAAACTTTCTCTAACACCCCCACTCTCCATGCCAAGCTGGGTTGGGTGCCTTGTCTACACTTCCCATCTACTTTGTGCATTTCTTGATCACCAAACTTACTATGTAACATCTTGATGGTCTCTGTCCACTTCCATCTCCCTCAGCTGAGAGTTCGCTAAGGTCAGGAGTAAGTTTCCATCACCTTTGATTCTCTGATGAGTAATACAATATCCGGCAGAAGGAACACATAACTGTTGGTTGAATAAACAATATTGGCATCAATGATACCTTCACCCCTCGCCTTACAGGAAGGACTTACTCCTTCAGCTCTGGACTCTGGAGCAAGAAGGAATATCTTCCAACTGGCCCCTGTCAAGACTTAATCTCTAGAAACTACAGACTCATATTCTTTGCATGTTTTCCAACTTTCCCTCCGAGCCCCATCCCTATATACTTATATTCTTTTTCTACAAGGAGGCAGGGACACAGCAGTCTTGTTTCATCTGCAAAAGATACACACCCAAACTCTGACTCTTCTAAAAGAAAAGTTCTCTTTATCATCCTTAAATTCTCTCTGTACCCCCTACCTAGACTTATTAGTGGGGAAACTACTGCAGCAGGTGAAATGGGGTCTTAGGAATTCTGGGTGGAGGCTCCAAAACGTAGACATGTGACATACTGAAATACTTCATAGTTGTCTGCATTGTAGAGGGTACAGACAAAAACACTCATCTTTAACTTCTAAAATTTGAGGTCTTCAGAATTAGTTGCACCTTATGAAGTGCAAGGAGATACAGAAAAAAAGGTGAGCAGGAACTGCCAATGGGATCACATGGTGGAGAGGGAGATAAGAACCCAGGTGGGGAAAAAAAAGAACAGCATCTGCAATTTGTAAAACTTTGCATTTGGCTTATAGATAAGAAATATTCTATTATCATTTCTATTGAGAATTTTATAAATAATTTCTATTAATCCCTAGGACACTTACGATATACTCCATGATTACTAAATATATTATCAACAAACCTCATTGGCCATCACTCTCACATGGCCCTCCTGCCCCAATCACATTTGTGTAGCTCAGTCTTCATTTGTCTTGCCAGTCATTTTAGCACTGTTAAAATGTGCCAGTAAAATGACTTTGATGACAAATATAAAGTCCTTAAAATGTTCCCCAGTATAAAGAGCTGCCTTCTTCTTTCATATAAGTTGTATTAAGAAAGTAGTTAAAAGTGTTTAAGAAAAGAATGGAAATGGTATTCCGTAAAACCCTGAACATACTTCGGCTTGACTTTCACCTTAAATACTGACTGCATGACAAACTGGATAAACCATAAGTTAATATCACACCACAAGATTAAAGCCCAAGTGCGAAAGTATCATTAATCATATCAAACACATATTTGCTTTTCTGTTGGCATCAAAATTTGTTCCTCTGAAATTTAGAATTGTTTCTCTGTAAATTAAACATACTTCACGGTACAATGCTGATCCAAATCTGCACTTGGCAACATAAAAGGAAAACTTATCTTTCATCCATTGTATTGACATGTTATTCTCCAACCAAAATGATCAACTTGAATTAAAGTTTATTCTGTCCTCCTTTATAAATGTTGCCAAATCCAGTACTTCAAATTTGAGTAAGTAAAAAAGGATATATGTTTGTCCACTATGTTAATTTAAAGCATAAGGCTTCAGGGCTAGCTGAGTGGCGCGGTGGTTAAGCGCTAGCTTGGGAAACCAGCAGCCCCGGTTTGGGTCCCACATATGAGGGCCAGTGACACTATCCTCAAAAAAAAAAAAAAAGAAAAGAAAAGAAAAAAAAGCATAAGGCTTCAGCAAGGAGAAGGAATTCACTTCTGAGAATCTGAAGAAAAGCTCAGATCTTTCTTCACCACAAAATAATACACATTTATTCATATTCACCAAATTGTGAATTTATTTTCAGGGTCTTCTTGGCCACCCCATAGCCCATTTATGGCAAACAGTTTAAAAACTCACACATTCAAACAAAAAAACTCCATAGGGTACAGAAATAAAACCACTTGCATTTCTTGGTAGCAATAGCATATATAAGTTGAGCCGCCACCTAATTCTCATTATTAATGGAATAATTTACCTTTTTTGTTAAATTAGTATATTACCTCAGATTAAAAATGATAACATTTTGAAGTAGGAGTTAGTAAGAAATTTGTTTTTAGAAATGAGTTTAGCAGACCGCTCCCTACTAGCCCCACACAAACAGCTTGTCCATAAATATTTGTAAACCATCTATCTAAATAAGGAGTTAGTCTACAATATGTAAGGAACACATACAACTTAACAGCAAAAAAACCAAAAACCTAAATAATTTGATTTAAAAACATACAGACAACCTGAATAGAAATTTTTCGAAGAAGAAATACAAATGGCCAACAAGTACGTGAAAAGGTGTGTCACTAATCATCAGGGAAATGCAAATCAAAATCACAATTAGTGGGTGGAATTTGTGGGTGGAAATTTAAGCCAAAACAGGATACTTGTATAATCTCCAATTATCTCCCCTAAATATTTCTCAATTACAAAGGAAGAAAAATAATAAGTTAATGGTGGAGAAACCTGGCCTACAATGCCATAATTAAGGGATCGAAGTTAATATCACAGGTCGTAAGACATATGGACATCACGTAGACCTGATATGATACTCTGCAAAAGATACAATGTCACTTCTGTGGTATTCTTGCCCAAAGCATGTAACCTGAATCTAATCATGAGAAAACATCATACAGCCCCAAATGGATCCACATTCTACAAAATAACTGACCAGTTATTCATCAAAAGTTTCAAGGTTAGGAAGGACAAGAAAAGACTGAGGAGACACCATGGATTGGAGGAGATTAAGGAGACACGACAACTAAATGCAATATAGGATCCTGGATTGGATCCTAGATAACAGAGAAAGGACATCAGGGAGAAAACTGGAGAAACCGGTATATTTTAGTTCACAGCATTGCACCAATGTTCATTTCCTGGTTTTGATACTTGTACTGTGGTTAACAACATAAGTTGTTAACATTAGGGGAAGCTGTATTATTCTTGGAACTTTTCTGTCTAAACAACAGTCTAAATCATTTTTAAGTCCAAAATGATTTCAAAATAAAAATAAAATAAAAATCCTAGGATTTTAAAGCCTTCTGTCCTCGAAGCTTCCTTTTTTCCTGGTTCTCAAGAGACCAGACTCACTTCCTATTTAGTCCTGAGAGAGCAAGTCACCTCTCTCTCTGGTAGCCCTGCTCACCCCCATCTCAAGTCTGGCATTTGCCTCCTCAGAATTCAGTCTTCAAGCAACAAACATCCATGTAGCTCCTTCTGCATGCCAGATCGTAAGGCAGATATGATCCCTGACCTCTCTCAGCTTACTTCTTCTCTTATCCATCCAACCTTACGTCTACTATTTAAGTGAGTCACCACTCAAATTTTAAATAGTGTCCTCACTCTTGTTTTTCCAGGATGGATCCAGGAGATGCATACTCTTCATCCGCTTATCTCCTGTGTGTTAAGAAAGAAATGCAGAGATGAACCAATCCATGTTACCATTTGGACTATTAAATTTATTTTGGTTGAGTTGAACATTAGTGTTCCTCTGTCAAATGACCTCTGTCCTTTTTGCTAAGGAAATTTATCATTAATCACATGGTCTGTTTATAGCAATAGCTGAGACAATGTTTTATTTACAAGGCCAACCATTATCTAGGGTTCTCTGCAAGACCGTCATGTAGTCACCCTTTAATGACTTAGAAATGATCACACCCATTATTAATACCCTTTAAGTAATAATGGATGTGATGATTTCAGTGGCTAACATTGTAGACTCTTCTAGAAACTTACTGACGTAGGCCATGATAGATTTATTTTTAACAAAACATCAGCAAGTAAAACCACATCAAGGAACTTGGTGATCTAAGTCCAAATAGGATTTTCCTTGCTAAGGACTTCACAATTTCTCCACTTGCAAAATAGGAGTAATCCATTTCCTATGCCTTCAGAGAGAGCACTGCACCAGAAATCTTATGTCAATGAGTCCCGGGAACTTTCATTTAATATATTCTTCATCCGTATCTCAGCTCTAAGACACATTTTCCCACTTAAGGGCATTTTTGATACCATGAAGTCTTCAAATCCTTAACTCTTTTTTTGATACTGACAGAATAGATGGGGGAAGGGGGTGGACAAAGTTACTTTCAGTTTACAAACTAATCCTTATTACCTTTTCTTTAGATGGGAACACACACATATAAAGTGGGAGAATCTCTAGGTCTTCAGTGGGGAACATACCTATGTAGAGGTCCTACGTAGGGGTATATTCCTACAATGTATGCCTGAAACTTTTTTCTTAATTGAAGATTTTAACATTAGCATTGACATTCATAAGTAAATTCAGTTTAGTTATCTTTTGTAGGGAAGAGGAAAGTACCAATCAGATAGGCTAGGTTATGCTGTGGTAACAAAAAATCCCCAAATCTCAGTAGCTCACAGTATCAAAGGTTTCTTACTCATTATATGTTCACTGTAGGTCCACACTGCCTCTTCATGTCATCTTCCTTCTGGGATGATGTAGATAAAGCAGCTTAGCTGGCACGTTGCTGGTGGTCATGGCAGGAGAGAAGAGAGATCTAGCGAACCATGAACTGGATTTAAAAGCTTCCGCTTCTAAGTGGCACGATGTCACTTTGGCCCTTATTGTATAGACCAAGGCACATTTCAAGACCTTGCCTGACTTCCACGGGGTGGGGAAATATCATCCTACCATAGGGAGGAGTACCTCAAGTCCTAAGGTAAGCCAGGTGTTCCTGGTGGGAAGAACTGTAATCTGTCCCCCGGGAGGGACAACAGATACTTTGAACAATAGAGCCACTTACCAAAAAGAGGTTTGTCAGGTTATTTCTGCTATCCTGGCTTCAGAAAATGATGTTGGAATTTTTTTCTCTCTTAGTTCTAGATCAGTTTAAATATGAATATATTACAATTTTCTTTTCTGCAAGTTTAAAAGAATTCACCAATAAAACATTTGAGTCCAGAGCTTCTCAGATCACTTTCTCAATTTCTTCCCTGGTCAATATTGTTTCAATTTTCTGTCTCTTCAGGACCCATTTTGTTCATTTATATTTTCAAGAAAAGCATCCATGTAATCCAGCTTTTAAATAAATTTGTATAAAGTATTGTAAAATACTCTTGGCTTTAAGTGGCTCATTCTTTTTTTATTCCAGCTTTGTTGAGGTAAAATTGATAAATAAAAAATGTATATACTTAACATGTACTACATGATTTGACACACATATACAACGAAATGATTACTACAACCAAACTAATCAACACATCCATCACCTCATAGTTACCCCGTTTTCTAATTGTTTGTGGATTAACTTTGCATGGTATAGAAATATGAATCTGCAAAAAAAGTAATTTGGACGGAGATAATAACGGTACCTACCCCAGAGTTGTTGTGAAGATTAAATAATTAGTAAAAATAGTGCCTTAGTAAACATTAGATTTGGACATTATTAATTTTCCCATTTTGATCACTCTGTTAAAGCAGAATTCTACATGAGCCTCTTTTAAATTGACCATAGTTTCCTATCATTAATAATATACTGACTTATGCTATCTGAAATAACTTGTAATTTACTCACAATAAGTAAAACTGCTAGGTTATGTTTAAGACTACTGACTGATCTTATGGTAGAAAACCATGTGCATACACTCATAGAATTGTCTTAGAAATTATAGATAACAGAAATTCATGTATGCTACTGTCAGTAAATTTCACTGCAATTGTCTTATTTGTTCTTTCTCAATTCTTTACTATCTAGATCTTTTCCAACTAGAAGATGAGAATGGATTAGGCCAGTGGGCCTCAAAATCTGCTATCCTAAACTGAATAAAAGAAAAACAATCAGACCACTTTTTACTTGTTTCCTATGAGGAAACACATTTTTTCTTTTTATTGGAAGTATTTTGTCAAAAATTCATTTCTTAGTACACCTCAAACTAATGTTATCTGTCAATTATACCTCAAATTTTTTAAAACCTTGGGAAAAAATACTTATGAGTCCCATGTTTTACAGTAATGTTTACAGGAAATTGCCAACCCTCATTAAATTAAGTTTGTATTTGTAACCTTTTGATCAATAGAATCATCAGTCAGACCTAATATAGTTCATTTGAATAAAGGAAAATCTGCATTGTTTTAAAACAATTCTATTTGAAATTCCCACTAAAACATTAATGATTCACTATGAATTAACATTTTACTTTCATGAATAAGTGGTTAATGTCTTATTTGTATATATTGCAAATCATATCACTTACTTTCAACATGCTTGTAAGCAGTCTGTCTCGTGTTTTATAGTTTATATGATTTATTTAGAAAACATTCTTTATAAACTTCAACTCGACCCTTATCTAAGTGGTCCAAATGATGTTAAAAATCAAAGGAAACTAAGAAAAAACTCTCAACTGGTGCAGGGTAAGTAGGCTATCCATAATCACAAACATGTGAAAAACAGAGTAAAGCAGGTAAGACACTCTTTATGTATCATTGCATTTATTCTTATAACAATCCTGCAAGGGAGGTGATATAAGACCTTTTAACAGATTTGGAAGCTGAAGCCCAGAGCAGCTGGGAACATGCCTCAGACTGTAAAGCTTTTGTTCTTTCCATGATTCTACATTGTTGAAAAGTTTAATCTTTAATTCAAAGAGGGACTTGGTCAGATTTCTTTCCATATTTCTGGTTAGTATCTAATAATTATAGATGGCTTTGAACCCACTTTGTCAACATAGCAATAACCAAATGTCTTGGTTGTTTTCTGAAAGAACTCACCTTACACCTTAGGAACACCAACTTCAGAGAAAGGGCTGTGGAAACACAGGTTTCTTGTGGTTTTTGAAATACTGCCACCTTCTGGACCAACAGTGAGCTAAGGTAAGTTGTCCTAATGTACAGTTTCAGTTTCACCTGGTTAAAATTCTCAGTGGGCACAAAGGACAGCTTCCAGAAACATGAGTTGTAGTTCTCAGAAAAAATGATAATATAATCATTTTATCTTGTACAAACAGCTGTTTTCATGTAAACTGCCAAGCTGGATTCAATAAGCATTTGTTCATTTTATTCATTCATTCATTCAGCATATATTTACTGAGCACCAACTATGAGTTGTGAATGAAGCCAAGGATACAAAGATGAATAAGGGCATATTCCATGTTTCTAGAATATAAGATGCTACTGCTGTAGTGGTTGAGAATATGTACTCTCGAGCTGCCTGGGTTCAAATCCCAGATCTGCCACTAACCAACCGTATGACTTGGAACAAATCACCTAAACTGTCTGTCACTTTGTGTCACCACATGCAGTGGGAATATAATAGCAGCCCCTGCCTCATACGGTTACTAATTATCCTGTGGCATACAAAAAACCCTGTATGAGAAGGTCTTCACAGAATCCATCTTGGAATGACAACGGTGAGTGGAGCCGTGACTGGAAAGGTGGGTAGCACCTCCTTAGAAGACAAGCAGCAGAAGAGACATTACCAGATAAAGAACTTTCCAGTGGGAAATAAAAACTTGCTTTCTAGGATCAGAATAATTCATATAATTTATCTCAGCAAACACTCCTCAAAATGCACAAAAACGTATGTAAAAGCTTGCTTGGTGCAGAATTGCATGTAACTGTAAAAGAATGGAAACTTCCTAAATGCCCACAGATAGGAGACCAGTTAAAGTGACATGGCACATCTACAGGAGCCCAGCATAAAAAAGAATGAAGCTGAGCTATAGTGTAATCACTAATAAGCTGATTAGGTGGAAAACTGAAAGGCAGAACAGCACCTCACAATGGCAGAACCCAGGAAAGTTCTGTTACAGGGAATGAGTACTTTCAGCCCCAGCAGGCAGCCAGCTCAGAGTGCTGAGATGGAGAGGAACTCGAGCTGTGGGAGTTCAGTGAATTCGCGATTGCAACTGATTCAGTGTTAAATGAGAATACCAACCATGGATGGTTGTGGTGAAAATCAAATAATGTATGGGAAATTCTTGTCACACGTGACACATTTGATGGCAACTAGTTTTAGCCAGAATTTCAACTACTTTTATTAGTACACGAATTATCACATACTTATGAAGTTAATTTTTTTAAAAGCTTTTAAATATAAAATTTAAATAAATTAACTCTTTTCAACATGAAAAGACAGTTTCTGACCTTGACTAATCTTATACATACTCAGGGAAGCAAACTCCTGGTTTCTTACAAGCCATTGTGCTATACTGCTTAAATCAATTCACGAAAGGGGGACTAGACCTCTTTTTTGAGCATATGCCCTTACCAGATCACAGAAATATTTTTTTCTGCTTTAAAAATCAACAACATAAATTCAAAGAACTAAAATTTTAAGATTCCCATAACAAAATCTTCCTTTAACTAAGGGTTCTACCAGCTGAAGGCATATTTCCTTACAGACAATTAACTACTTGAGGTGGGACAGGGTTTGGGGGAAGATGTGAGAGGTAGTATGAACTCGGTGTGCTACGAGTCACCAGCCAGTGACTACCCATCAGAAATTGATACATCTCAGAAAACCAACCAAGAAGAAAATAAGAATCGCTTTATTTAAAAATGTGATTTATACTGAACTTCTTAAAAAATACAACTATTTTCCAAAGCAAGCTACTCTGGCCTGAAGTTCTGAAACACATGATAGGGAATAGAGAAAAAAAATCTAAATACAAGCCAGAGAAAGGTTTTCAGAGGGTAAGTACCTACAAGATAAGTTCTAAAGATATGTATGAAAGGCTGAAAGAGGACCGGCCAAGTGGCTCAGTTGGTTAAGAGCTCGCTCAAGAGTGCGAGCTGAGCTCTGAACAATAGCAGTTCAATGCCCAGCCCGAGCTGAGCTGCTGCTGAGCTGCCAACAGGTGGCAGGATGGTTCAGCTAAAAAAATAAAAAATAAATAAAAGGCTGAAAGGCTATTTATTACAAGAGAAATGGCAAATTTCATAACTCTCTTGATTTGAAGCAAGCTGAAAACTTGGAGGAAGGCTGCAGAGAGGGGAAGAAAGAAGACAAAACACCACATGATCCAATATCTGCAGCCCTTGTTCTGCAGCCCTTGTTCTGAAAGGATAGTCAAGGGTACAAAAAGAAAAAGAAAACCTGAGATGGAGAGCACAATTTTTAGGTATCAATGCACCTCATCACAATTTTTAGGTATCAATCTGCCTCATCATTCTGAATATATGTCTAACGAGTGTCAATTACTTAAAGCTGACCATTGATTTGTCACACTTGGAACAGATACAGTCCTATTACCAGCTGAGGCAAAACACGTGACTAGGCTAAGTGATGATGTCAAGGAGAGGCGCAGCAAGTTCAGTGGGGGCCTGGGAATCCCAAGGGCACTGATTAAAGAAATTATTTGTTGTTGCCATTTATTTTGTTGGGTTTTTGCCAGGATAGAAAGCACAAAGCCCGGTTCCTTTGGCAGGATTCCCAGTTGAAAGCCTCCCCAGAGTTCTGCATGCCGACCCTAATGTTAACACTGAGCTTTGCTGTATTAAAATTAGTATCAGCTTGTCCAAGGTGGACATGCAGTATGACCAGGACAACTGAGATCTTCTAGCCAAAGACACCATGGAATAACTCAAGCTATTACATGGAAAACCATGTCTTAAAACAGATACTTATTTTCCAATCTTTGTTACTCCAGTCTCTTCCATAAAACTGCTTCTGTAAATAGGTTTTCTTTCATGTGTCAAAGAGATTCTCTTTCCAATAGTTAATATTATAAAATCAAATTTGTCCCAAGTTAGGAGTTACTAAGTGTCCTAGCAAGCAGGCACTATGACTGTATCTTCTTGTTCTCTAGAAATCCATCAGATGTATGCTGCAACACAGAGGTGCTTTCTTTCCTTGTCATGGTAGCAAAAAGCATATCCATCATCCCCAAGGTTTCTAGAAGTTCTCTTTGGTAATCAATCTCTTTTTCTACAAGTCCTTGAAGTAACAAAAACTTTTTATCAACTACAGGTGATTGACCAATCACAGGCTGATATATATCTAGAAAGAGAGAAAATACATTAACTAGAAATACCTTTCTAAACAATAAATGAAGAGCAATATTTAGAAAAAAAACATAAAAATATTAAATATAAAGACACTGAAAAATCTGTACTTATTTTTAAATTTGTGATTTACAGAAAGTACACAATCCATCTGAATAAATGTATTTCAAGAGAAATATTTACAAAAAGTACGGCATGCAGGTTCTGACATTAATGTCACAGTCACTGTAGATGTTCAAAAAAAATTTTTTTATTTATAATAACTCTAATCCCAGCAATTCAAAGTCAAACCACTGTAGACACTTTATTCCATTTAAAAATGCATTGAGGGGCCGGTCGAGTGGTGCGGTGGTGCCAGCGGCCCCGGTTCGGGTCCCACATATGAGGGCCAGTGACACGGCCCTCAAAAAAATAAAAAAATAAAATAAAAATGCATTGAGGGACAGCCGAGTGGCTCAGTTGGTTAAGAGCTCACTCAAGAGTGCGAGCTGAGCTCTGAGCAAGAGCAGCTGGATGTCCAGTCTGAGCTGAGCTGCTGCTAAACTGCCAACAGGTGGCAGGATGGCTAAAAGAAAAATGCACTGATTTACTGTTGTTTGTTTTCTCCATAAAAATCTGTACTAGAGAATTGATAAAAACAAGATATTTTGATTTGACTTCCAAATTTGATTTCATATTTTGACATCTCAATTTTGCAAGCATGCTAGGATTATTCAAGTTTTAAGTACTTACCAATAATTATTTCAGCAGCATTGATCAAAACAGAAGCAAATCTTGGCTGAGACAGATTCCTACAAAGCAAAAATTGTTTACTGAAACTTGCAAACTTGTTTTTAAAAATCTTAATAGATTTACTGAGTTGTTCCATCAGTTCTCTGCAAAGATCAAATTAAAAGGAAATGTCTCTCAGGGCCGGCCGAGTGGCGCGGTAGTTAAGCGCTGGCTTGGGAAGCCAGCGGCCCCAGTTCAGATCCCACACATGAGGGCCAGTGACACTGCCCTCAAAAAACCAAAAAAAAAAAAAAGAGAGAGAGAGAGAAAAGGAAATGTCTCAATGTCTCATTTGGAGATAAAGAAGGATTTTAGATGCAAAAATATGTGTTTCACAGATATAAAACATACCTTATCAGAAAATTAAGAACACGGCTGATTTCCTTTTCATCCCGCCCTGCGAGGGCATTTGCAAGGACTCCTCTTCGATTTAGCTCCTTTATGATGGAAACTGTAATCTCAGGTGTCTTTATTATACAACTGGGCTAGAAAACATTTCAATGTCAACATAAGCAAACAAGACAGCACAAGAAAAAAATCAGTCTTGGAACTTACTAACAATTACCAAATCTAAATAGGTATTTATCTTCAGTTTTGAGTCATGGTCATGTGCAAGTCAAGTAATATAATGATTCTTTTAAAAATATGCTCCTTGTAGGTTCAATTGTTAACAAATGTACCACACTCGTATGTGGGGAGGGTATGAGGGAAATCTCTACAACTAACTTCCCCTCAATTTTGCTGTGAACCTAAAACTACTCTAAAGAATAAAATCTTAATAAAAAATATATATTTTAAACACACACATAAATTCACTCCTTACTCACCTCAAGGACTCTGTCAAGCGCTTTGGAGATCCGGAAATTTTTCAGATCCCTGTCATACAATTCTAGGTATTTTTTTGATGGCCTATTGATCAAAATGTCATCCTGCATTGAAAAGTAAATTTACAGAGAAATATCAACATCTGTTTAGTTTCCTTCAAAATAAACTTTTTCATAATGGTATATTTTTATATCATGGTGCCCTTGAACTAACTATTCATGAATAATGGTCATATGCCCATAATACAGATTAAACAAAAATGAATAATATGCCACATCAATGTGTTCTTACCCTGATTTTATAATATGTTGTAATACATACACAATACCTGAATTCTGGACAAACATTACTCATTTCACTTCTCTTTACATGTAGGCAATATGATTTAGTAGAGAGAAAAAACAAGAATCAGAGAAATTGTGACCTAGTCAACAATTCTGGTTACCAGTAATAAAATTCTGGATCAATCACAACTTCTTTATATCTCCATCCTCTCACAGATGCCAAATGGGAACATCACTGACACTACTCCTTTTCAGGGTTGACGGGAAGGTCTAATGAGATAGCATGTGAAAGACACTGTCTTGAATAAGGTAAAGTACTGTAACACTGTTATGATTCAGGGTGTTCAAGTGTTCCTTATTCCCCATTACTTTAGTAATGTCCCCAAATTAGCACCTGAAAATAAATTTGATTTGGAGAACAGCAAAATAAAGTTAAATGCCATGTAAACTATACTTTCCAGTAATGTGCAGGGAAGTTGGCTACACTGACAATTTTCACCATTAAAAAATATATAAGAGAGCCAATTGAGTGCCATGCTGGTTAAGAGCTGGCTTGGGACGCCAGCGGCCCCGGTTCAGATCCCACATATGAGGGCCAGTGACACTGCCCTCTACAGGTAAGATGGTGAACAATGGCTCCACCTGAGCTGGGCTGCTGTGAGTCCCTGGGGCGGCATAGCTGCAGCCCCTGCTGCAGTAGGCTGCCATAGGCTACAGTGAGTGGCCAGCAGCCAGTGTGAGCAGCCAGCAGCCAGCGAGAGCTGCCAAGAGCCGCTGTGAGCAGCCGTCCAGAGGCTGGAGACTGATCTGCCTCACCCAAGAAGACCACAATGATGATACCAACATGGGCAAGTGAAGCAACGTCCTCCACAACTAGACTGAAGAACAAAAGGACAGCAACTTTTCTGTTCCCCTTCTCCGGTTCCACAACGCTGTTCCCCTCCCCCAATTCCCCAATAAACTCTTTTATATATATATATATATACACACACACACACATATGAAATATATAAGAAATATATAAATACCCGTTGTTTCATGTAATTTTTTCCTTTAATAAAAGTTCGATATGCAGGCCTTCTTCTTCTGGGAAGAGGATCCTTCTTTGCTTCAGATTTCCGATGTTTAACACTCAGTATTCCATTGGTCATTCCTACAACTATGGTCTCATCTTCATGCTAACAGCAATTAGAAAAATAAGTTAGTCTTTTCCTAACTCATAATTGATCTTACTTTTTCTTCAAAATACCATTTATAACATGTCTGCTGCTTCTCCACACTTTCACCAAGAGTTCTATTTAGATGTAGATACTCTGCCTAACAATAATCTATGCAAAAAGAGCAAAATTATTTTTTCCTCCAGGATACTATTATACTGACTGAACTTACTATACCTATTATAAATGATCACTGGCAGTTTTTATAATAACACACAGTAAATGACATGTTGGGAAACTGTAAAATCAGTTTTCTGTATCCTCTTACTAGAAAAAGGATTGTGTAGTGGCATGATTTTCTACAATCCTGCCAAGAAAACATTGGTAGTAAGATTTTCTTCTTCCGATTCAGGATTTTATATAACATATTCAAATATCTTCCTCCTCAATGGCTTATAAAACTTGACAGTGGACATTCCAGAAAGAGGAGTCAACAAAGAAAAGGAAATACTTCATTTTGCTGCCCCTTTTTCTCACCCCAGCATTTCTTTTTTTTTTTTTTCTCAGAAAACCAAGTTGACTTTCTAGAGTACTTAACTTTTGAGTTAAGTGTTTTGAAGAGAATTGATCAACTTCCCAGGTCCTGCCATTGGAATTAGCAATGCCTGCAGCACTGTACTTAGTTTGAAGATATGCACTGAGCAGGACACAAATCTGAATGCACGCTAAGTTACTGGAAGAAGTCATGTATTTTACCAACTGTCTTAACTCAGTTCTCCCATGTGGCAAGAAGAAAATAAGACTTATTCAAATACAAAGATAAACCTTAATATTCCATTTCAATTTAGGCAAGGTTAGTGAAAGCTTTCAAAGGAGTTAAAAGTACTCACTGCAAGTCCAAGACTCAAAATTGAAGCTGCATAATCAAAACTGTGAACTACTTTGTAGGAAGTTGTGCTATATACTTTCACCTTCCTAACAAAAAAGAAAACTTTGTCACGAATCATCTTGGAAATGAGTATAAAATGCAAATTTTGTTTTTTGAAAATTCAATATACAAAACGTCAAATTTACACAACAATGAAGAAAACCAATGGTTAGTAATATTAATTACAAACTAATTCATCACTGAAATGATGAACTATTTATTAGCACTAAGCAAATGTTTTTATAAAGATTTTGACTAGCTACCAGAAGGACAGACCGTATGAAACACTGCTGCCCGAAGATAAAATTTGCGAGATAAATAAAAATTATCAAGTAAAGTACATTGGAAGTCAAAAGCAGGATTCTCAACCTCAGCATTAGGGACCCTTTGGTCTGAATAATTCTTTGTCGTGGGAGCTGCTCTGGGCCTTGCAGGATATTTAGCAGCATCTTTGGCTGTTCTACAAACTATATGCCAGTAGCACTCCGCCCCAAGTTGAGACAACAACCAAAATGTCTCCAGGTGTTGCCAAATGTCCCTTGGGGGACAAAAAAATCACTCTGGGTTGAGTACTGCTGCAAACAGAGCAAATTTACACTTAGCTTTTGAGACACCTATACAATTCAAGTCCCAAATTACCTAGCAACACCATTACAGGGAATTTGCTATATATTTACATAATAAATTCCTTTGTATTAGAAATATTTTCTAGCTTTAAAATGTATATATTTTTTAATAAACAGGCTAACAAACAAGGCTTTACCAAACAAGGGTAAAAAAGGAAATATGAAAATAAAATGAACAATAGATGAATATAAGTAAATTCTAGAACTGCGCCATAGTTCTCGCCATATGTGGCTACGGAGCACTTAAAATGTGGCTAATGAAAATTAAAAACTGAATTTTTCATTTTACTTAATTTTAATTAACTTAAATTTAAATTTTAAAACTGAGGCAGTATAAAAATATTTTTCTGTTAAACACAGTACATTTCACTTTAATCATTGCAAAATATTATTATTGTACCAAATTAGATAAATTGTCTTTTGTCTTTCATGAATAATTTTTACATTGATTACATATTGAAATAACATTTTAGACACATTGGACTAAATCGATTTTACCTAGTTATATTAATTTTACCTAGTTTTTTTTCCTTTTTAATGTGGCTACCAAAACATTTTAAATGACATGTATTGTACCTCACATTATATTTCTATTGGACAGCAATGTTTTAGAACAGTAACTAATGGAATACTAATACCTACTGAAAATAGTAATTGGACCACATTCAAATGTTAACATGAAGTTTTAAACTTTAAAGCATATAAGCTAGAATATATACATATACTTGTAAGTATTTCAAAATATACAATAATGATTTTATGAGAAACTATACGCTAACACAGATTCTTTTAAAAGATTGTTTGAATGGTTCTATAAAATTCCTTAAGTATATAAGTTAAAGCAATAAACTATATCAAGGGAGAAAATAAGTATGCTATATGTAAATAAAAGGTCAAAACTATTTTCAACTCAACAGATATTTTTCACGGAAATCATTTGGCAGAATATTTCATCACAAATACTGCAGAAATAACTCATTTGCTTAAGCAGTAAACATTTGCACACTAATAATGATGAAGAAAATTAAAATGCTAACCTATCCAGTGAACCGGAGAGTAACCTCTGTCCAGAGCTGCTCAGACATAAACATGTCACAGTTTTATGATGATTTTTCAAAGACACTAGCAACTGTCCTCCTTTTAGCATGTCCCAGACTTTAACATAACGACCTCCTATGAAAAGAAATAATCATTAATCTGATCTTTTGCCTATAGATTCAAAATTTTAAAGACCCAAAAAGCATTCTTCGCTGGACACTCCACAGCGTGGAGGCTAAGTGAGGGATTCCAGAGGCTGACGCTTGATTTCAATGCTGACCCTACCATTTATTGGGTGTGTAACTCCTAACAGTTGCTACCTCACAAAACTGTTACAATGATTAAATAATTTCATATTTGTCAAGCACACAGAACTGCCCAGGTAAATAAAAAGTACAACCAAAAAATATTTTAAGAAAATTATAATAAAATCATTCTTCAAAAGAAATTTTGTATAACCATGGAAACAATGTAGGTTTCATTTCCTAAAAATTTTGTAAATCCCAACAAAATTGAAAAGCTTCTCTATAACTTTTTTTCACTCTAAGAATTGGAAGGATCCTTAAAGGCAATTTAATCCAATGGTTTAAAAAGAATTTTTCTTTTAATAAAATATTAAGCATAAGTCTAATAGGTAAAGTAGAAAAAGAGGTTGGAGAGGGGAGCAAATTTCTTACCTACCGTGCTTGGGAAAGAGGGTCTGGAACCCAATTCACAGTACCAGTGTCCCCTCATGTGATAGCTCATGAGAGAGATCACAGTTTTAAACCAATGGTCCAGCCCAACCTCTCATTTTCAAGTTCTACAGAAGTCAAGGGATTGCCCAAGGTCACACAATGAGCTGGCGACACAGTGGAGATTAGCAGAGAGCTACCTATTTTCCCTGTTCATCTTGAACTTATTTCATTTCTCAAAATAACAGCAAGACAAACTGATACATCTGAAAATCAACTTATTTTGAAATCAAATAGGTACTGGGGAAAAGAATATAAAACAAGATAATTTCAAAGTTAAGCAAAAAAAAAAAAAAAGGCTACACAGAGTCATATATATGCGATAAAGTATACACACTACCTATGTATTCTTCTAATGTCAACACATTAATTTTGAATTGACAAATGAAAATTGCCAATTTATTTCTTTCATTGTAATTTTGAAAACACACTATCATCAGAATAACAAAAAAACCTTAGTTTCAATGAGATGAAAAATGTATCAAGGCCCCTTTTGACCTCACATTATCTCCTCCTCCAGCAATATCAGCTATTTGCTGGGACAGTCCATTTCAATCAAGAGTCACATGAAAAGAGACAAGCCTGCTTCTAGACCTGAAAGAAACTGTGTTTTCAAAAGCTGCTGTAGATCCCTTAGTAGTGAGAATAATAGAAGGAGGAGTACGACCTGGATTTCTAGCTTAAGGACATAAAGCATGCTCTCAAATTCTAGGACTGCACATCTGCCACCAAACCACTTTGTCTTGGACAAATTGGCTAAAACTTGTATTTATTTCCTTAGTTGCAAAACAGGGGGAAAACTACCTCGTAGACTCATCTAGGGCATCACAGATAATATAAACAGCACAGTGACTCACAGTAGGTATTCAATAAATGATAACTGTTTGCCTTTCCCCTTTATCGATAGTTTGAAGAAAAACCAAGGGAGGTAATTCAAGTGTACACGGATAAATTATAAAAAGTAACTGATAATTATCAAGATTCAAGACCAACAATCCTGACAAAAGCAATTTTTAAAAGAAATACCTGCTGATACCAGAAGACCTCCAGAGGGGAAAAGCAGGACACTCTCCACTGGCTGTCCGTGCTCCACAGAGAAAACACTCTTGTTTGTTCGTGTATCAAACATCTTCACAGTATGATCATATGACCCTAAAATGTCAAATTTTGTATTATGTGAGCTTTACTACTCAAAACAAAAACTATATATGTGTATGTGTGTGCATGTGCGTGTGTATGTGTATTCCAACATAAATTTTAAAAGGAGAAAGGCTTAGATGAAATTTTTAAAACCACGCACATGTATATTTATAAAGATACAATACCTCCAAACTCTCTGGTACCACTGACTATTTCTGAAGAAGCATTATATTATAGTACACAGAATCTCAAACGATTCCTATCTTCAGGCTTCTATCACTACTGAATCGTCGGGGAACCACTGCACAGGCACCCACAAAGGCTGAACGGTACTGTCTTTGTTTCTTGCCTGCTGGAGGTTCTAAAATCAGAGTATTAAGCCCCTTAGAACTCTTACAGTTTTATGCTTTCAAGGCAGCCTGACGTTTCCAAGCACATTTGGAGGGCAGTAAAAACAATCACCAAAAGAAGAAAAAGAAAACAGCTGGATAAACAGAAACATGTTTCTTTATAAAAATTTTTTAAACTCCTGTATCCCATAAGAGACCCAAAGCACATTAAAGTTTCATACAATAAAACCGTCAACTTCAGGAGGAGGAAAAAAAAAGTTCACCAACCTGTTACGAAGAGATCTGGGTTCAGTTTGCTAGCACATCCACATCTCACATAATCAGAATGTTCTTTGAATGTGAGAATTTCTTTGGAGTTTGGAATATCCCATAATTTAACTGTATAATCATCAGCCCCTGAGACCACGTGATATTTGTCGGCTGTAAAATCTACTGTATGAACTGCTCTGAAAGATCAAGGATCAGTATATTAAAAAGCAAGGAAAAAATTATATTTCTGGCACCTTCTAACATAAAACACTCCTTTCTCCCAAATAACAAAAAAAGCAGCTCAGTTTCAGGGAGTAATTATACGGGAAATCGTGAAAGATAACCTTTAAAACAGGTGTCTGTCCTCAAGCAAATTACAAAATTTAAATATCCATGTGCTATGGAGTTAAGAATATTAAATAATAACCTTAAAATTATATTTTCTAATATGTTTAGCAATTCTACTTAGCTGCTCAATGAAAGTAAATATTCTAAATGTAGGTGCAAAGATATTTTGCTTTAATTTTAAAAATTTCAAAATGGATAGTTCTTTAAAAATTCTAAAATTTGCCACTACTTAGGATTAGGTTAAGTGAATTTCTGTTATATTTTAACAGAAATAATTTCCATTATATATATAAATGTTTCACTAACGGGGTAAAACCATCCTGATAATACACTATAAGAAAACATTTGAGATTTTAAATTGATAGGAAATGTGAGCCATGACATTGGTAATCCTGAAACAAAATTATAATATAAACTTGCCCTGGCCATTCAACTTATGAAGGGGCAAAATACTAAATCCAAGAAGAAAGAAAATCCACCTTCCGACTTGACTTCCATATGAGAACCTCTAATTACGGTCCAGGCCTATAGAGTTCTCATTAATAGTTGTAAGGCTGCCTTCAGATCAGTGGTTTTATAACTTCAGTCAGGTCACAGAACTCACTGAGAAGTTAATGAATGCTATGTGGTATCTCCCTAAATAAATGTACATTTCCTAAAAAGGTACATACACTTCTAGGGAATTCATGAGCCTCATCAAACTGACCATAGGACTGAACCATGGTCTAGAACAACCACGAAATAAAGTACATAAAGGTACATAATCTTCATAGAACTGCTGTTTTTTAGTCAAAGCCGAGAAAACTAATAGCACTCACAAAACGAAACAAAAAAACACATAAAACCCAACTGTCTGTAATTGTATGGTGATGGATAATAGAGTTACTGTGGTGATCATTTCACAATATATACAAATATGAATCACTACGTTGTACACCTGAAATTAATATAATGATGTTAATTATACCTCAATTATAAAATTTTTTAAATGTCTCTTACTTAGTATGGCCTTCAAACTGCCTGAGGGGAGCCCTCCCACTTATGTCAAAAAGCTGAACAACGCCATCTTCACTGCCAGCCACAAGCAGTCTACCATCCTGCCGAAAAGTAGCACAGTACGCTGTGTCTTTAAATCGAGAAAAGGTTTTTATAGGTTCTTGGGAATACCGGCCATAAATGTGAATCTACAACAAAACAAAAAACATAGTATGTCACACCATAGGGCTCAAGATCAGTAGTAAATAGAAACTATACAAAAGAAAAATAAGTTTAATGTTATATTTACCCTTGAAGAAGCTGTGACAGCGTAATTATAAGGAGGCTGCAGAGAAAAGTCTACTTTTGACACGGCGCCAAACTCCTTGATCTGAACAGGAGTCTCAATAAAAAAATAAAAAGAGTATTAACAGATTTAAAATGGGTAATACCTATTTAAGCATTATATACTTTCTTACTGACCATTTCTTTTTGTGTTAGTAGCATTAGGTTGTATTTAATACAGAAGTATGAAGAGAACAAAAAGGTCCAAATCCTAAGCCAGCCAAATGGCGCAGGTGGTTAAGCGATGGCTTAGGAAGCCAGCGGCCCCGGTTCGGGTCCCACATATGAGGGCCAGTGACACTGCCCTCAAAACGAAAAAAAAAAGGTCCAAATCCCATCACCCAGGCTATCCTATGCCCATTGCCATTAAAGTAAATAAGTATACAGTTGGAAAGCCACACCCCACTGTTTCTCTCCAGGTGTGGAGTTTTCTGTGATTATTCCGGGGGATTGGGAGGTGGAGAGAGGAAGAAGCTATGCCTATACTAGTATACATTTAACCACCTATTTTTTAAACTGACACAAAGGTCATACCATGCAAGCTGTTCTGCCCCTTGCTTTTTTTCACTTAATAACATGACTTTTCACATGAGCATAAGATTTATCATCCATTTAGGATATATCACAATTGACCAGTCAGTCCACTACTAATGGACAGAAATTTTTTCCAAGATTTCTAAAATTACAGATAATACTTCAATGAACATCTTTATACATATCTCTTAGCAAATTTGGGGGAGTATATTCATTGAGTAAGTTCCAACCTGCTGGAAATACTTTCCAACACCGAAAAGTATTTTTATCATGATAAATAATGTCAAACTGCCCTTGAAAAAGTTTGCAACAACTTCCCTCCCTTAAGTAGTAATGAAGATCAAAATGTTTCATTTTTGCCAATATAACAGATAAAAGACAGTATCCAAATTACTGTTTCAATTTGCATTGTTTCAATTATGAGTGAAGCTGAGGCTCTTTTAATATACGTCCATTTAAATTTCTTTTTCTCTTAACCTCCCAATCCCAATCTTTTTCCATTTTTCTATTTAGTGCTTCATCTTTTTAAAAAAAATCATTTGTAAGCCTTTATAGTCTAGAAGAATTTTGCATAACTTTCTGCTTAGATTAAAAAATGCAAAAATCAATTTTTCCTTATGAGATTCAATTTCTGAAATTGAATTCATTTGGCATTGATTAACCTTCTAGTCTGTGCCAGGCACTTGTATGTTTAAACTAATTAAGCAGTGTGGACTTATATCAAATTCCAAGAAAAAATATCAGATATCAAATTTTCTGCCCAAACTATAAGCTCCTGATAAATTATTTTTAATTATTAGTTCTCCATTAGCATATTCAAAGTATAACACATGCTGGAGAAAGTGGTATAAATACTTACTTTATAGTTGTTCCAGTACAGGGTATCTTGGGTGATTTTTTCACCAAGTATAGGATATGCCTGAATAGCTACAGGCTTATATCCAGCCATAATTTCATGAAATTGGACTGTTATCCAAAAGTAAGTAGTTTGAAACTGACGTTAGAAGTAATTACAGTGACTCTGCCTTGCGTCTGAAAAAGAAAATATTATATCCACACGTTATTCATAAATCTGTATATATATTTATAGTTTTCACTCTGCATCCTTTCAAAAGGCAGTGTAGTAGCTTACAGATTGGTGACCAATAAACCATTTAATTATAACAAACAAGAGACAATCTTAAGAAAGCAGGAAGAATACAGATAGGGCTACAATATTGTACCATCTACCTGGCTATACAAAGAGGCATATACACAAATGTTCTCACACCTAACTGACCGATTTACAGTACTTGGGAATAAATCTGGCTTAGCCACCCAGTAGCAAAAGCAGAGAGAGGCACAATGGCTTAGGATGTTCATTTACTGAAGGTGATACTGCAAATACAAAAGTTTCCTGAAACTAAAGATGACATTTAATCTTTAAAAACATAGCCTAGAAACCTGACTTCCTGAAAACCTAAAAATGTCAAGAAGGAAGGAAAACAAAGCTAATATTCTAATGTAGAAGCTTAACATTAAATTTAAAAGCTCGAAGTTAAATTAAAAGCTATGATATAGAAGCTTAAAATTCAGTTAATTTTAGAAGGTTTAAACAATTAGAAAACAAGAATAAAGCAATTCTGAAGTTAAATTCTAAATAAATGTGACATAATAGGATAAAAATGAATTAAAACTTTTAGCTGACATGTAATTAAGCCAAATGTCTTTCCAGAACTATTCAGTTGCAAAAGGGGTTCAATTTTAGCAGATGAATGATCCCAGTGGTACAACCCATCTATTCCAGAATGCCTGAAAATAGTGCAACAATAACACCAAAATAAATAGGTGCAACATATTTTAAAGGCTGTTTTGATGAAACATGGTAATCGATGATTAAAAGGGGGGAAACTTTTCTGTTCATTTAAGTACCTACAACATGTAGGCCATTGTCCTAGGCACTATGGATACAGTAAGTGCAAGATATGGCCTGTACCCTCACATATTCCAATATTCTCCAATTTAGCTGGTGATTGGCACCAGCTAGGAATCTGCAATCAGCCTTGACTTGTCTTTTCTCCTCACTTCTAATATCCAAACAGTTAAAAGACCTGCTGCTTTACCTCCCAAATCTTTCTAAACTTCATCATGTCCAATCCACCTAGTTCCACTGCCCTAATTCAGATCTCATCTACTGAAATAGTACAACATAAGGTCTCCCTGATTCCCTCATCCATCTTCCAAATACCCATCAGAGTTATGGAAGTACAATGCAAACCTGCTACAAAGCCCAACAATGTCCAGAAAAGAAAAGTCCAAACTCCTTAACATGGCATGTAAGGCTCTCTGTGATCTAGCCCTTGCTTTCCTTTCCAGCTTCACCTTTTATATTCCCTTAGCACACCACGTTCTTTCTTGACTCAATGTCTGCTCATTTATGCTCTCCACCATGAATGACCTCTTTCTGTCTACTTCCTATTTATCATTTAAAGCTCAACTCAAAGATCACATCCCTCAGGAAACATTTTCTGACCTCCTACACTGGGCCAGGGGCCTGTTTTCTATAACCCTATTTGACTGCATATTTCTGCCAATGTACATAACCACGTGGCATTGTAATGTTCTTTTTTTTCCATTAAACTGAACATTTCAATAACTTTTTAAAGAAGTGCTCAAAGAATGTTTGTTGAAGGAAAGAATGGAAGGTACTATGCTGGGCTCTATAGGAACACACAAAACTAAAATCACGAAAATCTATAATATGAACATTGCTACGGAACAGGAGTTGACAAACTTTGTAAAGGGCCAGATGATAAATATTTTAGGCATTGCAGCCCAACAGGCAAAATAAAGGATATTATGCATTTATATAGCAAGAAAGAAAATTTCCAATTTTTACTAATGAAACCCCCAAAACAGTTATGAATACAATTTTTTTTACTTATGAATGAAAATAATAGGATTCTTTGGAGAAGCATAATGTTTCACTTCGTGTTTAAAGTTAGTGTTTTCTATCATCAAATAGACTGAAAATGTTCACCTGTAAAAATCATTCTTGGCTCACTGGCTACCCCAAAACAGGCCCAGACCAGATCTGGCCTGTAGGACTTTGCCCCTTAGTTATGCAAAGGAACACATAGCTCTGCCTTGAGAGAAATAGTTTAAAGTTTTAGAAGGAAGCAAGGAACAGTAGCAGTGGTTTGCCAGATTAAAGTGAGAAATAGCATTGAAGGTAGAGGAGGGGACGCATGACACAGTGCAAAGGTATGGAGGCAATGTGATGTGAAAAGGAAAAGGAACAAATGATGGGGAATAGATCAGAGCCTGAGAAACTAGGACTAAAAGAATAACAGGTACAGGCCGGCCAAGTGACACGTTGGTTAAGAGCTGGCTTGGGACGCCAGCTCTGAGCAGCAGGGCCCGGGGTTCGGATCCCACGTTGAGGGACAGTGACGCTGCCCTCAGAAAAACAGAAGAAAACAAAGAGTCAGTGGCCTAAAATACTGAACATTTTGGGTCGGCTGGGTGGCGCATTGGTTAAGAGCTGGCTTGAGATGCCAGCGGCACTGGTTCGGATCCCACGTGTGAGGGCCGGTGACACTGCCCTCTACAGATAAGATGATGAACAACAGCTCGACCTGGAGCTGGGCTGCCATGAGCCACTGGCATCCAGCATGAGTAGTAGGTGTGAGCCGCCATGAGCGGCCTATCTGCCTCATCTGGGAAGAGTGCAATGATGATACCAATATGGGCCAGTGAAGCAACGTCCTCCACAACTAGACTGAAGAACAAAAGGACAGCAACTTATCTGTTCCCCTTCCCCAGTTCCCCAAAGCGGTTCCCCTGCCCCAATTCCCAATTAAAAAAAAAAAGAGAATAACAGGTGCTATAATACAATGCAGAATATCAAACATATTCTGTAAGTAACGTACAGAGTACTGAGAGCTCAGAAGAGAGCTTTAATTCTAACTGGGCAGCTCCCAGAAGCCTCAAAGTGCGCATTTCAGCTGGGCCTTCAAGTGTATTATTAAAACTGACCACTTAAGATGGGCCCAAAAGAAGGCCGGACCTAAGTCTGGGCTACCCCGATTGGGAGTCGCCTTCACCTACCTCCGATGGGCCCCGAGGGAATCTCTTGGACTCGACCAGCCTCCGCCCTGGACTGTCCAGGATCTATTAAGGAAGATCACGTGGAACCTCCTGGGAGCCGCGGAGACACACCGCGAATAGAATGGCCATGCCGTCGCACAGAGGTGACGTAACGGCGCAGGCTTCCGAGACACACGCAGCCCGGGTGTCGCAGGGGTGGGTCCGGTGGGCGGGGCGATGGGGAGGAGGAGGCGTGGCCGGAGGGTGAGACTGGGGCCTTGCTGTAGCGCCCATAGCTGGCTCCTGAAATGACCCGGTCTCTGTACTACTCGGGTAGTCAGGACCCGGCCGCGGTGGGAAAGGATCTGGAAGTCTTCTTGGCTGCAGGGAGGCGGAACGTTTCTTGTCCGTAAAGCGATAGAAGACATCGGAAGTGACGTCGCGGTCAAAACAAGCCTTGGCTTGAGGGCCTGTAGGGCATCTGTGGCCGCAGATGGAAAGGCCCGACTCGCTGTCTGCTGTCTAAGGTGGCCGCGAAGCCCTGCGCTCCCCCCCGGTCGGCCTCCGGCCCCTGTCCCCGGGACCCGCCTACCGCGGGTGAGCCACAGCTGCCGCCTGCCGTGCCTGAGCCGCGCTGGGACGTTTCGGGCAGAGCTGGCGGGTGGCGACCGAGCGGACTTCCCTCCCTACCCCAGGCTTCCCTCTAGTTCCTGTCCTGGGACGCCGGGACACCTGTCGCCTCCGAGGCATCATGCATTTTCATGGCACCTTCCTTTCTTGGAGGACAACCCCAGAACTAGGAAGGACCCGGGATACACCTGTTGTTCGTATCCACTGGGCACTTGCTCAGGTGCCCACTTGATCTCGTTAGGCTCTCTTCCTTCAACCCTGTTGCTCTGGGACGGAGGCGATCCTAGCTATCCTTGGCCTGATTTTCCTCTTTATCTCACCGCCTCCTCTTCCCGATCACCTTTTTTCCCCCGCTTCTCCTCTTCAAAATTTTGTCTTCACCCGTCAGCTTTGCTTCTCCTCTCTAGAGCAGTGCCCAGATAAGAGCTCTGTTTCCTCTCCTTCCTCCCCACTTTGCTCTTCTCCCTCCCAAGACCTATAGTTCCATCCGTAAACCCTGATTGATAACATGGAAGAGGTTTGGAGCTGGAAAGAATAGTAGAGGTGCCTTTTTCAACCATCTCATGTATTTCATAGATGAATAAACTGAGTCTCAGAATACTTAACATGATTTGTCTGTCCAGGGTTGCACCGCTAGTTAGCAGTGATGTTGGAAATGGGAAGCCAGATCTAAAAAGCAAATTTTTGTTGAGCATCGTGCAGGGTCATTTCAGGATAGAAAAGAATATGAAACAATGTTAACGTTTAGATCAGACAGCATTTATGGAGCACCTGATAGGACAAAGCACTGTTTTGTGGGCAAAGATCAGTAAGAGTGATCCTGATCCTAGAGTTTTCAATTTATTGGGAGTTGAAGTAGAAATGTTCAAGAGAATGATAAATGCTAAAATAGAGATCTATGCAGCATGCTGAGAGAGCTCCGGGGAGTTGCACTTAGGCCACCTCAGGGTAGGAGTGTGTGGGGTTGGCTCTCACCTGAGGAAACACATCTCATATCTTGCCATAAAGACCTCTGCATTGTACCTCATTTCCATTTGAATTGCAACTCATTTTCTGCTCTGGTTGCCTTTCCTTCTGCTAACGTGTATTGACGTTGTTCCCTGTTTTTTTTTGTTTTTGTTTTTCATTATTATTACAGTTTGTTATTTCTTCAACTCTTTCTCCTTTGGAAGTTTTGGATTAGTTTAGTACTGCTTCTCATTTTAATGGACAAGGTGATGGAGTCAGAAGAGCTGGATAGGTTCCTTAGAACTCATGAGCTGCCATTTTCTCTATGGTGGACATAGCGATTACCTGCCCTGACAAAGGATTGTTGTAATGGTCAATATTGGAAAATGTTTTAAAACTGTAAACAGTGGTTATCTGTAAATGTATAGTTTGCCAACCTCTGCTGCACTGTGATCCTAATGCATTATTTTCTTTTAATTCCATTTAATTCCAATTTTAAACACCCTGCACCCTCAAAATTCCTAAAAGACAGTAAACCCTAACACGAAAAAATTAACTGGATGTTATTGTCCTCCTGTCTCAGTGATTATATATATCTAGGACAATTATGTATTTTGGAGTTCTTCATTTTTTAGAACCAATTTTAGGTACAATAGTGAAATTTTTCTTGAAATTATATGAAGGTCCATAGAGAAGTGCCAGTGATTACTAAAAAATCATTTTGAAACAGTAGTAAATGATTCAATAACAGGTATGCTTATAATCTATGCTTTGAGAGTTAGCATTTGTTGAGTTCATGTCTTGACAATCTGCTGGGTTGTCGGAAAAGTCATAACACATTTTTGCAATGAAAAACATAGAAAAAATACATCATGACTTTCCCGACAACCCAATACAATATATTTGAAAAAAAAATTCAACAATTCTTAATATTTATTACAAAGATTGAGGTCCAAAATTGCTACTTTGAATCCTAATGTCCTAGAGATGCTAAAGCAAAGTAAGCCAGTCTATAATCTGCACATTCTGTTTTTCATGAAAACCTATGTTAAGATGGTAACACTTGATCTGAACACAAAAACTCATAAATAGATCTTCAGCTCATCATAACCAAAGCTTTCTAAAGCCTTTCACTATCCAGTTATCACAAATGTTGTAGATGCCAATAGACTTGGGTACAACTTGAATTCTCTGTTATTAAATTCAAACTGAGAACCACTTCTTCACACAGCATGTTAAAACATGAACCTCAGGTGAGAGGTAAAGTTTTTTGTTAGCCTGATTTTTTATCCATTTATCGATATTCAGGAATAGAAGAGGTGAGAAAAGGGTAACAAATTTTTTGGAACCCAGTGATGGAGGTGAAAATGTTACTGTATTTTTATTTGGTCCTTACCAAGATCCGGTGATGTTAATGGTGATATCCCCGTTTTACAAGTGTGGCTGAGGCTGAGACAGGTTGAGTAATTTGTAGAGGTTCATACAGCTAATAAATGGTGAAACTTGGCTTCATATCCCAGGTTCTTTACCTCTGGACATTTTATGCTTTCTAGTATTAATAGGTGCTTGTAAGAACACTGTTTGCATACTTGATTGAAAATGATGATTTTGTGTACTTTTACCTAAGATGATATAATACTTCTAATTTTTTTCTTTCAGATTTTTTTTAATATCTAAATTCCAAGAATACACTGGATACCACTCATAAAACCAAGAAGAAACTATGAAGAAATGTTTTAATTATTGAAACTATAATTGAAATCATGGCTACATCAGCAAACCTGGATATTGGAGCCCAGCTGATAGTGGAAGAGTGTCCCAGCAGTTATAGCCTAACCGGCATGCCTGACATTAAAATAGAACATCAGCTGGACTCAAATACAGAAGAAGGAGCAGCTCAGGGTGTTGCCATGGGAATGAAATTCATATTGCCTAACCGATTTGACATGAACGTGTGTTCTCGATTTGTGAAGTCCTTAAATGAAGAGGATAGTAAAAATATTCAAGATCAGGTTAACTCTGACCTGGAGGTGGCATCTGTCCTATTTAAAGGTTGAAAGTTATGGTATAAATATCTGCATTTGTTTTGTTTTTATTTGTTTTTTGTTTTCCTTTCTGATCATGAGATTTTGAGTTTGGAAGTCTTCTTTTAATATGCTTTTCTAGAAGCTCACAGAAACCAAGATTAAATAATTTCATATTATATAATGTGCATTAAATACATGTTGATTTTTTTTAATTTCCTGCTTAATCTTTGTTTATTTACAAATTCTCTAACATTCCTTATTATACCTTTTCAAATCATAGTGAAAGAAATTATTGTGCTTTATAGAAATGAATTAGCTTAATAGTCCCTATTCCATGAATATTTGATTGGCATTAGTTTCCTATGCTTTAATGTGGTGAAGTCTGTCATCATATTGTAGATTTACTTTTATAACAATCTATTGAATCAAACAATCTAATCCCAGGATGAAATTGTTCAACATTAATATAGATTTTTTCTGTAACTCTCACTATGGTAGTACAGACTTTTTATGGCAAAAGTAATTTAATATTACTTGAGAAACAATTGAAGATGTTATACCTAATGTGCTTTGTCATTAAAATATTGTTTTAATGTGTTTAAATGTATTTCACTTAGCTGAATGCAATATCCACACATCTCCTTCTCCGGGAATTCAAGTAAGGCATGTCTACACTCCCTCTACAACTAAGCACTTCTCACCCATAAAACAGTCAACCACTTTAACCAACAAACACAGAGGAAATGAGGTCTCAACCACACCTCTGTTAGCAAATTGTAAGTATTTCCCACTGATGTATTAAAATATTCTTATTACTAATATAGTGGTTCCAAGAGTTTGACTTTGAAACAGTATTCTATTCCATTTTGGAAAGCTGAAATGATGTGATAATAGTTTCAATAATTAAAAACTTTTTCACATATTAATGCATATTCAAATATTTCATGCTTTATGTTTCTCTGTTGAGAACAAATACAAATTGAAATATTAATTCTTAAACCATTGAAGTTTTCCTATAAAAACAATGAGCTAGTCTGATATTTGTGCAAAGGAAGCCATTGTGAGTGTTTTTGTGCTCTTGTAGTGCAAAGCTTCACATTTTACTTATAAACTAGATCAGTGATCCACAAGTGAGCCATAGTAAAAGCTGAGTGATTTCTACTGTAATTTTGAATTTGAACATAATATATGAATATGAAACCACTTTTTAAAAAACTTTTAATCTAATTTTTTTAATGTATAATGATTCTAGAATAAATAAAATGAAGTTTTTCTGTATAAACTAGAAAATAGTCTATATTTTCTATATGGGCTGAGTATGTTAATGAAAGAAAACCAGTTAACAATTTGATTTGAACTATATTTGAGAATATAATGTAAATGCATCTATAGTCTAGTGCATGGTGAAATATATATATCTTTGCTTTGGAAATACTGTATCCCTTCTGATTTTGAATCGTGTGCTGTAGCAGTTAAACCATGAAGAGTCTATGATTCTTACTCTGCCTATTGGCCATTCTGTTTTACATATGTAAATGTGCGTGCGCCTCTCAACTGCTTTCCTTTCCATATTAAGACTACACATTCATATCACTGCAGTCAAGGATCAAGTGATACTAATTTTTAAGATGAACTCATAGAAGAGTGCCTGTTTGGCTTTGTTTAAATTAAATAGATTGTCTTAAAATATTCCAACCATGGAATTTTTTAGCTCAAAACACCTAGAAAGCAGGTGGGGTTCACATCCCTCATGTTACAAACAAAAATGTTTAATCAGTTATCTAAGGACACATACCTAATTAGCCACAACTAGGTCTACACTCAAGAATTTACTCTCAAAGCCACTTTTCCATTTACTACCTCATTCCTCCTAAAGTTAGGAAAAACCTATGGAGTCTTGCCATAATAATATTCAGGACCTCAGTGGATTCAATCAATAAAAAGACAAAAGGTATGTCTTTGTGTCTTTTAGACCCAACTTCCTTATAAGTTTGGATACAGAGATAGCATTTAAAAAATTAAGTATCTGAGCCATTTCTTTGATTGATAAGATCAGTAACATTCTGCATTGTTAGTAATTGATATAACAATTTGCATATTGATTGATAATAACACTTTGCAGGTGTCAGAATTACCTTACACATATAAGACTCAATTCTCAGAAACAAAATGGCTACTCTTAATATTAGGATATATTTTAAGTTAGATTTTTTTAAACAACAAAGTGATAATTTTTGTTTTGGAAAAGAAAATTGCTGTACAAACATGAACAATGAGATGATGAAGGTATACCCTACAGAGATATACATGAAGCTTTTTATGGTATTGTTTCAGCTTTATCTGTTCACCAGTTGGCTGCTCAGGGAGAGATGCTCTACCTGGCTACTCGTATTGAACAAGGTAATAACCTATTTTGGAAAATGTATTTGAAACAAATTTAAAATTCAAAGATAAAATTTTTGAGAATTTCAGAATGACTACAGCAGAGCATTAAATCAAGCGCAGGGACTTTCTGAATTTAGATTTGTTATTGTTTTCTTTGAATTCAGGAAAGTATAATGACCAAAAAAAAAAATAGTTGTATCATTTCACCAGGCAGATAACCTGATATAGTTTAAAAAAAAAAAAAAATGGTACTCTTAAAGGTGGTATAAAAGTTATAGCTTCCCTTAGCACCTTAGCCTTTTCCCCAAAAGCAACATTATAAATTTCTTCTATTTTCAGAAAAATTTTCTAGGAAAACATTTCTGTTGATATTTGGGATTGTATGTGAAATATAAATTTGATTTTTTTTTTTTTTGAGGGCAGTGTCACTGGCCCTCATGTGTGGGACCCGAACCAGGGCCGCTGGTTTCCTAAGCCAGCGCTTAACCACCGCGCCACTCGGCCGGCTGTATGTGAAATATATATGTGTTTTTTGTTGTTTTTCACAAGAGAGAAATATTGCATTTTATTAAGTGAAAAAACTTAATATTTTGGAGATCTTTGCATATAAGCACATAAGGATCTATTTCATTCTTTTTAATAGGTCCATGATTTTACACTGTATTGCATATACATATACTTTGTTTTTTATTTTTTAACTAGTCCACCTGGTAGTGGTTCATTCCAGTTTTGTTGCTATTAAATAACAAGATTGTTGCCATTCTTTTTTAGTATATCCATAGGGTAAATTCCTTTAAGAATATTTGCTAGGTCAAAAGGTATATGAATTTTTATTTTATATATATATATATATATATATATATATATATATATACACACACACACACACACATAAAATCTCCAGATGTTTGCCCTGCCATCACATCAGAGTTAGAGTTTCTGTTTCCCCATACCCTCACTGCACAGGATTTTATCAGACTTTAATCTTTGCTAATCTCATGGATGAAAAATAGTATCTCTTACTGGTTTTGTTTACATTTTTAAAATTATGGTCTATTTGAATTTCTTTTTGTGTGAACTACCTGTTATGTGTTGATTTTTAGGAACCTGAATCAAAATTAAAGAAATTTGCTTTTTGTTGTTTATGTTGTATATATTTTTTCCCAGTTTGTCATTTTTCCTTTGACTTTATGATGTTTTCAAACAAAGGCTTAATATTTTTAAGCAGTAAATTTACTTTTTTCCTTTTGACTTCAGAGTTTTATGTCCTACTCAGAAAGGATTTTTCTACTCTAAGATTATAAATAAATTCACTCATACCTTATTCCAGAATTTCTGTGGTTTCCTTTTTACAATTCAATCTTTGAGACATATGTTTTGGTGTAATGAGATAAAGATCAAGCAGTTTTACTTTTATTTTCATTTTTCAAAAACTTAGCTAGTCAACCTAGCAGTATTGATTGAATACAGAGTACATGATAAGGGAGTTCTATATTTTTAATCATGTCATTCTTTTATAAGAAAGACTTACTTCATCAGTATAATTCTGTTTGTTTATAAATATTTGAAGGTTTCATTTTCAAACTAAATAAATTCAGGGGAAAAGCTGTGGACTTTATAACTAGTAGACTGAATCAGGGGAACCAAATGAGGTTCAAGGTGGAATTGCATGGTACCGTCCTTCAAATTATTCAATCTTCATTCACATTATATTGTGTTAGAAACCACCAAGAATGGAAGAAATTCAATGGCAGCAATGTTAGCTATAGAGTAGAAGATAGATTTAATAGGATTTTGGAGTCTTTATAATAATATATATTTAAATAATGCTAAGGGCTATCACATAAAATCATTTTTATTCTGAACCTCCCAATTACACATCAAGATAAGGAAGGTGTTATTCTAAGTATTGGAGAAATTAAGTGACATGCTCAGAATCACACTTCTAGAAAGTGGCAAAGCGACCATTCAAACTCTAGTCTCCTGTTCTGAGTCCAGTGTTCTGTGGATTGCCTTGTACCTAGCATTATGTTGTATCTGGTGGTTTGAACTTTAAATATGCTATTTGAACTCCGCTGGGTACATTGAGGTACACTGTAATACAGTCACACAACTTGCAACAACACATAACAGGACTTCAGTGAACAAAAGTCAGCACAAAGTGAACCCATTAAATAATAGAATCAGCATATTAGAATGCCAGTATTTTCATAATAATATTAATATGTAGTTATTAAATTAGATCACAAAAATTGCTTTTCTTTTAAATAGAAAATGTTATCAATCACACGGATGAAGAAGGATTTACACCTCTGATGTGGGCGGCAGCACATGGGCAAATAGCTGTGGTCGAGTTTCTACTTCAGAACGTAAGGAAAACGCCTCAGAAAACGTGTCTGTGCAGCTACTTACGCTCAGTGAAGGCTCTCGGAAAGTTCCCGTATCCCCAGCCAGCTAGATGTAATGGCAAAAGGTCCAAAAATGTTTTCAGTGCTTTTCATTTCCTGGTGCAACTTGAATCGACATGGGCAGGCCAGACTAACCCTACATGACACAGTGAGAGATAATAGAATGCCCAGCCCCTCTGCGTGCAATGGGAATGAAAGGGCTGTCAGTCTTATAGGAGAAGCTTCAAGAGGAGAAGATGCAATTTGACTCGAGACTGAAAGGATAGTTAGGCTTGTGATGGAGGAAGGAAGCATCCAGACAACCTTGATAATAAGAGCATCCATGAATAGAAGTTGGTATTATTTCTTTATTAACTACAGAACGTTACGTGACCTAAGTGTTGAGCTATAATTACTATTCACAGAGCTAACAATGTTCTTGTTTATGTGAATTGAAAAGTTTTTTATCTTTACTCCCTACCCCAGGGTGCGGATCCCCAGCTTTTAGGAAAAGGCCGAGAAAGCGCACTATCACTGGCCTGTAGTAAAGGCTACACAGATATTGTCAAAATGCTGCTTGACTGTGGAGTTGATGTAAATGAATATGATTGGGTGAGTCTATAACCCTGATTTTTAAAACTGCTACAAACCTAGGATTTATTTGGCTTGGGCAGACATAATGGATTTCATTAAGCACTTGGAAGAATAATTAATTAGGTTTATTAAACACCTGGAAGAAAAAATTAATGTCATAAACTCAGTTATTAATTCTGATTTTAGTATTCTTCACAAAATGTTAAAATTACCTTAAACTACCTTTACACGCTCAATTCTTAGTACAACTTCTCACAGCAGCATTAAACTCTTCAAATCTGGCTCACCTTGAAAAACTATCTCACCTCTTCCTATTGCAGAATGGAGGCACACCTTTGCTGTATGCTGTGCATGGAAATCATGTGAAATGTGTACAAATGCTCTTAGGTAAGCAGGAGAAAATGGAAATATTTAGGAAATGCCATTTAAGGACTTTATTTTTTACAAGCTGGACTCCCTGGTATTACTCAGAAGAATCATTAACTATTGTTAAATATGTTGATCCTTCTGCTAGTCATCCCTGGAGCACCTGCTGCCAGAGAGCTGCCATGTGAGAAGCAGCTCCAGCACAGCTCCTGCAAATGGAACGTTTGTCCTTGTCACTTGCCTTTTGGGGATCACGTGTGAATTCAGTTATTTTCTCTGTTCACAGTATCTATGTGCATAAGTCTGTCTAGTTGTATATGAGTTTCAGCTGCTCTAGAGGATGCCCAGTTGCTTGGTATCTTCCCTTCCACCCATCAAAGTGAATTCTGTGCATTCCATGTCCTCTATCCTTTGTCAGGTCATCCTGAAGATACCCTCCAAATTCGTGAAAAATCTGTCCTGTTATTTGCACAAGTCAGGAATAGACAAACATACCCACATTTTCATTTTATTTATGTAGATTTTTCTATTTTGGTGTAGAAAATGGAGCTGACCCAACAATTGAAACCGACTCTGGATATAATTCTATGGATTTAGCTGTAGCCCTGGGCTATAGAAGTGGTAAGTATTTTAGGACTCCAGGTTTCATTTTAGTAAAGCTCTGTAAATAGTACAAACTAGTGATCCAAACCATTTTCATCATAGAATATAATCATAGAATATTGTAATCATAGAATATTGTATGTTATCCTGTCTCCTGACATTATTTTTAACTGTGGACAGAAATCAACAAATTCCTATAATGTCTGGAAATGAGTTTGTTACTATTACTTTTCACAAACCCAAATACTTAGTTACTGGAAGATAAGTGCACACCTATTTACAAGATGTGTTTTAACATTTTCATAGCAAACTGTTTATAAAATGCTTTTATAGTTGTCCTTTCTCTGTTCCTTAGAATAGCCATGTACTCTGGACTCTCCTTCAGTTTCAAAATTAAAAACCATGAACAGAAAATCCAATAACTTGGGCAATTACTAAGCCAGGGACAGACTAAATTTTAAAAGTATTTAAGTATTGTGTTGCAATCTTCTCGCCCACGACTATGAGTATATCATACTTAGAAATAACTTTATGTTAGGAAAAAGTTGGGATGTTAAGTTGAATTTGATAGTTCTTTTAAAAAATATTTAATCAACATGCTGTGGTCTTGATCCACCTATCTGTTCTAGTTCAACAGGTTATTGAGTCACACTTACTGAAGCTGCTTCAAAATATCAAGGAGTAGACAGAGTCATCAGAAAATGTTGTCTGCCCTTCTGTTTACTTTTTGGTCCTTATAAATGATAGTTTTGTTTACTTATAAGTTTTTACCTCAGTTGCAATATTTACTGATTTTTAGTAAGTTTTAATAACTATAATAACTATTCCTTTGAGTAATTCACTGGTTTCTAATAAAATTAGTGTTGATGCTTTTTTTATAAAACTTTTATGGCATATTTAAAATTATAAATTAATGTTTTGTGGCATGTAAATTTTTATTGTACAGATAGTTATCTGTCTTTGTATCAAGTGCTGTAATTTAACATTTTTCAGAAATTATTCTACTCTATTCATCTTCACTCTTGTATTAACTCATTGACTTTATATAGTGTTTGCTATAAATCCATAGAAAAAAAGTTTATTATTGAATTAAAAATGCACAGTGTGATTGTTTACAAAATGATGTTATAAATAAAGTAATTTTCTGTTAGTTTGCGTTCTAGTATTATTATTATTATTATTATTATTATTATTATTATTATATAAGGTTATTAAGGGATTCCTGTAGGATTTTTAGTTTAACCCTGCTGTCCTGCCAGGACACTCCATTACATCAAACAATATAATTAAAATAAATTGAAATAAGTCAGTCAACAAAGATATATTGATTGTCATTTCTAGAAGTATAGAAGTATATTTAGAATATTTTTCTCTTGTAAATAAGCGTTCCAGTAGGAAAAGTCCTCTGTGAAAAAGAAGCCAATTCTTCAATAAAAGTCAGATGCTTTTTGCCAGCGGCCCCAGTTCAGGTCCCACATATGAGGGCTAGTGACACTGCCCTCAAAAAAAAAAAAAAAAAAAAAAGTCAAATGCTTTTTTTTTTTTTTTTTTTAAAGATTTTATTGGGGAATTGGTGGAGGGGAACAGCGTTGGGGAATCGGGGAAGGGGAACAGACAAGTTGCTGTCTTTTTGTTCCTCAGTTTAGCAGCGGAGGATGTTGCTTCACTGTTGGTATCGTCATTGCGCTCTTCCCGGATGAGGCAGATCGGTCGCTGGCCTCTGGATGTTGCTCACCGCGGCTATTGGCAGCTCACGCTGGCTGCCAGCTGCTCACGCTGGCTGCAGGCCACTCACTGTAGCCTATGGCAGCCCACTGCAGCAGGGGCTGCAGCCCACACCATTACCGGGGCTCGCACAGCCCAGCTCCAGGTGGAGCTGTTGTTAGCTGTAGAGGGCAGTGACACTGGCCCTCATGTGGGATCCGAACCGGGGCTGCTGGCATCCCAAAACCAGCGCTTAACCAATGCGCCGCTCGGCCGGCCCCACTTTTTTTTTTTTTCCCCAAAGATTTTATTGGGGAATTGGAGGAGGGGAACAGCGTTTGGGGAATCGGGAAACGGGAACAGACAAGTTGCTGTCTTTTTGTTGTTTAGTCTAGTTACGGAGGATGTTGCTTCATTGGCCCATGTTGGTATCCTCATTGCGCTCTTCCCGGATGAGGCAAATTGGTCGCCGGCCTCTGGATGTCACTCACCGCGGCTATTGGCAGCTCACGCTGGCTGCCGGCCACTCACTGTAGCCTATGGCAGCCCACTGCAGCAGGAGCTGCAGCCTACAACATCGCCAGGGCTCACACAGCCCAGCTCCAGGTGGAGCTGTTGTTAGCTGTAGAGGGCAGTGTCACTGGCCCTCATATGTGGGATCCAAACTGGGGCCGCTGGCATCCCAAAACCAGCTCTTAACCAATGCACCACTCGGCCGGCCCCAGATGCTTTTAAATTCTACTAAAGTAACACTATAAACTTATGTTACATCAAAACTAGAAGAGAACCGGGCCAGCCGAATGAGCGACCATCCAGAGACCTCATCCAGGAAGACTGCAATGACAATACCAACATGGGCCAGTGAAGCAACATCCTCTGCAACTACACTAAACAACAAAAAGACAGCAACTTGTCTATTCCCCTTCCACAATTCCCCAATGCTGTTCCCCTCCCCCAATTCCGCAATAAAATCCTTTTTTTAAAAAAAAAAACAAACAAACTAGAAGAGAGCCATGGGCTAAAAGTTGACCACTGGGATGGGACTTGGGTTAAATCACTTCATGGAAAATGAATGTTGTATCAGTTGATACTTTGGTTGTAAGCCATATAACCTATCTAGTTAATTTAAGCAAAGGGGAATTAATGGAAAGATAAAGAATGGAAGAGAAAGCTGAAGAAGCAGGCAATACCAAAAAATGAAACTAGGCCAGGGATCTCAAATCAGGAAATAAATCATGACTTGGCATTTCAGATGCTGCTGTGGTAATGTTTAACTTAAATCCTCTTTTTTATCGTTCTGCTCAGGATTTAAATTTCCAGGAGACAGAAATTTGTTTAGCGTAGGATATAAATGTACAGTTATATGGAGTTGGGGGTAAAAGAGGATGACTGTTTAGCAATCCACCAATGCCCCCAGACAACCTGGAATACAGGAGACAAAGGCACCTAAAGGAAAACCACAGGGAGAGAAAAACCACAGATGTTCACTCCAAAGGCAATCTAAATAATGTTTGAAAATAGTACTAGTGTTTCACCCTTTGTCAATTAGGCATCCGTTTCACTTCTGATGGATTTACCTAAAACCAGTCACCCTTGCATTTGGTTCCTTATTAATGGCACATATCCATGAACTTAGTCCCTGTTCATATTATAAGGTAACAAAATCCAGTGATCCATTTGGGCACATCACTCTGAATATTGCTTGCATGTGCTTTCTGTAACTAAAGAGCAACCAAACAACCTGTGCTGAGATTGTCTCTGAAGTAACCATTTCACTCCCAGTCCTGACAACCAACATATCTCAGAGAATATCTTGAAAATTTTCCTTTCCAATTCTATCATCTTTTAGCCTCAAGATCTCTGATAACAAACCCCAGAAAAATCTCTTAAGAAGTAGACACGAATACAAGTTAATTAAAACAACAGAAATGATATTTAAGGGCCAGTGGTAAAATGCCTCTTTTAAAAATCATATATCTTTTAGGTAGCATTGACTGATTACACAAATATGTATTCAGAGCTTATGACCAGATTCTGTGCTTAATGCTTGGATAAAACAGTGAGCAAAAACAGACACAGTCTCCTATCAAGGGCTCATTACCACCACAGTATGAAAAATACATGGAATATAACTTTCAAAAGGTTAAAAACTGTTATTCTCATGTAACTATAGAATGAACACCTGTCAAAGATTTCATTCAACTCATGAATTAGTAAGGAAATAAGAAAGATGTTAAAACTAATTCCAAGAACTAGATGTTTTAGGTAATGTCAGCATAAGATTGCTGAGTTAGATGCACATCTGGTTAATGTCCAACAAGACCATAAACCATAACCTTTGAGGCTACCTTTTCCACTGGACAGAAATTATTTGCATCTCTACCAGATAGAAATCTTCAAGATAACATGTGACTTCATTAAGTCTAGCACCTTTAATAGCTAGTGAAGAGTCAATCAGTTGAACTAAGTAATTTCCCCTAGATGAATGGTTCTCAAACTTCAGTGTATATCAGAATCATCTAGGGGTTTGTTAAAATATACACTGCTGGATCCCACACCAGAATTTCTGATTCAGTCCGTTTGGGATGGGACACAAGAATTCTAATTTCTAACAAGTTTCCAGGTGACGCTGATCCTGCTGGTCCAAGAACATCATTTTGAGAACCACTATCCTAGATTATCCTCGGATGGACTTCTCCCCAGTATGAGGGAGGTTTCTTTATTTCCAAGTTTCCAAGATAGTTTTTCTGACTGTCTCCTGCCCTGGAATCTTAAATAATATTTAAAGATTATTCTTGATCACAAAAAGGCTGGTCTTGTAGGTGTGGCCTGATTATTTATACACACGAAGCAATTTAATCATATAGGCCTCAAGTTTCCTCTGCAAATCTAGAACATTAGATTACTGAGCAACTAATTAGGCCAAAAAAATTGCTTTCTATTCAAAAACCTTCATAAGGAATCTCAGACTTTTAAAAGCCTCTATTATTAGCAAATAATGGCTAGGGGCCTAAGCCCAAGAAAGTTTTTGCACCATATTTCACCTACAGTATTGCTAACTTGGAGTAAATTCCTCCCTTCTTGAGGTCTGAAAATTTGCTAAGGTCCTCAGCTTCCAGGAAGTAACCTTCCTCCCCACCAGTCAGATTGGGACCTAGAGGCAGACACCAGGCCAGTTTTCAGGTGAGAACTTTGTTGGCATTAGCTCCACGTATCAAATGAACCCTTTGTTCCCTAGTATGGACTTTTTATACCTAAGAACATTATTCTCAAATATAACCCTTTGGGTATGGCTTTGGTTGAACAATCTATTTGTCCAATTGTAATTTGGCTAAAGGGAGGACAGATTCTTACTGAATCTGTACCAATAACTATTTTGTCATGAAAGGTAAGGAAACTCATGAAAAGTATTTGTTTCTGAATTCTGAAGACATCAGATTAGATACCAGTTTTAAATGTTTTAAATGTTTCATTCCAGTTTATTGATGCATGTATCCAGAAACAGGAAATATTAAAAATAATACAACAATATTCCTCACAAATAACCACAATTAAAATTTCCCTCATTCGTTCATTGAGTACTGTGTAATTTTTATTTTCTAGGATCTGGGTCAAGCAATGGACTCTCATGAAGTATGTCTGGATTGAGGAGAATCTTTGGAATCTTAGAATCCAGGAATTCTGACTCAGTCTACTGGCACAGTCTGAAAGGTGTTAAAATTATGCCAGCAAAGAAGCTTGTACTCAAGAGTCTATTCTTTATGGTATCAGTAATTAAGAGTCCCTAGTATTGGCACCTTCCTACCAGGCTTGCTATGAGGCTCTGACACTTAGAGTCTCTGAGCTTAGAATAGAACCTTCAGGAAAGCATCCATTAAAAGCAAAAATGACCATGAGACTGAATGACTGTGATTAGTTTCTTAAACTAACAGTATCAAAATAAAGAGAGTAAAGTTCTCTATTGTGGTATTCTACATAATTATTTCATTAAGAAGTTGGTCAATATTTTCCCTGCGGGTAAGGACATATTATAAACAGTAAGGACATTAACAAATCTCCAGGGCCTTTCCATAAAATGTACAAACCTGAAATATTTATAATGATAACCCGTTGCCACACAAACTTAGTCTAGGAAAGGCTAAACATCATTTCAGATTTGACAATTCTTCCCATGCTGCTCTTACAATAATGTTGAGCTAATTAAGAAATATGCAGAATACCAAACCTGATTGTTTCTAGCATCCCTCTTTTTTATAAAGTGAAGTAACAAATCTTGGTGATCTTCCAAGGGCCCTCTGGGAAATCTCAAAGATAATTGTAGCTATACGAGACATCCTGGAAATATTTCTTTTCTAAATTTAGACTCTGATCTCTTGGGGAGGCAAAATCAAAAACTTACCAGAGAAGATTGAGACAATTTATGTAAATAGTAGTATGGGTGCTGAGAAACAACAGTTGGTTACCTATTTTACCAATATGATAGTAAAATATTTTGAGATAAGTATAGAAGGCAAAACAATGATAAGAAACTTGGCTCTTTTACCGCTGCGGAAACTTCACTTTTCATCTTTTTTTTTTTTTTAAGATTTTATTGGGGAATTGGGGAAGGGGAACAGACAAGTTGCTGTCTTTTTGTTCTTCAGTCTAGTTGCCAAGGATGTTGCTTCACTGGCTCATGTTGGTATCGTCACTGCACTCTTCCTGGATGAGGCAGATCAGTTGCTGGCTCTGGATGGTCACTCACCGCGGCTATTGGCAGCTTGTGCTGGCTGCCGGCCACTCACTGTAGCCTATGGCACCCACTGCAGCAGGGGCTGCAGCCTACACCGTCGCCGGGGCTTGCACAGCCCAGCTCCAGGTGGAGCTGTTGTTAGCTGTAGAGGGCAGTGTCACTGGCCCTCATACGTGGGATCCGAACCGGGCCGCTGGCATCCCAAACCAGCCCTTAACCAATGCGCCACTCGGCCGGCCCTTCATCTTATTTTTAAAATAAGTCATGCACCACTTAAATGATGGGGATACTCTGAGAAATGTGTCATTATGTAGTTTTGTCGTTGGAACATCATAGAGGCACTTACACAAACCTAGGTGGTGCAGGCTACTACACACCTAGACTGTATGGTACAGCCTGTTGCTCCTAGGCTACAAGCCTGTACAACGTGTTACTGAACCCTGTAGGCAATTATAACACACCAGTAATTGTGTATCTAAACTTAACATAGAAAAGGTACAGTGTAAAGGTTTAAAAATGGCACACCTGTATAGGTCACTTACATGAATGGAGTTTGCAGGACCGGAAGGTGCCTTGGGTGGGTCAGCCAGTGAGTGGTGAGTGAGCGTGAAGGCCTAGGGCATGACTGCCCACTGCTGTAGACTTTATAAACCCTGTACTCTTAGGCTACCCTAAATTTATAAGACAACATGAAATTAAATCAAGCACAAGAGAAAATGGTGCAATCAAGAAAACAGTAAACACGAGATATATGAAGCTACCACCACAGGACACAATATCCTGTTTTACAGCAAACATTTTTAATAGGTAAAAAGAATACACTCTAAAATAACGATAAAGTATAGTATTAGTAAGTACTATAGTAAACCAGTAACATAGGTTTTTTTTTTATCATTATCAGGTAGTGTGTACTGTACATAATTGTATATGCTATACATTTATGCAACTGGTAGATTTTACCCCAGCATCACTACAGTGAGTAAATATGTCGTGCTGCTGCGACATCACAATGGCTGCTACGTCTCTAAACAATCGGAATTTTTCTGCTTCAATATATAATCTTATTGGACCATCATATATAGTATATGGTCTCTCGTCGGAAATGTCTCATGCAGCACTTACCTGTAATTTAGAATGACTAAAATCAACACAAGGCAAAGAAATTATTCTGGTGAGATTCTGGAATTTCTACTATCTGTGCAGATTACATGAAAGGTAAAGAATAACTTTAATGCCACTAGTTAAGCTTTAAGGCCATCTTATTTACTAGCAAGAAAACCAAAATTATAGCTTTACATGAATGTAAAATTTATTAGTAAAGATTTTTGTGTTCTTTATTTTCCCTTAAATAATTTTGTATGTAAGACCATCAAAACAGTGACAAATTTGCCAAAATTCTAACATATTTATGTAGCCTCTTTTCAGACTGAAGTATTATATACCAAGAGAAATAAAAATCCCTTCCTTCATCCCCTTTTCAATTTGTTATCTACACCCAAATTTTATCTTTCCTCTATGCTTTCATATTCTGGCACAAACTGATATTTAGGTCAAAACAATTATCTTTTTTCTTGAAAAAACAAAAAACACACACAGCTGTATTTCTCTGCCATTGCTGATTCCAGTGTAGTCTCAATCAGCTATATTAATTACAGCTTTTAACCAATGTTGGGGACCAAGAGACCCTCGAGAAGCTGTAGAGGAGGAGTGTTTGCAAGGCTCACCCCTCTGGTTGTTGCTTTTGCAAGGCTGGCACAGCACTTCAACATCCAGAGGCGACCTCGGTCTCCATACAGACAAAGCACCCCAGTGCACCGAGGTACATTGGGTACACAACAGTCTGGGTTTGATACATTGGATACAGATATCCTACAGCTGACGCATGGAGCAGTCCCTGCTCAGGACCATTGCCTCTCCTTTCCTCTCCTCCCCCAACTTTAACAAAGCCTATATCAATAAACCACAGTTGCTAGACTGGATCACTGGCCTCCCATTAGGAGACAGCTGTCCACCTAGCTCCTGCTTTCAAGCATTTCTTTGTCTGTCTTTCTTACATCCTCCGTCGCCTCCACCCAGGACCGTTCGACAGGCCACACTAGATGCAGCAAACCAAAATAATAATTCTATCTCATGGAGGAAACTGGAAGGTAAATAATAGAGAATTATCTGTCATATGTAAGTATTTGGGTAGAAAAGCTCATGAATATACAACTTTCTACAGCCATATCCAACACTTTTATACTTCCTTAAAATGAAAAAAAACAATACATTTATTAATATATCCCAAAGATATAGCCAATCTATAACAAATAAAAATAAGAAGCAAAAGTATATAAAATTATACTTAATAATCAATGTTTTAATATTCCATATTATTTGGAAATTACTTAGGTATTTAATAATTACTCATTAATAACTCAATTTAATAATCCAAGTTTTAAGTTGCTCAAGGATTTTGGAAATTATGTTTCAGCTGAAAACTAAAAAACAATTACTGGAGATATTACAAGTTTGTCAAGTTCATAACTCAATTTGGTTGGATACAAATTTATACTGTTATAATCTTAAACATTAGGTAGCAGTACTTTATCTTATTTGATTAGTGAGCCAGTATAAAAAGTTTAGGAAATTCAGGTTAATTAGTCTTTTCCTAAGATAACAAACCCAAATCTTATTTTTAAGGGTTAAATGTATGCTTGTATCATACTCTTTTTTGATACACTCATGGTAAGGACATGTAAATATTTTTAAAACCAAAATAATTAAACCAAGCTAATTTGTTCAAAGACTCACCTTCATTATGTGAACTTTGATTCTTAAAATGTTTCTTAGCTAACAATTTCTACAAGAATAATTTTTTTCTTAAAATTGTAGCACATTTAAAAGTTTCTTTTCAGTTTCGTTATTTTCTGGGGTTTGTGAGAATATTTGAGTCATATAAATGATTATTTATCTCTATAAGCCAATCAGAACAAATGCTCCTTTAATTTAAGAGACATTGTAGTCTAGGTTTTCACTAGCCTTCAGTGTCAGAAAATATTTCATGCTACACAGGAGAGGTAAAGGCCTTTCCCAGTCACAGATATGCAGGCACACAAATGCATGGGGAACTTACAGCTTCCAATCTACAACTTTAGCCACAGTCAGAAGTGAACCAGAAACTCAAAAACTAGAGTTATTTTCCTTTCCAGTGAGCACATAAGTCTGAATTGATTTGAGGTTACAAATAGACAAACATAAAAATAAAAAGAAGAGAACAAAACAAAAACAGAAAAGAGACTAATAAATTGGATTTTCTGTCATCTCTCACCCAAAAGAGTATAGGTCTTTTTTTTTTTTAGCTGAGCCATCCTGCCACCTGTTGGCAGCTCAGCAGCAGCTCAGGTCAGGCTGGGCATCGAACTGCTGTTGCTCAGAGCTCAGCTTGTACTCTTGAGCGAGCTCTTAACCAACTGAGCCATTCGGTCGGCCCTTATAGGTCTTTTTTTACACATTCAACAGACATCACCAAAGTAGGCCATAAAAATAAGCCCTCAATTGTTGCTGCCACTCATACTGACTAACTCATTGAAAGTATACAAACCAGAAATAAAAACAAGTGCCTAACATCAGTAGAAAGGGAAAAAAGAACTTGAGAGTCAGAAAAGTTCAAGTTCTGTTGCCACTCAGAATTCAAGGCAGAAGCCAGGAAAAGATGTCTCTGCAAATCAGCTTATTTGTCTCCACCTGGTTAGTCCCCTCAAACATCTCAGTGCATGACCTTAAAAACTGATAAAATATACTCTTTAAAAGGTTATATCACTCTCTCATACAAGAAAATAAACGTGTGACAATGATTTTATTTAACTTAATTAATGTATGATATGAAAACTGCCTCCGAGAGCACTTGAGAAGCTGGGCGTTTTGGGCAACACTAAGATAAAATTGCTGGGTTGTATACAAGTCTGGCTAACTTTCAACAGAGACAGAAATTGTCAGTTGAGGGATCTTTCCCACAAGTCAGAAATTACTAGACAGAAATATCCCAATTAACATGTATCTTCACTAAGCCTGGGACATTTAATAAATAGTATATCAAATTACATTTCTCTAGTTAATCCTTGGATCAGCTTCGTCTCCTAGCACATTGAAAAGACATGTGCCCACGACCTTCTTTAATACTTCAGTGAAAGCCAGCCTGAGGTTAAAGTAATCACCTTGTAATCGCCCTTCTTTCATCAGTTGAGAGGCAAACTAATATAGGTGTTCTAGCATTGGTGACAACACTTCTCTTACATCACCCTCCTGACTACACTACATAATTCACTCCGTGGTGAAAGAAGTCGTGAACTGGAGATCTGAATGAAAGAGGTTGATCATTTTAATACTCTTGATCTTTAAAGAAAATATTTTCAATAGTTTAAATAAATGTATATTTTTAAGGAACGTGTAATGGTTGATGTTAACCATTAAACCATAAAAAGTTTAAAAGTGTGTAACTTTGAATTTTCTTTAAAATGCCAGGAGCCTATTAATACTGTATTACAGTATTAGAAAATACTGTATGATTTCATCAACGTGCCTTTTCATCTTTATCCATACAAAAAGTAAACACCCTAAGTTCCTCTGTTAGAACAAACTGGTTATATAGACATATATTATGTATATGTAGTTATTTTGTGCAAGTTGTATCATTGAATATTTATATTTCCAGTGGGTGACACTGAATGTATTCATATCTATTGAGTGTGTTTCTGTATGATAAACAATGTGTTTACAAATCTGAAGAGTTATAAAGTGAGTAAAAATAGAATGAAAAGCAGAACGAACTCTGGCTATTATAAAATTCTTAAACTAAGTGTTCCTTCTCTTTAATATTCAAATTTTTTTCTGTGACAGGCCTTCTCATATTAACATATCTAACCAGAGCTTCATAAGTTTACCATCTTCGTCCTTTATAGTGGATACTATTGATAGAACTCAAAATGGTAACAATAATTTTTCACATTTTTTATTGTTTAGAAATCTTTACAATATATGTATATTGGTTTTAAAATAACAATAAAGATAGGAAAAAGGATTGTAACATGATTGAAATTTTTAGGTATGCATTTTGACAGGAAATACAATCATTTAAAAAAAGAGGTACAGGGCCGGCCGAGTGGCACGGTGGTTAAGTGCTGGCTTGGGAAGCCAGCGGCCCTGTAAGTATTCACTGATTCAAGTAAACTTCAAAGGTTTACTCCATCTTTTGTATAGATTTTACTCTTCAGAAATTAAAGCCTTTACTGGTAGAGTAAGAGCTGTGTGGTATTAGCTGTGTGCACAGGAACTAAATCCCCCGGTGCCATTACCATATTAGTGGCTGGAACCAAGAAACTTTATTATTGGTAAGTTTATGCATTGTGGAATTAAAATCCCAGTGAGACACATAATTATTACACTGGAAATAAACCACTGCAAACTCCTTGCTTGTTGAGCTCTCTCTGTGAAATGGAATACAGAATACTATATGATGCCTTTGCCCCACATTTTATTTTTTGTTTCTAAATTCAGTGAAATTGCTCCTCATTCAGACTCATGTGCTCACATTACTTTATGAGCCTGGAAGGCATCTTAATTGTTTAGATGTTTCTGTTAATTTTGCTCTTCATACCCACTGAGAATAGTCAGATATATTACGTATCCCAAAATCAATTATTGGAAAGTGTCATAAATATCTTCTTGGTGCTCAAGTTGATCTTTCGTTCACCACATGTTCTCCAAAAGGTTAAATATTTGAGACTAGAAATTTCCCCTAACAGCTATTCATTTCTTCAGCATACACTTATTGAGCCCATACTCTGCGAGATTTGGCGTGGGCCCCGAGGGTGCAGTGGAGACCCACACAGACCTGGCTGCCTGCCCTGCCCTGCCACTCTTAGGCTCTTACATAATGAATCTGCCTCCAGGGCGAGTTTGGCTTTGCTCAAAATTATCTCCCCTCTTCCCATACATTCTCAGGACGAGTTAAAACTGTCATGTGTTAATTGAGACATGTTCAAGCCTCTAATGTGCCTATTACTGGGTTTCTCATGTGCTAATTGTCCTGCTGTGTCCCAAGATCAGTCCCCCTAATTGGCACATCAGAAACCTGTGTCTCAAGAGGATCAGAGGGCCGAGGATCTAAAAGCACAGGAAGAAAGGTCCACTCCCAGAGCTATTGGTTCTAACCCAGGATGCACAATGGACTCATCTGGAGAGGTTTAGAAGGCCTGGGTCTCATCCCCAGAGTGTCTGATTTATTAGTCTGGGATGCCACACAGGGACATGTAATAGCATCCCAGGTATTTCTAATGCACAGTTGAGAGGCACTACTCTAGGGGCACTTAGCTCCTGGTGGGTGGAACGGTAATTTCCAAACCACATTCTAACATTTACCTCTCATGTTGCCACCCTACCTACCTACAAAAGAACCTTATGAAAGAACCTAGTTATCTTTTCTCTCTGACCTGTTGGTATCTGCTATTCTTCTGAAAAGATAAACATGTTCCCCTTTAAGCTTCTGTGAAAAAGAATTTCGAAATATTTATCTTACCTTTTGTGAGTAGTTCACCTTTTGTCACTCAGTGAGATGTTAGTTGTGACGGAACATCCTTTATTAATTGGTATTTTCTGAAAGACAGAGCCCACTTCTGGTGTCTCACTATTGTTTACTTACCTTGCTTACCTTTTGGATAAAAGGGAGTCTTGAATATCCAGGACAGCAATCTGTACCAACCTATTCCAAAGAGTTTGTCTTGTTACTCCTTTCTTCTAGGATCCCCTTGGGGACCCAAGTGTTGACTAAAGGACTGGCCCTCCAGACCTCATGCCAGCTCACAGAGTTCATCCACAATGCCAGGTAACCTATCCTCCATGAAGCAAGTCTGTTATGAAAACCTCTCCTCTTTCTTACTTGGCTGTGTTTGCACCGCTGCCAAGGAGACTGTCAACAAGAATGAGGTCAGTTGTGTGTGTCCCTGTCTCAGGGAGCCCCTGCCTCATATGCCCCTTAGCTGCTTCAGGAACAGGTTGTCAGTACTTAAGAAAGAGCCCATTCACCCAACTGGGCCAGAGCTTGACCTCACTGCCCTCTCCATGGAATAAACCACTCTTTCTGATACTGCAGATTCTTCTTTAAAAGATAATGTTGCCTTGCCTATGTTGATGAGATGTTATAAGGCCCTCCTTCAAAGAGCTTCATCTACTTGGTCAGGTTTCACACAGCCTCTTAGTTGGGGAGAAATGAAATATATCAAACACTGTTGTTTTGGGCTGGCCAAGTGGCTCAGTCGGTTAAGAGCTCGCTCAAGAGTGCGAGCTGAGCTCTGAGCAATGGCTCAGGTTCAATGCCAGCCCGAGCTGAGTTGCCTAGCAACAGGTGGCAGGATGGCTCAGCTAAAAAAAAAACAACAACAAAAACTGTTGTTTTATGAGAAAGAGCCTCGCACCAATGTCAAGGACTGTGCTAAATGCCAGATTCATGGCCACTGGGCCTTAGGGACTGCGTCAGGGAGAGAATGCCTTACAAATTAAGTAACCACAAAGTAATGTGAGGTTAGTAGATGACAAAAATTAATGTCAAAGGAATGAATTTGGGGAAGAAAATTATTTCTATGGCTTCAGGAAGTCAAGGTCAGAATCCCCAATACATAAGCATTTCAAAAAATTTATCTTTATTATTTTTCTAACTATAAAAGTAATATATACTTCTTGTATCTGTTAGGATGCTTTCCACGGTAAAATAAAACCCACTTAAGATGGCTTCAACAAATAAGTAAATGTACTTGCTAACATAGGAGGATATCCAGAGTTAGGTGAACTTCAAGATTGGTTACGACCTGGGTCCCTTCAGTCTCTGTACTCTGCTGACCACAATTCAGCTTTATCCCAAGTCTGGTTAACCTCAGGGTCATAGCGCGGCTTCTGGTAACAGCAAGGGCTGTATGATTCTTTATTGTTGCCTAGCCCAGTGACAGAAAGAGGTGTCCCATACCCCTTCTAGAAGAATAAGGAAGAAGATCCCCAGAAACTTCCAGAAAAACCTTTCCTCTAGTCCCACATACTGCAACTGGGACCCTGCTTATTCCTGGACCAGTGATGGAGGTTGAGAGTCCTCTGGCATCCACCACTCTTAACCATTCACCTGAGGACCAGCATCTTCTGTAGTACCTGGGTTGAGGGGTGAGGAGCACTGGCATTCCATTAAGAAGCAAAAAGAGGAACAAATGCAAAATATATGAAATTCACATTGGAGGGCCCTGAACAGACACTTTAAGTAGATGAGCAAAAGAATAATAACCGGGCCGGCAGAGTGGCGCATTGGTTAAGAGCTGGTTTTGGGATGCCAGCGGCCCCGGTTCAGATCCCACATATAAGGGCCAGGGACACTGCCCTTTACAGCTAACAACAGCTCCACCTGGAGCTGGGCTGCGGGAGCCCCGGTGACGGTGTAGGCTGCAGCCCCTGCTGCAGTGGGTGCCATAGGCTACAGTGAGTGGCCGGCAGCCAGCGTGAGCAGCCGGCAGCCAGCATGAGCTGACAATAACTGCGGTGAGTGACCATCCAGAGGCCGGCGACCGATTTGCCTCACCCGGGAAGAGCACAATGACGATACCAACATGGGCCAGTGAAGCAACGTCCTCCACAATTAGAGGGAAGAACAAAAAAGAGAACAATTTGTCTGTTTCCCTTCCCTGATTCCCCCAATGTTGTTCCCCTCCCCCAATTCCCCAATAAAATCTTTAAAAAAAAAAAAAGAAGAAGAATACATAACCGAAAAGCTAATAGACGAAATAAAAGAAAAAAATAATAATTTTTTTTTACTTGGTATTTTTTATTTTATTTTTTTTTAATTAGCTGCAGGTGTACAACACAGTTCAATAGTTATACTTTTTACCCCTCAAAGTGACAAACCCCCGCCAATACTTGGAATTATTTTCCAATTTTTTCTTTCATTATTTTTATGGTAAAAGTAATCTGAACAAAAAAGAAAAACCACCCACAGATAACCAGTTAATCTTTTAGGAGACACAGCTTTCAGAGTTTTTTCTGTACATAGATCACTAGGTAAATATTTTACAAAAATGGACTGATGCCATAGATATGGTTCTGCAAATTGTTTTGGTTTTTTGTAATTTTACAATGCACCATAGACATTTTCCATGCAAGGAATGAAAATCTGCTACTGAAACATAGAGGGCTGCAGCTGGATAATGCAAGTGACACCTAAAGCAAAGTATTAGCATAAGGTTTAAAGCCTAGGGCCTGGCAAATGCTTGTCTGATTACTACACAAAAGGAATGTCTTCAAAGCCCCTTTGTGGGGCCCTGCAGCCACCCCTGAATTCCCTTGGGTCCCTCGGGTGGAAGGGGTCCTGTAAACTTTTTTGCATCCACATAAATCCCCCCAAATTTCTGTTTGGTTTTCTTCACCTCATCCTCTACCCTAGCCATCTCATAAAATTCTCTTATCATCTCCTCATTGCTCAAATGCATATCATGTATGGCCTCCTTGTATTCCTTGAGGTACTGAACCAGCCTCTTGTTGGTTTTTCTTTTGGCTTTCCTGGGTACATCATCCCCTGCTGGGAGTTTTCGCTGGCTGGTTTTCCTTCTTTGGGCTTTCCCTCGCTCACTGGCTTTCCCTCATTCTCTGGTTTTCCTTCTTTAGGTTGTCCCTGGCTCGCCGGCTTTCCCTCACTCTCTAGCTTTCCCTCTTCTTTTGGCTTTCCCTCCTCTGGCTTTTCCTTATCTTTAAGTATTTCCTCATCTTCTGTCTTTCCTTGTCTTCTATATTTTTCTCATTTTCTAACTTCTCCTTGTCTTCCAGAGTACGAGCTATTTCTGGCTTTCTGGCATCCTGTGGCTGTTCTTGATTTTCCATCTTTACTTGCTTCTCAGGCATAGCTTCATCTTCATTGCAGTTTTTCCATGTTGAGATGTTCCCTCCTTTTCCTCTCCTTTTCCTCTCCTGCTATCCGAAACTTGGATAGCTTCGTCCTCATTTTCTAGGCTACCCGAGTGCTGAGAACAACAGACACACAGACCTGAAAGAACCCGAAGCAACAATCAGGAGTTCACAGACGGCTCAGGGTCTGACAGCAGCAGAGGGCTGACACCCGGAATGGTGCCCACATCTGTATCCCGGCGGTCACGTCGAAAAATAATAATTTTTAAAACTTGATTCAAAAGAAGGCAGGAGATGAAACATGGGAACAAAAGATAGATGGGACAAATAGAAAACAAATAGCAAGATGGTAGGCTTAAATCAACATTAAATCTGCAAGGACTAAACATTTGAAATAAGAGACAAAGGTCGAGAGACTGGACTAAAGAAACCAAGCATGAATCACCTATTGCTATGTTAAAGAAAAAACAAAAACCCACAAACTTTAAATATAAGGGTATAGATAGATTGAAAGTAAAAAGATGGAAAAAGATACCATCAAACATCAACCAAAAGAATGAAATTGCAGAAAACTTACATAGCCAAAACTTGAAGGAGAACAAAATTAGAAGAGTTCGATTATCAGATATCAAGAAATTAATATAAAACTACAGCAATTAGAGCAGATATTGACAAAACAAGTAAACCAATGAGATAGAATGGTCTAGATACAGATCTATACATATATGTTAAGTGATTTACACAATGGCTCACTACAATTTAGTTGAGAAAATGTGTTTTTTTTTTAACAAAAGGTACTGCATCAATTGGATATCAATGTGGGGGAAAAAATTAAAACTGAGCTCTCATATCTTATTCAAAAATTAACTAGAGATGGGTTATAGAACTGTACCTAATTATGAAAGGCAAAGTCATAAAGGTTTTAGAGAAAAACATAAGAGAATACATACCTTCATGATCTTTGAGTAGGCAGAGATTGTTCACCAGCACTTCATGGTTTCTAACTTTTTTTATCTTTTTCATCCTAATGATTAAAAATGGTAGCTCATTTCCATTTTAATTTACTATTCTTTAATCACAAAGTTGAACACCTTTCCACATGCTTATATGCATCAATATTTCTTTTTAGCGTTTATTTGTATGCTTTGCCTACTTTTCTATTAAGTTGTTTGTTACTTATTAATTTAAAATTTTTTTATATACTAAGGAAATGTATATACTAAGGAATGCTTCTTATTTTTCTAAGACTTTATCTTTTAGGAAAGTTTTAGGTTCACAGCAAAATTGAGAGGAAGATACAGAGATTTCCCATACACCCCCTCCTCCAACACAGGCCTGGCCCCCCCATTATCCACATCCCCCATCACAGGGGAACATTTGTTACAATTGATGAAACTACACGGACACATTATAATCACTCCAAATCCATGGTTTACCTTAGGGCTCACTCTTGGTGTTGTACACTCTGTGGATTTGGACAGATATCCCCCTAACATCTGGTAAGCTCTGATCTTTTTACTGTCACCATAGTTTTGACTTTTCTAGAATATTACATAGTTGGAGTCATATATTATGTAGTCTTTTCAGATTGGTTTCTTTCACATAGTAATATATATTTGTGTCCTCCATGTCTTTTCATGGCTTAATAGTTCATTTCTTTTTAGCATTGAATAATATTCCATTGTTTGGATGCACCAGTTTATGTGTCTATTCACCTATTGAAGACATCTTGGCTTCTTCCAAATATTGGCAGTTGTGAATAAAACCACTATAAACATCCGTGCTCAGGTTTTAGTGTGGACGTGGTTTCCAACTTTTTTGGGTAAATATATACCAAAGAGCATGATTGCTGGATTGTATGATGAGAGTATGTTTAATTTTGTAAGAAACTGCCAAGCTGTCTTCCCAAGTAGCTGTACCAGTTCTCCTTCCTACCAGCAATGAGCGAGAGTTCCTGTTGCTCCACATCCTCCCCAGCATTTGGTGTTGTCAGTGTTCTAGATTTTGGCAATTCTTATAGGTATTTAGTGGTATCTTACTGTTGTTTTAATTTGCATTTCCCTGATGACATCTTTATACATGCTTATTTGCCATCTGTATGTCTTCTTTGATGAGGTGTCTGTTAAGTCCTTTGGCCCATTTTTTAATTGGGTTGTATGTTCTTTTATTGTTGAGTTCTAAAAAATAACAGACCTTTGTCAGATATGTCTTTTGCAAATCTTTTCTTCCAGTCTGTGGCTAGTCTTTTCACTTTCTTGAAGGAACACTTTTTGTACTAAGTATTATGTTATACAATAAAGAATACTTTGCTGCAGGTATTTTCCCAGTGTTTCAATTAAAAATAATTCTGTTGCCAGAACAAGAACCCAACTTGTTTAAATAATAGAATATATTTATTGGCTTATATAATTGAAATATCCATAAGTAGTCACAACTTTAGGTAAAGTCAGATCTAGCAGCTGAAACAATGTCATCAAAGGATCTCATTTCTTTATTTTTCTTTCTTCTGCCTTCCACAGCGTTGACTTCATCCATAGGCGCCCACAATTCCCCACTCTATGCTTTCCAGAGAAAGAGAGATAGTGGCTCTGGCCCACATCCTGGGGTCTCTCTCTCTCTCTCTCTCTCTTTCTCTCTCCTTCCCTCCCTCTCCCTCTGCCTCTCCCTCTGCCTCTTCCTCTACTTCTCCATCCCTCTTTCTGATTTGGTCATGTTCCCATCCCTAATCCAATTAGTTGGCTCAAGTTGAAAGTATACAGTGATTAGTTTAAGTTCATTGGAACCCACACCCGCCCAAAGCATATAGATTAAAATAGGAAATAGAGAATTCCATAAAGAAATGTCAGCATATATGAACAACTTGGGGAGAAGGGGGTTATGGGCATCCATTACATAGAAGCAAAATAGTATAACCACAGAGTCCCTTACTATTTTATCAAGTCTAGATTTCTTTAAGCCCTGCGCTTTTGGACTCAGTTCTAGCAAATGGAATTCTATACCATGAAAAAGCAAGCCCTACTAATTGCAGATAATAGAAAAAAAGTTACTGATGCCAGCATAAAACATGAAATGCTAAGAAATAATTTTTAGAAATAATTTTAGATAAACTTGGAGGCTAAAATATTTACAAGAATGATATCCTATTTTATATTAAGTAACCACAAAAGTTTCCTTGTGAGTCTGTCTGTAAAAGTCCTTTTCTGAGATATCTGGTTTTCAAAGTTTGATGTTGTTCTTGCAAACATAGCCTTTCATCTCTAAAACCCTTGTATGCTGACTGGCTGTCATGGATAACTATATTTATGTGGAGATTTGTAATTTAGAAGATATAAACTGCCATTCTTCTTTGTTAAAAACAATCATCTTAGAAGTCCCTCTTTCTCTCTTCTCCTTTTGTGCATAAAGGTAAGTAAAGATGTGACTGGTTGATTCATCTTAAACAAGGTGTTCCAGGAAGCTTATTCCAACAGCCAATCTGTCATTTGGCTTTATTTAATTTTTTCAGATAAGGCATATATTATTTTTGTGTAGTTAAATTCCTCAGTTCCCTGATGCCCCCAAAACAATGTCTCAAATCGCCTCTCTGTAAAGAAGCCCAAAAGCCCAGGTGCTTTCTTTCCTAGCTTCTCCTTTACCGAACCTTTTCCCTTCCAGTCTTCCTTGTAGCTGGGGTGCAAGTCTGTGACAGAGGTTTAACAAACCAGGTGCTCCCACCTCAGATTTTTTAATTGGCAGCTGCTGACACAAAGAAGTGATAACAGTCGAGTCCAGAGCAGTGACAGCAACAACCACAGCAATATTCAGTTTCTGGGAGCAGTAGGTTCTGTGCAAGATGCCATGGCAGATTTGGGCTGTGGCCCTGTAGTTGCCTGACCTCCTTTGCTCCTGCCCTTCATCCAGCCTGCTTCTCAAGACTTCCTGGTATTTCTGGGAACCAACAGCTTTTTAGTCCATTCTGTTTAACCAGAGTTGGTTTCTGATATTAAGAATTTTGGTAGCTACAGATAAGGAGGATACCCTTTTCCAGGCTCTGTGTCCCACTTTGCCATCTGAGCATAAGAAGTACTCCATGGAAATGGGTCCTATAGCCCCCAGTCATGCTTCCCCTCTCCTTCCCTCCCCTCTTCTCCCCTCTCTTCTCTCTCCGGTGCTCAGGTATGATTCTAGGTTCCAGAGAACCAGCGAAGGGGCTGGCATCAGAGACATTCCCCATACTCTCTATCCCTCACTGCCTCAACCTCCCCCACAAACCGCCCTGAGAAGAGCCTCCACCTCCTACAACTCAGCTCCTGTAAATAGACCCCTGAGGCCACCCATTCCACCAGTCCATCCATCCTCCTAGGCTAACCTGGTTGCGAGGCTAGGACAGGACACAACTTGTACCTAACTTAGAACCCCCTATACACTGAGAAATTACTTCTCTTGGAAAATAAATTGTCCTCTTTCTAAAGAGATCCTTTAGAGGGACTAAATTATCCCAGCTGAGGCTGACACCTGCTTCGCAAAGGCTTGAGCTCTGCCAATTACCTTCTCCCCTCCCTCCCTCTCTCTGTTCCTCTCTCTCTTCCCCAAGCATTCACGGAGCAACTCCTCAGAAGGAGACAAAATGAGAGAGCTCGGCCCAACCCGCTCTCAGAGAAGTCTCACTTCATTCCAGCAAGTTCTGTAACTCAAAGTAAGTCACTGTGCATCAGAAACAGTCAAGGCTGTTTCTTCTCTTGTAGGTGGCAGAAGTCTCTTGTCTTTCCAGTGCAAAGGAACGGCCTTCCAGTGCAAAGGACCTGAAGCATAAAAAAGGTGACATTTCTACTTTTTCAAAAAAAAATTAAAAAAAAATTTTTTTTAAAAGGGCTCAAATAGGAATGTCCCAGGAGTCACCCAGTAATACTTCCTCTGTGTGTCAGTGATGGCTGAAAGGCACCTAAAGTACCAGTGGGGGGTTCCCAGACTCTGGCTCCTGGAAGCTTCACCTGGAAGACAGATGCAGGTAAATTCTGAGTGACCGAACTGGTGGGGGTAAGACTGGCTGCCTGTGTCACACTTAGACCTTTCAACTTTCCAGGGACCAAAGATGGTACATGGAATTGTTCAGTTATATCCACTGCCAATCACTTTCAATAGTCAACTTTCCATAAATATCAATATGTTTACACTGATATATGTAGATAACACATATATATAGCAGTTTCATTATAAAAACATTTAAATAAAAGCATATATATATATATATATATATATATATAGTCTCTAATTAAAATAAATGTATAGTTGAACTGTTCAAGGTTTTTGCCCTCTAAGTTATAAACTAAACCATCCACAAAATAATAGAACCTAGCAGTAATCTTCATGTCTGCTGACCATGACGCTAGAGACCTGAGCAGATTTGTCACAGACCACAGGGCCTTGACGGTCAGTTTTTCTTCATCTCCAGGTGCCAGGGTCGCACACATTTATAACCCCTGTCAGAGGTTTAGTCTGGACCTGGGAAGGGTTATTACAAATCAGGTTTATTGAGAGGAAAAGGAGACAGTGTTTCCCAGGTGACCAACCCACAGAAGAGTTCAGGAAAGCTCGGTCTTCACCTCCTTTGGGTGGACCGGGTCCACTCCCCTCAGAGTCCACAACACACAGGATTCCTTTGGAAACACTGGGTTCTGAGGGTTTGGCTGCCTAAAGTTCTGAGAGGGGCTCATGCTCCAACTCAGGAGGTTCCCCACCCACCTCCCAGGTAAACGTCCACCTGGGGGAAAGCTGAGACTGCTGTTGAAGCTGACTTCCCAGCAACCCATGCACCAAACGTGTTCACTCACTGAACAGAACTTAAACATCAACACTAGTGGCTTAATGGCAGTCCCATAGGATAACAATTTGTCATCATTTTTAAATCCTAAAAATAGGCTAAATTGTGTTCACTACTCAGGATTAGATCCAATCCTTTGATGTTGTTCCAAAGTATTTCAAAAATAAAAAAAATGAACTGAAAAGATTTGTTTCTACTACCACAAGCACTTGTCAAAACACTCTCCAAGTATTTTCAGTGATTCTCATCACACATTAGTATAAAGATTTTAATACTTACCAAAATGCTTCCACCCATTGCCTCATTTAATTCACCTCGGAGTATCTTGTTGTTGTAAGGTTTGGGGAACATATCCATTTGACAGTCAAGGAAACTGAGATCCATAGGAGCATAAGACTTGCACAGCTAGTAAATAGTAAAGGAGCCAGGCCACCCACGCTTGTGCTCTGAATCAAACAGAGGACTATGCCTCGCGATTTTCCAGGCTGACATACTGAGGAACAAAAACCATTAAAACTATCTTATGAGGTCTGCTATTAATTTTTTTTTTATTTGAAAGAGAAGATGCTAACTGCAAATAATTTTCTGTTGTCTGCAGTTTGCAAAAGGAGAGAGAGAAAGAGAGAGAGAGAGATTATCAGGACTAAATTATGTATGGACAGAGGGTGTTTTTCTCTCAGCAGGTGAAAGGCAGAAAACAAGCACAGTTTGCATGGCACAGCTGTCACCTACTTTGTGTAACAGTGACATCTTAGCAACATTGCGTATCAACTATTAGGTTGTCATAAAAGTCATGACTTATTTTTTCTGTTTTTCGTTACAAAAATGCGTCATGACTTCTCCGACAACCCAATAGAATTTATTAAATCAAATTATATTTTAAAGGACCAGAGTCAGTAAGGGCCTACTATGAAAAATTTATGCAAAATGCAGAATTAGTCCCTAATTTTTCTTTTATGCAAACACACTCTGTTTCAACAATTTTAAAGCACACTCTGAATTTTCTCATTTTAACCCCTCTCTAAAATCAGCATGCATCTCTGAAAGCAGGCTACAGCTGACATGTCCTACAATAACTGTCCACCAGGGGACAGTCATGATGAAGTAATGTGAAATCTTCCATTGAAACTTGGGTTAGGATGAAAAAATCCTCAGCCTTCGAGGTTGAGAATGGCTTGCCTGAAGCAAATACAACTACTACAGTTGATTTTAAATGAGGATCAGATAATAATACTAGGACCTAGGTTATATTTTAATCCTAGCTGTAGAATTCACCAGTAGTGAACCCATGAAACCCTAGGCACCCTACCCTTGACCCCAATAAAGGCAACCCTAGGTCTAGGTTCTGAGAGACCTCCAGGTCTCTCTCTCTCTCTCTCTCTCTCTCTCTCTCTCTCTCTCTCTCTCTCTCTCTCTCTCTCTCTCTCTCTCTCTCTCTCTCTCTCTCTCTCTCTCTCTCTCTCTCTCTCTTTCTGACTTCATTGTGTGGTCGCTGGTGTACCATGTATTCTCCAGGACTTACTTGTGAGTAATAAACCTTGTTTTTGCAAGTTCCCTGATGGTTGATGCTGAGGCACATTTTGCAATCATAATAAGAACCACAAGGGTAGATCCAACTACAGCATTGTTTGGGGGAAATGTCTGTGGGGGCTCCACAGCAGTACCAGGCCAGGTGGGTGCCCCTAAGCATTCCTAGCTGATAGCATCACTTGATCAACTGAAACCAGACACACATCAACTGCATTATCTTAAATATCGCTAGCTCACATCATTAATGTGTGGCCTTTTACAGTTTGTGGCATACACAAAGTTGCCAGTACACACTTTGCACTAGGGCTACTCCAGGCTTTTCTGTTCATCTGTTCTTACTGCATATGTTATAAGCACAGAAGTCAGTATGATAAATATGTCCCTAAAAAGGCAGCCAATCTTCAAAAAAGCTAATAATACATGACCTCGTTCATGAAAAGAAAAAAAAAAAAGGCGGTTCAAAAACAACTAAAATGTCAACTGAATTTGAAAGAAGCCAATTAGCAGTACAATTATAAAGATGCTACACTTGTGATAAACTTGATTAACAAAACAATGAAGCTTATTAGAAAAATTTTAATAAAACATTCTTGTGTTGAAAGCTTATCTTAGATGAGTTGGAAAAGCAAAGAAAAATAATCCTGAACAATTTTCCAGTTTGGAGAGATTTTGTTTATCCCTCTTTGCTGAATTTGGAGCCAACAATTTGACGGTTTGGATTAGCTTTTAATATTTGTGGCCATTTGAGTATTCAAATCAGTGATGCATTTCTAGAAACAGACTACCTCACCACAGGCAGCAGGCTGAGGAACGAAGTTTCCCCACATGTAAGCCACAAGCTTCTCTCTCCTTTCGCCATTTGGACCAGTGGCCTTTAGTCAGAAAATGGCACAGGGAAGTCAGTAACTCCAGGACATCAACACACCAAGATCACTCTATTCATCTAGGCTCTAGTTTCTTCGTGTATAAAATAAAGTTATTGGAGGAGATTAAGGTCTCAAGACTTTTCCCAAGAAAGAGCGTCCCCTGATGGGCCCAGGAGCTAAGTGTGGAGTTACAGTAAGGGAAGATTTGGAGCTGATAGAACAAAAGAGGAAGACAAGGAATTTATAAGCAGCTCTCAGAGATGAGCCATTCTGCAGTGGGCAGAGGATACATACAGCAAGATTGCCAAAAGGAGAGAGGACTATTTCCTCTGGCATGGGTTCCTGAAACCCAAATACTGAATGAACCCCTTCACATTCTTGGAAAATTATTGCAGGCCCCCAATTCTCTCCATGTTATTATCATTTTAATTTTTACTATAATGTCATTTCATTTATGTACAACCATAAAACAAAGTATAAACTCCATGTTTATAGATTACTATATAATTGCAGAACAAAATTATGATCAAATACCATAAAGGTAATAAAATTCAGATTTATGATATTAATTTAATGTGATAGATACGTGAATGGTATTGTCTTGCAGAAATTAAATTGCCAAGTTGAGGTTAATGGTACAAAAATGTTAGTTTGGGTCTGGTCATATATTTTGTCCATTTCTATATTATGAGTTTGAAAATAGAATTCCCTAGATCAAATGTTCGCATACAAAACAGGAATGTTTGTACATCCCAGCCTCGGTGTGTAGTTTAGAAGCAGCAAAAACCTTTCACTTAACCAACACTCTGTAAGTGAGCAAGGCAGATGCCACTTGATAACTCTGTCAAGTTCTCTCTTTTATCTGAAGATATTAGTTGCACCCCAGAACAGAATCCTTTTTTCAAGCATAGTCACTACTACAAGTATCATTCATTTGAATGGTTAAAAGTTGATATGTTCACAGCCTGAGACCACACTGCACATCTACTGGAAATGTGGACATGGATGTGATGGGGCAAGTTCCTCTGTAGTCCTACATGCTTGTATTTTGTATGTCCTGAGATGACTCACTTCTCCCAACCACATTTCTATGTTCATGGTGATGGAGGATACCATGAAGTCACCTGGCTTTCACTTGGTGTAAACTCAAAGCCAAACACAAATTGGATGAACACAAGGATCCCGATGATACATACACCACAACTCAGTTGAGGTCATCCAGACGATTCAGGATGTGTTTATAAAAACTGCTACAGATTACTGTCACAATGAAACCCCAAACTTAGATTCTCGTAGAGAACTTGCAGATCCTTTAGAAACTGTCCAAGAACTTTGAGAAAGGTGAGTTTAGCTAGGAAAATGTAAACTCTACTTGCTTTTGGGAGACTTGGGTCTACGTCCAGTGGATATTTGTCACTAACTACCTAGGGGAGGCTGGGCAAGTGTTCATACGGGCATCTGTTTCCTCATCTATAAAACTGTCCTACAAATCCTGTTTACCTCTTAGGTTCACTCTGCAAATGAATGAGACACTGTATTTAAAGGTGCTTTAACACCCCTCCTACTGATGACGAATGGGAAACACAGTCACAATGGCAGGAGCAAGTGGCTGCAGATTTACCTCCAAAAGCTTCAAAATGACCTGGCCAGTCATCCCTAACCAGCATGGATATCTCCTGGCCCTTCCAGTCCATGCCATTCCTGAGCCAGTAAGGCTGGTCGTTTATTGGTTAGCAGGAGGAAAGGATCTTGAGGAATTTAGGGCCCATTCATTGCTCTCTGCTGCCCTCTTCAGGACAGGAATCGGCCTTGCGTGGAATGGGGTCTAGGCCTGAAGTGAGGAAGGAAATGAGGCGCCCCAAGGCTTCTGGGTTCCTCTGCTCAACATTCCGGCCCCAGCCCCTCCTCAGAACACTGCCGCCCCTGCTGGCCCTGAGCCGCCTCTCGAGGAGGCCTTGTGTAAGCCCCTTGATTCATCTTTCAATCTCCCTCTTGGCTGTCATGGCTTAGTTAAAACGGATTTTAGGGCCCAGAAACTCCATAACGTTTCCTCCTGTCTGCTGACCTGCAGTAGATTTCCAATTACACATTAGCCAGTGAAGTAATAAAGACATGCTTTGTTTTTCTAATTCCATTTTAATGTCACAGGTTTATTTTAATGTCTAGTTTTGTTTTAACCATTCGTATTTGCCTAAGTCTTTTGACTACCGTTAAGGACTGTGGTCCTAAATAAGCAATCACTTCTTAAAATAGCTTCCTTTCTTGTTTCCCACTCACAGCCTCATTATCCTTTAGACTTACGGAGTAATTTCTTAATGACCCACACAGGGCACACAAGAGGACCTAGTGGGGTCAGGGAGGAAAATAGTGAATCTTTATTTTGATATAGTATATTTTATTTCATCCTTAAATTTCAATTTTGGACAGTGTTTTACAATATATATAATGCATTAGTGGACTGGTACAGGCCTAGATTTATAAATAAATATTCAAATATTGTAAGGAAATGCTAATGTTATTTCATTTATTTTGTTGTTGAAGGGATACGCAATCATAAAAGTTTGAAGACCTCTATCCTAGGAGAGTATCTATCCTCCTAGCTGTGTTTCAGAATCCCCATGGAAGGTTTGGGGAAAAAAAGGTTTGTAGGCCCCAACACCACCCTAGACTCAGTGAACCACAGTCTTCAGGAATGAAGGATGGAATGAATTTTATAAATCACCCCCTGGTGATCCTGATGCACACCCTCTGCTAAAAATCCCATTGTTTCCAAGACTGTAAGCTCAGCGAGGGCAGACTGTATCTATCTTGCTCACCATTGTATCCTCAGAGCCTAGCCCACTGCCTGACACAGATGTTCCACAAACATTTGCTGAAGGAATGAATGATGAATAACACATGAATCAAAATCCACAGCCAGCTATTGCGAACTCCCCAGGCTTTGTTTCCATGCAGAATGTTTTTATATAATTGTTTTACGCGTTCCAGAACCTATCATATATTAAACTGAGTAACTTTTTTTTTTTTTTTTTTTTTAGAGGGCAGTGTCACTGGCCCTCATATGTGGGATCCAAACTGGGGCCGCTGGCATCCCAAGCCAGCTCTTAACCACTGCGCCACTCGGCCAGCCCCATGAGTAACTTTTTTGATTGCTTTTAATAAATGGGTGTTTAGGATTTAAAGTGACTATAGTGTTTTAGCATTTAGCATTTTCTATTTGAATTACACTATGTAAAAAATCGTCTACATAAAGCTTTCTTAATATTATATGGATAGGATAGAGTCCCAGATGTGGGATTTCTAAGTCAAAGGCTACGAACATTTTAAAGGCTGTAGCTACTGTGGGAAGGACAAATTAAAATTGACCAGGAGACTCTGGTTTAAGGAGCAAAGGCTCACAGCGTTTTGTGATCCAGCAGAGAGAATCTTCAGGGAAGCTTTATGGTGTGACAAAAAGACTTGGAGTGTCTGATATTGTTCTAGTCCGTGTGTCTTCCACTTATTGGCTGTTACACTTAGATTCTTTAAGCCTAAGTTTCTTCACCAATAATATGAATTTCACAACTACATGACAGGGCTATTGATTCTGGGTGTTAGAAATGAAAGATTTAATTTTTATACTTCATATAGTTCCAAAGGCATAAAAGCCTTCGAGTCTAGAAGTGGTTCTCATGAAAAGATGCCATCCTGTCTCTCTTTTATTAAAATGTACTCTTTACCCATAAGTAGTTTTGAATGCTAACTCTTTTACTGGGGGCCCAGGAAATCCCACAACTGCAATTTAGGCTCCTGAAAAGGCTCAGAGATATTTCAGAATTCTAGTCAATGGGTCACCTCAGAATTATCAACAGTGAGTCTCACTGTTTGCAAAAAGTAGTGCTGACAAAATGACCAGGAGCACCCTGTTTTTCTCTCTATGCTGTGCCAATAAAACCAGTCAGGCAAGTTCCCAGGGTGCCAAGCTACTCTAAAGAGAAGCAGCTCCCCTCACCTGCTCTTCAAGGACTGCTGACTCCAGAAACCACCAATCAAGGTCTTTTGCGGAGTTTGGTTGGAACCAAACACCAGAGTCTGCGTTTCCTCTTTGGTATAGGGTTGTAGTTCTCACACTTTGGTGTGTATAAGAATGACCTGAAGTGCTCAAACAACATGCAGATCCCCTGCCCCAACCTCTAGAGATTCTGATTCTGTAGGTCTAGGGTGGGGCCCAGGAATCTGCATTTCCTTCTGTGATTCTGAGGTAGGCAGCCAGAAAACCATGTTTGAGGCAAACACTGGCATAGCAGATATAGCCCTGGACAAGGAACCAGAGACTGGGTTTGAGGTAAAATATACATCTGCATAAACCTCAGAAGCCATGTCACTGCACTAGCCCTGTTTCTTTATTTTAACGCTTCATTTTCATAACTGAGGGAGCAACACTCATTCATCATAAGGCTGGGTGCCTAGAAGATGGAATTAGAAACTCTAGGCAGGAAAAGCACCACTGTAACTCACAACACATGTTTCGAGTCCTGCAATTTGGGCTCTTGCCTTTCACATGGAGACAACCATGGATATCTGGCTAGTTAGCACAGTATCCCCAACACGAGCCTCTGCCCTGAGAAAAAGACTTACTCTCCTTCATCTTGTGTGTTTTGCTGTGACAGAGCAATGCTGGCCTCCCACCAGGCAGTGCCTCTGGGTTTCCTGCATGGCATTCCTTGTGCTTGGAGTTCTGGCTGCTGTGATCAGTCTTGTGATTACCTTTGGGATACCTGGAAAACCTGCAAGTATGTGTTCCCCTCTCTTCCGCCCCTCCGCCCCAGGTGACAAACCTGTCAATAATTCACTCAACCAACGAGAGTATATTTATCCCCTATCTTTTTGCAAATTGGGTGAGTCTTCTGATCATGGGTGGTTGGCACATACTATATTCTAGACATTTCACCCATCTCATCTTTATTTCGTTCTTTTCAACCATCTTGCGAGACAGCTGTTGTTATCACCATTGTGAACAGGGAGACTCAGGGAGGTTAGGTGACTTTCCAAAATCATATAGCTGGTAATCGGCAAGCCCGGGTCCCAGTCCAGGTCTGCTCAACTCTGAAGCCTACACAGGACGTGGTTTCTACCTTCAAGGAGTTTCTGTTGTAATTAGGAAAACGGTGGTGAACAATACAGAACAGCATATAATTCAGCATTAAATTAGGTTGGGTGGGGTGTTAAATATTGTTATTAACTTGAGAAACATCAGCCACAATCACAATGCCAAGCATCTCATGGATTACGGGTTACAAACTGTGGTGTCACCTGCCTCTTAATTATCAACCTGGTCCCAGCTACAAGACTTTCAAGATGCAAAATGCACCTTCACCAAGCTCTCACCAACTCTAATCCAGGTATCTAAAATATTTCCAATCTGTTGACTACTCCACACACCAAACCAGAATTTTCTGGTTATATTATTTTAGGTGTAAATATGTTTGAGATATGAGCGTTACCAATCTACTATTTACATCTCAACTTCCATCAAATTTTTACAGTACTGAAACATTTTTAAAAACTGCATCTTGTTGTTTTGACAAACTCCCCCTCATTTTGGAGTAGGTGCATTACATTTAAACGATGATCTCAGTAATTTAACTCACAACGTCCCCTAGAGGTGTAATAAGTTATCTGTGTTCGCATTTCTAGCTAAGAAAATAGTGGAGGGGGCTACATGGAACCAACCTGTGGCAAAGCTCAAACCAGAGCCCCCTTCCCACCCCCCCCCCCAGGCTTCTTGACACCGTCTCCCAGGCAGGCCTGAGTGCACACTTTTTTGCCCAAATGCCAGTTAGGTATTGCAAGAAATGCAAGCTAATTAGGCCTAGAGAGTTTGGAAGAATGGGGGAGAAAAAGAAAGAAAAGAAAGAATGGGAAAAAGAACAATGGGAAGAAGCAGAGGGGGAAAGCAGGAAGCAGATTGTTATGGGCAGGTTGTTGTATTATTAAGGCTTGATGTTCATGGTCGTAGATGCATACATCCACATCCAGTACTTGTCTCATAAATCTAACAGATTTGCCATATCGACGATGTAAAACAGCTTCACAGCAACTTGGCTTCCTGTGTGAGGACCTCACGACTTGCTTGCCGCCGTCCCTGCTTTGTAATGGCAAGCTGGATTGCAGTCATGGCGAGGATGAATCTGCTACCTACTGTGGTGAGGGGACAATAATCAACATGAAAGAATCATCACCAGCAATAACTAAAATTCAGAATTATAATTAGAACATTATCATGCATGAACGATTTCTATTAGAAATAATGTCTTTGTCCAATATAGGTCAAATGCCCAGCAGCCTCCCACAAAACTTGATATTCAAGTGTCCCAACCAGAAGACTTGGACATATGTGGACAAGGTGTGTGACACAAGAAACGACTGTGGCGATTGTTCAGATGAATCAGGTAAAAAACGAAAATATGTAATTGATGTTTTAATGAGTTCAATTACATAAATTAACCCCTACTTAGACTACCTAAGGATATTAACATTCACCGTTAACAGTCCCATCATTTCCCGTAGTTTGCATATTTAAAGTAGGTGAGTTCTCTAGCTTAAAAGCAAAGAAAGCCAGATTTGTGAAGATTAATAAGGGAAATATGAATGTTGATGGACAAGTCTTGTCTGCTATCAAATTCCTTTTGGATTTCTTTGGAAATTTTGGTAAAGATCAAAGGAAAGTCTGTTGACTGCTTTGGCTCTCAAAGGATTTTTTTGTTTATTTAGCCGTTGGTATTTCCTTGTGCCTCCCCCACCCCCAAATCTCCTCTCTCTCCCACAGTATTCTCTGTGGGGGTTTAACACTGCAGCACCCTTGATCACTCTGCAATCTGGCTAGGCTGGATTATTCTAAAACCATGGCAGCAGATACAGTTCCAATACCTCATGACCCTACTCAGTATGTAAAAGATTTATCAGAAGTATAATATACTCAATAGATCATTTCCTGCCTTTTGCCTGGTCATCATGAGGGTAGAAACAGAAATGCTTCTTTGGCCATTGCATGTTATCTAACAATGAGTTGACAACACAAAGCTGAAAGTATAAACAGGTCCTTGTCTTCTTGCTAGCTGCAAATTAGCAAATACTGATTCTTTGCTCGCTGAACATATACAAACTCATATGGACCCTTCCTTGTTTATGTACCATGTCAGTCTGTTTATTTGCAGGCTAAGGGAGAGAGGTAGTACTCTTCTTGGCTTTTCAAAATACAAATTCTTTTCACCCAAATGTGTAGAATCTTTAATAAACATCTGCAATTTTCCCCTTGGACAGTTTTCACTAAGACTTTTTAAGATTCAAAGGGCAATTTCCAATGGCATCTTTTCCAGTCCACCTTAACATTTTAACAGTTATGCTTTTAAAAATAAATAAAATTGTCTAGTTCTACAGTGCCCAAAGTGTTCAGGCTGGAGATGTGATACTGTTTTCTTTGCCGACTGTGACTGCATTCCCAGAACTCGCTGCAAAAATGGCATCCAAGACTGTGCTGACTGGAGTGATGAAAACTTTTGTGAATAGAAGACTTTACCAATTATTTTGGAAAACCTAAAAACTGTTATTAGTTTCCTTCTCTCCAAAAAAAAAAAAAACCAAAAACAAAAAACAAAAAAACAAACCTGACGTGTATCTTTTGGGGGAAAGGGGTTAATCTACTGAAACCAAAATCCAGTGTTATGTACTAGAGAAGAAAAATGGTTGGTAGACATCAGACCCAATCTTCAGTGACCTTCAGCCCATTTCCAAACTTGTTTCCAAATTTTAGAACGTAGCTTCCTACCCTTTGCGCACAGGATTATGAAAATGACACAAATGTACTCGTTTATTTCAACAAATAAAGGGCATTAATTCTAAACGTTCAGATCAAAATCAATCTCTCTCTCTTCATTAGTGTAGCCCTGGTTCAGATCCAGTTGAAAGCTAGTTTGGCCCAGGGCTAGTCTTAAATGTAGTGAACAGGGCCGGCCGAGTGGCGCAGTGGTTAAGCGACGCAGTGGTTAAGCGCTGGCTTGGGAAGCCAGCGGCCCCGGTTCGGTCCCACATATGAGGGCCAGTGATACTGCCCTCAAAAAACAAAAAAACAAGTCTTTAAAAAAAAAAAAAAAGTAGTGAACTGCCAGCAATTAGTTGACAACAGCCCAAAATTCAACCAGATCAGAATCATCTGCCCCCTCCAGCCTGCCAGGATCTAAAATTCTTTCCATTTAGGCACTGAAGTCAAGAGCAGACCTGAATGGGAATCTCATCCTATCACTTAAGGGCCCGTGACCTCCCATGAGCAGGTGGTTTCCTTATCTGTACAATGTGGCTCTTTGGGGGTGGGGGGTTTGTCATGATAATCAGTGAAATGATATAAAACAAGTGGTACAATGCCTAACATGTAAGTCACAGGAACTGTGGGCAGTTAAATATAAAAAAATATCTGCTCTCCTGCTCTGGGGAAGGATTAGTTCCCCAAACCTCATGGCATCAGACTTGGCCATGTGCGTGACTTGCTCTGGCTGACGAAGTTGGCTAACGATGTGCATCATTTCCCAACATAAGTCGGGAAGAGCCAGCTGGTTGTTTACCATCTCTTTCCCTGTCCTGAGACTGCCAATGTCCCAATGAGAGGCTGCTTCTGGAGTCCTGTCCAGTCACAGGCAAACCACAAACATTGTGATAAATCTATGTAGCAATTACACTTTTTAGTCCTTTGTAGCTGTAGCATAACTCTACCTCTATATTGAAGATATTATAAGAAAAACCTTTCTTATTAAGCTGTAGCCACCCACACACCCCAAATCATTCAAATGGACCAAGAAATAACGTTTTTAGAGGCTGTTGGAAGAGTCCAGGCGCACAGCAGTATTAACCTTAGCCAGCATCTGCTACAAGGAGCAAGTTGCAACGGGGTAGGTAGGCCCAGCCTGGAACTGTACTGCCCTTTACTTAGCTCCTTACCTGTACAGATCCAGGGCAAACCACTGGATATTCAGTGGCATTCTTCACGTTCATGTCCGCCTGTCACTGTCACTTCATTCTCAAGTGAAGAACACCTCTCATGTTACTCCAAGAATGGCCAGTGGACCCACAGCATCAGCATCGGAACTTATCAGAATGCCAATTTTCAGGACCCACTCGACCTTCCCAATCCTCTGCCCTCCACTTTACCCACTCCATTTGCTTTGGTCAACTGCATACAAGTGACATTTGTAACAGCTTCAAGAGCCAGGATATGACCTACCATGTTCTCACTCAGCCAGGAAGCTGAGTTCCCCACACAGGTGGCCCCATCAGCCTGGGACCTGGAGTGACTGCAGAGCTGAGCCCAACCTAGCCCACCAGTCTGGAAACTTGTTTTGCAATTTTGTACATCACTGTGGTTTACGAGTCTGTGTTAAACATCCTTTTAAAGAAAATAATACAATGTTAAGATGTGCAAATACTGTTTACACATTTCAGTTTTGGTAGTTAACGAGTCCTTTTAGATATAGCTGTCCAGTACCTTCAACAGGTACTTACAAGTTGGTGTGGAACTTTTTTTTAAGATTTTATTGGGGAATTGGGGGAGGGGAACAGCGTTGGGGAATTGGGGAAGGGGAGCAGACAAATTGCTGTCCTTTGGTTCTTCAGTCTAGTTGTAGATTTAAAAAAAAAAAAAAAATTCTTATTATTGAAGTAGAAACTAAGATAATTTTCTTCCTCAACTGGCCTTGAGGCAAATTACATTTTGATTACCATTTGTAAAAAATTTTTAATTGCTTCAGCATAACTGCTAATACAAACTTTTAAAAGCAGCCCTATTATCAAGGGAACTTTCTGGGGTGAGGAAACTATTCAGCACCTTGATTATGGTGGCAGTTATACATGTTATAATTCTCACAACTAAAAAAGCAGCCCGCCCCGGTTCGGTCCCACATGAGGGCCAGTGACACTGCCCTCAAAAAAAAAAACAACTAAAAAAATAAAAAAAGCAGCCCTATTCATTTAATGTTATCACTCCAGGAAAAGACAAAGTGACATTCCTATTTTTTATTCAGGTATCTTATAGAATATCCTACATAGAACGGAATTAAGAGATTAATGGTTTTCACTTTTTTGAAATAACTTCTGGTTATGTCTACAAAATGGAGCTACTAGTTCCTACTTCATAGACTGGGGACTAAATGAGAAAATTGTAATACATAAGGCACTCAGTAAGATGCTTACAATATAGACAATATTAAGAGAGGAAAAATAAAACAAAAAAAACCTTGCTCACCCACGAGGGAACAATCTATTCTCACCTTATAATTATACCCATCACATAACCAGGGAAGCCCCAAGGACTACTGGAGAAAAAAAGTCTGCAAACATGAGAGCTTTATACCACCTTTGTCACATTGTACCATCATGTTAAATCTTTAATCAAATTCCAAAGATTATCAGCCACATTAAATACCATGATTAGCTTTCTACAACAACCTTCCTTTCCGTGTACAAATAAGTGTCAATGAAATAAAAAATAAAACTGTATACTAGGCAAAGAACTTTATTAACCTTTGCTTCAAACTTTATTCCCAAGCTTCTTCACCTTAATTAGCTGCAAAGAATGATTTGTGTATAAGCAAAAACTGAAAAGAGCTGCAGTGTCCAAGGGGCTTCGGTTTAAAAATATTAGAGATCGAGATTTTATCAGATCCATGAACAAAATTTTCAAAAGCAGTCATATTATAAAATAGCAGCTCCCAGTAACTTCTTCAAGTTTTATCTTCTTCAGAAGTTGACTTAATTCAGTTTGCTTCATTCTTGGAAGCCTCATCAAAGTTCTCCACAAGATCTAGAAAAAGATAAAAAAGGTAGAAACTCAGAAAAAAAGCCAAATCTAAAAGCATAGATCTTAAGAGATAGGAAAATGCTCTCAAAATATATTCTACAGGTAATCAGGATATAAATTTAAATACTGTTTTTATTTCTAGTGAGACCACTACCCAGTTGAGGTATATGTTTGGCAATATTTTGGTATATTACCAAAAGAAAGGAAAGTCATTAATTTGCCAATGACATAAATAACTGTGCTTAAAGAATACGTATGCCCTCCCATTCCCATTCCACTGCAAGAATTAAATTTAAGCAGTGTAATACATTAGTCGGGGGGGGGGGAGAAGCAGAATCAAAGAATATCATAACACAAAATTCTGAAGTTTTCCTGAATTCCTAAGGACACCTGTCTACGCAAAGTGGATTTATGATCTAGTGATTCTACTGCTCAAAAAATATTTTTACCACCAAAACAAAAACAAAAAAATAAAACTATCCAGTAACAACTGAGATAGAAAAAGGCCTCATGATTTCCAAAAGAGCTTTATTGCTGGTTTTAGAATGGTTATATCCAAAGATGTTTTAATATCTTTTCCATGACTTCTTATAAATATATGGATTTCATGGTAGGAAACAAGGGTCATTTGTGATCTGCGAGCAGTTACTCTATTTAGGTCACAACATACGTACTTATTTATTTCAATATTTAAGGTAAGACCCCTCCCACTTCTCAGGATCCCAAACAGGAAAAAAGCCAAGTTCACAAACATAACTCCCAGTTAACTAACACTGCAATATTTTTCTCATTCTAAGCAAGGTTCATGTCTCCCTTTCCCCTCTTTACCCTACACCCCTGTTGCCAAGGTAGTCTTTTCTACAGTATTACAGTATAAAGATTCTTTATTCTCCCTTGCTAAGATTCTCTAGTTAAACCACAAGTGAGGGTTCCTACCTGGAACTTCATCATCATCCTCCTCTCCGGTAGCAAGTGGTGCTTTTCCATCCACAGCTGTGAAAGGGAAATGTAAATGTTACACATTTGTCTAAGTCTTCGATGAACATTAACCAAAACAGGAACAGATGCAAGGTTTACAATCAGGATGACAACAGTGACATCTGGGGTTTCATCTGTAGTACTAGCAATAACATGATATTCTCATGTCTACAAATGAACCAGTACAGCCAACAAACCAAATTCCATACCCATCCTTTCAATCCCTCTGGCCCGCGACAGGATCTAAGGTACAAGAGAACATGGAGCCCCCAGGGTAAACCCACAGACCAAATTATGACAGGATTTACTTTGAGAGACAAAGGAAGAGGCTGTTTTCCAAATACTCTATTACGTCTTGCAGGGGCATAAGGGAGATACAAACTTTTACTGAAATGGAAAAAAAAAAAAAAAAAAAAAAGATCCCAAAATTAAGTGTGTTTGAGTGGTAAGCATCCACTTTCCTTTTATTACACAAGAAAGTGAACTACACTTGAGAATTGAGACCTCACAATACTAGCCTCATATGATTTCCAGAGGACTGCTTCAAATGCCTACTTCAGTTCTGAAAGTCTAACATTTTCTAGAAATTGTTATGCCTCTCAATGTGATAAAAAATAAATGGAAGCAGAGTGAGTGAAAGCCTAGAAAAACATGGATGACTAACAGGCCATATATTAAGCCTGTCTTGCTTCTATATTCCCGTTCTTCAAAATTTTAATCAGAGGGCTTCAGCATGAAGTAGCTATACCCCTGATGTTCACTTATTCAACTACATGATTTTCTGCCCTGAACAAAATCCTTATACTATAATTGAAAACAGTGGAATAGAGACAATTCTTAGAGAGATTATTGGTAATATCAGTTATACAGATAAAACTGAAGAAATCTGATAATTTATAATATATCTTTAATCAATTTTAAACTGCCAGTTATCAAAAAAGCTCCAAATTAACATTTTTATCATTTTTAGCTAGTAAAGGTAAAAATTTTTGTCTTTTACCCAAAGCAAGAAAGCTAGTAGAAAACAATCAAGTCTAACAATCACAGCATACTAAATTATTGAACACTAAGAATATTTGCTTAAAATCAGTATAAAAATTAACATTTTTTAGAGGACAGGCAGCGTTTTCAAATTTAAAGATATTCACACCACTTTGCACCCTGGGATCTTAGAAATCTACTGATAAATCAATCAGTAACCCCGGGCAAAATTACTACTAGGAAACTCACATTGTTTGGGCAGAGCTTCAGCCAGTCTCCTTAGACTAGTCAGACTGTCTGCACCAAGCTGGTTTAAGATGCTGGGTAGCATTTCTGTCAGCTGCTTGGTCTCAGCGTGGCCTGTGATGGTGAAAGTGTTCGCTGCCAGTGAGGCTTGAACTTTAGGATTGTTAAAGTGGATCACTGTTCCTTGGTTTGTGAACATATTCACCTATAAAGAAAATAAAAAATTAGCAACACCCACTAAAATCCCTTTCACAACCAAATATTTCACTAAGCAGCAACTGCAGTCTGGCTAACTAATCTAGTATTTCACTATGAAGCACGGGTAAACTGGAAAGTGCAATCTAATTGCTTTCAGGCTTAGCAAACACCCTGATACTCATTAACAGAATAGAAACATTTTTAGAGGGATATGAAATTTTCTGCTGGTTGCACTGTAGAATCAAAAACAGTACCATTTAATACATGAACATGAAAGCTTTTTTCAGCCAAATTTTATATAAAGAAATAAGTTTGACATTTACCTCTTCAATACCAGAGATATTGTTTACCCCTAACTTCTTTAAGGAGAACTGAAGTTTTTTATCATCTGCTGTAGCTGTTCTGTGAACCACCTTCTTCTTTCTGCGAGCAGTTCCCTAAAGTAGGGAAAAAAGGAAAGAGAACAGCACACATTCATACCATAACAACAGACATTTTCAAATGGAAACAGTTTCTAATTACTTTACAATCTTTTGCTCTGTGTAAAAAAATAACCGTGGCTCTGTGTAAGAAAATAACCGTGACCACAAACTTATGCAGTGAGTAGGCAGGTTAGGGTAATGATGGAAGCCAAAAGAGGGGAAAGGTAAGGAATTACCTACAAATCCTTAATAATTTCTAAAATTCTAGTTTTGTCAGACATAAAGAAATGATCATTTCAAAGTCCTACATTATCTGCTCTAAAGTGATCAAAGAAGCGGCCTGAGTCAACTTAAATTAAGCCTCATTTAGAAGCTCCATGTCCAGAATCTTTTGCTTTCACATTAATTAAAGAAAAATCAACATCCATTAATATTTACAGGCAAGATAGTGTAAAACGCAATCAAATGTCTGTATATAGACGTCTATATCACCCAAGAGTAAAATCCGAAATTCTTAACCATGATCTATCCTGCCTCTCCTATGCTGGTGGTGACCACATCTCCTATCACACACATGTATGCATCTTTAGCCAAATAAATCTCGCTGTTCCTTAAAATGGCCAAACAGGAGCCTTTGCACATAGTGTTCCTCTCTTCCTCTAGCATTGCATGGCTTCTTCCCTCCCTACAGATCTTGGCTCTTATGTCACAGTATCAACACAGGCCTTTCCCCAACTATCCAATGTAAAATAGCAACTCAATACTCATCAGTTGCCACCTATCCAAGTTTATTTCTTGTGTAACACTTATTACTGATAGAGACAAGTATATCTGTCTGTCTCCCCTCATTGGAATATAAACTCCTTGAGGACTTGTATTCTGTTTACTGCTATAAAATCCAGTATCTAAAATAGTATGACTCATTGAAGTACTCAGTAACTTGATGAATGAATGAATATGGGCTTCAAGGAAAACTTGTGGTCTCTTATACATACATGCCAAGTCTCCAATATCCCCCTTCTCAAAAATAAGCTGTAAACTCCCAGGCAAATGGGACCACCCATATTCTGTATAAAGGGCGCAGCCTCTTTATACATAAGGCTCTTCATGGGAAGACCACCACCTACCTACCTCACTGTCCCTCCAACCTCCATACCAACTCCTATCATCCTTTAAAATCCTGTCCAAGGCGTTATCTCTTCCCTAAACTCTGCAAGTAACCCCTCAAACAAGCCAAATCATTCCCCTCCCCTCTCTACAGTTTGTAAATGCTTCTGTTGCATGTATATTACACTAAAAAAAAGATGTTTTAAAAAGATGCTTAAATCTCCCTACTAGACTTAAAGCCAGCCCGTGCCGCCCCCAGGTACTTTAAACTTTGTACTTTAAAATTAGTATTTAGAGGGCCGGCCGAGTGGCTCAGTTGGTTAAGAGCTCACTCAAGAGTGTGAGCTGAGCTCTGAGCAACAGCAGTTCAATGCCCAGCCCAAACTGAGTTGCCGCTGAGCTGCCAACAGGTGGCAGGATGCCTCAGCTAAAAAAAATTTAAAAAATAAAATAAAATTAGTATTCTCAGGATCCAGCATAGTAAAGGCTTTAAAAAAATCATAAATTAAACTGAAGAAAATAGCAATAGCTACAGAAAAGACTGGTTACCAATCCCGTAAAAATATCTAAGAAAAAACATCTAAGAATAATAATCACCTTGAAGTGGTCATGTAAACATCTGGTTTCCACAGAATCCTCTAAAAACACATTCTTAAGAAACTACCATAAGATTCTAAAATCAAAACCAGTACACCTTCTATAGGTTTCACACACTTCTCATATGTGGAGTTCAATATTTACTGACATAACCAATGCTCTGATCAGATACTAAAACAAAGAGCTTTTATAACACTTACCAGAAGTACCTACCATTTGTAGTTTTCTCTAAGGCAAAACTAACCCACCATATCTTACATCCCAAAAGTAGGTTTTTTAAAAGATGAAGAAAATGTTCCCATATTACAATGATGGCAGAAATACTTCCTCTATTAACTAGTAAACAAGTAAAGTTTAATCCTACATCAGCCTTAAGAATCCTAGAACACCTTGATTTTCCTTTACCCTAGAGTGATTTCTCTCACAAGTCAAAAAATCAGTGCTCAAAGTAACAACAAAAAAATGGCACATAAGCACCGTTATTCAAATTACTCCTTCTGAAACCTGTACTTTTGGGTTGTCGGAAAAGTGATGACACATTTTTGCAATTAAAAACCATAGAAAAATACGTCATGACTTTCGCAACAACCCAATAAAAGGAATGATGGTTAAAAAACAACAGTATACCAGCATCCAAACACAGACCCACAGAGAGGATGAGTTTTTCTGGCACTTCAAGGCCACACCTGGCTTATAATTAACATCTACTGCTGTTAACAGGTAGGAGCAGATCTTCAAGTCTACTAGTTTCAGGAAAGAAAAAAGATGAGGATACATTCACTGCTGTCAAAGTCCAGTGATTAACAGATGTACTTCTTATGTAAGTCTTATGTGGCTACTTTTGGCTATTTCACAGTAGATTTTACTGAAAGGTAAATGCTTAAAGCTAAGAAAAACGAACAGGTAATAAACTTGTAATATGGAAGCTTTTATCATACAAGTAAATACCTTACAAGTTTTATCAAGTAAAGGCATGCTCTGTTCCAACAGGTATATACCACACCTTGTTAAATATTAGCAATGTGCTAACAATGCAAAATACAACCGTCTGGAGTGGACTTTTGATTTAAGTAAATTACTTTGAGAACCATCTAAAAAATTCAGTTCAAAAAAGAATCCTTCCGAAGAGGCTCAGTATTCACCAGAAAAAAACAAGCAACCATAAACTGCTCATTTTAAAAACTCACCAGTGAATCACTCTAAATTTCTTAAGTTTTAATGTAACTGCAAAGTCTAAATGGAAAGATATCAACTTAGGTCCTCTTTTCAAATCCGCAGTCACAGCTCTTAAATTCCAAAAGGTACCTACAGGAAAGAGCTTCAAATATCCTACTGGCTTTTCCGACCCCCCAATAGAACACAGACAACTACTGAGCTGCTGGACTGCATTCGGCTAAGAAAGCATTACAGAAAAAGGTCGTAATTTACAACAGACACCAACCTGTAAGTACAATTATCCAGAACCTTACACTACAGTCGTTGAAAAACACACGTGAAACTGAAATTCAGAGTTAGCAATGCTATTAAAAAGAGAAAAAAGGCCAGCCGAATGGCTCAGTTGGTTAAGAGCTCGCTCAAGAGTGCGAGCTGAGCTCTGAGCAACGGCTGGGTTTGATGCCCAGCCCGAGCTGAGCAGCCGCTGAGCTGCCAACAGGTGGCAGGATGGCTCGGCTAAAAAAAAAAGAGAAAAAAACAGCCAACACCGACTGTATACAATGTAGCCAAAACCAAGTCAAAGGCTCAGTGGCCAGCATGATGATCTAACCGAAACGACACATTTTCTTACTGAATTAGGGAAACACTTTAGCTCTACTTAGAACACTGCAACATTGGAAAGATGTACATAAAAGCAATATTTGTAACTTAAGTGCTCTTTTCATCTCTATTCATTGCCTTTTTCCTTTGTATACAACCTGCATGATTCGCTGATACACTGTGTAACTTAACCCGCCTCTCTCTCCCAGTGTGAAATGCCCTCTACAAAGTGAGACGCCATCGATATCAGAAACGCACAAAAAAAACCTGAACCATGACACTTAAAAAAAAAAAAAGGAAGAAAAACTTACTTTCCCACCAATGCGCACTTGTGCCTGCAGTTTGGCGAGCTTCTCCTGGTTCATGATCGTTTCTTTCATCTAGAAAGACAGGAAACGCTCAGCGAGGCCAGGCCTAGTCCGCGCTCGGTATTTCCCACGGCGCCAGCCGAGGCCTGCATCCCGCAGCCTCCCCGCAAAGCTCCCCGTTTCAGTTCCGAGGGAGCCCCAGGAGCACCCGCCTTCCTACCCGCCCCCCGCTGCTCCCCCCCGTCGTCAGAGGCCCGGGAAAGGGGCTCTATACCCCACGCCTGCTCGGCGCCCCCCACCCCGGCCCGGCCACTCTCCGCAAGCCTCGCGGTACCTGAGGCTCCTGTCCTAGGGTTCCGCCGCGAGGTGGAGGAAGAGACGGCGTCGCCTCGCCCCCTGGGCAGCCGCCCCTGGCTCGACCTCGACCCCGAGAGTCAGCCTGAGTGGGTGCGCCTGTCCGTCGCATCGCCTTCCTCGCCTCAGCCCTGTCCCTCCCTGTCTCGCTCCTTCCGGGCACTTCCCGCCCCCGTTCCCGTCCTCCTCCCACGCCGGCGTCCACCGCCTTTTTGTACCTTGTTGGAGAGGACACGGGGCCGCGCGGGGGGCTAGGGTTGGCGCTCAGGGGGTCTTGGGCAGACCAGCTGAGAATAAACGCACACACACGCGGGGACGCAAGATGGCAGCTAGAGGGAGGTCGGAAATGACGCAACGCCGCTTCCTCCCAGGGCCCGGAAACGGGCTTCGCCGCGCGCTCAGCGCCCTGCTGCGCACGCGCGGCCCCAGGACGCCGGGTTTGCGACTGTGTCGCGCGGACGTCGGCTCCGCTGCCAGCGTTGGCCGGGTGGCGAGCCGGAGAGCGATCCTGGGCCGGAGGCAGCGCGAGGAGCCCTGGGGGAGTCCATAGAGGGGCCAGAGAGCACGGTGCTTTGCACAGTGAGGGCTGAATAAGTGGGCTCGGTCTCAGCCGAGCCCTGATCCCCAAGTTCTTGATCGTCAGAAAAAAAGGGCCAGGTCTCGTTTGCGGAACCGTTTGGGGCGCCCCGCGTACGCTCGCCTCTTGAAACCGCTCTGGGCTCGTTGAAGGATTGGATCGATCATCGGAGTGTTTTAGAACTTCCCCTTCGGCCGCAATCAGGCCTTCCCCAAAACATGTTGTCAAAAACACGCTAAATCGGCGTTCCAAGTTTAGGTGGTTTCGTGGGTTGCAGGAACATGGTTCGGAATTTCTGGGGCGCGTGTTCAGAACGCAGCCCCCACCCCTCCCCCTGAAAAGGCGGTTCCGTCGGACTCGGGGTGGGACCCGGTGACCTGCGGATGGCGAACCTTAGACACGTGCACGGGATTGCCGTACTTCTCTCGTCTCTACAGCGGACTAAAAAGTTGACTCCTTGGTATAGTTTGGCATGGGTTTGACAACTAGAGAGTCACAGTGGCACCAACTTGACCATTCTTAAACTGAGTCATTCAATCCAAGGAGAATTTGTGCTTGGTGTGTTTGGAGGGGCTGCACTTCTGGTGTTGAGTTAAAATTTTCTAAACGCTAGGACGAGCTTTAAAACAATCTGAACATAAAACGACCGACATTAAAAATGGCAATTGAAGGGCCAGCCGAGTGGCGTGATGGTTAAGCGCTGGCTTGGGAAGCCAGCGGCCCCAGTTAGGATCCCACATAGGAGGGCCAGTGACACTGCCCTCAAAAAAAAAAAAAAAAAAAGGCAATTTAAGTCCAAATGCTATCTGGTCAGCCTTTTTGTGGTCTTAGCTATGAAAAGCTTTTGCATATCCCAAAATGAATCCGAAATCTTAAAGAAAATACATGTAATGTAGCAAGAAAATGTAGAGGTGCAGATTTCTCTCCAATTAAAATGAATCTTTTTGTTTTTGAATTGTGTAGACGTGTACATCTGTTTAGACTGATGTCTCTAAGAAAATAACTTGTGAGGACATTTTAAAGAGAATTGTAACAGTTGGTATTTTCTCAAAAAAAAAAACAATGTTGCTTCTGTTAACTAAATGAGTCAAGTTTAGCACAGAAAAGAGTGTTTGTCCTGTTAAGCTATGTGGGTCACTGTCCTAATGATAATGATCAAAATGACTGTGCCAGCACTATTCAGTGCTATAGAAATATTACAAAATATCTAGAAATACTCCCCGTTTTGAAACTGTATCGTTTTTCAGGAACTGTTTTCTCTCCTTCCTTCATGTTATACTGAGGACAATTTGAAACTTCCTCGTCATGTGATGTTTTCTGAATATTTACATAAATACAAGATTCTGTGTAAGTAACCTGTCACCTGATTGACCTTTTATATACCTGTTTTCAGGAAATAGTCCACATTATTTCTTATTTTCCTTTGGTTACCACTTTTCTCTATTGTTCTTTTGTAACTTTTAAGGTCGCATGATTTTGAAAACCATGAAAGTTTCCCCAATAGTAAGAAAATAATATTTTGATTTTTGACTCTCAGCTGCTTCTACTTATTTTGTGAGTGTTAATTTTATTAGCAGAATTCTGCTTCTGCTAATATTTATATATACCAGTGTATAAAAAAAATAACAAAGGATTTTTTTTACTCTAAATAATAGCTACTAAGTTGCTCTCTTAGCTCAGGGATGGCAAAAGAGTAACTTCATGCTGTAATATCCTATGTGCTCCCATTGTCTAGAGCAAATAGGGATAATTGGCTCTCACATTTTACTGCTGAGCTTGAACAAGTCTAAAAATCATTTACTCAGCACTGTTCAACACCACCTCTGTCAACAGAGTAGGCAAGAAAGAGGAAACCCTCTGGTTCATAGGTTATGGTTTAATCAAAGTCCATGAATTGTATTTACATCTTAGTTGGACATAAATTTGCTTCAGTAAGAGCTAAAATATTTACTTTATATTGTGTTTGTTTCTGAAGAGCCCCATTCTGACCCACAAGAGGTATTGGAAATCTTTGAGGATAAATGTTACCATACCTTTAGTTGCTTCATGATCTAGCCCTTGATTCATAGCCACAATGGACTTTTTGTTTGTTTCTAAACCTCCTTAAACTCTTCTTCTGGCACCCCACCTCTGTCAAGTTAATGTCTACACCTCATTTAACTCACAGTTTAAATGACTCAGGAATGCCCTTCTCTGACACCTGCAGCCCCATTAAGTTCCATCCATTATAGTTACTTTTAGTTGTTGTATTTTGTTAAATGCACAATGAGAGATGCATAATTTTGTTGAGTTAATGGAGAATCGAACTAGAAGTATTAATAACCATTTACCACGAGGTTAATATTTAGTGTTGGCTCTTTGATCATTGGATCATCAGAAATCTTAAGAGGTAGTACTTCCCATGTTATTAGTGGAGGAACGGAGGCTTAGAGAGGTAAAGGTGTGAAAATAGGCACAAGCAATCTTCCTTGTACCAAATCTATCCCTCTACCAAATCTATCCATCTCTATGTATCAATGTATAAATATTGCCTTCACTCCTATTACACATGGAAAAAATAGTCCCTCTACTTGTGCATTTGTTTATTTCATTCCGGACCTTGATTCTTGTTATTGTTTTCCTCCTGTATCTCTGCTTTCCCCCTTTCAACTATCATTCTGCCAGTACACTAACATGCCTTAGAATCAGGTATCTGGAAAGCGAACAAAACAAAAAACTTCTTTTAACCTCTGTACTTCTTCAGCTGCTACTTAATTTTTATGTTTCCCTTTATATGAGAATTTCTCCAAACAATTGTGTAAACTTCCATCTTAACAAATCCAAAAGATAAGTTCTCATTTTAGCCTTTGAGTAGCATTTGACACACTTGGCCGCCTCCACATTTTTGAAACATTTTCTTCTCCAGGCTTCCAGAACATCTCACCTTCTGGCTTCCTCTTATCTTATGGCTTTTCCTCAATCTATGCTTTATCTTCTTGCTCTGTCTTCTAAATTAAGTTAGAGTTGCTCACATTTTAATCCCATTGTCTTTTCCATCTATACTCTCCCTAAATGGTTTGATTTAATCCCATAGCTTTAAAGGTTACTTTTACTTTTGTGAATCCCAAATTTGTAATTCCAAGCCTAACTTTTTTTTTAAAAGATTTTATTGGAGAATTGGGAAAGGGAACAGTGTTGGGGAATTGGGGAGGGGGGAAATTGTGTTTTTCTAGGACCCATCAGCTCCAAGTCAAGTTGTCCTTCAATCTTAGTTGTGGAGGCACAGCTCAGCTCCAAGTCTAGTCGCCACTTTCAACCTAGTTGCAGTGGGGGGCGGGGGGAGAGGGGTGCAACCCACCATCCCATGTGGGAATTGAACTGGAAACCTTGTTGTTAAGAGCACGCGTGATCTACCCACTGAGCCATCCTGCTGTCCAACCAGCTCGCGGCCGCTCAGCTCAAGGTACCATGTTCAATCTTAGTGGTGGGGGGGTGAGGGTGAGGGGGCGCAGCTTACCATCCCATATGGGAGTTGAACCAGAATCCTTGTTGTTAGGAGCACACATTCTCACCAGCTGAGCCATCTGGCTGCCCTTTGGTATCTCAGCGGCAGCTCAGCTCAGGTGCAGCTCACTGGCCCATGTGGGAATGGAACCGGCAACCCTGTTGCTCAGAGCTCGCGCTCTAAGGAACTGAGTACCCAGCTGGCCCTCAACCCTAACTTTTTGAAAACTAGACTGGATATTCTTTTACATTATTATGGAAAACTTCAGTCACATAAAAGTAAAAATAATGAACTTGCACAGGCCCATCACCCAGCATCACGTTATTAAATTAATACACAGGCTTAATATTTTTAATATATGGTGGGGTGATTACCTTTTTTTCATTTTTGAAGTTGACATATTTCCAGACCTTTAGCCCATACACATTTTAGATTTTGTTCAATTATTTTAAAATTTTGATTAGGCTCGATTGTGTAGATTAACTTGGGAAGTTTTTATATCTCTACTAATTATTGTATGAATCTGCATTCAGTTGCAGGAAACAGATCTGGCTACTTTAACTATGCAGGGGTTTACTATAGGAAATTGGTACTTAGAAAATTGTTTAAAGGGCTGGAGAAGGAGGCTTTAGGCTGTGCAATCAGAAATGAGCACCAGGATAATAGTGCAGAACTGGGCTGTCAAGGGACATTGCCCTGACCAATCAGGACAACGGAGAATCAAGGCAACTGAAGCTACTGATATTAAAAATACATTACTGTAGCCACAATTCAGGAATCAAGAAGTTACTGTAGCAACAAGTACTCAACACCCATAAAACAATGACTGTGCTCTAGAAAGCTGCTGCAGAAAATACTCTTGTCTTCTCTACCATGTTGCCAGCCAAAAAAAGCAGCAGGAAGAAGGCTTTTGCCTTACTTCCACCTTCCAAATCTTAATTAAATGTACCTAATTGGCAGAAATCATTTACCCTAATTGCAAGGATGTCTGGAAATTTTCTTTTTAACTTTTCAAGATTTATAGTACAAGGAAGAAAGCTTGAAAGAAGTTTGAATGGCATACCAAATCTACCTGATGCACCCAAATCTTTACATCCACAAACAAGTGCATCTATTTTTTCAAATCTTTTATGTATTTTAGTAGAAAAAACTTTCTGAAGATCTTGTACATTCTTTGTTTACTGGATTCCCAAATATACTCTTTATTTTTTACCTCTCCTATTTTGGATATTATCTCCTTCTAGTCTGTTAAATTTGTCTATAGTGCCCTTGTTGAACAGAAATACATTAATGTTTGGCCATAAGGTGATCCAGCCATCAATTTGCAGAAAATTAAAAGGACAGAAAAACATTAAATTATATACAGAGTGCAATCAACAAAATTTAGTTTAAAGAAACCATAAGGCAATCTGATATTTTAACAAATAAGTTCCAACGGGGGGGGAAAAAAAAGAGAAGGGATTCTTTAGATAAAAAGAGAGCTAAGAGACATATAAAAAAAAAAAAAATCCAGAAGAAAACAGGCAGAACAATAGTGTTTAGGGATGCATGTTTAGGTGACAAAACTGAAAAGGAAGTGATTATCATAAACATCAGGATAGTAGTAATTCTTGGGAGGAGAAAAGGGATTGGAATTGGGAAGAGACACCTGACACATGGAAGGTCACTGGGGTGTTGAGCAAGGATCTCTCTTCTGACCCATTAAGTGGTATGCAGTTTTCTGTGTTTGCTATACATAACAATAAAACTTTTTTAAAGGACACAAAACAATATATATGATACAGGTTATAAGAATATTTAAGATCACATTTCAACAGAGTGGTGTGGTACAAGGGGAAATATTTGGTCTTTGTCCCAGGTTTCTGGCCCAAAGCTCTTAAAACCCTTGAAGTGTTAAGAGTGTCTTTTGTATGCGAATGAGATGACTAGTGTGTTGAGGACCCTACATAGCTTCAGGATGGGGCAGGTTGCCAAAAAGACCAAGGCATTATAAGCAGGTTGAGGGGTGGAATTTTCCTTCCCACTCCTACCCCAAACCTCCAGGGAGAAGAAGGCGTAGAGGTTGAGTTCAGTCACCAATGGCCAATAATTTAATCAATCTTGCCTATGTAGCGAAACCTCCAAAACCCCTAAACAACAGGGTTTGGAAAACATCCAAGTTGGTGACCACATCAATGTGCTAGGAGGGTAACAGCCACGAGAGGGCACACAGGCTCCGAAAACCCTCCCCCAATACGTTGTCCTATGCATCTCTTCTATTTGGCTTTTCCTGAGTTGTATCCTTTATAATAAACCAGCAAATATATGTATTTCCCTGAGTTCTGTGAATTACTGAACCTGAAGAAGGGGGCATGGGAACCCCCAATTTATAGCCAGTCATTCAGAAGCAAGGGTGGCCCAGGACTCAGGCCTGGCATCTGAAAGGTGGGGGTAGGGGGCAGTCTGTGGGACAGAGCCACTTTAACATGGGATCTAATGCTAATTCTAGGCAGACAGTGTCATCATTGAACTGAATTATTGGACACCCAGTTGGTGTCCAGAGAATTGGTTGTTGTTGTGGAGAAAAAAAGCCATTCAACTGGGTACCTTTGTGGGGGAGGAGAATGGGAGTGAAGATCAGGGAAGAAGACTCAGTGAGAGGGCCTGGCATGCACTGAAGATGACAATGGGCTAATAATAGCTAATGTTTATATAGCCTCTACATTAGGCATTGTGCTTAGTGCACTACATATTTAACTCATTGGCCTATGAAGTAGGTACTATTACTCCCATCTTACAGAACCAGAAAATTGAGGAACAGAGAAGTTAAATAATTTACGTAAGGCCACCCAGTGATGGTAGGTGGCAAAGCTGAAATATGAACTCTGGCAGTCTGCTCCACAATCTGTGTCCATAACCATTATACTATGCTACTGACTACCAGAAATATGACTATCTCAACTATGTACCTGACAACTAATAAAAATATATTCAACTGCTTGCTCATTATCTCTACCTACAAGACTCAAAGACATCCCAAATATACTATGTCTAAGCCAGAACAATATTTCCCACCCGCTAGTAAATCAACACTAAGAGTAAGGTCTTTCTGGGCCGGCAGAGTGGCGCGATGGTTGAGTGCTGGCTTGGGAGGCCAGCGGCCCCGGTTCGGGTCCCACATATGAGGGCCAGTGATACTGCCCTCAAAAAACAAACAAACAAAAAAGCCCTCAGCCCCTTAAAAAAAAAAGTGAGGTCTTTCCTTCATTCCTATAACTTCCCATATCAAATCCATCAACAAATGTTCTTGGCCTACCTCCAAAATATATCCCGACTTTGACTTGACCATATTTACTGTTGCCACCCTAACCCAAACCAACATCATCACTCACCTGTGCCACTGTAACAGCATCTTACTTTACCTCCTGATTTGCCCCTGCAGTTCACGCTGCACACAGCTGAGTTTTTTTAAGAAAGCAAATGATATTACTTCCCTGCTTATAGCATTTCAGTGGCTGCACATTGCATTTAAAAGAAAATTTAGACTCCTTACTATGGCCGACAAAACCACACATAACCTGCCCTTAACCACTTCTCAAATTTGTCTCATTACTTCCCTAGTTTGTAAGCATCTTACGTACTTGGGCTATATAGAACACACAAATAACAAAAAGTGTCCTTCATTTTAATTTTGAAACTATAAGAATAGGCTCAAAATATCAGGAATGATGAATTTATGTCAGTTTGGGGGCAGTACTTATGTAAAGAAATATTTGAACCAACTTGTTCCCATCCTCAGTTGTCATCAACTTCCTTCGTCCTAAATTGAACTAGGCAATGACCATCAAAGTCACTGAGGAAGGGGTCACGGGAGCAAAGATGACAGGAAAGACTGTCAGAGGAGAAGGAAGGAAGAAAAAGGTGGGAGAGAGAGGGTGCACCACCAACTGCTTCACAATGACAAAAGACCAGGAAGAAGGGTTTTTAAAAAAATTAGTGGTAGTACATTTATTGGGGTAACGTTGGTTAACAACATTCTATAAATTTCAGATGTACAACTTTGTAATACAACATTTATATACTTTTATGTGCTCACCACCTGCAGTGTAGTCTCCTTCTGTCATCTTGAATTTGACTCCCTTTACCTTCATCCTCCACCACCTCCCACCCGCTCTGGAACCACCATTCTGTTGTCTGTATCTATGATTTTATTTTTTCAGAAAGAAAAGTGTTGTATTGGACTCTAGCCGTATCTCAGCAAAGTATTTAGTTGAAGCTTCTCTTCATAAAGATTATACAACATAAATTGGTAATATAAAGCAGATCATCATATCTATTAGAGGATTCTATTAAATCTGGTACAGAATTAAAGTGGTAGGTGGGACAGTCATAATTCTTTGGCTCTTCCAGATTCTCTGTTGTCATAGGGTTTTATTCTGATTCAGTTGTAAAAATAACATTGTCAAATCAAAATCTAAACTGCTCGGGTCTAGGCTATAGCATCTGCTTTTCTAATTAGTCTTTAGTCATTGGGTACTGCCTATGGAATAATAGATATTGTTTTTGCTATAAAATGTAAGTCAGGTGGTAAAGAGTAATAGTTTTCAGTCTCCTATAGTTTTACAAAATTCAAAATATAAATGTTATACCCCCTTCATTATTTTCTCTCAGTGCACTGTTTATTTTGAGCTCAGATCTACTGAACACATGATGAGAAAGACATTGGCATTAAACGCATGTTGAATTATAACATATACAAATCTGTGCTTTTAAGTATGGTGGCTAATTATCAGACTACATCCTTCACTATTGATTCAAACAAATGAGTAGGTGGGTTTATGTATGTATTGTACTAAACAAAACCATAGCTTCATATTTCCACAATAAGGAGGCTTTTCATGCACATTATAAAGACTGAATTAAAAACCTTCAAAACAATGGGAAAGTATCCCAGTTTCCATTCCACATCAGTTTTTGGACAAACAGATTAACCTCTCTAAACCTGTTTTCTCACCTGAAAAGGTTCTCAAACTTTTGGTATGTCCCAATCACCTGGAAAGCTAATAAAACATGTAGAGTCCCAAGCTCACTGAAGCAGCCTGGGGCGGGGCCTAGGTCTCTGTATTTTTACCAAGTTCCCCCAGGTAATTCTCATTACACACCAAAATTTGAGAACTGTTGTCTTCATGTACTTTTATGGATTGATTGATCAATTCATGCATTTATTTACTCATTTGTGCATGTGCATATCAATAAACATACACTGAGTGACTAGGAATTGTTGTACAGGGCTGACATATCAGAGATGGAAGACCTAGCCCTGTCCTAAAGAAGCTCGCCATTTAGTGGAGGAGACAGACAAACTGCTAATTGCAGTGTGGCGTTGTGTGCTCTGATACAGGCAGACGGGATAATGAGGAAGCATAAAGGAGGGGCATCACACTTTACATGGAAGAGCACATCAGGGAAGAATTCCCTGGGTCATGAAGGGCTAGAGGCACGAACCACATGGGAAGGAGAGGGGAGCATTTTAGGCATGGGAGAATAAGGAGAAATGAAACTACAAGCGGTGTGAAAAGGCAAGAGTATTTCCCAAAGCCTTGGACACACCACACTGGATATTCAGGTTTAGGTGGTGCATGGTCAGATAAGTCATTACATAGTGATAGAATTACACTCTCCAATTCTTTTTCACATCTTCTTTTGTGAGGAGAAAGTCTTTTGGGTTCCAGTGTGTAACACCTTTGAAACATTTGCTAATCTCCTTTTAAGGTAGAATATTTGTGGCAGTTGAAAGTAACTTGCTATTTGGGGTAGAGATACAAAATTTTTTAAAATAATTTATTTGAATAATTAAAGTTGATCTATTTAAAAACTATAAAGTAGATAATTCATTTAATATGTAGGTATGCTAAAAATTGTGAAGAAGGTATATGGATGACAGAAATTTTGAAGTCTTGCTTGGAGATTAGTGGCAGGAGACGGCTACAAAAGGCAAAGGAGCAATTATGAGGGACAGCAGAAGCAGTGCTGGGACTTTGAGTGAAATGAGTGGGGGAGTCCTGAAGAGTGTTAAACAATACGGTTACACTTGGAAACAGCCCCAGAGGACAGTGCATTCCCCAAAGTAAAGTGCTGAAGCTGGAGCGGGCTCCAGTGGGTGAGGGAATTCTCAGGTTTGGCTGGAGACTATCCAAAACTGTTCTTCTCGATGGACTTGGACTTGGTCTTTCATTGAATTAGTGGAGACTCCTGAAGTGGGTGAAGTTGATCGTTTTAAAAGCCCTCAGCCCTGGGCCAGCCGAGTGGCGTGGTGGTTAAGCTCTGGCTTGGGAGGCCAGCAGCCCTGGTTCGGGTCCCACATATGAGGGCCAGTGACACTGCCCTCAAAAAACAAAAACAAACAAACAAACAAAAAGCCCTCAGCCCCTTTTAGCTGATAGCTGTAATTTAGGTATGAACAAAATAGCTAGTTTAGTAATATAAAGCATGACAACTCTACAGATGATTAGCTACAGGGGTAATATTCCATGCTAAAATTTTATAAGAAATTTGGAATATAATGAAATTACGGCTGCTTTATGATAATTAGTACCAAAAATACGTACCATTAAAGAACAAAACCAAACCCCTTGCCTTCCACGTAATTTAGGTGAAATACTTCATACTGCTCCCACTCCCCCAAAATCAGGATGCACAGCTGTTGGCGAGTCATTGTTCCCCTACAGAGACTGAGTCAGGCATGACTTCCAGCTGCTATAAAACAGTGACCATACTTGGTCACAGAACCAGATGCCAGACATCTGTCTTCTATCAACTAGGATCAAAATGAAGCCCCCTAGATAACTTAATATATAACATATAACCTAAATAAAGATTGCCTCAATTATAAGGCTTCCTTTCCCACCTTCTCAACAGCTATGAAGATGCAGACATTTGCATCTGTTTATTCATTTCTTTGTCTTGTTTTTTTGATGCTGTACTGGCTTATTATTTTTTCAAATGCTTTTTAGCCTCTCCTTCTCCTTTTGACCTTAGACTTTCTACAGGACCTTCTGCTTTTCTCTTTCTCCTCCAGAGAGTCCAGCCATTTTCTGAGCCTCCATAATCGAGTTTCTGCTGACTTTTGAGTTTGTGTTACAAACCCTGGCCCCTTGTTTCCAGGCCCATATCTTCAGATGTCTCCTGAATCCATCCTTTGAATGTTCTCAAGTGTAGTGTACCCTAACCTAAATCATCCCAGTGAGTTAAATTTCCTTTACTATCCCATATTTGACTATCAGTTACTGAAGCTGGTAAATGATACACTACAGGCTGGGAATTCACCTCCCATTAGTTAATATGCTGTTCAATGATCTGTGTCTAGAGACATGGACAATGTTAATTGATTGTACACCCAGAGAATTAAACCATATTTGTTGCTAGTATCCTTGCCTTATGAATTCCAATTTTTCTTTTTTTCTTTTCTTCTATTTATTTATTTATTTATTTATTTATTTATTTATTTATTTATTTTTTAGGAGAAAGCATTATGAGTAGGGTGGAAAATCTAGAATTCATTGAATTTCAGATTATGGAGTACAGGCCTATTAGATGGAATACTCATGAGGGATACTAAACAGCTTCAGCTGCTAGTGAATGCACTGATTACAACCTTACAAACAAATTCCAAAATATACTAGCCAACATACTACTATAGAGCAATCTAAAACATATTTGTGAAAGGTATACTTTATAATACAATTAATTAAATCAGTTTCACCTTCTGTTTATCTGTCCTAAATTAGCAATAGGCATTTTTTCATGGAGGTCAGAGTAGAATTTCATAAATATAGTAGATTCATGTTTGTTGCCTTTCAGTATACAGTACTTTACTGATATATAATAAGTCAGCTGATAATGATAGAATGTCACATAGATATGTTCTCAGAAATTTTTCTGAGAGAAAGGTTTTATTGAGCCAATGCTAGGCCCTGGGCATGAGAGAAAAAGCCAAGCATGTCTGCTGCCCTGGAGCTGACAGGCGCTTTTATACGTTATCTTTTGGCGGAGAAGGATGTAAGTGGTTTTGAAAGAATTTACACTGGTTATAGATAAAGGGGATGGGGAAAGGTGGAGTGGGAGCAGTTCTATGATAGGTACACAGTCCGTAAGGGAGAAATATTTGCTACTTTTGATTGGTTACAAGCAGCAGTCCTGAAAGTTCTTGTATGTGCAGGATGTGGGTAACGTCTGGTAGTGGCCAGGTGAGGCCAGCTGCCACCTGGAGGTCGATTCAAAGTTCTAACATGCATTCAGGAATGTGAGCAGTCTTCTGTTAGTGGTCCACAGCTATTTACTGGTTAATTATTCCTGTCTCTTTCTCTCACTCTCCATCCACTGTAATTTAGAACATCTCAGAATTGTTCTCTTGTCAATTATATATATTTACATATATGGCAACTATTGTGGAGGTGTCAGCAAAAAGGAAATAAAACACATTCTTTCAAATAAATGGTAATTCTCAATTTAAGCAAGAAATTGAAAGTGGCACTAAAAATACTGCCATAGGAATAGTGTCTCAGGTTCAAAATAGTACCCAGTAAGAATTGTAGCTTTCCTAGAAACGGCATTTGGGAAGGAGCAGGTGATGGGGTCAAAGACCCCAGATGGGAAAAGCAGATTTGGATGAGGAACCAAAGACGGGTTCCTGGACTCCCGACAAACAGCCATGGAATGGAGGAACGGGCCAGAGGAGGTTTACTAAGTGAAAGCCCTTTTGGTTGCTAGTGACAGAGACACATCTCCAGTTGGCTTAAGTCACAAAGCAGACCAGGAACTCCAGGAGTTCAGATGGCTTCAGATGACTTGATCTAGGTTCTCAATGATTGAATACTGTCTCCTTTGGTTCTCTGGCTCTGCTTTCTCCTGGGTTGGTTTTATTCTCTGCTAGGCTTTTCCCAGCGGCTTCCAGCTCCCAACCTGACAAATGTAACCCCTACAGAAAATGATACCCTCTTCTCAGTTGCAGCCAAAGTCCCGGGATTAACTCTGATTGTCCTGGCTCCAGTGACATGTCCACTGCTAGGCCTGGGTCACCTGCCACCACTGGAGTTATGGAATGGGACTCTGTCCCTCAAAAGAAAAAAAACTGATTCTGTTACTAGAAGATGTACAACTTGGAGTGGGACAAAAGCTAAGGGGACGTGAGGACGAGAAGAAAAATATGAATAAACCCATTCTTATTTTCAAATTTTGGCCAGGATTCATCCTGGCAAACAAACAGCAAAATGTTTTTATGCCAAAGTGCTTAGAGGGCTTTAATTCAGAGTTTCTCAGCTTTTAAAAAAATATTGTTCCCTTAAAGAGCCTTTTTAGACATTGTTTTTGCCTAATCACTCCTCATGGAATTTTAATACCACAGATACACTGTGTGTATATATACTGTATGTACATCTGTGCTTTATATGTAAGAAGAATAAGTATAAAGCTTACTCTTTATATTCAGTGAAGTGTTAAGAACGAAATACAATTATAAGTTAAATTTTAATTAAATTGAAAGTCAAAGCTATTAATCTTTATAACTGTATTGACTGAGTAACTTTTAATATAATTTATTTATTTATGAATTGTAATGTTTCCCAATATATAAGCAATTTTAGAAGTATATAATAATAGCAATATAATCGTTTTTTAAAAAATTATTCAAAACATTTTTTCAGGGCCAGCCGAGTGGTGAGGTGGTTAGGCTCTGGCTTGGGAGGCCAGTGGCCCTGGTTCGGGTCCCACATATGAGGGCCGGTGATACTGCCCTCAAAAAACAAACAAACAAACAAACAAAAAGCCCTCAGCCCCTTTAAAACAATGAAAGAAAAAACAAAACCATTTTTTCAGCAGAAGTAGAACAACTGAAAAAAATTAATTTTCTTAAACATTAACTTTAATTTGATATGGAAAAAATGGCTTTTAACTAGATGCTAGATATTTATTTAAATATTGTGGACACTTTTTCTTTTCAGCACTTGACATAACTAATGATGGGTTGAATAAGTTCTGTAGAATTAAACAGTAAAATATAAGCCATTTGTATTTAATTCTCAAAGCTCAAGTAACACACAAAGCACTGAGGACCAAACACAGACCACATCATCAAGGCAGCCAATGGTGCCAGCACGTGCAGGCACCTGTCACCATGACACTTTGAGATGGAGGAATCAATTGAGAGAGAGTCCTCCAATCACAGCCATCTATTCAATGATCTTTCACACGTTGTGTATCTTCTATGTCAGTGACAATGCTGCTCATGTGATACCTAAGAAAGCACAAATGAGAAATTAAATACTAGGGAATAAGATTTTGTTGGGTAAGGTTGGGCTTCAGAGGACTGGAAACCACTGTAATTCCATCCCGCCACCACTTCAACAATCAATTCCTGCCTTCTTGTGGGCGCTATCACTCCCACCGAGAATGGATCTGCTCATAGGTAACTTAAACAGCAACTTCTCCCCCTTACATTGAACTGAACTCTGTCTTCCAGTAAAGTTCACTTACTGGTTCTAATTCTCTCATAACAAATACATTTAACCTCTCTTTGATATGACAGATGTTTGGTAACCGAAATCATATTCCCTTCATACTGAACAGCTCCTCTAAGCATTTCCTTTCTGAGACTAAACTTACAGGTTTCTTGAACTGGCATCACTCATTTGACTCAGTTCCCCCACTGCATCAGGCATCCTTTCGGGACAGCACAGTGGCTTGTTTGCCAGGCTGTCTGCCCTGTTTGGATCCACTCCGATTTGTTGTTCAAGTGAGAAATGTGTATCAGAACTTAGTATCTGAACCAGAGTCGAGGAGTATCTTACCAGCCTAGCCTAAGCCTGCACCAGGGCTGTCTGAGAGACTTGCTGCAACCTTTGGAGCTGTGAACTGAGACACTTGCTTCACGCATTGCTGACATGCTGAATTCCTCCCACATCCAGTCCTGGTTTACTGGGACCTAAGTCAGCGTGATTTGCAGTCATGCCTGCTACACTTCATTCTGTTAGACTCTTTCCATGATTTGATCACGTTAAGACATTTGAAGATCCTAATTCTGTTATTTCATTCATTCATTCATTCATTCATTCATTCATTCATTCATTCATTATTTATACTTGCTTTTCTAAATAACTTTTAATAAAATAACAGAAACTCAAAAAATCAGTATGAGAAAAAGGAAGAGGCAAATGTTGCAATTCCTAGTGTTAATATATGTGCAGAGACTGAGCACTTGAAGTTTGCATCCAAGCTTCCCCCAAAGGGTGGGATCACATTCCCCCTCCATGCATCTTTTGTGGTGCGGGGAGAACAGTTCTGAAAGAACCATCTCAGGAGTTCCCACATACTGACTTTTCAACTTAAAACACACTTGGCACCTGAGATCCAATCTTCTAATACATGTCAATGTACACTGTAAATTGTAAATGTTATTGGAGTAACAGAATCTTGTAAAAATGCAAAATATGGACCTTTTCGAGCCCATACTAATACAAAAAGTATTTTGTCAGTTTGGCCATATTAACATGTGTTAGCAATGTAACATCTAACATTGAGTCAATCAGCAGCATAATTTTGGGAGGGAAAGAACCTTGCTACTGATACTCTCTATAATGCAGGCAAAAGAGTGTTTCTTGAATTATTTAGACATTTGGCTCAATCCTTTACTCAGAGAGAAGAGATCTGGCTTATGAGAGTTAATTCATACCAGTTGGAGGCTGAAACAGTTACAAAGCTGCTTTGGACCATCCTAAATTGTGCTTAAGAGACCTGTTTTTTACAGATGTGTTCATGTAGTCCATTCAGTTGGCATATGGAATTTTTATATACAAGCTAGTGAAGCAATTTCAACATGTAACATTTGTTAGTCCTTCTACTGGACTGGCATAGAGAGACAGATGGTATACACATTAGTTGCAGAAGGAAGCTTTGCAGTTGGCCTTCCAAGACTGACTTTGCTCAGTTACCCAGGTCACTTAACATCGCCTCCCCCGACCCCTCCACCAGACCCCACACATATGTGCTTGAGTAGCCAAACCCTGCCACCTCAAACCCCAGTCTGCTATAGGAATTTCCTCCCAATTGTTTGACTTAAGATTTCTCTTCTTTCCTGCCCGTTCTGTGGCCCAGATCCCCACCTCCTCTGTCTTTTCACCCCACTCCAGGCAGTCCACGGTGAGGTCTGGAGGCTGAGGTAGGGAAGAACAACATCCCCTCCCCACCCCAGCTCTTCTCAGACCCCATCCACCCCTAATGTTAGTCTTGGCAGCTTCCAGCCCATTTCCCTGCACTGACCCCAAGCTCCCTCTCTCTTTAAGTCTCAGCTCCAGCAATGAAATGCCCAGGTAAGCAAGCGCTGCAATTAATCTGTGCCAGATATCCCCAAAGAAAAACTGGGGGTGGGGAAAATGTCTTCCCTTCTTCTCTGTGGTACAGCACAAGATGGGTGTTCGGGGTGAAGTCCTTTTGTCTTTTGAGTCCCTATCACTTTCTGCATTGCTAGTAATAGTACAAACCCTTATAAAAATAATAATAATAATAATAATAATAAATAAATAAATAATAAAAACAAAAAACCCTTAAGGACATATGTGTGTTTTTTGTTTTTTTTTATTTTTTTAATTTAAAGATTTTATTGGGGAATTGGCGGAGGGGAACAGCGTTGGGGAATCGGGGAAGGGGAACAGACAAGTTGCTGTCTTTTTTGTTCTTCAGTCTAGTTGCGGAGGATGTTGCTTCACTGTTGGTATCGTCATTGCGCTCTTCCCGGATGAGGCAGATCGGTCGCTGGCCTCTGGATGTCGCTCACCGCTGCTATTGGCAGCTCACTCTTGGCTGCCAGCCGCTCACGCTGGCTGCGGGCCACTCACTGCAGCCTATGGCAGCCCACTGCAGCAGGGGCTGCAGCCCACACCATCACCGGGGCTCGCACAGCCCAGCTCCAGGTGGAGCTGTTGTTAGCTGTAGAGGGCAGTGTCACTGGCCCTCATGTGGGATCCGAACCGGGGCCGCTGGCATCCCAAAACCAGCGCTTAACCAATGCGCCACTCGGCTGGCCCCATATGTGTGTTTTTAAAAGGTATATCTAAGGAGGTGAAAAGCTGAGTCTGAATTCTGTTCTCCTGTTGCCCCGAGGAGGAGGGAAATTCTGTTCAGAAGCTGCCATTGGTGGCAGTGGGAAAGGAGGCGGGTCGGTTGGAGTGACTGGGTTTCCAGCCAAGGAGCTTTGGAGCACATTAGCAAGAAACGCTGACAGCCACAATTCCTCGGACCCCTGTCCCAGAGAGGCCTGTTTCCCCTCTGCTTCAGTTCTTCGGCCTCCATCTAGGTCCTCGCCCCATTCTTGTCCGAGCCTCTTTCCTCCTCTCCCCAACTGCCTGTTTTAGATGGAGAAGTACAATAGAAAGAAAGGCGATTCCCCATTGCATGACAAAGGCAGGTGGTGAAGGGTAGAGGAGAGCTTTACCGGAGTTTCAGACATATCCACTTGTAGGTTGACTGGTATTATTAGAACCTCCTTAAGCAGATGATTGGGCTGGCTCAGTCGGCCACAGGGCGTGACAATAAGAACTGGCCCAGGAATCTGAGACTCCCTTCTTGGCTTGGCTCTGTCACCTAGCACTTCGGACAAATCACTTATGTGTCAGCATTTCTAAACATACATTTATACAAAATCACTTTCTTTATGTGTTAGCTTTGCAAAATCTCCATTTATAGATCTTTCAAACAGAAATTATGATATTTGCTCACCTCACAAACTGTGGGGATTTTAGATTATATACAACAAGCAAATAATGCTTTGAAAGACCTAAAGAGCCATGCAGGTAGGGAGGGCACTGCACTATTGCCAGCATGGAGTCATAATCTGGGAGGAAGCTTAGCATGGGGCACGGGATGGGGGTGGGGCAGAAACTGGAAATGCAGACTGCACTGGACAATGCTAAGGTGGAATGCAAACTTTTGTTTTAAGCCCCTAAAAACTTCTCTTTGGAATCTTAGCATTCCAATGTTGCATAGTAATCAAGGACAATTTCTTGAGTCCACTTACCAGGCCTGGTGGTGAAGCACTGGGTGATCTCTTGCTATTTCCATTTCTACCTGCTTCTCCTAGGAGATATACCAAACCCTCCTAGGTACTCTACCCTTTTCAGTCATCCCCACAGCAGATATCATGACTTAATGTACTTGTTTGTAAATATTCTTTTCCTGTGTGTGATTATAAGCCTCTCAGGGCAGGGATTGGGTCAAATTCATTTTATATCTCCTTGGCCGGCTGAGTGAGCATTGGTTAAGTGCTGGCTTGGGATGCCAGTGGCCCCAGTTCGAGTCCCACATATGAGGGCCAGTGACACTGCCCTCAAAAAAAATAGTCATTTTATATCTCCAGTGTCTAGCACAGTTCCAGGTACAAAATAGACACAGATAATGATTATAGAATACTGGAAAAAAGAGCCAAAGAGAGGTGGACCCAGGTATTTCTAGAACAGTAAGTGGAAAAGTCAAGCTTTGACAAAAATCCCAAATTAATCTGGAAGAATAAATGTTCAATAGTAAGTAGTCAAGAAATATTTGAAAAGTGTTATTGAAGAAGGAATGAACTAGCTCTACCAGATATTAAAACATATTATGAAATTGCAGAAATTGGCACAAGAATAGATAGATTAATGGGAAGACTAGGGAGTCTAGAAAGAAACTAGAGAGCATGAAAACATTTAGTATATGACAAAGGTGGTCTTTATATTGGTGAGGAAAGTATGTATCACTCAAAAAAAGGTGTTTGAATGACTGGTTATCCATGTGAGGGGGAAAGTGAACTCCAGAGTCCTTTTTCTTACCTTATAACAAAACACAGTCAAATGGATTAAATATAAAAAGCAAGACATAAAAATTATATAATAAGTGGCACATTGCTTAAGAGCTGGCTTGGGATGCCAGTGGCCCCGGTTCAGATCCCACATATGAGGGCCATTGACACTGCCTTCTACAGCTAAGATGGTGAACAACAGCTCCACCTGGAGCTGGGCTGCTGTGAGTCCCAGGGACAGCATAGCTGCAGCCCCTGCTGCAGTGGGCTGCCATAGGCTACAGTGAGTGGCTGGCAGCCAGTGTGAGCTGCCAATAGCCGCCGTGAGTGACCATCCAGAGGCTGGTGACTGATCTGCCTCACCCAGAAAGAGCGCAATGACAATACCAACATGGGCCAGTGAAGCAATGTCCTCCACAACTAGACTGAAGAACAAAAGGACAGCAACTTGTCTGTTCCCCTCCCCCAATGCCCCAATTTTTTTAAAAAAAAAGATCTTAAAAAAAAATTATATAATAAGGTTGGGTACATATTTTTAACAGTTTAGCATGGGAAAGTCTTTCTAAGAATGACCCTGAAGGAAGAAACCACAGATTTGACTCCATAAAACTCGTGCTGCAAAAACAACCAAAGCCAAGGGACAAATTGGGACAAAGTACTTGCTCATTTATGATAGAAGGTTAATAGTACCCTTAATACAGAGAGTTCTACTATATCACTATTACTCCCAAAGAGAAGGTCGGTAAAGAAGATGAAAGGGCAATTCACACAGGAAAAAGAATGAACTCAAATATATATGTGTTCAACAGCAATTAAGGACATGCCAATTAAAATAACGAGATTTTTATTTTTACTATTTTAATGACAAAGGTTTTAAAAGAATAGCATGTTCAATCCTGGCTAGGCTGTATGGAAGCAGGGACTCTCCCCTTCTCGGGTGGATTGATCACACACACAGGTGGGAATTGGAATGGAGTGTGGGAGAGAGGGGGAGCACAGCCAAGGGTGGCGAGCACAGTGCCCGAAAGAGGCTGGTGTGGTATCAGTCCCGACCAGCTCAGCTGGCGATCTGATGCAAGTTCTTGCTGGGGTAGGAAGCTGGACAGCAGGACACCAAGGGAGGACAGATCCAAGAAGGTACTAGGAACAAGGGTGATTCCTGGTGCCGTTACATCTAAGTTGCCCTTCATAAATTCTTCTTTGCTCATGCTTTGATTGGTATAGAGCCTCCCAAGACTCAACTCTCAAAACCCAGCACACATTTATGCTGGTTTCTTTTGAAACGTGTACTCATTTTCAACACTGATATCAGGAAGTGTAAGGCACTGGTGGAAATCAGCCAGGGCTGGCTTCATGTGTGGTGTGGAAGGCAAAGGCACCCCCAGGTGGGCCAGACAGGGTAACAGTGAGAGAGTAAGTCTCAGTGTATTGGCTGTGGGGTTTCAGGGACATCCTGCAGTCCCCCTGAATGTTTCCTCTCTGTTTGTATTTCTCTAAGCAGGGATACTGCTACAAACTTGACAATGTTGTTGTGAGAATTATGTAAAATTGTATATGGAAAATCCTGAGAATCAGTATATGCTCCATAAAAGTGGGTTTCCTTCCTGCTGAGAATACCAGAAAAGGGATTACTCATTTTACAGGTGTCACTACACATTTTGTACGTGTCTGAGTCCATTCAAATAGGCCCTGAAGCCTCACACTGCTTGAGGGTTTTGCTGACCCTTGATAAAGGTGTCTCAGCAAACAATCAAGCTGCTTCCTACTTTGCCAGTCTCCAAGCTGAGAGGAAGGCCCTGGCTTCTGGTAAAATCCATCTGGGCCTCCCTCCAATTTTCTGACTGTGCAGGCTCATGTGCTATAGCTTGCATAAAACTTGGAGAGTATGTGACCCCATCTGGTGGGGAAATGGAAAACAGAAGATGGGCAGACAGGAGCCCCAAAGCACCTCCCAAGACACTTTAATCATGTTGGGGTGGCAGTGCCATTTCGGGTGCCTACTAAGTGCTCATGGCTATCATAATTGGGGGGTTACCTGTGGCCATCATGTTAAGGACACAAAAACCATGTGTTAAGGTGAAACAAAAATGTCAGGGAGGACACCCAACATGGGGTGGTAGAAGTTTGTCTCCTCTCACACTGACACACATGGCATAAAATCTAACAGCTGCTGGCATCGCTGCTGCTGCTACCATAGTCTCCCTTTTGAGGGGCTGTGTGGGGAGGGCGTGTTAAAAAAAAACAATGGAGGAATCAACATCAGCACAGTGGAAGATCAAAGATCTTAATTTCCCTGCTATCCTCCTGGTCAGTGGTGCGCAAACGTTACCAGTGCCATCCCCGGGAGCACTGGTCCAAACCCAGGTTCCAGAGCCCCGCCCTCAGAATTTGCAGAGTAGGACCTGAGAAGGTGCATTTCCAGCACGCTCCAAGGCGACGCTGCTGCCACAGGTCCAGGGCGGCTCTGAGAGGCGCTGCTCTGGGGGATTTTTAGAGGGCTGGCCTTCTAGGGGACCTACCCTGAAGAGAGATTTGTTCCCCTGCCCCCACCCCCACCCAGATTATTCAGACTGGTCCCCTCTAGTTTTCACAAAGTAAAAGTAATTACCCCAATCTCTTTTGTTCAAAACAAGAAGGGATTTATCAGTTGGAACAGAAATGATGTTATAATAGGGGTACATTAAGTTTAGATAGGAATCCCTAACACTGGCTAAGCTTTAGAAAAATCTGGGAAACAGGAAGAAAAGATAGAAGGATGGAAGGAAGGACAGAAGGAAAGAAGGAAGGAAAGAAGGAAGGAAGGAAGGAAGGAAGGAAGGAAGGAAGGAAGGAAGGAAGGAAGGAAGGAAGGAAGGGTGGAGGGAGGGAGGGAGGGAGGGAGGAAAGGAGGCAGCCCGGGCCTCACACCCTCACAGATATTTTGATTTAATTGGTTTGGGGGTGGGGCTCCTGGCAGGGAAAGTTTGAAAAGCTCCCCATGTGATTCTCATTTGCAACCAAGGCTGAGAAGGCTGGTCTAGATCACTGGTTCTCAAATTTGCCTGCACATTAGAAGCTCTTGGGAAGTTTTCAAATATACTGATATCTTTGTGTCACTTTCAAAGATTCTGATTTACATTGGAAGGCAGCCTGGGCAGCCAAAATTTTAAAACCTCCCCAGTTATTCTAATATGTCTAATATATAGACAGGTATGGAAACCACTATTCTAGATATAACAAATCAGGGGTAGCGTGCCCCTTCTCCAGACACCCTCTCCCACAGTGATTCTCAAAGTCTGGTCCCTGGACCAGCAGCAGCGTCACCTGGGAACTTTTTAGAGCTGCAATTCTCAGGCTGTACCTCGGATCCACTGAATCAGCAACTCTGGGGGTGGGGTACAGCAATCTGTGTTGGAACAAGTCCTCCAGGTGACTGGGATGCACCCTGAAATCTGAGAACCACTGCTGGGTCACCACTGCTGTCACAAGAGGGTCCTGCTTACCATCCTCCAGGGACCAGCCTGAGCGGGAAGTAAGGCCTTCAGTCCTATGGATGTTGGGCAGCCCCAAGTCTCCAGTCTCAGCCAAAGCTCTTGGTGGGACTGAGTTTTTATATTATCTGTGAAGCTTTTGTTGGCTGGAAACAACTGGGAGAGTCAGTTATGGGGTGCTGCAATCTTGGTCACAGTTACAAGAGAAGAAGAGGTACCAGGAGAGGGCTGGCCGAGTGGTGCGGTGGTTAAGCGCTAGCTTGGGAAGCCAGTGGCCCCGGTTCAGGTCCCACATATGAAGGCCAGTGACACTGCCCTCAAAAAAAAAAAGAGGTACCAGGAGAGCAGGTGTCTATATAAAGCAAATGTTGGCCCTTGTCATCGGTGATGTGAAATGAAAGCAGGAAAATGGGAGGGAAGAGGAGGGAAAGCAAGTGTCCTTGCCGAGACAGACCAGGGAGGGCGTTGGTTTGGGAGTTTTTCTTTGAATGCTAATGCCCTTCATGTTTGTTGTAATGGTGGGTGAAACCTGTTTTCCTGTTCGTAGAAACCTGCTTTCTTGCTGAGGGAAAGAGCAAGTGTATGCTGTGCTAAATGCTGAAAAAAAAAATCCATCACGTCAGGGCTAGGCCAGGTAACAGGGCACACTCTGGCCTGACTGAATACGGTAAGAGCAAGCAACAAAGGACTCCACTGCCTACCCCCATAAAAGCAGTGTATCCTGATTCACTTCTGCCTGGAGTTAGATGCTGAGAATACTAAGATGAAGATGGCATGGAACCTGCCTTCAAGTAGATCACACTCCCGCAGGGAAGAGAAGTTAGCAAGTCTATTTCTACACCGATTTATGTGTGAACAAGGTGCAGCTGGAATACAGAGGCAAGAAGGATTGATTCGGGATGGAGTGGAAGAGAGGTCGCCAAGGAAACAGATATGGGAGCTGGATTTTGGAGGAAAAGTAGGTTGTTTGGCAGTCCAAGTGGGTGGTGGGTTTTCAGCCACAGCAAGGGCCCAGTGGGGGTGAAGCAGCCTTCCCAGTACTATGAGCTATTGGTCATTCAGGGTTCTTTTTTTTTTTTTTAAAAGCTTTTTGAGGTTTTCCTTTTTTTTTTTTTAATTTTATTGGGGAACAACCACGGTCATTGGTTACACATTGCTTTTGTGCTATAATGGCATAGTTGACTGTTTTAAGGAGGGAGCAGCTCACAGTGGCCCATGCGGAGATCAAACCAGCAGCCTTGCTGTTATCAGCATGATGCTCTAAGCAACTGAGCTAACCAGTCACCCCTGTTCAGGGTTCTTTATTGGGGAATTATGAGGTGGGGCAGGGGTGAAGGCCTTTTTAGGCTAATCTTAAGGAACTTAAATTTGATTACACAGCCCTGTAGTTGGCAAACCTAGTGGATCACCCAAATTACTTGGGGGCACTTCCAAAACACAGTCCTGGGGTCCACCTCCAGACATTTTCACTCATTAGGTCTCCGTGGGCCCTGTGATGTGTGCTCCCCTCGTGAGCAGGAAGGGAAAGGCTGACCAGGAGAAAAGGGGCCAGGAAAAGCCAAGCGGCAGGTACTGAAAAGGCAATTTGGAGGTTAGCCCAGTAGATTGTGGGGTAACTAGATCTTTGCTCCACTTTTTTTCTACCCCACTGTTTAAAGGAATGTTTAGACTTTTGAGACTGACTTTTTTTGCAGTCTTTATTCAATAGTTGGTGTTTCAGAAAATGTCCTGATGTGCACTGGGGTAATAAGAGTGTTACCAATACCAGCTTGGGTTTGACAGAGGCCCCACCTCTGTGAAAAGTGTATTTTGCATTTTGTCATCTCAAGCGGTAACAATAATGGCAAACAAATGAGGCATGATACAATTAATTGTTATAGCAGGCACTTATTAATATTTGTGTTTCCTAATACAATACATGTTTAAATGTCCTTTGCAAGTAAAATAAAACTAACAGGCCTGAATTCCTCTGAGTGAAGACAAGCTCGGTCAAGGCTGAACTACAGGCACTAATAGTGAGTGTCTACTACAAATAAGCAAATCAGCCAAGAAGCTTAAAGTAGAGCAAATCCTGGAGCCAGAAATAATAGTTTGTTGAAAGTTCTGGGAGGAAGCACTAGCTTTTGAAGCATAGCCTTTCGTTGCCTAGGGAAAAGGTCATCCATAAAGTTTCCAGGCGTTTTGTTTGGAACCAAACAGTGAATATTTGAGCTCTCTGACCACTGTAAAAATGTGAGACATATAAAAGTGGTACATGATATTTTCCAAAGATGGCAGTCACAATATCTCGCAAACGCACTTTTTACATGCTGACTTTGACACACTTCCCATTGAGAGTTAGGGTCTATGTTCCTTTTATGGACTAAGGTATATTTCCCTCAAAACTCATATGTTGAGGTCCTAACCCCCAGTACCTCAGAATGTGACCTTACCTGGAGATAGGGTCTGTACAGAGGTTAGCAACTTAAAATTAAGTAATTAGGGTAGGCCCTAATCCAATAAGGCTATGTCCTTATAAAAAGGGGAAATTTGGACACATTGGCATACAAAAGGTGGTGACAATGTGGAGAGACATAGGTAGAAGCCATCTACAAGCCAAGGAGAGAGGACTGGGACAGATCCTTCTTTCTCAGCCCTCAGAAGAAACCAACCTTGCCAACACTTTGATGTTGCATTTCTAGCTTCCAGAGCAATGAGATAATACATTTCTGCTGTTTAAGCCACCCAGTATGTGGTACTTTGTTAAGGCAGACCTAATAAAATCATACAGTTCCTTCCCCTTAAATCTAGGTGACTTGTGACTACTATGGAAATGACATTTGTGACTTCCAAGGCTAGGTCATAAAAGGTAACATAGCTTCTCTTGGGAGATTGGTCAGCTATGCTGTGGAGAAGCCCAAGCCACCTGAACAGGTCACGTGTTGGTGTTCTAGTCTGTGATCCCAGCTGATAGCTAGCATCAAGGCTAGCGATGTGAATAAAAACACCTCCAGGGCCAGCCGAGTGGAGCATTGGTTAAGAGCTCATTTGGGATGCCAGCGGCCCCGGTTTGGATCCCACATGTGAGGGCCAGTGACACTGCCCTCTACAGCTAACAACAGCTCCACCTGGAGCTGGGCTGTGTGAGCCCTGGCGATGCTGTAGGCTGCAGCCCCTGCTGTAGTGGCCTGCCATAGGCTACAGTGAGTGGCCGGCAGCCAGCGCGAGCTGCCAATAGCCGCGTTGAGCAACCATCCAGAGGCCGGTGACCGATCTGCCTCATCCGGGAAGAGTGCAATGACGATACCAACATGAGGCCGTGAAGCAACATCCTCTGCAACTAGACTGAAGAACAAAAAGACAACAACTTGTCTGTTCCCCTCCCCCAATTCCCCAATAAAATCTTAAAACAAAATAAAACACCTCAGATAATTCCTCTTTCCAGCCCTGGGTCACCTTAGCTTTCCAACCCTTCTAGATATTGTGGTACCGAAATATATCAACTCCTCTATTCCCCTTGTGAATTCCTGACTCACAGGGGTTGTGAGCGTAATAATTTTGGGGATAATTTGTTACACAGTATTTAGCAACAGATTTTTAAAATTACTTTTGTTCACAAAATTTTATGGCTGGTATTTTTGTTGGAACTGTCAGGGACCTTAGCTCCCAGATGATGGTCCCCACTTTTCTTGGCCCTTCATGACATAAGGGCCAGATGTTAAGCAGGAACAGTAGGTGACCCTGCCATGAGTCAATATAATAGGCCACTAATGAATGAATTTCAGACAAACTACACAGGACGGAGAGCAGAGATTCAGGAGTCAAAGTAGGATTTTCAGAATGACCTCCCAAATGGTTAAGAGCAGGGGAGGCATAATGTCCACAGGGCAGTACCTTTCCTCATTTGGAGACAGGTACCAGGGAAAAAAGCAAATGTGCTAACCTATCAGGGGGCGAGAAGAAGGAATTGGGAAGCAGATTCTGAAATCTGGTGGCAAGATCTAAAATCTCAACTAAACGAGACAGCACCGCCAACCTAACTCCCCTCCCCGCCAAATTAATTGTCTGTCTAAAGCCTCACAAGCAGGGTCAGGAAAAAAGACATGGACTCATCTGCGCGGAAGAGCTGTGTTCATCAAACCCTAGTTATTAAACATAAGGAAAATGTAGCCTGTAAGCCTGAGATGACATGGAAGCAATGGGGAAAAACCAGCCTTTTAAAAAATTAGGTGGTGAAAGAAAGGGGAGAGGGGGCTCTCTTTGGCATTGGCACAGAGGAGAGGAACATTTTTACTTATTTTTACTTTTAGCTATAAGGGGTTGGAACATGTTTGTAAGCTGAGATGAGAGTTAAGAGAGAAAGATGATCATTAATGAGCAACATCTCAGAGAAGTTAGAAAAGAATAGCAAAACTGTAATGTAAATATATTCTTTTTTTTAAAAAAGTGATTCACATCTATTCTTTTTTTTTCATGAGGGCACTGTCACTGGCCCTCACATGTGGGACCCAAACCGGGGCCGCTGGCTTCCCAAGCCAGTGCTTAACCACGGCGCCACTCGGCCGGCCCTATTCTTTTTAAAATAGTAGCATTTAAACATTTTTTATTGTGACCCACACTTAAGAGATTTATTTTACATAGTAACTTAGTACACACATATATTAAAAATAAATAAATAACTGAAGTAAAAGTTTCCCAAACTATTCTTAGTATATTACGTGCCATACAGTCATATTTTCTGTTCTATTCTAATTCTATTCCATTCCATTCCACTCCATCCCATCCCATCTCATCTCATCCCATCCTACCTTATCCTATTCTATTCTCTCTCAGTGCTGATTGCAACCCCCTAAATTGACTTCATGAGCCAGAGTTTTGTCCTTTCCAAACTGCTTTTGGGAGACTTTCTCAAAATGATCTTCACACTCAATCCATTCTTCAGCTGTATCGATTCTGCTGTTCATTGTATCTATTCTTTATTTCATATATTACCTTCTTCATACTTAATGTTTCCACTAGGCTTTTTTTTTAATTTCTTTTACTTGCTTAATGTTACTAATAAGTTCCCTTCCTTTCTTAATATGTTTATCATGCTTATTTTAAATTCTTGGTGTGTGTTGCAATAGTTATGCTTCAGTTGATATAAACTGTTCAGTGTGTAGTCTTTCTTTTACACTAATTGTGCTCCTCAGGCGTCTCAACTAAGCAATTTGGAAATTGCTCATTGTGAAAAATTTGGAAAACATAGAAAAGTACAATATAAATAACAAGATAAAAACTCTATACAATTTCACCTCCTAGAAATAACCAATTGACCTTTTAGTGTATTGCCTTCCAGTCGTACTATTTACATGTATAGTATATTAAATAATTGGTAAATACCATATATAATTTTCTATCTATTTTCTTTTCTTTTATCACTAATCTTGAGATTTTTTTCAAGTTATTAAAACTGTTTAGTAATTTTTAATGATTGCAAAATATTCTATTATAAGTATATACTAGGTCTGATAGTTAAGTTTGCAAACTTGTTGCACCAATGTTGCTAACCTTTTTTTGATATCAGAGGGATTATTCATTATGAATTTGTACCAAGTAGACAAACAGTTAACGAAGTTTACTATTTGGAAGTGCCGAAAGGCTGCGTGAAAAAGTTAGACGACCTGAACTTTTCACCAACAATTCTGTAAACAAATAACTGTATTGGAACACCCTCCCTACTCACCTGATCTGGCCCCAATGACTTCTTTCTTTACCTAAAGATAAAGGAAATATTGAAAGGAGACAACAGCTCTGATGGCCATTCCAGAAAAAGAGTTCCAAAACTGCTTTGAAGGGTGGGTTAGGCCCTGGCATTGGTGCACAGCTTCCCAAGGGGAATATTTCAAAGGTGACTGTAGTGATATTCAGTAATGAAGTATGTAGCACTTTTTCTAGGATGAGTTTGCGAACATAATTACTATATGAGAGTCCAACCTCATATAGTAATATATTGAACACTTGGGCATTTATAATATTTCTAATTTTGCTCCTTTAAAAAAATCACTGCTGCAGATTCTCTTACATGGGCCACCTCACAGGCACGCTGTAAGAAGCAACAGCCTCTTCCCTTCAGCCACCAGCCCGGCAGCTGCAGAGCAGCAACCATGCGTGAGTGCATCTCTGTCCACGTTGGCCAGGCTGGTGTCCAGATCAGCAATGCCTGCTGGGAGCTCTCCTGCCTGGAACATGGCATCCAGCCCGATGGCCAGATGCCAAGTGACAAGCCCACTGGAGGAGGAGATGACTCCTTCAACACCTTCTGCAGTGAGACAGGCGCTGGCAAGCATGTGCCGAGGGCAGTGTTTGTAGACCTGTAACCCACGATCACGGATGAAGTTCGCACTGGCACCTACCGCCAGCTCCTCCACCCCAAGCAGCTCATCACAGGCGAGGCAGATGCTGCCAATAACTACGCCCGGGGCACTACACCATTGGAAGGAGATCACTGACCTTGTCTTGGACCGAATTTGGAAACTGGCCGACCAGTGCACAGGTCTTCAGGGCTTCCTGGGTTTCCACAGCTTTGGCAGGGGAACTGGTTCTGGGTTCACCTCCCTGCAGATAGCATGTCTCTCTGTCAATCATGGCAAGAAATCCAAGCTGGAGCTCTCCATTGACCCAGCCCCCCGGGGTTTCCACAGCTGTAGTTGAGCCGTACAACTCCATCCTCACCACCCACACCCCCTGGAGCACTCTGATTGTGCCTTCATGGTTGACAATGAGGCCTTCTATGACATCTGTCATAGAAACCTCGAAATTGAGCACCGAACCTACACTAATCTGAATAGGTTGAGAGGTCAAAGTGTGTCCTCCATAAACCGCTTCCCTCAGATTTGATGGAGCCCTGAATGTTGACCTGACAGGATTCCAGACCAACCTGGTGCCCTATCCCCGCATCCACTTTCCTCTGGCCACCTATGCCCCTGTCATCGCTGCTGAGAAAGCCTACCATGAGCAGCTTTCTGTAGCAGAGATCACCAATGCATGCTTTGAGCCAGCCAACCAGATGGTGAAATGGGACCCTGGCCACGATAAATACATGGCTTGCTGCCTGCTGTACAGTGGTGACATGGTTCTCAAAGATGTCAGACCATAATGGTCTTGCCACCATCAAGACCAAGTGCAGCATCCAGTTTGTGGACTGGTGCCCCACTGGCTTCAAAGTTGGTATTAATTACCAGCCTCCCACTCTGGCACCTGGTGGGGACCTGGCCAAAGTACAGTGAGCTGTGTGCATGCTGAGCAACACCACAGCTGGTGCTGAGGCCTGGGTGTGCCTGGACCCCAACCTGATGTATGCCAAGCGTGCCTTTATTCACTGGTACGTGGGTGACGGCATGGAGGAAAGAGAGTTTTCTGAGGCCGTTGAGGACATGGCTGCCCTTGAGAAGGATTACGAGGCGGTTGGTGTGGAGTCTGTTGAAGGAGAGGGTGAGGAAGGAAGAGAGGAATACTAAAGTTAATATGTCGCAAAGGTGCTGCTTTTACAGGGAAGCTTATTCTGTATTAAACATTGAAAAGCTGTGGTCTGATCAGTTCATTTGTACGTAGCAGTGAATACTCTCATATACAATTACTGGCCTATGCTTTAAAACATGATACTTTGTTACAGACCCAGCCTGTCTATTTCTCTGATGGGTTTGAATAAAGTAATCCCTGTCTTAAATGAAGGGAAAAAAAAAATCACTGCGACAAACATTTTTGTACATAAATTTTTGTTCCTATTCTGGTTATTTCCTTAGGATAGAATCTTTGAATGAATGAATCAAAGAGAATGGGCACTTAAAATCCAAGCTTTGTATCACCAAATTGTTTGCTAGAAGGTTTGTACCACTTTACAACTTCCACAGGCAGCATATGATTGAGTTCCTACCACAAGGCCCATCATCCTCTGGTAATTTGCTAATTTGATAGAGGAAAAGGGCATTTTACCACATTTAACTTGCATGTCTTTTATTACTACTTATCATGCATTATTTGTATTTACTCTTCTGTAATTTTTGGGTTCAGGCCCTCCCTTTCCTAGTTTTTTTTCTCTGGAAGGCAAGCCAGCCAAAGTTTTCCAGCAAAGGCGATTCACTCATAGGAGCCTGTAGTGAAGATGGGGAGAATGCCTTCTGCACAGGGGCCTATATTTACACTCACTCCAAGGAACCTCCACTCCACTCCCTACCCGCCAGCGTGGTGTCAGATCATGAAGTCAGGTGAAGGGCTGCCCCCAAGGGTGGACAAGGTTTCAGTGTGTTTGCATATGTAGGGCAGAGAGGTCTTGATTTCAGCCTGGACATCAGGCAATAAAGAGTGTGTGGATGTGTGATACAGAAGGCTGGTTACTGCATAAATTTTAAACACACAAGAAATTACAATTCATGACAAAGCTTTCTCATGGTCTTATACGCTTCTTTTTAATTTTTGGTGTGTCTTGTAGTCAGCTGCACCCTGACTCACTAGAATCACTTTCAGAACCCCATCTTTTCCAAGCAGAGAGATTTCTCTTCACAGACAGCCCCTGGGTGAAACCACAAAGAAAAAAATAAGTAAATGCACCCTTTCCAGTCGTGATAGTATTATTTTTTTTCAATTTTTATGTTAGATTTAAAAATACTATGTCTTGGGGTGGCTGGTTGGCTCAGTTGGTTAAAGCGCAGTGCTCATAACACCAAGGTTGCTGGTTCAATCCGCACATGGGCCACTGAGTTGTGCCCTCCACAACTAGATTGAAACAATTACTTGACTTGGAGCTGATGGGTCCTGGAAGAACACACTGTCCCCCAATAAAATTTTAAAAATGAAAAAAAAAATAATATGTATGTTTCCAGGAAATTAACTTATTAAACAATATAAACAAACACTAGAAGTTCACAGAGCCACAAACCTGGACTCTTGAGGGTCTTGTATTGAAGGTAGCCCCCAAAAGGAGGAGTCATCTCTGGAATGGAGATACATGTGTTTTGCAATTAAATTCATAATATATTTTTAAAAAAACCTTTTAAACTTTTGATTTTGAAGTGCAAAATTTAAACATGTGCCACTACAAACCACAGAGATCTAGTGCGAAATTAGTCCCTGTGTTGGTGTGTGTTGGGGCAGGAGGGCTAGTCCAGGTTAACTGTGGTAATGAAAATTCCTGAGTCAGTATAAACAATTTTGCTGTTATAAAATACAGATTTAGACCTTTGCTGACATTCTGAATTCTTGAGGATTTCTGAATCCTGCCCAGGCCATGAAATACTTATTTAAGGGACTGTTGTGCAAGCATAGGCTGCCTAGTGAGACCCAGGAGGCCACTAAAATAGCTTCTTTACAAAGGAATCTTACCTCCCAACCACACTGCCTGAAGACCCACCATTTGAAACGGGTTTATGGCATTCTATCAACAGAATTCCCAGGTTAATGTACTTACTCTTTGGAGGGGTACCAGCCACTGCCAGCCAGTAATATCTTCTTGCCTTGAACTCTATTTTCAGATTATCTAAATGTCCCCAAAGAACAGGTTTCAGAGGCGGAAAGAGCCTAGCTCATGGTGTTGGTGTCCTGCATTGGCAGAGGCTTCTAGAACTGCGACATGATGATGGAAGCCAATGCTGCCTCCATGACAGCTAGCAGCAACTGAGATTCTGTTTCCTCAGCCATCCTATGGAGGTACCCACTTCACCAAGCTGTTGTGACCTTGAAATTCGCTTAGTGGCATGTGAGAGCCAACATTCAAGGCCAGTAATATTACATCACAGGAAAATGCCCAGTGGCGGGCCCTCAATAACCAGAGAAAACGTTTAGGGTCATGTTGGGCCCCCAAGGTTTAGGACAGGTAATAAGGAGGAATAAGAAGAATGTAAAACACATGTGTGGAGGGATGATCACAATTTTGTCTGGAACTCATTTTGACAGACTCCTAACTCCTATTTTTTTTTTTTTTTACTGAAGATAATGAACAGAGTTTAAGCCTGAAAGTTAAAATTGTGAGCAAGTTGAGGTCACAAATTCAGAAAGGCATGGCAGAAACCATTACTGCAACTTCCCTAATGTGTGTGCTCTGGGGTTTCTATGAGTAGTTCTGAGGTGAAAAAGTATAGGAAAATGAACCAACACACCTTTATTGAGTGTCTACTGCATGCAGAGTGTTACAAAGAGCTAGGTGAGTGGTGGTTCAGAAGTGAACAGAAAAGGAGGAAATAATAAGTGTCCATCAATGGATGAATAAACAAAACGTGATATATGCAAACAATGGAATACTATTCAGCCTATAAAAGGAATGAAATTCTGACACATGCTACAACATGGTGAAACTGGAAGACATTATGCTAAATGAAATCAACCAGACACAAAGGACAAATATTGTATGATTCCACTTATATCAGGTAGCTAGAGTAGTCAAATTCATAGAGGGAAAGTAGAGTACTGGTTGCCAAGGAACTGGGGATGTGGGATGGAGGGGTGGGAAGAATGGAGTTATTCTTTAATGCTACAGAGTTTCAGTTTGGGATGATGGAAAAGTTCTGGAAATGGAGAGTGCTGATGGTTGCTTCAATGTGAATGTACTTAATGCCTCTGAGCTGTACGCATAAATTAGTAAATTTTATGTGATGTGTATTTTAACACACCAAAATAAAAAAATAAAAAAAACCCAACAACAACAAAACAAAACAATGAACAGAGAGAGCCCTTTTTGGCCTCCAGAAGATTTGAGTTTAAAAAGAGAAAGGAAGAGGCACAAAAAACACAAGGAAGGACAGGGCAGGATGAAAGAACAGGGGCCAAGGATAGGGGACCGGGGACCCGGAGGCATCGCTTACTTTCAGGGACTCAGAAAGCACTTATCATTGGACTAATTATATATTTACCTGGCTCTGCCCTTGAAGCTGTGTGCACCCTCACACCAGTGACTCCGCGATGTATTCTTTCTCTCTCCAGAACCAAATGTCAGGCACAAAGTAGTATGTCAATACAGGCTTGCGGAATGACCATTCCAGGAGGGACGCTGCCCAAAGCATTCACCAAGTTCGGAAACGCGTTCACGTTCACGTTCATGGGTGAATTCCTGGGCTGCCCTAGGGGCTAGAGAGGAGTTGTCCTGGTTTCCGCCGCAGGAGTTTACGCCCTCAGGTCTCTGCCAGTCTTCGCCCCTCGTCCGAGGCCCCCGGACCATAGGAAGCTCTTGGTCGAGGGCACGAGGGCAAAGGGCTGAGGCAGCGCCTCCAATGGTCCCGCAGCCTCCTTGGTTCCTGCAGTCTGTAATTCCGATAACCCCCTGGGTGGGGTTGGGGAGCTCCCGGAGCGCCCAAACTGTCCGCAACCTGTAGTCCAAGAAACTTCCTCCGCGCCGGCCCAGTCGCCCCAGAGAAGGAGAGGTGGGGCCTCTAACAGGAAAAGGCCCAGCCGCCCTAAATTCAGGGGGAATGAAGCCGGGGAGCCGGTTGGCCACACTCAAAGCACCCACTGGCCAGCTAAGCTTCGGATCCCGGCCAGCGCCGGGCCGACACGGCGCCGCGCCGCCGCCAGGGGGCAGCCCTCCTCCACGCGGTCTCAACCCAGCGCAGCAGAAGCCTCGCGGATTTCCGCGCCCACGCGAGCCGGACGCGCGAGAAGGGGGTCTCCGTGTGGTCTCCGGCCCGCCTCACCGAAAGGTGTCTTGTCCTTGTACCAGCTTGAGGCGGTAGGGGTGGCGATTTCCTAGCCTCGGCTGAGAGATGGGTGCGCGTTTGGGAGGGAGGGTGATGTGTGTGGGGCTAGGGGGCGAAAGGGGACGCAGGGGAAAGGAAACGCTTGGGTTTTCGCGCTCGAGGAATTTCGTGAGCGAAGAGCTGAAGATCACATACAAAAGTGTAGCTTATATGTGTAGCTTAACTAAAGCAAACAAAGCAAATGGACTGCCCAAATGTGGGGCTTTAGTAAAGCTCACCCAAATCTCTGCTGACCTCCTGTCCCTGCAGCGGTCCTCCAAGGTTGATCTTTCCGCTCTGACCTTCAGTAAATCCTAACACGTACTCCTGAATGGCCAGAAGATAATTTGCCACATTTTAAAAAAACGTTTCCAGGAAAGAGCCCTTTAACCCTTTGAAGAGGAACTTTCAGACAGTTACATTCGGAACGCCAAGTGCATCTCCGTGCTCTTCTTGGCCAGACAAGTTCAGGGAGGTGGTAAGAACGGAATGACGGCTGTAATTGATCATTTGAAGCAATTAATTGTCGGGGAACAAATTCTTCCTCTCCGTTTAAATACTTCGCCACACAGCAACCCTCAGTCCAGTGAAAATCTTGGTATTTATTTAGATATCGACTGAGTAGTACTTATAAAACAAACTTTCAAATGTAAAAGTGAACCCTTTGGTAAGGACTCCTGGCTACATCAACAAATCAGTGTAATGCCTGATTAATAGTGCTGATTAATGTTGGCTCAGGTTAATCCTGAACCCATTACAATAATTAAATGGTTCAGCCATATATCAAACGAGTCAATGAAAAATAATTTATTTAGATCTTTGAGACATTCTTATAGATCTTTCAAAGATCTATAATGGACTTTATGGGTCATTTGTAAGTGTAACTGGTTGGTAGCCGTCCTCAGCAACAAAAACCCGATTTTAAAAGAAGTCTTAGATGGGGAAACAGTTTATTTTTAAGGCTCTGTGATTCATAAGGGGAGTAAATGAAACGTTTCGAAACGTGGAAAGTGCTTGGTTGATAAAATGATATACACAAGGGCAGCTGATGATTATTCTTATAGAAAGCTATTGAGTTTTGATTCTCAGTTCTTGTCAAGTGGTCCTCTTAATCAGATAGCTAAAAATTTGAAGCAAGTTCTTAGCTTTGAAATAAAAGTGTTTTAGGAAATGCAAAAATCCAAAAAGTATGGTTACGTGAATTCCACAAGCTATTAGGATTTTTCCACTAGCCAAAATAATTAGAGTTGGTGACAAAGCTAGGTATACTTAAAATAGAATCATATTTGAATTATTTTGGTTCACTACCTTGTCACTTGAAAAGAAAAATTTAGTTGACTAGAACTGCATCTTTTTTTTTTTAATATTTCGTTTCTTTTCATGAGTAGCTATTGGAAATATTTAGTGTATTAACAATAAAAACATTTTTAAAACCTGGTCCGAAAGTTTTTAATTATTGTAGTTTCTATTACTAAGAGGTGGGAATATTCATGACAGTAATTTAAGTATTTTGAGATTATTATGAAGTGTTGATTAGAATGTTCCTCTTACTGATCACTACCGTAGTTCCTTACCCTTTATGAAATAACTTTTCCGAGTCGTTCCTAGGTGCTTTTTTTTTTTTGGTGTGTATCTGGGTTTTCACTAAAATGTTTCTATTTCTTCTCTGCCTTCAATGATTACTTTCTTTATTCCCATGAAAAATTTCAGATCCTCTCATTAGAGTGGCTTAGTGTAGCTGTCAAGTTTCTAGGGCATTCAATTGCAGATAAGTGACTAAAACGCCAGCCTAACAGCGTTTTTACGAACAGATGGTGGAAAACAAACGTCTTTGGAGAAGAACCGAAGGGGACAGGTTAAAAGGTCAATAAACAATTATTGTGCTTAAACAGGGGTGGGGGTCTTCTCATCAGATTAGATGAGGAGCCGCTCGCCCAACGTAGGGGAGATGAGACAAGCCAACAGACTTCAGAGCCATTCTGAGGGACCACCTCAGCTGATGGTGGGGTGGAGAGGCGGAGGTATCTTCCAGCTGGACGGTTCCTACAGGCCGTGGAGTGGTCAAAGCGTCGCATCACGGGAGTGCTTCTGAAGTCAGGTTTGAGGGCTCACTGCAGAGAAAAAGTCTGGGAACTCTTAACTCTTGCAGCGGCCCTGGGTCCAGATATCGCGAGCCAGCCCGCACTTCAGGTCTCAGCCCCTTTGGCAAGGAATGCTGGGGTCCTCTCTCCTCCCCTCTCGTCCCAGTTCCTGCGCCCTCCTACGGGTGAACTCTCTCTCCAAGAGCAGGGCTGGTTTCTTCGGCTTTCTTCCCTTTCCCTCTGTAGTGCTCTGACGCGCACACCATGTGACAGGCCTCCTTCTGCTATAAGCCGAGGAAAGGTCCGCCCTCTCCTGGACTCAGCCCTCGCCTCGCCGAGCTCTGTCCCCAGATTCTCTCAGCCGTCCCGCACCCCTCCTCGGCGCCCGACGCTCCGACTGGCTCGCCGGGGGCCCTGCCACCCCCTGCGTAACGGACCCCCGCCAGGGGCGCTCGGAGTCGGGAAGGCCAAGTCCCCCGCCCGGGCCCGGGGCGCGCGCGCGGAGCCAAGGGAGCGCCCAGACCGCGGAGCAGCCGCGGCGGCCCAGGAGTTACAAAGTCGCAGCGCGCGAGCCTCTGCGGCCGCCGGGCAGCCCCCCGCCCGCGAGCAGCTCGCGCAGCGGCAGCGCCCCCCAGCGTGGCGCCCCGGGGCCGGGCCGCGGCGGGAGCCCAGAGCCCGGCGCCCCTATGCGCCGTCTCGCCGCCGCCGTGCGACCGCTATGACCCTGAGCACGGAGATGTCCGATGCCTCCGGCCTCGCCGAGGAGACAGACATCGACGTGGTGGGCGAGGGCGAGGACGAAGACGACGAGGAAGAGGAGGAGGACGACGACGAGGGCGGCGGTGACGGGCCCCGGCTGGCTGTCCCCGCCCGGCGGCGGGGGCGGCGGCGGCGGCGCTCGTACGCCGGGGAGGACGAGCTCGAGGACCTGGAGGAGGACGACGAGGACGATGACATCCTGCTGGCCCCGCGCGCAGGAGGCTCCCCGGCGCCCCCGGGACCCGCCCCGGCGGCAGGGGCCGGGGGCGGTGGGGGCGGCGGCGCGGGCGCGGGCGCGGGGGGCGGCGGCGGTGGCGGCGCGGGTGGCAGCGCCAAGAACCCGCTGGTGAAGCCGCCCTACTCGTACATCGCGCTCATCACCATGGCCATCCTGCAGAGCCCCAAGAAGCGGCTGACGCTGAGCGAGATCTGCGAGTTCATCAGCGGCCGCTTCCCCTACTACCGGGAGAAGTTCCCCGCCTGGCAGAACAGCATCCGCCACAACCTCTCGCTCAACGACTGCTTCGTCAAGATCCCCCGCGAGCCCGGCAACCCGGGCAAAGGCAACTACTGGACGCTCGACCCCGAGTCCGCCGACATGTTCGACAACGGCAGCTTCCTGCGCCGGAGGAAGCGCTTCAAGCGGCAGCCGCTGCTCCCGCCCAACGCCGCGGCGGCCGAGTCGCTGCTGCTGCGCGGCGCGGGGGGCGCGGGGGCCGCGGGCGACGCGGCGGCCGCCGCCGCGCTCTTCCCCCCGGCGCCGCCGCCGCCGCCGCACGCCTACGGCTACGGCCCCTACGGCTGCGCCTACGGCCTGCAGCTGCCGCCCTACGCGCCGCCCTCCGCCCTGTTCGCCGCCGCCGCCGCCGCGGCCGCCGCCGCCTTCCACCCGCACTCGCCCCCGCCCCCGCCGCCGCCGCCGCCGCCGCCGCCGCACGGCGCGGCCGCCGAGCTGGCCCGGACCGCCTTCGGCTACCGGCCGCCCCCGCTGGGCTCCGCCTTGCCCGGCCCCCTGCAGGCCTCCGCGGTCAAGGCGGGCGGGCCGGGCGCCTCGGCGCTGGCGCACTCGCCCTTCTCCATCGAGAGCATCATCGGGGGCAGCCTGGGCCCGGCCGCCGCCGCCGCCGCCGCCGCGCAGGCCGCCGCCGCCGCTGCCGTGCAGGCCTCGCCGGCCGCCTCGCCCGCGCCCGCGCTCGGATCCGGCGGCGGCGGCGGCGGCAGCTGCGGGGCTCAGGCGGCCGTGGGCCCCGCCGCCGCGCTCACTCGCTCCCTCGTGGCGGCCGCGGCCGCCGCCGCCTCCTCCGTCTCGTCGTCGGCCGCCTTGGGGACTCTGCACCAAGGGACTGCCCTGTCCAGTGTCGAGAACTTTACTGCTAGGATTTCAAATTGTTAATAACGCTCTGTTAGCGCGCTTGAGAAAGAGAAGGTAGGCATCCCAGCGCCTTGTTTGTCACCGTGGGGGTGTGGGGTTTTGTTCGCTCCTGCGGGCGCGGACCCCCCCCCCAACCTCGCGCGCAGGGCTTCGCCGCAGCCGATGCTCAGACGGGACAGTGCTCGGCACCTCCGGCGCGCGTTAGGCTCTGCGCGTCCCTCTATTTATGCAAAGCCGCCCGATGCTGCAGCCCGCTCCCCAGACCTGCGGTGGGGAGGGACAGGGTGCCGGTGGGGTCCGCCCTGCCTCGGCACAAGGGCCTTCCTTGACTTTTGGGAAATCTTTAAAAATCTAAGCCTTTTTGAAAAGGTCTAGAGATTCTCAGGTCCAGGAGTTTTGTTTTTTTTTTAAAAAAAATCAATGATGTTTAAAAAGAAGACGAATAACAAAAATAGTAAAGGTCCCGAAGAATGCCAGCGAAGCAATAGTTTTTATTTGAGCATATTTGTCTGGTGTACTTTTTCATGGAAGGGAAGAAAACACGATTCACATGTTTACACAAGGAAAAAAGTCAACATTTCTTACTTTAACCTGTGTTTTGTATCATACTAGACATGCGGAGTTTTTATTTTGTACTGACTGCGTATTCTTTACAAGGAGTATTGTAAATTTGACTGGCAATTGTTGTACTATTCTAATGTAAGATTTTTACACTCTTTCAGAAATAAAATGCTTAATTTTCAAAGAAAACCCACCAAAAGAATTGGCTTCAGTCGTCCCCTTCTTAGTTTATTTTCTTTTCTGTTAAAAAAAAAAAGTTTCCATGTGAGATAAATAGGAACCCATTACAGAAAAGGGAAATAATATTTTCAAAGAGAATTTAATAAAAGCGTCATGCTGTGATTTTTTTCATTTATACTTTCTAAGTCAAAATCATTGCAGGAGAACAAAGGTTATTTTAAAAGGACTACAAATAAGTCACTTTGGTATGCATTTTCAAATTCTATTCCATTATGAAGAGCATTGAGGCTATTTAAAATTAAAGCCACAGTTACCCTACGATAATTTTATAGAACTTTTCATTTTATTTTTGAGCTTCTCATTTCAAGTAATTTCCACTCACATTTGAGTACAATATTGTATATATCTGTTAAAATTCTGCAACATAGTATTATACTGTAATGGAAGCAAACAAGTAAATAGCCAATTTTTAGTCTTAAAAATTTAATAGACATGATCATCAAATAGCTTTAGAGTTCTGAATAAGAAAACATTTAAATATACAAAATAAATTGTATTTGAAAGTCCTGGTAATTAAAGATACTACATTCTTTGACAGAAAGTACTCCAGTAATTGCATATAGAAGTTTTTATTCTAAAAGGCAAACTTATCAAAATTCTAGTTTAAATGAATAACGGTAAGAGAAACCTTCAATTTTGGATAATGCGCTCCTTAAAGAATAAAAATGAATACGCATCAGGTGTTTATTGAACTAATTATATTTATACAATTTAGGTGATTTGGATATCTTTTTTTCTTTTTTTTTCTTTTTTAAAGAAATTTTATGAGGAACAGTGTTTTTTTTTCCAGGACCCATCAGCTCCAAGTCAAGTAGTTGTTTCAATCTAGTTGTGGAGGGCGCAGCTCAGTGGCCCATGTGGGGATCAAACCGGCAACCTTGGTGTTATGAGCACATTGCTCTAACCACCTGAGCTAACCGGCCGCCCCAGGATATCTTTTTTCAAATGCAAAATGTTTCTTTACTTGTTGCAGGCAATTTTTAGTTCTTTGAAAAAATGCTCACTGTAGCTTGGATGACTACAGATATTATTGTGAGCTCCAAATAAAGCCAAGGCACGTGTAATACATAATTTAAATGCTTAATATCAGTGAGTTGCAGAGGAGGTAAAATTCGTTTCTTAATTTTTTTTCAAATATCTGGCTAGGTAGATATATCTGAAGATCTTTAATCTACCAAGTTAACAAAGACTGAATTATAGGCCAGCATTTTGCAGTGATATTCATTCTTTTTTTTTATTTATTTATTTATTTTTTGAGGGCAGTGTCACTGGCCTTCATATGTGGGACCCGAACCGGGGCCGCTGGCTTCCCAAGCCAGCGTTTAACCACCGCGCCACTCGGCCGGCCCGTGATATTCATTCTTGTTTATTTTTAGGGAGGAAAAAAAAGAACTGACTCACAGCCTCAAAATTTTTTTTTTTGTTCTCTATGAAATGTTTGAAAGTAAATGAGTTTAAAGTATACACACTCATCCTCAGACTTACCACTAACTATATAGATACCAACTGAAGTATCGTTAGACCAAAATCTTACATGCAAAAGTTACTTTTATCCTAGCCCGTCTGAAAGCGGGGAGACTTTGATAACCGAGGACGTCCGGATGTCATTGCCACCCCCAGGGGGAAAGGCTTTACTTAGCAGGCGGAATCCAAACGGCACAGGCACTGCTGGTGTGCCTTGCCGCCTTCTGTAACGCATAGATCTGAAATTCCGATCTGAAAGTAGTGCTGAAGAGCGCGCGAAAGAACAAACACGTTAGTGTTACTATTTGCATGATGCTTGGATGTTCTGAAAGCTGGAAATCCCGGCTAAGCCCTCTCCTTCTGTTCAGATTCCCGCATCTTTAAAAGAGCGCGGGGACGGGCCCCACCTCTCAGGTTGTCAGTGCCTTTAAAGGAATGGCAAGTAGGCACTTGGCGACCCAGCGCTGGCCTCGCTCGGATCCCGGAGTTCGGATCCCCGCTTCACCCGCGCGCGCTAGAGACCTCCAGCGTATCGTCAGCCCTGAGCCACGAAAAAAAGTAAATCCGACCCGCCTGCCTCATCTCAAGTTTTGCATCCTGCGAGTTCAGCTCCTTCATCCTCCGGGTTTGGGGTTCCTCGGTAGGCTTTGCTGGCCCTTCGGGCCTGGCCTGCGGGTGGAGGAAATAATGGGGCAGCGAGGGTCGCCAGTCGGATGACGTGTGGGCTGTGAGAGGAGTGGGCCCAGGACCGCTGGGCGAGGGCCGCGGGGCAGGCGAGGAGCGGGCGGTGGGCCGTGGACTCCGCGAGTTAGGAGCGCGGGGCGCGCCCCGCCAGGCCGCGCGGGCGAGCAGGTGCTGGAACAAAGGCCGCCCGGCTACCGCGGCCTTTGATGGGCCAAGACGTCTCCTCCCGGGGCTCCTCATTCGCATGCAAATCCAGCTCCGGTCCCCTTTTCTTTGAAGGCAAACAGAAGGATGTTTGTGTGTTTGTAAGGATGAAGCCTGCTTGAACAAGCCTTCCTCAATAGGTTGGGTCTCGAAAAATAAACCAGTTGGACAAACATTGGCCACCAGCTCTCCTCCTCCCAACTACAAAGTGTGGATTTGCTACAACTCATTAACCCGACGCTTTTCTCCCCTTCTCCTCGTTTCTCTGCTCATCAAACGCCCCCGTAGAGTCTGGAGACAAATGACCGAAGCGCAGTCGGGAGCGAATTGCAGTTAATAGGGAGAGGGATATATTGGGGCTAATGGTTCGGGCAGATCTCGGAGAAGGACCACACAAAAAGGAGCCTCTCCATTCAGAGCTCTGTTGTGCCGTGGAGGTTTAATCTGCATCTAGATTTAGACAAATGTTATCTATTGCGGGGGTAATGAAGCCCTTATGGATTGAATTGCTCCTTGTACCACACATGGTGTCATGACCTTAGATCGTTCCTTGGTTGGTTTCTTTTTTCTCTATTGAGTAATTATTTTATTTCTTTAAAATAAGAAACTAGCTCTTTGCTCAACAACGTGTTTACTCTCCATCCCCAGTGTATTTAAGAGCCACTTCCTTTCCTCTTAACAAAAAAGAAAAGAAAAAGAAACTGGAGGGGGGGGGCGTAAAAGGAAGAAAAAAAATGAGGACCATTTCCCCCTAATTTTTACTCACTGAGGCATCTGTATGTTTGCACATCTCTACTTCCTTGTCCCCTGCTCAGCTGCCCTTTCTTGCCCAAACTTTCTGCTGATAGAACTGAAATTTGGGGTATATTTATTATCAAAATTCTCACAGTAAATTAGTAAGCATCCTTTTTTTTTTTTTAAACCCACCATTTCTTCCTGTAGCCTGCCCTCTGAGAGAGCTGAGGGAGGTGGCTATTCTGATGGAAGGTGATTATTTTGATGAAATACCAGCCTGTATCATTTATTAAAGGCTTTCCGAGGCCAGCGGCTGTGCCTGTTTTGTTTTTCTCTCTGTGGCCCTAGTGGCTCTGATTTCCTTGCTTGACTGAGGACCAAGCTTGGAGCAGCCAACAGTGTTATTACAACTGCTATTGATGGGTAGAGATCTGATCTTACTACCCAAAGCCAGGAATTAAGGACTCTAGTTTTAGTTTAAAAGTTCTCTGCTGGCTACACATTTTGCTCACACCTGTTTTTATTACTGACTGAGAAAAGTCATTTGGGGGCAACTTAAAGGTCATATCAGCATCAAACTCAATCCAAATCAGAAATCTGCCTGGAAACCACCCTGGTCTCTCTGGGCTCCTCCAGGGGGGTCACTGTGGGTCTAATTGGAATGCCAGGGGTCCCCTTCCCCCTTTAGAACTGAACCAGACAAGGATAGGCCTGGGGAGCAGAGGACAAGTGAAGTGGGCCCCGGCATTGTCAGCATCCATTCTTGTCTCTACCGGCTTCCTGGTGTCGCAGCTGGGTTACACATACGCACACAGGCATGCACGCTCATTGCCCATCAGCTGCCACTTGTCTCCCGTCTCCCCTATGATTTTGTAATTAGGCATATGCTTTTTGTTGGTAAATGTGTTTGATGTCATGGCCAGTGAAACGTGGAGTGTTTATAGGGCCACAAATGTAAATGTGTAAATATGTTTAGTGTAAAATCTGGCCCTTCGACTTTAGCAATAAATACCCTGCCAACTCGGATACGATTACATTTGACAGAAAGATGGAGAATCTGATCATGACCAGCTGCTCAGGGCTCTCTGGGGCTTATGCTTTCCCAACTGAATTCACTTTTCAGATAATTTCTTTACATGTCACATCTCTCTAATCACATCTTTCCCTTGATGTGAACAGCTTGGGCTCTTTGCTTTTCATTGTTTTCCTCTGGCATGCAGGAAACTTCCTGGTTCATTCTTCCTGCTTCTTTACCAGGAAAATATTATTCAGTAACAAGCAATACACACAGAGACAACAGCTGATTATTATCACCCATCCCTTTTTGAGTCCTGAGGCTCCAGGTGTGATAAGATGGCTAGGAAGAGAAATGAGGATAGACTGTGAGCTCTGACCCACATTAATTATTTCACTTGTCCTTATCATCATCATCCTAACTTTAAAAACTGTTTTTCAGCTACTCTAACTTTTAAAAGTAAACATTTTAGGAAAGTATAATATACATACAGAAAAATGCACAAATCTCACCCACTTTTCATAAAGTGAACACACCCGGGTAACCAGCATCAGACCAAAAAGCAGATGTTATCAGCGCCCCAGAAACCCTTTTCCTGTGTATTCCAGTCACTATCCTCACCGCACATTACCTTTTAAAAAGGACTCTCACTAATATTTCTCTCAACTACCCTGTGAAAGAGAGGACAGGAATTATCATTGACCCTGTTTTATAAATAAATATGTCAAGGCTCAAAAGATATTAAGTGACTTGCCCAAGGTCACAGCTACTAGGACTTCAGCATTTAAATTCCATTTTATTTCCATTACATTACACCATCACTTTGTTGCCATCATTATGATTTATTAAGCACCCACTGTAGCAAGCAACTGCCTTAGAGGTCACAGTGTAGAAGTCATTTATTTCCTACACTTTTGTATTCTTGCTAGACCCTCCTCTCTGCCATCTCTACTCAGGTCTTCCCAGAGGTCCCCCAGCTCCGTGTTTTAGATACATTGGAATCTATAGCTAATTATTTTGGATGTGTCAGCTTCTTCCGCCTAGGTCTATATGATACTCCTCTAGCATCACTTTTCCAAATTTGGTTTTTGCATTAGCAATCTTCTCCCTTTCTCTCTCTCTCTCTCTCTCTCTCTCTCTCTCTCTCTCTCTCTCTCTCCCTCCCTTCCTCCCTCCCTCCCTCTTTCCCTCCTTCCCTCCCTCTCACATAAGGCTTACTTTTTCACCTTTGTACTATTTGTCCATTCCCTCTGATTCTCTCACTGATTTTTAATAGTCAAAATCTGCCAGCCTGGTAGAACTTTTTGCTAAACTGCTAAGCTAGTCTTTATAACCACATCTAGGATCACACGTGGAAAAGGGAAGGATATGTAAGAGTCAGATCACACTATTGATTTAACATTTAATTAGAAAGCAAATCATTTTTCTGTGAATGTGCCCACTCTCCCTCCAGGTACCTTCTCAAAGATTTTACTTGTTTTTGAGCAGCTGGGTTACGATGTGGCTTGAGTGAGCCCTGTTAGCCCTTACACAATCCATTGCACTGTAGCCACTGAAGGGGCAATGCCACCTGGAACTCCAACCTACCTGGTCAGAGGTCTCCCTAACTTACATTTTGGGGGTGTCCCAGATCACTTCCTGGAATTACATTTTTTTCCCCTGGATGTGAACAGCCCACCCTTGCCCATTGTCATCATAGAAGCCCAGTTTCCTCAGGCAGGTGCTGGAGCCACTGCTTACTGGGACATCCAGGCTGGAGTCTGTGCTGGGATTGCACCTAATTGTGAGTTGCAGACTGCTGACGAAAGTGGATATGGTGATCTTTCTAAGGGACAGTGTTTAATGCAAGAGAATGTTGATTTTCTAGAGAAAGAATGGTTTTCTTAAAAATCAGAAACGTGTTTTAAATTCCAGTCTGTAAAAGACAACAAAAATGCATTTCAGGAAGAAAAGCAGTCAATATCAGAAGCTTTATTTAGAGACCCTGGAAAATTCTAATTCTGAATTCGAAATAAGTAGAAGGTCTGGAAAGGCACTTTTCTACTACTTTTATAGTGAGAGTAACTTGTTAAAGATAGGGTGTTTCTCTGTACCTAGGATGCTAGAGAACCTGTCTAGTCTTGGAAGCAGAATGCAAGCTATATGAAATGCATCCATAGGCCCAGGAGAAGATCAGGAAGGCCTGGGTGGTAGAGGATGGATCTGAGGCAAGGGGGCCTTGCCTGGGTCTCCCTGTCCCAGAGGCACCCAGACGCAGAGTGAGGATTCTCTCTTATTTGCAACTACGGGTCAATAACGGACTGGCAAAGCAAAAGAGAAGGGGTAGCAATTAATTATGGCAGAAAGCAGAAGCTTCTTTGCACAATTGCTTAGGAATTCCTGTTAATATAACTAAAAGGCAGATATTTTCAGCAATAAAAGGTCATGACACATTTTCTGAAACGTCAACAATGAAGGGTTATCATGAAGGAAAATAACTTGGTTATTTCTATTTTATATTATTTTTATGCAGAGAATTTCATATATATTAAAACTGTTATGAGAAGATTATGTTCTGTTAAATGATGGACTAAGGAGAGGGGGAGAAAAATCACAAACCGAAAAAATAATCTCCAAAGCCCACAACAGAAGAAATAAGACTAGATTGAAATTAAATATTAGATCAGTTTTTACACTCATTTATAGTTTTTGGGAGTGTGGGAATGGGTTGTGAGAATCAAATAGGACAATTTAGATGAAAATGCTTTGGAAAACATAAAACCTATACAAATGTATACCCAAATCCTTTAATTAAGAAAAATCTTGGGCTCTACCTAAAAACTCATCTTTCTTCAAAATTCCCACCCCATCTATGAAATAAACTGTTACTTAACACTTTCTAGAAAGAGTGAGGAGAAAGGATATGGCATTGTTTTCTTTTGTTTCAGCCAGATGTGTATTTGGACAGATAACTTTCTCCTCTCTTCTAAAATAAACAAATCAATAGTGTTTTAAATTCCCTCTTCTAGTCTCTTGCTCCATTTCTTTTCTGTAGTTACTTATCTACCAATTATCTCTTTAACCTCTACACTTTGAAAAGTGGTATTAGTCTGCAGTATTTATTGAGCACCTGCTACATTGCACATTTTTTTATCCCCGTTTTAAGTATAAGAAATAAATGAAAGAATTCCCACCACCGAGTTGTTTCTAATGACATAAGCATGCATTTATGACACAAGAGGAACAAGCCTTTTCAGCAGGAACAATGGGGTGGAGGGAAGGCTAGCAAGGTAATTTTTCCATGTATCCATTTAACAGAGCCATTAAAAAAAATCTCAATAGTCTGTAAAATAGACTGAAGTCATCCGCTTCTTAACATCTTTCCAGTGTGGCCGTTTATTCTTAAAATGCCTAAAATAACTCAGTGCCCATGTGGCATGGAGATAACTCAGTGCCCAACTCCTTCATGCAGAGAACTGTGAATCTGAGTTTCCTCCCAAGTTTTTAAGGCTTTTTACTAATAGTTATCATTAGTCTAATCCCTAGTCACCAGTTTTTCTTGATGAAGAACTTTAAAGGAGGAGGAGGATGGTTTGTGATCAGGCCCATCAGAAAATGTTCATACTACTGTGACTTGAGACTATGACCTATATGGAATGAGTTTGTGAAAAGTTAAATACAGCGGCACAGTGAAAAAATCCTAGGATTTTTCTTGTGATGCTTAAACATTTTATTTCAAATCAAAGAAAATTTAAAAATAAAGCACTATATATTTTCCTTAAAATAAGTATTTTTCCACCTGCAAAAATTGTAGACACGTTAATATGCAAACTCAGTCCAGGTTTTGGACCACTTGGGGTGCCAAGGAACCCAAGAGTTCTTCCGTATTCAATTCAAGCATTAATCTTACCTTTAAGTTGTTATTGCCCAGGGACTGAGGGCAAGTCATCAAGTTTGGGTCTTGTTTTCTTCTTCAAAAGTAACTAGGGGTACAGGGACAAAAATAAAATGCTGAGGCTCTCTGTGTTGTTTTTCTACTTAAGGAATTTAATATTTCTTTGCCTTCCTCCTCTTTCTCTCCTCCTCCTCTCACCATCTGCATACATAGCAGGAGTCCAGCAAACCATCCCCCACACATCTTTAGAATTTGTGGGATGGGATCCCTTATTTTAGGGAGTTGGTGGGTGCAAGTTGTTATTGTAACTCTATTCTGTAACTAAAGCCCTGGCATGTAATAAATCTCTCCCCAAAGACTTTTGGATCTTTGATTTGAAAAATCGGATTCCTTTTGTGGAAACAGTTGACAGGAACCTAAAAGGATTAGTTGCATTCCACATAGGATAATTTTTACTGGCAACATTTTGAAACGATTTGGTCCCTTTCAGACCTTAAACAATGTCCAGAAAAATGATCTAACGAGACTTGTATTGTTTTCCTTTGTCTGTGACTCCGTTTGCGGCTTGTTCCAACGTCTCGATAGGGTTTTGACAGGGTTTTGCTTCCGAGCAGTGCACCGAATTAATTTTGGATCGCCCTTTCTATTTGGTTTGTTACCTCCTTCGGCCAGGGGCGCAGCAGTGTTTTCCCAACGTCAGCCCCTGAAACGAAGCGGGAGCTGGTGGTTTGTTTCTCGGTGGCGCCGTGTCTGGGAGGGTGTGCAGGGACCCGTCATCGCTCGCTGAGGGCCAAGTGGACCGCGGTCACTAACAACAGTTCGGGCGCCGGGACGGCGCAGGGGTGGGCGAGGCAGTGCGCACATCCCAAAGCTTCACTGTCTGACAGTCCTCTGTCCACCAGGATGTGATGCTGAAAGCAAGAGGGAGAAAAGGGAGATAGTGTTACTTCTTCGTCTCACCCCCTCACCCCCCAAAAAGCCCCAAACCAAAACCCAAAAGAGGCCTGCCTGCTAGCCCGCCGCTGTGCTGCTGGGCGCGGGCCGCGGGCGACAGCCCTCGCGCCTCCCCCGGTCCTCTTCACTGTTTATTTTGTTGTCAGCGGACTTATCAAGATGTTGGTTGCTGGAGGTTCTGACCTGCCCGGGCGCTCTGGCTGCTCAACCCCGGCTTTCCCCCTCTGTTTTTACACCTGCACAAACTCCACCGCACTCCCCTGCCTGATTTATAGCCCAATTAAAGGTTCAGTGTTCTTGAAGCCACCCGCGCTGCTCCCTTCCCGGCCTCCCGCCGGCCGCGGCGAGCGTAGGAATGCGCTGGGCCGGGCCCGGGGCTCGCCACGACCCGGCGCGCGCGGGTCTCGCGGGGCGGCGGCGCGGGTGGACGGCCCGCGCCAGGACAAGGGCACAGCGCCCGGCAGCCGCGCGCAATTAAGCCGCGTCCCCAAACCAAAGTTCTTTATGTCCCGGGGTTTCGGCTGTATGGGGACGAGGCGTTGCGCTGACCACACGCAAGGCCCGAGGCGGGAGGGCTCCGGAAGCGGCCACGTGGCGCGGCCGAGCGCGCAGGCCCCGCACCGACCTTCCGGCCCCTGCGCAGCGCAGGTCGCGCCTCCGCACCGTTTCCCGGGTGAGGACCGAGCGAACGGCCGCGGGGCCGGGCGGGGCGGAGAGGCGCCGAGGCGGGGGTGGGGGGAGGCCGTGCGCCTCTCGTCCACGGCCCTTCTTTCCCGCCTGGTTCGGCAGGCCGCGCGGCCCGGGGGCGCTCCCGAGGGAAGCGGGTGGTGTCCGCGGCCAGGCCCTGCCCGTGGGCGGGAAGCGCGGGGTCAACGACCGCCCGGCCTGCGAATCCGGCTGGAGCAGAGCCTCCGCACGGGCGGGCCGACTCCGGCTCCAACCTCCTCCTTTGCGGCCCTTTTTTTCCCCGGAGAGAATAAGCGGCAACCCAACCGAGACTGGCAGCATTGAGCAGCTTCCTAAACCACTCCGTCTTCTTTCCATCTATCAATCCACGTTTCTAATTAGACTAATTAGGAGCGCTCTGGAGTGTCGTTAGGCCCTGGGACTGAAACGCTTAGAGCTTGTGAAAAGAGCCCTGAATGGCCACGCTGGGGGCCGGGCGGGGGCCTTGGCGGCCCATTCAGCACAGAGTAACAGTGGCTACATTTATCCCTGGCCATTGAAAAGAGGCTCGATTAAAACGTTTGGGAACTAATGCCACCCTGCATCCCTTCTCTAATTAGAGAAGCCCGGGGCTATGGCGAGAACGCCGGGACCCCGCAGACTCAAGTCCTGCGCGTTATTGCTTTCCGCCCTTTCAGCGAAGCTGATTCCTTCCCGGAGACAGTCCGCCACCTCCCCACCTGTTGCCGGGCCCTCCTTTCCCACCCATCCCTAGCTCCAAGCCAACTGCGTTAGGACGCGCACGCAGCGCAGCAGAGAAGTTAGGGTGCAGCCCAGTGGGAAAAGGCTCCTAGTTCCCTGTTCCTGTCTTGGAAAGTACCCCTTTGCATTCGGTAGGCTCCATATTTTTCTCTCCATCTGTCTTCCATGGTATTTCTCACATTGTCTATGTATAGTTTGGTCTCAAACCCTCCACCCATCCCCCTTTTAAAATATGGAATTTCCAAATCAAGCACCCAGGACTGGGAGTCTTAGGTGCCCTCCTGATCCACTTTCTTGGTTGCACACTTTGCTGTAGGAATTTTTCACTTACATAAATAATTTGTACTTTTTGTCACTAGTCGTTTCAAGAAATGTATATTAAACACCTGTGTGTCTAGATAGATAGATTTTTACTATATTCCTCAGCTTTCTTTCTTCCCTTATAGCCCGTTCCCAGATATGCCTTAAGAAATTAAATCTGACTTGGTTCAATTCCTCAAGCAAACTGTTGATTCTATCCCCATGGTGTTTATGTAGCTATATGTAGATTTTATCTTTGTTGTGGCTTAGTAGAAGGGCACCAAGATACAAGATACTAGGGAAGCAAGAGAGAGAAATGAGAAATAGCAAACATATTACAACTACAGATTTTGTGTATGCGTATGGGATTGTTCGTTCGTTTTGTTTGTAATGGTATTATCTGATATTTTTACAAAAATTTGAAATACATTTTGCCCCAGAATAAAGGTGACCAAGAGGGTTTGATTTCCCTCCTTTCTGTCTTTTTCCTCCTCCCTTTCATCCTTTCTTTCCTTTCTCATTTTTTGTTGCCCTAATCCTTCTTTTTGGAAAAGAGCCAGATGTACAAAGAAATATCATCAAGTCACTGTTCTTGATCTTGTTAATTTAGAAAATGGAACCTCAGCAACGATGCTATTAACTAAATGTCAACTCACAACATGCAAAATTCCTTGGATCCAGACTTCAAAAAAAGGAATGAAAGATGTCATGTGAGTGAAAGGAATCATGGAATTTTTAAAGGCCTAAATTGATCTTAATAGAATTTTATTGCCTTCACACCCAGCTTCACACTATTTTAATTTAACAGTTACAATATGCATGACATTGCAACATAAATCTTACTAGTTAAGAAGCTGGGAAGGGCAGAAAAGAGGAAATGAATGAGAAAACTGATTCATTTGTATTGGAGAAAATTATAATTTAAAAATTTTAAAAATTCATGGAAGCTTTGAAATGAAAACTGAAAATCTATTCTGTCAGTGATTTTATCATCAAATCTCTTATTTTGAAATTTGGTTGCTAATTTAAATTTTAATTGAAGAATAACAGTAAAGTGCTCAACCCCTAAGCACACAACTTGGTGAAGTGTGTGTGTGAATACATATACATATATATATGTAATCATTACTTAGATCAAGTTATTGAACATTTTAAACACCCCAGAAAACTCCATGTTCCTTTCCAGTCAATACCACCCATCTCCAACCACAATTCTCATTTCTATCACCATAGATTACTTTGAAATGTTCTTGAACTTCATGGAATTTATTTATGGAATCATACAGAGTGTATGTAATTTTTTACTTGGATTCTTTTACTCATCAGTATGTTTTTGAAATTCATCTGCTTAAACTCCTATTTATAAAACAATATAAATGGTAAGTCAATTTATATAGGTCAAGATGGGTAGGCAGACACTGGAAAGCTTTGCTCTAAAATTAAAAACAAACAAAATTAAATTAAAAACAAACATTCCCCCTAAACTCCATCCCCCCCAAACATATCATTATCAAATAGCAGAGGTAATTTTATGATTACAAGTAAATAAGTATGATTAAATATTTTACCATAGCAACTCTTCGTTACATTACTTTTAAGATGCAATTGTGGGTAAATGTAAGGAGAGCAGAAGCCATAAGCTACTTTTGTAATTGGATTCTATTTCCTACTTGCCATTTCAGCCTCTAATGCTAGTAGTAAGTACTTTGGGCCTCTTCACAAAGAATGGCACGAACTTGAGGGGGAAAGTAAATTGCATCCAGTTTGTTCTACCTCAGACATGCGAGTACTTAATGCAACAGTCTGTCAAGTGCACTTTGAATTCTGTTTGCAAGTAAAGTGTTTCCAACAAACCTAGCAGTCTATACTTTGTCCCATCTGTGGGTCATCATACAGGCCAGTTAACTTTGAAAAGAGAAAAGCTGTCCTCTAGAAATGAAAGCACAGCATACACACCTGCAGAATTATGATCATCCCGCTCTTTCCCAGATGCTCAGCAATCACCCACAAAGCCAACTCTCATGAAGTCATTTTGTGGGTGACCAACCAGAGACAACCAATGCAACCCATCATTGGCTGCACCACAATAAAAACAAGAGAATGTATCCAGTAGGACTCTTTTTCCCAGGAAGGATAGCATTTTTAGGCATGGGCATATTTGTGCATGGGTAAAATGATAAGACCAAATAGAAGAGACCAAAGTAAGGTTTTGATTGCTGGTACTGGACATTGGTAAATTTGAAGTTGAGAACACCATTTTTTTATAATCTTAAATCTAAAAATTAATATAATTATAAGTCTTGCAGTTCATAGGAAGTCATTCTGAAGACAAAAAGTCATTCCTACTGAATTATCACAGTACCAGTCATACAAATTGAATCAGTAATTTCTGAAAATAAGTTTTAAAATATATACCTTTTAGAATAGCTAAAATAAAAATAGCAATAATACCAAATGCTGGCAAGGATACAGTGAAACTGAATGATACATTACTGGTATGAATGTAAAATGTAAAATAGTATAGTCACTCTGAAAAATAGTTTGCCAGTTACTTACAAACCTAAATATGCACTTACCATACAGCCCAACAACCATACTCTAGGGCATTTACCACAGAAAAATGAAAAACGTATGTTCACAGAAACAACTGTACATAAATGTCCATAGCAGCTCTTTTTGTAATAGTAGGAAAAGAAAAACAAAACGAGACAACCTACATGGCCTTCAATAGGTGAAACTGGCATATTCATACAATGGAATACTACTCAGCAATAAAAAGGAATAAACTGTTGGTGCATGGAACAAACTAGGTTTCAAAGGCATTATGCTTAGTGAGAAAAGTCAACCTTAAAAGGTTTCATACTGACTATTCTATTTATATGACATTCTTGAAACAAAGCTATAGAGATGGAAACAGATCAGTGGTTCCCATGAGACAGAGAAAGGGTGGAAGGGGTCTCTATATAACACGGTAGCAGGAAGGAGTTCCTTTGTAGTGATGGAAGAGTTCTTTGCCTTTATTCTTGTGGTGATTACACAAATCTATACAAAGGATAAAATTGCATAGAATCACACACACAAACACACAAATAAGTACATGTAAAAAATGGTGAAGCATGAATAAGTCTATGCCCTATACAGCAGTAACAGCAATGTCAGTTTCTTGGTTTTGATATTGTACTGCAGTCATATAAGATGTCACCATTGGAGGAACTGGGTGAAGGATGCATAAAACTCTCTGTACTATTTCTGCAACTTCCTTCTATGATTATTTCAAATGAAAAGTTAAAAAAGTAATTAAAAGATCCTTCTGTCAGTGTCTCCTTAATAGAACTCGCTGCTGATGACAAGAATTCTCATTGGTTGATGTCTCATAATGAATAACAGCAATGAATTTAGCCCTGTCCTTGCTACAGGTATTTTATAAGCAATGTTTAAAAGACTGATCATTTTTCTTTGTATTTTCTATTAATAGGCCCAACATTGAAAGCTTTCTGGAACATAAAAAGAAAAATAATTTCCCATTCTTTTGAAAAACTTCATTCTTTGAGGTGGATTTGATATTTGCAAATTGCCAAATGTGACTGAGAGTCAAATATGGTGAATAAAGCAGATGACCAAGTTGGGCAAAACAGTTTTTTGGCAAAGCCAAAGTGTCCCTGAAGATTTATCATCTTGTGTAAACTGGTCACAAAAGGAGAGTTCTCAAAATGTCCTTGGTTAGAATAAGAGCAACACTGGGATCCTTATGGCCTCCCTGGGTGATTGCGTAGAAGGAAACTCTCTTTTGCATTTGCCTCGTTTCTAGATTCAGGCTTTAAATTTGGCTCTTCGAAATGTATGTCGCGTTTTGGAAATAGTATATTAAACAAGATATTAACTGTTTAAAGGGTAGCACTTATTAATCTCTGTTAAAGCAAACACTACACATTACCTTACTTGTTTTGTAATTTTGAACCATTACAAATGAAATGTTTGTTAGCTCTAGACATGGTTGTAACTCTCTTACTCCCTCTACCAGAGCATAAGGGTGACTCAACCAGTACTACATTACTTTAAGGTGCTATATAAAAATCTCCATTGATGATGGATGTGTTCAGCTGTCATGCTCAACAGTGGGCACAATTACGGCAGGGAATTAATGCATATTCTGCCCATGAGATCTGGCCTACAGATCTGTAAGTGGACCATGACATAAACACAATCGAAATTCCCACTCTAAACACACCAAATCATGAGTGATTGGATTTCAGACAAGTTTTGAGTCCTGATGCCAGTGTTTTAACCATAGTATTTGTTCTTTTCCTTGAATGTTTTATTGCTGTATTATTTCATTTCCACTAGGAATTGTGGAGCTCTAAATATTATTAGTGGCTTACCACTTTTACACATATGTATTCTATTATTTTTGGAGATTATATGTGGAGAGAGAGACTAGCCTCTTTTATTCCACCCATTCATTTACCTGCTCACATATGGGGTTGTCGGAAAAGTCATGACACATGTTTGCAACAAAAAACATAGAACAAATACATCATGACTTTTCCTACAACCCAATGGATGGATTCCCAACTGTTTTTAAGGAAGCCAGAAGGGACCACACAGAATCTGAGACTTGAGCAGAAGCATCTGATCATGGGTGTCTGACAAAAATCTGGTTCTGTTATAGAAAAATCTCTGGTAATTAATTTGGATTTTTTTTTTCACTTCTTGATTTGCCTGAAAAGAGTTAATTATTTTAAAAATTAAGCGACTTAAGACATATTACTTTGCTCAATTTCAACAGAAATTCTTGAAAATATTGTAAACATTTTTATTTTAAAATTCTATAAAATACATGAAAATAACAAACTAAAACCACTTTTTATGAAATATTATTAAAAGTGTCAAAACTTGGGAATTTGTTACCAGATCCTTGGGTCTATATAGCATTATAGGCATACAAATAGCATAAAGGTTGAAGAAATCACAAAGATCACATTAAAAATACTGATATTATAACTAAAATAATCAAGGGAAACCAAAGACCTATATGCAATCATTTATTCATTTTGCATTTAGTAAGCACCTACTATGTCCCAGGCATGGTGTAATATGCTGTAGATACAAAGAAAAATAAGACAAATGGTTGGGGATGGGGGGAAATATGGATACCACTTAAAACATTATATGATGTGCTTCAATAGAAGTATGAACTGATTAGTATAAGATCACAGAGGAAGAAATACCTGGGAGGGTCAGGTAAGACTGCAGAGGAGGTAATGTTTGAGATGAACCTTGAGGAAAAATTATACTTGGGAATAAAATGTATAAAAAATAGCAAGAAAGAGCAGCATGTTTTCAATGAGCAAGAAATGAATACTGGGACCTCATTACATCAACCAAATGCATATAAAGCAATCAACAGACCCTCCTAGTCTGATCACAAAATCTGAGGTTTCTTTGGCAGTGCCGAGAACTATTGTGGCCATAATGGTCAGGAAAGGGTGGACTAGCAGTCCTGTCAGTGGAATTGAAGTATGTTTAACCCTTCTAGCACATTTCTAATATATTGACTCCAAAATGGAAAAGTTCTATGGGATATGTAATTTTCTGAATGGGGAAAGAAGAAGAAGAATGGTGATTATAGAGACAGGTCTCAGCAATCTATAGTCTGTTCTTAATTTCCATCCTGATAAAGGGTGGAAGGGGATTAAGGGACAGATGGCAAGACTACTAGCTGGGGCCAGCTGAGGAAAGTGAAGAAAATGGTGAGCGAGGCATAGGGAGAACAAATTCTGATGATTCACTGTGATGCCATTCATAGTCATTGCATCAAGCCTTCTCATTCAAGTGATAACCAGATCTCATCCCCAACATCTCCAAGCTCTGGTATGAAATTTCCAATGCCTGCTAGACAAATCCACTATTTTTCTAAAATAAGCATCTTCCATAATTGGCTTCCTTTCTTGACTGCTTCACTTCTATTAATAGTTCTCCATTTTCCTATTAACCCAGGCTTAACATTTTCTGAATCATCTTTTATTCCTTCATTACATTAATTCTCACATCCAGTCATTCACCACATCTGATCAATTCTTCCTTTACAGAGACTCCTTTTCTTCCTTCATCTCCATGCCCACTGTTAAAATCAGAAATCCGGGCCATGTCTGTGCCTGTACCACTGAAATATGTCTTTCTATCTGATCTCCTTACTTTTGTTCATCGCATTGCCCAACGTATGCTACAGATTAACTTTCCCAAAACCTCTTTCTCGTGTCACATTTCTGCTCAAGAACGGAAAGTGGTTCTCTATTGGTTACATGATGAATAGTAAAATTATGTTATATTCAAGACGTTTCACAACTGGGCCAAACTTACTGTCCCAGTGGACACTTTAATTGTCCTGCTTATTGTACTATTGATATTAGTCTCCATACATGTAGTATCTTTTCTTCTTCTGTCAGTAGTCTCCATCACACAATACCCAGCTGAGATTTCACCCCTCTCCCTGAATACTAATACTACACAAATGAATGCTCATAATACATGAATACGATTACTACACAGTTAACACATACAGCACTTTGTACTAAGTGCTTTGCTAAGTATGTTATATAGATATCTCATTTATTTCCCACAACAATCCTACAAGGTACCTGCCTGTTTCTCACAGGGGAAAACTAAAGCATGGAAAGGTAAGGCAATTAGTCACTGTCATATATCTATAAGTAGATGAGCTAGGATGAGGTTGGACGCCAGAACCTGGGCCCCATTACTCTTCATTGCCCAGAATGAAGGACTTGTCTTTCCAAACCTGAAGAATTTATTATTTGTACTATTTAATTGGCATTCATTCTCTATGAGCTTTTATGACATACCCATATTCACTATGTCTGCTGTTAAGTATCCACTACGTTTTAAGCTGCTTCAAAGTAAGCCCATGCTTTGTAATTCTTTGTATTCCCATAATGCCTTGTACATAATTAGCATTCAATAAATATTTTTCTGACTCATATATAAATGGACTAATTTGGAGTTGATTGGCTTTATCTAGAAGGCAAAACAGTAAAGATAAGAAACTATCCTAACCATAACATTTAGCCTGTTCAACTAGGGCAGCTGATTTATAGTAATTCATACTCCCAGATATCTGACATTTGTACTGCCATGGTGGGGACTACTGATTGGTCTAACCAAAAGTCATAGACAAGTGTAGATGTATCTGTCATTTCCATTTACCTGAAATGAGAGAAGACTTCTTATAGTTTTTGGTTACAAGACTTTTAAAAGGCCTTTTCCGTTCAAATTGAGCACACTTTTCTTCATGCCTTCATTTACTTGCTTGAGTTATTTGTATTAAGTGAGCAAAAGTTATACCAATACATAACATCTACAAACAAATAATTGAAAAGCAACCATTCAATATATGTCCTTGGGACATTTTAAAGTTCTCTATAATTATAAGGCAAGGAATTGATACTACAAGACCTTTTTTAAAAATTCAAGAATATTAGAAAACTGGATGAGAAGATTTGTTCTATTTCCTTTTGAACTGTTCATGTTGGCATTACCGAAGCAACTTACTTGCAGTCAGTCAATAAGAGGATTGAAGACCTGTCCTTTAGGTCTTTTCTTCAGCATATGGCCAGAGAATTGCCAAAGTAGAGCCATAATCTGCAAAATTAAAGTATATATAGTATAGGTAAACTCTCTGTTAGTTACAGTCCCAGAAATCGGGGAAAGAGGTGTCAAATTACAACAGTGGAGCGCATTTCCTCCACCTCTATATTTACTGCCTGTGTGCCAAGGGGGCAGTTGAGGTCTTAGACATTACTGCATTGATGTACCCATTAGATACATTATTATTGTGCTGTAGGGGATGGGACACTACCACCAGTACAATCATATAGGGTTGCTGAATAAATTATTCAGCTGAATAAATTTAATATGTCATGCAAACAGTGAGAGTGATTCTTTTGGAGAATTTCACTAGTGAGATATTAAGAAGGAGAAGGAGGAATCTGCTCACTCCATGCGTGAACGGTTAACTAGAACATTTTTTGGCTGTATCATTTGCTGTACTGTCCCCACCTGCCTGAGGGCACAGCTCTGGGTTCTCTAAAAACAAACATTTTGGGAGGTCCTAAGATGTACAAGATGTTCTGCTAAGCACTAGGGGGAATGCAAAGGGAAGGGAGGGTAGAATAACATTTATTATACACCTACTATGTACTGGGAACTTTTCCCATCATATTACTTTTAATTTATACATCAAACCATTGAGATAGGCATTTGGTGTGTCTTACATTGGGAAATAAAAGCTCAGAGAGATTAGGTAACTGTTTCAGTAACTGCTTAGCCTAGGTACCAAGTAGCAGAGCTTAGATTTGGACCCAGATCTTCTAAATCCACGGTCTATATACTTTCTATAATACCATGGAGGCCTCCCAAAGATGATAAGTGTGAGGGGATAATAAAGAGACCAGAAAGACACAATTGGGGAGGAATGGCGATTTTGCCACAGCATTCCTTGCAATAACGCTAACTTACCTTAGAGTCTGCATTCCTTCTGGAAGACCAGGTACATAGAATTAGCTTTCTTAGCCACCTCACACTTTAGGAGTACACTTGTGGCCATTAAAAACATGTTTTTTTAAAGATCATGTACAGAGTTTAAGAGTCCACTTAGAGAATCAAGGCATTTGAACAAATCTGGCATTTACATAATGGAATGACTTTTCTACTGTTGATTAGCTGTTTTGAAGCTTTGTTCAAGAGATCTGGTACCCTTTGTTCCTTTAAAATGTCAGCCTGTGGGGTTAGGTAAATGAGGTCCACTAGATTAAAAAATGTAAATCCAGGGTACAGAAATCTGAATATGCCATATGAGGTACCATGGTAAGGTATCTTCTGTCTTATAATGCAAGTCCTTATCATTAAAAACCATCAGCAGGGCCAGCTGAGTGGCTCGTTGGTTAAGAGTTGGCTTGGGACGCCAGCTCTGAGCAGTAAAGCCCAGGTTTGGATCCCACATGCGGGCCATTGGTGCTGCACCCTCTACAGCTAAGATAGTGAACAACAGCTTGACCTGGAGCTGGGCTGCTGGCAGTCGCCGGCGATGGCATAGCCTGCATTGAGGCTGGCCGGCAGCAACGGCGTGTGCTTTTGTGAGCTGTTGTGAGCCACCGTGAGCAGCTGTACAGTGGCCCATGAGTGACTGCCTCACCTGGGAAGAGCACAATGATAATACTGATATGGGCCAGTGAAGCAACGTCCTCCACAACTAGACTGAAGAACAAAAGGATAGCAACTTGTCTGTTCCCCTCCCCCAATTACCCAATAAAATCTTTTTAAAAAGCCATCAGCAGTCACAGCTATGCTGACAATGTGGGTAGACCTTTTGATGATTGAGATCCTGGTCTTGTAAGAGAACAATTGGGAGGTCCAACCAGCTCTGCTCCCTTTGCTTTTAAAGCAGTATTTCTCACACATCAGCATGCTTTAATCACGTGGTGGGTTTTTTAGCATGCTGGCTCCCAGTCCCAGAGTTTCTGATGCAGTAGGCCTGGATCAGGCCTGAGAATTTGCAATTATAACAAGTTCCCAAGTGATGCTGCTGGTTCAGGAATCACACTGTCAGAACCACTGTCCTAGAGTGTAATGTGGGGCCTAGGATGCAAGGGAAGCATATCCTTAATAGTCACCAGGGATATATAGGCAGCTTCTGACACAGCTCTCAATGATGTAATCCCCTCGAGTGTGAATGGGACACAGTGACTTGTTTCCATCAAAGAGAATGCAGCAAAAGCGATGGGATGTCACTTCCATGCTCGGGGTATGAAAGACTGTGTCTTCCATCTTGCTGGCCCTCTCTCTTACCCACTTGCTTGCTCATTCTGATGCAGCCAGCTGACACGTAGTGAGATGCTCTATGGAGAAACCCACATGGGAAGGAACTTAGAGAGGCCTCCAGCCAACAGCTAGTAAGGAACTGAGTGAGGCCTGCAAAGAACTGAATCCTGCCAACAACCAGGTGAGTGAGCTAGGAAGAGAATCCTTCCCGGTTGAGCTTTGAGATGACTGCAGCAAGGTGAGAGACACAGAGCTAGAAGACCCAGCTAGAAAAGTTCTCAGACTCCTGACCCATAGAAACTGCGAGATAACAGATGTCGTTGTCTTAAACTGCTCAGTTTTGGGGTAATTTGTTCTGCAGCAATAGATAACTAATATAAGTGACCTCCCCCCTTCATTAAAGTACTAGCTGGGTGGCAGGACAAGAGTGGGAGGCTGAGAGAGATTGTGCCTCAGCATGAGTGATGAGAACCTTTCTGTACCCAGACCCTCACTGAAGCTGTATCAAGTTAGTTCAAAAGTCTCTATTCTCTCTCTGGCTCAAATGATTTATTTTGTACTTGGAATATAATTTTTAAATAAGAATGTTTATTCAGATAGCCTATTGCTAATTCTCAGTTCTCTTTTTGCACTCTAAGAATAGCTATGTAAAAAGCAAAATACTAGGGGAGTAAACAAAGGTTCCATCTCTCAGTTTGGAATGTAACTGCCCACTTGAGCATCTAAGTATCATGAGTATTTTATAACAAATTTACATTTCTGGAAGTAATACCTACAGGCAGATAAGAGCTAAAAAAAAAAAAAATCCTCATCTCTGGCAAAACATTTACACGTAAAATAAATGGCCAAAAGGAACATTTCAAATTCACATGATTGTAAATGCTGCTGTGTATTATTTAGGTAGGATTTTTTTCCCCATGGGAGAGAAACAGATCAAAGGAACTATTCTTAATGTTTTCCATTTCGTCAACATTATCTTGAGACAATCTATTTTAATACAAGTCAGTAATAGAATTCTATCATAAAAGACAAATAGATAATAGGATTTTTTTCAATGACTACATGCCTTTTGTGGATTAAAATCAGGATGATCTAAATATTAATAGATTAATTTATGTGGAGGAAAAGTTACAAATCATTCACTTAAAAATTGGCTGAGTGCCCACACTCTAGAGGTCCACCAGGGAGAGTTGTAGCTGCACAGCTAATGTCTACACAGAGTGAATTTCTGAACATAATTTATGTAGATGAAGTGTGCAGAATGTTTTTATTTGTTCTACATCTCACTGTCTCACCTCTGCATGAACTTCCCAAGCCCAGATCTACTCCAAATACTCTTACTCCCCTTCTCCACACTTCCCTCCAACGTGTTTGCTTTGGCAACTTTCATGTTCTTACAAACAATTCTCCCAACGAAATCAATCACTCTTGCACCCAAAGAGAAATACTGTGCACTCAGTGCGATGACAAAATGAAACATGTTTGAGGCAAACCATGTGTTCCCGCGTGTCCGGAATTATGCTATTCGCTCAAGGAACATGTTCCTAATGTGTTTGGCTTCTGTTACCCCTTGTGATTGCAACTTTCATTGTCTTTTGGAATTTATGATTTCAGAAGCAACTGCTTGGACTCATTTAATGGGACACTTTTGGAATGTGAAGCCTTGCGGGGGAGGGAGGGGGAGATTCACTGGGCCACGTCATCCTGTTCTCCTTTCCAGGCAAGTCTGGCCCATATAAGGGCACCTGGCGTTAGAGGAATTCTGGGGGATTGATCCTCTTTTCCATTTGGAACCCCAGACAAATGGTTTATCTAAACAACACGGATTCGTCATGATTTGAGAGCTATTGAGTTCATTAATCACATTATTTGGGAAGAAATACTTTCTGGTGACGGAGTGAGACAGTGTCATTTTAGAAAAGAACTTTTCCATGGTGCTTTCCTCAGAGGCACCCAAAGTACTTGACCAGATTTGCCTCTCAATTTGCCACATACTTACTTAGAAGAGAAGCACCAATATCACCAGCTTTGTTTTATAGGCATGAGATCCACAAGCTGGCCCTGTTCTTTTTTCTCTTATGGATGGATATTCAACTCTTACCCCAAGGATTGTTATAGTAGGCCATTCCCTGACCCACTGAGCATTTTAACTGGATTTCTGCACTCTTTTCCCTTGGAGCTCTTCAGGAAGCACTGGGTTCACTTCCTGTCCTGATTCCATCTACCTACAGGGGGCCCTGGGAAACTCAGTTCCATATAAGTCTGATAGTTTTTCTATGTCTCATCAGTCTTAGATTTTTTTTACGACGACAAGTGGGAGAAATAAATTGTCCAACCATTTAATTTTTTAACTACATTTAAAAATTAAGACTATCAATCACTCACTGCAGCCAATGGGATAATAGAGGCTCAGGGAAGGTGCACAACAGAATTTAGTCATAAGTGATAGAAAAAAACTTAGTTTAAAAAAGGGGAGGGACAATAATTAATACATTGTGAAAACTGGAAATATAATTTTCCAACCCAGTAAGAAAAGTGTCAGTACCCAAAATTTTAAGCTTTCTTTGATCTCAGGGTCATTGAAATGAATTAATACCTTATTATTCTCCACAGACATTTGGGGAGGGCCTCCCTTGTGCATAAGGAGGGGCTTATGTAACAGTGCACCAGTTACAGCACAGGCTCAGGAGGCCAATGGGTTGAGACCCAGCTCCGCCTTAATTAACCTGGTGAATAAGCCACCGAACCTCTCTGAGCCTCAGTTTTTTTTCATTTGTGAAACAGCACTAATCATATATACCTCACAGATTTATTGTGAAAATTATATAATATGATGCATGCGAAGCACTGGCACATGAAACAGGCCAAATCAGCATTAGCTGCTGTCATCATCATATCACCACTGTTATTGATATAACATGTCATTGGGGCCATGGAATATAACTAAAGTAGCTTAGGCTAGGAACTAAACAAGGATGGCAAAAGGGAGTGCTGTAAAATTGTTTAGAGACAGATAGGGTTTCGAAAAAGGAAGAGAGAGAAAGCTTCACAGGGGAGGTAGGGTGTTGGTCTGCACCTTGACAGGGGGTTGGGACTTGCCACCCAGTGCCCCTGTCCCATCAGTTCTGTAGCTGCATTTCAATGACCTCTGGTACCTTCCTGTTGTGGACTGAATGTTTCTGTCTCCCCTCCTCCAAATTCATATGGTGAAGCCCTAACCCTCCAGTGGTATTTGGAGGGGGAGCCTTTGGGAGATGATTAGGTTTAGATGAGTTCATGAGGATGGGGCCCCCTGTGATGGGTTAGTGTCCTCATAAGAAGAGGAAGAGACTGGAACTCATTTCTCTGTGTCCATGTGAAGACAGGCAGGGGGCCTTCCCCAAGAACTGAATCTGCAAGCACCTTCATTTGGAATCCCCAGGCTCTAGAACTGTGAGAAATAAATGTCTGTTGTTTAAGTCACCTCATCTACAGTATTTGTTATAGCAGCCTGAACTGACTGAGACACTTTTACATGGAGGTGAGGGGGCATGAGAAGCCCCAGCTTGGGCATGGAAACATGCCACCTTCCAGACAGGCAGGCTCCTTGGCTTACTGGACACCCAGCTACTTGATTGATACCTTTTGCTTGACTGGCGGGAGCAAAGTATCCTCTTTTGGCCGGAGTCACTGAGTAAAGAAAATTTGCGTTGGAAATATTGAAACCCGTTCAATTCTTTGATTCCAAAGAATTTAAGTTCCTCAGCTATGATTTTTTTTGGCTCTCTGAAAACTTTTACTTTCCTTAGCCCCTGCATCTCTGCCAACCAGTTTCAAAGTAATATAAAGTGCAAGCAATTTTTATTAGTGCTGTCTTTCTTTTTCTGTTTTAAATTCAGGACCATGGATCTCTTTGATCAAAAGAAGCCACAAGCTCTTTTCACCCTTCATGGAGACATGGATAATTTAACTTTGATTTGGGGGAGTATTCGGGCCAAAATTAGACAGGTGGCAGTTGACATTAAGTCAATAAGATCAGGACACTTAATGATCAATATAAACCAAGCAAGTGAAGGAAATATAGGAGAGAAGAGAGACTGTTTTAATTCTCCAAATATCTTTAGTTGTGGCTCCCCAATTTGAATGAAGGCTCTAATATAGAATAAAGGAAGAAGTAGGTTCACAGTTCCTAACAGTTCACTTGAGTTTCTTTATCCTAATATTATGTTAGCTTTTGAAAGTTACCAAGTGATATTTGGTAACTTACCAAATGATACGCAGCTTAGGATCTCTAGAACTCTTTGTTTTTCATCTATTTGAACCAGTCCTGTCTCATCTTGCACTTGGAAAGTATTCTTTTTATGATGAGTACATTTATGCTCAGCTTCTCTGATCCAACTTCATGTTTTAAATCTCTGTTCATTTACACTTTCTGCAGGCACGTCTTCGCAGTAATGCCCTTGCACACACCCCCCCCAGCTTCCCTTTTTCCCAAGACAGAACCCACTGAGAAGTCCTTTTTAGAAAGACTCCTTAATGGATTGCTAAATTGTTCGAGGTTAACAATTAGAAGTTCATGCCACAGCAATCCATGTTTTAATGACTATTATTGCTATGAATCAAGTGACTTTAATCCCGTTTTCAGTCAACGGCATTTTAAAAAGTTAAGTCCAGTATTTTTGCAGATATCATTACAATCCGAGGTTATTTATTATGAACCCTCATTTATCCGTTTTCAACCTTGATTCGACTTAATCTTTCATGGGTTTTCCTAGTGACCAGCGGCTTTGCAATGGCTTGAATGAAGTAGCTGTTTAATCACTTTCTGCTAGACTCAACAACTTTACTTTGGTAAAGTTAAAAGTGACTGTTTTTTGAGTACTGGGAGGAAGAAAGACAAAAGAGGCGGGAACGACAAGCACGCTGGAGGGATGTCTTGAGGTAGATGTTGTGTTGCGTTAATCCAGTTTTTTTTTGTTCTTTGTGTTTACACTAGAACCTCTGGGCTTTGACTTTCCTTTCTCAAGACTGGGACATTTTCCACGCTTTCCCCCTTTGTTGCTTGGGTAGGAAAGGTCTTGTGTTCCTCTTTTCATTCAGCCCAAACATAATACACGAAGCCTCTCGTGCTTTGGGGGACATGTGGTTGTGCTCTAAGCACCATCTGCAGAAAGACGGTCTTGGGAAAGCTTCTTCCCCAGATCAGAGAAACATCTCCGGAGCGAGTGATCTCCGGCGCGCAGATTCAATAAGCCCAACCACACTTGGCTCCGTCACAAACCTAATACGGCAGCACATATTGTTGCTCGGGAAGTCTCCAGCCAAACCGAGTTCTTGTAAAAATAAATACTCATCAGCAAATATTTTGATTAGTTAAAAATGTTCTAAATGGCTAACCCTTTGCTCTCCTGCTCCCCCACGGCGCGAGAGCGGAGAAGAGGCTTTCCCCCCACTCTGGGGGCGGGTGGCCGGTGCTCCCGGGGCCCGCGGGTCCCTGCGCCCTGCCCGCGCCGCTGCGCGCCCAGCCGCGTTCGGACCCCGGACTCCCTCAGCCTCTGGGATGTTGGGAGCCGATGGCCTGCGGGGCGTCAGGGGCCGGCAGCAGGCGGCCTCGGTCTCCCCGGGGCCCGCAGGCGCGGCCGGTTCCCAGCCGCCGCAACCTCGCTACACTTACTTGCCTTAAGCTCTTTATTAACTCCCCCGAGCAGCGCGGCTGCGGCCGCGCCTCATGCGCCCCGGTGGTCTGGCTTCTCCGCGCTGCGCACATGCTAAACAGATTAACATGCCTTGGCTGACCCACGCTTCGCAACCCGCGGATAGGGTTTCTGCAGCTCCATGTGGAAATTAACCTATCTGTACCCGTGGTCAGCTGCGCCCGGCCGCTCCTGCGCCGGCCGGGCAATCCAAACAAACCCAGGCCGCTGGCCCCCTTTGTTACTCTTGGCTCCCCTCCCCCCTTCCCGGCCAAATATTTATTGGAAAAGAGGTTCTCCTCTTTGGCCGAAGGTAGGGCACATTTCTGAGAGCTCTTTATTTGTAAATGATTTTTGGCAGGGCCAGGCCCCCTTAGGAAGGGGTGGCAGGGAACCCAAACTCCATGACTGGAGGGTTTCTAGCCCTCGGTAGGCAGGAGCTGTTTATATTTGCACAGGGCACCTTATTCCTGGTCATTAAAAATACGTGCACTGTCTATATTTTGCTTTTATAACAGTCCCTCTGTTTAATATGGTTGTTTGCGTTGTTCCAGGGCAAGTTTCTTCCCTCAATTCCCATCCCTGCCTCCCATTCATACCCACTAAACAAAGCTAGGAGATTCTTCTAGGTTTTCTTTCCTGTTTAGAGGAACTAAGACACAAACTCCGAGACTGGTGGGTACCAGCCTGAGGTTAAGTCCAAGTTATAGCAGCATCTGCCTCTCAACCACTGCCTCTTCCATCAATTCAGGGGCACTGAGGATTACTAATGGATTTCTGGTTCACATGTTAAGCATTTTTTCCTTTTTATCCTATTATTCATATTATAATTATACATACACACACAGTTCAACTTTCACTAGCTATAGATTGGTGGTGTCTGTGTCAGCTATATGGGGCTTTCGGTGCATACTGCTGCCAGGAAGATGGAGGCGACTCTTTATATTCCTTCCCATCTTGTTGGTCATGAAATATCCCCCTTGTCTGGGAACCACAGATAGCAATTTTCTGGGACCACTGCCTCTCATGATCCATCCATGGTTGCCTTGTCCCATTACTCAAAATGAGTCCAGACTGTTTGAGGTTACCTGCTGTGCCATCATTCCTCTGTATACTGGCATCTGTATCACTTTGCTGGGGTGGTTTGAGCATGTCATTGAGTGTTGTTTCTGAAGGCCTGTGGCAGCCGTCCATCCCACTTGCGTTTGTTTTCCAGTCAGCCCTCCCTACAGTGCCCTTCACCATCTTGGCATCCGTGTACTGTGTGACACTCTCAGGTGGCACTGATCAAACTGTGTTATGGCAGCATCCATGTGGCAGGGCCATCATGGACCCACACTCAGCGACTGTCCCTCAGCAAATCACGATTTGCCAGCCCACTGAGTGATGTGCTGACTCTGTTGATTCATTTTGCCCTTTCTTTCAAGTAGTGTGTTTCTTGGATGAAAGGCACGTTCCTGAGGTAAAAAAGCTTTCAGAACTGCAGGCTTCCAGAAAAACAATCAGGAACCAACTGGCAGCACATTTTAGAGGTTTCAGCCTGACACCAAAAAGATGAACTAGAATTGGCGCTGATAATACACCCACAGCTAAGAACTACATTGAAACTGAGCTATAAATAAAAGTGCTGAGGCAGAGGGAAATCATAGTCCCTCCAAATAGGCATTGCTGTGAGAAACCTGCTAAGGCGACAAAAACTGCTGAGCATGAAAAGAAAAAAAAAAAAAATTAGGCTCGAGGTCCAAGGCAACAGGAAGCCTAAGTCAGTCAAGACCTGGTGGTTCTTTTTTTTCCTCTGGTTATGGATAACATCTCAGAATTCCAGCTCTGGAACTGCAGGGTTTAACCCGAGGCTCATTGTGAGAGCATTTCTTTGCATTTCTCACAAGGCAGCTGGCATCTTGATTTCTGGTAATCCTTTTTTTTTTCTTCATCAGCACCTATGCTCGATATTGTCCATATGGATCTTGTGTGTGGGAACACACAAATTACAGCAACTTTTGTCTTTTGTCGTGAAGGGCTGACAGGGCAATAAACACACGCAGCCTCCCTCCTCCAGGAATTCCTTATCCTCCCTGTGTGGCTCTAGCCCTGTGGATAATATCATTACAGGCCTAAACAAATAAACAGTCGGTCCGAATCAACCAGGAGGCACTGGGGACTACACAGTTCCTCTCTGCAAAGATGATACAAGTAAATTTACACTCACAGCTTGGAAGTGCTCCAGCGGCTGTGAATAGCCGTTCAGTTCTGTCAGGCTGGGCAGGAGCTGGGGCGCTAGGCTGACCCCCCCAGCCCTGTCTGCTTCAGTCAATGTGAGCTTTCAGGTTTCTGTTTTCCTTACTATCCTCAACTGGGAACATCAAGGACCAGTAACACTTTTTATGAACCCTGAGCCCAGAGAAGAAGCTTTTACTACAAAGTTAACATATTAAACCCAATGACATGGATGAAAGGTTAACACACTTCTGCCAGCCCAGAGCTTCCCCTTCGAATATAATTTCCTGTGTTCAGGCTGTCACCGCCATCGCCTCTGCCATAGCCCCGTCCGTCAAGCACGTTGATTCATAAAACGTACATTCCACTTCAGCAAAAGAACAGACGCTGTCTGTAGTCAGAGCCACAGCAAACACTTATTCTCATCCTGACCAACCAATTAATTAAGATCCTGTTTTCCATTGAAGAGAGTCAGTTGCAATGATAACAAGAACACCACATGAAGTTTTCCTTTTCCAACTTCAAAAATGAAGCTTTCTTGTTTCTTTCCTTTATACACGTGTCAACAGTTCCTGGGATGTGCAGGCTTCTTTTTCTGCCTGTTCATGTGACCTGAGACTCTGATTCTTTTTTAACTATGACTTTGCCTGAAACTATATAATAGTTCTGGGTATGTGATATTTAAAAAAAGAGATGGAAAAGAAATACCCCCAAACATTAACAATGGTGGTAGGATTAAAATATTTTTTTTTTTTTTTTGAGGGCAGTGTCACTGGCCCTCATATGTGGGACCCAAACCGGGGCCGCTGGCTTCCTAAGTCAGTGTTTCACCACACCGCTTGGCCGGCCCAGGATTAAAATTTTTTAAAACTTCTTTATATTTCCCTGCTTTTTCTCCCATCCCTACCCCCCCACCCCAATTTTGGTCCAAGAAGCATATGTTAATTTCAGAGTCTTATTTTAGATAAAAATAAGTATTAACAGGATTATTCTTAAAGGATGTTGGTCCTCTTGAGATAAGCACTGATTTCAGTTCAGCAGGGCCCATACTCAGTGACGGCAAACCCAAGGCACGGAGTTACTGGCTTTTCTGGTTAATCTGTTCAAAACCTAGTGATCAGGCATTCAGAGATTCTACCTACATTTACTTGTATTCAGGAAGGTGGAGGTGGGCCAATGGAGGAGAAAAAGATACAAAACTGAAAAACAGTAAACACACACACAAATAAGACAGTGTTACTTTCAGCAGGTGCTTTCTGGTATTTATGACCCGCTCTGGGGCATGATAGAAAACACCTCTGCCTTCTTCCAGTGCCCAGAGGCCTCCACAGGCAACCCCAGCCTTGGGCAGTATCTGTTTTTACATCTTAATCTGGGTGAACACAAAGGAGCTTACAGCACCTGGGAACTAACGAAAGGCCCATCAAACTCTGAGGAAAGGAGAGGAAAAGTGGGGCCTGTGTGGGTCCCAGGTGAGAGCAGCCTCCCACAGCTTCTCTGAGGTCACTGTTCTAGTGAAAACCAGCAGGGGAGCAAAGCAATAAGGAGTGCGGAGGTGAGACACACACAGACCTGAGGGTTCAGTGGTTTGCGTTCCAGGTGCATCTCTGCCATTGAATGGCCATGAGAGCCCAGGAAAGCTGCAAATCATCCCCTGGGCCTCAGCCTCCTTCTTTCAAAATGAAGAGGTTGGTCTGCTGATCTCAGGTCAGGCGCATGAGTGCGCTCCTACTGCAAAGTGTGTGAGGACTACTGCTTTATGTGCATGTGGTTGAAGCTGAATTGTCCAGTGCATGAGGTCAGCCTAATACATAGACCTATGCAGTGTATGAAGAAGGAACGCCTGAGAAAAAGGCCCTAAAGTGTTCCAGACTGAGGAGGCGCAGATAGCTGAAGTCAAGGAGCCCAGCATCACAATCCCAACAATTTGAGGAAAGGGTAGCCCTCAGATCTGAAACTGGAATTGAGTTGGAAGACTTTGGGTTGTTCTGATCATTTGTATAAGGACAAGTTTTGAATTTTCACCCAAGGTATCAACTCTATCAAGCCTCAACATGTGCCAGGTACTGTGTTTGGAAAGGGGGGGCAACAAGGAAGAAGAAATTCTATCTACTGCTACTAAATGTGAATGCTCACGGAACCTCCCAGTGCCTGACTTAGGAGACTGGTGTCTTTTGGTTGGTCTTTAGAAGCTCCAGTTTGGTAGGAAGAGCCAGGCTTCTGGAGGTTAGAAAACAAGCTATGGCCTATGAGGCCACCTGGCAAAGACCTGCCTGGGGCTGGGAAGGAAGGTGTTTCTGACATTGCACTAGTCTTTCCACTGTTGTCAACACTGACTCAGAATCCTCTTGATACCTTCAAAACCTATTGTTATGTTGTCTGTATTTTCTTTCGGTTCTCCCATCATACTCAGCTAAGTCATTTTTGAATGCAGGCCTGTCTTAGCTGCATGAAGGGACACTGAAGAAAGGGGTCTTATTTGTACCCAGGCTGAATTTTTAAAGGAGGAACTGGGTACTTTAGGGAGCCAGGCATGGCAATGGCAGATGGAATCAGTGTGATACTTTCAGGAGAAGATGCGATTCTGGAAATGTCCCAGGTTTGGTGATAGAGATGGAAATGAAGATTCACCTGGACAGTTATTTCTTTCACCTGGAGAAATTGTCCAGAAAAATTCCCTAGTTCATACTATGTTTAATAAGATATGTGATGCTTTTGTTGTTGTTGCTTTTGTTTGTTCATTTATGCTGCTGTTTAGATTCCACATATAAGTGAGATCATGTGGTATTTGCCTTTCTCAGTCTGACTTATTTCACTTAGCATAATACCCTCTAGGTCCATCCATGTTTGCAGATGCTAAGATTTCATTCTTTTTTTATGGCAAAGTAATACTCCATTGTGTATATGTACTGCATCTTCCTTATCCAGTCGTCTATTGATGGGCATTTCAGTGGTATCCATCTCTTGGCTATTGTAAATAGCATTGCAGTAAACATAGGGGTTCATATATCTTTTCAAATATATTTTGGATTTCTTTGGATAAATATCTCCAGGAGTGGAATTGCTAGGTCATAAGGTAGTCCTATTTTTAATTTTTTGAGGAACCTACATACTGTTTTTCATTGTGGCTGTACCATTTTCAAGTCCACCAGTAGTGCACAAGGGTTCCTTTTTTTCCCAAATCCTCACCAACACTTGTTGTTTGTTGATATATTGATGGTGGCCATTCTGAGAGGTGTGAGGTGATATCTCATTGTGGTTTTAATTTACATTTCTCTGATGATTAGTGATGTTGAACATCTTTTCATGTATCTATTGGTCATCTGTATGTCCTCTTTGGAGAAATGTTTATTCAGGTCTTCTGACCATTTTTAAATTGAATTGTTTGGGGGTTTTTGGGGTTTTTTTTGGTGTTGAGTTGTATGAATTTTTTTTATAAACTTTGGATATTAACCTCATATTGACAAGTATCTTCTCCCATTCTGTAGGATGTCTTCTTGTTTTGTTGATGGTTTTCTCTGCTGTGAAAAAACTTTTTAGTTTGATATAGTCCCATTTGTTTATTTTTTTCTTTTGTTTCCCTTGACTTAAGACATGTGTCAGTAAAAATATTACTAAGGGTATATCTGAGAGTTCACTTCCTGTATTTTCTTCCAGGAGTTTTATGGTTTAAAGGTCTTACATTTAAGTCTTTAATGTTGAGGTATGTTCCCTCTATTTCCACTTTGCTGAGAGTTTTTTTTTCTTTTTATCATAAATGGATGCTGGATTGATATGTGATACTTTTACAAGGTATCTATCAGTTCTATGATTCAACAATGACTGCCCACACAATTCCTTTATACCTTCCTGACTCATTGATTGGTTCAAAATCCCAGGGGCTAAAGCACAGTTTAGTACATGTTGTAATTCTGGATTTACATATCTGGCTTTACATGTTTGACAAGTATTCACTAGACTGTGAGTACTCAGGGTATGTGGGCTGATGTTTGTTGAATGCATATGTGAATGATCAGCATGGAGTTCTGTTTCAGATGAGAGCAAAATTCAAGGCTAAGAAATGCTAGTTCATGCTGCAAGGTTTTTAAAACCTTCTGGCTCTAGTAGGATCAGAATGCTGTATATGGTCCTCACCACGTGTCTTGTTTGTGTGGCTCAAAAAGAAATGGTTGGTTCTTGAGACTTGTAAAAGCTTCAGCTCAGATGAAATGTTGAGTTTTGTCTTGCCTCACGACTCTCTCTTTTCTTTTTTTTTTTTTTTTTAAAGATTTTATTGGGGAATTGGTGGAGGGGAACAGCGTTGGGGAATCGGGGAAGGGGAACAGACAAGTTGCCGTCTTCTTGTTCTTCAGTTTTAGTTGCGGAGGATGTTGCTTCACTGTTGGTATCGTCATTGCTCTTCCCGGATGAGGCAGATCGGTCGCTGGCCTCTGGATGTCGCTCATCGTGGCTATTGGCAGCTCACGCTGGCTGCCAGCCGCTCACGCTGGCTGTGGGCCACTCACTGCAGCCTATGGCAGCCCACTGCAGCAGGGGCTGCAGCCCACACCATCACCGGGGCTCGCACAGCCCAGCTCCAGGTGGAGCTGTTGTTAGCTGTAGAGGGCAGTGTCACTGGCCCTCATGTGGGATCCGAACCGGGGCCGCTGGCATCCCAAAACCAGCGCTTAACCAATGCGCCACTCGGCCGGCCCACGACTCTCTCTTTTCCTCAGCTCATCACCTCCTCGTCCTTCTGTTGCCCCACTTCAGGTCCCAAAACACAAACAACCCATAAGCTGGTAGGTTTGTTTCCTCACTCATAAAAGTTGACACAAAGGACTGACAGAAAGGAAGGAGAAATTAAAGGCAGACTCTATCTTGTAGGCTATTAATACTTACCTATGTATCTTTTTTTTCAGGGCTGGAAATAATCTTGTTTAGGATGGTTCGGTGTGACTTTTCTAGGCTTCAGGTTTTTCTAATCTGAAATTTGAAACAGTGGTATCTCCTGCCATGGCCAAAGGGATTGATTCTGGAGATGACAAGAATTTGACCAGAGTTTGTAAATGATTTAATGATTAGAAAATACATCTTATCAAAACTAAGGAATTAATATTATTTGAATTTATATTATCTGGTCTGGGGAGGAAAAGGAATGAGGAATACCTTTATAATGGAATTCAAATATAAAAAATTTGGTTGACCAGCTGATTTTATTAATCCTTAATTTCTTAATTTCTTCTTAATTTCACCTGAGAAGAATGAAAAAAAAAAGGAATGAATTTAAGAAGCATCACAGGGAATGTAAGGCATTTTATGACACTAAAGATCAGTGGTTCTCAAATTTTAGTATGCACAAAATCCTCAGGAGCTTATTTAAAATGCAGTTTCCTAGCCTCTACACTTAGCAGTTCTGACTAGGTGGAAGTAAGGTGATGTCTAAGAATCTGCATTTTCAATCAGCCCCTCCCAAAGTTGAATTGGGGCAAGTGATCCTTAAATCACACTTTGAGAACCAATGGGGTGGATGACTGAATGAAATAGAGTCTTAGGGATTCACTTAACTTTTCTTTTCTGGAGAATCTTGTAAAGATATTTTTGTTTTGTTTTTGTCATTTAAACACAGAAGAGATTATCACTTGTTTAGGGGGATGTACTAGGTTGAATAGTGTCCTCCCCACAATTCGTATTCTTCCAAACTGGCCAGCACCTTGATCTTGGACTTCTGGACTCCAGAGCCAGAAATGTGAGAAAAAAAGTCTGTTGTTTAAGCCACCCAGTTTATTATATTTTGTTAAGGCAGCTGGGCAGATTGATATAACTTGTCATTGTAAGAAGAGAAGAGACACAAGAAGAAGGCCATGTGACAACAGAGGCAACAATTGGAGAGATGCATCTAGAAGCCAAGGAATAGCAAGGATTGCCAGCAGCCACCAGAAGCTAGATAGAGGCAAGTGGGGAGCCTCCAGCAGAGCCTTTAGAGGGAGCTTGGCCCAGCTAACACCTTATAAGACATATTAAGAGAATCCCCCCTTTTTTATTAAATGTATTGGGGTGACATTGGTTAATAAAATTATGTAGGTTTCTAGTGTTCAATTCTATAATACATTATCTATATATCACATTGTGTGTTCACGAGCCAGAGTCAAATCTCATTCCGTCACCATACATTTGACCCCCTTTATGTTCTTCTACCTCCTCCCCCTACCAAGAATCTCCTTGGGGGGGGGGTAGTTGCTTTGTAATTGCTACATAACATGAATAGATTTCACTACTCAATGCCTAAAGCTCTTTATATTTTGTGGCCGGCACTTTAGTGAAAGTAGTATCTAAAAAGCCATTGATTTACTATCTCCTACTTCCCACAGTGGGACCATATTACAATAGAGAAAGGGCAAAGAACTTGGACTGTTGCCGGCATATCAGTTCTTTCCGTTAATAAAACACTCAGCTGAGTCATTTTCTCTGGCCAGATTTCCATTGTAAACAACTTAAAGAACATGGCTCTGTAGCCAGCACCCAACTTCTCTGATATCAAGGCCTTCTTTTCACTTCCACATATGCAACCCTCATGCAAAAATCAAACAACAACAACAAAAAAGCAAAAACAGAGAACTTGAGTTGCATTTTTTTCCCTTGAAGTCTCTCTCACTTTTATTTTTCATGCTTTTTTGACCATAGTTGTACCTCAGCCCTTCCTGACGTTGTTTTATTCTCCAAAATGGATTTTCTTCTTTCCTGTCTAAAACATCCAGATGACCTTCGCTTTGGGCCTTTTCTAAATCACCATATGTTAGATAATTGTGCCCAAAGGAATTACTTTCAGAGTGGCCTAAACACAAAAGAAAAACACACAGCCAACTTTTTCTCTAGAGCAGTGCAAACATTTCCTTAAACCTAAGTGTCTCAAGAGGAAAATTGACAGAATAAACCTTTCACCCAGCGAGTCCACTCGGTGTAGTGCTTGTATTGAATCCTTCTTCTTGCATTTTTACATCCCTGATTTATCTACTGTTTTGCCAATAAAAGCAGTCATGGTCTTTGATTTAAGTTTTTTTACAATGGAAAAGTGGCCAGAGAAAATGACTCAGTTGAGTGTTTTATTAACGGAAAGAGCTGATATGCCAGCAACAGTCCAAGTTCTTTGCCCCTTCTCTATCATGTTACACCATATATAGCCCCTCTCTGGGAAGTAGGAGATTGCAAATTAAATGCTAGCAAGTCGATGGCTTTTCAGTAGTGGGCCACTGCATAAGGCTTTCAAAAAGGCACCAAACTCAGAGGACGCCAGCACAGGGAGCATTCTCATTACATTGAGAAGTGTCCTCCATAATTGTGATGTTCTGTGTCTTCAGTCTGACATGGCTACCAGAAGTCAACTTTTCAGTGGATTTTAGATGAAGTGAGCTATCTAAAAAAGTTGATTTTTAATTTTCTTTTAAGATTGGAACAAAAGAGCTTTTTTAACCATTATGTCCCAACCAACTCCTCACAACTTTATGATGATAAACAACATCTATGGAAACAAAAACTAAGTTTGTGACTCTTCCCAGAGGTTGTAAACTGGAGCAGGGCCAGGAGAGGCAGTGGGATTCCCAAAACACATTTCTTTTCCCCCATGAGAAACATCCCACATCAAATTCCCTCAGGATAAATCAGAGATGAACAGGGCCGGCCGAGTGGCATGGTGGTTAAGAGCTTGGGACTCCAGCGGCCCCGGTTCAGATCCCACATAGGAGGGCCAGTGACGCTGCCCTCTAAAAAAAAATAAAATAAAATAATCAGCCCCAAATAATCTTTAAAAAAAAAATCAGAGATGAACAGATAGACTGGCATCCATTACCTGATCCACAGAGAAAAAGATGTCTGAAATAACCAAATTTGATACCAGACTGAGGTAACCTGATGAAAATCATCTATCTTTCTGATGTAATACTTATCCCCTATGATTTGAAGAGGTGGGAGGGATTTTATTGGCAAAGAGGAGCCAAATGTGTAGAAAATATGCCTCAAGCTCTTTTATAAAAGAAACATTCGGATTTTCTCAAGTGTCTGGTGAGGGTGTGGAAGGGTGAGGCATTAGAAAGTTCCCATGTTCAGGTCAAGTATAGAGGAGGGAGGTGTGGAAATACAAGAAAACAAACTTAAGATATTTGTTTTGGCCACATTTTTACATCATAACATCTTGAGGCTGAAAGGCCCTCTATTTCTCCACTCACATTTTATAGCTGAGGAGACTGAGGTCTGGGGAGACTAAATTACCTGAGGTCACTTGGCCAATTGGAAACAGAACCAGATCACTAACCCCCAAGTGCGTCTCTTTCACAGAGCAGGCAGCCTGGGTAAGCTCTAAGTGTGGAGAGGTTCTGGGGACAGAGGAAGTGGGTCTGTCAAACACGGAGGCTCAGCAGCATTAGCTCCTTGTGCCTTCGTGGCCCAAAGCTCATCTCTTGGGGCTGAATTTTTTAGCTAGCTTGGGCTTTGAGTGCTGCAGCAGCTAAGGAGAACTCATTCAAAGCAGCTTTCTCAACTCGCTTCACACTGTGACCACAATGGCCAATAGCAAAGGGGAAAGAAAGAAAGCGAGCTGATGGCCCCTGAGTCACTTTGATAGTTTGAGTCACCACACCAGAGAAACAGTAGCAGCCACAGTGAAACTAGATGGAGGTCCAGAGCCACCTTCCCTGAAGAGTTAGTTCTGTTTCTGACAGCTCGAGTTCTTTTTATGACCTTTTTTGAGCCCCTTAATCTGACCATGTTTGGATGGATAGCTCAGAGAGAAAGGCTGAAGAAGTTTATAAATCAGGCAACTATTTCAATCATGTATATGCAGAATCAGCTTCTGGAAGGTAGCTGTCACAGAGCAGGTCACTATGAAACAAGAGAATCTGGGAGGACAAATGAATCCCTCCCCACTAACACGGAGTGGTACAAGAGTAGTAGAAATTGCTATTTTTCCAAAGGTTGGTTTAGAAATGAAAATAATGGTGCCAGTTATAAAAGTGCTACAGCCTCTAGACCGGCCTGATATATATATTATAGACTTTTAGAGTAGCACCTAGTTACCTGGAAGAGTTCATTGGATAAGGCAGTTTACCATCTACTCACTGTCATAGGATTTTCAAACCTGTGAAAGTTGCTCTTGACATTTTTCCTTAAAACAACAGCAAGGGCTGGCTGAATGGCACCTTGTTTAACAGCTGGCTTGGGATGCCAGTGGCCCCCATTCAGATACCACATATGAAGGCCAGTGACACTGCCCTCTACAGCTAAGATGGTGAACAACAGCTCCACTTGGAGCTGGGCTGCTGTGAGTCCCCAGGGACAGCATAGCTGCAGCCCCTGCTGCAGTGGGCTGCCATAGGCTACAGTGAGTGGCTAGCAGCCAGCATGAGCGGCCAGCAACTGGTGGGAGCTGCCAAGAGCCTCTGTGAGTGGCCGTCCAGAGGCCGGTGACCGATCTGCCTCACCTGAGAAGAACGTAATGATGATACCAACATGGGCCAGTGAAGCAATGTCCTCCACAACTACACTGAAGAACAAAAGGGCATCAACTTGTCTGTTCCCCTTCTCTGGTTCCCCAATGCTGTTTCCCTCCCCCAATTCCCCAATAAAATCTTTTAAAAAAAAACAATAGCAAAATTTAGCTAAACCGGGCCGGCCGAATGGCTCAGTTGGTTAAGAGCTCGCCTAAGAGTGTGAGCTGAGCTCTGAGCAATGGCGGTTCGATGCCAGCCCGAGCTGAGTTGCCGTTGAGCTGCCAACAGATGGCAGGATGGCTCAGCTAAAACAAACAAACAAACAAACAAACAAACAAACAAACAAACAAAAAAACCTATTCAAAAAAAAATTTAGCTAAACCATCATTACTTGTTGCCATTTATACCAATACAATAGCAACTTATCATAATTGTGTGCATTCACAGTTACTGCAGGTTGTATTCAAAATTCAATTGTCTCCACCATGAGATGGTGAACCAGCCAGGTCCACACTTAGCAGTCCTCTACTCCTGTTACTTGGGGTCATTTCCAAAAGCAAATCACCTACATGCAAACCCATGTCTCAGCTCTGCTTTTTAGAAAGGGGGAAATTAGGCTAAGACAACTTTTCTTATATCACTTCCAGTCCCCCACTCAGCCCTTTGTGCTGGCCTCTCCCACATCCTTGATTTAACAGTTCAGTGTAATGCTTCCATTCTTTTCTAATTTTCTTTCTTAATTCTGACATCCTGTTTGGCTTCCAACTCTTTTATTTATTCCTGATTTTTAGTCTGTTTTTCCTCAATCATGCCTAGTGTACTGATGCCCCAAATCTCTTCAAATCCACAGCTATAAAAAGGCCTCAACTCTTCTTCCTTTGAATCAAAATGCACACTCATTTCAGGGGATTTAAGCCCAGGATAACGTGAGCACAACACTGTATCTTTAGTTAGGCACTTTCCAAATCTCCTATGGTATGTACAGTTTGGATTGCTAAATTATGTCCCAAGTATTTTCTGTGAGGTGGGGTGTGACAATTCTTAAGTTGTGGTTTCTAAATCACTTTAATAATCTAGAATGGAAGGTGTTTTGCAAATGTATGGCAACACCTTTATTAACAGACGTTGCCTTAGCTGACAGAATACATTCCTTTTCGGCAAAATGTCTTGTTCAGCTAAGCCTGGCTAGGATGACCATGCTGTAGTAACTACACTTTGACAGCACACGCTGCTGCAATCCATCCATCCATCCATTCATAAACACTCATTATATATTTATCATGTGTCAGGGACTCTGCTAGGCACTACAGATTGAAAAAAATCACCTTCGAGCTGCTTGCATCTCAGTATGTGTATATGTGTGTGAGGGTCGGGAGTTTGCACAGTGCACAAACATTTATAACATGTAGAAAGCCATTTAAGGAGGGTAGCAAAGTACTAGGAGGGTTTAGAAGAAGGCAGTCATAGCTAAATGTAGCATTCAGTAAGGCATCACAAAGGGGGGTGATATTTGGATGAAGCACGAAGGGGAAGTAGAATTTTGTTTAATACATGTTTGATTTTGGAATAAGTTTAGATATAATGTTGCAAAAATACTTCAGGGTTCCCAGGAGCTCTCCCTTAATTTTCCGCAAATCTTAACATCCTACATTTCCATGGTAGGTTTGTTAAAACTAAGAAACCAACATTGGTCCATACCTATTAACTACACTACACTTTTGGGAATGTCACCAATTTTCTATTAATGTCCTTTTTCTGTTTTGGGATCTAGTTCAGGTAACCACATTGCCTTTGGTTGTCATGGCTCTGTTGCCTTCTCCTTACATACTGCGTCATGGAGTACCTGATATCTGCATGACATCATGGGTGATGTTAGCCAAAAAGACTTTAATGGGGGAAATTGCTTCACAGGTAAAAGGACCTGTACACAGTGTGTTTGTAGACTAGAGAAAAGTCCAGGTGGACTCACAGCTAGAGCATTTGCAAAGAAGTAGTAGGAGATAAGCCATGTGTTGATAAGGCACTTTTAAGTTTTTAAAAGGTTTTGTAGAAACTAACTTTTTCAAAGCTTAGCACCTCATGGTAAGGTGATTGGGTAGATATGATAACTTCCGCTAAAAGGCCCAAAAACTGAGAAAACTGAGGCCCAAGGAATTAAGAAGATGGCATGGACAATGACAGAGCCAGGATTTAGACGCAGTTCTCCTGATTCCCATCCCAGGGTTTTTTTTGCCCTTCATCTTGGTCACCACCTCTTGAAAAGGCCCATGGAGCAATTGCTGGGAGTGATGGAACAGCGTGTGTGAGTCTGAGGAGACTTCTATGTCTGGACCCCCACATGCTCTATCAAAATTTTCCATCTAAACTCTGTACTCACAAAAGCTAGACAGAGCAAAGTCAACTCTTACTTATGAAGAGATTAAAGGTCTTCTATGCAGGTCTGGGAAAGCTTTCTTTTGTGTCCACCTTCACCCTAGTGTTTGCCCTGGTGTACGTCCCTGAAGGGAATGGTGTACCACTGTACCTCTAAGTGAGGAGGATCTGCCACGTCGTGCCTACTAGTAAATGCTTATAAGTGCATTCCATGGATAATCAAGGAAATATGAGGGCTACAAATCTTCTGGCAACTGGAAGGTAACTATTGGTCTTGGTTGACCCAGGCACAGGCTGATGGAAGAAAGAAAAAGATCAGAGAAATTGCATTTCCTTTCTTCCCCAATGAACTCTGGGACTTGCCCTTGATTATGTCAGAAAGAGAGCTGCAGCTAGTTAATTGGGAAGTTCCCCTATCCTACCCAGTTAGATTTAACATTTCCTTGTTTATTTCACAAATATGGGTACATATCATGTATCCACCATGGGTCTGGGTTTGTTGGGTGATGGGATAGAAGATAAATAGTATCAATGAGGCTTCTTGCTTTTGAGAAGCTCACCAGCAGGGAAGAGAGTAAGAAAAAAGAAATTAGTAGGAGAGAGTAGTTAATAGCCTGGGCTTCTTAGAAGAGGTGATGCTGGAGCTGGGTCTTGTAGGACAACAAGGAGCTTCAGTGGTGGAAAATAACACACTTGTATACGAAAGCAGGCGTGCAGGAGAGAAGCAGCATTGCATGTCTGGGGAAGTGGGAGTCATTGGGTATTACTGGAGCGTAACAGAGGGTATCGGGAACAGTGGGAGATGGAGCAGAACACAACTCCTGCTCCAGGCCTCTGTCCAGAGCCATTCTCTGGGGGTCAGGGCCAGAGACCTCCAAGAAGAATTCCTCTAGCATTTTACCTGCTATGGTGCCATTCTTTAGACAGCCAGGCACTTGGACCTAAGGGTTTTGCCTGACTTCCCAATATTGCAACTTGATCTTAGAAGTACAAAGACATAATACCTAATCCCTTCAAATGTGTTGAAAGCATAACAGCATTTGGTCTGTGATCGGCAACAGATTCTCTTGCAACTAATTTTTATGTAGCTCAAGACTGAGTGGAAACATCCCACTGTACTTAATGTGGTATTTCTGTAAAACTGCACGGTTTTTTTTTTTGGGGGAGGGCGGGGAGATTATCTGTTGATCTTTGATATTCACTTGCTCACAGAGCTCTGTCGTTATACTATGTCACATGGTTCCCTTACAGTTTCCAAAGCCATTAAATGCTAAAGAAAACAGGATTTTTCCAGCTCTGATCTCATTATATGTACAAATTCCAAGAGCAGCCTCCCAGAAAATAAAAGTTTTTATACAACAGAGTAGATGTGTTCATGAAAGATATATTGTTTATTTTCTTGGCACAGAGTTAACTCTAAAATAAGATTACTTAATTGAAGAAAACATTTCCTGACATGCTGAGTAGCCACATTTGAACCAGATCTCCTCTCTCTTAGATTAAGTCGAGGGTGGATGTGTTCTAGGCTATTTAATCCATGTGAATATCAAACAAAATCATTTTAACTACTGAGGCATTTCGTTGGTAAGGCAAAATGTAACTCAATACCATAGGCAACAGCTTGTAATCAATTATGATTTTTAGTTGGGAAAGCTCCTAGGGTTTGTTATTACAGTAGTAGTTTATTTATTTATTTATTGGCACAGAAAAACCTTAAATCTGGAAGCATTCAATTCAATTTTTCATTGTACTTAGGCTGATCCTGACTTTGTTTTGCAGGGTAATTGAACTCAGTTTTTAGTTGTTCTTTCATGCTGTTTTTAGGACTTTGGGATCAGCTTCGCAGTGTATATAATATAATCTATTATCTATTACTACCTGTATTATATATAGTGTAACATCTATTGTATTGACCAGGTGAAGACAGTGCCTTAGGACAGTAGCACAATACACTGAAAGGGACTCATGACCTTGAATGTTCATGTGGAGCAGAGCGGAGCTGCCCGCCTGGATTATTCACCTTTGAACTGATATACATGTGAGGGACATAAACTCCCTTGTTCTGAAAGCCACTGTAGCCATCAGGGTTTAATCAAAGAAGCAAACACACAGGAAGATAATATATGTGATAAGGGGTTTGTTACAGAGATTTGATCTAAAGCCATTGTGGGAGCTGGGTCAGCAGTTTCTGGAAGGCTGTCTTTGTGACTGATGCTAGAAATCAAAGTCTTCAGGGTAGGCAGTTGGGAAAGGAAGGTGAGTGCAAAGCAGGGCAGAGAAGGATAAGGTGCAATCCATAAGCATAAGTTGGCAGCTTGGGCTGCTTCTGACCTTGATGGTATGAGTGTCTGAAGAAGAGGATGATGTCCTTCCTCATGGACCTGACACACACCTGGCCCAGGAGTCAGAGAAACTGGAGGGACATCCAGGAGAGGGGGGAGTAGTGGCAGGCTGGCTGCTGCATGACACCGACCAGGTGAACAGGAGATCAGCAAGACTGCTTGCTGCTGCTTCTCTGCTCTCCACATCTCACACAACATACACCACATCTCACACAACATACAGGGAGTGGCATTCTGGGAAACAGAATTCAGTCTAGCCATGTGGACACATTCCAAAGCCACCATAGTCAACCTGTTGTCAGCTTGCACTATATACAGCTCCTTAAGACGTACTTTTATCTCTGAACGAAAATCATAACTAAGTTGTATATCAGCCTGACGTGACACAACCATCACAAATACAACCAAAAACATGGTAACCTTTTCTTCAGAAGAAAGGGTTTTTTGTTTTGAGATGATGTAAATTCTTCTTCTAGCTGATTCACAATCCCTATAACTTAAATATTGGAATAGAAAGTTAATTACTATAGAACACATTTTAGGTGAGATAATATGAGGATGAGTGGGGAGGAAAAAAACATATGCAAATATATTTGGTTAATATATATGCAAAAATATAAATATCAAAATAAGGAAAAAACACTCAAAGCATTACAGTCCTCGTTGATGCTTCGCATGGTCATTGCTGGTATGTATTATTACTTTCTTCCACTACCCACCCCATTTGGCCTAAGCAAGCACTTCAGCCAGTTGTGGTTCCTTGTCTGGTGGGGTGACTCAGATATTCATTTCTAAAGGGTCTGGGTTGTTAGCAGTCCTGCTTGAATTGGGATGTTTTATTTTTCCATTGACTTCAATCCTATGAAATAGGAATAGTAAGAGGTGCTCTAGAGTATTTTCTGCATTTCAAATATATTGTTCCCTATATCCTATTGTGGAGTAATCCCAATATCCCCATGCTTATCAAGATCAATCATCCAAGCCAGTACAGTAACTCTCTTCTTTGCTTCCTGATTCACAGGCATAAGAAGCACAAAGTGTTCCAGTGGCAGTATCAACTTCCAGTTTACTGGAATCATTGTGTCCCTTGGTGGAAGCATTTTCTACCTTTAGTTCCTTTGGAAACTAAAATTCTGAAGCCAGAATAACACAGTTGCATGAATGGGAATAAAAAAATGTTGCTAGTGAAACACTAGGGGTGATAGTGATAAAAGCCACCGCATTTCCATGCCTTGATTCTCAGACCTATGAAACCTGGCTCTCAAGAAGAATCATGATATTTTGGATGTCCGTTTGAAGATATACTGTATCTTGGAGGACACTGCCCTAGCCTTGCAAAGTACTGTCACCTACTTGGCACCATAACTGAGTCTTTAAAAGGTTATTCCAGTACTCCACCAAGTCAGCTCCTTTAATATGGTGGGGAGCATGATAAGACCAGTGAATTTCATGAGCACGGGCCCATTTCTGCAACTTCATTTGCTATGAAATGAATTCCTTGGTCAGAAACAATGCTATTTAGAATACCATGATAGTGGATAAAGCATTCTTTAAGTCCACGGGTAATAATAGTTTAGGTAGAAACATTGCAAGCAAGGAAGACAAGAGGAATAAGCATCCATTCCAGTTAGAACAAAGCACTGCCCCTTTCATTATGGAAATAGTCTAATGTAATCAACTTGTCACCAAGTAGCTGGCTGGTCCCCCTGTGGAACTCTGCCATCTTAGGAGCTCAGGGGCTGCTGGAGGTTTGGGCACTCAGCAGTGACTCTAGACAGATCAGCCTTAGTGAGTGGACGGCCACGCTGCTGAGTCCATGCATAACCGTCATCCCTTCATCCACACCATGACCACTTTGTTCATGAGCCTAGTGAGAAACCTATTCACATACCTCTTCATCAGACCTCCTTGCCACCAATTTTTCCAGTCACATTCCTTCCAAGTCCCTGACCATCCAGCCAAACCATTAGCCATAGACCATGAATCATTGTAGATTATCTCTGGTAATTTTTCCTTCCAGCTATAGCAGGTGGTGCAAACTGAATTGCTGATCTAGGAGACTGAATGTTTGGCTATTTCCAAAGGATTTTACTATACTGCAGGAAACTGTAGGAAAAATAGTTTTCTACTTACCTTTGGTTCATACACACTGATCCTTGTATATCATGGCCCTTACATATGCACTTGAACACAAAGTCATTCATGGGAGGCAGGCACTCCATCAATATTTGTGCAATGAATAGATAGCCCTGGCACTTGACCATGCTACTGCTGAGCCTGTTAGAAAGCGGCCAAATGCAGAGAAAGTTTATGCATCTGCTAGACAGCTGAGATTGTGTAACACATGAATATTCACAGCCAACAAGTCTGTTTCGATCACCTAATATGTACCCAATTTACTATTCCACCATCATCTTTTTATACCAGTTGTTGAGCCAGGTTAATTTTAAGGACACATGACATCAGTTATGCAACATTACATTTATTTTTTTGTTCAGGTTAAGCACATGTGTGTATCCAGCCCTGGAGTCATAACTACTGCCTCAGAAGTGCTCAAAGGGGGAAAAAGGAATTTATTGTTTCCTACTGTTTATACATCTAGAGTGCTGAAGCAATATTCTCTTAAGCTCTGGTAAGTTAAGGCGCATTTCTGACATCAGTCTTGTTCAACACTCTCAAGCTTTCTTTGGTGTTTGGCACATGACAGAGCTTTATAAATAAGTGTTGAGAGAGTGAATGAGTTGTTCACCAAGTTCATGTCAAACACCAGTAACTTTCTGAGATGCCTCAAGGAGTTGAACTATGGGACCAGAGGGAGCACAGCATAGCACTGGGCCAGGGCCAGGGTAGCCGAGTTCTAGCTTTAGCTTTGTAACTGCCTACCTATGTGACCTTGAGCAAGGTACATATTGTTCCTGGGCCTTGACTTCTTGTCTTGAAGACATTTGAGAGTTGAATAGCAGCCATGAGAGGCCTGTGATGCTCAAAGGTGTTTTGCTAAGACTGCATAGTTTTCTAAAAAAAAACCCAACTGTGTTTGGATGACTTTTGGGACACACACTCTGTGGTTTACTACAGTTACCACCCTTTTCTATCACCTTTGTGCATATTTACTCCCGGCCTGGCCCCTGGAGTTGTTTGACTTTATAACTTCTGAACATGATAGTCTCCAGCTCTGACATTCTCTTGAGTTCAAGGGACTGGAGTGTAAGAACCATAAGGGTGTGAGTTTGAGGCTCTTTTGATCACCACTGATGTGTGATCCTAGAACGGTGTCTGGAACATAATAGCTGCTTTATAAATGTTTGTTGAATGAATACAAGCATGTATGAAAATGAAGCAGACCAATGTAGAAAGGGAGGAGGGGAAACAGTTCCAAAGATCTCACCCTCCAATTTGGATGAGTTTGTTTTGCATTTGAAATGGAGTAGGAAGCTCTCAGCTTGTCTGGGAGGTCTCAGGTTGTGTGCCACTAAGAGAAGTAACACCTCTGCAAAAAGCTTCCATCGTCCAATAATACAAGCTGGTTTAAATATTAACTGCCATTGCTCAGGAGCTTTCCCGAGCAAACCTGGCTGCTTTGTGCAGCCTGTGGTGCTGTGGGCACTCGTAGGCGCCTTGTCCCGATGCCTCCGCCTGAGCGCCTAACCGGTTTCCTGACCAAGGCAGTGCTGTCTCATGACTGGATCCAGATGAAGAGCTTCCTGTGAGCTTCCTACTGTGTGTTTTCAAAAATTCTTTTCTGAGAGTACAACCCCACAGCATTGCTGTTAACACTCAATAAAACTTCTTTTTTTTTTTTTTTTTGTAACTGTTAAATTCTAACATCGGATTATACTACACACCAGCAGACTATTCTACACAGGCCTTCCTTGCTAAGGAGAAGTGAGTCCCCCTCACCCATCACCTTTGGGGAGCATATAAACCTAGCTTCCTTTCACAGCTACCTGGGGAGAAACTCTATTAAAACAACACTGGACCAGCCGAGTGGCGCAGTGGTTAAGCGCTGGCTTGTGAAGCCAGCGTCCCTGGTTCGGATCCCACATATGATGGCCAGTGTTACTGCCCTCAAAAACAAACAAACAAACAAAAAAAAACAACACTTGTACTCCTTCAGATACTGCCTGGGCAGAGACAAACATTAAAATATCCCTCAGACAAATGAACGAGATGAAGATAGAGGCTTGCGATTTAAAGAAACAGTTAAAGGGGTGACTGGTTAGATCAGGTGGTTAGAGCCCAGTGCTCATAACACCAAGATTGCAGGTTCGATCCCCACACCCTCCACAACTAGACTGAAACAACTACTTAACTTGGAGCTAATGGGTCCTGGAAAAACACACTGTTCCCCAATAAAAAACAAACCCAAAAAAACTGTTAAAATTAGAAAGGAATGCTGAATTACTCATGAGGCATGCATATGGTTTTCTTACACTTTTCTAGCTCTGGCAATTGGTAGTACAAATCTCCAATCTGTGAATTAAAAATGTAAATAACTTGACAAATTTGGTCTGACAAATCCAGACTAATATTTGTCTGGATTCAAGAAGCAAAAAAACCAGTGTGCTAATGCCACACAGACGGAGGGGACAGAGCAAAGAATTTTCCTGGTCTCTTATAATTTAAAACATCAATGTTGACCATGGCCTGGAAGCTGACGGTCTCAGTCTGAGCTCCAAACCTCACTGGCACAGTAGCATTTCATTTATAACTTAGACATGAAGGTGGCATCTAGTCTGGGCTGACAGAGCTGGTGATGAGCAGAGCAGTCCTCTCTGAGAATACTTGTTGGAAGCTGACGGCCAGACACTGCTCCACATGCACACAAAGGAAACCCTCCTTTCCCCTGCACTAGTAGATTTTCACTGGAACTTTCCCAGCCAGAGATTCTGCTTTTGATTTTACTTGCCATTTGTAGATTAATGAGCCTCATTGCTTTCACTCTGCATGGCCTGCCCATCAGGGCACAAAGTCCGAAGAGTCTTGGGAAGATAAACATGCACAAGACTCTGGGCCCTCGGGGTCACAGGCTTTGCCTTTGTAAACTAGACCCTGAGATAGTGCAGTGTGCTGTGTCCTGTCTTCACAAAGGATGAGTTTGGATCGTGAGCTACAGAACAGCAAATCCGAGGTTTATTTGTGTATTGCTGGCTTATGCTTCCTATGTTACAATCTGTATCTAACCACCTGATTAAAAAACAAGGACGTAAAAATTCATTTTAACTGAGAGGGAGAATAATTTAGTAGACTTCAAATTTAAAACAAAAGCGGTCATCTAAAATTTTTCCAACCATGGAACATGGTTGCCTTGAGAAAGACAATGGAGGAAATTAGACGCTACTCCATAGAAGTGATCCTGCAAAACTGTACCAGTTTAAACAGTCCAGACTATCAATGGGCAGCTGAGGAATAATGACTTTATCTTTTCATTTAGTCATGTGGAAAATATTGCTCGTTATTATAATCATCTTTAACATCTCCAAATCCAACAAATGCCATTCAAACCAAATCATATTGGTTTCCAGTACCTGATGAATGTACAGCCCAAAGAAGACAGCAGTGATGGAGATGCCTGGGTAAAGGACACACGATTAGAGTAATTACCTAGAATCTACACTGAGAGAAAATTCATTTTCAAAAATAAGAAGTCATAGGAGTTTCAGATCTGGCAAAATTCCTACATTGAGTCCCTTTGTAATTCAGGTTTTTTAAAAAAATCACCCATTGCAACCAGCCCAGTATCTTGCACAAAATTGGTGTCAGGAATATTCTGTGGAGAAGGTAGGATTTCCATATTTGTTTGGAAACTGGGATAAAGTTGACCTCTGAACTTGACCTTCAAAATCTCTTAAAGAAAAGACAAGCTTTTCTTCTGGCTCTCTTTTTGTGTCTTCTCTTTAAATCTAAACTTCCCTCTTTAAAGGAAAAAAACAAACCCTCCCTCAATTTACCCCAAGTCCTTCTTCATTAATGGGGATATTCCCATAGGTCATTTTGCTTCTACCTCTTTCTGGAAAGGCTTGTTTCCTTGGGGCAGCTTTCTGGTGGCTGCCTCCTCACAGGGGAACCAGAAACAACTCTGGAGCATCCATCTTTGGAGGCTTTACCACGTTGTCATCTGAACTGTTTCATGCCTGACTTGTATTTTTTTGTGTGTCACTCAAACTGGAAAATCTCATAGGGACTGTGCTTTTGAGTAAACTATTTTGGAATGCTGAAATTAGTTGAAAATGCTTGAAAACAACAAGAATAATAGTTTGGTTTTGAAAATAAAATTATGAAATGTGGAGCTTTCATAAGAAAAGATGGAAAGTAAAAGTTCCCAAACTTTCAGATTGTGATACTGTTAAGTCGCCCCTATTGCTGCTTCATTTTTTTGCTTGAAGAAGCTCCCTTCTCACCTCTCTGAAAAAAGAGTGAGAACTGTAACTCCCAGCTCCACCGCTAATGAATTAGCCTCACCTTGCAGAGCGTTCTGAGGAGTGTCATGATGGATTAGGAAATCATGAAAATCACATTTGTTTCATACCAGACCTAAAACAATGATGCGTGAGACAAGGCTTTAAGAAAGCAGCTCCTATTGATCTGTGTTGACTACCAAGCAGTACTAGTCTTCAAGAATGGGCCAAGCGGAAGCCCTCTGATGATGGAGCATTTAATTTAGTTTGTGCATGCATATAAAGAGTCAAGGAGTTTTATAAAGTTTGCATGAAAAACAGAAGTTTCCACCCTCCACCTTTCCCACTTTCTGAAGGTAAACCCACTCAACTTTTCCAAATAATTATCTTGGTATTTATATCCATCTCTCTAAATCACAAACTTTTATTGCTACATCTTGAATTTTCACTTTTAAATGTTATCTATTAATTGCAACAATAGAAGATAAGAATTTAACACTCTTTCTTACCCCCTCCCAGCTCTCATATTTACAGGACCCATCACCCTTCAACTGTGTACTCCAAAATAGGTTTACATGCTTTTGGTTAGATCAATCTACATGTTCCCATTTTATGACCTTTTAAAATGCTATTGACAGCTGTCAATAGTGTACTATGATTGCTTTTCCTTTTCACCACATCTTCCTGTTTTCCCTGATATTAATCATAGTCTTACTTTTTCCTTTGCTTGGTTTTCTATATTATTATCACCAAATAAGCCTCAAACTCTCTTCCAGTTATGGAAATCTCCTCTTAATAAGTTTAAAACACATTAGACATTCTGTCAGAAGTCACTCCTGGAGCCTTCTGAGCCATTCCAATCCTGATTGTTTGGTGGGAGGCTGGTCACATACCTGTTGTCTTGGGATTTCCCTTTACCATCATCTTGAGTATTACCTTGGCATCTGTCTTATGTTGAGATCCCTGTTTCTTGACATCATGTTTTTCTCTTTCTTGATTTATTCACTTGGTGAAACATGTCCGCCAGTAGCTTTCTGAGAAGGTAAATATTTTGAGAATTGCATTTCTGAAAATATCTTTATTCTACCATTCTATTTGATTAATGTTGGGGCTGGGCACAAAATTCTAGGTTGGAGATATTTTTTACTCAGGAATGGAAGACATTTTTTTCTTGGCCTTAATATTTATAGTGTTGCTGTTGAAAAATCAGATGCTATTCCAATTCCTGATACTTTGTACTTATTTTTAGGCTCTTCTCTTTGTCCTAATGTGTTAAAATTTCACATTGATGAGCCTGTGTGAGGATCTATTTTTATCCATTGTGGTCAGCACCTGATAGTTCTTAACTCTGTTGACTTTAATGAGCTATTGGATGATCTCTTCCTATTTATTTTCTTTCTTTCTTTTTTTCCCCTGGAACTCCTACTCATCAGTTAAAGGATGTCCTAAGCTGGTGCTCTAAATGTCTTACTATTTCTCTCCTATTTTATAACTCTGTTTTACCTTCACGAATATTTTTTCAACTTATTTTTTGCAACTTTTATTGAGATTTTCATTTTTACTTCCTACTTTCAATTCTCTGAAGTTTCTTATTTTTTATTTATCTCGTTTTCATTTAATGTATGCAATAGTCATTTTTCTAAAGGTTTTATCTCCCTACATTTTTTTCTTCCTAGTTGTTGTATATATGATTTGGCCCCTTTCTTTCCTATTAGAGGTCTCCTTCAAATGTTGGTGATCTGGGCTATCTGTTGATATGTAGGAGCAGGGTGCTACAAAGCTGATGGGAAGCTCTGTATGCAAAGCAGGGCTTGTCAAAGTCTGAGCTTCACAGTGGGGTGACCTGGCTAGACCATTACATAGGTAAATCTCTGATGTCAGTCTCTGGGATTTTTCCTCTTAGGCTGGCAGGATTCCCCAAGGGAGTCCCTTCTAATTAGGAGGGCAAAAATACAGTGGGGTTAATTTCAACATTGTGTCAGCTGTAATTTATTCACCCTGTTTTCAAGACACTTTTTCCACCTTGACTATTCTTGTTGTGTCCCAGTCCCACAAATCCTTGTCTTAACCACTTCAGTGGATAAGTTTCCAGTCTTCCGCCATGATGCTGGAGGAGATGGTGTCTCACTGCTTCTTTTTTTTTTTTTTTTTTTTTTTTTTTTTTTTTGAGGGCAGTATCACTGGCCCTCACATGTGGGACCGAACCGGGGCCGCTGGCTTCCCAGGCCAGCGCTTAACCACCGCACCACTCGGCCGGCCCTTCACTGCTTCTTAAACAAGCTCAACAACCCTCTGGATTTTATCCTCATCATTATCCCACTTCCAGAGGTAACTGATACCACAGGTTCTTAGACATGTTGGGGATTCTATGGCGTAAATCAGATTGCCTCTCAGCTTTTCCTACTTTCTTGGGTCTGCTAAGTCATTAACACTCCCCCAAATGTTTTCCAGTTTCTAAATTGTTACTGTTTCTCTTCTTTGTTTACCTTTTTATTGTTATTTGTTTAATCCCTTAGTTGTCACTTTATTGGAGTTTCTGGAGGGAGTGGAGGCAAATGTCTGTATATAACTAGCTGTCTTTAACTGGAAGTCCATTAAGTAATGTGATGTATTTTTTTTAAAGAAAAAGTAGAATTAATGTTCTACAGAGTAAGCTTCCCCTGTGTGACTGACATACCTAAAGTTTAGGGCGTACTCTAAGTTACTAAATTAAAAGAAAAATAATACCTTTGTCAGTTCTTTCCAATATATGATCTGTAGGTTGAGTCTTTGATTTGTATCACTGCCATGTTGGTCAGGAGTCCTAAGGCAGTCCTATGCCCTTGGGCCCATATTCATAACCAAAGAGTCTCAGGGAGGAGTACAGCCTCTCACTTTACCACTCCACCCTGTACCCCTAGGGCAGACTGCTGGGTAATTACTGAGAGGCTACAAATGGGAGAAGGAGAGACCCTAATTGGAAATGGAAGAGGAGGACCTGAAACCTTAAGAACTCCACTCCCTCCCCAACCTAGTGTCATAGCCCTGGGATTGCCTCTCTAGCGGCCCCTTTCGGCCTTTCCCTCTTCTCCTTCACAATTCTCGGACTGAAGAGGGAAGCACAAACTTTATTAGTTCACTAATGCTTCATTAGTCCTTTCAATGGCTTTTATGTAGGGCAAATGAGACCTAAATGAATATCAGGCAAACCTGAAACAGGAAAGAACCCTTAAAATGGGAATTGCATAGTTTCAAGAGGGTGTTTGTGGGAGGTGGAAAGGAAGAAGACCCTTAGCTCAGTAGGCATGGGATGAAAGTCTGAATGAACTGGCTATATGTAGACAAACCTCAGGATCATCATATGTTTGCTTGTTAAAGTACCACCTGTCTGTCCAGTATCTTAGGCCCCATATCCTGTGCATTTGTTGACTAACTGTGTCCAGATATCTCTGGCTCCTAGTATTATGGCTCCAGAACCCAAACTTGCTTGACGTATTATTTGGATGAAACTTCTTGACATTCTCTGCTTGGATTGTGGAGTGCTGACAAGAATTTTCTCCCTTAATGGGGGCTTTTCCCCCTTTTCCTCCCGCTCACTCCCGTTTTTCAAATTCAGATTTCTATTCCTCTGTCTACAGCAGAGCTCAAGGGTTCAGAAACTGGAGGAATTCCTGGGAGTACTTGGAAGCTGCTCAGGCCTGGCTGTCAGTAACAATGTACGTATTTCAGCTTCTCCAACAAGTGCTGCAGGCTGCATCCTGCTCTGAGGCCGGGGTGGGCTTTTTTCAGAGCCAACACCATTTTCTGCATGCATGTCTTTATACGTAATCTTCAGTAAGGCTTTGCAGGCAGCTGCCTTTCTACATAGGATCAGCTGCCGGAAATGCAGGAAACCACATAGGCCAGAAACAAAAAGACACTTGAGGTATTGTTTAGGGAACTCATGTAAGATGTTAGAAACCACAACATCCTACACCTGTAGCAACATCTACTGCAGATGGGGATGTATTTTGCAGTCCGTTTTAGACTTGAATGTGTGTTACTTCTAAGAAACAAATTCAGGCTGCCTTTCTGCCAAGTTCCCTGCTGTAGATGATTATTCCTGGAAGGCCACATATATTACAGCTTTATTACCTCTGGAGCAAAGAGAAGACTTCATCTGCAAGGGTTTGTCCCAACTCAAGCCAGGGTCATCAACTGAGTTTTCTGTCAGAGCAGTTTTGGCCCCAGAGATTCTGTTCACTCTTTCAAAATAAACTGGAAACCAAAACAAACCCTATAGGGCTTTTGCGTAACAAGAAGCAGGCTCCGCCTGTCACTCACTCACTCACTCACTCACTCACTCACTCACTCACTCACTCATTCACTCACTCATTCTTGTCCCAAAGTAGCACTTACCAGCTCAACGTTAGTTCTATGAAAAATGCATTAGCTCTGTTAGTTTTAACTTCCTCTTAACTCTGTTTCTGAGGCTGGACCCAGGGCCCAACGATGGACTCAGAGAACACGCTATGCAATAGGAAACTTTCAATTGACTGGGGTTTGAGCACTTTATCAGAGATTTAATCTTTATTAGTTTCCTACATAAACCCAAGCTATAAACATCATAACCATTAAGAATTTCACTGTTCAGAATATATGAATGTTCTCAAAATTGATGACTATCTACAATTTGCGACAGGATCTAAGACCATAAACTCTTGTGTGCTGTGAGACTGGGCACAGCAGGAATGCTACATAATGCTGACTGCCTCTTAGGAAATATTTTAAAGTTAGGGACCCTTTGGGGATTTTTTTCATTTTTGTTTTATTTTGTATTGATTCTGGGGTCTTTCTGCCCAAGTCAACTTCTAAACAGGGATATTCTAAAGGCTTGGCGAAAGAGACCCTGAATGCTTTTCTATTAATTTTGTCCCTGGCTAACTTGAGTACCTTGAGCAAACCTGTCTGATGGTTGTTTTTCTGAAATGACACTTTCCCTTTTCCTTTCAGAATTGCAGTGAGGACCAGATATGTCTTCTCTGCATATGAAGTGATGTAAGGTCCCTTTTTGTCTTTAAAATTAAGAGGAGGTTTATTCAATTACCCAGTGTATTAATTTATCTATTGCTATGTACCACATCACCCCCAAAACTGAGCAGCTTAAAACCATAAACATTTCTTATCTCAAAGTGTCTGTGAGTCAAGAATTCAGAAGTGATTTAGCTGGGTGGTTTTGGTTCAGGGTCTTTCATGAGGTTGTAGTCAGGGTTGCAATTGTCTGATGGTTTGACTGGGGCTGGAGGATCCAGTTCCAGGATGGCTGACACACATGATAATTGCCAGGAGGTTTCAGTTTCTTGATACATGGGCCTCTCCATAGGGTTTCTTCGGTGTGTGTGACATGGCAATTGGCTTCCCCCAGAGTGAGTGATCCAAGAGAGCAAAGAAGAAACCATGATGTCTTTTGTGACCTAGCCTTGGAAGTTACACATTTCCATACTATCCTATTAGTCACACAGGTCAGCCCTAGTCATTATGGGAGTCGACTATACAAAAGCATGAATACCAGGAATTGAAGATCATTAGGGGCTGCCTTGGAGGTTGGTTACCATAAATCTGAACTATTTTGACAAATAACTAAGTGGATTAAAAGTGATTATTAAGTGTATGTTTGAACTTGACATAGTGTTTCCAAACATTTTCCCATGCTCCATTCACAAAAGTGACTATTATTTGTCTGAGTATCACTTGACAAACCCTGAGCATAGAAGCAGAGTCAAATACTCAGACTTTAGTGTCAGAGAGAGATGGGTAAAAATATGACTCATTCACCTACTTGTTTGAGCCTATATCTCCTTATTTGCAAAGTGTACACAATATATTTATTTCACAGGCTTATTGTAGCCACTCATTAAAAGACCATAGGACAGTTCCTAAGTACTCAATGGTAGATATTTTTATTAATTATTATTGTTTTCCTATACAATTATCCTTGAGAGATAAGCACAAGTACACAGAGTTTACATTCTGGCACTCGCATAACAAGAAGTCTAGATATTGACTAGTTTCAGGTTTGATGGATACAGTGGCTCAATGGCATTCTCTTCATCTTTCTTCTCTGCCATCCTTGATATGTGGATTCTCTCCTTGATAAAAGAAAACTGCTACAACTTGGATCATCATGTCCTCACACAACTACATACAAAGTAAGTCCCTTCCTCACACCTTCTTATCAAGGATGAGGAGATGTAGGAGTTAGTAGTTTTACCAATTCCTCCCAGTTCTTCACCTTTTTTGTTCTCAACAGCAAACAAAACTGCAGGGAAAGATGGCTTCGTCAGAGTATTGCTCTTCCGATGACCTTTTGAGTGTTTTAAAATAAAAGTGCTTTCTTTTAATACATTTGAAAAATCTGGATAATATAAGATAAAACAATACCTTAAGCCTTACCAGCTTTGAGCTTACTCATTTTTCTTGAACCAAATTCCCCACAGTGTTTAAAGAGCAATAGGAAAGCAGAGCTGTCAGCATGGGAAACCAATCTTCAAGACTTTAGGATGAACTAGTAGATGGACTTTTATTATTCAAAACAAACAACGAATCCGTTTTTCCACTTCTCTTTGGCTTTTGAAACCCAGCACCAAGCCACAGATTGAAAATGCCTCCTCTGGGTGTCTGCTTTCCAGACACTTGCTCCTGGAAGAGGTGAACATTCTCCTTTCTCCTCCGGCGCACGTTCATTGGGGGGACCCTGGTCCTCCGTGGTCAGGATGAACTGCTTCCGGGGAATGAGAACTAGGACCCCCAAAACCCCGCAGCTCAGGGCACCACAAGGACAGCGGAGGGCCCTCCAGCCACAGCCCAACGACCCGAGTCAAGCACTCCTGGCCTGTGCTGTTGGGATGTTACATGTGGGGTTTGTGCCGTTATCATAAAACAGGACAGACACATTTTTCACAGATCAGCAGGTTTCCCTGAGGCAGCCTAAGGAGTTGAGTGGAGAGCTGAGCGCGGCTCCGCGTGGGCCTCGACGTCCCCGGCCTCCAGGACGCCAGGCAGCCTCTGCCCTCGTAGGTACCTCCCGAGAGGCCCCGGGCTCATTTTCCACTCGGCTGCTTCCTGGCCGAGCTGTAAACCCAACCTGACGTGGGCTCATTAATTTGGCAGCGACTGGAAGGCCGGGCCATGGCGGCGCACCCAGGAGGCCTTTGTGCGCCCAGGGTCAGGTCAGAGGGCAACCGAAACACGGCTGAACCCTGCACGCGCTCCCGGGCGTGGGGCGGCGGGGTCCGAGCCGTTTCCTTTGGCCGGACCGCCCCTGGAACCGGCCTCCTGCCCCACAGCCCCGCCAGCGCGGTTTCCGGAGCCGGGGAGCGCGGCAACCCGGGCCCTTCGCGGGACGGACCGGAGTTCGGGAGCAGGCGCAGCCGGCCTGGCCCTTTCTCCTCTCCCGGTCCCGCATCAGCCGGAGGGTCTCCGACGGGCTGGGCCCACGCTCCCTGAGGCCTCCTGCCGTGGAGATTCCGCCGCGGGGGTGCCTCCCGGTGGTCTGCGCGCCCGCACCAGAACCAAGGCGCCAAACCCGCCAGCCTCGTGGTGCGGTCCTGGGGCCACTCGGGAACTTTCTTGAGGATTTGGGCCAGGCACCCGCGTCCTCGGCGCCCCCAGTGCCTATGTGGCTGGGCCCTGTGCGATTTATGCACGTGGGGCGGCCCTGATCAACTCGGCCGGGATGGATGGGCAGCCTGTTAGCCTTGTTTTCCCTCTGCCCCTGGCCGAGGCGGGCGTGCCGGAGGGCGCACACCTGGGGCGGGGAGAGGAGGCCGTTTTTGCCCCGTGGGCCTGCGAGATGGGGAGCCGGAGTCCCCAGCGTGCTCCCGGGACCCCCCAGGCGGGCGAGCGCCTGTTGGGTTTTCTTTATCTTCTGCAGTTTTCTCATGCGGAGGGTTCAGACTCGGGAGCCGTGGCGCCCAGATCCCCCACCCAACGGTTCTGCCCTTCACAAAGGCCTGAAACCCGGAGGCGGGGGAAGGGGAGGGGAGCTGTTCTGGTTTTTACAAGTGGCTCCAGCACAGATTAATTTTAGCAAGTTTCGCAAAAACAAAGCGGCCTCCTTCAGTGCCTTTAGGTGACTTTTGTGACATTTAGCAGCGAAGAAAACTATTTCCTCTGCCATTCAGAGCTAACCACGTGTAATTGGCCTAGAAGTCTGTTGTATTTTGGGGGACTGTTTGCGATATCCCATCTGTTTTCATCTCGCGGTTCAAACGAGTCTGTGTTTACCCTTCTGTCGGGGAAATTGGTTTACATGCGCGGCAATTTCTGTGCGACACCGAAATATTCCCTTGAACTAATGCTACGGGTCCGACGGGCTTTGTACTGCTAATAACCCTCCATTACGTCTGTCAGGAGACATTTACACAGCGTCATGGCCGGTCCCATCAAGGAAATTAAGATTCTGGGTTTATCTTAACTATTTGAAAACTAATTGTCCCCTGGCAATGGCCAGAGACGCAGACGCACGGGTCCGGCAAGTTGGCCGAACGGCCCGGGAGCAATCGGGTGGCAGCGGGTGAAGCCCGGGCGCGCTCTGGCTTGGCTGGGGCGGCCAGGCTGACACTCACTGAGCGACCGCCAGCACCTCCCTCCTCTCGCCCCGCTGACGCATTTGCTTCTCTTTTCTCTGCACAGCAATGGAGTGCTGTGAGCCCACTCCCAAGTGACAGATCGCACAAAGGTGGAGAAGTGGCGCGACCAGGATGGATGGGTCTCTGGCCCGGCATGTTTAGATTAGGACGGATAGAGTCGTAGATGCTTCCAGGAGGGACAGGTCTCCTTCCCAGGACTGGGGGAACCGAAGGGGATCTGGTCAGGGGAGAGTGAAGCGCTGGGTAGACGCGGTTGCTGGCGGGTGGCAGTCTTGTTTTGGCCCTTGGTGAGGGCCTGCGAAGGCCCACCCGGGGTACGGATCTGGGAGCCGGCTGCATGGGGGCTCCGCACGCCCGGGAGTGTGCGCCCCGGCTGTCCTGGCGCTGAGTAATCGGAGAAATTGCTCTGAAATCGAGTCAGCTGCCCTGGCTAAGAGGCCCGTAATCAGCCCGTGGCATGTGTGCAAATGCTGATTTTGCGGGTGTTACTTAATCGATGCGACAGTGAAAAACCTCGGGTTGGTGGCAGGCTCACCTCCCTCCATCAAACTTCTTCACGGTCTGCTCAGGAGAGCAGGCCTTGCGCCCAGGACAGGGTGGAATGACCGGTGAGGGTGTGTGTCTGATGTTGTGGCTTCTTTGGCCCAAGGATTGGGGTCTGAAGAAAGAATGTGAAAATGAAGGTGCTGACACTCACATCTGTGGTCTTAATTCAGGCTATTGTCCCAGGGTCCTGGTAGAAATTAGCCATTTCCTCTGCATCCCATGCTAGCTTACTCTTTCAAGGGAAGAAACAATTGGTAGAGAAAACTATAATGATTTATATACAGTACCAAATGTAACCAAGACTGTATAGGCAAAGGTGCAAAGGGAGCAATAGCCAGTTGTTCATTTAAAACTCAATACTAGAAACAGTCAAAATTGTCTGTGGGAAGCCATAAGATCAGTAAAGGACTCCTCTACAAGGAAGACCCAAATTTTAGTCTTAGAAGTTAGGGAAGTAATCTAAGCTAACTCCACTAGGGTAGAGGCCTGCTCCTGGGTAAATGCAGGAAAACAAAGTTTTAAGGCTAGAACCTCTGTCCCCACAGATGAAGTGTCTATCTTTTCCAAAGGTGGAAGAAAATAAGCTCCCACATACCTCCTCATGCTGGCCAGCCCTGAATTCCCTCCACCCTGAATTCCTACTTCATTTGACTTATGTAGATACTGGCAATGACTAGGGGTGGTGGTGAGGAAAGGAGTGAAAATTTCAACCTACCCCATCCCTTAAAGTTGCAAAAGCAAATAATCCATTAACTCATGACACCCCCTCCCCTCAAAAATGAGAATTTAGGTTTACATAATTACTTGGGTATAGGTCTGAATTATAAGTGTCAACCTCTCTTTTCAGATCCGTGAGCATTTGTTTTATGGCATTTTCAGTACTTTCTACTAAAAACAAATCTACGGAGGATGTGAGAAGACCCCAACTCTAGAAGCTAGGTTGTCAGTTAGTGAAGATAAACTGGAAGATTTGTGCTAAAAAGCAATGATTTTAAGATTAAGCTTCTACTTTTTATTCATGGTCAGCATAGCCACAAAGTGTGAGGAAAGACAACAGAATTGTCCAGAGAGCAGTGCTCACATATCTGGGCAATCATAAAAATGGGATTTTACTTTAACAGGGTTTCTTAGTAGAGGCTGACTTTGCCTTACTACTTGTCATTCCTGACTTTCATTTTCTTGTGAACTTCTTACCCATCTAGTACAACAGACCAAAATGTACACCAAAGATACTCTTCACACAATTTGTTTCTGAGAGACTGCTATTTACTTAGCACTGTCCTACCAATAAGGAAAGGTACAAAGGGCACAGATGTGTTTCCTGCCCTTTTGGAGCCTCTAATTTGGGGAGAAAAGACTTAGAAAGCTTAGGATATTCAGGTCCATTGAGGAGAGGGAAGGGGCTACACAGTGCTGCTGAGGGAACGGAGTAAGTAAGCCACCGGCTTCTTGGCAGCACCATTAGAGCATGAGGAATGGTAGAGGTCACAGGAATCTTTTTCTGGGTCACCCAAGTAGTCTTCTGGTTACACGGAAGAGAAAACTAGATGAGACTGGGAAGCCAGTGTCCAGATGGGGTCTGGCTCATCTTTCTTTCTTTCTTTCTTTCTTTCTTTCTTTCTTTCTTTCTTTCTTTCTTTCTTTCTTTCTTTCTTTCTTTCTTTCTTTCTTTCTTTCTTTCTTGCTTTCTTGCTTTCTTTCCTTCCTTCCTTTCTCTCTCTCTCTCTCTCTCTCTCTCTCTCTCTCTCTCTCTCTCTCTCTCTCTCTCTCTTCTTTCTTTCGAAATTTTATTGGGCAACAGTGTGTTTTCCCAGGACCCATCAGCTCCAAGTCAAGTAGTTGTTTCAATCTAGTTGTGGAGGGTGCAGCTCCTTGGCCCATGTGGGAATCAAACCGGCAACCTTGGTGTTGTGAGCACTGCGCTCTAAACACCTGAGCTAACCGGCCACCCCCAGCTTTATATTTCTTTTCTCGCCCCTTTTGCTTCTGCAGTGGGCACCAGAAAACGACTGAATGGCAAATGGTGTAAGTCTATGTGTGGGTGCAGTGGGGGAGGGAAAGTTCAAGTACATTGTCCGATCATTTGCTACCTGGGGTGAGGTTAGGGAGCTCCATTTTCTGGCTATTGACCCAAAGCTGCTTGCCTTGCTATTTGCATCCACCTGATGTGCTCACATATAATCTCGGGAAAATTAACTGGATTATGAGCTAAGGAATCATGTGGTTTTTGTTTTGTTTTGTTTTCCTGCTAGGATCTCAACAGCTGTTCTAGAACAAACATTGCCCAACAAGACTGCCACCATCACAGGATGAATCTAAAGGACTTAATTGCCTATGAGTAATTTACAGAAAGTACTTGAAATTTTGTATGCGATTAGAAAGAATAACTATGATGGCACAGCTGCTGCATTTCTAGTCATTTTTGAGACCCTTTTTTACCTGGTTGGTGTTTGACAGCAAAAGAATTCTTTCTGCTTGAGAAAATTGTTTGATTCTGTTACTCCACATGCATTTGGCAGAGTTAAAAACAAATCCGGACACAGTTGCTGTTTTGATTCTAACGGTCCCCTCCTCCCTTTTCCTCCCCAAACACACACTTTGTTTGGTTTGATTTTTCAGACCACACACACACAGGACTGAATGTTCCATAAGTGATCATAGTCTTATCAATTGTATAGTTGGCAGAAGACTTGCTCTTTGACCACCTGCCTCCTCATAGTACTGCACTGTGGGGAGAGGTCCTCTGTTTCTTAATAACGGTGGATGTGATAGGCGACTCTTGTGGCCCATCTGCTTTGTCATTGTAAACAAAGCTAGTTTAAGTCCAATGGGTCTAAAATCTGCTTTCTTCAGCTCTTGCCCAAAGTCTATAATTGTAATCATCCATAATGAGGCTTTGCTGTTGAATCTGCCCAGGTCCTGCACCAGTAGACAGGGCCGAGACCAGGGTCAGTCCCTCCATTAGGGCAGCCGCAAAGAGCCTGGAGGAGCCCTGGAGGTGAGATGTAGCTTCGCACCTCCACATTCACCTCCCTGTCTTCCCCTTCCCCATCCGAAGACCAAAAGCCCTGCCTGCCCTTAACATATCTGAAACAAAACACACATTTTAAAACTTTTGTCAACCTGTAAACAGTGGAATTTTTTGCCCATTCATAAAAATATTAAGCATTTATTTTTTTCTCCCCTCCATGTATGTGCTCATTTGTGCACTGAAATTTTGCCCAACACACAGAGCATTTGACAATCAGTTTCTTCTCTTTAGCACCTATGTGAGTTTTCAGCTATGTGAATTTTCAGGGATGACCAGAGAGACCAGGATGAAGAATGTATGCAGCCAGTGAAGGCCCCAACTAGTAGAGGCCACGCTCCTGGTAAAGCAGGGATGGAGTCCGCACAGGGGTGGATGAGGAGCAAGGGGAAGAGGAGGTGGGCAGATGATCCAGAAATTCTAGTTTCTAATGTTTCTTAGGTTCTGGACATGATCTTACGCTGGTATGCTTTCAGATATGATAAAGATCATAGATATTAGATGAGAAAGAATAAAAGGACCACTTTTTAAAGAAAAGCAACTTAAAAAGAAGCAATTATCATGCATGTTTAATTCTAGCAGAACTATGATTATACATAAATAAGATATAACACTATAGTAATTCCTAATGTGTGTATATATATATATATATATATATAATGCTTAGTTTTTTCCATTTATATTTCTTCCATCCAGATAACTAGACAAAATATGAAATCAAATCCAGCATTTACTATTTATCTTATTATTCATATACATTTATATTTTTTTCCCCTTAAAATGGACCGGATTTTTATTCTATGGATTTCTTTTTAGGCATAAAATTAATTTTAGATTCTGTAAAACACTTTCAGTTGTTTCTTTAGCTGAGTTAGCTTTGCCCATTTTTCTAACTGTGCTTTTATACATTTATTTATTTTTGTGATTTATAAAAATGTCCTCATCATTTTAATAGTCACCCTTGGGTGCATGGGCAATGGTTTAGAAAACTTCCAAAATATGGTAATAACACTATAGCAAAACACCATTACAGCAACAGAAAACACAAACCCACTGAACACAAGCCCAGAACAACATTCCTCCAACTATCTGGGGAAAATAAACCAAAAAGAGCTATCTTTCATCATGCCTGGAAGGTCAGCTAACCAGGGCTCTCAGGAGAACAAGAGGAATGGTATTTTATGGAGGAGGGCCCCTTATAGGAGACCCTTTGCTTTCAGCTCCCTAGAAATGCACTCCAGGGTGGGGTGTGGAGGCTGGTCTCAATTGAGAAGAGAAGTCAAACGAATGAAGTAACAGAGAGCCTGTCCCACCTCGTGTAGACATCTGGGGTTGGATGGATGAATAGAAACGTCTGGTCCATTTGAGCTAGTAACCACTTTTTTTTTTAGTTATTTCTAAAAGTCTGGAGGAAAGATTGGTGTTTTGTGTTGCAGTATCGTGATGTAGACAGATTTTGAGTTCCAGTTGTGGTTGCTTACTAGATGTGTGATCTTGGGCAAGTCGCATAGATTTTCTTTCTTTTTTTTTTTTTGAGGGCAGTGTCACTGGCCCTCGTATGTGGGACCCGAACCGGGGCCACTGGCTTCCCAAGCTAGCGCTTAACTACCGTGCCACTTGGCCGGCCCTCACATAGCTTTTCTTGAATCTTAAGTATTTTTCCTACTAGAATCAGAGACAACAGTGGCTGCTTCACTGAGCTGCTTTGAGAATTAAATGAAATCACATATTATAGCACTAATTTCATATATTGGAAGTGCTCTACAAATCACTATATTGCTACCTGGAGTTCTTTTTGAGACTGAATCATCAGAAAGCATTGCCTGAACTCTCTCCCTGTATTTATTTGGGTGCACACAGCCTTCACCAACCGCGAAGCAGAACTGAGTGAATATCTGAAGTAACCAGAGAAGGGAAGCGTAGCCTGGTCCAAGCGTGGGGCCCCATGTTGCAGAGGCCCCATGTCAGGTGGGGTCCCATCTGTCAGACAGGGGCAAACCAATAAAAGCCTAGTCACTTGGGAATGTAACGTGGGTTCTGGCAGAGGCTGGAGTTAAAGAAAATGTAATGGGACAGAAGAAAAGCATAGAGGGGACATAGGTATGTTCAATTGGGTTTTGCCAGCCATGTTGAGAGATAGTATGGAACGATGGTTGTTGTGATGGTTATAAGGGCCCGTGCTTAGAACAGTGCTCAATATGCTGGGTACTGGTACTTTCGAGAGGCAAGAGACTCAATATAAAGCGCATGACTCTGAGTGAGCTTCCTGAGTCTGCTTTTTTTTTTTTTTTTAATTTTTTTTTTTTTTTTATTGTTTTGAGGCCAGTGTCACTGGCCTCATATGTGGGACCCAAACCGAGGGCGCTGGCTTCCCAAGCCAGTGCTCAACCACTGTGCCACTCGGCCGGCCCCCCTGAGTCTGCTTTTACCACTTATTGACTGGATGACTTTGAAAAGTTCCTATACATTTGTGCCTCTGTTTCTTCATCTGTAAAATGGGGATGGTATATTTCTTAGGGTTGTTATGATTAAATGAGTTAATAAATGTCAAGTGCTTGGAACAGTGTCTTGCAGGTAGCATATGTTTGCTGATATTATTGTTGCTTTGATTGTTGTTATTGCAGGTAAGCTGGCTCCTCCCCTTTTGAAACCTCCAGCTCAATCATGTGGATTACTCTGTATCACCCGGAGATCTTTCTAGAACTCTCACCAGTACCACTGGTCATGCCTACATCAGCCTGAGATCACTCTTTAACAGGCCTCTAGGAAGAGACACCTTTACCCTCCCATCAGGTTACCCCATGCCACACCTTCAATCTACCTTTGGATATAGCCTTATCTTTCACTTGTGATTTTTCAGCATCTTCAGCTCTTTTACTTGTGTTCTTCCCTTTCCTTCTGGTTCCTGAGTGTGACCGAGGGTTCTCCTGCATCCTGTAGGCTCTCAGTGGCTCTTAGACTGATGGGATCAGGGCTGCCCTTGGTCTGGATGAGGGAGTGGGGTGGATGGACTCAAAGGACAGTGCTTGATTTCTGATTTTTATAAAAGGAACTGAAAATGGAGCATCAAAAAATGAAATGCCTTGTTGGTTTGTAATTAATTCAGTAATTGCATTCTTCCAGTTACTCTAGATCCAGAACGATACCACCATTATTATAACATGGAGGATAGGGCCGGCCAAGTGGCGCATTGGTTAAGAGCTGGTTTTGGGATGCCAGCAGCCCCGGTTCGGATCCCATGTATGAGGGCCAGTGACACTGCCCTCTACAGCTAACAACAGCTCCAGTTGGAGCTGGGCTGTGTGAGCCCCGGTGATTGTGTAGGCTGCAGCCCCTGCTGCAGTGGGCTGCCATAGGCTACAGTGAGTGGCCGGCAGCCAGCGTGAGCTGCCAATAGCCACGGTGAGCGACATCCAGAGGCCAGCGACCAATCTGCCTCATCCGGGAAGAGCGCAGTGACGATACCAACATGGGCCAGTGAAGCAACATCCTCCGCAACTAGACTGAGGAGCAAGAAGACAGCAACTTGTCTGTTCCCCTTCCCCGATTCCCCAACGCTGTTCCCCTCCCCCAATTCCCCAATAAAATCTTTAAAAAAAAAAAAAAGATGGAGGAAAATACTGGTGCTTTTCCCAAACATTGCAGGGCTCTGCAGTTTCTCTAAAAACTTTCATTTTAGGCGTGGACTTGAATGCAACAGTGGGAAGAGCATCCCTAAGCATGCCTTCTTCATTAGACGTCTGGGAGTCAGACAAGGGGTCATGGTATTCCTCCACGATGGACATAGCAGAGGGAATTGGACATGCTATTTTAGACAGAGCTCTGCAACTCCAGAATGTGAGTAGTTTAATTCATACTCTCCATGTAGTTTTGCTATTGACGTTTATTAGCTGAGAGTGTTGCTGCCAACACAAGTTTTGAGTAGATTGTGGTATAAACAGATTTCCTCTTTACACATTCTAATCAGCGCAGGACTGTTTTTATTGAAACCGTATCTCAGCCTAAGCTTCTCCACACATGTAGGCACACATGTACGGAGTTTAAATTGTATTTATGGTGGGTAAATGTTCTAATTATGGGGCTGCATGTGTTCAGAGAAGAAAATTAAATCAGCAAACATGGGAGGCCAGGATGCCCTACTGCTCTGGTTTGGGTTCTTTATGGTTTTTAGGCTTTGAGAAATCCATGCTGTGAAATGGTGGGTGACCATCCAGCCAGATTTTTGTCTCCTGGCTGATTTATAATGTTACCTACAGATTTTTTTTCTTTCCTCCTCGAGGAGGTCAAGTCTGATTCCTTATTGCCCGCTTTATCCTAACACATCACAGAGCAATTTCCAACTAGCAGCTCTTCTGGATAATGTCCTGAGCCCCATTTTCCATATTAGAATACATGAAATGCTGACATGAAAATGGACGTAATTGACATGGCACCTGCCAGCCCAGTCCCATGCTGCTGTCCCAGTGATGATGATGGGTATGTTGCTATTCACTAAATTGTGCTCAGGCTTCTTTGGAACTCACCAAAGGAGGGGCAAGTGTCCCATCTTTCCCAGCACCACTAAAGAATGAAATCCTGGATACAGCAGTCCAGTGGTGCTAAAGGGTTTTGAAAGTAGCTGCTGCTGTTGCTCTATAGTTAGCTCCAGTAGGATTGTTGTTTGCAAAATGGGCAAAATATGCACTCCAAGGATGTGTACAACATAATCTAGCCAGGTCTACCCAACCACAGTAATTTTGCTGCTGCAGGCAAAATGCCTTCCTGGCGTAGGTTTGAATTGACAGATTACGGAGGGAAATTTTTGTTTCGCTCACACTCCCAGATTATCCAACTTACATTTTAACACACCAGTCAGCCCTCTTCCATGCAGATTATGTGGTGTAGACCTGGCACCTGAAACTGAATAATCTGTTGGCTGACAGCTGGAAAGGAAAGGCATCTGTGGCAGTCAGATGGGGTGCCTCAGGTTGGTTCCAGATGTCAAGTTGATTAATGTTGGAGTGAGAGCTGCCAGCAGCCAGGCCATGTGAGTGTACAGATTCCCAGGAAACAGCCCTGGTGGTTGTGGCATCAGTGGGCAGTGACAGACGCACAGACACTGAACAGATGCCAGCCCTTCTGTAACAGCTTAGTAGGATGCCCAGATGTTGTGGACTCCTCAGGATACAAAACTCAACACATAAAACTTCCAGCCATTTTCCCCCATTTCCTCACACAGGGAGTTTGTTCCATTAAATGAACTTCAGTATTTCTAGGCTAAGAAGCCCACCCCAGGAAGGCCCCAGTGGGAAAAGCACAAGATGGAGTTAGGATCTTTGTGATGATCAAATAGCACATTTATGAAGGACTTCTGATTTTCCAAAGCATCTTTTGTCCTCACAGTTACTCCTTTTCTCCCTTTTAACTTATGTCCCTGTGAAGAAGGTGACAGGGATGGCTGTATACATGATCCAGGGCTCGTGTTTTGAGCTACTCTGTGGGGATAAGGTCCCTTTGCCATCCACCATCTCCACAGGCCACTATGAGAGAGATTAATGGCCTATGGAAGGTCAGGCAATGTAGCCAGCACAAGAACTGCAAAGTCACCAGCCATCACCCCTGTTCATTCTCTTAGACCAGTGTTTCTCAAAGTGTGGTCTCTGGACCAGCAGCATCAGCAGTCCCCCAAACCTACTAGACCTAAACCTCTGAGAGTGGGGCACATCCCATCAGGTGATTCTAATGCACACTCAAGTTTGAGGACCACTGGCTTGGCCCCATAGTTCCCAGTTAAGGTTTTCTGGACCCTACGGCGCAGGAGACATATGGTGAAGCCCCATTAGCTATTTTCAAGATTTGATGAAACTTAGTGGAAATCATACTCTTAATGTTTCTTTTTAAAATTATATATTTCATTACAGATAGCTGATAAATGAACGTTGGGAAAGGAAAGTGGTTATTAATCAATGCTGTTTGGTATTCTTTCATTCATGCAATTATTCATTTAGTCATTTATGGGTTATCATATATTTTGTGCTAGACACTAGGAGATCTAAAGACGAAAACATCCCTTTTCTTGAGATAATTACAGGCTTGTGAACAGATCATTGCAATACAATATAATAAGTACCGAAAGGCAGATTTAAACATTACAGTGGTGGAAAAAAAGTCTTTTGAAAACCTTGGGGAAGTAATCTTCATAACTAGTCTCTGTTATGACAAGGCTTTGTGCTTGAACTTGGGTGGTTGGGACCAGGAGAGGTGGGTGGCATGACAGCTCTCTGGTAGAACCCTGCTCCTCCTTCTTCATCTCCAACCACCCTGAAAACTGAGAATATGAGCCCATTTCTGGGTTCTGGGTTTGCCTCCCTCTGGGAACCTCCTGCCTTTTTCCTGGGCAACAACATTGGTGCTTGTGAGCAGCACTGGTAGTGTTTGAAACAGGCTCACAGAGGCTCTGCATTAGTGAGGAGAATTTGAAAATAAGATCTCTAACATGTTCTTATAGACCTGTCTCATCTATTCTAATAATCAGCAATTACTTAAAAGGCACTTCTCTGTTTACTTGATACTTGAAACCAAATGAAGTGTCAGCTTGATTCAGTCTATTTGGAGAAAATATCGGTTTCATTCGAGTACAATTACTCTAAAAAATACATAGGTTTAATTTCACAGGTCTTTGTCTTTTTCAAAAAATCCATGATTGTGTGGCTTGTGTTTCAGAAAAGAAAACTACTCTCTAGGTTAATTTTGCTTTCAGATTGCACTAAGGTTTGTCAGGTTTATGGTTCTAGAGCCCCAAGCCTAAGCAGACGATGGGCCTACCTCTGTGCCTCCTCTCAAGTTTGCTTTTCTTCCGTCTGTAATTCCACTTCGGAATGTCTGTGTGCACCAAATCTCCCCAGTATAACGGAAACAAGAGGAAAGAGACAGGTTAATACAAGGAAACTTCACATGTAACAACTGAAACTTATATCGGGAACATTAGCAATTCCTTTCTTCTGTGGGGGGTGCTTCTGGTTCTAAATGAGGTGTTAGTGTTTGTGGGGTGATAACCTTGTCCCACTGAATTATGATGAGAAAACAGCCCAGTTGCCTACAAAGCCAAAAACAAACCTCAGCTCCGCTTAACTCATCCGTCAAACAAATTGTATTTTAGGAAATGCAGGACAGAGAAAAATGCACAAAAGAAAAGGAGATTTATTTATTTGTACAAAAGTAGAACGACAGGCATTTGAGTGGATCCAAATAGCATGGAGGGAGAAAAAAAATTGTGATTCATTGCCAGCTATTAAATCTTGTTTATCCTTCTTTAAACTAACCAGAAACACATTTTGGAAAAACGCTGGTTAACAGTTTAAGCATTGAAAGCCTCCTGTTGGTGCTGCTTTTGCCTCCCCGCCTTCCAAGGGGCAGACGAGGGGTGAAGCCAGCAAACATTTTTCCAAGAGTCCAGGGCAACGGATGGATTTCCAGTCCTGCTTCTGAACTCACCCTTAGAATCTGGGAGAGTTTTTTTAGCTCCCTCAAAGAGGGATGCTCACCTCATGGCAGTGGCAAGAAGGTCCATTTTTACAAGGTGGTTTCGGATGAAAGGCCCCGAAGGATCCAAAACATTACTCCAAAGACACAATCACTAAAGAAATGGTGTGTCCTTCAGAAAGTAGCATTTCCCTGATAATCATCATTACTAAAGTATCTCCCAGACTAACAGCTGACCTGGTCAATGCTGACTCCAGACACAGCTATGTGACTGAAATTCTTCAGAATACTTGACAAGAATCTGAAAAATTAGCTAAAATCCCAGTACCCAGTGGAAGAAACCCCACCAGGCTACAGTACTATGGTGGCCCTTCCAGGCTTCGTGCTACAGGGCCCATAAGGGAGCAGCCTTTTATAGCACTGCCCCCCACCCACCACCCCCTGGCTTAAGTGTGTTAGTATAAATATTGGTTCATCAACGCCCTTCGAGTTAGAGGAGACTGTACCTACCACAGACTGTAAGGATTCACTTGATTTAATTAATTACCAAAATTTGAGTATACACGTTTCTGAAAGAAAACACCAGCATCTTTTTGCTTTCCACAAAAATCCTACCATGAGGATTACCTAGGGCCTATGGTCTCAGCAGTGTCTAGAGAGGGGACTTGCTGCTGAGTTTAAGAAAAGACCCACAGGGACTCATCAGGTCCAAAGTACTACTTTCCCCTGTCCCACTCCCGCTGCAGTAGTCTAGGCAGAAGGAACATCCACGCAGTGGTTTGCTGACTTTCAAGCATCAGAGAGCTCAGTGAAGCAAAGTGCTATTTATCTGCGCCTGCTTCTGTCCTTCTTTTTCCCTCATAACCTTCAACTTTTCTCTTTGCCCAACATATCACATCCCCTTACATATATCTATTAATATTATAAATTCCTTGAGGATAATGAATGTGTCTTGTTCATTCTCATATCCCCTTCTCCTAGCACAGCACCCACCACGTAAAGTGGGGCATAGAAAAACAGTGCTTAAAATGGGTCCTCCTGTGCGCAGGCACATTGCCTTCTTACCTGCTAGCATGCTGAGTCATGTAACTAGGTCTGCACAGGCTCAAGATGCAGATTAAGACACAGCTCTCCCAGATAGCTACCTTAATACCCAGTATTAGCAAGACTGTCTTTTTTTTTTTTGAGGGCAGTGTCACTGGCCCTTATATGTGGGACCAAACCGGGGCCGCTGGCTTCCCAGGCCAGCGCTTAACCACCGCACCACTCGGCCGGCCCAAGACTGTCTTTTTTTATTATTATTATTTTAATTAACTATAGAAGCATTTCAACGTTAACCCCCACCACAACAAGAGACAGCCTTCATCATCATCTTGTGGGTGTCCTCACCATCTGCACTCTCAGGGTGAGAATCCATTTGAACTATTACAACAATACCTGTGGGATTTATCTGATGAGAGGAACACAAAATAGCCTGAGAAGTCACAGAGAGGCAAAGTTAGATCTGAAGAAAGGTGTGCCTTCTGGCCATATGCCGAGGCCATGTACACAGGAAATGGCAGAGCATAATGTTAACTCAGAAATGCCATAGCATGCATTCTTTCAGAAGGTGCAGGGGGCATCACTAAATTCTTCTTGCCTCAGGAGGAAAATCTGGGCATGAGATGGGCCAAGGCAGAATGTTACTAGGGGGTCCAGACTAACCATTCTCTGAACTCGCACCACAGAACACAAGGGTAAAAGGAAGAAAGACTATAAAAAGTAAATGAAGTTCCCAGGTACTACAGACTGAATGTTTGTTTCTTTCCAAAATTAATGTATTGAAACCTAACCCCAATATGATGGTATTAGGAGGTGGGGCCTTTGAGAGGTAATCAGGTCATGAGGGTGGATCCCTCATGAATGGGATTAGTGACCTTACAAAAGAGATTCCAGAGAGCTCCCTCATCCCTTCTGCCGTGCGAGGACACAATGAGAAAATGGCAGCCTGCAAGCCAGAAGAGGGCTTTCACCAGAATCTGACTGTGCTGGCACCCTGACCTTGGACTTCCAGCCTATAGAACAGTGAGAAATGAATTTCTGTTGTTTATAAGCTACCCAATCTGGGGTAGTTTATTACAGCAGTCCCAAATCACTAAAGTACTATCAGGGTAGTACTTTTAAAAAATCTTACCAACTCTTTGCACCTATTCACCTACCTGAGCCATGTTTTGGTGCTTCTGGGAAGAACAGCGTTGGATAGAATATGGATGGACCATAGGCTCAGGAGAGGAGTCTGCTGACAGCAGGAGGCAGTGGGGGCTCCCTCAAGGGGTCCTCTGACTCTGGCTTGGCTTCCTTTGCCATATCACATTCTACATCCTCTTTCCAGGGAGACTGTGGTCCTAACCACACTCCTGCAGGCACCAAGGGCACACGTCAAACCATCACATGGCAGCCTCTGTGCCTAGAGCTGCATATCCAGAAGCATGGCAGCGAGGACAGTACTGTGGTCACTTTGCCCCATACTCCTGCACTGAGGACAAAATTTCAAGAAGTAATGAAGTCTAGGAGTGACTGGTTATCTCAGTTGGTTAGAGCACTGTGCTCATAACACCAAGGTTGCTGGCTCGATCCCCTCATGGGCCACTGAGCTGCGCCCTCCACAACTAGATTGAAACAACGACTTGACTTGGAGCTGATGGGACCTGGAAAAACACACTGTTCCCCAATAAAAACCTTTTAAAAAAAAAACACAAAGAAAAACGAAGAAGTAGTAAAGGAACCGATGACCCAGCAATTCCACTCCTAGGATAATACGCAAAAGAAATGAAAGCATATCTTCACATAAGTACTTGTACACAAATGTTCACAGTGGCACTATTCATAGTAGCTATATGCTCATCAACTGATGAGTGGATCAATAAATGTGGTGTCCAGAAACTGGAATATTATTCAGCCATAAAAAGGAGGAAGTACTGACACATGCTACATGATAAACCTTGAAAACGTTATGCTAAGTGAAAGAAGCCAGTCACAATTATATTGTATAATTCCATTCGGATGGACTATCCAGAACACGAAAATCCACAGAGACGGAAAGTTGATGTGTGGTTACAAGAAGCTGGGGGAAGGGAGACTGGGGAGTGACTACTGATGGTATGGGATTTCTATTTGGGGTGATAGAAATGTTCTGGAATTAGATAGTGATGGTTACTCAACATGGTGGATATGCTAAAATTAATTGAATTGTGTACTTTAAAATGATGGAGTTTATCACACACACAAAATGCAAATGGTAAAGTAATAAAGTCAAGTCACCAGGAAGCAGCAGCCCTCTCCTTTATCCTTCCCTCTGAGCCAGTTGGGAACCTTGTTCAAACACTTGCACACCCCAGACCTGCCTTTTGAACTGGTCCATTGGCTCTTCCATCTTTTCTTCTACCTTCCAGACACATCTCTGCACTTCAGTGATCATCCCTCCAGACTCAGATGGGTATCCAGGTCTGAGTAGTTCTTGTTGTGTCTGGGCTGTGCTGTGTGTTGTGTCTGGGCTGTGCTGTGTGTTGGGTCTTTGGGGCTTGGTTGATCTAGTCAGAGATCTCAAGTCAGCACTCTTGTCTCTGGGAACACTGCTCCTATGAGCTGCTCCCTGTGGGAGCCGGATTTCTCAAATGCTGGAAAGCAGCAGGAAGGCTGGTTTAAGAGACTGACTGATAAAGGAGGTTTGGCAAAATGCCAGCTCAGGGGTCTGTTCTTTTTTGCTGCCTCATTTCTGCTGTCACAAGACAAAGCCTTGGGGTAAAGCCTCTATTCTGGGGGTCCTGAGGATCCCTTGGTTTGCTCTTCTCCTCCTGTCCCCTCCTCAGCAGGAGCCACCACAAACACATCCTTTAGGCCCTCTGTATGGAATCCACACATCTGTTTAGCTACAAGGGTGAGGGTGTCTCAGGGTACAAATCTCATTAAAGTGGCAGCTCCTGCACTCACTGTGTCCACTCACTGATGTCCCCTGGATTGCAAGCCTCACGCAGTTCCCCCCCCCAACCTGTCACACATGACTTCATGCTCTGCTCTCTGGGTGGGTGACATACTGCCTGTCACAGTACCTTAATCTAGACATTCCTGATTCTTGCTTACCTTTTGCCCACTTCAAATAAGCACATTTAGGTACATTTTTATTCCCACAGATAACTCTGAGGGACAAATTAAATGGGAAGGGTTTTATCATACTCTTCTGGGAAAGAAAAGGAAATCACCACCCTCCAAAGGCTTTCACTCAGGCATGCTGAGGTAAGGCAGCTAAAGCAGTGCTGTCTCATCTGGCCCTAATAGTTTAAGCCAATTAATGAAAGTGAATGCTCTGGATTCATTTTTCTATGTGACAGATAAAGCCCAGAATAGTCAAATGGATTGAAAAATATTCAAGTGATTCAGCACACTGGTCGTTGTGTAATCCACAAGGAGTGCCAGTGCAGCAAGTCTAATCATGTATTTACTGCAAACACATCTTCCTGATAATTAGGAGCTTACTGAACTATCTCTACAGGCTGCAGAGAAGATGTTTGTGGACTCAGAAGTATGCTTTCCTCAGTTGGGATGGCGAGTTAGTCTGAGGGCTGTAGTGTAAGCAACAGACAGAGATCTGGATGACCCAAATAAATGAGAGCGTATCGGCCGCTCTCTGATGTTCACAGATTGACAGGGAGACTAGAGAACCAGGCTTGGGGATAGAAACCAAGCCTTCTCCAGAATGAGGAAGCCTGTTGTATGGGATAATGCCCGAGCTGGAGCAATCTGGATAAGGCCAAGCTGCCACCCTTGGGTCCATCAAGATTCAGTCTTGAGAGGAGGCATTCAGTTGGTTGAGTTCTTATTGCAGGTATGCCAGTGGCTACCCTAATGTGATAAGACCTAGTCCCTCAGCTCCTGTGATGGGAAGTGAGTAGTCCCACCAAAACTACACAGGAAGGGAAGAGATAATCCTCCCCGCCCAAAAAAAATGTCACAGTGCTAATTAGGAAAACGGAAGAGACATTAGGTGGACAAAGGCCAACTATTGTTTATTTCATTTGAAGTACAGAAAATCACTTGAAACAAACTAAGTTGAATGACCGCTTCTCTCTGAAGGAGGGTGTCCAGTGACCTGTAGACAAATGATTAAGTGTTTATAATGAACCTTAATTTTATGGTTCTGGCAAAGGTGATACCTGGGTATGAGTGAAAAGAATATCTGAAACTGCTACTAGCTCCTCTGCCCAGCTTTGTTGTGCAGTCTTGACTGTTACAGTGAAGACAAAGTGAGCTAGAACTTGGAGCATTTATTTATACAGTGAACCTGAGTCAGTACAGATAAGGTAAGCTGAATAAACCTATTTCGTGGGGGTCTTCAGCCATTGTTTTCTGTCAAAAGATTTAATACTTCACCTACTGAGAGGGGTAGGGCAGGAAGACTCACAATGTATGTAGAAACTCTGTGTAACTCATGAGTGTCCACAGATAATATATGTTTCCCATTCACATGTACTATTAGCCAATGAGAGCAGCACAGTCCCAGTGAGCAGTAGCCCACCATCCTGCACATGCAGCCAGCTGATGATGAGGGTACTGCCAGGTTATCCTGGGTAGAGTGTGTTAAGCAACATCATTAAGTGGGCAGTTTGCTTTGTTGTGGCTTCTCCTGCCATTTGCGTTTCGTTTTTGCAAACAGTGTCAAACTGTGATGGCTGAGAAAGATCTGCAGTGACCATGTGGAATCTATTCCAGAAAAACAAAGGCAAGAGCATGCTGGAGCACAATTGTAAGTTTGACAGCAGCTCGTGCCTCCTTAAGGATATGGTTGAACAAACATGGGGTAAAGTTAGCAGGCAATTAAGGATTGGTGGAAGCCCTCTGACACTGTGGAAGATCACCAATATCACTGCAGCCTCTGAAGATTTAGCAGCAATCACATGAACGGGAGTGGGAGGAACTGCACCCCGACGTATATCATGACTTCAGAAAATTGGAAAGGAAGGAAGTACGATTGCCAAAGCACAGCCTGCTCAATCTCCAGAGGGAGGGACCAGGAAGTGCTCCTTCTCCAGGAGACACCTCCTCCTCACTCCAAGGAGGATGCCTGACCACAAGACAAAGCCTGCCTCAAGGAGCTGCTCTTTCTCCACTGGTCTCTCAGAAAATTGACTCAGCTTTCCACTGTTGCAGAGCAAGTCAGCAGTGTTTTAGGAAAAGGGAAGTGATTGTCACTATAGATTTCAGCATGGTTTTGTGGTTGCAGTAGGTATTCCATTAGGATTCTGGGTGGAAACCACAGATAACATTCTCCATGCCTCTTTGCATATAATCTTAGTAATAAAGTGCTTGGCCAATATTTTATTGATTATTGAGAATTATGAATAATAATGGTTGTGTTTGCTGGAGAGCTTCTGGAGAAAGTTAATTAGAAACATATTGAAACAATTGTCATATTAGTTTTAAAGGGATTATTGTAAAAGAATTAGGATTGCTTCTTTTTTTTAAAAAAAAAAAGGCAAATAAAGACCGTGATGCAATGCTAAAATTAATGATGTTTGGACAACTTAGAAATCAATTTGTGAGAAGTACTATTAGTAATGAAAAACTAAAACATAAGATTCATTGTTATGGTTATGCAGCCCCACCTCCAAAAAATTGGCTTCAAGGAATGAGCACATTGAACAAAATCTAACTATGCAGATTTCCTAATATTCTTGGGCTTCTTAATACAAGAGTCATGAATTTTAATACAAGTTTATACAATACTTAAAGTCTGTGTCAGTATAAACAAGATTAAGATGGCTGTGACCAAACTATTTGTTTCATGCGTGATTTAGCTTTTTAAAAAAATAGAGAATGTGGAAGTAGTATTTTATAGTCTTACACAATTTGATCTGTAATTGTAGATCTCTAGACTAGGATGGATTCTTTGTAAAATCAAACATTAAAATTGAGTCAACATTATGCCTTTGACCTAATATATATTCCTATGGGGCATATTCATGGGGAAATACTTTCATGTATCTGTTAATACATGATTCTTACCATTCCTCAAAGAAGGACATAAACGTCACAATGTTTTAGCATGGTGGAAAGGTTCACTGACTCGGGTAGGGACACCAATTAGGAGCCTATTGCAATAATTTGAGCAAGAAATGGTGCTAGTGGAGATAGTGAGAAGTGGTTGGACTGCGAATAATTTTTGAAAGAAGGCTCAATAGAATTTGCTGGTGGATTGCATGTGAGTGTAGGAGGCATGACTCTGGGGTTTTTACTCTGAGCAGAAAGAAGAATGAAGTTGCCATTTACTGTCTTAAGGAGGGCTGCAAGAAGAACTAGTTTTAGAGGAGAGATCGAGAGTTTGGTTTTAGACTACTAAATTTGAGATGCCTTTGAGACTTCCAAAATAAGATGCCGTGGAATCAGTTGGAATAAGAGTTTGTGTCTAGGTAAGAGTTCTGGCTGGAAATAGACATCTACAAGTCATCAGTGACTTGAAAGTGAGGAAGATGAGAAGAGGACTGAGGATAGATAACCCTGGACATGTTAGGATTCAAAGGTCAGGCAGATGCACAGTGGCCAGAGAGAGAGGGGAAACCAAGGGAGAGTGATATCCCAGAGGACAAGAGAAGAATGTTGTTCAAGAAGAAAGGAGTAATTGCCTCTGTCAATTGCTCATGAAAAGTTCAGAAAGATACGAGAATTGAGAAATGAGGCCACCAACTGTCCCAGTTTGCCCAGGACTGCCCTGGTTTTAGTAGTGAAAGTCCTGTTTTCTAAGAAATCCCTCAGTCCCAAGCAAACTGGAATGGTTGTCACTCTACCAGTGAGAAATGGCCATTGGGCTTGTTGGTTGTGAATGATTTAGGAAAGAAAAATTTATGTGGAATAATGAGGATAAAAACCCTGAGCAGAGTGGGTTGGTTTTAAGCGACCACAGGGAAAATCATTGTTATACAATACACATTACACTATTGTTATATCATTATTCTCACATAATATTAATGTTGAGTAAGGAAATTCCTTATTTTTTTTACAGGTACATCCTAAAGTATTTAAGAGTGAAATGTCACATTATCTGGGATTTGCTTTAAAATACTTCAGCAAGGGAAAACAAAAATGAAATGATGCAAATAAGCATCATGTTCATAATTATTAAATCTGGGTGATGTGATTATGGGGTTCATTATAATATTCTCTTTTTATGTAGGATTGAAATTTTTCCTAAATAAAAGTTTTTTAAAATTAAAAGAAAGTGATTGGGAGAAAGGAACTAGAGGCAGCAGAAATACACAAGTCTTTTGAGGAGTTTGTTATAAAGGAGAGTAAAAAAATTGGCAGTATCTGGATTGGTCTCTTTTTTAAACTGTATTTTTATTTCTTTATTTTTATAATGGGGGAAGTTACAGCATGTTGGATGCTCCTATGGGAACACAGATGAGGCAGACAAGTCATAGGTGACCAGGCTATCGGCTGATGTTTGAAGGAGCAGGAAAGACAATGCTCTGGAAAAGAAAATGGGGCACAAAGGGGACACCTGCCATGGCTCCAGGACCCGTGGGGGCCTGTAGGGAGTCTGTAGTTTCCTCAGAGGTGATCAGGCTGCCATCTGAGCTCAGAGAAGCAGCAGAGGGTGTGGGGAGTCCGTTGATTGGCTGGCTGTGCTTCACTGAGGTTTTCCAGGGGAGGTGTTTGGGGTTTGAAAGGGTGGGGAGCTGGTCATATGGGTGATGTACTGAGCTCTGTGAGTGAGTTCTAGTGAGAGGTGTGGTTTGGGATCTTGGGCTTCTTGTGGCGATGGGTAAACACTGATAAGGGAATTTGGGTGCAGGCATCATGGGATTAGCCCTGGCTCTTTTTTGTACAGATGTAGGGGTGGGACAGAGGGTTACAGGGAGAGGAGAGGCCAGCAGAGGGCCAGTCATCCGGTGACACAGGGCACTCTGCTGGTGTGCCCCCACCCTGCTGAATCCCAATTCTCCCTGTGGTTCAGCCTGTGGAGTTTGAGACCCAATGAGGTTTTTATCAGAAAAAGGAGTAATATCAAAGAAGCAAGGGAAAAGGGAAGAATCCAGTCCTAAGGAAAGTTAGAAAGAAGCCTGCCAGCTTCCACACCTGATAAGTCAAGGCAGGAGGTTCTAATGACCCACAAGGGGCCAGGAAGCCTGGGGCCAATAAATTGATCAGCTAGTCACAAGCTATGAAGTTCAAGATCAGTTTACTCTCTCCTTTGGTCATTCTGCAGACTTTTCAGGGGCAGACAATTTGTCATGTGAAATAGTTTTCTTCTCTGTGAGTTTATAGAATTGCTGATTAGTACTGATAAAGACATGGAGTTGTTTTTGTTTGTTTTTAAATCAGCAATCAGAATGAAAAAAGGATTGCTTAGTGGCTTTTTACTCCTCAAAACCTTGTGAGCATATCACTAGGACCTCAAACAGAATCTTACTGGACCTGTAAAGAGACCTGTGTACCTGGGCCTTCTGTGGTGTGCCCTGGTGGTGTCTGATCAGGGGGATCCAGGAAACCCAGTGCATGCCTGCTTCTGTGGGGAGCCCTGCCTGGCCTGCACTTTCCACAGACTCCCTGTCATGTGAAGTTCTGTGGTGGCCCTCAGACCACCCAGCGTTGTTCTTAGGCTGCACCTAAAAGCAATCTTTTGTTATTTTGCCTGAGCATCCCTTCTTTATACAAGGTGGTACCTCATAGTTCCTCAAGGAACCTGTTATTTTCTATTTTTTTTAGCTGAGCCATCCTGCCACCTGTTGGCAGCTCAGCGGCAGCTCAGCTCAGGCTGGGCATTGAACTGCTGTTGCTCAGAGCTCAGTTTGCACTCTTGAGCAAGCTCTTAACCAACTGAGCCACACGGCTCGCCCAAGGACCTGTTATTTTGAGTCTCCCGTATTGCCTGGCACAAAGTAGATGTTTAATGAATATTTGTTGCATGAAGTCCAAATGAATGAATGAATTTATTTATTGAGCACTTCACAGGTTTCAAACATTGTTCTGGGCACTAAGGAAAGGGTTGTAGATCAAAGAAATAAAAATCTCGCTTCATGGATCTTATATTCTAGAGGATAGAATGTGATGAGTATTATTACATGAGGCCAAGTTCCTGAGTAGTAAAGTGAGTCTTAGTGACTGATTCCTGAGGGCCTAACATGTGCCAATTGTTTTACTTATTTATTTTTATTTTCTTAATTTAACATTTATAATTTTTTAAAAATTTATTTTTAAATTATAATTTACTATGATATTATATTAGTTTCAGGCATACAACTTAGTGGTTAGACATTTATATACCTTGCAAAGTGATCACCCCAAGGAGTCTAGTACCCATCTGGCACCATATGCAGTTATTACAATATTATTGACTATATTCCTTGTGCTGTACTTTACATCCCCATGGCAATTTTTATAACTGGCAATTTGTACTTCTTAATCCCTATCATTGTTTTCACCCAGCCTCCCAACCCCCCTCCCATCTAGCAATCATCAGTTTGTTCTCTGTATTTATGACTTTGTTTCTGTCTTGTTTATTTGTTTATTTCATTTTTTAGATTCCACATATAAGTGAAATCATATAGTATCTGTCTTTCTCTGTCTGACTTATTTCACTTTGCATAATAATCTCTAGGACCATTCGTGTTGTTTCAAATAGAAAGGTTTCATTTTTTTTTATGGCCAAGTAATAGTCCATTGTATATATGTACCACATCTTCTTTATCCAGTCATCTAATGATGGACACTTAGGTTACTGCCATATCTTGGCTATTATAAATAATGCTGCAATGAATATAGGGGTTCATATACCTTTGAAAATTTATGTTTTGGATTTCTTTGGATAAATACCCAGAAGTAGAATTGCTGGGTCACAAGGTATTTCTATTTTTAATTTTTTGAGGAACCTCTACACTGTTTTTCATAGTGGCTGTGCCAACTTGCAATCCCACCAACATGCACAAGGATTCCCCTTTCCCCACATCCTCACCTACACTTATTGTTTGTTGATTTATTGATGATAGCCATTCTGACAGGTGTGAGGTGATATCTCATTGTGGTTTCAATTTGCATTTCCCAGATGATGAGTGATGTTGAACATCTTTCCATGTGTCTGTTGGGTGCCGGTTGTTTTTAAAGTTTATTTATTTATTTATTTATTTATTTATTTATTTATTTATTTATTTTATTTTATTTTATTTTTGAGGGCAGTGTTACTGGCCTTCACATGTGGAACCGAACCGGGGCAGCCGGCTTCCCAGGCTAGCGCTCAACCACCACGCCACTCGGCCGGCCCCCGGTTGTTTTAAATGTGCTAACTTCACCCACCAATGTGCAGTAGAGAGTGTTGATCTCTATTAGGGTTACACAAACTGAGACTCAAAATGGTGAGTCTCCCAAGAGCCTAATGTCAAGTCGGCAGAGCAGAAATTTGAGCTAAGTTCCCTCTGACTTCAGGGCCCATATTCCTCACCACTACACTGCATTGCCTCTTAGTTTCTATTGAGTATATAGTAGGCACATTTATATTGGGAGAGTAGGGGCACTGATGACTTTTCACTCTTCATTCTCTTCCTGTAATGTGGTCACAGACCAATACAATAGCAGATAGCAGATGCTTCACTTAAAACCAGCCTTTTTCTCCGCAGCCACTTGATAACATGAAGTGTTCTCGTGTTAATTTAGCTCTCGGGTTGATTTTCATTTAACTACAGATGTAAATCTAAAGGCAATTTAAAGGCAGGACCCTGAGCCTGGAGCCTCAAACCCTTATAAAATGCCAGTTCCTACCTCAAGAGTCAGGAAAAGAATGAAAAAGCTTGACAGTATGCCCATCATCTAAAAATCAGCAGCAGTGCCCTTGTAATTCTGGCTCCAAATCATGCTCTAATTATTACTTTAAAAGTAGATTTCTGGATGACTATGAGCACAGGAGAATTATGTTTGTGGAGTGGAGGTGGAAACAAGAAACCTTGCAGAAAGGAAAGCCTGCCTTATATTTAAAGAAGCAGAAAAGGAAATTGTCCGACCAAGGAGGGCTGTGGATGTTGGCTCTCTGGAACTGGACTGGGTATGTGAGTGGTAATAACTTCCACACCAGTACTGGGTTACACTCTGCCTTATACTTTGGTGTCATGCCGTAGTGAAGGGTGGGGTGCCTGCAGGTATAAGGAGGCTGCCTGTTGAACAGTCCCCATGAGGTGGGTCCAGAAGAATTGCCCTCTCCCAGGATGTGCCCCAGAAGTACTCCCAGGACAAGGCCCCCAGAGCCTGCTGCTCACCTAGGAGCCAGTCTCTGAATCCCACCTCTCTTTCATCCTGAAGAATGTATTTCCCATGGTGCCTGGGGAAGGCTGCAACCTTGTGACCTAGGACAAGACTTGCCAGTGTTGGGGGTGCCAACATACTGTCGGAATGCCCCAGACCTCACGTTTAGATATGGGCACTGAAACAGCTTCTCTCTTCAGCCAGCTCTGAGGACTGGTCACCACATGCAGAGGACTGTAGGAAAAAGGAGCATTTAAAAATATTGAGTTTCCCATTGGAAGTTAAAACAAGAACTGCAGCAGCGGGAGTTTGCTGCCTTCAGTTGCCTGAGAGCAGCTGCTGACCAGCGTCTCCAGCCCTCAGCGAGTGGAAGGCAGAACCTGCTCCGGGTAGGCGCTGCTTCCATCCAAACCAAACTTCCCCTCGATGACTTCATTGAAAGCTGGTTTACATCATGAAGAGAAACTCCATTTATTTATTTGTAATAACTTCGGGATTTTATGGACCCACAAGAGGATGTAATTTAAGAAAACATTAGCAAGTTATTCCAAATACCAAAGTTTTGAAACATACTATGCCAAATAATCATCAATGGAAATATTTCAATATTAAGAATGAAACGCTGCAGCAAAACCCCCTCTGAGCAGGTCTTTGGAGGTGGAAAGGTTTTGAAATGTATATTTTTGGTCATGACATCCTGGGGTCCTAGGAAAAGACAACTGGATGTCCAGGAACCCATTATGAACAACATATGACCTCACAGAAGTGGGTGCATCTAATGCCTTCCTCATGGGACTTGAATCCCATGAATAACTTAGAAAATACATGGGCTGATCCTCTCTCTGTTGCTTCACTTTGAACACAGTAGTGGAGGGAATTGCATGATGTTTTTATGAGGGCTTTTAAGACAAAGCAATTGAGAGCGGACCAGGAAAGAAGGTGAGCTGAGCATGGCTATTTGCTGTAGAACCATATTTTTCAAGCCACCTTTCCTTAGCAATCATATGCTAGTGATGTTTTTATTTCCTTAACTAGCCCAAATCATCAATCTTTGGGAATTTTCTTGCACTATGTTCAACCCTTCCCTTTTATTGAAAGCATACAAGACTCCATGGTGGGAGACACAAATTCCCCACCCAAAGTCTTCATCTTGTCCCTCCAGGAGATGCTCACTGAAAGGGTGGGGATACACACATGCTCACCTGTTCATCTCATTTAAATTGCATGCACATGCATTATATTTATAAATATAGATATCTGTCTCCTACCTCCACCCCATGCAACTGACCTTCCTGAGGGCACAGTTAAATCTTGTTTATGTTTGTAGCCCTGGACCTACACTGCTTCTCAATTGTTGAATAAATTTATGGAGCAAATACTATGCCAAACTCTCTGTTAAGCACTGAGGACCAGAGGGAGAAGCAGAATCTACAAAAGTGACAAGGTCACTCAAAAGCAGCTCAAGGCTTATGGAAAGACAATTACTATTTCAGAGAAAACTTAAGACCTTAGGGTAATAACTAACATTTCAATAGCAATTTATAGGTTATAAGCTGCTTTTACAGACACTATCTTACCAGACCCATACAAAAACACTTTGAAGGGGATGTCATTTTCCCTATATTTCAAATGAGGAAATGGCATCAAAGGAGTTAAAGGTGGATTTTTACAAGGTCATAGAGCAAGTAAGATGTGAAGTTGGGTTTTTTATCCCCAAGTTTGGTTCTCGCCTGTCATACCTTCACCTTCCTCTCCTCACTCTTTCCCCCAAGACAGGACACACACACACACACACACACACACACACACACACACACACCTACTTTTTTCTTTTTAACAACTTTATTGAGATTTAATTCACATACCATAAAGTTCACAATTTGAAAGGTATAATTCAGTGGTTTTTAGTATATTCGCAAAGCTGGGTGAGCTTCATCTCTATATAACTCCAGAATATTTTCATTACCTGTAGAAGAAACCCCATAGCTATTAGCAGTCATTCTCCATTCCCCCTTCCCCCAGCCTCTTGCAAACACTAATCTACTTTCTGCCTCTGTGGATTTGCCTATTCTGAACATTTCGTATAAATGGGATCAGAATATGAGGTATGATAAAATACTGTGAATGTTTAAATTAAAAAACATTACTAGTAAAAAACCATTGCCATTAATCCCCCTCAAAACACTCCCCCTCACTTCAAACACACTTATCCCATCATTCTTGCCACCTTCTGAAGCAGTTCTGGAAGTCCTCTTTCGTGAGCGTCTTTACTTCATCCTCCATCATGAAAATGCTCCCTGTCACACATCACTTCTGGTATATGACAATTTCTGTAAAATAAAAACATTAGAGTGTCTCCTCATCCACCTTATTCACCAGATCTGGCACCATGTGACTTCTGGCTCTTCCCCAAAGTCAAAACGATTCAGGACATGGAGGCAGCCACGACAGCACAACTAAAGATACTCATGAAAGAGGACTTCCAGAACTGCTTCAGAAAGTGGCAAGAACAATGGGATAAGCGAGGGGGAGTATTTTGAGGGGGATTAATGGCAATGTGTCTTTTATTATAATAATATTTTTATTCAAACATTCACTGTATTTTGTGATCACACCTCATACTTGTTGCATATTATAGTTTAGTCCTTTTTCATATTTTTGTGCAGCCATCACTACCATATATCACCACCATCATTATCATTTATCTCCAGAACTCTTTTCATCTTGCAAAACTGAAACTCTCTAGCCATTAAACAACTCTTCTTTCCCACTCCCCTGTCAACCACCATTCTATTTTCTGCCTCTATAAATCTGACTATTTTAGGTACCTCATAAAAGTGAAATCATGCAGTATTTGTCTTTTTTTATGACTGGCTTATTTCACTTAGCATAGTATCCTCAAGGTTAATTCATGTTGTAGCATGTGTCAGAATTTCCTTCCTTTTTAAGGCTGAGTAGTATATTTCATTGTATGTATATATACCACATTTTGTTTATCCATTCATTGATTGATGGACATTTGGGTTGCTTCCATGTTTTGGTTATTGTGAATAATACGGCATGAACATAGGTATACAAATATCTCTTTGAGACTCTGCTTTCAATTCTTTGGGTATATCCCCCCAAAAGGAGACTGCTGGATCATGTGGTAGCTCTACCTTTATTTTTCTGAGGAGTCTCCATACTGTTTTCCACATTTTACATTGCCAAAAACAGTGCACAGTGTTCTAATTTCTCCACATCCTCGCAACACTTATTATGTCCTGTTGTTTTGATAATAGCCATCCTAATGTGTGTGCCGTGGTATCTCATTGTAGTTTTGATTTGCATTTCCATAATGATTATTGATGTTGGCATCTTTTCATGTGCTTATTGTCTATTGGTCTATCTTCTTTGGAGAAATGTCTGTTAAAATTGTTGCCCGTTTTTGAATCAGGTTGTTTTTTTGTTGTTGAGTTTAGGAGTTTTCTATATATTCTGGATGTGAATCCTCTATCAGATATATGATTTGCAAATATTTTCTCCCTCATGTGATTTTTTTTTTTTTTGAGGCTAGTGTTACTGGCCTCATATGTGGGACCCGAACAGGGGCCACTGGCTTCCCAAGCCAGCGTTTAACCACTGCACCACTTGGCTGGCCCCTCCCTCATGTGATTTTTAATGATAGCATATTTAACTCCTGCCAGACCAATAATACTATTGTTAACTATCATTGAGCATTTACTGTGTGTCTGGCCCTGCTAAGTGCTTTACATACATTATCTCATTTAATCCTTCAAACAAGGCACTGTGATTTCCCCAATTTACAGACAAGGAACCAGTGGTAAATAAATACGTGTTGGGGTTTGAAGTTGAGTCTGCTGGCTGCAAAACCTTGCAATTAAGTTCTACATTAGATGGCTTCAAAGAGATGTGTGTGGCCCAAGGGCCTAATGTAGCAGCAGGCATATTCTATGGCAAGTCAACAAACCCAGGTTCTAGTCGGACTCTGCCACTGACCAACTGCTGTAGTCTGAATGGTAGCCTTCCTAAAAAGTATGTTCGGGTCCTGATCTGGGTAACCTGTGAATATTATCTTCTGTGGAGAAGAACATATAGCAAAAGATGTGATTAGTGATTCTAAGAAGGAGGAGCTGATCCTGGTTTATCTGGGTGGAGCCTACATGTCATCACAAATGTCCTTATAAGAAAGAGACAAAGGAACATAACACAGATGGAAGAGGAGAACACAGAGCCTGAGAGAGGAGAAGGCAACGTGAAGACAGAGCAGAGAGAGCTGCAGCCACAGGCCAAGGAATGCCAACAGCCACCAGAAACTGGAAGAGGTATGGAAGGACCCTCCCCTAGTGCCTCCAGAAATTGTCTTCCTGCCATCACCTTGGTTCTGGAGGACTTCCAGCCTCCAGAACTGGGAGACTAAATGTCTGTTGTTTAAGCCACCCAGTTCATGGTAATTTGTTGCAGCAGCCACAGGAAACTAATATGGGGACCTTGGACACATGAGTTTACTCCTCCATGAAATGAATGTGTGGGGTGAGACCATAGTTTAATTGGTTGCTGAGCTGGAATCACCCACCACTGGAGTCACCAAAACTTAAAAAGTGTTTTGGGGTTTGAGCATCACCCCAAAGTAACCAAAGCAGAACCACATGGGTGTGGGCTCAGAAAACAGAAATTGTGGAAGCTCTCCAGGTGATTCAAATGGGGCCAGGGGTGCAGGCCCCTTGGTTGCTGTGTCTTTTCCCTTAGGGCCCTGACAGTCTGTGATTCTCAGAGAACAGAGTTTAGCATTCCCTGTTGTCACCTTCCTCTGAAGTCTCAAGAAATGGTTTGAACTTATGAGCAGGAGAGAACCCGGCTTTCCAGAACAGAAATGGATGTCAGAAGAGCCCTTCTAGGACCCCAGAGGGACATGGAGAGTTTAGGGAGAAGGGAAGAGGCGGCAGGGCAGAGGGTGGAAATGAAAGCGCCTGGGAGGTCTGGGGAGCCTTCAATAACATTGACTCGGACAATGGAGGGGGCTGTGGGGCCGTGGCAGGCACCTGTGAAAATAGCAAATACTTGAGCCAGAGATGGAATACATCCTGCCCTGGCTCCTTCAGGTTCCCCACAGAGGCAGGGATCACAGGGCGAGGGTGATGTGTCTCCCACAATGTCAGCATCCCAAGGGCCTGTCAGGAATTCAGCAGAGAAACTGGCTCAGGGGCTGCTGCAGTGTGACATATTAGAAAGGCATATGAGAGATACAGCACAAGCGATCGTCAGGTCATCATTCCCAAAGATATGGCTTTAACCTCTGCCCCCTCCTGCCCACCAGCTCTGGGAGATCCTGACAAACCAAAAAAAGTTCTCTGAAAGGGATGGGTGGGGGTGCGAGTGGGGGGAGGGCCTCTGCCAGGCGCCATCATCTCCCCTCCACCACACAGCTGACAGACACTTGAGAACTTTCCTTCCCAAGCCTGCGTCCTGCTGGTTCAGGGCAAAGTGTGCAGATTTCCCACCAGGATCAGTGAGGAAATGGCCTGGTTTGGACTCAAACAGACTGATTTGTTTTCCCAACAAGGCCTCAGCTCCGTTCAGGGAGCCCCAGCAATGCCCATTTTTCCAGGGTGCCTGTCCCTCCCTGCCTCCCTCTCCAGGCTCTGAGAACACATCACCTAGTGTCTGTAAGGCTTCTGCTTCTTGTTTGACATCCCTTATTTACAAAGCAAACAGAATGTTCCTTTTAACACACATCATGCTAAGTTTATTAATGCAGAAAACAACCCCAGGGGGCCGGCCCGGGGGACCCCTGAAACCTGCCAGCACAAACTCTTCAAACGCTCAGTGCGTCAGATCCTCCAGGACAATATTTCACACAATGGAGTAAAAATAATATTTTTCTTTGGGCCTTTCCAGCCGCTTTTGTGGCGAGCAGACAGAAATTATTTTCTTACTCTGCTCCCAGAGCAGAAATCTGGACGAAGCTGCGTTTATTTGTTTAACACAATGATTTCATCCTAAATGTCTCGACAGCAAATAGTTGGTGGTTTAATAAAGGGCCTTTGAAAGGAAGCTGGAGCTGAGGAAATGTGAGGCAGGCAGCTCTCAGGGGCCCAGTGGCCATGAGCTGCCGTGGTTCGAGCACAGGAGAATTGGGTGCCCTCCTCCCCCACAGGCTGTTGGGGAGCTCTGGGGGGGTCGTGGCATGCCATGGCTCCCTGATCAGAACAATTTATGCTGCTTTTATCCTGAAGAAGGAAGAAGACTAGTCTCAAATGCCCGATCTTCCCCGAGACCAGCTCTGCCAAATATAGACAGACACAAACCCAAAAGCAGATACCCAATCTGGCTTGGAGAAAAGAGGCCTTTGTGTTCATCCCTGCCTTCCCCTGATTAAAAGTATGTCCCATGTCCACCAAATGGTTGCTAGTCTAATGCCAGCCCAGATTAGGGAGAGGGACCAGCGCCGGCTCAGGCCTATTGACTCCCCCAACAAACAGAACCCTCTACTCCAGACAGACAGGTATGCAACCTGCAATTATAAGTGTCAACAAAAACTCAAAAGGCTCATTTGGCTGTACTTCTTTTCCTGGGGACGAATTGTCAAGGGGAGTGAAATGGAATAAATACAGAAGAAACGAGCCTGGAGAGATGGCGAATGGTATAAGAATTGCCCAGGTGACCCTGGATCCTCAGAGTCCTACTTGCTCATTTTATTATACACAGGAGGATAGAGGCCCAGAAAGGGACAGCGACATGTCTGAGGGCACACAACTATTAGAATGGTGATTGGAGCCTAGGCGTCCAACTTCTGGGATAAAAGGGGAAAGAGCTTGATCCAGCCTTACAGTTGACAAAATCAGAAAGCTGAATTACAGGTCTCATTTTTGCCAACTGGGACTTGGATGGAACATCTGATTCAGCAAGGAAGGGACTACCTGTTTACACCCACACAGATATATTTCAAAATATAAGAGCCATATTTATTCATTGACAATTATATAAAGCATATACAGGTATAAACAAGACAACAAAGATTATTTATAGTCATTATAATTACTTATAATAATGTATGAATGTTAATTTATTGGTCTCTCTCCTCTCTGTTTTTTCCTTGCTTCTATGTGCTTGTTGGTTGGTTGGTTGGCTTACTTATTTACAAAGTTAAGACCCTAATTGCTTCATTTCAAAAAATGGTTTAATTTGTTCTTGAGTGTCTTCCCATGTCATTAACAGTCTCTGTGAAGCATGGCCTTTGAAAAGCTAGCTCTGTGGTATTCCATCATTTATATGACTGTCATCATTCCTTTCTCCAATACCCCAAGGCTGGTCATAGGACAGAATATCTTCGAGTAGGTCTTAAAGAGCAGTCCCTGAAAGACGGTCACGTCGTGTGGGAAGTGGCCCTGACATTCTTACAGCATTTCCAATCTCTTTCTTCCACTTCAGAGTGGCTTCAGATTGCTTTCAAATACAACTGTCTACCCCACCCCCAGATCTTTCATCCTCTCCATTTCTTCTCTCTTTTTGCTACTTCCTTCCTAGTCCTAAAATAGGCAGATATTAATTCCTTACATCTGTGTGGTATTTTACAACCTCAAAGAGTTTTTGTAAAAATGGCCTCATTTAGTCTTCATAAAAACCCTACAACACGGGCAAAACAGAATGATCCCAATTTTACATTTAACAAATGTTGTTTGAGTGCCAACTATTTGCACTCTGGTTATCACTGAAGGAGGGACACAAATAAGTTAGTCCTTATCTCAAGGAATTTTTGTCTAGTGGGGGCATTTTTAAGGAATTCAGTAGGTGATGGCTGCTGTTCTTATTGGTTTACATGACATATCTTCTGTCCCATGGCTACTTAATGGCTCAGGGAATGACCCAGCGCATCCTCCATGTTCTGGACTCTATTTTCCATTCCACATCACAGTTAATCAAAAATCCACTCAGAATTGGGGGGAATTGGTGAGGGCAAGTGGATGGGAAACAACTCCCTCCACCCCTTCGTCTCAAGCCCTATTGAAAGGTCCTAACACCTGAGATGCCAAATTCCCCAAGAGGAGTCCATGGAGTGAAGTTTGCTGTATATTGGAGGTAGAGATGATATCATTTATCTTTCTTCTTTTCTTTTTTTTTTTTTTTTTTGAGGGCAGTGTCACTGGCCCCTCATATGTGGGACCCGAACCGGGGCCACTGGCTTCCCAAACCAGCGCTTAACCACTGTGCCACTCGGCCAGCCCTCATTTATCTTTTAATGAGCAAGTGGTTGTTTGGGATTAAACTACTTCTACATCCCCCAAAAGATAAAGGAAAAGAAGGGAAATAGTTATTAAGCATCTCCCATATACTAGTCTCAGTATTAGATGATTTACATGTAACTTCATTGAAATCAGAACACACAAGAAGTTTTCTTCATTGCTGTATTACTTAGGACCTAGGGCAGTGCCTGCCACATAATAAGTGTTGAATACATGCTAAATAAATGCCCATTTGATAGATAAGAAAATGGAGGGTCTGAGAAAGCAAGCAGTACTAGTTCACATAGCTAGTAAGTAATGGGATTGGGATTCAAACCAGTCTTGCTGGCCCTAGACCTGTGCCTTTCCCACCACTGCAGCCTGCATCCTTTGGTAAAACTGTGTATGTACTTTAGGTCGTGGAGGGACTATTCAGTCATCATGGGTGTGGTGGCTTGGCAAATCAATTCATTGTGCCCAGAGTACCGTTTGGTTCATTTTTTTCTCTTCATACAATTCCTAGCACTTTGCTATGAAAACAGCAATGCTATTATTTGCTGATTGACTGTTCCCTTCTGAGCCTGACGAGATGCTTCTTCCTTATATCATTGCTTGCATTGGGCTCTCTGACTCCTTGAGAATGGAGAGTATGTTATTTTAAGTACTGCAGTGTTTTTATATTCTCTTCAAAAATGTGAAGAATATTGGCCTCCCTCTGGAGAGGCTAAAACAAAAAATAAAGTCAAGTATCATGAATGTTACCTCTAGTTGTGGTCTTGCCCTTTGAATATTGAAATGTCAGTGTTCTCATTTGGTTTGACTGCTTGATCCTGGCCAGGGAGCTAAGTGTTAGATCTTGAAGGAAAGGCTTTTGCTGGCAAGATGATATGCTTAGCGTGCATATATGTAAATCCATTACATATGCCATCATAGAGGTGTCTGTGGAGATTTAGAACTGAGATTCCTATGTTTCCTGCATTTCTAAGAGGTAACTTATACAAGAATAGAAAATAGTGGAAAATAGAGCCTTATGAAATAAAATCAGAAAGTAAACTGAGACAGCACTGAATGATTTTTCTCTCTGAGTAGTGAGATCTTTGCAGGTAGTATACATTTTGACACAAAAGAAATGATCTCTAAAGGGTTATTGACACTAAAAGGCTCTGTCAGGACTGATGTGTGTCAAGAAGGGTTGCTTTCACCCTGGTGGAGAACACTTGGGTTACGTTTTCATTGTCCTCAGCCCTCTCGCCTCCGGAGACTCCCACCCGTTGCTGAAGTCCATGGTGTGCTTGGACGGAAACAACCCCAGGGAAATATTTTAACACCAGCGAATTGTGGGCTGCAGCAGTGTGATTTCTTTGTGTTCATCACCTGAGTCTATGCCTCACTCCAGCAAGTCCCTGAGTGTTTTTTTTTTTTTAAGGTGAAGAGGGGGCCTTTCCAAAAGAGATGGTGTTATTTTGCAGCTTACAAGAAGTAACAGGATCCTTCCTGAAGTATGTTTTTGGAATCTCAGTATGTGACCTGACTCTCTTGATCATCACTTTCCCTTTATGGAATTTACACTCTCTTTGGGGGGCCTTATTACGTTATCTATCTAGTCAGCCTGTTTATTTCCACCCTGAACCCAATGTAAGCAGTTCTACAGGGAGGTGACCTAAGGAACTTTTTTTCCACCTTTTGAGACTTTCCGTGTGTATTCCTGACATGCACATGTATCAGTGATGTAATTGACTGGAGATTCTAAGCAGACCATTCAGATGTAGCTCTTGGCCTAGAATCACTTACCTTCTGACTCAAAGCAACCAGGCAATGGGATCCTCCTAAAACCTCCAAGTGCTGCTAAATATAATAAAACCTCCTTCACTTATCATCAAATCATTTAAAGCATAATGACAACCTGGCACTTTTAATATTCTTTTTATGACATGTCATAGCTATCACAGGTCAGAAAGGGTCCCCCAAACAAAATAATAACATTGAATGAAAACTTTAATATAAAGTCTCTCTTTATTAGAAAAGTTAGTTTTGGCCTCTAAACATCAGCTTTTATGGGTTCCTATAAAATCATGACTATTTCTTAGCAGTAGGATTTTCCAAGCCTTGCAGAGAAATTCTTAGTTATACTAGTTACTTTAAAATGTAGAATAAGTAACTTCAACCTCAGGGAAAGTCGAGTAGACATATTATTCCTTATTCCTGGCACTTAATACAACTAAAATCCCTGGACATTATGTATATAAAACAAGCAGAAGGAGACTGAAAAATGGAGAGAAAAAGGAAGATCAGCTAGGGGCATGAGAACCCAAGGAATGACATGAAGATGAGTTCCCTGGGTTTTCTTATTACCTCATATATCCTAAACTTGGAGCTGAAGAAGTGGCACCCAAGAAATGCCAATGGGTGCAGACATAAAAAGCCCCAACAAAAGCTTGTTCTTTCTAGCCACAGGGCCAGGAAAGATGCATCCTAGCAAAACAGAAAAACTTAGCTAATAATAGCTCTACTCCAGCCAAACACAACTCAAAAACGATGGCCTTACCCCACCCATGCCAGCAAAGGCCTAGACTGCCACCCTTACAAGACTGTAATGAGGCACCCCACCACCCTACCATGATGGAGTCAGAGAAGGCCAAACAGGGAGCCAGGACTTTTATCCCCACCAGTTGGTGGTGAGACCCCACTCTGTCCCCTGTGGTGTCAGGCAGAGACTACCTGGCCTTTTACCCTCATCCAGCAGTAATCAGGAACCCCTCCTCTTCCCTACTGGGGTGGTATCAGCGGAGGCCTAGTAAAGAGTCAGGACTTTCACAGTTGCCAGTGGTAACAAGGCCACCCTCATCTCAGTGTCAGTGGAGACCACATGGGACCCCAGAACTACCACTCCAACATAGTAAAAAGGACTCCTTCCACCTTGGATGTCAACAGAGGCCAAGTGGGGAACCCGAAATTTTACTTCTACCTGTAAGCAACAAGGTGATGTACTCCCATTTTCTTTACCTGCTGGGGTGGTATTAAAAAAGGGGGGAGCTAGAACCAAAGGTTTACGTAAGACCCAGTCTCATAAGACAATACAAACATGTCCAGGTTTCTGTTGAAAATCGCTTATCATATAAGAGCCAGGAAGATCTCAAACTGAATGAAGAAAGACAAGAAGTAGACACTAACACTGAGCTGACAGAGATGTTACAATTATCTGAAAAGAATGTTAAAGTAACTGTGATAAAAATGCTTCTGTGGTAGATATTTCAGATTAATTTGCCAAAATCTCACAGCTAATGACATACCAAGTTTAAAATTCAGGTCTATGCTATTCTACAACAGCACAGTGATGCCCAAGTTTCCTTAAATTCATGGCTCATAGTCACTCTGCAGTTTAGCATGCAAGTCATGCACATGTGTTGTTAAATTTACATTGAAGTATTTTTTTAATATCTAAGAACTCTTGTTACTGTTCTTTACTTACTTTTTCATAGCAACCTGTTCTTTTTTTGTGGTTACAATAGCTTCTCAAGTTAATCGAAGCATGAGTATGCAATTTCAATAATTCTCTTTTATTTCCAGTATTATATCTGTTCCTTCTGTTGTAGATTATTCTATTTTTTTCCTTTGGGTTCTCTTTTGTGCTGTTGATTTTTCCCAAATATCTGTTAATTTTTGATGGTCCATTCATATTTAAGGGCGAAGAGCTAGGTTTATAATGTGGGAGGAGAGTATGAATCTTTTCTACTGTTGAGTAAACTTGCTGAGAGCTTTTGGTGACCATTTTTTCTTTGAAATCTTCATTGATTTATAGTTTATAGAATTGAAAAGTGGAATTTGCCTTATTCTATGATTTTGGCAAATTGTATTCTATCCAAGATTTTTCAACCCCAGTTGCAAATTACAAACTGAAGTAAGGAGGCGGTCAAGAATAAAGAAAAATATTTTTAAAAGATAAGCAGGGCCGGCCGAGTGGCGCATTGGTTAAGCGCTGGTTTTGGGATGCCAGCGGCCCCGGTTCGGATCCCACGTGAGGGCCAGTGACACTGCCCTCTACAGCTAACAACAGCTCCACCTGGAGCTGGGCTGTGCGAGCCCCGGTGATGGTGTGGGCTGCAGCCCTTGCTGCAGTGGGCTGCCATAGGCTACAGTGAGTGGCCGGCAGCCAGTGTGAGCTGCCAATAGCCGCGGTGAGCGACATCCATCAGCCAGCGACCCATCTGCCTCATCCGGGAAGAGCGCAATGACGATACCAACAGTGAAGCAACGTCCTCCGCAACTAAAAACTGAAGAACAAAAAGACAGCAACTTGTCTGTTCCCCTTCCCCGATTCCCCAACACTGTTCCCCTCCGCCAATTCCCCAATAAAAAATCTTAAAAAAAAAAAAAAAAAAAGATAAGCAAAAGTACATGCTTAGGAAGAGGTGGTAGGAGTAGAACCTTGTTTCAGATATGCAAGTTTTTTATTTCTGTTGATTATAATGGAACACAATGCCTCAAAGTTATGGTGTACTATTGATAAGTATTTACAGGATTGAACTACTTTTTTGCTAATTCTTCCCTTAAATAACAAATGGTTAAGAATATTCACAAGGGGGCCGGCCGAGTGGAGTGGTGGTTAAGCGCTTGGCTTGGGAAGCCAGCGGCCCTGGTTTGGTCCCACATATGAGAGCCAGTGACACTGCCCTCAAAAAAAAAAAATATTCACAAGGATGTGGGAATGTTTTTGAGTGACAGGTTATTTGGAACTCTTTAGTGTGAATGTCATCTGGGAGAGTACTTCATGCCAAACATTGTTCTAAGAACTTATGTATTAAATTATGATAACCATCCTACAAGGTAGTGTGTAGCAGGTCCTGTTGGTGCCCTGTTCATATTCCCTCTCACTCTCCTCTACACTGCAGACTGTTAGTCCAAGCACCTGAAATTCTCTGCGTAAATAGCCTTTTGTTTTTTCCTGACTAAAGGAGCACACTCAAGGACACTGGGGGTGTGGAAAGTTAAGATCCTCAGAAACAGCCCTCAACCATTGACAGATGGGGACTTAGTGGATAAATACTCCAGCTTCTTTGACCGTCACTTGGGAGAATCTGAGGTGTGTTCTACACTCTGCCCGAGTCCCCCAGTGCAAAAAGGTCTGGTTACCCCCTGAGGTAACACTTTATTAGCTCTCTTCCCTTCCCTGTTTCACTTCTTAATTCCCCTACCTGTGTGTCCTAGGAGTGCCTTCCAAATAAACTCACTCTCAAATCCTTGTCTTGGAGCTTCTGGAGGCACCCAAACTAAGAGCATAAGGTAATATTATTGTCCTCATTTTGCAAATGAAGAACTTGAGAGGCTGCTTACTTAACCATAGTTGGTAAGTTAGGAAGTGGCAGAGCCAGGCACCTGAGTCCAAGCTCTTAACCACCACATTATAAAGCCAGAATACCTATGTGCTGGGCACCATGCCAAGTGCTTCATCCAATATATTTTACAGGGGATAACATAAACTCAGATAGGTTATGTGACATGTTCAATGTTATGAGGTAGTAAGTGGCAGATGAGGATTAAACTCAGGTCTGTAATCTTAGCCATCCTGCCATGCTGCCCCCATGTGAGCCTACATGTTGGGCTGCTTTTTCAACAAGATGGCTCTCAAGTGGAGGTAAGCAGGGTCCAGGGCTCTCAGGGGCAAGTCCAAGGGGGACAGATTATAGTCCCCAGTGGGCTGCATTACTTGTCCTAAGTCGTGTGTGTGCGCGCGCGTGTTTTACAAGTCCACATGTTTTACAAGTCTGCAAGTCAGCCTGGATCAGTTGCCCGGCTATTTTCTTTCCTCTTACAGCGCTTTCTAGTGTGTATTTTCCTCTGTTCAGGAGCGTTTCTGGATGGATGCTGGTCCTATCCCTGAGGAATGGAAGGAAAGAGGCCAGGGGTGGGGGAGGTATGTTGGCCAGTGATGATTGAGCTAGGGGCTTTGCATAAGTTATAGTCTCTTAGAATTCCTTAACGTAATTACTCTTTTTAAAACCCAGAAAATGAGGTTCAGCAAGGCTAAGTCATTTACCCAAGGAGTTCATTCAAGGTTAAATAATTCAAAACCCGAGCCTCTTGGACTCTGAAGCGGCCCCCTCTCCACTGAGCCGGGTGAGGGTCTGGCAAGTTGAGGATAGGTAGAAAGCTGCCAGCAGCTTACAGGGCACTCTTTGTTTAGCAACCTGTTAGAGGTGTCAGGCAATTTCTGATTGTGATGCTTTTACCATAAAATCCCTGCTAAAATCGCAGTTGGCTGGCCTCCATGCCCATTGTAGGGGCAGATCTATCATTCTCCAGGTGTTGGGCTCTATGCGGACTATTACACGATGGGGGTGAGAAAATAAGGGAAAGACCTGGCTCCTACTTAGGAGGAGCCTGATGCCTGGTATGGAAAAACAGAGCACATGGAGAGGAAGCAGATGTTACATACACACGTGACACTTATTGTGAGGAGGCCAGGAAAATGGCTAGGTTGGATGGTGTGAATTCCAAGTTCCCTTCTGTCCACTCTTGATGCATCTATCATACCCAGTTTGGGATCACACAGCTTCAACAAGATGGGAAAAATTGGAAAGGAACCAGAATAAATGTACAATATCAATTGCTCTGTGACACTCAGATTGTAAGAAATGTCACATTTATTTTTCTAAATTAAATAAATCTAGTACACAAACTGACTTTCCCAGTGTTGAGACTCTCAAGACCAGTTCTTGGGGTTCTGCATCCCCCCTTATGTAAGAATGCTTGGGCTTGCAAGGCAGCAGGGTCTGTCTTTATCTATCAGTCATCACTGTCTGTTTGAAGGAAAGTAGCTTCCCCAGCATCCTCCTCCCTCTGTGCCAGGCTTGGCCTCAGGAACTGTCACGCAGGATCTCAGAGTCACAGGGGCCAGTGTCCATCTCCACAGGCACTGGGCATCCTGATTCTGCCCTGTGTGTGGACAGGCTCAGGCCTCGGCCACTCCTGCAATGCTGTTTGTATAGACCCGTCCAAATCTTGGGAGACCAAGAAGGGGGTGTTCTCCTCTTAACCTGAAGCTCACAGACCCTCTTCCCTCCCTACCGCTAGGCCATTAGCCAAATTCCCTCCCAGGGCCTTCATCTTTGAAACCAAAGGCCTAGCTATGAGTGATCTTCCCTGACAATTCTCTGAACTACCTTATATAAAGCAAAACAAACAAAACAGAACACAGAGTAAGTAGTTGTTTATCACCTTCCATCATTACACACACACACACACACACACACACACACACACACACGGTAAGCAAACTCAAATTTCTGTTGTGTAAGCCACCCAATCTGTACAGTATTTTGTATGGTAGCCCTGGTAAACTAATACACCCTCCCACATAAAGTACTGCCAATGTCTCTAACATGCATCATTCCCAGTCTTTGACCCTCACTCAGGGAAGTGGGCACCCCTTGGCTTCAGGAACTGAGAACTGGTGATGAACAGCATAAATCATACTTCTGTTTTCAATCACTCACCTCCCACCGTAGCAACCAGTTGGAAATGTTAAAAGAACACCAAAAACAGCAGATGCGGGGTCAGAAATTCCCAGAAGGCACTAAAATAAAGGATTCAGTGCCGCCCACCTCAGGAGGCAAAATAATGCTTATGGAGGTGGAGTCAAAGGTTTACCGCATTGGTGAGGGTGTGGAACTATCTGGAGAGTCTCTCTTCCCCATCCCCACGATTTAAAAAAAATCATTTAAATACTATATAAGCCTAGGGCTTTCGAGAACCTACAAAATGTTTTAGAACTAAAAATTAAATTGATTTCAAAATATGGTGGCCAAGTAAAAATTCTTAAAAATCATTTCAAAAGCAAAGTTGTAAAATGCCTTTCAAAATGCCTTCAACAGCATTTATATTTAAATTAGGATGCTGATCATTTTAGTAAAGTTGCTATCACTATCACGGGGGTGGTGCCTGTGAAAGTTAGTATGCCCTAGGACCTACAAAGGACTTAAATTGGTGTTGTTCTCTTCCCACACCCTGAAACTCATACCAGGCCCATCTGGGTTTGGGAGGTGACAATAGCATGAGGACAGGGTCTGTGATTTGGGATGGAGGTGTGGGAAAGCCTGACACTCCCAGTGAAAGGCAGACATGCCATAAAGGAAGGTGGTCAAGAGTCCCACTTAACCCTGGGTTCAGATCTAAATTCTGCGCCTGTGTGACCCCGGGGCCACTTGCTAAACCTCCCTGGTCCTCCATTTCGTCATTAGCACAAAGGGGATGAGAATGCTTACCTGATAAGATTTCCGTGAGAATTAAATCAGAGGAAGAATATAAGGGGCTTTGCTCTGTGCCTGGGGAATAATAAGTGCTTAATAAATGCTAGTGATTATAATGGTGGCCTTCTGTAGATTCTTACAGGGGAGAAAGAAGGAGGGGTCTGGGTCACTAAGGCTTGAGCCACAGAGTAAATATTCAAAACAGCAGTGCAGAGAGGTTTTGTGACTCTAAAGATCACAGGTTCCTAGGGAGGACTGGGTGGCAAGGAGGTGGAGGAGGGGTAGGGGTGGGGAGCCTAGGTAGCATAAGTAGGTGGGGCTCCAGGAGAACATCTTATACAGGAGCCCCCCCATCCCATGCAAGGCCCCAGGGGACAGCCAGGCAGGTCCCCAGGATCCTGTGGGCTCTGGGCTTCTTTCCCTGCACCGATGCAGGGGGAGCTGAGATTGGCTGCTGGTATCTGAGTGTGGGCTGTTTTGGGAAGTTAGTAAAAGTTTGCTGGTGATGGGGCACCGAGTATATCTACTGGCCAGGAACAGACAGACACAGGACCAAACCTCGAGAGCCGCAGTCTTCTCAACTATGGCAGTGACAAAGGCAAAACTAAGCCTGGGACAGAATGAACAGGCTGTTAATTCATCAATTTTCAGGGAGGAAACCCTTCTGCAAGTCACTTTTGTTTCACGAGGTTGAAAGGTGTTAAAAAAGACAGTAGCTTCATGGAGTAAAAAGAGGAAATACTGAGACAGTCTCTGATGGGCAATCATTCTGCTAAGGTGGGCGTTTCAGAAGCAGGGACACTTTCTGATTGATCTTTGGGTTGATGGAGTACTTTTTGTGGTCAAACTGTTATCGTGGCCCCAATGGGGGAATAGGAGCTGCCATCAAGGCAGTTTCTCAGCACAGATTCAGACCAGAATGCCCCTGGCCAGGGAGTCAGAAGACCTGGGTTCTAGGCCCAGCTGGTCACTAACTAAATGGGTTGTCTCCCTGGACATATGAGGTCAGACAATTAAGTTTACGAACTCATCCTAGAAAAAGTGCTACATACCTCATTGCTGAATATCACTATGGTCACCTTTGAAGTACTCCCCTTGGGAAGCTATGCACTGACACCTGTGCCTAGCCCACCTGTCAAAGCAATTTTGGAATGGCCATGAGAGCTGACGTTGTATTATCCTTGATGTCCTGAATGTCAACAAAATGTCTTCCTTTCAATATTTCCTTTATCTTCAGGTAAAGAAAGGGTCCATATCAGGTGAGTAGGGAGGGTGTTCCAATACAGTTATTTGTTTACTGGCTAAAAACTCCCTCACAGACAGTGCTGTGTGAGCTGGTGCACTGTCGTGGTGCAAGAGCCATGAATTGTTGGCGATAAGTTCAGGTTGTCTAACTTTTTCATGCAGCCTTTACAGCACTTTCAAATAGTAAACTTGGTTAACTTTTTGTCCAGTTGGTACAAATTCATATTAAATAATCCCTCTGATATCAAAAAGGTTAGCAACATCACTACAACAAGTTCTCAAACTTAATTGTCAGGCCTCATATTTATTATCTGTACATTGAAGGGGCGAGATCACACAACAACATCAAATTTCTGAAACTTGGACCATCCAACCTGCAGTTGTGTTTTCTTTGGCCTCCAAATTATTATTATGATTTTTTATTTTGCATGCCAGTAGGAAGAATGTGCATTTTCCACTCCACAGCCCCTCCGCTCCATGCTGCATAATACCTGCCAACTTCCCACCTTTAAGGAACCTGTAGATGTCTGGGTCTGTGGCCCCTGAACTAGATGACTTCTAGTGCCTTCCTGGTGCTGCTCTTCATTGTTCTTCAATTCTCAATGACACCTTTTCACTTTCACTGCCTGCCACGGTCACCTCACACCACCCTCCACAAATATTTGACACTCCAGCTTCTTGAGTCAATTATTCCTTTCAGAAAACTGGAGAGGGAAATGATATAATTAAACACCTGAAAGAAAATGAACAGAACAACAAGCCATAAATACCAAGACCCACAATGGAGGCAGAAACCAGGAGCCCCTCTTGACCTTACCCAGCTAAGGGTGACCTGACGCCTCCCTGGTTGGAAGGGACCAGTCAGGCCAAGCCTGGTTCATGCTTAGAGCCACAGGGTCACACAGCAGGTCAAGAAGCAGCCTCAGCCAGCCCCCAGGCCTCAGGCCCCAGGCCCAGCCAACCCAGAAGCAACGCCCTCCACCCCTCCTTCTCCACCTAGTAGCCAGGATCAGAGTCAGCACCCAGAAGGGCCAATTCTCCTCTCATGCACTGTGCCCAGGGACCAGATGCTCTGTCTTAATTTGGGGCCCGGACGCTGTTGTGTCACTAGATTCTTCCACACCATCCTCAAACCACAGACCAGATAAATCAAGTTGAACTGACTTCAAAGGGAACACTGAGCAGAGCCATCTGTGACTCATTCCTGAGCGGGCCCTTTTCTAGTTATGTAACTAGAGAGATCCAGGATCCAGACAGAAAGACACAGATTGGAAGAACTTTTTTTTTTTTTTTTAATCCCAAACCTTTACAGTATTGGGATAATTATGGCTTTCATAGCATTGATTACTCTAAGCTGTCAGTAATTTGAGTCTTTTTCAGAGTCAGTGACCAACTTTTTGTCATTACATTCTATCTTCCCACTTCCATTTCTAAGTAAAGGCAACAGAATCCTGAGTTCACAGGGTTTCCTTCAGAAACACCTCACCCAGGGTACTCCTCTGTTGTCACCAACTGAATGCCACAGTGTCCATGGACATATCTTTCCAGTGTCCTCCTGGGCTCAGGACACACTTGCTTCCCAATCCACAGTCTTATTAGAGAATGTCCATTAGTCCCCTCTACCTGAAAAAAATAAAGTGTGAAGGTTAGGTGGCCAAGGCTTTTGATGTGAATCATTCACAAATCACTCAAAATATTGTGGTTCACGGTTAAAGGGCAACGCAAATACTAGATACCTTAAAAAAAATGATATTTTCCACACATTTGCAATTTTTAAACATTTTGTTTTCTGATTATGAAACTAATATGTATCAATGTGAAAATGGAGACATGCCAGTTTAAATAAGAAAGTAATGGGCTGGCCGAGTGGCACGGTGGTTAAGCGCTGGCTTGGAAAGCCAGTGGCCCCAGTTCGGGTCCCACATATGAGGGCCAGTGACACTGCCCTCAAAAAAAGGAAAGTAATTATCCCAAATCCTTGCCTGGGAGAATCATTCAAAGAATAAGTGATGCTAATATTTTAGCATATTTCTCTCCAGTCTTTGATTCATGTATGTTTGTAGTTCTAGAGTTGAAACTGTATTGTGTTTATAAATTTGTATTCTGCATTTCTACTAAGCCATTTGCCCACATAATTAAAAACTTTATAACTTTAGTTTTTGGGTTTTTTTTAGAGATTTTATTGGGGAATTGGAGGAGGGGAACAGCGTTGGGGAATCGGGGAAGGGGAACAGAAAGTTGCTGTCCTTTTGTCCTTCAGTCTAGTTGTGGAGGACGTCACTTCACTGGCCCATGTTGGTATTATCATTGCACTCTTCCTGGGTGAGGCAGTCGCTTGCTGGCCATTGGATGGCAGCTCATAGCAGCTCGCAAAAGTGCACACCAGCTGCCCGCCAGGTCAGCTGTTGTTACCATCATAGCTATAGAGGGCACAGCGTCACCGGCCCTCATATGTGGGATCCTAACCGGGGCCCTGCTGCTCAGAGCTGGCGTCCCAAGTCAACTCCTAACCAATGCACCACTCGGCCGGCCCTATAACGTTAGTTTTCAATAGCAACAGAGCTTCAAATGAAATGGATGTACCATAATTTTAAAAAAAAACAAATCCTCTATTATAGAACAAAAGTTGTATCTAAAGCTTTGCTACTGTAAATGCTGCACTGAACATCTTTAGCTATAAATGTCTATTTACATTTCTGATTGCTTTTATAGGATCTATTCCTAAAAGCATAATTAACCCTGCATCAGAGTATAAAAAAATTTTGATGTTCTTAATACATTTCAGAAACACTGAACTACCAGTAAATATAAATAGTTTTTAAAACCTAATTTTTAGTAGCTTAAACAAGACAAATTTATTATCTTGCAATTCTTTTTTAAAAACCTGTCTATTTTGATAAGTAGAATCTCATATTTGCATTTACTCATCTTTAGTTCCTAAATAGTTATTTTTTAAAAATCTTTATTAGCAATTTACATTTTATACCTTCTTAGAGTGTGCATTGTACAAGCCCATGGATTAAAGCTAAAATGATTATGAGATTCCTGGTACAAAGATATTCCCACCTCAATGCTGACCATCCTATGGCAAGGGTAGCAAGGTCTGAGAGGAAGGTTAGCTGAGCTAGGACATCCAGAGGAGGAATAAGTTGGGACTGGTCATCATTCCTGGTTATATTAGTAATCTATTGCTGTGTAACGAACTGCCCTCAAAACTTAATGGCTTCAAATAATGAACAGTTATTATCCAAGAGTTTCTGTAGGTCAGAAATTCAAGAGCAGTTTAGCTGGTGTTTCTGTCTTGGGTTCTCCTGTGAGGTTGTAGTCACGGCACTGACTGGGGCTGAAAGAGCTACTGCCAAGGGGACTTACTCACATGGCTATTGGCTGGAGGCCTGAGTTCCTCACCACAGGGGTTTCTCCACAAAGCATCCTTGCAACATGGCTGATGACTTCCCCCCAGAATGATGATCAGGGTGACAGATTAAAACAGAGGCTGCTGTACCTTTTATAACCTAATCATGAAAGTGATATACCATCACTTCTGCTGTGTTCTGTTGGTCATACAGACTCACACAGTGTCAATGTGTCAGAGAACAATGCAAACCAGGAGGTAAGGATTATTGGGGGCCATCTTGAAAGCTGGCGACCACAGTGGGTAGTGGTTTTCCCCAGTTCATTTTTTGAGAAGAGGGGAGAATTAGGAGCAGCTAGCAGAAAACTCCTCTATCATTGTTCACAGTATGCTTAAGTTAACCATCCATAGTTTTGTTCCCATCATGAGGCTAGTATCAGCCAATTACTTTGTCTCCAGAAAATCTGTTATTAAAAGACCCTCTGTAGTTACAGATGGTAACCTGGACTGGGTGACCCATGCAGTTCAGAGCCTTGTGTCCGCTTGGGGTAGTGGTGGTGGCAGTGGTAAATAAGCAGACAGCACTGCCATACTGTCTGAGCTTGGCAATCCCGTGTTCTGGGGCTTCAAGCCATGTGACATGACTGGTGGCAGAGGTGGAAGGTCTTCAGGGAGAAGAAAACCACTGGACAACTGCTTGTGGCCCCCACAGGTGGGATGGGAATCATAGGAGAGAATTTTTTAAGTGGGAGTGGGTGAATGAAACATAGGAACCTCATTCCTGAAAGAGCCTTGGGGCTAGAGGGGTAGGCTGTAAGGTGTCATGGATCAAGAATATGACCTTACTAGGACTTTTTAATATAAAGCTATATGTCAGTGGGTGTAATCATTAACGTGTATGAATAGTACCCGAAAATGTTGCTGACATCAATGCTAATTTTATGTATTTTTTTTCTTTTCTTTTTTTTTAATGAAAGCAGCTTGACTTTCTTGCAGGGAAGCTAGGGAGGAGCAGGGCAAGTGAGGGTTTCTGCAGGAACTCCCAATGCTGAGCAGGATTGGCGGGTTCCAGAGCTCTCTGGAGTGCAGGATAAGGTCAGTGTCCTGCCCGCTTTGGTCCAGCTGGTGGCCAGGGCCCAGGCTTTTGCTAGTTGGGGCTGAGATAGCTCATGGTCTTCCCTCAGTGTCTCCAGCAGTGCTCAGAGTTGATGCAAACCTTCTTGTTGGGCAGGTCAACCTCAAACTGCTTAATTGTCTACGTGACTAGCTATAGCTACAGACATGGCTCAGGGTCAGAGCACTGTTAGCCTTGCAGTTTGGCACACTCAGCAGGGACATGCAGGGACACACCAGGCCCATGCTGGACTGCCTCTTCCCAACACGGAGCCCCTTTTCTCATCCCACGGGCTGCTCTCCCAATCTCAGCCCAGCCCCAGCAGGGCTGAGAAATTGCCTTCATTCACCTAGGAGGCATTCATTTACAGGCCCCAGCAAATGCCTCTTTGTTCTCCAGGCAATTTATGTCTGCTGCCAGGGCTGAAAAAGTTCTTGCCCAAGGTTGAGAATTGGGCAGAGGTGTTCTCATGGGGGACTGCACAAATGCCCACAGTCTACAGCAGGCCAAGCAAGGTCAGTGGGCAGTTGTAAATGTTACCCTGACAAGGCCAGCGAGCCAGCCAGAGCTGAGCCTCAATCAAACCTCTGTGTAGGGCAACTGGTTGACTCTGGGTGCTTGGGAGAGACCTGGAGGAGAGATTAACCAACCAGCAGCCTCTGGAGAAGGACTGAGGCTTGGTCTCTTCTCATAACCAATCAGGAGTGTCAGAGGGAGATAGCGCTAAGAAATGGCCTCTCAGATGTTTTCCTTCCTACAGGGTTTGCATTGATTCCTCAGGGGAAGCTACTGGGCCTGGGGCAGTGAATAAGTGATGCTGACTCCAGGGTTCTGGGAGCTTAGACTCTTGGCAATCAAGGATTTAAGTGTGTGCATCTGAGAGAGAGAGAGAGAGAGAGAGAGAACGCATGTGTACACGTGGGCTCATGCTTTTTGTCTAGTCATGGAAGCACACAAAACAAGAGAATCTAGAAGGCATTTATCCTTTTTCTCTAAAACATTACACATGAATATTCCCATTCCAGTATATTATCTAAGCCAGGACAGCAGTTTCTCTGCGGTATATGAGAAAAGGCTAGATTCCTCCTGAGGAATGTTTTTTCTTGTGGTTGGTGGTGTGATTCAGGCAAAACCTGGTGGGTCAAGGGCGATTCCAAAGAACTATAGTTATACCGTATCACGTGTCAGCAATCCCCAAATGAAACAACAGGAAGACAAAATATATTCTAGTCTACATTCAAAGATAAAAATAACTTAGTTTCAATGAAATTGTATGAAATGTATGTAATACAGCTCTATTAGCTAGTATATTTTGTTTAATAAATTTTATACCTTAGCACAGAGTACCCCCAAGGAAGGTTTGCAGTCAGAAGCTCCTCCCAGTAACTAAAGGTTCAAGAGGTAGGTGACAAACATTCACAGTGAGATGCTGAGTCCTGACCCAGGGAAGTTGGCCACAAGGGTAGAGACCCCATGCTGTATGCACCATGCCTAGAACAATGCCAGGCACACAGTGAAGGTTCAAGAAATGTTTGTTGGAAGGATTAATGAATGAAAGAGATCCTTTTCTTTTTTTTTGAGGGCAGTGTCACTGGCCCTCACATGTGGGATCCGAACCGGGGCTGCTGGCTTCCCAAGCCAGTGCTTAACCACCGCGCCACTCTGCCGGCCCAAAAGATCCTTTTCTTAGGAGGCTGGCCTGGACCCTGTTCTATCAAGTGAAACTAAGAAAAAAACAAACAAACTTCAAATTAAAAAAAAAAAAATCTCTGTGCGTTTAGAAGAACATAGAAAAAAACTACTGAAAGATTATACCTTGCACTGTTTATGATGGTTACCTTGAGGGCTGAGACAGACGATCAGTAAGAATACCACAACATTTTTGCATAATTTATGCATTCCTGTTTCCAACTTGGTGAGGCAAGTTTGCATCGTATTGCTTTTTTTTTTTTTTTTGGTTAAAAATAAGAATTTATTTTTAGACCTTGCTTAAAATGTTCAAAGCACTCTAATACGTGATTCAATGAGAAAAATGTTTTTTATCAAAAGAGAAACTAAAGTTTAGAATGGTTAATCACCTCTTGAAGATCATGATAATTTCCTAACCTTTCATCAAATGATCTCTAACTACCAGGCCAAATGTAAGTTAAAAAACAAACAAAGAATGCTATAAAAAAGTTAATAGAATGTTAAGAAATACTTTGGGTTCAATATTTATTTATTCAACAGGTATTTGTTGAGTGCTATGCTTCCTTTACAGGCTTCTAAGTACAACAGGAACTGTGGCACAAAGGGGTCACATAGTGGAAAGCAGTCGGGGTTTTAGATGAATTTTTTTTTTTAAAAAGTCACCTATAGTTCCTGTCAGAATTGCAACGTCAGACTGTGGCATTTCCTTTGTCAAGGTTGGTCATTACAGCTTCATTGCAATTCTTTCTTTCTATTCCTTATCATGTATAGAATGCCCATTTAACATGATGTGGTCATGTGATGTTTTTCCTGTAAATTTATCATAATTGCAATTGTAGATATATAACAATCTATGCACTCAAAGAAAATAAACCTTTTAATGAGGACTCAAGCTAACCACCTTAGGGAATTGCTCTTTTAGCTTGTATTTTAAGGCCATTAAAATATTTGTTTAGTGATTTATTCATCCTGTAGACAGATGTAGAATCAGTCTATTTTTCACATTGCAGTGGAGTTTTCTTTTTAAATATTCTCCTTGGCTTTGTGGTGAAATGTGCATTATGATACTTCCTCATAGTGACACATGCAAAAGTGTTATTCATCAAACGGTATTTTCAAGCATACTTCTCATTATTCTTTCAAGTATATAAACATAAGGAAGCCCTATACGCTTCCCACAGTGTAAAAAAAATCAAAGATGTGGTACAATTCTTGACCTGTATGGACCTGGATTTTAAGGGCAGGGTCACCATATTTCACATGAAGTTCTCTCTTGTTCTTTTCCCTTCTGCTCCCTCCCCTACACCAAATACATAACTGTACTTGGTCTGATGCTAAATCAAGGTAAATGAGACGTGACCTATTAAAAAGGAAATGAATAATTCGAAAGGGGAAAATTGCATTCCTGCCTAGAAGCATGGACGTCATGGCTTGAATGTGTAGGTTTATTCTACCACTTCACTAGATGATTTTGCTTTTTGGGTGGCATGTCTTCCATCATCCAAATTACCTCGTGAAGTCAGCAAAGTAACTCAAACCATGTTTTGGTGCTATCTACTTTATATATTTTCTCAAGGTCCTTTTTAATGGGTTCTTTTTAATTAAAAGATGTGTACATAGCAGACCTGTCTTTGAGAGGTCCCTGGGAATCATTCTTATTAAATTCCCTAAAACTTGATCTTTAAATCAGGAATTAAATGATCTGTGTGAGCAGGCACACATGTCAATGTTTCAAGGGCAGAACTAAGGATCCCTCAAGTCTTCTAAGTACCAGGGGAGCCAACCTTGTACCTCCTTGTGGACCATGGAGGAGGAGGTGGGCCTAGGAAGTCATTCTCAAGAAGTTACCCCAGGCAGAGTTGGTGTTATCAGCACCATGCTCTAACCAACTGAGCTAACTGGCCATCCCGCCTTTTGCTTTCTTTTCTCTCTTTTCATTTATAAAAAGAATCTTGATACGTTAGAATCATCCATATTGTCTCCTCATCGAATGAATAGTTCCTATTATTTCTAGCCAATCAAGATTGGTGTTGAGAGTAATAATACGTAAATGTTCCTTACTATGATTGAAGCAGTCATTAGAAAACAGACTTTGATCATAGGATTTGATCATGTAGTCTCTTTTTTTTTTTAACTGAAAGCAACTCTGATTTTTTTTTAAAGGTTTTTTTTTTTAAAATTGGGGAATTGGGGGAGGGGAACATTGTTGGGGAATTGGAGGAGGGGAACAGACAAGTTGCTGTCCTTTTGTTCCTCAGTCTAGCTGCGGAGGACGTTGCCTCACTGGCCCACGTTGGTATCGTCATTGTGCTCTTCCGGGATGAGGCAGATCGGTCGCCGGCCTCTGGAAGGTTGCTCACCATGGCTATTGGCTGCTCACACTGGCTGCCGGCCACTCACTGTAGCCCATGGCAGCCCACTGCAGCAGGGGCTGCAGCTTACACCATCGCCGGGGCTCGCACAGCCCAGCTCCAGGTGGAGCTGTTGTTAGCTGTAGAGGGTAGTGTCACTGGCCCTCATATGTGGGATCCGAACCGGGGCTGCTGGCATCCCAAAACCAGCTTTTTTTTTTTTTTTTTTTTTTTTTGCTGAGCCATCCTGCTACCTGTTGGCAGCTCAGCGGCTGCTCAGCTCAGGCTGGACATCGAACTGCTGTTGCTCAGAGCTCAGCTCATACTCTTGAGCAAGTTCTTAACCAACTGAGCCACTCGGCCGGCCCCCAAAACCAGCTCTTAACCAATGCGCCACTGGGCCGGCCCAGTTTTTTTTTTTTTTTTTTAAGCAAGGTGAGTGTGGTGGGGAGAAACCAGGAGGCACATGGAGGGGTACCGGTGAGTGCTGCTATTCACTGCTCCTTTCAATAAGGGGTCCTTAGGGTTCTTACTTATATGTTACTTAAAGAGTTAATATATGGAATCAAGAAAGGAGGTGTGGGGCCGGCCGAGTGGCTCAGTTGGTTAAGAGCTCGCTCAAGAGTGTGAGCTCTGAGCAACAGGGTTGCTGGTTGGATTCCCAGCCCGAGCTGAGCAGCCGCTGAGCTGCCAATAGGTGGCAGGATGGCTCAGCTAAAAAAACAAAAACAAAAATAAAACCAGATTGATTATGATTTAAAAAAAAAAAAAGAAAGAAAGAAAGAAAGGAGGTGTGTTTGGAGGTGTCTTACAAAACCTACAGTTGAAAATCAGATAGTGAGTTGCCTGTGATAGGGAAAAGCAAGGAGCTGGTGAAGCTTGCTGTTTCTGAGTTTGCTGTTTCTCACCTTCAATAGGATCAAGTGTTGGGAAAGCCAATTCTCCCAGAAAAAAGGGCTCTGTGGTACAAGTATTGTCAAACAGTGCTACCTTGTCCTTGATGTATACATGTCCCTGAATTTTTTGGAAATTGAGAAAGAACATATTAAGAGCCCAGAATTTATAGAATCACTAAACAGTGTCAAGTCTAAAATAGTGTCTGCACTCATTGATACAGAAAACAAACTGAGGGTTGCCAGAGGGGAAGGGGGTTGGGGGAGTGAAAAAGGTGAAGAGATTAAGAAATACAAATTGGTAGTTACAAAATAGTCACAGGGATGTAAAATATTGCAAATATAGTCAATGTCTAACCACTGTGCTGTACACCTGAAACTAATATAAAATAATATTGAATGTCAACTGCAACTGAAAAAACTAAATAATAATAAATTTAAAAAAACGGTGTCTGCAAGTCTTTCATGTTAATGATTTTCATCATTACAATCATGATTAAAATAGCTCGTCTGTACTTTGTGCTCACATAGGGATATTTGCCTTGGAAATATGCCTGATAATTACTAAGTTCTGAAATACATAGGCCTGAGCTAAGTTTGAATTTGCTGTCTCTCTCTCTCTCTCTCTCTCTCTCTCTCTCTCACACACACACACACACTCACACACACACACACACACACACACACACACACACACACACATACATGCATTCTCAATTAAAAACAACATAACAGTTTCTTGGGCTATTTGTAATAGCTCCAAACTGGAAACAATTTAAATGTCCAGCAACAGATGAGTAGATGAGCAAATTATGATACATTGTGTGATGGGATACCACTCAGCAATGGAAAAGAATGGACCATGATACATACAACAACATGAATGAATCTCAAAAACATTCTACTGAGAAAAAAAACAGACACAAAGGTGTGTATGAAATTCTGGAAAAAGCAAAACTAATCTATAATGACAGAGGGAAAATCAGTGGTTGCCTAGGGCTGGGGTACGAAATTGCCAGCACAAGTGAACTTATTGGGTGATGGAAATGTTTGGTGTCTATGAGGTCCGACAATTAAGTTCACGAACTCACTCTAGAAAAAGTGCTACATACCTCATTGCTGAATATCACTATGGTCACCTTAGAAGTATGCCCCTTGGGAAGCAATGCACTGACACCAGTGCCTAGTCTACCCTTCAAAGCAATTTTGGAACTTTTCCTGGAATGGCCATCAGAGCTGTTATCCTATTGGCCTGAATGTCATCAAAATGTCTTTCTTTCAATATTTCCTTTCTCTTCAGGTAAAGAAACAAGTAATTGAGGGCCAGATCAGGTGAGTAAGGAGGGTGTTCCAATACAGTTAGTTGTTTACTGGCTAAAAACTCCCTCACAGACAGTGAATGCCATGTGAGCTCTTGCATTGCTGTGATGCAAGAGCCATAGATTGTTGGCAAAAAGCTCAGGTCATCTAACTTTTCATGCAGCCTTTTCGGCACTTCCACATAGTAAACTGGTTAACTGTTTGTCCAGTTGTTACAAATTCAAAATGAATGATCCCTCTGATATCAAAAAAAGTTAGCAACAGCCACGCGAACTTAATTGTCAGACCTCATACATTCACCGAAATTCATCAAACTGTACACTTAAAATGGATGTATTTTATTGTAGGCAAATTTCTCTCAATAAATTTTTTAAACAAAAGCTGAAAATGACATGAACAACAAAAACTTGGCCCTGGCATTTTATTTGGATCACTGAGTGTGTCTGTGATCTGTCAGGATAGACAGCAAACTGTTAGTCATGGTTACTCCTAGGAGTATGATTTGGGGAAAAAGGATGAGAGGAATGTATTTTGTTTTGTTCTGTTTATTCGTGCCCTTCCTATAAGTAGGTATTACCTTTGTACTAATAAGAAGAAGGAAAAAAATGATAAAGTCTGGATAAGATAATGGTACAAGGAGAGAAGCCATCCCAGGTTCTTAATGTGCTTACACTTAAGGTATGGGTGCAGCTGTGTGTATGGTTACTGTGTTGTTAAATTCACATCAGACTTCAGGCTTGCAAAGGGGCAAGCTTCTATAAGACCCCGCTGTGTCGAGGCTGAGGTCTCATAATCTGGGTTGGGGGGTGTTTATGGGGCACAGCTTCTCCAAGTGTAAAATAATAGGGGTCCTAGCCACATAGCCATGGGAATGGCTGTGGGGAGGTTATGCCAGCCTTATGGGGACAAGGATCTTAGAATAAAGGCCTTGGGGCTTCCTAAAGAGCTTCACTGATTTAACAGAGTTTCTGTGTTCCCAACCTCCACCCCCCAGGGTTTTCAGGATTTCTTTTTTTAAATGCTAGTCTGTCTCAGTTGGGCTAAAAGGAATCAAAGAACTTTGTTTTTGTTGTTTCATTTGTTTCTTCATTGAGTTTCAGAAAAAAGATCTTGGTGTCCTGGATGGCCAGACTTTGTGGTGACTGAAGGTATAAAAACGAGGAGCAAAGAGCCAAGGCTGCTTAAACAGACATCCCCCCCTTATCCCAGCAGTTCTTCCAGAATTTTCTGTGAAAACCTTGGTGAGGGGTGGTGCTTGGTTATAATAACATATACCAAATAGAAAACAATAATTTAAAGATTAGCCTGCACTGCAACACGCCTTTCCACATGGCAAGAAGCAAGTTTGGTTGGCCTCCGTTTGCCAGGGTGATTTAGAGAAGCCTTTGAACAGCAACGCTTGTGGTCCGGCAAAGGCCTGTGTGACTAACTGACCTGTCTGTGTACGGTCCACTTCGGAAACAGAAACTTCCCTGGTGGCATGGGAAAGAAAACACCAACCTAATCCTGAAACGGTAACTTTAAACCAAAGCCCAACCAAGACAGAGAGTGGGAGAGAGACTGCCAGCTGAGCCAGGCCAGAAATAAAAGTCCCATTGTCCTAGCTGAGGCTGGCTCACAGGCACACGCTCCCGCCTCACTTGGCTTGCTCTGCACGCTGACACTTCTAGTACCCGAGAGAGTACATTCCAGAGGCCGGCAGCCTTCATCTGAGACTCAGCAGCTGGAGGAGAAATCACACTAGAGGCATGGGGGTATTGGGTATGGAGGGGGTATGGCATGAAAAATTATTAAACACTAATGGAGCTAACATCAAACCTGCCAGAAAAAAAGGAATGATGTATCTGGGAGTGTTGGGTCCATGGGAGGAGAGTGAGGGGTAGGCTAAGCATAATGGAGATGAATAAGGGGAGCTGTCCCAGCTCAACTCAAGCTGAGGATGGACAGCTTGACTCTAGTAGTCAGCCCAGGTCTTAGGAGATTTTAGTGGTCTTCAGGTCCCAAGCAGCTACTGAGAAGGGTCTTCACTAGCCAGGGTGCTGGCAGTAGCTCACCTTCGGAGTCAGGGGTTATGGCAGGTTGAGGGAGGCAGGAGGCATTTGCTTAATAAAGATACAATGGAAGGATAAAAAGCCCCAAGATAAAGATTTTAAAGTAAAACAGTGTATAGATCATTAACGGAATGGCAAAGTGGGAAGAAGTTGGGATGGAAGTCGGGAGCCATGATTACAGTCTGTGACCCCAGAAAGCCACCTGCCAGCTTTGGGTTTGACGTCAGAGTGAAGAGGTAGGCCCTGCCTCTGCCATCCCTTCTTGACCTGGTGTTGGAGATTCTCTGAGTATGTGTCTCCTGGGTCCAAAGAAGGAGGTTTCCTCACCTGCCTTTTCCTCCCCTCTTCTTCTCCCATTCTTGGGATTGCCCTCTAGAGATCTCCGAGGTTCCTGGAAACCATGCTATTCTGTGACTGACACCTGTTCACACCAAAAATCTCAACCCCTCGAACTGGATGAAGAAGGAGGAGTGCAGCTTGGACAGCTTAAGGGTTCTGAATGTTGGGGAGAGAATGTGCTGCCACCATTGTGACTAGGGCCCAAGAAGAGGAGTCTGGGAACGTTCAAGACAGGTTTAGAAGACTTTGCAGCATCACACCCTGGGTCCTTCTTCCTCATCTGCAACTGGAAGAATTAAAATAGAAATTATTCCCCGAACTGAAGAACGTTTTAAAAGCATGCCCATCATTATAAATGGGCTGCATTTCCAGAGACCTGTCAATCTAGGTGTGATTATCTATGTGTTTGCAGGAACTGCCTGTACTAGCATTCAAATCTGGGTTTTGGCCTCAGCTTTGGCTTTAACTGGTTCTTTCGTCTTGGTAAAATCGTGACTCCTTTTTGGGTCTGTTTCCTGATTTGTAAATCAAGGTGGCTGTCAACATCTCTATGCTGAGCCCTGAAGAGATCCAGAAGAACTACAAACACTTATTCAAGGTGAATAATAGTCTATGCATGGCCCCTTCTACCTGCAGTCAAAGGTGGTTCAAGCAAAGTAGTTCCTCGCTGAGGAACTCAGGATCCAGGCCCAAGCGGACAGAGAGAAAGGGAACAGTCCCCAAACCTGACCACTCATCTCTTCCCACCCCGCCCACCCTGCAACCTTTAATTATTATTATTTTTAAATGAGGGGCTGGGTGTCATGATCTGTGACAGTCCTTGATGACAGTCACTGGTGCTGAGCGTGAGCCATCTTTGGTGCATCCTGCTCTGCCGTCCTCTCCTATCTGTCCTTCCCTGTCAGCCTGTCCAGGCAGGATTGGTGGGAACCTGAGCTCATGGTAGTGAGAGTGAGGCAGTGCCCTTGGTGTAGCTGCCTGGAAGCACAGCAATCCTTTGCCCTAATGCATGCCCTTCCCCAAAAGCACAGACAGGCAAAACAGAGGGCTGGCTTCATGGATGTGCAGTCTTAGAAAGGCCCCACATTTGGTTTAATGCCCTGCTGTCACCATCTTGAAATTTTCAACAATGTTTAAACAAGGGGTCCTGCATTTCCATTTTGCACTGGGCCACACAGATTATATAACCAGTCCTGGCAGGAGGTGGTGGGGACAGGGGACCTTTGCCACAGCTCCATTTCCACAGTCTGAGGGGCAAGAGATCCACAGGGGTGCATGGATATGGCTAAATAGTCAGGTGTGCAAGCACGTAACTATGAAAATATGCTTGTAATTCTTAGGTAGGGACTTTTTTTTTTTTTAACAAAAAGCGCAAATAAATATATATATCCACTGTGGGTGGATACACATGTAGGTGTGTATATACTGGGCGGTGCCAAAAAAAATGCATTCACATGACTTGTAGTCATCTTTTGTTATTGGTATATATTGAGTATTACAATTTTTTTTTTTTTTGAGGGCAGTGTCACTGGCCCTCATATGTGGGACCCGAACCGGGGCCGCTGGCTTCCCAAGCCAGCTCTTAACCGCCATGCCACTCGGCCGGCCCGAGTATTACAATTTTAATACGGTTTTTTTCCTTTCTTAAAATGTGTATAATGCTTTTTTGGCACTTTCTGTATATGTGCATGCACACATACACGTGCGCACAGAAAACCTTAAAATGGCCAGATAGACTTTGAGCAGTTTAAGATCAATAGTGAATCAAATGTCAAGTTGCATATGCTTTGCACTGAGTGACTTTTCTAAATGGACTCATTTGAAAACCCTAGTAAGACATTTAGACTTTGAAAACTTTACAGAGGTGACTTTTAAACAGAATATCTTGTAGGAATCAGGACAGGACTGTGACTTGGCCAGGAGTTCGTGTCTTGTCCATGCTCAGATGAGAGGGAGTTACATATTCATTACTATCATTGTCTTTTAAAGGAGGTATGTGCCACAAGCACTACTTGAATATTCACAGATATCTCAGAATGAGAATTTAGCTGTATCCATCTTTGTGCCTTTCACAGAGTCTAGCAGTGTGCCAGCATAGAATCTGTTAAATAAATATTTGCTTAATGAATGCTCATCTCCAAGTGAATGGGATTTTTTTTCTTAGAAACCATAATACATTTAATTACAGTGGGTGAATGTATATTTAGCAATGTAAAAATATCATGGATTAGTAGAGCTTTGGAGAACAAAAGACCCTTTCCTATTATCTATTCCAATCGTCTTGTATAGATTAGAAAACTGAGGCTCCAAGAGGCTAAATAAGTTATCTGAGGTCACAGAGCTAATCTGTACCAGAACCTAGCTCCTCTGACATCTAACCCAAGTGAATTTTTCCACTAACTCACCCTGCCTTAAGAATCAGGAAGCATAAATAAAGAGCCTTAGGTGTTTACTCACTGCTTATATATAGTCTTCCTAACCCTTCATTACGGCGGAGAACTCAACTGTTTTAATTGCCACCTGCAAAAGGACTTCACAATCCACTAGAGTTGTTCTTTGGCAAGCCCCTGAGAAAGATAATTTGAGATTTAAGGCAAAATGAGAAGGAAAGAAGGTCTAATAAAAGCGTTTTATTTGTAGATTGGAATTAAGTGCTCTGTTCCCCGGGCTGTTGGCTTTCTCCTGTCTTAATGGTTGTCAATTTAACGCTTCGGCAAGCAGAAAATTGGAGAGTAAGAGTGTCAATCATTTGGTCCTGCCAAGTGACACCCCCTCAAACCTAAGTGAAATGTAATATTTTGCATGCTCAGAACAACTCCAAAACCACCTCAGCTCCATTCGCACCATGGCTTTTGAGGAAACTGTGACAGTTATCTTATGTCACCAGTGAGTCTGCCCGTTTGTGTGGTTCCTTAAACCTGAATTTCTAAAAAGGATCACCCTGGTTACAGGTAGCCAATCCGATGGAGCCCCTAAGCTCCAAACAGCAAATAGCTGGGCAGGACTGACATTAGATCAGGCTGCTGCTTTCAGAGAGGGTGGAGCAGTGGCCAGATAGCATTAAGGCTTAGCCAGGAAATTAGTGAGGTGCAAATTGCATAGTGGTGGCTGCAGGGCAAGAGGAAAATTGTAGGCCATTGCCTGGAGAGAGAGGGAAATAGCAGGGTGGTATTTTGGGGCCTGGAGACAGTGGGCCACTGGGCATGCTCATCATCGCCATCACACACACACACACACACACACCACCACCACCAACAACAACAACAACAACAACAACAACAACAACAACTTTTTATGGCAGTACAATATGCAAACAGAAAAGCACACAAATCATGAAGTCCAATGGACTTTTGTAACCCTAACTGGTAACCTGCACCCAGATGAAGAAAGAGAACATCCCCTCCTGTCCTCTTCCAGTCATCCCTGCCCAAAGGGGAACTGCTATTCTGATTTGGCCTTCTTTTTTAAATGTAAGCCAAGTGGCATCTGAGGGGGAGACAGTGTGGCGGAGCTTGTCCATATTCTTCCCACAACTCCGGAGCTGCAAGCCCAGCCTGGCAGCCTGCTGAGTCCTAGCTAGCCCAGCAGAGCCTTTGGATCCTGACAGGGTCAGGCTGGCAGACGAGGCCTCAAATCCGGAAGACCTAGCAAAGGAGGAGACAAGACCACAGACCTGCCCGGGGCCCGCCTACCTGGCTGCAGAGCTGGCCTCCGCCCTGCCTGAGGCGTGCGAAGGTAAGACACCAGCCTCCGCTCAGCCTCAGGTCCTTGGTTGTACTTGACAGCATGGGGTTGTTCACATAGGGCTTCTTCTGTTTCTTTTTTGGTGTTTTTGTGGCTTTTCTTTCATTGTAGGCTCTCCGAATTGCCTTATAGTGGTCAACCATTCTGGGGGAGGAGTAGAGGCTGTTTTGTTCCACCAGCTTCCTGTCAGGCTGCAGAGAAGGGCTTCCAGGCCTTGGCAGCATCCACGCTGATTCTTGTGGCCTGGAGTCATAGCTGGTTTTGCTTCGTTTGCCACCTGGCTCCAGTGAACTGTTCTACCCCAAGGTAGACACTGTTTCTGTGGAGAATCAAGCATGTTTTAAATAGGATTTATGGTCTGGTTCTGAGTTTTGGCTTGGTTTCCCTCTGGCATATATATAGTACTCTCACTGTTTGAGTGTGCGCATTTGTACCTGTGAAGGAGAGCCCATTTCGATGTGGGCATCAAAAATAACAGCCAGATTCTTTTTATAAACTGAGTGGCGTGGTGGAGAGATGCATATGCTCTCAGGAGAGATCTGTCCCAATCGTAATTGCATCCTTGGCTTGGGGAAAGAAATTTCCTTGTCTCTCTTGGCTCACCTCCATAGACTTCTCAACTCACTGCAGTTCAGCTGGCCTGGCCTTACCACGTGTCCCTTCTTGATAAAGCCACCCAAGACTTCTCAGATGTCAAGTCCAATTAAGACTTTTCCGAGTTCTAATCTTAAATTAGGCTAGCATGGCACTGGCACTATGGACTGCTCTGTCCACCATTACATTCTCTTCTCCCTCAAATGACAGGAGATCATGCCTTCAGGTTTCTCTCCTGCATCTCAAGTTCCTCCTGTTCAGTATTCTCTTCTTCTTTCACTTTTCATGTTGGTGTTGTGCTCCCCTAAGGTCCTCAGCTGTCTCAGACTCTGCACCCTTTTTCTGGGCAACCACATGTACCTCCATGACGTCAGCCTTAGATCTAAATCTCCAACCAGACTTGTTTCCTTAAAACTCCAGGCTGACCACTGGCCTCTTCATGGATGCTCTCTGTAAGCGCCTGTAGCAACTGCTTTCAACACTGGCTGGATGTTATAATCATGGCTGCTTTTATTTAAAAAACAAAAACAAAAAAACCTATGTGAGGGCTTTACCATCTGAGCCATTGATTTAAATGATCTGAATGGGACCTGGAAATGATTATTTTTAAATCTCTTGGGGTAATTCTAATGAGTGGTCAGAAATTAGGACAGTGAGGTACAAGTCATATATATGTAGACAGCTAAAGTGCTTCAGACAGAAACCCCATTGCATCCCCACACTAGGCCTTCCTTCAGGAAAATAAATCACAACTCTGGCCCTCAGACTTTTCAAACCTCTGTATAGGCATTGATGGATGAATCTGAAACTCCACTGGGAATCAGAAGTGATCCTTGGGCTGGAGACAAAAAAAGTTGAGACTGAGAGAAAAGACTAACTTAGAAGATTAGTTCTCCACCCCTCGACCCTTTCCCAAACACAAAACCTTCCCTGACCCTGCTTGAATTCTGGGGCTGATTTAGGGGGATTGTAAGACCTCAAGCTCAGCTTCCCATTTTTTTTTTTTTTTAGAGGGCAGTGTCACTGGCCCTCATATGTGGGACCAAACCGGGGCCACTGGCTTCCCAAGCCAGCACTTAACCACCGTGCCACTCCGCCGGCCCTCAGCTTCCCATTTTATCAAGTGCTTCTGACATCTCCCAATGCCCTGAGGTTCTCTAACTGTAGAATGGCTAACAAGATATGAACAGAGGGGGGCTGCCAGCTGTGTTTCTAGGAGTAGTACTAGAAACCACTAAAGGATTCTGAATACCCTTGAGTCTCACTGGTTTTCCTAACTATCAAAAGGATGGTAGTGATTCCTACCTTCAGATAAGGTGTGAAAAGCAGGTGAGAGAAATGAAGATGCTAAAATATTGTTATTTGTATTTTAATTTAATCCAGAATTGAGTTTATTCACATGGGAGTCTTAAGTAACCATAACGTGTATGCGCAGGAAACACTTTAGAGAAAATCCTGTCCCACTGGAAACTGAGGCCCTGTAGTGAAGAGACTTGCCCAAGATAACACTGCCAGCCAGGTGTCAGGTTTCCTAGTTCAGTGCTCATTGCACTCCAGATTTCCTCAGGGTCCATACCACACCCACGTGGCTGGGCTTGACCCCCACACATCACCTTTCCAATCCCAGCCCTCTGTCTGGGGCCCAGGGCATTTGGTGATCTACCTTTTCCAAAGCAAACCAAAGCTATTCTTGTCTCCTTCTTCCCATTCTGCTTCCCTCTCTCCTCAAGACCCTGAATGTAGGTGACCTGAAGTTCCCTGAGGCTTTGAAATTGTCCATGGCCTTCCTAACTCTGCCTGCTGTACCATTAGGGTGTCCTCCAGTGGGGTAAAATTTGGGGGATGTGGGGAGAGGTATTAAAGTTAGAAGGGACCCGGGCCAGAGAGGCTGGATACCTGCTCTCCGGCAAGAGAGAAACTTGTGTTTGACTCTGGGCTGACCTTGGACCATAGTAGATCTTCTTTAAGGCTCAGCTTTCATACCTATGAAATGCACGTCATAATGGTCTCTACCTTGTGATAGCAGTTGTGAGAATTAAATGAGACAATTTCCCTAAAGGAGTAGTTCACAAATATGATCTCTCTCTCTCTCTCTCTACACACACACACACACACACACACACACACACACACACACACACACACATTGATGACCCTACCCCTGGAAATTGCGATTTGATTTAATTATGCCTGGATTTTTGAAACTTCCCCCAAGCGATTCCAACTGTGCTGTCAAGATGGAAAACATGGCTGGTAAAGGGCTTAGCATAGCACCAGGCAAATTATCAACACTCAAATAATTAGCTTCTCATAGGAGTACAATCATGATGATAATTCAAAACTCTCTTTCCTTCTAGAAAGAAACTCACGGCCCTCTTGAGGACCTTCTTCCTTTTGGATTTTTCTGGCAAGGACCTTCCTGCCTCTCCCCATCCCCAGTTCTGCCCAGAAATCACATCTTGAGTTTTTCTGAGACATTGAGCTGGTGACTTCCTGCTCTGAGAGGTCAGTGGGGAAGTGAAAGGCGTCCTGATATCAAGTGATGGTCCAGAGACCCATTCCAGGTACCTCCTGGCTGTGTCTACCAAAAAAGATCGTTTAATCATCAGTGCTTCCTCCTATAAAATGGGAGGGAACTGTTATGTATTATTCCCCTCGAGGTGCTAGACATTGTGCTAAACAGTTAGGACAGAGTGCCTTCTCTAAGTGGGATGATAACATCTGTCTTAAGAATTACTAGCTGCAAGGAGGAAAAAAGACAAAGTCCACGAGCAAAGAGCCTCCAACTACGCAAATAATGCCAATGAATGGGAGGGGCGGTCCCTGTCTCCATGATGCAGATCTGCAGGTCACTCTTGATAACGCCTTGCAGAGATGGGGTGAGCTCTGGAAGGTGAAGGCGACTCTTTCAGCTGGTTTTACATGTCCAAGACACAATCTCTAAACCGCCCCCTCCTGGCCACGGTCTGGCACCTTTCTCCACCCCAGGCCGCCCACCTCTCAGCTGCTCTCTGACTTGCGTTCGATTTCGCAGCGCGGGAATGCTGACTCCAGCGAATAGCACCCAGGCGCTGACCAGCGTGAGACATAATGCGCCTCTCTGGGGTGCGCGCGGCGCGTCCACGAAAGGCACACTCCTAAGCCAGTCCGGACGCGTTCTTCGGAGGGAACGCAGTCGGGGTCCCGGAGAGAAGGGCCTGCGGAGCCCCTCAAAGGCAGGGCGCTCTCGACCAGCCTCCCGGCCAGGTCCCCTGCCTTCCTCTCTCAACCTGGCGGGATCCCCGAGTCCCCACGCATCTCGCGCTCGGGCAGGTTGCTCAGGGATCCCAGGCAGACGGCCGTTCTTTAAGGTTCCTTGGATGTGTCTTTGCTGCCCTGGCCGTGGAGGATCGGGCCGTAGAGGAAATAGCTCAACTCTTGGTGGACCATACCATCCTTGGCTCTGGTTCCCTGTGAGGCCCCTGGTCCAAGCTTACCGCTCTTTGCCCTGCCAGCGCGGTGGGCCCCCAAAGCAATTCACAGAGCTGGGTGCATCGCTGGTGGCTTGTGGGTGGGGCGATGCACCGCAGTCCCTGCTCTCCACGACTTGAGTTCCAATTTGGGCTCTTCGTCGTCTTCGCAGGAACCTCAGATAAGCCTCAATCTCTCTGAGCCCCTTACGTAATAACGTGGAGGCCAAGATTTCAAAGTCTGAGTTCCTATCCCTGCCTTGCCATGTATGGCCATGTGACCTGGGACAATTAAGTGATCTCTGCGTGCCTCAATTACTCATATATAAAATGGGGATAATATTCCTACTCACATGAGGTTGCTGTGAGGAATAAATGAATGTAAAACACCAATGGTGGGCACATAGTAAACACTGTATAAGTGTTTGATGTTGTTAGTAAGACAGGGGTTATAGTAGTCACCCTGCGATGTTGCTATATTAAGTGAGATAATGTAGGTAAATTGCCCGTATTAAGTAAGCGGCGGATAAATAATATTTATTAATATTACTATTACTCCCGGGAAATCGGATTTCTTTCTTCCTTTTAAAAAAAAAAATCTTCACGTCCTCCATCCCCCACCCCCCTGCCACGTGTTCATCAGAGCAAAGAACTGCGAACTGGCGCTGTAGGCTCAACATAAAATGGTCCCTGAATTCGTGCCCAGTTGTAATTTCCTTGGGGGTTTTGAAAGGGGCTCTTCAACGTTGCCAGGCTAGAGCCGCGCTTTTGTTTGCAAGAGGGCAGTGAGTAAATTATATTCTGGGTTTAGCAAAACAAGGACTAAACACGTTCACGGTAGGACTCTGCGGGTGAACTATTTTATTTCTTTTTTGCTTTTGTTCTTGGTCGTTGATGGTCCGCTGCAGACTAATGCGATACTGATGTATCTTAATATTAATGGTTCTGAGCTGAAGACGGCCGGCCGCCTCACGCCGCACGCTGTCCGGGCTGGGAGCCACCAACAGGCCCAAGTGAGGGCACGGGAAGATTCTTTATGTCACTTTCTCCCTCTCTAGCTCAGTTCCTCACATCAGAGTTGGGAGGGGGGACTTCCGGATTGCGAATGAATTTAAACCTCCCTGCTTCTGCCGTCTGAATTTTCTGTTTGAGGACAAAGTAGGAGTGCCCTCCGCGCCAGGGTGCCCGTCTGCCGCGGTTGGGAGCAGTTAACCCACTATATGTAAAACTTGGCTGGGCCAAGCAGCTACATTCCAAACCACCCTCACCCAGGACACTTGTTGTGAAGTATTAAAGGCGAGCGAGTACAAGCTGTCGTTGGCCGGAATGTGGGTGATGATCAGCCTCCTAACCTGACTTGGTGGCTGATAAGGCCTAAATCAGGAATTGCACTCCTTCTCCCTCCCCAGGGCGCTGCTGGCCAGCCAAAGCGCAGGCAGTAAAGTGGGTAACACTGAAACAAGATAATCACCAACTTCTACCGGTGCAATTCAATAGGGGATTTCTGTCCCCAGCATGCTTCCAAATGCATCCAGGATTCCGTGCCTAGGCCTAGAACCCTCCTCCCCTGGCCTCCCGGGCGGCACACCCACCCTATCAAGATATGAGGACCAGCCAAGGACCAGCGTCCATGGCTGGGTTCTTGAGCTGTGTAGAATCTCTGGGGACGCCGGGAAGCGGAGAGAGACGCACATGGATGAGCTCTGGACATAGCCAAGTTTTTGGTCTTTTAAAGAAAGAACCGTGCGCCTGCCCTTGGCCTGACCTGAAAAACAAACGCGAAAACAAAATTAAGCGGCTGGACAACTTTCAGGAAAGGGAGACCTAGCAGAGAAAGCGGGTGGGTGGCCAAATGTACTCCCCGGGAAGCAGGCGCGCCTGGAGGAATGTTCGCAGGCGCGCTGGGTTGCCCGCTCCAAAGACACGCTGTTGTTCATAAACTCTTCGCGAGCATCCGGGCACCGACCACGCCGTTTGTGGTGGATACCTTCCTTCTGGAAAGGAAGGGCAAAGAAACCAATCTTTGGCAACGCTCAGCCTCCTGGTGGCATTCCAGTGCCTGACGGCTGTCAACATAAATGCATTTGGAAAACGCCAAAACAACGACTGTTTATTTGTTTTGATATAGGAAGGTTAGCAAACACACCGGAGCCGTTCTTCTCGCTTCTCTTTGATTATGTCTCCAATTTATAAGTTTTTACTCGGCTACACAGCCCAGGCCACCCGCCCGCGCTCGCAGGAACCAGGTCCCGGTCCCTGCCGCAGCTCAGGGGAAGGCGAATGCAGGATTTATCAACCCCCTCCCCAGGACCTCAGATTTCATCTCTTTCTTTTCCCCCTGCATGTTCAGTTTGTTTTCTCAAGACCTAAGCAATTTTTAATGTACTCTATACTTCCCGCTTAATCCTCATCGTTTATTGTATAATTATAGTTTCAAAGTGATTATGTAATTAAAATCATGTTTCGTTGCAGCAGGACTTCAAAAGGACGGCAGACCCCCGCTCTGGCATTATTTTCTGGTGATGTAATAATTTCCCTGTGATATTTAAAATAAACACATTAGTTCAAGAATTCTAAACATGTCTCAAAGTATATAGTAGGCTTGATTGGCACGAGGCTGGGTTGTAAAGAAATGGTAAAACCTATCACTAGTTTAATATATTTCTATGCTCCCATGCAGGGTAAATTATAGGATAATGGGGCGCAGGCGATGGTAAGCTCTGTTTATATAATCCATTTCTTCACACGAGTTCCCATTGCTTTCCCTTCCCTTTGCTGTATGTGGTGGTTCTCTGATCCCCTGACCTCAGCCATGTGTTTTCACTTTTTCTTCTGATCTCAATTCCATGACCAGCGGGGAATAAAATACAAATTGAATAGTAACCATTCACAGGCCGCTCTTTTCAAACTGTTGTTAAAACCTCTTTGTCTTGTCTAGCGGTTGATAGATAAATGTGTTGTATTTCGCCTGACTTTTTTTTTTTCCTCCTTCTTCCTCCTTTCCCCCCTTGGTCAAGAAAAAAAAAAATCACCCTCCTCAGCCCAATTATGCTCTTTAAAAATTAAAACTCACTCCTCCTTTCAAACCCTTTCCTGCGCGTCCCGCTCTACGCGGTCCGCCCATTGGTTGGGCGGCCGTAGGAGATGCAGAGGATTCACCACGTGGAATAAAGAAGCGGCGGGAGCCGAGCGCTGCTGGGGATGGGCGCAGTGCCCCCGTGTGAGGTCCGCGCCATTGTCCCGCGGCCTGAGGTTCATTTAGCATCTAACCTGTATCGCCTCTGATCTCCTAGCGGAGCTCTCCGAGTCGGCTCCCAGGGCTGGGGGCCGCCCCTCCTAGCATCAGTGGGGGGACAGAGGGTGACTGAGCCTGGGAGAGGGAGGTTATAGTGGTCTGAAAAATAAACCTCCTCCTTCGCCTGCGTTTTCTTTTCAGGGTCAGACCTGCTTTGGGCGCGAGGTGGACAAGAGGCCGAGCTGTTTCTTCCAAACGAGAAACACAATGGCTCCTGATTTCTGGGCCTTGCCTTTCCCAGATCTTTCTCCCGTCTACCTCCTCGGCTTCTTCTCGGGAACGTAAAGGCCAAATAAAATAATTGTAAAACCTTCTATACCGCGGCCTGCCCTCCTTTTCATCAGAGTTTCTTCGGGGTCAACGGCACGGCGGCGTCTTTGTTACCGCGCTACCAGCGCCTGGGAGCGAGGGGGCGGGAGACAGAACTTCCGTGGGCGCGGGCCCCATTATTTTTGCATCTCCAAATTGCAAAGCGCTCCCTACTTGGCTATTTTAAAGCGAGCTAACGCATCCCTTCCTCCCCAGAGGGAAGAGCGCCCCCGCAGGGCAGCTCGCCGCGCCCTGGCCTCGGCGCGCACAGCCCCTTGGGCGCACGGCTGTCGCCGGGGTCTGCAGGCCGAACGCGGCTGGCCAGCCAGCGGGGGCGCCTAGCGGCGGAGCGGGAAGCGCCAGGCTGCTCGCGGCGCCCGGGTAGGGTTTCCCAGGCGGCGCAAACCCACCCGAAATCCTCGGGGCCGCTTGACAGCGCTCTTCGCCGCCAGCCCGCGTACCTGTAAGCTGAGCCCCGCTCACATGCTTCACATTAAACCTCCGTGCCCGGTGCCTTTTCTCTCTTTTTTTTTTTTTCCTCCGAAAGGGTTCTTATAAACTTCCCTTCGTTTATTTAGCCTGGTTTTCATTGCTCCAGTTTTGCATGGGTTGCCTTTGTTTAGTTTATTAACCCACGGGGTTACTTTAACTAAACATTTGGGCGGAATACTTCGGGGTTGAATTTCAACGTTTTCTAACGAAATTACCGAGTTTTTTGAAGCCGCACAGAGAACGCTGTGTTGAGTTTATTAGTCAATTTAACAGACTATAGGGAGGGGAAAAAAGAATTTAGGACAGTCCGGGTTCGTACCCACTGGGGGGAAGCTGCTCGCGAACCCTCGGGGTTGGGGCTTCAATAGCGCGAACAGCAGGAGGGGACCGTCAGGGCGCGCGGGATTCCCGCCCCAGCAAAGCGCGCGCCCCGGCCGCCGGAGGCCTTCTCCGCCCGCGGGCCCGGCTCTCCGAGGAGCGTGCGGGAGCTGACGGCGCCGCTCCAAATTCCGGCCAGGCTCTGAGACCCGCCGGAATCACCAGCGCGCGCGGAACTAGGGGACCAGAGAGGAGGCAAGGCCCCGAGGCTGGGTTGCGCGTCCCCCGCGGGGCCTCTCGGGTGCTTTCTCCAGCATCTCGCCGGCCCGTTGTTTGTATGGTGCCAGCAGCGGGAGAGTATGCGTCCCCCCCTCTCCCGCCGTGGGAAGGTCAGGGAGAAGGGGCTGTGGTGGAATCTGCCAGAAAGATTGGAGACGAGTGGGCAGCCGTCCAAGGTGGGCGAAGACCAGGCTGGCAGTACCATCCCCGGGCCAGGGTGCGCCCCCAGGCCACCTGGAGACTGTGGGGGCTTCGTCCCAAGCCCAAAAAGACCCGGGGGAGGCCGTGGATTTGGACACACTGGGAGGTGCTACGTATTATCCTTATCCGTGAAGCGACCCTTCGGAGGCGGTACCTTGACATCCCACCTCCTGCTTGGCCTAAGTGAGCAGGAGTGATGAAGAGGGGGATACTGACACTGCCGCAATGACAGGGACCTCTCTGCATAGCTTCCTTTTCCAACAGCCTCTTTCCCCATTTTTCACACCTCTCATGCCAGATTTTGGCACAGTGATGCTCAGCTAAGAGGTGGCCTAGCTAAAATGTCCTTGATCCCTAGGCTTCTTAGAGGAAACCGAGAAAGTTGGTGTGTTTCTTCGGTGGAGGTAATGAAGTAGAAGCCCAAATACAGAGAAAACCTTCAAGTAGCTGGGGGGTGGGAGAAGGGAGGAAATGAGGGGTGGAAGGGAATGAAACACTGAAATTCCTTAACTCATTGTCACCAGGCTGGTGAAACATAGGCAAAAAGCAGGATTTCTTTACTTCGACATGCAGCCACCAGCACCCTGGATCCCAGCATTTTCTCATTTCATTGTGTTAGGTAGTACATACAAGAAGTTCAAACTTCAAAAGATACAGATGAGTATAACAGGAAAAGTCTCGCATCTCTCTCAGCCTCCCAGTTCACCTCCCTACAGGCAACCACTGTTAGAGTCTTGTGAACTGTTTTGAAGAAAATTGCCAGTTCTTGCACCCTCTGGCACCCCCTGTTCACTTGCTGACTGCTCAGTCTCTAAGAGCCCCCTCCCACACACACACCCCTTAGAGGCTGTTGCTTGTCACACCCTGTATCCTAATCCTGCCTACCACATCCACCTTGAGTTCTACTAGGGGGTCACATTCAGGATGTAGTGTCCCCTTTCCTTCACACAATGAAGGCCAATCATCTCTCCCCACTGGTCTTCAAGTCCATGCTTGTTCTCTTCTGCTGAATGATTTCTGCCTTTTCTTCCCATTTCCTCTGCCACTGGTTAGCCCCTTATTCCTCCTCATTTGCACCATTGGGACTGCCAGTCTCCTGTTCTTCCATTTCTTTCCCCCCAAACCCTCCTGAACTGCATCACGTCAATCATCTAAGGCCAACTTAGATGTCCTTTATCTGACCCAAAGCCTCCATGGCCTCCCACTGCCACTGAGTTGCCAGGCTGAAGACTGCTGCTAGAGCAAGAGCCCATCAGATCCACTGCAGTCAGGTCTCAGCCTGGCTGACTGAGATTTCCTTTGGATGACCTCAGCTCTCCTCCCCTGTGAGCATTTTTTCTCACCCTCTTCTCCAGCATCTTGATCCCTCCAGCTCTCTTGTCCCCAGACCTTTCCTCAAACCTTCTGATACCTGGCACCCCTCTGTCCCATCTCCGCTGGTCAAAATCTTTCTAGAACTTGCTCAAAACTTACTCTCAAAGTAACTTGTTTTGATATTGCCTATATTTATGTGTTTAATAGTCATGTGGGTATCTGTTTTATTTCCCTTTCTACAATAGATTATACTGTTAATTCCTAGCACATACAAAGCAAGCGATATTTTAAAGTTAATAATACTCCCCTCACTATTCCTCTTTTCTCCCCCCCCGCCAAAAAAAAAGAAAGGAAACTCGAATAAACATTAAAGTACCTATCTTTCTCTTACATTAGCTGTTAGCTTACTTTTTAAAAGTAAATCTCACTGAAGTTTGATTAATTTACAGGATTAACCCCTCTAGAATACATATGCATTTATTACAGAAAACTGGTTATTCCAATCAATCTTCACATTAGTCAGAGAGGTGGGCCATTGTTTGCAGCAGAAAAGCAGTGAACGGTAACGTAGGGCTCCATTTGTAAAAGGTTTTAGAAGCCTGGTGAAGATGCTCTCACTTAAGAATGTATAAATATTATAACTGCAGTTCTGGGTTAGGATGACCAGCCAGATTAAATTTCACAGATGTTCCTCCTCATGCTGTCTGCATTCTCGGGGCAGGAAAGACTCCTGGGAGCAGAACAGAAATCTCTTCCAAGTCTCCTACATCTTTTGGGTCACTTGACCCCAGATTCCCATTAGCCCAGCTTCACACCTCTTGTCTGGTCTGAGCCAGTGAGGTGCCAGAGAATGGGGAAAGAAGTTTAAGCTCCTCTTAGCCGCTCCCCACAGACTCCTTGAGGAACCCAGAAATCAAATGAACAGAGAAGTAAAACTGTGTTGGTTATGCCCACGCATCCTGAAGCCCCAACACCTTCCTTGGTCAGCCAGATTGCCGACCTTAAACTCCTTCTACAGCTGTCACCGCTCTGACCAGTTTTAATACCTGACAGTCCTACTTTCTGTAGAGATTCTATGGAGGATGCCCTTTCTCTACCCTGCCCCCACCCCCACTGTAGGGTCATGGCAAAGGGTAATTCATTATTCAATAAGTATTTGCTCCCCACCCCTTATTATGCCAACCAAGCAGGTGCTGAAGCCACCATGGTGAAGGAGATAGACAAGGATCCTAGAGCTTACCTTTCCATTGGGGGAGGATAGCAAAAGTTCCTGGGGCTTAACCCCATGCTACCCAGTCTCAGCTGGTGGAGGGAATTCTGAGCTGGGAGTCAGCATTGGGCTCTCCCAGTCCATCTGTACTCCTTATGTCCTTTGAATGATTTGCTCATCTTCATCGATCAGTTTCTCACCTCCAGACATGGAAGTTTTTGTGAGATAGACCAAATCCATGGAAATTCAATTCAAACCCTCTAAACGTGAAGTATTCATACGATTGAGTCTGGAAGTTTAATTGTGATTATAAAAGGAAATCTGATCGGTTCTGTGTAATAGCAAAAACAGACACACACTCCTCTCTCCTGTTCCCCACTCCCAAGAAAAAAAAACAAACACCCTGGAAAGAATCTGAAGTTAAAATAAAAAGCAGCTGGCAATAGGCCCATCGTGTGTGATGATAATTAGACAAATGTTTTCCAAGTATGGGAAGATCCTGTGAAGACAATGGTTGGAAAGGGGGGAAAAAAGCTTAGGAAAGGGAATTTAGGAAAGCAGTGATTTCTGCCTGCCTGCAAAGGGTTTAAGTGGCACACGATGCCACACAGTCTCCAATTTGGTACTTTTTGTTATTTTTTCATGCATCCTGGGAAACATGTCTTCAGCTAAGAGAGTAAAGAAAAACTTGAGGCTTTGATTTACAAAAATTAAAGACATGACTAGGCTTTGGATCAAGGTTGTGTCCCAGGCCTGGAAAGCCTCATCCTTCATTGTCTCAAACCTTTCCTGCCCTGAGGAAAAAGCATTAAGAGTCTTAAGCTAAAGCAGCTCTTCTGCCATCTGGGCCTCTGACTTGGTTGACCCTCTCCCAAATTATTGTAATCCGGAGTCTGGAATGGATATAGATCTGGTCAGGGTGACGGTGGCTGCCTCCTGCTTCTGGGTGGCTTGGAAATCTTCTGAGCAGGCCTGGGTGGAAGCTGGGGACTGCCGTGGAGGAAAAGCAGTTACTATCAGTAACCTGGCCAGCTCTGGGTAAGATTGGGGCCTGTCTTTCCCCCGTCCCTCAACCTGTCTTTCCTGTCCCTCAACCAGATTTTACTTGGTAGAAATTATATTAGTCATTTACACCGTAGTGTGAATATTAAGGCCAGGTGTTAACTTACCCAGGGTTATTTACATTTTAAGCTCGGTGGTCTTTGATTGCAGAAGAAAGTAATTTATCCCCATGTAAAAAATTCTGAGTATGTGAACACGTGGAGGAGGCTTTTGGTGGGAAAGAGTGTTAAGGAAGCAATAAGAAACTACTAAGCTAAATAGTGCAGGGCTGGGGGAAAACTGGTGGAATCCCTTGGACCTAAGCAAAAGAGAGGTAGCGCTGTGGAAAGCATGTGGGTTAGAGGCAGAAGGAAGATAAATGGTAGGGAGATTACTTTCCTTTAATAAACGGACCCATCTGCTTTCTGCTTCAAAGGGAGGAAGAACAGATAGCCTAAAATGTCTACAGCATTTACCCCGAACTCTCAGAGACTCTGACCTCTCCATCCACTCCCAGATTTTACCACAGGTGTGGACTGTCCACTGACACAAAGGCTGGTGGCTGCTCTGCTCAAAACCAGCCTTGGGAATACTTACAAACTAGGGAGATTGCAAGGAGCGTTAGATGGACACAGAGTACATTATGTCCTTGGTTGATAGGCTTTAGTATTTACTGAAAATAAAAAGCAGGTTTTTATTTTCTTTTTTATCAAGGAGGAGTTTTTTTTTTCTAAATAAAAACCGTTTTCTGAGTATAACATAATACATATGCTGTGTAAAAATGCAAACACAGAGAAGTATAAAGAAGAAAGTAAAATAAAACCTCAAAAGCTGACCCAAAGGTAAATACGGTTAACGCTTATGAGAACCGCTTCTTTGAGTAACTTTCTATGCATATAGGTTTGATATCTACAACATAACATAAATGAAGTGAGTATACTTCTGTGACAGGGCCTGCATATTTTTCCATGTTCCATGTCAATAAATACAGAACTGTATCATTTTTTTCTTTTTCTTTTTCTGTTTTTTTTTTTGTGTGTGTGTATAAAACATACACACAGAAAAATACACAAATCAGCACCACAAATTTTCACAAAGTGAACACACCTATGTGACCAGCAGCCATGGGGACACCTGAGAGACTATTCCAGAAAGAATATTCTTCATCTAAATAGATGAGGCTGATGTGGTTTAGAAACAAACTAAAGGTAATTGGTGTGGCTTGTGCATAATGAGCATGTAGGACAGTGAGACTCATCATCTTTCCTTCCAACTTACCTTGAACCTCACATTTCTCTGACCCTCTCAGTGATGGAAGCCCCAGCAGGAACCCTCACAGTCCCCTTTGCCTTCCTGCTTCCTGCCAGCCCTGCATTCAGCTAATCCCAAAGTCTCTACCAGCCATCCTTTCCTATTTCCACTGTCACCACCAGATACCAGCTCTTACTGCCTCATATTCCTGTAAGGTTATACTGAATTGTAAAAAGAAATAAACCATCAAAGTGATTGGAGAGAATGACAATTTGACAGTAATTAAGCCCCAAAGTCTTAGTTTTGTTTTCATTACTTTTACATGGTTATGACCTAGGCCAAAAAAAAAAAAAAAAATCTAACTAATTTCAAATAATCATTTGGGGTCTTTGTGTTTTGCTTGGTGGCTGATTGTTTTCATAGAGGGAAGATTGAAGCACAGGGCATAGGAAACCCCCAGCCCTCCCAAGTCTGAAATGACAAATTTGGCATCAAGTTGGGGACCCGGGCTTCTACCACATTTCTCTTTCTAAATAGCCTTCTACAAGTATTCCGTAGTGAGTGAAGATAAGTCAAGCAAATTAGAGTATTTGTTACATTATTTTTTCTCATAGTATTAGCAATTCTTTACATTTGGTGGATACTCAGTAGAGGTTTGTTGATTAGATTTTCATTTGTTCATGCAGCAAATATTTTATTGAGCACCAATTGTATGCCAGGCACTATTCTAAGGGTTGGGGATACATCAGTAAACAAAATAAGGAAACAAAACAGACTAAAACCCTTGTTCTCAGGCGCTTCCTTTCAAATGGAGCTTACATTTATTAGAAATATTGATTTCCTTCATAAGGGGATGATCCTAGGAAAGATTTTCTTTACCTCAGTTTTCTTGTATCTGCCAAAAAGTTTGATTGAAGCCTTTGGAGACCACTGATCTGATGCCAGTCACAGCCTTTATTAGCCATGTGTCCCTATTACTCTCTCTGAGCATTGGTCTTAGCATCTGAAAAGTAGACATGACAATGCCTCGCTAGGGGTTTTGTGAGTATTAAATAGCATATATAAAGTGCTGTGCCTGGTATACAGTAAACGCTTAATAAATGGCCACCATTATTATTATTATTATGTACTTTAGGGACATAATAAAAATGTATAAAGTATGGTTTCTGTCCCACTAGGGTTCAATATCTACTCAGAAGGCCAGGCTAAAAAGCAAGAAATAATCACCATGCAGTACCTGAGAGGATATAATTAAGTGGTTCAGTAAATTGTAGGGTGTTAACTATAAATGCCATAGGAATTCAGAGGAGGAAAAAATGGATTTGAGCTGGTGGAGGGTTGGACTGCTGCCTGGCTTTGCGGGAGAGGTATAAGGGAGGACTCAGAGGGCTCCTCCAGGCCCCGGGGATGGGGACAAGCTGAGAGTGAGGGAGTGAGTGAGAAGTTGGCTGGATGGAAAGGTAGTGTGCAGTAATCGAGGGTGCGGAAAGCCGGGCAATGGAATTTAGACTTGATATGCAAAGAGCAAAGAGGCACCAGCCTTAAAAACCCCACTTGGGTCAATCTAGGTCAAGGGAGGACAGAATACTCCTCTCCATTTGGTGAGGAGGGAAGGCTGCGGGGGGGTGGGGGGCGGCGTTGTTGGGAGGCTCTTAATTGGAGCTGGTGCAGGGAGATGTATGAGTGACAACTCCCCACCGCACTAGTCAGGGATTAAGTTGGCTGGCTTGTGAAAAGCACTTCAGAAATAAGCAGTTTGGTTTTTAATGTTCATTTCAGGGTATAATGTAACCTACAAGTTTTAGCCCACAGGGATGATGGTGTGTCCTATTTGGTTTGCCAGTTTGAGGCAGGATGTTGTAAGGGTATTTGGCAGGGCCATCAAGAGAATGAACACCAGCCTTTTGTGTATCTTTCCCACCTCTCTGCCACCTTTCTCATGGAGCTGATGGTGGCGGTGGAGCTCAGGACATTAAGATGCTTCTGCACTTCAGAGCCAACTTCACAGTTTGGCCAGAGGATTCTGTGATTGCAACCTTCTGCTCCCGGCTTTGTGTACAAGTGACCATCACAAATAGTGTTCAGACGGCATACAATCAGGCTTGCCCAACCTGGTCAAAAGAATCCTTTTCGGGCTGGCCAAGTGGCACATTGGTTAAGAGCTGGTTTTGGGATGCCAGCGACCCTGGTTCGGATCCCACATATGAAGGCCAGTGACACTGCCCTCTACAGCTAACAACAGCTCCACCTGGAGTTGGGCTGTGGGAGCCCGGTGATGGTGTAGGCTGCAGTCCCTGCTGCAGTGGGCTGCCGTAGGCTACAGTGAGTGGCCAGCAGCCAGCGTGAGCTGCCAATAGCCACGGTGAGAGACCATCCAGAGGCCAGCGACTGATCTGTCTCATCCGGGAAGAGCGCAATGACGATACCAATATGGGCCAGTGAAGCAAAGTCCTCCGCAACAAAAGAACAAAAAGACAGCAACTTGTCTGTTCCCCTTCCCCGATTCTCCAACGCTGTCCCTCCCCACCCAAAAAAAAGAATCCTTTTCACTTCGCCATACTTAAATCTCAGGGACTTGAAGCATTTCACAAATACTAACTCCACAGACTTCTTCCAAGCCTGGGAAAGGGGAAGGTCATAAAATGAAGTTAGATGATTCCAGGGGGTTGGTTTTATCCTAATAGCTTGCGGAACCCGCGAACCTGAGTGAAAAAGCATCAACATGTAATAACGCAATTAAAGTATCAGGGAAGTGGTGTTCCTACTTTTCAGATTAAAACATGAAAGCAAAGAGCAATTAGATAATCTGGATTTGCAATCAGATAATCAGAAAATCTGGCCAAGGGAAAATCTGGCCAAGGGAAAGGCCAGGCAGAGAAGGCTGCAATCAGAGCAGTCGTAGGTGGGATGACGACATCAATCTAGTCAAGTGGTGGTAAAATAGGTATAACATTAAATTTATCATCTTAGCCATGTTTAGGTGTACAGTTCGGCACATTCAGTATATTTACATCACTGTGCATGCAATCTCCAAAATTCTTTTGACCTTGCAAAACTGAAACTCTGTACCCATTAAATACTAACTCCCCATTTCCTTTCCCCCCAGCTCATGGCAACCATTCTACTTTCTGTCTCTGTGAATTTAGACTACTCTAGGTTCCTCAGATGAGTGGAATCATACAGTATTTGTCTTTTTGTGACTGGCTTATTTCACTATAAACTGTCCTTAAGTTTCAACTATATCGTAGCATATGTCAGAATTTCCTTCCTTTTTAAGGCTGAATAATATTCGATTGAATGTATATACCACATTTTGTTTATCTTTTCATCCATCAATGGCCAGCACATATTCATTTATTTTTTAAGACAACTATTTTTTATTTAAAGTTTTGTATAGGTTACATATTCACGTGGTTCAAAGTTCAAACTGTATAAAAAAAGTAAATGGTGAGAGTCTCTCTTTTGCTCTTGTCCCCCAGCCACAGACCTCTTTTTTCTAAAAGCCATAAATGTAATTAATTTTTTTCAGATTCTTCCAGATACACACACACACACACACACACACACACACACGATAGCATACTATACATGCTGTTTACATCTTGCTTTTTTGACTTAACATTTCTTGGAGATATTTACCTATATATAGAAAGTATACACACATGTGCATACACACACACACACACACACACAGCTATCCATCTGCACACTATTCTACTCCATAATCTAGTTAAGTCCTCTATTGATGGACATTTAGGTTGTTTAAAATCTTTTGTTAATAATTTTCCATTGAATAAGTAATATCTTGTTTCTCATTTTGTGCAAGTTAGAATATCTGAAGGGTAAATTCTTAGAAGTGGAATTGCTTCATCAAATGTTCATTTGTCAAAATAGGAGATCGTGATAGACACTGCCAAATTGCCTTTCATCAGGGTTGCATCCATTACTACTCCCAACCAGCCATGCATAAGGGCTTGTGTCTTCTCCCCTTTGCTTATATATTGAATTGCTCATTTTTTAAAAATCTAAGTAGCTCAAATTTTAGAAATGTTATAAACTATTCCATAAGCCCAGTGAAAATAATGTTCTTATTCTCCTTCTGTCCTCTTTTCCTTGGGCTATTTTCAGGCTCAATATCTTTAGCTAGGCTGATTTAAATTGCAGTGATAGGGAATATGGATGGGTTAGGGTTGGTACTGGGATAAGGGGCATTTCACTTGGGCCATCGAAGAGGACAGGTTGGTGGTGAATGAATGCTCTTGTCCAATGGCTGTTCTGTGACTTCCGTGAAATGACTCAGTGATCTGCCTGTAGCATCTCCTGGGCAAATGTCCACCTCACAAAACTCTCCCAAATCAGCTTGAATCAGCCACTTCCTTAATCTAAGCAGGAAATGGAACTTCCAGCCTGCAGGCCCTTCCTCCAGGCCAGGGGTCAGCCCTCCTTTCACAGTAGGACCCTCTGGGAAAGCCTATGCCATGACAGCCTACTGGGCTCTTGCTGAGGTAAAGACCAACACCTTCACTGCCTAATCATTAACAAACACTGGCTTCTTTTAAAAGCTACTTCAAAGAGAGATGTTTTTGAGTTCCCTGATTTACTTTGACAGTAAATGATCTTAGTGCCATTCAGTATTATCACAAACCCAGACAGCAGAATGAGAGAGTAGGAGTGGACCCTGACAACTCCTTCCAGCTGTGCACATCGTAGGTGCTTAGTAGGTATTGCTCATGTATCTCACTCAATTCTCATAACCACTCTACCAGGTTTTATTCTGCCCAAATTGTCATCAGAACTCAAGAGGGGCAAAGCAATTTAATCCAGATGGAAGCACTACTGATAGGAGGGCTCTGGTTTTAACGTTGGTGCTGTACCTACAAGGGATGTATCCACACCCCTTCCTGTTACAGTCCCTGCTTGTGTTGTGTCTCCTGCCCTGAGTGCCCCATTCTCCACCCAACCCCACTGGACTGGAGCAGGCCTGTCAGGAGGCCTTCGATCAGCCCAGCAGAGATGCTGATAACTCCAAGTCCTTCGTTTAGGTCCCGGGTGAATCCTGGGGAGATTTTTGGAGCAGCTGGAGAAAGAGGGAGACAAAAGGAAAGTCCCCTCCAGTATTCACAGAGTGTCTGGGGTCCAAACTCAACTTCAAGCCAATCCCCCAGCATCTCCCAACTCAGGACCCTGGCCCGGGTTCTTCCCCGTCACCCTTGAAGAGTAACAGACCTCTCCCTGCCCTGGGCTGTGCCCTCTGCCTCTGTGCTCCCATAGCAACCACCCTCAACACATGGGCTTATAAAACCATTTCCTTGTCTGTCAACACATTGGGGAGCTTCTTGAGGGCGATGCTTGATATTGTTTGACGCTCACCTTTGTAGCCCCGGCTCCTCACTCAGGATTGGCCTGTCCTAAAGTTGTTGACCTGAACTGAAATCACTCACCTGATCCAACAGCACATGGACAAGCACCAAATCAAAGATGAAGCCAAAAGACCAGTGGGCTTGTGAACAGTAGAGTGCGGAACCACAGCTTTTACCTTTCTGAGGGGTGGCAGCCCCACATTCTTGGGAGGTCAGTCTAAGTTAGAGGAAAAGGGTCAGGCAGACCATCCCTCAGGGTCCTGACTCTGACCGTGTTTCTCCTGAGAAATCCATCCTGCCTACCTGAACCCTACAGATCCCTCATTTTTCTCCAATGAAAGTCCTCTCACTGCACAATCTCATACATGGCCTTGTTCTTCGGGGATCTTACTCTTTTTTTTTTTTTTTTAAAGATTTTATTGGGGAATTGGGGGAGGGGAACAGCGCTGGGGAACTGGGGAAGGGGAACAGACAAGTTGCTGTCCTTTTGTTCTTCAGTCTAGTTGTAGAGGACATTGCTTCACTGGCCCATGTTGGTATTATTATTGCGCTCTTCTCGGGTGAGGCAGACCAATCGCCGGCTCTTAGCAGCTCACACCAGCTGCCAGCTACTCACACTGGCTGCCCGCCACTCACTGTAGCCTATGGCAGCCTATTGTAGCAGGGGCTGCAGCTATGCCATCCAGGGGACTCACAGCAACCCAGCTCCACGTGGAGCTGTTGTTCACCATCTTAGCTGTAGAGGGCAGTGTCACTGGCCCTCATATGTGGGATCCAAACCTGGGCCGTTGGCATCCCAAGCCAGCTCTTAACCAACACACCACTCGGCCAGTCCCAGGGATCTTACTCTTGATGCGTCCTATCTCTCCCAGTGACAACAGCTAACCCTCATATAGCAAAGTCTGTGTCTTCTAAGCTTGGGTATGTATGCATTCATTTAATCCTCACAGTGACCCAATACGGAGGGTACTATTTTTATACCTTTTCTATAGAAGAGGAAATTGAGGTACAGAAAGGTTAAGTAAATTCCCTAAAGTCATATAGTAAGTGGTAGGGCCCGATTCACACCCAGACAGTTTGGTTTCACAGTCTGTGCTCTTAACCATCCTGAGGCCACATTCCCATCCCCTCCCCACTAACCCACGGACCCCAGCACAGTGCTAAAAATTTCAGTAACATCTCCTGAAGACCAGTCTACAATAGGATGGCTGCCTCAGACCTGCCATGAACCGGGTTATACTATAGTTTAGGCTACAGGCCCGCTGGGCTTCACAAACATGTCAGATCTTGTGTTCCCTCCTGCAGTTGATGGCCGAGGCCACTTTAGGGTGTCGACCACCACTTTCTCCTCCTCACAGTCTCCCCCCTTTCTGCAGCTCTGGGCAGATTTACCTCCCTGTAGCAAGGGAAGACAACCAGCAGGCTCTTTTTCCCAGGGAGTGTTAGTGTGACATGGTTGAAGCTGCACCAGCTGGAGTTTTACTAACCTGAACGCCCTTGAATCAGGCCTTTCCCATGTCACCTTCAGACTAGAAAGTGAACACCACAAACTGAGGGTGACAGAGAAGGTGTGTTTTAGGGGTTGGGGTGTCCTAGGGTTGCTGGAAAATGGATACTTTTCCCACTGCCTTAAGTGGAGATGGAGGAGACAAATCTTTAGCTTCACAAACAAATGGGAATTTACACAGTGAATTACTGTGCTTTCATTCACTTATAGTTCTTAGGAGGGAGAGGAAGAGAGAGAGAATAAAAGAGATGGACCTCCTGGAGCCACATGAATTAAATCTTGGGAAACAGGAATTTCTGCCTGGCTTGGTCCCCCAAGGTGTAGTACAGCTGAGCTTTCCCTCTAAGGGCCTTGAATGAAGCACAGTGAGTGCTGGGAGTGTTTGGGCTCTCATCTGGAAGTGGGTCATCGCATTCTATGGCCATGAAGGCAAAACCCACCCCAAACACCACACAGAGACTCCAAGGCTCTCAATTAGCCATTTACTGCCGGGGCTGACCAGTCACTCCTGCACACCCCATCTTCTGTGAAATGGAATCAGAGTGATTTATGCCCGGTTAGAAGGAAAGAGGCTGCTTTTAGTTATTTCACTCCATGTGCCCCCTGCAGGGTGGCCAGCTGGTGAAACACCCGTGTGGGCTGCTCAGGTTTTCATATTGATTTGCAAAGGCTCCCACTGATGCAAATGTCATTGCTGGTCTGGTATTTGAAGTTTAAATTCCTTGATTTGGGTCAACTATTTTGTGCAAACTGAACCTGATGACAGTCTGCACAGAACGAGCAAGTATGAACTGTGATTCTAAAATGACATGACAGATCTTCAAACAAAGAAATCAGAACTTGCATATTTGCAGTGGTCACCTATGAGGTCGACACGGACATTTTTCTTGCTCAGAACAGTTTTGGAATCTCTGGAACCCCAGAACTTAACAGTACTTTCTTTCACATGCCTGGGGAGTAGCAAACATTTGGGGTTTTTTTGGGTGGATTTAATTTTTGGAAACGTCAAAAATAATTCAGAGCCAAGACTGGTGAATCAGGCCAGTAATCAAGTTGGGTGATACCATTTGGGACTTGAAACCCAAAAGCAAAATTATCAAGCAATGTATCTAATGTGCCTCCTGGACTAGCACTGAGAGCCTCAGAAAGTAAGGATAGAGCCGTGTTAGGCAGTCGGAGCTTCCCAAGGTATTGATATCAACTTGGAAAAGGCCAGCATTTAATGGGCTAAATAGGTTGTGAATTACTTGGCGGTGTCCTTTTTTCTTTTTTGTTAGCCTTATTACTTAAAATATATTTATGTAAAAATGTCTCCTTTTAAATAACTGTGTGATTTTGTTGGCATAAAAGCTTATTAACTAGCACTGTTTCTCCTGTATTTATCATAGGCCATTAATTTATTTCAATAGACCTACCATGGCTCCTGCGTTTTCCTTGGCAGCAGTCCAGTTCCTGAATGTACTGTCGAGCAAGGAGCCAGTAGTTTATCGTAACAAGGGGCTGGGATTACTGTTGAGAAAAGCAGAGGGAGGTCGCACCCTCGCTGCCCCTCCAGGCCAGCTGAGTCACAGATGAACGGCCGGAATTTGCTTGGGGCTTCTTTTCTACCTAGTGCAGCCTTTCAGGGGAGGTCATCTCTTGCTATCCTCTTCATTTCACAGTGATTTCCTGAGCTCTCAACCTACACCTGGCTTTGGCCTTGGCATCGGAGAAGATTTAAAAAGAAGGAGAAAAGAAGTGAACTGAGGGAAAGTTCAGTACTACAAAAAACGGTGCAAATACAATGGCATAGGTTGTCTGGAGGGAAAACTCCCATAATAAAAACAGAAAAGGGGTCCCCGGAGGAGAGGACATCTGAGACGCAGCCCGCAGAGGGTGTTGTTGGCAGGGTGGCTGGAGCCCAGGTTGGTGCAGAACCCGCAGCCGCCCCCCCTTCCTCTGAGGGCTGAGTTCCCAGCCAAGCCTTGGCAGCTGGGCCAGTTCTACATATGGGATTACAGTATTAGGTGAGAAGTTAATCACAAACATGAATCAGCCTTGTTTTTTCCTTCTCAGCCTGGCTCCTGAGCTCTGCAGGAGAGTGGGCAAGGTCCCTCTCTGGATGCACAGGAAATCATACTGGGGAGGGGGGGGAGAACATGAAGCCAGCCATTTCTCTCACCAGGGCCAAGCGTTACTTGTGTTTTGAGATTACTGCGTAATTTGCTATGTTACGTTATATAGAAGAGAACCCCCTCAGCATGGCAGGTAGGAAGAAGAACTGATTCATGGGACAACTGGCTTGTTGTTCCACCCAGACTGTGGCCACTGGGCAGCTTTTCATTTCAGGGAGCCCCACCCCACCCCAGCTCTGTAGCTCCTTCTGGACTGAGCTGCACCTCAGTCAAAAACCCTTTTTTGCTAAAGTTTTCTGTTCTCTGTCTTTCCTCCCAGCCTCAGATGGTCAGCTTATATAGAAAACCCACTTCTCATCCAAACCAGCAGCACTGGGTTAGAACCTGTGGTTCTGCCCAAAATGCTTCCCTCCCCCACCCTCTTCTGGAATGTCCAACAGTCTCAGCTACCCTTATGTTCCCTCACATTCTTACTACTTCAGCTCTAGAGCTTCCCACTTACCACCTAATGTTTTAGGGTAGCTGTCACTTGCATAGACTGGTGATGGTGTTGGTCTCCCTTGCTCTGGAACCCCCTTGCCCCCTGCTTTCAGAGTTGATGACTGCAGCCCCTCGTCTCGATGCTGACCTGATTGGGTAGCCAGTCAGTGAATGCTATGCTTGGCTCAGAGTCATGCCATCATGAAATATTTTCCTCCCTTCTGAATTCTGTTTGCAAAATCCTCAATTGCCAGCAGCTCCTTACAAAGACAAGTCCTCGGTGTCATCAGAGGAAAGTAACCCTCACTAGGATCTGAGTAAATATCAATAGGTAGCTAGGATTGCAAAGCATTTCATTTCTTTATATCTTTCATTTGAAAAAAAAAATTAACGTTACTGCATGCAAGTAATTAATTAGAAAACTCTAGTGACTTTGACTTCATAGGTCATTGCACAAGCCTACAAACATTCAAGAAATTCTATTTAGCTCTCGGTTTGAATGTCACATCCACTTATGTAGCCAAAGGATCTGATTCTTTTTTTTTTTTTCTTCTGCCCCAAAAAAGTTTCATCTGGGAAACAGGTGGTAGGGAGTGCTAGAACCAATAGGCTTTCTTACCATTAAAATTTAAAGCAAGTCAATCCAGCTGCTAGAGTCAAAAAACAAGTGGACTTTGGCAGTTTGATCCAGAAGGGAGAACTCATAAAGGGAATGGCATGGTCCAGAGAGCAATGACTGGGAGAGCACACGGGAAAGACATGAAAAACATTCAAGAAACTGTTCTCTCTCCCCAGCCAAGGAAACTGCCGCAGGAAAAGGCCAAGATAATGTGTGTGACCAGACACCAATGTGTGTCCTTTCAACCTGGACAAACATACATCAGAGGTTACACACACACGATACCCTCAAAGTCAAAATCACTTGTTATCAACAAAGCTCATACTCACATCTGGGCAAAGGCAGAAAGATCACACACAGACACACATGCACACACTCACCTGAGACGTGGATAAATAAGCACACTGTCCAAAGCTGTCACCTCTATCTGTAACAGACTGCAGGGGTCTTCTCCCAGAGCTCTCCTGGTGTCTTTCAAGGCTAATTGTTTTCTCAGACCTCTGTTTTGACTTTCAACACAACTGAACACATTAACAGACCAGCTCAGTCAGGATTTGCTGGGACTGTGGGGTTGGCACTCTTTAGTGGGAGAAGGGTTGTGGTGCCCAGGAGATCTGGTGCAGTGGGAAGGGGTGGGGGATGGGGGGGTGGGGGAATTGGGGGATGAGCACTAACACTTTCGAAAATCTCTGTGCCCAGTGAGTATAAGGCCAACTTCAGGAACCAAATTCACAAAAGGTCCCATGGAAGCTGGCAGCCTCATGCCGTGGTTACCTCAGTCTCGGGCACCATGGAACACTGGGTGATGATGGTAGGTGGGGAGATGCAACAGTTATGAGAGTTTCTAGTTTTAAGATAAGGCTTGAAAACAGGCTCTGGAGAAACTGAGGTCATACTAGAGTCTTCAAAAACCCTGTGGCTTGGCCAACTTCTAATCCAAATTCTTACTCATGCCCACCCGAAAGCCCCTAGAAGAGTCACCTCAATGAAGCCCTCCTCAGGGACAGTGGTTTTACACAGTTCAATAGCTGATGAATTCCAGCCCTGCTGCAGCTCTCTTTCCAGGTAAAGGAAGGAGATTTAGGGAAAATGTATCAGACTTCCCTCATATTGATTCAAGTAAAAAATCAGCCCTTTAATTCCAAAGGATGGGATTTTAAAAAATACTAATGGGTGTGCAGATTCAGAAAATGGAAATAACTTTTATGAATTTCTCAGCCAATTTTCCAAATATTTCCAGCTTATGCACCAATGATGTGTTCTAGTTCTTTAGACATAAAACACATTTAAGTGTCCCTCATTGAAAGTGAACTAGATATACAGACCCCCCTCACCCCACCCCCACCCCCACAGCCCCAGTTGAAGGATTGGTGGCATATGGAGCCACCAGGTCCTGATGACTCATGTTCAAGGATGGAGTAACTGGTGTGCTGTCCACAGCGCCTGCTGGCAGCTTCTGTTACCAACCATTCTGTCCACCCAGCAACTGCTCAGTAGTGGAGTAACATTCCACACATGAGGAATCCAGGGGCCATCCCAGAGAAGCCAAAGCGCTTAATCACCAAAGGAGTGTCTGGTGCCAGTAACTGAAGGGAGATCTCAGAAATGAAAAAATGTTGCAAAATGTTCAGTAAATAAGCAACCTGCTAATGGGCCTACAACCCCCAGAAGGCGCAGCACCTTTTTTTTTTTTTTTAGAGACACAAGATGCAGCCCAAACAGCAGGGAGCTCCATTCTCATTCAAAATTTATAAACACAATCAATCCATTCAGTATATTTTGAAGAGACTTTTAGTGTGTTTAAATGCTGATGGGGGTTGGCTGAGTGGAGCGTTGGTTGAGTTGGCTTGGGACGCCAGCTCTGAGCAGCAGGGCCCCAGTTCGGATCTCATGTGAGGGCCAGTGATGCTGCGCCCTCTACAACTAAGATGGTGAACAACAGCTCCACCTGGAGCTGGGCTGCCATGAGTTGCCAGCAATGGCGTAGGCTGCAGTGGGGCTGGCCAGCAGCAAGCGTGAGCTTTCATGAGCTGCCATGAGTGGCTGTCCAAAGGCCGGCGAGTGACTGTCTCACCAGGGAAGAGCGCAATGATAATACCAACATGGGTCAGTGAAGCAACGTCCTCCGCAACTAGACTGAAGAACAAAAGGACAGCAACTTGTCTGTTCCCCTTCCCTGATTCCTCAACGCTGTTCCCCTCCCCCAGTTCCCCAATAAAATCTTTAAAAACAAATGCTGATGAAAACAGTACTCGTGTAAAGAAAGAGAGGTTGAAGAGATAGGAGGGAAAGAGGATGGTCAGTGGAGAGAGTTTGGGGAAGAGGCAAGAAGCTGGACTCCAGAGCACAAGCACAGGATTGGTTGGAATTGGGGGCAAGGCAGCTTCTTTTGCTGTCTCAGGAGGGGAGGTAAAAGCACAGGCCCAGCTGCAATTGGGTTTGTAAGTTTTGGGGGTGGAAGTAAAGACATTTGAACTTGTTCACCATCCCATCCATTTGGGCATACAAGCAAGAGTTGTCATTATACCTGAGTATTTTCACAAGTGGAAAGTTTTACGGAATTGGAGCTGGACAAGAGAGAAAGGGAATCATGGTCAGAGGTCAAGGTTCTTAAAGCAGCGAGGCTGTGTGACAGGAATGTCTTACATGTGTATGGGTTTTTGGTTTTTTTCTTCAACTTTTCTAAACTTTTTGCTTCACACTACTTAGAGTTCATCAAAAAGGTGGCAAACATCCTGGGGATGTCACCCCTAGAGTACCCAGAGAAGACAGGCCCAGCAGATTCTGGGGGCCACGCCCCCGGTCCAGGAGGGTCCGTAGGGGCCATGAAGGAGCAATCAACCTGGGTTTGGGTGCAATTCTGGGTGTTCAGTCAGGATAGATGCCAGGGAAGCTGCCGTGTGACACATATTGCCGAAAATCCCTTCAGTGTGAGTATGCAGACGATGCCCTTTCTCGATGGGTTTAAGAGTGAAAGAGTACAAACCCAGTTTGTTTCAAGTGAGAACTTCTTGCACTTAGGGTGTGTTTTTACAGTGCTTCTCAGGTACCTGGTACAGTGAGTCCCACAATAAAAATTCACTGAATGAATAAAAAAGTGACTGTCTAGATGAAAAAGTACCTGTAGAGTAAAAATGGGAAAATAATTTGGAAAGGATTGAAAATCCATGGAAGCGATTTCTACTTCCTCTCAATCCTTAGGGATTAAAGTGTTAATTTTACATTTGAATTAAGGATTTTAAACTCTACCATCCATCCACTGTTAAGATCTTTTTTATATGTTTCATTTATGCATATATTTTTTCTTTCTTTCACTTTACAGAAATGGAATCAAACAGCACATGCCATCCCATCCTGTGAGCTGCATTTTTTTTCTCTTAGGAGTACATTATAGACATCTTTTCCCAATGTCAATAGATACCATTTTAATCCAGCTCTAGACAGTGATAGTGGATGCCATGCGTAGACATAAGATTGCCAAGCAAGGGATAGTGGGATGCTAAAAGACGGAGAAAGCCTGGGAGACATATGCACTGAAAGGGCAGGCAGAAGAAAAGAGGTCCGTGAAAGACTAGAAAATGGCCCAAAAAGATGAGGGGAAAGCATGGAGAATTCATATCATAGAAGAAAGAAAGGGGAAAATTTCAAGGAGGAGGAAGTAGTCACTGGCCTAGAAGCTGCTGAGAAGTTCGGGAAGTCGAGGGCTGAGAGGTAGAATTTGGTTCAGCCAGAATGAGAGGGAAGTTTCTCACTTTATACTTTCCCACTGTCCCAGTTACCCCACATTATGAAATTACGTGAGAGCCTTGTTCTGTCTACCGGGTGGACAGATCATTCCTTGGCCTACCAGCATGGTGTAAAGTTTGTGTTTTGAAAGGGTGTTGGTTAGCATTGCACTTAGCTGCCTTTAACAGAATCCCAAATACAAAGTCTTAACCAAATGGTTTTATTTTGCTCAGTTGAGAAAAAGTTGAGGTGGGCAGTCAAAGGCTGTTGCCACTGTTTAAGATGGTCAACAAGGATCTGCATTGCTTTTAGCTCTTATTCCACCATTCTTTCTGTGAGGGCTTTATCCTCAGGTTGCAAGGTTACTGCTCTGCCTCCAGCCATCATGTTCCCATTCCAACCAAGAACAAGACAGAAAAGGGGGCATGCAAAATTCCCACACTCTCTGAGTCCGTTTTCATCAGAAGACTCGCCCTGCAGACTTTGCTTACATGTCATTGGCCAGAACTGGGTGGCATGGCTGCTTCCCTGTGTAGGAGAGTCTGGGACTATGAGTATTTTCACCTGAGAACATGGCCAACCATTTCTTCTGACAAGGAAGAACAGAATCAATACTGGGGAAGCAACCAGCTTCTTCTGTAGGGTGATTATGTGAGAAAGGTTAGGCCTGAACATACCAGCTTGCAGCCTTCTTAGATTTATTACTTTTCTTTGTGAGAGACAAAAATACTAAGCAATCCATTTGATTCTAACAGGAAGTAAAGAACAAATCACAGTCCTGGCCCATTTTCCTCATCAAGTAGGGCAGTAAGAGGGATCAGCGTCAGCTAAGCCTGCGTTCCAGCTTTTATAGTTTTACTGACAGGGCCATTTTATATATATATATATATATATATATATATATATATATATATATATATATATAATTAAATTCCACCTTGCAAAAATAGTTGGAAAAATTCAAGCACAGCAAGTTCTTGGGAGACCTGAGGGTGAGCTGTTTGGGGCCTGCATGACTGAATCTCTCTCTCCTGATGACAGACATACTGGAAACGTGTTTAACCTCCAACATTGCGTGGGTGCGGGCAGAGTTTCACCTCTGAGCAGAGGGAGATACCCCATCACCAGGCTGTAGCAAGTTCTGCAGGAAGAGCTGCTGCCAGTTCTCTGAGGTAAAAAGAGAGAGCAAACTGCCAAAGTAGAGAAAAGGTTTCGCAACCTTTCCTCATCAAGCAGTCGCCTTTCTAGAGAAGTTCCATTTTCTCCAGGAACCCTCTGCTCTCACCCTGTTAAGGCGTCCTCTCTGGGGTGCTAGGCTCCAAACAGCATGCTGCTAGGAAAAAGGATCTTTGAGAGGCTGCCTGCACGACCTGAGGCTATCTGTAGATGCCTGGATAGATTTGCTGCTCCTCCAATTGCCCACCATTTCTCTGCCCCATCTCTCTGCCCTCCACATGGCTAGAATAATACCTTTGTTAGCTAAATTGAGCTCATGCCAGATGCAGCTCATCGAAGTGAGCAAGTGCTTTCTGGGACGAGGCCTGATGAAAGAAAAGCTGAGCGGAGCTTGGAGAGCGTGCCAAATCCTGGCTGCTGAAAGCAAAACCGTATTATTTTAAGAGGACTGTCTGTGCCAGCCCGTGGTCAACACCAGGAAGAGGCAGAGTTGTTTAGCAGGATCTTCATTCCTGCCCAGCTCTCCCTGCCCGCCACCCTCCAGCTGAAGAGGAGAGATGGCTCTGGGTAAATTCCACTCTGTAACTCAATTAAGTAGGATAAACAGAGCTCCTGCTCTGGAAGATTCAGCAGTGAGCAAAAGGCACTTGGAGTTTACATGGTGGGCTCAGTTGTCTATGTGCAACATTGAAGAAGAAAAACCTGGAGTCAGGTGATATGAGATGCAGCCAGGTCTGACACCAAAAAGCCATGGGACATGAGTAAGTGACTTCACACTCTCGTCTTGATCTCTCATCTGTAAAGTGCTGTTTTGTAGAGCCCTGAGGGTTGCAAAGGTTTTTAGAGTTTCCACAGGCATTTGATTTAAATTGCATTAAAATAGTTTTCCAACTCTATAAAAAATAGACACAGTCAAATATTGCATATGCCAAATTCTAACACACTGATGACGGCTAACATGTTCATTATAATGCCATGTAAACACCTCTTTGTGAGTAAACCTTGGATAAAGCTATCTTGCCATCTGTCTAATGGAAGAGTATCCCCAGGTTGCAAGGAACGTTATTTTTAAAAAGACACACACCCTCGGGCCAGCCAAGTGGCGCATTGGTTAAAAGCCAGCTTGGGACGCCAGCAGCCCCGGTTCGGATTCCATGTATGAGGGCCAGTGACACTGCCCTCTACAACTAACAACAGCTCCACCTGGAGCTGGGCTGTGAGACCCTGGCGACGGTGTAGGCTGCGGCCCCTGCTGCAGTGGGCTGCCATAGGCTACAGTGAGTGTCCGGCAGCCAGCGTGAGCTGCCAATAGCCGCGGTGAGCGACCATCCAGAGGCTGGCAACCGATCTGCCTCATCCGGGAAGAGCACAATGACGATACCAACATGGGCCAGTGAAGCAACGTCCTCCGCAACTAAGAACAAAAGGACAGTAACTTGTCTGTTCCCCTTCCCTGATTCCCCAATGCTGTTCCCCTCCCCCAATTCTCCAATAAAATCTTTAAAAACAAAAAAAGACACACACGCTGTTACCATGTGCAACTGTTTATATGAATGAGAATTTTTCCCCCCCTCAATATTGTGTAACCAGCCATTCCAGAAATAAAATGGACACAAAGGCAGACCTGACTGCTCTTATCCATCTAATTTCAATTTGGGGGATAAAAAATAGCCTTATTATACTCATTGCTTAACCTACAATTTAACGTCATTTTAACGTCAAAATGCATTTTTCATACCAGTAAAATACTGTTTTGTCTCATTCTGTGTGTAGGTGTTCTAATATGGTTATTTTACTGTACAGTTTTAAAAATCATTAGAGCAAGGACTGCTAAGGGCCCTCAGCTATTGCTTTCTGAGTTTTGGTGACCAAGTGCCCTGCTGTGGGTCAGGCAGTCACCAAGACAGGATTCCACAGGGAACAGGCAACAGCGGGCAGCTGAGGTTTTATGGAGTGGGTACAGCTAATAAAACCTTGCACCTATCAAGTGCTGTATAAGTATTTGTCCACTGGCAGAGCCAAGCCTTGGAAGCGGGGGTGGGTCAGTTCTAGATGGCTGGAGAGTCAGGAACCCACCCATGGGCAGGGGCAGAGGCAAGGATGTGGCATCGCCAGATAATGAGCCATCAGACTGGTTACTGCAAAAGGGTTGTAGGGCAGGGGGCCCAGTGGGAGAAAAGAACAGAAACTTTGAGACATTCAAGAGAAATCCCCCAGCTGGTAAAGCATGGTTCTTAATCTTTGCTGATGATTTCAGAAAATTGCCTGTCTAGGACTAGGGGCAAAAATGCTGCCTGTTTGGCCGGGAGAGCCTTGTCACCTGCCAGGGAGTTTGATTCCCTTCCTCTGGGCACTGGAAGGACCACAGATAATCTCCCAGCATGGCTCCTTCACTCACACAGAGGTCAATTGAGACAGTGGTTCTCATACTGGATAGGAATCACCTAGAGAGCTTATTAACACAGATTCCTGGGCACCGCTCTCCGAGATCCTGATCTCAGCACGTTTAGCATGAGGCCTGAGAATTTTGATTTCTCACAAGCTCTCTCTCAAGTGGGACTAATGCTGCTGGTCCCTGAACAACACTGAGTAGCCCTGACCTAAATATTGGTGGGACATTTAATACACCCTCAACACCATACAGGGTGCTGCAGAAGACAAGAAGAGAAACTCCTTGATAGAACGAGGGGAACAGGATCCCTTCCTTCATGATCAGTGGGTGGTAGAGGTTAAGGAGAAACCTCTGAGTAGGATCCACAGGATGGAGGCTGGAAATCCCAGGACACAGAGAGATAGGGCCCAGCCTCTGACTCATAGGCCACACCATTGTCTACCTCAGAGACAAAATGGAGTTGAAAAGTAAGGTCAGGTCAAGAGCAAGCCCTTGTGAAATGACCATGAAAAGTGAAGGAGAAACAAAAAGTGTTCATACCGCATTCCTAAAGTTGGGGCTGACAGGACGTGGTTATCTGATCAGTGTGATGAGGCTCTTTCTTGAAAGTTCTGTTGGGAGGAAGAGCATTCATGTGATGCTAAGAGCAAATCTTAACCAACAGTTGCAAACAGAGCCAGAATAATTTGTCTATTCACTGACCATGTATCTCTCCATTTTCTTTACACTTCTCTTATTATTCCCACAGTGAATACCTTTCTTTGGCTGAAGAGATGCCATGATGTCCCCATAGTTGGTTTAAAAGGTATGCTGCAATGTAACAGGATCTCACAAACAGCTGTCATCCTTTGCTACAGAGGCCAAGGAAGAAAGAACCCAGGACAAGCCTCTTGCCAACATGGCAGTAGTGAGTGTAGCTCTGTTATTTTCAAATTTGCTGTTGAAGTCCAGTACTAAACTTTTTGAAAGAAACAAACAGATGCTCTACAGTGTAGGGTGTTGTGTGTTGTGGCTTCAGTTGGGGAAATTATATGACTCCCTTATATAAACTCATTAAAATATTTTCTTTCTTTCATAATTTAGCCACAAGCATTCATTAAAGCATCAAAGAATAAATGTTTGGACTTATAAAATCTTCATAACCAGCCAAAGCAGAAGGAAAAACTATTGAGCATTTTGGAACTTTAAAAATGCATTTTCAAAATGACCATATTTTGAACTGAATCATATTGGAACTGAACATTTTTCTCTTTAGCAAAGTTAGATTCCAAAAAAGGAAAACAAAAACTAAGACATAAACCAAATTGCTTTAAAGAATTACCCTGTGGCAAGATTATTTATTTTACTTGGAAGAACCAACCTAGAATGTATTTGTGCTGAGTGATCCATATTTACATGTGGTGGAGATAGTCTTCAACTTTAAAAAGATATTACAAACGTTTATTTTAAAGTCAGTGTTAGAGCTAAGAATACATTTTCTCCTAGAAAAAAAAAATCATTATTCATGGTGGAAAGAGTGCCGGGATGGGCTCATATCAGACTGCACAGCCCATGATTAGGTTGAATAATGAGGTAAAGGGGGTTCATCTGGGTAATGGAGCCTGGATGAACAGGGACTATGGGGGAAGAATGGCTAGACAGGGGAAGGAAACCCCTGCCCCTCTTTCCTGGCAGACTGAATGTTGGAAATGAGCTGTTTTATTTTATATATATATATATATATATATATATATATATATATATATATATATATATATATATATATATATATTAATTGAGCGTCCTATGTGCCAGATATCCTGCTGGACCAAGGGGTGTAATGCACATGACTAAAAGATCCTTGCCCTCAGGTCGCAAATATTTTAGTGGGAAGGATTGATGATTTAATAAAGAATTACAAGTGGGAGCTTCTAAAAATCATAGGAGCATCTGACTCAGACTTGAGGTATCAAGGAAGGCTTTCCAGAAGAAGTGACACCTCACATGAGACCTAAAGGATGAATAACAGGCAGGTGAAGGGGCCAGAGGGCAAGGGGAAGAGGAACACACTCCAGGCAGAGGAATCGGCAGGGACAAAGTCTCCAAGACATGAGACATCACTCTGGTGGGGGAAGAGAGAATGTGAGAGGTTCCATTTTGGAAATGTTGGTTGACATGCCTGTGAGATGTAGGTTGTCCTGTAGATAGCGGGCATGCGGCATACAGCTCAGGAGTGCTGTCTGGGCTGAGGGTACAAACATGAGAGGTATCAGCATGAGGATAGCAAGAGGGAACCAAGTCACCCAGGGAGAGTAGGACCAAAGAAGCTAAGGAAAAGAGTCAAGACAACAGAAAGAGGTCACAAGAGTCAAGAGTTTTGGGGAGGTCATATATCCCAAGCATTGACGTTTCCATGGTTTTCATCACAGTATCAGAGTTTCATAGTGGGGAGGTGAGCAGAAGACAAAGGAAGGATTGAGGTGAGAGTAGAAGAGTAGAAGATGAGGACATGAAAATCAAAGAATGCAGGCAACTCTTCCCAGAAGCAAAGCAGGTGTGGGATGTGGGTTGAGAAAGAGTATTTTTTTGTTTGGATGACAGAACAGATTAGAGGAGTCAGTGAGAGAGGTTGAAGATGCTGAAGACAGAGAAAAGGAGCTAAAGTGAGGGCAGTGGGAAGGCAGTTGAGGTAGAATCCAGCAGGCAGAGAGCACTCAGCCCCAGTGGGAAGGACAGTGGAGGGTGAATGTGGTTTGGGAAGTTGGGTTGCTGGCAGAGTTGATGGAGTGAAAGAAGGCAAAGTCAGCAGGAGGAGGGAGGATTAGAGGTTTGAGTAGAGTGGAGGCCTCAGGGTCAAAGTGCCCACCTGCTGCCTTAATCTTCAAGTCGTATCCTTCCATCCATCCCTGCCTGCCACTTAGCTCTCTTTATAAATCATCAAAATTTGCATTTCTCAATCTAGCTGACGAGATTTTAGAAAAAACAATCTGATCAAATGGGTTCATGTTCAGGTCTGAAGGACTGACAGCTCATAACCCTATTCAAGCCATTTGCATTTGTGTGGAAAGGATCTTATTCACCTAAAACCTCTAATTTAAGGGTTTTCAAGTAGAGGAAAAAATGGAGTGAATAGTTTTAGGCAGTGGACCAGGATAACTATCTGGGGGCTGCTTCTGAGGGTATCTTTTATCCACAAAGTGATCCAGAGGATAAATGTCAAGGAAATAGAAAGGTCTAGAGGAGACATTGTGCAACCAACCTCATAATGTGGATAGAACCAGACGCCCAGAACAAATTTCTGCATGCTCTCCCAGTTCCAGCTTTTCCAGGCACTGGAATGACCCAAAATCAAGAGATCAGGGCTCCTGAAAAACCTATACAATTAGAGCCGACAGCCAGGGTGAGCCTGGCCTCCACACAGCACACCAGCTTCCACTGTGTTAAGCTCATGTTAGGCAGCGCACATACAATATAAAGTAACCATCATGGACAATTGACCTTGTAGACAGTGTCTACTGATGGTAATGGTAATCATTTGCAATAGGTCAGCGCTGAAGAACATTTCATTTTGTCATCTATTACTGCAGCCTGGGGCACTGGAACTATTAAAATATGTTTAGGCTGGAAATGTCTTTATGCCTATATGTGAGCAGTATACAAAATGTGTGTGATTGTGTGTGCGTGCTCCTTGGTCCTCCCAGCCAGGGCTGAACCAGCACACACACAGAAACTTCACCTTTTAACAACCCTGATGCCCATCAGCTCATGTGCTCGGGCTCAGAGTGAAAGATCATTGCAATCTGAATCAGAAATAATTTAAAAAAATATTTTGTTGATTTTTTTTTTATGTTAAAGAAAAAACATGCTCATTGTAGGGCATTTGGAAAATACAAAAAGGCCCAAAGTGAAAACGAAAATTACTTTCATTTGAAAATTACTTTCAATGAAAGGAATCCCAACTTCCAGGAATAATCATTGGAGTCTATTTTGACCCAGTTCATTTTAGTCTTTGACCACTGTCTGTCTGACTGTCTCGTCTCTCTGTGACTCTCTCTCTCTCTCTCTCTCTCTCTCTCTCTGGATCATACCACTAAATGATTGTGTATGCTGCCATTTTCTCTTAATTAAATCAGGCAATGTCAAAAGCAGCACCAAAACCTTTTTATTTCCACATTTTCTCTTTTATTTCTGTTTGCATCTTTCTCTTCTCCTTTGCCAATATGTCTTTATTTTGGAATATTTCCATTTTTATCAAAGTTCAATTCAGGATCTAAAACAGTTTATGCTTTTTGAGTTTTATTTCCTCCCTACACTTGTTAAAATAGACCAGTAAAAAGAAAAGTTTTCCAGATTATGATAGATCCACCTCCAACTGTATAACTGGTTCAATTTAGAATCTTAGGATAATGATCTGCCATATGTGGGTTACAACTTGAGGTTTGCATAAAAATGTATCTTGGATTAACTGTCTCTGCCACAGTGCCAGGTAGCTGGCTTGTTTCTAGGAAGTTAAATGCCTGACTTTTGCTTGGTGGTAGTTGGTAGAGCTTTCTGATGAAGGCAAATAAAACAAACAATCAGGGATGTGACTTCAGGTGTGGTCTCCTTCCAAAAGAGGTATGCTCTGTGTTCAAGAAGATTTTCTACAAGGGAGGCACGCTGCCTTAGAAAGCAATTATCTTATTTAAGCCTACACTTGTCTGGGGAGCTGAGGTCAGCCACAAAGCCATTGGAAAAAAAAAAAAGGAGCTGTCTGCCATAGAAAGCAGTTTCTTTAGGGGAGGGGTCAGTTTGAACAACTTTGCTTTTGAATCGAGTGACCTCCAGAGACCAGAGCCTGTGTAGATTAAACACAGAACAACCTCAGGACTCAGCCGACCCCTCCCTTCAAATCACTCCCATTTCAAAACAAAAACAAAAACAGAAATACTTTAAACTTCACTTTCTGAAGCCAACGCCCCCACCCCCCACCCCCCCACCACCAAAATGTCTGTTACTGCTTCTGCTTGGATTATTTTCATTTGGGTTGTGTTTTTCTGACCGAAGGCCAGGCCCTTGTCTTTGTGTATTTGTAAAGTGCCATGTCTACTTACTAGTCTTTAGAAATTGCAGACAAAAACAGGAATGCGAGAGAAACTGGCAGCTAAAACCTTGCAGCTTTTCTAAACCAATGCGCTGCATGAGAACCAGAATGGAATATTTTTATAAGACAATATTGAAACATTCTAATCCCAAGAAACTAAATTAAGTCTACATTAGCTGAATATAAAACAGTGCCCTGAGTTGGCACGGTGTCTGCCACTCACATGGCTCGTCGTGATGCCACGTTAATGAGCTGTTGCTTTGCGGTCAGTATAAAAGGGAGCAGATCCTTTTCAGTGAGTGAGCTTCACAACAATTTCGTGACAACGATGCTTGGGTTTAGACTCCAAGCCACCCTCTGTCCTTTTCTTTGCCAACTTCCTGGAGATCCAGAAGTTCCTTAGGCGTGATGGTTTTCATCTTATGACATGTATCTGGCTGTGCTCAGTTTGCAGAATTTAGGAGCCATAGGAAAGAAAGCCCATCATTGGAGAGACACAGGAATGTGAATGTTTGGATTCATTTGAGAGAAGCTATGAGGCCAGGTCAGCACAAGCGGAAGCAAAATGGACAAAGCAGAAATTCTTTCTTTTTCTTTCTTTCTTTCTTTCTTTCTTTCTTTCTTTCTTTCTTTCTTTCTTTCTTTCTTTCTTTCTCTCTCTCTCCCTCTCTCTCCCTCCCTCCCTCCCTCCCTCCCTCCCTCCCTCTCTTTCTCTCTTTCTTTCTTTCTTTCTTTCTTTCTTTCTTTCTTTCTTTCTTTCTTTCTTTTCCTTCCTTTCTCTCTCTCTCTCTCCCTCTCCCTCTCCCTCGTCCTCTCTCCCCTCCCTCCCTCCCTCCCTCCCTCCCTCTCCCTCTCTTTCTTTGGGTTGTGTGTAAAAGATGGGGTCTGACCTGCAGAGAGGCACGGTGGTTAAGCGCTGGCTTGGGAAGCCAGCAGCCCCGGTTCGGTCCCACATATGAAGGCCAGTGACACTGCCCTCAAAAAAAAAAAAAAAAGATGGTGTCTGTAAAAATCTTCCTTTCTTAGAAATTTATTCCCTAGCTTTATAGAAATGGGTGCATTAGATGTTCTCTATCATTTAATAATATACTTGTAAACTAAAAGATATAAGTGCTTTATAAAATCAGCCAATTATGTTAAACTAGCATATCTGCATTTATTAGCCTCAATAGGAAGACCTTTAAAATAGATTTTTAGAAAGCATTTGAATACATTTGTTTTCTATTGTACATGTTCAATAAAGTATTCAATTAGTAAAAAAAAGAAAAATCGGGCCGGCCGAGTGGTGTGGTGGTTAAGAGCTGGCTTGGGAAGCCAGCGGCCCCGGTTCGGGTCCCTCATATGAGGGCCAGTGACACTGCCCTCAAAAAAAAAAAAAAAAAAGAAAAGAAAAATCTTTCCTCCTCCTCCTCCTCCTTTCTTTGTTTGCCTCCCTCTCTCTCTTCCTTCCTCTCAAATGAGTTTTGTAGTAAATTTTTTCCCCCTCACTTTGACTATAGACATGACCTCAGAAAGAAATAACTGGAAAATAACGTTTGAGATCTTAATGTCATGAACTCTTGCTCAACCAAGTTTAGAAGGTAATTCATATGTGAGATGTGGGTTAGACCACAGAATAGACCTTGAAAGGGTTTGTACCTAAATGTCTTCTCTTCTGACACACCGTGATGGCCTTCTAGTCAACGGGAAAGCAGAGCAGTCTAACAAAACTCTTTGCTGCTGACCTGCCCTAAAACGAGCTGGCAGCTTCTGGGCAGCTTATGTCATGAGGGTGATACACCAGGCCAGTTAGGTGCAGTGAAGTCAGGAAACTTTTAGTTGGATGCATAAGTATTGAATTGAATGACCCAGGCAGCAGCAGAGGTTGTTGCAACAGAATTCAAATGAAATGATACCACATGGAACACGGCTGTCTTTCTCTTTAAAGCAGGAAAAAGCATAGAGCCTAGTCAGAATATAAAGTTTTAAATTTTATTTTTCACTTTAGGGATCAATAACTGAAATATTTAACAACATGCAAAAGCCTACCAAAAATAAGGTTTGGAGACTTACTGTTAAACTTTCAGCACAGATTTTGTTCCAAATGTACATTATCGAGGAAAAGCAGTAAAAATATACATTTTTGAACAATTGTGACTATTATAAGAGGTTCTTTTTTTAATGAGAAACATTGTTCAATGTAATTTCATTTAATTTCCAAAAATAGACAACAAAATGATTCACAGATGTTGATTTATGAGGAAAATGGTGAACTATATAAACTGAAATGTATTTGAAGGAAGGGTAGAGGCCCTCCCTAGGAACTATTCCATGAAAAGCACCTCCTTCTCCCTGACTTCCCAGGAATTTCCAAGTCCTGGCTCGACCCACAGCACATGGGTTGCCACACAACAGGACAGCAACTGATGACCTGGGTGTCCAGTGCAATGCTCTCTGACAGGGATGAGCCCAGGTGAGGGCAGATTTCCAAATCACCTGGAATATTGCTTAAATGCAGAGTTCCAGGCCCTGCCCCTAGAGATTTAGATTCATTTTATCTAGGATGGAGCTGAGAAATGTACATGTTAAACATGCATTCGAGGTCATTCTGCTGTAGGTGGGACATGAGCCACATTTTGAAATACATGCCTCTGAGGGATCCCAATGGAGTCACTTTCCCACTGACAGAATCCTGCCCTCAGTTGCCAATTGGGGTTCATCCAGTCCACCCAGTGGTTTTTATTAATACCCGAGGGAGTCTTTAATACCCACATTTTGGGGAGCCACAAAAGGAGTAATTAGAAATGACCAAGCCCACATTATGGATTGAGATCCTAAACTGTTTACCATACAATTATCTTAAACATGATTATGTAGGTCAGGCTGCCATTAATAGAGAGTGCGGTTCTGGAAATAGACTTAATCCCTGCCATGGTATTATTGTCAAAAGATTCACTGCCCCTCCTGATTCAGCCTCACCCTACTGGTTGTCCCTGGAAGATTGAACTCCCTGCTCCCTTGCAGGAAGGTTTGGTCACGTGACTTGTTTGAGCCAATGAAATGTGGTTGGGAAATGGTGGCGCTATTGTGAGCAGAAAAGTCATGGTGTGGTTCTGCCCTCTCTCTTCCCCCTGTTGGAGAGCAACATGTCCCAGAGAGGACTGCTGTTTTTAGAGGGCAGTGTCACTGGCCCTCATATGTGGGATCCGAACCGGGGCCACTGGCATCCCAAGCCAGCTCCCAACCACCGCACCACTTGGCCAGCCCTGGACTGCTCTTTTTAGTCTAGACCCATCTGGGGAAGACAGGCAATGGAGCTGCAGTACAACCTGCAGCAGACAGGTTCCAGTGGTAAGAAATAAACCTTGGCTGCTGTTGAGTCCTTAGATAGCTGATGTTGGGTATCGCAGCAGAACTTAGCAAAACCAGCCACTAATAGGGCTCCTTGTTAGTACTGGGGAAACTCTAAGCCAGATGTGGCTAAGGGAAATGTCTTGATCTTGAGTCTGTCTGGAATTTTCTTTTGTCATCTGAATTTTTTGTGTTCCACATGAGCGTGTGCTTCCTCTTAATTGCATACGTATTTCATAGTAACTACAGAAAATTATGACTCCTCTTGTAAATTCTCAAAGTTCAAAGTGGAAATACCAAAACTTCATCAGCTGTTATTTCTATAAATTAATTCTTAATTGCCCAGAACTTAGAAAGTTCCCTCCACTTCTGATATGCTTTGCAGAATAGCTGGCCACCAATTACTGATTAGCAAGACCCCAGTCTATAGGTATTGCCGTTTCTTGTCCAACTTTCTGTTCCAAACATGCTGTCATCTGACTCATAGTGTCTCCATGGAGCTATGGCACTGAGAAATGGTGTTTATTTGCCTCTACTTTGTGGTCAGAAAAGTTTTTCCACTTGAGACGGTGCTTTTAGGACACCAATGTGGGCTCCATAATATTTCCGGTATAACATTATCAACTACCTCTGTGGAAACTGGGGTTTTATTGTTAAATCATTTCATGCTTCCGACTATGTTAAACCAGTGTCCTTGTGTCACTGGTCACTGTCAGAACACACTTGTGAGTTCAGACAGGTGGGAGAGAGAGGGGTGTGTTGTGGCTAGCTCACTGAGAATTTCCCAGACATCACAGCCCATCTCAGCTCCAGGGCCACTGGTAATGAGTACCCCACTTTTCTGTTAATCACACCTAGACTTTTGCCAATCAACTTCCAAGTTTTCTATTGGGTTGTCAGAGAAGTCATGATGCATTTTTGCAACGAAAAACATAAAAAAAATACGTCGAGACTTTTCTGACAACCCAATATATTGCCTTGGGTTAACAAGTTGAAGTGCAGACAAAGGAGTTTATTCAAAAGTGGTTTACAGCTTGGCCTTGGGAAAGCCTGAGGGCAGAAACTAGACAATCAGTGGGAGGTAGCCTAAGTTCTTGCTCGAGATCTCTTTCCAAATCTCCTGGGTCTCCACTGTCCCCTGCTCCTCAGTCACCATGATGGGATGAGGCTGTCCACAACTCCGGAGTCCACAAGTTATAGTTCCAGCTCAAGCACAGGAGGAATCCCTCTATTAGTCTCCATCCCAGGATCATCAAATCAACAAATATTTATTGACTACTTCCTGTGTTCCAGGCACTGTTATAGATTCTTTGCATACATGAGGAATAAAGAAGATCCCTGTAGGGTGGGAGATGGGAGTCAGAATTATGTCCCATAAATATGGTTGCCAGGAGTCCAATTCTAGAGTTCATCAGCAGCCTCAGTAAGAAGGGGCATTGTCACCCGAAGGTGACACTCGCACAACCAAAAAGAAAAGGCCAAATGGAAAAATTGTACCATTTTAATTCATCCACATGGGCATGATCTCATACAGCATTTTTCATTCAAGTTTCATCAGTGCTTTACAAGCTTAATGTTATCATTTCTCATTAGTTCTCTTTACTGAGAGCCAGGTTGGTGACTCATGCTTTTAATTTCATTTCACAGAAAAACAAAAAACCAAAATACAGCGAAAAAACAACTAACAGCAATGAAAAAAAAAAAACACCAGGGGCAATGAAAAAAGCAGTTAGATGAAGTCACTGTTGCTTGGGCACCATTCCTAAGAATTCTTTTGAAATTGATGATTCTTAAAATATGGTCAAATGACCACAAGAGCTCACTTCTGGAGTGAATTAATAGTTTTCTCACAGCATTTCTCAAAGCTGTCTTATCCAAAGCTACACTATCCTTGTGACACATTCTATTCAGCTGTTTGGGAAAAGCAGGCGCTGGGCCACCATTCTAAACCTTACATCTGCTCCTCCCAGACATGCAGCAGCACTCCAGTCAGAGATTTACAAAGCTAATGTATGAATGGCTATTTTGTAAGTGAAACAATGCATTTGATTTTGACTTTGGTATAGTGAGAACAACCGGATACAGAACCGGAATGGACCTGCTCCAGCCCTGCTGGGCAGACAGTGCTGCTGAGAGGCAAACTAGAACCAGGCAACTAGAACCCAACCCTGCCACAGGTGTTGCTAAGAAAATGCTGGAGACTCATTTCACTGAAACATGCTGTGACTTCATCCCATAAAGAACAGTTTCATTTAGGGAAATAAAAAACAGTTGCGGGCCGGCCCAGTGGCGCATTGGTTAAGAGCTGGTTTTGGGATGCCAGCAGCCCCAGTTCGGATCCCACATGGGAGGGTCAGTGACACTGCCCTCTACAGCTAACAACAGCTCCACCTGGAGCTGAGCTATGCGACAGTGTAGGCTGCAGTCCCTGCTGCCATAGGCTACAGTGAGTGGCCGGCAGCCAGCGTGAGTGGCCGGCAGCCAACGTGAGCTGCCAAGAGCCGCGGTGAGCGACCATCCAGAGGCCGGCGACCGATCTGCCTCATCCGGGAAGAGCGCAATGATGATACCAACATGGGCCAGTGAAGCAATGTCCTCCGCAACTAAACTGAAGAACAAAAAGACAGCAACTTGTCTGTTCCCCTTCCCCAATTCCCCAACGCCGTTCCCCTCCCCCAATTCCCCAATAAAATCTTTAAGAAAAAAAAACAAAAAACCCCAAAACAGTTGCAAGTGGTAAATATTAGTTCAATAAAGAGTAAGGATTGCTGTTCCCATAAACAAATGTTAACCCAGCAACACCCAAGGAATGCACGAAAGCCTCAGAAGGTGCTTCACAGAGCATGAGATGAATGAATTCTGGGGAAGGAAAGGGGAAATTCAGGCAAAGAAGATGACCCAAGGAGAGACATGGAGGCAAAAGTTAACAACGATTGTTTGAGAGCTTGTGAGTTATTTCTGGCTCGTGTTGTGAGACAGGGAGTGTGAGGAATGAGGCTGGCAAAGGTGGACAGTGTCAGTTTAAGAAACTTGACTTTATTCTGTAGGTATAAGGAGCCATGGGATGGCCTGACTTGGATTTTGGCTGTTGTTGGGAGACAATTCCCCATGAAGTTATCACTTTTCTGCATGTCTTGTGAATGAGATACTAACTGCCCTTTTGTTCTGGATTATTCTTTCAAGAATGTTTCTATAGCAAGCATTCTTGGAAGATCAAGATGGTGATTCTCTTCAGAGCAAAGTGGAGGCAGCTTTGCTTGCAGCCCATTAGAAAAAAAATAGGTTCCACACTCTTTGTTCTCCTTCTCCATCCATCTCTGCTGTTGAGTTTTCTGGAGTTCAGTACTTGGCTCCACATATTTCTTCTAAAACTACATCCTATGACTCAGATCTCAGTCACACTCATGGCCTCAAAATGCATCTAAACATCTGTGACTCTCAAACCTCTGTCTTTAGTCCAGGCAACAGTTCTGAGTCCCTGAACCATGTAAACAAATGCCAGTTAGACAGACAAACCTCAGAAGCTACCTGTCCCAAACTGACCAAATTCTTGATTTCTCCCTCCATACTTGCTGCCCATTTTAAAATTCCCTTTCTCTGTGAGTTTCTCCCCATTTCCTAAGTCAGATGTCTGGGGATCATTTTACACTTTTCCTATCCCCGGCCTGGGTCATGTCAATCCTGCCTCCTAAAGAACTCCTGGATCTGGGACCTCTGCACCACCTCTTCCCTGGGTCAGGCCCTCATCATCTCTCATTGACAAAGGCCTCCTCTCTCCAATAGTCCCCTGGATCTCCACTCTCTGCCCCTTACTCTATCTTCCACACTGCCACCAGAATCCTCTCCCTATTACTGATCTCATCTAGTCTTGTCACTCTCTTGCTTAAAATATCTCAATAGTTCTTCTTTGCTTTCAGGATACTAGGCAAAAATTCATCGTGGCCCACAATGCCTGTCACTAGGTCCCAGCCCTCCCTGGCTGTCCTCTAAGGCCTACTCACATTAATCTCTTGTCCTGCCTACCACTTAGCCTAATCTCTAGTTAACAGGATTAGTTATTTCAAATGTACTGAATTCTTTTATGCTTCTGGGACCTCTGCCTCCTTCTCTCCCTTTTTCAAAACTTGGTGAGGTGGCCATGAAAATGTACCTCTCAGACCTCCCACTGCAGGATACTTGACTGACTGGGGCCCCAGCTAGCATGCTCTGAAATCCATTACTGCTTTTGCATCAAGGCCGTGCTTCCCACAGGATGCTTGCAACTATTGAAAGAACCTGGCAGTGGCCTGGTCGAGTGGCACAGTGGTTAAGAGTTGGCTTGGGGGTCGGCCGAGTGGCGCGGTGGTTAAGCGCTGGCTTAGGAAGCCAGTGGCCCCGGTTCGGTCCCACATATGAGGGCCAGTGACACTGCCCTCAAAAAAAAAAAAAAAAAAAAAAAGTTGGCTTGGGATGCCAGCTCTGAGCAGTAGGGGCCAGTTGCACCACATGAGGACCAGTGATGCTGTGTCCTCTGTAGCTAAGATGGTGAACAACATGGCCTGGAGCTGGGCTGCCATGAGCCACTTGCGATGGTGTAGGCTGCAGCCCGTGCTGCAGTGGGCTGCCATAAGCTACTGTGAGTGGCCAGCAGCCTGTGTGAGCTGCTGTGAGCTGCCTCACCCAGGAAGAATGCAATGCTAATACCAACATGGGCCAGTGAAACGACGTCCTCCACAACTAGACTGAAGAACAAAAGGACAGCAACTTGTCTGTTCCCCCTGCCTGATTCCCCAACACTGTTCCCTCCCTCAATTCTCCAATAAAATATTTGAAAAAAGAACCTGGCAGAAAATTAGGCAGGGCCTTTTCTAGGAGACACAGAACTTTCTGACAGCCAACTTTGACTTGAAGACTCCCTGACAGCCTTGCTGAGACTTCCTTAGACTGAACCCAGCCTTCCTTCCCTCTCTTCTTTAGCCCAGGTCAAACTGGTACAGAGTGTGATGGCTTTGCCCAGCCTTCTCGGCTCCTTCCCCATCTCCTCATACAGATATTTCCACTAATCAAGATGTTTCATTCCATCTTGCTGTCTGCTTCTCACAGAGTTCAGACTAGTATACCCAGCTTAAGTGTCCCAAAGCCTTATTTTTAAGGAAACTAAGAGAAAGAAGAGCAATCTAAGCCTAAAGAAAGGAGGAGAAAATTAATAATAAAAATTAGAGTAGATGTACATTAAATCTGAAGCAGAAAAACAATAGAGAAAATCAACAAAACCAAGGGCTGGCTGTTTTTCTTGGGGGGAAAATCAATAATATTGACTATATCTATTATAATTCCATTGACTCCACTCGCCATATTCCACTCCGCATCCCGTGACTATACATATATTAAATTATAGTTGACATATAATATTATTCAATGGCAGTTTCAGATGTACAATGCAGTGGTCAGGCCTCTACACCATCCATGAAGTGGTCTCCCTAAAAAGACATGAGTCTATCTGGCCCTCTAAAAAATATTTACAACATTATTGATTACATTCCCCAAACTGTCTTTCCTATCCCTGTGGCAATATTGAAGTTACCAATTTATGTTGTCTCGTCCCCTCCCCTCTCCCTCATCCCCACCCCCTCCCATCTAGCAATCATCAGTTTTTCCTCTGTGTCTCTGAGACTATTTCTGTTTACATTGCTCATTTATTCAGTTCTTAGGAGGGGGTTGTCACTTTGTGAGGGGTGAAAAGCATAACTATTACATTGTTTTGTATCTGAAATTAATAATAAAAAATTTAAAAATAAATAATATTGAACAATATCTGGCCAGACTAACCAAGAAAATAAAACAGAAGACAAAAATTCAGAATGAAAGAGGCATGATCACTGCTGATCCCATGAACATTTAAAGGACAATCAAGGAATAAGACAAACAACTTCACACCCACAAATTTGATGATGTGGATGAAATAGACCAATTCCTTGAAAAGTATAAATACCAAAACTTACACAAAGAGAAACAGATTACCTAAAGTCTGTATCTATTAAATAAATGGAATAAATAATTAATACCATTCCAAAAAAAAGAAAGCACAAGGCTCAGATGTTTCACTGGTGAATTCTACCAAATATTTAAGGAAGAAATGATACCGATTCTCCACAATCTCTTCCAGAAGATAGAAGCAGAGAGAATACTTCCAGCTCATTTTGAGGCCATAATATCAAAACCAGACAAAGACATTATAGAAAAGAAAAACAACAAACTAATATCTCTCATGAACATAGATACAAACACATCCTCAACAAAATATTAGCAAATCGAATCTAAGAATGTATAAAAAGTATTAAATACCATGATCAAGTGGGATTTATTCCAGGTATGCAAGGCTTACTCAACATATGAAAATCAGTCAGTATATTTCGTCATATCAACAGGCTAACGAAGAAAAACCACATGATCATATCAATAGATGCAGAAAAAACATTTGAGAAACTCCAATACTCATTCATGATAAAATCTCTCAGCGAAATAAGAATAGAGTGAAACTTCATAAACTTGATTTTTAAAAGTGTACAAAAAACCTATAGCTAACATCAGATATAATGGTAAGAAAGTCAATTCTTTGCTGCTAAGGACAGGAACAAGGCAAGGATTACCTCCTCACCCCTCCTTTACAATATCATACTGGGAGTCCTACCTCATGTGAAAAGACAGGAAAAAGAAATAAAAGATATACAGATTGGGGAGGAAGAGATAAAACTATCTCTGTTTCCAGATGACATATTGTCTATGTATGAAACCCCAAAGAGGAGTGACCGGTTGGCTCAGTTGGTTATTGGTTAAGAGTACAATGCTCATAACACCAGGGTTGCCAGTTCCATTCCTACATGGGCCAGTAAGCTGCGCCCTCCACAACTAGATTGAAAACAACTTGACTTGGAGCTGAGCTGCCAGTGGGTGATTGGTTGGCCCAGTTGGTTAGAGTGCAGTGCTCACAACACCAGATTTGCTGGTTTGATTCCCACATGGGCCAGCAAAGCAGTGTTGCAGGACATGAGGTTAATATAAGGTTATATTAAGGTTTATAAAAGCCTCATCTTTGATCCTTCCCTAATTTCTATCATGTAGCCTTAGCAACTCCTCCTAGGACTCTCCAGTGTACTTGTATAAAAGTATAATGTACTTGTTCCAGGATTTTCCACACTGTGAGGTCATGACCTACAGATTTATCAGTCACCCCACCCCACCCCCACCCCACATCTGCCAGGTGCTTGAGTGCCGGAGCAAGAGTGGCTCAGACCACTCTCTGTCCAGATACACAGCACCTTCCTTGACCCATACAAACCCCAATTTGTTTGTTCAGGGTTGCGTGCTCATGAACAAAAAGTGGGTTACTTCTCCAAAAAGTCTTCTGGCGAAAATCTCATTTCACCTGCTGTTTTCCAACAAAAGTTCTTTTGACTAAAGGAAAGGAGAAATGCATGTGGTAAACTCACTTGGGTCACTACCCTTTGGAGAAACATTATTTCACATCAATATTCAGAAATATATAAAATCTGTGCTAGGATCAACTTGCTAGGCCAATACCTTCTCATTTGCTATGTATAATTATTTTAGGAACAGCAGGCAAACCATCAGAATGCAGCCACCAAGTGTATATATGACAAATAGATGACATCATATCACATCTGGATTTTAACATCGTCTCAGTCCTTATGACAACAAAATTATTTTTGACATGATTTTATGCTGTATGGTAAATTGTTGCCAAGTACTGTGCCAGATGAACTGCCAAATGGCTGGATGCAAATGCTGATGCAAATGACAAAAATCACGAGCAGGTGATGACGTGGAAGGAGCCTCACAATGGGAGCTGGAAAGGTGCAGCAGTGAAATCTGTGGGAACAAATGGTACAACGAGAATGAAAGTATAAGGACAGTATGTAACAGCTTCGAGCACTGACCCCTCTCCTGCCAGGGTCTCTGAGTAGGCAACCCTGTCTGTTGTACTCCCTTGAGCGTTTACCTTTGGAATTCAAGGCCATGCTGATGGAGAGGGAAGAGAATGCCTTCCAGGGAATCATTCTTGTGAGAGGCAGCCACTTCATAATAGCTTCACGATTTCCGATTTCCTCTCCGTGGTAATTCAGATCAAAAGTAGAACAGGTTTGTCGCCTTTCCTCCTTCCTAATTCAATCTTACTTTGGTCCTTTTTACCTAGAGTCACTTTTCTTCAATATCCCTATGCAATACTTATCAGACATAGAGGAAAATGAGTTTATTGCCCCATATTATCTCTACCTGAGGTGAATTCAGTGTGCTGAGCAGTGTGTCTCATGAGGAAGGTCCCTTGTTCTCTTTAGTACCCACATTGCCTGGCACATAGCAAGTGTTTCATAAATTTTTGAATGAATAAATTTTATCCACTTTTGCCTTATCTTCAACAAACTTAAAAATCAATACTCATTTTTTTGGGGTGGCTGGTTAGCTCAGTTGGTTGGAGTGCAGTGCTCATAACACCAAGGTTGCCGGTTTGATCCCCATATGGGCCATGGAATTGTGCCCTCCACAACTAGATTGAAACAGCTATTTGACTTGGAGCTGATGGGTCCTGGAAAAACAGACTGTTGCCCAATAAAATTTAAAAAAAAAGAAAAAGACTCATTTTTCATCTGCCAACTAGACCACATTGGAAAAACTTCCCTACATGAGCAGTTTATGAACACCCAGAGGATAGAAATTAATTTTATTAGCACTTCTCAAAACACAAAGACAATAAACTGCTGAGCAAACTATGAGTACTCTCCCCACCCAAATATAAATTTTCACCTAAATCCATTCCTCTTGTCTAGCGTACGAGTAGATGGTTTTTCAATTTCCGTTGGTTGGGCTGTCTGTAACACACTGCTTGCCCTGTTGACCTGCGTCCTTATGAGTGAACTAAACCTTTTATTTTTAGGTTTAGACACAGGTCTGATTCTAGGCCTTGGAAGAAGATTTGGCCCAATTCGAAAACTGGTTGTAATGAAATAAATGAGTTTTTGGACAGCTTACTCTCTCTTAAAACCCTAATCCACCACTTTTAAATGTAAAAAGGACCTCACATCAAGAAGTCGTGGCGGCTCCTTAGAGACCCATTTAAACTTTCCGTTAGCATCAATTAGGACGGGTTGTTAATGGGTCTATACAACACATTTATTTAGAGAGTATCATGTGTTTGAGAGCTGCGTTGGCAAGGAACTGTGCTAAACATAGAGATACACGCTCTGTGCCCACTGGGCTTACATTAAAGGGAAAAAATACGCAATAGGGGTTTACCTCAGTGGGGTGAGGCTTGATATTTTCCAGATGGTGACACCACAAGTGAGTTCAATAGAAATATCTTTAGAAAAAGATGCTCGAATATTAAATAAGCAATGAATATACATCAAGCCCTGATCTGCTGCATGTCTCTACATCTGGGCTGGGAGTGTCTCTTGTCCCAAGCTGCAAATGGGGTGGTCTCCTCTGTCAGTGGGAGGCCCCATTAGATTTCCCATTAGGAAGATTACTCTGGCAGGGTAAATTCTAGAACTGGAACATTTGTCCATAAATAGATGCAGGACTTTCCTTGGGGTGGAGGAAGGAGAAGAAAGAAGCAAAAAGGGAGATTTTTCTTGGTTGCAGGCGTCACATTGTATGTGTTGCATGTGACAGATCAGGCATGTCCTTCTGAATCTTGGGAAAGGTCAGTAAATACAACCGTTAGAAAGCATGAAATGAAATTGGTCAAAGTGATGATCATGAAATAGCTCAGAAATGAGCTGGCCAAGACTCCAGAAAGTCCCTAATAAGACAGGAGAACATGGAGTGAGTTGTTTAGGGGGCAGGGATAGGCAAAATGGCTGCCCTTCAGCAGGCACTTTGTAAGTCTATATCTAACGAAATCAAGGCAATCCAAGCATCTTACTGCATTATGTGCTTTGCCACTCCATGTACTGTCAAAATACTGTTTGTTTGGGGTTTTTTTATGTTAAGCATTAGCATTGGATAGTTTTAGAGATGTGTACTTGTGTGGTGCTGTCAGCTACTGCATGCAGCCCAGTCCCCCTAAAAAGCAATGCCTATGAAATCTCAAAGTTCATCCACATGACAGCAGAGCCCAAAATCTTTCACATAGTCTTTATACCATTGTTGATGGGTTAATGTTTAAAGATCTATTGAGATGTCTTTGAAACCCTGCCCTTTAGCAGTATTTCCCAAATGTCCCTTAAGATGAGAATTACCTGGGGGTACTTCTTAAACCACAGATTGCTGGGCTTCAACCCTAGTCTACTGAGGTAGAATTTTCTAGAAAATAGGCATGGTAATATAGATATTTAACAAATGTTCCAGGTGATACTTTCAGGATTCTCAATCCTGAAGGGCTTTTGAAAAATTGAAAAAATTTCTATGCCCAAGTTCAGTGCTTCAGTGGTTCAGTTTTTGGGGGTGGAGCCCAGGCAGCAGTGTTTTTTCTTCAGGGACTCTAATAAACAGTCGGTGGTTACTCTGGGACACAGCGTGTGTAATGGTTCTGCTCACAGGCTATGGGGTCAGGCTGCCCGTGTTCAATTCTGGGCTCTGCTACAGCTTGTTACCTGTGCAACTCCAGGCAATTCACTTCACTTCTCCAAGCTTCAGTCTCCTCAACTATAAAATAGAAGCCACAGTATGACCTAACTCCTGATTATTTTGAGGATTAAAGAGCTAATCGTGTAAAATATCAGGCACATTGCAAGCACTCAGTAGATTTCAGCTTTCATTACTAATTTCACACATTGTTAAGAACATGGGACACAGGGCCGGCCAAGTGGCGCATTTGTTAAGAGCTGGTTTTGGGATGCCGGTGGCCCCGGTTCGGATCCCGTGTGTGAGGGCCAGTGACACTGCCCTCTACACCCGACGGCATCTCCACCTGGAGCTGGGCTGTGCGAGCCCCGGCAATGGTATGGGCTGCAGCCCCTGCTGCAGTGGACTGCCGTGGGCTGCAGTGAGTGGCCGGCAGCCAGCGTGGGCGGCTGGCGGCCAGCGTGGGCTGCCAATAGCCGCAGTGGGCAACATCCAGAGGTCGGCGACCAATCTGCCTCGTCTGGGAGGAGCGCAGTGATGATGCCAACATGAGCCAGTGGGGCGACGTCCTCCGCAACTAGACTGGGGAACGGGGGGACAGCAACTTGTCTGTTCCCCTTCCCTGATTCCCTAGCGCTGTTCCCCTCCCCCAATTCCCCAATAAAATCTTTAAAAAAAAAAAAAAAAGAACATGGGACACAAAGAGAAATATGATGCAATCCCTGTGTCCTCAGGGAGTGCATCATTCCTTGGGAGAGGCAGATGCAAGCTAATGAGTAATCCAAGGGATGGGCCATAGCAGCAATATGAACAATGCGTGTGAAGCTCAGAAACGATGGTGAGTGTCTAGCTGGAGAAGGTGATATCAGAAATATGCATGGGAAGTGACATTTGAGCTGTGGTTTAAAGAATGTGGAATATTTAGCCTCACTGAGAAGATGGCTGGTGGGCAAATCCCAGTTGGAAGAGTAAAGTGTGAGCAGGGGGAATGCATGGTGTCTCAGGAAATGGTGTTTCAAAGAGGCTGGGCCTAGTGTTTGGGAAATGAGCCTACAGGCAGATTGGGAACAAATTCTGAAGATCTGTGAAGGCAATATTTGCGGGTTTTGGTCTTTTGGCAACAGGGACCAATCAGCAGAGGATTGTTAGGTTGATAAGTGATATAACTGGGTCTCTGCTTTAGAGCAATAATCCTGAGAGGAGCATGCAAGATAGGGATGCAGAATGGGGATGCAGGGAGCAGGTTGAAGTCTGGAGAGGAAATTTCATTCATTCATTCATTCATTCATTCATTCAGAAAATGTCTTTTGAGCACTACTGATGCCAAACGCTTGATGTACCACAGCAGTAAACAGAAGAGAGCCACTGTGCCCACAGTTAGAAGGTGTTGCAGTTGTCCGGGTGCATGACTGGGAGGCCTGACAGGACCAGCAGGAGAGGAGGGGGTGGAATGGGAAAGAGATTCTGGGTGTCCAACCAATAGACACAGGCACAAATAATCCAGATAAGACTAATACATGAGCAGAAGAAGGAAATTATATGGGACAGCATGGCACCAAGGGGGTGCATACGGGAGAGACCATGAATTGATGATTCCCAGTGTGAGGTTCCCACTCATAAGGAAAGCATACGGACTGTTTTCAGTTTTTGAAAAAGCTGAATATAAATTACACATTTAGTCATTCATGTTAAGAATGCAGATACTAGCTATCTGTTGCTGTGTAACACTACCCCAAAACTTAGACAACAACTACTGACTTAAACAACAGTTTTATTGTATCTCACATTCTGTGGTATTTAAGCAAGACTTGGGGGGGCAATTCTACTCATGGGGCATTAACTGGAGTCCTGGGGCAGTAGTCATCTGGCAGTCAGGCTGTTCTGGAGGCTCCAAGATGGCTTCATCCCCATGCCTGGCACCTTGATGGGGACAGCTAGAGGTTGGGCTCAGCTAGACTCATCTCCTTCTCCACATAGTTTCAGAGCCTCTCCACGTAGTCTCTCTAGAAGGATTTAATTTCTCACATGGAAGCTGACAGTTCCAAAAGAGCTCTCAGTAGAAACTGCCAGTACTCTTCAAGGTTCAGCCCAAAACTTACATCACCTCATGCGTGTTGCATTCTATTGGTCAAAGTGGTCACAGGCCAGCCTGGATTTAGAGCAAGGGAAACTAGGAACTAGGAAGACTATCAAAGAATTTGCAGCCATCTTTAATCCACCACATTAATAAAAAATTGTTTCTTTGCCTAAAAAGCTGAATTTATATTACCCCCAAGTTATATTCTGAGTTATCTACCCTAATTTTTATAAGTATAAGAAATAATAAGTTGTAAATGTCTGATTAATTAGAATGGGTAAAAATGTATCAAAACATGAGTCCCTTGAAAAATATGATACAATATAATGAAAGGGTAATTATTATCACTCTATGATAAGAAGGCTGACAAATACTTAATCTAAAATCCAGACTGCCCATCATGCCTATGAGATTTGACTGCTACCTTCCTCATCTTGGGTTGTGCATTAACTCTCTCTATCATTGTGCTCCAATCACCCTACCTTCTTTTAGTTCATTGATGTCTCCCAGCTCTGTCCCACAATAGGGCCTTTGTGCATGCCTTTTCACCTGTTTTTTTTATTTTTTTCGTGATTGGCTTTTTCTCCATCTTTGGAGAGGTCTGTATTGACAAGCCCATCAACGTATGTTTCTCATCCAGCCCTACCAACATGAGTCATTCTCTAAGGCTGCCCATTTTATGTTCTTCATAATATTCATCACAGGTGCCCCTTCCAACCCCCAAGAATATAATTCCATGCAGGTAAGAGATTTAGTGTTCAGCTCCTCACTGTATCCCTAGCACCATGCACAGCACCTCGCCATAGCAGGTAGTCAATAAGTATTTATTGAATGAATGAACCTTTGTCGCAGGTGGGCATCCCTGTAAAGCCCTGGCGTCATCTGTCAGCAGCAAAGGAGGGGACTGCCTTGTTGGAATGTTACCACTCATGACTTGGCAGGGACTATGTCGAGGATGCTGAGCCCTGATCTTGGCAGAACATACTCGTTGGCCCACAGAGGTTGAGGTGAAAAAGACTAATGGAAAATGCTATCAGAAAATATCAAAGTGGAAGTTGAGCATTTAGAAGCTATACCCTTGGTAATGCTCTTTATATACCCATTTTCTACATCCTGCTTATCACCTGGATTCATCCTTGTGTTGCTCCAGGGACCATTGAAGTCTGAGTGACTTGGTGTAATGCTGAAGGAGTGGGAACTATTTTGTAGCCTGAATTTGACATTTGGTGTTTGAAGTTATCTTCATCTGGAATCAACTGGATTGTAAGTGAGAGAAATCTACATAGAAAACTTAGTAAACGGAATAATAAGCAATCTCACAGGCAATTCAGACCTAGAAAACCAGCATCATTTAGCCATAGGGGTCTGGACCAGGAAATAAAGAACTGGGGCTCCTCCCTCCTTCGCTTGTTCTGGGTCTCTGTGCCTTGGCTCTGTTCTTCCAGCCCTCTCCACTGCTTCCTGTGGTTGACCACCTCATGACTTCACCTGGCAAAAGGACTGACTCCAGCGCTGTCTCCATATGACCTTTGGTCCATCACCATCCATCAACAGGCTGACTCAGTCGCTCTGTCTCTAAATGTAAATACTCTTGGGGGGAGGATAGGCTCAGCTGGTCTATAAATTGATTCCCCATTGGGTGAGGTGTCTATCCCTGGGCCAATCATCTCAGGCCAGATCTTTGAGTAAAAGGGGCAGCTGCAGAGGGCAAGGGGGAGGGAGGGAGAGACAAGTGGACCAAATAAAGTGAAATTCTCTTGAATATAAGTCTTGTACCACCTCACTTCTAGTTAGATTGTTAAAACCAGTCTCAATGATGTTAGGAGAAAGTAAAAATAGCACTACCATCATTTAAGAACAGTTCCTAAATATTGCCCAGCTTTAATAAGTCCAATGAAATCTTAGTTGAAAATAGTAACTGAAATTTACTAAGGCAATATAATGTTCTTTATGATTCAAGCAGGTCCTTCTAGCCTTTTAAAGCTTCTTTAAGATTATTTACCCTAAAATCTCTTTAAACTCCCTGAATGAAAATCTCTTTAAACTCCCTGAATGACTCAAATGAAAACAGGTCAAGTAACATTTAATTTGCCTTAAATTCTACATGAACTCTAAGTGATTTTCTGTCTGAATTTTTAAATGACATATATTGCATTTTTATATGTATTTGTTCAGGATACAAATAGATTATAGAGTTTTGTAGAAATAACCGAAGCCCTAATGATTAATTCTAGTGCTAAGTTTTTATAAGTCTGTTTCTTAAAAATCACCTTCAAAATGAAGGAAGTCATGCATCAAGTTAAACCACAAAGACACCACAGAGAAGGAGCTCAATGAAGCTACAAAGCAAAAGGGTGTCCTAATTACTGCTTCCTTCACAATACAGTCACAGGAAACATAAATGATTAAGAAGGAAGACTTTGGTTGGAAGATGGAATAGTTAAATGGCAGTGTGCTTTGCCTGACTTGAAATGAAACCTCCAGGAGAGTCTGTAGAGAGGCAGCTGTCCCAGCGCCCCTGCACTTTTGTGAGCGGGAACCATGAGGGAGTGTCCTGAACAGCAAATGGCAGCATGCGCTCATCACTGATTGACTCCTGGAGATGCACCCTTAATCACTGTACCACCCTCTTGAGATGGATTTAATGAGTGAACCAATACTTAGCAGAAGGAGGAAATAAACGAGACAGAGAAGAGTGTAGCTGGTAGACACAGGCTTTGGAGTTCCACAGGAATTTAAATCCCAGTTTTGCTGCTTGCAGGTTGTGTATTTGGATAAGTCACTGAACCCCGAAGTTTGTTTACCTGTAAATAAGAATGACAATACCCACCTTGTAAATTTGTGAGGATTGAATGTATATCTGTATATCACCTTATACATAGGAGGGGCTCAATAAATGGTAATTATTACAGTTATGAAAAGCAAAACCCAAAGGTAGGTCAATCAGGTCCCTAGCCTTGTTTATATTCAAACCATTTAGATAATAGCTTCTGTTGGGTTCCCAGGTGGTTGTATGCCTGTGCCAAAACTTCTTTAATCCCCATCCCCTCCTGCCTGAGTCTTCTTCACTTACACCCAGTGAGCCCCTTGATCCAAATGCCTTTCCACCTGCCCACCCATCATATCCTGTGATGCAGCCCAGGCCACACATCTAATGGTGTCCTGGTAGCCCAGCTCTCCAAAAAGAGCCCAGAGTTAGAGTTTGCCAATTTCCATGGTATAAATACTCCCACCCTGGTTGATCCCAAACCACCAAAGATTTAACAACTGGCTAACAAAATTCCTGACTATTCTTCTTAAGTTTGGGCTGTGTATAATGACTTCCTTCCACACAGTACAATGTGGAGAGGGGGAGAGTAACTTTTCAGTGGGGAAACCTGACAAACGCTATCTCAGCAAGGTGACCAAGGTCAACATCAACAGTGATAAACCATGTTGATTGCACGGACCCTTGATCTTATGTGATGAAAATTACACTTTAACTCTGTGGTCTTCTTCCAAAAACTTAAAACCCTAGTCTAATCAAGAGAAAACAATGGAGGGAAATTCTACAAAATACCTGAATACTCTTCAAAATTGTCAAGCTCATCAAAACCAAGTAAATTCTAAAAAAACTGTCATATTCAAGAGGAGCCTACAGAGAAATGAAAACTAAATGTAATAAGGTGTCCTGGATGGGATCCTGGAATAGAAAAAGGACATTAGGTAAAAACTAAGGAAATCTGAATCAAATGGACTTTCGTTAATCATAATGCATCGATATTGGTTCATGAGTTGTAACAAATGTACCACACTAACATGAGATGTTAGTAATAGGGGAAGCTGGATGCAGAGTATATAGAACTCTGTGTACTGTCTTTGCAATTTTTCTGTAAAATCTAAATCTGTTCTACAGTTAAAATGTTTATTATTTTTTAAATATTCCTGTAACTCGTAGGCCATTACCCCACCATATTCCCTGAGTTCAACTGAGCCTTCCATCTCACCAGTGTGAGATGGGGAGTGGACCCTGGGGAGCAAAGCACAAGTTTTACCCAGCTGTGTAGCTCCAGAGCTACAACTGAAGGCACAGAGTAAGTGCTCTAAGTGTTCAATCCCTACTCTAACTGAAAGACACCTGGGAATAATTCACCCAAAATATACTTTGTTTTCTTCTCTTCCCATCTGGTTTCTGATCAAGTGTCTGGCACTCTGGCGTAGAAGCAAATAATGCAGCTTCTAACTAGAAATGCCTGTTGAGAGCCCAGCCCTGCTACTTCCTAGCTGTGTGGTCTTCAGCAAGTTGTGTCACTTCTCTGGACCTTGGTCCCTTTGTCTATAAAATAGGAGTGATGATGATATCTTCATCATAAATTTTTAGGAAGACTAAATGAGTTAGCCCATATAAAGTGCTTAGAGTAGCACTTGGCACGTGGTACAACTTCTAGGAGAGTTGGCTCCTGTTATTCCATTGCTGCCATCCATATCCTTTCCTGAGCTGAAAAGGTTTTGTCCAAGTGGATCACCTGCTTTGAGCTCTTGGCTCAGCTTCAGCTTGCCTTCCTTAGTTCCTGCTAACTCCTTTGCACCAAATCTGGTATCCTGACTTCTCCCCTGTTAAATCAATATATAGGCTTTGGGCCTTCTCTTCTAGACATCTTTGAACCTGCAAACTGCCAACTTCCCTTCTCTTATTAGTTTGAAGTCACTGTGAGGCATGAATTAGTGAGAACTGTCACACAAACATGTCTCCGTTTACTCATGAACTCAAATATTTAGAGTCTAAAGGAAGTGTAACTCTTTATTTGCTGTCTCTCTTTTTAGCCACGTTTGAAGGCATGAGATGGTAAAAAGCTTCACAGAAGAATGGCATCCCAAAGACACAGCTTTAGGAGCGAAGATGAGCCAGAAATTCAATATATTTAGGGCTCCCTTGTGAAACACAAACACAAAAATAAAAATACCTCCCCCTGCTTCAACATCTCTATTCTGCTAATGCCCCCCACCATTTTCTTAAGAAAAACAAATGCAAAAAGCCAAGTGTTGATGACAGTCGCTGGGGGGGTCAGAGCATGTCCCAGTATAGAAGAGGCATGCTCTTGCACAAAAGAGGAACTCTCTCTTGTCTGACAAGTCCTTGAAAACAAAAAACCACAAGTAAACGCTGGTGTATGTGTGTGTGTACTCTCTCATGCTCACGGGTAGGTGGGAGGGGGCTCCACAAGAGTCTGGATTTGATTTGCAGGATTATGAATTGTCTTGAATGTTTTGAGAAAAGTTTGAGGATTTGGTGGATATTTGAGAATTACAAGTTTTATTTGAGGGACATTTAAGGATTAAGAGTTGGTTATTTGGAAAACATTTAGAGCAGACTTTGTCCTTAACTATTTTCATGACTTTTTGTTTCCAGGAGGTTTGAAGTTCTTTAAAAGAGAAATTTGCTCCTCAGATTCAGGAGTGATGATGAGTATGGTCTTAACTATAAAGAAAAGAAAAAGACAAAAAAAACCTCAAACATTGCTTAAAGTTCTTGTACTAGATGGCCATACCTTCCAATTCAAAATTTTAAGTTTCTACATTTTGTATAAGTTTTAGAACATCATACTAACTTTTGCACTATATGGGACAATGTTTTTTCTTTAAAAATTTTTTTTTTACTAATTTAATAAATATGATTGGTATCTCATTTTAGTCTTAACTTCTTCAATTACTGAGGAAGCTAAACATCTTCCTATACGTGTATTTCCTTTCCTGTGAATTGTTTATGGTGTTTTTTTGTTTTTGTTTTTTTTTCTTTTTTTTTAAGACTGACTCTAGCCAGCTTCCTGCGGCCTCTTATTTTTGCTTTTTTTTTTTTTGAGGGCAGTGTCACTGGCCTTCATACGTGGGACCCGAACCAGGGCCGCTGGCTTACCCAAGCCAGCGCTTAACCACCGCGCCACTCGGCCGGCCCTGTTTATGGTGTTTTCACGTAAGTATTTTGGAGTTTTAAGGGTTTTTTCCTTAGCAATTCATGAATCTTCATTTTTTTTATTCTGGAATATTTCAGACATACAGAAAAGGCAGAATTCCTTTTAGAAACTTCCCAAATTCCAACTCCTACCCCCTCTTCCAGAGATAATCCCTTACAGTGTATCTTTCCACATTTTAATATTTTTAGTCTTTTGTCATCACACATGTACACACAGAGAGTATTGATTTGCAAATTTTAAAATATAATATGCTTAGCATTCTGCAACTTGTTCTTTTTAAACTCAATATTATTTTGCTGTGATTTATCCATTTTGACAAACTATAAGATCCAGTTCATTCATTTTAATGGCAAAATTGAATTCCACTGTATGAATATACCAAAAGTTATTTTTCCACTCTGAGGGAACTCTTTATATAATTATATATCTTAACTATTTCTGGTTGGGGAGTGTGTGTGTGTGTGTGTGTGTGTGTGTGTGTGTGTGTGTGTGTATTACAAATGTATTTCCCATGTCTTCTTATTTTAGTTATTTTGTTTATACAGAAGTGTAAACGTTTTATAGTTAAATTCATGGATTGTTTTCTCTGTGATTTCCTCTGTTGCTTCCAGGCATATAGTGTGTTCACTACTCCAAAGAGCTAAGAAGTATTCTTTCACATTTTATTTACTTTTTCTATGATTTTTCTTTCTTTTTCATGTAACTCTTTAGTTACACTTAAAAGTCATAGGGGAGGGGAAGGAGGGATATGGTGGAAACACATACATCATTACCCCCAGTGTAATAATCAATTGTCCCAACATGGTTTATTAAAATCTATTTTTCTTTAAAAAAGAAATGTCTTTACCACATATTACATCCTTATGTATGATAAGATTTATATCAGGGCTTCTATACTATTTCATTGATATCTATGTTTAGTGTTACTTCAGTATTGAGATCTTAATTTAAAATATATTTTCAGAGTGGACAACCTCCATTACTCCTACTTATCAAAACATTCTTTGCTACTCATTCCCACTTATATTTCTTAGCAATTCTATTAAAATTTCATAGAGTATCAAGGAAAATTGTGTTGGACGTTTTTACTTGAATTATGTTAAAACTACACATTAATATTGGGAGAATTAATATTTTCCTCTTCGTGTTTTTATGCAGTCATCTACCAAAAATATTTTTGACTGATTATTTGAAATATTTATTCATCTTGTATTATCCAAAATTTCCAAAATGATATTTAACATTATTGAGGCCAGCTTTATTCTGGATTTTCAAATGAACATGGCAAATGTATCTTTGCATAATTTTGGATACTAATATCCTTCTTTTCTGTGGTCCTTTAATTTTTTTATGTAAACCTCTATTAAGATGATCATATTCTCTCTTAGTGACTCATTAATATACATTTATAGCACTATATTTAATATATTTCTCTAAATTATAATGTCCTTGAATTTTTGGATAAATATGATATTTTATATATTATTCTTTGTATTCAACATACAATGTTTACTTCTGCTTCCCAAAGTTTTGCATTTTCAAAATGTCTAGTTTTTGCTTGTTTATATTTGTTGGGTTTGGTATCAGAATTGTGTGTGCTTCATCAAATAATCTGGATAGCCTTGTATGCATGTGGAGGGACATCAGTCAGTGTGACAGTGTAGCTTTCTTCTGCCATAGTGACTTGTCTTATTGGTAAATTTAGGGAAGAGCAGACCTCCTGCCCTCCCTGTGGGAGCCAGCCTGCCCACAGAGAGCCTGCTTTCTGATCTATACTCTCGGCCACACATTTTACAGCACAAGCTGTGTGTAGGGGGCACGTGGTCATTCAGTGCTGCTGTGGCAGAGGGCAGGAATCATTCTAATTCTAGGGTTTAGTTCTGAAAGATCTATGATTGTCACACATCTAAGCCACATCCTCTAATACAGCATTTATTAGCAATAAAGCTATTATTTTGACTTCAACCAGTGTAATTTCCTTGCCTATCTCTTCATTCTTGGTGATTCCAATACACACTTACATGACCCTTTAAATAGTCTGAACTTGTGGTTCCTTGAGCTCCTCTCCCCAATGATCTTGTCCTCTACCTACTGACTCCCATAACTGGAATCCTCCACAATCTTCATTTCATGCATCCCCTCTTTAACCACTACCTCCTCATATCTTTCCAGATCATTCTTTCTAGTGCTCTGGATTTAATAAACGCTTTGACCTACCAAGACCTCCATTCCACTGATCCTGCAACCTTTTTCATTGCTTCTCACGCCCTGATAGTCTCCTCTCTTCCCACTTTCCCAGCTGAAATTCCTAAGTGCCACTGCCTCTTTTTGTTTAGTTTTACTCACTTGGCAAAAATCATGATCCTAGTTAAAGCCAACTTTCCACCTACGCTGAGCCTGCAAAAGAAAAACACACAACCAATGTGACTGGCTCATTTTAAATTCAGGATCACGAACCTCAACTGAGCCCTTAATGCTTCCTGGCAGACATACTATATTTCCTAATCTATTTGTCTCATACTCTCATACTTGACTATTTTGTAACTTCTCTTTTCTCATATTTCCAATACCTCTTTCCACATTCTCACTCACTGAAGACCTTGCTTTCCACCTCAGTGAGAAAACGGAAGCAATCAGAAGAGAATCTGCACAAATTCCTACTGCCCTCCACCCAGCTTATGGGCCCCATCTTACCTGTTACAATAAATGAACTATCCATGCTCCCATCTGAAATCAGTCTCTCCATCTAGACACTGGGTATTATTTCCTCTTACTTACCTAAGGGCTAACTAGTAAAGGGCATCTCTCAAGCAATTGCTCTCTCTGGCCACCCCTCCCCTTTCTCTCCCTCACCATCAATTTTATTAGCATATAAACATATGGTTATTTCTTTCATCCTGAGAGAAACTTTCTTTTGACCCCACTTACTCCATGAGCTTCACCCAGTTTCTCTGCTCATTTTTATGGCAAAATTCCTTGAAAGTGTTATCTACACTCACTCCAATTCCTTTCCTTCCATTTTCTTTGAAAAGGAGATTTTCACCAGGTTTTTCATCTATACCACTCCACTGAAAATACCCTCTTCAAGTCTTCCAAACTGCTAAATTCAATGGACTTGTACTTGATCTCAGCAGCATTTAAAGACAGTCAATCACTCCCTTTTCCTTGCTATCCTTTCTTCACTTGACTTCCAAGATATTTCACTCTCTCAGTTTCCTCCTACATCACTGTTCACTCCAGTCTCCTTAGCTGGTTCTTCCTCTTCTCCCTGACTTCTTGATGTTGGAATGCCACCAGCACTCAGACCTTCATCCTCTTCTCCTCTCTATTTATGCTCATTCCTTCATTGTTCTAATTAGTCACATGGCTTTACATGCCATTGATATGCAACAATCACCAAATTTCTATTTTCAGACTACACCTCCCCCTGTGTCCCAAACTCATATATCCAACTGCCTAGTAGACACCTCCACTTCGATATCCAATAGAAATTTCAAACTTAACATGTCCTAAACTGAAATTCTGACCTTCTCCCACCAGCCCATCCCATCCCAGTTTTCCTCATATCAGTTGTAGATGTCATCTTTCTAACCCTAAACCCTAAAACCTTACAGTCTAAAACTCCTTTTCTCCTATTTTCCATATCTAATCCATCAGGAAATTCTGTTGGCTACACCTCAAAATGTAACTAAAATCTGACCACTTATTACTACTTCTGCTACCTCCTGCTCTGAGCTCCTATCTTTCACCAGGACTTCTGTAATAGCCTCCTGACCTATCTTCCTGCATCATCCTTACTCTTCTGCAGTCCAGAAATCCTTAAAAAGTAAGTCAACTTATGTGCTTCCTCTAGTGAGACGTCCACAGGCCCACAAGGCAGAAGGCTTATAACACCCACACACCCACCCACTCCCACACCTCACTTCCCTTTCATCTCTGACCTCATCTTCAACCCCGCTCCTCCTCCATCACTCCACTCCAGACACACCAGTCTACCACTATTCCTGGAATAGCCAGGCTCTCACCTTAGAGCTTTTGCTATCACTGTTTCCTCTACCTGTAATGCTCTTTTCCAGATGTCCACATGGGTAATGTCCTTACTTCAAGTTTTTGCTGAAATGTCATTTTCTCAAACAGGTCTTCTCTATTAAAATTTGCAAGCAACACCCCCCCCCCCATGCCACCCTCCTAATCACCACAACCTGCTTTATTGTTTTGTGAGCTTTATTGAGATATAATTCACATACCATCCAATTCACTCCTGGAAAGTATACAATTCAATGATGTTTAGTATATCCACCGAGTTGTGCAACCATCACTGCAATCAATTTTAGAATATTTTCATCTCCCTCAAAAGAAACCCAGTAGCCATTACAGTCATTCCCCATTTCCTCCAAATTCCCCTCCCAAAATCCTGGCAACCACTAATCTACTTTTTGTCTCTATGGATTTGCCTATTCTGGACATTTTATATATATAAGTGGAGTCACACAATATGCGGTCCTTTATGACTGACTTCCTTCACTTAGTATTAAGTTTTCAAGGTTCATCCATGTTGTAGTTTATATTACGACTTCATTTCTTTTTATGGTGGAATAATATTCCCTTGTATGGATATATCATGTTTTGTTTATCCATTCATCAGTTGATGGACATTTGGATTGTTTCCACTTTTGGGCTATTATGAATAATGCTTTTATGAACATTTGTGTACAAATTTTTGTGTGAACATATATTTTCATTTTTCTTGGGTATATACCTAGGAACAGAATTGCTGGATAATACTCCATGTTTAACCTTTTGAGTAATTGCCAGACTGCAGCTACACCATTTTACATTTCCACCTATGACGGCTTATGTTTCCAAATTCCTCCATATTCCCTCCAACACATTTTATTGTATATCTTTTTATACTTGCTTTATTTTTACAATAGCACTTATCACTTTCCTATGTACTATATCATTTATTTATTTCTTAATTTTTTTTATTGTCTGTCTCTCCACTACAATGTAAACTCCACAAAGGCAGGGATTTTTGCCTTGTTTCATCTCTTTTGTTCACTGTTAAGTGTGCCTACAACATAGGATACACTCAGTAAATATTTGTGGATTGGAATGGAATGAGTTTAGTATAACAGGTAATAAAACTAGGCAACAGTGTGAAAAAGGGAAGTATAAGTGAGTCTCAGTTATCAATGCTGGATCAAAATTTAAATAAAATATTACCAATGAAATAGATTAAGTTTGCAAAAACCATGTATAGATAGACAATATAAGCTAAAAAAGACAAAAGTAGCTACATATTGCCAGCTACTGGGAGACATAGGACCAAAGATGCCACAGCAACATAAAACAAAAAGTCTTAATTGAATTTTGCATCCTACAGAGTCCATAGCTCATTGACTATGAAAGAAGCAGAAAAACAAATCAAGGATCCAGTTTATCCTTCAGGAAGCCAGCAGACCAAATGGGTGCCAACTTGGCACCAAGTTTTGTTATAACTTGGACAGGCTCATGGGCAGGCCTGTGCACAGACACACTGGGTCTTAGCAAAGCTAGAGTGGGAAGGAAAAAGTAAACAGGAAGGGGAGAACAGGGTGGAGAACTAAACAGTCTAGAGGCTTTATGCACTGCAGAATTCTAGGGAACGCAGGCAGCAGCTGGTATGCCAGGGGGTGCAGTCCAGTGTGGGATGTGGATATTGAGTCAGGTGGTCAGCTCTCCCAAATACCAGTCCACTCCCAGCAGAGCCCCAGACAGTGGCCAAGGTACAAAGAACAAGAGCCTGTTCCACATATTCCAGACATTCCTGGCAGAAACCAAGCAGAGCGTCAGACCAGGTAGAAGGCAGGGTCCCAGTCCAGGCGACAGCGGGCAAGTGTGTGATGATGGGGAATAAAGATCTGGATGGCCAAGAAGTCTAGCTGTGGGAATTGACCAATATAGTGTAGTGTGTGTGATATATGCGGGAGGGGGAGGGGAAGGGGACAGGGGACACAATTTCACATATTTGAAACTTTTTTTCTTTTTAATATTTTAGTTTTTTTCAAAGGGAGATGTCTATCTACTTTTTCAGCCCCCATCTAAATTTTGTATTCCCCATTCCACCCGTGCAGGGCCCAGCAGAGTACCCAATAAGCCTTTGTAATTTATAAATTAGACCCATCCCCTGAATAAAGAGACTTTCCACAGTACAGAATCTACATCCATACAGTCCTCCCAACACTTTGCTTTCTTCCTTGGGGCTGCCCAGGTGGTCCCCAGGGCAGGACCATGAGATTCACGGGACATCTCAACTCTGCCCACAGCACTGTTTAACCCCTAAGGCTACCTCTCTGACTGTGCTGACCTTTAGGGGCCGGAGGGGGAGAGCAAGAAGAACCACGCTGCCTTTACTCCTTGTTATCCCACCCTGCCACCTCCGTTTTCTGCAAAACACATGTACGTTTGAAAAAAAAGTCTTTCATCTGGGATGTGTTTTCTTTACCAGAGCAAGTGTGTGTGAGGGAGCGTAGGTGGGGAAAGGGGTACCAACGTGCCCAGCAGCAGGAGCACCTACAAAAACAATCTTCACATGATGAGGCACCGAGGGAAAAACCTCACTAAGGAAAGTGACTTGCAACTCGGGGGAAGGCTTGGCGGCTCACCATGGGCAGTCCTGGCCGGCGGTAGGAGGCGGAGGGATGAAGGAAAAAGAGATGGGGGTGGGGGGGTGGGGAAAGGGCCAGAGGAGGGGGAGGGGGCGGTCCCGAGCAATTCAATGGCGCTTTGATTTAACAACTCCAAGCCCTTTGAAAACATTTTGCCAAGAAAAGCTTGCCATCAACACGCATAATCTCTTATCAGAGGCCCCTGAAAGCCCGGGCCCCGGGGTTAATTCCCCCATCGCAATGAGTTTGAATCAGCTCTAAACCCGCAGTGACATGAAAGCGCCCGAGCTTCTGGCCGCACAGAACCCACTGCGATCCGCGGACCGGGGAGGATTACGGGGCCTGCTCCGCGGCGAGCTCGCCGGCGGGACGGGCAGGCTCAAAAGAAAAAGAATAATTAGGGATAATTGCTTGTGTCCAAACACAAGCATTAAGGCCCCCTGTTCCCCTTTGGGACTTTGTGAGCCAGAATGAAAGAGACACCCCCTGTTTTGACAGCTGGACCAGCAGCCAGGATCCGTGACCGAGAGAGGAAGCGCTCCCGGCTGCTGGGAAAGCGGTGGAGCCGGGACGCGCGGGTGGGCGGTAGGTCCTGGGCCCAATGCCGGCCGAGTCCACGCGCGAGGCCCCGCTTGCGGGCTCAGCCCTCCCGGAGCTCGGACAAAAGCGGGTTGTCTCCTCGTCCAAAGCCTGCGGCCTCGGAAGCCTGCTGCAGCCTAGGGGCCTGCAGCGGGATTAAGGCAGCCGAGGCCCGGGCCCAGCGCTCGGCGGAGGTTTGGCAGAAGGTGGCGCACGGACCTGACACCTGAGCCGCCTGAGGCGTCGGGTGCAACAGAGCTCCGGTCGTTACACTACTCAAGTTTGCACACAGAGCCCCCTGTGGTCTCTTCAGCCCTAGGAAAGCTCATAAACAGAAATATCTGATCCCACCTCGCTTGGCGTGGGCCGGCCTGGGCCACATTTGCAGACACCCGAGTCCCAGGGTGGTCCCAGCCACATCCGGCTGCGCCCTTGAAGCTGAGGCCAGCATGGAAGGCCTCCCTTCGTGGCTTGGAAGTGACAGAGGAATTAAACGCAACTACGGAAACGTGTTTAATGCGCACCCGCTGCATCAGGGCTCGCCAACACGGTCCACAGTCCTGAGAATAGCTTGGTGTTGGGGTTTGGGGCCAGTGCTTTCCGGAGAAGAGGCTGCACAGCCCTTGGCCAACAACCTCCGGAGCCTGAATGTTCTGGGAGGTTGGCTAGTTTGCTCTGCGTAATCCAGGAAGCCACAGTGCCAGAGCAGGCCAAGCCAGGCCTGGAGGGATCCTTGAAGCAATGGGGGTGAGGGTGGGAGCAAAAGGTAGCAGTGCCAGCGGATGCCAGCTCCTCCTAAGGCAAGGCGAGGGGAGAGAGAAAGGTGGAGAAGGGAGAGAACCTGACGGAAATACTGTCTTCAAGACCACCCAGAACACCTGGACCACCCAGGCCGAGGCCTGGAACTGCGATGCCTTGGGCCCCCGCGTAGTGAACCCGCTAGAAAGCCCGGGAGGGGGCAGTGGATCTTCCAGAAAGCCGATTTTACAGAGTATTACCAATTGGAGTCTTTCGATGGCGGCTGGCCTGAGCTCCCGCTTCCAAATACGGATCATATGCGGGGCTGTAGCAAGAGTGGGGAAGCGGCGCCGCGGACACGCAGACATGAGTGATTAATTAAAGGGAAACCACATCCGACAAGAAGAGTTTTCTGAAAGGACCCCAGTCCGAGAGGAGCTTCTGACCCCTACAGCTGTGGCCCAGACAGATCCTCGGGCTGCTGCGCCCTCCCCACGCAGCAGAGGACACGCGCTGGGGCCTGCTGGACAAACAGGGGGAAGGCGCGGCTTGTGAAAACTGTGTGCTTTAAATAAGGCTCAAGGTTAAAAGTTTCCTGGTTGGCCTGGGATGAGGGAAGTGGCTGGGAGGATTTCTGGGCTTCCAGCTCGTTGGTTGGCTGCAGCCACCGGGGACAATTGAGGTTAGATATAGCACCCGCCCCGTATAAGTCTCCTAAATTCACCGGAGTTCTGAGCCTATACCGCAGAAACCCAGGTTGGTAAGCCAGGCAAAGCCAGCTTGGGTTCACCAGACATGCCTGTGATGGAGCCAAAGATTTAAGATCGAAAGGTTCAGATCCAGGCAAAATGTGCACTTGCCCACATTTTTCTTTCGTCCCTCCCGTATGGTTTTGGGGAAAACCAATGAAAGTAACACTGTCAACAAATAGAAGAAGAATGTTACTTGCTGAATATCTGTTTATTCTCATTTGACTTCTAATTGCCAATGTTTATTAAAATACCCTCAGCCTGTTGAGAATTAAATACAAAATAAAGTTTATACTGTAGGTAGATTTTTAAATTTTTGTAATTGTAGGCTTCCGATACAGGCTTTTCTTGGCCAGAGAATAGTTGGGGAAAGGCATTGAGTTTCACTGTGCTATAAGGATTACCTATCCCATCTCCCTCCCGTGAGTATTAAAAGCCAGAAAATTTAAAAACCTGTGTTTGCCAAGTACAGAACTGTTTCCTTGCATAGAAATGGGTGATGCTATCTGAATTGTAGATAGCAATTAGGCCTTTTCAAGTAAGGCCTCAGATTTAGGGGCAATCAGAGCTTTATTTATTTGTTCTGGGGGGTGGGAGGGGCGTTCTGATGATAGCAGAGGAGACCTTCCTATTCCTTTCTCGTGATTCCGAAATCTTTCTCCGCTCTCCAGCTGCTTAATCAGCCTGCCCTAAAGACGAGACTTTGGTTTGGGGTTTTGTTTTGTTTTGTTTTTGAGATTTCATATTGCATGTATTTCATCACGCCACACTGGTTTCAACAACATATAAAAACCATGAAACTTAATACTCAATTTCAGAACGTTGGCAAAGAGATGAAATTATACCAAGAAAAAAGAAAGATGCTTAGGAAAATGAGAATTTCCATCGAATCTATACTTCCTTGGAATTGCAACACTTTTGCTTAAGCTGCTGGGTGGGTCTATTCCCTTGGTGGACTCAACGAGGCAAGACAATCCGAAAAAGGAGGTGTGAAAACGACCTAATAAATCTGACTCTGTGCCCCGTGATAGCCTGTTTGGCGTTCCGGAGTTACTCAGAAGTTACGCCTGCCCGCCAAGCCCCCAACAGACCCTTAAGCGAAGCGAGAGTTGCAGGAGGAGGGCGGTTCCGGGCCGGAGGCAGTGGCGGGAGGGATCTCAGACAATGAGGAAGGGGGGTGGGGGGGCTTTAAAATCAAGAACACAGTTCGGATCCAGAATTGCTAGCGCCGCGGCCAAGGAGTTGGAAGGGGTAGTGCAAGTGAAGGACCCGGAAGCTTAAGCTTCGTGAGTTTTACGATGAATTCGTCTTGGGGTTTTAAAAACATGAATAGATCTAGTTGCCACACGAGTCCTCATTAGGATGGCCATCAAACCGCTGTGGTCTGCGCGGAAGGTGGCTGGCTCCACGAGGCGTCGGGTGCGCGTGGGCGCGGCACTTGGGGCGATGAGGGCACTGTGCATAATTTACGAATGCCCCGGAAGAGCTTAGGACTCTTTAAGGACCACCCAACGCCCCCCCCCCCACCCCCCTCTGAAAGTCTGAATGGAGAGACCTGGGCTTGAGCCCCTCCAGCCAGGAGCCCCGGACTTCGAGGGCCCCCACCGGTTCTAGCCTCGCCGGCTTTTCGGAGGGTCCGGGAGGCCGCGCCCCACAGTCTAGGTCTCCAAGTCCTGGTCGGGATCCGCTGCAGTTGCCCTGGTGACCTGGGAATCCGGGCCAGAAGGACACAACATCAGGATCGCACTTTCAGCAAGCCAGAGAGCAAGGGTCTGCACCCGCCTCCCGCTGGGTAGGCGCCGACACAGCTGGCTCACCTACCCCGCCGAGGGCGCGCGTCTCCGGCTTACGCGGCACGGTGGGCCCTGGCGTTGGGGGAGAGGGCAACAGAGATCTTCCTTGGGATAGGAAGCTCCAGCCGAACCAAGCCTGGTAAACAGGCCACGCAAGCCCTCCCAGGAACTGGACGCCCAAGGAGATTGCTGGCTGCAGCCTGCCCCAGCCAAAAGGTGTGAGTTCTAGTATTAAAGCAAATCTCAGTCTTCGAGGTTCAGCGGATGTACTCAGCTTCTAGATTTAAGAAGGAAATCAAAGTTCGTATGGAAAAGGCTAAAAGATATTATCCACGTTCGAGTCTCTTTCTTCCTCCAAAGAGCTGCGCATCCCCTCTCCTTCATAGCTGCCTGCACTGCTACAGCAACGAAATATTTGTTTTGTGAGATATGTTAGCATAAATGACAATAAAAGCTATAATATTAAAAACAACAGATATTTTTACCCCTGTCCCTATGCATATTATTTGCAAGAATGTGTGTATATGTATGGATACATACAACCATATATATTTGCTAGAGGGTATACGTGGACTTAAATCTGCATTCTAAAACTGCAAAAATACAGTCCTGTAATCCCATCACATATGCCAAGTTTGAGCATGCTGGTTTTCTCAAAGGCCAATTAAAATACTACTATCTTTTAGTTTTTACTAAGAATTTCCAAAACAGGAACAAAGTGCACTTTTAGAATGAAGCCATTCTACATGTGAAAAGATGACATGCATAAATTCAATTTACAATGGAATGTTTAAAATTCATTTCTTTTTCTAAGGTATCCTGACTTCAGGGCATGGGGGTTTCTGTTCTTGGAAGGGCCTTTAGGCAGAGTCAGTTCTTGGCTCCCAGAACAGTGTCTGATGCTGTAAAACACTAACTCTGGACAGATTTACACAGAACAGAAGCTTTAATTTCACCCTTCAAATTCCAGCCAAACAGCTTTGGGGATTTTTCTATGTTCCAGACCCCTTGAATGTTTTTCCAGGTTTTATGGTTGAGCCATAGTCTATGGCAGCTCAACCAAAATCATGACATTATTAGAGCAATGAGATGTGTTATATGTGTGTGTGTGTGTGTGTGTGTGTTCACATTGTGGAACATAGGCATTTAATGTTAAAGATACAATCATTAACATGGATGAAACAGGGCCTGCTGAGTGGCGCGGTGGTTAAGCGCTGGCTTGGGAAGCCAGTGGCCCTGGTTTGGTCCCGCATATGAGGGCTAATGACACTGCCCTCAAAAAAGACACAACAAAAACCAAAAGAAAAACATTGATGAAACAGCACATGTATATATGACAAAATTTTGGAGATGTGTTTTACATGTAAAAAAGATGTGGGTTTTTTTTGTAGTCCTTCACTTGAACTGTCTTGACACAGTTGTATTATTGTTTAAAACAATGTTTTTATGAAGACAAAAAATTAAGATGTTATTCAAGACCATTTTTTCCAGATACCATCTGAATAAAACTGATTTCTTCCCACTGATACAGGCATGGATTTTCCTCTAACTTTAAAATAAATGACTACTATTTACAGTGGTAGAAAGGCCAATCAGAAAGCTGCTTTCTTCTACTGCTAATGAAAATTATACTGCATTTCCCCCAGGTGAAACCTGGAATTCTTTAACTGAACTGCCAAGTGTATCACCATTAATAAATAGCAGGTAAATGCTATTGGGTTGTCGGAAAAGTCATGACGTATTTTTTCTATGTTTTTCGTTGCAAAAATGCGTCATGACTTTTCCAAAAACCCAATATTTTGGAAGATAGGAAGTTCCCCTGGCAGGCCCTGATTACACAGGGTTATACTCTCAAGATGTTTATAACTTACCACAAATACAATTCAGAACATACATTGTGAGAAAAATACAACTCAAGTACATATGTACATTCTGCAAAAGCCAAGAGATTTGCATTATCAGAGTTAGGACAGAGAATAGACTGAAAGTAATTTTGTCTAATGCAAAACCCATTCATAGCTGGTGAAATAAGGGCATTCTTTGCCCACGTACGTTTAGTCACATGTATATGAAACTTGGTGCAACCATGACATATACCAGCATTTCTGCAGGGCCCCCTCCAAAGCACCCTAGAAGCCTAAAATATAGTTAAGGTGCCCTGATACATCTCTTTTCCCCTTCAGGCCCTGCTTGTGGAGAATAGTGAAAAGTACAATGTTCTGAGCTAAACAAATATTTAACTTGTTCTATGTCCAAGGCAAATCAGCTTTCAGGCCAACATGTGGGCTCCAGCTCAGGGCCAGACACATGGACTCAGGTTGGGCCTTGAGGGGGGGTGAATGATGTGTGGTCATTGTCAGAGGGTCTAGCTGAGTCAAGCAGACTCTGGGTTATCCACCTTTCTAAGGACTATAGAGAGACTGAGCTCTGCTTTATTCCAAAACCCATCACAGGTTAGAGTTCTCTGAGGTGGGCCCAACATGATAGGTCTAGATTCAGAATTTAACTACTTATTAATCTGAGTTCTTTTAGGGTAGACCCTATGATTTATTGATTTGGGATTCCCCAGATTTAGTGTTGTGCCTGGTACACAGTAAGTACTTGCTACAGGTCTGATAAATCACTTAAATCATTTAAGTTCCTAGTGAAGAAGATTCTCTTAGTTAGGGTCTTTGGGTCTTCAGGTGACTGCTGAGCACCTAGATACGTGGTACGCTACAGTAGCTACTTGCCACATGTGGCCACAAGTGCTTGGAATGTGCTAGTACAAATTGATATGTACTGTAAGTATAAAATACATACTGAATATGAAGGCTTAGTATAAAAAAGAATGTAAAATATCTCAATTTTATATGTTAAATAATACTTTAGATATATTGGGGTAGTTAAAATATATTTGTGGTAGGCCACCTCTAAGATGATCCCCAATGAACTCAGCATTTTGGTATTCATGTCCATATGTAATTCCCTCCCCTATAATGTAGCCTGGACTTCATGGCTCAATTCTAACAGAATTTGATAGCAGTGATGGCACGTAACTTCCAAGATTAGACTATTAAAAAAGCATTGTCTATCTTGAGTGTTCCTTCTCTCCCTCATTAGCTTGCTCGCTCTCTCTCTCTCTCTCTCTCTCTCTCTCTCTCTCTCTCTCTCTCTCTCTCTCTCAGAGCCTAGCCATCAGTAAAGAACAGACTCTCCTGGTGAAGATGCTAGATGAAGAACAGAGGCCCTGCAGGATGAGAAGCCACTTGGAGAAGAACTGAGACAACTCAGCCAACAGCCAGCACCAACTACCAGCCATGCAAGTGACCTTTTTGAAACATGACCCTCCTGCCCTAATCAATGCTTCAGACGATGGAGCCATTCTGATAGCTTGAATGCAAACTCAGGGGAAACCCTGAGTCAAACAATCCAGCTATGTGGCTCCTGCATGCCTCCCCAGAGCAACTGTGAAATAATCAATGTGTGTTTTAAGCTAAGTTTTGGGGTAATTTGTTACACAGCAATAAATAACTAACACACTATTATGAAAATGAATTTCACTTGCCATGTTTTACTTTTTAAAATGTGGCTACTAGAAAATTTGAAATTACATGTGTAGTTCAGATTATATTTTTATTGGACAGCACTGGTTGCTGTGGCTCAGATGGGGCAAAAGTGCTCCAGGTTTAATTCAAGACTGGGGAGCTAGACCCAAATTTTGGTGTAGAAAACCAAGAAATAGGTATAAATCTAACAAAATATGCTGTAATCTATAATCCCTTGGCTAAACCAATTTCTAACATTTACACATTGAACAGCTGTAGATTGAGAGTCAGGACTTACTTCATTCCCAATTTAGTCCCTAGTTAGCTGGAAACTGTTCCCAGAGAAGCCACTTTCCTTCTTGCTACCAAGGAGTAACAGTGACACTGATGATAGCTAGTTCAGTGTTTTTTGTGGAAATGACCCCAGCATTAGCAGCTCCACTTGCTCAAAGAGTAGTGAGTACATCAGCAAAGGGTATACCAGCGCCCTCATCACGGTGAGGAGAGGACAAGCTGAGACACAGGAGCATTCCTCTCAGCACACCCCTGATTTGTCCCATGATCCTCCGGGTCCCTCCACAGCCTTTCCTGGAATTCTTGCATCTCTGTTCACCACTCCTGACCTCTAGAACACCAGAAAACTTGTTTTCACTTAGGAGTTTGGTAGCTAAACTTGAAGTTGGGAAAGAACGAAAGACTTAGCTTTCATTTGTATTTGCAGAACCACAGAGCTATAAGGTGGTAATTAGAAAAATATTTTAGAAAATCATCCTTTCTGTTGGATTTCTTTTTCCAGTACAGGGACAAGTTCTTATAAGTTTCTAATGGCTAAACATATCAGAGTTTCCACCTTTTGACTAGAAGGCCACTGATTTGAGTCTCCTTCACTCTGGCTATTTACAGATAACATGGAATAGGACCACGTCACAAAAATGAACACTGTCTTCTGTGTATTTTTTTCTGCATTTAATTAAGAGATTCTCTTCCTAATGTCTTAAATACACTTTATCTTGACAGCATGATTGCAGATGTAATACATGGCATTTCAAAGAGGGGTGACTTCTATAGTAATATTTTGACCAAAAGTAGATAGTCAACTAAAAGGCTATCATTGATAGTTTCAATCACTTGAAAATGACACTTGATAAGTGTTGCCGCAAATATTCCAGCTTTGAACTTACGGGGTGATTAAGTAAAAGTCAGGCACTGCTACATAGGCCATCATTCCATAAGTGTTAGTGGATAGTGGCTGCTCTAAAATTTTGCATGTAAAAGCAAAACATGTTGTTAATGTAAATTAGCATTATTTTGGCTGATAGCATTTATTGTTCCACTATATTTATTTCTATTAGGTCTTTAATTTTCAAATATTTTAGTAGATTTTACATTGTCCTCTAAAGATGAGTTTTAGAAAGCTCTTGTGAAACTATAGAGGTAACCCTATGGGGCAATGATAAAGTGATGTCACTTGTGTTGAGATAAATCACAGCTTTGTATTAAGTGACAATTTTAATTCTAGATTTTGATTTTCAGTTTTCTAAAACTACACAATTTTTTCTATAAATAAAATCATTAGTATTTTTCTAGGTACACAATATAAGAAAATCAACCATTTCAGATGATACCAAAGCTTTTCCAAGTTTTCAAAATAATGAGATTAAAGTCGTGTGTGTGCTATTATGTTTCCATCGGCACTAACTCCAGACATTGCTTCACAGAACTAAGCAAGTTGGTTTTCAGAACATACTCAACATATGCTTCTGATAACTTTCCGAAACAAGTAGTGAACAGCACAATATGCTAAAATATGCTTATGTAAATTAATGTCCAAAAAGTAATGGTTCTTAGTTTCTCATTTTGTCTCATTTTAAAACTTTTTTTTTTTTTTTTTTTTTTTTTGCTTTAGCCATATTTACTATTAGGCAACATTCCCCCAAATCTTGGAGAATTTTATTTTCACGATTGCAACATAAATTTTTTTTAAATAAAGAAAGTATCATTTTACTAATGAAATTCTATTACTTTCTCAATTCACATTATAAAGGTTTAGAACATGGAATTTTGTATCTTCAACTCTTAGAATCCAATCAAACTATTTTCCAGTTAGAGCTTCCTCTTTAAGCCTCCTCCTCTTCCTCCTCCTGGTCTACCTCCTGACCATCTCAAATCCTTCCCTGGACACACACAGTTTCATTATTGTTTATTCTTTAGATCTCTCTTTCTCTCTCTCTCTCTATTGTGGATCCTCTGTCTTTGGCGATCTACAACACCAGCAGACCTATTCCGGTTCCTGAGCTTTAGACTATTCCAGCCACTGATGAATAATTCTATCCCTTCCCCCATTTCCTCCATTCCCCTGCCACATCACACTCAGCAAGAAAATAGTATGCTCTCTCTTCCTCTCTTTCTTGCTGACACCAAAGAGGACTCCCCAAGGGGCTTGTCAGATAAATCCGGATTCAGCAAAAGAAATTGCTCACAGGGCAAAGGGAGCAAGAGGGAGGAATTACCAGGATTTACATTAACGTTATAATCAAGGAAAAGAGTTGACATGCAGCTTTAAGTGTGTGCAGGATGCTTCCAATTGTCTTTGTAAAGTGCTGCATGCTATTCCCCCAACACCCCAAGGCACTACCATGTAATTTGCTGTTATCAGTCATGCAAATATTTTTCTAATTCCCACTTCAAACTCCATCTCACAAACAGGTGCCTTTTTGTGCAATCTGGACAAAATACACGTGTGGCCCTTACTCTGTTGCTTTGAAAAGGTGATGAAGGGCATGAAGGTCTATCAGGCCGGGCCATCCCTGGGTAATTAGCCATGTGCCTCTGTGTGGAACCAGACCCTCCCTTTGTTTGAGATTCGACACATGACTCCTGCAGATGACTGACAAGGGCAGACTTGTAACAACATTATTTCAGGAGGATAATAACCAGCCATCATAAATTCCTGTTTTAATAGTTTATTGCAGGTTATAGGCTATTGACAATGACTTTATTTTACAGCACAAAGGAAGATAGTTCCCCGTTGCTGCTAGTCTCTAAACCCACTTTAAGACTTTTTAGTACCCTCAGAGAAAACCTAGCCTTTCATGAAATGAATCATAAATAGCTGAGTGAAGACAACCACTGTTAAATAGGAAGAGAGAGGAAGGGAAGAGAAAAAGAAATTATCTGTTTGAGATACAAAAGAAATGCTCTTGGGAGATGCTCCCATGCAGATAAAAATTTCAACCCAACTTTCAGGGTTATCCTTCTACATCTTACTTTCCTGGGTGATAAATGAAATTGAACAACAACAACAAAAAATCTAAAAAGCCTTAACCATAACTATGTAGAGAAATGCAAATGAGTTAGGAAGTAACTCATTCCAAGATTTGAATGAGGAACTAGGTTTCATTTCATTTCTTACTCTGTTGGACAGCCCTTCATTCGCTTCCTTACTAATTCCTTGCAGTGAAAAAGAGACATCACAACTTTCATAGAAAATCTCATATTTTGTTAGGATTTCTACATCTTGACTTCAAATGATGCTGCAAGAGATCTTGCCACTGTCAGTTCTTGTAGTTTCAGACCACACACCAATATCTAGGCTCTAAATGGCCATCATGAAATAGAAAATAATTTTATGGACATTTACTTAGAGGAGACAGGTATAAGACTGTGTGCATCATTTTTGTTTCTTCTTTTTTAAATGGAAAAAAAAATTAGTGGAAAAATATATAAACCTTAAAATACCCTTTTCAAAAGCAATTCTTATAAAACATGCATAGAGTTAAAACCATGCAAGTCAGGTACATATGTGACTAATCATATTTTTGATATATCTCTCTGCCTAATCATTAACTTTAAATGCCATATAAGAATTTGTAATCCACAGTAAATTATTTCATAGAAATAATTTAAGAGGGCTGCTGACTAATGTGAAACATTTTAGTTTCCACCAGCAGTTGGCTGCCAAAAGTTGTAAAAAAAAGAGAGTCCCAGATATAAGTTGACATAAATTATAGTGAATATAAATCTCTAATGATCAAGTGGTGGTTAGAGATTATTGCATTTAGAAGATAGGGAAAAAACATATTAAACGCCATGAAGTCTTTCCAAGTTCCATTTTACATTTTAGAAAACTGGATTTAAAAAAATTTCCTCAAAGTCTTTTAACTTCTTTGTGTAATGCCCTCTACTCAATGTCTTATGTTTCAAAATATATTGTCAGAGAGTTTATTGAGCATAGAAAATAAAGGGGTATTATATTTTAATTACCAGAGAGACTGCCTAAGCCTTATTTTTAAAAAATGTAAAATAGAAAATTTAGCTGTTAAACTAAAACTTTTAACTTTTTCAAATGTTTCTCTCAGGGTATTCTTTTTACAGCAGAAATCGGAATAACTCAAAGTGATAATTGTCCCAATAACGGTCGTAAGGGGCTCCCCAACCCCCTTTCAAATTCTTGGTTTTTTGCAAAGCTGAAAACATTTGAATGGAAATAGTGTTCAGATTATAAAAAAACAGCAGCACATGAGTGAAATCAGACAGAACTGGCCTAACAGAGGGTCAGAAACCAGAAACAGTGACATGCAGCCACCCCACTGGCAACATTATTGAGGTAGAAATCCATAATTAGCTGATTTTTTTTGAGTTTAAAGGGGAAAAAATAGTAAGTCTGGTTGAGAAAATTAATTCCCTTTCCAAATCATCATCCTTTCCTTCAAGATGTGGCTCCAAAGATAGACAATTACGTCAAAGAAGGTTAGGGGCCTAATTCTGAACACAGCCTTTTAAACACATTCTAGAGGCCTATTAGACATCATGTAAACTGTAGACAACAGCGATTCCACCACCCCAATATTTAACATCTGTACACCAGCTTCTTGGGAGCAGAAATGGAGACATATGCATGTTCACATATTGCACGAATATAGTCACAGGGGAAAAGCTACCTTTCACTATATATGGCCATCATGCAACTCTATCCAAGAACTCGATGCTGACATTTATGTAATATCTCTACTCCCTCTCTCCCTAGGTTGGCAGAGGTTTAAGGAAATACTTTAAGAGGCCACTGCAAAGTCGGTCTTCTAAGACATAAATGGTAGTGATAGAAAAAGTGGGAATGCTTTTTCAAGAACGAATTGGGCTATGACCATGTGAAGTATGTCTGATAATTTTTTTATCAATCTTTCTAAAAATATCTATAGATATAAAAATTTGTAGTTATTATATATATTCAACATTTTATTTGTGCCATGGTTTTTTTGGTAAGTTGTGATCTTGACCCATTTCTTTGGGGAATATCTCAGTGTGCTCTTGGATTATAGTGATGGAAAAGAAGATCCATGGGATAAAGTGCATACTGGGTGATATTTTATAAGTGAACTTAGGAAGCTTTGGGAAATTTTCCAACATGGCTAGATTAAAACCTTGCTGATCATTAGAGAATACCACAAATGGCCTGAATTGCAATAATGGAATTCCAAAGGACAGAGAGTGTTAAAAATACAGTTTTTTAATAAGTATAGCTTACATAATTAAACCAGTGTAAAACTAACTTGCTTGAGTGTAGCAACCATTTAAAGAACCCATAGCAGGGGCCAGCCTAGTGGTGCGGTGGTTAGTGCTGGCTTGGGAAGCCAGCGGCCCCGGTTCGGTCCCACATATGAGGGCCAGTGACACTGCCCTCAACAAAATAAAATAAATAAATAAAGAAAGAACACATAGCAGGCATGCTAATGCAACCAAAAAAGAAATTATAACGTTTTATCACAGAACTTTAATGGTATGTGGATGAGAGGGGATATAAGGCCTGGGTGCTAGTGCTGCTCTCACTAGCTTTCTATCTGTGACTAAGTCTCCTCATCAGAAAGAAAAGGAGATGATAATATTTGTCCTTCTTACCTCACAGTTATGACGGTCCAATATATGAGGACCAACAATTAAGTTTGTGAACTCATCCTAGAAAAAGTGCTATAATACCTCATTGCCGAATAGCACTATGGTCACCTTCGAAGTACTCCCCAGCACCTAGTCCACCCTTCGAAGCAATTTTGGAACTCTTTTTCTGGAATGGCCATCAGAGCTGTCATTGTATTACCCTTGATGTCCTGAATGTCATCCAAATGTCTTCCTGTCAATATTTCCTTTATCTTCAGGTAAAGAAAGGAGTCATTGGGGGCCAGATCAGATGAGTAGGGAGGATGTTCCAATACAGTTATTTGTTTACTGACTAAAACTTCCCTCACAGACAGGGCCATGTGAGTTGGTGCATTGTCATGATGCAAGAGCCATGAATTGTTAGCGAAAAATTCAGGTTGTCTAACTTTTTCATGCAGCCTTTTCAGTCCCAATAATAAACTTGGTTAACTGTTTGTCCAATTGGTACAAATTCATACTGAATAATCCCTCTGATATCAAAAAAGGTTAGCAATATTGTTGCAACAAGTTTGCAAACTTAATTGTCAGACCTTGTATATAATATTGCTTTGAAAACTGTCAAACACTACAGAAGCACAAGGTACTATTATTATATTCTCAACAATTCTGCAATAACAGGATGCCATTTTCATGTCAGTGCTAATGTAGGGCTGTGACTGGGAAGAGATTAATCAAAAGTATGCCATTGCCTCCCCTCAAGCTCTCTGGAAGGAGCTTCTGGATACTGAAGAAGGCCTGTGCTCCCTCTCTCAGCATCACCCACTTCTCCCGATGGACAGTCTGTGTCCGGAGTATTCACCAGGAGGAGGGTCAGCACACTATGCTCACAGAGAGGGCCATGACTCCATGAACTGCCCTACACCTGTGGGTCTCTCACACGTGTTAATCATAAAAGCTGTTCTTAACACTTCCAGGATCAGAATATACTGCTGGAGAAAAGAGAAGCTTCAAGTTGCCAGTGCCATCTGGCCTATTCTCTCTTAATGCCCCAGTAGTATATCTACTGCTTCTCTACTAGCTCACCTTTCCTGCAAAATATATTATATTTAAAAAGTGTTCAGTGAATTGTTGCATACAAGTGAATTTAGCTCCAGCAGGGAAAAGACCTTAAACATGCTAATTAGCTGGAGCATAGAGCTTAACATTCTGGATTCCAAGATGGTATTTAAGCCTATTTATATTTTCTCCAAATGCTTTAAGGCTAATTCACCTTCTGGATGTATCTAGTAATCTCTAATTATTTGTGGAAATGGTGGATGTGAGAAGACCAGATTAAATCCACAGATAATCCCAAAATCTCATGTTAGCCAACAGCATGGCTCTTTTCCCACCAAGCCCAGTACTGCAAAGACTACTAAGGGGAGAGAGGCTGGAGTTCCAAGCTCCCTGTTTTCCTGCCCACCTTCTGGTGGAGATGTTAATACACTGGCCACACTGCCAGAAACAAAGCCAAACAAAAGGAAAGTGGAAAATCCAGGGTCTGGGACACTGCCAGGCTAGAAAAGCAGACACTGAGGATTGGAAGGCACTGGAGTCCTAGTGTGAAGAAACCACCCCCACCACCCCACCACCCCCACCTCCCCGTAACCCCCCCCCCGCCCCCCCCCCCCCCCGTGTGCCCATGCCTTGGGAGTCCTGGCTGCTGTTTCCAGGAGCAGCACCATCCTATTTGGCAATGTTGCCACACTCAAATCAATGCTGTCTGCCCAGTTTGACCAATGGTGTGAATTCATCCAAGGTGAACAAGACCATGCTGTAATCTGGAGACGCCTCTCCCAGATGGCAGCACCAGGGACCAGAGGTGGTAGACACATCCAAGCCCCTCTCATTAGCTCAGCACAATCTACTAGCAGGAGGAGGGAAGGGAGAGGCAGACAAAGCCTTTGTTTTTAGGACTGCTTAATAAATCCCACTGACCTTCACTTTATTATTTTCCCGCTGTTGGTGCTTTTTAGGTTTTCTAACTTGATGGTTGTATTAACGTCAGAACAGAGATGTTTCACAATCCTTTTGAACCCAGGTCTAGCTTTAATGACCATAAACATTTTACATGGCCTGTAAGGCTTTTGAAATGTCAAAATGAATACCATCCGTGAAACAAGTCGATGCAAGCCATTTTAGATGAGAATATTTCATTAGACAAATTCATGTCTACTCTTCGTAGAAAAAATTCCATAAAGATGCAATTTAATATTTGGTAGGCTTATTTCTTCCCCCCGGCCCCCTTTTCCTGTGCTATTTCCGTTTATGTTGGAGCTCTCTGGACTAGAATTTATGGCCAAGTTTTGGTTCAAATGAGCCAGGAATTAAATTTGGAAATGGGAAGAAAAGGAGAAATGGAGATGATCTGAAGAAGGGAAGACAAAACCGGGGTTACTGCAACTTCTTGGGGTGTCTGAAAGAAGGAAATGTACTGAGATGAGAGCGCTGGTGTGGAGGGGAAACTGAAAAAGAACCGGTTTTCAGCCCATTAGATTTAAAAGAAAAAGAAGAAAAAAAAAGCTGGCTCCCAAATTTATACTTTCTGAATCACAGATCTCAGGATTAGCTACTTGATTGATGGTCTAAGTTATGTCCTTTCAGCTTACGACACCTCCAGACCTCAGTATCTGCAAATGGGGGGGCGGGTAATACCCGGTCGCCACTGCTAGGGGGCTGGGTTCGGACCTTAGGAAAGGAGGGACGACGTAGGGAGCAGGTCGCCACCTTCCTTTCCAGAGCGCCTTTCTCTCTCTCGGAAGCTGCAGTGATTGTCCCCCGGCTCTTGGGGCAGCAGGGCCTCTTGGCCGACACATCCACGTCGCTGCTCCCGCAGGTACCGGCCGTGGCGGGAGGGCGCGGCCACTTCCAGGGCTCCGTCTCCGGGTCGCCGCGGGCGTCAGTGCCGGGTGCTCAGGCGGTGCGCGATAGATGTCTCCGGGCGGCTCCCCGGCTGGCCAGTTTGCTCGGTCCTTCTCTCCTGCCCCCCTGCGGCCATCGGGGACAAAACTGCGAGGCCACTCGGGCCCAGGACAGTCAGGGCCACCGCCGCGGCCACCTTCACGGTGCGCACCTGGAGATGGGGTGGGGACGAGGACAGGAAAGGCTGCGCTCGGAGGGGGACTGTGGTGATTGCTGCGTGACCGAGACCCCCTGGATCTTCGAGAAGGTTCAGGCAATTCTGCGTCGCTCCTACCCGCCCATCTAAGGCTGTTTACCCAGAGCAAGCGGGAAACGTTTCCCATCGCGAGGCTGGCCAGGTAGGTGACAGTAACCTGATGATCTGAGTGAGGGCGGCGGATCTGCAGAGTGAAGGTAGGAAATGGGGTGGGGGAAGTGGGGGCGTCTCAGCCTGGGATTTAAGGGCAACAAGAATACACAGCCACCACCTTTGCAGATCCGTGCTGAGGTGTTTATTTAATGTCAAGTCCCCCCTTTCACAGCCTCTGCTAGACTCTATAGAGGGAATTACAAATGACTTCCACATCCTGGTAAGACGTGGGTGCCTGGCCTTTCCCTTAGTCAACCCAGTCAGCGAGGTTTTGCCTGCCAGAAAATGTGTTTCCCATCCAACTCTTCTTACACAAGGACAAAATATAATGTGTCTAAAAATGGTGAACTTCCTGTCTGGGCTTCCCTCACCCACACTGGTTCCCCACTTAGGAATAAGACTGGAGTCACAAAGATTAGTTGGAAACCTATTATATTTTCCTTTGTACATCCCACATTTCTGCTGGTTCAATGTCCCATGTCAGGTGAAATTATTCATGAGACTCTGAGCAAAGTTGATAAGTCTTATTACTCCTTCCCCCTAGAAATTCCAAGTGGGTTTAAATCACTCCCCAGTTGCTGCAGAGGGTCTGTGTTTTATGGGAGTTCTCCAGTGAGCTTTGAAGTATTTGCTTACCAAATCTATTTCTCAGCTTCAGGGTCCTGAATAAATTACCGCTCCTTCTCTCAGCGCCACTCTCCCTGGACAATAGTTTGGAACGAGAGCTCTGGGCCATATCAGTCAGTTGCCAGTCCTGGGACACCCATTTGCTCCATGCTTGACTGAGATTGTGAATATCTAATGGAATAGGCAGGGACTTGGGGCCCTTGGACCTTATTCTGTGTACAGATTTATCCCTTGCTTGCAGGATTACATAACTAGTGTCACCATTTACTATCTTGAACCTGGTTGCCTTGTCAGGAAAAGGGACATTAGAATACTCCTTTAGAGAATACATTAAAACCTTCAGGATGAAAACATCTTGGAGCTACTTTGAGGTTGCCACTTGCCAGAGGTTAGAGTTAATTGATGTCAGGCAGATCTGTTGTGAAGACTGTAGACTCCTATTTATTTTGTTGTTTGCTTAAGGGTTAGAGAGGGTAAAGGGAAAATGGGCAGCCAAGGCCCTTTGGTGAGCCAGGAGGCATGTTGCATTATCTGTCAAACTATTTTAAAAAGCATTGCCATCCAGTTAGCCTTCTGTGTGAGCAGGATGGGGCATGGACAAGGTGTATACTTTGATGCCCGCTCTTCCTGTCCCTAAAATCACCATTTCCCTCATCCACACAAAGCGTGGAAGAGGTATACTCCCTGGGACATGAAGAGCAGCCAGTTCTGGGGCTGGGATTTATCATACATCTGTGATTCACCTCATCAGGGCCTCAGCTGCACAAGGATTCCTGGATTCTCCAGCTGGGCCTTCCCAGGCAAGGACAACAACCCGTTACCCTTGTCTTATTTAGAGTTTTACTAAAACAACATCATCAACAACAAAACAAGTAAAACAAACAAAAAATCAAAATACACAAAGGCATAGACCTCTGGCATGTTTACAAAGCACAGATTTCTTACCCTAAAATAATTAAAGCTTGTCAGACTTGGCTGATCCCGCCTCTGGCTGGGCCGGGCTCATGGCTTCAGATTCCTTGTCACCCACATCACTGCAGCTTCATCAGAGGAAGTTAGTCCCCGCCACTCTGCTCCCTGGCTTTCTTCCCGGAGGGTAGGGGGGCCTCTGGCTTGGCTGGACTCCCACTTTTATGCACCCTTCACCCCATGGCCTCTGAGCCTGAGAAAAGCATTTCCCAGGCCAGTGTTGAGGTTCCTCCCTGCCCATCTTGGCAATCTCAGGATTTCCCTGCGTGGCACACAGGGAGGTTCAGAACCCTCACCTGCCACTCCTCTCAGGCAGTCAGCCCAGGCTTAGGGTGCCAGCCCCAATGTTGGAGAAGCCTGCCTACTTTGTATTCACCCCTCCCCTCCCCACCTCTCCCCTAGCCAGCCAGCACCACTGAAAACCACCTGTTTTGTGTTTTGAAAGCCTGGAAGCACACCACACACACCCCCTCATCCTCCACCCTTACAGACCTCCCACTGAGTTCCAGTGTCCCATCCAAACTCCAGATCTGAGTTCTCCACTTGTGTGAAGAACATAGGAGCTTGCTGCATATTCAAGCCTTCCTCCCCACCCACTTCCGGCTTGGGTTGCCAATGGTACTCATCTCTAGGGAGGAGTGGGCTTGTAAAATTCTAAGCCCGACAGCCCTGAGGGGCCATCCTCAGACTTGTTAGAGGTCAGAGTGCCTGCAAAATCACGATCATCTCTGCAGGGCACCATGTCACAGGTTAGTCCTCTCAAATGTGCTAGGAACAAATCTACAAGCAAAAATCATGACCTTGCTAAGGCATGTACTATAAAATCACAATCACAAGTAAACAAGTTCACAGATACACAGAAAGGAAGCGACCAACTTCCCTGATTGGCAATTTCTGAATGTTCTGTCAGTGCCAATTTGCTCAATACTTTTTTCAGCTTTCTGCCAGCATTTGCTACCAGCCAAGTGGGAGCAGGTGTCAAAGGTTGGAGACAAACTTTTGGAAGGTAAAAAGTTTAAAACTGGCGAATATCTCCCCTTGGAGCAGGCAGAATTATGGCCTTCCAGGAATGTTCACTTCCTAATCCCCAGAACCTGTGAATGCATTCATTACCTTACATAGCAAAAGGAACTTTGAAGACGTGTTAAGTTAAGGATCTGGAGAGGGGGTGGTTGTCCTAGATTGCCTGGGTGGGCCCAAAGTAATCACTGGGTCCTTATAAAACTAGGGTCCTTTTCCTAATGAAGGAGGGAGGCAAGAGAGTTAGAGTCACAGAAAGATTTGAAAATACTCAACTTTGGCTTTGAAAATGGAGGAAGAGACTAAGAACTGAAGAATGCACTTTTAGATGGAAGCCTCTAGAAGATGGAAAAGGCAAAGGAGTGGATTTTCCCCTAGAGCCTCCCAAAGAAACACAGCCCTGCTAACACCTTGATTTTTGCCCTGTGCACCCCATTGTAGACTTCCGACCTCCAGAACTGTAAGTTAAAAATCTTGCATTCTTTAAGCCACTAAATTTGTGTTGATTTGTAACAACAACAACAGAAACTCAACATTCTCCATTAACCTAATTATATAATGAGAAAAAAAAATACCTTCTTTTGGATTCGATGGGAATACTGTGGTACAACACAAAGACTAAAACAGCATCCCCATTCTTTTTTTTCTCAGTAGCTGTTAATGTCATTTTCTCACTGCTCACACTAAGCCAGGGCCTGTGCTAGTCACTGATACACTAACAAGTGACACCTGACTGTGGCCAGGACCACCCCAGGCAATTAAAGCACACTTTATAGAGGGAAGCCTGGGCATTGAGGGTCAGAGTCTCCCAGGTGGTTCTAATGTGCAGTCAGGTCCACTGCAGGCAGGTTATACCCTTTTCCTGAAATATGTAGATGCCTGCTGCCACTGTGAGTCCTTGTCTGGATGTGGCAGCTCTGCGGAGCCAGTAACCATGAGGGTCTGTCAGAATGCCGGGTGCCCCTCTCAGAAGAGACTATGGAACCTCATTCACAGGACACTGTGGCAGAGGAGGCGTTCCGGGCCTCTCTGGGTAAGTGCGTTTTAGGGTGACCAGCCATCACAGTTTTCCCAGGACTTTGGGAGAGAGGGGTGTTCCCAGACATGAGATTTTACTTGCTAAATCAGGAAAGTCCCAGGCATTTGGACAGGGAACTGGAAGTCTGAGGTTCACAGAGTAAGCTCTCCTAGCAGGGTGGTGGCGCTAAGGTGTCAGAGGAGGGGAGTGTGTGAGTGTGTGGGAGTGTGAGATAGTTTTGTGAATATGTGTGAGAGTACGTGAGTGTGTGTGTGTGTTGCTGGAGTGTGTGTGAGAGAGTTGTACATTAGTGTGTGGGAGTGTGTGCAAGTGTATGAAAGAGTGTGTGTGGGTGAGTGTGTGTGTGAGAGTGTAGGCATTCGGGGGACAGCAGGCCTTGTCAGCCCAGAAGGGCCCCACTGCAGTGGCCTCTAAACCATCCGAGGGCTGGCCCTGAATACTGCCAGAGAGCAGCCCAGAGGCAAGTCCACCCTGAGTGGCGCGCAATGAGCTGTGGGGTAAAACTTGTATGTTTATTTTGCTCTATGACAGTATAATTAGCTTTTCCTCTTGTGAGGAATGAAAGGGCAGCGTGCTTTCTGACAGCTGGGGGAGCTGCCTTCCTGCCTGGATAAATCTAGTCTCCCCAATATTGTTACACCTGTTCAAACAAGGACCAGAATAGGTATTTATTTGGAGTTCACAAGGCCATATGAGCCATGGCCTAAATATAGGCCTGGATATAATTATAACGATACTTATTTCTTTGTTCTGAAAGATTTTTGCAGCCCACAGTTCCCCCAGAGTGAGCGCTCAGGCAGTTTCCTTAAACATGTGTGCCTCCCAGAAGGAGTAAAGGCAGGGGTGAGGATACCTCAAGGAGTGTGGAGCATAGGGTGCAGTAGGGTGAGAGGCTGGGGAGCACGGAACAACAGTCAGGGCCACGGCCCCCAGACCTGTCCGTTTATCGGAACGCCAGGGAGGAGGCTTGATAAGGATGTGCAGACTTCCAGGTCCTCTCCTGTGGATTGTCATTCGTTTGGTCTTAGAATGGAGATCAGAAACCTGTATTTTTAAAAGTCCCCAGGTGATTCTGATGATTTCCTGACCTAAGCCCACCCCTGGGGGATGGAGACACCCCTTTCTGCGAGGCAGTACTGGGACTAGGTCAGGGATACTAATCATTGCCATTTCCTGAGCATCCCTCACATGCAGGCACTGTCATCATTATTCCCATTTTGTAGATGAGGCAACTGAGTTCTTTCATTCATTACTCTGCTATGTACCAGAGCACCTCAGGGCAAAAACACAGTTCACTGTGTTTTTGAGGCCACAGGCCTTTTTGAGACTCTGCTAAGAGCCATGAACCCTGTCACCATAAAAATGCACATATGCAGAAGATTTTGCACAATTTCAGAGGCTTCATGGAGCACCCTGCAGCCTGTCCAGGGACCTCTGGTTAAAAATGCCCATTCTGAAGGGCATTCCCTAAGGGGAGTCCACAAACAGGACCCATGAGCTGAATCCTCAGCAGCCTGAGTAAGGGGTTATGGGGCACTTACTGTGGGGTTTCCGGGATTTAAGGGCATGTTGGGGATGCTGTTGATGCAAGAAGTGAGAATGAGACACAGTCCCTGCTTCCAGTTTAGTGGAAAAGACATGACTGCACAGGCAGAAAGATAATATGAAGTCAAGATAGTTTATGCGAAGCCCAAACAAGGGCTGACGCTATGTGCTGCCAAGTGTCAGGGGTTGCTGGAGGGCCTAGAAGTTGGGAGGTGAGAGCCGAGTCTTGGAGGAGCTGTCCTGAGCTAGACAGGAAGGAGAGAATTCTGGGCTGGGGAGCTTGGTGATATTTTGGTGGAGAAGAGGAGGAAGCCACACCCAAGACAGAGGTGAGGAAGGCCAGGCCATTAAAAAAAAAAAAAAAGGATTCTGTATACTAAGAAATGAATCCCCCTCCCCTCAAAAAAAGGAAAGAAGAAAGAAAAGGATAAGAAAAAGAAATGCTCAAGAGAATGACAGTCTTTGTGGTCATTTTAAAATATGTTTACGTTAGAAGTACAAATTGGTAGTTCAAAATACTCACAGGGATGTAAATTACAGCAAAGGGAATATAGTCAATAGTATGGTAATAACTACGTATAGTGCCAGGTGAGTACTAGACTAGTCAGGGGGATCACTTCTTAAATTATATAAATTGCTGGGCTGTACACCCGAAATTAATATAAAATACTGAATGTCAACTGTAATTGAAAAATAAAATATGTTTACATTGAATAATTAAGTATTTTACTACAAAAACATAATTGTACCCTTCACAGAATTATAGATTTTATTAAAAATATATTGATTTAAATTACCAACAGGCAATGTGGGCCAGTAACAGGACCCAAGATAAAGTTGCATGGGAACCTCTGACAGTTTATCCCTGGGACTATATACATAACATTATTTGCAAATTATATCAGAAGTGTACATTTGGGGCTCTCTGTGAAAATGGGGTTGGAGCCAAACAGCCATCCTGCTCACCCTCCCTACCCTCCACCCAGTGATAGACCCAGTGTGGCTGAAGATCCGTGCAGGGAAAAGTGGGGAAAATAGATGTGATGGTTTGGATCCCGTTAGAGAAGGCTGTTGGGCCCCACTGAGTTTCCTTTTTTGTCCTGTAGGGGGAGCCGCTGCAATTTTGAGGGAAGTTTGTGGCGTCCCCGTAGGGCAGGCAGGCAGAGGACTCTGGGTGTGGGACAAACTGGAGGATGGAAGTGGGACAAACTGGAGGCCCAGGAACAGTTGCAGAGAGGCAGATGCGAGGAGGAGAGCCTGGACAAGGCCAGGGAAAGGCGGATTCCAAGATGTGAGGGTTATCCCTAGGGGCCCAGGGAACAGAGATGAGGCAGAGAGGAACCCTGGTTTTGCTGCAGGTGGACTGGGCTATGATGGTTCTACAGACTGAGCCAGAATTCAAAGGGTCTGAAAGGTGAAGACAAGTTCAACGTTCATCCATCCTCTGGTGGGTGGCAGACAGACTCACCTATAGGGTATCTCAACGGTGCTTCCTCCCAGGAAGTGCTTTAGTAGTTCCTTAAAGGACAAATGCTGCAAGCAAGACCCTCTGCTCACCTGGCACTGTGTTCCCCAAAGGGTGTTCTGATTCTGGGCAGCTCCTGCCTTTTCCAGCTAGGGAGGTGCCTCTGTTTGCTCTGCCCAGGACATGGCACCGTATGTGAAACTTGGGTTCTTTAAATAGACAAGGGATGTCAGCAACTCCAGGGCAGGGTGCCTTGCAGATATATGCAGAATGTTTTAATAACACTTAAACATTGAAAATTAATAATAAACAAAGCCAAGGGCGACTCTATGGCATTAGGTGGAGGCAGAAATAGGGGAATGTGCTGGCTGGGATGAACTTTTATTCTTTGGGACTAGCAGGAATTTATATAGAAATAATCTTATGTGGAAGTAGAAGGAAGTGTGGAATCAAGATACCTGTTTCCCACAGTGGTCCCATTCCCTGTGAGTTTCAGAAATACACATCACCACTGGTCTGAGATAGTGAAATGATGTCTTAGACAAATACAATAGTTCCCTGCTTCTGAGTAATTTCTTTGCATAACAATGAGCTTACTAAACAGACCCAGAAATTATCACAAGATCATTTAAAAAAACAATGAAAAACAGGCTGAAAATCTGATTTCAAATGTTTAGACAAAGCTATATATGACCACTTTTAAAGAACAATAGCAACAGAAAGAAACGTGTGACAATTCTCATTTAAAAGGACTCCTTGTAGTTGGGCAGGGTCATGGAACTGGCAAATAAAATGTGAATGGAAATGTCTGCATTATTTCTGGGCTGAGGCAGTGAACCCCCTGCAGGGTTCTCCAGCCCCCCCCAGCCCCCCAACCCCCCACCCCCCCACCCTACCACCACCCCGGCAGGCAGCAGCTACAGTGGTCTTGGGCTGAGATGGTGGAGTGTTGGAGTCACAGAGTGAAGTCTGATTGCCACTTGGAGGATGGCTGCCTGGAGAGTCATCTGGTTGTGCAGTGGACTTCCCATGAATGAAAAAATTAACTATTGTGTTAAGCCACTGAGATTCAGGGGTTGTTTGTTCTTGCAGTAAAACCTAGCCTACCCTGACTCATATGCTCACCTTTCCTTGTCTCTTAATACAGGCAGTTTACCGACTCCTTACATTCTTCAAAATAGAGGATAAATGGCGCTTTAAAAAAATTATTTTCCCCACAGATTCCTTATAAATTTTTTCTTCCGGAGCCAAGAGATATGGGGTTATATAATTGCATATGGCTGTGTATTTATGTTTGCCAGAACTGGTCTTCTCTCTCTTTTTTCTTTTCCTTCTTCTTGAGAAAAACTTAAAGTATAGAGCTGGACAAAATTGAACAACAAACACCCCAGCTCCCCTAGCCAGGATTTGTAGTTGTTAAAATTTGGTACATTTACTTTAGATCTTCTTTTTATAAAGGAAGTAAAACATTTCAGTCACATTTGGAGCACTTACTCAGATCCCACCACCCTCTTCAGCCCTATTTGCTGGGGAGTAACTGCTCATATGAATGTGGTGTGCTTCCATTGAGTCCTTTGTGTTTTTATATCATATACCAGGTTTTTGTTTTGTTTTGTTTTGTTTTGTTTTGTTTTGAGGGAGGTGTCACTGGCCCTCATATGTGGGACCCGAACCAGGGCTGCTGGCTTCCCAAGCCAGCGCTTAACCACGGCGCCACTCGGCTGGTCCCCATGTTTTGTGTTTTTAATGTGTACATAAAGGACATGTGAACTTGATTTTGACTTGGAATTATATTTTGAGATTTGCCACAGTGCTTTATATATATATATATATATATATATATATATACACACACACACACATATATATATTAATAGTTCAGTATATGAATATATCACATTTTACTATCCAATTCCCTATTGATGTATTCTATGGTCTGAATGTTTATGTCTACCCCCTCTCCCCGCCAAATTCATACGTTTCTATTTAACTCAAGGTTATGATATTAGGAGGTGGGGTCTTTGGGAGCGATTAGGTCATGAGAACAGATCCTTCACGGGATCAGTGCCCTTATAAAAGAGGGTGCAGGAAGATCCCTTGCCCCTTCCTCCAGGTACAAAGAACAAGATAGTAATCACCTGAAATCCTACCATCCAAAGAAAACTACCAGGAACGTTTTGATGAATAACCTTCCAAACATTTCTGATGGAAATGGATATATGTGCAATGTTACATAAATGGAATGAGGCTATGCTTGTTTGTTACCTGCCTTTTCACTCAACAGTCTGTTACCAATGCCTTGAGATAGCTTTCCAAATCTACAAAACTCCCCTGATTACCTTTGGCTTGGAGTTGCCTTGAGGCTAGAAGATGAGAGAAAGGGCTGGGAGGAGAGAGAACTATCAGTGGTGAAGGGTTTGGTATATGCTTCAGCTGATTTCCTTGTCCCAACCATCCTGGGAGGCAGGTGCTGCTGCCCATTGCACAGATGGGGAAATTAAGGTCACAGCAGCAGAGGGCAATGAAGTCAGCAATCACTAAGGTCTCCTGTTTACTCCACTTCATTTATTCCACCTACTTACCCCACACCCATCTACTGATGGGTGTCCCCCAGTCCTCTGCAGATGCAAAGAATGAAAGAGATTTAAAGACCCAGAAGATTGAAGGCCCAGATCTCACCACAACCTTGGCGAGGCCAACAGGGGTAAGAATAGAAAAAAAACTGTCCACTGAGGTAAGCACCTGCTTTCCCTTGTCCCATCTCAGGAAAGAGGGCAGCACTGTTTCTGAAGCCCCTCTGAGGGGGGTGGGGGGGCTAATCTGGAAACATCTTAGAAGGGAGGGTGAAGGGCCATGCCTTGAGCAGGTGGAAGCAGCCAGGTTCTGAAAGAGGTTCTGACTTCTTCCAGACTTGGGGAGGGAAAAGGAGGGTCCAGGAACATGGCAAGGCAGAGATTTGGTGACTGTGGATACCAAGACTGTGGTCAGTTGGAAGGAGAGCTATGGGGACCTCTCTGAGTCTCCCCGAATGCCCAAAGGACAGAAGGTGAGGACCAGGGTCAGCTGTAGCTTCATGTAACCAAAGGAGCAACAATAGTAAAGGGGGAACCCAGCGGGACCCAAGGCCACAGCCTCCCTTCCCACCCCTGCCATTGTTTAGCACCACAGAAGCCCAGGTTTCCTGTAAGTTCACAGGACTAGGTGAGGGAGCACCCTAATTTTTTGAAATTTTATTTTGCAGACTAAAGGAATGTGACATTCTTATATGTGATTGTGGCCTAAAATACAGGGTTGACTACATGGGTATGTGACCTGTGCTGTCACCCAGAGACTCACACTAGAAGAGCCCTACACTGGGTTTAATGCTCTCCTGTTACTACCTTAAAACACTTAGTGATTTTTGAACAGAAAGCCCCACATTTTCATTTTGCTCTTATATGCAAATTATATAGCGGGTCCTGCAAAAATACTTGCCCATTGTGCCAGAAGTTTCAAGAGTCTTACATCTTTAGGAGGAATCCTCATGGAGAGCTAGAGCAATTCATGAGAATGCTAACCACTGTTCAAGCCCCACACTGCTACCTACATCGTGACCATCTCATATTTGTTCATGCTGTTTGGTTTCCAAAATGCTTGTTCCCAAAGGTGTTGCTTACACACATTTTTTTCCATGAAAATAGAGCTAAGTATAAACTTAATATGTATTATTATGAAACGAAACATGAAAACCATGGTGGCACATAGAAGGGGTAGCTGAGATGAGATGAAAGCAAAGCTGCTGGTGGGGCATTTTTGATGGGTTTCAATGGAGAGATCCCAAAAGTGCCAGGGAGCCCTGAGCAGTGACACGTGTCCCAGTGTCGCAGCCTGTGCCCAGTAATGAGCACTCACCTAGGGCTGACAGTTCAGAACGTTTCTCCCTATGGAGTCCCCTCATGTTCCTTGGCCTTTAATTTGCACAGATCTTCAGAAGTTATACATCAATCTGGGGTCTTTGAATATATTTGGAACTGAATAATCTGCCTTTGAAAGCTGTCAGATCCTGACGTTTCTGATGTCTCTGCTGTTTGTTCCCAGGTTCTTGGAGCTTAAAATGACGCTTTCGTGGAATAAGGACTTTTTTTTTTCAAAGTTCTGAAGTTCATGACGCTGCAGCCTGAGGTACCCGAGTGTGTGTGAGTGCTGGATGGAAATGCACCCGGGGCAGACGGGTTTGGTGTGATGGCTATGACCACCAGCTAGGAGACGGGGGCTCAGCCTCCGCTTGGCATGGACTGCTCTACATCCCCACTTACTCGCCCTCCCTCACTGCAGTCTTCTTGTTCTACAGTTGACACAGAAACTGCTGCCGCTATCTTTCTACAGGTGCTGTTGATCACCCACTAAGCGTGTATTCAGGCACACACCAATATGCTGAGAGGAGAGAAATGTGGTCAGCGCCTTCAAGCTACATTTTATTAAGAGCTTCCTGTGTTCCAGGAACTGTTCTGGGTGAGTCTATTTAACCCTCAAAACTAGCCAATGAAGCAGGCACTCTTTTTATGTATGCCCTTTTAACAGATGAGAAAAATGAGACACTGAGAAGCCAAAGAAATTGACACAGGCTAGCAAGGGTTGGAGCCGGAATTCAACACCCGGCTGAGCCTGCCAGTGTGATCCCACCCATGCTACCAGCAAACTGGGTGGAAAGAGGAGTTTAATTACAACAAGGTCTTCAGAATAAGGGTACGAACTGATACCACTGAAAATTTTTGGATATGTGGGTGTGAGGGAGGCCAAGGGGCAGCAGCCTCATGGGAGAGATGGTCATGCAAACAGCAGGGAAACACTGAGACCCTGAGCCCCGCAAGCAATGACCAGATAAGGATGGGGCCTCCTTATATATAACATAATGGTTATGAGTGTTCACTCTGTGGGTCAATTTTGTCTCCACAACTTGCTAGCTAGTAAAATGGAATAATGATAGTGCCAACCTCCTAGGCTCATTATAAACACTCAATAAATGTAAGCTATTATTATTGGCTCCCATTACCCCCCCCACCCCCCCACCCCCACACCAGAATCTTATCTGAATACTGCTCTCAGCTATCCATATGAAGGTAGTACAGACTGACTAGGGCTTCTCAAACTTTATTATGCGTAAGAATGGCCTGGGGATCTTATGAAAATGTAGGTCCTGACTCAGGAGGTCGTCTTCAGCCTGAGACTCTGCATTTCTAACAACTCCAGGTGATGTCAGGATGCTGGTCCATGGACCACACTTTGAGACCTGAGGGTGAAGAGGAGTTAATGTCCTTATAGGACTTCCTAGAACAAAATGCCCTTAAGGGTGTTCCGATACTACCCATTATGTGGATTCCCTTCAGTCCTGGGCAGTCCTATGTTATCCTGTTCATCAGTAAACATAAGCACCTACTTTTATGTAAATGACTCTGTGCTTTGGGGAACTCAGGGCTCTCTTCTAAGATGGGGCCCCTGCCCTGAAGGAGTTTGTGTTCAATACCGAAACATAAAATGCTAGGCAGCCTCGGAAAGAACCTATCCTGGTTGCTAAAGGAGGGCTACAGACAGCAAATGAGAGTAAAAACCGCAGGCTGTATTCTAAATTCCATGGAGAAGCGAAATCCACATACTTACTTTGAAATGATAAGGATTAACACATGCTCTAGATGCAGGATTGCATCGATAAGTCTTAACTTATGATAAGAGAGCCATGTCTCTCTCTATATAAAGATATGCTCCTGTAGAATATATGAGGTTGTGCTGTATTGTTTTTGTAGTTGCAACTCTTGTGCTTTCCTCATTAGTGGAGGAGCCATGCATTGACGTACGGAAGTCATCTGGAACAGAAATTCACAGACTCGCGGTCACACCATACCATTGTAACCATTGTTTCAGGAACATGTTGGTCTCATTTGGCTGCATTTTGTGGGGGCGTTCAGCTTCTGCTTTATTCCATGTGAACATTATTATTTCCTATGGAAACAGTGATGTCACATTGATACGGGTGGGTCTCTGGGCTACGAATAAACACGAAATAATTCATCACAGAGGGTGCGAGTTATTATTAGGTTTAGGAGTTGCCAGTTTGTACAGGTCACCCCTCCCGAGCCCTGTGTTTTGGATGCAGTGGTCTGGCAGCCTGTGGGGTGGCATACTTGTGAGAAAGTGTCCATTTTAAATAGCTTCAGTGTCTTGGAATAGATGTATTGGCCCTTCCGAAACAGGACATGGTCTGCCCACAGGAGCGCTGGGGACGAAGGGAGGGGTAACTTAATGGGGCATACTGGGATAAGTGATCAAATGTTGGAGTATTTTCTTGGGTGGTATTGCCATAGGAAGAAAGAACTCTTTAAGGAGATAAGGAATTTCTATCAGATGGGGGACTCTTTGAAATGGGGACTCCTGGAAAATGGGGCTGTCTGGGGGTCCTTGGAACTGAGCAGACCTAAAATTGGCAGGAACTGTCATGGAAAGCTGTGGGACCAAGAAGGGGACCTTCAGGCCTGGTTTATGGAGAAGGGAGATGTAAACAGGACAGTCCACTAGTATTAACTCTTTTTTAAAAATCGGGTGCTAATTATGTTCCAGGCATTATATCCTTTGAGTCTCCCAATGACCTATGGCATGAATAGTAGTGTTACTTCTATCTCACAGAGGTGGAAACAGACTCAGGGAAGGCAAGAATTTACCAAAGGTCATAACAGAAGAATGGGATGCCATAAGCCCATCTGACAACACAACCTACTTTCTTAAGCACCATTCTAGGTCCTTAAAGAAAAAAAGATTGAACCAGAACTTTGGAGTTCAAATGTATTCTGCTAAACGTATTTGCTATTACTAGATCTGTGAAACACATATCGTGGCCTGTGTGACAAAGGACCCATCGGATCAGAGTGGGCAGAACTGGAGGGTGACCATACCCCACTGCTGGCTTTCACTGCTGAAGGCAGTGAAACCGTACACCTGGAGCCTGGGGGGTACATTTCCACCCTTTATAGAGCTCCTACCACACCAGGGCTCCAGGTCTGTGCTAAGCACCGAGCCGAGCCTCACAGCAATGTTAAGCTGCCCAGACTATCCTACTTGACAAATAAAGGAGACAGAGACGAGACAATTTTCAGGGGTGTACTCAAAATCACTCAGCCAATAAGGGGCTGAGTCCCTTGGCTACAGAAGTAACTCTTGACTGCTCTGCTCTACTGCGTGCAAACCAGAAACCTGGTGACTGTGGGTGAGCACAAGGGCCACCCGAGGACCAGGACTGTGACCTGGGCCTATGCATTGGCTCAACAGGACAGTGTAGGAGGCCCCATTGTCTGTTGCTTTTGATAAGGCTGAGGGCAGACTGAAGTCAGAAAAACCCCCAGCCAAGTTTATACTATTTAATTAATATGTTCCAGTATGTTCCATTCTTCTCCAGGGCCCGGGTCCCCCTCTCTATACCCAGTGCCTTCATTCTGACCTGCCGCCCAGTGAGGTTTGCCCCGATATCATTTACCCACACACATGTTCCACTGAGTATCCCTGAGTATCTCCCTGGTTCCAAACACTGGGGTCTGTGGTGGGAGGTCAGCAGGGCCATTTGATTCTGGGACTCAGCTTGAGGTTGAAGTTTGTCAAGGATGACACATCACAAATGCTGATTTTGCCCTTAAACTTTATTTTCTTTTTTTTTTATTTAATTTAATTTATTTTATTTTATTTTATTTTATTGAGGGCAGCGTCACTGGCCCTCACATGTGGGACCCGAACCGGGGCCGCTGGCCTCCCAAGCCAGCGCTTAACCACCACGCCACTCGGCCGGCCCTTAAACTTTATTTTCTAACTCTTTCCATAGGAATTGAAAACTCAAGAGAAAAAAAATTCCCAGCAGAAGCCATACATGGGAAACCAACGCTCCAGTTCCAATGGCATCGGGAGTTGAGAGGAAAAGGGGTTTGGTTTCCACAGATGGGGGCAGTCTTTATGAGTTGTGCAGCCTGGTAAGGATGATGGGTATGGGAAAAGTGCTTTGCAAAGTCTGAAGTGATACTTGAGTGTGGGTTGTTGTTTTAATTACATAAAATGCATGTCTTAGAAAATATCCAAAAGTGAAGTTCCGTAACTTGGGGTAGATTAAAAGTGAAATTTGGGGTTATGTAAACTGTTATGGGATTTAGGGATTATGAACCCTAAATCATACACTGCCTGAATTTTTTCACCTAAGTCACAGCTTGCTGGTTTGAAGTCCAATTTCTGTTTTCCTTTTGAGTTATTTTCTTTCTGAAAGGTATACCCATTTCCCTACTGTCCTCTGACACTTCCGCTTCTCCGCTCCAACCCAGGGCTATGACATATGTCTGTGCAGGTTGTCTCGGGCACAGCTGCAGGGGGAGCCATTCATATCAAAGTCTATGTGAGTCAGATCATTGGTTCTTAAACTTGGCTGCACATTAGAATCACTTGAGGGACTTTAAATATTATTGATGTCTTGGTCCCTCCTCCAGAGAGTCTGATTTAATTGGTCTGAGGTACAGCCTGGACATTAGGATTTTTCAAGCTGCCCAGGTGATTCTAATAATCAGCCAGGTTTGAGAAACACTGACAGACTATTTTGTGAATGGTGTCCACTGGGGATGTGTGGTATCCAACCAGCTAGCCCTTCACATTGGCCCTGTCCATCCCCATACATGGTCGTCCGTGACATGAAATTGCTAGTAGGAGAGAACACAGACGAAATACATACTTCTCTGCCTTTTGAGTCATATTTTCCCTAGGGTTGGAATTGAGGTTGAAAGAGTAGGTACTGACCCCTGAGCCTTTAAAGGCTCTCTTACACCTCCTACATCCATCTGAAGGATGAGGGAGAGGCAGTGGTCTAATCCTGCTGAAAATTGGGAATTTTTCAAGCCTGGTTTTGGAGGCTGCCCAGTTCTGGTGCTCAGCCCAGGGTGAGCATGCTGTTTTGATCGTCTAGCTGAGAGAGTGATTTAGGCCCTCGGAAGAATCTGGCTCATTTCCCCTGGTGCCTAGGTCATTCCCTGGTTATAAATCAGCCACCATTAGCAGCTGCATTTTACTTTCTCAGGCCACAAGGGAACTGTGTGGTTTTTACTGAATTAGCAACTTAATTGCACTAAATATAGCTCCAATGCCCCGAAGAAGTTATGGCAGCTCCCAAAGGTGTCTGGCTTCCCACACTCTCCCCCTTCCTCCACCCCAAACTTAGGGAACAAGTTAAACTTGGAACAATTCAAACTTATTAAGTCATAGCTTCTGGAATGAACTTACTTAGTTTTCATATGTCAATACCATCAAATCCTGCTCTATGAATTTAATGTCACTATTTCTATAACCAATGTCTTTCAAATGGGAAGATGGGGGACACCAAAAATCCCAAACAAACCCCCAGAAAAATGAGACAAATATGTGATACAAGCAAGTCCACGATGTCTTGGTTCAGTTAAAAGCTTGCCTATATATTTTATAACTTAGATGCTCTGTAACTCATTGATGCTCCCTGCTGATAAGTGTATCTGTCATTCTAAAATTATAAGTCAAGCTCTTTTGGCTGAAACCTTACATCTGGTATGTAAATTTATACTTGGTATTTCATAGTTAGTATTTTTTGGTTCATCAGAGGGATTCAAAACAAACATTTTCTTTTGATCACTGCACTGTATACCTGAAGCGGATGTTGTATACCTACTGTAATTGAATATATATAGATAGTCACGGGATGTGGATTATACTGTGGAAGAGAGTCAGAGGAAGAGGAATAGATATATATGATATGGGGGAGGGGGAGTGGGGTGGCGAATTGGGGGTGGGGGTTGTCACTTTGAGGAGTAAAATGTATAACTATTGCACTGTGTTGTACACCTGAAACTAATTAAAAATAAATAAATACATAAACAAAACAAACATTTTCTAAAAAGTTCCAAATTTTGAGCAGACATTTGAATGTAGACCAAAGTGAGAAAGAGAACCAAGTATGGAAGAGGCTGTTAGTTGTTTACCCAACATCTATTCTACTCTTTTCCCTTTATAATAGAACAACAGTAACAAAAACAACTATATTTCCCAGACTCCTTTGCAGCTTGGTATGGCCAGGGGACCAAATTCTGGTCAATGAGGTGGAAGCAGAAGTATAACATGAAACTTCCAAGGAGAGGTTCTTTAAAAGAGTTGAATCAGGTATGAGGTGTGCCTTTTTTTCTTTCTTTTTCTCTTTATTTATGTCTTTCTTTTCCTTCTACCTTCTAGAATGTAGACATAATAAAACTTCAGCAGCCATCTTGGATCATGAAATGGCTTTGAAGAGGAAAGCCAGGTACTGAATGAAGATGGCAGAAAGATAGAAGTCTGGACCACTGATAACAGAGGGATCATCCCTGTCCTACCTACCTCTAAACTCTATATGTGTGAGAGAAATAAACTTACCTTGTTTAAGTGAGAGTTATTGGGGATTTTTACTTACATGCAAACAAATCTAATTCTAAATGATAGATTATAGTAGGGTAAAATAACAGAAAAGTCATCTTTCAAACTATGGTAGCACATTTTTGCATATGTTCGTACATCTACTAGTATGAACAGCATTTTTGAAAAAAATGTGCATAACTATTTCTTGTGCTCAGCACTGTTAAGCAACTTGCCTAAAGTCACCCAGCTAATAAGTGGCAGAGCCAGTATTCTAATTCCACCTGTTTTTTGTTTGTTTGTTTGTTTTTTGAGGGCAGTGTTACTGGCCCTCCTATGTGGGACTGAACTGGGGCCGCTGGCTTCCCAAGCCAGCGCTTAACCACCGCGCCACTCGGCCGGCCCTCCACCTGTGTTTTTACTTGAACCTGCTTTCCCTGTCAGGGAAGCATCAGTTAATAACTACAGCTCTGTGGCATTTGCAGTTTTTACTCGCCAATATTTTCATGTTTAATCCTCAGCAGGTTGTTCAATGGTTAGGTCTGGCCTGATCCATCAAATCCAAGGAGCCTGGGAGAGATTTGCTTAGCCCAAAGATGCTGCCCCCTCTGGAATCTGCTGGCCTTTTTGAGTAAGTCTCTGTGAATCTCTCCTTCATCTAGCCCCCACCTAAATGTTGCCCCCAGTAAATGGTAATAGACTCTGTAACAGGAGGGAAGGGACTCCTTGAGCTTCCATAGAAAGTTACCTTTGTTTAGAAGATTTTAGTTTCAGGTGGTTCCAGGGACAAGGTTTGTTGGACTCCTACAACTGTACTTTCAAATCCATCCAGTTACTATATTGATAATGTAGCATGAAAGAGCGCTCAACAACTGAGATGGCTCATTGGGGGAATGAGATATCTCAACCCATCAAAGTTAAGGAGAGGGGAGAAGGAAGACTCTGTTTATTTAGGCTATTCTGGTTCAATAAGTGTGGGTGACAATACTCGAAAGAATTTTAAGTCCTGTCCCGAAAATAAGTGACAAGCTGTCTGCTTCTCTCTCCATACTTGGAATAATCTGTTATCCTAATGTAGGGCCTGCAGCAGAGTTGTGAGAACAATGCTAGGCCCTGGAGTGGGGCAATTCCCACCATGGGTCACAAAGGCCCTGTGTGCACAAATACCCAGTGCGCAGCTCTCTTCCTTTCAATGGGATGGGCTTCATAAATGTTTGCTGCTCAAAGAGTTGAACAAATTTCTGAGTTCCTATAATACTAACCCTGAATAATGTTTTTTGCAACATCACACATTAAGACAGCGGTTGACATGGGAACAAAACCCAATCTTAGAAATACATCTGAAATAATAATATAATCCATATAAAGCTGGGTCTTTTGTGGCTTGTCGTAGCATGTTGTCACCCTTAATGGAAATAGATCTAGGTGCTGCTACATGTAGCAGGAAAACCGAAATAATAGTGGCTTACACAAAATGTAAAAGTTTATTTCTCTCTCATTTAAAAGAAGTCTGGAGTTGACAGTCAGGCAACATCACAGTCACTGGGGATCCAGGCTTTTTCTATCTTTGTAACAAGTAGCCTCGATCCTTAAGGTCACCTCATGGTTCAAGATGGCTGCTGAGGCTGCTGTAATCACATACAAGTTGTAGTCTTCAAGAATGAAGAAAAGCTGAAAGTGAAAAAAAAAAAAAAAAGGAATCCCTCCCAGATATCTCTTCTCCAGGTAGTCTTTCAGGAAGCCCCTTTGGAAACTTCTGCTTACATCCAATGACCCAGAACTTAACCACATGGCCAAATGTAGCTGCAAAGGAGGCTGGGAAATATAGTCTTTTTATTGGGCACATTGCCACTGCTCTTGTCTCTGACTGATATAAGCCAGCTCTTCTCAACCTTTTTTGTCTTGGAAACGCTTTATATCCTTGCAATTTATTGAATAATCCAAAGAGCTAATTTTTATGTGAGTACTATTTATTAGTACTTTCATATTAGATATTAAAACCAAATAAAATACTTATTCATTATACTTTAAATATCTTATAATTTTTTTTGTCAACTATACCTCAATAAAACTGGGGAAGAAAAACAACTCTAAGACCTCCAAAAGTGTTTTAAAATAAAATTACAGTGATAAATCATTTGCATGTTAAATAACATATTTTCCAAAGGGGGTAAAAAAATCAAGAAGAGTGTTATCGTTTTCTATTTTTGCAAACTTTTTTAATATTTAACTTAACATAACACAGCCAGATTCTTATATCTGCTCCTGCATTTAATCTGGTGCAATACGTTGTTTTGTTACACAAGGAGAATCTGGTCTCACATAGATATAGACTTGGAAAATAAAGAAATATTTTAAAAGCTTTTCAGGTAATTGTGGATATTATTCTTTGACACTACACCAAAACTCACATGGAAGTTTCTTAAAGGCTAGTTGTAATGTGAAATCTGAAATCATGTCAATGAGTATTTTGTACTCTTTTACATTAAAATCCATTGTTCTATCTTGCACAGTGAATGCCTTTTTTTACCTGTGTATGATTCTGTAATACCATGTAGTGGTCATGTGGAAAATATTTGTTCGCTGAGTTATGCAAACCTTTCAAACGTTGACACAATTATATAAAAATTTAAAAATCAGAAGTTAAATATCACTACAGATCTCAAAAGGAAAGTCCGCATTGGGGAAGCTGTCAAGCTCATGATGACAAACATGTTTTCAAAAACTCTAATTTTCACCTGAAAGGTTGAATGTTATCATTGGCAACAAATACTGTCGGTTATTTCTGCTGACGTGACAGGCCGACTTTGTCTAGTTTTGAGAATAGGTCTGCCAAATATACAAGTCTGAATAACCACAGTGCCTTCTGCCACAGGCCTTCAAGGACCACAGAGTAAGCTGGGACGTCGGGGTGTCACTTGAGCACAGAGACCAGAAAAGTGGCCTCCCCGGGTACAGACACACTCTGGTCTAAACCTGTCCACCTTGAGGTTTGTAGACAGAGCCTTTTGTTTTCCCTTAGCGATCTGTTTTCCTTCTGAAAAATTCCAAGCATGTTTTTGTGGCTCTGGCTCTGGCCCTTGAGGGATCAGAGTTCTTTTCTGACTGAAGTGAGATCAGACCAGCCCCACAGGCTCTGGAGAAGGAGCCCCAGCCCAAGAGCAGGAGGGACCGGTGGGAAAGGTTCCAGCCGGAGTGGAAAACGGTGCAAAGTTCATCCCTGTAGCTCCTTCTGATGAGCAATCAGTTTACTGAGGCTCTTTCAGTCTCTCGTCTGAAGATACAAAGGTGGTGGGTGCCTCTTTGGTAAGCAAATTGCTGTTTGCTGTGAACAGTTTTCCAGGTGTGAAGGTGAAAGCTGGGCTGAGAAAAAACCATCAAAGAAAGAACCCCTAGAACCTGATTTATGACTCTGTTGTGTGCTGCTGTTATGCTGATATTGGTTAGTGTTTCCCTGGTGTCAGACATTAGCCGGCAGAGGCCTTCAGCAACAGCATATGTATGTGAAAAATCTTATATACACTGTTCTCTCCCCCAGAGACCTCATGTGCATGTGTCCATGTAAAAGTGTGATTCATATTACAGTGTATTTGTGTTCACATAATGTATATACACGTACCACACTAGTATCTGTGTGTCCTATATGTATATATCTGTTACATACATAAGCAGCAGTGGCCATGAAAATTATTTATTCTGGGACCAGGAAGATGATGTTAGCAGTAAAAGTACATAGAGTAAGATAATTTCCTTCTCTTCTTCCTCTATTCTAAGAATAATTTTATGAACAGGTAATATATAAACATGGTAAAAAAACATCATTAATTAGCATGGAGTAAAGTGAAAAATAAGTCTCCCATCCTCTGCCCCAGGAATGAATATTACCAGTTCTTATGTATTCTTCAAGACATAGTCGGTGTGTTAAAAAAAGGAATACATACACACATCCCCTTTATAAAAAATGTGTTCTTTTAAACTGTTGAATGGGAAGGTTAAACAGGAAAAGATCTTCTTATTTCAGCTTCATTTTCAGCCCCTGTGTGTAAGCACAAATTCCAGCACACATATCTGTGTCTGTGATTTACACATATGTAGGTTTTGTGCTGAAGAACAAGCTTTTTATTATAAGAAAACTTCTGGAACCTAGAAAACGGATTTCCTTCCCAGTTCTTCTGGTTATTAATCTTCCTAAATGCTCAAGACCAACATAATTCCTGTATCTGAGAACTTTGTGGTATCCCAGAAGTAGGTGAGAATCATTTCTGTGCAGTTGTCCTCACTTTCTGATTTGTCATCAATTCTTAAGAGCAATCCAGTAAAGGTTTATTTAGTACAGCTCTCTGTTGATTTTGTAACCAACTGCTGACTGCTTGGACATAAAACTCTTGATGATTTACAAGCAGTAAGTGGGCAAGAAATCCATAAATCACATTCTCTACTAAGAGAGTGTATAGGAACACACACACACACACAAAATACACACACACACACACACACACATTTATTCATAGCCACCTTTAAAGGGAGAGTTGTAGGCATGGGCAGAAAATATATTCATTTAATTTGAGGAGAATTGAGAGCTCATTGGTAAGAAGCTCATAGTCAATAACCTCTGAGAATTAAATTGTACCAGGTAGTAGTTTCATATAGAGCAAGAGGCTTTGCCCTTTATTCCTTTAAAAGGAGACTCTGGTTCCCACTTTTGAAATGTTCAAGGAATTTTCCTGGTCTCCGAAGGAAAGAACTTTTTTTTTTCCTAAAAAGTTTTACCAACCAAGCCCAAAATGCTAAAGTTTGTCAGTGTTTTCTGATACTCTTGAAATTATTCTACAACAGATATTTCTCAATTAAATACTCATTTATGAATATTTTTCATGCATATTTTTTTTCTAGTCCTCTCATAATATGCTGAAAGTGGAAAAAAATGTTTCTAATTCCAGAAGAGTCCTAGAGTTTCAGGGAACCTACAGAGAAGGAATTATGAAGTGAAAAATCTTGAAAAACCTTTTTGTTTGGAAAGTAAAATTTAATAAATGCAAATCTGCTATCATGAATAGTTTGTCAACTATGTACCTCCCAATATAGTATAGTGTAGCTAGAAATTTAGGATGCATTTAGCAAAAAGCTAATCTCATTTGGATCCTAATTCAAGCAAAACAAGGAGGTAAACATAAAACAAACAATAGAGAGAAAATTGGAGAAAGTTGAACATTGACTAGATGTATGATGACATCATAATTTTTTAGGTGTAATAATGGTGTATTTTTTAAACTTTTTTTAAAAAAAGGTTTTATTGGGGAATTGGGGGAGGGGAACAGTGTTGGGGAATTGGGGAAGGGGAAGCCAAATTGTTGTCCTTCAGTCTTAGTTGTGGAGGGTGTAGCTAGCTCAGCTCCAAGTCTAGTCACCATCCGGCTGCCTGTTGGCAGCTCACGGCCGCTCAGCTCAAGGTGCCGAGTTCAGTCTCAGTTGCTGGTGGACATGGCCCACCATCCCATGCAGGAGTTGAACCAGAAACCTTGTTGTTAGGAGTATGTGCTCTCACCAGCTGAGCCATCCTGCCACCTGTTGGCAGCTCAGTGGCAGCTCATCTTGGGCGCAGCTCACTGGCTCATGTGGGAATTGAACCGGTGACCCTGTTGCTCAGAACTCATGCTCTTAACCAACTGAGCCACTTGGCACCACCACCACCCCTTTTTTTAAGGATTATATTGGAGAACAGTGTTTTGTCCAGGACGCATCAGCTTCAAGTCAAGTAGCTGTTTCGATCTAGTTATGGAGAGCGCAGCTCTGAGGCCCATGCGGGGATTGAACCAGCAAACTTGGTGTTATGAGCACTGAGCTCTAACCACCTGAGCTAACAGGCCACCCCTATTTTTTGTCTTTATCTTTTAAAAATACACAAGGAAACATTGTAGGATGATATGATTTGATGGTTTAGATTTGCTTTTTCAAACTTATTAAAACTCCAGTTGGGGCACTTATTAAAACTCCAGATGGGAGTACAGAAGAAACAAGATTGGCCATGAGTTGATGGCTACATAAGGTTTCATGTATTTGTTTGAAATTTTATAGTTGTTTGAAATGTATACAAAATTCCTTGTATTTGATTGACATTTTTCATAATGTAGAAAACAGCAGAACAGCTAGGTTGAGCTAGAGTGGTCATTATCTATTTGAAAAGTTCTCGTTTATTCATTTCACATTTGATACTCAACAGGACCTGAGAGTGTGGGTTGTGTAGAAGGCTCTGAATGAGGCCTTTGGTGAATGCCCGGTGATGGGAGCTGCAGTTCTGTAGACAGCGCCCTGGTTACTGTGACAGGCGGGGACACCACTGAGATCTAAGCCGCTGTCTCCTCCCTGACATGTGCAGCAACCTCTCCTCTCAGCTGGTAAGAGGGCATCTATCTACCCCCCAGTTACTGTGAGCAGTTTCTGTTTGGAGGAGAAACACCAGCTGCCCAGAGGTGTGGAGCTTCATCGCAACCCTACTCCACTGATCTTACAGTAAACAAGGCCAGGGAGGAGACCCAGAGGTCAGAAGCTGAAAACAGACACCCAGGGCCAGCTCTTCACAAACAAGAGGCTTTATTTTCATACTTACTTCTCAAACAAGTGGGGAGAGCACTTAAAGGGCTGACTTTGTAGCATAGAGCCACTTGGGGCATTTGAAGCTTAGACCTGTGCCTAGCTCCCTGAAGCAGAAGAGAACTGGACTGCAGTCTCTGGGAAATGCTCCACGCCTGCAGGACGCCTTCCTGAGCTCTGCCACAGGCAGTGAGTACAGGTTCCCATAGCACCAGAAGCCAGCCCCTCCCCTGGCCCCCTGGGAGAATGACGTCCTAAGAGCTTTGTGAAAGCATCTTCCCTTTGGTGCCTGGGCCTCATTCCCCAGGCCTGGATGATCCTGTTTCCGCCTCACCAAGACTGTAGCTGTCTCCAGGCTCTCCAGCCAAAAGGAGCCCAAATGGACTCGCAGGCGATGTTTCCAGATAAGGTTAAGTTCTGAAGAAATTTGTCTGCTTTGATGAACAGGCCCTTTTAGTTTTATTTTGAATTCCATGTAGATCGCCAGAGCATGCCTACCTGCATGGTCCCAGGATGGCTGCAGGTGGAGAGGGATGTCTCCTGATTCTGGTCACTCAGATCCGAGCTTTGCCAGCAAGGTCAACATTATACCCTGTGTGCCTCTGGATCTTGCCCTAGCAGTTGGTGTTCAGAATCAGATGGCACATCTCATTAAAACACTTTAATGGCTTACCAATTGCTCTGCAAACACATATTAAAATGTTTGACCAAGCCCCATGCATTCTGGCCCAGACATTGAGGTTTTGAGCGCGTGCTCAAAGGCAGGCCACGTCCTTCACTGATAATGTCAGGATGGCTAGCATGGCCAGGGCCAAATGGACACAAGTCACTATCCCCAGATCACAGCTCTTCATTCATCTCCGATAGAATAGAGAGAGAGAGACTGATAAAAGGCAAATGTTTGGATGACAAACCATAAACTGCTAGGAATGTATCCTCGCTGGTCAAAGAGACCAAGCAAAGACCTGATGTCAGCCCAGAGTCCACTCAGTGGGCTTCCTGTCATGTTGGCCCCTGCAACCCCTGAATAAAGACAGAAAGAGAGCATTGTAGGGCTGCCTTGAAGCAAGAGAGCTGGTGGCTGTCATTTCTCAGGTATAGGAAGATAGCTCTGTTTGAGGGCGATAGCAGCAGTAAAATATAAAGGTTTATACAATCTGCACGGTGTCTCCTAATACTGCCTCCCACTCAGAGGATTTGTCAGGCATCTCCCTCCTCTTTGTATAGGGATCAGCTATGCAGCTCCCAGAACAATCCTCAGAGGCTGAGTGACACCAGTCACCTGGCTATTCATGTGAACAATGCTCCCTGGAGTTACATGCGGCAAGGGCCCTGACTTCACGCACCACAAGCAAACCCTTGTGACTCCCCAACTAGTCCAAACCCCTCTTACAGCTCCAGGACCCCTCACTGGTGTCAGTGAATAATTGATCAGTGTCTGTCTCCCCAGCAGACTAGAAGCTTCACAAGTATGGAGCTATATCTGCTCTTCTGCTGGTTTGGTTTTTCACTGTTATATACCCGCTTGATGGCCTCGGTCCTGACACAGGGTACATGGTCAATCAATAAATGATGAATAAATGAACAAATTCCCATTTTCTGACCCCCTGACTGTCACAGGCTGGCCTTCTGCCTTGAGCTCCTGAAACTGTTAACTCTGACACTGTTTTTGGAAGCATCAATTACCTCTACAGTTAGCACTTTTTCTCTGACTTGGAACAGGGACAGTCAGAGATGAATGACTCTACTGCCTGGAGCTAAAAACTCCCCAAGGCCAATTCCCTGTTTATGGGACTCCTGACATCACCCGGACAAATGGGCTTCCACACAATGACACACTTTCCTAACATCTTTTCCAATTTGAGCTTCCCTTCAGGTTCCTTATAACCCAAACCCAGGAATAGAAAGTTGTGGGGTAGATGAGGATGAGGAGGGAAAGGGGTGAGGGAGGCAAGCATGCAGGGCTCCAAGTGTCACTGCTGGTAGGACACTGGTGATGCTCAACCCTGTCCCTGTCACCCAACTGCCTCACCAGAGCCAATGGCCCTCAGCTAGGAATTATTGGGTTGTTGGAAAAGTCATGACACATTTTGTCATGACTTTTCCGACAATCCAATAGGTATTTCATGAATGTGTTGAGAATAAAGCTTGTTTCTGTAAACTGAATTATATTTTTCCATCATCTTCTATCAAACATGAAAATGAATTCTCATATGAAAACCTTTGTTCCTGAGATATAATCCAGCTCACATTAATATACCAAGCTTATACTAACCATACCCCAGGAAAACTAGATATTTCTGATAAAAATTGGTAAAAGTCACTCTCTATATAAACATTGTATCAAAACTTTAAGGAATTGTTAAATCCTGTCTTGCTTTTCGTAAGCCTCCCTTACCTTGAATGGCCTTACCTTTGTAGCCTAACTAAGGAAAATATTTTCTTTTAAAACCTGATGGTTTTAACTGTCTCTTCCAAAGTCTGTGAATCTGTTCTGGTTGTTCATTACACAGTCCACTTTCAGGGAAATTAAGGGCACCAACTTTTTCTAATAAAGAGGTGAGCTTGTTTTGGCCATAAAGATTTTTTTCCCATGATTCATGACCTTCCAGGTGTTGACATGGCAGCTCTATTCTGTCTAATTCAAGAGAACTCGTGAGTGGGTGCTTAGAGAAGCCCCCGGGGCCTGCTGGCCGCTGGGCCCAGGTAGTTCATGCACAGCACAGATCCCAACCTGGGGTGGATACATCAAGCTTCAACCTTGCTGCTGAGAACATCAGCAGCCAAGAGTCACTGTGACTCAATAACTTAAGGATTCAATGACATCGTTGTCCTATTATTATTTATGTTGTACAGTTTTGCCAGCTGTTTAATATTCTAACAGGAGATATCCATTATTTCATTTCATTTATTTATTTGACTTATTTATCTTTACAGCCTTTAAGATATCCAGACTCCTCAAGGGACACCAAGTGGCAACCACGTTGTTTGGGATATGCAAATTCACTTTGGGGACAAAACAGGCACTGGGAGATCTTCAGGTGGACCTGTTTTCTCTTCCCTGCTTCCTTCCTAACCCCCACTCTCATGACTATGGAAACTCCCAAAGTCCCAGCAGTAGCGATTTTTCCCTTGGCTGCTGGAGGTAAAATTGAGACACCAGTGTCTTCCTATAGGAAAGAGGTGGGTGGTGGATAAACAGGTGAGATTCCTGCACCTGAATTGCACGCGAGAGATTTCTGGCTGGACCGGAAAGGAATTTGTCCACCCCAGCCTAATTTTTACCCATCTGAGACATTTTATCTCCCACCTTTTGAATGGTATCTGTCAGACTGCCTGGGCTGCTCTGCTGTCTCACTTCTGAAGGTCACAGCATAGAACACTCCATTTGTCAGCAACAATGACTTAAATCCTTCCCCCTCAGCATCATAGTCTCTAGCGAGGTAGACAGAATATTTCCTCATAGGGAGGAGGAGAGAAGCAGGCAGAGCCCTCATTTCCCTGCTGTGTCTCTTCTAGCTGCTCAGCATCAGGGCTGGACCTGAAATGTGATCAGAAAACACAGATGTGTTACAACCCACAGCACCACTCCCTGAGCCAATGCCACCAACCTGGCAACAGGCTGCACAGAGATTTGTATTCGCCTGTCACCTTCCTTACAGACCAAACACAGCCCAGACCATGACAGTGACAGCTGGAAGGAGAGCATCCCCCCCCACCCCACACACACCATACCTGTCATTTCCACCATCCACGAAAGAAGGGTGGTCCTGGTCGTCCACAAAGGCAGCGTTCTCTGGTGGGTAGATGGTGTAGTACTGAGGAGGGCTTGGTGTGGCAGCCACCGCTGCTCCAGACAGTGTGGCACCACAAGCGTTCACCATTGGCTGCAGGTAGGTGGTGTTTATCCCAATGGGCTCTTGGGAGCCATAAGGGGGAGGAATATACTGCACCACAGTAGCCCCGTGGAAGGTGATGGGTTGGTTGATACCAGTGAAAACAAACGATTGTCCTCCTGCCGCCTGCTCCGAGTCCAGGACCCTTTCCTCACTGTCTTTGCACAACGGACAAGAGAGCATTTTGAACTTGCACACGGCAATCAGAATGAATGTCACTCCGACCGACAGCAGGATGGGCCCAAGAAGCTGAGTCCATTCAAAGTGGGAGACCCCTTGGTATTTGATCCAGCCTATGACAGTGAACGTGATCCCCACCAGTCCCAGGAAGATGCCTGAGAAGAGTAAAGTGGCCCCTGCCTTGTCATCATCGGACACCTGGATGTCCGCGGTACTGGATGTGTAAGGAGTGACCGAAAACACGTTGAGAGGGAGGTCCTCCAAGCGGTTGCTGCCCTGCTCCATCATTCTCATGCGATCACCTGCTTCTTGGAAGGGAAAGGGGTTGTGAGGGCTCCTAAGAGCAGAGGAAAGGAATCACAGGTTCAGATTAGTTATGGAAGAACTTTGGGCTTCTGTGGTTAACAGAGTAGAACAGGCAGAGTCCTGAACTTTGTTTAGAATAAAGTTCTGAGAAATGAAGCTTGGGGCTTTCTCATGTATTGTCAACAATTGCATGTCTCTGTTTTGCAGTTGAATGACAAGCTCTTTCTCTCATTCTCCTTTTTATTCACTCATTCAAAAAGTGTTTAGTGAGCTGCCTTATGTGCTAGGAGGTGCTTTTCTGGACACGCAAGGCACTGTTCCAAGGCCCTGTTAGCATCCTATCAAAACCAGGATTGTAAAACTGGCCGAGTGACCTCCAGGCCCTCTGGCCATGCAGGGGCCTTTGATGTATTGACCACAGGCTCAGACACCTAACCCAACTTTCCTGCTGGATCAGCTCATTAGAAATGGAAAGACACCTCTTTCTTGACTGTGTATTCCTTCTCACTTCCCATATACCTTTGCTTTCAGCATTTGGGGGATAATTCCAGCTGTGGGAGAGGAAGGACACCACAGGAGACTTTCCCATGTACCACATCACTGGCAGAGGTTGAATGAGCATCAGGCAAGCCCTGGTGTCTCGGGGGAAATGCGTTCCAGAACGCCCCCTCCTCACGGTGGCAGCATCGTCCCGGTCTCCAAGGTGAAGTAAACAGCTGCATTTTCAAGCCTGCTGTGTTTTGCAAGCAAACCCAAACTGATGCAGAGAAGAAAGCTCCAACTTCAATAACATTATCTGTCATTTGTAACTACAGAGCTTCTTCAAAGCAAGCCCACAAATTTCTTTCTCCACAGAATTGTAACTGTAGCCTTCGTTTTTTCCTAGACAGATCTTGTGCAAACAGATGGCTGTCTTCAGTGGTTAAATATTATATCAGATCCTTTTCACAGCATTGAGCAGAAGGAAAAGAGTTGGCCTCTTGCCCTAAATCAGGGCTTCCCAAACTTCTCTGATGATAAAAATCATCCAGGTCACTTTTTAAAAAGGCAAAATCTGAGCTCAAAGCTCAGAACAAGAGAACCAAAATTTCCAAGGGAGAATAAGTGCACCAGGTGGCTCTTGTTATCGGGAATCTTTGGAAACCCTACTCCAAGTTAATTCCAAGTGCTCCTGGGAGACTGAGGGACTCTTTCGCCCACCCAAATGCCTCTCCCTGCTCCAGGACAAAACCTGTAATCTCCAACTTCATTGCCAACCAGATGGAAAAGCAAGCAGATGACCCCTTAGGCTATCTTCCTGGCGTGTCCTTGAGCAGCAAGGATGGAGTGTGTTGCAATCAGCATGATCTGCCCCTTTCATTCTATTGCTCAAGCAAGTCACTAAACCAACAGAGATACAAAAGGAAGGGAATTAGATTCCTCCTCTCTATGAGAAGAATGTCAAGGTCACTGTGAAGAAGAGCATGTGTGAGAGGAGAAATGATTGCTGCTCTCTGGAAAATACAATCTTCCACAGAGGAACACTGACTTTTCACTGTTGAGCCTGAGATACTGAGATACTGCTTTACTTTTTTGTCCATGTGGACATCCAAGGGTATCCCAAGAATTTAGTTCAACCATGCTGTATCCTCATTCACCCATGAGTTGGTCAGTAGCCTCATTCTTATTTACTGGCAAGTTCTTGATGAGACCCACATCATGTCAAGTTCTGAATTTTCCTGAGTTTCTTGTATATTTTCACTGTTTTTCAGACTTACACATCAAACCTCCCATTTTTAACCACCAATCCACATTCCTAGCTAAAAATTGTAATTTTGAAATGATTACAGTTTCAAGAGATAAATGAAAAGTGACACTAAAACCACATTAAAAAGTTCTCAGAGCTTATCAGAGAACTCTTGTGGGAAGTGAAACTAGCATGGTCATATATTAACAAAACATTTGATAGAATACATCATGGTGGGAAGTAAATCGCTTTGTGGAAGTCGTGTGTGTGTGGTGTGTGATCAAAGGCCTTTTACAAAATGTTGGGTAAAGTGACAAATTCATCTTTCAAAAATCTATCTGCTTAGACCGTCATCCTGCTATATAATCTGTTTTCGCAGCAGCGTGGACCATATTCACTTTGATTTGACCACAGATGTAGTATCACCAGTTCTCTAGTAGCAAAAAAATACCAAATATTTCAACCACTTAAAGCATATAGAAAAGCAAAATAAAATAAAGCCATGAGCTTGAACAACATGGAAAAACAACAATCCTCTAGTTATGCTTTCAAATATGTGTCTCGAAAACTCTTCAAGACTTCCAAAATTCAAAGTGAATTGCTTCCCAAATACTTGGGTAGAAATGACACTGTTTGGCTTCTCCAACCCCAGCAACACTGTGAGAGGGGGAGGTGAAGTAGAGGGTTAGGGGAGTAGAAAGAAGCCATAGAAAGGGGCCGGAATACTCTGTTCTGCCCTGCACAGGAGGACCCTGTCACTGACCACCATCATCCTGCAATCATGAGAAAATCAACAAAGTCAGAAAAGGTCTGGAGGGAGTTATTGGGTTCTCAAGGAATCTGGTCTGTGGGCTCAATTCTGCATCTAGTAGCTATGAGAGGAAAATGGGGTCAGAAAGCACAGCTCCTGACCCTGCTCAGAAATCCAGGAGCTAGACTTGTCCTGGTGTCCCACACAAGGTAGGTACTTCCCCCACGACATGACTGGTCATTAGGGCTAGAGCAGCGCAAGCAGGCAGCTGTCATGGAGAGAGGTGACGAGGATCCCAAAGCCATGCCCTGACTAGCTCTGTGCCTTAGCGGGCCAAGGTTGCAGACTTGGGGGGGAACATGAGCAAGGCCACATATGCTACTCCACCGCACCCCACAGGACTTGTGGTGAGGGGATCAATGCCTAGCTAAGGGCCCTGAATGGGGCAGATGCATAACCTCAACCCTGAAAGATGAACCTGTGCTTTAATGAAAGCTGGGCATCTATAAGTCAGTTGGAGGAGAGTGTTTGGGGGAAATCTCAATGGGGATTATCCACTGCTAACATGTTTCATTTACTTGAATTGTGTCTGACTATGGCGGCAGATATTTATATTCACCTTTTACAATAAAAAGACATGATAGCTGAATCATAGCTGTACAATCATAGCTATACCATGATCATGTTGAAAAGCAAAACTGTCCCCAAACATTTTGTTACAAGAATAACAAGAATATTGGAGGGGGGTGGGGATCCTTGATGTATGAATTCTGCACGTTTATCCCATTCTCTTGCTTGAGCTTCCCAATATCCAGGTGAGTGACAGAGCCTCAGTTCTATAGATGATTAATCTTAGAAACAGGAAATTATGTTATCTGACTGAGTAGCAGTGCTGGAGGACAATCTGTTTTCCTAATCTGTTTTTAAACTGCTCTTCCATGACGGACACACACTAGCTGACAAGTGCTCTCTGCCTGTGGTCTTGAGCCACGCTGCGTCTGCGAGTCGCTGGAGCAGGTGGTTGTCCAGGTGCTCTCCCGGACAACCTTTGGTTTTTTGTTTTCCAGCTAAAACGAATACCTTGATAGAATTGGAATTTAGGTCACAGCCACTGACATTTTCAGCAAACAACAAGGCGAGCCTCCCAGGGGCCCAGCTTGTGGTCTGAGGATCTTCTGGATGGGGAGGGGGGCGCGAGAGGCGGCGGTCTGCATTGGGCAGTAGTTCCCTTCCGAACTCAGGAATTTATGTACGTGTGTATTCTGTTTCTATTGTGGCATAACCACAAACAGAGGCTTACAATGGCCCTCATTCAATAGTTCACAGTTAGTTCCTAGGTCAGGCGTCAGTATTACCCAGAGGCTCTAGGGGAGAATTTGTCCCCAGGCTCATTCAGGTTGCCGGCACATTCAGCTCTGTGCAGGTGCAGGACTGAGGGCCTGTTTCCTTGCCAGAGGTTATTTCTGCTTCTAGCATCACCTACTTTCCTTCTCTTGTGGCCCTCTCTACCTTCAAAATGGCTACAGAACTTCGAGTAGTCCTCAAACTTCAGGTCTCCTTGACTTCCCATTCTATCTCCTTCCTTATTCTTCTGCTGCGACAGCCATAGAAAGCGCTCTGCTTTTAAGGACCCATGTGATTAAACTGTACCCACCCAGAGAATCTCTTTTTAAGGTCAACTGTGCCATATAACATAAGATAATCACAGGAACAATATGCTTATCACATTCACAGGTTCTGGAAGAATAAAGGGTATGGAATTCTTTTTGGAGGAGGGCATTTTTAGCTTTCTGCCCACCACATTCTGTTCTGTTGCTGAGAGCCAAAGAGAGTTATTTAAAAACAAGTGACTCAGAGGGCCGGCCGAGTGGCACGGTGGTTAAGCACTGGCTTGGGAAGCCAGAGGCCCCAGTTTGGTCCCACATGTGAGGGCCAGTGACACTGCCCTCAAAAAAAACAAAAAAACCCCACAAGTGACTCAGGTAAGAATGACCCCTCTAGGAATGTGTTTGTCTAGGCTTCATGGACCCTGCTAAAGCAGCTTAAGTAACAGCACTGCAGTGGGTCTTATGGGCATTAACACGTCCAATTTACTGTGGTTTTCACAGTGAGGTCCCAGGACCATCAGTGTCTCCTGGGACCTGGTCAGACCTGCATATTTGGAGCTCCACCCCAGACCTACTGAATTAGATTTAGGTCCAGAGATCTGTGTTTTAACCAGGTGATTCTGATGCTTGCTCAACCAAGAACTGTTTCTCTAAGGCAAGTCCCAGTTTTCTTTTTTGTAGAAATGGAAACTGGGGGAGTTAAATAGGTCATCTCCAGGGTGACTTCCACTCCCAACCATCTATGATTCTGTGAATATTATAAAAATAATTACCCTTTATATATCAAAGGATACATGTATACACCATTGTATGTGTGTATGTGTGTGTATGTGTGTGTGTGTTTACACACATGTAGTGGTTGACAGCTCAGGCTTGGGAATCTTTCCTGAGATCAAATCCTGGCTCTACCAATTACTAGCTGTGTAACTGGGTTGCTGCTTTGACTCTTTGAGCCTCAGTTTCCTCATTTATAAAAATAATAGTATTTATTTCATAAGAGTATGAAGATCAAGTGAGATGATACAGAAAGAGCACATAGCATAGTAAGCTCAGTGAGTATCAGCTATAATTATTTTATTTGCTCTGTTTCTTTAAGCTTTCTCCTTGGCTACTTGAGGAGGGTCCTGGGTAGGGCTGGAGCCCTTGTCAAGAGGCCCTGAAGTCATTGCATGGGTACTGAGGATCATGGCTACTAGGCATGACAGCCAAGGTGATCCTTCTCCGATTCTGAGGGTCAGCTTAAGTCCTGTCACTGCAAAGGGAGACATTTAGGTAAAGTATGTGCATAATTCTGTAATTGCATTTATCTTCTCCTCTGAGAAACTAGAAAAACAGAAGATGAAAACCACATATCTTAATGCGAAATCAGCCAAGATGTGGAGAGAGGGCTGCAAACAGTAGGCCTCAGAGAATATAATAATGTAGTTAATATTTTGTGGAGTGTCAGATGGTGACATGTCTTGTTAGGGAGACCACTTCATGGATGGAATAGAGGCTTGATCACTGCACTGTACACCTGAAGCTGATGTTGTATAATATTGTATGCCAACTGTAATTGAATATATAGATAGTCATGGGTTGTGGAGTATACTGTGGAAGGGAGTCAAAGGAATTGTAATAGATATGTATGATATGGGAGGCACAGTGGGTGGCAAATTGGGGGAGGGGAGTTGTCACTTTGAGGGGTAAAAAGTATAACTATTGCACTGTGTTGTACACCTGAAACTAATTTAAAAAAATGTTTATTTCACAATAAAAGAATTAAAAACAAACAAACAAAAAAAACCAGTAGGCCTTTGCTGTGTGTGTGTGTCTGTGTTTATATGCTTATTTATTTTATTTTTTGTATTTTGTTGTCATTTTTATTTGTTTTGCATCTTCAAAGGAGCAGAAATAGTTAAGGCCTGAAATAGAGTGAAGAGGTACCTTCGTATAAAGATCAGGTGAGGGCCGGCCGAGTGGCGCATTGGTTAAGCGCTGGTTTTGGGATGCCAGCGGCCCCGGTTCGGATCCCACATGAGGGCCAGTGACACTGCCCTCTACAGCTAACAACAGCTCCACCTGGAGCTGGGCTGTGCGAGCCCCGGCGATGGTGTGGGCTGCAGCCCCTGCTGCAGTGGGCTGCCATAGGCTACAGTGAGTGGCCGGCAGCCAGCGTGAGCGGCTGGCAGCCAGCGTGAGCTGCCAATAGCCGCGGTGAGCGACATGCAGAGGCCAGCGACCGATCTGCCTCATCTGGGAAGAGCGCAATGATGATACCAACAGTGAAGCAACATCCTCCGCAACTAAAACTGAAGAACAAAAAGACAGCAACTTGTCTGTTTCCCTTCCCCGATTCCCCAATGCTGTTCCCCTCCACCAATTCCCCAATAAAATCTTTAAAAAAAAAAAAAAAAAAAAAAAGATCAGGTGAGAAAATGTGTCAAATTAGGTGAGAAAGTGTGTCCTTTGGGGGAACCTAAAGACCCCCTCTACTCACAACCACCATAACTTAAGGGGCTTCACCAACCTGCTACAGGCACAGGGGTCCTTGACCCTCTCAGAATAGAAACCAAGAGAGTGGGCGAAACAGCTTTGCAGAGAGAAAGGTTTATTAACATGAAAGCTTGATGCACCGAGGGGGTGCACTCCAGAGGAGCATGGATGTAGCTCCCCGAGGTTTACGGGTTCAGCGGCTTTATGGGCTCTTGGGGTTAGGAGCTATCCCTTCCTCTTTCTTTTTTCCCTCCCCGAAGTATGTTGAGGTGGGTCCTTCCCTGAGCCTGGCCTGCACAGTGTATCTACACGCTGCTTCATGCATTGCATGTCTCATTAGCATCTTAAATCACTGCCTAGGAGAGTGTTTTTTATTATGATAATAAGGAAAAGTTAACTATAGGACAGCTCTTTTAACTCATGTTCATGCTTGACTTTAGAAACTTTCCCCGGGCCCGCTTATCTCTCCTGTGATTATGCTCATCTGTTCATTGTTGCTTATTGATGGGGGATATGGCTCAAGGTTGTTCTCCACAGCTGCAGATTCCTGGATTCCTGCTATGGGACTACACTACGTGGCCACTGACTACAAACCTTCCAGGATCTTCCCCGAGCTTGCTGAGAGGCTGAATGAAGATTAAGACCTCCTTGAGCAGGAAACATGGGAGAGAAGAGAGACCCTTTAGCAGGGCCTGTTTCTTCCAAGAGGAGCTACGCTATTCTCAACCTTCTTGGTAGTTCTCGGTGGCGCTGATGTGGGAGGGAAGGCAGAGGCCACCCAGTGTGAATCGTTGCTGCCTGAAATGGAATCCATTCTCCCAGGCGTAGGCAGGCAGTAACATGAGGGCCCAATCCCCACAGCTGCTCCCCACCCGCAGCCAGTTCCCAGACACCACATGGCTCCTTTAGCCTCAATGCCACCAGGAGAGCGGCTCAGCCTGAGAGACACTGCTCTGCTAATAACCACTAATAACCACAGGAACTCTCTGGGAGGGATGCTGGCTGGATCCTCTTCAGCCTGGGGAAGAAGAGTTGAAGTTTGCAGATTTACGCACTCTTTGAGGTCCATCTCTGGAGGAGGTCTTAGGCATCTGCCATACTTTCCTGCACCTGATGACAGAGCAGCCGGAGCCAGGGAACCCTTCTTCCCACCTGCTCCAGAAACATGTCCAACAGCTTCATGCAGGACGTGAGCTCCTCAAGTGAGAACTCATAGGACTGCAGATTTGGGAGGTTTGGGAAAGGCTTCGTTGTTCAGAGTCAGAGACCCAAAGGCGCATTCATAACTGCTCTTGCTGTCCAACACTTCATTTATTCCCCATTACTGTGCTCTCCATAGCAATCCATTTGGTCTGCTTCATGCAGATCAAAGTTATATAATTTGGGAGGGGTAGGGGGTGGTGATTAAAGATACTTTCTTCTCCCCTCTGCCACTCTAGAAAGCCCATCAATAATTTCATTCCAGGTAGCTAGAACTGTGGATAACAGAGCATTCTGCAATATTAAACAATGTCCATAATATGTCACCATGACAAGTGCTTTTAAGGCCAACACCTAGCACCATGGAGATATTTTTTAGATGGTGCTTAGTAAAAGCAGAAAGTGAGGAGGGTAAGAAGGGGAGCTGAAGGGAGGGGAGAAAAGGAGAGCAACTTGCTGTAACAATGATAATAGCAGACCTTGTCTTGAGGAATATGAATAATTCTACCCTCTGGGATGAAATTCCTAAACAAAAGGACAAAAAGGAAACAAGCCCTCATCTAATTCTTTCATTTTACAGGTGGAGAAACTGAGGCTCTGGAAGATGAATTCTTTGGCCCTGGGGTTCTTTGCCATTCAGTGGCAGAAACCAGTATTTTGACTCCTACTTCACTGCTCTTTCTACTACATCAAACTGCTGCACATGTATTTACAATACCTGATTCCTTCTCTTCTGATGAGAAATTCATCCAGGTATAGTTTTAACTAGAGAGGTTGATCATTGATGGCCCAAGTCATACCCCTTCCTCAGAGAAGCTACCCCATGCTGCTGAAAGCTGCTGGATATCAGGTAACCCAGCCTTCCTTCTCCTGAGGTGGGCGTCTGGTACAAGATAGGGAGCAGGGTGGCCAACCATCCTGGTTTGCCTGGGACTAAGGGGTTTCCAGGAAGCAGGACTTTCAGTGCTAACACTGGAAAAGTACTGAGGCAACTAGGACAAGTTGGTCACACTATCAGGAAGGGACTTATGACCTGTGTGGCTATGAAAACTACAGCATGGGAAATCAGATTCACTATTAGAAACTGGGAGACTAAAAGACATTGGCTGAACTAGAAGTGCCATGATATAGAAAGAGGGTAAGAACAGTTGGAGAGCTGTCATATTAGTCACATGTAAAAAAAAATTGAAGAGCAGACACTATGAGCAAGTGGAGGACACTGATTATATTTTAGGAAAACTGACTTCCAGTAGCTTCTTCCTTGAAAACCACCGTGGCCAATTGCAGATCCTTGTGGAGACTCTTTCCAGATGCTTCCGTTTGCTGTTGCTACTGCTTCTGCTTTCATTGCCGAGGAGAGGCCAACAGCAGAAGACTCATCTCTTCTATCTTAAAGCTAGTTCTCTCCAGAACAATGCTGCTTATCTTTCAAATTAAAAGAAAAAAAAATAAGCAAAATCTAGGACACCTACGAATTTCAAGTTGGAACACCCAAGAATAATTCTTACTGACTCCCACCTCACATCTTTTGGAGCTCATGAAGTCCTTACTCAGACAAAGCTAGTGTGGCAGATTGGTTTTTCCAAAGATAGCTGTGACAACATTTCTCATTCTTTTCTTTTCTTTTTTTTTTTTTAAAGATTTTATTGGGAAATTGGGGGAGAGGAACAGCATTGGGGAACTGTGGAAGGGGAACAGACAAGTTGCTGTCCTTTTGTTCTTCAGTCTAATTGTAGAGGACATTGCTTCACTGGCCCATCATTGGTATCATCATTGCGCTCTTCCCAGGTGAGGCAGATCGGTCACCGGCCTCTGGATGGCCACTCACAGCGGCTCTTGGCAGCTCACTCTGGCTGCCGGCCACTCACTGTAGCCTACAGCAGCCCACGGGAGCAGGGGCTGCAGCTATGCCATCCCGGGGACTCACAGCAGCCCAGCTCCAGGTGGAGCTGTTGTTCGCCATCTTAGCTGTAGATCCCTCAAATGTGGGATCCGAACCGGGCCCACTGGTGTCCCAAGCCAGCACTTAACCAATGTACCACTCGGCCGGCCCTCTCATTTCTCTTCTTTCATTGTTGCTTTGACACTGCTCTCATTAAGAGGTGGGTTCTACGTCCTCTACCCTAGAACTGGTGGGCTTTTGCGACTATGTCATAGAGTATGGTGGAAGCAACACTCTGTGACCTCTGAGGCTAAGTCATCAAACACAGCTTGCATTGTTCAGTGGAGCACTTGGTCTGGAAGTCTTTAGTCGCCATGTGAGCTGTTGGACTGCCCGTAGCAGCCATGGTGTGAGGAACTCCAAGCAGCTCCACATGGACATGTCTTAAGACCACATGAAGTGAGAGGTACTTGGCCAACCTCCAGATGCTTCAGCCTTCCTCTCTTCCAACTCCAGCCAGCATATGATTACAATTGCTTAAGAGACCTTGAGCTAGAAGCGACCAGCTAAGCCCTCCCTTGATTCCTAAACCACAGAACCATAGTGTATAGGCAATAATAAAATGATTATTGTTGCTTTAAGCCACTAAGTTTGGGGGTGATTTTTATACATCAGTAGATACCAGGAGCAGCTGGCCTTGAGGAAGTGATAACAACCTGTGGCCTGATCTCTCTTTAGAATCATGGCTGCCATAGCAGGACCAAAAGGACCTAGCTAAGTGCAGTAAGCAGCCCCATGCCAAGCTAGGAATTGACTCCACATTTACATGAAAGACAGATTAGAGTGGCCAATATCTTAAAAACAATTATTTGTTTCACCAAATAATTTATAAAAATAATCTTTTGTATATGTAAGTATTTCAAATAAGTTAAAGAAAATTATTTTTATTTAGAAAAATTGATCTCAACTCAACCTTTCAGGAACATGCATGGCCCACCACCAGCAATTAAAAGCAGCTGTTTTCTCTGTCTTCTAGGCATCAGAACCCCAGGAACCCAGCCCTGATGCCAGCAGACATATGAAGAGCATACAGACAATAGATCAAACACAAGACTGTACAAATGGGCAAAGGAACAGAGCCTCAAAGGAACAGAGGATAGAAGTTCGAGTGGGGGTATTAAGACTGAACATGTTCCTTTATCGAGGGGAGTTTCGAGTTTCAGCTGGCACATAATTGCCTGGATAGAGAATACATTTCATCCCAATCTCCCGTCCACATAGGTGTCGCCATGTGACTAATTTCTGACTAGTGGGAGGTGAGTGGAATGATATATGCCACTTCCGGATCATGCTCTTAAAAGAAATAAGCAAAGTTCTAGAGCTGGCCAGTGGTGACAGTTGCACAACATTGTGAATATACTTAATGTCACTGAATTGTGCACTTAAAAATGCTCAAAATGGTAAGTTTTATGTTATGTGTATTTTACCACAATATGAAGGAATGAACAAACAAGTAAACAAATAAAAGAAATGAGCCCCTCTGGCCCTTTTCCCCTCCCCTGGCTGCAATGCAGATATGACAGCAAGAGCTGGGGCAGCCATCACAGACTGCGATGAAGCTTCATATTGAGGATAACAATGCGACAGTACAGACTGGTTCTTGTTTCTGGTTCCTGGTCTCTGGCCGTGGACAACCTTGTTGAACAGAGCCACCTCTATTGCCCATAGCTGCCTGTCTCCAGGCTGTTTCAGAGAGACAAATACACATCTGTCTTGTTCAATGAACACTTTGGGGTCTGTTTGTTATAGCAGCTTAGATTGAACTCTAGCCAGTGTCACATGGTTTGCATTAGTGGAAGTTCTAAGGTAGCATCTTTACATGGGTAGCAGGAGAAATTTGCTGGTCTCTTCTGTTCCCTGCACTCCTCATCTTCCTCACCACTGGCAGGAAAGATCTTTTAGCTGAAGGACACTTCAGGGTTACACTGTGAAAAATGAATAGTATTAGTGGATGAAATGTTTGTTTCTCTGTGGGTGTGCCTCTCCATAGAACTTGACCTGAGCCATACAGGACCACCAACTGCATGAATGCCCTGTGACCCTTACAGTGGCACCAGTCATGGAACAAGTTGGCAGGAACTGGGACCCTGTAGGGCTGGCTGAGAAGGAGAAAAAAGGGAAGAGAAAGGGGGACTAGAGGAGGGGAGCTCCTGTGGACCATCAGAGGTGAGCTCTAAATAGACTAAAAATCCCAGCCTGGATTTCCTTAACCCAACCCTGGCACCCATGCTCTAGCTAGGCTGCTAATGGCTTTCAGCTGTCCCCAGTCTAGAGAATTGCCCTTGGCCAATGGGAGCCTTTTCTCCCAGAGGATTACGCCCATCCCCAAAGAAACCCTCAACCGGAGTCAAGCTGACATGGGTTACAAAAGGCCAGCCTCCTTGCTTCACAGAGTACCAACTCAGTGGCACAACTCATGCTCCAGTGCTGTATGAGATCAGGCTGACACTGTTCACCAGGGGGGCTGCATCCTTGCTTAGCATCCCTCGCCATCCCCCACCTTCTTTCCTAAAGGCTTTTTTCCTGAGAGCACTTTCTCAACATATCACATGGATAAGAATCCTCCATTTAAGGCTGTTGCTGGGAATCTCAACATAGGACAGACTTCTCCTGGGGTAAGTGAGTAACAATTTTTGTGCACTATTGATTGAAGTCTATGTGTGATTTTATGTAATTGGCTACTAGTAAAAGTGCATTCTTTCTAGTTATGTACTGTGCTGGTATTGGCTTCCAGATCTTTCAACCCATAGTCAAGAGGTTATCCCAAATTCACTCATTCACTCAGTCTTTCATTTAACATTTATTGGCCCATGATTCGCATAGAGTGTGAAATAAGATCTGGTTCCTATGGTCAAGGAGTTTATATTGGAGTAAGAAGGACTCACGTGTAACCCATAAACTCCACTCCAAGGTGGAATAAATTATGAATGACAACAATGTTAAACACATACTTTTACAGTGTAGAGAAAGGAGTGTTGATTTTGACTGAGAGGATCAGGAAAGAAAGATATATGGGGTGGTGGTATTTCAATGGAGTCTCCAACAGTGGTAGCATTTTGGTAGCTAGAGGATGCAAGGAAGGGCATTCCAGCAGAGGGAACAACATGTAAAAGGCACACACTCCTGAGGATTCATGTCTGTTCTCTGGAATACCTAGGAACCATCCTGCCTCCTTCAGTAAATTTGCTTATCTCTGTTCTGTCCAGTATGTGTTGAGTTGATTTGTTCTTTAGGTTTAACTCTCAAAAGGCAATATTATTTCCCTTATGTGCATATTTCTGGAAGGACATGCTCAAATTACAGCCCCAAACACTGATAGCAAAACTGTGAAGTGGTACCTTTGGCAGCCGCCACATGGATCTGCTAATGGTAAATGGCTGTAAGAATGACAAAAGCCCTGTCTGCCCTCTATAGCCTTAAGATGGCACCATCTTCAGGCAGATAAAGCCAGATGGTCTCTATTTTAAAGCCCCTCCCTCCAGGTAATCAGTACTTGAGCCTCAACCTACACAGCTTGGACTTCTGCCTTTGAGCCTGCCAGCCACATCCCCTGAGCACAGGCTCGCTGCTACAACCCACTTCACAGCCTACATCCTGAACCATTTTGCCTCAGGGACAGAGCTTCTTTTATTCAGTTTTGTATCTGTATAAGACAATGCTTCACACATAGGATGTCAATGTTCATAAAACAAAATTTGATCTACCTTCTTTATCAGTCTCTTCTCAACAAGAATGGATCCCAGTCAAGTTAGAAACATTTCTAAAACAGATGTATAGGACTGAAATACTAGAGTTGGCTCTAATGGCTACAGGCCATGTGACTTTTCCCTAGAGAAAGCATAATAAACTAAAAAGACCCTAAAAGAGTGTGTTGTCCTGCGAAAGTCAGTGATTCACTCAGAGCGACATTCCAAGTCTGCTTTCCCATGAGGGTTCTCTGTGCGTGCCCTAACTATTCATGTCTTGGGTTTTTATGTGATTACTTCTTTGTATCTTTCTCTGCTTTGCCACCTTTTCCATGCCTTTCAGTCACCTCGGGGCTGGACTTCCCTCATCATCTCAGGCTCCCAAGACATCTGTCCCTTTCTTTATTCCCCTCTCTCCCTTCTGATTTTTCTTGCTGATTAGAAGGAGGCCTAAATCTACATTCACACATAAAATGAGGTTCTTATTTTTTTTTTTTTTGAGGGCAGTGTCACTGGCCCTCATATGTGGAACTGAACCGGGGCCTCTGGCTTCCAAGGCCAGCGCTTAACCACCGTGCCACTTGGCCAGCCTCTGAGGTTCTTATTTTTTTTACTGAGTATAATTAACATATTAGTTTACAGTATAATGATTCAATACTTGTATATGAGGTGTGACAATTAAGTTCGAGAACTTGTTGCAACACTATTGCTAACCTTTTTTGATATCAGAGGGATTATTCACTATGAACTTGTACCAACTGGACAAACAGTTAATCAAGTTTACTATTTGGAAGGGCTGAAAAGGCTGCGTGAAAACGTTAGATGACCTTAATTTTTTGCCAACAATTCATGGCTCTTACATCATGACAATGCACCAGCCCACACAGCACTGTCTGTGAGGGAGTTTTGAGCCACTAAACAAATAACTGTATTGGAACATCTCCCTACTCACCTGATCTGGCCCCCAAAGACTTCTTTCTTTAGCCAAAAGGAAATAAAGGAAATATTGAAAAGAAGACGTTTTGATAACATTTAGGACATCAAGGGTAATATAATGATAGCTCTGATGGCCATTCCAGAAAAAGTTCCAAAATTGCTTTGAAGGGTGGACTAGGTGCTGGTGTCAGTGCATAGCTTCCCAAAGGGAGTACTTCAAAGGCGACTGTAGTGATATTCAGCAATGAGGTATGTAGCACTTTTTTTAGGATTAGTTCACGAACTTAATTGTCAGCCCTCATATATTGCAGAATGATCACCACAGTAAGTTGAGATAACACCCAACACTATATATAATTACAAAATATTTCTTCTTGTGATGAGAACATCTCTCAGCAACTTTCAAACATGCAGTACAGTGTATTAACTACAGTCATTCTTATTTCTAAAGATGTGAAAGTAGAATCTGTAGTGGAAAAACTAGCTGGGTGGCACTGGTAATCTTACCCAGGAGCCCTATCTCTTTGCCCTCCTCTTTCTTTCACTCCATCTCAGAGAAGTCTCTTCTTGCTAAACCATGTGGGTTATGACCTCATCCCCTTTTCTTTGCTCTTAACTAAACTATCTCCCCTGTCCTAGCCTCTCTAAGCTGTCTCAGCATACTCAGGTCTCCAGACACTAAAAACCCTCTCCTCCTGTCCCTGCTTCACACCCTCTTCCACAGCCATTACAGTGCTGCACCAATCTTCTTGAAAAACAGTTGGCACATGTGCCTCCACTTCCTCCACCTTTCCTTCATGAAATTATTCTGGTCCTGATGCCTAAGCCCATGCGCAACCATGCCCATTGAACTTGGTTTCAGCCCTTAACCTTGGACGTTTCTGTAACATCTCGTGCTGTCTACCATAGGTGCATTTTGAACTCAGTTCCCTCCCCTGTCAAGGTTTGGACGTCACCATGTCACTCCTTCCTTCTCAAACTCTAAGCCTCCTCCCTTCACTGGCCCTGCCCCTGACTTGCTAAAAGTGTCCCTTACTAAGGAAGCATGGAGGTTTTCTTATCCTTCCCTCATCATCTCCAAGACCTCACCTGCCCCAGGCTCTGGGCAATGTCTCAGGGTATCAGTGAGTTTGAGCTCTGAGGGGAGACATTTTAATGAAAAAATGTAGCCTTCTGTGAGGTGCCTGTGTACACCTGGTTTTCACTCTTTAGCGAGCAGGGCTACCTGGGCCTTGTTTTTCCTGTGCCTTTGCTATGAGCCTTTTAGCCTGGCAGGCAGCATTCAGCCAGGGAGCGACCTGGGCAGGCTCAGAGACTGCTTCAACAATGCAGGTTGGTTAACCACTCATCTCCCTCCTACCAAGGGCAGTGGAGAAGTGGCCCCAACCCTGGTGTTCCTGACATAATGTGTTCTGAGACCCTCAATGTCCCAACAAGTAGCCAAGGAAGCCAGAAGGTCAGCACAGCTGCAACAAGGTAACTCTCTTTGTTCCTGGGGTTCTGTTCAAAAGCACACACTTAGAAGAATTTGGAGAAAATTATAACTATAGCTACATCTTCATAAATGTCCTTGACTAAGGAAGAATTGGTAGACTTTAGGGTAAGTGATAATACCTCAATATTAACTTTTCTTCCAATAATAATAATAACAATAAACTTATTGTTATTATTATTATTATTATTATTATTGTATTATTATAGAAAGTTGATGGGAAATGTTGAAAAGTTGAAAGTACAAAGAAAATCTGTATACCCTCCACTTTCTTCAACAATTATTAGTATCTGCCAGATTCGTTTCACCTCTGTGTATATTTGTGTACATATTTTCGTTATTAATGAACCATTTGAAAGTAAGTTGCAGACATTGTGACATTTCAATCCTAAATGCTTCAGCACACATCTCCTAAGGATAAGGACATGCTTCTACCCAACCACAATAGCATTATCACAGTAAAGACTGTTAGGTTGTCATTCTCTTGGGTTGTCGGAAAAGTCATGATGCATTTTGCAACGAAAAACATAGAAAACAATATGTCATGACTTTTCCGACAACCCAATATAATATTATCTAATAGCCAGGCCATATTCAAATTCCCCAGCTATCCAATAATATCTTTTATAGCTTTGTATTTACCAAATCTGGATGCAACCTCTTTCTGGAAGGGCAAGATAGTAAATACTTTAGGTTTACACACCACGCTTTTTCTGTTGCAGTCTCTCAAATATGTCTTCGTAGCACAAAAGCAACAATAGATAATAGGTCAGCTAACAAGCATGACCGTGTTCCAATAAAATTTTATTTACTAAAATAGACAGCTCACCTGCAGGTCATAGTTTGATGACCCTTGTTCTAGAACAGGGGTCGGCAAACTGCAGCTCATGACCCATATGTGGCTCTTTGGGTATGTCCATGTGGCTCTGAAGTAAAATTGAAAATGAAAATAAAACTATCATAGTTTCATTTATAAAAATTTTGAAGGATATTATTCACATAATGGTGATTTCATTTGTTTTGTGACTCTCAAATAATTTTTAAATTGTTGTGAAGGACAGGATTGGCTCTTCCGTCTCAAAAGTTTGCCAACCCCTGTTCTAGAACAGTACCTCTGTCCAGCCCCTCCCCCTATGATATAGACTCTTGGAAGAGTCCACACCAGTCCTCTTAATTAATTCTCCAAATTCTCAATTCATCTAGTAATTTTCTCAAAGTATGGTATAATATATTTCTTCTGTATTCTCTATAAACTGTTAATTAGATCAGGAGTTTTCATGAGAGTCAGGTTAAACATTTTTTGTCAAGAATAATGTGCTGGGTAATGTTGGGAATGTTAACTTCGAAAAAGCATCATCAAAGTCAAGCAAATGTGCTTCAATCATTGATGAATCCATTGAACTCACCTCCCTGCCATCACCACCACCCATCATCCACTCATCAAGGATCTATGATGCTCACCTTCTGCCATGTGCGGTGCTGAGTGCTCTGAGGGATACAGTGATGAGGTCCAACCTGCTCCTGGTGGCGTGGGGCAGGACTCTTGGGCAGCTGAAAAGCACAGTGCTAGAAAAGCCAGTACCTCACCATATCTTTCTAGAACAAAGGGCTCACTTTATCTGAAATAGTTGTAAAAATGCAGATTCAGTGTCTCCTCAGACCCAACGCAATAAGATATCTTGATGAGTTCCAGACATCTTCACTTTAACCGGTTCCACCGTTACAGTAGGTCAAAGGAAACCAAGTGTGATGGAAGTTAATTCCTAAGTGGGAAAGCAATCACTTGGAAGGAGGCCTCGTGTTCCTCTGATTTACCATGGGATCTACCAGGCATGCCTCACAGCTAGGGGCTCAAAGGAAAAAAAGCGTCCTGGCCTCAGGGACTGTGGAGATCTTTAAATGTGCTCACAAGCTATTTAAGGTACTTCCCTTCAAAAGGTACAAGCTAATTTCTCTCCCCTTGAGTGTGGGCCAGACTTAATGACTTGCTTCTAACAAATAGAATGTGGCAGAAAGGTTGATGTGTGACTTCAGCCAACCTGCCAGCCCTGTGATTGACCATTCAGAAAAGGGCTCTCTAGCTGTCGTCAAGGCAAGCCAGAGGACTGTGGCCCTGGCTACCATCTGGACTGCAATCTCTTGAGATCTCATAAGCCAGAACAATCCATCTGAACTGCTCCTGAAACATGTGACATAATATATGTTTATTATTGTTTTAAGCTTTTTTCGTTTTGGGGTAGTTTGTTATGCAGCAATGGATAACTGATACAAGGGCTTTGCACACAGTTTTAGGACTACTGCTGGAGTGGTGCCAGGGAGCCCCATCTGCCACTCTGTTTGAGAACAACTCCATGCAGCCCTCTTCATGCTTCCTGTTTGACACATGTGTCTTCTTAACTGGCTGCTGACTTCAGCCTGCTTGCTGAAAATCCTGGGCAGAAGCCTACATCAGGCCTCCAAAGAATCAGGAGTCGCAGCATCCACCCCCTGGGTGAAGCGTGCTTGGAGATGACGCTATTGCCCCTTCCTTACCCACGGAGTGTTCTTTTGAGACTATGTCTGAATGTAAGGCAGCTGGGCAGCCCCATTTCTGGCTGGGGAACAGCTTTATTCAATGTAGAGCCAACAGCATACATAGAATCAGAACTGCCATCTTTGACTCATTAACACCATGTTCTGACAAAGCCAGCTGACTGGCTATGATTTTGAAAACTAATAAAACAATGCTTTGGTGCCAAAATACTCCAATCAATTCAATAAGGTCTATGCAGAAAAGTTAAAATTTAAGGGGTCAACAATACTTTTTGGTTTAGAGCAAGTTTGGGGTGAGGTAGTAGAGGACAGTGTTGTGATATTTCCTTGTTGGTTTGATTTTATATTTTATATCAATCTGGTAGGTACAAATGAAAAGTTACTTTGCTTGCATCAGGAAAGATTTGGGTTAAATTTGTTTTTTAAATTGGACTATAACCCAGTCAATAATGGGCAAAGAATATAAACATATAGTTCACAGAAAAGAAGATTCTGAAAGCTCTTAATATTTGAAAAGATTCTCAATCTCACTCATAGTTAGAAAAATGTAAATTAAAACTGCCCTGAAATATGATCTCTTGCCTATCAGTCTGGCAAAAGTCCAAAAGTTGGGTTTGAAGCTGTAAGGAAATATGGGAGAGCATATCTTACAGAGGAAAACTTAGCAATATGTAAGTTCTCAAATCAAAAACAACGTAAGTACAGAGTATTTATTGTGATATTATTTGTAATATTAAAAGATGAGAAACAACCTAAATGTCCATAATTAGAGGAATGGTTGAAAAAACTGTGGTCTATTCACATGGTGGGGTACTATGTAGTTATACCAAAAAAAATGAAAAAGATCTCTACATAAGGAGTGATTCCCAGGAGATATTATTAGATGAAAAAAGCAAGGTGCAGAGCAGCATATATTAGTGTTTGTATTAGTATATTATATACTGTATAGATACTGTATATTATTCTACTAGTATAGTATATATTATATAGTATATTATATATAGTATAGTGTATACTATACTATATACTATATATTCCAATAAAATTTTATTTACTAAAATAGACAACTCTGCTGCAGGTCATAGTTTGTGTACATATTTTCGTTCTTAATGAACTATTTGAATGTAAGTTGCAGACATCATGATATTTCAATCCTAAACACTTCAGCACACATCTCCTACGAATAAGGAGATGTATATATTATATAGTATATTATATACTATATATAGTATATAGTATATTGTATACTATATAGTATACATTATCTATATTATATATGCTATGTATAGTATATATATATAGTATATGTACTATAGTATATACTTTATGTATTTTATATATACTATAGTACCATTTCCCTGAAAATAAGAGCTAGCCTGAAAATAAGCTGTAGCATGATTTTCGGTGCCAAAATATGGCACCTTGGCATACTGAATGTTTTAAGCTGAAGGAGTTTGTGGAAAAGGCAGCCTTCTCCCTGAGACAGGTCATAAAACCTTAATGAGAAGGGTGCGTGCCCTCCATATCCTGGAGGAATCATGCTATGGCTTCTTCTCTGGCTAGGTCTTATTTTTGGGGAAACACAGTATATATTTTATATATACTATTAGTATAGTATTATACATAGTAGATACTGTAATAAATAATATATTATATATAGCCCTGCCTTGGCAATTCCCTGAGACCCTGTTCTACCCAACTTACAGGCATATGCAAGCTGCTTCTAGCAGCTTTTCCATACAAAAAGCCTATCTGGGCTTGTGCTGCAGACTTTCTTAAAATCTCTTAAACATTTGAATGTCTGGCCTCGGCATTCCCCATATAACTTGCTAAGCAGCCCCAAACCCAACACTATTGGTAACCATCTGCAGATCACTTTGTAGCTCATACCAGATGGCCTTGGGCTAGGTATAGGCAGTGGCTGACCTTGGTCTGTACTTGAGCTTCTCCAAAGAGGCCCCAGAACCAACCCATCCAGTAGCCAGCTTTGGACCACACCAGAGCACCACCCACCACCTCCACAAATGACACACCCAAAGGGAAGACTCAGTAGGCACCAGGGGCCCACTAAAGTGAATCCTACTTCATGGGTCAGCCTCTATACTACATCTCCTCCTCTATAGTCATGGCCAGTCCTCACAACCAATCAGCCTGAGAGTCAATCCTTCCCATTGATGTGCCAACAGCAACCAAGGCACAACTATAACAGGAGGGTACACATAACCCCCAAAAGGGACACATCTGGAGCATCCAGATCTGGTGCTCAAGGAGACTGTGCCACTGAGCCCTATAGGACACCTAAGTATATATGACCACCTGGCCAAGACTGGGAGACATAACAGATCTACCTAATACATGAAAGCAAGCACAGGAAGTCAGTCAAAGTGAAGAGACAAAGAAACATGTCTCAAATGAAAGAACATATCAAAATTCCAGAAAAAGAACTAAACAAAATGGAGATAAGCAATCTACCAGATGCAGAGTTCAAAACACTGGTTATAAGGAAGCTCATGAACTTAGGAGAAGAGTGGATGAACTCAGTGAGAACTTTAACAAAGAGATGGGAAACATAAAAATGGAGATAGAAAACAAAAAAAGAAACAGTCAGAAATGAAGACTACAATGACTGAAAGTAAAAATACATTAGAAGGAATTAACAGCAGATTAGGTGAAGCAGAGGATCAAATCAGTGATTTGGAAGACAAGGTAGAAGAAAACATCCTATTAGAATAGCAAAAAGAAAAAAAAAATGAGGATAGTTTAAGGGACAACATCAAGCATACAAACATTCACATCATAAGGGTACCAGAAGGAGAAGAGAGAGAGAGAGAGCAAGGAATTGAAAACCTATTTGAAGAAATAATGACAGAAAATGTCCCTAACTTGAAGGAAATAGACAATCCCAGAAAGCACAAAATCCCAAACAAGATGAACCCAAAGAAGGCCATACCAACACATGTCATAATTAAAATGTCAAAGGTTAAAAACAAAAAGAGAATCTTAAAAACAGCAAGAGAAAAGCAGTTAATTACCTATAAGAGAGCTCCCGTAAGACTATCAGCTGATTTCTCAACAGAAACTTTGCAGGCCAGAAAGAATTGGCAGGAAATATTCAAAGTGATGGAAAGCAAGGACATACAACCACAATTACTCTACCCAGCAAGGCTATCTTTTAGAATTGAAGGACAGATAAAGAACTTCCCAGACAAAAAAAAGGAGTTCATCACCACCAAACCAGTATTAAAAGAAAAATGGGCCACATATTACACCTGACAAGCTCAGGGGAGGTCTGCATGGCAGTATTAAAAGAAAAATGGGCCACATACTACACCTGACAAGCTCAGGGGAGGTCTACATGGCAGTCTTTACAAACCCAGAGACCAAAGTAACCACATAAGGTGGTCCGAATGTAAAAATTCCTAACTAAGAAGGGGTTATGATGGGTAGTAATGGCCTGTAGCTTGCTTGACAAAGGTCAATCTTCAACTTCGAAATTGTCTATCGTCTTTTTGCATCTACGATAACATATCTTTGAAATGTCAGAGTCATCTTCTTTTCCAGACCCCTCGAAGGCACAACCAGAGCATGAGATAACATTATTATCTTGTTTCCCACATACCATCTCTATGTGCTGTAAATGTTAACTATCCTGTACCCACCAATGTAAAAGAAGTATTTATCTCTCCCTTTTACTTTTTATCCAGTTTCAGAGATTTCCCTCTGCTTTCTCCCACATCCCTAATCTACCAACGAATTTCATGTAACCTTCCTTACATCTCCTCTTCTGATTCTAATGTGTAAAATAAGCTGCAAAACTTCCATTCTCTGGAGCATTTTCTCAGTCCATTGAGACTTTGCTTCCCAGCAACTGTTGTCAGTTTGGCTCAAATAAACTCTTTTAAGATTTTTCTTAGGCTGGGCATTCTTTTGTCAACAAATACTAGACTTATGGGGTAACCACTTCATAAGTTAAGTAAGTAATTGTCTAATCACTATGTTGTACACCTGAAATGAATATAATATATGATTATATAAAAATTATGATTATTATAGCCATCCTAGTAAGTATGAAGTAGTATCTCATATTGTATATCAACTGTAATTGAAAAATAAAAATTAGTTTTAAAAATTCATTCAATTTAAAAATAATATTAACCTTAATATTGAATATAAATAGGAATAAATGACCCTAATTTTATATCAAATTAGAAATATAAAAGCAAAGAAAAATAATTATTTAAATGACTTTCAACATACCACTCTAATTGTCCATATGTGCTTAATGAGATACATTTTAAGGACTTAAACAAACTTCAGAAAATCTTTTACTTTACTCAGTAGATTTATTGGTAGTAATACTGAATTGTAATTAAAAGGAAGGAAGAATTCCAAAGCCAGCCACCTACTTTGGAAAGAGACCTTTATAGGTACTCGACTGCAATTCCAGTTCTTTTCCAGAGGCAAAGCACACCACAGGAATGGACCAGGATGGGAGAAGTAGTGACCTGCCTATGGCCACATTGCACTTGGCACTCAGGTCCCTTCCCAGTGCACAGTCGTGAAGGACACAGGCCTCGTGAAAGACATCATGCGCTGCCAGGTTCTACCTGTGGGACCTATAATAATGTTTTTTTTTCACAGAGTGGCAGGGAGGAGTCAATGAGAAACAGCAAAGAAGCAGCGCACAGGGGCACCTGCCAGTGCTGTGCTTCCACCCCACCCTACAGGCTCCTGGGGTTAACTCCAGCCTGACAGAAAAGAGAGACAGCAGCGGTGACTCCACTGCTGGAAGGAAGGAGCAGGGTGTCAGAGCCTAAGGGAGGAGATCTTAGAGGTAACTCCATGCCTACGGGCTGAAGGAAGGCCAGAGTTGCAATGTGTATGGCAAGGCCTCGGAGTCTTGACAGAGAAATGGCGACTTCTTTTGTGGGGTTTGGGGAAGTGGGGGGACCCTGAGTTAGGAAGAACCATAGCCTCTACAGGGGCTGGTCCAGGACATTTCCATCACGTTGGGTCCTAGCCCCTCAGCCTTATGGAAAAGGCATAGTCCTCCTCCTTTGCAAAAATCCCTAATAAGCCATTTGGCCCACCTAGTACAGGTAGGCTGGGTTCACTAGCTAGTTCAAAGGCCTTTAAGGAAATGTCCTATGAGTAGTTTAGCACATGACAGCAGCAGTAGCTCATCCACTCCCACCAACACCCTGCACAAGTTCCAGCTCCTTCGGGCCTGAGCAGCCTCCAGGACAACACACAGAGTAGTTAAATTATTGTTGATCTTCCTTCCTCATTGGGTTGCTGTCTGCCACCCTGCCCCCTTGGAGAGGGAGGGGATGAAGTCCCTCTACACTCCCAGCACTGGACCACCTCACCAGAGGTCTTGGACATCCTCCTCGGTGAGCTAAAGGACAGAGAGTATTTTCAAGCAGTCACATGCTTCACCCAGCTAGAATCTCTACCCCTTCCATCCCCCAAAGCATTCCTTATTAGGGAAAGCTGCATCCAAGTCCTCTACTTTGTTGCTTCTGGGGTACTCAGGTTGGTGGCAGCATGCATGCTACTCCAAGAATCCCAGGTATGCAAGATCCCAGCAGGCTCGTGGCATGAAGCAGACCTGCCACATATGGTTCCCCACCGACGATCAGAGGACATTTCTCCCCTCCAGCCCACCCACCACCCACACAGTTTGCTCCCTGATTTCTCTCTCCTTTGGAGAAGCTCCTACACCAGAGACACAAGGGTTTCCTGTGTCCAGGATGGCAGCCCACAGAGCCCAGCCCACCACACTGACCGGAGGAACTCAACTGGGTTCTCCAGGAGCTGGGAGTCACCGAGAGGAATGCAGGGGCAATTCTCATACTGCTCCCCACCTGGACAGTCTCAAGCATTTTCCTTTTAAAAGATTTTTATTGGGGAATTGGGGGAGAGGAACAGACGAGTTGCTGTCCTTTTGTTATTCAGTCTAATTGTGGAGGACATTGCTTCACTGGCTCATGTTGGTATTATCATTGCACTCTTCCCGGGTGAGGCAGATCACTCACTGGCCATTGGACAGCTGCTCACGGTGACTCACAGCAGCTCATGGCAGCTCAGGAAAGCTCACACCAGCTGCCGGCCAGCCCCACTGCAGCCTATGCCGTCACCGGAGACCCACGGCAACCCAGCTCCAGGTCGAGCTGTTGTTCACCATCTTAGCTGTAGAGGGCACAGCATCACTGGCCCTCCTGTGGGATCCAAACCAGGACCCTGCTGCTCACAGTCAGCATCCCAAGCCAACTCCTAACCAACATACCACTCGATTGGCCCAAGCATTTTCCATTTCAACCCAATTCATGTTTTCCTCCAATCTGCCTTGTCTTGACAAATGTCACAGATGCTCCCAGTTGTAGACATGCAGCAGACTCTCCCAGCACAAAGTGAAGATAAAACCATGCCTTCCTTAATAAATGAGTCCAAGGTCCTCCAGTCTAGAGGTACAGGAGGACTCCCCATGTAAGAGAGGAAGGGACAGGTGACATGACCCTGACTTTTTATCCTCAAGTTCGGGGGCTCTGACATGAATCACCAACAGAGCTGCCTAGAAGGCTGTGTGAAGCCGCCATCACCACTGGGGGCTGACTGTGAACGCTTACCATTCCCCTCAAGAACCCTTAGCACAGGCTGGAGTGTGTAAACAGGATACTCCAGAAGGCCTGGAAGTTACAAGGAGCCCGTAACCCAGAAAATCTAGCCCACAGGGAATTGTGGCTTCTGTAGTTACTCTCTATTGTCCCCACAGGCAGTATTTCCCAGATTCCTTGGATGGTAAAACATTATCCCCCTGGAAATCTAGAATCATTGGGCCGATCTAGAATGGGACTCAGGAATTTAAATTTCCAACAATTATCATAGTTCTCATCATCATGGAGCCTTGCAGATCCTCACAGCCAGACTCCCTACCATCTCTCTTCTGCCTTAGTAAGGCCCTCTTCCGAGGCTGATTTCCTATCTCTGGATCCATTCCTTTCCTACCACCTGCCCTGAAATGATAGCCCCCTTCAAGGGAGACCCACCACCCACATGGCCTCAGGCCTCTGCATAGCAACCATATCAGAAGACCAACAGTCACATCACATTTGGATATCACAGAGGTCCCCCTAACTCCTCCTGCCCCTCTGCCACCCCACTCCAACCTCTCAGATGGAAACGGGAAGAACACACACTTACCTTTCCCCTCAGCTCTCAGTCTCTGAAAACCTATTTCCCGTGGCATGCCCCACTCCTCCTTAGCTCATAAAATGAAGAAATACCAAAGAGACCTTACCTCATCCAAAATTGCTTTAGTTTCAGTTGAACTGGTTGATTGGGTTAGTCCACCTAACTGACCTCAGGGGAAGACAGAGAACTCATAAGAAGGGGCTTTCATAGTGTAGAGGAAGCATGGTGGCACAACCCACCTTATGTGTGTAGCCTAAACTTGCAGACCTTATCACTATTTTCCATAAGGTGGGGCATCATACCTTCCAATACTGCAGGAGGAAACCTGGAGTAAGATTCCTTTTGCTACTGATGATGTTTGGGGTTCAAAAACAATTAACACACATGAAAAGACTTTCAACATTATTAGGCATTAGGGAAATTTGAAATCAAAACTGCATGAGATACCACTTCATACTAACTAGGATGGCTATAATCATCATAATTGTTTAATAAACAAAATATAACAAGTATTGGTGAGCATGTGGAAGAATTGGAACTCTTATACATTGCCAAAGGGAATGTAAAAAGGTGCAACCTCTGTGGAAAACAGTTTTGAATTTCCCAAAAATTTAAAGTGAGCATATGATCCAGCAATTCCATTCTTGGATATATACCCCCAAAGAATTGAAAACAGCTATTCCAGCAAATATTAGTACACAAATGTTCATAGCTGCATTATTCACAATAGCCCGAAGGAAGAGATAACCCAAATGTTCGTCAATGAATGAGTGAATTAACAAAACTGGCACATACATACACAATGGACTATTATTCAGCTCTATAAATAGGAATGAAGTCCTGATACATAGTACAGTGTGGATGAATTTCAAAAACATTGCACTAAATGAAAGAAGGAAGACACAAAAGGTCATGTATTGTATGATCCACTTATATTGCCCAGAAAAGCAGAACTACCCAGAGACAGAAAGTAAATTGGTGGTTGCCCGTGGGTAGGGGGCAGGAAGGAAATGGGGTGGGGCTGCTTAATGGGTATGGGTGTTTATGTTGGGGTGATGAAAATGTTTTGGAATTAGACAGAGGTGACTATACAACATGTTAATGTGCTAAATGCCACTGAATTTTTCACTTTAAATCGGTCAATTTATGTTACAGGCATGCCTCATAGATATTGCTGGTTCAATTCTGGACTCCCACAATAAAGAGAGTCACATTAATTTTTTGGATTCCCAGTACATATAAAAGTTCTATTTACACTATACTGTAGTCTATACTGTGCAATAGCATTGTGTCTAAAAAATGTACGTACTTTAATTTAAAAATACTTTGTTGCTAAAAAATGCTAACCATCATCTCAGCTTGTTGTGAAAATGGTGCCAAGAGACTTGCTCAATGAAGGGTTGTTACAAAACTTCAGTTTGTAAAACATGCAACACCTGTGAAGTGCAATAAAACGAGGTATGCTTGTATATGAATTTCACTTTGATTTTTTTTTTAAAAGATTTTATTGGGGAATTGTGGGAGGGGAACAGTGTTGGGGAATTGGGGGAAGGGACCAGCCAAGTTGTTGTTCTTCAGTCTTCGTTGTGGAGGGTGCCAGTCGCCATCTGGCTTCCTGTCGGCAGCTCGTGGCCTCTAAGCTCAAGGTGCTGTGTTCAATCTCAGTTGTGGGTAAGCGTAGCCACCACTCCATATGGGAGTGAAACCAGCAGCCTAGTTAAGAGCGCATGCTCCATCCTCTGAGCCATCCAGGCGGCAGCTCAGCTCAAGGTACTGAGTTCAGTCTTAGTTGCAGGCCGGTATAGCCCACCATTGAACAGGCATCTTGTTACACCAGCTGAGCCATCCTGCCACTGGTTGGCAGCTCAGCAACAGCTCAGCTCGGGTGCAGCATTCACTGGCCCATGTGGGAACCCAACTGGCTGCCCTGTTGCTCAGAGCACACACTCTAAGCCAACTCTTAACCAACTGAGCCACTTAGCCGGCCCTCACTTTGATTTTTTTAAAAAAAATGTTAATAAATGTAAGGAAAAAAGCAAGAAAAAAGAAGGAACGGTCACCAGGTGGGTTTTCAGAAATTCATCCTTTGCCAGAACTTTAATAGGCAAAAGATACATCTTCCTATGACCAAATGATTCAGACCAGCTCCTCTGCCTGTGATTCCAGTCCTGCGATGAAGACCCACATGGAGGGACCCCTCTCAATGCTGTGCTTCAGTCTCCATTTTGCTGAATACCATGGAGACTCATGGACGTGGCACAGACTTCCTTAACCACAAGGTCAAACTTATACCTAAGCATTTCTAACCACTTATTTAAGTTTATTAGCATATAAAAGTAATATACATCCTTTACAAACCCCACCTCAGAGCCATTAAAAAGGCTCTTGATTATATATGAGAACTCATAAATGTTTAAAACTAATCCTACCTAGAAGTTTCAGCTTAATCATTTTAAACAAATAACAGCAGAAGGAAGTGGTGATAATCTACCCTCTGTTCTAATTTTTAAATGTAAATAATTAACCTTCCAGGGGAAAAAAAAGCACAGAATTTTAAGAGCAGTTCAATCCAATAAATGCCCAATTTAGAAACAGACCGGCACTCCTGGCACAGGCTGCCACCCCTGATTTATTGTGGTGGCAATTCCCATGCAACCAGTCATTACTTCAGTTAAACTCTTGGAGCATTAACGCCCTTACGTTCTGCTTTCAGGCACTTAAATGCTGGATAATACTGATTTTTATGGAGATTACAGCTTGTGTAAAAGGCATAAAAAATTCACATTTTTGCTACATCAAATTTTGTTACCAAAGATGCTAGGTTTCTACAGAGTTCAGAGTCTAAAAATCAGTTTCTCACAGGTAGAACTGCTACTACTTAGTGATAATTTCTTAAGGTTTATATTTAGAATTAAATAAATATGTATTATTGTACCTGATCATACAAAAGCTTCTGTTCAGCCATAGCCTTATAAGAATCAAGATCCGTGGTCCAGATAGTTTGGCACCCGTACATTATAATACAGAAATGCACATGTTTCCTGGACCTTCCAGAGGAATCGCGTTACCAAAGTATCCCAAGAAATTTCTTCCCCAAAAGTTCACTTCACTGTAAGGGGGCTTCAGAATGTCAGTATGCTGGTAACTGCCCCCAGTGTAAATTACCTTCTTTCAAAATGAAACAAAGAAGAAAGGCATAGAAAAAAGAGGAAGAAGGAAGAGAAGAAGAGGAAAGAAGAAGGAGAAATAAAGAAACTATAAGAGCAAACTGGTTTCTCTGCCCCAGAAGCAATTAACACTGGAAACAGACTGGACCAAGCTAAACATTAACAACTGCTCCTGGTTGGCCTTTGACAGCTCAGGGTGGTGACATGTGCACCTGGCTTTCAGAAACCACCTGCTTGGGTTCAAAACGCAACCTCACCATTTAGAAGCATGTGACCTTGAATAAGTTAATTATCCTCTCGGAGCCATTTTTTCCTTCATCCACCAATAGGAATGATCCCACAGACCTCCTAAAGTAGTAGGTCTAAGTGAGAGAACCCGCTCAAGTGTCGGGCCAGAGACACTTTCCTCTCCTGGGACGTGAAGCACTAACAGCTTAAGCTGTGTAGAGGTGCAGAATGAGTCACCCCAACATGTGCCTATGAAGCATGCAGAGTATTCTGAACTAAGGGCCACAGAGACCTTGCGGGCTCAAGAGAAACGCCTGACCTGCCTCTCCCTTAATTACCTAGAAGAATTTGAATCAGGAGCCTTGCCCATAATAAGAGATTATCAGAGGTAACTTTTTTTTAAATTTATTTATTTATCTATCTATAGGATAGGGCAAACTACTGATTACTGACCATCTGCTCTTCTCATCCTGCAGCGAACCTCTGAAGCCCTTACCTTCAAGGATGAAGTGCCTTATGTCATCCTTAGCTTAGGCTCATACCTCCTTTTAACTTTCTGTCCCCAGCCCTCTCACATACGTGGGGTCTCTGACCCGCTCATGTATGTGAAGGTTTGTTACTGATATTGATGCTGCACCAGGGAAATCAGAACATAGCCAATGTTACTGTGAATTTTTTTATTAAAAAAAAACAAATTAAATAAATTTCTATATAAAATTGATTCTATATAAAATTGAACTGGAGTCCATTGTTCATGGAGGGGAAGGCTCAGAAGAGGGAGACAAGGATGAGGTTGCAGCCGGTTCCTTTTCTTCGTATCTGGGAGGCAATTCAGAGGAGAGCTGTGGAGTATGTGAGATCTCCGAGGATGAAGGTGTCCCGGAAATGGTGTATATGGACACGCGCTCTCGCTCAGAGGCTGTGCCTTGGCCCTCAGGAGTTGGGGTCCTGCTGAAAAGAGAGTGAGAACATGAGAGGGAGGAGAGGGAAAGAGCAATGCACCTTGAGGAGGTTCTGTTCAAATGTTTGGGAGCATTTGCAAGGAACGAAGGAGTAATTTTATCCACATTCTATTTTTTATAGATCTATTTCAATTCCCTACCCCTTATACTTCCTATAGAGCTGATTATAACATGAAGACGTCTCACTCCTGTTATCATTTCTTTTGCACAAATGTACAGATGCCATCCAAAAAGAACACACACCCACACTCACACACACACACACACACACACACACACACACACTTACTGTTCTCTGCTATTTTGTCTTCAGAGGTGCTAACATAAGGTATACAAACTTATGCCAATACTATAGAAAATTAAATTAGGCCAAAAACTTGAAGGAAGCCGGAAGGCGTACTGGTTAATGGAGTGGGTTCCAGCAACAGGCAGACGGGCATCTGACTCTCTACTCTTCTGCTTTCTAGCTGTGCGACCTTGGGCAAGTTATTTAGCCTCTCTAAGCCTCAGGTTCCTCACCTGTAAAATGGGGATGATAACAGTGCCTACCTCCTGAGCGCTTATGAGAATTATGTGAGGTAATGAAAGAAAAGCCAGACCCTGGCACACAGAAATCCTAACAGCAGCAGTAGGAGTAGTTTTTTTAAGTTAATAGGCATTTATCTCAGGGCTTGGAGAAGTTCATCATTGGAGAAAAGAGTAGAAAAAGTCACTAACAGGATTCCACAAATGTCTGGAACCTAACCTCCCCTTCATCCAGGCAGGGCAATTCCTACATTTGTTTCTGGTTGGATCTCCAGCTCACCACTCAGTTGGAAGCCTGAGAAGAACATGTGCCTTTAAACATGAGTGACCAGCTAAGGCAGCACCCATCCCCAGCATGCTCACTGTATTTCTCGGATCCTGCTTTTCACTGCTTTCAAAAATGCACATCTCAATGTCTCGAAAGTTGATTTTCATTGAGTTCTCTCATCCAGTTTGCTCTGTGAAACTTTCCAGCAAGCCTGACTTCACTTCCTACATCCTGGTTTCCCATACAAGAAGGTACCAGAGCTTTGCCAGCCCTGTTCCTCCATGGCACTTCCCAGAACTCCTTCCTGTCATGCCTGCCCCTCCTGTGTGGGGCTTCTGCAGGTCTCTAACTTGTTGCCCTCCTGGTTTCGGCAACCTCTTTGCAGTTCCATCTCCAGCACCTCATCTTTCCCCAGACCTAGCCTCTCCAACCAGCCTGAAAGGTGCACATCTTGCTACCCTCCACCACAAGCATCTCACCATCTTCTCCCTGGGACACTGGGCTCGTGTCCACCTCCTCCTCAGTCAGGGACAGCCCACTGTCCCTGTCCCTCACCCTTGACATGATGACCTCTGCTTTTCCTCACTGTCATCTCCATTCCAGGTTCCCTTCCATATTGTCCCCCTTTGCAACCACCACAGTTCCAGGCTCTTGTTACCCCAGATCTGTCCTTAAGACTTGGCTACCTCCAGCCTTTTCCCCATGTGAACTGTGCTAACTTATCACTGCTTAGATCCTATTGCTCTGACTCCAGAACCTTCTACTGCATTCTGTTGCCTACAGGAAAAGTACTTAGATTTCTGTTGTTTAATCTGACCCCAGGTATACCTCCTAATTTGTGGTACATGGGGAGCATGGGGGGTAGAGATGTGGACCTTTTATTTCTCTTCAATTAATCTGAGGGCCGGCCGAGTGGCGCGGTGGTTAAGCGCTGGCTTGGGAAGCCGGCGGCCCCGGTTCAGGTCCCACATGTGAAGGCCAGTGACACTGCCCTCAAAAAAAAATAAAAAAAAATTCAATTAATCTGAGAAGACTCAGAAGCCCAGGGTACAACTTGATGTTGAGGGGAGAAGCACAGCTTGGTCAGATCAGTGTGTAGGCTGACTGTGTCAGTCACTCAAGTACCACCATGAGATACTAAAACCCTCTGTTCTTGTTGGAGGTCTCCTTGCACCCCCATCCTTCTCCACGATCTAACGCAGCAAGCGGGGGGGCCTCCCAAGCCCTGCTCAGTGCTCAGCCTGGCTGATGGGTTGTTAAACATTCCGAGGGTCAGCCCTGTTAGGAGCACAGAAGATGCCTAGGGAAGGCTCCACATTTACCTCACATAACCACTTTTATAATTTTTAACCTTTGTGCTGCCTAGAATTTCCTGAAAGGTACTGTTAATATTAAGGCAGTAATTCTGACATCATGTCAGCAAAAAAGACACTCGCGCTCTGATGTTTGCTCCTACAACACAGCCTTAAAGCTAATTTGGCCTGAATTCAGGTATAGACCTGAAAATTGTACCATACTACTCTCAAAATTCAAATGGAGAGTCTTACCCATAATTAAAAATACTGTAGTATGAAGGTGGATTTTCATTTGGAAGCAGACCACTAGTCTCAGGACTTCGAGTTACTGCAGGTGCTGAAGACTCAGGAAAGTACGGTGGTGGAGGGGGTGGGAATATTATCACGGCATCACCTAAGGAAACACAATATTTTGTTGAAATATATGAGTAATAAATGCAAACAAATTAGCAAGAGCAAAATAAATAAATTATATATTTGGCCCATCTATAAACATAGTTAAAACACCTGTGCTAACTCCAGAATTTAAAAAGTTGGGCAATCAAATTTACAGAGACAGAGGGTAGAGGCTCCCAGCAGCAGAGGACAAGAGAAATTGGAGGTCCTGTTTAATGGGCGTCAAGTTTCTGTTTGGGATTATGAAAACCTTTTGGAAATTGATAGTGGTGACAGGCACGCAACATTGTGAATGTACTTAATGCCACTGTACACTTAAAAATGGTTAGAATAGTAAATTTTATGTTATATATATATCACCATAATTTTTAAAAATAGTGGGCCTATATTTCATAGCAAGTCTGAGCTAAAGCGCTTCAGTGAAGCATTTGCGAACAATGTATGTCCCTTGGTCTAAAGATTTAAAGCTTTCCTTATTTATAACTTACAATTTTAATTCATCAAATGTTAGCTGTTGGGTAAAGTACCCTGTTCCTCAAGTTTCAATCTCTGAACAAATGATAATAAGCTACCCTACCGGCCGTCACTGTTTTGCCATAGCTGTGGTTCATCCTCTTGTACAGTCTTTTATCTAGCAACATTTCCCCCAAGCTTTATAAAACAAGGTCAAACTCAAAGAAAAGCTTGTGGCTTGCATTCCTGTTGCTACTGTTCACTCCGGCACACACACCTGCGTTTTGGGGAGGAGAAGCTAGGGACCAGACGCAACCTCTAATTGGTACTCTGATTCCAATACAAAATGCACCACATGAACAGCCCAGAACATTGTAAACGTGTGGCAAGCACCACCAGGTAAAGGTCCGAGGGCGACCTTTAATACGTTGGCAGTACTGAATGACAGCTCAGGAGAAATGAAGGAGGTGAAAGGACTTCTCTGCAGGGAGGAAACCGGTTTGCACTGGCAGCAGATCTGACGCTTGCCAAGGTAGGTACGGGATTCTTTACAGGCTACCAGGGTTCCATTTGCCAATCCAGCATGGCTCTGACCAAGTTATTTCACCCTTCTAGGTCTCAGCTGCCACATCTGGAAACTGCAGTCTGTAACTGTGCCTGCCTCAGAGGACAGGTAGGAGAATTGGATTCGTGTGCCGGGAGGTTAAAACAGGGCTGGGCGCAGAGCGCACCCTCTCAGCTGTTTCACACCCACACAGCTGCTTTCTTCACACTCTGCCAGCAAGTGGCACTTATTTGCATGTCTGAAGAAACACTCTCAACTGGCAGTCTTGGCAGGAGTTCCATTCTCCACCCAGACACTTCAAGCACTACCCGGAAGGTAACTTAGCCCTTCAGAAAATGTGTTCATTCTACTGCTCCTTTGGCAAGGAGATGGCCTTTAGATCTTACGGTTGCTAACCTAAACTTGATAAACATAACGGTTGTCATTTAATTTTCTTAAAACTGCTCAGGAGGTCAGAGAGAGTGAGGTTAAGTGTTCACTTCAATTACACATTGTAGAACATAGGATCTAGGAACAAGCCTCTAAAACAAGCCAATCGCCTATCAAACACAAACAAGGAAATGCTCAAAGTCACCAGTGATCTCTGGGGCTTGTCCACCCTTCTGCCCAGTCAGCTACTCCTAGCCCTCCCCCATCTTGCAACCTACTTGACCACAGAAAATAGTCCCATCTCCCCCCGGGGTTTCCCTTTCACTGTGTCCTGCAGGACTTGATGTCCTCTGTGACTTGACAACATATAGCCCTCCAGAGAAGGCTGTCTCCTACACCTGGTTATGGTCCAGTCTTGGTTTATCTATTACAGGGAGGAAGTGAGCTTCCGTTCTGGGAACATCTCAATTCTGGGACTTAGCCAAGAACTGCCTCTTATCACCCCAATTTCCCTCATAAGGCAGAACTGATCACTGATGGACAATGTTTAGAGCCTTATTAATTGTGCTAAAAGGTATGATTTCTAAAAATTTAAACCCTAGCCCATAATATCAAAGGAGAGAAAAATAAGGAGTTAGGGTGCCAGGTTTTCATAGATTTGATGGGACTTAAAAGGTTAGGTGGAAAAGCTTGGAAACTATGCAGTGCCAGCATCACAACCAAACCACACAGGAGTCACCCCTCCTCAGCACCAGCAGCCTGTTCCCTGCTGTCCCCCTCCCCCTATTCCAGCCACCAGGAGGGAGGCTGGGCCCAGAAACTCCCCTGATAGCAAACCCAAAGGGCACGCTTCAAAATGCTCCCAACTAAAATGGAAGACTGAGCATCTCATGAGTGTGTTTACCTGTACCCCACTGTGCTTCCTGAAAGGACTGAGAATGTGTATATCAGGTGAGCCCTTTCACCATGTGACCAACACCAAGAACACTTGGTGAAGATGAAATTACAACCCAATGCCTTAGGGAGGGTTCTATGTGAGGGCCATAGCATATGTGTGCCCACCGCCTCAGTTTGATCCTGGCTTTGCCACTTGCTAGTTTGTGACCTTGGGCAAGTTATTTGATACCCCTGGGCCTCAGTTTCTTTATCTGTAATATAGAGATACTAAGAGTATTTGCCTCCGTGGGTGGTTGGAGGTGTGAATGAATTTCACACAATAAGTTTTTGAAGAGCACATGCTAATGCACTTAGATGGGTGTTTGGCACAGGAATAAACTTTATATGTGTGTTAGTTATTATTAATACATAATTAATACAGAGGGTGCCAAAAATGTATTCACATTTTAAGAATGGAAAAAACTGTATTAAAATTGCAATACAGTGAATGACGCTAGCATTCATTTGATTAACGCCATCTTTTGAGCAAATGTCATACTACACATTGCAACCATAATTCAATTCAACTTCGAAAAGTAATCCATAGATAACATCTCTTAAAATGTGTACATTTTTTTGGCAGCCCCAGTATTTATCTTGTCACCATAAGTATATAAATGCACAAAGAAGCTGGAGCATCAACCCTGGCTCAGTGCCAGGACTGTCTGTAAATCCATCTGCCCTTCCTCTCCAAGGCCAGTGCCAAACAGGGCACGCAGCCCAGAGAACCCCCGCCCCACCCCTGGGTCTGGGTTCAGTGAGCACTGCCAGTTCCAGCAGGCAGCCCCAAACATGAGAAACATCTCACTCGCGACACTCCTCCTCTGTTCCCTCCATGGTTTCTGCTCTGTAATTGCCTTTGCCTAGCCTTTTAGATGTCAAGGCTGTGGCTTCAGAGCTTTATCCTTTCAAAAGAAGACTGAAAAAACATAATGATTTTTAAAAACGAGTATCAATAGAGTTTTTTCCTTGCTTGTGTGAGGCTGAGGCCAAAGCTACTGATGTTGTTCTTTGGAGGGCTGACTCTGAAAATAGTAATCTATTCTGCAGAGCCCAAGGGACCCAAAAGGAATTCCTGGGCATTCCATGAGAGAAAGAAGTGACAGGTGTTATCACTTCATCTTCATTTCATCTTCATCTATGCCACTGCTTCCAAACTTTGCCCCAACCCAGAAACCACGGATGAAGTTACAGAAAATGAAGAACAATGCGGAAAACAGATGGCACCCTCAAAACAGAAGACCAACAGACTTGGGAGAGACTCAGAATCCTGGAGTGTTAGTGCTGGAAGGAATCTTAGAAATGCACTGCTCATTTTATAGATATATAAGCTAAGGCCGTCAGAGGTTAAGGACGTACCAAGGACAGTCAACCAGTGACAGCCAAGGATAAGAACCAACGTGTCCAACCACACAAAGTGCCATAGGTGTCAGTGTGAGAATAACACGGGAAAGAGGGTCACTTGGCAGGTCCCTAAGGTGGCAGAGGGTGCCCCACGGTGTCCTTGAGGTTCTTCTTACTTTCCTTTTAATCTGCTCTGTGACCTCAGTCAAGGTCAATACTTAATGTACTAAAGCTTTTGCTAAATAATAAGGAATTACTGGGGGAAATTGATGTGTACAAGGACTCCTATGAGACTTACCACAGCAGCAGCAGCGGTGTGTGTGTGTGTGTGTGTGTGTGTGTGTGTGTGAGAGAGAGAGAGAGAGAGAGAGAGAGAGAGAGAGAGAGAGAGAGAGAGAAAGAGAGAGAGAGAGAGAGAAAGAAAGAGAGAGAAAGACAGAGAGAGAGAATGAAAATGAATATCTAGGTCAGGCCCCAAGGGCAGCCCAGTGAAGCCTTGATGCAACAGCCACTCTGATAACAGCAAGTACAGGAATGACAGCCACCCACCTACAGTGACCTGGACGGGCTCCGTGTTCTGGGTCTGTCTCTCTTCACCTTCAGAGGCATTCTGCCCCTCAGTCAAATTGTTTCTCTTCTTAATATGGGCAACCACAAAGAAACACAAGCCCACGAGCACAATTAAGGGTCCCATGATCTGCAGGGACAGGAATCCACAGATCGGGGGCTCCCCGTTGGCAGTGTCTGTCTCATTCAGGGGCTCCTTCTCCCAGTCTGAGTCACATCCAGGGACCCAAATGCCCAGTATGCTGATGAGCATGCCGCTGGCCAAGAACAGAAACCCAAAGATGAGGCACTGGGCAAACTGGCGGCTCTCTCCACAGAGGAAGGCTCTGTCAGGGTCGGCCTGGTTGCCTCGCAGGCGCTCCTCGTGGAACTGAAGTAGAGCCCTGGAGCGAGCCAGGATCACAGCCCCAAGCCCAACTGCTGCACACGCAGGCCCAGCAACCTTCAGCACCGTACTGCAGTCTGGGAGGGTTTCATATTGGCACGTCTGGAACCCAAAGATGGAAAGCAGGACTCCCACAAACAACAGGATGGCACCAAAGACGAAAAGGAAGAAAATGAGCTTGCTGACATGCCTATCTGGCTGGACCTCATCTGGCTCAGCTGCTGCAGGAGACATGGCCAGAAAAAGCCTCTTCCCCGGAGAGGGGTGAGGTGTTTTTCCTTCCCTCCAATGGTTTCAACAGCTCTGCAAATATAACAAAACACCAAATTAAAGTGGACATAGGTGTGCCTGACCAGTCACCCTGTTCTGCTGGCCACTTCAGAAATCACACCAGGATGAAATCATAGGGAATAGAACTTTACCCAACTAATACACTGTAGAACAATGAGTTGGTTTATAAGTCAGAAAGACTGGCATTCAGAAACTCCTCAATATTTAATTTCATGAAGATATTCAAGAAAAGGAGATGCAATTACCATGCACCCAAGAGTATCTTTAAAAAAACAAAACCCCTCACAGGATGTAAAGTACAGCACAGGGAATATAGTCAATAATACGTAATAACTATGTATAGTTGTCCGGTGAGTACTAGATTTATCAGGGGGGATCACTTTGTAAGTTACATAAAAGTCTAACCACTAGGCTGTACACCTGAAACTAATATAATATTGAATGTCAACTGTAATTGAAAAACAAAAATATTTTAATTAAATTTTAAAAAAACATACAATAAAAGTAACTGGGTGTGGCTTTTCCTGTTCTAAGTCTTAAAAACTCACTCTCCCAAGAAAAAACAATGGCAAGTGAGGGAAGAACCACAGGGATTATTTTTGATTTATAGACATCCCTCATTTATTTCATGACAGCTTCTCGGAGCATTTCCACGTTGGTAAATTTTCGGCCAGTAACTAACTTTCCATTTCCTGTTTCAGACCTCGGCACTTTCCATGCCATGCTTTATTCTAAGGCTACATCTACAGGAGACCCAAGTTCAGCCGTTTCAGCTGAATGGGAAGGCAGCTCAGGAACACAATGGGTTTGGTGGATACCAAGTTAATTCTGTCAAAATGTGATTCTTGAGTTCTCATACAGACACACACTGGGCTGCCTTGGTCAGAAATCCGGTGGCCCAGCTGTTTGGGCCTGGAATGATCCAGAGGACTGTGGCACAGCAGGTCCGGTAGAACCTTGTCTCCCAGGTAGGCGGGCAGCCTCTCGCTCACCCTCCTCTATGGTGCCACCCACTTCCACAAAGAGGTTTAAGCTGTTAAAAATACACAGCTGATAAAATCACCAGCTACAAAGCACTAAACAGAAATAGAACTTGACTTTGAAAGAAGAGTATAAGTGAAATCAAGTGGGAAAGCACCTTCCAGAAGTTCACCCAAGCCTTGTGCTTCAAGGGTATCATATATTAAATGTACCCCCGAGCAGTTGTTAAAGAGTTGATTAGTGTATATGGACTGACTTGATTATTTTAGTTATCTTATTCACTCTAATGAATGGGATATTTTACCAGAACCTTTCAAGTTGGGCAGTTGAAAAGACAACCCACGTGTGAAGACCATTTTCATTGCTCAAGGAAAGAAAAACTTTTAAAATATCTTGTGCCATTTGCATCCATGGTCACACGAAGGAGCTCAAGACGGAGGCTCTAAAGCCCAGGCCATCTTGACAAACCGAAATCATGACCAAGAAGGGTCAGTTTAGGTCAAGAGAGCCAACAGCAGGTCTTATGCTAGAAAGTACTTTTCCAGGAAAAAGTATGATAGAATCAGAAGGAAACTGTAGAAAGAAGGAAATGTAGGAGGGATGTTAAGTTTTCATTTTAAACGTGGACAAACTAGATTTATGAAAATGCAATTAAGCTGAGACAAAGACAGCATTGCACCAATATTTTTTTTAATTTCTGAGTCATGTAACCTCTCTTGCTGAATCCAGAGACAATGGTGATTCTCTGCTACAAAATCCTATCAGGAATTCACTGTATTCCTGGCAGCTTCAACTTTGAAGTGAGTCACAAGGCTTCAACGGTCTAAAGGCAGATTCCCAAATACTAGTAAAGAAAAACAGAAGCTAAAACTGGATTTGTAGCTTCCTTTCCATGGACTACTGGACTAAACACCTGGCATGTGTTAATCCTTGATCCAAAATAGTGTGTTGGTTCTCTCTCTCTCTCTCTCTCTCTCTCTCTCTCTCTCTCTCTCTCTCTCTCTCTCTCTCTCTCTCTCTCATAGATGCACCACAAAGGGACACATAGACATCTACACTAATAGAACATTAAACCTTTTCCAAATACCAATCTACGCTTAATTTCCCCAAAGCCACATTCTCCTCCCCAACATTCTATCGGCTTTCCAAAGGACACTCCCACATCAGCAGCACCTAACTACATCCAGTGCATTTGGGGGGCCAGGCCAAGGGAGGAAAATGTCTTTTATGGGGAAGATTTAGTTTCGTGGGTTTCAGGGAGCCCGCACGCCACAGCCCGCAGCGGCTGGGTGCGCGGCTCCCACGGGCACAGCTTAACGCTCGGTCCTCATCGCTGGCGCCGCTCCTCGCACCGATGCTCGGCGGTAACACGGCAGCTCCCGACGCGCCGCGTACGCGCGCAGGTTTCCCGGCCGCGGAGACGCGGGGCCGGGAGCCGCTTACCTGAGGCTGCGTCCTGCCTGCGCCCGGACGCGTCCCGGGAGCCTGGCGCGGGCCTCGGGGTCGGCGCTGGGCTGGGCCGCGCTGGCCAGGGACAGCGGGCTGGACGCTGGTCCGCACCGCACCCTCCACCTGCGCGTCCAGGCGCGGAGGGCGGGCCGCCCCCGTATTTACAGCAGGAGGCGGTGCCGGGAGGGCGCGGCGGCCCGGGGAGCCGCGAGCGGGGCCGGGCCGGGCAGGGCGGGCTGGCGGGAGCCGGCCGCCACCGGGCGCTGCCCTTCGGTGGGCGGGAGTGCGCCCTGCGAGCCGCGGCCGCACGGCCCAGGGCGGCCAACGTGGCCGCTTCCTCGCGGGCCAGCGTGCGCGCGTGGACTCCAGGGATAACGGGTAGCCCTGCGGCCTCCCGGGCGCGCAGCCCTGGGCGAGTCGGGGCGGCGAGGTGGGGTCCACCTGGCTGTGGGAACTGCGCGCTGTGACGACCGAGGTCCCGGCGGCGGGAAGGGAGCGAGCGCCCCTCAGGGCCCAGGATTCGGGGAGTGAAAAGAAGTGGCATCTGACCCCCTACCGGCGTTGCCGAGGCCCAGGTGGAAAGGGGTCCCGCGCGGCCTGGGAAAGGTCCGCCCAGTGGCCGTGTGGCCCTCCCGCCTGCCACTCCGCAGGCTTTGCCTTGAGGTCACTGGAGCAAGTCCCTCGCTGCGAGCTCCCCGACGAACAGGTTATGGAGACACCGGGTCGCAGAAAAGTGCACTCTATTAGAATGGGAGACAAGGGTCCCCCGTACTCTGGCAGTTCTGAGGAGAAACCCTAGCTCCCAGAAGGAAGTAGGGCCCTGGCCGACTCCGTGCAGGGTCACCTCTGTCCCTCCCGCACTCACAGCCATGCTCACAGACCTCCTTGGCGCTAGAACCCCTTTTCCCGGTTCTCAATTGCTAATGATCCGCCGGAATGAAACTGGTAACTTTCCCTGCCCTTGAACCAGGAGTTTCAGGAGGGTATTGCTAATCCCCGTGCTGTTTGTAACCTGCCCCATGACACGTGACACGGATCCAACTGTGCCAGTTGCCCCGCCAGAGGTCAGTGGAAGGCGAGGAAAGGGCTCCAGGAGCCCTGGGGACATCCCCATCCCTGCCACTGCTCCCTCGTTTCCTGCCTACTTTGCCTGAAACTCAATTGTATTAACCTTTCAAAAGTATTAACACTTTGCATACATAATAGAGCAAGTTGTTACTTGTAGTTTTCACTGAGGAAGTGAGCTGGGTTTTAGCCAATTACCAGAGGTGGAGACTTTCAAAGAAGGAGTCAGAGGGAGGCAAAGAGGAAAGGATGGTCAGCTGGGCTCTGAGGGCTGAAGGGCTGGGTGGTGACATGGGGCTTCACAAGGGAGGCATACTAGTCAAGTTCTGGCATTGGAATTTGCTGGTGACACTTGCCACAGTGGCCAAATGTGGCCTTTTTCACAGTTAGTATGCCCTGGCCTCAGGGAATCTCTGCCCTACCTGAAGGAGTGCTCGCTGGTTATGATTATAATAAAGAATGCTAACCTCATGACCCCATGCCTCTGCCAGGTTCTGTGTTACCTGCTTTACCTATAGCGTATACCCCTTACTGTGTATCTCCAGCATCTCAGAGAAGGCTGGAGCCAGAAGGGGATAAGGGAGCTAAAAACAGTCATTTTTCAGTTGAGGAAGCCGAGGCACAAAGACGTAAAGTGAGTCCACAGCCAGTTAGTGTGAACCAGATGCACTGACTCTTCAATGTTCCTCCCGGGTACACCTGTCAGCCAGAAGACACACAAAGCCACAAGCTCAGAAAACAGCTTTCTCTTACACAGCATTTAGATAATTATAATAACACAGACACTATATCCCAAGGATATTGCAGCAATCTGTATCCAGGGTGGAGATAATCCTGGGCAAAGTGTCAGGATATACCACCTTTTGGGCGGGCCTCAAAGTACACCTAGCTAATAAGCGGAGAGCCAACAGTGGTGATTGCACAACAGCACCCAGCCCAGGGCTTTCTAAAACCACAGGCCTGGACTATAGAATTTCTCCTCTTTCCATAGAGCTGCTAACAACTATTTAAAACTCAATCTCTGGTCCTGTCGTGTGTGGACCTTCAAAGGAACCTGTTGATACAGCTGCCCCTCTGGTGCCACATGACTGCGGGCTGGCCACACATGACAGACTTGAATGTACTGGCACCAAGGACAATCAGATTAGCTCCCACTTGGAATATCTGCTGCTTGGACTGTTTGTGTCTTTTGGAGCCCAGTTTGACTACATTAAAATCCATGGCAACCAATCATGGGTCAAGTATGAAAGACATACCCCACCAGCGTTCAAGGTGCTTGCCTTGGTAGCAGACCTATTCTTAGGAAAGAGCCTGGATAACCTTGTCATTATCTAAAGCCAAGTGGCCTTTCCCAGCCTGTGTGGTAGTGAGAACAGATAAGCCCAGACAGAATCCTTCAAAAAATAGCATCAGAACAAACTTTAAAAAATGGATGAACCTTGAATTCAGGAACAGAGGGTTAAGCCAAGGCAAGCATTCATTTATTCATTCGGCAAATATTTGAGTGCTGACCATGTGCCAGTAAGCAAAACAGAAAATTCTTTGCCCACGTGGGACTTATATTTTAATGAGGAGAAAGACAGTAAAAGAAACATGTAAATTATATAGAGTATTAGAAGGTCTAAGTGCTATAGAGAATCAGAAATCACACAAGGAAACTGGGGAGTGCTGGGGAGATTTCAATTTCAATAGGGTAATTAAGGGAGGCTGCAAGTGGGCTCATACCCCAAACAGAACTCACAGCCCCGAATAAGAGGGGTGAAGAGATTTTATAGGCAGAAACTACAAACCATTTTTTTCTTGCAGTTTGCAGGTGGTTTCCAAGATAGGCAGAAACAGTTTCTTAGGTTTCTTACAGCTTTGTTAGCGGAGCACGTTACAGAAGCTAAAATAAGCAAGTCAGTTAGCCTTTGGGGTGGGCTACATCCTGGGGCTCAGGGGGTGGATCTATTCCGGTCAGCCTAAGGGGAAGTTACAGTCAATTTCCAGTAAAGAGTGGCCGGGGGTGGGGGTATCGGGTTCGGGTTCGGGTCCGCTTACCTCAGTTCTGGCTCAGGGTCTCTCAGTCAAGCTGGCTGAGGCTACACAGATGATCTGAAGGCCTGACTGCGACGGCTCCAAGGTGGCTCACGCCCACGGCTGTGGGCAAGAGGCCTCAGCTTCTCACCCCGTGGCCCTACCCACAGAGACACCTGAGTGTCCTCAGGACCTGGCAGCTGGCTCCCCCTAGAGTGAGAGACCCAGGAGAGAGCAAATGAGGCGGAATCTGCACTGCCTTTGATGACCTCGTCTCTGAAGCCCCATACTTTCCTTTCTGCTGTTTTCTCATCCTTAAATTGAGTCGCTCCTTAAATTTCTCATCCTTAAATTGAGTCGCTAAGGGGAAGGGAATTAGGCTCCACCTCTTGAAGGAGTGAGTATCAAAGAATATGTGAACACCTTTGAAAACTATCACGGAGAACTATGATGATAGTCTGGGGAAGAAGGGAAGAGCACTTCAAACAGAAGCAACAGTGAGTTAAGTGCAAAGACCCTGAGGCAGCAGCAGGTGTATTTAAGGAAGAATGACAGGCCAGGGTCGCTGGAGCAGGTGAGCATGGGGACTAGGACAGGGGGTCAGGGAGGGCAGATGTGTGTGTGTGGCCACATGCATGGGGCTTCGTGGGCCATTATAAGTGCTCCGAGTGAGATGGGAAGCTCCTGGAGGGGTACTTATTTTGTTTTTAGCAAGAGTGTGATGTGATTTGACTTATTTTTTTAAAAGACAACAGTGGCTTTTGAGTGAGAATAGCCTGAGGAGGAGGAAGGGTGGAAGGGAAAAGACCATTTAGGACGCTATTCTAATAACCCAGGAGAGAGATGACTGTGGCTTGTGTTTGGAGGTAATAAAAGTGATTGGATTCTGTATACATCTTGAAGACGGAGTTGACAGGAGTTTCCATGGACTGGATGTGGATTTTGACTCCAAGGCTTTAGGCCTAAGGAGCTGGAAGGATAGTTCTGGAATTGACCAAGATAGGGAAGACTAAGGGCAGGACAAGTCTGAGGAGGAAGTTTCAGAGTTCAGTTTGGGACACATTTAACTTTGTGGTGTCCACTAGACATCTGAGTGGAGAAGCCGAGTAGGCAATTGAATACACTTGCCAGGAGTTTGGGAATTCTGGAAGGGATACTTTCCTATGGTCTGTCAGCGATGTTTATTACAACATCAAGAAGGCTGGCCCCTCCTCTGGAGAAGTTGACACATGCCTGTATCCCCACATCTGCCTCATAACAATCAGTGCTACTGAGGCCTCCAAGCAGTCACAAAGAAAGGGGCAGATTGGTGCCAACCAAGATGTTTCCAGAGGGCATAGGAGAGCTGGCACAGCTGGGCAGGATGAGCTTCTGCTGGCGCCAGGGCTTCTGCTGCTCCATTCTCAGAGTGCTGCCCTAAGGAACATGCATCCATCACTCCCACAAGACAGGCCACGTGACACTCCCCAGGGCACTGTCAACCTGGAAAAGGAGTTCTGGGCAAGGGGCATGTATTGGCTTGCAGAATTCACTCACCATTTTCAAGATTCACAAGATTATAGAAAGACAATCAATCATCAAGTCGACCAGCTTCTAGTTTCTTTTCTCTTTTGGTCTCTGCACTTAGAAGTGTGCATTCCTCTCTTCCAGTTCCTGACATTTCCTGAAACCCGCTGGGGCTGCTGTACAGGAATTAGCTGTCCAGTGCTTAGTCTTGGGTCGATGTTTCAACAAATACTCCCAGGACTGCCAGCGATGCCTCTGAACTTAGCTGGTCCCTATGCAGCTGCCTACTTCCAAAAAGGGTGCTGTGGTCAGGGGAGGCCAAAGTTCCTGGGGCATTTTCTTCCTCCCCCACACCTATGTTGGACTTTGACCCAGGGGCCCGAGAGACATGTCTGGAGTAGGATTGACTGATTTGACAAGCTTGAGTTGTGGGTTTACATTTGACCCCTTAGCTGACCCCCAGGGCAACTAATCTTTTTGCAGAGTCATTTTATTGCCTGGGGTGGTGCTGTTGATTTTGCAAGGTTTATAACAGCTCAGCTTGAGTGCAGCTAGCTGGAGCCAGGGGTAGGAGATGCAAGGAGTTATTTTCAAACAGAGTGAGGATGTGCCCGGAGCTCATGTGGTCTTATCAGCAGAGTCTTCCACATTGCTGAGGGGGAGATCGCTTTGACAGTGGCAGCAGCATCTGAAAGCAGGCTAGAGTATAGCAGTATGATGATAGTAAGAATTTTACAGAAATGTAGTGGTCTCCTGGCATTGTGTGTTGGCTCCATCAAATACCTACCACTGACTGAGCCCCAAAGAGTGAATTCTTTCTCCCCACAGTGTATAAAAAGGGGTTGAGACAGACCTGAGTTTGATCTCAGCTTTGTTACTTACTAGGTGTATGACCTTGGCCAAGTAAACAGCTTTTCTGTGCCTCAGTGTCCTCATCTGTCATATAGGAATAAACAGACCCACCTCAAAGGATGTCTTGAAGAATATCGTTCTGGCACATGGTGGGCTATTGATAAATGTATTGCTCTCTAGCTACTCCCTCATCTTCCACATGTAGCTCCTTTCCCACAACCTTCAGGAAGGCTGATATGATGAATCCATGGAGAAGGTAAAGAGATAGAAGAGGAGCGAAGTCAGGATTCTCAGGGAAAACGAAATGAGGCCATGTTGACTTCTAGTGCTCAATTTGCAATGGTTTGAGCCACTGTCAACTCAACAGCCTTTCCCTGCAGCACATTTTCCAAGGTATTTCTGGAGTCCTCAAAGGTGTGTGTCACATGATCTCAAAAGCTAGCCATCCAGATAGTCACCCTGTGTTTTCTGCTCTGTCATTCTACGTCTGCTTTACCGTCTCTAGCCACCAAAACTTCTGCAAGGTGCCCTGCTGCTGCTGGTGTCCCTGGTGGGATATGTGGGGGCCCTGCCGATGTGCTCCCCCAGCCAGTCAGTGGCCAGGGTCCAGGGTTCTACCTGCCGCACCTCTCCTGGTTCCGTCTGCGTGTCTCAGCCCTATCCCTTCGCCCTTGGTTCTGGCCCTGACCTTCCTGGTTGACACTTACGATTCCAAAAAGGATTCAGGTCTGCTTACAGAGCTCCTAAAATACAGCAAGGTGAAATAAATATGAAAATAAATGAGAACAAGAAAGCAAACGTTTACAGCATTTCCTGCCTCACTCAAACAGCTTGCTGGTAATGTGTATGGTGGGGTAGAATCCTTTTCACATTATTAGTACAGGTAACTTACCCATTTTAGTATTAGATGTGGTAACCTGTCTGAGACACCTGGAAATGGCTCTCAAAATGGCCCGATCTGGGAATAAGTAGGCTGACTGCTAGGGTGCTGTATGTTGGGACCCCAGCACCTAGCTGGGAGTCTGGTGGGTGGGCTGCAGCCTGAGTGGCATTGGGCATCTCCTCACAGTCACACACTTGACTCTTTGGCTTCTCCCACAGCAACTGCTGGCCTCAAAAGTGAAGCAATAGGGACCTGAACACCTGAGCGCTGGGAGTCTGATAAATTAAAAGGCAGTTTGGCAGGAAGCCACCTCCTGAATGCCCCAGATTTTAACAAAAGGCCCCTTGTCACAGCCACAGAACACAGGTAAAGCCAGGGCTTAAGGCAGTGTTGAGTCAGAAAGAAGAAAAAGAAAACTTCTTTGGGTTTTTTTTTCTTGTTAACCTACCTAACAGGGTTATTGAAAGGATTAAATGAATACGGAGAGAAAGACCTGCTGAGATTTGTGCTCCGATGCAATTCCAGGAGAAATATTTGCTCCTAAATAATGATAACAGCTAACTCCTACGCAAAACCTCCTATTTGTTGTTTAATGATGCACACATCTTATCATTTGCATTTCATAACAAGCCTATGAGGTAAATACTGAAGAGCCGGGTGTTACAGACGCACAGAGAGGATGGGCAGCTCCTACATTACCTGGCCCAAAAAAAAGTGGCAGAGGTGGATCTGGAGCACTATGCTTCTTCTTTCTCCTAGGTGAGCAGCCTACCACATCCTTTTTCATTGCACATGGGAGGTCTATGGCTGTTTTTCAGTGTCAATTGAGAGTCATTCAAGGGCAAGCTAACAAATTCCTATTCACTCTTTAATTCTCCAATTAAATGTCATTTCTCTAGAAAGACCTCCTAATCTACATAAGCCCAGCTCGCATGCCTCCCTGTTATTTTTCAGAGTACCTGGTATTTTTCACTCAGGGCACTAATCACAAGCATTGTTATTTATTATCCCTTTGAGACCACTTCTCAACCCTTTGCTGTTTAAACCACCATGTCACCCTCTGCCCTTTCTGTCCCTGTTATCCATGACATCCCAGGTTTCCAATTGTCTAGCTCAGATTTTGACACCTGGTGCTCGAGTCTCTTCCATTTCAAACCCTGCCTTAATCCTGGGTGCTTTTAACCTCACATGGGTGACCCAGCTGACATGTGGCCTTCTGATCTCCAAGTCCTTCCTCTCCCATCCACCTCAGCTGACCTCTCCCACCACCTCACACTGGACCAGCCATGACCTGAAATGAAACAGCTCCTCCTGCAGAAGTGGGAATTGAAGCATCTCCCTCCATCTTGCTTATCCAACCATTCCTGCTACAGCTATCCTTTACCCTGGATTCTTCCCTTGCACCGGCTAACTCTCATCTCCTTTCTTCACTTCCTTCTTGTGTAGTTTAGAGTCTATGACCTATCAGTTCAGTGGCACTTTCTGATACCCTAAATTTCCAAGTCTGTGTCTTTTCATCATACACATCTGGCAACACTGCCTTTGCTTGCTGTTCTTAGCCTGTATCTCTGTCGCTGAGTGCTGCTGGTGAAAGACACAGCTCGAAAATCTATTGCTATCTGTGTAAATCTGCATTCCCCAAACTGAAGAACAGCCTTCAGCAATGCCTGGCAACCCAACTCCATTTTGCTCCTGGGCTCGCTTTCCCTATGACTCTTCCAGCAGGTGACCCAAAGCCTAGTGAGCCCTGTCCTCTGATGATCCAGAGCCCTGCCTAGCTAGCCTGGTTCTTCAAGAGAAGCAATCATGGGTAAACCCTTAGCCAAGTGTGCTCCACCGAGAATGACCCTGGCTTGGCATCCAGGGTTATAGTTCTTTAATTTGTGTTCTCAAGTGCTTAGTTCCTAAAGCAGAATGGCTTTGGTAGAAGGACTTCAAGTCCTTCAACTGCCAATACCAGTTCTCCCTTCGTGGCGACTTGGCCTTCACATTGGACCCAATCACCATTCTAGGCTCCCCTCCCTTGTGATGAGTTCTTCCTTGAGGGCCCTAGATACTTCTTGCAGAGGTGTAGCTCAGAACTGCCTCAATGCATCAGCAAAGTGTAGGGGGAGGAAAGATAACTTTCTTTCTACCCCGCTGAATTCTTGGCTGAAACCTTGTAATAGAAGACAGATTAACAAAAGAAGAAGAAACAGAAGTTTACTAACATGGATAACTCATGGATACGTGGGAGATACCCAGGGAGAAATGAGTAACCCACGGAGGTAGACAGCTAAGAATTCAGGCTTAAACACCATCTTAATAGGGAAAGGGGATGGGGAACGGCAGCCTCTCAGGGGAGAGGAAATGATTTTTAGGAAAGATGAATGGGTCCTTAGAAGAAGAAATGGGACGTATAATACGTGTAGTTTGTGATGAAGTTTGTCGGGGTGTGGTGTGGACTTCTAGTCCCCTCTCCTGTGATAAGGGTTCAACCCTCTCTGGTTGATGAAACTCCCTGGGAAGGGATTTATGACAATTGAGTTCCTTTTGGAAGGTCTGTCTTTAGGCAGATAAGAGGAGCTCAGAGAATGCATTTCCAAGTGCCTACAGCTCAAAATAATCAATATGCCAAAACGGCAGATTTGGGGGTGATATGTCCTCAACTCTTAGTTACATTTGAGGTGGCATATTCTGCTACCCTTCAAAAGGTTTAAAATGCAGCTGCTAAACTGCTTCTCCAGCAGCAGAAAGAGCTGTGAGGAGACGTTGCTGACACTCAGAAGAGAGGTGCTGAGGAACCAAATATGACACCCACCCCCATATACACATACACACTCCTATACTTTCATTGATTTATTCACACACTACATAGTTCATAAAAGATTTAAGCTGGTTTACAAAATACATATAATCCAACCGTTTAAAGTGAAATAACAAATACAATGCTATAATGGAATCCTGCATACCTCCCAACCTGATTTGAGTTCTTGGAAGACCAGAACAATGTGTTTTGTTTGTCTTAGAGACGGAGGATGCATAAGGATGAATAGAGGAAAAGGAGAATTAGTCCAACAGCAAGCCGCATTCATCTCTTTCTTGCCCTGTCCTGGGAGAGTGAGGTGCAAATCCTGGCACAAGCAGTTGAGTAATTGGTTGCCATCATTGTTGAGAGCTTGGTGGAGTGGAGCTGCCTGAGCGTCTGCATGTTTCTGCCATCCAGGGAAATTGGGGAAAGTGCCAGCCACAGCCCCTGCAGCCTCCCAGCAGTCAGCGCCACCAGGGATGGATGCTGGTAGGATGTGTCCACAAGCGCCCCATGGCCTCCAGGGGACCTAGTGCCCTTGATCAGCTCAGCTGGAAGACTTGACCAGGTAGAAAATATAATGGTTTCAGCTAAGAACATACTTCACTGATAGACTGGGTATGTATCTATCAGATGCTGCTATCTCACTGGTCTGGAGACAGAAAAATACAATCAGCTCATATTTCTGATATTCCTGGCTAGCCAGCTGTGCTGTTTGACTCCAACCAGGAGGACTGAAAGGGAAAAAGCATCTTGGAAATAACTGTACCACTTCACAGATCATGAGCCAACTTGAGTTCCCATTGCAAACTCCATAGTTGTAATGAGTTTTATTTTCATCCACACTTTGACTGTTACGCAAAAGAAAAATCTATATACTCAGATCTCTATACTCTTTGTAATTAGACCTGTTTCTGTCAACATCCAAGAATTGAAATATACCAGAGAAATGTACCCATTTAAAACACAAATCATAAATGGATTAAGTAGAGATATTGCCACAGTAAAAGAGAATATATGTGTGTATGAGGTGGGTTCCTCATCAGGTAAATTCTTAGAGATACAATAGCTGGCTATTAGGTCATCTGCTTAACTCTCAAATATCCCAAGGGATGCTAATGAATATTCAATTAAAGTCCTCTGAGTAGAGTGTAACTTTTTGTAATCTCAGCAGAGGCAGCAATGCAGGGGCTAAAACCACCAAAGAATGAGCAGAGTGATCAGGAGGTTAGTGAACAGTGGCAACGAGGGGAGACTGGGTGTGGAAAGCGTGGGGTCTGAGGGAAGGAAAGGTCTGAAAACCTTGGTGCTGAGAAGCACAGTCCTCTGGTGGGAGGTGGGGGGAAGCAGCTACGTCATTCAAAGCGTCACGGAGTGAGCCCATGTCCCGCGATGACTCCCTACAGCAGGTGCTCTCCATCTTCCCTCAGGCAGGGCAAGTACACCCTTCCTATCCATCTTGCCTGTGATAGTCCCATGATAACTCACAGGAATGTGCTGACATGCGGGACCAGGGACCTGAGATCCAGGGCTGCTGGATGGGAAAGGATGCCTGCCTGACACTCAGGCTGCTTCCTTCCTGAGAGGAGGGAAGACCTGGGCCTGGCTCCACATTCAGCATGGTCACAATACCAGGCGGGATGCTGGCTCCACCCACAGACCTGGAGGAGGAAGTGGCATGTGAGAGATTTGGCTTGATTGATAGGAACATTTCTACACAGAGAAGTCCAAGTAAAGACCACAGGAGTCACTGAGGAAAGCAGTGGCCTCCCCTTCCTGGGAGGAACTTAAAAATGGGACAATGGAGTCCTCGCAATATCTCCAGGTCCAATTCTGTAAGGACATTTCCTGGATTCATGGAAGCGGCTCTGGGGTGTTTCAGAGTTTAGGGGGAGGTAGGGCTTAGGAACGCTGACACTCATGCTCAGCAAGGAGGAGTGTACACTGAAGGAGACAGGATGGGAAAACACCCCTCTTCTTGGCCCTGGCCTACAGAAGGAACCATTTCTGTCCCTTTTATACAAGCAGATGAGTTTCATTTCAGGCATTTTCTCTCCATCCCAGCTAGTAGATGCCTTTCCCAGGGGGGCCTGCTCTCCTCAGCTGCAACTTAACCTGCTTAGATCTTTCTGGCATTTTCAATTTAGAGGCATTTCCTTTCCCCATGTGAATGCCCTTATGTGGAGCAGTTGTTTCTCTTTGGAGCCAATACAAGCAATAAAAGTGGATGGGGAACCAGAAGGCCCAAATCTCATCCTGGCCCTGAGCAGGAACAAGGCAACTTGTTCCATCTTTCTGTGCCTCCGTTTCCTCATCTGCAAAATGGGGTGATAATGATGACTTTCCCTGTCTGCCGCCACCCTGAGGCCACGGAGGAGAAGAATGCTTGCTGGTACTGCAGGGGTGCACGGAGTAGATCACTCACTGGCCAGATGGCTCGGAAAGGGGGGCCAGGCAGATCCATGCTCGGGCATCAGTCCTGTCAGCTGACAATTTGTACTCGCGTTAGGGAAGGAAGAGAGGGCACTGGTCATGCCAATGGTGAGCAGAAAGGAGCGGATGCTACGAAGAAACCCTGATTCCCACTGCACTGCTGACTCACAGGAAGCCGGGCCAGGAAAGGTCCTGGAGCTCAGGGGTGGACAATCTTTTTTCAGCCTAAGACGCTTTGCTCAAGTGCAATCTTACCAGGAGGGCCCAACGTGTGAAACAAGTCATGGGCTGGACTCCTTCACAATGCAATTTGATGGCCTAGACCCTATCTGACTTGTCCTTTCCTCTACACACAAGGAAACTGAGGCCCAGGGAAACCAGTGCTCAGGTAGGGTCACATGGTGAGCCATGACAAATCCATAACACATACAGACAGTCCGGAGATCTCACGTGGAAGACGGTGGAGCCAGGAGAAGAGGGGAGATGGAGAGAGGAGGCTGCCGGAGGTAAGCAAGAAGCAGTGAGGGATGCCCCACTCTCCCCCACCCCTCCGGGGGAGGACAGACTCCTGAGAAAAAGAGGTGACTCCAACTGTTCCCAAGGAAGCGCGGGAAGTGAGGTCCATTGGGAAAAAGGGGGGCCTGGGAATGGGGTCATGCCCTTTAGAAGGAGGGTTGGTGGCAGAAAGCAGCTCAACTCGCACACTCAGGGCAGCTCTGCCACTGGGGAAAAAGCAGCAGGACCCCTTCCGTATGAGGGTTCTTGTAAGTGTAGGGCTCCCACAAGTGGTCAGGGACTGGGATTTACTACAAGCAGGCCTTGGAGACATTGGGGATTCCGTGCCAGGCCCCCCAATAAAGAGAGTCATACTGTTTTTGCTGGTGGAGGGTCTTGCCTTCAATTTCTAAAAATAAAATGCAACACCTGTGAAGTCAGTGAAACAAAGCATAATAAAAACAGGTGTGCCTGTATGTTTGATGGGTCACTAAGTTTTATCATGTGGGTAAAGGTTTACTTACTAGTGGTGTCAATAATGTAAGCTTGAATTAAAGCTACTGTGATAAAAGCTGTAGCAGGGCTAATGCTTATTAAGGCTAAGGTTGCTCCTCCAGTTAAGTGAATTAGTAGGTGGTGAGCTGTCATGTTGGCGGTTAGTCATAGGGCTAAGGCTACTGGATGAATAAATAGGCTGATGGTTCTTTGTTTTTGTTTTTTAAAAGATTTTATTGGGGAATTGGGGAGGGGAACAGCATTGGGGAATCAGGGAAGGGGAACAGACAAGTTGCTGTCTTTTTGTTCTTCAGTCTAGTTGCGGAGGATGTTGCTTCACTGGCCCATGTTGGTGTCATCATTGCGCTCTTCCCGGGTGAGGCAGATAGGTCGCTGACCTCTGGATGTCGCTCACTGCGGCTATTGGCAGCTCACGCTGGCTGCCGGCTCGCACAGCCCAGCTCCATGTGGAGCTGTTGTTAGCTGTGGAGGGCAGTGTTACTGGCCCTCATATGTGGGATCCGAACCAGGGCCGCTGGCATCCCAAAACCAGCTCTTAACCAATGCGCCACTTGGCCGGCCCAATAGGCTGATGGTTTTAATAATTACTGCTATAAGAATAAGTGGGATGGGTGTTTCCTGGCACAGGGAATGGGTTAAAGATGCTTTTGTTTTGTGGCGGTAACTGGTAATTACTGTTCCTGCGCATAGGAGAATGTTTATTCTTAGATTTATAGAGAGCTGTGTAAGTAGGTGTAAATGAATGTGATAGAATGACTCATAGATTTGGTTTGAGTCCATATGTAAAACAAATGATATGAATATTAGGGATCAGGCCTGTCCTTTATAATTGTGAATGGCTATTTGTTTTGATGTAAGTTGAATCAGTCATTGTTGAATGGAAATTAAGTGATTATTTGTTAGGTGTGGGAAATAAAATGCTTGGAAAGAGAATAACAATAGTTAATCCTATTGTTGGGGAAGTGGAAAAAGTGAATAAAGTTCTGTTCATTTTGTTTCTTAAGGGGTTTAATGTTTTAACTGTTTTTAGTTCTGGAGTTGAAGGATAAGAATGTTCTGAAATTTTTCATTAAAATATGAATAGTACTATGATTATTGATATAAAAGTAACACATCACGTTGATATATCTACTTGCAGCATATCATTAAGAGGTTGAAACTCTCAGTCTTTAACTTAAAAGATGAATGCTATTTGGTTTTTAAAATGATTTTATATTACAGGTGCAGATCATTCTTTGAAATATTCAAGTAGAACCAATTCGAGGACATATGATTTAACCCACAAATTTCTGAACATTGTCCATAATAGAAGCCTGATCATGTAGGTATTAGGGTTGTCTGATTAAGGCTCCCTGAAATGGCATCTGTCTTTGGGCCTAACGAGAGAATAGCTCATGAGTGTTAGGATATCCTTGGACAAAGTTAGTATTCAGATTATTTCTATAGGCGGGACTCTCGATTATCTCCTTCCAGCAATCATGGTTATCCTGGCTTTAGGTCCACTGTAGAATTATGTAGGAATTAAAATGTAGATCTTCATAGTCTGTATATTCATAGCTTCAATATCATTGGTAACCTATGGTGTTTACAGTTAGGGAGTATTATTAATTTCATCTATTATATAAAAAATTTGTAATCATGGTAGAGCAATCCAAATTAAGATAGTGATGGGTAAGGCCAGCCGAGTGGCTCAGTTGGTTAAGAGCTCACTCAAGAGTGTGAGCTGAGCTCTGAGAACAGCAGTTCGATGCCCAGCCTGAGGTGAGCTGCCGCTGAGCTGCCAACAGGTGGCCGGATGACTCAGCTAAACAAAAATAAATAAATAAACAAACAAAAAGATAGTGATGGCTAGAACAGTTTAAATTGTTTCTACTTCTTGTGCATCTGTTGTACTTGTGTGAATTAGTTTATTTATTAATAGTAATGAAATTATATGAAGGACTAAAGAACTAATTAGGAAAACAATTATTAGTGTATGATCATGAAAATATAAAAATTCCTCTATAATAAGTGATGTTGCAAAAATTCCTCTACAATAAGTGATGTTGCATCTTGGAATCCTAGTTGAAATAGAGATATGAAGGGCTTGAACCTATAATTTAACTTTGACCAAGTTATGTAATTTTTACTATTATCTTACTTATTGAGAAAAACATCCTGTACTTTAAATCATCTCTAGATTACTTTTAATACCTAATATAATGTAAGTGCTATGTAAAGTTATACTGTATCATTTAGGGAATAACTACAAGAAAGGAACTATACATTTTCAGCACAGATGCAGCCATCATAGGCATAACTAACATAGTACACATCAGCAACAATGTAACATTTTTTTCCCAAGTAGTTTCAATCTGCAGTTGGTTGAATTTGTAGATGCAGAACACACAGATATGGAGGGCCAATTGTATTTGCTTTTTTCCCTATTCAGTTGTATGAGTATTTATATATTTTGCATATTTACCCCTCATCATATATTTGGTTTGCAAATATTTTTCCCATTTTGTAGGTTATCTTTTCACTTCCTTGACTGTTGCTTTTGTGGTACAGAAGCTTTTTAGTTTGATGTAGTCCCACTTGTTTATATTTGATATTGTTGCTTATGCTTTAGGTGTCATATCCAAAAAATCGTTGCCAAGACCCATGTCAAAGAACTTTTCTCCAGGGCCGGCCGAGTGGCATGGTGGTTAAGCGCTGGCTTGGGAAGCCAGCGGCCCCGGTTCGGTCCCACATGTGAAGGCCAGTGACACTCCCCTCAAAAAAAAAAAAAAAAAAAGAACTTTTTTCCTATGTTTTCTTCTATGAGTATCATGGTTTCAGGTCTTGTGCCTAAGTCTTTAGTAGTTCATTTTGAGTTAATTTTTGTGAGTGGCGTAAGATAGGGGTCTAGTTGCATTTCTTTTACATGTGAATATTCCATTTCCCCAGCACCATTTATTGAAGAGGCTGTCTTCTCCACTGACTATTCTGGGCTCCCTTGTCAAACATTAGTTGGGCTATGGCTCAGCTCTTCTTCTTGAGCGTAGGGAGCCTAGGCTCTCGGTCTCCTGGAACTCCTCATTTGGGGAACCAAATAGGCAGACCAGCAACCCACCAAATTCCCCAGTCAGACTGTGCCATCGACTGGCTCTACAGATGAGCAAAGGTAAGAACACGGTCTGCCAAGACCCAAGTGCTGTTTGTTGGAAGCCCCTCCCCACATCTTTGTCTCAGACTCCTAGTCATTGAGCTCCATAGATTCTCCTGTGACATCCGTGGGGTGAAACCAGAGGAGGGGCTCCCACAAAGTGACCCACACTGCTGGGAGGGGTGCTGGATGTCATCCCTGGGCTCTCTCTTCCCACTGAGGAACCACAGGCTGAGGAGAGTCGGCTTGGCGGTGGTATTGCTCTGGCCAGGAGAAAGGGCATGGGCAGTCAGCAAGCAGCCGGCCCTCTTGCCCTTCTCATGCTGTCTGTCTTGGTGTCTGCAGTGCAGAGGGATGCCTCAACCTTGCTCCCTCATTCTAGGACTCTCTCAGTGGAGTCTTGAACATGAATAGTTGTCAGTTCTGGTGAGGGGGCGCAAAATCGGGAATGACCTATGTTGCCATCTTGATGATGTCACTCCATTTTTGTTATTGCTTGAATACTCACTCATTTAGATAAAAACCCCTGAAAATGGTGGGAGGCCTCAAAATAACAATAGTGAGAATAAATATAGCAATTAAGGCTTTTTTTTAAAATTTCATATATAGGAGAGTAAAAGTATTGTGGTAGATGAATTATATATAAATAATTGTGTGAGTGTTATGATATAAATAAGTTTAAAATTATTATAGTTAGATTATAAATTATAGCTGTTATCAACCTATGTGAGCAATTGATGCTATGTTTTTTTTTTATAGCTGGGTTTTGTTGAATCCTCCCCATTCTCCTACTATGATTGATAAAATACCTATAATTAGTAGCCTGTTTTAGATTAATGGATAATGAAATTTGATATAAAATTGACACTGTCATGTTGTTAAAATTAGGCCAGATGTTAATGGAATACCTTGTGTAACTTTGGGTACTCAAAGGTAGAAGGGGAAAAGTCCCAAGTTTTATGATGGGGGCGATTGTCATAATAATTGATACTGTTGGATTAAAAATTTTTGTAGTTGTTCATTGGCCAGAATATATTAGATTAACATTAATAGTTATTATAAAAAGTATAGATATGGAGACTTGTATCAAAAAATATTTACTGGATGCCTCCTTGCCTCATAGGTTGAATTTTTTAATTAAAACTGGAATAAGAACTAATAGGTTTATTTCAAAGCTGATTCAGATTAAATCACTGTGAGCTTATTATTATTATTATTATTATTATTTTTTTTTTAACAATATAATTTCTTTAAGCATTTCTCTTTATTTTTTTATTTTTTTATTTTTTTTTTAAGATTTTATTGGGGAATTGGTGGAGGGGAACAGCGTTGGGGAATCGGGGAAGGGGAACAGACAAGTTGCTGTCTTTTTGTTCTTCAGTTTAGTTGCGGAGGATGTTGCTTCAGTGTTGGTATCGTCATTGCGCTCTTCCCGGATGAGGCAGATCGGTCGCTGGCCTCTGGATGTCGCTCACTGCGGCTATTGGCAGCTCACTCTTGGCTGCCAGCCGCTCACGCTGGCTGCGGGCCACTCACTGTAGCCTATGGCAGCCCACTGCAGCAGGGGCTGCAGCCCACACCATTACCGGGGCTCGCACAGCCCAGCTCCAGGTGGAGCTGTTGTTAGCTGTAGAGGGCAGTGTCACTGGCCCTCATGTGGGATCCGAACCGGGGCCGCTGGCATCCCAAAACCAGCGCTTAACCAATGCGCCACTCGGCCGGCCCACTGTGAGCTTATTATAACAATCATAGTTCCTGAAATGATAGTAAGATGGCATTAAAAATAAGCAGACTTATTAGTACAGGAAGAATATGGACCAACATTTTCAGGGTATGAGACTGATCGTTTATTTAGCTGACCTTACTACAGAATATGGTATATTATGGTAGCAGATTTTTTTCTTAATTTTTTGGAGTACGTTCAATCCCTGCAATTCTAGAAATAGGAGGATTTAAACATCTAAAATTTATCAAAGTAACTCCTTTGAGGCATAGGAAGCTTGACAATTTTAACTTCATGAACTCATCCTAGAAAAAGTACTACATGCCTCATTGCTGAATATCACTTTGGTCACCTTCAAAGTACCCTCCCTTGGGAAGCTATGCACTGACACCAGAGCCTAGTCCACCCTTCAAAGCAATTTTGGAACTCTTTCAGAGCTGTCGTTGTATTACCCTTGATGTCCTGAATGTTATCAAAATGCCTTCCTTTCAATATTTCCTTTATCTTCAGGTAAAGAAAAGAGTCATTGGTGCCAGATCAGGTGAGTAGGGAGGGTGTTCCAATACAGTTATTTGTTTACTGGCTAAAAACTCCCTCACAGACAGTGCTGTGTGAGCTGGTGCATTGTCGTGATGCAAGAGCCATGAATTGTTTGTTGGTGGAAATTTCAGGTCATCTACCTTTTCATGTAACCTTTTTAGCACTTGCAAATAGTAAATTTGGTTAACTGTTTGTTCAGTGGGTGCAAATTCATAATAAACAATCCCTCTGGTATCAAAGCAACATTGTTGCAACATGTTCTTATCTTATTGCCATTCCCACCTCTTCACAGGAAGGTCAACTTCACTGATTAAAATTAAGACAGTAAACCTGCATGTGGCCCTTCATACAAATCCTTATTTGGACAGCAAATGATACCCTACCTTTGCAGGTCCGGAAACCACAGCCATTAAACAACTGTCAATAGGCAGGCAGTGCCTGTAATACTAGAGGTAATGTTTTTAGTAAATAGGCGGGGTGTGTATTTGCTGAGTTCCTTTAACTTTTTACATCTTAAGTGCATACCTGTGTTGAGTGAACAAGTGATTTAAAAAACAATTATTAAATTTATTTTATGGTTAACTATCAGTGATTATCTGTTCTGATAAAAGCTTATGTGAAGAGAAATAATCTGTTACTTATTTTTACAGTATTGCTTCTATTAATAGACTGACCCCGTATGAAGTTAGAAGTCAGTTTTTATTATTGGAATTAAGTATATTGTTGAGCTTGAGTGCTTCCTTAACTGGAGGCTACTTTTAGGCCAACTATGATATTATTACTACTCTCTTAGGAAGGTTGTATTTAGTATCTAAAGGGTTGTGCCTCTAATTCAAGGAAACTCTTTTTAATTTACTACTAAATTCTCCTTTAGTTTTTAATTTCATAAATACTTTCATGAAAAATTTAATGTTCTTTAAGTAGAAAATGTAGCCCATTTCTTTCCACCCCATACTCTACACATTGACCTAGGGCAGCTTACTAGGCTTCCTTTGTTAAGCTTTGCTGAAGACGGCGGCGCAAGGCTTGGTAAGGCTTATTGGGGTTTATCGATTATACAACAGGTTCCTCCAGAGGGATATCATGCATCACCAAATCCTGTGAGTTTCAGGGTATTGCTAGTAGTCCTCTGGTGAATAATTTTGTTATAATAATAATTTGGGTTCAGAGCTAGGCATAGGGAGGTATCTAATCCCTGTCTGAGACTTAGCTATCAGGTAAGCAAGAATAATAAAGTCACTTCCCTAGTTTTTTTATTTTAGCTGTAGCTTTTTACAGCCTAATTAAAACTTTATTATGAAACTATTTTTAACCTACTTTATGCCAAAAATCTTACTAATTTGGGTTAATCGTTTGACTGTGGTAGCAGACAGAAAATATACCAACCCTAGCAAAGTTGAGTCCAACTTTAGCTCATGGCTTCATTTTTAGCACTGCTAAATCCTGGCATTCCACTTTGGTTTTCTCTTGCCTAGTCGTTCATTTAGGTAAAACCCCTGGAAGTGGTGGTGGTGGGGGGCCTCCTAATGATAATACAATAGAGGATATTATCATGGTGGAAGTGTGATGCATGGCACGAAGAGCTGCTGTTAGTGTGCTTGATGCCCGCTTCTTTTAGTCTTTGATCTAGAGGCCATTCTCACTGGGATGCAGATACTTATTTGCATGTGAAATTTTGGTAAGAATTAATAGAAAGACTGTGACCAAACCTCCATGTTTATGGAATTAGTAAACTTATCTAGGCATTCTCAATGTCTTTATTTATGAAGCTACATTAACAAATTAGACCTAGGGGATCCTTGTCCATTGAAGTTTTGTGAATTTAAGTAGCATGCTAGTATTCGTGGAAATAGTTTAAATTACTGGTAAGTTTTTCTAGCCATAGATTTAGAAAGTTAGAATTCTGGTATTTGAAATTTTTTAGTTAAGGATCTTGGCTAAAATGTCGTAATTTGTGACGTAAGATATTATAGAATGGGGGAAGTAGGCTTTTATGTACTGTTATATTTCAGTCTTGTTTGGGGGGTTTGTCAAGATTATTAATAAACACATAGTTTAAAGTCTGTGGGGGTAGGTAAGGGAAGTTTGCTAAGTTAGTTTTTATTTGATAAGCATGTGTATGTGCACAGTAGTCCCGCTTATCCATGATTTTCCTTTCCAAGGTTTCAGTTACCTGTAGTCAATTGTAGTCTAAAAATATTAAATGGAAAAATTCCAGAAATAAACAATTCATAGGTTTTAAATTGCTTGCCATTCTGAATAGTGTGAGGAAATCTCACACCGTCCCACTCCATCCCACCCAGGACATGAATGATCCCTTTGTCCAGCATATCCACACTGTATGAACTACTTACCTGATAATCACATAGTAGCTGTCTTGATTATCAGATAGACTGTAGTACTGCAGTGCTTGTGTTCAGGATTTTATTTAATAATGGCCCAAAGACATTCACATAACTTTTATTACAGTATACTATTATATTTGTTCCATTTTATTATTAACTTCTTATTGTGTCTAATTTGTAAATTTATAAATTGAACTTCATCATAGGTACGGATATATAGGAAATAACAGTATTTATAGGGTTTGGTACTGCCTGCCATTTCAGGCATCCACTGGGGGTCTTAGAACATATCTCCTGTGGATAAAGGAGGGACTACTTACAGCACATACAATTTTCTTATGTCCTGTAGGCATCGATTAAATAACACCTTTTGGTTAATGTTGGTAAATAATATTCCATATAAGCTCAACTACAAGTGGCTTGACTGTATGTTAAGGTCTCAGATGGCTATCGCTGAGTCACTGCATCCCCCACCAAATTACATTATGTACCAAATGTGTGACAACTTAGCAGTGTGTGAGCATGGGATGATTAGTCATTCGTCCATCAAGATGTCTTAATTTAAGAGGAAAGAGTGGGGATTTTAGGTAAATGGTTCTGAAGTAAGACCTGGATGCCAGATATGGTTCCATTCTAGCAACCCCCACATGACAGGCCTGGAGTGAGAAGAGGGGCACATGTGTGGATGGGATGCTGGTTTCCTGGTCTGGTGATTAAGGAAAGTTGTGATAAGCATGGTGACTAGAGCTGATTTGACTTAATGAGGTATGTAAATCAATATTATGTCTTATGTAATATCAATTATTACCTATTGGTTTATGAATAGCCATGTGGAAGACAATTTTATATACAGTAAATCATTCTATGTATTATGTAATATTCATAGTTTGATGTGCTTGCTTATATGCATGGGGTAAATGTACAATTATACATAGTATGTGTCATGTATAGTCAAGCACATAGGTACTAATACATTGTAATGGGGTAGGTTATGTAATACATGAAGTACACAGCAATGGAATAGTCTACAATTCATTTTTAATAATGACAGAGCATGTGACAATAATGTTTTACCATTCATGCGCAACTTCCAGGGAATAGTTTAAGTAGAATTTCAGCTTTGGGTGCTGATGGTGGTGCTGGAACTTCTTCCTTGATGACTTAGGGAGGTTTTTCACCTTTTCTGGTCTACAAGACCAGAGTATTAAATATACTACAAAGTTCTTCATTTTACAAGATTATTTTCAGTTCAGCTTGTGAGACTTGTGAGTCGCCCAAGTACAAGAAGAAAATATAAGACTGATGCTAGTTGACCAACAGTGACAAATGAATGCTCAACTGGTTGCCCTCCAATTCCTGTTAATGTTAGTGGGTCTGCTACTAGAATAAGCACTGAGAGGGCGGAATATTTATGCTTGGTTGTTTTGATATAAGAAGTATTAAGATAATTGCTAGAATTAGAGATCAGAGCTAATACGTGCCTAATTTATTGGGGATGGATCCTAAGATTGCATAGGCAAACAGGTGATATCATTCTGGCTTAATGTGTGGCCAAGTGTTAACAGGATTAACTGGTAGACAATTGTTGATCTCCTAGAAGACTGGGTGAGAACAGGATTAGTATGGCTAGAACTAGAATTATAAATAAATGTCCTAGAATATCTTTGATTGTATAGTAGGGGTAAAATGGAATTTTGTCAGATGAAATTCCTGAAAGATTATCTGATCCTGTTGCATTAATAGTAGGTGAATAATTCCTAAGGCTGAAATAACAAATATTAATAGGAGGATGAAGTGGAAGGTGGAGAATCAGGTTACGTGTAGTTTTGTCACCTGAGAATCCGCCTCAGGTTCATCCAACTAGACTAGTGCCGATGCAGAGGATGGCTGCGAGATTTGTGGGAGCTGTTGCTCCTCAGAAGACCTCATGGTAGAAAGTAGCCTATAAATGCTGTAACTATTACTGTGAATAATTAGATGATTCCAAAGGTTCATGTTTCTAGGAAGGCATAAAATCCATAATATAGGCCTTGGTCTACATGAATGAATAAGTCAATAAAGAATACGGATGCTCTGTTGGTATGTGTAGGTATTAAATAATTCATTTGTAGTTCACATTTCAGCAGATGTGGGTTATAGAGAATGTGATTATTGTATCTGATGTATAAATGTTTTTGTAAAATCAAACAGATTCCTAAAAGGGAGCCAAAATTTCATCATGATGAAATAATTAATGATGCTGGGAAATCAATGAATAAGTTAATAACTTTAATTAGTGGGCAGGATTTACAGATGTTGATCATTAATATTCTTCTAGTTGAGATACAATTTTTCATGTCATTAGTCATGGTTAAATTCCATGTGAGAATGGTGATACATACTGTATTTATTTTAGCTACCATGTTTATAATTAAGTTTTATAGGTTTTTCTTCAAAACCTTCATTTATTTATGGTGGTTTAGGGTTGACTATAAGTGGAATTGTTTGTGGTATAATAAATTTTGGTGGGTCTCTTTTAGATTTGTTTTAAAATTCATTTGGGGGCAATGCTGGTAGTTTTTGGTTATATAATAACTATGGCTACTGGGCGATATCCTGAGTTTTGAGTTTCTAATATAACTTTTTAGGAATATTTTTCTCGGGTTTGTAGATGCAGGCTATGGTAGCTTCGTGTATTTTGAAGGATGATGAGGTGGAGATTGTATTTAAATTTAATAGATTAGGAGATTGAGTAATTTATGATACTGGAGATTCTAGCTTTTTTAGTGAGGAGGCTGTAGGAATAGCTGCGTTACAAAGCTATGAAACTTGATTGGTTGTAGTAACTGGCTGATCATTGCTTATTGGTATTATGGTTGCATTAGTGGAAATTAAACAGGAATAGGTTTAGGGCCAATGTAATGAAGAAAGAAAAAAATATAACTTAATTAGGCCTTTTTTGCTCAGAGATTTGTGTTTGAAAAAAGGAAATGAGTTTTGAAACTACATTTTCTAGTGACATTAAGTCTAATAATAATGATGCTGATTTTTGGCTTGCTGAAAGGTTGACAAAAGGTGAGGGCTGGTATATAATGGTTGGAAATATCTGAGAAGGTTTGAGAATTTACATAGGTTAGAAGGATAATCAAATTTTAAGTTTTGTTTAATAATGTTAAGTTCAAGTGCCAGAATAAAACCTGAAATAGTTACGGCACAGGTTGGTAATTTGAGAGATCTGTATGCCTGTCCAAAGGGTGATACAAAGTTCAAAACCAATTATCTTTCCTTACCTAGTTTGCTTTGTCCTAACATCATGACATGGCTACTATCACTAGGAGTACAAAGACACATAAACTAACTTATAAATTATATATTACATGTTTATTAATGGTACAACTTTTATGTAAAATTTACATTTTATGAAAAAATCAAAAATATTTACAAAATTTTGTAAGATAGATTTGCATTGTTCTAATTACAACTCCAAGTAGTAAATAATTCTTAAAAACTCACATGTTAGAGTTCTGTGTTTACAAATTCTTGGTTAAAGAGACAGCTACAAAGTTTATCACTATACATAAGCAAGAACCAGCTTGCTAAATACATTTCCCATTGAAAATCTACTGGTCTTTTTTTTTTTTACACCATTACTGGGTTTTTAAATGTAAAAAAAAAAAATAAAATAAAATAAACTCATATGGCTTCAAAATTGTAACCTGCACCCAATACAAATTTCTGTATTGACACTTGGTATGAAGACTGTGGTAATTAAGAAAGTGCAGAAGTTTAACCATTTCACTAATTTGTACATTTTTAGGTAATATTTAATTAAAAACCAACATGGTGAGTATAATGGTGTCTGAATTCCAATAATAAAATATTAACTGCTCAATAAAAGCAGTTTGACTGCAATGCAGTACAGTTAGGATTCCAGTAAAGGACTGTAATTGGCATTTTAAAAAGCACAATATAGTAAGAGTTAGAATTTCTAATTTTGCTCACTATTTAGTAAAGATGAACATTTTAGCATATTGTCTTATGTATTACTTTAGTCAAATCTAAATTTAGAATTGGGCTAACACTGAATATATAAAAAAGCACATATTGTGTTATATATATTGCTAATGATTTTTTGTACTTAGTATAGCAAGACGTTACATAAATGTCTAGTAATAGGGGTTTTATTTTCTGTAAAGCTTAACAGAACAATTAGTGGTTTAATATAAATTATCATATATATAACACAATTTATCACTTCTATGCAAAATGCAGGACACTGGTATTTATCCTTATAAATAAAATTCCCATTTGTAAATTATGAAACTTTGTCCAAAATATTTGATGCCTTCAATTAATCAGGATTTGCTATAAAGTTAAAAGTTTTTTACTATTTAATATTAGTAGTTTAAGAAATGCTTAACCCAAACCATCACTTTAAATAATTGTCCTATTTTTAGCAGGTGGCAATTAAATAAGAATAAAAACATACAAATTGGTAAGTTTTCCAATCATTGAAATGAAAACAAATGGCAGGCTTCTCTAATGCCAAAAATAATCTTTTCTAAAATGTGTTCCTCACAAAATACTACAAAATTCATGGTCACAACACATTCAGTTAAAAAAAAAAATGTGTACTTTGCACTGATAAACGGAGTGGAGAGAAATGCTAAATTGAGAGTTAAAGTTTCCAATTTACCAGTTTCCAATTTACCATTATAGTTTTTCAGAATTTGTTTTAAGATTTACATACTTTTGATAGGTTAAGGTCGAATATTTGAAAGTAATTTCTTTCCCTTGAAACATAAGCTATTAGGTATATTTCTCTTTCTAGCGGCTACCGTGTTTTACTAAAGGAGTACGCTTGGGGTTCCTAACACATTGTGGACTGGTGACGCAGATTTGCATCTATATATTTCAATGCTCTGTCCTCAATATGTTAAGGATAATTATCTTATAGTTATTCTGAATTCCCTTCCCAATTCCAGCCAAAGTTACTTATAAAAATTGCAATTATCTTGTAAAAATGCTTGACCACCATAAGATTCGGAATAGCACATCCATTCATGTGAGAAAACAGCGAGGCACATTAATGAACACAAACTGGATAGGCACATTTCTGGTTTTGTTACTGTTTTGAAAGGCACACATTATGCAATCCATATAAAAATAAATTAACTCTACAGCATTAATCATCAAAACAATCACAACTTCTATAAAGTTACTAACTGCAGAAGTAAATTTCTCTGCTGTCTTTTGCAAGCTTATTTTAAAACACATTGCACTTGAGGATTAAAAAATCATATAAAACACCATTTACAGTTAAATGTTCATAAGAATCAAATGATAAATTTTTTGCATACAACTCGGACTCTGGTCTGATTCCTTTATGGCACATAACTCAATTTGATTGAGTTTCCTAAATTAACATTATCCAAAGCTTAGAATTCATGTTATGTTTATATCCATTCAATATCAAACTTAAGAAATTTCAAAACTATCTCTGACTCTAAAATTTTAATTTATGGAAAGCTAAATTATTTTGTGCTTGCTCTCCTGAAATTTTAGGCCTGATATTCCACTATAACCCCTTTTTTCAATATCAACACTGAAGATAATTTAAAATTTCAGCCTATGAAAACTTTGTTTTACTGAAACTCTGAATCAATGTGCTTCTTGAATTTTGCAGTTGATGATTTACAGCGTTGAAAATCATTTCAGTGCTATTTCTTTCAATGACTCACTTCAAAGGTGCAATTTAATATTTGTAGTCAGCTCTCAAATATGTCTGTTTCACAGGCATAATACAAGTTAGAATAGTGTTTGTAAAGAACAGAGAATGCAGAATGGCAGGTTTGTACTACTCCCTTGAGCCAGCCACTTTCCTAGGTCCATCAACAATCCGCCAGGTATCGTCCTGAAAAACACCAAGTAGACCTTTGCAATTACAATTTCAATGAACTCAAAAGGACTTTTGCTGTGTTTAGAGATACAGAACCCTAGTTCCCATCTGCTGTTTACAATACATCAGAATCAGATCACAGCTGTTCAGCTATATTGACCTGGGACTCTTTCCCAGGTGTGTCTCTACCTGGCACCTTGTGCCAAAGGTCAAAGAAAATATTTCCATGCCTTTAGATTTAGAATACAGGTGTTTCCCATGTGCATTAAAAAGCTTGAACTCTCCCAACTTACCTGTGGCAAACCGCTTCTTTACTAAGGAAAGCCTATAGCCAGTGCCTACAAGTTCAATGTCCACTCCTGAGAGGGTGCTTCCCTCGCTGAAGAATTGCACTGCAAGTGTTGTGGGTTTACTGGGGCCTTCTGAAAGATCAAATTTTGCTCTGAGGGACCCAGAACCTACAAGGAAAAGAATAAAGAAATTACATAGGGTAACACATCTCATACCAAAAAATTCAAATGAGCAAGTAAGCTAAACTACCGGGGGTGCCAAAAAATGTATATAAGTGGACACTTTGGTCAGTTGCTCAAGCAGTAGGGCATGTAATCAGAAGTGTCTGGACACTGATGGTAACCACTTTGAGCACCTCTTGTAATTGCAGAAGTCAAACGTGACTTGTATTCATTTTTTATTAATTGGTATACATTCAGTATTACAATTTTAATAGTTTTTCCTTTCTTAAAATGTGTATACATTTTCTTGGCACCCTTTGTATTACCAGTCCCATGCCAAATTCATGAAGTGCGTCCAGTAAATGAATCATCATCCTGTTTCCAAATCAGACTTTATTAGTGGATCTGAATTTTCGTTAAGTAAATAATCTTAATCCATCCCTTCTTTTAACTTAATACAAATATCACAGGTGTTTGCTATTGAGATTCCTAAGCTACATGCATGCAGAAGTGAATCAAAAAAGAAGGAAGTCAGTGAGGGCAGGTCAAAGGGAAACCCTAGAAGGACTATGAGGAAGAATAAAGTCAAAAGGAAATGAATGCTGTACCATATCATGGGGGTGGGACAAGGGCAAGAAGGAAAGACAGCTAAGACTGGGAAGAGCTACACCAACATCACTCTTTTCTATTCCCCTTTCTTTTTAAAATTTAACTGATCTAACATCACATGAAATGGATATTTGAGGAGTTTTCTTTTTGTTATAACCATGTATTCAACATACTTCATACCAAAGAAAATGGAAGAAATACTAAACCAAATAATTATGACAAATATGATAAATGCTGTAAAACAGCTTGAGCCCTGGGGCACAAAAACACATAAAACGGTGTGTGTGTGTGTGTGTGTGTGTGTGTGTGTGGGGGGGTGATGGTGAATATTTCAGGCAGAGGTAACTACAGGTATAGAGATTGGAGACCCGGGAGAGCATGGTGCATTTCGGAGAACTGCATCTACACCAGAAAAGCTGGAGAACAGGGTAAGGACAGAAGATGAGACTAGAATGGTAGCAAGGAATAAGCTCTAAATATCTATTTGCCAAGATAAAAAAATCACCATAGGGAGCCACCAAAGATAAGGAAGACAAAAACATTTCAGATTAGTGTTTTAAAAGAGGAGAGAGGCGCAAGATGCAAGGTAGGAAAGCCAACTGCAAGTCAATAAAATAGCCTAGGACTCTTGGTGACAGGAAAAGGGGATCTGAACTAGGAGAGAGGAAAGGAAAGAGGGAATGCATTTGTAAGATATCCAGGAGGCTGAAACAAGCGGGGAGAAAGGAGGCATCTACCAGGTTTCTGGCTGGTGAAAGTAGACAGATAAGCTAGTTGGCAGGAGTGGCATTCTATGAATCCTTGCACAGGAAGTTGAACATTACAGAGAGAAATCTGGAAGAAGATATTGTAACACTGGTCCACTCTATACTATTGTGTCTGGTGGTACAGATTGGTAGGAGATGAATTACTGCTTAATTCTTAACCTTTGTCCGAGCCCTCCTTAAATGAGTACAGTTCTTGATTCACAATTCAATTCTGTGAAAATTTGCCACAGGCTAAGAGCAGCCACCTTGGCAATCCTTAAGCTCCAGAATTATTTCCTGTCCTTCTTCTGGGCATAAAGCCAAGAGAGAAACACATTTCTATTTTATAGTATTCTAATTTGGATATTTCTTTTTAAAGGCTGACCAAATCAGAACCACATTTATTATATTTTTCCATTTCCTCATATAGACACTCTAATACCTGAATAGCAGAGGGAAGCTATTAAAATATCTGGTTAGAAAATTTGTCCTATTTTTGAAAGAACAAATTCCCTTCTTGGTAAGTATTTACAGTATTATCATTTCATGAAATAGAGGGAAAACACATCCTTTTTTTCCTTGATAACTGGTTTTAAACCCTCAATTCAAGTAGCATTTCTGGTTTACCTCCAGTTTCAACTAGAAATTTCAGATGTTCCCCCAAAAACCATACAGCTGCATTAAAAGTCAGTACAGTCAGCCACCTGAAAACAGGCAACAGTGCCAAACAGCAGCAAAGGAACTGATTATTAGCTTGATTATTTCACCCAATGTGTGGTTCTCTAGCAACAGTCTGACTCGGCATGGCAGGTACAAATGAATAGACAATACAGATATGCTCCTCCTGGTCCTTTATGCAGAAATACTTATGAGAAAAACTGATAAGTGTTTTATGTTTTGATCATATGCTTAAAATATATAAAACAGACAAAGCTCTGCAAAATTTGAAAAACTAAAAAACCTACTTAGTAGGATAAGTTATGGGAGGTTAATTAGGCATCCAAAAGAGGGAAGGATAATCCTTTAGGAGAAAATGCAATTAATGTTAAAGACTTCACTGCCTTGGGAACAACATTCTAAATCGACTTGGGGGCACACTAGGAGTGACCAGCCACCAACTCTTCCTTTGCACTGAGAACACAGATGCGCACTTGGTGGGAGGAGGCAATCAACTTGCTTCTCCTTAAAACAATTATCACAAAATTGAAGGTTGTTGGCTAGTTTTTTTTTTCCATACAATACAGTATAAGCTTTCATATATAAATTAGATGTCATTTCAGTGTTGATGGTTAGTTTTTTTTTTGTTTGTTTGTTTTTTTAAAGATTTTATTGGGGAATTAAGGGAGGGGAGTAGCGTTGGGGAATCGGGGGAAGGGGAACAGACAAGTTGCTGTCTTTTTGTTCATCAGTCTAGTTGCGGAGGATGTTGCTTCACTGGCCCATGTTGGTATCGTCATTGCGCTCTTCCCGGATGAGGCAGATTGGTTGCCGGCCTCTGGATGTCGCTCACCGCGGCTATTGGCAGCTCACGCTGGCTGCCGGCCGCTCACGCTGGCTGCTGGCCACTCACTGTAGCCTATGGCAGCCCAGCTCCAGGTAGAGCTGTTGTTAGCTGTAGAGGGCAGTGTCACTGGCCCTCATATGTGGGATCCGAACCGGGGCTGCTGGCATCCCAAAACCAGCTCTTAACCAATGCGCCACTCGGCCGGCCCTGATGGTTAGTTTTAATAAGGGGAAAGGACCAGGAAAGTTTCCCTAAAGGAAGATAAGAGTAGGCAAGGGAGCTTTTAAAAAAAAAACTTATTGGAGTGTTAATAACATGATATGAGTTTCAAGTGTACACTTCTATAATACATCATCTGTACACTGCATTGTGTGTTCACTACCCAAAGTCTAGTCTCCTTCTATCACCATATATTTGACCCACACCCCACTTCCCCTCTGGTAACCACTATACTGTTGTCTGTGTCTCAGCTGGCTTTGTTTGTTGCTTTCTGTTTCATATCCCACATATGAGTGAAATCCTATAGTTCTTATTTTTTCCCATCTGACTGATTTCACTTAGCATGATACTCTCAAGATCCATCCATATTGTTCAAATTCTGGGCAAATGGCAGTTATTTCATCCTATGGATGGGTAGTATTTCACCGTGTATATGTACCATATCTTCTTTATCCAACCATCTATCGAAGGACACTTTGGTTGTTTCCATGTCTTAGCTACTATGAATAATGTTGCAATGAACATAGGGGTACATGCATCTTTACAGATGTTTGCAAATTTGGGGGTTAGATACCCCGAAGAGGGATTGCTAGGTCACAAGGTAGTTCTATTTTTCATTTTTTCAGGAACCTCCATACTGCTTTCCATAGTGGCTGTACCAATTTACATACCATCAGCAGTGTATGAGGGTTCCTTTCTCCACAGCCTCTCCAACACTTGTTATTACTTGTCTTGTTGATGATAACCATTCTTGTTGATGATAACCATTCTAACAGATGTGAGGTGGTATCTCACTGTGGTTTGGATTTGCATTTCCTTTATAGCTAGTGAGGGTGAGCATCTTTTCATACATCTGTTCATCATTTGTATGTCTTCTTGGGAAAAGTATTCAGGTCCTCTGCCCATTTTTTAATTGGACTTTTTTTTGTGTGTGTTGAGTTGTACAAGTTATTTATATATTTTGGATATTAGCTCCTTATGCGAGGTGTTGTTTGCAAATACCTTCTCCCATTCGGTTGTCTGCCTTTTGGTTTTGGTGATGGTTTCTTTTGTTCTGCAGAAGCTTTTTAGTTTGATGTAGTCCCCTTCATTTATTTTTGATTTTACTTTGCAAGGGGGCTTTCAAAGCTTGGAAGCTTCTACATGATTTCTGGGAGACCAGAGTGTGTTAAATCAGTTTCAATTAGTTATCTAGCTGGAATAGACAATTTTACTTCTTTAAATTTATTATGTATTTTCTCTTAATTAATAAGTATTTATTTAATATTTATAAAGTTATAGCAAAACATTTCTTTTTCTTACAGAGAGCGCATATTTAATCTAGAGGGGAAAAATATGTGTTCTGAATCTCAACTGGTCCACTCTTATTTAAGGGATGAACTTCCACCTAGTGGTCAATTCAAGAACTGAAGGCAGGAAATTTCAGGAGAAAAACTTAACATAAACAGGCCTTAGAAAAAATCCTTTTCAGTGACATCACATTATAAAAAAAAGAAAGCATGCATACACACTTACCTCCATTTTCTGATTTTTCTGAAACACCAGACAGTTTCCAAAAGGCTTTCATCTGTTCTGCATTCCTATAATCACAAATATCTTCAGATTAAATGCCTAGTATTATACCTTACACAATAAATAAATGCATTTTAAATATTTTGCTAGAACAACTAGAGTGCTAAATTTACTTTCAAATATCACCTGGTGAAAATGTTTATGATATAATATAAATATAATGCTGTATCTTTCTCAGTAAATGGAATTTTACCAAATTATGTAATTTTCTCATTACCATTAGAGAAAATAAAACAATGTATAGCTGGCTCAGTTCATTCATTCTTCAAGAAGAACGTACTTTTATTATTGCATGGTTAGAGTCTATACTAATATTAATAGAGAGGACAAGAGAGGTAGGTAAGAGAAGGGAGTAACTAATACTACTAAACACTAATTAATCAGATAGGCATTTCTACAGATGTGCCAGATGCTATATTTAACCCTGACAAAATACTTATAATTTTAAAATGAAAATAAAAATAAAAATAAAGTTTAGATAGGCTAAGCAATTTGACTAAGGGTAAAGTTGTCTTGAATCATTCAAGTCTGGGTGGTGATGCAAAACTAGTTGTGTTCATTGGGATTAAGGCTACTGTGGCTGGACTGGTAAAATGAACATTTTTTATAGCATGGTTTCTATGGAAAAAGACATTAAAACTTTTCAAACTTATATGACAACTTTCAGAACTTAGGCTCAGAAATTTTGCAAGAATTCAGAAATCTACTTAATTTACCATATTGCAGGGGGAAGGGACTGCATGTTTGTGACTCCTCCATCCACTGGGACCACCACCTGTATGTTGGAAAGCACACTCGGTGCCACCATAGCTTCTGGGTTGTACTTATAATCCACTCTAAGATCTGTGGTGCCAGCACTACATTTCCAATACGTTGCAAGATTTAGAGGAGTGGACTGAATCCCATTTGATGACACCTTTAAAGAGAAAAACAATTATTTGGCCTGAAAAGTAAAAAAGTCATGTTAATGACATGTATACTGGAACACAGGAGTTCACAGAATCAAAAATAAATGGGGGAGCTGTCTTTTTCTAGGCAGAGCTCATCTCAAAGGAGTAAGAGTCACTCCCAAAGTCTGGACCTGGAATTACCTACATCAAAATTTCTATGGTATTTATTTAAAATGCACATTACTGTAAAAGATACATATATCGGGGGTTGAGGAGCAGTGGATTGGGGGAGGGGGCTTGTCACTTTGTGAGGGGTGAAAAGGATAACTATTGCACTGTTTTGTACACCTGAAACTAATTTTAAAAAAATGCACATTCCCCTGGATCCATATGCCGAGAATCTGATTCAAACAGCTTAGGCACAGGGCCCAGAATTCAGCCATGTTATCAAGAGATTCCTATTTATGCATGTAACGTTTAAATACCTCTCAATAGTCTACATAGAATTCTAAGATTCTTTCTGAATTAAGAATTTAGATTTAAAACAGAAAAACAGATGAGATACCATGAAGTTCTACATTCCTGGAGTTGGAATACTTCCAACTTCAAATGTCTAATTTTAATCACATGAACCATCATAAATAATGATTCCTTCTAATTCTTTAGTTCCTTGCTCAAATGCCTCCTTTTCAATGAGACCTACTCTGATGACCCTCTTTAAATTTATTCTACATACATTTTTCATTTTCCATATTACTTATTTTGTAACACAATATTTGCTTCTTATGTTTACTGTCTCTCTCTCCCCATTCTACTCCCAGCGATTAGTAAACACTGAATAAGTGTTTGTTGAATGAATATTTGGAATAAATTTTAAACCAATTTGAGTGGCAGCAGCACTTTTTTACACTTTAAGTATATTTGTTTCCTAGAAACATAAGCCATTTTAATAAAACTATTCTATTAAAAATTCAAACAATACAAAGGTTTAAGAAATAGGAAATTTATCCCTTGGCATTCTTACTCCCCACTGTTAACATCCTGGTATATATCCTCCTAGACTTTTTAGTCATATGTAAACATGGATCCATCTCATTCTTTTAATGGCTATAATAATTCATTTAATCTATTCCTCTGTGGATGTGTATGTATTTAGGTAGTTTCCAAACAAAGCTGTAGTGAATATCCTTTGTACCTTATCTTTTTTGCCCATCTGTGTGATTTCTGCAAGTGGAATTGTTGAATTAAAGGTTACATCTATTCAATAATCTAATAGAATTGCCTTCTACAAGATTGTGTTCAATTGTACTCCTATTAACAAGTGGTCACAACTCTTAACACAGCCATCTTTTTTATTTTTGTCAATTAGATAGGCTAAAATTGGTCTCTTTGTATGAATACTCATTGGTCTGATTGCTACTGACGTGGAGCATCTTTCTATAAGTTGGAGCACCTTTGTATAAGTTATCTATTGAGTTATTCACCTTTTCTTACTAATTTACAAGGGTTCTTTTGAGTAGCCCTTTTGGTCTATCTTACATATTACCAATACTTTCCCCTCAGATTAAATATTGATTCTGTTAAGGGTTTGTTTTAATCAAATATTTTATAAATAAATTTATTTTTGTGTCAAATCTCACTCTTTTCTTCTATGGCTTCTGGGTTTTGTACCATTCTTAGAAAGGTCTTCGACACTTTAAGATTTAAAAATGTAATAAAAATAACATATATACACACACACACACACACACACACACATATTCACTCATGATTTATCTTTATGGTTTCATTTATTATTATTAAACCTTTGATATATGTGGATTTTATTTTGGTTAAAGATCTGAGTTACGGATTCAGATTAATATTTCCCCAGATCTCTAGCCTGCTACCTCAATACCATTTCCTGAAAAACTCATCATTTTCACATTACCTTGAAATGCTATTTGTAAAATAAACAATTTTCCATTTATTCCTAGGTCCTACTTCTGGATACTCTTAATTTGTTCCTTTTATCTGGCCATCTGTTGTTGCACCAGTTCCAAACTATTTTAGATACTGTCACCTTATAATAATTTTCCCATTAAAATATCACCGCACATTACTGTTTAAAACATTTAACTTATTCTTATAAGCTTTATTTTTTCAGAGAACTTGAAAATGACTTTCAAGTCACCAAACACAAATACATAAACACTGTTCTACTGGGTTTTTTTAATCAGGATTACATTAAACTTATGAGTCTTCCTTTGAATGACTACAGTATTGCTTTCTAACTATATTCAAGTCAATAGAGATTGTGTTATGTTTCTTCTTAATTAGTTTCTTTACTGTGAATTTTTGCTCCATTCGTTTTCCTGATTGTTTCAAAAGCCATTAATTTCTGTATTAATTTTTAAACTGACCACTTTATTAAATTCTCCTCTATCCAATAATTTTTCAGTTAATGCTCTTGAGTTTTCCAGGAATATAATATCACCAAATAAGTAATAACAATTTTGGTTCCTTCTTTCTAATATTTATTACTGCTTATTTTATTCTCTTGTCTAATTGTACAAACAGAAAAATCTTATATACTAGCAGAAATAATGGTTGTCTTTGCCACTCCTGACTTTGACTAGTGCTGCAGGTGTTTCATTAAGAGTGATGTTGTTGGTCTTTTCAGATTAAGGACACATTCATGTATTTATATTTAGTCAATATTTTAATCAAAAATAGGTGAATTTGATCAAATTACTAAAAAAATCTTTATAGGCTTAATAATAGATTTTCTGATTTTGAAACTTCCTTGCATTCCTAGAATGAACCTCAAAATGGCCATGACATATTCATTTAATGCTATTTCTTATTGTTTTAATTTAGGGTTTTTTTCAATGACAGGACACTCACCTGATACTTTAATACATCTACGTTATAATAAGAAGCAGCTGGATTTTGCTCTGATAGTTTCCTGAGGTAGACAGTAACAGCTTGCATGTTCATCCAAAAATCTTTTGTGTTAGAATCACACTGTGATGGATCACTGCATGTATAAGAAATAATTTGTTATTTCATTTGATTTTATCCTTTACCTGTGTGTAGTAATTTGGTGACTTGGGAAAGACAAGTAGGAAGAACCAAAAGGTGGGAAGAGGGAAAACTAAAGTTAGGGGATAAAGAAAAAAACATAACAGAAGCTTGCCTGAAAGATGAGAAGATGGATAGTAGAGAGGGATTTAACAATAATTACCACCACTACCAAAAACAAAACAAAATGCAGAAAGCTGTTCAATCATTATAAATAATTTTGGTACTGTCTTCAAATTAAAAAAAGAAATTTCACCTTCAAAACAGAAGTACACAAACCTGAACACAAGTTGTGCATTTGGAAGAATTTGCTCTAGTCTGCTGAGGTTTTTCACCCTGAAGCATAGCACAGCTGGAGATGGATTGTTAGTGAAAACTCTAATAATTCCACTTGGAAATGATATTGTCATGTCACCAGTGATCTTCACAATACACCTGAAATTGGGGATTTTGAAAATTTTTAGTAGTTTAAATAAGGTGCTTTAATTTCCATTTAAAGCATATTTAGTTTAAAAAGGACTTTATATATAGTATCATACTTATGGATGAATTTTTCAACTTAACTATAAAAAAAAATGATCCTATGTGAAATGGCATGCTCAATCAGCATCACCTTTCCCTAGAATTAACACAAATGCAGGCACACTGATAACATTCCTCTGCCTGTCAGCTGAACCCATCCCCTGGCTGTCCTAGAAGGTAACACTATCCCTCAGTTGTAGCTATTTTTCCCTCCAGACTCTATCAAGTCCTGGGCCTGATGGTGGCAGTGGCAGATGTCCTCCTTGTTCCTCATTGCCTCTTCCAACTCGGTATTCCTTCTTCCTTCCTAAAAACCACCAACTTCTTTTGAAACTCATATCATTGAATTATACTACTCACTAGCTCATCCCTTTCAAATCACCTTCAACATTCCTTTTTCATTTTCTGAAAATCTTAGCTCCTGGCCCACTGTGTGGGTAGTGGTACAGTGCTAGACCACTACAATTTTTAGTGATTTCAATATCCACACAGATAATTCTTTCAATACTGTGGGCCCCTTACCTGACAATTCTACTACATTTTCTAGTTCTTTTCATAACTTCACCTTATTCACTCTAACCTGCAATATTCCCTCCTCATACTCACAACCAATGAATTTCCTTTAAATTTTACTGGGAAAATAAAATGAGTACCTTCTCATACTCTCACTACACAACTCCTAACCTACTTGGTATCCATACCTTCTGGCTTCCCTCCTGTTTCAACCGATGATCAATCAGTCTGTGCACCTACAGCCAATTCCGTCACTTCTGCACTGCAGCTCCTGTACCAAAGGACTTTACTCACGCAACTGTCTCCTCTCTTTCCTGCAGGGTCAATCTTTTCCCATAAATACTGGATCTTTCCCATCAACACAGACACGCTAAAATGAATCTAATCTTAAACACTAAGATTAATAAAACTCTCCTTTGATTCTGCCATCTCTCCTGCTACCTTATTTCTCTGCTTCCACTTAGAGCAAAACATCCTGAAACAGTTGTCTATCTTTGCTTTCTCCAAATATAGTTGTCTATTATTTGCATCATCTCCTGCTCCTCAACTCCCTCCAAGCAGGCTTTTATCTCCATCACTCTACTAAAATTATTCTTGAGAAGGTCACCAAGGACTTCCAAATTGCCAATGGTCAGTTTCTCTAGACCTGTCAGCGGCATCAGATATAGTTTCACACCTTCCTTCAAGAAAGGGTTTATTCACTTAGTTTCTAGGACACTGCTCTGCTGGTTTCGCCTCACCTCTCTTGTTGCTTGCTGTCTCAAACTCCTTTGCTGGATCATTCTTGTCTTCCTGTTTTCTAAACCTCGGAGGAGACCAGGACTTAGTTCTCAGCAGATCTCTTCTCTATTCTCTAAGACCCCTGGCTTTAAGTATTATATACAAATCAATGACTACCAAGTATTTTATCACTAGCCTGAACCTATGTCTTGAACTCCAGAATCATGAATTCAACCATCAACTCTACAATTCCACTAAGTTGTCTTAATAAGTACTTCATACTTAGCAATTTACTCTCAGCAAATCTTGACAACTGTTTTCAAAACATCTTCAGAATCTCATTACTACTCATCATTTCATCTGCTAATACCGATAGAGAAGTCATCACCATCATCTCTCACTGGACTTCTGTGGGTAACTCTCTCTCTGCCATCTACTCTGGCTCCTTCCAGTTTATTCTCTTATGTAGCAGGCATAGTGCTCTTTCATCACTCCTTGGCTTTCTACCTCACTAAAATTAATTCCAAACTTCTTATCGTCTACAATGCCCAACCTGATCTGGTCCCTGTATGGATTTCTCTTTAACTATGCCCCTCCTTGCTTACTTCTACTCAGTGACATGGTTCTTGCTGTTTCTCGACTATGCCAAACATGCTTCTACGTCAGTTCTTTACACTTGCTGGAATCTTCCCTCAGGTACCTACCTGTACGACTTGCTCCTCAATGTCTTTCAAACATCTGTTTACATTAACCTCCAAAAGGTTTTCTCTGATCGTTCTACCTAAAATAGTAGCTGTCTATTGTAATTCTCCACCTCCAACCCTGGTTTATTTTTTTTTTTCATAGCATATATCAATACCCCTACTTTCCATGCATAACATTATTCATTCAATATACATTCAGTCATCTAATATTTGAGTATTTACTATGTGTAAGACTCTATTTTAAATGCTGAGGATACTTTAGTAAACAAAACCAAGCTCTCTCCTGAGCTTGCATTATTATGGAAGAAAACTAGTCAAAACAAGCAAATTCATAACAGGGTCTTATACACAGGAAGCACTCAAATATTTGATGAATGAATAATGTTGCGTGAAAAGTAAGGGTGGTCATTCACCCAAATATTTTCTTAAAATAGGGAGGTTACTAAACCAATCTTTTTTCTCAGATATTCGGCATGCATTCTAGGTCTCTTTTGCAAATGTCAAACTTTTGCCAAAGACATATATTAGCCCAAGATTCAGAGTTCTATCCCCATCTCAATCATGCTGCTCAATACGTATGTCAAGCAACAGATGTCATAAAGCCTGAACAAGAATGTCAATAAACTGAGAAAAAAGCCATCACTTCTGATTACCGTGACTTTTAAATTTGAAAGACAACCCCTAAGTGACTATTTGATAGCAAAAACCAGGTAAGAAATAACAGAAAATCCTAATCTATACAGAATCAAATATAAAAATTTACCACCAAGCCCTCTTCACCCCCAACACACACACACACACACACACACACACACACACACACACACACACACACACACACAGTCTTTTTAAAACTTACTTGGTGGGATCTGCTCCTTTAAAGTACGCATTGACAGATTCTGTGAGGGCAATTGCCACAGGTAAGGTGTCCTGATTTCCAAGGCTGACAGGGCTAGGACCTCGTGACACACCTAGAATACATACATTTCATTTGTTAAGTCCTACAGAAAGACATTTATTAAATACCAAGACAGGTAGCTTCACAATGTTAGCTTGTCACAAATGACTCTATTACTGGTTTCAATGACACCCCAAGTATAAATCTGGAGGTTAAAATGTACAGCATAAAACAAACTGAAACATAATACAAAGGACAAAAAAATCAGGAAAACATATCACAGTGACTCTTCTTTTAAATGTAATGACACAGAAGGGTTGGGTTAAGGAATGTCAGAAGGAAAAAGCCTTTCACCTGATGAGCTGAAATTACCAAAACAGGGCTTCAAAAATCATTCAAATACTAAATTCTTTCAGGTTCCACCAATCACATATGTCAGGGCATTAAAATAGCTTTTTGTATTTAAGCTACTTCTATCCATTAACTGAGCAGCATAATGTTTCATATACTACTCACTATTACAATTCTCTTTTACCTCTTATTTGTCTAATGCTTGTATTATATTCCCACATTACCTTGCCTGAATAAATATAATGAATAACATTTTTTATTACATTCCTGACATAAAGTTCACTCAGGTAAGACACCTTTAAGTCAAGTCATAATAAAGCATAGTGTTTGAAAAGCATAATATAAACAAATTTAAATCCATGCATGTGTTCAGGTTTTGGGTTTTTTCTTGTTTTATATAAACAAAGAATCTGGTTTACTTCATAATAGAAAAACCCCTCAAAATAGTGCAATGCCTTTTATTTTTTCCCCCCAAATATATTCTTCCTATTTATGCCTTATCACTATTGCTACTGATTGGAGAGTGGAGTGTTTCATTTAATATATAATAGGTGATGCAATTAGTAAAAATAAGTCAATAGTTAATTATAATTCTTATTTAGAAAAATGAATAACCTAGGTCAGCATACATCACTGAAATCTGAATGTATGCTTTTGTTATATAAACGTTTCACAATGTTCAGTCATTAGATATTTTTATTGCAGATCGCTTATAGTGAAGGACTGAGTTCCTTTGAGATACCTGGAGGATTAACTCTGACAAAAATCAGCACTGGTTTTCTCTGCCTTACAACTAAACCCGACATTCACAAATAGTGAAAAACATTTTTTTGTTAGGTTTAGAGGCCAGGGAGATTTTGTGGCATTTGAGATCTCTGAAGGAATTTTGATTTAGAAGGTTCTATATAGTTAGAAAAATAGCTCAGTGACTTAAAATACATGGGAACAAAAACTGCTGCTTCTAAGCTACTGGGAAAAGTAACCGCCCACCCAAACAAGACAACTTAAAATTTCATATGAAAATTAAAAACTCAATATAAAAATTTATTCACAGAAATCAGAACAGCTACTTTACTAGCCACTAATATGTGCCAGACACTTTGCCGAGGAGGCATGAAAAAAAATGCTGCCTTTTTGAACAAGTAGTTTTGCAAAACAGGAGCAGTTTGCTGGTGAGGGATGGGCTAGAATGATGCAAGACAATGAAAATGAGCCTGGAGAAGAGTTTATGACCCAAAACAGGGCATGGAGAACCTTTCATTTTATCCTTTTGGCACTAAAAACTACTGAAAATGTTTAAGAGAAACATGATTAGGTTTTTTCTTTTAGTAAGATCACACTGAACACAGCGTAGATCCTGGACCAAAGAGAAAAACAGGCAGGGATTCAAGTTTAGATCAAGTGAGAGATAAGGGTCTGATCAAGAGGCAGTAGTTTGGGGGATGTGTGTAAGAAAATGTTACGTGCAAAAGGTAGACTAAGTATAAACTCACTGATTACAACTATGCAAATACATGTTTGTGTACTGGGGAAAACAGACTGTAAACCTAAATTAATTCAGTCAACTTTAAAAAAAATGTATTGTTTGGGCCGGCCAAGTGGCGCGGTGGTTAACAGTTGGCTTGGGATGCCAGCGGCCCCAGTTCGGATCCCACATATGAGGGCCAGGGACACGGCCCAATTAAAAAAAACAAAAAAACAACATAAAAACATATTGTTCTAAACTAGAGGGTCATTAGAAATTCAGGAAAGCATATTTTCAGAGAAAAATGAAGGCTGTAATCCTTTATAAAAGAAAATAATATTTTCTTAAATATGAAATTAATTTTTCCATTAAATAACCTACACATGTGGGTATCTACAAACAGTCATGGATAATGCTAATGTCTGCTGTGGCTTTGACATTAAAAATCAAAACAAACCTACAAAGTTATTCTTTTCAATTATCCAGTTTGGGCATATAAAATGAGAGTTCTTGAAACAGTTTCCTTATAAACTGTTAGGCCCGCTATTTAAATATTGGCAAGTAGAGAAAAGTACTGAAAATTATGCAAAAAAACTCTAAATCCACTGAACATTTTGGCATATGCTCTTTTGTATTTTCTACTCCTTTCAAGATTGTATTGCATGCTTCAAAAAAATGTTTGACACAGGAAATATGTATTTAAGTCCCTAAAAAAGTCTAACTTTTTATTCCGAATAAATCCTTTTCTAGAAATAAAAAATTCCCTGTATTCTTTATAAGGATAGAGTGCATTCCAATTTTGGTTTGATTGCTCCATATTTAAACAATTGTATGTTTTGAAAATGCGGAGTCTATAACGTTGAGGGTAAATAAGGGTTATTACCTTTTCATAACAGTCAGTGGGTATTTTTGTGCAATTCCTTTTGGATCAGTAGAAAACAGCTCACTCCCAACTATTTCCTACCTTTGTGCCTCTAACTTCAGCTCACTCACTATATGTATGGTTTTCATATGACAGCCATTGCTCTGGTCATTTAGATATTGTAATTTTTTAAAACTTTTTAAACTGACAGTCTTTCTGCTTCTTTGATTATCACTTTTATCTCTGGTTCTGATAGATTTAGAGTTAAGATTTATTAATATTTCTTAATGTTGAGAGAAGAGCAGGGAGATGGAAGGTAATGCAAAAAACTGTTTTTATAATTGGGGATTTGATATCAATAAGAGTCTCTATAGCAACTGGACATAATTAGTACAAAATTGAGATAGTTAAACCTTAGAGTTATTCTTGATTTCTGAGACACCATACATTGCTGGAAAAGGAAAAATTAGATAAAGTGTTTTAGATATACTTTAGGATCATTAGTTAACACATACATTTGCTTTCAATACAATACCTTGTGAAGTCTCACAGTGCTTTTCAATTTCAGAAAGTGTCCCAATCAAATTATCATCTTCTATCATATTTAAATAAAACAAAATATTGCAGGAAAAGAAAATACTTTCAAGAAACAAGAAGAATCAAAAACTTATATCTAAACAAAGAACTGAATATGCAAAATAAAGTATTTTTTAGGTAGATTTATAGAAGCTTTGTTACAAAGCTTTTGTACAAAATCTACATACATCCTGCCTGCCTGTGTCATCACTGTCACCTACTTGTGGTTCTCCTACTGCCCACCTTGGCTCAAACTAAAAACATATGTACCAACTCAATCAGAATTAAAGTTTCCATCACAAAGAGGAAACCTTCTGAATAATCCAGAGACAAAGGAAAAGAACTAAAGCTAATTTTGATTTAGGTCATCTGCCTGATTTCTAACAGGACCCATCTGTTTTTCATGACTTAACGTGTAGATTCTGCAGAAACAAAAATTAACAAAACCACATATACAAACAAAAAATAATAAAGTGCTCTTACAGCAAACAGAAAGACAAACCTATTATAAAGACATATTGTGTTTACAAGAAGTTAAAAGATGGTAAAAAAAATACTGTGCTCATAAAGATGTATAAAATAAGATTGGCAACATCATGTTTAGAAATTTAGAAATCAAGTCATTTTTTCTCATTTTACCTATATTACTTACGTCATTTTTACAATGATCATACACACAAGATGCATTTCTCCTATGAGTTTTGACATATAAAAACATATATAATTAAATAAGCTTAATTAGGGCTATGATTCTCAAATTTAGCATGCATCATAATTACCTGGAAGGTCTGTTCAAGGATTGCCAGCCCCATTCCTAGAGTTTCTGATTTAAAAGGTCTGTATTTCTAATAAGTTTCCAGGTGATGCAGACCGATGCTGCTGATCAGAGGACCACACCTGGAGCTCTACTGAATTATGTTTAGTTAATACAAATCAGTGATTTACATTATGGAGGATAAACCCATTATTACTTAGAAGCACAACAATGGGGACTGTTATAATTCTGAAAGGAAGCTGTTGCTCCTGAAACACAGCTGCTTTGTTTAAGTGGCTTTGTGTTTTGTTTTCTGTACTAACAGTGGGTGAGACAGTAAGAATTTGTAGGAAGAACTGGATAAAAGTGATGACAGAAAACTCTTTTGAGTAAAATCTAGATGTAATACTGAATTTGTTCAGTGAGGTTTAGGTTTATATAGCTATACCCTAATATCTACTTTTAAGTCTTTATAATTTAAATTCTTCCAGAAAAATATAATCCATTGCAAGCATGAAACCCCTTTCTTTCATTGAATCAATTGTTTTTAAAACACATCTTTCTTGGGAATGCAAGTATCAGGCCACAGTAGAAAGGAGTGCATTATATTTTGCCTTCAGCTACAGTATTTATAGTTGTCAGTAAGTTTACACATTTGATGCATTCTTTTTTTTGAGGGCAGTGTCACTGGTCCTCATATGTGGGACCTGAACCGGGGCCGCTGGCTGCCCAAGCCAGCGCTTAACCACCGCGCCACTCGGCTGGAGCTTTTGATGCATTCTTAACAGTGCTAGCCATGGTTTAACTTCTCCTATTCAGATACTATAAACTGTGAAAAAGAAAAAACTGGTTTGTTTGATAAGGCCAGGTGTGTTTCCAGAAAATGAAAAATTTTATCATCCCATTAAAAAATAAACAACAAAAAACTCAGCCTGATCATATTTAGGATTTTAACTATCACATGTAACTGGTGATAATTACTTACCTACTGTTGGAGTATTGGCAGCACTTAATGAAGCAGAAGATGAGATAGAGGAAGAACTTTCTGCCCGGGCTAAAGGAGCAGCAGGAGGTGGGCTGGTATTGGCTGTTACAGGTGGGCTGAATGGCCTGGGCTTCAACACAAAAAGTTATTTATCAAAATGGTAAAACAATTCCTCTGTTACCAGAAAAGGTTTTTAGGTATCATTTTCAGGTAAGTTTCATTTTAATACACTAAACCAAATTTATTGTGTAAGTTATAACTGAAAATTAGAGATACAATAGGTCAAATAATTTTTGAGAATGTATTAAAAGCGGAAAAGTCTATTTTAAAATAACGTTGTCAACAGAATCTTTGTACATAAAACATTTTCTGTATTTCAAAAAGTGTGCTTAAAGATAGATTCTAAAAAGTTAAATGATTAAACTATATGAAAGCTTTTCAAACATACTGCCAAACTGCTTCCCAAAAGGGTTACTGTCCTTAGCCTACTGCCTATGAGCCTCAAAAGAGGAAAAGAAAATAATTTTTTAAACTTTTACCTAATATGATAAAAATAAAATTGGCCATTTTCCCTTTTATGAGTTGTATGTACTCGGGGTGTCAAAAAAAATGCACACTTTTTTTTTTTTTTTTGAGGGCAGTGTCATTGGCCCTCATATATGGGACCCGAACCGGGGCCGCTAGCCTCCCAAGCCAGCGCTTAACCCACCGCGCCACTCGGCTGGCCCAAAAATGCACACTTTTTAAGAGATGTTACCTATGTATTACTTTACAAACTTGAATTGAATTACAATAGCAAGGTGTTAATCAAATGAATGCTAGTGTCATTCATTGTATTACAATTTTAATACAGTTTTTTCCTTCCTTAAAATGTGTATACATTTTTCTGGCACCCTCTGTATTATCTTTGTCTGGTTTAGTTTTGGGAGGTATATTTATTACCTTAGCTTTCACTAACCCTTTGTTTTATTTGCTACAAATATTTTCTCCATAAATATTGCCTCCTTAGAGTCAACCCCTGTGTGGAAGCTCACTGACAGAAACTCAACTTGAGGCTCCTCCATGGTAGTGCAGTTTGTATCTGCACTCATGAGAAAGAAGCATGACCTGCCCACACCTTCACTGACTGCTCCTCTGCCAACTGGCTATGCCTGGACTCAGCACTAGATTGCCTCATTTTTTGCTCTGGCATTGTGTATACTAAATCCACATTGTTTGGGGGAAATTCTTCTGTGGATCCATCCTGGATCCAGTTCTGGTTTCCATTGTATTTGTTTGTTTTTTAACTGCATCCAAAGGGTGCTCTGAGGCCAAAAAAAAAAATTGCCTGCCCTTTACTTTTGGTGTTTACAGAGCTGTTCCCATTTTCCTTCATAATTTGTTTTAATGCTTCCTTACTGAAAAAGTTAACACCGTACAGAAGTTTGAAAAAATGTTATTAATCCTATTGTCTTCCAGCTTTTCTATTAAACATAAAAACAAATATAAAAAGTAACACTAATTCATTTATCTTTTACCTTGGTGAATTTTTTTCCTTCCAAATTTCTAATTGTTTCAGTAATATGTAGTAATGCTTCCTGAGGTGTTTCACTTTTAAAATAAGGCATATTTTGGGCTGGCTGAGTGGCTCAGTTGGTTAAGAGCTTGCTCAAGAGGGCAAGCTCTGAGCAACAGGATTGGATTCACAGCCCGAACAGAGCAGCCGCTGAGCTGCCAACAAGTGGAAGGATGGCTCAGTTTAATTAAACATAACCTATCTGTTTATAAAGGTATTAGCAAATACAGTATTTTGTGCCTACTATGTGTCAGGCCATGGGTTAAGTACTAGCTACAAAGCAGAGAACAAAAAAGACACTGCTACTGTCCTCAGTTATTTGAGGGACTTGAAAAACAAAAGCTAAAAACAAACAAACCTTATAAGAATTCATACACTAAAAGTAGTTCATTGCATGAACATAAATTTAGATATACACTTTTACAAGAATTAGAAAGTACTGCCCAAAGTGTTACTAACCCCCCAGCCTCCATTAACTACCTTAAAACTATTAGTTCCAGAGAATAGCTTTTGGATGACTCCTTACGATGGAAAATACAGTTGTGTTTGTATCCAGACGGGGGTAGTGCAGGACAGGCCAACAAATATTAAATTCAACGGCTGATGTGAAACCTACAAGCTTGGAAACGTCTTGAAATTAACTACTGTTTCCTGTGGCTACATGGTCTTGTGACCAATATAATGGATCCGCATTTTTACAGTTTAGAATGTGCATTTCATAACTTTTTAGGAAAAGGCAAAAACAACTCTTTTCTTATGTGGTTTTCCCCTGTTTTAGAATGGCACTGTCTAAAACTGTAGCCACTGACACCTGCAATGTGGCCAGTCAAAATTGACATGAACTGTAGAATACACAGTGGATTTTGAAGACTTAGCATACACAAAAGGAATCTAAAGTCTCAATAATTTTTATATTGATTACATGTTAAACTGATATTTTTTTATTAGAGCGTAAAAGAAAAAATATATTAATTTTACTGTTTTTACTTTTTTAATGTGGCTACTAGAAACTTTAAGATTATATATGTCACTTGCATTATATTTCTATTGGACAGCACTGTGTAAGAACAGTGGTTCTCAAACATTAGCACACATCAGAATCACATGGAGGGCTTGTTAAAACACAATTCTGGGCCGGCCGAGTGGCGAAGTGGTTAAGCGCGGGCTTTGGAAGCCAGCGGCCCCGGTTCGTTCCCACATATGAGGGCCAGTGACACTGTCCTCAAAAAAAAAAATTCCTGGACCACTCCCCAGAATCTCTGATTTGTCTAGGGAGGAGCCAGAGAAACTGAATTTCTAGCAAGTTACCAGGTGATGCTAATGATGCTGGTCTTGGGACCACACTTTGAGAAACACTGTTCTGGAACAATGAAGGGGTCTCGTTAGGGGTGTGGTTATAGACCCTTTCAGAAAAACGCACACATAAGCATGCAGGAAAAGGGCACTCCAGTGTACAACTAGAGAGAATTCAAATCAGCACAACCTTTCTGTGGCCGGCACAGCAGTAATCATCAGGGGTCCTAAAAATGTGAATGCCATTCTGCTCATGGCTTTCACTTCTTAAAGTTTTATTAAGCAAATTAATTTCTGCAAAGAAGTAAACATAAGAATATTCATTAAGACACTGTTTATAATGAAAACTTGGAAATAAACTAAATGTCAAAAAAATTTCTAAAAACTTTTGGAATTTTAATGTTGAGAGTGGTATAGAGGATACAGCATTTATGCTCTGCAGGCACTTCAAATAGTGGTCCCAGAAGCCCTCAGAGTGTGGTTTCCAGAAGGCTCTCAGGGCTAGGGCAGGGAGTGAAGGGTCAAGATTATTTGACTTTAAGATTACTTGACAAATGATTCTACCACTTTAAAGAAGTTTGAAAACTATGGAATAATTTGTGATATAAAAACACATTCCTAAAATATTTTCAAGTGAACGAAAAGTAAATATGTAAAATATGACCTTTTAAAAATATACATATACCATTCATAGTAACTAACTTTTTGAATTACTTGTACTTGACAATAAGTGTTTTATATATATTAACTTATTTAAGTATCACAATAACCTATTATCGCCAGCGGCCCCGGTTCGGTCCCACATAGGAGGGCCAGTGACACTGCCCTCAAAAAAAATAAAAATAAAAAAAAAATAACCTATTATCATTATATTATAGCCATTTTACCTATAAGGAAACTGAGACTCCAAATAAATAACTTGCCTAATGCTGCTGAGGTAATTAGTGGTGAAATAAACCTGTGTTTTTAATAACTATATTTTACTGACTCTGAGTAAATAAATACTTGTGCATTCAAAAAATAATGAAAGGATTTATATAAAAATGTTAGGTGGTAAAATATAGAAGGAATTTTTATGTTCTGTGTTTTTTCTATTTTCCAAATTTTACAACATGACTATGCATTGCTTTTGTAATCAGGAAAACACCTATATTAATAAGATGTAGTAATTTTTATATTCCTGCAATAATAACCATCTCCTTGGCAGCTTGTATTAGTCTTTCATTTCACTTCCACAAAGTCTGTTCATTGGTATGGGGGGGGCAAAAGAAAGATGTCACCATTTCCAACACTTGGTGCTCAAGCCTTTTCATTCATAAAACATTTTCTAACCATGTACAAAGTGACAGGCATTATGCAAAGTATTAAAGACATGAAATTGGCTAAGGCATAGCCCAGTGAGATGAACACATACAGAGAAACTATGGCTGGTGTTGTGTGGGGGACAGAGTGAGTACGGGGGAGGGAGGCGGAGAAGAGAAATACAAAGTGATTTGTGCACTAAGAGAATATAAGCAAAATATATGGGTATAAGGAAGAGAATCATTAAATCCACTGGGGGAGAAGTAATGATCAAAGAGAGCTTTGGCTGGGTTTTAAACAGCACTAAAGGGCATTTCAGATAGTGGGAGCACAGTAGGAAGACGTGGATGTATAAAAGAGGATGGTGGGGTTGGGGAACAGTGGAAAGTTTTAAGTGGCTGGAACCTAGGTTACAAAGAGGAGAAAGTTGTACAGTTAGTCGGTATTGCAGGTGGTTGAAGCAACTTTATCAAGAGTCTTGTATATTTAGCTAAAACATTCAACCACATGAATTATGGGGAACTACTGGAGATCAATATCCAGGGAAAAAGAAAATTAAGCTCAACTTTTAGAAATTTAATTCTGGCAATTAAACTGGCATTTAGTGTAAAAGATAAAGCAAAGCAGAATAGATCAGAGGCAAAGATTCGTCTGAGAGAGCCTCACTCATTCTGAATAGAACCCATAAAATTTCTTTCATGATCTGACCACTTTTAAAAACCAATACTTTTTTTCTTTCCTTTTTTAAGCAATATGTACTTAATATGTACAATTCAATGAAGTGAATTCCAGTTTCCTTATGTATAAAATAAAGAAAGCTGGACGAGGTGCCCTCCACGCTTCTCCTAGCAGCACACACAACCAAGGCCTAAGAACAAGCCATCACTTCTTCCTTAATATTTGACTTGAAGCAGAATTATATAAAAAGTTCTTCTTAATTGTGAAAAAATGGGTTCTGAATAGTATTTTTATAATGTACTAACTTTCTCAGGAAAACTCTTTCCTACTGACCAATGTCTTACTCCACAGGTGTAATCACTGAGGTAATAATACGGGGGAGTGAAGGAAGTGTTGTTTGGGAAAACTCTTCTACACTTTGAAAAGTCGAGTAGAAAATTCCAAGCATTTATCTCTAAAGGGGCATACAAAAAGATATCATTTGCATCTTAAAACAGTTACAATTTTTTAAAAAAGAAACACCTGAGTACATACTATTTCATTTATCCCACTGAGTTTGCCTGAAGTAAGCTTTGGTCTGGAAGCAGGCCTTGGAGGTGGGACAATGGTGCCTACAGAAAGAGGAGTTGTGGGCCTGGCTGGTGGGGGGAAAAAGAAAATTTGAAGAAAATCATTAGTATGTAGCAATCCTTACATAAAGACATTCTATTATAGAGAAACTTGAGGATTCAAAGCTCATTTTTCAGGAGTTTTTAAAAAAATGTAATTATAGATATTTGGTGAAATAGTGGGAATCTATCAATCAAATATGCTTTTTTTGAAGCTACCAATATTTTTCCTGGAAAGAAAAAAATCATTAAATTTTCAATAAAACTGACACACATAAATTGTACAATAAAACTGACACACATAAACTGTACTCCTGTTTCAATTATTTATACATATAAAAATTAAGTCTTGTAAATTAATGGTATAAACATACAATCTAAGGCCTACAATCTTTAGTTTATTGCCCACACATCTACTTTACAGACAGTAGTGTAAAACTGAGACTTTGAAACACCTTCAGAATAGTAACATTAACTCTAAATAAAACACTTACCTTTACTGTAACTTCACTTTTAAGTTAAATCACACAGTAACATTTTTGTGATAATTAAAAGTATTACAAATATCTTTACTAAAAACATTTCCCTATATAACTCATTTTTGGTAAGTGTTGAAAATATCTTAATTTTCCCTAAATCCTATATAAATTAGTATTCATTGTTTTTCAACACCATTTGCAAATTTTAAAATTCTATAAATCAGAAATACTAAACTGAATATTCCTAACTAAAAATAACTCTCATTGTGGTAGAAATTAATGAATGGAATTCAAGTGTACATCATCAGAAGTCACCAATATATTAGCATAATCAAAGCAAGATTCAAGAATGAATGCAAATGTTTAAATCATCCTTAAATAATAAATCCCTTTGGTATTCTAAAGATGGACCTGTAATTCAGAGAGACTGGGGAATATAATATGGATGGAGAGAAATATATTTCAGTAAGTTCTGTAAGTTTACAGATGTACAAAGATAAAAATATATGAAAGCGCCTAAGCATATACATGGGGAAACAAACAATAAAGCTGAGGACCTTGGTGAGCGATGGAGGAATGGGTGTGAAAAGCAGGACCATGAATGTGGTAGGAAGGTAGTCACACAGGAGTGAAAGTAAATGCCATGGGGGTTATGAAATCATTTAGAAACTGTATTATATGAAGGGATCAAAGACGAAAGCAGAGTTTAGGTTGCTTGCAAAAAACAGTTGAAAGCTGGCAATAAATCAAGTTCAGTTTCTTAGGCTGCTGCCTTTTGTCCAGTCAGCACGCATTCTTTCATGCTGTACTCATACCTGAAGCTGTACATTGGAAGAAATGTGCACCAACCTGAGGACCACAACACTTGTGCTTTCTATGACATTTATTTTAAACATATGTTCATTATCAATCAAACCAGCACTGACCAATACTCAAGTTATTTCAAACTTGTGAGAGCTTAATATAATAGAGACACTGAAACTTCATTACTGATCAAGTAGCCTATCCAAATGGCATTTAGATGGACTCAAAACCAAGCCTAGAAGTTTAAGTTGAGCTCTTTCAAACAATCAGAAATTGCTTTCTGAGGAAAGCTAATAACAAAACTTATTAACACTACTGTTAATAAATAAATCTATTAATTATAAATTAACAATAAATTTATATATTATAAATGAATCTGTCTGAATATGCCAATTAGGTGCTGCTTCTAGAAGCCTGTTTACAAACTTAAGTGTCTTAGTTGTGTTTTGTTTTTTGGTAGTGGTAATGATGGTGTTGATGATGAAGCTCCAAGAAATGTATATTAGATGCAGTATTTCAAGAAATAGAAAGTGACCTGGTAAAGTATAAAAACATAGGCGATACGAGCTAATCTAGATCTAGCCTGTGACATTACCTAAGAGGGATAGACAGACAATGCATGTTTCCCACACCATTCTTTATCTGGACAAAGACAGATATTAATCTATAATCCAGAAGCAATGATGATGATGCAGAAGAAAAATCAGCAGCACTGTCAGCTTCTTTGGTCAGTCATTTTTCAGGACATGATATTATGGCAAAGGTCACTCTGATCCTCAAGAGATTCAGCTGTTGAAGAGCTCCCATCCAAAGCATCAGGAAAGCTGAAGGTATTTTTAGCTTTCCAATACAACCACTGGAATGCTGTCAGCTCCCCTGAAGAGACGAACTTCTAACAAGTTCATCAATAAAGGAAATCCACTGATTTTGCAACCATGAAGCAAAAAGAAACTTATCTGTGTTCTCTGTTACAGCAGGATAACATAGAGGGTTAATGGAACAGTCTAGTGATGGGCTTTCAGACCCAGAATCTGACCTGGTTTCAAGTAAAGATTCAATGATCATACACCCAGACAGCTCAGTGGAAGAGAAAGCATTGTTCCTATTCTGCCCTTTAGGGTCAGCTGAAGGAAAGAGAAACAACTGAAAACTAGAAGCAACAGGAAAATTCTAGAACTAAAGTCTAAATCTCTCTAGCTAAATAGTGATCTTGTTTCTGGTTAATATTATTTTAATTACTCAAAACTAGAAAACTTTAATGATATGTGGAACAAGAGCATGAGCTCAAACTTTATATTAACTGAGGAAAATAAGTATGAGCATAATAACAAACTTAAAATACAACAGTAAAATTGAAGCTCCAAAAATATATAAAGCCAGAGTCATTCCTGTTTTCTCAGACAGCCAAGGGTAACTCTAACAGTCTGTAAGAGTCTAAAAAGATTTAACAAGGTGTTAAAGTGATTGTGCTGTGTACATGTGTTATTCAACGAAGTGTCTGACCGGTAATAGAACTGTAAGATGGACTAAATCAGTGTTGGAGTTAATATAAAAAACCAGTCTGATATTTTTCTAAAGTAATTTTAAGAGATTTTTGGGGAGCACAAGTGCTCAATTAATCCATGGGCAGAGAAGGAATGGTCTATACTAGCTAACATTTACCAAAGGGGAGGACAGTATGAGATATTTATATTAAATTTTAATATATGTAAATGTTTATTTATAGTCCACATGGTAGAACAGGCAACTGAATCTACTTCTGTACCAAGCTCTAAGCATCCTTTTTATTATTTCTTTCTTTCTTTTTTTTTTTTGAGGGCAGTGTCACTGGTCCTCATATGTGGGATCTGAACCAGGGCCGCTGGCATCCCAAGCCAGCTCTTAACCACCATGCCTCTCGGCCAGCCCTCTAAGCATCCTTTTTAAACGCATACCAACATTGGACGGCTTAACATACTAGTTATTAACTTATGGGTTGGAATTATTTTTTTATTTTTAGCTAAGATGAGGTCACCAATGCATTAAGATTTTGAAACGATAAAAGACAGTAGGGAATAATCTGACACGTGGACCTTGCTAAAATGTGAAAATGGGTACGTGAGTAAGAAGATGTTAGGATGGGAAAGAAGAGCATAGCAGTAAGAGGTGGAAGAAAACTTAAGACAAAATGCTTATTTCACAATTTCACTTAGGGCCAGTCTAACAAAATGGAAGAATCATGACAATATAGTCATCAGTTTGATCAATAATTATATTCTGTTCCAGGGAAGACTTAATAATAATTACTCTATAACAATAACTATCTCTTCAACATCACTAATATTCTTTGAAGAACAAAATAATGTATGACATTATTTTTCAAACTATATAGGTTAAAAATACATACCAAAGTGAATTTAAAAACTAGCAAAAAGTTAATAAATGTTTTATTATGTCCTAGCTACTAAACATCAAATGACCACTGAAAACAAAGGTATCACTTTTTACCCGAAATTGTAAGTGATATGGGTGAAACATTCTTTAAACAGGTAGCAAGAGGAAAAGAGAACTTTTTTGAAAAGGAAGCGATTGTGCTAAAGAAAACAGCAAGAAACAAAGGGCAGAGTTAACAAATATTACTAAAACCTATGATACCAAAGTGAAAATTTTAATTAAAAATTTGAAAATAATTCATAAAAGAATATTAACAAAATCGAAAAACACTGTTTGGTACTCTCTTCATTCTAAATACAACATACCACCTGACATTTTTACTAAACAAACAAACAAACAAACAAACGACAACTTCAGTTTTTCCCATATGATTACTTTCCTTATACCATCTATTAGTAAGATTAGTTTTATAAAGCTAAATAGTCACAAATGCCCAATGATCAAGGCTATAATGAAACTTCAGAATATGTTCAATTACCTATTGACTATTTCTCGCTGTTTTACAAGGCTTAGGTACAGACCACCTTCCCTTCAAAATTCCAAATTGTTTTGGGTTAAGGTTGCCTAAAATCCAATTTAAAATTCTTTTTAAAATATTAGTTTCTGAACAGTCTAATTTTAAATACTAGTATTTATTTTATTATTAATAGTAAAAAGGCTTATTGTTTTGTAAATCTGCCAGAGTGCGAAAGATTTTACAATTATTAAGATCCAGGATTGAATTTATTTTTAATCATTTCCTATACGATCTTAGAAAAGTTCCTGATCATCTCTGAGCTTTACTTTTTTCATCTATAAAACTGGGACAATAAAAACAACTTCATGGCAGTTAATGAGGTTAAATTAAGTAAATGTGCGTAACTCCTAGCAGAGTGACACAGCAAGAAACTTGATCAATTAAAGTTCTTTCCCCACCATTCCAGCACTCTCTGAACCCCAAATACTGTATGGTATTTGTGAAATACCAGAGAAGAAGCTTAAAGATCAACTTAAAGTGAATTTATTTTCTTGCTTTGAACAAGCTGTGGCTTTATTAAACATACATTTTTGATCCCTGCTTTGGTTGTTGGCAAATGGGATTGTATACTATGAAGAAAAGAGAAACTTAACATATTCTTGCCAAAACAATTACAAAGCATTCAAGTCCTTTCAGATATTACTTGGGAAGTACTAAAACCTTTCTGGAAAGCAGTTTGACAATAAGTATCAATGAACATATCTTGTGACTCATGAATCTTATACTGATAAATTATTATAAGAATATTATGAGATGTGCACAAAATTTGTTATATTCATGGATGTTCATAATACTAAAAAATTAGATGCAACTTAAATATCCACCAAGAAAGGACTGGCTACATTAATGCACATCTATGCAGCTGAATTTTATATATAAACAATAAGAATTATTTGGGCATCAATATGGAAATGATGCCTCGAAGTAAATACATAAATGAAAAAAAAAGTTGATGTTTGACAAATTTTTATTGTTTAAGCCATAGGATCTTTAAGCTAAGTTAACAAAACCAGTATAAAATCACTTTTATCTGGCAATATGAACAGAGGACAAGTTAAACAATTTTTTGATCATTAAGTACAACACACAAGTGATGAATAAATCAATCAGGACAAAGTAACTAGTGCATTCCTCAGTTTAAAAAATATATGTATGTGTATATACATATATATATATATATAATTTACCTGATGATGATGATGATGAAGCTAGTGAAGCTGAAGATGAATCAAGAGATGGTCCAAACAGGGGGTCCCAAGCAAGTAAATCACTAGTCCCTTTCCTACCATATAATTTTAAAAATAAGGATTTTAACAAAAGAATATTTCATTAGTATAAAATCTAGACACTTATTATTTCAGAGAATTATAATAGCTCAATATATATGATTCAAAAGTTGGATATTCTACCAGTGGAATATGTGAAGAAACTTAACAAATTTATTAAACCAATGTTTATTAACTGCTATAAGCAGAATCTTGTAACAGGGGAGAGAAGAGAAGATGAATCCCCACTGATTGCAGCTTATTATACTCTGAACAATTGTAGGGGCTGTCCGAATGAAAATAATGATTCCAGCTTTACAAATAAAAGAAACCAGCAAAGGGTCTTTAAATGGGCTGCCTAAAGGACACACAGCTACTTAATTCTACATTATCAGTTCAGTTCTTTTATACGTAGTCTTTTATACGTAGCACCCACTCTTGGACAGAAAACTTCTTTTTTTTAGAAAAATTTTATGAGTTTGAGCAAAACTGAGGACATATGCAGGGCAGCAAGATCTCAAATGCTCCCAGGAAATTTCTTAAGAGACATGAAATCAGGTAGAAATTTTATAAGGTCATACTTATTTTCTAAGATAAAGAAAAAGCATAAAGGATTTTTAAAAAAGTATTTCTCAAGTACAGAAGTAAGCCCAATAACTTGATATACACTTCCAAGGTCAGATCACTGCAGTATTTCATGCATGGACAGGATTTCTCCATGGGCAATCCACTGCCTTGGCCACTGAGGAACTCTGGAGAATTATTTGGGTCATTCATACATGTCTTTTTATGAGAGATAACCAAGACTCTGGACAAAAGCATCAAGAGCACCAACATTCTAGTTTCAAAAACTCAGCATGCTGCATCATCAAAGATTGTCTTCCACTGACCTCTTGGAACCCACTGCACTGGTTACTCTTTGGAATCAACTCCTGGCTCTTTAATACAAATTTTTACATAGATATTTCTATTTCATTTTAGTCACAACCCCTTTAAGATGCTTAATTTCTAGGATCCTGAAGCACCTGACCTTTGCTTTTTTAATAAACTTTTTCCAGCTTTACTGAAGTCTGATTGATAAAAATTGTACATATACACTTAAGGTGTAAAAGAGAGTGATTAATCCCCATTAAAAGAACATTTTAATGTATCAAATTGCCACTATTTTAAAAATATTTTTTCAAAATCTTAGCAAACAGGCCCACTATATAATAAAAATGTTACAATTATCTATAAGCACGTATCTAATATCTCAACATGCATCTACATGAATGCATACTATACTTGGTATGATAAAGCCTACAATCACAATTGCATACGTGATTCCTAAAAGCAAAGTTTTACAACGCTAAAAAACTTCTTTAAAAATGATAAATCACATGAATACCACGTTACTGCTCAATGAATGCCTAAGCTTCAAAAGTATCAAATTTTAAACTATCCATTTATTATTTAATTATCCATTAATTAAGCCTACTTTTACTCTGCCGAAAACATTAAAAGGAAGTATTCATATTGATAGATACTGCACTGAAAAAGAACCCATGCAACATTGGCTTAAAATATTTTTTTCTTTTTAAGGGTCTAAAAAACAGGACAAACTAGAAAATAGGACAAAGGATACTTAAAATTTAAACATAGTAAGGAGGGAAGAATAAAAGGGTGGAGGACATAGGATTTTTTTTTGGCAGTGAAATTATTCTGTATGATACTATAATGGTGGATGTATCATTATATCCATTTGTCAAAACCAAATGTAAACCATGGACTTTGGGTGATAATATGTCAGTGCAGGTGCATCAATTGAAACAAAAATACTACTCTGGTAAGGGAGGCTGAGCATGTGTGGGGCAGAGAGTATATCTAAAAACTGTGTCTTCCACTCAGTTTTGCTATGAACCTAAAATTGCTCTAAAAAATTAAGTATTTTTTTAAAACATTTAAAAGTGGAACTTACTCAGTGGATGCAGCAGATGGCTTTGATTTTAACTCTTCACCTAATTAAAAAATTATGAAAAAATTCATAATCAGAGTAATAAATATTTTAATGAATATAAAGAGAAACAACACACACACATCTCATTACTAAAAACAATTTTAAATTTCTGGAATTAATAACATAAATATAAACAATTATGAAGAAAAGAAAAATAAGTTTTCTATTGTGCTTAAGAATATTAAAATAATAGCTGAATTTCTGCTAAATCTTTAAAATTTCTGATGAGAAATGACTTAAGTCAACTAAACTCTATTAAAATTGCTGTTCAGAGGAGAAAAATGAGCTAAAAGAAACTTTAAAAATTAGAACAAATGTTTAATGCTTATGTATCACTCAGTAATTTTAACTAATGAATCATGAAAGCATTTTTCACATTCTAAGAATATTATTAGTGACTATTATATTAACAAAAAATAGCACCTTTAAGGACATCCTGATTTTAAAAAATTAAAAATTGTATAACAACCTGTAGCAACAGTATCTATGAGATAAGATAGTCTGTTTTGCTACCTTTGGCATTTGCAGTGTGAATCATTTCATAAGCAACTAGTATACAGGGGACAGCATCAGCAATGCAAAGGTCATGTTGGTTCATAAACAATTTTCCCTGCATCATCATAAGCACATTTCCCTCAATGTTTGCATCATCAAGCAATAGCTGATGAACGTAAAATCCATCAACATGGGTAATTGCAGCAAACTATGAGGAATACTGCACAGTACCTGATGCCCATTCACACTGCACTGTCCATTTGGCTCAGTTTAGCATTTGTTTTGCCTCAAAGTGCTTACAGTGCTATTCTCCATCTTTTTGCATTTTGCTCTCATCTCCATAAATTAGTGGCTTCTTCTTTATCCTCATTTTCCTCACATCCTCAATTAAGCTACTTATCATTTCTTTTTAAAAAGTAAAATCTTACTTTAGTTTGGCATTTATTATGAATTTAACAGGTCTTTTAAATTGAGCTAGAGTGTTTAGGATTGATGTTAAAGTTTTTATTAAGCACCGTGTTTACAAAATTGCATAGCGTTTCCACAGACTGCCTCAACTCTCTTTTCCCCACAACTCTTGTTATTTTAATGCATGATTCTGCACAGGTGTTAACATCCCAAAAACATTTTTAATATAATTAAATTGCTATCCTAAAAACCATATAATAGACACTGCAATTGTGATATTACTTAAAAATAAGTAAAGCAAAAGCTAACTAAACTTACAAACACCTTCTGGCTCATGAGGTAGAGACAAACAGCTTAACATTTTTAATCAGAAGCTACTCTTTGGCTTTGTTGATTTCTGAAAAATGTTGTAGCCATGTACTGAAGTTTAAGGCATATCTCAGTGTTAAAAGACGTAATATAAATAACTTGTCTTCTGTTCCATAGTAAGTTATCCTTTTAAGTCTGTCGTTAAGACTCATAATAAGAAAAGACTATTATTTCTATAACTACATATATAAGGCTACAAGCTTAGCAAATTGCCTAATAAATTTTAATAGATGTAAAACAACCAACTTAAATGTCAAACTTACTAGATGAATTCTGATTCAGCTGCACCTAAAACAGAAATGCAAACACTAAGTGCCATTAAATAATAATTTAACTTGGTAATGAAATATTCAGTAAAATGTTAAATAGTGGGAACCTAATTTTAAGCTGCTTTTAGTGTATCTGCTCAACTGTAAACTCTATTTACATAAAAAGATATACTGAAAAAACTTTCAGTATTTTTTGTTTTATAGTAAAGAATAATAATACATGTACCTTTAACATTACATTCAATAAAATGTTTTTAAATATTATTAATATCTAAAGCAACTTATTATGACTTGATAATATAAAAAATTTAACACAAATACTTTAAAAATCAATGTTCAAACATTACAATTTTTTTTTTTTAACTCAATAGGTAAAAATACAAAATCTTGCACTTACTGGGCTGTGTCTCTAGTAGTACATGGAAGGAAAAAAAGACAAGTGTTCATTTTAGAATTCGAAATATATTTTCCAGCTCTAATAATTTGTTTATCCCCATCCAAATCATACCTAAAATTTATAAACCTTAAAACACACACATTGTTGGCGGGGGGAAATACTGAAGCTAGATAAGCAAACTGGGCAACAAGATATACTCATGCTATCCTCTTTTCACACCCAATATTAACAATTAAAAATTTTATGATTATTTATTTTCTGAGCATGAAATTAATACATATCCACTGTTTCTTAACAAACAGAAAAGAAAGAAACACAAAAAAGAAAATGTAAAACTATTAATTACCTCAAGCACCAGAGATAAATGCTTAACATTTTGCTGCATATTCCTCTAGGCTTTTATTTATTTACATATATACTATTTTAAATTAGTTATGCTCCTAGACAAAAAAATTTTCATGGCTTCACAACTTTCTATTTCATATATTATATATACCATAATTCAATCTTGGCATTAGTCTTCATGTTAGCAAGTAATGGTAGAATAAAAACCTCAAAATCAGAAATCTGTCTTTATTGTGGAAAAATAGTTTTAAAATTAAATTCTGAAAGTGCGGAAAAATAGTTCTAAAATTAAATTCTAAAAGTGCGGAAAAATAGTTCTAAAATTAAATTCTAAAAGTGCATAACTGGGGGGAAAAAAATCTTTTACCCAAACAAATACATATAGACTACTTAAAATATATAATTAAGGGCTGGCTGAGTGGCGCGGTGGTTAAGCGCTGGCTTGGGAAGCCAACGGCCCCGGTTTGGTCCCACATATGAGGGACAGTGACACTGCCCTCAAAAAAAAAAAAAATAATAATAATATATATATATTTAAGTAACAATAAGAAATGGTGAGAACTTTCATTCTCTATTATCAAGGAGTACAATTTTAATATCAATTATGATGGTACAAATATACTAAATGTCATTCTAAGACATGCTGTTTTCCCCATAGTTTAACACTCCTGAATTTAGAGTATGACATCAATGGAAAGATGTATTATGATTTTTTTCTCCCTCAAAGCTATTAAGTATGGTATTTTATTTTATTTTTTTTAGAGGGCAGTGTCACTGACCCTCATATGTGGGATCCAAACTGGGGCCGCTGGTGTCCCAAGTCAGCTCTTAACCACCATGCCACTCGGCCGGCTCCAAGTATGGTATTTTAGAACTAAGGAATTAATCACTATCATTAAGATTTCTTATCTTTGCCTTTCCTTCTCTGAAAAGTATGGAAAAACAAATGTTATAGTGACGACAAAAAAATGCAAAGATATAATTTAATCTTTAAATTCATTTTTAAGAAAATCCTTTTTAAATATAGTTCACAAAACATGGACCAAAACTTTAAAATAAGGTGAGGAAAAGATTAATACTGCCAGTTCATCAAATTCTGCCTGAGACATACAGCACTATTTATAAAAATACAATTGGTGAAAATAGTGGATTTTCTACATTTTTGCTTCCTTTGTAAAATAACTTTCAAAAGAAAGCAAAACTACACCACACTCACAAGTTCATTTGCCTATATAAAAACTATAAACTATATACCTCAATAAAGCTGAATAGAAAGGAAAAATCATAAATTACACATTTCCTCATCCAACATGCTTAACTATTGTTAAGTGATGTTTTAATTTTCATTATTCTGAAAATTAGCCAGAGGCAGGTAGATATTTTTAAAAAAAATAAAGATGGTCTACCTAAGGAGTACAAACTTGCTCATTTCATTACTTACAGATATTGCTGGGGACAGTGTTATATTTCCTATAGATACTTTTAATTCATCCAAGGAAGCCATTGTGTGATGTGAGTTATTTGGATGCATAGGTTTGATTTCTATCCGATACTTCTTTGGTTCTTCATCTTCAGAATCAGAATCACTAGATGAGTAGAAATGGTTCTCTTTGGTATGTAAGTATCAGTTAAAAAATTTAGTTTTTAAAATACTGGAATGCATAACAAGTTTTTTACACATTTATAAAATAGAACAAAAACCTTTAAGAGATAAGGTGAACTTTAACAGAAATATAACTACTAATTTTTATTAACAAAATCAGGCCAAATGAAGAACATGGAGTCCTATTTTATTATAATTAATTAAAAATTCAAAGACTCTTTTATTAAATAAATTACTGTGTTTTAACTGTCTACTTATATGCCAACACAATCCATAAGAATATCCAGATGATAAAAGGATATCATTCTGATTTGCTTCTGGTTTTATACTATAGCCTTCTTCATCTACATCAGGAATGTTCTATGGGAAGAAGAAGAAAAAAACTTTACTGTAATGATGGCTCCAGCTACAAAAATATTAGAGATTAACAAAATAGTCTGGACTATTACTGAAAGGCTGTATCATTTATCAACTATCAACGGGTTAATAAAATTATAATACTGTGGGGAAATTATGTCTTTTAGTTAATTTGCTTCAAATCATACCCCATGTTTCAGAAGTCTGAAAAAGAAAAGAACTGCAAAATGAAACAGGAGAAACACTGAAAGAAAGAGAACAGATGTTCCAGTGGGAATGCCAGCAGTTCTGTGGATAACCAAAACTTTCATCCAGGTTTTCAAAGTAAAGAAATAAAGGCACAACAATGTGTGCATTTAGGGAAGGGTAAACAGATAAAATGTTAGTGTTTATTAATGACAAGCAATGACTCTCAGTATACTAGGTTTTTAATGCTAGAACTATTCATAGGAACTTGTTATTAATAAACACTAACACATTACCTGTTTAACTCCTTGGTCCATTCAACCCATAATTTCTATATTAGGGCCCACACTGCTGGAACAAAGCACTAAGTCAAAAGCAGTATGAAGAAGAAAAGAAAAATTAACTTCACCCACCAATGTTAGAGAGGCAGCTTTGGTGGAGAGTGGTAGCGATTTAAAAAACATATATTGAGATATAGCTCCCAAGCCAATGGAATATTTTTCAATCTCTCTGTTTGGAATGGGGAAACTGGCCAAAACCAAAAGAAAAGAACAACTTCCTTGGTCAAGATGCAGTACTTTAAAATAATTTTTTAAATTTACATAGATCTTTTAAAAAAGAAACCGAAAATGAAGTTTCCCTACTAAGGTGGCCTATTGATGTTTTTTAAAGTAACTAGTGAGACAAGCCACGAATGAAACAACAAAAAATGAAAGCTTCCTTTCCCTGCTAACCATTGCTACAACCCTTCTCTCCAAAGGTAACCACAATTAAGAGTCTTGTAAGTAACTCATTCTTTTAAAAAAAGAGAACACATACACAGGTAGTCCTCCCTTATCCGAGGGAGATACATTCCAAGACTCCCAGTGGATGCCTGAAATAGCAGATAGTACCAAACACCACAAATACATGTTTTTTTCCTATACATACATAATACGTACCTATGATAAAGTTTAATTTATAAATTAGGCACAGTAAGAGATGAACAATAGTAATAATAAAATAGAACCATTCTATAAGCAGGAAAAGTTATGTGAATGTGGCATTATTAAGTAAAATAGGATTACTTGAACACAAACACTGATAACCAAGGTGGCTACATAGTGAATAATGGGAGGGCAGCATACATAGTGTGGATATGTTGGACAAAGGGATGATTCATATCCTGGGTGGGAAGGAATAGGACAGCTTGAGATTTCATCACGCTATTCAGAATGGCACACAAAACGTTTGAATTATTTCTGGAATTTTCCATTATTTTCTGACCACAGTTAAACACAGGTAATTGAAACTGCAGAAAGTGAAACCATGGATGGGGAGGGGAGACAACCGTACCCACACATTTATATTTTTAAAACAGCAATTACTTAAAAGATCATACTTGCTTTCATATTTAGTAAGCTCTTTCCATGTCAGCAAACAGAGTAATATAACTCTATATAACATCTGACTGTTTTCATCAGGTGAATGCTTAATAATTTATTGAACCAATCCCATTTTAGTGGATGCTTTAGCTTTGCCAGTTTTTTCCTAATATAAACAATGTTGAAATAAACATCTATCTCTACTTCTCTCTCCTTCCCCCTCTACACATGCATAACACTTGATGAATCACATATAAGTTTGTATGGATAGCCTTAACAGTAAACCCCTAGCAGCACGATTGCAGGGTCAAACAGAACATGGAATTTCTTATGGGGAGAGACTGCCAAACAATATATCCACAAGATAAATTGTACCAATTTACATTCCTACTAACACTATGAGTGTATCAAAATTTTTGCTGATATGACAGGTGAACATGGTAATTTCATTCTAATATGCATCACGATGAGACTACTGTTTTGAACATTTTTTTATGGTATTCATCACTTTTATTTCTTTTTATGAGAATTGCCTATTTTTATTTTAATGCCCTTTTCCTACTGGGGTGCTAGTTTACCTTTTTATACTGATTTGTATAAAAACTTTACAATGGAAAGTAATTTGCCCCTTGTTACATGTTTTACAAATACACTGCAAATTTACCTTTAGTTAGTCAAATCCTATGGTGTATTTTTTCTAATTTTTTAAGTCTTTGTTTCTACACTGTCAGATTTATCAATCATTTCTTATATGGTATAAGAATTTTCTGTGTTCTTTAAAGGTCCTTTTCTAATTTCAGGTAAATACTGACTGAAGTTCAGAATTGGTTAATATTGATCATAGAATTGTATAAATGAACTGAGAGAATTAAAAATGTTTTATTTAAGGGAATGTATATAAAACATGAAGTATTAAATGGCTTTATTCAATGTTGCAATTATTAAATAAATGTTTTGTTCTGTTTTTTTTTTAGCTGAGCCATCCTGCCACCTGTTGGTAGGTCAACGGCAGCTCAGCTTGGGCTGGGCATCAAACTGCTGTTGCTCAGAGCTCAGCTCACACTCTTGAGCAAGCTCTTAACCAACTGAGCCACTTGGCTGGCCCTCAAATAAATGTTATACATAATTAATTCAGAAATAAAATGCATGAGTACCAAAAGTAAATGCCAAATTCATCTCCTTTTTCATTAATCAGTAAACCAAAGGTATCAAAATTGGCAAGTGGTAAGGTTAAATGTCATAACACCAAAAACACTCTGATGATTCCTAGGGTTCATTAGAAATGCATTCCATTATTTTCACTACAAATTTACTTTAAAAATCATAGGTTTCAGGCCAGCCAAGCGGCACATTGGTTAAGAGCTGGCTTGGGATGCCAGCGGCCCCAGTTCGGATCCCACGTAGAGGACCAGTGATACTGCCCTCTACAGCTAAGATGGTGAACAACTAGACCTGGAGCTGGGTTGCGTGAGTCCCCGGGGCAGCATAGCTGCAGCTCCTGCTGCAGTGGGTTGCCGTAAGCTACAGTGAGTGGTAGGCAGCCAGCGTGAGTGGGGCCAGCAGCCGGAGTGAGCCGCCAAGAGTCGCCGTGAGCGGCCATCCAGAGGCCGGTGACCGATCTGCCTCACCCGAGAAGAGCGCAATGATGATACCAACATTGGCCAGTGAAGCAACGTCCTCCACAACTAGACTGAAGGACAAAAAAGGACAACAACTTGTCTGTTCTCCTTCCCCAATTTCCCAATAAAATCTTTAAAAACAAAAAATCATAGGTTTCTTATTTTAAAGCTGAAATACGAAACACAAATACTAGTTTTATTTTAAGTAATATAAAACACAAAGTTTCACAAAATATATAGTTCTTTGGTACACCATTATGCTGTAAAAGATCAAAATGTTTTGGGGCCAAAAGAAGCAATAGGTATACAAGCAAGAACAACGAACCAAGAGATGGATAGCCTGACTCTACTACACTTACCAACTTGACAAGCATTTCATGAGCAATATGAAAAATTTGTCTGTCTTCATATTACTTACACAATTTAGTAAATCTACTCTTCCACCACAACCATAGGGAGCTCCGTTTGATGTCTTCTTATGCCATAAATATATTTAAACATAAAATATTATATAAATAATTTTAAATATAAAAAAAATTTATTTGAAACAAAAAGGACAAAAAAGTGAAAGTACTAACATGGTTGTTTTTTCTAAGATGACACTCTCTTAAACAAAACTTAAATACATGAATAGATAAATTACTATTTTAATAGATCTAAGAATTAGTAAGAGCACCCACATTTTAAAATAAAATATGAAGATTTGAGATCTGATATATTTCCCAAGAAAAAGCAATATGCTGTGTCACCACTCCAGTTTTAAGGCAAATGTCCACTTTTCAAAGGTAGTTCGAAATACCGTCTATTTAATAGGAAAGCATCTGACACTATAAAGCCAAAAACCATCTGTAAAATAATTTTAACAGCAAATTTACAATAAAATGGTTAAATTTTTTTCTTTTTTGGAGAGGTTTGTAAACAACCCAAATACATTGGGAATTTCCTGATGAAAACAGCTAGTTTAAATTGTTTATATCAAAGTAAAATGTACTCACAAGTGAATCTGCATCAGGGCATTCCCTATTAAAACAAACAAAAGTTAGAAATATTCAACTATTAGAGCTATCTGACAATACTATATTGAAAGTGTTTACCTTGGTATTTAAGCATAAATTTAAACTCTATAAAAATTTAAAGAAATCATATCATGAAGATTAAAATATACCAAACAGTTTTAAAATTCAAAAGAAGGCATTCCTATACCTATAACGCATGATAAAATAAAACACAGTACTTTTAAAACTACATTCAAAAGTACTTCATTCCCATGAATACACACATGAATCAGTCCTACAAGGATTTCTAGTGGCTTTCAATTCTTCAGGGAGAGAAAGTGTTTTATAAAAAAAAAAAAAAAAAAAAAAAAATTCCTTCAAAGAAAAAAGTTTGGCTTAAAAAATGTATTTTTTTGGTAAATAACATTTTAAAATAAATTTTTTAAAAAAGTACTGTACTTTTAAAACTGAAGGTTTAAAGTACAGTACTTTCGGGCCAGCCGAGTGGTGCAGTGGTTAAGAGCTGGCTTGGGACGCCAGCGGCCCCGGTTCGGATCCCACATATGAGGGCCAGTGACACTGCCCTCAAAAAAAAAATAAAAATAAAAAATAAAGTACAGTACTTTCTATAAGCTAGTCTATATGAAAGTCAAAACCATTTTTTCCAAGTATGTTAAATGAGACTTCTAGTTGGAAAGTCGGAATAGCTTTCTAGTCGAACGTAATATGTAGTTCAGAACTGGTATTTTAACATTTAACTGATAAAACAAATATGAATTGGATATAAACTAAATGTGAAACTAAAACATAAAGGCCAACATTCTTAATTAACTAAATAAAGACCTAAATATGTAAAATAAAGACACTAAAGCCAGGAGGAATGTTAGAATAATTTCTATGTATACATTCTAAAACAAATTCACAAACAAAAATTAGAGTGTATATTTAAAAGGCACTTGGATTAGTTACATATTCTGTGTTTTGAGACAGATAATGCATATAATATCTAAACGTGCTACTTTAATAATAGACCAAAAACACAGGCCTTAGGTACACCTTAACAGCCAAACGAACAATTAAAAAAAACACTAAATTAATATATAGGATAAACAGGTACTCTCTATCTATCTACCCAAAAACTAATCACAAACCAGAAAAATCTACAAATTGAAGAATTTTCTTACAGGAAGATAGGTTGGAATAGACTGAAAAAAATGAAAAAAAAGAGGGAGATGATTACTTCGTTCTTAATCCAGATAGAAGCACCAAAGAGACAGGGTAAATGCAAACCCCACAGGTCTTTACATCCATTTAAAAGTCACTTAAAATGACAAATTTTGAAAAAGAGCTTCTTTATTGATATATAAGGAAAACCTATGCATTTTCTGAGGAAATGTTCCAGGAAAGACACTAATAAAATTCAATCTGTCTAAAGAATCTTATCAATTAAGATGTTAGAACACTCCTACTTTCTTCCTTTTTTAGAAGATACCGTTTAAATATAAAAGCAAGTATAGAGGTTCTGAAGAGCTTATTCTCTGGCTTTAAGCTAGTACTCTCCAGTTTCTGTGGTAAAGCACTCATCTGTATGCCTTCACAGTGGGTTCTATGAACCTGTAGATATAGGCCCAGGAAGAGCAAGCTCTAAGCAGGACCCCTCTTCCGCAACTGCTGGCATTTCAAAAGCCTTCAGGCTATAAGAAGAAACTTGCCAAGAACCTTCACATTTCAAGCAAAGTGAATTCTAACTTTTTTTTTTTTTGCCGGGAAGTGTTGAAAGAAGGCAATCATGGTGCAGTGGCTTAAGAACAATTTTCGGCCCTAGCATTCTCATCAGTAAAAATCTTTCCAATATCCAAGTAGCCTAATGAACATATTGGGAAATTACTCATGAAAAATTATTATTATTATTTTTTTAGCTGACCCATCCTGCCACGTGCTGGCAGCTCAGCGGCAGCTCAGCTTGGGCTGGGAATTGAACAGGCGACCCTGTTGCTCAGAGCTCATACTCTTGAGCAAGCTCTTAACCAACTGAGCCACTCGGCCGGCCCAAAAAATTATTTTTAAAACACAGAATATAGGGCCAGCCAAGTGGCATATTGGTTAAGAGCTGGCTTGGGACGCCAGCAGCCCTGGTTCAGATCCCACGAGGGCCAGTGACACTGCCCTCTACCGCTAAGATAGTGAACAACAGCTCCACCTGGAGCTGGGCTGCAGTGAGTTCCCGGGGACGGCATAGTTGCAGCCCCTGCCGCAGTGGGCTGCCATAGGCTACAGTGAGTGGCCGGCAGCCAGCGTTGAGTGGCTGGCAGCCGGTGTGAGGTGCCAAGAGCCGCTGTGAGCGGCTGTCCAGAGGCCATGATCTGCCTCACCCAAGAAGAGCGCAATGATACTAACATGGGCCAGTGAAGCAAAGTCCTGCACAACTAGACTGAAGAACAAAAGGACAGCAACTTGTCTGTTCCCCTTCCCAGGTTCCCCAATGCTGTTCCCCTCCCCAAATTCCCCAATAAAATCTTAAAAAACAAAAAAAAACAACATAGAACATACAAAAATATCATAACCTCCCTGAATGAACAGTTGTGAAAAACATATATTATAAAAATATTTTAATTTATGGCCATTACTCTTTAAAATATAATCACTAACAGGGCCGGCCGAGTGGCACAGTGGTTAAGTGCTGGCTTGGGAAGCCAGCGGCCCCGGTTCGGGTCCCACATATGAGGGACAATGACACTGTCCTCAAAAAAAAAAAAAAAAAATGTACCAAGTTCTTAATCCAGTAATCTACCGATGGGCATTTCAGTTGTTTCCAAGTCTTGGCTATTGTGAATAGCGCTGCAGTGAACATAGGGGTGCATATATTTAAAAAAAAAAAAAAAATTTAGTCGCTAACAGATGAACTGGCTGCATTCTAGATAGGAAGCAAGAACACTCACAGCACAAACTGTTCTCTTGTATTGCAAATATGAATGCCCATCAAAATATCAAATCTCTTTAGAGGTCTGAATATACTAGAGAAATAAGGATTTTAAACAAATTTTCAGCCAATGTTACTGAGTCAACAAATCACTCAGGACTTTTAATTAGTGTCTCTTCAGTCTAAATGGGTTTAGTAATTACAGAAAGAAAGACTTCTTTAATTCCAGTTTGTCTTTTTAATTATAGCTCAATGATTCCCAACGCCAAGTGTATATTAAAAATCACTAGGTTGCTTAAAACAATACAAAACAAAACAACTACGCTGGGGCCTCACACCCAAGAATTTGGTTTAATTGGTGTGAGATGGGGCCTGGCATAGACATATTTATTTTAACTTCCCAGGTAGTTCTAATGTGTAGTCAAGGTAGGAAAAAACCTCATGTAGCTAATACTAGTTGAATTTCTTGTATACTTAATTATATACTTTACATACTAATTTATGTTTTTAAAAAGGTAAATAAAATGTATACTCCATTCTCCATCGAAAAGTGATGACTAGTATAGATGTTGAAAACATCTTAGGGCTTTTTTTCTCCCACATTTAATATTTTCCATTTACACGTACAGATAATTCACAACTTAAAATGGTCTGACTTAAAATACTCTTCAAATGATACTCTACACTGTACAGACAGATGCTCCTTGATTTACAATGGAGTTATGTCCTAATACACCCACCATAAATTGAAAATACTTTAAGTCGAAAATGCATTTAATACACCTAACCTACCGAACATAGTTTAGCCTACCTTAAACGTGCTCAGAACATACATTAGCTTACAGATGAGCAATTATCTTGAGTTTCATCTACAGAGTAATTGCCTTCCTCTTCTTCTTGTTAAAAGCAGGAGATACAGATGGGCGTTTTATAGACATGATGGGATGTAAAAACACAAAACATAATATCCAAAAAACCCTGGCAACACAGTACATTGCAGAGTATGGTTGTTTACCCTTGTGATAGCATGGCTGACTGGGGGGCTGCCACTGCCATCATTACAAGAGTATCATATTATATATATTATCAACAGCCTGGGAAAGGATCAAAATTCAACATTTGGAGTATGGTTTCTTACTGAATGTGTATTGTTTTTGCATCATTGTAAAGTTGAAAAATCGTAAGTTGAACCATCGTTCAGTTGGGGACTGTCTGTACTGTGTTGCCCGTGTGTTTTGCACATTGTTTCCTGAGCACGTTTAAGGTAGGCGAAGCTAAGTTATGATGTTTGGTAGGTTAGGTGTATTAAAAGTATTTTCGACTTAATGTTATTTTCACCTTATGATGGGTTTATCAGGATGTAACCCCATCATAAGTCAAGTGGCATCTGTACATTATCGCCATATGCCTATAAGCTTAGAGTTGTCTAGAAGGATTTTCATCAAATTGTTGACTATGGGTTTTTCCTTAGGCATTAAGACTTAGAAAAATCTTCAGTTTTATCTGCAGTTTTAATTTTTTAAAATATGCCCGTTATTTTATAAAATGAAAGTATTTCTTTTTGTTTTTGAGGGCAGTGTCACTGGCCCTCATATGTGGGACCCGAACCAGGGCCGCTGGCTTCCCAAACCAGCGTTTAAACACCACGCCACTCGGCCGGCCCCCAAAATGAAAGTATCTTTAAAGTTTCAACTTCAAGACACTAAAAGTTTTCAAATGAAATTTTAAAATAAGAAAAGTTAATGCTTTTAACTAAAACCAGAAGAGCTGGCAAATGAATTTAGAAAAGTTTGTATTCTTTTACACCTTAAACATACATACTTTTGAGTTATTTTTGGAAGAATTTTTCCTTTTCAAATTCAAAACAAGTCTTAATTATTTATAACAGAAAGGATATTGACAATATTTAATATACTTACACAGATTCTGCATCCTTTTCCTTTTTAATTATTCCTGGCAAACCAAAAGTCTTTCTTTTCCTTGGTTTTATACCTTAAAATAAATGTACACTGTTACAGAAACATAACTGTCCCTGATAAATATATTAAATTTATGAATATATCTTATATCTTGACAATTTGCTCATAGCTTTTGATACTAAATTTGTATGAAAGAAATGGAAGTATCTATTGCTACACCCTAATATTTAAATTAGAGTTATAGTCTGTTTAGACTTTTCTTATGTTAATCTAATATAGCCTATTATTCCACCAAAAGGTTATAGAACATTCACTCAATCAATGAAATTCTCTTTTCTCCTAAATCTCCCCCAAGTTACCTCAGGCAAAATCAGCATTTGCAGATATCTTAAAACTTCAAAGAAAGTACATTATTCACTATATTAGAGTTGTTATAAAGGTCAAATCATGTTTCCTGTCTAGAGGGTCACAAAATATAAATGTGCTATTTCAAATAAAAAGCTGACACAACAGATCCACTAAGAGTATAACAATGAAAACTTATATGGCATCTTGGGTCCACACGTTGTCTCTAATATAAACATTATAAGTGGATCCTACAGTAACTGAGGAACAAATACCATCTGTTTTACCTAATATGGCAGTTCTTCCTCCTTTTCTTGCATGACATATTATTTTTTAAAGATCAGTCACGCTATTAATTGTTGACAGAATTCAGCACTTAAAGCTTAGCTGCTTGCTCTTTGACAACTACAGCACACCAAAGCTAACTTCTCATCTTACAGATGAGGAAACTCAAAGGCATTTTTTGTTTTTGTTTTAAGTCAGTGTTACACAACTAGTAAACACTACAGCCAAGATTAGAATCCAGGTGTCTTAGGATAATGTGCTTGCTTTCACGCAAAAAGAACTCCCTCAACCATACATTTGTATATCATGCAATAATATTTAAAAAATCAAAAACCTTTTTATTCTCATAGTAGGTATTATTTATTATCTACATTTTACAACAAAGAAAGTTGCAGTACAGAGTTTAAATCATTATTGCTCTAGGTCAAACAGCTAGTAACTACAAGAAATTTAGGCCTCAGAGTTCCTGACTGCTTCAATCATATAACCTTAGTCATGACAGCAAACCATTTCTCCAAATGTTTACACAGGTCTTAGAAAAAAATAGAAGTTTGCTTTCAAATTATTTCTAGGAGTTCCTAAAGTGAGATGTACAAAATATGACAAAAATGGAAGGAATTTCTTGGGTTTCATACTATGAAAAAATATCAATTTGAAATGAAAGGATGTGGACCCTTTCTCCAAGTCAAATCATCACACATTTTGAATGATGGCAACATTGACAGCAATGTATAACCTCATTAATTACTAAAATGTTACCTACTATAGAATAAGAACTATACATTAATGTGCCACAGTAAGTTTAATATTTATAACATTAGAATGTTTAAAGATGAAAATGTCAATGGAGGCAACAATCTCAATGCGTATTTGAAAACAAATACATGTTATATTTAATCTTTTAAACATATATTCTAACACGCTAATCATTCTTCGGGCTAACTTACTGTTTATTTATTAAGTAAAAAAATGGTAGCTTCAGGCCTTCAAACCACATTCATATTTTTACATCATTTCATAGACATATGGACACCAATGGATAGCAGACCCTCTTTATTTGTTCAATAAACAGAAGATATTAGCTAGTTGCCACACATAACTAGTTGGTTTACCTTCAACTGCACTAGCAGGGTCACATTCTTCAAATTCAACGAGGCCTAAAAAAAAAAAAAAAAATTATAGATATAAACAGCTACTAGTTAAGGGGAAAAAAAAAAACTGGTAGAAAACAATCAGACCAGATCCCACTTACAGGAAATTTGACCCTAAAATAACACAGGTTTGAACTGTACAGGTCCACTAATATGCATTATTTTTGTCAGTAAATACCTGTACTGTTTTTGATCCACGGTTGGGAGTTCGCAGATGCTGAGGGCTGACTGTATGCAATGATCTATGCCATTTTATATAAGGGACTTGAGCATCTGTGGATTTTGGAGCATCCATGGGGAGGTCCTGGAACCAATCCCCCTTGGATATTGAGGGACAACTTAAGTTTGGGAAAGTCAAGTGTCATATGCAGATTTTCGACTGTGTGGGGTCAGCATCCCTAACCCCCACACTGTTCAAAGGTCAGTTGTACATCTTTTTAAATGTTCTGAAATGTGTTCCAGTGTTATCTGACACTGTTAATTAAATCACACCAGTAATAACTTTATAAGTCAAATAAACCTAACAGTGAAAAAAATTGAGACTAGCCTAGTATAATCACAACTTACCAAAAACTTTTTATATATGATACCACAGAACTGTAAACATAGAGATCTAACATGTAGGTTCTGCTTTCAAGGAGTGTGCTGTATAGTTCAGAGAGAACAAGCATACTAAGAGGCAGCTGCTGAATCCTTGGTTGTACTCATGGGAAGGACAAGAGGACCAAGACTGTAAATACTACTACAATGTATAATAACAAGCTTAGGATCTTATCTGACCACTGTGAAGTGGCAAATAATAGGTCTTCCACGTATAACTGCTGAACAAATTAATTCATTACATACTAGCTAAGTGGTGATGCTGGGATTACAACCCAAGTCTAACTGTATAGCAGAACAAGGAATATGATGTATAGTGTGCAGGCAATGGGAAGGTGATACATACACACACACCCCTGCAAAGTGTCTTATGTGGAAGTTAATTTAGCACTTGCATGAGGGATAGATTGTTGAGATGGAGAAAATGATAAAATAGAATCAGTTAGAAAACAAAATAACCTTGACATGACACATCTGCTAAGATTAGCCTTAAATGCCACAAAATATGGTATATTTAATATATGTAAAATGCCAAATTATTTAGGTAGTAAAGAAAGAAGTAAAAGCATGAATTACACTTCTACTGAAATATCCCCAAAGCCAAATATCAGACTAAAAAAATTATCTTCCATTAAATTATCATTTTATACGTAGTCTTGTTTTATACAAGTCCAGCACTATTGTGAAATAATTATTAATTTATTAATGGTAACTGGCACAACCTGTTATATCAAGAACTTTAAAAATAGAGCTAGGAGGGCCAGCTGAGTGGTGTGGTGGTTAAGCACTGGCTTGGGAAGCCAGCAGCCCTGGTTTGGGTCCCACATATGAGGGCCAGTGACACTGCCCTCAAAAAAAATAAAATAAAATAAAGCTAGGGGCCAGCCAAGTGGCGCAGTGGTTAAGAGCTGGCATGGGACGCCTGGTTCGGATCCCACATGAGGGCCAGTGACACTGCCCTCTAAAACAAAATAAAAATAAAAATAGAGCTAGAAGAGTGGATAATGAAAGATTTCATTACTGGTTCTTCTAAGACTTTAAGATTAACTTGAACTGTGTGCAAATTCATGATCAGAGTTTTCACTGATCTTTCCATTACAAAAGAAAGCCACTGGTTAACAAAAAGATTTCTCTACAACTAGGAGCATCTAAAAATATTGGCTAAAGTGGGCTTCTTGCCCCCAATCTAAGATTTACCTCTTCAATTACAGTTTCTATTTAAATAGAGTAGGTTAACATTTAATGATGAGCAGAATAAAACAGTCATAAAAAGTGAGTAGATAACTAAGGCTTTGATGAGTTAATAAGCAATACCTTCCACACTAAGGTGTTAACATATGATTTTAGTTAAGTCAGAAAATGGCCCAATTAAAAATTTAAGGACTTCAAATTCACTCTGGAAATCGAGAAGTTAAGGATTCATTAAATGAAAGGGCAATGAGCTTATTCTTATAATCCTTCAGAAGCCTACGTTAACAGCTGACAAAGAAATGAGAACTGAGAGATCAATAAAGGTAAAGAATTTTAGTATGTGCATCTGATAATTAGCAACTTTTTACTTGGAGTAAAAATTATAAAGAATAAAAAATCTCTACCTAGGGCCGGCCGAGTGGCGCATTGGTTAAGCGCTGGTTTTGGGATGCCAGCGGCCACGGTTCGGATCCTACATGAGGGCCAGTGACACTGCCCTCTTACAGCTAATATCAGCTCCACCTGGAGCTGGGCTGTGCGAGCCCCGGTGATGGTCTGGGCTGCAGCCCCTGCTGCAGTGGTCTGCCATGGGCTACAGTGAGTGGCCCGCAGCCAGCGTGAGCTGCCAAGAGCCGCAGTGAGCGACATCCAGAGGCCAGCGACCGATCTGCCTCATCCGGGAAGAGCGCAAATACCAACAGTGAAGCAACATCCTCCGCAACTAAACTGAAGAACAAAAAGACAGCAACTTGTCTGTTCCCCTTCCCCGATTCCCCAACGCTGTTCCCCTCTGCCAATTCCCCAATAAAATCTTTAAAAAAAAAAAAAAAATCTCTACCTAAATTATCAACAGCTTATTATGACTATGACCTTTATCACTCACTAATAAAACTTGAGAGAATATAACCTGTCAAATAAATCTTAGTTTACACACCCACACACACACACACACACACACACAAGACAACCAGAAATGTGGTTAATCAGAAATTCTCCTAAACGGTAACACAGCACATAATTGTTGCCTAGTAACTATTTATAGAATCTCTAATAATAGGTATGGGCTTATTCTAGAGAGAAAAATAAAACAAAATACTAATGCCAAACAAACCGCATTATTTACAAATATTTAAAAATACAAAACTTTTATAACATCACCTGAACCAAATACAGTATGTGATTTTTAAAGATTTTTGGATGGCTTTATGTATGTGAAAATAGTTAAGACATCTCTTAACTCTATAAAAATCAATCCTTTCAAACAAAATTCTATATTGTTTTCTCACAAAACCTTTTTTGCTATATCTTGATTGCTTTTCTCTTTATCTTTTCTAAACACCCTCTTAAAACTCATTTGAAATAGGAAAATGTCCAATAAAAATAAACTATTCAAAATGACATTTTTGAAATACAAGCTGCCAAATTCTTTCCAATTATAAAATATATATTAAAAATTTTTAACAGTATCATCCACATATAAGCTTTCTATAAAAGACTGAAATATCAACAGTTTCTGGTATAATAAAAATAATGGTTTTTAAAAACCATTAAATCATGCATGAAAAAAGTTTTCTTTTCAAATGCCATGTGCTCCACATGCTGCTTCACATGGCAGAGCATTGCGTGTCTGGCTCACTGCCAGCTGACAGCTCAGCTGGATATCAATGCACATTCTAACCCCCCTTGTAGCATGTCACTTCTGAAGTGCTTCACAAGTAGAAAGTTTATTCAGCATCTCCCTCAAATGCAGCCCACTGCCCATCAATCTGCTATTTAATCATAAGACAAGTTACTTTTCTTGACAGTACCAAAGCCAGAGTGGGAGTCAGAAAAAATAGTTTGCTACAACTGGAATTTCAGCTCTTTGAGGCTCAATTAATTCTGTTGTCAAAATAAGTAACTGCTCTTAGCACTTAGATTTTATGCAGCATCACAAGGGAAATTTGATTTGTATAAAAATAAACATTTTGGCTGTCTCCAGATGCCTTTATACATTATCTAAAATGCCATCATGAGTTCAATTAAAGGCAGAAGAAATTAAAGGCAAACCTCTAAGAGGTCAAAAAATCAAAGCAAAACAATTCTTACATATGATGCTTTAATCATCAGATAGGAATAAATGATTGCTATCAAAAGAAAAGAAAGAGTCAACAACCTCAAGAATTCATCCAAATCTAATTTGGATCAAAACTTTTAAGAAATGTTACAGAAGGAAACACAATTTATTGAACAGTAACCTTGAATCACCACAAACATTCTGTGGAATGAGGTAGAATGTAAGAAACGTGAAATATTTAATTAATAGCTTTCACTGTTTTGGAATGGAAATCTCAATTCTAAATCTCAGGCCACCAAGAGCAAATTTGCAACTCTGTCTAGCTGAAAGCTGGTCTGAAAACTCAAATAAGTCTGGGCTACCCAAATCAAGCATATTCCTGCATATGCCCAACTAAAACCATAGAACACTTGGTTCTAATTAGAAGCCAAAGTAAAACATACAAATATGCCCAGACCCTGAGTCTAATCAATAGGTGATGCTAATAAAGGGGGTGGGGAATGAGGGGAAGGAGGGAGAGAGAGAAAAGAAATATGTGTGTGAGACTCACAATAATTGGAGTCAATGGCACATTCTCAAGCTTGCTCCTGGGCCTGTGGAACGCAACAGTCACATTCCAAGATGTCTGGAATGATGAACCAGGCAAGCTAACATGAGAAAAAAAGCATCAAACTCCTGCCTGTGGTGATATGCAAAGGGCATGGAGGCTCAAGTTCTGGTTATACCATTGCTTGCTGGCTGATTATCTTGAGCTAGTTACTTACTATGTTGGAACCTAGGTTGTATCCTCTTAATAAATGACATAAGGGATGATAGTAATACCTTGTGCCACATTTGCTTTTTCTTTCAGTCTACACATATCTATATACAGTTTACTTTTTTGCTTGCCAAATCATTTAAAAGTAAATTGCAGCATCAATGCGACCTTACTTCAAGAATATTTATTTTAATAAAGGGCTTGTAGCAAAAATCCCTCAAACCAGTGGTTCCAAATCCCAACTCCTAGTTGACTCTCCTAGTGCAATGCTTCATGCATCAGAATCACCTGGAGGGCTTGTTCACCCACAAATTGCTGGGCTCCACCCCCAGAGCATCCTATTCGGAAGGTTGGTGCTCAGGAATCTGCATTTTTACCACACTCCCAGGTGACGCCTGTGTCCTGGAATCACACTCTGAAAACTACAGTACTAGGGAACCCCTGGGTCCATTGCTAGGTATTCACAGTGCTTCTCCCAGTTTACTGTGCATACGAACTGCCTGAGGATCTTATTAAAATGCAGATTCTGATTTAGTAGGCTTGGATAGGATTTGAGATTCTACACTTATAAAAAGCATCCTGTGATGTAATGCTCCAGCTTCTCAACACTGGCTGCACATTATAAGCAGATGAGGAGTTGTAAAATATAGTGATACCAAGGACCTGCCTTAGACCAATGAAATCAGAATTTCTGGGATACTATACTGTACTGTCTATCCCAGGATGAATGGATGGATGGATGGATGGATGGATGGATGGATGGATGGATGGATGGAATGAAGGAATGAATGAATAGAGGGAGGAAGAGGAGGGGAGAAGAGGGAGGGGGAGGAGAGAAGGGAGGGAGGAACAGGAGAAGAAGAGAATTGTATAGGAAAGGGGAAAAAATTTCCATGAATGATTCTGATATATACTCAAGGCTTGAGATCCAGTGATGAGACAAACTTAGGTACTATAGTCTTATATCAAAGAAACATAATTTATTTATTTATTTATTTTAGAGGGCAGTGTTAATGGCCCTCATATGTGGGATCCGAACCAGGGCCGCTGGCGTCCCAAGCCAGCTCTTAACCACCAAGCCACTTGGCCGGCCCGAAAGAGACAGAATTTTAACCATGGAATTTCAGTCACTGTAAAACCTTCCAAATTTTCATCTGTTTTTCCAAACAAAGAATCTTAGCACTGATAGATAATCTCTTACATCCAAACTCTGACACTGCCTCCATACCCCCCAGACTGAGCCATGTTTTCACCCTCAGTGATTATGACAAAACCTTGGGCAATTATACCCAGCTCACTATAATCTCTTTTCTCTGGGAACTTCCCCCTTCTCCACACATGGTACAGAAGCCATGTTTATAACTGCATGACCTACTCAGAACTCACTGGACTAGAAAGATTACCTGACCCAAGATTACTTGACCAGATTTTCTCTCTCAGAAACCTGGGAAAAGACAAAAAAAAACTGGGTTTTGAGCTATAGCTGCAATTAAGGAACAAGTAAAAGTACCTAGAAATTACTTATGTCATGTACCTGGAAAAGCAAAGAAAGCCATTCAGCAAGGAATACAAAGAAAGCAGTAAAAATACAAAGATCAAATAAAGGAAACATGTTATCTAGTGTGCCTACAGGTTTGTTTCCTTCTCCAGTCTGGTTGTATTCCAGATTTTGGATCCTTGGGCTACCTCAGTTTCTTCCCAATACAAACCGCCTAAGTTCAAACTGGCCTGAGTTAGCTCCATTTACACACTGCAAAAAGAACTAAAACTCTGTCCTTCTTATCATGCACATGTAAAAATTATCATCAGCTTACTTTACATTTTTACTTGTATTCTGTTGCTAGTATTTCTACATTTAATATTCTTCATGGCTACTTCAGATCAATGAATTAAGCTTCTCTTAAACAAAGCCTGCTCAAAACAGTTTAATCTTTACTCCACAATTTAGGATCATAATTATGAGGATCAGTTACTGTGCTGTGATATGACTGCAGATGTAGTTGGTGCAGGATGTCAGATTAAATGATTTCTGAACCCAAGAAGAACAGCAGAACCAGTTTTTGAAAAAAAGACGATGTATTGCTATGAGGTACACGGTTCTAATGCATTGTGACACACCAGCTACTATACCATATAAGAAATGTATTCTATTTTACACAAGCATAGGCAAATGCTTTCTGTAGTCAGATAATAATTATTCTAGACTCTGTGGGCCATAAGGTCTGTCACAACGACTGACCTCTGTCATTGTATGTAGTGTGAAAGCAGCCACAGGCAATACATAAACAAGTAAGTGTGACTGTGTTCAAAAATCTTTTATGGTCATTCCAATCTGATTTTTATAATTTTCATGTATCACAAAATATGACTCTTGATATTTTTTTCCCCTTATCTTTTAAAAATGTAAACCCATTCTTTGCTTGTAGTCCTCTCAAAAATAAGCAGGACTACATGTGGCTCAATGGCCACAGTTTGCCGACTTCTGCTCTAAAACATATAAAAGAGAATCATTGTGAGGTAGCTCATACATCCCACAGGGCACAGCCCTACACCTCTGCCCCAGGTGGCTAGGACACAACAGGTAGAGGTGATCTCCTGCCCAGAACGGAGCTTTGCTATTTTATTTTCTTTGAGGGTTCTCCTCTTTTATTCTCCTGTTTGTGCTATCTACATCTCTCCCTTAATCATCATTCTTTCTTTCCCCTTTCTCTGGCCATTCCCCCCTGCTGTCAAATAGAAAAACCAAGTAATCACGGCATATGGGGTGTGGTATACGGCTCTTTGGCTCTTCTTAGCTATTTTTAATTTTGCTTTCTACACAAGAGTTTCTGCTTCTCTGATTTTTAAAAAATAACTTTGGTGAAGGCAATGATAAAAGGCAAATCTATTTACAGGCTTGACAGTATTCTAAATCCTTGATGGGTATGGAAAAACAATCATTAGATTTTATTTTTTTAAATTACTTGCTTTAAGCTACACTTTAAAATAGTACACCTGATGTACAGGTAAAATATTCCGAATATCTAATCAATTAATTTCACTTAAGCATTCTGATCACAGAAATCTCATCTTACTCTTTTTCTTTGTGGCTGACTGTATTTTATGTCTACTTTCTCAGGCTTTTCCCATTTGTATCGTTAAACAAGTATGGTCTCTGGAAGTCCTCAAATGGAAGCTATAAAACTCTATCACCATATAATGAAAATACAGACAAGTTTTTCAAAAATTCTTTTGTTTAAACATACTGCATACTGCCCTACCAACTTTTTAAGTTATTTACCCTCTTGTTCCTTATAAATGGAAAGTTGTGCAACTTTTATGACTTATAAGCAGCAAGCATATGGTTAAATTAGCAGAATGACTATAAAACAGGAAACTTCAAAAATATGGATTTTAATCTCCTTTGGCAACTAAAATACATGAAAATGGGTAAGAATACTAGGGTAATGTAATTAGAGCATAAAAAGATATTCAAAATTAGAAAACACCTATTTATTCATGACCCTTTCAGACCACAGGTGCTTTGATACTCCAAGCATCCACTTACAGTGACTCAAATTCCAGAAGAGCTAGGCAGCACTATACTTGAAAAATAATGACAAAAACAGTATGAAGGTTCCTCAAAAAATTCAAAATAGAACTACCATACTATCCAGCAATTCTACTTCTGGGTATTTATCTGAAGGAAATGAAACCACTCTCTCAAAAAGATATGTGCACTCCCATGTTCATTGCAGCACTATTTACAAAAGCCAATACATGGAAACAACCTAGATGTCCATCAACAGATGAATGGACAAAGAAAATGTGACATGTATATATACACTTGGATATTATTCAGTCATAAAAAAGGAAACTGCCTCTTATGACAAGGTGGATGGAACTTGAGGGCATTATGCTATGTGAAATAAGTCAGAGAAAGACAACTACTGCATGACCTCACTTACATGAAGAATCTAAACAAACTAACTCATAGATACAGAACAGACTGATGGTGGCTAGAGATGGGGAGAGGAGAGTGGGCAAATGGCTAAAGGTGGTCAAAAGGTACAAACTTCCAGTTATAAGTTTAAAAAGTCCTGGAGTGTAATACACAGTATGGTGACTACAGCTAACAATACTGTACTGTATATTTGAAAGCTGAGAAAGTAGTTCTTATCACAAGAAAAAAACTGTAGCTATGTGTGGGGATATTAACTAAATATATTTTGATAATCATTTATAATATACACGTATATCAAATCATTAGAAACTAATATATCAAGCATATCTTAAAAAAGAAATGACAAAAATGCCACTACATGTAATTATTATAAAGTAATCTCAATGAATAGGAAAAAACTTTTAATGTTCTCAAAGTGTTTGATTTACATAGGAAAATTGGAGACAAAAAATTAGAGGTTGTTAGCTTTCAACAGATAACTGACTAAAAAAATAGTCTTTTTTTTTCAGCGTAAGAGAAATAGGTTAACTTTTATGTTTTACAAATTTTTTAAAGAAAGGGGCCTCTTTAAAAATGTGTACTCCCCTTTGCTTCAAGCACACTTCTCCCATCCTTCTCGCCATTTTCTGAAGCAGTTCTGGAAGTCCTCTTTTGTGAGTGTCTTTAGTTGCACTGTTGGCTGCCTCAGTGTCCTGAATGGATTCAAAACGTTTACCTTTCATGGTCATTTTGACTTTGGGAAAGAGCCAGAAGTCACAAGGTGCCAGATCCAGTGAGTAAGGTGGATGAGGACACACCACAATGTTTTTATTGGATAGAAATTGCAATACCAGAAGTGATGTGTGACACGGAGACTTTCCATTGTGATCACAAAATATGGTAAATACTGTTGCAGAGTGCCATCCAAAGGAAAGGCAGGGATCTCCAATAAGGGAAGCAAAGTGTCGAACCTTAGTAATAGTGTGTGACAAGTTTCAACTTGTTTGGTGCAGTCAGTTGGGTGTGAGCTACGGTTAACAGAAGGTGTGTTGTTTTTTTTTAGCTGAGCCATCCTGCCACCTGTTGGCAGCTCAATGGCTGCTCAGCTCGGGCTGGCATCAAACTGCTGTTGCTCAGAGCTCAGCTCACACTCTTGAGCGAGCTCTTAACCAACTGAGCCACTGGCCAGCCCCAGAAGGTTGTTTTGAAGTGTGCCATAAATTATCCTCCATCATGACAATGCTCCATGTCACATATTGCTTCTGGTACAATAATTTATGTCAAATAAAAACATTATGGTGTGTCTTCATCTACCTTATTCACTGGATCTGGTACTGTGAGACTGCTGGCTCTTCCCCAAAATCAAAATGATTCAGGACACTGAGACAGCCAACAGCGCAACTAAAGACACTTACAAAACAGGACTTCCAGAGCTGCTTCAGAAAGTGGCAAGAATAATAGGATACAGGTATTCAAAGCGAGGGTGAGTATTTTGATGGGGATTAATGGCAATGTATCTTTTACTGTAATAATTTTTTATTTAAACATCCACCGTATTGTTTGATCACATCTCATAGTTTAGGAAGGAATTCATCCACTAGAGGGGGCCCTTACCAAATAGGAGAAATAAAGTGTTAACACCAATCAAAATATACGCGTACACAATTGAAGATATAGAATATTATTTTACAAAACAAAATCCTTCAAGTCTATGAATTCTATACAATCACATATAAAATTTTGATTGTTATTTTTCTGAGAAACACAAAATTTTATCACTGCAAACTTATTTGTTCATGTGACCATAAGCTGAACAAATGTATATGAAAGAGCTGTAGTCACCCACAGCAAGTCAACTACAGAAGTAATATTTATCCTTTCCACTCCACCCCACACAAACACCTCTTTTTTTAAAGTTAGTTCTAGTACCACTTTTTCTGAAACTCAAGTCACCTATATACACAATGTCAACAGTCATCCTGAAACAGCCACTTAATTCTGGGCCTAGTGATTCTAGGCAAGCCCATGTCATTACTATTCTTGGAATCCTTAACTCTTACCACTTAGCTATAGGAATTTTCTACATGTCTTAGTATATCTTGAGGCCAGTAAATTTAAATTTATAAAGGAACAATATCCATTACTAGCTACCTATCAATAGGAATGTATTAGATTTTGAAAATAACATTAATAAGTACTCAATAAATGTAACATTATTGCATGTAACAACCCAATGAGGTAGGTACTCTTCATGTCCCCACTCTACAAATGAGGGCATTAAGGCTTAAAGGTCTCAATGCTAGTAAAGAGCAGACCACAAACTACTGGGCTAAGTACTGTGCTATACCACAAATAGGAAAAGGGTAATTTTTATTGAGGTATAATACATTTACATACAGTTGTTAAAAAAAAAAATACATGGGGCTGGCCGAGTGGCGCGGCGGTTGAGCACTGGCTTGGGAAGCTAGCGGTCCCGGTTTGGGTCCCACATATGAGGGCCAGTGACACTGCTCTCAAAAAAACAAACAAACAAACAAAAAAAACCCATGGAGATCCCCTATACACTTTGCCTGGATTCCTACAATGATAACATTTTGTGCAACTATAATATAATGTCACAAGTAGGATACTGATAATGATACAATTTACCAATCTTGTTCAGATTTTTATCTAAGGCATTTTTAATCAGCCAATACAGCTTTGCTTTTATTCTATTAACATTTCTAAATGCTCTATATAAAAATTCTATTTGTTCTCCAGTTGTTTTTACCTCTCTTAACTGTTCTTCACTTAAAATTTAATCTCTTTCCAAGGAATTTTAGGGTTTCTTGCTGTTCCATAGTTATGTATCTCAACATCCTTATTCTCTTTTTATATATAAATTCACTTAGTTCTATTCTAATTGCTCCAAAGCCTTGGGTTCAAGAATCCTGGCATTTAATCCCAGCTCTGTCATGTACTTGTTTAGGCAAATCATTTAACCTCTCAACATTTCCCTCATCTGAAAAATGGAAATAATAGTACCCACTTTAAAAGAACTGTTGAAGATCAAAGTTTGCCTGCAAAGTGGTTAGCACAATACATGACATAGAGTTAAGTGCTCACTAAACTTTAACCATAATTTAATATTCTGTCACCAAGATTTATCAACAGCAAATCCATTCATTCCAAACTCCTTAACATCCTACCTTTACTATTATATGAACATTTGTTCATTCAAGAAAAATGTACTATTTACACATAAATAACATAAGGAATCAAATACATAACTTTTCTTCACAAGTACACAATTATTAAAATTTAAAATAGAGAGCAGCATTGAAAAAAAAAAATGTATTGTTAAAGCTCTCTAAAACACTTTTGATGGAGGAAGTAACACATGACCTGGCTCTTTTTAAGAGTTTATTCATCAGACAAATAAATGGGAAGACATCGAGTAGGAAAAGAGTGCGATATATCATTTTGTAGAGTAAAGATATAAGGATATAAGAACAACTAAGGGCAAAGAAGGGGCTTCTATAGGAAATATCAAACAGTTCAGGCTGGCTGCACTGAAGGGTATCTGTAAAAGGAATAATGGAAAGTGAGACTAAAAACTAATCAGAACCTGATCCCGAAAGGCTTTGAATCTAAGTCCAGAGTCTAAATTTCACTGTCTAAAATGAAAAGTCAAAGATTTATGAGTAGTGTAACTATGAGTTCATAATTGTATAGTCAAAATATGAATGTGCTATAACATGTAAAATGGATTAAAGAAGACATTTCTGCTGTGCTGGTGTTTAGAAACCTGTTGGTGCAATTAATCAGGTAGATACAAAAAGCATGAAAAGAAGGTCTGAAGGGGGAAAAACTAAATTAACATAATTGAATCAATATGATTTGAAATTTTATGAATTGTGGGAAAAAAAAAGTTTAAGATGATTGAGGTTTCAAACCTTCGTTCTAGGTGGTGTACTGAAAAAAAAAATGGCTCCCAGACTTCTCTACAAATTACTTATCTATTTTCCTAACTTCCAAACCATATTTTAACTTCTTTACTGGACTGATTATTTTTACCTGTGGAGTGAAACGCAAGCTTCCAATAACATGGTATAGTAACTACTAAATAGATTGAACAAATCTGGAAAACTGTAAATATGATGAGCAGAGGAAGGAAATAGGCTATTTGTCACATTTGATATACAATAACATACGTATTAAAAGCAAGATTCAGGATACCTATAAATCACTTGTTCATAAAATAGAAACCAGGTTTCTTGTATCCATTTGTTCACTAGAGTATCACAAGTGTCTAAAACAGTGTCAGGAATACTGTTAGCATTCAATATATTTGTTGAATATGTATGAGAATGAGAAAAGAAAAAGTTATTAAATTTTCAGAAAGGTTCTCCATTGGCCTCAATGCTCTGAGCACTCAATAGTCTCTCCTATTCTTCTTCTTATTAAAATAGTCTACAATTGCTAACTTACTTTCAAAAATATAAATAAACTGTAATATATTAATTTAGTAAAGATTATAATAACCATTTTAAGTAATACTACATTATTAACCACTAAAGGTTAAAACAAAAATCTTAATTTAACACATCATCAGATACAAAGTAAATGATACTTAAGATTTTACACAGATTTTTAGGTATCTCTCAAGTTCCATTTTGCAGTTTTGGAATTTGAAAGCAAACACGTTTGTTGCTGGCTGGGAAATTTGAATACATTTCCTTGCAGATTTTATCATCTTACCAGGTCTTTCCTTCCCAGTGCCTTTTGACTCAGCAAATTTTTCTATCAGGCTTTCAACTGTAGTGTTAGCCATGTTATTTATAAACTCTTCGTGGACCTATTAAAATAAGATAAAGACAAATTCTTTCTTTTTACATAAATATTCTTATTGTATGTCAGACAAAACTTCCACAAAGCAATTAACATTCATTACGCCACAAAAGGCTTTTTTTTTTTAACCGAAAGCTTTTGAGAACTTTCATTTACTTAATGTGCTCTGTTACCTAACTTACAGCTGGTAGATCTGTGGATACTAACCACTATTTACATGAACCCCTTAAGATATGGCCACATAGCCTTAGAAGTAAAAAGGGTTTCCTGCTTCCACTTTGGAATGTTTTAGAGACATAACTCTTGTGATAAATAAAACTTACAAAGACAATAAAACAGTTTTAGATCTTTAATAATAAACAATAACAGACTTCATCTTTTTCTACTATACTTCAATGCATCCCAAACTGCCATCATTAAACCCCTTTTATATTTTTGGAAAGTTTTTAAGTTCTGTAACTTACTGAAGCTGTTGTTCTAACTTTTAAAATAGTAAAACTTTAAAAAATATATTTAATAATTTTAACTTCAGAATTTTAATGTAAAGAAAACTGAACATAGCTAATTTTTAAAATTAATTTGAATTATCATCTGTGGTGGCCAATCAAAAATCCAGTTTATGGCCTTTTGAGCTTCCTTTGCTTGGCCCACTCCAAACTCTTTGGAGTACACTTTCTTTTCTTTTCTTCTTTTTTTTTTTAGCTGAGCCATCCCGCCACCTGTTGGCAGCTCAGCAGCAGCTCAGCTTGAGCCGGGAATCAAACCGGCGACCCTGTTGCTCAGCGCTCACACTCTTGAGCGAGCTCTTAACCAACTGAGCCACTCTGCCGGCCCTGTACTTTCAAAAAAAAAAAAAAAATCCAATTTATTTTCTATTTAATACATATAAATACATATTCTTTATCTGAAATAATTCAGTATCATGTTAATCAGTTTTGGATTTTTATAGAGTCATAAATAAACAGAAAATTGTTGTGAATCAGTTCAACAGAAGTAAAAACTTACCTGGCCTATTTGCAAATGAATTTCCTTTATAGCATTTGACAAGGAGCCTATAATTTCCTTTATGTGAATGAGATGAGTTTCTTCAATGTCTTGAAATTTCTAGGTATCAAATATAGAAAGTTACACATATATAAAATATATATCACACATTACACACAGATTCTGAAATAAAAAGACCCTACAGAAGTCATCTCAATACAGCTATAACCAAATTTAGCAAGTTACCCATTATTATGTAATGTTTAGTAATGCTTCTAGACAAAAATGGGTTTAGTAAACATACTGAAATATAGCACTGAAAAAAGTTAATCTTTTGTTATGCCATTTCTCAAGCATCATGAATTTTTTCAGAGTTTCAAGATACCACAAATTAAAATCTACAATCATGATGGGAAAATGAGGAGACTCAGAAGATAATAGTGTCACAAAAGCCAAGGGAGACGTGTTTCAAAAACTGAAAAAACAATTAGTTGTCAAAGTAAAAACTGCAGTTTACTTCTGAAGACTATAATCTAGCCCATAGATTCTCAAAATGTCTTTCTAATCATTGAAATGTTTATACATAGTTTTCAAAAGAAGTATTCTGTGGTCACAGAAATTTGGAAAGCCTGTATACTCTCTTAGCAGTTCTCAACTGAAGGTGGGGATGAATGAGATTACCTGGGGAGTGTTTTCAAACGAAAAAACACATAGATCTTCCAGCACTACCTGGGGTGTGGGGTAGAAAGAGGTGAGAATTTTGTTTGGAAAAAATTCCCAGGTTATTCTGATATTTCTTCCCCAGAAGAAATATCTAGACTTGGTTTCACAATAAACATTAAAAACTCTGAAAAATACTGAAATAGCAAAACCTGTTTCACTCTGCTTAGCCCAGTGTTTTTCAAATTTCTTTGACTAAACAACGCTTTTTGTTTTTCTTCTTCTCTGAATAGCTATTAATATCTTACAGAACAATAATATTCCTCAAAACAGGATTTGGGAAATGCTGAACTACCCATTTTCAAACAAAATCCATTTGTCATTTCCACTGCACAAACCCGATTACCTTTTTTCCCCTGCCCCAAATTAAATCACTTCTAAGCAATAGGCCTAAATGCCTTGTTACTTTTCTCTGGTTAGTTTATCAAATTAAATCGCCTCACCCCATATTTACTGTCCAGTTTTCTTCTGCACTGAGTTTCATGATCAGAAATCATTAAGCCAAATGATCATGTCCATTATTTGTTTAAAGGATCTGAACTTTTTTTAAAAAATCAATAATGATAAAATTACAGTTTTGGTAGTAATGCAACAACAACCAAAAACTTTAATCAAGTTTGTTCATGAGGAATGGCAGAGTTAAAATACAGTGCTTGTCTTGCCTAATTTTAATTTTGACCAAGTCAATGAGAATATCAACATTGCAAGATCCTGAATCAGTCCTAAGAACTGAGGAATATTTAGCAGGAGCATGATTCTATTTTATGTTCACATATTAAAAAGTCACCCTCAGTTTAAATTTCTGTAATTTAATGAACAAGGTATCTTCTCATAGACAGGTAGACCCAAATCCAGGAAAGCTTGGTCAAACAGCCACTAATTTCATATGGATGACCCCTAATTCCAAGAAAACTGAGCCCTTTTCTCATTTTCTTTTGAAACAGCAACAGTGAATAAGACAGATCCTTAATTATTTAGAAAAATCTTGAAGCACGAAGCTACACAGAGACTCAAAGCATGATTTAGATGCAATTCTGAAATTGTGCTAAGTTTTTTTTTTTTGGGGGGGGACACTGTTAAATATCACGATGCCTCAAAATTAGTGACTGCTAAACACAGAGCAATTCAGCAATGGTAATATAATCTCAAGTGTTTGAATATAAATAAATGAACTTTCTTGAACAAATCAGTGAATTTCCCCCTTGTAATTTCAAGTCCACTGTGCTTGTTATTTATTGTTACATTAATATATTAAAAAAGTACAATTCTGTCAGCCGCTAGAGATACATAAAAGCACTCTAATCCTAAATCCTTAATCTACGTGTATTGCTTAAACAAATCTCAAAATCTCTTTGAACTAGCCATCAAACTGTTTAAAGGAAACAAAATCTCTATATTGTTTCAGGTTTTTCAAGTGTCATTAACTAATAGTAATAGTGATAAAACGCATAAATACAAAGAGAAGTCATAATTTTAATCATGCTTATCCTCAACCCCAAATGAAAAAAATTAAATCACAAATATTCCAAGTAAATTCTAACCTCTTTCCCCACAGGGAATCATTCTGTTTTCCCACTAGTAAATATAGGTCCTGCCACCCAAATTTGATTCTCACTAGACTAACCGGCCCCTTCCTACTGGGATTAGGTCAACATGCTTAGCGTGGAACAAAAGGAAAGTGGAGATGTAAAATAATTCTTTTCACTTTTTTTTTCTTTTTTTAGCTGAGCCATCCTGCCACCTATTGGCAGCTCAATGGCAACTCAGTTCAGGTTGGCCTTGAGCCGCTGTTGCTCAGAGCTCAGCTAGCACTCTTGAGCGAGCTCTTAACCAACTGAGCCACTCAGCCGGCCCTATCTTTTCACTTCTAAATAACCCAAATTAAAGTCTACTGTCTATTAAGACACAATACTTAATCTGTTCTGCCAGTTGTGCACGTGTAACACAGACAGAGAGGGGGTGGGGGGTAGAAGAAGGAGAGAGGAGAGGGAAAGAGACAGAGACAAAGAGACAAAGATGGAACACAAGCGGGAACAAACACACACACTAGTACGTATACCATCATCTTTATTTAAAAGTAGCATGGTTATACAGCATGGTTATCTGCTCAAATAAATTAACATTACCATTGTGGAAATGGCAGGATAAACAATTAAAATGCCAATTTGAAAAAAAAAAGTGTGAGGAAGCAGAAAAAGATGGGAGGAAAAGTAAATGCTGAAAATTCTTTAAGAATACTTTTATAAAGTAAATATAAACAAACAAAAAATCCTGAGTCTAACAAATTCTAATTCCTGTTTTTACAAATAAAATAATTGAAAAGCAAACATTTTCATAGATTAAAAACTAGGCACTCTGATGCAAAATTAACAAATCAGTAATAATTACCTTATAAATGCATGTTCCTAATGATTTAGACGACAAAAAAAAAAAAAAAGAATAACAAGAAGGAAAAAGAACACTAGATGAAGTCTACGATGACCACGGCTGCTGTAGAAATTCAAATGTCTCATCTCACTAGAGTTGGAGCCTCAGTTTAGCACAACTAATTAAACCCTCTCGAAACATCTTTTCCAAGCTGACATGGCATTACACTTCCCTGCTCTGGCTTCTCCGACTTGGGTTTCAGCATCTCTTCCACTCTCACACTGTCAGTGATGAATCTCTCAGAGCTTGGCCCTTGCTTCCCCACACTGTCCAAAGGTGATGTCATTACGGCTTTGCATGCTGACAAGCCCCTGTTTTATACAGGCTTACAATCCTTTATTCAAAAGCTTTGAAGCCAGGTGTTTTGGAATTCAAATATTTTGGGTTTTAAAATAAAGATAATATCACCATATATTTGATAACATTACCAGCAAAATCTGCAGTGGCATTTGTTTATCAAACACATTAATATTTCTAAAGGAAAACATGTATATTCAGACTAAGGATAAATAAAGCCTATAAATCGCCTCACATCAGTTTAAGTTTTGCTGTGAAATGAGTTATAGAAAAAAACTTTTGGTTTTCAGAGCTTTTGGAATTCAGGATTGTGGATAAGGGACTGTGAACATTATGTTCAGCCCAGGTTACTAGATCCTCCAAAACTGACCATTTGATGATTCTGCTTAGGTCCAAGTTGTTCAAAACGGAACATCTGATCCCCTTCTAACCCCTCAAATGAACAGTGCTTCATCTAGTCTTTCCCATTCATCTCTATCCATAGAGACTTACAAGCCCAAACCAGGAAGAGATCTTGATCTCCCTTAGAACTCTCCCCATCCACCCCACCCCTGTCATCTCCGAATGCTTTCACTTCTCTCCTTCTCCAAAGCCACCACATTGGCCTTCAACCTTCTCACCTGACTACTATACTGCCTTTCAAATTGGACTCTTGGTTCTCCTTTGGCCTCACTATAATCCACAAAACTATCAGAATTATCTTTTAAAATGCAGATCAGAACATGTCACATCCCTGTATACAACCCTCCAGTGTCTTCCAGGTACTCTTAGAAGAAAACCCAAACCCTTACAAAGCCTGGTCCTTGCCTATCTCAGCCTCCTCTATCACCACCATCCCACCATCTCTCCTTACTCCGTTTTAGTAAGCATGTTTTACTTTCTATAATGGAACAGCTCTTTTATACCTCTGGGTCTTCACACCCATGATCTGCAATGCCTAGGACACTCTGGCCCCAGAATGAATCTTTTACTCGTTCTTCAAGTCTCAGTTTTAAATGTCACTTCTCCAAAAAGGGGTTTCCCAACTCCCTAATCCAAATTAGGTCACCACTACCTATTACTCCATCTCATGGAAGCCTGTTCTTTTCCCTTGTTACACTGTAATAATTTATAACTCTATATTTAGGCATGTATTTAATGTCTGCCTCCCTCCTCTATACTGTACACTCCAATTAGAGCAGGGGGATATTTATTTACACGGATACTGTATACACCCAGCATCTAGCAGTGACCACAACATGGTAAGTAAAGATGGATGCACGTGTGCCTGGTTTCTAAGATGTGAATCCTTCACCACTCCAAGTGAGAAGGCTCCCTACGAGTCCAAAAAGTCATATTAGTAAGTCCTTCTTTCACAGTTATTGGGTGCCTACCATGAGCTGAGAACTGTTTTAAGTGCTGAGGAAAGTAACCAAACTAATCCTTGTTCTCACAGAACTTATACTTTTGTGGGGGAAGGCAGACAACAAAAAAATATGGGTAAAAGAGCCAGTGTGCTTCACCATGGTTCTATCCCCTCGGACATGATGACTCTGAATAATATTCTAAGAAGTTCCTCACCAGCCTTAGTACCAGAGAGAAGATGATGCAGAACAGCAGCTAACCCATGAAAAACAAGGAGCACAACAAATAAACCCTCGTTATTGTAAGCCATGAGGATTCTTTGTCACCTCAGCATCCCCAGCCTATTTATCTATTTATACAATAGATAAAATTCATGGTACGTTAGATGATGAAAGAAAAGGTGCTACAGAAAACAAAATAAAACAAAAGAACAAGGGGCTAGAAGTGGAAGTTTTAGGAATGATTCATAAAAGGCACCCAACTTAAACCCAGGCCTGTAATTAAGGTTCTAAGAACATCAAATCGGATATAATTATTCCATGCTGATGGGAGACATTTTTATAGTGTGTCTTCCCTCACCAAAATGGAAGGTCTATGAGGACATGGAGTTTTGATTGTTTTGTTAACTGCTACATCTGAGCACTTAGTCATTTCTAGTTTTCTTCCTAAGCAAAAGTCAATTTTAAACTCCACACATAAGGCTAACAGCACTGTCTTCATCATCTACCACTGTCTTCATTTCCCCCAACTCTCTTTAAACAGCTTCTTCTGGTCTATCTGAATAATCTCTTATGATACTGTAATTATTGCATCTTAATACTCAATCTCCAAAACAAGATGTGTATTTTTAAAATAGCATTATTAAAACATTAAGATTGTGTATTTTAATATTTCTAATATTAAAAAATTATAGCACAGAAAAATTACATTTAACCAGTATATACAAATATCCTGGGGCCTGCAGGGTGGCTTAATTGGTTAAGAGCGCGAGCTCTGAGCAACAGGATCACCGGTTCGATTCCCACATGGGCCAGTGAGCTGGGCCTGAGCTGAGCATACCAACAGGTGGCATGATGGCTCAGCTGGTGAGAGCATATGCTCCTAACAACAAGGTTGCAGGTTCAACTTCCACGTGGGATGGTGGGCCATGCCCACCGCAACTAAGATTGAACATGGCACCTTGAGCTGAGTGGCGGCGAGCTGCCAACGGACAGCCGGATGATGACTGGACTTGGGGCTGAGCTAGCTGCGCCCTCCACAACTAAGACTGAAGGACAACCACTTGGCTGTTCCCCTTCCCCAATTCCCTAACACCATTCCCCTTCCCCAACTCCCCAATAAAATCTTAAAAAACAAAAAACAAAAAAAAGCAAAAAAACCCCAAATATCCTGTTTTTGATTTAAGCTTTAAAAATACCAACCTGAGCTGTTTCTGTCATTTTCTGTTCAAAATCAGCTTTTGCTATTGCATATTTTTCCACATAGAGTTTATAGGTATCTGTAGCTTTCTTAGATTTAACAGCTGCCTGTAACAAAACAAAAACATTTTGAACTACACAATGACTTTTTTTATTTCTTAAGTTAATATGAAATAATTTAAATGTATTTTAAGGGATAAGGCCTATGCTGAGTTCAATATGACATAAACCAACTTTAATATCTTTTTTCAAGTCCTCCTTAGTAATATTTTTCGTTATAGTTACACAATAATGCAGAGATTAAACGGTGATTCTCCTTCTGTCGAATGGAACATGCTTTGAAAAGTTGATACTCTCATTTTATAACCCAGGTAAGATCATATAACATTATAATGATACAGTGTTACTAAAATTCAATGAATCAGAATGTTCCAGTACCATCCGGATATGCCTGACACTGCTTTCTACACCTGTAAGTCTTCCCCTCCCCTCCACATACACGTGTGCCACTGAATGTCTGATTAATGAGTATAAAGAGCTCAAAAGTTGAGAAAATCAGTTTTCCTTATGTTCCAGCAAATCTATAAATTTGTTTTCAATCACTGCCTATTTTTTCAAGATTTCTGTTTGAAAAAAACTGTTACTGTATTATTATAGTTCTAGTATTATCAAAGTTACTTATTCAATAAAAGCTTAGTAATATATTAAATATCAGACAGTAAGAATATGAAGACAAATTATATAGGGATTTTTTTTTCCCTCGAGAATATCATAACATACTTATACATAAACAGCTAGAAACTGGTAGAAAGAAGTAACGAAGCCACAGAAGTAAAGATAAATTCTGTGGAAGAAAGACACTCAGGAAAAGGAAAAATTATGTGTAACTTGTATATTGGGGCAGACACATGGCTATCAAGAAACTTGACTACTCTCAAAGGACTGATTAGTTTGGACAAAGAAAATTTGAAGAGGGAGAGGTGTTGAAATAAATAAAGAGTTTAAAGAGGATCAAAAAAAAAGGAGCTATAGGAATTCAAGATATGAAGATCTTCATTTTCTTGATGAGGTAGGAAATGGTCTGCTAGGAGTAAAGAAGAGTAAGTACAGTAGGGTTGGGAGTTTCAGGAGAACGAAAAGAGTTTCAAGCCATGGTTGTGGAGGATACATCAAGCAATAACCAGATGAGTAAAAGTATTGCTCAGAGCCACTGAGGGTTAAGTAAAGCTGGAAAACATGGAATTTGAGTAGAGCCAATCAGAACCAATATGTAATTATCTCCAGCTATGTTCAGGAATCTAATAAGAACTAGAAACAGACAGTTGGGTTTATCCGGAGGTTTGGGATTGGCAAGAGTACATACAATCCTATTCTCTAAAAACACAACTCCATACTCTCTCTAAAAATACAACTACATATATTATATCAAACATATATATTCTACACTTTCCTGCCTTCTTAAATAAAAAATATAGGATGCCATTTTATCATGGTAAAGAAAACTGGTTTGGGAGCCAGAAGGAACAGGATTCAAATTCTGGCTTTACCCTTTACTACCCATTTGACCTTGTCTTTGAGCTTTATATAGTTCTCTCATTCCTAAAATGGGAACAATAACATCTATTTTTTTAAGGGCTTTGGCAGTGATGAAATGTAATTTATGTAAAATGCTTGGGACAGTATCCAGCATATAGTTTAATCTACAAAATAAAAGGAATCTCCTATTATTATGGTTTCTAAAAAGAATATAATCAGGAATATATATAATTATATTTTGTTGTTATTAAATCTAAGTGTTGTACCGAGTTCTCCATCCCTAAAGTAAGTGGCTAAAACCTTCAATGATTATGTAGTTTGCTCCTCTGGGTTGTTTTTTTTTAACTCTTTCCCAGTGTCTGGCTATTTGACATTATTTTCTACCACTGTTACTATACCTTCCTCTAACATCCTGGCTCTGTTCAAACACATAACAATTAAATGAGGTAAGTATTTAGAGTTTACTAAGCACCTTTGCAGGAGACCCAGATAACCAAGTTTGCTAGAGTGTGTTTTAGAAACAATTTTAATAGGATGGTTATTAGGGTTTCCTTTTGGATTTTTAATGCCAAGATACTTTAGTTTCTTCTTCCAACTAACCAAATTTTCAGTCTGTACAAGAGTGATCGGCCAGCAATCTACTAGAGTTCACAGAGTAATTTTTAATGACATAACCTCGCAAAATGATGTAGTCCCACTGTTAGCTCCTTCTTTACTTGTTCCTCATCCTAATACCTACTCTTTTTCTCTGCTGTTAAGTTTCTGCCTAATGTGTCAGCTATTGATAAAGACATGAGTTGTGCTCATTCCTAGAGATATATACAATTTGACAGAACATTCATAAAAATAGAAAATTCCAAAAAATATATAACTATAATGATTGTGTCCAAGCTTTTTAAAGTAATTTACTTCAAGGGATCTTTCCTGCTTTCTTTTTACAAGTTTTCTTCTTACCTCCCCTTCTAACCTTACCATTAAAACTTTTCTTTAACCTCTTGTTTGTCACTATTCAAAATGTCTTGGCTCCCTCAAAAGAAAATTTGAAACCAGAAGGGGATAATATGGACTAGCCTTTACTAGCCAGCCATCTGAACATCTAGCCTGGTGACAAGCACATGGTAGGAACTAAAACATTTATTTCCTATTGCACGCAAATTATCATTTCATAATCTAACAGTCGATCGGAAAAATACTTGTATAAACCATTTAAAAAGGCAAGAATCTAGTATTACAGCCTATATTTTAAATAAACTTAATTTTTATGTAGTAATGAACAGAAAAAATTTGAATAATATTTTGTTATAATGAATATTTTCCCAAGTGAACAGATATGCTGCTGTGGACAATATAATGATGGTGTCTGACACACAAGGAATTTATAATCCAACAGAAATAAAAGATGACTGCCTGGGGGAACATTACTCCTTAAAGACCTATGGTATATCTCTAGAATGTAAGCAAAGTAATTATTTTACAACATTAGTCATTATACTTAAAATTATAGGACTTTAAGGGGTAGAAGGAAGTTCCCAAAGCATCATTTCCTCTTTCTGTACTCAAATAGTCTCTAGAATTCTCTCTAACTAGTTTTGGTACTCAAATCTTTACTAAGTCAAGAAGAGTAGAAATATTAATTTAAATATTTTAAACCAGCATATTTTTATAACTTTTTTTCTCCTATGATAGTCTTACCATAAATGTTGGTCTAGCCATTCAATTTGGCATACAAACTTATTTGTTCACTTTTTCTGACCAAAAAATTATTGTCTTCATTTTAATGTTTAAGAGCTGGATCTAACCCAGAACTGCGAACAGGGAAGTCTTTTGGAGCATAGTTTCTAATACCGGGAAACTGTAAATTTTTCAATTCTTTTCTCTGGACTCATGAAGAAAGAAAAAAAGTACCCTTTATGAGTTCTAACATTTTTTTACATCAGTTGTCTGTCTTCTAAGGTAAAATTAATATTTTAGAACCTTAAGGAAATTACACACCAACTTAAAGAAGAATTTTGGAAAACTAACAAAAGCAGCATTTAGTAATAAAGGAATAAAATTTTAAAAATGTGCTGACTCACGTGTTTTAAATAATGATAAAGACAAATTTAAAGAAAACTAAGGTTATCTAATAAAAGGACAGAGAGGCAATTTTAGAAGGTAAAGGTACTGGAAACATCTATATTATTTTAAAGCAAGAAACATCTTTCATAGGAAACAAACATACAGCAATTCTATATTAAGTCAAAACAACTTTCTAAATAGTATGCATGCTTAGTAATGCTGTAAATTCTTAGAACAAAATTATAGAAACTAAATGTCCTAGTAGTAACAAACTTGGTCACTTTTGTAAAGTCATTACTAAAAAGGAAATTGGCACATTTGTTCTTAAATGAGAAAATTAGGCTTTTAAAACAATACATAGCTCCATTTCTTCTCATAAATAAAAGATGGGCTTTAACAGATTACCTATTGATAATAAAATAAATCCTACATTTTAATCCTTAGAGCACTATAAATTTACTGATGTACTACCAGAAATGTTTAAATACCTATAATTGTTATAGTAAAATCCTATAAAGCAAATATAGACATATAAAATAATGACTTAGTTGTAATTCACAAATAAGAGTGTTTTCTAAATGGTGTTCTATAAAAATAAGGATCTGTGAGGATGAGAAGCATACTATGTTATGATAGGGATAAGTATGTTTTTAAGTTTACCAATGGAAAAATGGTTCAAAGATCTATGTAGATTTTTAAAAAGTTATATTCATGTTAATAAAAAGCCTATTATAGGCCAAAATAAATTATTTACTTAAGACTTGGATTTGAATATATATAATCCAGAGACCCACTAGGATGTCTACTATGACAAGCAAAGATATCACCTCTGAGCAGAACAATCAGAAAAAAGCACCCTTCCTCTGAGCTGTCTACCCCACTAGATAGCAAGTAAAGCATAGGCTGGATTTCAGCCACCAACTCACAACCATATGCTACAGCTTTGCTCAACCATTAATAAAAAATAAGTCCTTTAATTTCATCTAATTATTACCTAATAGTACACCTTTTCTGGTTTATATCAAGATTCAAGATAATCATTTCTTTAAGTGTAATCTCTAGCCTCTATGCATTTTTCAAGGGGTCATTTCATAAACAAAAAACAATAAAGAGAAGTACTTTAACCCTCTGGAAAGTTTCAACTAATTTAGATAGCAGACTGTTGCATTAATGATATAGACATCGTACCAATTCACTATCTGATGTGAATGTTACAGTATGTATTTATAAGTCAATGTTCCTAAGCTCACATTTTTTTAAGTAATTTAATTTTGAAATATAGTCAATTTTATACTATATCTGTTCGTATTCTTTTATTTTTTTGAAAAAGTATTACACAGACAAATGTGGCCCATTTCCTTCCCAGTCTCATTCCCCTCCCCCATTGCTCCCCACAGGTAACTCCCATTATGTGGTTTAGTATTTACTGTCCCTACGCATCTCCTTAATACATATTTACTTATACATAAATAAAAAGGGTATTTTTAAACAGAGGATTAAAGACTATGCAAAAGGCATCAAAATATACAATTTCCTCTGGAACTTTGCTTTCTTTGCTCAACATTATACTTTTTAGCTTCCAGTGGCTTTTCTATACAAACAACATGCCTTGGCTCATGCTGTGAGTTTTCCTAAAATCTCTCAATGGTTCACAAACCCCAAACAAGCAGCATCTGGTCTCAGCATGGCCTGTACCTCTTGCTGAGGAGCTCCAAGTCTGACAGTGGTGGCACCCGGCCTTGGTTCAAGGCTTGCCATCTCCCAGGCACCTGCACGCCCAGTGTGGGTGGCAGCCATCTGTAGACTGGTTTGTGGCTCATTCCAGGTGGCGCTGGGCAGGGCACAGGCTGCAGCTGAATTTGGCCTGCAGCAGGGCCCCTCAGACCTGGAGCCAGCACTGTTGGTGGCCGGCTTTAGACCGAGCTGGAGCACCACCTGGCTGTGGTGGAGCATCTCCTTGGACAACACACCCAAAAGGCAGACTGGGCAGGCACCAGAGACCTACTAAAGCGGATCCTGCTTCATAGGGTCAGTCACAAAAACAGCTCCTCCACTGTAGTCAAGGCCAATCCTCACAATTAGCCTGAGGGTCAGTCCCTCCCACTGAGATGCAAACAGCAACCAAGACTCAACTACAACAGGAGGGCACCCACAACTTATACAAGGGACATACCTGCATCACCTGGCTTAGGTGACCAGGGATATGGCAACAGTGGAACCCACAGGACACCTACTACATAAGGCCACTCTACCAAGACCAGGAGACACAGCAGGCCTTCCTAATACATAGAAACAAACACAGGGAAGTAGCCAAAATTGGGGGACAAAAGAAACAAGTCCCAAATGAAAGACTAGAACAAAGCTCGAGAAAAAGAACTAAACAAAATGAAGACAAGCAATCTGCAAGATGCAGAGTTCAAAACACTAGTTATAAGAATGCTCAGTGATCTCAAGGAGAACTTCAACAAACAGATTGGAAACATAAAACTGGAGACAGAAAACAAAAAAGAAAGAGAAATAAATAATACAATAACAGAAATGAAGAGGGAATCAACAATAGGTTATATGAAGAAGAGGATCAAACCAGCAATTTAGAAGATAAGGTAGACGAAAGCACCCAATATGAACAGCAAAAAAGAAAAAAGAATTTAAAAAAAAAAGAGGATAGTTAAAGAGGCTTCTGAAACAACATCAAGGGTATAAACATTTGCATCAGAGGTAACAGAAGGAAAAGAGAAACAGCAAGGAATTGAAAACCTATTTGAAGAAATAATGATGGAAAACTTCCCTGATCTGGTTGAGGAAAATAGACATACAAGCAAGCCCAGGAAGCAGACAGTGTCCCAAACAAGATGAACCCAAGGAGACCCACACCAAAACACATCATAATTAAAAGGTTAAAGACAGAGAGAATCTTAAAAAGCAGCAAGAGAAAAGCAGTTAGTTACCTACAGGGGAGGTAAGACTGTCAGCTGATTTCTCAAAAGAATCTTTACGGACCAGACAGGGTTAGCACGAAATATTCAAAGTGAAGAAAAGCAAGGACCGGGCTGGCTGAGTGGCGCATTGGTTAAGAGCTGGCTCGGGACGCCAGCAGCCTCGGTTCGGATCCCACATATGAGGGCCAGTGACACTGCCCTCTACAGCTAAGATGGTGAACAACAGCTTCACTTGGAGGTGGGCTGCTGTGAGTCCCCACTGCTGCAGTGGGCTGCCATAGGCTACAGTGAAAGGCCAGCAGCAAACGTGAAAGGCTGGCAGCGGGGGTGAGCCACCAAGAGCCACTGTGAGTGGCCGTCCAGAGGCCAGCAACCGATCTGCCTCACCCGAGAAGAGCGTAATGATGATACCAACATGGGCCAGTGAAGCAATGTCCTCCACAACTAGGCTGAAGAACAAAAGGACAGCAACTTGTCTGTTTCCCTTCCCCAGTGCCCCAATAAAAAAATCTTTAAAAAATAAAAAAAGACCTACAACAAAGATTAATCTACCCAGCAAAGCTATCATTTAGAATCAAAGAATGAATAAAGAGCATCCCAGACAAGAAAAAGCTAAAGGAGTTCATCACCACCAAATGAGTATTACATAAGAAATGTTAAAGGGACTTCCTCAAGAAAGGGAAAAAAAGATAAAAAATATGAATAATAAAGTGGCAATAACTACATATCTATCAATAATTACTTTAAATGTTGCAATTAACAGACATAGAATGGCTGAATATGTAAGAAAACGAGACCCTTACATATGCTACCTACAAGAGACTCACTTCAGGTTGAAAGACACACAGACTGAAAGGAAAGGGATGAAAAAAAGATATTTCATGAAAATAGAAATGAAAAAACAACTACAAAAAAAGCTGGGTAACAATATTTGTAAGTAGACCTTAAAACAACGGCTAAACGAGACAAAGAAGGACCCAATAATCCCACTTCTGGGTATTTATCTGATGAAACCCAAAACACTACTTTGAAAGGACATGCACAACCACATGTTCATTGCAGGATTATTTACAGTAGCCAAGATATGGAGGCAACCTCAGTGTCCATCAATGGATAATGGATAAAGAGGATGTGGTACATATATACAAGGGAATATTACTCAGCCGTATAAAAGAATGAAATCTTGCCATCTGCAACAACATGGATAAATCAACAGGGCATGATGCCGAGTGGAATAAGTCAGATAAAGACAAATGCCATAAGATTTCACTTATATGTGGAATCTAAAAAACAATGTAAATGGTACCGTGTAGAACTGTGTTGTGCTCTATCCTTTATGCTCCATCCACCCTCATCTAGCCGTTTTCAGGTTATCTCCTGCCAGCCCTGTAAGGCCCCAATTTAGTATTAGTCTTTTAAAAGCAGTTTTTAATTACTTCTCCAGAATAATAATGGGGATATGGCCAAAACAGTCATGAATTGGTTCCTTCACCTGACTGACCCCCTTCACTTGACTGTATCTCCATAACCCCAACTGCCAGTAAAGCGTTAGCCCTAGTCAGCAGCCCAAGGGCCTACAGCTTTCCACAGTGAGTGGGGTTCCTTGTGATGATCTTAAGCGGGGAACATTTAGTCCCCTGCACCACACAAAGCCAAAGTGCACTGCCTAGCGTAGCCTGCATGGCCAACCTCCACATGCCACTTCAGGTTTCTGCTCCATTTCTGGTTCACATAGGGAGTAGTCTTCTTTTTGGACCCTGTTATTGAGTTTTGTTTTTCCTTTTTATATTTTATTCATAATTGCTGTGTGGAATGTTTTAAAATTGTAAACTTCTATGCCTCATCTTTCTCCCCTTTCCAATTTTTATGTACTGCATGAAGATTATAGGAAATATACCCCAAATTCTGTTTTAATTTTTCCATATTATCTTCTAGTTTTTGCCCATGTATGTACACTTTTGTAATATTATAATTGTAATATGGCTACAATTTGGTTTTCTTTTTTTACTGGATATTTCAAATACTTTACAAAGCTTTCAAAATTATCACTCCCCATGGCTCATTCCTAATACAAGCTTTACCACATCAAACAAGTGATTGGTTAAACTGTTTTGAAAAGGGGAAAAAACCTACTTTCAATAAAAACAAGAGTGGGGAAAGGGTTGTGGTTTACCACAGTACTACATAAATGTGCTCAAAGTCAGCAATCAATCACCCACAACATATATTTAAAGCTTATCTTCAAGTATCTATGCCTTTCTAAATATATCAAAGTCTTGATGCAGAAATTTTTTTACCTCATTGTTAAATCTTCCAGTATCTCATCAATTATCTTATTATGAAAATATCCTGTAAATGTGTCTCCAACATAAACAGTTCCTTTTCATGTATTTGCTAATCTGTTTACTACACACCACACATTTTGCAAACCTACTTGTTTCACTGAGGTAAATCACTAAGACTCAGAGGCAAGGTGTCTTCATCTTTAATATGAGGTCATACTGTTGAGTGTTTGAAGATAAAATGCACTCTTGTACCTGACAGTGCTTTGAAACCACAGGTATTATTTTTATTATAATTACCTTTTCTATTTCTCTTTGTGTAGCTCCTTCCTTTTTCAAACGTTCCTGTTCTACACACTTGGCATTGTAGTTTTCCTTGGATTTCTGGAGGGCCTGAGTTATGCTCTGAATGGTTTGAACAGCTTCCAGAGTTCCTGCAACTTCTTCTTTAGTCTGTTTGGTATGAAATGATTCATCAACAATCATTAAACTATAAAGCACTCAATAGCTGACCAATCAATCCTTTAGCAAGAAAAAATTGATACCTTTTTATGAGATTTCACTTGTTCTTCTCCATACTTCTGAACTTCCTTTATTAATTCTTGTAACTTTCTAACAAGATCCAAGTGACAGTTAGCTAATTTCTCTGTAGACGTTTTGAACACATCCCACACTGGTGCAAATGTTCTAAGGGAAAGAAAACATGAGAACAATTCACTAAAAGAAAAAAAAGTTTAAGGCTCCAAAATAGAACCAAAGGAAATAATAATGTTATATTCAGCAATTTTTAACTAGGGGAAAGATGAAATTAAAATAAATCACAAATTAAATAGCTGACAGACTAATGTTAATTTTTCAATCCTTGGTTAATTATTTATTGGAAAAGTCATGATGTATCTTTTCTGTTTTTTGTTGCAAAAATGTGTTATGACTTTTCCAACAACCCAATAAAATATTTTTGGACCTCAGGTATACAGAAATGGGCTAACTACTTATCACAAGGCCCTGGCCCTCACTTAACTATATTGTATTATTTTTCAGAGTTGATTTGTCTATTTAGATTTGTATCAGAAACATTTCTAATCATTGTCTAACATTAACAAATTATCAGATTTCAATTTAGACTATTTAGTGCTCCATTTAGAATGCATCATCATAAATAAAAGTTCCTTGGAATCTGGACACACAAAAGTCAAACTTGCATATCATTTTTTAAAGTGTCCTCATCATTAAAAATTATCTAAGAATTATTTTAGAACTGTTATCTGAAACTTTTTGGAGGGCATTATAATTTTATCTATATGTGTACATCAACAAACATTAAGAGGTCCCATACAGGATGTATGACATACTTTCCTACTACTTTTTCTCAGCATTGATTGAGGCTTTAATATTTTCAGCAGTTTTGAGTACTTCCAAGAATTACTCTGTTATTAGAGCTTAGACAGTACTTAGGATGCCAACTGTTAATTTGATTTAAACTAATTTGGTCAGTCGTCAATGATCCAAGGATAATTTTAGCCTAGGTTTTCCTCAAGTACTGTCAATATCCTAAGATATTTTCAACAGCACCTCCTTTGCTCTATGATAAAACTTCTAACAAAAAAAAAAAACCCAAAACAAATAGCAGCAATGATCACTAAGGCAAGAGGATAGAAAAAGAAATTACTTATCCTAACATGCACTCTGTGCCGATCATTATATTTCCTACTCAGTAGGAAAGCTAACTGGCAATGCTCATTTTAAGCAATAATAAAGAAATTCAAAGAAGATAATTAAAATACTTAGAATAGGACTGTTCTGATTAGACCTCACTTCACATTTTAAAATCTAATCAGCACTAAATCTGGCAAGTAGATGGAAAATTTCAAAAGAAAAAACGACACCTGAAAAGTATCCGCTCACTACTGCACCTAAAGACATGTACATCGCTTCATGTAAACCTGATACATGATAGTCTAGACTTCACAAAGCAGATAAGATGGGAGTGTCCCTTTACTTTACCAAAGGATTCTTTACACTGAAAAGTGGTTCATCATAAGATTTCTTTAAATACAGGTTTCTTTAAGAATTTCAAATATCATTCCATTTATAGAAGTGTGACATATACAACTTATTTTCTGGTCAAGTAATACACATGAAGGTATAATACACACTTAGAAAACTGACAGATCCAAAATATGTTTAAATGCAACTACAGAAAGATTAAATTCAATTTCTGGCCTAATTATGCACCAGTAAACAAAAATATTAATATTTAAAATCTTTATGATCTTCACTTCATAAATTATATAAATGCCTAACCACTGTACTGTACACCTGAAACTAATATAAAATACTGAATGGCAACTATAATTTAAAACTATATATGTATCAAAAAATATATATGTATATTTACAGTCACATACAATCACAGAATGTAAAGTACAGCATAGAGAATATAGTCAATGGTATTGTAATAGTTATACACGATGTCAGAGGGGTAACAGACTTGGGTTTAGCACTTCGTGAGGCATGTAAATGTCTAATCATTATGTTGTTTTATACACTTGAAACTAATAATAAAAAAAACTGCCAAAAAAATCTTTATGATCTAAAGAAATGACACTAACACAAAAAATAAAATACACCCATTATTTATGAGAAGCACATGTTCCAAAGACAGGAATGTTGTAACTTCATTATTAGGAAACAGTTCAAGTCAATCCATCTATTTCCCACTTGGTAACTAAAAATAAGTTAAGAGTTCCCTATAATAAAACGATGGCCAATTGCTTAAAGCTAGCTTCTGTTATTCCAGTTACTTCCCTACCCTTCCACTGTGGTGAATGAAGATTCCCACTCTCCTCAAATACAAGGTAGCAGCCCCGTATTCATCCCAGCCAGTGTATATGGCTAAAGAAGGTCCTCTTAGCGTGGCTGTGCAGCACATACAGAATGGCCCGTGTCACTACTTAGTGGATTAATTGAGAGTCCAACTCCTCTTTATCCAGGCAACAAAGTAGGGAGGCTTTTGTTTAAACTCACTGAATGACACTAGAGAGCACTTTAATAAAACAGTTATTCTTAACCAGTCTTTTGGATCACAGAACCGTATGTGAATCTGATAACTGGTATAGACCCTCTTCATCAGAAATATGAATTAATACCTACACAAAATTTTATCTAAAATTTCAGGGGATTCACAGATTCATCAGAAACCTAGACACAGAGGAATCTTTTATTGAATATCCTATAAAAATCTTTATTATTGTTAGACTAATTATTTTCACCTCTGAGCTAAACTATAACCTTTCCCCAGATTTTAGATAATTAAATCAGATTAAGTATTCCTTCCAGAGTACTATGGTTCAAATTATACAATTACTCTTCCCAGAGTTGTTACAGCTATGAGAACATCTCATTTTAAGTATATTCTTATTATTGATATTCATTTTTCAAAGCACACATTTCTTTAACACAAACCTTTGAAAGACTTAATGATAATCTATAAAATCCTAAGAGACCTTTTCAGTCATTTCAATAGTTTAAGTAAGCTTTTAAAGATCGCTGTTCAACAGAATTTAAATGAACTTCCAGAAAACTAGAATAACAAGCATAACACATAACAGTTATAATCTCAAAATTACACTACTGAATGACTATGTAGTTTAATAATGGGGAAACGTAAGTTTCATTTACTTTGACGGCATTAAGTGATTCAGGAAGTTCAATTATACTTTCAATCAAGGCAAGAATATATTCAAATATAAATACATGTAAAATAAGTAATTATATATTATTATATTTATGAACTATTATATCTTCAATGAAACCCAGTATTCTGAAGAACTTTGCCTAAATCAACATTGAAAAAGAGTTATCCAAAGAAATTAACTCACCCAAGTTGTGAATAATTGCTTGCAGATTTTGCTAGTTTTGTCATTGACCTGGAGTACGCCTCTTCTATAGTAGCTCTGTTAAATCAAATTCCCATATTATTACTTGTTTAATGACCAAACACATAGCAAAGTTATCAAATACAATTAAAACTATAGAAACAAAAAGATAAATTATATGTTAAAAATAAGTCGGTATATGGTCATGAATTTCTGACCTATCTTTAAATGACCTTTGTGCACATCTACTTAAGAACTAGTCTGGTATAGCACTAAAATAATTTATATCATCAAAAAAACTTAAATGAAGTCACTACTCTTTTTATCTTTAGTACCACTGTTTATTTAAACAGGAAATACAAGAGTACTGCTTCTTGTAGCTTCTCTCTCTGTAAAATGACTCAATGTAAAAGTCATTTGTTTTTAATATCCACTTGGTGTACTTAATATAATTTTATTATTCTTTGGCATTGTGATTTATTATGCATATTTAACAGAACAAGAGATTGATGATAGTCATTTGCACAAAACTAAACATGAATTATTAGCAAGTCTGAAGTCCTGAACTTCATAGCTTAATCTATTATGTGATTAGACCTAATATACTAACAAATAAGTATTTCACACTAGAATACTGTGTTTCATATAGCTACTGTTTAGCTGATAGGCTTTTAGACTTAAAAAAAAATCAACAAAAACCACTGAAGACAGGATAAAAGGATTTTCCCATAGACACATAACATACATATACAAAATATGAAGCTGTCTTGGCCTTCTTAACAATACAAAACTTAAGTTATACCGACCTCTCCATAATTACCCCACTGCTTCCCAATCTGTGCTACCCTTAACAGTGGAACAGTCTATAAACCACCCCTGCCCTTCCAATTACTTTGATAGATTCAACTAACTTTCTGCTTTTAATGTCCAAATCCAGATCTCCACCATGCTCTTGCATCTGTTTAAACCATCTGTTCAATGTTTAAATGCCTCATGCACAACTCTACTTAGATATCTTAATCACCTCAAACTCAGACTATCCAAACTATGCTTATCTCCAAACTCATCTCCAACCCTGTCGCCACAAAAACCAGCTCGCTAACAAAAAGAAACTATTAACAGTGTCTATCTCTCACTGCTGGCATTGTGACTTTTTTCTGTTCCTTTAAACTTTGTCTTTTTAATATACTATTATTACAAAGGTAGTACTTCGATAATCTAAAAAAGTTAGTACAGAAAGAAATATTAATATTTCAACGGATACGTTTAACAGCTAGAAAAGAACTGGTTTAATATCCAGTAATAATGAACTGATACAAAAACTTGCCAATGAGGAAACTAGACAAAAATGTAGGGGGAGAAGAGGGTATGACTAAAAGGAATCAGAGAACTCCAGAGGCAGTTAAGAATCAGTAGGCTAAAATCCAAGAGAAGAATATCCAGAGAAGTGAGTCATATATGTAGGGCAACTTTTCCCCTGGGGGCATCTAGAACAAGCAGCTTAGCCTGAGAAGTGGAGCAGAGCTTTTCACAGTCACACAGGGTAAGTAAGTAAGGGAGGCAAAACTACAGATTCAGACCTGCCAATGGTGGGAAGCATGGGAAATCCCATGCCCTTTAAGTTGAGACTCAGAGAGTAGGAGTGAACCATAAGTAGGCAAGCCTCAAAGGGAATGCAGCTTGTATCTCTTCAAACCCTGATACTGGATCCCTTATGGATGCCTTATATAAATACATTCATAAAAGCACCAGGCACACAGGGAAACACAAGACAAGATGAACAAAAACAAATGTGAACAAATTAACAATGTTCCAAAAACTGAGGTTATAAAACTTAGGCTTTGTGAGTTTATGTATTGTGTTCAAAGGGATAGTAGATTAAATCAAGAATTTCAGTAGAGAACTAGAAATCACTTTTAAGAAGTGGAGGAAAACACAGCAAAGTCAAAAAAAAAATACTGTATCTGAAAAGTACAACAAAAATTAGTATCTCAATGGATAAGGTCTAACAGCAGATTCAACACACTGTAGTGAAAATTAGTAAAGTAGAAGAGATGTGAGAAGGCTCTCCTGAAATAAAGCTCGAAGAGACAAAAGAATATAAAACAGAGAAGAGAAATAAAGGACAAAGTAAAAAAATCTAACATGTTGTTACAGGATAAAGAATAGGTTGGAAGAAATATCTGCAAGACAATAATGGAGTATTTTCCAAAACAGACAAAAGATACCAAACCACAGATCCAAGCAGCCCAGCAAACCTTAGGAGGATAAATAAAATGATAGATATCTATAACGAGTCACATCATAGTAAAGCTGCTGGAAATCAAAGACAAAAAAGTAAAATGCAAAATTATAAAACTCTTACAAGATAACACAGGAGAAAACCTAGATGGCCCTTGGGTATAGTAAACTAGAAGAGGTGAGAAGATGTCTCTTTGGATACAACACCAAAGGCACAATCTGTGAAAGAAATCATTGATAAGCTGGACCTCATTAAAATTTAAACTTCTGCTCTGTGAAAGATAATGTCAAGAAAATGAAAAGACAAGTCACAGGCTGGGAAAAATGATCTGCAAAAGACACACCTGAAAAAGGATTATTATCCTATACATAAAAGAACTCTTAAAACTCACTAGTAAAACAACCTGCTTAAAAAATGGGCCGAAGGCCTTAACAGACACCTCTCCAAAGTTGACATACAGATGGAAAATAAGCATATGAAAGGGCCGGCGAGTGGCTCAGTTGGTTAAGAACTGGCTCAAGAGTGCGAGCTGAGCTCTGAGCAACAGCAGTTCGATGCCCAGCCCGAGCTAAGCTGCCGCTGAGCTGCCAACAGGTGGCAGGATGGCTCAGCTAAAAAAAAAAATTAAAAAAATTAGCATATGAAAAGATGCTCCACATCATATGTAATCAGGAAAATTAAAATTAAAATGAGATACCATTATACACCTACTAAATGGCAAAGTCTTTGACAACACCAAATACTGGCAAGGATGTGGAACAAAAGGAACTGCTGGTGAGAATGCAAAATGATACAGCCACTTTGGAAGACAGTTTGGCAGTTCCTATAATACTAAACACACTTGTACCCTACAATCCAGCAATCGTGTTCCTTGGTGTCTACCCAAAGGAGCTGAAAACATAGATCCACACAAAAACCTATACATGTACATGGATGTTTTTAGCAGCTTCAACTGTCAAAACTGTCAAAACTTGGAAGCAACCAAGATATCCTTCAGTAGGTGAATGGATAAAGGAACTGTGGTAAATCCAGACAATGTAATGTTATTTGGCACTGAAAAACAACAACGAGCTATCCAAGCATGAAAAGACATGGAGGAACCTTACACATATTACTAAGTGAAAGAAGCCAACCTGGAAAGGCTATTACGTATTGTATGATTCAAGGTACATGGTCAAATCTACGGCAACAATGAACAGCAGGAAATTCTTAGGACAGTGAAAATACTCTGTATGACATTATTAGATATATGTCATTACACATTTGTCTAACCCATAGAATGTACAATACTAAAAGTGAACCCCAAGGTAAACTATGGACTATGGGTGATTATGATGTGTTAGTGTAAGTTCATTCTTGGTGAAAAAAAAAAAATATATATATATATATTATATTTATATATATTATAAATATTATATATATTATATATATATCATTCTGGTGACGTTGATAATGGAGGAGGCTCTGCGTGTGTGGAGGTAAGGGGCATATGGGAAATCTCTGTACCTTCCTCTCAATTTTGTTATAAACTAAAACTGCTCTAAAAAGAATCATTTTTTAAAGTAATTCTATACCCAACAAAAATATAAATGAAAGTAAACCCCTAATGAAATAACAGATCTAGGTGATGATCATCAATGGCTAGTACCACAAAACAAATATAACCAGATATTATATGCTTCTGATGGAAGTACACAACACCACTTACTTAGAATTAGTTCAAAATAGTGAACTGAATTTGATCAAGCTGCTAGATTTAAATGACAATTTGTAAGAAATATAGGGGTAGGGCCGGCGGAGTGGCGTGGTGGTTAAGAGCTGGCTTGGGACGCCAGCGGCCCCAGTGCAGATCCCACATATGAAGGCCAGTGACACTGCCCTCAAAAACAACAACAACAACAACAACAAAAAAAACCCAAGAAATATAGGGGTAAAGGAAAATGTTGAATAAAAGCATGAATATGCAATTAGCATATTCCAGGATGTGGGACCCTCTGTAGAACAAATTACAGTAAAATCTTGCAAGTAATTGGTTTGCGAGTGTTCCGCAAGATGAACAAACATTTCTAATATGTTTTAACTTGGTAAACGAGCAACGTCTTGCAATATGAGAGGTGTTTCCGGAATGAATTATGCTCGCAAACCAACGTATTACTGTATTTGGTTTCTTCAACAAAAACAAAAGTTAAGGAGCAGATAGGGAAATCAACAGATTAAGAGATTCAAAAATCATATCAACCAAATGTAATGTATAAATCTTGCCAGAATCCTGATTGGAGGAAATCAACTACATGTACTCTGTGCCTGTATGACAACTGAGGAAAACTGAGCAATGACCAGATACTTGGTGATACTAATGAACTAATGCTGTATATTTAGATAACATGTGGTGGTTATGTTTTTTTTTAAAAGCCCTTACTTTCTACAGATACATCTGAATATGCTAAAGGACGTAATGTTTCTAAATCTGAGATTTGCTTCATAACAATTCACAAGTAGTGGTGGGGCATAGATGGAACAAGAGACTGGCCATGATTTGATAACTGTTGAACCTTGGTGGTTGCAACATGGAAGTTCACTATATTAAGTTCATAACTTTTGTAGAAGTTTTATATGTTTGAAATTGTCCATGATAAAGTTTTCAAATGAAAATAAAACTATGATCGCACTAACAAAGACTGAAAATTCATCACCAGCAAATGCACATTAAAGAAAATATTCAAAAGATGTTTTTAAAATCAGAAGAAAAACAATCAAGGACAAGTATCAGGGGAAAAAGTAAATAATTTTAATAAATCTAAATAATGACTATACAAAAATACTAAAAACATAGAATATGTTAACAACCTGAGAACAAATCGGCTAGATTAGATATTAGAATATATTTGTTAATTATCACTAATTTTTTTAAATCAGTATTATTATTCTTTAATTCCTTAGTTGTTAGAGATACATATGTAAGTATCTATGGACATAATAATTTGGTGCCAGGGAATTGCTCTAAACAAGGCTGGCAAAGTACTAATAAGTGTTGAAACTGTATTATAGTTCATTACTTAGCAATTTATAATATTCTATTTTATTTACTAAGTTTGAAATTTTCCGTAAGTTAAAAAAATACTGAACAAAATGGTAATATTAAGTGTGTATTTCCAAAATAAAGTTTTTTAAAAATGAAAACCTTTTAATTTCCATAGTAAAAAGTTACACAGACACAAACACACACACAAATGGCATATAAGGTATATAAGTCAGGAAGTGATAGCGTTAGAAGCTTCCTACATTTTCAGGAAGAGGGCAAAGGAACCAATTATTATTAGAAGTTAACAGGTCAAGGGAGTATGCTTTTATCTCCGGGGTAAGCACTAAAAGAATAGTAGAAAAGGTATTATCTCTAAGCTAATAGAAGAAAATAAATTTTTTAAAAATAGGCCAAAAGGCAAGGAAAGGAGAAAAAATACAAAACAAGTAGGATAAATAAAAACAAAACTAAAGCAGTACAGGGGTTAGAAAACTACAGAACCATCAGCCAAATCTGGCCCACTGCTTGTTTTTGTAAATAAAGTTTTATTAAAACACAGCCATGTTCATTTGTTTATGTGTTGACTAGGACTGCTTTTGTGTTAAAACAGCAGTTGAACAGCTGCAATGGAGACTAGGTGACACACAAAGCCTAAAATATTTATTTTCTGGACTTGTACAAAAAAAGATTGACAACCTCTAAGACAATAGTCTTGAAACTAAATATACCTATAATTATATTGAATGTAATTAACTAAGTGTTCCAATTAAAAGATAAAGATTGACAAAATGCCTTTAAAAATAAGAAACACATCTAAACAACAAGGACACAGCAAAGAAAAGAATAAATATACCATGCAAACACTGATCAAACCAAACACAAATCAAACATTACAATAACAACAATGTAGACTTCAAGGCAAAAAACACTGCAAGAGATATAAAAGGACACTTCATAATTATAAAAAATTCAATTCACCTGAAGATGTAATAGTTCTAAATTTACATCCACCTACTAAAATGGCCTCAAATATATAAAGCAAAAAACTGACAGAACTACATGGATAAACAGACAAACATCACAATCAAAATGAGAGATTTTCAATACAACTCTCTCAAGAACTGATAAAGCAGGATTTAAAAATAGTAAAACACCAAACACCAGTGAGGACATATTAGAAATGAACAGAATTCACAAACTTAACATAATGAATACATATAGAGCCCTACATCCAACAAATACAAAGTACAATCTTTTCAGGTACATGCAGATATTACCAAAATTGACTTTATCCTAGTGCATAAACCAAATGTCAACAAATTTCAAAACACTGAAATCAGACAAAGTATATTCTCTAACCACAGTATAATTCAGCTTATAATCAACATCAAAACTATGCCTTTAGAAATAAACATACATTTGGAAATTAAGAAATAAGCTTCTAAATAACCCATGAAGAAAGGAAGAAAGCACAAAGACACAAAATATATTAAAACTTAATATAATCAAAATCCTATTCTCAAAACTAGTGAGGTACAACAAAAGCAATGATTGAGGGAAATTTATACACTTAAATGAATATATTGGTGGGGGAGGATTGAAATTAATTAAGTTATGCATTCATCTCCAAAAGTGAGGAAAAAAACCAGCAAACTGAATACAAAGTCGAAGGAAATAAGGAATAAAAGCTAATAAAATAGAAAATATACAAAAAGAGGATCAACAAATCCAATAGCTGGTTATTAATGAAAACTATTAAAATCAACAAATGCCAAATGAAACTGATCACAGAAAAGGGAAGTCACAAACAACTGTCAGAACTGAAAAATAGGACATCAGTACAGATCCTGCAAACATTGTCAAAGTTCTTTAAAAAATATTAAGAATAACTTTTTGCCAATAAATTTAAAAATTTAGTTGAAATGGAAAACTTCCTTAAAAATACAACTTTATCAAACTTACAGAAAAACTGGAATAACTGAACAGTGCTATAACTATTAAAGAAATTAACTATGTAATTTAAAACCTTCTGATAAAGACAATTCCAAGCACAGATTTTACCAGCATATTCTAATCTATGAAACACATAAGGAAGAAACTATAATCTTCATACAAATTTTTCCAGAGAATATAAAAATAGGGTATACTCCCTAACTCATTTTATGAGGACAACAAACCTTGATACCAAAACCTAACAAGGGCAGTTAGAGAAAGAACATTTTCAAGCCAATCTCACTCACAAATATACATGCAAAAATCCTAAATAAAATAGCAGCAAATTGATCTATCAGTATATAAAAAGGACATAGTATTTTCCCCAAGTTGAGTATATACCAGTAACGGCAGGCAGTTAAATATTAAAAATTCAATGTAATTCAGATTAACAAGGTGGAGAAAAAGAAAAAGGAAAAACATATCTCAAAAGATGCAGGACAAGTATTTGACCAAATTCAACATCCACACATGATTAAAGAGAAACAAAAACCTTATCAAAATAGTATGTAAAAGGGAATTCCATAACCTAATAGTAGGAAAAAACTAGAATAAATACATCATACAATATTTAAGAATGCCTGCATCACCATTTCTATTAGTATTACACTAGAGATATTAGCCAATACAATAACTCAAGAAAAAGAAGGTATAAGGATTGGAAAGGAAGACATAAAACTGTCATTTGCAGGAGATGATTGTACACATAGAAAGTCCAAAAGAATCTACAGATAAATGATCAGAATAAGCAAGAATTGCCAGGTTGCTGAACACAAGGTCAATATATAAAAACCAAGTGTGTTTATATAAATTTGTAACATGTAACTGACAGTGCTTTTACCCAGAATCTATAAAGAATTCCTTCAATTTATTTTTTTAAAAACAGAAAAATAGGCAAGAGATGAATAAATATTTCATAAAAGGGAAAATGCAAATGGCCAATAAACATGAAATGATGCTCAACCTCATTGTTCATTAGGGAAATACACATTAAAACCACAATAAGATTACTACTTATCTGAATGACATGCAGCAACTGGAACTATCAAACAAGGCTGTTGGTGTAAACTGGTTCAACCACCTTGGAAAATTCTTTGGCTTTATCTGCTAGAGTCGCGCACATGCCTACTCTATGACCTGACAAGTCTACTCCAGGGTATATACCTAATATAAGTGTGGATACGTATACCAAGACACATGTGAAAGAATATTCAAAGCAGTATTACTTATAATAGCAAAAACCTGGAAACAACCCAAATGTCTGTCAACAGTAGTAGATAAATACATTTTGGTATATTTATACAATTCAATGTTTAATAGGGTTGTAAGTGCATAACACTCAACTCAATACAAATGAATCTCATAAATAGTGCTGAGTTACAAGAGTTAGACAAAAGAATACCTACTATATGATTAAATTGATATACTTAACACTTTGTAATCGGGCATAAAAAGCTATATGACGAGTTTACTCGTTTCCCGCAAAAAATGTGTTAATACAAAGCTCAAAAAATAGATATAACTCTTTGAGAGATGAATGGACAAATAGTGATATATCCATAAATGAAGTACAAACTACTCAACAGTAAAATCGAATGAATTACTGATACATGCAACGACATCGATCAATCTCAAAATAATTATACTGAGTGAAAATACAAGGCAACGGAGTACATTCTGCATGGGAAGGAGTGAGGGATTAAAAGGGGTGATAAACATGTTCAGTCTCAACTGTGCTGATGGTTTCATGAGTGTTCGCATATGTCAAAATATATCAAATTATATACTTTAAATATGTATAGTATCTGTATGTCAGTTATACCTCTATAAAGCTATTGAAAGGAAGAAAGGAGCAAAGGAGGAAGCAAGGAAGAAAGAGAGGAGGGGAGGAAGAAGAAAGTCTGGATGACTGACCTAGGAAATTATTAAACCTTTTTGGGTCCCAATTTCCTTATTTGTAAAATAAGACTTAGGGTTTTGATAATTAAATGAGACAATGTATGCAAAATCCTTAGTGCATAGTACATGTTTATGTCTGTCTTTTCTTTCTTTCTTTCTTTCTCATTCACTCCCTCAAGAAATATGAGTATCTAATTGTGCCAGGTTCTGTTTTAGGTGCTGAGATACAACAGAATACTGTATACTGTTCCCCTTGTACAGGAACATAGAAAAAAATTACAAAAATGAATAATTACTAATTTTTATAAATACTACAAAGAAATATATGATGTTGAGAGGGGTTATAATTGGTGTTTCTGACCTAGTCAGAGAGATTAGGAAAAGAATTCCTGGAAAAGTGACCACATAGCTGAGCTCTAAAGGACAAACAGGCATTAACTAGGTGAAGACAGGAATAGGCATGTACAAAGCCTGGACCAGAAGAAGCCTGTCAATAGTATGGTCAATGTCTCTGCAAAGGAGTCTGGTGTGACCTAAAGCTTGAAAGGTAGTTTTAAGTCAGACCATGCAGGCCTATTTTAAGGGCAATGGGACGCCTCTGAAATGGTTTAAACAGGAGACGTAACAAACTGATCTGCAGTTTTTTAAAAAGCATTCCAATTACAGTGCAGAGAATAAACCGCAGGAAAACAAGAATGAATGTAGTTAGGAGCTATCACTGCAGTTCAGGCAAAATTAATGCATTAGATTAGGATAATATCTTGGATTAGGATAGTGAAGTTAGAGATTCGTTCTATCAAAAAATCTTTACTAAGGTGTTTGCTAAAGGAACAAGCACTACCCCAAGTGCAGGAAAGAATAAGCAAAAAAATACCAAAAAATCCCTGCTATGAAGAAAAATAAAGTAGGGAAGGGGGGGTGGTAGGAGGGGTTGTCTCATTGCTCACAGAATCATAAAGTGGTTAGACTCTACACAAAGAAGGGATGGCCCAGGAGTCCTGGGCTTATTATGGTGATTGCCATAAACAGGCTAAAAGGCATAATGACAATTGCCTGATGGTCTCAAAGCAGACAGTTATAGTAGTGATGTAAGTATTCGGAAGAGGAAGGCTCAGGGACATGCCAGAGATGCAATGTTCTGGGTCTCTCCTTTACTCCTACCAATGCCGATGTAGAAGCCAGCAAAGGACAGCCTTCTCCATAGTACATAGAGCTTTTGGACTTCCTCGTAACTCCATGAGAGAGGTGGAAGCCATACGAAAATTGGTGTTAAATGATAACAGTTCGTTCCCCAATTCCTACTGATCAGTAAACTCCATGAAGGCAGTGGTTGTGTCTTTGCCACTATATTCCCAGAATCCAGACAAGTGCCTGGCACACAGCAGACATGGGATACACAACTAGTATATTGTTGAAAGAATAAATCAATGAAATATCCAAAGGCAAAATGTCCCTCTATTATCAAGGTAAAGATTTTAAATGTGTTCATATAAAACTAACCAAGTGGGGCTTGCCACAAAACACCTTTAATCAAATCAAATTATATTGATTTTTAATAGTTTCTAAATTGAATACTATATTCTAAGAGTCTTAAAGACAATTGCATCTTATAAATTTGCAGAATTTAAAAATATAACTGAGGACTTTTTAAAAATAAAAGTTATAATAATTAAGTTACATAATTAAACTACGAGCTCAGAAAATTTATTCTTCAAATTATTTTAGTATGTTTTAATGACGTTTATTAAAGAAATGGTAATATTTTACATTACAAAGTTCTGCAATTTTTCTATTTTATCACCTTACTAGCATATTCAATGAAAAATATGTAGACAGTATTTTCGAGCCACTTGGAGCCACTCCTTAGCCCTCAGTGTGTAGATCAAAGATTACCACTAAAGTATAACTATAGTATATTTCTAACAATTGTACTTGATTACCTTAATCCAAATCCAGCCCAATCTTTCTCAACTATTTATATTCTAAGATTTAACTTGCAATGAATTGTTAAATGACTCAAAAAAAATACATACCTTTCTCTTACAAAATCTGCGAGTTCTTTCGTCGATATCTGTCCATGTTTCATATTATGGTAAAGGACATCAAAACCACTATTTTTTTCCCCCTACAATTTAAAAAGATTTTTAGTTTAACAAAAAAAGAGAGAGAGAGAGAGAGAGAGAGATATCAAAATAATCCTACACTAACTAATATGCAATTCTGATGCTCAGGTGAGCTGTCTTTTCTTAAAGATTGTTGCTCACTGTATGACTTTAAATTGTATCAAAGGAATACTATAAGGTTTCATAAAGTTTACAGTTTATTATACATACATATACAATCACATACATATGCATACTCTATAATCACACATAAGGGTATATTAATGAAACTAGTTTGAAATTTTAAGGAATAATATGCAGCATAACTTAGAAAAGATAAACATAGACCTCTTTAAAGACACTACCAAATCCCAGTTCAATTCCTTTAACATGCATTCAGGGATTCCTGATTATTTAACTCAAAGCCTGTGTTTTAAAATAACTAAATCTTGAATTCTGAGTCAAAACAGCATGTTATCAATCATATAAGCACTGAATACTACAAAATACTTTAAAATTGCTAATGTAAGTCACTAAACTTAACTTGGTAAGTGAGAAAGTAGATAAAATTTTAACAAAAGAGCAGTAACAGTCTATTGGCTAGTCCCCAACTAATGGGAAGTTAACTGAACCAGGCCACTACAATCCTGCAAAACCTTTACTGCTATTTAATCCAATAAATGCTAAATTAGCAAGTCATAGCAAAGAAAACATTAGAAATATCAATGTTAGGGTCGGCTGAGTGGCGCATTGGTTAGGAGCTGGCTTGGGATGCCAGCTCTGAGCAGCGGGGCTCCAGTTCGGATCCCACATATGAGGGCCCGTGACACTGCCCTCTACAGCTAAGATGCTGAACAACAGCTTCACCTGGAGTTGGGCTGCTGTGAGTCCCCGGGACAGCATAGCTGCAGCCTGTGCTGCAGTGGGCTGCCATAGGCTACAGTAAGCGGCCAGTAGCCAGCGTGAGCTGCCGTGAGCGGCTGTCCAATGGTGGGCGACTGATCTGCCTCACCCGGGAAGAGCGCAATGATAATACCAACATGGGCCAGTGAAGCAACATCCTCCACAACTAGACTGAGGAACATAAAAGGACCACAACTGGTCTGTTCCCCTTCCCCGATTCCCCAAAGCTGTTCCCCTCCCCCAATTCCCCAATAAAATCTTAAAAAAAAACAAAAAACAAGAAATATTAATGTTACAGGTGAAATAAAAGACCAAGCTCAACAACTCTCTTCAGTTAGTTTTAATTTTTCAGTGACACTAAAATAATGAAGAATTCAATATACTTATTGGAAATAGAAAGCAATACCGTAAGCAAGTGTTATACAATCTGAAATCTAATTTTTTCAGTTTGCTGAAAACAAGAAACATAGGAACTTCCAGTTATGCTGAAGTGATCCCGTCAGCTAATAGTAATTAGTTTGCCATACAATACAACAAATTAAAATGTGGTATTTGTAAGAAGATAATATAATATCATACAATTTTTCATGTTTAAGATAAATAAGAAATTTGTTATCTTACTTTAGTTTTTTACTTTCCCTGGATTTTTCATGCAAATTTATTCCAGCCAAAATAACAATATTCTTTAAAGTGACCATTATCACTAGTCTATAGCAAGCAAAAATAACATCATCATGCAGATTAGTAAATAAAATTACAGACAAAATAATGAAGGGCCTGAATCCTCCAAAGGATTCACTCCATTACTTGAATATAATACAGAAACTAAGAATGATTAGATGATCCACCAACTTCCATAACATAGTCAAGAACCCTGAAAAAACCAAACCAGAAATCTAAAACCATAAAATCCAATTTCTGAAGCTCTTATGCTCCAAAGTTCTCACCTGACACCTATTAGTTGTCACTTGAACATAATGCTAACATGTCAAGTTACCTGGGTTCCCAATGTGTATTATGTATATTTAAAGGGTAAACTGGAAAACAGCTGGGAGTGAAAGGCTATTCAAAGTGGCAGACTATTAGAAGAAATAATATTTATCAGGCTTACAAGGGAAAGAACAAAATCTTCTTCAAATCTTTCTTTTTTTTTTTTTTTTTAAAGGAGACAAGAACTTGGAGACCATCTTGTAATCAATGCAACAAGGCCCTGAGAATTTTGTTTCACTCTTACAGTACTATAAACATTAAGCAGTAAAGAAAAGGTTAAATTATATATTCAGAACTCTGGTTTCTTATTAAGAAGTCCTTGAAGGAGTATGCTTTTTATTTATAACATTCAGATATCCAAACAACATTATACTTGAAATTCCCAATAGAGGAAATGAGGTTTATTAATTTGTTTATTATACTACATATAACATTAATATAGTAATGGTAATATAATACACCTCAGGAAACAGTACCTGGTCTTCACTTGGAAAGAAAAGGAAAACTCATCCTAATAAGGATGTCATGCAGAAGAAGCCAACCTCAAAAGGCATTAACAACTAACCGTAAACACCCTGCATGATTATAAATCCATTTATCATTACTTCCTACTTGGGGATTCACTCATTTACTGAAGTCAAAAAAAAAAATGTAATGAGTCTAACTCTAGGCACCATTTTCTTTAACAATTTCACAAACCTATTAACACAAGTATTTACTGATCATAAATTTTTGTTTGGAACAAATAAAGGAAAAAAAATTAATATTTCAAATGACTCTTTTAAAAAAAAACCTTCAATGTCAAGGTGTCTAACAGAGAACCCAGGTTTTATTGTCACCTTGTCAATACTTTATAGCCTTGGTAAGATGACACCGTATTAAATATATGCATATTTCAGATATATGTGAAAAATATAGAAGGACACAGCACTGGAACTCAGGTCTAGATCTATTTGACTTCAGTGTGTTCACCTGCACAAAACATTGGAAATTCTGGGGAAATGGGTAGGCAGACACTCTTGAAACTAACAATCATAACTCATTATAATTCTACATTATTTGAGACTAACCAGTATTTTTTTTAACTAAAAGTACTCCCATGCAGGTTCTATATCGTTTATAGGAGCCTCCAATGTTTGTAGCAGATGGTTCAAATTTAAAGAAAAGTAAAATAACCAATATTTCTGAATTGCATATCCATTTTATCACGATAAACCTTGAAGTAGATATGTTCCTAATATTTTCAACAAAAGAAAATTCTTTTAACATGTCCTGTTAAGCAGGCAGAACTTGCTTTTCCTTGGCTAAAAATACAGGAATGTACAAATAACTTGAAAATAGACCTTTAATATCAAATAGAATTACAACTAACGATATCCTCTGGTCTTCAATATTTTACTAAAACTATAAATGTTCATGCCCTTTAATCCAGAAATTCCACTTTTAGAAATTTCTATCACAGTAACACACATACAAAAATAAATGTGGAAGAATATTCACTGCAGTACAGTAAAAAAACAAACAAAAACATACATTAACATTACCTTAAATAACTGACAGTATATCCTAAAATGAAATATATGTTTTTTTTTAAAGACTACAACTTTTTAAGGAAAAAATTGGCAGGTTTTTAAGTATTAATTTTAAAAATTTGCCCAGATATACTGTCAGTGGGGAAAAAAGCAAGATGTAATTATTTATAATAGCCAACAATAACCTAATGTTGGGAACAATCTAAATGTCCATCAACTGATAAATGGATGGACAAAATGAGGTATATCCATAAAATGGAATACAATTCGGTAGTAAAAATGAACAGACACTGACACATGCTGCTTTATGAGCCTCATAAACACTGTACTAAGTGAAAGACACCAGACACAAGAGATCGCATATTGTATGACTATGAAAAGTCCAGAAGAGAAAAATCTATAGAGTAAGAAAGTGGATTAGGGCCAGCCGAGTGGCACATTGGTTAAGAGCTGGCTTGGAATGCCAGTAGCCCCAGTTCGGATCCCACGTGAGGGTCAGTGACACTGCCCTCTACAGCTAGGATGGTGAACAACAGCTCCACCAGGAGCTTGGCTCAAGAGCAATATATTTTTAAATCTTTATTTTGAAACAACTAGATTTACAGGAAATTGCAGAAAAAATGTAAAAGGAGGTCCGATATACAAGCAAGATATATTTTTTTTAGTTGAATGGTTAAATCATGCTTAGAAAGGTCAGTCCTGCCTAACAGTTGGATATGGTTGCTATTTATGTTCACTGGTAACAGATGACTGCAGACTTTATAATGACCCATTCTTCTGTGGAGGCCTGGTATTGTATTTTTTTTTTAGGTTAAAAAAATAAATGAAGGGCTGGCCGAGTGGCGCCACGGTTAAGATGCCAGTAGGCCCCGGTTTGGATCCCACATATGAGATATGAGGACCAGTGACACTGCCCTCTACAGTTAAGATGGTGAACAACAGTTCCACCTGGAGCTGGGCTGCTGTGAGGCCCCGGGGCGGCACAGCTGCAGCCCCTGCTGCAGTGGGCTGCCATAGGCTACAATGAGTGGCCTGCAGCCAGCGTGAGCTGCCAAGAGCCGCTGTGAGTGGCCGTCCAGAGGCCAGCGACCGATCTGCCTTACCCGAGAAGAGCACAATAATACCAACATGAGCCAGTGAAGCAATATCCTCCACAACTAGACTGAAGAACAAAAGGACAACTTGTCTGTTCCCCTTCCCCAGTTCCCCAATGCTGTTCCCCTCCAATTCCCCAATAAAATCTTAAAAAAAAAAAATTAAATGAAAAAGCAAAGTGCAAAACAGTATACCTAATAGGATTTCATTTTTATTGAAAAAAATGTTGCATATATGTATACAAAACGAACCTGAAGTCATATACAGCAAACCATTAACAGCAAATTATTTCTATAAAGTAGAATGAGTATAAACTTTTTAATTAAAAAAATCAATAATAAATAAGCCAAGTCTTCAATATAGAAGTAACAGTTAAAAGCTATCATGACAAGCAGTTTTCAAAAGCAATTTTCTCCTAAGTATACTACAACTGTTGGTATAAAATTGCTTATCAATGGCTAGGTTTTGTTTTGCTTCTGCTCAAATTTTTGGAGTATTCTGTCTTCACAACAATTTTATTGAGAGAGAATTCACACACCATATAAATTGCCTCTTTGAAGTGTACAATGCAATAATTTTTAGGATATTTATAGAGTTGTGCAACCATCACCACAATGTTATAACATTATTTTCACCCACCAAAAAAAATCCCATACCCAAATACAGGCATACCTTGGATATCGCATGTTTGGTTGCAGACCACCACTATAAAGTGAGTATCGCAATAAAGCAAGTCGTAAGCTTTAGGCTGGTGGAAGGTCTTGCCTTTAACTTGTGAAAAACATAACACCTGTGAAGCTCAATAAAGTAAAGCGAAATAAAATAAGGTACACCTGTAGCTAGATTTTTAAAAGTAGGTATTACTAAACAGTGATGAGCTTCTTTTCAGCTGGCTTATTCACTAGTTTAATCAACACAAGTAAATACAAACGTCCACAAAGAAATCTGTACAAGAATGTTTAAAGCATCTTTATTCATAATACCCAAAAGGTGGAAACAACGCAAATGCCCATCACCTGACAAATGGATAAACAACATGTGATATACCTATGCACTGGAATATTATTCAGCCATAAAAGGAATTAACTACTGATACATGTAACAATGTTGACGAACCTTGAAAACATCATGCTAAGAGAAAGAAGCCAGTCACAAAAGACCATATACTATATGATTCCATTCACATTAAAGTCCAAAGTAAGGAAATGTATACAGACAGAAAGTAGATTAGTGGGTCACTGCAGAGGGTGGGGAACGAAAGTACAGAGTGATACAAGGTACAGGGTTTCTTTTTGAGGTAATCAAAATGTTTTTAAGTTGACTTATGATGATTGGTTGCAAATATTACCCAAATTGACTGTGATATTATCAAAAACCACTGACTTGTACACTTTAAATGAGTGAACTATATGGTATGTAAAATATATCTCAATAAAGTTGCCCAAAAAGTAAATAATATTTTTATCCTTTTTAGTCAATAAATTCTTGCAGAGCAATTTTCAGTATTGACAAAAACAATTATTAACACCATTGCTGGCCCGAAGAGGACAACTACAAAATAGGATCTTTTATCTGCAAATCTTAATGCACTTTCATAGAACATCCACGGACTAGGACCTTGGGGTGGATAAAAATCACTTTATAATGTAATATAATCTGTTTAGAAATTTTGCATAATTCCTAGTATGAAGCAGAAGAAAAAGTTTTACCATCCTTTGAAGATGTAAATCCAGAATCATACAGGTCCTTTAAGAGAACACAAACTTCTCAGTTCCTATGGTTTCCTCCTACCACTCTAATATAACTAAGATGACTGCAATACACAGTTTGAAGTACATCAATCAGTCCAGATTTCTTTCCCATACATATAGTAACATGTTACTTTTTAATATGATAATGAGATCTACTATGCATACTGTTTTGCACCTAAATTATCAATCGAACTGAAACTTAGCTAAAAAGATGATTAAGTTATAAGGTTACCAAGTCACTGAAAGAGTTCAGATTTTTTTCTAGCTGAATATAGTCTATAAGTAAGACATCCTTGAAATTTCAAATTAAAAAGTTTAAATAAGTCATCAAACCTATTTTGGAAATCCAAAGGCATCTTTTTCTGGTTGATTTTATAACACACCTTTATACTTAAAATTTTTTTAAATGGATATAAAATACAATCAATCTAACATATTTCCACTTGAAGAAAAAAATGGATGTCTATTAAAAATGCTATGAAATTCCTATTTTAACTAAACTGAAATTGTTCACATACCTAGGTTTTCAACAGTCACAAAAAAATATAGTAGAAAAGCACAAAGCTATAAACCCCACAGATTTTATTATAGCTAATGGTTTGAAACTTCTTCAAAGAACCTTTTAAGGGCAACAGTAAATTAAACACTAAAAATAAAAAAACCTGGATATTCTTCAATTTTGATAAGCCCTAGAGCTGGAAAATAGGCAGAAGACAGAGTGTAGACTATATGAATTAAAAAGTTGATTTTACCTAGTTTCCTTTTCAATTAAAAAAAATTTTAGAGGGGGAACAGAAGGATCATGAGGTGCTGTGATGTGAACAATAACATGCCTCACCACCCTCTCAACTCCAGACGCCCTCAAAAACAAACAAATAAATATCACTTCCTACCTCTCTACATTTTTTTTTTTTTTTGAGGGCAGTGTCACTGGCCCTCACATGTGGGACCCGAACCGGGGCCGCTGGCCTCCCAAGCCAGTGTCCAACCACTGCGCCACTCGGCCAGCCCCCTCTCTACCTTCTTTTACTTTAGCTTTACAATATTCATTTGATGACCTCAGACAAGCCACTGCAAAGTATAACTTTAACATGTATTTGATGTAGTCTCACTTTATCAGCCTTCTGTGAAAAACACAATAAAACTTTTAACTATTGTAAAAAAAATTTTTTCCTCTGCAAAATGGCCCCTCTAGTGAAGAAACTTCTAGACATTTTTGATGGGAATTTAACAAATATACATTGACAGCCCTCCGGTGCCATTTTTGCCTTGGAAACTACTAGGAAGAAAAGGATAAAAATATATGCAAGCAGTTTTTCTATCAGTAAACTGGGTACTCAACCACAAGCCACAACCTCTTTTAGTCCATGTTCTTTCTATTTATACACTGAAATTTTCACACATGGTCACTAAAACTGTTCTGCAGAACTATTGGCAAGGTATTGCCAAAGCACAAAACAGTGATTAAAATATTCAGAATAAGCACTGCTCAGCAATCAAAGCTACTCAGTGCAGGTACAAAAGTCACTCAAACACATTTGTTGGTTGATTGAAGGAAATAAATCTTATTAAATTAAAAACTTTTTTCTCACCATTCAAATACTCCTCCCTAATCTTTTTAATTATAATATACCTCTTCCCAGTTAGTTGAATCCTTAAAGCCATCTAAATAGATATCATATATGGATTCAACAAAAATAGCAGATGTAAACAGTTGTGAGATTTTTTTAATTTTTATATCTTTAAAATTTTCCTCTAATATTCTGTAAGTGAATGTAATTTTCATTACTTTCAAAATGAAAATAATAAAACTTAATTTCTCCAAAACTCTTCAAGCTATGCTTGCAAAGACACAGAAGCCTACCTTCTTAAAGTGGCATCTTGTTCACATTAATACTTCAATCTCCAGTCCTTATATTCATAAACAGTAAAAACAAAAACTAGAATTAACCTAAATGTCCAAAGGGGGAGTGGTTAAAAAAATTATGGCCTCTCTATTCCATGGAAACCTATGCAGTCACTGAAAATATTTTCAAGAATACTTAATCAAATAATAAAAATGCCTGATGATAATGACATGTGAAAATTCCAAGACACAAGCTACATAGTATAACCCTTTTGAATTTTGTATTTCGAAAGATCTTAGAGGATAGAGGAAAAAAGTATAGGTAATTTTTATTTTCTTCTGTATTCTTGTGTGTTTGACCTACCACATAATAAGTTATAATTAAAACAGAAAACCATCTTCACTAGCTATTGTTTCACCCAACTAAAACCTAATACTTGTTAATTTTAAGACCCTAACACCACCAATTTGCTTTAATTTATATTGTACCTTCCTATCTTTTCCCTAAAGTCAAGCAAACATGCCTGTCAGTGTCTTCCATAATTTACTCCTGAAATTCCATCAAGGAGCATGTATGTGCCTGATGGAACTGATGAAATTGTGTGCCTCAACTTCATCACCCAGTTCACCAATCACTTCCCACTTTAATCCTTTCTGACTGGCCATTCCAGCAACATTCTCTAGCATCTTCATCAATAAATAGAATTATACATCTCAGTTGATGTTGTGCTGTTTTTGTTTCTCCTACATCTGAATTTATGCTAACCTCTGTAGACCCAATTATTAAAATTCTTCCAACTCTAATATCTTTAATTTTTCCACACTAGATAAACTGAAAGCCAAGCCCTTATTCCCTTTCCTTTGTAACTGTGCATGACACCATATTTCTTAGGGTGCTTCTGTTAATTATTCTAGAATTATGAAATCAGGATGGATAATCTCAGGAGATACCCTACGATTCAAAAACTACTTCCCAGGGCCGGGTGAGTGGCACATTGGTTAAGAGCTGGTTTGGGACGCCAGCAGCCCCGGTTCGGATCCCACATATGAGGGCCAGTGACACTGCTTTCTATAGCTAACAACAGCTCCAGTGAGCGACCATCCAGAGGCCGATGACCAATCTGCCTCATCCGGGAAGAGCGCAATGACGATTACCAACATTGGCCAGTGAGGCAACATCCTCCGCAACTAGACTGAAAAACAAGAAGACAGCAACTTGTCTGTTCCCCTCCCCCAATTCCCCAATAAAATCTTTAAAAAAAAAAAAACTACTTCCCAAAGACTTACGCTAATCAAATACATAGGATGATTGATACAAAGCATACCCATTTTCCCATGCTTTTGGCCTAAATAATTTAAGTGGTTCTGAAAGGATTAGAGCATTTAGGATTTAGTGTGTAGGGCTAGAAAAGAAGCTAGACAGCAAATTTTTATCCTTTCCACATCAATGTTCTAAAATTCTTCCCATGAATTGAATTTATTTGCATCAGTATCAATTTCTTTCAAATTTCTGCTAGATATGGCAAAAATACAAAAATCAACAACCATCCCTCCACATCCCCCACCCACTAAAAAAACTAAGGGCCTAACAAAATTTAGTGCCATCTAAAATACTATAATTTTATAATGTATACCTGTCAAGTCTACTTAAACCTAGTTGTATGAAATGGTAGTTTGTTTTTTCACAGCCTATTGCAGTGGAAAACAATTTGGGCATGGCTGACTGGCTAACAATTACACAATAATACATTTTAATTTAGTGTATGTTATTGGCATGTATATACATACTAGGTTATCTCTGGAAAGCCACATAAGAAATTGGTAACAGTAATTGTTTTGGGGGAGATCTTGATGGCTGGAGAAAAGGGAGGAGATTTTATAACATATTTATTCCCTTTTGTACCTTTTGAATGCTGAAGCATGCAAATTTTGCAAATCTGTTAATTTATATATATATATATATATATATTGAAATATACATACATATGTATTTTTAAATTTTAGTATATCATCTGATGGGATCATATCCTAAGCAGGTACCCCAAACTACAATATTTGGAAATTTCAAATAATAAAGTCTATATTCTGGGTTTCTTTGGTAACTTCAACTAATTTTCTAAAGACATATATTTTTAAATTATTATATGGATAAATACCCCAATTAATATGCAAGTGTATATTAGTCTCTCATCTATGATACTAAATTTAGATGAAATAGTCAAGCAAAAATATAATAATGTTTTGCATTCCAAAGTCCTATTAATAGCAATTCCAGATTTTTTAAAAGACATTTTAATCCTCCCAGTTTATCCATGTAAAACAGATCAAATTCTGGATATGCAACTAAGTGCTCCAATTTTATTTAAAAGTTAAGTATGACAATACCAATAAAATCAACAAATGGAACGAGATTCTTGTACTGGTTAATCAGTAAAAGAAATCAGAAAAAGAAACAAGGAAAAACTTCAGGGTAAAAAAAACCTAAGACAGTTGTTCATTCATTCTTGATGTGCTGACTGGAGATAATCTTTGGCAAAAGTCACCTACCTAAAAATATCAGTTCATTACAATGTGATGTATGCTAAAGGATACTTGATGTCTTTGGAAAAATGTTTCATATCTTATACAGATTAGGATTATTATGTTATTGTAAAATGAGATTCATAAGGTATTTGATCAAGTACATTGTGCTTATTTTTCCCCTTCAATAATTATCACCAATGAAATCTATTCCTTAAATTTTTTTTAACTCCGGGATTAATCTGGATTTACATAAAAACATAAAGCTATTTTAATAACTATAGTACAACACTAACAGAGAATCTCAAAAGTACTAACTAGTACTCAACTTTCTGAGAACAAAGCAGCATATAGAGACACTTCCTTACTGTAATAATGGTTGATGCCTTTTTAAAGATACACGATCTTTTTCATCAGTAGATGACTGGATTAAGAAACTGTGGTACATTTATACAATGGAGTATTACTCCGCTATAAAGAATGAAATCGTACCATTTGCAATGATATGGATGGACCTAGAGACTATTATGTTAAGTGAAATAAGTTAGTCAGAGAAAGACAAATACCATATGATCTCACTTATATGTAGAATCTGAGAAACTGAATGAATGAGCAAAGTAAACAGAAACTGTCTCATAGATGTAGAGGAAAAATCAGGGTTGCTAATTGGGAGGGGGTGGGGATGAGGGAGAAGGGGAAGGGATTAGACAGCAAAAATAGGCAACTACAATATTGCCACAGGGATATGAAAGACAGTTCGGGGAATATAATTAATAATGTTGTAAATATTTTGTGGGGTGTCAGATGGTCATGTCTTGTTAGGGAGACCATTTCATGGATGGAATAGAGGCTTGATTACTGCACTGTATACCTGAAGATGAGGTTGTATAATATTGTATACCAACTGTAATTGAATATATAGATAGTCATGGGATGTGGATTATAATGTGGAAGGGAGTCAAAGGAAGTGTAATAGATATATATGATATGGGCGGGGAGGAGTGGGGTGGCTAAATGGGGGAGGGGGTTGTCACTTTGAGGGGTAAAAAGTGTAACTATTGCACTGTGTTGTACACCTGAAACTAATTAAAAATAAATAAATAAATTTTAAAAAATAAAATAAATAAATTAAATTAAATTAAATTAAAATAATACCCTGGAATAGGATCATCAGTTTTGTTGAACTTACAACGAACTTGCAACAATGAAGAGTTCTTGTTATTCTATGAAGTATAAATATCGTAAATTGTTACTGGTACATAAAATTTCTTGTACCCTGTATCTGTTCTTGTGTTTTGTAATTATCTGTTACATAAAATTTCTTATCCCATTATATGTTCAAAATAAATGCTAAAATTCCTATATAATACAAAAAACAAGTACCTAAATGAAAACAAATAAAATTTTGAATTAAACAATTAAAAAAAAAAAATACACGATCTTTTTGATGGACTAACAACTGTTTTTATATATTAAAAGCAATGGTGATAGTTGCTATTAAGATTATTTTTGCTGTCCGATTTTAATAGAAAAGAAAAACATCTTCAACTTGATTATCAATGGCACTATATTTTGTGGCAAAAACTGACTTATAGTAACAAAACCGTTGTATAGGAAGTTCTGAATACAGTTTTCTCTTCAAAGTATAGTATTAAGTAAAAGAATTTATAACATAGCATAAAGTTTTAGTTAAGACAAACTATACTTTAAAGAAAAAGGCAGGATGTGATGCTTTCAAAAGACCTTGAAGAGAGATTGAATGATTCAAGCTTTCCTTTAATAAAATGCCACAACAAAAGGTTTGTCTTTTTACTTGTAGAGGGAAAAAAATTAATAGGTTATTTTGTTAGAAACCTAAAATGTTAAAGTTTCGCATTACCTCACTTTGACAAGTTTTATTTTGTTTTCACAGTGCCACTGTGAACATCAGTGGAGAAAAGTGAAATTAATATCTAGGTTCTATATTTTAAGAAATTATTTTATAAGTGATCCTTAAATATGTAAATTTTTAAGTTGTTTTAAATTGTCAATTATCAAATTCTCAGAAGTTATTTAATTCCTAGACATTCCTAGTTCATTTAACCTTCCTTCAGAGCTTTTCAAGCTTTCAATCCCAACTCCAGGCTTGGAAATAAAATGAATGTAGTCTATTTGAACTATTTGTATTCAATAGTGGAAGTAATGGCAAAGACTGAAACGCAAATTAGACTTGGGATTCGCTCTAGATTTCAGATTCAAATTTACATCCATTCCTCTATTAAGAGGCACAAAAAAGCGCACACCAAAACTTGTACAAAAATGTTGATGGACGCATTATCCATAATAGCCAGAAACAAACAAGGCTATGTTCAACATTCAATTAACAGAAAACAAAAGTTAACTTTAAAATGTAAATGTAGAATTTGGAATTAAGTTAACAAACTTCCAAAAACACATTCATGGGGGCAGCCAGTTAGCTCTGGTGGTTAGAGCACAGGCTCATAAGACCAAGGTTGCCAGTTCTATTCTCACATGGGGCACTGAGATATGCCCTCCAAAACTATATTGAAATAACTACTTAACTTGGTGCTGATGGGTACTGGGAAAACACACTGTTCCCCAAAAAAATTTCTTTTAAAAACAAAAACAAAAACAAAACACATTCATTAATCAAAAATATGCAAAATAGGACCAGCCAAGTGGCTCAGTTGGTTAAGAGCTCGCTCAAGAGTGCAAGCTGAGCTCTGAGCAACAGCAGCTCAATGCCCAGTCCAAGCTGAGCTGCCACTGAGCTGCCAACAGGTGGCAGAATGGCTCAGCTTTAAAAAAAAAAAAAAGTATATGCAAAATATTATAAGAATGTCATTTTTAAATGATCCTTTTAAAAGGTTTATAGGGCCAGCTGAGTGGCGCAGTGGTTAAGCGCTGGCTTGGGAAGCCAGCGGCCCCAGTTCGAGTCCCACGTAAGAGGGCCAGTGACACTGCCCTCAAAAAATAAATAAATAAATAAATAAAAAAAATAAATAAATAAAAGGTTTATACATTGCCATTGTAAAACCTAACATCTAAAACCGATAGGCTAGGGCAGACCGAGTGGCACACTGGTTAAAAGTTGGATTGGGAAGCCAGCTCTGAGCAGCAGGGCCCCGGTTCCAATCCCATATGGGCCAGTGATGCTGCGCCCTCTACAGCTAAGATGGTGAACAACAGCTCAACCTGGAGCTGGGCTGCTGTGAGCTACCGTGAGTGGCTGGCAGCCAGCGTGAGCAGCTTCCAATGGCCAGCGTGAGCGGCCAAAGGGGTGAGCTGCTGTGACCCACCATGAGCGATAGCCAGTGACCAATCTGCCTCAGCCGGGAAGAGCGCAATGATAATACCAATATGGGCCAGTGAAGCAACATTCTCCACAACTAGACTGAAGAACAAAAAGGCAGCAACTTGTCTGCTCCCCTTCCCCGATTCCCCAATGTTGTTCCCTACCCCAATAAAAACTTTAATAAATACAATAAAAAATAAAATTGATAGGCTAAACCAAAAATGCATATGGGAATGCTAGGGACCCAGAATAACCAAAAAAATTTTGAAAAGGAATAAAGCTGGAGGGCTCACACTTCCTGATTCCAAACTTACTACAAAGCTATACTAATAAAAACAGTGTGGTTGGTACTATCATAAGGATAGACAATGGAATACAACTAAAAATCCAGAAATAACCCATATATCTATGGTCAACTGACTTTTGACAAGGATACCAGACCTATTCAATGGAGAAAAAAGAGCCTTTTCAACGAAGGGTGCTAGATACTCACATGCAAAATAATGAAGTTGTACGTCTTCCTTGCACCACACAAAAATTGACTTCAAGTAGATTATAGGCCTAAATGTAAGACTTAAAACGATAAAACCCACAAAAGAAAACACAGAAGTAAATCTTTGTAACCTTGGCTGGGAAAGATTTCTTAGGTAACAAATGCATAAGTGATAACAGAAAAATTCAGATAAACTGGACTTCAACAGGAGTTCATCATAATTAGAAAAGTCTGTGCTTCAAAGGACATCATCAAGAAAGTGGGAAAAAAAATAACCCTCAGAATGGGAGAAAATATTTACAAAATTATATATCTGATAAGAGACATGTACCCAGAATTTAAAAAGAACTCCTACAACTCAATAATAAAAAGAAAACTCAGTCTAAAAATGGGCAATGGATCTGAACAGACATTTCACCACAGAAAATATGTGACTGGGCAATAAGCACATAAAAGGCATCCAACATCATTAGCCACTAGAGAAATGCAAATCAAAACCACAGTGAGCTACTACTTCATACCCACCTACTGCAATTAAAAAATACAGGTAACAAGTGTTGTCTACCATGTGAAAAAATTGGAACCCTCAGACATTGCTAGTGGGATTGTAAAATGATGCAGCCACTTTGGAAAACAGTTTGGCAGTTCCTTGAAATGCAAAACAGAGAATTACCATATGACCCAGCAATTTCATTCCCAAAATAAATTAAGACATATAGCCACACAAAAACTTGTACAAACATGTTCAAAGCAGCATTATTTATAATAACCAAAAAGTGGGAACAACTAAATGTCCATCACTGGGGATGGATAAGCTGTGTTTTATATATATATATATATATATATATATATATATATATATATATATATACACACACATACAATGGAATATTATTTGGCCATAAAATGGAATTAAGTACTGATACATGCTACATCATGAATGAACCTTGGGAAAATGCTAAGTGAAAGACGCCAATCCCAAGGGACCACATCTGTGAGCATGATCCCATTTGCTATGTGCAAAACAGACAAATCTACAGCTGCAGAAATCTAGATTAGTTGCCTAGGGCTCAGGTAGGAGGGAAATAAGGAGTGACTGCTAATGGATACCTGGATTATCTCTGAGATGATAAAAGTGTTCTAAAATTGATTGTAACGATGTATGCACAACTCTATGAACATACAAAACATCCTTGAACTGTATACTTCAATGAGTGTATTGTGTATGTGAACTGTACCTTAATAAAGCTGTTTAAAAAACAAAACAAAACAAAACAAAAAAAACCTAATGTCGCTTGTGGAAAACAAGGAACTTTCAAGACTATGAACTGATCTGATTACTAAGCAAGTTCATGCTTAAGACACTTAAGAAACAAGACCCGATCCTTAAGCACTGAATGATTACCCCTTTAAATATTTCGACGTCTTACCTGAAATGGAATTGTAGTACTAGCATCCGTCAGGAGGACATAAAACGAGATTCACCCAAGATACCTGAGTAAACATGCTACTTTCCTGTACATGGCTGAATTGTATTTCCCATGACAACAATCAATAACTGCAGCAACACACTCCCCAGGGAGACTCAGAAGTCAATCTCAAAAAAGAATCTAATACTGAGTTAAGAAGGGTGTGTGGGAAGCATGAGGAAGGGGAAGCAGCACGGGCACAAGGGGGAAGTCTCGGTGCATGTAAGCCCCAGGAATCCAGTTACATTAAATTCAACTTTTATACGCTTTGTGAACAGGCCCAGAGGCAAAGTCCTGGGCGCAAACCCACGGGCCGAGCTGCGAAGCCCGGAGGAAGTGCAGCTCCGACTGCAGCCCGCCCGGGACTTCGTGTGGAGGCGGCGGCGGCGGTGGCGGGGGGCCCGTGCGGGAGCGAGGCGAGCCCCCGTCACCCAGCTGGGGGCAGCCGCGCCGCCGGCTCGTCGTGCGCGCTCGAGCCGCGGAGCACGCCCGGCGCCCGGGGCTCCGGCGGGGCCGTCTCCCGCCCCATCCGGCGCTTTGTCCCAGCGCGAGCGGCGGGCGGCCCCCTCGGCGTCCCCAGGGTGGGCAGAGGGGCCGCGCTGACAGCCCCCCGGCCCCCACGCAAAAGGACTGCGAGCCTGCGAGTCGCGGCGGCCGCCGACCCGTCGCCCGGCTTCACCCAGGCGGGACCCAGGTCCGAGGACGCTCGCCCTGGCCGCGGAGCCGCCGCCACCGCCCGCAGCGCGCGCAGGCCGAGGTTCAGGCGTAGAGAGCCTGGGACTCCGACACGCACACCAGGTCCAGCATCCTTCTCTTACCCAAAAATTCTCGACGAAATGCGCCATGACCATCGTGCCGCCGCCGCGCCGGGGTCTGCCTCCGCGCCCGCCCGCCGCTGTGTAAACACCGGCCCGGCCCCCACGGCGCCCCCGCCTTTCCCCACCGCCGCCTTCTTCCCGGAGAGCAGCCGGTCCCCGCCAGCGCGCATGCGCCACCTAGCGGCTGCCGCCGCGGGACGAGCCCTGGGAGGGCGCCGCCGGGGGCGCGCATGCGCCCGGGCCCCATTCCCGTGTTTCGGTTCCCCCCTCCCCCTCCCCCCAGCGGGCGCGCCTAGGTGGAGTCTTCTCTGGGGAATGGTGGCGAACCGGGTCCCTGAGCAGTCAGTCACCCGGGAGGCGGTCCGCACCCTGTGCGGAGCGCTGGGTCCTGGCCCCGCGACCGGCCTCCGCGAGGAGCCGGCCAGCGGCAGGGGAGCCCAGAGCCTGGCCGGCCTCTGGCTTCCTCACCAGACTTGCTTCCCCCGCCTTCTGGGACTGCGATGGGACCCAAGTCTGAGCCAGCTGGGAGGGGGACAAACTTGGCCTCGCGCCACCTGGACGAGACTCAGAAACCTTTGGTCAACAGGGTCCTGCCTTTCCTTGACGGGGAACTCAGAACCAAAACAAAACTTGTCAAGGCCGGAAAAGGAAGAAACGCCCAGGGTCGCCGGAGCGCCGCTGGAGCTGCGCGAGAGACCCGGGCACCTACGCGCCACGGCCTCGAACGCGCCCCGAGCAAACGGAGCGCACCAGCCGGGAGAGCCTACGGCAGGTACGCGCCTCCAAACGAGCGCCTTTCCCTGACCCTGGCAGTTGAAAAAAAAAAAAAAAATTCAGGACTTGTTCATAGAAGTCTGTGGTTCTCTTAGCAACTTGTCCATTTTGGAACAAGACAAGTTTAAACACGCCTCTGCATAACAGAACAATTAAATCCCCTTCTCACTCTTGGCTTTCCAAAAGCTAAGAGGAAAAAACATTACACCTCCTGGAGAGAGGTCTCAAGTTCTCTGTCACCAGATCTGCTAGGTCCAAATCTGCAGCTCTTGAAGCCAAGCCCCACAAACAGATTTAGTGTCGCTTTAACTAGACACACACATCTCATCTTCATCGGAAGATCTCGTGGCTTCAAAATAATAAACACCGCACTGTTTCTTCATTGTAAATTACTCATAGTTTCATCCTCAAAAGTAAAAAACCACACAATGGCTTACACATAGATAAAATGAAAGTATTTGTTGAATTGGGAACAATTGGATAATAGTAATATATATATTTTTTTTATTATCTGAGCCTTTCTGCCACCTGTTGGCAGCTCAACGGCAACTCAGCTCAGGCTGGCATCGAACCGCCGTTGCTTGGAGCTCAGCTCACATTCTTGAGCGAGCTCTTAACCAACTGAGCCACCGTCCGGCCCCATGTCATATCTTTTTAAGAGTATTTTTTAGAAACGTTTAGGATATAATGATAAGACATCTAGAATTTGCTTTAAAATAATTGATTGAGGGAGGGGGGATGAAACAAGGTTGACCATAAGTTGATAATTGTTGGAGCTAAGTAACAGAAACATGGTGGTTACTATACTGTTCTCTTTTTGTGTATGTTTGACATTTCCTTTCTTTAGAAAGTCTTCATAACATGGTCATTGACATCTAGTTTTGGGGCAAGTCAAACTTAGAAATATGCTACAGTCCTTTAAACCATTAGTCTAGCTCTGTCTTTCTTGATGTTGAAGAAATCCCAGGAAAAAAAAATAGCCATCTATTATCTCCCTGCAAATGGCATTACATTCCTATAATGGTATCACTAAGCACTAACCCCCTTAGACCTGGGAAGGAGATTCCCCAATGATGGACCCCATGCTCTGAAGGACCTTACACATCACTAATGCACATTAATTTATTTAAAAACCCATGGCTGCCTCTGCTACTCCTGATCTAATGTTGAACACTGGCCCACAACCATAAACACCCTCTCCCATGACCAATATTATTCGGCCCCAGGGAAACACTTCTTATCTCTTGCCCTATATCTTCAAAACAAAAAGTAGATTCCAAATGCAGTGAAAACTTTTGGGTAATATAGCTGCCCTATCAGAGATAAACTCCTGTGGAGTTCAAACAATTCGAGCAACAGAAGTACTTAAGAAAGACGACAGATAATTAACTTGTCCAGTTGTTCCTCTCAGTTTGAATGCAATAGATTGTTGCATAACAAAGTGGTGTCAAGCACAGACTTTCCTTCACTTATAGTTCCAATTTGGGATTCCAACATTGATAGTTCAGCATAGCACATATTCAATAGTTGCACATGGTTCACTGGTCTCCATTTGTACTCGTATCTTTGGTTCTCATAAATACTATAGGCAGGACTGGCACGAAGATAAATGTCCTGTGTATTTTGGGTATTCACAAGGCTCATTAGGGCCAAAACACCATATGCTATAATTGCCTGGTATTTAGACTGTGGAACTTTACAGTAAATAGTGATTAAGGTGACTAAATTTCAAACAAGATGTGTAGTAGAAGAATGTGAGTGGTATCAGCTACCTTCTGTTCTCTCAAGTGAGGTTTCCAGGGATGCACACACACACTGGTAGAGCATAGATAAGGTCCTACATGGGTAGCTCAACTCATATGACCTTTAAATACTTGTGCCACACACACTTACCCTTGCTTATCCCAAAATATTTTGAAATTATTAAAAAACTGGTGTAGATAGCAACAGTGTTCCACTCACTGCTTATAATACGTGGCACTTAATAGTCACTTGGTAAATGTTCAGTGAAAGAGCAGACGAATGATAGAGCCTATGATAGAAATGTGAAGGTGCATGAGATTGAATATGCAATAACTCTGTTCGTATTGTACTATACTTTTTTTTTTAGCACAGACACACTCGTTTATTTACTCTTTATTGGTGCTAGATCTTAGAACCTATTAAAAATGTCATGATTTAAGTTCTACTTGATTTAATTTTCTCTCATTAAATATTTTCAAAAGAGTTCTTTAGGGCTTGAGTATACTTCTTAAAGGATAAGCTACCTTTTGAAATAAAAATAAAATAAAATAGAAATAATGATATTCAAGATTGGCTCTGGAAGGGACCCCTAAACACTTTGGCCTTCAATTTTTGCGTGCCTTCACCACCAGATTCATCTTCCTCTTAGGATCTCTCCCTAATTATGATTGCCATCAACATGTTGGCTTCCAAAGGATACTGTTGGTCCCCATTAAACTGTCCCAAGTATGTATGTTATAGCCAAAAGCATACCTAGACTGCTCAAAAATAACTTGATAAGTAGGAGCAAATAAGAGAGGAGAAATTAACAAAAAATAATCTAACTCTAAATTCCGTAGTTGACTAAATATGGCTTTTCTCAAGATTTGAGGGCAAAGCACCCAGAGAACTTCCCCCTTTTTCATTCCTGAGTTTGATCTCCCATTTCCAATTCTGGGTCCACAGCTCACAGTACATTAATGAACATTTAGTTACAAAGGTCCTTTCCCCATTATTTCATTTAAAACTATAATAGTTCTATTCTGGAAGAGTTGATAATAAAGTAAAACTCATTTTCCCGTTTGTTTTTTTTCAATGTGATTTTGTAAATATACTTCCACTTGTTTCCAAGATGAGTGTGACAGAGGAGAAACTCCTATAAACCTATCCTGTTCCCTGCTGATTTCTTCAAGGGGCAACACCCTGTGTCAGATGCAGTATTCCTTCTCTGTACTCATCTTGCACTTGACAATAACAAGTGGCTAAAAGCTAAGCTCCATTAAAAGGTGAAAGAGAAACAGGCTGATCCCTGAAGTCTGGTGTCCTCCTGCTTTTCCCAACTCAGTAGCAGCATATTGAAAGCAAAAGCTTAGCAGATGGCACCCAGGCATGCAGCTTTATAAGGGCAAGGAGGTAGAAACAAGTTAATCAAACTGCAGAATGGAGCTAAATACCACCTTCCACATAGTCTTCTCAGTTCAGAGTAACTTGCTAGGCACACCTTTCTTCTCTGTTGAGGGCACCTGGGATTGACTGTGTGCTCCCTGATGGGGCAGCATCTTTTCCCCCAGAATGAGATGTGCTTTCCCAGGGACTCTCTTCCCTTTCTGTCTGTGGGAGAAGCACAAAAACACCTGACAGATTGTTCAGGGGTTTACAGTGCTATGATCACAGGGAACCCAACAGAGGTTTCAAAAATAAGAAAAGAGAAATCACTAAATTACAGGAAGTCATAAAGGTTATGATAATGTAAAAACATACAAAATGTTTGTCATTAATGTTAAGTGGAAAGGTAGAAGATGACATGGAAAATACATTAAAATTACAAATATGTAAAAAATGCATGTAAATAGACAAAAATCAAAAGAAAACATGAAATAATGTACAAGGTGTGATAAAAAAATATGGTGAATATTTAAATTTTAAAAATTTATTACAGTAGGGCCAGCCGAGTGGTGCATTAAGAGCTGGTTTTGGGATGCCAGCGGCCCTGGTTTGGATCCCACATATGAGGGCCAGTGACACTGCCCTCTACAGCTAAGAACAGCTTCACCTGGAGCTGGGCTGCGAGTCCTGGCGACGGTGTAGGCTGCAGCCCCTGCTGCAGTGGGCTGCCATAGGCTACAGTGAGTGGCCGGCAGCCAGAGTGAGTGGCCGGCAGCCAGTGTGAGCTGCCAATAGCCGCAGTGAGCGACCATCCAGAGGCCAGTGACCGATCTGCCTCATCCGGGAAGAGCGCAATGATGATACCAACATGGGCCAGTGAAGCAACATCCTCCACAACTAGACTAAAGAACAAAAAGACAGCAATTTGTCTGTCCCCCTTCCCCAATTCCCCAATAAAATCTTTAAAAAAAAAATTTATTACAGTAAAAGACACATTGCCATTAATCTCCCTCAAAATACTCCCCCTTGCTTGGAACATACAGAAAGTGGCCCTTGCCACTTTCTGAAGCAGCTCTGGAAGTCCTCTTTCATGAGTGTCTTTACTTGCGCTATCGTGGCTGCCTTGATGTCCTGAATCAATTCAAAATGTTTACCTTTCATGGGTCACTTGTGTTTTGGGGAAGAGCCAGCACAGTGCCAGATCCAGTGAATGAGGTAGATGAGGACACACTGTAATGTTTTTATTGGACAGAAATTGCCTTGTACCAGAAGAGATGTTATGACACAGAGCATTGTCATGATGGGGATGATTTACGGCACACTTTAAAACACACCTTCGCAGGCCTGCCAAGTGGCACGGTTGTTAAAAGCTGGGTTGAGACACCAGCGGACCTGGTTCAGATCCCACATATGAGGGCCAGTGACACTGCCCTCAAAAAATAAAAACAAACAAACAAACAAAAAACAAAAAACACACCTTCTCTCAACCGTAGCTCACACTCGACTGCATTGAACAAGTTGAAACTTGTCACACACTGTTACTAAGGTTCAACACGCCACTTTCCTTATTGAAGATCCCTGCCCTTCCATTGGATGGCACTCGGCAGCAGCATTCATCTTATGTTTTGATCACACCTTATATATGTGTTAGGGTGTTGAGATTATGACAATTATTAAACATTTAAATTTTATTTCAATGTAATGACATAGTAAGATTTAAAACACAAGCACTGCTTTTTGTTTTTGTTTGAATATAAATGTAACTGGGCCCAATCTTTCTTAAGTCTCTCTTTAACTCCTCTTTCATTTTTCAGGCAATAGACAATTTTTGAGCACTTAATACACTGAAAAGACTGTTTCTGCTCTTAAGAAATTAATAATTTAATAAAGACCCATCATGAAGAAGACAACAGAGATAATAATTACAAAATAATGTGCCTAGAAGGGGACCTGGCATATAGTTAGCCACTAACAGACATTTATTAAGTGAATGAATCACTGTTTCTTCTGAAGGATAACCTCCAAGAAATTTAGTCTGGGTTCTTTTCCTTCTCCTCCTCCTCCTTCTCCTCCTCTTCACCTCTTCCTCTTCCTATTTCTTCTTTTTTTTTTTTTTTTTTCACAAGGAAAGTGACAGGAAATTGCCCTGGATTCACTGGGAGTTTCCTCTATTAGTGCAGTAGTTTGGGGTCCATGAAGTATAGTGGAATCCAGAGCAACTTCAGAAATTCGGTGCTGTGGGACCAGCTAACCCCCTAGGAGGTGGTCATGTATGGGAACTGGAAGAACAGAGCACTAGGAATTGTAATCATAGGAGCCCAAGAAAAGTGGCACTCTTTTTTTTTTTTTTTTTTTTTTTGTAATTGGGGAATTGGGGGAGAGGAACAGACAAGTTGCAGTCCTTTTTCTGTTCTTCAGTCTCGTTATGGAGGACGTTGCTTCACTGGCCAATGTTGGTATCATCATTGTGCTCTTCCCGGGTGAGGCAGATGGGTTACTGGCCTCTGGACGGCCGCTCACAGTGGCTCTTAGCAGCTCACACCCACTGACGCCTGCTCACGCTGGCTGCCGCCCACTCACCGTAGCCTATGGCAGCTCACTGCAGCAGAGGCTGCAGCCCGTACCGTCACTGGCCATCTCAGCTATAGAGGCAACCAGGTGGAGCTGTTGTTCACCATCTTAGCTGTACAAGGTAGTGTCACTGGCCCTCATATGTGGGATCCGAACCGGGGACTTGCTGCTCAGAGTTAGTGTCCCAAGCCACTCTTAACTAACGCGCCAGTCGGCCAGCCTGAAAAGTGGCAGCCTTGGCTGAGCTAAGAATGGAGGAAGTGGGCTTGGTCTCCCTTGAAGACTCACTGAAGCCTGGCCAGGAACCTGACTCACCAGTGGACCAGCACCTTCTGCACATTGTGTATGTAGCACCAGATGTCAGCGGTAACACAGTGTACCAGTAAGAAACATAGTCCCCAAGTTTCTTCGACAGCTGAGGGGGAGGAGGGAACCGCATTTATCCATTTATGTAACAAACATTTATTGAACACCTATATTAATCTAAGCCTTCTTCTAAACACTGGTGATGCAATAGTGAGAGAGACAAGTAGCTTCTAGGACTGTCCCATCTTGAACGGGACATCTGGTCATTGCATTAAAAACCAGTCCCTTTTCACAGGCAGAAGTAAGCCTGTAGACATGACAGCAATATTCTCTATCAAAATGTTTAAGAAAGACCACTAAATTCTGGTACTTACTTAGTGTGGGAAGACAGACCATAAAGATGAAAATAAATAAGATCCTTTTGGATAGCTATGAAGTGTAATTGAGATAGATTGTGGTGGGAAGAGGAGTCTTCCTTACCTAGAGTAGTCAAAAAGGCCTCTCTGAGGAAGTGACATGTAAGCAGTAACCTGAATGATTCAAAGGAATTAGCCATGCAAACATCTGCAGAGAAGTCACACTGAAGGTCCACCACTGCAAATGCCCAGAGGTAACAATGAGCTTGATTTGTTCAAATAAATGGAAGGGTAGCTGGAGTGCAGTGATCAAATAGGATCAGAGATGAATCAGACAGTGGGGCAGAGTCCAATCAAGGGTAGAGAGGCTGGTTTGTTTAAGATGCATAGGAAATCAATGGAGGGTTTTAAAGCCACAGAGATATTTTTTAAAAGATACATGAATGCTCTGTGCAAAAAGATTGAGGGGTTGGGGGTAGGCAGTAATTAGGAAGCCACTTCAAATACAAGTATAACAGTCCTGGCAAGAGAAAATGGTGGTAGTGACTAGGCGATAGCAGTAGAAGTGGTAAGAAGATATCAGGCTTGGGTCGGCTGAGTGGCACATTGGTTAAGCGCTGGCTTGGGACACCAGCAGCCCTGGTTCAGGTCCCACATATGAGGGCCAGTGACACTGCCCTCAAAAAAAAAAAAAAGTAAGTTATCAGGCTCAAGAGCTGTTTTGAATATAAAGCTGACAGAATTTGTTAATGAATTGGATATGGGTGTGAAGGGAAGAAAGGAAATTAAGGATGATCCTAGGAGTTGTGCCCAAGCAACTAAGTGTATAATGGTGCCACAGAAATGGAAAAAATATGGAGAGCAGGTGGTTTGGAGAAAGGGCAGGAGGACGCAAGGGTTCTGTTTCAGACATGTTAGGCTTGAGGTGCCTATTGGAAATAAATTGGAAATGTCTATCAGGCAATTGGATATGATTTTGGAGCTTACGACAGAGATTGGATTTAAGACATAAACATGAGAATCATCACACATATGGATGAAACTTGATGAAATCACACAGAAAGGGAGTAAGATAGAGATAGAGGGTGAGGGGAGAGAGAAACTATTGAGCTGAACAAAAAGGTTTGGGGATCTGTGACATTTATAGGTCAGGAGAAGTGGATGGACCAGCCACGGGATTCATGAGAGTAGCAAAGTAGAAGAAAAGCCAGGAATAAAGAATGACACTGAGGGCCGTCCGAGTGGTGCAGAGGTTAAGAGCTGGCTTGGGACACCAGCGGCCCCGTTTCGGGTCCCACATATGAGGGCCAGTGACACTGCCCTCAAAAGAAAAAAAAAAAAAAAAAGAATGACACTGAAACCAAGATTTTTCTTGGTTTCATTGGTCAATGAATGACAAACACGAGAAATGACCATTGGATTTAGCAGGATGGAGGTGACCTTGGCAAGTGTTGATTCTTTGAAGTGGTGGAGATAATAAACCCAATTGGAGTGGGTTGAGAGGAGAAGGGGAAGTAAAGATGACAAGTATAGCCAACTCATTCAAGAAGCTTTACTTTGAAAGAGAGCAGTAAAATAAGCAAATATTGAAAGGAACAAGGGTGAAAGGGGAGGAGCAATTAAGATGGGTCTGCTTGGATGCCCGAGGGAATGAGCCAAAGAGAAAGGAGAGGGGAGATGATTGTCGAAATGCCGTAGAGAAAAGGATTTGAGATCCAGAGTAGAGTCGGAGCTTCAGGAGAATGTTTCTAGATTTCCAGCTAATAAGTCTACTAGGATCTTGATCAATTAATTGGAAAAAAATATCTACAACCACATGTGTAATTTTAGTTCTGCATGGTAAAAGCACCTTTTATGTATTATCGCCCTGAATCCTCACATCAGTTCTGTGAGGTTACTACTATTATTATCCCAGTTTTTACACATCAGAAAATATGCTCCAGGAGATTAAATAAGTTGCCAGGGTTACACAATCAGTAACTGGTGAACTACTATTAACTTGTGGTAAACATTAACAGTGGGAAACAACTCCTAGCAAAGGCATGAAGAAAGTGTTACCGAGAAAGGTAAGTGAGGCCTCAAGCAAGAGAACAGGTCAAAAGAAAATGAGGGTCAAGGGGAAAAGTTAGACTCATCTACCAAGAACTCTTGTGTGTGTGTGTGTGTGTGTGTGTGTGTGTGTGTGTGTGTGTGTGTATGTGTGTTTTAAATAACTCATGGTCTGGTGTTCATCAGTGCCACATTCTTTCCATAAAGAAGTCCCTTCCTTGGTTATTGTCTTTGTAAGCCAGGTGCTCTAAATGGATATGAATGCTAACTAATAAGGATCCCATAAAAATTTCAAGCAAATATTTATGTTACTGTCTTAGAAGTCTTTTCTCATTGTTAGTTGTGAAACAAGCAAGAAATATAATTGTCCAAAAACTCAGATTCTAATCAAAATCTAGGGCTGTCCCTCCCTAAACAGGACATCTGGTCATTGTATTAAAAACCAGTCCCTTTTTACAAGCAGAAGGAAAAAGACAGCCAAATCAGCCTGTAGACATGACTGCAATGTTCTCTATCAATATTATTAAGAAAGACCACTAAATTCTGATGCACTGTTTGCAGGGAGGCAACTGGACTGGGCCAAACTGGCCAGATCCAAAGGAGAAATTAAATGTCATTTTTAGATTTATGACTTCACTTAGATGACATCTGCCTTGATATATTTTTTAAAATAGTGTTTCAAGAACAAACTGTCACCAGTTAGTTATTTTTTTCATTTAAGTCCAGAAAAATGTATGTTATTTTTTTCTTCCCACTTCCCACATGCCAACTAAAACCACTTCTTTCCCTTATTTAAAGCTATGTTCAAATATATCTCCTCCAAAATAAGAACATTACTAAACCATTACCTTCTGTATAATCTCACTTACACTTTTTTTCCTGCCATATTCACTGAATCATCCTTTAAGTAATTTATATCTTATCACAAAAAGCTATAGACAGCTCTTTGTAGCATCTTTCTTGTTTTTTTTGTTTTTTTTTGTAGGTGTTATGTTTTTATGTTCGTGCTTGGGATGTAATTTATCCTTATTTCTTTACTCTTGGAAACGTAACGTGATATATAGATGATGTATAATAGAATTGTACACTTGAAACCTATGTGATTTTACTAACCATTGTCACCCCAATAAATTTAATTTAAAAAAACACATCATTTGTTGCTTTTCAATTTATCCGTGAACTCCTGTATTGGAAAAAAAAACTATATATATCTCCACATTCAATAATTGTGTGTTGTGTACTATGTGTTGGTCCTGTTTTAGATGTGTGATATACAGCAGTAAAGAAAACAAGTAAATCCTGCCCTCAGAAATCTTACAGCCCAGTACGAATAATAGGCAAAAATAAAACAAACAAGTAGACATATAGTATAATCTCTGATATATATTTGTCAGTAGATATATAGTATAGTGATAAGTGCTGTATTTTAAAAAAAATCAGGGCAAAGGCAGTATAACATTATATTTGAAAACAGCCGGTGAGAGACGATGTAGACATGGCTCTAGTATTAAACTGCCTGGGTTTTAATCCTGGGTCTGACACTTATGAGCTCTGTGACCTTGGGAAGTTAATGATTTGACTCAATTTGTACATCTGTAAAGTGGGGATAATGATAGTACCTACTTCAAAGGGTTGTTGTAAGGATTCGCTAATTTAAAATATGGAAAGCATTTAGTATGACATATAGTGAATTCAATGAGTGTAAGCTGTTAATGTTTTTAAGGGGAATAGGGAGTCCTGAGATGGGAGGCTATTTCAGAGAGAATGTTCAAAGAAGGCCTATCTGAGGAGGTGAATAGAGTGAAGTAGAAAATCATGTGATGTCTGGAGAAAGAATCCACCAGGCAAAAGGAAAAGCAAGTGCAAAGTGCAACAATGAGATGGTATGGCTTCAGTAAAACAAGTGGGTAACAGTGTAGGAAATGAGGTAAAAGTTGGGGGCCAGGTTAGCGAGGGCCTTGCAGGCCATAGAAAAACATGTGTTGTTCTAGGAGTGGTGACGAGCCATCAGAGGGCTTCCAGCAGAGGGGTGTCATAACCTAAAGTGTAGAAGGACCATCCTAGCTTCTAGGTGGAGAACAAACTACAGAGGGGAAGGCCGCTGGTTGCTAAACATTTACCAGCACACCACTGCACAATATTCAAAATATATTAATAAGTAGAAAAAAAGCAAGGCATAGAACAGTATATATGGAATATTTCCATTCACATAAAAAGAAGAAAGCTATATGTATGTGTGTCTGTGAATACATACAAACATATACAGGGAATGCCAAAAAATGTATACAAATTTTAAGAAAGGAAAACTGTAGTAAAATTGTAATACTCAATATATACTGACAACAAAAGATGAATGCAAGTCACATTTGATTTCTGTAATTACCAGAGGTGCTCAGAGTGGTTACTGTCAACGTCCAGATACTTCTGATTATAGCGAATTACTGCTTAGGCAATGTTGACCAAAGCGTCCACTTGTATACATTTTGTTGGCACCCTGGTATGTATGTGTATTAGTACATGCAAACATTTTACATATATACAGAAACATTTTATACATATTATATATACACAATCTAGGTATATTATATGTTTATTTTCTTAAGTGTACATATCCTATCTTGGGAAAGGTATGTAAGAAACTGATAATCATGATCGCCTTTGCACTTGGTCTTAGCCAAAAGGTTGAGAAACAAGTGTGATTGCCTTTGAAAGAGGGAACTAGGTAACAAGAATAAAAAAGGAGGGCCGGCCGAGTGGCGCATTGGTTAAGAGCTGGTTTTGGGATGCCAGCGGCCCCGGTTCGGATTCCCACATATGGGGCCAGTGACACTGCCCTCCACAGCTAACAAAAGCTCCACCTGGAGCTGGGCTGTGCAATCCCCGGCGACTGTGTAGGCTGCAGCCCCTGTTGCAGTGGGCTGCCATAGGTACAGTGAGTGGCCAGCAGCCAGCGTAAGCTGCCAATAGCCGCGGTGAGCAACCATCCAGAGGCCAGCGACTGATCTGTCTCATCCGGGAAGAACGCAATGATGATACCAACATGGGCCAGTGTAGCAATGTCCTCTGCAACTAGACTGAAGAACAAAAAGACAGAAACTTGTCTGTTCCCCTTCCCCGATTCCCCAACGCTGTTCCCCTCCCCCAATTCCCCAATAAAATCTTAAAAAAAAAGAAGAAGAAGAAAAAGGAGATGGGCTTTACTACTTTTTCAATTTTTGTTCCATGTGAATATACTACCTATTTAAAAACAGATAAATAAGCTTAAACATTGAGGAAAGAAACAAGTCAGAATCATTTTACCCAGACATTAAAAAATGGCAGTGGAATTAGGGTTGGGGAATACAGCAGCAACCAGAAGGTACTGAAGTGGAATGGATGCTTGGTAGGAAAAAACACAAATGTCACCATCAAAGGTACTAGCATGTGTTCACTCAAAACAAAACAAAAATGTTTTTCCGTTGTCTTTTTTTACTTCAATAACTATTTGACTAGTATCAGTTGTATGCAATTATTGTGTTACACTTTATATCCTTGATTTCATAAGGATTGTTCTGCTGTCTCCTAGCAGTAAATAACCTGTGGAAAAGTCTGAAGCTAGCCTGAATTGTTTTTCCTTTTTTACATCATATTTTCAACCTACCTCTTCAAAAGGTTATTTATTATTCTTTGAAGTCAAATCCATTTATTATACTATATATTGTTATAGATGCTTCCAATCCATTTTTTTCTGTGACCTTATTAGGATATGCTAACCTATTATTATACATCCCAAATGAAATTGTCCTAACAAAATAGAAGTTTATTTCTCTCTCTAGATAACAGCCTACAACAGGTGCACCAAATCATAGGACAACTCTTCCCCACACAGTGATTCAGGGTCTCTAGTCATGCCCAGCTCTTTGGAAGAAGGAGAGAACAGTTTTGGTATTTGAAGAGCAGATTTTGCGAGTGATATGCTGTGTCTCCTCAATCAATTGTTATAAGTCTTTCATTTCTGGGATATTTTAATTATATCTTAAATATTTCTTAAATGTTCACTTGAATATATTAAATATTTTATTATTTAGACTGACAGGCACCAATCATGCATAAATAGATTTTCCATTTTTTGTCTTCAAGAATTATCATTTTACTATCTGATCCTTTAGCTTTTTAAAATTTTCATTTTGATCTGTTTTTATTTTTTAGCCCTGTTTACTTACCCCACTGTGTTTTCAGCAGTGTGTATTTTCCTTTGTCCTGCTTCCAATGTCATGCTCCTATCTGCAATTTTTATTGTCTTTTCACTTTTCGCCAGGCCCTACGGTCTCGTGTTTCATCAGGTCTTCATGTTTTTATCTTATATTTCTGCTTTGTGCTCTTGTTTTATACTGATGAATTTTATAGAGATAAATTTAAAAAACTTAATTCATGGCAATTTGTTTGGTATCAATTTTTATCTGCTGCATGGTGAGAATTCCTCATTCTTCATCTGCAATTTGTTTTGGCTAGTTTTTTTTTCTCCTTCCTTTTTTCTTGTCTCTTTTTATAGTTCTTATGCTAGCTCTTTTCAGTTTTTAGTTTACTTACTTAACTGTAAATGAGGTGAGTGCCCCAGACTAGTTATCTACTGGAGTTTTGTATGAGAGAGGCCACGATTGTAATCATGGTCTGGAGAAACTCTCTACATGACACAGGGTTATGTATGTGAGTCAGTTCCTTTAGGTTTTGCCTTTCTGCAGCCTACTTGAGGACAGCACCAAACGGATGTCACAATGTAGTCTTTCTCTCTCCCCCTCTGCCCTCAACAACATACTGCTTCCTGAAAAATATGATTAGTCTATGATATTTCTTGCTAAAATCTACTTCCTCAGCTTTTTCTCATGATCAAACTGAGTTCAGAGAAGTTCACACCCCCAGGATGTCATTTCATTGTTGTAGAGGAGGGATTATTGATTTTCATTTTAAACAATGCACTTTACTTTGGTGTCATGGGTTCTGTTGGCTTTTTCTCAGATCTGCAGCTCTGGGCTCCTTGTTTCTCTGCATCTGTTTGACTTTCACTGCTTTTGTCAGTCCTTGTTGTTTCAGTTTCAGACGCCTTCTAATTTTACTAGATATGGAGTTGACATTACTGTTTCTCATTCTTCTTATTACTAATGAGTGGTTTCTAGAAGAGGCAGAAAAGACCTAACTTTTTTTGTTGTGTTAATACCTTCAGGAGATAATTTTGCATGAATTCTGCCTGAGATTTATAGGACCTTTCAGTCCAACTCCCTCTTCAGTTCTGGGAAATGCTTTTTTTTATTTCTTTGATAATTTCCTCCCTTTTATTCTCACAGTTCTGTACTTAACAATTTTAGTTACATCTGTCTTCCATGTCTCTTAACATTACTCTTCTCCTTTTTCTTTTTTTAGATTTTTTTTTTTTGAGGGCAGTGTCACTGGCCCTCATATGTGGGACCGAACTGGGGCCGCTGGCTTCCCAAGTCAGCGCTTAAGCACCGCGCCACTTGGCCGGCCCATTTTTTTTTTAGATTTTTATTGGGGAACTGGGGGAGGGAAAAGCATTGGGGAATCGGGGAAGGGGAACAGACAAGTTGCTGTCCTTTGGTTCTTCAGTCTAGTTGTGGAGGACATCGTTTCACTGTCCAATGTTGGTATTGTGATCATTGCGCTCTTCCCTGCTGAGGCAGATCTGTCCCCGACCATTGGATGGGCGCTCATGGTGGCTCATAACAGCTCACGCCAACTGCCGGCCGCTCACGCTGGCCACTCACAGTTAGCTTATGGCAGCCCACTGCAGCCACACTGCAGCTTACACCCTTGCTGGTGACTCATGGCAGCCCAGCTCAAGTCGAGTTGTTGTTCACCATCTTAGCTGTAGAGGGCACACAGCGTCACTGGCCCATGTGGGATCCGAACCAGCGACCCTGCTGTTCAGAGCTTGAGCTCCCAAGCCAGCTCTTAACCAACGAGCCACTCAGCCAGCCCTGTCTCTCTCCTCTTTCTCCCTTTTCGTTTTTATCCTGTTTTCCTTTTTCTGGCATACCATTTGGGAAGAATCTCTCAACTCAGTTTTCCAACTCAATAATTGCATATTCAGCCCAATGATTAGGTGTAGAAATCATATTTTCAAACTTGCATCAATTCTGGTTGTGTTTCACAGCAGTTGTCTCTTTTTGGGATGTGGTATGCTTTTAAGGAACTCTGTAATATATTGGGTAATACAAGGATGTTAACTAAGTTTAATCTGTTTCTATTAATTCTATATTTTTTAGTGTGAGCTAGTTCTGTTTGTTGAATTGGATGCTTCCTTTTATGCTCTTGTTTTCCCCCAAATGTTTGTAGATTCTTAGTGTTCTGTTCCTGTTAGTAGATGCAAGTCTGGACTGAACTTTATTCATATTTGGAATGCATTTCCTCACTTCAAATGTGAACTGCTCTTTACCTGGCAGTGAATGCATGTTTTGATTACAGGAATCAGCCTCATGGGATTGTGGCGGGACAGGCAGACTATGTAGGTAACTTCTCTCCTTAGCCTGGTTTCCCTGACCCTCCGGGCATTGTCCTTTTTCTCTAATCTCAGCTAATGCTGGAGCAGTGATATACTGGTAAATGTTTAACAGCCAGCCCTGGGGTGGAGGAAGGAAGCCTTGATCTGCAGCATTTGCTGATTTCCATGGTATAAATTCTCCTACCCTGGCCAATTTCAAGCTAGCAACATAACATCTCTGAATGGGAGTTGGGGCGAGTTGTGCACACAGACTCCCAAGAGCCTAGCTTTAGCACACCTCTGCTCTGGATCTGCCATGGTAAAAAACTACCTCAAAAACTGTACCAGTGGCTCAAATCTGAGTCCAGACAGTGGAGCTAGCTGCTGCAGAAGCACCTCCAGGGCTTGGAGAGTTGGCAGGGTTTTAGGCGTAGGGCTCAACTGTTGCTCCCTTTCGTTGACTGCTCAAGTGCCCTGTTTCCTATAAAGGTTTTAGGTTCTTCCACTCTGCTGGATTTTTCTGTCAGCTGATTCCCATTTCTTTTATCTTTTTGAAAATTCCTTACTATATTGGTCTGCTGGAAGCACCCTGTTTTTCCTGTCCTGCTTTGAATTTATTTTTCTAGTTCTTTGCCATATTAGTGGGATTTAGAGAAGGAAAGGCGAAGCAGAAGCCCTTTTCCTATTTCATGCCTTAACTTGTTTTCATTAGCAGTCACTTCCTCTTCTATCTCAGGGGTTGATTCTCCTCCTACGGCCAGTGGTTTTCCTGTATACTTATTGTCCTGAATGATGGTTTGATTAACCAGGGTCACTGGCTGCTGAGAGGTTTCTGAGGAAACTTGGGTAACTGATTGAGGCTGTGTGCCTCTTCACCCAGGCTCCATACAGGGAGACCGTTCACACTGGCCAGAGACGAGCAGCCCAGCAGGTGCCTGGACTCTGGGGTGGCATGGGGTTGCATGTGTCTTCCTCAGGTGGCTAGAAGCAGAAGGATAGGTGAGCATTTTTTACTCTTACAGGCCAAATGACAGGGTTGCCCAAATTTATTCATAAGGTAGTGGAAGATGGTCAGAACAGATGTCCTCCATGGGACTTTTGGGTTGATGCTACTTGGACCCTAGCACCTGAAAGGCCCTTTCAGGCCAGGAGTAACTTTTACTTAACCCTGGAAACATGGGCAGGTGGGCACAGAGCAGACTGAGTCTGTCCCTGGGATAGAATCCTCTTTAGGTTAACTATGTGGCAAATACTCTTCTAAGCCTTTACATGAATTAACATTTAATCTTCATGACAATCTTCTAAAGTAGGTTTTATTTTTATCCTTAGTTTACAGAGGAGGAAACTGAGACACAGGAAGGTCACATAATCCATAAGTTCCTGAGGCAGGATTTAAACGTTGAAACTCTGTGACAGTTGTGATGAGTCAGTCATGGTAGTGGCTTCCAGGTGGGTGTGTGGGCAGATGTGTAGTGGCTTCCCTCTAATGGAAAACTCCCAAAGCACTGTGAAACAACCAGGTAGCAGTAGTTTCCAGGTCCTTCCCAGGTGTGCAGGGTCATCTGTAGGCTCAGCAGACTGTATCCCAGGTCATAATAGAGAGACAGGTTTACAGTAAGCCTATCTCCTTGTGACAGAATGCATTTTCGAAAACTGAGCAGAACAATATCTCCCACCCCATTTATTCTTCTTACTCTGTAACTTTGACACTCTTTCCAATGAGAGGTGGGGCCTGTGTTTCCTCTCCTTGAATCTGGGCAGGATTGTGACTACAGTGAAAATAATGTTATGTGACTGTGTTTTTTTTTAAAGATTTTTTTTATTGGGGAATTAGGGGAGGGGAACAGCATTGGGGAATCGGGAAAAAGGAACGTACAAGTTGCTGTCCTTTTTGTTCTTCAGTCTAGTTGTGGAGGATGTCGCTTCACTGGCCCATGTTGGTATTATCACTGTGCTCTTCCCGGGTGAGGCAGTCGCTCGCCGCCACTGGATGGCTGCTCACAGTGGCTCTTGGCAGCTTACAGCAGCTGCTGGCAGCTCACAGTAGTTTATAGCAGCCCACTGCAGCCTATGCCACCCCAGGGACTCACAGCAGCTCAGCTCCAGATCGAGCTGTTGCTCACCATCTTAGCTGTAGAGGGCGCAGCATCACTGGCCCTAATGTGGGATCTGAACCGGGGCTCTGCTGCTCAGAGCTGGCGTTCCAAGCCAGCTCTTAACCAATGCGCCACTCGGCCGGCCCTGTTATGTGACTTTTGAGAAAACGTTTAAACACACACACACACACACACACACACACACACACACACACACTCACACTCCTTTCTGCTCCTATTATTTAGCAGCCATTCTACCGTTTTACCTCCTGATTACCAGACCCAATCACCTTTACCAGTAAGATAAGTCCCTTTTTCACCTGCTAGTCTAAAAAAACCTAAAGTCTAAAGTGACCCAGTAGCAGTGGTAGCTTTGAAGTCTAGGGAAATTTCCTGAGGCTCCTGTGGAAGTATCTCCCCTCTAGGAGACATGATTTCTAGATCCACAGAGCCTAAAATTGTGGGAACAGGAAACATACATTCCCCAAGTGAGCTACTTGGGGGTGATGGTGTGTGGGATTCTGCTCCGCTGGGGGCATGTGTCTTATCAGTTGCTGGGTGGGGCAGTGCCTATCAGCCAAGGGCAAAGCTCAGGAGAAGGATGCAACTGTGGACTGTTACCAGCCTACATTTCATCAGCTGGGGGATCAGTAACTGGCTTTACAAAGAGGATCTGAGTGGGCACCAACTCTATCTACTACACTAACTGGTGAGTATAGCTTTAGAAATGAACTTATGGTTAACCTCACCAGCTAAAGAGTTCCAACATTCTGATATATAGGCTGAGAGTAAGAGAACATGGAATGAGTAGAGGGGGAAGGATGTTACACCTATCAACCAGTGTTCTAACTAGTTACAGAAAAGAAAGAAGAATTGTAGCAGCCACCCCTGATCTCTTCCTTGTCTTATTAACATATTGTAGATGGTAACCAATTTTCTCTCCCCCCTCTCTCTTTCTGTTGCTAATCAATACAAGATAAATCAATGGTAGATACTTTTAAAATTTAGTCCTTAGGATACAAGATATAAAGGTACAGTTGATATCAGAAAAACCTATGCTTAATATTACCATATTTAATCTGACACATATATAAAGCAAAAATTCTTTAAGGGGTGGCCGGTTAGCTCAGTTGGTTAGAGCACAGTGCTCACTCATAACACCAAGGTTGCCAGTCCGATCTCCACATGGGCCACTGAGCTGCACCCTCCAAACTGCTTGAGTTTGGAGCTGATGGGTCCTGGAAAAACACATTGTTCCCCAATTAAAAAAAAAAATTATTTAACATACACTTATGCATATTGATTGAATATATGAATAAATAGTAGGAAAGGAAAAGTCTTCCTTACAATGCCAACAAAGAAAAGGTAGAAAGACACAATTTGGCAATCCATATAGTTATAATTGATTCAGGCAAGGATATTCAATAAATGCTAAAACTAGTGGATGAAAGTTTACTGAGAAACAGGATATTTGCATAATTTCAAAGTATCAGCCCAGAAGATACTTATTAATTAAAAAGGGGAAAATAGTAACTTTACATTTGAGAAATGTGGTAGGTAGCATCTTAAATTAACAAATCAAAGTAGACATCACTAATAACAGTACAAATTGGCATAATGTGTCTCCTAATATTAATAGTATTTCTGCCCAAAATGCGTATTTCTGAATTCAATAGTAAGAAAACAGATGAACCCAAAATGTAGCACATTCTATAAAATAATTGGTTTATCAGCAATGTGAATATCATGAAAGATAATGACTGAGGAATCTTTCCAGATATATAAAAAAAAAAAAAAAAAAAGAGAGACATGTCACCTGAGTATAATGAGTGATATGGGAATTTTCTTTTGTTATAAGCAACATTATTGGAACAACTAGTAAAATTTGAATAAGGATACAAATTAATCCTAATATTGAACACTTTTCTGTAGTCATGTAAGAATATTTGAGGACATACAGCTTATATTCATGGATAAAAGGGCATCTGCAACTCACTCTCAAATGGTTCAGAAAGAAGTATTAGATATTATTGTCTATTTCTAAAAGTATGTATTACTGTAACAAATTACCCCAAAACTTAGAGACCCAAAACAACAATATTTACCCATTAATTTTATCCAAGTGAATACCTATGTTCACACAAAAGCCTGTATGTGAAGATTTACAACAGCTATATTCATAATTTCCAAAAAATTGGAAACAACCAAGATGTCCTCCAACAAGTGAAAGAATAAACTGTAATATGTCCATACACTTGAGCAATAAAAAGGAATGAACCATTGACTCATGAAATATGAATGACTCTTAAAAGCATTTTGCTAAGTGAAAGAAGCCAGGCTCAAAAGGCTATATACAATACTTTATGATTCCAGTTGTATGATATTCTTGAAAAGGCAAAACAGAGGGATGAAAAACAGATCAATGGTTGTCAAAGGTTGGAGGGAGGGAGAGTAGTTGACTTCAAAGGGGCTGCATGGGAAAATTTTGTGTGCTTCTGGGGTAGTGAAGAAGTGATTTGTTACATTGTCAAAATCCATAGAACTTTTACTGTACACAGATTTAAAAAATGAACTAGGAAGACAGGATAAGTGGGAATCAGAGTATGAAATGCAGATTGAGACAAGTGACTCTGACTCTTTTATAAGTGTGTGACATAATCTCACTGCAGGGGGTAGTGAAAAAAGGAGCTGACCTAAGTAACTTTATAAAATGGTGTTTTGACTGGATATTGTAAGGCAAAAGAAGGAACTGTATGTAAATACCGTACTCGGGTAAATTTATTTCTCACTGGGTATGGGTCAGTAATTCTGAAACTACTTTACATGTTTACTAGGGTTGAACAAATAACTAAATACATTGCAGATAATTGGAGCCAGGTTTAATACTTTCAAAGAAAGAAGTTATAAATACGCAAGGCAGGGACAGAAGGGAAGACTACAGTGGATTAGAGTTGGAGATATCAATCTAGTATCACCAACTGCAGTGTTTTTATGTAGTGATACAGAATATAGATATATGTGGGTATGTATGCGTTAGAATATATACACTTATTTCCTTGCTCTGTCCACTGAGAAGATGTAGGAAGAGTGATACCCCAGTAGCAGTGAGCACAAGCACCCAGATCTTGGTTTCAAAGTGCCATTCTCCAATAAAAGCAACCTGGGCTTCTTGGAGAAAGAGCCGATTCTAGGGCTGGGGCAGAAAATATAGAAGATGAGCCTGGAGCACCACTTAATGCCAGAAAGTAAGGAAGTGCTAAAAATAAAAATAAAGAAGGATGGAGCATGTCAAAAGTACACAAACACCAACCCCCAACTGTTCCCAATGGTCAAAGTTGAAACAATTTGAGCAACAAAATAGTGATAGTATTAGATTATAACCCAAAGAATAAAAAAATACTGATATATACTGATATAAATGATTAAACAAACAAGGGAGAAGGGACACATCTTTAGAGAGGAATACCAAATAATATATGGAGATACTCCTTCTTTCAGGAAGTGAGGTTTAATTCCCTTCTCTTGAGTGTAGGCTGGGCTTAATAGCTCACTTCCAAAGAAGCTAGTATGGAAAGGGAAAAATAGGAACTTTACTACAGGGAAATCTGGCTGATGTCATCTTAACAAAGCAAGCAAAGTTAACATCACTAATGATAAGTCAAGTAGGTATCACGTATCCCCTGATACGATGCAGTGACAAAGTGACAAAGGTACCTCACCTCGGCAGTATTCTTCAAAAAATCCATAATCCCAGTTTCATAATGAGAAAACATCAGACAACTTGGAACTGAGTACAAAGCACCTGACCAATACTTTTCAAAATGGTCAAGGTCATGAAAAACAATGAAAGGCTGAGAAACTGTCAAAGATTAAAGGAGGCTCAGGAGACAGGATGACTGAACAAGTGTGATGTAGAAAAAGAAAATGGATATATGACAGAAAACTACATAGTGGGTGGTGAGGAGAGGCTCCTGCAGGGAAGTGGAATTCAGACTAAACTCTGAATGACCGAAAGGAGCCAGCCATGTGAATTAAAAAGGGAGAGCAGCTTGGACGTTGGAAACAGATGGCGCCAAGACTGCAAGGCTCTTCTCAGTTCGAGTGTGTTTGGGGAGCAAAGAGGTCAGGGTGGCAGGAGCTGCCAGAGAAAGGTGAGCTGGGAGATGTAGAAAGGGCCAGATGACACAGAAACTTGTGAAAATTTGATTTGGCCTAAAAGAACTATAGGAAGGAAAGAACTTTAATATGATAACTATTTCTTCAAAGTACTGGGTGAGGCTATTCATCAAGGGAGAGGAGGCTGGAGCACATGTGTTCTGGGGACCTTGGGGTCACAGGGAACAAAAACATCTAAAAGGTAGGGAAAAGATCTTATGTAAATTTAACTTATACAGGTTCCGTCTTTTATGTTTCTTAAGAAGACAAGAGCTTTCTGAGATGATTCATGGGTTTTCCTATTTAATGAAAATATTTTTACTGAAATCGTAATCGTAACTAAATGTTAAATGCAAAGCTACAAGAATTTAAGTTTCAGCCAGAAAGCATATAATATATATATATATTATATATATATATATTATATAATATATATATATATATATATATAAATTTTTTTGTGGGAAGTTTGTTCAATATTAAATGAACTTTATTAACACAACTCACCCCATTACTACTTAAATTCTGAGCAACGTCCGGTAGGTAGAAAAATTTCAAAGATCCATCTTTTGTCAGGTTTGCAAATGAGATCAAATGGTAGCTCTAAAAGATTGGAAAAAATGAATGATGTAAAGTAAAATTTTCTTCTGACAATATGATATAACTGCAATAGCAGTTCCCAACAGGAAGCCAGAGATGGGCCAGCACAGAACGCTGGCCCAGCAAAGGATCTGCAAGATAAGAGATGTTAAACAATCCCATTTGGCTGGATGACAAGGGGGCACTTAAGTAGCTCCTGTCTTTTCTCATCATGTGTGATTTGGGATCATGATGCGTTATACCTTTGGTTGATGAAACAAACTACAAGATTTAACTAAACTAGATAATGGGTAAGGACTAGTGGCACCTTATTCCTTCAGGAACGCTGAGTGATTCTTAGCTGAATGTCTCATTTCTCTCCTACCCCCAATCTGCAAGCCAACTCAGAAAGTGGGACATGCTCCTCACACTGCTAGTGTGCAGTCTTGACTCACAGCACAGGGACTCTCTGAGGGCACAGCAAATCCCACAGTCTGTCAGGAACAGCAACTATATATAAACAGAGATACCAGCATTACAATAGGCCTTTAGAAAAAAAGTGCCTAGGGGCAGCGGGTTAGCTCATGTGGTTAGAGCACAGGCTCTTAACACCAAGGTTGACAGAGATTCTCACATGGGCCTTGGAGCTGCATCCTCCACAACTAGACTGAAACAACCACTCGACTTGGAGTCAGAGCTTGTAACACAAAGGTTGCTGGTTCAATTCCCACATGGGCCAAGGAGTTGCGGCCTCCACAATTAGATTGAAGACAACTACTCGACTTGGAACGGATGGGTCCTGGAAAAACACACAGTTTTAAAATTTCTAAAAAAAAAAAAGTGCCTATATGAGTCTGGGACTTTATCTCATTGTTGGTGACAGGTTACCTAAAAATGAGTGGAGGTATATCGTATGTTTTTAGTAAAAACGTAAGCTCTGGAGCCAGGCTGACAAGTTCAACTATGTGAGTTTACATCCTGGTTCTACTACATATGACTTTTGTTTCCTCCTCTATGAGCAGGAATAATGAAACTGAACTCATAGGTTGTCAAGTAGATTAAATGAGTTAATGTACATAAAGCACTTAGGCCCTATCATCATTCATTCGTTCATTCATTCAACGAATATTTATTAAATATCTATTTTTGCTTCAGGAATTGCTCAGGGCACTGTAGATACTGGAGCAAACAAAATACACAAAGACCCCGCCCTCTTATGAAGCTTACATGTAAACTATTTAGTCCCTGCTATGATAAAGGAATTTCAACTTCAGGTTCCCAAGAACTCTCTAGGGCCTTGCTAACTCAAAGTGACTAAACAAGCAGCTCTTGGGAACCTGTTGGAAACGCACGTTAGGCCCCACCAGACTTACTGAACTAGAATTTGCATTTTAACAACATTGTTAGGTGACACGTATGCACGTCCAAGTTTCCCATATCATGCTTACATCATAAACTCTGCACTTGGACTTCAGGGAACATCATGAATATTCCCTATGTTCTAAGGGAGAATGGCATTGAAATTTAAAAATTGCTCTAAAGAAAAACATTTTCATTTTCATATAAAAATGTCATGTTAATTGAGGTGAGCTAAAAGAGTGGAAATCTCATTATATGTATATGCCTTATTCTCCTATGAAGTTCCGTACTAATAGTCCAGGGTTAATCTAGCTAGGTAAATGGCTCCATCTAGCGGAAATATCTTGACAAATACATCACGGGGTATGCTTTAAGCTAGTCTTAACAGGAACTCAAAAAAATTAAAGTTCGTTTCAAGAACCTTAAAGAAAATGAGCATGCCTACAATTGACAAAAAGGATGAGGCTTAACAAAAACAGAAATGTTTGTACAATCATAGTGTACATGGAGAAAGGCTTAATAACTATCAATTCCTTCCTTTTTCCATATAAAGAGTGGGGCTTTGAACATGAGTTAAACTTTTGAAAAGTCTTGTTAAGTGTTAAGAAGACAACATATTAAACGTACTTTTCGTTTTGGGAAAATGTGCCTTCAAAGTAAAAATGTAAAAACAAAGTACTTAGAGAAGTATGTTAGTAAAGATGCCAGGCAGGTGATTATAGAAGTATATTACCTGACTTTGTAGAAAGTACTACCTCTGAATCAGTTTAACAACAAAAGCTGTCATGGATCATTAGTTCCTAAGTATATTGAGTTGAAATGGCCTTGATCTCAAGTGTTACCATAAAGTTGCCTGCTTTTTTATTCAGGTCTGATTTTATTATAAAAGATGGACTTGCTGGGGGAAAAAAAAAAGTAAAGAGACGTGGGTATTCCTGTATATGGTTACCAGATACTTCAGTCTTCTCTGGTGCTATGAAGTTATGTGTGAAATATATGAATATATATTTTTGTACCATTTAAAGAATAGTAATGCTGCAGTGAACATAGGGGTACATATATCTTTATGGATAAATGTTTTCAGATTATCTGGATACCCAGAAGAGGGATTGCTGTGTCATATGGTAATTCTATTCTTAATTTTTTGAGGAACCTCCATACTGACTGTACCTATTTACATTCCCACCAGCAGTATATGAGGATTCCTTTTTCTCTACAACCTCTCCAACACTTATTACTTGTCTTGTTGATAATAGCCATTCTAACAGGTTGAGGTGGTATCTCACTGTGGTGGCCAAGACATGGAAACAGCCGAAATGGCCTTCAATAGATGATTGGATAAAGATGTGGTACATATATACAATGGAATACTATTTGGCCCTAAGAAAATATGAAATACAGCCACCTGAGACAACATGTATGGGTCTTGAGATTATCATTTAAGCGAAGTAAGACATAAAAAGTTGAGAACCATATGATTTCACTCATATTTGGGATACAAAATTGAAAGCCACAATACAAACAAAAACTCAGACATAGACGAGTTAGTGGTTACCAGAGGGTGAGGTGGGTAGAAGAGGGTAAAGGGGGTTAAATATAGTGATGAAAAAACTGACTGGGTGATGAACACACAATGCAATATATACATGATGTATTATAGAACTGTATACTTGAGACCTATATAATTTTACTAACCAATGTCACCCCAATATATTTAATAAAGAAAAAAACAAAAAATAGAGATCAGATGTACCCATCAGACTCTTCATGATTGCACCCTCAGCTCTTCTTCCAAGATGCAACTATCTTAATTTTGTATCATACACTTATTAATCCACTTCTCAGCTTTGTTTTTGAAGTTTATATAACTGGCTTTTCTGTGGGTATTCTACTGAAACTGGCATTCTTTTCTCAGCAGTTTTTACAGTGGATTTATCCTGTGGGACATTAGCGCTATTTTTTTGCTATTACAATGCTGATATGAGGATTCTTGTTTTCTGGCATACATAAGGAGTTACTCTAAGGCATATATCCAGAGAAATTGCTGAGTCTTAGCATATACAAGTGTTCAACTTCAGTAGGTAACAACAAACTGATTTCTAAAGTAGTTGTACTACATCAGCAATGTTCCTGTTCCTCTATTGTGCATCCTTATTAACAGACGGTATTTTCCATTTTTGAGTAAGTGAATGTGAAGATATAGAGCATCTTTTCATTTATTTATGGGCTATCCTGTAGTACTATCCCTTAAGTACTTAAGGGATGAACAGTACATAATAAAACCAATTTTACCATAGGATAATTGATATAAACAAGAGTTAAATTCCTATGGCGTCTCAGCAAAGGTATAAGAAATGATGTTCAACTAAATGTTGAGGATCAGCTGTACTAGTTTCATGTGTATTTAGATGTTTTCAGACTTAGATCTTTTGAGCTGCCTATATATGAATCGATTTTAATTCCTGCAGCCATAATTCAAAAGAATTGTCTGATTCGTTATCCTTCCCTCATTACTACTTTTCTACAAATTTTCTGGCTTCTCTTTTTCATATGTATGAACTTCATATTTCAAGATATGACAGAATCTTGCCTAGTAACAAACAAAAACCTGTTGCTAGTCTTCTTTGGGTTACATTTTAAAATTTACATGTAGACACAAGCTGGTAATCATTTAGGGAACTAATCTATCTCAGGCACCTTTGGCCTGCTCAGTTTTCACAAGCTCCACAATTCCTGTGAACTGTTTCAAAGCTCAACTTGGCCTTGAGGAAAAGGGGAATCTATGGTCTCTTAATGCTTGGAGGAAGACAGCTCTCATTCAGGCATAAAAAAATCTGCCCAAATCCATGACCTCCATGTTGCTAAATGCCAAGTAAATTCTCAGCCCCTATTTTTTTATGCATGAGAACACCATACCATGGTCCTTTAGTTTTCTTTACTCAATTGTAAGACTTCATTGTTGGAGTGTTTCATTTTTCCCCAGTCCTCAGATGATGTTATTTAGTCTCATGGTTTGAAGCCCCATTTATACACTTCCAGTTTTCCATCTACAGCCCCAGGTTATTGCCCCTGCGCCATTTCTTCACACACTACTTCACATGGAGGTCTCAAGCCAAAAGCCCAAGTTTTGTTATTCCAGCTACCATTTCTGTCCTTCCAGCTGCTCAGGTTAGACCAAAAGCCATGAAGAGCCGTCTTTGATTTCTTTCCTCCCAACCCATTTCTTGAATGTTGGCAAATCTTCATTCCTCTTTTAAACATATCCAGATAACCCTACAAGGTTCCTTACTTCACTGGAGGGCAAAAATGACAGACACCATCTAGTCTTCAGTTGCCCTTTGGATCTTTTCTTACTATTGTTCTCCCTTGCCTTGCTTCCTGAGCTCAAGCTACATCCTTTTCATTTGCATGCAACACACACCAAACACATTACTAGTAATCTCACAGCATTTATTATTCCCTTCACCTGAAATACTCACCCCCCAAACTTCCATACTCACTCCAAGTTTTTGTTCAAATGACTCCCTCAGACCCTCACCCCATTTAAAATAGCAAGCCTCCCCATCACCTTCCATCTACTTTTTCACTGGCATTTGCCACAATGTAAGTTCCTTATTTGCCTTCCTACAATAGAATTAAGCTTCAAGAGACCAAGGAACTGTACTTGTGACATGAAATTCAGATAACAGTTAAATATGTTAATATGAAAACAGGTTTTGTATATAAAATTTACTAGTTAGAAAATCATGTTGTCAAAAGCACAACTTACAGCACACGTAACACCCACTGAAGTTGCTGCTAAATATGAAAATTAGTACTTTTATCTGGAAAAAAACTGGACTACAATGATCTCCTTTTGATATGGCAATTCCACTAAGAAATCACCGCATATGTATGCAAACATTTAAGCACAGGGACATTCATCACTATCTTATTTCTAAGAGTGAAAACTAAGAAATAACTTCTGAATGTCCAACAATAGTAAGACAGTGGTGTAAATTGCTCATAGAATAGCACATACCTACTATGTTGAAATATATTAACATGCAAATTTGGATACTAAAAAGTATACACAAATTCATGATCTATTCATATATGCACAGAAATAAAGTCATTATTGGGTAGTTGTATCAATATTCATGAAAAATTAAGTCTTTCTTAAATTGTTTAATGTTCTTCAAAAGGCAACAAAAGCTTCAACAGGAAAAGAGTAAAATTTAAACTGCCAGACCAAGTTTGCTGTAATATGCATAGACATGAATTTCATTCATGATTGGCACATAACCCTAAAGGTTATTTGTATAACAATTTTCCGGTATCCCTTTTGTCAGTGGTTTAGCAATTGCATTGTTTTTAAATTGTAATTTGTGAACTCAACAGTGGGGATCTGTGTTTTGGGAGGCTCTTTTACATCAAGCTAACACAGGACTGAGATTAAGGATTACAAAATGATAGTCACAGGTGCAGCAGCTCCTACTGTGTAGTAACTAGGCAGTCCAAACTTATTAGAGCTGTGTAGTTCAACTACTTTTCCAATCATTCCTAAAGAATCACCTGTAATGTACATTAGGTTAAGTTGATGACAAACTCATTATGAGACAAAAATTCCTGTCAGTTCAAATAGGTATAAAGTGAAAACAACTACTTTAGTTTCACTAAATGTTGAATTTACAAAGGAAAAGACTTACTAATCTTAGGCTCTTTCCTTGTTCTAAATCTCAATTAAAAAAGGACCGTTCGAGTTATGCACACATTTCCCTCGAAATATATTAACATGTTTAATTAGTAACATGCAACTATAATAATGAATTACAGCCTGAAGAGGAAACTACTACTTTTATAAATATTAATTTCTAAGATTACAAGTCATTTTTTTGAAGGACAAACAGGGAGCCTTCATAGGACACACATACAATTCATGTAATCTACCCTTACATTTTCTTCACAACTTCACCTTGAATTCTTTTTGCAGAGCACTCTTTTCTGCCTTCCCCACCAAAAGCTGAACCTAGAATCAACTGCTGAGACATTTGTAAGAGTTAATTCTAAAAATAGATGTTAACAGGAGTGCACTAATGTGTAAGCTAAGGGAAAAAAACACACCTTAAAAAACCCAAAGAACAAAAGCCAAGTAACAAGGCCTATCTGGACTCAAAATGGTGGGTGGGGAGGGACAGAAAGCTTATTTCCTTTCATTAAAAATCAGAATGAAACGTCTATAGTTAAACAACTTTATTAACATAGTCAAGCAGTGATTAACATTCACATCTATTATGTCACATCATACAAATGTAAATACAAAATTACTACAGTACAATATATATTCTCTGCATGATCCAAAATATTTGGTGGCCCCAAAAAACTCTCTTTAAAATTCAGCAGCTTATCAAAAATTAAAACCGTATTATTCTATTTAAAATGAAGATCTGTTAGCACAGAGTTAGACTTTAAGAAATATCAATTTAGTACAGTTTGAGAAGTTGCAGGAGGATGTTTGAAGGACACATTCTAACATAGTGTGGCAGGTACAGGAAATATCAGATTTAAAGCTTTTTAAGCATAACTCATACAACCTAAGTTGTCAGCAGAAAGATCCAGTTATTTGTAACTAAAGCTAAAACTACTAAATTATTGCACCCAATGTTAACATGAATATTAAGTGTAAAACTGTTTTATAATATGAAGCCATAAACCACATTTAAATATCTCACAGATAGCATATTAAAATTACACAGTATTGTCTATTATCTCCAATAAAAAAAACACCCTATCTTAATTTGGTTATATATTCACAGACAAAAACAACGAAGTAATACAGGGAAAGTACAGAACCCCTTTATGAGGCTAGTATTAGGAGGGACCAACATTGCCTTGCAGGCTAACTATTTTATAGTAGGCTTTTAGGAAGCCTACTATATGCAAACAGTCAATTCTGCATAATACGAAGCCATAGTATAAGGGAATTCTATGGTAGATGAACAAAAATAAAAGGGAAAACACTATTTTCCTAATTAGTGATATAATGCTTGGCAAAGTAATTTGGTTTGGTTTTAAAATGTACAAGAGGTGGGGAAAAAAAAAATCATTTAACTTCGCTCAAAATCATGAATACATTTTTTAAAAAGCAGTACATTCTGGGTTACAGATCACAATAACCAGTGCTATAATTGAAATGTATACCTTAAAATTAATAAGTATAACAACTAGGCAAAGATAAAGAACCCTCTACATATATCATCAATGGGGGAAAGATCTACATTAAGACTGAAAAAAATTAGTCACAAGTCACCTGTCAAGTGTACAAGTGGAACTCTTATGTAAAGTTTAGTTTTTAAGAGGCATTAGAAGTATCTCCATATTTCATACAGTATTAAAGGTACTAAGTAGGTATACAATGCTCTTGTATGGTATTATTAGATAATATTCACACAGTTCTTTATTGTTCTGCTTTTTCATCTAGATTATCCCAGGCCTTTAACGATCTGAAGACCAGTTTGTTTAAAGATTTCAATGCCTACACTTCAACAACAGTATAGTAGTAACAGTTAGTATTTCCCCCCTTGTATTATTTGCAAAAGTAATTCAATAAGCAAAGCTGTGTGTATTTTAAAGTACTACTAAAGGAAGAATTAAAATTGCAGTTATGCATGACACACTCTTCTCTTGGGAAGAATGTTTTTGCACCGTTATCTGTTAATACATTCAATATGAATAATATAGATTAATTATATGAAGCAAAAAAAACCACTTTTTTCTTTATGGCAAAGTACGTCAGATAAATTTAGACAGAAGGGTTTAAGACTAATTTAAATATGACAAATTTAGCTATATAGAGTAATTTAAAGAGAAAAATTTCCACTTTACTATTGAGGGTTTGGAGAAAAGGACAACCAAACTGAACTCACTTTCAAAGTAAACAAACCTACATGTAAAAGGCTCGCCAGGAGGGATTTATACCACCTTAGTCTGCTAGAATAAGGACTGGAAAAATCAGGCTAAATGGGAAGATGCTTCATGAAATACACTCAAAAACAAAGAATATGTATGATGACCATTTATAAGCATATGTGACCAAAGTAAAAAGGATACAAGAGTATTCACCTGAGATAAAACTTGTATCTGAATTATTTTATAACTAAGTAGACAGAGCATTTCAATACAGGAAAGTCAGTTGAAATTATTTTAAAATATACATCTGATTCTATTTTACACTATATGCAATTTAAACAATTCATATCAATGAAAAAGTCTTAACCAAAAAAATCACAGTGTTTATCAATGTTAATTACAAAACGTATGCTACTTATTTTGTTTTAAAGATGTAATGGCTTGGTTAAGTGTTTTAAATCTATTCTGAAATCTAACTTGCGTAACAAAATCAAGTAGCAATAATGTAAAGCATTAGAACTGGCTCTTAAAGATTATTTACATGTTGATTATTTGGGAAATAACCAACCCCAAAAATATAAAAAAAGTGATTTTTTTTTTTACATCATATGAAGTTATTATTAAAGATTAGACAATACAAAAAGCAAAACTGTTTCCTGAATAAATGAGTATCTGTGGCACTAAGTTCACTTACTAATGGATTATAACATGAAACTGTCAAACATGCATTTAAATTATATTAAATACACTTTCTGTTTCCAACTTAGGTTGATCAGCAGCTTTTGTTCTGTTAGAATCCTTCAAAGAGAGAAGCTTGAACAGGAAAAAGAAGGCATATATATAAAACAGTAAACACTGACCTCCTGAGGTTCCTACAACATAAAAATATTCAAGTAGAAAATCTACATCACTTAGCAGCGGCTATCTCTGTAGTTGAGCACACTAACAGCACTTTAGTGTGTAAGGAGCAGATGAAGGAAGCCGTGCTTTAAGCATGCCAAGAGGCAGAAACACTGGAATGTAACAAAGACAAACTCACGATTCATAGACATTCAGTCAACATTCAACACTATTAAGACTACACAAGAATTAAGTTGCTTATATATATATATATATATATCCCATGATGTTTTAAGTTTTATCAGAACAATAAATGCTAAATCAGAGCTTACCTCAAAAGATAACTTAAATGGCTTCTGCAAATTCCTATGCTATACTATGTATCTGAAATATAAATTAGGAAGAAACATAACCTGGGGGGGACCCCAAAAAACCACAACCTGATCTCAGGTTGCCAGTCATATTTAATTTTATTTTCTATTTTTAAATTAAATTTTGTTTTAATTTAAAAACTGGTTAAATTACTAAAAAAATGAGCATCTTATGTTATATATCTGCCTAATTGGAAACCAATTTTTAATCAAACAGATGACAATATTGCTTTTTCTAGTCAATATAAAATTGTCAATCACAGGTCCAGATTACTTTATTGAAGGTTGTTTTTATGTTTGTTTTAAAGTATTTAGAGAATTTTGCCTTTCTTTCAATTTAAAATACTACCTATTTTAGAATATTAAAATATCTCCCATATTAAATCCTAAAAAGTATTCAGAAAACTACACAATATCACTAGAATATAAGGATAAAATAGGTACCCTTAATCAGGTTTTAAAGACTAGGAAGCAAATTTTGAGTTCCCAGTGAACCAATGGTACTAGAAAGAAAAATGCTACATGACCTTTGGATCCAACTTATAATTAAAAAAACAAAAATTGGACATTAGAAAATATAATTTCAGGCTCTACAGACTGAAATTTGCAAAGCCAAAGTACAGGAAAGGTGAAAGAACATGTTAAAAAATACACACGCGCACACATACACACACACACACAATAACAAAAACCTTTCTGCATGCTACCATGCATTTAACATTTTTAAAAATGGTATTTATAAAGTCACACGCATACAGCTCAAACTTCAGTGCAATGGCTGTATCATTCAACACTTTTAGAAGAACAGAACCATGCAAAGAGGAGCAACTGCTTATAAAAATGGTTATTCAGTATTTATTCTGCAATGCAAAGGTGACAAACTAAAATATAAAAAGGTTGTTATGGCTTAACATTTTTGTTGCAGATTAAATATGCAGCATTGAAAAATGGAAAGGTGTGGCTTCATCTCTGACCAGCAGAGTTAAAAAGAAAAATCTCTCCATTTTCCTTCATCATCATGGGATACACTGTTCAGGCAATCCAAATTAATAAAGACTTGCACTTTTATATGGACACAAGATCAAGTGTACCAGTTAAGGTTTTCACATTCACAGTATATAAGAAAATACACATGGAAGGAAAAGTAAAGGGTTAACTTAACAAGGATTTATTCACAGGAATACATGTAAGTAGAGAAAAATAACAGAAAAGCTAAACAAATGAAATGAAGAGGATCCAAATCAACTTTCACTCTGTAGCTTTTTACTTGCACCCTGTGTGCATATATCTAGGGCACAGAGGGCCACCAACATGCGCCAATACAGTGTAGGAACCCTGCATTACATCCATTAACTTAAACATATCTTTAAGATCATGCTTTGAACAAAAAAGAAAGCTTAGAAGGCAATATGTTGAGTGGGAATAAACATCGAAATATAGCAATCATGTCTTCAACTTTTCTACATTTGTCTTTATGTGCCAACTAACATTTATGCAGCCTCTTACAGATCTTTTACCATGTAATTTAAGTTTTAGAAGTTTTGATAAAATCACTAGTATATAACCATGCAGAAAGCACACCACACTTGACAGCACAGAGGCAAAGATTTTGCACAGGTATATCAGCTTTCCACATTGTGCAGGTTACACACAATACAATATCAATCTTATTTCCTAACAGATCCTAAAAAGGTATTTCAAGGCCTAGCTGTAAACTACAGTACTTTATATCTATATTCTTAATAAAAATAAAATCCACAAATCTTAAAAAGGAATTTTAAATGCAGGGCTATATTGAATTGGTAAACTGCAACACAAAACTGGCGCAACAGAGGTAAATGAATACCAAACTCACTCTATGTGATGCAAGCATGCTACTTACTTTCCCACTAATTTACTTTCAATCACTAGGAGCCAGAATGCATGCCTGAACCGTAAAACTGCACTTTAAAAATAACATCTTGGCCTAGAAATTAAATCTAATGAAGTACAACCATCAAATTATACCCACTACCTTAATGTTTTAATGCAAAATCGAGAGTTCAATCTTTAGTTTGATATGTCCAACCCCATTTATTCCTCCCTCCCTGCCCACCCGACAAAGGTAAAAGGAGTGACTCATTTGGCATTTCACAGGGTGCTTCATTGTTTAAATTATTTTTTTTTTATTTCCAACTTTTTTGGGGGTACCTTAAACTGTAACTTCCAAGAACCTGTTTCTATTATGGGTAGGCAAGCTGATTTTAATTCTGTTAGCTTCTTTTGTGTAGTTCTTATCAGCATGCAAAAACGAGGTCCCATCGTGTGGGAAAATTTATAAGACCTTTAAATAATAATAAAAAAAAGCTTCTTTACTGTTCGTCACTGCCATTCTTAGGTTTCCTTTATTGGGTGCTATAGAAATTTTCCTCTCGGTTATCCCTATGCATCAATTATATGGTTCTTGTTTTGGTACAATTCCCCATTAATATTCCAGAATGTAATGTTTTGTGAATAAACAGGTTTTTTTTTTTTGCTTCTTCATATCCAGTGTGGAGTTGTAATTTCCACCCATAAAGGCTCCATGTGATGTTAAAACATTTCCCAACATCGACTTAATACAGCAACACCTCCCTCCCGCCCCTCCCAGTAGGGTTGGGATTGTACTGTATTCCCTACTGGTTTACCCTTCCCCCCTGTAAAGGGTAACATTTTCCCTGGGTGCAGAGGCTCCCTCATGGTCTCCAAGACTGAAGGACCTGTAAGAAAAGAAAACAATTTTATATTTTACCAATTGTTTCTTTTAAAGCCAGTGGAAGACAAAATTAATCAAGTAATGATGCTATCTGTACCTAAAGAAAATGAGAAATTGGACAAACTGCCAAGATTATGTTAGTCAGGGCTAACCATGTTGCTTCTTCCTCCTATGACTCTCAACCGCCAACTGCATATAAAAAGTGACACCAAGCTGGGGACATGTAGAGAGGTGTGCAGCACTTTTTATAGATGAAATGTACCTTCTAGGATGCTTATCAGTCTAATTCTTTACCTCCCTTTGCACACTGGGCCCCAATGGGAGCCAGTAATTTCTTACATAAGTTATCTTCTTCAAAATTAAATAGTACTTTCTTTAGGACAATCACTTTCCTTAGTGAGAATTAGAACATTATCCTTCTACCAGTATTCCCAATTTAAAGCAAACAAAAATCCAATCCATCAAAAAATGAAGCAGCATTATTTCTGGTTGTCTGACATTTTTGCTTCGGCACTAAAGGTATTTCGCACTGCACTAGGGTCACTATATTTAACACTTGCCCTCTTGTTCCTAATTAGTAATTCCTCTAACCCTATTTTACTTGGTCATTTCCTATAATCTCAGGACTCTTGATTTTCCTGATCAGGACTTTTCAATGCTAGCAGTTTTAATGATGAGAAGGACATTAAGAAATAAAGGTAGATTCCTAGGAAATTGTAACTAGTGCTTGACAGTGAAACTTTCACAACAAAACTCTACTAACCACTCATGCTCAAGTTTGGACACTTATGAAAGATCATGTTGAATTCACAGAGGGTGATTAGCCCATCTGTGAAGAAGTATGAGCAACCCCTTCCTCTGTCCCTGAAAAAAGGGATGAGTACAAAAAAGGCAGGAACAAAAGATGCTGATCCACTTTTATCTCTAATGCGAAAACTGATAATTCTTACACACTTTGTCTCAGAACATAATCACCACAGTGAACTCATAATTGGTGATATGATAAAGCCCACAGAAGGGAATAAATCTCCAAGTGCTTGAGACTTAGCTCACAGTTGAATCTTCTGGCCTTTGATGCTAAAAGTCATTCTCATCTATTGTATTCTCATGATTTAACATAAGTGAATCAAGCACTTTTCCAAAATGCTAAGGCCACAAAACAGCTATTAGGACTTAAGACTATAGTGGGACAACACACATGAAGAGCTCCGAGACATTCCAGAAGCTGCAAGTCTATTTCTACTGTCTTCTAGGTTAAAAACTTGGGTGTTGAAATCTTTCCGGTTTAAAACTTCAACATAAAAGGTAATTCAGTTTGTTATATAATGGCTGGACACACATTGGGTACACTCTCTGGCCCTCTAGTAAAATATGTCTCAGTTCATGTTTAAAACCTAAAGAAGTAGCCGGCCAAGTGGCTCAGTTGGTAAAGAGCTTGCTCAAGAGTGCGAGCTGAGCTCTGAGCAACAGCAGTTCAATGCCCAGCCCGAGCAGCTAAGCTGCCAACAGGTGGCAGGATGGCTCAGCTAAAAAAAACCACCTAAAGAAGTATATCTCCTGGCTCACTAACTTAAGTTCTGGAATCACATATAGTACAGCATTTAATCCTCAAAAGAACTCAATGACAGAAATGAGGCCAAGAAACCTGAATTGTTAGTTTACTTAACAAGAACAGAAAAACTCAAGGAACAAGAATCCAAGTGGACATAGCCCTCTATCACATCAAACTAAAATGGAACCTTCCAATGCCCATTTTATTTATTTATTTTTATTTTTTTTATTTTTTTTGAGGGCAGTGTCACTGGCCCTCCTATGTGGTACCCGAACTGGGGCCGCTGGCTTCCCAAACCAGTGCTTAACCACTGCGCCACTCGGCCGGCCCTCAATGCCCATTTTAAATCACAGTGTTGGGCTCTGATATGTATTCAATAAAATGCATGTTGAAGACTGAAGATTAAATATTCTTAGCTGAGCCTAAATCCAGTTCCAATTCTACTTGGGTTATCCCTAAAGCTCACTACATACGAAGTTCTTGGTATATCAGAGACTATAAACTCATGTTTTAAAACTAAATAATTTCTAATCTGCCATAGTGAATGTTGGTGATTTCTTATAGGGCAAAAAAGGAATAGCTGAAGCAATAAGTAATCTAACTAGAATACCAGCTTGGATCTCTATCTAGCTAGGATTCAGAGTGGAACCATGCTTTTTATCTTGTTTGATGGTTCTGTAAAAAAAAGTTCTCCAGCCTTCACTTAAGTAATTTTAAAGTCCAATACAGCATGAGACTATTTTATTCAATCTCTGTAGAAAACAAACAGCTTTTACTCTATTCAGTAATTTTAGATTGCTGAACTTTAGAGTCCTAAGTTTCTTCATCCTGTAAAGTTCCAAACTTCTTACAACTTACCCCTAATTATGGGACTGCAGCTTAAGTGTATAAGGTTAAACACCATAAAAAGCTGCAAGACGCTCTTTTAAGGGAGGCGGAAACTGGTCAGAGAAACGCCTCCAATTTTCATCCCCAACTTGATTTTTAAATCCATGAAGGATCTGCAAAGAGTGGAAAACAACATTAATTTATCAATAACAAAAGAGAAAAAACTCAGATCTGCATAGCTTCTGAAATTAAACATTACTGATTTTCTTACTCTAAAATTTTTATCCATTTTAAATAAATAATTGCCAAACTTTGTTGTTCTCTACACCATTTCCATGTCTTGCCTAAAAGCACCTCACTCAATGAATATGCTAAACTTTTTTTTGAGAGGTTTAGAATTTAGCAACTGTCCTAGTAAGATGTACTCGAAGCAATCTCTAACATAATATTTATGAAAAACATAAAAAAGTATAAAATTCACCCATGGGATAAAATTTCTATGCCATACTTAGTTTTTTGAAGTCGGAAATACACAAGGCTTTGGGTTCCTGGCTGTGACTATAGTTCAAATGTGAAACAGCATTTTACTTCTTGTTTTGTTATGGATGAGTGCCAAGTACAGTTAATCATATGGGGAAGGGGAGCGGGCAGGGCTACTAAAACAAAGAGCTATATAGGTTTAATCCCTGTGGAGACCACTTAGATTTACTTTGTTCAACAGTTTATATTATACTCTAAATCTCAGCCGTACTTGAAAATATATGCTCTTTTTTTTTAAATTTCATTTTGTTTTTTGAGGGCAGTGTCACTGGCCCTCATATGTGGTACCCAAACCGGGGTTGCTGGCTTCCCAAGCCAGCGCATAACCACTGCACCACTCGGCCGGCCCTATGCTAGTTTTCATAGGTGGGATAATGGGACATGAATCAATGCTACTGCTTCAAGAAGTATTTTCAAAGTGCACGCTCTATTGATATAGAAACACTGTTCTACCTTCAGGAAAGATTAAGCCAACTTTTTTGCTGAGGACAAAGGTTGTATAGTTTACCAATATTGATTTGAAGAATCTAAGTTTCATATGAAATATAAAAACAATTTAAACTTTCCAATTAGGACAGTAACAGTCCCATGATATACATCATAAAGACTTTTTAATTACCTTACAGAACATGTCTCTCAGATCATCTTTTGGGTTAATCCATGATGCAACAGCATCACAAAAAAATATAAAATCCTGTAATAAGCAAGAAATACATCTTAGGTTGATATATTTGTCAAAACATCAAAAAATATGTAAACCAGAATACATATCATGGCAGAATCCTAGTGGAAAAAAAACAACTTTTAATCAACTATGATTATAAAACTTTAGAAATAATCACCCTTATTACTCCACCATGAAGGAACCTCTACTCATTCAGTTTATATTGGCATTTAATGCCCTTCTGCATTTTATTTTAAATCACAAAACAAAACCCGTCTAGCATCAGGAATAGACTCAAAGCATCAAATGAGCATCAGATTTATTGGATTAAAAAATTATATAAATCCAATAATCTTACAGTTCTGACTAGCCTAAAAATAATTTAAAGTTAATTAAAAGTATATACCAAATAAACTTGAAGTATAGGACTTAATAAGCCTAAATTTCAAGAACCATGTTCAGATAGAAACTTAAATGAAATGACCAAAAATTAGAAGAAAAACTAATCACATAGTTACAAATAACACCTAACCCAACCCAACCCAAAGCTCAAATAATTACTTAAAAGATAATCAGGTGATAAGATTATCTTATAGCTAATAAAGTGGTAACAGGCTTATGCTTTAAATATTTCACTGAAGTATTTTAAAACACTGACTATCATACTGACACAATTCAACATATGACATTCAAGATATTGCTGATGTTCTGACATGGCAACTAGTTAAAATTTTACAATTCAGAAAACCTCATTAATTTCAAAATTTACTAATAATGTGAATAAAACATATACTTAAGCAAATAAAATGCCATGTACCTAAAGTTCATGATTTATTCAAATTATGACTATGTCTTCCAAATATCAAAGTCTGATGTTAAACTCAAATATGTACACTTTTATTAATAGGATATGATTGAACATTTAAACATAAATAATAAAACTTATAACATTGTCTCTTAACCCTGTGCAAATACATATGTAAAAAGTATAAGTTTATACCAATTCTTAATTAAGTTGGTAGTTATTTCATGATCATACACATGTGTTACTTCAAATGTTAATTCAAAAAAAGAAAAAAGGTAACTCAGTTCCCAGTGGGAAAATGTTCCTTTTCAACATGGTAAACGTCACATCAGATATCTCTAAAATACATTCAGGTGACAAAAGCAAAGTTCTGAACTACTGAAAAAAAGAAACAATGCTGGGAGGTTATTTTGCAACTAGGAACCACCTATAAAGATAGTAATGGCTTGTTTTAATAAGTTATTAATGTTTTACAAATATGAAAATAGTCAAGAAAAGGTTTCTTCCAGTTCTAATTTGTTAAGTTTTCAATGCCTATCACCTGCTTCAATATGAATTTTATAAGCTGGTAATTCATAATGTTGCTTAACCTGAGTTCAACAACACAATAATTATGACAGGAAATACCAAAAGGTCTCAATTAAAAAATGTTCAAAGCACCCATCTCTTGGAAGTGAAAGGTTTGTTTTTTGAAAGCCCTGCCCGTATTATTTTTCTTTACAATTTATCTGTTGAGGAACCTGGGGCATCTAATTTACGAGTTCCCATGGCTTTCTTGCATTTTGTTCATTTTATATACATGGTATTAATCAATATGTTCCTGTTGTGTGTGTCTTGCAAACTGGCAGTTGGATCTGATCAGACTCATGCTTGATACTACTGCCAAATAATTTTCTGAAAATGCTAAAGTTGTCTAAATATAATATGCACTAAGATAGGAAACAAAATAAGGATGAATAAATCATAAGTTCTCAAAATTAAAGCAGTATTCTATTTTAGTCGCTGAGTTTCTAAATTTGTTCACTCTTCTAAGTGTAGAAATTCTCAAAATCAACAAACTGATATTCAGGGATGGGAGACATATACAAAGGAAATAAATGAAGTCTAAATGTGAATGAAAGCAGTTTTTCTTAATTCAATTACAAGAATGTAACTTTATTTTCCCAATCTACTATTACTGTATTTCATGACAAATGATTTAGGAAATAAAAACTGGTATTGTCATTTCAGATATTAAGAAATATAAAACATTTAAAACATAATTTGTTTTAGAATCTTTAAAAAATATGTAATATTTTTATATAAAGTGTTAAGATATTTCCCCCTTTAAAGCTTCATTGTTCAGAACATTAAAAATTAAAACCAATTTCTTGTGAATAATCTTACTTGGATTACTCCACTGGGATTCACACTGATCATGGTACAAATCCCACGAAATGCTGAATCTTTTTCCTCATTGTCCCTTATGTTTCTCAGAGAGGTGCACCTATTAAATTATAGAATTGAATTTAGAATTTAAGTAGGAAGCAGGTTCAATTACAATGCTAATGGACAGTATTTAATGGAATAAGCTCCACAGTATGTTTATATTCCAAGAATTTTCATAAAGCTTAAGTTTCTCACATTTCCCGTTTGTGGGCCCATCTAATCTCAATATAGTGAAAGCCTTGAAATTCTCATTTTCTTATTAGTAGATTGCATCTATGAAATGGACAATTGATTTTAATCTGCCATTTAAACAATGAGCTTGAGCCAAAAGTAAATTATCAATTTTAAAAACTGTATTATGACGTGTATTCCATTAAACACTACTAAAATGACTTGAATTGAAAGATTATCAATTGAAAGAAGCAGAACATAGGATATACTGCCACAATATAAACTATTATTATAGAACTTATGGTGTAGATGTTTAACTTTTACATTAACAAGCAAATAAGATTTTTATACATAACAGATTTAAACATGTATTTCTTAATGCAATCCAACTTTTCAAATTAATTCTTAAAAAGAAACATAATGCAAAAACCTAAATATATAGAATTTGCATGCATCTTTATTTTATTGGTGGATATTTAAATGCTTTTTATGTATAATCAAGCTTTTTAACACAGCAAGCATGTGACAATCTTATCCCATGCATCAATTAGTCGTTAGCCACAACATAAAATAAATATACATGACGATGCTACTAAAAAACCTCACAAACCTGATAGGACAAGATTAGTCACATGGTTGGCAATGATTAAGGATTGTGATTTTTGTAACCAACTGAAAATATATCTAAAAGTGAGATAGAAAGAGAAAGAAAGAGTGAAGAAAAATGAATTAAAAAAAAAAGATTGAATAATACACACCAGGGTCTTATAAACTGCTGTAGCATGGGGGCCACCTCTTGAGGACAAACGTAACCAAGACGACCAATTGTTATTGCTAAGGTAACGCAATCACGGTTATACACCACCAAACGCCAACCAAGACATGAGCAAATGAGGGGGAAGGAGAAAAAATAAAGAAAAAACAACAAATAACTCAGAAACAGAAACCAACAGAATTTGTGTATGATAATAAACATAAGATTTCACCAGTGCTGTTTATTACCACCCCCTAAAATAAGGGGCAGCAACATATATGGCATACTCTTGAAAAAGGAAAAACAAAAGGAATTGAAAAAACTTTAAAGATTGAGAGAACACCAAAAACCATGATGAATTGCTTTTCTCGCTCAATAAAGTGTCAATATATCATTTTGTTAATAAAAAGGTGAGCGATTAAATAGATGATTTAGATTCTTCATTAAAAGCCAGTTGAAATTTCAGAATTTAATAATGCAATCTGTGTTTCCCCCAAGAAATATTAGCAAAGGTGAATAATTACATTTCTGAATTGTCTGCTCAAACACATTTCTCAGAAGTTAAAATTTCTCACTTCTCCACATTTCTTTTATAAGTGATTTGTAGTCTTTGAAAATTCTCTAGGAAATTAATCCAAATTTTGGTAAAGTTTTTGTGTTTAACATTTCCAAAACAAACCAGTGGACCATTTGTTGCCTGTTATCAAAATCAACTGTCAAATTTTAGGTGTTATGGTACACACTGAATGGATTGGAAAATTGCCGTGCTATGTCAGATCCCATTCCAAAAACCTTCTAATGGTGGTAACGATTCAGGTTAACAGTCCACTTATTTCATACCATATCCAATATAAAGAAAATTTAGACAGTCCACTGTAATGGCATGTGATATGTGGACTAAACATATATTCTCTTTGCTATAAAAGGCATAGCACAAAACAGATAAAACATTATACTGATTACATGCTAATATTCTATTTAAAATGGGAATTAAACATATATTCACCATCAAAATTCAGGAAGTCCTTAAACTTACAAAGAGCTAAAACAAGTGTAATTCAGAACTGCATTCTGCAATTCAAAGATACATACATATAAATACATTTATACACAACGGGAAAAAAAAATACAAACAGAAAACAAACCATGAGGTGCTTTAATGGTGTTCTCTCAAAAACTTACAGGTTAACCTTTCATAAAAAAAGGGTGGGGGGGTAAAGAAAAATGTTTAAGGATTACTTGAAGCAAACTACACAGATAATACTAAAATCCAGCAGATTTATATGAAGCAAGAGAAAGAAAACCTATGTTTAAGACACAAACTATGCAACATTCTCATTAAACAGGCAAGTATGAACAATCCAATGAAACATGCGATAAAGCAGATGATGATCCATTGAAAAAGTTCAGTGTAGGATATACTAATTTGGAAAAAAACCAAATAACTGTGTACACTAAGGAATTGGCTTTATGAAATGTTAGGATAATGGTAATTAAGTTGCTAAAATCTATAGGCATTAGCCAGTGACAATAATTTTGCTTAATTAATGTCTCCCTCTTTTGGGTAAGGAGTAAGGGAAACATTTTCTGCAGCCACTTGCAGTAAGACTATGCAGTAAGTAAATGCTAAGTGTGTCTCTTAATCACATCAATTCAATAAATCAATTTGAAGGGTATTATCAACCACCTTTTGATTTACTTAGGATAGAATCATACTTAGACTATAATCTTATATAAAGCCAATTTGCTGAAGAAACTGTAACAAATTCACCAGCTGATATCCCACAAGAAACTTTAATATACATTACACTCAACATTTATTTGCAGTTATGCATTCACATTTAAAAATAAATAGGAAGTTTCTTTAGGTTCAACAGTAATTTTATGACAAGTGTTCTAAATCTGAATGTCATGTATAGGTACTGCATTCTAAAGAGATAAAAACCCAACAAGATTTCATAACCATCCTATACATAGATGTTTGTATTTTTCAGCAAGAAAATCAAAATCATTTTATGATAAAACAGTACCCATACAGCCAAACAGCCATATAACTGTTTCAAGACTTCCTTCCATACCAACAAACATACCAGTTTTAATCACATTAGGCTACAATAAACTTTTTATAATTAAAAAATATAAAATTAAAATGCCTTATAAAACATGTTTTCTTAATTAGAAAACCTTATTCTGATCTTTATCCAGTATTTTGTTAAGATCGTTATTGACTATGAATGTATTATTGGAATTATCTTAGTATATAAAGATATATGCTTGATTGAAAACAAATTTACATCTTTTATCATTATTAGCAAAACATGGAGAGGGTGCAAAGAAATCACCCTGAAATGTGTTCTATAGTATGGAAGGTACTCTTTAATATAATATAAACATGCTCCCTATAAATGCAAAAGAGAAACAAGCCTCCTGAGTAAAAAATCCCACAAGGTATTGCTTAATTTCTCAATTTCAAGAAAAGTATACAATGAAATCGAAAATACATATGCCTCATTGTAAACCAATTAGCCAATACATTGCAATCCATCTTTGGCTCCATTTTTACAGATTAAAAAAAAAATCATTACTTTCCAGCTCTCTCTTACTCTCTGAATAATGTAAAAGTAAAATTCATATTGTTCAATAGTTATTTTAGGTGGGGTTCCTTTTAGGGAGTATTAAAACACTAGAATAGAGGAGAAAGTGTTTTTTGACAGTTTCTGAAAACTAGTTAAGGAATGCAGCTACAACAGTACATTTCATTACTGTGAATCCAAAATAGCTGTTAACCTAGCTTCGGTTTCTCTACGCATCTGAATTTAAAATTAAAAGGCAAGTAATTTTCTCTTCACCAAAACAGTTCAGTCATATGGTACCTGTATTCTCTAACAACGTCTTTGGTGTGTTGGGTCTGTTAATGATTTCTACAAGCTGGTGCAACACCATAGGAATATAAGGCTGCATCTCTATACCTAGATCATCCCCAAAAGAGAAAGACAAAACAAAAAATTCAATGTTAAAATACCAATTCTGCTCCCTTTACTAACTGTGACAAAAATCTATTTATAAAAAAGTATAAAGCTCATTTAAATTTTAAAAAGGCAATTAAAAAAAAATCTTACCCATTTGAATGGAGATTTCTCCAATTGCCCATGTGGCATTATTGCAGACTGAAATGAATTCTGGATTTAGGTTGGTTCCCAATATTGGCATGAAATCAGCTAGAAGAAAAACGTTTTAAAAACTATGTAGTAAATTTTTCAACAGCAGTGTATTGTGCTTTAAAGAAAATCTACAAGGCCAAAATTGAAATGTAGTCAAATAGTTATTTTAAAGGTGTTAGTTAATATTTATCTTAAGAAACTGAAGGAGGCAACCTCTGAACTTTCTTATGAAGTAGACTAGGAAATAGAAATTTTGGTATATTTCAGGTATCATTAAAAAGAGTTGGTCAGGGCCGGCCGAGTGGCGTGGTGGATAAGAGCTGGCTTGCGACGCCAGCGGCCCCTGGTTTGGGTCCCGCATGAGGGCCAGGGACACTGCCCTCAAAAAAAAAAAAAAAAAAAAAGAGTTGGTCAGAGTAATCTCTCTTGTCATCAGACTGAGAAAATTCAAACTAAAAATGAAAAAAACACAATACAATAGAACTTCCTTTAAAGCTAGTTTTTCACACATGCAATTTTTAAATCTGATTTTGGCTTTTAAAATAACTTTTACCCTACTGCTCATATTGTGGTTTCTCAGCATCATTTTTTGACTTAAAAGGAATGAGGGCTCTCAGAAAACTGTCTCTTCGAAGGCTAGGAGCAAGAAATGTACCAAACAAACCCGGACTGTTCTGTTACATAAGAAAGGACTCAGTGCATTCATGCTGAAGAATCAGAAGTCAATCATTAATTCATGGCACTCAGTTACTACCTTTTCAGTTGTAACTATGTGAGGTGATGGATGTTAATGAAACTTGTTGTGGTGATCATTTCACAATATATACGACATATTTCATAAGATATACAACATACCAAATTATGATGTTGTATACTTTAAATGTATAGAATGTAATGTATCAATTATACCTCAATAAAACCAGAAAAGAAAAACCCCAAAGCACAACTGTATCAAATGAAATAGCCTTTTTGGGCAATGTTTTAAACCAAGGTTTATTAAGTCATGTATTACGAACAACTATCATTCAAAATGATGGGATAAGAAAGAAAAAACCCAAATCCCATTTAATCCATGGATCTGATAGCAATTCAGGTTATATTACTCAAAGAATCTCTTCACAGAGGGCTAAAACAAATGCAATACTATTAAAACAGAAGCAAAACATTCTTTACTTTTAAAGTAAATCATTTTAAAAGTTCGCTATGATATCTGAAATAGTATGCTGGTTTATCATGAGAAAACCTGATTATTATTTTTTCTGGGTATGTCTATTTAAAAAAGAGGCTATTCAAAAAATATCCATGAACTAGCATTCAGTACCAAGGCTTCAAAGGCACGTATATCCTTTACTCCAAATTAATACTTTTTCAACTTTTCTCCAGTCTTATGAGTGCCTTACAAGCTGAAGTGATGCTGAGTTCAAAGGAACAAACAGGAGTTCCCATCCTGTCTGCTTCAGAGAAGCTTTAACCAGTCAATCTACATAAATGTTTCATGAAATTACATTTTAATAATAAAAAAACATAGCTGATGTGAACATGTTAAAAACTTCACCACAGCAGTAGAAAATATTCCTACCTATACAAGGCTTAACATGCTGAAAGCAAGCTTTTGTCAGGTCACCCAACAAGGCGAAGGAACTCTGTCGAACTTCTGGCATTTTGTCCTACAACAAATACGAAGAAATTAACCCCAATGTAACACAAAGAACGAAGTTTCACTTCACTTTTAATTAAACAAGTCTCACCTGCATGCACTGATACATTAGTGTTAGGATGTTACTTCGGGCTACTAGCTGTTCGATGTTGCCTCCCAGTCCTTCAGCTAGGCCACTGAGCAAATCAAGGGCCACTATCATAAAATCTTTATCTGGAGCCTCATATTGATCTGGTTGAGCATTGTTTAGCTGAAATCAGACACAAGTTTTTGAAAACTTACTTTGAATCAGTTCCTGAGAAAGTTTGTATACATTATGCTTATCTTTAGAAAAATGTTTCTGATGACAAGAAGGGAGAGATCTAAAATTTTAAAAAATACCATGGCTTGTGCAAGAGTCTTCTGTACTAGGTTTACACAACGCTGATACACAGGTTCACAGTATGGAAGGAAGCCAGACTGCAGGGCTGTGGCAACTGAAGATAGGCACTAGAAAGAAAAAAGTATACAACAGGTAAAACTTCTGGGTATATTTAACACTTTGTAAGCGGGCATAAAAAGCTATATGACGAGTTTATTCGTTTCCCACATACACTTTGTAATAGGGCATAAAAAACTATTTGACGAGTTTACTCGTTTCCCATATACAATGTGTTAACATGATGGGAAAGGCTTGAGAGAGTACTCATTAAGATTCTGGTCACTTGAGCCTGCTCTACTAATCTATAGTAACAGGTTTATCTTTTCAAACATCTTCTTTGGATCACTGTTAAGTTTTGCCAGCTGGTCAGAGGAGGATTCCTCAGAAAAAAATGTAAAATAGCTTCTATAATGATTATCAATGTTATTCTTCAAGAACAGAATAAGTATTATATATTCCTATTTTTTTTCAACTGTAAGAGATATATATTTACTTATCCTCCCATCCTTGTCAATGATGTGGGTGTACTTTAGTGGGCATATTCTGAGCCCTTGTCTGAAATAAATCTATTTAGCCATAAAAATTCATCTTGTTTTGTTGGGCCCGGAATTAGCCACTGCCCTTGGTCACCGAAGTTATTACTTCTCTAGCTAGGGACAATCCATGGCAAGAGTGGTGACCCCTGAAATGACAGGGGGAACAAGAATGACAATAACTAAACTAGCTCTACCAACATCAATTCATTTAGGTTTAAATTATCACATTTGATAGTGTTTAGTTATTTAAATATCATATTAAATTTCTTTCTGGTTAAAGAAGTATTTAGTATACATGGAAAAAAAAAAAATCAAACTACACAGAAAAGGTATCAAGTTTCTCCTTCTTAGGATCAAGTCCCAATGCTATCACATGAGTTTGTCTGTATACAACAAATAATATAAAAAAAATTAAACTATAGTTGACCCCTGAACTATGTGGGAAGGGCACCGACTACCCCCACCCCATATACTCAAAACTCCACAGAATAACTTTATCCTCTCCCAAAACTTAAGTTGCCCCTTGGTATCTATGGGGGATTGGTTCCAACACACCACATGAACACCCCTCATATATAAAATGGGTAGATCAATGCATCTAACCAGCCCTCTACATCCACGGACCAAAAACAGTACAGGTTTTACTGAAAAATAATCCACATATAAGCAAACCCATGCAGTGTAAGGGTCAGCCATGTATTAATTATGGTATAGTGAATACCTATTATCAAGAAGACATAGATGCATATGTGATGATATGGAAAGATCTCCAAAATAATTTATTATCAATTAAGAGCAGGTTAGAAAACATATATAATTCCTTGTCTATTTAAAAAAAAAAAAAAAAAAAAGCTTAACACTTCCATTATGCTTTTTGTATTTAACAGCATTTCTTACTATAGATGTACTATAATTAAGTAACAAGAGTTATGTTTATTCAGCATTTTTAAAGAAATGATTTAGAATGTAAATTTAACACTTTTACTTATCATCACACATACCCATTTTTGATTTGGACAATTTTTTTTTTTTTTTTAAGAGGGCAGTGTCACTGGCCCTCACATGTGGGATCCGAACCAGGGCCGCTGGCGTCCCAAGCCAGCTCCCAACCACTGCGCCACTCAGCTGGCCCTGGACATGTATTTTTGATGAAACACACTGTTACATTAACTCAATGTTACCAGCTTAGCATACCTCAAGTAAAGGGAAGAGATCTTTATCTTCATCCTTTAACATGTTCCATTTCTGAATCAGTGGAGGCATTAGCATCTGAATATATTCCTGTTTACAATGATGAAAAACACATAAAGCTCCACTATCATATGTAAACAGTCCATTTTGAGTCTATAAAAATTAAAGTCCATTTCGAGTAATGGTGTAAAATCATTACAGAATGCATTTTCAGGCTCATTCTTTGTATCTGTAAAATTTATTTTTTTGCCTATTAATTTATACAACCTTGTTCTAGTTTTAAGTCATACACACATATATATATATATATACACACACATATATATATGTGTGTGTGTGTGTATATATATATATAGATTTTAAAGATTTTATTGGGGAATTGGGGGAGGAGAACAGCGTTGGAGAATCGGGGAAGGGGAACAGACAAGCTGCTATCCTTTTTGTTCTTCAGTCTAGTTGTGGAGGACGTTGCTTCACTGGCCCATGTTGGTATTATCACTGAGCTCTTCCCGGGTGAGGCAGTCACTCACTGGCCACTGGATGGCAGCTCACAGGGTTCATGCCGGCTGCCAGCCCCACTGCAGCCTACACCATCGCCGGCAACTCATGGCAGCCCAGCTCCAGGTGGAGCTGTTGTTCACCATCTTAGCTGTAGAAGGCGCAGTGTCACTGGCCCTCATGTGAGATCCAAAGCGGAGCCCTGCTGCTCAGAGCTGGCATCCCAAGACAACTCTTAACCAACACGCCACTCAGAAAGCCCTCATATTCTTTTTGAAACAAAATGTATATAGATATACCACTACGTAAAAATTACTTGATCACAATCAGGGATGATTTGTATGAGTTTTACTGTCTAGTGACTGAATTTTTTTTAGTCCTGAGGCCTGTGACATGTAATATAGCTCTTGTATAGTACATTATAAATGACAGGTAAAACTTACAGAGATGTTACAGAAAAAGATTCATATCATTTAAGTGTCCTTATTTAAACTAAAGAACCCATAAAACCAAGTAAATAAACATAGTAATAATGTAAACAAGGGACACAGATTGTAATGGGTCTAAAAAAAAAAAAAACCCCAAATAAAACCAAACCAACATCGAACAATTCCACAAGCCAAGTATCCTGCACCAAGTTTTAAGTAAAGTTTATAATCACAGACAATCACTTTTCAAAAAGCAATCATAAACATAAAATATACTCTTCAGGAGGGAATTTTGAACTATACTGAAGTTCTAACATTAGAAATCCAAGTCCATTCTCCTCTTCTACTCTGAACACTGCTAGAGAGAGTTTGGTTCCCTAGCCATACTTCTCTGTACCACGACCTAGCATTTTTAACCTATTATCCCAATTTCTAATTTACCTATTGTATATTCCTCAGACCTGAAGGTTCCCCTGAGAAAACAAAGATGTCTAGATGTGGTATTCTAAAGCTACAGTGTTTATGAAGTAGTAGATACAAAAATACTTGGAATTAAGTAGAAGTTGAAAAGAGTATAAATCCCTTTTTCTTTAGTCACTCTACAAAGTGTTTTCCATTCATGAGATGCTTCTGTAATTTCTACACCAAGCACATCTTTATTTTTTAATATCATTTAAAAGGTAAATACACTTGCTACCTTTTAAAGGTGTATGTTCTTCAAGTAGTAAACTCTAGTGTTCACATCTCCCAAAACATTGTTAATTTTCAAATACATGTTAACCTATTGAATGCTGTACATATTTTTCATAATGGTTAATCACAGACACTTACTGGTTTGTTTAAATGATGTCCTACTGAATCTGCTAATGTTCCTATGGCATCATAAAGAATGAGTAGGTTCTTATGCTGGTATTTACTAAATGCGAAGACCAAGGTATCAAGTATATAAGCAAGGTAAGGAACAAGTTCTGTACAAGCCTCCTCTTCTAGGGTAGCAAAGGCACTGTAATTAAAGAGAATATTGTTTTAGAAAAGGAATAGTTTATAAGAGATAGAAAACTAGGTCTATAGTTTATAGAATATCTATTTACACTTTACATGCCTATCTCCTTACTATACAACACCAGATGCATATTTTTATTTCTTTCCCATTCCTCATCACCTCTTTCAAACATACTGTCACTTATGTGCATCTAATATTTAACTACAATGGTAAAATCTAAAACTAAAATGTGCTGGTTCTTAAACAATGTCCCCATTTTCAGGTAGCTTACATTCTAGTGACTCTTCCAGGTTAATAAAATTAGAATTAAAACTGTTAAACTCTAATTTCACTTTACCACAGGTCATAAAATGACATTTTAAACACTTTGTGTGTTTGATAAGGTATTTATTGTACTTGAAAGTTGTTGAGAGATCTTAAGCACTGTCACCATGAAAGAAGTTACCTATGTTAACTATGTGAGGTGATGAATGTGAATGTGTTGATTATCTTGATCTTGGTAATCGTTCTACAATGTATATAAATATCAAACCATCATGTTGTATACTTTAAACATATGCAATTATTATTCCTCAATAATTAAAAATGTTTCTCTGAGACCCACACTATACACTTAAGAGTGCACAGTATACTTGTTATTACAAATTTGCGTTATGTATGGCTTATCTACCTGGACAAATGTACAAGAAAGGAAAAAAAACCTTAGGATCTCAGTGCAATGACTTCAATTTAGACCTAAATTTGTCCTGACTGTATGGTATAGCTGTCTCTTCATTTCTAAAATTAGGGTTTCTATTATCTTCTGTTCTACAGTCATGAATTTTGTAAAAATGATAGGCTTAAGCCACTTGTGGAAAGTCCTGTTCATTAGAAAGTGTGAACTATTTATCTATTTCCTTCACAGGACTTACCATAAATTATAGTTGTGTAGTACTCCCTACTAGTCTGTACATTTCAAGATAGCAGGAACTTAAGCCCAGCATTTAGTATATGCCTAACAATGAGCAGAGAGCTAAGAAAGGATGCCGAATGAATAAACTGCAAGAAACTAAACATAATCTGTATCCTTCCCCAACTTAAAAAAATTTTTTAATGCTATTAATCACCAAAGCCCCCTGGTTCAACTTTCTTTCATCTCATTAATAATTAGAACTGTTCTAGGTATTTTTGCTTCAAATCTGGAAAAGTCCAACTACATTTAAATTTACTTTCCTTTTTCAACAGCTCTTTCTTCCTATTAATAAAGTTAGTGGTAAAAGCAATTCTATTTGAAAAATTAAGAGCTATGCCTGGCAGGCCTTTTTAGAATATAAAGGTTTGTTTCAAAACATTGAAATATTTGTAGTAATGAAACCAAATGCTGGTCTGACATAAAAACAAAATAGCCCCAAACTCAACTGACAGAGCAGCTACTTAAGTAGATACACTAAGTGACAGAGAACATGTCACTGTGGGGCTTTCTGTGGAGTTACAGTAGTTGACCTGTAGTCTAATAATGTGAATCTGCTCTAACTTTGTTATTGCTTTAAAAGTAGGGCGCTTGCCATCACCACTCTAAATGCCTGTGGGAATTAGGATAAAAGCGAATTCTGTTATCATAGCTACTGAGAAAAAGAGTTTAAGGAATAAGGAATAACAAAGACTGATGTCTACTTAGTCACATTTGGATCTATAAAAGCATCAGGTGAAAGCCAGACGACAAAAACTTCATTAATGGCTTAATACCAACCTTCTATCACAAGGTTGAAAATTAGTTTCTCATTGAAATACCCACTCCCTTCCCACACAAAGACCATTTTGTTATGAATTTGTCACACCTGCAGGCAGCTTCTTGTACTCTTTTGTTGCTATCCAGTATACGTTTTAGCAATTCTGTCATTAATGGCTTCAGGTACGTGTCTGGGGGCTGGCTGACTACCCAGTGTGCATAGCGGCTAAGAGTCCAGCACGTTATGGAACGCACAAGAGCCTTTTTATCAGAGAGGCACTGAATAAGGTGAGGAATGAGCTCAGGCAGGTATGGGATCATGCCTTGCATGCAGCCTAGGGAAAAAAAGTAACAGAAATCTTTCAGAAAGTGCTAAAATATGGTTAAAATAAAATTATTTCAGTTGAATATTAAACCAATATGTACATCCATGAAAAACATTCAGATCATCTCCACTGCAATTAATATACTGTAATCTATTTTAAAATTATATATTAAAAAAAACAAAACTAAAATGAAACCTAACTGCTCCTAAGTATCATCCAGTAGTGTTAGGAAAGCTCATTTTACTTCTGGTAACCAAATTATGACTTTCAGAAACTCCTGTAAAATGCTTCAATTTCTTAAATAATTCTTTAATAGAGAAGGACGACACTCTTAACATATTTCTTACACTTACCTATGGAACCAAGTTATTCCTAGGAATGGAAATGCTTCCGACATCACAGTCCTTGTCCTCTCATTCTGTTCCCTTTATTATAACAGCAGAATAATTTGCAAAATACCTGTCTGATGTTAGAAGTAAGTCTATGGCTGTTTAATAAATAGTTAACTGGTTCGAAGTAAACATTTATCCTAAGATGGCTTTTGGATTCAAATATCCCTTTTCAGGTTAATGTGGATCACAGTCTTATTAACCCCATTATCAGCAACACAAAAGCAAAATATGTCCACTTAGAGTGAACAATCTTGTGCATGGAGTAACAATTCCTTAAAGTAGCCTAGCTGTATTAGCGCCTATTATGGACTTCACAGTTCAAACTTGGCTTAAGACTTACCTTCAGCAATTGCTCCTAAAACCAAGATGCCTGATTCTTTAACAACCCATTCATGATGAAAAAGTAATTCTTTCAAAAGAGGCAAAATATGTGGCAAAAGCTCATCACGATACACATTTGCAAGAACATCTAGGGCAGCAGCAGAACATTTTCCTAGGGAAATATTTAATTTAGAAATATTATATTAACCTTTATTTTCTTTCAGTTACATATATGTAAAATCAGTATTTGTTGCACAACACTTTATTCATAACTCTACAGTTTCAAAGAATTCAATAGGCAGTCTGTCCAATGACAAAAATTCTATTAACAAGAATACTTTATGACCAAGAATTAGCAAACTAATTATAAATTGGAACAAACGTCACCAGCATTAGGCATAAAATATGCTGGAAAACATTCTTTATAGACTAAGGAACTATTAACTATGGGACTATATATCAATTTAGATTTCACTTAATACAATTTAGAAAAGAACAAAAATATTAAAAACAAAATATAATTACATATCCAAATGTGAAATAGGCATAATAAATAACAACAAAATATTAGGCAGTGGTAAAATCCTTCTTTTAAAAAGCTGTTAGTGGGCAGAAGTTAACACCTTATTCATCAACAAGGGTCTTAATTATACTGTATGGCAGATCCATACAAACAAATATTATAATAGAGCCATGAACCAGAATGAAGTCTATATGTACTGATATAGAATGAGTTATACGATATATGGAAAAGAACTAGCAGAGTACATGTAATCTGATTTCACTTTTGGAAAGTCAGCTTCCTATCTGAAAAAGAAGATATACATGTATTTTTCTGTATATGCACAGAAAAACTTCTGGAAGAATATAAATGTGGGTGGGATGTGAAGACGAAGTACACCCCCCATTCAATGTACATTGAATAATCTATAATCTTAAACCACCCTGCCATAAACCTGAAAGCAGGGCTACAATGGGAGGTTAACTTATGGTAGTAGGGAAGACCTTGGGTTCTCTTGTGAGACTAACGTGTCATCTCTTTTTGCAGTTTCCTTACCTACATCAGGCTGTTGGAAAGATTAAGTTGGATATGCATGCAAAGTCCTTGGATTAGGGCGGGGCACATTGGACACTCTTGAGTAACTGTTAGTTACAGGAAACTAAATGGGCAACAAAGCATTATTTAATCAAATGAATTAAGAGTCCAGGCTAATAATTCATATCCTTAACCACTTCATAGTTATTAGAAATCCTAACACTAAATTCCAGCAGTGGTTCTCAACAGGGGACGATTTTGTTTCCCATGGGACATTTGGCAGTGTCTGAAGACATTGTTAGTCATCACAACTGTATGCTGGCATCCACTGGGTAGAGATCAAAGATGCTGCTCAACATCCTACAATGCACAGGTCAGCCTGACAACGAAGAATTCTGTGGCCCAAAATATCAAGAGTGCTGAGGCTGAGAAATGAGAAACCCTGAACTAGAGTAGTGGAGCTCTAAGAGCCAGGAAGCAAGCAAGCAAAACACAGGTGTCTAGGTTCCTCCCCAGTTATGTAATTAGAGTGTGGCCCAGAATGCTGGCTCAACAGGTGATGTGGATTTGCAGCTAAGGTTGAAAACTAACAGGTTTAGAACAGGTATTTTGTAAGTTTGAATATGAGAAAGCAATTTGTATTAATTTGTATTACTTTAGAACTTCTTCATGATAATCAGCCAATTCTCATGCAATTAATCACAAAAAATAAATTTATGTTAGGAAAACAGAAAAGGCTTGATGTCAACATCAATGTTCCTATTTTATAGTATGAAAACAACAGATAGCCTTATGAGAATAGACACTTGAGAGTTGAGAAGTATGTATGTGTATGTATGTATTTATTTTTGAGGGCAGTGTCACTGGCCCTCATATGTGGGACCCAAACCGGGGCGGCTGGCTTCCCAAGCCAGCGCTTAACCACCGCGCCACTCGGCAGGCCCCCAAGAAGCCTTTTTAAGGAACATAATATTAAGTGTATGACAAGGGCCATCAGAAAACTGCAAAACAAAACCACAATAAGATACCACTTCACATTTGCCAAAATGGCTATAATAAAAAACATGTAACTGTGGGCAAGCATGCAGAGAAACTAGAATCTTAAGACAGTGCTGGTGGAAAAGTAAATGTTGGAGCCACTTTGGAAAACAGCCTGGCAGTCTCTTAAAAAGTTAACGAGAGTTTCCATATGACCCAATAATCCCACTCCTGCGGATACAGCCAAGAGAACAGGCTAAGTGAAAGAAGTCAGTCAAATGGACTTCATAGCATATGAGTGCATTTACAGGAAACGTCCAGATGGGCAAATACATACAGACAGAATATAGACTGGTAAGTTGCTTTGGGCTGGGGGCCTGGGAGAAGAAAATGGTGAGTGGCTGCTAATGAGGCTGAGGTTTCTTTGTGGGGTGATGAAAATGTTCCAGAATTTACCGTGATGATGACTTCACAACTCTGAACATAGGTATTAATAACCACTGAATTGTACATTTTAAATGGGTGAATCACATGGCATGTAAATTATTTCTCAATAAAGCTGTTATCAAAACAGGGAACTGTGCTTTTCCCTCTCTGACTTACTTAGATTCCAATCAGAAATTGTATCGTCGTCATCAATTTCATCATCATCATCGTCTTCCTCTTCAATTCCATCTTCATCATGCTGCTGAGCCACTGTCCTTGATCGATGAAAACGTGGCCTTATATCCTGTTCACTATCAGGAATCGTTTCATCTTCTTCAACATCACCCTTTTTTTTTAAAGGGAAAATTTTGGTGATATTCATTATAAGCTAATTGTAAGTACATGAGTAAAAGAATCAGACTATCCAGAGAACGGGTCATGCGTAGAATTCTCAAGTACATCTCATCTCTTCATTTGTTCTTTGTGAAGGGGAGACTAGATTACACAATACCTGTTAGGTATCAGGTACTTTCAACCACATATATTGCCTCCCATCATCTGGTATAATCTAGATAATCTGTATATCACATTCAGATAATATTTAAGGTATTTTAAAATAAACACCAAATAATATGAATCAACAGGAAATTAATGCTAACTCGGCTAGTGTCACCATCTAGTTCCAATTAAGCTAGAATCTATCACTACTCAAATTCATTATGTTTGCGTCTGTCTTTGAACTCTGTAGTATATACTATATGACAGGAAGTCTATTTACACAAGGTCTATTCTAAATAAATGTTCTATTAGTCGAATTCAAAGATTTACTAAGTCAATAAAAATAATCTTCCCTATTCAACACAAGGGTTTCCTTACCTTAAGTAGGATAATATCTATATCTGAGTACTTCATGCCATTTACTAACACAGGAATCAACCTATAAAGAAACAAATTCATGAAACAAAGATCTAAAGATCAACAGAATTATTAAGAAGTCTTAACAACCTTTTGTATACCAATACTAATGAAACAACCACCACCAATATTATCTTAAGAGAATTTTCTGAGCTATCTGCCCTTTTCAAATGATGAGTATTACTAATATACATCTCAGACCTTTTACATAACTCATGCATGGGATCCACTGTATTGAATCTTAGTGGGGTTAAGGTACTTAACAACAGTGCTTATAAATAAAATAGTAATTTCTCCCCTAAGAATTTATCCCAAATATGCCAACAAACATTCCCATTTTTTAAAAGACTGATGTTCCTTCATACAGTGACAAAAACAGTGGAAACAATCTAAATGTGTACCATCTAGGACCTGTTTAAAATAAAGTCATGTTGAAAACAAACAAAAACCCCGGGTGTAAAACACATACAGCACTTGAGTTAACTCCATGAGTTAAAAATAGTGAGATTTCCCATGTAATTACTAGTGAACACTGACACCCTTGGAAGGATAGACAAGAAATTGGTATCTTTGGAGAGGGGAGTTGAGTAGGTGAAAAAGGGACAAAATTCATCATTTGCTTTATTTCTAAATGTGACATTGTTAAAATAAGCATATATTCAGTATTTGTATTCCTTTTAATAAAAGAGATGAGAATGCATAAAACATAAAAATATAGTTAAGTCTAAAGGAATTTAACCAAGGGAAATAATGCAAAAATGAAAAGAAGAGCTCTACGGACAAAGTTATTTTATGATGTTACAGCCTTTCATAAAAAGTTAGGAAATTTAAATTTCTACTAAGAAAACAGTTAAATAAATCAGGATATCATACCCAATCTGAAGTATTATGTAGTCACTAAACTAGAACCATGATGTCTGTAACATAAAATTCCAGGTATACTGGAATAGTTATATAGTTTAAAAAATACTTATCAAAACACGTAAGTAAAGGTCAAAACACTAACTTCAGTTCCTCTTGTAGCTATGATAGTTTTAAGCTTTGATGAGTTGTTTTCTCACTGGTCCACCACACACACTTAAAAGAGCCTACTGAGGATAAAAGGCATGAGAATACTGGAAATATCTAACACTGTCCAATCCTCTGCTTCCAAATTCTACCTTTCGTTGTTATAGGTGGCTTGGGAAAAGTATGAACAGGCAAAGAAACTCCTAACCATGAGTGCCAACTGTGGGCTTATTATATGCACATTCCTTATAACCTAGTGAGAAAACCATTAGGATTCCCACTTTACAGATGAGTAAACTAAGGCTCAGAGATTACGCTATGTCCACAAGGTCCTTAGTTTTAAATAAAAAGGAGAATCAGAATTCAAAACCAGTTTGGCTTGACTCCAAAGATAACGTTCTTTTCCTCCACCAGATGTTTCATAACTCTATGTATATATATTGTTTTGAGTCTTTGTTGAGGCCTTACTTCAAATAGTTATATACAGAGAATATATCTATCTGATGAAGTAATGCCCTGGAGTACAAGAAAAAAATTATGCTATCTATAAATAGAAAGATTGATTAGGAAGAGGACAACTCATGTGAAAATATATCTAAGTTTTGGGGCAAGATGGAAGGGTCACCTGTCTTCCCCCAAACGCAGAAGTGCTCAAAATGAATAAAGAGAACTTCAGAAGAGTGATCAAGTTCTGACATAGTTGTTCTAGTGAATTGATGATAAAAGCTGATACAGAACAAGAAAAACTGGCAAACAGTGTGAAAGATTCACTTGATATTGAAGGCCATGGATTTTTATAGCCATCAATTCTCCTGGCAGTGTAAATTTTCCCAATAGTTTAACAAGAAGCAAACACAGTTCAATTAATCCAGAGCAGGAGAGATGCAGGGTAGTTAGTTGAGGGTTTGCAGTCAGTACAATTTATTTGTGGATCATGTTTGTGCCAGGTCAATAAAGAATAAAAAGATGTGCAGGGAGTAAGGGACTGATTAAGGTGGGTAAGTCAAAAAAAAAGAGAGGATGGAAAGTGAGATCTGAGAGTTAACTGTGACCATTTGGCCATATGACATGTGTCTGATGAATCCAATTATGCAAGGTAGCTCATTATTTTTGAACAGTTCTAATTGTTAAAGGTTTTTTTCTTGAAGCCTCATGTAGCCTACTGAAAACAAGAGAGTTTTTATTGCAACATCATAGAATGGCAATGATGTCAATACCAACAATGAAAGTTTACTTAAATATGGGTTGGGTATTGGGTTGTTTTACAGGGATTACACCACACAACAGCCCCAGGAGATAGTAATGCACATGAATAAAGGTGGGAAAAGCCAAAATAATTTTGGGATAAAAAGAAAAAGGAACAAGACCTGCTTTACCGGATAACAAAATATATTATTAAATGTTTAATAATCAAGAGTGCTAGTTAAAAAAAAGAACAGACTATATAGTCCAGGAACAGATGAAATAATTTAATGTTATTCATCCATTATATGAGTGCTTTCTATGTGAGTTCATATCAATAAGAGATCTCATTATACATACAATTTTGATTCCTAAGCAAACAATTTTTTGCTTAAACAAGAGTCTGGTTAACAGAGCTAGGAAAAACAAGCTGTTTTAAAATCACGTTTTTTCTTTTTTTATCTCAGCATCAGATTGACGTTGATATAAAAATGGTTCACAAACCAGTGGTCTGATTTGGAAGACATAGTCAAACCCATTTACGACTGGCCTGAATTGTTCCATGTTTGTACTAATTAGCATAGCAAAATGGGAGTACTTATTTTTTAGCCACTACCAAATTCCTGTTTCCTTTAAGGATGTATAGATTTTATTAGTGTAATGACAGATTTAGAGCACCTAGTTATAATTGCGTATTATTAGCAATATCTCTTAAGGTGGTAACTTAGGTTTTCATTAATAGAAGCCCTTCAGTTTTCATAAAAATTGTTTATATGAGTTTTAGAATTATATGATTCTATGATAATAAACAAGTATATCATAAAAGTGACATCACAAATTAGGGAGAAAAAAGACTAACATATATGATTTCCTAAAGAAAAAGAACCCATTTAGCACATGATGTTCCAGATTGACTAGATCTATTGACAACTGACTAGACATATAGGTGGAACTGCTGCTTTCTTGGTGGGGAAAGAATTTATTGGAAAAGTTAACTGTATAAAAATAAAAACATCTAAATACTGTAAACATCTGAAAAAAATATGACTTCACTAATACAACATATTGAAACAAGTGGTTTTGTTCTTTGCTCATCCAGATAGCTAAGATTAGAGAAATCATAATGGCTGACAAACGGTGTGATAGGATGAGACATTGCTGATAGGGCATAAATTGGTCTCACATCACCAGAGAACAATGTGGGATATTTATAAAAAATCTCAAAATGCTCAGCCCTTTGACCTTGGTAAAAAAGTCACTTTTAGGAATTCTACCAGAAGAAACAACCACTCATAGACAAAGACAGATGCTCACTCCACGATTATTTGATTAAAAAGAAAAAGGGCAAACAACTTAAATATTCAACAACAGAACAGTCAATTATACATACATGGTATGCACACCATGATGAAATAGTAAGCGAAGTTCAAAGACTAATGACACGGAAGAAAGCATACAACATACAGTAACTGAAGAGCAAACCACAAAATAGTATAATCAGGATTTTAAGCACTAACTATAGATGCCATGGTTAACTGTTTTATATATTATCAAATTTAATTCTTCCCCAAACCCCCTGATATATGGTATTTGGTGTATGGCACTAACAAAGAACAAACAAACAAACAACAAAAGCAACACATTAAAAACACCAACAGTGATTACTTAGGGTGGTGAAAATCCAAATTTTAAGTTTCCTGCATTTTAGTTTTCTTCCAATAGCCTATATCACTTTATTTTCAAAAGCGAGTTTGTTTTTTATTGGTGAATAATGTGTTTTTCCAGGACCCATCAGCTCTAAGTCAAGTAGTTGTTTCAATCTCAGTGGCCCATGTGGGAATCAAACTGGCAACTTCGGTGTTATGAGCACTGTGCTCTAACTGGCAGCCTCAAACATTACTTTCAAAATAACTGATTTTAATACATATATTGAATCATTACATTGTACACCTAATATGTTTTATGTCAATTATATCTCAATGAAACTTGAAAAAAAAATATTTTAAAAAACTGATCTAACAGCATTCATTGGTTTAAAACAGGCCTAACAACAAGTTAACCAAAAATTTCATAGCATCGCAACTAGTGGGAAATCATTTTTTTGGGGAAAAACCCAGCAGAGTCCATGGTCAAATTACAAGGATTATAACAAGAACTGTGCCGTGAATTTTCCAATATTAAGTATAATTAGGAATGAACCATACTCACGTAATTTAAGAAAAATGTAATTGCCTCTTGAAAAATCCCTTTACTCATACCAACAATAAAATTAAGTTTGACTTCTTTAGAACTTAACCTCCAATGGCAAAACAGTGCAACATAAAAATGAGGAATCACTGTTAAATTTAAGAACAGAACAGCATTCACAAGGAACACTTACTTAGGAAGATGCCTTACGAGTACATCTTTGCATATTGGTTGCTCAGCCAAAGTGAGCCAAAATTCACAGGCTTCTAAAGCCACATTTTCATCCTGATCTTGGGTCCTCTGCAGCATGTACTGTAAAAAAAAAAAGGAGCCTTAACATCAATCAGTTAAAATCATACAATAAAATAAACCTAATCTTATTTCAGCACGTTAACGACCCTTTGCTATGGCCTTCTACTTTATAATAGTTTTCAATCTAGGGTTTGGATTCTTAAAAAGCTTCTTAGTTAATTCTAAAATGCAGTACGACTTAAGAACTGCTGCTTTACAATGGTGTCTAATGAAAACTTGAGACTTAAAAAAATGTATTAATAATCAAACATTGTCTTTGTAGAAACACCAAAATTAAAAACTCCATAAACCCCTCTTAAAATGAAGAATCTTTTAATGACATAACTACTCAAGCTGTCTCTTCTTGCATGTATATCTTTCACACATTTAAAGAGATATATACATATTATATATACAATTACAAAAGTTAATTTTTTATAATTTGGCAAGAAGTGGTGACACTTCTCAGTGCAACTATAATTTGTAGTTTCCAACAAAATAGGTTTCTCATGTCCTCTGAACATACCAAGACAAATTAACTTTTAGTTGGGAGGAATATCTGACCCCAAATCCATCCAGAGGCATACTGTCTAACCCTCTTTAAAAAACCCTCATATGCAAAACCAAAGTCATGCATGATTTCCCAATGTACCTGGGTCCGCAACTATGGTCAACTGATCAGTTCGTACATCCTCTGCCTGATGCAAACATCTCTCATGACAAAATATGGCAACCCCACAGTTGTGACAGGCCAAGCCCCATTACATTCCATACCATGTTCTACTACTATGCTGAGTATTGCTAAAGAAAGAACTGTGGCACTTTATGTTCCCCAGCTGTGATATGGCCCTAGCAAATGATGAAATGTCTTTTAACTCCAAACTCTCTTCCTAAACTTTCATCCAACCCCACCTCATTCTTCAAACAGTCATTTATCCCCATCTTATACTGCTGCATATGCTTATCTCTACAATCATCTTTCCTAATGCTGTGAGCCTTCTTCTAACAGGTCTCACACTCGATCCTTTTTTTTTTTTTTTGGGGGGGGGGAGAAATCTTCCCTCTTCATACCATATGGACCTCTGGAAGTGCAAGGGAGGATCTAGAAACATACTATTTAATCCACTTACAAAGCTATATACAACTATACCCAATAATATGAAAATTAAGTATACGGTCTAGCATTACTGGGTACTGCCCAAATTATTTTGTTCTAGTAATAATTATATATTATTTATTCCTTCCTTTTAAATATGGCTAAAACTGTAATCAATGTACTTAGAACTTCCTAGTAAAATTATCTTAATTGCATTTTAAAAGCTAAATGGTTTGTTGGAACTAACCATAATGGTTATGTATTTTCTACTCAGAAATCTCATTGTTACCATAAATCATAATGATCAGATCAATTTTACCAGTAACAGGTAGAAAACACAACAATACAAGAATATGCCACTTAATGTACCAGTTTTATCGATTATTTAGCCTAACCCATATCTAGAATGATTTTTCTGTTCGTTTTTTAGCTGAGCCATTCTGCCACCTGTTGGCAGCTTAGCGGCAGCTCAGCTCAGGCTGGGCATTGAACTGCTGTTGCTCAGAGCTCAGCTCGCACTCTTGAGTGAGTTCTTTACCAACTGAGCCACTTGGCCAGCCCTAACCCACATCTAGTAAACACAAATTATCTAAATATTTTCTAGTTATTTTGGTTAAAAGTTATCTACTCCTTTAAATAACTTTTCCCCTTTATAACATCTTAAATCTCATGAAAGAAAAATCACCATAAAACATCTTACATCTTATGAAAGAAAAAGCACCATAAAAATGATTTATCATTTTAGGATGATCATAACTGTTTTTTGTAGTCCCCCCAAATGTGTTAAATAATATTAGAAAACAATGGTTGCACATTATACATTTTGTGCACAAGAGTTTTCTTGAGGGCAAGCTGAGGAGAATGCCTTTAAATTGCCTGTGTATTACCTCAACTATATTATGCATGTGAGGAAGCAGGCGATCCATTCGAACTTCAAGCAACATCACAAGTGCCCGGCACACATTTTTCCGTACCTCTGGCTCTTCATCCCCAGCCAATGCAAAGAGATTCTATTGCACAAGAAACATTTTTTTCTAGTTAAGTATTCCAATATATTAGAAAGGTTTATAAATAATAACCAGTAATCTGAAGTAGGTAACATTTAAACAAGTCTCAGATATAGTACAAATAAAGACTGAATTAATTGGCCTACAACATTAGGTTAAAAAATAAGACAAATGTACGATAATTGACAAAAATTATGACTTTGGTATACGATCTGATAGAGTATGACTGGTTTTGAGGTACTTTTTAGTTTGTGGGAATGAAACCATGTCATCACACATAGGGGCATACAACCAGCACATCCACAAGGAGAGAAAAATCATTAAATACAATTTGATCTACTTTTCAAAATTACTGTCTGTCAAGAGATTATTCCTACTAACTCTGATTTTTAAGGTGGTAACAGGTGCAAGTTCTACCAAAGCATCAATAATTGGGAAATATATACTGAGTTTCTAAAGATTAACCCTAAACTTCTGTTGTTTGTTGAGTCAACTACTGAGAAAATAAAAGGAGCAATCAATCTTATGTTATGCTGTTAAGTTTCTCTATAAGGTTAAAAAAAAAAATCTGAATAAACAAGACTATTTTTTTGAATCTTCACAACTCCAAGATGTTATTATTGAATTTTACAGATAGAGATATGGAAGTTTAAATGTTAAGTTGCCAGCCAGTGGGGCATCTGAATTTGGTTTTCATGGAATCATGAATAATTCCACACTCATTTCACTATATCAACAAACTTCCAGAAGAATAAGTTGTCTCTTGTAGAGGTTGCAAGTGGGGAAGTGTGAAGAAAAAACATTCAAGCTTCCTTTACTCCTGAGATTTTACTTCATTTGCACACACACCACATACACATATATTAAAAGCAGTAAAAAGATCATTAAAAAAATAGGTAAAATCCAATGTGCTGTCTTTTCCCAGGAAATAACAAAGATGTTTCCAAATAGATGAACCTGAAATCTTACAAGGAAGGGGTAAGACAGTGGAGAAGTTCAAATACCAAGTATGACAGTCTGTGAGGTACTACTGTAGCATTTGAAAAACTCTGACTTCCCCAAGTCCTGCCTCTACATCTGATGCTTTCAAAACTCTGTAGTTCCTCTTTTAATTAGATATATTTTACAAGGCCAGAGAAGAATACTGTTTTTCCAGCAGGCACTGCTTATGTTAGATATACACCTTTCATTAAAGTTCATGTTATCTTAACCAAGCTTTCCTAAGGTATGTTATGGCCGTATATTAGTAACCAATACACCTTCCATCAATATTATCACTTATTAGACATGACATCAGCCCCTGATGAAAACACTGATAACTTTAGAAAATAATGAAGCCATTTATTAATTTAGCAAATAGTTACTGAAGGCCTACTATGTGTCAGGCACCTCCTCTTAATTAAGTTGTTAAAGAAGAATACTAAGGGCCGGCCGAGTGGCGCTGTGGTTAAGCGCTAGCTTGGGAAGCCAGCGGCCCCAATTTGGGTCCCACATATGAGGGCCAGTGACACTGCCCTCAAAAAAAAAAAGAAAAGAAAAATACTAAGAGGAGATACTATTATAGCTTCTAAAAATAATAATAGCAGTAGCTAACATATAGAGTGCTCGCTCTAGGACAGGCACTGTTCCAAGTTATTTATAGCGAATAACTTCATAATAATCTAACAAGGTAGACTTATTAGCCTTATTTTACAGGTGATGAAATTGAAAACATCAGTTTATTAAGGTGACCAATGTTAACAACTATTAAGTTGTGGGGCTGGGATTTAAACACAGGCAGTCTAGTCTTACTGCAGACCTCTAATGTTACCCACTACCCTCTATACCAAACTAGCCTGAAAACACCTCGGGGCATAAAATTTATGCACCCCTAGCACCAAGCACAGTGCCTGATTCATAGTAGGTATTCAGTAAATGAGAAAAAACAAGTAACAAAACCCATGATTTCCCCCCCTTATCATTTTCCAACAGAAACACCAGCAGAATGGCCTCTGAAGGGTTTTTTTAGGAAAAGCTGAAATGAAATGGAGGTGCCTGACACATACTAGGCCCTCAGTAGCTACTTAATTTCTTTTAAAGAAAGTAAAAGTGAATGAAGTGCTTAAAGAATTTTAAAATTCCTTTCACAATTGCTGTTATCAAGTGGCAGAAGTTCTGAAAAGGAATTCTACTGCTTCGGGTTTATGGCCAGAAAAATCATGCTTTTGTCTTTGTGCTTTTAGCAAAAGTTGAAAGTCTTTAGAAATGCCTGCTTGAGATTTAAAAGCCAATTTCTTCCAGACACCTCTCATTTTATAATGGAAACCAAGAGAAAAACAGAAGTATAGCAGGTCCTCGAATGCTGTTTCGTTATAACATTGATTAGATACGGTAGGAACTTACTCTCATGTTTTTTATCAATCAGGCTTTAGTAAAATTGGTTTCGTTGTACTTTGTTTCCTTAAAGTCACAGAACATATTAACAGCGTAAAGTGAGGATTTACTAAACTATCCTTAGTCTGTGCCTTCAGATTCTTTATCAAGTTCAATTTATTCAATCTCACCAATGAATGTTTCATGTTTCAAATGAGCTGGGAGATTTAGTTTCCATATGCAGTTAAATAGTACATTGAAGCAGAAATTTTTATAGTGAACGTATTAAACACATACACTATAATGAATGTTTGTATCAATATACAAATGGAAAAATCAGTAACAGAGGAAAAGTTTAGTTATAAAACCACAAGCAATTAACATTTTCTAACCTTCTCAAAAACAAAGGGGGTTGGGGAAATAAGTCTTACCTCAATAAAAGAATCAATGTGCAACATCAGAGCTTGAGTCCTACTGATAATAAACTGATTGACACATGCAACAGCATGAGATCTAGAAACAAAATTTAAAATTTAACATAATGCTCATCACATCTTTTTTTCTATTTCTAGAAGACTGGTAAGAATTTAAACATTCCTCCATAAAAATATTATGGTGTATGCATAGCCATACACACACACCCCACGCCCCAAAAAGAATGAGTTAAATTTTAACGCAGAAAGAATATGAATAATACATTAAGTGAAAAATGCAGCTTGTAGAGCAATGTACTGCTTCTATGAAAGTAAAAAAGTGTCTGAAAGGACATGTGCACATTTTTAATAGTGCATATCTCAGAAGGGTGGGAGGCTGGGTGAGCGCATATGGAAATTTATTTTATTGGGTTGTTGGAAAAATCATGACGCATTTTTGCAAAGAAAAACAGAAAAAATACATCATGACGTTTCCAACAACCCAATATATACCTACAGATTTACCTACATATTCCTTTTGAAACTAAAAATGGGACTAGTCTACAGTCTGTGTCCTCATATACCCAATTCAATTCCACAGCAATTATTAATGGCACTACCTTTAAAAAATTATCCATAATCAAATCACTTATTACCCTCCACTCTTCCCTATTTTAAATCATGATCTCCCAACAGGGATTACTCCAATAGGCTCTTCTTGGTTCTTCATTGTGCCAAACCCCACTAAAAGCTGTTTGACAGACGTAAGATCACATTAAATCCTTGTTCAAAATGCTCCAATAGAACCATCTTTTTAAAAAAACAAAAATATTTTTAAGCTTTGTGGGTCACACAAGACCTCTGTGGCAGCTTCATCCCAACCTCCTCCAAATATAACCTTTTAAAATATAAAACCATTATTAGCTCATAGGTCATGGCTGGATTTGATCCCCATAGCTCAGTTTGATAACTACTAGCCTGGACATTATGCTATAACGTGGCTACTCTTTACCCCTCTGAACTTCATTTCCTACTATGCTACACATTTTTTTTTTCTTTCTTCTGTCACCCTAAAGGCTTGTTCTTAACTCTGGGGCCTTTGTACTTGTTCCTCCATCTTAAATGGTCTTTGCCTTGATCTTTCAAAGACATGCTACACTACTTTGTTTAGGGTCTCTGCACAAATGTTGCCTTTACAGAGAACCTTCCAAACAAAATACTTCTGCATTGCTGTCTAACCCCTTTTCTCATTTTCCATAGTATTTATCATGAAATTATATTTATTATCTGCCCTGTATCTCCTCTTCTAATAATCCAACAGAAAAAAATGACAAAACAGAAAGTCACCATGTATAGCCAACAAATATGACAAGATATTTAACCTGTTTCATGACAGAGAAGTAAACCATCAAGACCATAATAAAATAGCATTTTAAATCTATTTGATTGGCAAAAATTAAAATGTGACATTACTAAAAGCTGAATATGTGTACCCAAAGAATATTTTGCTTTATTAATAAAAAGTATAAATCAATGAAAACATTTTGGAAAACAGCTTAGTGTTATTTCCTTGACTTATTCATTCGCATGCCCTGTTTCCCAGAAAACTTTAAGATTTTGTCTTTCTAAGAGAAACTCTTGAAAATAGACAAGAGATAAGCATAAAAATGTTTTCAGCAGCACCATCCACAACAGCAAAAACCTGGAAGCCACCCAAAGGCCGGGGAGTGGGAATACATCAGTAAATTGTGTAACTGTCATGCAAAGGAATAGTATACAGTAGTTGGGCTGGCCGAGGGGCGTGGTGGTTAAGTGCTGGCTTGGGATGCCAGTGGCCCGGTTAGGGTCCCACATATGAGGGCCAGTGACACTGCCCTCAAAAAACAAACAAACAAACAAAAAATAGTATACAGTAGTCAAAACAAATGAGCTATTGTGACACAATATGATCTTAGCAACATAATATTAAGTTTAAGTCAAAGATTAAATATATGCAATAAAAACTTTTAAATAAAACAAAATGATAAAGTTGGGATTAGATATAGGTTGTTGTCAAGAGCTTAGCTTTTATTTTTGGTGGTGGATTTGAGTACTTATTATTAAAAATAACTAACAAGTAACTAAAGACTAAATGGAAGTTGGAAATGATGAGAATGTGTCATGAGCTAAGAATTACAACCCAATTTATGTATTTCTAGTATAACTAAAAAAATAAATAAAATGATCTGATTTTTAAATTAAGTCATATGATGAATAAAGCTGTTTTTTCTTTGCCTCATTCTACAGTCTCAAAGTCCAACAGTTATTTTGAGAGTAAAAACACTTCTATAGTAAATACCGGTTAAACTGTATTAATAAGATGTTAAATATTTTAACAGTGTGTACAACAGACTCTCAAATAGGTAGTAACAAACATTCACTGAATGGAAGCATTTCTGTACTGGTGACCTCTACCTAGTTAAGTTTTAAATACATGATCATCTACAAAAATGTGTTAAAATTATAAAAATATTTTGATTTCCAGTAATGGTGTACCAAATTACCAGAAATACGTTTTTTTGGATTTTTCTTTTAATTGCTGAGAATGGGTCAAAAAAAGTAAATTTCTTAGAAGTATGCAAATCATCACTTTCTTTCATCATCTTAACTGAAATGTTAAAAAGGGTTGACTTCCTAGGGAATGTGAGCTCCTCTATCTCGTTACCTATGCCAGCAAGAATAAAATTCTATTTTGAAAATGTTTATTTATTTGCATGACACTATCACAAATAAGCATCTATTAAGTTTCCATTGTGAGTTTAACTCTGTATTAAGCATTACTTAAGATGAAAAGCAACTAAAACTAAATCAAGATAAAAGAATAAGAACTAAACAGAAAATTTAAGCAAGAAAAAGATTCCCGATTATCCTCTGGTCACATTATTGAAAGCATAATCCTTTGGAAAATGTCTTGGAATTTTGAAGCAAGCCCTAGTGTGCATCTAAACTAGTTACAGCCTATACACTCAAGTTCATGCAGTGGGATATCCCTGAAGGCTCTACAATCTGTATTCATTACTACTTTAAATAACAATATGATGTTAGATTATTTTACATAAAAGCATGAAGCACTGACAATTGTAAAAAAACAAAACAAAAATCAAAGCAACTCATAATCAAAAGATAAGGCAATGACTTTTCCACAGAAACAGTAAGCAAAGCTTAAGATAGAAAAAAATATGCTTCACTGGAAGGGAAAAAGAAGACTATAGCAGGCTGGGGAACTTTTGATGCAGTTAGTCCCACTTCAGTGTAATAAAGGAAGCATGAGAATTACAACCTGAAGAGAACAACTGATGATAGCACAATTAATCAAAGGCTAACGCAATATTTGAAATATAATGATCCCTCCACAACTATATGCTAGGCACTGTTCAAAGCACTAGGGACACAGAGGGAATAAACAAAGCCAACCAGGCTTACTCCGTGATTTCAGAGTGTATTCAAAAATCTTTCCACTTTCAGGTGTAAAATGTTTTTATAAATAGAAGCAAACCCCTTAAACTAAAGGTAAAACAGAACAAAACAAAATTAGCCTTTTACAAAGGATCTTAAAAGCATGACTGTTAACCATTACAAGTGTCATTAATCATACAGAATGTAGAACTGTCACATTCAATGAAAATTTCATCAGAAAAAGTCGACATTTCACGGGCTTTATTAAAAAAATTAATTTCAATTATCAAAAATCACCTTTGTGGAACATCTACTATCTTTTGCTAGTGACAAAAATGGTAAATGCAAAAATAAGGAAGTAGTCAGACTTATATCAGAGTTTATATATTAATTAATATTGGCTGTATAGGTACCTTATTTTTGGACTACTGTGCTTAAAGAACTGTAAAAATTTTGGAATCATGATGTTGAGAGGACGATCTAAAACATCACTATCTAAAATTTCAGCAGAATCTTCACATATCTTCTGAAGGGCACCAAATGCTCCCTGTAAAAGACATTTAAATTATTAGAATTCAAAATGAAGCCATTTTAAAAGCAAATTGAGGCCAGCAGCTGAGATCCTGCTCTCGGCATATGTCATCAGTTTTGGTTCAAATAAAGTCTGATAAAAATTCAAAGTAAATAAATAAATAAAAGAAGACAAGAAGGAAGGAAGCATGCAAATTGAGGAATACTGACTAATCTGTATGGATTAATGTTCCCAGCCCACAGAAAATCTGTAAATTTAATCAATTTTAAGATAAATTATTACACTATTGAGTTATTTAAAATCTCAGTTTAAATATGATCAATCTTTGTTTTAGCATTAAATAACTTAGAATTAGCAGATATTTTGGTGGGAGAGATTATAATACCTAATTCAAAAACTGAATTTTTCCTGAAATGTTCCTGCCAATTTCAAGTCAACATTAAGTTTTCTCAAATAGTACCGGTTTGTTAAAATTAAATGTAAAATTCTATATTTATGTATAAATGTATTTAACTATTGCACCATCTCTCATTTTGAAGCACAAAAAGAGGTCTTCAAGTATCATTAAAAAATTACTTTTACATAAACCATTAATTGGGTAACGGTGGCAAAATCTGTTAACACTTTGTAAGCGGGCATAAAAAGCTATATGACGAGTTTACTCGTTTCCCACATACACTTTGTAATCGGGCATAAAAAGCTATATGACGAGTTTACTCGTTTCCCACATACACTTTGTAATTGGGCATAAAAAGCTATATGATGAGTTTACTCGTTTCCCACATACAATGTGTTAAAAAAGGGCAGACAACTCAAATTGGCAACTATTTCCCTATAGCCATTTTTATACCAAAGGGCTAACTTAGAGCTCTGGTGCACAAAATGTACCCTATTAGTTGCCCCCACCACTTCTGTACTTCACTATTTATAATTCTATTAGCAGCATCTCCGTGCTTATTCTCCATAATACAGCTAATTTAAGAATACTGTTTCTTTAAGTAGTAGTTCCTCCACAATTTCAGGGTTATTGCAGTTTACTTTCACTGTGTTACCTGGCTTCAGGATTTTTTCCCCCAAAATGTGTCAAAAATCCACAAAAGATAAAAAAATTAATATTTTGACTATTTTATGCATTTAATAACATTTTGAGCTACTTTGTATATAAATGACATTTTATTTTAAACCTTTGTTACATGGTAATAAATTTACCATTGTATCCAATTTTAGCAAAAAATACTCAAAACATACTAAGTAGCATCAATTAGATAGTGCAAGCCACAGGAAAACGGCCGAACATCGCAGCAAAAGATTTAAAAATTTTTGTTCTTGGAGAGTGCTTGCTTAAAAAATTTGATCCTTTCCGTTATACCAAAGCACTATTTAAATTTTAATCAACTGTTACCTGATTGCTAAATATTAGTATTTCAGCTTTTCTATAATCTTATCAGTGTATTTCCAAAGTATTATCGGAAAATGTACATAGGAGAATGCAAATTTTCTTTCTTTTAGTCTGTTTTAAAGACTCCTTTGCTAACTTAACTTTCCTTTCCCTCTAGACGCCCCTCTTCCCCAAATCGTATCCGGCAATAAACTGCCAAGTCAAAAGGCTACCTAATTCCTTTCTGGTAGGTTATTCCTGTGCCCGCCCTGTCTCCAAGCTTTGCTCTTTTTTTGAGAGGGAGAGAAGTCACCGCTTTAGGTAAAACACCTAAAATGGTTCCCATTTAAAACAGATTTCTATCCAAACTGGAAGCCTGCTAATGAGAGACACTTCAAGTAGTCATGAACATGTGAAAAATTGTAGAAGAAATCCATAGCCTCCCCCTCTCCTTCCCAAATGGAAAGGTTGCTGCTGATCAGTAGGAAACAATGAGAGATTATAATTAATACATGATTAAAACTAGACTAATCATGCCTTAGACATGTCATACAATAAGAAGCACAAAAACAACTCAGAGAAGCTGAAAAGGTACTCATGGTCTGAGAATTTGGTAAATTTAACTTCAAAAAATATCACATCAACTGATTAAGCTTGACAATAGCTGTTTATTACATATACACACACCCCAGAAAAATTTTAAAATACAAAACCGGAAGGTATTTCCTTGTAGGAAATACAGTAAAGAGGTTTTATAACTTAACAGTCTTTACAGAAAACAGTAAATGATCACTGATGCAAAACAAAAAAAGTACCTTTAGGTTTTTAAATTTTGAAGTTGCATGTTTCAGAGGAAATATTTTTTTCCAAAGGTTACTAATACACAATATGATGAAAAAAATACAAAAGAAAATTATACATGAAGCAAATACTTTTACCTCACAAGTGTTGTAATCTTCAGAATCCAACAGGCTACATAGTTTTGGTAAGAGGTCAGGCCAATTCTGCAATTCTCCCTTGGAGGCTATGGTTGTAATCAAAATACCTTGAAAGAAAACAAACACCTTTAAGAAATCCTACTGTATTATGTTAGATAATACCAGATGAGCAACTGCATACAAACACATGTAAAACCATACATACGCACATAAAAATGTCCCAAATCAGCTGAAGACTCCAAACCACATAAATAATAACATTCATCAAGGACCCCCCATATCACTACAGCACATCTGTGGAAAAACCACAGCATAAATCAGATAATGTTTCTAATATTATTTTCCAACATCACCCTCTTTTTTATTTTTAACAAGTATCTATACAAAAGACTACAATTTGCTCTTCTCCAACAATATCATGAATAGTTCCACTGATTAAAATCACTTGTATTTTATAGAAATTACATACATACAAAAGAGTAAAGAGAAAATACACCAAAATGTTAGTAGCATTTACCCTGGGTGATAAACATGAGTCTGTTAGGTTCAAGAACACCAAGAAGCTAAGAACAGCTCTCATGACTTAAACTAGGGCGATGGCCGGGACAGAGAAAGTAGATAAGCCATGAGTGGAGTACATCCTACATGCTCAGTTTGCAATAATCCCTCTAGTGTGGATAGGCCACAATCCTACAGTTTCCCACTTAATGGATCAAGGATGAATTGGGAGAAGCTTGGAGGCTGAGTGCCACATGCTGACTGATCATGTTGCTTTGAATGACTGGGTTATTTCAACTGTGTTGGGCATCTTAGTTGAGATACTTAAAAGATTATGCAAATACACATGTAACAAACTTTCCTGTTAGTACAAATGTAGTAACACAAACGTTTTTTGTTCTTTTTCTCTGCGTTAGTAAACTTAGTATTAGTAATATAATGTAATATGCTTGGTGATTATAGATCTTTTAGTATTACAGTTAAGAGTATAAACTGATAAGACAATTTATATGTACTCTAAGCTTTAAAATACTAATCTGTAAAAATAAAAAAAGTACTGTTATTTTGATAATTCAATGATATACACGCAAAATGTCTGGCATATAGTAAATGCTCAGTGATTATTACTGAACAGCAAATTCTACTGGTTGTGTGTATAAATTCTTTGAATTTTCTGTTTTGAGGTTGCTCCCAATGGGCCGAGCTAAAAAAATGTAAAAAGTATTGGCCAATATTACTCTTAAGTAAAAAAATGAAATTATATGGTAAGGGTCAATGTATTGATAGCATACCCTTATAACAGAGTTACAGTAAAATAAAAAAGCAGGAGCACTAATAGAACTGTTTCTTCTTGCCAATTATTCTTTCCAAAGTGAACATGTAAAAGAATTGAGAGGGGAAAGAGAAAGCTCTGGATCTGCCTAAAGGAAACCAAGCACGTCTTAAAACATGCAGTAACAACAATTAAACAGAGGCAACCACTTGGTACTGATAGATCGCTGACATTCATTACTTCTGCTAGGAGAGCATTACTGACAAATTCAAATTTATCTGGCCCCATATAGTCTCATGTACTCCTGAACAATCTTCCAATGCCTAGCATAGTTGCAAAAAGTGAAAAATTTTAATTTCCTTGTATACAACAAAGATAGGAGTGAAAACTGGTGTGCTCAGCAATACTTATTAAAAATTTTAAATGTTTAAACAACACACTTTGACCCAGTAACGCCACTTCTATGAATTAATTCTATAAGGTGTGATCAAACAATATGGTGAATGTTTAAATAAAAACAAAATTTTATTACAGTAAAAGACACACTGCTCACTTCAAACACACTTATTCCATTGTTTTTGCCACTTTCTGAAGCAGTTCTGTAAGTCCCCTTTTATGAGTGTCTTTAGTTGACTTGCTGTGGCTGCCTCAATGTTCTGTATCATTTTGACTTTGGAGAAGAGCCAGACATGGCGCCAGATCCAGTGAATAAGGTGGATGAGGACACACCACAATGTATTTATTTGACAGAAATTGCAATATACCAGAAGTGATGTGTGACACGGAGTGTTGCCATGATGGAGGATGATTTATGGCAAACTTTAATTTTCCTTTTTTTTTTTTTTTTTTGAGGGCAGTGTCACTGGCCCTCATATGTGTGACCGAACCAGGGCCACTGGCTTCCCAAGCCAGCGCTTAACCACTGCGCCATTCGGCCGACCCTGCGCACACTGTAAAACACACCTTCTCTCAACTGTAGCTCACACCCTACTGATTACTCCGAACATGCTGCAACTTGTCACAAACTGTTACTAAGGTTCAACACACCACTTCCCGTATTGAAAATCCCTGCTTTTCTGTTGGATGGCACTCGGGAGCAGCAGTCACCGTATTATGTGATCACAACAAAAAGGCTTCGTGTCACACATCGCTTCTGGTTGGCAATTTCTGTCAAATAAAAACATCATGATGTGTCCTCATCCACCTTATTTACCGGGTCTAGCACCCTGCAACTTCTGGCTCTTCCCCCAAGTCAAAATGATTCAGGACATCGAGGCAGCCACGACAGTGCAACTAAAGACACTCACGAAAGAGGACTTCCAGAACTGCTTCAGAAAGTGGCAAGAATGATGGAATAAGTGTGTTCAAAGCAAGGGGGGGGGGAGTATTTTGAGGGAGATTAATGGCAATGTGTCTTTCATTTTAATATATATATATATATTTTAAGTGGTGAAAGAGCAGTTTATTAGAAGAATAAGTACACTTCAAAGAAGTAGAAACGGGCCTGAGCTGTAAGAGAATGGCTCAAGGGCCATTATTAGAAGAGAAAATACACTCCAAAAAGTTTGGAGCAGGCCAAGCCTAAAAAGGAGCTCAAAAGGCCAATAAATTTTTTTTTAAAATTTAAACATTCACCGTATTGCTTTATCATACCTAATATAGAAAATTTTCCACACGTGTATAAACACACACAAAAGGATATTTACTGAAATAGTAAAATTACAATCCAACCACTTATTTTTTAACAGGGGAACAATTCTACATTCGTCTAATGGATTACCAGTCATTGAAATGTGGTCCTTCTAAATTTATCATCTTGGCAAGATTCTCAATATGTATTGTTAAGATTAAAATATTTAAAAATGTCTGGCATACACTTACCACTCTTTTTACCAGTGTCAAAGATTGGTACAGCATTAGGAGGGTACATCAGAATAACCTAGGGAGACCCTTTTCCCAAATTACAAATGCCCTCAACCCATCCCTTTTAAAATGACAGTGTTCAATATGTGAATATTTGGAGGGAAGCCATAGAGCCTCTGTTTTTTTAGGTAAGAGACTAATGGGGTACTTTTTAAAACCATGAGACAAGATGTAAAAAAGTAAACAACTTTTAATGAAAATGATTGACTCTTTGAAGGTTAACTGACTTCCATCCATTTAGCCAACCTGCCAGATTAAAGAAACTTTCCAGATCCTTGTACAATAAAACTGAGCTGCTTAAGGAAATCATCAATAAAACAAAAAGGCAGCCTACTGAATGGGAGAAGATATTTGCCAACGATATATCTGATAAGGGGTTGATATCCAAAATTTATAAAACACTCATACAACTCAACACCAAAAAAACCAAACAACCCAATTAAAAAATGGGCAGAGGATATGAGGAGGCATTTCTCTAAAGAGGACATACAGATGGCCAACAGGCATATGAAAAAAATGTTCAACCTCACTAATCATCAGAGAAATGCAAATAAAAACCACAATGAGATACCACCTCACTCCAGTCAGAATGGCAATCATCAATAAATCAACAAACAACAAGTGCTGGTGAGGGTGTGGGGAAAAGGGAACCCTGGTGCACTGTTGGTGGGACTGCAAATTGGTGCAGCCATTATGGAAATCAGTTTGGAGGTATCTCAAAAAACTGGAAATGGAACTGCCGTGTATGACCCAGCAATTCCACTCTTGGGTATCTACCCAGAGGAATCCAAGACGCTAATTTGAAAAAAATATATGCACCCCTATGTTTATTGCAGCGCTATTTACAACAGCCAAGACTTGGAAACAACCGAAATGCCCATCAGTAGATGAATGGATTAAGAAACTGTGGTACATTTATACAACAGAGTATTTCTCCGCTATAAAGAAGAATGAAATCGTACCATTTGCAACGATATGGATGGTCCTAGAGACTATTATGTTAAGTGAAATAAGTCAGTCGGAGAAAGTCAAATACCATATGATCTCACTTATATGTGGAATCTGAAAAACTGAATGAATGAGCAAAGGAAACAGAAACAGTCTCATAGATATAGAGGAAAAACAGGGTTGCTAGTTTGGTGGGGGGCGGGGATGAGGGAGAAGGGGAAGGGATTAGACAGCATAAATAGGTAACTACAGTATTGTCACAGGGATATGAAAGACTGTTTGGGGAATATAATAATGTGGTTAAAATTTTGTGGGGTGTCAGATGGTCACATGTCTTGTTAGGGAGACCACTTCATGGATGGAATAGAGGTTTGATCACTGCACTGTATACCTGAAATTGATGTTGTATAATATTGTATGCCAACTGTAATTGAATATATAGATAGTCACGGGATATGGATTATACGGTGGAAGGGAATCAAAGGAGTTGTAATAGATAGTATGTAATAGATAGTATGATAGTATGATATGGGGGAGGAGAGTGAGGGGGAGAATTGGGGGAGGGGAGTTGTCACTTTGAGGGGTAAAAAGTATAACTATGGCACTGTGTTGTACACCTGAAGCTAATTAAAATAAAATTAAAAAACAAAACAAAACAAAAAACTGAGTTGCTTAAGCCTATCGCATGCTGAATGCTGCCCATTAGGGTATTCTAGAGCACACCTGACTATTTTTACTTCCACCAGGTGATTTGTGTGCTTATCAATGGTTAGTTGTGCTTGCTTCCAAACCATTTTAAGCTAGTTACTATAATTAAGCATTTCAACTCAACATTACATAAAATGCAAGTCCTTCTTTCACTGAAAACTGAAAAGACTAAAAAACTGCTATATAGTAAGCCCACACTTAATGTGGATAGGTTCTGTAACTTAAAGAAAAATGACTTATAACAAAACCAATATTACCAAAGGGTAATTGACATACACAAGAGTTAGGTTCCTATGGCATCTCATCAATGTTATAACGAAAACTGTAGAATGAAACGACATTGAGGACCTGCTGTAATTAGGTGTAGACAACACAATATTAAAAACAAGGGGGAAAATAGTAAAAATTTCAGGTCCTATACTTCAGTTGTTTTACAAAGAAGTTATTCTTTCCATGTAAAAGAAAGCGAAACTGGAAATCATACCCCATGTATTACATAAGGTAGATAAGAAGAAATTAAAAAAACAAACAAAACAGTGGTCCTAAATTAGTATCACTTGTTACTGTCCCATTTTAACCAACTTTGATTAAGCAGCTACCAGGGACCCTGGTCTTACAGCGTTAAGAGTTTTTACTGTAATCACACATTATGTCAAAAGCATTTAAGAGTGTCAATGGAAGGCCAGCTGAGTGGCGCACTGGTTAAGAGCTGGTTTTGGGATGCCAGCGGCCCCGGTTCGGATCCTACATATGAGAGCCAGTGACACTGCCCTCTACAGCTAACAGCAGCTCCACCTGGAGCTGGGCTGTGTGAGCCCCGGCGATGGTGTGGGCTGCAGCCCCTGCTGCAGCGGGCTGCCATGGGCTACAGTGAGTGGCCGGCGCCAGCGTGAGCCGCGGTGAGCGACACCCAGAGGCTACCGATCTGCCTCATCTGGGAGAGCGCAATGACGACACCAACATGGGCCAGTGAAGCAACATCCTCCGCAACTAGACTGAAGAACAGAAAGACAGCAACTTGTCTGTTCCCCTTCCTCGATTCCCCAACGCTGTTCCCCTCCCCCAATTCCCCAATAAAATCTTTAAAAAAAAAGTTGCAATGGAAAAATTTCCATCACAATTCAACATGAAATGGATGGCAAAAAATGGTCTGTCATATCAAAACTCAACCCATTTACAAACAAGGTAAATAAAATTGTAGCAATATAACTTACCTACGGTGGCTCTAATCAGAGGAGAGGCATCACCAATATTGTTTAAACATTCACTTTTAATGAAGTCTGTTACACCATTTGGAAAATTCTGAAAATGTGCTTTCACATTATTCTTCAAAATGAGACCACTCAATGATCTTGTGGGTTCATCTGTTTTAAAATTAAAATAGTATTGAGTTTTAAAGTAGTTTTCATTTCAAAATGTATCAAGAACAGCAATTTTGAAAGTATTCGTATTGATAAATTGATTGGAACATTCCAATAACTTTGCTGTAACCAAAAAGAAAATATGAATGATTTCAAAAGATTAGCTCCACGATTTATAGTAGTTCAGCATTTCTCAACCTTGGCACTATTATTTTGCGCCACATAATTCTTTGTCTTGGAGATGCTGTGCTGTGCACTGTTAAGATGTTTAGCGGTATCACTGGCCAAAGATGCCAGTATCACCTCTTCAAGTTGTAACAACCAAAAAAATGTTTCCAGATAATGTTAAATGTCAGGGGTGGGAGCAGGGAGATTGCACCTGGTTGAGAACCACTGATTTAAGAGTAAATTTAGTTTATGGCCACTGTACTCAAGCTTTATTGAAACCTGATATAAATATTGAATTATAAATCTGAAAGTATTAGTCATCCAAAAATATCTACTAAAAATTAAGTGGACAAAAAATATATGGGATCACCTTCACATACAAATAACTGCCGTTCATTAATATCATGTTTTTCACTTGCTTCTGAGCTTAAAAAAAAGAAAAAAAAAAAGGGGGTGGGTGGGAAAACAATTTTTAAAATTTCTAGAAGTATTTTAAAAACAGAATTTACTTTAAAACAAAGTTTAGAGATGCTGGTAACAAATTTTTAAGAAGCGATTTAACACTTGAAGAATGTAACTGATGAGTTACCAACAGGTATCACCATCAACATTGGCAATAGTCAACATCTTCTGAATGCTTGTTAGGTACTAATTAAACACTACTAAGTGCTTTCAAAGTAGTTTGCATTTAAACCTCACAACCTCACAAAGCAGAATTTATTACTCCCACTACACAAAGGAAGAAACTGAGGCCTCTGCCAGTCTACTAAGTGGAGAAGCCCAAAATATCAACTTCATGAGTTCCAAATAAATAAATAAACACAATATTTTTATACAAAAGTAAAGCTCCTACCATGTCCTTTGAGAAATGACTAATGAACAGACTATATTTTATTAACTGTTGAGAAAACCTGAATAAAATCCTTTCTAACATTTTATGGTTCTGTAACTAATCAGTCTTTTTGGAGGCAGTTACACCCTGCCTGTCTAGCTATTTGAATTGTTTGTTTGCTTTTTAAAATACTTCTGATGTATTCTTATATCCCAAGAAAGCTTTAAGGAAGAGGGTAATATTGTAACAATCTTAATAGTTGGAATTTAGGTTGAGGACATGAATAGTAAGCTTAAAATTTCCAAATAAAACAATTACAATCTAGAAAAACTCACGAACTATTTACGTTCTTTAAAAAACAAACAGCATCAATTTAATTACAAAGTACTGAAGAATGTACTGATCAAACTAGGAATATTAAGAATTTAAAGATATGCTGATGGAATTTCTAGTTTCTTAAAACCTCGATTTAGAAAGTTTTAAATTTTCTATTACATTCCTCAATCATAAATTCAATTAACTATAAAATTATTTGAAAGTAATTATAAATAAGTCACTACTACACTGTGTATGGAGTATCAAAATCTGAATACAAAATTAGTAAACTCTTACTACACATTAAGTTCATTAACCCACTAGAGCTTGGAGTTCAAGCCTTACAGATGGTCTTGGTAGTCTAACACAGGCATTTTATAGCTGAAAAACGCAAGAGAGATAAAATGAGTAATACGGTGTAAAGCTTATTTCCTAACTGTACAATGGCTTCTGAAACACTAATCACTAAATAGGGTATATAGTGCTTTCATTTAGAGGCCAGTTGTTCAATCAAATTTGAGTGTCTTCTGTGTCTGACAATGTTCCAAGAAGGGAACACTAAATACTCAAATAACTGTAAGAATACCTCTTACTACAATGTAAACTCCACGAGGGCAGAGATTCTCCTCTATTTTGTTCACTTTTATTGCCCGAGCCTGCAAAATGCCTGGCAAAGAAGTGGTACGAATAAAGTCTACTGTGACACATTGCATGTATTAGAAACAATCAAATGACCATGTCATTAAAAAAAAAAAAAATCAGACTAGTTTTCAGGCTTTAAATTGTCATAAAACTAATTTAAATTTAAAATTGCTATAGTTAGTGAAAAAATGTAAGTTTTAAAAAGTTACAAGAGTCCATGAATAAAATGATCCTGTTTTTAAGTTTTAAAATAATGCATAGCCATATAAGAGTATACAATTAATCAAGAGCTTGACAATTATTATCTCTGATGGGATTACAGGTGGTTTTTAATTTTGTTTATATGAACTTTCAACTGTCTTTTATGAATACACATATATTCAGTAAATTAGTAAATTCTGCATTCTATCTGTGTATTAAGAAAATCTTAATGACATTCAGGTACAGGATTGAAGCAAAACCCCAAAGTAGACTATGAAACACTCTTTTCACTTGCAAAGAATGAGGGCATTTATTATAAGAACACCCAATTAACTGAATGTTTATTAATAAGTACCTAAATGCTTCGAGTGGTAGTAACTCAAGTCTCTGCTCATTCCCCATCTGTAAAGCAGCGGTTACTACTATATGAAATCCTTTGAAATGAATACTTCCCAGTATATTTTAACAGGCCTTAAAAGACACTTTTAGTAGTTACCAACATAGATCCTACTTACCTTCAGATTTTAATTTTGTCAAAACGAAAATCAGGTAGTTGTTAAAATCTGGATATTGATTGAGTTGTTCCAGTTTCTAGAACAAACAGTAGTTAAGGAAACTTCTCAGTGTAATCTAAGGAAGAAATTAAACATTCTTAATCTAAAATCAAGAACCCCTTTTGTGGTATTTTTAGACTTTTTTTTCAGTAAGAATAAAGTTATCTTATTGAAACCATCGACACTATTCCAAGAACACACAAGTGGTTGTTTAAATCTCTTAAGTGCTTTATGGCTGAAATATTAAAATATTTTATATCAATTATATCTAATACAACATAAACCAAGTTCCACCTTTTGCATGTTCAACATAGCAAAAAAAGTTTTAAAACAGAATTTGTTTGATTTGAACTTTAAAAACCCTAACCAGAAAGGTATTTAAGTATAGAATGACAAAAATGAAAGCATTCCGAACAAATGAAAACTAGTTTAAGAGATTTAACTTTACAAAACGACTTTTTAACTTAAAAATAAGTGCTTTTATTACTCATTTGTTATTTAAGAGTTCAAATATTAAGATAAAATGTCATTATGCACAAGCCTACATATCAAATATAATTACATAAGTCAGTATTATGAAATTGCTATAAGGCAATAGTTCTACAGTTGTTTACCACCCCCAAGATCTAACATTTCCAGAGACACAAATTTGCAGGTATTTCATTGCTGGCAGGCAACAGTGACATAATTCTGGTTTATCTTTCTTCACGCCCTCTTACCCTCTAATATGCTTTTTAATAACATCCCTAATTGCGTTTCAATAGACAGAAATATTCAAATGTTTTTACTCAATGGAACTTTAAAAAAAATTAAATCCACGATACAAACTCAAGATACACTGTATTATCTATTTATTACATACTCTAATACCCTCAATGCTTAGTGGTCAGAATGTAAATTAGCAAAACACGCTTTCTAGAAAAATTCCAAGATTTAACTACTTTCTTTGACCAAGAAAAACCCAGTGATTTCTTTCTTTAGTGAACAGCCAAAGCTAAGAGCATGCAGATATGCTAATGAATTTTTCATAAACATTTCCTGACAAGGTTTACTGTCTTATAACTTCAGCTATCTATCTATACTATTATAATGGTCTTTCAAAAAAGTATTTCCTAAGGAGACACAAAAAGAACATGGTCATCACATCATTAGGCACTTTAAAAACATAAGGCAGTGTAGATTTTTAAAGCTGTTTCTCTCTATCGACTGAAATTTAACTTGTTCCGTAAGTAGAGGGCATACAATGCTCCAGGCACACAGGATAAACTGTATATTTTATTGTTAGCCCAAGCACAGTACCAGGTATATAAAAGGTATTTAATAAATACATACCAAACCAAGAAATTATGGTATATAGCACTACAGAAAAAATTACAATGTGGTTTGGACTTGGTTAACTTAAGAATTAATTGCCATATAATACCTACACTTCATTTCATGGCAACTTCTATCATTCCTAGAGCTATGACAACACAAATTAAGACTGAGCCATAACAGGGTTCCAGACACAAGCTTCAATACACCACAAACTACTATTCTTCCCTTAGTAATAGCAGTATTCAAATGAAATGGCTTTAAAAAAATTCAAACAGACCATAATCTCTTCCATTTTTACATAAGCAGCATTATATTAACCAAGAAGCTAAGTACTCACTCATCTATTGAAGGTTTTAAGTTAAGGCAATGCAGTATTTCTTTGAAACTTATTTACCAGAGCTTTTCATGTGATTGTATATAACTTCACTTTCATAGTTTTAAATATAAAAAAGCCCAAACTATACTAAAAGAGCTTGCTTACCAAATTAAGTAATTTTGCTGCTTATTAACAAAAGAATTAACTTCCTTGGTCTTAAAATAACAGGGATAAAAAGGTTAATTATGGCCAGGAGAACGAATGCTTCCTTTATTAGCTCCAATAACAATTCTCCATGTGTCCTGTTCAGGGCACTGCAGAAAACGTATATAGCAGAAGTTCTGTGTCTTCTCTTAACCTTTTCTCTCTCTAAAACCGTAGCAGCAATAGGACCGCTACATCAGCAAACGCCGTAAAGACTTGGATAATTGAACACAGTCTTGAGCCAAAGATTTAAAAAGAATATCTCATTTGGGAGCCAGGGAGCTTGCAACAGGTGTTCCTATGAGCAGCCCGGGGGTGAGGCCCGGGACTCCCTACTTCTAGGTCTGCAGCCCTATACAGGTTGGCAAGGGGCCTGGAAGTAACCCAGGCCCAACGCGGCGGCAGTTCAAACCCCGCGCCAGCTCCACCCCGTTCCTGGCCGGACGCTCGGCGGGCGAGCTCTGCGGCTTCGCACAGCGCCCCCCACCCGGCCCCTCGCTCAGTCTGCAGGCCCCACGGCGCCGGGCGCTTTGTGTGGGCCGGAGCATCGGGGGGTCCACGCCGGCACCCGAGCGGCTCCCGCCCGCGCGGTCTCCACCCCTTCGCAGGTCGGCGGCGGGCGGGGACGTGGCGGCCCGGCCGACGCACATGTCGCGATCGCAGGCGGCGGCCCCGAGCCCCAGCCTCCTGGGGGCCGGAAGCAGGCGGCTGCGGCGGCGCCCAAGACCGGGCACGAGGGCCGCGTGCGCCAGGAAGCCCGGCGGGGGTAGCGGCGGTGGCGGGCTGGCTGCTCCCGCCGGCGGACGGAGGGCGGAGGGATCCGGGGAGCGGAGGGGGAGGGGCAGAGGGAACCTCCCGGCCGCTGGGAGCGGGCCCCGCGCGGGGCGAGCTGCGCGGGCGGCGGCGCGAGGCCTCGGAAAGGATACTTGTTGCACGGTTCTCTGGATGGTGGTGTCTGGGGACTGAGACTCCTTCAGCAGCTGCAGGATTTGCTGAAGCCCTTGCTCGTCAGGTTTCCACTCATACTCCATCTTGGTTTGCTGCAAATAAAGCCAGACACAGGAAGAGACGGAGCGAATGTTACTCCCCGTGCACAGGCCCGAGGGCTTCCCACGCCGAGCAACCCCCCTCTTCCCGCCCGAACGACCCCTGTGCTCCCCAAACGCCTTTGACCTGCCTGGGGCGCCCCGAAGGGAGTCTCGGACCGTGAAACCCGGAGGGGAACTGATCCTGGCACTTCGGCCGCCAATGTCTGCTCCTACCGCCACGGCCGCCAAGCGCAAGGAGCCGACCAGACTGAGTCACCGCGAATTTGCAATCTGGCCCCTAGATCCGCTCACGGGAGCCCCCTGGGTCCTAATGCCACGCAGTTTTCTCCAACCCAACCGAACTCGAGTTCCGTCCAGATTATTACTGATTTAAGAGCTTATCAAAAGCCAAATCCTTATCAAAACCCCTTCGAAACACCTGAAGAGATCTGATTTTGGTTATCAGTCATTTTAAGTTACCATGGTGAATAATGAAGAATAACTGAAATAGGGAAAAAAGCCTGGTAATTCCCTACAGCTCAACAATACTTGGAGGAAATAAAAATGTTTACATTTCAATTTTATATATAAAGCACTAAGTACTAATATTTAGTCTAAAATATTAAAGATGCGTTGAAATCATAACCCACACCTTGATAAACACTAGATATTGCATTTATATCTGCAGAACTTGATTTTAAAATGCATTCTTTCTTAAACTTCAACTTTTGAACTCTTATTAAGTGAAATAAATTCCATCTGAAATAACCACATTTCACAACTAAGGGCTTTGGGCTAAAGGAAAATGAAAACTAATATAATTTACAATTGGATAGTATTTAATTCTATTAAAGTGTTGTCACATATATTTTCTCATTTGTTTCTCACTCCAACTTGGGGAGGCATTATTTGCCCATGGAACAACTATGGGACAAAAAGATCTGAGTAAATTGCCACAATTAATTAGTGAAGATTAGGAGAATATAGGTTTAAGCTATTAGGAGTTGCATCTGCTGCAATCCATTTAAACTATTATATCAACAACAGTTTCACTAAAACTAAATGCTTAAAAACAAAACTTAAGTATCAAATATGAATGATTTGTAAAAACCAACTAAGTTTGCTGAAGGAGAGTGTTTTTCGGATGGCCTTACTACATGATGGTTTGACAGCTGAAATTAGTCATTTCCTAGTTAAGAGTCCCTTCCTAGAAGAGGTTAAAAAAATTAACTGACCTTACTGCACCTTTCTAGTTAGCACTGTTTTTATTTCTTTTTCTTTTAACCTTTTCCTCTCCTTTTTCACTCTTATTTTCTGCTTAATATCCTGTAATCCAGCTTTACTCACCACCTTCTATGGGCTTCCTAAACAAACCAAATGCCAAATACCAATATGTTCAAAAAAAGGATCATTTGTACATAATGTCTATTAGTAATACTGTAGTATTTTTATTCCAGTCTTCATTCTGTATGTTTATATTATGTACATTATATTTTATAATAATGGGATTGTCTGTTTTCTTGCCCCACTTTATATATTAAATATGTTTTTAAAACCATAATAGCATTCTATAGTATTGCTGTGCCATAATTTTAATAAACTTTTAGCTGGTATAACATATACACAAACCTGTACAAAATCAAAGCATACAACTAGATGGATTTTTAGAAACTGAATACACCTGTGTAACCAATGCCCACATCAAGATATATAGGTTATTATCTGTACCAAGGTTTCTCTTGTACCCATTCTGTATCAACCTGCCCCAAAGTAATCTCTATTATAATTTCTATTATTATAGAGCTCTACTCTTCCTTTTCTTTTTACTTCATAATTTACTTTTTTTTTTTTTTTAGCTGAGCCATCCTGCTACCTGTTGGCAGCTCACTGGCTGCTCAGCTCGGGCTGGGCATCGAACTGCTGTTGCTCAGAGCTCAGCTCACACATTTGAGCGAGCTCTTAACCAACTGAGCCACTCGGCCGGTCCCCAAAATTTACTTTTAAAATTACAAAAACTATGTTATAACAAATCAAACATGGCCTTATGAGGAAAGGTTAATTCAGTCCTTCCTCCAAGCTTGCCTTCCTGAGCGAATCAGTTTATCAATTTGAGGTGAATGCTTTCATATACCTTTCTCTATTCTCAAACATCAATATAGTTCTGTTTTTGTTTTGTATTTTAAAGATCACACTACACATAATATAGCAAGGCCATCATTCCAGGCCAATGCACATGGATTTAACTCACTTTTTAATAAATGACATTGATCTTTAGAATCAACAGATTCTTTAGAATCAATAGATTATAATTTGTTCAACCGTTTACTGATTGGCTTCCAGGTTGTTTCTACTTTTTTGCCATTATGAACAACACACTAAAAAATATTTCAGCACTAATGTCCCTACACAGCAGTGGCATCCCAGTGGGGATTAGGCCAAAAGCATGTGTATTCAAAAATTTCAAATTATCAGATTACTTTCCAAAAATAGTTATGTAATTCACACTCACTAACAATGTTTCCGATATCTCCGCCAGCATGTTCTTTAACATTTTTTGTGAATATAACAGGTGAATAATTAAATTTCTCCTCATACTGGAATGAAGGAGGGTTGAGGGGGAAAGTGAAAGTCTGAGCCTTAGTTATGTCTTGGAGATGCTACACGCACATCACTCCTGTTGAGGTGACATTTGGATAGTATACCTAACTCCTTAGCTGCCCATCTGAACAAGAAACTAAAGCCAGGGGCCAAAGCCAATAGTCTGAAAGGCATCATCATATCCATCCTGAGGATGACTGCCCCATAATATTATTACCACGATCTTTCTTTATCCCTGTATTCAAATAAACAGAGAATTCTTTTTCTTTTCAAACAGCTTAGTATTAAGGACATTTAGTTTGATCAGCCTATGATGATGGCATAGGGAGAACTGAGATAAACCCTTCCTCATACCTTACTGAAGTTATCTGGAACAAAAAGGCTTTCAAAAATATTTGACTGGTAATTGCTTGGTAAAAGGTCTCAGGCCACTATGAACTTCTATACCACATTTTTATTAATGTGGTAAAATACAATACAAAAATAAAATACAAAAATGTAGCATTTTAAACATTTTAATTGTACAGTTCAGTGGCATTAAGTATGTTATCATTGTTGTGCAACCACCATCACCTCTAACTCCAGGATGTACCACATTTTAATAGCCATGAAAATTAGGAAGAATTTATCTTACGGTAGCCAAAGAGGTCACAGGATTATTTCGATAACATCTGAAGTACTTCAAGCTAACAAAGCACACCAGAATTATAAGGCAGAAATAATGTATTTAAATAGTAAACTACATCTATGTTAATTAATAGACTATCAACATTAATACTGGGTTTTCTTAAAATAATTACCATTCTTTATGCATGTTCAAGACAGATCTAAATGTTCCCCAAAAAAGGAAGGAGTACTTCAAATTCTTCTTTTAGAATACATAAAGTCATGCTGATTGGTCCATGACATTCAATGGTGAATGTCCTCCCCCGACCAAAGGCATTTCAGTAAGCAAAGACAGTTATTTGAACTATCTAGACAGAAGATGGCACCAGAATAAAAAGTGTTCTGCAAGAGGTAAGTTACTGTAAAATCCCATTTGGGCCTTTAGAAGACTAAAACTTAATAAAAAGTTCCAAACTGTTCAGAATTTAAATTTATATAAAACTTTGAAGTTGCTAGAGTTGAGGATGATGTGATGGTAAGGAAACCAGACTGGTTAATAAAAGCAAAAATATCTAGTTTCCTCCCTGCTGAATAGGCTGTAAAATTTAGTTTAAAAAGCAGACAGGCAGACTGCACTCAACCAATCTAAATTTAAATCCTAGGTCTTCCACTTAGTAGCTGTGAAAACCTGGACAAGTTAATCTTGGTTCCCCAACTATAAAATGAGAATATACCAGCTCTATAATAGGATGATAGGTACCTGCCTGGCATGCAGTATGATTTGAAATATAGTTTTAATTCTTACATCAATGGTTTTCTACAGCCTGCAAGATAAAATCTAACTTCTTTTCATGGACGAGGCTCTACATGATCTGGATGGTCTATCACCTCCAAGGACAGCTTTCTCTCTGACGAATCAACCTCCAACTTAATGCTCCAGCAGTAATACCAACTGCACTTTTATACTTCTGAGCCTTTGAATAGGGATTCCCTGCCTGGAATGCCCTCTTTGAATTGGACCATTTGGCAAACTCCTTCTCACTCTTCAGAGTTATGTTCATCTAGTCAATTTCCAACTATATTAATAAGAGTCTTCCTTGGTGCTATGATTGATACTGGATATTATTTCTCTTCTGTGACATTATTCCAGGACCTCTCCACAAGATCTAAGTGTTTTTTTCATTACAGATCTATAGTTTATAGCTATCTCCATTTTAGAAACTGTCACACTGTATTATAATTATTTCCAGTTCTGTCTTAGCAATAGATCACGTGTTCCTTGAGAGCAAGGACTTTCTGCCTTCTTTGCGTAGTAAATATTAAGTTGAGCAACTCAACTACCAGGTGCTCAGTGAGCATTGAAGATTCAAAGGTGAGTAAAATATTGCTCTTGCCACCACTAAATTCTCATTTAGCGAGAGAGACAGAAGTGTTGTCTATGAATGAAGTTGAATAGGAAGACAGAGGAAAGCAAATATATGTTGCCAGGAAAGAGAGAAGTACTTCTTCCCCACCCATTTCAGACCTTTTGTTTTTGTTTTTTAAATTTCAATTAAACACAAACTAATATTTACGGAGCAGTCAGATGTTTCCACCAATATGGTGAATCACAACGTGATAAAATTGTCATCAGTGATGAAATTTCCCAAAATGGTGAACAATTCTTGGTAGAGTTCCAAACAAAACAAAGTACAATCTTCCTTCAATAATAGAGTAGTTTTGTTCCCGGAAAATGCAACGTTTAGTTAAAATCCTAAGACAAAATCCATGTGCATATGTAAAACTGCATTAGGCTCTAGGCTCTGACTATAGCTATAAATAGGTTTTTTCTTCACCCATGTGACCATCTAGTGGGACATTCAAAAGTCATTCAGGGCTTAAGGCAATTTTTTTTTTTTTTAATTTATTGGGGAATTGGCGGAGGGGAACAGCGTTGGGGAATCGGGGAAGGGGCACAGACAAGTTGCTGTCTTTTTGTTCTTCAGTTTAGTTGCGGAGGATGTTGCTTCACTGTTGGTATCGTCATTGCGCTCTTCCCGGATGAGGCAGATCGGTCGCTGGCCTCTGGATGTCGCTCACCGCGGCTATTGGCAGCTCACGCTTGGCTGCCAGCCGCTCATGCTGGCTGCGGGCCACTCACTGTAGCCTATGGCAGCCCACTGCAGCAGGGGCTGCAGCCCACACCATCACCGGGGCTCGCACAGCCCAGCTCCAGGTGGAGCTGTTGTTAGCTGTAGAGGGCAGTGTCACTGGCCCTCATGTGGGATCCGAACCGGGGCCGCTGGCATCCCAAAACCAGCGCTTAACCAATGCGCCACTCGGCCGGCCCGCTTAAGGCAATTCTCAATGGTCAACATCTAACATGTCTTAGCCCTACCCACTAACTGGCAATGGCATTTCCAATTACGAGGACCCCACCCAAAGAGGGGCACTGACTCAGTGAGGAATAACTATGGTAGGGAAAGTCCAAGGAGCTGATGCTAACCCATTTGGGAGGTCAGGAAGGGGCTTCCTTGAAGAAGTGACTTTTTACTTGGGATCTAACATGAATTACCAAAAAATGAAAGTAAGAGGAAGGCAGGGACCAGGAGAACCTCATAGACCATGTTTGGAGATTTGGGCTTTATCCTAGGGCTTAACAGAAAGCCTGTAAAGGGGGTTTTGAACTGATCAAATAGATGATCAAATAAAAATATGGAAAAGGATTATTCCTCCTGGGAAGTAGAGGTTCATCTTCTGCTGTTCAGTGTTATATTAATTTTCAAAATAAGCACAGTATTTTTGAGCATAATAAAACGATTTAAAAAAACCACCAGGGGCCAGCCGAGTGGCGTGTTGGTTAAGAGTTGGCTTGGGAGGAGAGCTCTGAGCAGCAGGGACGCTGGATCAGATCCCACATGGGCCAGTGATACTGTGCCCTTTACAGCTAAGATGGTGAACAACAGCTCGACCTGGAGCTGGGCTGCCATGAGTCACTGGTGACGGCTTAGCCGGCAGTGGGGCTGCGGTGGGCTGCTGTGAGCCTCCATGAGCAGCCGGCAGCTGGTGTGAGTGGCTGTCCAGAGGCCGGAGACTGATGTGCCTCAGCCGGGAAGAGTGCAATGATGATATCGACATGGGCCAGTGAAGCGACGTCCTCCACAACTAGGCTGAAGAACAAAAGGACAGCAACTTGTCTGCTCCCCTTCCCCGATCCCCCAAAGCTGTTCCGCTCCCCCAATTCCCCCCAAAAATCTTTAAAAAAAACCCCACCAGGCTGCAATGTGGGATATCACTGGAGGGGCAGGAAGAGCCACAGGAAGACCTAACTAACTGTCCAATCTGCATTTAAAATGGAATCTGTTAGGGGAAAGGTGATCATGTTACACAGCAAAACTACTACCAAAAATTCTGGCATATAAGTGTGAAGGACTTAAACACATCTATTATTTTGTCAATAACAGTGATAGCTAATATTTTTTTGAGTCTCAAGCAGAGTCCTAAATACTTACGTGTTAACTAATTTATTCCTCAGAAGTCTTATTATGTATTAATATTAGCTACATTTTACAGAAGGTAAGTAACTTAAGGCACAGAGAAGTTAAACTACTTGTTCAATGTTACGTAGATAGTAAGTGACAGAGCCATGATTCAAAAACCCAACTAATCTGGCTCCAGAGGCCAGTCTCTAAGCTCCTGATATACTGCCTTTCCACTTCTGTAAACTGGGAAATAATCATGAATAAAACCATTTGTATACTAAAGAAGCAACATATATTTGACACCTTTTGCAGTGAGGTAAAAGTAAAAAATTATATTTCTCTGTTGTAAAAATCAAAATAGATCTAAATAGCAGTATGTGTATAATGTGAAAATATGACAAAAATGAGATATTTCAATAGCACTGAGTAAATTAATTCAAACATTCTAAATGTAATCTTCACAGGCCGGCCGAGTGGCACATTGGTTAAGAGCTGGTTTTGGGACGTCAGCGGCCCCGGTTCGGATCCCACATATGAGGGCCAGTGACACTGCCCTCTACAGCTAACAACAGCTCCACCTGGAGCTGGGCTGTGCGAGCCCCGGCAACGGTGTAGGCTGCAGCCCCTGCTGCCGTGGGCTGCCATAGGCTACAGTGAGCACCCAGCAGCCAGCGTGAGCTGCCAATAGCCACGGTGAGCGACCATCCAGAGGCCGGCGACCGATCTGCCTCATCCGGGAAGAACGCAATGACGATACCAACATGGGCCAGTGAAGCAATGTCCTCCACAATTAGACTGAAGAACAAAAAGACAGCAACTTGTCTGTTCCCCTCCCCCAATTCCCCAATAAAATCTAAAAAAATAAAATAAAAATAATAATAACTGTGATCTTCACAACATCCCTTTGTTTTAAATAGGGGTTAAGTACTGTCTTCATTTGACAAGCAGATCAATCAAAATACAGCTTCAGTAATCTGCTAAATCATTTGCTGGCTATGAATCAGATCTGTAGACTTGCAAAGTGAATGTTTCTTATGCTTTTTTTTTTTTTTTTACAAAAAGATGCTATAATGAAAAAGGAAGAAAAAAAAATATATATATATAGTCAAAGAGCTAAAAAGAGCACGCTATTTTTTAAAAAAGTTTTTTAGTAAAAGTTTTATGAGAAATTTAACCCAAGTTCAGGAATAAAGGGAAAGTCTAAAGGCAGCTGATTATTATTATTAACTTTTTTAATGTCAAAGAATCAAAATGTTGACAGGCTTGTTACTGTAGCTATCAGTAGAACTAGAAAGTCCTTTAAGAGATTTTATAATGTAATCATAAGTTAAGGATCAAAAAGAAGAGAGACAAAAACAAAACCAACCGTTGAGCCCAACCTACTTGAGAAAACAAGCTCACCTAGTTGGATTAAAGGGCAGGGACCACAAATACAGACCTTCTCTTACACTATGGTGCTAGGCACATAGGTTTTAAATTGTCCTTGATTGATTGACTAGGGCGAATGATCTAGTTTACCACTTGGAAGAATTATGCTAAGAGGTGAAAATTAGGATCCTGTGGCATTACAATTTATTGTCATCTAAGAGCTGAGTGATTAACAGAAAAAAAACAAAACAGAAAATGGAAAGTAGGCACTAAGGAAAACTTAAATAAATGTACTCTCAGAGTGCCCATTCAGGAAGACCTTTGAAGATGACTAGACATGTGACTCAAATGCTGAAGTTTACAAACATTAAAAAACAAAGTATTGAAGATAAGAAAGAGAGCGATCTCAAAAGTCAACCCAGGTATTTCCTAAACACTTCAGCTCACTTAATATTCACAACAGCATTATGAGGTAGATATTAGCTGTATGCTATAGTAACTGAAGTGAAGGAGCTTGCCCCGTGAGTATGTGGCTGGTTGGGCATTCAAAGCCAAATCTGTGTGATTCCAAAGTCTGGACTCTGCCTGGTAGTAACAGCAATCCTATTATCATTTATGGAGTGCTTCTGTGTGCCAGTTATTATACTATAATCCTTTAAATGCACAATCTCATTTAATTCCATGAGCAGGGACTATTATTAACTCCATTCTACAGAAGAGGAACAGGCTTAAGTAATGTGTCCAAAGTCACAGAGCTAGTAATGAACAAAGGCAGGACTCAAGCCGTGATGACGACTTAGAGCCTGTGCACTGAACAATACTGCCATATTATTCTCAGTCTGCTACCTCCATCAACATGTGACTAACGCTTAATGGAATTGTTGGGTAGACTTCTTTGGTATGCTTCTCTTTTCCTTTCTATTGCATGCATCATCAAGAATTTAACAGCTTTCTCGATTAGTGCCTGCTCTCTTTAGTTCAGATATGACAACTGCACTTTGCTTTTCAGAATTTAAACTTTTTTTTTTTTTTAAAGATTTTATTGGGGAATTGGTGAAGGGGAACAGCGTTGGGGAATCGAGGAAGGGGAACAGACAAGTTGCTGTCTTTTTGTTCAGTTTAGTTGCGGAGGATGTTGCTTCACTGGCCCTTGTTGGTATCGTCATTGCGCTCTTCCCGGATGAGGCAGATCGGTCTCCGGCCTCTGGATGTCGCTCACCGCGGCTATTGGCAGCTCACGCTTGGCTGCCAGCCGCTCATGCTGGCTGCTGGCCACTCACTGTAGCCTATGGCAGCCCACTGCAGCAGGGGCTGCAGCCCACACCATCACCGGGGCTCGCACAGCCCAGCTCCAGGTGGAGCTGTTGTTAGCTGTAGAGGGCAGTGTCACTGGCCCTCATGTGGGATCCGAACCAGGGCCGCTGGCATCCCAAAACCAGCGCTTAACCAATGCGCCACTCGGCAGGCCCTAAACTTTTAATTTTTAATCAAAGTAAAAGACTGATAGGAGTAATTGTTCCCATATACTTAACTTTTGATCACATTATTTTCATCATCAGAACACCAATTCTCTGTTGATTTCCACAGTAGATTTAACTATCACAACTGATCTGAATTTCCACGTATATTAAGCTACTTAAACCAGTGGTACACAACCATGGCTGCTCATTGTACTCACTGAGAAAAAAATATGATGCCTATTCCCTACATCCCCCACTGATACAATATAGGGGTGGGACCTAGGCACTTGAGCATGGGTAGCTTTAAACAACTCCCAGGTGGTTGGTTCTAATATACAGCCAGTTGAGAACCTTTGTATTAACTTAATAAATCTGCTCCTGGAAATTTCCATTAGATTCTTACTAGAATGAGCAGCACTGTTATATGCACAAGAAATGACATATAATATGAGAAAAAGGAACAAAATGCAGACTGTACTGACTAATGTGAAAACATCACTAATCTTTATCACAAATGTCTTTGAAGAAAACCAAACATAAGAACATATTGTTTAAAGTCACCTCATAATTTGCACTACTTGGTAAGGATTGCATGCATTAGAAGCTATTAAGTACAATGTTCATTTACTTTGTAATTTATCAGTGACAGAGGCTGGGTAAGGAGTTGCACTGAAGTTCTTAGAAATGGAAACTTGGGAAAAGTCAAAATATGGGGTAACAACATAATTTGTTGCTATATAAATTAAATATTTAGGTAAATTATAAGACAATTATGGTCCTTGGTTGGCCAAATATTTAAATTCATATATCAAATTAACTTGCAAGTGATAACCACATCTTTCTTCAAATGACAATATTAAGTCACTCATAAAACTGAAAATCAACCTTTCTAAATAATAAGCCCACATATTGAAATACAAATATACAAAATAAGCAAATTAGGTTCCTGATTCTTTTAGCATTATAAATTCATTAATTAGCCTTACTAGGAATCTTCCCATTGGTACATTCAATTGGCTATTGTTATTGACTATGTCAAACTTAATCCAGCAGTTTTCATTTATGTGATATCAATTTAAGGAAAAAAAATGCTCTTTTAAAGTCTTCTCTAAGTATTATAACATGATTATAAATTCCACTTCAGCATGTTGACTGGCCATTGCCAAGTGGTTTTAAGTAAATACAGTGCTTAATAATTTTAAAAGTACATTCCTAGTTTATCTTATTTAATGTTCAAAACTACACTGTGAGTTGAGGAAACAATTTCAGTGATGTTAAGTAACTTGCTAAAAGTCACTTGGCAAGCAAATGTTAAGAGTTGGGTTAGATGACTGAAAACTTCCCAAACCTGGGGAGAAAAATGAACATCCAGATTCATGAAGCCCAAAGAACCTCAAATATGTTAAATCTGAAAAGGGCTACACCAAAACATTACAATTGTCAAAAGTCAGAGACAAAGAGAGAATTTTGAAAGCAGCAAAAGAAAAGCAACTTATCACATACAAGGGAGCCCCCATAAATCTATGAGCAGATTTCTTAACAGAAACTTTGCAAGCTAAGAAAGAGTTGGGTGATATATTCAAAATACAAAACGAAAAAACTGTCAACCAAGTTTATACACAACAAAGCTGTCCTTCAGAAATGAAAGATAAAGACATCCCCAAACATACAAAAGATGAAGGATTTCATCATCACTAGACCTGCCTTACAAGAAATGATAAAGAGCATTCTTCAAGCAAACAAACAAACAAACAAACAAAAAGGGGACCCAAATAAATGAAATGAAGGGGAGACATTACAACTGATAACACAAAAATATAAAGGTTCATAAGAGACTACTATGAATAATTATACACCAACAAATGAGACAACCTAGAAGAAATGGATAAATTCCTAGAAATACACACCTACCAAAATTGAATCATAAATAAACATAAATTCTGAAAAGATCAATAATGAGTAAGGAGACTGAGAGAGTGAATCCCAACAAAGAAAAGCTCAGGACCAGATGGTTTCACTGGTGAACTCTACAAAATATTTAATGAAGAATTAACATCAATTCTTCTCAAACTCTTATAAAAAAAAATTGAAGAGGAGCGAACACTTCCAAATTCATTTATGATGCCTGCATTTCCCTGATGGTAAAGCCAGATAAGGACACTAGAAGAAAACCACAGTCCAATATCCCTGATAAATATAGATGCAAAAATTCTCAAAAAATTACTAGAAAGCCAAACTCAACAGCACAGTAAAGAGGTCATACACTATGACCAAGTGGGATTACTGGAATGCAAGGATGATTCAACATATACAAACCCAACAATGTGCTATATTACACATTAATAGAGTGAAAGATACCAATCATATGGTCATCTCAATAGGAAAAACAAACAAACACAAAATTCAATATCCGTTTATGATAAAACCTCTCAACAAATTCGGTATAGAAGGAACATACTTCAACATAATAAAAGCCATAAAAGACAAACCCTCAGGTAGCATCAGAGAAAAGTTGAAAGCTTTTTCTCTAAAATTAGAAACAAGATAAAGGTGTCCATTCTCACCACTTCTATTCAAGTACTGGAACTCCTAGCCAGAGCAATAAGGCAAGAAAAGAAAAAACAGGCATTCAACTCAGATAGGAGGAATAAAACTGTCTGTTTACAGATGACATGATTTTATATAGAAAATCCTAAAGACTCCACCAAAAAAACGAATAAATGAATTCACTAAAGTTGCAGGACACAAAATCAATATACAAAAACCAGTTATGTTTCTATACACTAACAACAAATAATCTGAAAAAGAAATAAAGAACACATCACATTTACAATTGAATCAAAAAGAATACAATACTTAGGAATAAATTTAATCATGGAGGTGAAAGAGCTCTACTCTGAAAACTGTAAGGCACTGATGAAAGAAACTGAAGAAGACAAACAAATGGAAAGCTATTCCATGTTCATAGATTGGAAGAATTAATACTATTTAAATGTCCATGCTACTCAAAGACATCCAGAGATAATGCAATCCCTATCAAGATTCCAATGACACTTTTTTTTTTTTACAGAAAAGAAAAAACAATCCTAAAATTCACACAGAACCACAAAAGATCCTGAATAGCCAAAGCAATCCTGAGAAAGAAGAACAAAAACAGAGGCATCACACTTCTTGATTTCAAACTATATTACAAAGCCATAACAATCAAAACAGTATGATACTGGCAGAAAAAAACGATACATACACCAATGGAACATAATTGAGAGCTGAGAAATAAATCCATGCATATACAGTCAACTAATATGTGACAAAGGAGCCAAGAATACTCGATGGGGAAAAGACAGCCTCTTCAATAAATGGTATTGAGAAAACTGGATAATTGCATGCAAAAGAATGAAACTGGGCCCTTATCTTACACCACTCAAAAATGAACTCAAAATGGATTGAAGCTTGAATGCTAAGACCTGAGACCAAAAAATTCCTAGAAGAAAGCATACAGAAAAAGCTCCTTCAGGGCCGGCCGAGTGGCGCATTGGGTAAGCACTGGTTTTGGGAGGCCAGCGGCCCCGGTTCGGATCCCACATGAGGGCCAGTGACACTGCCCTCTACAGCTAACAACAGCTCCACCTGGAGCTGGGCTGTGCGAGCCCCGGTGATGGTGTGGGCTGCAGCCCCTGCTGCAGTGGGCTGCCATAGGCTACAGTGAGTGGCCCGCAGCCAGCGTGAACGGCCAATAGCCGCGGTGAGCGACATCCAGAGGCCAGCGACTGATCTGCCTCATCTGGGAAGAGCGCAATGATGATACCAGCATGGGCCAGTGAAGCAACATCCTCCGCAACTAGACTGAAGAACAAAAAGACAGCAACTTGTCTGTTCCCCTTCCCCGATTCCCCAACGCTGTTCCCCTCCGCCAATTCCCCAATAAAATCTTAAAAAAAAAAAAAAAGCTCCTTCACATTGGTTTTGGCAATGATTTCATGGATATGACACCAAAAGCATAAGCAATAAATTAAAAAATCTACACATAGGATTATATCAAACTAAAAAGCTTCTGAACAACAAAGGAAACCATCAACAAAATGAAAAGGCAATCTATGGAATGGGAGAAAATTTTGCAGACCAGATATCTGATAAGGGATTAATATCCAAATATATAAAGAATTTATACAGCTCAATAGCAAAAACCCCCAAAACAAACAAACAAACAAACAAACAAACAAACAAAACCCCAAGTAACCTGATTAAAAGAATAGGCAAAGGACCAGAATAGATATTTTTTCCAAAGAAGATACTCAAGTGGCGACAGGTACATGAAAAGGGCCTCAATATCAGTTACCACTAGGGAAATGCAAATCAAAATGAAATAACACTTCAAACCTGTTACAATGGCTATTATCAAAAAGAACAGAGATAATAAGCACTGGCAAGGATGTAGAGAAAAGGGAACACTTGTGCACTGTTGGTGGGATTGTAAATTGGCACAGCCACTAGGGAAAACAGGATTGGAGGTTCCTCAAAAAATTAAAAATAGAACTACTACATGATCCAGCAATTCCACACTGGGTATATATTGGAAGGAAATAAAAACACTATGTCAGAGATATTTACACCCTCATGATCACTGCAGCATTATTTACAATAGTCAAGACATGGAAACAATGTATATGTCTATTGACAAATGAACAAATAAAGAAAATGTGGTATACAAATACAATGAAATATTATTTGGCCATAAAAAAGGAAATCCTGCTCTTGTGACACATGGATGATGAACCTTGAGGGTATTATACTGAGATAAGTCAGACAGAGAAAGGCAAATACTGTATGATCTCACTTATATGAGGAATCAAAGCAAAACCCCCAAACAAAAAACCCCCACAAGCAAAAGCCAAACTTATAGAAACAGAGAGCAGACTGGTGTTTGCCAGGGGGCTGGAGGGAATGGGTGAAGCTGGTCAAAGGGGACAAGCTCCTAGTTATAAGATGAATAAGTTCTAGGGATGTAGTGTACAGCATGTAATTACAGTTAACAATACTGTACTATATATTTGAAAGTTACTGAGAGTAAATCTTAAAAGCGCTCACACCCTCCAGACATTTTTTTTTTTTAAATGTAACTATGTGAAACGATGGGTGTGTTAACTAGCCTTGTTTGGGTAATCATTTCACAATACCTATATATATCAAATCATGTTGTCCATGTTAAACTTACATAATATTACATGTCAATTATATCTCAATGAAAGTGAAAAAGAATTTTAATAAGAAAAAAAAGTTTTACTACTACTTCTCAAAAAAAAAAATTCAGTTGCAGTATACATCTTCCTGTTTCTAGTCTAATTTTCTTCTACTCCAACTGCTTAATTCACAGATCAATTAAGAGAGCAGCTTTTCTTAAAGTAACATTGGTCTACACTATTTGATTATTTAGTATGGAGGAACAGAGATTCATTTCCTTCCCTCCTCTATTTTCTTTTTTTCTTTCAAAATTAAAGTTTATTGAGGTGACAATGGTTAGCAAAGTTACATAGATTTCAGGTAAACAATTCTGTAATATATCATCTATATATCACACTGTGTGTTCACCACCCAGTCAGTTCTCCTTCCATCATCATATATTTGATCCCTTATACCCTCAACTACCACCTCCAACCCCCTTACCCTCTGGTAACCACTAAACTATTGTCTGTGTCTATGAGTTTTGTTTCTTCATTTGTTTTTCTTGTTCTTTTGTTGTTTTCAATTTTACATCCCACATTATCAGTGAAATCATATGGTTCTTGACTTTTTCTGACTTATTTCGTTTAGCTTTATAATCTCAAGATCCATCCATGTTGTTGCAAATGGCAGTATTTCATCTTTTCCTATGGCAGAAAAGTATTCCATTGTGTGTATATACCACATCTTCTTTATCCAATCATCTATGGAAGGACATGTGGGTTATTTCCATGTCTTGGCCACGGTAAATAATGCTGCAGTGAACATCGGAGAACATATATCTTTATGGATAAATGTTCTCAGATTTTTTTGAGTAGATACCCACAAGAGGGAACGCTGAGTCACATGGTAATTATATTAATTTTTTGAGGAATCTCCACACTGCCTTCTATAGCTGCTGTACCAATTTACAGTCCCACCAACAGTGTATGAGGGTTCCTTTTTCTCCACAGCGTCTCCAACACTTGCTATTATTTGTCTTGTTCATGATAGTCATTCTAACTGATGTGAGGTGATATCTCAGTTTGGTTTTTAGTTGCATTTCTCTGATGAATAGTGATGTTGAGCATTTTTTCATATGTCTATAGGCCATCTTTATGTCCTCCTTGGAGAAATGTCTATTCTCTATATTTTAATTGGATTATCTGTCTTTTTATTGTTGAGTTGTATATTTTGGATATTAGCCTCTTATCGGAGGCTTTGTTTACAAAAATATTCTCCCATTCGGTTGGTTGCCTCTCTATTCTGTAAATGGTTTCTTTTGCTGTACAGAGAAGCTTTTTAGTTTGATCTAGTCCCATTCATTTATTTTAGCTTTTACTTCCTTTGTCTTTGAGGTCAAATTCATAAAATGTTCTTTGAACCCAGGGTCCATAAGTTTAGTACCTATGTTTTCTTCTATGCAGTTTATTGTTTCAGGTCTTATGTTTAGGTCTTTGATCCATTTTGAGTTGATTTTGGTACATGGTGACAGACAGCAGTCTAGTTCACTCTTTTGCACATGGCTTTCCAATTCTTCCAGCACCATTTATTGAAGAGGCTGTCTTTTCTCCATTGTATGTTTTTGGCTTCTTTGTCGAAAATTATCTGTGCATATTTATATGGGTTTATTTCTGGATTCTCGATTTGTTTGATTATTTAATGATCGTTTATGTGTGGACATACATGCAAGATGGAGACAAATATTTATGTTCTCTAGCAACATTATGAAAGTTCTTGGTAAATTACTGGTTTTGAATGATTAAAAATGTATCAGTACTAGGCAAGCTACTGATTATAGCTGCACTTACTAGCTACACTTAAGGATCTGGTAAAAAGGACTATGGTGCAAACAGCCCAATATTTTTCTGTGTAACATCTGAAATTATAAAGTAAGTCAATAAAGGGTATGAGTTAATATCTTAGAATCTACATGTTTATAAAGTAAGACATGCCTGTAAAGTTGACAAAGGGCTAAGATGATCATTTTTTTGAAAAATTAGATGACACATGAAGACAGCCATTATAGACCATTTTTGTGACTACAAGTATACTGTTTCACCTCAGTTAGATTGCTCCTAAAATTCTGAAGATAGAGGGTCCTAGAAATTTCTAATTCATGTCCAAAACTATCCTTAATTGTTAAAGTATAACGTGTTGATTCAATATATCACATTTTTAATGTAAAAAGAAATAGAAACATAACACTATATTCACTGGCAAGGGCTGAATTTGAAAAAGGTCAGAGTAATTTAGACAGAACAGAAAGAGGTAAATGGTAAGTGGTCAGAAGGCTGATTATCATTAGCTTTTACTAATCTTTCTTTTGTTCTTTGAAATCTCACTCACACATTCAGATTTCAGTTGTGGGAAGACAGACGCAGAAGAAAAAACTTATAAAAGAAAATCAATTTTTACAGTTTTAGATCATGAGCTGAATATTATTGTACATGATTTATTGTTGATAAGCAGGAAGAGAGAGTAGAGGAAGTATGGGTTCCAAAGTTATCCATACATGGGTTCAAATCCCAGTTCTCTCAATTTATTTTTTTAGGACAGTGGATTACCAATCCAAGCCACAGTTTAGTCATCTGTGAAATGGGGTTGATGAGAAGATTGAGAATAAAGTGCTGCAATAGTAGGCACTTAATGTTCATGCCCTTCACCTTTTACCCACCACCCACTGCAATTATCACTAAAATCCAGATTTACTAATGGCATTTTGTATCATCAGATAGAGTTAAGATGAAGATTTCTTAAATTACTTTTGTATGGTCAAAAAAAAAGCAACAAAATGAGCTGTTTGATCTGTCGTTTAAGTGAGGTAATATTCTAAAGAAATAGAAAAATAAAAATATATTGGAGGACCTAAGAGGAACAAAGCATCAGAAATCAAGTGGTAAATATTAAATCAGATATGAATGTAATCAGTCTGTAAAAATGTTTTAAGTGTGAAAACTAAGTAGTTGATTAGGGACAGTACTATTCATAGTATGCAAAAAGGTAGGAAAAGAATACCACAAAGTAAATTCTATATAGTCCACAAATGGGAAAAAAAAAAATAGCAGGAAATAATGTTCTATGACAGACAGTACTATACAACTAACAGTTTATTTAGTATAATAACAACATCACATATTCTGTGAGTGTTCAAGTCTGTTTTTCTTTTTTTTTTTTTTTGAGGGCAGTGTCACTGGCCCTCATATGTGGGACCGAACTGGGGCCGCTGGCTTCCGAGACCAGCGCTTAACCACCGCACCACTCGGCCGGCCCAAGTCTGTTTTTCTATTACTGTGACAAAGGAACAATAAGACTCAACTAAGATCGAGGCATAAAAAAATTAATGAATATAAAACCTCAAATGAAATGAGATAGCAAGGAAACGTGAGATTACATTGCACACAAGGATAACATTAGTCTACTTATGCACACAAAGAAATTGTTCAGTTTATAAGGATATACAGTCAAAACCTTGGATTGCGAGAAACTCGGTTAGTAAGAGTTCCGCAAGACAAGCAAACATTTCTATTAGGTTGGAGCAAAGTAATAGCGGTTTTGCCACTACTGCGGTAATGCCACGTTGTTTGCCATTACGAGTAGTGGCAAAACTGCTATTACTTTTGCACAAACCTAATAATACATTTTAACTTAGTAAACGAGCGATGTCTTGCAATATGAGTAGTTTGTTTCTGGAACGAATTATGCTTGCAAACCGAGGTATTACTGTACCTTTAATCAGCTTAACAATAACCCACAGCCTTCGGACCAACTACTGAACCTTTAAAACTGAATCTTGGGTTAAAAAAACTTATTGTCCTCTTACAAATAGAGATAATGAGTTATCATGTCCTAGCACCATCCATCCCCCATTCCATGAAATTGGAATTTATCAATTTAAACTTTAACTGTAATTAGAGAATAACAGTCTTAACATCTTATCTTCAGAATGAAAATAGAATTAGACAATATCTATCCAGTCCTCTTATTTAAAGTAAATGGGGAAATAAAGACCCAGAAATCAACATTATACATTAATGAAGGGGCAGAATTTGATTTCTATAAAGCAGCCAGAACATCCAGTTCTACATTATGAGGTTCTTTTCCCCCATTCTTTTTGTGTGTGTAGTGCATGATATTCTGATAGGTATTTAGTAGTAACTCCAAAGGCCTTTTTTAAAGGAACTGTGTAGCCTACAGCCAATGTTTAAGCAATGAGTCTAATGACAACGTTGGTGCTTTGTGAGCCCATTTCCTAAACACAATTATTAAACCAGGATTGGGCACATGACTCTCCATCTGATGAATCATGACACAAAATGATTAGCTATATCAATTGGATTTCCTTTCTCAGAAATATGATCAAGATGTACTCAGATCATGTACCATTTACCAGTTCTTGAAGCAGAAGCTAAAAAGTCATGATGCGTATGCAGGCGGCCATCATGAGATTCCAAGTGCACATCAGAATTATAAAGGGGCAGAAATTCTAAACAAAAAGAGAGGAGAATGGACCAGCACAGAGAGAAGCAAGGAAGCTCTGAGCAAGATTACATGGTCCACCAACTAGAGTGACAGTAACTGCTCCTGGGAGCTGCTTTGCTTCCTGATGGCTATTTCCACAAATTACTTAAATCCACCCCTTTCTCTTAAGGCAATCTAAATGAGTTGCTCTTCCTTGGAACCAAAAAAGCTTAATCAGAATAAAAATACTAAATAACTATCTAAATATATAATCACATGATTATATATTTTTACAAACTATTCCCAAAATGTGTGGAAGGAATTGAACATTTTTGGGAGTTGTCTAGAACTGTGGGATTGGTACAATGAAGGCTGATGGCTATCACAGAAATCAATTTCCTTAGATTGAACACCAGAGTAAATTTGAGAGCTGATATGGAAGTCTCTGAGAGGTATTGAGTATAATGAATACACCCACGTGGGTGGAGAGTAAACTGAGTAGGAAGAATAGAGAAAATCCAAGAATAAGGCCAGCTGCCAGTTCAGGATGTACACCCTCTTTACAGACAACAGAATTCCTTACCATCTACTTCCACCCTCCTCTCCCTTCCCATGTCTTTTCCAAGTTGTACTATTTTGGTGATGAGCACTGGCAATCCCTACCCCTGCTGCCATCAAGGGAAAATAAAAACAAAAACAAAACACCTCTCAATATCATTTTATTAACACTTTATACCAGTGTATAAAGGAACAGTAGGAACAGTAGCAATTTATTCTCACTATGATGCCAGCTTTCAGGTAATACTTGTTTCCCAAACTCAGTCACATCTCCAAGGACCTACAACATCTCTGATCACGCATTTCCAGAAGGCACCACTATTTACAAATTTGATGGGCAAACATATGCTTTATTTGAACAAATATGAAAGGGAGCTCCTATATATTACGGTAATACGAAGTTATACGATACGAGATATAATAACTTTACTTATCTGGAAAACTAATTTAGAACTGTAGATAACACATGAAAAAAAATTCACGAGAAGAAATACGACAGTAAACAAACACAGAAAAACGCTGAATCTTACTAGTAATCAATAAATGCAATAATGAAGTAATGTTTTCAGATTAATTAGCAAAGATAATTTTATAATAATATCTGACACTGATATTATGATGAATCAACTTTGATGAATCAACTTTGACAAATTACTGACAGTAGTATAAACTAATACAACCTATTGGAAATCAGCTCAGCAATCTATATCAAGAGCCATAAACATTTCTACACCCTTTGTCCTACACTTCTGAGACTGTATCCTAACAATTCTAAATACAGAAAAGAAAGCATTATTTTCAAAGATTTTATCCCAGATTATTGCTAATACAACAATAAACATACGGGTAAATAATACAACAGTCAGCTGCTGGGCTATTATGCAGCCATTAAAACAGATGGTTAATTTCGGTTATGACATGGAAAATGTTTATGATTAGAAAGTAAAAAAAACAACAAAAAACTTAAGAGTTGTATATAGAAAAGTAAGAAAAAATATGCACAAGACAAAGGCAGAATTATTCAATGAAAAAGACCTGAAGGAAATAATAAAAAGCTAGCAATGAATGTATTAGGGTGTTAAGATAATGGGTCCTTTCTTCTGTTCTCTTTAAACATTTTTCAATATTGTAGCTATGTTACCTTAATGATGAAAAAAAAAAATCTCCAATAGTACAATTGTTTGAAATCATAAATAGGGCAAAACAAAAGGCCCCAGAGAATTTACTATATTATGGTACAGTGCTTGCTATTCATAATAATGACAGTCATCAAAAAGCTTAAATTACACTTTTTTTCTTTCTTTTTTATTTTTTAAGAGGGTAAGAAGGTGTGAAATATAGATTTTTTTTATGAAAATTCTTACAGGTACTGAAAAGGTTAAGTTTTAGTTGTAGAAAATTGATGTACTTGTAGAAACTTTTGCTCAGATTATGCCATTAAAATGAATTGACACAATAATATGAATAGTAATGGAAAAAACTGACTCAAAGCAGAAGAATTATACCACAAAAGTTATTTTATAATCCCAGGGACCTGGTCTCAGAGAAAGGCTGTCCTAATAATTAGAGAACAGAAGTTTCACTTTTACTTAAAAAGTGGGAATTATTATAGATTCTACACTTGTAACTAGTTTTTAATTATGATTTTAATACTTTATATGTATGAAAATAATTTTTAATGTCATATCAAATTAATGTTAAGGCTTATTTAAATGTTTAAATGAAATACTAAAGATATACAGATACAGTAAGACTACAAAATTTAAAACAAGAATACCAGTTTTCTTTAACATACAAAATTTTTTAAGCATCTCTCACCAGTTTCCTAATGTTTTGAAACATTGATGTATAATTCCAGAAATATCACTTAAGAAAAAAGATCAATAAATAGCTCAATTAAACCATATGCTGAACTAAAAGAGAAAAAAAATCCCACAAAAAGGTAAAAGCCAACAGCTAATTAAGATGAATTTTAGCTTAGAAAGGAGGGTCTACAATTTTTCTACAATGGATCTTCAGACTTTTGTAGTAACAGGTTCTACAGATTCTCTCAATAATCATAACTATATATATTTTAAGCAAAAATTACTAATGTATAAGAAAATTCTGACTGCAGAAATGAGCATACCACAAATAATTCACATTTGTCATTTAGCATATACTGAACTGAAAAAGGGTAGGGTTCTAGTACCTTTCGTTTTGCTAATCAATCATTTGTGTCATGTACTACTTTACTTTTTAAAATAATCCATAAATCATTTAATTAATGTAAAATTAAGACATTTAGAAAATAGTAAATGGAAACTTTAAGATAAAAAATTGTATTAGAATTGTCACTGAATTCTTAATATATTTTTCAGCCTAAAGAAGCTAATATAATAACTAAGGAGAGATGGAAAGAAAATATATGCTTACAAATTATCTTAACTTGAAACCAATGGTACAGTTCTGTGTGCCTATTTAGTCTATGAGGTACACTTATAATTTGTAGACATAAGAGTCTAATGAACTGCCTCAAAAACACACACTCTTTCCATTACACTAAACTGATTCTTAGAAAGAAAAATAAATTCATTATAAAATAAATTTTCTTAAATTATTTTCCTGGAGTAGGGTTGGAGATACAGAAAGCAAATCTTTGTCTTGAGTCACATGAAATATTTGAATTAAAAATTTCATATAGCAACTAATCCATATTATAAACAGTTAATAAAATACAGTCTCCAGTCAACTTCCATTATATATTCTTAAGGAGTAGCATGCATATTCTAGAATGAACTCCAGAAGTTACATCAATAAGCAAACATTTATTATTTGTATATACAGAATTTTATAGCTGGAAACTACAAATACAATAAAAGTCTGGAATGAAGAGGGATGAACTAGGAAATTTCTAAGATTTCTTGATCTTATTAAATTCAACAATTCAACATGTGGCTAGACAGTCGATGAACGTTAACTCAAAAGCATGTGAGATGTATACGAGTTTATATCACCCAGAACTAGAAAATGACAGTTTTGCCTGAAGTCATAATTTTGTCTTGGCTGATGAGCGGTTTAAGTTCTACTACAATCTCAATGGAGTGTGAATATGCAGATTCTGTTTTACAAATAAAAATTGCCTGTTGTGTATTTGGTCAGCAAGTACCAACACCAAAACAAAAGCCCACTAGGATGTAAAGTTAAAATAAAGCTAGGATTTTTATTAGTCTTTTCATTTTTAGGTCTCAACCGTTTATTTAAGCTTCTCCATCAAATACCTACATTAAATCTTAAACTACTAGGCTGGTCTCTTGATTCTGAGCTTACAAGACTCCAGAAAAACCTCCTACCTGTTTTCAGTTTCTCCACCATTTCATTCTTGACTTATGGAGGAGGGGGACAGGTGTCAGGTCAGAGGAAGGCTATTATCGGGGGAGGAGACACAGACACTTGAACTCACAGCCACAGCATTTCTGGAGCTAACAAGCCCAGTGAAAGTTCATAGGGCTTTAGGACAAAGTGCCTTGACCAAGGGCCTCTAAGTCTTCTGAGCTATGAAGAACCAAAAGAACATCAGCAAAATAGGAGTGGCAGAGGTCTGGGACTGTCCCTGTTCTTCCCTGCACCAAGAATAGCTGATGGGCAGTCCTGCACAAATCACTCACACTTATTTGGTTCATTCCCTCATCTGTAAAGCCACTAAAGACCACGGTCCTTTCAGCTTCTAAAAGTAAAACATTTAGTTGACTGTAAATAATGCATCTGGTCCAATTCTACATATAAAAGCCAGCCGTGCTTCTTTTCTTTATACTTGCTACTGAAATTCTCCAAGCCTTCAGGGTAACACAAGTCAACTCCATTGTTCAAGTGTAGTTCTGGGACTACTAAGTTACCTAAGTGAGAGCTACATGTCACTTGATTCTCTCAGCAAATACATGGGCTACTGTGAAAGGAAGGGCACAGTACCGTGCCAGGCTTGGGTCACTTCTTACAGAAGTCACGTTCAATATTAAGAACAACCTTTAATTGAAAATGTTAAGAAAAATTTTCATCATAACTTGGGTTTCTACCCAACAGAAGTTTTTACCCGTTACCCACTAAAAACTGTGTTTAATAGAACACTGCGTAAAACATCGTTTAACTAAAAAAAACTTAAGGAAGAATTCTAACCCTGCTCTAGAGCACCTGTGGTTTCAACAGTTCACTGTTTAATGCCCTTTTTCTAAATTAAGTCTCATAATATTTTCCAATAAAGGTTTGACAAGCAGCATTTTATGAAATGAAACATACTTTGTGAAACAGATCAGGACCCTTTAGACCATGTGCACATACTGCCAGCTAAATTCTATGACAGAAGAATAAATCCAAGCATTTTATTTAACCTTCTAAACAATCAACATCAATAACTCTGAAAACATCATTGATGCAAAAGTCTGGTAAATTTTACATATCAAGTTTAAATATCTTCACTTTTCTTACTCTTCCTTCTGTCCTAATGCTCATCAGGGTGACATATTAAACCCTGATCCATCATTACAAAGAGTTATAATGTAGATCTAGAAATTTTTTTTTTTTTTTTTAGAGGGCAGTGTCATTGGCCCTCATATGTGAGATCCGAACTGGGGCCACTGGCGTCCCAAGCCAGCTCTTAACCACCACGCCACTCGGCCGGCCCTAGATCTAGAAATTTAAAACCAGCCTTTTGATAGAAGTATCACTGTTTCTTATCTATATACTAAGGGTGCCAAAAAAAAAAATGTATACACATGACTTGTATTCATCTTTTATTATTGGCATATATTGAGGATTACAATTTTAATATAGTTTTTTCCTTTCTTAAAATGTGTATACATGTTTTTAGCACTCTCTGTATTTGACTTATTTGTCCACTTCAAACAAGGAATTTCAGATTTTCCATGCACTATATGGGTGGCACTGTAGTACAGTGCTTAGGAGTGCACACCCTGGAGTTCCTCTGCTTGACTTTGATTTCTTGCTCTGCCACTTATTAGTCATGAAAAGAATAATGATCTGTAAAATGAGATAATAGTACCTCTGTCTCATGGAGTTGTTATGAGGATAAAATGGCAAAGATTCCATTAAAACAATTTTGTCTAAAGATGACAATTAAATGTAATATAAAACTCTGAATTGGATTGTATGTACAAAGAAAAAAATATTATAAAGGATGTTAAATGGTACAAGTAACAAAACTGTAATACAGACTATGAAAAACTACATTTCCTGAATTTAATAACTGTGTTATTTCAGGCAAGAATATCCTGGCTCTTAAGATACATATGTTAAAGTGTTAATTGGTAAAGGGACAAATGTATGGGACCTACTATCAAATGATCAAAAAAAATATTTATGTGTGTGGCAAAATGTTTAAAATTGGTGAAATCGATAAAGTGTTTATGGGATGTCTCTGAATTATTCTCACTTTTCCCTAAGTTTTAAAAAAAGTGCTTAAAATATCTTTAAAAACTAGCTTTGACTCCATTTGCCCCCGACTACTACTCCATTTTTCCACTCACCCGCATTCACAGAAATATCTTAGACATCGTGTACAGTCACCGTCTCCCCTTCCTGCCCCCACTCCATTGAGACTGAGATTTCCTTATTGGTCTCCACCTAATTTCTCCCTAGTGCTGAACACAGGCAACCCCTGCTTCACCTCTTGGCCCGTGGCATCACGTCTCCCTGGTTTTCCTTTGATTTCACTTGCTGCTCCTTGCTAGTCTCCTTTGCTGGCTCCCCCACCCCTAAATATCCTAGGCCCCTTTCTTTTCTCTATCTACGTGACCTCATCCAGTCTGTGCCATGAAATAGCACTCTGGATTCCAGACTTAAGTATCCAACATCTTATAAGACATATCTACTTGTTTGTTAAATGGGTATCTCACTCTTTGCCGGCTAAAGCAGAACTCTTCATTCTCTTCCCCAGCCCAATCAAAGCTGCTCCTCTTCCAGGTGCCCAACATCACTAAGTGCTATTCGTGTTCACCAAGTTGTTCAGGCCAAAATACTAGGGGGTCATCCTTGCCTTCTCTCATAGCCCACATCTAAAGCATCAGCCAGTTATGGTCAAAATATAACTCCAAAATATACCCTCTGACCACTTCTCACCTTCTCTACTGTCCAGATACATGTTCTACAAGAGCATGATCTATGACAGGTTTCCCTGCTTTCTCTTTTGTTCCTTTACAGCCCATTTTCAGAGACAAAGCCGCATAAATGGCCATGTTAAAGCTTCGATGAAACCATGTCTTCTATCCAAACCTTCCAATGGTTTCTCATCACACCTCGTATCCTTACCACAAAGCTGCACCTCCTCTGGGCTCCTGCCTGTCTCTCTGAACTACTCTCCTCGCAGTCTCTGCACCCTTTTGCACGATGTTCCGCTCTGGGTTTTCTGTAGTTCCCTGATAATGTTAGCTTGTTCCCACCTAAAAGTCTTTACTTTTGCATACTCTTTCTTCAAATATTCATATTATTCATTCCTTCTCATGCAGATTGCTGGTCAAATAGGACACTTATGAAAGGTACTATTCTCTCCCCTCTCTACCCCATTATTTTCTATTTCCTCTCATTGCTTTAGTTAGTATCTATTTCTTTACTTCCCCTTTCTCTTCATTAAAAAAAAAATCTTTAAAGGAAAAATGAATACCCGACTGTTTTTCATTGTAGAAAAAATGTAAACAATACAGATGAAATTCAAGTTCCCTTCAAGCACATCTCCTCATCTCGGTCTCCTTCCTGGAGGATGCATATTCTTATAGAGCTGTTTTCTGCACATTTACATACGTGTTTCTGTAGAAATAAAAAGTTTTATTTCTGTTCTATGAAAACTTATTCAAAATATGCCTTAGCTTTCCTACTCATTACATATAGCTCTATTTCGTCACTAACTACAGTATGGTTTATCATGAACACTTAACCTGTTTACAATTTTGCACCATTACAAGCAAGTCATTCATTTAAGAAATATTTACTATTATATTCTAGGCACTGTTCTAGTTGCTGCAGATATGGCGAAAAATAAAACTAAGATCTTTGCCTTCTCGGGAACTTACATTCTTGAAGGAGGAGAAACAGTAGAATATATAGTGCTAACTTTTTCTGCGAAGGGCCAGACAGTAAATATTCTAGGCTTTGCAGATCACATATGTCTGTTGTATGTTCTTTTTTCTGTGTAATGACTCATTAAAAATGTAAAAACCATTCTTAGCTCATAGGCTGCACAAAAGCAGGCCACAGAGCAAGGGGCTATAGATGACTGACCCCTGATAGTGTGTTAGAAGGTGGTGTGCGCTATGTAAAAAATAAAGGATGCAGGATAACAAGGGTGGGAGAAGGTAGGATGGCAGGGGGTTAGAGGAAGTGAAACCTGAGCAAAGACCTCGAGGTAAGACCAGTGAGCCAAGTAGATATTTGGGAGAACATTCCAGACAGCTGAACCAGCTAAAGCAGAGGCCCCAAAGTGGGGACATGTCTGATATATTTAGGATTTAACAAGGCCAGTGAGCATGAGGTCAGGAAGGTGAAGTGACAGGGGAGTGTGTTGAAAAAATTATGTAGAGCCTTGTAGGCCACTGTAAGGAGTAGATTTTGTGTGACAATGGTGCAGAGAAAGGCCTGATTGGAACTGGGTTTAATAGCGCACGAGAGGAAAAAACTTGGCAATAGCAATACAGACAGCTCTTTTGAGGAATAATGCTGCAAAAGGAAACAAAAAAAAATTCCAAAACAAACAAACAAACAAACAAAAACAAAGGGGGGGAAAACATGGTGAAAAGTAGACAAAGTTTTTTTGTTTTGTTTTGTTTTAAAGACGGGAGAAATAATAGCTGATAGAAATAGTCCAATAAAGAAAATAAAATGTGGGGCCGGCCGAGTGGCGCGGTGGTTAAGCACTGGCTTGGGAAGCCAGTGGCCCCGGTTTGGTCCCACATATGAGGGCCAGTGACACTGTCCTCAAAAAAACAAACAAACAAAAAAACCCAAACAAACAAAAAGAAAAACATACATTTCCCCTCAAAAAAAAAGAAAGAAAATAAAATGTGGAAGGAGAGAAGCTGAAGCAATGTCACTGAGCAGATGGGAGAGGATGGGATCTAGTACAAAAGCGGACACAGTGACATGAACAGTTAATCTAAGGTAACAAGCAGGAAAATAGCACATATTGGCGCAGATGCTGGTAGGTACATGGGGTGGTGAGAGTCTCGAAATTTTCTGATTGCTTCAATTTTCTTAGTAAAGTAGGAACCAAGGTCATGTGTGAAAGTGAAGATCAGAAAAGAGATGTTGCAGGTTTGAAGAAGAGAAGATATGAAATAGTCATTTAGGAGAGTGGGTAAGTGAACAGGCTAGGAACAACAGGTAGCATTAAGGACTCACTTGAGGTACATGGTCATGGGTAGTTGTGTGTGTTTTCTCTCAGACGTGCTAAGTTACAGAGGGGCAGGTGCAAAGAAAGCAGAGAGTTGGTTTAACTACTAGGACTGTGGATCTACCAAGGAAGCAAAGAGCAAGGGAGCGGATCCAAATTAGTGATTAAAATGATTAACCATGGAATTTAAGCTGAGTAAGAAAGGGAGTGAAAACATCAAGAGATGAGTGGCTGGGAAATAGTAATAGGATCAATGGATTGGAGATTCCACTGGGGTCAAAAGTTGGTTGGGGCTGATACTCTAACTAGGAGGAGTGAACTACAAAAATAGGAAGTAGGGTTACATAGTAGAATACATGGAATGGTAACTGTGGAGGGACTGCAGTTATTGACAATGCAAGAGGGTATCACGATGGAGTGAATGACTGAGACAGGGTAGACAGAAAAAGCACTGGAGAAAAGGGCTAGGAAACGAGTCAGGGTGCTGGCAAGATCAGTTATGCGTTCTCTTCAATTTCAATATAAAAGTTGAGGTGGCATTAGATAGAGGAGGCAGTGAGTCTGGAGCCAAAATAATTGAGAAATGAGTAGTAATGACCTGGAGGTCAGTAGTTGATAACAATCATGAGGGGTAGTGGATTACATAATCTGGTGAAATAACCCCAAACTGAGCACTTTTAGGAAGAAGATTTTTAGGGAGAAGGGAGAATAGTCTGAAAGCAGCCAAAAGATGCATGGCAGACACCTTTTCTACCTGTAAGGGGAGCTATGGGAAACAACAAAGACAGCCAAAATGTAAAAAGTCAGCTTTTCACAAGAGCAAGAAAGCGAAGGGAATGTTTTTTATTTTTTATTTAGAAGTTTATTATTCTGTGGATTTTGATATACCATATAGCAGTTTTCCTGAAACTTATGTACAGCATGAAGGAACGTTTAAGTATAGGTTGAGCCTGGGTTTTGCAGATGATGGACTGTTAATTCCAGCAGACACAGCAAAAGAATATGAAGAGCTGGGAAGGGGCTTAAAAAAAAGGCAGAGAAATATAGACCCTTTAGGAACTGGAGAGCAGGAGATGCAAGGTGACCTGGGAGTCTGGAGGCTCTGTTGCTACTGACAGACATTGAACATAACTGACTCCCGATACACCCATCTGTCTCTCTGAGAAATGGAAATTGCTGGGTCAAATTCTTTTTACTTTAAAACTAAAATGGCTGTACTGATTTATTCAATGTATGGATTTCCCTATAAACTTGACAATACATACTAGTAAAACTTTTTCACTTGTGCCGGTACTATGGGTAAAAAATATTCATTGTTTTACTTTGCATTTCCCTATTGATGGGGTAGAACATTATTTCATGCTTACTGGCTAACTGTATTTCCTCTTCTGTGAATCTACCCATTTCAAAAACTGAGTTCTTTTCTTACTGCTTTATAGTGCTTAAAAATAATCTATTTTTCTATTTTATTCTGCTCTTCATGAGTCACATAAAGCAACGCTATAAATTCCTCCTTTCAAATTTTTCAGTGGCTGGTGCTAGGGCAACACAGTGAGCTCAGTTGGTTATCTCTTTCTTAAATCCCTCTACTATATACTATAGGTTGGCTAATTAAGGTCCACTAGTCAAATACACCATTAGTTTCAATAAGGTCTATGACAGCTTTTGCATTACAATGGCTGAGCTGGTGGGGTCCACAAAAGCAGAAAATACTTACTGTTTGATCCTTTACAGAAAAAGTTTGTGGACTCCTGCTCTATATATACCTTTTAGGGCCTCTGAACTGCTTAAGAGTTTCAAGAATACAGTAGGTCCTTACCTTTGCTGACATATTCTCTGAAGTGCTGTTCCTAGTCCCAGGAAATGCCTGCGCCATTTCTCTCACTCTGCATGAAATCTATTGCTAGCCCACCTGGGTGCCTCCACAGATTTATATTATGAAAGCTGTAACTATACTTCATTGCATTTTTTTGTTCACATATCTCTCCCTCCACTAGTGTGTAAATCTCTTGAGGACAAGGGACAATCCCAGCACCAATAAATGTTTCGTGAATGAATAAATGGCACACAAAGTCCTTCATAATTTGCCATCTTTCTCATTATTTTCCTGTTTTCCTATTATCCAGTCAAAATGAACTGTATTTTTATTTAATTAAGTATTTTTCAAAAACATTTCTAATGATAGCATAATGATCAATATTTTATATTTGTTTCTTTACAATTTTGGTGGATACCACCTATTCCTAATAATTCATATGCATTTATTTAGTCCATTCATGATTTGTTGAAATATTTCTTTTCCTGAATCTCTTCTTTAGCAAAGACAGAAACAATGAAATCTTGGCCTTTCTGGGTTCAACCTTTTCATCTATAGCAGTAATTTCTGCACCTGAGGATTAAGGAGCTCCACTGACAATTATTTTATTAATGGCTTCAGAGTGCCTCAAAGTCAACTATAAAAATGCAATTCAAATTGTTGGGTTTTTTTTTTTCCTTAAGTTTTCAGTATAAAATTAATCTCCCACACCTTGTGGGCTGTCTTATACTCTTTACCTAGAACATCTGTATTATATTTTTGTTTATATCTCTATTAAAATTTCATTTTACTTCGTCAGGGATTTTACTAAGTGTATTTTGCAGTTTAGTTATTTAATGGGTCTCTGTCATTTCTCTTAACCCCAAATTTGATGGATTTCTTTTTCTCTCCCCTATTTGTTTTGTCGTGACTAAGTGTTTCACCCACAAATGCTTGCTGCATTCATTTTAGAAACCAGATTTATTTATTTATTACAAATTACATCTCATCCAGGTAAGGATTCCCCCCCCCTTTTCTAAAATGTATGTGGATAGTTAAGCCCTGTTTTATTAATTTACCCATTTATCACTTCCAGCTCATTTTTACTATCTTAATAATGTGGTCTATGATGTACAGTTAGATTCACTATGTTATAGTGACTTGTAAGATTAATTGTAAGATTCTGTATTCATTCAATGTATTAATATATGTATTCACTATAAGGATCCGAATATGTATATTACATAAAATTCTATAAATAAAAGATCATGAGCTTTGCAATCAGGCAAGTCTAGATTCAGACCCAGCCTTGAACACGGAGACCTTAGGCCAAGTACTTAGCTACCTCCACTTCAGTTCTCCCATTATCAGCAAAATGGAAGTAACTCCCTGAGCGTAACACAGGGCTATGATAACGAGCATAATGTATGTAAAAGTAACATGCCTAACGCCCAGTATGTTACATGGAAAAAAGGGTAATTAACTCCCACTTTCCTCCCATCTCAAGCAATAACAGCAATAAATGCTGGGCTCAATTTAAGTCCATTATTAAATTCCCTTAAGTAAAAGAAATTTCGCAATTACGGACCATGAGCTTTGGATGTTCATATACTCTGACCCAGTATTTTCACTTTGGGGAATCTATCATAATGAAATAATCTAAAACACAGAAATTGTTTTATGTACAAAGATGTTCACTGTAGTGTTTCTTGTAACTGCAAAACAAATTAGAAACTTGCTAACTATCCAACAGTAAAATGTTTAATTATGAGAAATCACACAGAGGTTATGTGGTCATTTAAAAAGATGTTGACAAAATAATTTAATAACATGAGAAAATGCTTATTGTGATGAGAAAAGCAGAATGTAAAATTATTCAAATAGTCAGCTGTGTAAAAATCAGAAAAACTAAGAAAAAAAATTGAAAGGAAATGCATCAAAGCATTTATAGCAGTTATGTCATAGTCCTGATATTAGTGATTATTACTTTATGGTTGCTTCCTATATAGTTTTCTAGGCTCAGTTCTATAAGCTTATTGTATTAACTCATTTAATCCTCATTACATTATGAGATGAGGAAATCCAGGCACAGTGAGATTAAGTAACTTGCCCATGGTCACAAAGGTATTTTGGAAGGTGCCAAGATTTCAATACAAGAAGTCTGGCTGTAGAGCACCTGTTCCTAACTGTTACACTACACTTAGAAGATCTGCTTTGTTTTCCAATTTTAACCATTAAAAAGGCATATATCAATTCAAATCTTGTGGTCTCTCTTTCAGTTATCAGCTTTCCTTTAGCTTTCTTTCAGTTCTGAGATCAAATATTTGCTCTGCCATTGGGTGACGCTTTGAAGTAAGATGCTACTGTTTCTATATGGGTTCTACCAACTCCAGAAAATTCTAAGACATATCTGTACCCCTATTTCCTGTTCCAATATCTCCTTTAACCATTGAGGTTCTGGAACTCCAACATTCTTATTATACCTACTGACAGTACTTTCAAGAATTCTAATAAGGAGGTCTTGGAGCAACCAAATGTGGCTTCTAGAAACTCTCTCATATACTAACATCCATCCATATAACTACAAATCTAGTTACCACCCTTGCAAACATCTGTCTTCCCTTATCAAGTTCACCCCTCTGCAACCCAAGAGACCACTCTCACCTGCCAACACTCACCAGATATCTACACTGGCTGAATGGGACTAGGAAAGGTCCCCAATATCTGGGGTATGTGGTTGTCTCCGATTTTTCCATTTTGAAGGTGTCATTATTCTCAACTGTTTTTGAAAACTTAATCAGTTAATCAACCACTTTGATTCTCTTGGCTTTCTTACCCTTTTGCTAGTAAACAAATTTTTATCTTTTGGAACAAGATCTTTGTGGCAAAAATATATACTCAAATATCAATACCAGGGAGAAATATTTATAATTTATACCCTGGGTAATAAAAATAACTTACTGCTGTGCCCCTCTGCAGTTTATATTTGATAAATTTTTTTATTACATATGTCACTTGATTTGGCTTCCTTTATAGCCAAATTTATTTTCTTAAAAGCAGTATGTGCAGAATGCAACATAGTTAAATGTAAGCAACTCTTCTAAATATAGTACATTTACATTTCGATGCAGTTCATTTTCAGTGTTTAGAAAAATTAATGTGATGGCTTTAACATTATATAAAGATGAAAAACTCATCGTAAAAATAAGAAATAAAGTAACAAGTATTGATAATGGAAATATTTACAACCAGAATCATATATGTTTACCAAAATCTTATCGTACTCACAATACATAATGGTAATATGCTTGACTACTTTACAAGACTTTTTTATAGACTGAAATATCAGTGGGGGGAGGGGGGTGGTATAATTCCCTGAATACCCAGGGCAAAAATGTAACCACATCAAGACTGTTCTAGGCCCGGGAGTGGTGGGGAGAGGGGGAGGGACCCTTTTAGGATAAAGCAAATGGAGCACTTCTAGTTCATTTAGGCTCCTGTTAAATTACATAAAGGAAAAACCGTATGGCCACACGGTTATGTATTATATATCCCAGGGAGTAAAAAAAGAAATCTGCATTTTTCAAACTAGTTCTTCTCTTTGGCAATTACAAGTTTTCAACTCGGTGCAGCCATTCTCTAAGAAGAACGGGGTGCTACACTAAATACAACATATTTACCATTTTAATATGAAAGCTGAGATATAACAGGGAAACAACATTCCAAAGGAACGTGTGACCCTAAAAAGGAGCACCTCAGAACAGCCATTTTACAAACTTACATTTCTGAATACCTATTACACGATTCAACTTGTATCTTAAAAACATCTTTAGGCTGAGGGGCCAGGCCGGCGCCCTGGCGCCCTCCTTGCCCTCCTCCGAAAAAAGAAGAAGAAAAAAAACATTTAGAGTAAAAAAAAAAAAAAAAAAAAAAGGGCTATTTATGCACTCATCGAAGTCATCACTGTTTCAAAGCAGACTTGTTATTAAGCTTCTTAATATAACTGTCCAACTCCATTTGTGGATATAGCCTCCACCTTGAAATTTCTACATTTTTATCTGCTGAGGGGCCAACAGGATTCGTGACTGTTAAGGAAAACAGACCCCCATGGGGTAAGCAATCCTTGCACACTCCGGTTGAGTTTTAAAATCTGTAAATAAAGACCAGGCGATCGTTTTTAAAAGAAGGCCATTCCCCCAAGCAGGTTGACGGTGGTCGCCGGTCTGCTCCTCGGCAGCTGTCCCCTGCTGCGTGTTCGCGTGGGAGAAGCACAAAAGGGGAGAAGCGCCCAAAACAAACCCACGCGGCACCCCGTCGGGAACATTCAAATTGTGTCCACACGCCGTGAAGCCGGGAGGCCCCCCGGGGAAAGCCCTGCCCGGAGAAAGCGCTCAGCTGAGCGCGGAGGCGGCGGTGCTGCGGGCCGGGCGGGGACAAAGGCCCAGAACCGCAGGACGCAGCTGCCCCGGGGCACAGCCTGCGGCACTCGGGGCCTCCCAATGCCGCGGCTTCACGGGCTGGGGCAGAAGCTCCCCGGGGAACAGACCCTCACCTCGGACACCTGAGGAGCCGCTGCCCGCCCTCCCGCGGGACGCCCGGGCCGGCAGCTGTTGGGCTTCGAACCGCGCAGCCGCCGCCGCCTGGCTCCAAACGGCCGGGAGGCGACCCGGAGGGCGGCGAGTGCGGCGCCGCGCCCCGAGGCCCGTCCGCTGGCTTCGGGACAGCCTGCCTCCCCTCCCGCCCTCCAGTCCGGGGCCGCGCACCTTCACGCCACATACCCGGTCCCACACCATCCCAGAGGCCGCCGGTGCTCGGGCCTTCGGCCGTAGCGGCGCTGCCTCCGGTCCGAGGCCTGAAATGGCTGCGGAACAAAGAGAATCTGGACTCCGGCGAGCGCGGGTCCGATTGGCCAGGGGGCGGGGCCCGCCGCGGGAACGTTCGGCGGCGGTCGCCTTGGCAACGGTGCCGGGCCTGGGAAAGCCGCGGCGCGGCCTAGGTCTGTCCCGTGGGCGCGTAGACCTGCGCCTGGCAGCTCGCCGCAGCGGCTTCTTCAGCCCGCGCTGCGGCCTCCGGCCTCGGGTCTCGGCCCGCAGCGGGGCCCACACGCTCGCCCTCCCTGCGGCTGGCGCGCTGGCCCCGAGCCTCGAGCTCGCAGGAGGAGCCGCCGCGGACGCTGCTATGCACCGTGAGGCCTCCACCAAAATGGCCCTGTAAGTGTGGTTGTCTCGGGGCTGTCAGGGCCCGCTTAGCAATGATGACTGTAGCCCTTTCTAACGTCTGTACCCCAGGATAACCTCTAAAGTGACAACCCTGCCCTGGGACCCTATTTCACACCGAACATGCCGTATATCCCACAATAGTACAGTTCCGACGTCTCTAGTAAAACGCAGAAATGGCTTCAGTAGATAGGGGCAGACAGCTGCCTGCTGATCTTGCATGATAAGCTTTTGAGGTCTGCTGGATCTAGCATACTAACGGCTATAGAGGTAACATTAAATGATTTATAAAATTACGGTTCACTGCTCCAGGTGTGTATTCATGTAAAACTGGAGTTTCTTGCTGAAATAACATGCCCTCTTCTCCATAACTGGCCACCACAAGAAATTAAAGGATCTTCTGTATTTGAATAGGAAATACTTCAAAACGGGAGAGATAGACCTTTTTTATACTCAGTTTTCATAATGGTAATGAAAAATAAATATCAGTTGCCTTCCTCCACATTACTCATGTATTAATTTACTATGTATGAATATATTAAATTGGCATAGTTATAATGATCATTATTTTTTCACATGATGATATTCTTCCTCACATGATCAATGTGTATAAAAATGCCAGCAGTTTTGAGTATCTTACTTGCAAGTGCTGTATATATTCTGTTATGAAAATGGGTAGTGGTTGTTGCCTTCTGCGCATATTCTAGATACAATTATAATACCAATACTAAAAAGTGTGTTTTTAGATTTATATTGACCCAATTTATTTGTTAAACTTGTTAATAATTTTTATTTGCAGCAAGAGTTATTTTTGCAAAACCTCTAATTTATTGAACTTAAATTTTGAGTATGAAAGGACAATTTTGTATCATTAGGAAACTGAACATAGCAAGCAAAAAATGCTTCAAATAACTATAATACTCGTGATTTCAAAGTTTCCTAATGTTCATTTGATAGCAAGTGGATACAGTAGTGCATGGCAAAAAGAGCTCCCCCACCCCCATAGGAATAGATTACTAAGAAAAACAACAACAATGTAAACCTTCCTAAACTGTAGTTTAGTATATCTTCAGGGAAATTTATATTTATCCAGATAACAAACAAGAGTTATTTCTGCATTTGAAAAGTTCTTGGAACAGGGAGCCTTGATCTGTACAAATCAGGTGATGATGTATGGTATTTGCATTTTACTTTGATAAAGAGAAATAAGAGTAATACTTTCCAAATGTAAAGGATTAGCAAATAATGACTGATGTAAAAAACTACTCATCAATTAATAAGGAAGTCATCTGATTAATATTTTGGAAATATTGAGATGAATAGAAAACAAGCAAAGTATTATTTAGTATATATAAGAGGGTTTATTGGCCAAAATATTTTGAAAGAAAAAAACATTGATTATCAAGTGTTGTAATATTGAAATTAGGGAAATCAAATATCCATTCTTTTATAAAATTTAAATGAAAGTGATTTGAAATTTTAGTATAAAGTAGTGCTGCGTTGAAAAAAGAGATGCTTAGACATGTAGCCTTTTTGTCTCTTATCTCCTTGGTTAAATTAAGAATATATGTTTTAAACAGTAAATCTTACCATTCACAAGGATTTTTTAACACAGCAGCTTATTTTATTTCACTTTTTCTGTTGTTTTTTCTTAGGACACTTTGCATATAAAATAGCAACTATGTGGTAGTGTTTTCTCTTTTTACCCAAATGCAATACAGCAATGCTCATGTGGTAAAATTTAGAAGAATTGTTGGCATTTTTAAGTGACATATACTGAACTTAAAAATAGTAAATAAACTTTGATGTTTAACCTCAAAATCTATTACAGATATCTTATATTTTAAATTTCTGCATTAAAATTTTTTCTTAGATGAAAAAAACTGACCAAGAAGAAAATTAAAGTGTAGTAGAATGACAAAATAATGTTAAGGGAGAAAACATACCTATAAACTTTCATCTTGGAAAGGAAAGATGCTTACTCTGTCAGATGTAGCATTGTCAAAACAAGCATGGAGCTGGGAGGACCTGTACATAGTTGCTGGCTTTGCCACTTACGGGTGCTTTCAGTTCAGTCTTTCCCTGCTTCACTTTCCTTGTCTTAAACAGGATTAAATAAGGCTAAAAACTCATTAGCAGAGTGCCTGGCAGATAGTTAGCAGGCAATAAAAGATAGTATTATTGGGTATTAATATATATAAAAGAACAGATGTTTGAGAAGGAAAAATGGCTATTGAAAAAAAGGGACCTAAAAATCAAAATTGTTAAATGAATATCTTCAATAGGCAATTGTGGGTGAGTATATACTGGGTTTGCAATGAAAAACATAGAAAAAAATACGTCATGACTTTTCCAACAACCCAATAGAAGCTCTGTAAGAGACATGCAATAATCTTTTAGATCCAGGCAAACTTCTAAAATAGAATACTTCTGAGAAATGTTTCCATCTCATACTCGTAGAAAGATGTGGGACTTCTCATTATGTTCTTTGACACCAGACAGTTTAAGGAATTGTCGTCCATTGAAAAATCTTTCAATTGGCATTAAGGAGAAAATATTTTAAATAGTAATTATTTATAAGAATTTAATTCAGACTTAGAAAGAGGACAGTTATAGTCAATATTCAGAAATGTGTAAATAATCATAGGCATTTCTCATTTAAAACAAACCTAATATATAGTTTAAATGTACAAAAAAATAAATTAAGGAGTTATTATTAACTGGAAAAGGATTAACTTCAAAGTTCCTTTAACTATTAATATTTCCTAGTAATTAAAATATGATTCATTTTATAAAAAAGTCTACTTAGACTTCAAGTTCTGGGAAGTTGGAATAGACCTACTTTTCCCTATTTCTTCCATGAAATACAATTAAAATCCCTGAATATTACATATAAAACAAATATAAGGAGACTCTGAAAGGTGGAGAGAAGGCAGACCAGCTAGGGTCCTTGAGACCCAAGAAACATGATGGTTAGTTCCCTGGGTTTTCTTTTTGCCTCATATATCCCAGACTTGAAACGAAACAAGCTGGCAACCTGGAAATGCCAATGGTACAGACAAAAAAAAAGAACAAACCCCAATAAAATACTTCTCTCTGTAGCTGATGGACCACAAAAGGGGCAGTATAGCAGACAGAAAACATTTAGACAATAACTGTTCCACTCCAGCCAAAAACTACAGAAAAAAATTGTGACGCCACCCCCCCCCCCGCCATCCTAGAGTGGGAGAAAATCTTCGCAAATCATATATCTGATGGGAGAAAATATTTGCAAAGGCCAAGTGGAGAACCGAGACTTCCAACCTTAACAAGGCTGTAACAAGGTGCCCTAACCTCTCCTCCCTCCTCTGGTGTTAGACAAGGTTAAGTAGGGAGCCAGGACTTTCATCTCCACTGGTCAGTAGTAAGGAGCCTCCCATCTTAGGTGTCAATGGAAGCCAAGTGGAGAACGTGGACTTTTCCCCCAATGTTGCAGTAATGAGGTGGTGCCTGCTTCCCACCCTCATTTCCTCTTCCAGTGCGGTGTCATAAAAAGCCAGCTAAAACAGAAGATTTAAATAAAATCCCAAGTCTCATAACATGATACTACAAATGTCTAGGTTTCAATTAAAAATTGCTCATCATATCAAAAACCAGGGAGGTCTCAACCTGTATAAAAATGACAATGAGTAGATGACAAAACCAAGATGACAGAGATGTTAAACTTATCTGACAAAGATTTTAAAGCAGACATAAAAATGAGCAATTACAAAAACACTTGAAACAAAGAAGAAAGGCTCAGCAAAGAAATAGAAGATATAAAGAAGAACCAAATAGAAATTTATTTATTTATTTATTTATGTTTTTTGAGGGCAGTGTCACTGGCCCTCATATGTGGGACCCGAACCGGGGCCGCTGGCTTCCCAAGCCAGCGCTCAACCACCACGCCACTGGGCCGGCCCCCAAATAGAAATTTTAGAACTAAAAAAAATGCAATAATTAAAATAAACTAAGTGGATGGATTCAACAATACAATGGAGGGGACGGAGGAAAGAATCAGTAAATGTGTAGGTAGAACAATAGAAATCACTGAATCTAACAATAGAAAATAGATTGAAAAACAGAGTCTCATGGAGTTGAGTGACAAAAGATCTAACATTCATGTCATCAGAATCCTGGAAAGAGAAAAGAATTGGACTTAAAAGTACTCAAAGAAACAATGGCTGAAAACTTCTGAAATTTGACAAATGGCATAAAGCTACAGATTTAGAAAATTGAGTGAATTCTCCACAAAGGTACTGAATCAATTAAATGGGGGACAGACAGTTTTTAACAAATAATGCCAGGACAACTGAGTATCCACATGCAAAAGAATAAAGTTGGACCCTTGCTTCATATCATATATAAAAATTAGCTCAAAGTGTATTATAGAAATAAATGTATGATCGAAAACTATAAAATTTTTAGAAGAAAACATGGAAGTAAACCTTTGTGACTTTGAGTTAGGAAAAGATTTTTTAAATATGACACCAAAAGCACAAGAAATAAAAGAAAAACCAAATAAATTGGATTTCATCAAAACTTAAAGTTTATGCTTCAAAGAAACATCATTAAAAAAGTGAAAAGATTACCCAATGAGTGGGAGAAAAATATCTGCAAATCACGTATCTGACGGGAGAAAATACTGGGTTTTGGAAAAGTCATGACGCATTCTTGCAATGAAAAACATAGAAAAAATACTTTTCTATGACTTTTCCAACAATCCAATATTTGCAAATCACATATCTGAAATGAGACATATCTAAAATAAAGAACTTTTATATCTCAATAACAAAAAGACAAATAACCTAATTAAAAATGGGCAATGGATCTGTATAGATGTTTCTTTACCGGAGATGTACAAATAGCCAATCAGCATATGAAAAGATGCTCAACATCATTAGCTATTGAGGAAGTGCTAATCGAAACAATGAGATACCAGTTTATACCCACTAGGAAAGTTATAATAAGAAGGACAACTAATAACAAGTATTGGTAAGGATGTGGAAGAATTGGAATTCCCATATATTGCTGGTGGAGATATAAAATGCTGCACCTGCTGGGAAAACAGTTTGGCATCTCTTCAAACAATTAAACATAGGGTTAGCATACCATTCCCCAATTATACTCCTAATTCCTAATTGAAATGAAAACATACATCTACATAAAACTTGTGCACAAATGTTCATCGCATTATTCCAAATATAGCCAAAAAGTGGCAACAACTCAAATGTCCATCAATTGATGAATGAATAAATAAGAGTATATCCATACAATGGAATATTAATTGCTACTAAAAAGGAATAGAGTACTGATGCTACAATATGAATCTTGAAAACATGCCAAGTAAAAGAAGCCAATTACAAGACTACATATTGTATGATTGTATGCACATGAAATATCCAGAATAGGCCAATGTACAGGGACAGAAAGATTAGTCATTTCCAAGGATTAAAGTGGGGGAAATAGAGAGTGACTACCAATAGGTATAGGGTTTCTTTTGGGGGTAATGAAAGCAATCTAGAATTAGATAGTGGAGGTTGCATAAACCTGTGAATACACTAAAAACTACTTTGCTGTAAACTTTAAAGGGTGAACTTTATGGTATATAAATTATATCTCAATAAAGCTGTTATTAAAAGCATAAAGAAGACAAAGGAAACTCAAATAGGATTAACCTGAAGAAAGCCGTGACAAAACACTGAGTTCAACTTCTGAAAACTAAAAACAAAACAAAACAAACCTTTCAAAGCAGGGAACAAGAAATGATACCTCACCCATAAAGAAGAAACAATTTGAATGAAAGTAGATTTCACATAAAAAACAATGAAGACCAGAAGGAAGTAACACTGTTTTTCAAGTGGTGTAAGTAAAGAATTATCAATCTAGAATCCTATATCCGCAAAAATATCCTTTAGGAATGAAGGGGAAATCATGATGAAGGAAAATTGAGAGACTTTGTCACTAACATACTTTTCCTAAAAGAATGGCTACAGGAAGTTCTCTAAACAGGAAGGCAATTATAAAATAAAGCATATAGGAACATTGGGAAGGAAGAAAGGACAGGTTAAGCAAAAATATGGGTAAATGTAATAGGTGTCCCTTCTTCTGAGTCTTCAAATTATGTTTGATGGTTGGTTGAAGGAAAAATTATAACATTGATGTGATTCTAAGTGGTTGTAGAGGAAGTATTTAAGACAATTATATTATTAAATTGAGAAGGTAAAGATACATAAAAGGAGATAGGGTTTGTATACTTCACTTGAACTGGTAAATGACAACACCAGTATATTGGGATAAGTTATACATATAAAATACATATTACATGCACATATATGTAACATATAAAACATGAATAATATATGATATATAACTATGCTTATATAAAATGTAATACCTGTTGAAACCAGTAAAAAAGCTATGTAAAGATATACACTAAAAAACATTATAAATAAATCAATGTAGAATTGAAAAAAATGTGTAAGTAACCCATAAGAAAGCAGGAAAGATAAAAATAAAAAGCAGAACAGACAAAGAACAAAAAATAAAATGACAGACTTAAGCCCAAACATATTAGTAATTACATTAAACATAAATTGCTTAATATCATTGCATTTTGATTGGCAGAATGGATTTAAAAACTTGACCGTAGGGCTGGCCGAGTGGTGTGTTGGTTCAGAGTTGGCTTGGGAGCGCGAGCTCTGAGCAGCAGGGCCTTGGTTCAGATCCCACGTGAGGGCCAGTGACACTGCGCCCTCTACAGCTAAGATGGTGTTCAACAGCTCGACCTGGAGCTGGGCTGCTGTGAGTCACTGGCAACAGAGTAAGCTGCAGTGGGTCTGCAGTGGGTGTGCAGTAGGCTGCTGTGAGCTACCATGAGTGGCTGGCAGCAGGCGTGAGCTGCTGTGAGCCGCTGTAAGTGGACATCCAATGACTGGTGACGGAACTGCCTCAGCCAGGAAGAGTGCAATGATCATAATACCAACATGGGCCAGTGAAGCGACGTCCTCCACGACTAGACTGAAGAACAAAAGGACAGCAACTTGTCTGTTCCCCTTCCCTGATTCCCCAATGCTGTTCCCACCCCCTAAATCCCCAATAAAATCTTTAAAAAGAAACAAACTACTGATACACACAACAACCTGGATGAATCTCCAGAAAATGGTGAGTGAAAAAAGCCACTCCATTGTTTACTCTATCAAAAGCCATTCCTGCTCTTTGATCTGCCTCTAGCTTTCTCTCTCCTGTATCTTCAACCTATTCCTTTTCACGGGACCCAAAACTTTTGCAGAATTGAACTGGATATGATTTTAACATTTGTAAGAGTCATGTAGTTCTAAATTAAGAAATAATGCAAGGGCTGGCCAAGTGGCACGGTGGTTAAGTGCTGGCTTTGGAAGCCAGCAGCCCAGGTTCGGGTCCCACATATGAGGGCCAGTGACATTGCCCTCATTAAAAAAAAAAAAGAAATAATGCAAGATTCCATCAAGTTCTAAATCTTTTTAGGGTTGGAGGGAGAATGCATCTGCATATCTTAAAAGCCAAAGAGATGCAGCATCTTATTAAGTGATCCACCAGAATGAAAGGTAGAGACTTCAGTGAGTAGATCAAGGCTGCCTACTAAGTGGACTTTAGATGCCACCTGAGCAATCTGCCATGTTATGAAGTCCCTGTTATCAACTATAAATAGGGCCCAGTATGTTCCATCATTGTTGGTGGGGAGAATCCAGTCAATGTCCTGGCTCCAAACTTCTAGTCATTATGCAGTCTCAAGCAAGCTAAGAACAAAGAGTGTTTGGGTTAGATTCAGCTGCAAGTGACAGAAAACTCATAACAAGGTAGTAGTTTATCTCAGGTAAACGCAGTTGACAACTGGTCTGAGTGTTTTGTAATTATCAGGAATATTGGCACTTCTGTCTTGCTGCTTTTCCATCCTTAATGTGAAGATTCTTTCTCATGATGCAGTATGAATTCCTCGGTTTCAGCTTAGCCATTTACAACCAAATCCCAGCCAATGGGAAGGAGAAAAGATAAGAAGAAGTAAATGACCTCCCTTTAAGAACGTTGCACACACCACTTTCATTTGCAATTAGCTAGAACTTTGTCTCTTGTTACATGTTACATACCTAGCTTAACATCTAGGCCTAACTCCGCTCCCAGAGAAAAGCACTACAAGTTTTCCCCTCACTCCAGTTCAAGGCTTGTCTTGCAGAAGTTAGATTGCCACTCTTCTCAAAACCTCCCCAATGGCTTCTAATAACTCTTAGAATAAAAGTTGTATCACAGCTATGAAACCCTATGTGATTTGGTCCTTGCCTTCCTTCTGACCTCATCTACTTCCTGTCGGCTATTTACTGACTTGGCTCCAGCCATACTGTCCCTCAACCATCATGAGCTCATCTCCACCTAAGACTCTTTAGACTTGCTGTTTTCTCTGCTGGATGGCTGCCCATCTCCACCCTTCCATCCCAAGACTTAACATGATTCTCTTTCTTACCACCTCAGATCTCAAATATCTGAATATCTTACCTCTTCAGATCTCAACTATCCTGCTAGATATTCCTTGACCACCTTATTAAACCTCTGCCTTCCAACCATGTTGAGTTTTATTAACTGCGTTTATCAACATCTAGAATCATATTCTCTTAAGTTGTCCATCTCTTTTACTAAAATGTGGACTCCATTAGAGTGGGAACTTTGTCTTGTCTCTCTTACTAACAACCATATCTTTAACATTAAGAACAATACCAGGCAACACCAGCGGCCCCGGTTCGGATCCCACATATGAGGGACAGTGACACTGCCCTCTAAAAAAATCAAAAAAACAACAACAAAAAAACACAAAAAAGGAACAATACCAGGCATTACGTAGGTACTCAATAAATAGTTATTGAGTGGATGTATGGATGGATGAATGAATGAATGGATGGATGGATGACTAGCTCAGTGAAACTAGCTGGCTTTGTTTCCATGCTGCTTACTAAACTTTCTGATTATAATTTAGCTTCCCACATAAATTTGATTACTGGAGAAAGAAACATTCTAGTCATGTTTGGAGGTTGACTGACATTCTGGTTCTTACACTTATGTCTCCCCACTTTTGGTTAATGGGTATTTGCTCCTGAGAGGCAGATCTGCCTTTGGGTTCAGAGTCTTACCAGGTGACCTCTGATCTTGCTGGGCACATCTTTGGAGCAGCAGAAAGCACCCTCAACCTTGGGCCAGGGTAACCCTATCAAAACCCTGTGAAGGTAAAGGCCCTATGGGAGGCTCTGTCTAGAACAGCTCTGCTCCCTGTGTGACATTTCTAGGTCTATTTTTATCTTCGACTTGTGAAACTATTGAGGAACACACTATCAAGTGACACATATTACCAATTTACCATGTAACCCCCTTCCTTCTGCACCCTCGCAATACAACTTTGATTTCCCTCCTTCTTTAAGAAGTTGTGAATATGGAGGTTAAATGCAAAACTTGAGTGCCATGCATATTTACATTCAAATCCTAAAGATACCATCTTGGAGATTTCATTCCATCTTTGGAATCCTTGGTTTCCTCTTCTGTATGATGAGAATAACAGTAGTACCCACCTATCAGGGTTGTTGAGAGGATGAAAAGAGGCTATGCTTGTAAAGCATTTGTCACAGTGCCTAGCACAAAGTAAACACTCAATAAATGGCAGCCATTATTATTATTATTATTATTATTATTATTATTTGGAATGAGTAATAATTTTTGCCAGGTGAATTGAAAATAATGCTACTTCTACTAACATTATTAATTGTATAATAGAGGAATGCAGACTTTTTTTCTTTAAAAATGTTTCTGCTTTGATAAATGTTTGGACTGTGTTATACTCTGCCAAAGGTAAAGACGTGTTGGGCAGGTTGTCTTATTCCAGCAAGGCAGAAATAGTGGCAAAACTTAGGGAGAACGGTACCTAAAAGGCATCTCAAATCCAGCTCTTTGATGAAGGATATGGGGGGAAAAGACTTAGTCTTCTCTTATCTCTTAAAGGTTATTAATCAGAGTTAAAACAAGCAAACAGTTTTCTTCTATTGCCTGTATTTAGCCTCCCTTCCCCTATTGCTTCCCCTCCCTGCCCCCACCAGTTATATTTCTTCTCTTTACTTTTGTCTCTCTACCTTTCATTTTGGAATTTCCCTTAAATGTCAGGTGAAACTTGATTCTCCATTCAGACATTTAAGCTACTGAAAAGCAGATTGGAAGCTGTGTTGTGAAGGAGGAATTTGTGGACAGGTAGGCATCTCCAGGGTGCCATAGGACACTGAGACAACTTTTTTGATGTCTTGATTGAGAGGAATAAACATGGTTCATCGTGCTGGGGGACCTGGAAAGGGTTATAGGGATGGAAGTGGGAGACCTCCTTGTTCACTGTTCACTATGCCTAACTCTGAGTAGTCCTTTATTTTCATTTTGGTGCCTCATTCCTGCCCTCTGCTGTGCCTGGAGTCCTCAAGACTGGGGCCTTTTGGGTTCAATTACTATCGGTAATAAACCTCTCATTTTTCTAAGGTGACACAAAGAGTAGTTATCTGGCTTCATAGGGTAAGGTTCATTTTTAACTGGTTCTCCTGTTGTCGTTCTCACTCCACATCTCTGCCTTTTTTTGGCACTTCCAATTCCCAAGTCCTCCCTGGGCTCTATGGAGAAAATCACCTTGCTTCGATTTGGTATTGGCACTTAGATGTCAGGTTTCTCTGCTCTTCTAAGCCAGTTTTCACTTCTTCATCTGCCCCCCATCTTCACAAATTTGTTAACATTCCTTTCTTGCTGTAGTGTATTTCCAGCTTTCTTTGTTCTTGTGCATTTATACCTTTAAAAATTTTTTTCCTTTACTTTCATTTTCAGGGGATTTCAGGAAAGAGAAAAGAGACAAATATATCTAACAGGTTAAACCAGAATTTTTGATCCTACTTTTAAAAAGTAGCTGTTAGATGATATAGTGGACTTATCTTCATTTTTAATTTTGAATAAGAAAGCAAGTATTTCAATGTATGTAATTTTAAGCGTAGCAACTGGGGATTAAATATTTAAAAATTAGGAACAGTGTTGGGGAATTGGGGGAGGGGAACAGACAAGTTGCTGTCTTTTTGTTCTTCAGTCTAGTTGTGGAGGACTTCGCTTCACTGGCCCATGTTGGTATTGTGATCATTGCACTCTTCCTGGCTGAGGCAGATTAATCACTGGCCATTGGACAGCGGCTCACGGCAGCTCACAGCAGCTTACGGCAGGCCAACAGACCCACTGCAGCCTACGGCATCACCAACGACTCACTGCAGCCCAGCTCCAGTCAAGCTGTTGTTCACTATCTTAGCTGTAGAGGGCGGAGCGTCACTGGCCTATGTGGGATCCCAACAGGCGGCCCTGCTGCTCAGGGCTCATACTCCCAAGCCAACTCTTAATCAACAACCACTTGGCAGGCCCTAATTTTTTATATTTTGTAAGTCATGAAAATTCTTCCCAAAATTAATTTACAAATTAATCAGCAGCTTTCATAGAACAAAGACATTATATCCAGAAACGTTTATGTGTGTGTGTGTGTGTGTGTGTGTGTGTGTGTATATAAATTTTTTTTTTTTTTTTTTTTTTTTTTTTTTTTTTTTAGCTGAGCCATCTTGCCACTTCTTGGCAGCTGAACAGCAGCTCAGCTCGGGCTGGGCATCAAACTGCTGTTGCTCAGAGCTCAGCTCGCACTCATGAGCGAGCTCTTAACCAACTGAGCCACTCAGCTGGCCCCATGATTTATATTTTTAAACAAAGAATGTTAAAGCAAAACTTATAGATTAAATATACATGCATATCTTTTTTAAATAAATCATCCCTGGCGACAGAAGATAGGCAAGTCTTTTTCTAACTTCTAATTTCTGCAACAGAAATTCTGGGGTCATAATATCCAAATATCCAAAACATTCCACCAAATCACCAGGGCTTTCTTCTATAAAGATATTTATTCATAAATTTTAAACCAATAAAAGATTTCCTTATGAAGGTTTCCCATGGGGCTCTGAAGTTACATGTATGCTGGACTGGCTCCTTTTTTTCCCTCCCTTCTGCATTTTTAGTTCAATTTTCAACTGCATCTCTCAGCTATAACTTTGTTTTGTCCTTAGTGTTCACTGTTCTTATTCCTCTAAGAGTCACTAGATTGGCAGTTTGTCAAAAGACCAATTTGTGATTCCGTATGTTATGCTTTTCCTTAGCACTCCTGTCAGGGGAGATTTAAAGAATTCTAAAATGAGGGCTGTCTCTTTTCTAGCTGGCCTGAAGTGGAAGTGGTAATTTAGATTTGCTTTTCATATACTGGTAATGATTGTACAGTCAGATAAATGAATTTTAAGGCGTGGAAGCTCTGCTTCCATTTCACAGGACTTGTGTCACCTATGGTGGAAAACATATCTCATGGGCTCTAAGGACTAAACAGAAGGAAAGCTTTCTGACCCTGGCATCGGAGTTTTCTGAGGGGATGCATATTCACATGAGCTAGAAAGAAAAGCCATTAGGGAATTTTATTATGAATATTTTTAATATTATGAAGGGCATATAAGCTGATAAAACCAGCTAAAAAAATCAAAACAAAGGAAAATTTCAGTAATAGTTGTGGATAAGCTATTAATTTCTATGCCTTAACACCTTTCCCATTTCTTCATTAACTTTTTTTTGTATGCTGGTTAGTAATATTTTTGCTCAAATAATTTGTGTTCCTTCCTCAGAAGTATGTTCCAATAATTACATTGTTACAGATGGATATAGTACTGGAATTTGAACTGCTTAGGAGGCAGGATACCATCACATTGCTATTTTAATGATTTACCATGATTCCAGTATATCTTAAGTTGTTTTGGTTCAAGAGATTATTTCTTATAAAGGATCACACATCTTTTATTTTTTTCTCTCAATTCACGACCTGAGTAGATGAAATTAAGGCTCGTCTTACAGGTGCAACAGAAATATATATATATATTACTGATCTGTGTCTGCAGATTTTTCTTTTACAGGAAACTATAATACTCTGCAACAGAACCTGAAGGAAAGTGAAGGAAGGTGAAAATCCTTCTAAGTCATACAGGTCAATTTCAGCTGGAGCAAGTATATTTTTTACTAGTATAGAAGTCACAGAAATGGACTGGACTAGAGAGTAGTAATCATCCCTGGCAGGGAGAACATCTGAAGATGAAAAATTTCAATTCATTTGAATAGAAGTTGTGTGACTTTAGATTTTTTTTTTGCGGGGCGGGGGTGAAGGGGGGCAGTGCAGAGGGAAAGGAAGACAATCAAACCAGATCCTGACCAGCTAAGGTAAACAAAAGAACTTATTGAAAGTAAACTGGGGTATTTCTTAAGGAATTGTTGAACAACCTACTCTAGGGATAGGAATGCAGCTCATCTATGGATCAGCAATGTCAGATCCCCTGCTTGCTTCTGTTTCTGTAGAGCATCTTTCCCATGGGGAACACAGCTGCCTGGTACATCCAAGGATTTGCTTTGCCTGTACTGGCAAAGGCATTTACATTACATTTTGTGGCTTCAGGCTTTAGAGACCAACTCTCCATCTTCTTTCCTACCTAAGCCCCAAATTCCTGGGGATGGAGCTTACTGTAGGCCCTGACTGACTGAGGTGCCCAACTTGTAACACAGGTGATTAACTGTGGCCAGAAGGATCATATTGCAATAGGACTGCCCTGCTGTGACTGCAGTGTAGTTGGGGGGAAGGCGGGGGAGGGGTAGGGGAGGAGGAAGGAGAGGGTGGAGCAGTTTCTAGAATAAGCAGAGGGGCTAGAGAGACTACCTCAGAGTTTTCCACTGCAGATAGTAGTACATCTCCAAATCATTTGGTTCAGGAAATCTACTTGGAAGAGATGATTTGATGTTCAGGTGCAAAATCCCACTAAGCTAAGCTACCTTCATATTCTGGAATGATAGCGTACCTGAAGGTTTACCAAGGTTTATTTTAACTACTTAGATATAAAAAGAGTCATTTATTAATATTAATTTTATATATTTTCTTTAATAAATTATTCATTTTGAATTGCAGCTAGAAGGCATTGATAAATGTAATGCACTTTCCTCATTTTACAGAGGAGGAATCTAAGAGAAAAAATAACTTGGCCAAGGTCACATGTAAATATGTGAGAACGTCTGGGCTGGAAGCCAAGTTACATCTTATCTAGTGCTGATATCTTGAGATTATTATTTTCTTGGAAATAGTTTATATTTTGCTAAGACAATTCAAGGATGATGCGTTCTTATTTGTATTATACAATTGCTGAATAAAAGTATGTCCAACGGCAGCAAGACTTAACAGCAGCAGGTCAGAGCTTCAGCTCAGAAATTGAGAAATGTCAATTCTGCACAGGGTTCTCTCCTGACTGAAAGGCCACTTCAGCACAGAGAGGACTTACGAATAGATCTGCAAGAAAAGCCAGGATTTAGGAAGCAGCTTTGGATTCCATCAGCTCCAAGATAGTACCATAATGCTAGATCAGGATATATCACAATTTAATATTGCAATGATGATCTGACCAGTAAGGGTTTCAAAGCAGCACCATCAGGAAGGGCCCCATGCACCAGGGTCAGATAAGAAACATGTAAACAAATAAAAGGATAATTCCAGATAGTGATAACTACCATGAAGAGAATAAAATGGGGGACGTGATAAAGAGTGATGGAAGGCTACTTAAGATTGGCAAATCAGGGAAATTCTCCCTGAATTGTGAATGATTCAACCAAAGAAAAACTATCAAAATAAAAACCACATATCAGTAATTTCAATAATAAAACCATCATATAGTCATATCAATAAAATCCCCCAATGATATTTGGTAAAATTCAACATCCAGTCTTAAGCACTTTAAACATGAGATATAGGGTTCTTTCTTGACTTAGAAAAGGAAAAACTAAGAATTTAAAATGGAGTTGATTTTATAAATGGTAGAGCAAATCTAGCAACATTTCCCTTTAAAAAATAGAGAAAGCACAGGTGCTTTTTGTCGCTATTATTATTTTATTTTCCTATATAATGCTGAAAATTACTTGTATCACAGTAGGATCTCCAAAAAAACAAAAAATATGAGACCTACACATTGGGGCATGGGGTAAGGTTAAGGAAACAAAAATTCTTTTTGAGGAAATAATTATTTGAGGAAATAGAAGACCCAAATTAATCCTTCCACCCTCCAGAAAACTATTTGAGATGTTAAAAGCATTCAGTGACATGGACAAATACAGGATAAATCTGTAAACATGTCACGTTTCTTAAATAGTCAAAATCAACCAGAAAAGGTAACTAAGAAGAAAGCTTCTTTTCAATGTTAGTAAATTATAAAATATATAGAAATTAATGTGGATTGTTTAAGGCACGTAAGGTAAACTATAAGAAACACTTTAATGAAAGAATTTAAAAAAACATGAATATAGAGACATAGCATGATTATGAATAGTAGGGTTGATATCCCCCAAATTAATATATAGATTTAACATATTCTCATTAAAAACCAAATAATACTTTATATAGCTCAGTTATAATGGTCCCAAAACTGTTTTGGTACAATTATCAAATAGTACTCTATGTAAAAAGAAAAAAAGAGAGAAACAAGAACAATGAGGAGGAACTATCTTTGCCAGGTACTAGAATTTTAAAGGAAATGAATGGAAATGATTTGGCATTAGTTCAAAAATGAAGTAAAAGGTAATTGAAAGGAATAGAAAACGTAGTTTATATATGAGTTTAATATATGAACTCAGTCTACCCAAATAATGGAAAAAAGAGTCATGATTTAAGAAGCAGTAAGAAGTAAGAAAACCAGATTTTAACATGCAGAAAAATCAACTTTGACCTTCACCTCACGCTACATTGTTTTCACTTCTGCAAGAGGCTTGCTCATCAGCACTTTACTGTTTTTGAAAGCTGACATTAAATCATTTAAAAGTTGCTAGCCTGTTGGTTTCTTGTAGAGGTGGAGTTATCAGTTCGTCTTTGGAGAAAACTTCCTTTGTTTTGGGGAAATGGCCAGAATAGACCTTTTAATTATATCGATGAAGACCAAGTACTCATTCATACTCACTTGTTGCTTTTGGAGGAAATTGCAGCCTCCAGTAAGCTGACAAGTTTGGTTTAGAAGTATGAATTGGATTTATTGTCTGGCCTATGTCTTTTTGGAATCAAAGGGGAAAAATATATCCCCGTGTCTTAGTCTGTTTGAGTGCTATAACAGCGTATCAGACTGCATAGCTTATAAACAAAAATGTATTTCTTGCAGTTCTGGAGGCTGGAAGTCCAAGATCAGGGTGCCAGTATGGTCCAATGAGGGTCCTCTCTTGGGTGGCAGAATTCTCATGGTATCTCCACATGGTGGAAGTGACTAGGGATATCTATGGAGCCTCTTTTATGAGGCATTAATCCCATTCATGAGGCCATCTTCATAATTTAATCCCTTTCCCTAAGGCTCCTCCTCATAGCATCACATCGGGCATTAGGATTTCAACATAGGAATGTGGGGGAAGACTGGAACATGAATTAGGCTGAACTGTGCTTGGAAAGTACTATTTATTTTGGAAGAGATAATTAGATAGATAGATAGATAGATAGATAGATAGATAGATAGATAGATAGATAGTTAGATAGAGTTTTATCCAACTAATTGCTTACAGATTACTATACTGAAACATGCCAAGAGGGCTGTATATGCCTGATCTCTATGCTGGAGATAAAAGTGCAAAAGGGAATCAGTAGGACTGGAGTTTGTATAATAATACCTGGATCAGGTGCCTTTAGCGTAGTGTTATTTAGCACAGAGTAACTTAGGGAAAATGCACTGCGGACCTTTATCATCAACTTGATTGAGCCATGGAAGCCACACCTACTCTGTTGTTTAATTTGTTTAATTTACATAATCTTCACAACAGCCATATGAGGCAGGGCATGGATTTGGAAAAGAAAAATCTCTCTCTGCTTTGTCTCTGCCTCTACCTCTTTTTCTCCTGTGTGTGCATGTGCACATAAATGCAAATATGCACGTGCACGTACACATTTAATGCTCACTCCCACCACTGGAGCTCTTAGGGCCAGTGTTCCAGAGTGTGGAGATTCCAGGACATTTTCTTTTGTTGGGTGAGCTGGCCACAGCCTCACTGGGTGTTCTGAAAGTAACTCCTCCTAGTGGTATTGCTACACTGTATTGTTATTTCACCCCCAAATCTGCAGTACAGTTTTGTTAACTGTTTTAGTTTTGTCTTTGCTGTGCCTTGGAGAATTCAGTGTCCACGCTGGGAGAGAAATAGGCTGGGCAGAGTGGTATTATGGAGAAGGTGGTTATCAGATGGCAGGAGTGACCTGCTGAACTCCAATAGTGGTGATCTGTGATTACGAGGAGTGATTTAGGAGAATGTGTGTAATACGTGTGTGGGAGAGAAACCCCAAGGAAGAATGGGTTTTTTACGGTCTGTGGAATGCATGTTCATGGATTTCTAATTTGGCTATTAAAGGAAATGTGACCTTATGCATTCCCATGTTTGTGTGGTCTGTGGGCTACTGAGGCAAATCCACTTGTTCCTTCACTCAGTTATCCCATTCCCCAAATTTTTATTGGTGGCCCATTACGTGCTGGGACTGAGCTAGGCATGTAGGAACAATGATGACTAGCAGAGTCTCTGCCCTTTAGGAGAAAACTCTTGGAAAATATTAACAAATCAAATGGTTAGAAAATAAGAAAAATAGGAGAGGAAACAGAAATGAAAAAATAAAAGATGGACATATATGACTAGATAAAATTTTAGATGCCTGTAAAGTGGAAATCAATAAAGGAAGCTATGAAATAAAACAGACTGAGGAAATTAGGAGTATTGAATGTAACAGATGAGCTAATGAAATTTTAAAATGTCAGTCTTTAGTCAAAGCTAAAGTCTAACACCAAATCTCTGAAGAACTAAAGGGCACTAACAACATTCAAATAAGAGAAAACTTAAAAATATACCTTTAACAGCAAATAAATTTGCATAAAAACAATAAGGTAATATCTCACAGTTAATTTAAAAGTATAAGAAAAATCATAAAATATGAATGAGGCTGTGGAAAAGCAAGCATCCAGGCATTGCTCTTTTTGGTATAAATTGATGGAATAGAGTAATTCTTAGAAAAAGTGACTTAGTATTTAAATATCAATAGCATAAAAATATAAATGCCCTTTACAATCGAAGATTCATCTGAAGACAAGATTTTGCCATTAATAGTAATTACCACTTAGAATGCTTACTTCATGCCACGTACTTTTCTAAGTGTTTTACACATATTAACTCATTTAATCTTCATGGCAGCCATATGAAGTGGTTATTTTTATTATCCTCATTTTACAGATGAGGAAACTGAGGAACACCAAGGTTAAAGAAATTGCTCAAGATCACGTGGTTGGCCAATGGCAGAGCTGAGATTTGAAGCTCCTTGGTCTGGACTCATAGTCACTGCGTCATGCTGCTTTAATGGAAAAAAAAAGTTCTGTATACAAAGATGCTTTTAGTATAATCATTTATAATGTAAAAAAAATGGGGGGGAAACTACATGTTCTACATGGGGAATCGTTAAATATATTACATTCATTCAATCAATAACTATTCAACCAGGGAAGTTCAGAACTTTTGTTTTCCCAGGGTGCAATGGTACGGGCCACCAACTTTACAAAAGCATTACTTGTCCTTTTGTAAGCCTTCTCTATGTCCTTATATCTTCAACCATTCATAAGGATCAGGACACCCTGTCTCATTTGGGCACTCCATTATTTTCTGCTGCAGCAGCCCTTGGCTCGGTATGTTATGTCATTAAATGGGCTGTGTGTGGCTGGAGTGCAAGTTCTTTAGAGGTATAAATTATCGCTTTTCCTGGATACTTCAGCCACATTTAGTGAACTCTTATATTTCTTTGACTCCATATTCTCAGCCTTGTTACCCTACCCAGGTAAAGTTGTTTCTTACCATAAATATGTTAACATAGTTATCAACATATTTCTTACCTTAAATGAGTGTGGAGATCTAAGTAGGGTTTTGTGTTGTGTTTGGAAAAGAATTTCAAAATATTAAAAGTAATTTTTATTTATGTATAAGCTAATTGAAATGAGGAAAACACATAAATTATGTATTTTAGCACATCTCTTCATCTTTTCTCCTATTAATTACAAAAATAATATATCTTAATCTATTAGATGTCTACAATGTGCCAGGATTGCCAGGAACTATGCTAAGCTCTCTACGTAATTTATTGCTCTTAATCCTGTCAATAGCATTGCACAGTAGGTATTATTTATTATCACCATTTCACAGTTGAGAATACAGAAGCTTAGAGAAGTTGAGTAACCTACTCCAGGTCACACAATTTATAAACGGAAGAGTCAGGACTTAACCCTAGATCTGTCTGAATGCAGAGATCAAGCTACTAACCATACTGATACTACCTTTTCTTCCTCTTCTTTTCCAAAAATAAATTTAGAGTTACTTTCTCTAATGTTTAGTTCTATGATGAAGTTCTAACACTGTGGTTACAGATAACATTATAACCAGTTGCCTTGGAAATGAAGAGGGCATCATAAAACTAGAAGGGGCTTACTGTATTGAATATGAAAAAAAGTGAAGTTATGAAGTTCTCTGAAGAAAACCTTGCTGTGATGATGAAATAAGGAATAAAAACAAAGTAAGGAAATGTAAAAGTGGAATATGGAAAACCCTCTCAACAAATTTATATATATATTTTACAAATATGTTTCTTAACAAGGAATATTGTGTACAATAAGTGTGAATGTCAGTAGGCAAAGAAATTTTGAAATTACCTAAAATGTACTGATTTCAACTGCAACTTTTCTTCCAGAAGCATCCCTTTTTTCCTTCCTCTACTGTTCAACGTGTAAAGTACAACCATGCACACAGAAACCTCACTCATACCAAAGACTTTGCTAGCTAACTCAAGGCCTGGCACCTATCTCAGAGTGGTAAATTGTAACATTTTTGACACCATGAGTAGCTTCCAATATTTCTTTCTCTTACTGTTTCTTCCTTTATTATATTTTTGAACTTGAGAACAAAGAACAGTTCTTACAAATGTAGGAAAAGACTGATTATCCTGAAACCATTTAACAAGTAGCCACCATAATTGGTTTTAAACATGTTCTGTCAAACAACAACTTGCCTTGGTAAATACTTTTTACAAGCCAATCACTCAGTCTCTGCTGAAAGTCAACCGGTCAGGGACAGACTCACTCCAATAGCATGCCTCTGAGTGGTACCCAATCAACAAAGGTCTCACCTGAGTAACCATGCTTCCATAGATGATGTCCAGACAGTTACATCTCTGAGAGTCCACCAATTCCTGAACTTCATGTTTCCCCAAATCTTACTTAAGATTGGCAATTCATTCTGCTTGAAAAGATTGTATCTGACCAGCATCTCTTTACTATAACAAGCAGTAAGTTAGCTTTGTCTTTTAATTTCAGATGTTGAGTGATGGTCTCCTTGGACAATTTTGGAAGTTCTTCTGAGATGGTTCTAAAGACCCTCATTTGGTGGCATTCCAGGGGACCCTCAGGCCAACAGGTACAGTCACTGGGCACCTTGTGCTAAAATTCTACTTACTCTTGAGATATGTTGTCAAGTGAGTTAGTCTCCACAATAGTCTGATCTCTGACTAGTTTAACTGAGTTCCTATTGCGCAGTTTATTTGTTATTCTAACCAAAAGGAGTTTGTTTAGGCCAAGATCTGTGTATAGAGCAATTAGACCTATTGTATACAGGTGGAACTTGCAGTTTAGAGGTGCGCCATTTGGTAAATAATTAGACTTAGGTCTTTGTGTACAATCTTTAGACCTTTTGTTTTGGAGACATGCCATTTAGAAATCTTTTTGCCATTAACCTGCTTGGTCTCCTGCTGCTTGCCTTGCTCTTGCTGCTGTTCGTCTATATGTTGAAAGTCTTGTTTCATGTGTTTTTGTCTTGTTTTGAGTTGTTTTGTTTCTTTTTGTCTTGTTTTGAGTTGTTTTGTTTCTTTTGAATGTATCAAGGAGTGTTCCATAGGGAACCATCTAGAAGCATAAGCCTGATAAAGTTTTCAACTCAATGCAAGCCAGCCTGGAAAGCTAATGGTTGAAGGTCTGTTAGACCAGCAATCAATTTATGAAAAAAGAGCTTGTCAAACTTTGTCTTTTATAGAGTACCCTATAAAACCTTCATGAAGGTACCCTCTTTTTTGTTAATTTGTGAAAGAAACTCACGTTGTTTTTTGTCCATACTCAAGTGTCAAGGCCTGTCAGATCATTGACTGGAGGGGCCCCTTCCCAATCTCTGCTTGGCTGGGAAACCCGGATACCCTGTAAAAGCCGTAGTGGCCTCCTGTTCTTGTGTGTTATGCGTTTGTCTATGCTGAAGTCTCATCCTGCTCCTGGAAGAGCTTCTATTTCCTTTAAGAAGCACTGTAATTCTAACTTTTCTTGGTAAATGGCATAAAAAAATTTAACTGAATAATTTCATGTTTGACATAGCCAAGTCTTTAAATTAATACTATCTTTAAAAGGAACACTAAGGGCCGGCCGAATGGCTCAGTTGGTTAAGAGCTCGCTCAAGAGTGCGAGCTGAGCTCTGAGCAACAGCGGTTCGAGGCCAGCCTGAGCTGAGTTGCCGTTGAGCTGCCAACAGGTGGCAGGATGGCTCAGCTAAAAATAAGAAAAAAAAAAAAAGTTAAAAGGAACACTAAAAATATTAGGAGACAAAATACCAAATAATCAATGGTCAGCTTCTTTAATTGATATGTTAGCTATTGGTCAACTTATTTAATTTATATACTAAGGTCTCAAAAAAATTCTTACTCAAGACAGTCTTTCTTAAAAACTTTGTAACATTTTCAAACTTATTCAGTTTGCATTTCTCTCCCCTTTTCTACTTAGCTTTACCTGGCTTTCTAAATGAGCTATTTTTCATTTTTCAGTGTTTCCTCAGGGAAAGAATAATTATATTATAAAATTTGTAGAATAGAAGGTTGAATTAGAATTCTTGTCTAGAGCCAAGTTAAGGGACCTAATTAAGGAGTTTCCTAAACTTTCAGAATACAAGCAAAAGTTTGTCACAGAATTTAATATTTTGTTACATACTTAATTTCTTTGACTACAGATCTGTACCAACTAGTTCAGCTAATGTTTAACCTCTCAGATAGGGAAATGTTTAACAAGCAGAAATACAGGAAAGAGAAAACTTAAATCCAGTCAGATTAACTTTTGAAAAATGTCTTAAGAGAGCAATAAAAATAAAAAATTGATTACAATAAGGCAATTTCAGAAGCAGTTATTTTAAGAGAAAACTTGTAAAAAGTTCAAATTATAAACCAAACAAAGATGAAAAATAAACTTCAGAAAATACTCTAGAAGCTGGAGTAAACCCACAGCTATGGTAGAGAAATGTGTCTTCTTTTGTAAATGGGATCAAATCTGAAGTAGGGAATTCAATAATAAAAGAGAAATTGAAATATAAAATTTTCAATCTAGAAAATATTCAATGAATGGCTAGATGTTTCCAGAACCTTAGCAAGTAAATAAGCTGAAACTCAACAGAGTATTTGGTTCACTAGTTAAAAATAGCTTAAAACGTCTAGGGCCGGCTGAGTGGCGCGGTGGTTGAGCGCTGGCCTGGGAGGCCGGTGGCCCCGGTTCGGGTCCCACATGTGAGGGCCAGTGACACTGCCCTCAAAAAAAAAACAAAAAACTTAAAACGTCTATATTATTTAAAAATTGGGAGCCTTTGAATAAAAGATACCTGTAGATACTACAAGTACAGTGGTAATTAAAAGAATCAATGTTCCATACTGGCTAACAAGCAGGACAGTTATCCAAGATGTGTCTATTAGTGCCACTCCAAGGGTGACATTAAGCCCCAGTACTTCTCTTTCCTTCTACTAAACCCTCAAAGGGATGAATACAGTTTTCTTTTTTTTTTTTTTTTTTTTTAAAGATTTTATTGGGGAATCGGGGAAGGGGAACAGACAAGTTGCTGTCTTTTTGTTCAGTTTAGTTGCGGAGGATGTTGCTTCACTGGCCCTTGTTGGTATCGTCATTGCGCTCTTCCCGGATGAGGCAGATCGGTCGCTGGCCTCTGGATGTCGCTCACCGCGGCTATTGGCAGCTCACGCTTGGCTGCCAGCCACTCACGCTGGCTGCGGGCCACTCACTGTAGCCTATGGCAGCCCACTGCAGCAGGGGCTGCAGCCCACACCATCACCGGGGCTCGCACAGCCCAGCTCCAGGTGGAGTTGTTGTTAGCTGTAGAGGGCAGTGTCACTGGCCCTCATGTGGGATCCGAACCGGGGCCGCTGGCATCCCAAAACCAGCGCTTAACCAATGCGCCACTCGGCCGGCCCTGAATACAGTTTTCTTATGCTATGGGAACTACTATATCTAACATTAATCTCTTTACTATAGAACATCAGATCCCTCAGGGTAAAATTTTAAAGTTGATTGAAAACCAAGAAATATTTTCAATAAGAAAGAAAAGAGAGAAATTGTATCTTAAACTAAAAATGACTGTGCCAGCTGGTGAAAGAAGATATAAAGGACAAATTGGAGAGTATGCAGTAAATTGTGGAAGCATGAGGAAAAACAAGCTTTATGTGCTTTGGTTTACTGGAAGCACTAAAATAATGAAAATTTCTAAAAATCCGAAGTCCTTCCCCAAGTCCTAACCTGCAATTGATGCTATCAGAAGGACATTCCTTTCTTCTCTGTGACACAGCCCCGGTGAATTTTAATTTACTTGGCGAATGGGACTGCCAGATAAAGTGTACTACAAAAAGATTACTTTTTAAAAATCCCAGAAATTTTCTCACACATAGTAAAATTATAGCTGATGTGACTGATAATATACCTATACTATATGTGATTCAAGAAATCACTGAGGAAATAACTATGGTCCCAGATTCCCAATGGACAAAAGATTCCATGGACAGAGGCAGATTAATTACAGCAGAGATCTTAAAAAGCTTTTTTTTTGAATTATAAACCTCTTCTTTTTTTCTGTGCAAACATGAAGAAGGATGTGCTGTAAAGGTCTTAATTCATCAGCATGGCACACACTGAACACCTATTGTCTATTAAAGCCAATCCCTTTATTCAGGAGCCAAAGCCTAGCTTAGTTGCCTTAGAACAATTACAGGCCTCAACTAAGTAAGTTAAAACATCTTCAGATCTTGTACTGTAATTACCTTTAAATCTGATGTTATCATATATAGTAACTTCTTATTGCTAATGAAAAACACTTAGCATTTTTATACTAGTCAATAAACTAATTATAAAGTACCTACTCACACTTTCTTCTCATATTGTCATCCACTGATGAAACACTCTTATTCCAGCAACTCTATTACCCTTACCCAATAGAAGAGAATCTTCTCATTGTGCTTCTGTAATCTGTGGCCAGAACAGAATTTTTGGACACTCCAGCACCAACTGCTGACTTAATATTCTTTTTTGCTCCGATATTAAATGCTGACAGTATTGTTTGTTGATGGGTCTATATCTAAAAAAGAAGACCAGTAAACAGACCAATGGACTAAAATACAGATCCCAGAAATAAATCCTCACATATATGGTCAAAAGAGCTTCACCAGGGTGCAAAAACAACTAAAAGGGGAAAGGAAGTCTCTTCAACAAATAGTGTTGGGAAAACAGGACATTTACATGCCAAGGAACGAAGTGGACCTTAACCCTACACCATATGCAAAGTTAACACAAGATGGATTAACAACTTTAACTATAAAACTCCTAGAAGAAAACATAGGGCTAAAGTCTCATGACATTAGACTTGGCAATGATTTCTTGGACATGACAGAAGAAAAAACACAGGCACCAAAAGAAAAAATAGACAAATGGGACTACATCAAACTTAAACTTAACTTTTGTATACCAAAGAATGCATCAACAGAATGAAAAGGGAGAAAATATTTGCAAATCTGATAAGGAGCTAATATCCAGAATATATAAAGAACTCCTACAATTCAACAACAAAAATTGAATAACCCAATTTGTAAATAAAGTGTCAACTCCTGGCATTCTATACTTCCCCCAAACAAAGACACTGCTTGGAGAGGTGGCCTGACCAGCATAGTTCCCCCTTGCGATAGTAAGCAATAAATTCAGCTTTGTCTTCTTATTTCACATATTGAGTGGTAGTTGCATCATCCTTTGGCAAACTTTCCTGATTCTTTTGTTATTTTTTAAATCTCTTCCCATTTAATAGTGCTACTAGTGATAGCAATTATGATAATGATGATTTTAATCTCCTCTTACTATACCATGCACTGTGCATGGTCTTTCTTTACATGCATTATCTCCAGAATTGAGGCCTGCCAGTAATATCTGGCTGCCGGGATGTTCTAGATTTTCAGGTAGCACTAAGACCTGAAGCTATCGGCCCTGGCTTATTCAGTATGCTAGTCATTTGCTTGTTTCCTTTCAAATCTACTTCTCGCTATTTCCCTGCTCTGCTTGATATCACATGGGGCTGACTTCTACAGACTGAGTTTTCCAGGCTCTTCTGTCAGCTGGCTTCCAGCTCAGTCCTGCTAATGGGAATCTTTAGTGAAAGATGAAAGTAGGTAGGTAGGGAGGGAGAAAGCAGGGTATCTCTCTCCTTTCTGCTTCTAGAGATGGCTCTCGCAATAGCTATGTTTCCTTCCAGTGCCCCAGCCCCTTTGAACATGCCTTTCTTCTTGGTGGTTATCACTCATATTATTCTGTTTGAAATACCTACAATGCTTTCCGATTACCTGGACCCTTATCCATATAACCAGGAAGAACCGGTGGTACGAATTGTACCAGGTAGACTCAAGAGACTTGAACTTTGGTCCTAAGTCTGCCTCTAAATCACTTGTGACCTCGAAACCATCACAGTTTGGTGTCTCAGTTTTGCTATCTCCATAACAGAATTGTTGATTTTTAAGGTTCTCCCCTCAACCCCAACTAGAGCCTTCTGTTGTGCTGGGCTTGCAAGAATGGGTTGAATACTGATGAGAGTTATAACTTTCCCTTTCTCCCATGCAACAGTGCTTAGAAACTGCTTTAAGGCCTTGGTTATATTAGAAATATAGCCATTCCCTTAACCACATGAAACATGAAAACACCCTTTAATATCAACTGGGCAAGCTACATAATTTGAGGGGCCCAGTGCAAAACAAAAATGCAGGGCCCTTGTTGAAAAAGCAGGGAAAGAGTGCCTTTAAAAGTATTACAAATAAAGGGCCGACCGAGTGGCGCGGTGGTTAAGCGCTGGCTTGGGAAGCCAGTGGCCCCGTTTTGGGTCCCACATATGAGGGCCAGTGACACTGCCCTCAAAAAAACAAAAACAAACAAACAAAAAAGTATTACAAATAAAGCTTTTCTTTAAAAAATAATTTACTTTTATAAACACAACAGAGGCAATAGTGATGTGAGTTACAATATAACTTGCAAAGTGTAAAAAATATTTTTTGTGGCATAATTTGATATAATACAATACTTATTAATGTGATACCTTGATTAATCATAATTTTGTGGCTTGCTTTTCTGCAAATTTATTTAATAGGTCATTAAAATAAATATATATATACTTTTAGCAAGTTTATTTTCAATTGATATAATTGAAAGAGACATTGGTTGCTCTTGAAAAATGAATGATTGCACATAATTTTTGATAATTCAAAATTTTGACCAGAATCTTGCTGCTGATGCAATTGTTATTGAAGCAGCTAAGAATATTTTATGGGCTGTTGTCATTTGGAATAAATTTCTGATAAATTATTCTGAAATAAAAATTTTAGTACATGTAGTGCTGATGATTCTCATGGAACAATTTTTCTGAAAATATTTCATTTTTCATACAATTCAGTTTTGTGTAAGTTGAAATTTAATTTTAAATGTAAATTTATGCAATGACATTTCAATGCTTTCTCTGATATTTCTTGTAACTTATGGAGATTGTACAAAAACCAAATTGGCTTCATGATTTATAAAAATTCAAAATTGCTCATTTATGCATTCTTATCCACGTATTTTCAACTACAGGGAAAAATAATTTTGAAATTATCTTTCATTAATAATTTGTTCATCTGAAGCTCCATATGAAAGTAGAGTACTTTTCTGTCAAATGCCATAATCTTTACAATTATTTTCTCTTTCTAAGTCTGCAGATATATGCTTTGCAATGTTGAAGCAGTTTTCAAAACCTGAGACTCAACTATTTAAGTGATTATAATGACTCCCTGACGTGCTTTCTTGTATCCATATGTATCCATGTGTATCCGCTTTAATTTTGTAGTAACTTACAGACAAAGTTTACTCTTGTGATCCGGCAGTTTCCATGCCCACCTCCAGCCAGAGTTAATACAATAATACATATTTGTGTTGATGCCACAATCAGGCTCCAGGGACTGATGGACAAGCCAGCGTCGTACCATGGATCCCAGTGGGCCTTCTGTGCAGAAAACATCCTTTCCCCCACGGTTGTGGTCACTGCTGCACTGGCAGCAATATACATACCTTAATTAAAAAATACTTTATTGGGCAGGCCGAGTGGCACATTGGTTAAGACCTGGGTTTGGGATGCCAGCAGCCCTGCTTCGGATCCCACATATGAGGGCCAGTGACACTGCCCTCTACAGCTGACAACAGCTCCACCTGGAGCTGGGCTGTGTGAGCCCCGGTGATGGTGTAGGCTGCTGCCCCTGCTGCAGTGGGCTACCATAGGCTACAGTTAGTGGCCGGCAGCCAGCGTGAGCTGCCAATAGCCTCTGTGAGCAACATCCAGAGGCCGGTGACCGATCTGCCTCATCCAGGAAGAGTGCAATGACAGTACCAACATGGGTCAGTGAAGCAATGTCTTCCACAACTAGACTGAAGAACAAAAAGACAGCAACTTGTCTGTTCCCCTTCCCCGTTTCCCCAACGCTGTTCTCCTCCCCAGTTCCCGAATAAAATCTTTAAAAGAAATAAAAAAAAATTACTTTATTGTTAAAGAATGCTAACCATCATCTGAGCTTTCTTTGAGTCATCGTCTTTTTGCTGGTGGAGTGTCTTGCCTCGATGTGGATGGCTTCTAACTGATCAGAGTGGTGGTTGCTGAAGGTTAGGGTGGCTGTGGAAGTTTCTTAAAATAAGTCAGCCACGAAGTTTGCCCCATTGGATGACTCTTCCTTTCATTAACAGTTTCTCTGTAGCATATGAGGCTGTTTGATAGCATTTTACCCACAGTAGAACTTCTTCCAAAATTGGAGTCAATCCTCTCAAACCCTGCCCCTACTCTATCAACTAAGTTGATATAATATTCTAAATCCTTTGTTGTCCTTTCAACAGTCTTCACAGCATCTTCACAGAAGAGCAGATTCCATCTCAAGAAACGACTTTCTTTGCTCATCCATAGAAGCAACTCCTTACCTGTTAGTTTATTTATTTATTTTTTTAAAAATATTTTATTGGGGAATTGGGGGTGGGGAACAGCACTAGGGAATTGGGGAAAGGGAACACTTCTGGCTGCCAGCCACTCACTGTAGCCTATGGCAGCCCACTGCAGCAGGGGCTGCAGCCCACACCATCGCTGGGGCTCGCACAGCCCAGCTCCAGGTGGAGCTGTTGTTAGCTGTAGAGGGCAGTGTCACTGGCCCTCATATGTGGGATCCAAACCGGGGCCGCTGGCATCCCAAACCAGCTCTTAACCAATGCGCCACTCGGCTGGCCCTACCTGGTAGTTTTATCATGAGATTGAAGTAATTCAGTCACATCTCCAGACTCCACTTCTAATTCTAGTTCTCTCATTATCTCTACCACATTTGTAGTTACTTCCTTCTCTGAAGTCTTGGAACCCCTTAGTCACCCATGCGGGCTGAGTCAACTTCTTCCAAACTCCTGTTAACGTAGATATTTTGACCTCTTCCTTTGAATCACGAATGTTCTTACTGGCATCTAGAATGGTGAATCCTTTCCGGAAGGTTTTCAATTTACTTTGCCCACATCCATCAGAGGAATCACTATTTATGGCAGCTATAGCCTTACAAAATGTAGTTCTTAAATAATAAGACTTGAAAGCTGAAATTACTCTTTAATCCATGGGCCGCAGAATGGATGTCGTGTTAGCAGGCATGAAAACAACATTAATCTTGTTGTGCATCTCCATCAGGGCTCTTGGTTACCAGGTGCATTGTCGATCAGCAGTAATATTTTGAAAGGAATCTTTTTTTTTTTTGAGCAGTAGGTCTCAATAGTGGGCTTAAAATATTCAATAAACCATGTTGTAAAAAGATGTGCTGTCACCCAGGCTTTGTTGTTCCATTTATAGAGCACAGGCAGAGTCGATTTAGTATCATTCTTAAGGGCCCTGGGAGTGGAAATGAACACTGGCTTCAACTTAAAGTCACTAGCTGCATTAGCCCCTAACATGAGAGTCATATTCCTTTGAAGCCAGGTATTGACTTCCTTTTAGCTATCAAAGTCCTTGATGGCATCTTCTTCCAATAGAAGGCTGTTTCATCTATACTGCTAACCTGTTTTTTTTTAATCTTTTTTTGTATTATTTTTATTATCATTAATAGTTACAGACATACAAAACTATGCAATAGTTATCTTTTTCACCCCTTACAAGGTGACTACCCCCTCCTCCTACCCCCACCCCCGATATCACACATATTTATTACAATTCTATTGACTCTATCCCCACACTATATTCCACATCCCATGACTATATATGTATTAAATTATAGTCAACATCTAATATTAATCAGTGGCAGCTTCAGATGTACAGTGCAGTGTTAAGGCCACTACACCGTCCATGAAGTGGTCTCCCTGACAAGACATGAGTCCATCTGGTCCCCTAAAAAAATATATACAGCATCATTATTATTATTATTATTATTATTATTATTTTTTTTTTTTTTTTTTCAGAGCAGTGTCGCTGGCCCTCATATATGGGACCTAAACCAGGGCCGCTGGCTTCCCAAGCCAGCGCTTAACCACCGCGCCACTCGGCCGGCCCCTATTTACTACCTTATTGATTATATTCCCTAAACTGCCTCTTCTGTCTCTGCAATAGTATTGTAGTTACCAGTTTATGTTGCCTCATCCCTTCCCCTTCTCCCTCATGCCCACCCCCGTCCCATCTAGCATTCATCAGTTTTTCCTCTGTGTCTCTAAGACTATTTCTGTTTACATTGCTCGTTTATTCAGTTCTGTAGATTCCACATATAAGTGAGATCATATGGTATTTGTCTTTCTCTGACTGACTGATTTCACTTAGCATAATGTTTTCTAGGTCCATCCATATCGTTGGTACCTGTCTTTTAGTGTAGCCACCTTCATTAATTATCTGAGCCAGATCTTCTGGATAACGTGCTGTAGCTTCCACATCAGCACCTGCTGCTTCACATTGCACTTCGAGGCTAAGGAGATGGCTTCTTCCCTTAAATCTCATGACCCAACAACCTCTGCTAGTTTCAAACTTTTCTTCTGCAGCTTCTTCACCTCTCTGTCTTTATAGAAATGAAGAGAGTTAGGGCCTTGCTCTGGATTAGGCTTTGTCTTAAGGGAATGTTGTGGCTAGTTTGATTCTCTGAAACTTTCTCCATGTCAGTAATAAGGCTGTTTCACTTTCTTATCATTTGTATGTTCATCAGCACTTTTAATTCCCTTCAAGAACATTTCCTTTGTATTCACAACTTGGCTAACTGGCCCATGAGGCCTACCCTTCTGCCAGTCTTGGCTTTCATCATTAAGCTTGGCCTTCTTCACTAAGCTTAATTATTTCTATCTTTTTTGATTTAAAATGAGAAACGTGTGACTCTTCCTTTCACTTGAACACTTAGAGGCCATTGTAGGGTTGTTAATTGGCCTAATTTCAATATTGTTATGTCTCAGGGAATAGGGAGGCCTGAGGCAAGGGAGAGAGACAGAGCAGATGGCTGGTCAGAGGACGAGTCAGAACACAAAAAACACTTATTAAGTTCACCATCTTATATGGGTGTGGTTTGTGGCGCCCCAAAACAGTTTCAATAGCACATCAAAGATCACTGATTACAGATCACCATAATAAGTATAATAATAATAATAATCATGAAAAAGTTTGAAATATTGTGAGAATTACCAAAATATGACACAGAGACACAAAGTGAGCAAATGCTGTTGGAAAAATACTGCCAATAGACTTGCTTGACATAGGGTTGCTACAAACTTTTAATTTGTAAAAAAAAAAAAAAATCAATATCCGTGAAGTGCAATAAAGTGAAACACAGTAAAATGAGGTATGTCTGTATTTTATTAAGTGCTGTGGGGATATAGATGTGCAAGAGATATGGTCCTGCCCTTTAGGAGTTTCAAAACCAATGAGGAGAAGTGAAAAGAGATGGTTCTCCTAAAATATAATTGTGGCAAATAAGTACTAGAATGAAATAACGGTCATGGAAGCCCAGTAGAGGAAAAGGTGGTTTTGAGTTAGGGCTATGAAGGAATGTTTCAGTCCAGCTCTATAGTTTCGTAGTTTCTTGTTTCATTGGATGGCTCTTGGGAAAGAAGTCAATAGATGGAGAGGTAAGGAGAGAGGGCACCCCAAGAAGAAAGGGACAGGTGACCAGTGAGAGTGTAGGTGTGTTCATGGGACTCCTTTGCTTTTGGCTTTTCTCATATAAGTCAGCTTTAAAACCAGGACTTAGACCAAAATAATTAAATATATTTAGAAATGTTTGATGAATTGGCAGAATCAACCAGTATGGTCTAAGGGAAACATTTTTAAACAAGGGGAACATATTTCCTTTCATAGAATTGCATTATTTAGAGTTAACTTTTTTTTTTTAAACAGACCCTGTCTGTGAAAAAGGAAAAAAGAACCCTCTTTAAAGATCATGTTATTTCACAAAAATCTCAGTTACTCTTTTTCACAGCTGTAAAAGTGGAATTATTGGGTGAAATGGAGAAAAATTGTTCTCAATTGTTGTAAGTGGTTATAAGGCACCATCCATTATAGTGCTGCTTTTTTTTTTTTTCTTTCTGTGTGACTTGTCAGATTTGGGAGGGAATAAAATATGTTCTTGGATACCGTGGTAAGAGAAAGATATTACTGCATTTTATCGAACTTCAAATGCCATTGACTGTAAGATGTACCACTATGTTATGCACCATTAGGAAAGGAAAAAAAACCCTGTCAATTAAACTGTGACACAATATAAGAGTCATTCCAATTTCAGAGATGATATAATATGAAAGTAAATGCTCATTTTAGAATCGATGATATATGACATTTATAGAGTGCCTACTATATATCAGGTTCTGTTCCTGATCATTGACAAACATTATCTCAATTAATTCTTATATTAATAGTAACCTAGTGACATGGGTACCCTTGCCCCTATTTTACAGATGAGGAAAGTGAGGTACAGCGAAGCTAAAGACACTGGCCAAAGATCACAGAACTAGTAAGTGAAACAAGCTCCTCATACCTTCCTCTTCTCAAACTTGTATTTTAATCTGTGACACCAGTCAGGCTATGTCTTGACAAATTAGGACACTCTTGGGTATTTGCAGCTTTGGGCTTGTTTTCAGCTTTGAGCACTTTTCGTTTAAGGCAAACCTTTCATGGTAAGGCGAAGCCTCATCCTGCCTGAACTCCGATGGGCTTGGCCATGAGGTACCTTGAGACTTCAGAGCATGGGGAGGGGGTAAGGGAAAGGCAGGGTTGGCCTAGACCCAAAGGAGTTAGCTGTTGCTTCATCCAAAGGCCAAAGCAAATAATTCACAGCTGACATAGTCAGGGTCTTGCTTGGGTGGTCTCAGGAGCTGAGGCAGAACCGAAAGGGCTGGAGAAGGAAGGCCCTCACTTTCCTCAAATGAAACTGAAACAGCGGAGGCAGCACTGGGCAGCCAGTTGGGTGTAGCAGAGACGCTGTGTGCTCAGTAGAGCAATAACCCAGAGACAGCATCTGGCTGGGGAGCCTGAGGATTTGTGGGACATATCATTCCTCAAGATTTCACTGCTGGCCTTGACAGGGTAGCCCACGAAAGAGAAGACTTTCTGCTTTTACAGGGACGTGGGTCAGGGTTATTTGGGCATGACCCCTGAATGCTGGAGAACGCAGGAGAATATTTGAGTTTTAGAGCCTTCAACTTGCAACTCAGGTATCTTTTTAAAGCCTTCTCAGCCTATGCCTGGCTTTAAGCATATTTCTTAGCGTTCTGGAGTGCTATTACTTATCCAGATAAATATAATAACTAATATTTATCAAGTGCTTACACTGTGACAAATAGTTAGGTGCTTTATGTGGCTTATCTCATTCGGTACTTTGGTGTCCCCATTTCAGATGAAGAAACTGAAGCTAGGAAAAGTTACGGCATTTACAGAGTCAAGATTTGAACCCCGATGGTCTGTCCCAGAACGAATGCACGCAGGAATTAGAATGCACTTTTTATTTCTCCATTTGTGCACTTCTAAAAATAAAAAATCTGTGAGTTTCCTTAGTATCTGTTCTTTTTATCTTTGTATTCGTGTCTTTTAGCACAGTACTAGCTACATAATAAATGGCAAATGTTTATGGAAAGGATGAATGAATGACAGAGCCTAAGGAGCAAAATTTTAAGAAAACACATTGAAGCTCTTCTTACAGTTTATGAATGAATAAATTAACGTGCTCAGCTCTGCATTTGGCACATAATATTCACTCAATAAATGTTATCTGTTACTATCATTATTGGAAATAAAAATATACTTAAAACAGTTGTTTTTACATATACCTTAATTTTTTCAAAATTCATTTACTTTAGTTGCATATTTCTATACATTTTAGAAAGAGGTGAGCATTTAGTTTCTGTGCAGTATTTTGAATATGTAGGAGTTAAATATCATTTTTGATAGAGTTCTCCCTCGAAATGTAGCTGTGTTTGCTTGAAATATTAATATATTGGGTTGTTGGAAAAGTCATGACGTATTTTTCTATGTTTTTCGTTGCAAAAATGTATCATGACTTTTCTGACAACCTAATAGTTAAGTAGACAGAGGGCTGCTGCAAGTTCAATTTAAGCAGTCTGCAGTGTAACAATGTGAGAATACAGATGACATTAAATGTGAAAGAGTTTCTTATCATATGCTTCCAGCCACCACAGTCTGAGGACAAAAGCCAACTGCCAGATTAGAGGAATGTTGTGATTTTAGTACACTAATATAAAACTCAAGTTTTCTCATTTTTTGACTTTATAGTCAATCCATTCTCATTATTCTTGCTACAAAGGTCTCTAAATTGATTTCATTTAAACATTTTTGTAAATAGGAAATTGTACGATGGTGCCAATTTATTTATGGCATCGGAATATCCTGATGTGGATATCTTTGAGGAGGTAGGTAGATTGAATGAATTATATTATTATTATTATTATTATTATTATTATTATTAATCCTTCAACCATTTTTGGCAGAACCTGCTAGTGGCATACCGCAATATCCATTCTCTCTCCTCCTCAGTAACTTAACCCTATATTTATATGGGGACAGTATACGCAGCTAAAGGACTTAGTCTCCTTTGCAACTAGGCATGAATATGATTATGTGATGAAATTCTGCTCAATGATATGTGAGTTGAAGTGTTGTGAGTTATTTATAGAAAATCTCATTAAAGGGGAGAGAGAAGATCCTTCTTTTTCTTTCTTCTTCCTGTTGCCTGAAATGTGTATATAATGGTTGGAGCTCTAGTAGCTAGCTTGGGCCATGGGGTGACTTTGTGAATGGAAGCCATGAATAGCAAAGCAACAACAAAGAAAGATCCCGGTTCCCTAACACTGTGAAGACTCCATGCTAGCCTTGAGCTGCTCATTTCTGGCCATTATATAAAAGATATACGAACTCTCATCTTATTTCCACTGTCATTTTAGATCTTTCTGTTATATGCAGCAAAATCAAATCCTAATAAATATTCTAAGGAAGTAACAGAAAGTTTTCAAGAAAACTTCCTCTGTATTTCTATCAGCTTGTTAAGGTACTTCCATTGTGTGGTGTTTTTGTTTCTGTTCATCTTTAGCTTCCTAGTCCTATCTTCCCTCCTTCAGTAATCTTTTAGGCTTCCCATTATAAGATATAAGCTGTTTTTAGTACCCTTATTGCTATAGTACTATTTTCATTATCTCTGTAAAGGTTTTATAATTTTCTTAGTTTTCCTTTCTCCCTTCTCTGAAATCCTCATGAGGCCCCAGCATAAAATTAAAGTTACATCAATGAATATAGAGGTTTCTCATTATTTCAGAGGGTAGGAATTTATGGACACAATTGCTGTGATTTTTTTATTTAATAGGATTTGTGGAAACTGATTTTTAGATAGTGTTTCTATGATGATAGATTAGCAAACACTGAGTTGAGCACAGGCAGTTTTGATTTCAACCAAGCATTTGATAGTTTCAAGTGAGAAGCAGTAAATAGAAAGAACTCCAACCAAGCTTTGACTTCTAGCTCTGACACTTACTAACCAAAAGAACTTGGAAAAGACATCTACACTCCTTGAGCCTAAATTTCCTTATCTATAAAATAAGTTGTGATAAAAATCAAAAGAGCTAATGCACATGTAAAAATAAACATGTTTTTGTTATCTGTAATGTACTTCGTAAATATAAGGCAATTTGGGTGAGTGGAAAAAAAAATCTAGATCCAGAATCAAGTATACACTTGCAAGTTGTGTAGTTTTGGCCAAATTAGTTAATATCTCTGAGCCTTAGCTTTCTTGTCAGCAAAATGAGAAAAATTGCTTTACAGGGCTGTTGTAAGAGTTAAATGAAACAATGTATGTGAAGACTCTAAGACAGTACCCGCTGCTCCAAAAAAATTATAAACATTAGTATTCTTGTGGTTGTTACTGTCATTATTACTTTCTTGGTGAACTATGGCTTATTGACACTTAAAGTAGCTAAGTGGTTGGATGGTTGAACCATACTGTAAAAAAAAGAATATCCATTAATAGCTTTATGTGAGTCTAAGGGAATATGTCAGGGAGAATACTGTAGCTCAACCAATATTTTATTGATGCCATACATAAAGGTAAAGCTTTCTAATTACATTTGATAATACAACTTTTTGGGAGAGATGGAACTATGAGCATGATATAATGGAAAAGACACAGGCATTAATGACTGAAGACTTTGCTTTGAGTCCCTAAATTCAATCACATGATGACTCAGTTTCCTCATCTGTAAAATGATAATGGCACTAGAAAGAATACCAGATAGATGCATTTAGAGTGCGTGTTCTTAAAGATCTCACATACTTCATGACTCATTCTAAAAAATGCTTACTGTCTAAAGTAGTCCCAGTAAGTGACAACAGTATAAGCATAATATGCCAGCTTCCAAATTACGCAATTACTGACAATTTCTTATAAAAATTAGTGACTTTGAACTGTTTCAAATTCATGTATTTATATTTCAAATTCATATACTTAAAATTTGCATAAAATAGAAGCCAATTAATGAACCTGGGCTGCTGCCCAGGAGAGGGTTGCATTTGGGGGTTTGCATCTGAGCCCAGTTTAAATCATTGGGAAGACTTGAGAAGAGCAAGTTGACCAAAACTTGATGATTGTTCCTAAAAAGATCATCCTCAAAAGGGAACTGACAATAAAAAACCATTATCTCTAAGCCCCATCTCTGAGACAACTGTACTTTGCTGGTATTGGGGGGAAAAAGCTGGAGCTGACTAGTTAAGCTAGATTTATGTATAAAATTGGATAAAACTAAACTTTGTAGCTATACCAGATACCTGTTATTCTCCTGTTTGTTATTCAGACTGCAAGAAGGTTTTATCCACAGATATCTACCAACACTGGCTATACTGAATGCATTCTTTCAGCATGACCTGACCCCGAAAGCCTTGAGTTTTCATGGCTTTGTTTGATGGACTCTAGGCAGATCCGTGCATTTCTGCTATCTGAGACTAATTCCCAGAATCTCTGGCCCCTCTTAACCATTCCCAGGTTTGAATGAAGTTCTGTGGCACAGGGCATAGGATGTGTTTTCCTCAGTGGTGACTGAAGGGGCCACAGCCTGGGTGTTTAGGGGAATAAACTTTGCATAAACAAACTGATCAGTGCAGTGGGAAATGGAAGTCAGGATGGAGTTAGCAGGTAAGTTCCCTCTCCATCTTTCCCTACAATAGACTGTTTGAGTCATGGTTTTTCCATATAATCTGTCCAGACATGTCCTGCATGGCCAAGTGGGAACATCAGTCAAGCAACTGCTTGTTATAGAAAGGCAGCCAGCATAGTCACTGTATTACCTTGCATTTTCTTCCCCTTGTCCATTGACTCAGTTGTCTTTTCCTTCACTCTTACTGTCCTGGCACTGCACCTGCCAATGAGTCTTGCTTCAGACTTTTTTGACCTAGGGAACTCAGGCTTACTCACTCTGGGCAGTGAATTGAGCTAGGTGCTGAGTCCCCACCTTCTAGAGCTTACAATTTAGGCCAAGAGACAGATATGTGAAGGATGAACCACAGTACAAAGCTATGCACAAGGACAGCTCACAATCTCACCTTTGAGATCCTCCAAAACTTGGGTAGTTATCTCTATACTGGCTACTTGTGTGTACGTGTGTGTGTGTGTGTGTGTGTGTGTGTGTGTGTGTGTGTGCAGATTGAAACATTCTTGATTTGTTTATAACATTGTAGCTAGTCCTCCGATATTTGTCCAAGTTCCTTACCTTATGTAAAGGCGGCCAGCATTTTCCTTGGGGTTTTCGTAAGATATTTTAAATGTGTTCATGTTGCTGTAGGCATTTTGCTTTGGAAAATACACCATTTAGTTTTTCTTTAATAACAGCACTTTATCATAGTTCTCTTTTCCTAAAATCAAATTACTGTCAGATTTTTTTCCTTCTCTCTCCAGTCACATAATTGAATGTAATGATGTTGTTTATCTACAGACACTGTCTAGATTAATTTTTTGCCTGCTTTCAGAAATTATTTTAACAGACTTTGCAGCCTACCTAGCTACCTATATGGTGCTATAATGGGTGTTTTGGATTTAGACTTTAATATATCTGAACATTATTGCCTCTAAGTGGAGACAAAAATGTAACAAAATGAAAAGTGCCAGAAATTTGATTTAGTTGACTAAAGGTAAAAGATAAATCCTGTTCTGGGGGAAATCTCTTTGTTTTGGGAGGATAACTTTAGTGAGTTGTTTTGTTTATATGGATATAAATTAAATATATGAGTTACATATTGCTGCTTAAATTATCCTCAAACTTGCAACAATAATTCTAATTTATTATTCCATGACATTTTTGAGGGTCAGGAATTCAGGTGCAGCTGAGCTGGGTAGCTCTGGCTTGGAGTCTCTCTTGAATTTGCAGTTAAGATGTTGACCAGCCCGCCATCTTCAGAAGGCTTGACTGGGGCTGGAAGATCCACTTGCAGGGCGGTTCACTCATATGGCTGGCAAGTTAATGATGGCTGTTAGCAGGAGCCCTGAGTTCTGAGTTCCTCATCTCTTGAATCTTTCTTTCCATAGAGCTCCTTTGATATCCTTATGACAGGGTGGCTGGTTTCCCCAGAGTGAGTAATACAAGAAATAATGAGGAAGTGGCAGTGTTTTTTATGACATAGCCTTGAAAGCCACACATTGTCACCTCCGCTGTATTCTACTGGTCATACAGACCAATGCTGATGGATTGTGGGAGGGGACTACACAAAGGCATGAATACCAGAAGAGAATCACTAGGGAGCCACCTTGGAGACTGACTACCACATTAAGTAGTACTGCTTTTGATTTTGTTTTTATCGAAAGCCTTGTAACTGTGGAGTAACCCAAATGCAAATACGAGGTGTGATCAAAAAATACAGTGAATGTTTAAATTTTAAAAATGTATTACAGTAAAAGACACTTTGCCATTAATCTCCGCCAAAATACTCACCCTCGCTTCAAACACACTTATCCCATCATTCTTGTCACTTTCTGAAGCAGTTCTGGAAGTCCTCTTTTGTTAGTGTCTTCAGTTGTGCTATAGTGGCTGCCTCAATGTCTTGAATCATTTTGACTTTGAGTAAGAGCCAGAAGTCACATGGTGCCAGATCTGGTGAATAAAATGGATGAGGACACACCATAATGGTTTTTTTGTTTTGTTTGAGGGCAGTGTCACTGGCCCTCATATGTGGGACCTGAACCGGGGCCGCTGGCTTCCCAAGCCAGCACTTAACCACCACGCCACTCGGCCGGCCCTCACACCATAATGTTTTTATTTGACAGAAATTGCCATATAGCAGAGGCAATATGTAACACGGACAATTGTCATGAGGAAGGATGAAGACAAGACACGAAAGAGAGGACTTCCAGAACTGTTTCAGAAAGTGGCAAAAATGATGGGATAAGTGTGTTCAAAGCATGAGGGAGTATTTTGAGGGGGTTAATTGCAATGTGTCTTTTACTGTAATAAAATTATTTTTATTTAGCTTTCACTATATTTTTCGATAAGACCTTGTATATCAGACTGGGATAAGGGATTTTTTTCTTTCCATTATAATATTTTTAAAGGCTGACCTGAATGGGGATCAGCATGTAACTCTGCAGAGAGTAATTTGATGTCAAGTGATTCTTCTGCCTCCTCTGCTTGGAGAAACCACAAGAGGAAGTGAGGACCAGAAAAAAGAGATGTCTATTGGAAGGACTTATGAAGGTGAGCTAAAACCTTAAGCTCATTTCAGTTAAAATCTTAGTAACTCCAAGTTTCTGTAACTCACCTTTCTGGTAAAGTTCCCACAGATATTTATGTGATTTTTCTCAAGGGAGCCTGGCTTCACATGTGCTTGTGAACCAGCCCATTAGGAGCCATCATCTCAGGACGCTGCTTTATTCTCCCTCTTCCCCACCACCTCTGTGGAGTTCCTACCTGCAGCCTCCACTTTGGAACTCTGCTTCCAGGGCAGAGGGGAGGAAATCAGCCCTGTCTCCAGCGCCTGTGCCCCGTTTCATTGCCAGGGCCCTGCAGCTGCACAGCCTGCACCCATACCATAGCAAAGTCTCTCCTGAAAACAGGGCCGCCCTTTTGCCTCTGAGGAACTCTCCACCAAAATCATACACAGACAAGCAGCAGTTTTATTTCTCAGGACTTTTTTCATCTAGAATGTAACTGACCTACCTTCCACCTTGATTTATACTATTCCCAGGCTGCTACTTCCTTCCAAAACAACCAGCTGTCAGAGCTAAGGAAATTTGTCAACACAAGATATGTGACATAGCACAAGGTTGTGATAAAAACTGATCTCAAGTATTAAAAATTCAAGCTGTTCTCTTCTATCTAAGCTTTAAACGAGTGCTAGTCATCTGCTCCCAGGTCGTTTGACTTTTGCCAGATCCTCTGCACTTTGAGCACTCTTGTGATACCCCACTTATGTACCACTTCCAATGGTCTCTTGCATACTGTCTAGATATTTTACATGGAAGTGATGAATGAACTGAGCCTCATGTCTTGGCTCTATCCATTAAAGTCTCCTGGGCCAGAGCTGGGAATCCCTACTTGGCTACGTCTCTGTTACTGCGTACATTGCTCATATCTCCTAGGGATTCTGCTTCCTAAGTATCTTTCACATCTATCTCTTCCTCATTCTTTCCACTGCTATTGACTTGGTTCAGGCCCTTATCAAATCTTTCCTGGACCACACCAATAATATGCAAACTTGTCTCTCCCTGTTTTAATTCATCCTCCCCATTTATGCTGCTGGAATAATCATTCTAAATACAAATGAAATCACATCTTTCTTCTGCTTAAAGTTCCTCTATGGGTCTTCCCGTAGGTACTGGGATCAAATTCAAGTTAGAAGTTGGCCCACATATTTTTGCCTACCTGTTTGGCCTCATTTCCCCCACCCCTTCTTCTGTGCTTGTTGGCAGCCATTCAACTTGGAATTAAATTTATACTGTTTAATATCCTATGATTTTACAAATATTATTTCTTCTACCTAATGTGCATTTCCTACTCATCTTTCAAGACCTAGGTCAGGTGTCATTACCTGTAAGACACCTTTTCCCTCTGGGTTAGATGTCCCTTCCATGTTCTACAGTATCTTCAACATCTCTCTCTCTCTCCATATGAGATGCAGCATGCACTGTGTATTAAATTATGGGTTCTGGAGCCAGAGTATGTGGGTTTAATCACATTTCTTTTATTACCAGCTGTGTGACTTCTTGCAAATTTCTTAGCCTTTTTTCCCCTGACTATAAAATGATATGTGGTTGGTTGTCTTGGGCTTTAAATTGAATTGACATATGTGGAGTACTTAGAATAATGCCTAGTTCAGAGCCTTGACTCAGTGCATCTCCACTAGTCCCAATAATTTATTTTATTTTTAGTTTGTTGTTCCATACAGTTCTAAGCTTTTAAAGAGATGGATCTTGTCTTTGTTTTCTCAGCATCTATTTCAAAGAAGGCATTTCTGAGTATGTGTAAATGCCTAAATACCATATGTGTAAATACTCTAAATACCATATGTAAGATAGTACACTACTTAATGGTACTTTCCTATTCCCCAGTACTTTCCGACACATTTAGTTCATATAGGAACAAGCTAGTAGTATGCATAACAAGCCTATAAAGAGATATAGTAAGTGAAACCATGTATTTATGTGAGATTTCACTATTCATTTCCAAAACAAAGTTTGCAAACTCAGAGAAGAATAGTTGAAGTGTGCTAGAATTTTATTGTTTGGGTGATTTGTATTACAAAATCAGCACTATTCTTTCTTATTGGTGTGAGACATCTTTTGAGATACTGTACACCGCCATCTTCAAGTTACCACAGAATTCACATATTGGTTATATTGTTGGCTTAGCTGGAAATTTTCTTTTCTATCTTCTTTCAATTTCTCACATATTTTTATATTTTAAGTAATGTTTCAAAATCACATCATGTTTCCCATAACTAATAACAGGCCAGCTCTTGCCTTCTGTATTACACATCTCTGAGAAAGGGTTACCAAGTAGTATGAAATTTCATTTTACAGCAACATCTGGTAAATACACAAGACATTCATTATCCTCCATTTCTAGATTAATATGTTTTTGTTTAATAAACATGCAATCATTTTGAGACTAACTGCAGTGTTTGGCAGTCAATAATCTTCTGGATGTCTATATTAAAATTAGATTTGACTATGAATGATAGAAAGTCAGAATAACAGTGCCTTAAACAAGTTAGAAATTTATCTCTCATGTAAACATAGGCAGTCCTGGGTTGGATGGCAGTTCAATCATCAAAAAACAAAGCCCTTCCATTTTTGTGCTCTACTATCCTTAATATCCAGGTTTCAACTTCTAGTTTAAGATGACTGCTCCAGATCCAGCCTTTACATTCTCAGCCAGCAGGAAGGAAGAAAAGGGAAAAGATCACTCTGCTGATATTTAAGGGCACTTCCTGGAAGTTGCATATATGTTCCCATTCGTCAGAACTTGGTCACAAGGACCTAATCAAATGAGGGTTGGAAATGTATTCTGTGTCCAGGGTAGCCATGAGCTCAGCTAAAAATTGGGGGTCCTATTTCTGAGAAGAAAGGGTAACTACATATTAGAGGACTAGTATGAGGTTGTGATACTTTTTGTCTTACTATCATTTAACTGTCATAGGTTGCTAGGGTCCAAGACTGAAAAAATTGTTGGTAAAATGGCCCCATTGATGTCAAAATTATAGATTGAGGTAATTTTGACCCTTTCTTAATGTGCTAGCTAGTGTGAGACTATTTTAAAATTTTAGAAGCTATGTTGACTTTATTGACTCCAAAATTAAAATAATTATTATTCATGTTGTTGCAAATAACTTTCTTATAAAGGAAAAATAAAAAATATAAAATGACATATGACACCAAAGACACAGACAATAAAAGAAGTAGACAAATTAGACTTCACCAAAATTAATAGCTGTATATCAAAAGACATTATCAACAGAGTGAAGAGATATCCCATGGAATGGGAGAAGAATATTTGCAAATCATATATCTGAGAAGAGATTAATATTCAGAATATATAAAAAACCCATACAACTCAATAACAAAAAAGCAAATAAACTGATTAAAAAATTGGCAAAGGATGAACCTGAATAGACATTTCTCTTAAGAAAATTTGAAAATGGCCAATAAACACATGAAAAGATGTTCAACATCACTATTCATTAGAGAAATGCAAATTAAAACCAACCCCTTTTCCTCCATTAAGACCGTTATTTTTTCTATATATACCAGAAAATAACAAGGGCTAGTGAGGATGTAGAGAAATTGCAACACTTGTGCATTGCTGGTAGAAATGTAAGATGGAAGGACCACTGTGGAAAACAGTATGGTAGTCCCCCCAAAATTAAAAATAGAATTACCAAAGGGCCGGCCGAGTGGCTCAGTTGGTTAAGAGCTCGCTCAAGAGTGCGAGCTGAGCTCTGAGCAACAGCTGTTCGAGGCCAGCCCGAGCTGAGTTGCCGTTGAGCTGCCAACAGGTGGCAGGATGGCTCAGCTAAAAAAACAAAAAAAAAAATCTGAATTAAAAATAGAATTACCATATGATATAGAAATTCTACTTCTGGGTATATACCTAAAAGCATGGAAGGTAGGGACTTGAAGAGATATTTGTACACCCATGTTCATAGAGGCATTAGTTTCAATAGCCAAAAGGTGGAAGCAACCCAAGTGACTTAAGTTTATGTATTCATCCATGGATGAATGAATAAACAAAATGTGATATACACCATAATGGAATATTATTCAGCCTTAAAACAGAAATGAAATGCTGACATATATTACAACATGGATGAATCTTGAAGACATTATGCTAAGGGAAATAAGCCAGTCACAAAAGGACAAATACTGTTGGATTCCACGTATATGAAGTACCTAGAGTAGCAAACTTCATGGAGACAGAAAGCAGAATGGTGGTTGCCATGGGCTGGGAAGAGGGGTGAATCTGGAGTTTTTGTTTATGGGATTTTGGTTTGGGAATATGAAAAAGTTCTAGAAATGGATTGTGGTGATGGTTGCATAACAAGGTGAATGTACTTAATGTGACTGAACTGTACACTTAAAATGATTAAAATGGTAACTTTTATGTCATATATATTTTACTACACTAAAAATGGTTAAATTTTTAAAAATTCAGGTACTTTTACACACATGCATTTATATAATCAGACTCAAAACTAATTTCAGCATTTTTTTGCAAGAATCTTGATCTTATTTTGAAATTTATAAAATACTTTTAAAAATATACAAAAGTAGAGAGAATAACATAAAGAACCCCCTAGAGTTCCCTTCTTTCAACTTTAACACCTCCACTTATAATAAAACTTTTTTGTAAATAATTAGTCTATTGCCCTAATTGTTGAGTATATTGAGTATATACTACTCTTACTTCAGAGATTTGAAAAGCCAACTATAAACTTTTCATGTTTGTGAACTTTTTATACAGATGTGGGTGTCTCAAGAAAAGCCTTAGAAGTAGTGTTCATAATAGCAAAAAAAGTTGAAAATAATCCAAACCTCCATCACCAGAGGATGGATAAATAAACTGTGGTATATTCATACTCTGAAATACTATATAGCATCAGAGGGAAAAGAATGAACTAGAGCTATGCGTATCAACAGGTATAAATCTTAGAAATAATGTTGATTAAGAGACAGGCACAGGGCTGGCCCAGTGGTGCACTGGTTAGGAGCTGGCTTGGGATGCCAGCGGCTCCGGTTTGGATCCCACATATGAGGGCCAGTGACACTGCCCTCTACTGCTAAGATGCTGAACAACAGCTCCACCTGGAGCTGGGCTGCTGTGAGTCCCTGGGACAGCATAGCTGCAGTCCCTGCAGCAGTGGGCTGCCATAGGCTACAGTAAGTGGACCGGCAGCCAGCACGAGCGGCTGGCAGCCATTGTGAGCTGCCAAGAGCCGCTGTGAGGGGCTGTCCAGAGATCAGCGACCAGTCTGCCTCACCCGAGAAGAGCGCAATGAAAATACCAACATGGGCCAGTGAAGCAATGTCCTCCACAACTAGACTGAAGAACAAAAAGACAGCAACTTGTCTGTTCCCCTTCCCCGGTTCCCCGATTAAAAAAAAAAAAAAATCTAAAAAAAAAAAAAGACAGGTACAGAATGACATGTGGTATGGCTTCGATGTTACAACATAAGCAAAATTAAAACTATTATGTAGAGACATATTCATAGGTAGCAAAAGTACAAAGGAAAGCAAAGGAATGGGAAGGAAAACTCAGGTTAGTGGATAAGGAGATGAGATTGGAAAACATCTCTAGCTGTATTTGTAAAGTTCTCAAAGTTTAGAAATTGAGTAGTAGGTTCTTGGATGTTCTTATGTTATAAATGTTGAGCAACAAAGCCCAGTGAACCAAATCTAAATGTAAAAATAAATGTAAATATAAAGATAAAATTTACATGGATATGAGCTGAGCTTGTTAAAATTCAGGAAATAAGAATTAAAACCAAAAGGAAATAATGTACTCTATAGAGATTTCATTAAAGAACTAAATTGGTTGTTTTCTCTAGAAAATACTTTTTTGATGAAAATTTATCAGTGCAGGTATACTTCTGATTAAAATGTTTATCTTCATAAATTCAAAATAGCTGAATTAAATCATCCTGTACATAGTTAACAATATAACAACATAATAAGCATTGAATTTATATAACCAGATCTACACATTCATAGGAAAAACAAAGGTTCTGATTGAGAGCAGGTGTCAGGAAAACCTAAACAGTTAAATTCTTAAAAGGTATACTAGCCAAAGAGTAATTCTTCTCTAGAGATAAGAGAAACAGGGAAAATTCTAAGAATTACTGCTATGTTATGAAAAAGAAGAGTGAATTCAATAATGAAGAGCTCTTTTGGGTAGTAAATTTGATTTACTTTGCCCCAAGACTTAATTAAGCTGGTCCATGGTGTTTAGGAGTGGACATATCTTTGGACAGCTTCACTTCCAAAAGCCACCGCATACTTAGCTAGTCTTCTAGGCAACAGCAAATACACTGCCTTCTGGATGTCTTCAGGAGTGAGAGTGCGACGATTTCTGAAGCACATCAGGTTGTAGGCTTGCGTAGAAATGTGCTCAAAGATGTTGTTGATCAGGGTATTCATGATTTCAAAGGTACGAGATGATATGCCTCTCTCAGGAACCACTTCCTTTCGGACCCTGTTTATGTAGAGTGAATAATTTCTATGGCCCAGGTAGGTGCAGGAATGGGATTTCTTTCTGGAGCTTGCGTTTTGATGTCCTCTGGGGCACCTGTTCTTTTTGGTGATGGATCTGGCCATTGTCGATGTTGTCCTCCTCAACAGTTCTGAGTGAAGAGGAGAAGGGCCTGTAAGCCGGGGAGGAGCTCTCATATTTATTTTGGCATGTCACAATCAGAATGCTGGGGCTTCTGTTTGATTGGAGCTTACTGTTCCTATGTCACAATCACCTAGCAATGGCACTGATTTGTTGTTAAGGGCCCACTTGGCCCACTGAAAGGTTTCCTAAGGAAATAAGAATGTCGCAGAAGGATTGAGGTTGACTTTGTGGCAGAAAAGAGCACTCATGTTTCCTATTTTATATCTTAGCAATTTGCAAGCATACTATACAATATTTTCAGAATTGGGCACACCTCAACAAACTGGGAGGCTGGTAGCAGGAAAGTGAAGAAAAAAGTACCATAAACCTTTTATGCGAGAAATTTCTGTTTATAAAAGTATTCATAAATTCATTTTATAGGTAAATGAATAATTAAATAAGCCATTAAAATCTCAAAATAATTATTTTATAATAAAATAGATATGAGCAGCTAATCTGCTTTTTAAGATTGTTATTGTTATTTTAAAAATGAATTCTAAATTTTTTCTGGATCTTAACTCCTTAGGAGCACCTATATACAACTGCAGAATAAAACAGAAATCCCTATTTTATTGTTTAAATTATAATATGTTGAACTGTGTTCTTTAACTTTTTATAATGATATTAATATCATTCTTGAAAATATCAAAAATTTCCTTAATGTTCCGTGTTTTACCTGATCCTGTAGTTTTTCTGTCATTATTAGTAAAAGCTTGTATAGGTCATTCTTGTTCATGTGTCATGCTGATATTCACATTGAAAAAAAAAATCTTCATTTGCCTTCTTAATCAAATTTATCCCTGGGTAAAATAAAAAAGAAATAGACACAACTCTAAACATCCCAACTCACAAGCATTTCAGTGACTCCGAGTTGCCATAACGACGCTACCAGGAAAGGCCCAGCACAACAAGCTGCTTCACAGCTCAGGTCGACTGGGCTATGTGCAATTTCTGGAATCCTGTATGTCATTCCTCCCCTTCACCTCGCACTAAAGATAGTAGATGTGAAATTAGGGGGAAGAACAATGTCGTCGTGGTGAAAACTTTGAACACAGCAGGCATCATCTGTAAATGTTGCACTTTCTTGCTGGTAACCCACCTCAGCCTGTGAGTCATCACCTTGCGATGGAGGCTGCTGCTTCCACGTAGGCTTTGAGAAAAGGACCTGTAGCTACTACTAGCTCTTGCTAATTTTGCTTTCCTATTTCTCTATGTATAATTACTTCGCTTAATTACGGCATAGCTTTATTTACGATCATTTAGAAAAGGAGGCTATCAGGTAGAGAATGGTTTTGCCCTATTCTTCATGTATCCATGTTGAAGCGCTTTCCCTAGTGTAGCACTTCCTGTCTTTCCCCCTCATTCCTCCCTGGGACAGCCCTTCCTGAGATCAGTGAGGTGGGGAGATGGACTGGCATGCCTATCTCATCCATTTCTGGGATCTCTTTGGGATCTGACTATGGGCAGCTCTGCTCTTTGGGCTGGATCACTTTTGCTAGCTGACAGTAACTGGGTATGTCATTCTGTTTAATACAGAGGTGCTGTCTTAGGAAGCCTGTTGGTGCCCCACACCTCAGGACTATTCTCCAAACACTTTGCAGTAATAAAGCTGACATTTTGATACCCATCTTTCTGATCCCTGTGCCTCTATCAATTGGTTCATTCTGAGCTTGGGTGGGGAGAAAGAAGAGTGCAATATTTTATAGTAGCTAAAAGAAAAAGTCTTTAAAGCCAAAACAATAAGCTGTACTCTAAAATACTGATTGATCAGAAAGTTCAGAAAATGAGGAATACTGATTGTATAAAATCCTGGCTATTTTAGGGTTAACTTGAATTCCCTTTTAAAATTTAATGAGTCATTCTAAAATATTTATGAGTTCACCACTGATATGCTGGTTTTTCTTTTTCTTTTCCCTTCCTCCTCCTCCAGACAGCCTGGAAGAAGGGAGACACCTTTTAGCGTAATGACCTTCAGGAGATGCCCGCTAGATTCTCAATCTGGGAAATGCAGCAAGTCTAACTATTCTGCATCTGCCATCCCCTGAGAAGGGACACCGTGATGCCCTCAGTCCTTTCCCCTGCTTCTCCTCTGCCCTCATCCTCAAGGTCCTAGCCTTAGAACGAGGCCTGCTGCCCTTTAGCAGGAGACACAGGGAATGAAAGGAGTGATGACCAGTGGGCCAGATGTCCAGGGTCTCCAAGCTGCTCGAGTGTAGCTGGAGTCCAAAGTTAAGATCTGTTTCATGCATTTTTGTAGGCTTTTGTTTTGTGCTTGATCACCCTATGACTATTTGGGGCATAGGCTGTATGTCTTTAGTAATTGAGTGTATTATTGGGGTCACAACTGCTTATTCTTTCATTTCTGATTGAGTGTTTTGTTATGACTCGAGGTCTTCATGAAGATTCTCAGTGATTGTTCCATAATAATTGCAGCAGAGATGACATTAATTTAAAGTTGAAAACATGTATTAGCAGGTATCAGTATGCTCTGGCAACATCTTAACAGTCGCTGTATTAGTTTCCGCTTGCTGCTGTAACAAATCACCACAAATGTAGTGGCTGAAAACAACACAACTTTATTTCCTTACAATTCTGGTGGTCAGAAGTCAGAATGGGTCTCCCTGGGCTAATATCAAGGTGTCAGCAGGACTGTGTTCCATCTAGAGGCTCGAGGGGAGAATCTATTTTTGTGCCTTTTCCAACTTCTAAACACTTCTTGTATTCCTTGATTTTTCCTTCACCTTCAAAGCAAGTAATGCATGACCAAGGTCTTTTTCATGCTGCGTCTCTCTAACACTGAGCCTTCTGCCTCCCTCTTTGACTGATAAGGACTCCTGTGATGACACTGGGCCCACCTGGATAATCCAGGACAATCCATATATCTCAAGATCTTAACTTAATCACAACTGCAAACCCCATTTTTTTTTTTTTGAGGGCAGTGTCACTGACCCTCATCTGTGGGACCCGAATCGGGGCTCCTGGCTTCCCAAGCCAGCGCTTAACCACCGCGCCACTCGGCCGGCCCTGCAAACCCCATTTTGACAGGTAAGGTAACATATTCACAGGTTTGGGGGTTTGGGATTTGGATACCTTTGAGGGACATTACTCTGCTCCCCACAGCCATTACTCTGCACCATGAACAGAATGAGACTGTCAGGGAAAGTCTGGGTCAGCGATGATGCAGAAGTTGGACATGAATAATACTATCCTTTGTATATGACCAAATATATTTTTAAAATACTCTGTACATATGAGCTAACTTTCTTATAATCTGCTTATTTCTTCTAAAAATGGAGAGTTGTCTTGGATTTGTATTTTCTATGCTGTTTCTACATTATAGTACCCAAAATATGCCAAACAAAATCTATTTTATCTGTGGAAGGCAAGAGGATGACCGTAGAAGAGAGATATTTTTCTTTCCTCCTCCTGTCAGTCTCACATTCCCTTCTCTTATCTCTTCTCTGCTGCTTGCTGTCTCACAACTCTTTATTGAATGCCAGCCACCCTCCAGCACTGCATAAGTTACATTGTGGGGGCACAGAGATGAAGAAGATACAGTTCCTACTTTCCAGGAACTCACGCTTTATTGAGGCAGACAGACATGGAAGAAATAGATTACTAAGAACAGGGACATAAAGGCATCCACAGGGCATGCTAGAAGACAGGAACCTAGATCTCTCAGCCTGCCAGCACAGGCTTCTAGGAGAGGGTGATGTTTTAGTTGAATTTTGATGAATATAGAAGTTATTTAGGCAGATAAGGGTGGAGGTGAGGGTAGAGGAGATATGGGTGTGTCACTAAAGTACCTCCAGGGAAAGACTTTTTTTTTTTTTTTTTGGCATGAGAATGGAGGACCTATGCTCTGGAAGAGCCTGGGCTTGATTGCGTTTTGTTGCCTAGTGGTATTCAGGGATGGGAGATCGTGATCTCTAGAAAGATGCAAAGGAAATGTATTTGCCAGGGGAGAATCCAGATTCCAGTTAAGGCTGTGGTTCTTAAGCTTGGATACACATTGAAGTCACCTAGGGAAATTAAAAAAACAAACAAGTCAACCATGCGAGAGCTAGAATCCAGACTAACTGAATCAGGTTCTGCAGGGGCAAGGCAAAGGCATTTTTTTCTTTTAAGTTCTTTTAATGTGTAGCAAGGGTTATAAAGTCAATGATTGAGCTGAGAGCAAGCTATTTGAAGGTGTTGTTGGAGAGATTTTTGTAAACACTGGAATGGGATTTGTAAGGGAAAGACTAAAGAGGGAGGGGAGAAGTAAGCAGGGGAGTTAGGAGGAGGATAGAGTGATACGAGGTGAATAGGTGAGAGGACCGATGAAAGACAGAAGGGTCGCTCCTGATGGTCACACATATTCTCTGCTCCTGGGACCCCAGGTACAGAGACATGAAGAGGTGCAGACTTTGATATAAACTTGTTTCTGTGCATTTAAATTGAAACTGACTTTGCTGAAAAGCTCTTTCAGAGCTTAGCAAGGAACAGACTTGGGAGAACTCAGGATGGGCAAGGAAGGAGGGTGGAACCAGAAAGGCGCCCACTCTGCCATGGAGTCTTACCTGTGAGGGGAAGTAAAACCAACAAATACACTTTCCATGTTCCCCTTTCCTGATTGATTGACAATTCCCTGGCCTAGGTCATTTCTCTTTGATTTTCTTCTACCTCCTTTTGCTGGATTCCTGAGGCTGACATTTCTCCTGTCCCAGTGCAGAGTCCTCTTCCTCCCATAGCAGAGTCACTTGTGTATGGCTCTGGCCAATCTGAAAGCTGGGCCATTGTTCTCAGATGACCTGAGAACGAGTAATTAGATTAGATTTGTGTAGAGTAAGAACATAATAAAGGATTAGCCTTGGACGTAAGTAGAAGGTTGTCAATTCCTGATGAAGACCATCAGGCTTCGGCAGAAAACATAAAATGTATTGGGACAAGAGAGAGAAGAAAAATGTTAATTTTTTTTATTTTGAGTTCTAGTCTACATATTATAATAAAACATCAATTAACTAGAAGGTAATTAACACTCGCCCAATCAATAGATTGTCATTGCACAATGGATTTTCCTTTAACTATAGTAAGAGTGCACATAGAATAGAATAAAAGTTGCCCAAGGTCACCTGACTGGGAAGGTTGTGGAGCCAGCAGATAAACGGAGGCCTGTTAGGCATCCAAGGAGCTCTTCAGCCCCAGGCACACTGCCCTCCTAAGTCGGCCCAGAAGGGAGGATGTTCCAAGCAGGAGGAAAGGAAGAGAAACAACACGGAGGCACAAAATCACAAGCTGTATTCCAGAATGAGCGAAAACTGTTTTGCTAGAGTAGAGGGCTTGTGTCTGGTAGGGCTGAGACTGATGGAAGGGTATGGTGGGCATAATTTATCAAATGCCTTAACTAACAGTTATTTCAGAGTCCTTAATTCTATCACAACTTCCTTCATTTCTACGACTGGGAAACCGTAAGCACTGCTAAGGTGTTCCATCCAAGAGATACCTGGTAACAATATCCTGTGGATCCTAGAGAGACCCATGTAGGGAAAATAGGCAAATTATGTGATTAGGCAATTCACAGAAGAAAAAAACTCCCAAAAGTTACTAAAAGTATATTTTAAAAATCCTTAACTTTCCCAGTAGTCAGGGAAATGCAAATTAAAACTACAGAAATTATTTCACACCCACCAGATTTAGAAAAGCAATTATCCTGATAACACTAAATGTTGTCAAGGATATAAGGAAATATTCTTATTATTATTAATATTAAAATTGCGGGTGAGAGTATAAATTACTAAGATCACCTTGGATAGCAACTTTGACAATGCTTGGTAAGTTTGAAGATGTGTGTCTCCTACAATATAGCATCCATGTTGCAATCTACTCGAGAAACTCATGCACATGTGCGTAAGAAGACAAGGGCATGATTATTCAGTGGAGCAATGTTTGTATAGAAAAAAAGCGGAAACAACCTCAGTAGGGGAATGGTTGAATAAACTATGGTTTTCTGATATGGTTGAATAATCTGAAGCAATTATAATAAATGAACTGGGAGCTAAGTGTATAAAACTTAAATATTGTTGAGAATAAAGCAAGTTTCAAAATGGTATGTATGGTATGATATCATTTGTGTAAAAATTGAAGCAAAAAATGATAGCATGTATTGTTTATAGATTTAGGCGTATGTAATATAAATATGAAATAATACATGGGAATGATTCTAACTACCTAGTGGTAGCTTCCTCGGCTGAGGGAAAGAGGGAGAAAGGAACAGAGAAGGATTGGAGTGGGGCTTTGGCTGCATTTATAATGTTTTATTTAATTATTTTTAAAAGAGAGATCTGATGCAAATATGGCAAAATGTTATGGGAGACTGTTATTTTCTCTTTATTTAAAAGATTTAATAATTAAAAAACTCAATTGCTGTAAAAAACAAATATGTGAACAGTGCCATCCACTATATAGTAATGTTTTACTCATAAAAAAGGGACGTAAGGCCCTGCCAGGGGATTAAGAGACTGCAGTAATACCGCCTAATCACAGAGGGCACCACACAGACAGGACAAGTATTCACTAACAGAAAATGGTAAAAGGTTTATTCTAGAGCTTGAACCAGATGGAAATATCTATCAGTAAATATTAAAGGAATCTGAAAGATCAATCAGTCCAGTGTTTCCCAGATATGAAATATACAGATTCTTAGGCACTTTTCTTGGAATTTGGATTCAGTGAATTTCTGGGGGAGCCAGTGTTCTGAAGAATACACTTAAGGGAGCACTGGCTTATATGCCTCACTGTCAATGGAGACATTCATTAATTCCTTCCCCAAATGTTCTTCTCCCACCAGCCACCTCATTATTTGTACTACTATCTTGCCACCTAAATTAATTGCAATTTAAACAAAAGGGGAGCAAACTAAAAAGGATTGTGGGTCAAAATTGACCTACTTTCTAGGTGGGTCTTTCCCATACCTCCCTGGCCCCTCCAGATACTACCTTTAATAACCCAAATCTCCCTCCTAACCCTTGGCTTTCTCTACTTTTTCTCCCCTCACCTAAAATAAGCTCTTGATGAAATTCAAGGTGAAAACAGAGTGTGGAGACTGAACTCAAATTCTGGATCTGCTACTGTTTAACCTGCACGTGCTCATGCAAACACATCCTCTTTATCCGTCCAGGTTGTTTTCTGCAGTTTTATGTGATTCCCTGAGGGAAGGCAATGTCTAAAAACCCCTTAAAAGAAAGGTAATGGGAACTCCCGAGGGTCTTAGTCATCATTATATTCTTAATGCTAGCACAATACTTATGCCCATTCGTGTTCAAAAAATATTCCTGAATGAATGAACAGGGTCCTCCCAGAGAAATTGGTGGGCCCACATCTCAATCTTTCTTGGTGAGGTAACAAATATTTTTGAATGCCTGCTGTGCTGGGTGCTTTATATATGTAATTGCATTTATTCCTCTTAGTAGCTCTATAAAGGGTTTTATGAGACCTGTGCTCCAATGGAGAAACAGGACCATGGAGGTGAAGGAATTTGCTCAAGATCATATGGTTAGTAGTGACCAGACTGGAATCTGATCTGCCCAACTGCAGAGCTCATGTTTTCTGCGACACTGAGCTGCTTCTGAAGGGCACAGTTATTGTCGCTAGAAGTCACCTGATTTTACTCCACTCTCTCCCACCAGCTCAGATGGAGCATTGGTTATAACTCTATTCCAATATTTAAATGTTTTCTCTTGGGCTCAGGTCAAAGTTTTATTTTATTTTTTATTGTTTTACCTTGACTATTTGACTTTCTACTTTCTCAACATGATATACAAAATGTGCCTTTGAACTAAAACCCAATATAACAATATCAGGGGTAAATTTAGAGAAAAGAAGATGTCATATGACTTAAGACATGTTTATAAATTTATAATGTTTATAAACATGTTTTTGTAGAATAGCCCTCAATATTGAGGTTTTTAAAAATTTCTTAGTAACAGGCTGAGGTTATTAGTGACTTCATAGCATGCAAACACCCTGTACCTTCTGTAACTGTTGGTCTCTCCATGGTCTAGTGACACCATTGTTAAGCTGGGCCTGGTGTGCATCCTGGTCCTCAGGTGTCAGATCTTCCACCTGTCACAATCCAAAGGAAGAGATAAGATATGACATGAGATGTGTTGGCTTTAGTCTGAAGGTGACTTGTGCCAAGACAAAATTTAATTGGCCCACTCATATGTAACATGTGTGCTTTAGAGCAGTCAATAAAGATTGCAAGGGGGTGCACAAACGCAGGAACAGGGTTGGGCGGGGGCAACTCAAAGCTCTGAGGGTATCTTTAAGATGAAATGTTAGAAGCTAAATGTTAAGGCATTTAGCTAATTTTGCTTCATATTATACTCATATTGTCTTCTCTTGGACTGTAAGTGACTTGATAAAAAAGAATGTTTCTGTATTTCCCTACCACTCTTATCACAGTGCCAAGAATATTAGTTTGGTAAATATGTATTGAATAAATTAATTAATGAGAGAATGAATGGATATTCTCCTGGAATACAATGACTATTTTGGACTTAATCACAGTTTGCTTATGTCCCACAGTGGCTTCATTTACAATTAAAATTTGTGTTTTTTTTCTTTTCCTATTTCTTATTTTACACAAGTGTTAATAGAAAATGAGATAACTATTTTATCCCTTGTAAATCTCCAACATAAACTCATATTTTTCTTAATGACATGGTTGTTTATTTCTTTAGAAACCACTAGCATGTTAGAGCCAAAAGAATTCTAATGGAGAAATAAGATAAAATTCTAGAAGGAAGAGATACTGTAAGGATCTCAATTTTCTCAGCAGATAAAAAACAAGTATGGACTCATAATGCCCATGAATTAATAGAAAAATAATTTCCTGGAGACCAGAGAAGTGTTCTTTGCGGAAGTTGACTGCCATCTTCCTGGAGCAGCTCCTGTTGGTGTGAGCAGCGTCCCAGGCCCTCAGACACGGTGACCATCAGTAATGAGGTTGTGTCACATTTTTTTTTATTGAGAAAAAATCACCAAAGTTGATGAGTAATTCATGTAAACAAAATAGGAACACGAAGGGCCGGCAGAATGGCTCAGTTGGTTAAGAGCTCGCTCAAGAGTGCAAGCCGAGCTCTGAGCAACAGCAGTTCGAGGCCAGCCCGAGCTGAGTTGCCGTTGAGCTGCCAAAAGGTGGCAGGATGGCTCAGCTAAAAAAACAAACAAAACAAAATAGGAACACGTTATTGAGTACCTACTATGTGTTAAACACCATGCTACATGCTTTATTATTTCATTTTAGCCTCTCAACAGCTCTGTGAGGAATGCATTATTATCCTCAAATTAGTGATTTTATAGTTGTCCTTATGATTACATTCATTCATTTGTGTTCTGATATACTTCCTCGAGTGAGACAAAAATGGAGTGGGGCTCCAGATTTTTCTGTTAGAAGTTGCTCAGATGTTCAGACACTCACATTGGCATATGCTAGCTATGTGAATGGCAGCTATGTATGTCCGGTGGGAAAAGAAAATTCGAGAATGGCTTAGGCTATAGTTTGAAATGTAATCATGGGTAGAATTTCCAACCTAATGTTGAGTTGCACATTCATACATATTTTATTTTTTAAATGATAGGTTTAATTTAAGGTACATTTGAGAAAAACTATAATTTGCATATAAAGTCATAATTTCTCAGATATTGTTACTTAGGACCAGCATAAACAAAAACTAGGGATGATTCACTTAAAGACAAATATTAAATAATGAAGATGAATATGTAATATGAGGATATGACAGAATTTTGAAAATGATATGTGAGCGACTGGCATTTGTGGAACAGGGTCCCAGTCAGGCCAGAGGTAAATGCTGATCTGTGTCAATTCTTGTTGGATCAGCATTCAGTCACCTTCTAGGACCCTAGGGATTTTCTTCAGACTTTAGTTACTCCAGATTAGAGTGTTCATGAATGGAATAAAATTGAACCAGGACCCTGTTATGTCAGTTGTATCCCTTAAATACTGACAGTCGTAAATACTCAGGCAGAATTATTGGACTCTCTGCCTTGTTGCCTTTTTATGGGTGAAAGTCAAGGGCTCTTATCAACTAACTTTCTGTGGAAGAGGCAGGAAACTATTTTTCTTGGCAGTCGCCAAGGTTTCCATGACCGTTACTTTATTGGATTGCAGTGGTTTTTCCTTTACTTCTCAGAGTTGGAGGTTGTTCAGGGACTGTTATCAAGTACCACCTGTGTGCCAAGCACAGGCTGGCCAGGGACACAGAGAGAGGTGACTGCCTCTTGCCCTTGAAGCTCTGTGGAAAACATTTTTAAGAAAAACTTAAGATGTTGGTCAGAAAGACGAATTAGATTTAAGAAGCTGATTCAGGACCGGAAAACTCAGAAAATAACAAAGACCTCTAAGAAATCTCCATATACGATACTATGATAGCGAAGGAACTGGATTGGAGAAAACACAGAATCATAGTTGCATATGGATGGAGGTATCCTTAAAAGCTCAGGCATCTAGGGTTGCCCTTAAGCCACTAGTAAAAGACAGTGGCTACCCTTATTATTTCTTAATATCTTCAGAGATGGAGTTTCCACATTTTTCTCATAATACTTATACCCAGGATTTTTTATACCCACATTTTTCTCATAATACTTATACCCAGCGTCTGTCCTAAAGCCCTCCTATTGAAAGTTAAGCCCATCCTCTCTTGGAGAATAGCTGTCTGCTGTTTCTTTCAATATCATGAATAATTGGAAAGATCTTCTGAGTCTGTCCTCCCCATCCACAAATCTATAGTATTCTATTCCAAAGTCTTCTAATCTCAGCACTTCTGGTCATGAATTCTATCATCCTGTTTTTCCCTTCTAGTATTTTTTAGCCCCCTCCCCCAAATAACTACATATCACCTTCACTGTTTCCTTCTGACTGTATAAGCATAAATTTCTTTTAGTTTATTATCCCTTTCTTATTTCAAATTTTTTAAGGTCTTACATTCCCCCTTCGTATGTTGTTTACTTCAGATTTTCCTTCTTCTACAAATTCTAAATTTTAATTTTATTTCAAGTCCAAGTTTTTTGTTTTTTGTTTTTACCTTTTAGTTGGATTTAGTTTCTTTCTCAGGGAATTCTGATTGTCCCTTTTTGCACATATTCACCTGGCAAGGTAAGGGAGCCCATTGGTTTAAATTAGTCTTTGCTGGGTCCTGAGGGCTGGAGTCACAGGATTCAGTGTGTAAGAAAGCAAGGCAGAAAACAATCGCTCTGCTGCTTTGAGTGTTTACTGGGCTGTGATTTCCAGGACCTGGATCTTTAGGGGTGTATTAATTCTCTTGCTAGCAGGGAGGGAGTAGATGGAAAATAAAGATGCTCAAGGGCTCAGAGGCTATTACTGATGCTGGAGGCAGGTATTCAGGCAACAGGAAATAAATACAGCAAACCAGAAGGAAAAAGATATTTACCCTCAGTCCCTTGAGCAACATGAGTCAGGAGTTAGGGGAAGATTGTCCCAGGGCTTTGCGTGGGCCACCCTTAACAAGTGGCTTGTAGAACCTTCTAGTCATATAGCAATTGACTGAGCAGCTGCATCTGACAGACCTGAAAATAGCCTGAAAATGAGTTTTCTCAGTCCCAGGAGTGGCATAAGGCAGAGCTGGTGAAAGAGATGACAGCTGGACATCACTAATATTTGAACAGTTCTTTACAAAGTGCTTTCCATGTCCATGGTTGGAAGAGAACCTTGTAACAACACGGAGAGACCAAGGGCAGATATCATTAATATTCTGTTACACAGATGAAGAAACTGAGGCTCAAGGAGCTTAAATAAATTGCCCAAAGCCATGTGCATATTTAGTTTTAATGCTGTCCCTGGCTTCCCAGAGCACAAAAGCTTACAGTTTTTAAGCAGTATAATTTAATCTTTACTCACTACTTTCTAGGAATGTCAGGTCTTCTCAAATTTAATCATCAATCATCATCATCATCATCATCATCATCATCATCATTTATCATTGTTTAAGTGCTTACCACATGCTATTTAAACCTTACAGCAATCCTAACACCTAACAGTGATATTATTATCCCTTTTTAACTGATGAAAAAAATGACGTCCAAGGAGGTTTAGTAATTTCCCCAAGATAATGCAGCTAGTAAGTAGCTGATGTAAGATTGTAACCAAAGTATATGTAATTCCAAAGTTACGTATTTACATCAGGAAAAATTCAGGGACTCGTTTAAGTAGTCCCCTTGTGTACAATAAGTACAAATGCTACAGCAGCATTTCCTATCTACTCTCCCAGGTAGTGGCCCCATAAGGCTACTCTGACTCTTGGCCTTAGGTGGTGTAGGTCTCTGTCCATGGTGGCTCTGACTGCTTCATCCCTGTCCCTATTCTGTTCCTTGTTACAATGTGCCCCAGTAGTCACTCCAGTAAAAGGGGGCCCAGTGTGGATTATTCCCCAAGAAGAATGGCCTGGTGCTCCAGTTTCTTACAGAGATTTTAGCAACAAAGCTTTTTATCTCTCTTCTAAAGAACTTGGGCATGAACCCAGAAAGGCAGAGCCAAAGGGCTCTGACTAGCATACCCTTTGCTCTGCTCAAAATTGCTCTTCTCTTTGAACAGCTACTTCTCATCTTCACACAAATCATGTTGTCCCTCAAATCTTCCATTGCTTAGCATACTCCTTTGCCTTTCATGCAAATAAGGCTCCAGTGGGCCAGACACACATGGCCAAGTGGGTCGTACCTCTTAGAATTAACATACCCTTTAGACCCTTAAATTTGAAGTGCCATTATTCCCATTATTATGACCATTGCCTGTTATTTATGTATTGGATCCTCTTCCATTAAATTGTGCTTTTGATTATTTTAGGCAACTCATCTTTGCATTAATACATATAGCAGAGTATTTAATATGTAGTTTATTGCATGAATGAATGAATGTAGGTAAACAAAACTAAATGGTTTCTATTGGGTTGCTGGAAAAGTCATGACGTATTTTTTTTTAATGTTTTTTACTGCCCAAAATGCATCATGACTCAAGAGTATGAGCTGAGCTCTGAACAACAGCAGTTTGATGCCCAGCCCAAGCTGAGCTGCTGCTGAGCTGCCAACAGGTGGCAGGATGACTCAGCTAAAAAAAAAAAAATGCATCATGAGTTTTCCAACAACCCAATAGTTACTGTTGACTGAAGATTAGATTCCTAGCAGAATCCTTCAATCAGCTCACCTCATTCATGCCTGAGGGTACTTGTATTTCTTCCCTTTCCCCAGAATGTTCTTTTTTAGAGTTTTTTATGGCTTCCTTCCTCACTTCATTCAAATCCAATGCAACCTCCTTACAGAGGGCTTCCCCAACAATTCTTATCTAAAATATCACACCCTGAAGTTCTCTAATACCTTACTCTGATTAAGTTTTTCTCAATAGAATGATTTTATGTTGGTTTATTGTTTTACCCACTGAGTTTACAAAGGTTGGGACCTTTGTTTTGTTCCCTACCATATCTCCATAGCCTTGCATATTCCTTGGCAGATAGTAGGAGCTCAATAAATATGTGCTGAATGGGTGAATTAAAGTGATAAAGGCTCTCCCCAAAGGGTGTGTACCCACACGAAGGGGCTTCCTTAGTCTTTGTTAGGCACTACTTTAGTGAAGACATTCAAAGTTCAACAGTCTGCTCACATCTAAAATGCTGACTCCTCAAATAAATTCATTGTTTATCAATCTCTTCTTGTTGCTCCTTGAAAATGTGCATCTAGATCTAGAAAACTCTCTTAAAACTCATAGTTCAGAGTCCATTATTTCCTGGTGTTTACAGCTGGATAGTTTTGAGATAAATGACACTTATAGTAAAACCTGGTTTATCTGCCATCATTGAGGGAAAAGTAGACTTTTGTGCAATATAAATTTATTTTTAAATACCGTTATACTAAATAAATGAAGTATTTTGCTATTATTAAAATGTTTAACGGGCCAGGTGAGTGGTGCATTGGTTAAGAGCTGGCTTGGGAAGCCAGCGGCCCCGGTTTGGGTCCCACATATGAGGACCAGTGACACTGCCCTCTAAAAAAAAAAAAAATATTTAACAATTTTTGGAACCTTTGGTTCTGGCCATGATGGAGTATTGATGATTAGATTTTCCTTCTTGCCTGAAGTAAGTAAAAAGTAGGACAAACTATGTGAAACAATGGTTCTCAAGATATTGGACATCAGATAATGAAAAACAACATGAGTCCTACAATTGCCCCCCAACTCAACTGTCTTGAGACAGTTTCCAGGCTGTGGTGCAGGGAGGGGAACCCAGAATGGAGCGCAGCAGCCTTCTTGAGTTGGTCTGAAGCTAGATGTCCAGGTAGGTCAAATGGCCAAGAGTTCACGTGGCAGAGTACCAGAGATAAGAGAGATGCACACAGAGAAAATTCTAGAGATCTGCACAGGGTCCCCTTCAGTATTCAGCTGAGTGTACTATTCAGCTCATGCATATGGGAAAAGCAACTGTGATTGAGGGAAGAGCTACTCAAAATGATTAGAGGGAGCAGCAATCTTCCTGGCTCACACAGCACAGGGAATAGTGCCTGTTCCCACGAGCAGGAGTAGAAAATGTCATAATTCGTGGGGCATCAGGTGAGGTACTGAGAAGTTTTTTCCCTCAGTAGCAGAACAAAGTTAGTTTTACTTTTAATGTTGCTCTGGTCCTGCCTAACAAAGCTTAAAAGCAAGACTTGAAGTTTCCAGATAACTTGATTAACATCCCAGAACAAAGCTCAACAACATGGTAAATATCTGGAATCTGGTAAAAAGTTACAAGCAAAGAAACAGGGAAATACAACATATAATAAGGTTAAAAAATGAATCAATAGAAACTGACCAAAAAAAAAAAATTGACACAAATGGTAGAATTAGTAGACAAGGACATTAAAACAGCAATAATATATGCTATATATTCAAAGAGCTAAAGGAAGGATGAACATGTTAAGTAAAGGCATGAAAGACATAAGAAAAAGACGCAAATTGAAATTCTAGAGATAAAAACAACAATAAGATGAAACACATACTAGATTATACTAAAATCAGGTCAGATATTACCGAAGAAAAGTTTAGTGGTTGTGGGGAAGGGAGATGCAGGAGGGAGGCAACCCAAAGGGGCCTGAGGAATCTTTTGGAGGTAATGAGTATGTTCGTTATTGTGGTGATGGTTTCACTAAGGCATACTTACATCAAAACTTCCCAAAGTTACACTTTACATATGTGTATTTTATTGTATATAAGTTATAACTCAATAAAGTTCTTAAAAATATGTAACAATTTTTTGACGAAAATCTTTCAAAAAATAATTTCCTTTATCTTGCATTTCTTCAAAGAGCTAAATGAACACCACTGATACCGTCTGAGTGATCTGGGGTCATCATTATGAATGTGAATTATTATTAGACGGCCTCAAAACTGAACTCAGACAAATACAAGTGATTGCGCCTACACCTGGGGTTTGGTCTGTTCTTCGAGTTTTTCTGGCTCTTCTCTCTGCTGTCAGCTTTCAAGACCTTTCATGGACAACAACATCTGAACTCTAATCTGAAACTTTATTTAATGCACCATTGGCCTCAAATGTGTTGCCAAACTCTTCTGCAGGATGAAGCTCACAGGCCGCCTCAGCAGATTCTCTCATTCTTTACTTCCCAGTACAGATAAGTGCCCCCGCCCCCACTTCCTTGAGCTACAGCCCAGCCCTCCCTCCTTCTTCATTTTCAAGCTAAATCCCAGCCGATGGGACATCTATTACCTTTCAAAAGCTTGGCCAATAAGCATTCTCTGTTTAGTAAATGAATGAGTGAAAACATGATTCAATAATTCTACAACCTGGGGCCGGCCAAGTGGCGCATTCGTTAAGAGCTGGTTTTGGGATGCCAGCGGCCCTGGTTCGGATCCCACATATAAGGGCCAGTGACACTGCCCTCTACAGCTAATAACAGCTCCACCTGGAGCTGGGCTGTGCGAGCCCCGGCGATGGTGTGGGCTGCAGTGGGCTGCCATAGGCTACAGTGAGTGACCAGCAGCCAGCGTGAGCGGCTGGCAGCCAGCATGAGCTGCCAATAGCCTCTGTGAGCGACCATCCAGAGGCCGGCGACCGATCTGCCTCATCCGGGAAGAGCGCAATGATGATACCAACATAAGCCAGTGAAGCAAAGTCCTCCACAACTAGACTGAAGAACAAAAGGATAGCAACTTGTCTGTTCCCCTTCCCCGATTCTCCAACGCTGTTCCCCTCCCCCAATTCCCCAATAAAATCTTTATAAAAAAAAATAATAATTCTATAACCTGAAATATGTTATCTTCTTTTTTCTCCTATATTTGAGTTGCTGATCTTTCAGTGCTGTTTTTTGAAGAGTGATCCATCCCATTGTTGCTCATGGGGTGATGGGGACGTTCAAGACCAGGGCTCTAAGATGTTAGTCGCCTTACATTTTAAGCATCCAAATCACAGAGATGAAAGAAACAGCCTCATGATTGCTGTGGGAGATGACAGGAACTTTGTTTTGTTGCCATCTCTAGGCATCTGAAAATTGGAAGAATTTTTGTTTGCCAAGCAGAGAGCTAGATGTTTTCAGATTACCTTTTCTTCCTTTCTCATCCTAAAAGTTTTGTTATTTCTGGTACCTCTTTTATCATTTACTTTGAATGCAGGAAGGCTTTCTCTTTAGGTTTGTTGACAGCTTCTCATTGAACTTTTCTGAGAACAAGCATGTTAATGGCGTATTTAATGTCGGCATGAACCATTGCTCTGGGTTTGTGATATTTGCGGGAACATTGTGTATTGAATAAAACATAAAAGCACACCAAAATGTAACCTCTGAAACTGAATATTTAAATAGTCATGAACAAGAGAACATAATCCAGTTATTTTTTTTCCCTTGGAGTATACAGAATGTAGAAATTTAAATCTATTGGATCAGTAGTGATTTTAAAAAGTGTTATGATTCAGGAAAATTCCCGTTAAGAATAAACAGGGAATATAAATAAAGACAGCTGAAAATTTTCTTGCTAAAAATAGCTATAAAAAGTGTAACATATATAATACTAAAAGTCATTTATTGGCATTTATCATTGAAATGTTGGTCTTTAGAAAGGGATTGCTTTAATAGAGATGAATTTAGTATTGCTGCTGTTCTAATAAAAATACATGGAAATAATAACCTCTGAGAGGTTGATGGTTTATTAAATCTTCTCTTGCATTGTTGAAAATTACTCTTTTGCTATAGTATTCATTAATGTAACTTAAAGATCTGTGTTCAGAAATCTCTTAGCTTTCAGATAATAGAACAAGACTAAGTTGTTTTTTTTCCCTCTCCACTGTGGTAAATTGCAGCACTGGCCCTAATGCTTTAAGCCTCTCTGGTGTGCATATCCTTTGTTGTGTGAGTTTGTAGCTCTCCTCACCCACAGGGGTGGAGTCTATTTTTTCTGCCCTGTGATATTGTGTTGGACCCAAGAGGATAGAGAGAAGTGACAGTGTGTCAGTACTGAGCCTAGGTCTTATATAAGTCTGCTTCTCTTGTGTGTCTGCCATTGCCATGACAAGAACATGCCTCTCTTTCCTAGTCTGCTGATAGAAGGGAGAGGATGGGGTACATGTGGGGCAGGACCATTGAAGCTGAGCCCGGCCTAGATCAGCCGATCCTTGGCCAACTCACAGATGCTCAAGTTAAATAATGCCTATTGTTATATGCCACTGAGATTTTTTTTTTTTTTTGAGGGCAGTGTCACTGGCCCTCATATGTGGGACCCGAACCGGGGCCGCTGGCTTCCCAAGACCAGCGCTTAACCACTCGGCCGGCCCGCCACTGAGATTTTATGGTTATTGGCGATACAGCATTATTGAAGCAATATCTAACTGATACAGCCACAGAGAAAGAAAATTTCCATGTCAGCACCAAAAATCGTTATCCACAGTAAGTTTTGTAAACTTTTGTAGTAAAATGACATATATATATATATATATATATATATATATATATATATATTCAAAAAATGTATACACATTTTAAGGGATGTTATCTATACTCAGGCAGTAGTTCACCATAATCAGAACTGTCTGGATACTGATGGTAACCACTTTGAGCATCTCTTGTAATTGCAGAAGCCAAATGTGACTTGGATTCATCTTTTGTTATCGGTATATATTGAGTATTACAATTAATACACTTTTTTTCTTTCTTAGAATGTGTATACATGTTTTTGGCACATGAAACATATATATAATGTTTTGCTTGTGTGTTGAGATCCTAGATTAGAAAACAGTCATGGCATCAATTTCTTGGAAATACAGAAGTTAATCAAACCACAACAATATTAAATTAAATAAGTCAAATGGAAAGCTTAAAATTTGGGTTTTGCCTATGTCTTACCTATTCATCTTTTACACAATGCCTATTACTTAGTAGGCATTCAGTAGATCTTTGTTGAATGAATAAGTGAATGAGGAAGTGGAACTTCTTTTCCTTCCTTAATTTTCTTTATTTTTTTCCTCTGAATAGTTTACTCCAAAAGCGCAAACATTTAAAAACCAGTCTTCAAACAACAAACAAACCAATCAGCAATTCAACAAGTCATTGCTGTAGGTCAGTGGTTCTCACCTGAATGTGATTTTGCTCCCCAGAGGACATTTAGCAATGTCTGGAGACATTTTTGGTTGTCATAACTGGGGGGTGGTGTGCTAATGACATCTGGTAGGCAGAGGCCAAGGACACTGCCACTGCCACACATGCTATGGTGCACAGGGTAGATCTTCACAACACAGGGTTATTTAGCCCAAAAGTGTTGGTGAGTCCTTTGACTTTTTTTGGTTTTATTTTGTCTTGCAGGATTGTGAATTGTTCTCTCATGGTTTTCTTTTGCCTTCTCTATGTAGTATCCAGAGATTGTTTCTACTTTTCTTTTTATCTTTTTTTTCTCCAGCTTTTCCAGAACTGCCTCTTTGAATCTCATGTCACTTTTCAGTTTCTTCCCTGTAGTCAGTACTCTTACCTACCAGCATTTTTTCAATATTTTGACCCTTAAGATGGACTTTCTCTTTCTAGGACCTATTTTAGCTAATCCCCTCTTCTCTCTTTTATGCAGATTTTGTGGAAATCCTCTTTAGGTCTCTGCAAAGGCCGATGGTGGAAGATCTAGATATAATACTGCTGTAAATTAGTGTTTTCTTTTTTCTTAATTACAGATAATTTAAAGTTTGTAGTATCATTGATTTTCGAGTTATGATGAAGGTGTGGGTTTCTGTATGTGTCTTTTTCCTTCTTGTTGACCTGTTAATTCTTTGTGGAAGACATGTAGAGAGATTCAAATCTAGGTGACCACCATTATCTCAGCTATCCAGAAAGGATGTTGTCTTTTAACTTTGCTCATACTATCTTTGTAGTATAGAAGTTTTACAATTTTATGCAACGAAAGCTGTCTTTCTTTATTGTTTATTGATTTTTGTCATGTTTGAAAAAGGTTTCCTCTCCCCATGATTGTAAAACTGTAATCTCATATTTTTCCCAGTATGATTTTTTAAAATAATAAAAGAAATTTAATCTGAATGTATTTACATTGGGGGAGATAGGAATCTAATTTTTCCTATAGATAGATATTAAAGAAACTAGTTATAAAATATAAAATAACATATTATTCCAGGGGGGTTATGGATCCTTCCCAAATTCTTAGGCTAAAGAAATGTTAAAGCCTATATAAGGAATGTGTAAAGGTGTTTGATGTGAAAATGTCTTGACTGCAGGAGCCAAAGCATGGGATCCATGAGTTTATTAAAGAGAATTGAGATCAATATTAATAAGAAATATATCCCTTTTTACATAGGCATTTGAATTAATTTGCAACTTGTGCCAAGTTGTTAATAACTATTTAAAATAAAAACATTTAAAGATTAGTATTATGCACTTAGTGAGGAGTGGCAAATAAATTTTGATTCATGGGCAAGCTCCAGTTGATTGATAATGGCTTCCTGGAACCCTGGGTTAAGAAGGGTTCTGAGGTCAATTTTGAGCTCAGTTTTTAGGAAGGGTGTATTGACTACTGGTGGTTATACATGGGGTGGAGGTGTTGTGAATGCAACACATTTGCTATTCCTGTAAGTTCCTTTTGTCATCGTCATCATTACCTACGATGGTGTCTGGCAATGACAGAACTTGGACACAAAAGCTAAACTGTCTGGTTTTTAATCCTGGCTCTGCCACTGTGTTAGTCTGTTTGGGCTGCTATATCAAATTTCACAGTCTGGGTGGCTTGTAAACAACAGAAATTTATTTCTCACAGCTCTGGAGGCTGGGAAGTGCAATATCAAGGCACCAGCATAGTTGCATTCTGGTGAGATCCCTCTTTCTAGTGAGATCCCTCTTCCTGGTGAGACCTCTCTTCCTGGATCTCTTCCTGGTGAGATCCCTCTTCCTGGTGAGACTTCTCTTCCTGGTGAGATCCCTCTTCCTGGTGAGATCTCTCTTCCTGGTGAGATCCCTCTTCCTGGTGAGACCTATCTTCCTGGATCTCTTCCTGGTGAGATCCCTCTTCCTGGTTCACAGCCAGCTTGCCTTCTCACTGTGTCCTTACGTGGTGGGAGGGGCTCGGAAGCTCTCTGGGGTCTTTTTTATGTGACACTAATCCCATTTATGAGATCCACCCTCATAACCTTTACCTTCCAAAGCCACTACCTCCTAATACCATCATCTTTGGGAGTTAGGATTTTAACATTTGAATTTGGGGGATACAAACATTCAGACCATAGTAACCACTTACCAGCTTTATAACCTTGAGTAAATTATTTAACCTCTCAGTGTTTTGCTTTCTTTATCTGTGAAATGGAGGTAGTATTAGTACCTACTGTATAATAAAACTGTTGGTAAAGAATAATGATTTTTGTGTGAAATGCTTAAAATTGTCTCAAGTTTATTATAAGCATTAGTTATTATTGTAATTAATATTAGTATTATTATTTTAAATGTTAAATAAATACTTGTGGAATGAATATATTTGGCTGTTTTATTGCAATGTTCATTTCGTGCATAGGAAATTATACTAGTGTCTGTGAATCTGTTAACCATGTTTTTGGAAAGCTTAGTTATACTCAGTAAGAGAATCACATCCAAGGTGTTAACTATGTTCTACTTAGTATCTACTTACTCAAATTACAGAAAAAATAAATAGTATTTAGCTATTAGTTTGTGAATGCAGATCTCTAAAGGGAACCCATTTCCTTAAAAAACGTAGAAAAGGTTAGTGGAAGGATGAATATGAGGTGTTATGCGCTCTTCAGAAGAAAGTAGTTATGAAGTACAGGGCCCTAATATCATTAAAGGTGAACTGGAATATTCTGACCTTTGACATTTATCTCCACAGTTGACTCTGTCCTAAGCTAATGAATTTCAAAGGGAATTAGTTTAAAAAACAGAAACCTTAAGTATGTCATTAAGTAAACTTTGCACAGCAGATGCTATAGGTGAGCAAATGAACTTTGATCCTGTTCTCAGGAAGAGGTTTTTGAAAATAAGGAGAGCATATTTCGATTTGTTTATGTACATTTACTGCAAAGAAAAAGCCAAGCAGTCATCAGTAGTGCAGCGAGGGGGAAAGTATTGAATTTAAGCTTTGCTTGAAAAGAATCTGTTTGAGCTCTGTTTTGGATCACTTCCTGAAGTCAATACTCATTGACCTTAAAAGACCTCTTTGAGCTCTAAACATGTCTGTCCATGGAAATAATAATTAGGGGGAGTATGATTGTGTTTTAAAATTTGTGTCTAAAATCGACTTCCCTTTAAACATAATCATTATCTTTCAGGAAACAAATCACATAAAATGATGTAACTGTGTTTGTATTGCTTTTTGGAAATTGTAAAGAATATTAAGGTGATTTATGCCCAGTGTGTGAATCTCAGACCAGCAGCATCGCCCGGGAGCTTGTTAGAAATGCAGACTCTCAGGCCCAGCCCAGGCCTCCTGAGTCGGAATCTGCATTTTATCCAAATCCCCAGGTGATTTGTAGATGCATTTAAGTTTGAGAAGCGCCACTCTATGTAGTTGGACAATCAAATGAATTGAAGCTTTTGCTAAGCACCTGGTAGGTGGGTCGTCCACAGTACGATTTAGACTTTTTAGATAAATACAAGTTGAATAAGGTGGAAATAAAATGTTGCTCGAATAGTATGTTGATTTTTATGAAAAGAAGGTCACCTAAGGGTATGAAAATGAAGAAAGGCAGTCTGATCACTGTGTATCATGGTTCTTCCTGCCCCATCACTGACATAATTAGAAACGAATTGTATCTGTTGCCTGCTTTTATAGCCAGATGAACGTTGAACAGCCCATCACATCTGTTTAGTGATTCAGGAGCTGGATTTTCATGGGAGAAAGTTATCAAATTATGATGTCACTAAACTCATGCTAATTTCACGACATTCATTTTTCATTCCCCAGTGGAGAGTGGGAGTACGAAACATCCAGAAAGGGCAAGTCAGGTCTGCTCTATAAAATCTGTAATCATTAACTACTTTAAAGCAAAACAGCTATACAGCCCAACCCACATACAATCATCCTGTTGCCTCCTTCAGACTCTCTTTCTGTTAGAGCTGATATCTGACATTTATCCTCTCCTTCCTAGGTTTAGAGAGCCAGGGGATTTAAAGCTCTCCTTCATACGTTTTGTCACCTGGTGATGGTAACTGATAGATGAGTTCCCAGTCCTGGAGACGGAGTGAGCTAATGAGATTTGACGACTGCCTCTGGTTAAAGAAGCAGGACTGATGAGTGCACTAGTGACTCTGTTGACCCCAGTAAAAGGATTTTTATTGACAGCTTGTTGACATAACAAACTAAGAGTTTGTGATGTAAGCTGTTTCTAAGCCCTTAAATAAATAAGGTTTTTTCTAATAGTACTTATTTGTGATTTGTCTCGATTAAATATAACTACCATCTTTTTGGAAGGCCTTTCATTGTTTTTCTTAGTTATTTACAAAATGTGCCTTTGTCTAAAGATATGTATGTATTATATATACTATATGCATTTGTGTGTTTTTTTACCACTGCCCCCTTCCACCCCAAGCAAAACTCAGCTATGTGTAAAACGTGGGTGCTGTAATTGATTTTTCAATTTCAGTGCTGTTGGGAGATGGAAGTAAAAGGGTTACATCAGAATCCATTTGGAAACATTCTGCTCTAAATCAAACTACACTGGTGAGTAACAGTTGTTGCCTTGGTGAGCTTTATTGCCATTTGCTGATGCAGCTTGCTCTCGACAACCTACCCCAAGGGACATATAATGGGAGCCCTGTATTCAAGCCCCTCTTGGAAGACTTCCATAAAAGAGCAGAGATGTGAACCCAGCAATAAATTCTAGAAGCATTTGTGCCAGAGCCATGAAATGATACCAATAACTCCTTAGTAACACATTAAAGGGACAATAAAAGGGTTTCACCAGCTTTCTTTCTTCCTTTCATTTTTTGGTATTAGGGCTATTTTTATTTCATTTATTTTTTTAATTAAAAAAATTTTATTAAGATTTTTATTAAAAATATAGCTAATATAATACTATATTAGTTTCAGGGGTACATCATAATTATTCAAGAGTTATATACCTAAAGAAGTGATCACTATGGTAAGTCCAGCAACTATCTGATACCATACTGTGCTATCACAAATTATTGAGTATATTCCCCATGCTGTACATTATATCCCCATGAATTATTTGTTTTACACTTGGAAATTTGGACCTCTTATTCCCCTTTACCTTTCCCCTGCTTTTATATTTCTCAATTATAGTTAATATTCAATATTATTACATATTAATTTCAGGTGTACAGTGTAGTGGTGAGACATTTATATAATTTAAGAAATGATCCCCCTGCCCCCAACACCCTCCCATCTATCACCTCCCAAAATCTAGTACCACCTGACACCACACATAGTTATTACAATATTATTGACTATATTCCTTATGCTATACCCTACATCCCCATGACTACTGTATAACAACCAATTTGTACTTCTTAATCCCTTCCCCTTTTCTCATCTACCGTGAAACCCCCTCCCATCTGGCAACCATCAAAATGTTCTCTGTATCTATGAGTTTGTTTCTGTTTCATGTTTCTTTTGTTCTTTAGATTCTGCATACAAATGAAATCTCATTTGCATCTGTCTTTCTCTGTCTGACATGCCACTCAGCACAATACCCTCCAGGTCCATCCATGCCATCGCAGAAGGTAAGAACCCATTCCCTTCCATGGCCAAGCAATATTCTATTGTACATACATACCACCTTTTCTTTATCCATTCTTCCATCGTTGGGCACCCAGGCTGCCTCCATATCTTGGCCATTGTAAACAATGCTGCAATGAACATATGGATGCACATGTCCACTGGGAGTAGCATTTTGGGTTTCTTCAGATAAACACCCAGAAGTGGGATTACTGGGTGTCTTGTTATAGCCTTGTTTTAAAGTCTATTTTGTCTGGTATAAGTATTGCTACCTCAGCTTTCTTTGTTGTTTTTTGTTTGTTTGTTTTTGTTTCCATTTTCAAGAAATATCTTTTTTCATCCCTTTACTTTCCATCTGTGTATATCTCTCAATCTGAAGTGAATCTGTTGTAGGTAGCATATATAAAAGTTTTGTTTCCTTATCCATTCATCCCTCCTAATTTTGACACTCCCTTCCCTCCTCCCCCCCCCCAGTCTTAAAGAAGTCCCTCTAACATTCAGTGTAATACTAGTTTGATGGTGGTGAACTCCTTTAGCTTTTTCTTATCTGGGAAGCACGTTATTTGTCCTTTGATTTTAAATGATAGCCCTGCTGGGTAGAGTACCCTTGGTTGTAGGTCGTTGATTTTCATCATGTTGAATATTTTGTGCCAGTCCCTTCTGGTCTGCAAAGTTTCTGTTGAGAAATCAGCTGACAATCTTATGGGGACTCCCTTATAAATTGCTATTATAGTTGCCTTTCTCTTGCTGCTTTTAGGATTCTCTCTTTGTTTTTAAGCTTTGGTATTTTTAACCCAATGTGTCTTGATGTGACCCATCTGGATTCATCTTGTTTGGGACACCTTATGCTTCCTGGACTTGTATATCTATTTCTTTCACCAGATTAGAAATGTTTTTAGCCATTATTTCTTCAAATGGGTTCTCAATCGCTTGCTTTCTTATTTCTTCTGCTGGTACCCCTGTGATGAAATGTCCTCATGCCTGATATTCTCCCAGAGATCTCTTAAACTATCCTCATTTTTTGGATTCTTTTTTCCTTTTGCTGTTCTGTTTGGGTGATTTTTGCTACTTTATCTTTCAAATAGTTGATTCCATTCTCTGCTTCATCTAGTCTTCTGGTGATTCCTTCTAGTGCATTCTTTGTTTCATTTATTATAGTCTTCATTTTTGACTGGATCTTTTTTATGGTTTCTATGTCCTTTTTTATGCTTGTTATCTCTTTATTGACATTCTCACTAAGTTCCTTGAGAATCCTTATAACCATTTTTTTGAATGCTGTATCTACCTGGTAGGCTGCTTGCCTCCATTCTTTTTAGTTCTTTATTCTAGACTTTTATTCCATTCTTTCATTTGGGACACATTTTTTTTTTTGTTTCCTCATTTTGGCTGCCTCCCTGTGTTTGTTTCTGTGTATGAGGTAGATCTGCTATGTCTCCCAGTCTTGGCCAGGTGGCCTTATGTAGTAGGTGCCCTGTGGGGCCCTGGCCCAGTCTCCCTGGTCACCTGTGCTGGGTCTTACAGGAGTGTCCCTTGTGCGGGTTATGTGTGCCCTCCTGTTATAGTTGAGCCTTCATTGCTATTGGCATGTTAGTGGGTGGGATTGACCCTTAGGTTGTCTGACTGTGGGGTTTGGCCACATCCACAGCTTTTGAGCTGCTGTGCAGGGGGCTTACCCCACTGGGTGGGATTCCTCACAGCAGGCTCCAGTGCCTGCTGAGACTGCCCTTTGTGTGTGCTGCTTGTGGGGCTAATTGGACAGTGCTCTGCTATGTTCTGAAGCCAACGTCCAGGTATGCTGATTCTGGGGCCTCTTGGGAGGTTCTCCAACTTAGGTCCTGGTCATCCACTGCCTGTGACCAGCTGGGGACTACCTGGTCCATGGTAGCTTGCTGCCTGTGCTAAATCTGGAGACATGTGGGAGAGGCCATGCTGTGAACTGAGAACAGCTGCCATCAATACCACACCTGGAGTAGCTCTGCAAAATGCCAAAACACCCCAAGGCCTGCTGCCACCTGCCTGCTCCCTTAAAGTTCAGCCAGTGATAAAGCTTCGTGGGGTATGCAAGTTGGGTGAATCAGGGTCTCAGGAAGTCACTAGAGTGGGAAGCCCTGTGGTCACTAGGTTAATGTAGACTCTGGTTTGGTGCCAGTGCTGAGCTTGGATCTACTCAGCAAAAGTCTCAGAGCACACTGAGGCCAATTGCTGCCAGCCTGGGACCCATGGACTCTGATAGTTTTCCAAGAAAGAGTGCAATGCAAGCAGGGCTGGCTGCTTACAGAGAAAGTGCCTCTGGTGTTGAGGAAGTTGGATGAGGCAGGATCCCAGTGAGTCTTCAGGGCAGAGCCCTGGAGCTCATCAGACCAATCAGATTCAGATTTGTCTGTAAGCATAGGGGGAGGGTTCAACACATTAAAGATGGTGGCCACCTGCTGGCTGCACCAGAGGAGGACCTCACATAGGGAAAATAGGACTGTCTTCCAGCCCTGGCCTGGAAGCCACACACCTCAGTCTGCTCCCTATAGGCCTCTGACACCCCCTGTGTCAATGTCCCTCTACTGGAGCCCAAGGTGAGTGCCTGAGAAGGAGTCTGTTGGTAGACGGACCCTTTAAGAGGACGTCTGGGATTCCCTTAGCCCTCTGTCCCAGGTGAATGGTCGGAATCCCCACTGTTTTCCATAGCCAGATGCTGTGGCGGCTCCTCTTCCAGGAACCAAAACTATGGGCTGGGGAGCCTTGTTTTGGGCTGGTATCTCTTGTTCATCTGGGGGCAACCTCCACGCCGAGATATCTCTCCTGATTCTCAACCACACAGGTTTGGAGCCAGCCTTTTTTTCATCTCTGCCCCTCCTACTAGTCTCAATGTGGCTCCTTCTTTATATCCATAGTTATAAAACTTCTGTTCAGCTAGACTTCAGATGGTTCTCCAGTTTGATTGTTCTATAATTTAGTTGTAGTTTTGATGTGTTCACAGAAGGAAGCAGGCACAATGTTTATCTACTCTGTCATCTTGGGTCTCGCTAGGGCTATTTTTTTTTCTTTAAGATTTTATTGGAGAATTGGGGGAGGGGAACAGACAAGTTGCTGTCCTTTTGTTCTTCAGTCTAGTTGTGGAGGATGTCGCTTTATGGCCCATGTTGGTATTATCATTGTGCTCTTTCCCGGTGAAGTAGTCACTAACCGGCTATTGGACAGCCGCTCACAGCGGCTCATGGCAGCTCACGAAAGTGCACGCCAGCTACCTGCCAGCCCCACTGCAGCCTACGCCGTCACTGGCAACTCATGGCAGCCCAGCTCCAGGTCGAGCTGTTGTTCACCATCTTAGCTGTAGCGGGCACAGCGTCACTCGCCCTCACATGTGGGATCTGAACCAGGGCCCTGCTACTCAGAGCTGGCATCCCAAGCCAACTCTTAACCAATGCACTACTTGGCCAGACCGCTCTAGGCCTATTTTTGATTGAAACACCTCAAAGACACAACAGAGCATGTGCCAGCAGCTGTTTACCCATTTCTTTTCATTTATTTCAGATTTTATCTTGAACTCTACTTTTATTTTCCAACTTATAGGTCATTATTTAAACACCCTTGGAAATTGGTTCAACTATACTCAATGGCCCCTACATGGGTTCATCAGTCTATAACAAGCTCCACACTTGTGCTCACCCTTATAGTGTTGCTTTCTTTGACCTAATCTTGTGTTCCTCAATAAGTCATCTAAATAATCAACCAGTTACTATGGGCTGAGTCACCCACCTACTACGTTCTCTAAGTTTCATGAATAAGAGGGAGGAGAATTATTGCTTCTATCCTCTGAGAGCTCAGAGCACATTTAGAAATGCCCAGAATAAAACAAGAGGCTAGGTAGAGAATAATGCAAGGTAGAGTTAAATGCTAAATAGTGTAAGAAGGTGAGAACTCTTACACTCCAGGGCAGCTGGAGTAGAGGGCTTCTTGGAAGGAGAGGACCTAAGCTGGGCTCTGAACAGGAGGCAGAGAGTAAAGGCAAGAGGGAGATATTGTGGGTCATAGTGATATCCAGGCAGACCAGGCTGTCTGAAACAGAAGCTTAGTGGGGAAATTTGGATGGATTGGGGACTAGGTACAGGGTGCAGAAGAAGTTATAGGAGGATTTTACTTGGAGAAGACCAAACTGGAGTTAGAGAAGCAGAATTTTGTGTAGCCTCCAGCATGTGAGTGGATAAGGAGGCAGCACGGATCGGGGAAAGAGGAACTGAGGAGACAGTGTAAAGGGTTTGGGACCTTTCCCCTATTCCATGAATTGTCTAGTTAGCTCTCTTCCTACTCATTGTTTCTCAGAATATGCTCCATTGACCACCCACATTGGACTTGTTAAAAAAGGTAGACTTCTAGGTTCTGCTTGGAATCATTGGAAATAATAGATTTGTAGTAAGTCTTCCCATATTTTACACATGAGGAAACAGGCTCCGGAGGACTAAATAACTGCCCAATTATCACAGAACTCAGCAAGTGATGGAGCTGGGGTATATACCCTGGCTCAGAAGTCCATCCTGTTTCCACCCTACCAAGCGCCCATCTTTTTATTTTCTCTATCACCTGAAGAAGCTAGACTGACAGAGCTTGTGTTGTTGTGACTCTGATGTTTTTATCTTAAAAAAAAAACACACCTCTGTGTTTTTCTTTGTGGGAAAAACATTCTAATAATAAAAGCAATAAAAAAAGAAAGTCATCTACAATATTTTATCTCATCAAGTCAACTATATTCATTTGTAATGTTTCTAACTGGCTGGTTGGTCTTCCCTTTATATTGTACGAAATATTCCTTTGTGTAACTTTCAGTATTTTCCTAGTTATGTAAAGAGAAATAAAACAAATGTGGTAAAGTAGCCACAACTTATAAATGTAGGTAAAAGATTCTGGTTTCATTTTTCAAAATCTCTCTATCTTTTTCTGTAGACTTGAAATTTTTCAAAATGAAAAGTTGCCGGGAAGGGGGAAGCTGCTTGCCTTCCTCTTCCTCTTTGCACTGGCTGACTGGAAAGTATCGATTAGCAAGGGACAGTCTTGCATTTAGAGATAAAAGCCACAAGTTGAGGAAAGTAGATTCTTCCCTGTAGCCCTGGGTCATGTACTTCTGTGCTGTAATTCACAACCCAGCAATAAACATCTATCTTATTTAAACACAACACAGCAAAACCCCAAAACCATGTGTGGTTATGAATGTGGTTTCTGGAGCCAGATTGCCTGGGTCCAATTCCAGTTCCACTGCTTGCTAATTAGGCAAGTTATTTAAAGCTATGTCTCAGTTTACACATTTTAAATGGGCATACTATCACCTTTTTCATAGGGTTGTGTTGAACATTGAACGATCAGAATGTGTGAAGTGTTTAAAATAGTGCCTGGCATACAGTAAGAACTCAATAAATGTAATTATTATTATTACATGTATTTAAAGCATGTATCACATGTATTTCAATATAATTATGAAATGCCAAAAGAAGTTGAATGATGATTAAACCCATACCTGGCTCTGAGGGACGCGAGGCAAGTTCCTGCGGTAGAAAAGTAAAAGGAAGAAAGTGATTTTCATTTTGGCTTGGGGTTTGAGCTAGTTCTACAATAAAAGGAATGTTGTTGGTGCCAAACTAGGTTATGGATCTGAATTTTATGGCATAAACAACTATAAAAAGGGCATGGGAAAAGAAAGCCTCTTCATTTACTTTCAGACTTCTTGTGCTAGCAGGAGCCAAGAAGATCCTCTGGGGCTATCCATCTGTGAGTGCCTAGGTTATATTGCTGTCATACTGGGGTCAGTGAGGGCAGTTTGAAAGGGTTCTGGCCTGGCAGGTGGTGACCAAGACTATTGGCTGTGTGATTTCTCTGGGTTCAGCTTTCCTATCTGCAGGAGAGGGTTTGATTTTAAAGGTCTGTTTTAGCTCTAGGATTTTCAAGCAAGCATTGCCCTGAGGCGTTCTTTGAATTTAAATAGAAATAATCCATGACTACTTCAATTTTCATTTCTGACACAGCAGTCAGGTATTTACTGATTTGCTGGCCCTCTGATGTCTATTGATTCAGCCCCTGCCCTCACCTTCAGACTCTGAGGTTGTACCTGGGTCTATCTGGGTGAAGACGTCTGCTTTCCTGCATGGCTCCAACTGCACTCATTCATGCATGCATTCATTCATTCAATACATATTTATGTGCTAGACTCTATGCTAGGCACTGGGTATACAGTGATAAACAAAACAGCCATAGTCTCTGACTCTTGGCATTTTGAGTCTCATGGGCAAGTGAGACTGCCAATAAACTAGGAAAAAAATAAAAGAATATACAACTATAAAATTGTCAGGTACTATAAAGGAAGCCAATGAGTTTTACTTGATAGGCTAGCTAAGAGATGCATTTAGGTATTTATGTAAAGGTGGGAGAGAAACATCTATTTGAAGAGTTGATGGTGGAGCTGGGAGCATAGCCCAAGTGGAGGGACCAGCCTGTGAAAAGCTAAAATTACCAAGAGGTCTTGTTAGTTTTAGGACAGAGTAGAGAGCTAATGCTTCATGTGCTTGTCATGAATATTGCAACTTAAACCTTCTTTCTAATATCTTTTTGAAAAACAAAACAGAAAATGGAAAAAAAATACTTAAAAATTATAGAAATAAACATGTTCATTATAAAATATTTGGAATATCCAGATACGCCACAAAGAAGGGGGAAAAAACTCCTTTTATTGCATCTGGATATAACACTTTGGTATTATTGGACCTTCTATCTACACCCATCTCTGCATCTATGCCCACATCTATTTCTATACCTATCTTCAAGGAAGCATATAGCTTGTATTGGTACAACTTGCTTTTTTATTTGCGAAGCAAATCTCAGGCATCATATCATTTCACCTGCAAATATTTCAGGATACACACATCTTTTTCCTAGGGGTGTTCATACTCCACTGAGGTGCTGAGGGAAGTGACAACAATGTTGGTGGCAGTATTGCATTTGGGCCATGAGGAATAATTGGGCAAACAGTTCTCATTCTAATATTAACAGCTTTCCAATAATAGCAACAATCACTAACATTTATATAACAATTACAACTTTGTCACCCGCATTTTCTCATTTCATTCTGTTAGGAAGCATTTTTAGTCATCTTTTATAGATGAGGAAATGGAGGCTCAAGGAAATGACACAGACTTCCTCAAATTGATGTAACACACCGTCCATGTAGGTCTTAGTTCTGTGCTGTGTCAGCACATATGATGCCTTCTGACCACCAACCAGGATGCACCAGTGCTCCCATGTTCCGATTAACAGGATGCTTTGGGATTTTGATTGGATATTAATTCATAATTTGGATCAGAACTGTTTTTGCAAGGCAAAGCAAACAAGACCAAAGTAAATATTTGATGATACATTTAATAAGATTCCACTTTTAAGAACTTGCTGCCACATGCACAATAGAAAATAATTATTCCCTTCTAGTGTGTGTGTGTGTGTGTATACCCTTAAATTCTAGAAAAGATTACATACTAACAGAGCTCGTTGGTTTCCTTTCTGCTTGTGTATTTTAGGAGCTCTTTGTAAAGTAACTAACATGGTCTTCCTAGCATGAATATTTAAACACAAATTTTAAGCCTCAAGCCATATTGTTAAAGTAAGAACAAAGAGCTAGATATGTGGAATGGTAGACAACAATGGATGTGTCTCCTATCCGGCAGGGGAAATCAAACTCTTCTCCTTGTTATTCTTGTCTATCAGAGCAAACTGATGACTTGGATGTGTTTTGAATAGTTCATCTAAAACTGCTCGAGGCAAGCAGACACTTGAGATTTTATAATCAACCTTCAGCTTCTATAGAGCATTCTTATGCACAGAAAGCACCTTTGAGAAGCTGCCGATCAGGCATGGGTTTTGTTGAGAAGTAAGTTGGTCATTTTTATATGATTCCAAAAAGGTTTTCTCTCTGGGTTGCCATATTTTCATGGAGATAGAAAAAGAAGTATTTTTTAACTTGAAAAATTCCATGATTACTATTAGTAATAATAATGAACACTTTCATAGTGCTTTGGAGTTTATCAAGAGCTTTTAATTATCTTATTAACAATAATGCATTGAATTTGGCATTATTTCACTTTCTTTTTTTTTTCTTTTTAAAGATTTTATTGGGGAATTGGGGAAGGAGAACAGTGTTGGGGAATTGGGGAAGGGGAACAGCCAAGTGCTTGTCCTTCAATCTTAGTTGTGGAGGGCACAGCTAGCTCAGCTCCAAGTCAAGCCGCCATCTGGCTGCCCATAGGCAGCTCTCTGCCACTCAACTCAAAGTGCCGTGTTCAATCTTAGTTGTGGTTGGGCATAGCCCACCATCCCACGCGGGAGTCAAACCAGCAACCTTGTTGTTAGGAGCATGTGCTCTCACCAGCTGAGCCATCCTGCCACCTGTTGGCAGCTCAGTGGCATCTCAGCTTGGGCGCAGCTCACTGGCCCATATGGGAATCAAACTGGTGACCCTGTTGCTCAGAGCTTGCACTCTTAACCACTGCGCCACTCGGCCGGCCCACCACTTTCATTTTTTTATTTTTTAAATTTTTTTATTTTTATTTTTTTAAGATTTTATTGGAGGATTGGGGGAGGGAACAGCGTTGGGGAATTGGGGATGGGGAGCAGATAAGTTGCTGTCCTTTAGTTCTTCAGTCTAGTTGTGGAGGATGCTGCTTCACTGGCCTATGTTGGTATTATCATTGCGCTTTTCCTGGCTGAGGCAGATCAGTCGCTGGTCATTGGACAGCCTCTTATGGCGGCTGACGGCCACTCACGCTGGCTACCGGCCACTCACAGTAGCTTATGGCAGTCCAGCTCCAGGTTGAGCTGTTGTTCACCATCTTAGCTGTAGAGGGCGCAGCGTCACTGGCCTATGTGGGATCCAAAAGCGCGGTCCTGCTGCTCAGAGCTTGTGCTCCCAAGCCGACTCTTAACCAACGAGCCACTTGACTGGCCCACCACTTTCATTTTTTTAGATGAGGAAACTGAGACTATGAGACAGTGACTGGAAACTAATCTTTCAAGACAGGTTCCAATGTTTTCTGCAACAAAATCTGTTATATTTTTGCTTTTGCGTTGCATACTCAGCAATCATAATGAACAATGATTTCAGTTCAAGGCACAGTCCTTTCATGAATCAAGATAAAGTCTCTGGTTTTTTTTGTTTGTTTGTTTGTTTTTGTTATATGGAGTTCTATTAGGTTTTCTTTCTTTTTAAAAAGATTGGTTTCAGGAATACAAAACAATGCAATAGTTATACTTTTCACCCTTCACAAAATGACAGCCTCCCTCTCACAATCTACTGCCCCACCCTCAATATCATACATATGTATTACAATTCCGTTGGCTCCACTTAAAGTCTCTTTTTGATGATGAAGGTTATCCAAAGAGGAAACCATCGAATCTGTCACCGTTTCATGCTCTGCTCTACTGAGGGAAATGTCTTTTGTTTCCAGGGCAGATTACTCACCTCACAGGCAGTTCCCATGGATAGGACTGCACAACACTGACCAGGAGCAGTCTTCCCAGAGGCTACAAGCACGCCGCACCTTTGGGCTCAGTTTCAAACTAGAGACATGCATGGAAATAAAAGCTCTTTCTCCATCACTTCCTTGGAGAAACCTTAAGGAGATGGCCCTCTTTGCTACTGGTGCCCAATTGCCCTGTGAATGATTTTCAAATCGTGGGTCTTGGAGTGGTCTAGAGGGCCCTGCAAGAGGATGAGGGCACCAAGCATGGCCTGTGAGTAAGATAAATGAAGTGTACTCCATCTAAGTGTTACTATTTTTCGAGTAAATGAGGTTGCTATTGAGCTTAATTAAAATAAAAATTAATTTAAGAGCAATGCTGAGGCTTAGTAGCTCTTTGTCAGGATGTATGTTCATAACCAGTGGTTATGAAAGCTGCTGCCGCTGTCACGTGGAGAATGGCACTGTTTAATGTGAACAGCTCGTACACAGAAGGGCTGGGATGCCTGCTTACCTCCAGAGGGGCAGGGCATCAGTGGGCAGTTTATTACTCTCTTTTTCATACTGCTTAAAGCCACACCATCTCCCATCATTGATATGACACAGATTTTCCTCCTTTGAAGTTTGAGCCACAAGGATCCTCAGACATCAGCCTGTCAGACTCCTCATTTTAAAGATGAAGAGCCTGAAGCTAGCAGAGGTGACATGACTTGCCCAAGGTCACACATTTGAGGGAGGCTGGACCCAGGTCTGAAATCCTTTGACTCTGACTCTGGAGTCCCCACTCTGCTGCCAGCGCTAATCGTAGCCCTTAATTCTAATGGCCTCGTTATCTGAATTGATCTTCATAGCAGTCCTGTCAGGTAGATAGTATCATTCTCACTTTATAGATAAGATGGAGAAGCACTAAGCAATTAGGAACTTGCTCAAAGTCATACACAAACACCGTAGACTGAGTGGCTTCAACAACAGGATTTCTTTTCTCACAGTTCTGGAGGCTTGAAGTCCAAGATCAAGGAGGCAGCAGGGGTTGGGTTTCTGGCGAGTTCTCCCTTACAGATGGCCACTCCCTTCTGTGAGCTCACACGGCCCTACCTCTGTGCTGGGCCTGCTCTGGTCTCTTCTACTTATAAGGACACAAATCTGTCAGATGATGGCCCCACCCTTATAACTTTATTTCACCTTAATTACCTGCTTAAAAGCTCTGTCTCCAAATACCGTCACATTGGGGGTTAGGCTTTCAATATATGGATATGAGGGACACAATTCAGTCCATATTTGTTTTCTCAGGAAGAAGCAATTTGCCTCAGTGTTGCATACACTGCTATTTCTTGATATATTTTTTTTTCAATTTTAGACCTTATTTGTGTACTTCCTACTATGGAAGATAAAAATTTACCTGTCTTATGGATTCCCACCTCCTATCCCTTCACAGCCCCCTGCCCCAGATACTTTCTCTCCTTCGTTCTCCCAATATAGACATATAATAACTTGGGAGGAAGTCAGCATTCAGAATATACATTGTTACTACTACATGAATACCATGACAGCTAAATTTCAAAATATATTATGATTATGTTTCCTTTATTGTTCAGCTTTTTGTTTTTCCTGGAGTTCATTGCCTCAGTTTTTTTTTTTTATCACTGATATAACTCCAGACTCTCTAGTAAAGCTTAAAAAAAAAAACACCTTTCTGTATAACCAGACTTCAGATAATGTATTAATTCCATTTTCTCCTTGAAGGTCTCCTCTGAAGTCCCTGTCCTTCTGCTCTGGTCTTTCTTGGCTGCTCTCTGAGCCTGCTGCCTAGCCATCCTTGAGATGTTTCACCACCATTCTGAGGATTCTCTTCATCTGATTCCTGAATCAGATACCTCGCTGCCTAGATTCTACATCTTCCTTTGTTTTACTTTCTGATTTTTATGGAGTACATCCCTAATTTTTTCAAGAAAAGATGCAAAGAAGGTAAATATTTGACAAGTTGCCCCCCACCACCTCCCACCATTTGCCCATTTAATTGATGGTTTGTATGACTACAAAATTCCAAGGTACCCTGTTAGTCAGCATAGGCTGACCGTTATACCAAACAACCCTCAGAGCTGAGTGGCTTAACATAAAAAAGTTTTGCTTCATTCATTGTTGAGTGCAGTTATTTGGTGAGAGGTTTACTACTTGATTAAGGACCCAGGCTTCTCCATGTGGTGACCCACCAGGGGCTTGGACGCCTCCTCTGGGTCTCCTGCACCCCTCCAAGTGATAAGGAAAGAGAACACAAGGATCTTGTGAAGGGTTTTAGAGGTTTGCCTGGAAGGAGCTTTCATTTTCACCCACATTCCATTGGTCAAAACTCAGTGGCATTGCCTGCCTTGGTGAAAGGTGGGTGGGAAATGTGGTCCACTCATGTGTTCAGGAAGAAGAGGAGAAACAACAATATGAATATGATGAACACTAGCATTCCAGCCAGCTGGAAATCATTTTCCCTTCTATAGTTTTAAAGGCATTCCTCTGTTGTGTTCTGGCTTCTCAGGTTGCTGATTTCTAATTCTTTGTATCTGGGACATCTCATTTGGTGATTGATGAAAGTCAAGTGGTAAAATAGGTTGAATGAGGGAGAAAAGACCACAGGAAATGTACTCCATTGTCACGTTGTATGCTAAACCTGTAGCGGGTAATTTTGCCCTGCAGGGGATTATTTGGCAATGTCTGGAGACATTTATGATGGCCACAACTGGTGTGTGTGTGTAGATGCTACTTGAATCTAGAGAGTAGAGGTCAGGGATTTTGCTAAACATTCTACCATACACAGGACAGCACCCTAAAGCAAAGAATTACTAGGCCAAAAATGTTGATGGTGCCAGGGTTGAGAAACCCTGCCCTAAATGTTATTTCTGGGCTTTTGGATTAGAAAGAATGGTTACCACCACCGTAATACAAGCATGCACAATGGTAGCACACAGAGAGATGTGATGAAATTTCCCTGGAGGATTGGGAAGGTCATACATGTGGTCCTTGTCTTCTATGCAAGGATCTGGTCTTAACTACTTTGCTGTATCTAGGACTTGGGCTGTTGGAACAGGTGATTCTGGTCAGTCATCAAATTAAATCAATTGGAGGATAACTGACATCTTTACGATACTGAGTTTCCATATCCATGAACATGGATTTCTGTTTATTTTGGTATTCCTTAATGACTTTCAAGGTCAAGTTTTGTAACATCCTTCACTAAGGTTATTTTATACATTGGTTACATTTAGTCCTAGGTATTTTGTCTGTCTATCTATCTATCTATCTATCTATCTATCTATCTATCTATCTATTTATTTTTGTGGCCACTGAAGATGTTATATCTCTGTTTTCTTTTGATTATTTGTGTATTATTTATTCTTTATTTTCAAAAATTTAAAATATATAAAAAGAGAATAACAGTACAATGAATAATGACAATTTAAAAGATTTACATTTTAAGTGTTTATTAATATATAGAAATAGAATTATTTTTGTATGTTTCCCTTTACATAGCTTCCCTGTAAAACTCTTCTATTAGTTCTAAAAATGCGTCATTTTTTTCTATGCAGGAGATAATAATTGGCAAATAATGACAGTTTTATTGCTCCCTGTCCGTTCTTATACTTCATATTTCTTTTTCTTGTCTTACTACATAGGTCAGGACAATATTGAATAGAAGTGATGAAACGGCAGACATCTGTTTCTTATTTCTGCTTACAAAGGAAGTACTTCTATTTTGTCTAGTTCCTGATTATTAGGAAAATTCTTCCATAAAGGAACTGTTCATTGTGGAGTATAAAGTTTGCTGCAGGCTTTTTAGTAGTTTTCATTTGTTAGATTAAATAATTTATTTCCTATACCAAATTTGCTTAAAAGTTTTTAGTGAGAATAAATGCAGTATTTTTATCAAGAACTTTTCTGTATCTGTTGTCACGTTTATATAGTTTTTCTACTTTAATCTGTTAGTGTGGTGAATTACATTAGTAGATTTTCTAGTGTTAAAATACTCACATTTCTAGGATAAATGACTCTGGTAAATGTAGATTATTTTAATTTTACACTCTGGACTTGGTTTGTTAATATTTTGTTCAGGATTTTTGCATCTATATTTATAAATGCTATCAATCTGTAATTTTCGTTTATTATATCAGTCTTATCTAAATTTTGTATTAAGATTATTTAGTAGCCTTTTAGAAAGACTTGATGACTATTTCCATTTTTCCTCTACTCTGGAAAATTTGCATAAAACTGGAATGATCTGAACTTTGAATATTTGTTTGAAAATATCATATGGGTATAATGTTTGTTTGGAGGGACAAAGATTTTAATTATTGATTCGACTTCCTTAGTGTTAGAGGTCTACTAAGGCTTTCTATTTTGATAACATGTTTTCTAGAGAGCTTTTCATTTTGCCTATGTTTTCAAATTTGTTGCAATAAAAGTGTTATTATTCTTAATGTCTTTTAAATCTTTTCTTTATCTGGAGTTATATCTAGCTTAATTACTTACTTTTAATTTTTAATAATTTCTTGCTTGAGGCTTTTAAAAAAACAACTCTGGCTTTGGTGAACCTCTATAATTTTAGTATTTACTGTTAAATTTTTAATAAAATAATCGGCGTGGTAGTGAATATGTTTTTCCTCTTTGAGAACAATAAAAGGACCTTAAAAATTTGAAAGCTGGGGCCGGCGGAGTGGCTCATTGGTTAAGAGCTGGTTTGGGGATGCCAGCAGCCCCGGTTCGGATCCCACATATGAGGGCCAGTGACACTGCCCTCTATAGCTAACAACAGCTCCACCTGGAGCTGGGCTGTGCGAGCCCCGGCAATGGTGTAGGCTGCAGCCCCTGCTGCAGTGGGCTGCCATAGGCTACAGTGAGAGTCCGGCAGCCAGTGTGAGTGGCCGGCAGCCAACGTGAGCTGCCAATAGCCGCGGTGAGTGACCATCCAGAGGCTGGTGATCGATCTGCCTCACCCGGGAAGAACGCAATGACGATACCAACATGGGCCAGTAAAGCAACGTCCTCCACAACTAGACTGAAGAACAAAAAGACAGCAGCTTATCTGTTCCCCTTCCCTGATTCCCCAATAAAATCTTTAAAAAAAAAAAATTGAAAGCTACAATCCTGCTTCCTTTCTAAATTCAAGCATTTCCTTCTTTTACTGGTATTTTAGCTCTACCTTTTTTAGTCCAAAAATTACATCTTACTGTTTGATGTTGTTTTAATATGTCAATGTTTGTGTAGAGTCTATTATATCTTTATTATATTATTTATTTTCGTCAACATTTCTTCATATGTCTCAAACTTCCTTCTGGAAAATTTTCTTTCTTCTTGAAGTACATCCTTTAGAAATATTTTTTTAAATTATTATTAGTATTTTTTAAGATAGGATTTTTTAAAATTTTTTATTAGGGAACAGTGTATTTTTCCAAAACCCATCAGCTCCAAGTCAAGTAGTTGTTTCAACCTAGTTTGTGGAGGGTGCATCTCAGTGGCCCATATGGCGATCAAACTGGCAACCTTGGTGTTATGAGCATTGTGCTCTAACCAACGGAGCCAGCCAGGCACCCCTAGAAATTCTTTATTGAGAATCTGAAGCTTTGTTCTGAAAATACTTTAACTTCACCTTTATTCTTAAATGGCAGCTTTCTAAAGCATAAAATTCTAGGTTCACTTTTACTTACTTTCTCTCAGCCCATTGAAGAAATTATTCCACAGTGGCTTCTACTGTTGGTGTTGAAAATCAACTATGAGTCTATTGCCTGTCCTTTGTAGATAATTTATCTTGTCGCTAACTGCTCTTAAGATAGTCTCTCTATTCTAGGTTTTCTTGTATTTTACCACAATGTGTTTTGGAATTCATTATGCTTCTTCATTTGAGAATGCATGGAATATTCTTCCCATAATATTTTCAAATGTTGTCTTTCCTTTGTTCTTTCTATAATCTCCATTCCTTCTGGAGCTCCAAGTAGATGTATGTTGGTCTTTTCTTGTTATAGCTTCTGTACATCTGAAGTTCATTTCTATATATGAAATGTGTGTGTGTGTGTGTGTGTGTGTGTGTGTGTTTGGTCTTTTCATGCTATATTGTATATAATTTATTTTTAGTTTATTCTCTTCATCTATGTCTAATCTGTTTAATTCATCCATTGAGTTTTTTCTTGGTTTCTATTTTTTTTAAACAATAAGAGACTTTATTTTTTAAAGAAATTTTAGGCTTATAGCAAAATAGAGTGAAAAGTACACAGAGTTTCCATATACCTCTCATCACACCCACCCACAGTCTTCTTTACCATCAGTATCCTGCACTAGTGGTACATTTGTTAAATAATCAATGAACCAGCATTGACATATCATTCTCAAACTAAGTCCATAGTTGACATTAGGATTCACTTTTTGTGTTGTATATTCTGTGGGTTTTGACAAATGTATAATGATATATATCAACTTTTTTTTTTTTGAGGGCAGTGTCATTGGCCTTCATATGTGGGACCCTAACCAGGGCCGCTAGCTTCCCAAGCCAGTGCTTAACCACCATGCCACTGGGCCGGCACAACATATATCCACTTTTATAGTATCATACAGAATAGTTTCACTGCTCTAAAAATTCCCTGTGCTGCCTCTTTATCTCTCCCTCCTCTAAACCTCTTCCATTGTGTTTTAAATTTCAGTTATTTTATTTTTTATTTCTAAAGGTTCTGTTTTGTTTTACATCAAACTTTGATAGGTTTTTGCTCCTTATTTATTTTTTCAGTTTTTTTTTATCTCTTTAAACCAATTACAATACCTTGAATTATGTATCTGATCATTTTAGTTTTTTTTTTTTTGAGGGCAGTGTCACTGACCCTGATATGTTGGACTGAACCGGGGCCGCTGGCTTCCTAAGCCAGCACTTAACCACCACGCCACTCGGCCAGCCCTGTATCTGATCATTTTAATATCTGAAGTATTATAATATTTCAAATGTTTGCAGGCCTGGTTCTGTTATATATTGTTTTTGTGATTTGAATTCATGGCGGCTTGTGTGTTTTATGACTATGTGTGTGTCTCTATGGTGGAAATTTTGTTTGGAATTCTTCAAGTCCTTCATTATCAGTGTGCTTCTCCAAGGAAGATCTGTGTCAGCTTTTATTAGATATCTGGGAGCACTGCAGACTTGGAATCACTGAAAACCACACTTCTTACATGATAGTTCTTAAAGGGCCATATAAGTAATGTAGATTTGGGCCTCAAATTCACTTAGGAACTTGCCAGTAGGCACAAATTGCCAGAGAAGACTTTTTTATTCTCAACTTCTAGAGCCAGGGTAGAGACAGATACTATTTATTTTTCTTGCAGTCTCTGTGGGTATTTTTCTGTTTTTCTTTTCCTATTTCTCTTTTATCCCGGCAGTGTATTCATTCCTGTATCTCAGATTGTCACCTCTGTCCACATGTCCGAGACTTGGTGTACTGGCCCAAGGCTTCATTTATAGTCTGCCTGTGTCCCCTTGCTACAGCCCCAGTGGCTTCCACATTTGCTTTCTTTCCTAGATACAGGTTCTGGACTTTCGCAGGACGCTCATTTTTCTGCATCCTCAGATATTCAAATAAAAATATCGATCTATCTATCATCTATCGATCATCTATCTATCTATCTATCTATCTATCTATCAATTATCTATCTATGATTTATTTATCTTTTATTAAGCATTAGATGTTATATAGCAGGGAGTTTTAGGACCTCTACTGTGCCTATGCCCTTCAGTCAGTTTTTATATTCTATTATATTTGCTACCCTAGAAGCCTAAAATCTCTTTCTTCTAACATTTTCTTCCATTTTTCTGTTGAAACCCACCACAAGGACTTCATATAGTGAGAACAGTGTAGACTAGTTCAAAGTGTTGAGATTCTGTGCCAAAAGCCATCAGTTGTCGGGCCGGCCGAGTGGCGCATTGGTTGAGAGCTGGTTTGGGGATGCCAGCGGCCCCAGTTCGGATCCCACATATGAGGGCCAGTGACACTGCCCTCTATACCTTACAACAGCTCCACCTGTAACTGGGCTGTGCGAGCCCCGGCGGTGGTGTAGGCTGCAGCCCCTGCTGCAGTGGGCTGCCATAGGCCACAGTGAGTGGCCGGCAGCCAGCGTGAGCAGCTGGCAGCCAGTGTGAGCTGCCAATAGCCGCGGTGAGCGACCATCTAGAGGCCGGCGACTGATCTGCCTCATCCGGGAAGAGCGCAATGACGATACCAACATGGGCCAGTGAAGCAACGTCCTCCGCAACTAGACTGAAGAACAAGAAAAGACAACAACTTGTCTGTTCCCCTTCCCTGATTCCTCAACGCTGTTTCCCTCCCCCAATTCCCCAAGAAAATTAAAAAAAAAAAACCATCAGTTGTCACCCTGACTGTGCCAGTTGATTCTTACTAGCCACCCTGCACCCCAGTTTCTCTCCTCTATAATGGATGGTGTTGCTCTAGGAGATCTTGCAGCCGACTTCCAGCCTGACATTTGATACAGAGCACGGATTCCTCTATGAGCCTGGCACCTGTGCCTGTCAGCTTTTGATTTATGATTGAGCACACTATTTTGTCCTTCTGAATATTTTTAAACACAGACATTTATTTTAGCTTGAGAAGACAGGACTCTTGTGTAGTTACTCCATTCTGGTGCCCTGACTAGCCTTGAAGATGTCACTGAGCCTGTGACATCTTGGAAAAAGACCATATGGAGCCCTGGCGTTGCAATCCTCAGAGTGGAGAGCAAAGCGCACTAGAGGGGGAGGGCTTGGTTTTGGCATTTAACACTCTCCCTTCCTTCCGCCCATTCTCTCTTCTCCCCTTCCTTTCTCTTCATCTATCTCCTCTCTTGTTCCTTTCTTTCCACAAATATTTATTGAGCATATACAGTGGTGTGTAATACAGTGGTGAACAAAACAGATGTGGTCCTAGCCTTTAAGAAGCTTACAGTTAGTGAGGGACATAGACATCAAACCAATGTAACAGCTATAAATTTGTGTCCCATCACTTAAAAAAATCAAATTAATTTGAGCTTAGACACATAATTATTGGGGTCAAGGAATACAAATGTAATTTTTGGGTAGCCCGTCTCCATTCCCGGGGACTTGCAAAATCCAGGAGATAATGAAATCCAGGGATTTGGGAAATCCAGGAAACTTGGGGACAGGCCTCTGGTCCTCAGCTCATTGACTGGCCATGCGCTGATTCCAGCCTAAGCCTGCAGCATCCGCCTAAAGGTGGGAGATGCTGCTGCTCTCAGCACCCACTCTCTTGAAGCCACAATATTATATTGGGTTTATGGTAATTTACGTGGAAATATTTAAGTTAGAGGAGTGTGAGGTAGGTGTGAGCAAATTAATCTCAGTCAACACTTTGAAGTTGGTTAAGTATCAAGAGAGATATTAGAATAATTTTTAATGAGCAGTATTTGTTGTATTTAAGATTTCCTATTGATTAGGAATGATATGACAAGAACCATAGTCCAGGCATGAATAAGGAATAAAAACTCAAGCTCGATAATGTAAGCTAGTGAACTACCTTCCCCACTTGGCAGAGTCTGCTCTTGACAGCCTCTAATGTTGGAAGGCTCCTAATAGTCATGAAAATGTCCCTGACAATTGTGGTTTGGTGAAGCTGGCCCAATCTTTCCCACACACTTGGCCAATAGTGTCTTGACTGAGGCCCACAAGGCCTGGATGCCTGGTGTTTGGTATGTGTCTCTCTCTGCAGAGGCTCTCCATTGGAGATGTCGCCATCTTGTAAATGCTGCATGGAAGAGGCGTCCGCCCTGACACTCCCAGACTGACTACCGCTCTCCCCTTCCTCACCTACTTCTCAGTCCCTCCCTTCTCAGGTGGTGTAGTTTTACATCTTTTGAGATGTAGAGTTTAACACACATGGTAGACTAAATCCTAAGGCTCTCTACTCTGCCCTGGAGAAAGGGAGGTCCTTGTCATCTTTAGAAGGGGAGGGTCTAATGCTACTCAGACTCTCTTCTCAAGCCTATCGCTGAGAAAAGATAGCCCAGTCAAGTTATTCCATCAAACAAGTAATTATACAAACAAGGATCTTACTTTCAATTCTGATTCCTCTCAATTGTCCATCCAAATTGAGTTAGCTATTTTTTAGGATCTGATGAAATCTATATTCTAGCTAGGATTTGTCCTGAAAGATATGAGCAAAATGGCAAGTGAAACCCTAGATATGAAAAATTTATTTGTTTAGGCACATATACCCTGAAGGATACAGGGTAAGCATATTTCAAAGAAATCACCAATGTCCTTGGGATCGTAATGACTATTCTACCAAGAAAAGTATAGAAAGTTGAATCTTATATGCATTTATATTATTCTCTAAGCAATTGGTCTAGTTTGGTCCTGGTGGGGTATTTTGTTTTTTGAAGTTATGCTCATCCACACATATGTATTGCAAAACATAATACAATTCTTTAAAAGAAAAGAAAGCATGAAAGAAAAGAAAGCATGTTCTTCAGGGTTTTACACTCCAGAATGTTTTAGTACATAGAGATACTTTTTTTTTTCCTTTTGGCTATGCAAACAAAAGGGGTGTAGTGCTTTGATGAAAATACAAGGTTTCTGCTCCGCTCAGAATATGTGTATCTTCCCTGCGGCTGTTTATGCAATTGGCATTACAAAAACATTAAACCAGGAAAAGAAACATCAATTTTTGCTTCCATTTTATGTCCTGCAAAATGGTGAATGGCTTGAATACAGCAGTCATGCAACAAATTGAACCAAATGTATAATAAACGAGACTGGACTTTCCTATTAGTATGTAAAACAGTATTATATTCTCCCTGATTTGCAACATTTACATATCTTGTTATGAGTAGGATGCTCAAAATGCTATAGAGGATTTCATTTCATCCCTTTTATGCAATACCTGGTTTCCAAGAAATATTAGTGAAACAATCTCATAAATCTCTATTTACTGTGTCTAGTGTCTCCCCTAAGTTTGCATTTGGAGACTATGATTGCATTATGTTCCTGGAAATCTGGGATATGAATTTCCTGTTGTATATGCAGGCAGCTTCATTAAAGCGTCCTTTATCAAGGAATGTTGGAGGAGGAGAAATAACCACTGATAAAGACATATTTGAAATTCATCTGAACACACTCTTTTATATGTGTTTGACAGAGCTTACACCTGCAAAAAAATTACATGTGTGGGTTTGTTTGTTGTTTTTTTCCATTTTAAGGAACCTTCTAAATTTTTTGAATTTATGCATTTTGGAATATTATATACGTTTTGTTAACTCTGAAGCCATTCCTGAAAGGCTGAGCTTTTAAAGTTAAGCATTAAGGAACAGAATACTAATAGTAATTCTAATACCCTCTGGGGAGATTGCTTTAACTTTTAATTTGCAGCGTATTTGCTTTGTGGTGGCAATCATCTATGTGCGTCATCTGGAGGTCAAACTGTTCATAGCCCTCAACCTCTGATGAACCATGCCCTTTTTAGAAGGTGGACAAAAGGTTAATCTTGATTCCGGAAAACAGATTTTCCTTTAAAAACTTTCTCTGTCCTAGAGGAAGGGTGGGCACCACAAGGAATTCCCCAGGGAAGAAACGCAATGCCTGCTCTCTAGGAGCTCACAGGGTACAGGGGTGTTTTCCTAAAGATGGTGCTTTGATTGCTGCTTATTCTGTAAATATGTTAGTAGTACATAGATCTATTTTAAAATGTCAATAATTATGTATTTTTTGTAATGGTGATTTTTTTTTTTTTAAATTGGGGAACAGTATGTTTTCCCAGGACCCATCAGCTCCAAGTCAAGTAGTTGTTTCAATCTAGTTGTGGAGGGTGCAGCTCAGTGGCCCATGTGGGGATCGAACCGGCAACCTTGGTGTTATGAGCACTGTGCTCTAACCCACTGAGTTAACCGGCTGCCCTTATAATGGTTTTTTTTTTTTTTGAAAAACCATCTAACCCGGATATTATTTCTCAGGACATGTCTAAAGGAAGTGGCAGTATTAGATGCATTGATGTAAACACATATGTATTAGTTAAATAATAATCAGGTGATAGTATGGCAAGTTTTCCCCACCTCCTGTCCTGTCTGAACATCTACAAAACCCCTCCAGGGTGTTCTTTGCCAAAGTCTTTCCATCTCACTTGCACTGGCACCCTACTCTTCCCTCGCAGACTCTAGTACCATCGCCCTTTACCCCCTCTCTGCAGTCTTGGGTGACACCATGGCCATGAGAAAGCCACACTAAGGGGTACAGTTAAATATAATTCAGAGTCTTTCAACAATGTTCAGTGCAGTATTGTCAAAATGGGTCCAGGAATGGCCTATATCAGAATCACCTGTGCTACTTGTTAAACATATAGTTTCTGTTCTGGGTTGTATCTGAGGAAGACAGATTTTTAAAAAGCACCCCAGATGATTCGGATGCCGAATAAATCTTAAGAGAGGTTTTATTAATGGAAATAACTGAAGACAGTTCCAGCTGCTTCTCCTGGGGTAAGAGAAGGGCCCAAGGAAACTTGTAGGTAACAACTTCTTTATCTAATGGAATATTCTCATCATCTAACGTGAAAATGATACCTGGAAAAAACAGACCTTTGTGGATGTTTGAGGTCAAGCGTCCTTTTCCAGCTGGCTGGTCTGCTGCTCTCTATGGCTTGGTTCTGACCTTCTTGAGCACCAGCTTTGCCTAGAAGCAGCCCATGGCCACATAAGGGCTCAGGGAGGTGGCAGATTTCCAGCAGGCAAATAGCTATCCCTGGGCAGGGCCCAGTGACACCTGCTGTACTCTTTTTAAAGAGAAAGTGCTATAGTCACAGGGCTTCTTCATTCCACTCTCGTAACTTCTCCCAGATGAAGAATGTTTCAACTTGCCAAGGGCTGGGGTAGGAGTAGGGGTGGAAGGTCGAAGGAGAATTGGGAGTGACTGCTAAAGTTTCCCTTTTAAAGGTGGTGAAAATGTTCTAGAATTGTAGCAGTGGTTGTACGATTCTTTGAATGTACTGAAAACCACTGAATTGTACTTTGAATGGGTGAATTGCTTAATCTGGCTCCTTTTTCCCAGCCTTTAAAAGCTTGGTTCTACAATATAGAAGCCCTACTGTGTGTCATTCAGTGTACTTGATGCATTAGATTAGAGTCAAGAATCCTGAAAATGAGAGACAAGAAAAGAATTACAAACCCTGGGCTTTTTGTATCAAAGTAATACTAGTTCCATTCATTTATGTGATTTTCTTATGCCTGGATACCAGGCGGCACAATGACTGTGCTGGAAAATTTGAGTAAGGTTAATTTTATTGTGCATTTGGATGACTAGATTCTTTCCTTAAATTCCTTATTTTCAGAGCTTATTATTTCTAACATGGTCATGACTTCCCATAGCTGAAAGCAAAATTAAAGGGAATAATTGCGTGAAATGTTTTTGACTAAACCTTACAATGAACTGTTTTCTCCAGAGAATTTAGAACAAAATTCTCCATATAGCCACATTTATATGCTCTTTTGTCCTGTTGCAGGGCTGAAATCAGGAATGGACTCTAGTTTACAGATCTGTGGTACTTACCTGTGCCATATAATGGAATTAAGGCATATTCTGTTTAGAAAATGCATTCCTGGGGATAGGAACTCTAAGTGAAATCAGTGCTGTTTGGGCTTCCTGACACATCTCCAGTGAGGATTCAATCTTAGGGATATATGGAGGCCGTTGTTCTTCCATTCTCTTCAGTTCTTTCTGCAACTGTTGATTGACCCTCCCTGAATACACTGGTGCTCCTTTTACATCAAATAATTTTGACCAACTCCTTATTTCCTATTGATCTTTACCCTTGATTTCCTAAGCATTTTCATGAAGGAGTCTTGAGCTACCATTATTCTTGCCTTTTATGGCCAGTGGAATTGGCCCTTAATTTATTTTCAGCAAATGAAGCATGGTCACTTGTATGCCCCCCTTTTAAAGTCATTATTCATCAAAACTATGCACAGAAAAAGAAATACTAGCAGGATGAGAGACCTCGGCTGTGTGAATGGAATAGACAAGTGCCCCTCAGACGAGAAAAGTAGAATATATCGTGTTAGAGCCCACTGCTCAGTGTCAAAGCTATGAAGTGTTTGAAATTTTTCCCTTCTTACAAGGCAATGGGCTAGCCTGCCACACTTTCATGGATGCTGGTGGAAGACCTAACACTTCTGAGTTAAAAACAAAGAACAGTTTACTCGCAGCAATAGTAGCAGTTAGAGTATCAGCAATATTGAGCAGGGTTCCTGAGTCCTAATTCTCAAAGCTTGATGCTAACAGGACCAGATGCAACATAATGCAACAGGCAGTATGTTGCATTACAGAGAAGAATCCTGAGCTTAAGGAACCCAGATCCTTTACAGTGGGTACCAGGCAAGCCTGACCTTGGTGCTGGAGGGAGACACCAACTCAGTCTTGCAAGGCTTTTCTTCATACAACATCCTTGAAAAGCTGGGCCAGAACACAGGGCAGTCAGCGCCTCACTGGTGAGACATGCAGGAGCTTGAGGGGCCCGCAGAGAGTTGCCTGCCAACACTGAGGACTCGTCACTGCACAGACTGGCTGGCTGGGAGGGAATTCCACAATTGGGCACCATAGTGAATTGCTGTGAAACGTTTTGAGGTATCTGTGTTATCGCAAATCAGTACCATATGAGTGTGTTATGAGAGGTGTGCTTTTTTACTTACCTGATGCCTGTCTTGCCTCTCTAGCTGTGTCTGTTTTTCTCTCACAGATGGCACAGAGTTGATTGATAATCCTAAGGGCAGCGTAGGAATTGAAGGAGTGCTTCTTTAGTATTCAGTAGGCAGCTCTCCCAGATCTCTTCAGGGCTCAGGGTGGTAAGGTGTTAGCATTTGCAGGATCATTTCTGGTTGTTTTGTAGTATTGGTCCAGTGTCCAGGAAAAACCATTTTCAAAAGATGCCCACCTAGAAAATCTGTTCACTCAGCTCCTGTCAACTGCCCTTTTGGCCACTCCCGTCCTGGAGGACTTGGCTGGGATCTTGTTGGAAGGGGGCAAGGATAGGTTTGTTCTCCAGTGTGACTGGGGAGGCTGCTCCCTGAGGGGCCGAAGGCCAGGCAGTGGTGAGGAGCAGAGGAGGGTGAGTCAGGGAGGGGCAGGGAGCAGAGACTTCAGGCTGCTATTAATACATAGTGAGCTCAGTAGGAGGGTGGACAGTAGGGTCTAGTTATCTGGTTCTGAGCTGCAGATGCTTTTTGGGGTCTTGTATTATTTTCTTCTTATTTAAAAACACACCTCACTTTTTCATTGTTACTAGCACCCACCCTCCCTCCAAATGCAAAAATAATAATGCTTAGCATGTAAAATTTGGGAAACACAGAAAAGCAAAAAAGAAAAATCGGACCCTAGCGGTTAGACTCATGTAACCTAAAGGCCCCACAGCTCACATCTTGGCGGATGTGGAGGCTGGAAGGTGGGGTGGTGATGAGAATGGGGTGTGTCGTTAGTCAGCCAGGCATTCCTTCTTGACTCTACCTTGAGTGATTTATTTAATCTTTTTTGTTTCAGGGAGTTCATCCCAACCTCATACCATACCCACCTCACTGTATTGCTCTGAGGATTAACGACAGAGGTAGCACAATGGCTGGCGTATGATAAGTACCCAACAAATAGCTGTTATTATTGTCGCTGTTTTTTTCTCTCAAAATACTATCATAACTTACATGTTATTTTGTAACCTGGTTTTTAGGTTTAGAGATATATCATGCATGTTGCTTCTGATTTGGGGGTTCTTTCTTCAGGTAACTGAATCTCTTGCTCAGGGGTAGATGTCAATCAGGTTGACTCCCCCAACCCCTGGGAAACAATTAGCTGCCATCTGAAGATGTGCCCAGGTGACTCTGAAGCCCATTGTTCTTGGGCAGTGGCCGGTGAGGAGGCACAAGGTCCCAGGAGAAGCCAACAGCGTGATCCTTCTGAGGCCTGTGAGGACTCTTCAAATTCAGCCTGGGCCAGTGACCCCTGTCCTTTCCCCTCGTCACAGAAGTGAAGGAAACCTTTGGTTTAGGAGAACAGAAGAGTTATCTGATCCAGCTCATGAAGCAGGGTGACATAGTGTATTTACAGGTGACCTGGTGCTACACACTTTTACGTCAGAAATGATACGCTTTTCTTGTCCCAGCTCCCAGCTAGAACCTAGTATATTCTCTCCACTGAGCAATCCTTTGGGTTTACAGGCGCACCCATGTACAGGGCCCAGGAGGCAGCTTTGTTACAAGAAAAGAAAATCAACATTCATATTCTGCCATAGGCCACGGTCCCCCAGAAACCCACCACACTTCGCAGCTTTATAATAGTCACCCCTAAAGGTACCCCATAGACATGTTCCCACAGTTTTCCATGGATCGCCTCTGTTTAAATCTTAGCTCTGCCACTTTTTAACTGTGTGACCTGGGAAAGTAACTTAACCTCTCTGTGTCTTACTTTCTGTAAAATGGAGATGATAATACTCACTTCATAGGGTTGTCACAAGTATTAAATACATATGTAAAGTGATTAGGTAAGTGCCCAGTATACGGTAAACAATGATTACTATTATTATTTTTATTTATCATCATCATTCCACATGATCCCCAGTGTTCTCAGCTTGACCAGTGCAGTTATTACTGATTTTCCATCTGATTCTTGTTGTTGTTTTTTTGTTTGTTTGTTTGTTTGTTTTTGAGGGCAGTGTCACTGGCCCTCATATGTGGGACCGAACCGGGGTCCATCCTATTCTTTAGCTCCAATACACAATAGGTTAGGGTCCTCATGGCCTTAGCACCTAGGAGGGTGGCTTTATTTTTTGCAGAGAGGTAACTCTCCCCTGCTTTGGGGCTCACTTTTCCTTTGGGTTGTGGGAGAAGCAGCAGGGTCCATTCTACTCTTTTTTTTTTCTATGTATTTTTTTTATTAGCTTCAGGTGTACAACACAGTGCAATAGTTATACTTTTTACCCCTCAAAGTGACAACTTCCCTCCCCCAATCCACCGCCTCACTCCCTGCCCCCCCCATATCACACATATCTATTACAATTCTATTGCCAAAAAGTTTTTTGATGATAGCCATACTAGTTGATATAAAGTGGTATTTCAATATGGTTTTAATTTGCATTTTCCTGGTGACTAATGATGCTGAGCATCTTATCATCTGTTTCTTGGCCATTTGTATGTCTTTGGAGCAATCGTTCTACTCTTTATAGAGCCCACTTATCATCCCTAACCCAGTACCCTCTTGACGGTAGGATGGTGTGGCACTCCTTAGAGTCAACTCTGCTGTCCGGGAGCCTCAATTATGCTCTTACTCAGTACAAGTGGTGAAGGAGCAGGGATTCTCATGGGCAGCTTTTCTGTGCCCTGCAGCTCTCAGGGGCTCTCCAGTGGCAGGTCAGAGCTCCTAGCACTTGCTGCCACCAAGGAGAGCTCTGCGGGTATAACAGTAGCACAGCTCTCAGGCCTCTGTCCCCTTGCATGATTTTTAAACAAATCACTTCAGAAAATCATCTATACTAATAATGTCTTTTGCTTATACAATAATCAGAACAGCTCTGTGATGGGCCAGGACCTGAGAAGGCCTCCTCTTTGTCACGGTTGAGTGAGGATAGATACTGGATCTTGAGCCCCTCTCTGGAGCAGGAAACAAACAGTGATGATTTAGGGACAGGCTGTGGGTAGGGGTGGAAACGTGCTTCCCAGAAAAGCACACAACTGTGTTTATCCTTAAAGAGAAAGCACAGTGGCAGGACTGGACATTCCGTGTTGCATTGTGAAGCTCTTAGGGTGGCCTCTGGTTCATTCCTTTGCAGGACAATGGTGGCCACCACCAGCTCGGGGGCTGCTGGCTCAACACAGCCCAGGGTTCAAGACTGGGCCTGTACCTCTTAGCACAAAGAAATAAGAAGACAGGAATGGCTAATTGTCCAAGGCACTTAGTTTGTGGCTCTCGACTGGCCATGGGTAATAGCCTGCGCTCCTGACCAAGGCACAGCTCCGTCCTATCACTGGATTAGATTTCTCTGTTTGCATCGCTGCTCTACCACCTATGTGACATTGGGTAAGGTACTTGACCTCTCTGAGCCACAGTCTGATTCTCTGTAAAATGGAGACAATAGTACCACACTCGTAATATGAGGATTAAATTAGACATTTTATGTAGAGGCTGAGCAGAGAGAGGCCCAGCCCATGGCAAATGCTCAGTGAATGGCAGCCACAGTATCATAGTTCTTACTCCTTCAGGGATGTGAGCGATGGCCTGTGCCGCCTCCCAGACTGTCAGCTTCTTGAAGAGGGAGCTGCCACCTCCCCTTGAGAGGCAATGCACTGAAGAAGGGAGCACACAGACCTTGGAGCCCCTCTGCGTGGCCCAAGCCTTGCCTCTGCCACCTTCTCGCTGTGTGACTTTGAGCACATTCCTTAACCTCCCTGCGCCTCAGATCCCTCTCAGCCAGTGGAAGAACAATAGGATCTCCTTTTAGGGGTGTTGGGAGGGTCAACACATTCATCCACAAGAAGCCTTCTGCTCAGCGCTGGGTGAGTGCCCAGCAAACAATGATTGTCCCGTGTCCAGGCAGGACCTGGCATAGCGCCTGTCATCAATTTGGCACTCAACAAGTGACTCTTTGCTGGGTTGGAGCCAATATGGTGGACCAGCTACCTTTGGCTCCTTCTTGTTCCCCACTTTTCCCATGTTCCATTGAATGTCTTTAAACATATGGCCTATGAGAAACATCAGAAATATGCTGGGATGACCAATTGCCCTTGTTTGGCAGCAGTCTGAGTGATTTCTCAGGATACAGGACTTTCAGAGCTAAACCAGGGCAGTTCTGGGCAAACCAGGATGATTGGTCACCCTACTCCTGCCCACATGTCCCATCTGAGGTGTCAGGGCTAAAGGGGTTCCTCCTAGAAGGAACTGGAATGGAGGGGTGGCCTATCCTCTCCCCCACTTGTTATTAATGCCTCTCAGTGCTACTGAAATCTGTATCCTGCACCTCTAACCATAGATGCTGGGATGGGTTCCAAGGGAGTGGAACGTGTTGGCCCAGAGTGGTAGAAAGAAATATCTCGAGCAGCTCACAATCTATCGTAGTCCTGCTTTCAGGTACCCGCACTGATTTCTTAGGAGGTTGGAACTGATGGGAATCTGAGGTCCTATTTAGTACCAGACTGGGAAGTGATAAACCTGATTCTAATCCTTCGAGCTGTGTCAACTTGCTTGAGAAACTAAACTTCTGTGGGAATCCAGTGTCCTCATCTGTAAAACAGGAAGGAAATTAGATGATCTATCTACAATAGATACAATAGATCCCTTGTACCCATCAGAGCAGTAGCATTGACCATGCGGGCTGGGGCTGGTGGGGGGGACATGTGCTGCTGGCTGAGGGGGTAAGGAGGACAGAGCTCTGCCCGGCTGCACTGCTTGTGCTGCGGCTGCTCTGCTCCTCGTGGGTGAACATTGGGCATTTCACTCTGACGGAGTCCTCAGTAGACTTGGTGACTCTGCCTGCTGTTACATGAGGCCATGCCCTGAGAATGTCTCACCTTGGGTATGTTGCTTAAGCTCTCTTAGCCTCAGTTTCCTCATCTGTAAACTGAGGATAATTATAATACTCTCTTATTGAGTTGTGAGAATAATTCTTTAAAGGCCAATTATCTGGATTTAGGAGATGGATTTGCACATAAGCCTGTAAAATCAGTCTTATTATTTTATATCCATATCTTATCCTTTAGTTCACTTATTAAACTCATATTTATTGAGCACTTACTGCATGTCTGGTGCTGAGCTAGGCCTGGGAACACAATGATGAAAACACCCCAGTTCCTGGCTGCAAGGAGCTCATAGAAGGTCAAAGGGATAAGTTAGCAAGGTCATTTCTTCTCCTTTTCCTTCTATTCCTTTTGTCTTTTCTTCTTTTTTTAAACAACAATTTGTTAAGAGCTCACTGTGGCAAAAATTGCTAGGTCTGTAATGAGTATAATTCTTCCCTTCTTTTTTACTTATAGAATCCCTGTATTATTGGGTGTGGCAAGGTATTGGAGGAGGGTCAATGAAATATAATTGGAAGTCATTGAGTGGTGCTTACAGGGAAAGCTTTTAAAAGGGGAGTGATTCAGCCAGAAGGCCCCACTTGTCTTTCCCTGCATCTTTCTTCTCTTTACCTGGAACACTGAAGAGAGGGCTAGGGCTGAGGCTGGAGCTCCAGTAGCCATGTTATAAACATGAAGACAAAGGTCACACCCTAGGGATGGTGAAACTTGGAGCTGACAGGAGCCTCGGACCCTCATGATATTTAGAGGTCACCCTATCCTCTCTGGAATACTTACCTCCAGACTTCTTATTTTGTATGGGAAGAAGAAATCTCTGTGATTTAAGCCAGTATTTTCAGTCTCAGTTACCAGCAGCTAAACAAATTTCAAGTTGATCTATCTAATAGATATGGAGCACAATGCACAAACAGATGTAATTTTTTTTTCTCCTAAATGTCAAGAGTGAAAAATCATAGAAATCTAACAGATAAGAACTTAATATTAAAGCACAGGACACCCATTCATCTTTCCCAGTGTACACCAAGAGAAGCTGACTAAACCTGCCTTTTTCTTTTTTGTCCTCCATAAGAAAACTGAGTTTGAAATACCGTTAAATTCTGGTCTTTCTCAGGTTTGACACCAGGGGATTAAATTTACAGAATTAAGTGTTTTAGTTCAGCTTTGTTGGTATTAGATGAAGTGCCGAATTCATCTTTTTTCTTAGTAGAGTGCTCACAAATGCTTTTTTAGAAACTCAGGTTGTTTTATTCATCTGCATAGCCCCATTATTGTTGTATTTTTAATAGCATTGATAGAACTTGAATCTTAAAAATTCACCTAACACACATTTTTACTCATTCTAAGTAATAATAAGATAGCTTACCTTTATTGAGTACTTACTCTTTGCCAGTCACTGATAAATATTTAACAAACATAGTCTCATTTAATCACCTCAACATTCCTACGAGGTAGATGCTTTATTATTGTATTATACAGATGGGGAAACAAGGCAAAGGGAGTGTAAGTAGCTTATCCAAGGTCACACAGCTAATTCAGGATGATGGTGCGTGAACTGAGGTAGTCTTATAAGTAAGCTATTCTGTCCTGAAATAGGCGAGTGACTTTGAAAAAAGCTAATTCCTTACATATCAAAAAGGAGATATATTTTCTAGAAACCTTACTTAAATCTGCCCAAGGACGTATTGTATTCACCCAGGATCTTGGGCATTCTCTAAGAAGCCCTGGTCTTAAGGGATGGGAAAAAGGATGCACCCTTATTTGAAGGCAAACAGCAACATGTGCAACATTGGGCTTTCCCATCCTCATTTAGAACATCTGAGTTCTATAACCATTCAGTTATGTAGGTCAGAAGGCCTGGTAAGTAGCCAATGCTTATTAGAATGATAACCTGCTTGATATCACTCTATTTATTGCCTTCCTTCTCTTACCTGTCTCACTTGCCTATTCCCCCATTAACATCTCCTGGGATCACCACCCAAATAAATGATCTTATATCAGGATCTGCTTCTGGGGAACTCAAACTAAGATTCGTGTGATTTATAACATCCATTCATCCATCTTCCATCATCCATCCATCCATCCATCCATCCATCCATCCATCCATCCATCCAGTCATCCAATCAATGTTACCAACCTATCATACATCTGGAAACATATGAGGTACTCAGGATAAGAGATAAATAAATCACTGCCCTTGAACTAAAGTCACTTACTTGAATGACTTTATGTTTCTCAAATCTTAAAAACATTATAAATTCACAGTTGAAAATACTGTCTCAGAAAACCAAGAAACAAGTAAGGTGAGTGTGGGTCCTTCTTAGTAAAGACACTCGTATACACATGTAAAAAAAGAGGGAGCAGGGAGACAGATGAACCCAAAGTGACCTGTTATAAAGACTCTCTGCAGGGGTCTGGAGAGATTTGGGGGTGGCAGTGTTTTCTTGTACCCCTCAAATCATAGAACACAAACAAGATGAATCCCAGCTGCAAGAACAAACAAGGTCATCTTTTGAATTCCTGCATTACCAGTTATTATGTGCAACCCATGAGCTATTGATGGTGATTCCTGTGCACTTGGGAGTTCTGAGAATGACAGCTTTTAACCCTCTCCCCCTGCAGTGTGGAGGGGCCTGGGGAAGCCTGACCCCTGACAAGCCCGTATTGAGAGAAAGGGTGTAACTAGTCAATGTTATTGAGGAGCTTCGGATAGGCTGTTGGTACATGGTGGGCTCTTGGAGGACTCTGTGGAGGAGAAGGGGCTTGCACTGGTTCTTGGTCTGTGGGTAGGGTTTGGCTGGATGGAGAGAATGGTAACACTTCTCATTTATCAGGTATTTACCGTGTATAGGCTCTGGGGTAGGGGCTCCTGAGCAAAATCTCGTTGAGTCCTCCCCAAATCCAAACAAGCGCTTCTATCATCATCCCTATCTTAAAGATGAATGTTAGAAAGGTTACATTATATGCTCATATAAAAATGATGAATAAAAGGCAGAGCTAAGGTCAGATTCAGGTGGTTTGCTTCCAGAACCTGCTCCTTTAGCAACCATTTTAGACCACACCACTGCTGTGCTCTTTCTTATAGGGCCAATCGGGAGGGAAGTCAGAAATGGAAAAGAAAAAAAAAAGCATTCTGCAATGATGACGACCTTGAGTGTCAGGAGAGACTCTATCTATTGCTCCCTGCAGGCTGTGAAACCGAACTGGTTCCCCTCTTTGCAAGGTCTCAGCCAGAGACACACTTGAGTGTCAAGTATTCTTGTATCATTGTCTTGCTGCAAGAACAGTTGGGACGCATGAAAACGGATTCCACACAGGCTTTGCTTTCACATGTACCTCATGTACTGTCACCGTTGTTTCTTTCTTTTAAAAAATTTTTAATTGTGGTAAAATACATGTAACATAAAAATGACCATCTTAATCACGTTTAAGCGTACAGCTCAGTAGGATTAAGTACATTCACATTATTGTGCAACCAATCTCCAGAGCTCTTTTCATCTTGCAATACTGAAACTACACTGATTAAACGACTCCTCATTTCTCCTCCCCAACCCCTGGCAACCACCATTCTACTTTCTGTTTCTATGAATTTGACTACTCTAGGTACCTCATATAAGTGAAATCATACAGTACGTGTCTTTTTGTGTCTGGCTATTTCACTTAGCAAAATGTCCTCAAGGTTCATTCATGTTGTAGCATGTGCCAGGATTCCCTTCGTTTTGTTTTGTTTTTTCTTTTTTTGAGGGCAGTGTCACCGGCCCTCACATGTGGGACCTGAACCGAGGCCGCCGGCTTCCCAAGCCAGCGCCCAACCACCACGCCACTCTGCCAGCCCTCCCTTCGTTTTTAAGGATGAATCATAGTCCATTGTGTGTAGAGACCACATTTTGTTTATCCACTTGTCTATTGACTCGTCTATTAGTTGTTTTCACCTTTGGCTATTGTGAATAAGGCTGCTATGAACATGGGTGTGCAAATATCTCTTTGAGATCCTGCCTTCAATTCTTTTGGGGATATAGACCATTGTTTCTTATGTTCAGTGGCCACAGTAGAAGGAAAAGAGGCAGAAAACTATACAAAAAAAAAAAAAGCCATAAAAACAGTGTAACAGTCTAGCCAAGAGAGGAGAGGAGCCTCGCAGCTATACTAAGCAGTTCCAAAGACAATTTCTAAGCCCCAAATGTCAGCTGATAACTCTCACGGGGCTAGAAAAGAACCTGGAGTTACCACATCTAATTCTCTCATGAACTCTTCAATGGTACCACTGTTGGATCCATGCTTGAGATCCTGCATTCTGCTGGGAATTATTTGGAATTTGTTCTCATGGAGAGCTGAGTTTGGAGAAAGACCCAAGCCGTAACAACCAACCACTTCCAGCTGTGCTCCAGAGGCCCCAGATGGGGGTCAAGAGTCTTGAAGGAGATTTTGTAAACCGTCAGCTGTCCTGTCTCCTTAGCTCTGGAAAGAAAGGCTCAGCCTATCACCAGAGTCCAATTGTGTACCATCTGGGCTCTCAGACAAAGCTCTGGCCTTGCTGTTTAGGGCTAGATGCATGAGAGGTGTTCATTACAGAAACCATATGTATTCCACCCACTCCCCCGCCCGCTCTGGCCCCCACCTTCTGGGAGAGAGGAAATGGCTGTAGGAGATCCCTTTGTCCCCTTAAAGACCCTGCACAAGGCAGGGATGCCTCATGTCTCTGGCAGGGGCTGTCCTTTTTAAGGCTGAGAGCTGCATGTGTCAGGCTGTGGCTGGCTGCAGGGAGACATGGAGGGCAGATGGCAGTGGAAACCAGCTCCAGGCTCAATATTTTTTGTGCAGAGAGCCCCAGAGAGAAGCCCTGGTGCTCTTTGTACCCACTCTACATATAGGGGGCTCTGGCTACCATCATCCTGTGGGCCAAGGGAAACGGGTCTGGAAGGGAGCAGTGTGTGGTTCTGGTCCCAGAGGCGTGCATGCCAGAGACTCTGTTCCCTGGCTCCAGGGGGCAAGGGTTTCCTGTGGCTGCAGCTAGAAGGGGAGACCCTCCTCAGGGTCTGCACTTAGAATCCTGTTGGGGCTGGAAAGGGTCCTGGAGATCATCTGGTTCAAGGCAGTCGTTTTATAGAAGCTTTACTCAAGCCAGATGTGTGAAATGACTCGCCCCAGGCCACAGTGTGAAGAGAGCAGATCCAGCAGTGTAACCCCAAAGTTCCTTTCCTCTGCCCAGTCTGGCCTCCCCTGAAGTCAGTAACACAATGTCAATGTCAGGTAGTTGTCTGTGGCATGACAAACACCAGCTTTAGTCAGGAATGAGGCCATCCCGAGGACATATACTGGGTGGGCAGGTAATAACAGGTGCATGCAGGTGATAGGAGATTTGGCTAAAATGGGGCTTTGCTCAGTGTAGAAGGCAACTATTTCTGAAATCTCTCTGTGTTAATTAAATTCTCGAAGAATTCCCTTTTCACAGAGAGAATCCACATTCTCAGGTTCCATTTGGTTAGTTTCTTGTGCTTAGCAAATACCCTCTCTCCTGGTCACCTGAGTAATAGTTCTCTTCTGAGACTTCGAATCTATAAACATAAATCTTTTCTGTTTGTAGATCCGTCTTCTGTTTCTCCTTAATTGGTTTCTCTAGGCTTGGATATGTTAGACCTGTCCTGGAAAAGCCAGGTCAGCACTGGGCCTGGTAACATAGAACCTCCCTCGTAGAGTCCGGACCGTCCACATTGCTCAGCTATTGCCAATCCCTGAGATAAGGGGACGGGAGACAGAGATTGGTTTTGAAGAGGAAGGGGAGGATATATGTACCTAGGCCTGACTGAAGAATCTTTTCCCCATCCCACCTCACCATGACCCAACAGTGCCCGGTGAGAGACTCTTGGCCAACTCTGTAACATACAAGACCCCGGGATTCACATTATTAGTAAAGGGAGCCCCGGAAGCTGGATGTTAGTTAGCCCTTTGGTATTATTTTATTTTATTTTATTTTTTGAGGGCAGTGTCACTGGCCCTCATATGTGGAACCCGAACCGGGGCCGCTGGCTTCCCAAGGCAGCGCTTAACCACCGCACCACTCGGCCGGCCCCTCCTTTTGTATTATTTGAGGAATGGACTTCAGGAAGAATAGTCATGGAAGGGATGGTCTCAGCTGTCTGTTCCCCTTGCAGCTTCTAAAGGGAGTAGAGCTGGGATATATCTGCCTGCATCAGAAATCTTCCCCCACTGGATGGACAGGACTCTAATAGGACACCGCCTTCTCTCAGAGAACAATGCAGTCCCTTTCCATGGACATAGCAGCACCTCCGATGCCTGTTCACCCCTTAGAGGCATGTCCATGAGGGAGCTTGTCAGGCCCTGAACCATAGTCACATGGCTGGAAGAGACCTCAGAAGTCCTCCAGACCAGTGATTTTCAAATGCGTCATTAGCAGAAGAAACTTTATCCAAATGAAGCCTTACAGGGAGGCTGTAGCACATATCCTCTCTGCCCACCCCAGGGGTTGCGTGCAACAGATTCCACATGCTCCCAAGGCTTTGATTGGCCAGGCCCAGGTCACGTGTACTTTTTGGAATTAAAGGAACAAGTTAGTCCCAGCCCCACATCCTGAGAATAAGAGTTGGCTTCCTAAAGCAAACCAGAAGGTGTTATGGAAAGAAGAGTAAGTGGATGCTGGTAGCGGATGCTGATCAGGCAAAAGCAATAGATGTCGATTCTAGCAGTGTTACTCAAACTTTAATGTGCATACAAGTCACCTGGGGATCTTGTTAGACATAGATTTCTGAGACTCACTTGAAGGTTCTAATTCAGAAAATTATGAATAGGGCCCATGAAGCTGCATTGCTAAGAAAGCCAATATTGCAGCTGCCTGACCGTTGCCTGTGGTGCTCAGTGACCATTATGTTCCTGAAGCTGCTGCTGAAGCTCATAGAGCAGTGTGGCCCTGCTGGCATGCTTCCCGGAGGGGATTGCTGGGGATGGCCAGACAGAGGTTGCTCTGCCATATTTTCCTGGGTGTAACTCTCCTCTCTGCTCTTCCTGTAGATCAGAAGATGATGGGACTTGGCCAAAGAATGCGTGTGGGGGGTACCCATAGCCATCACATCAGGGGTTTCCCTCCACGTCCCTTTGGGGAAGGCCTCATCCCCCTTTCCTAGAAGGTAGCCTTCTGTCTTAGGAAGAGGACAGGGAAAGGGGAGGCAGCGGAAGGGCCCAGGGCTAGGGTGGGCCACATGGGAATGATTTCCTGAAGAAGGAAGTTTCTGAAAGTGGGGATAGAGTCTTTCGCCTCTTAACCCCTCACCTTCAGCAGAGGACAGGGAGGGTTTGGACTTTGAAGGAACCTGAAAAAGTTCATTGCCCTGGAATTGCTGTATGCTGGGACAGAATCCTTTCACACACATCCAGATGTACCTAAGTACTGATCCACTGACACAGGAGCTGGGTTGAAGTGAGATCTGATTGGCCCCATGGCGCCAAGGCAGAGTGGCACACTCAAGTCCTGCCTTACGTACTTGAGCCAGCAGAAATGCTAATAACTCTAGTGCAGACCAATAGAAGTATAATAGAGATGTCATATGAGAATATATACAATTAGAAATTTCGAGGGGGGCAGGCTGAGGGGTGCTTTGTTTAAGAGTTGGCTTGGGAGCACGAGCTCTGAGCAGCAGGGTCCCGGTTCAGATTCCACATATGAGGGCCAGTGACACTGCCCTCTACAGCTAAGATGGTGAACAACAGCTCCACCTGGAGCTGGGCTGCTGTGGGTCACCGGTGACAGCATAGGCTGCAGTGGGGCTGCAGTGGGCTGCCATGAGCTACCATGAATGGCCGGCAGCCAGTGTGAGCCGCCGGCAGCTGGCGTGAGCTTTTGTGAGCTGCTGTGAGCCATCGTGAGCAGCCGTCCAGAGGCTGGTGACCTATCTGCCTTAGCCGGGAAGAGCGCAATGATAATACCAACATGGGCCAGTGAAGCAACGTCCTCCACAACTATACTGAAGAACAAAAGGACAGCAACTTGTCTGTTCCCCTCCCCCAATTCCCCAATAAAATCTTAAAAAAAAAAATGAAAAAGAAATTTCTAGTCAGATTAGAAAAATAATAAGAAACAGGTGAACTTGATTTTAACCTAATTAATCTAACATATCATTTCAACATACTCAATTAAAAAATTATTACTGATATATTCTACATTTTTTTCATACAAAAATCTTTGAATTCTGCGTGTATTTCACAGTTCTGTCTCAATTTGGACTAGTCACATTTCAAATGCTTAGTAGCCACTTGGAGTTAGTAGTGGCTGCTGAAATGGACAGTACAGCTTTCATCCCAGCAAGTCAAAACAGTCCTCCATTTGTTCTCCATTTTCTTCCTAGAATAATGTGAATGCTGAACAGAGATAGTACTCTGCAGAGGCTTAGCTGCAATGGTGGTGATGCCTGCAAAAGCTGAGACCAAAGGATGGCAACCAGCCTGTTCTGTGATCAGTTACCTTCTGTTTTGGTGGCTCTGTGCAATGTGTGAGTCACTGTGGGGGCAGAGAGGCAGGGAGGCAGGGTGGGGGAGGCCCTCTCCATCTGAGGCCTCCTGCAGGGCCTTTGTGCATGTGGGGGTGGGCGGGAGGGACTGACAGTGGAGGATGGGATAGTGAGGATGGAGCAATGTGTCTGGATTCACAAAAATAGACTGGTGTCTGTGGGCTGGTTACAAAAACTCAAAATACCATTTCCCTGTGCAGGGGAGGGATAGGACAAGGGACATGTTAAAGAACTACATGCTTTTATGATTAAAACACTCAGGAAAGATAATGAAGACCAGGGCCCTCAGAAATGTCAGTATCTGGGGCTTTTTTAAAAATTGGATCCTAGAGTTGTTTCAATTTTCCAGCGTTGTGCCTGAGAGCCATTTTTCTTTCCTATGTCACACATCTGTTTTCAGTACCTCCCTTCATTTGAACATTTAAGAAAATTTGCCTCATGTACTAACTTCCACTGGCTTCTAAAATGTGCAGATGTGTTATCTTCGAAAGCAGCTTGTCAAATGCTGTCTCACAGTATGTGGTCATAGCCTGGAGTCCTTGGGAAGAGTGCTTTACCTGAATACAACCAATAGTCATTGCCAGAGTTTGAACCCCATCTTGTTACTGGCTAGGCCTCTGCCAAGTTACTTAACCTCCCCTAGCCTCAGTTTCCTTTTCCACCACACGGAAGTAACAAGTTCTGACCTCGCTGGGATGTTGGGAGGATCAGAGGAAATAATGTGTGTGCTGTGCTGAGCATATTGCCTGGCACGTGCCATCACGAGTGTTTCTCTGTAGCAAACACCAGTCTTCTGCACTCCGTATCATGGCCGGCCAGGTGGAGTCTTCTCATTCATCAAACTGTTTTATGTTTAAATTAGACAATACAACACGACAGATGGGGGATATGATACGCAGCTAGGAGGGATTTGGCCACAGCTGCTTAGGGAATTGGTGGCAGAACTCAAGACGAAACCCCAAGTTTCTGTTTTCCAGTGCTTATTTAGCAGGTTCTTCTGGGTCTCAATGTTCAGTGTCTTACATTTCAGAAGGCACAGAGAGGAAATGGCTACAGCAGGGTTTGAATACCTAAACACAGAGTAAACACCACAGCCTAATATAAAAAGGCAAACAAGAAACCCTTCATGTAAGTCTTAGACCTTCAGTAGATTGAGCTAATGAGTAGGCACTAAAAATGCTTACAGTGACTATTGATTCGACACGGGAAAACGCGTTTGATCTATGTCAAGTGAAAAAGAAAACAGGAAATAACACTGCACATAATTTAATGCTAAAGCTCAATATATATATGTGTATGCTCTAAACCAGATGTTACATTTCCTTATCGCTGTTGGATAATAGTTTTTTCTTGATGCTTTGGTGTATTTGCAACAATGAACACTCACTACTTGCATAATCATGAAAAACAATGAAGGTTATGAGAGATTTCCCGTCTCTGGTTTCCACCAGGGAGCCTGTAGCTTATTCTCATCTCTCTCAGCCTTGCAGGGCTCCTAGTGGCTTCAAAGCCTGCTCTGTTTACAAAAGGATGATTATGGGGGGGTGTCCAGGGAGACTGACTGAGAGAGAACACAGTGAGACATGTTTTATTGAAGATGCTAACCAGAGTCAAGACACTCTCGCAAACAAAAACCTTTAATGAATTCAGTGGGTGGCTGTTCCAGGCGAAGTAAATTGGGTAAGTGGCAAATGGGAATGTGAGCAAACTCCGTGAGAGAGGATGGTAGACTTCTTTCTCTCTACAGGGAAGAGATTACAAATATAGTCCATGATGATCATGGCTTTTATTTAGTCAGGGATGGGTTAACTCAGAGTCTGATGAGGTCAGTGGTGGGGGTTCTTGCTCCCCCTCCTCCCACTGGTTTTCTGACCGCCTCCCTCCAAATCATGAGTGAGTTTTGCTTCTGTCCTCCCAAGCCTCAGGGTCTTGCCTGTGGCTGTCTTCCCAAACCTGCCTGTTGTGTGTTGCTACCCAGTTGAAGTTCTTTTGCCTTGGGTCTGGTTGTTCCTCTCTGCCCAGCCATTTTGGTCTGCCCATTGTCCCCACGTTTCTTTGTGGCATCCGACCCTACATTTGACCTTTTGCCTGTTCCTCAGGTCCTTGCTCTGTATCTTTGGTGCACTCAGCCTGGCTCTTCTTCCATGTTTGGTTTCAGCCGCTAGGGCCCCCACTGCCCAGGTCCGAGCCCTGCTCCTCCTGTGTGCTCAGGAGAGATGCTGGACATCACTGACCATTTTACTTTTCTCTGTGCCCCAACCATAGAAGCTCTGGGGCTCTGCTATTCTGGACAGTTCTTCTACAGCCACAAGAGCAGGGCAGGCTGGCAGGTGGATACTAATGGGTCAGGCTAGGTCCAGCTTATAAACCTGGTTCTGCCACTTTTTGGTCGTGAGACTTTGGGCAAGTTATTTAATCTCTGTCAGCCTCAATTTCCTCATCTGCCAAACGGTGATAATAATAGTTTCCTGATAAGGCGAGTTATTACATGTAGAGTGCATCTAACTTGTCTGGCACATAGCTAGCATTCAATGAATATCGGTAGTTACAATGTTATTTTTACTATAAAAGCCACCAAACCTAACATGTGGTAAGAGCTTAGACTCTGGAGTCAGACAGACCTGTTTAAACTGCTCTTCTGTCTGTGGCTACCTGTGACATACCTATGTGCTTCAGTTTCTTCTTCCATAAAATGGGATAATAAAGAGCACTGGCTCAAGGGCTCACTGTAGTGACTGAATGAAATAATGCATATGAAACACTTGCTGAACAGACACAGCACCGCAAAATGTTGGCTATTGTTGGCATTAGAGGTGATGGACGGTCTCACCAGATTTTTCTATTGTAGGAAGGATGACTATGAAATTATTTATTATCCTTTTCTTAATAGCATTCCAGGGTTGACATTTGAATTGTAAAGTAGACCAAGCTTTCATGGTTGTGCTGAAGAATCATAACAGTAAAAGAGTGAGATTAGGACCAGAATTGGCAAGCCTGGTTTTCCCTCTGTCCAGGAGAATGAGCTCATTGTGTCCTAAACCAGGTTCTCTTTGTCTCCAGGGCACTGGGAGCTGAAACCAGGGGGCCTCTGAATGGGTGGATCTCGTGGCTAACAGCCATGTCTTTGGATGTGGATTATAATGTTGAATATCTGGTCTCTCTGCTTCATATTATACAAAGTAAAAGCAAAAATCCTTTCAGAAAACTATCCTATTTGGCTCAAGACTACAAAAGTGACTCAACATCATTCAGGGAATCACTAGAAACAGGAAAATATGGACTCATGGAGTCAGCGAGGATGGCTAGTCATCTTCTAGAGAAAGGAAGGCAAACTTTGCCATCATACAAACCTTCCCTAGTCTGGAATAATCTTAAAGCTCAAGGAGGAGAACTTTTCTCCTTGAAGGAAACATGCTTTATGAAAATGAAGTTTTGTCATCACTTAAATCAGCCACACATGAATTCCCATTTTCTGAAAGCTGCTGTAGTGAAATCCACCTGTTATAAAACATCATAACTGAATTCTAGATTTGCCAAAACAGGCTACTCAAGTACTAATGCAATAAGAGGACTGCTTTGTGCATGAAATGGGGCTTTTATGTCAGATGTTAAAGAGATTTTATATCTGTTGGCTCATTAATGATGACTGGGCTTTCTGAACCAGGCACCAGACATTTTTTTTCTAAGAAAAAATAAGCATCAAGGAATCCAGGGACCAGGGCTAAGCTCTGAATCTTACAGCAGAGAGTTCCATATCAGATGGAGATTTCTGTTTTGAAACCTAGACTCCGGGGGCCATGTTATTGCCTCACCCAACACCTAGATGATCGGTTTCTGTAGCAGGGAAGGTGTCCTTGAGGTTGAGCTCAGCAGAAAACAGCCATTGTACCTGATCTCAAGATTTATATGGATTCAGTTGAGATGGTTAAAAAAGAAGGTAACACCCCAAGCCAAACAGAAACACAAACAGCAGCTCTCCTCAACTAAAAGAGTGCTTTGCTTAACAGAGACTTTTAAGTGAAAGAGTGTGCTTAAAAAAAAAAAAAAAAAGAGCACCGTAAGACCTATGTGCAGGTGCTACAGTCAGTATCTTATACCCCCACAACGACAACGGTCAGACAGTGTTTATTAAACGCCCATGTATGTCCAGTGCTCTGGTGCTCTGGTGCATGCATGCGAATCAGCCTCAACAGACTGGCTACACGTTAGTGGCTCACAAATGGCTGCAGGTGCTTGTTAAGAACACCGACCCCCAGGCACCTCCTTCAGAGGATCAGATCCAGTAGGTCTCAGGGGGAGTCTGGGGCTCTTCATTTTTCTTAGAGAATCACGAGGTGATTCTGACATAAATGGTCCATAGACTGTGCTTAGAGAAACACTTGATTTCGCAAAAATGGTAAATGATAAAGCCAAATCAGAACACTACACATTGTGAAAGGAGAAAGACTAATAAAGCCAATAATATAATAATGTAATAGTTCCATGAGAAAGACAATATACTTAAAAGCTGTCAAAAATCTGTGTTTTTTAAAACTTGCAAGGAAGTGTTTAAAGGGGCTAGTTAGCCCCATTAAGAGGCAGGAAAGCGAACCCAAAGCCACCTGGTTTATTTTATAAATGATATTAATCAATGCCATGTCTGTTAGTATCTTGTGACAGTCCAGTGGTTCTCTGCCCTGGATGGATGCCTATTAGAATCACCTGGGAACTTTTGATAAACAGATCCCTGGGCCTCGGCTCCAGAGAGTGACCCGACTGATCTGGACTGTGGCCTAGGTGTGGGCCTGTTTATAAAGCTGCTCAGGTGATTGTGATGTGCAGGTAGGACTGAGAATCACTGCCCACCTCCTATCTCCTCTCTCTCTCTCTCTCTCTCTCTCTCTCTCTCTCTCTCTCTCTCTCTCTCGTGCTTTATGGAAAGATAGGTAATGAAATTGTAGTGCAGAGAGATTAAGTAATTTGTCCAGGCCATAAACCTAGCTGGTACACACCGAGGTAGGTTCTGATGTTAGAAAATTAGACAGCAGATGGTCAGGGGAAAAGAAGATCCCCTGACTGAGAAGAGATGTATGAAATAAAGCTGCTCTAGCCTCTCTGTGGTCCAGGAAGTGAAAAATCTGCGCCAAACAAAGGGAATTGCAGGAAACATGACCTTTCAAAAAGGGATGTTTTCCTTTGATGAAAAGAGACAGAAAAAACACTAGGAAGTATAAAGTAGTATTCCAAGAAGGAAAATTAACCCCTTCTCTCTGGTGAGTAGAAACTGATTGTTAAGGTTGCATGATACTTCGGAGGCAGCTGGGCATCTACCCCTCTGCCTTTCTCCCCACCCGAGCCCACACAGATATTACCCATGATTAACAACACACTCTCTCTCCTCTGAGCCCAGGCCCAGCCTGCAAATGCTTTTTAACACAGCACTCAGCCTCTACCAATGAATACATCATATTGGGCACATGAGCTAAAATCTATTTGCCTTCTCCGGTAGAGTGAAGAAGTATGGTCTTTAGACTCAGACCTAACTTTGAGTACCAGCTCAGTCCATTCCTAGCTGTGTGGTCTTGGGCAAGTTACTTACATTCCTGAATCTTAGTTCCCCCATAAGTTAAAAAGAAGGAAAAAGAATCCATCTCGTAGTTTCATAGAAGGTAAAAGCGACAAGTAGAATGTCTGGCACATAGCAGGCCCTTCATGATGGTAGCTAGAGTTATAGATTGCCTGTGAAGTCATGGGAGTGAATATGATTGTCAATGGCCTTGAGGTAGAAATAGAAAAAAAGGGAAGACTCCAACGTGGAACCTTGCAAGGCCTCATCCAGTAAGAAACCCTAGCTGTGTGGCATCCTATGTTTCACAGGGAAGTTTCAAGCTGTGGATGAAATCAATAGGACCTGCCAAATCACATGAGTTCACTGTGTGACCCGCTAGCTGCAAGGAGAGCAGATGCTCTTATGACAGAGCGATTCTCTGCTCTGTGATGTTTGCAATTAGTCCCTGGATTAAGAGCAGCAGGAAAACAACAGGGGAGAGAAATACTCAGGGGCCAGAACCTAGAAAGGGGAAGCTAAGGGAGAGGGGTCTCTGACCATGCCCTTTCCCCACCTCCCTTGCGCAAATTGTCACCTTTTCTCCTTTCGTCCTAACCACAGCCCTGGGAGCTGTGTTATTATGGTGATGGTTCCTATTTCACCCATCAGACCACCAAGGTCAGAGAAGGTAAATAGCCCTTGTGGAAGAGGTGGTGCGAAGATATGATGAGTTTCTGCAGTTCAACTCCAGAACCCTGAGCTCTGTTCCAAGGACTAGACAAGGATCATCTCGACTTTTTGACCAAAATAAATAAATAAATCCGTCCAGAGGAGCATATCCGTCATATTTTATGTTCTCTGATCACTCAGATCATTGAAATAATCAGAGCAGCATTCCGCCCCCATTAAATAAGAGGCTCCATCATTCCCTCTCAGTCACGCTTAGTTCCACTGGAAAAGTATAAGAGGCCAGGGAGTTTTAAAGTTGGTAAGCAGAGGTAATTTGTGGCTATTTGTCCATTTGCTTTGATTTTCCCAATGTAAAGAATGAAGAAATTCAAATGCAGTCTTTATTCAATACCCTTCCATGTAAGAAACATCATAAAGTCACGCTCCCGCTCCTTCAAGAGTTAGAACAGCCGTCATTGGCAGGCAGCACAGAACGCAGTACAAAGAAAGTAAAATAAATACAGCACCTTTATATGCTACGTCCTACAGAATCGAGATGAATTTTCGCAGAACAAAACTAAGATAAGTAACTAAGCATGCGCAATGATAGTTTGTCCTTTAAATGGATTATTATGGGCTGCGTGGTGCTGGCTTCTCTAGAGTGGTGGCCATGGCCTTGGACCTCACCGCCTCCACAATTGTGGGACCTTTTGTGGAGGGGCTGAGGTTCTGGGAAGGTGTTTGAAAGAGAGCAGGGCTGGCAGATGCTCAGAAACCAGCGGTTTTTAAATCTGCACAGAGCACACTTTCTTTTCCTGCAGATATGAAAGAGAGGATTTTATTTTAAAGAAGGATTTATGGTTTGAATTAAAACAGCACTATTGTGACAAAGTTGGCTTTCAGTCGAAGTGATGTATTTGCTGAAATTGTATCAATGCCTTCAGTGGGAGCTCAGAGTGGGTTCGAGCTTACTTCTATGTTTTGAACCTAAGTCTATAAGCGACAAGAGAGCTGAAGTTCTGTAGAGTGATGCTGACTTAAATATCATTTTCCATCAGCCTAGGAGTTGTGATGATATAGGTTTGGTTCCCTGGATGAATACTGAAGGTTGTTTGTTAGTGTAGCTGTAGAGTTTTGGATGCTTCTAGAGTTTCATGGGGGAAAAAAGGGTATTTTGTCGTATTTGGACTATAACCTTGAAGTGCTTAAAAATGTGCTGGGAAATTTGGACCAAATTTTCTAAAACGGTGTCTATTTCTCTCTCATAAATCCACCTTTGAAAAGGAGAAGTGAAATGTCACATTGGGTAGATCAGGGATTATTCATTTGGAAAGTTTATGAGATGATATGGTCCAAGCAATGAATAGGATTAAGTATTCAACGACACCCAGAGAAACATCAAAGAGAGTCAGTCCAAAGATCTGAGAATACCAAAAAGATGTTCAACCCTATCGGTTTCCTTCAGGCTCTAAAAACGCATGGATTGCATGATCTGACAAATATTAATACTGGCATCTAAGATCATTTCTGCCTGAATTCTCATGTCCTGGGAATTGGTTGGGAATGGACAGAGAGAGTATGCAAGGCCTTGCTAGAAATGCTTAAACATGAAAGTGCCCAGAAATCTCAGTATATTTAGGATAATACTTGGCTCATTAGGAAATTAATGAAGTGGTGACAATTATATCCTCACGTCCTTAAGGATTCTTTAGAGAAAACAAGGCGAAATAATGGCTATCTTGAGTTGCAAACTCAAGAAGCAAGGAATTGCTATGTTTGTACATTTAACCTATAAATTCTAAGAAAACTAAAAGAAACCAAAAGCAAGTGGTAATGAATTCATTGAAGATGCAAACACTATTCTTGAAATGGTTTATGAAGCATTCAGATCAGGGACATCAAGAGCCAAGTGGATTATGGTGTTCTGGGGGATTTGCTTCCTTTCTACTTGTCTTTATTATTTCATTTGGGTTGGTATATTTTACTATTTCTAATATTATTGGATTTTTTTTTCTCAACTTTTCATAACTTTTTAATGAAACGAATCCATCAGGTTGTAATTCAATTTGGAAAATAAATAGACAATAAAATATTTTGGAAATATTTTAATAGCAAGATTTGTGGGGCGGGGCAGGGGAGAGAATAGTATTAAACCAAGGAAATAAATTACATATTGCTGATCCTAAAATATCCTTTCATAGTTTACTATGTATCTTTTTATATTTAAAATTTTGAGTTTTCTTTGTTTTCAAGAACGCGTTGACAATGGATATTTCTTTTAAACATTTCCATATGTATTTCTGCCTCATAATTAAATCAACTGTTTATGTTATGTTCCACTACATAAATCAGATTTGTTCCTATTTCAAGAACCTTGCAAGATGTCTATCAAGCAATGATTGGGAAGAAAAATGCAGGCCAAATAATTGTTAGCAAAATAAAACCTGGTGAACATGGAGTTGTTCAGATAATCCCAGGGAGCTGGGAGCCCATGCTTTGGCCACAGGGACATCAGAACTAAGTGGAGCAAGTCAGGCCTCTAATATTTTCAAATGCTTCGCCTGTCTCTAACTTTGCATAACTTCTGGATTCAGTCGACAACAACATGTCCTCTCCTACATACAGTCATTCTTTGCAGCTTTGTGGTGCTCAATGGAAAACAAAACAAAACAAAACAAAACCCCAATAATTATGACCAGAAGAGAGAGTAGAAACTTTTAAGCTCTCAGGTTTTAAAAGGCCATGTTTAGGAGTGTTATATTTGTTTTCATTTTCAAAGAGGCCATGTTCTAGGGTGATTCTCAGCCTGGAATAACTGTTACAGAGTGACTGCAAATGCTGGCTGGGCCCCTCCTTCAGTGGGAACTCAAAGAACAGTGAGCTGTTCCTAGATGGTTTGTTCTCATGAATTATTCTTTTCTAGCTGCTCAACCTGTAGTAGAAACAACTTTACAAAAAGCCTGAGAATTACGCATGTGATAACCAGGAGTGGTTAAAAATAAACCCACTCCGCTAGTCTGTTGGCTGAATTAAGTTTTTTACTGGGCTCCTTGGCTATCCTTTGGTGGTTTTCTGTGGACAAACACACTTTGCATCTCCATTTAAAAACCTGCCCTGCCCCATAATAGTTACTATGACTGTCATTTTAATCTACAATGGTTGTTGGAAAAGTCATTACGTATTTTTTTCTCTGTTTTTCGTTGCAGAAATGCATCATGACTTTTCCAATAACCCAATAGAAGCTTGTGATCCTGCTGCCTGTCCCCCACCTTCCCTTATAGCCAATGGCCCTTGTCCTGTGGACCCTTAAAGCTATCTCTCAAATTCATCCCTTTTCCTCTGTCCCCACTGACAATATCTTGGTTCGGGCCAATCAGCATTATCGTGCATTTGTTCACTATGCCACAGACGCTTTCATTTCCTGGTCTCTTCACACTGTCCCTTGTGGGATCTCTCTTTGAAATCTATGGTGGAAAGGCATTCAGGACTGTCACTACTTAGCCTCCAATCCATCTCTCCAGCCTTTTTCCAAGCTCTACTATTTATCTCTTTGTACAGGCATCAACACATGGAGGAATTTGGGAGGCATTAAGCTTTGTGGGTAGACCAGGGTCCTACTGCTAACTCGTGGAGTTACTTTGGGCCAGTTATTTACTCTATATTTCATGCAGTGTTCAGGGTGCCTGAGATGGGATGGAGGTCTAGAGTGAACCAAACAGATGATGTCTCTGCTCCCACGGAGTGTATGGTCTAGTGGAATCACTAAGTACTTAGTGGTAGCATGTTTCTCATAGGCAGATTGGGTCAGAGACTGTTAGTTGCTTATCAAATATCCATTCTCCCCATCTCAGATGGAACATGTTCAGCTGTTCCCACAGTTTCCAAATTCTCTACAGCTTGAGGTGGTCAATGGGGTGTAATCGGAAGTTACTGAGTGGGGCTTCTGGGAAAACTGTTTAAAACAGGCTGAATCAGCAGGGTAACATCCATTTGCCATTTTCTCCTTCCTTTTTCTTCCTGGTTAGAATGCAGATATGATGGTTGGAGTTCCAGCAGCTATCTTGGGCAGTGAGGCAGCTTTGAGGATGGAAGCCTTTTGTTAAGGAAAGTGGAACACAAAGATAGAAGACAACCAGATTACTGATGATTATGAGTCCTCCATACCAGCCCTGGATTGCCAGTCTTGGGACTTTTATGGGAGTGAAAAATACAGTAAGCTTTGATCTCATTCAAGTTTTCTTGAACTGAGTTTTCTTTTCTGTGTAGCTGAACCTAAGCCTAACTTAATACACAATGTACCTATACACAATCACCAATTAAATACTAGATTTGGAAACTCATGACTTTAAAGGGTAATTAACAAATCACTTAACTATAATGTTGATAACCATTTCTTGTTCTGTTATCATTTGAATAATCACAATGATGATGATAATATCTAATAATAAGGTAGTAATTATATAAATAAAGCTTGCCTTTACATAATCTATCTTAAATCAATTCTCAATCATCTCTAAATTGAGGACACAGTTACAATAATGTATCTCTTCCCTGCTTCAAATTGTTCTGTTTTCTCTATGGAAACTTGATTTTCATATTTCTTTTAATTTCTGAATACTGCCCATAAATGCCAGCTATTTAACATACATGCCACCACTTCCCAATCCTGTGTCCATGTCAGACATTAATAATTGATGACGCCATTTTCTCTGTCTCAGCCTCTTTCTCATAAACATTTTCAATACAGCGAGCAGCAGACATACATTTATTGTAAGCCACTTGCAATAATTTTTAAAATGTTGGGTGGGTTGAGAATGATAAACTTTTTTCTGAAAAGTGAAATATTTAGGAGTTTCCTTTGAGTAACAGAAATGAAATCAACCCCTCCTTCATTGAATGGCCACTGATTTATGTCTTAGGTTTGAAGGAAAGGCAAATGGGGGCACAACCTGCTTACTGGAGCTCTGATATCAGTATAGGTTCATAAGCTTTCTCTTGGACATCCATTATTCATAAAGCACTAAAATGAAGGTGAAGAGATAGAGTGGGAAACATAATGGTCCCTTCTCTCCATGGATAAATAATCTAATGAAAGATACAGGATAAATCCAAAACTTTAAATGTACAGATATGAACAATAACAGCTAATGGTTTGCAAATGATCTTTAGGGATGAGGAATTCAAATGCTACTTCTTTCATAACCATTGAAATAATTATGGCGAACACCTCATGGGATTTCTATATGTTGGGATCCATATGCTTTGGCTTTTCTACAGGTAGTGGGGGCTACATGGCTCATCCAGATTTCTCTTTCCCAGGACTGCCCTTTAGACATACTAAGTTGGATTTGCAGTGCTGTGTCCCCTACCTGACGGTTGGAGCCTCTTCCCATCCTGGCCATGGTTGGTCAACTCAGTATATTGACCTGATCCACGCTGAGCCAATAAAATTCTCGCTCCCTGGAATATGCGTTGGGAATGAAGAGGCCATGGACTGTAACCATTGAAACTGAGCCACATATCCACGTGTTCCAGAAGGAAGGGGCACAACTGCTGCTGCCTGGATCCTGGATTTGCTGGTTCCTGCTCCCTCAGAGATTTACCAACCTTAAAATTATTAAGAACTATGGTGAGGTCTACATTTGATACAAACATTTTAATCTACTCTTTCTTCACTTCTTCCTTGAACTCTGAGATATCCCAGTATTTTAATAAATACTCTACTTCTCTTTTTCTTTCTTTTTCTTCTTTCTTCCTCCATCCCTTCCTCCTTGTCATCATCTTCATTTTCTTCTTCCCCTTCCTTCTCTCTCTTTCTCTCTCTCTCTCTCTCTCTCTCTCTCTCTCTCTCTCTCTCTCTCTCTCTTTCTCTCTGTCTCCCCTCCCCCATTTGCACGAATCATTCATTATATTTCCAGCCCTCTTCTGCTCCTTTAATGGGATCCCTGTGTGTATTTTCAAGTAACATTCACACATCTGTAGAAAGATGAGAGCAACTGTGGATGTTGATGCTTTTGGGACAAACACTTACTGTGTTTTCTCTGAAAATTCTGTTCTATTTTAATTCTTCAGATGACCTGGACAAATATGTACAACCCTCAAATTTGGGGGCAAAACCAGACTTTCATCCCAGGAGTCTCTCTAAATTGTCACAAAAATTGTACCTAATATTCTCACAACCAAATTAGAACTGAACCCATCATTAGAGGCTGACATGGCTTTTATTTTTCTTCTATTTTTTTTCATACTTGCCAATCTAGAGTTAAAAATGCAGAGAGTCAAAAAATCAGACAACATCATCCAATAGTAATTTCCTGTGCACAAACTGTCTTTGAATTTAACTGTGTTGTCCATAGTGTGGGTGATTGGGTTATCCTGAGAAAGACATTATATCCTGAGAAAGCTGTTGATGATGTGACCCACTTATGATGGTTTGACCATGATTTAGGATACAGCTAGCTTTATGCAGGCTTATTCAGATTTTGTAACTGGACAATTTCTCCGCTGGGGGTGGAAAATTCACGGTGTGGGAGATGATTGAGTGACAAACACAAATGCCCTGAAGTTTAGGACAGAGAATCCATGCAGAAAATACATCATCATGAAGTCATCACTGCTGTTTTGCTCAGGAAGGGTGATGGGAAGTGCCCTCAATCGTACTCTAGCAGACGTGGCCTGGCCTGAGAACACGGGCCCTCAGGAAGGAGTCAGGGCTCTATTTTTCCTGGCTGAAGTTCTTGGGTATGTGGTGGAATTTCCTCTTATTTTATTATGCAACATCATTTTGTCTGTATGTTATGTCTTCTGCCAGATCACCTGTTCTCTCACTGGCTTTGTCTCGAAAGGCTATTCCGAATTTCTAACATCGTGTGTACATGTGGATCAGTATTCACAAACAGCCGTGCGCATTCTTCTCAATATTGGGTCCCACCTCTAGAGTCGTTGCCAGGACAGTTGCTCTTAACAATTAAAGAAAAAAGAAGTGGAGATTTTAGAGATCTGCTGGCTCAGGATTGAGAGAAAGGATGATGTGTGTGGCAGGTCAGGCTTCCGTGAAGCAGACTCTGCGGTGAAGTATATTTATGGGGGAGTGAAGGAAGCAGGACTGGGCAGAGGGATTAGCTGGGCGGTGATGCAGCCATCACATATGCTTCAGTTAACTCCACGGTGGGACTCTGGAGCTGGACTGGCCTTGCAGAGTTGTCCCTAGTTGGGGTAAAGGGACCAGGCTTTCATGCTGTTGTATACCGACGATTAACCAGGCTGCCCCAGGGAACGGGGATGTGGCCTTGGGTTAGGCAGCTGTCTGCAGTCTAGGCAGTCACTGGCATGGGTCTGAGCTGTGAGCTAACAACACCCAACAATCCACACTCCCAGCAGCTACAGGAATGAGAGCTTCTGTCAGGAAGGGGTGATGAACAGCAGTGACTGCTGGAGCTGGTCCCAGTTGTCCCCCTTGGTCCAAGTCTCTCCATTCTGCCTAGTTGCTCTGTTACTTAGCTAGAAATGTGACCAAGTAGAGAACTATTAGATTAGGAAATATTCTCTTTCTTTTGAAATTATGCAAGAACTTTCTAAGATGACCACTTTAAAGTACAAATCAGCTTTGTGTCAAAATGTAACTGGACTTACCACATGTATTTTCCATAAAGAAAACGTCACCAGGGACACCCCCATTACATAAGGCTGAATGCACAGCTATATGGGCGTGAATTGTGCATACTTCACAGTGGTCTTTTCCAGGGGATTTTAGTTCCTGTGGCATCAAGGCTCACCGTTCTGCAGAAGTGCCTCATGGGCTGATCCTGGGAAAGTTACTGCTCTTAACTAACTGGAACATTTAGTTAACTGGAAAACTCATTTTTTTTTTTTTTTTTTGGTTTTAACTATTATTGGGAAATCTCACTTTTCTACAATAGATAAGAAAATACAGAGGGCCTTTCCTTTAGAGGCAGCCTGGTTCCCAAATCAGGGACATGGCTTTGAAGTCAGAAACCTGGTTCGCAAACCTGGCTCTCCAATCTATTAGCTCTGTGACCCCCGAAACAAATTCCTTATCATCTCTCTGTCCCAGTTTGTTTCTTCAACTCATGGGTTAATTGACATGTACAGTCTTTGTAAATTGTAATATACCCTTCACATGTCTTGTTATACTTGTTAGAGCTGGAAGAGAGCTGGGCGATCATCCTGGCAAGTTCTTCAGTTCTCAGATGATCCACAGAGTCCCAGGGAGGTCAGAGGACTCGCCTGAGCTTGCACATCTGGTTAGTGGCAGAGCCAGAACCAGCCCCCAGCTCTCCTGTCTCCTCGGCTAGCACTTTTCCACGGACACACGTTGGACTCCACTCTTCCCCCTACGGTTCCTCTCACTGCAGCTCCAGGAGACTGTGTGTGTTGCTCACACTCATAGAACCATCAAGAGGATTTCAGAATGGCATAATGTTTGCCAAAGTTTTGAGTCTAATCTGGAAATAACAGTCTTCAGATCTGAAGTACTATTAAAAAATTGTTACCTTAGCCATGATGTGAAAATCCCCCTTGGGTTACAGCAAAGAGGACAGATGCCCATCTTGTGTTGATAATAGAATTACTGAACACACATATCTGTGCACACACATGTGTGCATTTGTGCATGTGCATGTGTGTGTGTATCTAGTCAGAGAGAGGGAGGCTGGGAAAGAAGGAGAGAGAGAAAGAGAGCCCCTTTAAAAAATAAATTACTGGGGCTGGCCGAGTGGTGCAGTGGTTAAGCGCTGGCCTGGGAAGCCAGCAGCCCCAGTTCAGGACCCACATATGAGGGCCAGTGACACTGCCCTCAAAAAAAAAAAAAATTACTGTACCATATATCTTATATTATTTTCTATCACCCTTATTTAATAAGTCTTAATTGAGAGTTCTTGTAATTCTCTTGCATCTGTGAACAAGCTGCTTCTCAGCATCCTCAATTCCTGCGGGGCCTGCAGTTTTCCTGCTTTTCTGTAGATATTCATTTCCAGATTTCATTACCATCCTGCATGTGAGTCATTCACTCCCATGCAATCCATTTAAAACATCCAGCACACTCGGGGGACAGGGGACGGAAGGAGAAAGCTCAGAAAAGGCCAAGCCGATTCACTTAATATGTTGAGGGCTTGCCAAAGTGAAACATGGGAGAGGGGACCCAGCAGGGCTCCTCCCAGGTAACCAGCAAGAAATGTGGCAGCATCCATCCCCATCCACCTCCCCGCTTCAGGAATATGTATGCCTTTTTATTTTGTTGTATGTTTCCTGCGTGGGAGCCTGGGGGCAATACAGTTGGTGAGAGAGAACAGAGATGAGAAAAATCCCTTTAGCAGGATCATAAAAATGTAAGCTGAATTTTGTTAGGAAACAATTACATAGGCCATTATGTGCAAGCACCTCTGATGGGGATCAGAAGACAGGTGTAGTATTGGCTTTGCCATCCGCTGGTCCTGTGATTTGGGGCAACTTATTTAACCTCCCTGGGACTTCAATGTCCTCAGTTATTAAATGAAGATAATGACACTTGCTCTAGTTATTGCACAGTGAGAGTAAAAGTCCTGGGGAATGTAAACAGCTTTATAGATATGTAAATTGATTTTCTACATTAACTATGAATTATATACCTGATTTCACTCAGTTCTCCTATATGATAGGCAAGTGTGTAGCGTATAAGGGGATCTTTGTAGCTTCCCCATGTCTTGGAAAACACATAGTAACACAGTGCTGCTGGCCTGCTTTTTCTTATTAAGAAAGAAGCCATCTAAGGCATACATGTGACAAGCGAGTCCTACGGAAGTTTTAAAGCTATTTCCTTGGGATGCATGCATGTTGGAGCCAGGCACTCGGGGCTGTCATGCTCACTAGTCCAGGAGAGTCCTCACATCAAGGTATGACTTACCTGTAGGTGCCACATTCTGGTCCTTTGGCATCACTCATTTCCAGCTGTACTTAGGACAGCTAATCAATTTTTCATCATACTCTAGGAGTGCCAGCTTGAAAAACACAGTGTGAAAAATGCCCAAGGGATGGCCATGCTCTGCCTTCCGCCATGGAGAGGATCCACATGGGGAGTCCTACTGATAGGGGACAAATAAGCTATTGCCTCAAGGAGCAGGTGGTGAAGAAGGAGGGGGGCATAGCTCCCACGTCCTCATGAGCAATGTTCATTGTGTGGCATTTAAAACCAAAGAAGGAGTTAGATATTAGCTCCTGGCTGAGTCTGACACTCAGAAATTCATGCCATAGCTTACTGCTCTCAGATACATCGTGGCATGACCAGCGTAGAGTTCCCCACCCTCAAAAGAGACTTTCAGAAGGGGTTCTGTCTTGCACCTAAGTATTTTCCCAGTCTTCAGAATTTCTCTCATGGGAAGAGTCATGTTGCCCTATACATAGGAAATTCAGCACATGGGTCGAAGAACTCCTGGGGAGTGAATACATTAACACACCAGAATTGGGTTGGGGTTTCCTTTGACATTTGGTGGCTTAGAGGTTCTTTCCTTAAGCTCTTCAGAATCCAGCAAAATCGCTTCAATTTTTAGGTTAGAGGAAGAAAACAGAGTTTGTGGCACACAAGCGGCACAGCTAACCTAAACTTTGAGAGGAAGGGAATTCCATGACCTTGGCATGGAGTTCGGTCCACGTAGTACAATGCAATTCTTTTTCTGATTCACATCATTTTTTGGTGCAGGTCCTTTCAGATTCTAGGAGCCTCTAGGAAATAATTAGATCTACCTATCTAATTAGTTCTATAGGGGGGAAAAAAAAGAACTCCAAATGGATGAGGGACTGTACAGAAAATCAAAATTATAGACAGAGGCAAAATGAATTGTAAGTTTAAGGTAGTTGGAGTAAGAGCCTGATGATACAAGCAAAAATCCTGACTCTATCATTTATTAGCTCAGAGGTGCTAGAAAAAGTCACGATTACTTGTCTGAGTCTCCTGAAAATAATGCAGATAAATTGTAGCTGTCTCCTCCACTAGCACCCCATCTATCTCACAATTGTTAGGATGGGCATGAAGATTTTTTGCCAGCTATGAAGCACAATGTTTCCAGGGTTGGCCACATCTTGCTTGTGTGTGTGCATGTGAATATGCATAAGTGAATACCAGGCAAGTCCATTGTTCATGTATGTGTTTGAGGCTTCTGTTTTAATTTTCTGATTTGTTTGCTAATGGAGTAAACTGGATACAAGCAGGTCAGGGAAGGGGCCTTGTCTGAGATGTTTATAGCAGGGCGGATGCATCAGCCAACCCACGCTCCCCTAAGGACTGGAAATCTACAACTGCAGAGACGATGCCTCAGTTAGACTTTGTCCTGGGATGGGTGTCACATTAGTGTTTGGAAAGAGACAGGTGGGTCTGTGACAAGGCCCACCAAGAGTCAAAAACTTGCAAGCAAAGAGTGTCAAAGGTACACAGTGGGGACCCAACATTGCCTTTCTATTCCTAGAAAGTCCCATGGTGGTCTAAACTATTTTCCTTCACATCTCCCTGGCCTGACAAAGTCTTATCTAATTTTCTTATTTTGATCTTGAAAAAAAAAAGTAACTTAAGAACTATTTTAGTTTGGTTTGATATGTTTTCAGATGTGACTCTTAGAAAAAAATCTTTAGTTTTCTCTTTTGTTTTCTTTTAAAAATAGGCATTTTTACATGAAAGTCCTCTTCAATTGAAGCGATAGTGTCCATATAAGAAAAGATCATTGCGGAACTAGTCATAGCCTTGAATTCGTACAATTAAAAATAAATTAATAAATAACATTGTTTTCCCTTCCACTGCAGGGAAACTATCAGATTTCACCACAGCATTAGGCCAAGTTTACTCAGTACTGCTTTCAGGTGCAAGAGACAATTAGTGTGTTCCCTCCCGTTGGCACTGCCCTAAAATCACATTGCTAAACTTGGAAGCTAAAGCAGTTGAAATTAAACAGGTTAATGTAAAGACAAACTATTGTGTTTCCATGAAGAAAGGGCCCTCAGGTTCTCTTGTGAGGTTCAAGACCAGTGAAGGCTTAAAAATGTTTCCCAAGAACATTTTTGAGAGAGAGAGGAACAGAGAAAGGCTTAGAGAGTACCTGAATTTTGTAACAATTAGTAATAAAAATATAAATTTACACTCTTATGTTGTACCTTTTATCCAGAGAACTCAGCCACAAATATTAAGCACTTACCAATTTCTTAGTCCTTATATCTTTAAATTCATTTTATTCATAGACCATGTGATTTTTCTATCAGGTTTTGGGTATCCATGGAGGTGGCAGCAGTGAGAGGAGCACTGGGTTGTCATTGGATCTGTTTATTAGTTGAATGGAACTCAGATTTAAAGGATCCTTCGTTCTACGTTCTACAGGGATCATACTAGGTTTTCTTCTTCTTTTTTAACGTAGAGTTTTGTTAGCGACAACCTCTATATTTGTTGATCTAAACCCTTGATGGTCTTTTCCAAAGGTATATTTCTGTATGGTCATAAATTGCCTGAACCAGTAGAACATTCATTTGACCTCTTTCGCTCTCACTGTCATGTAACCAATGCTCTTGACCCTGACCATCACCATGAATGAAATAAGCGAGCTAAGGTCCTGGAGGTGGTTGCTTTCTCCATGTAGTTCTGCTGGACTTTGATTTGTGACTGGGAACTCGCCGGCTTCTGCCTAACCTGAGTTTTTGCATCTTCATTTTTCACCAAACGTTGCTCTCCTAATTCAACCTGTAGATATCCGTAGTAAATAAAATCATTGTCAATTATGACACAACAAAGCAGATGTACACTTTGAAAATATAACCTGTGTGTCTATATTATAAAGTGCTATGAAAGGTCTGTCAGCACACTCTAATATCTTGCAGTTATAATAGAAGAAAAAAATGTTAGGGCCGGCCGAGTGGCGTGGTGGTTAAGTGCTGGCTTGGGAAGCCAGCGGCCCCGGTTCGGGTCCCACATAGGGTCAGTGACACTGCCCTAAAAAAAAAAAAAAAAAAAAAAATAGAAAAAAATGTTAGCCTGTATTTTGCTGTCTAAGGCCTTGCCCTGATGGTTTTATAATTGAGAATGTTCAAAATGTTCTCATCTCAGTATTAGTATACATTGAGAATCACATTCCAAGAATTCAGTGAGATGAAGATCTAAGGCCTATGAGGAGGCCAGAATTAAAATGGGACCTAAAAAGTCATCTGCACTCCATGCTCCCAACACCACTGCCTCAGTTGCCCATAAAACCACAGTCAGTGACAGCCACCTCAGAGGGAGACACTCATGACCTTGAGGCCATCTCTGAGCATTCACCTAGAGGCAAATGAAGACTGAAGCACTGTGTATTTTTCAGCATGCTCAACTCACTCTAAGCCCGATGATCACCATGCCACATGAATTTTGTAACTAGCTTGTGAAATTTGGCTGCTGCCACATGGGCAAGTATGAGAGCGGTGGCTAGTCCTGGTCCAGTGATAGCCACTCCAGCTGTGGCTATAAATCACTAGCAGAGTCTGGCTACTTAAAGCCCCTTTTCTGCTTGGACACCATATTACTGAACCCTATGCTATTCAGAGTAGGATGCCAGCTTCAGACCTCCCCTCTCCATTCCAGTCTCAAGCCGCATCCTTCTCTCCCCTGTTTCCTTTCAGTCTATGTTCCCTCCCCTTGACAACACTGCCTAGGTTTTTAAAGAACATAACATTCTGCCACGAATAACGCCTTTTTGGTTGTTTTGAACTCCAGAGCGTTTGATTAATGTGGTTGTTAGTATAAGCAATATCCTCTCCACTGTGGCATATATTCCCAGTCCCTCTTTGGGAAATTGACTCATAGCCGGGCTATGGCACTGAAGTGTGAGGACTGGAGGTAAAAGTGGTGCCTCCAGTTAAAGCTGGAGACGGTACTTAGAAATCATTTTTTGAAACCCTGAAAAGAGTGTTACCTACTGCCTCTCTGATCCTATTTCCTTAGGACTCTCAATTCGGGGTAATGTCATATACCTATAATTATCAAAACATTTCTTGTTTTACTGTATCAATAGCAATCAGCATAATTGAAATTTATGATAATATACTTAGCAATTTTAGAAATGATCTAATCAAGTATTAAAATGAATCCTGACACTGAAGGGGAAAAAAATCCAAGGGAAATAGCAAAGAGAAGTAAATAGATTGATGGCATAAGAACCCATAAAACGTTAAAAAAAACAAAATCCCAAATATTTTGATTTTACTTTTACCTTTCAGTGAAAGTAACAATGCTGTCTGAAACTTGAAAAATTATTCGTAGAGAATTGAAAATGAAACAAGATAAAACAAAACAGAACTGGTATAAAACTTTTACCAAATCTGTTACCCTTTATAAGCCAAATGTAACTTTGAAATTTGATGCCAATCCCCAGTGGTCCAAGTTATTGCCTTTGCTCTTTTTAATACATCAGCTGATTATGGAGTTAATAATAAATGTAATTGGAAATCACTGTTGATTCCTTTGAAGTTTGCTGCCAAATAACGTTTTGTGGAAGAATGTAAAAAAAAAAAATTTTTTTTCGAGGGGAACTTCAAACAATATTTTAAATATTCAGAATCAACAGTCACGATGTTTGATTTACCTCAAGAAGTTCATAGTGATTATAAATATAATATCAACTCAAGAAAGCACTGTAATTTCCCATCTCTGGTAAATGTAACAGGGCAGTCATTGTCCTAATTCCTTCATTTCTGCCTGGCTCTGAAGGAAGTTAATTTCTTATTCTTAAACAAATATGTGACCAGAACAAAGTGCCCAAATTAATAAGCTATTGTCAGTCATTTTCATCCATGACTTTGGGAACAATGCCACTAAGACAATGTGGTTCTTTCTCAGAAACAATGTCATTCAATGCCCAGGCTTTTATTTGAGGACAGGGTTCCTACAGGGAACTAATAGCCTCTGGAAGTGGTGCAGAGCCACAACAACAGCTTTCTGGTTTTGATTATAAGGCAGAATGATTGCTGGTTTTCTGTAATATTTGCATTGTGAATGGGATTCCATTTGTTTTGTTTTTTTTTGTCCTCTAGATGCAGTGTTCAGGTGAGAGAAATCTGAGCTTCGTTCAATCAAAGCCCTATATTGTGACCAAAATATAAATCACTTGATTCTGGTTCTTTAAGAAATTTGGCTTATTTTAAAACAGAGTATTAGTAATGCACAATTGAGAATTTGAGATGGTGTGCACATTTAAACTGAAGTCACTGTGTGTTGCTCTGGGTTTCATGGTAGTTAGCTGCATACCCCTCCACCAAAATGCTTTCATAACACTCCTTCTAGTGCGTTGAATTTTAAAAATTAAATGTATAAAAATAAACACAGCTTAAACAGAGGCAGGTGGTGGGGAGGAATGTTATCCCAAATGATTGCCATATTTACATCTCCAAGGAGATGGCTAATTGAGCTAAGAGGCATCAAAGTCCATTGATTTCAGCAGGCAGAGGTGTGAAGAGAGAAACATAGAGTGGTGAGTTCTAATTTCCCTTCAGACTTGGGAAAATTACTGAAGCACCTTTCCTATATTTAATTTTCTTCCCCTGAAAATGGGATGGTGATGACATGTGCCGAATCACAAAACTAACCAAAATCTCTGTAAAAGGTTTTTTCAGAGAGATCGGTCCCCCATGCTTAATGATCAAAAAATGGCTCAAGGCTGAACTAGACTTTCTTTAAAGTAGGATAAAACCTCTTATTTCATTATCATTGTTTATGTTTTCAATCAATTAGTGCCTCTTCCAAACCCCTGGCATTTCCTATGTGGAAAGATTTTTCTACACCAATTTGGCTCCCCATTGAATAAAACTAATTCCTCTCCCATGTGACTGTCCTAAAAATATTTGAAACAGCTGTTGTGATGTCCTTAAGAATTTTTTTTCTCTAAGCTAAAAGAGTCCAGTTCTTCGTAAGCCATGATTTTAGGTGCCCTGGTTGTCTTAGGCTCCCCTAGTTGGATGAGTTTCAGTTCACAAAGGTCTGTTCTAATGGTGAGGTATTGGGAGCAAAATATGGAGCTCACATTGTGGTCTGTCCATGTGAGCTGTGGCAAGAATTGTTGCTTCACGTACTCAGCCTACCATGGCTCTTCAAAGACAGCCAAAGTTGAATCAGTTATTTTTGGAGGCCACATCAGATCATTGGCTCATGTTGAACTTGGAGTCAATTAAAACCACAAGTCTTTTTCACACATTCTCCGGCTAAGCCACTGTGTGTATATAGCTATATATAGTTATTATCTGTTGAGTACTGACTATGGGCAAGGCAATGTGTGAAATGTTTTGCATCTTATTTAATACTCACATTAACCCAATGACGTATCATTAGCCCTTATTGTGGACAGGCTGATGCTTACATGAGTAGAGACTTGCCTAAAGAGGTCCGACTCCACAGCAGGTGCTCCTGGACTTGCTGCTCTTCTACCTTCTGTACTGGCATAACGGTTTGGTTGCTAATCTTTCTTGGAAGGGGGATGCAGAGGACCAAACATCAAAGAGTACAGCCATTAAACATAAGTCAGGTTAGACCTTCCCATCTTTTTAGCCTGCTGAGATGTTTTTTGAATCTTGGTCTTGTCCTTAAATATATTCCCTTAAAGCTTCATGCCATCCATGGATTTCATTAGGTAACCATCACTATTCTCATTCAAGTCATTGCTTCAAAAAATAAAACCAGGCTAAGGACAGAGCCTCATAGTCCACACCAGAGCCCCCATCATATTGACATTGATCACCACTCTGGTCAAATTACAAATCCATGGGATTGTGATTTAGCTCACTTTTTTATCCTTTCATCCATCATAAAGATCTTGCTAAGTTCTTTTCTAAAATTCAGGTGTAAAATTTCTAAGACATGCATCTAATCAGTCTAGCATTACTGCCACAGAGGGTAGGATGGAGCAATCTGACAAGACCTTTCATTGTGAACCTGTTATTTTTAACTGATCACCACTTCCGATGCTAAGGGAGCATGGGCCAGCCCTACGTCTCCAATCTAGACTCTGGTCTAGGACTAATATCAAGGTCACCACTTTCTAGTTTACAGCTTTGGCCTTCTCCTCTGTGAACATGTGTTTCACATGTGACCATGTTTAGTTTTCCTAGTTTTCAAAAGAAACGTCTGTGACAGTGGTTGGGTGCCTTCATGTGTAAGTTCTTTCATATCTTGGAAGGCATTTTTTATTGGCAAGGAGATTTGAATATAGTTAGGACACCTTACCATATTTTTTGAAACTTTTCCAGCTAAATATAATTTTATTTACAAAGAAGACAGAAATAAAATAGTAGTCAAGTGGTTTGTAGAGTCTTCCACTCTATAATCTGCATTTTACTCCTTTTAAGCTATTGAGATGCATTGGTGCTATTAGTAAAGCATCCTGCATCAGGACTTATCGGTTCTGGATCTGCTTTTAAAACTGGTGTTTCAAGGTGTGTACACACTCTTTCAATGTGAAATGAAGGTAATAATAGGACATGTTACCAGTGTCCTGGGAAAACAACAGATTAGAAGGTAGAGCTCATGCTGCACTGGATATTTGCAAACTTTCGCTTACAGTACAATTCAGCTAAATGGAGAGAATATAGCTTTAATTTTTCTGTAATTAAGCGCTTAACAAGTAATAGCTAATTTGATTTTTCTACCAAGTTGAAAAATCACTTAAGTTGAGTCTGGTGCAATAATTTCAAATGTTTCTCTAGGAAATAGTGTCCTTTGAATATAAACAATCAGTCTCTGAAGGTTGTTTTCACCTCTTACTGATTCTTTCCCCAAGATGGCATCTAAGCACAAGGGGAACTTATATGTCATGGTGGCCTGTGCAAAGGTAAGATGAGTAGCTTCATGCTGATTCTCTGTACTGACTCATTCTTGATTATTCTCTAAAGTGATGGTCTGGGTACACTTATTTTTTGGCTTTCTGGATGCTCTGGGGGCCTTCAAAGTTGCTGTATGAGTATATGACCAGTGAACTTGTGATCCATTCTTTTGGCTTTGTATGTGCTCCCAGGAAAGATAAGCCATCTCTCTCTTCATTATCCCACTGTCTTTTAGCTCTCATAGGAGGCAGCTCCTAGTGCTTCTGTCACTTCTCCATCCAGTATGCTGGGCAGGTAGGTCATCCCGTCCTCTGCTTGTCCAGCAAAGTGCGCCTCATGGCTGGCTCTCAATTCAGTATTGATCCCATGCAGGAACTGGGGTTAGCTCATGAGTGCCAATCAAACCCTCTGTCTGTGTGACCATGCGTTTTGACCTCTACTCCTCAAATCCAACATGAGAACTGAGGGAAATTAACTTTGCCCTTGATGCTCCCCTCAATGTCTTTAACACCCTAACTCCTTCCTGCAGGCCAAGGCTCAGAGAGCAGAAGTCAGGAACAGGCCTTACTGTTTACCGCTCTTACTTCTCTCACGTCTCCCTCTGCCCTCTTTCCAATTTCTCTCCAAGGCAGAAAAAGAGCTGGCGTTTCTTTGGTTTCCCCAACATTAAGATCTATTTATTTCTAGCTCCAACTAAGCTATAAGAGTGGGTATGAGTATCTCCTCCATGTTGTGGTGATTCTTTCTCTCTGAGCTGAGTTCACAGAGTTCAGTTGTTGATAAGGTAGAAGACACAAGATTTGAACAGTTTTGTCTCAAGGCAATGAATGACCTGACTTTCAAGGCTGTCTTCTTGCTGTTTATTTGTGTGTATGTGTGTGTGTACATATAAAAACCATATTACTGTATACATGTGTATATGTATGTTTGCATGTATGTTTGTATGTACTGTAATTTGTTGAAAGGTTTATTCCCTTGGATGAATACCCAAAGCTCCCTTACTGTGATTCTATCTGGCCTCTCTAATTAAGTACCTGACACTAAATAAATGGGACACTTAGGTTATATCCCTCTCCATTTCTGGAAATGGCTGTGAGTCCAGGCAGGAGGATAGATTTGAAGTTAGGGGGGCTGAATTCTCAACCATTGGTAGTAACTTGCAGGGTTGACTCAAACCAGTCACTTGATCACTGCCTGCCTTGTTTCCCTGTGTCTAAAGGGAGTTAAATGCTTACACAGTTAACACTTGTGAAGTAAGATGACACTAGGAAAGGAAGTGGCTATGAGTTGCCTATGCTTTGCCTCTATCACTTTTGACCTTTTTTCCATATATACTTTGCCAGTTGCCTCTAAAAATATATATCCGCTGGTTCCACAGTTCTAGAGCCATGTGACTGTAATCCAATGCCATGACCAAACAGAGAAAGTGAAAATATTCCTCTCACTATTCTGTCCTTTCATCAATGACACAGCAGGTAAGCAAGGCCAAGATCAAGGGATAGAAACTCCTAGATAATAAAATTAATTTGCCTCCACAAAAGAGTAGGAAAATTTATTGATCTCTCTATATATATTTACAACATATATACTCTATTTCTTTTCAGTTTTCAAAATTTGTGCTTGTTCTACATGTACAGATAGAAAAATGGTAAAAAATTTTTTTTTCCTATTATCTACAAATGATTATCAACACTTTGAGTTGTGTTAAATCACTGCCTTCTACCAGCAGTCTGAATCACTGCCATTTGGGGTCAGTTCTAGCACCCAGAACCACATCCTTGTGAGGCTGTGAGCCGGCTTCTCTGAAAGGTAGAAGGGAAAACATCCTGGAACTTGGCAACCTCCTAGTTCACCTTAGAACTGTCAAGGTCTGAAGGCACACCCAGGACATTTAGCAATGGACCTAAACTCCCGAGGAAATGGCATCTTGGGGATGGATTTTTTTCCCCCTTGAAGTAAAAGTTTAAATGTTGATAATGACCCCAGGTTACACTAGGCTGAGACACAATCTTGGGTCAATGCAGGTGGCAGAGATACTTCTTTCCTGTTAGGAAAGAGGGTAGTTGCCCACCTTTCACCTCCAGATGAAGTCACAAACCACAGCTCATGGTAGGATTTGATGTGGCATACCCTCAGCTTCCAATCTATACACAGGAACATTAATGTTTGTGGTTGGTATAAGCTTGTTCTTTTTATGTCTCTCTCCCACGCTCTGTAGTTTTTGATTGATTATGGAAAGGAGGAGGAAAATATTAAATGCATACTTCCATGTTTTTCTCCTACTTATATCATCCTTACTTCTTCCTAGGAGGGTCTTTTCCACTCATTTCCATCTGCAAGGGGAGACCCAGGAAAGCCAGTGGTGCTGTCTAAAGGCCCCGGGGCCAGAGGGCCTGTGGTATAGATTCCAGTCAGAGTCTGAAATCCTGGGAACCGGCAGCACCAAGTGCAGGAGAAAGCCGGCGCCCCAGCTAAAGCGGTAAGGCAGAGAGCGAATGCCTCCTTCCTGTTTCTTTAGTTCTAGCCAGACCTTCGTTGGGCTGGATGAGTCCCACCCACACTGGGAGTGCCATCTGCTTTCGTCAGCCCACCAGTTCAAATACTAATCTCTTCTGAAAATACCTTCCCAGACATATCCAGAAATAATGTTTAACCAGCTATCTGCGCATCCTGGGACCCAATCAAGTTGATATTTAAGATTAACCATCACACCATCTCCACAGGGGACATTTTTGTTTGATTCAAAAGAAAATATTCTCTGTGCAAACCAAATCCTTTGCAAAATTAAGCACCCAACAGAAAGATATCAGCCACATGGTTTATTTACAATTTGGCATTATTCACACATCTGTGAATGGGTTTCTCTCAGTATATTTCTGTTAACTAACTATAGTAACCTTTCTCAGACCTCCTTGCTTAATTGATTAATACACATGTCCTTTGATCATCTTAGCAGTCAGGTTAGAATCTTAAAGCAAAGGTAGTATTATTTTGTCAGGGCATGCAGAGGGGAATTAGAGGAGGGAATTCGGTGCCAGGAAAGTCCCCAAGACTCTTTATTTATTTATTTATTTAGTAATTTTTCTTTTTTTAGAGGGCAATATCACTGGCCCTCATATGTGGGACCTGAACTGGGGCCACTGGCGTCCCAAGCCAGTGTTTAACCACCGCACCACTTGGCCGGCCCCCCAAGACTCTTTAATGATTGCCAATCACCACACTATATGAGTAGGTACAGAGCTAAGATAAGACTCGTTGACACTACTGATCCTTAAAAGCCCTTGGGGAGAGGATTCATTCCTCTAACCAAGCACAGAATATGGCCCAGTTTGCTTCCTGGGTGGATGAAGGAAGGACTGCGTTGGTGTGCTTGGATTTGACCTGCACACCTTGGACTTGCCCCACCTTTTCCCAGTCTTAAATCTCAGTAATTTATGTACTCAAAACAGAAAAAAAAAAGAAAAATTTAAAAGGTGAGTATAATTAATGTAATGAGTTAATGACCAAAGCTCAAATCCTCTGCCATAGCTGCACACCTTGGTGACTATGAAGCTTGAATCCTATTGACCAGTCACTTTCCAGTTGTGAGCAGCATTAGCTTGAAATGCATATTGGGGCTTAATGATTCTTCACATTTACAGGAACCTGGACTAGGAAATATTTGGTTCTAATGATGGTGAAGAAGCTGCAGTATAGATTGCATTATTATATAGATTTTTCTTTGCTGTGTCTCTTTTTTAAAGTTACAGAAGAACTGTTTTAGGCTTAAAACAGCCATTTAGAACACTCGGATACATTGCATATTTAATGTTCCACTTTTTTGCGCGCTGGAAGAAATAAACGCATAACAAAATGCTTTGGAAAATGCTTAATTTTTCAACTGTTGATTTAATGTGCAATGGTTCAATAAGGTGATGAATCACCCTGGTCTATAACTACTGAAAAATAGAAAAATTACCTACACTGGTCTGTTGAATCTGTGAATATTAAGTTTGTCAATGTAATTTATGACTCGGCAGGTAATATATCGGTAATTTGCATACTAATTGCTATGGTGGAAGCCAAACAACTTTAATTCAGTAAATTAGTCTGCTAAGCAGAAGCCAGCAGTTGCCTCTGTGTTGGGGAGAGAGATGAAGCTTGTTGTGGAGAAAATGGAACTCTGGCCAGGAGGCCTGTAAGGGCTGGAGAGGCCCCCTGCTGGCTGGCAGGGTACAGGGCTGCGAAGCCTACCAGCCTTGCTGAGGTCCTATGGTCTGCTTTTCAGGGCCAAAGCGCCGTGGATTATCCCAGTGATTCAAATTCAGAGAACAGAAAACAGGTCAAAGGAGTTCACTTGGGTAAAAACAATACATGCCTGTGTATCCATAATAGAAACAAATAGAAATGTGAGGCAGAAAAATAATACATTCCAGCTTCCTAAAAGAGGTCCTTTTAATGATAGGCATATATTCTTTGATTCTTTCTAAAACACATTAGATTCTCTCTCTCTCTCTCTCTCTCTCTCTCAATAAGAGTGTCTGGAGAATTGTAGGAGAATCAAATGATATTTTAAAATCTATGGGAGCAAAACGCATACAAATAGATGTTCAGCCTTTTCAATAATAATGAAAAAAAAGCAAATCAAAACACTGAGGTGTAATTTGCTCGCGAAAACTAAAAAGATTAAAAGCTTTTTATTATTGTCAAGAGCACGGGGAAATGAAATGAACATAGCATAAATTATGTGGGCAGTATAGTGGTAGCTACAAAATTAAAAAAAAAATGCACATGTGCTTTGATTCACCAATCCCACTCCTAGAAGCGTATTCTGTAGAAATGCAAAATGATAACCATGTGAGGTTACTGTAATTCAGCCATTTTGATACACAAAAATAGGCATTTCAAATGATTCAACCTATTACAAGTATGTTCATTGGATCATCTTATAATGATGGCAGTTTGGGAAAAGCCTAAATGTTTAGCAATATGAGACTGATTAAATCAATAGTGGTACATATCTTACAAAGCTTGAAAAGCATGAGATGGAGCTAATTTACATGGAAAAGGAAAGGTGGGCATGAAATATTAAGTAAACAGGTCACGTTGTGTGTGACATGGATAATCCCATTTTTGTTTTTAAAAAGTGTTTGTATGTGTGTATATATTTGTTTATTTTGATTTGTGTATAGTATAGATATAGAAAAAGACTGGATAGCTAAATCCTAACATTGAACCGAGGCTGCCTTTAGAGAGTGGCTCTCAGGATAAAGGCTGGAGAGGGGCAGCTTCTTCTACATTTTTGCATCATTTGTATTTGACACAGCCAATGTTGCCTTTTTGATGGTTTAAAAAAAAAGAAAACCACGCAACAAAATATAATGAAAATAAAACATAAAAGTTATGGGGAATCCACCCAATTAAAAAGAATACTTTGTGAACTAAGGCTCTGTGAAGTAATATAATATTTGCTCTGTTAGGCATATTAAGATTTTTACATATTGAACTTTAAAAAAAAATGTTTTATGTGTAAGTGTAGTTTGTTTTGTGTGTAAGTGTAGTTTAAGAGTGGGGGTAAAACTAGGATAAATATTGTGGTAAAAGTAGTTATGTGTGAATTAAATATGCTCAATACTGTCAATGCTATATACTGTCACTAAGAATTTCTATGGGACTGTATGGTTTTGTGGTGTTTTTAAGCCATTTCCTCAAGGTTTTTCAAAAGGGCCATTTCCAACTGCCATAGAACTACCATTTTTACAAAGAAGGAGGGAAACAATGGGATCTTGAAGCAGCTAGCATTTCAAATCGTCACTTCCCGTTGGAAATCCACCCCCGCTAAATTCTGATCAGCATTTATTTAAACACATCATTTGGGGCTAGGTGAAAATTAGGAATGGATTTCAGGGAAGAATTTCCGAGCACTTGTACTGATTGTGTTTTTATCATAAGCAGAGCTAAACTTTTGGGTTAAAATGAAATTCTATTGACCCAGCACACATCCTTCTTCTTTCAAACAGGACTAGCCCCGCTGAGCCTTGAGATCCATGGCCTTGAGCGCTGGTCAAATGGTTGCCCCAAGTGCCTATGGGAGGCAGGCTTGTGTTTGTGTAGCTTCCTGCTTTCCGGACTTGGCCTGTCTCCTCTGCTTTGGTCTAGCTGCACTCAGATGTCTGGGTGTCCTCCCACTCTGTTCTGGGATGGTGTTAGGCTGAGGCAGGGCAGCTTAGACTGTTGATCCCGTGGAGACCCGGGGTGGGGACAGGAGGACAAACCCCATCACTGCATCTGTGCTGAGGGCATGCTCATCGCCAGTGACCAGCTGTGGCAGGGATACTAAAGCAGACCCATTCCAGGGAAACACGAGGACTCCTTTGCCAGCCTACTCTGGGTTCAGGAACCCCCTGAAGGCTTTGCTGAAGCTTCCTTGAACTGTATGACCATCTAGGATGTTTTCACCCCATCTGCTCCCTCTGTCCTTCACTCAGGGTCAGAATTGCATATTGGTGATGCTCTTCCAGCCTTCTCTGGCTCCCTTTTTATTTCTTTTATTCAGGAATTTCCACTAATAAAATCTTTACACATTTAATCTTTGCCTGACATCTGCTTCTCAGAATATCCAGATTAATGTAGGCTATTCAAGCACCTCCTGTAGGCTACTAGGGAAGGATAGTAAAGGTGGGATTCAACATCAAGTGGGTAGTTACTTGCTGACCTCTAATTCTCCCCCAACACTGACATCTAGGATCCACTTTTCTAAGTCCTCTGAAGTGCCTACCCTCCCTGTCTTTGGCCAGAGAGGGGCTTCTCAGCAGTGGCAGGGATCCTGGCTGCTGCCCAGCTAAGAGGTGACTGTGGAGCATCCCCCCAGCATTGCTTGGCATGGTGTCCTTCCCCAGCACATGGTCTCATCTATTCCTTATCCATGCCATCTCTGTGGTATGCAGGACACTTCCTAGGCATTAAAGGGAACTTGGACTTGAAAGCAACAGTGGAGGTGAGTATGAAGGAAGAGTAGCCAGCTGTGAAAATCTGGACCAGTATCCTCAATTTCTCTAGAATCAGCCAGAAGACAAAGGTATACTGTCCAGACACTGCTCTTTCCAAATGAGCATCACAGATGAGAGTAAGAGAGTTTTCCAGCCAGGCCAAATTTCAGCAGTAGGCAGTAGATGCTAGGGGAGCCAAAGAACAAGAGAGGAGAGACTGAGGCTCTTGGCCTTTCCTCAACATTTCTGGCTCCCACATTTAACCAGCTATTGACAATTCATGGGAAAGGAGCAGGACCCAGATCCTAAAGCAAAACTCTTCTACCCTCAAAGGGCCACTGACTCATTAAGTTCAAGAATATGGTCAGAATCAAAGTGGGTAAAGAAGGCTGCTTTCTTTCTGATGGTTTAGTTCCGCCAGAACTGGTGATTCTGGATCCCTGGAATTTGTACCAATCTGACAGGGAAATCCAGTCCCTTGTCCAGGGGGCCCAGAGCCGAGGTCTGTCCAGGGCCTTGCTGGAGACAGTCAGAAGAGAGCTGCAACTGGATCCAGCTTCTGAGCCCAACCCAGCCCAGATTATACTCTGGGGACTGGGCCGAGTCCTGTTAGCATCTGAGAACTGGAGCAGGGCTGGCGACCAGGAAGGGGTAGATGATGTTTTCCAGGGCTCGCACTTGGGCCTCAGCACAATCAGGCTTTGCTGGACCACCCCGACGCTCTCAATTGTGCAGTCTCTCTGGTTGTATAAAGAAGTGACCCTTGTGTCCCAGGCCATTACCTCCTCCTTCAGTCACTAAGGGTTTCAACAGGGCCGAATCTGCACATATGTAAAGCGTCTGCAGAAATGTGTCCAGTGAAACTGTTGGTCTTACTTCACTTTATAAGACCAATAGGCATCTTTTCATCAAAATGATGAATTGGAAAGATGAAAAAGATGAATTTCCAAACTTGGGGGACAAAGATGGAATATAGGTAAGCCAGAGCAGCTTGACATTTTCTTGTTAAACCATCAGATTTTGAGAGCAAAATCAAACTGCTCTCCGGACCCAATCCACAAGACAACCCCAAGTGCTTAGAAACACATGGCTAATAGGAACTGGACCCACTAAATTAGCTCCCAGATGCACAGTCTAAACTATAGGCATCAAATTTGAATACCAGTTGTCTCTTTGCCAGACCTAACAAATAACACACCTTATTGGGGAAGATGGTCTCATTTCAATTTATCTTGCTCTTGGAATCTTTGCCGCCAGCAGAGACTTGACATCTATATCTTTCCTCCTCTCTGAGATCCCCTGGCAGGGTCCTCAAGGTTGCTTTTATTATGGACCATGGGACATGAATTGATTTTCTCATTTTTATTCTGGACACAATTCCATGCATATGAATTCCACAGGTGCATGCTTTTTATTTAAAAAAAAATGTCAAGGGAAGTAGAGTTAGACCTTGGAACAATTTGTTCCCTAGAACAGAGTGAATCATCTATCGTAATGAGCAGTGTTGGCCAGAGCTACAGCAAACACTGAACAGTCCCATTCATCAGTTATTGAAGAGCCCTCTGCCTACGAAGGACATTCATTAATGCACTGAGGACTGATTGGTCCTCTGCCCTGTTGCTCATTGTCCATCTGAAGGATTTGGACTTGCCATTGTGATTCAACAATGGCGTGCATTTCCATGGAAGATACGGGGCTTAGTCAAGGAGAATTTTCATCAGAATTTTTTCTCCCCTTCCCAGAGAACCTAATGCCACATTTTTGGAGGACCAGGACGCTGAGGAGGTGTATGTTCTGTGTGCTTAGGTTCCTGGAGCAGCTCTTGTCCAGTCAGCAGGTCTGTGTGCTAAGTCCTTGCTACTTAACGTGTCGTGCACACCTGGGAGCTTGCTCAAAACAGATTCTCACAAAAATGGTGGAATAGACAGATGCTATGCTAACTGCCTCCCAGGATTACACCAAAATTACAAGCAAATTATACAGCATTCAACGCCGGAGGTCCCTGGAACACTGGAGGAACAGAACCACTAAACGAAGAACTTGAAGAGGAGGCCATGTCGGGTCTGGTAGGACAGGCAGAGACGAGAGAGGGCAAACCCCATGAGGGAGGTCCCAGCTGTGGGGAGGCTTCTCCGGTTGGGGGAGAGACCCTCCGGCCGCACATCCAGCTCACCAGCCTAGAGTTCCTTTGCTGGGAAGAGGAGTTCCAAGATAGCCAGCAGTAAATTAGTGAGGACTCTCTTTGCTCAGCTTGGTGAGGCTAAGAGCAGCTAGAGAATCAGTGGGGCCAGTGCATGGGCTTGCTCACCAGTGAATACTTACCTGGTTCCTGGTGGAGGGAGTAGCTGTGTGAGCCAGGTCCAGGGACCTGCAGGGAAGGACTGAACTGAGCACCTTTGGTGCAAAGGCTGGAGGTTTTTGGACTGTTGTTCCCATGGTGTGGAGCCTGCATGCAAGTGGTATACAGGAGGGCGCCATTTTGTCGGGCTTGGGCCCTCCCACAGAGGATCAGGTCCAGGACCTCATTGGTCTGGTGGAATTGGCGCAGAAGTGTGCGCATGCAGCCTTGGATCCCCACCCTCTGCCCAGCTTATACTGCATTGCCAGGGAAACGCCTGGTGGGCGTGCTCCGGTTCCAACAGGCTGCTCACTGAGACACAGGAGTGCACAAGCCGCCTCGGGTCCTGGCTATCTGCACTGCGCTTGCAGAGTTGCCAGGCTGGTGATTGGTTGTCGGGCTGCTTGGCCTGATCTGCGAGTGGCTGATTGGTCCAGGCTGAGACTGGGAGTTTTCCTGAGAGTATTGGGCCATGAGCTGTGTGCCTGTGTGATCCAGCCAGTGCTCTCCTGGTGATCTATCTAATACATCAAAGCAATCCCAGAGTGACAGCCAGAATGGGGAAATAAAGAAACATGTCACAAGTAAAAGATCAGAAGAAACCTCTAGAAATGGAACCAAATGAAACAGAGGGATCCAACCTTTCAGAGACAGTGTTTAGAACACTGATGATAAGAATGTTTAACAAACTTAGTGAGGACATAAGGAAGGATAGAGAAATCATAAAAAAACAATCAGTTAGAACTAAAGAATACAATAACTGAAATGAAGAACACACTTGAAGGAATCACCAGTAGAGTAGATGAAGCAGAGGAGCAGATCAGCAATTTGGAAGACAAAATAGCAGAAATCACCCAGTTGGCACAACAAAAAGACCAAAGAATAAAAAACAATGAAAAGAGTTTAAGAGCCCTATGGGACCAGATGAAGTGCAACCACCTTCGAATCATAGGGATACCAGAAGGAGAAGAGAAGAAGCAAGGGGTCAAGAATGTATTTGAAAAAATAATGACTGAAAACTTCCCTACCCTGGTGAAGGAAATCAACATACATGCCCAGGAAGTGCAGAGGGTTCCAAACAAGCTGAACCCAAACAGGTCCACACCAAGACACATCATAGTTAAAATGGCAAAGGTTAAAGACAGAGACAGAATCCTAGAGGGAGCAAGAGAAAGACAGCAGGTTACATACAAAGGAACTCCTGTTAGACTAACAGCTGACTTGTCTACAGAAACTCTGCAGGCCAGAAGGGAGTGGCAGGAGATATTCAAAGTGACGCAAAGTAAAGGCCTACAACCAAAATTGCTCTACCCAGCATGGCTATCACTTAAAATTGAAGGAGAAATAAAGAGCTTCTCAGAAAAGAATAAGCTTAAGGAATTCATTACCATCAAGCCAGCATTGCAGGAAATGTTAAAAGGGCTTTTTTAAACAAAAGAAAGGGGTAAACAAGCTAACCCAGGAAGACCAAGAATACAAATAACAAAATGGCAATATATATGCACCTATCAATAATCATTTTAAATGTGAATGGGCTAAATGCTCCAATCAAAAAACAGAGAGTGGCTGAGTGGATAAGAAAATAGGACACATGTATATGCTGTTTACAGATGGAATAAGGTACTTCATGCAAATGGAAATGAGAAAAAAAAGAGCTAGAGTACCAATGCTTGTTTTGGACAAAATAGACTTTAGAATGACTACAATAAAAGACAAAAGAAGGGCACTATAACCGTAATAAACATCTATGCACCCAACATAGGAACTCCTATTTACTTGTAACAGATTTTAACAGACATAAAGACAGAGATCAACAGTAACACTATCATAGTAGGGGACTTCAGCACCCCATTGTCACCAGTGGACAGACAGTTTAGACAGAAAATCAACACAGAAAGAGGGGCCTTAAATGACACTTTAGACTAGCTGGACTTCGTTGATATTTTTGGAGCATTTCACCCTGAAAAAAAAGAGTGTACACACTCTTCTCAAGCACACATGGGATATTTTCTAAGATAGACCACGTTAGGCCACAAAACAAGTCTCAGTAAATTTAAGAAGATTGAAGTCATATCAAGCAGATATAAAGGAAAAACTGATGGCTGCTGGCTGGGAGGGAGTGGGGAAGAGGGAGAGGGGGAGATTTTGGACAGTGTAGGTGGGACTACAATGTTGCCGCAGCGATATGGGGGCAGTTCTGGGAATGTAATTGATAATGTTGTGAAGATACTATTATGTTACGTGAAATAAGTCAGTTGGAGAAAGACAAGTATCACATGATTCACTTATATGTGGAATCTGAAAAACTGAGTGAACGATCAAAGTAAACACACTCATAGATATAGAAGAAAAACTGAGGGTTGCTAGTTGGGAGGGGGGTGGGGATAAGGGGAAAGGGAAAGGGATTAGACAGCATAAATAGACAACTACAATATTGGCACAGGGATATGAAACACAGTTCGGGGAATATAATAATGTCGTAAAAATTTTGGATGGAGTAGAAGCTTGATCACTGCACTGTACACCTGAAGCTGATGTTGTATAATATTGTATGCCAACTGTAACTGAATATATAGATAGTCACGGGATGTGGAGTATACTGTGGAAAGGAGTCAAAGGAATTGTAATAGATATGTATGATACGGGGGGGCAGTGGGGTGGCGAACTGAGGGAAGGGGGTTGTCACTTTGAGGGGTAAAGAGTATAACTATTGCACTGTGTTGTACACCTGAAACTAATAAAAAAATAAAAAATAAATAAACAAAACAAAACAAAAAAACAAACAAACAAAAAAACAGATTCTCACCTCCACCCCAGACCTACTGGGCCAAAATCTACATTTGAATGCAAGTTTGGAAGCTCTCTAGGAGGTGAGAGGAGACTGAGTATTGGGGATACAAGGTGTCCTGGCTGCTGTCTTCTTAGAGCTGCAGTTCAGAGGTGGTGGAAAGACTGTGTTGAAGAAAACTCATTCCACGAGGGGACAGCTGTGAAACAAAGTGCTAGATAACAGAAGAGGCAGTGGTTAATTCTGCCAGGGGTGATGGCAGCTCTGGGAACTGATGGCTTGCCAGGTGAAGGGGCGGTAGGTCTCCCTGCTCTATCACTATCACCCCACTACCTTAGGCCAGGCCTTCACTGTCTCTCAGTTGGATTGTGGTAGAGTCTTCTTGCCTCCACTCTTTGGGGCCCCTCAATCCACTTCCTAAACTGACCCCTGAATTATCTAACCAAATACAAACTATCCCTCCTCTGCTTAAAGCAAAGTACAAGCTCCTTAGTTGAAACACAAACCTTTTGATTGACATACACAGGCCTTTCTAGGGCCAACTCCTGCCATTCCCCAGCCTGTCTCCTGCCTGGTCCTGTAGAATCGCCCATAAATTCCTTCACATCACTTTCTGGTTTTGCCACTCTGCCTTTCCAGTGGCTCCTCCTTCTGCCTGGGCTGCTTTTCTTCCATGTTTACTTGGTGAACTCCTCTTCATCCATCAAAGCCTTTCTCTGGCATTACAGCCTCTGTGAAGCTTTTTATGAACTACTCCTAGAGGAACTTAACAATTTCCTACTTTTCTCTACCTCTGCACTTGGAAAATCTATTATTTGATAGATTCCATTGATATTATTTGATTAATGGGAACTTCATTTATGATAGTAGCTGTGAGTTTATTCTTTGGGGGTAGGGAATGTGTTAATTTGAATCACTGAGGTGGAACATAGAAGTCTCTCAGTATTGGTGGTTTTATTTGTCTGTTTGTATTAACTATAATTTGGAAAAATCTTGAAAGCATAAAGATGTTAGGCATGCAGTTCCTTTGGTCTGGCTTAAGCACACAGGGAGTGAGAAGGGGTGGCTATGAACTGGAAAGAGAGGTAGAGCCTAAATTGGGAAGGATTTGCATTCTGAGAAATCACCGATGTTACTTACAGCTGGAGAATGATGTGACTAGTCTTTGTTTGGATAATTGGCTGGGGACAGAGAGGATATGGGTGTCAGGACAGTGGGGACAACAGGAAGCAATGAGACCTGAGAAGCTGCTTTCGTAAAAGCCCGTGTAAAGAATGACAGAGGCCTGAAGTAGAACAAGGACTAGAAAGAAGAGGAAAGTCAAGGCTTATCTCCTAGAAAAGTATCTTAAAAATGGGTTTAAACAGCGATCTTATTGTTTTGAATGTTTATGCTAAGGCCAGTGTGTTATTGGGAGAGTTCACTTGAGAAGAGCAGAACTTTGAGAAGTTGGGTCAAGGTGGGTGAAGCAGAGAGTGGGGGCCCAGTTCGGGGGGGAAATAAAGTGGGGGTTCTGATTAATTTAATTTTCTGGTTGATTCAGTTAATCTGAAAACTCATCCTTTTTGTTTCTTCAATACTGAAATTTTTTTCTACAAAGACTTCTTTCCTGCGTTAAGTTATATAATAGAAAGAGCATCTTGCAGTGGCCATTGGTAGGAGCACCAGAGTATATTTCGGGAGATTTGATTGTAGTTCTAGTTTTATTGTGACTTTTTGATAGTCACTTAAACTTCCTGGGCCGCAAAATTCTTCCTTAAACATTGAGGCATTTTCCTCATACATTGCTGGTGGGAATGTAAAATGGTACAGTTGCTGTGGAAAATAGTCTGGTAGTGCCTCGAAGAGTTAAACATAGAGTTACCTTATAACCAGCAATTCCACACCCAAGAGAACTGAAAACATCTTCAAACAAAAACTTGTAATAATGCTCATAGCAACACTATTTATTATAGCCAAAAAAAAGTGGAAACAACTCAATATCTATCAACTGCTGAATGAATAAAAATGAATTTTAAAATGTGGTATATTCATATAACAGATATATTCAGCCATAAAAAGGATACATACTACAACATGGGTGAACCTTGAAAACATGTTAGTGAAAGAACCAGGGACAAAGGTCCCATATTATAGTATTCCATTGATATGAAATGACTAGAACAGGCAAATCTATAGAAGTGGAAAGTAGATGAGTGTTTGACAGGGCCTAGGAGAAGGGAGAAACGAAGAGTAACTGCTTAAGTGGTCAGGGTTTCTTTTGGGGATGATAAAAAATGTTCTGGTCCTAGTTACTAGTGATGGTTGCACAACATTATAAATATACGAAAAACCCCACTGAATCGTACACTTAAAAATGGTTAAAATGGTAAATTTTATGTTTGTGAGTTTCACCTCAGTTAAAAATATGAGAGGTTAAACTCAAGATTTCTTAAGTTCTAAGAGCCTACAATTTAATGAAACATACAATAGATGCTCAATAAATACTTGGTGAATTGATTCTAAAGAAACACTGGAGTGTGATTCTTTGGATGAGATACAATACTTTGCAGCACTTAAAGTTGACTGGATCAGATGACATCTTCAGGATCTTAATGTAGTATAGTCTGTGGGGCTTGAAATGAATTCAGTTCACCAATGATGCTAGTGCAGGTTTAGCAGCGACAAGGGAAAAGAAAATATCCTATATATGTCCATAAATTTATTATAAATTTTACTGATAGAAAGGATGTGTAAGCCACAATTTACAAATAATGAAATATGTAATAGTCGTTACTGTAAATTTCATATAACAAAATGATTCTCACTAAATGCTTTAATTGATTTTTGCTGAACTCTTGCATCTGCAACCAAGCTACAGTTGCAATTGAACCATGATTTAACCAATGGACTTGCATCCCAGTCTTCTATCACTTTTCGCAGTAAATTTATCATCATTATGCTGATATAAAATCTATTGTTAAACTATTTCTTACCCTTGTACAAATGATATCCATTAAACTGAAACCGCTTTCAATTTTGGCATTATGCATGTCAGAACTTCATTCATTCAGTCCTAGTGTTAGTACTTTCTTTGCTGAATGGGATTATAGTTTTTGAATCCTGGAGGCATATTTCCCCATTTTTTTCTCTGTGTGCTAGTCACAGACCAATGTCTATAGAATGACAACATTTAAGTCTAATTTACATTATTAACATTTCCTCTATCTTTTTAAAAGTCTAGACAAACAATAAAATAACAAATCAAGCTCTGAGGTACAGCATTTTCTGACTTCCACTGTCTAAATACTCCCATCACGACTGGCTTCAAGCTACCAGTGTGACATCACTAAACATGGGGTTGGGAAGGGAAGCACAGTAGCATCAGCATTACATAGTATTTCGATTATACTGATACAACAGACATGAGTCACCCAAAGAACACAGATAATAGTAAAATAGCTACATAGTGATGAGTTTTCAATATGTATTACCTCTGTTTTTAATAGAACATATTTAATTACAAGTTAATGTAATTTAAAAAAAATAATGGCTGTGTTCAGCAACCAGCTTTTAAAATTCCAGGAAATGTAACATTGGCTCTCATGAGCCAGTGCAAACTGACATCATCAGTACACGAGTGGACGTTACAATATTTAGTGGCTTATCATACTTCTTTTTTAGTTTAAGACCTCTCCAGAAATTTTATAAATATACCCTCCTAGAGATTTTAACACTCTTCTAATTGCAAATTCTTTAGTTTCGTGTCTTAAACTTTGTGCTGTAATTATTTTCCCTTGAGATTGTAAGGGGCAGTTCACATTAAGAAAAAAATGGAAAGAGTGGTGTTCTAGAGACTCAAAGAAGTTTTGAGAAATGTTGTAGGACTTCTCAGAGCCCCTACTATGCTAAGTACACATTTTGAATCTTCCAGAAGAGTATACAATATTCAGTTATTATACTTGTTTAGCAGGATATAGTTTAGAAAATGCTGCTAAACCACGAGTGGACTTGTGATAATGTTGCGCCTTCACCACAGCCATCTTTATACCCCTCCCCGAGCACTTTTGAGTCCCCCAAGTCCCTACAATGGAGATTAGCACCACACATCTGTAGGTTCCCAATGTGGATCATATGGCTAATGAACACTTGTGTTACCACATTTATTATCCTCCCAGGATGGAGGCCTGGATCACACAGGTTCCCAGGCAGGTCACTGTTATCTGCTTGGGGACTGATACATCCTTGTCTAGAACTCTTCTTCGTTCTATTATTGTAATGGGAGCATGTGTAGAGGAGGTGATAGGAAAACTGATTCACACTCTCCCTTGCCATCTTAGGTCAGTTTGCTTTCAGATCCATGCCTTACCCTTTTCCTGCTTTGCTCTGCATCATGGTGGGAAAAGAGGGCTGCTAAGAGAGGGGTGGTGGGGCCGGCCGAGTGGCTCAGTTGGCTAAGAGTTCGCTCAAGAGTGCGAGCTCTGGGCGGGCTGAGTGGCGCGGTGGTTAAGCACTGGCTTGGGAAGCCAGTGGCCCTGGTTTGGGTCCCACATATGAGGGCCAGTGACACTGCCCTCAAAAAAAAAAAAAAGGAAAAAAAAAGAGTGTGAGCTCTGAGCAACAGGGTCGCTGGTTCGATTCTTGGCTTGAGCTGAGCTGCCAACAGGTGGCAGGATGGCTCAGCTGGAAACAAAAAAAAGAAGAGAGGGGTGGCCACTAACCTATGAAGGCTCCATTTTTCAGTCCCCTTTAGCTGGCCCCCAGCTAGGTTTGGTCCTTGGGGAGAAACTGACAGGAGGGAGGAAGAGAGAAACGTGGTATTTGCCCCTACTTCTGCCTTGGTCAATGTCTCTGGCAGTGGATGCATCCCCTCCATTAGTTATGCTCTTGTAGAACCATCCCTTTTTCCTTGGTCCCACCTACTGCCATGTGGTCCCAAACTTTGGATCCCAGGAACATGGATTCACACCTTTGTCTTTCCGGCCTAGAATTGGTGGACACTTTCTGCTGTTGCTCCTTTCTTGGGTGGCCTTAGCCTCTTTTGTTTGGCTTCTCAGCTCTTCCATTACCTGTTTAGCAGACACTGTGGCACTCTACCCTTATCCTCTAGGTGTTTACCTTTATAAGCCAAAGGCTGCTTCCTGAAACACCTGAGGCTGCTGACCAAGTCTGGTTCTGGCCATCGGAACATGCTGAACCTGCGTTCAGAGCAAGCTGGAGAATTAATGTTCCCAGAAGCAGCCACAACTCAGAAGGAGTATTGATAAATAAATACCCTGAGGCTGTTCTACACTGGCTCCCAAGGTTCCCGGCAGGATTCAGTTCTAGTTTCACACTAGGAATATGCTTGGTAATGAACTTTTAGATTGGTTTCCTTTCCTTGCCCATCTCACTACTTCTCCACTTGTAATTTGTGGGATCATCTCCTAGCTAAACTACTTGCATTCAAATCCTTGTTTCTGGGTCTCCTCCCGGGGACCCAAACCAAGAAACCTGTATAACCTATTTCCTGTATTCAGTTCTCTCTGCTTTAAGCACTTGTGTGTTTTCTGTTTCTCTGCCTAGGCACCTGGTGAGGCGCGCACTGATACACCTGTACTCCGACACAGGTCCCTTGCCATAGTCCACCTTTTCACCCTGTGGGGAAGGGGGAAGATGCCTGCCAGGCCACCGTTCCTCAGAGCTGCCCCAAAAGGTAGGCCTGGGACAAATTATGTAAATTGAGACCTTAACAGGGGCAGAGAATTCCCATTACCACTATGTATGACATCATTTAACCACTCTGCAAGGCTGATGGAAAGCATTTGAATCTGGCCTGTTTCTATTTGAGATGTTTTTCAGATATGGTTCTATGGTGATTCACTCTTCTAGAAGGCAAGTCTTAATGCTCATTTTATTCTTTCCTTTCTCAGGATTAAGTGTACCCATTCTAGTTTTCTGGCACCCGGGGCATCTGCCAAAGCAGGGAGCTGTCAGGAGACTTGTGGGTTGCTCAGTGGGTGGGTTACTCATGAGTGTAAGGCCCCTAACAGACGTGCTGGAGGGGAACCTACATGTGCTATTTCAAAACAAGCATTAAGTCGCTATCATGAGAAAAACCTCAGAATTTTGTTGCCCTTTATTATGTTTGTTTTATGGCTTAGCATTGTGTTTGTTTTGTTTGTTTTTTTTTACAACATCTGTGCATCATATTATGCGACTATCAGATAGATACACAGCCCTGTGTAAGCTGCATGGGGCAGCAGACCTGGAAGAAGGAGGCACGAGCATAATTTTGATGCTGATGGTCTCCATAGATTTCAAACTGATTTGGGGGTCTTCAATATATAGGGAAGTAGAAATCAAGATATGATCAGTGACTGCATGGCAACCTGACTCCCAGGAGGTCAAAAGAAGCAGAGATCTGAAAACAAACAAAAATACACCAAGGTATTTGTTTAAAAGGAACCCCTCTGGTCAAAGGGAAGCAGGCTCGCTGAGAAGGGCCCAGGAAAATCACCTGCGTAGGGTGTCAGCACGTGGAGAGGCTGAGCATAAGAGAGGGCCCTTGGATCCCATAGCTCATTGCAGCAGAAGGAAGAGAAAAATAACATGATTAGCATGTTTCTCTCCCTCCCTTGATTGAGATGACAGAAGCAGGCAATCTGCTGTTTGTGCAGAAAGGCCACTGGGAAGGAGGGAAGAGAGCATCTGTTCTAAGAAACTGTTGTTTAAAAATGCGAGAGGTACACCAAGCAAAGGAGGAACTCTCCATATTGCAGGCCAGTGGCTCAGTACACAGGGAGAACCAAAGAGGTACCCCTGAGAGGGCCTCAGGCTGCCCAGTCCCACAATGGGGCACTTGGAGAGCCAGCGCGTCTTTCCTCCAGTGTGACTCCTGGCAGTGGTCCCTGACTCCGAGTGCCCTCATCAGGAGAGAAGCGCCACCCCAGCCAACCAATGCGAGTTACCATGCTGACCCTTATACCTTCTTTTCTGTTATCAGTCCAAGGGATGACGGTAACTATTTTTAATGGAAAATAAGGCAAGCCAATATCTCCAATGGGACAAGGTCACAGTGAACCCCCCAATTTTGAAAAGACTGCTGGTACCTAGAAGAATCAGGGACCTCATTCAAAGGTGCTAGCAAAATGGCTTACCGCTGGGCCAAACTATCGGGGGCCCTGGGAATTACACTTGGCCTCTAAGACTCTCTCTTTTCGAGGAAGCAGTTAGGTGCAAAACAAGGTCCCCCTCATCAAGCACCTCCGGCTGCCTTTGATATTTCACAGCTTCGATATTTCTGGCTGTTGGTCGGAAGGGATGTAGTGGGGCTCAAAGTTTTGTAGGTACCTTTCTGATGGCGTGTACATTTTGCCTCTGTTAATGCAGACTGACTAGATTTTAAGGTGTGTGGACAGCAGCCCTCTGGGCATTTCTCTTGTGATGAGCTTAATGCTGTTCTCATAATAGGTACTTAATCACTATTTAAATTTGTGAATAATCAGCCTTCAGGCCTTGCCCAGCTCCCAGTTACATTAAACAGCCTTGCACATAAGATCAGAAAATTCAACAATCTTCTTTCCTGACTCCCAGGAGTCTTTTCCCCCCTCCCCAACTGGTATAAAGGATCATTTTCACACCTAGTTTCTCACAGAAAAACGGGAGTAATAATAGAACCTTCTTACATGGATTTAATGAGGTCAGGTATATAAAACAGCACAGCATCTAATGACTACTACTATTATTATTATTATTATATTATTATTATTATTTCTAAGATGAAGCATATATTCTCTGTGAGCAAAATGGGAGTCCTCTGCCTCTCCCCTTTGAAAGAGAAGAGGGCACCCTACAAATGTGTCTGATGCAGCCGCAACCCAGTGGCAGTCACACTGATGTAGCATCAGCTTCTGGCAGCCATTTCTCAATGACAAAGCATCTCTATCCCTTAGCCTGGCTGCAAATCCAGTGGTATCCACAGACACATAGCTTTCCTTTTATCACTCTGGCCAAGTTCCTTGAGAGAAGTACTGCCTCCAGCCCTGCCTGGGGTCTTAATAGACTCTATTTGCTTTGGGCTTGCTTTTAGGTCAAGGCAACTGCTGCTCAGGTTTCAGGCTGGGAAGATTATTAGCAATGGTAAAGGAAAGACTCATTGGTATACCTGTGCTCTATGAAGCCACAGCACCCATGGCCCCCCTGAGCTTCATCCCATCCACGAGTTCAAGAGGCGAGAGGTCAGCCAGGATGACTTTGGTTCCGTGACCTGCCTTGCAAGAAAGACCTTTGCTGAATTACTACATTATTACTAATGTTACATCCTCGGCTTTTAAAAGCAAGGGCTAATACAATAACTGTCATTTGAAGAATGTTTATGTGTCTCCTATAAAACCCTCATGAAACACATTATTATTATGGCCAATGTTGATATCCTTAGTCCCAGCTCTAGTAATAGTATCTTATATTTGTAATGTGTTCTGTGGGGCAGGTCACGTTACAGGTGAATAAATGAGGTGAGAGAGCTGAAGTGATGGTGTGCGGCTGTGCTGAGCCTCAGGCCCAGCTGTTCCAGGTGTTCGAGCTCCATATCCCACCATCACTTTGGACCACACCGTCCAGCATGCTGTTCTATAGAGAGAGACCTTTACAAATTAGGACCAGAAAAAAGCTTCAATGGCCTGTGTCCTTGTATCAGGTATCTTTTCTTTTGGCTTTGGGCTGCCCAGGAGTTCAGAAGGCAGTGTAAAGATCAACCATAACTGTATCAGCCTGGGCTTTTGGAATTCAAACTTCCCCATCCCTTTCTATTTCTTTTGATTTTTTTCTAACTCTCTTTTAATGGTCTGATTGTTTGGGCCTTTTATTTTATGCCATTTTCATCTTTTTGGGAAATAAATGGGGTCTGCATTTTAAGAAGGACAAATCAATCAGCCACTGCAGTGTCATTCAGCAGGAAAAAAGACCTCAGAACTTCTCCTTTATTCTGGTTGTATTGTTGCCCTGCTCTTTAGGGAAAGATCTAGTCAGAGTAGGGATGCCAGATAAACTACAGGACACCCAGTTAAGTCTGAATTTTATATAAATAATGAATAGTTTTTTTTGTATAAATATGTCTCAAACATTGCATCCTAATTTTTCATGCTAAAAATTATTCATTGTTATCTGAAATTCAAATTTAACTGGATGTCCTGTATTTTATCTGCTAGATCTGTTAACCCTAAATCAGAGGACAAAGATCTTAGTTATGTAACTTGCTTTCGCACCTCTGCATAAAATAGCTAAGGGTAAAGGGACAACATTAAAACAAGTTTATAACAATAGTTAAAAACCCTGATGACGAGCTGGACATAATTCAAGTCACAGTTTGAATAACTGGCCTTTGGGGACATTGAGGTTCACTGGCCAGAAGCGTATTGTCCTTGCCCAGAAGTGGCACACTCTATTGAGGCTGGGTCTGACTTCGGCAAGGGACCCTCAAGGACCACATGGACCTGCTTGTGATTTCCCAGGAGCTGTTGAGAAGCATTTGACGCCTCTCAACGAGGTACCAACACAAGTTTTGGCCAATGTCTCCAACCTTTGGTTTGGAGTTTTTAAGTCACAAATGTAACTCCTACCTCCATGTAAGAGGCCAAATTCTTTTTCTGCCCTAATCAAAAATGTCTGCTGGTTACTTCTGAGATTCCTGGGAGTATTTTGTAGGAGCTCCCAGAGTTCTTGTGTGTCTCTCCTCCAGTCCCTTCATCATGGTCTGCAGCACTTATTCATGGGAGGGGTGCTTGGCTGCTGCGACACGGCCAGTGAGCAACATGGGCTTGGCTGCTGGGTCCCTCTGCCACTGGCCCCAAAGCCTGAAACCCCATGAGATGACCTTATAGTCCACATTTCCTCTGGCCTCACTGTCCTGTTGTGCTGGGTGGGGGGATCATCTTTCCCAAACTCTGTCCCACTGCTAACATGTGGCCCCAAAGCCACTCTGCTTGGGCCTCTACAGGCTATAGCGTGCTTCAGGACAACACCCCTTCTGCTCTTTCCTGAAGTCCTCTCTGCAGGGCTTACATGGCCTATGCCTTGGGGCCTGGCAGGGGATAGTGCCCCAGACAGCAGTGCTCAAAGTTTCCTCCCTAGAACAATAAAAGCCCTCATGCAAATCAGCTTACGATATGGACTGACCTTGAAGCTTTTCCAGCAGTGTGCTCGACACACTTAAACGTACCTGAAGTTCAGCAGGGAGCAGACCCTTTAGCTCACACTGTGGTCCTCTTGGCACAAACCAAGTCTGACAAGGAGACACTTGATGGCCTTAGAGACGGTTGTGGTTGTGATCCCAATCTGCTTAAATCCATGTTTCAAGGACATTAGTACAAAAGGACATTAGGCTGCCTGCCAGACACTATTTCCCCTTCCCTTGATGCTGCTCTTTGGAGGATATGAAGCCCCAGATTCTTCAAATTTCCCACAACTATACCAACAACCAAAGCTGCCATAGGAGGGATCCTGTGTCTAGGGGCAAAGTATCCCCCTGACAGTGTGTGCTCCCCACTGAAGGCAATCAGTCGTTAAAATCAGGCCTTTACAGAGCACTCTACAATAGTCTCTCTTTTTCCTTCTGTACTCCTCCTCTCTCTCCTCTTATTCACATTATGAATAATGGTGGCTGCAGAACACTTAGGATTCCCATCTCCATGTGCTAGAGCTTCACTTCTCAGCATAGGTGCTCTGCCTGGGCTTTTCCCTGCAGGCGTCCCTGGGTGTCTTTGTTCCATGTTAAATTCTGACCTAAAGACACTGACAGTGCCAGCCACATGATGCATTCATCCTTCCTAAGCAAGGGGCCTCTGATTTTCTCAGTGAGGTTTACTCTAGTGAATCTGCAGCCTCAGTAATAATACATATGCCCCTACTGCTAGGTGAGAAGCCTCTGGAGGACGGGTTTCCCCAAAAGCAGATCCTGAGACAAGGTTTTGGGTACAAGTAGTTTATTTAGAAAATGATCCCAAAGAGCACAGTGAAAGTGAGGAACTGAGACAGAGTATGGACGAGAGACAATAGAGTATGTTAATGACATCCGTGCGGTGGGTTCAAGAGCTGAGGCTCAGTTCTGTTGGGGAGCCTTGAACACCTCACATTGTCCCACCAAAGAACAACGAAGCTGGGATATTTATACACTACCTTCCTCCCCTCGTGGGCTGAGGGAGATTCCTGTGCATGAGCCGAGCATGCCATGGCCAGAGAACACCCTGAGGCACCGAGAGGCTGGAAGTCTGGCTTGGACCAGAGCTGTCCACAGGTGACCATGGGTAGACGATGAGTGGGGCATCAACAGCCTCTGCCGCAGGGACTGTGTCTCCTTGTTCTGCATCCTCAGCACCTACACAGTGCCTAGCACTTCATAGATGTTCAAAAGCATTAGTTGGATAAGCAGAAGAATAAATGAAGAGCACATGTGTGTCAATACAGTTTAAAGCAAATGCTTCTCAATTGTCGAAAACCATTTGGGATCTTTGGAAAACAACTCAAATGTCAATGACATTGGCTAATAGTGGGCAAGACAATCTGTTTTCAGTTTGAAGTCCTTGACCAGAGTAGATGGGGAAGAACCAGCAAGGCTATCAAACCCAAACTAAGAAGGGGAGTCTCCCTTTAAAGCACCTTGGATATTATAAAAGGGATGAAAATTTTTTATTTTATTTTTAAGATTTTTATTAAAAATATAGCTAACATACAATATTATGTGAGTTTCAGAGGTATACCATAGTTGTTCAACATTTGTATATCTAAAGAAGTGATCACCATGATAAGTCCAGCAACCATCCTACGCTATCACAATATCATTGATATTGATAGTGCTGTATGTTACTTCCCCATGACTTATTTGTTTTATACCTGGAAATTTGGACCACTTATTGCCGTTCACCTTCCCCCCTTTTTAATTTTTCACTTACAGTTGACATTCAATATTATTTTATATTAATTTCAGGAGTACAGCATAGGGGTTAGATATTTACATAATTTAAGAAGTGATCCCTCAGATTAGTCTAGTACCCACCTGGAACTATACATAGTTATTACCATATCATTGACTATATTCCCTATGCTTTACTTTATATCCCTATGACTACTTTGTAACTACCAGTTTGTACTTCTTAATCCCTTCACTTTTTTCACCCTGCCCCCCAACACCCTCTCCCATCACCCCAACAAATCTAGTACCCGTCTGACACCATACATAGTTATTACAATATTATTGACTATATTCCTTACGCTATACCCTACATCCCCATGACTACTGTGTAACAACCAATTTGTGCGTTTTAATCCCTTCCACTTTTCTCACCCACCCCGAAAACCCCTCCCATCTGGCATCCATGAAAATGTTCTCTGTATCTATGAATTTGTTTTTGATTTGTTTGGTTTTTGTTCTTTAGATTCCAAAGATAAGTGGAATTGCATTGCATCTGTCTTTCTCTGTCTAATATACTCCACTCAGCACAATACCCTCCAGGTCCATCCATGCTGCCGCAGATGGCAAGAACCCATTCCCTTCCATGGCCGAGCAATATTCCATTGTTTATATGTACTACCTCCTCTTTATCCATTCATCCATTCAGGAACACCCAGGCTGCCTCCACATCTTGGCCATTGTAAACAATGCTGCAATGAACATATGGATGCACATGTCTCCTTTAAGTAGCATTTTGGTTTTCTTCAGATAATTACCCAGAAGTGGGATTCCTGGGTCCTTCTTTGTCTCTTGTTATAGCCTTTGTATTAAAGTTTCTTTGTTTTAAAGTCTATTTTTTCTCTTGTTGGCAGCATGTATAAGGGTTTTGTTTTCTTAGCCATTCAGCCCTCCGATGTCTTTTGATTGGAACATTTAATCCATTTACATTGAAAGTAATCGTTGATAGATATGTAGCTATTGCCATTTTATTATGCATGATTTTGATTCCCCACCCCCACCCCCATCTTAAAGAAGTCCCTCTAACATTCCTTGTAATATTAGTTTGGTGGTGATGAACTCCTCTAGCTTTTTCTTGTCTGGGAAGCTTTTTATCTGTCCTTTGACTTTAAATGATAGCCTTAGTGGGTAGAGTACCCTTGGTTGTAGGTCCTTGCTTTTTATCATGTGAATATTTTGTGCCAATCCCTCTGGCCTGCAAAGTTTCTGTTCAGAAATTAACTGAGAATCTTATATGAGTTCCCTTATAAGTTACTAGTTGCCTTTCCCTTGTTGCTTTTAGAATTCTCTCTTTGTCTTTAAACTTTGGCATCTTTAACCTAACGTGTCTTGGTGTGGGGCTGTTTGGGTTCATCTTGTTTGGGACACTCTCTGCTTCCTGAACTTGTATGTCTCTTTCCTTCACCAGATTAGGAAAGGTTTCATTCACTATTTCTTCAAATAGGTTCTCAATCTCTTACTTTCTCTCTTATTCTTCTGGTACCCCTATGATGCAAATGTTGTTATGCTTGATGTTGTACCAGGGCTGTGTTAAACTATCCTAATTTTCTTGGATTCTTTTTTTCTTTTGCTGTTCTGATTGGTTGTTTTCTGCTATGTTGTCTTCCAAATCACTGATTTGATCCTCTGCTTTGTCTAGTCTGCTGGCAGTTTCTCCTAGTGCATTCTTCATTTCAGTTATTGTACTCTTCACTTCTGACTGGTTCTTTTTTTATGGTTACTATGTCTTTTTTTTAATTCTTCCTATCTCTTTGTTGAAGTTCTCACTAAGTTTCTTGAGCATCCTTATAAGCATTGTTTTGAACTCTGTATCTGGCAGGTTGCGTGCCTCCATTCTGTTTAGTTCTCTTTCTGGAGTTTTCTCCTGCTCTTTCATTTGGGACACATTTCTTTGTTTCCTCATTTTGGCTGCCTCCCTGTGTTTGTGTCTATGTACGAGGTAGATGTGCTGTGTCTCCCAGCCTTGGCCAGGTGGCCTTATGTAGTAGATGTCTTATGGGGCTCTGGCCCAGTCTCTCTGGTCACCTGCTCTAGGTCTACGTGAGTGTCCCTTGTGTGGGTTGTGTGTGCCCTCCTGTTATAGTTGAGCCTTGATTGCTATTGACATGTCAGTGGGTGGTATTGACCATCAGGTTGACTGGCTGTGAGATTTGGCCACATCCACAGCTTTCAGGCTGCTGTGCAAGAGGCTTACCCTGCTAAGTGGGATTTGCCCCAGTGAGCTTTGGTACCTGTTGAGACTGTCCTTTTGTGTGTGTCACTTGTGGGGCTAATTGTGTGGGAAGCCGACAGCCCCCCAGTGTCTGACAAGGCCACATTGCCCTGCTCAGCACTGGATATTAGGGATGCTGCCTTATGGTTGGTCGTGTAATATCTCCTGCCTCTAAGAACCCATGTGCCTTTCCTCCTATAGGAGACAATATACTCACTGCATTTATGGCAAGTTCCTGTATACCCCAATGAGCTAACTACGCAGCCAAAGACGGGTAAGATCTCCTAAACGAGGGGAGACAACCTAAGCCAGGCGGTAGTTCCGTGGGGAACCCCTGAACTGAGATATTGGGGACTCAAGCCCCTTTGGAAACTGAGGCATAGGCCTTTGGCCACATAGACCTAAAAAAGCCAGTCTGTGAGAAACAGACAGCCTCTGTGAGAAACTGGTGCTATCGTTCGTCCTTGCCTGTGCAGCTGTGAAAGGTTTCCTTGGAGACCAGGAGACCAAGGTCTCTCGGCCATGAAAGTTCTGATAAGAGGCAACTTACTGACCATAAGTTATTTTAATTAACAGCCTTGTTTTAACTCTTTGTTCTGTACATTGCTAGCAACAGATACTGAAGCTTTGACTGAGAAACAGATGTTACCCTCTATTACAAAAACATGCAGCTCTTTGTAAGATAGGAAAAGTTTGAAACTCCCTTTTGCTATAATCACATAGAAATAGTTTCTTGCCTAAACTCTTGACAATAGTTCAAGTATATGCCCTGTAAGGTAGCCATGGTAACCACTTTTTAGATGATAAGTAAAATCCTTGAACAGGCCACAGTGTACCCTGGAAAGATACAATTACAAAAAAGTAAAAGTTCTGAGTAAGGAAAAACATCATGGTCATGTGAAACATAACTTGTAATTAAGATAATAGTCAAAAGCCCCTATAAAAGGAGCTAGGCTTTAACAATAAGCTGTGACACTTCTGAGAACCTCTTTCCGGTGTCTCCACTTTCTTTTTTTCTGCCTTTACTGTAATAAAGATTTTCTGTCTTTCGTATCGCCGACTCCGTGTCCACCTTCTTGGGACCCTGGTCAGCGGGGGCTGGCCCCCCGCATAATTGGTCAGTTCTCTGCTGTGGTCTGAAGGCAGCCTCCAGTATGTTGGTTCTGGGGCATCTTGGGAGGGACTCTGGTGCAGGCCCAAGTCACCCACTGCCTGTGACCAGCCAGGGACTACCTGGTAGGAGCTATGAAGTGATCTGCCGTTTTTTGCTACCTGTGCTCAACCTAAAGGCATGTGGGAGAGGCCATGCTGTGAACCAAGGACGTCTGCCTCCAGTACCAGGCCTGGGGTAGCTCCACAAAAAGCCAGGACACCCTGAGGCCTGCTGCCACCTGCTGGCTCACTTAAAGTTCAGCCTCTGATAAAGCCTCTTGGGGTATGCAAGTTGGTTGAGGCAGGATCTCCGGGAGTTACTACAGTGGGAAGCCCTGTGGTCACCAGGTTAATGTAGACTTTGGTTTTGTGCCAGTGATGATCCTGGAGTGACTCAGCAAAAGCCTCAGAGCACACTGAGGACAGCTGCTGCCAATCTGGAGCCCATGGACTCTGATAGTTTTCCAAGAAAGAATGAAATTTGGGCGGGGCTGGCTGCTCACTCACAAAGTGCCTCTGGCATTGAGGGAGTTGGGTGGGGTGGGGTCCCAGTGAGTCCACAGGGCAGAGCCCTGGAGCTCATCAGACCAATCAGATTCAGATTTGTCCATAAGCGTAGGGGGAGGGCTCAACACATTAAAGATGGCGGCCACCTGCACTGGAAGACAACCTCTCACAAGGAAAATGGGATTGTCCTGCAGCCCTGGCCTCGAAGTCACACACCTCAGTCTGCTCCCTGCATGCCTGACACCCCATGAGTCATAGTACCTCCACCAGAGCCCAAGGTGAGTGCCTGCTAATGAGTGAGCAGTTTAAGAGGACATCTGGGTTTCTTGCATCCTTTGGCCCCACCGGTATAGTCAGAATCCCCACTTTTTTTCACAGCCAGATATTGCGGGGGCTCTTCATGGCACCAGTACTCTGGGCTGGGGAGCCTGGAGTGGGGCTGGGGTCCTTCGCTTCTCTGTGGGGAACCTCTGTGGCTGAGATATCCCTCCCAATTTTTATCCACCACACAGAGGTTTGGGACAAGCCCATTTCACATCTCTGCCCCTCCTACCAGTCTCGTCATGGCTTCTTCTTTATACCCTTAGTTATAAAACTTCTGTTTAGCCAGACTTCCGATGGTTTTCCAGATGGTTTGTTCTATAAGTTAGTTGTAATTTTAATGTGTTCAAGGAAGGAAGCCAGTACTATGTTTATCTACTCCACCATCTTGGGTCTCCTGGATGTAAAATTTTAAAAGGTATAATCACTTCTTTTCCTGGGTGTTTCTGGGCATAGGGGACTCAGAAACCCACAGGGCTGCCTATCTCATTGTTATGTGGTTTTGCCAGTTAGACAAGTTCTTTTCTATTGAACCAAATTTCCTTCCCAGTTGTTTACTGGTTTCTAATGGCTTCAAATTCTGGCTTCATCACTATTAGCAGTGTGTCCATAGTTCAATGCCTCATAGTTCTGTGCCATATTTTCCTTAGCTGTAAAATGCCTATGAAAATACTGTACAGCATTGTGCATAAGAGCTGGATTCTGATTTCCTGCTGTCTTTGTCCAATTCAGGCTCTACCATTTGTTTACTAGCTTGACTTAGAATGGGTTTCCTTAACCTCTCTGTGCCTTAGTTTCTTTATCTAGAAAACAGGGATAATAATAGTGCCTAACCCATGGGGTTGTTGTAAAGCACTTGGTTAGTGATATGTAAGCATTAGTTATTGTTTTATCTCTTAGCATTGTTGTAGTTATTCAATAATATAATACATTTAAAACTTATGTAATGCTTAATGCCTGATATGGGTTTAATAAATATCAGTCACTATCTTTTTTTTTTTACTGCAACAATATTAAAATACCTTGTCAATTATTTGTTCCTCCTACTTCCTCTCTTTTCCAGGCTAAACATCTATTCATCCTAACTTACATAGTAAAGTTTCCATCCCCATCGATGATCTGAGCTGTGCAAATATAATGTGACCATCATCCTGCCCTCTATGCACTGACTGTGCAATATAAAATTTCTGTGGTTCCGTAAAATATATCCCTTTAATCTTCTTCGCAGGCACTCACACATCAGTTATCATCAGAAATGGCATCAAATTTAAATATTTACAAAATGATGGGAAAACAGGACTGCACCCTACAGTTTCTTCTGTGTCTGTAGAAACTCAACTTTGTCTTTTGGTCAAATAACTTCATTTTACCACCTCCCGCCCCCAACAAATACGGCCCCATTTGCCCAATTTCAAAACAAACAACAGAATATATGTTAGGAACTGACAGAGAGATTGCATGCTAAAGTGAGACTGTGGTAGAATTGTGAAATTATGGGAGACTAGAAGGTGTGAATAAAAAGGAAAAAGGGGGAAGTTGGAGACTCTGGTGAAGGGTCATGGTATAGGAATGAGGTTTCAGGATTCAACCTGGACAAGCGTCTTCTATGGCTACATCCTGGACACTGTCATCTATTTGACATTAGTTTTCTCTGGGTTCTAATCATCAATGCCCTTTGGGTTTCCCTTTCTAGCTTTTTACTCTTTGAGATGTTGGGTCTTTGGTTTTATTAACTGCAGTCACCCTCTTGTGCTCCCACCTGCTTAAGGCCTCACACATCACCCAGCGTCCTTTCTTGTGCCTCTAGCAGCTTTCTCAAATTCTTTCATGGACCTGCCTTGAATCTTAACATTTCTATTCACTCCCTTATTGGCATCCGTACCTTCAACTACCATCCATGCTCTGACAACCCCAAAATCGAAATCCCTAGTCCAAACTTCCCTCTTCTCTTTGAGATTGGCCCACACATTTATAACTTCTCACTAGATATTTCTATCTGGATTTCCTGCTGGGTCCCAAACTCAAAATGTCCAATATGAAATTCTTTATTTCTTCCCACTCCTGACTTCTGTATCATGATGCACTTCCTATTTTGTATAATGACACAACTATTGCCTTTTCCACTTCAGTGAAATCCCACTGATTGTATTTATTATGTATCTCATGCATCTGTCATATCTTTTCCATGTCCCCACCATTATTAAGACATTCAACCTGGACCATTCAATACCTACCAAAAGATCTCCCTGCTACCACCATATCTCCACCTCCTTTCCCCTTCTAGCTCCATCCTCTATGCAGCCATCAGAGTCACCTTCCTATGCTGCACTTGTTATTGCATTCTTTGAAATGGCATTTACAGCTCTTTATCAGCAGGACCCTCCTTACTTCTCCAGCTACATGTTAATACCTAAGGATTAATATTTTATCTGCTGAAATCAATCAATTAAAAATATTTCTTGAACACTTTCTATATGCTTAAAATTGGTCTTGTGGAGGACATAAAAGAGGTTTAGTACATGATCTTCAACTTCTAAACTAACATGTAAAAAGAATTATTGCATAATTAAGTGCTTAATTGTGTAGTATAGACTACAAAAAAAATGAAGTGTATTTATAGGTTGGTTTTCTAAGGTTCATATAAATCCACAAATATGTGTCTATATATAAACTATGCATGTGTAATTCCATGATAAAAAGTTAATACAAATTTGTCTTGGTAATGCTGGTTATTTACACTATGAAGGGGGGAGGGAGTCACCTCTTTCAGGCAACAAGCCTCCATTAGTTTGAATGCTTACTTCACAAAACTACTTATTTTATTGCATATTCATCCTACTATCATTTCAGTAGAAAGGACAGTGGTCTGTGTAACTGAAACCAAAAATAGGCCATTGCTTACACTTGTTAGAGGGATATAAATCAGACAAAAATCAATATCAGGTCAAACAGGCAAGGTAAGGAAGAAAAACCACTCATAACTATGTTATGCACCACGTGTTTGTTTCCCCTAAAATTCATATGTTGTAGCCTACTCTCCAACGTGTGTGGTATTTGGAGGTGGGTTTATTAGGTCATGTGGGTGGAGCCTTGTAGAAAGAGACAGGAGAGAGATGATCTCTCTCTCTCTCTCTCTCTCTGTCTCTCAGCTACATGAGGATCAGGTGAAGGTAACTTATTTACATGCCTGGAGGCAGGTCCTCAACAGACACCAGATCTACCGCACCTTGATTGTGGACTTCCCAGTATCCAGAACTGTGAGAAATAAATGTTTGTTGTTTAAGCCATGGCCTATGGTATTTTTGTTATGGAAGCCTGAACTGATTAAGTGAAACTCTTTAGCATAACAACCCAAATCAGTGTATTGCTTAGCTTCCAGCTAAAGAAATCTAGCTCAAAGCAGGAAATCCCTCAAAGGATGAGACCTTTCTGAAACTGAATGGCTGGCCCATTGTGATGCTCCCATTTTGTCAAATCCCAGTGAAGAACTCCACAGGGAGCCATCAGCACCCAGCTTTTCTCCCCGCAAAATAAACGGAGTCAGCTTTGCAGAAAGGAGACCAATGTAGATGAAACAAAATGCCCGTTACTTTCCCTGTGGAAACTGCTCTTAGGTGAGGTATCGCAAGTCCTAGGAAGTGGTATCATCTCTTGTTGTTCCTGCTCATTAACTTGTATGGGCTTGAAACAAAAGAAACTGTGCTAAAGGGTTTCAATCATGCTGGAAGATTTCCTGAGCTTTAAACTAGGAGCCAGGAGGCCTGAGCCCCAGTCCTGGCTCTGCCGTTAACCAGTTGTATGTGCTTAGTAAGCCCCTTAACTTCTAGAGCCCCAGGCACCTGTTTCCTTGTAAAGTCCTGCTAGTGATAAACACATTTTATGTGAAAATATTTGAGGAAGTTAGGGGCCCTAAAAACCGTAGGGTATCTGAGACTCCTACTGCAATCCTTTCAAGTGCCCCTGGGCTATTTATAGACGAGGGCCGGAATCCCTTCGTGCTGCGCCTCAGTGCTGAGTTTATTCTGGAGAGCACCTGCTCTCGTGTTCCAGTGCCAAACTCAGATTTAAAAGGACCTATTGTATTAACATAGTGTTTTCAAGTTTTGAAAACATTTTTATGCTCAATCATTTCAGCTAATCCTCACAACACTTCTTTGAAATAGGCAAAGCAACTATGATTCTTATTCTTCTTTTAGGGTTTAAGGAAACCAAGGCTCAGGGCCCAGGAGTTGTTCACATCTTTCGACTCCTACCAACATCCCAGCTGCTCTTGCTACTTCCTGTAAGGTTCACATGTCAGTTTTTCAGACCCTTCTTCACCCCCTGTACCTTCCAGATTAGAACCTAGAAGCTTGGGTTGGCTTTCCCACCCCACCCTACAGACAAATGTTTTCTCTTGCTCCTTTTAATCTTAGGTTATCTATAATTTTTTTTTTTTTTATCTTCGAGAAACAAGAAAATCCTAGCTTTGTTACAAGCACGTATTTCCTGCCTACCCTATGCCTGGTATTCTACCCATTCTCATCCTTTCTCTCTTCCTTTTATTCTCTGTCACTATGAAAACAATTTATTTATTCAGAAAATTTTCCTTAAGTTCCTACTTTTTGCAGGGCAGTATTTAGATATTTAGTAGTAAAGGTAGCAGATACATGCAAGGTGCTTACAGTTGGTGAGGGCAGCTACCAGCATTTTAAGTGGTACATCTGTTTTATGATTGCCCTAGATTTCTCTATATTTGAATTTTCAGTCTTGGATTGTGTATTATATAAGGATGGATCCCTGCTTTTGAACTCACCTCTAGTTGGTACATGAAGAGAGATATCTCAACAGGGCATTTTTGTCTAACTTCATGATTTCCACTGAATTCAAAAGCTAAGACTGGTAGAAATATGAAAACAAAACATAACAATTACATCTTAAAAGAAACAGCTGAAGAAATGGTGGCAAAACCAAGATCATTTTACATATTGAATGGAATCTATTCTTCCATCATTAATCCTAACACTACAGAGATTCACCTACGCCCAGCTGCTGGGTTCATGGAAATTTTCTACGAAGAACCAGCTCATTTGTGCATCTGCTTCATGAAGCCCATAGTGAAGTGTAAGTTCAAGACCTTAATTCATTAGTTGGTAACTATTGATTTTGAAAGCTACAGATCCTGTGCCGTGTCATCATTTTCATAAAGCATTCCTCAGAGTGGTGTTCACTGTAAAATATTGAGCTTATTAAGAGTTTTTGGGTCTGTGATTAACTTTCACAGCAAAAGCTATATTAAGTAATTTAAATACCAAATAAATCTAAAATGGTTGTGGAAAGTCATCAGCTAAATTAAGATGCTTACAGCTCACATAACAAGATGCTAAGCACTGGTAATTAAGAAAAATAATCACCTTTGCTGCTGAGAAGACAGGTTTGACCCCCAGTGAAGTAACTCCCTAGTCATCTGTTTTTCTAATGGACAAATCATGCTGTTTGGTCTGCTGTGAATGGGGGAGGGGGGAAGGGATCCCTTTCTGCATTCCAATATTCACCACATACTCTAATGCAGAGAATTACGTTTGGGGAATAATCTTGTTTGAGGCAGGAGGACTGAATTACAGACTTACCCAAGATAGCTTATAGCCCTGTTTGTGGCAGACTCATAACTCTCATCTCCCTGCTTTCTTCTCTTGAAGAGGCAAGAGAACTAAAAGTTTCACCTTTTTAGACTCTTTTACAAGTAGGAATGGTCATGTGACCCATTTCTGGCCAATGAGATGTGAATGGGGTCAGTGGCTACAGATCCTGGGAAAGCTTTTCAAATGGGAAAGATGTGACTGGCCTGGCCATCCTGCTTTTGCTCCCTTGCCCTCCTGTTTTCTTCCTGCTTGGAAGGTGAGCAGGATGCCCGCTGGAGGTGCAGCAAACCATGTTTGAAGCATGGCAGTACAGGAAGCCAAGAGGAGCCCTGGCTGCCTACTGGCTGCCTTCTGACTTGAGAGAAGAACCCCAATCTGTTTAAACCATTTTCAACAGGGTTTTGTGTTTGCCATCAAACACAAATCTAATTTTAGTAGTTTTCAGCTCAGAAGATAATTCCTCAGCTGTGCTGTTGGGCTTAGTACAAGCAAAACAACAACCAGAACAACAGTAATGACAAACAACAACAACAACAGATTTAAGTCCTTTAGGGTACCAACTTCCATTAGGACTCTTCAGACAAAGATGTGAATTTTTCTGAAGAACTGAGGGCCAGACCCATGAAGATAGGCTTAGTGCAAGCATTATTCTCGTCTGGCCCTTCAACCTCTCAATCTGGTGTATCTCTTGGGAGATAACTTTTCATCAACCACAACGGACTTATCTGAGAAGCAAGATTATATCTTCCTTGCTGGCTTCTTGGAATGATACATCTGTGTTTGCTTTCTTGGGATCTGGCATTTAAACCCTTCCTGCTCCAAAGAATGCTTCTAAAGGTATAAAAACAAGATGAAGTTTCCTGGCTATATTGCTTTCATCTACCATACTTGGGTTCTTTCACATAGTCCTGGAAAATGAAGCAATGACAACAAAGATAAATCGAGAATCTAGAAGAGAAGGAAGAAGGGAGAATGAGAGGATGATGAACCTTAACTCCTATAGACTATGTTCTCCTAGATTATGGTCTGTTTGTCATGCCCCTCCACATATACTTTGGATACTCCTTGAACATTCAAGGAAGAGGACAACATTGGTCAACTGGTGAAGTGAATCATCATGCTTCACTCTGCTTGCTTCCTCTGTACTATGTGTCTCTATAGCAGACATATGATTAAAGTCAACTTGCCTCCCTCCCAAGGGCCTAGTTGTATACATTTCAGGAGACTTTTTTGTACTTAATTATGGGGCATCCTGGGATTTAGTTATATTCCTCCTTGAGATATGATTTCTTTCATTTCCTCAACAAATATTTATTGAACATTGTATTAGTTATCTATTCCTATATGACATTGTATCCCAAAACTAAGTAGCCTTAAACAAAAATAAGTATTTTTATCTTACACAGTTTTTGAGTATCAGGAATTCAGGAGCAATTTAGTTTGGTAATTCTGATTGTGGTCAAGGTATCAGTGGGGCTGCAGTCATCTAAAGACTTGGCTGGGGCTGAAAGATCCACTTCCAAGATTGCTCACTCACATGGCGATTGGCAGGAGGCCTCAGTTCTTCACAAGCTGTTCATAGGAGGCCTCCCTAGTCAGTGCTATTCCTCCCCAGAATGATTCTCAATGGCTCTGAGCTCTACCCTGTGTGTCATTTTTCCTTTTCCATAATAGACAACCCATGTGAGCAGCTGCCCGGTTTTCTTAGCTTGCATCCTCTTATGGAAGTTTGGGAGTCTAGACTCCATTTTTGCTGTTGTACTATCTCTGCCCTCTTAATATTAAAAGCCAGCCATACTCCTGACAATACAATCTGTGGGTCTATTTGTGAGCTTTTGTAATTCTATTGAGGTTCATTCCATTAGATAAAAACCACATCCACAAACAAATTCAAAATAAGCCCTTCTCTATTTGAGCTTCTCTGGGACTGTTGGGGGACAATAACCAATAACATTTTAGAAGCCCCATTGTTTCACTGAATAGTTCCCTAAGCACAACCTTGGATCTTTTTTAGATCTTAACAAAGGATTTTATAGTCAATTCCTTGGCTTCATCTTTAGACTATGTTTTTCTGAGAATATGCCCAGAAGAGTTTGCTAAAAGAGCAAACTGGGAAACTTTAAATATAACACTTCCGGGGTTCTTTTTGTTTGTCAGTCCTTCCTTTAGTTTATCTCTCCCTTCTTACATTTTACTATAAACAGCAAGAAACCAGGCAGCACCTTCTACATTCTGACTGGAAATCTCCTTAGATAGATTAACCAGTTAATCAGGTATATTTTCTATTTTCCACTGTGTTTTCAATGTTGCGACTTCATAAGGAGGATCATGTTTCCTCTAATTTTCAATAACATTTTCCTTTAAGCCCTTGCCCACAGCCTCCTCAAAGGCTATCAAGCTTCTGCTATCAGACCCTTTAAGATTCTTCAAGCTTCTCTAACAGCTTCTTCTAAGTTCTTCCAATTTCTGCCTGCTTCCCAGTTTCAAAGCCACTTCCATGCTTTATAGTTTTATTATAGCAGTACCATTGCCCTTTCAGGTACCAAAATCTGAATGAATCTATTGTTTGTTGTACAAGTTACTCAAAAACTGCACATCTTAAGACAGGAAGCATGTATTATCACACAGTTTCTGTGGGTTAGGAATTAGCTGGGAGATTCGGGCTCAGGTTCTCTCATAATATTGGCGTCAAGATGTCAGTGAGGGCTGCAGTCTTCAGGAGGCTTGACTGGAGCTGGAGGTTCATTTTTCACGATGGCTCACTTGGCTATTGGCAAGAGGTCTCAGTGATAGATCTGCCTGAGTGTTCTCCTGACATGGCAGCAGGCTTCTCCTAGAGTAAGTGATCCAAGAAGGAGCAAGACAAAGCTGTAATATCTTTTGTGACCTAGCCTCAAAGGTCACAAACCTTAACTTCCTCAATATCCCTATTAGTGACATAGGTCACCATTATTCAGTATGGGAAGAGACTACATGTGGTATGAATACCAGATGGTGAGGATCTTTGGGGTCCTCTCAGAGACTGACTACCACAAAGACTTACCAGGGCCAAGGTTCTATGCAGGAAACAACTGGAAACAGAAGAAAAAGTCCCTTTCCTTAAGGAACTTATACTCCGAATTGAGAATGAGACACGTACACAAGTAATGTGAAAAATACCATTGAATTATATGACTAAATTGCTGGGACTATAAGGAAAAAGCACTCACTTGATGCCTTTCTGTATTTATTTCTTCTAATGGTTTGTGAACTTTTGGCAGGGTATCACTCATCTTTATTCCCCACAGGGCTCAGCTGAAGGCCTTGCCAAAATAGGTGTTTAGTCAATATTTCCTGAGTGAACAAAACCCTGCAGTAAGATCAAGGAAAACCGAAAACTAAGAATAGGCCATTGGGTCTAGTGATTACATTTTCATTATTTTAATTTTCTAGAAAAATGATTTCAGGAGACCATTGGAATAAAATTGAGACTAGAAGGACTTAAGGAGATGATGAGAGTAAGTCAAGTTTAGCAACAGAAGGAAAAGTAGTGATGGGGTTTTGTTTAAGAGGAATTGGCCGAAAGTTTGTTTTCTTAGTTTAAGAGAAATTTGGGCAATTTTTTAGGTAATAGAGGAGTCAGAAAGAGGAGAAGAGAAAATGGAACCGAAGAGGAGAATGTTGATAATTGATGGAGCAATGTTCCAGGAAGTAGCACAATAGAGGACTAGACTTTGAAAAGAAAACGAACCTTTCTTCCTTTGAAAAAGGATTGAAGATAAAGAGACATAAGGTCAGACAATTAAGTTCTCAAACTCATCCTAGAAAAAATGCTACATACCTCATTGTTGAATATCACTATGGTCACCTTCCCCTTGGGTATTCCCCTTGGGAAGCTATGCACTGACTCCAGTGCCTAGTCCACCCTTCAAAGCAATTTTGGAACTCTTTTTCTGGAATGGCCATCAGGGCTGTCTTTGTATTACCCTTAATGTCCTGAATGTCATCCAAATGTCTTCCTTTCAATATTTCCTTTATCTTTGGGTAAAGAAAGAAGTCATTGGGACCAGATCAGGTGAGTAGGGAGGGTGTTCCAATACAGTGATTTGTTTACTGGCTAAAAACTCCCTCACAGACAGTGCCATGTGAGCTGGTGCATTGTCGTGATGCAAGAGCCATGAATAGTTGGTGAAAAGTTCAGGTCATCTAACTTTTTCACACAACTTTTCAGTCCTTCCAAACAGTAAACTTGGTTAATTGTCTAGTTGGTGCAGGCTCATAATGAATAATCTCTGTGATATCAAAGCAACATTGTTGGAACAAGTTCGCAAACTTAATTGTCAGACCTTGTATTAGAGAAAAAGGGGAGTTTTGTTTCGTCATGTTGAATGACTGATTATTTTTCAGTGACGTTGAGGCAAGATCATTCTACAGACTGAGGGGATAGAGAGGGGATGAGAGCTTGAGGACACTGGAAGGTGGAAGATCTGTTGGAAGGAACTCGAGAGTGCGTGACCCTCTGAGGAGCCAGCTGAGGTTTCATCTTCCGGGTCTGTCAGAGAACCAGTGTGCATGGTGGCATGATGCCCTCTGGCTTCACTCAGCAGGCTGTGAGCAGAAGGAAAGGAAATAGATGGAAAATAACAGCTGCCCACACAAATGGCCGTAGCGGAAAATCTCGGGAGACTTGGGCCATTTGATTTCCACCCTGACTGATTGTTCCCATTACAGGGTGTAATTACTTTCCTTTGAAAATCACTATGAACTTTGGGCAGAGAAGAAATGGCATCATCTGTCACTGAAATGTGTGGTGCATAATGGGGGAAATATGGAAAGAGTTTGAAATCTTTTTAACAGTTCTTAACATGAATAAGTTAAGATTCAGTTACTGATTAGTGCTGCTGCAGATCAAATAAATGATGTCAATATCTTCTTTATAATTTAGCCCACAGGAAATAAACACTTAGTTTTCATGATCTTCCATAGCAAGGTCCTATAATGAGCTATATAAAGCCAACTGCATTTTATGGGAAATATTCTCAGGAGTATAGGAAATAGTTCTGGGTTAGGGTTTAGAAGACCTGGGTTCAATTCCAGCTCTGCCACTATTTATCTGATCAACCCTGGACGAGTCACTTAATTACTCTCGGGCCCTAATCACTCATCTGTAAAACAGGGAACTGGATTAGATGCTTGCTAATGCTTTCCAGCTCTGATACTTCATAGCCCTATGGTTTCCAGCCCATCAAATCACCTGGATTTTCCTGTGTGAGTGCCACACAAGTTGAACACTAGGGGTCACATTTAGATAACCACTCAAAAACGCATGGTCTGAGTATGGTTAACACGCTCCATTTCCTTCAATGTATGACCCTCAACAGCTAAGTGATGATTGGCCTAGTTTCTCACTAAAAACATCCTTAAATGAAATTGTGTTGTTTCCCTTTTTAGCTAGCTGAGGATTCTGGGGGGAAAGCCCAGGTGTCTCTGCAGAGCTTTCCCTTTGGGTTAATGCTGTTTTCTTCTTTTCACACATGACCCCAAGGTAGGCCATGAGGCAGATAAATTCTTTCATAAGCTTTAGTTTTTTTTCCCTTCTCCAGTATTCCTTCTTGGCTGAGTAGGCGGTAACCCCAATGAAATCACTTGTAAAAAATCCGAGTTACCTTCATGGAAAACCATTTTTGATAGCTCCTCATTGAATTATCAGTATTTCTTCCACAACCTGCTTTCATGGTCTACTTTGCTTTCAGGAAAAGTCACCTAGAGAGATGGGCCCCTTCCCCAATTTCTTTGCCATAAGGTCCCTACAATCTTTCTTTACCTTGTTCCAATTTAAGCATTCCTCTGTCTAGCCTTGGTCACATTTACCCTGTCTTAATGCTCAATTCTCAGGGAAGATGGGAAATGAAAATTCATCATGGGAAATAATAATGTTATTATATAAACCATTTACACCCTTAATATAATAGTAATGCCTCCTTGCATTTATGTGGTTTTACAGCTTTCAAAGTGTTTTTACATATATTGTTTCCTTTTAGTATCACTTGTGTTCTCTACCCCCCCTCAAAACCCCCATCTCCATTTCTTTTTTGTTGAGAAGTAAAACCCAAGAGGGACACAGGAGGGAAGGTAGAGCAGAGAAGGCAGGCAGCCTGGAGAAGTGGGTGAAACGCTGATCTTGATGACATGGATTAAGCCCTGACTCTGTTTCTTACCAGCGATGTATCTTTGGGCAAGTCATGCTTACTCTCTGAGCCTGGATTTCCTCATCTGCAAATTGTGGCTATGAATGCCTGCTCTACCCATGGGCTCTGGACTGCAAGGAAGATGGTCATTTCTCACCTTCCTGGAACCAGTTGTCCATGCTCAACTTCCTGGATGAGCGTTTAAAGGAAATGCCAGTCTCAGGTACAGTATTTACTCCTGGGCTGGCCGCCTCCCTCCTCTCACTCCTTGTACCCTGAGCTATGTAAACAACCTGGAAGACAATCAGGAGGACCCTTTACTCCTGGAGATGGCAGGAGACGTGGCTCCCTGCCTCTTCTCCTTTGGAGCCTACCTTCAGAAGCACAAGAGACACTCCTCTCCCTTCCTGCTTCCATTCCCCTAGAAGCCCCAGTGCCTCCACTTCTAATCATCTTGCTGCCCCAAATCCCTCAGCTCAGAGGACTCTGGGCGTGAAGCTTGGGTGCCACAAGGGACTGTGGCTTACAAGCTCTTTGCTTTTCCCACTGATGCTTTGTTCCTGCTGCAGTTTTATGGTAACTCTCCCAGGGTAGGAAGTTGTTTAATTTCCTCCAAATCTTTTCTAGACTTAGAATATCCTCTTTTACAGCAAAACATGGTGGAAAGTGTTGGCGTTGGAGTCAGAAAGATTTGTATTTGGATCCAAGATCTCCAGGCTTCTAGCTTGGCAAGTTATTTGACCTTCTCAAGCCCTGGTTTCCTGCCAATGCGGACATGGCACAGTGTGGAAGCGCAGGATGCTGAGTGGGACTTTGCCTGTCATCCCAGAATCGTGGTTGTGGCAAAAGGTGAGCACAGCAGGCACTAAGCACTCAGCAGTCCCAAATTGATGAACAGCCAGTATGTTTGGGAGGAAAAGAAAGGGACCCTCCACCCAACCTATGGGCCTGAAAGGGGATGCCTGTGATCACACGAAGGAGCTCAGAGGATAATGGAGAGAGAGGCAGGAGCTGTGGGGCTACCAAGTGGCCTCTGGGTTCCATGATGGAAGGCCCAGCAGAAGTATCACAGCGCATGCGTGGGGCCCAAGGGAAAGACAGCTGCCTCTGGGGGCAAGGGGTTCAACAGCAGAGGGGCTGAAATGAAGCTGAACACCACCCTAAGAAAACCTGGAGCTCCATCTGTGAGTAAAACACCCAGGAGCAGAGGCCACCAGAGGTATGTAAGAGTTTGGCCCAGAGTCCGAAGGGTGGAGGAGAAAGTTCTAAGGTGGCGAAAAAAAAAAAAAAAGAAGGAAAATAGCATAAAGAGCAGACTTCATTTACTCTCATCCTAGAACTGAGGGGAAGAGCTGAGATTGGAATGAAGCTTTAAAATAAATAAGATTGAGTCTTAAATAAAGCAGCCCCCTTATCCACAGTTTTGCTTTCTGCAGTTTCAGTTACCTGTGGCTAACCATGGTCTGAAAATATTAAATGGAAAATCCCAGAAATAAACAATTCGTAAGTTTTAAATTGTGCACTGTTCTGAGTAGTGTGATGAAATCTCACACTGTTCAGCTCCATCCCACTCAGAACATGAACCATCTTTTTGACCAGCATGATGTCCACACTGTATGTGCTGCCTGCCCATTAGTCACTTAGTAGCCATCTTGGTTATCAGGTTGGTTGAGAGAGAGAGAGAGAGAGAGAGAAAGAGAGAGAGAGAGAGAGAGAGAGAGAGAGCTGTTATAATTGTTCTATTTTATTATTAGTTATTGTTGATAATCTCTTACTGTGTCTAACTTAAAAATTAAACATCATAGGTACATATGTATAGGAAAAAACATAATGTATATAGGGTTTGGTATTATCCCCAGTTTGAGACATCCATATCCCCCCGTGAGTAAGCATATCCCCTGTGGGTAAGCATATCCCCTGTGGGTAAGCAGGGGCTACTCTATCAAAATGAGATAGTTCCAATATCCTTACATGGTAAGAGTGTTACAGAAGCCAGCGGAAATATATTTATAGACCAGCTACCTAATGGGAAAGGATGGTGTGACGAGAGCCTATTTAGGAAAATTTAAATATTTTAAAAGTTTATACCCTGTTTAACACCTCAGTAATCCAGTAATATCAATGATTGTTTTGGTGGCTCTTAAACTCTTGGTTAACTGCTGCTTTCCCTACCATCTAGGTTCTATTTTTAAAAATAGTGTTTCATTATTAGACTTTTTATTTGGTTACCTTACAAATCTCTCTGTTCTTTTCTTCAAAATGCCTCATTTCGCCTAATGAGTTCTATTTCTTCCTCACCTTGATGAACATTTTAAACATATTAATTTTAAAATCGCTTTCAGACTAATCTAACATTTATAGTTCTTTGGGTTTAATTTCTCCTATTTTTGCACCTGTTGGTTATCTCTGAGCAAATTGCATTTCCTGATTTGTTTTTGGCTCATCTGAAGTGGAAATTATCTTCTTCAAGTGTGCTGTGCTGTAGAGACAGCCCTTCTGCTCAGTTTTGAGTTCACATCTGACAGAGTCCTGAGATTTTTCAGTTTCTGAACACTCTCTACCTCTCCACCTCTCCACCTCTCCACCTCTCCACCTCTCCATCTCTCTCTCTCTCTCTCTCTCTCTCTCTCTCTCTCTCTCTCTCTCTCTCTCTCTCTCAAGTCTGGCCACCCAGCTGCATGGAGCAGCATGGGAATTCTGATTTTTCAAGGCTGACTTTTCTATCAATAACCGGGATTGGCACTTGCTTCTGAGCCAAGTCCTTGAACTGTACACAAAAATGTCTCCAACTCCCATCTTTGTCCAGGGAGCCCATTCAATTCCCCCACTGTGCAGGGCCTGTGGCCTCTACTCTGGTTCCCTTTTCCCACACACTCCTGCTCCTAAATTGTAAGAAAACCTGATGTCAGTTTTGCTTACTCCCTGGATCATGAAACCCCAATTCCACTCAGCGCCAAGGGGCCCCCTCTTAATTTTTGGCACCTAGAGCTTTCTCTTTGTTTTTAACTTGATAAATACTGTTAAAATATTTACCCAGTATTTCTGTGTATTTGCCAGGGAGGGAGCTGAGTCCAAGGAATACTTTCTCTGTTTCCCATTTCCTTGGTTGGTGATGGGAGCAAGCTTGGGAAAAAACTTTTATAGATTTTTAGAATCTGGTGGCCTTAGAGGGTATTGGCATATATTACCAGCAGTGGTGACCCATGTAGTCTAGAATGGGTAGGAAATTAGTATTGGTGTATCTATTGTTAAATATTGTGTAAATTCCTGAGGGAATTTGGAAAGATGGAAAGACAAGAAGTTATGAGCTATTTTCAGCAGTGGATTTGGGGGAGATATAACCTAATTCTGAGAGTAATGAGCTAGTGCCTTTTTGATTTAGGGAACTATTTCAGTTTTGGAGCAAGATGTTTAGGCTACAGCTGCTGGAGAAGGAACCCACAATCTGATGAAATAAGCACCCGCCTCACCCTAGCCTAGGAATAATCAGAATGAGAAAAATAACAGAAGAAATGCATTTTGGTATGTATCTTAGGACTTCATTTTTCCATTTTAATCTATGAAATAATTTCTCAACCTCAGCACTGTTGACATTTGGGCCAGATAATTCTTTGTTGTGGGGGGCTGTTCTCTGAGTCATAGACTATTTAATAGCATCTCTGGCTTCTAGCCACCAGACAGGAGTAGCAACCCCCAACCTTAGTTGTGACAACAAAAAAATGTCTCCAGACATTGCCAGATGTGCCTGTGTGTGTGAGTGTGTGTATGTGAGTATGTTGGGGTGGGGTGGGGGAATATCTCCCTTCCTTTCATTGAGACTCTCTGATCTATGAGAACAAAGGATTATCAACCTTATCTAATTGGATCAATCGATCATTTGACAAAGATGCCCTGAGAGCTTTCCAGGTAGCAGGCTCTGGCACACAAAATGAGCTTAGATCCTTTCCCGCAAGTGTGCACAGCCTAGCAGCTGAGATACATGGGAACAAATGTGGAGATTATACTGCAATGTCACATAGGCAGAGTGTCTGGGGACAGACTGAGGAGAGCTTCAGAGAGGCGACAGCATTGTCTGGAGTTCACTCAGGGGGTCAGTTCAGAACCAAACATGCAAGGTCATGAAGGTAAGAGGGAGTGGGCAGTGTTCTGAAAATCCAGAACATCAGCCTTTAACATTTGAGAGGGACGCTCTCCTTTGAGAACCTTCAATTTTGCAAACACCATTATAAGGCAGAGCTTTCCCCATAAAATTCATTCATGTTTTAAACAGAACTTCTGAGATAGTATCCTTAATGGATTCTACAAATGGGGAGCCAAAGTGTAAAGTGTGTAGAGAGATGGTTCATAGTTCCTGAGTTCAGATTCTTATTCTGCCCATTACCAGTTGTGTGGCTTTGACAGTAACTTTAACTCTCTGTTCCTCAGTCTTCTCAGCTGTGACCTGGGAATAACAACAGCTCCTGTCTCATCAGCTTGCTGTGATGGTTAAGGAGGATCACATACCTGTAAAATACCTAGCATAGCTCCTGGCACATAGTACCACTCATTAAAGTCCTTGACTTATCCCTCTACTGAAACACTTCCATTAGCATATAAAGATGCTATTATAAATCTAATTTAAAAAACCCTGCGGACCCCACTATCCTATTGTCCACCTTCTTTTTATAGCAAAACCTTTAGAATGAATTGCCTGTAGATTTATTACCACCTCTTGTTCTCATTCTTTCTTGAAGCCCCTCCAATCAAGCTTTTGACCCCATCACTCTACCACAATGGCAGTAGTTGAGGCCATTAGTCTCATGCTTTAGCATTATATCTATATGCTGAAACTCCTACGCTTCTGACTCTGCTTTAGACATCTCTAAACTCCAGACTCATCTAACTAACTGCCTATTCAGCACCTGGAGTTGAATGTTTGGTGAGCATCCTAACATAAGGTCTGAGACAGAACTCCCGATATTCCTTCCTTCTTTCTGCAAACTGCTCCCTTGGAGCCTCTCCCATTTTAGGTGCTAGAAACACTCTCCCAGTTGCTCAGGCCAAGTGCTTTGCAGTCATCCTGGACTTTTCATTTTCTCTCCTACCTCACCTCTATTTACTAGCAAATTCTGTCAGTTTGACCTTCAAAATATATCCAGAATCTGCCCATTTCTATCACCTCTGCTGCTTCCCTCTCTGGTCCAAACTACCATTATTACTCATCTGGATTATCCTAATTGTCACCTTACTGATCCATGATTCCACCCCTCTGATGTCTGTGGCAAGGCTGTGGTGCCCATTGTTTGATTAAATACAAGTCTGGATGTTGCTGTGCAGATATCTTTTTTAAAGATGTGATTAACATTTAAATCAGTGGACTGTGAGTAAAGCAGATTATCCTCCATCATGTGGGTGGGTCTTGTCCAATCAGTTGAAGGTTTTAAGAGTAAAGACTGAAGTTTCTAGGAGAAGAAGGAATTAAGGAATTTTGCCTCCGGACTGTAACCTAGAGTCTGTGTGAGTTTCCACCTTTGGACTCAAGACTGCAACATCACCCCCTTTTTTTGTTTGTTTTTTTCAATTTTTTTTTATTGTGATGAAATATATATGACATATAATTTACCATCTTAACCATTTTAATTGTACGCTTCAGTGGTATTAAATACATTACAATGCTGTGCCGCTATCACCAACATATCTCTTTTCATCTTGTAAAACTTAAACTGAATACCCATGAAAGAATAATCTCTATTTCCCCCTCCCCCCAGCTCCTAGAAACCATTTTACTCCGAATACCTCATATAAGTGGAATCATATAGTATGTCTTTTTGTGACTGGCTTATTTCACTTAGCATAACATGTTCAAGGTTTATTTATATTGTAGCATTTCAAACAGCACAAAAGCCAAGTGTTTCCAATGGTCTATGAAGCCCTAGGCGCTGGCATGCCTCTCCTTTTGTAATGCTGTCTCCTTCCATTCTACCTTTCAAGCTGGTTCAAGTTAAAGAGTGTTGTTGTAAAGATAAAGTGGGTAATAGTATGGACACATGTGGACAATAAAACAACAGGAAACAAATTACATGTCAGAGGCCTAATGGGAGTCAGAATGGGGAAACAGGTCAGTTGGGGGTGAAGGCTCCTCTTTCTCTCAGGGTTCATGGTCTCTCTTTGCTCCGCTTCCCTCCCACCCCACCACTGTGTCTGCTCTCTTCTCCTCTGCCCGTCCCCACTGCTTGCCCATATTGCACATGAACTCCAAGTGGCTGACTCATGCCCTAAGTCATCCAGTCATTTAGCAAGTATTAAATAAGAGGCTAATTAATATGTGGCAGGCTCTGATCTATGCCTTGTGGGTAAAGCAGTGAAGAAAACCAGCAAAAATGCTGTCTTCTTAGAGCTCACATTAGAGTATGTGTCTGTGTGTGGTGGGGAGGGTTGAAGCTAGAGGGGAGATATAAAAATAAACAAGGTGAATATGCAAAGTAGATATTATATCACATTAAAAGTGTGATGGTTAAAAGTGTTTCAGGGAAATAAAGCCGGGAAGAAAAGTGGAGAAAATCAGAGGTATGATACTGAACAAGGTGGCAAAGGAAGGGCTCATTGAGATGACTGTAAGAAAGTCTGCAGGAAGGAAGGAATAAGCTAAGAGAGTGGGGAGGCTGGGGAGAGTAGGGATGCAAGGCAGAGAGCAGAGTAGGAAGGGCCCTGCAGGCTATGAAGATTTGAGCTTTTACGCTAGGTGAGATGCGCTAGGTGAGATGGGGGACTTCTCAGAGGATTCCATGCTCTGACTCACATATTAACAGGATCACTCTGACAGCTGTGCTGGGGACAGACTGTAGGGATACAACGACAAGGACCTGGGAAGGCTGTCCATTTAAAGGGTAATTCCGGTCATCTGTGAGATAGGGTAGCTCAGACCTGTGTGAAAGCAATGAGATCCTCCTACTGCTCTGCCATGAGTTGGAGTCAATTCTTTGTGAAGGGCTTGTGGAATGGGTGAGGCAGAGACCAAAACATGGTCAAAACATGATTCAAGTCCTCTTTTAATAATTCTACAGATGGTTGCCACACCATCTGTGAGCAGATAATCACACCCAATGTGATCACCAAAGCCTCATCTGTCACCACCTTGCCCTCTCCTTGGGGGTATTGGATAGCATTTGTTCTAAATGGGGAAAACGAAATTTTAACAAAAATTGTTCAAAGAATTAATTAATTAGAAAGGTGCCTTTGCATTTTTCACAGGCTTTTATCTCTCTTCTGAAGTTAGTTGATAACTCCTTCCAGGACACCTATAGTCATGCTGCCCTGGTGGGCACCAGAGAAAGATTATGCTACAAGGTGTTACCGGCTCACAGACCTCACCATTTATCTAGTTGATGCAAAGGGCCTTGAGATAATTTTAAAACTTTTTTTCCATCTTATCTTAAGAAGATAAATGAAATTAATTGAAACCCTGGAAAACTTATTAAGATAGTTTGAGGATTATTCTAAGTAGGAAAGTAAGATAACCTCCCGGAACCTCACTTGGGAGGACTCATTCTTTCCTTTAACTCACTAAGCCTCTTCCTTTTGTGCATAGTAGGGCCTCCAGGGACAGAGAGAGGAGGAAACTGTTCCTGGTAACATATTATCTCTGCGGCTTTTAAATGGGGAGAGTGGAGCTGCCTCTGCTTATGGCCTATAAGGAACAGAGGGAACCAGGCCGGAGCCCATCTCCAGACTTCCCAAAGCTGCACCTGCTTCTCAAAGCTATCTCCCAACGTGCCTTAGAGTTTGGAATTTTGGAAGAGGGGAATGAAGGCCTGAACCAGGGCTTGGGAACCGTGTTAGCTGTAGGTTTGTAGGCCCTGAGCACAGACCAGTGATAGGCAGCATGCAGGGAGAAAGTGGCCATGGTGCCCACAGTGCCATTCAGAATAATAGGCTAGAGATTTCCCTCCATGTCACTGCTTCTCAGACATGTGAATATTAATCTTTGGTGCCTAAAAGGCCGTGGTAATTTTTCTTTGGCTTTCTCCTATTCATTAATATACACTTAAGTTGAAAGAATACACAGTCCCATAGGAATCCGTGAAGCCATAGTCACTTTAAGTGAAATAGAATATAGGTTGTAAAAATATATGAACTGACCCTTGAACAGAAAACTATTGATTACCTTGGGATGGCCCTGAAGATGAGTAAGGAGATTGGGGATGCCCCAGGGCCGACATGGAGCAGAAGGCTGCCTGCCCTCTCCCTGGCATTCCCTGTGGCAGAGAGGCAACCCAGGCCCATGTCTTATCTGGATGGAGGGCTGGGTAGGGTACCAGTTTCATCCTTAAGGACAGCTTGACAGCTTGTGTACAGTGTGTGTCAAATGACTGTCAGCTGAGCTGAAGGGAATCTTTGATATGGTGACGTTCCTGCATGAAGAGATGCCAAACGTAAAGGCTTAAGATGACAAGGAAAAGAATATTGAAAACCACTGGAGCAATTCATACCACAACTGGTGGTAGCCCCCTGGTTTGCGTGAGAAAGACAGAAAATGGGAAGGAGAGCTCCAGGCTGGGTTCAAGCACTATGACCCCAACCCCAGCTTCTCCTTTTGGGTTGAGTAGCCAGGCTGAGCCTAAGAGGAGAAAGAGAGAAGCTTGACTTTCTCCAAAGTGGCCTGCAGTGGGTTAGGAGGAATGTTTTGTGACCATCGTAAGTACCCAGAATGCTCTGGAACTGATAATAGGGCTTGAAATAAAATTATTCATGCATCTGTCACCCTCAAGCAGGAGAGATTTCCTTTCTTAGACCCAGGCGAAAGATACTTCTTGTTTTGGGGGCTGTATCTTGAAAGGTGTTTCTCTTGCCTCTACTGGAATGAGCTGGAATTCTTTAAGGTAGTGTGGTTCCCAGGGCTTGAGGCACCTTTCTGGCAGTGTTTTATGGGTGGAACCCTGAGGCTAGAGCCAGAGAAGTGAGTTAGGATGAGTTCAGCAAGCAGGCCTGGGGCATATATGGGAGCAAACTGGGGATGCCCAAAAGATGGAGGAGGCAAGAGCAGAAGAATTAACAGGCGGGTGGACTGGGCACTGGGAGTGGGCACTGTGACAGCAGGCTGAGGCTCCCAAGAGCACTGCTAAGTGGGCGGCAGTCTAGTTAAAAACTAGGGACCAAGCAAACAGTGGGCTTTTATTCCTCATGCCATGGAGTGAGCTGTTAAGGAGAAGCCTTACCAGTCAGTCGCAGTGTCGTTTTCCCTCTCCTTAGGAAAGAGATCCCAGGACCATGTTTCTAATGCCTGAGAAGCCCTCACACAACAGGCTGTGCCAAAAGGACACTCACTCCACACAGACACACACACACACACACACACACACACACACACACACACACACCCTCTGGGAGGGGAAGTAAAGACCTTTCATGTTTTCAAGTCCCTGGAGGAAGTGTAAACTGGGTAGTCCCTGGGGGAGGGGCGGACTGGGGGGTGATTAAAGTGATAGAGGGTAGATATTGACACAGTGAGGTACAAATGGCTGAACCCAGGAGGCATTGCTGAGGGGTTCCCTGACACACAGAAGATGGAGGAAGAGCAGATGGGCATTGCGACATGAGAAAGTGGACTGGGTCTGCACTTGATCACCAGGTCCAACCCTCCTTCCCTTAGGGATGTGTCCACATGCCACTCCACACTCTCTCTGACTTCTGACCCAGCATTCAGGCTCTTCAGTCTTGTCTACCCATCCCTTTGTCCAGACTTTGCAAGTTCTGCTTTTGCATGTACGTGTCCAGACCCAAGAACCGTTTTAAAGGGAAGCGATCCTTTGGAATTAAACTTCTTAATAGTAAGCTTTTCAACTGAAAACAGATTTCAGGGTTGACATAAAAGACAGCTCCAGGAAAGTCAAATCCCCACTGTTCAGTGTTTTCCAAAGTTCTCGTCCTCTTTTGTTTTTGCACTATATACCTGTATTTACATAGCATCCAGAAATATTCTGCACTAAATTATTAAGTTTGTTTTCAGCAATAATGCAAATGTCTGAAAGCCTTCAGACTCTCAAACGATGAATTTTGCTTCCTTTCTGCTAGTCACACATAAAAAGGGAAATTTTACTTGATGCTGTTTTGAGTCCTCACCATGAAAATGGTCATCTCAGTTAATTGGCTGAAGTAGAAAAATGTTAGTTGATTTTCAAAACAAACTTTCCACTTTGAGTTCCCATTGTTCACAAGTGATCACATGCCTTGTGAAATTAAACTCACACAGACAGCCCCTACTCACTGTATTAATTCCAAAAGATAATGTAGCCATAGTAACTTCCATCATCACTTTAGTAGCCACACAACTTGGAATAATTTTTTCTGCAGTCATTTATTAAGTCTACACCTCTATTTCCACAAAGGATCTGAGGCAGCCCTTTGGAATATCAATAAACATCTATTTCCACCTCACATATGTAACAATAGCTCACAGTAGTACTGATAATTTTCATTTAAAAGATATTTAAATGATTTTACCTAAAGCTAAATATATATATAGATATATATAAAATACATCTTATATTATTGAAAATAACTATGATTTGTATATTGCCGTGTTCCAGAATAGTGTAATTTTATGGCATGTGAAATTCACCAGTTTGAACTTCACATTATCATGAACAAGTTGACCATATGGTTCAGTTGTATGTGAAAACCATTCAGAAAACCCAAGGTCACCACCCCTTCCCCTGTTGTCTTGGACCAGCAGCAGGTGCCATATTGGTCCCCACACATAAGCATAGAGTACTGAGGAGAATCTTATGAGTTCTCTTTTTACTCAGCTGGTTGGCATGGGTTCTACTTTAATTGAGATGCCATCTTTGTGTATTCTATAAGCTAGCTTTCCTTCTCATCACCCTTCCCTTTCTCAGGTATCCTCCTCAAACTTACTTTAACCCAACTATCTTTTTCTATGTGATTAACTATCTCTGAAGTTTTATCACGGTTTTCCACTGCAGCTTCCCAGGTCATTTGAAATCTGTGCTAGTGACAATTACCACTCTGCTATAATGTTAGAATAAAGTCAGAAATTGTAATTCATTTTATATTTGCCTTTCTCAAACCACATTCCACACAACACTAGTTCCTCCAAATGTTAACATATGTTATAAAGAAAGGTTCCATGGTTAATATGGTTTGTAAAAAGCTGGCTATTATTACACACATTAGCATTTTAAAGACTCAAAGGAGTTCTACAGTAAAGGGTTTAATTTGGCTTAACCCAGCATTTCCCAAATTTATTTGCCACAGGCCCTCACAGATCCTTCCTCACCCCCCACACACACATACACACAACTATTTTCATGACATACAGTTTGGGACATGAATATTCATGGACCTTACCTGGGATAGAGAGTCATTATTTAGATAACACAGATGAGGATATATTTACAAGCTGAGAGAATTACTACTATGACCCTTTGGCTGGGGGTTGGAGAATATTTTCCCAAGGATGTCACAGTTCTGTTGAGATCCGAGTGGTGAACAGGAGTTAGCTACATGCTGGCGAGAGTGGTATGAGGTGAGGCGCCCTCCCCAGGTTATGCAGTCCGCCCTCCTGTCTCAGTGGAATGGCTTCCAGGCTTCTAGGTCAGCTCAGAAGACAAGGATTAGGAAAAGATATTTCATTCCCTGTGACATATGGCCATCCAGTTTCATCTCTGGTAATGTTGAGATTTCCTTAGAGAGAGAAAATGAAAAAAACACACAGAGAAGCCACTAAAGCTTTTTGGGGAAACAAAAATACCCTCATAGAATTTGGAGACAGCTGGGATGTAGGAGGTGGTAGCTGGAGGCAGCAAGGAGGGAGATGCCAAAGATAACACCCATTTTTTATAACAACACTTGGTTATTTTTACAAATAATCGTACAGATTGTTCAACTGTGGTCTATGAAACATAGACTGCACCCGTCAGTAGTTATAGGATATTGTATAGTACAAACCTCAAGAGTTTAGCATATTTCCCATCATACATTTGTTAAATGAATGCTGAAATTATCCATCTTCACCCATGAATGGACTAAACTTAGTGTTTAAAGGATTGAGACCAGGTGCAAGAGGCATTCACAGTTAGGGAAGCAATTATGGGTTTATTTAAAGGCCATACAGTTGAGGCTTCTGATTTTATTTTTGTTTTAATTTTCAGGAAATATGATCCAAACATTCTTCTCCCTTTGGCAGAGAATCTAGTTGTGAGAAATCTGATATTCACTCCCTTGTAGTGTCCCCTAAATGCACTACAGTACAGTAAGCCAGACCTTCATGCAGCATTAACAGATGATGGTTTGCCTGGAGTGACATGCATCTTCATAGTTACAACAGAGCACTACTGATAAGTGATTTACCTTAGCAGGTATCACCTTGCCTGTGAGCTCAGATGGTCAGAAATCTAGCAGAGAGCGAGAATGAGAGTGAGAGCGAGATAGAGCTAGAGAGAGGCAGTGAGCATGCAAGAGAAAGTTCACAAACCAAATACCTATCATGGGTGTGTAAGTAGGATGGATTATCAGAAAAGGACGGGGTCTCCAAGAGTTGAAGCTTAAAGGAGAGGCTGTAAACCAAAAGTGCCAGGGAGAAACTATTGCTCTCAAGCAGTGGCAAGCCTAATCGAGCAACTTGAGATTTCAGCCTGTGGTGATGGTGCAAACTCAATGCCATGAGACTTCCTCATCTCATAGCAAATCCAGTTCTACTAGATTGGCCCTGAGGGTTCAGAGAGCAGAGTCAGAACAGGGGTAAAGTGTTGTAGTGCCAGAGGCAGTCCTTAGAAATGGACTAATCAGGCTCCATTTTGATCTTTGGGTTGGTGCCTTGTAAAGTTTACTCATGACTATGAGCAGTGAAAACACGGAGTGCGAAGCCTTCTCATGGGCTTGCTCTGGGAGAAACAAAACATCACTAGTCTCTAGGTGCAGTTCAGAGAAATCTCTCTGTGTCTTTACTGTCAATATAATGGGGTCCTCAGAGTGTGGGTTCTGGAATCAAACGGACTGAACTCCGAATCCTTGCTCAGCCCCTTAGTAAATGCTGTTGTCAGTCAGGGTCCATTCAGGAAAATGGAGCCATGACAGTTGCTAGAGGAAATTTGATATGGAGAACTAATTACAAATGGAATGAATGAGCCAAAAAACCAAACAGAAGACAGTGAGACCACCCAAAGACTTGCAAAAGCAGGAAGCTGTTTTCACCCTTAGGCCTGGAGGGTCAAAGGCAGGATGGGGCTGCATGGTGGGAGCCGGGAACATGGAAGGAAGGGACTCTCGTGAGATCTGGGACATAAGAAGGGGCAGTTATTGCCCTAGGGAAAAATAGCCTGGCTTCTCCCATTCTCCTGCTATTCAATTTCCTGCCAGTGAACCTTTTGGTGAGTCAGAAGCCAGCTGGCAAGGGAGTCTGGGAAATATAATTTGCATAGCCAGCAAAGCAGAGGAAAGCTGGGAACTGGGTGTAAGAGCAAGCCGGCAAATGACCAGCCCAGGCGCTATGTGATCCAGGCTCTTAATGTCTTAGAGCCTCAGTTTCCTGTTTCTAAAATGGGAATATTATTCCTGCTTCTTAGGGTTGTTGGGAGGATTAAATGACTTAACATGTTTCAGTTGGGTTTTCTTGGTTGTAAGAAACAGTGTCATTCAAAGAACCTCAAGTAACAGGAGTGGGGGAAGGCAGACAATTATAAAGATCACTGTGAAACCGAGGAAGTACAGGTCCAAGCCCACAGTCAAGTCTCTCTGTAACTGATGAGCCAAACAAGCAGTCCCCCAGAGGAAGGGCAGGAATAACTGCCTAGCTAGGTCTCCTGGTGGCTGGAATCAGAAAGCCCTTCGGAATCTGGAGCATTTCCCTGGATCACAGTTGTGGGAGTTGTAAAATCTTGCTTTTTAAAAATATATTAATATGACTCCAAATTTCTCTATGGATCTGGTTTCCTCTTGCAGCTGCCAAATGCCATCTTCATACTCCAGTTTAAAGCTTATACATTTTGTTACCTCAGAGTCTCTGCTTTCTCATGACTGCATCTTGATGGTGATCCATCAGAGAGCCCTTTGCCCCTTCTCTGCCTCAGGATCTTTCAGCTTTAGTTCCCACTGAAAATTTTTTACTTCTCCACATATTTCCTGATCTAATTTCATTGGAACAAGAATCTATGGGGCCCGTTCTTTTGCCTTTGGTAGAACTTCATTCTAGGGCCCTCACAGGAGCCCTATGGGTTAGATGCCTTAGTCCTTGATCCAGTCAGCAGTTTTGAAAAGAGTAGGAAGGGTGAGATGGTTCAATATTTGGCTGCCCAACACTGTTCCTGTAGAAGGGGCTGTGGATGAGTAACTAGCCTGGGTCCTCACTTCTGTCCCCACCTTCTCTGGCATATTTTGGTTCCCATAGCCCCACAGGAGTTAGAACACCTGGCCACCTCTGCTTACTTATGGTTCAGACCCCAATGGCCCCCCCTTTCCATTTTTCCTCTTCTGAATCTAGTACACAGAGATATTTACCTTGTTTTGAATGTGGCCAAGCATTTTAAATATTTATTTTTAAATTTTACATATCACAGAAAGGCCTTTGGAGCAAAATAAAGCCTCAAATTTCAAACTTACAATACCATCTTGACTAGAATTCATGCCAATAATTCCTAAAATTTATGACCAATACAAAGCTGGAAGTTATCAAAATTAAATTCTTATGAGAAATTCTTTTAAGAAGACTGGGTGACCAAGTGGAGAAAAGAGGAACAAGTTAGATAATCTAGCTCACAGATTGAGCGAACACACACATGCTGATACCATGAAGGTAACTGGAAGACGAGAGCGTAACTTCAGGCATAGTCAGTTTTAGAGACTGAGGTAGAAGTGGACTCCTTATCTTAAATCAAAAACCTCACAAAAGCAAAACAAAAGCAAAAACCCATAAATGACAATAAAATCAGTAAACAAGTAGCTGAGTCAAGTGATAAAGGGGAAATGAGCTCAAAGACAATTTTAGAATTGAGATGAGTGTGACACACTTTGTCTTAAAATCATTAAGACACCTGACACTGGCCAAAAATCCTAAAACAACCAACAAAAAATCAAGAATAAACCAGGACAAGCAATATATGGAACCAGGGAAAAAATGAACTGCCCGTGGGATTTATTCCTGAGTGAATAGAATTTCTAGGGAGGAAAGAATTGTAGCAAAGGGTTTCTCAGCACATCTCAGCTTCGGCAGTGGGGGTGGACAGAAGGCAGAAGAGGAAGAACTTATTCAGCTACACTTCAGAGTCTGTGTGGGTCCAGAGAAATGCCCCCGACTGGCCATGACTGAGCACGTGGCCTTTCCTCAACCTCCCTATGGCCTGTCAGGACTTACACCTACCTTTGTTTTCTTTATCAAAGCATTTGGGGGGACCTCTTTCTTTCTGGGGTGGGGAATAGGGCAAAAGAGAAATGAGAAGGGTCTGGCCTTGGCAGTCTCAGAGAGAGAAAAGTAAAGCTTTCTGAAGACTAGGATGTACACGGTGGTGTTTCCCTTAGCCCCACACCTATTCCCACTGCTTGTCTTAGGAGTGAACCCAGACTGATAAGTGAGTGAAGGAACTGTCTTCAGGGATGGGAATTATTCAGGGATTGGAAATATTCTGGCTGGATTTGCTGACTGAATAAAGGAAGACTTATTTAGTGCTGCCAGAAAAGAAAGGCCTTGGCTGACATCTGTGGGGTTGTTCTTGTCTTCAGAGCAGACAGAATATCGACTAGCTGCCTCATGAATGATTGTACTGGGGCTGAAAAGTAGGTCAGGTCCTGGTGAGTCAGAGGGGACAAGTCAAAGGGAGTTGAATTTAATATGGAAGAATAGAAGGTTAGCCGGAGAGTCAAGAGACTTGGGACCCCTTCTGTGTCCTGAGACCCTCTCACAGTGTGGCCTGGACTTTTCTTTCCTCTTCAACAAAAGGAAGGATTGAACAAGATTATTTTCAAAGACCTTCCAACCCTAATTCTCAATCACATAGGTGGAGTAGGAGGATGAGGGCATACAGGGCACAGAGAGTGGTTCAGTTGGAAGCCAAGGGGACAAATTAAGTTTAAACATCAAAATGACACAAATGGTAAAAAGAAAAAGAACCTGATTTCTCTCCTCCCAGAAAGATCAGGAGATTTTAGATCTGAACTCATCAAAGTTTTTTCTCTCTCTCAAAAAATAACACTTTATTTTACTCATAATCCCTTCCAGTGCCTACAGTGCTTTACCAGCCTCTGTGTAGCTAGTGGTTTTCACATTTAAGACAGGAGATCTTCATTTAATGATCTTAAAAGTGTTGGTGTGAAGCTCACTAATGGCCACCCTGGGAAACTGCAGAAGTTATATCTAACGTTTTTGTTCCTCTACTGTTTATTTAGATCTACCCCCTCACCTCTTCTCCCAGATAGAGGAGTCCAGAGGAAATGCCTGTTTAGATTCAAGATGTTAAATTCATTCACTGTATCGAACAATACAGTGAATGTCTAAATCAAAAAAAAAATTTTTACAGTAAAACACACATTGTCATTAATCCCCCTCAAAATACTCCCTCTCGCTTTGAACATACTTATCCCATCATTCTTGCCACTTTCTTTTCTTTTCTTTTTTATTAACATTTACTGCGGTGACAATTGTTAGTAAAGTTACATAGGTTTCAGGTGTACAATTCTGTAATACATCATCTATATGTCACCTTGTGTGTTCACCACCCAGAGTCAGTTCTCCTTCTATCACCATATATTTGATTCTTGCCACTCTCTGAAGCAGTTCTGAAAGTCCTCTTTCGTGAGTGTCTTTAATTGCACTGTCATGGCTGCCTCGATGTCCTGAATCATTTTGACTTTGAGGAAGAGCCATAAGTCGCACAGTGCCAGATCCAGTGAATAAGATGGATGAGGATACACCGTAATGTTTTTATTTGACAGATATTGCCATATCTGTCATGGAGAATGATTTACTGCATTTTTTTAAACACACCTTCTCTCAACCATAGCTCACACCTGACTGACTGCGCCAAACAAGTTGAAACTTGTCAAACACTATTACTAAGGTTCCATGCACCACTTCCCATACTGAAGATCCCTGACTTTCCATTGGATGGCACTCGGCAGGCGCGTTCATGTTTTTTTGTGATCACAATGGAAAGGCTCCGTGTCACACATCACTTCTGGTTGGGCAAATTCTATCAAATAAAAACATTACAGTGTATCCTCACCTACCTTATCTCACTGTATCTGGCACAGTGTGACTTCCGGCTCTTCCACAAGGCAAAATGATTCAGGACATCGAGGCAGCCACGACAGCACAACTAAAGACACTCACAAAAGAGGACTTTCAGAACTGCTTCAGCAAGTGCCAAGAACAATAGGATAAGTGTGTTCCAAGCGAGGGGAGTATTTTGAGAGAGATTAATGGTGGTGTGTCTTTCTTTTACTCTAATAAATTTTTTTATTTAAATAATCACTGTGTTTTCTTAATCTTATCTCGTATTTACTCAATATTTGTTGAGAGCTGCTATGTATTGAGAACTAGCACTGTGATAGATACTGGTGACTAAGGACAGAACTAGATGTGATCTTGTCTTCTTAATATCCATAGACATGTTCCAGGGGGCACAGCCTGGAAACAGGAGAGCAGAAAATAAGTTATGTCATTATGTATTGTGATAAGGCCCATGAAGTAGAAAAAGAGCTGAGAGAGGAAAGGGCAGTGTGATGGTGTCTCCACCTGGTTGTTGGGGAGGGGCAAGGGGAGCTCTCTGAGAGTGTGGCCAGGGAAGGTCTCTGCAGAAGTAATATTTCTTCTGAAACTTGATAAGGGGAAGCAGCTATGTCAAGAGTGCAGACCAATTAATTCTAGCAGAGGAAAAGTGCTGGGGCCTCTAGCAGGTGAGAGTAATTGGTAAAAGGAGTTGATGAATTTCTAGAATGGCTGGGAAGATGGATGTACATCCTCTTTACATACTAACATGGGTGGAATTTTCATGTGTAAGATTTAGATTAGCTCCTAACAAAAACTTCTTAAGTTCATATGTAGGAAACACTGGCATAGGTTCCTCTCCTGTGGAACCACTCAGCAAGCCTCATCTTCTTTAGCATAAAATCCAGCAGAAGTAGGCTCAGTGTGCTGATTCTTTCAGTGTGAACACCAACCAGGGATACTTATTTGCAAACTGAGGACTGGAAAAATCTCCACTTTTAAAAAAAATCTTTCTACCAATAGGAGCCCAAAGAATGGGAAGTGGTGTATTCCAATGATAATAGTTAACCTTTATTGAACTTGATCTGTGTCAGGCTCTTTCTAATTGTTTTACATATTTATTTTAAGCCTTGTTTCATTTCTATGAGGTAAGAATTATTGTTACTCCAATTTTACACATAAAGTCAGGCACAGAGAGGTGCATATGCTTATCCAGGACCCTGTAACTGGGACTCCAGAACTCATTCCCTTAACCATCAGGCGACACCACTTGGAGGGATCAGTTTCACATAACGACTTCAACTTGCACACTAGTAAGGGGCATGGGGGTGGAGGTTGTGGAGATTCTCTCTGGAGTTCTTTAAGAGAATGCTTATTTTCCATCCAAGAGTGAGATTTCTAGGCACCTCATATATACTAAATTACAATTTCTAGGTGTGGAAGTCAGGAATTTGCATTTTTATTTTATTTTTTTTTTTTTTTATTTTTTTTTTTTTTAAAGATTTTATTGGGGAATCGGGGAAGAGGAACAGACAAGTTGCTGTCTTTTTGTTCTTCAGTTTAGTTGCGGAGGATGTTGCTTCACTGTTGGTATCGTCATTGCGCTCTTCCCGGATGAGGCAGATCAGTCGCCGGCCTCTGGATGTCGCTCACTGCCGCTATTGGCAGCTTATGCTTGGCTGCCAGCCGCTCACGCTGGCTGCAGGCCACTCACTGTAGCCTATGGCAGCCCACTGCAGCAGGGGCTGCAGCCCACACCATCACCGGGGCTCGCACAGCCCAGCTCCAGGTGGAGCTGTTGTTAGCTGTAGAGGGCAGTGTCACTGGCCCTCATGTGGGATCCGAACCGGGGCTGCTGGCATCCCAAAACCAGCGCTTAACCAATGCGCCACTCGGCCGGCCCATGGAATTTGCATTTTTAGATTGCTGTCTCGTTGCTTCTAAATGATATTCGCTAGTGTTTGAAAAGCAAAGACATGGGCATTTACAAGTATGAAGCCAAGAGGCCAGACTGAATTCCTTCAATAATAATAACATCAATAACAATAATAATAATAATAATAGTAATAATGCCATTTCTTGAATGCCTTCTCTAGGCCAGACATTATATTAGGTGTTTCCACGTGTGATTATATTTAATCTTGATTTTTTAAAAATTCTGCAAGGAGCAGATGATTTTACATTTTACAAATGAAGAAATCAACTCAGAGAGATAAGTAGCTTTTGTAAAGTCATGCACAGTGAGTTGCAGAACTGATGTTCAAACCCCATCTGCCTGTTCATGTTCTACAGCATCATTGATGTCTGTAATTCTGTAGGGTTATTTTTAGAATACAGGGTAGCTAGATCAACCTCAATGTTTTTGCTTATCTCAAGTCAAAACATAACCAAATAATTAAATAAAATCTTTGTAGATATACGGCCTTTGGAAAATTGTTTAGCCTCTCATTTTCTTATTTGTAAAACAGGGAAAAAAATAATGCTTGCCTCATAAAATTGTAAGGATTGATTAAGAAAGTCTTTGTAGGGGCTGGCCGAGTGGCGCAGTGGTTAAGCGCTGGCTTGGGAAACCAGCAGCCCCAGTTCAGGTCCCACATATGAGGGCCAGTGACACTGACCTCAAAAAAAAAAAGTCTTTTTTTTTTTTTATAGTCTTTGTGAAGCCTATAAAGAAGTACCCAGTATTTGGTAAACACTCAATAAATGTAGCTGCTATTGCTTTACTGCTATTACGGTATCCAATTCTTCCTCAAATGAATTTGCACAACTGTTCCATGGTCAGAATTTCTGATGATCAAGATTGATTGCTGGTCTCCTCTTGGCCCTGTTGAGCTGGCAAAAAATCAGCCTCCTCCTTAAAAAGCAAAAACAGAGTCCTCAGATGTTGTCTTTGACCACTCCTCACAAGATATCAGCATAGCACTTCAGGGCTCAGAATCCTTCAGTGACAGCTTGAGTTCTCGCTGTACATCTGCAAGTTCACCTTCTCATTCCTGCTGCTTTCCCTTGGTCAGGTAAACTGCCACTTTTCACTAATTATTAACACCGCGGCCAGGCAACCAGCCCGCCAGCAAATATTTATGGAGGGCCTATTCTGTGCCAGGCGCCCCCTATTCTGGGCTCTGTAGATGCAGCAGTGAACCAAACAAAAATCCCTGCCTTTTTGGAGCTTACATTCTAATGGGGCTGAGAAGCTGACATAAACAAAGAAATAAGTCAAGAATAAAATACAGTAGATGGTGATAAGGTCTATGGAGGAAACTAAAGCAGGGCAAGGGTGTAAGGAAAGCCAGCGACGATGGGATGCAGCTTTAAATTGCATTGTCAGGGAAGCCTTCACGGAGAAGGGAATAATATTTCAGCTAAGGCAGCAAGGAGGTGAGGGAGCGAGTTATGTGGATTTCTGGGGGAAGAATTTTCCAAGGAGAGTTTCAGCAAGTGAACAGTCCTTGAGGCAGGTTGAGGGAGAGAGAGGGTGATGGCAGTGCCATCAGAGGAGCCACTCAGGCACGGCCGTTTACACCACTGTAAAAGTCTTTGACTTTGAGTGTGAATGATTCCATTGGAAGGTTTGGAGCTGAGAAATGTCATGCCATGATGACACTTTCACAGGAACACTCTAGCTCCTCCATTGAGAATAGACTTTAGAAAGGCAAGGGGTGAGGTACAGGGACAATTATGTTATTGTTGCAATAACCCAGGTTCACTTAAGCTGCAAAGAAGTTTTTTATTAAAAGGATACTGGGTAGCTCATCAAATATCTGAGAGGTCTGACAGCTATCTTCATCACAGTGTAGAGCTGGTCCTGCGATGCCCTTCCATTGCCAGCACTGCACCCTCAGTGTTGGAGCCTGCACCCCCAAAGCTGTTCATGGTGGACCCATCTGCTAGAACCACTGCCTAATGCCAACACATGTCATTCCTGATCACTGGCCTTCTGATTCTAGGTCTGGAGGTTACCTGTGATTGGTGGAGCCTAGGTCACATGGCTATCCCGATGCCCTAATGCAAGGGCAGCAGGCAAAATGAGTGTCTGACACTCTTAGCTTCTATAGTAGTAGTAGATTCCCAACCATACAACAGGGCTTCAAAATATTATTTGGCCTAAAGGAATGACAAGTGTCCACCACTGGTAGGTTCCCCCTGTTCCTTAGCACTTGCACTTCTGCATGGCTGTGCACCAAATGGCAGTTTGGGTTAAGTCTTCTCGTGGTCTTTCTACAATGGCGGCAGAGATGCAATATAATTATCTCCATAGTTATCCACACCACACCCACTCAACGTTAGTGATTCAGGTATATAATGTGAGTCACGCTGAGGTGTTATTTCCACACTTTTCCATCATTCTGTAGCATTTTACTTATTCCATCATTCAAGGCATATTGATTTCCTCCTACTGCTCCTTTCTTGTCACTATAATTGACAGTTCAGAATGGTGAACAGATGGGGAAAGTAAAGAGATATGTGGAATTGGGGATGAGTAATAAACACCCTGGTATTCTTACAGCTATCAATATTATGACCTCCATCAGTTTGTCATCAGATGACTCATGTTATTAAATGAACCAACTATTTGAACTAAACAGAATTTAGAATCTGCCATTCCTCACTTAGAGAGACGGACAACCATACATTGTGTCACATCCCTTAAAGACCCCTTCACTCCCCCAACCCATTTTCCATTTAAATTCAATATTAATAGGTACATGATGTCCTAGGAGGAACTCATACATGTGATTTTCAAACCCAGAAGCTCAAATGGCCCAAAGGCTAATTCGTTGCCCCTACTTGCAAAAATGTGAACTCAAAAGTTAGTATTTTTGGATTGTTATTAGAGATTGGGAGTTATTACCCTCTTCTACTCTTGTTTGATTTTATGCTTCCAATTTTTACTCCTTGCTTAAAACTTTCAGTTTGTAAGTAAAACCTTGATGAAATTGTAGAAGACAGTTTCCCTGGTAAAATAAACTGGGGAACTATTAAAAATGCTTACACCTGGGCTCACTCAAGATCAATTACATCAGACTCTCCAAGGCCCAGCCTCCTACCTGCACCCGTTCATTCTAATGTGCAACCAGGGGCTGAGAACCACTGGTCTAGGCCTTGGAAGCATTTGGATATTGAATCAAAGAACATCCAGGTGGTAGCTCAGCTGGTAACTGAACTTGACTCAGACTAGACTTGGGAATGTACTTGGTGCTCTAAAGATGGTATAGGGAGGGATAAGGTAAAAACTTGGGGCTGTGGTGGTGGTGGTGGAGGGGGATGAAGTGGTGAAGTTGCAGGAAAGCTGGTGCTTCTTGCCAAGGTTACACAATTTTATTCCCAAAGAAGAGTTAAAAAGTTGAATTTCACCTAAGGATGGAATCAGCTCTAAAAATAGGCAGATGACTATCTCAAATAAATAAAAAAATATGGAGGAAAGGGGGTCAAAGTGGGTAGTCCTTGCCAGGACCAGAGAGAGATCGTTAGGGATGATAACAGAGAGAACTCTCAGGTTGTGTGAGACTTGGTTTGGACAGCGGTGCTGTGAAGGTGGTGCCTGAGGAGCCTGGCTCTAAGAAACAGCAGCAGCAAAAACCCTAATGGGGCAGGCATTGCTGGCTTAGGACTAGTACTGTAAGCTATGGGGCCCGTACCAGTTGCTGCAGGAGGAGCAGGGGCACTTGGTGTTATAATTTGGGAAGCCTTCCTGGCTTCATTGCCGCCAAGCCCCATTCACCAGCCCTCCTAGGGACTGTGGTCCCTCAGCGTCCCTTAAAAAATTGCTGTTGGTCTGTGTTCACAATGAAAGACTCTGAATGAGACACATGCATTCTTATTTAATAATACTCATTCAAGTCAATGGGATGAAGCACATTCTTATTTAGTAGAAAGGAAAGTGAGAATCAGAGAAGTGAAAAAGCTTGTCCAAGGACAGACAGCCAAAAAGGGCAAAACTGAAGTCAAATTCCCTTGTGAATAATCTCAGCCTATGCCCTTTCCTTTGTACTGGCCCAGAAGGGGGCCACAGATGCTGCATAGTGGAGGATTGAATATCTTTGTCTTGGCATCCTTCTTCATGGTTCAGCCAAGGGAAATAATCTGGGGCTCAAGGTTGACTAAAATTTGCTAACCAATGTCTGCTTTTCATTGAAGATATTCAAAGAATGTGGGGTCTGATGCTTCTATGGTTTTGTGTTTCCATATTTTATAATTTCCTAGCAAAAAGTTAGATGAAAACTTTCTTCCTTTTCAGTGTTGAATTTGCAGGAGAAGGGATTTTTCCTACACCTCAGCCAGTATTAAAGTGGTCACAAGTGTATGGTCTGCGGACCCAGTTTTAGAAGACTTGGGGCAGGAGTGGGTGTCCAAGAGGGAAGAAACTAGGGGTCATTGTTGGTTGGCTCGTCTTCCCGAAAGCTGCTCACAGATGCTACGCATTCCTGACCTCCAGAAACAAGGCTCCTGACCACCAGAAAGAAAGCATTTAGACCCCAAAAAACACTGTAGCAGGAGCAGCTTTCTCCAGTAGATCAACTCCTTGGAAATTAAAAAGCTGGAAGGAACCTTGGAAATCTTGTTTTGCAGGTGACAAAAACTAGTCCAGGAGGATTTTCTGGAAGTCATGCAATTAGTGGCCAGTGAGGGTCATTGCTTTGGGTTCAGAGCACAACAGAAACTACAGAAGCACTTTATAATCAGAAAAAAAAAAGAAAAAGAAAAGAAAATAGAAAGATTAAGGAAAAAAGAACATATGGCTCTTTATATGTTTTACAATTTAACTGGGGAGCATATGCTGAGATCCTATGAACTGTAAAAATGCTGCAGGAATTCAGGAACGAGGGCGTCACGAAGGGGCAGGGGGGTTAGAAGAGGCTTGGGGTGGGGGAGCAGAGGGGCCACCTAGAGAGCCTGGCAGGCGCCTGTGGGGAGGAGCAGGGAGAGCAGCTGGCCCCTGTCTGGCCGGGCCTGAGGAAAGGGAGAAGGCCTGCCCCCCTTCCGCACCCCTGAGCTATAACCCTGGGTTCTGGAGCGAAATGGTGATCGCCAGGAACAGGGCTCTGCAGGGTGACCCCTCGCTCTCCCAGCGAGTGCGAGCTAGCCCTGGGAGCAGCTTTAGGGGTTCCTGCGGAGCTTTCCCTACATCCAGGCTTGGTGAAGTCGGCTCCCAGGGCTGTCTCCACCCACCGCCTTCTTTGCCAGCTGTTGCTTTGGCCTGTTTTGCGCATTGAGGCCCAAGCCCGCAGCCGGTCCGCCTTGGCTCTAGGTCTTTTTAAGAACAAGATCCTGCAACTGAAGGTCGTGCCTTCAAACCCGTTTCTTTATATACTATTTGTGTTTCCCATCTGTTAGGTCCCACCACTGCTGTTTGTGCTGCAGCAGGGCGGGGGAAAGGTCATCCTTCTTCAATTCATTTATTCACAGTAGCCATGATGTGGAAAGAACACGCACACAGCATAGATCCCAGGAATAGGGCTGTCAAAAGAATGGGAACAAGACCAGCAGGAAACAGAGCCAATATTCCAGAAGGCAGAAGGGACCTTGCCTCCCAGTTGCTGCCTCTGCCTCCTCTGCAGGGGAGAAGGGATTCTCTACCCCACCAACCTTTGCTTTCCAGTTTGGGGAAAAAAAAAAAAAAATGGAGTCTCAGTCAGTTGTCCAAGTTTTGGTTGGATTTGCCTTTTGAAGCCCTCACTAAGGGCGCAAGACTTTTCCAGGATTGATAGAAAGCTTTTTCTACTGAAGTTTTCATTCATTCATTCCACAGATATTTACCAAGTACATAATATGGATCAGGCATTGCTCTAATGAACGAACAGACGTAACACCTTTGCCCTCATAAGAATTTACATTCTCATGAAGAAAAGAGAAAATAAAGAACAAACCTAATAAGTGAATTACATGTTAGAAAGTGATTTAAAAACATTGATTAGGGATGGTAGAAGAGGGTAAAGGGGGTCAAATACTTACAAGTATGTGGTGATGAAAGGAGAACTGACTCTGGGTGGTGAACTCATAATGCAATATATAGATGATGTATTACAGAATTGTACACTTGAAACCTATGTAGTTTTGTGGACCATTGTCACATCAATACATTTTAATTGAAAAAAAAAAACATTGATTAGGGTAAGGAGGATCAGAATGTCATGGGTTCCAATTTAGAATCAGGTGGCCTGATTAGGCTGACAACCATGCAATGAAAACCAGTCAGACAGTAATTAGGCTGTGAGCAGACTAGCTTCCTCTACTCCAGGACAGCCCTTAGGGGCACTTTTTGTTCACATTTGCGTAAAGCTGGAGGTGTTTGAACAGGAAGGCTGTCTTTTACTTTTAGAATAGAATGGGAGGTAGATCATCAATTATTCATATTTTAATAGAGCGTTATAGCTCCGACTTCCCCAGCTTCCATTCCTAACCTCTGGGGAGCTGAAAAAAGGGTTGTGACTTTTGAAAACAGGTAGGGAGGCTGGGGAGGGGATGATCCTAAAATACAAGGAAAGAATTCTGTGCTCAGATGGGTACAGAGGTTCTGAGGTTGGCTTCTTAGAAGTCCAGTGCCAGGTGATTCCGTCTTTTCAGTAGGAAACAGCTCTATGTGATGTGAAGTCAAGGAGCATATTTTAATAATCCTAAATTAGATTTTTAAATTGGGTTGATAATAACAACAATAACTAAAATAGCTATTTATTGAGTGCTTACTATGCAACAGGCATTGTGCACAGGTTTCATAGGTAGCCTCTTAGTCTCTGGCTTTTCTTCAATTAGATTGTTAAGGGGTTCAGAACAGGTGTCCCCAAGATGTGCCATTTTTGTGTGTGAATCATTTTGAGCTGAAGGCAATTGAGATCCTGTGGCCCAAGGAAAACTATTACCTCCCTGTTAAAGAATTTAAATTTGGGGCCTTGTTCTTAATAAGAGTTTTTACCAGAAATAGCTTTTTATGACCTACCTATAAGGCAGGACAAACATCTAATTCCTGAACAGATGTTCTTATGGTCCTGCAATGACCTTCTTCCCCTCTGAAGCCCTAAGGTGACTTACCTCATCCCAAGCTCAGAATGTCATATGTACCTCAATTTCCATTTCTGTTTCTGAACTTCACATGGATGTAGGGTTCTCCTGACTCTTATATATGTGGAGTTCCCATATGTACATATGTAATTACATATGGTTATTTCCTCATGTTAATCTATTCTGTTTCATGTAGATTTAATTATTAGACCAGCTGACAGAATGTAGGAGGATAGAGGAAAGTTTCTTCCTCCCCTACAAAGGTCATGTAAGCTCCTTGGGAAGGAAAAACTTGTTCTGTGCACTGCTGTGTCTGAAGCAATGCCTGACACAGCTGGTACTCACTGAATGAATGACTGACTCCAAGGTGCTCCCGCTGTAGGCCTCAGTGAGATGCTGAGGAGGTTTTAGGCCCTTCCTTTTCTTCGGAGGGCAGCCAACATAATATACCTCTTCTTATTGTTAACCACCCTGCACATGACTCCAGGCCTAATTAGAGTGATGTTTCTTGTCTGTATTGTGTTTACCACCTTCCCCTGTCCCATGGTGGTGGATGGGTGATTAGAGGAAGAAAAGGGATTGTGAGAGGAAAAACAAACCCTTATCTGGCCATTTATCCATTACTTCATTTAGTTCTTACAACAACACATTTTACAGAACAGGAAACTGAGACTTAGAAACGTGAAGCAGCTGCCAAAGAGCCTCAGGCTCCACAGCTGTGCTCTTACCCATTGCAGCAGCTGGTTGGGCAAAGAATGCAGATCAATATTTTGCTTTGCCCTGGTTGTCCTGCTGACCCCACCTCAGTGGGAGGGCAGTGTAAGGCAGATTCCTTGCTGTTTAGGGGGATGTTTAAAAGCATGCCAAATCCTTTCACAATGAATTCAAAGCAAGAGACTCCATCATTTTATTTCTTGGAATGAAGTGTGAACTGGGTGTAGTTCACTATCACTTAGAGTTGGCTCAGTGCTTCAGGAATATTGGGCCAAGAAGATCATTTAGGAGCCGAGTTTAGGTTTTCACTGTTTGGCCTGTTTAACTCCTGTGAGGTTGTCAAGGAACAAGGGCTTATTAGTGCCTGTTGCGACTGGGTGCTAAGCAAGTCACTGAATGGGGAGCAGCAGGAAGGATGAGATGGCAGCAGAAATCCAACTACCCAATCCGATTGCACTGATGGTTGAAAGTTCCCGAGGAGAGCCATAAAAAAATGACACTACCCAAAGAGTTTTATTTTAATTGTATGTATACAGGTAAGTTAATATGTAAACACATGAATTCATACAAATATGTATAACTGTAAATTCACTTACCATCTTTTCATGTTAGGCTAAGACCTTTGCTTTTGATTATGAATTGGCTGATTGGAGTTCTGTATTATCTTTCTGGAATAAGTCACACTCATGATGAATCATCTGCTATTTCCAATTTTTTTTTCCCAAGTGAATCCACAACTTGAGGACAATTTTCATCTTTTAGAGTTGTCCTTATCACACCTAAGTTGAGATTTTTGTGTATGTGTCAGGTTCAATTTTATGAATCTTTTCAAAACATTCAAATTAGTTTTTATGGAAGCATTTCTTTTTTTCTATTCACATGCTTTGAGTTTACCTATGAATTAATTAAAGTATGCAATGATAATAAAAGCACTCCCGATGTAAACAGATAGCGGAGCAGACATATCCTTGACAGGCTGATCCTTGGCAAGCTGAGTGACATAACATAACAGTTGGGGCGGAATACTCCATGATGCACATTTATGAGGAAGTAGTAACTATGATGAAGCAGATGGAGTCAACCTAGGGAAGGGGGCTAAGGAGCCCATTTGTAGAGAATAGCTGGATCCCTGGGGATTTTATGATCCAGGAAGAAGAGGGAATAGCTGAATTCTTGAGCCATCTTACTGCCTGATAGCATTCCTGTTCTACATTGTGTTCTGATTGTGTACACATGGATTCTTTCAGTAACTTTCTTTCTTCCCTAGGGTCATGCGTGGGTCTCTGTTCTTCAACGCCCGAAGGATGGAAATAGAAAGGACCCTTACTGAGTACTGTGTGTAGGTCGTGGGAGGTCCGAGGTGTCTAGGGCCGGGGACCAACACTGCAGGTGTGCGACCTGCTCTGCTCTTTGGGATGCACTACTTTTCCTTGGTTTTCTTCCGGATTTCCCCAAGTCCCTTCTGCTCACTCTTTTTTTTTGAGAGCAGGGTCACTGGCCTTCATATGTGGGACCCGAACTGGGGCCGCCAGCTTCCCAAGCCAGCGCTTAACCACAGCGCTACTCGGCCCTCTTCTGCTCACTCTTGAGGAGCCTATCTCTTCCTGAATCGTCAACATGTCTAGGCTTTGCTCTGGATTCTCGTTTTTTTGCCACTTGATTCTCATTTTCCTGTTCTTTCTGTTTATCTCCCACTTAACGCTCCTGGGCTTCCAGGTTTTGATATTCTCCATGGTTGGTTTTTAGAACCTTCCGAGGTCCGTGCTCCCTCGGCGTGCTCTGTTGTCTGGGGGAAGAAATGGTTGCCCTGTGTCTGCTGTAATCTTCAAGGTTTTAATCTTCCCAGAGTGCTCACTCCCAGAGGCCTTTGGGGATATTTTCAGGTTTGCAGCTGTTGTAGAGAATGGGAGGTGCCAGATGTCTGAACGATATCAGTTGACTCTTAGTGCGTTGTTATTATTTTATTTATTTTTGGCAGCAAAATCTTGTCTTTGGAATCCCTTGCCTATTTTTAAATTGTTTGCATTCCATGAGCTCAAACTAGTTAAGCTGTGGGGGGCAAATGAGCCAAGATGCTTGTTGGACTAAATTTAGGAAAAATTCAACTGACCTCAGGTAATGACCAGAATAAATATTATTAGGTAATTAAGAATCGATGATAGTGTTGATTCCAATACTACCTAGGAAACACCTGACCACAGTATAAACAAGCAAAATAAAATAATTCAGAGAGGGAATTTTCAACTTTCCAAATGCCAGGTAGCAAATATCCTCTCAGGCAATCACTTACAGTTCATTTTCTTGAGACATTGGAAAACCTATTCTCTGTCTAATTTCTAGATTCCTATGATCTTTTACATCTGACATAAAGATGGAACTAAGGATCATAGGGTGGCCTAATAGCATGAGACAATAAAGTGACCCAACATCTTTAAAACACCACTTTCTCTGCATGGTTTTAGAAAGTGTAGAGCAATCTGGTTCAGAGCACAGCTTTCCATTTCCCCTTTCCCTTCTCCAACTTAAAAAAAAAAGTAGAAAAACAGACATCTCAGCCATCCTGGATCTTACTGTGGAACATGTTACCCTGGAGCATAAAAGACTTCTGGGCTTGAAACAAATAACAATGCAGGAATGCATTCCTTCTGAGAGAGAATCACATGAAAGCAAAACAGAGAAAGCATTGGGAGGAAATATTGAAGGTGCAGGACTTGGTTTCATTCAGGGGAAAAGATCATGATGAGTTTCCATACCTCCATCCATTTATCCATCCATTCATCCAGGCATCTGCCCTTCCTTCCTTCCTTCCTTCCTTCCTTCCTTCCTTCCTTCCTTCCTTCCTTCCATCCATGTAGCTTAGAATTAAAATTTAGGAGTAATGTTTGCGAAGGGATGTGTATTAACATGTTCATTTGAAATGATAAAAATAAAAAAACAGAAAGCCAGGTTTCAATGAAAGTAAGTCTGAATTTGCTAATTAATTTTTAATAACAGCTTTGCCAATTATGTAATGCGGTAGACATTTTCTATAAATTATATAAGCTAAGCTTGTAGTTTAAAAGTTTTTAAAAATACTAAAGTATTAAACAACTTAAAATATGGTAGAAATTTCACTCTTTGCATTTATTGAAACTAATGATAAAAATTTAGGATGCTAGCATAAAAATGTGTGAATGTTCGTAGAGTTTTCCAAAACTATTTTACACTGGGGATATCAAAGCAAAAGAATAGAGTACAATTGCCATAAAGAATGGTCAAGGGAGTGTTTACTTTGTTTAGCAAAGATGAAGAAAGGTGGGCATTGTGGAGGGTACATGTGAAGGGAGTTGTCTTTTTTTTAAAAATATTTTATTGTGAAATAAACATTTTTTTAAAAATTGGTTTCAGGTGTACAACACAGTGCAATAGTTATGCTTTTTACTCTTCAAAATGACAACACCCCTCCACCAATTCGCCACCCCACTCCCCTCTCCACATCATACATATCTATTACAATTCCCAAGGGGGTTGTTCTTAAACAATTTAATGCAATTAAACAAAATTTCTAATAACTTGCTTTGACAGAACAAGGTGAAATCAATGCTGACAACATTGCCATGTCCTTAAACCATGTTAACTTTTATTTTTTAAAAAAATTTATGCCATATTATCACTTTGGGAGGAAGTAGGTACCCTAATGAAATAAAAACAAGGTATCATAATTCCAAAAATATTGTGAATCTTGGGAATGAACGATTTTCCTAGTAGGAAGGGCCAGAGTAACAATGGGCAGTCCTGCATCAAACTTTTAACATGATATGGTATGTGCAAGAATGTTCATGGCAACACTATGCATGTGGTCACAAACCAGGTCAACCCACACGTCCTATTTATTAGAATGTATATACACATCCTATATATTTACACAACAGAACGCTTTACAACAATGAGCACAAGAGTCAACCAATTACAACTGCACACAACATAGTTGAATCTCACAAATATTAGGTTGAGTAACAAAAATGACATTAATAAGTATGCTTTGTATGATTACTTTCTTGTTTTTAAAAATTAGTTTTAGGTGTACAAAACAATATTGTAGTCAGACATTTACACCCCTCACGAAGTGATAACCCACTTCTTCCAATCTACTACCCCTCTTGATATATCTGATAAGGGGATAAATTCCAAAATTTGTAAAAACACTCATTCAGCTCAACACCAAAATAATGGAACAGCTCAATTAAAAATAGGCAGAGGGCATGAAGAGACATTTCTCTAAGAGGACATACAGATGGCCAATAGACATATGAAAAAATGCTCAACCTCACTAATCATTAGAGAAATGCAAATGAAAACCACAATGAGATACCACCTCATTCCGGTCAGAATGACAATCATCAATAAATCAACAAACAACAAGTGCTGGTGGGGCTGTGGGGAAAAGGGAGCCCTGGTGTGCTGTTGGTGGGACTGCAGATCGGTGCAGCCACTATGGAAATCAGTATGGAGTTCCTCAAAAAGCTGGAACTGAAACTACCTTATGACCCAGCAATTCCACTCTTAGGTATCTTTCCAGAGAAATCCAAAATGCTAATTCGAAAAAATATATGCATCTCTATATTTATTGTATGATTACTTTTTATGCAAGCTCAGAACAGGCAAAATGAATTGTCATAGCTGGAAGTCAGTCAGGGTCATGGCTATACCTGAGAGGGCAGTGGCTAAACAGGACATGAAGGGGCCCTGGGTAATGACCATATTCCATCTCTGCATCTGGCTCTGTATAAAGCTGACTATGAGCGGGTGTTAAATTAGGTTGATCTGGGTTGAATGGACAGCCCTGCACTCTAGATAATTGGATCTTAAATAGGAAATAGGAATTAGAATGCCTCAGATGGTGGGAAGCCATTTTGAATGGAGTTTAGGATTTGGGATGCACTTTCAGAGTTTTACTGTTTCTACTCCCATCAACTGCAAACCATTGTCTTCCTTCTTTCTCCCACCCGATGACAAGGAGTTTCAGACCTCTGGTTCTTATTTAAAGTGTACATGTCACACAATTTGGAGCTTACCTGCTGGGTCAGAGACATGGCTACATTCCTTTCCCACACATGCGTTTCCTCAGTTGTCTGCAGTACAGACATCCATTCCCTTCACTTTCGGTCAGAATCTGAATAAGCCATGAGATAGCTGGAGAGTAAGCTTCACCAGCTTGAGTGACCTGATGAGAAATCTCCCCTGTGAAACCTCCTGGGAGGGACTTATGCATTTTAGCATTTAGACACCTAGTGGGAAATTTGACAAGTATTAGAGGATGACTTTTCATCTGATTGGCAGAGCAGGGGAAGGGGGAGAAGCCTGTTTACAAGGAGGTGTATGAATGGAGCAGCTTGGCACAGGCAGCGTTGGGAACCCCTTTTGAAACACTGTGGCTGACATTCTAAGACCCGTGCTGCTTCACAGTAGTATTTTGAAAACAAGAAAAATCGCCTCCCAGTGTTTCCAGAGGTATTGTCGCCAGATCCCGACCTGATGCCACTCCACTACATCAAAGCTGCACAGCTCAGATGGCACTTGTCCCTGTCCAGACTGTCTTTGGGCGGGTCCAGTGGCTGGGAGAAAACAACCCGCCTCGCCTCAACGTGACAGTCCCCGCATTCTGTGGACTTAAAAGGGAAATCCTCTGGAATCTGACTGGGCTCCTGGGGCTCAGCCTGGCCTTGCCCTGAGGCTGCAGGAGGAATGAACACATGGAGAGGGCTGCGTGTAGCTGTCACTGATCCTCCAGGTGTGCAGAGACTTTTCAGGCCTGTGAGGATTTTGTAGCCTGAGTGTGTTTGTTCCTTCATCTCCCTTCATTGCCTCTGCTGGTGATGCCTCAGAGCCTAGGGCAGTCTCCTACTTCTCCTCCCTCCCCCTACCCCCACTCCCACTACTTCTACTTTTTACAGTACATTTCAGCAGAATTCACCTGAATTTGCTTCTTTATCCTCACAATTACTTAAAGCGTTGCCCCAATATTGCTACTCCTTTAAAAGAGGCACTTCCTGTTCCTTCCCCACTCCATTCTCTCATGCTCTTCTGTTTCTTTGTTAGATTTTCATTTTCATCTTCCTTCCCATTTCGACACAGCAGGATATAGAGGAGGCCAGCAGAGGGCAAAGAGCACTAGAGCTGAAGCAGGAGACAAATGGGCACTTTGGTTTTTGCCACTGAGATGTGTGGCCTTGGATGAATAGTACAGACTCTTCTGTGGGCATCAGTTTTCTCATCTGTTGGTGGGGTTGAGTCACCTGTGCCAGATACCCATGTGCTGTGTCAGCATTGGTGCCACAGGGAATGCTGTCCTGGGTCTTACAAACCTACTGAATCTACTGGGTCACAGTATCTTTATGTTCTCGTTCTCTCTCTCTCTCTCTCTCTCTCTCTCTCTCTCTCTCTCTCTCTCTCTCTCTCTCTCCCTTTAGAGGATGCATCAGAATATTTCTTAGCCCTGTGTCACTTTAGTAGCTCCTCACTATCAAGTGTAACTCCATACCCCATTTTATTTTTCAAAATTTGATAAAATGAAGACATTAACTCAAGGCTGATTTTCTTCTGCTCCCCTTAATATCTACAAAATTGCTGGATCCTCCTAATGGTGAAAATGGACTGTTTTCCTTATCTCAGGGCAGACAAAGGACATGACAACCAGATCTAGAGAAATGGAGTAGACAAAGTAAATCAGAAATTTGTAGAACTGAGAAATAAAATTGCATTAGGGAAGAGCATAGGGTTAAATTTGACTTTTTCAGAATCCACTTAACGCTCTTTACTTGGTTTCTTGTAGCTTCCACTAACCTCTATGCTCAAGGGGCAGTCTCCTGATTAACCAAACCCAAATTCTTCCTATATTTGCACTCCTATATTTGCACTCAGACTCTGATAGGATGTGAACATGTTTTGATTACCTTTAAACATCAAGTATTATTTAGAATAAATATTTCTCACTTTCTCAACAATTTACATGGAAATGGAATTTTGTTTGGGAGTGAGGGATGAATGTAAATGGGGATATCCATATGAATACTGAAAATCCAAGCCAAAGAGGAGCTCAAGTTTGTTCTGGACTCAAGACTGAAATATAACTTTCTTATTCAAATGATTTGCAACTATTTACGGCTTTATAGTTTACAAAGCATTTTGAAATACAATATTTATTTCATCCTCATGTTAGACATTGAGGTAGAGAAGGGAGGGATTAGACCTTCATTTCACAGTTGAGGAAACCAAGGATAAAGAATTTCTACATCGTTATGAGGCTGGTATATTGTGGAACCAGAGCTAGAGCCCAAGCCATTTCAAATTAATTTAATTCCATAAAAATGCTACTGCTTACACTACTGTGTATAAAATTGAATTAGCTCAGAGAAAAATTTTATATTTTCTTGAGCATTATGTTCACCCAATCTTATGACCAGCCTTGCAGAAGCCTGCAAGGTAGCAATTTAGCTTCTTCTGCCTAAAGCTTAAGAGTTTATAAACTGCCTAGGCAGTCATCAGCCTATGCAGGCTTTACCAATGAATCTCTATAAGCTGCAGTTTGCCCAACTCTAAAATAGAGATAATAATTATATCAACGTCATAGGCTGTTTGTCAAGATTTAATGAGGAAAAAATATATAAATATATGTGTACATATATAATATATACGAGGTCAGACAATTAAGTTTGTGAAAATCTAGAAAAAGTGCTACATACCTTTTTGCTGAGTATCACTATGGTCACCTTCAAAGTACTCCCCTTGGGAAACTATGTACCAATGCCAGCACCTAGTCCACCCTTCAAAACAATTTTGGAATTTTTTTTCTAGAATGGCCATCAGAGCTGTCTTTGTATTACCCTTGATGTCCTGAATGTCATCCAAATGTCTTCTTTTCCATATTTCCTTTATCTTTTGGTAAAGAAAGAAGTCATTGGGGGCCAGATGAGGTGAATAGGGAGGATGTTCCAATACAGTTATTTGTTTACTGGCTCAAAACTCTCTCACATACAGTGGCGTGTGAGCTGGTGCATTGTCGTGATGCAAGAGCCATGAATTGTTGGCGAAAAGTTTAGGTCGTTTTCATCTAACTTTTTCACGCAGCCTTTTCAGCACTTCCAAATAGTAAACTTGGTTAACTGTTTGTCCAGTTGGTACAAATTCATAATGAATAATCCCTCTTAGCAACATCATTACAACAAGTTTGCAAACTTAATTGTCAGACCTCATATGTATTGGGGGTGCCAAAAAAATGTATACACATTTTAAGAAAGGAAAAACTATTAAAATTGTAATACTCTATGTACCGATAACAAAAGATGAATCCGAGTCATGTTTGACTTCTGCAATTACAAGAGGTGCTCAAAGTGCTCAGTGTCCAGACACTTCTGATTGTGGTGAAATACAGCTTGAATAACATTGACCAGTGTCCACCTGTATACATTTTTTTGGCACCCCCAGTATATATCTATATCATCTATATCTATATACATATATAATATATATGTTACATATGATATATATAAAATGTAAGAAAGATCTAGCATAGTGGCTCTTTAAATATTAACAATTATTCCATTTTTAAATGGTTTTGTTTGTTTTGCTTTTCTTGTAAATCATTTGCCACTGTTTTGAAACTTCATTGGCTTAACTCTGTTTTTAAAGCTTTATTGAGATATAATTCACATATAATAAAATACACGCACCTACATTGTATCAGGGTTTGGTTACTCCATATTCTTACCAATACTTTCTATATTCTTTGTTTTAGCCATTCTAGACAGTATGTATACAGTTGTTTCTTATTGTGGTGTTAATTTGCATTGCCCTAATCAAATCATAAGTGATGCTGAGCATCTTTTCATGTACTTATTTGACATTCATATGCTATCCTTTATAAAGTACCTATTCAAATCTGCCCATGATTAACTAATTACTTGTCTTTTTATTGTTGAGTTCCGAGAGTTCTTAATTCTGGTTCTTCATCAGATATTAGTTTCAGGGGTACACCATAGTTCAATATGTATATACCTAAAGAAGTGATCACCATGATCAGTCCAGCAAGTGTTTAACACTGTACTATGTTATCACAATATTATTGACTATATTCCCCATGCTGACATTATATCCCATGACTTATTTGTCTTATGCCTGAAAACTTGGACCTCTTATTTCCCTTTACCTCCCCCCCTTTTTCAATTACAGTTGACATTCAATATTATTTTATATTAATTTCAGGTGTACAGCATAGTGGTTTGACATTACATAATTTAAGAAGTGACTTTCTGATTGGTCTAGTACACATCTGTCACTATAAATAGTTGTTGCCAGATCATTGACTATATTCCCTATGATTTATTTACATCCCTATGGATATATTGTAACTACCAATTTATACTTCTTAATCTCTTCACCTTTTTCACCCTCTCTCCAACACCATCTCCCATCACCCCAACAAATCTAGTACCCATCTGACTCCATACATAGGTATTACAATATTATCGACTATATTCTTTATGCTGTACCCTATATCCCCATGACTACTCTGTAACAACCAATTTGTACTTCTTAATCCCTTCCCCTTTTTTCACCCACACCCCCAACCTCCATCCCATCTGACAACCATCAAAATGTTTTCTGTATCTATGAATTTGTTTCTGTCTTGTTTGTTTATTTTGTTGTTTAGATTCTACATATAAGCAAAATCACACTGCATCTGTCTTTCTCTGTCTGACATACCACTCAGCACAATACCCTCCAGGTCCATCCATACCACTGCGATGGCAAGAATCCATTCCCTTCCATGGCCGAGCAATATTCTAGTATATATATGTACCATCTCCTCTTTATCCATTTATCCATTGATGGACACCCAGGCCACCTCCACATCTTGGCCATTGTAAACAATGCTGCAATGAACATATGGATGTACACATCTTCTCAAAGTAGCATTTTGGTTTCTTCGGATAAATACCCAGGAGTGGGATTACTGGGCCCTTCATTGTCCTTCTTACAGCCTTTGTTTTAAAGTCTATTTGTCTGACCATATGATCTCACTCATATGTGGAATCTGAAAAACTGTATGAATGAGCAAAGTAAACAGAAACTGTCTCATAGATATAGAGGAAAAATCAGGGTTGCTAATTGGGAGGGGAATGGGGATGAGGGAGAAGGGGAAGGGATTAGATAGCAAAAATAGGCAACTACAATAATGCCACTGGGATATGAAAAACAGTTTGGGGAATATAATTAATAATGTTGTAAATATTCTGTGGAATGTCAGATGATCATAGGTCTTGTTAGGGAGACCATTTCATGGATGGAGTAGAAGTTTGATCACTGCACTGTATTACTAAAGCGGAGGTGGTATACCTACTGTAATTGAATATATATAGATAGTCACAGGATGTGGATTATACTGTGGAAGAGAGTCAGAGGAAGAGTAATAGATATATATGATATAGGGGAGAGTGGGGTGGCGAATTAGGGGTGGGGGGTTGTCACTTTGAGGGGTAAAATGTATAACTATTGCACTGTGTTGTACACCTGAAACTAATTTTAAAAAAATAAAATAAAATAAAGTCTATTTGTCTGGTATAAGTATTGCTACTCCAGCTTTTTATGTGTGTGTGTGTTTCCATTTTCATGAAATATCTTTTTTACATCCTTTACTTTCTGTCTCTGTGTGTTTTTTAACCTGAAATGAGTGTCTTCTAGGCAGCATATGTAAGCATTTTGTTTTCTTATCCATTCAGCCCTCCTATGTCTTTTTATTGGAGCATTTAATCTATTTACATTGAAAGTAATTTTTCACAGATATGTAGCTATTGCCATTTCATTATGCATGATTTCAAATTTTTTCCCATCTTAAAGAAATCCCTCTAACATTCCTTGTAATACTGGTTTGGTGGTGATGAACTCCTTTAGCTTTTTCTTGTCTGGGAAGCTCTTTATCTGTCCTGCGATTTTACAGGGTTTTTTGTTTTTTGTTTTTTTAATTTTTAATTTTTATTTTTTTAATTATTTATTTATTTATTTATTTATTTATTTATTTGCGGGCAGTATCACTGACCCTCATATGTGGGATCCGAACCAGGGCCGCTGGCATCCCAAGCCAGCTGTTAACCACTGCGCCACTTGGCTGGCCCTGTCCTTCAATTTTAAATGATAGCCTTGGTTGTAGGTCCTTGCTTTTCATCACGTTGAATATTTGTATCAATCCCTTCTGGCCTGCAAAGTTTCTGTTAAGAAATCAGCCGAGTGGGCCAGCCGAGTGGCGCGGTGGTTAAGTGCTGGCTTAGGAAGCCAGCAGCCCTGGTTCAGTCCCACATACAAGGGCCAGTGACACTGCCCTCAAAAAAAAAAAAAAAAAATCAGCTGAGAGTCTATGGGAATTCCCTATTAAGTTACTAGTTGCCTTTCTCTTGCTGCTTTTAGGATTCTCTCTTTGTCTTTAACCTTTGCCATTTTAATTATAATGTGTCTTGGTGTGGGCCTTTTGTGATTATCCTGTTTGGGACTCTTTGTGCTTCCTGGACTTGTATGTCTATTTCCTTTACCATGTAAGGAAATTTTTCAGTCATTATTTATTCAAACAGGATCTCAATTCCTTGCTCTCTCTCTTCTCCTTCTAGTATTCCTATGGTGTAAATGTTGGTACACTTGATGTTGTCCTAGAAGTCTCTTTTAAACTATCCTCATTTTTTAAAATTCTTTTTTCCTTTTGCTGTTCTGAATGGGGTTTTTTGCTACCTTGTCTTCCAAATTTTTGATTCAGCCCTCTGCTTCATCAGTCTCCTGGTGATTCCTTCTAGTACATTCTTTATTTCAGTTATTGTATTCTTCACCCCTGACTGGTTCTTTTTTATGGTTTCTGTGTCCCGTTTTATGCTTGCTATTTCTTTGTTGAAGTTCTCACTAAGTTCCTTGAGCATCCTTATAGACATTGTTTTGAACTCTGTTATCTGGTAGGTTGTTCGCTGCCTGTGCTAAACTTAGAGGCACATGGGAGAGGCCACACTGAGAACAAAGGACGTCTGCCGCCAGTACCAGGCCTGGGGTAGCTCCATGTAAAGCCAGGACATCCCAAGGCCTGCTGCCACCTGCCAGCTCCTTTAAGGTTCAGCCGCTGATAGAGCCTCTTGCAGTACGCAAGTTGGGTCAGGCAGGGTCTTGGGTAGTCACTAGAGTGGGAAGAGTTGTGGTTACCAGTTTAATATAAATTATGGTTTGGTGCCAGTGCTGTGCCTGGAAAATCTCAGCAAAAGTCTCAGAGCACACCAAGGCCACTTGCCACCCACCTGGGGTCTGCCGGACTTGGATAGTTTCCCACGAAAGAGTGCAGTATGGGCAGGGCTGGCTGCTCATGAGAAAGTGCCTCTAGCTTTGGATGAGTTGGGTGAGACAAGCTCCCAGGGAAATTCACCTGGCCAATCAGATTCAGATTTGCCTGGAAGCATAGGGGGTGGGCTTAACACAGGAAAGATGGCACCCGCCTGCCAACTGCATGGGAGGAGGATGCCTCACAGGGAAAGTGGCACTGTCCTCCAGCCCTTGCTCCAAGCCACACCCCTCAGTCTGCTCCCCGTATGCCTCTGACACCTCCCTCTTCACCTTCCATTCGCCGGAGCCCAAGTTGAGTGCCTGCGAGTGAGTGAGTCTGTGCGGGCTGTTTAAGAGGACGTCTGGGTTTCCCACAGCCTTCTGTCCCACCTGGCCAGTCGGAATCCCCACTGTTTTTCACAGCCAGATATTGTGGGGGCTTCTCTTCCTGGCACCAGTACTATGGGCTGGGGAGTCTGGTGTGAGGCTGGGCTCCCTTGCTCCTCCAGGGGAACCTGTGTGGTAAGATATCCCTCCTGATTCTCAACCACCACTCAGAGGTTTGGGGCATGTTTCAGATCTCTGTGCCTACTACCAGTCTCAATGTGGCTTCTTTTTTATATTTTTAGTTATAGGACTTCTGTTTATCTAGACTTCAGATGATTCTCCATGTTGATTGTTCTGTAATTTAGTTGTAATTTTAATGTGTTCATGGAAGGAAGCAGGCACAGCGTTTATTTTCTCTGCCATCTTGGATCTCCTATCTTTTCATTTTCTTAATGGTACTTCCCAAAGAATATAAAGTTTTAATTTTGATGAAGTCCAATTTAATAAATTTTTCTCTTATGGTTTGTGTTTTCTGTGTCCTATCTAAGAAATCTGTGCTTACTTCAGGGTTGCAAAGACTTACTCTTGTGTTTTATCCTAGTTTTATAGTTTTCACTCTTATGTTTAAATCTATGATCCATTTTGAGTTAATGCATATCATGGGAGGTTAGGGTCGAGATTCATTATTGCCTAGGGATATTCAATTGTTTCAGTATCATTTGTTGAAATGATTATACTTTCCCCATCGAATTGCCATGGCACTTAAAAAAAAAAAACAACTTATTTGCCATCTATGTGTGGGCCTGTGCCCAGACTATCCACTGATCTATATGTGTATTGTTTCACTGATACCAACCTGTCTTAGCTTTTATAGTAAGTCTTGAAATAAGGCAGTGTAAATCTTCCAGCTTTGTTCTTCTTTTTCAAAATTGTTCTTGTTCACCTAGGTTCTTTGTATTCCTGTATAAATTACAGAATCAGCTTGTCAATTTCTACCAAAAAAAAAAAAAAAGCCTGCTGGGAGTTTGATAGCAATTGCATTGAATCTATATATTAATTTGGGATTTGGGGAGAATTCACATCTTAACAAAGTTGAGTCTTGCAATATTGAATATGACATATCACTCTATTTATTTAGGTCGTTAATTTTTCTCAGCAATGTTTTCTAGGTTCCACTGTAAAGTCATTGCATATATATATATATATTGCCCCCTTTTACTTATTCTTCAATGCTTTCAGGTAATGGGTTTTAAATATTTGGTCTGGAGTTTATTGCTATTTGCTGGAGGGTTGATTCAATAGGAACTCCTCAGACATTGCTTGAAGTGGAACCTGTTCTCATGGGAGATGTTCAGTTTCTACAAGCATTAAAAGAGGACCTTAGAAGAGCTATGATGTTAATCTTTCTTACAAATCATGTAATAACTCACACACATGTGTATCTCTACAATGGGCTTTCCCTGTTAGGTTTTAAAGAGTGTCTTACATTTAAACAAGTTAATTTCCTCTCAGAGGCCATTTGCCTACTTGGAAAAGAATGCCCACAGAATACTCCCACAGGCTAGGGCTAAGCAGGCAGAACAGCAGTCTTTTAAAAATGTGTCCCGGAGGCAAATGCACGCCCACAAGCTACCTCTCCTATGTGCTGCGCTAGGCTCTCCAGTGACTGCCCGGCTCCCCAGGAAGCCTGTCTCTCTGGGCACATTTTTGCTGCCTGATAATTGGTTCACCCTGCTGGCGGAAGCATCCAAATTTACTCCAAGTGGCAGGAATTCAAAACAGCTCTTCTGCTCAAGGAACATTATCAGCCATCACAGGCATGAGAGAGGAAAAGACAGTTCAAAGCTAATAGAGCTAATAGAACCACTCTCTGGCAGCTCATGTTCTTCTCAGGATCCTGTATATAGCTTTGAGACTGGTTCCGATGTACAATATCATTAGACTGGAAAGAACCCACTCCGTATTCCCTATTGACATCTTTCCACCCACATTGAACAATGTAACACTTCCTTCTACCAACCTTGTCCCCACTTCTGCTATATACGTATTACTTGGTTTTTCTAAAGGTTAGGCCTCAGGAGGTACACTGAGGGATGCCATCCCCTTTCCCAGTGTGTAACCCCCCAGTCCTTCCATCCCTCAACAAAGGAAAGGCCGATCATGATTTACTCTTTGAAGCACATGGCCACAGGCTGAACAAATGGGGGCTCTATTTGAAAAGAAGAAGAAAGAAGAATTTTTTTTTTTTTTTTTTTGAGGGCAGTGTCACTGGCGCTCATATGTGGGACCTGAACCGGGGCTGCTGGCTTACCAAGCCAGCGCTTAACCACCGCGCCACTCAGCGGGCCCTTGAAAGAAGAATTTTTGAGCAGTCAGTCAATGGCATCAACTTCACCTAGATATTCTTTATTAAACCTATTTTGATGTGAATATTTTTAAAATAAAGTCTCTGTTAGCAACGGACACCATGAATTTCATAATCTACTTGTTCTCACTCCTGACCACCCATAGTGATCATCTGGGGAGCTTTAGAAAATGCTGATACCTGGGCTCCTCCACCAGAGAGTTTGGTTTAATCGGTCTGGGGCACAGCCTGGGCACTGGGATTCGTAAATGCTCTGCAGGCGATTCTAAGAACAGGAAAATTTGAGAACCATCATCATAATCCATCATTATTTTACACATTCCACAGAAAAAAGAGGACCAGCAATGTAGTTGCAATTAAAAGCTAATGTCAGTAATTCTGGACTGTCAATAACTGGTGTTTTTTATCTTCTGTAATGGATATCGCATGCTGTGTGTGCAAACAAGGTTAAAACTCAATGTTACTGTTCAGAAGAATCACTGTGCCCTCCCTACCCACCCCTGCAACCTAAGTAGCATTACTGATTCATAGAAAACCTATATCCCTCTCTAGACTGCTCCCTCATTCTGACCTTGGAATGGTCCAAGAAAACTGTAGCTTACTCAATCAAAAGGGCCGGTCCTGATTCTAAATATTTCATGGAGAAAGAAATGTGGAATTTGTTCACTCCTCTAGCAGGCCCTCCTTTTTTTCCTGTCATTACTTCAGTTACTGCCACCTGACACCCCTTATTCAAGATAGGTGTTCATTTGCTGTCGGTTACATGGATGCTTTTGCTGGAAGCAACAGCAATAGCTTTCAGCTATTATAAAAATAATAAAATTACCCATCACTGGGCACCCCCTATGTCTTTTTATTCACTCTTCTAAATCTCTAACTGAAAGAAAACGTGAAAGGTTTCTTTGTTGTTATTTGTTTGTTTTTACTTTTGTTTTGTTAGCTGATTAGACCTTAAGCCACAAAAGTTTCCTTTAAAAATCCAGTGTCCCTTCTCAATTTTCCAAACATAAGGTGACTAGGTACCTAATACCCCAAAAGGTAAAATGCATTTACGGCCTAAAAAATAAGTTAACTGCTCATGCCAAAGCTTTTGTTATACAGGGGCCCATTAAAGTGTTATGCAGTGGTCTATAAAGAGTTAAAAAAAATTATAGAGAAGGAGGTGAAGATGCCGTCCGGGAAGAGAGAGATAAGATCTCCTACTTTGAAGTTCAGTGTGGTCCTGACTGAATTACACCAGCCAGAAAGGACAAGGATGGCCCTCTCAGTGTAACTCACAGGGAGGGAGCAGCATCTGGCTGGTGACTATGCTGAGGATTAGGCCTGGATGTCCCTGTGAGTAGAGCTGGTCCAGATCAGCATGAGACTGAGGCAAGCTCCAACACCACATCCCCAATTCCCCAGACATAAGGGGCTCAAAAAAAGAAAAAAATGCTTTCACAGAAGCCCCAGCAGGGGGCCCCACCTGGTCCATTTCCAACCTTGAACACAGCAGTTGTAGGGGTGATGCAGTCCCCAACACAGCCAGCTGAGGAACCCTCTAGATTTACAGCCACTCTGAGCTCTTGAAATGTGGCTACTCTGAATAGACATATGTGCTATAAGTGTAAAATGCACACTGGATTTTGAAGATTTCATATAAAAAGGAGGTTGTAAAATCTCTTAATTTTTGTATTGGCTGCATGTCAAAATGATGATATTTTGCATGTAGTAGGTTAAAAATACATTACCGAAATTGATTTCCTCTTAATATGGCTACTAAAAATGTCCAATAACGTATTTGGCCTATATTTGTGGCTTGCATTGTATTTCTATTGGACAGCGCTGGCCTATATGATCCCGTTCTCACTGCTAGAGCCATTTGGAAGCAGGTATTATCAGTTAGTGATGTAAATAATAAAGAAATGTATTATTATCTCACATAAAACAGTCAGAGGCTGGGAATAACCAGGCTTGGCTCAATGGCATCATCAGGACCTGGTGCTTTCCCCTTCTCCACTCTACTCTCATCTGGCTCAGTTTAAGGTCAGTATGTATCTGTGGAAGTCCCAAAAGTCACATCCAGATATTTTCAATGTCCAGGGGAAACAAAAGGGGAGTTGCCTTTTTTTTTTTAATCTCTCTTATTAGGAGTGGGGGAAATCTTTTCCCGAAGTATTCCCTCCTGCTCTCGTGTCTACTTGATTAGAATTGGGTCACATAATCCACTTAATTGGATACTGGATGGCTTGGAGTAATCAGAAGAGAGACATCTGTTAGGGAGAGAAGAATCAGGACCATGATAGGAGGAATGGCTATTTTAGACCAAATAGCCCCTAATGTTCTTGGACAATTCAAGAAGAAGCACAGGTCTTCCAAAGGCCACTACACATGCCACTATCGTAACTGATTTGGTTAAGTTTGAAACACAAAAGAGATGTTATTATTTTTGTATCTCTAGAAGACTGAAGCTTAATAAATAACTTTACATAAATAGGCAAAGCAAAATCTCATACCTCACTGTGGGAAATAGAGAGAACATTCTATCTTAATCAAGAAGCTAGGATTTAATAATACCTTGCTGTGGCACCTGCGAAGCTCAATTAACTCATCTGGGCTTCAGCTGGTTAACCTTTTAAATGAATATCCAAAGATTCTGAGTCAAGATAGCAAAGTAATCACATGAACTTCTCCCTACTCTATTTTTTTTTTTTTTTTGAGGGCAGTGTCACTGGCCCTCACATGTGGGACTCGAACCGGGGCCACTGGCTTCCCAAGTGCCCATTCACCGCGCCACTCGGCCGGCCCTCCCTACTCTAATACAAACACATAGGAATGCTGATATCAAAAAAATATAAGACATTAAAAATACATGCCATACTCAGAAACAAAAGGGAAAATCTCTTTTTAAAACTGAAAAGAACAAATGTTTGGGAAGTTGAAGTCACCAGGCAGGTGGAAAGTAGGGCGTGTCCAAGTTCCTTTGGAAATGGAGGCCAAGTGAACTCTATGCATTGTGGCAGACCAGGTTCACTGAGTTAAGCAGGGAGCTGGGACAGCACCTCCGCCAGGGAACTGGGACTGAAATAACTCTGCCTGACCACCCAGTGGTGGCTAGACATGTTTCACTTGCCTAGAGAGAGGCACGGACTGGAACTAGAGCCTCTGTCGCCTTCAGAGCCACTCCACCACAGTGCCCAAGCCTTCTGGTCCAAGGATCTGTGGCTGTTCAGTTCCTGGGTGGCCCTAGGATTCATGTCACTCTTAAGGTCAGCCTTAGGGATCTGGATTTTAACTAGGCCTGGGGTCTCGAGAGTTCTTTGTTTGTGTAATGTCCCCTCCCATCCCCGACCCTGAGCACACATCTCCAAACTGTTTGTTTGTCAGTCTGTCTGATAGTTTGTTTACTAATGATACACACAAGTTATCGTATAAGTTCACTATGAAACAAACACAAAAGAAATTTTTAAAGAATGGGAAAAAAATGTAATAAACCATACTTTCAGGTTTCCTGCTAATTATAATGGCCCCATTCTATCGTGAGCTAATAACAGCTGGTGTTAGTTGGGGTTTTCATTACTGACATAGGGTATAAATTTATATTTTAACTGGCTGTCTTGATAATGTTTAGTACTTTCAGTAGGCTTCTTTGCAGATTTGATTAGATTATCATTGTTTTCACTTTGTAATGATTAAAGGAGTAGGAAAAATGCCAGCTCTGCCATTTTCTTGTTCTTTGCTTGAGCTTGCACTATTAATACTCTATTTAATTTGTAATTTTTTGGTAGAAACCTTCTTAAGCCAAGTGTCTAAATTGTTAGTTGGCAAAATATAAGCTGTATTATGTTTCAATATACTGAAAGCCAATGAGGAAATGATGGTATGAGGGTCAACCATTTCATGGTGTGTAATTCCCGTTTTTCCTTCAGGATAATTCCAGCTCTGTTTGCAACCTGTGACCATATTACATATGGACCAAGTGAGGGCACCAGTGTCATTAGGTATATTAAATGTTGATAAATCTAAGTTTCTTATGGGGGAGGATAAATATAAATAACTTTGGAAGTTCTGCCCACCCTTCTTTAGAGAACAAATGCATTGCATTTTTCATTGTCTAACTCAAGTATATCATTGTTGAAGACTCTGGCAAGGGCACGAACCATTAGTTAAAGAGTATTTATACTATCTTTAACAATGGCCTCTCTTCTTCTTCTTCTTCTTCTTCTTCTTCTTCTTCTTCTTCTTCTTCTTCTTCTTCTTCTTCTTCATCATCTTTTTTTTTTTTTAAGAGGGCAGTGTCACTGGCCCTCATATGTGGGATCCGAACTGGGGCTGCTGGCGTCCCAAGCCAGCTCTTAACCACCATGCCACTCCGCCAGCCCATGGCCTCTCCACTTCTAACATACACGATTTCTATATGTCATCACAGGTATCTTGCCCAGTAGCTGACAGAGGCTTAAGATAATTCAATTTTATCTCAGCAGAGGGCGTCCCTTCCTTCTAGGAGTGTGACAAACCCTTAGCAACAAGAGGCTATCTTAAGACCTGGGACCTATGAAAAGAGGTCATGGGAGCAGTCTCTGTGTCTGTGAGGACTGAGTGAAGCTCACTCATTATCCAACCTAATGTGCTCATTTCTTGGGGGAGCTGAAGTGCAGAGAACTACTCAAAATTCCACAGTTAGGTGATTATTAAACCAGCACCTGAATTCAGGCCTCCTATCCTTAGTGCACTTTTAAGCAATAGTAAGGCTAACCCATTTCCATTTAATGTAATTACTGATATATGAGTTTTAACCTATCATCTTATTTCATGATTTCAATATATCCTACCTCTATTACGATTCATTTTATTTTGTTCTGACTTCTTTGGGATTGACTAAGATTTATCATTATTTTTTTCCCCTTTACTATTTTGAGAGATTTACATTAATTATGCCTTGTTTTAGTAGTTAGCTTAAAAACTATTTTTTCCTATTTATTATTTTATTTTTAACTTTGCAGTATTAATTTATTGAAATCAAATATAAATACTGATCTTTATTATTAGTCTATACAATTCAGAAACAGATAAATACTTTAACCCCGTTTACCCACATCCCAAGTCATTTGATATTGTCAAAATTTTAAATTATACCAAGTTTTAAATTCCACAAGATACTTGTATTATTTATTTATTTTTGTTTTTTGTTTTTGCTCTTTATGTCTCTCTGCATCTCAGACTTTCCATCTGGATCATTTTACTTCAACCTGAAATATATCTCTAAGAATTTTCTAAACTCTCTCATTTAAAAATAAAAAGGTCTTTATAATAGAGAGTTTGCAGTCAAGATGGCAGAGTAGGTAAAAACTGTGCTTGCCTCCTCTCATGACCACATCAAATTTACAACTAAACTATAGAACAACCATCATGGAAAACTGCCTGAAGCCTAGCTGAACTAAAGCTCTACAACTAAGGACACATAGAAGAAGCCACCTCAAGACTGGCAGGGAGCAGAGACATGGAACAGGCTGGTCCCACACCTGTGTGTGACCATTAAAAATTAGGAGGAATACCTTGACTACAGAGATTCCCCACCCCTGGAGGAGCAAGGGGTCCCAGCCCCACACCAGGTGCCCCAGCCCAGGGTCCAGTGCCAGGGTTCCAGACACCATAACTTTTGGTTATGAAAACCAGTGGAGATTGTGGCTAAGTGAGATGGAAGGCAGCTGCAGTCCGAGGTGCTCCTCTTAAAGGGCTCACACATGGCTTTACTTGCTGACAGACTCACTCACTCTGAGCTCCAGCAGTGGAACAGCAGCTCCAAAGGGGCCAGGGACATATGAGAAGGAAATGAATTATCTGGATTCAGAGCAAGGGCTGGAGGGGCAGCTTTCTCCTAGACAGAGGAATTGGTGGAAGCCATTGTTTCTTTGTTGATACAAGTGGCAGCCATATCTGAGTCTTCATCAACCTGGCTAATACCTTTCCTTTGCTCACCCTGATGATTCTGGGACCCTGCCCCACCCAACTTTTGGGCACATCCATGCCACTTCCAGTGACTTTTCCTTACAAATGGCCTGCCTTTGCTTATGATGCAGACATTCCTAAAAATCTCTCAAAGGTTCATGAAAAAAAAAAAAAAACAGCATCTGGCTTCAGCATGTCCCATATCTCTAGCTGAGCAGCCCTAAACCAGGACTAGCGGCAGCCTGCCTCGGTTCACAGCTTGGCGTCTTGAGGTAACTCCAAGCCTAGTGTAGGTATTGACCATCTGTCGATTGCTTTGTGGCTCATACCAGGTGGCCCTGAGCAGGGCACAGGATATAACCAGACTTGGCCTATGGTGGTACCCTTACAAGGCAGCCTGGAGATAGCATGCCCAGTGACCAGCTTCAGACTGAACTGGATCATTACCTTGCTACCTCCATGAACAACCCACCCAAAGGGCACACTGGGTAAGCACCAGAGCCCTGCTAAAGTGAATCCTACTCTGTAGAGTCAGCCCCTGTACCACAACTCCTCCACTGTAGTCACAGCCAGTCCTCACAACTAATCAGCCCAAGGGTCAATCCCTCCCATTGACATTCACGCAACAACCAAGTCTCAACTACAACAGGAGAAAACACACAACCCACAGAAGGAGATCCTGGAGATCAACCTGGAGATCCTGGCTCTGGTAACCACTGAGATTGCACCATTGGGCCCCACAGAACATTTTCTACATGAGGCCACTCTACTAAGATTGGGAGACACAACAGTACTACCTAATACACAGAAATAAACACAGCCAAAATGGGGATACAAAGAAACATATCCCAAATAGAAGAACAGAACAAAGCTCCAGAAAAAGAACTAAACAAAATGGAGACAAGCAATTTATCAGACAAATGGTTCAAAACACTACACTGGTTATAAGGATGCTCAATGATCTAATGGAGAACTTCAACAGAGAGATCGGAAACATAAAAAAGAACCACTCAGAAATAAAGAATACAAAAACCAAAATGAAAAATACACTAGAGGGAATCAACAGTAGATTAGATGAAGCAGAGGATCGAATCAGCAATGTAGAAGATAAGGTAGCAGAAAACACCCAATCAGACATCAAAAAGAAAAATAAATCCAAAAAAATGAGGAGAGTTTCAGGGTACTCTGGGACAGCATCAAGCATACCAACATTCTCATTATAGGGGTACCAGAAGGAAAAGAGAGAGAGCAAGGAATTGAAAACTTATTGGAAGAACTAGTGATGGAAAACTTGCTTACCCTGGAGAAAGAAATGGATATACAAGCCTAGGAAGCACAGAATCCCAAACAAGATGAATCCAAAGAGGTCCACAACAAAACACATCATAATTAAAATGCCAAAGTTTAAAGACAAAGGGAGAATCTTAAAAGCAGCAAGAGAAAAACAGTTAGTTACCTACAAGGGAACTCCCATAAGACAGTCAGCTGATTTCTCAACAGCAACTTTGCAAGCCAGGAGGGAGTGGCATGAAATATTCAATGTGATTAAAAGCAAGGACATGCAACCAAGATTACTCTACCCAGCTAGGCTATCATTTAGAATCAAAGGACAGATAAAGACCTTTTCAGACAAGAAAAAGCTAAAGGATTCATTATCACCAAACCAGTATTACAAGGAATCTTAGAGGGACTTGTTTAAGAAGAAGAAAAAGATCAATAATATGAATAATAAAATGGCAATAGCTACTTATCTATCAATAATTACTTTCAATGTAAATGGATTAAATGCTCCAATCAGAAGATATGGTGGCAGAATGGATAAGAAAATAAGACATTTACACATGCTGCCTGCAACAGACTCACTTCAGATTGAAAGACACACATAGACCAAAAGTAAAAGAAGGAAAAAGATATTTCATGAAAATGGAAACAAACAAAAAAAGCTGGGGGTAGCAAAGCATACTGGACAAAATAGACGTTATTCATTTATTTATTTATTTACTATTATTAATAGTTACAGATGTACAAAACTATGCGATAGTTATCTTTTCACCCCTTACAAAGTGACTACCCTCTCCCCCCTCCACTGTCTCCCCACCCCTAATACCAGACATATCTATTACAATTCCATTGACTCCATTCCCACACTATATTCCAAATCCCATGACTATATATGTGTTAAATTATAGTTGACATATAATATTATTCAGCAGCAGCTTCAGATGTATAGTGCAGTGGTCAGGCCACTATACCATCCATGAAGTGGTCTCCCTGACAAGACATGAGTCCATCTGGTCCCCTAAAAAAATATTTACAACATTATTGATTATATTCCCTAACTGTCTCTTCTGTCTCTGCGGTAGTATTGTAGTTATAAGTTTATGTTGCCTCGTCCCTTCCCCTTTTCCCTCATGCCCACCCCATCCCATCTAGCCCTCGTCAGTTTTTCCTTTGTGTCTCTAAGACTATTTCTGTTTACATTGCTCATTTATTCAGTTCTTTAGATTCCACGTATAAGTGAGATCATATGGTATTTGTTTTTCTCTGACTGACTTATTTCACTTAACATAATGTTTCTAGGTCCATCCATATCGTTGCAAATGGTACCATTTCTTTCTTCTTTATAGCTGTGTAATACTCCAGTGTGTAAATGTACCACAGTTTCTTAATCCAGTCCTCTACTGATGGGCATTTCGATTATTTCCAAGTCTTGGCTATTGTAAATAGCGCTGCAATGAACATAAGGGTGCATATATTTTTTAGTGTCTTGGGTTTTTCAGGATAAATACCTAGGAGTGGAATTGCTGGGTCAAATGGTAGTTCCAGTTCCAGTTTTTTGGGATACCTCCATATTGACTTCCATAGTGGCTGCACCAATCTGCAATCCCACCAACAGTGCACCAGGGTTCCCTTTGCCCCACAGCCCCATCAGCACTTGTTGTTTGTTGATTTATTGATGATAGCCATTCTGACTGGAGTGAGGTGGTATCTCACTGTGGTTTTTATTTGCATTTCCCTAATGATCAGTGAGGTTGAACATCTTTTCATATGCCTGTTGGCCATCTGTATATCCTCTTTAGCGAAATGTCTCTTCATATCCTCTGCCCATTTTTTAATTGGGTTGAGAGAGTTTTAATTTGCCTTAGCCCAACACCTGAGGTGTTATCAGTCAGGACCCATTTAAAACCAAGTTCAAGGTTTGAGGTTCCCTGGACCACCAAGATGACTCAAAGCCAGAAGGAAATTCTTTGCAGGGGTTGATTTACTCATGATTCACCTTACCTGAAGCTGTAACTCTTTGGGATCCCAGTCTAAACTAGAGGTGGTTTATTAGAATCCCCACTCCTGGTGAGTTGCAGGTCTTGCCTTTTGCCTGTTGGTCCCAGGAATTTGTTGAAAGCATAGCTCGGTTTTGCAGCTGTTTGTTTAGGATTCGCAATGCCTTTAAGGTCAAATCAGATTTGAATATCAGCCTTGTTCTCTGGGTTCTCCTCTTCTAGATTTTGGCTTTTAAACTCCTCACTATCTTGTTAATATTTTGATGCTTCTAAGATTTTTTTTTTTAATTTCACATAGTTCTTTAGGTTTTCTTAGTGGGAGGATTGGTCCAAATGTCCTAGTCACTAATTACTGGGAGTAGAAGTTACAATTTATCTATTCATCAGAGGAAAGGAAATTTTTCATAGTCTTCTATTTCTACTTCATATTTATCAATTGTTAGTCCCTATAAAGCACTTTACATATGTCAAGGATATAATATATCCCACAGAACCAAAAATCATTACATAGTACTCATTAAATCCTTCTAAAGAACCCAATCTGGCATGATATGAAATATATCATAGGGCAATTTTAAGTATAAATACTTCTGGCTTTTGGGATTAAGTGTGATAAACTTTTACTCCATCAACTCATAAAAATATAATGGAACTTCCAAATATATATATATATATATATATATATATATATATATATATATATATAACATACATACATAATAGCATATTCTGCTAAGGGCATTGCCCTTCCCACTAAATGGAAGTCTCTTCCCCTATCTTTGCCTCTTTTAGATATTTTCTCTATCCTCACCTTCTCATTGAGGCCTTCCCTAAACATCCTATTTGAAATTGCAAACTCCCCCTCATTCCCACACTTCTTAATCTCTCCTGTTCTACTCTTTTCTCCATCATCCTCCACCATCATACATACTGTATATTATGTATCCTGGCTAGATTTATCACTGCCTCTCCAATCTTGATAAATCTTCTTAACCCAATTCCTTGTTTTCTCTCTATATAGAGTAGGATTAAGAAAATTATCCCACCATTCTTCATGTGGATGTTTTACAGATAAGTGTGGTGATAGATCAGAAAGTGATTCTAAAAAAAAAAATTTCTCTTTTTTTAAGGAGCCAAACTGAAAATTCTAGAACTAAAAGTTACAATATCTAAAAATCTTTGCTGGTTGGGTTTAACAGTAAAATAGAGAGAAAAGGAAAAAAAATCAGTAAACTTTAAAATAATAGTTCAATGTAAATGATCCAATATTAACAGCAGAGAGAAGAGAGATTGAGAAAAATGAGTGGATCTTCAGAAACCTGTGGATAATATCAAAAGGTCTAATATATATGTATGTGCAATTGAAGTCATTGAAGAAGGAAGAAAAATGGGACAGTAAATAATATTTGAAAAAAAGAATAAATAATATTTGGAGAAAGAGTTAAATTTACACATTTAGGAAGGAGAATAAACCCCACACAGCATAGATTTAAACACACACACACGTACACACACATGCACACACTCGAGGCATATCAGAATCGAACTGTTAAAAATCAAAGTTAAGGAGAAAAATCTTGAAAGAATCCGAAGGATTTTGTTCTAGACTCATTTCACACCAAGTAAAATACTACAGCCAAAGTTTAGTGAATCTCAAGTACTGGGGGAAGTTTTTCAGTGGAGGAGAAATTGCAGCTTTTCACTACATAGCACACTCTGTATGTGAGGAGCTCAATGACAAGTGTCAGGTAAGATGGCAGTGGGCACCTGGAGACGAGGTTAGCAGCCCTTCATTTCCATTTCGGTTGGTCAGTTTCTTCTGGAATAGACAGGTACTGTGGGCTCTGGAAGACAGAAAGATTTTGATACAAATAACTCTAAAATCAGGGTAAAGAGAGAAGTGAGATCCTCATGGTAAATTTGCAAATGACCTGATGAGAAAGTCTGGCGCTTTCTGGAGCCTGGGGAATTTTTGAAGTGGATTAGAGGAAAGAAATTTGGGGGAAATGGGGAAGACCCAGATGATTTTGATTATTTGATAGCATTTGTTTCCTCAGCATGATTATCTTCCTTTAGTTCACAATTTAGTCTAACTTTACTCAGGGTGGGTAGGCCTCATGAGCAAGTGCTGTGAAAAGTAAGAAGGCAGGTTCTGTCCCTTCTCTTTCCCAAGGAAATTGCAGCGTTCTGGAGGTAGCTGTAGAGAAATCAGTTCTCTGGGGCAGAGTTGTGGCCCTATTTTGGCAAATGTGGGCTCTAGTTCATGGAAGATAATTTTCATGATTGAAAACAAATGTCAAAAAATCCCAAATATAAACCCAAATTTTACTACTTGTTGTAAATATATTTTCCATACTAGACTGGAAATAAGATCGTGGTGTTTTTGTTTGTGATGTAAGCCTCTTTTCCGCTTTTTGTTCCCCTTCCCTGCCCACCCACCCTCCATTCCTCACCATCTTCATGCTTTAGGACCAATATTCCCAAAGGAAGGGAGGCGTAGGTGCAGTCCAAGAAGCAGCTAAAGGCTGGTTGCCTGACGTGAAAGCCCGAGCCCAGTGTCAGGCCTACACTGGACCTGACAGAGAAAGGTACAAACGCCTGCAGCACCTCGGCAAGTCTTCCAGGCCCGTCTGTAACTCTTCCTGTAACCAAAGGCCTTTTCCTGTGTTTGAACTCTGCCACCAATGGCTGTCCTAACAAAGGTAAACAGCAGCAGTCTAAGCAAACTGCTCTTTTTCCAAAAGAAAGCTTTTAACTTTTCTTTTGCAGGCGGCCCGGAGGGGGTTGTTTGAGGACTGGGTGGAGGAGGAGAGGGAAGAGGTGAGACCAGAGGAAACACAAGTGACCCTGAGCTCTGCCCCGTGTGGTTTTCTTTCTTTTCTTTTCATTTTTTTTTTTCTTTTCACCTCCCTCATTATTTTTGGCTGGTCCTTTGTGCAGGCCGCCTTCTATTCACTGACAGCTGCTTTGAACATCAGTCACATCAGGTCATCTGCCAAGCTGTGCGCCTCAGGTCACATCACTCTGAAGCCTCTGGTTTGTCAGCTTCAAAGTGCCTCACAAATGGTGACTTGCCTCCTTTGGGTGAATATTAAAAGAAGAGGAAGCCTGGACAGCTCATGACACTTCTGGAATTAAGGCTGGAAGCTTCGGTCATTTTGCAGAAGAAAACAGAACCAAAGAAGAGCTTTGAAGGCTACTTCTAGGCCTTATGGCCAGTAAGTGGAAGGACAGGGGGCTGGGCCTGCTCATGTCTAGTCCCAAAGGGGTCTCCCTATTCCTTGCATTTATTTATTTATTCGTTGGTTGGTTGGTTTTCAGATTTTTATTAAAATATAGCTAATATACAATATTATATTAGTTTCAGGTGTATACCATAGTTATTTAACATTTCTATACCTAAAGAAGTGATCACCATAAGAAGTCCAGCAACCATGTGACACCATACCACCCTATCACAATATTATTAACTATATTCTCTATGCTGTACATTATACCAGGTGTATAGCATAGTGGTTAGACATTTGTATAATTTAAGAAGTGATCCCCCTGACTACTTCGAGCAGATGTGTGCATCCACATATTCATTGCAGCATTGTTTACAATGGCCAAGATGTGCAGGCAGCCTGGGTGTCCATTGATAGATGAATGGATAAAGAGTAGGAGGTACTTATATGAGTATACAATGGAATATTGCTCGGCCCCAGAAGGGAATGGGTTCTTGCCATCTGCATGAACCTGGAGAGTATTGTGCTGCGTGGAGTATGAGTGACAGAGAAAGACAGATGCGATGTGATTTTGTTTGTATGTGGAATTTAAAGAAAATAAACAAATCAGAAACAGACTTATAGATATAGAGAACGTTGTGATGGTTGCCAGATGGGGAAGGGGTTGGGAGGGTGGGTAAAAAGGGGAAGGGATTAAGAAGTACAAATTGGTTGTTACACAGTAGTCATGGGTCTGTAGGATATAGTATAAAGAATATAGTCAATAATATTATAAGAACCATGTGTGGTGTCAGATGGGTTCTAGATTTATTGGGATGATAGATGGGAGGGTATTGGGGCAGAGTAAAAAAGGTGAATGGATTACGAAGTACAAATTGGTAGTTACAAAATAGTCATGGGGATGAAAAGCATAGGGAATACAGTCAATAATATGGTAATAACTACAGTGCCAGGTAGGTACCAGACTGGTCCTTGCATTTAAAACTGTGTTTCTCAAGGAGTCTTAGCCTCTTCTAAGATACCTCAGAGATGATGACATTTGAGAGGGGATGGGGGAAGGGAAGGGAAAGGAGAATGCCCAGTGGATGACGCTTTACCCTCCTCCTCCAAAGGAGCCTCCTCTCTTTGGTTTCATTCATTCAGTCACTCACTCATTAATTCATTCCACAAATGTCTGTTGAGGAAATCCCGCATGCTGGGTGACTTCCAGACACAGGAGACACAGCCATGAGCCAGCAAAGTCTGGGTTCCCATGAAACTTACATTCCGTTATCTGTATTAGTTACTAAGTAAAATTATTTTTTGGTAAAAGGTTTCTGTTAATTCTTTTCTTTTAAATACCTATTATCTTCCCAATATGTAGATTTCAAAGGATTAACTTGTATTCATCAAACACAATGCTAAGTGGAGATTTTACCATCACATAAAGCAAATCAACTACTCATCTTCTGACCCCTGGAAATTTAAAATCTATCAAGAAAGGATACCTGAAAAGAGAGCTTGCCCAGATAGCATCACCTTCACTCACTGACAAATGTGGGGGAGAAATAAGAAAAAAATTGATGATACAGCTGGTGAGTTGAACTCATAGCCTGTTATATCCATGCCAGGGGTCACTAGTACGTACATTCTTCTTTCAGGGAGTCCATGTAGGAGAAGATAGGTATGGCAACACTCTAAAGTTGACCCCTTTGTTTGGTGTTGGTGTGGAGGCAACTGTAGCAATCAGCAGTGTTGCTGAGTTTCAGGGTCAGACCGTGGTTGCTAACAGCAAATATTGCCACCTATATTTTGTGATTTGAAAAGTGAAGGTCAAAAGTTGTGGATTAGCAGCCACCCCAGTGCTAATGTATTAATTATCTTTGGACTATAACAAATTACCCCAAAACCTAGTGACTTAAAAAAAAAATTGATTATCTCACAGTTTCTGACCGTCAGGAATTCAGGACCAGCTTAGCTGGGTGGTTTGGTTCAGGGTCTCTCCTGAGGTTGCCATCAGAGTGTGGCTGGGCCTGCAGTCACCTGAAGGCCTGACTGAGAGAGATGATTTATGGCCAAGATGGTGCACTCACAAGGCACTCATAAGAGCCCTTTGTCTCTCTCCATATGGTCCTTTCTACAGGTTACTTAAGTGTCCTCATGACACGGAAGCCACTGGAGAGAGTGCTCAAAGAGAAACCTCGATGCCTTTTGTGACCTGATCTCCTAAGCCACTCCTCATCACTTCTATTTTATTTGTTTTGAGGAACAAATCACTAAGTCTAAGTGACTAAGTGATTAGATCTCAAGGGATGGGGAATTAGGCTCTATCTCTCAAAGAGAGGAATATCAAAGAATTTAAAACACATTGACAAATTTTAAAAGCATCAAATTTATATTCCCTTTGCATAAAAAAATTTATTTTTTTTCTTGTAGAATCTTAAAACAGTTCACATTTCATCTGGTAATATTGCACTCAATATTTGAAAAGCAGAGCCACCGTGCCATTATCATATCCACCTCAAATTAACAATAATTCCTTAATATCTTTTAAAGACAGTCTGTGTTTTTATTCTACAATTTTAAAATCATGAGATTCCACATAAAAATCCAGATTTCTGTCTTATTTTTAAAAATAAGATGATCCAGTCCCAGGGCCCATGTTCTCACATGATCACAAACCACTTTAAATGGGACATGGACTCTTCACCTTGCCATGCTCCCCATCACACCCTCTTGTATTACACATGGAACACTGATTTGTGTTACCTGCTTGGTCCACATGCAAAGAGACTGAAAGGTGTGGCAATGGGGTTGAGGAAGAGAAAAGTTTGACCCCCAGTGTGAGTTGGATCTCAAAAGATTGGGAAATGAGACATGTTGTGGGTTTTCTTAGAGTAGCAGCAACCTTGGGTCTCACACACGTAGGGCTTTAGAGATGACAAGGATAACTGTGGAGATGTGGGCATCAGTCAGTAGAGTCTTAGACGATTTGGTGGACGTTCCTGCGACAGGGCACTGGGTGTGTAGAGCCATGAGCAGATCCAGCCATCTCTAAGGGGACCATGAGTCAGCCAACATGGATCAAGGCTCAGGGCTATTTTCCTAGGACTATGGAAGTCCTGGGTCTGGTACAACCTAAGGAAGCAGGCAAGAGCCATGAAAAATGATGCTATAGAACACTTATCGAGCTTTATCAGGGAGGGGGACTGCTAGACATATTTATTTTAATTTAATGTATAAAAATAAAGAAAGTAGGGCCGGCCGAGTGGTGCGGTGGTTAAGCGCTGGCTTGGGAAGCCAGCGGCCACGGTTCGGTCCCACATATGAGGGCCAGTGACACTGCCCTCAAAAAAATAAATAAATAAAAAATAAAGAAAGTTATTTCTTGTCCCTTTTGTGCCACAGACACATATGATCTTAGGATGCTTGGAGAGATCCCATAAGTAGAAAAAAAGGTGACTCTGGAGGAAAGCTGTGAAAAGATGAGCTCTGCTGAACTATGAAAGTGAGTACTGGGTGAGAATGCTTGCTCTCCTCGGGCCTGGTAATAAACCCACAGTTGCTTTTTATTGACTTCTGCCATTCCCCAACTTAAAAATGTTCATTTGCGTGTATCAGGTGTTTGGAACTCAGAATGCATTTTCCTGTAGAACCCACATGTTCCTTAGTGATTAAGTCCATAGGCCAGTCCTTAAGACTCATAATATGCCTTAACTAAATCATAACACTGCCAATTCACCACATATAAGACTTCCCTTACGAACTTTCTGCCTGGGTTCTAACAGGGAATACCTAGAACACATTTTCTTCAGCCCTAATAGTTCAGATATCAAGCTCATTACTCCTGGGCCAGCTTTGAAGATGTCACTAGTTTTTCAGTAATAGCACTAGGTGTGTCATAGAGGTAAGTGAACTCTGTTGGGTGAAAGTTAAGAAATTTAGGCATGGGGATACACAGTGACAGCAAGGCAAGCAGGCCAGCAAGCTGGGCTGGGGCAAAGCAGGTAGGTACTCAGCTTTAGAGGCTCTGGAAATTGGAGATGATGTTGGGGGCATGGGGGAAGGTGTTGCCGTTCAAAAGTATGAATTTTCATAAGCCAGCCCTTTGTGTGCCAGGCACTGCCTATATTCGTTCTCCAACAGGCTCTTGTGACAGAACGTATCAGCTAGCCCTCACATTGTACCTTCCCAGGACCTCCCTCGGTACTGACATGTCCAGAAGCCCAGAGTATTTACAATAGTGCCTGGCACATGAAAAATGTTAGCTATTCTTATTTGTATTCTTTACTCCTAATACTGTGGAAAGTAGGTGTTATTATCCCCAGTTGTCAAATGAGGACACTAAATGCATAAAAGAGACTTTCTTCAATACCGTGTGTAAAGAAATCCTTCATATCCACTTTTGATGCTAAAAAAAAATAAATAAATAAAAGCCAATAAGAAAGAAAGAAATGAATGTTCTCACATTTTGAGAGTTGAGACTTGGAGGATATTGGGGTTTGGCAAGACAAAGAGAATAAATCAAAGAAACAAAGCAAGTGTCAAAGCAGTTTCAGGCCCCAGGCTTGGCCATCTCTTCTGCACATTAATATAATGAAACTCAGCCTGTCCATGAGGAAGCCCAGAGGAGGGAGGAGAGACCCGCTTCCCACAGAATCTGGAGGGGGCGTGGAGAGCTGAGGGGATGGCTCAGGGCAGCGGGGACTAGCAGCTCCAGATTGCATCAGGAGTAAGAACAGTGGCCCCCAACTCCTTCTAACGCTCCCCAGGAACTCTGCCAGTATCTCCCAGGGCATCACCACGTCCTCAAATGGAATCCATTTAAATTTTTAAAAATTCATGTGTGCCATGCATCCCATGTAAGAGGAAATGGTTGCTGAAGGAAATCAAAGAAAAAGGTTAGGAATCATTGGAGTGGACAGTCTTCCTGGAGAGAAGTGAGTCCTTTATCGGACTTTTAAAAAGGTATCTGGCAGGAACAGGCATATTGCTGGCAGCCCTGAACTAGAAACCACCCAAATGTCCATCTTTGGTAGAGTGGATACATAACTTGTGGTATAGTCACAGAATAAAACACTCTCCAGCAAGAGTGAGTGAACCACAGCTACAGTCAACAATAGAGGTGAATTTCACAAATATAATACTGAGACAAAGAAACCCCAAACAAAAGGTACAGTTCTATGCCATTTGTTATGTAAATTCAAACCGGGTAATATGTATTTAACTCAGGTGTGGGGGTTAGGACCCTGGAATCCTGGAGGGGAGGTAGTAGTTAGCGGGTCACGGGGTCTTCTGTTTTGTTTCTGTTAGTCAGATGTGTTCATTTTGTGAAATTTCACTGACGGGTACACTTATTTTGGGTACATTCTTCTCAAAATATGCTATATTTCAATCCACCCTTCACTCTGCCACTCACCATGATCAGGGTTCAGGTTAGTTCTGGGGTGAACAGATAGCCCTAGAGTTCTGGATAAGTACTGATTAGGATGCGTCAGAAGTGGGAAGCCATTTTGAGTAGAGCTTATATTTCTATAGCTCCGGGTCTTGTGTCCCTGTTTTGGTTTCACTGAATTTTACACCTTGGTTTTCTCCTTGTCCCAGGCTGTTGCAGTCGTCTCTCTCTATTCAAATGATCTCTAATATCCAGGGCACTGTGTGTGTTTCCACAGTTGTCTGCAGTACAGACATCCATTCCCTTCACTTTCGGTCAGAATCTGAATAAGCCATGAGATAGCTGGAGAGTAAACTTCACCAGCTTGAGTGACCTGATGAGAAATCTGCCCTATGAAACCTCCTGGGAGGGACTTATGCATTTTAGCATTTAGACACCTAGTGGGAAATTTGACAAGTATTAGAGGATGACTTTTCATCTGATTGGCAGAGCAGGGGAAGGGGGAGAAGCCTGTTTACAAGGAGGTGTATGAATGGAGCAGCTTGGCACAGGCAGCGTTGGGAACCCCTTTTGAAACACTGTGGCTGACATTCTAAGACCCGTGCTGCTTCACAGTAGTATTTTGAAAACAAGAAAAATCGCCTCCCAGTGTTTCCAGAGGTATTGTCGCCAGATCCCGACCTGATGCCACTCCACTACATCAAAGCTGCACAGCTCAGATGGCACTTGTCCCTGTCCAGACTGTCTTTGGGCGGGTCCAGTGGCTGGGAGAAAACAACCCGCCTCGCCTCAACGTGACAGTCCCCGCATTCTGTGGACTTAAAAGGGAAATCCTCTGGAATCTGACTGGGCTCCTGGGGCTCAGCCTGGCCTTGCCCTGAGGCTGCAGGAGGAATGAACACATGGAGAGGGCTGCGTGTAGCTGTCACTGATCCTCCAGGTGTGCAGAGACTTTTCAGGCCTGTGAGGATTTTGTAGCCTGAGTGTGTTTGTTCCTTCATCTCCCTTCATTGCCTCTGCTGGTGATGCCTCGGAGCCTAGGGCAGTCTCCTACTTCTCCTCCCTCCCCCTACCCCCACTCCCACTACTTCTACTTTTTACAGTACATTTCAGCAGAATTCACCTGAATTTGCTTCTTTATCCTCACAATTACTTAAAGCGTTGCCCCAATATAGCTACTCCTTTAAAAGAGGCACTTCCTGTTCCTTCCCCACTCCATTCTCTCATGCTCTTCTGTTTCTTTCTTAGATTTTCATTTTCATCTTCCTTCCCATTTCGACACAGCAGGATATAGAGGAGGCCAGCAGAGGGCAAAGAGCACTAGAGCTGAAGCAGGAGACAAATGGGCACTTTGGTTTTTGCCACTGAGGTGTGTGGCCTTGGGCTAACAGTACAGATACCCATGTGCTGTGTCAGTATTGGTGCCACAGGGAAAGTAAGACTCTGTCCTGGGTCTTGCAAACCTACTGAATCTACTGGGTCACAGTATCTTTATGTTCTCTCTGATACACACATGATAGATAGATGATGATAGATAGATAGATAGATAGATAGATAGATAGATAGATAGATAGTAAATGGGGGGAAGAAAACTGTTGGGATAAAAGAATAATCTTATAGACCATATGACCAATAAAAGTGTTACAGAGAGACTGAGTCAGAATCACTTTCCCTGATATTACTTTAATTGCTTTTTGTGATTAGGTGTAACTCTCCACCACCCCACCCCACTGCTCCACCCCCCTCTTTTTTTTTTTTATCCTTGAGTGAAATAGGAACTACCTTAAAGCTGCTTTGTCTTTTGCTGCCACAAAGGACCACACAACTGCTTGTTCCTGTTCGTGGTGAAAACGGCCTTAACCAGATGAATGAAAGGGACAAGACACACAACCCAAATCAAGGAATTTTAAGCCAAGCTTATTCCTAAGTGCCTAACCCTAAATGGAGCTCATGCCTGCCCACTGAAATCCCAAGCACCCCTAACTTGGTAAATGGCATTCTCTCCATTTTCTCCTTATATTCAGCCTCCCTATCCCTTTGTAAAAACTGTGGCTGACCTATCTAAGACCTTGGATGCTTCACAGTATTTTGTCATTCCAAGAAGCTTTAGGGATATAAAACATAGGACCATATATATTACAACACATCTGAGAAAACTGTGTTTAGCAGCAGTGTAGTAAGTTGCTTTTTAAATTTTTTTACCCTCTGCAAAGATGGAAATTTGGTTTGGTCCACGGTATGAAGCTTGGTGACCAGTGCATAAATGTGCTCTTTGATCCTGGAAGAACTCTAAGGATGTAAAGTCAGGCTGAGGAATTGCAACAGTGCTGGTATTTCAAAAGGCCTAGGAAGAGCCAACCGTCCTGGCCGACTGGCCATCTTCCACTCTTACAGGCTGTAGGCTTGCCTCAGTTAGCACGACAGACCAAACTTTCTTTTGCTCGGTTGACATGACATTTGTTCCCTTTTGGCTGTGTCAGTTCTGCAAACCAGATACTAGAGACTGCAAGCTCATGAGGGCCTGTCTTTCTGGAACTCCATTTGTTTGGACAGGACAGGCCAGTAAGGCTTTTCATCTCTTTAAAGCTCCCAGGGCAGAGAGCATTTTTGAGGAATTCCTTTTTTCAAAGATTTTTTTTTTTTTCCCCTTCCAACATTTTGTTTAAGAGAAAATGAGATGTCTATCTTCTGTTTCCTTATTTTTTTTCAGGAAAGCAAAGGGTTGTTGACTTCCTCTCTCCCCTCCCTTCCTTCCTTCTTCCCGAAGGTACTCATCTGAGAAAAAAAGAGAACGAAGTATTGTTCCTGTTCTCTTTCTTAAGTCATTTGAAACACTGTCCCTGCGAGTTCCTTAAGTTCCCTGCAATCTGTACACAAGAGAAGGAGGGAGAGAGAGAGAGGGAGACAGACAGAGAGAGCAAGTGATCAGGTAAAGCACTGGGGCTGCTGCAGCCATTCAGACTCAGAAGCTGGTAAGTTACTCAAGCTATCCTTTCTGCTTCCATTTCAATGTCCCTGGGATGGATATTGCCCCTGGGCATCTTCAACAGAAAGCACCTTACTGGGTATAATCCTTAATCAAAGGGGATGACTGATGGATGACCCAGAATTTAAGCTTATACTTTTTTTTTTTTTAAGAGAATACTGATGCTTTTTGCAGAGCTGAGGCTGGCAGAACTGGAAATAGAATTGCATTGGGGCTAAGGAGGATATTGTGTTCAATCTGAATGTTGTCATAGATAACATAGCCGGGTTAATCAGGAGCCACTAAAGTTAAGTGTGCGATGTGTCTCATTGGAGAATTCAACTCTTCCTCAGCGCTGCCTCGGGAACCTTATCAGGGTGTCCGCTACGACTTGTGCCTTGCTCCGCAGCTCTTGTTACCTGTTGTTGAGATTAAGGTGCCCTTCTCTTGTTCTTTTCTTTCCACTCAGTACCCCTCAAGAGGAAATGTTAATTTGTATCTGTTATTCTGTATTGCTGAAAAGAACAGAATGTCACTTTGAATTGTACTATGTGTGGTGGGGTTGCTTATGTGTTCAGGCTCCACATAAGCTATATTTAGGGGCATATAGCTTTAGTTTTGGAAAACAACACACAATTGGAATAGGAGAATTGAGACTGATTGCTTGTGTCACTAGGAATAAAAAAAAAAAACTAAGTTATAGATGGAATTGAAAAATATTCATCCAGAGCCAGGTTTCCTAAGAATCAAATAGGACACAGCAAACTAGTCAAGCTTACACATATAACTTGTTTTTTAAAGTTTAAATTGCTTCAGTTAAATTTGTCAGAAAAGATACTGTTACCAAGAATTCATCATGGAAAGCCACGAGGGAGCCAAGATCACATTGTCAAAAATAGGCCAGAAAGGTCCCTCGGAAAGACTGTGTTATGTTTGCTAATATTAATCATTTAATTCGAAGAAGTATTGAATGGATGAAAGACAAAGACCATGCAGTTTTTTAATATTCATTTCTATGAAATTTACTGATTGAAGTCACCTGGGATGTGAAGAGTGTAACAAAAATAACCAGCCTCTCATTTATAAATTAATTTGGCCAGTCTATGCATTAACCACAATCAAATAATTCATCTTTATTCAAAACCGAGCCAACATCTTAAAAGAGTGAGAAAATATGATAGAACTGGACTGTTATGTAGGTTTTGTTCCATTCAGACTTCTTTTTTCTTCTCTTTTTTTCAAGAGGCTTTCCTTAGGAGCACTATAAAATGAGCAATGTCAAAGAGGCATGATTAGCGCTTTTCTGCTTCAGGATGCAGAATCATTCTAATAAGAGTTGAAAGTGGTTTCCAGCTCCCCAGCCACCTACCCTAGTCGCCCCATTTCATAAATCTTCAGGTAAAGATAGGAGGAACTGACCGAATTGGGCATTTTGCAGCTTTTATCAGCAATTGTGACCCCAGTAGAAAACTCAGAGCTACGATCATGACTTGCTTCTTTCAGTTTCATTTTTCCTTGGTAATGTATTTAATTTTGTGCTCAATTAAAACAGCATCACAGAATGCTTTCTAGTTTTGGTTATGGGATTAAAACATAGATGCAACACAATATTAAAATAAAAAACACTGACAGCAGAGTCACACTGACTAAGATGATGCCATCGACATACAGAGCTGCCCCACTTCTAACATGAGTCTTCACTATTGCCTGAGATTAAGGAGCTCAGGATATGTTCTTTTCTTTAAAAGAAAACATATATATTCAATATTTCCATTTAAGTCGTTAAGTCATTGCCTTGAGAACAGTTGATGGGAGAAAACAATTTCAGCTACCTAAAGAAAAAAGCCATTGACTGGCTTAGTCTGGTTGGTACCCATCTGCCTTCACTCAATTCCGAGGAGTGAGTTGACATTTGTGGAAACTTCCAGTGTGTGATTCTTCTCTGGGGTCATCAGAGGCTCTTTTGTGATATCATTAGGGGAAATCCATCTTGGAATAATCCAGAATTTATTTGACACACAGAGATTTTTGTTAATGAATGTGTGCCAAAACTGTACGTATCTTGTAACTAAATTACGTATTTGTCGTAAAATGTTATAGTAGGATGTGTCTTGTAGGTCTGTGTGCTGGGATATGACCCTAATTAGAGGAAGCAGGGCATGGAAAGCATAGACTTTGTTGTTATACAGTTTTGGGTTTGGATTCCAACTTTGTTACTTACTGACTGTGGACCTTAGGCCAGATAATTAACCTCACTAAGCCTCAGTTTCTCCAAATGTAAAATTGCATCAACATAATAGAGTTGTGCAAGGATTAAATTAGATTATGTAGCAAAGTTAACACAATGCATGGCAAATAGTAGGAGTTCTTCAATATCAGTTGTAATTTTTAAGCATCATATATTAATATTACCTAAGGGTATTGTATTTTTTGAATGTAGAGAATAGAATACCTCTCCTATAATTTGTGTCATCATTTTTGATCAATAATATACCAAGAGTGTATCAGAACAAAAACTTTTCCTCATAGCTTTAGAGTTGGGCACACATTGAATGAAGATAGCCTGAACCCCAAATTCTTATCAGATAAAGGAAGGTAGAGATTCATGTTTTGATGTTGATCTCTGCTAATGGGAGAAACTCCAGATTTAGCCTCATTCAAATGCCAGTTATATTTAATAGAGCTCCACGCAGGGGAAAGGGTTACCTTGGGACAGAAGTTTTCAACTTAAATGAATGTTTGAAGAGACTACAATTATATTGTAGATGTTTCATTCTCCCTTTCACCCACTTCCCCAGGCTCTTGAGCTCTGTGTCACTGGTGACCTTTTCCCCTACCATGAAGGGCTAGCGACACTTTTGTTGGAGACCATCGTGGCAGTTTCATGACTCAGCCAGAGAGTAATGGACTTGCACTGACATGTTCTCTCCACTTTGAGGGCTAAGTGCCCTCGGAGATCCCTCTCCTCAAACATTTTGGTAGCAAGCCTCTTACCTTCACACCTATAAATAGAATACCATTTTCATCATTTTGTGTGTGTGTGTGTGTGTGTGTGTGTGTGTGTGTGTGTGTTGATCAACTGTTATCTTTTTGTTCACTCTAAACTTTAAAATATATATGCTGGTTAATTTGTCAAATAATAATGATACTTTAACTTAGGTCTTACTTCCCTCTTCACTTTCAAAAAGCAAAACGCACAACTGCAACAACATCCAAAAATCACCACCAGTAACCCAAACCTGTGAGGTTCTTTGATTAGGATAAGAGGCTCTGATACAATAGAGACTTATTTGGACAACTTAACCTTTTTTCAGAGAGTAAACTAGAGCTGAGTTGTTTTACACTTATGTGCAAAAGGTATCTTCTATTTGGCTTACTGCAGTGCAGCAAGGACCAGACTGGGAGTCAGAGCTTGTGTTCTGCTTGGGTCCAACCTCTGCTACCCCTTACAGGTGTGAATTCACAGGTATCTTTACTTGTGTGGACCTTAGTGTCGTCATCTACAATATGATGAACTTGGACCAAATCAGTGATTCTCGTGTGTGTGTGTGTGTGTGTGTGTGTGTGTGTGTGTGTGTGTGAGAAAACTCACCTGGGGGCTTGTTTATCATCCTCTCCCCAGCCCATTGCACCAAATGATCTATAAGATTCTGACCCTGACATCCTGTGATTCTCTAAAATGGATAGTCATCATCTTGTTCTGTCATCTTCAGAATTGCACTGACATTAAATTTAAATAATGTATGTTTTAAGTACCATGTTTTTAAGCGAATTCCTATTCTGCACTGGATGTTCTCTCTAGAAATTAGTTTTGAATATATCAATTGTTGTTCTGGAAGTCATTAGTATTATGGAATAAGGAATATGCTAGCCAGTCAAGCAATCTGATGAGATGATCAATGTTCTATAACCATATATAAATCATATAAATAACAATTACTTAACTATCAATGTTATAATTCTGTATGAATAGCACTTTTTGATTTATGCATTTCTATATTTTTGTATCTTATAGTGAGCATACATTCTTTAATCAAGGAAAACATAGCTACTAAATTTTTTTATTCACTTGTTTAAGATATTCATAGTGTCAATCTCATAACTTTTTTTATGGCTTTGTTTTGTTTTTACCTTTTTACAATGTGTGCTGTGCTGAGTCTATTTTAGAAGTTAAATCCTTGTCCCTAAGTTAATGGTGACATGGAAGGGCAAAAGATTAATATGGTGTTTGAAAAACCAGCACTCAAGTCACGTTAAACCTGCTTAATTATAAGAAATATCTGTAACTTGCAGGAAAAAAAAAATGTTTTGATTTCCATGATTTCAATTCTACCTAAATCACTCGACATTTTTTCCTTGTATGTTTATACGGCTAATTAAGTAAAGCAGCAATGGACACAGGTCTCCATCAGACAGGAACAGAGAGGCAACGAATATTTTGATGTGCACCCTCAGAAGCAGCTTTCCCAATACCAAATACATCCAGATGAAACAATGACATTTAGATTAAAGAGAATGTCTTCATCAGAAGTTATGTGTAACATATAATCTCACTAGAAAGTAAGACTCATGAGGACAAGGGCTTCATTTGTTCACTGATGTATGCCCAGAGCCTAGAATAGCACATGGCGTATAGTAGATGCACAATAAATATTTGTCGAATAGATGGCTTAATAAATAAGTGGGCTATAGAGTGAAATATGCTATCTTTGTATAATGCCATATGAAACAGTTAATAAGTGAAAAAGTTAGTCAAATTTTTCTGGAGTCTGGACAATACCAAGCTGCAGCTTGACATATTTATCTGACCGACTGGGAGTATGACTTGTTTCACCATTATGTGCTTGGGGCTGCTACATGTATGTGAACGTGTCATCTTGGCCAGGACCCCATCCACTTGCTCGTGGAGATAAACATTTATCATCTACACAGAAAAAACTGTTGGTTACATTTTATTTTTTATTTGTTATCTGGGCAGATGTTGGGTTAGCCAATTGTTTTTGGCGAGAGAGAGAATGGTCATTTGTTTTTCCTTGACTAAAAGAGCTGTGAGCCAGGATTCAGCCTTGTAGGAAATGCTCAATGCTCCCTGGATTTTTATAGGCAGGGCTGTAAATCCAAGTTAAAGGGATGCCACTTGGGCTGAGTTTACACAAACATGAGGAGGTGAATTCAAGGAGGGAAATATGATATCCTCGTGGAGCACAATACCCTTTCCTTTATATAATTAGGCCGCAGAGTCAGCCAAAATGAACAAATACTAGATTGAGGCAGTTTTGCACTTATTTGGCAAATTCAAAGTGGTAAATATAAATATAGATACAATGACAACATTGGGGTGTAAGGTTTCTGTTATTTGTGGTAGAAACAGAAGAATCTCTCTCGATGCACATTGAAAAAGCCTGTCTCTTTTGTGCCAAGAACCAAGGCACACAAAGGCAATTCTGACCCATTCTCCTTATTTCCTTTGCTATGTGATGGCCCCAGTTTGACCTCATTTTATGATGGCCACTGATACTAAGCACAAGAATGAGATAACTACAAGAGCGCCAGCACCAATGGCAACATAACGGAGAACTTATTGCCAAGTTTGGGGCCAGCTAAGCCCTTTACAAACATTATTTCACTTAACCCTTCCATTCTAACAAGTAGGTGCTTTATTACCCCCATATTAGAGATGAAGGAAGGCAACCAGCTTGTTTAACAGATAAGCTAAAAGTAAGTTATTTGCTCAAAGTCACCAAATTGCTGTTGCCTTTGTACAGGTTTCCTATTAAGAAGAAAGTATCATCTGTAACTAATAATTTTTTTAAAAAAAATATTACGTATCCCTAAGTTAATGTTCTTCAAATGTAGTCCAAGAACCAAATGCATGGTGTCACCTGGGAGTTTGTTAGAATCTCAGGCCCCACCCCGAACCTCCTGAGTCAGAATCAGCAGGTAACACAGTCTCTGTGTGATTCGGGGCATGTTCCGATTTGAGAAGCACTGCCTTAGGGTTCTGACTTGTTGTGTACACAGGTTGATTTTGGAATGTAGGTCCCTGTTCCAAGGAGTTACAAGTTTAACTTTGACCTTGTAACAAGTGTAAGACCAACAAGTCTTGGGTCTATTCAGTTCTGAGCAACATTAGGCATGATTTGTGTGGTCTCTCCCAGCAAGTTAACTCCATCGCAAGGGATCCTAATAATCTCAGGTGGGAATGGTTTGGGATATTGTTTTTCAAGTGTGTTCTGAGCACCAAATGTCAAAATTACCTGGGGAGGATTCCTAGGCCTTTCCCCAGGTTATATAAATCTGGGGAGGAGCTCAAGGCTCTGCCTGTTCCACAAACGACTGGCTGAGGGTAAGAAAGTCCCAATAGGGACAGTGATAAGTATTTTGGGAACATCACCCCAAAGACATGTTCAACTTTTTCAGCAGTTTGAAAAAAATATTTAAAAGTAATAGTATGAGAGAGAGTATCTCGGAGTGCTTCCAGGAAAAAGAGCTACTCTACCAGCCTCTTCTTTGAATGCTGGGGAATGGGGACAAGAAACCCCGCTACCTGCCTTGCATCTTTCTCTTGGAGAAGGGAGGGGGCTCGAGGCCTCGAGCATCACGGCCAAGGAGCAGATGCCAGAGCACACACCTCACTCTCCCCAGTTAGAAAGCCCTGTGGAAAGAATCCTTAGAGTTTCCTTTGCATTGGGGACTCACCGTTCTCTTTTGGAACAGAAATCAAGAGGGGGCTATTGTTGGAGGGGTGGGGAAAGGAAACAGGGCCGGAAAAGAGCGAGGGAGAGGACCGGAATAGCCTCTGGTTTGCCTCAGCCTGGACAAACTGGGGCCTCTGCCTGGATGGAGATGGTGGCGTCTCCCTCTCAGCGCAGGCCCTCTGGCCTTCCTCCACGGGAAGTGCAGGGAGAGGAAAACTCCACACTTCCAGCGCTGTTTTATGAACATCCACCACAATACACCACCACTTTGTTTCTTGCTGTTTCTCTAGTTCAGGCAATTTTCTTCCCTACAGCATAGTGGAGCTTCCTCCCTTGACTCCACTCTTACAGAATTTTTTAGTTAAAAAAATCTACAAAGAGATATCTTCCAGCAATAACCTAAAAAATGTATATATTGAACACTTTTAAGGTGCTAAGGAGCACTTTACTTAATCCATCAAGATAGGGTTTCTGAACTACAGAACTTGAACTCTCAGGGTGAGTGAAGGGCATGCAAAAAGTTCTACCCCATTATTCCGAGGTATATCCAGAATCCTGCCTCTTACCAAATTTGTTTAAAGAGCTGGGCAAGGAGGGACTATTTCGAGCATTATGTTTCTTGACCCTCAGGAGACATCCAGCAAATGCAGCAAGCACAGTGGCATCTCCTGTCTCCCTCAACATCATCCACAGCCCTCCTGAACCCCAGTCTCATGCCTTCACAACCATCTGTCTGTGGCTCCATTAAGGTCCCCAAGGATGGAGAGTCTTATCTCCTGGCTGCAGCCTGGGCCCCAGAGTGGAATGGAGGTGTTGGGGAAGGAGTGGAGAGTCCAGTTTTTGGAAAAGAAGATGCAGCCCAATACTACTTCATTTTGCAGAAGGCAACCCCATTTGGTGTATCTTCACAACCTCAAAGGGCTCAGACATCCCTTACCATGGCTTACCTTGGCTCCTTTGTGCTCCTTCTGAGCCTCCTTGGAGAGGAATTTCAGCATCACATATTTAATTCCTGCAGTTGGGAAGGCCACTGAACCCTGAGCAAATCCTATCCCAGAAGGATCAGGATAATGTGCCAAATTTACTTGCTCTTCAACCATTATGGATTTTTGTGGAGGGGGAGTTGTTTTTCTTAATAAATTACTACCTCTTCTGTACATGGCACATCTGCCTTACACATGTAAACATCCCCCCCCCCCCCGCCACACACACAGTCTAACTGAAATCATTGGCTCTTATGGAAAGAAACAATGGATTAACACCAAGTTGTTTATTTGACTCGAGAATGTAGTATTTGATTCTCAGTTCCCTGTATTCCAAAAGATTTACTGTCCTAATTATGTATTTTTAAACAATTTTAAAAAGAGTTTGAATTTTGGTTGCTAATGGTAGTGGGGTAGAAGGTGAGAGAAGATTTAAGTGTTATTGCAAGCAATTCATGAAGTGCTTCATTCGCTTACTGTGTGTCATTTTGAGAATGTAAGTAATGCAGGAGAGAAGGCTAAACTTGGATTCAGAGAATAGAGGTGTGAGTGTGCTTAGGCCACATAAAAAGATGGCAAATCAGTGAACCCAAATGCATATGGAAATTTACTATAATAAAAATAGCATTGCATATCAGAGGGTGAAGTTGGATTATGTAATTAATGATGTTGAGACAGTTTAGTAGCTATTTGGGAAAAAAAATAAATGTATATCCCTCCCTACTTTATCTCTTAAATTAAAATAAATTCCAGATCTAAAGATTTAAAATGTTAAAAATTAGAACACAAAAATACTAAAAAAAGAGGGAGATTTATTTTTTTGAATTTTAGAGTAGGGGAAGTCTTTTTAGTTTTATGCAGAAGGCTTAGCATTTATTACATATTTTATTACATTAAAGTAAAAAGTTTCTACAGGGCCACAACTCAATAAACAAGGTCAAAAGACAAGCAAAAAGCTGGAGACAAACATTTGTAAGTGTGTATCACAAAGAATTTAATTAAATATGACCAGAAAATAGGCAACTGGCATGAAACACACATTTTGCATAAAATGAAATATAGTTGGATCAAATTTATAAAAAAATAAAGCCACTCATCCTACTTCATAAGAAAATTTAAATTAAAACTATGAGATACCTTTTTTTTTACCTGCTTGTTGAAACGGTTGTTAGCATATTTGTTTCTGGGGTCTGGAGAGTCTTGTCATACTTTACCAGTGTAACAGTGAATTAGTAAAGTTTCCATAAAAGGCAATTTGTAAATATCTATCAAAATGTAAAATGGACTCCTCTTGGAATTTATCCTACAAATATAAGATGCAAAAAGACATACCCACAATGCAGCATATTTGTCACAGCATGATTTAAAACAGAAAAGAACAGATTAGAAATAGCATAATTATCCATTGATAAGAGATGGGTTAAATTAAGTAAAGTACATCTGTACAATGGGATATTATGCAGCTCTAAAAATAATAAAAGAATAGTATAGAGTCCAGGAATGGACTCTAGGTATATGTTCAAATGATTTTGACAAAGGTGTAAAGTAACGCAATAAAGGAATGACAGTCATTGAAACAAATGGCACTGGAATAAGTGAATGCATCTATAGTATATGCAAAAGGAAAATGAACTTGGTTAGGCTTATACCCCACACAAAAATTAACTTGGAATAGATAATAGACCTAAATGTAAGAGTTAGAATTATAAAATTTCTAAAAGAAAACATAGGAGAACACCTTTGTAAACTTGGGTTAGTCAATGATTTCTTAGTTATGACAAAATACATAAACAAAAAAAAAATTGATAATTTGGACTTCCTCAAAATTAAAAACCTTTTGCTCTTCAAAAAAAAGGACTCCATTATAAAAATGAAAAGCAAGCCATAGACTAGGAGAAAATATTTGCAAAACAGGTCTGATAAAGAACTTGTTTCCAGAATATATAAAGAACTCTTAGTAATAAGACAAACAACTGAATTAAAAGCTAGGCAAAAAAAAATGTGAATAGATACTAACCAAAGAAGACATACAAGTGGCAAATAAGCACATGAAAAGATATGCAATGTCAATAGATTAGGAAAATGTAAACCAAAACCATGGTATCACCACACATCTACTAAAATGAATAAAAACAAAAAGGTTAAAAATACCAAATGTTGGTGAGCATCTGAAGAAAGCTCTAATACATTGCTGGTGGGAATGTTTCTGCCATTTCAGAAACAGTTTGGCAGTTTCTTGAATAGTTAAATATATTCTCACCATGCAACACAGCAATTCTATTTCTGGGTCATTAACCCTACAAAATTAAATCAAATGTCCACATAAAGACTTGTATACAAATGGTCACAGCAGCATTATTAATAAGAACCCCAAATTGGAAATAATTCAAAGGTCCATCAATTGGTGAGTGGATAGGCAAAAGGTGGTATATCTACAATGGAATATTATTCAGCTATAAAAAGGAACTGTTATATGCAGCATTGTGGGTGAATCTCAAAAACATCATGCTAAGTGAAATAAGCCAGACACAGTATTATTTAAGGAGCCAGATATACAATATATATTAAAATGATTTCATTTATGTGTAATTTTGAAAAGCACAAAACTACCGAGACAGAAAGTAGATCAGTGTTTGCCTGGGGCTGGAGGTAGAAGCTGGGCGTGGCTGCCAATCAGCATAATGAAACTTTTGGGATGTAATTATTTCAACATTGGATTTTGGTTATGACTGACTAACTACATACAGTTTCTAAAACTCATCACACTGACACTTAAAAAATGCATGAATTTTATATTATGTAAATTAACCTCAATAAAGCTGTTAAAATTAGAAAAATAAAATAAAAAATAAGACAGCTCTATATGTTCTGATAATGGAGCAGTCTCCAACCTGGATAGTTAACTAAAAAAAAAGCAAGATTCTGCCAGTTTATAGAATGGTCTCATGTTTGTGTAAAAAAAACAAAAACAAAATAAGAAATCATATTTTTGAAATGCATAGAATATCCCTAGAAAGATACAATGGATTGCTAGTAGAATTTGCCTTTAGGCCCAGGATGGGATGGCAGCTGGGATTGGAGACAGGGGCGTGAGGGGGAACTTGCACTGCATTGCCTTTTGTACCTGATCAAAGATAAGTGTTGAAAGAGAGAGACAGAGGGAGGAGTTTGGAGCCCACACCAGCTCTGTTATCTGGGCCATGGGCTTAGCCTCTATTTCCTCATCTGTAAAATGCAGAGGTTAGACTGTTGATCTCTAAGGATACTTCTGATTTTAAGTTGCATGTTCTGAGAATTTAGTTAAGTCATCTCATACCTGTCTGCATTATGCTTGTCCTTTCCTTGCCAGCATGTCATCAACTGCCACACCTGAAGCCATAACCCAAAGCTTTGTTCTTTCTGACTCAGCTGCCTCTCAGTTTACTGGCTCCCTATCCTCTTGGCAACCATGTAAAATATGGATGTCAACCACGGTGAGAAGACAGCCCAGGAAGCCAGCCATGGGGAAGTGGCAAGACAGCATAGAGGAGAGGTTACAACCCACGTCCTAAGGGCAGCTGCTTGAGCTCCAGTCCCAAACCTTTTGCCTGCCAGTGATGTGACCACAGAGAGCTGTAATTTCTTTATCGGCATGACAGGCATAAAATAGCACCACCCTCTTAGGGTTTGTTGTGAGGATTAAGAGTTGTCATTCATGTCATTGCTTAGCACAGCCCCTACCTCATAGTAATAGTCAATAAGTGTTAGCCCTTTTAATTGTTAATCTGAACTCCTTCTGCTCGTGGGCTCTGGAACTTTCCTGGAGGGTAAGGATGGGGGCAAGAGGCATATATGTTATCAAGCTGTGTACTCATTAACACTATGAATTGGGAGTTCTGGGGTGGTGAAATGGCTTTTTTTTTCCCCTTTAATCCAACAATTCAAAGAGACAGACTGGAGTAATTTCTGCCGCTCCACGCCAATATCTTTGAGGGAAATTCCACAATCCCATCCCCTGGAGGCAATTATATCCTGAAAATGTGATGAATGTAGGCTGTAGAATTGCAAGATTGTAACATTATGCAGGGGGTTGAGCCAGTTAAGCTAAACAGCAAGTTTCAATTTGCATGATAGATGTGCCTTAAATTATATTTGGATCAAGGTATCATTAAATATTAATATTAGGGCCATTGTATAACCTCCTCTCCATGGTAACCATTCAATAAATATGAGTTGCAGCTTCAAACCAAAAATCTTCCATCACCATGATGTGCACGTGTCCATTTTCCCAATTTCAGCCTCAGTGCAGCACAGCGAGGAACGTGTGTACATCAGGCACTTGTGGGTTCCTATAGCTTCAAGCACCTCCACCATAGATAGCAGCCCTCCCCCAAATATATAAATATATATTTATATATATATATATAATATATATATAATATATATATATTATATATATATATATATTATATATATATATAATAGTTCTTAAGTGGATTGAATTTCCGTGTGGGTGTAAGGCAGTAGTGAACCCCTTTTGTGTGCACTTTCTGTCTACACTCTGTGAAATCATGTTCTAGAACTAGATTCCAATAGCCAGGTTTAGTTTTGTGGGTTGCCCTGCTTACTAATTCTTTCATGTGTGTCTGTTCTCCCTAACTACATCCGAACAACATTTGTCAAGGATTGTTGTTTTTAACCATTTTTGTACTGTCCAGGACAAGAGCCCTCCAAATTCTTGCTGGTCTCACATGAATTCTCTCTGAGATTCTCTGGAAAAAGCTCTTATTTTCCCTATTTTAGAGATGAGGAAACTGAGGCTCAGAGAAGATAAACTGTTCAGTTGAATCTTTGAGGGCCAGTGGAGTTAGGGCAAGGAGCCAAGGACTTTCTATTCAATTGTCAAGTGCCCAATGTTTTTTTGCATACTGACAATAGTGTTTTCAAAGTATATGTACCTCTGCTTTTGCAATCTGGTCTAATGTAGTAATTAATAAAATATGAATTACTTTAAAGATGTTACTGAACTCAAAATAGCCTTTGGTTATTTTGTGTTTTTTCTAACTTACTGGTGATTTGCAAAATAGGTTTGTTTATTTATTTATTTATTTATTTATTTATTTATTTATTTATTTATTTATTTATTTGAAATTTACGAAGGGAGTCCTCATACTGAGAAGCCGGGGAATCACTGCAGTAGACCAAAACTGGGATCATTAATAAATTGATGGGAGGCACTTTGAATAATCAAGGTTTTCTGGTGGTAATGAGCTTTTCCATTCTTAAACTGCAACTTATAGTATGTTTGTATATTTGAGAGAAGTCTAGAAAGCGTCTGAAAGTATTCATCGTTACTGTTTAATTTCTTCCTTCATCTAACAGCTATCTCCAAAAATACTTCTGGTTGCTTCTTTTATTATCTGTATGAACTTGGGCAATTTGTCCCAGATTCCTCATTGGCAAAACGGGGGAAAGAGTAGTAGCTACATCACAGGATGCTGTGACAGTCACATGAGTTAATGTGTGTGATGACTTGAACATATTCTTGTCGCATAGGAAACACTCAGCGAATATTGTTGCTGTGTTAGGCACCACTTGCCACTGTTTTAGACACATAGTCAGGACTTGCTAGACAATCTTGAAATCAATTAGTGAATAAATGAAAATGTGAAATAGGAATAAAGGGCAATTCTAAATATGTAATTCCTCATCTACATTCCCTCATCTACACAAGACAGGCAGTTAGGGCAGCTGCCCTTCTGCAGATGCTCCATTTGGTCTCAAACTAGAGAGCTGGTGATGTTTCTCTATCTTCTGGTCCAGCGGACTTTACAGGTCTCTCAACTTTATTTGTTAGATTCATCAAGACATGCATTTAAGGGATTAGTCAGGAAGAGTTTGGGCTTGGAACTCATGTCAAGCACAGGCTTTAATCCTGCTTAAAAACTCTAAGAGGAAACAGGACCAGTAGACTTTTAGATAGGCAGAGAGAAGCAATGCTTTCTTGCCACAAACCAAAATGCTGAGGACCACAGTTATAAAAGGGTCAAAGGAAGTTAGAATGACCTTTCATAACAGGCTCAATGTTTATGTAGCTTAAAATTTCACTTCCAGATCATCCCACAGATAGTCTGTTAGCTTTGTTACATAAACGACCTTTGAGCTTGATAGAAACTCTTTTTTGCCTTCAGTGTTCATGAAGTATGGTGTTGAATGTAGGAGAAAAGAACCCGTCGCTAGACTTTAAAAGACGGACTGTGCTGAGTTGCACTGCTGCCTGACATAGCTGTTTTCACTAAGGTCTCAGGCAGCTGGGTCAATGAAGAGATAATCACCTTCTCAGAATTGGGTGCTTTTTCTAAAACCAACTGCTAATAATTCTAGTAGCCATTGCTCTTTGGCTGTGCCCTGTGGGTGAGGCTCTGTGCTGGTGTTATAGACACTAAGGTGACTAAGACACAGTGTAAGCCCTCCAGAAGTTTCCAGTAAGTTAATGGTTATACCGAATGGAGATGAATGCTTCCCTTGTCACCTCCATCTATTGGCCCTGTTCCTGCCCACTGAGATCACAGGAAACAAATCCAGTCCATCAAAGTGTTAGCTCTTTGAAGTATTTAAGCAAGCTATCAATGCCTCAAGCCTCCAACACACCTCCATAACATGCCAGGCTCCTTCAGCCATCTCAATAAGATACGGTTTCACGTCTCCTCACCAGGCTCTGCATACTCTGTACTTTGTCCCTGTCCGTATGTTTGACCCAGCATGTTCCCTATCCCCATCCCAATGGTTTGGCCAGTGTGCAATACAACTGGGATCTGAGGCCATTTTCAGGGTTACAGCCACTGCTGGCATTCTTCCTCAGAAGGTCCAAATGAAAGGGCCTGGAGTGGAAAACTGGGAACTTGGCATGAAAATTATTGATTTGCCTTATTATTTTTCTATTTCCCAGCCTTACTATTATCTTAGGTCTTCCTCTTTCCTCTTTACAACCATGAGAATATCTTCTAACCAGTTGTTAGGGTTGTTAGGAAGCCCAAATACTAGTATACATACTATTTGTTGAGTGCATTTTTTTTTTTGTATCAGGGGCTTTATATTTCTTATTTTATGAAATCTCATAATAACCTTGTAAGGTGGGTTATTATGTTTTATTGTCATTTTTTAATTTTTCATTTATGATTTTTTTTATTATTATCTTCAGGTGTACAATACAACACAATGATTGGACATTTACCAACCTCACAAAGTGGTAACTCCAACAAGTCCACTACCCACCTGACACCGTACCTAGCTCTTTCAATACCATTGACTGTATTTCCTATGCTGTACTTTACATCCTGTGATTGTGTGTGTGTGTTTGTGTGTGTGTGTATAAAATTATAGTTGACATTTAATATTATTTTATAGTAATTTCAGGTGTATAACACAGTGGTTAGGCATTTATATAATTTATGAAGTGATTCCCCAGGTAAGTCTAGTACCTATCTGACACAGTATTTACAACCTTATTGACTATATTCCCCACACTGTATTTCACATCCCCGTGACTATTTCTTAACTACTATGTTGTATTTCTTAATGCCTTCATCTTTCTCACCTATCCCCCAACGCCCCTCCTATCTATCAACCATCAGCTTGTTCTCTGTATCTATGAGTCTATTTCTGTTTTGCTTGTTCATTTATTCTGTTCTTTAGATTCCATATATAAGTGAGATCATATGGTATTTGTCTTTTTCAGTCTGACTTATTTCATTTAGCATAATATCCTCTAGGTCCATTCATGTTGTTGTAAATGGTAAGATTTCAGTCTTTTTTATAGTAGAGTAATATTCCATTGTATAAATGTACCACGATTGCTTTTTTTTCTGTTTTATTTGTTTGTTTATTTTGTTCTTTAGATTCAATATATAAGCAAAATCACATTGCACCTGTCTTTCTCTGTCTAACACACTCCACTCAGCACAATACCCTCCAGGTCCATCCATGCTACTGCAGATTGCAAAAACCCATGGCCAAGCAATATTCTATCGTGTATATGTAGCACCTGCTCTTTATCCATTCATCCACTGATGGACACCCAGGCTGCCTCCACATCTTGGCCATTGTAAACAATGCTGCAATGAACATATAGATGCACATGTCCCTTCGTGGCAGCGTTTTGGGTTTCTTTGGATAAATACCCAGAAGTGGGATTACTGGGTCCTTCTTTGTCTCTTGTTATAGACTTTGTTTTAAAGTCTCTTTGTTTTAAAGTCTGTTTTGTCTGGTATAAGTTTGGCTACCTCAGCTTTTTTTGTTTTTGTTTTTGTTTTCATTTTCATGGAATATCTTTTCCATCACTTTACTTTCAGTCTGTGTATGCCTTTCCATCTGAAGTGAGTCTCTTGTAGGCAGCATGTATAAGAATCTTGTTTTCTTATCCATTCAGCCACCCTATCTTTTGATTGGAGTATTTAATCCACTTATTATGAGATCTGACACTTCAGTTTGTGAACTTGTTGAAATGATGTTGCTAATTTTTTTTGATATCAGAAGGATTATTCATTATGAATTTGTACCAACTGAGCAAACAGTTAACCAAGTCTACTATTTGGAAATCCTGAAAAGGCTGCATGAAAAAGTTAGATGAAAACGACCTAAACTATTCGCCAACAATTCATAGCTCTTGCTTCATGGCAATGCACCAGCTCACACGGCACTGTTTGTGAGGAAGTTTTTAGCCAGTAAACAAATAACTGTATTGGAAAACCCTCCCTACTCACCTCATCTGGCCCCCAATGACTTCCTTCTTTACCCAAAGATAAAGAAAATATTGACAGGAAGACATTTGGATGACATTCAGGACATCAAGGGTAATACAACGACAGCTCTGATGGCTATTCCAGAAAACGAGTTCCAAAATTGCTTTGAAGAGTAGATTAGGTGCTGGCTTCAGTGCATAGCTTCCCAAGGGGAGTACTTCGAAGGTGATCATAGTGATATTCAGCAATGAGGTATGCAGCACTTTTTCTAGGATGAGTTTGTGAACTTAATTGTCAGACCTTATACATCGGAAGTAATTGTTGATAGATAGTATTTATTGCCATTTTATTACTCATACTTTTTTATCTTCTTTGTTTTCTTCTTTTTCTTAAAGAAGTCCCTGTAATGTTTCTTGTAATATTGGTTTTTTGACCATGAACTTCATTAGCTTTTTCTTGTCTGGGAAGCTCTATATCTGTCCTTTGAGTCTAAATGATAACTTTGCTGAGTAATCTTGGTTGTAGGTCTTTGATTTTCATCACTTTGAATATTTTGTACCAATCCCTCCTGACTTGCAAAGTTTCTGTTGAGAAATAAGCTGATAGTCTTATGGGAGTCCCCTTGTAGGTAACTAACTCCTTTTCTCTTGCTGCTTTTAAGATTCTCTCTTTGTTGTTAGCTTTTGGCATTTTAATTATGATGTGTCTTGGTGTGGGCCTTTTTGAGTTCATCTTGTTTGGGACTCACTGTACTTCCTGGGCTTGAATATCTATTTCCTTCACCAGGTTAGGGAAGTTTCCAATCATTAGCTCTTCCAATAAGTTTTCAATTCCTTGCTCTCTCTCTTTTCCTTCTGGTACCCCTATAATGGAAATGTTGGTATGCTTGATGTTGTCCGAGAGCCCCCTTGAACTCTCCTCATTTTTTTGGATTAATTTTTCTTTTTGATGTCTGATTGGGTGTTTTCTGCTACCTTACCTTCTACATCACTGAGTCGATCCTCTGCTTCATCTAATCTGCTGTTGATTCCCTCTAATGTATTCTTCATTTTAGCTATTGTATTCTTTAATTCTAACTGATTCATTTTTATGTTTTCTATCTCCATGTATATGTTTCCTATCTCTTTGTTGAAGTTCTCTCTGTGATCATTGAGCATCCTAATAATGTGTTTGGAACTCTGCATCTGGTAGATTGCTTGCCTCCATTTTGTTGTTCTTTTTCTGGGGCTTTGTTCTGTTCTTTTATTTGGGAAATATGTTTCTTTGTCTCCCCAATTTGGCTTCCTCCCTGTGTTTGTTTTTATGTATTAGATAAGGCTCCTATGCCTCCCAGTCTTAGTAAAGTGTCCTTATGGATTAGGTGTCCTGTGAGACCCAGTGGTGCAGTCTCCCTTGTCAGCAGAGCTGGGTGCTCCAGATGTGTCTCTTGTGTGGGTTGTGTGTACCATCCAATTGTAGTTGAGTCTTGTTTTCTGTTTGCACATCAATGAGAGGGATTGCCCCTCAGGCTGATTGGTTGTGAGGACTGGCTCTGACTGCAATGGAGGAGCTGTGGTGCAAGGGCTGACCCTACAGGGAAAAGTTTGCTTTAGCTGGGTTCTGGTGCCTGCCCAGTGTGCCATCCTTGGGCCTTACTTGGATGTAAGTAAGTTACTTGGGTGTGCCATCCTTGGAGGCAGCTGGGTGATACTCCAGCTTGGTTCAAAGCTAGCCACCAGGTGTGCAGCCCTGGGGTCTCCTCAGAGGGCACATGCTGCAGGCCAAGTTTAGCCTCAGCCTGTGCTCTGCCCAGGGCCACCTGGTATGAACCACAAAGCAATCCACAGATGGCTGCTGCCTGTACTGGGCTTAAAGTTGCCTTGAAAGGCCAATCTGCAAACTAAGGCTGGCTGTCACAATTGCCAGATTTAGGGCCGCTCAGCCAGAGATATGGGACATGCCAAAGCTAGATGCTGCTTCCTTGGGTTTTGTGAACCTTTGAGAGATTTTTATGAAAGTTAGCAGCATGATCTAAGACAGGTTGTTTGTATGGAAAAGCCACTGGAAAACAGCTTGATGTGCCTGGAAGTTGGATGGGGCAGATGAAAGGTGATAGCCAGTTTGATGGCGACTCAGATATTGCATCTGTCTGCACCTGTATGCAGGGAGTTGGGAGGGCTCAACAAAGAAACAGTGGCTTTTTCCAGCTCCTCCTTCTGGGCATAAACTGCCTCTCCAGCACTTTCTCTGAAACCAGAAAATTCAGTTCCTCCCTATATGTCCCTGGCACCTTTCAAGCTGCTGCCCCAGCACTGGAGCTCAGATTGAGTGAGTCTGTCAGTAAGTCCATGCATGTTCCCTTTAAGAGGAGGGCTTGAGACCCCAACTACCCTCCATCTCATTCAGCTAAAATCTCCACTGGTTTTCACAATCAGAAGTTATGAAGACATCTGTCCCTGACACTAGAACCCTGGGCTAGGGAGTCTGGTATGGGGCTGGGACCCTTTGTTCCTCCAGGGGATACCTCCACAGCCAAGATATTCCTCCTGATTTTTAATGGTCACTTGTGGGTGTGGGATGAACCCATTCTGTGTCTCTCGCCATCCTACCAGTGTCGAGGTGGCTTCTTCTGTATGTTCATAGTTGTACGGCTTCGGTTCATCTAGACCTCAGGTGATTCTCAGTGATGGTTGTTCTGTAGTTTAATTGTAATTGATGTGGTCATGAGAGAAAATGAGCTTAGTATGTACTTACTCTGCCATCTTGACTGGAACTATTTTTATTGCCATTTTCCATATGAGGAAATTGAAGCTCAGAGATTAAGTAACTTGTCACATTTGAAGTGATTTCAAAGGTGGAGGCTCCATCTCATTTATATTCCATTCTTCTTTCCTTCTCTTCTTCTCAAAACTTTCGACAATATGGAGACACACAGCTCTAATGACTGCCTTCTAAATTGATCAATTAGGATTTACCCTTTGAGTAATTTTAGGTAGGAAGTTTTTCCTCCAAAATAAATTAAATCCCCTAAAACGGTATTAGGTTGATCGTCCAATTGAAGGAGTTGTTAAGTGATTAATTCTAAGGATTTACCCAAAGCAGCAGCAGTTACCCTGTTGGCTTCCCCTCTTAGACTGGGTCAGGTGGATGAAGGGCATGGCCTCTTACGTTGCCAGTGTGGTAAAAGCGAAGAGCTTGAAGTCTGACCATCTTCATTCTCCCTGAAACAAAAGCTGGTATTAAGGAGAAGAAGGCCTTACCTACTTCCTCCAGACAGATGACCTGCTAAAGGAGAGTCAGAACTGGATCCCCATGAAATATCTGTGCCCCGATCCCAGTTCCGTGATAGCAGCACAATGCTGTGGGGTGGAGTAATCTCTGTGGCTAGAACTTTTCAGAATTCATTTGTTTTACTTTCTGACTGATTACTTTGATAAGACCCTTAGCTCCTTTCCCTTTTGTGAATTTCAGAAGCAGGTTCTCTTTCCATCGTGGGAATTCCCAACTCCACTCAGGGATTCTCTCATTTTTTTAAGGGTATGAGGGAATACTTTAAGAAGTCTTAAAATAAAGTTCATTTTCATTTTTCTCTCATGGAAAAAAATTTCTGAAGAGTAACATAGCTCAGGGCTGATAAGGAAGGTTGGGAAGGATCACAAAGCAGAGAAATTTGGTGAAGGAGGAAAGAGCTGACATTTATTTAGCACTTTCTATGGATCATGTGTATACTTATTAGGTGTCTCATTGTAATCTTTCTCCAGATCCATGAAGTAGTGTATTCGCCAGGATAGACTAGGTTATGCGTTAATAACAACCAACCTACAAATTGCCGTGGTTTAAAAAATTAAATAAAATAAAAAAACACAAAGATTTATATCTCACTTCCATTACATATCCATGACATGGATTAACTTGTAGCTTTGACCTAGGTCATCTTAAATTTAGGCCCCAGGCTGACAGAATCGCTATTATTGGAAATCACGTTGCTATGGCAGAGAGAAAGAAAATGATGTGGAATAATGGACTACTTCTCAAAGATTCCATAAGGAAATGACACATGTCACTTGTGCTCACATTTTGTTGGCCACAGCAAATTTCATGGCCTTTTCTACATATAAGGGGAATACAGAAATGCAATCCAACCATGTGCCCAGAAGGAGAGCTAGAAACATTTGATGAATACAGTGTTCTTATGGCTGAAAAAATAGGTGCTTAGGAAAGTTAGTAGGAGGTGGAGCTAGGATTCAAAGCCAGGTTTTCCAACTTTGTCTCCTGACCTCTTTGCTCTCTTACTGTGGATGTATTTTACAAGCATGTTACATAAATGATGCTATACCGTCTTTCCAAATGCTATGCTGAACTACAGTGTCCGTGAGGCTTAACAAGGTCCATATGCATGTGCAGCTGGGTGTGGACAGGTAAAGCCAAAACCAAAGTTATTATGGCTCAGCCTTTATTTTACCCATTTCTATTCCCTTTAAAGGTCTTCAATATATTCAGTGTGAAATCATTACATAATAAAAAGTTTCATCTTTGAACATATGCCATATTTTTCTTTTTAATCATAGGTCTCAAGTGCAATAGGTTTCTTTGTTTATTGCTTTTGTTTGCTGAATAATGAGAAAAGGGCTACTGTGCCCTTAGTTTACTAAGACTGCTGTCTGGTGGAGGTTCAAGGACCAGGGGAAAGGATGGTCCAAGATCCCTCCATTACTTTCAAGACGTTCTCCAGGAAAAAAAAAATTCCTTGGGCCGGCCGAGTGGCGCAGTGGTTAAGTGCTGGCTTGGGAAGCCAGCGGCCCTGGTTCGGGTCTCACATATGAGGGCCAGTGGCACTGCCCTCAAAAAAAAAAAATCAAAAAATTCTTTGCTCAAAGGAATGTTAAAATAACAAGATTGATTCCATCAGCCCTTAAGAAACCAATCCCAATATTTCATCCCCATAGAGCTGAGAAGAAATGGTATTATGTCACTTCTTCTCAGACTTTTCTAATCTAAGTACTCCTAATGGAAAAGAAAGAATGGACAAGAAATCCTAAGTGATCTGCCACAGGTGAAATTTCAGACTTTAACCTCTCCTGGTTTTTTGCATTCTGCATCATAACATATCCATACATGTTTACATTTAAATGTTTTAAATTACTTACTGCTCCTTAAAATCAATAGGCCATGAAGACATGCCAACTTACTCTGTGGTTTTCACCACACATGCAAACTTGACCTCAAGCTTGCCCCATCCATCAGCAGTAATATGCTTATCACCTAAAAGTGGGTCCCAGAAGGACAGGGATAAGGATTCCTGTCAGGTTGGGGGTATTGTAGGTTCCCCTTGACAGAATACCCAGAAATTGAGAGAGGATAAAGACAAGGAAGAGGCAGAGGAAGAGGGGTAGGGGAGAAGAGAGAAGAGAAACAGGAAATGGTATCTGGAGACAATGGGGAGCCAATACGGCCATGGGAGCAAGTCACAATATGGCTCAATTTAACAAAGCACAGGGAAAGAACTCAGAACTAATGTACTGATGAAGACAGTTGTTCAACAGCTGCATTTTTTTATTGGTCATGTTTTCCTTCTCCATTAAAAAAAGACAAGGTACTAGTCTGAAGCACAGCTAGTTCGAGCCTTAGGCAAAATGTTTAACCTCGCTGCTGTCCCAGATGTCAAGCATGAACTCAAGTGCTGCTCAGCTTAATGGAGTATGAAGTTTGCAAAACTCTTTGAAAGCAGAGAGTTCAATTTAAGTATTACGTATTATTAAATAAAATGCCTATTTAGGAGAGGAACTCTCCATTAGCATTATGTAGGCCTTACCTAGTGGCCAACACCTGGTAAAGCTGACTGTCAAAAAGTTTTTGACAGAAGAGACCAGGCATTGATCACTTAAAATAGAAAATAAAAGAACAAAGAAACAAGCCCAGGCAGTAATAAATGGCATGCACCATTAAGGCACTGGCTGCCTTAACTGGCTGCCTCTTCAGAGAGAGATTCCTGAGCTAAAGAGGGCCTCATTTACTGGAATGGAAAAATATAGGGCCAGGAAATTGCTCAGAGGCCTTCTGTGTTTTCCTGTGCACATGCAGATGCACTGTGTGTTGGCTATCGTTTAGGTTCAAAATCTCAGCTTTAGAAATAGGCTGAATTGTGTCCTTGGAAAGGCAGGGGTTGTGTGGTATATTTGTGTGAGGTGGGGGTGGAAAAAGGGGTGGAAGGAGGCTGTGGGGAGGAGGCATTTAGATGCTCTCTGGAACCAAACTGCTTCCTTGGGCCTCACAGTTACTAGGGCTGAGCTGGGGGACGCAGCAGCTGACCAAGGCTTACAGAGCCTCCAAGTCTTCTGAAGTGGCTCCAAAGTGGAGCCAAGTCTTACCCCCTGAAAACACAGGCCAGATCTGCATGTTCACACTAGATGGCTGGTTTCATGCCCACCTACGTTTCAGGTGCATAAGCTGAGACTTAGTCTTTCCTTCAACCTCGACATTTATCGAGCAACCATTTCCCAGCAGACACTGTTATGGGCACCAAGGAACAAAGGTCAAACACCCTTGTGCTCAGGAGCTAGCATTCTAGCAGAGGGAAATGGACAATGAGTAAGATAAGTTATATAATATGTTAGAAGCTATGGAGAAAAATGAAGCAAGGAAGGAGAGGGAATAGGAAGTGCTGGGTGGGAGGCAGGATTAGAATGGCCTGCTAGAAAAGGTGATATTGAGCAAAAATTTGAAGGGAGCAAAAGAGAGAGCCATGAAGAGTTAGGAGCCTATTAGGAAATGATTTTCTATCTATTTTGGAATAAAAGCCGAAGTTCTGAGAAGGAAGTTGTTGTGACTTGGACCAGCAGGGGAGGGGCAGTGGAGGTGGGGAAAAATGGTTAGATTCTGGATAGACAATGAAAACAGGATCCATACAATTTGCTAATCCATATCCAGAGGTGCTCAGTTGCTCTGACCAGGAGTATGTTAAGTGAGATGTGAAGGAATGGCAATGAGCGGTGTTCCCTCTCCACTCAAGTGTAGTAAAGGAAGAATAGACAGGACTCTTGTTGGTACAAACCATCTTGCCTTTCTTCCTTTGTCCTTCCTGTTAATTGAGGGCCTGTCATGTTCCAAGCACTGTGCTGGAAGACAATAGGGAGTGCGAACTAACAGGCTTACTGCCCTCATGCAGATAATAGTCTACAAGGGGAGCCAGACATTAAGTAAATAATCACAGAAACAAATGTAAGATGAGTAATCTGATATATGCTGAGTGTCAAAATTAGTATATCCTCCCTGGTTAGGAGGTGCTGAGGAAGGAACACTTGAACTCGGATCTGAATAAATATGTGTCAACGGAAGCCAAGGAGGCAGAGGCAGAAGAAGAGTGTTCAATGGGAATGGCATGTCTGGAGGTTTTGAAGGGAGGGGGTGCATAGCATGGATGAGGAAATGAGAGAAGACCAATATGAGTAATGTGCAGAAAGCTTGGGGAACATGGGCAAGATGCAGCTGGAGAAATGGATGAGAGTCAGACTATGTCAGGCTCGTGGGCCATGTTCAAATTTTGAACTTGACTCTGAAATCAACGGGAAGCTACTGGATGCCTTTAAGCCTCCATGATCATATGTGCTTGTCGAGAGGCTCACTATGGCTGCCTTAGGGAGAAAGGATTACAGGAGTGCAGTGAGAGTGATGTGGAAGACCACTTATGAAACCAATGCGGCACCTCAGATGAGACCGTGGTTGCTTAGACCAGAGAGTTGGTTGTAGAGATCATGATGAGGATGAATGTAGAGATCTGAGAGGTATTTAGGAAGTATAAGTTGCTTTTGAATTGGCCATGAGAGTTGATGGAGAGTTCAAGAATAATTCCTAGTGCTCTGTTTAAAATCGTTGTACAAGTGAATGTAAGACTCCCTACCACTTGTATTATTGGGTTGTCGGAAAAGTCATGACATATTTTTTTCTATGTTTCTTTGTTGCAAAAATGCATCATGCCTTTTCCGACAACCCGATAGATCAAGCCACAGAAAATTTATTTTTCTACAACTCTTTAAAAATAATATTTATGGTAGGATGATTTAATTAGTGTCCAGCCTTGACTGAAAGAGAGGGTGGGATAGATGACCTCCCCCAGTGCCCTCCAGCCCCATAGCCTGGTTGCATAATAAATTGATGGAATCCTTCATTGAAAACACAATCTCTAAAGCAGCATTGTTCAATAGAAACATCATATAATATAAGCCATAAATGTAATTTTATATTTTCTAAAAAGTAAAAAGAAACAGGTGAAATTAATTTGAAATTTCAAGTGAAATTATTTTATTTAACCCAATAAATCAAAAATATTATTTAAACATGTAATCAATAGAATAATTATGAATGAGTTATTTTACTTTATTTCTCACGAAATTTTTGAAATCCAGTGTGTTGTTTATACATACAGCGTTTCTCAGTTCGGATTCGCCATATTTCATGTGCTCAAACACCACATGCGGCTGGTGAGTACTGAATTGGACAGCACAGCTCTGAACCATAAAAGCAGACACACAGGTCTTAAATCCATGTACAAAGCACTGGAAATGTAGGTCCTCCTATAGTAATTTGACAGATAAGTAATACTTTAAATACAGCCTCTTAAATTTGAATGCTTGACCTCTCATCAAGATTAGAGAGCAGCTGCTCATTTTCACTCCCAAAGTAAAATCGTTGCTAATGTCTAAATAAAAACAGTGTCTACAAAGAGAGAGAACAAGACTCAATCCGAGAATATTTTCTTTTTGCTTTTTTCATCAGCCAAAGACATGTTGAGTTTAGGGTACCAACATAGGGCACAAATGTTAATTTTAAGAAAAATTGGACACACTCAATGTGCTAAACCATGCTACTTGCTACACATGTGATACTTGGCTTCAGTAGTGGCAATACATTGCCAGATTTTCTTAAATGTCAGGCATTTTAAGAAATGGTTTCTCTGAATTTGAAATCACGCACACAAAATAATAAATGGAAATGCTGCTGCGATGTTTCTAAATAAAATAAATTTGACCTGTGAGGGAAAACAAAGCAAAAGCTCACCAGAGGCCTTGGTGGACCATTGGTTGAATATCAAACATCAGCAGTGCCATTTTAAGTTTTAGGCAATATATTATAATCCCACAATTCATTAACCAGATTTTAATCTGCAAAGAATGTCCAAATCTTTGGGGTTGAAGGAGCCTTGACGGTTTTCCTTGAGGATTCCCCCTGGCTGTTGATAGAACTCACCTATGCTATCTAAGTCACGTGAGCAGGTGAGAATTATCCCCCAGTGTCTCAGCATACTACAGCATTCAACCATCCTCATGGGCAGAAGAGTCTAGTAGTAAAATATGTTGACCTGGAACCCTGGACTTGTTCTTGCTAAGTTTCCCTTGACCACTTCGTTTTATCAAAGTCAACCCAAGCTCAGACCTGATGCTCTCAACATCATTGGCTTATTGTCATCCATGTGCTCTTGGGGGTTCTTTTCTCGGTCATCATAGACTCACAGATAAAGTACTCATTTCAAGATTGCTCTGTCTCTGCTTATGAGTCTGAGTCCAGATTTTCAGTTATTTGCAAATCCCTGTAACAGGAAGAGATTGAATGGTATACTTCCCAATGGATTGATAAAACAATTCGAGGGCTGGGGGAGCGGTGGGGAGGGGAATTGGGAATGACACAAAGCTTTGCAGGGACCAGTATAGAGTCAAGGTCATCTAGTGGGAAGGTAATATATGAACTGAGATTCCAGACTCTTATGCTGTAGAACTTTGAAATTCTCATATCCTCCCTGTGTGTCTGTCAGATGGAAACATTAATAAAACGTCTGAAATCCTCTCCCATACTCGAAACATTCTACAATTAGTTCTCTTTTATCTCATGGGGCTTTTGTGGGGACTAAATGCAATAACGGGTATGAAAGTTTTTGAAAAGGTTGAGAATTATCTCAGTGTAAGTTACCACAAATATCACAAAATAACTCTCTTAATAAACATGGAATTGTTTTTTATTCCTATTACAAAAATCTTTGGTCAAGTTTAGGAGCTTATTTAATTTCAGATGGAAAGTAAAAGGATCTATAGAAGGGGAATCTTTCCGGAAATCAATTTAGCGATATGTAGTAAGGCCTGAAAATTTATATCCTTGGATTCACTAATTCTAGAGAACCCAATCTAAAGAAATGATAAAGACTCAACCACGATTTATGCATGAAGTTGTCTACTGCAGTGTTATTTGTGGATTGCAGAGAGATGTATAGCAAATAGTCAGTATTGTAAAAACATATTCATGAATGTAAAAGATGTGAAAGAAGCAAACCAAAGTATTAACATTACTCTTGGTGGCAGTATTAGTGATTATTTTCATTTCTTCTTTAAACATTTCAATATGAAATTTTACAATGGTAATGAATTTATATTATTTAAAGTTTATTAAAAATAAACTGTATAGAGTAGGTCACCTTAATCTAATTCTGGCCTCTCATTTTGTCTTTTAATCCATCTTGATCAATAGCCAGCTTTTCTCAACTGCTTTCATGATTTTCTTCTTGTTTCTCTGCTAACGATGACACCATGTGGGCTTTATATTAATATTATGTCTGTCATTTGCCGGAAGCCTAGATAGCACTCAAAGAGCTGGGTTATCTGTCAGTTTTAGGGTGTCCACAGATGGTATTCATTTCTTTCTTGAATATCCCACACATTCTTTTTTTCCTTGAAATTCATGTAAATTGGCACAAAGCTTGTCTCCTCTAGAATAAGATATACCGAGCAACACTCTTAATATGTGGCTTGCTTGATTCTCCCTAAGAAAGTCTTAGGCAGGAACATTCTTCACTCATGTTGAATTTACCATTAATCCCTACAGAATAGCTGTTTACTCTGAAAACCAAAAGGTTTTAGAAACTACAGTCAATTTCCTAATCTCGAGATTGAATATTCTTATAGTTTGTTATTATCAAATGGGTGCAACTGAGTTACCTCTTACCCGGCGAGACCCTGAGTAGAAAGGTGTTTTGTTATTTACTCACTCTATTGTTCATTCAATCAGATTTGTTCCATCTTAAGTTAGCCTCACAATTTCTTCAGTCAGCATGAATGGAGATGAAAACTTGAAGGGGCCATTTCCCAAACGTCCCACTAAATAATGTTATCAAATGTACCCTTTTTATAAGTAAGCCGGAAACGTTTAATAATCTAACAGTATCATCCTATTGCTGGTAACAAGGAGGAGGTGATTGGAGCAGGGGGGTGGGGGAGGGACATGGGGGAGAGAGAGAGACAGAGAGATCAACCAAAACCAAGTCATTCCCAACCACTCAGAGTCAAAAAGCTCCAAGGAACAGAAAATAGGCTATGGGAAAGCACTTAAAATAACTTTTTCTTTTGCTAACCCTTCCAAGGAAATATTTTTTACCCAGAATCTTCTCTATTTGGTGTTGTAGCATTCAGACTCTCAGAGCAGACTCATCAGTACCTTAATTGGCTTTTCCTTACCACCTCCTCAATTTGTCACACAATTCTCATTCAATTTATTTAGATCCAGCTATTTCTGCACATTTTTATGCTGATTTGGAAAATGTCCTTCACGCTTTGGTGTTGGTCTCTACTCATGAAATGTCATTTGTATTAGGATGATTTTGTTTCAAAAGGATTTTCCCCTGTGATTTTGCCTTAGATGAGCCTCAAATCTTGTGTACTTCATTCCAGACATTCTTGGAAAACAAGCATGTGTGAGGTTGCTTCAATCTTCCTCCCTAAATATAGATACAGTCAACCCTTGAACAAAATAGAGATTAGATTTACCAACCCCACCCTCCCTCCACCCCATGCAGTTGAAAACCCACATATAACTTTTGAATCCCCCAAAACTTACCTACTAATAGCCTACTGTTGACTGGAAGCCTTATCGATGACATAAACAGTTGATCAACACATATTTTGTATGTTATATGTATTATATACTGTATTGTTACAATAAAGTAAGCTAAAGAAAGTGTTATGAAGAAAATCACAAGGAAGAGAAAATACATTTACTATATTTAGTTTGTAAAATCTACGTATAAGTGATCTATACAAGCTTGTGTTGTTCAAGGGTTGACTGTATATATTTCTTTCTCTCTTTGTCCAAATTCTCAGACTTGAAATCTTGGTTCTATTTGTATATGCTTTTTTCATAAATTTTAAATCTGACATTTGGTTCAATTCTTGTCTCCAGTATCATCCTCTCCAGTCATCTAAGATGTCTCAGGCAGGTGCAGGTTTATACAGAGAGATTACATACAACCACACACATACATACAACCTAAAAATACCAGATATAATCCTGTATATTCCGTCAAAACATTTCCATTACTGGTGATTCCGTGAGAATTGGGTGTCTGGTGTTCCTAGAAACTATCCAGAAAAGGTTTTTTTCTCTATTTGTTTGAATTTGGTTTTATAATTGTTCTTGTGCATTACCTTTTGATAACATTTGCCCAGTTTTCCACTTTGAGTAGTCACTTTTCTGATTGATGTGTAGAAGCTCTTAGATACCAAATAATACTCTCTCTGTGTTACATGTTGCAAAATTTTTCCCACTTTGCCATTTTCCTTTTGAATTTATGTGATTTTTGATATACAGGATTTTTTTTTTTTGCCTTATATAAATCTAGCTACTCAACTTTTCTGGTTTCTAACTTTTAGTCAAGATTTTGAAAGGTCACAGGTTTCAGGCAAAAACACATGAAAGCCCTCTCACCAATGCGAGGGAGCTACAGGCTTTCAATGAAGCTGGCACCGTGTTCCCTACCACATTGTTGGAACAAGTGGGCATGGGTTAGGTCAGGGAGAAAGGGCTGATTTACCCTCAACCCAAGGAGAAAAAGCCCATTTTGAAACCAGAGGAATAGAAGTGGGAGGGGAGGCTCTTGGGAGGAAGGTGGTGTGGGGAAGGAGGGCGATGACACTGATGTGTGTTTGTGTTTGTAAGAGTCATTTATGTGACTAGAAATTGGATGACTACTATTCTGTAACCTTTTCCAAGTTCCTGAGCTTTGGGCTGATTTCAGGGGATTTTGTGTGGGGGGCAACTACTTCCCAAATGGACAAACTGAATGATTCAGTGTCTGGGGTCCCCTGGGTGCAGGGAAACCCTGTCTGTGGCCAGCAATGTGGTGAGGAGGTGAAAGGGCCTGCCTCACCGCAACCATGGCCAGTTCCCTGACAGATGCCAGCACTGGATGTGCGTGGCGTGTTTCACCTTTGCAAGGATGTTTCACGTACTCCACCTCGTTTTATTATTACAGCAACTACGTGAAGCAAATAGGGTGCACTAAGTTTTTTTCCTCTCCTTTCTATAGAGTAGAACTAAACAGAATTTGAAATCTGAGTTTCCAGACTCACTTAGTGATTGAATTATAAAGCAAGGTGAGGTATGCAGTCCCCTATAAAGGGGTAACATGGCCAATCAGAAAGTGTACAGGCCAAGAAATTGGTCATGGCTGGGATGAAATGCCAGCTCAGCCACTCATTTGCTCTTAGGCCTCAGGCAAGTCACTTCCCTTCTGAGCTTCTATATCTCATCGATAAAATGGGATAATGGCACCTGTCTTGTAGGATGGATGTAGGGAATTAAATCATCTAATGCTCTATTTTGTCACTTCTTTGATCTTGTTGGTGTTGTGTGTTTTTGAGTGCAACCTTGAAGCTTGCATAGAAAGAGTGGTATGTAGAGTATCTAAAGTGGTTCATAAAGAAAAAATGTGAGAGCTGGGAGAGCCCCTGCCCAGGGCCTGGCCCAGAGTGGATGCTGCAAGAACCTAACTCCTCTTTCACCATGCCAACTGAACAAACTCTTGAGAGCTAAGGTGCCCTTAAGGGCTTTCCTCTGAAGGATGCTTGTGTAGTTTATAATCCCACTCATTCAAAAGCCCTTTCTCATCATAACATTTAGGGCATTGCTAGCATTAGAAATATGATTCATTAAAAACTAAATTATTTACCCAGTAGGCCATTGTATAAGTAGGCTCCATGAGTGTTTGCAATAGCTCATCTGTAAATGTAAAGATCTTGAAAGAAGGTTTTTGAAATAAAAGAGCCCAGCAACCAGCCTCAAGAGATTGTTTAGTGTCATGGCTAAGAGCGAGAGTTAGCTAACTACAGCCCAAAGCCAAATCCAGCACTCTGCCTGTTTTTGTAAATAAAGTTTTATTGAAACACAGCCATTCCCATTTGTTTACATGGAGACCAAACCTGCTTTCATTATAACAGCAGGGTTGAGTCGTTACAATAGAGACAATCGGAGTCACAAAGCCAAAAATATTTCTCTCTGACCCTTTACAGTAAAAGTTTGCCAAACCCTGGTTAGGGGCAGGCTATGTGACCTTAGACAAATCATTTATACTCATTGTGCCTCAAATTCCTTATCTATAAAATATGGATTATAATAGTAATGATTAAAAGAGATAATCCATGTAAAAGTCTTGCATATGGTGAGTCCTCAGTTCACGGTAGCTGTAATTATTACTACTAATACCATTGATTTACAGCAAAGTCCTCTGGGCAAAACACTCACCCTGATCTAGGAACAAAAAGCCTGGTTGTTCAATCCAGTTTCAAAGGTTCGCCCTGCAGATAATAATAGTAGCTGGATCCTTTCATGCCACAATCATGTTTTCTTAAGATCAGCTATTTCAATGCCATTAGCTCAGCTTCCAAGATTATAAGTATACTCTACCTTTCCTCTACACTTATTGTAGACATTTGGATTAGTGTCAGTGAATATTTTCCAATAGTCTGTGTACCCTATCTAGGAGAGGGGGAATTGAATGAGGCATTTTGTTGGAATTAAATGTCAAGAGAACAAGCTGCTTCTTTCTAAAAATATGAGCTACATATTCCAAAAGGTGTGAACCATCAATCAAAGTATAAGGGAAGAGTTTAGATTTAGTTGTTTATTTTTAGAAAGAAAAAAAAACTTAAAGAAAACCCAACTCGACAAATGGCACTGAAAGCTAATAAGGAAGCTAAGTAACTGCAGCCCCACTTTGCCTCCTAAATATAGTGGGGGAAATGCTTTCTCAATGTAAAGAATTCTTATCCTACAGTCCAATCAGCATATGGAGGTGATTTCCAAGAGAGAAGTGAAAAGAAGAAAAAAAATCCCACAGCTCAACCTTTCAGAAGTATCATAGTCATGCACCCTCTTCCTCATTGTCAAGTGTTCTAGGCAGGGCCTTAGGGTGGGGTGGAGGCTTGGGAGGAGGAAAAGGGATGGGGGGAGGTCTCCAGTCTAAGGCCCATATGCATGCAAATGGTGCACTGGTGGTACCCCACCACCACCGCCACCACCACCAGGGTACAGAATGACCTGTCCTAGATGCTTCCTTTTGTGGATTACGTGGACCCTAAAATAACCATTCCCATGGGCTGTGTGTGCTTCATCAACTTAGCCTTGGCATACAGGAGAATCTTCTCCTCACCCCCGCCCCCCACATCCCATCACCGGTGGCCTGGGTAGGTGGTAGGAAGGCAGGGGTGATTGCAAGTCACAGAGCTTCTATCAGAATCCCTCCTCTCTCATCTTATGTCTACTCATGCTTCCCTTAGTATGTAGCTTGTGTCATTTATATTCAACAGAGCTTACTGAGCACCTCCCTAAAGTAGCTCTTAACCTTGGCTGGCCATGAAAATCACCTACAGAGCTCTTCAAATACATCCATGTTGTATAAAGAACCCTGACATTTTGTAACTTTCTAATTAAAGTGTTAAAAATGAGGGGAAAATGCACCAGTGCGTGGGCCCTACCCCTAGAGATCCTGATGTAATTCAGGTCTGGGGAGGCATGCAGGCATTGCATTTTTTTAGGCATGGGTGGATATCGTATATTTGAAACTTCTCAAGTGATTCCAATGTGCTGACCTATTATAGGCAGGGCATTCTTCTAGGTGAGTAGAATAGTGAATAGCATAGGCAAGGTACCTGGTCTCATGGAACTCATGGCCTAGTGGGGCAAGACAGAGAATGAATAAATGAGTGGCCAAAATATTTTCTGATAGCGCTATTAGGAAAATAAAACTTGGGGCTGTGAAAGAGAGAGCTGGAGGATGGAGGGATTTGTAACTTCAGGTAACATAACTTTCGATTGAGTGGTCTGGGCATCAGCGTTGCATACTTTCCTTCTTTGCTTATAAGCTCTGTTAGCACCCAAGGTTAGCGACCAGTCCATGGTCAGATGCCTGCTCCTTGTTCAGGACAATTGCTGTCACTTCGTTCCCTGAGCCCAGTACCTATCAACCACTGTAACCAGAAGTTGCCTCACAGGGCATGCCTTCTCCTCAGTGATTTAATTCTAGAATGCCCCCATCCTCTTTCCCATTCACCTCATTGACCACCTTATTCTGAAGTTATATCCTATTCTCAGCATTGTTTATTAAACACAATTTGCTGCCTTGTAATAATTTAATAATGATAACACTAAAAGCAGATTGAACTAAATTTATTACGTGCAGTCACTCTGCACGATACATTATTTCATTTAATCCACTGCTAAGGAGGCATTATCAGCCCCCATCAATGTGGAAACCAAGACTGAATGGTGAGAGACTTACAATGGTGAGAGACTTACCTTTTTAGACCTGCTAGGTCCCCTCCAACTCAGAGAACCTGTGATCCTGTGATCTCTAGCTCATTTTCTTAACTAGGTGGCAAGCTCCTTGAGGAAAGATATCACATCTTATATATCTTTTCAGGAGAATCCCTTCTCTCCTCACCGCCATAAGCCTTGCTTGTGATGGGCAGTAAGCCCACCAGAGATCAATCTGTGGAGGCAGCCTGACCGTCACTCCTGAGTCCCTGAGGCTTCGAGGAAGCCTTCAAGGCCTACAGGCCTCAGTGTTGTCCCCTATAAGGTTGGACTCTCCTTCACCCCAAGACTACCTGGGGGTGTCTTCACCTCTGAGACACCACAGAGAGCCCTTAAAGCAACTCACAGACATTTACAAATGGTTCCTGTGGGCATTTGCTCCAAGGCCTGTCCCATGGAAAATCTAAAAGAAACAATTATTTTTTATGTTTCCTGTAGTTTTTTGTTTGTTATGCTAATTAAATTTTTAAAAACTGAGATTAAAACACCAAATAAGGAAATCATTGCAATTTCTCGACTAAGGGTCGTTACTCAGTGAGGCAGACTTGCACTGATATTTTAAGGAATTAGGAGAGCTATCTCTTTAAAGAGAATTCTCTATTTTTTTCAGCTTTATTGAGGTACAACTGACAAATAAAATTATAATATATTTAAAGGTACAACATAGATGTTTTGATGCACTTATACATTCCCCATCTAGTTAATACATCCATTACCCCACGTATTCCCCCTGCCCCTGTTTTTTGGTGAGAATATTTAAGCTCTACTCTCATAGCAAATTTCAGTTATACAATACAGTGTTATCAACTATAGTCACCATATTATACATTAGATCCTCGGACCTTATTCATCCTATAACTGAAAGTTTATACCATTTCATCAACCTCTTCCTATTTCCCCCATCCCCCAGTCCCTGGTAACCATTTTTCTACTTTTTCTATGAATTTGACTTTTTTTAGATACCATATATAAATGATACCATGCAATATTTGTTTGCCTTATTGTAGTTAGCATAATGCTATTGAGGTCCATTCATATTGTTGCAAGTTACAAGATTTCCTTTTTTTTTTCAGGCTTTTTTTTTTAATCCATTTATCCATTGATGGACACTTAGGTTGTTTCCATACCTTAGCTATTGTAAAATAATGCTGCAATGAATGTGAGAGTACAAATCTCCCTCTCTGAGATAATAGTTTTATTTCCTTTGGACACATACCCAGAAGTGAGATTGCTGGATCATATGGTAGTTCTGTTTTATTTCTTGAGGAATCTCCATACTATTTTCCACAGTGGCTGTACCCCTCTTTTGTTTCTATAACACACACACACACAGAATATATAGCAACATTTGTGAGTGTGTGTACCTGTACGTGTGTGTATGTTTGAGACAGAGGAAGAAAGTGAGAATATGAATGTAATGATATCTTATTGAAGAAAAATTCATATAAAAAATTGAGAGGCTACAATAACCTTTATTTCTGAATTTGGATATCCCCTCCCTGCACTGATGTCCTTTTTGATTTTCAGCTGAAGTGGTTACAGAAGAACAGAAAACTGTCTAAGATGTAAGTCCTGTGATTGTTTCCATTTTATAGAAGAGTAATGAAAGCCTCAGAGTTTTAATCAACAGTGGCATTCCCCCCTCTTCCCTCTCCTTTCTTCCTCTGCAATCCACAGAGGAACACTGCCCTCTGAAGATGCTTCTGGGCTGGGTCTGCCACTGTGGCCATCTTGCCCCAGCTCAGTGCAGGAACTGAACAGCACAATTATGGCCTTTGCCCAAGCCAAGCCTTTTAACTGGGCTTCGCTGCCTCCTGAGACAGGGAGAAATGGGCACCAAAGAGTCCTAATCTCATAACCTCTTGATGCTGAAAACCCAAATGTAGGGGGTTGAAGGTTGACCTCCAATCACAGCAAATGTTCTATCAACATGTGAATCCAACATAATGCTCACAGCAATAAGGAACCCACAGTGATCATGTTTGCTGCTACAAATTTCTCCCCAGGGAAAATGAATTCATACTGATTCTGAACTGGCAACCACTGTAATATTAACTTACCAGCTGGAAATACCACCTAAATTCACATGTGCTCTTAAAGCCACAAACAAATCTGTTTTTAAAAGCAGATATAGCAATGCATAGTAACAAAACCCCAACCAAGCAACAGCTCTGTGTTGAGTATCTTCATAGCGATCAGTGTCATGCAAGAGCAGAATCAAGCACTATGTAATAACTAATTTACTAACATACTCTTTTTTTTTAAATTAAAGTTTATTGGGGTGACAACGGTTGGTAAAGTTATATAAGTTTTAAGTGTATAATTCTGTAATACATTTATATATTGCATTGTGTTTTGTGTTCACCACCCAGAGTCAGTTCTTAAAAATAAATAAATAAATAAATAAATAAATAAATAAATAAATAAATAAAATTTGAAAAAATAAATAATAATAATAAATAGGAGATAGAAGAGTGTGAATCCCAGGCTGAAGAGAGCTTATGCAAGGGTTAGGAAAACAATGAAATAATCAGAGTGTAATACAGGGAAAAACACTATATTTAACCCAGGGCTCCCTGTGGTGATGCAATAGGATTTGAAAGAAAGCAGAGCTAATTGGGCATAAGACTAGGGAAGAAAGGCTTCCAGGAAGCAGCTGAAATTAAGTTCATCCTGTAAGAATGGGATGGGTCAATGGAAAGAATATTCTTAAATGGCCGACTAGTCTAAACAAAGGCAAGAATCATGTATAGGATAGTGAAAGCCTGGGGTTAAGAAGATTTTAGAGAGAAGGGGAACTGAGTTGGACTTATAAAGGACTTTGAAAGTCAGGGAGATGAGTTTACATTTGATTTGCTTTGTGTTTCAGGTGGAGATTGTGTTTAGCTATAAGCCACAAAACTCTGAGTAGATTTTCTTTTCTTTTTATTAAAGTTTATTGGGGATGACAATGGTAACCAAACTTACATAGGTTTCAAGCATATGATTCTGTAGTACATCTTCTATATATCACATTGTGTGTTCACCATCCAGACCAAGTAAAGGATTTATTTTCTCAAATAAGGAAACCTGTACCAAGCGAGCACAGTACTTCCACAGTGACACTTCCTGCCTTCCCTTCTACCCTACTTTGTGGGAGGTATTGTCATTAACCTGGTTGCTTCACAGTTCCAATATGACTGCACCACCTCCAGCTTCATATCCACATTCCAAAGAGAAAGAAGAGAGACAGGACAGGATAAGAGGGTGGTTTCTGCCTTAGGAATGCAAAAGCTTTCTCAGAAATCTCTAGCAGCCTTCTGCTAACATCTCACTGGCCAGAGCTGTGGTAAATGACCCCTAACTGAAAGGATATCTGGGAAGACTAGTGTGTTTACTGGCCATACGAGTATTGTGACCAGAAGCCAAACCACGGTACTGTTTCTTAAAGAAAAAAGGGGAATGGATATTAAAGCAGCAGTTAGCAATCTCTATTCAGTATTGTGGACAGCAATCTTACACACTATTATTGTAAGTTCCTGAACAGAGAGTTGTCTTAAAAAAAAGTGATGAATTTTTAGAGGATGGGTTTGGCATTGATATTCAAGGGCTTTGGAAGAAAGGAGAAGAAAGACCTGGAAGAGTGGATGGAAACTAGTGAAAGTAATCTAGGGCTGGCCACTTGAACTAGAGTTCTAGATATGGGAATGGCAAGAAACAGAGAAGCTAGTAGTCATTTCCAAAAAAACAATGAACACGATTTTGTAAAAACCACCCAAGAATGAATAATCAAGGTGGAAGGTGTTGACAAACTGATCCTTCTTTTTTTCTATGCATAAAGTTAACACTTGAGGTGGATGGCAGAGAATATATTAGAAAAAACAAATTGGTAAAGGAAAATCCAAGAATCAGAGATATGTTGATGCAATAACAAATCCTGGAGTATAATTACATTTTAAGGTAATAGGCACCTGAGGTGAAAAAACGGGTGAGTTAGATAAGTTAGGGGATTCTGATATGAACGTGGTCTTTCTTGGGAATGTGAGCATTGCTTTCCTGGGCAATTCTCTAAACACAACACATAGCAGACCGTTAAGATAGTCTCTAGAATACATCTATGCTTACGAAGCAAGATGAACCACATCTGAAAACAAATTATGTTCCTTTTGATGACTAACCCTAAACAATAAAAAAAGCATTCTGCCTATTTTTTAGAAAGGGAGGAGGACCAAGAAAGAATTCCACAGATTTTTTTTGCAGTTTTATCTATTAGTTATGGTCAAAGAACAGAAAACCATTTTAAGACTAGAAAATGATTACAATTTGAAAACTCATCATTAAAAAAATGTTAGTAAGTGCCAGTCATCATACATGGCATTAAAGGCACAAGCAAGTTCCAGCTCTGTGCTTTGACATTTTATGATTCTGCAGTGGAGTAAGTAGGATTGGACTTTTAGCCTGAAAGAAGCCTTTAAGCAACCCAGTTACCTTCGGGCCCTGGGGGAAGAACTGACATTGTCCCCAATCCAACAGTCTCATTCTTAACCTCCCAGAGTTCCTTCTCAGCACTGAGGAAGAGGCCAAGGAAACACTCGGGGCTGGGTAAAATGGAGACACTGGATTAGTCATATTTGCCTTGTGCTAATCTGTAATTACTGTGGATCTTCACATCAGACTCACCTTTATCTGAACTTTCATGGTTGAATGTAATTTAGTTTTGACTTACACACACCTGGCTTTCTTAATGCATTTAATCAAAGGACCGTCCCAGTTGGCAAGTTACCCAAGTCTTCCTCTGTTCTGCAGATGCAGATAGTGAAGGCTGGGGCACTGGCTGGGAAACCCGGATGTTTTTCTCCTTCCATAGCTATTCCTTCATCTGTTTTGTGTTATTCTGAGCTTTTAATGAGGCAAAGGAGAAAAAAAAAAAGAATCTCTTGAAAGAGAATATTTTACGTCAGTCAAAGAAATGTCATTCTGTTCCTTGTTCTTTCATATTCAGCAAATCAACTTATACATTCGCAATTCCTCTATTATATCTCCTAAAACATTCTTCTCCACATCTGTTTGTCACTTTCTTCTCCCAGATGGTGAGTTCCTTGAAGCTAGCTTCTGGCTTATTAGACATTGTCTTCCTGGCCCCCAGAACAGACCAGGCACAGAGGATGCACCTGAAGTGGTTTGCTGAGTGAATGCCTGTGGGCAGGCTTCTCCAAGTCTGAGTCTTTGCAGTTGCTTATATGTATTTCTCAGATGATATAAACCTGGGTCATAACATTGTATGCCCAATGTATAAACACAGTGAACTCTGCCAAAAGTCAGAAGACCTTGGGCACAATACACAAGGAGGACAAAGAAAGGCTGTGAGAGAATTCATAAAAAGAAGAGAACCCAACATTAATTTTGTCTGAATGTTAAAAGCTGATATGAATTTTTATGTTTTAATGCAAGTATTTGCATAGCTAAGTCAGTCACAGTGTAGGAAAGTGCAAGTTGAATGGATATACCATCAAAGCTCTCCTCTCCATCCAGGGGCTGCACAACTGCAGAGGCATCTTTCTATAGACTATGACATAGTAACTTGGCTGCTGGACTCCCAAGCCTTCCTCCCTGTCATACAGTGTTCCTCCCCAGAGCAACCAATATTGCCAGGTTTTTATATTTTTCCAGAGATAGGCTAGGTGTCCATGAACATGAGAAGCTTTGTGTGTGTGTGTGTGTGTGTGTGTGTGTGTGTGTGTGTGTGTGTGTGTAAAACATATATATTTTCCAAGACTGATTTTTGTGAGCAGAATCAACAGAAAAAAATCAACATGAAGCAGGTCAATTAGAAGATCATGAACTATGAAGTTTAAGGGAAAAAAGGTATCCAAGATGAAGAGTGTATGAAGAGTGCTCACTCATCAGAAGGCAGAAATAGATCAGGAATTCTATCTACATTAAAAAAAAAAAATGTGAGGTTACAGTTCCACCTGCCCGTTAGGAAGACCATTTCCACAAAGTTAATGGACTTTTGTCTCAGGGTCATGGGGGAACTTGCAGTTGTGGAGTGAGAGAAGTTGTAGTGGCCTGCCCTCTGGGCACGTTGTTTGCTAGAAGGTGGGCATGTTCTATTCGGTCGTGACAGGCTACTTCAGAGGCTCAATAACATTTGATCACTGACCCCTAGGCATTCCCAGAGGCCTCCCACATTTATTCATATTATTTCAGTATAACAAAACACTCCACCTCTCAGGTCAAAGGAATATGGCACATACTGGCCAAACATCCTGAGCCATGATGAAGCAGGAAGACGGGCATGCTTTCTGAGGAGCACGACCCTGGTCATTGCTATGACTTAGCTAAACTGCCTTTCACACTGGAGATGTTCTTGGCATTTTATTGGTGTAAAGTTGGCTTGGGATGGACTTGGACAGACCAAGTCAACCAGTTCTTCCTTGTTTCAGGTAATACCAAAATTCTGCTTGGAATCAGGGAGGAAGAGCAAGAAAATAGGTATTCATCAAATAAATTCCCAAGTAATTATTCCAATAATATATAAGACACCAGGCAGAATCTGATGTTTTTCACCAGATTCTGTTAGAAATATAAGATATCCACCCACAAAGAAAGGTGACAAATGACACAGGGCCCTATCAGTGAGTAGAACATCCAACAAATGGGATAGACTTCAGAGAAGTGAGGGATTTTCTTCCATCTCTGGAAGAAAGGAAAGTTTCACCCCTAAGTCTCCATAAAGCCTCCAGTAGATGAGGTTCTCTCTACCTCCTGCCCTGTAGAATCTTGGGACAGCCTGGTTGATATAGCCCATGAAAAATACAAAGAAAGAAGGCTGCTCAGGTAGACTTCGTGGGATAGCATTGCCTGGGGTGGCAGCCAGGACTCAGGATTTGGCCTGGGGATTTGGAGAGTCATGAGTTCCATTTTGTAAGAGCATGGATTAATCAGGCTTAGGGAAAATGACTCACAAGAGTGATCTATGGACCTGAATGTCAATGCCAATCTATTGATTCACAGGGGATAGGAGTTTATTTTCTAATCACCAGAATGATCCTGTCCACTGATAGCAGACTACTTTACATTTTAAAGAATGTTGGAGCAATTATAGAAGATGGTTTACTGAATGCAATCAGGGCCAAAGATTAGAAGACCTTGAAGGATAACTTAATGCCCCATCCCTGCCCCATAATATTCATGGTGAATAGAATACATACCAAAAAATAATAATAAAAGCTGTTTTCTACCATTTAAAGTCTCCCCTTTGGACAGAGAAGAAGTTAATGTCATCAAATTCATATAATCCAGTTCCCCTCTGTATAGGTATTTGCATGGTATTGGATATATTCCATAGATACAAACTGATTAGAGAGTAGAGTCTGGTCACCTTGACTGTTGTTGGATATTTCCCAAATATCCACAGTTACTCTTTTTTTTAATAATGTGCAGATTAGCATTTTTTGTATGATACTTTTATATTTTTAAACTTATTTATTTATTTATTTATTTATTTATTGATTAAGATTTTATTGGGGGAATTGGGGGAGGGGAACAGCATTGGGGAACCGGGAAAGGGGAACAGACAAGTTGCTGTCCTTTTGTTCTTCAGTCTAGTTGTGGAGGACATTGCTTCACTGGCCCATGTTGGTATCATCATTGCGCTCTTCTGGGGTGAGGCAGATCAGTTGCCGGCCTCTGGACGGCTGTTCACTGCGGCTATTGGCAGCTCACACCAGCTGCCGGCCACTCACGCTGGCTGCCAGCCACTCACTGTAGCCTATGGCAGCCCACTGCAGCAGGGGCTGCAGCTATGCCGTCTCAGGGACTCACAGAAGCCCAGTTCCAGGTGGAGCTGTTGTTCACCATCTTAGCTGTGGAGAGCAGTGTCATTGCCCCTCACATGTGGGATCCGAACCTGGGTCGCTGGCATCCCAAGCCAGCTCTTAACCAATGCGCCACGTGGCCAGCCCTAAACTTATTTTTAATGTACGTAAAGTAAAATTAATCCTTTGAGTCTTATAAGTTTTGACAAATATAGTTGTGTAACCACCATCACAATCAAGATACAAAACAGTTTTTCACTCCTTCCCCCTAAAATACTGCCTTGAGTTACAATTTTAAAATAGATTCCTTCCCACAGGTGGTTAACCTCATGTATTATGTGTTGATTCTTGCCACGTTTGCTCTCAGAGGATCATATTTTCTGGCATTATCTTCCAATTCTGAGACCCACCAGGCCAAATATGCCATCATTCCCAGAGATTGATAAAGTGAAGCTTTCTAATATGCTGGTGAGGAGTGGATATATCAAGTTTACTTGATCTGTGAACATAAAACAAAACAAAACAAAACTTGACATGTATTCTAAGGACATTTCTCCCAAAGAAAGTAGGAGAAAAACTCTGACATTCCAGTTGGAGTTCCATCCACAAGAGATATATTAGCTCTGAGGGTTGGGAAAGAGAACTGCTAAGTCATATCTCCAGTTCATTTCCTTCCTTTAAATGGGTCACGGGGATAGAGATAAGCCCAACACGCTAGCAGCTGCTCTAGTGCTCAAGTATTACGTTCACTCCTGCTTTCCAGAAACTAGACTAGGCATTTAAAGTTTTCCTAAGTAAAACGTGCGTCCATTTAACCTGTGCAAACTGGTTATGCAAACTAAACAGTTGAATTTGTTGTTGTTTTAATAAGAGCTCTTTAAAAAATGTGTATACAAAAATGGTGTATATGCATGCTCATTATGGGCAATTTAAACAATGGAAAGCTAAACTTGGCTGTAGGTTATATCTTGGTGGTATTTAGGAACTTTTAAAAATAAATTATGAGTTCAATTGACTATTTCACATATTAACAGGTCTCATTAATATTTCTGATACCTAGGGGGTATCTGATACCTAGCCCATACCATGGGCTGACAGATTACTTTTTGTATAATAAAATGGGAAGAATTTAGGTTTATAAGTTAAATGGCGGCCACAAAAGCATCTGGGACGGCCTTGTGGTGTCTGGCTATCAGGCATCTGGTCACCTCTTCTTGGCTCTACTACTAACTCAGGGAGTGACAAGGCAGACCATTCATTTCTTTGAGGACATATTGCTCTATCTGCCAGATGTGTACAGAAACCCTTCTATTCCTGCCAATCGCAGGAAGGCAAGACTGAATGATCACTTGCCAAATACCTGCAGATGAAGAACTCAGCAGTACAACTACATATATACTAAGACTACATATATGTTGAATCACTAGAATGTTTAATTCTAAGACTCAAAGTCTCCCCTTGTTATCACAAATTCAGTGATCCAATCAAATCCCAAGTCAGAGGAGTCTTATAACAAGATCTCCTTGCATGAACAGAAAAAGGTTAGCAGTCTGTCCATACATTTCCCATCGTGCCTTCCTGTTATCCCCCCACAAACCCCACCCTTTGTTTCTCTTAGCACTGCTTCTAATTGTTAAATTTTTCTTCAACTGCCTCCCTCCCTGCCTGCATTTCTCCTCCTCCCTGCCTGCATTTTTGTTGAGAGCAGAGCCCTGGTGCTACCCTCTCAGAAGGGAAGCCAGCATCTCCAATAGCAAAATGTAACATTTTCCAATGAAACCCTGGAAATATTCAGGGAATAAAGAATGTGAGAGAATAGTCTTTCATGAATGTCAGGATGAACAAAAAGGAGATAAATAAATCTGCCCTTGGCATGCTGACTCACCATGACTCTTTTACTAGCATTTACTGGAATGACCTTAGATTCTAATGAGAACCACAAAATACCAGTAATTTTATCTGGGGAATATTTATAGTTTGGTGCAGTAGGTGAATTCCCAATTAAAGGGCATTATTAGAAACATTTTTTTCCCCCAAACTAAATGTAGTTTCATATTGGTTAGGCCTTGCATTTCTCTAATTGGTTGTTATGGTTCAAAGAGAAGATTTTGTTTTTGTTTTTAAAACCCATTCATTCCCCATTTCCTCATAACTAACTGTCATGGATAATACCTGTTAAAGAATACATCCTGAGTCCCAGATGTGTCTAATACAGATCAACCAATATTTTCTTCCCCAAACAATTTGCTTCCTGACGTAGAGCCTACTGGATTTGGTGACTGAATACACATGGAAGAAAGCCAGGAACTTAAAACATTCTCTGACCATAGCAATAAAAATGTATGATGATTCTAAGGCCTCTCCCTCCCACCCCCACATTAGTACAAAGCGTGAACTGATACTAACTTCCCAAACATTTCCTTTAGGTGGAAGGGTGCAGGGTGACTGCCCACTCTTCGTTTATGTTTTCACATTCTGAATCCAGGGGTCTTTCTTTCTACCTCCTACTGCTCATTGGGCTTTTCAGGTGTCTGTTTTCTGACTGGGTTGCAGACCTTTGTGGCACGTTGAGGATGGCTCTCTAGCATTAGTGGAGCCAGGATTTAGGGTTACCCATAATCGGAGGGTCCATTCAAAGAACGGGCCCTTGGAAACTGAGGAGGGTAAGCAACAGCACACACAAAGTGTATATGTCTAGTTTTTCCCACAATAACTACCTGAGAATTTGGGAGTGTGCTCATGATCTGATTAGGGACATCCCCAAAAGTCACCCGCAGTTTAAACAATAAGATAAAATTATACATTTTAAAGTTCCTTAAAGAGACTTTAAAAACAAGAACCATTCATTCCTTTTCTCATCTCACAGCAGTTTACTGAGCATCTACTTTGTGCCAAGCACCATGCTGGGGACTGAAAACACAGCAGTGAATAACAGGCCAGTCCTTGCCCTCACAGTCTAGCAGGAACTGCAAGAGCCTATGTTGACGCAGCGCTGTTCCGGTGTCTGAGACTTTGGGTTTGACGAACAGGTCCTTCTGTCTCTGGGAAGGTGACCTTTGCTATTAGACTAGGGGCAATTCTTCAGCTTCCCATAAGTCAGCTAAAATAGTTCACAAGGTCACCCAACCCCTTTTGTCCCCGCTCACTAAAGCCACCTGTTGGTAATATATGCTTGAAGATAGTTCCTTAATAGGAAAGACAGCCATAGAGAAGGGATGGGGGGGTATTCTTAAACCAGAAGGTTGATCTCCACACAGAATGAAGAAACTCACCCTGGCCTTGCCCACTGGCTTCTTTGGGTGTGGTTCACATTCACTGCTGAGACAAGACCAACTCAGGGTAAACTGGCAAGGTCTTGGCTTTGAACTTTCAAAGCAGAGGCCCAGGTGCCATAGTGACAACAGCTTCAGCTTGGAAAACAGAGATGATGTCAGTTAGCACTGCTCCACTGATCATCACCTCATCCCTCCTCTTCTGTCCACTCTTTCTTATCCCTCAAGAATACCACACTGTGTTTAACACATATTTTTTTTACTCAAGTGGATTGTATGTGTATGGAATTGGTAATCCGTTATAGAAAGGCCCATTTTTGTTTTGTGCTGTAGTTCTCAAACCTCTCATAGAGACACACATGTGATTTGGGAATATCTAGGTACTGGTAAAAACTGCACTTTAAGTCTCACACTCTTATTATAAGTCTCCAACAACCCAATAGGGATAGCCCAGCCCCCATTTAAAGGATGAGAAAATCCAACCCCCAAATTAACTTGCTCAGTTTCCCACAACTGCTAATACAAAGCCAGCATTCATGCCCAGGTCCTTAGGCCCCAAAACAATGCTCTTTCCACTATCCCATGGCTGTCCGCTCACAATTTCAGCTCCTTCTATTTGTATCTTGTCTCAGCGCATTCTGGTGGGCAACTATCCTACAATCTGCTGGTTTTCTGGGAGCAGCCACAGGTTACTGACCAGGGGAGGGCCTGCAGCTCCCCTGCCCCCTGCCCCCTGCCCCTTGGCTAAGCAGATCATTGCTGCCCCCCAAGCCTCTCTTGCCTCCTGCACAGGAAGCCTGTAGCTGTCATGGATGCTTGTGAATCTACTTTTAAAAGTAGAGGGGAGCACGTGGGTGTTACACACTAGGAGTTGACTAGTATTTTTGCAGAGGTTCCTCAGTTTTAAGTTGATTGATTTCAAAATAAATTACCTCCTGAGGAAGACATCTTTTTCCTGCTCCTCTCTTCCACACTCCCCATCCACAAGATGGATTTGTCTTTTGGGTTCTTTTCTTTTACCCCCTACGGCTTGCCTATAGCACCCTTTGCTCAGAACACAGGGATATTAAGTAGCAACAACTATAGCGGATTTATCTCCCAAGAAGGCCAAGAGGAAGCAGATCTAGCTCTCCTCTATCTTCCTGTGGATTGGCACTGTTCCTTGATAGCTTTATGCAGAAAGGGACTGCTGTTTTAAGATCTGAAAAAATGTCCCTGGATGGATCCCAATGCTTTCTTACACCCCCCGCCCCCCCTGAGTTAATGACTACTGTTTTAGGGGTGGAGTGTATGTGTGTACAAGTCAGAAACTGGAAAAAGTTTTTATCATATTAAAATAGGGAGGAAATGAAAATGTATATATGTAGTTAAAGTCTCTGCATTTGGGGGACATAATTCTGCCTTTTATGTTAAAAAACAAACAAACAATTACCTCTGTTCAACAATGTTTCTTTGCTTTTATTAGGTCAATGGTGACAAAATAAAAAATGCAAACACTGAAATAAATATGCTTTTGTACTTAACATTGTAAGTGTCACTCCTAAAATTTTAAGATTAGTCAATCAGCAGACTATGTCACAAGAAAAAATAAAAATATTAAACAAAGGCAATGATAATGTGTATAAACTGAAATAACTTCAGCTTCAAAGTTAGTGGTAACATTCCTTTCCAATTAAGTAGATTTCCAGTATAAGATACACAACAGAGCATAAAGATACCAGACATCATTAGCCATGAATCTTCAAGTACCTTAACAATAAAATAGGCAAAAATTTCAGTAAGTTCTAACCCATGTTCTGACATGTCTCTTTTTTATTAATTCTAAAATCAGGCTCTCTAATAAAAAGTAGGAATCACTGCCTCTTTTAACCAGATCAGAATACACCAGACAGAACCAGTGTGCATGTGGATGCCTCTGCTGTGGTTTGCGACAGTCACTTGTAGCCTGGAAGAGTTCTCTCCAGGTCCTATTTTGCAGATAGGATCTTATCTCCTAAAAGGGTAAACTGACTGTGGCCAAAATGAAATTCCAGAGAAAGGGGAAGCCATTTTTCCTCCATTTCAATAGGACACATTAGCCTAGTCAGAAAGCCAATTATTTCTATAGATGTAAGAAATTCTTGGGGCAGGACCACAATCTCTGTAACTCTATGTGAATTTAGAGTTTAGGACTTGCTGAATTGCAAGCCAAGAGATGACCTACAGTAAACATGAAAAACCATCCAAGAGCCTCTGCCCTCTCCATCATGTCCTGGTCCTGTCAATAGAGATAGTACCGCTCCCTTCATTTTGAAACCCTTCCTACACCCCTCCCAGTCTTAGAAAGCTAGACATTTCTTTCTCCTACTGCAGTTATCACTTCCTACAAGTGCCTGGTCCTTGAGGCAGCAGTGGTAGAAGATCTATAATAATTTTAGAAAGAAGCAAAAAAGGATGAGACACAGGCCTGAGCCTCCCTTTTGCTGGACATGCAAGCTCTTTCTTAATTACTAAATCCCAAACCCATGGCAAGAAGACAAGCCAGGGCTACCTTCCCACTCACATAAACACAAAGGTTAACGATAGTGTTTTTAATTTCTCTGACACTTTCACATAACAGCTTTACATAATGCCCAAATATTCATATAATAAGGCTATATATATATATATATATATATATATATATATATATATATATTTATATATTTTACTCATTTGGATTGTCTGTGTATGGAATTGGTAATCCAATATAAAAGGCCCATTCTTGTTTTAATTGTGTGTAGTTCTGAAACCTCTCATAAAGACATACATGTGATTTGGGAATATCTAGGTATTTGTGAAAACTGTACTTGCCTCACCAAAGACTACAGAAAACCTTTGGAAGCTGTTGACCCTCTCACCCCTGGGGCCCTCAACCTGTGCTACTCAGCATGTAACCATTCCCAAAGGCAAGGGCCCTGAGTTAGTCCAAGACCCTATCCCAGCCCTGTCTCCAGGGACCTTAGGCCAGACTTTATGCCTGGCGAGGGCAACTGGCTCTGAGGAATCTAAAGAGCCAAAAGGACCAATCCCATTCAAACTCAGAGTATTTAGGCAGAAAGGGCTCTCCCTGGAAAGGTGGAGTTCAGTCACTTAGTTATTTCCACCAGTGTCCATATAAGGAAGATAGAAAAATAGCAAGGAGACATGTGAAAGGAAGCACAGCCCCTGCTTTTGACTCTGGTTCTCCCAGGCATATCTGAAATAGTCAACCAGACTATTTAACCAACCTAGTAACTGACTCAGCAGGGAAATGTCAGACACCACAGGAGCCACCAAAGGCCACACTTTACTCTGACACCTGTGTCAAGAAGAAGATGCAAATGCCATTTTGAGAATTACAATATTGAAATTTTTCCCCTGAAGTTGCTTCAGGCGGAAGATTACAATGCATACATGGCCAAGACGACTCTGTAACATTGGGTTATATGCGTTTCTTAATCACACTGATCTCATCCGCTCAATACACCCCGGCAGCAAACCCGGCATGGATACTCAGAAAATCTGAAAAATGAAGTAAGCATTCAAGTCCCCTCTCTTGCATGGCCTTGATTATCCCCATCTTCCGGCAGCAAAGGCCTCAAGACAGGCAGGCAGTGGATATTGGTTCTTTTGGAGAAGAAGCGACCCTAAAAGACACACTTAAGTCATCATTAGCAGATACAATCCCACCTCAGGAGGAACAGTCACAGCAGAACATGTCTGAGCTCTGACTCCTGTACCGAGTAGCTGTGGGACCCGAGCATGTCACTTCATCTCTCTGGGCCTTGGTACCCTCATCTTAAGTGGGGACAATGACCCGATGAGTTCTCAGATTTCTTCTTCCCAATCCAATCCACTCCCACAGGCCCCACGCAGACCCACCTCCCAGCTATGGTTCGGTGGCTAAGGATTTACACTGGAGCCCTAGGGTCCCACTCCAGGAGGCCAGTGTTCTCCGCATTAGTAACCAGGCTTGTAAGGGGGGATAACGGTGATACATCCAACAGCCCCAAGGATAAATGAGGATCAGTATTAAGCAAGCATTATTCTTCATAAGTTTTGGCATCTAGCCAAAACCTTTCATGAAAAAAAGGATTTTTTTTAAAAAAAAACCAATACGTTTTATTTCTCTTTAAAGGAAAATTGCGAAGGATGCAGAAGGAAATGAAGATGATCAAAGATGAGGATGTGCATTTCAGTTTGGGTGTGAAGAGGCACCCCTCCTTTCCCCACTGCCTGCAGCCAGTGGTTTCCCGAGGGAAAGCTCCCCAAAGACACCCTTTTCCGGAAGCTCTCCGGGGGCCTTTTTCTCAGTTCCGGTATGAACCTCCTCCTGGAGACCTAGACGGATTCCCGGGGGTCTTTGAAGGAGGCGGGTCTCGGAAGCGGAAGAGCGTGCCCACCAAGGTGCCCTACACTCCCCCCGCGGAAGAGTCCGCGCTGGCCTTCCGGTCCGAGGAGAGCAAACAGCACAGCCCCCCGAACTTCCCTCTGCTGTTCCCACAGCCCCCGCGCCCCAAGTACGACTCGCAGATGATAGACCTGTGCAACGTGGGCTTCCAGTTCTACCGCACCCTGGAGCACCTGGGGGGCAAGCCCGTCAAGCAGGAGCCCGTGAAGCCTAGTGCCGTGTGGCCCCAGGCGACGCCCGTGCCATTCCTGCCCACGCCCTACTCCTACTACCCCAAAGTCCCGCCGGGCCTCATGTTCCCCTTCTTCGTGCCCTCGGCCTCCCCCTTCCCCTTCAGCCGGCACACCTTCCTGCCCAAACAGCCCCCGGACCCGCTGCTGCCCCGCAAGGCTGAGGCCCAGGAGAGCGAGGAGACCAAGCAGAAGGTGGAGAGGGTGGACGTGAACGTGCAAATCGACGACAGCTACTACGTGGACGTGGGCGGGGCGCAAAAGCGCTGGCAGTGCCCCAACTGCGAGAAGTCTTACACCTCCAAGTACAACCTGGTGACTCACATCCTGGGCCACAGCGGGATCAAGCCGCACGCGTGCACCCGCTGCGGGAAGCTCTTCAAGCAGCTCAGCCATCTGCACACTCACATGCTGACCCACCAGGGCACGCGGCCCCACAAATGCCAGGTGTGCCATAAGGCCTTCACCCAGACCAGCCACCTGAAGCGCCACATGATGCAGCACAGCGAGGTGAAGCCTCACAACTGCCGCGTGTGCGGCCGGGGCTTTGCCTACCCCAGCGAGCTCAAGGCCCACGAGGCCAAGCACGCCAGTGGGCGGGAGAATATCTGTGTGGAGTGTGGCCTCGACTTCCCCACCTTGGCCCAGCTGAAGAGGCACCTCACCACACACCGGGGCCCCATCCAGTACAACTGCTCCGAGTGCGACAAGACCTTCCAGTACCCCAGCCAACTGCAGAACCACATGATGAAGCATAAGGACATCCGGCCGTACATCTGCTCCGAGTGTGGCATGGAGTTCGTGCAGCCCCACCACCTCAAGCAGCACTCCCTTACCCACAAGGTATTCCGAGGATCCCCAGCCCCGGGCAAGGGTCGGGGGTGGGGGTAGAGGAGCTGGCTGGGCCATGGGGAAAATGAGCAGAGCTTTGGGGACTAGGGGCTAGGAGACCTGCGCTGCTCCCTACCTCTGACCGGAGGAGCTGTGTAGCCCTGGGCAAGAGGCTTCCCTTCCCGGAGCCCTGACGTCTTTCCTCACCTTGAAATGGGGGAGAATGAAGAGACTAGCAATCAAGTCCTTTTCCATCCAGCCTTCTAGAGTTGGAGGTGGGCCTAGAAATAAATAACGGGGACCATTGGGAGAGGAGGGTGAGGAAGGATGAAGGAAACAGCTGCTCTTTGTGCTGTTGTTAGCCTCCTAGAACTTCTAAAAATCTGTTTCTGGAAACTTCATCCAGGGTACTGGCATGAGCATGTCATCAGGCTCCATCCACCCAAGACCAGCCCTGTGCCTGGGGTATGCTAATCAGGGCCTTTTTCTAAAGAATTCTGTTGGCCTCTTGCTGCTGAAGCAGTGGCTGCCCTTGGGGCTGTTTTCTCCCTCACTTGTGAGACCTGCTTTATACGCCAGTGGATCTGGGGGAACAGAGGCTGGCCCTAACCCTCCCCCCGCCCCCCACCGTGGAGTCCCTGCCTGGCTGGCTGCACTGCTCTGTGGCCTATATTCTTAGAGGCATGAGAAAGCATCCTTCTCTGTTTATTTGGGTTTTATCTTCCCTGGTCTTCAAGGAGAAATCCAGGCCCACTGGTCTAAGTTCAGCATAGTTTGTAACCGAAGCTCTGGAGTCACTCAGGATGAACTAAAATGAACTAAAACAAGGCCCCAGTGATGTCCCTGAAATCTTACCCAGCTAAACTAATGGGACTGCTTTGAGCTTCCAAGAGGGGAGGTTTGCCCCACTGACCTTTACTCTCACACTTTGACCTCAAGTGGTTTTCTTGGCAAGGGAGACTTCTAACAAGCCAGAATTTCGAAACATTCTTCAGCTCTGAAAGGTCACTGGAGGACTTGGCCCAGCCAAGATACCATTTCTGCTCTGCCATAATGGGTTTCATTTGATAGGTTAGGACAAAATACAGGGCGTTTCTGGCTCTGCCACAGAGACGAACTGTGTGGCTGCCTTGTGGGCCCTGTGCAGACAGCTCCTGCCCTACACAGGGCACCTGTAGACACCACCCAGAGAGGCTGCGCCTGCCAAGTGCGGGACCATCAACAAAGAACCTAGACTAGGATTCAGCCACCAAGGAGATCGTTAGCCGATTTCAGGGGCTCCTGCATGTATGGAAAAGGAATCCAAGCAGCATTTTGAAATGGAACATATAAAAAGTATGTAAGATAGCAGGAAATGAAGTCACAATAGGAAAAACAGCCCAGTATCTGAAACAAGTCTCATTTAAATTAGGAAACAAAATGCATTTTAATGAAAGGTGTCAACAAACAGCAAGAGTAGTATTTATTGAACATTTGTTCTATGTCAGCTGCTTTAGTTCGCATTTAATCCTCTTCAACAATGCTAAGAGCTACCTACGGGTATCATTACTCCAAATTTGCAGATGACCCACTGAGGGCGGAGGGGGTCACCCAGAATCTCTGACTCCAGCACCTCAGCTCTTGAACACTACTGTCCAGACGCCCCCTCCTTCACCCCCTTCCCTCCCCTCACCCTTAACTACCAACGGACTGCAGCCTTCCTTTCTGTGATTTCACTAATCCTATTAGAGACACAGCAGCTTCCTTTGGTCCCCAAAGTCGTGTCCATTCACTGGGTTCTATGCCAGCCCACATGTGAATTTTACTTTGGACAGAATTCCAAAAACAGTGATAAGTAGATACTTCTCTTTGGTCCCAGGACAGCTAGATCATAGCCAAGCATAGAGACAATCTTGAAAAGAAAGATGATGAAGTAAATTTTACAATGCATCGCAAAAATAGTTTTTGTTAATTTCATAATTTTAAACTGACTGTTTGAATATGCAATATGTTTTTAAAATTCATCTTCTTAGGAGGGCATTAAAATTTAGATCCCTTCCTTAGCATAAATCCATACTCGTCTGCAATCATCTAGACTAGAGAGCATTCTAGCTGGCAAGAGGCCCTGGGCTCTCATGACCCACCACTTGATCTTGAGATTAGGAAGCCTTCACCAGGAAAGGCCACAAGACGTTTCTTAAGTTATGCAGCCAGTAATTGTCTGGGCAGAGTCCTGAGCTCACCCTTGAGTGCCATGGGCTCACCAAAACTGAGAAGTGCTACTTTCTTACCATGTCCCTAATTAAAGAAATGGAAATATAGGCAGAGAGAATCAAAGCCAAGCATGGAATCCCTCCAGCCATGGTCACTAGGATATCAGCTAATGTGGGATTTGTAAAGTACAATTTGTTAGCTAAGCAATTTGTTCTAATCTTGTAATAACCTTAGTTTTAATGCCATGATTCTTTTGGTTTTCCTTCCAAAAAGTCATTCTGGGCCAAGATCTCTTGCAAAGGCCTTTTTCAAGGAAGCAATGGTTAGTAAGGATTAGCTACCACTCTACCCATGTTCTGAGTCCCTGGAAATGCTTTCAACTTGAGGGCATCAATGCCTAAGTATTCAAACACTTTGCCACAAACAGCAAGGCAACCAGAAAATCCCTTTTTGTCCCATTTTCTAATTCAGAAAGCTATCATCTGCCAAATCTCTCCATAGGACAGAAGCCAGCTTAGAGGAAGTTCCATACCCAAATTACACACAGGTCACTGTGGCCTGTGGGAACCTAGGGGGACCATCTTAGGAGGTGATTATGAAGTTATAATTTATTGAAGTGTGGATATGAGTTGTTCTTCTGGGATCTTCAAGTCCTTTAATGAGAACTCAAGAAAACATATGGGAAATGATATTATCAGTTTAGGAGGTTTGTTTTTTTCCTTATCATGAAAGCCAGATTACATACTCATTTTGCATATCATTCCACAGTGCTCTTACCAAAATCCCATTAATCCCCCAAAACTGTGACTGTAGAATTAGCCCCAGCAGCAGGAGGAATAACAAAAGCAATAGTTTTCTTTTCCTCTAACAACAGTTCAGGTAAGTTATGGTTTTCAGAAGAATACAAAAGATTATTTAATCAGCACTTTTCAAGAAAATAGCCGTTTAAAAAGGCAAAATCCACTCCATTTAGAACACAGCCTCTATCTGCAAGCTCTTTGTAGATTTATGTGGCAGAGAGAACAAAGACTCTAGCCCGGATGACAGCACGTTACCTGCTAACCGCATTTTCTTTCTGAATTTTGCCTCCCTCCAGGGTGTGAAGGAGCACAAGTGTGGGATTTGTGGGCGGGAGTTCACTCTGTTGGCCAACATGAAGAGACATGTGCTGATCCACACCAATATCCGCGCCTACCAGTGTCACCTCTGCTACAAGAGCTTTGTGCAGAAACAGACCCTCAAGGCACACATGATCGTTCACTCTGATGTGAAGCCTTTCAAATGCAAGGTGTGCTGGGGCCCCTGGGAGAGTGCAGAAAGGGAGGACTCAGAGGGCTGTACAAATGCACGCTGTGGAAGAGTCTCCAGGGAACCTTCTACTCCATTTCATTGGTGGGGCCGCCAAGGCTTAGAGGAGGTCCACGGCCAACCCCAGGCCCTGCTCGCTGCTCTACCCGTCTTTCCACCACACATACGTTCACACCAGCCCTCAGCAGGGCCCTGAAGAGCCTGCCCTATTTGTCTTGCTGTGGAATCAGTGCCCAGTGGGTCGGGGCAGCCAGTAGGGGAGGTCTGAGGGTGGAAGGCCCATCTGGGGAATGAGATTGTTAAAGGATGGAGGTGATGTGGGGCACTCCTGTTCTAGAAGGGAGCAATCAGGTGTAGCCCTCTTCCCCTGATAAGACAATAAGTAGAATACAGAAAGGAGTCAGAGAAGCTTCTAGCACTGCCCATTTCTCTTCCCATTCCCCCCACTTCCTGCCCTCCTGACGCTTGGACTGAGCAGTGTTATTTGAGAGCAGGTCTCCCAGAGAGGATGAAAGAGATTCTGAGGTCAGCTCTCAGGTGACCTCAGAAGTGCTTGCCTGGACTGGGGAATAACTGTGAGCACAGACATCTGAAACATTGCTCATTTATTCCTAAAGACCTTGGAGCATCTTTGTTAAAATCTATGTCATGTTAGTTTGGTTGGATTTTTATTTCATCAGCTGAGATAATGTGTGAGCTGGAGATTTGTAAAACCCAAGGCACTGACTGGTGTTACTCAGAAATGCTTGGGCTCCCCAAGCTGCCCACCCCCAGCCTCCCCACACCGGTTCCCTTCTCCACTTCTAAGACGAAAAGGAATCTTGCTCCCGATTGGGTAGTTTCATTCAAGGAATGTACGGGCAGTGTCATCCCAGTCATGAGGACAGGGCTGAGGGGGAAGAGGAGGGAAACCACCATGCTCAGATATTCGAGCCTTTCCATTTGAAATGGGCATTTGCCTTCTCTGTGTTGCTGGGTGTCTGAAGGGGTCTCAATGATATTCTCAGTTGATCCCTGCTTCCAGGGGCTGTACTTGCCTTAATCCCTCTGCAATCTCCCCACTTGAAGGAACCCCCTGTGAAGCTGCCTTCTTTCCTGTGTTGGCCACTGCTGGACAGGGTGAGAAGGGTCAGGAACCAGAGCTTCCCTAGACCTCTGTGGGCATTCTCCGGAGGTGGGGGAGGGAGTTTTCTCCCTCCAGCCCTTTTCCTGCCACCTACTTGTGTTCCTCCTCCTTTCCTTCAAGCTCTCAGTGGTTTGAAAGTCAGTTTGTGCCCATCTTGAGTCATGTGAGCTGAAAGCAAGGGGGAAGCTGCGTGCAGGATGGGCCTGGTGCAAAAGGAAAAGACAGGGCCCCTTGTCCAAATGTTATGAAGAATTTCAAGATGGTAAATGCAGGGCATTACAGCAAACTCAGGACCCGTCTGAGTTTGGGGCCCTGTTTGACTGCACAGGTCGCACACCCGTGAGGCTAGCCTCGGCTGCGTGAGCCAGTGGGAACCACAGACCACCTCCTTTGGCTTTCTTTAGACACATCTTTGATTTCCTTCCTACTTCACTGAACCCATTGAGCCCTTTACTTTTGTTTTGTTTTGTTTTGTTTAATTGCGGCACAGTTGACTCTTTTTAAGGAGGGCGCAGCTCACCGTGGCCCACGTGGGGATCAAACCGGCAACCTTAGTGTCATCAGCACAACCTTCTAACCAACTGAGCTAACCGGTCATCCCCTAAGCCCTTTGCTTTTAACAGAGCAGTCCCCACCTGCCAGAGGTTCACTGTCTTCTACAATGGAGGTGCTAGCAGGGGCTCTTTGCCGCTTTTCATTCCTTGTATTGAGTTTACTCTTGAACTTCGAGCATGTACTGTTTTTTATCGTATCAACTGGTAGTAGACAGCACATAGAGTTGTTAAAATATGAAGGGAATCCCCTAAATATGCAATCCCCTAAATATTTACACCTGTCCACTCCAAGCACCTTTACCTCTACCTCATCAATTCAGGTCATCGGTAGTGATTAAACCAAGCAGAAACCATCTCTGAAATAGAGGGATATGTCAGGGAGCAGAGCCAATACAGGAAAAGGGCTTGTGTGTTATTTGGGGGCACAGAGGTAGTTCCATTTCTCTATATCAAGAGTCTCAGAGGGTCCTAGAGGATTTCTTCCATCAGGTGGTATCTGAGGATTTAGAGGCTTCTCACTGGTACCACTGCATAGAAGACTATACAACGCAGTGTAACCTGGGCCCAATAATGCGGTGAGCCAGTCTAGCTTGATGTTTCCAGCTTCCCTTCATGAATGACTGCCCTTCCTCTCCCACCTAAAGGACAGTGCACCATATATCTTTCAATGGGCATCTGATGGTCAACTTTATGGTTCAGAAACTCAATCTGACCTCTCCTTGAAGGTGCGTTAGGCTGTGGACGTCTGGTCACATCATTGGACCCCATAAGAGTGGGGCTTGTAGCATGAAATGCCAACTCTGAAATGATGCATAGTTTATACTCTCCAAGGGGACATGGGCCTGGTGCAGAAATTGGACTGGTCATCTGCAAAGGTTACATGTTCCTGGTGGGTAGGTTGTCTCAGCAGACCACACTGTATGTCAGGAGGCTGCCTAAGAGACTGTATCTATCATTAGAACAAAAAGAACTGGATGTTAAAGGGTATTTTTGTCAAACTTATGTGGCCCTTCTCCATTCTTAGATACTTCTGAAACAAAAACCAGGTGTCAGTCACCTCAGTCAGGAGCCCTCCGTCTCCTGGAAAGTGCCAGAAGCATAAGAACCGGGAACTGCCAGGTTCTTCCTCTATTTGTTTCCATCTCCCCCAGAGTGCCACTCTGCTTGGTGTTCTCTTCCATTATCCTTCTTCATTTCAAAGCAATTTCGGAGCCTGTCTGAGTTTTCAGATTATGTAATGGAGCTCCGTGTAAACTAGCTCCAGACCTCATGGTGGGAGGGGCCATCCTGAGATGGTGTCATGTGGACTTTGTTTCCTATCCAATTTTTGCTGGATTCTTAGAAATATGGCCTTGGGTGGAGGTTGTTGGGAGTTTGGTAGTTGGGAGAGGAATAGAGAGCCATTTGCTCATTGCTATGCAATTCACAGCTCTCAGAGCTAAGTGGCTGGCTGGCTGCATAGTGATGGTGGAGAATAGGTCTAGACAGCAAAACCCAGGCTTTATCGTGCTAATGGGGCAGAGTTATTCCCTTCACATGATTGACATGGCTGGAAAAAAAGAGGCTGGCCTTGCTCCAGCCGTACTCCAAGAAATTAATTCTGTCTCCTATACCCCCAAAACTTGCAAAAAAGGGAGATTTTTTTAAGTAACAGATTCTTGGGACTCTCACCACTAAAAATCCTTCCTAAAATAAACCCCTCCCCCTGTTGCAACATGAACTGGTTCTCTCCAACCCTGTGCTCAGTGGAAACAGCTGTCCAGAGCAAGCAGCAAAGTTCACTCACTGTGGGATTAAGCATTCACAATAGAATGGAAAATTAGAGGAGAGGAAAGGATTCCATTCTGTTTCTTTCTTTTTTTTTTTTTTTCTTATATAAAAAAAATGACTGCCCTTCTGAGCTCTTTTGCTATTGGCTCGACTTCTGGACTCCTTGCTCCTTGGAGCCAGCTGGAGCTGGTCCAGAGACCTGTGCCTGTAAACTCAAGCCATGTTTCAGAAAGATGCTTCCCAGATTCTGCGTAAGCACGCAGGGCTGGTTTTGGATACTATCCTTGTAGCAGCCGTACTCCATAAAAGCAAAGAACCAGCTGCCGTCTTAGGGAAACCTGTCCAGGAAAAGCAGCCATCCAGAATTTCCGGGACAAATTCTCCTTTGAGATGGGTGAAGCCGGGAGCTGCCTAAGTTATGAATCACCAGGTCATCTGCAACATGGTCTGAAACAGAGGCCTGAAGGCCAAGGGCAGATGTGATAGGAGAGAATAAGGTCCCTGCCACCTCCACCAAACAGGCTCCATGGTCCCCGCCAGCTCTTGGATGCCTCATAGGAGAGAAACCAGGTCAGGACTTTTAGGGGCCCAGGACTTGAGACCAAGGTTCTCGGGCTGGCATGGAGAGGGTTAAGGCAGTGACCAGATAGCAGCCTTTTGGCAGCAAAGCCCTCCTCAGCAGAAGGAAGGATATAGCTGTATGAACTGCCTGCTTAACAATGCCTCACATGTCCCCAGGGGCCCGCCTGCAAATAGATTTCATCTTGCTTTCTCTTGTACTTTTCAAAGCTTCCTGTTTTCTCACGGCCCTTTTGGACAGTTTACAGTCTCTCTCTCCCTCCCTCCCTCTCTCTCCCTTTGAGGAAAGGAACACCCTTCTTATTAAAAGGAGAGAGAGAGAGAGAGAGAGAGAGAGAGAGAGAGAGAGAGAGAGAGAGAAAAGAATGTAGGGGAAGGGCAGCTTAGCAGAGTCCATTCTCCTCGGCTGCAGGCTGCAGCTCTTTGACCTTTTCTCTCAGAATAGGAAAACACAGGCTTCCTGGTGCATCTCAGACCTCAGGCTCAGATCAGGCTGGTTGGTGCAAAGGAGAAGCAGCATGCCTCTTCTTGGCTTTGTGGGCCTTTCGCCCCAGCTGAGCGGCTACCCTGTCTCTGCACGCAGCCGACTTGACTTCTCAGTGGCTCTGGCTGTCAGCATTGTTGCTGGGGCTCATGGGAAGTGGCCTAAGGCATCGTCAGGCCCTGGACCAGGAAGGGAAGGGGCACCAGGAGGCTGGAATTTGGAGCTCCTGGGAAGATGAGGAACAGAGCATCTGCCAGCTGTTTAAAGGTCTGACTAAGGATCAGGGAGTCAGCTAAGGGGCTCTCCCAGAGCCTGCAATCTAGAATGAATTTTCTCTTTCCATCCACACTTCCCAGTGCTGGGTTAGGCGCAACTGCTTCCATTTCTAGTATGCGTCAAATAACCTGGCAGGTATTTGCTCACAAGGTTTCTCACTTGGTCCTTCCTTTAATATTTCCTCTAAATTATTTGATTTAAAAAGACAACACCCTTATCTTCAAAGATCTTTCTATTTCTGAAATAATAGAGTCTACTACGTGCATGATAATGATAGTAACAAGAGCTAATATTTATTCATCTCTATTTGCTGCACGCTTTACGTGAATTATCTCGTTTGACCCTTACAACAACCTTCATAAGAAACCATTATCATTGACATTTTACAAAAGAGAAAATGGAGCAAGTTGTCTTTCCCTCTCGAGTCTCACCATCACCTCTCTGCTCTGCCATCTCAAAGCCTCATGGTCTATGCAACACATTTTTAAAGGACAGTTCAAAGTATTTGTTCCGGGCCGGCCAAGTGGCACAGTGGTTAAGCGCTGGCTTGGGAAGCCACCAGCCCTGGTTCGGGTCCCACATATGAGGGCCAGTGACACTGTCCTCAAAAAAAAAAAAAAAAAAAGTATTTATTCCAATTTTCTATTAAATGTTAAGGCCCACCCACCTCTTAAAAAGGAGGTATAAAAGTGGGTATCTGTGGAAAAGCTGAGGTTTCACATCAGACACAGTAATACTCCTCATTAGAGCACCCAAGGTGACCAGCTGTGAGATGAAATCTGAGTCCTCACCTCTCCAGCCACTTCCTGTAGCAGTACCTGCCCCTATTTTAATCTTCTCAGATCTTGGCAGGAGGTGATTCAGCAAGTGTTGACTTGGGCAAGCAAGCTCTGAGCCCCACATCTCATGATTAAAGGGGGGGCTTAACAGAGATGTCTGCTTTTTCCAGGAGAAAACACTGGAGTTTTGGTGCTGAGAAAACACTGGAGTTTTGGTGCTCTCTCTCAGCCTTTCTTCTTCCTTCCAGTCTAACTCTCCTCGTCTACAACGGTGATTCTGCTTGGCGCTCGTATGTCAAACCCCACCCAAGGGTGCCATCTTTTAACTGATCCAATCTTCTTTCTCTGGCCCCTCATCACTAACAGTGACTGAGAAGACTCTCTCTGAAATTTACAGACACAGAATATCTCCATACACTTACATATTCACATCTGGAGACAATATTCTGAAAAAAGATAAAGAGGCCAAGTGTTCTGGATAAGAACCAAAGGGCTTTGTGGAAGGGTCAGAGGCTGAGAGGAAGAAGTGAAGGGTGCCTGCCACTGAGATGTGAATGGTACTGAAGTCCCTCAGGTCCTGAGTTATTGTCTCTATTCTTCTGCCACTGAGGATTTGGGTTTACAAACTAGTGTGTATAGGGTTATACACACTATAATGGGGAAAGGAAGAGAGTTGGTGATAGCTGCTTTTTAGACTTTTTACATGGGATAGGAATATTTTCCTGACTTGTTTATTTATTCCCCCAACAAAATACTTAACTATCTATTGCTACTATGTGTGTACCCTTTTGCTTGAAACTGAGGTAGGCCACAGAGAACAGGAAGGTAATGCTTGCATTTCTGAAGATGGTCTTGGCACCTTTTACTGCCCCGAACATCTTGCATTGCTGACACACCTCCACTCGCCCCTGGGAAAGCTCCCTATTGACTGGCCCAGTAGGCTACCATAAACCATAAAGGATAAGTCTGGTATAAAGGATAAGTCTGGTATATAAAAATTAAATTTTACCAACAGCACAGAAATCAGCCTCCTTTACCAATCACTCATCAGATAATATAGCTGGCCAGTCATGCCCCCCAGTGGACCTTCCCTAAGGCCATAGGCCTGGACTTGAGGGGACAATATTATTTTAATGTCCTAATGTGCCTATGTACCACTGAAATATCCCACGAAGTTCAGTAGTGATGAATTGAGCCAGAAAAGCATTAAAATAGAAAAACACACACTAGGCTATGATAAAGGATCATAAAAGGTTGCTTGCCTAAAGCTGGGTAACATTCTGGAAAATACCACTGGTAGCCATTGTACTGTGTGCACACCGTTGTGTGTATCGGGGGGAGGTGAGGAGGAAAGACGTGAGACCTTGGGGCAGGTGGATTGCAGGGTCCTCTAACCCCAAGGTCACAGCAGCTGTGGCAGCAACAAGTCGTTGCTCATTATCACAATGGTGATAGTTACCTGGCCTGTAGTTTAAGGATGAAGGAGGTGTCCAAAAATATTGAATGAAAATACTTTATTCTTCTGTCAAAACAAAACAAAAGCACTCTACACATTCTTCAAGATTCGGCTAAAATTCCTTCTTTACAAAATGCTTTTGGACCAGTTCAGCTTCTAATACCTCAACAACCATAAATAATAACTAAAAGTGGAATTTCATCCTTCAAGTACAGAAGGCACCCATCTCATCTTTCCTCTCTGTCTGGCCTAGAGGACAGTGAGACCCATTTAGGCTTGGACTAGTGCAGTAGCCTAATGGATCTTCCAGCCTCCAGCTCCTCTCTCCCTGCATGTCTTGTGCTTAACTCCCACAGATTTTGCCGTTTTCAGACCTGCTGCTACAATGTGACTCCAAATAATCAGGATCCATTCTACGAACCAAATGAGATATACTGTTTGTAAAGTGACCCAACTGGAAGCTCTAGATTCAAAGCTTTCTTTCCTTAGCCAGGATAGAGAACTACATAAACTAAGCTAATAAATGGAACTCTACCAGAACTTGTACTCAAGTGCAAAACTGGACCATGAGTTTATATATCTTAATTGTCTGTGTTGGGAATAAAGGAAAGCAAGTATCCATCCTGCATGTAGGGCTTCTGAGGACATTTAAATTACACCAGCCCTTTCAGCCTTTCCCCTCTTGGGCCACCTTTTCCAAATGAATGTGGTGTACAGATACTCTAAATACTGAATGTGGGACAGCAGTGTGCTGAATTCACTCTTGCTGGTAAGGAAGTAAAAAGGGGAAAAGTAATTAAAACCCCCAATATGAATCATTTAAGAATACAGAACCAACCGTTCATTACCCATCCATGACAAATTTGTAATCACAGGCTGGCTTCCTCGTACCAACCACCCAGCATCCTTTGGGCTAATTTGTTGGGTCTACGTATTCTTCTAAGCCAGCTCAATGCTCACCTCCATAGCCATCTGAAGAAAATGCTGACTTCATTAATAGAAGTTCAATCTAGAATCCCCAACATTGGCCCTGACAATACCTCTCAGTGAGAAAGAAAAACATGTCAGCTTCTGAAGATGCTGTACCACAAGTCCTCTCTCCATGGCATCTCTCACTCCATAGTGCTGCCCTCACCACGGGCCTCTGAAACTGCAGAGAGAAAGAGAATGTTCCTTTCTTAACACCCTGACCCAAGCACAGACAGAAAAATCCTTTGCATCCCTCCCAGCACAGCCAAGGAAGGGTTAGAGTTCCCAAACCCTGCTCTGGTAAGGCTTGGGGACATCAAAAGCAAGCATGGCATCCCAGAGTGCTGGCTTCTGCCTCACACCTTCCCTGTCTGCATGCAGCACCTTGGGAAAGGCAGCTTCTCTTCTGAAAGAAGTTGGAGAGCCACTGTGTGGTCCATCATGCATGTGCACTTTGATGGAAATCATGAGAAATGACAAAGAAAAAAAAAAGACTAAAACATGTTTACTTTTGGTATATCTGAGATAATACTTGCAGTACTTCAGATCTCTACACAGAGAAAAGACACATTCCTTCCTTTACATGTTTGTTTATTCCTTTTAAATTTAAAATTCATCCCAATAATTTGCAAATTTAAAAATTAGAAAAGCATTGCCTGATGTAGCCTAACAGAAGAGATCTATGGGGGTGGGGATGGGGGAGGCAGGATGGTGGCGTGGTCGACCGTGGGGCCTCTGATGTCCGATGACCTGAGTTCATTATCCTGGCACCAGCACTCACTAGCTGTGTGCCTTGGCCAATCCCTTCAACTTAATCCCTTCGTTTGTCCATCTGCAAAACGGGGGCTATAACAGCACCCATCTCCTAGGGTTGACGTGAGAATTCAGTGAGATATTTATGGCAGACTTATGACAGGGCCTTCCATATTGTAAATATTCAAGTAAACAAGTAATTATATCTTTTTTATTCAAGTGAGGCACACTTTGAGCAATTGCTTTTCCAGTCAGCTTTGCTCCTTTTCAAAAGGTTGCATTCAAAAGAAGCTTTAATAGTTTGGTGACTGATTTTTTTTTTTTTTTTTACCCTGACTTTAAAAAATCCCTGTATGACAGGAACAAAATCTCGTGAATCCATCCCTGTCAATGCCACCTCTGAGCCTGTGCACAGTCCAGCCCCTCCCTGACTTCCATGGGGACATTTTCTTTGGGAGCAGCTTAACATGCCCAAATCTAAAGTAGCAGCACCTCTGTCCTCACATAGGCCTGGGTGTGGGTTCATGTGGGCAGTCACCTGCCTGCGAATAACCTGTGTTGTCTGTCTCCATCTGACAGCTGTGTGGGAAGGAATTCAACCGGATGCACAATCTTATGGGCCACATGCACCTGCACTCGGACAGCAAACCCTTCAAGTGCCTCTACTGCCCAAGCAAATTCACCCTGAAAGGGAACCTAACGCGCCACATGAAGGTCAAACACGGGGTCATGGAGCGCGGCCTTCATTCTCAAGGTAACCACTCTTCCAGGAAGCCTCCCAGGCTACCGAGGCCAGTGGGTCACAAAGGGGAGCTGACCTTGTTTTTAAGGGGCTTTATTTTGGGGGTTATTCTTATGGTGGAAAAAGAGAGTGAAGCTCTCAAGATGACAGCAGAGTAACAGGAGCAGGCTGACAGTGTTACTAGAGCAAACACTCATAAGATGCTAAAATCTGAAGGGAGTAAGTGAAAGTGAATTCTACGAAGTAACTTGGAACATAACAAAGCCAGTCTGTACCTTTATTCTGTGTTCCAGACACTGCATCAGGGGCCTTACCTCCTTGAATCTGCACAGCAGCTTCAGGCTGCTGGAACTTCTGTTATCCCCGCTTTACAGATGGGGAACTGAGGGTTCATGACATTAATTTACCCAAAGAAGTTGCTCAGCTGAAAAGTGGCTGAGTCTGGATTTGAACACGGAGCTTCCTGGCTCTAAATCCTTGATTGGATCCACTTCATCGCACCACTGTGAAAGGGCATGCAGGTTTTCTTTCCTTTCTAAAAAACAGGTTTGCAAGCTCTGTTGTCAGCAGCAGTGTGTCTGTAATGAACTAGGCCTCGTCTACTTGTTCACAAGCAGATACTCTCAAGGACAATTTTCCTGCTCAGTAGGGTTGGTGGGGCTTACCTCTCCCCGCACTGAGTCCTAACTGAACTGATAAGAAGTTCTCCTATGTTTTCTCAGAACCCGGGCCCTCAGCAGTAGTTCATGTTCCAGATCTACTGAATTCAGCAGGTTGCTCCTCAGTCACCTAACCAGGCAGTCCTTCAATAAACAGGCAATAAATGCACTTTGTCCAACCCAGTGAGCTGTGTGCTGTGGCAGAGATGAGGGGAAGGACACCATCTCTGTCCTCTAGGAGATCCGTGTGTAGGGAGAGAGGTCATACATATATGCAACTTACAAAAATCACATTAGCTGGCTACTGTTTTCTGATCACCAGTATGATCAGAGGGCAGGGCGAGACACTTTAGAGGCTCATTCCCACCATTCCACAAAGTAGACTGTGTAATTTTCAGCTGATATAAGAGGAGACCAAGGTTGAGAGGAGTCATATTAACTACTTAAGGTCAAATAAGTCTGAAAGCAGAACTGGACTTCCAACCTGAAGATTTCTGAATCAAGCCAGGGCTCACCACACTAGGTAAAAATATGGGGTGATTCATTTGTGTGCTGTTTCTCCCACCCTTTTACAAAAGTTGTGGTCAAGTAGGCACACACATTCATGAACAAGATGCACACACAGCATGCAACCGAATGATTAGCACATTCGGATTTTTCACAGCACCCACGGGGTCTATGGTGACTCCTGAGTGACAGGGAACTGCAGTCATCATAGAATAAGGAGTTTGTGCAAAAGCCCTGAAAAAATTCTGGTTAAAAAAAAAAAAAAAGCAAATTTTTTTCCCCCTGAAAATGTTTGTCACCTGAATTATTCTTTGCATCTGTAGTTGCCTGCAGTACTTCCCAAGCTAGGCCTGGATTTTTCCAGAATAGGCGACACTTTCTCTGTCTCCAGGGCTGAGACATAGAAGGCACTGATGAGACAGGCCTCCATCTGAAAGCCTTATCTGGTCCCCACGACTTACCTTATACAGATGCTCAAATCCTATAAAGCTAACAACCCTGTCATTCTGGAACAATAAAGAGCATCGCTATATATCAGAGAGTTGCTTTGAAAGTTTTTAACAGACATTCAACAATTTTAATGTTTTCATCTACAAAAGGTGTTAGCATTGTTTCACTCTAGTTTTTGAAATGGCTCAAAAATCATAACCCAGATGAAAAAGATCCTCCCTGGGCCCCTGACAAGATAAAAGCTATAGATAGCTTCATTGCCTGACCTTAGCATAGAGTAGACAAAATTGGACATCAGCTTCCTTTGTGTGTATGCCCCGACCCAGAAGCCTGGTTCTCCAGGGGAGCAGTAGGCTCTGAACCCTGCCCCCACATTTCCTCTATCCTCTAGTCCTCACCTGTTCCTCAGGGCCTGACTGCTGGCTCGCCACCGCCACCGGCAGAGGCCTTCCAGAGCAAATCGGGTGGAGCCCTACCACGGATCTGCTGGCTGCTGAGAAGTCTGTCCTTACTGGGGCCTCAAACTGAAACTGAAAGTGAGACCCTCTCATAGCAGGGACATTTGTAGTTAGACACGGGGCTTTGGGGCTCCTCAGAGGAACACTATGCTTAGAGGCCCTGCTGTGGGGCGGCCTCATTGCAAATGGATTATCTTTTTCTTTCAAGATGAAAATACCTTTATTATTGTGGTTTTTGTTTCTTATGGTAAAATGTATGTTCATTGAAAATAATAAAATAAATGCATTAGAAGTGAAAACAAAATCACCTTATTTTTGAGATTTTGACATACATCCTTCATTTTTTTTTTGAGAGAGAGAAAGAGAAAGGGAGAATTGGGTTTACACTATCAATATATACACTAAGTACATGTTTTTTACCTAAAACATATAGAGAATACCTTTTTGTGATCATAAGTATGTCTCCACATCTTCTGCACATAGTTCGTTGTATAGTGTGCCATTATTTATTTAAACAAACCTCCATCATTAAATAGTTTTCGCAGTTTTACTATGGTGCTGAGCATCCGCACACGCACGTTTTCATCGTTTAAATTCTCGGTAGTGTAATTGCTAAGTCAGAGCTATGCTTAGTCTAAGCTTTGGGTGCATGTTGCCGAACTCACCTTAAAGGGGTTATTCCCAGGTAGACCCCATCTGAAACAAGGCCTGTCTCCACATCCTTTCTGGGAATGCATCTGTTTTTAAAATGTGAAATCAAACTACACTGAACGACCCCGAGTACCATCCAACGACCCGTTTTCAAAGGCTTTTCCTGGGGTGTGAACGCTGCCCTTGCTCTCGCAGGTTTTGGAAGAGGGAGAATCGCCCTCGTGCAGACGGCGGGGGTCCTGAGGAGCCTGGAGCAGGAGGAGCCCTTCGACCTGTCCCAGAAGCGCCGGCCGTTCCAGTCCGATGGGGAGAGCGCCAGGGGCAGCTCCTGCCATGACGAGGAGGAAGATGACACCTGCTATGAAATGGAGCGGGACAGTCCGGGCCTGGCCTCCCAGAGCCGGCAGCTCTGCGCACCCCAAGATCTCTCCACCAAGGCCAAGCCAGCCCCCAGGGCTCTCCAAGAAGACTGCGAGGAGAAGGAGAAGGGGGAGGAGGAGGAAGAGGAGGAGGAGGAGGAAGGGGAGGAGCAGGAGGAGGACATGCCAAAGGAAGAATGCCAGGAGAAGAGCAAGGACAGCCTCGGGGCAGAGGGCTGCCAGGAAAGAGACTGTGCCCACCGAGACGAGGGTCCCAGCCTCAGGGCCCTGCAGGGCACCCGGCGGGGTGCCTCCTTTTCTGATTACTTGTACTTCAAGCACAGAGATGAGAGTTTGAAAGAATTACTGGAGAGGAAAATGGAAAAACAAGCAGTGCTTTTAGGTATCTAAGTGGGCAGTTTTAGAAATGCATTTGGAAAAGGAGAACTAGGGAGTTCAAACATAGCTTTCTGCATGAGCTGTCATTTGCTGGAGGCTGGCAACTGGCACACAGCTTCACAAATGGCTCAGGCTAAATGAGCAGGGACTGTCTCCAGTAATGTAAGTGCTTCTCAGGTCATTCATAGGGCCCTTGAATTTTAACACATGGGCAGGGCCTTCTTCAGTGTTATTTTGTGCATCTCCAGTGTGATAAGCTGTACATATTCTTCTAGATCCCTGATCGTAAGCTGATGCTGAGGTGCTTTTAGAAATTCTATTTTTCTTTAACTAATACACAATACATGGTAAATTTCTTTCAAGTTGCAAAAATATGGTGCTTGACATGTTACCTTATTAATGACTATTTAGATGAATGTGTGAAAGTTATAATATTTTTCTAGATGGATGAAAATATGAGTAGTTGTGTATGTATAAAAATTGCCTTTATTAAATAATCAAAAATATCAGAAATGACACAGGAGGGTGAGTTATTGAAAAGAGTGTTGTCACATAGTTGCTGTAGAAATAAGATACAATTTCAAGAGAAGATGAATAGTTCTGACTAAAGGAAATCCAGCCTGGGCCTGCCTTGTTCTGCTGTAGCTTCCTTCATGAGATGTGGCATTAGGAGCATATTTCCAGGTAGCCCAGCGGTGCACAGCATCTACAGGCGTTAACGCCTTGTGTCCTGAGCACATCTCCCTCCTGGAGACCTTGTTCAGAGGCCTCGTGCCCCACAAAGCAGCTGCAGGAAGAGTTGTCCCCTGCGAGCAGCGGGTTTTTCCTCAGTGCTGGGGCTTCAGGAGTGGGGAAGCAATTCTTCCCGAAATTTAAGTTCTGACTTACTTGAAGGATTAGAATAACCATCAGCTCAACACTAGTAAGAGGGATTCTGGGCTGTGTTCTAATGCTACCTGTGCATTAGAATCATCTCAGGGAGCCTTTTAAAGATTGCCTGTGCTGGGGTCTTAACCTCCCCCCCTACCCCGAGATTCTGATTTAATTGGTGTAAAGTGAAGCCCCAGCATTGGTTATTTTCCAAATGGCCCCATGATTCTTATACGCATTGAAAAAGACTGACTGGGCTAAAATAGTGACTCCCCGGACCCCCCTTCCAGGGAATCCATAAATATTTTGATTTCTGGCTTCGGACTCATTACAGTAGAGAGCAGGAGACCTCGAAATCATACTGCTGACTTATGCTTTTTATCTGTTCTGTAAGAGCTTCACAAGGGGACACACACACACTGTATAATCACACACTTTTTGTATTAGAAGATGATGCTTATAATGTTTATGGTCACCTCTTAATATGTTTAAAAATACGTAGCCAGCCTATAGGGACTGTTTCTTCCTAGATGCTTGAATCATGATTCCAGTAAGTGACAAAGACTGTAAAGGGTGGGTTGAGCCCAGCAGGTAGGCTTTCCATAGGCACGGGCGCCGAGTAAAGCAGTACTGACAGGATGTCGCATACGTGTGACCATAAGCAGTAGCCCTCTGGTACTGTGTCTGTGTTTATGTAAAGGCTGCCTCTATTTTTTTTTTTTTTTTTGGTAGTTTCAACTCTTATTTGTAGAGCTAGGTACTGTTTATCCTTTTGCTTCCTCTCCTCTCAAAGTTCCCACTATCGTGCGTTAGAAGATCTGGCCCATCTCTGACTGCTATATGCTGGCTTTTTTTCTCCTGGCCAAGGTGCTTCCCCAGCAGCCTCATCTAGCCCTTACCATTCACCTGTGTGCTTCATCAATCACTAATGCATTTCTCCTGCACCCTTGCCTAAAGCTCCTTTCTTCAGCCTCACCACCACGAAGTGCCAAAGCTGCTTGGGTTTTCTACTGCCACCCATCTCCTTAGGTCAGAGCATCTGCAAAGGGGATGGTGAAGGGAACATTGTGATGTCTGCCGTGACAAACACCACTCTGGACCAAAAGCCTGTTACAAGTCTTCAGAGGGCAACTGCCTCCATTTGTTATTAATATAGCTCATCAGTTCCTCTGATGAAACCACCCAGGAGGCTGACAAAGCAGTCCGTGAGGCCCCCAGCTCTTAGGGTCTTGTTACACGTTCATTCCTTCAGCAGCCATGTGTTGAAGACCTACTTATAAGGGCTGCAGACTTCCAATTTGTTCTGGGTCTGTCTAGCTGGAGTAAGAACCAGGACATCTAGAATAGCAAGTTCTAGCCCTTGCCTACCCAAACAAATCATGTGGGAATGTTAGAGGGACAGGTAATGTTGAGATGGAGAGAGTATGATCGAGAAGAGTGGTTTTCAAGTCGTCTGTTGAGGAGCCGGTGGTCTCTCTTAGGCCCCTCCAGAGGTGCTAGGGGAGAGAAAGGACACTCAGCCCTCACGCCCATGTCACTCAGAGTGACTCAGGTTTCATGTGTTTTAATATGTTAGCCTTCCAAGTACAATTTCATTGGGAGGAAGGAAAAAAAAAAAGGTCTAGGAAGAGTAATAAAAAATTGTTATGGAGTATATTCTAAAGCCTGTTTTTAGTTCTTGACTCTGGGTATAAGACATTTAATTAGCTCTAACTCTGCAGTTAGTTAGTATACACTGACCTTCTGAGAACCAAGGTTAAAATGTTGTTTTTGTACATCCAGGTTTGCCTGGGACAGCCCTGGTTTATACCTGTTGTCTCAGGTAATTACCAGTAGTGGCACCTTAACTCTTAAAAGTGGCCTAGTTTGGGTAATAAATTATAATGGACACCGATGCATACGTGCAGAGCTCAGGAAAGCGTTGGCCAACCTTGCCTGATGAGCTAGTGAACCAGAATGCCAACCTGAAGGAGAGTCCCCCGAGGCGATCCTGAGAGAACTAAGGGATGAAACCATCCAAGGTTACCAGCGTGTCAGGGCCAGGACAGCATGACATTCATCACATTGTGACACTCTGAAAATAGGTCACTACCAAATGCTTTCTAGGCTTTTGACCACTCTCACTTTAAACCAACCAACTGACCAGCCAAATGGCATATTTTTCTTTTATTACTTTTCAATCAGGCCTATGATCACCTCCTCTTATTGACTTCTAATTTTTTAATTTTTTCTTTTTTTAAAAAAAAAAAAGCTAGTGGACTCCCCACTAGCCATGAAACTGAGGCTGACCTTTCACAGCCCCACAAGGGTCACTGGTATATTTGTATGTGAGCAGTTGCATGAGAAAGCTCAGTGTGCATACTGTATTTATGAAGCCCTGAGGGCATTTAATAAAATACTAACATCGTGTTTTGAATCATGATCTTTGCTTTTCTGGAACATAATGTAACAGAGCTAACATTTAAAAATCCTTCACATATTTGGACAACATTACACCAAATGTTGATTTTGTACAGAATCCTGGCTTGCTATTTAAAAACAAAAACTCCAAGTGTGTAGCAACCCAAGTTGTGAATATTGCTTTCTGCTTCAGTGAAAAAGCAGTCTACCTGAAAAGAGCATGTAACCTATATTTTGTTAATTTAAGCAAATAAAGACATGTGGAACATGCTGAGTTCATTATTTGCAGATATCTGAAACTTTGCAAGGAAGCTGCCATTGTCCATGTGTCACTCATGCCGTCATACCCTCTTCTAGGGTCGCTCCCATTGGCTGGGGCCTCAGCCCTAGGGACACGGATGTTGGATTCTCACTCCCTCATGGCTTCAGAGAGGGTTAATGACCCTCAGCCTCTCTGCAGGCAGGCGACATCTTCATCATGCTCTTCTTTTTTTCCTATTCAGCAAACTGAGTTCTGGAAGGGTGTCATGGGGGAGTGGGGGGCTAGAGGCAAGATTTCCTTATTCTCCATCAAGTTCTTTGTACACTAAAGTTCAGCCAAAAGGCAGTGTACTCTACTGGGCAAGAGCACAGATTCTGGTGTTAGGTTCCTGGGTTCAAAGCCCAGCTCGCTGATTTCCAATCTTTGGAACCTGAGACCAATTCATGAACTGCTCTGTGTCTCAATTTCCTCATCTGTAAAATGAGACTGGGAACAGTGCCTTCCTCACCTGGTTGTTGTCTGGGTTAAATGAGTTAATACACGTAAGATGCTTATGTGCCTGTCTCGCAGTTTATGCTGTGAAAGAATTAACCATTATTACCATCAACAAAATGGCCAGAAAACAGACCACTCAGCCCTCCGTCCTCAGCAGAGAACGCACAAAGCTGTGTTGGCATGGGCAGTTGTCCCTTGCTCAGGCAGCTTCCCTTTCAAACATTATATACTGTTATATGCTGAGCATTGGGCCAGGTGATTACACATTCGATCTCATTGAAGCCTCATACAACTTTGAGGGACAAATGTTGTTATCTCCATTTTACTGAGGAAGAAATGGAGGTTCAGGGCAGTGAAATAACTTGTTCCAAATTACCAACTTGCTAAGTTCCTTCTGTGCCTTCAAAACATATAGCATGTAGCAGGTTGAGTTCTCTAGAAGTAAATGCTGAGGCAAGTATGGGTGCAAGATGCTTAGTAGGGATTAGCACCCGTGAAAAGAAAGAAGAGAAAAGGAGATGGAGCAAAGAAAAAAGCCAAAGTTATGTAGGCCCAACCAAGTTCAGTAGGCAGCGCTGGGGCAAGGATTGCCCGTCAGAGCTGTGCCACAGCGGGCAGAGATGGGCAGGCCCATGCACACCCACTTAGCCCCGGCACCCAGGAAGGGCATGACCTCAGGAAGATGTGACTCTCCAGCAGGGGCAGAGCCTCAAGGAGCCAGTGGCTGGAGGCTGCCTGCTGACTGCACGCCCCATGGCTCAGTGCAAGTGTTTCCTTGGAGAGACTGGGTGACTCATCCCTGCGAGTCCAGCCCCTGCATCTCTCCCATCCACTTTATGTATATTCATGGAGCATCTCCTCCAGGATTCCAATGGGCCTCCCTTCCTAAGGGGAAACTTAGAAGACGCGAATTAGTGGGACAGACTTCAGCTGCAATTAGTCTAAGAGACACATCTGATACTCATTTACTCCTCCTCCATTGCTTGTCTAGGTCCCTGTCACCATCAGTCTCAGTGGCTTTCCAGGTGGTGTGACCCAGATTCTCATCCCCAAGGGGTCTGAGTCTTGGTCATCGTGCTGCTATGGACTGAATGTTTGTGTTCCACCCGCCCCCATTCCTATGTTGAAGCCCTAACCCCTAGTATGGCAGTATTTGGAGGTGGGGCCTTTGGGAGGTAATTAGGTTTAGATGGAGTCATGAGGGTGAGGCCATAATGGGATTAATATCCTTACAAGAAAAGGAGTAGACCAGAGGACTTCCCTGCCCCACCCTGTGAGGACAGAGCAAGAAGGCAGCCACCTGAAAACCAGGAAACAGGCCCTTACCAGACACAGAACCTGCCGGCACTTTGATCTTGGACTTCCAGCCTCCAGAACTGTGAGAAATAAAGGCCTGCTATTTAAGCCACCCAGTCTATGGTATTAGTTATAGCAACCCAAACCTACTAAGACATGTAACCCTGTGAGACTGGGGTTGCTTTACCTGCTCACTTACGGTCACAAATGGAGAAGGAAGTACCAAAAGCAGCCCAAGTGCGTCAAGTCGGTTCCACACATATTACACCCTGACTCATTGTGTAACAACAGCTGTACTCCCGCTTCATGATCAGACACAGCAGAGAGAGAGAGAGAGTGATGCAAGGAGAGGCTGCCATGGAAAGCCACTGAGCATGAGGGTGAAATAATGGACTGACATTTTCTAAAGCTTATCCTGGCTGTAGTGTGGAGGATGTGTTGGAAGGGAGCCAGGAGGATGCTGGGAAACCATTCAGAGGCAGTTTTAATAGTCTTTGAGAGAGAATATTGGCCTGGATTAAGGAGGTAGCAAAGAAGAAGCTAGACATGGATGGTTCAAAATCTGTTTTGGAGGTCCAATTGACTTGTTCTGCCAAGGGCAAATTTAATAAGATTAATGCATATTTTTCAAAGTACAAAAGAAAATATCACTTAATATGAGGTTCAGCTCCTCACATAGTGACATAAGAGATGATTTAGATTTTTATAGCTATCATAAAACCCATGCTTTTTACTTGGTAGGCAGGAGAGCATATTTACCAGGTATGTAATGTATGTAGAATTAAGCCCATCACGTTTCTCTCAGTTTGTCCTGGGTTACAATTGGTGAAGAAGTAAACAGTCGAGACTGAAGAAGACAATGTAGCTTCTCAGACACAGATCCTGGGGGAGAAACAGCCAAAGGGAAGACAAATGAGCCGAGTTAGAGACCAAGAGAACCAATGGAGAGAGGCTAGAACCCCAAAACCATTTCATCCCCACAGGCCCTGAGGACAACTCTGACCCAGCCAGTAAAATCATACATGTTCATGATAACAAACTTGCATGGTCAAAGAACAATTAGTTAATCTCTACCATACTTATTAAGTAAATGCATTCCAAATATATTTTCATTTTAAACTGTTCAGTTCTCAAAGGATGACAGTCCAGTGATCTGGAAAACTTTATCCAGGGCATGCATTGTTTTGTAAAAAGGCCGAATAAATGAGACGTTGTCATATTTTAAGTCCCAAAATGAATTGGCCCATGACACTACAGACAGCACCATAAGAAGAAATAAAAAATAAAAACGCATGGAAGGAGTTTGTCCCTGCCCTTAAGGAACACACAGTTAGTTCTTAGCGGACCTTCAGACGCTGGCAGCAACACGGCTAATGGTTTTTCAAATCTCCTTTTTCCAAACCTCCAAAGCCTTAAAGCTAAAAACTGTCCTTTCTGTGAAAACCCAGGTGTGAACATAGTCAGTTCCTTGAAGCGTTGTGGCGTTTCATTTTTTTTTTTTTTTTTTTTTTTTTGCACTGCAAAGCTGAGCCAAGAGTAACTTCCAGTCCCATTACAAACCTGCTCTACAAGTGGAGGAAGACATGCTCATTTGATAGCTGGGGAGTGACCCGTATAGGGTCCCTGGGGACCCAGTATCAGTGGCGCTCACTGTTTCCTCTTCCCTGGATGCAACAATATATTAAGAGAGACAGAAAAAAAGGAGGTTGGCTCTTTTCATGATTTTCCTTTTTAATTTTTGTTGAAAATGGAACTGTGTTCTCTTGATCCTTCAAACAAATGGAGGGGAAGTGGAAGCCCAAAAGTTTCTCTTAGGCTCCCCAGAGAGGGGGGCTGTGTTTGTAGTTTGATGTGGGAAAAATCCTCGTGTATCTGCTGCATTGTCACGTTGTACCAGTGATTTGCAGGAGGAAGTTTGGGATGAATACAATGTCTACATAAGAGAAAGTGATAGAGCCGCAGTCTTTGAATCAAAGATCTCGATTTGCCCTTCATCTCCAAGACATGCTTCCCCCGACCTCCGGCCCCCATCTTTATTAAATGATGAAGAGTCACAAGAACCCTCTGTGAACTTGACCCAAACAGAAAGTCCAGCCAGAAATCCTTGCTATTCAGAATGTACTTGGGCAGGGGGCGGGGTGAGAGGAGGGTGCTTGAAAGACATGCCAGAGATCACAGAGGCAATGTGAAGGGGGCGCTGATAAAAGCTTCTGGCATCATACCTGAAGAATCATTTTAAACTGATGTTTGAAATATGCGTTATGAGTCTTTTCACAGGGCAGATCTTAAACAAATGGTCTTGGGAAGGAAAATGAAGAGATACAGGGCCTGACAATTAAGTTTGCAAACTTGTTGCAACAATGTTGCTGACCTTTTTCCATATCAGAGGGATTATTCATTATGAATTCGCACCAACTAGCCAGACAGTTAACCAAGTTTTTACTATTTGGAAGTGCTGAAAAGTCTGAGTGGAAAAGTGAGATGACCTGAACTTTTAATCAACAATTCATGGCTCTTGCATCACAACAATGTACCAGCTCACACAGCACTGTCTGTGAGGGAGTTTTTAGCCAGTAAACAAATAACCTTAATGGAACACCCTCTCTAATCACCTGATCTGGCCCTCAGTGACTTCTTTCTTTACCTGAAGATAGAGGAAATATTGAAAGGAAGACATTTTGATGACATTCAGGACATCAAGGGTAATTCAACAACAGCTCTAATGGCGATTCCAGAAAAAGAGTTCCAAAATTCCTTTGAAGGGTGGACTAGGCTCTGGTGTCAGTGCATAGCTTCCCAAGGGGAGTACTTTGAAGGTGACCATAGTGATATTCAGCAATGAGGTATGTAGCACTCTTTCTAGGATGAGTTTGTGAACTTAATTGTCGTATCTCGTATTAAGACATATCTAAAATGATTAAAAGAGTACTTCTTTCATTTTAGTAAATCACCATATTAAGATGCTGGTAAATAATTTTATTTCTTCTTCCAGAAAGTAGTAATAATGAAACTGGTCTCCAACCTGTGTTGGATGAAGGGGTGAATGAGGTAAAATCTATTAATCATTCTGGACTTGCAGAGATGATAGCTGTGTCCTTTGCCATTGTTGAAGGACAGCCCCCCCTCCAACCTAGCTCAAGTCTAGCGAAGAAAACAGCTCACTTGGAGTGTCAGGTTAGCCAAGTCAGAAGACTTTAAAATCTTCAGCTGTGGTTTTGCAAGACTGTATACACAGAGCATAAAGTCAACTGCCTCTTCTTACCCCCCAGAAAACCAACAGAAAATGAAAGAAATATGAAATCCCCAGTAACAGCAAAGTATTTTCAGGAAGAAAGAGCAAAAATTAAAGCAAGGAGATATAAGATATAGTCTTAGAAGCAGACAATTACAATGTCAGCCTCCTAGAGGATATTCAATAAACATTCATCAAGTATAATGATGCATCTCTGTGAAGCAAGCACTGCCCACAGGGTCTAATCCCCTCAGAGGTCACTCTAAGCTGCTATCTGAAGACATAGGTGATTTTTGTGGATTTTAAAGGGCTTGTCTTTGCAAAAGCTCTGTGTGCCTCCACGCTGCGAATCCCCTTACCTGCCTGCAGGGACACTTTAGTTGTGATCTCAGGTTTCTGTAACCAAATGCTTCGCCTTGTTCAGACTGTTAGCTCTTGGAGCCAAGGGCTTGGCCACCCTTATGCCATCTGCAATAATGAGACTGGATGTGACCACTGTCTCTGCTTTCCCTTGGGAGACTATGAGAAGGGTATAAGGTTGATACATTAACTTACCAGGAAGATCCTTCAAGAGGACCTGTACAAATTGCTGCTGTCCAAAATATGTATCTTTCCATTATGGTCAATTAAAACTCTATGGAGTGTCATAAACTTTAAAAAGCAAAACAAATAAACAAACAAACAAACAAACTGTGGAGAAGGATGGGGTTGCCTGAATGTTGGTATGAGGATCCCAGTGAAACCTCACCCCCAGAGAAACATCTATTAAACTGGTAAAATTAGCAAAGGCAATCACCCAAAATCTCTGGAGCTTGATCAAAGGGCTTACAGCAATTTAAGAAATATTTGTTCAACAAAATCTATAGAAACTCAGTAGGAATAATGGAAGACATAGCTGCACTCATCCCACCGACCTAGATCCATGTTGTGGAAGATCATTCCAGTGGGCTTGACAGGCAAGTGGCAACTCCCATCTCCCCAGCTCCATGCAGAAGACCTATCCTGGGAAGATGGGCAGGCAGTGGTGCCGCTTCCCTGCCCAAAGCCCCTGCGCAGCATGGAAGAGCTGAGTGGGGCAGCTGGTGAGGAAAGTCCCTCCTTACCCCAGTGTGTTGTGAAAGAGCAATTCCAGTGGATTTCCAAGTAGATATTCCAAGTGGCAGCTCCCACCTACCCCAGCTCCTGATGTAGGAAGCTTTCTAGGCCAGCTGAGCAGCCAGTGAGCATTGGCAGATTTCATTTCCCCCAACTCTGGACTATGGAGGACCTATTTTGGGGGAGATGGCTGCAGCTGGTGATGATGTTTGTACATTGTGAATGTAATTAATGTATTTGCAAGTTTTATACTATGTTCTTTTTTTATATGGTAAAATGCACGTAACAAAAGTGACCATTTAAATTATTTTTAAGTGTGTACTTCAGTGGCATTAAGTACATTAATAATGTACAACCGTCGCCACTATCCATTTACAGAACTTTTTCATCATCCCAAGCAAAATCTCTGTGCCCACTAAGCAATAACTCCCCACTCTCCCCTCTCCCTAGTCCCTGGTAACCTATATCCTGTTTTCTGGCTCTATGACTTGGACTACTCTACAATCTAGATAACTTTATATACGTGGAATCACATAATACTTGTTTTTTTTTTATCTGATTTATTTTACTTAGCTTTATGTTTTCAAGGTTCATCCATGTTGTAGCATGTGTCAAAATTTCATTCCTTTTTAAGAATGCATTCTATGTATATACCACATTTTCTTTTTTAATGTAAAATTATTTTTTCAGTTACAGTTGACCTACACTATTATTTTATATTAGTGTCATGTATACAGCATAGTGGTTAGACATTTATATCACTTATGTAGTGATTCCCCCTAATTAGGGTACTACTTGGTACTATACATAGTTATTGCAGCATTATTGACTATATTCCCTATGCTGCACTTTACATCCCCATGACTATTTTGTAACTAGCAATTTGTATTTCTTGACCTTCACGCCTTTTTCATCCAGCTTTCCAATCCTCCCTCCCCTCTGGCAACCATCAGTTTGTTCTCTGTATCTATGAGTCTGTTTCTGTTTTGTTTGTTTATTTTGTTCTTTAGATTTCATATATAAGTGAGATCATATGGTATTTGTCTTTCTCAATCTGATTTATTTCACTTAGCATAATACCATCTAGGTCCATCCATGTTGCCACAAATAGTAAGATTTCATTCTTTATATGGCCAAGTAATATCTGGCCATACATGGCCAGATATATGTACGTCTTCTTTATCGAATCATCTATTGATGGGCACTTGTGTTACTTCCATATCTTGGCTATTGTAAATAGTGCAGCAGTGAACATAAGAGTGCATATATCTTTTCAAATTAGTGTTTTGGATTTCTTCAGATGAATAGTCAGAAGTGGAATTACTGGGTCATAAGTTTGTTCTATTTTTAATTTTTTGAGGAACCTCCAAACTGTTTTCCATAGTGGCTGCACCAATTTGCAGTCCCACTAACAGTGCTCAAGGGTTCCCTTTTCTTCACATCCTCATCAACACTTGTTTTTGTTGATTTATTGATGATAGCCATTCTGACAGGTGCGAGGTGATATCTCATTGTGCTTTTAATTTGTGTATTTCATCAGATTTGTGATATTGAGCATCTTTTCATATGTCTATTGGCCATTTACAAGTCCTCTTTGGAGAAATGTCTATTTAGGTTCCCTGTCCATTTTTTAATTGAATTGTTTGTTTTTTAAGTGTTGAGTTCCATGAGTTCTTTATAAATTTTGGATATTAACCTCTTATCAGATGTATCACTGGCAAATATCTTCTCCCATTCAGTAGGCTGTGTTTTCATTTTGTTGGTGGTTTCCTTTGCTGTGCAAGAACCTTTTGGTTTGATGTAGTCCCATTTGTTTATTTTTTCTTTTGTTTCCCTTGCCCAAAGAAGTAGATCAGACAAAATATTACTAAGAGCCGTGTCAGAGAGTTTACTGCCTATGTTTGTTTATAAGAGTTTTATGGTCTCGGGTCTTAAATTTAAGTCTTTAATCCATTTTAAGTTTATTCTTGTATATGGTATAAGAAGGTGGTCCAGTTTTTTTTTTGTCATGTCTCTGTCCAGTTTTCTCAACATCATTTATTGAATAGAATGTCTTTACCCCAATGTATATTATTGCACCTTTGTCATAGATTAAATGACCATATAAGCATGGGTTTATTTCTGTGCTCTCTATTCTGTTTCATTGCCTATGTGTCTGTTTTTATACCAGCAGCATGCTGTTTTAATTAGTAGAGCCTTTTAGTATAGTTTGATATCAGGTAGCATGATACTTCCAATTTTTTTCTTGTTTCTCAAGATTGCTGTGGCTATCCAGGGTCCTTTAGGGATGCATATAAATTTTAAGATTATTTGTTCTAGTTCTGAAAAAAATGCCATTGGTATTTTGATAGAGACTATATTGAATCTATAGGTTGCTTTTAGTAGTATGGACATTTTAAGGATGTTAATTCTTCCTATGAGCACTTTATATGGTTCCATTTATTTGTATCTTCTTCAATTTGTTTTTCAGTGTCTTATTAGTTTTCCAAGTACAGGTCTTTTACCTCCTTGATTAATTTTATCCCTAGGGTTTCTTTTGTTTTTTGTTTGTTTGATGCAATTATAAATTGGATTGTTTTCTTAATTTCTCTTCCTGACAGTTTGTTATTGATGTATAAAAATGCAACTTATTTCTCAATATTAATTTTGTATCCTGCTACTTTACTGAATTCATTTATCAGCTTTAAATTTTTTGGGTGGAATATTTATGGTTCTCTATATGTAGTATTATGTCATCTGCAAATAATGACAGTTTTGCTAGTTCCTTTCCAATTTGGATGCCTATTTCTTTTTTAAAAACTTATTATTATTCTTTTTACTGTTCCAATTGGGTGCTTTCTGCTACCTTGTCTTCCAATCACCGATTGAACCTCTGCTTCATCTGGTCTGCTGGTAAATCCTTCTACTGCATTCTTCATTTCAGTTGTTATATTCTTCACTTCTCACTGGTTCTTTTTTATGCTTTCTATGTCATTTTAATGCTTGCTATCTCTGTGTTGAAGTTCTCACTAACCTCTCATTAAGTTCCTTATAACCATTGTTTTGAACTCTGTGTCTGGTAGGTTGCTTGCCTCCCTTTCATCTTGTTCTTTTTCTGGAGTTTTCTCCTTTCTTTCATTTGGGATATATTTCTTTGTTTCCTCATTTTGGTTACCTCTCTGTGTTTGTTTCTATGTATTAGGTAGATCTGCTGTGTCTCCCAGTCTTAGCCAGGTGGCTTTATGTAGTAGGTGCCCTATAGACCCACTGGTGCAATCTCCCTGGCTACCTACATTGGGTGCTCCAAGAGTGTCCCTTATGTGGGTTGTGTGTGCCCTCCTGTTATAATTGAGACTTGATTGCTATTAGCATGTCAGTGAATGGGATTGACCGTTAGGCTGACTGGCTGTGGGTTTGGCCACGTCCATAGCTTATGGGTTCTGGTGCCTGCTGAGACCACCCTTTCGGTATGCTGTTTGTGGGGACTATTTGGGTGGTGCTCTACTGTGGTCTAAAGCCAACCTCCAAGTATGTTGGTTCTGGAGCCTCTTGGAAGGGGCTCCAGTGCAGGCCCAGGTCAGCAACTTCCTGTGATTGGCTAGAAACTACCTGGTAGTAGCTACAAAACAATGCATGGTTAGTTACTGCCTGTGCTGGACCTGGAGATGCTTGGGGGAGGCCATGCTATGAACTGAGGGTGACAGTACCAAGCCTGCCGTGGCTCCACAAAAAAACCAGGGCATCCCAAGGCCTGCTGCCACCTGCCAGTTCTGTAAAGCTCAGCCACGGATAGAGCCTCTTGTAGTATACAAGTTGGGTAAGGTGGGGGTCTCAGGGAATCCCCAAGGTGGGAGGAGTAGTGTTCACCAGGTTAATGTAGATTGTAGTTTGGGTGCCAGTGCTGAGCCTGGAGCTACTCAGCAAAAGTTTCAGAGCACATGGAGGCTAGCAGTCACCCACTAGGGGCCAGCAGACCCCCCCAACAGTTGTCCAAGAAAAAGTGCAGCACAGGTGGGGCTGAATGATGGCCACAAAAGTGCCTCTGACATTGCATGAGTTGTGTGGGGTGGGGTTCCAGGGCATCAACAGCGTGGAGTGAGCAGAGCTCACCAGGCCAATGAAGATTCAGATTTGGCCGTGCGGGGGAGGGCTCAACACAGCAAAGATGGCGCCCACCTGCTGGCTGCACGGGAGCAGGATTCTAGAGGGAAAATGGCAACTATCCCTTCAGTCCTTGCCCTGAAGCCACATAATTCAGCCTCTGCCTGCCTCTGACACCTCTCGAGTCACTGCCCCTCTGCCAGAGCCCAAGGTGAGTGCTTGCAAGTGAGTCTATGCCAGTCCTTTAAGAGGCTATCTGGGTTTCCTGCAGCCTTCTGTCTCACCTGGTTAGTTGGAATTCCCACATCTGGCTGTTGTGGTGACTCTTATCCTAGTACCGGTACTCTGGGCTGGGGTCTCTTGCTCCTTCAAGGGACCTCTGCAGCTGAGATAACCCTCCTGATTCTCAACCACCACACAGGCATGGGACTGGCCTATTTTGCATCTCTGGCCCTCCTACCTATCTCGATGTGGCTTCTTTTTTATATCTTTAGTTATAGGACTTCTGTTCAGCTAGACTTCACATGGTTCTCCAGGTTGATTGTTCTGTAATTTAGTTGTAATTTTAATATGATCATGGGAAGAGGCAAGCACAGCATTTACCTACTTTGCCATCTTGGTTCTGTCTCCTATAGCACATTTTCTTTATTCATTCATCTGTTTTGTAATGAACGATTGGTGTTTTTTTTTCACGTTTTGGTGATTTTGAATGATGCTCCTATGAACATTAGTCTCAATTTGAATCCCTAGTTTGGGGTATATACCTGAAAGTGAAATTGCTGAGTCATTTGGTAATTCTATGTTTAACTCTTTTTTTTTTTTTTTTTTTTTTTTTGAGGGCAGTGTCACTGGCCCTCATATGTGGGACCCGAACCGGGGTCGCTGGCTTCCCAAACTAGCACTTAACCACTGCACCACTCAACCGGCCCTATATTTAACTCTTTAAGAAACTGCCAAACGGTTTTCCACAGTGGCTGCACCATTTTACATTCCCACCAGTAGTGCACAAAAGTACTTATTTTTCCACATCCTCTCAAACACTTATAATTTTCATTTTTTAAATAATAGCCCTTTTAATAGGTTCTCCTTGTGATTGTAATTTTTAAATTAAAACATTTAAATTTTCTGTTCAGCTATTAATGCTGAAGTCCATATCTAATTTTATAATTGCCTTGTTTCTTCTCATGAATATAAAAATAGAAAATAAAAGAAGACCTGGAGCTTTGTCCTTGTAAATAGAAACTGAACGCACCAGTAGTTTTGTGGGTTTCATTCCTGTTGTCTTATACTTCCTATCCTTCAAAAGTCAAGGACTTTGCTTGAGTTTTGAAAAGAAGTCTTTATTCTCGTTGCTTTACTCTGTGTTACCAGTCCTTTTGAGAGGTGCGCTGATCCTATTTTCTCTTGACCTCCAGTTGCAAGGTGACTAATAGCTGTAGCGAACTGGCTGTACACTTGGTTGGCCCTTGTAAAGCTTTTACCAAAAAAGATTGGGATTTATCTTTCCTGGGACTTGTCTGTGACTAGTAGGGAAGAATTGCCTCTTCCATTTGGGTGGGGGTGGGGCACATGCAGTGGATCTAGCATCCAACCAGGATTCAAGTTCCTGTGGGCTACCTATCCTCTTTTTCAAGCCTAAACATTTTAAACTGTAAAAACTTACAAAAAAAAGTAAACCAAAAAACTTCTATGAAACATTTGTTTGTTTAGAGAGAAAGAACCAATGTGGCTAATTTATTACTAATATGAGTCATTTAGTGATCAAAGCCTATATTTAGCCTCTAAAACTATGAAACAGTGTTCATTCATCGAAACCTTGATACTTACTCCTAGAGTTAAACATTTTCCTGTAGTATCTGCCAACAATTATTTTCACATTTGAAATTTAAAGGGGAAGGGACCAAAAATGTTATTTACTCATTCAATAAATGTTTATTGAGCACCTGCTATGTGACAGGCACCAGAATGAGCACTACGGTTGCTGTCCTACATGATCTTGTGAGGCCATTATATAAAAAGGCTATTAATATAAGTACCCTAATAAATAACAATACATCAGTTATATAGAAAGTCCTGTTAAGGCAATGATTCTAGAATTCTGCTCATGTAAACTAACTATGTATAATATTAACAACTACTAAAACTATTCCTTAAATGCCTTCAGTGGTATTGGTAGAGGTTCTTAATCTAGACACCTTCCCTTTCCCTCCATTTTAAATGTCTTCCCTGGCACTAGAAATTCCTTTTCTGGAACTTTTCAAGATAACACCAGAGAAAGACTTGAGTACTAAGGATTCTAAGAACCATGCAACATGGATCCTTCCCTCCAGCAGCTTGTTTCTATTTCTCTAAGCAATGAAGTTAAGATCGTTCTTGGCCTCTCATAAGGAAATATAAAAGTTAAGTCTTTATGTTCAGCTGAAATTTTTTCAGAGCCCTCACACCTTTAGGTTTGATCCTTATGGAGCTCAGAAACATACAGGTGTTTGCATTGTTACTTATCTGAAGACGAGGGATGATTTATGTGAGACCCACCCCCTCACCCTCCACCCCTGGCAAATGTGTGGAGGATTAGCACTAAGTATGAGTTTTTCAATAGCAGCCCTATGGTCCTTTCACTCCACCACATTCAAGCTTGCATTCCTGGAAGAACCACATTTTCCCTTAAATTATTCAAGCTCATTGTGGGCTTGGGATGCAGGAGTGCTGAGCAGCTCTAGTGAAAGAACATGGTGTCAAGACAGACTCCACGTGAATACCGGCTCCACCACCTGAGCTGTGTGACCTTGGACAGACTGCTTAACCTTTCTGAACTGGCTTTCAATCTACCAAATAGAGGTGATGCAGGGTGGTGGTGACAAGCACAGGCTTTGGGTTTGGGCAGCCCTGGGCTCTAGTCCTAGCTCCATCTTACACCAGAAATGTAACCTGGAGGAAATTGTTCTCCCTCTCTAAGCTTCAGTTTTCTCATCTGCAAAATTGGGAATCGCACAGCATCTGCCTCATAGAATTGTGAGATTTAAGTGGAATAATGCTTAATACACGTTAGCTCCTATTATACTTGCTGCAGTGACCACGTGGGAATGTACCTGCAGCAGGGCCTGACATACAGGTGACTTACAAACCACATCGGTTTCTCTCCCCTATCCTCCTGAACAGACCTGAACGCAAATGTGGGATCATTAATACTGTTTTGGGGGTAATGGCATAAGTTCAGGGAGAATTCTCCCACACCTGCACCCCTTCCCTTCCCTTCTCATTTTACTCCATTCCCCTGGTTTCCCCAACACAACAAATCACTCTTCTGAGTGACAGAGACACACGCCTCTCTCTGCCATGTAACCCAATCAGCTCCAGGGAGACAGCTTCTTGGCCAGGGCTGACTAGCACATGCATACTGCATCAAAGGGCATCTGGAGGGGAAGTACCTCCCCAACTGTGACAGACAATCAAGCAGAATGACAGAGCCAGGTGTACTTACTGATATTCCCAGCACCAGCACCAAATGACAGCACATCAATGCCAACTTCTGAGAAAGTCTCAGATTCATGTTGTTCCCAGTGCATGTAGCGAGGATAATTTTTAACTTCTAAAGGAACAATTTAGCAGGCAGACAGCACAGGCTTTTAAGATTTTTATTACACAAAGCGAACAGCTGAATTTTAGCCCAGGCTTGTGGGGTGGCTTAGACAGCAGTGTATTTCACCTACAGGTTGTGACCCACTAATGGGTCATGAAATCAAATGGATTGAGACCATTATTTTTATAAAATGGAATAGACTAGAATAGAAAAGATCCGAGAGTATTATGCATAATAAGGCTTAGTGCTTTTGGTGATACTTTTTTTTTTTAAAGATATATATAGATGGATGGGTGGTTGGATGGATTGCAATGTAAATGTTTTACATACTGTTGGTCATGGTTAAAATAGTTTGAAAACCACTGAAATACTAGATGTACAAAAATACATATGTACATTTTATCAAAACAAGTGAAAACGCCTATTCAGGATTAAAGAAAACTGAGTCATGGGCAAATTACAAATTTCCAGATTAGTATGTCTCTGAAATGAAAAAGGCCATTTTTTTAAGGTTCCTCATATAAGTGAAATCATATGATATTTGTCTTTCTCTGTCTGACTTATTTCACTTAGCATAGTACCCTCTAGGTCCAACCATGTTGTTGCAAATGGCAAGATTTCATTCTTCTTTATGGCTGAGTAATATTCCATTATATATATGTACCATATCTTCTTGTTTGTTGATGGACACTTAGGTTGCTTCCATGTCTTGGCTATTGTAAATAATGCTGCAATGAACATAGGGGTGCATATATCATTTCATGTTAATGTTTTAGATTTCCTTGAATAAAGATTCAGAAATAAAATTGCTGAGTTATATGGTAGTTCCAGTTTTATTTATTTATTTTTGAGGAACCTCCATACTGTTTTCCATAATGGCTGCAAATAGAAAAAGACTCATAGATACAGAGAACAAACTGATGGCTGCCAGAGGGGAGGGTGAGAGAGAGATGGGTGAAAAAAAGGTGAAGGGGATTAAGAAGTACAAGCTGCTAGTTATAAAATAAATCATGGGGAATGTAATGTCAAGCATAGGTAATATAATCAATAATGCCATAATTACTATGTACAGTTACAGATGGATACTATACTTATTATGGTGATCACTCATAAGATATATAAATGTCTAATCACTGTGTTGTATACCCAAAACTAATATAATATCATCTGTCAACTATAATTTAAAAATAAATTACTTTAAGAGGGGGCATCTCCATGAGAGGTTCCAACGTAAAATCCTAATGGGGCTCTGAACTCATCTTGACACCTGTGGCTTCTCAAGAGTCACCAAACTTCTATAATAAAGTCCAAGTCTTTCTGGGGTTGATGACACTTACATATGACATTTAGGACTATTTGTTTACCCTGCCCCAGTTTAATATGGTTCCTATAAGTTAGAAGCTTTAAAAAATAACTCCCAGTTCTACCATTAGTCTGGTTTGTTAGGCAAGGGAGATCTCCAGAGTAATATGAGAAAATTCACTTATAGAAAAACTTATCAAGGAATTTTGTTCTTTTCTATTAACGTGTTACTCCCTTAATCTCATCCTTCCAGCCTCTATCACCACCTCCTAAGACTTTGTCTTTGAATCAGTGATTCTAAGACCTGCTCTTACTCCTCCAATATCAATACGAGTATGTCCAGTGATGTTCCACGTGGAAGATGGGTTTGGGGAAGCTTATCCATAGAGAAGGATAAGGATATGACTGTAGCTAACCTGTTCTGACCCATTTAGAGCTGGGTTATCTGCTTGGGTGATGTTTGGAAAGGAGAGCCTGCCTTAAGTCAACTACCACATAGGAGCAAATGATAAAATTAGAAGAAACACACATATCTCTGATTCTGTTGGGTTGTCAGAAAAGTCATGACACATTTTTACAACGAAAAACAGATAAATGCATCATGACTTTTCTGACAATCCAATAGATAAGAAATTTAAAAACTAGCCATCACAATAAGTTTTTTAAAAACCCTTCTTGGGCCGGCTGAGTGGCGCGGTGGTTAAGCGCCGGTTCGGTCTCACATATGAGGGCCAGTGACACTGCTCTCAAAAAAACAAAAAAAAATGTAGAAACCCTTCTTGTTGAAGATTCTGTCTTTAAAGGTGTTCATGAAAAACGAGCAGCTAGCGACATGGCTGACATAAGTTTCTGGCAGACGTTGAGGGCCCCTTGCGAAGCCTTGAAGGAACACCTTTAATAGGAAAAAGGACATTCCTGAAACTATGGGGAAGGAGCAAAAGACTAAGCAAAACTATAACACCAAATATTATGAAGGGTACCAGGTATGAAAGGAAGATGAAACAGGGCATCAGGAGGTCTATAGTCAATGCAGAGAACAGGTTATTAATGTTATTGAGGGGACAATGTATAATTTCCAGGAAGAAATAATGGGAAAGATTCGTAAGTGATATTTATGATTTCTAATGTTTATATAATAAGCCCAAAATATGATTGTTAAAGTAATTCAGTATTTTAATATGAGGTAAATGCATTTGTCTGTTGATGCTCCTAAAAGACTTGGAACCACAAAGTAAATAGAATCTCAGAGGTATTGTTAAAATTGGCTCAGAGATTACTGGTATTCCTGGGAGTTCCACTATTCAGATACCTGTGGGAAGTCTCATCTGGCTAAAAACAGAGCATTTCACAAATTCCTAAGACCCCTTGCTAACAACATCTTTTTTCAGAAACGAATGGATCAATAAAGGCAATGCTGGCAATGCTTACCTGTGAGAAAAATGGTAGAGCTTATTGGTAAAGTGGAAGTAAGGTGAACTTTGGGAGCCAGTAGCTAGTGGACATTTGTTCTTCAGCATTTTATCATGCATTCACCCCAGTACAGGTAACCACACCCCAGTTCCCTCTGGAGTGATTACCTCCCCACCATTGCAAGCAGTCTTACTGGGCATGTCAATCAGGGTTCCCTGCCTTCCTCTAGCCAAGGGACTGACAGCTGACTTAGCTAGGCCAATCAGACTCACTGTCTTCCCTAGGGCTTTTAATTTTAAATAGATTGACACACAGGCAGAATGATTTCTGCTGAGTGAACTCCTGGAGCCACCCTGGTTTTGTCTGTTTCAGGGCCTGGCTCTGAATCTTCTTATCAGTCTGTGAGCTTCCTGATAACCCTCCCAACAACTTCCATTTTTGTTTAACTCAGCCAAAGCCTGTTTCTTCTGCTACTAACCTTATAACTGTATTGAATATGACATCCATACACTCTATTGAATATGGCTCTGCATATCATGTTTGTGATAGTCCAGAGGAAACCACAGGGCATAATGAGGCATCTATCAGAGATTTCAAAAACTCAAAGAAGAGATAGGTATGTTGCATTAGCTAGGGCCTGTAAAGGAGGAAATGACTTAAGACTCTCCCAAAAAAATAAATCATTCAGAAAGATATGATTTTTAAAAATGATATTGGTGTGAAGGAAAAGAGAGGGAAATGTAAGGAAGCAAATGAGTGGCTAATGGGCCACTTCAGTGAAATCAGGTTATAAAATACCAAACACACACACACACACACACACACACACACACACAATCAGAGAACAGTGCATTGCTAAAGGGAAAAAGAAAGACTAGAGTAAGAGTAAAAATCACAGCTGGAAGACTGAAGCCAAGAAAAAAAAATGAATCAAAGCCTATGAAAAAGTTCTGAGGCATCAAAATGGTCTTTTGTTGGATATGACCAGCACAAAAATGGCCAGGACTATATACTGAAGCTGATGTTCTAAGGCTAATGGATGACAGGAGGGAAATAGAACTTCACAGCTCTTATTTTGCTTCCATCTTCTTTATAAAAGTGAAAGATCTTCAAACCTGAAAGTGTGGAATAAACATAGTTTGGAGGTAATTGAAGTCCAAGATAGGAGCCAAGATAATAAGAGAACAGGAAACCTCTGTAAATGACTTCATTCCTTAGACCTGGATGAATTCTTTCCCAAGGGACTGAGAGAACTTACCAAATAATTGTAGAATCACTGCCAGTAATTTTGGGAAAATCAAAAAGAATGGAAAAGCCACCTGAAAATTGGAAATGGACAAATGAGTATTTTTAAAGGAGATAGGATAGGATAATACTGGATTTTGGAATCTACAAATAGTTAACTTAATGTGAAGCCTGGCTATTTTTAATGTTCTTTTCATTTGTCTATATTTTATGGCATTTTGGGTAATGAACAAGCATTCCTTTTAAAATAAGAAAAAAGAATCAAGAGACGTTACAAAAAGAATTCCATTGGCTAGAACAATATAAAACCAAACCAAATGAAAGCTGACATGAATAACTGTAAAGCTCTGTGTTCGTTTTTTTTTTTAATTACATAAGCATAAAATGAAGGAAAAATGGGTCTGAGAATAATTTATTTGAAAAATATTTGGAAGTCTTGGGCCCAAAGTCAGTATGTGCCAACAAAGTACTAAACCAATGCAATTGTAGGCAATATGAGTAGAATATAAAAGACTGGGAGAAGGGAAGTGATGGTTCCAGTGAATTGTGGTCAGGTCCCATATGGAGCACTGTGTCTGGTCCTGAGCTCCATATCCTAAGATGGACATTGAGGGCCTAGAGAGAGGTCTGAGGAGGGTCATCTGAACAGTGATAGGTTTGAAGACTGTCAGCTGAGAACATGTGACCTAGGTTAATTGTTCTAGTTCAGAGAAGGCTTAAGGGATGACAGTTGTCATAGCCACAGTTTGTTCAGTAATGGGACAGCACAGAGTAGAATCCGCAGATTCTACCATGGTATGGCTATGACTGGGGAGGTTTCTAGCATCTGGAAGCCCAGGAAGGTGAATGGAGAGCAGGCACATCTTGCAAATGACAATAGGCAGAGGTTCAAGAAAATGAGTAGTATCAGGGGCATCTGAGAACAGAGGGGGACCCAGTCATTTCTGGGTTTTGGAGCTGTCCCATCCTTGAGGAGTTGGAGTACCGGGCAAGCAACAAAACAAGCAACTCAAAAATAGGGATCCAGTGAAAGATTCAGTTAGAACCCACTAGGTTCTTAAAATGTGGTTCTCACACTAGCAGCACTGGCATCACCTAAGAACTAGCTAGAAATGCAAATTCTCAGGCCCACCTCAGAACAACTGAATTAGAAATACCCCGCAATCTGTGTTTGAACAGTCCCTCTGGGATTCTAACATATGCTCAAGCTTGAGAACCACTGGCTGAGTGATTAAGCGAGTGGACTGTAGGGCTGGAATGCATGGTTTAAATCCCAGCTCTGCCAGGAACTAGCTGTGTGATCTTAATTTCCTTGTCTGTAAAATGGGGTTAAAAATAATACGTACCTCATAGGGTAGTTGTGAGAGTTAAATATTCTCTCTCTCTCTCTCTCTCTCTCTCTCTCTCTCTCTCTCTCTCTCACACACACACACACACACACACACCACACACACACCCATACCCACACCCATTCCCATTCAAAATGCTTAGAACAGTAACTCTGGCACATGTAAGTGTAGCTAACATTGCTCTTTTGAGTCATTAGAACTTGGATACACAGGTGAAGGAGAACCAATCATCACACTGCATGGTGTGGACGCATAGAGGTTTGAATTCAAGGATCCTTTCATCTGGGTCCATGAGTGGCCTGCAGTGAGGAGTAAGCAGTCCTAGCTGTGGAAACCAGGGAACTTACAGAGCCAGCTGGGTAAGTGTACTAACTGGCTTTAAATGTTTGAATACTATTCTGCCCGCTTCCACAATACTCCTGAAAAGTAAAACTAAGACTAAAGGGCTAAATATAAATTTTTTTAAGATAATGGAGAACTTTTAAAGCTGTTGGAACTGTCTAGCGATGGAATGAGCCACCTCCGAAAGAAGTGGACTCTCTCCTGCCATATGTATACTAGAGTCTGAGACCAGGTGGTCATTTGCAAGTGGTACCATGAAACAGATTGCTAAGTTGGGAGGGAAATTAGTGCCTCAATGATTCCTTCCACTGTTTAGAATCTAGGAGTCTAGATCTTTGAGCATTTAGATTTGCAATAGGCCCCTGACTCCTTCTATGAGCATAAATGTTCCCTCCCCAATTCCCCACTATTTTCTTTTGTCTCACATTTATTTCAACTTTGAAATCCACATGTGGCCTGATGTCAAGTCTGGAAAGAATTATTATGAAACAAGATGAGTTATTAAAATATCAATTTTTGCATTTTTGTTTGTTTCCTCCCTCTCTTTACTCTAGACTTTTGGAAAGAAACAAAGAGGATTTTACCCTCTTCACCCCACAAATAAAAGTTAGGCCGTTGGGCCTTTATTCTAACTCACCAAAAGGGAGTTAATGGTGGCTTTATATGCTTCAGTGATGCTACACACACACACACACACACACACACACACACACGCACACGCACACGCACGCACACACGCAAGGAAAGCAGCAGACCCCAGAAGACAACTTCAGAGAGGCCCTGTTTTCAAAGGCCCAGATCACGCGGCATGGAGAAAGCCTATTGTGTCTTAAAGATTAAAGAGGAGAGTGTTTCTTACTGAAGTTGTTGGTTTCTAGGATACTGGGAGAGAGAGAAGCCTTGTGGGTTCCTCGCGGGGCAGGGTCCGACCTATAGGACCTGTGTAATGCCTGCAGAAGCCAGATGCGAAATGACTCTGTGGGCCTTCAGAGCAGGACTGGGCCCCTCTGCCCAGGCCTCCAGTAAAGGCAGAGATCTGCTGGGACTTGTCCGGAGTGGCCTGACCAACAAATGGAGCCAGCTCTAAACAGCAGCACTGTGCAGCAAAGCGTGACCAGAGTGACTAGAGTGAATGGGGAACTAGGTGCCTTTCCTATCCCCTAAACACACACATACATGCACACACATGCACAAACACACACAACACGCATACACACATCTTTGGAGACACATCTAGGAGGAGCCGCTGTCCAGATGCCAGCCAAAGGAAAAGGAGAACATGAAAAATGACAGATATTAGACTGATATTGACACTCCCAAATGGGATGTTGGGGCCAGAATTTGTTCTTGAAGCTGCAGTTGTCTGATGCAACTGATGCATGTTATAAAGCTATAACTCTTTCCTGAGTACTTAGGAAATAACATGACATCAAACATGATGATAGACTCTGCCTGCCTGTCTCTTTTGGAAAATAAGGGGTTTGGAAATTATTTCAAAGGCTCAGTAAAGTTGCAAAATGCCTCATATGCCTTATAGTGCCCATGGGGCCTTTCTGTCATCATTTTAGTTACGTGGGGAAAGAAAATACAAATCAGAGTCCGGTGGTGGGAAGGCAGTCTCTGTCTTTGATTTTCCTGAGCCTCTGCTAGTGTGAATCGAGGGCTGAGGGCCAGGGACAAGTTGCTGGCTCCGCCTCAGCTGTCTGTGAACGAACATGAGCAAGCTGCTTCCTTTCTGCAGGTCCTATAGGTTTCCATTTATGCAAGATGATGTCGTCTTTTGATCTGAATCCTGGATGTGTTCATGGATTACTTTATTTTAAAGCTGTTTAGATTCATACCGAAAGAAGCTGCCTCGGATGAGAAAGGGTAAACTTCAGCGTCTGTGGCATAGTTCAGAGACCGAGGCGAGTCTCCTCTGTTTCTGAGAACGCTACCAGGGGCGGTAACTTGATTGTTATTCTGTGAAAAAATGATTCTCCTATCTTACTTTTGAGTTTATGTAATGCTGACTGTGCTGACGTGGTTAACTTCAAAGACAGTACTCATTGTTTTATCATTACACACACACACACACACACACACACACACACACACGACATCTACACACGACACCTACTAGGAGCCTCACATTGGGCTGGACTTGGGGATATGGAGCCAAGGATAAAAGGTCTTCTGAACCTTTGCCACTCAGCAAACTGAATCACTAAGCCAGGGGAATCAGAGGGCAGAGTTGCTGGATTTTTTGAGTTGCATCATGCTGCATGTTTTGACAGTGATATAAATTCAGGAATTCAGGAAAACAAATATCAAAGACAAGCTTCGATGTTCAGAAGGAAAATGGACTTGTGAATGACAGCTCTTACTTTGCATGTAATAGGGTGATTCATGCATAATTCCACTCAGCGTCTGAGCACTCATTGATGGGTACGAGGCACTCGGTAACAATGGTTGTCACTGAGTGGAAAAGCTAGAGGGGATTTTAATATTTTCTGCTTGCTTTTCTCATTTCCAAACTTCTTACAATGCATATGTATTGCCTTTGAAGTTAGGGGACAGTGTCCTTTGTTAAATTAAAGTACTCAATTCTAGCAAAAGTGTTACAAGACAGGCCCTCATTTATTATGGTGAGATTGTATTTTGGTAGACACTTTCTGGAAAGCATTTAGCTATGTAGCCAACGATTAAACTTCTACATACCTATGTCAGTCTCAGTCCATTGGCCCTTAGGCTGCTTTCTCAACCTTCCTCAACCTTCCTCTGGTCTACTCTGAATTATAGGGGCCCGATTCCTATGAGTCATGTGCTTCAGACTCCCTGGTCACCTGGCCATGGGAGGTACTAGTGACAAGCTGGCTGATGGGTGGAAAGGAGAAGTTTTACCTTGGGTGGCACCTCTGAAAGCCACAGCTGGGGATTCATCTCCTGCCCAACAGCCTGCTGTGGTTTTAGATTTCATCAGATGCCCATGACCCCTGGTGCTCATAGGAATGGTGAGTAACCTCACCTGCCCTGATGGCTCCTCAGCCACTTCTAGAACCCATGTAATCAATTTTTTTTTGCATGAATTCCCCATTGTTGTAAAAACATTAGGGTATTTTTTGTTTTCCTGATTGGACTCTAATTGGTACTTCATCTGACCCATCGCTTACTTCTCATAACCTAGCAGAGAGAAATAACCAGAGAAGGTGACGTCAAAGATTTATATAAAAGAATATTCACTGCAGCATTATCATTTGGAAAAATAATTAGAAACAACATAAATGTTCCATGGGAAGTGTGGGTTGAATTGTGTCCCCAAGAAGTCAAGTCCCAACCCCGGGGCCCTGTGAATGTGACCATATTTGGAAATAAGGTTTTTTACAGATGTAATCAAGTTCAGGTTACTCATACTCAGTTAGAATGGGCCCTAGCCCAATTAATGGTGTTTTTATAAGAGGGAAATAGGAACACAAACACTCAGGAGAGAAGGCCATGTGACAATGGAGACAGAGACTGGAGTAGTGCATCTACAAGCCAAGGAATGGCAAGGATTGCTGGCCACCACCAGAAGCTAGAGAGGCAAGGAAGCATTCTTCTTTAGTCTTCCTTGGGTCTTCAGAGCATGGGCTTGGCAATACCTAGAATTTGGACTTCTAGCCTTCAGAACGGTGAAAGAATACATTTCTGTCATCTTACATCACCTAATTTGTGCTAAGTTGTTTCAGTAGCCCTAGGAAACTAATATAGTAAGCCAATGATTAGTGAGTGTTTTGAAAGAACTGGAATTACCCAAGATAATTGGTATATATATATACTCTATCTAAGAAGTAACATAAAATTTAATGAGAGAGCATGTTTAAAATACATGTTCCTGAGCCTTAGATATTCTGTAGATATTCTGATACAGTAAGTCTGGCTTAGTAGCCACTAATATGTTCTAGAAATCTTAGCCATTATCAGGTGGCAGACTTCTCAGCCACCCTTGGCTGACTGGAGTTAGTCGGAGTTAGGCCTTAATCTTATTCCCTGAAATGTAATTTAAATGATTTGCGGGGAGGGAAGGTAGGGGAAAAGAGAAAAAGAGAGAGACCACTTTTCTTGGTTTTCACTCTCAAGTAGTCTCAGACTTTAATGGAGTCTTCATTTGTAGCTAATTAAGTTGTCAATCTTCTTAGAAGAAATTGGTTTTCTTCAATCAGAATTGGGATGATAGCACCGAAGCCTGAAGAGGTGTTTGCCAGCTTTCTGACAGTCTTAGATAAGGCTCTTCTAATCCCAAATTATAGAAATTAACCCTAGCCAACTTAAATAGGCAGGAAGGTAAACAAACAAACAAACCAGTCATTAACATTGGCAACCATTCCAGGCCATTCCCCACACTCAACAGCATGTATTCCTGATATCTTACTTTTCAGTTCAAACTTCTAAATTCCTCAGAGACAAATCTAATTGGCCCCATTGAGGTCAGGAAGTCCCCTGAACCAATCAGCCATGGCTAAAAAAGAACAGGGTTGTGTAATTTAGCCATAGCAGTTGGGGGCCCCCACTGTCTGAAAAGGGGCCAGTTCTCACAGAAGGGAACTGATAAGAGTGGCAACTGCCCCAAGACGCCACCACTCCCCTGACTTCCTGCCCTGACTCCTACCTTTTGTCCTTCTCTGAGAACAGGTATTCAACCTTCGCCCAGGATAGACCATTTCCATCTTCCCTTCCCAGTCTACAACACTCCATTCCAGCCCAATCCATTTCCAAAATGCCTCCTGAGTCCTCTTTCCTCACAGGTTCCACCCATGTGAAATGTGGATTCCTATTCACATTGCACATGTGTTTCTGTGACTCTTCTCTCTGGAGGGGATTTGTTTAGGGATCAATGAGATGATACTGCTCTTTGGATAAAAGAGACCAAGAAATCAGAGCAGTAAGTCTTGGGCTGAATTATTTTTCTAGTGGTAGTGATGGGTCACGTTGAGTCATACTAGTTTCCCTTGTGACCACTATCACACATTGGAGAGCAAACTGGCTGATGGGGGGTTAGTCTTTGGCTAGCTGCAAACTAGGGCTTTTCCCAGTGGGAAGGCTGGGTGGCCAGTGTAGGGAGTGAAAAGTTAATCCCGGCACAACAGCACCACTCCCTAAATGAAATGAGTTACCAGTTCTGAAAATGACTTATGTCTATACCAAGTCAACTCTCCTCCCTCAATCTCTCCTTCAAGGGTGAGCTGACCACACTGTTAAAAATCAAAGCAGTTTCCTTGGGTACCTTCATACTTCATTCGTTCTCCACAGAAACTATTCTCGCTATCCCATCATCAAACATTAACTATAATACAGTTAGCTTTTAAGAGTCATGGCAAGGTGCCCCAAAACTGAGAGATGTTGTCCTCTGAATGGAATTAAGTAAAACACATAGTGGAAAGGCTTAGTTTGCACTGTGTGCCATTGGGGACGGTTATATAACCTCTGTGACTGTTTTCTCATCAATAAGACAGCATAATAATAGTCCCTCCCTGAGGGAATGGTTGAGATGATTAAATAAGTGTGAAAAAAATTAGAGCAGCTCCTGGCATGTGGTAAGTTCTCAATAAATGTTAGCCATTATAACCATTTCTTGACACCCTCAGGTAATGTTTGATGCACCTTTTCTCTATGAGAGCATTTGCATTGTAAATATTAGTTTATAAGCCTTTATGAGCCCTAGACAAAGGCCCCAAGTGAGAGCCCCTTCATACTTGTATCTCTAGAATCCAAGGAGCCAGTGATGCTGGATGCATGAGTAAATGGTTGCTGGAGAAGCAGGGTGTGCCATCAGGACTGGGATATAATAAAGAGAACTGTGACCCTCAGGATTCTGTAGCCTATGTGAGGAATGAATGTGTTCATTGGAGGGTTTGCCCAGAGACCATAAAGAGAGAGTAGAGAAGATTATTTAGGGGTTTCTTGTGACCTTAGGCAAGTTGTTTAACCATTCTTAGCCTCAGTTTCTTCATCTGTAACATATGGATTAGGCTTACTTTATAGCATTGTGTGAGAATTGAATGCAATCTCAGGAGTAAAGTCTGTGGCATATGATAGGCATAAATATTAACTATTCAAGAAAAAATAGCCATACAAGTCAAAGTTTCCTTACCAAAAGTTATGAGTAGCTCAATGATAAAAGCCCACAATAATAGCTCCCACAAATGGCTCAGGCTGACTCCACTTTTATGGAATACCTTCTAGATAGTGATTTGGTTTCCTAGGTAGACTTGCCTTGAGAAGAGACAGAACTCACCAACCAACAGAAGTCCACTTGACTCTTTTGAGTTTTGTTTAAAACGGGCTTTTACAAGTTTTCTCTTAGAATCCCACTGAGCCGGAACAACTCCTGGTAAAGTAAAGGGGTGCTTCCGGACCTGCAAAGGTCAAGACCTGGTATCAAAACATGGAAGCCCCCTCTGTCCAGCCCCCCAGCCCAAGGATAATTCCCAGAGGCACCAGCTCATTTCCTCCAGCTTCTGTCTAACAGCAAGAGATCACCAACAGATGACAGAGTTAAATACAATGCTTATGAAGGCAGCACTACTTCAAAGAAGAGCAAGTTACATTTAAATACTCTTTTATTCTGGGGATACTCTTTTGGAAGCCACACTGATAGTTCTCATTCATATTTTTATATAAAATATATTTATAGCAGTTTGAAAGGTATATTATTGGGTTTTAAAAAGTGAGTTGCAGAAGACTGTAAATTATGCTGAAATTCATATAAAGTGTTTAAATGTGTAAACTATCTCTAGTAAGATTTATGATAAGCTGATGACTTTGGTTGCCTACGGTTAGAGGAGTTGAGTGGTTGGAGGATGGGGGTAAGAGGGAGACTGTTCATTGTGTGCCCTCTTGAATCTCTTACGTTTTGAACAATGTGAGTATATTTGCTTGCTCAAAAACCACATTCTATAAATGTTAAGAAATTTAATGAAAGAATCCATTTCTGTCACATTTAGTAATGTCCTAGACTCCTATATGCTTACGGTTAATGAGCACTCATGTCTTAAGCAGTGAGTTCAAAATTGCATTTTAGTCATTCCATTCTTAAGGATATTTATTTTCTAATTTTCTCTTAAGCCTCCTGTTACTTGGCAATTGATTTGCATTCATTCTTTTTAAATCTCGACAAAATTTTTGAGGGAAAACTTTTTTAATTTGAAAGGGAGCAAGGGTCCAAATGATGGCCAAATAGTGTTTTCTGAGTCGGGGATGAGGAGAAGTGAGCTAAAAGCAAAAAGAAAAGGAGAACAGTTTTTAAATGTATACTTTCTGTTTCCATTCATTATGAGATCATTCCGATATTTGGTTGAACCTTTTTGTATTGAACTTGCCTTAAATCTCCAGTAGCCTAAGTAAAATGAATGAATGATTAACTCAGATATTTAGCAAACCCTTTGATTTATCAAAGATTCTCCTGACACCATTTTGTTCTGTGTCATGGAGTGTGGGGGCTACAGCCACATCCTGCCTGGGGCCTCGTAGTGAGACTGAGACAAACAGAGCGAGATCAGGGGTGAAGGTGAGCTCTCTGAGATCTCCCGGCTCTCCCTTCAGTTTACCTGCCCCCTTCTAATGGTGCCTCCTGCCTCATGCTGCCCCTCCCCTTCACCTTCCAGGGTCCTCTCCACAACATGGACTCTCACACTCAGGCCTCAGGTCTGTAACAGAGGTTGTCATATGTGAGCGTGCATCAGAATCACCTGCAGGGCTTGTTAAAGCCCAAATTTCTGGGCCTTACTTCCAGCGTTTCTGATCTAGAAGTCTGGGGTAAGACCCAAGAGTCTGCTCTTCTAACAAGTTCCCGGTGCAATGCTAAAGCTGGTGGTCTGGGAGCCACACTTTGAGTACTTATTTATATCTTTCTCTCCTCTTCTAAAAGTCTGGTCTCTGCTTACAGCCACTTAGAAAGGATTTATATCTAATTAATTCTAGTATAGTGGGAAGAGCTTGGACTTTGGAGGCAAGTAAAGCAGATCCAACTGTGTGGAGCTGAAGAAGAATCTTAACTTCTCTCTGCCTCAGTTTCCTCATCTGTAAAATGGGAATATTAATTATACCTCATATAATTAAATTATATAATGTGTAAAATAGGCCTAGACTATATTAGACTATATTCAGTGAATGTCAGTTCCTGTAACCCCACTCTGTATCCTTATGTGCAACAGACTGGTTCCTGAAAGGACTGTTAATTCTTTCAGGAATATCCAGGATGACAACAGCAATTACTTATATTTATACAATTCTTTACATTTGCCAAATATGTCAGTATACATTATCTTCTGAAGGAGGCCTGAGAATCAAAATTTTTAACAAACAGTCAAGATAATTTTCATATATACCATAGTTCCAAAGCAACTAATATCCTCACAACAACCTGAAAGATGGCATTATTAATCATATTTTATAGATGAGATCCTGGGGCTCATACTTTATAGATGAGAAACTGGGGCACGTTAAAATGACTTGCCACAATAACACAATGACAAAATCCCAAACCTCTGGCTTGTGAACTCAGTTCTTCATTACAAAGATAAAATCTCTAATGGTGGTATTTTAGGCATCAGGGACTGTAAACTGGAGCTGATAATTTTGCTACAGAACTATTCTTGGCATCACCGGATGCCTGATCGGTGATTTGCCTGGGAATTTGGGAGGCTGATTGGTCAGTTCACATTCGCTATTGTCCGGGTACATAGCTCCTGTCATGTTAAGGTAAGGAAGGAAACACCTGATCCAGGTGTCCTGGGGCCTTTCAACTCTGAATAGCTGACCAAGTGCCAGTGACTTTCTGGAATGGAGTATTTAGTGACCCTGCTGACAGACAAGCTTTCCCCTTTTGCATTCCTCCTTCTATAGTTCAAACCTTAATAAGGGAAGGATGCAGTTGCTTCTAAATGTGATACTGGAAAAATCTTAACCCAGGAAAGAACAAAGCTTGGCTTGGACCATTACCACCAGCCAACACTCCACCAGTTAGGTTATTTATACTGCAAAAGGAAATAATTTATTTGTAAGCTACCTCATTTCAGTTTCTGCCTAATCTAAAACGTCTCAGGAACCAAAAGCTAGAATTGAAATTAACAAAAGAAAATTTTTAGTGGGTATCCACATGGATTCCTATCATAATAGTGAAATTCTGCGCAGTTACTTACATTAGAGGCCCACGATTTCAGTAGCCATTTTTAATCGAGACGGACCTGATTCACTCTCCGATCTTCCCATCCCAGATCCCCATTTGCTTCTTAGAAACTCCTCTTGTGCTCCTATGTAAGGAATGCCACTCAAGCTACCATGGAGATTTTCTTTATACTTATTTATTTTGACTAAAGGATGCTTGAGAGACAAACATAACTATGGACAAGTGCACCGAAGTTAGCCAAGAGAGACATTAATCCCAAGTTGGTACAGAGTTTGACAACTAGAAATAGGTTTCTTATACCTGAGGACATTCTGACCTCTGTGGTTGTAGGAGCAAAATCATGCCAAAAATTTCCTCATGAGCTTTGGCAGGGAAATCCTACTTTCTCATCAAAGAAATGTGGTCTATCCCCTTCTACTTCCAATTAGAAACAGAACATAATTTTTCTTGATGTTGATATCCCAAGAATTCACAATAAGCCACACTGGGAATATGATAACTATAACTCAGCAGTTAGATCCAGTGCTTAGGGAGAAGAGTTAGAATAGAGTTACCTATACCAGACTGTGAAATACTTCAGGGTTTAAGCCTACATTTTCACCCTCCGTTTACAGGTGAGCATAAGCCTAAATAAAAGTGGGTGGTAATGGACTCCTGGAGGAACCAGTAACTCAGAAACAGACCAGTTTTGCATTGTAGATATGGTTAACTTGTGGTGTTCGCCAGTTATGATTCAATCAAATCAGAGACATTAAAACCAATTTATGCAGTCTAGCTAAAGACCCAAGACAATAGTTTATGAGCCTGGTGAGAGGATGAACACAAAGGTGCCTCCTGGGAATATTCTTAAGATCACAAAAGTATAAATCAAAAAACTATTTTCATTACACATTATGAATTTCTCCAATTGGAAATGGAAATTTTCAAGAGGATTACCAACCATTTGCTATCCAAAGTAGACCTTGTCTCCTAGATATGGAGAAAGCCACTCATCTTGAGCCATCTCTCTGAAGGTGCCCTATTTCTTTGCCAGCCAGCTACCTCAGTCACTGGAATCCTCAGTCAAAGAATTGAAGACAATGGATAAGTCAGGGTCCTTCTCTATCAATTTTAGTACCGTTTTATTTAGTGCTGTACTGATTTACACTATGGAATTCTTCTGGACTTAAGCCACAGACTCAAGTAAATCTAATACATGGCACGATGAGGAAGACTAGGTGTTGTGATAACACAAGCAATTTATGTGTAATTCAGAAGTGTGAGTAATCGATTCATTTATTTACTCATTCATTCATTCGTTCAGTAAGTAAGTAAGTAAGTAAGTACTTAATGAGTTCCTGGTCAGAAGGGTACTACACAGCCCTAGGTCACACCATTCACAGATGTTCCAATGCTCTGTGTAAAGCTCCAGGGTCATAAATGACAGCCCTGCCTTCTTGGGACTCACAGTGCAATGGAAGAAAGGCACAAGTGGTTGAGCAATTGTAATACAAATAGAAAGACCTAAGGTGAAATTGTTGGCACCAGTGACCCTGGGAGCTCACAGGTGGTACATTTATCCCAGCCTTGGGGGTGGAGGGCAGCTCCCTGGAAAAGACTGTACTTGAAAAGACTCTGAAGGAGGAGACAAGATGTCTCCAGGCTAAAGGAGGGAGAACAGTCCAGGGCGAAGATGCAGCACATGCAAATGCAAAGAGAGAAGGGAGAGAAAGTGGGTTATCCAGAAAAAGCCATTTTGGACCAACTGATAGAAGAAAGTTGCAAAGAATAAGAGAGGAGAAAAGGGGAGAGGAAAGGAAAGGGAGGAGGGAAGAAGGAGAGAGCAGGACACAGGAAGAGAGAATATACCCAGACCCACAGCTGCCTTTGTTCTCACCCTCCCCATGGTCTAGTGATCACATTCTCCTGGTGTCACCATGTGACCACACTGTTCCTTATAATCAAGAGGATCCTAACCATAACAGGGGCTCCTTATAGTCAACAGACTGAAATGCAGGTAGGTTTTGTTTTGTTTTTAAGCATGCAGCTAATAAGCATGTGATGTCTAAAAAGTTATTCAATTAAACTGCCATTTAAGTTTAGAATCTATTGTCTGGGTGCAAACAGCTACCCAGGACTAGAGGGGGAAACAGCTAGTTTTGCCACTGTGTATTAAACACTCCCTCTGTTCCATACTGGCCTCAGCCTGCTCCCTTGAAGAAATGCCTGCTCTAAATCCTCCCTTCCAGTGTTGAGGATAAACAGTTGGGTATCCTTCTGTGGGGTAATTAGAGAAAATACCTGTTGGTGACTTTTCTCAACCAGATTTCCACCCAATGATGCAACATATTCTAGTGGGAAAAGTGCTGCTAAAAACGTTTAAAAATGTGAATAACAAAACAAGTGTTATGTGTTCCTACATATCAACTCTTTATCTTCATAATTCCTATACTTCAAAAAACCTAGCTTGGGCAGGCAGAGTGGCTCGTTGGTTAAGAGTTCCCTTGGAAGCACAAGCTCTGAGCATCAGGGCCGCTGGTTCGGATCCCACATGGGCCAGTGACACTGCCCTCTACAGCTAAGAAGGTGAACAACAGCTTGACCTGGAGCTGGGCCGCAGTGAGTCACTGGCGTCAGCCTAGGCTGCAGCCCCTGCTGCAGTGGGCTGCCATAAGCTACAGTGAGTGGCCGGTAGCCAGCGTGAGCTGCCTTGGGCCTCTGTGAGTGGCCGTCCAATGGCCGGCGGCCGATCTGCCTGACCCGAGAAGAGTGCAATGATCACAATACCAACATGGGCCAGTGAAGCGATGTCCTCCACAACTAGACTGAAGAACAAAGGACAGCAACTTGTCTGTTCCCCTCCCCCAACTCCCCAATAAAATCTTTAAAAAAAAACAAAAAACAAAAACCTAGCTCAATGAACTCAATGAATAATAACTGTTTAACAACAAGAATAACAAAAATGGCTTAACCTTGTTTTGGTGAATTCATTCTCTTCTCTCTACTTCACCACTTCCTATTCAATCATCATCTATTAATTTTTTTCACACCATACTAAAAAACCAATAAAACAAAGTTACTGAACATAAACATCTCTAGCCTACCTCTTCCTTATGGTTTTGTTCCTCATTTTTCTTTTCACTTCCCCTTAAGAAGGATTTTTCTCTCCTTCCTAAATGGGCTCAACCCATAATTAGTCCTGTGAAAGCTTGTGCAGGATCTTATTTTCAAACATTTTTTCATGCTAGATGCCTTTAGGGCTCTTTTGAGAGAAAGAAAGAAATTCGAAAAAGCCTAGTTACAAATCAGTAATAGGCTTTGCAAACAGCTGTAGCCGTAAACAAAAACCAGAAAGGTTTTCACATGTGCCCTACTTGGTAAACATCATTTGTCTCTCTTTTCTTAGTCACACCCTCCAGTTATAATCATTATTTCAATTAATAAAAAGGAAATGTACTATTGGAGTCATTAATATCCCTCTTCTGATGTTATGCTTTCTATTGTCTTCTTAATATTTTCTTATTAGCAACCATTTTTAGTCCATCCCACTATTCCTTTGCCTCTATGCAAAACGGGTTGTGCCCAAGGGCTTAAGATGGAGCACCCAGCAATCAAGTGTTGCCCACTGTCTTCTTCATTTCACTGGCAGCCATGGCGGACCCTTATCATCATCCTGCTTACGCCCTTCTCACATTCCCTTGAGTGAACCATTTCCCATGGTGTGTGAACCACACTCTATCTCTACTTCTCTCTGGAAGTTTCAATTCTTAAAATTTGGTGATACTGAATCTCTTCTTAATTCCCCCCAAGAAAATGAATTCCTTTCTAGGGGTACCCTTTCTCTCAGAATGTTTTCATTATCTTGTCTCTTATTCTTCTTTATAAAATTCTTTCTAACATTGAATCCATGTTATGCCAGTGTTATCTCTTTCTGCCCATCTAAAATGAGCAAGATATAAATGAATTCTCTTTCTCTGACTTAGTTTTTTTTTAAATATCTTAAAAACATCTGAAGAAAACATGCTGTGCTTATTCAGTCCTTTAAAAAATATATTTAAGCAATGGTTACCCATGAGTGTGAGATTAGTGTGGTTTGGGGGAAAGATTGAGAAGGGAATGGGGCACCTTTATATTTTATTTTACCTATTTTTACTTAAAGTTTTTATGACAATAATGTACCATTTTTGTAATGAAAAATATTTTCTGTGTTCAAAAATATCTTTACCTTGTTCAGAAGAAGAAAAGGATACCCACCTAAAAGCTTTTTAAACTCTGAAATTATGGTTATCAAGATTTTCATAACTAAATAGTTATTCATTGAAAAGAGAAAGAAACCAAGATAGTGAGAGACTGTGAACCTCAGAGAGAGAATATTGTTCAAAGTCAACATTCCCTTACTTATGATTCAGCTGTGAACATATGACCAAGTTCTGTGAGCATCACATTATGGATTACACACAGAAAGAGCTTAGGGAATTCTGAAATAAAACTAGGTAAGTTATTCTCATATCCCTTTAGAAACTTCTGATTCAAAAGAAAAAGGGTGGCTCTCAATTTTTCATCTATACATTTTGATATAATCAGAACTCTTTCAAAATAAGCACCTGTTAAGATTGTAAATAAACACACACTCACACCACCCCCAAACAAAGCTCCCATTCTCCTGAGGTTGATCAATTTGATCAGGTTTCTTTCCTCATGCCTGGCACTAAGGTATAGTACTTGCCAGGGCCCCAGCAGGAACCTAGATGGCAAAGGGCCCTGCTGAAGGGCAGCCTTTGGGGACTGAGAGCAGAGCAGTCACAGGTAGAGAAAAGATTCAGAGGGAATGATGGGAAATATTCAGTACAGGTGTGATGACTAAGTTATTTTGGTAGTTAAATTTTTATAGAACATCATATTCAAGTATCAAAGCATATATTGTAAAGCTCAGTTACAGCCCTTATATATACCACAAATAAATCTGCCTGGTGGGCCTAAGCTGCTCAGTGCTTAAAACCAGATTTGCAAGCCTGGAGAATTAAGGGGAAATTGCCAGTCTCCAAAATACTCTTCAATGACAACCTTTTAACAGTGACATATGTGGGTCATAATGTTCCTCCAAGCGCAAGTGTAGGTCTAGACCTTTTAAATGATCTGCCTCTCAGTTGCCTTCCTGATTCTTATAATCTTTTTGCAAATCCCCAGGCCTTCCTAAATTTAATTACTATGTGTAAGATTGTGATCTGAAAGTTACCCATCCCCAGCATCACACTCCAAAATGTTGACCTTTTCTGACTTCCTACATAAAGGAGATCTAGTTGCAGAATTAAACTTGTCCTCAGTGTTTTCTACCCATTCACTTTTAAGTACTGACGTGTGTCCTAAGGTAGGAATTCCTTATTTCTGCTTTCTTACTGCATTCAAAATACCTTCCCTCCTAAGGGAATTTTTTGGGCAACTCTATCTTATCTACCACCTCTTCTGAACACTCTCCTTCTGGCAAGTACAGTCTTACTTCTATGAAAAGCTTTTCCTCATGGTGGAATCATGAGCAAGAAATAGTTTTAGAGGCTATCCAGGCCGATCCCTTCATTTGACTGATGAGAAAAATTCTTCCTGCTTTTTTCTTTTTTAATGACAGTACTTAGATTTCTACTCATCTCTCCCTCTTCCATTTCTTCTCCGGTATCAATTATCTTTCAACTGGAGTCTAAGATCTCCCACACCCCTAGTAACTCAAGACTAAACAAAACAAAACAAGAAAACTACGCCATTTCTTTCTCCCAGAGAGCCTTTCCTATAGCCCACTTCACAAGTCCAATTGCTGATGACACTGGGATTCTCTCCCTGTCTGGTTAGGTTTACAGTGGGAATGTACAATTTATCCCTAGATCACACACTCTTACCGAGTCCTTGTGGTGGAGTCTACTGGTTCCTACTGTGCAACAGGCACTCTCACAAGCACTCATCCACACCCATACAGCTGATCCTCACAACCCCCTGTGAAATGGAATGATTGTTCCCATTTTAAAGGTGAGGAAACAAAGACTTTGAGATCAAGTGTCATGAGGCAACTCAGCTAGTTGGGGGCAGAGCTGAGAGATAAGCCTGAGTTTTCTGACTCCAAATGTTCCACATCGTTATTTTCTTTATACATTACTGAGTGCTCAGTTTTTTCTCTGCTCTTTTACACTCCACTAACCCACTCAACCCCTCATTATTGTCAGACTAGTGACACAATTGTTATTTTTACATAGGTTATAACTGGGCTCTGGCTGCATACCTGTGGCAGTTAACCCATCAGATACTAAATATGTTTTAATATATTAAAGTAGGAAAGTGTATAATTCTTTGCAACAATAAAATAGCCATGAACAATGGAGAAAATTAAGTTGTGATTCACTAAGTAACTACAACTGAAACATTATGATCTGCATGGATCCCCCGAGGGCTCACAAATGTGAATTTCCTCTATATCTATATGGGATGTTGTGCATTTGGAAATGGAAAGCCTTCCAATAATGGGTGCCTCCAGAAATACAGCCAACTAGTTGCCAAGAGACTCACAATAATATAAAGTATTTACCTTGACAATTTACGAGGACTTGGGGATCAATCTTAAAACTAGAAATCTTATCAATCCATTGCTTGATGACTGATTGATATTTAGCAGACACTGAAAATGGACTCCCTGCTCAGGAGCAGACTCCCATTAACCAAGCTCACGGGGACCAATAGACACAAACCAGAACATCAATCCATTAATTTACTGTGAATCATCAAGTCATCTAGAAGACTAGAAGTTTCATGTTAGCAAATGCATGCATCCTCTCTCATCCCCAGCCATGGGCAGCCAATTTACCCAAAAGTGAGGATGTTATCACAGCATTTGCAATCAATCATTTCTAAGGTGCATCTCTTCACTACCAGAGGGACGGTGTGCCATGGAAATGAAAACATTTTAGGCTGTCAGGCCAAGAGTCCCATCCCCTGTGCAAAACTTGGGTAGGTATCCACAACCTCAGCCTGCTCTCCCTCTCTCCTTTGTCTTTGTTTCCATGGTGAGCCAATCCAGTTCTGACTGGCACACTCAGCCAGTACAGTCATTTCTAAGGGTCCTGGAGTCACTCCATCTCTTAAGGATACATGGGTTAACTGTACTATGTAACGTGATGTATTGATTTTGGAGGCTAATTTATAATTGATATATTGAACAAGAAAAATTCTTAGGATGTACTTACTCATCAAGCAACTTTCTCTTGTCTCTACCATCTCCTTAAACCCACTCTGGGCTAGTTCTTCTCTAGTCCCTGGAAGAAATCTTGAACAATCCTATATTTCTGTTCACTCTCTAGAAATAAAAAATAAGTTATGGTCTCAATTCAGTAAGCAAAATATCCAGCTTTATATAATCATTGAAACTCTAAGCGTGATTTAAAGTTGGGTGTCTTCCCTCCCTCCAACTTATGAGTAACGATCAGGGTTGTGGGCTTAGTTTGTGTCTCACTGTGTTAGTCTACTCAGCCCGCCATAACAAAATAACATAGACTGGGGTGGTTTAAACAACAGAAATTTATTTCTCACAGTTCTGTAGGCTGAGAAGTCCAAGATCAAGGTGCTGGCCAATCCTGTTCTGGGTGAAGACTCGCTTCTTGGCTTGCAGACAGTCACCTTCTTGCTGTGTCCATACAAGATGGAAAGAGAGACCTCTCTGGTGTCTCTTCTTGATACGGACACTAATTCTATTGGATCAGGGCTCCACCTTTATGACCTCATGTAACCTAATTACCTCCTTCAGCTACAGTGGTTTGGGGCTTCAGTATATGAATTTAAGGGAAGGGACACAATTCACTCCAAACTACTCACTTTCATCACCTTGTTATCTCCTACTCTGTCCCTGCTTGTATCTAGTGTTTGGCCATGAATAGGGGGAGATGAGATTTAAGGAAGCAGGACCATTTGTACTTGTCTGAAGCTGGTGTGAACCTCAGCACACTCACCAGGTCTGGCAGAGGGTAAACCAGATTCCTTTTAGGGAGAACATTTGTCAGTTTTTGGGAGACATTTCTGATATGGTTGCTACACTCCTCCTGCTCCACACTTTCGGTTGTTCCCTCAACCCCTAAGAACTCCAGGGCTGATCTCCACCCGCTTCCTGCTGAAGCCCCTTCTTCCCCTCAGATAACCCACTTGCACAGACATGAGTGAATTCCACATCAGCTCTATATGGGCCATTATGTCCATTGGAAACTCTCATGCTTCCTTTTAGTTCCTTCCTTTTGAATCCCAAACTCTGGGAGAACAGTCCGGTCACAATGCAGCACCAAAATCACCTTTGTCCCTGCAGTCAGAACACAACTCATTTTTAGATTTCCAGGCAAAGGTCAGAATGCATTCCCCCTCCTCCCTCCTAAACTGCAGAGGACTCATTTCTAGTTTTCTGAGTAGTTTCCCTGAAGCCCTTCTCTCCTGACCTGGGGTAAGGGGGGTGTCACCCCCTGCCCACCCTCACCCCCAGTTCTCCCTTCTATAACATATATGAAGAATTGGTCCTTAGCATCAATTCTAATCTCTTTTCTTGTGTGCTTTCCTGAACTACTGTAGGGGAGAAAGGAACTTTACCCTTGAAGTTTCTTTTGGCTGGTTTAGTAATTAAATCTACATGAGATAGATTAACAAGAGACTATAACCAAGTATAATTACATATGTATGAGAATGCCACATACATGAGAGGTTCAAGGACAGAAAGTTAAAATGAGGTATATGTGGCATTCTGAACTAAGGATGAAGTAAGGCACCTTGGGGCTTCAGGGGGGAAGAAGGTCATTTACAGAATGATAAGAAGAGCAGATGTTCAGCAATTAAGATGTTCAGTAATTAAGGTCATAAAAAGTTATTTCTGGTGATAACTCATTATGGACAAGTCCCCTAAATTAAATTCTTCTTTATAGTTAAGGGGGGTTGGTGTGGGTGCAGAAATTTCTTTTGAGCCTGAAGGGTCTCGGTTGCCTTTAGCTCAAAATAATTCCCATTCCACAGAGGCACACATCTTAGGCTGACTTGTTTTGAACCCTTACACTACCAAATTGAAAATAATCACTGTCAAGTTCTCTTGCAGTTAGGGTTTTAGATGCAAATTAGGTTCTGCCAATTGATGGCCCTTGAACAGGATTTGAAAGGCAGAATGGAGAATGGGCCACTGTATGTAAGGCCATGGAGATGGAGATGGTACTTTTCTGCATCCATGATCCAATGTCCACCCATTATCTTCATGGCTATTCAAAAGCAGTTGCATCGTGATGGCAGAGGTTTCCTTATCACTGGCTCACAGCTCCGGTGGTATGACATTAACAGTGGTGTAGGTCCGTTGGTAGTGTCTCAGCCCCTGACCTCTGGATTGTGGCCAGAGCAACAGCTCACCTGGGGGTCTGTTGTGTGATCCTGTTCCAAGAGTCATTTCTGTAGGCCTGGTCTGAAATCTGCTCCTCCAGTCTTCCAAAATTTTCTAAATACCAAATTCCTTGGAACTAACCTCATTCCGATTAAAATATCTAGAGCAGTTTCTGTTTCCTGCAACTGATACACCTCCCCTTAGGAAAGGGAGTGGGGAATGAAATTCACTGGCATATCAACAACTCGGTTGAAACTTCCATATTAACATCCTCTTATAAACTCCCCAAGGGAGGTCCTTATTTTCAGCCTTTGCAGACCACTTCTCCAGAGATCCTATGCTTGAGCCCATGGATAGGACCCAATGTATTTAATAAAATAGCACACTTCCCTCACAAGGAAGATAATATCTTCATTTATATATTTTTACACACTCAAGAATCTATCCAGTATCTGATTTATTTGACTAATGATAGCGTCAATTTCCCCAACCTAAAAGCATCAACCAAATCCCTTGACTCTTATTTGGCCTCAGGAACAGGCAGAGAGATGGACAAACATCAGGAGTCTGAGATCAACTTCTCTTCCAGATACTCACAAACGGACATTGTACCCAAGGAGGCTGATTTTTGGCTTAGGTTTTGTTCCCTGACAAAATGCAGACAGCCAGTCGTGGTGACGGGTGAGCTTATGATCCAGAAGTGTCCCATCTGAGCTCATCCTAACCTGTCCTCAGAGCAAGCTTTGATGAGACAGGAAGCGGAGAGAACATGAGGATGTGGCCAGCAGTATAAGGGATCTCTCTTTTCCTTCATTTTTCCAAAACACCCCATATAAAGTAAGAGAAATGTGGTTTGAGGTGAATAATGAACTTATTCAATACTATATGTGAAGTATAAATAAAAACATCTTTTGAAAACTTTGCTATTTGATTTGTTTTATAACACACTCTAAGAAAAAAGGGGTTTGCTTGCTCAATAGATGCAGCTTCCAGATTAGGCCTCTAGCCCCTCCTTCTCCTCAAATTGCTGCCCCTGAGCCCCTGCACTATAGAAATTCTGGAGCTGACACTGTGACTGGGCGTTAGAGAGTGGAGGATGCCTCCAAGGTGGGAGATAGCTGAGGAAGGGGAAGTGAGGACCCAGACAAGCTCCTTTTGCAATTTGGCTTGGAGACAACACACATCATTTCTGGAACCTTCATCGTCGGCATGCTTAACCCCCAAAATAACTACATGAAAAATCGCTCCCCTCCTAAAGCTTGCATCATGTTTTTTTATTCCATCTGAGTCATGGCAATGTTCTTTGAGTCATCTGCCAAGACTTAATCAAAGTTTCACAATGTCCTTCCTATGTGAATACTTTCTGGCTTCTCCCTTAAATTTTATTTTGGCTAAAGAATACCCTTTGGAAAAAAAAAATGGGCCCAGGAACCCTGCATTCCAAAGATCTCCACACAGTTGCTCAGTCTCTCCTGTAGCCCCATTCTTCGTTGTGGGGGTAAGGGTGGGGGTCTGTAACGTCACCAGCTCCCTCTGTCCTTCCTTCTTCCCTTGCCCGTTGTGTCACTTTCCTGCCTCCTTCCTTGCATTATTTTCTCCACTGAAAGTTTCTCCCCCCTCTCGGTCCCCAAGGGACAGTGGCATTCACTGGATCCTAGGCTGAGAAGCAGGCAGATGGCTCAGTGCCCTACAACCTTGGACGAGTTCCTTAATATCTCGTAATGTCTCAGTTCTCTGTAAATTCAAATAGTTCTCAGTTCATATCCATAGTTGGCTTAAAAGCATATGGATAAATATCCTACCACAGCATAGGTGCATTCTACCCTTAATAGAATCTTTCCATCACATAAAAATGTCTTTTATTTCTTTCTTTCTTTATTAAAGTATAGTTGACATACAATATTCCATTAGTTTCAGGTGTACAACATAGTGATTCAACATTTATATATCTTATGAAGTGATCATCATAAGAGCTGTAGTTACACTCTGTCATCATACAAATGTATTACACTGCTATTCACTATATTCCCAGTGCTATACATTATCCCCTGTGACTGATCTGTTTTCTAGCTGGAAGTTTATACCTCCTAATCTCCTTGGCATTTTTTGCGCATCTCCCCAGTAGAAAATTGCTTACTGAAAGTAGCTTTCCAAGGAGATTAGGAGCTATCACTTTGTGAGGGGGGTGAATCTGTAATTATTACATTGTTTTGTACACCTGAAACAAATAATAAATAGATAAGTAAATAAGTACATAAATAAATAAATAAGAAAGGAAGTAGCTTTTAAATGTTCACCAATAGGACACTGGTAAAATAATGGTGCATTCACTAAAAAGCATGAGGTACCTCTTTAAGTACAATGTCTGGACAGTAAAGAAAGCAACTTGCAGAATAACATTCTAGTATAACCCCTGTTTTGGAAAATGTATACTATATGTTGTGTGTTAGTCTTATATTATCTATCACATATAGGTTTGTGTGTGGCTAGAAAAAAATCTGGAAGAATATAGACCACACGTATTAGGGGTTGCTTTGAGTGGACAAGGAGGCGTAGGAAGTGGGGAAGGGAATTTTTATTTTTTCATTCTTCCTATGCTTCTGAATTGTTTGAAATTTCATCAGTATTTCTTCAATAATTAAATGGCACCAGTTCTGAATAATTTTGGGAAAATAGTTTCTATATCCTGGAATAGAGCTTTATTGATATGTTTGCAATCTTTTTAAATACATTGACATGCAATAAGCATTTTTCTTGGGTCCCCATTCACACAATTGTCTTTCTTCTACAAAAACAAAAAAATAAAAAAAAATAAAAATTAACTTAATTATTTGACTGCTTTCCCTATGGAAAAGTGAAAGCTGAGCTGACCCCAGTTTTTTGTCATGCCTTCACGTAGCTGCCCCCCTTCAGAAGTCTTCTGACTTCTCCGCGCCTCAAACATTTCAACTGCCCTAGCCAGTCGCAGATTACAGGACCTTGAGAGAGGAAATGGGGTTATAGGTTGAGGTGAGGTGGAGGTAGTGAGTATAGTCCTTTCCTTTATTTGGTTCAAATCAAAGAATCCTGGTGTATCTGATTAATGTTCTACCCAGAGAATAGGCCCAAATTCTGCCTCATAAACTGTAGACCTACTTTACCAAGTTATTTATTTCAAACCTCTTATATTTGTTGCCAAGCTAATTTAGATGTATGTACACATGAAGTTTTCTAGGATGGGTTTTTACTTATCTTATACCACCACAGGAAGCCCTTTCTCTCTGAACTTTTTCACTCATGAAAATTCTATGAACTTGTTTTGTTTATTGCTGGCTATGGTGATGCGTGAACTATTACAGCAGTGAGATGCACTCGTGTGTGTGCATGACCTTCGTTCACCACATCCTCCCAGGGTAACCTGATACATGGTTGATAATAGAGTCCCCCCTCCACTCCGCCCCCCCCCCCCGCCCCTCCGCACCCAATGCCCCCAAAAGGAAATTAGTAAGAACAACCTGGGAGTGATTTCCTCCTTCTTCCCTCCTTCTACTGTCCAGCCTATTTTAAGACAGCTGTACATAAACAAGTCTGTTGCCTGCATGACTCAGCCTGTTAACCACGGAGAACAGGCATTTGCTTGGCAGGAGAATCAGCCACCATCTCCACGCTCCTATGCTTATGGCTGGTGTGGGTGTTTTCTGCCCAGGCATGAGGATTCAATGATAATTACATGTCAGTCCTGTGCATGTAAGTGGAAATTGCACATTATTTGTCCCATAACATGAGTGCATTGCTTGGAGACAACATTTAGCTATGAGATCCCTTTATTTATGCATTTTCAGATCTACGCCACCTTTCTTCCAGAGGGCCCACTGCCGCCAGCCTTGGAAAAGCCCCTCTCCGTGCTCCCTGGACTGCTGTAGTGCCTCCTAACTCACGGGTCTCCCTACTTCTGTTCTGGCTCCACTACAACCTGGTCTCTCCATACAATGCACAACAATCATTTTGGAATGCAAATCAGGTTCAACCCCAGCCTGGTTTACAAACCCTTCACTGGCTCACCACTGTATGTAGAATAAAACCAGCCTCCTTTGTATGCTCTGCGTCCTGGCCCCCTCTTGACCTGAGCATGGGGCGTTTGTCCTCCCTGCACTTGAGCCACGCTGGCTTTCCCATGCTTCCACGGCCACAGCAGGCTCATCCTGCCTGGGCGCTTTGCACTGATTTCCTCTGCCTGGGAACCCATCCCCCGATTGTTCCCTTGACTGGCCACTTCTCTTTCTTCAACTCAAGAGTCTCCTCTAGATGCCCCGGTGTCCAACGTTCCAAAGTTGCTCCTTCTTATTCTCCTTTCCAGCTTCCTATTCATGCTCTTTTAATACTTATTATACTCGATAATTATTTATTGTCTTTCTCCCCCAGTTGAACTGAAAACTCGGAGTGGGGATGGACTATTACACTTTGCATTGTGAATGCTTACTTCAGGGACCCCCCCCCCCAAAGGCCTGAGAGGTTTGGGGAGCTGACAAAGGCTCTCTTCTTGACCAAACTTCAGTCAGGCTCTTGAAGCTTCTTTTAGGCCTATCTGTGCACTTGCAAAATTCAGTTTTAGCAAGAACCCTGTTAAGTCAGTTTGACAAGAACCCCCACCCTCTATATCTGCTCACCCTCAGTATCTGATTAGGTTCCTCATCCCCCACCCCCACTTGATATCTGATCACCCTGGCCTGTTAGGTTAGTTTAGCCAAAATCCTCCTTACCCCTGATGTTTCCTCTAAGTAATTTTCCATTCAGTGACCCCCCCTCCCCACCTTGGCTGTACAGTCCCACTTGCCCATGCTCTATTCAGAGCTGAGCCCAATCTCTCTTCCTCACTGCAAAATCCCATTTCAGTGGTCCCCATATCTATCTCAATGATCCAGAATAAAATCTGCCTACCATCTTTAATAATGTCATTGAATATATTTTTCTTTTTCTTTTTTTTAAAGATTTTATTGGAGAATTGGGGGAGGGGAACAGAGTTGGGGAACTGGGGAAGAGGAACAGACAAGTTGCTGTCCTTTTGTTCTTCAGTCTAGTTGTGGAGGACGTTGCTTCACTGGCCCATGTTGGTATTATCATTGCGCTCTTCTCCGGTGTGGCAGATCGGTTGCGGGCCTCTGGACGGCCGCTCACAGCGGCTCTTGGCAGCTCACTCTGGCTGCTGGCCGCACTCTGGCTAATGGCCGCACTCTGGCTGCCGGCCGCACGCTGGCTGCCAGCCATTCACGGTAGCTCATGGCAGCCCACTGCAGCAGGGGCTGCAGCCTATGCCAACCCCAGCGACTCATGGCAGCCGAGTTCCAGGTGCAGCTGTTGTTCACCACCTTAGCTGTAGAGGGCAGTGTCACTGGCCCTCATATGTGGGATCCGAATCGGGGCCGCTGGTATCTTACATAACGCGCCACACGGCCAGCTGGAATATATTTTTCTTTAACAGAGCCCAGGTTACAAACTCCTACCATACCATCAATGTGACTCATTATTAGCAAAACTTACTTAAAGTTCTTATTAACATCATCAAGTTCATTTTATTGAACAATTTGTCAACATTAGGCTCTTTTCAGGTTAAAATCTATAAATAAAGCCTTTAAGTCAATATCAAGAAAATAGGATATAGAAAACAGGCAGCTTTGGGACAAAAGTGTTTCTTATGTGCACTTTCCATCAGTTTGAGGGGTGCCATACCCCATCAGTTTGATGGGGTAAAATAAAGCTCAAGGAGCAGTTTGATTGGACAGGATATAGAAATGTGACTCAGCTTTCTCAAATCAAACCTTTTCACAATGACCTCATGATTTTATTTGAAAAAGATGAGAATTCGAGAATCATTGACATATTTGTACTCAGAAATAATAAGGAAGATATTTTAACCTTCCCTTAAAAGTCTCGGTGTCAGTGCCTCCTTCCATTCACCTGCATAATCAGAATGATTTTTTGTATGTGTTTGTAGAAATAAAAAGTATTAAGACAGTTTAAATTTCTTTAGTTTTCAGCAATAAAATTATTTGTATGTTTGTGAAGATTTAGTCAAAGTCATAGATAAGTATTATTATTTTATGGGAACTTAGATTTGAAACATAGAAAATGAAGCATAACGCTATTACAAGATATACTTTACATTGTCTACAGTTCCATAGTTTTGAAAACAAAACTCTGTGATTGCTGCCACTGACAAAATAAAAGGCTAATGAAGACAAAGGCCTGTTGTGAATCTCATACTACTAACTAGTTGCATTGACATATGCTTATTGAGCTTCTACTATGATATTAGGAAGTGTAGACATGATCCCTGTCTTCAAGATGGGACCACATCCCAGGATACCCCTCAGTCCCAGACAAACCCGGATGGTTGATCACCTGAGGCAGAACAGTGGCAGTGGATGGATTTGAGAGGCAGCTGGGGAACAGAATCGACAGAGCGTGGAGATGCTTTAGATGGAGAAGGTGGGGAGGTCACCAAATGATGGAGATGAAGTCAGTAAAGATGAACTTCCTATTTTTGGAATGGGATGCAGTAACATGAACACCACATATTACTGCAAAACTCAGATTATAACCCATATGCTCTAATACTTAAGGTTTTTAAAATAGATTATGCTTTTTTGATTTGTATAAGATTGATTAAGTGATGGAGCTTTGCTTTATTTTACAATTAATAAAAGAGTATTCTTTGAGATTTGGGGTGGGGCTTGAGAGGCTTGATAATATAAACTAAATTGAAACACTGTATCTAAGTTCCTACTGAAGTTGTTTCTCTGTTTAAGTTTTCTGGAAGGTGGGATAATAAATCAAAGCTTCAACTTTCAATCCATAGGACTGAAAATACTCAAGTCTCCTAACCTGAAATTGGAATGTAAGCACCATCTTACTGGCAAATTATCTCCTCCTTTTCCTTCCTGTCTCACTCCCTCTGTCCTCGATTTTCCTGGGATGCTTTATTTGGAGATTTTTCAGTCCACAAATTGGTGTCATCTAACTGGAACTGGAGGAATTTATAGTTGTAAAACAAGAGGTAAAATCTAATCACCTTAATTTCTCAGTTTTTTTTTTTGTTTTTTTTTTGAGGGCAGTGTCACTGGCCCTCATATGTGGGACCCGAACCGGGGACGCTGGCTTCCCAAGCCAGCGCTTAACCACCATGCCATTCGGCCGGCCCTCAGTTTTATTCTTTATATGTACAATATTTTTTCTTCTTGATTATAAAATAATTTTTAAAATTTTTATCATTCTTAGAACATTAAACAATTCAGGAAAATATGATACAGAAAGGGAAAAATACCCTGCCATCTTGACCTCAGAAATATGCATGTTAACAGTTTGGTGTAACTCTTCCAGATTCATGCACTACACATGATTAAGGTTAGGAATTAGCCAGGCAAGCAGCAAAGGGCCAGGGCTCCAGGCAGAGGGAGAGCATGTGTTGTTAGGAGGATATATGGCATGTTAGGGAAGCTGGAGACTCAGTATGGTCCTAGGACTAGGCGCATAAGGTGGATGTGATGAGACTTGAGGGGTGGAGGCAGGCAGGGACCTTGTAAAGTGCTGCGTGCATGGTGCATACTAGTGCAACCTTTGAAAGTAATTGGATGATGCTATGGTTTCCTTTCCAAAACTTGGTTTTTTTCCCCCCACTTGTCTCCCACATCAGTATTTTTAGATGTAGTTTTTTCTTTTAAAAACATCTATGTATTATTCAACTGTACAAGGTTTGTTTAACCAACCCATTATTGATGTGACTAGTTCCCAATTTTTTTCTATTAAGAGCAAATAAATATTATAAATACCCATAGGATTTCTGAAGCCTTAATTTCTAGGATTGATATTGCTAGGTCAATGGCTAGGCATATTTAAAATTTTACATTACCTCCTAGGTACAAGATTGGCTATTTCCTTACACCCTAACAGCACTGGGTGCTATTTATTTGTTGCCAATTTCATAGGCAAAAAAAAACCTTTTTTAGATCTTATTTTAATTATTATTGAGACTGAACACCATTTCGTATCTTTCTTGCCTATCAGTATTTATTCTGTGAATTACCAGTTCATGCCTTTTGTTTCTGATTACTTTAAGTGAACCACCTCTCCAGACAAATACAAATGTTGCTGTAGAGTTTCATGCCTTCATTTAATAAGAGCATTTGCTGCATTAGTGAAACAATGAAAGTCAATGACCCTCAGTATCTTGGAGTTATTCATGCCTTTCAGTTTTTATCGAAATTGCAGGGCACTAATTTTCTTTGATAACTAGCCATACTTGTTCCTGGCTTTTTTTTCTGTTAGCCTGTACCAAATTAATCTGTGGATCCCAAAACTTCTAATTTTCACCAATCAATTTAGTCTTGTTAAGACGAGACATTTTAAATGGCCTTGAGGAATGTTCTGGGCTCCAGACTGTCACTTTCTATTTATGGATTTATGCTTTTCTGGGAAGGAGGCACATATTTTCTTTTGAATATGGCCTGTCTTTTTATTTAGACTTCACAGTTCTCCATCAGCAGCCAGGAGAACTTGTGCCACCAGGAATCCAAATTGGTCCACATGCCTGTTCCTACTAGCATTATCCAGAAACACACCAGATTGCTCCCCAACAATCTTTACATTTAGTTTGTAGCTGGGCAAACTGAAGGAAGTAAGTTCTCCTGTGAATTATGGCACAGACTGCTTTCTGGTTCTTTAGGGGTGGGGGAAAAAGATATATTAGTTTCAGGTGTACAGACTAGTCATTCAACATTTATATACCTAAAGAAATGATCACCATGATAAGCTGAGCAACCACTGACACTGTACCATACCATCACAACATTATTGACTATATTCCTTATGCTGTTTATTATAACCCCATGACTTGTTTTATACCTGAAAATTTGGACCTCTTATTCCCCTTCACCTTCCCCACACACACACTTCTCATTTTTCAATTACAGTTGATATTCAATATTATTTATACTAATTTCAGGTATGTAGCATAGTGGTTAGACATTTATATTAATATAATTTGAGAAGTGATCCCCCTGACTAGGCTAGTACCAACCTGGCATTATACATAGTTATTACCATATTACTGATTATATTTCCTGTGCTTTATTTTACATCCAACTGAGTATTTTGTAACTACCAATTTGTACTCTTAATTCCTTTAAATTTTTCATCCTGGTCCCCAACCACCCTTCCATCTATCACCCTAATAAATCTAGTACCTGGTACCCATTTGATACCATACATAGTTATTACAATATTATTGACTATATTTCTTATCCTGTACCCTACATCCCCATGACTACTGTGTAACAACAGATTTGTTCTTCTTAATCCCTCCCTTTTTTCACCTACGCTCATCTCCCCTCCTGTCTGGCAACCATCAAAATGTTCTCTATATTTATGAGTTTGTTTCTGTGTAGTTTGTTTGTTTATTCTTGTCTTTATATTCCACATATGAGCAAAATTACCTTGCACCTGTCTCTCTGTTTAACATACTTCTCTCAACACAATACCCTCCAAGTCCATCCATGCTGCTGCAGATGGTAAGAAACCATTCCTTTCCAAGGCCGAGCAATATTCCATTGTATACGTGTACTACCTTCTCTTTATCCATTAATGCATTGACAAACACCCAGGCTGCCTCCACATCTTGGCCATTGTAAACAAAGCTACAATGAACATATGGATGCTCATGTCCCCTGGAAGTAGCGTTTTGGGTTTTTTTTTTTTGGATAAATACCCAGAAGTGGGATTACTGGGTCCTTCTTTGTCTCTTGTGACAGCCTCTGTTTTAAAGTCTATTTGACTACCCCAGCTTTTTTGGTTTTTTGTTTTTATTTTCATAAAATACCTTTTTCTACTCCTTTACTTTCAGTCTGTATGTGTGTTTTGATCTGAAGTCTCTTGTAGGCAGCATATAAGTGGATCTTGTTTTCTACTCCATTCTGCCATCCTGTCTTTTGATTGGAGCATTTAATTCATTTACATGGAAAGAAATTGTTGATAGATATGTAGTTTTTGTCATTTTATTATTCATATTTTTGGTCTTTTTTTGTTGTTCTTCTTCTTTAAAAGTCCCTCTAAGATTCCCTGTAATTCTGGCTTGAACTCCTTTAGCTTTTCCTGGTCTGGGAATCTCTGTATCTGTCCTTCAATTTTAAATGATAGCTTTGCTGGGTAGAGTAATCTTGGTTGCAGGTCCTTACTTTTCATCACTTTTGACTATTTTCTGCTAATCCCTTCTGGCCTGCTAAAGTTTTGTTGAGAAATAAGCTGATAGTCTAATGGGATCTCCCTTATAAGTTACTAGTTGCCTTTCTCTTGCTTCTTTTAGGATTCTCTCTTTGTCTTTAACCTTTGTCTATTTAATTATAATGTGTCTTAGTGTGGGCCTCTTTGGGTTCATCTTGTTTGAAACTCTCTCTGCTTCCTGGTCTTGAATATCCATTTTCTTTGCCAGGTTAGGGAAGATTTCTGTCATTATTTCTTCAAATAGGTTTTCAATTCCATGTTCTCTCTCTTCTTCTGGTACTCCTATGATGTGAATGTTGGTACACTTGATGTTGTCCCAGAGGCCCCTTAAACTGCACTCATATTTTTGGATTTTCTTTTTCTTTTTGCTCTTCTGATTGGGTGTTTTCTGCTCCCTTATCTTCTAAATTGATGATTCAATTATCTGCTTCATCTAATCTACTGTTGATTCCCTCTAGGATGTTCTTCATTTCAGTTATTGTAGTCTTTATTTATGACTGGTTCTTTTTTATATTTTCTATCTCCATTTGTATGCTTTATATCTCTTTGTTGAAGTTCTCCCTGAGATCATTGAGCATCCTTATAACCAGTGTTTTGAAATCTATGTCTGATAGATTGCTTGTCTCCATTTTGTTTAGTTCTCTTTCTGGAGCTTTGTCCTGTTCTTTTATTTGGGACATGTTTCTTTGTCTCCACATTTTGGCTGCCTCGCTGTGTTTGTTTCTATGTATTAAGTAGAGCTGCTATGTCTTCCAGTCTCAGTAGAGTGGCCTTATGTAGTGGGTGTGCTGTGGGGCTCAGTGGCACAGTCTTCCTGGTCACCTGAGCTGGGTGCTCCAGGAATGTCCCTTGTATGTGTTGTGTGTGCCCTCCTGTTGTAGTTGAGTCTTGGTTGCTGTTTATACATCAGTGGAAGAGATTGATCCTGAGGCTGATTGGTTGTGAGGACTGGCTGTGACTACAGTGGAGGAGATGTTGTGCAGGTGCTGATCTCATGGAGCAGGATTTGCCTTAGCAGGGCTCTGGTGCCTGCCCAGTCTATTCTTTGTGTGTGTTGTCCCCAGCTGGGTGATGCTCCAGCTGGGTCCAAAGCTGGGCACTGGGTGTGCCAGCCCCAGGGCCTCCTGAGAGAGACCCCACTGGAGGCCAAGTTTGGCCGTAGCCTGTGCCCTGCCTGGGGCAACCTAGCATGGGCAACAAAGCAATCCATAAATGACCACTGCCTGCGCTGGACTTGGAGATGGCTTGACAGACATAGACATGAACCAAGGCTGACTGTCGCTCATGCCAGGCTTAGGGCTGCTCAGCCTGAGGTACAGGATACATTGAAGCCAGAGGCTGTTTGTTTGGATTTTGTGAACCTTTGAGAGATTTTTAGGGAAGTCTACAGCATGAGCCAAGGCAAGGCATTTACATGGAAAAGCCAATGGAAGTAGATTGCATGGGTTGGAATGTTGGATGGTGCTGGGTCTCACAGTATCATGGTAAATGAACAATGTTAGTCAGGTTGATAGACACTTAGATATGGCAGCCACCTGCATCTGGAGGGGGGAAGGGCTCACCATAGAAACAATGGCTTTCACCAGCTCCTCCATCCAGGAGATAACTGCTCCTCCAGCCCTCGCCCTACAGCCAAACAATTCAGTTCCTCCCCGTATGTCCCTGGTGCCTTTCAAGCTGCTGCCCCAGCACTAGAGCTCAGAGCAATGTCTGTCAGTAAGTCCATGCATGGACTCTTTGAGAGGAGTGCCTGGGACTGAAGCCACCCTCATCTCAGTCAGCCACAATCTCCACTGGTTTTCACAACCAGAAGTTATGGGGAGACTTCTTTCCCTGGCACTGAAACCCTGGGCTGGGGATCCTGATGTGGGCCTGAAACCCTTTGCTCTTCTGGGAGAGACTTCTGCAGCCAAGATATCCCTCCCAATATTTAATGGTTACACATGGGAGTGGGACCAGCCTGTTTTGCAGCTCTGTCCTTCCTACTAGTCTTGAGGTGGCTTCTGTATGTCTTTAGTTGTAGGACTTCTGTTCAGCTATATTTCAGATGATTCTCAATGATGGTTATTCTGCAGTTCAGTTGTAATTTTGATATGATCCTGAGAAGAGGTAAATATAGCATTTACCTACTCCACCATCTTGACTGGATCTCTAGATAAAGAATTTTAAATACAGATGTAAGGAACCATTGGAATCATAGATTGAGGATGTTTAGAGATCTTAGAATCATGACATTTGGAGTGAAAATGCCCTTTTGATGATACACACACAAACCAATTCCTTTGTTTCACGGGTGAGATCCAAATAGGTCATGTGTGCTGCCCTAGCTTGCCCAGTCAGTGAACTGCAGGTGTCCAGACTCCTGGTCCAGAGTTTTTCTTTTCCTTCGAGGTTGCCTCCTTTTCTAATCCAATGGGACAAGGAAATTCATTTAGAAGATGAATATATTATTAGTTCCAGAAGTCACTTTAGTGATCATCTGTCACAAGGAAGGAAACTGAGTTTCAAAGGGACGAAGTGTTTTGCTTGGGGCCTTAGGGCTGTGGGTGTATACCAATCACAGGGCAAAGGTGGGGCACATCTTACTGCCAAAGAGGGCTTTCTCTACTAAGTCACCCCAGCATTCCCCACCAGGATGGTCTGAGTTCTTAAAGCAGGGGAAAACATTTTTGAAGTGTCAGACTATGGTGGCTGTCCTCAGAAATGAAATAATAAGAGGCTCCTTCTGCCAATGCTCTGAGAAAATGTTAGTCTGTCCTTTAAGGAAATCTGAACATGTACCTTGTGTCTTACTGAAAAATAAGCCTCATGGTCCTATTGGTTTTGTGACTTGTGGAACAGTGCGTGTTTTCAGAGTCGGTTCATTTATACATTCCTATTAGTAAACTATTTCACTAATTTTCTACTATTCCTATGTTTATAAGGAATACTGATGTAAGTTAGCTTGAGACAAGGGGATTTTATTGTAGGAACTGAGATAGCTCCAAAGACTGAGGTGGCCTGAGGAACTAGTCAGCCCCAGGGACCCACTGTTCTCTCCATCTCTTTCTCATGGCTTTTTGCTTCTCCTTGTGCTACTACTCACTTCTGTTCTCTTTCTACTCACTGGCTAATTCTGCTTATTATAGGTTTCTGAACTTTAACTCGGGCTTGCTCAATCCTTTGCTTGCCTTGCCTCTGGCTCTCCCTTATAGTTTCCACTCCTGTTGCAGCTCTTGAAAGATTGTCTCAGCTTGTCATTTTGCACTAGGACATAAGACATACTCTCCAGCCTACTGAATTGGCTGCCCTTTGGTCAGGTGGCCACCGCTGCATGAATCACATGTGCCCAAAGAAGGGTTCCATGGCATGGCAAATTACCTGTCAAATCAAGGGCCTCTTGGTGGGCCAATTTCTTCCACAGGAGCTTAGACATCATAAACACATCTCATGCATCTTTTTAAAAAAAATTAAGGTTCAAGTATCATGGAACTGAATCTATTTATTGGCATCTTTTGTAAATTTGGGGGAAATTATTAAAATATGTTATTCAGGAGCTCTTTCAACCATCTAACAGTGAGTCATACCAATACTATAATTTCCCATCTACGGAGTGATTGGCTCTTTTCTAAGTACTTGTATTGGGTTCCACTCTCTTGAAATTGAAATTTCAGTGTGTCGCTGGTAGAGAATGAACCCATGCACCTTGGCCTCTGAGCTTTGTCCTGAGCGGGTCTTATGATCTTCACATTCCTGATCTGGCCCGTTCCTTGATGATGCTTTACTGTACCTAAACCTTATTCTCATATATAAACTTTATTTTATGGCCAATTTGATAGAAATTAGTTGATTTAGGAGCTTGGAGGGTGCATAGGAATGGGATAGACATGCAGAAAAAAAGGAATTCTTCTTTACTGAGCATCTACCATGAACTTGACTTGAACATTCTCATTTACAGATGAGGAAGCTGAGGCTCAGAGAAGATACATTTGCCTAATAACACAAAGCAAGCAGGTAGTAAAGCTGGAGATTAACCCAGATCTACGTAATTCCAAATCCTACTCTTTGTATCATTCAAACCTTGGAGTTGGTGGTTGAGAAGGGCGATAGTAGGAGGAGAATATTTCAGGTAAAGGGAATGGGGACCATCCCTGGTAATGGTCTAGAGGTGGGCAAAGAGAAAGCAATGCAGAGTGTTGACTGGAGTGGCAAATTCCTGTTGGTGATGGAGGGAGATTAAATGTCAGAGGCAGCCAGATTCCTGCACAATATAAAGACTAGCCTAGGGTATATCTGACATTTTTGGAGGCCTTGGGGAATCACTGCAGGCAAGGCATGATGTGACCAAGGCAGCTGTTTAGATTAGAAGGATTAGTCTGCAGACAGGTGTCAGAGGACTGGAATAGGAAAAGACTTGAAGTGATTTAAACACGCATAGCTGTAGGGGCCCCTGTAATCTTAGAGAATGTTTCACAGCTGGCTTCATCATCTCAGACAGGGACCCCTTTTCAAGCTTTCTCCCTCCTCATCTTCTCTGTGACAATCACAAACTTGGAATTGTCAGTTGTCTAGGAGGGGAATTCTGTTATATATCATCACCTTTGATGGAGAGACATTCTTCTCATAATATATCCTAGAAACGAAACTTCTAAATGTTGCTTTTTTTTTTTCTTTCTTTTTTTTTTTTTTTTTTTTCGGATTTTTAAAAACAGAACTACTCCAAAGGGTAGTGAGCACTGGGAAGCTGAGACTGTGGTCTAAATTTCCCCTGAAAGTCTTAACCACTGGTGAGATTTTTGTGTATGTATCAATCATACCATTTCCATCCTCGCTCTCTGTTCCTGTCACTCCAAGTGTGAGAAGAGATAGACGATTGAGATAAGAAGAAGTTCCTAGGATTTCACCTCCGATTTCTTATGTTTTTCTTTTCCATAGTAAATTACCATGAAATTACTTATAAGAAGTTGCCGGCAAGTTGGCTAAACTATTGGAGGATTAGTCTTGGGAAGAGTGAAAAACAATAAATTTTATTTTCTTCCCTGTGTTTTGCAGCTATCAAGGCTATTTATATAACCCAGGCATGCCAATAAAATAAATAACGGTTGGCACTAGAACATGTCTTTCCATCACTGGATATTGAGTATCAAGTTTGGAGGTGAGTTAGCCTGTCAGTTTTATTGGTGAGAAACTGAAGTGGAGAGAGTTTAACCGCTAAGCCCTGAGGGAGTCAGTAATAACGCAGGTGGAAACCCAGTGGATAAAAAGGTGACAGGTTGACCTGCCTTTTCCTTTTGACCCAGGCTAAACTTGGAGCTTGTCTTTTTTGAAATAGCTGAAGTCATAAAACAAACTTAAAACCTTGACAATGTAGTGAAAGGAGTCCTATGTACTATCGTTAAACTGGTGTTCCCTCTGACCTAATGAAATATTAATGAAACCAAATCAAAAACCTCAATTACCTGGCTGGCCTCGAGGTGTGTGACGCACCATGCCAGACACAAACACTGAATATTTTCTCCTTACGTTTAGGAACAGAGAATGCGTGGACTGTCATAGTAACAGTCAGCACTGAAGCAGAGCTGAGTTGTTAAAATATCAAATTTCATTCAGTGCCGGCTTTAGTTGGGGGCACAGTCTTTATTCAGTGGTTTCCCTGCTGAGTGCTACAGCTACAGTCAGCTCAGCGACTTCTCCAGTGCTTAAAGCACAGGCTGTTAGATAGTTCAGACAATACAACACCCATGGATTCCTAAGAAAGGCCACTTCTTCAGGCACCAGTGTGGATGTGAGAATAGGCCATGGCTATTGGGCCCTGTGCTTTGCTGTCAGGCATGGAGGAGGCCAGGAGCGGGGAGATCTTTAAAGCAAAGACTTAGGGCACTCTGGCAGCTGGGATCACCATGTCCTCCTCTTGACCTCATCACAGCTGGGTTGGGTGGGTTAATGGTGTTTTAGGTGGGAGATGAGAGAAATAGTGTATATTCCACAGAATGGAGTTGGTCAAGGCCAGCCTTGTGCTCGGTCCCGTTGGTATCCAGTTCTAATCCCAGAATGGGCTATGGTGGTCTCATCTCTATATTTGTATCTCTGGGAATTCTGGGATCCAGGGCAGACTGGCCACAGTAGAACTAGGTGTTTTCGCTCCCTGGAAAATAAAGGAACTTTGGGATTCTTGAACAAAGAGAGGAGACTGTGTCAGTGTCGACCCCTCGGCAGAGATGAGTGCCCCAAGTAGGCAGGGAAATCTCTGAGATGAAGGAGGGACAAAGCTCATATTCCCCATCTTGAGACATGCATGTTTCATAGTCAGTGAATGCTGTTGAGTACAACAAAAAGCTGTATCTTTCCACCCAGGGCACTAATAAATTCTCATATAGAGGCTGCCTCCAGAAGCCTTAAAAGTCTGTCGTCACTTAAAGGTCAGACAACTCAAGGTTATCTGAAAGAATTGTATTTGCTTGCAATGGAGGCTGGGGTGCTAACCCTCTGGTTTTTGGAGAAACCAAGCAGAACGGGGACTACAAGAGAATTGGCGATGGCAATAAAGAATAAGAGCATCTGTTGAGAAGTGGAACACTACAGAAGCAGTGGCAAATACTCTAGGGAGGTAGCAAGGATCACTGGGGAAGGCAGGGGCTTTGGGAGTTTATAGTTACAGTAACATAACCATGTGGGCACTCAGGGCCAAACACCTCTGTGCCCATCATCCATGATTTGACTATCACCAAGGCCTGTGTAGCCTGAGAAAACAAAGGTTTTCTCAGTAATTGGTCAAATACTGGCAACTTTTAAAATGCCACCATTGTCATTAAAGTTGTGTGGTGTGAAAGGCTTGTGGAAGGTGAACACAAGCAAGGAATTGATCTGGGTGGTATGCTAGCTTTTGGGGGTCAGGGACAGAGAGAGGAGTCCAAGATTAGCTCTTGGGGTCAGAATTGTCCAGTTATTTCGAATATCTGATTCAGTTTCCAGTGATATTCTCTAAAAGTTAGTCTGATGTGGCAAATAACAGCAAGGGAACCTTGTCAGCTTCCTCTAGGTGAGTTTCTGAGAATGCCTACTTTAGTTATCTCCTCAGTTTTGGGGAAGGGAAAGACCAAATTTTGTCAAAATCAGCCTTCCTACCTCATAGCTCTTGTGAACTGAAATCAATCAAGAACAAGAATTGACCAAGTGGGAGTATCTCTTTATTGATATTTATACAACTATTGACAATAATAGCATATTATTTACTTATTCCTATGTGATTAATTACCCCCAAATTTAACATCTTAAAATGACAACAAGCATTTATCTCACACAGCTTCTGTAGATCAGGAATCTGGGAGTGGCTTAACTAGAATCAGTTTCCAAGATGGCACACTCACATGGAGGGTGACTTGATGTTGGCTATTGGTGAAAAGCCTACTTCCTCACCACATGGATTTCTGCATGGGACTGCTTATGTGTCCTCATGACATGGTATCTATCTCCCCCAGAGCAAGTAATTCAAGAGAAAGCAAGCAAGAAATCCCAATCATTTTTATGACCTAAGTGTGTCTTATAAGTCACACTCTGTCATTTCATATCCTTTGGTCACATAGTTATTCCTATCCACTGTGAGAGGGGACTATATAAGGGAGTGGATACCAGGAGGTGAGAGTCACTGGGGGCCATCTCCGAGACTGGCTACCACACAGATCTACCATCTATTGAGACAGGCATCTTCCAAATCCTGTAAGACAGGCATCTTCCATCTATTGAGACAGGCATCTTCCAAATCCCCACCGTAAGACAGGCATCTTCACATACAATAATCCTTCAGGGTATTGTTTCCTTATTATCCACATTTTACAGATGAGAAACGGAGGCTTTGAGAGAGTAAATGACTTCCCCAAGGTTTTTCTGCGCCCAGCTTGCCCTTGATTTGCACTTCTAAAGAATAAAGGTCATGCCATGCTTTCCATTCAGCACCCAGGCATGGAGTGCCTACTATGAGACAAGCACTGTGTTAAGATCTGGGAATCCAAGAACAGCAAGACCCAGGCTCCTAGGATGTGAAGGAATTAAAGGCACAAAGATAGCACTGTATTTAAGGTATGGTGGGGATCGACTAAGGGAGCAATCAATACATTATGGGTACAAATGGTTCAGCAAAGCCTTCTTGTAGGCTTAATGCTTGAGATAAGTCTTAAAAGGGATAGGGTATATTCTTAGCTCTGAATGCATCACCACCTTCAGGCCTGAGGATAGGAGTAGGGAGTTCAATTGATTCCTACAGAGCTTGTCCATCTCCATCTCCTAGATTTTGGTCTATGCTTAGTGAAGCCAGATGATGCTTTACAATATAGTCTACTGAATGGAGCCATGGGGTCTGGAATCAGAAGACGGGCAAGTTACACTTTGTTTTTCCACCCCTCTCCTCCCATCCCCACCGTAAGACCTCAGGCAAATTTTTAACCTACATATCTGCCTTGGTTCTAGCTTCTATTAAATGGGGATAAAGCAATCTTTCCTTAGGTCACGAGGGAGAGTGGTTTCTCAGTATCAAATAAGATAAGAGAAGGGGAAGAAGAATCAACAGATCCTAAGGGTGTTTGGCTACTAGGCTACCTCAGAAAAATCTAACGATGCTCCAATTGTCCACCGGAAGTTAGGTTGCTGAAAAAGTTGGGTGATGGGGGACAAAGAGAAAGAAGTATAATATTTTTGCTTGTGATATTGTGTGCACTTTGTGCAGCTCTTCCAGGATGACTGTCAATCAAGTGTCACTTTACGATTCTCACTGTTGCCATACATTTCATTCTTTTAGAAGTCAAACATTCTTTTGTGATGTGATAATCCTGTGGTTTATTATTATTATTGCACAAGCAAATGAGCAATGCTTTCCTATGAACGACTCTTTCATGTATATATAAACCACAGCCTGCAGTTCCCCTATAAAAGAGAGGAATGCTGAATATTTGATAAGAATTGACCTTAAACTGGATGCTAATTGGGTGGGTTTCTAGATGCAGGTCATCACTCCCTTCCCATTTATATCCTGGGCCCCATCATCATCATCATAGATGAACAGAGTAGGTACTTTGGGTGAATAAAAAAATCCTCTGGAAATACTGATTATTTCATATACACATGAATCTGGTGATATTATTCAATATCACAGGATATTGATCTCTTTTAGAATCAAGTTACTTTCCTGTGAGATGCTCTCTGTTTCTTTTCTTGCTGAGCCTTGCAAAGCTAGCCGCACCCTCTTAGGTTCCACCTTATTACTTGCAGGAGCTTTTGTCACCTACACAAGAGTATCATGTCAATACAATGTTATAACTGAGTTTGCCTCAAAGTACTTGTATGCAGGCTAACCTCCAATACACATCAGTTCCGAAAACATTTCTCTCTTCTTCCCAAGGAGGCTCAACTAGTTCTGGGGTGAAATTTGGTAACCCTGGATTGGGAAGTGAAGATCACCTTGTTCTGTGGAAAGTGAAAGAGGAATTGAAGCAAGGAAGCTAACTCCTTCATGTAGTTCCAGAATATCTACTTTCTCTTATTACCATGAGTCGTCAAAGCCTCATTGCCTGTTACATTTTTGAAAATATGATTTTAAATGCTTTATTGTGGTCAGAAGACATGTAAGTATCAAAATCCCATCATATCCTTCAGGAAAAACTTTAAAAAATAAAAAAGATAACATAGAGTAAAATTAAGTGTTCTTTTGAAGTGCAGTTTTATGAGTTTTAATGCATGTATAGATTCTTATACCCACCGCCACATCTGGGTACATAACAGTTCCATCATCCCAAAATACTTTCATGCTGTCTCTTTGTAGTCACACTCTCCCCACTGCAAACCCTTGTAACCACTAATCTGTTCTCGCTATAGTTTTGCCTTTTCCAGAAAGTCATGTTAATGGAATCAGGGCAGTCTGTAATCTTTTAAAACTGTCTTCCTTCCCTCAGTAGCCTCATACCTTTGAGATTTATTCATGTTGTTGCATTTATCAATAGTTTGTTCTCTTTTATTGCTGCGTAGGGTCCGTATGGTCCTAGTGCATATTTAATTTCACATTCTTCAGTATAGCACAGATGTCATGAGTCCCAGAAAGAAATGGCACTTGGGTAACCAAGTGAAGAAGTAGCTGAAGCTTATTCTTCAAATGTTATAGTTACTTGTCAAAATCATGTTGGGTGATCATCTGGAGATATAATAAAAAGGAACAGGCAGTTATTATTCCAGCGGCCTGAGCACTTAGGCTTCCAAAAGCCTCCTCTATACAGCATTTGCTGGTTGTTAACATAGTTCATCTTCAAGTTGCCCAGTGTGTTTTACCAGCACTGTCTAATGTCATGGTTATGAACAGGGGGTGATAGTGCCCTTCAGGGGATATTTGGTGATATCTAGAGACATTTTTGGTGTCACCATGGGCGGGGTGGGGGGAGGGTGTGACACTGGCATCTAGTGGGTAGAGGCCAGGAATGCTACTGAACACCCTACAATACACCGAACAGGTCCACAACAAAGAATGATCAGGCTTTACATGTCAATAGTGCCAAGGCTGAAAAACCTTGATCTCCCTTCAGAAAACACAATGTGTTATAGATTGTAAGCTGAAGATATAAGTCTTTTGGTGAAAAGTCATTATTTTCCTCCAACTTTTAAAAGACAACCAAGGGAGTGTCAGAAAAACGAGGAGAATGATTATTCAAACCCAGGACGAAATTGTTCAAACCCGCTTCAAATGACTTTCCTATACCAACAATCTGTTACTGCTCTGAGAACTGTGGTTACCTACCTCTGGACTAACACACATTCCACTCTGCCCACAATGCCCTTCACATGGCTCTCTCTTTACTTGGAGAACTCATCCTTAGAGGCCACCCATCTTTGGATGCCTTGGTCAGGTATCCTTTCTTATGGCTCCCATAACACCTGGCACTTACCTGTAAACTGACTTTCCTCATAGTGCCTTTGAATTTATCGGTCTCTCATCATTATGGTGTCCTTTGCACAGATCTAATGCCTGGCTCAAGTTGGTGCTCAATTATTGTTGAATTAAGAAAAGGACTTTCTAGATACATATGGGTATTCATTCATCCATGTGTTCAACCTTTTAATAAATATTTACTAAGTACCTACTAAGTGCCAAGCAATATTCTGAGTGCTGGAGATACAGGAATAAGCAAAAATGACAAAGTACATGTCTTCATAGGGCTTATATTGTAGAGCAAGGGCCCACAAGCTTTTTCTGTAAAGGGACAGATAATAAATATTTTTGGCTTTGTTGACCATGCAGTCTCTAATGCAACTATTCAACCGTACAGTAGTAGTGTGAAAGCAGCCAAAGACAATATGTATCAATAAAACTTTATTTACAAAACAGGCAGCAAGTGTGATTTGACTCTCAGGCTGTAGTTTGCCAACCCTTGTTCGAGATAAATGATACATAAATATAACATTCAAATTGTACATGCTTTTTTGAAAAAAAGGCAAGATAAGAGATAGAGAGGAGGGGAGGTACAATTAGACGAGGTAGTCAGGGAAGGCCGCTGTGAGGTGACATTTATCTGAATGAGGTGAGGGAGCAAGCCCGAGGGAGCAGCCAGTGCAAAGGCCCTGAAGCAGGAATGTGCTGGGGGTCTTCAGGGAAAGGTCAACAGGCCCGTGTGGCAGGAATTGTGCAAGTAAGGGAAGAGTGTGAGAGCTGAGGTTGGAGAGCAGTGGGGCCAAACTATGTGACTATGTGGACTTTGGAGTTGATTCTTGGTTGCAATGAGAAGCCCTTGAAGGTTTTGAGGAAGGGAATGACATGATCTGAGTTTTTTACCATCAAACGCAAGGGGTCAGGGTGACTTCAGAGTTCCCACTTGGCCACATAGTGGGCTTGGGTGAATTAGGAAAAGGTGCTTCCTTCCTAGAGGTGGAAGCAGCCTGGGTTTAGCCTCCACTCAGCCTGTCTTTCAAATGTCCTTGATTGGGGTACAACTCACACAGCTGTACATCATGGTCCTTGATCTTAAGTGCTACTGAGGTTACTTAAGCTCCAAATCAAATGGTATTCTTGAGACTTTCTAGGACTTTGATATATTTGGTATGCAAATTATTGTCATTAAGGCCTTGGTTTCTGGGGCTTCAGCTCAGTTGTTTGGGGCAAATGGGAGGATGCGGAATCCTAAGGGTGCCCCTTCCTTTCCCTCTGAGAGGAGTCTCAGCCAATGCCTGAGACCTTTCTCCACTGGGACAAGCACTTCATTTTGAGCAAAGCAGCATGGATGGATAAAATAGAGCAGGAAGTAAGTAGCAAATGTACCTCTCTAAGTTACGGAAACTTGTGTAAAAGGAACCTTGTGGTGATCAATGATGGTTTTCGTTTCCTATTCTTTGTTGAATTACAGGTTGCCAGGAAAGGCCTGTCACACATTTGCATACAGGTTAAATTTCTCAAAATCTGAGCTACAACAGCCTCATAACAGCAGGGAATGTGACACAATAGGGTGAACTTTGCTCCTGTGCCACTGGCGGTCATTGTCAGCGGGTGAATTTCTTTTGCAATTTGCTGTGCTCTATTGGATCTGACTGGAACAAACACAGCCATGGACTCATGATTTGTTAGTTGGTCATGCTTCCTTTTTTCTTATTATTTTAGTCAGGGAATCTAATAGGTAAGGTGAAGAAATGAAATGCATTTTCATCACCATCTTTACCTATCAATGATAGGTGACTATAGAGGCTTCCAAAATAACTCTAGACAAACTCATCATGGACCAGCATCTTTCACTTTCCTGTGTGCTTTTGACACCAGGGATCAGGGATGAAGCAGTGCTTTCCAAACAGTGTGGACTTTACCTAAAAGTGTTGTCAACTGAGTCATAACGAGCATCATAGTTCAGTCTTTCCCATTGTCTTAACTAGGTGTACCATTTTCCTTAATTTCACATGCATACAATCTTTGACTTCTTACTCCAATGTCTGATTGAGCATCTTTTACTCATTTATCCATTTATAAGAATGAGGATATGGGATCAACTTAAAAATAATTATTCCTCTCCTTCCTAGTTGCTACAGACAAACGCAATTTGGTTGCCTCAATTTGAAACAATAAAGATAAAAGTGATGGGATAATGTTATTAATTGTATGGTAATAAGCACCTTCCAAGCTTGAATACAGGATGAGAGATGAGATCCCAGAGCTGGGCTTTAAACCTAGATCTGAAGTTCATCATTGTTACGAGGTATCTGAATATCAGATCTGGAAATATTGAACTGGAAACACATATGTTATTTTGAATCTGTCTTCTCTGTTTTCCAGGCAAAATGGGTACTTGCTAAATATTCTGTGTTGAACAAACTGGGAAAGTAGAAATGTACCTTGGGTTGCAGTAAAAGACAGTTTTAGTTGGTTAATCTCACCATGTCCTACTTGGAGAGACTTAATTCATTAAAGGCTGCATGAGATGCTAAACCTGGAGATATATTTGGGGAGCAAATGGGCTGCTCCAAACAGCCTTGTTACCTTTCTACAGAATACAGCCCAAGGGCAGGTGGGGAAGAAAATGGGTTTGTAGGCTCACTGCTTGCTTTTCTTAACTTGGCTTATTCAGATCTTCTCCCTGGAAATAAGGTTGTATGCTATGGGGAAACAGGCCAGGGAACAAACCTCTGGTTTCTTCCAAGTTCCAGTAAAGCAGTCTCTACTCTTAGTGAGTGAAAGAGTGAGAACACAGGAAGCCAAACTCCGTCACCAAAGAGCCCAAAAAAGGGACCTAAACTATTTTTTTTCAAAGGGAGAAGCATTAACAAAATGATGGGGAAGACACAAAATAGAAGAACAGAGAAAGAAAAAAGAGGAAGTAGAATTCAAGGAGGAAAAAAAAACATTAAGACATTAATTTATTGAAATATGAATAGAAGGCAAATTGCACCCAACCTACTCTAGCTCAGCATGCTTGCCAAAATTTTAACTCAAAGACATGGGGACTCATGTCACCTATCTGTCTCAGAATCTTCAAAATGGAGACAGGGGATTTGCTCTTTAAAAATAGCAATGGTGGCTGGTTATCTCTGTTTCCCCCTCTGTATATATCCAGATGTTTTACACATAAAAGGATTTCAAGAGAGTGAAATAATCAGTAATTTATAAGTCATGTCTACACTGGCAAAGTGAAATGTGGAATTGAGAGAAGAAAAATATTTTTTTTTTGTAAAGATTTTATTGGGGAATTGGGGAAGGGGAACAGACAAGTTGCTGTCCTTTTGTTCTTCAATCTAGCTGTGAAGGACGTTGCTTCACTGGCCCATGTTGGTATCATCATTGCGCTCTTCCCGGGTGAGGCAGATTGGTCGCCAGCTATTGGACGGCCACTCACAGCAGCTTACAAAAGCTCACGCCTGCTGCCAGCCAGCGCCACTGCAGCATACGTTGGTGACTCACGATAGCCCAGCTCCAGGTTGAGCTGTTGTTCACCATCTTAGCTCTCGAGGATGCAGGGTCACTGGCCCTTATATGGGATCCAAACCAGGGCCCTGCTGCTCAGAGCTGGCGTCCCAAGCCAACTCCTAACTAACGCGCCACTCAGCCAGCCCAGAGAAAAAGATTTTTTTTAAAAGACTCAAATAGTCCATATGAATAGAAGATTTATTTTACTTTCGCGTCAAACCCATGGTTCATTGAGTTCAGTAGTTTGACTCTAAGAGAACAAAGGCTGTGAAAGCCATGGGTATAGAAGTCTAGAGCTGTCATTCATACCAACTGGTCAACTGCTCAGTTCTCCACTGTGTCAAGACAAGTCCTGCAGGAGTGAGCTTCGTGCCCCTGACTGTTTACTTGCAATGTAGCCATCTTGTCACCTCCCCCTGTGCAGTGCAGTAGAACCCTACCTTCATATGACCCTTCCTCCATCTCTAACATCCTAATGGTACAAAAGCCTGTTAATGCAGCTCTTAAAGAGAGACTGAGTTCTGGCCACTCAACTCCATATTCCCAGAGGAATTTAACACAATTGCCATCCGTCAGGCATTTTGAGATTCTTTTTTTCATTTTATAAGTGAGGTAAATCACAGCAAATATATGAGGAATAGCATCTAGTATATGATTTTTTTCCCCAGACCTTTTTCTCAGTATGTTTATCCCTGAGTTAGTAGTATGCCCAAGACATACCAACTCATTGGGCCACTTTTAGAGTAATTAACAGCTTGTTTCGTTTACCCCTATTAGTTGTCGTAGGATGTCCAGTTGCATCCTACCCAGGTATTTTTGGTGACTCCCAAGAGTCATCTACTGAATTCTCATGAGCAAGCGTCTTGAGCAAGGGCCTAGCTCGGCTGGGGTCTCTGTAGCGGATGTTTTTCACCAGAATCCCAACCCCCATCCCGTTATAATAATAAGTCCTCTATGAAGCCTGAGTGAATAATAAAGGTTTCTGATAATGGAAACTTGATCTTTGATCTAGTCCTAAAAATGGGCAGTGATCAATACACCAGGATACCGAAATGCCCCTCACTTAAGTGGAGGGAGTTCCAAGACTGAGTACCTTCCTGATGATGGCAGGAAGAGACAGTCAGCTGCTATCATTTTTGATGGATTTGAGTAGGATAGAAAGACAACAGAAATAATTTGAAGCCTAATTCCTTTGCACATCTGTCACATACCAATGTGATTTTAGAAAATTAAGGCAAACAGTTCATTGTGGGATTTTTCTTCTTAATTTACGAGAAAACCCTTTCCCAAGTGAGACAAAGGGTCATGCTTTTTTGCGTCATAAGGAGCTTGGATGTTTTCTCATGAAACATCAAGCGTATGGGCACACGCACTTGAATTGGCGTACTACCTGCAGAAAACCATGCATACTATTTCATTTTTCTAAAAACTTCCTTTGGACACTGGGTAATTCTTAATCTGAATGAAGGAAATATCTTATATCTTCCCGAAAGCCTATCTACAGCTACCTTTCCTGTGGACCTCTGTTCTCTCTGAATTCCAGAAATGGAAGACGCTTTCAAAAACCAGCACCTTTTAAAAATAGTGACTCCGGGCGCCCTCTGCTGGCTACTCTAAGTTCTTCAGCTGTGTACTAGAGACGGAGCATGAGGCCAGCCAGGGATTACTAAAAAAAAAAAAGATAAGCACATTTTTGTGTGGATGTGTGTGTGTGTGTATAACATATGCATATATGTATGTATATAAGTATTCATATATAGTTTAACTTTGTTTTGCTCAGAAGCCCCTTTGAGGTTCTGTAGAATCGACGGTATAAACCACCTCTCCTAAAAAGCGCACACAAGCATATGTGCATGTATACACATATGCACACGCACACACACGCACGCACAGAGGTATCATTTGAACAGGCAATACAGAGACAGCTAAAAACATGACCTCTGGCATGGGACTACCTGTGCTCACCCCTCCGCTAGTGTTACATCCTTGGGCAAGTAACAACCCCTCTGAGCTTCAGTTCTCAGTCTGTGAAATGGGGTGATAGAACCACATGAGGGTTTTCTGAGGATTAACTCAGATACTGTATACAAAGTGCTTTGCCTAGGGCCTGACAAATGGTCTTATTAAGTGTTAGCTGTTTTTTAAATTTAATTGGAAACGACTTAATTGGAAATGACATTTCCTCTGCTCTCTAGTTTTATGTAGGAAGACAAACCCTATGGCCCCAAACCTCCTGTTGAGTTGTTTGGTTCTGTCCTGGTTTCTCAGTGAGCAGCGTTTGTGTTGAATTATCTTTGGACATGCCTGTGACTATCCTGCCACCAGCTACAGGAACATTCTTACCCCTTAAACTTTCATGGCTGGAGGTTAATCTAGTAACCTCCAGCCATGAAACTGAAGGTCATTTGAATCTTCTTGAGCTTCAATGACTGCATACTGTGTCCCCCTGGGGTGCAGTGGGGGGTTCTGCTGCTAAGTGGCTAGGCTCATGACTTGCATCCATGGGTTCAAAATCAAAAGGAGTTGCACAGCAGTCGTTTTGCAGGGAGTAAGCCTTCCTTTGTGATGTCATTTGTAAGTCAACAGGATTGTCTTGCTGCCTGGGAGTGAAGGAGATGTGAGAGATTACATGACTCTTCTGAGTGAACTGCTTGGCCTGACTTGGGGCAGTCAAGGAATCATGGGAAGATGAGGGACAGAAGCATCAGTAATCCAGCAATACATTTCCCAGGCAGGCTTGCAGGTGACAAACCATGCTGCTCTGTTGCTGTCCGTGCCAACTCAGGGGCTGCCAGTGCATTTTCCTCAGAGCCTGATTAAATGAAGCCTTCTTGCCAGAAGCAGCCAGCTTTGGAGTTTCAGCAGCCAAGCATGGGGTTTTCTCCCCTCGGGGCCTTCTTTCCCCAAACCCACCTTTAATCACTTTAGTAATGCTGCCTCTGAGGCCCTGAGAGCCCACAGCCCCCAGAGGGTCAGCAGAGCTAGGCTGGCAAGTGGGTACTGTTTGATCCCCTTCCATTAGCAGCTTGGAAGTTATACCTGGAACCCTTGTGCTCTCCTGCTATACCCCTTCCTCCTCAAATCACTTCTGTCTCAGATTAGCTGACTGCTTGGAAATACTGGAGTGGGGGGACAGCCTGTGGAGTCAGAACTGGAAGTGAGGGGTTTGGGGCCAGGATGTTAATGCACTAGTTAGCCCAGGCCCCCTTCTCAGCCATCCCACTTCTCTGGATCTTGGCTCTGTCATATGTAAAACTGGGACAAAAAGAGTGACCAGTTATGAAAAAGTTGTGAAGGACATAAAGCATATCATAGCAGATTATACATATTAACTAAAATCTTCCATTAATTAATTCACTTCTACAAAATATATTAGGCCCATTATATGTATAATATTATGCTACATAGGCACTTTGGGTCATATAAAACAAATGTAGACTAATTTGTCCTTCCAGAGAAACTACATATACTTGGAGAGAAAACTTCTGTAACAACACCAGGCAAAGTACTTTATGTGTCAAAACGAGTGACATACTCAATTGGTGCTACCAAAAACTAGTATAGAAAAGGTCCTCCTCTTTGTGTGTGTGTGTGTGTGTGTGTGTGTGTGCGCGCGCGTGTGTGTGCGTGTATACACACCACGTATTATCTTTGCCACGGGGTGATATGAGTATCACCTGAGACTTACTATTTATCCCAGTTGTGATCATGTGGCCATTTGCCCAATTATCTGTTTAGTATCTGCTCTCCTGCAGAATGAAAACTGCATGAGAACACAGCATTTTTTTATCCCCTTGTTTTGACTCGTTAGCAAATAAAAAATAATTCAATCAGAATTACACCAATAGCAATTTTTGTTCAGAAGGCATTTTTTGAACTAACGCCATTTAAGCCAACTTAATTCCTTCATTATCTATGCAATACTGTCAAACCATTTCCTTAACAACTTTTTTTTTAGCTTTTCTGAAATATCTCCATTGGAATCAATACATCATGATTTGGTTCACCACATGTTTTTTCATACATAATGGATATCAAATTTTAGTGATCTCAGCTTCTGCCATTGTGAGCTTTTAAATGGGTATTTTATCTACTAAGTTTAATTTTCTCCAATCTGTAGATAGAAATGTTATAAATTTGAGTCTTGGATTATTTTTATCTAGCTCTGTGCTATTTTGCCACATGTTGCCTTAGTTTACATGGATATGGATACGTACGTGTAGATGATTGGGACCCAGCCTCAGCTGAGGTCCTGCTATCAGTTGCCAGAAATATTAAGCGAATGGGGAAAGCCTTTGAGGTGACTCCAGTCCCAGCCATTATCTGACTATAAGCAAGGAGACGGAGTGAGAACTGCTGGCTGAGCCCAATTACTCTTTTCCCCTAAGGGTAATGAGAAATAATAAAATAATTAGTGTTGTTGTAAGCCATTCAATTCTGGTGTTTTTGACACAGCAATAGATAACCAGAACACTGTCCTGATATCACCTAATTAAAGAGACATCTTTTTGCGTCTTTCACATCCTGTGCTATACTCACCAGGATGACTTTTGGAGTCTGGAGCAACAGACATTTATTTACAAGAAGTGAAAACAATGTACAGAGGCACATGAACAGAGCTGGGGAATAAGATGTTCCGTCCAGTGAAATATTCTCATTAACAAAGTACATGCTTTTGGCAAATTGCTGAGGACTAAGTAGATGCTTTAGGCAAATCATTGACTGCAAAGAAATACTTTGCAAAGAAATTACCAAATTGGAAAGAATAAAGTGCTCACTATATACTGAATATACTTTTTCTTTTTTTTTTGCCTTCATAATAGTCTGTTTTGGGGGGTGACCGTTATGCACACCAGTTACCTCTATACTAAGTAAGCTGCCCCTCAGTATGACTTATGGTGACAGATCAAGCAGCCTACCTCTTGCAGTCGGCAGGACATTAGTTGCCTGCTGCTCAGAGCAGCAGGGCTCAAGGTCACTGCTGCTATTTATCGCTCACAAAATTCTTTTTTTTTTTTCCTTTTTTCTAATGAATGGTTGTTCGCTAACAACCAGGGCCACATCCACTCAGGGCATAACAGTCATTTGAATGCTCTTTATTGATGTTGGAGAACATAAAAGATAAGTTGGGGGACAGGAAGCATGCCCTATTATTCCCTAAGACTTTGAAGGTAGAGAAATCCAAATGTTTGTTTTGTTTTGTTTTTGCAAAACACAAGATGCAATTAAGAGTCTATGAAGGCAGAGAATTTCCTTTAAAAGGGGCTACTAATGCTTCACAGAGCATAAGCAAAGAAATTCTTTTGATACTTCTGAGCAAGAGGAAGAACTCATTTGTTTATATAATTCTTCAACTAGGGGCAAACATTCTGAACATTACCACAGTAACAGCAATAGTTAACGTTCATAGAGCACTTACTTTGTGCCAGGGACTGTCTTGCTTGCTTTATCTGTCTCATTCCATCCTCACGCACCTAAGGTGGGTACGAGTATTATCCCCTATTTAACAAATGAGGAAACTGAGGTGAGCCCACGGCACACAGTTAAGCCGTGGGAGCCCTTTGTATTCTACCCTGGAAGAGATTCTCCCTTTTCCTCTCTGAAGAGACATAATGTGCTATAATGGGAAGGGTACGAGACTACAAATCTTAATTTTAATTTCAGCTCCACTTCAAACTAACAATTCTAATTTGGACACGTCATTTTCTCAACCTGAAAGATAAGGGACTTAAATAGAAGACTGAAGATCTCTCCTCCTCTCAAATTTCTGATTCTATGAACAAGTTTTGCCTCAGAATCATGATAATGTTCGCCTTGGATTTTGCAGCAGCACTGAGGAGCCTGCAGTGCTCTAGGGAGATGCCGAGAGGCCTGAACACCACAGGGCGGGCCTTCAGGGACAAAGGCACCGCTCACCAGGTGCTGGGGATCAAACCATCAAGTTACCCATCAGTATGAGGAAACTCTGACCTGCTGTCACATTTATTTTCACCAAAAAAATAAAATACCCACAGAGAGAACAGAGAAAAACATTCACAAACGAGATGAACCAAATATTTGTGACACACAGAAACCTAGCAATACAGAGAGCATTATGTGGTTTTCATTGGCACTTATTTTGAAAAGCACATGACTTACCCGTGACCAAAACAGCAGTCATTTTAAATTTTCGCTTATTTATCAGTTCAGAGAGCTAAATTCTAGTTTTGTTTGTGCTGCTGAGAAAACAAAACGTAACCTCAAGGAGTTTGGGGAACCTTTTTATTTCTTATTTTTTGAGAAAATATGACCCTACTGAACCTTGAATGAAAATTTCAAGTCAACACATAGATTCATATAGGCCACTATTATTTTACAGATGGAAAAATGGGAACTCAGTCTATCTTGTTTAGAGTTACAGATAAATGATGACAGAAGCCGTGAGAAAATCCTAGGCTACCTCCCAGCGTGGTAGAATAGGGGGTCAGACCTTCTGAATTCAGCCGGGTGTGATCTACAAGTACCTACCCCCCGAAAGTTAGTCAGGGTGACCACTGATAGTGAAATGCCTTCCCACTGTCGCTTATTTGGTTCTACTGGTGCTGGAAGCTGCACTAGGGACACGCTGCTCCCAGGATCCCTATCGGTTAACACAGGGGAAACCTCCTTTCTGAGAGAGCTGAGCCTTCTGCCCACTTGTATCTAAATAGATCTTCGAAGTGGCAGACAGAGCATACGAACTTCTCAGGTCAGCATGCAGCAGTCAGTGAGCTCGGAAATTAAGGAGCAGACCAAGTGGTAATTAGTACAGTGTCCACAGGAGTCGGTGTCTGATTCCTTAGGACGCCAGGAGCTCACTGGAAGCAGGTCCCCTCCAACGTGGGCCCACGGTGGTCTGAACCCAGGGTTACTCAGCCCACAGGGACTGGCTGAGCGGCTGGAAGGTGCGACGGCTGACTGTCCTCTTGTTTAATAGCACCATGCGGGATTTCCGGTCCTTGGGGGTGTGGCAGAGCAGAGCATCCAAAGTGTAGGTGGTGACCTGGCCGTTTCTGTGCAGTTTCTCATAGAGCTCATCAAATCTGGCCAGAAGGGTGGGCACATCCTTCACTTTTTCCCTCACTTTGGCCAGCTGGAAAAATGCAGAAAAAGCAAATCATTTTATCTTTGAAAGATTTCTTCCTTGTTCTTTCTGGCCTCTAAGAAGCAGAGACTTAACGTGGTAAAAACCCGGGTACTGGGGCACAGAGGTATGACTGACTACAAGGGGTTCCACAAGCTACACGCAAAATTCAGAATTAGTACTTGAAAACCATACCTAATATTTTGTAAAAGGGGGTTTAAATGGCACAAACTATATAGTGAGACATACCAGGGAAAGGAGCTCAAATAGCAATGGAACAAGTTTGTCTAATTTAATGACCAGAGCAGGAGCAGGGGCAAAATACGTAGGGTTTTATAGTGCAAAGTACATTTGGTTTTTTTCCTTCAGAGGGTGGAAATCTTTTGTGAGAAAATGTTTTGTGTTAGGTTAGGAATGCATTTCATTCTGGCATTTTTATGGATGTATTTGGGGTGAGAATAATACACCTTCTTCAGGCCTGAGAGATGAATTGGATGTGCAGATTCTCAAAAGGAACAGGTGAGTGTGTGTCCCTGTTATTTAGTGGCCTGCCAACCGAGGTTAGCTTTTGGAAGTGGCAGAAAATAAGTACGAGGGAGTCTGTACTCCAGAGTCTGTGGAGCTTGACACACCACTTGCTTTTCCTTTACATCCTCTTCTCTCTGGCCTGGTTTTTCTCTTCCCACTTACTGCAACCACGTGAATGTTGGCTTTGGTGTTACGCATGGTAAGTTTTTCGGAATTTATTCTAAAAGCCATCGCAGGGTCCAAGCTGGGACTTAATGTGATTTCGGTTTAGAAAGCTCTGTAGAGAACTGGTGGGTGAGAGAATGTGGAGGTTGCTCAGGATGACGCACCATTGCCCAGATGTGAGGATGCTGGTTTAGACTGGGAACTGTATAGAAAAGATGGAGAAGTGGATATGTGTGAGGTATATTCTGGAGGTTAAATTGAAAGGATTTATTGTTGAAGCAGTAAAAGAAAGGGAAGAATCAAAGATATCTTCCCAATCTGGACTTTATAACTTGGGCATGGTGATGTCATTAACAGATGGGAAAATGGGAGGATCAGAGGTAGAGGCAGAAGTCAAGAGTTCTGTTTTGGACACAATTGAGATGCTTGTGAAACATCAAAGTGGATATGTCCAGAGTTTGTTGGATGTACAAAAATGAGGCATAGAGGAGAGGTCTAGGTCAGAGGTATAAATGTTAGGGTCACAAGTTTATGAATGGTACTTAATTGTACAAAAATGAGTGAACTCAAAATTAGAATGTGAAGCTACTTTCTAAACAAAATCAATATTTTACTCAGTTCAATCCCTATTAATGATATAATCTAACATTTTTTGATGAAATTTAATTGTAATCAAGGTCCCTAACATATCCTTTGGTCATCTTCTGAATATACCATAATCCTATTTGCTGCCTGCACACCTTCCTTTCAAACAAGGGCCCCCCACTGAACCTGCAGATAAAAAGTTTAAGCATTTCCTAATGTTCTTAAAAAGAATAGCATGTTTAGTCCTAGTCTTCAAGGTGAAGTGACTTAATGTGCAGCATATGGTTTCCAAAAGCAACAAAGCAAAATATGCCCAATTGCATATGACATCAGTTCTCTTACATCACTACAGAAATATTAAATGGAGTCATTAGGGCCATCCTACAGTTTAAGCAGAAAAGGGACTGTACTACATTGTTTGTAAATTTAGTTTTAAAAAAGAAATCAGGGAAGAAACAGCTAATGTTTGAGTGGTTTCAGTCCTAGTACTGCAGAAAATCAACACATCTTGTCAACATTCCTCTAAGGAATGTTGCACCTAATAGCACCGTATCGCTACAATTAAGACGTTTTAATAACTGTTGGTATAAACACTACGTAGAGTAGTTGTAAAATGCATAGTTTACCAATATAAGAGTACATGCAGTCGCACAAAAGTACTGAAAACTAGCTCAAAAGCTACTGGGTTATGTGGATCCATTCCTTTCCCAATGAGCAGTGCCGAGTGTCTCACACACCCAGGGGAAGACAATGAACTAGAGCATGAGCTTTCTAAGAAAATCAGTCATAGCGGCTTTAGGGGGAAAAAAATTTTCAGATAAAAACAATCGGTATTTTCGATGTGGAGCTTGTCTGGATGCGTTAGTCATATAGTTGACAACATACTGATGGACCAGATCTAAGGAATGATGGATTAACATCAGTGCTATTGAGAAACTGATGTGGTATTAGTCCTGCACACACATGCGCATGACTGTGCACTTCAAAACCTGTTTACATTTCCAGTGCCCCAACTTTTCCAAAAAGGTTTGGGTGGGTCACAACTTACACAGAGGTCAGGCCCGCAAGACAAAGAAGCTTTAAATGTAATCATATCAGTTAGTTTCCTGCCAAGTGCCCCTTACCAGCAGGAAGAAGGCTTTGGGTGGAAGTGAGGAAATGCGATAGGGCGGGGAAGGCATCAGTGTGGCCGAGGGGGAGAAAGCAGCCACCCACCCTCTACTGCCAATCCTGCCATCGCAGCCGCCAGCCAGGACCAGTTGTATGAAAGGCAAGGGAAGGAGAAAAGCTGGGAAGGAGAACCAACCAACGGGCCCCTTCGTTAGTCAAAGTGGCAGTACCTGCATCATTATTAACGCTATGATTATTGCTAACAATTTATACTATCTTTACAGTTCTTTTTCTTTTTCCTTCAGGCTATATACTACTAGAGGTATACAAGTTACTCAGTTTCAAGTGACTTATAATAATTCTCTTTGTGTGCTTAAGCCATCAATGTGACATATGCGTTTGTGTCATTTTGCTTTCAATTTTTAGAATTTGCTTCTTTCTCTTCGTTTTTATTTAATTTTGTTTTAGAATTTTGCAAAGCATTTATACAGTTCTATTAGTGGGTTTATTTGGGAGCTGAAACCATGATTCTAATTATAGAAGCTTTACTATGGTTTACTATCTGGCAGGTCTAGCACCTCTTCCTGCTCTTCTTTCAAAGGGTTTTCATGGCTGTTCATCCTACTAAACCTTAACTACAGAAAAAAAACGTTATGGTATTTTTATCGAGATTTTTTTTTTTTTGGTAACATTATCACATTAACTTGGGAAGAACTGACTTTATCAGGTAGTCTTCCTATCTAAATACATGGTGTGTCTTTATGTCTTGTCATTTGTTTAAATAGGGGAGATTTTTCTTTTTTTTAAGGTAAGAGATACCCTAGCCCAGGGGTCAGCAAACTGCGGCTCGCGAGCCACATGCGGCTCTTTGGGTATGTACATATAGATCTGAAGTAAAATTGAAAATGAAAAGAAAACTATCATAGCTTCATGTATAAAATTTTTAAAGGATATTATTCACATAATGGTGATTATGTAAAAAATATATTTATGGCTCTCGAATAATTTTTAAATTGTTGTGAGGGACAGGATTGGCTTTTCCAAGGCTCGGCAACTTTTGAGACAGAATGTACCCAAAAAGCCGCAGGTGGCTCGTGAGCCGCAGTTTGCCGACCCCTGCTCTAGCCTATTGTTTGCTGAGGGGAATGATGCATAGAGAAGGGGATATGAATGATGCTCAGAGAGAGTGAGGCAACTTCTGGGCTGATGCCCTGGACTGGGACAGAGGAGACGGGCTCCAGGACAACTGGGGAGCTGGCTGTAGAGGTGTGAGCAGTCCCCATGGCTTCAGAGGGGCAGGCTGGGGCCAAGGGAGAGGAGCAAGAAGGCCGTCAGTGGGGCAGCAGTTCTCTCCTGATTCCTTCTATTTCCTCCGTGAAACAGGAGGCAAGGTCATCAACTGAGAGTGAGGAGTGGGGAGAAGGTACTGGAGGCTTGAGGGGTAGGGAAAAAGAAAAAGAGAGCCAAGACCCATGTAAACAGTGTGAGGAAAAGAATAATGTCAAGGGAAAAATATTTCCTAGCATTTCTGAGGCTATATTCTGTTGGAAGGAAAAAGTCTTTGCGCCTGCACAGAGAAATCTTGCAATAGGAACAAGAGAGATTGCCATATTTGACCCTCTCTCTAAGGAGATGGCCTTTTTAAAGGTGCCCTTCGCCTTTAAATGGTTTCTGCAGCAACCCCATACTCACCACTTCTTCTGAGAACTCATGTTTTTTCACAAATCTTGATAAATTTCCATCTGTAGCTTCCTTTAGTATCTCTATCAGGGTTTTTAACATATTTGACTGGATATGGATCATAATCTGAATAGAAAAGGAGATGCAAGCAAAAAAAGACAAGCGTGAGCCAGTACTCAACAATGAGAAATGCACCGTTAGATAAGCCTACATATGTACCTACCCCGTTTTCATGATATTTCCTAATTTATTTGCTTGCACAAGTTCATAAAAATGCTTTGAATGTAAGTCCACCAGCCCAAACTTGTTTTCCAATGGCTAATCAAAATACCACAATCTCAGAACTCGCGGAAGTGTAGAAATGGAGCAAGCATGGATTTGGGGCTGGATTTGGGGCAATTATCAGCTACGTGACTCTGGCCAGATACTTAATCTTTCTTTCAATGTCTGTATTTATAAAATGAGGAAACTACCTTTACATCTCCCATTTTGAGTTACTGTGAACATTACGTAAAATACCAGCACACAGAAGGTAGTTAATAAACATCACTATCAGTTTCTTCCTCCCTATTTCCTCTAGATTCAGAGGCTGTGACAATCAGACAATCTCCTAAGACTGGCTTTAGGGCAAATGAGACCTTTGCCTTATTTATTTATTTATTTATTTATTTATTTATTTATTTATTGTTAAGAAATTTAAGGCACAACATATGCTGTTGCAGGTATAAAGTGGAAGCTAGTTCAAGTTTTAGTGAGGCACTTTTATTTACACTATTGCTATTAAGGAATCTTCAAAACAATGAGTACTGCACTTGGCTTTCAAAATGATACCACTAACTACCTTCCATCAGATAGACACAAGTAATCCAAGGAAAAAAAGAATGTATTTTCCCCCCTCATCACCAATGTTCATTAGTACAATTTGAAAAATATAGAAATGTTTAAAGAAAATGAAAATAACTCTGAATTCATCAACTAATATTAACCATTGTTTATAATTTTATGCGTTATCTTCCAAATATATTAATTTCCCCCAAAATTTGATTCCTCTTTTTGTCAATTATCATACAGTGAACAAGTTTTCTTACAGCATTAAAAAGAAATTTTAGAAAAAAAGAAAATCTTTTTTATGATGAGGGAATACTATATAGCAATCTACCATATAAATAAAATAATGCATCAAATAAAATATCATGCTTTATTACGTTGATAAATGTCCATATACTTTAAAAAATAAACTTGTGGATTTCTTAGACTTAATTTCCAGAAGTGAAATTACAAAATGAAAGTGTATAAACATTTTTAAGGCTCTAGATCCTTAGGAAAGGTGGTTTTTCTGCAAGAGATATTCATGTTTTATACCAAACCAGCTAAGTTCAATCAGTAGTCCATTTTACAACATTTTATGTTTGTTGAGCAGTTGCTTAGGATGAGAGTTATCTCTGGTCCTGAAGAACAGAAACAAATGATCCCAAGTAGACTAAATCCAATGGACTGGGTCTAAAATCAGTGTTCCGAAGCACAGGCTAACTCATGGGCACACCCTTTGTTGGGAGATGGGTCTCTCACATTTGAGCAGCATTCACAGACTTTATTCCAAACTATTTTCTCAAAGATGCTTGTATAACCAACAGTCTGGGAAGAGAGACAAAGTATCTCATACAGAGCAAAGGGCAGGCATGCTTACTGATTTAGTGATTTGGGTTCCTCAAATTCAGGGTTCCTCTCTTAATATAGCCCCTGTGTGTGTAAGAGGCATATAGACCTCTTCATGTCACCCTATGGGAAGTGGAACTCAGGGAACTGATACAAAAATACTAATACTCTGGCTAGTGCTACTGCCATGTCATAAACCATCCCTTACCTCCTGATGTCTTGTATATTCTGCCAGCATCCATGAAACTGTGGCAGGCTAGTTCGTTAGCTTTTTTTTTTTTCAAGATTTTTATTGGGGAATTGGGGGAGGGGAACAGCGTTGAGGAATCGGGGAAGGGGAACAGACAAGTTGCTGTCCTTTTGTTCTTCAGTCTAGTTGTGGAGGACACTGCTTCACTGGCCCATGTTGGTATCATCATTGCACTTTTCACGGGTGAGGCAGATCGGTTGCCGGCCTCTGGAGGCCGCTCACAGCGGCTCTTGGCAGCTTACAACGGTTGCCGGCCACGCATGCTGGCTGCCAGCCACTCACTGTAGCTCACTGCAGCGGGGGCTGCAGCCAACACCGTCGCCAAGGACTCACAGCCCAGCTCCAGATGGAGCTGTTGTTCACCATCTTAGCTGTAAAGGGCAGTGTCACTGGCCCTCATATGTGGGACCAAACCGGGGCCGCTGGCCCCCCAAGCCAGCGCCCAACCACCGCGCCACTCGGCCAGCCCTCGTTAGCTTTTATATAGAGTAAAATCTCCACTCTTCACAGTTCTTAACATCCTTATTAATAAAAACCAACCCAAATTTGGCTGGCAGTGGTCTGTCTTATTGAAGGTAAGGACCTACCTTGTTGACTGCTACATCTCCAGTGCCTGGCATGTAGTAGACCCTCAGTAATAATGAGAAGGGAAGCACAGCAATTTTCAAGGACAAACCCCCTGGAGCTTCATGTTAGAAACTATTAATGATGTGCTCTTGGAAGACTCCAACTTTCCTCCAAAAGTTTTCCCAATTTCTTTCCTTGCCTTCAGCAACTATCTCTGATTCAGTGGGGATTTCAAGAGTAAAGTTCAATACCTTGAAATATACTGATGAAGGATAAAATAGGTGAGGCAGTTACTGATGAAAGGGAAAGAGAAAATTTTAAGCTAGGAGCTTGTCTCAAATCAAAGTCTCAGGGTACAATTAAGAAACACTAAATCAGGATACAGCACATAGCTCTAATTTTACAGATTTCAAACAAAAGGCTAGGAAAGTTGAATTAGCAAGGAGCAGGGGTAATGTTGGTAAGAAAAACTATGGAAAGAACATATACTCCCTGCCAATCTGATTTTCCATGACCTCAGGAAATGTTGAAAAATCACTAGACACTTTTGACGGTAAAAGAAAACAGAAACCCTAAACATGCCAGAAAATTGCATTTCTTTTTTTCTTTTATTTTCTTTTTAAGTTTGCTATACTTGAAGTAGAATATCATGGGTGATACAGACTGCTTTGATATCCATTCTCCCATTCTTTTTTTGATAACAGGACTCCCTAACTTTAACTGATACTATCAGGTATGGAGCTCGAAGACTGTATTTCTCAAGTTTCTTTGCAACTACGTGTGGTCATGGGATTAAGTTCTGGCCAATAACATAAGTTCTGTAAATACCAGTTGCTGGGTGAGACAATTTGGGAAGCATCCTTTAAAGAAGCCAACTTCTTTGTCCTTTTCCATTCTTCCTACTTCTTGCTGGAAAAGTGATGCCCTGGATGGAAGTCACATGCTTAGGATAGTGTTATGGAATTACGGAAAGAGGCTGGTTCCCTGATGATATGGAATGTCACACCAGACCTAGACTGACCACCTCTGATTTTCTACATGAAAGAAAAAGCCTCTCATTTGTACAGACGCTTGTTGTTTTTTTTGAGTCTACATTGCTCCCTATCAAATGCAATTCTTAGCTTATATACATAGGTGAGATGCTGCACAAAGGGATTTATGAGAAATGAGTCCTGTCTCTTTTCCTCCTTGAGCAGACTAAGGGACTTCCCAGCATGAGCTAGAACTTTCGGTGACCTTAATGAGTAGGAGAAAAGAGCGCTAAAACGTTCACCTGTGTTAAATAAATGATAAAAGCAGCAAAGCTAACCACTTGTTAATTCCCTTCCAAGGTAATTCAATTCCAAAATGAGTGTCCATTTGGGAATATGCCAGATTTCTAGAGAGATGATTAGAATTCAAATAGAATTAGTGGAAAGTTACCCTGTCTTGGTCTCTGATACTTTCAGGCATATTTGGAAGTGGAAATTAATCCTTTGAGATGAGCAGCATTACTAACAAGTGGGCTATAGTTCTTTTGAGATTGATGGGTTTAAATTCAGACCAAAAGGACAGAGTCAACATGCATGTGCTTCGATGAGATCATCTGCTAAATCAGCACAAAATATAACAAATATTAGCTGGGAAACTGGGAAACCAGACTCTCTGGGTCATGTTGGCAGAAGGAGCAATTTCAATGAAAAGAAAATTGAGGGGGAATAATTGGGTAAGTTCAAATTCCAATTGGCAGCAGAAAAAGGATTTTAGGCATTAATTTTTAAAGTAGCTCAGGAAAAAAATTTCATCTATTTCTGCTAATACTACTGAACAGATTCTCTACTCAGCCTACTTGTCAGATTTTCATTTCTTAATAATTAACAAATTGCCCTTAAGCATTCCAAGTAGATGACTCAGACTTGGAGAAGCTAGGGCCCATTAAATTATTATTATTATTTTTTAAAAAAAAAACCCAGAGGCCCAGAATTGGGAAGATTATTAAACCTGACAATAGCAACCATCTCTTTTTCATCATTCCTGAGGAGGATGAAATAGGCTTATATTGAACTATGAGAAATTTAGATTGGACATTTGTAGGAATTTCCTGAGAATTTTTATGCAAAACTATCTTTAAGTTTGCTGACAATAGATAATTCTGTGACCCAATTCACGGAGAGGATAATTCACATTCAGGATCGACTCAAGGTTCCTCACATGGTCTTTGCCTGAAACATGCCCATCCCCACATTTATCAGCTGCCTTTGCTTTCCAGCTGTTCTCAGAGAAAGGGAGCGGTCCCAGCTGCCCAGGCTCACTTCCCACAATGCTTTGGATTTCTCCTCCTCCTGTGAGTGGACAGCTTCACTCTCAGCAGGCTCATGTTTTTCCCCACCAAAGCATTTTCTCTTTCGGGAAAACAAAATCGTTACTAGATCCTCTTAACAACTGTGAGAGATAGCCAAGGTTTGAAATAGGTGAGGAATCTAAAGTCAAGGGTACTAATAGCAGATTTGATTTTTGGCATCTAGTGCTATGTTCTTTTCATTATTCAGGAGGATCAGCTAGTACCAATCCTGCAGAAAAGAGACCATCTTTATCTCTGTAGGTCTGGCATAGTGGGGAAACCCTAGGCCTGGTAGTTAAACAGCTTTGTTTGTGTTAAAATCCTGACTCTACTATTTAAAGAACTGCGAGAACCTGGGTACTTTGCTTACCCATAGAGTCTTCATTTTCCACATCTATAATATGGAGACAATTATTCAGACAGAGTTGTACATAGTGAACCAACAAATGTAAAGTATCTAGCATGGTACCTTAGCTAAATTCTATTAAAAACCTGTCTATCTCACTCTCTTCAGTGTCTCACTACCTGTCCTTCTTGACAACGTCACTTCAACTAGGGAAAGTTACTAATGGCCCATATAAAACCTCTCTCACAACACTCTCCTATATTTCTTTCCTACGTGATGCTATGAACCACTTGGAATCCTTGCAATTCTACTTCTGTCCGTCATGAAATGAGGGCATCTGTAAACCTCTTTTCCTCTCTCAGAAGCAGTTACATGTTTGAGATACCCAGCGCTGTCCATATCCAGCAGGAGGCAGAGAAGGTAAATGACATATGACATCTGCTGGAAGACAAGGCTTCCTAGTCTATTTGGCTTACTGGTATTGCTGGCTCAAATAACTTGAACTTCTGGACTCGGGACCTTTGCCACCTTGGCCTCCCAGACCTGCTTGAGCCTGTGAGCTTTTCAGGCTGACCCACCCATTCTGATCTGCAGTTTCTACTTAGGTGCCCATTCCTGGGACAGGAAAGTGTAGGTGACTCATTGCTCACTGGGGCAGATGGGCTGGCAGCATGAGAATGAAAATAGCTAACACTTATTGAGCGCTTACCATGTCAGGCACTATTTTATGCATCGTGGGTATATGGACTCCATGATTTAGGCAGCATGGATGGGATGTGATTAGCATGCAGGTTTTTCTCAAGTCTTAGTAAAGAAACTGGCGGTGGGGGGCGAGGGGGAGGTCCATCTCCCTTCTCTCTACATCTACAGCCGTCAGTAGTCATGTGTTAATTGCAGCATTTATCTATGTCATATATAATATCAAAGCGTATCTATATTTCTCCACCTATTTACACACTCCTGGAAGCATAGGCTGTGTTGATTCCTCTCACAGGGACTATATTGTAACTTTTGCACAGAACTCAACAAATGAATGAACTGAATTAAGCCCTTGAGAGATAAAAAGTCATTATACATAAACGAAAACCTCTGTTCATCATTTTAGTACATTTCAAGCCTTAAAAAAAGTCACTTACATTTAAATTAGTGCAGATTATGCTTTCTGGCTTCATGATTTGAGAAAAAATGGATACAGCTTTTTCCACCTGGTTCTAGAAAGAAGGAAAACAAGTCACATCCCAAGTCATTTGAACATTACTCTGCTATCACAAGGATCTCTTCAAGATGTCAGAATGTTCCTGTGCATGGTGCCCCAGAGTTTTGAAGTCCACAAAGAAAAAACTGGTTTTGGTAATCAAGAATGAATAGTCTATAAAATGTATCCTACAGTGTCATGTTAGCGAATGTTTTAAGAAGGTGCCTGAGTTCCAGTGTTTAAGAGGGAGGCATAAAGTTGATATTTTCCCTTCTCCCATTAGAATGAGCTTTAAAAAGAAAAGACTGAGAAACAGAAAAGCAAATCCCATCTTCAACATGATTAGAACATAGCAAAAACCTCAAGCCACAGAAAAGGTGGAAGCACTGCCCAAAACACTGGAGGTGGAGCACAGTAAGCCCAGAGAAAGCAGTGAGAGGACAACGTATCTCAGAAAGAGCCCATAAAGTAGTTCTCAAAAGTGAGGGGCACGACAGCAAAAATCCTAAACTCCTGTTTACAATGGTGGTAACGGGGTTTATGACTAGCAGTGAGGAGTCCTCTGGATCCTTCTGGAGGCAGGGGTAAGGCTAATCTAGGAGTTACACAGATAAGCCATATTCACAGGAAGCAGTATGGCACTACGACAACAGCAAAGACACTTTTTATTGAAAATCACCTCCATGCCTATTCCTATTGGCCAGAGAGAAATAAAGCCTGTGCATATTTGTAGACAAAACTCTGTATTACATAAAGAAAATCCTGCTAGCCTAGAAAGTGGCAACCCAGCTCCGGTCTCCCTCTGACATGGATCTTCTGCAAATGGCTGATCTAAGAAAAACTTATGTTTTTCAATGATGAACGATCAAACAAGAATCAGCACATGATCTCATATAAAGACACTGTGAGGGAAAAAAAGGAGAGAAAAAGAATATAGCAGAAGAGAATAAGGAAATAACTAAAAGATGAAGAAATCCCAACATAAAAATGTTTCCATGGATACAGAGGACAGAAATGAGAAAAATAAACATGATCAAGTCACTTGGAAATGGGAAAAACTCAAGCACAGGCCTCAGGTTCTCAATGACAATATTCCATACTAGAAGACAGAAGATACCTAAAAAAAACTCAAGGAAAACAAGTGTTATCTCAAAATTTTGTATTTTGTCGATTTTAAAAAAACAAAACAAATAAAAGGCATATAACTTTAAATACCAAGAACTTGGAAAACACTGTTCCCCTGAAGAAATTACTAGAAGACACACTTCAGTCATAAAGAGATGACTGAAAAATCAATAGTAAAACAAGTAGCAGTAAACAATGAACATATTTAAATATATATGACTAAAACCAATATGGGAAATATGGTCAAGGAATAGAGCATAAATGTTATACGCCTGTACAATGAAGAAATGATAATACAAAAGTTGGGAAGGGAAAGACAGAAGGAAGATAAGTGGTGGAGAAAGTATGCCCATTTCCTTATCTTTATTACCTGGGGTCCAAAAAAAATCATTTAAAGCTGACAAATCAAGCATATTTAAGAGAAAAGTGAATATTATGAACGATAACCTATCAACCAAAATTGGGTGGTGAAGAAGTAAAATAAGAGAGGAAAAAGAAGAAATATACTAATTTCACCATTGCTTACCATAGAAATGAACAGGTACTGCCAAAAGAATTAGAGAACCGAGATAATTAAAGTTATGGTTTTAAAGTAACTACTAGAGCAGAAATGTATATATCAAAACAAAGAAAACCACCATATGACCTGTTATTTAAAAAGTTATAAAAACAGAAAGCATAACTGAAACCTAAGATTAAACATATGTTATGTCTATATAGATGGGCTATATTAAAAGACTAGCGGTACATTATAAAGCAAAGTCCAAATCTATGCAGTATATAGGAGATAAACCTACAACAAAATAATTCACTAAGGTTGCAAATAAAAGGATAGAAAAACGTCAGGTGAATGCAAACTTAACCAAACCAAAAAGAGATGAACAACAAACAGGGGTGCAGGTATATTAGACAACATTGAATTCAAGGCAGAAGCACTAAACAAGACCAAGAAAGTCACTTGAAGATGCTCCAGTGAGGGTTCATAATGATGGTGTAACAGTTACGATGTAACACTGAGATGTCTACCTGTGCATCAAATAGCATTAAACACATAAAGGAAAAAATACAGGAAAATGAAGAAGAACAGAGACATACTCCGAAGAGAGACTTTCATTCATCTCCCTCAACTCCTGACAGACAAAGAACACAGAGCCATGCCCTAGCCAGAGAGGGAGACTCAGCAGGCTAAAGCGGAAGCTGGTAACTGCGTGTCCCTTAAGCTTTCATCCTTTCGTGAGGGTCCCAGCAGTATGGAAATGCATCACCCTGATATTTGCACTTCTAAATAGTGGTAAGAGTTCTCTGACCATATTTTACCAGCTGGGTCAATCAACCTGGCTTGGTTATTAGTTTTGCTGCCATAAGATTTCCTTTTACTACATAGTAAATGTGTAAAGTATTTCACATTTTCTTAGGCTTTGGAATAGGATATCTTGGGTGGAGCTCGTCAAGAGAGATGGTATTCCAGGGTTCCAGTTTTGACTCTTCTTCTCCGAGGTGTGACGACAGAGAGGTCCTCTCTTCTCTGAACCGCAGCTGCCTCTGTCCAATGAGAGGGGGGGCTAGAAGACCACTGAAGTCTTCCAAATAAGAGTATTTGGGTCTAACTGTGAAATATAATGGACCCCACTTCTATAATGGGTTCATTGTGGGAGTCCTCAGTCCTCAGTCATTCCAAAGGTGAATTCAGCTTTGGAAAGCATTAAACTGTTCTTTGAGAACGTTACACTTTAATTACTTCAGAAATTTCTCTCAGAGGGCAGCTTCCCTCACCGATTCTCCACAGGATCCCGGCCAGCCCCTTCTAAATAGCAACGCATGTTATCCTCGATTGTAAATGGAGACATTCTTTGGAGGTATTGGTATATATGCAGATGCCATGGCACCAAAGGCTTTGGTTTCTTTATGACACAGCCAGAAGGGAAAAATAAGTAATTAAAAGCAAGAACAAATGAAAGAGGCAACATGCTGCCCATTCCCAAGTCACTTATGTGTACCCCAAAACCTCACCTGATTCAGAGCTAAAGCCACAGCAAAACAGGATGCTCTCATGGAGAGAACTTCTCCTTTGATAAGGGCTTCTTCTCTTAATGTAGTACAGATTTTGAAAGACTCAGGACTATTCTGGGGAGAGATATTTGCCAATGATACATCTCATTAAGGGTTAATATCCAAAATTTATAAAAAACTCAAAACCAAAAAAAACAAACAATCCCATTAAAAAATGTGCAGAGGACCTGACTAGACATTTCTCTAAAGAGGACATACAGATGGCCAACAGACATATGAGATGCTCAAAGTCAGTAATCATCAGAGGAATGCAAATAAAAACCATAATGAGAAAACACCTCACACCTGTCAGAATGGCCATCATCAATCAATCAATGAACAAAAAGTGTTGGTGAGGATGTGGAGAAAAGAGAACCCTTATGCAGTGTTGGTGGGATTACAAATTGGTGCAGCCACTATGGAAAACAGTATGGAGGTTCCTCAAAAAATAAAAAAAATAGAACTACCTTATGACCCTCCACTCCTGGGTATTTATCCAAAGAAATCCAAAATACTAATTCAAAAATTTGTGCACCCCTATGTTTACTGCAGTGCTATTCACAATAGCCAAAATATGGAAACAACAGAAATGCCTATCAATAGACAATTGGATAAAGAAATGGTGGTACATATATACAATGAAATATGACTTGGCCATAAAAAAGGAATGAAATTTTACCATTTGCAACAACATGTATGAACCTAGAGGGTATTACGCTAAGTGAAATAAGTCAGACTGGGAAAGACAAATACCATATGATCTCATTTATATGTGGAATCTAAAGAACAGAATAAATGAACAAACAAAACAGAAATAGACTCACAGATAGAGAGAACAAACTGATGGTTGCTAGATGGGACGGTGTTGGGGAGATGGTGAGAAAGATGAAGGAACAAGAAAGTACAAATTGGTAGTCACAAAATAGTCACGGGGATGTGAAATACAGTGTGGGAAATATAGTCAATAATGTTTTAAATACCATGTATGGTGTCAGGTGGGTACTAGGATTTATCAGGGGATCATTTCATAGATTATATAAATGCCTAACCAGTGCGCTATACACCTGAAACTAACATAAAGTAATATTGAATGTCAATTATAATTAAAAATGAATATATATATATATATATATATATATATAGAGAGAGAGAGAGAGAGAGAGAGAGAGAGAGTCATGGGAGGTAAAGTGCAGCATAGGCAATATAGTGAATGGTATTGTAGTTGCTATGTACGGTGTCAGGTGGGTTGTAGACCTGTTGGGGTATCACTTTGTGAGGTTTGTAAATGTCTAATAATTATGTTGTTTTGTACACCTGAAACTAATAATTTTTTAAAAAGACTCGGCTATTCTGGAAGGAGATTAGATTGCTCAATAAATAAATACCATGAAACTTCAAGCTAATTAAAATGATTAGTAGTTCTCAGTATTTCACATTTCCTTTTGCAAGAATTTCCCAGAGTCTATCTTGAGCCTCTTAAAAGATTAAGAACCATAAAGAGAATATTTGCAAATAGATGAAGTTATCTACATATTAGCAGCTCAAATCTAAATTAACTTTATTTTCAAAGCTCTTTGTCAATTTTCAGACTTGAGACAGTTTCACCAGCAAACATACAAGTCTCTTTGTACCTGGGCAGGCTGGTTTCTAGAATAGGTACCATAATGTAAAAGTATAGTCGGTCTGCTACTACATTAAACAATAAAGCTCAGCAACACAAGGAAACTCTTCCTGAGAGGATTTCCAAACTGAAAATACCCAATGAAGTCAAAGATCTGAAAGCATGAACACTAATTGGAACATACATCATGAAAGAATCCCATGAAAACAGAAAACTTAAAAAAAAAAATTCCAAGAATGTGAGTGATACCCAAACCAGCAGACAGCAGTAGTAAAGCCAAGTCCCCTCCTTTGTACATGATGTATGTGGATTAGGTTTAGGAGGGCAGCTTTGCATCTATGTATATATGTCATGATCTGATGCACAACTCGAATCCTGAAGTAAAATCTGAATGTGATGAGAGGACGGTTCTGAGAACTGGCTTGGAACTTGGGATGGCTGACCAGTTCAATTTTTCAACTCCAGATTCTTGGACACAACACAGGAGAAAAGGCCTCTGGCGCTCTGTAAGTGGCAGAATGAAGTCCTCTCCAGTTCAGTATATACTCAGGGAGGCGTCTCTAAGTAGGTCAGAAAACTGGATATCACAATGCTGAATAACTGATGCTCAAGGGTTGTGTATTTTGTGGGCCTTCTATTTCACGGAATCATAGAAAGGTGTGATTAGGAAAGGACATCTAATAATTCAAGGGTCAGCAAACTATGACCCTCGGGCCAAATCTAGCATATGGCTGAAATGGTTTTTACACTTTTAAAGGTTTGTAAAAACACAAAGAATATGTGACAGAGACCATATGTGGCCCCCAAATCCTAAAATGTTTACTATCGGGCCTTTTATAGAAAGTTTGCTGACCTCTGAATCCAACCCCCTCATTTCACAAATAAGTGACCTGTTTAAAGCCAGTTAACGCTAAAGTTGAGACTAGACTCCAAATTTCTCAATTTCCAAGTTAGTTTTCTTTCCACTGTAATCCAACTGCCCCTCTTGATTTGGAAAACCTCTACTGCTACACTTTTTAGGGGAGTTTTCAACAGCCCATGTTCTTCTACCTTGCTGGTGTTCCTTTGTTTTCAGCATAAATTGGTTTTGTTGACTTTCCAAAGTTTAAATGGCATGAATGACTAGTTATGCATGGAATCTTGGTCAACGCACTATTTCAGTTATTCATTCCTTCACTAAATAATGAATGGTTGTTAAGTGTGAGAAACAATGCTGATACAGTAATGACATAGGGACTTAGGAGTCATGCTCTCCTCAGAGATAATTTTTTTTTTTTTGAGGGCAGTGACACTGGCCCCCACACGCGGGATCCGAACCGGGGCCGCCGGCATGCCAAGCCAGCTCTCAACCACCGCGCCACTCGGCCGGCCCCTCAGAGTTCATTTTAATGTCATACATATTTATTAAAGACTGACTTTGTATTATACCAGGCAATGTGTTAAGTACTGGCATACCAAGATGCCTCAAGGAGCTTACCCTCTAGCGGAGGGGATGACATGTGCTACTGCTTAGTACAACATCAGGCGATGTTACAAGTGCCACATATGTGATACAAGTAGAGTACAATTGAGGCATGTTGGAGGAGATTCCATCTTAGGGGACTATAGAAAATTCACAGGTGAGGAGAGTAGCCCTTGAGTTTGCCAATGAAAGATGTACAATTTCCACTGGAGAGGGCAACAGAGAAGATTAGCCTAGCAGAATCCAGCATGAGCATGGTAGCAAGACCGCTTGAAAGCAGAGCTTGGGCCCAGCATACTGTTTTCTGTTCTCACCATCTACACAATTGCTAGGGAAGGGGGAAAGATGATAAAATTGCTTTTCCCATAATAAAACTGTCTGACATGGCTAATTTGAGTTTTCTAAAAATGAACACAATTAAAATGGAAATAGCTGCACCGGATGGAAATAGAGACTGCAGGAGAACTGAATTTTATTGTAGAGAAAAAAAATAATACATTGATCTTCTGTCAAACACTACCACAATGCTCTGAAAGTTAACAGGAGATAGCCTTACCAGTTTGTAGCAAATTGCAAAAGCAAGGACATAGGTATCTTTGCTGAACTTCACATCCTGGTTTTTCATCTCAATCAATACTTCCAACGCACCTGCCAAAAGTCAGCAATGTTAAATGCGTGCAAGTGAGTTCACAGTCCTCTACTGTTCATCTCGAGTTCTAATCGGTTCAGCACCATCTACTGAAATGTGCATTTCCTCACAATAAAAGCTATTAGTCAAAGTCATTTGGCAATTAACTAAATTTTAAAATTAATGATCAAGTCGTGCAGAAAGAACTAAGGCATCGCATGATGCGGTGTTTTCACACTTAAAAGAATGAGGTCTCCATAATTCAGGCACTCAACAGGAACATAGGGATCATTTTTGCATGGTCTGTTGTTTTTCTAACTGCTATACCAGCGAAGACAGCACAATTTTTCAGCAAACATAAATTGCAATACTTACTTTTATATTTGCCTTTGATAAATAACATATCCATCAAAATATTGAATGACGTGGAGTCTGAGAAGAAGCCTCGTAAATGCTAATGAAGAAAAACAATACAGTTTAGTTAAAAGTTAAAACTATTACAGCAGTTATTTTTCCCTACATTGCATCTCACCTATCCAGGGCTTATCTTTGTGCATACCTTACTCACATGGCCTCCTTAATTCTCTGATATGCCAAGGATTTCTTTCTCAAAAAAATTAAAATGCTGCCCACTCTCTTGGCTGTCATGCCTTTGGGCAGACTGAACAAGAGAAGAGACGTATCTGAAGATATGAGATATCTTCAGTAAAAGATCTTCAGTAAAGAACATGATACGGTAAAGAACATCTTCATGAAATGTTGTTCCGACATGCTTCGGAGAAAATAAACAAGCCAACAAACCCTGGTGGGGATGGTCCTGGAACCTGGCTGGCAGCATATTAACACGACATGGCAGCTAGAAGTGTACTTGAGCACTAAGGAAGTAGAATCTAACACAGCTAAGATCCTCTTCTGGCAAACAAATAATATAGCGTTAATTATTCACTTTTTGAAATAATTCACTACAATAGCCATAATTATTATTTAGTAAACAATTCACTAAAACGTTTTTCAATGTTTGTAACATTTTTTTCGTCAACATTTTGAATGACATGATAATGTGACACATGATATTCCAAAGTGCCATTAAATGCCTTGCTCAAGTTTGTTGGTTTTTGAGAGCAGACTCTACTCTAGGTGCTGAGAATAGGGAAAGGAGAAACAAGATATAGACCCTGCCCTAAACTCCAGTGGGGCTTATAATCTTGTGGAGCTTCAATTCTGTCAGGGCAGACAATGAACAAGTGGAATAAACAAGCAAAAACAAGAAAACTATACTCTCATGTGTCAGTAAGGGTTATGAAAAACAATGAAACAGGATAAGAGGGTAGAGAAGATGATGGAAGGCGGTCAGAGAAGGCTCCCCGGGAAGAGCACTGAGTGAAGCAAAGGAGAAAGCCTCAGTCACACAGGGGTAGTGCATTCCGGCTGAGGTCATGGGCTCGGCACGTCTCGGAAAGAACAAGAAGGTGCAGAGAGGAGCGCGCAGTGGCAGGAGATGAGATACCACAAAGGGCCCTCTAGGTCACGGCCAGGGGCCTGAGCTCTATTCTAAGCGTGATGAGAAGCCAACAGAGCAGCCCTGTCCATAGAAAGATACTGCAAGCCACAAGTGAGAGCCATGCATGTGATTCTAAATTTTCAAGTAGCCTCATTTAAAAAAGTAAACAGAAATACATAAAATCAGTTTTAATGTTACTTAGCCCTCTAAATCCAAAATACAATTGTAAGCAATATAAAAAATTATTAAAAGGTACTTTGCGTTTTCTTTCTATGGAATGATTGACATGTATCCTGTAGTTTACATTTACAGCACATATAAATTTGAAACACAGTCCAAGGGTTCCAGATACACATGTGTCTAGTGGCTGCTGTGCTGGCACACTTCAGGGTGCTGATAGGGACACGGACAGATAGGGTGGAAGCAGCGTTAGGCTTTATGTGACTTGACTCGAATTCGGTTTATTCTGCTACTGCAGGAAACGAACTCATACACGACTGTTTCAAACACAGATAGGTTTAAAAAATACAAAAACTTTACTTTTGTTTCTTCCTTTTTTGTTTGTTTATTTTATCATTATACTCACGGCTATGATTTATTACAATGAAACTTTTGTTTTCTTTTAATTACAACATTAATACAGGCTTATTATAAAATAGTCAAACAATATAAAAATGTAGAAAGTAAAACGTGGAAATTCCCTATAATTCCCCTAAAAAATAAGCAGTTTAGTGTGTATCTTTCCAGATTTTTAATACATATATCCTAAAATGTAAATACATATTCTTTTAGGAAAAATAGGCTCCAACTCATCCATTCTGTTATGGAACCACCTTTTCTCTGTTTACTAATATATTTTGGTCATCTTTCTAATGTATAGGTGTCCTTTAAAAGAGGGGCCAGCTGAGAGTTCCACTATGGACAGAACACTTTACAAGAACAACAGTAAGAGGCAGAAAGGCAACTTAGTTAGTTATGGAGGTTCCTAAAAATATTAAAATGTCCCAGGGGCCAGTCCTGGCCCCCAGATTTAACAAATGTTTCATAAATGTCTCTGAGCCTCAGTTTCCTCATCTGTAAAATGGAAATAATAATAGTGGTATCTAGCTCACCAGGGCTACTGTGGGAAAAGAACATCTAAAGTGCTTAAGCACAATGCTGAGCACACAGTCAGTACTTGATAAATAATTTAAAAATAATTATTGCTATATCCTGTTTTTAGGAAAAGAAAATTGGAATATATGAAAGTATTTTGAACATGGAAAAGCACTTTACAATGTAGACTTCAACCAGAAGTAAAAATACAAAAACAGGAGAAAAGTATAGGTGAAGGTCGGGAAAGGCAGTCTTAAAACTGCAGCTGGTCTTAATCTGTCCCCCACTAAAAGCTCCTCAAAAGCGAGGATGTCAATCCCAGGTGGTCACACATCCAAGCTAGGTGGGTACCATGTAATCTGTACCTACACCCCTTCCACACCAGTTCTATACCTCTGTGTAAAGAGACCCACACCTCTTCATGGGAACTGACTCCAAGGAAACCTTAAAAATGTGGGGAAGGGCTCATTCATTCAGCCCAGCAGCCCCTCTCTAACAATAACGTGTACAGGGCAGATGTCTTTCCTAACAGCATTGAGAATACCCACTCCTCAGCACAAGGAAATGAGATCGGCAGGGAAAGTAATTAGGAGACAACCTGGTCTTTGATGAGCTCTGCTGCAGACTCCTCATCATCCAACTCGTAGCACAACCTCATGAAAAGTGGTCCAAACTTATACTCCCCCAAAGTGATGTTTCTGTTCTCTGCATGGTACCTGGTAACCAAAATGATTCAATGAGCCAAATGTTGGGACAGAGGAAAAAGGACAGACTGTGGCACGCACTTTGCTAGGTGCTGGGGACACAATAAAGAAAGAGGGACTCTCAGAGTCTGAAGGGGAAAAGTGTAGAACTGAAGATAGTCAAAGAACCCTGTTGTGCAGAAATACACCAGGCCATTTAAATCAGCAAATACACAAGCAGGGTGTGTTGGAGGCCCACATACCCTGTGAAATAAAAGAGAGGAACTGTACATTGTGATCATTTTCTCATTTGGCCAACAACTGGCTAGGACTGAGTGTGAGCATATGTCAGGAAATAGCAAGGCCCTGCATCTGTAGGCGCATCAGAACAGCACTGTCTCCACACAGGGGCAAAGGAGAAGGCTGGGCGATGCTCTGTCCCCATCAAAGCTGGCTTTGCCCACATCTAGGGTGGCAGACAGCCAACACATGCATCTTACCATTCAGACCAACCAGTTTTTCTCAGTTTGGGGAAAGGCATATGCGAGCTACAATCAACTAGCAAAACAAGTTACGTGCCGGTTTGAAATTTCAGTTTTAGGTAAAGGCAAATTTCAATGACAAGGATGTCTTATATGCGGCTTGAAATTTTTTCCAACGGCCAGTCTGCCAGTTAGAACTGCAGAACTGTAATTCATTAGCATAAATTTACTTTCAATAACCAACTCTTTGTGCTTTGGATTGTGCCAAGGAGACAATCTGGTAACAAAACAAGTTCCTCATGATTACATGTAATTCAGGCTTTAGGAGGATCCATTCATTCATTAAGTGAATAAATCCAGAATACCATGGGGACATGCTCTGACTTTGAAAAACAGAATACTTTTTAACGTTCTACTGAAGAAAGCCACAGAAGTCTTATGAATAGTCTATCCTACACATATATAATGCCAAATGGAATGATGATATGTAGTTAAAGATACATTTGAAATTCCAATTACAAAAGTTATATCAAAACATCAAGTTGTTACATCTTCAATGTATATAAAGATTTGTCAATCATATCTCAGTAAAGCAAGGCAATACAGTGTAGTAAACAGGATTTTTAGACTCTGATTCCAAACTAACAGTTCAAATCCCAGATCTTCTATTTATTAACTGTGTAACCATGAGCAAATTAATTAACCACTCCTTGCTTCGGTTTCCTCATCTGTAAAATGGAGATAAGAAGAGAACTCAGAGTCTGTGTGAGATTTAAATAAGTTTTCTCCATTTAAATGACATAAATTCACATTAATGAAAGTCCTAGAAAGTTGCAGATAATGCATCACCTTCTTGACAAGACATGTTCAAGTTGAAGGATCCAAAATCCCTCTGTAAACCAAACAACAGCATGTGGTCAAGATCAGGACAGGATTAAGCTGCTCCTCATTTTTGGCTCAATAAAGCGCTTATGTGTCAGCCCATTACTCTTCTCGCCCAGCCCTGGGCCACCTGTCTCAGGAAGAGGGGGAACAGGTTGGGTAGGCCATGGACCCTCCCAGCTTCCGACTTGTCCAGCTGTCCACAGGGAGAAGGAAAGGACAGCAACTGTGCAGTTATTAGCATCGATAAAGGAATTCTGAGTCATACTTGGAATGTTTATGAGAAAAATAAGAGTAGAATGGGTATTCAAAACTGTATCCTATTTTATTATTCATATAAATATCTGATAGTTTGGGTAGTAAAAAAAGAAATGAGAATAAAACAGGCCAGAGGGTCTTAAATGATTCAACGTCATGAAACTGAAATAACAGAATTAGGTTTGCTGATACAGTGTGATTGTAAATCAGCATAACTCTTTGGGAAAGTAATCTGGCAGTTTACATTGACAAGCTTTAAAAAATTCATACTCTTTGATCTCAAAAAGTATAAGTTTTATACTTTATCCTATATAAGATAAGCTTTATCCATAGAGTAGCCATCATGGCATTTTTATACTGGTGAAAAGTTAGAAATAAGTTAGACATTCAACAATAGGGGCACAGTTAATTAAAATACCTAACATATAATGGAATATTGCATAGCCATTAAAATGATTCCTAAGCATAACATTAACAAGCAAAAGCATTTATGCTATTATATAATAATTAGAAAACAAGACAATATCATTATATATATAGTAATAATTAAAACTATGTAAAATAAACCTTACCAAAACCACAAAATGTTTGCATGAAAATAATTGGTGAGGATGCATTTTGGATCCGCAGTTGGGAATCCACAATGCAGAGAGCAGACTTAAGTTATACGCGGATTTTCAACTGTGCAGGTAGTCAGCATCCCTAACCCTGAATTGTTCAAGGGTCAACAGTATATAAAATATTAACCAGAGTTCTTAGATGTGGTAGATAGGCCCTAAAGATGGCCACCATCAATTCCTCTTCTTGCTGTACGTGCACGTTGCTCCATCCATCCGGACGTGGAATCCTTTCCCCTCCCCGTGAACCTGGGCTGTCTGGGTAACTTGTCTAAACCAAGAGGAAGCCCCAGAAGTGAAGCTGTGCCAATTCTGGGAAGCTCTACAAGGCCTGCAGCTTGTTCTTGTGCTGTGGGCTAGTGCAGCTCAGCCTAGACTCATGAGTGGTGAGACATTATAAGGAGACAGGGGCTCAGGTGACAGGCATTGAGGTATCAGAGATGCAGGCGAAACCTTCCTGGACCTTCCAGCTCAGCCCAGCTACTAGCTGACTGTAGATGAGCAAGTGATTTTAGTCAACACCAACAAAGAACAGCCCAGCTGAGACGGGGCTCAATTCCTGACCCACAGAGTTCTCAGAAATAATGAATAATCGTTGTTTTAAGCCATTAAATTTTGGAGGGGTTTGTTATGCAAGAGACAGCTGAAACAGCAGGATTTATGATATATGACTTCTTTCTCCTTTTTTGATAATGTCCACTATAGACAAGTTGGAGAAATCAGAAAAGTACACATTTAGACAAACAAAAAAATATATAGAATGTGTAATTCCCAGAGAACCATGGTTAACTTTTGGTATATATTCTTCTAGTATTCTATATAGTAATACCTTATATTTCTCTAAGTGTAAAATATAAATGCAGATCCATGTATAGAAATATATATTTAAAGAATGGTGAAAAGAAGCAATGAACTTAACTTCAGAAACGACGCCTGTTGATTTGCTACCAAGTAAGCATAGGCGAAACCCTTGCTGGGTTTCACCTAACAGCTGACTGATGTCACGTAAGTTCCTCGACATGGGAAACTCTGGCAATGGGTCAGAGGCAATGGAACATAGCAGGCATAAGCTTGGAGGAGGGAGACTAGTTAGGGGTCCAAGTGAGAGAGACGTAGAGGCCTGAACTAAGACACTGAGAAATGGGAACAGAGGGACACTGGGGAAGTGGAAGCAGTTGGACTTCTTACCCTGTCAGGGAGGAGAGCAAATGAGACTAGGAGAAAGAGGCTCCCAAGTACCTGTCCTGAGTGACTGCTCAGTGTAACAGGAACACAGCCAGAGAAAGAAATTTGTAGAAGTTGAACGTGAAGACCTAGGGGACATGTAAGTGGAGTTAGTCAACAGGTTGGTGAGTTCTTCGGGGATGAATTAGCTGTTTGTCTATCCTCAGTTCCTGGCATGTAGTAGGAACCTAATAAGTGTTTGCTACATGAATGAATATAAATGCCCGGAGCACAGGAAATCATCAGCGTATAGGTGATGGCGGAAATCTTGGAAGTAGATGAGGCTGCTTAGGAAAAGGGACAGAGTGACAAGAGACAAAGGCTGGCAGAATTCTAAGGAAATGCCTCACCTGTAAATGACTTTTTTAATAAGTTCCACATCATCCCGGGACTCGCACAAATGCAGCAAGGTTCTCAATTCCCCCTTTAAGATGAGCTTGTTCTGGGTCAGCTTCTCTTCCAACTTTCTCAAGTAGGTTTCTGGAAGAAAGCACAGGGCGGTGGCCATCACTAAGGCTGACTGGACTGTCAGGGTCTGACCTCAGGGAGAAGGGGAAGTCAGAACCTGGCACGTTGCAAAGGGGCACAGTGGAGGGGCTACGCAGTGCCCACCACTGGCTGGGCTCCTTGAGAGCAGCATCAGAGATGCTACAGGAAGCACGGCATGTGTGTCACAGGGGCACAAGCCCAGGTTCCTCTCTGAGGCTAGGCGCACAAGAATATGCATTTCTGACTGAGTGATCCTTATGCACACTAAAATTTAAGAACTAATATCCCAGAGGTTTAGCCCAAAGAACTGTATTTACAGGTGACCCATGAGGGAAAAAAAAACAGCAAGAAAATGTAACCAACATATCCAAACTATCAATTGTCAGGGCAACTAGCGGGCAAACTGAAAGAAAAATGGGAACTGTAGATGGTTTTACCCACAATGGTTGAAACATGACTCAGGAATGCTTCAGGTCTCTTTCATTTGGTTCAACTTTATCTCTCTTTCATTCCTCTTTGTCTCTACTCAGCTGTTAGAAAGCATGCCATAGGACTATTTAATGCATAGGAGGTTAAAAAAAAAAGTCCCCTGTTAGTAAGAATCACTTCAAGGTGATCATAATCTGTCTCTGTCCCTTATCTTGTATCTGATCAACTGGTGGGGGGGAGGGGCGGGGGGAAGGTAGGATAGGGGGAACAGTCCGACACCAAAAGGAAACCAGTGCTTCCTGGCATTAGGAAGGGACTGTATTCTGGCCAGAATGTAGGGTGAGATGCAAGGCAGGCACGTAGTAAACATCTGCTTTCTACAAAGCAAGGCTGTTTTCAGTATCAGAAGCTGCCAAGAAAAGTTTACAGGATTTGCTCCAAGGCCCAGAGCTTTGAAGGAATGTTGCTTAGGAATGGCACAATATACATTAAAAACATAAAATCTGGGAGCTGAAACAGATACTGCCCTTGATTTATAAGAAAAGAAAGGCCACGAGGTTTGAGATAATGTAGTGGATCCTCTAATCTTTATTTGCAGAACCGCAAAATCGTTAGAGGTTTTAGAGATAGAAGGACCTGCGCTGAAATCTAGGCTCTGCCATTTGCATGCTATGGGCAGACTCTTGTCTATGAGACCTGATTCCCCAGGTGTAAAGTGAGCATCATGACACCTATCTCATGGGGTTATCTTGAGATAATGTATGGAAAGCATTCAGCACGGGGCCTAGCAAAAAGTAACTGCTAGTAAATCAAGACATTATTGCTCTCATTTTTATTCCTTCTATCACTCTGAGATTTAAGAGGATTTATTCTATTAAATATTTCTAAATAATTTCCAATATGAAAGATTTCAATAGGATGACTTTACACCTTATACTTCTTAATTCTTCTTAATAAACCTGAAGAACCCAAAATTTCAACAGATGTAATTTGTATTTTAAAATAAATCAACAAAGAGTTAAGTGCTTGTCATATATTCATACACAGAGGTATGGCTCCTGTCCTAGAAGAGCAAAGTCTATTCAAGAAGACAAGATCTATTTACAGAAAGCTATCTGACCACAACAATGGCGACAGGTGACTGATTATAAACACAATAGGAGAGAAGAGAGCAATCAGGGTGGCAGAAACAGACCAGGTTTGGTAGAAGTGGAGAGGTTACCAGGGAGGAAGGAAGCGGATGGGTAGGGTTGGAGAAACTGAGGAAAACGGGGCATTTTAGGTATGGGAATTAGCATGAGTAACAGCATAGAATTGGCGGCGGGGAGGAGGGCGGATGGTGAGGGGAGAACTGTGACTAGATTAACAGACTGGACTCCAGAAAGGGTACTGTCCATTATGGAATAGTAGGAAGCCAGGAGGTAAGTTTGTACACGTCATATCCAACACAGTACCATTTTGGGTTCTTGTAATATAAGACGTCGACAGGATTTTATAAATATCAATCTGACAATGGAATAGGTTGGCACTCATTATATGAACTGCCTTTCAGAATATATGTACAACTGTCACAGCCTTAAAAAGACTTATGAGTGGCACGGTGGTTAAGTGCTGGCTTAGGAAGCCAGCGGCCCCGGTTCAGGTCCCACATATGAAGGCCAGTGACACTGCCCTCAAAAAAAAAAAAAAAAAAAAAAGACTTATGACCATTGGAAATAATGAGATAATGACGTGGAGCCCTAATTTTGCAAACTTCACATAACTCCAAAAGCCTGAAGTAAAATCTAAACTGAGTCTACTGACCAGGAGATTAATATATTCTCCCTCGCTCTTCAGGCATATCTTCTTGTACCATAGGTGGTATTATGTAACAGTATCATTAGCAGAGAAGTGAGAGAAGGCTGATTTCTGAAGGCAGGACTGTGAGTGAAGACAAGCAAGAAGTGTTAATTAGGAGCTCATAAACACTTGTCAGGGAGAGACAGGACAGCAAAAAAGTCAGTAGGGACACACAAAGAGTTACTAAAAGGGGAGTCCTGCTGTGTTTATAAAGGAATTCGAAGTAATGAGGAAAACTCAATGTGCAGAAGAGAAGAAATGAATGCAATAGATTCAATTACCTTTGGTGCCAGGAAGATTATATGCAATAGCCACCTTCTTATGCTGAAATTCTTTTAATTTCACAATATTATCTGTAAGTAGATATCTTTTAGCTATAAATTAGAGAAAGAAAAAGAGTAAAATTATTTTGTTTTATATTTAGCAAATAACATAACTAGAGCTTGATTACCTCTAATAATTAATCTAATCTTCACTTAGTATAAATAATCCACCTAGACAGGTACAAATATGTCACTCTAGTGGAAAAAGCATCTCCAAACTACCAAAGAATTCAAGTCCACAGCAAGACTAGTTTTGTTTGTGTGTCTGAAAGGAGCTGGTGATTAATTGTATGTGAGGATGAGTTGACAGGAATCTGAGATCTGAAAGACAAATAGACATTCACCGTCTGGTTAAAGGGATAACAAGGGAATTTATAAACAAACCAACCAAAAGTCATTGTTTAAATGCAAAATAGGTATATCTAGTTTTGGTTTATCTACATATCATGTAGTGGAAAAGCTATAGTGTGACCACTGGAATTCCCAGTTCTGTCATTTGTGAAATTCTTCATTTCCTCTCAGTATCCTCAAAGATCACATCAGGTATCACTGACCACATTTAGCACAAAAGATGAGTTTTGGAAAACATCATTTCTTTAGGATGCTCGGCTGTGCATGGAGTGGACCTTGGCCAAAGAATCGCCCATTAAAAGAGCGCTAGGTACTGCAATAACAAGGTAACAATAAAAGTTGCTGCTAACTTATGAAAAGACAGTCCAGAGAAGTGGTTACAGCCAGAATACTGTTGGGCTGCCACTGTTCAAATCCCAACCCTACCAGTTCCCTCTGACCTTGGGCAACTTAGTTAGACTTGCTGTTTCCTCTATAAATGGAGAAAAGAATGGTACCTCTCTTACTGGGTCTTGTGGGGAGAAAAGGAATGAGCGTATGTAACATGCACTGATACCAAGTATTATGTTATCATCAATCATCAGGATTTTAAAATTGAATCATTTTCATAAAGTTATTAGGGGATCATTTTACAAATCAAGGAACCTGCTCAAGGTCTTTCAGATTGTTAGCTAACACCTCGGCTCCCAATCTCTGCAGGACAGTACAACCAAGGGGAAACGGGGGCTTCCAGAAAGCAATGCAGCCCCATCCAAGAGAATACTACAGCCCCAAGGTCAAGACCGCAGCCACAGTCAGGGGTCCCACCACTGCACCCACGCACAGCACGCTCGGCTGCTCCAGGCCAGCGAATAACAGAGGCGCTGTCAATTCTCCAAAGTGATGTCCGCTGAGGTGAGGTCCCTTCTGTCCCATCCCTCCCCTCCTTCACGTCCCGAGACCGCGGATACCTCCGAGAGGGCAGCTGCAGCAGGTGGAGCCTAAGCCTCCCACTCCAGGATACACCGAACTCCGCAGTGCCTGCAGCAGGACTTGCTTCGGGGGCCTAAAAGCAGCAGCCATGCCGTCCCGGGTCGCACCAACTGCCGGAAGCTGAAGGGGGGAGGAGCGTCGGCTCGTTGGGGACCCCACGCTTTCCTCTGCTCTCAACCCCCCCGGACCGGCTTTCTCCTTGGTATGCTCCAAGATGGCTGCCCCCATGGTGCGACGCGGGCTCCTCCTGGCGCGGCAAGTTTCTCGGCCTCAGCTCTCCCTGGCAGGTGGGTGGCTGCTGCTTTCATGGCATTGCTTCATTAGACCCCTGATACGAGGTTCCTTGAGTGAAGGGCGTGGGGGGCTTTCTAGAGGGTAAGAAATGCTTCTGGGATCTCTTTTCTAGAGAAATGATTTGGAGTGTTTGGTAGCACAGAAAGGGGAGTAGGGTCGCTGACCCATCTCCTTCGGTAAAATAATGTGTTTGCCCATCCAAAGATGTGAAAAAGGAGAGAAAGTTAAGGCATGAGCGCTTTTGCTTATGATTTGCTGAGTTTGTGCGTTTATGGGTGGCTGTCTTTGCTGACCATGAAGTCCAAATATGTCCACCCCTGGGGCTATGCGTTTTTTTCCCTGCTGAGGTCTCCGTGCAGCGGCGTTATAAACGTTCTGCTCACCACCTCACCCTTGGCCAGAGCCCTCGTCTTCAGTTGGTGGAAGAATTTTTCAGTATACCAACCTTACTTTACCTGATGACCTTGGGCACAACTTTTGATTGACCTTCCTTTGCTCCAGTTTTCCACGTATACACAATAAATGCTATTATTAATAGTTACTTCTAAAGCACATTGATAGCTGAGTGAATGGCAGCCCACTCAAATCCTGTTTGTTGAATGAATCTGCTGATAAAGACATTGGAAATTTTTTTTTAACATTTCCAGAAGCTTAATCCTGACAAGTTATATGATTAAAATGCAATAATCATAAAGGATGTTTCCAATGCCTATTATCTCCTCTTTTCTACATAGCTCCTCTAGCCCCTATAAAACAGTGACCCATACATTCTTGCTCACACAGCAATGAAATAGGAACGTGAAACCTCAGTTGGCGTCCAGAAGTTTCCTGAGGGTTAAACTGGTTGATCTACCTGGTGAAAATATTTAATGCCACACATTAGGTAGTGGTATGCACAGTACCTGGCACATCAGTAAGCATTAGCTGTTGTAGCTGTTTACCAATATGTTTAGTTATGGTTGTTAGTAAATGCTTTTCAGTTTAAACAAGACCTTAGATCATCTGTCAAGGAGGGTATCCTGGTTGCTGAGAATGTTTGGGGGGCAATCATTCTAAAAAGGGAATGGAGATTAGATAAGGGTGAATTGAGAAAATTTCCAGTTAGTATTTTGGTCGTAGTTTGAACTGGTGCACTTGTGGTGGATTACACACCTGTGATACCCCACTGTGGTAGCTACTAGCTATATATGGCTATTTAAATTACTTAAAATTAAATAAATTTAAAATTCTGTTTCTTAGTTGCACTAGCTACATTTTAAGTGCTCAATAGACACCTGAGGCTAGTGCTACTCTATTGGGCAACACATAATTGAGCATTTCCATCATTACAGAAAGTTATATTGGGTTAGACCATAGATGAAAGGAGTTTTGAAATCAGGAACTGGAGGCTATATGGCAAGTAATATAAGTAAGTAGGATAGTGCATTATGAACCACTCGGGGTTTTGAAAATGCTGATAAGGAGTTAACTTTAAATCATCAAAACAACTTGGAGCATTGCATGATAAGAGAGAAAAAATAGTCTACTTTGTACAAACTCATGGCAAATCAATATTTGGAACACTTGGGTGCTTCCATTGACTCTGCCTAATGAAGAAAGGCAACTTAAATGATCAAGAGGATGAAAGAGAACTTTGTCAAGATGAACCAAGAAGTGACTTCACTATATGAAGACTAGAGAAAGGAAACTTATTAGGCATCTACTACATAGGGGACATTAGGGTAGGCATTTATGAATGTTAGGTGAATGTTTAAATTTTAAAAAATTATAATAAAAGACACATTTCATTAATCCCCCTCAAAATACTCCCTTTTGCTTCGAACATACTTATCCCATCGTTCTTGCCACTTTCTGAAGCAGTTCTGGAAGTCCTCTTTCGTGAGTGTCTATTTGCACCGTCGTGGCTTCCTCAGTATCCTGAATCAATTCAAAACGTTTACCTTTCATGGTCATTTATACTTTGGGGAGGAGCCAAAAGTCACACAGTGCTATATCCGGTGAAAGGGGGATGAGGACACACCGTAATGTTTTTATTTGACAGAAATTGTAGTACCAGAAGTGATGTATGACATGAAGCCTTTCTGTTGTGATCACAAAATATGGTGAATGCTGCTGCTGAGTGGCATCCAATGGAAAGGCAAGGGATCTTCAATATGGGAAGTGGTGCTTCAAACCTTAGTAACACCATGTGACAAGTTTCAACATGTTCAGTGCAGTCAGTCAGGTGTGAGCTAAAGTTGAGAAGGTGTGTTTTAGTGTGCCATAAATCATCCTCCATCATGACAATGCTCCATGTCACATATCACTTCTGGTACAGCAATTTCTGTCAAATAAAAACATTACAGTGTGTCCTCATCTGCCTTATTCACCATATCTGGCACCGTGCAACTTCTGGCTCTTCCCCAGAGTCAAAATGATTCAGGACATCGAGGCAGCCACGACAGTGCAACTAAAGATATGAAAGAGGACTTCCAGAACCTCTTCAGAAAGTGGCAGGAACGATGGGATAAGTGTGTTTGAAGTGAGGGGGAGCATTTTAAAGGTGATTAATGACAATGCGTCTTTTACTGTAATCAATTTTTTTAATTTAAACATTCACTGTATCTTTTGATCACACTTCATAATACCATATATGCCCTCATTTAAACTATGGTACAAGGTGACATTTCCCGTTTTACACATGAAGAAAGAGGCTCAAGACTTAGTATAACTTGCCCGCATCTTCATAGCATTTATTAGCAAGGCAAGGATTCAAACTTAGACTTTGTGACTCTAAGCTTATCTGAGTTCACAATCACACTGTTTCCCTTTGAATAGAAAATATACTTGGAGACGTTTGACCAAAGTCCAAAATAACAACAAAATGAGTGAACATATGGACAAAGCCAACCTGTTTTCACTAAACTTTGAAAGTCTGGTCCTTGGAGGTATCTTTTCAGAATTAAATGGAGGAAATATTTCTTTTTATAGTGGATAGTTAAGTTAGAATATGATTGCCTCGAAAGCTGACTGGCTGAAGGGTAAGCAGGTTCAAGAAGGGTTTCTATATGCTCTTGGATGGCATATTCAGTGGGATTAAACAGGCTCAGAGACCTAAACCTGAGAGGCTGTTATTCTGTCCCCTTGCTATTTTCATGTTGTTTGAGGGTCAACATCATCATCATCCCTGGGAACTTGTTAGAAATGCAGAATGTCTGTTTCCACCCCAGACCTCCTGAATCAGAATCTGCATTTTATCAAGATTTATATGCACATTAAAGTTTGAGAAGCTGATCTAGATTTTCCACTTTGCCATTGTCCACCCAATTTAATATTCTGTCCAACTTTATAGAAATCCTTTGATTCCAGTGTTAATACAGATCTTCCACCTACTCTACAGAGATGGAATGGACTTTAAATGGTGTCATTTATAACGTATCAGAAAGACGAACATCCTGCTTCTAACGGCTTACAGAAAATGGAATGTCTGTCTTTTTTTGAGGTGTAGGATAGAGCCAATCCATTTTCACTAAACTTTGAGATTCTGGTTTTTGGAGGAATCTTTTCAGAATTAAATGGAGAAAATATTTCTTTATATCATGTATAGCTGAGTTAGAGAATATGGTTGCCTCAAAAACTGAAAGGTAAGCAAGTTACCAAATTAGCACAAATTTGGTGGCTTAAAAAAACACACATTTATTATCTTACCGTTCTGTAGGTCAGAAGTCCAACACAGGGCCTTAATGGTGCTAAAATCAAGGTGTTGAAAGGGATGTGTTCCCTTTGAGAATCGCTTAGGGAAAATCTGTTTCCTTACTTTTTCTGTCTTTTAGAGACCACCTGTACTTCTTGGCTGATGGTACCCTTTCTCAAATATAGTCAAAGTGAGCAATGGCAATTCAAGTCCTTAAATCACTCCGTCCTCCACACGTCACACTAACAACCTGACTCCCTCTTCCAGCCATCACCACAATCAATTTAGGACATCTTCACTACCTCAAAAACAAACCCAGGGCAGGCTGACTGGCGCGTTGGTTAAGAGTCAGCTTGGGATGCCAGCTCTGAGCAGCAGAGCCCCCTTTCAGATCCCACATGAGGGCCAGTAACACTGCGCCCTGTATAGCTAAGATGGTGAACAATAGCTCGACCTGGAGCTGGGCTGCCATGAGTCACTGGTGATGGTGTAGGCTGCTGCCCCTGCTGCAGTGGGCTGCTATGAGGTACCGTGAGTGTGGCTGGCAGCTGTGAGCAGCGTCCAATGGCCGGCGAGCGACTGCCTCACCCGGGAAGAGTGCAATGATAACACCAACATGGGCCAGTGAAGCAGCGTCCTCCACAATTAGACAGAAGAACAAAAGGACAGCAACTTGTATGTTCTCCTTCCTTGATTCCCCAACACTGTTCCCCTCCCCCAATTCCCCAATAAAATCTTTAAAAAAACAAACAAACTCAAACCCATTTAACAGTTTCTCCCTGATTTCCCCCAAGCTTTCCTGATCCCCTACCCTCCAAATCTAGGCAACCACTAATCTGCTATCTTTCTCTATAGATTTGCCTTTTGTAAACTTTTCATATAAATGAAATTACATATAGTATGTGGTCTTTTGTGACTGGCCTATTTTTCACTTAGCATAATGTTTTAGAGATCCGTTCATGTCGTATCACATATCAGTACTTTATTTCTTTTTACTGCCAAATAATATTCCATTGTAAGAATATACCACATTTTGTTTATCAGTTGATGGATATATGCATTGTTTCTACTTTTGGACTATTATGAATACTATTGCTATGAACATTTGTATACAAATTTTTTGTGTGGATACATAGTTTCGTTTCTCTTGGGTATATATCTAGGAGTGGAATATACCTATATCCAGGGTTATATGGTTATATATATCTAGGGTTATATGGCAACTCCATGTTAATATTTTGAGAAACTGCCAAAGTTTTCCAAAATGGCTGCACTATATTACATTTTCACCTGCAATGTATGGGAGTCCATATCAACGGCTATTATCTCTCTTTTTGATTATAGTCATCCTAGTGGGTATGAAGTGGTATTTCAATGTAGTTTGCATTTCCCTAATGGCAAATGATACTAAATATCTTTCCATGCACTTGTTGGCCATTTTTGTGTGTGTGTGTGTGTGTGTGTGTGTGTGTGTGTGTACTTTTTTTTTTTTTGAGGGCAGTGTCACTGACCCTCATATGTGGGACCCGAACCGGGGCCGCTGGCTTCCCAAGCCAGTGCTTAAGCACCATGCCATTTGGCTGGCCCGAGTGTGTATACTTTTTTGAAAGAAATATTTGTTCAAATCCTTTGCCAGTTTTTCAGTTGGATTGCTCATCTTTTTAAATTTTGAGTGGGAAAAGTTATTTATATATTCTGGATACAAGTCCCTTATCATATAAATGGTTTGCAAATATTTTCTCCCATTCTGTGAGTTGTCCTTTTGCTTTCTCGATAGTGTCCATTGATGCTTTTGAAGCACAAAGTTTTTAATTTTGAGTAAGTTGTCACTCATTGTTTCTCATTCATTCCTTAAGTTCGTAATTATTGAATATTGCCATATGCCAGTCATATTGTGCCAGGTGCTGGGAATACACCTATACCATCTTGTGGGTTACCTCAAATTTGGCTTATTAGGTTTCTCTTATTTACCACTAGTGTGCTGATTTACTCAGTAAAATATTATTAGTTGCTTTATGTGAAATAAAGGTAAATTTGCTGATCCAAGTCGGATGGCAATGTTTTTAGGAGTAACTAATGATTATAAAGCCTGTGAGTAATGCATTAAGCAATAGTTCCGCAAATGTTTTCGGTGCCAAGGAGTTCTAGGGCTCACCTAGGCTATAATTTAGTGGAAACAAATGGCTCCCAGTCCTAAAGTTATAGGATCAAAATTACCAGCAGTTTTGCCCATAACATTATTGTAAAATTTTTCGGTTTCCTGCATCTTTTACTTGTTAGAGCTTGTATGCTCTAACTGAATTGTTAACTATGCATGAACCGAATTGTGAACTGTGTAATGTTGGTTACAGTATCTTGCTAGGATCTTCAATAATCTAATAAATTGAAGATATGACAAAGATATGTTTAATAAAACAGATAAACAGAACCTGTTGTGAAATCATGCATGTTGATATAATTGTCTTTTTCTTCAGGTAAAAGATGCCTGCTTTCTGCAGCATATGTGGACAGCCACAAATGGGAAACAAGAGAAAAAGAAGATTGTCACCTTGGTAGGTACCTATGTATCATTTCAGTCACTCCATATGTTTATTATATATTCATATGATGTGCATATGAAATAATGCTTTTATGATCATCTAATTCAGATAAGCACATTTTTGGTCTTAAAAAAGAATTAAGACTATTGTTTCACATATGGCAAAATCATTTTTGCTATCCTGCAAATTTCTTTCTTTTTTGCCTTGACAATTGGTCTTTCTAAATTATGTAAGCAATTCTTTCTTGTTTTTGTCCACTTTTTGTCATATAGTTAGTTGCCATGTGGCCTATCTGTTTTACATTATCTGCAGAGAAAAATATATTTCATACTTTCGTCTTTTTAAATTTTCATTTCTTAACTTGTGGTCCTTAGAAAGCTTTTTGACTCTTCTCTATTTTACTACCAGGTAATGGATAGATTTGAAAGCAGTGTTATAATCTTGTTTAAACCATTTAGGGAAAATAGTTAGCTAACATCTTCCAGGCAGTAGGCTCCTAATTATACAGAACTTCCCTTTCCCTGTTCCCTGTGTCATATTACACAGATAGCAGCCTTTCTTTATAAAATAACAGGGCCTAAAAGAAATCACTGACCCTATGAATACTTTGTAGAAATGCACATACTTCATATATATAGTATCTCTTATATATAACATCATTGGGACATTGATAAAGTCAAACAGTTGGCGATAGTTTTATGAGACTAATATAATTTTTGGATCAGTTCCATTGCTGATCTAATATTTTCCCCCAGCGGGTAGGGAAGGTTCATTCTTTTACAGTTGCCTGTAACGTCTACCTTGGGAGTGGTAGGGAGTGGAGTGGGAATGTTCAAGGAATTGGGCGTATGGACAGAGATGTGGGGAGGCTGAAGACTAGTAACTACACGCTTGTACTGAAATGTAGAATCACTGTGAACAACAGATAGATATGCAGATGATACAGATGTGGTGTACTGGCAGAGTCAAATACCATTTGGTATTATCACGACATTATCATAAGTGACACAGTTTTATTCACAAAATGGTGAACAGTTTTCAGTAAAATTCTGAATGAATCAATGATGTCTCTCCACAATTTACATGACAGTTGCATTTATGGAAAATTTAGCTTATTTTAAAATTATACCCCAAAAAGAACTTTGTGTTTATACTTGTATATAAAATGGAGTTAGTTTTGTTCATTATGAACAGGTTATTTAAAAAAAATGTGAATATCTGCCATGTCATACATGGCATGAAACGTGGACCAAATATTTTTAATTTCGGGGGTGGGGGGAGAGAATAATTTGAAACTTACTAAAAGTTATAAGAATAATACAAAGAGCATCTGTATACCCTTAGCCCAGATTCACACATTGTCACCATTTTGACCCATTTGTTTTTGCTTTCTCATTCTCTGTGTGCACACATTTTTTTTTTAACCATATGAGAGTTTTTTTGTATGTATTATATAGCCCTTTATCCTGAATGCTTTAGTGTATATTAGTGACATTTTTTAAGAAGCCAGCCCTCTTTTAATAAAAAAAGGGGGTTGTCTGATATTTCCTCATGATTAGATCAAGTTGTGCTTTCCCAGTTATAATATTGTCAGTGATATTTGTCCTTCTCTGGACACATCTAAAGATGTACCTGTTGTTGATCTGTCTTCACTGGTGATGTGAACTTGGATCACCCAGTCAAGTGTGTCTGATTTCTCCACTGGAGAGTTACTGTTTTTCTCCTTTAGGACTAATAGTCAGTCTCTGGCGAGATATTTTAATATCATGCAGATATTCTACTGTTTATCAAAAGTTTTCACCTAGATTTAGCATCCATTGATGCATCTTGCCTGAATCAGTCTTTACTATGACAGTTACAAAATGATGGTTTTCCAACTCCATTACTACTTCTACATTTACTAGTTAGTACTCAGGATTTTACTCTAATCAAGACTCTGTCTTCTCTCATTTCTTTTTTTGAACTCTATTTGTTTATTATCAATATGGTCTTACGGACTTATGGATTGTGGATTCCTCTTTTCTGTTTATGATTCATTACTATCCTTAATTATTTGGGTGACCAAATTGTCCCAGATTTGGCTAGTAGCAGCCCTTTCAAGCTGGCTTTCCATGTTCTGGGCTCATCTTGTACCTTTCCTGTTGTAGTTCTGGAATCAACTATTTCTCCAAGGAGTCCTGGTTCCTTTTAGTAGGGAATGGTATTAGAAACAAAGATGTTTGTAATAGATGTGCTCTTGCTACTGTGGAGTTATTGCTTTTTGGCCCATTTAGTGGACAGAGCTAGGAAAATGCGTATACATATACACATAAACATATAAATGTGCACATTCATGCATATATGCACACATGTACATATTTTATAAATAATGAGTTCAAACTGAAACCTCCAATTCCAGTGCATCCCCACAGGGTTCTTCTTTGCCTTCCTCCAGTCCATATTTGTATTTCCTCTTCATGCTGAAAATGTTAGCTCCCAATAGGGACAATGTTTTGATGTGTTGGATAGTCTTGGCATTTTCCTGTTTTCTGCCCATTAAGTGCCAGCAATGCCCTACAGTCATTCTGACAGTCAAGAAAATACCCATATATTCTCAAATGTCCTCTAGTGCCAATAATACTCCTTTTGGAAACCACTGTTATAGTGATGAAACCAACATGGACTCAATTATATTGTAAAGTTTGTTCTGATGTGCCATATATGAATTTTAAGAGAAGTGCTATAGAAATACAAAGAAGAGAATGAAGAATTTCAAAATTGTTAACACTTTCTTATATGAAGGGGAGATTACTAAGTAAGACCATTATATTTTGCACCTTGGTATGGGGTATCATCAACTCTGTTATTACGAGACAAATCTAAGGGACCATTTTCACAGATTTCTGAATAAGCAAAAACTGTTTGTCAGAAAATAAACATCATAATATGCAACGAGTAAATATATAGGGGTAATTGTCTCCTCTCTGTTAAGATTATACTACATGGAAGCAGTACCACCTGCTGTTTACTACACATCCTGAATCCCTACCCAGTTAGAAGAGATTTTTCTCGCCCTATATTCATACAGCACTTTATAACTTCGTTATGCGGTGTGATGTGGTAGAGTTGGCACTTGGGGGCCAGGCATCTAGGTGTGAACCCCAAGTCTGCCAGCTTCCAGACACTGTCACTTAACCTCCGTCCCTGTACCTGTAAATTAGGGATGATGGGAATGCCTGCCTCTGCTAATACCCTGACATACTGTAGGTGCTTCAGAAATATGTGGAATAAATGAGTCCTTAAGCCACTTGATTTTACCCCACTATAAAACGTGGGCAGTGAATAAGGTTTTGAAACTCAAATGGCCTGGAAAGAAAAAAGGCTGAGAGAGCGCCGAATCCTAACCAGAGTATAACTATTGCATTGTGTTGTACACCTGAAACTAATAAAAGAAAGAAAGAAAGAAAAAAAGAAAAGAAAAGAAAAGAAAAGAAAAGAAAAGAAAAGAAAAGAAAAGAAAAGAAAGAGAAGGCTGTTTGAGACAATAATTTTTTCCTACTGTGTAACAGAATGTGAATAAAACAAACTTTCGCTCCTACATGCTATTAATACATTTTCCCTAACTTTTGAGTATTTGAGTTGGCTATTGGCCCTGAGAAGTGAGACCACCTCGCGTGGTCAGGCGAGGCGCCGGACCCCGCTTTCGGAAGATCCGGCAGTAGGTGGCAGTGCGCCCTCTTCGGAGACCGCGGTGCAGCCAGGTTAGCCCAGCGTCTGGGTCTGTCCCTGTGGGAAGCCTTTCCAGCCGGTTCCCCCTGCACGCGTGCGCGGAGGGCCACCTCAGTAGCTAGAGCTCTGATTGGGCGTTGTGATCGGTGCGGGCTCTTTCATTGGTGGAGGGACGATGAGAGGCATTTACTCCGCGCATCCCCATTGGAGGGCGTGTGGAGCTGGGGCGGCCCTTGGTCTTAAATCTGCTTAAGTGATTTCGCCTCCATGCAGAATCCTGTGAAGACGTTCCAGGTTCTCTCTGATGGCCACGCGGCTCTGGTGCCTCCGTTCTTCAGTGTCATTCAGTGCTTCTCAGAGTCTTGGGGGAGCGGTGCTGGGGCTCTGTCCAGCTCCCAGTATGAAGGTAGTTTATTACCATGGAAGTCTTGATTAGCATCAGGACTTCTGTTGAGTACATTGTACCTTCACTGCAGTCTAGAGGGCAAGCAGGCCATGAATGCAATGCGGATCCTGAGACAAAAATCAAAACATAACCTCTGTTCACTGCTAGCAGTGTGCTGGGCTCTCTGTAAAGCCCTTCACACGCACCATCCCATTTAATGCTTACATCAGCCGGCTAAGGCAGCTGCTCTTGCTGCCCCTCAGAGATGAGGAAACTGAAGCCATATTGTGACATTTGCTTAGGGCCATACAGTATTCTATTGCCTTTCTGCTCAAAAATAGCTTTCTCAGTTGTTGCTGTATTACCTGCAATTCTACCATAGTGTCTTCCCTTGCATTGAAGCAGTGGATTTCTTGCTTTAAAAAGAAAAGAAGAAGCTTATTGTATTGTAAAATACACTGAGAAGTGCACCAATCATAATATATAGATGGATGAATGAAGCCTGTGTAAGACAGCATTCCTACCCCTCCAGAAGCCCTCTTCAAAGGTAACCGTTATCCTGACTTCTAACACCATAGGTAAATTTTTATAGTGCTATTAATGACAAATCTGAAATATATACAAAAGTCGAGTGGTATAAGGAATCCCCTTTACACATAATCTGACTTCAACAGTTATTAACCATGGAGAATCCACTTCATCTCTACTTCTACTCATTCTCCCATCCTGATCTTTGGATTATTTTGTGGCAAATCCCAGGCAGTCTGTCATTTCATCCATAAATATTTCATTGTATACCTCTAAAAGATAAGGATATTTTAATGCCATTATCACACCTAAAATATTTATAAATGTTTAAATATGAAATATCTAGTCAATGTTCAAATTCCCCTGACTCTCAAAAATATTTTAATGGTTTGGTTGAACCAGTATGCACTTAAAGTTCTGTATAGTGTAATTGGTTATGTCCCATCTTCTCTTCTTTTAAAATATTTTTTATAGAAACACAAAAATAGAACACTTTTAATGGACCCCTATATACCATTACTCAGCTTCAACTGTTATCAGTTCCCTGCCAATCTTGTTTCATCAAACTTCTACCCCATCGTCAGATTACTTTTTAACTAATCTTTGTTATCAGATCATTTTGTATGTATTTTGATATGTACCTCTAAAAGATAAGGATTTTTTAAAAACCATAACTGTAATACCATTCTCATATTTAAAAATTAGCAACTTCTTAACATCATTATATATCCATCAATGTTCACATTTCCCCCCAAATGTCTTATAAATTTCTTTTTAATTTATACTTTAATTTAATTTAATTTAATTTAATATAGTTTAATGGGATCCAGATAAGGTCCATATCTTGTAATGTGTTGAGAGGTCTCTTAAGTATCTGTTAATCTGTAGGCTTCTCTCTTTCTTTCTTGTAATGTATTTGTTGAAGAAAATAGGCTTTTTGTCTTACAGAGTTTCCCACATTCTGGATTTGCTGTTTTTATCCTTATGGTGGTTTTAACATACCTCTACCTTCCCTATGGCCTATAAAACTGTCAGAAAAGGCAGCTTGATCAGAGTCAGGTTTTTCCTGTTTTTGTTTTTTTTCTTATGGCATGAATACTTCATAAGAATCGTCGTTTTGTCAGGAGGCACACAGCATTTGGTTGTCCGTCTGTGATGTTAAGGCCATTCATAATCATTGCTTAGATCCATTATGAACATGAGAAACTGCGAACTGTTGCTATTTTAATTCTATCCTTTCTTCCTCACTTATCCAGAAAATTTTTGAAAAACAATTTCCTTTTATCAACATTTAAGATATCCTGAGATGCAGTTTGTATGGAAGAGGCAGTTTTCAATAATACCATCCTCCAAAGGTGATCAATGAGGGGTTTTTTAATATGATTATGAATTTATGGATTTAAGCATTCCAGACATTTTAATGCACTGCGGTTTTTATTTTTTATCAAAAGTGCCCTTAGTTCTTTATAGAGGCCGTAGGAGTTCTTGGGCTTTCTAACTCAAGTCAGATTTCAGTTTTAGACTGTTTCTGTACTGGGCTTCTCTTTGGTTAAAATAAACACTGAATGAAAGCATTGCCCCTGAAATTCCTCCACTGACCTGATCTGTTGGGGAAGGTACAGGGTGAAAGTTATTAGCATTAGCCAGTTAGTAACTGTTGAATTACTCACTAGGACCCACAGTGAACATAGGATTTAGGAGAGAGCCATTTGGGAGAATGGATTGGGTTCCGGTAGGAGGGCAAGTCTGATGGAGAATCTCCCTGGGTTCTATGAGAAGAAGTTTGCTTGGATCACCCTGCTAGGGGTAAGGGCCCAGATGACTAAAGCTGAATTGGATTCCTGAGCCCACTGAATTAAATATTTTATTTCTGATTTTTTTCAGTTTACAAGTAATCATGAAGTAAGAGACACCTTTTGGTTTTGGTTACTGTTTATTAAGAACTCCCTTTCTGAAACCTAGGAGAATTTTACCATTGACGCATTTGCATTCAGGTTGAAACTGAGCATTATGGCCATCTCAGAGATGCCGCTCTCATTACTGAGGTTTAGTCTTACTGTGTCATTTCATCTGTGGAAGCCTTTGGCTTGTTGCAGAAACTTTTCAAATCCTGCTCTTGAAGCCTCATGGAGATTTTCTGAAGCCTACTTTCTTAACTTTTATCAATTCCATATTTGCATCTCTGTGACATCTATTCATTTACTAGGTTTTATACTTACCATCAGCTGGCTATTCTAAAGATGGCTTGACTGGTGCACATCATCCTCCTTTAGTCTCGTTTTGTAGTGTATATGTATAAAAAACTTGGCTTCACATTTTTCTTTTATTGGAACTATTTGTTTTAAACTTCCTGGTGACAGATAGAGAGACAAATAGAAGAAAATCTAAATATCTATATTCAAAATGGTCCCTAAATCAGTTTTTCCGACTTCCTTCTATTCTATACATGTTATATGTCATCTGTCCTTATTTTTCTTTTTAAATGTGGGGAACTGAAACACCATTTCAACCTGTTTTCCGATCACTTCTTCTAGGAAGTACAATTATAACTTGTATCCAGTTCTCTATTACATAAATTAGATAAGGTATGTAGATGGTCCTAAGCCCAGAAAGAGCTTAGGGTTGACCGAATGGATAACAATGACGTACAGTTACACAGAAATGATGCAAAACTGATTTCTAGCAATTTCTCACTTAAAACTCCCAGGATTTGATAGAGGATCCACCTTTCCTTCAGGGACCTTCCTCATCACAACTTTCACCCCAAGACCATGCTCTTTTATAAGACACTTCTTTCTCAGCACACCTCTACTACAGATTTTGTGATCATTAAGGGGCTTGCCATTTGCTTTCTGAGAATTTTATATACTTTGAAGCTCTGCTACTTTGGTGCACACAAGGTTAAAATTATCTTCCTGGAAAAATGAATATTTTTATCATTATGTAATGACCCACCTAATCTGTAAAAATAATTTTTTTCCCTTAAGTCTATTGTGTCTGATATTAATACAGCTACACCAGGTTTCTTTTGGCTACTGTTTGTCTAATATATTTTTAATATATGTATTTTTAATTCTTCAGTGTTCTTGTGATTTTTATAGATAGATTTTGTATTTTTAATCAATCTGACAATCATCTCTTTAACTAGAAAGCAGTCTATTTATATTGTCATTTTATGATTACTGATGTATTTGGATTTATTTCTATCATAGTTTGTGATTTTTTTCATATTTCTTTTTTTTTCCTTTCTTCTTTTGGATTGATTACCTCTGTTTTTGTTTTTAACATTTTTCTTCCTTACTGGTCTTGAAATTATATTCTCGGTTTCTACTCTTTTAGAAGGTAAATTCTAGCATTCTAAATCTACAGATTTTAGATGATTGCTCTATAACGTCCAACATGCATATATAAATTAAAATCTAATGTTAATCATACTCTACTATTTTTTAGTCCACGCACACACATACTCCCAACCATATGTTTTGTCTGATATTAACATTTTATCCTTTGAAAGACACACACACACACACACACACACACACACACACACACACAAGATATTATTTTAAACAGTCCATTTTCCCTCAGATTTAAACAATTTTATCTACTTGCCATTCTTTCTAGCCTCTCAAATCTTTAAAGGATCATTTTCCTTTTTCCAAAAAGACACATCTTCTAAAAACACAACTTCTACAAAGTTCCTTTAGTGTTTCTTGCTAAAATTCTCTCAGTTCCTGTTTGTCTAAAAATATCTTTTTTTCCCCTAAATCTTAAAACATAAGATTATTAGATTTGTGAATCTATGTTGATAATCTTTTCTCCCAATGTATTATTCTGCTGTGTTCTGTTGTTCCTACTGAGAAAATGCCTGTTGGTGTCATCGGTTTTCCTTTATAAATAATTTATATTTTCCTTCTGGCTGCTTTTAAAATCCTCATATTCTTCAGTTTCACTATAACATATCATGGTGTGGGTGTAATTTTACTTAATTGATTTGAGGTTTTATATGTTTCCTAAATCTGAAAACCTATCTTTTATTTATCCTAAAAAATGCTTAGCTATTATCTCATCATGTATCATCTCTCCCCATTCTCTTTATTAACTTTGTTTAGAAATTCAGTCAAATGTAGTTTAGGCCTCCGTATTCTATTTTCTATATCTCTTATTCCTCTTTTATACATTTCATCTTTATCTTTGCTGTATTCTGTACAATTTCTTTTAGACCTTTCACTTCATTAACTCTCACCCCACCTCTGTCTAGCCACTTCTGTAACTTATTCACCAAGGTTTTTTTTACAGCTTTATTAAGATAGTCTTTATGTAAAATAAACTGCGTATATTTACAATTTGATAAGTTTTGACATATGTACTTGTGTGTACGTCCATGAAATCATCACCACACTCATGATAATGAGCGTGTCTGCCCCGCCACACACAGGTTCCTCCTATCTTCTGTCACCCCTTCCTCCTCTTCCTGCTGACGCTCCCAGTTTTCCAGGCAACCAGTGATACACTTCCTATCACTGCAGACGAGTTTGTATTATCTAGAATTTCATATAGTAAAATAAAACTCTTTACACCACTTTAAACAAAATTCTCAGGTCGATATATGATGTGTAACACAGGGAGTTTGAATCAGGGCCTCAGAGGTGTGAGGGCTGGTTTTGTAGTTTAGAATCCTCAGCGGACAGCATCCTTCCTGTTCATCTTGCAGGGTGTGTTATTTTCTAATTCACTTTCCCACTCTTGTAGCGCTAGGTGGTCCTGGCTGTACCTGTGCGTTTCTGAACCAGCTTTTCATCTTGTAAAAGCGTTGGTTTATCCCCTTTGGTTTACCCCTGACCCCCGTAAGCTCTGCGTCACTGGGGACATGTGGATGCTCTCAGGTGACTGCTACTATCAGTACTCCCTTAAAAACCTCAAGGTCTGTGCTCCTGTGTTGCCTTTGGCCTCTGGCAAGTATATCTACCTTCTTGAAAGCTCTGTCATATTTGAAAAAAAACTTTTAGAAATATTTTACTTAGGTGTTTTTATACTAGGAGGAAAATTTTAAAGGATATTTTGTCCACCTTATCCCAGAAACAAAATTCTGTTTAACACCTTTTCAAGCTTAGGAGGAACATCCAAGATTGATTTTGTGTGCCTCCTGTGGTAGTTTTCAAATATAACTCCCTCTAGCCTTGGGAAGCTGCCTCCCAGCCTCCTGGGGCTCTGTTTAAAAATGTGGATTCCCATGGTCTCCCCTGAAATCCACAGAATTGGACTTGCCCTCTAGGTGTGAGAGTAGGCATCCTCCACCAGGTGGTGAACCTTTCCACTCCTATGCTTGGAATAGTATAGGGTCCTCCATAAAATCTTTTATGTCCTCACATCATCAACAGTATGGTTTTCGTCAAACAAGAAGGGCATTTTCATACTAGGATGGATACATGTCATTTTCTGGGCATACTTCCATATTATCTGTACAACATTAAGTTTTGTTAAATGAAGAATTCAAATTTTCAGACCCCTTTTCCAGTGTAGTCTTTGTTGACTTCAACCACCCACTGCACTGTATATCCCTGAGGAGCTGAGGGACGGGAGAGAAAGCACCTTCTGTAGCACACCCCTGTGAACAAAACCTGGGCTTCTGCTGGCCCCTCGGTGAAATGCGAAGCAGGATCCTGACGGTTGAAGCCGGCAGTCCAGAAGCCTGTGGTGCCAGCCCTCTGCAGGCCGCAGCTGGCCCAGCTTCCCTGGCCATCCCTGCTCTGGGCAGCTTTCCACCTCATTCATCACACCGGTGCTATCATGGGAGGTGATTGGTCACATAGTATATTTAGCAGCAAACCTTTCTCTGACTTGTAATATGCAAATGTTATTCAGCAGATGCTGGGTCTGCAGCTGTTGCCTTTTTCGAGGCCTAGCCGATTTCACTTGACGGAAGATGTCTTGGTGTGAAGGACTAAAATGGAATCCGGGGTCACCACACTGCAGAAGCCAGCCTAATCCAATGTTTAGTTCTCTGTTGTGCACTATGTGAAATCCACAAGGAAATGGAGGCCACTTTAATTAGGCTGATAAATCCTGGTCTTCCTTTCTGTTAAGTAGAAGTTTAAATTTTGAGTGAAGGGAGGTAATTCTTTATGTCTATCATTGTAACATAAGGGCCTGTATTATGAAATGAGCAAAAAGATTTGGTATCACAGGAGTGATGTTTAATATCATTCTATGAGCAACTAGATTTAACAATATTAATTTGTCTTAATGTAAAGAGTTTTAGGGGCTTCTTTGTGTGTGTGTGTGTGTGTGTGTGTGTGTGTGTGTGTGTGTGTAGGGTGTCTTTACCTTTCTTTAACACCTGGTGTCAGTCTCTTTAAGACATTCATGAGAAAAGCTGATTACTTCTATATCACACTAGATTTTAGGGGTTTTGCAAAGTTGCTTTCCCCCAGTAACTACTGAATCAAGAGAGGGAAAAAATGGTGAATGCACTACAATAGGTCTTCAAAAGATACTTGTCAGTTGATTACCTCTGTCTTTTTATTACTTGATACAGATTTCTTCCTCTCCCTAGAGTCTGTCAATAATAACACTTTCTTGTGTCACCTTCCAGAGATATTTTATTGGTGTATTTTTTAAATTAAGTGTATACCCGGATTTTTAAAATAGTCCTTACTGCAATTAAATAAATCATTTAAAATATTTTTAAATGTTACTAATATTCCTTATCTTCTTTAATTTATGCAAAAATAATTTCTAAAGAGAGCAAGAAAGTGCATCAGTTATAATACTGTTTTCATAATGGTGGCAGCCATCTGGCAGGAGTTGTATCTGTTAAGTTTTCCATAAGAAATGTGTAAATTTAACAAGGTTTGTTTTTCTTCTTTGTCTTCACAGCTGATCTAGCATCTTTAATGGATAAAACATATGAGAGAAAGCTGCCTGTTAGTTCTTTAACAATATCACGGGTAAGAAAACTTAAGTATATACTTTCAAAGTGGAAGGAGGAAGAAAGCAAGAAAGGCTCTTTATATAGATGAAGCTGTATAAATAAAGAATATCTTTCATAGGAAATATTTTTGCAGAGTTTGGTATATTTTTGTAGTTACTGATAGATATTTTATAGTGACATAACAAATTTCTTTAACTGAAATAAAAGGTAATACATTTTACCAGACTCTGCTGTCAGTGATCACTGTTGTATATCTGATTTATTTTAAGTTTTTCAAAATATATTCTGCTATATGATCTCATGATTTTTAAAAATTGATACACCTTTCAAAGTGATAATATTTATTTGTTAATATTGGAGGTATTTTTGGTAACTGAGAAAGTCTATAAAAGAATGTATATTATTGTTAATGTTAAACTGTTACAGAATAATAAAGGAGAGAATAATTAGGCTCAGATTCGGGAATACTAATTGATAGTAACAGTTATTGAACACCTTCTGTGCTACCTATGGTACTAGTTTTCATACCATACTTTATTTCATATGCTAATTCTTATACTAGCCATAGGATATAAGCATTATTATCTGCATTTTATATGTGAGATTCAGAATGCTTGATAGCTTTCTCAAGTTCACACAGGTCATAAGCGAAAAAATTGGGCTTCAAACCAGTTTCCTGTGACATCAAAGTTTTTTTTCCTTCCAATAATATCTGATTTGTCTTTATCACAAATTAACTTTGTGAAATTGGGCAACTGAGACCCTCTCAATTTCCTCATTTCCAGTATGGGGACAGTAGTATCTTCTTCACAGGGCTGATATGATGCTAAAATGAGATCTTAGTTGTGAAAGGTCTTTGTAGACATTAATGGCACCATAAAATTCAAGGTTATTGTTAAATCTAGAAGAGGAAAAGGAAAGAAATTGTCTTCCTTTTTAGCCTGGGTTCTTTCTTTCTTCCTCTTAATAGGCTCCTTTTAGTAGGTCAACAGTTTAACTAAGTCATAACTTAAATTTTACAGGGTCATAATTTTCAGATTGAAGGGAAACTGAAATACCATTGGTTCATCCCTTACATGATGGATAAAATCTCTGTTGCCATAATACCTGATGTTTGTTTAGGCGGCACTACAGAATTGAAAGAGAGTTCACGTACATTTCTCATTGGAGCCTCAGACCCTTTGGGCAGCTGCCTTTATTCTGTTTATGCAAATGGGGCAACTAAGTTCCAGAGGGGCTCTGCCATCTGTTTAAGGCACACTGCAAGCAATCAGGAGAGCTAGTTCTCAGCTTCAGGTCCTGTGTGTGCACCATATTTCATCTACTCCTTAATGAGATTTCTAAATCAAATTCATAAGTCCGAGGCATTTTTAGAAAGTCTCCCCCTTTTTACTCTCTTGTCCCTCTTTATGAAGTTTTAATTATATTCACAAATACATTATCCCCTAGTCCATCTTCTTTGCCTCTGAGTCTCTACTTTAGGGTCCATCTTTGGACTAGCCCTTTCTGTTTGTTTATTTGGTTTGGAATTAAGGAATATACTCACATTCTATGGTTTGAGGGGAGAGTTGTTACATGAATCACAGGTTGACTAAGTCCATACCAGAACTTAAATAGAGTAGGAAAAATGGTTCCAAGATTGAGTTCTCTAAATGTAGATTTTCATTGCTTGGACCATATTTTTGTAGCCATTAGCGTCTTCAACCTTTCAGCTACATATTCGCATGTATTTGGAGCTTGGAATATAGAGGCAATATCTGGATTTAAAGATAAAGGAAAATATCAATGGCTAGATAAATAGTATAGTATTGTAGAGTAAGAGGATCTCTGTCATTCTGAGCAAGGTTCATGTTTGGTTTTCACAGTTTTTCTGACCAAAGATGTTCTATACAAAGAAAAAAAGGAAGCCACTGAATATTCTTCATTTGTATCAGCATAAAGGGGTTTTAAGGATGACATCACACATATTGTTCCAATAAAAAAATGGATGTTTTGCCTTTATTAAGGTCAATGAATGAATTAGGCCCAATATATGGCATAATTTATATTCAACCAAAGGTTTCTTTTTTTTGCCTCTTAGTTTGTGGACAACATCTCATCTCGAGAAGAGATAGACCATGCAGAGTATTATCTTTACAAGTAAGTTTTCTATGTCATTTGGCTATATTCTCTCCTGTTTTACACCACTTATTAACACAAAAGGTGCTATGGATTATATATGATGTTTAGCAACTTGTTTTTTAAGTTATGTTTTGGGGATTTTCCATATCACTATATAGAGAGCTTCCTCATTTTTGTAACAGCATCATGTTCCATACTATAAGTATGAATATAATATTTAAACCAGTCCCTACTGAAGGGTCTTTAGGTTGTTTGGTCTTTTTTTATATTATATGCAATGTAATAACTAATAACCTTATACATATATAATTTTGCACATAATTCTCATAAGTATATACTTTTGTAATTTAAATAGCTGTTGCCAAATTGCTTTTCATTGAGGTTTTACCACTTTACATTCCCAGCAGCAGTGTATGAGAGTTGTTTTTATAGGTTGACCAATAGGGGTATTTTTACACTTTTGGAGACATTTTTTGTCAATCTGATAGGTGGAAAATTATATATCTATTTATCTCCTCTCCCCTTTTTGTTCAGATGGAAATATACCGTTTTTGCACTGTTAGGCACCTATTATGAATTAACACTATATTTTAACATGTTTTCTATATTACCACATTGACTTCATTCTTTCTGTCAGCTGTGAGCCACCCCACTGTGAACCTACAGATACACTCACCCATGTGTACAAAGAAGTATGGTCAGTACGGCGCCATCTATAGTAGCAAAAGACTGGAATAACCTAAGTGACTGGTCAAATAAATTACAATTCATCCTTATAATTTGATATTTCACCTATCAAATATCTGTCAAAAGGGTACCTTACAACTTTTTATTGTGATTCCTTATTGTGATTTAAAAAATCTTATTTATAATTTGTTCCAATTCATAGTTTTTAAAAATAGACTCAGATTGAAATTTAAAATGTTTTCAGTAAGCATTGCATTAAACTGTCCCACTTGATCTTATGTTTTTCTGATCAAGAAAGTTTCAGTTACTTCCATCTGGACGTATTTTTAAAAGGTTTCTCTATATTCATGAAAATTTATTCAATTTTCTTTTATTTGATTTTCAAGATAGTAATGAGATTTCTATTTTTTCTCTTAATTGGGTAAATTCTACCACGTTTTTGATGTTTTCTGTTTAAATATAAATCTCAAGTAGATTACATTCCACACTGTAAGAAACCTTTACTTTAAACTTAAAATTGCCTTTAATGGTGTCCTAAGTTCAAATTCTAGGTCCTGAAATCATAATTGCAAGTGCCTCCCTACTCTTCATTAAGATAAGCATAAATAGACCCCTTGATGAGAGCAAGTCCTGCCTTCCTTTAGTGGTTCTTTGGCATTATGGGGTGCCTTTGATAGTTATTTTTGCCTATAATGAAAAGTGTATTTGGGCTTGGCATCTGCCCAGTTTTCATTCTTTTGCTTTGTTTATGGCAGAATGCAGAAAATAATTCAATTTCTTTGTTTTATTTTTTTTTATTTGAGGGCAGTGTCACTGGCCCTCATATGTGGGACTGAACTGGGGCCGCTGGCTTCCCAAGCCAGCGCTTAACCACCGCGCCACTCGGCCGGCCCTATTCAATTTCTAAATAGAAACTATTTCTTAGAATTCCACCCTGCGGGACATAGTGCCATAGTCTTGAAAGAAATATGTCCCAAATTTACCTGTGTTCCAAAGTAGCTCTGTAACATACAATTGATTTCAATGATTCAACATTCAACAGTATTTACTGAGCACCTATTGTGTATCCAGGCTCTGTCCAAAGTGCTGGGCATATAGTGTTAAGTAAGTTAGACACTGTCCCTGTCCTCATACATTACTGTAGCTGAGAAATTAACTCCTACCTTCAAGAACTTCCATGATTAAGTCTTCATATGATATCCGGTTTTGTGTCTTACTTAAAGTTTCATGAAATCTGTATTTCTTGTTTCCATATAGATCATATAAAAAACTTAAATCCATCTTAAGTCTGATCCACTGTTTGATTTGACATCCCGTCCTTTGCTTAATCAAAACTATTGTTCTAATTATGACCTATTACTTTTTCTTAAAAGATTTTATTGGGGATTTGAGGGAGGGGAACAGCCAAGTTGTTGTTCTTCAATGTTCATTGTGGAGGGTGCCAGTCGCCATCTGGCTTCCTGTCAGCAGCTTGTGGTCTCTAAGCTCAAGGTGCTGTGTTCAATCTTAGTTGCAGGTGGGCATAGCCACCATCCCATGTGGGAGTCGAACCCGGCAGCCTTGTTGTTAAGAGCGCACGCCCTATCCACTGAGCCATTTGGGCGGCAGCTCAGCTCAAGGTGCTGAGTTCAGTCTTAGTTGCAGGTGGGCATAGCCCACCATTGAACAGGCAATCGTGTTGTTATACCAGCTGAGCCATCCTGCCACCAGTTGGCAGCTTAGCGACAGCTCAGCTAGGATGCAGCTGTCATGGGCCCATGTGGGAATTGAACCAGCGACCCTGTTGCTCAGAGCACACACTCTAAGCCAACTCAACCAACTGAGCCACTCTTCCGGCCCACTTTTTTGTTTGTATTTTTTCTCCCACCTTCTATTACCAAGAAAATTAGCTTTCTTTTTCCCAGCATTTTTTTTTTTTTTGAAGAAAAAAAACACATTTGTCTGACTTCATGAGATGACTGTTGGATGTGTGTGAGACTAGGTATAACTCCATAAAGCTGCATCCAGGGGTAGATAATGGAGGTTGGCTAGTATTCACTCATTAGCCAAGTATCTCACTTCTGCTTTCCAGTCTTATAGAATATATAAAACATAGTAATGCCTTAGCAAAATTAAAAGTTACAGTTATGATCTCTTGGAGTTTATCTGCATGAATTGAAATCAGGAATGTCAGTCCTGAAAACCCCAAGGGCCTGTGGTATTTTCACCAACTAGGTCTTCAGCACGTGATGGTCACAATGCCCAGCACATTCCCATGTGATGGCTTTAGACATCTCAGGATGAATTTGCAATCGTAAGTCTAGGTTAAGGAAATATAGAAGCAATTTCTTAATCCTACAACTAACAGCTTCTTGCTGATATGCCTTGAGGACTTTTCATTTCCCAGGCAGTACTATCTTGAGGGTAGGGCTCACAGCAGGACTTTTGCTGCCACGCCTGTCATTGGCTGAACTCTTTCAGGCATTGCAAGCAGAGTATACTGACTACTCATCGTCTCATCTTCTACTGATTAGATCTCCCTAAGGACTAGGTAAAGAGCTTTAGAGCCAAAGAAGTTTGGAAGCCGCAAGTGACCCGTGGAGAGCTGATTGAGCCTCTGCCATTGTATTAGGTGCACAAGTAAGCAGTTCCGAGTTCTAGCAGTTCAGGATGCTGCTAGCACATGCCAGCTTGTTATTATCATCCCAGGAGAGAATTTCACTCTTTGAATCTCCTGAAGTACACAGGTTTAAAAGTTTAGGGGTTTCAACATTAAAGAGTCCTAGGGACTTTTAAGGAGAGTTAGCAAGGCTGCTATTTAGACAGTGGGAGGGAAAAATATCGAAACACCCCTATTGAGGCTATAGGCTATTCTCTGGGGGCCCACAACCCTATGATCAGCGTCTGTCCTGCCGCTTAGAAATCAAACATCAAAGAAAGGAGATGATCTCTAAACAAAAGAATAATGTAAACTAAAGACGATTAAGGCAGTTAATGCCAGAAACTATATAGGCCTACAATAAAAAAATTTAAAAAAAAACCCTGAAAATATTCTACACAATCTACAGGGAAAATAAACCAAGAGTAGAAATGATTAAAACAGTAAATAGGCTAAATTGAAATAAAATCAAGTATGAAAGCTAAGAAACAAATTAAGGCATGCTACCAACTATTGGGCTGTAACAAAATAAAACATGATTAAAATAAGGGAATAAAAAATAAAATAAAATAAGAAGGCCCTGATTCAGGAACTTCATAAAACATCTATAGATATGGCTGTGAGGGTGGGAAAGTAGAAAATTAAAATTAAGGGATAGGAATCCTATATCTTATAGTCTGTGGGTTATTGTTTGTTTTCTAAGGACCATGAATTTAGCTTTTTTTCCACCAGGGAACCCCTTTTGGGATCTGTCAGCTTGAGCTCAATGTTATTTTATATCAAGCTTATCGAGAGTTTTCCTTTATCATTTTGTTGAAAGCATCACTTTCCTGGGCCATCTAGTCAGCAGTTCTGAGTTCAGTATCTCCCAGGTCCATGGTTGCTGCCCACATGCAGACAAGTGAGCCCTGAGGCAGGCTTTGTGTTGCCCTTTTCAGGAGATAAAACTGCATTTCATGGTAAAATTGTGGCATCAGTAAAAGCCATTATTTTCATGGTTATAGTAAGCTTTAACAATTCCTATGTGAGTATTTGATTATTGCATTAATAAAATGCAAACTCAAGCCATAAACATTCCTTATTTCCTTGTGATATCCTCCTCTTCCTGAAGATGTTTGCAGATTATATTTTTAAAGGCTTTTTAGACTTTCAAATCATTTTTGAACCATGGCAGTTTAGAGATGCATGAAATTAAATGTGCTCCTTTTACTATCGGAGCATAATAATCAGAAATGATCATTTCATCTCCAGCATAATGGTCCTTCCTGAAGGATAAGTGATGGAAATTTCTAATATATATAACATATTCTCTCTTTTTTAAGAATGTAACTTTTTTTTTTAAGTAGCCTTTTGGTTTTTAGCAAAAATGTGGGGAATGATGAATTAAGTGTCATATAATAAGAAAAAATTGTTGCTGAGCTCCATGGGAAGGTCTGTTTTTCCCAGAATACAGCTCAGTGTTGTCACGTAGAGTAGCATGCCACCCTCATTAATGAGAGGAAGTAAGTCAAGGTTGGGTTGCAGGCGGCAGACTGCCAATACATTCATCCACACTGTACCTTGGCCTAAAGCATCTTTCATCAGTTGCTTAACTGACCTGGCAGATACCAGGCTCCCCTGGTTGGAGACGGATGGCAGGTCAGGAACAGCTGGGGTGAGGCAGATGGCAGCCTGCGTGTCTCCAGGTCCTAGTTGGCAGCCAGCCTAAAAAGGAAGGACCAAAATAGTTTCATTTTTCAATAAGCAAAAATATCCTGAAGGTGAGCACACTATCTCAAGCCTATGCTGTAAGAATCCATGTCTGCCTATATACAAAGATGGGAGGGGAGGGTTTATTAGGATGGAACAACATTCATGAGCTTAAGCAATAGTAATTTTCCTTGAAGGGCATAGAGGTTGTTTACCTATTACAGCAATAAAAAGGTATTAAATTTTTTCCTGTTAGTATATTGCCAGGTCTCATTATGTTTGAACATTATGAAGAAAAGCGTAAGATCCCAAGGGGAGGTAAATGACTCTTTGAGCATGTTTTAGAAACACTTCCATACTTTAACATTGCCAAGTGCTTTATTTAGTTCTTATTTGCTGATCCTAACCACAGGCCTGGGAGAGTTCCTTAATGTTAATGGTGCTGCACTAGAGAATAGCAGATTGTCAGGCATTGTCAAAAGCTCCTGGGAGCTTTGTGGTGAGAGTTAGGGTGAGCCCTCAACCTCCGATCCTTCAGACTTCGCTCTTCTCTCCCCACTGGTCTTGTTATGTCATCCAGGAGCCCAGTCATGGGAGGCTTGTAGGAGTAACCTTCAACGTGTACAAAACAACACAGTCATTAGACATTTATAAACAGCACAAACTGATAACCCCAATAAGTCTCTTACCCATCAGACACTGAAGCCACTGTTTTCACTTCAGCTCCTACTTTATGAAAGTCAGTAATTAATCACTTTTTCCTTTGAAAGCAAGTTTAAACTTCCCTGGCAGAATTTGAGGTGAACTTCCATGAAAACAGATTTCATGTCTGTAAGACAAATGATTCTCAGCTCTGTTTATAAGGGAAGTTCTGAAGCCAATAGAAGGTTAACAGAAATATTTTCTAATTTGCCAGAACTGTGGTGTGTTCAAAGGAAGGACATGGTATAGTCACTACAATCAAAAAAATTATAAATTGGTTGGAGATAACTAGATACGGGGAACAACTGGAAATCAACACAAACCCAAGATATAATAAATAGGTAAATTGACTATATGTAACAAAATGTGTGTTTTAGAGAAAACATACTTTGAGCAGGCTGAAAGAGGCATTCGTGTCATTATTAGCAAAGATTCATAAAAGAAATAGAACTTGAGACAGCCTTGAAGATTGGATGAATAGAAGAATCAGGAGCAAGTGGTCAAGACTGGACAGGCTGTACAAGTGGAGCTAATAGAGCGGGTGAGAACTGGTATTACAGGGGTTGACAGGGAACTGTCCTAACTGGAGAGACTGGGTCTATTGAGGAGCAGGGAAAAATAAGGTAGGCAGATTATAGAAGGAATAGAAAATGTAAGCAGGGGAGAAAGGAGAGTTTAAAATCTATCATTATCATACATTGCTGGTAGATATATAAATTGGTACAACTTCTACAGAGAGAACTTTGGCAACATCTATCAAAATTACAAATGCAGGGCCGGCCGAGTGGCACAGTGGTTGAGCGCTGGCTTGGGAAGCCAGCGGCCCCGGTTCGGGTCCCACATAGGAGGGCCAGTGACACTGCCCTCAAAAAAAAAAAAAAAAAAATTACAAATGCACATATCCTTTTACCCAATAATTTCATCTCTAAGAATTTAGCCTCCTGATATACTCATGCACATGTGAAATAATATTCATTACAAAAAAGTAAAAGATTATATTCATCATTTGAGGCCTGACTAAATTATCCTGTAGCCATACAGTGGAATACTATGCAGTGAAGAATGAGGCAGCTTTATTTGTATTTCATATGGAACAAGTAATAAAATTCATTAAGTGAAAAAAACAAGGTACAGAACTTTTGTGTTACATTATCACTGTGGTTTCTGTGTATATGTACATATGTGTATATGTGCTTTGATACATATGTATATGTGTGTATTCGCATGTACTGTCCCTGGAGTGATACATACACACACAAAAAAACTGTTAACATTGTTTTCTTTGGGGGAAGAGATCTGGGTGACTTTCCATTGAATTCTTTCTTGTACCTTTTGAATTTTATGTCATGGGTATATATATTACTTATTCAAAAAATATTTTTTAAAAGATCCAGAAGATAGTCATCATAGATTTTTTTAGAAGTATATATCATACTAAAAATATTTCAGAAATATTCATTATAGTGAATTTTGGATTGAAATGGGGGTGAGTGTTAGAGGGAAATTGTGTATGCATAAGGTGCTAAAAGGCCTGACCTGTGGTAATTGACAGTGAAATGAAGAGAGAAATCTTTTGCACATAGGAGGGGGAAAATAAGTCAACAGGATTAATGACAGGTTGAATATAAAGACAGAAAACAAGAAGGGTCAAAAATGAACTGAAAATTGAACCTCAGTTAATGAGAAAATGGCTATCCCATTGACAGAAATATTAAATTGGAAGCAGAGATAGAAGACAGTGAGAGTGTGGGTTTTTCATTCACCTTTTCATTATCCACATACAGATTTATTTCTAAGTTTGCTACATCATATTTTATGCCTACTGACCACATTTGAACTGTTGGAGAGGAACTGTCTGGACCTTAGGAGAAAGAACATCTGCCAAAGCATACCTACATTAAGGTCTTTCTGGTATCCTGGCACCAGCTGGGAAATTTTTGACCATGTCCTCTCTGAAGTCCTAACAACGGTCAGAATCAGTAGAATTGAGACCTGGGAAGACTAAGCAGTTTTCTTAGAGCCATTTGACAGGTCCAGGCTTTATCAGGATGCAGGCCTGCTTTCAAGTTGAGAGGTTCGTCAGCCTGACCAGTGTCTCTCTGGGACAGTTCTTTCTCCTGGAGCAGTTAGGGAACAAATCAGAAGATATAGACTCAATGAGTACTGAAATACAAAGCGATATGAAATTAACTGAACTTAGAAAAAAAACGAGAATATCCAGAGATTCCACATAATCATTTAAAAATTTTAAAAAACGCTGTAAAGACCCAGAAGAATCAGGATGAGAGGAAAGAGGTGAGTGGGGTTTTAGGACCAGTTGAGTTCCCACTTTGATCTATAATTGGAACTGTTAGTAAACTCTCTGGACATCAGCTTCCTAGATAGCCAATGGTATTAGATGCCTCCCAAGGCGCCTTATCTATCCAAAATTCTGTGTTTCTCAGTCTCATTGATACAGAAGCTAATTTTATCACTGGAAGCCTCAACTTTGAAAGGATGAGTTTCTGGTCTTTGTTTAGTTTCTCTCTCAGAACTTGATTTACTTAAACAGTAGAATTGAAGTTTCAGCCACATTAACTATGAATATCAAAAGAAAAACTAATAGATGTTACTAGACATGGGATTTAAAGGAGCTTAAATAGATCTATTCTAATGGCTACAGAACCCTTTGTGGATTAAACCTAAAAAACTACAGTTTCGTATAGAAAGATATATCCCAAGTTGTTTTTTTCCACAGTATGAAGTCCTTTGATCCAAAAATCTTTTCACTGGCTATTTCCATACCTGTGACATCATAATCAAGATACCAGGAATGACAGCTGTAGAGCAGAGAGAAAGGCCCTACATAACAAAATATATTTATTAGAGATTTCAGTAGGGTTCTGCATGTAAAGCTGTTTGATTTGAAGATAATTAAGAGATCTTTTTCAAGAGCTGGTACAATATTTAAGGGAGAAATGAGTAGATAAACAGAAACTTGAAGAATAGATTTGTGGGAACAGAAGCTTCCATTGATTGCATTGTGAGTTTTGAGGCCAGTGGCAAATAAATTCTTGAGTATTTCCAGATGCTCTGTGTCTAGGCAAGAGGACATTTGAGGAGCTAGAGGTATTTGATGTGAGTTCTCTTTAGTGGTCTTGGCTGCTACCATTTCCAAGATAGATTTCCAGTTATGTTTGCTTTCACCAGACATATTTTATATTTTTGAGCTCTATTCTGTTCTTTTTAATAGCAATGCTGATTTTAAGACAAATGGTATCACCCGTTTCATAGCTAGTCGAGGGCAAGACCATTAGAGCATCTGAACATTGTGTTTATTATACACTGGCTGTTACCAGCTCAGTGATGGATGCTACCAAGAGGTGAAACTCACACTGGTCATTAGTCTTCATTGATAACAGCCCAGGCGGAGTTTTGATAGGAAGAACACTGAAATTATTTGTTAAAATGAGAACTTTGTATATCTCAGACATGTAGATTATTACAGCCCTCCATTTGCTGACCTTCAGACTCCAGCCATAATGGGCTACTATTCTCCGAATGTGCCCTGTGCTTTCTTATCTTTGCCCGTGCTTCCCCGTGCCCCTATCTCCTTCTGATAAAATACAACCTGTCTTGCAAGGCCTGTCCCAAATGCTGCTATATCCATAAACTTGCTCTAATTTTCACTATTTGAATGTGATCTCTCTGACCCCCTTCTATGGAATTTTCTTTTATCTATTCAGGGGTGCTTGCTTACTTCGTTTTGTCTTTTGACTAATGAAAAATGTTTCTTTTTTTTTTTCTTGATAAGCACATTATAGTAGATAAGGTCACAGCCTCTGGTGCCAGCCTGCATGGATTTGAATCCCATATGTGCCATCTATTAGCTGTGTGATTTAGTTACTTATATTCTCTGCTCCTCAGTTTCCTCATCCAAAATTGGGGATTAAAATAGTGCCTGTGCTTTAGGATAATTAGTACATTATAAGGCTCTTAAAACCATCTTGGGACCAAGAAAGCCAATTCTCAAAACATTTTAGCTTTAATGTTGGCTATGCTAAATTGTAACATGTTGAAAAACAAGGACTGTTACTTCCTCATATTTCTCTCCTTAGAGAAAAAATGTTATTTTGCACTCCAGTTTTGTTTTCTTAGACTAATAGTCCCCAATTGTCTTCACTATCCACCCCCCCAAGGGCATCAAGGTGCAAAGATTATCAGGACCCCGGGACAGAAATAGATGCTTGTGAACACTAGGAGGTTAACACCCAGATGGAAAGGATATCCCATTTTGGGGAAGCTGCCTAAAAGACAGGTAATTGAAGGTCTCCTATGTACTCATATTGCTAAGCTTACCGCAGCCACAAACCAGAAGAGGGCAGCAGAAAGTCATCGGCGTCCCATCAGTGGAGAAAGGGAGAAGCTGAAAGAAGGTGATTCCACTTAGGAACAACCTGCACCCAGACTGATCTATGATAAGATATTATTGAATCAGCAATCAAAATCCAGATTAGACATAAAAAGGGAGGTCTGTTCTGAGGGCTAGGAGCGTGACAGGAAAACATTGAAACAGTTGAAATAGAAACTGAGGGACTGTTTTCAGTGATTTTAGCTCTGATACCTGGAGTGCACAAGAGCAGGTCAGAATGGCTAAAGATGTTTCATGTTGTCACCGTTCCCCACTATTTCTTTTAATTTATTGGCTTATTCCCAGCTGTAGAAACTGAGTAAGAGCTTCTTCTGTATCGCCTGTTGTTATATAGAAAACTGGGCTGATTGCTGGGGCCCTGCAGGATAGGTTAGAATATACAGATTTTTCTACATTTTTAAAATTAGTTTTTGCTTATGAAAAAATTAACTATATGCTTTTTTTCAACTTGTAAAGGAAACATCACTCGCTTTTTTAGTGTGTTTCCTGCCAGGTTTTTTACTACACATTTCCGTTTTGTTTGTTTTAAACTATTGGATACTAACTCTCAGATTTCATCTATAAATTCAATGCAGTTCCAACCAAAATCTCCGCAGAATTTTTTTGTGGAATCTGAGAAGATGATTGTAAAATTTAAATGAAAGAGTAAGTGGCCAAGAATAACTACGTCAGTTTTAAGAAGACTAAGATAAAGTGGTTGGTTTACCAGATAGATAACAAGACTTAGAAAGCAATGATAAATAAAATTAAATGTTGGCTTAGACAAACAGACTAGTGGAACAGAATATAGAGAACCCAGAAATGAATCTATACACATATGGAAACCTAAGGTGTTTTAACACATCAAAGGGGAAAGAATGGATTAGTTAATAAATGGTGTTTGGACAATTGATTATCTACTGGAAAAAGATATGGTGCTTGGACAATTGATTATCTATGGAAAAAAATGGTGCTTGGACAATTGATTATCTATGGGAAAAAATATTAATTTGTACCTGAAAACACATGTATATACACATTTGCAAAGGTAGATTAAAAACTTAAATGGAAATCGAAGCATAAAGCTTTTAGAAAGAAATTTAAGAGAATATTTATATTTGTATGACATGAAGGCTTTTTTGAACAAAACACAAAAAAAATAACTGATAGGAGATTGATACATTTTAATGCATTGAAATTAAAAAATTCTATAACGCAAAAGACACCATTAACAAATTAAAAGACAAGCCAAAGACAAGGGAAAGATTTGCCATGAATATAACTGATAAAGATTAGTATCTAGGATACATCTATAGAGCAATAAGAGAAGATAATCCAATTTAAAACATGCTGACCGAGTGGTGCATTGGTTAAGAGCTGGTTTGGGGATGCCAGTGGCCCTGGTTCGGATCCCACATATGAGGACCAGTGACACTGCCCTCCACAGCTAACAACAGCTCCACCTGGAGCTGGGCTGTGTGAGCCCCTGTGATGGTGTAGGCTGCAGCCCCTGCTGCAGTGGGCTGCCATAGGCTACAGTGAGTGGCCGGCAGCCAGCGCGAGCGGCCAACAGCCGCGATGAGCGACCATCCAGATGCCGGCTACCGATCTGCCTCATCCGGGAAGAGCGCACTGACGATACCAACATGGGCCAGTGAAGCAACGTCCTCTGCAACTAGGCTGAAGAACAAGAAGACAGCAACTTATCTGTTCCCCTTCCCCGAGTCCCCAGCGCTGTTCCTCTCCCCCAATTCCCCAATAAAATCTTTAAAAAAAAAAAAAAATGGGTAGCGAATATGAATGAAAAAAATCACAGAATAAAAAACCAAAATGGCCATAAATACTCGTACATGGAAAGATGCTCACTCTCGTTGGTGATTATTTAAGTTGCAGGTTAAAATGCTACATATTTTCACATTTATCATATGCAAAAATAAAAAGTCTGGACAGTAATAATTCTGACAAAGAAGAGAAGCATCAGGAACTCATTACTAGTGAGAGCTGAAAGTTGCATAGCCTCCTTGAAGAGCAGTTGGACGATGTGAAGTAAAAGTGAGAATGGGCCTGGTCTTCTACTCAGTATTCTACTCCTAGCTAGATATGGTAAAGAAACCCTGGCATGTGTAAGGATTTAGTTCTAAGAATATTCATTGTAGCATTGTTTACAATAGTAAAAAACTAGAAGCACCTTAAAGTGTTCATTAATAGGACAATAGACAAAGTAGGATAGACACATACAATGGAATACCATTCAGCAGTGAGAAAGAATGACTACAGCTATTCATACCAGCAGGATTATATTAAAAACATGAGTGAAAAAAGCATGGAGAAGACTCATTGTACAATCTAGTACCATTTATGTAGTTTAAAAATATGTAAATTTTATATGTTTATATGGATCCATGTATAAAGTGTCAGTGTATAAACATGCCCAAGAACGATAAAGAATTCAGGATATTATTTACCTGTGAAGAACAGTCGGGTAGGAATAGGGTCAGAAGATGTATATATAAGGGGGCTTCAACTGTGTCTATGATGCTTTGTTTTGTGAAAAAGAAGAAAGTCTGAAGTTAAGTGTGACAGGATTTTAGAATTTGATAAAGGTGTTTGGGTATATGAATGTTATGTTCTCTATGCTTTTCTGCATGATGTTTTAAATCATAACACACACACAAAAATCTGTTTTCATATTAGTTAAAATATTCATTTGAACAGACTTGAGGCTAATTCCTTCTCACTGCCTCCTTGAAAAATTTTGAGGTATAGAACTGGCCCAGCTTCATTTTGGCAAGATGAGTGTTTGGGCCAGGTTAGGCCAGATAACTACCCCTTTCTCAGGATAACAGTCTCAGGCCTGGTATGGCTCCTTTCTGTATACAACCATTTACAAAGGTAGAAGCTATTCTCAGCTAAGGAGCTGTACCAAATATCCGGCTGTGGGCTGAATGTGGCCCTCAGGCCCTAGTTCGCCAGCTCTTGATCCATACCCTCACCTACTCCCCTGTTGTTACCATTGTTGGAGGGAAAAATCCCAGTGTATCATTTCATTCATCCTTACTGTTTTGTTTTGTTTGTTTTGTTTTGTTTTAAGGGAAAAAAAGTAAATCCTGAGCTATCTGATGTTGCAACTTGTAGCTTGAGGAGGAACAGTAAGTTGGATGGCTGTTTGATATCCCAGGCTGAGCACAGATATAATTTCTATCAGCCCTGTAACAAATGCGGAGGAACAGCAGGTGGCTGGCCTGCGCTCCTTTTTCACGCAGTCCACAATAAGAAAGATGACCTTGTTAATTGATTAACACCCACCTTACACAGATATTTTTTATTGATACTGATAATTTGACCTTTTCTTTAGGCATTTCTCATATATAAGTACTATGCAATGATTAAAATCAGAAATTTTAACAGTAATCAATACTATAATTTAATACACAGTCCATATCCAAATTTTGTCTGTTGCCTCATTAATGTTCTTTATGGATATATTTTTTTTCTGGTCTAGGACCTAAGCCAAGGTCACACATTATATTTAGTTGTCATATGTCTGGTGTCCTTTAATTTAGAAACAGTTCCTCAGCGCGCGCGCGCATTTCTTGACCTTGACATTTTTGAAGCGTACAGGCAAGTTATTCTGTAGAATGTCCCTCCATTAAGGTCTCAAATGTTTCCTAGGAAGGAAAGAGTTTGTGGGCTGAGTACCATAGAAGTGAGGTATTCTTCCCACTGCATCACTATCAGGAGGTACATGTTGATAGTTTGTTCCTATATTGGTGATATTAATTTTGATCCCATCACTAAGGTGGTGTATCCACTCTAAATTTACTGTTTTCTCCTCTGTAATTAGTAAGTAATGTGTGGGGAGATATTTTGAGATTAAGAAATATCCTGTTTTTCATCAAACTTGCACCCACTAATATTGGCATCCTTTGTTGATTTTCGAACTGCATCATCATCATCCCTTCTATATTTTAGTTAAAATTCTACTGGAAGAAAGATGTTGTTCTTTCTCCTCATTTACTTATTCATTTATTTCTACCATAAGGACCCATGATTTTAATTTACTCAGTAAGTTATAATCCATTACTTTTTTGATACTCAAAATGTACCAGGTTTGAACAGTAGGAGACCCTATCTTTTGCATTGTTTTGATATGTCCCCAGTCATTCTTCAAGCATTTTTTTCTTTGCTAGCACAAAAATATGTTTTGTCTCATCTTATACTTTACCTGCCCCAGCCCTGGAATCAGCCATTTTTCCAAAGAGACCTTGTTCTTTTTAGAGGAGAATGGTACTGACACATCAAAACCTGGATGTCACATAATCTCATTGCTATTGAGGTGTTACTGCTCCCAGGCTTTCTCAGCATACAGAGCTTGAAAATCTATCTATCTATCTATCTATCTATCTATCTATCTATCTATCTATCTATCTACCCATCCATCCTTCCATCCATCTACCTGTCATTAGTATATATATTGGGTTGTCGGAAAAGTCATGTCGCATTTTTGCAATGAAAACCAGAAAAAATACATCATGACTTTTCCGACATCCCAGTGTTTTTAACCATCTTGCTGATTCCTCCAACTTCAATCTAACACTTCAGGTTTCATTTTAGTTTTGACCCTTTCCTTCATTTGTAATTCACTTCATGGTGAGAAATCTGATTCTTAGTATTCTTTATCATATACCAGTTTTGCAAATATTTTATCCTCTAATAAATGGCTAATTCTATTTAGTTTCTTTTTTTTTTTTTTTTAAGATTTTATTGGGGAATTGGGGGAGGGGAACAGTGTTGGGGAATTGGGGGAGGGGACCCACCAAGTTGTTGTTCTTCAGTCTTTGTTGTGGAGGGTGCCAGTCGCCATCTGGCTGCCTATTGGCAGCTCGTGGCCTCAAAGCTCAAGGTGCTGTGTTACAATCTTAGTTGCGGGTGGGCGTAGCCACCATCCCATGTGAGAGTAGAACCGGCAGCCTTCTTGTTAAGAGCACACGCCCTATTCACTGAGCCATCTGGGCAGCAGCTCAGCTCAAGGTGCTGAGTTCAGTCTTAGTTGCAGGTGGGTGTAGCCCACTGTCGAACAGGCAACCTTGTTGCTACACCAGCTCAGCCATCCTGCCACCTGTTGGCAGCTCAGCAACAGCTCAGCTCAGGCGCAGCGTTGACTGGCCCATGTGGGAATCGAACCGGTGGCCCTGTTGCTCAGAGCTCACGCACTAAGCCAACTCTTAACCAACTGAGCCACTCGACCAGCCCTCTATTTAGTTTCTTAATGGCATGTTTTGATGAGCAGAAATTTTTAATTTTGATGAAATCTAATTTACCTATCTTTTATTTTATGATTATTGTTTTCTGTGCCCTAAGTGGTTATTGCCTACCCCTTGGTCATAAGTTTTCTTCTTTAAAAATTTATAATTCTGGATTTTATGTATCAATTTAATTTTATATCTCAAACCAATTCTTGTGTATGGTGTAAGTGTTCACATTCATTTTTCTTCTGTATGGATGTTTCTGTTTTCTTTATTCTTTTTCTGTTGATCTATCTCTCCTAATGCCAAGACTGCATGTACTCTTAATTATTGTAGGTCTTGAAGATACTGTAAGTTCTTTAACTTGGTTCTTTTTCAATATTGTTCTATCTCAGGCCCTGTGCCTTTTCTTATACATTTTAGAATCAGATTGGCAATTTCTATTAAATAGGCCTGTTGGATTCTAATTGGGATTCTGTTAAACATATAGATCAGTTTAAGAAGAATTGACATCTTAATTTGATATAAAATATTGAGTCTTCCAACCCATGAACATGATTTAACATTTTTTTTTTTTTAGGTCTTCTTTACTTTGAGCAATGTTTTATAAATTTCAGTGTAGGCATCTTGCAAGTTTTGTTAAATTTATTTCTAAGTATTTTATGGTTTTCAATATAATTGAAGTTATTTTTCTAAATTTCACTTTCTAATTGTTTGCTACGAGGAATGCAACTGATTTTTGTATCTTGAGACCTTGATAAACTCACTTATTCATTCTAGAAGTTGTTTGTACATTCGTTAGTGTTTTCTACGTATCTTATTATGTTGTCTATGAATAGAAATACATTTTCATCTTTCTTTATAAATTTTAGGCCTTTTAACTCCTTCTTTTTGCCTTATTGCACTAGCTAGGACCTCCAATACAGCATTGAGTAGAAGTAGCAGGAGCCGACATCCTTGTTTGGTTACCAGTCTTAGGCAGAAAGTGTTTAATATTTCACCATTAATAATGATGTTATTTGTAGGTTTTTCATAGATGATCTTTATCAGGTTGAGGAAGTTCCCTTTTATGTCTAGTTTGCTGAGAGTTTTTATCATGAATGGATGCCAAATTTTTTAAAATACTTTTTCTACAAATATAGAGACAATCCTATTGGATTTTCTGCTTTATTCTGTTATTATACTGAATTACTTTGATTAGTTTTAAAATGTTAATCCAGCCTTGGATTCTTGGGATGAAGTCTCAAGAATGAATTGTCTTAAAGTTAATTTGATATTTGTTAGTGATATTTGTGTCTATATTGTCAGTAATACTGGTCTGTAAATTTATTTGCTTATAGCATCCTTATGTGGTTTGACATCAGGATTATGTTATGTTATAAAATGTATTATGAACTTTTTCCTCCTTTATTTTCAGAAATTTTGTGTAAGATTTCTATTGTTTCTTCAGCATTTGATAGCATTTACCAGTAAAGTCATCTGAGCCTGGAATTTTCTTCTTAAGAAGATTTTTAAATTACAGATTAATATTTTAGAACAGATATATGGCTTCTCAATATAATTTTATTTTGTATATTTTATTATTGATGAGGTTAACATGTAATTAAATGCTTAGGAATCATTTATATTTCTGTGAACTTTCTTATATCCTTTCTACTGGGTTGTGGTCTTTCAATAATTGATTTGTAGGACCTCTATTAATGTTTAGTGGATAACCTTGAATTGATAAATATTTTTCTCATTTCTTTCATTTTTTTAAGTTACTTTGTTTTATGATAGTTTTTGCTATGTAGATGTTTTCATTTGTTTATGTAAATGAGTTTATTAGTCTGTTATTTTATGGCTTTTGCATCAGACTAAGAATGACATTCTCCATCCCAAGAAATTTTCCCCCAGTGAATGTATGCTTTTGTTTTTAACATTTAAATATCCAATTCATCTGGAGTTTATTTTGGTTTAATTATATGAGGTACAAATTTATTCATACATACTCACATACTCCTACATGTGCATAAAATAAATGGCTACTCCATTGTCCTAATGCCATTTATTGAATAGTTTGTCTTTTGCCTACTGATATGATATGCTTTCTTGTTTGTGTTTGGTCTGTCTCAGAATTTCCTGAACTCTTCCACTAATCTGCCTTTTCATCCAGTAGCATCACCCTTGTTTTAATTATTGTAGCTTTCTAATATGTTTTATCTCAGGGAAAAGGCCAGTTCTGTCTAACCCTTTGCTAAACCTCCATTTACCCCCTTTCTTATTTGTTTACCTCATTAATTGCTAGAAATATTTTCCAAATGCATTATTTAACTATGCATTCCCTCCTTTCTCTTCCTAGTTGGGAGGCTCAGGAGATGGTTCAAAGTCACAAATGTGTGACCAGGACCTCAAATAACCTGAAGGGCATTTTTGTGAAAATAAGAAAAAAACTGCCTTTTCTAGAGAGATAAATTAGAAGAGCAGTACCTTCTTCTGAAAGATGCAACCTTATACCTGATTGTATAGTTGCTGGGGCTGATTTTAATCCCGATTCACACATTTGGTCAGTGCTCAAAATGAACCACTTTACCAGGCAGACCTGTATATAACAATCTTGAATGGTATCGCACCATACAAATAACATAGTCAGTGAAAGCATTACGAGATGCATATTCCTTCCTTTGCTTCCTCCTTCCCATCTGAGCTGCTAGCCCCAGAGCTGGTTAATTACATCATTCTATAATGTGCATCCTTAAGTGGAAGTACAATGGCTATTCATACTAACTCCCCGACTTTGGGAACGCTCAGTCAGATTGGGGTGAGAGCGAATAAACCTCTCGAAAGTCCAGTTGGCCATCCATCAATTGGAGTGACATTGTGGATCATCAAGATAAAGGTCAAACAGGGCCGGCCGAGTGGCGTGGCGGTTAAGCACTGGCTTGGGAAGCCAGCGGCCCTGGTTCGGGTCCCACTTATGAGGGCCAATGACACTGCCCTCAAAAAAAAAAAAAAAGATAAAGGTCAAACAATAATAATTACTAGTATCTATACGAAAGTACATTGCCATCTCATTTTTTATTATCATCCTCATATAACAGCCTGCAAAATTGAAAGGGCAGATATTGTTTTGCCCTTCTTTTGCAAATAAAGGAAGTAAGCCAGAAAAGAAGCTTTTCCAAGGCCGAACAGCTAGTGAGTGATGGCAGAAGGCCCTGATCCTAGAGATTTTGAGGTTCAGACTCCTTCCTCCAAGCCTGAAAGAACACTTATTTGCCATATCACCCAATCTCATAAAAACATTATTGTCGGCTCCACAAACATCCAGGTTGATTACATTTAAATCATCATGAAATTGTGGTGATATGTTTCATCCTCCTCAAAGTATATGTTCGTATTTCTGGCATGTTCATATCTACCTTCCCTAGTTGTGCCAAAACGCTGTACTTCCTGTTCAGAAACACTCATGCTGCAAGGAAAACAATATCTTTTTAAGGACAAAAGCAAAAGTTGCCTAGTATTTGTTTTTATTTGTTAGCAGAGGTCTATAAGCCTCTAGGTTTTTAGAAGGTTGAAAGAAAGACAATGATCTTGAGAGTAAGGTTATATTGTGATATTGTGATATAGTCCTATGATAAATTAAGTTTGTCATGTCTATGATTCCAAAATTTTATTATATTTTAAGGAGTCGACTTTTAGATTTTCTTCTTAAGGTCTTTTCCCTACCTTAGAAAGTTCACTTTCAATTGTGGTTGTAGATTTGAAACCAAGTGGGAAAACTGCTGTGGCTGGTTTTAGTGCCCATGTTTTTTGAGGATGGGAGTCACTGTGAAAGGAGTTTATGATGCCTCTAGATTATTTCTTCCTTTCTCTCTCCCTGTTTTCATTGCCTAGTATTACCTTTCTTTGCAGATAGTAATCATTTGGACTCTACTCTCAGATCTTCTGGGCCAAGAATTTTGTAGTGATACATATCGTTCACCTGGATATTTAATTTGGAAAGCAGCATCTGAGCACACCTTTTTAGCTTTTAAAGATCATGATATCTTATTACTTCAAGATAGTACTGATTCTTCTTCATTTGTTTTGATAGCTACGTATTTGGCTGCAGTAAATTTAATCTTGATTACAGGCATTTTGACTTTGGCCAAAATGTATTTCTGGAGAACCACCAATCTAAGGAACTTTTTGAGGATAATGATTATATCTTATTTGATTTTGTGTTCCCAGCACTTAGCCATGCCTGGAAGATAAGCTGATCCTCATTAAATGTTTGTTAAATGAATGATGGATTGAAGTCTGTAAGCAAATTAATGCTGTTTAAAATTCTGACTGCATACACATTGCCTTCCTCTGTTCATACATTGTTTGAACCCATTTAATGAGCAACTATGGAAAAATTTTTTTAGGCAGTTTCAAATAAATCTCATTGTGTAACAGAATGTCAGTCTAGAGAAGTGTGGGTGACAATTGGTCCTAGACTGGATTGGAAGATCCATGTGGTTCTACCAAAATGATTATAGTCTAAATATTTGTCAGATCACTTTGCCTTGCTGACCTCAGTTTTCTCGTCCTTAAAGATATCAGTGGCATCGAAATCACTCAGCTCATACATAGAAATGCTCTGGAAAGGTTACAGCATTCCGTAGCTTCTGGATGGCTTTCCCTAGAATCCTAAGCCCCACTTTGGGAAGGTTTGGGGGCCCATTTGTCATAAAATTAAGCAGGTTTTCTACTTTGAGGAAAGTTTCACGAACCCAATGGTAACACATAGCATATTTCTGGCTTCTTTTCCTGTAGTTCAGTAACATTTTCCATGTCATTTCTCTGTCTGTGGCTAGGAACTGAGTTGGCAGCAGATACACAAGGCATGAAAAAACACAGTGTCACTTTGGGGACTTCACTTACATTCAAATTCAGGCCTTGGGAAAGTTGCTGTTGAGCTCCTTTACTGAGTTAGGGCAGTCTGTATGCACTACATCTAGACACCCTTGAAGGAAGCTGGTACAGATACCCACTTCCATAACACATTAGGGGTGGTCAGACAAGGAAAGTGTGGGTCTTAGAAATAGGAGGAGAGGCGATGTGGATATCTGATGTTTTTAGACCCAATTTCTTTTCGATTCTGTGAGAGTAAAGGTGGATATATGTACTCTCTCAAATTGACACCCCCTTATTTATTTATTTACTTATTTATTTATTTATTTATTAGTTTCAGGTGTACAAAGCAAAGTCATAGTTATACATTGACACCCCTCAGAAAGTGATAACCCCTCCCCCCAATTTACTACCTCTGACATCGTACATAGCTGTTATAATTCCATTGACTCTATTCCCTATGCTGTACTCCACATCCTGTGACTACACACACACACACACATACACACACACACACACACACACACACACACACACATATTTAATTATCGTTGATATTCAATATTCTACTTCAGTTCAGTTTCAGGTGTATAGCGCAGTAGTCAGATATCTATACACAGTCTATGAAGTGATCCCCCTGAAAAGTCCAGTACCTATCTGGCACCCTACTTAATTTTTACACTTCTTTCTATTGTTCTTCATGATAGACTTTTTTTTTTTTTTTCATGATTGACTTTTAATACCCCAGCACCTTTGGTTCATTTTTTATTTATTCCACCAGGGCCTGTTGTTTCTCCCTCCACATTCTTGTATCTTCCCCTTCTCTGTCCTATGAACTATCATCCTAGGTCAAGCTTTAACCTGTTTTCCATTTTTGTTTCTAGTGTCCATGGTGAAATTTTCTTTATAGCAAACTTCAAAGAAGAGAGAATATTATTAAAAAATTTCAAATCAGAACCCTCTTTCATTTTGAAAGTCTAATCATTAGGTTAAAATAAGGAATTTGACCTTAAATTCACTGATATTGTAGACCTACTTGAAGTCATATTCTTGGTTTTCGTAACAGAACCAGGCTCCTTTCTTCAATTAAGACACTAGACATTGCTTGTGCTTTACAAGTTATTTTCATGGCTCCTTGGATTTACAATTCCCAGTTGTAAACTAGAGATGTGAACATCATCATTCATTTATTTTATAACCCTGTGAGACATCTGTCCAAGAAAACTTTATTGAAGTGATAAAGCTGTGTGACTCATATGTTCTGACAGTTATCAGTAAGTCCACTATCATTTACTAGATTAGAAGTTAGAAGAGCAATAAAATGATTATCCAGCCTTCCCATCTCCTAAGGCTCAGTCCTGTTCTTGATACCACATATATCAAGGATATCCCAGACAGTTTATATAATTTGGTTCCAACCTAATTTTCCAGCCAGATATCACTACTCCCTAGCATAAGCCCTACATTTACACAGCTATCTTTCCTGGCTCATTCAGTTTTGCTCAACACATATTAATTGTATTTCCTCTGTAAACTGGGCCCTGTTCTTGCGCTGGAGATTCATTCCTTTCCTTTAAAAAGTCTGCCAAATGCTAAGTGCCCAGACTCCATGATACCATTTCAGGTCACTCCAGCCAGCAATAACCCCCTGACCCACATACTGGTTGGGAAGCACTTAGTTTGCATCACTCAGATACATTGGTCACAGGTGGCCTAACATTTTGATATCAGATTGTAAGATTATCTGCATTTTGAGTAAACCTTGTCTGATAAAACTTGATAATTAGCAAAGGGCCTTAAAAATGAGCTCTAAGCTATCAGTAATAGAAAGATAAACATTCAGTGGAAAAAAAATTTTAAAAGCATTTCTAGAAACAAGGAAGGCAAATAAACCGTAAGCATATGAAAAGATGTTCAGCCTTACCACTAAATAGAATATGCAAAAAAAATTTAAAAATAACCAAATGAAATGATTTTGCCTGTCATATGGAGGAAGATTAAAAGTTTACCAATACCCATTTTCATGGCAACAGACATTCTGAGCAAACCAGTAGAAACTTAAATTGGTCTTTTTTGAAAAAATTTATTCTAAGGAGAAATATGTACATTGCTCAAAAAAACTAACTGGGTTCGTTTATTCTAGTGAAATGTACCCCTCATTAGGGAATTAGTTAAATCACTAGAGGATTAGTTATATAAACAACAGAAAACTAGCTCTGGTGGTAAAAATTCAAGTAACTTTTTCCTTCTCTGCACTTTTCTATAATGATTAAATTTACATGAAAACTACATTTATATCAGAAAAAATAGCTTCTTGCAATTTAAAAGAAGATTTAAAAAAAAAAACTTGTAAAGAAGCTACGAGAGTAATTAGAATTTTAAACTGGGTAGAATAGAGACTAACAGATGTTCAGGAGGTCTGGTTAGTAGAACTCAGAGCATAGCGTTTTCTGGATTGGGCCATCTTAGTGACCTTAAGTGGTCTTGGACCATTGGAGATCAAGAATACAGAAAATTTTAAGAACCATGGTTGAGGGAGGAAGGATTAGAGGAAAAGTAGATACAATTTGCTCAGTTATGAATATGGTGTTTGAAGAGCCTACATGAGGTCCAAATGGAGGTGTCTAGGAGGCAACTGAGTATATGGTTCTGTAGCTGGGGGAGATATTTAGGCTGGAGATTTAGATTCAATAGTTACCTACAGCTAAGTTTTTCTATTACCTACATTTCCACCCAAGGTCTTTGTTAGGCATTGAAACCATAAAGAGCAAATGGTTCATATTCAGCCTGGATCATAGAGAGCACACAATTTGTGGGCTTTCTCTGCTTGATAAACCTCTAAAAACAAAAGTTAGATAACATAGTAGGCTTCTTTATATGACGCATTAGACATCAGTGAATTATGGAATAGCAGGTACATTCACTCAGATGCATGGGCTGTCCTAGCAGCTTCTCTGGTCAGAGTTCTTTGATGTCATTGGTCTTTGTCATGGACTCTTGATTTTTGTAGTGTTTTGATGGCAGGGACTCTCCATGTCTTGATCAAATACTTGGGTGGATAAGCAGTGCACTCAGCTAATCTAGGGGCAGGCAAATTTTTGAGACAGATCGGCAAACTGTGGCTCACAAGCCACATGTGGCTCTTTGGGTACGTACATGTGGCTCTGAAGTAAAATAGAAAATGAAAATAAAACTATAATAGTTTCATTTATAATATGACTCTAAATTTTCCTTATTTGTAAAAATATATTTATGGCTTTCGAATAATTTTTAAATTGTTGTGAGGGACAGGATTGGCACTTCCAGGGGTCGGCAAACTTTTGAGAGGAACGTACCCAAAGAGCCACATGTGGCTCGTGAGCCGCAGTTTGCTGACTCCAGAGCTACTCTATATAATCACAAAATCCCATCTCAACTGAGACAACCATTTCTAAAATCTCTTTACCACTGTCACTCCAATTCACACTTAATAAATAATAACAATAGTGAAATAGTAGTACATTTGAGTGTCATAAAATGATTCTTATTCTTTCTCCCCATCATGGCCTGGAATATGAAATTTTGGTCTTCTGAAACAGACTACCAATAAAACCTATGTATGTGCATCCCCATGGTAGCAATGGAGCTACCACCACCAGACCAATTCAATTGATTTGGGATTGTGGGTGAGTGTTGCAGACATAGGGGTTAGTTCCTCTCTAGCAGCCCATAGTGAGAGAAGAGAAAGAAGACTTATCAGCCAGGGAGGACAAAAAGTCTACAGTCATTTTAGCATTAGGAGAGAAAAATAGTCTAAGCATTTGTGGAGCTCCAAAGGCCGGGTCATATTGTAGATTCGTAGTCTGTTGGAGCTGTTCAAAATAATCTAATTTGCAAATGGAAACTATAAACAGAAGGAATAAAAGACTTTCCCTGGGACCAGCTGAGTGGTACGTTCGTTAATAGCTGGCTTGGGATGCCAGCGACCCTGGTTCGGATCCCACATATGAAGGCCAGTGACACTGCCCTCTACAGCTAAGATGGTGAACAGCTCCACCTGGAGCTGGGCTGCTGTGAGTCCCTGGGGATGGCATAGCTGCAGCCCCTGGGCTGCCGTAGGCTACAGTGAGTGGGCTACAGTGAGTGGCCGACAGCCTGTGTGAGCTGCCAAGAGCCGCTGTGAGCGGCCGTCCAGAGGCCGGCGACTGATCTGCCTCACCCGGAAAGAGCACAATGATGATACCAACATGGGCCAGTGAAACAATGTCCTCCACAACTAGACTGAAGAACAAAAAAAGGACAGCAACTTGTCTGTTCTCCTTCCCCAATTCCCCAATAAAATCTTTGAAAAAAAACAACTCCCCAAGGTACATAGCTATTTGTAGTAGGGTACAGTTATATAAAACTTCTACCAAAAATCATTACAATTATAAATAGTTGAGGGAGGGGAAGGAATCAAAGCTGAAACTTCAGATACCTAGGATGCTTTATGAGTGATTTTCCTTTCTACATACAGTGGTATGTAAATGACATATATTACATGACTGCACATTCACTATACTTATTCTTACATTTGTATTTAGGAAGTCATCTTAGGGACTGCTTACGATCCTGGGCTTACCACAAATGGCAATTGTTCCGTACAGGACCACACTACACCATCTTGTAAGAATAGGAATATCCTCTGATGATCGCTGGAGGAATGCATTAGGCTTAAAGTAGTCTCATAACGTTTTCTTCTTATTCTTGAGATCTGATAACAGCATGAATCAGCATAGAGGAGCTGAGTACAGACTGGTGGACGTTTTATGAGAGAATGAGCATTACAACAGACTGATGGTTTTCAGGATCACTTAGGCAGATACCTCCAATCAGAGCACATGGAATAATTCCCCCTCAGTGAGGCTTCTTTCTGAACTGCTTCTGCTGGGCCTCACCCATGTATTTCTGCAGTCACACCCACTACAGTGCTAAATGACCTGATAGCTGGAAGGAAAAAAAACGGACAATACATTAAATAACATAATTTACATGATGGAATTGTCAAAGAGCTCTTGCCAAGTTTGCATAATCATTTCAAGCTGACTTGTATATAATGAAAAAAGTGAAGGGGTTGAATGGATAATTTGGAGAGCCTCTTTCCAGCTCTACGTCGTTATTCTTATAATATGATGCCTTTCCACTGATTTAGCATGGGTCCTTTCTCCTACCTACCACTCGCTTAAATTTTATTTTACTCATTCTTCTATTAATACCTTTAGGTATTTACATTTTGGAATGGCTGTAACTCTGCTTCTTAAATATGAGGTGCATATTACCCATCTGTTAGCACTTTCTGATGTGTGAGTATATGTATAAACCCGTAAAGAAGTACAATGCATAATTCTATAATGCATGGAATATATCAAATATACACAGATATACATCAGTAGATGCAGATAGTCATTGAGGGGATGTCATAGCAAATGGTGGCATTTGATTGTCATTATGAATGATAGTGGAAACTCTAGGTCTGATGTAGCTTGCTAAGCATCTATTTATAATACTACGTTTGAGGATCCAGGAGAGAAATAACAATGGCTTTCATTCAGTATGATTCAAACCAAATGATTGTATCTCTAACTTCTGAAACGTAAGATTTCTAGCCAAGTGCCCCTTCCTAAGAGGATAATCTTAATTGGAATAGCACCTCCTATTCCATTGTTGATAACCTGATTGGAGCATTAAGAAGCCCCCCAATTTTTGGTGGCAAGTTAATAGAGACTTTGGCCCTAAAATCACCTAATTATAGTATTAGACAGTATAACTCTGTGGTCAAGAACTCTGGAGTCAGACTGTCTGGGTTTAAATCCTAGCTTTGTGTCGTGTTAACTGTGTGACCTTAGGGAACTTATTTAATCCTTTTGATATTCAGGTTCTTCATCTGTAAAATGGAGATAATAATATACTTTATGCAAAGTTGGTCTGATATGTAAATGAAATAATCTTTAGAATGTGGTTAGCACAGTGGCTGGAATAATGTAAGAGTTCAAAAAATGTTGGGTACTGATCTTATTATTGAATATATCATCTATGTATTGTCATCTCAAGTGCCTAAAGAGAGAAGAATTACTGAGGCATGGGCATTGGGCAGTGATAAAGTGACATTACTCAGTGAATGTTTACATCAGGGACAGCTAGGTACTGACTTAATATATCGGCTCTTAGCCCTTTGTCCATATCTGCTATCCTTATTTCAGATGTATATGTGTATATTGAATATATATCAAGAAATGAATTACACTTTATTCTTTTCTTTTTTAAAAATTAAATTCATTGGGGTGACATTGGTTAATAACATTATGTAAGTTTCAGGTGTACAACTTTGTAATACATCATCTATATATATTGCATTGTGAACTCACCACCCAGAGTCTTGTCTCCTTCCGTCACCATGTATTTGACCCCCTTGGCCCTCTGCATCCTCCCCATCCCCCCTCCTCTCTGGCAACTGCCATACTGTTGTCTCTGTCTATGAGTTGATTTTGTATGTTGGATTCCTGCTCTCTGTTTTATATCCCACATATGAGTGAAATCATATGGTTCTAGTTCTTTCCTAAAAAGTCTGACTTATTTCACTTAGCCTGATAACTCTTGAGATCCATCCATGTTACTGCAAATGGCAATATTTCTAAATACTCAAAAAAAGCAAGCTCTTTAGTATGTTGCCGTTTTATAAGTATTCATTCATTTATTCCTAGAAATATAGTTAGTAGAGTATTGCTAGTAAAGTAGACTTTCATGTTGCATGGGATTATGGAAAATTCTAGAAATTTTCAAATTCTTTGGTCACTATGGCAAGGTCTTGCTCTCTCTCCCTCCCTCTCTCCTTCTTTCCCTGTCTCCCTCTCCCCCTCCACCCCAGTCTTAACACAGAATCCAAAAATACAGTTAGTAGTAGTAGTGGCTAGTTGTAAACACAATTTTTTTTTCAACATGAGAAAAATTGTTATGTAGTTTTTATAAATATTCCATGAACTCAGTGTCCCTTTGCTGTGATGTGGCTGCTGTCAGCTACCTTCCTTAGGTTGTCTGAAAGGGCTGATGGCTCCATTTGGGTTGGGAGTCAGAATGGAAGCTTCCAGCCTTAAATCTTTTGGGATTACCAATGGTGGATAAGAAATGAAACAAGAGGGTTCTTGGCTGCTCAGGGGGTGCAAAGATTGTAGGTTGAGACAGCAGTGTGCTCAGCAGCAAATACATTGCCTTTGTTATTCTTTTCCTTTGTTTCCTAGGCTTGAATAGGTGGCATGTCTTACATACATATCTATCGCATTCCTCTGAGACTCCGTCCCAAACACAGATCAGAGCCATGGCAGCTTCTCCTTTGCTTCAGTTTCTCTTCAGTCGGTGTCCGTGCTCCTCAGGTGTCAACTCCAGCCAGCGGCTGGTGGGCACTCGGCTGGCAGAGGACTCAGGCAGACCCTGTTGTGTTGTAACCTGCCTGGCCGTGCTCCTGAAAACCAGTCCAAGGGCTGAAGAGCACCAACGGGTAAACTAGCTCCTCACTAGGTCTCCTCCCAACCGCCTTTCCCTGTCTGGGCCTTTTCTATCGTGAAGATCAGCAGCCCTGCTGCAGTCATCAGACTGCCTGGCACACCCCTGTGCTGGTTGGCTTTGAGCCTTTGTGATTGTGAAAAGGCCCTCTGTTCCCCCGTCTGCTCCACCTTCAGCCCCTCGTTTGAGACCATCTCTAGAGGAAAGAGGGCACAGGACCCTTCATCCTCTTATGGACCATGATTTTCCTGCTGTTTCCCATCACAGTTGTCCAATGGCAGTCAAGTATTTGCCACACACGTGTGCCCAGCACTACGCAAGTCATGTCCATGTGGAGGGAGATAGTCTTAAGAGCTGTCTGCTGGCCCTTGTGCTGAGCAGCTCACATGTCTTGTCTCCCCAGGCCTCATTTCAGCCCTGAGTTGTACTATATGAAGTGAGTACAACTTTTATTCCCATTTTACAAATTAGGATCCTGAGGTTTCACAGTTTCCTGGGGGTATAAAGTAAGGATGAGGTCTGTCTGATGCCCAATCTTATATCTTAACTACTTCTCTACTATCCAAGGCAGTTATGCCACAGGCCTTAGCCTTAGGAAAAACACACGTGTGAAGCAACTAGTGAGCAATATTAGGCAGAATGTCATAAGTGTTATATTAAGTCGATAGACTATAACAATAACGTTACTTGTGTGTGTGCATATTTTTACTCTCCTTGGTTCCAAAAAGGACTAAACGTCAAAATTTTAAAAAGTTATCAAAATACTCACCTAATTCTCCTTTGAGTTTCATGAGTAACCTAGCGCTAAAGACATGACCACCTCTATTTTATAGATGACAAGACTGATTCCCAGGTTGATTTAACCACACCTGTGAGTGAGTCAGGGCTGAGTGCCACTCAGACGCAGAGAAGCAGACACCTTCTCAGGGATTTGTCTGGTGCAATGCTGATTGGTGTCCACCACAGAAGTAGCCTCCAAGCCTCCTTCCTGTCTGAGATAGCAGTTAATTTTATTTCTTCTGCTCTTGGAGAATGACGCATGACTGTGATTTGCTCAGGCCTCCATCAGACAGGCCCTTGAATGCAGAGTTAAAAGGCATGAGTACCTTACAGGGTATATCCCTAGATAATAACATGTATGAGAGGGCTGGACACCAACTTCCCTCCTCTGGAAAGTGGGGGGAGTGTATACGAGTCATTCTATTTATATCTGTAACATGTTATTTCTTAAATATATCCAAAGAGAACAAACAGAGGTTATTGGGAATGGGAGACAAAAGTTGAATCCACTTTCCTATTGAGAGCTGATTTTTAAAAAATGTAGTGCCCGGTTATTATGAAATAATCAGTTATATATGAGGACTTGGCATGAGATGCTCATGAATTAGCCTTTTAAGCTTGTTCTCGATGTTCACCGCATACTTGTTTTTTGATAATCCCAACTAACCTCCTTGAAAGTGAAGAATGTGTTTGCGTATCTTTGTCACTTAGTGCTCAGCATGATATCTTGATTCACACAGTAAGTTGAGAAATGACCACATGCAGAAGAGAGAAGCTTTGCCCTCCAAATGCTCCATTCTGTTGTAATAAGTGATTCCATACAGGTGCAGAAGTGGAACTGTTCTCTCTGGTTTAACGTTAAGTTTTCCTGAATATTATCCTATGGGGTTTTTTTTTAAGCTTTTTTTTTTTTTTCTTTAATTGGGGGACTGTGTTTTTCTAGGACCCATCAGCTCCAAGTCAAGTAGTTGTTTCAATCTATTGTAGTTGTGAAGGGCACATCTCAGTGGCCCATGTGGGACCAAACCGGCAACCTTGGTGTGATGAGCACGGCGCTCTAACCACCTGAGCTAACCGGCCACCCCACCTGTGGGATTGTTTTTAGTTATTTTTTTAACTAGCTCCCTTGCCTTTTTGCCCAGTCAGTGAAGGAAATTTGTGCCTGGTCGGCGTGGATCGCCTACAGCCACTGCGTGTGAATTCCATTTCATGTGCACTCCTAACGGCAAGCTCCTGACCCTCCTAGCTCACTGTAATTGTCCGGCATATAAGCCAATGATGTTTAGGAAGCTAGGGAAGAGGAACTATTTTCGTAGCATTTTTTTTTTTCCTCTCCCGCAAAGTGCAGCCCTCATCTGACACATGATCGGTGAACAGCCCCGGCCCTTGATGGGGTGCAGAAGGTGCCTCTCTGCGTCTGGAGCTCACTATGGCAACAACAGAGACTTCTGCAGTGATAGTTTGCCTCCCTGGTGTTCAGACTTCTTCAGTTAAGCCTGTCTGGAATCTGTTTGACGAGTACCCATCAAAGTTTATGTATATGTTAAAATAAAAGGGGGAGGAGGGCGGAACCAGCGAGGAGAGACTGTATCTTTGCCAAGGAGCTCCCTCCCCCCCTGTGACTCACACTTAGAAAAGCAGAGGGACTTTGGAAAGCTGCCTGCAGTCACAATGAGGCGGGCAGCTCTCCTGGCGCTTTCCGACATTTAAAAATGTTTTCTCAGGCAATAAAAGATGTTTTTCAAATTGTTCGTGCCCTCCTGCTGGGCCAGCTGAAGAGCTTTTGTTCAGCTGGAGCATGGCAGTTTTATGGAAGCTTTGCCAGCCAGAACAGATGAACCCAGCTCTTTGTATTTGGTATTTTACTAAAGAACTAGCTCTTCCATGTTTGAAATTTGTAATCATTCTTTGTTATGATTGTTATCATAATAAAAGGAATTGCCTCTGTCCCTTATCCTTCCTGGTAGCATGAAGTGTGCATTTGGTCGTTCTTAAGAATTTTTTTAGTATATTATGTGTGCTTGTACAATTTCAAATATTCAGTTTTTTAAAAAAAAGTTTGGTTTTAGTATGGAGAGCTCTAGCTTGAGCTAAACAGAGAGGCCGCTTATTAAATGTAACTGTCCTGATTTTTACCATTTGGCAGCACAGGAAAGAAAGAAAGGTCACCCTAATTTTCCTACCTTCACATACAAATAAAGGTGTTTGGTTAAGTGGTAAATTAAAGCTTCCTGAAAACCAACTGGACAAATCTGAATCTCAATTTTTAAACTTCTTTCCTTTTTAGCTACAAAAAGTGACTATGTCCTTTTATGGCTCCAGAAACTGGGAAGTAATTTCTTAATATCCCTATGATCACCCCCCGTCTTATTCCCCCTTCTGTATAGGGTTCAGCCATTTCTGCTCTAGGAGTTACCAGATAACAAGGGTTATAAGTAAGTTATGGTGATGAACTGTTTGGGCGATTATGATTTCTTAGCAATAATTTATTTAAGGAGTAAAAGTAGCAACATACAAAACAATTTGTGTTGTATAAGAAAGTTACTTTGAATGACTGACTTTCAGACATAAATTAAATACAATGAAGTATTCATTCGAGTAGAAAATATTTTACTCATGGAGGGATCAATTGCTGAAGATTTTATTTCCTACAAAACTTGATCTCCAATTAAAACCTGCTTTAGGAACCCTGAGTTTAACTTTAGTGGTTGTATCATTTCATCTTGAAATTTTAGATACCAGTTGGCAGGGTGTGCTGTCCCCGGAATAATCTTTGCTGACTGCCCAAACTGGATAAAGTGATGTTTACCTGGTAGAGGAATGGAAGCTCGTGGAACGGAGCAGAATAAGCTGTTGGCTGAATGGTAGCTTCTTTATCTTTCAGTCTCGAATCACTTATTTGTATCACTTCCTCTATTCTGGTTTAATAGAAACATGTAAATAACTGATGTTTTCATGAATGGATTAGGCCTATTATTCTTTAGAGTCATTAAACTTGAGAGCTGGAAGGCGTTTCAGGGTCTGGTCTCGTCTAGAATTCGGTATATTTTGTTTGGCCAATATAGTATGTTTCCAAAACAGTATAACTAGGCAGCCAGTTTGCTTGATGATCATACAGGTATCTTTGCACCTATTGTCTTACATGATTCTTCATGCATTTATATTAACTGACTGGCCCCTGTAGACATTTGAGCTCATGATCCAGATAATCCTACCTCTTCATTTTACAGGTGCGGGAACTAAAACCCTGAAGGACTGAGTCAAACTTTCCAAAGTCAAACAGCTAGTTCAGGACAATTCAGTACTGTTTCACAACCTGAGTATTTTTCTCTGAATTCTGCTTCTAAATTTAGAAGAGTTGTTATTTGTTTTTCATTATGTTAGAGACCTTTATCAAACTGCAGAGATGATTTTTAAAGATGTCTTACAAATAAAAGAATTGAGAGATCACCATAGCCAAGATATGGAAACAACCAGAATGCCCATCAGTAGATGATTGAATAAAGAAGTCGTGGTAGGGCCAAACCGAGTGGCTCAGTTGGTTAAGAGCTCGCTCTAGAATGCGAGCTGAGCTCTAACCAATAGCAGTTCGATGCCCAGCCCAAGCTGAGCTGCCGCTGAGGTGCCAAGAGGTGGCAGGATGGCTCAGCTAAAATAAATAAACAAACAGAAGTCGTGGTACATTTCTATAATGGAGTATTACTCTGCCATAAAAAAAGAATGAAATCTTACCATTTATGACAATATGGATGGACCAAGAGAATATTATGCTAAGTGAAATAAGTCAGACTGGGAAAGAGAAATACCATATTATCTCACTTATATGTGGAATCTAAAGAACAGAATAAAAATAGAAATAGACTCATAGATACAGAGAACAAACTGATGGTTGCCAGATGGGAGGGGGGTAGGGAGATGGGGGAGAAGGTGAAAGGATTAGGAAATACAAATTGAGAGTTACAAAATACTCATGGGGATACGAAATACAGTGTGTGGAATATAGTCAATAATGTTGTAAAAACTATGTGTGTGGTGTCAGATGGGTGTTAGACTTATCGGGGGGGATAATTTTATAAATTATGAAAATGCCTAACCACTGCACTATACACCTGAAACTAATATAAAATAATATTGAATGTCAACTATAATTAAAACATGTGTGTGTGTGTGTGTGTGTGTGTGTGTGTGTGTGTATTCACTGGATGTGAAGTGCAGCATAGGGAATATAGTTAATGGTGTTGTAATAATTATGTACAATGTCAGATGGGTAATAGACTTCGTGGGGTTATCACTTTGTGAAGGGTGTAAATGTCTAATCATTATGTTGTTTTGTATACCTGAAATTAATAATAAAAAATGTTTACAAAAAAGAATTGAGAGGGGCAGGCCGAATGGCTCAGTTGGTTAAGAGCTCGCTCAAGAGTGCACGCTGAGTTCTGAGCAACAGCAGTTCGATGCCCAGCCCGAGCTGAGCTGCTGCTGAGCTGCCAACAGGTGGCAGGATGGCTCAGCTAAAAAAAAAAAAAAAAAATGAGAAACGATGGTGGAAGAGTACAAAGAGTCTAGTTTTAGTTCCTGTTACTAACTGTGCTTTTATCTGGGGCAAATCATTTCATCTCACTGGACACCAAGATTCCTCATTTACAAAGTAAAGGAATGAGACTGGACAATTTCATATCACCCAGTACAAGGCTTGGTAAATAGTAACTTCTGAATAAATCGTTCCATGAACAGTAGATATCAGCACTAAATTATAGATTCTCTAATTCTACATAAACTTTACTTCCTTCCCCTAGCCCCAATTTACTTGACCTAAGATGGCTTTCAAGGTCTCTTCCAATCTTCAGAGGAGTCTTAAGTGTCTTGATTTAGAATTTGTTGGGGGAGTTCTTTGAATCCACATACTCTGTCCTCATCTTTTTGGTTTCCTCTCCTATCAGCTTGCCTGTTCCCTGAACTTGTTCTGCAGAAATCACGTGTCCTTTCATGTATGACGGGAAAGAGACAGCAGGGGGAAGAAGTGAGTAGGTGGCTTCCCAGAGTGATCTCATATTATTCCACATCCTCTGTAATCTCTGATCTCCTTTGTCTTGTACAAAAAAGGTAGCATTTCCTCCTGGCTTCATCTGTTTAGAGGCAGGATGATACTTCAAAACCAGAAGTGGATTTCTCTTTCACATATAAATAATATTCGTGAATTTCAACATACGTTATTAGTATTTATACAGTCTTAGCGAGCCTAGCCACTGTTGCCAATTCATCAGGTACCTACTAGTGTAGGACACACACAAAAACAGAGAACTTGTCCCCTTCCTTTTGAAAGCTTAAAGGCTTAATAGGAGAGTTACAGAAATTGGAAATAGCTACGAACTTGAGTTGTATAACTGGAAATAAGTCCAATCTAAGCTTTTGCTATAAACAGAGAATCCTTAGGGATTCAACTTTTCCATGAATTAGAGAATCAGAACATTTAAAACACTGAGATGCTTTGCTTCTTTGCTGAAGAAAAAAATTTTGATTCTTAAGAAATCCAGATCAGTGCTGAGCTTCTCTTCCCTCAAAAATGCCCCTAAAGAAATCCATAATCTCACACAGACACGTATAAATCTGCTCAGCACCAACCTGATTCTCCCCTGCTTTTTGACTTCATCCTCCAGGCCAGTCTTCTTTGCCTGCCCATTTCTTTTGTGGCAGACTTAATCCTGACAACTTCACTAAGCCTAGAATTCTCCTGAAATTCTGATTTCAATTCCTTTGTCTTCCTTTTTTCTTTCTTTCTTTTCCTTAGAACTATTCAGATGCACAGCCTACCAGTAATTAATTAATGTATGTGATCTTCCTGTCTTAGTCACTGTATTACTCATGATTTTGCAGACATTTTATCTAAAGTTTCTAGCCAAAAACTTTAGAAGACATCGGGAAATGTTTGTGTCTTGTTAAAATTGACTTATTCATTGCACATAGATTTCCTGTTCAAAACCTGAAATATTTCCCTTATCTCCACCCAAACCAAGTATTTCCAACAACTGTATGTGCTTTTATAAATAGGACTGTTTCCAAGATCCATTTCTGCTCAGCTTCCTGCTGCTCCTGGCTGAAGGCCTTCTCCTGTGAGCCTCACCGCGCCCTTGCGCGGCAGCCTCTGCGGCCTGAAGCCCACCTGTGGTTGGGCTCTAAAGTGCCTGGCATGGCCCCGCCCGGTGCGTCTGGATGCCGTTTCACTGACAGGTCACCTCAGCAGTCAGTGTAGATACTTTTTTCTTTTTCCATTCTCCCTGTTAGCCGTATACATCACCTTTTGGAGGCTGATAAAAATAGCATTCCACGCTTCAGACAAAGCACAATCGGCTTCATTCTAACTGGCTCCTTCCCTTTCTGTACCATGAAAGAAAGAGCAGCAGAGCAGAGTCCGTCTGGTGTTTTTATTTCTGTATTAGAGAGGGGGCGATGATTTGGAGTTAGAGGAATTGGGTAGACCACCAGGGATAGAAGAGAGATTACTGTGCCTGGCACTTAGTTCGTGAATAAGAAATACCTGTCCTACATCAGTCAGGCAAAATGACAGCCAGGTCAGAGAGAAGAAAAAGCGATAATAATTTGGGGACATAATGTCCTACTTGACATTGCTTTCTTTCTGTTCTCTGAGAGGACATGGACACAAGAGTAGTTTCTTGTGTATCATACCAGTGTGTTTCCAGGTGAAAGCGCTAATGACCTCATTTTTAAGCCCTGGATCTGACAAATTTAGACTTTGAGCTTGATATCTTACAAGCCCCTCTTATCCATCTTCACTTCAAAAAATGTGTTATTATGCTGCATTTATTTAGCACTTCACATTTGCAAAATTCTATGCCTGTGTTATTCTCTACCAAAATCCACTTACTTATCACTCTTTTTAACAGGGATGCCAGCAGGTCTAATGATGTATATAGGACTCAGGAAATGACTTGCAAACTAGGTTTTAAATTTTTCAAATTCTTTTTGGAAATTGGCAGAATATAAATTATAAACTAACAGATAAAAATTGTAGTTTTATTACCTTATTTGCTTTTCTTCCTATAAAAGTAAATAACTGTGTAAAAATAAAGAGACCCGAGGAGGTTATCTGTATAAAATTTGCTTAAACCCTGGAAAGATTGCCTACAAAGGAGACATTAAGGAATTTTTAGGGATAACAGAACTGTTCCTACCTCTGGATTGTGTGGGTTACACAACTGGACGCATTTGTCAAAACTCAAAGACCTATACATTGAAAGTATGCATTTTACTGTTGGTGCGTTATATCTCTGTAAACCTGCCTTTTAAAAACGAAAATGGGGCCGGCCGAGTGGCGCATTGGTTAAGAGCTGGCTTGGGACACCAGCGGCCCCGGTTCAGATCCCACATATGAGGGCCAGTGACACTGCCCTCTACAGCTAACAACAGCTCTACCTGGAGCTGGGCTGCGAGCCCCAGCAATGGTATAGGCTGCAACCCCTGCTGCAGTGGGCTGCCATAGGCTACAGTGGGTGGCTGGCAGCCAGCGTGAGTGGCTGGCAGCCGGTGTGAGATGCCAAGAGCTGCTGTGAGCAGCCGTCCAGAGGCCAGTGACCGATCGGCCTCACCTGAGAAGAGCACAATGATGATACCAACATGGGCCAGTGAAGCAATGTTCTCCACAAGACTGAAGAACAAAAGGACAGCAACTTGTCTGTTCCCCTTCCCCAATTCCCCTCTCCCAATTCCCCAATAAAATCTTTAAAAGAAAGAGAACAGCATTAGAACTTTTTTAAAAAGACTTTTTTTGTTTTGTTTTGAGGGCAGTGTCACTGGCCCTCACATGTGGGACCCTAACCGGGGCCGCTGGCTTCCGAAGCCAGTGCCCAACCACTGCACCACTTGGCCTTCCCAAAAAGACATTTTTATCTGCCTCAGGAGGCCGATAATGAATTCATTGGAAACGTCTGCACCCACCCTGGTTGGCCATTGGAGGGTGAAATGTTTTGCGGGGAGACTCTTGCTCCTGGTGCTTCATTTAGGGCTCACTCAGGACCCGTTTGTCGGAAGTTAGTTAACAGAAGTTGCCTTGTAAGAGTAAGTATCTAGGATCTCAAGCAGGAAAGAGATTCTTAATCTACTGATGTCTTTATAACAGTTCCTATATTAAACTCTGTCCCCCTTTTTTAGACACTTGACAAACATATAATAGTCATTGCAAAATTATCTCACCAAAATTTGATTTTATTTGTGGTAGTTGGAAGCAACTACTAATTAATGAAAGCAGAATTTCCAGCAGGATGTAAAAGAAAGTTAATTATCCTTTTAGAATGAGAAAGTGGGTGGCAGTCATTGAATCAGATCCTGGTTTAAATAATCGTACACACCTTCTTTGGTTCTAGTTCAGGAAAGAGCTCAAACCTGTTAATTATTCCTGTACACACCTTGCTCCATGAATGAGGTCCTCAGTCCACATTACAGGCTTCAGAGGCAGCTGTATTTTCTACTTGGCATTCTGTCTTTCCTCCCTTTACGCACTCACCCATCTCCATGTCTGCCCAGCTCAGGGACGGAGGAGTCCATCTGGAAAGCTTGTTGCTACAGGATACAGAGTTCAAATTCACTAGGGAGGGGGGAAAGCCTAGTGTGTGTGTTTAAGGACGGTGGCTCTCAGAATCACATAAACGTGGTGGAAAGCTTGCTCATTCGCATGGAAGTGCCAGTGCTGCCTGCCACCGAATGCTGCAGCAGATGTGCTCCAGGCTCTGGCATCTGTGCGGTAGCCCCGCTCCCCCAGGAGCAGTTTTATTTGCAACACTAAAAGGGCTGACGAGCATGGCCACTCTTTACTTGCACAGTAACCTTTACCTGAATCCCATGGAAGAACGGCTACCCCCCCCTTTTTTTTTTCTTTTAAGGAAATGATGAAATCGGTTACAAATAGGAAATCCCATGTGACTTTTACACACAGTAAAGTACCTTCTATGTAATCATAGTAAGCCTCTAGTGTTTTTCTTTTCACTCTTGACTTCTTTTATATAACTGCTCCTCCCTTCTCAGCTATCTCTAAGGGAACAAAGACCACTCAGCACTGTGGATGGAGGTCCCTTCAACCCTGGGATACCAGCTTTTAGAACTGGAGCCAGGACTTAGAGCACACGTCTTCATTCTCTCCTTCTCCTTGTGCCTCCCCTTCCTCCAAGAGATGCTCATGTCTTTGGACTTATTTTAAGTTGACTCACATTTTATCAACTGGGGGAAACTCAGAATGTCTGCCGCTTTCACGAGCACAAGTATTGTTGGGATGTTTGGGGTTGATCTTTTCCACACTCACACGGCTTGCCTTGCTTGGCAGCCTGCTGGCCTGGATGATAATGAAGCTTCTGTCGAGATGAGCAAACAGCTGATGGCATGGGGTGCAGAGGGGACTCCTACAGTGGCCGCCTGTAATCTGCCGGAGCCAGTGGTCAGAGCAGGCGAGAACAAAAGCCAGTCTGTCTGCAGGCAACTTGGAAAATCAATGTGTTAGCTGTGTTCTTGTCTTGTTGCCTTTCTCCTGGCTGAAAGGGAGGATGCTGGTCCAGCAGTCCATAGAGCCGCTCCACGCGAGTACCTGGTGCAGAGACTCACCTGCCTGTCATACTACCCCTGGCAGTTGTGAAAATGATGCTGCTGTCTGAACTCCTGAAAAAGTCATCGACAGGAATGCTTTCCAAACTCACTATTTAAAGTTAGACCCTACTGTCTATCTCAGTGAGTTTTTTGGGGTTGTTCTTGTTTTTATTTTTTTAATTTTTTATTATTAGTTTCAAGTGTACAAAACAATGCAATAGTTATGCTTTCACCCCTCACAAAGTGACAACCCTTCTTCCCCATCCACCACCCCCCACCCCCCCGATCTCATACATATCTGTTATAATTCCATTGACTCCACTCCCCACACTGTACTCCACATCCCGTGACTATATATATATATATATATATATATATATATATATCTATATATTATAGTTGACACATAATGTTATTCAACGGCAGCTGCAGATGTACAGTACAGTGGTTAGGTCTCTACACCGTCCATAAAGTGGTTTCCTAACAAGACATGTCCATCTGGCCCCCTAAAAAGTATTTACAACATTATTGATTATATTCCCCAACCGTCTTTTCTATCTCAGTGTTTTGAGTCATTTATATTCTAGATAGCTATTCCCGTAAGCTGTATGCTGCTTTCTTTTTGATATCCATGGGGGCTTATTTGCTGCCTGGCTGGGAAGTGCAGCAATTGCATTTGGGGCAGCATGTTTCATAATATGTGTGTTTCCTTCTTATTCCTAAGTTGATTTAATGTTGTCATTTGGTTGAAAATGTTTTAGTTGTGGGTATGTATCTGGATTATTAGGTCTTAGAGAACAGAGATCACGCCAAGCAGCTCTGTTCCGGGATGGGAGAGGAGCAGACTTTTCAAGCCCCCTTTGAGTCTGTTGACAGATCTCTCAAAGAACTGTAATGTGGAGGTGATTATATTAGATATGTGAAGTCTTTTTTTTTTTTTTTAAAGATTTTATTGGGGAATTGGTGGAGGGGAACAGCTTTGGGGAATCGGGGAAGGGGAACAGACAAGTTGCTGTCCTTTTTGTTCTTCAGTTTAGTTGCGGAGGATGTTGCTTCACTGTTGGTATCGTCATTGCGCTCTTCCCGGATGAGGCAGATCGGTCGCTGGCCTCTGCATGTCGCTCACTGCGGCTATTGACAGCTCACGCTTGGCTGCCAGCCGCTCACGCTGGCTGCGGGCCACTCACTGTAGCCTATGGCAGCCCACTGCAGCAGGGGCTGCAGCCCACACCATCACCGGGGCTCGCACAGCCCAGCTCCAGGTGGAGCTGTTGTTAGCTGTAGAGGGCAGTGTCACTGGCCCTCATATGTGGGATCCGAACCGGGGCCGCTGGCATCCCAAAACCAGCGCTTAACCAATGCGCCACTCGGCCGGCCCAGATATGTGAAGTCTTGAAATAAAGTGTGAGATGGAAAAAATTCTGTACTTCAGTGTTACAGTGAGTCTCGGAAGGTTAGTAAATGTCGTTAAACAGATTTTAATTTGAGCTTTGAAGGTTTATATCTGGTCCTGTCAATCTTTGTTATTCCTGCTCAAAGCCTAGAAATGATCTGCAGATCATGAGTAAGAGAAAAGGGTGTTCGGATGGATACGGTCATGGTGGTCAGTGGAGACATCCTGGAGCAGAAGATTAGATTTTCAGTGAGGAATAGGTTTAAAACAATCTTGGCATAAAGTTGGTAATTGATATGTTTTACTTTGTTTTTAAAGGAAAAATAGACTGAACCTAGTACCAAACACACCTCTAAGCAACTAGCAGTGCCCTTTGTGTCTTTAGCACTTAATGTCCCACCTTGTATTGTTGGCCTTTATTTGTACACTTTGTTTTTTAATGAGGTTATAATTGCCCCAAACTGGGAATTTACAGTTCTTCTTATACACCACAGATGTTAACAAAATGACCAGTACATAATAGCATTTAACACATGTATTGATTGGGCCGGCCGCGTGGCGCAGTGGTTAAGCGCTGGCTTGGGAAGCCAGCAGCCCCAGTTCGGTCCCACATATGAGGGCCAGTGACACTGCCCTAAAACAAACACATGTATTGATTAAAGCTCTTTTTTATTTGCCGACAACCTACTGTGGCCACAAACGGTCAAACACTGAGGATTCAGTGATGAGCAAGTCGCTCACTTCTCCTCCTTGCCCACAGTGGTTACATGCTAATGAGGAAGCATCACCATCATTTGGGCAATAGAGCTTGTATGTCACTTGATTTTTTCTCTTTAAACAATAGAATTAACTTTTAATTGGCTATTGTATGTTAGATCTCAGATTTTTCAGAGTAACAAGGAGAGGAGCTCAAGTAGCTCAACTATTGATTTTTAAAAATGTGAGGGAAAGCATGAAATAACAAAAGATAGATTTTGTTTCATTTCTATGAAGAGGATCTCTCATTACATCTAGTATCTCAGGCACCTATATGATGCCTTCTTCTGACTAGATCACTCTTATCCTGATCATGCTTTGACTTATGTCTATCTTTATGCTTTTAAAGAGTCTAATTCCATAAAGAAAGAGAGACATCTTCCAGCCAAATCTAAGATATTCGAAAGACATCTTCAGATCTTATCTTTGTCAAATCTCTAACCAGAGCACTAATAAATAGCCTAAATTAAATACTTCTTCTCACGTCCTCCTTTTTCTCAGCTTTTACTTTGGCAGAGAACCTGTTCAACGGGAAACTACTCCAATAGCAGATGGCAGGAAATAGCAGGTGGCAGATTGAATAAGCAACCTCTGAAAACACTAGTATTAGCCTGGAGCCCCAACTCTCAAATATGGCACAAAATCCTTTCACTCCAAGTTTTTGTCTTGCCTTTTGTTTTTAAGAACACTCTGCAATTTTAGTGGGGCCCAGAGGTTGACCTGCTTTCTGAATGGCTAAATAAAAAGTGGGGCTTCAGCTGACATGATAGGATGTTTGAGAATCCATCCCAATCAGAACAGATAAACAAAAAGAGGACTGAAAGCCCTTTATACAACCTCCCCATGGCCCTGTCTCTGCTCTCACTCTGTCTTGTAGCATGGACTCCCAGGAGCCAGGAGAAGCCACTCTATCCATGGTGTCACCAATGTATGCAAACTCAAGGCAAGAGTAGGATTCTTCTTTTTTGTTTTCTTTTGCTTCAATGAAGAGTGTCCCAATCGCTCCTAAGTGCCACAGAACTATCGATATAACCCAAAGCTGATTTCCCTCTGTAGAGTTGCTGCGCTACTATATTTTTCGTTGTTGCTTCCTGTTTCATTTTAAACTTCTAAGGTGTCAGCTTCAGCTTCACATCGCTGTTCTAGTGAAATATGTACTTACATAACCCCATGGTTAGTAGATCGATTTTCCCAACTCGTTTTTCATAAACCTCAGATTTAAAAAGTTATTGAATTAGGGAGTATTAAATAAAGAGTAAAATTTTTATAATATTTTTGTTTGTTGTTTATTATTTTTTCTTCTATTTCCCATTTCAGACTGTATAGTTAATGAGTTTTGTCCTCAAGGTTGCTTTTTGGTTTTTTTAAAAGATTTTTATTGGGGAATTGGGGGAGGGGAACAGCGTTGAGGAACCAGGGAAGGGGAAGAGACAAGTTGTTGTCCTTTTGTTCTACAGTCTAGTTGCGGAGGACGTTGCTTCACTGGCCCATGTTGGTATCATCATTGCGCTCCTTTCGGGTGAGGCAGATCTGTCACTGGCCTCTGGATGGCCGCTCACAGCAGCTATTGGCAGCTCACACAGGCTGCCAGCCACTCACACTGGCTGTCGACCCATCACTGTAGCCAATGGCAGCCCACTGCAGCAGGGGCTGCAGCTATGCCGTCCCCAGGGATTCACAGCAGCCCAGCTCCAGGTGAAGCTGTTGTTCACCATCTTAGCTGTAGAGGGCAGTGTCACTGGCCCTCATATGTGGGATCCGAACCAGGGCCGCTGGCGTCCCAAGCCAGCTCTTAACCAGTGCGCCACTCGGCCAGCGCTATCCTCAAGTTTTTATCGACTATTGACTTTTATGACTTAGGTCACACTGACTGCACATCTGTAAATATCTCAGAGAAGGACCTGCTGATGAAAGATGTATTTTGGCATTGACATTTAAGAGTTAACATCAGCTTTCTTTCTTCTTATACTTGATGTAGATTCCGACACAGCCCCAACTGCTGGTACCTGAGAGACTGGACTATCCACACCTGGATTAGGCAGTGTCTAAAATATGGTGCACAAGATAAAGCCTTATATACTCTTGTAAATAAGGTGAGTGTTTTCTTGGCATTTGCAGCTTGTTCTTTGAGTTTAGATGTTATGGTGTTTGAGCCTATTACAGTACAACAAAACTTGTACAAGAAATACCTTTTTAAAATTATTTACCTTTAGATATCTTCTTTAGACTGGAACTGAATTTAAATTAACACTTGAAAAATTAAAATGCCTGTAGCTGCTGCTTTTTCAAGCATGATGACTCAGACATGGGCAGGTAGAAACAAAGGTAGTCCAATCACAAGAACACTGCACTAATTTCATTTTGGGGAGTTTTTGCTCCCATGACTTGGGCCCAATTCAACTTAATATATATTGCAGACAGTCCGTGGGTGAGAGACATTGCACGGGGCAAGGCATGTCGACAAAAATGAGCAATATCCTGTCCTTGCCCGCAGGAAACTTATGATTTAATAAGGCAGGTAAGCAGGTTCACTAAAAATCTAATATTTGGCCCCAGGGAAGGAATAGATTAAATCCTGCTCGCTTCAGCTCAGAGTTTAATGGCATAGATGACTCTCAAAGAAGAAGATTCTTATGAAAACAAAGCAAGAATCATCTAGAAAGACAGAAAAGTCAGACTCATTTTCTGCTGCTCCTAGTTTGTTAGTGGAAGGAATACACTGGACAAGGAATCAGAAGACCCAGGCTGTTATCCTGTGAGTTCCACTGGTTGCTTGTAACTTCAGACACCTAATTTATCCACTGGGTCTTAGTTTTATCAATTCTAAGTCAAGTGCAGTGTACTAAACCAATGATTTCTAACCCTGGCTGCCCATTAGACTCACACAAGAAGCTTTTAAAATTTATAGATGCTTTTCTCCACCCCCAGGATTCTAATTTAATGGATCTTTCTGGAACCCAGGCATGGGTATTTTTTTAGTGAGTTTTTGATTCTTTTTTTAAAGACTTCATTTTTTAGAGCAGTTTTAGGTTTGCAGCAGAACTGAGCAGAAGGTACAGAGATTTCCCATATGCTTCCCACACCCCCACCCCCACACACAGAGCCTCCTCAGTCAGTGTTCCTCACCAGCGTGGTACAGATGTTACAACTGATGACCCAGCATTGACACATCATAAGCACCCAAAGTCCATACTTTACATTAGGGTTCATTCTTGATGCTGTACATTCTGTGAGTTTGGACAGATGTGTAATGACATGTATCTACTATTACAGTATCATACAGAGCAGATTTACTGTGTTTAAAATTCTCTATGCTCTGCCTGTTTATCCCTCACTGGTATCTTTTTAAAGCTCCCAAGTTGATTTTAATTTGCAGCCAGGGTTGAGAATCACTGACTAGTTGATTCTAAGGCTCCTTCCAGCTTGCTTTAATGTCCATTCTAAAATACTTTGTTCCCACCCTGCCCCTAGGGATTAGTACTGATTTGGATGATTGCTTTGAGGAATATAGACACTGTTCATGATCTACAACATTTCCACCAGTGGCTTCCAGACAGTTTTTCCATTTCAGCACACCTGAGGCATCCCATACAGCCTACTAGGAATAGTGACTCAGTTCAGCAGTATTCAAAACTGGGGTTAGGACTATCAGAATTCTCCAGAGGATGGGATTAGTTTGAAAAAATTCCTCAGGGATTTCTGGTGGTTGGTGGGGGAAGAATGAAGCAGTGTGGGGAATGGTGGTTAATCCTACTGAGGTAAAAATTTAAACAAAAAAATGTAATCACAATTTAGATCATTAGTAGCCAAACTTGATTGTGCATGAAAATCCCATGAGAAGCTCATTAAAACTTTAGGTTTCTGTGCCTCTTTGCCACAGATTCTGATCTGTAAGTCTGAGGCCTAGGAATCTACATGGTTAAATGCACTCCTAGAAAATTCCGAGGCAGATGCTAAACGGCCTACATTTGGAGAAATCTGTATTATCAAATATTGAACTGCTCACAAACAGAGCATCCTAAGACTTGATTAGTAATATAATATTTTGTTGGCATACTTCTTGGATCTTTAAAAACCAATCTTAAGAGACAAGAGATAACAAGTGCTGGCAAGGATGTGGCGAAGAGGAAACTTGTGCCCTGTTGATGAGAATGTAAATTAGTGCAGCCATTATGGAAAACAAGATGGAGGTTCCTCAAAAAATTAAAAATAGAACTACCACATGATCCAGCAATCCCAGTTCTGGGTATATATCCGAAGGAAATAAAATCACTCTCTCTAAAAGATACCTGCACCCCCAAGTTCATTGCAGCATTATTCACAAAAGCCAAGACATGGAAACAACCTAAATTTGTATTGACGAACGAACAGATAAAGACAATGTGGTATATAATACGCACTGGAATATTATTCAGCTGTAAAAGAGGAGATCCTGCCATTTGTGACAACGTGGATGAAACTTAAGGGCATTATGATAAGCGAAATAAGTCAGTCAGGAAAGACAAATACCCTATAATCTCACATGTGGAATCTAAAAAAGCCCAACTCATAGAAACAGTGTGTAGAATAGTGGATGCCAGGGGCTGGGGATCGGGGGAAATGCGGAGGTATTGATCAAAGAGTACAAACTTCCAGTTATAAGATGGGTTAGTCCTGAGGACCTAATGTACAACATGGTGACTGTAGTTAACAATTCTGTATTGCCAAACTTGAAAGCTGCTAAGAGAGGAGATCTTAAATGTTCTTACCGCTGCAACGAAAAAGAGGTAATTATGTGACGTGATAGATGTGTTAATGGACCGTATTGTAGTAATCATTTCTCAATGTAATGTGTATTAAATCATCATGTTGTACACCTTAAACTTATACAGTGTTATATGCCAATTATATCTCAGTAAATTTGGGGGCAAAACATTTTTGGAGGACCAAAAAATGCTACATAAGGTGATAATGTGTTCTCTCTCGTGAGAGTCCATTTTTGCATTGGTATTCATACTTCATAAAAAGAATCACTGAACCCATGGCATATGTAGAGGGTTTGGGTTTGGTGTGGTTTGTATTTTTTGTTTTTGTTTTTGTTTTTGTTTCTTAGCTATGATGATGTGTTAGAATTGAGTTTTGTTTTTCATGTATCAATTGTCTTATATCAGACACTCCCTCACAACTTTCTTACCCTGACCAACAGTTCCAATTACCAAACCTCATGAGTCACAGCTTCTATTTCACTGTCACAGATGCTGTAAAATAATAGTCAAATATTTTAAAGCTAATGGTGGCAAGCCTTGTCCTGAATAATACATAAGCATATATTATAAATAGAGTTAAAGTAGATGTTTTTCTCTGATTTTCCTTTTATTTTCCTTTTCATTGCAGGTTCAATATGGAATTTTTCCAGATAACTTTACATTCAATTTACTGATGGATTATTTCATAAAGAAAGAAAATTACAAAGGTAAGAAATGAACCCCAGGTCCATTTATAATGAGGCTTCAGCTCCCAAAGGGAAGTAAATGTAGCCGCTTCCCCTTTTTTGTTTCTTAATGACATCTTTTTACCTCAGTCTTCCAGTAAGACATAGATTCGTAGTTGATTTATTATACCACTTGGCCAGATAGGAAAATCATATCCAGGTTTTTTTTCCTCTGAGTTTCTCAAATTTATTTGTTCCTGTCTCTTTAGGCAAAGAACAGTGAATTTAGTTAAGCAATCAACCATGCCTAAGCTTCCATGGCTAGTTAAAATTATAGTGATGCTGTTATTAGCTTGCCCTTTTTTAGCACCGTCGGCTAACTTTGTTTTATTTAAATCACAGTTGTTGTATTGTATAAAATGTAGAATCACTTGACTTTTCTTGGGAAGAACAGTACACTCACCATGAAGGATTGTCATTTCCCATCGCTAGGCTTTTATTTCCTCACCTGTAGCATAAGTGAATCCGTGATCTCTGAGATCTCTTTACCCCTGATTTCTCTGATCCCATGAAATTAATGCAAAGTAACTTTTAACTTCAGCGGCAGTAAGGAAGGCCAAGGAAAGATAGGGATTGCAGCAAACTACAGAGCAGTCAGTTGGGACCCTGCCAGTCTCCAGCGGACGGGGAATTCTGTTAGGTTGTCGGAAAAGTCATGATGTATTTTTCTGTTTTTCGTTGCAAAAATGCGTCATGACTTTTCCGACAACCCAATAGTACAGTGTGCTTGTGCTTGCCACTCTGCAGACAGTGAGGAAGGAACGAGGAGGCCTTGCTATTGTGTGAAGACACACGCTGGCTTTCCCCTTCCAATGTTTCATCCGGGCTTGGTACCCAGGAGCCACAGAGGAGCCACGCCTGTGCTGGGGAAGCTGCTACCTCAGGAACATGGATGTGGGCTGGTGGTCACTTATGCACTTGTGACATCTGTGATCCTGCCTTTGGGTTCCATTCCCCCATCCCTGCACGCCAGCACCCTCAGCCTATCCCATGGCATCAGTACTCAATGATTAGGCTGGGGACTGGGCATCTCCGCCCTTCCTGTGGGCTCTTGTCTCCTTTCTCTCCTCTGGTCCCCTGCTCTGTCTTCTCTCTCATCAGATTCGCAGTTGCTAGCTGCCAAAGGATATTTACTACATATTATTTTTTGAAATGTTATTAAACCGTGTCCATTTCTTACTCCCTTTTAAACATGCATTTCCTGAATTCAACTAAAAGCTAATTGACTTTTACATAATCTAATTTTCATAATCTAGTCTCTGAACATCAGATTTAACAATCCACATTACTGTATCATTGGCAAATTATGTAAGGGCAGTTTTCTCCCCTCACTCTCTCTAAAGGTATGTGGGGAGAATCAAAGGAGTTTGTTTGTTTTTTTTCCCCTAAATACAGAGTAAATAATTAATATTGAGGATTTTTTAACATAAAGTTTTGCTAAAGGCTATTATCATTTATGGCAAAAACTTAAAAATAATATTATACTTTTTATTGTTGTTAGGATAGGAAATATCAAAGTACATAAATGATTATGGAGAAAAAGTAAATTAATTATCCAGGCCAATCTAATTTTACTTCCCAAGCTGACTGAAATGCAGAATAAAAATAAAAGATAAAGTCAGCTTGATTTATTTCTCATGTGTAATTTTGAATTCAGTAGTGAACAGTTGTTAAAACTGAGTTTGTTTGTTTTTTAAACTAGATTTTTAGCTTTAACTGTATTCTTTTAAAATATTGGGTTATTTGGGTTGTGCTTTTGTTTTTGGTTTTAATCTCTCTTAAGCCCTTATTTTGCTACTGACTGACTAGCTGACTTCCTGGTCTGCCTGTCTGTCTCAGTTTCCCCATTTGCAAAAAGATTATAGAAATTCTTGCCTGTGGCCTCATTCAGAACCATGACAACACGTACAAAACCAGCTGGCTAGGAACAGCTGCAAATCACTGCTAATTCTTATAATTATGAGTGTGTGCAAAAAGTGGTTAAGAGAGCAACCCAATCAGTTAGTCAAGAATATTTTTTGTGCCTGTTATGTTGCAGGCACCACATTTTAAACCAATATTAACGTTGTCTAATTTAACAACAAACATTAAGCAAATTAAGGAATTGTTTGAACTTGATTTTCTTGGCTCCTATCTACGTTGTGGAATATTGAGGGAAAATAAAAATGGTTCAAGTTCTGATCTCCTATGACCAGCATTTATATGGAAACAATAATTCTACTCAGGGGCTTATAATTTATGAATGAGCATTTTCTTTTCCCTTCGTTCAAGTCTTTTAAACTGAGCTCGATTGTCCTTTTATAGTCATCCATTTTCTGTCTTTGAAGTAACACCAAGGATTTAGGATTGCCTGTAGCATTTGTCCTGCTTTGCCCTACCAGGGAGAAGTTCCCAGAACACAGAAAGGGGCAGTCAGCCCAGGCCCCCTCTGCTTGTCAGGATGACCTGGAAAATATAGTTGCCTCCTTCCTGTATGCCTCGTCTCTTCTAGAGGAAGGGCATGATGCCTTAAATTTGCTTCTCAATTTGTGAGGCATTTTCATACGTATTATCTTGTTGGACTGTCCAACAATCTTTTTTTTTTTTTTTAAGATTTTATTGGGGAATTGGTGGAGGGGAACAGCGTTGGGGAATCGGGGAAGGGGAACAGACAAGCTGCCGTCTTCTTGCTCTTCAGTTTAGTTGCGGAGGATGTTGCTTCACTGTTGGTATCATCATGGCGCTCTTCCCGGATGAGGCAGATCGGTCGCTGGCCTCTGTATGTCGCTCATCGCGGCTATTGGCAGCTCACGCTTGGCTGCCAGCCGCTCACGCTGGCTGAGAGCCACTCACTGCAGCCTATGGCAGCCCACTGCAGCAGGGGCTGCAGCCCACACCATCACCGGGGCTCGCACAGCCCAGCTCCAGGTGGAGCCGTTGTTAGCTGTAGAGGGCAGTGTCACTGGCCCTCATGTGGGATCCGAACCGGGGCCGCTGGCATCCCAAAACCAGCGCCTAACCAATGCGCCACTCAGCCGGCCCTGTCCAACAATCTTTTGAAGTAGATGGGACAAATGGTATTTTATCATTATGAAGGTGATACTGGGTGAAATTAAGTGGCTTATTCAATGTCCTTGAGGACAAGGGTGCAATGGCACCTGATTGAGTGCATAGTGGTATGTACAATAGAAGCTAAAAGTTTGGCCAAGACCTAATTTGTAGAAGAACTGGGACTGGAGCCCACATTTTTTTATCTCTTAATTGTACCAATTTTTGTATCACACTCCACTTTTTAAGAGTGTTTATAGTTACAGAGTTGGTGGTGTTACCTGCAGCTAATTTCCTCCGGTTTTTACTTTGATCCTGTTGCCAGATGCTGTGTCTGTGGTTTTTGAGGTCATGTTGCAAGAAGCTTTTGAAGCACGTTCCACTCAGCTGCTCTCCCTCTATGTTTTATACCATTTCCTGGCAAAGAAGACGGACCTCACTGTAAGTGATCTGCCCGACAGCAGTACCGGGGGCCTTAGAATAGGCAAGCAGTGGCTGTGCAGTAGGGATGAGTGGCCAGAGGAAACCCCGGCTCTCAGAATCTGGAAAAGGTATCTGATGTGCAGTTCTGTGGCCGTGTACAAGCAGGAAGGGGTGTTCCTTCTGTACATTGTAGTGACTGGTTCCTAGAGAGAATCTCCCGGGCAAGTCCTTATGCACATTTTGAAACCTGAGCTAGGCTGAGCGCGCCCCAGACATTCAGAAATGATAATCAGTAAGAGCTGGACGTGGCATAGCAAAGAAGCAACGAAGCAGCTGACTTTGACCACAACCTCAGGTATTAAATACCGATTATTTAATTCGTATCAGTATTTTCCTGAGGTTACTCTGGATCAAGTTTTTGGTTTTGGTTTTATCCCTTAGGTTTTGTATTTAGTCATTATTTATTGCTGTCCTAAGAATAACAATAATAACTAATATTTAAATAGCACTTATTTATATCAGGCTGTGTTCTTGGTGTTTTAAATGTATGAAGGCACATAATCCTCACGACTCTGTACAGATGAGAATGGGCACAGAGATATCAGTTAATAGCATGAAGCCAGCTCATGAAGCCAGGCAGTCTGGTTCCGTAGTCCACCCTTAACCTCAAATATAACATCAAAAAAGTCCCACTTTGAGTAGAAACAGAAAAAGATCATCTAGTCCAGCCTGCATTCTGGAGAATTTATGGTGTTTTGATTTTCTAAGGTAAGTGTTGCAGCCTATGCATAAAGCATATTCACCAGTTCATTAAATGTGTTTTGAGCACCTCTGACATTCCAGACATTGCCAGTGCTAGTTAGAGAATGGTGAGCACGTGTTTCCTGCTTACAGTCTAAGAATGCAGGCATTTAAAAACAAGCACACAAATATAAAATTATGACTATAATAAGCACCACAGAGATGTCTATGAAAAGCCTAATATTGCAGGGAATTTTTGTTTGTATTTTAATTTTAGATAGGTTAGTAAAAGCTACCTGAAAATATTTCTTGGGTTGGGGGAGGAGGGTTCTCACTTTGAGGGGTAAAAAGTATCACTGTTGCACTGTGGTGTACACCTGAAACTAATTTAAAAATAAATAAATAGGAAAAAAATATTTCTTGGGTTAATATTTGAAGGCTGAATAGGAATTAACTGGCAGACGAGGGAAAGAAAGCCTAAAAAGAGGAAATAGCACGTGCCGAAGCCCTGTGGCAGAAGGAACATGGTGAGCAGAAAGGGGCTGGAAGAAGAGAGGAAGATAGTGTATTAATAGCTGCAGCAGAGAGAATGGTAGGAAGGACGCAGTGCAGGATAAGGTTGGAGAGTGTAGGTCATGCTAAGCCACACCATCTTCATCCTGAAAGTAATGAGAAGCCATTGAAAAGCTTTACGCAGAGTGGAGAGTCACATAATCAGATTTGTGTTTTGAAAAGGTGCCTCTGGCTGTCCTGTGTCTAAGAGACGGGAGCAGGGCCAGGTGGCTGTGGTCAGAGCACTTAGGAGATGGTTATGGTTGTCTGAGCAAGAGGTAACAGTAGTGTGGAGACCAGAATGTGGAGTTCTAGTGTAGCTGATGCACTTATTTGGGAGGCAGATAACGTGATAAGGAACTAGACGTGGAGGGAGGGAAGTAGGGGTCAAATCTTACCTCCTGACTTGTGTATCTGGATGGAAGAGTCACCATGTGTTTGCAAAGGGAACCCTGGAAAAAGGCTGGGTTTTATGAGGAAAATCATTACTTTGGCTTTGAACATGCTGCATTTTGAGATACCTTTGAGACAATCAAGAGATTTCATAAGAGAAACTGGGGTCTTAATGGAAAAATCTGGATCAGAGATATAACTTATACATCCACATGTAGGTGTCTGCAAATGAGGCACAGGGCAAAAAGGAAGATCAGGAATGCGTGGACCACAAAAACCATGGGAAGAGGGTGGTGTACAGTATGGGGTGCTTCTGAGTAAGATGAGGACTTTTAAAGAATGCATTGTGACATTTAGTGACGTGAAGGCACCAAATTGTGACCTGTGTTTCCGTAGAGTAATGGAGCAGGAAACCAAATTGAAATGGATTGTGGAGTGAGTTAAGAGTTGCAGAAAGGAGACAGTTCGTGTAGGCAAGTGCTTTGAGATGTCTAGCTCTGAAGGGGAGTGGAGCAGGGGGAAGAGGAGGAATGAGGGTTTGCTTTGTATTAATGGGAGAGACAGAAGCATAAAATGGGAAAACCTTGAGGACATTGGTGAAATAGTGCCTGACTTAGTCTGTAGTAGTACATCGACCGAAGCTAACGGCCTAGAAGAGACCTAATGCTTTAGCAATGGTTGCATTATTCTCAGACAAGCTTCCAACAACCCTCTAAGACGTTGTTTTCATGCATCTTTTTAAAAGTCCTTTTGGAAGTATCACCAACCCAGTCACCATCACACCCTGCTCAGTTCCTAGCACAGCAAAGATACTGCTTACTTGGATTTTAGCCCCTATTGCATTCTGATACTATAGATCATTTTTTCCCTTAAAGAAAAGAAAAAATGTTTTTAAGCTCCCTACTTATTATTCCTGGGGCCCATTTTCATGCAGTTTATGTGTGGGGGAAAATCAAACCTCAGAGTGATTTATTTGGAAAGTGAATGGCCTGGTCCTTGATTACTGGCAGTTTTATTTATATGCGCTGCAGAAGTGCCTGGGGAGGTTTTGTTTTTCTCCCAAGGTGTTTGGTTTTTTTCAGACCTTAAGAAATTACACTCTTATTGCACAAAGGCCATTCCCAGTGAAAAGGTTCAGGTGCCTATTAACACCTGGGGTACCTCACTTATACCCGGCTGCATTTGTCGCCTGCAGACCTTCATTCTCTGCGTCCCGCTGACCTCTGAGTGCAGAGACCAGTACAGGGCAACCTGAGCTTTGTCTCCTGTATTTCCCAGCCACAGCCGGGGCTTAGGCCCAGGCGTCCTCATCTGGCACCAAGAAGATCATCGCTCTCATGTGTGGGGAGTTGCCGAGGCTCTCCTGTGGGCCCTGCTTTTCCAGAGAGCCCCCCACCCCCCACTGCTGATGCCATTCTGCAGCACGCTTAGCAATGTTTGTGCTTTTACCCCTTTTTTCTCGTGTCTCAAAAGGCTCCGATTTTATTGAAGTATAATTTTGCACCCTGGGTTGAAAGAAACGATCACTAAGTGTTTCTGATTGCCTCATTTATTTTTGAGAGGCACTAATCTATCTAAAAGCAACATAATAGTTGTATTTATTTTAACACTGTGAAGTCGGAGTCTTATCATTGCTGAATTGTTTAAAATTCAAAAGCTTGCTCCGTCATGTCACAGCCATGTGAGTGAATATGGGACTGACAGCATGTGAAATCCTTATTGATTGTCTCAAGGCAGCGCTCGTCCAGAGTGCACTCTTTAGTTTTGTCTTGTTTTGCTTTTCTGATTGTAAAAGGAGCTGTTGTTCATTGCCAGCAATTTGGAACGTAATGAAAATTACCAAGAAGAAAAGCAAAATTACTCCATAGTTTTATAAGCCAGAAATCTGTTAACATGTTGGGTATTTCTTTTCTGTATTTTTCATTAAACATAAATACCTTTTACTTAAAAAATTGGGATTATAATGTACCTATAGCTTTGTTATTTTGCTCTACCATGTTCTTTTTCCTCTGTGTCAGTAAAAAAATCACATTTTTGCATAAAGTACTCGTTGATTGGCTGGACGGTGAGCTGGTCTATTCTGTTGCAGTGGGAAGAAGAGAGGAACTTCGGTGCGTCCTTATTACTCCCAGGCCTAAAGCAAAAGAACTCAGTGGGGCTGAGTTCCCAGTTGTATGGCTACGCACTTCTTGGTAAGCTAAGTGGTCCTTAGGAATACTGTTCTTCATGGGTAGAACTTAATGCATGCTTCTACTTCATAATAAAGTTATAATTTGATTTAAACTTGCCAGTGAAATTCCTATACAGCTTTCATTTTTAGACACAAAATTAGACTTTGATGGCCTTACACTTATGAGAATAAAGGGGGTTCTACAACCTGTCAGCACTGGTGCTGGTGGCTGTAAATTATTTTAATGATGATGTGAGGAAGGAATAGAGAAAGGAAAGTTCTGGCCTTCTTTTGGGAGAACCAGCTACTAGAATCTTCCCCAGTATTAACAAAGATCTGCCATCTCTTTAGTCCTTAAAGTCCAGGAAGTGAGAAATTAAGAGTTACGGCTGAAGTCCTATCCTTGGTATTGTTTTCAGGGGAGAGGACAGAACTCAGAGAGCACAGCTAGTAGCACTTTGGGCAGTGTGACTGTGCCACGCAGGGGGATGATAGCTCTACTTAGAGACCCGAGTGCATTGAAATCAGACAGGCCCTCTGGACACAGGCTTCTGAGGGGTGGCCTCAAAACCTCGGTTGTGTGAAATCTGGACAAGTAACATCCAACATTAGATGTGCATTACATGTGCCCCGTTTCACAGAGGTTTATTAAATGCATATTGTTTCGTTATGCTTTCATTCTCTCTCTTAAGTGATAGGCATTTGAGAAAGCATCTTCTCTTGACTACACATGGTTGCTGCTTACCTGGGTTTCCTGAAAATCATCAAAGTTATAGCAGTTTGGCTGCTTCTGAAGTGGATCTTCACCAACAAAATTCTGACATAAACAGACTCAGAGAGGAATTTCAGAGTTTATCAGACTAACAAAAGAGATGATCACTTTTTCAAAAAACCATTTTCTCCTTATTTGCCATCTACTTTTAATGCTGATTTATATATTTCTTTGCCATCAGATTAGCATTCAGGACTTTATACTGGAGGAAATATTTGGGACATTGTTAGGGCTAAGAAAATGTAGTTTGTTATTGTTTCTAAGCAGAGGCCCCATGCTTTGGGACTGGGGGCCATCAGATCAAAAGCTGTGTGCTCACCCCCATGGAAGCAGCTTCCCAGAGTGTGACTGCAGTCTAGCCCCAAGCATCTTAGAGGCCTAAAATTAGCTGTCACCTGATAAGCTTTGTCTATTTATGTCCTCTAGCTTCCCCAAATCCTTCCCAGGAAAGATAAGTGAAGGTGATTTTAAGACCTGGCAGCCCAAGGTGACCTTGCTTAGCAGTGCAGAGAGGGCTGCGTCCCACAGGAGTCCAGAGACTCCCGGACCTCTCTGTCTGGTGTCCACATCTTGAGCTCCAGTGGTGATGGTTTGAAATCCCAAGAGAAGCATTCATTTCCTGCGATCCAAAAGGATGATGACTTTATGATTCAAGTGTTGATGAAGCTCAAATAAAGGAAAGAAGAGCAAAATGAAGACAGTCAATGGGGTGTTTTAAAGCATTTCAAAAAATGTCAAACATTTCCTGGCAGGGAATGTTGCAGATGTTGATGAGATTTTCACTGTAGGGAAGTTGTGGAATTTATTTTTCTGGGAAAAATTTTGTTCTTAAAACAAAAATAGTATTTCAGTTGCTTGACTTGTTTTATACTGGTAGCTCCACGTAGAGGCAGATGTATCATCCTCTCTAAATTTCCCTCAGTCCTGTGATTCAGAGATCCTCACAATCTCCACCCGCCCAAATGAAAGAGCAGAAAAACAAGTTCATGAAATGTTTTTTTTTTTTTTTTTTTTTTAGCTGAGCCATCCTGCTACTTGTTGGTAGCTCAGTGCCTGCTCAGCTCGGGCTGGGCATCAAACTGCTGTTGCTCAGAGCTCAGCTCGCACTCTTGAGCAAGCTCTTGACTAACTGAGCCACTCGGCCGGCCCCATAAAATTTTATATTAAAAAACATATACAGTGAAATTTACCACATCCTGCATCATCCATCTGAAATGTCAGCAAGGTGCTGGAGGGGATGAGGTGCTTGGTACAGAGTTGAAATGGTCTTTCCTCGTTTCTCAAGCTGCCAGCTGAATGTTCACTTGTGCCTTCACGTCCATAGCCTTAGACATGGTGGGAGGCTTGCCTGAGCTTTCTTCATTGTTCCTTTTGGCCACAGGAAAGGTGGAACTGCAGCAAGGGCTGCCGGCTGTGTACCATGACATGCCTCTGCTGTGGCAGCCAGGCTATCTTGACAGAGCCCTTCAAGTGATGGAGAAGGTGGCCTCCTCCCCGGAAGATGGAAAGCTGTGTAAAGAAGCGGTATGTTCCTGGACTCTAACTCTGGGATGTAGCCCTCTCCTGTTCCTCATAAGTCAAGCTTTGACTTTGTTTTCATTGTCCCCCCCACACACACGCTTTCTTTATTTCTGTAGAATCATGTACTTATTCAGTTGAAAAGGAATGAAAAACCACAAACATTCTCAACGTACTGATAAAAAGCACTAGAAAATAAGGTTAATGATTGATTTTATAGCTCAATCTCTAGGAGGAAAACTGTTCTCCCCTAAAATTTAAACTGAGTGCAATAAAATACCACACACACACACACACACACACACACACACACCCCCAGTAAAATTCCAGTGACAGCTCAGGAGAGGCTGAGATTTCACTTAAAATTTTTGGCTTTTCTGTATCCTTGTAGTCCTGGGCAACTACATGGCCAGTTTTTCCCCCCACAAAAGCCCTCAAGAAATGGATCTGGGGACCAGAGATGGAACAGCCTTCCTTTCCTTCCTTTACCCCATTCTGTGGTGACTGCACGGTGCGGGGGAGGCCTGGGTCAGGCGTTCCTTTCGAAGTTCTGAGGAGTTCACTTTGCCTGGACTCAGAAACTGTCCTCCCACCAGCCCCAAAGCTCATCTCTCTCAGTCACCTAGGACTCTTGTCCAAGCAGCTTTTGTAATCAAAGTGAGGCCTAGAAGGACATTGGCTGTTTTATAACCCGGGGTAAAAGTCAACTCTGAGCTGCCTGTTCATGTGACCTTGACCCTGGTCACTAGCTTTCACCCCTTGGCTCTTGTTTCAGCCATGAGATGCATAAGTCTGGGCCTATACTGGCTCCTTGGACTCATGTCCAGTGAATCCTGATGTTCTTTGCCAGGCGTTTATAACAAAGCATATACATTTCTAAGTATATGTTCATATATAACCCTGCTATAGTCAGTGCTAGTGACTGGAAATACAAAATTATACATAAATTATTTGCCAGGGAAATATTCTTTCCAATCTGAGCCAGATTTGCATTCCTTGTGTTCTGACTTAATAGGAATGCGATTCAGGTGACAGCAAGAGTGGGATATGTGTCAGGTTTGGGTTTAATGTAATAGTGGCATTTAAAGGCCTTGGAGTAGTTCCTGGTTCTTTGTTTTAACATGACATGGATGGACAGAATGAATCGATTTCCAAGCAGGTGTTCGTGCTTGCCTCGAGGTTCTTTCTGTCCCATCTCTGATGATTAGGCCCTCCGAGGGTCAAAGGAGGTAGGCCCCAAAGTGAAAGTGGTGGAGGATATGGGTCAAAACAAAAAGACACCCTCTGTGTTTTGGGTTTTTTTAGTTTGTTTGTTTGTTTGTTTGTTTATTGGGGAGCAGTGTGTTTTTCCAGGACCCATCAGCTCCAAGTCAAGTAGTTGTTTCAATCTAGTTGTGGAGGGCGCATCTTAGTGGTCCATGTGGGGATCAAACCAGCAACCTTGGTGTTACAAGCACTGCGCTCTAACCACCTGAGTTAACCAGCTGCCCCGAAACCCTCTGTTTTATAAACATTTACCTTCTAGGTCACAGAAATCGCCTTCTTAAAATGAATTTTATATATGTCTATCTGGTCTTCGCCAGCAGCTTATGGGATTGCACTGATCCCTAATTTAGGGCCCCTGTGAGCTAAAATCTGTCTCTGAAGGAGGCCCACATCCGGATTCACTGGCTTCACTGGCTTTGCCAGCTTCACCAAGAGCTCACAATGGCCCTTTGTTGGTTGTGGTCTGTGCTGGTTTCACTTTCCCTTTCTTCCAACTCCAAACCCACTGAGGAAGAAAGACATGCATGGGAGGAGGGGGAGGTTCTTTCCTGCCCCTTGGGCATAAGTTTTGGATTCCTACCTGGTTGAGTAGAAGTGAAATCAAATGCCATTGTGCTGATTCATATACAAATAATTCTGAGCTCTCTTATTTATACCATTTGTTTTGTACTAAGTTTCCCATGCCATCCGACAGGGTGTTTTTAATGTAACACCATGTAACCATTTTGATTTCCTGTCATTTTATAAGAGAAAGCTTCTCATGATTTTTAGAGCCCAGTTTTTCCTTCCTTGCTCTGTCCTGCCTCTCTTCACAGTGTGCTTTCAGGGCCACAGGCTGACTCGTCCCCTGCCCCTTTTTCTGCTCCACAGCTCGACGTGCTGGACAGAGCACTAAAGGTTCTGACTGCTCCGGCCCCTGGGCCTTCAGAGGAGCAGCCCCAGGAAGGGAAAAACAGCCAGGGGGCGGAAGAACTGGTGGAGCAGCTGGACATGGAGGAAAGTGAACAATCCAAGCTTCCCCAGTACTTGGAACGATTTAAGGTGAGGCACAGCAGAACTGAGTCCCTCTCAGCTGTGCATTAAACATGCTTCTCTGCCATGGTGATAGACAACAACCCTTTTATGCATCAGTGTCACACACACAGGCATTAAAAACTGACTTCAGAAATTACATTTTGATTGCTTCACACAGGAAGTGGTCTTAAAAGAAACAAATGGAATTTCTATGCTCTTTTTTCTACTTGAGCTAATGGGTCACCACCATGTTGTTCCTAAGACAGCATGTCATTACCGCCTCATCCCTGTCATGTGCCTGATGGATGGGTAATAGCTTGCCTCCTCAGAGCAGCCACTTTTCTCCAACCCCGGGTGGAAACGATCTGGGCGTTTCTCCATATTACACTAAACGTGCTTGATAATCCAGAAATGCAGATAGAAATGACAAAGCCACATTTAAGTATGATGGAGGAAGATGCAGCCCTCTTCCTCTGCTCACCTTTGGCGGCTTTGTGTTGTACGCCAGGGTGTTGAGAAAATGCTCTCTCGTACCACATGGAAGATGTGAGCAACTTGCCACTGTTTCTTTTCAGAGCAGCCCTGAGCAGTCATGCTACCTCCGGTAGCCAAAACGCTCTGATCAGAGTCAGGAAGAAGAGCCTTGTTCAAGGTTGAAACCCTTGGCCACTTTCTTGCTTTGTTCCTCGTCTATTTTGTGTAAAGAGAAAAAAAATACTGCCTGAAGGAGAATTCTTTGTATGAAGCAGAAAAATATTTCCGTCCATGCCAGCTGACCTGTTGTGTCACTTTGGGACAGAGAGATATTAATTTTGCCAGATTATTACATTTAAATCTTTTCAGTAATTACGTTGAAACAGCTCTGGGAAACCTATTTCCCCATGTTATAAGGGGGATTCTGTTATACTTTTAGCAGCTGTTTCTCTCTGTACTTTTATAAGGTCATTGCTCAACTTCCCTCTTTTAGAATTTGAATAAACTTTTTTTTTTTTTTTTTTTTTTTGAGGGCAGTATCACTGGCCCTCATATGTGGGACCGAACCGGGGCCGCTGGCTTCCCAGGCCAGCGCTTAACCACCGCGCCACTCAGCCGGCCCTAGAATTTGAAAACTGAGAAAGAAAGGTTAATTGAATGTTCCCAAGATACACAGAGAACTAGCCGGAGAGCTAGGTGAAGAATGTACCTACTTGTTCTTTCCTCTTAACTTTGCCTACCTTTGCAGACTTAGTTAGAAAGGCTAAAAAACAAACAAAAAAATTTACTTAGCCCATAGGTTACCATTCACCATATACATATTGACCAAGTGTGTCACTCCATGCCTAAAAATTACCACCTCTTTCCCTTAGTTCTTATACAGTTAATCTCAGAGAATAGAAATCTGTGCCTGCATTAAATTTTCAGCCCTCACTTGTCTACAAATGCATTTTTTTGAAAATCAAAGACAAGAGACAAATATTTATTGGTTGCGAGCTTTGTGGTAGGCACCACTGCGTTTCGCTGCTGCTCATTGAGTTGTGGGTGGTTGTGGGTGGTAGATGCTGCTTGGCCCCCATCACGTGACCCCAAGACTGAGAGAAACCAGCCCATAGACTTTGGATTTGAACAAAAGTTTTCTAACTCAGAATTGAGTCCTTATTTCCATGTTCCAAGCTGTCTCCTTGGCCTCAAACCACATGGAGAATGTTATCCGAAAGAAATAATTTTCATTTTATATTTCCTTTTCTTTCTGTTTGGGGCCTATTTTTATGTGATGGAGCCATCACACTGGCCTCTGGCCACCCCTTGAAGCCCATGGACCTGTCCCCCTTCTGCGCCCCACTTTCCTGTGTGTCACCCACCCCTGTTGGAACAGGCCTCATCACCTATACTCGTGAATTGCTTTTGTTTGCAGAACATGGTGGGGTGTGGTATAAGCTATAGCCAGGGCCAGAAGTGGCTTTCTCTGATGATCTACATCTTGAAGCACTTAAGTACATTACTGTTTTTACTGTTTTTAGTACTTGATTTCTCCAGGAATACAGTGCAGAACAAACCAAGCTGCCATTTCAGATGCAGCTGTAAGCAGGCGGTATACAAAGGCTGACTGACCTTCAGTGAGCACAGCAGGTGGGCTTGTGTAATAGTGCAGGCATCATGGGAGCTGTTTAAGCATGTCATTAGTAAGAAACCCTTGAAATGATTTCCATCTGTTGAAAGGAGCACGGGTTAGACAGACATTTATCTCAGTTATTCTGAAGGAAAAGATAAGGATGGGCTTCCTCCAGTTTATCGGCTGCTTCTGCCATTTTGTTTGCATCTTAGAGTTCTTTGTTCTTGGATTCTGCTTGGTTTGGTGCAGAAAAGTGCGAAGCGGGAACGTAGATTTGTTATACTTGTGCTGTCTTTGTGGTTCACAACAAGACACCACAGAGGGAATCACAGCATATGGAACTCCCTTTACTATTTGTGAGTGAAGGGGAGGAATCATGTGGAGCATATCTTTGCAAAATTGTTGGGCTGAAATAAAAATTTTAAAAAAAGGAGCAAAAGCTGGATGACAGGGTCCCAACAAAGTGCCTTTTTCTGCGAGCAGAATGTGTGGAGATTTTGCAAGTGATTTAAAATCTCTTTTCCTCTTTGTATTCCACTCCCACCTGCCCACCCCACCACCACCTCCCTTCTCCTCTTTTTTTCCTATTTCCAACAGGCCTTACATTCTAAACTTCAGGCTCTGGGCAAAGTTGAGTCAGAAAGCCTTTTGACTCTGACCACCCAGCTCGTCAAAGAACAACTCCCCGCCTGTGAAGCCAAGGACATGGCCGCCTATGAGCAGAAGCTGCAGCAGTGGCATCTGGAGCGGGTCCACTTGATTCAGAGGGAACAGGAGCAGCGGGAGAGGGCAAAACAGGCGCACCAGGCTCAGAGAGCAGCAAAGGCATCTGCCTGATGGGCCCCCAAGGCCCTAGCCCCATCCCAGGGACTTCACTAGACCCTATCGTCGGATTCATTGTGACTGCCGGCAGCCTCAGCTTCCTCCACCCGTCTCTTCTTTTCTTAAAGCAAGCCACTTGTGGTATAAAAACCATGATGTTCTACATATTAAGGCACTGTGACTTCCCATCCAAAGTTCCAAGGGCTGTGGAAGGATGAAAGTGGGTGGTGATCAGACTGAAGCCACCAGCTAAATACCTTTAAGGGGACTCTTGAGGCATATGATGGAATTCCTGGTGGACAGGGATCCATTTTGAACATCGAAAGTTCCTGATACCTGGCGACGGTGGTGAGAGAGGCCATGATTGAAGTACTGGGTCTCAAGCACAGGTTTTGGGATGATCACTCTCTTCCCAGCAAACTGCACGTTCTGAGACCTTGCCCGCCTTCTCTCTGCTGCACACACTCAGCCTGAGCTGGATGTGGGGTGCCCACACAGCCCCACTTTCTGCTTCTCTCATGTCTCACCCCTCCAGACCTGAACTGGGAAAAGTTCAGTACAGGAGCGAACACAAGACCTGCTGGCTTTCAAATTTCAGGAATCCATAGTGGCCTTTTTAGACTGTCAGAGCTTTTGAGGAGACAGGTAGCCCTAGCTCTGAAGCCTCCTTGTCTGGAAGTGACTCCATCATGTTAGAGGAACTTTTTTCCAAAGCACTGTCTCAGCCCCTTCATCAAGTAGGTGAATGAGCCTTCTGTGCACGCACACGCACACACCACCGCTTACAACTTGTGAACACACATTTCAGAGAACTTGGAGAAAATGAGAGATGGGATGGGGCTTTTGGTGAATGGGAGACATGAGAAATTGTTACGCTGTCAGGAGGTAGAAAATTCCTTCCTGAAGTTTCTCTGTGAAAGAGGTTTGGGGCAGCTCTTGCTTGCTATGTAATTTTGCCTTTAAGTACAGTTGGGTACTTTAATTCAGAATTGTGTTGTTTTATCAAGACCCTGTGGAAATAAATGTTCTGAGATTATTTTGGTGTATTCTTTATCTTTGGGGGAAGGGGGAGAGACATACGGAATCTCATCATCATTGTAGTTACTGTGATTTTGAAAAACATATTTTCAACCCTCCTCCATTAGAGTGCTATTTATAATAACAACCACCACGATTGCTACCATTTATTGAGGACTTAGTATGTGCCAACTCCAGCATCCCTACGAGGGAGGCACTAGAACCCCATTTTTGAATGAGGAATCTGAAGCTGCACCCCGTCTGCGGCCAAGCTGGCACTGCTCCTCACCCTTCGTATTGCCTCCATATATACTTGCAGTCAGCATCCAATGCGGGCCCGTGTAGACTAACAAAGCTGATCTCACTTAGCTAGAGGGTTATAACTCAAAATCAGTTCGGACATTTTGGTTTATCAGCCACTCCCTTATTATATCAGGAGGAATGCACAAGGTATATCAAAAGGCAAATATTGCTTGGGTATGACCATCATGTATGAAGCATCTAGTTAATACTTCAGCTCATAATTTTGCCTTCACTTTTCCTCCCCACTCATCCCTGCCACACTTTATTTCCAGTCCTGCTACCCAGGAGTTTTCCTGCTCCCACTCCTTAGGATTCCTTCCATGCTTGGAAGGAATTCCCATCTCTCCCAGGAACCTCTTCCGTTTGAGAGTCTTTTCCCTCCAATCTACTACCCTTTCCCCAGGCTCTTCCCTCCTGAGCTATAGAATACCTTTCCATGCTCCTGGGTGATTGTGCGATCTAACTACAGTTGTCCTCTGTCCTTTTCCCTAATACCACCCTCTTGTTTCTCCCATGTGGATGGAGAAACTTCTCTTAGTGCCCCGGCCTTGGGATGACCTTAAGTGGAGGTTACCTTCCCTCTAGCTGACATGCAATAGTCACAGCCAAACCTCCAGCTTCAAATCACTAATCCAAGAGCTTAGAACCAGAAGCCCCATTCTCCTAGTCTTCCCTTTCTCTCATCCACAGCTTTTCCCTGTGACTCTGCCTGCAGCCCCTTAACCATCACCCTGTCACTCAAACCCTTGATCTCCAGAAATCAGACCTTACTTGCATTCTTCCCAGCCTGGGCCCTATGGCTGGCTATTCCACTGATGAGCCCATTAGCATCTTTCATTTCCTCTCAATCCCTTTATCCAGGCCCACTTGCCATCCTTGGACCTGCATCCCCCTCCAAAAAAGGTATGTTGAAGGCCTAACCCCTAAAACCTTAGAATCCTTAGTGAACATTGGGTCTTTACAGAGGTAATCAAATTATACTGAGGCTTTTATGGTAGGCCCAATCCAATATGATTGGTGTCCTTATAAAGGGGAAATTTGAACATAGAAACATACACAGAAGACAACCATGTGACTTCAAATGGTGCATCTACAAACCAAGGAAGACCAAGCCTTGTCATCAAACACCAGAAATTAGAAGAGGCAAGGAAGGATTGTCACCTAGATCCATCAAAGGGAGCACGACCCTGAGGACACCTTGAGTTTTGACTTCTAAGCTCCAATATTGTTTTTTTTTAAGCCACCCAACTTTTTTTTCAGCGCGTCTCTTATCGTCACCCTGTCCCAATCTCACGATTGGGCTGCCTGAGGGTCGTCTCATCTCCCTCATTTTTTTCTTTTCTTTCTTTTTAATTAGCTTCAGGTGTACAAAACAATTTCACCCCACACAAAGTGATAACCCTCCCTCCCCCAATCTATTGCCCCTCTGACGTCGTATATATCTATTACAATTCCATTGACTCCATTCCCTATACTATATTCCATATTCCGTGACTATATATATATATTAAATTATAGTTGACATACAATATTCTTCAGCTTCAGCTTCAGGTGTACAGTTCAGTGGTCAAGCATCTATACCATCCATGAAGTGGTCTCCCTAAGAAGACATGTGCCTATCTGACACCCTACAAAATATTTACAACATTATTGATTATATTCCCCAAAGTGTCTCATATCCCTGTGACAATATTGTAGCTACCACTTTATGCTTTCTAATCTGTTCCCCTTCTCCCTCATCCCAACCCCACTCCCAACTAGCAACCCTCAGTTTTTCCTCTATCTCTGACACGATTTCTGTTTTCTTTGCTCATTTATTCAGTTCTTCAGATTCCACATGTAAGTGAGATAATATGGTTTTTGTTTTGTTTTGTTTTTTTGAGGGCAGTGTCACTGGCCCTCATATGTGGGACCTGAACCAGGGCCGCTGGCTTCCCAAGCCAGCGCTTAACCACTGCACCACTCGGCGGGCGAGACAGTATGGTATTTATCTTTCTCTGACTGACTTATTACACTTAGCATAATGTTCTCTAGGTCCATCCATATCATTGCAAATGGTACGATTTCATTCTTCTTTATAGCTGCGTAATACTCCATTGTGTAAATGTACCACAGTTTCTTAATCCAGTCATCTACTGATGAGCATTTCAGTTGTTTCAAGTCTTGGCTATTGTAAATAGTGCTGCAATAAACATAGGGGTGCATATATTTTTTTGAATTAGCGTCTTGGGTTTCCCTGGATAGATACCTAAGAGTGGAATTGCTGGGTCATATGGTAGTTCCATTTCCAGTTTTTCAAGGAACCTCCATACTGATTTCCATAGTGGCTGCACCAATCTGCAGTCCCACCAACAGTGCACCAGGGTTCCCTTTTCTCCACAACCTCGCCAGCACTTGTTGTTTGTTGATTTATTGATGATAGCCATTCTGACTGGAGTGAGGTGCTATCTCATTGTGGTTTTTATTTGCATTTCTCTAATGATTAGTGAGGTTGAACATTTTTTCATATGTGTGTTGGCCATCTGTATGTCCTCTTTAGAGAAATGTCTCTTCAGATCCTCTGCCCATTTTTCAATTGGATTGTTTGTTTTTTTGGTGTTGAGTTGAATGAGTGTTTTATAAATTTTGGATATTAACCCCTTATCAGATATATCGTTGACAAATATCTTCTCCCATTCAGTAGGCTTCCTTTTTGTTTTATTATTATTTTTTTTTTGAGGGCAGTGCCACTGACCCTCATATGTGGGACCGAAACTTTTTGTTTTATTAATGGTTTTCTTTACTGTAAAAAAACTTGAAAGTTTAATGTAATTCCATGTTTATTTTTTCTTTTACTTCCCTTGCCCGAGGGGATATATCAGTAAAAATATTGCTCAGGGTAATATCTGCAAATTTACTTCCTATATTTTCTTCTAGAAGTTTTATGGTTTTAGGCCTTACATTTAAGTCTTTAATCCATTTTGAATTTGTTCTTGTATATGGCATAAGGAGGTGGTCCAGTTTCATTTTTTTGCATGTGTCAATCTGTTTTCCCAGCACCATTTACTAAATAGACTATCTTTACCCCAATGTAAATTCTTGCTTCTGTTTTCATAGATTAAACAACCATACATGAATGGATTTATTTCTGGGCCCTCTATTCTGTTCCATTGATCTATGTGTCTGTTTTTATGCCAGTACCATACTGTTTTGATTACTGTAACCTTGTAGTATGATTTGATGTGGGGTAGCGTGATACCACCAACTTTGTTCTTATTTCTCAGGATTGCCATGTGAGCCACCCAATTCTTTTTTTTTTTTTTTTAAGATTTTTATTTTTATTTTTACTGGGGAATTGGGAAAGGGAAACAGTGTTGGGGAATTGGGGAAGAGGAACAGCCAAGTTGTTGTCCTTCAGTCTCAGTTGTGGAGGGTGCAGCTAGCTCAACTCCTAGTCCAGTCACCATCAGGCCGCCCGTCGACAGCTTGCAGCTGCTCCATTCAAGGTGCAGTGTTCAATCTTAGTTGTGGGTGGGCGTAACCCACCATCCCATGCGGGAGTCGAACTGGCAACCTTGTTGTTAGGAGCACATGCTGTCACCAGCTGAACCATCCTGCTACCTGTGGAAGCTCAGCTGCAACTCAGCTCGGGTGCAGCTCACTGGCCCATGTGGGAATCAAACCAGCGGCCTTGTTGCTCAGAGCTCGTGCTCTTAACCAACTCAGCCACTCGGCCAGCCCCTAAGCCACCCAATTGTTAACACTTAATTACAGCAACCCTAGAAAACTAATACACCACCATTTGTTTTCTTTCTGTTTTCTTCTGACCTACTAAGTGCTGGTATGCAAAGTCATAACATTAGGCTGCTTGATTCCTCTACAAATTTATAGCTATCCTCATCAACTCAATAGTCTTTTCAGTGACTCTCATTTTTACCTCAGTAGCTTTTCTACCCAGCTGAAGTCTCAGACTTTTGCCCCCAGAACTGTGAGCAGATGTTCCTGCCTCCTACTTTATCAAGAAAATTTAAGCCACATCATACAAGCTCAGTCTCCCTCCTTTCTACCTTAACAGTTCTCTGTCCTTACCAGCTCTCTCCATCACCCCTCCTACTTCCAAGTGATGCAAATCCCCTCGCTCCTTTCCAAGATCATGTTCTTAATTTGTGACCTGCTTCCATACCTGCCTGCCTGTTCCAGAACCATCAAGCCCTCCCTTTCCATCTTGGATCATCTCTATTGATTTCAAGACTTCTTTTTCCTTTTATAAACAAAAAAGCTTTCATCTTGCCATCAATCAAGCTGTTACCCTATCAGCCTCCTTTCTTTAGTCATGAAATTTCTTAAAACATCTGCACTTCTGGTCTAGCTGCTTGTTCTGTAGATCCTGAGAATTTGTCTTTCACTCTGCTTGCTGCTCTTCAACTGCTATGATCCTTTTTCTCTCTGCCCCATTTATGTGATGCACCACTGACCACCCCCTTAGAAGCCTGGTGACTACACCAGACAGTCTGTCTCTGTTCTAGCACTGCTGTCACGTACTCACAAGCATGTGTTTGGCATGTACTGTGTGCAAAGCACCATACTCCTTGCTGCCATGGAGTTTACACAGATGAGTAAAGTATATATCCTACTCTCAAGTAACTTGAGTTCTAGTGAGGGAGAGGAGGCAGCACATCCGTACCTATCAATGCACACCTAGAAAGTAATTAGACACAGAGAAAGTGACCTGGATGTTCACAGAAAGAGTGCTTCAACCCAGAGATGGGAAGAGCTCTAATGACGGGAAGTCAGCATTATCTGCTTAGTGCTTTAGTCACGTAGGTCTGTCTCAAGCCGCCCTGGGCTAAAAACAGGTTTCTTCCCCTCAGAATCTTGCGTAGAGTAGATGTTCATGTGAAATTATTTTAAGAGACTAAACCTGTTTTGGCCAACACCCATCTTGGCAAAAAAAAAAGAAGAAGGAGAAGGAGGGGGAGGGAGTGGGAGGAGGAGAGAGGAGGAGGAGGAAGAGAAGAAGAGGAAGGAGAAGGAGAAGAAGAAAGAAGAAATAATGATGGAAGAAGACAAAAACAATAGTGAAGTACAAATACCTTACTCCCTTCCTCTTAGGGCTGTAATGTCTTGGCACCAAACGTTGCATTTTGTTTTCATACCTTGTAGTTGGCTGTGGATATAAGATACATGTATGGGAAAGTTGCTGTAGATTTTCCAAGTCGTCAAAGACCTTGAAAATTACTTTATTAGTCATTTTTTTTTTCACTTCAAATAAAATAGCATCTAGCGGGTAGAGGCCAGGGATGCTGCTAAGCATCTTACAGTGCACAGGACAGCCCCCCATTACAAAGAGCTGTCTGGTCTGAAATGCCAATAGTGCCAAGGTTAGAAACCTTGGCCTAGGATATACGAGCAAGGCATCCACAGGAATTTTTGCAGTGACGTAGATGAGAGCCAAGAATAATGTTTGTGCACATGGCTCATTTGCAAATGATATTTCTCATATTTCTCAGGCTAGAAACATAATGTTAGTTTCTTGTCTAATTGAATATGAGTATAAAATAGTCAGTGATACAGGCTGGCCATTATTCTTCCTAAACAAAGTCCATTATGGAAAAGGTTAAATGATGATTTATATGATTTTTGCTGTCCAGGGATATGTAACCGAGACCAGGAGTCTTGAGCCAAAATGAAGCCGCTGTGATGTGACCTCCAGTGAGTCAGTGGAATCCAAAGCCATCTCACTCAGTAATCTTTCACTGGGCCTGCGTGGGTGAGGTAGGGGTGAAGTTTGAAATAGTCTCAGGAGGCTTTCTTTGGCTTTAGTGAATCACTAAAGGAAAAAAATGTGGTGTGATTGTATTTTCATTAAATGGTTAGAGCTCAACTTTTCACAGTTCTACTTTAGAGCTGAACTTTTTTCAAACTGAGAATGGTCAATATTTTAAATCTTACATTAGAAAATGAGGACAGAAAAGAAATGCTTTCAACGTAAGTATGTCAGGAAAAGTGGCCTTTCACTCTAAATAACAGCTTCTTAGCTTGAAAGTAACCTTTTCTTTCCCCATTGATTTGGCCTTTTTGCCGACATTGAATGCTGCCATGAGGATGTTATTACCTGTATGGTAACAAGGACATCCAAACAGAAGACCGTGGCAATGCCGAAGACTGCGGCAGTTACCACTGGGATCTTTGCTTAAAACAAAATAGACTTAGGATGTGTATTTATTAAGTATGAAAGTTAGGGATTCCAGATCTGAGGCAGACATGCTCAGAAAACAAATTTTATTCTAACAAAAAAACATCTGAAAATTCCATTATGGGCTTTAAATGCTAGGTGAAGGACACGGGGAAGATTTATAAAGGCTTTATAAAAGGGATATTATTTCCTCTGATGTACCCAGAGGTAGAATTCTGCTTGCTTTTTTGGTTTCCAAGATACTTCATCTTTACAGAGTTCAAAATTGTAATCCTTAAAATACTTCTTGGAAATGTGGCTCAGTTGGTTAAGAGTGTGAGCTCTGAGCAACAGGGTCGCTGGTTCGATTCCCACATAGGCCAGTGAGCTGCACCCGAGCTGAGCTGCCGCTGAGCTGCCAACAGGCGGCAGGATGGCTCAGCTGGTGAGAGCACATGCTCCTAACAAGGTTGCTGGTTCGACTCCCACATGGGATGGGGGGCTACACCCCCCGCAACTAAGATTGAACACTGCACCTTGAGCTGAGCTGCCCACGGATGGCCAGATGGCGACTGGACTTGGAGCTGAGTTAGCTGCGCCCTCCACATCTAAGACTGAAGGACAATAACTTGACTGTTCCCCTTCCCCAATTCCCCAATAAAATCTTTAAAAAAAAAACCCACTTATTGGAAATGAAGTTTTACAGAGTAATAGAAAACAACTAATTTAGTTAAGGTTAGTCTGATGGAGGTAATTAAAATCTCTTAGTGATGATTTCCCACCCTGAGTTCTCACATGCTTAACCCTTTAATTTCTGGAGAGATTTCAAAATTGCTTCTGGCAAACGGTGACTTCTAAGGGAATCCATCAACGAAGCCCCATGATTTGGAGGCACAACGTAAAATCAAAAGGAGGGTATGTGACAAATGTCCATCATTATGATTCAGGAAAGGCTGCAATGGCTTTGAGGCCAAAGGACCATCTCTGAATACAGAAAGGCCAGGTACTAGAGGTCTCTATTGAGCACTCTGTGGACACATTTTCTGTAGCCGTGTGGAGGGACTTGAGATGCTAGGGTGTCCTGCTCGACACTCCACCGTTCTGGGCAATCTGGACCCCCAGGCACGCTAATTCTGTTTTCTGCTGAGCCTTAGTGCAAGATGGCGCCTTTTTTTTTTTTTAGGGGGCTGGCCTCCTTCCCAGGTGTCTCCAGAGAAGCTCTTGGTCATAGCTGCAGAACGACTTAAGTGGACTACCTGTGTGGGTCAATGGACTAAATCACCATTTACCAGCAAACATTTAAGATGAAAAGAAGCCTCTTTTTTTTTTTTTTAAAGATTTTATTGGGGAATTGGCGGAGGGGAACAGCATTGGGGAATCGGGGAAGGGGAACAGACAAGTTGCTGTCTTTTTGTTCTTCAGTTTAGTTGCGGAAGATGTTGCTTCACTGTTGGTATCGTCATTGTGCTCTTCCCGGATGAGGCAGATGGGTCACTGGCCTCTGGATGTCGCTCATCGTGGCTATCGGCAGCTCACGCTTGGCTGCCAGCCGCTCACGCTGGCTGCGGGCCACTCACTGTAGCCTATGGCAGCCCACTGCAGCAGGGGCTGCAGCCCACACCATCACCGGGGCTCGCACAGCCCAGCTCCAGGTGGAGCTGTTGTTAGCTGTAGAGGGCAGTGTCACTGGCCCTCATGTGGGATCCGAAGCGGGGCCGCTGGCATCCCAAAACCAGCGCTTAACCAATGCGCCACTTGGCCGGCCCAAGATGGCGCCTTTGCCTAGAATTTGTTTTCTGTCCAACACACACACATGCCAGGTCTGTTTAGACATCACTTCTGGTGCTTTCCCAAGGGTCGACAAAGCTTAACCCTTGAATTTTGGGAGCCCCTGTCACTCCAATCAATTAGGGCAGCACTTATGTTTTATTCACCTTTAAATCCCCACAGTATTACCTACTGCTGGGTATAAAGGTACAGTAATTTTAATGACTAAGGAATTCCTCCTTTTTTCAGGTACTTTGTTATTTATAATCACTTTTCCTAAGCAGCTTTTAGTTCCTGGTTGTCAGTTAAACCCTCAGTGTATTATGTTAGTTAGATGGAGCTCACTCTGTAACTGAGCAAGAAACAGAGAGGGAGATAAGTAAGGTACAGGATGTAACTACCAAGTATGATGGCCTTGTAGAGCCCCAGAAAGTCAGCCTTATGGGGGGCCATCCAGTTTGACCATCTTGTCAAAGCCTCTCATTTTACAGGTGACAAAAGGAACTCTAGGTGGGATAAAGTGATGCAAGTTCCACAGCCAGGCGTGGCAACACTAGGATGTACCCTTGATTTGGGGCTTATATTGTAGTTTCTGTAGGAAACCCCTCCCAATACCTTCCTCCAACTACACTGGCCTATGTGTTTTTTTCTTTTTAAGCAATAGAGTTACCTCTTTCCCTCACCTCCCAGTTTCTATCCTTAGACCCCAATGTCTTCTAGGGCTTGGTTATAAAAGATAATGAGGCAACTGTTATAGAAGTAGTAGCAGGACTCTGTCCGAGGTTTACCAGAAGCCAGGGAGCCCACCCTGAAAAGAATCGCCCCGCATGAATGAATGCTGAGGTTGCCACCCATGTCCTCCCACCCCGACTCTGTGGGTGGCAAATCCCAACTCCTGCTGAGCCCAACTCAGTCACACAAAATGCAGGACAGCACAGCACACATGTGAACTTTTGCCACTTTTGTATTTTATTGTGGAACCGAGTTTTTTTTTTTTTTTCTTTTTCTTTTACATCAAATATCCTCAATGGAAGAGGGGATATTGCACACAAATATCATAAAAGCACTACATATTACTTTCACTGGAAACTAATTTTCTACATTAGATATGACTGGATAGGATAGAAGTGATGCAGGATTATAAGACATAATACCATACACAGCTGCAGACTGACACAAACACCATTCAGAACGAGAGAGGAGTGGCAGGTGCTTCCCCGCTGGGCTCAAGACCACTGCTTTCCAGGGCGGCAAGAAAAGGGCCGCATGTAGCACATGTGAGCCGCATCAGCCGACTCGGATCTGCTGCAGGGTGTCCTGGGAAGGGCAGCCCAGGCCTGATGCCTCATCTCGACGAGCCCCTGCTTTAGAGAGCTCCAAACGAGTGCAGAGAAGCTATTTTTCCCCCTTCCTTTTCAGTTTTTGATGCTGCCTTTTAAATCAACTTAATAAAGTCACAGATTTTTTTTAAAATAGTAAATCGTTTTAATACCAGGTGAATAACCTAATTGCTTTCAAAGAAATGCTCATCCCTAGGCTGCTTTTGATGTGTTATTCAGTTGGTTAAAAGATAAAAGCTTACAGTTCCTTTCAAATGGAAACAGGATCTTCTAAATCTGAAGCGCAAAGAAAAAAGGAAAAGTTATTGTTATTGTTTATCTAACTCACAATATCATTACTGAGCAAGAACCTCCTGTGACAGGTGACTAAAGAGAGGCAAGAAAAGCAATTTCAGAATCATAGAACAGCTCCTAAGAGCTGAAATTTGGTAATAGAGGGAAAATGGAAGGTGGTAAAATTTCCATTAGCAAATGATTTACTCTTATTAAATGAGTATTGAAAAACTCCTAAACTGTGTAAGCTATTGGAGACACTTAAAACATTCATATACACTGGGGAAACCATTCACTATATGTAAAGTCAAGAAAAAGAAATTTTTTTTTTTTTTTGAGCTCCATGGAAAATGGCATTTGGGGGAGGGGAGTTAAGTCATTGTATCCAGTCCCACCACAAGACTGAGAAAGCATGCATGGGAGTTGGGTTTTGAGAAAGGGGGTAGAATTAGTTAAACTTGAAAATGGAGGATCATCTCTAACATTTAGTCTCCACAGAATTTTGCTTAAGAATACCACCAAAAAGGTCATGATGATGAGTGCCATCCTGATGGAATCCCATCGTTTAAACAGAGTGTAAATTCCTTCCACTCAACTATTTGATCTATACACTTGGACTACGTAATCAGTGTGAATAAAGCTCCTAGAAGTCTGTGTCAAACTTTAGCTCTCACTATGAATGTACATGGTACATTGTGATGGCTGTTACTCAACTAATTGTGTATTTATGGAACTAGCAAAATTAGGTTAGTCACCCAGGTAAAAAAAAAGTTTTCTGGAAGGACAGGAGCAACCTGTAATGCAAATATTGTCTTTCCTGGTATACTCAGGCTCTGTGGTCATCACTGAGAACAATGGATGGAGAAAGGTACGGATCTATTTCATAGGACTAAGAGCCACCTGACTGATGACAGCTTTTGTATATTTTTCCCATTAAATCCCACAGGGGGAAAAAAAAGAGTGGGATAGAATGGTTATAATTGAAAACTGAAAACTGGCTATAATTCTCCTAACATGTTTGTATTTTTTTTAAAAGCAAAATAATGTAAATGTTAAATTGAACTTGGAAACTGGAAAATAATTCCATCTTCTAACAAAGAAAAATCAACCAGAGGTCTGGATTTGGCAAGAAGGCTGGAAATCTGTTCTCTTCCCATGCATAATGTGGTCTAACTCAACAACTAGTCATTACGTAATTATCTTGAATATCTTAGGTTGTCTCATTACTTAAGTTTGAAGTAGATGAGTGTACACTCCATGTGACTTTTGTCACAATGAGTTTTCCATCATGTGTTAATTTTTTTGTACCCTTATTCAATATGTTGTTCTTTAGGACTTGAAAAAAGTACAGTAATAAATAAAAGCTGCATTTCTAGAGAAGCCTAAAAAAAATAGAATATTAATTTTTTTTTTAAAAATTAAACATTTGAAAAGGTAATTCACAGCATTAAGTAGACTGCATAGGTCCTCAGTGAAGGGACCCGAAGAAGCATTGTTTAAACCCTCATAGTAGTTAGCAGTGCAAAACATACACTTTACCAGACAAAAATAAACTAAAGTGTTACTTTTGAAATAAATAACTAACATAGAAAATAAAATGAGGTCATTGTTCACTACTCCGTAGATCTTAGAGTCTGTTGGAAACGCAACATGACAGAGCACACACGGCACAGTTGTCACTGAAAAGTTTGCCACATCTGAACCTCGGGGGCATTGATCTGCAACTTGAAACTTGGCGTCAGTTTTAATCATGATCTGGCATCCCAGATTCATAGTTCAGTGATGACAACGATGGATGTGATCTCTGAACTCTCCATGATGATGAACCCTCAGAGTTGGGATTTCATTTGCTTTCAGTGTATTAGTTCTTTCTTTCTTTCTTTTTCAGGAAAGGAAATTCCAAAGCAAATTTTCACTAGGGTTCTTGGAACTTGTCTTAGCTCTTTTACCTCGTGGTTGAAGATCTTGAAAGAAGTATGTAGGATATCACTGGGTGATGTAAAGGCCTGGAAAAGTAGCCTACCATGCCATCCTCCCCTACTCTCAAATAGCACGTACTCAGATTTTTATGTTATGGGAATCAAGGGGTGAGAGGTATCACTATTCCTGGTAGTTATGGGTTTTAATAAATATTATCACTGCAATATCAGACTTCAATCTCACCAGAACTTCAAAAACCATTATTCATTTTTTTTTGTCTTATGAAACAGTTGGGGGAAAAAAAACAAAGACTGTCACTTGAACATTTTCTTTGCATTTTCCTGCAAATGAAAACATTTGTTAAAAAAGTTCATCTATGAAAAGTTCTCACATACCTAAAAAAAAAAAAATTCTTCTGTACACTTGTTCAATAATTATGCTGAAATGAATGGAAAATTAAAAAAGCCAATGTAAGACAAAGGAAGGTAAATACTGTACACTTGCTAAGAACCTCTTCCACCATAAGATTCAGTTTTCCCAGTTTTGATCATAGAAGCCATTTCCACCTTGAACTTGCAGTGGTAAAGAAGCTATGAAAGGCTCAACTTTGGCTGAGGGGCCACAGGGGTACTAAGGTGGTATCCCCACATGCATGACTCAGCATCAAACTGTTGCACCAATCAGATTAGCTTCAAGTACCCCCACACGCACACTCACATGCTCCTGTAACGAGTAGCTATAATCCTACACGGATGTTTTATAAACTTGCTGTCTCACATTAAAAAATAATAAGTGCATCAAGTATCTTTGTACATTCAAGTCACTTTCTAAGGCAAATTGTCTACTGTATGTACTCCCAATTGCTTTGGTATTTGCTTGTTAATTGGGGTGGACTTGGGTGTTTCTGCATGCAGGTTAATTGACTCAGAGTGGACTACCTGGGTGCACAGATGCCGGGAGCATGCCTTAGATCAATCTACTTGTGTGTCTTAAGAGTCTGAGAGTTCTGAATGGGGTTGAAACCACTTGCATGTCCAATCTACACTCATTACATTATGTCAGTGTGCAGCCTTCAAACTGAAGGTGCTTAATTAAGGCGTGAAAAATCTCACATGCCCTCATAACAAGTTTTGTTCTTTGTGTTTTCTTCTAGCCAGCTTGTTTTAGAAAATTATGACTCTTTTTGATGACTCAGACTGACACAAGTTGAAAACTTTGTCTATGCAGACTACAGAATACAGGCTGCCTGAGAAAATGCAGACCAAATGGGTTATTTTCTCTTCCTTACTCCACCCTGCTCTCTCTTTTTCCTCTCTGGGTATCTCACCAGCACTCTCTACCATTAATCTCCTTCTCTTGCATTCTTTTCCTTTCTCATTCTCTTTCTCTCTCTCTCTCCTGCGTTCTCTCTTTGTGCGCGCGTTTCCTCTCACTTTCTCTCTTTCTAAGACAAATACCTAGCAGAAGTCAGTTGGGTTTGCTAGTGCATGATTTCCAAATGTTTAGCAGAGATGAACCGGGGTAGGTAATTTTGCAGTAACTTGAACCCTATTGTGGGAATACTGTTACTTCCCTTAGCGATCAGCAAAAACTGAGAAATATTAGTGAATTGCATCACCATGACATAGTAGAGCATTTGGCAGGTAACAGTTCAGCGACTTATTTAGATGAATTGACTTTTTAGAAAAAGGTGATTTCAAAGTGAAGAATTTCTGGAAACAAAGTTCAAATCCTGTGGTGTGGCTGGCCTTGGTCTTTACAATTCGATCTTACATGCAGGGAAGGATTCATCTTGCATAACCACTGTGCTGCTGCTTGCTAAAACCATGATGTTGAGGTCCTGCTGTTTCTCATGGGTCTCCTGGTACCATTCCCTCATCACTTCTGAGTCATGAGTCGGGATCAGGGTCACCTGCAGGGAGAGAGAAAATAGCTTAAAGGCAGGGCCAGAAATCAGATGCAAAAAATAGAACAATAAGGTATTAATTAGACTATCTGAAAGATGGGGAAAGAAAGGAAAATTTTCTATTTCCCTCAAGAAATACAAAGGACTTTTCAACTTATATTTTCCAGGAACCAGAATAAAGCTGAAAAAAAAAAATCAAGTTTTTCTGAGAGGAATTGAAGACTGAAACCAAAACAACTAATGACTAGTCAATTAGTTCATCAAGGGCCGGCCGAGTGGCGCGGTGGTTAAGTGCTGGCTTGAGAAGCCAGCGGCCCTGGTTCAGTCCCACATATGAGGGCCAGTGCCACTGCCCTCAAAAAACCAAACAAAAAAACCCAAACAAACCAATTAGTTCATCAATTGTTCATCTATAAAACTGACATCTGTCAGTTTTTCAATTCTCGGTGTTAAGAGAAGTGCTTCAGTTATAGCAGAATTTCTTGTATGTATTTCCTTTAACACACCTGATAAGTTTTCTATCAAAGATATTGCACATTTAATCCAAGGAGCTTTGGTTATTATTGCAGCTCAAAGCCCTCTAACATTTTGTCCTTAGAACAAAGATTTGTATCTTTAATATGTGTGCATGGTTAGAGGTGGAAGAGTGGTGAGTGGGTAGGTGGGTACTGGCTTGAATAGTAAAAATTCCATCTAGTGTTCCTTAAGCGGCCACTGGTGCTTCTAATGAGATTTCACATGATTAACTAACAAGTAATTCTATTTATTATTATGCAAACACAGTGTACTAGGTGACTGTGCAGACAAATACAACTTAGATAAGCAAAGATCACAGCCGAAATAATAAGTGTGGTTCTTGGCCAGTCATGGTGTTTGTGAGTTGGGAATAACCTGGGGGGACCACCGTCAGCAGTGCCCCTCCTGTGGCATTTTGCAAGGACAGGTGATTTTCTAAATGGCCACACTCCTAGCTTTGATCTATTTGTGAAACACAAAGGAATAAAAACAATTCCTTAGCAGATCTCACATATAACCACTTTGATTCATACACACATACTCTTGGTATATTAGGGGGAAGGACAAGTGATCTTAGGCCCATTTTGCAGATAAGTGAATTAGACCTTAGGGTGGTAAAGTAGCATTCCTCCCAGGCCATGAATGTTATGGGTGCAAAGAATAATATTGTAGACTATCTTCTGTGTGTGAAATCCACTTTGTCCTCAGGATACATCAGGTGTGACAGACCCACCACCATACAATCGCAAATGCCTCTCTAAACACGAGTCCTTCCCTCTGCCTCTGGGCACAGCTCCTCGTGGTGTGGACACGGCCCTGGGGCTCTTCTCACCTGCATGTTGCTGCCCCACTGGGCCTTTCCTTCCAGCAAGGCATCCAGGACGGCCCGGCTGGGCTCCTCAGCAGAGGGGTCATTCCCACTCACCACGTAGTAGGACGACCGCACTCTCTTGAAAAATTCAACGTCAACATTCTTACTATTGCTGTGATTGGGGATATAGCACAGGTCCAAATACACAGGGGGGCCTGGAGGCACAGCTGAGGGCTTGGCCGTCTTGGTGGTTCCTGGTCCTTTGGTGAAGAAACAAAGAGAAAGCCAGGGTCACAGGAATGTGAAGCGACCCACAGGTCCAGTCCATCTCCCCTACTCAGCCTCGGGAAGGTCTGTCTCTAGGACATGCAAGGGAAAGGGCGGGGGAGAGGCAGGAGGCGGGCATCTCTCTCTCTCTCTCTCTCTCTCTCTCTCTCTCTCTCTCTCAAGGCATTTAGCACTGGCAATTTGAGAAGATATGAGGTTGTCGGCCATCTCCACCAGGAGAATGAAGAATGGAACGGTTTCCCCTTGTGGACAACCCATTAAGAAGTAAGGAGAGTTCCAAGGAGCTATTAAGGTGCATCTTAATTTGAAAAGTGATCTAGAAAACAGATTTGAGAAGTCAAAAGGAAGCAGCTGTATTTGGTAAACTATAGTCAAGCAATGTGAGTAATCCGTGTTAGCGTCTCATTTGCAAGCAATTTGGCCAGTACTGAATATCATCCCCTAACATCTGAGCTAGGAAATGGTTCAGATCTTAACCTCATATGATTCCCAAGGCCCTCAGCACCTCAACCTCAATCATAAACTGAGCAGACGCCATTTTCTCCCCTGAGCACAAGGCTCTGAAAAGTGAGACACCTCAGGCTACACAAGGCTGGATACCAAGCTTTGGCCAGAGGAAGGTTCCGAAAGACTAGGCTTTCTCAAGCCAATCAGGGCATACCAGACTGGGGAAAGGGTCACCTGGCTGCAAAAATTCCCAGTCTAAGTCAGAAAGGGCCAAGGCAAAGTAAAGACTCAGATTAACCCAAAAGTTTCCTGGCATCTTGTTTGATGAGCTGGCTTTCTGACTTGTTCTAGTTAGAAGGTTTAAACCTTTTGAAACATTAATAGAGCTAGCATCGAGGCAGTGTTCTTCACCCTGGCTGCATAATTAGAATCACCTAGCATCCTTAATACTGATGCCCAGACCCCAGGCCTCAGGGTCTGATTTAATGGGGCTGGGGTGGGGGCCTGGGCACCACCATCTTTTAAAAGCACCCCTAGATAATTCTAATGTGCAGTTGGTCTGTGACCACTGCTGTGAAGTCATTTAAAACACCTGCTGGACACTATAGACTTAATCCCATTTCCTTTCTCCGTAGGATGTTTAGACTGTCATCCTAGAGTCAAAACCACCAGTGAGCTCCATGAACTGTCCAGTTTTATTTTTCAGGAGTTGGAGGAGTGATGAGAACCAGCCAAACTGATATTTAGATAAACGGACTCATTTTGTAAACAGATTAACCAGCCATTTTAATGAATCTGAGCTGAAAACCCTCAAAATATCCATGTATAGGCCATCCAAGGAACTCTGACTTATAGAAGTTTTATAAGTTACAGTACTTCTAGTAATAAAAAATGCCAGTAATTTTGACATGCACACTAAATCACTACCATCTACACTAAATGAATACTGCTCATATAGAAGCACAAACTGAGAAAACTGCTAACAGTCGACTCAGGTTTGTTCTAAAAATCAATTAATAGTGCAATTTTGTCCTTTTAGAAATCTATTAGGATGCTTGCTTTGGCAGCACATATACCCAAAATCCATTAGAAACGCATCTTCAAAATAACTCATTTTTATTTATTACTTTGCCTTAAAATTATCTCTTTAAATGACAAAAATGTTTTAAAAAATCAATCATGTGGGCTAGAGTATACATGTTTGGCAAGTTGGGTAGCAAGTTTGAGTTGGCTTTTATCTGTTTGAATGAATTTCATGTTTTATCCCTGCAGGTCAGTTGTCACCTCTTTTAGACCAAGGGTTTAATTATCTGGTGGTTTTCCATTCATTCTAAGCATGAATAAATGATTCTCCACATGCATGTAAAAAGAAGAAATCTGATAAGAACTGAATCTTGAAATTGGTCCTCCATGCTGATTAAAGTAAAACTTTGCAGTTGTAATGCTTCCTAAAATGTAATGAATTTGAAAGTTCCAATGTTCTTCTATCAGATTTTTCCTAATAAATCAAGGAAATGTTATTTAAGTTATTTTTTGCTTTACATATTTGGGTCAATTTATATTACTTTGTGAACTGTGGTCTAAAATCTCAGAATAACTACATAAAGCAAGTCGAATGTATTAATGCAAATCCCTGTGATTGGTTTTAAGCAACAAAATGAGCTGGGCAGTCAGAGATCTCTTCCATCAAAAACCTAGGTCATTGCTGAGAATCTGATCAATTTAGGAAAAGGGACCAAAACAGTAATGATCATAAGTCAGGGATATTGCTCCTGCCATATGCAATTTCAACCTGAAACAGAATTCTGAGTCTCTGTTAGCAAGACCATGGGGTGAGACGGAGATAAGAAGACACTTCGATGTTCTTCTCTCAATTTGTTCTGGGTACCCACCGGTCAACTAAAATTATGGTATTTGTTGGCTGATAAGAAAACAGAGCATTGCATTTAATGAGAATGGAGCCCTAGCCTGGTGATTTTTTTAATAAAAATATTTATAGTTTAAAAATGTTAAAAGTTCTATTTTTGAAATTTTTAATTAAAAAAAAATGGAATCTAAATCTTGGGCCTATGATAATTATTCCAGGCTTGCTTGGAACTCTGGTTCTCCTTAGGCCTTTGGGAGCCCCTGGCCTGTGTCACCTAAGCTTCATTCTGGGGCCAGTGTGGTGGAAGCCGTTGTCAACAGTTTTCTAAGGGAGCTTGAAACACATTTCCTTGGTTCTGAAGATTCAGAACAAGGCTGCGGTTGCTGTAGTGCAGAATGAAGCAAGCCCAGGAATTACATCTAGTTAATCAGAGTTCTCCGGGCCACATGCTGAGCTACCCGCAAGCCTACGGGCTACGTGGGGCTGAGATCCATACCTTTTGGCAGAAGAGAATAGTAAAGGGAAGGGAGAGCAATTGTGCTGTCTCATCTTCCCAGTATAAAGACAAATGGAAATTCAAAGGCTCCGGGTAAAAGGGGATTAGTTGTGGGCTGTATCAGGATCCCCTCTACCTACCTGCAGTTGCAGTCTTTACCGATTTAGATGTAGAGGCATTGGCAGCATTCTTAGTCTCCTTGTCTTTCTCTTCCCCACGTGCAGCTTTGACCTCAGGAGTGGTGGTGGGTTTTGTTGCTTTTTCTACAGATTCCTTCTTCTTAGGAGAAGCCACTCTGGACACCTTATCTAAGGATTCTTTCAAGCCCCCTGGTTTGGGTGAGGCAGCAGAGGGCTTGGACTTCCCATCACTCTTCTTGACAGGTGACGATGACTTGGCCTTTGTCCCTGGCTTTTTGGTTTTGGTCTTCTCTTTCAGGTCTTTCTTCAGAGCTTTGCCCAGGTTCTGCTCAATGGCCAAGGCCTCAGGGTCCATCATGGATACATCAGGGTGGCGTGGAGAAGGACTGCGGTCCTGCATGGGGGCTGGAGGTGGGTCCATGTGTTTGTAGGTAACGGTTTTGTCTGTGGGGATGGTTTCTGATTCATCTTCAGAGTCGATATTTGCATCAGCTGTGATGGAAGGGCACTCTTCAGTCTCTGGGGGGACATCAGAGTCGGTCTGGGATGGGGCTGACTCACTGACTGAGGTGGGAGGGGTTTCATCACATTGTCGCCCTTGTGGCTTTCCTCCTGGAGGCGGTGGGGCTCCCCCTGACTGAGTGAGGGGCTTCTCGGATTCTTCAGTTGGCTCTTCACTGGCAAACCATTCAAGAGGATTGGGATTAATGAAGGAAGGTGACAGCTCTGTCTTGGGATGCTTGTATTCACAGGAGGATACAAGGCATAAGTCAACATCCTGGCGAGCCTCTGAGGGGGACTTCTTTTCTGCAGTGTAGCACTGGTCTGAAGTCTCATAGGAATATGTAGACCCCTGGGGGGTTTTAGTGATTTTCTCTGCGGTCTCATAACAGTATGTGGAAGTATCAGGGGATCGCATAGTTTTTGTAGAAGTCTGATAGGAGTAACTTTCGGACTCAGGGAAACTGGCAATTTTCTCAGTGGTCTCATAAGAGTAGCTGGAATCCCCAAGTGTGTGGCCACCATCTTCAGAGTCATCATAGCCATTGCTGATGTCATCCAGCAGTCTTCTGGACCTCTCAGTCTTTTCATAGCCGTAACCACTCATTTCAGGTGTTCTTATTGTCTTCTCACTTATCTCGTATGAGTACCCACCCTCTTCGGGGGTCCGTGTGGTCTTCTCAGTAATTTCGTAGGCACAGCCACCATCTTCAGGGGTCTTGGTGGTCTTCTCAGTGGTCTCATAGGAGTAGCCGCTCTCACATGGGGATTTAGTAGTTCTCTCTGTCTTCTCATAGTAATAGCTACTCACCTCTGGGGTCCGGGTGGTTTTTGCATAAGACTCGTAGTCATAGCCTTCTTCATTTGGGGACCTAGTTGTTTTCTCAGGCTTTTGATAGGCATAGCTGAAGTCACCAGGTGTCTTCCCTGCGTTGTCCTTCTCCAAATCAGATGTGGTCAAATCTCTATTCAAGGCTAGATGGTGTTGCATCGTATCAAATAACATTGAGGCACGGAAGCCATAGGGCTCTGCAGATGCTGCTTCCATTGGTGGAAGAGAGGAAGTGTGGCAAGCTGCTATGTTCTCTTTGACTGCAGAGGTAGAATCTGAAAAACTAGGTGAATATAAAGGAGAGGACTCTCTTGGGGTGAGTGGAGAGATATCAGATTTTGGTGATAGCTTCTCTCCTTCCAGACTGTGAACTTTTTCAGAGGTGAGTGAGGCATATAAGGATATATTTCTGGGAGGGGCAACATCAGAAAGAGTATCTTCTTGGAGAGGAGAAGCTATCTGAGAAGGGGTATGTGCAGAAGAGGTGGATGGGGAGACCTCGACCTGAGATACTGAGATGAGCTCAGAAAGATCATTATCTTGAGTGTAGGATGGCTCCTCCATTGGTGGTATCTTATGTGATAAACTAGAGTCCTGCATGTCAGAAGGACTGTAGTCCACCTCAGTTGGCCCATTTTCAGTGATGTGAAGCATACTTGCACCCACTGTAGGGTGATCTGGAGACTGTCGACTGAAGTCCATAGCAAGGGAGTGCTCAGGGGATTCTTGACCAAACTCAATAGACATCGAGGATTGTTCAGATCTATGATCTTGAACTGGTGTTCTGGATTTGGCTGTTTTAGGGGAGAAGTCTGGTGGAGAAATTGACATTGGTCTTGGGCATTCTTCTTTAGATGGGGACATTTCTGTTTCTTGGAAAGTGGTAGGCGTTTGCACAACAGACACAGAAAGGGAGTCATCTACTTCTGTGGAATGTGGGGAGCCAACCTCAGCATGCAGAGAGGGAGACACGTCATCTGTTGTTGGCTCTGGAAATGAGCTCGTAGCCACAGAAGCTGTGGAGACTGAGGCCACACCCTCCATATGAGAGTATGTATCTTCTGCTACACCCTCATCAACAGGGGTAGCTGACTTGTCTGAGACAGTGCCTTCAGAAATGGACATTTTAGTGTCTTCTTTAAAAGAGCCAAACTGACTGACATCTATTTGTGTAGGAGAGGCATCTCCTCCTAACTTCCTTTCATCTAAAGCCAGTCCTGGCTGAGAACTCATGGCTTCAATATCATCGGTTTTCTTTTGTTGACCAAAGTCTTCCTTTATTGGTATAAAGTCTGTGTCTTTCCTTTCCTGTTTGTCTTGGGAAAGGCCAGTGGGAACCATGCCAGAAACTGGACTTATTTGGTCTGAAAAGCCTCGTTTTCCATTCTTTCCTTCAAAGGGGCTTTCAGTATGCCTCCCAGGAGCTTTGTCATCAGCACTTAGAAAACTTTCATAGGCAGACTCAGATCCAATTAGGGGAGGGCTCCGTAAAGGAGACAAAACTTTTTCAATAGGAGACTCCGAGTCAGGCACAGGTTCATCCATGGGGCTTATGGAAGCCCTTTCATTCTCATCTTTGGCATCACTGAATTCAAAACTCACTGGAACTGCTGGTGGCTTTTCGATGACTTCTGTGGGGAGGTGACTGGGTTTCTCATCAGTGGGAGATTGGTAGTAAGGAGTGTGGCCAGCACTGCCAGTCACAGACTGCGAGGGAGACACCACTTCCAGAGTCTTATCCTCAGGACTAGCACAATGCTCTTCCACTACTTCTTGGGTCACCTCAGGAGACACTGGGACTGTTTCTGCCTTTGCTGAGACTTTAATCTCATTGGGTGTCAGAGAAAAGTTCACACTGCGTTCACCCAGAGGGGTTTTTTCTATGGGCGGAGACGGACTCAGGGATGGGCTCTTGGATGGACTAAGGTTTTCACTGGAAACTGCTGAGACAGTGCCTTTGATATCCAACATGGCACTGGCTTTCATGTCTTTCTCTTCAGGGTGGTAAGCATCATGTAGAACAGATTTGCTAAATTTGTCTTCCTCCATGGATGAGGGTGGTGAAATGGTGGAGGCTGAGGCATTGTAATCCTTCCCATCAGTAGCATCTGTTTTTGATCCTTCAGACAATCCACTGAGCGATGTCACAGCAGGTTTGGAGTATTCCTGAGAATACAAAGAAGACTCATATTTGGTGATATTTACAAATTCTTGAGATGGGGACTCTGTCTCTTCATTATTGGTCTCATCACTCATCACATCGCGAGGAGTAGACATCTCATCCATTGGGGTGGGCTCACTGGATATCTCAATAGTAGACTGAGTGTAGCCGGAAGTGGCAGTGAATTCTTCCGGCTGGTCTTCTCGATTCTCCTCATCAGATGCAGTGGCCTCACTCTCCGAGCCTCCAGGTAATGTCTCATCATGAATGGAAGATGCAGGTTCCCGGGCAGGAGACTGGGCTCCCAGTTGCTTGGCTGAAGTGGTAAGGAATCCATACTGATCCTCGGTACCACTAGCCCCCGCAGCCTTGTCAACCACGGCCATCACATAATCTTCAGCTTCGGCTTTCTCAGGCTCATAGTCTTCCTCTCTGGCATCCTCAGCTTTATCCTCCTCATCACCCTCCTCCTCAGATTGTTCAGCTTCTCCTTTCTCCACCGCCTCATCCATGTCTTCTTCGGCTCGGTCATCACCACTGGCCACAGACTCCCTCTTCTCCTTGATGTGCACATCTGCCTCAGCCTTCGCACTTTCTTCCTCCTCCCCAAGGCTGTGCCTGGAGGTGCTCACACACACGTTTTCTTCACCATCTTCTTCTGGCTCCTCAGCCTCCTCAGTTTCTGCCTTCTCCTCATAGTCTCCGGTCTCTGAGGATTCTTCAAAACCTGCTCCTTCATCTTCAAATTTTTCAATGTCATCCACCCCCTGCTTCTCAACTGGCTCCAGCTCCTCGGGTGTTTGCTCACATTCACCCTCACCTTCAGTGGTGGTGATTCCCTCATCAGGGGACTCGGCAGGACCTTTGATGACTTCTGTCTCTTTCTGGATGACGTAGGCTTCGACCGGCTTAGTTTCCTTCAGTTTCTCTTTATCTTCAATCAGCTCCAGCTGAGGCTTGATGTCTTTCGCTACATCAACCTCTTCAGCCTTTAGCTCTTCAAAGTCCTTAGTTAGATCCTCGGGGGATGACATCAGGGACCTCTCAGTTTCCAGTTCTTTGGCAGGGCCAGTGGTTGCTATTCCAGCTGCTGCTGCTGCCACGGCCGCTACAGTGGCCACAGTGCCCATGGCTGCAGCTGCAGCCTCTGTTGTCTTGCCTTCCTTCTTAATGACTTTAATTTTCCCCTTCTCCTTTGGCTTCCCAGCAGCAGCAGATTCTTTCTTGACAGACTCTTCCTTCTTGGGTACTTTTGGTTTTAATGCAGCTGGTTTTTTTGCATCAGATAGAGGAGTAGATGATTTCTTTGAGTCTTTAGGAAGTTTCTTAATTTCTTTTTTGGGTTCCTTTTCTTCCTTTTTAATTTCCTTCTTGTCTTCCTTCTTAACTTCTTTCTTGGCTTCCTTCAGTGGTGTTTCTTTCTTAACCTCTTTCTTGGATTCTTTTTTCTCCTCTTTCTTGATTTCTTTTTTGACTTCCTTTTTCACCTCTTCCTTTTTTGTTTTTTCCTCCTTCTTAATAGGTGTCTTGTCCTCCTTTTTAGCCACATCTTTCTTTGGCTTTTCCTTCTCCTCTTTCTTTTCTTCAGATTTTGCCTTTGTTTCCTTTTTCACTGTCTTCTCCTTGGTGACTTTGGGTTTGACATCTGTGGCTTGTTTTTCAGCCACCTCGGCCTTCACTGGAGGCTGCTCTTCTTTGCTGGGCACCTCCTTTTCGGTCACTGGTTTGGTCTCTGTTTTTGCTGGCTTGTCTTTTTTCACTGTTACCTTTTCTTTGCTGTCAACTTTAGGTAGCTTTTCCACATGATTCACTTTTGTGATCTCAGAGGTTTCCTCTTTAGACTCTTTTCGCACAGATTTGCTGGCCAGTGATTTTGTGGTTGGCTTCAGACTTTCTCGGCTATCAGCCCTCTGTTTCAGTTTTACTTGTTTCAAAGCAGGAGTGGCCACCTGGCCAGTTAGATCCTTCTGGGTGGCCAGCGGCTGTTTCAGGAAGTCTAAATGTTTGAGCTTTTCCAGTCCTTCCAGGATATTGTATTGGGTGCTGTTTCCAGGAAATAGGACCCGGATGATTTTCTCTGCAGGATTTGCTGGATGCCACACAATCAAAGATGAGACTGAGGTTAAGTAGGAAATTGGGATATCTATTTCTTGACCATTAGGCAGGATTAGTTCAGCCTTGTCTTTGTTGGTGCCAGTCCACTGCTGCATAAAATACTGCATTTCCTTGCTGCTCTTGACTGGGTTAAGCACATACATCTCAAGTTTACCAACTCCCATTTTTTGGAAAAGAATGACAGGATCAATGGTATTGCCTACACTTCTGAACAGAGGTTCTGGTTTCATGGACAATTTGTTTAGGTACTGGAGAGTGAAACAAGCTTCTTCAATGCTTCTCTTCATCTTGATGTTTGGCTCTGGGTTTTTCAGATTTTCAGGGACATTGAGAAACACAACTCCTAAATCAGGGGAGATGAGGTTTTTCATCCAGTCACTATTGGTGGTGGAGCCCTGAGACTGTTCTTCCTCAAGCTCTGCAATTTTCCGCTGTAGCATGCTGTTGATTCCAGGCAAATTGTCATCCCCAATGTGGGTGAGCAGGATGGAGTCCACTCGGTCCAAGTGTCGGATGAGCTTCCAGAAGCAGGATTTTCTTTCTGATCCTCCGTTGATGAGCATATTGAATCCATTCACTGCAAACAACGCAGAATCACCTCTCCCTCCTGGAAAAATGTAGCAACAGGGCTTGGAGAGCTTTAGAAATCCACCCGATGTGGGAGGTTCCAGGATATCAAAAGGAGATGGGACTTCCACAGATTCTGAGAGATACTCGGTAAACTCGGAAAGTCCTTCCATTTCTGGCAATATAGAAGCTGAGTTGAGTTTAATATTGATGAAGTCTTGGAGATTGTGTCTGTCAAGATTGGAGTTCTTCCAGTCCCCTTCTTCGGGACAAAAGAGGGTTAAACTAGCTTTGTTGGCAGGATGGGTGGTACTCAGTAATTCCCCAATCTAGGGTTTCAAAAAATAATAATAAACAAAGAAAGAAAAGGTTTAAGTGAACGTCATCACTGATGCATCATCTCCATTTATTACTAGGTGTTATAGTATCATTGGATGCACATTGGGCTGATTTCAGAGATGCAGGCTGTTTAAATGCTGAAATATTTCCACAAGGGTAGGAGAACAGCCTCTGTCCTGACCTCCCCTCTACTATTTCCTTAGGCCTCAGTCACCACCCCCTGAGACATGTACATCATCTGTTCTTATCCAGCGGGGGAACTCCAGAACTCTGGCCCAGTTCTAAGTCCAGTGACCAACTGGATGCTCAGTGACCGTGCCACAGTGATTATGAAATACATTGAATATTACCCCTGGGTACTTGCCATACTAAAATGCCCCTTAAAAAATATGATACTATCAGGCTAGCAGAGTGGTGCGGTGGTTAAGCGCTGGCTTGGGAGGCCAGTGGCCCCGGTTCGGGTCTCACATATGAGGGCCGGTGACACTGCCCTCAAAAAAAAAAAAAAAAAAAAAAAGAGATGATACTATCATAGGGGAAGGCTATGTGAGTCATTTCATCACAGATAGAAAATGCTTTCTTTTATTCCACTGGGCTTAGTAAAAAGATCTGATTGATATACATTGAAGAAATTTAGATACAGCGCACTTACTGTTGTCTACTTTTAGAATTTGGTAGTTACAAAGGAAAAAAATTTGGTGTGGTTCCCCACGCCCCTCCAAAAGACAATAAGTTATGGATTGCCTCATTTCTACAAAAAAAAGTATTAGTTCTGGCATCAATTCACACTATTTAATACAAGAGTGGTTCACCCAGCAGATTCTCTACAAATACAAATGCTTTTATTGAAGGCCTGATAATTAAAGCAACTGGGTAATTACACAAGCAAGTAGCCAAATTTGTCCCCCATTTGCTCATATTTAAATTCAAGGTAAGATATTCTGCTCTCTCACAACTCCTATTCTTTTCAGGGCAAGCTGTGGGTGAGTGGCTAAGATCAAATTTGACTCAAATGGTTTTCAGCACATTGTTTAGTGTTTTCCATAGGATGGGAATGCAGAAGAGCAAATCAGCACTAAACAGAGGTTGTGATTCAAAGAAAATGCTATTTTCTGTTTCACTCCGTATTATGGCCATGTGTTTCATAGTCTTAGCTTAGTAAATAGTGAGGGAGAATCATGTCATAAGCTCCAGCCTTCTTTCAGTTGCAGCAAAACTCATAAATTAGCCCAAACATTCAAATGAAAAGAGCTCTTTGTCCTTGATGGTAAATGATGCAAAGGCAAAGCAAAATCTCCCTGTGGTCCAGGCATCCCTGGGCCAGCAGGTCTGAGCTCTTACCTTCTAGTATTAGAGTGGTTTTCTCTGTCTCATACAATCTCCCAGATACATTCTGAGGCTACTAGTGTATGTGTATGCATTAGGGTATTTTATAGAATCTGAATATTCCTGTATGAGATTACAGTAAAATAGCCATTTTTGTTTTGCTAGCCTATTCATTCTGCATTTTATGTGAAGGGTCACAAAATAACAAAATAAAAAGTCTATGAATTTGCTGTTTCTTCTGACTTAACTTGACTATCTCTTATAAAAGGGATAAGAATCAACTATTTTGGAAGCTAAGGAAATTGAAAGCATGAATGGTAGTATCCCTGGGATAGTATTTGCTCAAATTATTTGCTGACCAAAGCACACATGAACGTGAAATATGGCTGCTGTCCAATAATTAGCACAGCACCCTCACTATTGCACAATTAGGATTCTTGTGACTCCATCCTAATTTTCACACAGAGCGCATGCAAACTATTCATGTTTTATAATACATTTTAGAGGAGAAATCTAGGATAACCCAACTGCTATATCTTTAATAGTGAAAGCTTTTTAATTTAGTCAATTTTAATTTTTGAAATTCTACCCTAACTGAGGGGTGTTGCAGCCAAGGGTTTGATCCAGTTGTATGTAGCAGGTATTCAATCACTAGCTCTTTTTACGTGACATATGTAATCACCAAGTTCAAGAAGATGGTAAAAAAACTTGAGGAATACCCTCCTACCTTCCATCTTTTCACCTCTACTCAAAGAGTTCCTATGAATTGAAGGAAAATAACTCCAAATAAAAACAAGGTTGCAGAGAATTCTGAGGAAGTCAAGGGTAATGAAAAACAGCAAAGAGCAGATGGTGAATGAAAAACTATGATGTATAAGGGAAGGCAGCAAAAAAAGCCAGCACTGCTGGACAGGTTTCTTTCAGAGGGGGAAAACCTGGTCCCTCTGGACAAGCAGCAGCGTAGTGTGGCAAGATGAGACAAGAATGCAGAGACTGCTGCTAGGGAGAGCCCTTCAGAAGGAGATGGGTGGAATGGGGCAGGGAGAAGGAGGAGGAGGAACAACTGCTATGGCCTCGGGGCTACACAGCAGAAACCAACTCCCAGCCTCCCCCAGAGCCTGCCTCCAGACCTATACTCCAGTGCGCACACTGGAGAATGAATGCCTGGGTCTTACAAGCACCCAGCCCACAGCGGCATTCGATCAATGCTATTCAATGAATGAATGAGAGCAATAAGGAGGATCCAATCATATGAGCAGTGGCAAGGAAACTGGTGACTAGGTCTTAGCCTTAGAAATGGAGGCTTCTTCTAAAACAGTTTGGAAACCATCATCACAGTAAATGGTAGGTAGCTATTATAGCCCATTGTATTAAAAGTTGCTGAGAAAGAGGAACATGTCTTCTATATCTCCGTATCATAGTTAACTTTGTTTCACCATTATATCACCAGGCCTTAATAGCCAGATGTTTGTTGAACCGCATTGAACTTGGCCAATTCAATACGTGCTGTCCTCCTAGAATAGACACTTGGGAAGTGACGTGAGCCTGTTCATACCTCTCAAGCACACTGATTGCTATCCTCCCCTTGGTCTTAAAAAGATGGATGAGAGACAAGACTGGAAGAAATATTGCTTGAGGCAAAGATAGTCTTTTCTGTCAATTTCTTTCTCTAATTAAATGCAGGCATACTGGAAGAGGAAGGAAGATAAAAGAAATAAATGACTTTACTGCAGATAATATTAATGAAAATAAGATTTGAATTTTTAAGCCATGACCTACTAACTGCATTTCCTTTTTTGATTAGGTTACTTGCTTGGCTAATGAGGAAATACAGTGGACAGCGTATCTCTGGGTTTCAGGAAGATGTCTCATAGGATCCCTGAACAGTGTGATAACAGCATTAGGTGGAACTGTAGCCAGTCATATAAATAATGCTGCTTATTGTCAACCTGGGAAGAGGTCTCTGGTGGGCTGCCTCAGAGCTCATTTATGTCCTGTTGAGTATTGACTTGGATAAAAATGGTGAAGACATGATTATCAAATTTTTGATGGCATGAAATTAGGAAGCATAGCAAAATGTGGGATGGCAGAATTAAGATGTTGACAAAAGCTTTGGGCATTGGGGTGATGATAGCTAAGTCAACTCTACCAGGACGGTATTCTAAAGTGATAAATGTAAGGTCCGATAAGCCAGCTAGATAAAGTGCAGAATTTGGAGACGTGGCTTAACACTATCCATGGAAAAGACTCAGGGATTTTAGTTGACAGTCAAGTGGATTTATCATAAAGTTAAAGGAGCTTAAACTTCCAGGCCCCTTACTGGCACGGACCCCTCCCAAAGCCTTATACTTAACTGTGTATTAATAACTGTGTTTTCTGTTTCTTACAGGGAGCTCCCAAATTATGTAAATTACAAAGCTTCTCAAAGCCTGCATCCCTTCCCTATTGACTTTTAATTGTGGATGGCAATAGTCTAGTTACTTTTAGACTTATTTAATAGAAGTTTGTTTTGAAAATTATAGGAGTCATTGACTCTCACAATTTTAACCTGGTCAATAACCCCTGGAGTAAGGTGTCCAATATAAGTCATGACATTTTAGAGAAACTAAACTGTAAACAAACAGGCAAACAAATAAGAGAATAAACTGAAACAAATCTCCTTGCTGGCTCTTTCTCCTTGACCTTAACCTCTAAATGCTAGACAGGGGCCCCTTTCTCTTCTACACTACTCTCTCTAGATCACGTCATCTATTTTCTCATATGCTGATGGGTTCCAAATTAATATCTCCAGCCCAACTCTTAGTTTCCTGAGCTCTGGACTCATACATTCAACTTGGCATCTGATAACACCAAGGCACTGAAGCACGACCAAGACTGGCTCTTGAATTTCCCCCATGCCCATCCCCTTTCCCCTTCCTGCCAATGGAACAAGTTTGAAGGACAGTGACCAGAGAATGTGAGGACCCTTTAATGTCTTGTTTTATGAAGAATGGTGGGTGAAACTGAAAATGATTAATCTGGAAGAAAAAAAATTGGCAGCGTTGGTGAAGGATGTCTAAGACACTGTCAGGTAGAACAGGGATCACATTTCTTCCTCGAAGATACTGTGAGTCAAATAAGGAAAAACTTTCTAACAGACAGACTGAAAAATGTCTCCCGGAGATGGTGATCTCACCGTTCTGGAATTTCAGGGAGGGATGGGTTAGCCAGATGATGGTTCTATCTCTAAGTTCTAGTTTCGTAGTTGACCTCCAAAGACTAAGACTCTCAAAACCCGAAGCTTGAAATGCACTGATCATTCTATTTTTCAGTTCATTTATTTTTAACTATTCTTGTCAAAAAAAAAAAAAAAAGTGTCATTTTTGTTTTTCCCAAATTGTGTTTCTGATCTCTGTAGAGTGATGAGTATGTATCAAGGACTGGATAAAAGAAACAAAACTGGACACCAAATGGACGCCTTTAAGGTCCCTTTGTTACTGAGTCATTCTGACTCAAAGCCTTTTGCCAATGCAACGACAGGCAATCATAGCTCCAAAGGGCTGGTAACCACAGGGCTGGACCAGCAATTTTCAATCCACTTTGGCTGTGGCAGCCTTTCTTCAAAGTCCACAACATCAAGGAGCTAAAGGCTAAGTTGCTCTGGTTGGAACAAGAGGAAGAGTAAATTCCTCCCAAGGTCCTCTCCTCCTCTTGCCTTCCCCAACCTCCCCAACACCACTGATGGAGCCAGTTAGGGAGAGCTCTAGAAGTCCTTTTCCACATGTGTTGAGCATTACCTCCTCCAAAATATTGGAATGGGGGTTATTGGGTAGACAGTATCTGGCCTAAACAGCACTTGCCTGAGTAGAATGAAGGTGTGTGCTCCTCAGAACCCACCCCAGTGATTACAAACCCTGGGGAATCTGCCGTGCCACAGAACTCCCATGCTTCAGTTAAGACCAGTTCTTTTTCTTCTGTAATCAACGATCAATTCTGATATGTGCATAGTCCATTGGGCTAAAATTCTACTTCCGTAGGCTAGTAAAAATGATTTAAGCAGCAAATTCATAACACTATGCCTTATATAAAGAGAGGGGGGTATTATTTGGGGTCCAGACAGATGAACTGCGACATCACCTTATTTAAAGCTCTGGCAATGACAAACCCTTTTCTTTACATATGTCCTCTGTTTGGTTTTATTGGGAAAAAAAAAGAAAAAGAAAAAAATCCATGACGTGGGGTAGAAACTAATGACTAGAAACTAGCTGCAGAACTGCAGCGGAATGCAGGAGAGGCACCCATGTGCATATAGATGAGCTAAGGCTCCGGGGCTGAACCCCAACCTACAAGCAGGCCAGTTAACCACCCACCCGTGTTGCTGAGCCATGGAGCTGTATCCAGGCCTCTGCCGCGCTCGCCCTTCCCCAAGGCGAGGTTCTGATGATGTGTGTGACCTCTGGGCTACCAGACAAATGCCCAACCACCTTCAGGCACAACATGAACATGGGGACACAATCTTGCAAAAGATTCTGACATTGAAGTGGTCACACACTAATTTCAGGGTGGCAGGTAGAGTAGGAATTGTAGTTCTAACAGCTTCGGAATTTCAACACGATTGAACAAAGGTTTATTGGACCTTTACTATGTGTGGGTACAATGGATATGAGATGGAAGAGAACGGAGCCTGAACTCTAAGCAGCCTTGGAGGATGACAGGTCATAAGCTCTCAGGAAAGATGAGGCAAAAGCCTTCATTGTAAAGTGGTAAAGATGATACCAGCTGTGAGTGAGCCCTGGGCTTCTTCTCACTGTGAGAAACCAGAACTACCTGCCTCAGGGCCCAGATGACATCACACCTTCTGAAAGCTTGGGTTTTTTAATGTTCCTTTTCACAATTTTTTTATTTCCCCACACTGGGTAGAGAGTGAAACACAGTTACATCATCCAACCAGTCTTTTTATAGAAGCCTCCAGGTGAGCCAAATGAAGCTGGGCTGTTTATTTACCGCTCTTGCCAGTGATGACAAGTACATAGAGACCTCTCTGTGAAGCATAGCCTAAGGGAGATTAAATGCAGAGAGACAGATGTCCCTTCGCAACACCGAGGAGGCTGAGAGGCCGCCATCGCAGGAAGTGCTCAGGAGGATGGTTTTAAATAGAAGTGGCAACTCCTCCTGTCAGTACATCCCTCAACTTCTCCATGTGGAAATCTGCTATCAGCTACCCAACCTGTTGCGGCAACAGCCCCGATTTGTTTCTGTAACTACTATCAACAAACAAAATGAAAGAGGCACATTATTTTGGAAAGAAGTTTCCCAGCCAGGATAAATTCTCAAGCAGAAATAAACAAATTAAAATTCAGTCTGATTTTCCCAATGATACCACTGCTATCATCTAGTTGTTAATACTTCACATGTATCGTTCTTGAATAAGATCTATTCATTAGAACTATTAAAAATCTAGCTTCTGTCCAGCGACTTTAACCCCCTTTTTCTTGGGGCATTAACTTGCTCCATGACTGTGCCCCATTTTCCCACATGCCTCCCTTTCTCAAGCCTATCTTTTTTGGGCTATTCAAACAGCCTAAGTTCAAACGTTTGAGACCAGACACTAAAAGTAAGAGACATCAGGGCCAGCCCAGTGGCTGGTTGGTTAGGAGTTGACTTGAGAGCATGAGCTCTGAGCAGCAGGACCGCTGGTTCGGATCCCACATACTAGGGCCAGTGACCTATGCCCTCTACAGCTAAGATGGTGAACAACAGCTTGACCTGGAGCTGGGCTGCCGTGAGTCACCAGCAAAGGCATAGGCTGCAGTGGGCTGCTGTAAACTACCGTGAGCGGCCGACAGCCAGTGTGAGCTGCTCTGAGCCGCCGTGAGCGGCCATCCAATGGCCAACAACTGATCTGCCTCAGCCTGGAAGAGCACAATGATCAAAATACCAACATGGGCCAGTGAAACAATGTCCTCCACAACTAGACTGAAGAACAAAAGGACAGCTACTTCTCTGTTCCCCTTTCCAGCTCCCCAACACTGTTCCCCCACCTCCAATTCTCCCATAAAATCTTTAAAAAAAAAAAAACGTAAGAGAGATCAGAAATAATCGGATCAGAAAAAATAAGTAACAGAACTGAAAGAGATCAGTTAAATCCTACCAAAAAATCCAAGAGATCCTTGGAATATTCTTTCAGAAAACAGGAAACCTGGGTTTTCCTTTAGGCTCATTTCAAGTGTTTTCTTTATTTTTGCCATCTGTAAAATGTTGATTGCTCCAATCCCCCTCCATCTGTATCTCGGGCACATTAAGAATGCTTCCAATTAATTATAGATGAGTGCTCTAAATTCTTTGGTGATGAGCTACAGAACTATACAGTATGCTAGATCACAGGTTTTGCTTATTTCAAAGGAGGTGTGACATTCCCTTTCCTTCTTCTTCTATCTCCCTGGAGTGCTTTCAAAGAACAGCCTGAGGCTACAACAGTAACCAAGTGATTGTAAAACTTAAGATACTCCTAGACAGGAGCCCACCTCTTGATCGGTGAAAATCTCTATGAAGTTCTGGAAGGAGAAAGAGCCGGACTGGAGAATGAGCTCTCCAGTGTTTTCAAAGCACTGTCCCGTCAGCACGAGCAGCTTGTGTCTGGCAGCATCAGTAATCATTAAGCGCACCTGAAACAAAGCACAGGGAACAGAACATGAGTCTCTGCCATCCCACTGTCAGGACAAGGCTGGCCCTTGGAGGGCTTGAAGTTGATTACCAGCCCAAATCATGCAATCCCCTGTATTCAGGTTTCCCCAGGGGCATTGGACAAAGCCAATGACTGTGATTATCAGCTCACTCAGGAACACCATTTTCCAAATTTGGCTACAACCAAGACAGTAGCGATGGTTGACTTTCTCCCCGCAGTTTCCTTGTCTTTTTTTAAACCTGTCTGCACAGCTGGTGATCATTTGTTCCACAGCTGTGTCTGCTCGCAGCATGTGCTCTTGTGAGACTTATGAATATCTCACAGGCTGAGTCACTGAGTACAATCCAGGTCCCCCAACTGCTGCCTCAGGAAGCAGATTTCCAATTAGGGTCCCAAGTCAGCCTCTCCCATCTAGGATCCCTTTCCTTCCAAGCCACACACCAAACACACAGCTCCAAATGCAGCCTCGGGTGGGGTCAGCGAAGTACCTAACACTGAAAATAATCAAGGGCTACCCGATTGGGAATCTTTTATACAGAACAGTACATGGTTTGCACTAAAGAACGCTAAGTACTTTATGTGGCAGGGGGCCAGCCTGTCCTTCAACGGAAACCCGCTCTAAGCCCCAAGGTATTCATTCTAACCAACTCTGCTCAGCACAAACTGACTACCAGGCACCATATTTATCACTGAGGGGGGAACACAAAAGTAAACATGGTATGAGGACCCATTGACCCCAAAACCCCACAGTCTAGTCAAGGAAACGCACATATAGCAAAGTAATTGTTCCAGTCCCATCTGCTCCACAGGCTAGTCTGAATTCCTCAAAGAAATTCTTTATTTTTTTCCTTTTCCATTTCTCACAGCTATTCTAGGCAGTCTGCCTAGACATATATTAATCTTCCAGTTTTTTTCAAATTATTTACTTCCTGGTTCTGCTAGGCACATAGAGATTGCTAGCCCATTACTTGCCTCAACTTTGTGCTTTCATGGATTGCCAAAGAGGTCCTCCTGATCTGGAGTGGATGAAATGGGGTCCAAACAGGACACATAATGACAGCCAAAAAGTGGAAGCAACCGAAATATCCATCAACCGCTCAATGGACAAACAAAATATGGTACACCCATACAATGGAATAGTATTCAGCCATAAAAGGAATGAAGTACGGATACATACTACCAAGTGGATGAACCCTAAAAGCATTATGCTAAGTGAAATAAGCCAGACACAAAGGGCCACATATTATATGATTTCCATTATCTGAAATAGTTAGAATAGCCAAATTCATAGAGGCAAAAAGTAGGTTAGTGGTTGCCAGCAGCTGGGAGGAATGGGGAGTAACTGTTAATGGATTCAGTGTTTTTTGGGAGTGATGGACATGTTCTAGAATTAGATAATGGTGATAGTTGCACACCTTTGTAAATGTACTGAAACCCACTGAATTGCACGCTTTAAAAGGGTGGATTTTATGCTATGTGAATGGTATGGTATGTAAAATATCTCAATTTAAAAAAAACCCAGGCTACAGTCACAGAGATGCTCAAAGCATGGGCAGAAGAGACACTGCAGATGATGGAGGCCCCTAGGGACTATGGCTACTTTACTGTCCGAGGAGCAACCCAATCTCAAGGTTGCTCAACTGCAAGAAAAGGAGTGGGAGATAGAGATATGTCAACTCCTCTGGCCTGGGTCACCGAGGACTTTTGACTTTAGTTCAGTTCCTATCTTACGGTGGGCTCTGAAATACCCAGTTACTCTCTGGCAATTTCATATGATGTTAATAATAATATTTGTAATGAGAACAGCCAACATTTATATTTCAGTTGTTATATGCCAGGCTCTGTTCTAAGCACAACATTAAAAATGAACATCAAACGTAAACCCTGTTATGATCTCCACAGATGTGGAAACTGGGATAAAGAAACAGTAAATAACCTGCCGAAGGCCACCGGCTAATAAGTGACAGCACCAGAGACCAGCCGCTGACTAGGGGTAAGGAACTTCCCTAGTCCTGGACGCGGAACTTCTCTCTCCCATGTCCCTCCCCCACCACCTGCCCCAGCCCCTCCAATCAGCTAGGGCCTGTCACTGCGTGAGGCCCCACCCGGGATGCTGCAGAGCTGAATTCTTACCTCCGTGCTGACTGCTTCATCTGAAGGGTTGATCAGGACCACTGTTTCTAACACGTCACTTCGGTGATGAAGGATCTTTTGTCCTGCAGGCACAAAAACACAGACAAAAGAGGAGACCTTTAGCTTTTCCAGATTAACTGCAGCCCCGCCTGCTTCTGGGATGGCAGAGACATTTCTGCCTCTGATGATGCACATGGTACCAGGATTCTCCACACCTTCCTGGGAAACACAATTGGTGTTACTACACACGAGTGTGCAGACCCCAGCAGGTTTCCCTGGAATTGGGTCCATGTGGTCTGGGGCTCCTCATGCTCTCATAACCCCCCCAGTTTTCGAGTTTTCATGGTTGATTGCCAGGCTGCCTCTGGGTGTTAATGGCAGTTTTCATCTGAGACAAGGGGTGGGTGCCAGGAAAACTCAACGGGGCTCTTGACATTTCCTTTCTCATGGTAATTGGGGATGTTTCTCCGTATCAGCCTTTCTACTGGTGAGAAAAGTGCTGAGATTAATTAGGAGCCTTATTGTGAAATGAATGACATCCAGAAACCCTGGCTAACAATTAGCCCAACAACCAGAATGGCTTTCTGAGTCAGGCTTACAGTCTGTTGGGGTATTCATTAATTAATTCACTGGCTCATAGAAAAGTGGAAAAACTGTGAACAAATGAAAAGGGGAGAACAACTCTCCTGCTGTAAGGGGGGGCCAAACTGCCCCCAAAAGACAGGCAGAGTTGATGGGGAACAACAAAGCAAGGTGTTGTGCGGAAAAAGAAGCTAGCCTAAGGAGGGCTAAAATTCCGCAGGGTCTTTGGCTCCACATCCCTGATTTCCCACACCTTAGAGGCTGAAGCCATCTCCAGCTGAAGGAGACTAAGGCTTATGGATGACCTCCAAAGTCTCCCCTCCGTGGATAATGAGATGAAAGCGATCAGGTGCTGTGTGGCCAGAGTGGGTGATTTATGCTCTGCCAGTCTCTGAGGGACAGAGAAGACATGTGGGAGGGAGGGTCAACCAGAATATGTTTGCTGTTTGGATAACAGGAAGAAACGGAATAGAATTTGAGGAAGGCAGACACCAAAGGAGAGAAATACAAGAAGAGAGAATGAGTAAAAAGCAACTGTTTTCCAGGAAAACAGTTGGGCCTTTCTTCAAAAAGCTAAAATAGAATTACTGTATGACCTAGCAATTCCACTCCTAGGTGGACTTGAACAGATACTTGTATGCCAATGCTCATTACAACATTATTCACAACAGCCAAAAGGCAGAGACATCCCAAGTGTCTGCTATGGATGAAACAAAACATGGCATATTCATGTAGTGGAATATTAGTCAGCCATATAAAGGAGTGAAGTTCTGATACATAGAACAACATGGATGAACCCTTAAAATGTTATGCTAAGTAAAATAAGCCAGACACAAGGACAAATACTATATGATCTTACTTACATGAAATATCTTGAATAGACAAATTCATAGAGTCAGAGAGCAGATTAGTGGTTACCAGAGGTAGGGAGAGAGGAAAAGGAAAGTTACTGCTTAATGGGTACTGAATTTCTGTTTGGGGTGATGAAAAAATTTTGGAAATTTAGGTGATGGTTGCACAATATTGTGAATGTAATTAATGCCACTGAATTGTACATTTAAAAATGTTAAAATGGCAAACTATTTGTTTTCTATACACTTTACCAGAACTTTAAAAAATTCACAATGTAATATACCAAAACCTATTGAATTGTACACTTTAACTTGGTTGAGTTTGCATGGTAAGCGAATTATAATCTCAATAAAGAGGTTAAAAGAAAAAAAGTAGTCCAGGGTATACAGCTCAGTTAGGGCTTTTTTCCTTCATATCGTGAAGGACCAGAAGTAGTATGGAAACAGCAACATGCTGATATACCACCATCTCATCATCAAGCCTGTTCTCCTCCATCATCTTCTCTTTCCTAACTGCTAATATTTACCAGTAGACCCCACATTAGACATGGAAGGAGCCCACACTAAACAATGATGGTGTCAGGCACTGTTCTAAGCCCCTCAAGTGTACTAATTCATTTAATCCCTAGAAGAGCTCTATGACACAGGTATTATGGCTGTCCCCTTTTACTATGAGGGCAATGAGGTCTATAGAAGAGAACTATCTAGCCCAACATCACACAACTAGTAAGTGGTTAAGCCAGGACTTGAACCCCGGTCACCTGACTTCCAGAGTCCTCCTTTTCACCGCTCTGCTGTGCTGGTAACTGGGACTAGAGTTTGGAAAAAGAGACAAGGCACAGACATTGAATGCCAAGGGAAAGCTAGGGGAAAACCCAGAGGAATAAAATCAGAGATGTGCTTAAAGAAGCAAGAAGCCAGAAAGCATTTGAATATTGGCAAAAGGGAGAAAAAAGGCAAAGGTAGCAGAACACCCACATAAAATAGGATAAAATTAAGAGAATGTATGCAATCCTTTACTTTTACTCCCATTGCCTGAAAATGAAGAAACCCCCAACTAAAACAATGTCACACAGTTTGAGCAGGCAAAGGACTGAGCCTCAAGAAAAATAATTCAACTCAGCCATAGGAAAGAACATTTGTTTATTATGAATGCGGAGTCTGTAATTTGCTGGATGTTGCTTTTTGGCTTGGTTATTTTAGCTTTTCACAAGCATATGCATTTAAAGCTCAAGCAAAAGAACATCAAATTAAGTAAGCAAATGATAAAATCACAATCAGCAAACACGAAAACTTTCTAAATCCCTTTTCTAAATCCTTCCACAGTGGCCTCCTTCAAACAAAGACTTCGGGAGCTTCCAAGGCACTAAGTTGAGACAAAGTTAAGCAAAAGTTTATGACCAAAGAGAAGTGAATGGTCCTTTCCTTGGTCATACTTTTGACGTGACTGTTTTCAGGCAGCATGAGGCTACAGTATGACTGACTAATTTTGTAGGAACCCACAAAAGTAGACTTGGCTCCCTCCTCAAAAGATGGTAAAGTAGTCAGAGCCCCTTTCTTTTGCAAGTGACCCACATGATGCATCAACCCTGCTAACTACATCCTTCCAGATGAAGGTCTAAGCAATCGTCTAAGCAACATGGGCCTGGCCTGCCTGAGCTTTGGCCCTCCCAACATGGCCCTCCCGAGACACTCCCTGGCATAGGGCTTCTTACCATCCACAAGAAGTGCCTTTCCTCTGTGGCTTCATCACTTGCAGACCAAACAAATGCCATGTGACAGTAGCCGTTTACCTCTGCTCCTTCCAAGTCAATTTTCAAGAACAGTCTGCTCAGGAATTCAACTAAGGATTGTTTTTGTTGTCCATCTTTGGAAATACCGACAGCAATGACACAGACGTGCTCCAAGATGTCATGTCTGCTCCTTCAACAAAAGCCTTTTTATAGGATTGGATTTGAATGAAGGAGGGGATTTAAAGAGAGAGAGAAGCTTCGCGCTCTAGTCCCAGATGGACTGTTGGCCAGATTCTTCCCCCGACGACGTAACCAGGGGCTGGGCCTTTCTGGCATCTGGCAAAGCCAGGACTTGCCTGAGGGGCCGGAGCACCGTGCCCTCCTTCCCGGTATCCCCATGGGATGCCAGCTCTTCTGGCAGCAAGCGGTTCCGAACTCCGGCTGCTGGGACGCTCACAGAGCCGCATATTTGGGGAATGTTTCACACTGGGAAATGGGCCAGGCATTCTGAAGGAGAGGCCACCACCCTCGCCTGCAAAGGTCTCATTCAGTTGCTTCAGAAAAGAAGTTCCCAGGAAAGAAAGACAACTCAGTTGCAGTCTCTCTCTCTCTCTCTCTCTCCCTCTCCCTCTCCCTCTCTCTCTCTCTCTCTCTCTCTCTCTCTCTCTCTCTCCCTCTCTCTCTCTCTCCCACTAATCGTCTGCATTGTACAGAAACAGCTCACAGGGGAGCCATTAGGCGGCTCCAATGAATAATTAACTCTCATCAGCATTGGTCTGAGGGAAGTGAAAGCAGGGGCTTGACATGGAATGATTGTCAGATTGCTTCTATAAGACCAAGTCTTTGAAGGCTCTCCACAAACGCAGTGTAATTGTGAAGGGGAGATGGGAGGAGGGCATGGAGGGGACTGTTCTGTGACCAAACAGGGGTCTGCTCAGCCTTAGAAAAAACAGAGGGTGGCCTGGGGAACCCCTGAAGCAGCAGGATCCTTGCAGACAATGAGACTTTTGTTTGTATACTCCCAAAGGCCATGCTTGAAGCTCACATGAGCCTGTATTTTTCAGTTATTGCTGGGATTTCTTTCCTTTTTTAAAAACCTGGCAGATTCATTGAATCTATGTGTCTTTTAAGGTTGGGCTATTCTAGTGGTTTATGGTTTACTATATCCAGGTGACTTTGAAATATCTTAAAGCAAAATTTTATTTTTTAGGTATATAATTTGTAGGATGCTTATGGGGTCTCCTCTCTACAGAGTTTAATGTTCATCTAAATGCGCGCGCGCACGCGCGCACACACACACACACACACACACACACACACACACACAGGCTCTCCCCTTGTTTATGAGGAGGCTGACCATGGCTAAATACACAGACACCCAATATGCTGAGGCACAGTCACAACCAAACCCCTGTAAAACTCAGAATCTTCTCTCTGCACACAGCTGACCAGTCTCTCCCACAAACATCCCCACACATCTGTTAACATCTCTGCTGGGGCCAGAGCAACTCCTGTAACAGTCCCAGCCCAAGCTGGCAGCTGCGGAGTGAAACGGCCTAGTACAGAGGAGAAAACCCTGGACCTAGAGTCCCGGAAGCACTGACATGGGGGAAATCCCTTGATACAAATAACTAAATAATAATAATAACAACAACAACTAGCTAAAACCTTTTAAATTGTTTTTAAGTGGATGAAAACTCTGTATATCTTAGGGATAAGTATTTAATCTCTATTTCCATTAGTGATCACAATTTAGAACTTTGCTTCTATAACTCCCTTTACTTGAAAAATCAACACTTTGCAAGCATAACCCAGAAACAGAAGGTTTTTGTTTGTTTGTTTGTTTGTTTGTTTGTTTTTAGCTGAGCCATCCTGCCACCTGTTGGCAGCTCAACGGCAACTCAGCTCGGGCTGGCCTCGAACAGCTGTAGTGCAGAGCTCAGCTTGCACTCTTGAACGAGCTCTTAACCAACTGAGCCATTCGGCCGGCCCCCAGAAACAGAAGTTGAAGATTAAAGAAAACCTTCAATCTCTATTTAGTAGAGAAGGAGGGTCCTGAGACCTTGATATGGATGGACAGGTAACCAGGGCTGAGTCAGGGCCAAGGGCCCACCTATCTCTGCCCCTTGTTCCACCACTGTCTCTGCTGCCCTGTCTTTACCCACCAATTCTTCCAGTCCCTTGCCCAGTGAAAAACAGTGGATTGTGTTTGGAAAAGGCACTTGACATTGGATTCAGCATTAGAAAAACTTCCAGTGTGAAGAAGCAGAAATCGTAGAGAGGGCTAAAGAAGGTTCTAGAATTAGAAAGTGAAGCACATGGGGTAAAGGACTGGGATTATTTGGGTAAAAGTAAGGGTTGGTAGATCAAGAAAGGGCCAGAAGCACAAAATGTATTGATGTTAAAGTCTGTGTTTTTTGCTGGAAGGAAGGGAGGAAGGAAGGGAAAGAGAAAGGCAAGAAAGAAAAAAAGGGAAAGAGGGAGGGAAAGGGAAAGGAGAGCAGTGGGAGTGCTTCAACTTCACCTCTTCACCACAGTGGATTTGCAAAAAGGGAACTTCTCACCTCCAACCCCACATGCAAAAAACACTTACCAGGCTAAAATTTAGCGAAACGGATGAAAGCAAGAAATGAAAGGTACTCAGTGCAGGAACTAAAAATTAATTACCAACAATATTCCCAGCAGCTTTTCATAACAGCACTTATGTTTGGAATGACATCCAGACCTCCTGTCGGCAGGAAACCACATATGAATCTAAAGCAAGTGTGCTCAGAGATGGGAGAAGTTTGAAGAGAAAGACTGCTGGTGTGCAGGGAGGGCAGATGGCTGTATCAGCAATTTCCCAGCAGATCTCTTTTTCCAGAGCCCTCACAGAAGTCTTCTCTATCTCTCACAACCAATGCTGGGCCCAGAGCAGGCCCCATGCCCAGCCCCAGCCTGGCAGGAAGATGTGTCCTAGGCTCCCTCCTCTAACGGAGGGAGGGTAGAAGCAAGTCAGGAAGCCTCACAAGCAGTACCAAGGAGGGTTCCCAAGAGCCTTGATAGTTCTCCCTGTCTCTTTCTATTCCACCTCATCATTCCCAAGCAAGGAAAACAGAAAGAGAGAGAGAGAGAGAGAAACAGGGGATGAACATGGGTAACAGTGCTTCTGCGAGGCTGCCATCAGCAGATGTCTCTCCCAGGTGCCCCAGAGTGAGGGCTCAGAAGTGGCATCCAGGGGAAGGGCTACGGAGCCCCGCCTAACAGAAGCCTCCCCTTGTTCCCTGGAACCAGAAATCACCAGACCCGAGGGAGACGTGACCACAAGGCTACACAACCCTGCCCCTCGTGCTTGCCACTGAGACTCTCTTGAGAAAACACAGGTGCTGGAAGACTTGGTTACACGGGTCCCCAAAGACCTACAGTGTCAGCAGGGAACATGGAAAGCCAGCTGTTACCTGGCGATTGTACAGATTCCCCCTCCAGGGAAGTAAAACTCCTCATATTGGAAGGAGTTTGATTTCCCAGCAGCTTTCACATATCAAAATCAACTTGTTCCTCGGTCACATCTATCTATTCTTGCAGCTCTCAGCCCGAGGCTAGGGAAAGGGCCCTTTCTAGGCTGGGTGTCTCAGGGGCAGGAGGGAACATTGTCAGAAGGATGGCGGAAGCATGCTGGTTTTCAGGTCGCACTCATGTTGGCAAACCTGACATGTGCTTTGTGCTACCCTACCTGAATCAAGATAATACTTAAGCACCAAGCGATTGCATGGATGTGGTTAGTGATAGCACCGAACTCAACACCAGAAAGCCACCCCATCACAAGAACACTGACAGGAAACCCTTCGGAGTGTGGAGTTCTTTAGGATTTCCAAAGCACTCTGTCCTTCAGGTAGTAAGTACCTTGTTTAATCCTCCTAACACTCCTGTGAAGTGGTGGGGACAAGAACTATTATCCTCTCTTCATGGACCAAAGATCTGAGCTCCAGTGACTTGCCCACGGCCTCCCAGTGTGGGAGAGCAGAACTAAGGCCCATGTTACGCTCCACATGGCCACGCACGGCCCAGGGGGTTACACCATTCTCTTCTCCATCTTTTCCTGATCCACCCTCATCCAATTAAAGGTTTTCACATTGTGATGCCAGGATTCTCCTTTGTAAGAGGTAAAAATGCAGCCTGGGTCAGCTACTGGTCAGCTAGCGCCTGCTGAATCACTCCCCGCCTCCAATGGGCACGCAAGCCTCCCACACGCAACGCAAGGCCAATTCCCTCTTTGTTTCTGCTGAACAATCAGAGCCCAGTTCTCTCCCACTTTCCCCCTGATATGCCTGGCAATGGTGTTTCTTTTCTGTTGGAAATCATTTTTTGTTTTGTTTTGTTTCTGCATTTGTTTCATCTCTGATGTATGCTCCTGTGTGTCACATTGCTCTCCAAATTTTCAGTGTTTGCTTTTTTAAGAAAGAATTTGAGTTCTATTATAAACAAGCTCAGGAGACTTTGTAAATCAATTGTTTTTAATTTAATAAGTTGATCGTCGTTTGGGAGTTAGGCAATTTTTTTTGTTTTGTTTTTTAAACCTTAGATATCTTTTGCTTTACAGAGAATTTAGTTATTTCAGAATTTGAGTCTATCCCTATTTTTCTCTATATTTCCTGGACTTAATTATTTTTCCTTTTTGTTGTCATTGGTTTGGTTTGGTTTTTCATGTGTCTGTCAATCCTTCTACCCTGTCCTTCTCCTGGGTTCTTCTGCTTCATATTCCCCCGACTTTTAGATACCCAGAAAAGCAAAAAACCAAAGCCCCCAGAATTCTGAGGTTCTCTTTGTCCTAAACGTGTTCACTACATGCAGAGACACACTGAGCCCTTAGGTGACATGCAGGCCAGCCTGGAGCCTGGTGGTAGAAATAGCCTCATTTTACATTTCACATCACCCCTCCCCCCCTTCCAACTGCTCACCCTAGGAGCAGAACTTGTGTAGGAATGGGATGCCAGGTGACAACAGGTCCAATTCCTTTTGCAGGGTTCTCATTGTACCTTCTTTCTAAATCCTGTCTTCAGGTTTTTTTTCCCTATCTAATCCCATTCTCTTAGTTTCTCCTCTCCCCCTTTCCCTCTCCCTTTTCTAAATTCCTCAAGGCAGAGGAATGAGAACCTAGGCTATCAAGGGTTACAAGTGGAAGAGGGTGGAAGAAAGAGTTTATTCCCTTTGTCTTTTTCTCTATTTTATACCCTGGCTGAAAAAATTAGAAATAAATGTCATCGATTGTGCTGATGAAAGTCTGGTTCCCTGGAGAACATCTAGGGAAAGACAGCAGTGCCCAATGTTGGCATGAACCGAGGGTGATAATTCAAAGGTTATTTCTTCAACAATATGCAGATGCTACAGATTAAAATAATAATAATGATAAAGGCACACTTCCTGAAGGGCAGTGTATTAACCTGTTAGAGGAGCCAACTCAGGTCTCGTTCAAAACAGATTAATAGCCATCTAGCACTTTTCCCATTTACAACGCGCAACCCTCTGTGTTCGCACATTCGAACCTCCATGATGGTGTTCCAAGTCTAGGAAGTGGGTCCTCCGGGCTACCTTCATGCACTAGCATTGAGATGAAACCAGGAATGTGAGATACAGAGAGCAAACTGAGGGTTGCCAGATGGCGGGGGGAGTTGGGGGGACAGGGTGAAAAAGGTGAAGGGATTAAGAAGTACACACTGTCAGTTACAAAACAGTCACAGGGATGTAAAGTACAGCATGGGGAATATAGTCAATAAAGTTGCAACAACTATGGATAGTGCCAGGTGGATACTAGACTTATTGGGATGATCACCTCCTAAGTTATATAAATGTCTAACCACTATGCTGTACACCTAAAACTAATATAATATCGAATGTCAACTGTAATTGAATTTTTTTTTTCAATTGAAAAAGAAAAAGAATGAATGTGGTGCTCTCCCTATCTTAAAGGGAGGTAGTTCACTGAGGAGACTTGCAGCTTTGACAGTGTCTAATTGGAGAAATGTAATTCAGAAGCAATGTCTGATGCACAGCAGGAGCTCAGACAATATTTGCTAAAAGAATAAATAATAAAAATGGCTAAGATATATTGAATACCTGCCCTTGCTCGGGCATTGGCCTATGTTCTTGATATGTGGCTATCGCGTTTAATCTGCACCTTACCCTATGAGGAGGGCACTATTCCCATTTTATAGGTGAGGAAAATGAGGCATAGGACAGTTAAGCAACAGCCCAAAGGAGTATGTAGGGAGCTAAGCTGGAAGTCCGGGTGGTCAGTTCCCAGAACCTGGGCTCTTAGCTAATAGGCCATTTTCAAAGAGAAAGGTAGGCAGATAGGAGTGTGTTTGGTTTGGGGCACGTTGAGTTTGCGGACCCTGAGGGAGATCCAGGTGGCTCTGTCCAATAGGCAGGGAGAAGTGGATTTGATGCTTAGGCGATAATTGGACCAGAAGCACAGCTTCTGGAAGGCATCAGTGTGTTTTTAGGTGATGCTCTAGGAAAACACAGAAAGAGCCTTTTGCTGAGAACAGTCTTAGGAAATACCACTATTTAAAGGGCGGGCAAAAGCAGGAAAAAGCCCATGAAGGTGATAAGAGAAAAAGCACGATAGAAGTGATGGTGCCATACCTTCTCTGCTCACCTTCACCTCCAGCCCCTGAGGTGACCCAGCATTGCAGTGCTGTCCTGATTTGCAAACTTAAACCACCTCTGGAAGAGGAGAGTCAAGGCAGACTATCCCAAAGACATTAAATAATCCAATAATAGTTCATACCTGCATTTCAAATTCAACCCAAAACATACTTTGACCTACCTACCTACTGCTCTGATACTTTACTTAGCCTGTGGGCATGGCTTGATTTTTCTGTCTGGGAGACATCTGCCCAGTGGAAGAAGAAGACTGTAAGCTGGCAATTCTTAGAATATAATATGCCCCACAATCACCCAAGGAGCTCCATGAATGTGCAGATTTGCATGGCCACCCTCACAGGATCTGATTCAGGAGGCAGGGATGGGGCATTTCTGCAATCTCTCAGGTGATATTGATGGTTCTATGATCCCTTCTTTGAGAAACAAGACAGTGTAGATGATAAATACACTATTGATCAATAACAACATAGTAAGTGACCTTGTTTAAAATTATCCTCACATCGTTTTTATGTATTACTGTCCTAATGTCTGAACATACTGCTAGTGTTATTTCCCTTGAGAGTAAATGTGATCATTGAAGGCTTAAACAACTTTTCCCGATAAGTATCGATTCTCAGAATCATTGGACAGTTTTATCTGACATTTAATTTGCCATCAAACTCCTGCAATTGATTAAACCCACAGAAACAGTTGACCTTTCACCCTCATCTGTTACTGTTCAGGACCAAATCCCCACATTATTCACCCTCAAAGCCAGCTGCCTTAAAAACAAAAATCAAATTAGTCCCTTTGGTACTGGCTATTGAAACGGAAAACCAAAAAGCAAACTACAAAGAGTTGACATAACAAATATTACACCTAGTATGTAATGATCAACCCCTTGGAATCTCTTAGCCCTAGACCAGGAAGAAATGTCACAAGTTGATTTTTTTCCCCAGTCAAGTCCCGAGGGGGCACTGTTGCCTGCAGTGGCAGCACCAGGCTGGGGCACAGCAGCCAGCTTGATGATCTGCCAGCAAGGAACTTATAAGGTCAAGATCCGGGAGGATGAGGCTCAAGGGACCTGAGATCTGGTCTTCGCTGAAGTGGTGCCTCAGCTGCCACCGTCTGTAGCAAGTAATAGAAGGGAGGATGTTCAGGTTCTGTGTTCCAGCCGGTATGAGTAAATCTGGTCATATCTTTAAAAGTATTTGGCATAAAGCCTTAGCCCAACCCAAGGGCGCTCTGACTTTTGCTGTTTATTTTAGCTTTATTTATTTATATATTGCCTCATTCTGCAGGGGAGGTGGAGATGGCTCAGGTGTACCTGCTGACGGAATCGGCACCTGTACATTTCCACTTTCCCCTGTTGCCTGTGTTGTCTAGTCATGGCTCAGTGCTTGAGCTGCCGAGAAAAGTACACCCAGTTCTCAATGATCTGGGGCCTGAAGTGCTGAAGGGCAATTCCCAGCACTCCAGGCCCGAGCCCCAATTCATTTTTACTTTCCAGTTCTTTGCCCTCAATTATGTGCGCTGTCCGCTGACCCAAAGTGAAGTTCCACTGAGAGCCTGGTCCTCCACTTGTCTCAGTCACATGCTCTGCTCACACTGACCAACTCCGGAGCACACTCTTTCCATTTTTTTTTTTTTTTTTTTTTTGAGGGCAGTCTCACTGGCCCTCATATGTGGGACCGAACCAGGGCCGCTGGCTTCCCAAGCCAGTGCTTAACCATCGCGCCACTAGGCCCGCCCTACACTCTTTCCATTTTTAAAGGTCTTTTGTTTAAACTCATGGCTCCCAACCTGTCTCTCATGACCTCTACCACACCTCAATCCCTTCCTCTATGTTCTAATAAATGGCCCCAGGAGAGCCAACATCCTTGCTCACATGTTTTCCTCCTTAATATACTCCTTTTCTTATTCTAAGTAGAGACAAAGTCTCTCTGGCCCCTTCTGCATCATCCTCTGTGTGTTTTTCTAATAAGAGAAGGGCGCCATTTCTGAAGACTGGATAAGATACATGAACACAAAGCTCTGGGCAGATACTTTAGCCCTATTGCCTAAAAATTGAACAAGATCGTGCAACGGGGTCTTGCCAGGTTAACTGCTCTGGGCACATCTACAGAGACTATCACGGGCGATGCTGAGACCTGTGCATAGGGTCGTTCCAGTCCCTCATGGAGGGCACAGAGGCAGGAAAAAATTTATCAGAGGAACTTTCTCCAACTACACCCTTCACCTCTCCTCTGTCAACCTAATCCAAACCCTACAATTTAGCAGTAAAATATTTATTAGAAGGGCAAAATAAACTAATAAACTAATTTAGTATTATCTTGGGAACACCATGCACAGAGTTGACCCTCTTACAGCCTTTCATACCATTCCTTGTTTTTAGAGAAAAAAGAGGTATGGAACCCAGCTCCCTGCTGACTCAGGCCTAATGCAGAATCATACTTTAATGGAAGGATGCAGACCGTGGGCTTTCAGGTCAGCCAATGTGTTTTTTCATTTCACCTAATAGCATTCAATTCCAGTGAGTCATACTATTGCCAATTTACATTAAACTGGTAATTTACAATACTGAAGTATTCATTTAATTCACATTAAGTAATTTAAATTTTCAGTACATCACATACTCATGTCAGTTGGTCACTGCATTCATTTTTTTGCCCCAGTTGGATCATTTGCTTAAAGGATGTTTTAAGTAAAGGGTGTTGCTTAATTAATTATATCGTTTACAGTGCCATAAAATAAGGCATGATACCTAACTTAAATCTAATCCATTCCTTACAGGTCCAGCTCGCATTTTATTTCCTCTGGGGATATCACCCTGTCCACTTCAATTCCCAGAGTTGTCCCTTCCCACAAAATTCAGATAGCGACTAATAGTCCCCATATAACTCAGTTAGAGGAAGGGCATAAAATTTATATGAGCTATTGCATCCAACCAAATTAGAATGTCTTAGTTCACAAAATGCTTTCATTTACTTTCATGTACATTTGAACTTCCTGGGAAATTGGCAATTTCTGTATAAAACTCACAGAACCTAGATCAGAACCTTCCACCTATCAATATTCAGGTATTGATGGTCTTTTCCAGTAAGATAACTGAAAATATAGATATCCCTACTTATACACAAACACTCATTCAATCTCTAAGTAGGATTTAATATAATAGTGTAGATTGAAATACGGCCGAGAAAGGGAGCAAATCGGGGATCCACTTTCAGGATCTGAAAAATATATGCCTGTGTCATAATTAGCATAAAGTCCACTGCTATACATATATACAAAAGAAACACTGTCTAGTTCTTTTTATGTGATTAGGGCAAAAAAATGTCCAAAAGTGTCAGGAATTGTTTGTTTGTTTTTTCACAAGTATAATGAGTTTTGCCTCTATTCATTCAGCACCCCTTATGATTCCTAAAGAATTAAAATAGGACATTTAGTGGGAAGATTTGATTCTTATTTTGTGTTCAACTACAAGGTCTTTACAAGGTCACTATCGATGGGGTGCCACAGCATGTCCCCATACCACACTTGACCCTCTTTAGGAGATTGCTCTTGAACAACTATACCTGCAGATTTAAGAAATTTGATGTAGGAAACAAGGAAATAAGTACAGCACCATACATTTAATTAATATTTACTTAACAAGCAGAGATTTGTTCTGACATGATTCAATCAAATCAAAGGGGCATTTTCAAGGCAATGTTAAGTGTATTCCAAACAAACAGATGTAGCTCTCTTGAGCAAAAAAAGGTCCAAAGCCTATGATGTTGAAGTGATTCAGATAGGCAGCCAAGGAAAATCTACCCTCTTCTCTCTTCTTTTAAGAAAGACTGACATTTCAGTTTAGAATGAGTTCAAGGAGGAAGGCAAATAAACTAGAGACTTTGGGAAAATTTACTCTTGAGAAAATCTCCAGGTTTTAATTTCTGTGAGAAGCAACAGGTTCTCATAAGAAAATTAGCATTCATAAAACCACTTTCTACATTCCTAGCTTTCATTTTTCTCTACTGGTTATTTTTCATGTATTTATACACTTGAGATATATGCAATTATCCATATGTATGCTAAGCAAAGTTCTTAGGATGTGTTACTTTTTGCTCCCTCACAAATAAAATAGAGTCCGTTGGGAGTATGTTTGGTCCCAGTAAAAATGCTGACAGGTAAGGCAGCTCTGGAGAACGGACCAAATCAGGCTCCCTTATTGGAGTTCCGGACTATAACTGAAAAAAAGAACATCTGATTCCACTCCCGAAAGCAACGCTGAACATTTTCCCGTTTATTTTGGAGTAGAGGCTGTCACTGGAGGAGCTAGAAAGGTGAGACCGCACATCAAGGTTGTACAGAGCACTACGGACTCAATTTAAACTCCCTCTCAGGAAAATGGAAAGATGCAAAGTGAAGGGTTGGAAGGGTCAGAGTCAAGCCCACCTGAGCCCTCCTGGGTTCAGAGCCTTGGTGAAGCAGCATGAGCTGGGCAGGGATGGGAACTCTTGACTGCCAGTTCCTTCAAGGACAAAAGGAGCCCAAAATTAAGGAAATAAGATGTGGGTCCTGGGTCAGGTTTGAGGCTTGGGAATCTTTTCTAAAAGAGACTAGAACAGTCTGCGACATTCCTAAGTGTGAGGTTGGAATGCTCAAGGCGAGAGTCTGGAGTCATGGTCAGGTTTTGCGCAGTGTCCTGGGAGGTTCCTGGCTGTCTTCCTAATTCTATTTTTTTTTTTTTTTTTTTTTTTTTTGGAATCTTCAGTACAAGGCTATCTTAGGTGTAGAGCCAGGTGCCAGTGGGTTTACTGCAGTTCAGTTATTATACAAATCAAAATAAGGGACCATCATTGCTCATCTGCCTCCAGGCCAGTCCATCCCAACCCTCCCTTTAATGCCTAATCTTTTTTCAGTGAAGAGGTTCCGGAATGGGTAGGATGTCTTCTCTCTTTCAGAGGATTATTTTGGTTCAGGATTTGGATGTGGCTCTGGAAGCAGCTTCCTAGCTGAAATCTGACCAAAATAACAGCTCCAAATGAAGGGGGTGCTCTTTTTCACCCCACAACTTCAGGCTTCGCAAAAGGAATCTGCCCTCAGACAACCAGGACTTGGGGGCGAAATGGACGAGAAGAGGATTTTATAATATATAATAGATTTTCCTCCACTGGCACTTGACTCTGTATTCAGTATCTCTTGCGCACTGTGGCTAAATGTTTAATCTTGGGACAAAAAGTTGTGTAGGGATTTTTAAACATCTGGTAAAGAAGCTTATATTTATGTTACTTTTTTCTTACAATTCGTAAAAGATATAAGTTGATGCTTTAATGTGTTTTCTATACTGTTCTGCAAAATATCTGCATTGCCTTTCTATCAGATCCAATCAAATTCATTATGAAATTTCCCAAATGTCTAATGTCTATTAAATTGCTTTAAAAAAATAAATTACATTCTTTTTTTAATTATAAAAAATTAAGGGTTATTGGAGTAAGGATAAGAAATCCATTTAGCAATACTTTGACACTTGGGATTTTGATGTTAAAGATAAAGAAAAAATATTATTTCTATTCCCTGGCCTATTTTTTTTCAATATAAAATATCTGTGACTTAGATAAGCTTCATTATAGAAACCATGATTTTAATATGTTAGCCTGTTTTTATTTGATTTAAAGAATGACAGTCCTCAAGGGTAGCTAATGGAACACTAGAGGTCTGATTGCACAAGGAAAAAAATATTCTGAGTGGCTTTTTCCTATTAATGTATAGTTATGTTAAGTGGGCCCAGTTGTGTACCCTCCTCAGTTTACATTTGAATCTTATGGTCCACAAAGAACGGCGTCTTGTCCAAAAAAGTTGTGGCGAGAGAACCAGCTCATAATTGCTTATTAATATTTACTAGAAGCTCTGATAACTATTCTGGGATTTCATCTTGCTAACTTTCTATTCTTTCCAGAGATGGACCATTTGCTTCTAATTAAAAAAAAAAAATCCAACTAATCAATTTCAGATTATGGAACAGATGTTGCAGAAAGCATCACACATAGGAAATCACACCCTCCGCTCACTTATTTTTCATAAGGCTCGCATGAAACAGAGAGGTGCTGACTTAGCAGAATGCTAAGCCATTTTGTAAATTCGAAAGCCCTGTTTCCCTTTGTTCCTCCTCTCTTTTTTGTAATGTCTACATTTTGGCATTTCTGCATTGCCTCTTTGGTTTCACAGCTTCCCAACCGAGTATTTCCCATGGAAAAAAGAAAAAGGAAATATAGCGATTTGCATACATTATGTGGCTGCACCAAACTAGTATACTCACAAACATGTCTATGTGATAGGCAAGCCAGCCCTGTTTTGTCTTGTTTCCTGGACTGCCTTGCCTTGATCACAGCCTGCCATTTGCCAACTGCATATGCCCGCCCTTTCCCTCCCTCCACTTTCAGCTTTTCCAGCCCCTGCACAGCCCCTGACAACTCTACTGGCTCAAAGTATTTAATGAGTTTTTTTTATTCACTTTTGGCTCTGGAACTCAGCCAGCTACTGATGCCGGGAGCTGGCATTTCCCTTTATACATTATCAGAGAACAGTCATAAAGGCAGGTCATGTCACTATTGGACTTCTACAGGGAAGGTTCGTTCAGCATCACCTTATCACAAGGCCTTGCTGGGTGACAATAAAGGAGCTAAAGGCAATCACCTCAGAGAGCTGTGGGGAGAATGAGGGAGACACCTCTGGGTGCTTGGAAGCAATTAGGGAGAAAACACTGCACTGTAATCACTGGGCCTCAGTGGGAGAAAGGGAACTAGACCACGCTGACTACTCTTTCGGCCAAAATTACACGCATTTTTACATCCAGGTGCCAGTCATGTAACAGGACCCTGGACTGCTCCTCTCTGCCACAATTCCAATGGCTGATTCTCTCCTCTCAGATGCTGGAAAGGGTCCATGTGCTACCCTTCCCTCCCTGGACTCTCGTGTGGGTCATGAAACAGCAGTGCCCCTGTAGGAGGCTGTGTGTAAGCCACAGGCGCTGTTACTCGAGAAGATGTTGAGAAAGATAACTCTCTGAGACTTGAAGGGCTGGGACATAGCTCATGAATTATGCAGTTTTTCCTGCATTAGCCAAACCAAAGCTAGGATGATTCAATCTGTTCTACCTATGTACTCTTTCTGGGTCTTTGCATATGCAGTTCCTAGAACACCTGGCCCCTCCTATTTACTTGGCTGCTTTCTATTGGTCCTTGAGCATACATCACCTCTGCGTACTCTCCCCTGAATGCTCTGCCCCCAGAGCAGCTGACGCTCACTGCCATTGGTCACATAAGCCAAACTGAGCTGGTCCCCATGATCAGCAGTGACACCACTCTGATGTCAGACATCAGGATCCAGATGGAACCCGGTGCTTCCTTACAGATGGATGTTTGGCATTTATTTATTATTCATCAGTGGAGAAGACTGAAAAGCCTTTTTTAATTGAAATTGTAATGTCAGGTTTTGAAAAGAGTACAGTAATATTGATTGAATAATGAATGTAGAACAGCTGAAAGGAAGCTTTACAAATGCGGCAGACAAGAATAGAGATTGATTTAGACTAAAAGTTATAGTCGGATATTTTTAAATAGTTGCGTAATGTATCCCACACAAGCTATGATTCTACTTACTCATAAATACCCAAGAACAAGTTGTTAAAAATAAGTACCTGATTTAGTCTAGTCATTAAATAAATGACTATATTTTACCTACAAATATGGGGTTTAAATCCAAACTACTGATAACTTAAAGCATTTTAGAGCCCAGGCACATTTCCAAAGACTGGCTGAATAAGGTTGTTTATCTTATGAGGTAGTGAGGCCCCACTCTGGAGATGGATAGGTGGTCCACCTATCACCAGTTCCAGAATGGTGGTTCCTGGTCTGGGATGACCATCAGAAGTACACAGGTTGCTTGTTAAAATGACATATTGCTGGGCCTCATCTAGACCTACTGAATGAGAATCTCTAGAATCAGGGTTTAAGTCTGTGATTTATAATCTCCAGGTGATGATTCTGATCACCAGGCAGATTTGGGAACCTCTATTCTAGAGATTGTTCTAGTGCTAAGTGGAGGGCTGACCATGCTAAAAGTTTCTCTAGGGACCCCTTTCAGTCCTAAGTTTCAGTGATTTATAACCACATTTGACACCGTAATAAGCAACTCCTCCGAGAAGACTCTCATCTTATCAACATATCAACATAGAGCTCTCTAGGATTTGAAACATGATGCAATCATACGGGGCTTTCACAAGTAAGAAAACAAGAAAAGAAAGAGGTAGCTTCCCAGAATGAACTAAAAAGACCTCCAGCTAGGAGGAAGCCAGGAGAGGGGAGAGGAAAAGAACTATGGGAAGGAGCTAGAAGCCAGGGTGAGAACAAAAACAAATGGCTGAGCAGAGAGGTCTTGTTTTATATCATGATCGGGTATGATTCAATCCACCAAAACTGACAGAGTGTTGGCCATGGCATGGCCCTCAAAACTGTGGGGTAGTGGTCAGCAAAAAGGAGATGGCTCCCACCTTCTGGGAACACCCCCCCTCCCCGCAGGAGAAATAAAGTGCTTAAGGGAGAACAAAAGACAGTCATGGGGTAACTAGAGGTTTTCAGAAGGCTTCCATATAAGATGGCATCTAGGTGGGACCTTAAAGATGGTGGGTAAAATGAAGAAAGAAGCCACACAGGATGGAAGCCACAAGCCCGGGAAACAAGCTCTTAGGGAAGGTGTGATCCAGTCCAATCAGAAGGCCTGTAGTCTGTAACCCAGGTTTACGGAAATGTGATTTTGGACAGATCTATTTCAAACCCCTGTCCTACAGACATAGACATTATCACACAGTAAAATAATGGCAGAAACAAGAGTCAAGCATGGGTAGCCAGACAGCCCAGCCTTTGCTTCCCCAAAGGACCACTGCAGATTCTGAGGTGCCTCCTAGGGGCCACATGACCTCACAGTTCTGTGACCTGGGTGCCTGCTCTCTGTCACATAGCAAACACAAGCATTCCATGAAGTGATACCATCTAAAGAGCCATAAAAGGTGCCTTTGATTTTTCATCTAGATATTGCTCAGATTCCTTATTAGAAGCCAAAGATGGGCTACAGGAGAAGCAGTTTAAGCTTAATTCTTAGGTTCCTTATTTGGGTCAGTGATGGCAAAACATGGAATCTCATCCACTTAGGCTAAAACTGTTGGCTCAGAGCTGGTCACACATTCTCCCTTCTTTGAGAAAAGGGTTAGACTAGAAAACAAAACAGCCTTATTCACAAAAACGATTTAGAGTGGAAGTGGAGAATTCTAATCTAACACAGAATATCCGGTAATGGCCTCTCTTTCAGCTCTTCTGGGTTTTGCTTTTACAAGTCTTCAGAGACCCCTCGTGGCAAACTCAAGGCTAGATGAAGGATACTGCACCGGATGCCTGCAAGCTGGGTAGCATAATCACCTCTGAGCAACACTCACTCTGTTGCAATTACTATCTCAACCATGTACATTCATAAAAAGTCTCCAAGTGGAGTGGGAAGTGTTTTTTAATGATAATGATTTAATATTTTCTAAGTCCCTACTGTGTTGGGACCCTCACAAATACATGTAGACAGCAAAGCCTCTGGGTCCCGCTGAGGTGATTAAATCTCAGAAAGGAAACAGAAATAATATGAACAGACTTCTATTTCTTTAGAAATATTTCATAAGCACGACCATAAAGTAATACATGTAACTTCAGGGAGTAAGGTAGTACGCTGTTCAAAAAGAACTATTTCCTTTTGTCTCTTGTTAACTTTATTTTTTAAAAGATGTTTTCATTTTCTGTAGCACCATTTTATTTTCATCTCTCCTCCAAGGAGTCAGAGAAAAGGGGAGAAAAAGATGATGCCCTCCCCATCACGTCATGGCCCTCACATCAAAGATTTTTCAAGTGAGTCACCTTGAAGCGATCTCAGAGTAATGAAAAGGTCTTTAAATTGTTACACTGACAATGACTATCATAGGGGGAAAAAAAAAATTCTGCCTCTGTTTTTGGTTCCTCCCTTTCTCCCCAGCTCAGATACTCATCTTGTCAATCATATTAGTTTTACAAAGTGATATGTCATATCTTTGATCACAGAATGTTAGGTCTTAAGCACCACAGGATCAGTTCAGTGCTTGGTATGGCGTGATGTTGCCTATGGTTCTATCTCAGACTTGAAGGCCATTTTCTAGAATAAAATGATTCATTATGAGGCTACTGAATTGATACAAAAGAAGGCACCATGGAACAATCAGACGATACAGGAACATGAAGAAATTGTAAAAAAAAAAAAAAAAAAAGGGTGGGGGGCTTATTTCTAAACAGTGTAATTAACCAGGCTATTCCCAGCCTACACTCAATTCCTAGACAATAGTCATTGTTGCTGAAATAACTTCAGCTATTTCTAGCTTAGCAAAATAAATACAGGCTCCAAGAAAAGTATAACTTGTAGTAAAAGACTAATACTATTGCTCTTGATTTAAGATGTTATGTTCTTTTCAGAGTCTTTTCAAAAATAGAAGTGGCTGTAGGAATTTGGGGGGGGAGGGTAAAGGGGAGGTTAGTTCCAAACATACAACTGACCACCCCTCTCTGCCCCTGTCCTTAATCTACAATTACATCTTTGTCCCCTCTGCTTCCCAATTTTCATTTAATGCTCAAAGTAAAAATGGAAATACAAAGAAGAGAAAAGAATGGGTGAAATCTTCCACTGCTCAGTTCAAAACACATTTTTGCCCTCCTCCACCAAAACTAAGACAGCCATCACATGCTGGCTCTAGAAGACACCATAGAAAGCCAAGGTAACAGACAAGAAACAAGTCAGGTATAATTCCGACGGAGCACCACCCTCTAACGGGTTAAAAGTATTATTTCACGTGGACAGAGTCTGCATGTACTCCACTTCTCAAGTTCAAACAACAATGACTAAGGTCTGGATCTCCCACTACTTGTGGAAAACTGTTCCCCTTAATACTGGACTCAGACTCAGACATGAACTTGGTGTGAAATTCTAGTTCCTGTAGGGCCCCTGAAATCCCGACTGAATCTTCATAAATGTTCCTTTCTTTATTTCTACCATTCAATGGCTAGAGGGCTCCCTCTAAAATCCATCAATGCCACTCTTCAAAGAACATTAAGAGGCTAGAAGGCGCTTCCTCCTCCAGGCCATAAGCTAAATCACTAGCATAATGATGTTTATCAAGAACATAACACAATATGCAACTTACAGAAATAATTTCATATACATCACCAACTGAAGAGATGGCCTATTGTTAATTATTTGCCAGATCTTAGGAAGTAAGCACTTAGTAAGATTCTTAATTGTGTTAACAGATCCTATCTGCCTTTTCGGGAACTTCCAGACACTGGATATTTTTGCTTCCTCCAAAAGACTCAGAGAATTGTTGCTGCTTTCAAGGATTCTTAAGAAATTAAGTCCAAATGTAGGCAGAAGGGGGTAGTAACATATTGTCTGACTAATTCCTAAAATCTTTCTTCAGTAAAGGATCCCCTTTCAACAGCCTTTTATTGAAGACAGATTTTTTTCCAGTCTTGACTCTATATGGCTCCTTCTCCCCTGGAAGCAGTGAAAGAAGCTATGGAGACAGGCAGACCTGAGTTCAAATCCTAACCCCACAAGTTGCTAGCTATGACCTTGGGCAGATTATTTCATCTTTCTGACCGTCAGTTTCCTCATCAGTAAATAGGAATGACAGGACCCACATCTTGTAAGGCTGTAGTTAGAATTAAATGAGGTCTTATTTTTAAGGAGCCGGGCATGTGAGTGCTCAATAAATGGCTGTAGCTATAACTACTATAATAACTAGAATTGGATATATTGCCCAAATCCTTAACTTCCTGTACAAATCAATCCTTTCAAAATCAAAGTATAGACACTTATATAAATCCTCCCTGGATCCAAATTCCCTATCCTCCTTTTGAAGAAGCCCCAACTGTCTGTTCAATGTTCTCCAACCAACAGTACTTACTCCTACAGTGCTTGGCCAAAAGAGTACAGGTGCTTTGTGGTACTACTACCTCAATCTTATCTGTTGTCTTCCTTTTTCATTACCATGTGCACCAGTTTGGGATCCCACTAGGAAATCACCAAAATTCCAAGCTGTCATTGCTTTACCAATCAACACATTGGTGATCCTCTCTGAATTGGTCATCCTAAAATCACATAACTAAAATATCAATGAGAACTTCCCCCATTCAGCCACATGACATTTCTTTTTACTGTTGTCAGTTCCCATAGTCCAAACTGGAAGGTTTGGGACTTGGCTTCTCCAGCAACAATCCATTAGGGAATGGCCATGAATTTCATCAGGCAGGTATGGGCTGTCTAGTCATTTTTCCCACTTTCACAGACTGAGATCAATAATTTCTTTTAGGTTTTTCTGCTGCCTACTTGCCCCCAGACCCTTCCCTCTCCCCTGTAATCAAAGATATCCTCCCCAGTCTGTCCCTAGGGAGGGCGTGGGAGCTCAAGTCTGGCTGTCACCAGGAATCCCTCTCCATCTTGTCCCTTGGCCCCATCTTGTCTTCAGCTCACAGCTGCAGCTGTTGACCTGTGTTTTGCTGCTATTTGCATTTCAAGTAAGTTCATAAAAGCAAAGAACTAAATAATAAATTGGAGATTTGTGTTTAAAACAACGATAACAAAGGCCTTTGATTAACCCACAGCACCACAGAAAAGCAACTCAGTTATACCACTGATGGTGCATACATACAGGATCTCTCTGCTCTTTATCTCAGGATTTTTATAAACATTACCCTCTCGATGCCGAGTGAAAAATAACATCTTTGGGTAGAAAAACTAGGTCAAGACAGATACTTAAAAAAGTGTACTGATTTGCATATGGTTACAATTAAAGTCAGTGAATCATTCATCCATCTGTTTTACACACATTTACAAGCACTCACTAGCTCTGGTCACTGGGCGCCCAGCCAGTTAGAGTGGATATGGGGAGCTGACAAGGCACTGCTCTACAGAAATAACTCACAGCAAGCGATTAGGAGCTGGGAAGGCTGCAGGCCTGGTCCATTTTGTGCTGCTTCTCAGCTCTGACACACAGGTCTCCCTGCATCTCAGCCTCCTCACCTGTAAAGTGGGGACGGGTGGGAGGAAGTTTCGACTGGCTGCTCTTGAGAGAGTCCCTTTCTGATCTGACACTCAAAGGTAACGGGGCTCTTTGGTCTTCCTCTGTGTCCCTGTGTAAGTTGGAGAAAACACAGTTTCCCATATTGTGCATGGAACCAGAAGAACGACGTTTGGGTCCCTAAATCTTATCAGGTCCTGGTTTCCTGGTATATAAAATCGAAACAATGACAATTTTTATCTATAGAATTGCTTCAAGATTTAAAAGAGGTACCTAGGAGAACAGCATCAGAAAGCACTGTACAAATGTGAGTTATCACTAACATCCCTGAAATTTAACAATCATCTTCAGGATCAAAAACCTTTTTATTTTGCTTAAGCACCTGTCACGTTTTCAGCTTTAACTACTCAATTAGCACACAATGGATCTTATTATGGCGCCATGCTATGCCACTCTCAGGTTGCCTTTTTTCTCTAAGAAGATGAGATTTTAAAATTTCCTGCCCTCATCTATTGTCTTCTTGGTCCATAAGTAAATGCTTCATTTAGCCAGAGAGATTTCTGTTTTCCCTCCTAAACTGAACATTTATGCACAGGAATGCTTCAGAAATTACAGAGGAAGGGTAGGCTGACCAGCAGAGAATGGTCAGTGTCCCTGGCAAGGTCCACACCTGCCAGGTTGGCGCTTTTTCCTTGCAGCCTTCACACAGCCTGGAGTAGCAAGTGAGTAGCGAACAATGTAAAATAAAAATATTACATGTAAAAACAATAATAATTCAGAAACACAGGTAGTGAAAGCAGGGAAGGAGAGGCAGGGGTGCAAGCTTGAGGAGCTAGGTGTGTGTTCAAAATGAAAATCCTTTAACTACCTCTTGTACTCTTTCTATCAGATGTTCTACCAAAAGGCTACTCAAAATTGAGTGGAAAATTGTCAAGAAATGAAGCAACTTAGGAAATGTTTCCAAAACGGCCACCGTAGATCAGAGCACCACTGCTCCCTCAACTCTGCTGATGTTGGGAACATTCGTGTGTAAGGACCCCGAAAGTGGCTGTGTGTGCCTGGGAACAACGGTTGCGCAATCCCTTGATGAAGGACATACTCTTGTAAGGATTTAAACACTCTGTTCAACTTACAGAGATTTTCATTTAGTCCATCACATATTTTTGTTATTAGTACAACTACCAGAAACTTCCAAGGACAGGCATAAAACCACAACCTCTTTGTGTTTGAGCCAACACGCTCTCACTAAACCATATTCGATTTTTTTTTTTTTTTTTTTTTTTTAGCTGAGCCACCCTGCCACCTGTTAGCAGCTCAGTGGCAGCTCAGCTCGGGCTGGGCATCGAACTGCTGTTGCTCAGAGCTCAGCTCGCACTCTTGAGCGAGCTCTTAACTAACTGAGCCATTCGGCCAGCCCAACTAAACCATATCCTCAATCATTGCCTTTATTAAGTCAGTGCACAGCTCAAGGACCACCAATGGTCCCCAGTGCCCTCAAAATTTAATTCCAAACTCCTCAATCTGGAATGTAAGCCCTTTCACAAGCTGGCTCTCTGCTATACTCTGAAGGGAGCAAGATAAACAAAACATGAGATTACCACGTTTGAGGAGTTTAACACTCTAGTCAATGAGGCCAGATTTGTGTACATAAATATTTAGAAAATAATATATACTGGTATATAATCAAATGCTAAGACATGGAAGGGATCCAGTGCATATGAACATGGATTCACCCGCCATTCACCAGAATGTCCAGTCTTCCACTCCTAGTCTCTTTAGAAGAATGCCTAATCCACCGTCCAACCTGGAGTCTAGGATAATCTAGGCTTTAGAGCACCCTGATGACATTCAAAATTTTAGGGCACCTGGATTTGTCCAGGCAAAAGTTCCTCTGATCAAGGATTCTCAATTTAGAAGCCATTCTCATGATAGGCAGAGACTGACAGGAGCAGAGCAAGGAGGGATGCACCAATGAGGAGTGAAAAAGTTCAGGAATTACTGGACTCCCCACAGAACCAGTGGATCTAGGAAACAGAGGTCTCAGTGAACAAAGGTAGCTTCCAAATTCCCCAAGTCTGATCACAGAGAGTGGTACGACTGCTAGATCCAGAGGCCTTGTTCTATAAGCACCCCTCCATCTGGTGGGGGCCCTGTGTTTATTTATTCAGGGAAACCATAGTTGGCAAAGTTCATGTGCTCAGCTGGGCAGGATGATGGGCACAGCTGAAATATAAGCCTAATTGCTCCAACACTTCCCTCTGACTCTTGCCTGCCCGTGGCCATCTGTACTGGCCAAATTAACCAAAAGTTGTCAAACCTCCCTTTGTGTTGTATAGACACTACCTCTGGGTCTGTTTACAAATAGATAAAGTTGTTAACAGCAATCTGGAATGGGACCAGAAACATTCAATTGGTCAGAAAACACATGAGCCTAACAGACACTTGGAGGAAAGTCACTCAGTCTCTGTGGCAAAACATGGGCAGTGAGTGGGGCCACCCCAATTCCGTGGCCCTAAACCTGCCCCCTCTGCTCATGGCACATCACCTACACATGATTTGTAAAGAATCTGATGGCATCATGTCCACTTTGACAGACTCACAAGCAAGGACTAGGAATAGGAGACAAGTAATAAATAAAATAAATACCCTAGTGGAAATATAAGCAAAACAATAAAAGTAATAATGCCACGCCAGTATAGTTGTTCTGTTTTGTGTGGTTCAATATACGAGAGATTTTCAGGGCATTTTATTCAGGAACTGCTTTCTAACTATAGTTCCAACCTGCAGGTTTTAGTCAGAAATTGTGTTTTGAAGGTCATCTTGTCAATCTAAAGAAAGGAGGTGTTTTTAAGTACAACAGCAGAACGTTTGGGGAGGGAGTCTTTGTGCAGCATGCTTCCCACAAGGTCCTGCAGCTGACAGCTGACATCTTCATTCTCATTTGTTATTCAAAGTCAACCTGTGGTCTCTAAACAAAGGGAGAGAGCCACCCCACCCACCTCCTTGTCTGATGACCAACAGAAGGGAACCCAGAGAATAAAGATGGGAAAGTAGACCGATTCTGACATCTTCAAGGATTTATATTCCCAAGTGCCTATCTCATTTATCCACCCCACCACCACCACGCAAAGCCACATATCACCCCATTGCATGTGGTCCTGCCAGGATCCAATTCCAATCCATCATTATGAATTACTACGGCACCAATGCTAGGCCACAATTTTCCTTGTCTTCACCTTACTTTTCAGAAAGGCTATAATGGGAATATTGGCACCCAGGGAAATGGCAAAATACTATTGCTTCTAACAAATATACTTCCAGATTTTAGCCAATGAAAAGACCTCATACCTTCACATGACTAAACTTCAATGAGTGATGCTTGTCAAGTCAAATGTGGTCCAAGCATGTTTGAGAAATGGTTTTCCAGAAAGGAAGATGACATGGGTTCGGCACATCCACACCCACTCCCAGTTCCCTTGAGAATAGCACAGCCTGTTGCCATGTAAGAGAGTGAAGCTAACGTGTGGCCTCATGTGTGTAAATAGGAAGGAAAGAAATATAAATCTGTGCAAAAACACTCAGCAAATATGTATCTGAGGCCAATACAAGGTAACTCAGCAAATACTTGTCTATTGGCTGGTCAGAATTCATAAAGCCAGACGCCAGCCCTAGCCGTAGGGCAATTTCCTGACTAAATTTTGTTTACCTATATTTACTCTTGGGACCCTAAACAGGCTTCCTTCTCAGACTTCAGACAGCCTTGGTTTCCTCGTGGTTCCTTTGGTGGAACCACATTGCTGCTTCCCATTACAGCAAGGCCAGCCAGCGGCCCAGGGTCCACATTGCAGCCACACTGCTTTCAAAATGTGACAATGTTGTCACTCAAAATTATAGTTTTCAACAAAAGCTGTATTTAAAAAAAAAAAAACAACAGGTTGATTTATAAGAACATATAAAAGATAGCAAGAGTATCTAACAATTTCTTTCTTTCTTTTTTTTTTTTTTTTTGAGGGCAGTGTCACTGGCCCTCATATGTGGGACCCGAACCAGGGCCGCTGGCTTCCCAAGCCAGCGCTTAACCACCACGCTACTCGGCCGGCCCTAACATTTTTCTGTATATCTAAAATTATTTGAATAAAAGAAATCTCAAAAGTAATTAAAAACACACTCAGTCTTGACATGGTTGTTATTTCCCATCTGAAAAATAAGGGAGTGAGTCCTGAAAACCACAGCGGGATCCTGGGTTGAGGCCAGCCCAGCACTGCTGGTTTGGGAGCCAACCTACATGAGCAGCAAGACCGCACCTCTCAGTCTCATAGAGATGGATATCCTAAACCTTTAACGAGCTATGAAAGGAAATGTATGCCTACTGTGGACTGTTTGGATGACACAAATGAAGCAGCAGCTAGCATTTACCTATAATCAAGTTCCCCCAAAATAATCATTATTGTTCATCTTTCATCACATTTCCTTTCATTTCCAAACATACGTTTTATTACATCGTTGAGAGCATACTGGAAACACAATTTTGTGGTCCTGCTTTCTTTAATGTTCTACCATAAATGACTTCCCCACATGAATCCAAAACTTTGCAAACACAAGGTTTAATGGCTGCCCACTGACTCCACTGTACACCAGCTCTTGCCGTTTACTCGACCATATACCAACTGCTGAAATTAGGGGGCAACAAAGTGATGGCTGTTCAGTTAATGCCACAGGGATGGCTCAAGAGAAGAAAAAAAAAAAAAAAACCAGTCCTGTATCCAGTTCTCTCTGGGTTTAAGTTGCTTCTCACTGGTAAACTAGGCAAAGGAGGTTGTTCCAGAATGTTTAGGTCTATTTTGGCTTTGCAGCCAGTTAATAATGCTTAGAATAAAATGCCAGCCAAGACCAGAGAGAAAACTTTGGACAATGAGAAAAGAAAACGCAAATTAAGTGCCCTGGGTAATACTGATATAAAATCTTAAATGGATTCTTAGTCAGTAGTGTATAATAGAATAAAAATAGCAGGCACCAAGACCAAGAAAACCATGGGACTGTTTTAAATGAACCAGTCTGCCTGTGTTGTACATTAAGTCAACCCACACAATTTTGTAAAAAGGTGAGAATAAATATCGCCCAATTTTAAGAATGAGTGAAAACCTAGGTATGTATAAGATGGAGCAATGGCCTAGGCCTCGCTCCTATTCAGGAAGATGGGACCCCATGTGCAGGGAGCCAGCCCCCGCGAGGCCCAGGGGTTCCCTCGGGTGGGACGGTATCGGCAAGGGGAAAGAAGGATGGAGACACCAGAAAGAGGTTCACAGGAGCGTCACATACACTTTATTATTAAAGCCTGGCCCCTTTTATAGGGGCTTCTGACCACTACCTCAATTGCAAATATGTTTCACATGATCAGGATGTTTTTCTCTTTCTCAGAGCTTTTACTTTTTTGTAATTGTATCTTTCCAGGGTACACTGGTTACCATGACTTCCTTACAGGACCTATACTTGAACTTAGTAGCAAAAGGAGTCTCAAACTTTTCCTATCCTGCGAAGAGCTGTATATTATTGCAATAGAGGGGAACATCTGTTTCTCAGTCAGCGCTTCAGTTTTTGTTGCTACAGCAATGTACAAAGAGTTAAAACAAGGTTATTAATTAAAATACCTCATGGTCAGTAAGTTGTCTATCATCAGAACTTTCATGGCCGAGAGACCTTGGTCTCCTGATCTCCAAGGAAACCTTTCACAGCTGCATAGGCCAAGGGGACACATGGGTTCATAGAGACAGGAGATATGACATGACCAACCATAAGGCAGCATCCCAGACATCCAGTGCTGAGCGTGGATCCTTATTTCAATGTGGCCTTGTCAGACACCGGGATGCTGTCGCCCCCGGCACCCATGTGACAATACTCAGATACACATACACACAGCCAAATTCTAAAATAAACTTAATCCTGCTAAGGTTTTCATCCTCGCGGTACACTGAGGTGTCTACATCACTACTCAGGACGAAAAACCAAATATACCCAGAGAAGTCAGCTTTGAAGAGTGAATTTAAATTCTTACTTGAATGTTATTTGTCTCGCTTCCTCCCTTCTGGCTATAGGATGTATCAGGAACTCGACGAGAAGACATTCCGATTGCTCCTGACTCTTACCCCCACCCCCATCCCATTTTCAGTTCCAACCCACTATTCTCCAAGGTTCTGAATAAAAGTACAGAGAAGTAACAGGAGAGGACAGAGGCATCCTCACTGAGCAAAAAGACTCTGTCCAGAGGGCGTCCTGGAAGACTTTTAATATTTGGAAAATCAAGTTCTCCAATCCTAGGAAGCTGGGCCAGAGTCTTACTATGAGCTAACCATCTTCTCCACAAAGGCAACAAGCTACCAAATACTTCTTGTCAAATGTAGCGTTCACCAAATATATGTTCAGAGTATACGGTAAAACAAACGTTAATTTGGGAAGACAGGAAAATTCGATTTTGCTTACCACCTCCCTTAAATCTCAACATGCCTTAAATCTCAACATTTTTCCAACAAGGGATAAAACACTTGGTGAGAAACGGGACATTTCTTCTGAGTTTGTTTGAAGGCACAGTGAAGCTTAAGACCTCAGGGATGGTCTAGTACATTCTCGACCATGTAGCTTCCTGAGGTCCAGAAAGAGCAGAAAACTGTGTTGGGATCTACATGAGAGGATGCATTCCAAAACTATATATAACGAGCACCTATATATACTACAGGACCAGGCACTATGCTGGATGCTGGTGAATACAGTAAGAAATAAGACACAGTCTCTGCCCTGACGGTTAAGAGAATACAGAATGACAGGGTGCTGTGAGAATGCACACTGAGGGAGCCTGGGGCAACCTGGGTGTCAGGGAAAGGCTGGGTCCTCAAGAGTGAGCAGCAGTTCTCAGCCAGGTGAAAACAGGAGGAAGAACTTCAGTAAATTCAAGGGGGAAAGACCAGTAGGACATGCTAAATGCTCCAATCTGGAGATCACAGCAGGGTGGACAAAGACACTGTCAGCTCCCAGCTCTTCGATCTCAGCTCCACACCGGCTGCTCCTTTGAAACTGCTTTGTAGTGGAGTAGCCCCTTGGTACACTGTCCAAACTCGTGTGACCTGGCTTATTTTAAAGAGCATGACGGAGCAAGAAGCCTTTCCCTCTGTTGCTCCAAATGCCTCTCCTTTCCTCTCCTGCTTTCTTTCCCACCTCATGCGCTGTGTGTGTGGTGAGTGGACCCTGTGTCCTGGAGCAATGGTGCTCAGAGTCTAACGAGCTTTCCAAAATGCAGGTTGCTGAACCCCACCCATGGAGGCACCCAGTCAGCCACCCTGGGATGAAACTCAGAAATCTGTAGGTTACTCACATGCACCCCCTGCCAACTGATTCCTCTGAAAGTTTTAGCTTATTCTGGTCTTTCTGCAATTAATCTGAAAAAAAGTAATACTCAAAACTAGCAGGATAACATTGAGGACAGGTGGCTGGTTCCTTAGAAGGCATGGGCCAACACCTCCTTTCGTGTGTGCCCTTCTGCAGGCCTCCACTGTTCTCCATGAACAGAGGGATTGAGGGCTGCCCTCTGAATCCTCAGGGGACAGGAAGGAGAGAGAACTTTAAGGACTCCTGAGTAGCTTCAGGCTGAAATGGAAAATCTAGGAAATAAAGCTTCAGAAGTGGCTTACCTAAGCTGGATACGTCCTTTGGTTCCATAACAGCATTGCAAAAGAAGTGTTTTATGACATAAGTACTTTATGAAATAATTCCTAGTTTAAAAATCTTCATATCCTTCATCACTACCATGAACTTTACTTATAATATGGATTGTTTGCTATAAACTGGGAACTGCTTTACAACCAATTGTTCTTATCTTTAGGAAAACTTACCATTTCCCTAATTTGGGTGATTTTCCCTCCTCTGTACCCAAGAGAATTTTGGAAACCTCTGTCCTGAACACTACTCTGCACAAATGCCTTTTCATTCTCATGTGAACTTTCCATTTGGGTCCTGTAAGAAGGCTTTGGTTTTCATTCTATAAGTCTGTCAGTTAAGATGGTAAACTAGATCCTCCCGGAGTTCACTTTGTAGTCGGCAGGGTTTCCCAGGCAATAGACACCAACCCCAGTCCATCGAATAGTCACCAATTTTCTCCCTTGATACCTCTCCCCAGTCGTCCCCTCCCAGCTGGCCATCTGCATCACACCACTAATCTTCAGTCTGCAGGGGAGGTGAGAATGGGCAGTCCTAGTGTACACGCAAGAATACGGGCTTATTAATCACCCAGTGGGGTGTTTATCCTCTGTAGGCCTCACCCTGGGCTCCCAAAGACTGAGCAGCTAGCTCAGGGGTCTGCCTTCCCCTCTCAGACATCTCCCCCTTCTCTTTTTTAATCACTAAAAAGGAGTCTTTCTATAATTCATAATATCTGGAATATAAATAGCTACAGAGCAAGTGGTAAGGCACAGGTTTTCTTCAAGATGTTGGCTCAGTGACAAAGACAGGCTTTTCTGATACGGCTTTACTGAGAAAGGTGCCAGCCGTGTTGATTCTAGGCTTTGTTATTCTTTTTTTAAAGAGGATTTTGATAAAAATATATTCTTCCATCAGCCGTGTATGAGAGAGAGTATCCTTTAGCACATCCCATCATCAGTTAGGCTGTGCTTTTTAAAAAGGTTTTAGGTGCCTCTGAAAAGCGGCTGATGTTGTATTTCAAAAGCCCATACTTCCTGTGCTTGGAATCCATTTGCCCCAGACCTACAAGGTCCTCAGAAGTTCTGCCTTGGGATGCAAGAGTTCTTTAACTAAAGAACACTTTCCACCGGTATTCGAGGTCTTCAGAATTGAGTACTGTGGGATCTGGAGCCAGGTTGCTGGCATCTGAGCCCCATCTCTACCACTCACTGGCTGTGAATCATTGGGCAGGCTACTTAAGCACTCGGTGCCTCAGTTTCCTCATGGTTAAATGGAGATAATAACAGTAGGCAGTGAGGATGACTTAGTTAATACATATCAAGGTCTTAGAACAGTGCCTGGTACACGGTGAGTATTCAGTAAATGTGAGCTATTTTATTATTATTAGCTCTCATCAAGAACGCAGATCAAGGCAGGCAGGCTTCATGGAAGGAAGGGGAACAAACCCAGACTCAAAAGCCACTAGCTCTTGTCTGATAAAGGTAAAGATTCTTCCCCAGAATATGATTCACCACAGAAATCCCTAGAAAGGTGGCTTGCCTGAAATTATTTTTAGGTTTAATGAAAAAAGCAATTTAGTCCAAATTAGATGAGCTGGGTGACTGTGAGATCCAGCCCTGGGGCACTGTTTAGATTTTTGGTTCTGGTTTCATGCTGAACTGAAAAAAAAAATTGATTTAAATGAGTTAATGAAAAATTCAATCTCCCTCTTTGCAACTGGTAATGGGAGGGTTTCTGCAACAGTTCAACTGAACAACCTCCTTTCTTGTAAGAGATTCTCTCCTTCAAAAATAAGAGTGTATGGGGCCAGCCAAGTAGCACGGTGGTTAAGAGTTGGCTTGGGACGCCAGGGGCCCCGGTTCGGGTCCCACATATGAGGATCAGTGACACTGCCCTCAAAAATAAATAAATAAATAAATAAATAAGAGTGTAATTTACATAGCTTTTCCCAAATCACTCCCAATGAGTCCCTGAGCTAGCCTATCTCTTTATCCAGCTGCAGCTTTTCTGTGAGGATTCCTGGCAAACTGCCCACATTTCTAGGTCTGACTTTCCTCCTGAATGGAATTTAATGGATTTGGCTGGTCGTTCATTACTGGATCCATGTGGAACAATATAGTATCATGCTTCATGCATAATAAATAAATGACATTTCTAAAACAATAGGAATGAATATATCAGCGATCTAGAGCAAGACCCTCTAAGTGCCCCACTGGGCAGTATCATAATTACCTAGTGATTTAAAACAACTCAATTTTCCACCGTGATTGCTTTGTGCCTTCAGGAAATCCAACACTTAACCACTTCTTGGAGAGAAGTTAGGAGTCTGAATGGAATATTGTCAGGTGAAATTGGGTCACTTCTGAGTTGTGCAACATTCCCCTTCAAAATCTTGCTGATTATACAAACACTGAATACAAAACACGGGATTGGTGCATTATACTCCATCAGAATGACAAAGCATTTGCACTGGCACCCCGGTTCACTCCATTAATGAAAAACAGCAAGCGGTTAAGACCACCATCCATCAAAAGACAAAAAGAACTCATTCAGAGAAATGACAGGTGCACGACAATGGAAAACAGAATTTTTTTTTTTAAAGTATGTGGGCTGCTGCCCAAGATTAAATCATCCTGTGTTAGTATCATTCTTTCTTTGTGTTCCTCTGAGGTTTAGCATTTTCTTTTGGCAGAGAAACAAAAAGGTTGATGCAAGAGACCCCAAATTCCCAGGAGGGTTGTTCTATAATTTCATACTATGTTGGTGAACACTTTCTACTGTGGCTTCTATGATTTTCTTTTGAGGCCAAATGCCCTCCCCTTCAACAGTCCAGTGGGTAAATGTGCACAAAGGTAGTTCTCAAAAAATATTAATAAACTGAGCTGAGGAGGGAGTTTGTCCCAGACAGTACCCCCCACAGCTGTATAGAACGTGATCTGCACCGACACAGAGAGTAATTCACAGGCAGCCCTAGAGATAGGCAGGGATGGGCCCGCCTCTGAAATCATGCACAAGTGGCAACAGTCTTGGGCAACTCAGATGGCCAAGAGGAAAGAGGGATTTGTTTCAGTTGTAAGAAGGAACGTATTCTAGGGCCTCTCCCACACAGCTTCTTCTCATATATCGCTAGTTGTGGCCTAGGCTACCTCTCAGAAACACTACTTGCCTCATTTCCCCCATAGCACCCTAAAAAGCACTGTCTGAAAGACCCAAGCATAACACATTGTGTGTTCAGAAGTGCTTTATCTAGCAGTCTCAACTATAACACATTCAGCCCAGAATCCAATAAAAAGCGGGGAGGAGTGCCCCCAAAATAGATAACAGTCAAAGCACTAAACCCCAAGGACTTTATTTCAGGAAGATCCTTCAAAGTTTATCATCAAAGATCAAATCTCTCCTCTTTTTTTCTCCTTTAGATGGGGATGGGGAGTCTAATAGGCTTAGTTGCTGCAGATTCAAAAGAACAAAATAGAAGGTATTGGGTTGAGCAGTGTTCCCCCAAACTTCATGCCTGCCCAGAACCTCAGCATGTGACCTTATTTGGAAATAGGGTCTTTGCAGACATACTTAGTTATAATGAGGTCATATCAGATTAGGGTGGGCCCTAATCCAATGACTGACATTGTTATAAGAACAGAAAGCAGAGACAGAAACACAGGGAGAACACACCATGTGGCCAGGGAGGCAAATAAGCCAAAATAAACCAGACAGTAGAGTCTACAAGCCAAGGTACGCCAGAGATTGCAGCAGCCACCAGGAGCCAGGCATGGACCAGATCCTCTCAGAGCCTCCGGAAGCAACCAGCTTGGCTAACATCTTGATTTCAGACTTCTGGCCTCCAGAGCATGAAAGAATAAGTTTCTTTCTTTTTTTTTTTTTTTTTAAATATTAATTTTTAAAAATTTTTTTTTGAGGGTAGTGTCACTGGCCCTCATATGTGGGATCCGAACTGGGACCGCTGGCTTCCTAAGCCAGCACTTAACCACTGCACCATTCGGCCGGCCCAGAATAAGTTTCTATTGTTAGAAGTCACCCAGTAAGTAACTCTTGGATACCGCAGCTCTAGGAAACTAATATGAAAGGGTAGAAACAATTAAAGGTAATTTTGAAAAAAACCTAAATCACGATACCAAGAGAGCAGACCAAATGGGTATGTTTTCTAAAAGACATGCGAATTAAAAAAAAACCATAAGAGGCTGGCCAAGTGGCTCAAGTGGTTAAGAGCTCGCTCAAGAGTGCGAGCTGAGCTCTGAGCAATGGCAGTTTGACGCCCAGCCCGAGCTGAGCTGCCGCTGAGCTGCCAACAGGTGGCAGGATGGCTCAGCTAAAAAAAAAAAAAAAAAAAAAAAAAAAAATACATGGGACCATTTTGTGGTGGCAAACCAATGGGTCCTCCCCAACAGCACACTGAAGACATAACAATATAGTTCAATTGTGGATTTTCATAATGATTGACTTTTAAAAGGCTGGATTCCGTTCAGGGTGTGCAAACAAGGCAGTGCTGAACTGTCTCACCCCACAGTCCTAAAAAGAAAATGTAGGGCCAGTCAAGTGGCTCAGTTGGTTAAGAGCTCACTCAAGAGTACAAGCTCTGAGCAACAGGGCCGCCGGTTCGATTCCCAGCCTGAGCTGAACTGACAACAGTTGGCAAGGTGGCTCAGCTTAAAAAATAAAAAAAGGAAATGTAATTGTTTGCCCCTTGGATTTCACTAAATAGTCTCTCATATTTAGCGTCTCAACATGGCAACATATTCTTTTGTTATTAAATTCTCAGGTCTAGTATTTCACATTATCTTTTCTGGGAATCCTGGTCAAACTATACAGCTTATCTATGATTTGTGTAAAGATTTTTCTACACTTAGTCAATATTTGTGTCTTTCTATAGCAACTGGGAGAGCGCGCATGCGCGCGCGCGCACACACACATACACACCATAAGAACACAACAGAAGAATCCTGTTAGAACTCTGACACATTGACAGAGCCAATACAACTTTTCACTACCCATTTCACACTAGAAACAGAAAATCTTATTTCTGAAGGATGCACTGTGAAGTTGGCTTAGAGTAATTACATCTTGTCCTCAAATCACTTAAAAACTCTATGCCTCACTCCACTGCCCTACATCTATTAATAGGAAATAAAAACTATAAGTTAAAAATGTTTAAATATAGACTACAGCCAATATAAAAATGGCCCATTGGAGCTCTCTAATGTAGTCTTTGATTCTTTACCTAAACGCATGTGCTGAACTCAGTTTACTGTTTTTTGTTTTGTTTTGTTTTGAATTGAAATTTATGCTGAGGAATTTCTCTTGCTCTACTTTTTTTTTTTTCCCCCTGAAAAATCTGTGTCTTTATTTCAAGTCTCTTTGGCTTGAAAAGCCCTAAGTCACCTCAAATCATTTTTGAAAATAAGATGTGCACAACTGTTTTTTAAATAATCCTTTTAAGGCTCAATAATAATACAGTTGTTTCCATGTCATTATTTCTCAATAAGTTCCAATATTCTTGCTTAAAAGGTACAGTTTCCCTGCCTTTTGACTGGCCATCAGGTTCACTGTATTAAACAACAGAAGACGTTTTGCCGAAAGCTTGCCCCTCCTCCTGGCCTAATGAAAGCCTGTGGATGGGGAATGGTAGGCTCCACCCACAGGTGGGCAGACCTCTGAATCACAATCCCATCTGCACTGAAAGCAGAGCCCAAACCACCCCCATCCCATCAAAGGATTTAAATCACTCCCTTTCACCTTGGCTGTAAAAGAGCTCCAATTTGCCCTTAGCCTCCAGCCAAATTAGGGGAGGTGGGAGGGCTGGGGGTCACACAATGGGGACTGGGAGGGTGGCTCAGCCCTTAAACCAGTCCCCACAGCTGTCACTCATGCCGCCAGTCTTGGAGCCCCGGTGGACAGAGTCAGCAGACTGTCACTAGTTAAGGCTCCACATGTCTCCTTTGGTTTTGCCCTGTCAGCATTTTAGGATTTAGGGCTGGGGGCTGCATTCCAGAAGTAACAAAAACTACCCATTAGCAGAAAACGTGGCAGGGTTTTATGGCCTCACAGCCTCTCTGCAGCGGGTGCTGGGAGACCCAGGCCCCCATTTCTGGGGGCTTCCTTGTCCAAAGCGTTCAAGACCAGGGGAAAGGTCAGCCAGAACCAGTGTAAATGATGGATTTGCTGTCACCCCCACTGTAATCTAGAATTAAGGTAGAAATTATTGGAAGGGGTTTCTTTTTCATTTTTAACCAAGCCTCTTAGTAACATGATATTATTGCCCTAGGCTTTTCTTTCTTTTTTTAAACCATGATCCTCTTACAAACCAAACATAAAATAAGTCTCAGAACCTCTCCATATAAGGAGTCTCTAGGCAAACTGATTCTACCCGTTGTTTCTGGAGCTCAATGGAGAATGTCATTTTAGGGCACTTTCAAGCTTTCTCAGTCTTGCAATGGGTTGTGGGGGTAGGGAGGCTCACACTGAAAAGGGCCTAACCTTTTCAAGCCTCATGCCGGCCATGAGTGGGAAAGGTCACTCTGGCTACAGATCCCAGCTTGATGAATTAATGATTTCAAGAGACCCATTTGACCTGAAGGCAGGGTGGCCTGGTCTGCTGGTAAAATTCCTGAAACAAAGGCTCTGGGCAGCTGGGTGGCTCAGTTGGCTAGAGAGCTTGCACTGAACAAGGTTGCCAGTTCCATCCCTGCATGGGCCACTTTGAACTGCGCCCTCCTTAAACAAAAACAAAAACAAAGGCTCTGAATTCAGGTCTTTTCATCTATTTCTAACTGGGCCCCTGAGGCCACCAAAAACATGCTTTAGAAATTAAAGGCTTAGTGACTAACCAAATCCTGTTCAAGGACCTCCAATCAGTTAGTCTGGAGCACTGGGTGACTGTCGGCTGTACTCTGAGGTAGGTCATGGTCACCAGTGCTTCAGGTAGATCAAAGGCAGAAGAGAGGAAAAGATGGAAAGAAACAAGTAAAGAAGCTGGAAGGCAAGAGAAAAACAAGGTGCAGGTGTGGAGCCCAGAGAGGTGCATGGTGGCCCTGAAGCCCTGCACGGCAGGGTGCTCCACCGTCCACTGGCCCAGGTGGTGCTCCAGAAGACATAGGCAGACACCGGAAGCACACGCTGTCATGCTGACTGTGCGAGGCAGTGGACATCTCCAGTAATGGAATGGTCCAGAAGGCGGGCAGGAATCATACAGTGCACCCTCCTCACCCCCAAGAGATGCTGCCTAAACTGGTTGTGTGTACATCCTTTCAATCACAAGGGCCCATACACTGAGATTGGGACAGAGACAAAAAGGGAAAAGAACAACATGGACACTACAAACCAACCCAGGCCCACTTAGGTCTTGACCCTTCTATTTTCCAAGGTTGTCCAAAGTTGATGACGATTTCGTTCATCTGCATAGGTATAATGTGACGGCTTCCATAAGCAGGATTTTACCTCTTTTCAGATGCATTCTCCTTACTGGAAAATGACTGGATGTGTGTAGATCTCTTTAACATGCTCCTCCTATGTTATTTGTGTTCTTGTTTCTGCCACAAGGAGCATAACATAGAAAGGATCTATTTTCCTTTCCTGTTTGTCTATAAAGAAATTTGTAAGTAACATTTAATCATTCTCAAGGGTGTTTAATAGTGTTTTCTCTCCATTCTGGGTACCTCCCCAAAAAGCTTTATACCAGTATTCTTCAAAATGAGGTGTGCTATACTTTAGTGTGGCATGAAAGCAAATAGGTGAGTCGCAACCAGTATTTTTTAATAAAATAAAATGAAATAGAAAATGTCAATGCAATACAGATAGTAAGAACAGGTATGGTTTTAAGACTTTTGTTTCGTTATATGTATGCATCAGTCACCATATATTTTTTATACTGTGGTTAAGGTAAAACACTTTATAAAACATTCCTATATAATATATCTCTGAATATGAGTTTGTCTTTAGATTAAACAATAAAATCCCCTGAACTGGGCCCTTCTTATGTAACAGCGTACTGGATGCAATAAGCTAGTCTCAATACTAAAACCACCTCTACCATTGATGGGATGAAAATTAACCTGAATTTTTATATAGGAAAAAATATATTGCTAAAATATATACCAGCTTTGTTCATAGTCTGTGACATATCTCTGCTTTTATTTTGTGATCACCAAGAGAATTACACTGGTTTTTTTTTACCCTCAAATGTAGTCCTTTTTAAGGACTTAAATCATAAATTGTTATTCAAAAAAATGACAGGACCAGAATGACATCAGATGCATCTGATCCAAAGGTGTGACCCAAAGGGAGCCTCGATCCGCCTTAGCATTAGCCAGACACCACAAGAGGCTCACCTCTCACCTTTTGGGGCTCAAAACCGCATCAGGATGCCAAACTGCTAAAAAAAGAATAAACATCCAGCTGGAATAAAACTCAGACTTCAGAAAGTTTGGTGAGTTGCCCAAGGTTAAGTACAAAATGTATTAGCAGAGCACCCAGAATGACAACCCAGGCTTCCCAAGCCCAGTCCCGGTGTGATGCATTTTGATACAGATTAAATATGGAGGCACAGACTGACCCTAGAGGTTACTAGAGCTGGAGATAAGAGATTAGTGAGTGTTAGTCTCTATTGGCTGTTTTATGTATCTACTCTAACCTCTTTAACTCAAACTGACATCTGTGGCTTTTCGTGCCATGTCATTATTCCACTACATACTAGTTTGAGGTTTCTGAGGTTAGTAGTCGTAAGAGCTTTCCAACCTCTGACTCAAATGAGCTCTATTTTCCCCAGACATATAACTTACTATTGAAATCTCATTTCCATTAGGAATACAAAAGCAATAGTGATTCATGTCTCCAATGCTAGGCTTACCATTTTGGAAAATACTTATATGTTTTTATGACTGTAAAATAATATGTGCCCATCATATAAAATGTTTATAAAAGGGCCTGCCAAGTGGCACATTGGTTAAGAGTTGGTTTTGGGATGCCAGCGGCCCCGGTTTGGATCCCACATATAAGGGCCAGTGACACTGCCCTCTACAGCTAACAACAGCTCCACCTGGAGCTGGGCTGTGCGAGCCCCAGTGATGGTGTGGGCTGCAGCCCCTGCTGCAGTGGGCTGCCATAGGCTACAGTGAGTGGCCGGCATCCAGCATGAGCTGCTGGCAACCATTGTGAGCTGCCAATAGCCGCGGTGAGCGACCATACAGAGGCCGGCGACCGATCTGCCTCATCCGGGAAGAGCACAATGACGATACCAACATGGGCCAGTGAAGCAAGATCCTCCACAATTAGACTGAAGAACAAAAAGACAGCAACTTGTCTGTTCCCCTTCCCATATTCCCCAACACTGTTCCCCTCCCCCAATTTCCCAATAAAAAAAATCTTAAAAAAAAAAAGTTTAAAAAAAAATACAGAAAGCCATTAGGAAGAAAATTAAAATAACTGTTGACTTACTACTCAGTGATAACCCAAATTAAAATGTGGGTGTGTTTTGTCCATAAATATACAAAAATTCTTTTGGTACAAAATTGTGATCAAACTGAAAAATATCTTCATATATCCTGCCCTTTTCACTGAACATTACACATCAGCAAAGACTCTTTTAATATATGCTTTATAATGTGACCCAAATATTGCATCCTATTGATGAATCATTATTCATTACCATTCATTATTATTGAGAACATTGTGTGTTTTTTCCGGTTTTCCACATAAATGAATAATGTGGCAGGAAGCACCTTTTTACATAGTTGTGCATGCATATTTCTGCCTATTTCCATAAATTACCAGTAGGGAATTACTGGGTCAAAGTGTATGAGGATTAAGACTCTTGACACATATTGAAAAATTCCATCAGAAAGGCTGTTTATATTCAAATAGCAGAATACAGAGGTACCTGTCTTGTCCTCTGCCAATGATGCATAATATAATTTTTAAAGCCTTATTGATATGTAAAAATTTGTATCTTGTTATGTTTGTGTTTCTTAAACAATAGGTTGAACATTTTTTGTATTTTTTAGTTCATTGGCCATTTGTAATCTCTCCCTCCCTCCCAGATCCCCTCCCTGCCCCAGTTGTTTGTGTTTGTGTGTTTGTGTGTGTGTGTGTGTGTGTGTGTGTGTGTCTAAAATGAATGTTCTGTGCCCATTTCTCTGCTGAAATGTTAAGGTTTTACTTATTTATTTGTAAGAGTTCTTTATATAATAAGAATATTAAACTTTTGACTGAGGCAACTACTCTGGGAATTGCTTTTAATTATATAACAATGTAAAGTGAAAACATGCATCAGTTTTGACATTATCATCAGCAACGCAGTAATTCATGCCACCTGCTGGTAAAAAACAAAACAAAACAAAATAGATGGTAAATCTTCAGATTTCCAAGATAGGATGCAGAGTTAATATTTTTTTTCATGCTGATTATATTAATGTATTGGAAACAAAAGAAGAACAGTTGATTGGAATTATTTTTGACATTTCATACATATGGATCCTATGACTAAGAAGCTTTGTTCACATTTAAGTATTTTTCAGGTTATTTCACTTAAATGGTCAAAAAAGTTTTGACTTATTAGACATTATTAAGAGAAAGCAAAGTTTAATTCTGAATCATCTCAAGGCCATTTCTGGTGCCAATTCTGTACATAGGAATTGTAAAAATTGAAAACCCAAATTGAACAATCAGATGAATGGAGAGAGATGCGCTTATTATTTATTTTTACCAAAGACATTTTTTAAAAATAAAAAGGCATCTTCAAAGCAGAGTTTCTCCTACATATGAATATGCTCTAATGGTAAATCATTAACATCAACAGAGGCTTGATTTGGCCAGGTAAATTAAGGGAATTTGCTGCCACTTTAATTAAGATGGGTCTTACCAGTTAAAGATCAGAAGGTTTTCATGTAATTCAACTGGAAAATACGGTTTAATGTGCAGCTTATATAAAGCGACAGTTGTGGAACACATTTGTTACCTGTATGCCCCTAGTCACCTGATCTAGGAAATACAATTCACTCAGAGGATCTACACAAACAGGCTGTCAAGATGATCAACTAAGTACAGCAACGGGGCCAATAGGTCATTGATTTCACTCATATTCATAGAGGTCAAGAGCCAAGCTACAACATCTTTCACAGATTGGTCTAATATCCCTAGGAAGATAAATGGAATAGCTGCTTTGTAAAAAGCCAGTCTAATGAATGCCCTGAACTGACGTATGGTACCGTGAATTATATATTACTCAGCCCTTGAGAGTTCTGATGTAAACAACAACAACAAAAATCACTCCGATAACCCCACTGATATTTGAGTGCCACACAGTAAAAGCACATAGTCCACTGGGTGGAAAAAGATGCAGAAATCTGAATTGCTCTACAACTTGTAATGACAAAATTTCATAAACTCAGTTTCATAAACTGAGTTTATGAAATTTTAATGAAATAAATTTTTATATTGTCCTTGAAAAAAAAAACAACAAAAAAAGATTCATGCATTATTCACTCATCTTAGCAACCTCTGAACAAGATTTTCTTTGCAGGCTGACTTGGACTCAGGAGACAAAATTTACAAGTTTAAAGTTTATAATCAGGGGAGAATGCAAAACAAGTCAAGAAACACTCTAATTCGAAAGGAAGGGAGGGGTTAGGTAACTATTAAGTACAGAGAACAAAAGATTATGCTAACGCTGATTTGGGGCAGGATCTGAGAAGGAGTAAAACAATTATATCCCCCAGTGAAAAGCAACTGAGAATGTCTCCCTTTTCCCTACCATCTAGGCTGTGAGGTCTTGGGAGGTAGGAGGAAGGTGAAGAACACATTTTAAATTATCCCAGAGAAATATACCCACAGATAAGGACAAGCCCTGGATGACAATAGCATGCTGAGAGCTTGCAGAGGACAGAACTGAGGCACTGGTAAGATGACCCAACTGCCCCATTAGTTTCCCTGTTTCATGATGGCATTGATCAAGTATGTCTTAAAGTCTCATTCCTTACATCTCAGGATAAAGCTCTTAGTTCACTTCCCATATGAAAATAATCATAATAACAAATAATTATTAGATTTATTGCTCTTGGCCATCTACATAGAGCAATTTTAGCTTCCAAAAGCAATTGCCAATTTCCTATTTGTAATAGGTTTCCTATGAGCTCCATTTACATTCAGGTAACTTGTGGTAAGAGAGCAGTCTTGTATTTCAGATAATCTGAGGCAGGCTGGAGATGGGCGGGTGGGGGAAACATGGCAATATGTCAAAAATTCAGGAGAGAAACTCAGGGAAACTCGGAGAGAACACGTGCTGTACACAAGTATGTCTAGTACAGTGATGGGCACTTTACATCGCAGGTAGGTGCTCAGCACAAGTCAGCGCCCCCTGTCTTCTCCTCATTCCACTTAAAGGCAACAGGACAGTGATTTGGGTGGTCTAGTCCTTTCTAGAACACTCACAGAGATCATGGCACATCCAGGTTTCCTCCCAACCAGACAACAGAACACACTAACACTGAAGAATTGCAACTGAAGACATTTTTGGTCAAATCCAGTTGTGCTACACCTCAAAACCAAGTATGATTCAGAATCCTGCTTCAAAAGTACCATTCTAATAAGCAACAATTGGCTAGGTAATTGGACCTAAAAAATCCAAGGAGGAAAGAGAAAAAGTTCACTAGTTACCTTTCAAGGCGAAACAAAAATGAAAATGGAAAGGGCCCAGGGCAATCTGGATGGAAAAATATCGCCTGGCAAGAGGGCCCGGTTTGGATTGCATCCATCCTTCTTCACAAGACAACTCTGTTCCAAAGAAACTGGATGCTAAGAAAATTCTGGTGTCCAAATATAGAGAACTGTGAAACGTTATAAGGGTTTGAATATCTCCCAAGAAAAATCTGTGGGGTCTTTTTTACTTCTCTCAGTGCTTTGGCAAAATTCAAAAAGATTAAAATTCCAGAGCCTATCTAATCCAGAGACCCTTAATCTCACAGCTCCTACCTAGGTCCATCCCCCAGGGAGGGAACCTAGACTGGCAAGAGTCAGCTCCCTTATCTGCGTCTGCAAGACACTGACAGAGAGAAAAAGGGAGGTTTGTCACCTTCCCTCACTGGAGTAATAATAATGTCACCTCAGAACACTACCCTGTTTTCTGCAAGGAAATACCTTTTGGAGATGAAAAACAATAGCCAGTAGATACCAGGCACTATGAGGTGTGGGCACTATTGGTAGTTAACTCCATTCTAAAGATGAATAAACTGAGGCTCAGAGCAATTCAGTTGCCCAAGGTCACACAGAAAAGTAAAAGCCAGAGCTGGTATGTGAACCCAGCTTTTCTGAGGCAGAGTTACTGGTAGCTTGCTCCAAAGGAAGACAGGACTCCCTTTCCTCAAGTCTGATCATGATTTTCTCCAACTCCTTTGTTGGAAGAGTTGGAAATGACTGATAAAAATTATGTTCTTCTATGGACTCAGCTCTAGACTCAAAGCATCTTCAACATCAGGCCTCTCTCCCTGATTTTATTATTATTACTATTATTATTATTATTATTATTATTACTTTTCATATGGGACAGGAACTAAGAGCTTTACCCTGAGATGTAAGGAATGAGACTTTAAAACATATTCAATCAATGCCTTCATGAAAAAGGGACACATTTCAGAGGTCGACGGGGCCAGCTGCCTGGACGCGCTTTCTACCCAGAGGGGCCACCATCTTTGCTTCCTTTTTTCAGGGACATTTTCAGCAGCAGGGCCCAGGCTATTGTGGGATTTGAGAAGAATGATATTCTGCCTTTTTAAGAAAAGGAGCAGATTTCCCAGGCATGCTTTGTGTCCCGGGCTCTTTCACTAATTGATAGAGTGGCATACAGAGCACATTTCCATTCGAGCAGTCAGCACATGTCGGCTTGTACCTTCTCAAGTTTTTCTTGTTTTGTTTTTTTTTCCTTTTTAAAAATTTCTCCTATGAAGTGAGACTACAGTTCTTGTTAACAAAATAAAATAAAACCAAATTCTTCTTAATTTGAAAATGTCAGTAGGACTTCTCTCTTCATGCTAATCTCCTGTTTGACATGCAATGGCATCATTCCACAGAAGCTGGGGACAAATGTAATGTCTGCTGCAATTACAGGCTTAATATGCACGATAAGAGACGTGGCTGTGAGATATAAGCAAGCCCTTCCCACTGTGCCCTCCCTGGGAATACAATTGGACTCACCAAAGCAGTGATGGAGCCTTGCTGGGACAATAATACTCTTTTCAAAGAAGTAGAAACCAAAGCACTACCTTGGTCATGGATTCAGGCTTGATTTTCTGAAGCAAATGTTATATTCTCAAGTGGCCATTTAAATAAAATTGCATTTTTCTCATTCAACCAAGTCAAACTGTAGTGTCACAAAAGACAACATGTACACACATAAAACTCTCACTCACAAGCATGCAGAAACTAAAGGTAAAAAAGGAAAGCTGTGATTCATAAGGTTTCCATCCAGTGACAATAAGAATGAATGTGGCACTTCTTTTGGCAGAAGCTAGAAGTTGGGAGAAGGGATTTTCTACGATACCATAAAGAAGAGAGGGATTTATATAAATTCTTGAAATGTGTAAAGTGCTGATTAGATAAAGACAAATGGAAATTTTTGGCTCTGCGGAACCTCCAGTAAAGGAAACTGATAATGCTATAAAGAAACCATGAACCTGAACAAATTATGGTTGAATAATACTGTAGATTTTTATAAGAGTAGCAAATGTTACAGGTCATGTGAACATTACAACAAGATGAATCAGCTTCTCCTGCCAGGCTGACATTTCTTATACATTTCACTGAACAGCAGGTTAAAAGCATTAACCATTAACAAAGGTTTTCTTCTTTTTTTAATAAAGCACTTTAATCGAAAAATCTTTTTTAGAAAAGATAATATATTTGGTAAAGTACACTATTGATTCATAGCACAAAATATCTGCACATTATTTAAAATAAGAGTAGTATGCTGTTTACTATGAAACCAATCAAGTTTATCTGAGAATTAAACTCACAAATAACAAAAGTGAGTCTTTCTTTAAAAATACAATTTTAAAGTGTATCCAAGATGCCAAAATGGCACCAAATTCTGTAAGTGTTACAAATTTTCACAAATAAAGATTATGTCATTTAATTACTACTTCAACAAGCTGGAATTACGAAGCCTGGTGCATTAATATAGCAGCAGAAGAGCCTAATATATGCTTATCCACATTTATGAATTTCTGAAATATTCATGACAGTACACAAAACCTGGAAAACTGACCATGGTGATTTAAAGAGATAGCTATATGCTAAAAAGTGGAGGGTAGAGGGGTTCAGCAGGGAAAGGAAGAATTGCGCCCAAGGGGACCGAAATACACATTTGTGAACACACACTCCACCTGAAAAAAAATAGCACATATATTAACAAGAGCCAGCATTTATAGAGCACTTAATATGTTCCAGCCACCCTTTTAATGCTTTATATGTCCTATAGCCACTGAATTTTCATAAATCCCTTAGAAGGCAGGCTTACAGATAAGGAAAACTGAGGCACAGGAAACTGAACCATGAGATGGGTGGAGCTTACATTTGAACTTGGGCACTGTAGCTCCTGAGGCCCCATCCTTCACCATTCTGTGGGACATGAAGTTTGGAAAGGTTTTGACTCACTCTTCAAAATACCTGGCCCTAAGTCTCGGATGCAAAGACCAGAAAAAGAAATCTCAGTCCCTTATTACTGGGTAACTGATACCTCCATTCGCTCGGCTCCCCACCCTTCCTCCAGCACTTCAGAACCCAGAAGAGAATGGGGGTAGAGAAAAATCCACAGTCCTGCATTACAACCAGAGCTGAATGGCTTGTCAGGGAAAGCACTTACAAGCAGGGGGAAGAAGAACCCAGGGAGGAATATATGCTGGTGCATGGTCTTTCTCACATCTGATTTGTACAAAGATCTGGAGGTCCCATCTAATTCTCTATCAGAGGCAGAGGCTCTGACAGTGAAGACATACAATCTCTTCCCAGATCAGCATCCCATGCCAGCTTGCTGGACCATGGACCCAGGGTGGGGGACATATACCTGAATCTGACTTAAAGGTTCTCGCTATGAAAGGGTGAAAACATCAGCATGCAAGTGGCCAGTGAAAATTGTTACAACCCTAACAAACAAATGCTGAGCCTGGACAGACCTCTTGCTGTATAAGGAGGAGAAAACAAACAAAAAATGGGAGCTAAGAAAAGATTCTGCAGCACAGGACAAAAATGAGCATTGTCTTGAGACTTGGTGGAAAACCCTATTTTTAAAAACAACTCTCTGTAGGGAATAAAATAGAATTTTAGACAATGATACTTGGTATCTACAAAAGATGGTAGACATGGTCTCTATGACATGACTGAGAACAATAAAAACAGATTGGGCTGAATACAGGCGGAGATTTAAAAAGATGCCAGTGGAGTCACCAAAAGAATTCCAGGAAAAGACAAAATGCAACAGCAGAATTGAAATCTGCATCCGAGGCAGTAAAGAGCAGAACAAACACGGCAGAATACTGAGTGATATACAGGACAAGTGTGAGATGTTCCTCCAGGACACATGGAAAAAGATCAAAGAGAAAATGATGAGACAGAGGATGAGTACAAGAACGAGTTCGATGATAAGAATTATACATATTTTTAAGGCTGACATCAGAGCCATGGGAACAGAAACAAAGAAAAAGGATATATGGGGGGAAAAAAATTTTGCTACCTGAGAAAAAAACAAGGTCTGCAGACTGAAAGGATTCAGAGCATTTCAGAAAAAAAGTTAATGATAAATACTATATCTCCACATTTATTTACAACATATTTTAATGTCAGATAAGAGTAATGAGAGTAGTCAAGATTTGGGTGTGACCAAATGACTAAGAAAGGTCATCTACATGCAACTGAAGTGTTAACACCTTCACATAAAATCCTATGTAGAACAAGAAAGTCTGTTCTATGTTAGACTTAATGGTGAAATCAGGTTTTTTTTTTGCCAGTACAAGACCCATAATGCATGGGCTATCTGCCTCAGTCATATTCTCCAGGTTAAAGAGAAAGCATTTTTATATGCAAAAGTAGATTTTAGATACAAGAAATATCCATGGAAAAGGAGGAGGAGTGACCACTGAAACCACAAAGTAAATGACAAATGACAGACAATTGGAGATGTTATTCAAGAAATCTGCTTATAATTGATCTGAAAAAAAGACAACATCAGTAAGAGATGGCTGGACTAACAGAGCCTCGACAATGAGCCAGGTGAGGATCCCTGAAGGAGGTACAGGGGAGATCCTGGGAAGACGGTACTGAGCGTCAAGGCACCATGTCCATAGGATGGGCTTCAGAGCGACTTGGGGCCCATATTCAGGTTACAACACAAACCGAACTCTGCTCCAGACATTTTGATTGTTTCACTTCTCTACCATTGGGATTTTTGTAGCCCAGCAAATCTGCAATTAATCTCCTACCTTTGAGGGGTTGATGAATGAATGAATATTCAGATAGTTCCCTTTTACTTCCATTCTTAACTCAGAGCAAAACAGTGGAACCCTTACAAGAATGGTGATATCTTCACAGAAATTTTAAATCATGTCTATTTAATTGTTCCTATTGCCTCGGAAATATGCTGCTATAACCTCACATTGATTCCTGTGAAATTCCAGAAATGCCTGTATACTCTAGAACCTGTAAAACTAGACTGAGTTGCTAATGTTGCATTAAAAGGGAAACCTAAATACAGCGTCCAATGTCTAAAATATAAAATAAAAACCTTTCATCACAAAACTCAGCCCTGTAAAGTTCTCTCACTTTTGTCCTTACTAGGTCAGTTTCTGCTTTTACACCCTTAGATATCACCATGTTCTCGTCCCTGGTGCTAAGCATAGCACAGGTTGTGAAACATGTTTGTGCGACTGATTAATGTCTGCCTCCTTACCTTGACTGAGCACTCCATGGAAGACATGTAGAGACTGTGGGTTTATTTATTTTGCTTATTATTGCTAATCTCAGTATCTGACACAGTACCAGAGCCCATAAGACAAGCAATATGTGTTTGTGGAGTGACTAGACAGATTGGGGGAACATGTTTTCATTCACTGTTCAGCCAAGCAAGTTACTGTATCCTAAGAATTACAAAGAACTTCATATTAAACAACACAGCTTGGCTTTACACATTAGCTATGATTATTAACTTGGCATGAAAACCAATTTTTTATATACTAGAATGACTTTTCTCACTATGGGTTGATACTGTATCACAGAATATTAAATATAAAAGGAAATGTTAAAGATGATAAAACTGAAGTTCATAAATGCTAAGGAATTTGTCCACAAGGGCGCCAATCTACTTAAAAATAGGACAGTAATTAGGGTGCAGGTTTTCTACCCTCACCCCCACCCCCCAAGGGTTCTGTCCATTGCTTCTCAAAGCAGCAGCTCTTAACCAGAACTTCTAGGATGCCAAGTTTCTGAATGCAATTGATAGTTTATAAAGAAACATTTGCTACACCTCATTGTTTAAAGGAAATCTGTAATAAAAAAAAAATTGTTTGCAATATAATCACTGCAAATTTTCAGATTTTTTATGCGGCTTATTTTTAAACATAAGAGCTAATTATACTTTCTCAAATCCATGACACTTCATTATTCATTGTCACACTCGAATACTATGCGCCAGGCACTGTTCTAAGACTCTTTACCAAGGAACATTAGCCTAAGGCCTTCTTAGTTCTATGGTTAAGAGGTAATTGCATTCCTTTGCTCTTATCATTCAGTTGCAATTGGGAAGGAGCCATTTCTGAAAAGTCAGAATCCTAAAAGATTAAAAATTCTAGCCTTGTGGGCCGGCCGAGTGGCGCGGTGGTTAAGCGCTGGCTTTGGGAAGCCAGCGGCCCCGGTTCGGTCCCACATATGAGGGCCAGTGACACAGCCCTCAAAAAAAAAAAACAAAAAAAAAAAACAAAACAAAACAAAAAAAATTCTAGCCTTGTGATTCAAGCTCTTTGGCCTCCATTTTTCTCATTTGAAGTAGGTTTTTGTTTGGTTGTTTTTATCTTTTCCTCCTTTTTAAGTTTTAAGTTGGAGCTTTTTGGGGAGATGGGGTAACTAGTTTCATATTTTTGATGAGTCTACTTACCAAGCATAGAAAATCCATTTACTGGCTAAAGAATTCCAGCAACAGAAATTTCTATCTGATGATGGAATCATATTTCTGGATGACCCTGGAGTGAGTCAATGTGCCAAATTATTTCACTTATATTTGTATGCTGGAATGTTATTCCACAGGCTCCAAATAGTCTCTGTTCTATGCACAAAACAATAAAGCAAAAATAAGACAGAATAATAATATGTATAACTAATACATAACGCAATGTTTCTTTTCAAAGCAGACACCAATCTGATGAGATGTTTTAAAATAACCCAAACCAGCATTATTTGTAGAAAAGAAGGCTGTGATTGGAAAGTAGAAAGAGCATATTAGGAAAAAGGGGGAGAAGAAAAGAGAAACAGGAAAGATGGAATTAGGTGGGTGAAAAGGCATGAGTGATACAGATGAGAAAACAATGGAAGGAAAAGAGGTACACCCACATAAAAATGACACTTTCTCATCAACAGATATTTGCTTGGATGTTCAAATGCTTCTTTAAAATGGAATGATGTTTTTGAAATAACCTAAAAGCTCAGTCACTCACACACATATAATTACACATGTGCATGCAAATATTTACATAACTTGAGCTATACAACCTGTCTATTCCTAGGCTCTAAAGCTATTCTGGGCAATCTTAAAGCAATAAACCTTTAAAAATGATCTTAAGTCTCATTTCTTTTATCACTTGGTTGGGTTTTTGTGTTTATTAGCTCATTAGGAGGTAAGATGATGCATGGAAAAGACAATTATCTATTTTAAAAATTAAGTTTTCACATGCGAGAGACGTAAGAAGTAGAAAGGAAAACTGGTTGGACCTTAGGAGTCGGGTGCACTGGTTGTATATGCAACAGGACAATGTAAATGAAATGGGCTGATGCATATTTTGCAAAGCTATCTAGATTTTTTTAAAGCTATTTAGAAGACTGCCGTGTTACTTTCTTAACACTTTCCTCTTCCTCTACAGCAATCCTGAGTTCTTTCGCAATACCTAGACCCAATGACACGTTTTCAGAAGCAGTGTAACAGCCAAGGATACCCATTGTTCTAGACAGAAATACAATCGTTCGTAGTATGGACACCACCTTTCTGACAGTCTAGTTACCACTCGCGTTCATGATGAGAACCTGAGGCACAGGGCGTCTCCTGAATCTTCCAAGGAAGACTCAGTTAGACTGTTCCGAGTCTGGGCACCAAGTAGGTGGCAAAGTGCGTTCTCTTGGGTAAGTGCATCTCTCTTGGCCTGTGTTTTAATAAAAAGACAATATTTTCCCAAGGAGTGCAATATCACTTTGTAAAAAACGCTCTTTGCAAATATCACTCTATTTGGGAGGAAGAAGGAATAACAGATTTATAAGTGCATGCTTTCTATAGTTTATGCATATCCTGGGGTAACGTATAAATTTGGTTTAGCAATTCTAAGTCAATTCTAGATAAATTTGAGGTATTCACATAACAGAAAGGGCTATATCACTGAATTCTAAAACTTCAAAAAAATAGTAATCCCACATTGACAACTCTCTATTAATGAGACAGTATGATAAACAAGACCACCATAGCTCCCATCCATAGAAATAGTATCATTAATGTTATTATTGTACACAGATTATTTCATTTTGGTTTTAAAACACTCTGGAAGGGTTGCTATAAAAATGATATTACAGGGCCAGCCAAGTGGCGCATTGGTTAAGAGCTGGTTTTGGGATGCCAGCAGCCCCAGTTCGGATCCCACATATGAGGGCCAGTGACACTGCCCTCTATAGCTAACAACAGCTCCAGCTGTGCGAGCCCCAGCTATGGTGTAGGCTGCAGCCCCTGCTGCAGTGGGTTGCCATAGGCTACGGTGAGTGCCCGGCAGCCTAGCGTGAGTGGCTGGCAGCCAGCGTGAGCTGCCAATAGCTGCGGTGAGCAACCATCCAGAGACAGGCAACCCATCTGCCTCATTCGGGAAGAGCGCAATGACGATACCAACATGGGCCAGTGAAGCAACATCCTCCGCAACTAGACTGAAGAACAAAAGGACAGCAACTTGTCTGTTTCCCTCCCCTAATTCCCCAATAAAATTTAAAAAAAAATAAAAATGATATTACATGTACATTTTAGTTAATTAAACATTTTTTACAAACATAATCAAATTAGAGATAGAATCTAATTTGAAATTGTTACCTTAAAGGTATTAGACACCAATAATCACATGATGTATTAGCATAAAAATCACTTTTCCTTCTGGATAATCATGGCTTTCTGATGATTACCTGCATGCAAGTTGTATACTATCAGTAATAATTTGGTTGGAGCACAGCTTCCCAAGGGAGTTCATATCTGCATGTGCTGACTTGTTAAATCACATTGTGCTAATTGATGGTTCACATGACAAGATATGCATAGCTGATCATGCTCATTAAAATGGAGGCTGTTCTCAATTAGCCATAACAAATGATGTACGTGGCACTCTGAACCCACTCAACCTACAGATGATCCACAGAACTCATGAAATTCAATCTTCAGTCTCCTTCCAACGATCTGTGCCTCAAGTAGATCAGCTGAGGCTCACTGCAGTACCAAACGTCAATGTGGAAATTTTAACTATGATGAAAAAAAATGCAGCTAGTTCCTGTTTGGCATTATATAGATAAAACAATCACGAATTTGACTTTTGAAACACTTTTCATGCAGGTGTTCAGCATTGTGCAAACACCATAAAGTTTTGTCTTGATTGGTTTGTCTGCAAGGTAAAGACAGAAGGAAAAAGCAAAGAGCCAAGAATTCCCAAACTAGGAAATCAGCCTGAGTGTCACAAAGCTGTGCATATTCCCCTAAAATTAATCATCCTATCAGAATGGACCGGCAGATTTTCTAAACTAAATTCTTTCGCTGATATTTTAAAACCTGGATTTAAAACCATTTTAAGCTAAACACAGGACAAGTTCCCTTCTACATGTCAGTGATGAGGCAATTTGGTAAAAATTCATGGAATCACAGAATATAAACACTGGAAGGGACTCTGAAATCATTTAGTCCATCCTTTCCCAAATTGTGTTCTAGAGAAATCTAGATCCCTGAGAGAGAGAGTGATGTTAACAGTGACTACTAAAATAAGTTAAAGGAATTTATGGTTACACAAAATTAAACAAGTTTATTTATATGCAGTTACATACATTATGACTCCTCAAAGAATACAATCTACTATGCCTAGATTCCCAGACTCATTTCATGATGGAATTCTTTCCCGCTAACTATCTGTTAATGGTTTACAGAACTAACAACTGGCAGAACCAAGCTTCAGGTGACCTGATCTAGTCTAAGCCCTTTATTTTGCTGAAGAGAAAAGGCCTCACAGCAACTTTTCAGGGGGCTACATGGGCAACAGTAGTCTCAGGTGCACCCAGAGCTGCTGCATTAGGTCAGGCTTCCAGGGCTCTGGAAAGCGGAGGGTCCTGGGAAGCAGCTCACCACACAAATCCCCTCCCTGCTTCCCCTGACACAGGAACAGCTAAATCAGCGCTCTCCAAAGTGTCCAGTCTAGCCTCAGGGCAGTGAACCAAAGATCTCAGATTTATTTCCATAAAACCTTTCACTTTCACAATCTCTCCCAACGGTCTGCAGAGTCTGCCAATGGACAATATTCCAACACTCAAAGATGAAGACAATCTTGAAATCAAGCCAATACATTCAGCAGCTTGGTTCTCACCTGCTTTCAGAGGGGGTGAATCCTTAAACAGTAATTCAGTCTTTTCACTATTAAATTAAAGGGCTTCCCCTAAACTATAGCTCCAAACTAGGGAAATTAATTCAGTTTGGATCCAAACATCCTTGGTCACAAAGAGAATCCAATGCACTAGATCTGCTGTATTTCTGCTTCAGTTTGTGCAGATAATATGATTTTAGTGCATATTTTCATGCACATACCTTTTTAAAAATAGCCTAAATGAACAGAATGTACACAAGTACCCTCCTGCAAAATTCTCATTTGGCAAATATTATACACTATCTTGTTCTGTTGTTGTATTTCCACACTCAGTTGTAAACAACTCTCAGGCCAGATTACTTATGTACCTTCTTTGGGCCAGCAGAGCTAGGAAGTAAGGGAGCAGTTTTCACACTTGTTTTGCAGGTTTTTTACAAAGGTCAAAATTTCCAGGTGATTGCTTGGTAAAACCTAAATTAAGACCCATGTTCATTGTTACAAAAACAACCACAACAACAACAACAACAAAAAACCGTCCAGGTGAGAGTTTAGAAGGCCGACAATAACTGCTCAAAATAGCTCTGCACCAAGAGTGTTGCTGGCCTGGGTTGCAGAATTTATTCCATCTTTAGTTTTATTGCTATCAAGGTAACTTCCCCAATTCGGACATTTCCATTGACTGACATTTCAGGAACCAAAAAGCAACATCTATATGGAGCAGTGTCCTTGGGGTAAGATACACTCAAAAGGTGGCGCTCCCCTCAGGATAGCAGCTGCTCCTTTCCCCAGACTATCCAGGCAAGATGCAAACAAGGAATCTGTGAATTGGTCCAAAATGCTCAACTGTGGCTCCTTTACTCATAGCCTCCAAAGAAACTGTTTGATTAAGAAAAAAAGAGCAGCAAAGGGCAGATTTCGAGGACTTTCCAAACCAAGGCAGTTCCTCAGGGTGTTCATATTTTTATCTTAACCCCTGAGACAATGAACCCCACAAGGCAATGTTTAGAGGAAACCTCAGTTTGAGCCTTTAAAATGTGATGTGCAACCTCAGACCAGACCCACATCCAATAAAACACCACCTTCTCTAGGCTTTTTTGTTTGTTTTTAATTTGATAATTTTATTTTTAAGTCATGTGAGGACTGTCCTGTTGAATTTTCTGTAAGCAGTTATCTCACCAGTCCTGACTACAGGCAAGTCTTTAACATAGGTTGGAAATGTTTATTAAAATAACATTATTTTTGTCTTGGGTTTATGTTAATTTCCCTAGTCCCTGTGGTCATTTTTAAGTGTACTTCCCCAGGAGCCCTTCTTTCTTTCTCACGTTTCTCTACCACCAAGGAAATCTGACTTCCCAGGCAAGAGAAATTACCGGTAGACCACAGCAGAGAAAACATCTACCAACAACAGAGACAACAAAGCCGTAAGCCCTGGAGTATGATGTTTTGGGACACTTGATGGTTGCCTGGGTAGCATTTAATTAGCCCTGGGTTTCAGCTGGGGGTGGGGGAGCGCTGGGACCTGGGTAATCTTTGTCACTGTGACTGAATTTATGCTCAAACAATCAAAATGCAATGCTTGTTATAAACTCCATTCTCAACCCTTCGCTTCTTTAGAAATTTGACTAAATCTCAATCTCTCCATGTCTCTTTCCTCTATCTGTCTGTCTGTCTGTCTGTCTGTCTGTCTCTCTCTCTCTCTCTCTCTCTCTCTCTCTCACACACACACACACACACACACACACACACAGTTTGTAAATTAAGAAAACACTGTGGTTTTCTAAAGCTATAGTGACGTTTTCCCAACTAAATTATAAACAGTGGTGATACCTTATTATTCCATCTAGTATTCCTTTACAAGCCCTTGATTATTAATAAGCACTCCAAAATAGTACTTGATATGTATTTTAAGAAATCTATTAATTTGTGCCGTATTCCTCACTGTCCACCATTATTTGCAGCATGTGTCCATAGATGCTGAACAAAATGCCTCAGAGAGTAAAAGGCTGTATGTGCTTGGTGGTTTACTGATGTTGAATACTTAAAAACAAACCGCAACAAAAAACTTTCTTTGGTCTCTGGAAATGAAGTCAAAAGCACTGACCATCAGCATGAGATGCTGTCCTTGGTTGGCAGTGTTAGCAGCTGTTCTGGAATGCTCTTAGGTGGATTTAATGACGGGTTACTGACATTTCCCAAAATGGCAACAGGGCCCAAGCAGCCAATTTTCTGCCACCTTGTTGCCTATGAGTGTCTATGTTGAGCGGTTCCACAGGCCCATTAGGAACCGCTTGAGAGCCATTACAGTTGGTGGAGTAAAAATATCCTTTTTACTGAAAAAAAAGGAAGTGAGATAAATAGCTATTTCTGGGGTGGTGGGAATGAGCTATCAACAATCCCAAGGAATGAAGGCGCCTGAGTGGCAATGAAACACCATCTTAATTCCTTTTTGTTGGCCATACCTGCACCAGAAAAAAATACATTAGTGGGTGAGGATCTATGGATACAAAGAATCACCACGTTTCAAGGTTGAGCAAAATGTAAATCTTGCAAGAATCAGGCTTTGTGTTGCATACACTACAAAATTCTGGTTCTTCTTGGAAAGCTTGGCTTTTTCACCATTTCAAAGGAATGAGAATGGGAGCGACCAGGCAATTGACCCATCGGGCTATAACGTGTGAATGAATGGAAGCACTGAGGTGGCGGGAGCAAAGGGCAGGAGGGGCTGCTGATTACTCCACTGCCTGCATCCAGGCCTGGCTGAGAAGGCTGCGGGACAGGGGGCAAGTGGAAGAAAAGGCGAACGATTTGCATTAAAATGGGAGTCCCCTACCCAAGCAGGCAGCATTGACCTCAGTGGATGTTAGTTCAATAGAGGTCTGGTTACGTCAACAAAAATAAGGCTACTTGTCATTTTCTTCTAATACTAGGACTCCTCCCATACAGAACCTTGGATGGTGATGCAATTAGAAAAGGTGAGCATGGAGGTATGGGCATAAAGTGCCTGCACTTGCGCACCTGAGAGATAAAACATGAGGATAAAGTATCTCCCTCTGAAATTGAAGGTTCCTTGAGGGTTAAGTCAGCCTCTTGAATGCATTATTTGTTGAATGCAACTCTAGAATGCAACTGAACATTTATTGTTTAAAGGTTAGGAGCTGGACTGAAAACATATTCATTACTCCCTGTCATAGAGCAGTTGGTGCATTCTAGGCACGTACAATTAGACTATAATTCTTTACAATGACAGACTAAACATACAAGTCTAGACAGAGAAAGGAGATGGCTGAAAATATTCTTAGACCTTTGCTAAGGGCGATTTAGCATTTTCTTATCATTTTACTGGCAAATATTGTAAAACCTTGCCTCATTAATGTCAAAGGGAGTACAGGATTTGCATGACTTAAATTCAAGGGGCTTGATTTTAATTCTCCATCAAAAACCAATCTCAGAGGCCAGATATTTTTAGCAGTCACTCAGCACAGATCTAGTGACGCTCAGCTGTGGTTTCTTTATTTTCTAGACAAAAGGCATGGGTTCTTAAACTGAACCACCCGGATACACATTACAAATCAATCACATTGTATGAACGTTTTTGTGAATGTGATCTACAAGTTATAAAACTAGTGATAAAATGTAAACATGCCAAGGTCTTAATATTTATTCAGTTGACAAAGAAAATAAACCACAAGACATCTCAGTTTCTTAAAACTGCCAGTCTATAGTCACTTGTTGACTGGAGCGAGTAGAAGAAAGAATTGAGTGGTAGAACAGAGTGAAGGAAGTTGCTCACTGAAGGGGAGCGGAATACAGAACCCCTAAATATGCCACTTTGGCACAAGTAAAATTTTTTTGAGCTGAAGGCAAGGCCCAGAAGACTCAAGAAAAACTTCTACTTCTCCCTGAACCACCTAGAAGAATTTAATTACGGGCCTGACTCATAGAAGGAGCTATTACCAAAGGTAACTGTCATATGAATGACCTACCTACATGGCAGGGCAAACATCTAATTACCAAACATTATTGTCCTGTGAATTACCCTCCTCCTTTTTGAAGCTCCAGGCCCTTATCCTATTCTTTAGCTCGGGGTGGCACAGGACCCTCAGTTGCCCAACTTGCCCTAGGGTCTCCTTGTCTTTGTGAGGTTAAATTTGTTTTTCTCCTGTTAATCTGTCTTACATCAATTTAATTAATAGATCAGCTCAAGGAACCTACAAGGGTAGAGGAAATTTTTTCCTCCCCTACAACATAGCTCAATCTCTCAGTGAGAAAGCCAACTCCCACCCTCACCCAACAGCATCCTCACATGGGCACCGACAGGACCACTCTGCAAATGGTCTTCAACCCTGCCCTAGGGTTCTGCTATGCCAGCACCTTAACGCATTGCTTCCTTTTTGCTCTCATACCCAAAGGACCTTCCTAAACTCAGTCATAGAATGTTACTGCCCCTACACATGACCAGCAGCTATGTTGCTTTTGATAATGCTGAATGCAAAACTGTTTCTCTGAAAAACACCTTTCATACAAATCTGAATTATCATTACAGAAAGGAAGCCCATCCATATTGGAAGCCAGTATTTCCCATAGATAATAATAATCACCAACTATACAAGTCAAATAGGTTTTCAGCAAGGGAGACAATTTTAACACCAGCTCATGATTATTGTTTCACCATGTGACAGGCAGTGTTTCAAGATCTTTGCATGCATTAACTCATTTGATTCTCATGAAAATTCTATGAGGTAGAAGTGATCATCCCTGTTTTACACACAACAAAATGGAGGCATAGAATGGTTAAGTAACTTGTCCAAAATCCTATAGTAAATAGGAGTCAGAGCTAGGATCCAGAATCTGCGCTCTTTATCATTATGCTATGTTGCTGGCGAGGATTTGGGTTCTCAAAAGTGTTTCATTATTTTAATAGGCACAATGATGGGGAAAAAAATTTAAATGAATTTTCCTTCTAGTGTCCCTTGTACTGGGGATGGTTTGTATTTGCCGATTGTTTTGAAATGATATCTAACATAGACAATCATGGGGTGTTTCCTATAACCCCTAGGAGGTATTCTCCTTTATTTGTTATATGTAGATAGCTCTCAAATTAAATTAGGGAAAGAAGAGAACAGGCATGGAGAAGGATGCCTAGCTCTACTCTTGTGGTAGGGCTTATAAAAATGATTCTCTGGGCCGGCCGAGTGGCATGCTGGTTAAGCGCTGGCTTGGGAAGCCAGTGGCCCGGTTTGGGTCCCACATATGAGGGCCAGTGACACTACCCTCAAAAAAAAAAAAAAAAAATAGATTCTCATCCAATATGATTAAGGTACAAAAAACATGCTATAATATACAAATAAAAAGTTTTATGATAGTATATAAATTCATAAATATAAGCAAACATAAGACTGTTGCTCTATTTTGAAAAGACTCAATTGATGAACTTTCACTTGAACAAAAGCTCAAGAAAACTGGTCTCCCTTGAGCAGCCCCCGCCAGCTTAGATGTGGCCAGGAATGGTTTTACATCAGGGCAGAGCAGTAGACACCTGCTCTGGGCACACAGCCGATGTCTGTTGAAACATCTTTAGGGAAGGCAATGCTGCAACAGGTTTGAGACAGTCAGATGGCCCTAGATGACTGACCATTCCAAGAATAACAGTATGCCAGTGGGATGGGGCCTAGTGATCCCAGGGGTCACAGTCTAGAGAACTGGAGGACCCACAACCTCACCATTCATACTACACGGCCCCCACCTTGTGAAGAGAAAGCATCATATTCCATTTTCCTGCTCAAAGGGTATTTGTTCAAGGTAACTAAACCTTTCAGAGTGGTCTTGAATGAGACCTGCAGTCCTAAAGAAACAGGCAAAATGAACCTCAAACCCATGTTTAAAAACTAGTACAAGGGGTAAACTAGTACAAGAGATCAAATCTGGTTGTGTTGCCTGCAGGAGCTGTTAGTTGCACTGGAGGCTTTTGCCAGCCTTTCATAAGCAATCTCCAGACACAGCATCTAGCTCAGCACTGAATCAACTAGATAGGTAACAAATCCTTACTGTAGGTGCTAGCAGGCAAAGGAAGGAGACCAGGGTACATTAGGCTAACGTGGTGGGTTGGGGGAAACCAAGCTTCCCAGTCCATTGGTCCAAAAATGGTTAATTCTTTAGCAATGCTTGCAGTCTTTCATTTTGCAATACATAGCTGTCACTCTATAAAGTCAATCCAAGCATGAATGAACACAATGGGAATCACAGACTTCATTTACATTAAAAAAAAAAAGCCGTCTTACAAACAGTCATAGTAAGAAACCCAGAACATCGTATAGAGAAAGGATAAATGCTTGAATGTTACATTTTGAAACATACTTGTTAGAAAAGGGTGCTTCCATTATTTTTCTTTTCGTGAGATGATTTTAAAAGTCATGGAGGTGTGCAAGACAAAAATACAACACAGTAACAAGGAGAGAAACAACCATATACTGTACCTTTACTTTAGCAAATCATGTGCTGTCTGACAGCCTCTGGTTCGTTCTTTTTTCTCCACGCCAAATTACTTAGGAGCTGATTTTTCACATGGCTTTGCAGCAGGTTTACCTTTCAATGAGCCCATTTCAATGGCTACGTTTCAATGGCTACGTTTTTCTGAGCACCTTTACTCAATCCCATTCTTGAAAGCTACAATTCCTTTGACAACTAGAATGTTTTTATTCTAATGGCAAACTCAAAGAACAGTCTCATGGGCATATGGCTGCAGCCAAATGTGATTCATGAAGGCGCTGACATTCTATAAAGTGGTTTCAAAACTCATCATGTACAAGGCTGACTGAATACCATGTGTCAGTCAAAAGTGGCTGAATCCATTCCTGGTGTTATATCGATGCCAATAAAATTAACAATCATACAACAAAATCACGTAGGCAGAGAAGAGTTCTCTTATTCTATTTTACATAAAATGTGATAGTCAAGACATAAAATGCAATCCATTATCTATGATGGATCAATGGCAGAAATTGGGAGAAATACATCTCAGGTTTGGAGGAGTTATGGGCCATCAACTCTGCTCATAATTTAAAATGTAACCAAGTGGGAGAAACATGGGTCACTGCTCACAAGAGGAAGACAAGATAGGTGAGTGTGACTACAGACCCAGTCCTAGAGGTCAGGGTACATCCCCAGTGAGGTGGCTGGTTAGTGGCAGCATCTTCCCACATGACAAAATTTTGTGTCCTTACCTTTCTTGTTTCTGTAGTGTTCTTTTTCATCTCTGAAACAGCAGTTTGGAATTTTTAACAGCAGTTTGGAATTTCAGAATTTTTTTTACTCACACTAAGAAAAGTGAGTGATACTGCAAAAATGAAATGATGATGTATATTTCATTTTGAAATGCAGATGTTTCCTTTATCTTGGGAGGGGCATTGTAGGATTGTGGAGGTATCCCATTCATAACTGAATTTGAGTAAAATTAACATTTAAATAGTTTGCATTCCCTTAAGGTCAGAGTACAGGGAGATAGCAAAAAAATAAATAAATGATCTCTTAAGGTCAGAGTACAGGGAGATAGCAAAAAAATAAATAAATGACCCCAGAACTTACAAATTTCTCATTAAGAATCCACAAAATATATCATCCACACAGTGACAACTTAAGAGTTGACTTTCTTAAAATTTGGCTTCTGGCTAACCTAGTAGATAATACCAAATACAAAGAATCCTTTAGCAATAAGAGAAAGTCTTTCCAGCCAATGGCCTGTTTCCCCATCCTTTCATATTCTATGTTAACTAATACTGAACCAAAGCCTCACCTGGGACCTCAGGAGAGAATCTTGCTGAGTGTCTGGATACAAAAAGTTTCAGTTCTTGATCTAAGTTGCATTCAATCAGGTTTGTGTCCCATGATCGGATTCCTAAGGAGAAAAGGGGAAGACAGTTGACAGACTTCCAGTTAGTCGTTTTAGAATGGTTTGGAAAACATCACTGTAACATTTCTCAGGCTTTCAGGGAGGATATGGAAACTCCTTTTCTGAAGAGCCTGGTCATGAGCAGCGGATGCCCACAAGATGGGAGGGCTGAGGAGGTCTCCCCGCCAGGCCACAAAGGAGGGCTAACGAGCAGTGTGGACTGAACTTCTGCCCCTTATAAAACATAAATGCAGCTTTTCTGGGAGAGTAAAAGAAAACAGTTATTAGGAAAATGACAGGCTTTCTACTCCAGGGAGGGAATGGAAAGGACAGGAAGATGGTGAGTTCTGTTAAAAAGCCACCAGACAATCTCTGGCTTCCCCAGGATCCACTTATAAATGGCAAGGAAACATAGAAGGAGGGTGGGAAAGCCAGAGACGTGGGGGCTGACTTTCAAGTCTAGGCCTTTGTTTTTAAAATGATGCTTCTGCAGTGTGTACGTGCAGCTCGTGTGCACGTGTGGTTTCTTTTTTTCACCCATCCCACTTTTGACCTTGGTTTCTCTACCCCTGGTTATCAATTCAAAATTTGTGTGCTCTTTTGATAAGAAGGTTAGATCTCAATCTTCAAGACTTGGCCTGCCTGCTTTTATTTTACCTGACTAGTTTGGCAAGCAGTTCTTTCATTCACAATTGTTAGTTGTACCAAATTTTCTTATCCAGAGGCAAAGAAATGTGGCAACTTGTTATACTTTATAAACTTTCTGCAGAGGTGGGGGCCATGAACTGTCTATTCCTACAGAAGTTCAGGTTTCTGTTCACTAGGCTGGAAGCGGGGGTGAGAGGAACACCAGGGCAGAATGCTGAACCCCGCCCCACCTCCCTAGCCTCTTCTTTCCTCCTCCTTCTGCCCTCCTTGATCCTGCCAGGGTCCCAAAGGGGCTGGCTAGAGGGGGACCCAGAGGACAGCTGAGAAAGGATGGGGTAAAACCCAGGGAAAACTGGGGAACCACAGAACTTTGGATTGTGTGTTTTTATGTATATTTATACTTTACCAACTAGATGGGTCGTGGAAGAGCCAGTGTGCAGTACCCATGATTGTACCCTTGCATGGAGCATTCAATCTCTGGAACAACCATTTACTATATACCTACTAAGGGCAGGGGCTTGAAGCTCTCAGTATAACACAGTAGGTGAACTATCTCTAGGTAAACACTGGGTGGTTTATAATCATTTTTGCTGATCATTAGTTATGGGAGTACAAATGGCAGTGTGTTATTTAAACACACCTCGAAATCGTTAATGCATATCTGCATTTACTCCTATTTATATGATTTATATCTTGTTCAGTCTTCCTATCTTGAAAGAATCAAGGTAGATTAGATAGCTAGCTAGACAGACATATAAATACAGGGGTGTGTGAGATTCTGGAAACTCAGTTCATTGGATGTCAAGAATATCTTCAGATTACACACCAAATACCTTTTGGACTGTGAAGAATATTTTCCATTAACAGCCTCAGTTTGCATTTGTGCTAATGGAGTATTTAAATTTTAACAAGAAAGGCATGTTGAGATTTTGTGGATCTTTTCTGTACTGAAATGATAAATGGGTTCTTTTTGTTTCACAGAAAAGCCTGACAGGTTGAAAAGTCTGAATTCATTAGAATATTTTACTTCAACCTATACGTACACTATGTACTCATCTAACATGAAAAATTGTCAAGCTCCCGTCTGAGCTGCTCAATCAGTAATTGTTGACTGGATTCTTTGTGCTCCAGGTCTGAGCTCCATGTCTTCCAGCTCGTCAAGTTGGGTCAATAAGTTAATAATGAGACATATGTATTTAAATTAAATTCATACAATTTTTCTGCCTTTGTTCTAAGTAACGTCCAAGTTACTACATCATTTGAATGACTTCATCTAGGGTTATACACAGACTTGCCCTTACATTGTTGTTTGACATTTTTCCCTTGGCTTCAATTAACTTGTCATGACACATGCAATTAATTGCTTGCTTTATACTTCATAAACTCCTAGTTGTATGATTTGGAATTTACTAATGGAAAAAGTATGAGATAGTAGAAAAACCATTTGGTGATTTTTAAAATACACTAGTAAACAGCTGATAAAAAAACATTTCTCATTTTTATACACCCAATGAAACTAAAAATTTTAGGTTCTCTTTTCAAGGGAGCAATTTCTAGCCAAATTATTGCTTAACACTATATAATCACTACTACTACTTATAAAATAAAGATTACAATGAATTCACTGGTTATTTTAGTTGAAAAGGAAATTTTTGGAACCGGGCCACTTTCCATATTTATTTTAGAAATAAAATACTTTGTAACTATTTTGTACCTTCTACTGGATAATGTTAGTAAAGGGAAATAGTATTTCTCAATGAAAGGTAATACTGCATTTAGTAGGTTTATGTATCTCCTCTTTGCATCTAAGAGGAAGCCACTGCTGGGTCCACTAAAGCTAATGGCTTTTGGAAAAGAGGTCACTCTGAAGAGGCTTTCGGAAGCAGGTCATCTTGGTCTCCGATGGGTTGTAGAGAAGCCATGATGAATTCCTGGCCCTTTTTCTGACCACTCCGCCAATAAACGCCAGGTCAAGCTCTTCCCTGAGGCTTTGCTTCTCCAGCACTCTATGAAGACTATTCCCAGCATTGGCTTACCTAGGTGGGGGCAAAACAGAATGACTCTACCAGTTGGAGATCAATCTCCACTTTTTAAACTTCTGGGCCTGGACCACATCTGTCACCCTGGAAAGTTGGCCATTGCCCAGGCAGCCTGAGAACTCTCCTGCCTAATCCAAGACTATTGCCCAGCCCTGGAAGGGAGTGCCATCACTCTGTTAGCCAGTGACCGGAGGTAACAAAGGATCTTGCCATCTCAGTTCTCTGACCCCAGAGGGTTTTAGGGCGCAAAGGGGAGGCTAAAGTACACATGAAGTTTACAGACGGAAAAAGGGGACAAGGTTGTATGAGAGTGGGGGATGGGGCGCGGGAAGAGGATCATCCTAGGAGAAGTCAGGGTGAACAATGAAGAGCCAGGTTCCTTTACTCCATACAGGTTAGACCTGGCCAAGTTTACCAGTCATGCACACATTTTACAGGATTATTTAATAAAACCAATAATTTTTTAAAAAGCACCTCTCATTTAAGGCTAAAATCTATATTCCTAAAAGTGACAGGAGATTGAAGAGAGCAGAACAAAATGGCCACGCATTGCACACTGAACCGGCACATGGGTTCTGCTTGACAGTTATTTGGCTTTTGACAGGTTGCTTTTCCTCTATGAGCTTCAGTTGCTCCTTCTGAGAATGAGGCTTTTGAATATTTTTTTGCAAGTACCTAAATGATTAAATCATAAGATTCTATTTGTAAAACTATGTTAAAAAGTGATTTGAAATCAGGTTAGAATCATAAACTAAACAAACAGAATTAAAAGAAAGGAAATGCTAAATTCAAGGTTTTATTTCTCAGAGAAGTTTTTCCTATTTTTTTTTTGCCTTCGTTCCTAATGTTCAATTACTTTCTTCCTTTTTTTTAAGCCAACAACTTGGTGTTCATAATATATACATGATGTGTAATGCAGTTATTATCTTACATACAGAGCTCATCATGTCAAAACACTGATGATAATTTAGGTCTTAGATTGCGTCTCACATTAGAGACAAACAAAAGAAGTGATTTATGATTATTTATTGGTCTAAAAGTTAGAACTTATTTTTAAAAGTAAGCTTTTAGAGAAGATTAAAAATGAATCATCAATTTAATGACCTCAAATTCGGGGACTGGCTTGTATTTCAGCATGGATCATAGAACCATTAGTAGGTATTGCCAATTAAGCAGTGCAAGCAGAAATCCATCTGCCTTTTGACTTTGAAAAGTATAAAGATAAAAATAATAAATTTAACACTCTCTAATATTTTTTTAACTCCCACGTGTTAATTTTTTCCTGTTAAAGTAAAGCAAAAACCCAACCCCAAACTTTCCTGAGTTCTTTCTCTTAGCCATCTTAGACTGAAAATATTCAACAAAGTGACATCAGACAGTTACAATGTGATCAGCTAAACTTACATCTAAAAACCCAAGGCAGCAGATGTTACACAAATCTATCTTTTTATGAACAAATCTTGCTGATTCCCAATGTTAACTAGAGGAGTTCTATTCTTTAAAAGTAATTGAAAGCATCAAACTGACACCTAGCATTACTTGAAAACAATAAAATGAAGCAATGAAAACTCCTTTCACATGCCTCAGGAATTCAATTCGTAAAGCATGAATGTGTATAGTCTACATCCTAAAATAAACCAGAGGAGTGGGGCCTCCGCTGAAAATGGGATGGCTGTGAAGTCCATGGTGGTGGCTAATTAGGAAGGGGGCAAAGGAGGTGCCAAGGAGCAGTAGTTGGTGGTAATGACAATGGTTTGGCATAAAGTCCTGCATAACTAACTAAATAAAGCTAGACTGGTACAAGGAAAGAATATTGCTTCAAACAATGTGACTTTGGACCAAACCTTACATTAGGCTTTTTGAATATATTGGATTGTCGGAAAAGTCATGATGTATTCCTTCCATGTTTTTCATTGCAAAAATGTGTCATGACTTTTCTGACAACCCAATAGTTGACAAAATAAGTGACCATCTCTCTTCCTTGTTTTCAAGAAGCATTTACTGAGAATCCACACTGGGATGTTCCAGGCCTGTTGGTTTACTGCATTACCACCATCTTCCTACAGATTGATTTTTCTAGGCTTCCTCAATAATCAGATGGCAAAAATCCAAGTCACCAGGGTCTCCAAACCCACAGAGCATCAGTTAAGGTGGGAGGACAAATAGGAAGCAAGAGTAACAGATGCTGAACTGCTTTCCCAGCCTGTAGCACACACTCAGAGCCCAACCCCCTGGAACATCTCCGTCTTGCTTCACATAACAGCCCACAGGCACCAGCAACAACAGCAGTGGAATCCGAGTGACCTCTGGAGGAGGCCCAGCTGGGTCCTGAAGGCTGAAGCAGCAGCATGTCAGGCATGGGCAACAGAGCCCACTTGCCCTGTTGCTAAGTCATCTCAGACTCTAAAAAAGCTACAGGAGCACTTAGCACTGGAAGTCCCTGCAGCCTGTGCTATATTCGAGACCCCAGGACTCAAGAGAGCAATCTCCAGGGGGAAAGCAGCATCTGTCACTGTACATAAGGAAATGGCTCTGTTCACTTACTTGGTTGATACTTAATGGGATCAATATAGTCATTTCAGGGTTTCATGCAAAAACCTGACCAAATTAGGGAATGAAAATTCAGGAAGGCATGGTGACTGACAAGGGAACATGAGGGGGCTTCTGGAATCCCCGTAATGTCTTGTTCTTGATCTACGTAACACAGGTGTGTTCCTTTTGTCAAAATTCACTGAATTCCTCATCTATGATGTGTGTGCCTTTTTCTCTATATATACTTCAATAAATTTTTTAAAAATTAAAAAAAGTCAGGAAGACAAATCTGAACGTTAGCACTAAGCGCTAGTAGTGTATAAAAGAGTAAAAGGGAGCATTTCACAGCAGCACTTAAATGTGTCTATTTTATCTTCAAATGCAAGCAGCTTGAATAAACCCCCTGAGGAATGGGGTACTGAAAGGATGATCAACAGAGTAACAAAGCAGTAAGATAATTATAGTGGGAAGGTGATTTCTGAACCAACTCCCTGCATGGGGCCCAGCCCACAAGTGAATGACTGTACAAAGGCAAGCTCTGAAAATTGCTGTTTGATCTCTCTCTGATATTAGCCTGATCTGCAGTAATATCAAGATAGGGCTAGAAAAACCAGCGATGCTGCAGGAGTGATACTTCTATCACTTATGAGTGGTGTGACCTTGAGCTGGTCCCCTTATTCTTCTTGTCTCCTTGAGCCCCCATCTCTCATGGCACATTGGGTGGTTATGAAAATTTTATAGATAGAAAAGCACATCCTAATGCATTACTATTCCCTGGCAGTGGTGCTGACCAATATTTTTTTTTAATCCCAAATCATTGATTCATACAGTAGCCACACCCAAAGTCAGTACGTGTGAATTTTTCCAAGGAGGAAATGTGCAAATGAACTAAATTAGAACAGATCAGATTAAAGGCCTCTAGTTTGAAAATAAGGGTTATTGAGATGCTCTGATAAGGCATTTCATTATTTAAATCTCTTATTCTTGAATTTTTTTCGAACGACATAACACGTCTTAATTCTGCTCACTTTTGTCTTTTTCATCTGAAAGGGAAAATCAGGGCTTTAAAGTTAAACAAAAGAACCAGATCTGTAACTCCAGTCCCCACCCTGCAGCCTTTTGTTCTGGGGACAAGCGGCCGTTTCCAAATGCAGCGGCAAATGACTGACAAGCCTTTATTTTTTTTTTTTCATCTAAAATAAGGTTTTTCATTCGCCTTTTATTGGGGTGGGGCAGGAGCGGGGAACGAGGGCTGCGTGAACGCCCTTTGTCCGCCTCGGGCTGCCGTAGAGACCGCAGTGCGGACTGCACCACGCCCACCCGCCGGTGTCTCCAGGCAGAAACGCTTCAGCACCACCCCAAGAGAATAGAGCGCGGGCTGGGGCTGCGGAGGGACCCGGCGACCTCCGTCAGGGACGAGGGGCGATCTAGGAGGCCGGGAAGGGCCGAGGCCAAAGCTGCCCACCCGGCGACTTTGGAGCGCAACAAAGCTGGGATGAGGGAGAGGTGGGGAGGCACAGCAACCCCCGAGGCCACCGCGGGCTGCACCCTAAGTGGGCGCCGCAGTGCGGGGACAGGTGGAAGGACTGCCGCAGCCCGGGTGGGGCTGGGGGGGCGGGTTGCTCTACGAGCCCGAGGCTGCGCCCGCAGGACCCTCACGGCCCCGCCCAGGGTTCCTGGCAAACCGCTATTCAGCCTCTGCGGAGCGCGCGCTCCTAGTGCGCGCCCCGGGAGAGGCGCTGGCCCTCCCCGCCGACCCCTCCCTCTTCCCTCTAAGCCATCACTCCCGAGGCTGAGACTTTTAAAAGAAGAAGCCCCACCCCGCAACTTGGGGTCCCATTGTCCTTTCTCAAAGCTGCAACCAAGGTCCCAGGGGCGGTAGCGAAGCTGGCGCCGTCAGGGAACGAAGTGCAGGCGGTTCTCCATCTCTGCGTCCCCGGGGGGTGGCGGGGGGCGGGGAGCGGTGAGGAAGCGGGCGTGGCGCTAGGACTAGCCTAGTCATTCCAAGGAAAAGAAAAGATCGGAAGGTTTTAGACCAGAAAACGCATTTCTTGGGGGCCGAGGTGGCTGTGGTGAGAAGGATTCCCAAGCGGGCCCTGGCACATGGTGCCTTAAGTCTCCGGTCTGCCGGCAAGGTGGGGGGTGGGGGGTGTGTACCAGCGTTTTGTAGGGGTGAGAGGGGGACTGAAAGGAGTGGTTAGCATCAGGTCCCCCCCCCCTTTTGCTTCCTGCGGTTGTGGCTTTATTGTGGCCTCTGCTCCTGACACCTGCATTTCATTGAGCGGGAGAGGCGGTGGCCAGCTGGGATCTGCGGAGCCAGCCTCATGACAGATCCCTCAAGGTTAGAAGAGACTCCCCCCCCGCCCCCACCGGGTCTCGAATCAGATTCACATTATTCTCTGAAATTAGCTCTGAAAAAAGTCCAGGCCGGATGCGGGAGGTGGCGGGGAGAGGTGGGTGCTGGGCGCGCCGTGGGTGGGGTCGTGTGTGTACGTCTCCCCCGAGCGCGTTCCCTGGGGGCGGAGGGCCTCTTACCGAGCTCGATGTTGCCTATGGCGCGTCGCAGGTGCTCCTCGGTCACGATCTCGCCGACGACCACGAGCAAGTAGAACTTGCTGTCGAGGAAGCGATGCGACAGGCTGGGCGAGGTGGACGCCGCCGGGTTGGCGATGCTGCCGGACAGCTCAGGCTCCGCGGCTTCCACCACCACGGTCGCCATCCTGACTGCCCGCTCTGCCAGGGCGAAGTGTCCCGCTCCGGCCGCTCCTCTCCTCTGCGGCAGGAGAAAGGATTATCGCCGAAGGTGCTGTCTCCGCTCCGCCCCCTGCGTCCCCCCTCCTCCTGGCGCTGCGCGCCGCCTCCCCCTCCGCCCTCTCGGAGAGCGCGCGTCGGAGAGGAGTGGGGAGTGAGAGTGGGCGGGGAGGCGGCGCCCGCTTTTATACGGAGACTAGGCTGGGAGCCCGGGAGGAGGAGGAAGAGGAGGAGGAAAGGACCACCCGGCACATCCTCACGCGGTGGCCGCCTTGGCTCTTCCAGCCGTTGGCCCAGGGCTGATGTCATCTGCAGCAAATCATCTCGCTCGAGGCCCGGAAGCCGGAGGGATGAGGTGTGCGGACAATGGTCAGGGCAGGGCTGTGAGTCAAGGGGTTGGGGAACCCTGAGGGCCCCTGCTGCAGCTGTGAAGGGGGAAACCACTCCAACCTACACCCCCACGCACACCCACGGCCCGCTCCAAACCCTCACCCCGTTTGTATAGGAGAACGGGATGGGTTTCCATTTTCAGAGCGTGGGTATTTACCTTATAGGAGGTGCACAAGTCAGGCTTCTGCCTTGTGTCCTGCCTGCGATGAAGCCAGGTTCTCGAGAGTTATGATAGCCTAGCAGGCATGGTATTCAAGGGTACCCCGCCCAGGAAGATGCAACCTGTCTTTGCTCTGGCCTTGTGGACTTAGGGAGACACCCAGTATTTACCAATATTTACCAGCTTCACTTTAAGAATACATCAAAAATATACAGCAAAACCTAAACCTACTATCGTTCAGGCTTTGGACCCTACTTTGCGAGGCCCAATGATGAAAATGCACTGGCTTTGTGGTGATCATAGGAGATGAGAGGGATACAAATGCATTCGCCTGCATACAGATTTCTTTTCTTAATACTATGCTGCACAGATAGTATCAGGCATAACAAAGAATAAAGAGAAGATACTGTCTCTACCCAGCAGGATTACAGTGACTATAATGTACTTTTCAGTTCCTTGGGGAACACACAGGCAAAATTATTTCATCTGACAATGATGTCTTTTAAAATATATGAAGCATTAGGAATTTTTATTGCCTTTGTCTATGTTTAGAAGAACTCATAAAAAATGTTTAAAGGCAGCCCATCTACAACCATTTCTCATAAACATTCTGACTATAGCTTCTGTCCCAGGAAAAGGGTGGTGGTGATAAGAAACAAAATGTGCAAACATGATAGCCTCATTAAAGACGGGGATTAGAGGCTTAGAAAAGAAGAGAGAAATTAGAGTAGTCAATATAGTTTTAATACTAGAATGCATATTAATAAAAAAAATCACTTAGATATGCTAAGATTTCCAAAACAGCCTGTTATCTTAGCTGTTAACCACCAGGACTTACTGGTGATATACTTTTTATTCTTAGGTCTTTCCTTGAGACCCTGGCATGGGAGACATAGTGGGCAGCCAAAGGCTGTGGCCCCATCGTACACCACAATGTGATCAGTGGGAAATAAAGATACCATCTGGCCCTCAACACTTGGGGTCTGTGACAAGCTCACTGGTGAGTTGCATTCACCAGTAGACAGTGACAAAGGGTTTCCAAGTGAGATGGTACCGGGTTATATCTTGGTCAAGAGAAGGTATTCTGTTGCTGTTAGAAAGGTGAAGCCAGCTCCAAAGCCCATAACTGGGGAAGAAGTTATGGTGAGGAGCACTGTTTTCTAAAGGTCCGCCATTGGAGTCCAGTGCCATTTAGTGATTGTCTTGCATTTCTCTGAACCACCATTATTTTTGTTTATGTTATAGTTTTCTTTAACTCCATTTCTTTTACTTGATTTTATTTTTAAATGCAATTATTTATTACTGTATAAGAGAAAGGAAACACTACTATTACCTATTAATAGAGGGTATCCCTAAAACTAAGCAGAAAAAGAAGAAAATGTGATTAAATTCCTGCTCCATACTGTCGTTATTTGCTCCAGATTCTAACCCTGAGGTGTATTCTCTCTAGATTAAAAAATGGAGATTAGCCCAGCGTGAGTGGCCGGCAGCCAGCGTGAACTGCCAATAGCCACGGTGAGCGACCATCCAGAGGCCGGCGACCCATCTGCCTCATCCAGGAGGAGCGCGGTGGCGGTGCCAACGTGGGCCAGGGGGGCGGCGTCCTCCGCAACTAGACTGAAGAACAAAAAGACAGCAGCTTGTCTGTTCCCCTTCCCCGATTCCCCAACACTGTTCCCCTTCTCCAATTCCCCAACAAAATCTTTAAAAAAAAATAAAAAAATGGAGATTAGCAAGAGGTATTAAAGATATACTAGCACCTAAATGAGTGGTTCTCCAGGTTGTAACAGAAGATTAGATGAAAATAACAACCGGAGGCCTTTCTTACTGTGGGAGTCAGTGCAGTTAAATGCCATGACCATGAGCCACCTGTCAGGAGGGCACTGAGAAACAGAGATGATGAGAAACCACAGACTAGAGATGCTGATTGTTACCGTACAGCTTTGTCACTTTGGGAAAGTGACTTATTCTGTTTGACCTTCAGTTTCTTCATCTATATACTGGGAAGAATAACATCTTTATAACTGCATGAGTAACTGTGTAAGAGGAGTAATGATGGAACGTGTGAATACCTAATATAGTGATTGGATTATAGTAAGTACTCAAAGCATGGCTGATCAGTAGACCTCTTGTCTCAGTTTCTTGGACAATGGGTTAAAAGTCTCCTTACAAACTGAGCAGGTAACATTAACTTGTGCTCCACTACCAATACTTCTGCAATAAGAATAGAGTATGAAATGATGCTACAAACTAGAAAAGTACTCCCTCCCATCTCAAGAAAAAGATATAGCTCTAAGAAGCAGAAAAAGAAAAAATAACATAAGGGTGCCTGTGTTACCTGCTGCCACCTGACATCACCTAGATGTCCCAAAGTCACCTCAGACTCAACATGCTCCAAACCAGAACCATCTTGTCCCTCTAAACCTGATAGTCTCACTTTTCCTATTTCAGTGAATAGTATCACCATCTATCCTGTGATGCAAGCCAGAAACCTCACTGGCATCTTAGACTCCTCCCTGACCTTTAACTCCATGTGCAATTCAGCATGGAGTCTGGTCAGTTTTACCTCCTAGGTATCTCTTCAATCCATCCACTTCTCTCTAGTCCAAGCTACCTACCATCTTTGTGAAAGATAGTAGTATACAGGTTAGAAATTGAGTTCTGAAGTCAGACTGCCTGATTTTGAATCCCAGCACCAAAATTTATTAGCTGTCTGCCTTGGGCAAGATATGTAACCACTCTATGCTTTGGTTTCCTCATTTGTATAGTGGAGATGAATACCCACCTCACCTGCAAGGGGATAGTTTAAATATGCAAAGTGCTTAGAACAGTGCCTTGTATGTAATAAACACTCAATAGGAGTTAGTTGTTTTTGTTGTTATCATTTAATATTTTACTATGAAAATAATCAAACATATATAAAAGTAGATGAGTATAAGAAACCTCTGTGCACCCATTATCCCCAATCAAATGATTTTTACAGTTTGTTTAAAGCAAAATCTAAATGAGGTCCATTTATTTCAATTGATGGATATGGCTTCAATCTCTTTATAGCTTCCCATTCTATCTTTTTTTGTTGTTGCAATTTTTTGTTGAATAGAAGAAACATTTGTTCTGCAGAATTTCACAAAGTCTGAATTTTGCTGATTGTATCCCTATTGTGTTACTGTGTCCTTCTGTCTCCTGAATTTTCTGTATAATGATAGATCTAAAGGCTCCATCAGATGCAGGTTTGATTTTTTTTTTGTAAATATACTTCTTAGATGATATTGTGTTCTTAGGTCAGGAGGCAATAAAGATTGGTTGACCTCATTCTGAGATCTTAGCAATCATTGATGATCATTACCTAGATTTATTATTTCATTGAGGGTTGGAAAATGATAATTTTTAAATTTTATTATTCTTTCTTCATCTAACACCCAGAAGACTTCTGTTAGGAGAAATATCATCCATTAACTTGGTTAGTCTGAGGTACAGTTTATGCAGGAAAGGAAGGATAAGTATATGGTTCTCTTCCTTTATTTACTAATTTTTAGAATAATGAATTCATTCTATACCATCCTCCAAAGGTGATTAGTAATTTTTGTGTCATTAAAAATATAGGGCCGGCCGAATGGCGCGGTGGTTAAGTGCTGGCTTGGGAAGCCAGCGGCCCCGGTTCGGGCCCACATATGAGGGCCAGTGACACTGCCCTCAAAGAAAACAAAACAAAACAAATATATATATATATATATATATATATATATATATATATATATATATATATATATATATATATATCTTGGCTCTTCATTTCTGTGGCCATCGCTGAAGTGTCAGCAGCCAAAATGAAGTTCAATCCCTTTGAGACTTCTCACCAGAGGAAGAACTGTGAAAGCCATTTCAGTGTCCCTTCCCATGTTCACAGGAAGAGTATGTCTTCTCCTCTTTCCAAAGAGCTGAGCCAGAAGTACAGTGTTCAATCCATGCCCATCCGAAAGGATGATAAAGTTCAGGTTGTACAAGGACACCACAAAGGGCAGCAAATTGGCAAAGTAGTCTGGGGTTACTAGTAGCCCAGGGAAGAAACATGTCATCCACAATGAGTAAGTGCAGCGGGAGAAGGCTAATGGCACAACTGTTCATATGGGCATTCACCCCAGCAAGGTGGTTATAACCAGACTAAAGCTGGACAAAGACCACAAAAAGATCCTTGAACATAAAGCCAAATCTCACCAAGTAGGAAAGGGAAAGGGCAAATATATGGAAGAAACAATTGAGAAGATGCAGGAATAAAGTAATCTTATATAGAGCTTTCATTAAAAACTGTTAAAATGAATTTAAAAAGGAATATAACTTGAAGTCATTATTCATGTTGATATTTTAATTTCCCTGTCTTTGGCCAGTGATATGATAAGATGTTCCCAGCTCACCTTTTCCATATCTGATCTCAGATCCTGGAATTAGCTATTGCCTTTAACCCTAGTTCCTTAAGTGGGAAGTGGTATTTAGAGACCATAATCTGGATACCAGGAATGACTTGTTGCTACTATCTTGTTCATTGTTTCTAGATATTTTCAGTGGAATTGTAAATAAATTTTTTTTCAAGATGAAATACATTATTGAATTCATGCTATACTGTCAACCCAGGATCAAGACTATAGGGATTTCACTTAACCTTCAATCTTACATCAGTATTTCCTTTGTCTTATGCCAAGAATTGTTCTCAAAGATACCAAAGGTGATAGAATTAGAAGAGTAGAGAATTTCTCATTTTCTTTATCTACACTATATATAAATTATACTCACAGTAGTTTCAGATAAAAATGGACTTGCTAACAATGTGATTACTAAAAACAGTTGAAATTTTTTGTGGAATTACTTGTGTTGTTACAATGTATCACATTAGAAAACCAAAATTCCCAGTTGTCAAAGACACCAAAATGATCACTTTTTTGTTTTATCCCACAATTCACACATAAAACTCTCAGAATAACAATAAAAATGCTACTGATGTCAATAGGATTACTGAAAGCAGTTTAATATTTTTTTGAAAAAATTTTTGTTATTAGATGTAACCCAAAGGGATGCAGTTTTAAAGTCACTGAATTAATTCTTTTTTATATGATTATGCCACTAACTCAATACATAATTAGGTTTATATGTTTCATTTTTGTTTTTTTATACTTAATTTTGCTTTATAACTATGTAAAATATTTGGTTCCAAAGTCATATCTGCAAAACAATTGCATTCAGAGAACTTCAGCCTCAATCCCTTCCTCCTCTACCCTGTTCCCTCTCTGTCCCTATAAATAACTCTTTTCCTTGGCTTAGTCTTCCGTTTCTAAAATGTTTATCTTTTAGATAAACAACAGTATACACACACAATGTTTTTTCACTTAGCAATATATCCTGTAGATAACCTCATAATTATATGAAGTTAATATTAGTATTCCTCATTCCTTTTTATAGCTGCATATTAACCCATTGTCTTTATTTACTATAATTTATTTAATCAGTCCACTATTGATTGGCATTATTGAGTTATTTCCAGTTCAATTTATATTATAAACAGTAGTTATAACTATTGCGTTTTTCCTGTGTAGCAGCAATAGTCGTTTGACTGGCATCACCATATCCACCGGGACCCACATCCGATCCGTGCTCCATAACACATGAAGGTTGACCTTTTCTGATCTGGTTATATCACCCCAACTCTCTACTTGACCTCTTCAGAAGCTTCCCATCGTTTGTAGGGTAGAGATCAAACCCCTTAGTGTGGTCTACGAGGCCCCACAAAGCCTGGTCCCTGTTTATCTTCCCAGCTTTATCTATACCGGCCCCCCCTTCTCCCCTTTCCCACCTCCCTCCCCTCCCCACCACCACCACCACTTATCCTTACTTTTCAGCTTCAGCAACACTGACTTTATATCAGGCCCTGTGTCCTCCAATGCAAGACCTTTTCCCTCATTGTTCCCCCTGCCAAGAGCACTTACTAGTTAACTTCACCTATTTAATGCCTGCTTGTCCTGTAGATAGCATCTCCGCCATCACTTCCTTAGGGAAGACTCTCTGACCTTCCTCACCAGGTCAGTTAACCTTTTTATATGCATCTTTAGCTCCATGCCCCACTTCTTATTTGTAGCACTTATTATTCCAACTTTATTTTTTTATACGTAATTATTAAAATTTGTCTGTCTTCACCACTGGACTCTCAGCTCTATGGAGGCCAGAACCATGTTTATCCACCCACACTCACACATACCCACCAGCTCACCTGAGGATTTCTGGTGCCCAGAATAGAGCATTGCTCAATAAAGGTGTTTCAGTGACTACATGAATGGCTTCTATAAGCCATGTTACTGTGCTAGGTGCTTTAAGTATATTGCTTCAGTGAATTTCCACAAACTTCCTAAGAAATGAGTTTTGTTATCATTTGGATGGCTTAAGTTCCTTTGCGCATTACTGATCTTGGTAATTTCTATTTTATCTTTTTGTTATTGTTCAGTCTTGCTACACAGTTTTATCAAATTTAATCATCTTTACCAAAAACTACATTTGGCATTACTGATAGTTTTCTATCATGTGTATGTATGTTTTCATTGATTCTGTTCTTATCTATACTATTTCACTCCCCTGGTTTCTTTGGGTTTTATTTTACTTCCTATTTTTGCTCCATCAGAGGCTCAAGTAATTGGTTTTTAGTTTTCCTTCTTTTCTGATATATGCATTTAAGGCTATACATTTCTCTCAAAGTCCTGCCTTAGCTCAACCCTACACATCTTGATATGTTGTATTTTCATTATCATTCACTTCATAATATTTTCCAATTTCATTGTGATTTCTTCCTCTGACATGAGCTATTATTCCTATTTCACAGTTGAAAAAACTGACATGCAGAAAAGTTAGAGTTTGTTCGAAATCACAGAAAACCTGTGAAAACTCAGGTATATCAGACTTCAAAGTCTATGACCTTCCCTATGTAATACTCTTCTTCCTTGCCATGGGAATTAAAGCAAATTAAAGAAAACGAAGCACAGCAAATGTGTTGGTTGGGAAGAGGAATAAAAGAGAAGCATCTAAAAGTCAGAGTAAATTTCACATCAAATGAGCTTCTAATATTGTTTTATTTAAAATTAAAGTTATTCTAGAATATAGGGCAATATGTCATTTAAAAGTTAAAAGATAGCCTTTTTTACTTATCATTGGCTAGTCCTTTTTTCCAAATTTTAAGGTAGCTATAGAAAAATTAACAGAGGCTGGGGAAAGGAAAATTATTGACAAGATATAAAGTATTCGAAATGTTAAAAGTATATGTCATGGAAGCAGCTATACTCTAGGCCCATAAAATTGGGTCTCACTCTCAGTAGTTAGTTATAGAGGGAAATTTCTGAAAATTTAGTGGTATCTTTCATAGCCAGAGGAAAATCTCATATTTTTTTCTGTGCAATCATTCTTGAATCAGAAAATGACTCTTCTTTTCTTTTGGTAGAACAGTGAGAAGTAGAACACTAGAAGCTCAATTAACTGAGATCTAATTCCTTCTCTAGCTGTGTGAACTGGTCCTTCCCATCACCACCTTTCAACAACAACTGAACAAACAAAACCTTGTAAATGTATACAGAATACAAAATCAAAGTTTCTCCTTCCCCACCCATAATTCCACTTCCCTTTCTGGAGATAACTACTATTATTAAGTTAAACTGTGTGTGTGTGTGTGTGTGTGTGTGTGTGTGTGTGTGTGTGTGTGTGTTATAGGGAAGGTGATGGACTTTGAAGTCCATATGTTCAAGTCAAACAAGTTTGTAAACTTGTTGCAATGATGTTGCTAACCTTTTTTGATTTCAGAGGGATTATTCATTATGAAGTTGTACCAATTGGACAGTTAACCAAGTTTACTATTTGGAAGTGCTGAAAAGGCTGCTTGAAAAAGTTAGATGACCTGAACTTTTCTCCAACAATTCATGCCTCTTGCATCACAACAATACAGTAGTTCACAAGGCACTGTCTGTGAGGGAGTTTTTAGCCAGTAAACAAATAACTGTATTGGAACACCCTCCCTACTCACCTGATCTAGCCCCCAATAACTTCTTTCTTTACCCAAAGATAAAGGAAATATGAAAGGAAGACATTTTGATGGCATTCAGGACAGCAAGGGTAATACAATGACAGCTCTAATGGCCATTCCAGAAAAAGAGTTCCAAAATTGCATTGAAGGGTGGACTAGGTGCTGGCATCAGTGCATATAGCTTCCCAAGGGGAGTACTTTGAAGGTGACAGTAGTGATATTCAGCAATGAGGTATGTAGCACTTTTTCTAGGATGAGTTCGCGAATTTAATTGTCAGGCCTCATATAGACATTTCCACATATATAGATTCATGCATATAGTTTTTCCTCCATGCACAGAATAATATTTTACATACTGTATTTCAATGTAATTTCCCTTTGGATATTTTTAATACAAATATATAAAAATCTACCTTATAGTTTAAACTACTGCACAGTAGCCCATGGAATGAATTTTCCATAGTTCACCTACCTTTTCCATTGGTGCTCTTTTACAGACTCTTTGTTTGTTTTCCCTATTATAAATAATGTTGCAGTGACCTTGCTTGTAAGTGCTTCTATGTATCTCTGAGCCTAGAAGTTGAATAGGTGGATTGAAGGTGATACATAATTTTAACATTTAATGACTCCTACCAAATTACCTTACATAGAGAATTCAACAATTTAAACTCCTACCACATCATTGCCTGTTGCCATGTACCATAGTATAAATCTTTGTAATTTTTTGCTTATCCAATGGAGAAAAATATTTATTTAAAATTAAGCTTTTTTATTTGCTTTTATTTATTTTTTTAACTCACTTCATTTGTTCTTAAAATATGCTTTTTTTCTATTTTTCTATTGTACTGATGGTTTTATGTTTGTTGGTTTGTAGTAGTTAATTTTTTTTTTTTTTTTTTTTTTTTTTTTTTTGGTTAGGAACCCTGTATGCAAGTATACGGTGAACATATGTTTTCATTTTGTTTTGTTTTGTTTTTCTAAAGATTTTATTGGGAAATTGGGGGAGGGGAACAGCACTGGGGAATCGGGGAAGGGGAACAGGCAAGTTACTGTCTTTTTGTTCTTCAGTCTAGTTGCGGAGGACGTTGCTTCACTGGCCCATGTTGGTATCGTCATTGCGCTCTTCCCGGATGATGCAGATCGGTCGCCGGCCTCTGTATGGTTGTTCACTGCAGCTATTGGCAGCTCACGCTGGCTGCTGGCCGCTCACGCTGGCTGCTGGCCACTCACGCTGGCTGCCGGCCACTCACTGTAACCTGTGGCAGCCCACTGCAGCAGGAGCTGCAGCCTACACCGTTGCCGGGGCTCACGCAGCACAGCTCCAGGTGGAGCTGTTGTTCACCATCTTAGCTGTAGAGGGCAGTGTCACTGGCCCGCATGTGTGGGATCCAAACCAGGGCCGCTGGCATCCCAAGCCAGCTTTGAACCAATGCACCACTCGGCCGGCCCTGTTTTCATTTCTTTTGGATATTTTCCTAGGAGCGGAATTGCTGGATCATACAGCAACTCTCTGTTTAACTTTTTGAGAAACTACTGTAGGGACTATTTATATAATCTGGATAATAAGCCTCTCTCATCAATATATGGTTCTCCATCTGTTAAGTTTGTAAACCCATTTATGAAGTTTTTTGACCATATAAAATATTAAGTATATTATAAGATTAAACCAATCTTTTTCCTTTACAAATTATTAGGGGTTGTCTTACAGAGAAAAGATCTCTTACCCAAAACCTTAAAACTGTTCTAATAATTTTACAGTTTTGTTCAATAGAGAGAAGGTTCAATAAAGGTTCATAGAGGAAGAAATATTTGAAATTGTCCTGGAAGAATTTTTTTTCAATATGCAGAGATGGAGAAAGGACAATGTGCATGAAAAGAACATCATGAGCAAAAGCAAGTAGAACTGTACTCAGCCAATTCTAGAAAATAGCTAGGGGCTGACTCCTCCCTTCTTTTATATACAAATACGCACTGTTCTGCACCTTACTTTTGTGACTTAAGGTATCTTTAAAATATTTCCATAATTGTCATAAAGTGCTTCCCCTATGCATAGAATCCCATTGTGTATGAATATCATAATATCATTATGATATTATGAATATCATAATATCATTGATACTATGAATATCATAACTGTGTTTATCAGTGCTTTATTGATTACTTCCAATCTTTCGATAATGTAAACAATGCTGCAGTGAATAAGGTTCTATATATGTCATTTCTCATAGGTTAGAGACTAACCATAGGATAAATTCCTAGCAAAATTCCTGAGTCAAAGGATATGCATGTTTGTAATTTTGGTAGATGTTGAAAATTTACCCCCTGTAGGTTTATATCAGTAGGTACGCTTTTGTTTGTTTGTTTATTTGTTTTTTTAGGAACCAGCATTCCCAGTAATATATGAGTAGGTAGGCTGCTGATTCCTCACAACATAAATATTTCCAAACTTTCTGATTTTTGCAAATTTAATTTTAGTTGCATTTCTCTTATTAAATGAAAAGTGAGGCCGGCCATGTTTTCACATGTTTAGGGGCCATCTTCATTTCCTTTTCTATGAACTGTTTATATTGTTTTCACATTTTCCCATTAGATGGTTAGTGTTTTCTTATTGATTTGAATGTATTCTTTTTGCATTGGGGAACTTAGCCCTTTTCTGTAATATGAGTTACAAATATTTTTTTTCTCAATTTGGCATTTGTTTTTTCATTTTACATTATGTAGATTTTGCTGTGGGAAATATTTTTATATCCGTAAATCAAACTATTGTTTCATTTGCAGTTTATGGGTCCTGTGTTATATTTAGAAAGGTCCTCGGGCCGGCTGAGTGGAGCGGTGGTTAAGTGCTAGCTTGGGAAGCCAGTGGCCCCGGTTCGGGTCCCACATATGAGGGCCATTGACACTGCCCTCAAAAAAAAAAAGAAAGAAAGAAAGAAAGAAAGAAAGAAAGAAAGAAAGAAAGAAAGAAAGAAAGAAAGAAAGAAAGAAAGAAAAAACGGTCCTTGCCATTCTGAGATTATATAAGAAAAATTCTCCCAAGGTTTTTCTAGTCCTTTTAAGGCTGTATGTTTAATGGTTTGCATTTATCTGAATGAAGACTGTGAAATATGGATCCACTTTTTTTTTCCCAGCTCCACAGCACTTTGCTGATAGAAGATTTTGCAGAATATTTTAATGATCTGGTAACTTATCTTTCTTCCCAGTTGATTTTGAAATGTGTCAGAGCAGAAACTTGGCTTTCATGTTTTCATTCCCTTACCCATCCTGCCCTTTAATCCACTTCAGCCTCAGCCCTAAGCTGTACCCACTGTCTGGCAATTAAATAGTTCTTACTTCTGCATTTCTGGACTGCTGGGGTGGTAAGGGTCTGCCTAAGTTGAAGTTAGGCCTACCCAGGGGGTGGCTGAAAATGAGCCTGGGACCTTCTCGGCCAGTGCCTTTTCATTAAGCTAAGGCTCTTACCAAGTACAAGTGCCAAGTGAGTCATACTGACACATGTAGAGGATGGCATCCCAAGAGGAAGAGAATTATAGTGGGAATAGCCAAGCCTGCAGCTGGCATTGCAAACAAGCAACCACTGCCACAGCAAATAGCAAAGCAATAACAAACCTTACTTACGCAAGGTAGGAAGCTGCAGACGCAAATGCAGGCTGCCTTCCTGGGCCACCAATAGCCCCCAGGGATGATATAGTTCAACCAGTTCACAGGCAGGGAAGCCATCCCTCAACCAGTGGAGGTGCCCTGAGGTAGGGGTGAGAGGTGCTGTTTCAGGACTCTGGGGGAACATCTGGAGGGCACCAGGCCCAGGGAGAAGTGGCCCATGTGTCCTCTTCCAAGCACTAGCAGCAATAGCTGAGCACCTGCAATCTGCCACCCTCTTCCAAGCCCCAGGAGGGCACACAGAGTTAGGTCCAGGCTCAGGTTAGTCAGGAAGGTAACAGATGAGCATACAAATATGGTGTAAGGAAGCAGAAAGGAATGCCTTGAAGGCTCCGGGTTGCTCAACGGAGGGTGGAGGGAGAAGCAGGTGCGTCCAGCTGAGTGGGCCAGGGACGCTCAGAAGGACGGAGGGGCCTGGAAGCCTCCAGCAGCCTGTGAGTGTGGTCAGCTTTGGGAGAGGGGCAGACCTGAAGGCCACTTTATGAGGCCACAGGAAGAAAGCAGGTAGAGTGATGTAGTCGGCCCAATGATTGCCCCCTCCCACCCAAAAAACACATTCGTGTCCTAATCCTGGAATCTGTGAATATGCTACTTTACCTGGCACAAGGGATTCTGCAAGTGTGATTAAATTAAGGACTGTGAGATGCAGAGATTACCGTGATTATCTGGGTGGGCCCAGTGTAATCATTAAAGGTCCTTATGAGGGAGACAGGAATATTTACGAGTAAGTTAGAGGAGATGTGATGATGGAAGAGAGATGTGATGAGGTGAGAGGAAGAGAAAGATAGAGATTTGAAGGTACACTGCTGGCTCTGAAGGTGGGGGAAAGGGGCCATGAGCCATGGAATGTGGGTAGCCTCCAAGAGCTGGACAAGCAAGGAAACGGATTTTCCCCTAGAGCGGCCAGAAGGAACAAAATTCTGCTGACACCTTGGTTTTAGGACCCTGACCCCTAGACCTGTAAAATAATAATTTGTGTTTTTAAGCCAGTAAATGTGTGGTAATTTGTTAACACAGGTGTGTAAGACACTGGGAGACATAATTCCTTGCATAATTTCTTCTGGGAAGTGGCCATATAGTCTGGCATTCTGCTTGGCGGTGCCCCAACCTCACCCCACATTCTGGGCTGGGTTATTGGAAGAATTGGGCTGGGGACAGACGAAGGCTTGGGACGGCTTGGGACTTGGCATTTCTCAGCTTTGTGCTTCTCATTTACCATAGTCAGGGTACATGGTATTTACTGTTTACCCTCTATTAGGTTGGTGCTGGGCAGGAAAATCCAAAAAACACTGGGATTTAAAATAGCAATACAATCAAAGTTGCCCATTAGATAACTGGGGGCAGTTTCTCTCAAATCCCATGGTCAGCAAGTATCTGATTTCCCATTAGACAGTATTCCATGTTTTGCCATTTCTGAAAGGAGCTTGGTTCTGTTTAGAATTCTATAATTGCCTACAGATTAGTTACTGCAGAGATGGATTCTTCGTGTGTGTGTGTGTGTGTGTGTGTGTGTGTGTGTGAGCACTTTTTTAAAGGGATAGGAAAAATGGGAAATCATATGTAGATAACCAGGTGAAAAAAAAGCTTTCTAAGTTGTGATATTGGTGCACAAAAACATAATCATTATTTAGTCACTCATGCATTCATTTAGTCAGTACATCCTTAATAAGCATCTATCATGTGCCAGAGACTGTTGTCGTTCCTACAGTGATGCTGCAATAATGAGAAAAACAAGCTTGGCCCTTACCCTCATAGAGCTTACTTTCCAGAGGGGAGAAGTTCAGACATGGAAAACCAGGGAAAGTAGAGAATGGCATTTTAAATATTCTTTAGAGGCAAATAAAGGAAGGCTCAGTGGACAAATGTCATGCAGCTGAAAGAATTGTGAAGTGACACACAGTCCTCGTGGAACGAGGCAGCATCTTGAATGCCCTTGAACCACTGCTTCTCCATCCACACCAGGGTGTGAGAAGCTGGCCACTAGTGGACATAAGACATAATAAAGACTGAGCTGGCAAAAAAGAGTGGGGAGAGTCTGCCTGAACTGCAGGAGCGTGGGATGATGACCAGCCCCGGTGTCACCGGGCATTTTTACTGTCTCCCCAGTTTGTAACAGGTTTCAGAAACGTTGTGTCTCTGGATGCTCATGTGTTTATTTCCCAGAATACAAAACCAGCAGGGGGAGGTTATTCTGACTATCACTAACAGATATTATTGCAACCTTGAGGAAACAGGACTATATTGTCATTTCTCAACCTTTTAAACGTATGCCCTCCTGTGGTAAATATAAAAACCGACTGCCTTTTAAACATTTGAAAAATGTCAAGATAACATTCATCATCAGGATTAAAACCAGACCCAACCAGAGCAAAGGGTAATGGTAAGAGAAGGTCCGGATTTGATCTGGAAAGGCGCTTTAGTTTAATCATGGCAGCAGCAAGGAATGGTGGCACCCAGCGTGGAAGTGTGGGCGAGGGTGCTACTTGGTCATTTCAACACGAAGGCCACTGACCTAGTCCCCGAGCCCACATGCTCTCCCTGGTGTACTGATCTTCCACTCCCCACACGGCCGCCAGTGAGACGATCCCAGGAAGCTGGACCAATATCTGTGTATCTGATTTCTTCCCATCCTAAAAACAATTATTAAAGTATCCAGTCAATATATTTGATATAAAAATGTCACACTACAAATGATAGGAGAATGAGCCTAAAGACAGCAAGAGGAACTGCCCTTTAGACATTAATCTTCCATCCCTGTCTTCTTCTGTGTCCCACACTATATACTCTCAGAGATTCCCAAGGAAAGGGTCTTTTTGTAGACACTGAGTAAACTAAAAAACAACAACAAAAAAACCCAATAACAACAACCACAAAAAACTTCTCTCAAAATCAGGGTTTCAGTTCCCTGTTTTGGCTTGCTCATTTCCCTCTGTCTTAACCTTCCTCCACTCACTGAAACATTCGTGACTCCTCTGTGCTTCAGAGGAGATTTGGTTACTGCAGGCAAATCTGAGTCTTGACTAGAAGTCAGCATTTTTTGCTCTTTTACCTAAATCCGGCCCTTCCCAGTGACACTGGTTATCTGTGAGGCCCCACTCTCCCTCAATCAGGCTATGGAATCGGCAGAGGTGCCAGTCCTACAGGGGGGCTTGTTAGGTGGCAGCTGCCCCAGGAAGACTGGGCTGTCTGCCTCAGTCCCAGCCTTGTATTTGCCTCAGGCACTGGTTAAACCCCATCCTTTCTCCTTCTGGAGCCTCTCGTATCCAGGGGGAGTCCTTGATATCCTTTTGGACCTCTTTCTTCCAGCCTTGAGACCTGAGCATGTTTTTCTGGAATGTCCTCTTTTCTCAACATTCCCTGTGATTCTGAAATTAGCCCGTGTCCCCTCCCCTCCAAACCTCCCACTGGCCCTCATGTACCAGGAGCTAAGCTGACTGGCCATGCTGGTGTTTGGACTACACTGCTGAGGCCTGCTCACCCCTTCTCTGAAGGCCTCTGCCTCTGCCTGTGCATCTATCCTTATTTTACTTGGCTTATGATAAAACTTCCCCTGATGCCACCCTTATCCAGTTCTTGCTCCAATTTGGGAAGAAGAATTGATGAATTGTATTTCACGTTGTCTTTTAAACACACTTACAGCCTAATCACAGAAAAGTTCACAGTGGTAGAGTAAACACCAGGGCAAATGTTGCAAGAAGTATCTCTTACTTCCTAGGGTGGAAAACGTAGTCCTTTGAAGGGAGCAACCACCCTTTACAGCTCAGATTACAGAGGCTCTCAGATCATTTGGTTCTTGGACTCAGCAAATTGAAATAGCCATGGGCAATGCTAAACCTCTTTGTGCCTTAATTTTCTTATCTCTAAAATTGGATAATAATTATACTTATTTCAATGGGCATCAAATGACATTAAAAAACAACTAAAGGTCTTAGCACAGTGTCAAGTACACAGTAGGTGCTCTATAGATGTCAACTACAGTTACAAGAGATGCTGAGAGCATCTCTCCTGTTATCAGCTCAGCACCTTCTGCAAGCCTTGGAAAAGAGGGCTGATTTCTCTTAACCTCATTTTTCACTGGATGGGGTCCAATGCCTGATGTGGCTAGGTCCTCACTACGCCTGGATGATGGGGTCATCATGGAAGTGTGAGTATGTAGTTTCAGAGCTTTCCTGTCACCCAGCCCAGACTTGGCAGTTGTTTCTAGATTGCATATCCCAGCCAGCTGCAGAAAGAGTAAGCACCGCACACGTGGGCCAAGCTTCTGTGCTGGTCACAGTTCAGTGGAGCCTGACCTATTTGATAAACTTCAAGCCACCTTAAATTTCTTGTGGGTTCTGTATTTGGCTCTTTTATTAAACTCAGCACACTGTGGTCATTGCTGATTTTCTCGTTGAAATAACCCTGGCTTGTTCATGTTCCAGTTTTCTACATACCCATTTTTGACCTTCAGTGCTGTTTGCTTTTACTTTCTTGGCATGCTGTTAAATAGTACAGGAATTAAATCCAAAAGATTTGCTTTTTTTTTTTCAGGGACAATCTGTGAAAAGAAAAGCAAAAAGTATCTTTTACCTCTAGGATGTATTTGGACTCCATTTGTACTTCATTTAAATAGAACTCCATTTTTAGACAATGTCTTTTGGTTGAGCCTATTTATTCTGTCTAAAATAGTCATGCCTATTAATGATTTTTCTAGGCTCCTGAAAACAATATCAAGAGCTGTTTAAAAGCCAATCTGCCCTGGGGGCAGAGGGAGGTGGTCCAGGAATGATATCTGTTGATTCCGCTTGTATCCCTGATGCTTGTGCATAGTCTGGCCCAGAGGAGGTTCTCAGTAAATGTTTGTTGAATGAATACGTGCAATGTGAAAGACTGATGCTCTATTTTAAGAAATCCTTTACTTGAACATTTTGTATTTGACAATCCTGTGAACTAAGAGTGGACAGGAAGCTTTTTTAGATGAAGTGGCTGTCCCAAGGTACAGGGGTGGCCAGAGACTGTCAACGTTGGCTTCTGTCAGGAGTTTCGTGCTTGTCCAATTTGTTGGATTCCAGATACATATTCAGTGGAGAAATTATTCAGTGCAGAAATGTTAGAAGCTATAAATATACAGACTCTAATGAAATCCAGAGGAATTAAAAATCTAACACTGAGTAAGTAAAGCCCCCACTGGAAAGGCAATATGTTCATTAGGAAAAATTTATAAGATATGAGAAAAGATGATTAAATCTGAGCTAATAATACATCTAACATTTTAATAGAAATAGTCTGTGTACATGGCAAAGGAGTTTACCAGTTTGCTACCATATTTTGCCTTGTATAATGCGCACTTTTTTGCCCAAATTTGAGAGGGAAAAATAAGGATGCATGTTATATATGGCTAGTGCTAATTCCATATCTATATAACTGCATTTAATTATTTTATTTATGCTTATGAGTTGAAAATGTAACGATAAATAAGTGTTAAAACTCATTTATAATATGAAAAACAAGTACCTAAATATAAACAAATAAAAATTTGAATTTAAAAGTTAAAACCAGGGCTGGCCAAGTGGCGCATTTGTTAAGAGCTGGTTTTGGGATGCCAGCGGCCCCCGTTCGGGTCCCACATATGAGAACCAGTGACACTGCCCTCTACAGCTAACAACAGCTCCACCTGGAGCTGGGCTGTGCGAGCCCCGTCGAAGATGTAGGCTGCAGCCCCTGCTGCAGTGGGCTGCCATAGGCTACAGTGAGTGGCCGGCAGCCAGCGTGAGCTGCCAATAGCCGTGGTGAGCGACCACCCAGAGAGGCTGGTGACCGATCTGCCTCACCCGGGAAGAGCGCAATGATGATACCAACATGGGCCAGTGAAGCAATGTCCTCTGCAACTAGACTGAAGGAAAGGAGAGAGGGACGGAGGGAGGGAAGGAGAGAGGGAGGAAGGAAATGAGGGGGAATAATTTTATTTGCTTCCAGCCATGGAGTTATCTCTTTTCAGTCATCTTGTCTCCCACCTACAGCCTTAACGACTGAATTCATTTTTGTTACATTGAAAGACCCCCTGGACTGGCCATTTCTTTAGACCTGGTGGACTGGAGCATGCTGGTCTGCCCTGGCCATTCATCCTGTTTCACTGTGTACACAGGACCCCCACCCATGCTCCCTCCACCAGAAAACCATGCAGACCAGGGTGGCAGGAATGTGGAAGAGCCCACCCTGGGGTCTGGTTCCATTCCTTCCCATTGTGGTAACTACCGAGTTACCACAAAGAGTATACTACCGAATGCTCATCCCAAAAGGTTCCCCATGGAAGCAAGAGCTCAGAGAACTTATGATCCTGTGGCTAGAAGCAGACCAGTGCACAGGGTCATAAAAGCACCTTGGAGTAAATACAAAGTGAGGATTCAGAGATGGGAAAAGGCACGACCAATTGAAAGCCTAAGAAAAAGCTTCACAGAAGAGGCAGCATTGAGAACTTTGAAAGGTACACAGTTTCAACAGATTGAGATGGGACATTTAGGGAGGGTGGTGAAGGCATGGGGATATTGGAAGCAAGTGGCTGCATGGAGCTGAATATAGAGGTCACGCAGGGGTTAGTGAAACAGGGCCCTGGACAGGTAATTGGCAGCTTTAGCACAGCAACGCTTGCATGCCAGGTTGAGACAGCTGGATGAATTCTGTGGACAGTGGGAAGCCACTAAAGATTTTTGAGCAACAGAGTGATCTAATGGGAGCCCTGCTATAGGAATGATGGGGAACTATGACAGCTTCGACCAGGATATGGCAGAATAGGTAAAGGGGAAACAGAGATGCCAAGTAACATTCCATTTGAGTAGAAGTCAAGGGGGGAATGGTAATGGGACCCTAACTTAGCAGGGAAAGTAGAGGACAAAGAACCCATCAGTGGCTCCTCAGGCCAAGGCTCCCCATGGTCTGTCCACTACCTATCTCTCCAGTCCAATATCTCATCATCCTTGTGCCTTACACAAGTTTCTCTAGGCTCTTTCTGACCTGCACATCTTTGCATTTGCTGCCACCTTTACCCCAAATAATGATTGAAGATGATGATGATGATGATAGCTGACATTTATGTAGTGCTTACTATGTGCCTGTCACGGTTACAGGTGGTTTCTTTCTCAGAGAAACCCTCATGTTTTGGATGGCGCTATGCCTTCTTTCATCCTCCTTTGAGACCAATGCGATGGAGTGCTAAATTGAGATTGTAAGAAGGGGGTTTCTAGCCATGCTAATATTTTTGAGGCACACACCTCATTGTGATTGAATTTTCTTAGAAAGTCAAGAGACTGCTATTCTGTATTTTTGGGCGTATGTTTCTGTGTCTGCCTATTTTTAGAAAAATCACAACTATACTGAAAAAGACCAGGAAATGATCTCACCACATTGTGAATACATAAATGCCATGTTATTATCTGTTTTTTTCACCTTTGTCTGTATCCCACAGCATATGAAAACAGTTCCTGGCACACAGTAAGAACATGAGGTATCTGCTGAATGCTTCAAAAACTGAATGAGTGAGCGAGTTAACAAATTAATGGACTTTCTATAGAGATACACTGTGATCCCTAAGTCAGATCCTAACCCTTAGCTCTGCCTCTTTTTCTCTCCTGGTACAACCCACCAAGACCACAGCTACCCACTCACAGTGTCATCTTGTCTCCTGTGGTCTTCTTTGAGGGTCACAGAGAACATGATAGGACAAGAATAACGACCTCAGGACAATGTCAAGTCACTGCCCCTTGCCCATGCCTGGCCCTCCCTTACTCAGGATGTGCAGGGACAGGTGGGATACGATAAAGGACAGCCTCAGAGAGGGAGGGTGTGGGGGAGTGAAAAAGAGCAGTGCGGGACAGGACTTGCTGCCAGTTATTGCTGGTGAAGGTAATTGTAAGATTCTAATACTGAGACGCTCTAATGGAGTCTGGAACTCAAAGGACACAGCTTCTACTATCCTGGGTTGCATGGACAGAGACCTAAAGGCCAGATGTCCTCTTTTATAACCCTAGAGTTTTAGATTTCAAGTTCCTTACCAGGTGATCGCAAGAGATGTGAGTCAGCATGGCTGAAGACCCTTAGGGTTGAAGACATCGTGTGACTGTGAGGGGGAGGGTACAGAGGGACTTAGAGAATGAACCAAGGTCTGTGGGAAAGAGAAACTCTTAACTCTTTTATCGACTTCCTGCAGAAAACTGCCAAGCAGCTGATATGTGTCGTTCCATGAATATGAGGATTTTCACTCAGAGGGAAGCAGGTTTACTCGTATATTTTTATTTTACTTCTCCAAGTTACAGTTATGATTACAAGATAACTGAAAAGGCAATTTCATTCCCAGTATTGGATGGGGAGAAATATGGTAATGATTGACTGGAAGTAAAAGTTGGGAAAAATGTTAGTATATTCAAAGAAATGTTCTTTACATGTAAAGAAAAAAAATGCAAGTTTTAACATAGCACTAATTCATTTAATCACGTTAGTAAAATAGAAAATAGTAAATAAATTGTCACTTTCAGAGAAAATTCGTTTTAATATTTTTGACATGTATCCTCTAATGTGTGTACACATACACACACACACACACACACACACACACACACGTTCTTCTATTTGGGAATAGAATGTTCCATTTTTAAAATAGAATCATGTTTATATGCTATTTCGTGCCCATGATGGATATAGATTTTGTGGATCTAAAGCTTATAAAATTTGATGGCCTTCTTTAAGAAAATGTCTCAAAATGATGAATACAAATATATATACAGCGCCTTAGAGGGGGTAGTGCAAGTGAGGGGTCCCAAAGTTTAAGCTTCGTTATTGTCTTAGTAATTACCCCTCACTTTCTGCCCTGATTTGAACTTTTCCCCCACTTGATCATACATGGTAAACCTCCATAAACTTCTTTACTCTCTCATGTCTCCAGTGAGGACACTGAGAACAGCTCAGTTCAATAGCACACAGTGTGATTGGCCCTGGGAACTAGAAGGTGAGGTAGCTGGGAGCCCAGCCTCAGCTCCCTTCCATAAAGGAATCATGGCAGACGGGCAGCGTGGCCTCTCGGCTGGTGTCTCCCAAGGGCCTGGGCACAAGCTTCTGAAACAGAGTCCTGTGAAGAGCACCACACAACCTGCTCTCACTTAGAACCCAGCCTAACAGCTCGTCCTGGTCATTTCTTTCAAGTTGAACTCTCCAAACTGTATTTCAGGAAGATAAGTTGTCCCACCTTCCGCCACTTCCCACAGTCGCATTGTCTCTTTCCCCAACAGCACATGTTCCGAGAGCCTTTGTTCTCATGATATGGCTGAAGGAGCCTAGTCCGGAGAGCCATCAAAAATAGATGTTATTATGTCAGTGATATAAATAATGTAGCTCCAAGAAGGGGGAAAATGGATTTGAAGACTCTAATGAAATATCGTTCAAATGTTGCTTAAAGTTAATCACTATAGCTTCCATTTGAATCATTAAAGCTTCGAATTAGAAGGCAATTAAATCCTTTCTACTGCATTTGAAATATGCACCATAAGGCAAAGGGAACACTGCCCCAGTTAAGTGCAATGGTGGAACAGAGCAGATATTAGATGCGTTTTCTGTTTTAATACATTAACTGTAGCATTTTAAAATCACCTGTTAGAATAACCCTCATTTAGGCACACATGGATATATATCTTAAGTTATTATCAAATACTGTTTATGAATGTTTCAATTTCATTTTTTAAAATGCTGCAAAATAGATGAATCCTTCCTAGCAACCACCCAGTGCCTTCTGGCCTGCTGTGGAGGAGTCTGCGGTCCAAGTTCTCAGCAATTCTCAGCTGACACTATTCAAAAGGCACTCTCAGAGGACCTGTCTCATGAGTGTTATTCAAACTGCTATATGATGAGGACTTATCTCAGTTTTAAATACTCCCAAATAGACAGATTCTCAGATGCTCTCAGGAACTAGTCCAGATTTCAAAAGCCAAACCATAGGAAATTATTGGCCAATATCAGCGGAAGTAGTGAAAAAAAAAAAAGTACATTTATTTAATGGAATACTATACAGCCATGAAAAAAGAAAATGCTCTTTATGTACTGATATTGAAAGATCTCTAAAACATTTTAAAATGAAAAAAGCAAGATGCTAAATATAATGTTTCTATTGGGGTGGGAAATGGGAATAGGTATGTAGTTGCTTGTATATGCATAACATATCTCTGGAAGGATACACAGGAGAGAAAACCCAGTGGCTAAAGCACAGGGGAGGGTGGGAGATTTTTCACTGGATATATTTTTTGAATTATAGCCCATGTGATTGTATTACTTATTCAAAAATTAAAAATAAAAGTACAACTAGTCTCCTACCTACATTTTCATAGAAACCTACACTTTTCATGCTACAATATAATTGAAATCTGGTTTCTGGGCTTCAAAGTCAGGTGCATCCACATGTTCTCTGTGCCTTCCCTTAGAAAAACCTACCAATGGGACAACATTCCCTCTTGGTTTCCCTTTACAAAGAGGGTCTTTGAGAAGTTTCTCTCTTGTAGCAAAATTAACTGGAAGGGCATTTAAGGTGCATCGTGTCTTGATCCTTGAAAAGGGAACTTTTATTTCCTGGATCATTCATTCAGTGTTCCCTGGAGAAGGGAAGATGATGGCTGCAGGCTTCTCAGGAAGTTACTGCATGGCACCAGCAAGAGAAGTCCAGCTGGATCCCAAATCTTCCTACTGAATTGATGTAATGACTGGCAGCCCCCACTGCCGATGGCAGGGGCAAGGGAATGCTCAGAAAGCTGCTCTGTGATCTCCTTGAGCAGGGCCTGAGGTGTGAGGGGCCTGAGCCTGTGACTGTAGCTGGGCAGAAATCCTTGTTCTCTGGAGGAGACAGGGCAGGAGGACACATTATTGCAGCAGCTCACCTAGCCCTGATGCTGAGCAAAATCATTCCAAAATGTAAATCTCTATACAGCCGATGCAACAACAAACTTCCTTTTTTTTTTTTAAGTCTGAGATCACCAAAACTATCAAAACAGAACTGCAACCATTTTTATTCATTAAGAGAAGAGTCTTCTTGAGGATAAATTAAAGAGCCTTATAATAGCTCCTATTCTGTTTTGTGGATGTGGTGGTAAAGTTTTGTTCTCACAACATCTTATCCAGCTAAAATAAATAGCGAAAGATGACAGCATCAATGGAAAAATAAAAGACATTTCAGTTCATCAATAACTGGACAGTGATAAAAATAGGCTCTTAGAAGCCACAGCTAAAACGTATGCTCACAATTCTATGCTTGTGGTAGGAAATGGATTCTCTGGCTGATATCTGAAAACTCCTTAGAGGCAGTGGTTCTCTAAAGAGCTCCCCCTCACACTTGAGGCTCTTCTAAATGTCCCCTTATTTTGATGCATCTCAGCATTGCTCAGGAGCTCAAATTATATACAAAAAATGTTGGGTGATATGCAAAGGACCCTCCTGCTCCCTCTTCCCAACACCCCAGCATCAGCTGCTGATGAAAACATCTGACCACCAGATGTTGACACGAATGCAGAAACTGGGGTTTGCAGCGATTAGTTATTTGTCATTTCTTTCAGTGAGAATTTAAGCACCAGCCCTAAAAAGTTGAAGCTGACAGGGCTGAAGATCAAGGCAAGACCTTGGGGGAGAAAATGTAGAAGAAGAAAGAAGAAAAAAAGAAAAGCTCCAATGTTCTGCATAATGTGACCATCAAGCCTCCATTTGTATCCCAGCCACTTCTTGAGTAATTCATTCAATTTCTCTACTTCAGACTCCCCATCGGTAAAAAGGGAGGTAAAAATAATCCAGTGGTGAAGATTAAATGCCTATAAAATACATTGCCATTTATGCACAGAGCAAATGGTCAGAAATTGGGAGCTAGGATTAATATGGGGAGGTGGAGGAGGAAGCAAAGCATGAAGTTTCTAGTAGCCTTGCTTTGGAAGAAGCCAGTGAGATCAGGGATGAGGTCACATTTTATTTTTCCAAGCGCAGGCCTGGAAACCAAATGGAAAAGTCAGCAAGAGGATGATTGTGCTGCTCTCATCCGGTGCCACTGGTTCTCAGGAAGGTTGTCCCCACCACACAGGCCATAACTCCTGTGCAAGCCTACTCCCCCTGACCGCCCATCTAATAACTGGAGCCTTCCTTGTTTATCTGCAGCGCCCTGCCATCTAGGCTGTCATCTAAGTTATTCCAGAGTTGATTTGTAGCCAACATGATTGTAATCAACACAGTTATCACACCATAAAACCCAAGGTCACACGAGGGTGAAGATGGGCTAAAGAATCTATTATGTTCAATGAAAATAATATGAATAAATCATCTTGATTTAAGAAAAAGCAGTTATAGGAAAACACATAAACTCAAGCAACGCATCATCTTTTCATGTGATTTGATGGCCTGCTTCCTTTCCTTGAGGCACACGGGCCTTCACTTGTCTGAGGCAGGGAGGGATTCTTTTTTGTATTCCATAACTACAGTGGAGAACGCTGTTCCTGGAAAATATTGGGGGACCTATATAATACATATAATGAGAACACGATGGACATCAGTCAAATACTTTCTTAAAAGGCATGTCAAGACAGGAGACTGCTGCTATCAGTTTAATGGGCTATAAGTTTGTTCCTATGAGAAAAGTGAAGATTGAATGCCATGAAGTGGGTAGAGGATGGGTTTCTTGTCCTCGCTTATGTGCAAACAGGCACCGGACCAGAAAGAAGGCTCTGTTTGGATTTTTAAAGGTTCTCTGGGACAACTGGCAGTAGTTCTAAGATCACCAGCTCTTCTACAACTACTTGGTGTTTTGAGCGCTCCAGCTCTCCAAGATCTGATGTGATTAGTATCCTGCAGCTAACTCCAAGTCCGGGTCCACAGAACACAGAAGCATAGTGTCTGAGTAAATGCTACTGGGCTGAGGCTCACCTGGACCATGAAGACAGGCAAATCAGCTCCCACAGGGTTCACTGGCTTGTGAGATACCTGGATGTCTGAATCACCTAGGACAATCCAAATTAGGTTGGGGTCATCCAGGTAGAGACTTGCAGGGAGCCCTCAAGAGGACCAGGGGTTCCCTCGGGTGGGACGGCGTCGGCGAGGAGAAAGAAGGATGGAGGGAGACACCGGAAAGAGGTTCACAAGAGCATCACACACACTTTATTATTAAAGCCTGGCCCCTTTTATAGGGGCTTCTGACCATTACCTCAATTGCAAGTTATGTTGCAAGTTATGTTTCACATGATCAGGGTGTTTTTCTCTTTCTCAGAGCTTTTACCTTTTTGTAATTGTATCTTTCCAGGGTACACCGGTTACCATGACTTCTTTACAGGGCACATACTTGAACTTAGTAGCAAAAGGAGTCTCAAACTTTTTCTATCCTACGAAGAGCTGCATATTATTGCAATAGAGGGGAACATCTGTTTCTCAGTCAGAGCTTCAGTTTTTGTTGCTACAGCAATGTACAAAGCAAAGAGTTAAAACAAGGTTGTTAATTAAAATACCTCATGGTCAGTAAGTTGTTTCTTATCAGAACTCTCATGGCTGAGAGACCTTGGTCTCCTGATCTCCAAGGAAACCTTTCACAGCTGCATAGGCCAAGGGGCTTGAGTCCCCAATATCTCAGCTCAGGGGTCTCCTCGGGCTATAGCCTGTTTTAGGGAGTTTCCTTTTCTTTAGGAAATCTTGCCCCGTCGTTGACCTACACAGCCAGCTATCATCAGGGTACCACAGGCACTTGTCACAAATGCAGTGAGTGTATTGTCTCCTATAGGAGGAAAGGCACATGGGTTCTTAGAGACAGGAGATATTACATGACCAACCATAAGGCAGCATCCCAGACATCCAGTGCTGAGCGTGGATCTTTATTTCAATGTGGCCTTGTCAGACACTGGGAGACTGTCGGCCCCCGGCAGAGTCTGCCTTTCCTTTGTATCTGTCCCAGAATTTCTTCCAACCCCAGTCTCTCTAATGAAGTTGAGCCTAATGATCTGTGTGTAACAGTTCCTTTCATTTGAAAATAGCAGCAATATAGAGAATAACATCTTATTATTATCCTTTCTTATATCATATCTTATTATAAGGTATAATGTGTATTATATATCTATAAATATAGATACTTGAATATATTATATATATATATATATATATATATATATATAAAACATATAATTATATCTTATTATTAGTCTTCCATTGTGTATTCCTGTATTGCATAGCATTTCGGCTTTCCACAGCACTTTCTGTTGAATAGCTCAGCAAGGAGTTCAAATTGTGGGCTCTTTTTAAGGGCCAGTATGTGGTACAATCCCCCTGACTCCAGCTTTCTAGCTTATGGGGGACTTTGGGTAAAATGTCTCTAGTCCTGGAGTAGCCAGATAGATGTATCTTTCCAAATAATTGAGGATCCATTATTATGTGTTGGCTTTGAAAGCATTTTCATTTCTTTGTGGCATTGTGTCCTGGGACCTAGGGCTGCTTTGGGTGATAGGAACTTAGGAGTCTTCTTTCCCCATTAGGAATGTAGGTGAGAAAAATGACAAGGAGGGCTGTTTCATCTGTGAGACTAGACATCTGACAAACTGTTTCTCTTTGTGCATCTGCACTTGTGCAAAAGTTTTCTTTAAGATGGAATGTCCTTAAGGGAAGATAGTATCCATGGCCCGCAATACAGACATTATTTTTGTTTGAGTGACCTCAGCTAGCAAAATTTGGTGACATATCTCTAATTTTGAGAAGTATTCCTAGAAATATTTTAGCAGGAAAAAAAATGTATTAGTTCTCTTTCATCCATTTTTACCTAGCACTTCTCCACTGGGTTTTTTGGTTTTGGGTTTTATTTTTTATTTTCCCCACAGCTTTTAAAGGGCCAAAGAAAATTTTAAGCTCCAGCAAAGAACCACACCTCTGAACACAATTTAGAGAAAGGAGGCACTGTCTGGAAAGAAGATGGCATATGTGGCATACACCACCACAGAAGGACCCTCCAGCATGATGGTGGCAACAACATTGCGAAGGGAAATTAAAGCTTGCCTAAGTTATTATTAATTGCAATAATGCTGTGCCCTCATTTAAGAAGACGTTGTCTAAAGTTTTAACTATATATGCAATATATATATATATATATATATATATATATATATATATATATTGCATGCAAAGCGTTATTCCAAATATTTAAATAACACATAGTTTACCTTCTCAATAGCTGTATTGAGTGAGCAAGACAGAAAAATGTCCCATGTTCCAGTAAGACCAACCTCCTGACATTAGACAAAGTCTACTTAACCTCTGCACCACGGGTGACATGCTGGATGCATCCGCAGTGAGCATTAGTACTGGGCTAACAATGTCCTCAAGTGCATATGGTATTGATCTGCTTGGGTTCCAGCTCACTAGCCCCAGCTGCTTCCAGCATCCAGGAGAAGATGCTGAATAAGCAAAGAAGGGACAGATGCAGGGGAGAGTCCCTTTACTGTCACTTGGATTGGCATCAGTGACCCTCAACAATACCAGTAGCAAAACTATACTCCAAGCCTGCCTGCGCAAGTGTATTGGAAAAATTAATACTGGGTAGCACCTTGGGGGCCACACCTGACCCAGGCCCTCCATTCACCTCTGGCCCCTCCTACAGTAAGGGAATTTCTCTTGCCTTTGTTCTCTCCTAGACAGAAACTGACAGAAGGTAGGCATTCTGGAGACCTCCAACCATTGCTGTTCTACCCTTTTTCTAGTAGTGTCTCAGTGGCCGCATATGTAAATGAGAGCACCTGCCTCAGCGAGTTATTGTGATGATTAAATGCCTGTAAAGTGTTTAATATAATACCTGGCACAGGACGACCATTCATAAATGCTGCTGCTTTTATCCTTGGTCTCTTAGCTGATGATGTAGGGCTACGTCTAGAGCTGAGGAGGATGACATAGGATAGAGAAAATAAGAGCTTCTCAGACACTCTTGCCGATTTGCCTCAGTTTCTCTAGAAAGGGGTGGGAGAGTGTGGGGGCTCCTCCCAATTAGACTAGAAGCCTCCAAGGGCTGGAGTATCTGTTGGGTTTTTTAAGGCCCTGCATTTGCAGACTGCTATGTTAGACTTTACTGTTTTATGTCTTATAAAAAATATTTAAAAATATTTTGAGCTTATCTATTTGTTCTTTGAGCAGCTTCGTGTAGGACAGCATTAAGGGGAAAAAATACATATATATTCCCAAGCAATTAACTTGCTTGTGAAAATGGGTATGAGCAAACTCAGAAATGCAATGCATTTTCCACTTCAAATGAGAAACTGATTTCTTGCTTTAACATTGTAAACCCTGCATTGGTGTATTGGAAAGCCTAGAGACGTGCATCTAAAAATAGAACCAAGGTTTATTGGATGACTACTGTCTATATCCTATGTCAATATGAATGTTTTCTTTCCTTCCAAGTGGTCAAATATGGAGAGATGCTGAGATGGAGGAGTTTCCTGTCTTATAGATGTGACAGGCTCTAATCTATCTCAAGAGGTGTTTAATGCTGTGATCAATTAAAAGTATACTCCTTTAAATGTTCACAGCAGATCCAACAACTGACTGTTTTCATCCTCCTTAAAAAATGTGTGAAATCCAAAGCTAAAGTTGTAAAGTGCAAAGGATTGGTGCGGATGTCTTGATTCATGACTGGTTGTATGAAATAGGGCCCTTCCTGTGACCTCCCTGTGGTTCCTGCCTCGGCTCAGGGCAGGGGACTCGTTGCTCTCTCCATCAGAGGTTAGAGCAGGGGATGTTTCTTCTACCAACTGTACCTCTTGGTTTCATGCCTTTCCCCTATGTCTCTTCTTACTTAGAATCCCTCCAGCCTACCCCATCTCCAGGGCCCAGAAAACATCATTTTGAAGCCACAGTTCAACTTCCCTGCAGCAGGAGAGAATTGGTGGGGTGGTTACAGCCTCATAAATGCTGCTTTAGTTGGGCATTGGATCCAGCGCTTTCCAAACAAGGATGTGTACTGAGGCCATAGAGATATTTGGATGTGTGGTGGTGTTTTGGGTCATCTTCTGGCTAGGGCACCTTTATTGAAAGAAGGCCAGGGGTGGCCAACTCCTGCAATGCATGGACAGTCCACACAAGGAAGGGTTGTATCAATTCCAATAGCATCTCTCTTGCCTCTAGATTCTTTCTAAGTCACTCTTCTTTCAACCATAGGCCTTTCTTCTCTTATCTAAGACAGACCTCCAAGGCTACTGATCCCTCTTTTTTGAAGGTCCCTCCCAGACCCATTTCCACCAGAGTTGAGTTCTCTGTGTAGTAGTGTTAACTGTGTGTAATTCCAGCATCGAATTTGGGCAAGATCCAAATATAACTCTGGCCCTCTTGCTGAGGACATTATCATTTATGGGCCCAGAATGAAAACAGAACTGAGGATGGATGTCTGGCTCTAATATCTGAGCCCCCAAGCTCCTGTTGCTGGTTCTGTTCCCTCTAGCCCCTGATCTCTGACCCCTGGCCTCAACTCCAGATCTTCGCGTGATTCTTACTTCTGGCCTCTTGTCCCCAATTCTATTGGTGTGGCAGCCTTTTCTCTATCAGTGGAGACTTTTCCTGTCTGGACCCCAAATCCACTGTAATGGGTTTGGGTGAGAAATGCACCCATAGTGTGGTCATCTCTGAGTGGCAGGCATACGGATGGTTTTTATTTTCTCCCAGTTACGTGATTCTAATTTTATTTTTTAACAATGGCCGCACATAGTGTTGTACCCTCTCCACTTTGTCTTTTATTATTTTTTCTTTAATTATATAAGGGATATATGGAGACATTTTTGTCGTCTTAAAAAATCAAACCACACAATGGTATTTAGAGTAAAAGGCAATCACCCCACTTGCCTTCAACCCCCATTCAATTTATCCACTCCAGAGTTTGTCATCAGTTGCTATGGATCAATTTGTAACTTTTCTATGCATTTACGTATAAATACATGCACACATCAAGTGTAAACTCAGAAAAAAAATGAAGGTTAACAAATGTTTATTTTTTGGCAGCCATGTGGTTCACCATCTTGGTTAGTCTCCATTGTTATCTTTCTCTTGAGGTCCCTTCTCTCTCAGTTCAAATTCCTACACTGTCTCCTCAGGGACTGGTTACTCTTCTCTGGATCTGTTCTTCTGGCCACCCTCCATCCTAGCCACTGCTTTTCTCTAAAGTCTTCTTAGCTTTTCACAAAATCACTCCTCTGCTATATCAGCACATTTGATTGATCTTTCCCTATTCATGTCACTACCAGATTCCTTTCTAAGGTGGGGGTCAGGAGTCAGATGTTCTAGTATTAGACAATAACATATAGGTAGGTAGCCCCCATCTTCCTCTGGGTGTCTCAGAGTTATACCTCGTGAAATACTTAAAACAAATTGCATTTCATCATGTATTCTCTGTAGAGTGGCACCTCAATCTTAAGTTTTAGGGGAGATGAAAGACATTTTTACCACAACCTTTAACACTTTATAAATCATAAAACTATATGGTCAGTTTTTCAGCCCCGAGGCAGACATTGACCCCTTAGACATGGAGTTGAACACTTGATATGTGGAAAAATCCAACTGAGAGCAACAGCTAAAAATAGAATTCAGAGAAGCAATGAGTCATGGCCTAAGTGAACAAATACATTAAATGATATATTAAATAGAACAAACTCGCCAAATGAATATCGAGGCTGGCTTAAGGTTATTTTCTGTATCTCAGGATATAGATGTTAGAGGGCCTTAGAGATATTAGAGATTTTGGGGATCATGAACACTTTTTTGGTAACTTTATTATTTGCATGTGTTTTGGTTTTTTTTCTTAAAGATGTGATTTACACCCCCACCCCCACCCCCACCATCACCAACACACACACTTAGTTTAGTCCTAAAATAAAGATTGATTCAGACTGATTTTTTTTTTTCTCCCTTAAATGGCTATAAACCTATCTCAGAAATAGATAAACAACCTGGCTCTGGGCTTAGCAAAAAAACGGTAACATCTATGCTAATCTCTGATCAGCCAGGTGCTTGCCCCCTGGGTGACCTTCAGGTAAGACCAGCCTCCCTGCTCTGCCTATTCTCCGGTTACTAGAGACAGTAACATCAGTGACATTAGCGTGCTCTTCTGCCCCCCTGGGCTGCTGCTGCAAGGTAAGCTAACAAATGAAAACACCTGAAAGCCATTTGCAAAAAGGAAGCCCTTGGCGATGCAGGCATGATTAAAAGGAGACAGGTCAGCTCAAACTGGAAGCTCTGAATCCTGACTCTGGCTCCACCCCGAGTCTCACCCCAAGCCTGGTATCAGACTCTGTGCTTGCAGTTGGGGGAAAAACAAAGATGAAACAGTCCCTCTAGCTGGGCAGACCTGACTAAACTACATGAAAAATCAGACAACAGCACTAGAAAATAACTAGTGTCACCACCAAGTGTCACAGGATGTAACTTCCATACTTGGAGCTTAAAATATCTCCTATCAAGATTTCCCACCTCCCCAGGCCGTGTGCCTTTTCAGAGCTGTAACTGTTGTTTCCTGGGTAGCATTTGATTCTAGCCCACTGGTGTTGCTATTGTTTCATATATGCTTGTCTTTCCAACTTGTGGGCGACAGTCACATGCTTCTTAATATCCAACAATTCATGGATATATAACGATCTCTCTTTTTTTTTTACTGCTTTGAAATATCCTGTATATACTATATAATCCACCCATTTAAAGTATACTATGCAATGGTTTTTAGTATATGCATAGAGATGTGAAACCATCACCACAATGAATTTTAGAACATTTTCATCACTCGCCAAAGAAACACTGCACCCTTTAGTTTTTAACTCCCAATCCTCCCAGCCTTAAGCAATCATTAATCTACTTTCTGTCTCTATGGATTTGCCTATTCTGGACATTTCATATAACTGGAACCACACAATATGTGGTCCTTTTGGTCTGGCCTCTTTCAAGTAGCATAATGTTTTCAAGGTTCATCCATATTGTAGCATGTATCAGTACTTCGTTCTTTTTATGGCTCAATTATATTTCATTGCATGGATATACAACATTTTATTTATTCATTCATCAGGTGATAGACATTTGGGTTATTTTTATTTCTTAGCTATTATGAATAATGCTGCTATGAACATTTGCATGCAAGTCTTTGTGTAGACACATATTTTCCTTCTATTGGGTACAGACCTAAAGGTGGAATTGCTGGTCAAATCTATATTTAACCTTTTGAAGAATTGTCAGACTATTTTTCAAAGTGGCTGCACCATTTTTCACTCCTACCAGCTGTGTATGAGAGTTCTGAATTCTCTACATCCTTGCCACAATTGTTATTATCTGACTTTTTTATTACAGCCATCCTAGTGAGTGCAAAGTAGTACCTCATTGTGGTTCTGATTTGCACTTCCCTGATGTCTAATGATGTTGGGAATCTTTTCAGGTGCTTAATGGCCATTTGTATTTCTTTGGAGAAATGTCTGTTCAAATCCTTTGTCCATTTTTAATTGGGTTACTTATCTTTTTATTATTGAGTTGTAATAGTTCTTTATATATATTTTTACATAAGTCCCTTATCGGGTAAATGATTTGCAGCTATTTTATCCCATTCTGTGAATTGTCTTTTTACTTTCTTGATAGTGTCCTTTGAAGCACAGAAGTTTTTAATACTGATGACATTCAATTTATCTATTTTTTCTTTTCGTTGTATATACTTTTGATGTCTTATTATAAGACTCCATTGTCAAATTCAAGGTCATGAAGCTTTACTCTTATGTTTTCTCTTACAAGTTTTATAGTTTTAGCTCTTCCATTTAGATCTTTAATCCCTTTTGAGTTAATTTTTGTATATGGTTATAATGATCTCAACACAAGACTGTTAATTGTCCATTTATTATATAATAAAAAGAAAGTTCAAACTGAATTTTATCATCTATAAATCACTCAACAAATGTTAAGGGCCTACTATGTTCCAGGTACTTGGGACACAAGAGTGAGCAAAACAGTTGAGTCTTGCTCTTACTCAGTTCTAAATGTAGAGATAGAGACAGATAGTAGCATTATTTCACAAGCAGCAGTAAGTGCTATGAAGAGAAAATCCAAGGGTTTAAGAGTTCAGCCCGGGGAACCTGATCCAACCCAGAAGGGCAGGGGAGGCAGTGATCTGAGGTGGGGAGGAAAAGGGAGATAGCAAGTGTGGGGTGAAAACCGGAAAGAATGTTCTTATCAAAAGAAACAGCACTGGGAGGATAGGAAAAAAACAAAATTACAGATGTAGGCAGGGACAGAACAAGCAAGACCCTTTATTAAACACTTCCTGTATACCAAGTTGCCAAGTGTTGTAAGCTCTTTGATATGCTGTATTCTTTCAAAGTGTTTTCATTCCAACCTTGAGAGATGGGGTCATTATATGGCAGAGCCAAGACAGAAACCCAGGGCTGTGTAAGTCTACACCCAGCTCTTAGGGGTCTGCTACACTGCCTCTGCCTGCTCAGAACTGGAGTCATCCATCCGGGACCCTACCCTCTGAGGTTTATCTCACTGAAATATCTTCAATGAGATATTTTAATAAACAATCCTAAAGAACTTGTCTGGGAGAAAGACACTAGACTGTACCCATACAGGGCCAGAGTATCCTGGCCTGTTAAAGTGTGAAAATGACAGCTGCCCTACGGGTCATTTGGGAAGAGCCTAGTCACCCTCATTGTCAGTTATCCACGCTCATTGTCACTCTCATGCATAAAAGACATATTCTAAGACAAAGCCCTCTGGAGTGCCATGTCGTCAGCATGGCAGTCACAGTGTTTCTCTGGATGTGTTGATGTGAGATCATTCTTTGCTTACTCCAAGGAATTAAATCTGAACTGCAACATCGATTCACCTCACAATGGTTCTTGCCTTGACCAGATTGGCCAATTCTTCTGGTTAAAGAAAGCCAATAAATTACTTGATTGCACTCTCCTCTTCAAAAGTCACCTCAGCCTTTATATGACAGGACTGCCCATGCAGATACAGTGAGTCTGAACTCTGCAGGAGCCTGGAAGAGACTGATACAGCAGGAAACTTTAGACCCAGATGAAATTTCCCACCTGATTACCCAGAAGCAAGCAGGTTGGTATGGCTCTACAGCCGTTGGGGCAGCCAAATGCCTGCCTTCTCTGCAAGTTGCAGGCTTTTAGCTTTCGGATTCTGTCCAGCTGGAAGCTCAGGCAGGGATGATAAAGCAGAGCTACGGCAAAGCTTTATGAAAAGCAATCTGTTAAAAGCAGACAGGAAAGTTGCTTGTCTCAGACAACAGTACATCTTGAGATTTCTGTGCACCTCCCCGCCCCCATCTGCATCCAGCTCTTCTCTGCTTATCTGTGAGGTTGAAAATGAGCCGAGAGATGAGCTTTTGCTCTGAGTGTGTGGCTGAGTGCAAGGTCACTTGATGCTCCTTTACCTGAGCCTTCCCACCTCACTCCTTTATTCCAGCTCTTACTCTTATTTCACGCTTCCTTCAATTTTTCACTACCAGAGGCAGTGTGGCAACCTCAGGATGCCAACAAGGGCGAGGCAAGTCCTATAGATGATTGAAATGGGCTAGAAGTTAAGCAAGAGGAAGCAGTATAAACTGAGAAAAAAAAAAATTTCCAAGGAAACTGGTGCTTCCCTCTATAGAAGGGGCAGCAGCTACAGAGCCCCCCAAACCGGTCCAACATTGCCATGCAAAAATTAGGCCTGTGTTGGCAGATCTTATTAGTTTCTCAAGAAAATCAGAAATCCTCAATTTCATTGAACATTTCCATATGCTAAAGCAATTTGGGGACTAGGCACATTGAAGGGCAAATCCAGCTTCATGAGCGATCAGCTTGTAAATTGCAAAAGAGCATGGGCCTTGAAAGCACAAACTCAGGATCCAATGAACTATATTTACATTATGTGTGAACTGTAGACCTTGAGTAATTATTTAATCTTTTATCATCATCGTCAATTAAGAATTCACCCATTGAGATGTTTTGAGAATTCAATGCGCTTAGCACAATGCCTAACCTATAGTAAACTCTCAGTAAAGACTATTTTTATTCTACCTTGATTTCCTTTGAAAAGACAATTCTCCATCCATGAAGAGCAGGTTTGCAATGACTGCTAGTGCTGAAAACTGCCCAGCAACAGGCCCTGCTGGGAGTGGTGAAGCTGCAAGCTCAGCCGAGCAGCCATTCACTTTCCTGCAGCTCATCTAAGGCCAGAAACCCAGCTCCTCCCCCACCAGGCATGCCCTGAAACTATAGATCCTGCCTTAATTACCAGCAATTAAGCCAGCTTCAGCCTGCAATACAGGATCAGGCCCTGCACAGTGGTCTCCTGAGGCCCTTGTAGGAACAAGGCACAGCCCTCCCAGAGCCTCCTTCACCTCCAGCCATTTATTCAGTCCCTGCCCTTCCCCTCCCTCACACAAACCTGGCCATCAGACACTCCCTAAACCAAGGAAATCTGAAGGCCTGGGCAGTGGTCCTCCCTTAGCTGCATTCTAAACCTCCACATCCTAACAGGAGTTCTTAAGGGAAAAGCATAGCTCCCGGGATTCTCTTTGGAATGCATAATTGAAGATAGAGGCCCTTGTCTTTGCCAGTAAATTTTTTTTATTTGCTAAAATACGTTTGTTAGTGGGTATTTTCTTACATTTAGGGAGGAACTAATACATTTACTGGAAAAGAAAGTTGAGAAAAGAAAAATAAGAGACCTAGTATGAGAGAAAGGCAGAGTAGCAATGGCAAGTGTATTTCTTTAGAGGAAGACTCCATAAAAATTGAGTGAGGCAGTTTTGTGGGTGGGGAATGTAGGGGTAGGTGAGCCATCCAGACAGTTCTCCAGATACGCCCTCCTAGCCTCAGCAGACACCTGTGCAGAGTTTAAATAGCATATTGCTGAGAACCTCGGGATTTAGGCTTGGAGATAGACTTTGATAAAAGCACCTTCTGAATCTGAAGTGCTCTCAGACACTAGCAGGTAGGGGAATGTTTGAATAAAGGAAGCTAGTTTTTCCCCTCCCCTTGGAGCTCTATAAGGGACTCAGGCTGAGACAGTTAGGAAAGTCTTCTTTCCCTGCTTTTGTTTGTAGCATGGGTCTCAAGGCCACTCTTCCTAGCCCCTGGGGAGACTAGGCAAGTGGCCCACACCTGCTCTTGGCTCTGGGGCCCTGCGGCCAGATGAAGTCGGTGCTCACGGCAGCTGAGCCGCCTCCATCTGAGGCCCAAGGTTACAATGAGCCTCTGGGAGGCTGAGGCAGGACCTCCCATGCTCTCCACTGCACAGATGGCTTTGTTCTATTTACAGATCAGGAGTCAGTGGCATTTTGCAATTCACTAGTTCAGTAGTTATTAATGTCAGTCAGCCCAGTTAAAAAACACACACTTAATTAGAATTTAACAAAGTTTTAAAATGAAGATTTAATGCAGCTTCCTCACATATATTAAATCTTATCTCTTAGGCACATCTGTGTTTACCTAGATAATCCAGGCAAGGAAAACTCTCACCAGTTTAATCAGCGTGATTACCTATCTCCACAGACCCTTGTCCATTATTTTCTTTTGTAAAAAGTAACCAGATTACAGCACAAGCTCTTGCTTCACTAAACAGCTGCACGATTGATCACTGGGTGCTTTACCCCTCTGTTCTTTCCCCTATCCTGCAACCTCATTAATTGTAGTCTATCAAATGGCAGATCTACAGCCTCACTGAGCATAAAGTTGGCCACACGAGGACAAAAATAATATGTAAACGCATACCAAGCCCTTTCAAGTCCTAATCTTTCAGAAATTATGACAGACCAATTAGAAACTTGATAAGATTAATAAAAAGTAGTGGCCATTTGCAAGACCTGGGAGGTTGGGGGGTGACACCAAAAAGCAGTTCCATGACATTTTGCAGACATGAAGTCCAGATTGGGGATGCCAGATGTAAACTCATTGCACAGGAAAACTTATGCACAAACCCAAGCATGTTTCTGAGGACTCTTTTTCACTGGGATGGTAAATAGGGTCACATGTTGAGAGAGAATTCAACTGATAGAAAGCTCTGCCAGCAATGTTAACAACAATCCCACAGGATTAGCCCTGTCTAACTTTATCCCATGCAGATTACAGTGGGTCCTGGATCTTCGCTTAGGACAAATTGGCTTGCTCTCTATCTCTTCTTTCCTCAGTTGAAAAATTAAGAGACTGGAGTAGATACTCCCTGAAATCCTTTCCAGATGCAATATCCTGAATTCTAACACATTCTTTCTTTATTTGTTCTCTAAGCTCGCCAATCCCCTCCCCATCTCTACCTCAGGTGGTTTCATAAATCCGGTAACCTCATCATCTCCATGGAGGATGAGTCACCCAGTTGCAAGAACATTATCCCTTACCATGGTGTTTCAGCACCACGGAAAGCGACACACAAACTAAACTACCCCCACCCCACTTTAACATCAAATCCTTTGAGGTGACATGTCTATGTTAGAATATATATATATATAATTATTTGCCCCCAAGTATTAATATATTAATATATTATATATAATTATGTATATTATATAATACATATAACATTATATCCAATTATAAATATCATATTATATAATGTACAAGTATATCATATAATTATATAACTATCATATCATATCATATATCTTATCATACATAATATCCAAGAAAAACCATTAACAGAAATGAAGCCATTTTAATACACATATCCAACTATATTTGTTTCCTTAGCCATAGCTCAGTTATCCCATTACAACAGAAGGATTTTCTTGTGTAACCAAGCCCCTATGCCATTGTCGAATATTAGAGGTCAGTGGGATTAAGCTCCTCCCAACACAGGAAACTTTGCTGTGTTGTCTCCGCTGGGTAGCTATCGGGCTTCTTCCTGATTAGCTCCAGGCATAGAACGCTTGGTACTTCATTGGGGATTACAGAAATTCTATTAGGAAGGTCTTCCTTTTACTGAGCAGAAAGCTGCTTAGCAATAATTCTGCTGCATTTCTATCCAGACTATGAACACTTCCTGCCACTCTACCTCGAGTCCTCTGGTCCTAGTCACCATCATATTTTATCATGGGTGTTGCAATAGCCTCTTGATTTGTCTTTCTGCAGCCACCTTGGCCACTTGCAGTCTATTTTTGGCAAAGCAGCCCTTTTAAAAGGAGCAATCTTTTAAAAATCTCAGTCATACTCATGTCACTTTACTGCTTTATACCCTCTAATGGCTAACAATTTTTCTCAAAGTAAAAGTTAAATTCTTTGTAATCATCTAAAAGATCTTTCATGATTTGCCCATCATCCATCTCTGACTTCATCCCCTACCACTCTCTCCTCTCACTCTGCTCCAGACACCCTAGCCTTTCTTTCTGTCCCTTGAACACCAAACACAGGCCTGTATCAGCTGCTTTGCATTTGCTGTTTCCTGTGACAAGAACGCTCTTCCCTCAGATAGCTGCATGGTTCATTTTCTCACTCTATCTAGTCTGTGCTCAGACACCGCCTTCACATTGAGGTCTTCGCCAACCATCCTATCTAAGGCTCCACATTCCCTATCCTTATTCCACTCTTAGGCAGCGATTAATAAAATGCTGGTAGGGGGCCGGCTCAGTGGCACGGTGGTTAAGTGCTGGCTTAGGAAGCCAGCGGGCCCAGTTCGGTCCCACATATGAGGGCCAGTGACACTGCCCTCAAAAAAAATAAAAATAAAAATAAAATAAAATAAAATGCTGGTAAATATTTGAGAATCCATTTGGGGACAGTGTCCTGACTTGTAGCATTTGCTGACTTCTATGATGTAAATGCTCCCACCATGGCCAACTTCAAGCTACCAACGTGATGTCACTGAAGGCAAAGCTGGGAAAGGCTAGTGGCCACCTCTCATCACCTGACATACACCAGCTCCACACACTGCTGCAGGTAAAGGAGGGAAGTAGAATGCAGCGTTCTCCTGGGGCTGAGTACAATGGTGGCCATGGGATTGATTCAAGAGAACCCCGAAGGAAGGAAAAACTCATGGGGAAGGAATTTTGCTATCATAACAGAGAGCATTCAGCTTTACTTCTCTCTTTCCAGCTGCTTTTGGAACACCTAAATCTGGATATCCTGTCCACTCCTTGAATGACATATGTTAAAAGCCAAACCCTTGCCTACTCTCCTAAACCAACATTTGCTGATTTTTCTGCTTCTGTCCAGGGGATCACAATTGTCAACATCTTTGACCTCTTATTCTTCTTTGCCTTATACATGTATGCCCAGTAGTACTGACCCTCCAGAATGATAGGACCATCATGTCCTTGGATAATTTACCCCCATACCCTGTGGAGACATGGGAATGCTCACAGACAGTGGGGTTTATCAGGAACTGTTCATTGCTCCTTTGATTGGTCTGCTTACATTCCATACTTCTGCCTTTGAGGGCTCTGGGAGCCACTGAGTCCATGTCATCCATGGACTTAACTTACAAATAAGTTACAAGAGACACAAGTATTTTATGATTGGCTAATGAGGAAAAAAAAGAAGCTCACACTCCTGGTTTGTCTAGAGAATTAGAAATATATTTAGTCTTTCTTCTCACCGTGATCAAGATAGTCAGTTTTTTTTGTTTTTGTTTTTTTTTTGAGGGCAGTGTCACTGGCCCTCATATGTGGAACCGAACCGGGGTCGCTGGCTTCCCAGGCCAGCGCTTAACTACTGCGCCACTCGGCTGGCCCCAAGATAGTCAGTTTTTAATGTATTATCTGTTTTGGTTTTTGAGAGTAACAATGTTGTTGTTGATTGGACAAAGAATTGCTACACACATTAGTTTGGAATTATATATGCAAGGAATTTCTTGGAGGAGAGAGGAGGAAAGGCAAGGAGAACTATCAGACTGCAATAGAGGTCTCAGACTACAGCAAATTTTCAAGAAAGATTTCAAGTCTATGGGGAGTCCTTGAGACATAGTTATCTTTGGAGGAGTCCTGCATCTCATGGAATGGGCCTGTCTTAGTACCTTTGCCATGGTGGCTGGAACATCTCAGGATAAACATGAACTTGGCATGAGTACAGTGGTGAGTCCAGAGGGGCAGCAGCTGGGGCTATCAGTCTCCCATAGCAGGAGATATGAGTGGTGCATTTTCTTGGCCACCACAATATGTCTCTCTGATGATCCTGAGGGAGTCCCCTGCCTACTCCAAGCATCCATTTCCATTGCTGCAAGTTCTGTCTTGTGCAATTAGTTGTTTCCAGGAAGCAGTCTCTACTGGAGATTTCAGCAGCAGCCCTGGGTCACATTTGATGCTCCTCAGAAAAAGCACTAATGCCCCTCTCTTCTCCATACTCAGATTAGACATCTAGGACATTAATTCTTTGTTTCTAACCACATTTCCTGGTCTTCTGAGTGGGATGGAAATGCCAACTTCAATGAATGGCTACCCTAGTCTTTTCCAGTCACTAATTTAAAGTCAGTGCTGTGACAAGTCCTTTGAGTAAGGAGGATATCTAGATGACCTCATAAGTCAAAGAATGACATTCAGTCAAGTGGTATTGGTTCTCAGAATCCACTCTCTCCTTGTCTCATGTTTGGTAAAGAATTTATATAAAAAACACTTTCCCTAGAGGAACAAATACAGCCTTTATTTGATATCACATTGACCATATATCAGAGATGCTGGAGCCTGGAATTTACAAATCTGGAACAACCCATTGTTTTTAGAAAACCTTATATGAAACAGATTGCTCACCCTGTTAGTTTCAAGGTAACTTTATATGTTTTTAGCTTTTCTTGGATGGCCTTACAGACTGAATGCTGTCCTGCATTAGCCCTGGTTGTGGTCAGGCATGCTACAAACATCTGTGTCTTCTTCGAAGTGTGACATTAGCAGGGAGGAGTCAGGTTGCAGAAGTCAGAGATGAGCTCCACACAGTGTTGGTGACTTCTGTGTTGATTATAGACATTTTTCCAGAAAATAATTATTCAAGGACAAACATGGAAGCATGTAGAGAAAACAATTATTCTTCACTCAGAGTCAGATGAGTTCCATTTACCAACCTGTAAGTTACTCAAATGTTATTTATTTTGTCTCTAGTGTTTTGACCAAAACAGACATGGTTTCTATCCTATTGGCTCCTGGTGTCTAATAGGGGAAAAAGAGACTACAACATAAAGAAGAGATAACCTCAGATAACCCTCTGAGATGAACTCGGAGCCTTTGCCAGACCATGAGCCTAGCCCAGAGGTCAGCAAACTGCAGCTCACCAGCCACATGCAGCTCTTTGGGTACGTACACGTGGCTCTGAAGTAAAACTGAAAATGAAAATAAAACTATTATAGTTTCATTTATAAAAATTTTAAAGGATAATATTCACATAATGGTGATTTCATTTGTTTTATGGCTCTCAAATAATTTTTAAATTGTTGTAAGGGACAGGATTGACTCTTCGTCTTAAAGGTTTGCCAACCCCGGGTCGAGGCGAATATGCTATGCATGGATTTAACAAGGTATTTGACAAAGTGTCTCATGATATTCCTGAAGGCAAAATGGCATAATGTGGGCCAGATAATAGTACAGTCCCATTGTATACTTGGGTCCAAAAACTGATCTGTTCAAGAATGGAGATGAGGACCTGTGGGCCAAGACAAGATTTCTTGGAAGAAGCTTGGAGAGTCTGGGAAAGAAAAGCCAGCATAACTCAGCATTCTCGGTAACAGCCCCAAACCACTGCATCTAGAGCCTACAGTACAGGGTGTGAAGGGTTAAAGGCAAACAGGAGTTGCTGCGTCAGGGACTCAGGGACCCAAGGGGATCCCTCTGTCACCTAGGAAATACCAGTGACTCCATTAGGTGTGGCCTGATCCACTACCACAGACTTTTTAAAGCACAGTCTAATTAGAGGGTTGTTATCAAAACACACCACTGAATATTTTTTAAATTGTACTTTCTTGGCAGAACACCAACAGGTAGAGGTCATGAGATACAATACATGCCTGAATTAAGTAAACAACAATAAACAAGATTGCACAAATTAATTGTTATAACAATTACAATTAGGTACAAGTGCTTTTGTTTTATTCAGAAAAAAAGCACAAAAAAAATCCCCATATTGATCCAGGTACTATTGAGGGCTTACTATGATACTAGCAATATGCTAAGTGTTTAAATATGCACTGGCTCCTTTAAGACTCACAGCAGCCTACAAGGTGCACAAAATGTACTATTATCCACATTTTGCAGCCAGTGCTAAGTCAGAATATGAATCCACATCTGCCTGGCTCCAGAACTTGCTCTTGATGTCACTAAACAATGCCTCTTACAAGTAAAGTTTTTCTTCTTGGAAATAATGATGTGAACAACATCAATGTTTCAAAAATGAGAAGCATGTTTTAATCAAATATTTGTATCGTATAGGAAATATTGTCAGATATTTTCATCAGGTAAAGCATTTAATCTATCCTTTTTACTTGTTTTTAGCATAAGAAGTAATTCTGGTTTTGAAGGTACATTGCAGAAAAGCAGTGACAAGCAGCACTTCCACTGTTAGTGATAGTCTGATTCACTTTACACAGTCAAATCTCCTTCTCTCACCATATATTTGACCCCCTTTACCCATTTCTCCCTCCCCCACCCCTTTCCCCTCTGGTAACTACTACACTGTTGTCTGTGTCTATGAGTTTTCGGGAAGTGAGTTTTGGAGGTACATATGCTCAATAGACAGCTCATTGTGCTCCATCACTGCTGTTCACCCAGCAATCCCCATCCCTGAATCTTTCAGCTTTGGGGAGACAGCATGCTTAGCTCCACTCTATGGATCTTGATTTCCTTAAACCAATTATATAACCCTTCCCTTTTGTCAGATACCCACTTTCCCAACCTCCCTTGCAGCAAGTGGTGGCCAAGGGACCCAATTTTCACCAATGAGATATATGGGTGAAGTCTGCTAGGACAGTGGTTAGGAAAGATTTTATTTTCAGATAAAAGAACAGACACGAGAGGCAAAGCTTACTGGAGCTACACTTTGTCTCCCTTCTACTTGCTTCTCATGTTGTCACCATCTTGTCACTATGAGGCAACATGCTGAAGACACCTGAGCAGGAAACTAACTAGAAAGGCCGGGTCCTTAATCTAGTCCCTGAGCAGCCCAACCGAGCCTGCCTCTGTCTACCTCCCAACCACTGAGTAGGTAAGGAAACCAATTTTTAATGGTTTCAGCCACTGTTAACCAAGTTTTCTATTTTTTGGTATTAAAAGGCCGTTTTCACTATTACAAATTACAAATGTATATTAAATTTATAAGACAAGGTACCCCAATGAAACATGTCAAAGCAGTATTTACTTGGTCAGTGCTATTGAGATTAAAAGTCACATGCTCTTGCACTGGTGATTTCTTCAGATTTCGGGTTATGACAGGCCACTTCCAAAAGTCTGGTTATCTCATTATTATAGGAACAACTATATAAACACATTTAGTATTTTTCATAGATATTCAACAGGAAACACATTTTAGAAGAAAACCTACTGCTGGTATTGATTTTTTCCTCCAAGGATCACCTGTGAACATCTGAAGGCCCCTGAATTAGGAAAGGCTGACCTAGCAAGCTCCTCTCTTCCCACTTAAAGCCGTCCCCATGGCTACAGCTCAGAGCCTGAGCGAGTCTGCTGATCACAGAGCTTAGCTGTGGTAGAGTGCTCATTAAAGGGACTCAAACAGGTTCAGAAATACAGCTCCTGAAGGGTGCACTTAAGGAATAAACTTGAATCAATCACAGACATAATGCCTGTGAGTTCTTAAACATTGGTTTAATTAAAACCACCAAGACAGATCTAGAACTGCATGGCTCAGGAGGGTGGGTGATGCAGACCTAGGATGATGAAAGAACTAGGACACAGGCTGCTTCCTCGTTCACCCCTGAGGAAGGCTTTCAGCAATTCCCCAGTGAAGAAGGGTTAGAAGTTACCATCTGAGCTGAGTGACTTGTTCCTTGCTATTAGCCATAATCATGCTTAGTTAACTGCTGAGCAAAACTACATTTATTTCCTTTTTCATAGTATGGAGTTACTAATTTTTAATTAATCACCTTTTTCACCTTTGCAAGCTTTCAAGTGAAAGAAATCCTTCAGGGTAATATCTGGAATAGGGGGACCCAATTGGTGATTTTAGTCAAAATTCTTATCTCTAGAGTGAGCCCCAATAGTGAGCAGAAACACCTCCTTCTCCTCCCATCCTGCTTAATGAGCTAATGTTTATAAATCCCCTCACAGAGTCTGCTGATAGTAAACACCACAGATAATAGCTTTCTTTCCCTGCCTGGACAGAATTCTTTCTCAGCACTGCTTACATTTCCTATGAATAACTGTGGTTGTCATTAATGAGGACGGTGAGAGTGACACCATGTTCGTCTCTAATCAGATCAGACTTTAAAGTGGGCAGTGCACTGTAAGATAGACAGTAACAAATTCTGCGAGCTGAGACTGAAAATGCACATCTTCTGAAGAATATCTGATGTATTGGGGATGGTTAGCCTGGACTAAAGAAGTCTTAGAAGAATTGTGTTTGAGAGATGTCGTTAACTGTATAAAGGGCTGTTGTGTTGAAGAGGGCTTTGATTGGTTCTATCCAGGCCCCAGAGGACAGAAATAGGACCAATGAGTGAAGGCATGACAGAAGCTTTTCTTTATGTCTACCTGCTTTAGTAGTGTGGGTCTCAGGAATCCTGGGCTAACTTGAGACAGTACTGACACTGCTGATTTTGAAAATTTAGGAGACACAGAAACCATGCACACCCTTGTTCTAGCCCACATCAGACCACGAAGATCTTATACGCTACAAAATTAAACTCTGCTCACAATTGGGCACCCTTCCTCATCATGACCTGTAACAGAAGAGACAGGAGGCATCTCTAATCCTAGCTTGTCTGGGACCCTGTCTCAGCCTTGACAGCCAAAGATTTGTAACATTAGCACAAGGCTCAACATTATGCCTTGAAGAAGCAAAACACCCAAATATTACACATGCTTGAAATGGTTCCTATGGGGAGGGGTCTGCTGAAAATAACAATATTGTTCTAAAGCAATTTGTTGCGAGTAATAGAAAAAAAAAAACCTAGGAAAGCCATTATGTAAATATGAGGCTGTTCATAGCAATTCAAAACCACCTGCCTTGAAGGAATAATGTCTGTAGCGGGGATGTGAAAGTCTTTCTCCAGTCTGAGTTATAATCCCTCCTTGTCTTTAATATCAGGCCCGTGTGAATATTGATGTTATTTCTCAACACTCCAGCATATTTTCTCTCCTACCAGAAGGCACTCTTTCCTCCGCTTCATTGCTAGGTGTTCTTCATCCTTGAAACCCCCAAATCTCCAACATCCATCATTCCACTAACGCCCCTCTGGTCTTAAAGGAACAGTAATGGGCTTACAATGAGAGAAGAAGAGGTAACACTCTCCTGAGGATGGGGTGGAGATGGGGGAGGGATCCCTCTCTCCGACCACTGGCCCTAGTGTCCTCAGATAACTAGGAGTCCAGCTATTAACCCCTGTGAGCAATATCTGAGCACAACTATGGCTGCCTACAAAGAAAAACAAGGTGAAATCTTTCCCTAAGGGAAAGTCAAGGAATTTATTTAAAGTCATAATGAACATAACCTCGTGCATACAGTCCTTGATAATAATAATAATAATAATAACAATAGAAACTACAGTCAGTAATTTTTTTATTAACAGCATTATTGAGGTATAGTCTTTATACCATAAATCACCCATTTTAAATCTACAATAATTTTCAGGTTACAGCTATACAACCATCACTACAATCTAATTTTATATCATTTACATTGCCCCCCCCCCCAAAGAAATCTCATGTCCGTTACAGTCACTCCCCATTTCCACCCTCAGCCTTAGGCAAACTCTAATCTACTTTCTGTTCTTATGGGTGTGCCTGTACTGGAAATTTCATATAAATGGAATCATATATGTATGACTTCTTTCATTGAGCATAAAATTTTTGAGGTTCATCCATGTTGTAGCATGTACTTCATTCCTTTGTATTGTCAAATAATATCCCATTGTATGGATACACCATATTTGTTTACTTATTCATCAGTTGATGGACATTTGCGCTGTTTCCACATTTGCTTGTTGTGAATAAGCTGCTATGAGCATCCATGTATAACAATTTCGAATTTTAAGCTTTTATCTAAAATCTCATCCTACCTCTTCTTTCCAAGGGGCTAAAAAGTTGTTATAAAGATCCAGATTCTTCCATCTGGATATCACTACTTGAACCTATTATCTTCTCTATATCTTCCTTCGTGTCTGCCCTTACCCATTCTTTTGCAAGAGCATCCACTACCAAACTGCTTGTTTATTCTCTAGAAGGAGATATAGAAACCACCAATATACCTATTGAAAATATCATATTTCACATGGCATTCCAACTATCAGAATGTTTTAATCAACGTCCTTTCAACCTGTCCTAAGATCTTCAACCAACCCCCTCTGCCCTGCTCTTGTGAGGCATAATATAAAGGTCTGTTTTCAGGACTTGGAGACCCCAAATAAGGGCTTGGGACTTAGTGACTTTCAGGTACAAAATCAGATTCCAGATAGGTTCAGTCACTCAGTAAAACCAAGCACACCTCTCTAACAATTTGCTAATTTTTAGCTAACTCAGTAACTGAAATTATCCCAGCACTCATGGCTGGGAGTTGAAGATTCAATTCTGTTTTAGAAAAAAAAAAATCACTGATGTAAACATGACATAAGTTTAAAATTGAGCAATACTTCTATAAAAATGGCGTAAAAAAATTTCCCCTTTTATTCAGATCTCAAAATATAGTATATATTCACACCTCGTATTTCCTACAAAGAAAGTAAGATTTCCATTTATTTTAACAAAGACCTAATTGATAATATCCAATTGGTAAATTTATGGCCTTGACATGTCAAGAAATTAGACTCCAATAGCTAAAAGAAAGACTGATTTTTTTTTTTAAATTTCATGCCTTGGCATGTACACATATGTATATGCAGAGAGTATCAAAATTCCTCAAAATGAGCCTATTTACTGATCTTATTTCTTAAGGAAAGACTCCTTAAAGTTCTCTAAACCAGACAACCAATTTAGTCGACAGCTTCCCGGACAATTCTTCAGGGTTTCCCCCTATGCATAAAAGGAACAGATTGGACACATTTATAGACAGGGCTTCCAGAAGCTGAGGAAAAGCCAGTACACAAGCCCCAAGCCTGCACTGATCCCGGGACGTTCTCTCCCAGGGCGTCCTTGGCCCCTTCACATTTCCATTTCCAGTCATCAGCAGGTGTGTTTCAGAAGGGGCGTTTTCCAGAAACTCTGCAGAGCCCAGTCCCTCTGATGAAAAAGGCGTGGTGTTCCCAGAGCCCTTATTTCTATAATTAGCTCATTCAAAGGATGAGGCTGATTCTTTTTTTTTTTTTAATTTTTAAAAATTTATTTTTCAATTACCATTGACATGTTGTATTACTTTCAGGTGTACAAAACAGCATAATGATTAGACATTTATATACCTCACAAAGTGATAACCCCAAAATCTATTACCCATCTGACACTGTACAACTATTACAATATTATGGACTGTAGTTCCTATGCTGTACTTTATATCTCTGTGACTTTTTTTTTCAATTATAGTTGACATTCAATATTATTTTATGTTAGTTTCAGGTGTACAGCATAGTGGTTAGACATTTATATAATTTATGAAGTGATTCCCCCCTGATAAGTCTAGTATCCACTTGACACAATACATAGTTTTTACAATATTATTGACTATATTCCCTATATTGTACTTTACATCCCCTGTGACTGCTTTGTAACTACCAATATATGTTTCTTTTTTCTTTCTTTCTTTCTTTCTTTCTTTCTTTCTTTCTTTCTTTCTTTCTTTCTTTCTTTCTTTCTTTCTTTCTTTCTTTCTTAGATTCAGGTGTACAACACAGTGCAATAGTTGTTCTTTTTACCCCTCAAAGTGACAACCCCCTCCCCCAATTCACCACCTCACTCCTCCCCCCCATATCATATATATCTATTACACTTCCTCTAACTCCCTTCCACAGTATAATCCACATCCCGTGACTATATATTCAGTTACAGTTGGTATACAATATTATACAACATCAGCTTCAGATGTACAGTGCAGTGATCTAGCCTCTACTCCAACCATGAAATTGTCTTCCTAACAAGACATGTGACCATCTGACTCCCCACAAAATATTTATAACATTATTAATTATATTCCCCTAACTGTCTTTCATATCCCTGTGGCAATATTGTAGTTGCCTATTTATGCTATCTAATCCCTTCCCTTCTCCCTCATCCCAACCCCCCTCCCAACTAGCAACCCTCAGTTTTTTCTCTATATCTATTAGACTGTTTCTGTTTACTTTGCTCACTCATTCAGTTTTTCAGATTCCACATACAAGTGGGATCATATGGTATTTGTCTTTCTCCGACTGACTTATTTCACTTAACATAATAGTCTGTAGGTCCATCCATATCATTGCAAATGGTATGATTTCATTCTTCTTTATAGCGGAGTAATACTCCATTGTATAAATGTACCACAGTTTCTTAATCCAGTCATCTACCGATGGGCATTTCGGTTGTTTCCAAGTCTTGGCTATTGTAAATAGCGCTGCAATGAACATAGGGGTGCACATATTTTTTTGAATTAGTGTCTTGGGTTTTTCAGGATAAATACCTAGGAGTGGAATTGCTGGGTCAAAAGGTAGCTCCATTTCCAGTTTTTTGAGATACCTCCATACTGACTTCCATAGTGGCTGCACCAATCTGCAGTCCCACCAACAGTGCAGCAGGGTCCCCTTTTCCCCACAGCCCCGCCAGCACTTGTTGTTTGTTGATTTATTGATGATAGCCATTCTGACCAGAGTGAGGTGGTATCTCATTGTGGTTTTTATTTGCATTTCCCTAATGACAGTGAGGTTGAACATTTTTTCATATGCCTGTTGGCCTTCTGTATGTCCTCTTTAGAGAAATGTCTCTTCATATCTTCTGCCCATTTTTTAATTGGGTTGTTTGTTTTTTTGGTATTGAGTTTCATGAGTGTTTTATAAATTTTAGATATTAACCCCTTATCAGATATATCATTGGCAAATATCTTCTCCCATTCAGTAGGCTTCCTTTTTGTTTTATTGACGGTTTCCTTTGTTGTGAAAAAACTTTTAAATTTGATATAATCCCATATGTTCATTTTTTCTTTTACTTCCCTTGCCCGCAGGGATGTATCAGTAAAAATATCGCTCTGGGTAATGTCTGCAAATGTACTCCCTATATTTTCTTTTAGGAGTTTTATGGTTTCAGGTCTTACATTTAAGTCTTTAATCCATTTTGAATTTGTTCTTGTATACGGCATAAGGAGGTGGTCCAGTTTCATTCTTTTGCATGTGTCAGTCCAATTTTCCCAGCACCATTTATTAAATAGACTATCTTTACTCCAATGTAAATTCTTGCTTCCCTTGTCATAGATTAACTGTCCGTAAATGCCCAGATTTATTTCTGGGCTCTCTGTTCTGTTCCACTGATCTATGTGCCTGTTTTTATGCCAATACCATACTTTTTTGATTACTGTAGCCTTGTAGTATGTTTTGATGTCTGGTAGCATGATCCCCCCGACTTTGTTCTTATTTTTCAGGATTGCCGAGGCTATTCGGGGTCTTTTATGGTTCCATATAAATTTTAGGATTATATTTTCTATTTCTGTGAAAAATGCCCTTGGTAGTTTGATAGGAATTGCATTGCCAATCTGTGTTTCTTAATCCCTTCACCTTCTCACCCAACCCCCCAACCTCCCTCGCTTCTGGTAACCACAAGTTTGTTCTCTGTATCCATGAGTCTGTTTCTGTTTTGTTTGTTCATTTATTTTACTATTTATATTCCACCAGTAAGTGAGATCATATGGTATTTGTCTTTCTCAAATGTTGGTTCTTAACAGTTAGTTTCTCCTTTCCAGTATTTCTGGGGGTAGAGACTTTTGTGAGTACTGCTAAGGGAGGTAACAAAGTGTCCTCATATACCAACCAGAGGTGCCCTTTCAGTAAAGTTGGATCTTTGGGAGCAAGTGAATTTCCCATCACTGGCGTGTTGTTAATTGAGGGAATGAATGACCCTCCAGTTGCCTCCCCCGAGGTGGTTATAGAAGGGATCACACTCCGTGGGCACAGTGGGCACAGCATAGGGAACTGTGGGGCTTGTTAATGTCTAAAGTTTTCTGAAACTTCATGGTTCCATGAAACTCTAGTTAGCCTCAGGTAGTAATAGGAAGACAGATATGAACAACCAATATGTCGATTCCACTTTCCATTCACTCTCTGAGTTCTTTGGGAATTTAATGTCTTTTTTCTCAGTTTCATTGATTGTATAATTCTGGTTCCTTCAGAAAGTCACACAATTGATCAAAATCTCTTGGCAATTTCTTATCAATAAACTGCCATCATGAAACAATTTCTATCCAAACCCACTGACCAGACTCTGATATAAAAACTCTGTGTTTTACTCTAGCCTGTGTTTAATTGCCCAACTAATAGGATTTGCTTTGTGAAAAAACAGACAGTCTCTCATGCTTTGATTTGACTTCACGAAATCTGAAGTGGTTTCAGTTCTGGCCCAGAAAGTTTTACTGTTCTCTGACTTAACCATGCTACAGAAAAGGAACTCTGAGAATTTATTCTGTAAAGAATTTTTAAAGCTTTCAGGCTATAGTCAATGAATAGCTGAAATTCAGAATAATGCAAACTTATCTTTTATCTCATTCTATTGACCAAAGTCCTGTTTGAAGATTACCATCTGATTAACTGAGAGGGAAACACATTAATTGTCCCGGCAAACTGAGACCGGGACAGCATTGTGGATCAGACCCCAGCTTCTGGGAGGAGTGTGATGAACCCCCCTTTGTGTCTTTCCCAGCCACATTTCTAGGCAAAGGAGGAGAGTTGCCTGGAAAATGTGATCTTCTCCCTCAGGGGCCTCCCTTTGTCCTTCAGCCCTGTTCTGAGTCTTTTTGACACATCCCTGGGCTGGCTTGGACCAGGGCTCCAGCCCTCCTGAGCAAAGGCATTTTCAGTGAACACTGGCTTCTATGATAGGCCAAAGAGTATTTATTTTGCATATGAGATGGAGAAAGGAATAGGGACATCCTAATCCATTTTTTAAAATGAGCGCTTGGTTTTTGTTTTCCCAAGAGCTATGACTAGAGAAGCCAGGTTAATCTTAAACAAGAGCAATTTAGATGAAGTTTTAGGAAGAACTTTCAGATGGGAGATACTGCCTCCCCCATGAAGTGTTTTTCTAAGAGGAGTAGACAGTTTAATGCTGTCTGGAGGTGGGAAGATGAACTATATCACCATTCAAGTTTGCTTCTGGCTGTAGAGCTCTATAATTTCTTTCTGGTTATGGTGTCTATTTTTGGAGCAGCAAAAAGATTTGATTTCAGAGACACGTAGGAAAATTGCGTGCAGGTGAGCCTCGGGGGCAGGAATTCTTAAAGTGAGGTCCCTGGCCTCTAACAGATGGGCATCAGAAGCCTAGAAGTCCCTGAAATTGTATTTGAAATTGTTTCTCCTTGGATATTTGGGGAAGAATGTTTATAGCTGCCACCAACTTTGCAAGAGAGTCCATGATTCAAAATCAAAAACAAAAAGAAAGCCAGTAAAAATCATTGCTCCAATAGAAGAGTTTGTTCAGCAAGGAAGATTATCTAACTAAACATAGCTGTTCCTTCAAGAACCTTTGGGTCCTGCCGAGTGGCACAGTGGTTAAGCGTTGGCTTGGGAAACCAGCAGCTCCGGTTCGGGTCCCACATATGAGGGCCAGTGACACTGCCTTCAAAAAAAAGAAAAGAAAAGAATGTACATTTAAAAAAAAAAAAAAGAACCTTTGCAATGTGGTGGGAAGATGAGGAAGATGGCTGGGGAGGGTGCGACAGAGCTCTCTTCACTGATGGGGTGCTAAGGTGCCCCCACACTTATTCATTCATTCACTTATTCAACAAATATTTATTGAGCACCCATTATATGCCAGGTCTATTCCAGGCATTGCAGATATAGCAATGAACAAAATAGATAAGATTCCTGCCTTTATGACATATACATTTGGGGTGGTGGCAGATGATAAACGATAAGCACAACGTAAGTATATTATATAGTGGAACCAGGTAAGGGGAACTCACCATGGAGAAAAAGAGCAGGGTGGTGGAAGACGGGCAGTTTGTACCATACATAGGGCAAATGTCAAAGAGAAGGTGTTGTTCGATCAAAAACTTGAAGGAGGTGATGGAATTAGCTTTGAAGATGTCTGGCATCTAAGGGAAGGACGTTTCAGCACATGGAACAGGAAATATGTTCCTAAGAAGGGAATGTTTGAGGAACAGCAATGGGGCTCATAGGGCTGGAGCAGAGAAAACAAAGAGGAGAGGAAGTAGAAGAGATAAGTGGGGGAGGGGAGGCAGATTAAAAGAACTCTGAGTGAAATGGACATTCCTGGAAGGGTTTTGAGAAGAGGAGGTACATCATCTGACTTAGACTTTAATCAGATCAATCTGAGTCCTCTGTTGAGGATAGACTATAGACAGCAAGGGTGGAAATAGAGAAGTGAGCCAGGTGGGACAATTGCATAGGCTTGGACCAGGGTGGAGCAGTGGAAGTGGTGAGAAGAGGCAGGATCGTGGATATATTTTGAAGGGAGAGCCAATAGTATTTCTTTATGGATTGGGTATGCGCATTTATCAACACTTCTCAGCTTCTCCTCTTCCATGCATCCACATCATTGGGTGTGGAGTAGATACCATCTCAGCCTACTCTCTGTCCCAGGTTGGCCCAGAGTCTACACCTGAGCTTCCCAGTACAGTAGCCACCAGCTACATGTGACTATTGAGCACTTTAATGTGGCTAGTCCAATTGAGATGTAAAATACATGCTAGATTTTGAAGATTTAGTACAAAAAAAGTAAAGTATTTTATTGGTAATTTTAACAATATTGATTGTATGTTGAAAGGGTGATATTTTGGATACATTGAGTTAAAAATAAAATATATTTTTAAAATCACTTTCATATCTTTCTTTTTACTTTCTTAATACACTAATGGGAAATTTTAAATTACATAGGTAGTTCACATTATATTTTATATCTCAATTGGATAGCACTGGTTTAAAAGATATTTGAGAGACCAATGATCACATCTGCTCATTCTTTCAAGAATGCAGAAAGTGGTATGAATCTCCTGCCTAAAGGGCCATACATTTCCAAAGTATTTGTTCTGTTGAACTTCATATGCTGCCTTTTTTTGAAAGAAATGAGCTATTTGCTGATGTGCAGAAACCCTGAGTTTGGCCTAACCAAACCTCAACAACAGATGACTGGTCCTGGCTTGTCGGCACCCTTGAGAGGTCACTGCTGCAGCCAGCTAGAGATTGATTCCTCTCCATCACTGGCCACAACACACCATTAAGCCCCATGGTGGGGATTCCTTAGGTCCAACCCATGACCTCCAACTTGAAATATCACTTCATATTGGCCTAATGGCTTCATGTGAATGTCTAAACCCCTGGTGCCTGGATGGCATCTCAGCATCTCTGTTGAAAATGGGTGCATGCTGGAGCTATGCAGTTCTGAATTTTTTTGTTCTGAATTTTTTTTCCCACTGGTCTTATTGCTTACAGAGACCTTGTGTATATATTCTTCTCTGTTTGAGAAAGAAAAAAAATCCTGAGTACTGTGATTAGCACAAATTGTTGTAGACCCACTGAGTCAGAACCTCTGAGGAAGGGGTCTGGGGATTCACATTTTCATCAAGCTTCACAGGTGATTTTTATGTTCCCTGAAGTTAGAGAACTGCCACAGAGAAATGAGAACAGGAGTATGGTTAGCAGGTCCCTTCTTTCAATCAAGAGTCCTATGCCTGGCAGCTTTATTTCTTTCAGGCTTAATCTAACATGTCTTAAATGTGTGTGTGTGTGTGTGTGTGTGTGTGTGTGTGTGTGTGTGTGTGTGTGTGTGTGTGTGTGTTATGAGAGAGAGACACAGAGAGAGAGAGAGAGAGAAAGAGAGAGAGAGAGAGAGAGAGAGAGAGAGAGAGAGACAGAGAGAGAATCTAATAATAGAAGATCAATATGAGTGACCATAACAACAGAAGCCTCAACCTATTCTTATTGTCTTATTGCCTGGGAGGAAAATTCCACCAAGTCACAGGCAGGCAGTTTTGGGCAGCTCCCACCTGGAATGCTCCTACTCCTTAGGCTTTTCCTCCTCCTGAATGCCTGCCTAGAGCCACAGGGGGCAGAACAAGAATCGGCCTGGTCCCTCACTTAGGATATCCCTTTTAAAGCTTTTGTTTCTTCCTGCACTCCTACCCTCCCCCAAGTCCTGCCAATTTCTTTCCAATTCTTTGTACTTGTAGCTCCAAGCACCCTTGGGGATAGCAGACTGTCCCTCTCTGAGCATGGGCACAGGAAATCCAACCCCAGACCCATTGTCCTGCTCAGCAGCTAGGGCCACGGATCACAGGTAGCACCACACAGCACTGTGACTCCCAGGACCGGCCCTAACCACTCCCTGATGCCCCCATCCCCCTGCACCATTTCCTTCAGGACATAGTTTTTGGGGGAGACATGCCTTTACCTTTCTGTGGTGAAATTGACCCATGGAGCCACATTCCCAAATTTGGCTTTGTTTACCTGGGTTGCATTTCCCAAGAACTAATGTACTAAGCAGGCAGCCACGAATGCCTTTTCACTTCCCAGTAGGCCTGAACTGGAGCCCGGTCCTAACTACACTGCTTCAGCTCTGTCTACTGAAAATGGTGATGGTTTTAGGAGGGCTGAGTGAGACGAGAACAGGAACACATCTCCCTGAGCCCTAGGAAAAGGAAGAGGTAGAAGTGGGTGGGGTGGGTGAGTGTCAGGAGTGGGTGGGAAGGGGATGTGGGGAGCACCCTGGTTCGGGACGGAGGGGGCCTACTTTCTCCTGAGTTCCCATAACTCCATAATTCTCTGTTCCAAGTAAGGGGAGCTCCCTGCCTGGAAGTTTTCTCAGTGGGGGACAAAGGACAAGGGGAGAGGGCATTTTTCTGGGATCCTGAAGTCATTCACAGATGAGAGTTTGTAGATGGGACATGGCCCACTTTTTATTTTTTTCCACTGTAGCCTTTCCACCAACTGTCTCAAGTCCAGTACATGAAACATTACCCATTTAGTGAGATTATCCTGCCTTTAATATTTCTGACAGAGGTTCTGTTGGTCCTTCTGGAGTGGCAATCTGTCCCTTTCTTCTGTTATACAAATGTGCTCACCCTATTTTTGTCATCAAGGAGAGAATTAGAAACAAAAGATGTCCCTCCTAACCAAGTTCTTCTGTCACTGGTGTATGACAATCACTGTGAAACATCGAAAGGGGCAGACGGGCTTCAGAGCTCACACCTGATTACAACCCCAGCTGTTTCTTGCATGCTTTGCCTTGCACTGTTGGCTATTTGCATTGCTTTTCCTACAGCGTCTGCCTCCTGCCTCTGTTTCTGTGGCTTAGGTGGTGTTCGTTTGTGTTTTGGAGCTCTCTGACTTTAATATTTGATCTTTGCTGCGACAGAAAGCTGGACTGTCAGAAGGCGAGGACAGATAACATGGGTGCATCAGTACAGAGTGCTCTCTGACCCACAGCATCTGTATTGGGTTATCTTTTAAAGACAATACCAAATTGAAATGGCATAAGATTAGAATATTTCTTAGAGCCAAACCATTTTTTTTTTTTTTTTTTTTTTTTGGCTTTAAAGGCTCCAGCAGGATTTTTAAGATTTGGGGAAGAAGGTTGGAAGGAGAGAAAGATGTGTTGGCAGATCACCAGAGCATGGAGTTAATTATGTGTCTTGTATGAACCTGTCAATATTTTCCTTCTCAGATTAAAACTGTACTTTCTCTTCAGAGACTATATGGATGACATTAACCCATTGTGACCTTTGAGAAAAGGAGGCAGGGCTTTATTTGGGGAGAGTAATAGAAATGCAAACCAAACAGGGCTAGAATGACAAGCTCACACACACAAACATACCTACAAAAATCTGACTGAATTGTAGGTTGGTGAGAAGGCAAGAAATTTGTGACTCATGACTGCTTCCTGTCTTTGAACTGTAGTTTATAGACTCCCAAGGCTGAAGGGGAACCTGAAAAACTCCTAGTAACTTCCCCCATTCCCAGTGTTTGCTCTCCCTTCCATTCTCAGCAAGCATCTTCTCAGCCCTGCTTGGCCATGCCCAGGCCTCAGAACTCTGTGTTGTTAGAGTTAGCCTTCTTTTTGAGAGGATATCTGTCTTCCTGTAGCTTCCATATTTGGGGGCTTGTCTCTCAGGGTTTTGAGAAGGTCGGGCATTACACATCTCTGGCAGTCTGTGATGACTAAATGTCCAGTCCGCCCAGAATGGATGGCATTTTTACCTATTGCTCTCCTAGGAGGACATGCTGATTCCTTAGCCCTAAACTACCAACACATTGTCTACAATGGACCCCCCAATCTGCCTTCCTTCACTGCCTTCCCAGTGTGGTCCTCATACCAGAAACATCACCATTCCCTGGAGCTTTCCAGAAATAAAAAATCTGGAGTCCCCACCCCCTGGCCTGCTGAATCAGAATCTGCATTTTAACAATATCCATTGGTCTGCACATTCAATTACACAGCCTCACTTCCTTGTGTGGTTTATGAAGAACCCTGGCTGACTCTGACCCATGTGCCTGACTTGAGGCCCTAGAATGTTGGTGCACAGCCTCACTGGGAACCATGACCCCATCCAAGGAAACTGGACTTCCACAGCGGAGATTGTGCTTTCAAGGAGGACACCTTGAAAGATGACAAAGACATCAAGTGAGTGCTTTAAGGACAATCTCTTAAGGATGTGACCTTGGGGAAGAGCCTGAGATAGACCCCCAAGACTGGGAGATAGGAAGCTTTCCGCCCTTTCCTCTGCAGTGGTGTAGGCCCTCAGGCCTACTTACTGGGAAGAGACTCAGATCAATGACTAAGCTCAATGACTAAGAGAATTGTTAGATTCTGAAGCCTTTGTAAATTTCCCAAGTTTGTTGTTGTTCTTAGTCTCTATTTACTCCTATAATTTTTTTTTTTTTTAAGATTAATGGCAGTAAAAACACTTTAGGCGCCGGCTGAGTGGCACATTGGTTAAGAGCTGGTTTTGGGATGCCAGCGGCCCCGGTTCAGATCCCATATAGAGGGCCAGTCACACTGCCCTCTACAGCTTACAACAGCTCCACCTGGAGCTGGGCTGTGAGCCCCAGCGATGGTGTAGGCTGCAGCCCCTGCTGCTGTGGGCTGCCATGGGCTACAGTGAGTGGCTGGCAGCCAGCATGAGCTACCAATAGCCGCGGTGAGCGACCATCCAGAGGCCCGCAACCGATCTTTCTCATCCGGGAAGAGCGCAATGATGATACCAACATGGGCCAGTGAAGCAACGTTCTCCACAACTAGACTGAAGAACAAAAAGACAGCAACTTGTCTGTTCCCCTCCCCCAATTCCCCAATAAAAATCTTAAAAAAAAAAAAAAGCCACTTTAGGAGCCAACTTCCCCCAAACAGCAGGGAATCAGGGAAGTGATGAACCCATCTGTCACTCACAGCCAACCCTGCAGAGAGCGGACCCCCAGAGCAGAAAAGATGGCATCCATGCAGTGAAAAGGAAGAGGGGAGTCAGGAATTGAAGGAAGGAGACTGCAGAGGCCTGGAGGTGGCCACCTGCTGACCAAGGCCTCAGGGTTTAAGTGGCCGCTGGACCATGTGGTTGACTAGTGAGTTATGGTTGAACATGCATCATAAGGTACTGGAAGGCAGTGCATGTTGTGGAGAGCATGGGGCTTCCAGCCATGTAACCTTGGTAAATCACTTAACCTCTTGTTGTCTCATTTTCCCACCTGTGAAACATAGATTGTTAATAGCATTTACTTCACAGGAGCATTGTGAGGATTAATACGAATATATTTGTGGTGGGATGGTTGAATGTGACACTCCACCCCATTCTACCCTAGCTGCTTAAGGCTCCACCCGAGCTGCTTAAGGCTCTAAACAGTTCATAGAACCCCTTCTCCTTCACAGAGATTTGTTAGAAATGGGTAGGCCTGAGCCAATTTAGGTCTCTCCTATTGGATACAGATGTGGATGCATGCAGTCCTAACTCTATGGTATTCGAATGGAGCCCGCACACAGTCAGACAGAAAGACAGAAAGAACCTTGGGACTCATCTGATATTGTTGAGCCTCTGCTCAAATCAGTCTTGAAGACTGCCTATTTCTGGACTCTGTTATGTGATTTACCACATTTCCTTATTGTTGCACTCCATTGAAATAGTTTTATGACACTTTCAGCTGGAATCATCATTACTGATACAAAGCTGTATGTAAAATAGCATAATGCCTGGCTCACAGTAAGCTCTTGAAAATTGTTAGCTCTTATTATTATTATTATTACAGACAGCATACAAGACACATGCATATCTTTGCTGGAAATCGCATTAATCCAAAAGGGGTACAAAGAATGACATCGCTTTAAAGGAGGTTGAAAAACAACATCTAGTAACCTACTGTAATCGCAATTACAAAAATCCCTCCACCCCTACACTGCCTCCCTTTTTACTTACAGGAAAATCACTAAGAAAATTAGCTGATTGAAAGGATTTGTGAACTTTCATCAGCAACACTTCCCAAGCCATGCTCTAGCCCCAGTACAGCTTCAGATCCTCCATTCTCCCTTGATCTTTATATTCATACAATAGGAAGAATAATAGCTTGCCAGGCAGAGGACAGGGGGCTGGACCAATGGTATCTTGTCGTTTGTTTCTCTTCATTTTGAGAAGCTTTAAAAATATAGAAAAAGACAAAAAATAATATAAGAAGCACTCATGTTATTTTGTTTAATTCATCTAATAAAATAAAAATTACAGAAAATAGTTTGAAGATGTTTTGACCAATTCTGTCTTTCAACTGATGAATATGAATGGGATTGATTCAAATTTTTACAGCTTATTTTTATTCATGAATCCATGAACAGAACATATTATTGTGTTTTAACATTTTACATGCATGGTAGGTTATAGTATAATAGTTCTAAAACTTGCTCTTTTCATTGAGCATTATGTTTTTAGACTTATCCGTGTTGATACACATAGATCTAGTTTGTTATTTCGATTTAGTGTAGGGTTTCAACATTTAAGAGATTTTATTTATTCATTCCCTTATTAATGGACACTTAGTTGTTTTCAATTTTTTGCCACTATAATTATGGTAACAATGAACACCTTTATATGTGACCCATATCTTTAGATCTCTTTTATACTGAAATCTACAGCTCAAAGCCTAATGCATAAAACATTTAACTCATTGACACATATTGAGTAAGCCTAGTTGGTATTAGAGTAAAAAATTGGACCAAAGAATCTTAATTAACAGTCCCAGACTTGTACAGGGACATCGCCTGTAGCTTAAGGAATTGTCAGTACAGTTAGAAGTAAATATATATATACCCAAGAAAATAGGACTAACAGTGCAAGACAGGAGACACTAAGTATCGAATTAGAAGTCCAGTCAGTGCTGTCAGAAGTTAGAAGAGATGACTTTGAAGTAAGGTGATCATCAAGCAGTATGTTATTCTGGATCTTGAAGGATGAGTAGAATTTCAATAGACAAAGGTGAGGATATTCAAGGCAGGGTCAATGAATGAGCAAAGGTAAAGAGGTGGGAAGCACTATAAAGTCTCAGCTCCAGGTGAAGGGAGACACTAGAACTCCAGCTGCCCCTCTCCACCCGAGAAGGAGTTACAAGTCTGATTGGTCAGATTCAGGACAATGATTTGGTGGAACAAGAACAAGAACATTGGAATCTTTAAAGTTAATGTGAAAAGTTAGGTGTTGCTCTCTTTTTCTACCATTTTTCTCCATGTGATTGGATTGAAGAACAAAGGATTACTTGCTTACTTTCATTCCTCTTTGGTCATGAGTATTTGGGTTCTCTGTCTCGTTCCCATTATGTTGGTAACTGGTGTTAAGCTTTAAGTTTGGGTTTAGAGGAGTGAGAGGCCCCTATTAGGCCTCAGGTCTTAGCTCCGTTTCCAGCCCAGTTTACCAGTGAGTGCTATTCACTGGGTAGACAAGTTGACATAGAAATTTAGTATAGAAAATAAAAGAAATTGACTTGAAAGGGTAGGTTTTTGGATCAGATTGTGATGAACATTGAATGCCAGACTGTAGAGTTTTGATTGATTTCCAAGGACAATTAGGTGCTACTGAAGATTTCTGATCAAGAGAGTATGGGATCAAGGGATGTTCTAGGAATACCAGTCTGAATTACAGGGGAGTGAGTTAAGAGGCTATGGAAGAAATCCAAATGTGTGATGATCTGGCATTCCATTTCTGGAAGTGGGAGTAGAACTAGAGAAAAAAAAGGAATGGCTCTGAGAATTTTTAAGACTTATTAAATAATTAGATATGGAAGAGGATGGAAAGAAATATGATTGGGAATATTTTTAGTCTAGACAACAGATAATTAACAAAACAAAAAAAATCAGGAAGGGAATCTTGGATCGATTACTGTTGAATTTGAGATACTCACATTTCAATCAAGTGATAATATCCATTAGGCTGTAAGAAATGTGAGCCAGGGGCTCAGAAGAGAGATGAGATGTAGAGTAATAATGAATGGAGATATGCCTGCAATGTTGCCTAGCCTTCTCACATATATTTCCACATAACAGTGGCTACACTTATTGATTGTTGACTATAAGTCTGTCAGACACCATTCTAAGCCCTTTATGTATACCAATTCATTTAATCCTTACAGCAACCCTATGAGGAAGTTCCTATTGTTATTTCAATTTTGCAGATGAAGAAACTGAAGTTCAGAGAGTTTTAAATATTTGGCCAGGTCCCAAAGCCATAGGTAAGTGGTCAATTAGGGATACAAACCCAGGTACTTTGACCTGAGAATTTGCTCCTAACTACACCCCACTTCCTCAATACTTAGACGGCCTTGTAAATTACACACAACACTGTTATAACCATTGGACAATTTACTGCTTCTGAATATCACTGTCTTTTCTGAATGATATTAAGAAGTAGGAAAGCAAGAAAACACAATTTAAAAACTACTCAAAGAAAATGAGTGGTGCAGGTAATAAGTAGTTGAAAGAAGTTACTTTGTAGGTATTATTTCTTCTTGAAATACCCATGAAAAGCCCTCATCCTCCCTGCATGCCTGGGGTGGATGAGATGGTACCTACCTTAAGAATGTACCCCATACACCTGCAGTTTTCTGCCAAGTTCTCTATCAGGCCTTGAGGCCCTGTAAGACTGGGCACTTCCTGGCACTTTTTAAGGAGACTTAACATAATGTTGTTGTTTTTTTGTTTTGTTTTGTTTTGAGGGCAGTGTCACTGACCCTCATATGTAGGACCTGAACCGGGGCCGTCGGCTTCCAAAGCCAGCACTTAACCACCGTGCCACTTGGCCGGCCCCTATACGGTTTTTTTTTTGTTTTTTTTTAGTCTAGCTTTTTTCATTCAATTCTACCTGTAAGATTCATCCTTGTTATTGTTATAGTTTGTTCCTTTTTATTGCTGTGCAATATTCCATTATGAGACCATATCTCAATTTGTTTATCCATTCGCCTGTTAATAGACATTTTGATCAAGTCTAGACTTTGACACAATTATGAATAAAGCTATTATGAATATTCTTGTACACATCTTTGGTGGGCATATGCCCTCATTTCTGTTGGGTAAATACCCAGGAGTAGAATTGTTTAAGGTTATAGCTTATAGTGTATGTATCAGTTTGGCTCTAGTAACAACTGCCAAACTGTTTCCCTAAGTAGTTGTACCATTTTACACTTCCAGCAATCATTCTGAAAATTCTTGCTTCTCCACATTCTCATCAACACCTGGTATTGTCTGTCTTTTTCATTGTAGCCATTCCAGAAGGTATGAAATCATATCTCGTGGTTTTAATTTGCATTTCCCTAATAATTAATATGTTGGTAATCTTTTTATTGGCCATTCATATATCTTATGCTAAGTTTTTTGCCCATTTAAAAAATTAGATCCTTTGCTTTTTATTGCTATTAAGGAGTTATTTATATATTCTGGACACAAGTCCTTTGTGAGATGTATGTGTTGCAAATATTTTCTCCCAGTCTTTTACTTGCTATTTCACTTTGTTTACAGTCTTTTGAAGAGCAAAAGGCAGAGTTTTCATTTCAAGATAGTTTTTCAGTGTTTTTCCTGTGGTGTTTCTTGTGCCTTGTTTAATAAATTAGTGCTTAACCCATGAATATGAAGATATTCAATTTCTTCTAGAGGTTTTATGTTTTCTCTTTTGTATTTAGATCTATGACCTTCTCAAACAAATTTTTGTTATGGCATCTTTTTTTTCCCTCATATGGATATCATATTCTTTCCATACAATTTGTTGAACTCAGGGGAAACATGTAATATTTTACCATCAAGTATAATGTATACTGTAGAGTATTTCCTTTTATTCCTGGTCCACTGAGAATTTTATTTTCATCAAAAAATAAATTCTTATCTTGAAGCTGTTGTGAAAAATCAATTGACCATATATGTGTGGGTCTATTTATGGATTCTAATATGTTCCATTCATCTATTTGTCTGTCTTTATGCCAACACCACACTGAATTGATTGCTGTAATTTTATAGTAAGTCTCAAAATCAGGTAACAGAAGTCTTCCAGATTTGATTCTTTGGTTTTCAAAATTGTTCACTATTCTATATTCTGTGTGTGTCTATGTAAATTTTAGAATTTTGGCAATTTCTATTTTTAAAATGCCTGCTCAGATTTAATTGGGATTGTATTTCATCTGTAGATCAATTTGGGAAAAATTGGCATTTCACAATATTAAGTCTTCCAACCCATGAACTTTATATAATCATTAATTTATTGAGAACCTTAAAAATTTCTCCCCATAATCTTTTATACATTTTGGTATAGACATCTTGTAAATCTTATGTTAGGTTTATTCCTAGATATTTTATGTTTTTATGCTACTATACAATGGCATTAAATTTATTTTAAATTTCTAATTGTTGCTAGCATACACAAGTGATTTTTATACATTGACCTTGTGTAGAGTGATATTGTTAAATTATTTATTAATTTTAATAGTTTTGCAATTGATTCTTTTGAATTATTTAAGTATATAATCATTTAGTCTGTAAATAATGCTAGTTTTATTTCTTCCTTTCTGATACTAAGCTTATTGTACTTGCTTGGGTCTCCAGTACAATGTTGAATAATAGTGGTAAAAATGGACCTCTTTGTCTTGTTGCTGAACTCAGGGGGAAGCATGTAATATTTTGCCATCAAGTATAATGTATGATGTAGAGCATGTCCTTTTATTCCTAGACTGCTGAGAATTTTTATTTTTTATCAATAGATGTTGAATTTTGTCAAATGTTTTTTCCTACATCTTTTGAAATGATTTTTTGATTTTTTAATCTATTCTATTAATATAGTGAATTATATTGACTGTTTTGAATATTAAATCAACCTTACATTCCTGGAATATAGCCACTGTGTAGTATATTTTTAATATTTTGATGGATTTAATTTATTAAAATTTTGTTTAGGATTTTTGCACCTATGCTTGTACATAAGATTGGTCTGTGATTTTCCTTTCTTGAAATGTCATTCTCAGATGTTGGTACCACTTGGTGAAACCAGTGGCAGATAATTATATATCTATATACCTATATATATTTATCTTATTATTTCATAACCACATAGAAAGATTCAAAGTAAAAGGATGGAAAAAGATACATTATGCAAACCAAAGACTGGTGTGTGTATCTATTTCATACAAAAAAAAAGACTTTAGTCAGGAAGTATTACTAGACATGTTCTGCTGAAAAGATTAATAAAATGAACAACTCTCTAGCTAGGCTAATACAGTAAAAAGAAGAGAAAACAAATTTTCATTATGACAAAACTTGGTCCATCAACAGGAAGATTCTCAATTGTATGAACTTAATAACAGCTTCAAAACATGTAAAGTAAAATTTGACAGACTAAATAGAGAGATGGACAAATGCATAATCATAAATAAAGATTTTAATGTAACTGAGTAACTGATAGAACAAGTAGACAAAAAAAAATCATCGCTTCGCAGCCTTCTGTCTATGATCAAGTGAAAACAGAAGCTTGAACAACATGATTAGACAACTTGACCTAACTGAACATTGCAACAAACAACTTTGGAACATATTTTCTTCAAGTACACCTGGGACCTTTGCTAAACAATACATGTTGGGATATAAAGAGACATCATTATAGATTCCACGGACAATAAAATAAAATAAGAGTATATTATGAGCAATTCTATGCCAATAAATTTGGCAATTTAGAAGAAGACTGTTTTTTAAATATGGAGTAACATAAATGAAAAGACTTTCATTTCAGAAAGATTACTCTCATTGCAGCGTGGAGAATGGATTAGATAGGAGCAAGATGAGAGGCAGTGAGGATGTTAGGAGCCTATTGCAATGATCTAGGCAAAGATAATGATGACCTAGATTAGGAAGTGCTGATGGAGAGAGAGACTGAAGAAGGGATCAAATGAAAGAGCAAGTAAGAAAGGAAATCAGAGGGTCAGTGATTATGTGACATAGCAAAATATTGATTCAGAAATACAGAGGGTGCCAAAAAAACATATACATATTTTAAAAAAGGAAAAAGTTGTATTAAAATTGTAATACTTGATATATAATGATACCATAAGATAAATACAAGTCATATGTATACATTTTTTTGGCACCCCAGTATTTATTGAGTACCTACCATACACAGGCATTATTTGCAGTAGTCAGCACGACAGATATGGTCCCTGCCTTAGTGATGAACCTTACCTATGATCGGTATCAGAGCCAGAAGTTATATCTAAGAGTTTTAATTCCATTTCCAAGCCTTTGTGCTTTTCACCAGGCATGGCAGCCCAGACTGGCCCTCTGGTACATGAGTTGCTTTGTTGCATCTGATACCAGCAGCGTAACTATCCTTGTACCTGCCATTTACAGCCATCACAATGGCTGGACTCTACAAGGCAGCCCTTACTGGTTTAAAAATTTTACAAGATAAAGCTGAACCCTTTATAGGTCTTCTTGATTTGGCTCAAAGTCACATACACTAGGAGATAACTATCCCAAAAATCAATATGCTTTCTTTTCAAAATGGAATTGGGTTCTTTGCAATGACACTTGCAATTTGCTGGTGCAATTAGCACCTTCTTCCTGGGATAGGACAGGCCAGGGTTTGGTGAAAACACCTTCTTTTAGCTACTTCAATCACCTTTGTCAAAAGCAAAGGATGTGGGAAGCCTGGCACCCTGGATTCACCTGGTTTGCTTTTTAGTTCCTCCTCTGAATTACAGAATGTAGAATATTAGAGCTGGAAGGAATTGCAGAAAATACTTAACCCAACCTACATATTTTAGAGAGGGAGAATCAAGACTCAGAGAAGTAAAGTGACCTGCAAAGTCACCCAGCTGCTTTCTCACAGACCCAAGTCTAGAATGCAGGTCTTTGCAGCACTTCTTTCACACAGCACATCTGCACCATAGTGTCAAGAACCAGGGATCTATTCTTATCTGCTTTACATTTTGAAAAATTAAACTTTAGTTCTTGCTCCAAATGACCATTTCTAATCCAAATCCCCTTCTTTATTCACATCCTATGTTGGCCCTTCACTATTCCATGTCTGAAGGGGGCCCATAATATGTACTATTCAAAGCAGATGAAGTAAGTACAATTTGGGGTGATTTTAAGGACCCAAGGAAAGGCATTCTTCCCACTTTCTTTTAAGGGCCTAAACTTTCTAAAAGACAGAAACTTTTAATTATACAAGGAGAGCTAAGGCCCATGATGCAAATGTGATGGCGTCTGTTAACACTGAATAGCAAATAATTAACAATGGATCCTTTCCTGGAAGCATTTTTTGATAGTCAGAACAGAAGATAGTGCAGAAGGGCACTAAGATCCTTAGGAACACTGGAGAGCAGTTCACTGTACTAGAAAAAAGGAATAGAGGGGGTATGTGTGTGTACTTGCAAGCAGGTGGAAGTATGAGCTTCTAAGAACAAACTTTGTCTACTACAATAACAGCTCTTCATCACAGCTTGGTCCTGCCTTGACTGTCAGTCTGAGGGGCCTGCATCCTAATCCTGGACTGGCATACCTGAAATACTTCCATCCCAGGTGCCAACAACAAGGAATGTGAGGGAGGGTGTAAACAAGTGAAATCTTGAACTGCTTGCCACATGACAGCCACTTAGTCAAGTGACAAGGAGTTGGGGCAAAGAAAGTGACTTTATTCAGCAAGCCAGCAAATCGAGAAGATGACGGACTAGTGTCCTAAAGAAACATTTTGTGGGCCGGCCGAGTGGCGCATTGGTTAAGCGCTGGTTTTGGGATGCCAGCGGCCCCGGTTCGGATCCCACATGAGGGCCAGTGACACTGCCCTCTACAGCTAACAACAGCTCCACCTGGATGGAGCTGGGCTGTGCGAGCCCCGGTGATGGTGTGGGCTGCCATAGGCTACAGTGAGTGGCCCGCAGCCAGCGTGAGCGGCTGGCAGCCAAGCGTGGGCTGCCAATAGCCGCGGTGAGCGACATCCAGAGGCCAGCGACCGATCTGCCTCATCCGGGAAGAGCGCAATGACGATACCAACAGTGAAGCAACATCCTCCGCAACTAAACTGAAGAACAAAAAGACAGCAACTTGTCTGTTCCCCTTCCCCAATTCCCCAACGCTGTTCCCCTCCGCCAATTCCCCAATAAAATCTTTAAAAAAAAAAAAAAAAGAAACATTTTGTTACGTATGATATGGGGTGGGGGGGAGGGGGGTGGCAAATTGGGGGAGGGGGTTTGTCACTTTGAGGGGTAAAAAGTATAACTATTGCACTGTGTTGTACACCTGAAACTAATTTTAAAAAAACACATGTTTATTTCAGAATAAAAGAATTAAAAAAAATAAAAGAAAGAAACATCTTGAGAATGTACAGAATTCAGGCTACTTTTATGTCAGGGGAAGGGGGAAACAGGAGGGGTTTGAGGTCAGGAGGTGGCTGATGACTGCTGACATCTGGACTCCAGCAAGGGTCCGAAGGGGATGATGAAACTTCTTCGCTTTTAGTCAACAAACTCTAGTTATCATGGTCCCAGTCACCAGGTTCCTATAAATCTTTTGATAAACAATGATTAGTTTTGTACATGCCTTCCTTATCTCCTTGGGGAGGTAGTTTTTAGCAAGGAGGTTGTTTCAGTAATTCTTAGGCTAAAGGTTAGATTCCTTTAATGATTAGCATGTCTACATGCAGGACCAAGCAGAAGCTGCTAGCAGACATGTTCTGGGAATTGCACAGGATCGAGCAAGATGGAGTCAGAAAAACTGACTATTTTATGCTATTACAAGGGGGATACCTTCAAGCCAGTGAACACCCAGCCAGCAGTGTACCAGAGATGAACCCCAGACTAACAGCAACTAAACCTTGTGATTGGTTCTTTGTTATATAAGTTGTTGTGAAGATTCTCTGTGTGAGGATTTTTAGGACTGTGAAACTCTTACTCTCTATGATGCTATAATGGTAAATTTATGTCAGTATACATTTGTTGAAACCTGTAGAATGTACACCACCAAGATTGAAGCCTAATGTAAGCTATGGACTTTGGGTGACTATGATGCATTAGTATAGGTACATCAGTTGTCACAAATGCACCACTCTGGTGAGGGGTGTTGGTAACGGAGGAGGCTGTGCATGCGTGGGGACAGGAAGCATATGGGAAATCTCAGTACCTTCTGCTCAATTTTTCTGTGAACCTAGAATTGCTCTAAAAAAATAAAGTATATTAAAAAAAATTTTTCAGTTCCCAGTTGCGGGTGGATTGGCTAGGAATTCCTGCAGGAGACACAAAGCAGAGGTAGCAGGGTGAGGTACATGTGGCTTAGATGGAATCCAGGAAACCTGGGCCCTATTCCTAGCTCTGCTACTCACTATGGGGCCTTGATCTCCATTTCCTCCACTGTAAAACAAGGAGAATGGGCTAGGGGGTCCACAGCTCATTCCATTTTATGGTCTTCCTTAAAGATATTTTCCTAGGTTCTGTCTCCTTGAAAGAAACACTGTACCTTGGGGTAAAGGGATAGCTAGGTACAAAGAAAGAATCCCCTTTTCTCAATTGAGGCTCTCAGGGCTCCCTCTGGCTTTGTTGGCTGGGTCTAGAGTGTTGCCATGATCCAGTCAAGGTTTTGGCCTTCTCTGAGGAGGTCTCTGAGTTCTGGGCTTTGCTCACAGTAGGTGTTGGGGCTGCTCACTGGGGGATAGACTCTTTTCTGCACCTCGCACAGCTGGCCTCTCACCCAGGAGGATCATTTCACCTAAGGCCTATTTGGTTGTTCCTCTTCCCTTCCTTTCACACTAGGCCTCCCCAAAATTCTTCCGTGGGTCAGTATGAGCTTCAGAGATATGTTCATCTTTCTTTTGTGGCCCCTGGCACACGGTGGTTCCACCCGAAGGAGAATATTACTTTTTAACTCCAGCTGGCGATTCCGGAGTCTCTCGCCTCCAGCCTGGGGACTCAGGCTTACACTCCATTCCCTCATCAGCATCTTCAAGAGAGTGGGTAAACCCTGGCCCTGATGCCTGCTGGGTGGGACTTCAGGACTGCATCTCACATATCCTTTTAAATTACTAGTCTCACCTACCACTCCTGTGTGTTAGAGGCAGGAGTTAAAGAACCCTGGCAGCTTCTAAGCCTTTAATCAGCAAAAGCATGTGATGGAATCAAGCAAGTTTTCAAGGGTTCCCTCTTGCTTATCTTGCAAAACACCCAATGCCAGCCCTGCAGTGCGGACTGCACGCAGGTTGGATGTCTCTACCCTGACTAGCTGTCTGCCGCCTCCTCGCTGCAGGGACAAACCCATCCATTTAGTGCTCCTTGTAATTGGAGAAGTAACTTATTTCCTTTGGTCTCTTTCCATTCAACCCACCACTCCCAGCTTTCTTTTCCTTCAAAGTGTTTATATGCCTTCTCTTCCTCTTTGGAGTTCAGCAACCTTCCCCTGACCCTTCCTGCACTGCCCAAAGCACATACCTTATGGGCTGATGCTGGGGACATATGAGGTGAGTGATACAGATTCAAGGAGTTCAGTCAGACCAGAGTATCATAAGCGCCCCCTCCAACCACACACACATAATTCTTCCATCCCCCTGGGTTAGCCCTGCAATGGCCTTGGCACAGCAGGCAATAGGCCAATGGTGTTTTCAGATGAAGGGCTGCCCTGATTCTTTCCTCTGCCCTCTGGGGGTTTCCCACAGAAGCAGGGAGCCAGGCTGAGGACAGGCTGCACAGTTTTCCCCGGGGTGTTTTCTGAGAATCTGTAGCTCAGCAGCTAGATGTTGAAAAGGATCTAATTACATGTGTCAATGTAAAAAACAGCCAAACCTGTAGAGAATTTTTATAAGAGCTTATCTGAGCCAAACTGATGAAATATGCTGGGGAGCAAGATCTCAAATGCTACAGAGAATAACAGTTTTGCGGTTTCTTTCATGCATTTAAATTTAAGGCGGGAACGTAAGGGAGATTGCATGAGAGTGAGAGAAAGCAAGATGGGAGTTGGATTACAAACAAGTTAAGATTTAGTGCTGTCACACTTTAGAAGGAGGGGTCTAAAAGGGGTCATTTCAAAGGTATGCTAACCTAGATGCACAGAAACAATGGACAGGGTTTGCCTATGGCAAAGATAAGCCTTTTACTACCGAAGTTTATGCCTGGGACATGACTACCCCAAGATCTGCCCAGTTAGGAATTTGTGATTGGCTCCCCCTGTTTCCACAGAACCCCTTTTTCTTGCACACATGGAAAAGAGCAAGTGCACCTAAAGTTGGGGGCAGTGATTTGCTGTGCACAAAAAAACAAACAAACAAAAAAAACAATTCTACAGTAAGGAAGCACTTCCCTAAGCTAAGTCTTATCCTACTCCCAGTACCTGCCCTGTGCTGGGCAGCAGCTGGTGCCTGGACCCTGCAGGGAGTGGCAGGCCATGTGTACAACCCTGCACACTAGATGAACCAGTGGAGAAGGGGCCCAGGGTTTCTGTTGGGTCACTTTCTTCTCCAGTCCATTCTGTGTCATGGGAAAGACAAGACCTGTGGCAGAAAGTCCAGGAGATGATAATCCATTCAGAAAGGAGCTCATAGAGGTGTGTGTGTGCGTGTGTGTGCGTGCGCGCGCGCGCACACACACACCTGTAGCAGGATACTTGTAATGTTGGTCATGTTCAAGTTAAAGAACAAAATCCGAATAAATTTGAAGATCTAATTGGCTTTAAGTGATCCATGAATCAGGCAGCATTCCACCCAGCCACTAGAAGGGTGCTCCAAAATGGAAGGTTTTTATATGCAGAAAGAGGGTGGGACAAAATATAAAACAGTAGTTTATTTGAGGCAGGACTACCTTCCCTTATGGTAAGACAAGGGGACTTATCAGGCTGTCAATCAGGAAATTCCAGACTGGTTTAAAATCCCACTCCTGGGAGAGGCTGCAATTAGGTTACTTACTAAGTTTTGGTTTGGTGACTCCATTTTGCCCCATTCTTTCTTTTTTTAAAAAAATAGCTTTTATTTTAGGGTAATGCAAGGTAACACAAACATTCTCTCTGCTCTCTTTAGTCTGACATACCCATGAATGCTCACCCTCACATCCATTCCTCGCAAAGGCCACCATTCTTTCAGCTCTGTGCTAATCCAGTGGGGCCTTCCAGTGCCTCTAATTCAATATTTTATTTTCCTTCAGGTCCGAGAGAAAAGGCTCAGATATACCCTCGGGGGCATGAGAGGATGCAGAGAGCTTGCCGCAGCTTTCTCCTCTCCCATTTCCACCCCATCAATGGCCTCCAAGGGGCCATGGAAGAAAAGAGGATGAGGCAGTTGGGGGAGCTGAGAGCTAGATGCAGAGTTCATCCTGGGGTCAGTCCAGGGAAGCTAAGTAGCTGAAGCTCTGCCTGGAAAGAGAGGCTGAGTCAACAGCCTACAGCCAAGGTGAGAGGGTGAAGGAGAGAGGGTGGCTGGGAGTGGGACAGCTATGGCTAGTTTTCTTCTCAGAAGAAAGTCCTGCAGGCAGGGCATTTTTCAGTAATGGTCTTCTGCATCACCATTGTCCACTCTTGGTCTCTATGTGACATTCTGAATCTCTCTTTCCCCCTCTGCGAGAGTCCAGAAAAATGTCTGTCAGGAAATTGAGTATTTCCATTTTAATACAAATTTAAGCCAATGTGTTCTCTCTCCCAGGGTCACTTGCATTGTAAGCCTTAACCCTGGTTGCAAAATAAAAGCCAGTTTACCTGCTAAAGGACTAACACAAATCAGCCTATAGATAGGAGAGAAATTTCAGGAGCATCGGTGTTTTCTGGGCTTTGGAATTTTAGTTTCCTTTCAATTCCAACTTTGCTCAGGAGAGTAATAGGAGGCTGCTTCCAAGGTTTGATCTCTCAAGCTGGAAACCTTCCCTCTACTCGTCTTCAATACTCTCTGAAATTTTCACTCTTTATCTCTTAAGGTTAAAACATTTCCCTGCAAAGCCACCTTTTCCCAAACTGTTAATTAGGACAAGGACATTACAGTGACTGGACAATCGTGTTCATTTTCACATCGTAGGTAAAATTCAGACCTGGACAGGACACAGAACGAGTACATTTTTATGTCCAGGAGAGGAAAGAAGTATAATGTGGTAGAAAGAGACTTAAATTTAAAGTCAGGGGACCTGAGTCCACTAAGAGTCATATGGTCTTGAATGAATAACTTATCTTTTATGTCCTCATCTGCAAAATAAAATGCCAGTTGTTTTTCATTGGATAATTATGGGACTCAAAAGAGAGAATATATATGAAAGAACTTTTAAAATTAGAAGTCCTGTAAAAATGTAGTTATTATAATATTTGAATTAACGAGACATAACTCCTTCCTTTTGCCCATTGATTCTTTCAAGGCACTGGGCTTCCAATTCAGGTTCCTACCACTCGAGGGACAGAGTTATCTATTAACCTGTGAAAATCAAGTATTGCACACTTCCTTAGGCACTTCAAGCTGATATCCAACAATGGTTACTTAGAGTTTTCCATGCATGCTGGGACCCCAGGCTTGGGTAGCGGCCTCTTCACAATAAGTGTGAACTTCATTTGTTCTACATCAGGACCTAGAACAAGTCTGTTCTTCTTTTAGAGCCTCCCAGTCCCTGAAAGTGGTAAAGGAGCTCAAGAGTAAATGTTTTTAATAAATCAAGTCAGGGACTCTGCCTGGTGTCATTGTGATAAATTAAGTTTCCTCACAGTCTGCAAATGAGGCTATGGGTTTCGTCTTGCTCTTGGTTTCATGAAGCCAAAATGATGTATTGCTGTGTATGTCGTCCTAACTCTGTATTCAATGACATCATGTTGGTAGCTTGAAATTGGCCACGATGGAGGTATTCATACCACAGAAATCAGCAAACACTACTACCAGGGCCATATTCTGCCCCAGAAAGCTGGTTGGTAAACATTTGTCGGCACACTACTACATGAGGTCATATAGTGGGGAGGGATAAACCCACCTGGAGATGGAAGTTGTGGAGAGATTATCAGGGAAGGTGTAGCAGATGCCACTAGCTATTTGTTCATACTTATTCTTAGCTTTGACCTTAAAATAGAGCCACTGTTTTGTTCAAGGTGGCAATTTGCTCAGATTCAAAACCACATATCCCAGACTCTTTGGGTTGGAGCCACATGACCCAGTTCTGGCCAATGAGATGGAATTAGAAATCTGCTGGGAAAAGTCTTGCTTGTTGATGTGGGCCCTTTCCTCCTTAATTTTTGCGTCTTCTTTGTCCAACCTGAAATGATGACTCAAGGTGGAACAGCCATCTTATACCATAAAGGGACCATGAGTATGAAATATTTCCAAGAATGGCCAGACAGAGAGACAGAGGGAAGCTAGGACATAGATGACACTGTGGAGCTGGCAGCCCCTTGAACTGCCCACTTCTGGAATTCTTCTTAAGTGAAAACAAAAACAAAAACAAAATCTCTATTTGGTTAGTCTTCTAAGTGGGGTCTATTTACATACAGCCAAATACAGTCTCTTAGTAAGGAAAAAGACCTTCCTTAAGAAGTGATGTTTGTGCTGATTTGATGGAAAGAGGCAGTAAATAAACATTAGCTAAATGGAGCATTTACTTTGTGCCAAGAAATCAAGTGCACGGTGTAGCATAGTTCTCAGATTTGCATCCCCTGAACGCTTGACCTTTCTTTGCCCAAAGTACCTGTAATTTGCCAGGTAAGAAGGAAGACCATGATGAAGTTGCTAAAACAGTCATGCTTTTGTCCCTAGAAGTATTATTTTGTGGATTCATTGGCAGTGGTGGTGGTGGGCTCCCATATGAGTGGGTGGAAGAATTCTGGCTGTAACCAGGCAACCTGGCACAGCAATCAGCAACCACTCTTCCTCCCTATGCTAGTCCTCCAACAGCCTTCAAATCTTATTCCCAAATTAGGCAAACTAGCCCACCTTTTCCTGTCTGCCACAAAGCTGCTTTCCCAGGGAGGGGCCTTTTTAATATAAGTACAGAAAATCCACATATCATTTCCCAATCAAGATGGCAGAGTAGGTAAACTGCGCTTACCTTCTCTCACAACCACATCAAAATTGCAACTAAACTACAAAACAACTGTCATTGAGAATCACTGAAGTCTTGCTGAACCAAAGCCCTACAGCTAAGGACATACAGAAGAAGCCAGCTGGAGACTGGTAGGAGGAGCACAGATGCAGAATGAGTTGTCCCCCACCTGCATGCAACTATTAAAAATCGGGAGGGATATCTCAGCTGCAGAAGTCTCACTGGGAGGAGCAACGGGTCCCAGCACTGCACCAGGATCTCCAGCCCAGGGTTCCAGTGCCAGGGAGAGAAGTCCCCATAATTTCTGATTGTGAAAACCAGCAGTAGGATGGAAGGCAGCTACACCCCCAGGCATTCCTCTTTAAGGGCCCACACACAGACTTACTCACTGACAGACTCATTCACTTTGAGCTCCAATGCAGGGGCAGCAGCTTGAAAGGCAAACGGGACATACAGGGAGGAACTGAGTTGTCTGGCTTCAGGATGAGGGCTGAAGGGGCAGTTTTTTCCCAGATGGGGGAGCTGGCAGAAGCCATTATTTCTTTGTTGAGTCCTCCTATTTTCTGGCATGCAGATGCAGCCATCCATCATATCTGAGTGTCTATCAACCTGGCTAATGCCATTCATTCGCTCAGCCCTGGTGATTATGATAGCATGCCCCTCCCAAATTTCGGGCTTGCACAAGCCACTTCCAGTGGCTTTTTCATACAAACCGCCTGCCTTAGCTCATGATTCAGACTTCCCTGAAGACTCTCTAAGGTTCACAAAACCCATACAAGCAGCATTTGGCTTCACCATGTCTTGCACCTTGGGCTGAACAACCCTAGGCTTGGCACTAATGGCAGCCAGCCTTGGTTTGCAGCTTGGCCTCTTAAGGCACCTCCAAGCACAGCACAGGTGGCAGCCATCTGTGGATTGCTTTGTGGCTCATGCCATGTGGCCCCAGGCAGAGCATAGGCTGAGGCTGAACTTGGCCTGCAGCAGGTTCCTCCCTCACCCCCGCAGGAGGCCCTGGGGCTTGCACACCCAGTGACCACCTCCAAACTCAGCTGAAGCATTACCCAGCTACCTCCAAGGACAACACACCCAAAGGGCACACTGGGCAGGCACCAGAGCCCTGCTAAAATGAATCCTGCTCCATGGGGTCAGGCCCTCCACAACACTTTCTTCACTGTAGTAACAACCAGTCCGTATAACAAATGAGCATGAGAGTCAATCCCTCCTATTGATGTGCACACAGCAACCAAGTCTTAACTATAACAGGAGGGCACACACAATCCACATAAGGGACACACCTGGACCACCTGGCTCTAGTGTCCAGGGAGACTGAGATACTGGGCCTTGCAGGACACCTACTACATAAGGCCACTCTACTAAAATCAGGAGACATATTAGTCCTACCTAATATGTAGAAATGAACACAGGGAAGCATCTGAAATGGGGAGATAAAAAAAAACATGTCGCAAATTAAAGAACAGAACAAAGCTCCAGAAAAAGAACTAAACAAAACAGAAGAAAGCAACCTACCTGCTGCAGAGTTCAAAACACTGGTTATAGGGATGCTCAGTGATCTCAGGAAGAGCTTCAACAAAAAGATAGAAAATATAAAAAAGAACCAGTCAGAAATAAAGAATACAATAACTGAAATGAAGAATGCATTAGAGAGAATCAACAGCAAATTAAAAGAAGCAAAGGATCAAATTAGCAATTTAGAAGATAAGGTAGTAGGAAATACCCAATCAGAACAGTAAAAAGAAAAAAAAAATCCAAAAAAATGAGGACAGTTTAAGGGGCCTCTGAGACATCAAGTGTACCAACATTCAAATCACAGGGGTACCAGAAGGAGACAAGAAAGAGCAAGGAATTGAAAACCTATTTGAAGAAATAATGACTGAAAATTTCCCTAACCTGGTGAAGGAAATGGATATTCAAGCCGAGGAAGTGCAAGAGTCCCAAACAAGATGAACCCAAAGAGGACCACACCAAGACACATCATAATTTAAACACCAAAGGCTAAAGAAAAATGAAGAATCTTAAAAGCAGCAAGAGAAAAGCAGTTAGTTACCTACAAGGGAGCTCTCATAAGATTGTCAGCTGATTTCTCAAGAGAAACTCTGCAGGCCAGAAGGGGTTGGCAGGAAATATTCAAAGTGATGAAAAGTAAAAACCTACAATGAAGATTAATCTATTCAGCAAAGCTATCATTTATAATTGAAGGACAGATAAAGATCTTCCCAGAAGAGAAAAGACAAATGAGTTCATCACCACCAAACCAGTATTACAAGGAATCTTAAAGGGACTTTTTTTAAGATGAAAAGAAAAAAAAGATAAAAAATATGAATAATAAAATAAAATGGCAGAATGGAGTAGAGGTTTGATCACTGCACTGTACACCTGAAGCTGAGGTTGTATAATATTGTATACCAACTGTAATTGAATATATAGGTAATCACGAGATATGGATTATAATGTGGAAGGGAGTCAGAGGAAGTGTAATAGATATATATGATATGGGGGGGAGGAGTGGGTGGCTAATTGGGGGAGGGAGTTGTCACTTTGAGGGGTAAAAAGTATAACTATTGCACTGTGTTGTACACCTGAAGCTAATTAAAAATAAATAAATAAATAAATAAATAAATAAATAAATAAATAAATAAAATGGCATTAACGACATATCTATTAACAATTACTTTTAATGTAAATGGATTAAATCCTCCAATCAAAAGACATAGGGTGGCTGAATGGATAAGAAAACAAGATCCATTCACATGCTGCCTACAAGAGACTCAGTTCAGATCAAAAGACACACACAGACTGAAAGTAAAGGGATGGAAAAAGTTATGTCATGATAATGGAAATGAAAACAACAACAACAAAAGTTAGGGTAACAATATTTAAACCAAACAATATAGACCTTAAACAAAGGCTATAACAAGAGACAAAAAAGGATCCAATAATCCCACTTCTGGGTATTTAACCAAAGAAACCCAAAATGCTACTTTGAGGGGACATGTTCATTCATATGTTCATTGCAGTGTTATTTACAATAGCCAAGATATGAAGGCAACCTGGGTGTCCCTGAATGAATGAATAGATAAAGAAGAGGTACATATATACAATGGACTATCACTTAGCCATTAGAAAGAATGAAATCTTGCCACCTGTAATAACATGGATGGACCTAGAGGGTATTGTGCTAACTGGAGTAGGTCAAACAGCAAACGACAAATGTCATATGATTTCATATATAAATGAATTTAAAGAACAAAACAAACAAAATGGAAATAAACTCATAGATACAGAGAACATTTTGATGGTTGCCAGATGGGAGGGGGTTTGGGGGTAGGTGAAAAAAGGAAAGGGATTAAGAAGTACAAATTTGTTGTTACACGGTAGTCATGGGGATGTAGGATATAGCATAAGGAATATAGTCAATAATATTGTAATAACTATGACTGGTATCAGATGGGTGCTAGAGATGGGAGGGAGGTTGGTGGCCAAGTGAAAAAGGTGAAGGGATTAAGAAATACAAATTGGTAGTTACAAAATATTGTATTTTTATTGGGGAATTGGTGGAGGGGAACAGCGTTGGGGAATCGGGGAAGGGGAACAGACAAGTTGCCGTCTTCTTGTTCTTCAGTTTTAGTTGCGGAGGATGTTGCTTCACGGTTGGTATCGTCATTGCTCTTCCCGGATGAGGCAGATCGGTCGCTGGCCTCTGGATGTCGCTCATCGCGGCTATTGGCAGCTCACGCTGGCTGCCAGCCGCTCACTCTGGCTGCCGGCCGCTCACGCTGGCTGCCGGCCACTCACTGTAGCCTATGGCAGCCACTGCAGCAGGGGCTGCAGCCTACACCATCACCGGGGCTCACACAGCCCAGCTCCAGGTGGAGCTGTTGTTAGCTGTAGAGGGCAGTGTCACTGGCCCTCATGTGGGATCCGAATCGGGGCCGCTGGCATCCCAAAACCAGCGCTTAACCAATGCGCCACTCGGCCGGCCCTATATGGTAATAGTTATGATAGTACTAGACTAGTTATGGGGATCACTTCTTAAATTATATAAATGCCTAACCACTCTGCTATACACATATGTACAGCATGGAGAATATAGTCAATAATATTGTGATAGCGTGGTACAGTGTCAGATGGTTGCTGGACTTATCATGGTGATCACTTCTTTAGGCATATAAATATTGAATAACTATGGTGTACACCTGAAACTAATATCATATTTATGTTAGCTATATTTTAATAAAAGTCTTTTTAAAAAGAAAGAAAATCCTCTTATTAAAAAAAAAACAAAAAACCTTCAACTGGTTACTGGGGTTTTGTATCCTGCTTACCTAGCTTTCCGAGGAAAGAGACTCATCTCTGTAGAAACTGCCATGTCACAGGTTCTCCTACAGCAGCTCTGAGACAAGCTATCATTTCCAGAATAGGCTTCCAATCAAAGCTTCTCTCACTGAAGTGTGTGCCTGGGGACTGGGAAGAGTGGACCTGGGAGTCGTTGGTGGCTTTAAATAATCTCTCACCCTTTCTTCTTTTTCCACAGGTTTTATAGCAAAGAGATGGAAGAGGCAATTCCAGTAATAAAGATAATTTCTTTCTGTATTTCCATGTTTCTTCTTAAGTTCCGACCACATCATGCTCGCGCTATCTCTCTCTCTCTCTCTCTCTCTCTCTCTCTCTCTCTCTCTCTCTCTCTCTCTCTCTCTCTCTTACTTTCTCTCTTCCAGTTAGATAAGTGGTAGCTTAGAGGGGGTGCATTTGATGGAACACTCAGAGATTCCATCTTGTTTATGAGGACTCAAGGCTAACTCAAGCCTGCGTCCCAAAAAGCCCTTGAGTCGACCTAAGGAATGTTCATGCTGAGGGAATTTGAGGTGTGGAGGACTCTCCTCCTTGTCTTAGAGGGGAATGCAAGGTCATCTAGGCAAAGTTATTATCCTCCTACACTAAAATACAAGTGACCCTTGCCTCATAAATAGGTTAATCATATAATTTATTGTCCAAATCAGGACACCTATGAGAAGAGCTCTCAATAATTATACTGGGATGATAGCCATACATCCAGAGTGTCTGGGCAAACTAGTAAGACAGGTTAGTTAGTATAACATCAGGCAGTCAGGAATTCCCTGGCAGACTGAGCAAAGATAAAACACTAGCCATTTCTAGCCATTTTTTTCCCAATGTTATGAGTGTAATTCCCCCTTACTGGAACAGAGACATCAATCATATCCCAGGGCAACAAAAACATTTTGGACATTATGATCGGCCTTCCCAAAGCTAAGCAACAGAACAAATCTGATAAACACCTTAACAACAAACACAAGCATTCCAACATTCCCCCTCCCAGGCAGAAAGAAAAGTATGAAACTCAAGCCTTTTACCCTAGCTAGTGGGCATCCCAGTTCCGGGTACCCCCTCCCACTCAGGAACTGTAACCTTTCTCTTGCTTTAATAAAACTGTCCTCTGCTACAAATTTTACCTCTCTGGTCCATGTCTCCATTCTTCGGCTTCACAAGACCACGACCCTGGCACAAGAAATATCCTACATCACTAGGACTTTGACCACTCCACTTAATGTTTGAAATGTGTGTTTTACAAACCATACACATGAGGAAATGGCTTCATGTACCTTATTTCCCCCAAAGGCCCCACTGCTCCTAAAAATGAAGAAACTTAGGAAATTAGAAGCATTTGAAGACCATGTGGGTTCAGAGGTGAAGAAAGTTATGACATTTTGAAGGATTAGAAGATATATTTTCTCAAGAAGAAAGATCCCTTACCCAGTATAAGAGAATAAATACCTACCAGCAATATATGAGAACACCTGTTTCCATACCCTGTCATCTACATGTGTCTTCTTAAATCTTTTAAGCTATTGTCTCTCCAATGTTCTTTAGAATTAAATCATTCTTCTTATGTCTGATACCTCCTGCTCTGTTCACAGACTTTTGTCTCCTCAAAAATTTGATGCTGATTTTATGAAGACAAACACAGTGACAGTAGATCCCCTTAGGCCAGTGCTGGGAGATGGCAGGAGCTGTCTTTTTCATAACATGTTATAAAATCCCAGAAGGCAAATCCTCTCACCTCTGTCCTTTTTCAGAAATCCTGGCCTATTCATGCTTGTTAGTTTTTCCAAGCAAGCTTTAGCATCAGCTAATTACTTCCAATGTTTTTTTATCTTGAAGTATTGTTTTGAGGTATTAACATAAAGGTTAACTTAGGAGAAAATGACATCTTGATGTTGTTAAGTCTATTTTCTTACACAAAAAATTGGTGTACATTTTCATTTTGTTTGCATTCTTTTGTGTTAGGTTTTTAGTTTGTTTGTGGGTGTTGTTGTTTTTTTTTAATACAAATTATTGGACCACAACTTCGGACAATCTGATTTAATATATTTGGAGCTGGGCCAGTGTAAAGAGCATCAGGGGTATAGGAAAATGCCCCAAGGGCACAAATGACAAGCATAGCATAGTTTATTTCACATCATTAGATTATAGATCATTTCACACCCTTGAGTCTGCCTCAAAGTTTGAAATTGGGAGGCAAATATTTTTCCAAAATTGCAGTATTAATAAAAGTGGATAAAACAGCCTTTTATGTGTTGAACCAAGCACTTGGCCAAGAGTGTTGATGTGGAAAGAGACTGAGTTTAGAGCCTGAGGACATAGGTTAGAGATCTGGCTCTGCTGCTTTCAGCTCCATGAACGTGAAAAACATGACTTAGTTTTTCTGTCTCTTTGTTCACCAACATTTTTAATGTGGACTAATAATGATTCCTACCCAAAATTGTTGCAAGCATCAAATGAAACCACATATCCATTTACTTTCGAACAGCTGAACAATATCTAAAAGATACAAAACATTATTAAAAAAGGAGATGTCGGGCCGGCCGAGTGACTCATTGGTTAAGAGTGCAGTGCGAGCTCTGAGCAACAGGGTCGCCGGTTCAATTCCCACATAGGCCAGTGAGCTGCGCCCTAGCTGAGCTGCCAACAGGTGGCAGCGTGGCTCTGCTGGTAAGAGCGCGTGCTCCTAACAACAAGGTTACAGATTCGACTTCCACATGGGATGATGGGCTACACCCACCCACAACTAAGATAACGTGGCACCTTGAGCTGAGTGGCCAGGAGCTGCCGCTGGGCGGCCAGATGGCGATTGGACTTGGAGCTGAGCTAGCTGTACCCTCTACAAGTAAGACTGAAGGACAATAGCTTGGCTGTTCCCTTTCCCCAATTCTCCAATAAAATCTTAAAAAAGAAAAAAAGAGATGTCGTTATTATAATTTTTCTAACAGGAAATTATATTTCAAGCTTCTGACTACAGCTTTTGAAATCCAACATGTCCTTTAGTTTGAGATTCTTACAGACTACAAGAATTCAGTCTATGTTTCCCACATGCTTCAAGGCAGAAACCCAATCATGGTGAGGTTATCTGTAAGAATCTGCCAAAAGATGACTATCTGGGCATGGTTGACTCTGTTTTGTTTGACACAACCTGGAAATCTCAAAGAAAGAAACCCTCAGCTTAATATCATCCACAACAACACATATGTGGGATGCTTTGTTATTTAAATGAATTCACTAGTGGGAAACTAAAGCTCAGACTTTTCCAAAAATGATACCCCTCCTTCTCCCATTTATTAAATGAACCCCAGCATTTAGCAATCCAAAATTCTATGTTCTGCCAATGGCTGGGAAGGTGAAGATCATTTCACAATCTTCTGATGGGAAAAGTACCTACTCACCCACCAAAAGGTCCATCCAAATGAATAAAAATAAATGGGAAGTGTATGAGGACTGAAGTATCAAAAAGCATGAGTAGTAAGACTTCATGACCAATAATAGACTAATTTATTAAATAATTCCACTGGATACCCTGGAAGTGAAAATGAAAGGCAATGGACTCATTCATGAATTAGACTTATTTGTGAGTAATCTTCTTTTTAAAGTGAAGAGGTAGCCTCCTTTCAGTGTCCTCTGGCCTCACCTCATAAGCTTCAGGACTATTTATATTCAATGTGTAAAGAGTCCTGAAAGCTAGTCTTCACACCTTCTATCTCTTTCAAAAGCTCTCCTGGCCTGCCTTTCTCATCTCAAAAATATACCATTCTGTTGTTTGTTTGTTTTTCTTAAAAAGAATCACCTCCACAACTGCAAGTTGGTTCACATTTTTTGGAAGTCCTAAGTGTTGTGTGACAAAGACCATACAGTTTTCACATTCTTTGACCTATTAATCCCAACCTTGGGAAATGGTCCCAAAATAATTACTCAAAAGGATAAAAAGAAAAAGAAAAAAAAATAGACTACATATAAAAAAGATATTTATAAGAAAATATTGGAAAATGTTCAATGACGGGGGTCAAATAAACTCGTGCTGAATTTATAAGGTAAAACATCATACAATTTTAAAGGAGAAAAGTAAGGAATTTTATAGAAACATTTTTAAATTGCTTATGATCAGTGAAAAATAAAGAATTGAAAAAGTATACAGATAATGATTATTATTATACAGCAAGTATGTTCATAAATGGAAATAATGAAATAATCGAAAGAGAACAGAGAGAGAAGAAGGGGCACAATTCCTATAGAGCTGCTTCTTTAATAGCCACAAATAGGAAAGATGCTCTCATTGGCTCCCACTGAGCAGCTCACCCTTCCTTCCAACCTTCCCAGCCAGTCCAGAATATTGTAAGAAAAAAAGAAAAGTTTCACATCGAATAGTATTAAAATTCGTGCTTGCAAAAGACTGAATGTGACTTTTTAACAGTTTCCCAATTACCACTCCAACCACCACAGCTACCACTAGAATAGGATTATTCTGTGGCTACCTATAAACATTGCACAGGTGTTATTAAATAGAGGTATTTTGATCATTAAAAAGTGGCAACTTGATTTCCCTAAACCAGGACCCCATCCTCAGGCTTGAGAGTGGGAGCAGGGGGCATGCGACATAGCCCTTATTAATGTATTTAAAACCTTTTTACTACAGTGTTCTTTCACTCATATGTCATTAGCACTCTTCCCAAATTTTGGCAAAAACAGGAACTCGAACCACACCATTAAACAAAAGCAGGTACAGGCTATTCAGTATGCTGGAGCTCAAACATAAATAGTTTCAGCTCCAGCATACTGCCAGAAACCTAACTTTAAAAAAAAAAATAAGTAAACTATTGGAATAAAACCTACTTAATAATTAAAATATTCTATGAAAAGCAGGAATACCTTATTCTATTTAAGTTCCTACACTTAAATTATAATATTTTTTCTAACTACTTTGTGAATTCACATCTATCCCATTACAGGTTATTTTTGAAAGCCTTATAATCACTTATATACTGCCTGGGCTATGAATTCTGAAAATCAATAGACAATTTTGGGATATCACTGCATAATCACCCCTCCTTTCTTGAGCACTGCCTCCTCCCTTCAATGAGGTTTGGTCATAGCTGCCATGTTTGTCCTCTATGATCCCCCTCAGACCACAATTAATGGAAACAAGTTTTATCACCTGGAGAACGTGTGTGCTGGGACACACGCCACACATGTTCATGGGCACACTACATTTAATAGCAACAGGCTCAAAAATGACCTAAATGTCCATCACCAGGAGAATATGTAATAAATTGTATATTTATCATACAGTAGAATATTACACAGCAGTTAAAGTGAATGGATTAGATCTACATATATTCATATAGTTATACCTCAAAAACATAATCTGAGCAAAAACACAAGTTGTAGGATAATTTTAAAAAGCGAGATGTGGGCCAGCGGAGTGGCGTGTTGGTTAAGTGCTGGCTTGGGATGCCAGCGGCCCCAGTTCGGATCCCACATGAGGGCCAGTGACACTGCCCTCTACAGCTAAGATGGTGAACAACAGCTCCACCTGGCTGTGAGTGGCCGGGCGATGGTGTAGCTGCAGCCCCCACTGCAGTGTGCTGCCATAGGCTACAGTGAGTGGCCGGCAACCAGCGTGAGTGGCCATCTGCCAGTATGAGCTGCCAAAAGCCGCCTTGAGCAGCTGTCCAGAGGCCGGCGACCGATCTGCCTCACCTGAGAAGAGTGCAATGATGATACCAAAATGGGCCAGTGAGGCAATGTCCTCTACAACTAGACTGAAGAACAAAAGGACAGCAGCTTATCTGTTCCCCTCCCCCAATTCTCCAATTTAAAAAAAAAAAATCTTTAAAAAAAAAGTGAGATGTGGTATACCACTTATTTGAAATTTTCTATTATGACATTTATTTTTTGACAGAAAAAGGTCTTTGATATATATATACACATAAAAAGAAAATCTGAAAAATTCTCTAATCAGGCACAAAACCTTTTCTCCCATAATGAGGAACTAAGCTTATTTTATATACAGAGGGTGCCAAAAAAATGTATACACATTTTAAGAAAGGAAAAAACTGTATTAAAATTGTAATACGCAATATATACTGCTAACAAAAGATGAATACAAGTCACGTTTGTCTTCTGCAATTACAAGAGGTACTCAAAGTGGTTATCATCAGTGTAATTTTAATAGCTTTTTCCTTTCTTAAAATGTGTATACATTTTTTTTTTTTTTTTGAGGGCAGTGTCACTGGCCCTCACATGTGGGACCCGAACCGGGGCCACTGGCTTCCCAAGCCAGCGCTTAACCACCGCGCCACTCAGCTGGCCCAAAATGTGTATACATTTTGTGGCACCCTCTGTATGTGTGTGGAAATACAAATATATATATATATATATATATATGTATATATATATATATATATATAGTGTGTGTATATTATATATATAGTGTATATTATATATATATAATATACACACTATATATTTGTGTGTATATTATAGAGAATAGATACTACATATACTATATATACAAATACATACCAAATATACAAAATATAACATACTATAAGGAACCAAATGTTGACTAAATTTCCTACTAAGGTGTAAATGATGATGCATGACTTAGGAACAAGTGCAAGTAGAGAAGGGAAGAATAGAAGCAAGAGAGCGGTGAGTGCCTGAAAAAGATATTTATGTGTTGGGGGCTGGGGTGAGGAGGGTAATTGTTGAAGTGAGAAGGAAAATCAGATACAACCATCACAGTTAGAAGGTAACTGGAGACACCAAGACAAAGCATACATTGCTACACGTGCCCACGGGCAAGCCTGGTGGCCCCTGCTCATCAGGCAGGGCCTTGTGTTCTATGCAACCATGGAGATTATCAGCCATGTTCTCAGGATAAAGACACTTAGCAGTGAGGGCATAGAGGCCTGGTTTGCTGGGACGTTGCCCCTTACCGCCCAGGGCGAGGACAGGCTGGCTCCTGTCTGAGCTCCTCTTGCTGCCCAGCCTGCCGAGGCCTGTGACATCTCACCAGGCTCTGCTTCTCTGGAATTCTTTGGCATAAGCATCTCTTCTACCCTAATCACTATAAACAGATGCACTTGACTTCTAATTAATGGAAGCGGATGCATTTCTTTAATGCACATAGAAGTAAAAGATTGATTTATGTCTTTTACACACACATAGGGACAGCTTAATTTAATGGAACCGAAGGGGGCCAGGAGAAGGTCTTAGCAAGGCCCATCTGGCCCAACTCCGATTTAGCATGGATCACTTCCCACTCATGACAGAGATGCTAATTGTGAGCGCTACTTCTCAACACCATCGGATGTGGTGTAATTACACTCTTCATAAAAGAATTCCAAACAGGGCTCTGTTTTGAATTTGATGAGACATAATGAGAAATCTCTGTGGCAGATGACAACATTCTTCTTTCAATTAATGGGATACTTGCTCAGAGTCATCCCAAAAACCATTAGGCACTGGTTAGAGAGATTTATAGCCTCTGAAACGACCAAATACAAACATTTTTCAACAAGAAAGTATGGTAAAACTATCTCCTTTGAGGACATCGAGGAGGACATTTATTTAAATGAAATGTGAGAAGACAAGAGTTCTCTAGAACACTTTTCATCTGAAAGTCTGAAAGTCTAATTGCCCAAATGCAAATCTCTTTAGGTCATTTTGCAGAGAGTTTTATTCATTCCTTCTCTCCTTCAGTCAGTCATTCATAAAAATGATCCCACAGATATTTATGGAACATTACCATGAGTAAGTTATAGGGCTTGGTTGTGTTAAACTTTAATGATGAATCAGAAGGGGAGGTTTCCCATAATGGACTCTGCATGTTTGAAAGAAAACAGATATGAAGTTAGAAATCCTTACTTCAAGTTCAAGCTTTCCCCATTGCTAAGTATATGACTTTGGGCAAATCACTTAACCTCTCTGAGCCTCAAAGTCCTCAAAATGAGGATAAGGTTTTAAACCTTACAGAATTGCTCTGGGTAAAATGATGTACACAAAACCTGATCATACAATGCTACACAAATCAATAGCAAAAGGCTATTGATAGTAAGACACTTACTGTCCAGGAGGGGAGATTATAAAGCACACAGAAATACCTATAGTATAAGGCAAAAAGGCAATGCTACTTTGATAGGGCTATGAATTTATTTATTGGTTCACAATATCTATTGAGTTGTAATATGGTCCAGATAATATGCTCAGATAAAGTACAAAAGAGTTCAGAGGAGATCAAATTATCTGCTTGTTCTTTAAATGCTCCCCACCAAAATTATTCCCCAGGACTTACAGAACTCTTACAGCTATCAGTGTGCCTCTCATTTTTTCCAGCTATTATAAAACTCACTGTGCACAGTTTGATTTCTTTCCATTACGAGGATCTGCCATTACTCTGAAAACAATCTTACCCCAGCTTCTCCCTCTGTCTCTCGCTTGAAGAGAACATGAGCAGATGGACTACCTTTAAAACCACGCAGACCTGCCTAGACTCTGCCTTGTCCAAGCTGAGTGACCTGGGAAAGTTATCTGACAATCTTGGTGATCTCCTCTGGACAGTGGAGGAAATTATACTGACCGTGTGGTGTCCTTTGAGGTGACAGCAGTTTATGGAAAGTTTCTGGCATACGGAACACGCTCAGCAATTGCAGCTATTATTATTATTATTGTCATAATAATTTTAATTCATTCTCTTAGTTTCCTCCATTCTTGGAATGACTCAGGTTTTCTTTCTTTTTTTTTTTTTTTTTTTGAGGGCAGTGTCACTGGCCCTCATATGTGGGACCCGAACCGGGGCCGCTGGCTTCCCAAGCCAGCGCTTAACCTCTGCGCCACTGGGCCGGCCCGAAATGACTCAGGTTTTGATCAAGGATTTGATTCAACCAAGTCATAGGTATTTTCTTTTTTCATTTATTGATTTAGAAGGGGAAAAATGAGAGTGGTTAAATTTTTTTTAGTAGCCTCCAAGTCAATTATTCAAAAGATATAGACACAAGAAGATGGCCTCATAGGCAGAGCACTTGCCGCTTCTTTTACAATCACAGAGTTAGAGTCCTCTTCTCTTTCTAACTTATTTTTAGCCTCAGTTTTTTCTCAACCATTTCCCATATGGCTTCATTGATATTTTTTCCACCAAAGGGAGAGGGTGCCACTTTTTTGGTTTGGTCTCTCTAGTTTCAATAATTCAGCTTGCAATTATATCTTACTTTTAAACATATAATGAGGTAGAAGTGTCAAGTCATCCAAATGCTAAAAAATAAACAAACAAACAAAAAATGGTGCTGGCAGAGACCATCCTTTACCTGGCGGGTGCACAGCTGGAAACAAGAAGATGGGTAAGGAGTGCTCTGCGCTCCATCAAGACAAGCTATAAAGTACAATGTGTTTATACTTTCTCACTACTTCCTCTGGAAGACAAGAATGTTGCCCTTGGTGATCCTAGAGAGACTAGAAAGAGAAGATTTGGGCCAATCCTCATCCAACCAAGATTCAGGATCACGAGTTCAATGGTTGTCCTTGGCTACTCAGCAGGGAAACTTCCAAATCATAATAGAAACAAGAATTTGATCTGATGAGTCTAAGAGCTTTCATACAAGTTAAAACAACTTAAAAATAGCTTTGGACTAATGATTTTCTCCTTGACAGGTATTCTTATTTCTTTGCATTTCTAAAAATGTCCAGAAAGTGGATATCTGAAAGCCTAATCATTTCTCCATCCAGCAGTAGCTATGGGTTTATTTTTTGACTTGTATTTTATATATATATATAATTTTTTTTTTTTTTAGCTGAGCCATCCTGTCACCCGTTAGCATGTCAGCGGCAGCTCAGCTTGGGCTGGGCATCAAATTGCTGTTGCTCAGAGCTCAGCTCACACTCTTGAGTGAGCTCTTAACCAATTGAGCCAGTCAGCCAGCCCTAGACTTGTATTTTAATGGAGGAATTTTATTTACCATTTTCTGAGGCCTCCTGTGACACTTTGGGTCCTCCGAGACACAGATGCCAATCAGAATAAAACATGAAGAGGAAAAGGTTTGTGAAGGGTGCAGGAGAGAGGGAGCAGAAGTGGGCAGGGAGAGCCCTAAGCCCCCTTTGCAGAGCTGATAGCTGTGCACAGAGAGGGGCAAAGGAGAACTGGGCAGGAGGGGGTGTAGACTGCAGTGAAACTCTGATAACATCTCAGCCAGGCCAATAGATAGTCTCAGAGCAAAGAGGGCCTATAGAGGAGTCCCACAATGGACAGGTATGGTCTGGCTCTAGTCTTCAAATCACTCTTGACCAAGGTAGGAGCAATCCATGGAGAGCAAGGCCTCAGCATGCATGCTGGGTTAGATCCAAAGGTGCACAGCAGGAGGCTACCCATGAAGTACTCTCTTCATAGTGGCTTCTCTTGAACGGAGATCAGAATGAAGTGCCTCCATGCTTGTGCCACACAGATCCATTTCTCTATGCATGTTTGACAAACAGCTCCCCGCAGTCCTTGTGGGCATCTCTTCCAGAGGAGAAATTAGAAGAGGTTAGCTGGGCAAACCATCATCCCGTCTCTGCACTTGGTCATTGTCTCCCTCCTCTACTTTCACCATGGCTTTCTACCAAACCATCATTTAGCCCTTGAGAGCCCAGAGGTCTGCATTTAAGTAACAAAGTAAATTGTTTTTGTTGCTCAGACACCTCCAAATTCATTGGGATCTTTTATATCAAATCCTCTCAATAAACTTTAACATTGCATCTGTTATCTATCGACATTCAGGACCAGTGTTAAGTCCCATGGCCCTTGTATAGTGCTATCAATTTACCATCCATTCTTGTTTTAAAGACAAGCACATTTTTCCCATGGCTCCATCTCATCATAATGATATCTTTGGAATATCAGCAAAGTATTTCAGGCACTTAAACTTGCATGTGCGCTGTGAGGCAAGGTATGGGACAAAGAGACTCCAGCTGCTAAAAGGGACTGTGCAGTGATTATACTTATTTACTAGACTTTATTTTTCAAACCACCTAAGCTACCCCTGGTGATAAACTGCTACTTACACAGACATTTTAACCCTGTTAAATGGTACTTTGCTATTCCCAGTATGTTCCTTACGCCTTTGTGCCTTTGACTATACTGTGTCCTCATTGGAAACATGCCTCTCTGTCTCTTCAAGCTGTCACCTGCTAGCCAACTGCATATTTTTTCATCTGACATTTATAAAATCCCCTATATGTGTCAGGCTCTTTAAGCAGTTAGGCTACAAGATATAAAACAAATAGTCTTTATCATGGAGAATCTAAGAGTTTAGTAGAGAAGAATAAAAGACACACATATATACTGTATGGTTAAGAATGTGAGCATTGGCATCAGAGGATATGGGTACAAATCTCATCTCTGGTATTTCCTAGTTGTGTTGCCTTGAATAAATCCCTTAAATTTCTAAGCTTCAATATCTTCCTCTATAAATGGAGGTTTATGCATCTAACAAATATTGATTGAGGACCCACTTTGTGCCCAGCACAGGCTAGATACGAGGGATCTAGCTCTGGACCAGACAGACAAAATCTCTCTCAAGCGAAGCTGGCATTCAGATATTAACACAAATATTAAAAATGAAAACACAATATGTCAGGTACTAATAAGTGCTATGTAGAAAAATAGATCAGGTGAGACAATCAAGTGAACAGCGGAGGCCACTATATTAGATTAGTCAGGGAATACCTCTCTAAAGAGGTAGCACTGGGCTGCCTCTGGGGGAATTGGCAGAGGGCTCACATGACAGTCTGGGAGAAAAGCACTCCAGGCAGAGAGAAGAGCAAGGCCTTGAGGGGGGAGCATGACTGGGGTGGCCCACCACGAGCAAGGGGTTAGGATAGCCAAGAGCTCTGAGCAAAGAGAGGTGGGAGGTCGGAAGAGCTGAGGCTGGGGCCAGGTCACGCTGGGCCACGTAGAAGGAGACAAGAAAATAATCTTAAATGGGGTCCATTATAGCAGCTTCCTTCTAGGGTTGTGTTTGGGTAAATGAGACCGTGAATGCTGGGGATGTGACATTCGATAAGCACTTTGCATGCATCAGCCATCACACCCAGGGCAGTAGGGCAATAATAAAGCTACGAGCCAAGCATTAAGAAAGCACAGCATAGGGCTCTGAGGAAAGGCACCGAAATGAAACAATTTATGCCCTCAAGGAGTTTTTCTTCAAGGAGTTTAAAATCTAGTAGCAAAAGTAAAATGAGAATCCAAATATTAATATATACCTGTGATAGATAAAATAGGGCATGGGCCACTGGGAAAGTTCTCTCTTCTGCATTTCAGAAATGACTACAATGATTTTTTTTCTTTGAGTATCATTGTAAGATCATGAAAGCAGATATAGGCCTTTCTTATTGCAATGTCCCTGCAGTCAAGCACAGTACCCCATATATAATATATACTTAATCAATAGTCGTTATATGGTTTTACAAACTGATTGGATGAGAATAACCATACATGTGGAAACATTTTTTAACTTTCTTGTACTGACAATATTTGTTTCTTAAACTTTCAGACACAAGTATAATGATTTGTTACATATTCATGGGGCCAGTAGATTAAATGTTTAACTAGGTCACTGGGAAACGGATGACAAAGAATCTCTCTAATGCAGCAGAGTAGTTATGAAGAAATATCAGTTGCCCTCTGAAAGAGGATGGCAAGGTTCTTTGTGAGACATACCCCCAATTATACCCCATGGGTCCCAGTATTGGTGTCCCCATCTGGTTTGTTTTGTTTGAAGCCAAGCTCCATAGAACAAAAGGACAGCAGAAGCCTTCAGAGGTCATCCTGGCCAGCTCTCTCACAAGTGGTGTTGTGAGAGTAATCAATGAGAACATTTAAAAAACAAAAACTTGTCCTGTAAAATTTTCCAGCCCTACCCTAAGAACCGTTATTCGTATTCCTGATACAGAGCTGGGGATTAGTCTGGACATAGCTACAGGGCACAAGATGTTGTCACATCATCCAATAGAGATACCGTTCAATTCATCCCTCTCTTGGTCAGGAGCAGCCACTGGAGACCTCTGAGCATCCATCAATGAGGGTCAGAGTACGTGGGGGTGGGGGACAGAGGATAAGGCATGTTTTAGGGCTACACATAGCTGGTACAAGAATTCTTCCCAAGCTGAGGGATAAATTCAGAAGCTAGTGAAGGAGGGGGAGACTAACTCAGCAAAGTCAGTATCAAACGGAGTTGCTAGGAAACAAGAATATCTTGATGCAGTGGGATTCTGGGAATCAAGGCTAGTGAAATAGGAAAGAGGTAGGAGAGGAAATAAAATATGAATGATTTCAGTAATGTGCAAGGGAAATTCTTGAATTGTCAAGGTGCCAAGCTCATTTTAAAAAATTTTTAATTCAATTTATTGGGGTGACATTTGTTAGTAAAATTATATAGGTTGCAAGTAAACATTTCTATAATGCATCATCTGTTTATTGCATTATGTGTTCACCACCAGAGTCAGTTTTCCTTCCATCATCATATATTTGACCCCCTTTACCTTCCTCTACTGCCTTCCCCTTAGCTTTTGGTAACCACTAAACTGTTGTCTGTGTGTATGAGTTTTTTATTCTTTGTTTGTCTTGTTCATTAGCTGCTTTCAGTTTTATATCCCACATATGAGTGAAGTCATATGATTTTTGACTTTTTCTGTCTGACTTATTTTGCTTAGCATGATAACCTCAGGATCCACCCATGTTGTCACAAATGGCAGTATTTCATCTTTTCTTATGGCTGAGTAATATTCTATTGTGTATATGTATCACATCTTCTTTATCCAATTATCTATCGAAGGACACTGATGTTTCCATGTCTTGGCCACCATAAATAATGCTGCAATGATCACAAGGGTACACATATCGTTACGGTTGCATGTTTTCAGATTTTGGGGGTAAATACCCAGAAGAGGGATTACTGGGTCATATGGTAATTCTATTCTTAACTTTTTGTGGAACCTCCACTCTGTTTTCCATAGTGGCTGTACCAGTTTACATTCCCACCAGCAGTGTATGAGGATTCCTTTTTCTCCACAGCCTCTCCAACACTTGTTATTACTTGATTTGTTGATAATAGCCATTCTAACAGGTGTGAGGTGGTATCTCATTGTGGTTTTGATTTGCATTTCCCTAATAACTAGCGAAGTTAAGCATTTTTTCCTATATCTGTTCGCCGTTGGTTTGTCTTCTTGGGAAAAGTGTGTGTTCAGGTCCTCTGCCCATATTTTAATTGGATTGTTTGGGGTTTTTTTGTTGAGTTATATGAGTTCCTTATGTATTTTGGATATTAGTCCCTTATCAGAGGTGTTGTTTGCAAATATCTTCTCCCATTTGGTTGGTTGCTTCTTTGTTTTGTTGATGGTTTCTTTTGCTCTGCAGAATCTTTTTAGTTTGATATAATCCCATTCATTTATTTTTGCTTTTACTTCCCTTGCCTTTGAGGTCAGAGTCATAAAATCCTCTCTAAACTCAGCGTCCATAAATTTAGTACCTATGCTTTCTTCTATGCAATTTATTGTTTCAGGTTTTATGTTTAGGTCTTTGAGTTAATTTTGGTACGTGGTGACAGCAGTCTAGTTTCATTCATTGCATGTGGCTTTCCAATTTTCCCAGCACCATTTATTGAAGAGGCTTTCTTTTCTTCATTGTATGTTTTTGGCTGTTTTTGAAAATTGTCTGCCCATATATATGTGTTCTTGTATTCTGTTGGTCTGTGTTTCTGTTTTTCTGCCTAATAGCTGTTTTGATTATTGTCACTTGGTAGTATAAATTGAAGTCAGGGAGTGTGATACCTCCAGCCTTTGTTCTTTTTTCTTAGGATTGCTTTGGCTATTCACAGTCTTTTGTGATTCCATACAAATCTGTTGGTTTTTTTGTTCTTTTTCTTTCAAAAACTGGCATTGGGATTTTGATGGAGGTTGCATTAAATCTGTATATTGCTTTGGGTAGTATGGCCATTTTAACTACATTGATTCTTTCAGTCCATGAACACAGAATGTCTTTTCATTTCTTTGTGTCTTCTTCAATTTCTTTTAATAATGTCTTATAATTTTCAGTGTATAGATCTTTCACATAGGGAATATAGTCAATAATATTGTAATAACTATGTATGGTGTCAGGTGGGTACTAGGCTTATTGAGGTGATCACTTCATAAGTTATATAAATGTCTAATCACTATGTTATACAACTGAAACTAATATAATATTGTATTTCAACTATAACTGAAAATATTTTTAAATTATTTTTTTAAATAATTTTATTTTTAAAATTAATTTTAAGTTTAAAAGTTTATTTCTAGGTATTTTATTCTTTTTGTTACAATTGCAAATTTAATCTTGTTTTTTTATTTTCTTTTCTGAAATTTCATTGTTGCTCTGGTTTAAATTCAGATCACATACATTTTTCTCCTTTTACCATAAGCTCATTTTTAAAAGCAATACCAAAAATGAAATGAAATGGGGCATATGGAAAGAGATAAAAAAAAACTTGAACAACAGAAATGGAGGAAAGGTCAAGTTAAGCTAACAGAGGGGTCTTCCATTGTACAAACTTGTCAACAGCAACCCTCACTCTTCCCTGAGCAGCCTGGCCCCTCTCTCACCCCTATATCTGGAGGTCCTGTTAGTCGTGCCATGGGAATTTTTGTGATAAATCTTGGAGCCTTTTGAATCTCTCAGACTGGTGTTCAGAAAGAAAAGATGTTATAGCCAACTTAGGGAAACTGAATTACAGAGCAAAAGACCAGACTGAATCTGAAATCTTGCCCACAATACTCTCTGAACTTTTCTACTCTGTGAAATAGCCTCTTATATTGCTGGAAATTCTACTAGTTAAAAATGCATATGTATCACTGTATACCCGTTTTTTTCAAAGACAAAAAACTCATGAGGATATAAAGTACAGTATAGGGAATATAGTCAATAATATTGTAATAACTATGTATGGTGTCAGGTGGGTACTAGACTTTTTGGGGTAATCACTTCATAAGACATGTAAATGTCTAATCACTATGTTGCACACCTGAAACTAATGTAATATTGTATTTCAACTAAAACTGAAAAATATTTTTAAAATATTTATTAAAGGCTGGCCGAGTGGCGCAGTGGTTAAGCGCTGGCTTGGGAAACCAGCAGCCCCGGTTCAGATCCCACATATGAGGGCCAGTGACACTGCCCTCAAAAAAAAAAAAAAAAAAAAAATTTTTTTTTTTAAAAATACAAAAAAAGCCTTCCAGGATGTTATTAGAGGTGTTAGCCAACCATTCACACTTGTCCCCTTTTCTTTCTAACATATAGCTGAGATCATTTGCTTTAAGAGAAAGGGAGTTTCCATTAAGGATGAAAGTTAATAAGTATCTTTATATTTTTTCATGTGTTTTTCTACTCTATAGTATTGCTACTTCTGAAAAGGATTTGAGACAGCAAATATTTTTGAATTTTAAGGATTTTATGGAATAAGATAGGCTGATCCTGCTCTCCCCTCTCCCTCCCATACATACATATAAAATAGTGACTCTGTCTATAGTTGGAACATGGTGGTGGCGAAGGCAGGGGAGGGTAGAAACTCAAATTGAAGTGATCCCTGATAACAAAGAAATTAAATTGTTTCCCACTAGTTAAACTACAAAATCCACACCAGAACAGAGTAAATGATATTACATCAGCTCTAAAGAATCAGAATGGCTCCCAGGCCTATCAATTTCGGCTTTAAACTGATTGAAGAAATCACCACAGTTAGAACACAAAAGTAGTTAGCAAAGGGCCAGGAAGTCTAGGAAAGAGGGAATGAAAGGAGAAGCCAGGAGTCATGATTATGCATGCTGCGGCTAGAGGGGAGCAGAGTGGAGCCTAAAGATGCCTTGCCCACTTTGCAATAGTTGGTGCCCTGATCTAAGTGAGGCCTACCACATAACTTTCCGATCACTTGCAGATTTGTCTCTATGGAGGAAATGCACTGGTAGCAACATGCATATTCACAGGACTCAATAACCAGCAATGTTGGTGAGTAACCTGCCATTCTGGATGGTACGTCAAGCTGGTGTAAGTTTGTTTAACAGGGGTCAGACCCTGAACTCCAATCATTTCTGTCTCTAAGGCCACAAGCGGCTACATGTACAGGAACTGATTATTATAAACTGTGACCTAGGATTAGAACTGCTTTAATAAAGAGGGGAGAATCGCCCCTTTTCCCATTTCTCTTCCTATCCCTCGTCCGTACCACAAAGATATTCTGTTCCTAAGTCCCTCATTTGCATTACAGTTCAACTTCTTTATGGATAAAATGGTTTCAGAGGGATATCCTGAGCCTCTCACCTCCAGTCCAATGTTTCTATGAGAAAAAAAACCTGTTAATTCCAATAGCTCACGCTCAAATGAATTTTGGACCATGACCCAGTGATATAACTTGGGGACATTTTGTTCCTGTAAATTGGCCTTTCTAGCCAGCGTCCAGGAGTTGGCTGGGAAACACACTTAGTAAATCACTTCCAGTGGTTTGCAGAAGGACAGAGAAGGTTCTAGAAGGGATGAGTCAGGCTAGGGGGTGGATAGTGTGGAGGGAAGAGGAACAGGGAGCCAAGCAATATTCTGAAAATGGAATTTGTACCCAGCCAGAAATAACTGTCTGATCGGGTCTGACTAAAGACTTTCTGAAATGATGAAGCAAATATTAACAGAAATCTTTAAAAGCCTCTCTCAGAGAAGATTACATTCTTCTCGGTGATAAGGTGGGTAAGTTTATAAATAACATGCTCTGCCAGGCAGTCTTGATAAGGCTTTCTTCTCCCCTCCAGAGCTGGAAATTGAAGCTTTATATCTGCATAAGAATATTGTATCTAAGGCAGTGCCTCACCCAACTGCTTTTGCCCAATGGCAGAGATAAACACGATGATGCCATACACCGACTCTAATAAAACAAAAGGACAAAGATCAGCTTTCTTCCAAGTCCCTAAATGGAAATGGTGGGCTGGGGTGGGAATAACCCAATACTCACTGGGCTACTTCTTACCTAGCTAGTTTCTGTCTGACAGGTATGGGAGTGGTCTGGGATGGAACAGAAGCTATCCAAAGAGACAAAAGTCGGAACAATGTATAGTTGCCACAATCCTTCTATCCTGAAATTAAGCATGAGACTCTTTTTCAAGAAGATCATAATAACAGTCTTGTCAGAGTGCCATAATTCTACATATTAAAAGATTCATTCATTCACTCATTCATTCATTCAATAAGCATTTATTGTTCCAGGCACTGCTGGTCTAAGAGAAGCAACAGTTGCAAAAAGTACATGGTTGCAATCTTGTGAAAAGAGGGAGTGTGCCAAAAGGGCTTCAAAAGCACAGAAGACAGGCATCGTAGGGGAATGAAAATGAGAGATGGCTTCAGACACATTTAGCCCCAGATGGTCAATCCCTTTAGAGGAGGGGAGGGGAGGGGAGGGAGGGAGAGGAGAGGAGAGGAGAGGAGAGGAGAGGAGAGGAGAGGAGAGGAGAGGAGAGGAGGAGAGCAGTGCCTCCAAAAAAGGATGGGGCAGGCTGAATCTGATTCTGTCTGGGGAGAAAAAAAAAGAAACAAAAGCACTCAAAATTAAACCAAGCAAACCACACCAAATAAACAGACACACAGACACGCAGGATGGCCATCTTACAATATGCAAGTGTGGGATGCAATGGTCCAAAGCGATAGAGAGCTTTTCGCTTTCGCATGGAAAACAAGGATTAGCCCGATGGGGCAGAACCCACTACTATTTTGACAGTGCTTGTCAACGTCAATTTACTCAGTGTCCCCTCCACTTGAGAAAATTGATGCAGCTTCCCAAATATTCTGACAACTAAAAAGATGCTGGCAGGGCAGTCATAGAACAGAGACTGGTTTCAGCTTGGGACTAGGGAGGCATTCCAGCCGTGGGCTCAGAGTTGAGTTTGGAGCAGAGCTCTGCCACTTCCTGGGCCTCGGTGTCCTCACCTACAAAACGGGAAGAATAATAGTACCCACCTCTCAGAATAGCTTCAGAACAAGGATTACATAAAGTGATTCCTGCATCAAGCTTAGCACAGAATAAGTAGTTGGCATATGTTAACCCTTATGGGTACCAGCAGGAAAAAAGGGCTGTTCCTACTGGTATCTGGGAAGAGAATGCTGCCCTGGGTGCCTGTGGGATGCAGAGCTGCTGTTTGTGGATGCGACAGAAACAAGCCAGGGAAGGGGACTGCATTCCAGCCTCCGGGGCTCCTCGCCTGCTCCAGCCCTTTCTCCTGGGGCTACACTAATTAAGCAAGGAATGGCAACATAGTCCCAGGTCTGTGGGACTATGAGACCTCCAGAGACCCACACACACATACTTGCAGACAAGCTTCAAGGCTGTTGTGGATAGGACAGGGTAAGGGAAGAAGGAAAGAAAGGCAGGCAGGAGGCCTCTTTCTGAAGAAAAAAAGGGGTTCTTCCTAATATGGGGGGAAGGAAAATGGCGGAGATTTGGCAAGAAAATGCCTCTGCAGATCTAATACACCATCATAGAGCAAAGGCAAAGGTACAGAGGACTGTTGAGGTCTCTGTGAGGAGAGGAAAATGAGGTTTAAGAATGAAAACGCTTTGAATCACATTAAGGGCCAGACAGCTGGTTGGCTGACAGGAACGGAGGGCCTGTATCCTGGCGAGGCCTTATCCACAGTTCCCGTAAAGAGCAACAGCAGCAGGTCAGGAATTGTCTGGAATATAGAATTAGGAACAGTCAGAGAGCTTGTGAAAAGAAATGGAGAGGCTCTGGAAAGCATCCAGTGATGCATGCCAAACGAGGAGGGGACAGGGAGATTGGGTGGTGAATGGCAGGGCTGGATCATCTCCCTGCAGGGTTCAGGGCTGGGTGGGGACAAGGGCAGTGAGCATCCACTCTGATTGAGAGGAACAGTAGAAACGATCCATACCAATTAATCCAGGGGTGTTCTTTTGAATTAATTCATTTAAATAAAGATGTTTCTGAGAGTCTTGAAATTAACATCAAACCAAGGGTTGCAGTTGAGACGTCTGAACTAACTCAGGCGGAGCATCTCAGTTCATTGTGTTGTTCACAGCTTCCGGTCCCCAACCCAGTCCAGGGGATAGATGCATCACCTCTAGGGTATTGCCAAGACCTGCCCTAGCAGAGCCCTCTGCTGTACCACCTGGCTGTTCAAACCCCCTGAAGGGAAGGATGGTGCTTGGATTCACAAGGCCTTACCAGGCATACATGAGGGATAGGACTGAGAACTTTTGACCCTTCCTTTTATATCTTATGATAATCTGAAGACCCCATTAGAATCAGTCAGCCCAGTTATAGCTGGTCAAAATGTCAAGAAGACGTTAAATGCCGGAGATGAGTAGGGTTACAAATGAAAATAAATAAGTACTAGGGATGGTCCCTAATTAAGGTTTTTAATCATCTCTTATAATTTCCTTTTTTTTTCCTAATCCAAAATATGTCAGTCAAGGTGAGAATCTTGACATAGAGATTCTTAGATAGAAACCTCTTTATCAGGATACAACGGTCAAAGAAAAACTTAGTATAACCCTTTTGCTTTCTGCCCTACCCCACGCCCATCTCCACACTGCCCCACATCCATTCCAAATCCTAGGTTTAGGCTATGTCCTAAAGCCAGGGCTCTGCAGACTTGGGAAAATTTTTAGGTGAAAAATAAGGGATATATTAGATTCTTCTAGAACATATCCTAGACACCTGGCCTTTGCTGGGACCCCATAGTCACTAATCCTGGGGGAGGCAGAGCAAGGATGGGAATCTGGGATGCTCCAGAGATACCCACAACAACTAATTGCCACAGAACTTCTATGCCTCTGATTCTCTACTTAGAGTTAAAAAGGAGAAAGAGTCCCAGATTATTCAGTGAGCCCTCGTGCCTTGTCAATAGTCTCCTCATAGCTGTTCACAAATCCTCCTCCCCTTCTGATATCGGGCAGCTTGGTACCACGGAAGCTTCTCAGTCCCCTTCCCATTTACATGCATCTGGCCCAGGAGCTGTGCAGGCATGGCACAATAGTTGCTTAACTTTAACATAATACAGTACATGGGCACATTTGGGCAATTTGAAACTCCAAGGAACCAGGAAATGGCACAAGTAGAAGCAGCAGTAATATGCATCTGGAAGGTCAGAGCTTCCTAATATTGTTTTTACCATTACGTTGAGATTTTCAGAAACAGTAAAGAGTTGATGGTACATTCAGAACTAACTGTCCCTTGGAAATAGCGCTTCCATCTCACTCACCTTAAAGTAGAAGCTACAGTCCGCAACCTGAAAGAAGAAATTCCTAAAGGCAGAATCTTTATGAGATGGAATTCAAGAAACTCTGATTATTATTATTTTTTTATTATTAGTTTCAGGTGGACAACCCAGTGAACTCTGATTATTTTTAAATGAGTAAGAAGCTTCAAGGTCTTCTTAGGGAGATTCATTATCAGAAAATATCCTGGGCCAAGAACACACTGCAGGATCCCCCAATAGAAGATGAGGCATGTCAGACGCCCACAGACTGAGAGCAATAAAGTGTAAATAATTTAGAACTCCTTGATATTATCCTGCCCACTCACTATGTACGTCTTTAATAATTAAATCAGCTCAGTCCTTAAAGAAATTCTCTCTACATAACTTAAATCATCCTCTTTGTTTTGCCTGTGAACAACGAGAGATGGTTTCCTGTTTGGACATGTCCTTCCCAAGTGAGGAGCATTTATTTGCAAGGAGACATTTCCTTACTGCTGTCGGTTTCCATGGATGTGTTCTGCACATGCTCAGTGAACACCATGGTTCTGATCAGAATTCTCCTGAAGGTACTCACTGTTGTCAGGAACTGTTTTAATGTTTTATATCTATTGACCTAATTCCCACAGCAATCCTATTACTTTCTATTATTTCTTTATTTTACAGATGAAGAAAATGGTTAAATAACTTGAAAAGAATGCCCCCTACACATCAGTCCAACCCCAACACTGATAGAGCATTGCCTGGCATATTCACCATGGGAACAAGGCTGTATATAACTCATATCATGGTGTTAACTGGGTTAATGTTCTGTAGGAAAAAAATGTGGTCTTGTTTCAAAAGACGCTGGTCCCTTTAAATACCTGATTACTGAGTCCTGCTAAATCATTGAGACCCAGAAAGCCTTGGGGATGGAGAAAGGGAAGTGACAGGGTAATTGAAAATAGCTGAGGAATAGTGACATCAAATGCTTCCAATATAAAACACAGAGGGAAACCAGCTGCAGAAGACTGAGAGGTGTAAGAAAGGGAACTGGAGCATGTTTATGTTTTGAGGAATGCAGTTTGCTTCAGAAATGGTAGTTATTCCAGTAAGGTTAGAGATGGTTAGTAAAGTTGATGCTGTGGATGGAAAAGCCAGAGTTGAGTAGAAACCCCAAGATTCAAAGTAAGGTTAGAGATGGTTAGTAAAGTTGATGCTGTGGATGGAAAGGCCAGAGTTGAGTAGAAACCCCAAGATTCAAAATAGAATAAGATCAGGTAAATTCAGGACATTGTCAAGGCTAAGTAACTTACCAATCGTAAAGGAGGACTTACATAGTATTTATGCCCTGAGGTTTTGCCTTTTAGAAATGGCTGAAAAGGTCAAACAAAGCAGAGGTATCCCACAATGGAGTGATCATGGTAGGGATGGGGACTATGGTACCAACAGCATGTCTCCCACTTACAAAGGCTGATCTTATCAATACTGCTGTCAAATGTCCAACCTGCTAGTGACAGTGACTAAGGATATGTCCTTCATAATGGCACCATCCCTCAAGTAGGTTGATAAGTTATTTGATAGCAGGTTGATTACATTGGACCCGGCCATACTACTAATAAAAGGGGCAGTGCTTAATTTCAACAGTAATAGGTACAAATTCAGATATGGGTTCATGTTTCCTACCTACAGAGTTTAAGACAACTCTTACTACCCAAGGTTTACAGAGTGAGCCACTACTTTTCAGCAAAGCATCTGTGAGTGGGCACATGACTGGGATCCACTAGCTATATCAAATGCCATGTAACCCAGAAGCAGTTAACGTGACAGAACGATGGAATGACCTTTGACAAAACAGCTAAAGGGCCAGTTGGGAGGTGGTACCTTGCAAGGATGGGGTGCCATCTTCCAGGATGCAGTGTGCACTCTAAATTAGCAACATTTTGGGCCGGCTGAGTGGCGCGGTGGTTAAGCGCTGGCCTTGGAAGCCAGCGGCCACGGTTCGGTCCCACATATGAGGGCCAGTGACACTGCCCTCAAAAAAAAAAACAAAAAAACAAAACAAAACTAAATTAGCAACATTTCTTTAGTGGGAACATTTCAGTAGTTGGAATACATTGGTCCAGGAACCAAGGGATGGAAGGAGCAAAGGTCACATATAACATGACTCCAGTGACACACTGGGAGACTCTGTGCTTCCCACCCCTGCATCTCTGGGCTCTATGGGTTTAGAGGTTCTGGTTCCCAGAAGCGGGACCCTTCCACTAGGAGACACAGCAAGAGTACCATTGAACTATGGCTGCTGCCTGGGCATTTTACACTCCTTCTCCCAAGAGACCAACTGGCAAGAAAAGGAACCAATATTCTGGCAGAAATAATTGACCCAGATCATCAGGCTGAGGACAGGGAGGAATACAATTAACATTCAGGTGGCCAATTTGGGTACTTCTTGATAGGCCAGTGCCCAATTTTGGAGGTAAAAGAACAAGTGTGGCCACTTGGTCTGAGAAGGGCATATAAGCAGGAACTCAGCTGTTTCAGCAATGGGGGTCTGTCTTGGTCCTACCATAAGATAAGCCACTGAGACCAGCCACATTGCTACCTGAGGGTGAAGGACAATCAGACTGGGTCATAGGAATGGGAAAGATGAGAATCCGTCCAGCTGAACTGGCAGAGACTGCAGTTTGTCCAAAAAGATGTCCATCAGGATTTTGGAGAAGCAACTCTCAAAACTTTATGATGAAATGAATCCAAGTATTTCAAGGGTTGGACTGTGGTGGAGCTTTGCTGTGTCACTCAAGACCCCTCTTCAGGACTGAAAGACTATCTCCTGAGCTGCTGGGATAGCCTTTGGCGGTCAGCCCTCCCAGGAGCTGCCTGGGCTGAAGAGAGGTGCCTCACCCAAGGTCACACCTCCTTCCCAGGCCAGCTCACATCCAAGAAGATCTTATGAAGCTGACTTTTTTTCCACTTAGTATAATGCATTTGGGGTCCACCCAAGCCTTTTTATACTTAGAAAATTATGTTTCTTATGCTATTTGGCATTATTTAAGTTACCTGTTTATGTTTGATAAGAGAATTAACCAGCTTTTATTATTATGAATAAATTCTCATCTTATATATAAACACACTGGAGGGATAATTCCCTGCCTTTTAAATGTCTAGGCCTAGGTGCCATTCTAAATGAAGGGGTCCCATCCACTGCCCATGGCTGGTGAACCAGGGAGAGGGCACCACATACTCCTTTCCCACAGTTATGGCTATCGTCTCCATTACTGCCAGTAGTCCACAGGGCCTCCTGACTTCATATTGGGTGTGTAGATTAATGACATAACAATGGAACCACTGGAACCTTCTCTTTTTATTGTCCAGGGATGGTGAGAAAAACAAATGACTCATTTTGCTTTTAAGAATGATGAAACAGTTTTCAATATGGGGCATGTTAATAACCTCATTTGTTTTTATCACTTTGGGAAGAAATTAGAATGCCCTCTCTGAATGCAAAAGTGTTGGTGGTGCTCATTTTACCGTAGGAGACAATATGTCTCTGAGGCCTGGCGTCCGTTTCTGCCCTCCATGCTTCTTCCTCTCTCAGGCCACCATGTCCTTGCACCTTCTCTAAGGTGTCTGCTGGGAGCACTGAATCTTGAGCTTGGTTCTGTGGCTGTGCATGCTAATGAACAGCCTGCAAAACATCTCTGCCCTTCACTTCAAAAGGGACACTTGGTGGTGTTTTATTTCAATTGATTCTCTTTGCATTTCAACTGTATATCACAATATTATAGAAAGTCAGCCAAACAAGGCAAGAAGGGGATGCTGCCATGCTTCTGTCAGATGGAGGTGAGGGGGAGGAAGAGCCAAGGGACTTTCTAGGGTGGATGATAAATGTGCAAGGAACAGACTATTTATTTCTAGGTTAGCTTAGGTAAGTGTGGGGCTCTGCTGGGAGATTGCACATTGAGCAATAATGGAGAGAACACCTCAGGAAGTTAGAACAAGAAGTGCCTGGGGCCAAACTTCATGGACAATGGACCTGGAGGGCAGTCCTGGATCCAATGCAGCACCCCTCACACACATCTCTCCATATCTCTCCCCCACCCCCTCAGGAGGAAGGTTTCATGGATCTTCACTCCATAGCTGTCTAGTTATGCCTTCAGGAGGCTGTGCTTCCCCTCTGTTTCTGCTCTATTTTTCTCTGCATCTCTACTTACACATCCTTGTAAGTTTCTGTACTTCCTAGTTCAAAGTTTGGAGGGATTTAAGTGGCTGAGCTAATCGCTGTTTTCAGGTCAGCCTATGGGTCAGCTGCTCTTAGGTCAGGGGTGTGCTGGATGCTTCGGATGTAGCTGGGGGAGGTTGGGTTGTATGTATGTGACTTCAAATGTGACTACCTAAGCCCCTCCCCTCATCAGAGACTACTTTTTCTCTTAAATGAGCCTATAGGTGTGGCAGCCAACATGGTTGACATGTCTAATATAAAACGAAAAAAAAAAAGAGAAATGGATAAGCAGTGGTTTTCTCTTTTTCAAAGGTTAGTGCCAAAGAGTGGCTCCCAGGGGAAAGACAGAGGCTGTGAACTGGGCTTCAGTGAACTGATCTGTTCCTAACTCATAGGTAGATAGCTATCACCTATCAACTTATGAGTACAAGATGGTAATTCAATTTTCAAGCCACATTTGTGATTTTTTTAAATGTACATTTCCCATGTGGATTAATCAGCTATTTTTATAATAATGCTGCATAGCAATTCAAACCTCCTCCATGACTCAAACAACAAATATTTATCTCTCATTCATGCACCTGAGTTGTAAGTTGTAGCTCTGTTGGGCTTAGCTAAACTCGCCTGGAGTCAAGTCGGCATGGCCCTAAGCTGCAAGTCACAGTCAGGTCTGCTCCCTGTCTCTCATTCTGGGAACTAGGCTGAAGAAGCTACTGAGGACGCGTTCCTTACGTGCTGGAGCCAAACTCCGCAAGCACAATTAAAGCCTCTGCTCATATTGTATCTGCCAATACTTCAGTGTCCAAAGAAGGTCACGCGGCCAAGCCCAACATGGGTGAGGAAGTACTCTCTTCCCACGGGTTAGCAGAAGGTGGAGGAGGCAGGACTATTTGCTGAATGATAATATAATCGACTAGACCATGTGTTTTTCCCAACTGCCCTGAATCACAGTACAATTGCCAAACAAGACAGTAGGTAGCACAATGGCTAACACTGTAACCTCCTCAAAAGAAGCTACCACATCTCGACTTCTTTTGTGCCTAACGTCAAAGTATCTGACCCTACGTACCGCTCTCCAAAGGTGCTCAATAAAATGTCCTTTAATTGATCAAAATTATCAGAGTTGTGGACTAGGATCGGTATCAATCAACATGTGACTGTGGTCAAGGGTCAAGTCAATTAATATTTTCTCTGCATGAAGGCCTGTGTACGTAGAAGATGAAATGGCAACATGTGGTAGTTAAGATCAGGGGTTCTGAAGTCAAAAGGCCCAGGTTTAATTCTAATTCATAGATTCCTAGCTGTGTGACTCTGGGCAAGCTGCTTATTAGCCTCTCTGTCTCAGTTTCCTCATCTATAGAGTGGGGGTAATAACAGTTACTACTTGATAGGGTGGTTCTGAGGGTTACATGGGATATTCATGGAAAGCCCATCAAAGAGGACCTGACCCATGGTAAGTATTGAATTGTTGCAAGCAAGCTTAAAAAAATAAAAATGCAATGTCTGCTTTTTAAGAGAGGCAGGATGATAAAGTGGAAAGAGCTGGGATTTGGAGTAAAAGAAAACTTGTGTTGAATCCCAGCTCCTCTAGTCATACCACCTATGAGACTGAGTCCCAGCTTGCTCATCTGTGAAATCATGGCTCCCTCCCCTGCCGGTGAGAGGATGGGACGAAGTGTGAAGGCACCTATGCAAAGTGAAAACCATCAGAAAAAAATGTAATTTGCTTTTATCAAATTATTTCATTTTTTGCATTGTTTCTCTGATGACAACTAATGGATGATAAAGGGGCTCTCTGCTGGACATTCCTAATTCCATTTTTAGAGATGTACCAATGACACATGCATTTGGCTGCATAAATCATCACCCTCCCTAATCTAGCAGACATCCATCAAGCTGATCCTCATAGACACCCTTAGACAAAAGTGTGCGCCCCTTTCTTGGGTGAATACTTGGATTTTTTATAATTCTACAACACTGACAATGGATATCTTGATATTTTTGCCAATATTTACTTTGTGCTACTGTTTGGCCTATACCTGTTGTTTTCACTTTGTCTCTTCCCATTCCCTTGTGAACCCCCTGCGTTTCAAATATTCCATGACAGCTGCTCTTGTCAAGATCACTGATGACTTCAGAATTGACAAATCCAGTGGTCACTGCTCAGCAAATCTTCCTCAACTTATCAGCAATGTTGATCTGATAGTTGATCACTGCCTGAAGTGATCAACTGACCTCTGAGACACCAGCCTCATGGTTCTCCTCCTCTCACCCTGGCTGCTCCTTCTCAAGCTCCTTTGCCATCCTCTAAATTGGAGTCTTGGTCCTCAGATCTCTTGTCATCTCTATGTGCACTTACTCCCTGATCTCATTCAGCCTGGTGGCATTAAATACCATCTCCATGTTGACAATTCCAAAATTCAATTCTTTACTTCAGACATCACCCCGGAACAACAGAGTCATAAACTCAACTGCCCTCTTGTCACTTCCACTCAGATGGCTAAGTGAATTCTCAAACGTGATGTGTCCAAACCTAAGCTCCTGCTGTTCTGTGCTTGATCTGTTTCCCTTATTCTGCCACTTTTCGGTAACTGGCAACTCCATTCTTCTTGTCGCTCAGGACAAAAACATAGGAATCACGCTCATGCCCCTCTTATACTCCACATGCAATTTATCAGTAACCCTTTAGACTCTGCCTTCAAGTTACACCCAGAATCTAACCTTTTTATAACCATCTTTTTTCATTTGCATCCTCATTGGAGTTAGTATTATCTCTTTATTGGATTGCTGAAATGGCTTCCTGTTTCTACCCTTGTGCTACTCTCCTCCTCTCTCCCAAGAAGTCGTGTCCTTCTAGAAGATTAGTCATGTTATGTCACTCTCTTCATGCATACCCATCAGTGGCTTCCTATCTCACTTAGAATAAAACCCCCGATCTTACTCTGACTTGCACGAACCTCTAAGTTCCAGCTCCCACTTATCTCTCTGAGCCCCTCTTCTTACATTCTCTCTCTTGCTGTGGCTTACTCTGCTCCAGCTACACTGGCCTCCTTAGACACGTCAACCTGCTTTCACCACAGAGCCTTTGCACTTCCCATCAAGTACCGTCCCTTTTTCAAGATCTTGTAGATATAAACTCATGAGACAAAGAGGTGTTACCAGTGTGTGTCCCCAGAGATAGGATTTGGAAAGTTACTATTTTCTCCTTCATGCTCTTTAAAAACTTTTCTAATTATTCTCAGTGACTACTATATGTTTATTTTGTAATCATTAAATAAGTAAAATTTAAATTAAATCAAGATCATAAATGACAGTGCTGCATGTTTGAATGCTGTTGCTTAACTACATTGTAAAAAGGTTGCCTTGTCTCTGGTGCAGACTCTTCGTGCAGCCCAAAGAGTGGATCCTCACACAGCCCACTGGTCTCCTCTGGGCCTCATCCTCCCCATCCTCTTTGCCTCTTCTACATTCCCCCAGTTAATGAACTTCACCCCAGGATGGTGATAACTGATCTCCGGGTGAAGATTCTGACTCGCCAGATTAAATTGCAATGAAATGCTTTTTAATATGTAATCAAGAATGATACATAAATTGTTATTTTCCCCTTGTGAGTGGTATTACCTGCCATTCTAAAAATTAATCTTATTTATGAGATGCTTAAAATATGGAGCAATAGCACAATTCTTCAGCCCTAGCCGTTAATGAGTAATTTAATCAGTGAGTTATGATTCTCTATTCTTTCAGCATTCTTTTCCTTTAGAGCTATGAGTTCCTCTCTTCTCTCAGTTGCTACAGAGATTTACATTTTTATTTTACAGATTTCTCTCTGTGAAATGGAGAAAACGCTATTGGCCTACTTAAAACGCATAAACAAAACTAAAATTACTTTAGGCATAGTAAATGATAAAAGTCAAGAAAATATGGCTGAGGGGGGTCTCCCTAAGGTTTGGTAAGTGGGTGTCAAGAGCATATAAAAAAGGTGACTTTTATTTTCTTTGGAAGAAAAATGACTTGGTGTGCGAGGCATCATAGCACTGCTAGCAGAACTACTTCCCACTTCATTCTAAAACATCCCATGCACCCTGGAAGATAATTAGACAAAGAATTGTGGCATGAGGTGAGCAATAGAGTAGGGAAGTCCATTTATCATGGATTTTATTATGTTTCAAACCTTCTGTGTGTGTCTTTCAGGCTCTACAGAAATATTAAGCTGAAATCTGCTGTTAAATGTTAGTGATCTTTATACTACTGTTCAGTTTGTTCTGTCCCTTAGATCTGTGGGCTCTCTGTAGAGGAACAGGCTTTTCAGCCTTCATTCAGCTCCAGGCCTTGTTCTGTGTTTGCTTTTGTGCCTGCCACTGTATTACTCCATCCAAGGCTTGGGAGCCTATGACATAAAGGAAGCAAAAGTTTTGCTGGAGTTAGCATAGCTCACCTGTCTTGTGCTTAGACAAGGAATAGTGCACATTGAGGGACCAGCCCTGTCGTTTGCAGAACTCCATCAGACTTCACCAAAATTTATTGATTCTACTTAAAATAAACACTGAATTTGGGTGGTTTGTCTCCCTTTCTCCAGGGAGGTTGACCTCTCAGCCACTGTAGGTAGCTCAGAAGCTCTACTTTCACAAATCAGAAATGGTCTGTGCTCCCACCTCCCCTATCATAACACCAACCAACTGTTCCGTGGTGGCCCATTAGCCACCCAGCCACCATCTCTGTCTGATGCATCATTGTAACCCAGAGTCCAGTACAGAGTTTGGCACATGGAAATGCTCAGTAAATATTTGTTGACTACATAGATGGTTGAATTAACAGATAAATGCTGTTATACCCCTCTGCAAGTCTCAACAAATGCTTTCTCCAACTTTCCTTCCAGACTTCCAGAAGCTCTATATTGTGCTTCTCCACAGCCCAGGTGGAAGAGGAGGCTGGAACCTGACAGGGTGCCACTTTAGCTTCGCATCCCTGTGGGCTTGGTCTCTAAATTTGCATCCAGTCGTTCCTGCCCCAGCTTTGGAACTTTTGCATTGGACTCCCTGATGAAACTAAAACAAAAATCAGGGTTTTGGAATTGTATTAACCATATGCTAACTAACTAATGACTCAAAATGTCCTGGGCACATACTCCAGCCCTGCCATCTAGTCCTCGTAGCTGCTCCTTTTCATTACCACAGGTGGCTGCCTGAGGATAGCTCAGTCCCTTGGCAGGCACGAGGTAGAACCACCCAAGAAGCTTCATGTCTGACTGTTGAGGGCCATGGTCCCCAATATTGAGGGGCATGCAGGCTGGCTTTAGTGGGCTTGGTGAATCATAAACTTGTCTATCTGCTCCTATTGTTTCCTTGCTGCACCTGGAAGGTGCTCACTATTTACTAAGGAATGTGGTGAGGATGGCCGGATCCTTGGGACACAAAAGAAAGATGGCTATCTGGGTTAATGGAAGAAATCGGCTTAAGAAACTAACCAAGGTTTCACTGACCTTTAGACTATTGGTAAACAGTTAATGATCTACTGAGGTAATGCATATTTTTCCTACATGTACCCTTGCACGTACCCCCTACCTAATAACTGTATATAAAGCCTGTGAGAAATAAACCGGAGAGCTCTTCCTCCATTTTCTGTCTTTACTGTTAACTCGTTTCTGTCTTTATTTTATCACCTAAGCCGTGTCCACCTTCTCGAACCCTGGTCAGCGGAGGCTGGTCCCCCGCATCTGACCCTTGGTTATTTGTCCCTATTCACTACTGGACTCTACTAGTATCCTATGTTCCTGAATTTTTATTGCATCCTGGACATTTGGGTCTCTCTTCTGGTGTTCATTTTGTAACCAAGACCTTACTTTGAACATGATTTAAATGTGATGGACACTCCAGCTGTCATCACGTTGGCATAGTGGTGTACACAGGCTGCTCATTTCAGCAATGTCCTTTATTCCTGTGAGTGCCCCTTAGGTACGTGATCATAACTGTGGTAACTTGTGGAATACTTGGTCAGCCAAACACTCTTGGGTTGGATACTTTGTGTTCATAATGAATAACCAGGATGGCTTTCATTTAGCACTAATTAGGAATCACTGTCACTAGTTATATATAAGACAACAACATAACAGTAACATCAATAATAATAGCTGGTACTATATAGCACTTACTGTGTGCCAGATACTGCTTTAAGTGTTTCACATGTTAATTCATTTACTTCCCATAACACTCTTAAGTGTTAGGTATTATTGTAGTCATCCCCACTTACAAATGAGCAAACCGAGACATGAAGAAGTAAATAACTTGCCAAACATATCTCGTAGGAGGCAAAGTCAGGATACGAACCCAGACAGACTGCTCGGATACATGCTGAGTCCAAGCTATGAAACTCCACACTTCTACACTAACCTAAAAAGAGTAGCATTATTAGCACCCCACTCCTCAACCTTACTTTCTCTAATCTACATATGATCTCTTGACCCACATGTCCCTTTCCACCTTTTCAAACGTATCAATGACACTAATACTTGGTAATATTTATGGTACACTTGCTGTATGTCAGGCAATGTGGCAAATACTTTACATCTAATATCTCATTTGACTTTCATAATGACCTCTCAATAGATACTATTGTCCCCCACTGCACAGAAGAGGAAACTGAGGCCTGGCAAGATGAAGTAATTTCCCCAAAGTCTCTGAGTGGTAAAGTGGCTGAGCCAGGATTCCAGCCCAGGTCTGAGCAGCCCTGATTGGTACCCTGCATTGTCCACAGAAGCTCTCAGAACAGCCCTGATTGCTGACCCGCCACTCCAGGACAATCTGCCCTTTATCAACGCTCCACTATTTATTATTTATTTATTTATTTATTTATTTATTTATTTATTTATAGCCCATTGAGGCCTTTTCCCATTTGAACCTTCTATGGGAACCTTCTACTCCCAGCCCCATTCACCACACCTAGTCTGTGAGCAACTGGAGGGTGAATCCACTATCTTACTTTTATTTCTTTTTTCAGTCCCTCCCTGACAGCCCTGACAGAGCATATTCACCACGTGTATAATGACTCAGTCACTTGGCTTGGTCACAGCACAGTTGAAGAGAGACAGCTCTTGGGAGATACACCTGCACTAAGGCACTGTGGTCTATTCCTTTTCTTTATTAACTTTTCTTCCCTTGGCTCCAGGTCTGGCTTTACTGGATGAGTACTCTTCTTCCTTCGCTGCCTGCACAGCTCCACCCAGTGGGGGCAGTGGGCTCTAGTCAAGAACACTGGCTATTACCATAGACCTGAAGACTTTACTGAACGCGCTTAGAGTTCTTCTCTCCCAAGTTAAGTCAAGCACAGCGGTCAGAGCTACACTTCTTCAAGGAGGAAAGTGCCAGAGGAAACTGGCTTTGGGTTCCACATATGCAGATCAGAAGAAAGCCAAGTGCCACCACTGGTCCCCCATAGTAACTACAGAAACAACCAATAGTCCCCGCCAAACGTGCAGCAGCATTTCCACACAACCCAAAACCAACCACTTTAGGAAACTTCATATTGCAGATGCCCCAGGCTCGACACACAGCTGGATTTCAAGTACTTCCACATACAAAAGGTTCATTTCTTTCCACTGATGCCGCCATGACTAAGCACAAAACCATAAATATGTAAGAGTCAAACAGCTTTTATACTGGACCTTTATATTCAGCAGTTCATTTGAGAAACTTGCCAAGTCTCATAGCCTTGTGCTTTCATTCTGGGGCACATCCCATCTTCTGCCTGTACGTCAGGTTTCAGTTGATCAGTGCATCATGTTCTCATATATTGCTTGTTTAGGGATATGCTTCTGCTATGTTTATAAGATTCTCTCAGTCAACCTGGGCTATTCTTACTGACATGCCATAAAAATAAAGTCACACGCCAAGTCCTTCCACATGATATCTGTCTGATGAAGATTTTGCTGCTGCAGATGAAGCCAGGCACATTGGCTGCTATTTTCGGTGCCTTCTGTATGTAAACAGACTGCGGACTAGACTGTCTGCAGCGTTTAGAAAAGGAACCCTTTACTCCAGCACTGCTCACTTAAAAATAAATATTTACCCACTAACATGGCAGGTTTATGAGCTGCATTTAACGCTGTAATGAACAAGTCTATCACTGTGTGTGAGAGAAATGGAGAAAACAGAAGAGTTAAGGTTGCCATGGGAGCCTTTGGCACTTCTGGGCCTTTATGATTACGAACAATAATTACATGTCATGCTTTATGGTCATGAAGCACCTCGTGGGTTCCTGATGATTGTAAAGTGTTTGGCAATTAACTCACCTACCCTGAGATTCAGGTTGGTGTAATTAACCTCCTGAGGAGAAAGAGCCCCAGAGAATGGGAGTCATGTGGGAAGAGCCACCCTGCTTTGGGACAGCAATCCTTGCCCTGTACCATCTCCATCACAAACCTGCCATACAGCCCTCCTTGGCCTGAGGCCCTTTGCTCAGATGCCTGGGATGGGTCAGTGGGAGTGCTTGACTGCACCGTGGAGAGGTGGGTGGGACCCAAGCCCAGGCATCAAGCCCTCAGTGTTTCATTTCCTCTGCTGTGGACATGCAACCCTGCATAACATATATGCAACCCATATATGCAACATATATATATATATGGAGAGAGAGAGAGAGAGAGAGAGAGATTTTTTTTTTTTGGCAAGTAAATCCCTGAAACAATTGAGTCATGTGCTTTGGCTCTGTCATGTCAATCAAAAACTAGATCTCCATTTTCTCCAAAGGAAAACAAAGTATAACTTGAAAATTTTAGCCAACACCCCCTGTGGTTTCAATTTAAATTTCCATGGACTAATTCAAATATTTTATTTTCTTGGTTGAAAGCTATGCATTTTGTATGCTGACAGATTGCAGTGAAGGAATGTGCTGGATTACTGCCATTGACAAACCCCATTTCTCATATCCCTGTCCAAACAACCCACACAGTTCTGAGGGGGTTTGGTAACGGATTACAGCATCGACTCGAGACATGAGGGTGAGAGATATATAGCATTGGCATGGAGGACCATCTTTGCCAGTGCTGTGCCAAAAGGGAAGATGGCATGAGTGTTTTCCCTCAATGCAGAGATCTCATTAATACCAGCAGGAATAATACCTGATCCCATTAGTGAGTACAGCTGCACCAGCAGCTGAGCCAGAGACGGAGGAAACAGGCTAGGTAAGCCCTGTCTTTTGCTTTACTCCAGGGAAGAATCAGCAGCACAAAGCCTCTAGTATATTTTGAAAGAATGTTTTGTACCATAAAAGCTAATTTGCTATAGTTAGTTCCAATACATTTGTGAGATTGTCACTCCATGTTTATTTGGGAGGCAGGTTAGAGTCCCCTTTGATGATTTTCTGCTATACACTGAAGGGACTCTCCAAAACTTCTAACAACAACAACAAAACAACCCAAATGCAATCATGAATAGCTCCTGGGTGTCCTAGGGTAGAAACGCTCATGTGACAAGAAAAACAGAAATGTGGTGGGCATGAGTAAAAATGGTAGTGATTCTAGGATGTGTTTGAACTTAAGCAACCATCAACTTAAAATAGACTGCTATAAACATATGCAGAAAGGTAACCACAAACCAAAAATTTACAAGACAGACACAAGAAAAAAAGAGAAAGGAATCCAAACACAACACTATAGAAAGCCATCAGCATATAAGAGAGCAAGAGAATAAGAAAGGAACAGAGAACTACAAAAACAATCAGAAAACAATCAATAAAATTGTTACATACCTATCAATAATTACTTAGGGAATATAGGCAATAATTACATACCTATCAATAATTACTTTAAATGTAAATGGATTAAATGCTCCAATCAAAAGAAGAATGGATAAAATGGAATATAACTAGGCCATAAACAAGAATAAAATCTTATCATTTGTGACAACATAGATGGACCCAGAGGGTATTATGCTAAGTGAAATAAGTCAGACAAAGACAAATACCATATGATCTCATTTATATGTGAAATCTAAAACAAATGAACAAACAAAACAGAAATAAGCTCATAGATACAGAGAACAAACTGATGGTTGCTAGATGGAAAGGGGTTGGGGGTATGGATGAAAAAGGGGAAGGAATTAGAAGTACAAATTGACAGTTACAAAATAGTTGTGGGGTATAAAGTACAGCTTAGGGAATATAGTCAATAATATGTAATAACTATGTATGGTGCCAGGTGGGTACTAGACTAGTCAAGGGGATCATTTCATAAATTATATAAATGTCTAACCACTATGCTGTACACCTGAAACTAATATAATATTGAATGTCAAATGTAATTTTAAAAAAATTTTTTTTTTAATTTCAAAAAATCAAAAAGAAATGCTCATATGCCATAAAAAGAAGACTCTTGAGGGCTGGCTGAGTGGCGCATTGGTTAAGAGCTGGTTTGGGGATGCCAGCGGCCCCGGTTCGGATCCCACATATAAGGGCCAGTGACACTGCCCTCTACAGCTAACAACTCCACCTGAAGCTGGGCTGCGAGTCCCGGCGACAGTATAGGCTGCAGCCCCTGCTGCAGTGGGCTGCCATAGGCTACAGTGAGTGGCCGGCAGCCAGCGTGAGCGGCTGGCAGCCAGCATGAGCTGCCAATAGCCACGGTGAGCAACGATCCAGAGGCCAGCGACCGCTCTGCCTCATCCGGGAAGAGCGCAATGACGATACCAACATGGGCCAGTGTGAAGCAATGTCCTCCGCAACTAGACTGAAGAACAAAAAGACAGCAACTTGTCTGTTCCCTTTCCCTGATTCCCGAACGCTGTTCCCCTCCCCAATTCCCCAATAAAATCTTTAAAAAAAAAAAAAGAAGAAGAAGACTCTTGAGTCATTTGCAAGTCACCTGACAGGGATTTAGACAGGAAGAGAGGGAACTGGAGGACCACAAAGAAACCAAGTGCAGGATGAGGCCTGGAGGTGGCAGGCGGTGATTCACTTTTTACTTTATGTGCGTACTTCTGTACTGTTTGGACTCTTACAAGTTTTAATTCATTGGTGACAAGAACAAGTGTTGGTTATTTATGATCCCCCTGCTTTTGAGCAGCTCAGGGGATACACTGTTTGCTGAGCTAGTGAGGAGACAGAAGATACAGAACGAAAGAACAGGGCCTAAGCCAAATTCCCAGATCAGACAGAAAGAAATAGAGAGGTTGTCTGGAAAGTTCTCAGAGTGGTGGACAGGAGTTAGGGGAAAATTAGAGGCTTCATGGGGAAGGACTGGAGAGAGGGAGATCCTGTGGCTGAACCCTGAGAAATAAGTCTTGGAAAGAGCAAGGCCTTAATGGAGGTTTTCCTCCTTTGCTCCCTCCTTCTTCTCTTTCTCTCTCTGTGTCTCTCCCACCCCACCCCCACTCTCTCCCTGCTATGCTCTCTGGTCCACTATAAATCATTAGTGAAATCTAATTTCTTTTTTTTTTTTTTTTTTACTTTTTAAAAGATTTTATTGGGTAATTGGGGAAGGGGAACAGACAAGTTGCTGTCCTTTTGTTTTTCAGTCTAGTTGTAGAGGACGTTGCTTCACTGGCCCATGTTGGTATTATCATTGTGCTCTTCCTGGCTGAGGCAGTCACTTGCCGACCACTGGATGGCCGCTCATGGCAGCTCATGGCAGCTCACGAAAGCTCACTCCAGCTGCCGGCCAGCCCCACTGCAGCCTATGCCTTTGCCAGCGACTCACGGCAGCCCAGCTCCAGGTCAAGCTGTTGTTCACTATCTTAGCTGTAAAAGGCACAGAGTCACTGGCCCTCATATGTGGGATCTGAACTGGGGCACTGCTGCTCAGAGTTGGCGTCCGTCCCAAGCCAACTCCTAACCAACACACCACTCGGCCGGCCCTGAAGTCTAATTTCTTATGAGTGAGTTTTGTTTTTAAGAGGAACAACAAAATGCTAAATCCTGCTTTGTGGGGGTGTCATGAAGGAAAACAAGGAAACAGCCGCATACATACTCATCGGATTCCTACAGTCCTAAAAGTGGTGGAATTGATGGGGGTGGGAAAGGAAGACAAAAGTTGGAACCCTAACCCCACATTCCTTTACACCCACTTAGCAGCCCTGACCTCTGTCCCTCACATTGTACAGCACCCCCCACCCACCTACCCTACCTATCCCAAAGAAAGCCCATCCACATGATCTTTCTCAGGGGCAGGGCCCAGAATTGGGGGAAAACACCAAATCCACCAAGAGAGCCCAGGCTACCATGGATCCAGGTGAAGGCAGCCCAACTAGCATGCTCTCCCATGCTTCGGAGAGAGCCATGGGGCCTTTCCGATTCTGCACAAACTCCTTAGGCCCAAGCTTGGGTGGGAGTGAGAAGTAGGAGAGCTGGTCCCGGTGCGAGCCTTCTGGGAGCCAGGAACAGAGGACAAAACTCTCTGAAACTCCCTCTCACGGTGTGCAGAGGCAGGTGTGCAAGGAGGCCACGCCGCCTGCATATTCTTAACAAGTGTTTTCAAGACTCAAGACCTTGCACATCCACTCATGGTGCTGATCGAAAGAGCTTTTTTCAGAGATTAGAATAGAAAAGCCAAGTGTTCACACATGCAGTCTTCCTAATTAGCACTGCAGGTCCAGAGTGAGTGAGAAAGCACATCGGATTTTTTTTGAAGCAGCTGTTCTCCCCACAGCAGTCTCTTCTTAGGGAAGGGGCAGGCTAATGCTCTCTGATTCTATGAATTCACAGAGAGGCCTCTGGGACTGCTTCAGATGGAGGGCAGGCTGACCTCTAGGGCAAAGAAACCATTCCCTACACCAGCCATGTGGGCAGCTAGAATCACTGAATGTGGAATTCACCAAGGCCATGCGTAACACAAAGCCTATAAGGATTGTTTACTGTGCCAAGCCCTGTGCTAAATTCATTCCCTACATCCCCTTGTTTCATCCTCCCAACAACTCGGTGTGGTACTAGCACCCCCAACCAATGAGAAAATGTCAATGCCTGAGGTCACTTAGTGAGGAGGTGATAGAGACAAAGTTCAAAGACAGGTTTGTATGAAAAGTCCCATCCATGGTGCACTCCACCAGTGTGCTACAGCCCCGCCTCCTAGCTTCCCCTTCTTTGGGATGTTGGGCTATTTCCAGTGCCTGGCATATCTGGGATTGGATTCAAGCTTGATAATTACGAAAATGACATTTTTCATTGGCCCTTCCTCATTAAGCCATCTCTAACCCCCGTTCCCTCCTCACAGCACACCCGTGACTGACCCTAGCATGCGCTTGCTTGCTCCTCTCCTGTGACGCTGTAAGCAACTTGGGGAAAGGGGTGGGAGGAGAGCACACAGCACAATGTCTGATACACAGTAGATGTTTATAGAATGAGTGAAGGATGTAAAATATTTCCTGAATAAATTATACAACAAAATAACAATGGAGGAGCTTTGTGCAATGGTGAGAAGAACTAGATGTGGAATCAGAAATCCTGCCCCCAAGTCTAGCTCTCTCACTTAAAAGTCTTGGGACAAATCACTTAGCCTTTCTGGGTTTCTGCTGCCTTGTCTACAGATCCAAGCACTTAGATTTGAGCTCCTCAAGGTCATATCCAACGCCTTCTATGGGTTCATGCTGAGCAGGGTCCATACAGCTCCTTCATAAAGCGACCTGCTCTGAGGTAAGATGCTTCAAGCTCACCATGAAGAAATGCCCTTCCCTAGACTCAGAGTTCAAGGACTTATTTCTTGGGCTGGGCAGCCCACAGCTCTGCTTTCTACCTCCCACCTCCCACCCCCATCCCTTTGCTACTTCTCTGCTCAGGCACCAACATGTCTGCCACATACCTTTGTCTTGATCCTCAGGTCAGACTCTTTCTAATTCACCTTCCTCCCTAACTACTCACTAGTCTCTTTCTATAGACCTGGTCCTTAAGGTAACATCCCTCCCATGTGTCCCACCCTTGTGGGCAGGACCCACTGTGAAGCTTCAACACGTCTAATTAGAATCTCAGCCTCCATTTTGAAATGAGTCCTAGACTTGTAGCCTATCAGGAAACATTCATGCATTTGCCATTGTGAGGCGTTATTAATGTATTTGTGCAAACAGATTGGAGGACATGCTGCAGTATAGATATTACTAATTAACACCATTCCAGCATGCATGCTATTAACTGGGCACTTTCTATTCTTGAATCTGCTCCCTCCATCAAATGGCCTTGAGAGTGAGAGCAGTATGTGAATGAGATTTCAGGGCCTCTTAGTCACTACCAAGCACACAGGCAGGCATCAGGAAGGGCAGTTACTGAGTGTTTCAGACACAAAGATGCCTTTTCCACTTCCATCGCATGGGAACCTCTCTAGGCCAGAAGCATTTTGCGGCGAAATGAAGACAGCGACATAGCAATTGAGTCAGCAATAATATGAGAATATTCTGGTTTCTAAACCTGATATACTTGGGAGGGAATTATTTCAATTTGCCTTTTAAAAACTCACCCCGAGGCTTATTTTTGCGCAGGGCTTTGTATTACAGGAATAAGAGGAAACCATAGGAAATGAGGATGCATAACCTGGAGAAAAGGGGGCCTATGCAGGGGATGCCAGCTCCTCACGTGTGTGAGAAGTGGCATGAGGACGGGGAGCCTGTCTGTGCCCCTGTGGAGGGCAGAGCGGTATGAGGGTAGGAGATTTCGGCTCTATGTGTCAGATTACTGTAATCATTCGAGCTCTCTGATAGCGAGCTTCCTGTCCTGCTACGTGTTTAAATTGTGTCTGAACCGCCACATGGCAGGATTGTCTAAATGGGCCTCAGTCAACATGGATGGGCTCAGATCAGGTGAGCTTTAAGCTCTGACCCTGACCTCTGAGCAAATTTGCTTGGCCTCATAACTGTGAGAGGGCCTACAGGCAGCTGGGGCAAGGGAGTCTGTCTTATACCTGGAAGTCTTTGTTTTTAAAATTCCACATCCTTACTGTTTGTGGCTGATATTTTGATTCCCAACCCCCCTTCTCCTTGCTGTCTTTCCTTATAGAGGTCTCAAGAGTTGAATCCTTGCTTCTCCAGCCTCCCTTGCAGCTGGAGGTGACCATATGACCCAGATTTGGCCATGAACATCAATGGAAGTCTCGGGGGAGGGAGGAAGCTGGTGAGGCCTATGGCACTAGGTTCCATCAGGAATCAGAGGGCATACTCATAGAAAGCTAACTCGTGGAGGATTTAACAAAGGAACTATTTGCAAAGATGTGAACAGGGGTACGAGGCTATAAAAATAGTGCAGTAGCCAAGGCTAGAGCTGTTCTCATCCCCAGATCAAAGGCTGAGGAGAAAGGGCAGTGACCAGACCCAGAAGGAGAGAGCTATGTGCAAAGGGCTGCCTGGAGAGGGCCTGTGGCCTTTGGTGAGGAGCTTAGCCAGCCCCAGTCAACTCCATGACCCAGACAGAAAGGATGGCTTGAAGGAGCTCCCTCACTAATTGTTGGGCAGCTCCATGGGGACTGGAAGGCAGAGAACTGGCCCTTCCAATGGGAGAATCCAGCAAGGTCTCCAGCTATGCAGAGCCCTCTGCCTAATCATTCGTGTCCTTTATTTACAGAGTGCTCTTGTGTCCTTGATACCTTTCCACCAACCACTGTGCAATGACACAGCATGTTAGAAACAATCCTGGCCTCAAATGGCTTGAAATCTGGATAGATACACAAGTATGATGCAGGGAAGAAATAGAGGGCATTCGAACATTAAACATCATGGAAACAGCCATAAGTGCTATAGAAATATAATAAGTATTGGTCAGCAGAAGGGGCAGACAGAGCAGAGTCAAAATCCCAGTGCCTCTGCACATTAACCTAATGTCCTTGGATGTGACTTCATCTCTCTGAACCTCTCTTTTTTGAAGCCTGTATAAAGGGAAAAGGATATGCACCTTTCTGGACTGTTTTGAAGATTATAGATAATATCTATAAATACTATAGAGTGCTAATATTCCTTTAGTACTTCTTATATGCCAGGTACTGTTACCATAGATTAACCCTATGAGGTAAATTCTATTATCATTCTCAATATATAACGCAGGAAACTGAGTCACGAAGATGCAAGCAACTTGTTCAAGGATAGCAGCTAGTGGGTGACAGAGCTAGCGTCTGTATGCAGCAAACTGGCAAGAAGCAAAGTTACCCACCACACCACACTGGCTGACAGAGTAGGTGCTTAATAATCTGTCATTGGTTCTACTAGAGCCACCACCTCCACCACAGTCACCATGACCACTAGGGTGTGCTAGACTATTTGGCAAAGTTTGCATCAAGGGTAGCGCTTAGGCCTAAATGTCAGAGTAAGTTTTGTTCAGTAAGTAGGAAGAAGAGAGGCCATCCCAGGTGAAAGAACAGCAGGAGCAGAGGCTGACCTCGACAAGGACAGAGCAGACGAGCCTGGACTGTGGAGCAATAAAATATGAGCCAGATCAGTGCGACTGAGGCCAGACCTTGGACGCTCCTGAAAAGTCTGTGCAGAAGAGTCTGGACTCAGTGATGACCACGGGAAGCCAAGCCAGTGATGGGGCCAGGCAATGTGACATGTTGGACTAGAAGTCGTGGTTTAGAACACCAGCTAAACAGCAGAGAGACCAGCGTTGGCAGGAAGACCAGCGAGGACACTGTAGTTAATGATGTCTACAGTGATGAGACCATGCAATTGGAGAAGGGCAGATGTAAGTGTCATTGTAAGGATCCAAACTTGGTGGAGGAGACAGAAGAGTGAATGAAAGGGCAAAGGGAAGGAAACATCGTTAGACACCCTCCAGTTTTACCAAGTAGAACCCTTAAAAGAGCACTTGTGTTCCTCAACTGTCCCTTCCTCGGGTGGTCTCGATCAGGCTTGGCGCGGTCACCAAGCATTTACAAACACGTAGGAAACACTAGCCCTGCACGTGATGGGCACTTGGGGAACGAGCACTAGAGGGAGGATTCTCTCAGCAGGCGGGAAGAACGTACTGTGCCGATGACTGAGAGATGGACTGCGTATCTGCAGTGACAGAGGAAACACTTGCTCCCTAAAAACCTTCTGTTAACAATCCTTTTGTTTAGAAAGGATAGCTTTCTGAACAAAAGATAGCTTGCTCTTTTGATTTGACCCACATGCCCACACATTTTTTTAAAGGAAAGATGAGGGGAGAGCTTGTCCATCTACATTCAAATAAGGTAAAAAACGACAGAGTAGATATCACTGCCGCTCTTAATTCCCGCCCTTGGTGAGACAAGAAATGGGTCAGAACATTCCCTACCCTGAGAACCCGATTGCAGGGTCAACTGTTGCAAACTCAGAGCTCATCTGCAGAGCCTTGTTGCAACCCTCTCCTCAGTCTGTCCCTGTCCCCAAGTGAGAAGCGATTTGGGGGTTTTTGAAGCTATTGGGAAGATTGAATGATTCTACCTTTTAGACAGAGGGCTGAAGCAATATGGAAAAAAGCTGGCACCAAATAAAAGGAAATAAAGAGCAAGTGAAATCTTTTGTTCAGACTTAGCTTCTTGGTATCTAGGAGTCTCACTTCTCTGTGGTCATGTACCCCTTGGGCAGGAGTCCCCTCCTGGGGACGGCAGCAGACTCCAGGGTCACTGAGCCAAACACCACAAGGGTCTCTCCACCAATGAAGAGACCCTGCCTGCCTAGTCCAGCAGAATCCCCTAGCCAGTGGCCTGCTTCCTTCTAAATAGCCAAGCCCAGCTCCCAATCAGGGAGAAATTAGATTAGTCTGAGAAGATTTGTGCTGCCAGAAAGCAAGTTTTATTTTTACCCTCCAGCCTGTGATCTCCTAAGTGTCTGCAAATTGGGGGATTATTTTTACCCAGATGTAGAAGTCAAGTTATTCCGCTCTGTCTTGCTGCCTGTACTTCCCACGCAGTGTCTGCTCTGGCGGTTAAAACTAACTGACCTCTGGAGAGCCTGAACTGAGCTGGAATCTTGCCTGTGTCACTTTCAGGCTATGTTAATCTGGGCGAGGTTCCCCCTCCCTCTCTGCGCCTCAATCTACTTATCTGTAAAACATAGGGTTAGACTGGATGGTCTTGATGGTGTGAAAGAGTAAAAGGACAAAGGTTTCAAGAAACTATATCTATTTGAATGCATTTTGTTTTGTCTTTTCTCCTCATTTATAAAAAGGGTGACATCTTATTTCTGCAGATCTGAGAACATCTGCCACATTCTGGAACTTTGTTATCTTTACCAACTGGAGGGAATGAGTAATAGAGGAAAAAATAAATAAATAGAAGAGTACAAGAAATGAAACGGTTTGATTTGCAGAGACTGAAAGATCCAGCTTTTAGCTCCAAAGGCCCCCAAACACACCCCACCCACCACCTGGCTGTCTGATTTATACCTGGCTGGTGCACCTCTCAGCGTCTGGGAAGCACCATCAGAAGCCCATTTTATCAGGCTCTGCCTTGTCGGTGACTTGACTCCTTCAGGGTTAAGAGCAAAGAATCAAGCTGCAGAGGACGTAAGGCAGTCTTGCTGGGCCTGCTGAGGGAAATGGTGGCAAGACAAGAATTCTGCCCTCCTGACCAGCATGCATGGAAGCAGCAAGATAAAGGGACTTGCAGTAAGTACTGACTTTGTGGGACAATCACCAACCCTTCAGCGGTTTGGAGGAGGGCAGTCAGGAGAGCACAGGGAATACCAACCATCCACAACGCTCCAGAGCCAAGAAAGAAAGCGTACGCTACTTCTAGCAACCAAACTTGTGGCCCCATAGTTCAGTTATGCGTTTCCTTCTCTCATTGAGACCTACTATGCCCCAGAAAGTAGGATAATGAGATAAATAAAACAGGAAGGACTCTGTCTGCCCAGACATTCCTTCTAGCCAGAAAGCTCGCTATTTACTGTATGACTAAAATTCAAGTATTTTACTTGAGGGAAAGTACATGGGCCCCTTACTTAGCACCTAATTCTTTTTAAAAATTAACTTTATTGAGATAAAATTTACATATCATAAAATTCACCCATTTTTAGGATAAAATTCAATGATTTTTAGTAAGTTTACAGGGATCTATGGCCATCACCATACTCCATGGTTAGAACATTTTCCTCACCTCAACAAAATCACTCATGGACACTTGCAGTTAATCCCTGTTTCCAACCCACTTGTCCACTTTCTATCCCCATATTTGCTTTTTCTGGACATTTCATATACATGGAATCATATCATGTGTAGTCTTTTGAGTCTGGTTTCTTTTACTTAGCATAATGATTGTGAGGTTTATCCATGTTGTAGTGTGTATCAATACTTTATTCTTCTTTATGGCTGAATAATATTCCATTGTACAGATATACCACATTTATTTATCCATTCATCAGTTGATGGATATTTGGATCATTCCCACTTTTTGGCTATTATGCATAATGTTGCTTTGAACATTTCTGTGTAAATCTTGGTGTGGACATGTGTTTTTATTTCTCTTGGGTAGAAACCTAGGAATAGAATTGCTGGGCTGTATGGTAAACTTATGTTTAAATTTTTTTTTTTTAAAGATTTTATTGGGGAATTGGGGGAGGGGAACCGTGTTGGGGAATTGGGGGAGGGGACCAGCCTTGTTCTTCAGTCTTTGTTGTGGAGGGCGCCAGGTGCCATCTAGCTTCCCGTCAGCAGCTCGTGGTTTCTAAGCTTAAGGTGCTGTGTTCAGTCTTAGTTGCGGGTGGGCGTAGCCACCATCCCATGCGGGAGTCGAACCCAGCAGCCTTGTTGTTAAGAGCACACGGCCTATGCTCTGAGCCATCTGGGAGGCAGCTCAGATCAAGGTGCCAAGTTCAGTCTTAGTTGTGGGTGGGCATAGCTCACCATTGAACAGGCAATCTTGTTGTTACCCCAGCTGAGCCATCCTACCACCTGTTGGCAGCTCAGCAACAACTCAGCTAGCGCACAGCGTTCACTGGCTCCTGTGGGAATCAAACTGGTGGCCTTGTTGCTCAGAGCACGCACTCTAAGCCAACTCTTAACCAACTGAGCCACTCAGCCGGCCCTAAATTTTTTTTTTTTTAAGATTTTATTGGGAAATTGGGGGAGGGGAACAGTGTTGGGGAATGGGGGAAAGGGACCAGCCAAGTTGCTGTTTTTCAGTCTTCGCTGTGGAGGGTGCCAGTCGCCAATTGGCTTTCCGTTGGCAGCTCGTGGCCTATAAGCTCAAGGTGCTGTGTTCAATCTTAGTTGCGGATGGGCGTAGCCACCATCCAATGTGGGAGTCGAACCAGCAGCCTTGTTGTTAAGAGTGCACGCTCTATCCTCTGAGCCATCCGGGCGGCAGCTCAGCTCAAGGTGCTGAGTTCAGTCTTAGTTGCAGGTGGGTATAGCCACCATCCCATGAAGCAGTCAAATCTGGCAGCCTTGTTGTTAAGAGCGCATGCCCTATCCACCGAGCCATCCAGGCTGCAGCTCAGCTCAGCTCAAGGTGCCAAGTTCAATCTTTAGTTGCGGGTGGGCATAGCCCACCATGAACAGGCAATCTTGTTGTTACACCAGCTGAGCCATGCTGCCACCTGTTGGCAGCTCAGCAACAGCTCAGCTAGGGCGCAGCATTCACTGGCCCATGTGGGAATCAAACCGGTGGCCCTGTTGCTCAGAGCACATGCTCTAAGACAACTCTTAACCAACTGAGCCACTCGGCCGGCCCCTAAATTTTTTTTAAATGTCTAACTGTTTTCCAAAGTGGCTATACCGTTTTACATGTTCATAGCAATGTAGGAGGGTTCCTATTTCTCCACATCTTCAGCAGCATTTGTTATAATGTCTTTTTGATTAGAGCCATTCTAGTAGGAATGAAATGGTATCTTACTATGGTTTTAATTTGCATTTTCCTAATGACTAATGATAATGAACATTTTTTCCAGTCCTTAGTGATCGTTCATATATCCTCTTTGTGGTAATGTCTGTCTATCCAGGTCTTTTGCCTATTTTTAAAAATTGGGTTGCTTATCTTATTATTATTGAGTTGTAAGCATTCTTTACATATTCTCAATACAAGGCCTTTATCAGATGCAATTTGCAAATATTTCTCCCAGTCCGTGTCTTATCTTTTCACTTTCTTTTATTTTTTACTGTTTTAAAACTACTTTTATTTTCTTAATGGGTGTCTTTTGAAGCACAAAAGTTTTTAATTCTATTGAAGTCCAACTTAAAAATACTTTTCTTTTATGGATATCTTAATCTATTTCAGTTACTATAACAAAATCCCACACATTAGTAGCTTATAAACAACAGAAATATATTTCTTACAGTTCTGGAGACTGGGAAGTCGGAGATCAAGGTGCCAGCATGGTTCTCGTAAGGGCCCTCTTTCTTGTTTATACCTGGCACCTTTTCAGCGTGTCCTGGAGGGGAGCTGGAGCTCTGTAGGATCTAGGCGCACTAATCCCATTCATGAGGGCTTCACCCTCAAAACCTAATAACCTCTCCAAACCCCAACCTACTAATACTATCACCTTCGGGGGTTTAGGATATCAACATACAAATTTGGGGAGGGACACAAACATGCAGATCATAACAATGAATTACACTGTTGGTGTCATAGCCAAGAAATCCATGCCTTGGGCTGACCAAGTGGCGCGGTGCTTAAGCGCTGGTTTGGGATGCCAGCGGCCCCGGTTCAGATCCAACATATGAGGGCCAGTGACACTGCCCTCCAAAAAATAAAAAATAAATCCATGCCTAACTCAAAGTCTCAAAGATTTTCTCTTGGGATTTCTTCTAAAATTTTTATTGTTTTAGCACTTACATTTAGGTCTATGATCCATTTTGAGTTCATTTTTGCATGCTGTGAGAGTAAATGGTTTAAGTTCTTCTTTTTGTATGTGGATATCCAATTATCCCAACACCATTTGTTGAGAAGGCTCTTCATTGAATTGCAATGCACTTTTGTCAAAATCAATTGACTCTAAAGGTTTATTTCTGGACTCTCTATTCTGTTCCACTGATCTATATGCCTATCCTTATGCCAGTACAATGCTGTCTTGATAATTTAGCTTTTGGTACGTTTTGAAATTGGGAAATGGAGCTCCTCCAACTTTGTTCTTTTGATCCTTTGGCAAAACTATTTTGTTTATTCAAGGTTTTTGCTTTTCCATACAAATTTTAGGAATAGCCTATAGCTTTCTGTAAGAAAAGGGAGGGCTTGAGTTTTTATGGAAATTCTACATCAATTTGAGAAGGATTGCCATCTTAGCACATTGCGCCTTCCGATCCATGAACGTGAACTGCTTCTCCACTTGTTTGACCTTCTTTTATTTCCCTCAGTGCGTTTAATTGATTTTATATCCTGTGACCTTGCTGAACTTGCTCATTAATTCTAATAGTGTGTGTGTGTGTGTGTGTGTGTTCCTGATTTTATCTAATCATTCTTACTTTAAACACAATCATAACAAGTTTAAAACTACAGTTTTCTATTTCACAGCTGGCTAGGAGTTACAAATTAGGGGAATGAGAGGTCCAAGAAAGAGGCACACTGGTATCCCTAACAGATGTCATATAGTCTAACAATAAAGAAGACAGAGAGAGTGGGACCGGCCGAGTGTCTCAGTTGGTTAAGAGTTGGCTTAGAGCACATGCTCTGAGCAATAAGGCCGCCGGTTTGATTCCCACATGGGCCAGTGAATGCTGCTCCCGAGCTGAGCTGTCACTAAGCTGCCAACAGGTGGCAGAATGGCTCAGCTGGTGTAACAACAAGATTGCCTGTTCAATGGTGGGCTACACCCACCCGCAAATAAAGATTGAACTCGACATCTTGAGCTGAGCTGCCGCCTGGATGGCTCAGAGGACAGAGCATGCACTCATAACAACAAGGCTGCTGGTTCAACTCCCACACTGGATGGTGGCTACGCCCACCCACAACTAAGATTGAACATAGCACCTTGTGCTTGGAGGCCACGAGCTGCCGCTGGGAAGCCAGATGGCGACTGGCGCCCTCCGCAATGAAGATTGAAGAACAACTTGGCCGGTCCCCTTCCCCAATAAAATCTTTAAAAAAGAAGAAGACAGAGAGAAAAAAGTAGGGGGGAAAAAAAGGCACAAGAACTCCAGAGGCCAGTAGTCTAGGACCATTCAGTGTAGGGCTGAGCAGCACCACTCATCTCAAAAGACCAGGGTATTAGCAGCCTGTGGTAATTAGCCTCCCATAAAAGAAAAAATATTAAATTAAGTTCAATAATTGCTATTCAAGAAAATAAAGACGTGTGTATCTAAAGACATGTCCACCTAAATGGGAATATTTTTATAGTTTGACATTTGCTAGAATACATTTTTCTCCTTTAGAAGGTTCACTCAAGGATGCTCTCTTCTGTATTGCTGTCTCCTCTTTTCCCTGAATCCAGTTGCCACCAGGGCCATCAGACATTGTCCCAGTGGTTCCTAGGGTGCCCTGGATCTTGGAACCTTTTCATGTTAATTTGCCTCAGAAAATCATCACTGGCAAGGAGGAGTTGGCTAAGCTTGGATAGAGGCCTGAGGCTGTCTGTCTATGTTCTCTGGACAATAGGCTGTGAGCCAGACCCAGGGAGAAAATTATTCAAAGGAAATTAATACTGTAGAAGGGCCTCCTAACAGAGGGGAGAAGGAGAAGGAATCCGGGCAGGAGCCATTAAAGTGAGTTAAGTGCTCTAACACACCACACTGCCCCGGCCCCTGGGGCAGGCTCTCTCTTTCTGCTGGCTTCCCATCAGCTGGGATGGAACAGATGGGCAAGGCCCAAGGGACAGAAAGACCCCAGGGTGTGCAAGAAGCAAATGCAAGCTGGCCCTTTGCAGAGCTCTTAAGAGACTGCATAGGAAACAACCCCTGGGGTGGGAAGAGAGAGGAGGGCCAGCTGTTCCAGGAGGTCCAGGGGTACTTTAGCTGAGTACCGTAGAGGGATGGGTGGTAACTAAAGGAACCCCTCCTGTTTCCACTGGTGACATTCAGGGTTTGAGTACGGTGCTGCTCTCTGTCACTCTGGATTGCAGTCCTCTGAGGGGCAGAAAAATCAGAGCAGAGAGAGGGAGAGAGGGAGGGAGGAGAAGGAGAGAGGGAGAGAGGGAGAGAGAGAGCGAGAACATGAGTAACAAGGATACCATGTCATCGCTTATCCTCCAGGCAAGACTCTCAGCTCCTGCTGGCACCGAGGTCCTGGGAAGATGCTCAGGCCTCCTCTCACCGCCTTGTCAAGTCTGACCCCTGTCTCCCCAGGCCCATTCACACTCTAAATTCCCCTTCTGCTTCCCCAGAAAATTCACTCTCCCTCAGACGCCCGGCCTCTCACAGACATCCTATAGCAAACAGCCAGAGCAAATACCAGAAAGTAGTTCTCAGCAACCCGTGTGAATCTGAACTGCCCACCCGCAAGGAGCCGCTCCGCCTGCCTGGTTCCCTGTCAGCTGCTGAACCAGGTTTAGGCAGGTCAAACAATAGCTGACTCTGGGCTGCAGACTCTGGCACCCAACCCAGGGGCTTGGGAACTACGTGCTGTTTTGCCTCTTAGCAGGCAGGAGAGAGTCCAGCAGGAGGGGAAAGCCAGTGTCTGGGTCAGTGGGGGCGGGGGTGCGGACGCTTTCTCCCAGCTGTCAGCTGGGCCTTTGCAGCCTCAGCTGCACCCTTCTCCAGCAAGCCAAGCCCCCTATGCAACCATCCCAGGGTGCTGGCTGAGCATTTGCTTGCCCACCTGCCCTCCTCATATCAAACCAGGGTCAGGAGAGGGTAGGAGGGGTGCTGGTGTCCAGGAGAGGAATCAAGGACGTCACAACCAAAAACAGAGATAGTCTAGATTCCTACCAGAAAGCCTTAGAGAAAACCAGAATTTGAAAACAGTTAGGCCTGCAAATAAGAAACCAAGCTGACAGGTAGACAGGCTTCCTGAATTGTGAAACTATGACCACCGGCCCTGGGTTTGGGGAACACAGAAGGAGTGGACTGGTGATAGCACAAAATATTTGTTCTCATATGTTTGAGAATGACTGATTAATTAGGGACAGGAGGCAGTGAGACCAGGCCTGCTGGGGGCAGGGTATCTGTGGGAGAGCTAAATATGGGAAGCTCAAACAGAAGCACAGCTTGTCCCTTGCCAGTCAGCCAATCCAAGTCCTTCAAAGAGCAGCTGTTTCCACAAAAATGTAGGAACCTTTCCTGCTTCCAGGATTGTAAAGGACCAAGTTGTTCTACATGGCAAAACTTTTTATATTAATAACTTTAAATATTAGCCTTCAAATCAACACCTGGGGCTCTTACCATTAAATAAAAATATAGTCATGAAGCCTGTGGTCCCCACAACTCATTTACGCACCCAGTGAACTTATATCAGGTTCCTATAATGTGCTAGGCACCAGAGTAGGTATAAACATGCCTCAGGCATGAACTCTGCTCTCTAAGTTCTTAGCTGTGGTAGAGAATATAAGCTGTGAACATAAACAACCATAAAATAAAATAGATGGGAGTAACTAGCAGGAGATTTCCTATAGGAGAGATCTGAATGACATGCTAGAAACATACATGAGTTAGTATACATACATGTATTTCATAGCTCTGTCCTCTGAGAATGCCTAGAATCAGTGTCATTCCAATAGCCACAAGTATGCCCAGTGCCCAGATCTTCGTTTCTAACCACCTTAACCCAATAAAAAAAGACTCAAGCCTATTTGGAGAAATAGTTGATTTTAGGGAGTGGAAAAAAAGGATGAGGGCATGTCAGAAGGATACAGGAGCCAACTTGCAAAAGCTCTCAGTAGCCATAGGAAGAGCAGCTTCAGCCACAAAATAAATAATGGTAATATTGGATTATAACCTAAGAAGAAAATAAATATCCACGAGCCCATTCTGATATAAATGATTAAATAAATAAATAAATAAATAAATAAATAAAAGGGAGAGTAAGGACAAAGTTTTCTTACAGAAGAATTCCAATGAATAAATGTTAAAGGAGTGAGCAAAATGGGAGATCACCGTTAGAACACCAGAGTAATTATGCTGCAGGGAGGACCCACTGATAATTGCCCAAATTAATGGGTGAAATTTTCAGGAGAAACATAGCCTCAAAGTATTTCTTCCAAAATTTACTAATTACTGTTGTGTTTTTAATATATAATCACAAATTCCTTGATACCCTGCCCCCTCCCAGGAGATGATGCTTAATTCCCCTCCCCTTCATGGGAGCGAGAAGTAGAGATTCACTTCTAACACATTATTTAGGGAAGAAGAAATATAATAACATTACATGGAGAAACCTGGCAAATATCACCTTAAGAAAGTGGTCAAGGTTAATATTACAGTGATAAATCATGCTGATATCACACGCCCACTAATATCATGGGATGAGAAGAGTACTCCTCCTTTGTGATATTTTTCAAAAAATCCATAACCTCAGCCTATTAATGAGAACACACCAAATAAACTCACACTGAGGGACATTCTATGAAATATCTGACCACTACTCTTTAAAAGAGTCAAGGTCATGAAAGTCAAGAAAGACTGAGAAACTGTCACAGTTTGAGAGAGACTAGGAAGACATAATGAGTAAATGTAAGGTGGTACCCTGGATTAGAGCCTGGAACAGAAAAAAAAAAATTAATGGACAAACTGAGGAAATTTTAAAAAAGAAGTCTCTAGTTTAGTTAATAGTATTATATCGGTGTCAATTTCTTAGTTTTAATTAATGTATCATGATTATGTAAGATGTTAACACACACAGAAGCTAGGTAAGGGTATATGTTTCTATGTGTGGGACGACACAAATCCTGAGCTCATGGTTAAGTGTGCAGGTGTGAAGCATACCCCAAGAAACAAAGGCTTAGAGAACTAAATCATATAAATCACTGCTCAAGTCCCAGGCTATCCATGAATGGCATATGCAAGGGATAGTCCCCAAAAGCATACCAAAGGCTTTGAAAACTGTATGGACACTGGAAGCACCATTTTTAGTAGGTGAGACAGCACTTGTAGTCTAAATCTAATTGGCACAATTGTCTACTAACACAAAAAGCTCCACATTCTCCAGAGGATTTTAACAGGACCCAGAGTTTCATAGGTTAATATACAAATTGGCCTTGATATCATCCAAAATTACCCAACATACCAAGAACCAGGAAAATATGACCGTTTCTCACAGGGAAGAGACAATCAACAGGTGCCAACAAGATGACCCAGGTGTTGGAATTATCAGATAATGACTCTAAAGTATCTATTATAATCACTCTCCATGAAGTAAAAGTGAACATTCTTGAAAAGAATGAGATCTCAATAGAGAAACAGAAACCATAACAAGGGAAGCAAGTAGAATTGTAGAATGAGAAAGAAAGTATCCAAAATAAAAAATTCACTAGAGAGTCAAATAGCTAGAGTCTGTCTTCAAAAAAGAAGAGACAAAAGAAAAAAGTCCATTAACTTGAGGATAGATAAATAGAAATTATCTGCTCTAAAAATCAGGCAGAAATTAGGTTGTAAAAAATGAACAGAGCTTCAAGACCTGTGGACAATATAAAAGGTCTAATGTGCATGTGATTGCTGTCCTGAGGAGAAGAGAAAAATATTGGTATAGAAAAATACTTTTTGAAGAAATAATTACAGGAAATTTCCGAAATTCAGTGAAAGACAAATTTATGGATGCAAGAAGCTCAGAAAACAGGATAAATCCAAATAAAACCCATCATAATTAAACTAAAAATAAAAAGGCAATAAAGAAATCTTGAAAGCAGCCAGAGAAAATGACACATTTCAAATAGGAAAATAACGATTTGATTGACTGCAGTTTTCTCTCAGCAACCATGGAGTCAAGAAAGAAAAGGATTGTCAACTTAGATTGTTGTAAACTCAAAGAAAATGATTGTCAACTCAGTTCTATATCCCATGAAAATATCCCTCAGGAATGAAGGTAAAATAAAGACATTCTCAGATGAAGTAAAACAAAGAGATTTCATTGCCAACAGACCTGCTCTAAAATAAACGTAAAAGGAAGTTCTTCAGATACAAGGGAAATGATACCACATAGAAAATTAGAACTTCAGAAATGAAGAGCAACAGAAATGATAAATATCTGAGTAAATATAACAAATCACTTTTCTCCTCTTAAATTAAAAAAATGCATATGACTATTGAAAGTCAAAATTATAACATAACAGTGTAGGGGGCTCGTAATGTATGTAAATGTAATTTATATTTTATTCAGCACTATATATATATATATATATATATTGCAGAAAAAATGGATACATATTTTAAGAAAGGAAAAAACTGTATTAAAATTATAATACAATGAATGAGGTTAGCATTCATTTAATGCCATCTTTTTAGTGAACATCATACTAAACATTGCTATCATAATTCAATACAACTTTGAAAAGTAATACACAGGTAACATCTCTTAAAATGTGTACATTTTTTTGGCACTCCTGGTATATATATAACATAAAGTAAAAAGGAAAAGGAATATATATGGTTGTAAGGCTTTACTTCTACTTGAAGTTGCCAAATATTACATTTAAATAGAAAGTAAAAAATTGGACACATTATAATCCCTAGAGCAATTATCAGAAATAAATATGAGAAGATACAAAAGAACCATGATCAGGGCCCTGAACTCTTCCCAGGTCTGGCCCAGACACCCCAGTAGAGGCTATGAGGAGAGATTGTTGCCTATGACTCCCTCAAACCCCTACTCTGGGACTAAACCGGAGGTTCCTCCCACTGACTCATTTTCTAATTCTCCCCATAGCTGTGGGAACAGAAGTGGCTCAAAGCTTAATCCACATCCCAGTGTCATTAATGCAACTAAGGGAGTGACGAGATTCAGGCCCTTTCGGTCCCATCCTCTGATCTTGCAGAGGGGGAGACTGAGGGCAGAGAAAGTAAGTTACTGCTTGCTCAAGATCCCACAACAAGCCACTGTTGCAACCAGGCCTGGAACCAGGTCTCCCAACACCACACACAATTGTGAAACTGTAGCTTCGGCTCCTACTCATCTCCTTTGCCTGACCTGGGAGCAAGTTTTTGTGTCCTGTTATCCTCCAGGACTATTAATAGCTGACACATAAACACATAAATAGACTTGCTGTGTGCCAGGCACTACTCTTTTTTTCTTTTTTAAGATTTTATTGGGGAATTGGGGGAGGGGAACAACGTTGGGGAATCGGGGAAGGGGAACAGATAAGTTGCTGTCTTTTTGTTCTTCAGTCCAGTTGCAGAGGATGTTGCTTCACTGGCCCATGTTGGTATCGTCATTGCGCTCTTCCTGGATGAGGCAGATTGGTCGCCAGCCTCTGGATGGTCGCTCATCGCGGCTATTGGCAGCTCACGCTGGCTGCTGGCCACTCACAGTAGCCTATGGCAACCCACTGCAGCAGGGGCTGCAGCCTACATCTTCGACGGGGCTCGCACAGCCCAGCTCCAGGTGGAGCTGTTGTTAGCTGTAGAGGGCAGTGTCACTGGCCCTCATACGTGGGACCTGAACTGGGGCCGCTGGCATCCCAAACCAGCTCTTAACCAATGCCATTGGGCCGGCCCCAGGCACTATTCTTTATTCTCTCTTTCTCTCTTTCTCTCTCTCTCTCTCTCTCTCTCTCTCTCTCTCTCTCTCTCTCTCTCTCTCTCTCTCCTATTTCTCCTTCTATCTATCTTTCTTCCATCTTCTGTCTGTCGTCTATCTATGTATCTATCAATCACCTATCTTTCTATCTTTATCTATCTATCCATCCATCCATCCATTCATCCGTCCATCCATCCATCTACACTAAATCTTCACATTGCCTCAGTTGAAGTAGGCACCATTCTTCTTTCTGTTTTATAGATGGAGAAACGAAAGCATCAAGAGATGAAGAGACTTGCCCAAGATGACATATCTAATGAGTATTGGCTCCAAATCTGGCTCTAGAATCTGAGTTCCAAACCATCACTGTCCTGTTCTCAGGAAGACTAATCCAGAGCAGAACTCTCTAAGACATCCCGTGGTCCAGAGCAAAATGTGCCCTGGCTGCCCTGACCCATATCCCATACCCCCAGAGCATTTCTAACCAGGTAAAATCTGGTTAAAAAGCATATGGAGGGCAGTTTTGAAGGGAAAAATAAGAAGGTAAAAGCTGACAAGAGCCTGAGAGGCCTGTGGAGAGAGGAGCAGGGCACTGTTGCTAGGCAACCTAGCTCAGGCCTTCCATCCTCTCAGAACTGGAGAGTGTCCCCCTAGGCTCCTCTATTCTTTCTTAACAACAGCTGATGACACCAGCTCCTTACCTTCCAGCTTACAGAACCACCCTTCCACCCCACTCACGGCCATCCCCATGATGAAGGCAGCTTGGCACTGCTCCAAGACCCCTGGTGGGAGACAGATAAGGAGCCTTCAGTCATTCTGGAGTCCAACCTCATTCCTTGGGAAAGTCCAGTCTCCTGTGACCACCAGGGAAGGGGGCCCAGCTGAGGAGGGGGTTTAGCTGAGCATCAGCAAACCATTTTACAACTCAAGATCAGCCTGACTAGGGGGCAGCTTGCTGGTGGGATAAAGAGGGTTCTCCATATCTTGTTTCCCTTTTACCTTCCTCAAGGGTATTTGCTGCACACCAGTTCTGTCCAGGGGTCAACAGAGTGTTGCTGTTGGTGGCACCTTGGACTCATGAGGAAGTCCAAAAGGAGGCAGATGAATTACAGTGCTCTCTATACTGTGATTCTTTGGAGGTGAAAGGCTATTTTCACTACTGACTATAAAAAGCTAAAAAAATGAGATCATTGTGACCTAGCAAGAGGGGGCAGACATACCCCCTCCCCCAGAAAAGCCATTTAATGCCAATGAGAGCTCATTGTGCTTTCTCTGCCAAAAAGCCCACTCATGCTGGCATGATTCATGGGTCACTCTCCCACCAGTGGCCTCCCTTGGCCCCATCCTCCTCCCCTAATGACATAGTGAAGAGGCCATTTCTTCCCACCACTCTGCCCCATTCAGCTCACAAATCATTTAGCAGCACCACTTTCGGTAAACAGCCTCACTAGATGCCCTGTATGGGTCAAATTCTTGACTTTCATAACTTATGTTTGACAGCTAGCAACATGCTAGAAATCATTTCCTAATAAATTAATATCATTAGGAAACATGCCAATGTTGTTTTGCAAATGAAGAAGTAAGAAGGGGAGCCCAGGAACACAGCTCCCACCTTAAGCACACCTTGATGACAAATTACTCAAATACTACTTTGCAGAGGTAAAGGTGTTAGGTTCAGTCTTCATACAAACCAGGCCTGGAAAGACAATGAGGCCACAGCTGATTTCTATTGAAAGCTAAAAACATCCTTCAGCTACACTCTAACATTTCTCCTAGGCCATTTCCAAAAGTAGGGTTCCAATGCCAAGGTCACTGGGGAAGTTTAAGGGACTATCAAGCCCACTTGCCACTCATTTCTTTTGAGCACATCCTACAGTGGAACCCAGAGCTCTCCTGTTGGTCTTTCAAGGAAGGGAGAGGCATATAGGTAGAGGAGGCAGAGGGCAAGGTATGTGAGCTGCAAAGCTATAAACATCTCCCACTTGATTCAGGAGGTTGTGTTTCCAATGTATTGTCAATTTTCCAGAAACCAGTAAGTAACTGGCTGCCCTTCCCTTAACCTGAGATTCCAGGTTTGGACACTTGCCCCAAGAGAGCTGGGGTCATTTTCACTGGTGGAGTTCTCAGGAAGAGGGAGCAGATAGCTTATTGTTATTCCATCCTTCCGGTAAAATGCAAAAAGGGTTAGTTTGTCTTGGTAAATGAAGCATAGAGTTCCCACTTGGCCCCACCCCTCAAGAAGATACCTTGTTGGGTCTAGTTGTCCTGAAGCTCTGAGTGATTATACTGAGTAACTTTCCTCTGGGATGAAAGAAAGGGGAGTTCAACCAACTCCTGTGCTCAGGAAGAAGAGCAGGGAAATTCTTTAACTTCTAATCTCAATAGTACTCCCCTACTCTCCTTCCAGCACACACACACAGACATACATGTATGCACCATAGTTGGTATAACAACTAGTTTGCTTTACTAAGAAGGGCAAAATCTTCCTCAGTTCATCATCAGAACCCATTCTCTATCTGCACCTCGCATGCTCTGAAACCGTGAATGAGGCATGGGGGGTTGAATAAACTCAAGTGGACAAAAGAGGTCACTCACACCAATGGCAGAAACCAAGGACAAGGGAAAGACAATGAATAACACTGGAGTATGTGCTCTCTGAGATCTTACCCATAAGCTTCAAGAAGCCTCGCAGGCCCTGGAAAGAAACTATTTCCGAAGAGACTGGTCAAATTGTGTTCACAGGAAAACCCTCAGGTTCCTCAGTCTCCATATATTACACTCACAACTGGTGGTAGCATTTCATCATCTTCTCCAGATACCCAGAAGAATCACAGGAGATTTGATAAGAAACAGCATCATTTCCTACCAGGTCTGAATTTCTTCATGGTGTTGACAGTGAGACTTAGAAGGTGATATGGGCAGGAAGAAAATTCCTTCTTTGGAGATTAATAAAAATAATATTGTTCCTACCATTGCTGCATAACAAACTGTCCCAAAACTTAGTTATTAAAAATGATAACACTCATTGATTTTGCTCATGAATCTATAGTTTGGACAGGGTTTCAGTAGAGCCTGCTCATTTCTCTCCACTCAGCATCAGCTGGGGCAGCATGACTAAAACTGGAGTTTCCACTCCCATGAGGGCTGTCAGTTCCTCCTCAGATGGGCCTCGCTGTGGGGTGGCTTGAGCTTCCTCACAGCATGGAGGCTGGGTTTCAAGAGCAAACATCCCAAGAGAAGCAAACAGAAGCTGCATCACTTTTCATGACCTAGCCTCAGAAGTCACAAAACATCACTCCCCCTATAACCACATGTCCACCACATTCATGAAGAGACAGACCCCACCTCTTGGTGGGAGGAGAGTTACAGTGACACTGTAAGAGAAGCATGTTGGATGAGAGACTCTGTGGCAGCCATTTTGGGGAAATACCACCTGCTACAAACTTTAGCTATATATAACTGAAAGGTAATGAACCTTCCTATATTCTAGACTCTGGGATAAAGTGTTATATATGAGTTTTGATTTTAAGTCTCACAACAAGCCTATACAGTGTGTTAAGCATTATTCTATTTTACAGATGAAGAAACAGAGGTGTAGGAGATCAAGGAATTTAGCAGCTTGAAATTGGCAGAGCTGGACTTGAATCCAGATCCACTTGGGCTAAGTGCCAGAGCTCACAACCAGTACACTACATGCCTCCCAGAATTGGTACTTAGCCATAGCCTGGGATGCATCGATGTGATACAATGGAGAACAGGACTTGGGGATAGGAACTAAGATTTTAATCTAATTCTGCTACTCCTAGAGGTACCATTTATTACATGCCATATGCTATGTTAAGCATTTTACATGCATTATCTCACATAGTCCTTAAAATTATGCTGTGAAGGAGTTATAATATGATCCATTTAACAAGAGAAATTGAAGACACGAAGAGGTGAAGTAACTTGCCTAAGTTACACAGATGTTAAGTAACTAAACTGAAATTTAAAATTAGTTCTGTCTTAACTCTAAGGTTCTTTTTTTCTTTTTTTTCTTTTTTAGCTGAGCCATCCTGCCACCTGTTGGCAGCTCAACGGCAACTCAGCTCAGGCTGGCATCGAACTGCTGTTGCTCAGAGCTCAGCTCACACTCCCAAGGTTCTTTTTTTTTTTAAGATTTTTATTGGGGAATTGGGAGAAGGTACAGACAAGTTGCTGTCTTTTTTTTGTTCTTCAGCCTAGTTGTGTAGAATGTTGCTTCACTGGCCCATGTTGGTATTATCATTGCGCTCTTCCCAGGTGAGGCAGATTGGTCACCTGACTCTGGATGGCCGTTCACGGTGGCTATAGGCAGCTCACATCGGTTTCCAGCTGCTCACGCTGGCTGCCAGCCACTCACTGTAGCCTATGGCAGCCCACTGCAGCAGGGGCTGCAGCCTACACCATCACCAGGACTCATGCAGCCCAGCTACAGGTCAAGCTGTTGTTCACCATCTTAGCTGTAGAGGGCAGTGTCACTGGCCCTCATATGTGGGATCTGAACCGGGGCCACTGGCGTCTCAAGCCAGCTCTTAACCAATGTGCCACTTGGCCGGCCCAACTCCCAGGTTCTTAATCACCTCAATCCAAGTCCTGAGTCCCTGGGCAAGCCCATTTACTCTGGGCCTCAAGCTCCTCACCTGTAAGAGGGGAAGACTATGATTTCTAAGGTGCCTTTGGCTCCAATGATTCCACTGGGTGGTCCTAGGCACTGGGCACTGAGGACTCCAGTATTAAATCCTTTTAGGGCATGGTTTCTCAGTCTTAGCACTATTGATATTGGGGCTGGACAATTCTGTTATGGGGCTGTCCTGTGTATTATAGGAATTTCAGCAGCATCCCTGGTTTCTACCCATTAGATGCCAGTTACATCCATGCCCTGACTTGTGACAATTAAACATGTCTTCATACATTGCCAAATGTCCCCTGGGTAGAAATCTCGCTCCACCCCTTCTCCTTCTTCCCTGAATTGATAACCTCTGTGTTAAGGTAATATTATAGTGGCCCAATTATAAATCTTTACAGAGGTTCTGGTCAGCATCTCCTTCGGCAGTCCCTGTCCTCTTACTGGTAATATCCCCAGCTGGGAGGATTAGGAGGGATCTAGATGGCATAACCCACTTTTTTCCTTTTGTTGAGCTATTCCTTTGCCTCAGACTCTCGTTAACTCAGAAATTGGTGGTGCTTGCATACCAGCAGGTGCCAAATGCCAGACCAAAGCACAGGGGCCAGAACTTGCCTGCTGCCTCCCTTTCTCTCTCCCTCCCTCCTACTACTCCTGTCTCTGTGCTTCTCTCCTATCCTACCCTCCCACTCCCACATCTCTTTCTCATCAGATATTGACAGAGCAGGGGTAATACTGTTGCCAGGAAATTGTTTGCAATATTGGGCACACTGCTTCCCAGCAGGCCTTCCTTGAGGAAAGCCAACTTCTGGTCCCGCAGCAGCAGGTAGCCCTACACCAAGTTAAAATGGATCTTGCCATGGCCAGCCGAGTGGATCAGTTGGTTAAGAGTTAGCTTAAGAGTGTGAGCTCTGAGTAACAGGGCCACCAGTTTGATTCCCACATGAGGCAGTGATGCTGTGCCGGAGCTGAGCTGCCACTGAGCTGCCAACAAGCTGGTGAGAACATATGCTCCTAATAATAAGATTGTTTGATGGTGGGCTACACCCGTCCGCAACTACAACTGAACTCGGCACCTTGAGCTGAGCCGCCCAACGGATGGCTCAGTGGATAGAGCATGCACTCTTAACAACATGGTTGTCAGCTTTGACTCCCACATGAAATGGTAGCTATGCCCACCCGCAACTAAGACTGAACTCAGCACCTTGAGCTGAGCTATCACCCAGATGGCTCAGATGGCTCAGTGGATAGAGTGTGTGCTCTTAACAACAAGGCTGCTGGTTTGACTCCCGCATGGGATGATGGCTACACCTACCCACAACACACAGCACGTTGAGCTTAGAGGCTATGAGCTGCTGTCAGCAGCCAGATGGCAACTGGAGCCCTCCACAACTAAGACTGAAGAACAACAATTTGGCTGGTCCCCTTCCCCAATTTCCCAACATTGTTCCCCTCCCCCAATTCCCCAATTTAAATTAATTAATTAATTAATTAATTAATTAAGTGGATCTTGCCAGGCATTGCCTTCAATAGGGACTTGAGCCTGGGGAGGGATCTGACTCCTTTACACACACTCCTTTCCCCATTCCTCCACCCTTAGCTTTCCTTCTGCTGTCAACACTGAACACCACGGGGGACATACCTGGAATAATTCACAGGATACCTCAGGACCTCTTCCCTCCAAAGCACAGAACACTAGTTTTGGTGGGGAGAGATGTGAGAAAGAAATCCCTTCTCCAGCAGCCCTGAGCCTTCTTTCCCACCCCCTCTGTCCTCTGCTCCTAGAGTCGTGCTGAGACATGACCATAGGTCAATTGTGTTTGTGTTCAGATCCCGAATCTGTGGCATCTTTTATCCTTGGGCTCCATGTGAGAATAAGACTAATTCTCCTTCTACATAAGAGCCCATCAAAACATCCAATGCACTATCATGCCTCTTAGTTCTCTCCCAGAGATTAAATACCCCAGTTCCTTTGAATATCAATCCTGTGATACGATTTATAAACACAGCATTAGTCTGGATGTGTTTCCTTGCCAATATCCTCACCAAAAGGTATATATTCAGAATTAAATCCACACATTGTTCATTTTTTACCATTCCTCTATTGCAATTGATACCAGCAGCCTGCATAATAAATACCCTAGACATAGCATATTTTTGCAAGCTTTAGCTCATTCCATGACTTCACTGTTCTTACACAATTATTTCAGGTTTGTGTCATCATTGAGACATTGTGATTTCTCGCCCTGTCCTTAACCAATGGGATTGCTACTTCTCTTAATACTAAGTTATTAACACAGCTGATGGCTGATAATACCATTCACTTCCCAGTAGCCATGTCACATTAATTGAGCTTGCAGTTAACAAAAGCTTTAAGGTGACTTGCATGTTAACTTCTGTTAATGCGGTCCATGGGTTACCAATGCCAGGTATATGCAGTTGATTTTTTTTTAACCTAAGGACATATATACATTTCTCTCTACTCAGTGTAACCTTCTTAACTATCTACATTTTTCACTCTCAGTTTTACCTTCCAATCTATTTGTTCTCATCCAAGGTCTACATGATCAGCATATTTGAAAATCCATCCTGTGTCTTCATCCAGGTTGTTAATAAAAATCTTGACAAAGATGATGGTGGTTTTTGAACTGTCTACAAGAGAGATCGGTCCATAAAGGAGTAATCTTGGGCATGGCTGGCTGAGCAGCTCTGAATACATCTAACCATCTGAACCATGGTTTAAATCTTTGATACAGGATAACCTGAGGAACTGTGCTGGGAGCTGGCATGTTGGAGCACGGAGTGGGGGTCTGGAGAGTTAGACCTGAGAAAGGTAATCTGAGAAAGGTGGCTGAGATATCAGAATGTGGGCTGGATAGGCAGTGGCAGTTCTGTTTGAGAAGGTGGAGTCAGAATAGGCAACTGCAGTTAGACAGACACAGAGCTGAATGCTCAATGCAAACCAAGGAGATGGGACAGATCTGAGTCCCTGGATCTGAAGCAGAATGAAGTCTTGTCACCATGGCAACATGTCCTACGGAATACACCAGAAATGACGGGCGTCTAAGTGGTGTAAAAGAGGGATGGGGAGCCGGCCAAGTGGCTCAGTTGGTTAAGAGCTCACTCAAGAGTGCAAGCTGAGCTCTGAGCAACAGGAGTTCAATGCCCAGCCGGAGCTGAGCTGCTTCTGAGCTGCCAACAGGTGGCAGGATAGCTCAGCTAAAAAAAAAAAAAAAAAAGGATGTTTCTCTTGAAACAAGAGAAGCCACCTGGTTGAGTCTAAGGGCTGACCTAAATGGTCAGGCCTTTCTAAACAGCCCTCTTTTGGGCCAGCCATGTGGCTCAGTTGGTTAAGAGCTTGCTCAAGAGAGCGAAGCGAGCTCTGAGCAACAGGGTCGCTGGTTCAATTCCCACATGAGGCAGTGAGCTGCGCCAGAGCTGAGCTGCTGCTGAATTGCCAACAGGTGGCAGGATGGCTCATCTGGAGAGAACATGTGCTCCTAACAACACGATTGCCTGTTCGACTCACATGGGATGGTGAGTTATGCCTGCCGGCAACTAAAGACTGAACTAGGCACCTTGAGCTGAGCTGCCGCCTGCGTGGTTCAGGGGACAGAGTGCGGGCTCTTAACAACAAGGCTGCAGTTCAACTCCCACATGGGATGCTGGCTACATCCACCCGCAACTAATTGAACACAGCACCTGCACTGAGAGACGCAACTGGACTTGGAGCTGAGCTTGCTGTGCCCTCCACAACTAAGATTAAAGGACAACTACTTGGCTGTTCCCCTTCCCCAATACCCTAACACTGTTCCCCGCCCTTTATTCCCCAATAAAATCTTTAGGTAAAAAAACAAACAGGCCTCTTTCAAAGGGTGGTTAGTATCTGGGAATACATCCTCCACAGAGAAGAGAAAGGAATGTAGGTTGAACAACTAATATGCAGTAGATGCTCTATAGATGTATTACTTATTGGTTTTTATTCAAAAGTCAAGGTTAGTATCTTATCCTCATTTTGCATGTGTAGTTAGGCAACTTGAATAAGGTCATTATCTATTAAGTGGAAGACACAGTACTCTAACGTAGGTCTCCAAAACTCATGTGTTTCTACTGTCCAATGCCCTGATATTTACCATAGTGTGTATATACCAAGTTCTTGTCCTATGTCATAGGGGTGATTTAAGAAGACCAATAATGCAAGAGTGACAATTGTAATGTCAGCATGAAATTCTAGTTCTACAACTTAGTCCTAAAAAAGTCACCCTTAATAATTCAGTTCGGGTCTTATTTCTTCCAATGTTCAACTTCCTTCTGATCGTGGCTGAAAGAATCTTTGAAACTAGATTTCAATTCATAGTGTTGGAGTATTACAGAGAAATAAGTGGGGCTTTGATTTTCCGATTCATCTCAATCATCAAAGCTTACCTTGTTTTCCTTTCTCGGGCCTCTAGTGAAGTGATTATCAAACTTTGTTATACATAAGAAACATGTGATGAAATTGTTTAAAAATGAATGCCTTGGCTTTCACCCTAGACATTCAGGAGGTCCAGGGCGAGGCCAATAATCTGCATTTTCCATAAACATCCAGGTGATCAGGGAAATTTGAGTTTGTAAGTGTCCTAATTTTCCTTATTACTCTTATTTTCCTGTTTTGTTTTTCTTTATTTGCTTTTTTTAAGTCTCACATCCACTTGGCGTTGAGATTTCTTTTATAAGCCATGCTCTTTTATTCTCTGCACCTTGAGAACTGCACTGCTTGTGTATGGTCTGGGCTTCAAAGGGCAGGACTAAAGCCAGAAAAATAGAGGTAAGATCTTATAGCCAGAGGCTCTAAGAGAGAAGATGCCTCAGTTAGGAGGAATGGAAGAGGCTGCTAAATAACATATTAGTGGTATAATATTATTCTGTTGAAAAAAAGTGGGCATATAGTCAAAGACACACACAAAGGGGTGCCCCAAACCTGAAGGAATCATGCCAAAAAAGTGAGGCCCCAGAACAAACCAAGGCTTGCGGAAAATGCTAAGGGCAAAAACAAGGGCTTTTAAGAAGTTACATGGGGATCAAAAACAATGAAGAAATAAAGGCCAGGAGCAGATGATGTAACGATGACAGATGACTGCTCATTTCCTGTTTTTCTTTCCTACTCCATCAGTGAGGAGGATCTTCCAAACTGAATATTTGCAGAATAATCATGCTTTAGAAAAAACATCATCCAAAGATAGGAGATGAGGTGAGAAAGAAGACTTAATGGCACAGAGTGCAACTTCCAAGACCATATGAGTTATATCACAGAGCACCAGAAATTGGCATTGGTGTTGTAAATGTGCTATTGGTTATCTTTAAGGCATATGAAGAAGTACAAATTGGTAGTTACAAAATAGTCATGGGGATATAAAGTACAGTATAGGGAATATAGTTAATAATATGGTAATAACTATGTGTAGTGTGAGGTGGGTACTAAGCTTATTGGGGATCACTTCATAAATTATATAAATGTCTAATCACTATGCTGTACACCCAAAACTAGTAATATTGAATGTCAACTATAATTCAAAATAAACATAATAAAAAAGAAAGAGGTTGGTTCTGGCACATAGTGACCTGGGGACAACAGCAACAGGGGACCCACAAAAGAGGATGCAGATTAGATTGCCCCTGGAGCAAAGACTCTTTCCTCAACCTCGTTTGTTAAGGGGGACCGACTCTTCTGTAGTGTGAAGGAACTGGAGATTTATGTGAAAATCCACTGTATGTTCTTCAAAGTTCTTACCATTAACTGTAGGTACCAAATTGTATCTAATCTCCATTAATGATTTCAGTCATTCTCAACTGTGCTCTTCTTCATTTTCATGAACCATACTGAGCACATTCAAATGGAACTACATGGCTAGGTGACTCCTGCTTATTACAGTTAAGGCTCTAATGTCAAGAATAGTAAAACCCAGGTAATCTGAGCCCTCCCACAACCACCATCAAAATTCTGTCTTAAGGAGGCTTAATTCCCCAGGTTACTGGGTCTTAGATAATAAAACACATTGATTTTGGTTAATTAGTCCCTCAAGAACCTTTCTATTTTAACACTTATTTAATTAAAGAACTTTAAATAGGAAATGGGAAGCAAGAAAGTATTAGTTAAGGAAGGAGGTGATCAAGATGGTACTAGGCATTTAAAACTAGCTGCTGTAACAAATAATACAGAATGGTTCAGACACAATAGAAGTTTATTTACCTCAGACTAAGATGGTTGTTCTTTCTGAGTTGGAGGTTGACTTGCCTCTATCGCCCAAGTGTCATTCAAAAACTCAGGCTGACAGGGGCTCTACCATATTTATCATATGGTTTCCAAAATCTCATAATCATCTCCATCCCAAGAGAAGGAGCATGGAAGAATGTTCATGGGAGGTTTCTATGGAACAGGTCTAGAAATGCGACATATAATTTCTGTTCACATTCAATTGGCTAGAACTTAGTCACATGGCATTAGCCAACTGCCAGGGAGACTGGGAAATGTAATAATAACTATATGCCCAGGAATAAGAGGAAACAATTTAGTCAATAGTTAGCAGTCTCTAAAATAGAAGGTATGTTTATTTATTCCCTCCGCTCCCCAACCCTCAACCCAGTCTGGAATACTAATGCTTCATTTCTAGGTCCATTACAGAAAGTCAAGAGATGGTTATACTTCCTATAAAAAGAGTGAGGTAAGAGTTACCATTTACTGAACACTTAATGTGTTTCATTACCTGTGTTAAATACATGCCTTATCTTATTTAATCCTTACATCAATCCTGATTTTGCAGACAAGGAAACTGAGGCTCAGAGAGGATAATTCACCTGCCCCAAGTTCTCACAGACAGTGACAAAGCTGCGATTTAAACCCAGGCTGTCTGACTGATGGCCATGCCTTTAAACGCCTCATTACACAATCATCACCACATCACAGAAGGACCAAAATGTAAATTGCAATCTGCTCCAAAGTTAAGCCAGGGTTCTTCTATTTTCAACACCAGAGAGAGGAAGGAATGATCTTCAGAGTTTGAAAATCCTCAAGTGGATAAGCTTGAAATAGAAAATCAGGAAAGCCTTTGGCCAAGTTCACAAATCCCTGGATCTCCTTAGGTTCTGCCATTGAAACCTTGCTGGAGACTTTCTGGTCTATTTTTAGTTCTTACCAGGCACCATTTCCTGGATCATTGAAGCAGCTCTAAACCTCCTTATGAGGGTACTGGACATAAGTGAGATTTTTTAACTGAGTGTGAAAGAAATGCAGCTAAACCATGGGACAAGGATATCTAAAATAAATAAGAGCCCAACATTTAAGCAGTACAAGGTCATATCTACCAAAGCCAGCTGGGTTCTGCTGTGGCTGGCCCTCCTGAAAGGTTGAGATCACCCAGAAACCTAGCTTATCCCTTGAGTTTATTAGCCTGAGCCTGCAACCTGAGGGGCCTGCGATTTCCTTAGCATCCTTTCTCAACACTGACTGAAACCCTAACAAGGACAATGCAGATCCATAAATGCTGCAAACGCTCCTGTAATCTTTGTGATTTGGCCTTGATTTACTGCTTATATGGAATTCAACACCCAAGTTGGTCACTCAGACCAAAATCAGGAGATGCAAGTAAAAGATATGTACCAGAAATCCCAAGTGAGCTGGCTTAACGAATTCTGTTCACCACGCTCCACAGTTAGCAGCTTTGGGCTCCTGTGAGCACTAGGGCCAGCAGCACCCTTGGGCTTATTCTTACCGTGTCTTCATGGATAGTAGTCCTAGTGCAAGGCCATTTGTCCTTCTTCTGGCACTTTGCTCACCTTTTGAGGCTGTTTGGGGAAAACCATCACCCTTTACCTGTCCTGTGAATCCTTCAGGCACCACCTCTCTAGCTACATGTGTTATGAGTGATGCTGTGAATGGAATCCTTGTCTTCCATTATAACCATAGATAGAAAAAAAGTAAAGATAAAAATCATCATTTTCTTCCATGTAACTATTTCCTCATGAAAAGAAGTAAAGTAAAAACATTACCTGAATATGGTAAACTATTTATCAAGCTGAGTGCTGAGTACAAGAGTGATCATTATGTAATTCTATGCAACTATCTCATAATTTTTAACATTTTGTAATAAAACAAATATCAAAAGTAGATCATCTGAATGGAGTTTCTTGTTGTTTAAATCCTGCTCTACTACTCATGGGTGGATCCTAGGCCTTGTGAACACTCAGATGGAAAATGAGGTTGGAGTTCTCTGTTGAGTGCAAAGAGCTAACTGCCCCAGCTGCTGGATGTGTCAAAAGCCATTTTCCTTTACACTGTTCTTTTCCTTCATCATCTTGTCCTTGGTGAGCTTGTGTGCCCCAGTTCAACCTTTCAGTCTACCCTGATATAGTTCTAGCAATGGGTATAATCATTTTCCTAGTAATAATTTTACAGGTAGACTAACAGTGCAATACCTCAGTTACTGAGCTAGAGAGGCATTTCCCTTTCCCTGTATTAAATTGTCTTCTTGGAAATTATTAATATATTTCATTAGATTTATTCATAGGCAATCTTTTCTGGTGGCATTATAAATAGCCTTATAAAAGTAAAAATTCAGGTAAATAGAAATGAAATTGACTTGAATATAGAGTTTTTTAACTGGTAAACTTGTTAAACTTTCATCAATTATAATAACTTTTCTTTGATTATTTTTGGTATTTTCTGTATGGAAATCTGTCAATATTGACAACCTCAAAGCCTTTTACTTCCTTTTTCTCTCTTATTGTACCAACCAGGACCTCTAGAACAATGTTGACTAGAAGTAATGACTTCTTGGCTCAGCTTCCATGTCTTGTAAAAAACATTTTGTAAAAGTCAGGTGTATTGAGGCACAGCTTATACAACTTATACAGTAAAATTCACCCTTTGTAGACATACAGACCTTCGTGCAACTATAACCACAATCAACATACAATATAGTTCCATCACCCCAAAAAGTTTTTCATATCCCTCTGTAGTCAATTCACTGCCCCCACCCCCAGCTCCTGGAAATCTGATTTTTGTCCCTGTAGTTTTGCCTAAATCAGAACTTCACTGCTTTTTATAATGGAGTAGCATTCTATTTTAAGGATATACCACAACTTTTTTTTTTTTGTCCATTTATCAGTTTACAGACATTTGGGTTGTTTCCTATTTGGAACAACTATGAATAAAGTTGCTGTAAATATTCATGTACAGAATTTTTGTTGGCACATGTCTAAATTTATTTGGGGTAAATACCTTTCAGGTACTTAATTGTCATCCTTATCTCTTCTTTGGTTAAGTGTGTATACACATCTATTTTTAAAACTGTCTGTTTTTAAAACTTGCTTCCTTATTTTTTTTTGCTTCCTTATTATTGATTTTCCAGGGTTTAAAAAAATATATATTCTGGATACCAGTCTTTCTCAGATTCCTGTATTTTCAAAACATTTCCCCCTAATCACTGGCTTGTCTTTTCATTTCTTAATAGTATCTTTCAAAGTACTGAAGTTTCCATTGTGATTAAGTTTGTTTTATTAACTTTTTCTTTTATGGTTTGTGCTTTTTTTAATATCTTATAGGAAATCTTTGCCTAACTCAAGTACATAAAAAATTTCTCCCATCTTTTTATCTAGGATTTTTGTAATATTAGACTTTACAGTATGGTGTATAGTCTTTCAAATTAACTTTTTTGTATGGTGCAAGCTATGGGTTAAGAGGTGTTTTTTTTTCTTTTTTACAATGGATATCCAATTTTTTTCAGCATTATTTGTTTAAAAGATTCCACTACATTGCCTTATTGCCTTTGCAGCCTTGTTAAAAATCACTTTTATAGATATAAATATAGATAGTTGTGAAGAGATATGTATGTATATTTAGACACTCTATTTCATTCCATTGATCTATGTCTCTATCCCCTTACCATTATCACACACCTCAATTACTATAGCTGTATATTAAATCCAGAAATTAGAGTATGAATCTCCAGCTTTATTATTTTCATAAATTACTTTGGTCATTCTAGTGCCTTTGCTTTTCTACATAAATTTTGGAATCAGATTGCCAATTACAAAATAATAGATAACTGATACAGTGTTTATACGTTGAAATGGGCAAGCCTCTTCTGTTAGGCCATTAGTTTAGGGGAGCTGGGGAGTTTTAAAAAATACTTTTGCTTGAGTGCCACCCTCAGAGATTCTGATTTAACTGGTTTGAGCTGTGACCTGGATATTAGAATTTTTTGAAACTACTTACATGAATCTAATGTGCTACAAATTTTGAGGACCATGGCAAAGGTAGCTTTTCCATGTTTCCCTTCTTTTCCAACTGTCATTTTTTTTTCTTCTCCTCCATTCTCAGGTTTTCTCCTATGTATCACCACACTTCTCACTCCCTTCAGCATGTTTGGCCTGCCTGAGTATGTATAATCCTTCCTTCCTTTGTACATATCCACTCTTTAATACTTTGTTCCAGTCAAATAGAATTGACAAAGCCATTTTTAGGGTGTTCCTAGATCTTAGAAAAGGGATAAGTAGGTCTCTGTGACTCCTGCACCTTAACCCAGCAGTAAATGTACCCAGTTGGGGAGTTTAGGATGGAAGAGTGTGTAAGGAGGGAGGGAGGAGTTGAAAATCTGGGATGAGGTATAATATTTTTGACCCATTAGTGACACATCTTGGTACCACTTAAAAAGTTGCAAGAAACTATCAAATCTTCTCACTTCTAGTTGCAAGAAAATATCAAATCTTCTATTATAACAAGTAATAGAAAACAGCCACCAGCAGAAGGACATACAAATGCTAGGTCTGTATCATTATCACCCAGTAATGGCTGGGTCTAATTTTTGGAGAAAACCATGGCCTTGCTTCTTCCCTTAATAAATCACCGTGTAATGATTGTAGCTTCCTCAGTGCTGTGCTGAAGGACATTATGTCTGTGCATGTCTGGGTGTCATATATAGAGATATCAATTGTTAAGTTATTTTTACTAGTTAAGATGACTGGTGGCTGTCTTTTCTGACTGATAGATGTGTTTCTGATTTGTCTTTGCAATATGTCACAGAGAACATTGGGCAGAAATCTGCCCAGAGCAGTATGATTATTACATTAATGGTTTAGGACCTTGAGGCCCCCAGACCACAGGGGCACAATAACCTGACTTGGGGGAGAAAATCCTGCCCTGGCTGGGGGCCAAAGGGACAGCTGACAAGGAACACAGCTTGCATGTATGCGACTGGCTTCCTGTTCTACTCCATGGCATCATGCTCTGCTGCCTGCCCACCCCAGAAGGCCAACCTCACTGCCAGTCTCCAGACACTGCTGCCGACTGTGAATGATCACTCCTTTCTCTCCTCGACCCTATCTGCTAAACTATGCTAGGGCTTAGACATTGATTTATTGCTTGTTTGCTGTTAAACTTGGCCCTTATAAAAAAGGAGGCAATTTTAACATACCTTGCTGTGAGAGTTTTTAATCCCTTCTTAATCCCTCCCTTGGACAAAAGCACCTTGAGATTAAAGCAGGAGTATACCTCATTCCCTACAGAGGTAAATTATGCTATGCCCTACCTAAAGTGCCATCTATCAGAGGCAATAAAACATGATGGATGGGAATAAGCACTTTGGCATTAAAGAATAAGAGTTGCCAGCTCTGCCATTTACTAGCTTCATGACCCTTGGGGAAGATGCTTAACCTCTCCGGGCCTCTGCTTTCTCATCTGCTCAGCACAGCACATGTTAAGTGCTCAATGAATAGGAGCTCTTATCATTCGTATTTACACTTATTCACTGAGAGGTGTGATCAGCCCAGTCGCATATTCACAAACAGATTAACAGTCCAGCCAGATTGGTTATTATCTCTATCTCTATCCATTCCTTCAAAGAGGTGGTCAATCCCAAGAAAGTGGCTTCTTGCATTCTTAGCTACCATCCATATTTTTCTGTATATGGAAGTAAAACATCCCCATTTGCTTTTAACAAATACCTATTGCATGTGCAAAGTGTACTGTCAGGTACTAGAGGAGATAAAAACATGTAAGACTTGTGAGTTTGGTAGTAGATCCTTCCCCATTCAAGCTTTCAGATGAGACCTCAGCTCTGATTGACATATTATTAGTCTCATGAGAGATCTTCAAGCAGAGCCCCAATTAAGTCCTGCTTGGATTCCTAACCCACAAAACGTATGAGATAATAAATGTGTGTTGTGCAAGCCACTATGTTTGTGGTAATATTGTTTCTAGAGGCACCTGTCTATAGTAATTTATAATCTAGTTGGGGAGACATAGCATGCCTACTACATGTTAGCCAACAGTAGGAGGTAGAATTTGACAAGTGGTACAAAAAATATGTTGAATTCCCAAAGTCATCTATGGTTATATACATGTGAAATTCTTACTATTTAATGATAATTAATAAATCCTAAAATATAGATTGAGGGATTAAAAAATTTTTTTAAACTTTATAGCAGGTAGGTTTTGTGCAATCTTTAGTCATCTATTAAACATACAAAAGAAATACACGCATAAGGTAAGATAGAAAAATCAAATTTTCTATTGTCATACTGTTAGCTTTAGCTACCCACATCTGGAGAAGAGCACAATTTTGATTTTTTTTAACTCATCAACCATTTTTTGACTAAGTATATGCCTGTGAGGATTCTGAGCCATGGTGGTATGGGGTCCACACTGAGGAATGATGAGGGGAGAAGCCCTCTGATTCTAAGCACTTAGGCTTAATTTGGGCAATGCAATGTGTGATAACTCCCATAATCCTCTGCTAACAGTATTATGGAAATGATGGTAATTACATCAAAGCCCCCGGTGAGTCCTATGTCTTTGGTGTCATTTATTGTCAATGCACCTCAGCCAACCAGCTGTCTTACAGACTTGCTTTTCGTACCAAACCTTTAATGAAACTGGCATTTGTGTCAATAAACTTTAAGCCCATCTTGCTGAGATAATTATCTGGTCACTCAAATTTCAGCTACTTCAAATAATTATAGCCTTTTAGCTTCAAATATAAGGTAATGATTAAAGAAGAAGGAGTCCGGGGTCCCCACGCCAAAGTCAATTAGATGAAAATGCTGGCATGCCTTGGCTCAGGCCTCTGATGTGAATACACAAGCCTCTAGGCTACGTCAGGGCCTCCCAGAGCATAAGCCACTCATAAAATACACATTTGTTTGGCTGAACCATGATCTAATTTGTGGACACAACAATTTCACCATATGAACTGTTAAGGGGAAAAGCTATCGCGTGAGCACATCATAAAGACTGCTTTGTGGTGCAATGGCATCAATAGCCAGAGAGCAAAAGTCCATTTTCCCCAAGGACAAAGATTATAGCAAAACTCACTGTATAGGCTTCAATGCTATCCATACTCTAAGGCTAACGACGAATATTACAGTCTCATAAGATTTCTCTTCCATGGCTTGATAAAACTTCAAGGGACTGACTTTTGGTTCTTTCATGTATTTGTCCCTGTATTCTTAATGTAACAAAACTCTCTCATTACAAAAAAGACTCGTGTTCTCATTTTGGTCAAAAGCTTGAAATGTTCAGGAAAAAAGTGTCTTTGGAAACCAGGAAATAGTGACACTTCCCTTCCATGGACTAGAAAGACAAAGCCCTTTATTAATCCCCCCAACCCCCATTTCCATCTCCACCTGTCAACGTTTAAAACTGGAGACTAATGGCAGAGAGGTTTCTCCTGCAGATCGTAATTGCCTTTCCAACAGAGAAGCTATCTCCAAAGCAACCCAGATAGAGGTATGAATTCAAGCTGCGACTCTCTATGTAAATTGCTTGCAATGAAATTGAAATTTCCCAAAAGAAAGCTGCCCTGGTTTGGTCTATTAAATGCATTCCTATCTCAGATCCAGGGATGTTCTCTAGCAGATAGAAAATTGTCCACACTTTGTACATTGCAAACAGAGATAAGACCAAAGTGCTTTATAACCTGATCTTAATTTTAAAATGAAGTCCTGTCAGTATTGATAATACAATTCAATAATCATTATTCATTATTGAAAGCATCCTGACTGTCCACAGCTGCCCACACTAGTCCCAAAATGAAATATTGGTGTTTCATACATCCTCCTCTCACATTAGTTTTTTTTTTCCCCCACATTAGCTTTGTCATGTTCTGGTACAATATATTTTTGGTCTTTAGGATGCCTCGACTATTCAGTATTAAATGTTTCCATAAATTTTCCTGTTTTGTCTTCTTTTGTTTTCTTAAGTTTTTTTTTTCTTTGCCATAAACGTCTCTATCTCCTAAACAGGACCTACTGTCAGATAATGTTCTATTGCACTAAGCAACATTATTATTGTTCAATTAATAAAAAATTTGCCAAACAACTCTGTCAAGGGGATGAGATGTGCAAACCCAAGGAGAAACAAAATTTGATGAGCACTTGACATAGATTTCCAGATGACCGAACCACTCATGCTTCATTTGGCCCACATCTGCCTCCATTGGCCATCACCAGCCCCTCCCTCTTCTGGGTTCACCTTACTTCCCACATGCTACACATTCAATCCCTTAAGGCTCCCTCAAACTCTGTTTATGAAAATTCAAAAATAAGTACATAAATATAAGAGACTCACTCTGGGTGGGGCAGAGAGTCCCCCAGTATTCATTTATCCCATCTCCCATCGCAATACAACAGCCTGGAATATAGTTAGGGACGATGTGTGACTAATTCAAGCTAATGGCATATAAACAGAAGTTCCTTTTTGACTATGTTTGGAAATTTCTACTAAAATGTATCCGGCCTGGGCCTTTTGCCCACTTTCTTCTTTGTCCTTTTCTCCATCTTGCTGTCTGATAGATGTCACTAGAGTTCCAGCCACCATCTTGGTGCAAGAAGTCAAGGGCCATACCCTAGGTGTGGAAAGAACACTATGGAACAAAGCCACCATACCAGCCCTGGACTGTCTATCTCCAGATCTTCATGTGAGAGAGAAACACATTTCCATCTTGCTTAAGCCACATTTGCTTAAACAGTTGGGGTGTCTCTCATTTGCAATGAAATTTGATCTTAATTATAGGTACTCTGATTTTCTTTAGCACCAGAGGCTCATTTTGTTTGTGTCTGCATTCAGATCATGAAATTTTTTAAGCACCGAGTAAGGTCACATGCTTGACCAATGTTTGACAAACTAATTAAAAGAGGAACCCTATTAGTAAAGAAAAAGCATATTTTATTCACTCAATGCCAAAAACTGTCAGGATTTTAACAAATGAAAACCAAAAATAATGCCTTGTTTATGGAATATAGAATCTAAGTTAGAGGTTTGCGCACCTACTGTGTGATTTTACTTCCTGGGACTCTCTTTGCTCATCTGTACAATGGGCCCCTTATCTCAGGGGGCTGGGAAGTAGGAAGAGGACAGGGCAAGAGGAAAGCCCAGTGGGTATGCCTCTGGCCCTGTAGCCCCTGCTTCATCCCAAGCAGTGCCACCTTCAGAATTCCACATAAGATTTTATGTTATAAAAGAGTTTCACCAAGGAAATGACAATCTTAAAATCACTGGGCCAGATAATCTGTGAGGTCCCTTCCAGTTAGGATATTTTATAATTACAAAGACTCTCACATGGCCAGAATGAGGATGGGGTGGCGCTGCTATGAGCTGAGTCAAACTGGGAGTTGTGTTATCTGGATGTGTGTCAAAGGCGAAGCCTGAGTCTGGAAGGCAGAATCAGGATGGGAAGGTGTCAGATCCGGTGGGAAGGCAACAGGACAGGGCTTTTTTTGTGTTGTTTTTTCCTGTTTGGCACCAGTTATGTATTAAACACAGGACAGGTGCTTCAAGTTAAAGAATAGATATTTGCTTAATAGATGCATAGTAAAGGATACATATTAATGAGTTTATACAAGTTACAATTGATCCAAGCAGATACTGCCTAGATATATCTCATCTCATTTATTCATGAGATGTTTAGCCAGAAGGAAGAAGTGGCAAGGTCTGAGTGGTGTAGACCCCCACATGCAACGCTTGCTCGGAGTGGACCTGGCTGAAAATGTCCCCAGGGCAGGGACATTGGAATGGGCCCTGCCAGCTCCACTCCAGACGTGAAATGAACACAGGTCCAGGAGCCCCTGTCCAGGTCTCAGCCCTGCTCCTCCATCAAGCTATTCTCCCTCACTGAGTCTCAGTCTCCCCTTCTGTGAATGGGCAGGTTGGTCTACATAACTTTTAAAGTGCTTTTGGTTCTCAAATGCCAGGGTTTAATGTGTAAATGTGCGTGGGGGTGGGGGAAGGGGATAGAATGCTTCTTCCCCACTTGTGACATGTCTCTAGATAGAGGAAGCTGCCCCAGTGGGACACTGCTGGACTCTCTTTACCCCTTGATTCACACCACCTCTGTGGAGGTGGGGACCTATCTGGTTGGTAACTTTGTGGGGAACGTGTAGGCAAGTTCAACCTGATCTAGGTGTGACTTCATTCCATAGTCTGAATGTTGAGGTAACCATCAGCCCTCAGCCCACACGCCAGCAGCAAAGGCAGTCCCTCTATTCCATTGATTCTTTTATAAAACAACCTTGTGAGGGAGCTACGATTATCTCCATTTTATAGATTAAAAAACTGAGACTCAGAGTTTAATTAACTTGTCCAAAGTCTCACAGCTTGGTGATATTGTCTACCTCGCAGGGTTTATGTAAGAATATGTATAAGCTGTTTGTGAATGTGGTTTTTGAGGTTGTGTCTTCAAGGCCTGGCTGTGTGACATGAAGAAGGACCATATGATGCAGCCTGTATGGGGAGCAGCATCCCATCAACAGCCTGACAGATGAAGGGAAAAACCTGTCTTCAAAGTCACATCTCCAAGATCCCTTCATCTACTGCTCACCTAGTGCCTGCTCAGTAGCAGTTGGCTAAGCACAGGCAAGAAGGTGGGGCCATCGGGTTCCCAAGGAAACTGCTTCTCTCAGCTGATGCTTGATGCCGAGAGGAGATGGACAGTGAATTTGGAGGTTCTGAGGTGGGCAGGCTTGCAGTCTCTCCGTGAGCCTCTCAGGAGGTGCAGCACACCTGGCAGCCACTCCTGAGAGTGGCCTCAAGCCCGCCTGTCCGAAGAGAGAAACTTCCACCTGGCAAAGCTGTCAGCGGCAGTTAGAATGAACCATCTTCAAACTGCAGCAGCCCCTAGCTTAAATGTTACCCGCTCCAGAGGTGTCTTCAGCTATCCAGATCAGCAGTTCTTAACCCTGGAGGCCTACACAGAATACCATGGCAAGGCTTTAAAAAGCAATGATGCCTGGGCCCTGTTCCTCCCCAAGGGGAGCTAGAATTTCTGGGGTTGGCTGCAGTGGCCAGGGATGGGAACCCCTGTTCCAGTCAAAGCTCAGCCCTCACCCACCACCAGGCCTACATCAAGCCATCATGTTTACTTGCATGGTCCCATTTTCTGCTAACTCGTGACCTCCTTGACAGCAGGCAGCATTAGGTGGTCTCCTTTCTAGCACTTAGCAACAGTTCTTAACACTTAGCAGCACTTCAAGTAACATGTGGTGAATAAAATCAAATAGTAATAACTTGGAATTCAGGATTTTTCCCATAGAAAAAAACCAATACATTTTTACATTGCAAAAACTCAGTGTATAGTATGTTTGTATATGTGTGTCTCACAGTCTCATGGTTGAAAACCAGCTCTATATTTCCTACATAAACATTCGCAAACAGCTCATATATTTCTTACATAAACATGATGAAGTAGATACTACCACTAAAGTGTGAGACATTGGGCAAGTTAATTACACTCTGAGCCTTGGTTTCTTCACCTTTAAAATGTGAATAATGCATCCCTCATGAGGTTGTTGAGAGAATTAAATGAAACAGCCGTAGCATTTAGCACATTGCCCGACCCATAGTGAGGGTTCAAAAATGCTAGTTATTAGGGCCAACTGTGTGGCGCATTGGTTGGGAGCTGGTTTGGGGATGCCAGCGGCCCTGGTTCGGATCCCACATGTGAGGGTCAGTGACACTGCCCTCTACAGCTAACAGCTCCACCTGGAGCTGGGCTGTGTGAGCCCTGGCAATGGTGTAGGCTGCAGCCCCTGCTGCAGTAGGCTGCCATAGGCTACAGTGAGTGGCAGGCAGCTAGCGTGAGCGGCTGGAGGCCAGCATGAGCTGCCAATAGCTGCGGTGAGCGACCATCGAGAGGCCGGTGACCGATCTGCCTCCTCCAGGAAGAACGCAATGATGATACCAACATGGACCAGTGAAGAAACATCCTCCGCAACTAGACTGAAGAACAAAAAGACAGCAATTTGTCTGTTTCCTTTCCCCATTCTCCAACGCTGTTCCCCTCCCCCAATTCCCCAATAAAATCTTTTTTAAAAAAAATGCTAGTTATTAAAAACAAAAGAAAAAAAAGAATGCCAGTTATTATTATTGTTATTATTGTTATCATTCCCCTCATGATACAGAGGGTAAACTGAGGCTCAAATAGGTAAAGCGACTTGCCCAAGATCCCACAGGGTTAGGACTCAAACCAAGATTTGCTGACTCTCAATCTTGTATTTTTGTTGTATACTGTGTTGAGAACATTTCTTTGAGACAGGGAGAGGCAGGAAATATCAGCCTCGTTGTCCAGATAGGAACCTTTATGACCAAGAGAGGGACTTTCCCAGAAGCAATAGAACTGATGGATCAGCGCCATGCAGGAGGAAGAGCACTGGGTCAGGGACTAGGGATCTCTCCCCGCTATACACAGGTCAACTGTGTACCTTCAACACGCTGCATTTTCGTCCCATGCCTCGGTTTCTGCCCCTAGATTGGGGGACAGACAAATGACTGCTAGGTCTTTCACAGGCCTGCCAGTGTCCAGGGACCTCTCGGCACTGTGTGTGTGTGTGTGTGTGTGCGCGCTCGTGTGCGTGCCTCCTGTCTCCATTATTACATCCACACTGAGCCCAAGCACAGGAGAAGATTAAAGCCTGCCCTCCTCCCCAGAATGCTTGACTCTCCAAGGAGCCCTGGGATTCCTCCCCTCCCCCCGGGCTGCCAGCATCATTATGCACTTCCTGAGCTAGGAAGCTCAAGGGAGCCGGTTCCAGGAGATGATGGTCTCAGGTTCTTTCTCTAGAGCATTCTGCAAGGTGGTAAATAGACACTAACGAGTCTCTGGCTTCTCTGTGATGTGCCAAAGTATCTCTCTCACTGGTTTTGCCAGTCACAGATCACCATTTTTCTAGGAAAAGAGGTGCTGGCATTCCCCTAAACCCCAAACAAAAGGAAACTAGGCAGAAAGCATATAAAAACCAAGCAAAAGAGAGAGAGAAAAAGAGCCTGAAACCACATCAAAATATTTCTATTCATTATTTCCCAGTGATTTTGTTTTTCTTTGTGTTGTCCTATGATATTTTGTAAATAGTGAGTGGGCATTAGTTTTCCAAAGAGAAAAAAATGTGTGTGTTTATCCAGGCAGGGGTTCATGAAGAGGTGAGTTGTTTCAGCTTCTTGTTTTTATCTTTGCTTCTGCCATGAAAATCTAAGCTGAGGGCAGGGAAGGGGACCAGAGAAGCCTAGCTCCTGTGGGCAAGCAGGCCCGTCTTAGCTGCCCCAGGGACCTGAAAGCCACAGTCCCTGAGAAGCTGGAGAGAGTCAGTTCTCCCTGGCCCAGATGAGATGATAGGGACAGCCTGGCCCCCTGATCTGAGGCCACCTGTAGGTCAGCACATTCCTTCTCCTCTCCTACCTGGTCCCTGGCTGTGGCTGTCGGTGGTTTGCCTCTGGCCAGGCCTGAGCTACTCTCCAGAGCCTCTCTCCCTTAGCTATTCACACTTGTCAGGAGCATCAGGATGGAACATCCACCCTGTGGCTTATTGCCAACCAGAGGCTTTAGCATTTTGCCTGTTAATTCATTATCTCATCCTCACAAATCCAGTGACAGAGCTTCACAGCCCCAAGAGCAGTGAGGAAGAATGGCTGCCCTTTTATACAGCACTTTCAATATAGGTCCAAGAATCTTTACATACCTTTAGTCATTCATTTATTCAGCAAATATCTACTGCTTTCCCACCACGGGCCAGGCATTGTGCTATGCTTGGTGCTGAGGATACAATATTGAGTAACATAGATAAAATTTCTACCCATAGGGAATTAATAGGCTTTATCTTAAATCTCTCAAGGAATCTGCACAGTTCATATTATTATTTCCATTTTACAGATGAGACAACTGAGGCTTAGAGAAATTAAATAACTTTCACAGCCAGGTCACACAGCCAGAAAGGAGCGCAGCCAAGATTTGAACTCCAAAATGTAGTTTCTACTACATCAGATCATTTCTTAGCAAACACAGGAGACTAGGTCTCTCGGCTCTGCATTTCTGGGGCTTCACTAACTAAATCATACACACTGGAAAGGATGTCTTACATTTCTTTGTACTGGCATGGTGCACACCTGTGACATAATAGATGCTTGATCAATAGGTGAATGAATTAATGCAATAAAATAAGTCAATTTGCGCCCCTGGATTCACCAACCCTTTCCATCTTCCTCTCTGGTCACCTCTCTCTTTCCTTCCAGCCATAATTTTAAAGAATTGCCTATACTCTGTCAGCTTCTTCACATGCCTCACTCCTCAACCCTTTCTGGTTCTGGTTCTACTCCCTATCCCCACCCCTACTCCTCCACCCCCACCCCCACCCCAAACATGCTCTCTCTGCAAGACAGTCAGTAAATTCTTCGTCACTAAATCCAGTGGGTCCCTTTCCACACTTGTCCTTTCAGCACTTTGTAACTCCTTGAAATTCTGTTGCCTCGGCTGCCAGAACCTCATCTTTCCTCCTACTCCTCTGGCTGTTTCTCCTTGGCTCTTTTCTTTTGTCATTGCTCCTCAGTTTAACAGACATCCCCAGGGTTGCAGCCCAGCCTCTCTTCTCTCCTCCCTCCTTCCACTCACTGTAGGCAACTACACTCACACTCTGTCAAATCTCCATCTCCTGCCAGACCTTCGCCCAAGATTTAGACAGCAGCCGTCTCCGTCTCCTCTAATTCAAACTGTCTGAACCTGAACTCTGTTCCCCTCCACAGAGCTCCTCCTCCCATGTCACATACAAGAACTAATGACATCCCTGTCACCCAGACTGAAGCCTCCTCCTTCTCTCTCTCGCCTTCATGTTCAATCTGGCACCAAACCCTGTCTACCCTACTCCTCAGTGGTATTCTTTTTTTTTTTTTGAGGGCCTTCATATGTGGGACCCGAACTGGGGCCGCTGGCCTCCCAACCCAGCATTTAACCACCACGCCACTCGGCTGGCCCTCAGTAGTATCTTTTTTTTTTTTTTTTTTTTTTAGGGCAGTGTCACTGGCCCTCATATGTGGGACCCGAACCGGGGCTGCTGGCCTCCCAAGCCATCGCTCAACCACCACGCCACTTGGCCAGCCCAGTAGTATCTTTAATTGTCCACTTCTCCCTCTCATAACCATCACCTATTTTCAGGGGCTCATCGTGTCCTACAATCACTTCAACGCCCAGCAGCTGATCTCATTTTCCTCAGTGAAGTCTTGCCTCCTTTAGATCCTCCTCCACCCTGAAGCTGGAAGAAGCTTTCAAAAACTGCAAATCTGTTTAACACCTGCTTTAATTTATCTTACTGGATTCCTCCTTGATTCGAACTCATTATCACAGCCTACCAGGCTCTTGATGAACTCCCTTTCTATCATCATCCATCACTACCCATCCCTATCCTGTGTTCAACGCTCTATGTTAAAATAGATTACAGCTTCAGTACCATGCCAAATTCTCCACCCCAGTATGTGCCTTTGTACTTGCAGGTCCCACTTTGAACTGACCCCTGTGATCCTTCAAGACCCAGTGCAGGTGTAATCTTTAGGAAGATTACCTCAGCCTTCAATCCTGGGTTAGAGATTGTCCTCTGGGCTCCATTCTTCCCACATTGCTCTCTCACAGCATCCTGCACACTGCTCTATAATATCACACGTATTTTCTCCCCTATCAAACTTTAAGGTCCTTAAGGACATGGATTGTCTTTTTTATGTTTGTGCTTGGCGTCCCTCATACTGCCAGGAAATTTGGTATACAGAAGACGCTCAATGAAAGAATGAGTGGGAATGTGGGAATGGCTGGGTAGATACGAATGAATAAGTAGATGGCTCAGATGGAACTGGAATTAAAGAAGTTGTCTGTCCACATCCGTCTCTCAATTCTCCAGCGCCCAGGAATGGAAAGAGTAACCTCGCAAAACTGTTCCAAAGCCCTGCGCTAAGCAAAATTCTAAAAGTTGCCTGGGAAAAGTTTATGGCACAGACAGAGAAACTAAACAAATAGAGTTTAATAACGAGTCATGATTTTTTAAGTGGAGTATGTCCATGTTGGCATGAAAAAAATTCAGAAAATGTTGACTTTTATGTAAAGTTATGTCCACATATACATTGACAGAATGCAGAGAACAGAGTTCCCACCCAACAGATAGGCTAAGTATTTCATTTGGTATAATTTATACCACTCCACATCAAGCCACAGGGATCTTCGACAAAATCTCCTAAAAATATCTAAGCACCTGCTTTAACAAGAAAAATGAATCTATAATGAATTAGTATGTTGGAAAGATTTTTCAAAATCATAATTGCAATCTGTAGACAAGCCCTGAAAATTGATTAAACCAACTGACTGCTACCATAACAATATAGATAATGATATCAAGCTCTTACTGGGTGTGGGATATTGTGCCTACCTCCCCAAGAACTCAACATTTCACATGACAGCCACCTTCACACTTTCTCTTTCATCTGGTCCTTATGACAACCCTGGGAGGAGGGCAGGGCAGGGCTGGTATTTTTATCCTGAGTAAACAGGAAAATGAATGGAAGGAAAGGAAAGGAGCTTGGAGAAAGCTGATGCCAAATTCCCTTTCTCAGCTCTAGGTTAGGACAATTCGAATGGAAAGTTGCCAAGAGGATACCACCAAAGAATACCTGATGGAAACGATGGTACTGCTTTCCCTGTCTGATAAAGATGCCCACCACTCCCAGGACTAAACTTGAGAGCTGCCTTCCTTCTCCCACATTCTCCTTTCTTTTCCTTCTCTTGTATTCACACTCTTTCTCACTCATGACCCTCTAGCTACTCTGGAAAACTTTGCTTCTGATAACACGTCAGGGTTAATCTTACTTCAGAACCTTTGCATCTACTGTTCCCTATGCCTGGAACATTTTTTATAAGGAACTCTTTGCAACCCTTCAGGGGTTCAAATATTAGCTCCCTAGAAATACATACTTGCTATTAAGTAGCCAGATACCTCCAACCGCAACTCTCCTCCATCCTATTACCCTATTTTGTTTCTGTAGAATGGGTCCTGGATCTAGAAGAGATCAGTTAGGCTTCCTGAAAATTCAGTGTGACTCCTATTCTCTCAGATATTATCGTCTGCAAGTGGGTGTATTCTCTTAGAAAGCATTTTGGGTTCTGGAAGAGTTCTCCACTGTATGTCGTGGAAAACGATGCTGATCTCTCTAATATGAGTCCTTACAATGCCAACTTCCTTCTCTGTCCTTACTTAGATAAGTAAATTCTGTTTGATTTATCCAAGAATTGTCAAAGCCTTGTCTTTCCAGTAATACAGTCCTATTATTGACATTGTCAGTACAGTAGCTGTGCAGTTTACCAGCACCGAGACAGTTGGTTGTCCAATTCTGTTTTCTTCCTCTTTCATTAGAAACATTTTTTTTAGCTGGATACATGTTGTTCAGCATAAAGACTACACTTCCCAGACTTCCTTGCTCCTAGCTGTGGTCAAGTGACTAAGTACTGGCCAATGGGGTGTGAATTAAATTATGTGTAAAACTTCCAGGTCATATCCTTAAAAGAAAGAGTGTTCCCCTTTCTCTTTCCCCTTCCCACTTGAGGGAATGTAACCTAGAGGAGGTAGTGAGCCATCTTCCACATTGTTGATAACCACATCTAATGATGACAGATTAGCAAGATAAAAGGAACCTGTGTCCTTGACACCATAAAGTTTCTAATTATCCTAGACTGGTCACCCACAGACTGTTACAATGAAAAGAAATGAAATTCTCTCTTGCTTAGGCCATTGTTTTTTTAATCTCTCTGTTACAGCAGCTAGCCTATAATCTAATGACTAGAATCTGAAATTATATTTATTTGCTTATTATATATTGTTCTCTATCACCTCTAGAAAACAAATTTGAAGAAGACAGAAACCTTTATCTTTGATCATCACTTTAGCCTAGAACTGGAACAGTATCTGGTAGATAACATTAACATTAGATAATAAGTAATAATCAGGGAATAAGTAAATATTTGCTATGTGAATGAATGAGTGAAAATATTCAGGAATCGCTTTCATTGGCTGGCTGAGTTTCTTTCTGTCCAGGCTTTTGCTTTCTCCTGCTTTTCTGGCCCTCTCTTTTAGCTTGCCTGCCCCTGTTATAACAGGCGTCTCAGTACTGTGGGTACCCCCATCTCTTCCCACATACTTATCTGACCTTAATGTGGAGGAGGAACTTTTCTGGCTCAGGGGTCTGAAGTTTCCCTCAGTTCTTTGTTAACCCAAATAAGTTTGGAAAGACCTTTTGACACAAAATCACACTTCAAAGAAAGTCATATGGAAATTTGGTTAGCATCTGGTCCCTCCCTGGGTTACCACTATGGTGCTCAGTTTTTTCACTTTCATGATGAAATATCAAAACATAAAAAACAGGGGCTTAGCTGCTATGCAATCTGTTGGATCTTTCTCTCACATCCCAGTTGTCTTGGGGAGACCTGAGGTTGTGAGTCCGAAAACATACTAGCCTTGGTTTAGAGCAGGGCTATAATGCAGACCACACATGCAACTCATACGTATAATTTTAAATTTTATAGTAGCTACATCCCATTTAAAAAGTAAAATGAGACTGGTGAGTTAATTTTAATGCTATATTTACATTAACATATGCAAAATATTATCACTTCAATGTGTAATCAGTATACGTATTAACAAAATATTTTACATTCTGTTTTTGTACTACATCTTTTTTTTTTTAATTACATATTCTTTTTTTTTTTTTTTTTTGAGGGCAGTGTCACTGGCCCTCATATGTGGGACCCGAACCCGGGCCGCTGGCTTCCCAAGCCAGCGCTTAACCACCGCGCCACTCAGCTGGCCCAGTACTACATCTTGTATTTTACTCGTATAGCACATCTCAATGGAGCCTAACCACAGTTCAAGCGCTTAACAGTCATGTGTGGCTAATGAATGTCATATTGGATGGCATAAGTCTAGAGGAAAAGGTATTGAATTAGACTGTGTTCAAGTTCCATCATAGGCTGATCCCCAAGGCAATCTGACCTTTGGTTTCCTCATATATAAAAAGAGGGTAATGGGCAGTTTCATAATGTTTTGGGGAGGAATTATAGAACTAATATAAGTGAAAGTGTTGAATAAGTATAAGACAGTGTGATTTTTTTTGTAAAATATAAAGACAGGTTCAGCACACTCTCTCTCTGCTAGTCCTCTCAATCAATATCAGAGTGATTCGGCAAAATAAAGCACAAGGAAGAAGGACTCACTTTTTTTTGGTCAATGGATGATGCCTCTATGTCTCCTTCTATGGCCACTGTCCATCTCAGACCTAGGAGGATTTTGGGTGGGGGACACTGTGTTAGTCATTTTTCTCCAGAGAAACAGAACTAATAAGATATAGATATAAATATATACATATCAAGAGAAGTAGTTACCCATTGAAGTCCTGAATAGAAGAAAACAGTAGGGGGAGGACAGATTCGCCCTGTGCCTGAGCCAAGCCCTCCACCTCCTCCTGCCCTTGGACAGCGGTGCTCCTGGTTCTCAGGCCTGTGGACTAGGATGGGATTACACCACTGGCTCAGATATCCACTCCCACCATCCTGGCTCAATCCACCACAGCACAGCAATTCCCCTCAGCTCTGCCCTTACTGTCCTATAAGTGGATGTAGGAGACTCTAGGAAACACTTTTATTTCCAGATGTCTTCCCAATGTGCAAGAAACCCACCATAATGATTCCTTCTAAATGGGTTTTAATCATTGTTCTCTGTCCACCACACCTCCATCCTTAAAATGTAAATACGCCCAAGGATCATAAAACACTCAGGAACACAGCAGCTCTTACACTTAAGTGTGATTCAGCAAGTCTTGGTGAGGGGCCTGGAAATCAGCAGGCTTAACCAGCACCCAGAAGAGATTTGCGGAGCATGTTTTGAGCAAAACTGCCCTTAAGCCACAGTCTAGCCCTATTTCTCTATTGCTTTCCTCCTGTGGTGGCTGAGAACACAGATGGCTGGCAGGTCTGGCTTTTCTGACACTCCTGCCACAGAACAAGATCCTAGGCCACTGAGCAATAGGGGCTATGCGCGCGCGCGCGCGCACACACACACACACACACACACACACATACACACACCTGCTAAATGCAGTGTCCCCACAGCACCTAGTCTGAACCCACGCCACTAGCCAGCCAGATCTTTCAAAAATGCTGGATAGGTCACAGCCCTCCACCTCCTCCCACAGACAAAAACACAGTTCAGATGCTGGCAGCAAATTCTTGCCTAAGGATACATATGCATGGGCTGATTCAATAAACACAGCTTAATTAAATTCAAGATCAGAACCTGTCTACACTCTGCTGGCTGCCTAACAGAGTCACTCATGAATCTTTTATTTTCATAAATGAATGATTGTTTGCCTGCTTTGGAGCTTGCCCTACAGGAAGAGGGGCCTCTGGGTAGAAACAGCTTCCTCTGGTTTGAGGAAAACAGTTACGGGATATTGTTATTTAGGGGAACAGGAGGCTTTGGAGTCTTTTTATGCTTTTGAGGGGTGAAGTAAGCATCATGCCTGTTACTGGGCACAGGATGAGTGTGACTAAGACTGCTTTCCAAGAGCCATGAGGTTGTTAAGATCTCTGGAATATTCTACGAAATGTATAGTGAGAAGCAGCTACAGAGACAGAGTCAGAGATAGAGCATTGGTAAAGCTGCAAACTCACTGCACACAGGACTATCATGAATAGGCTTAGCAAATTCAGAGAAACAGGCTTTCAGTGGTTTTGGATGCTGTAAGAAATCAGCAAGGAGGTAAAAAAGCACCTGTCCCAGAAAATTTTCTCAAAAAAGGAGCCATAAGAGATAAAGAAAAACAACTGTGAAGCCATTTGGGGCAGAAAGAATTCCTCTGCTTAGCAGGGCAGAGCCCACAGTTGTCTTCTGAGAGGCTGGCCTTGGGGGGACATGGGGAAGAGCTTCTCCGCATGGCTGTGAACCAGTACCGGTGGGGGTGTCCCCCAGAGCCTGGTTTACTGTTGTTGCTGTATGAGTCACCTGTACTGGAGAGGAGGTTATGGAGGAGGGCCCAGACACCGCCACCCCCAGGGGAACCTTTCAAATGCTGGGCCCAATGCCTGCCCTTTGCCTTTGCCCCCATCTAAAAATTAGATCAGGACTGGCACTGTGCACAGCCTGGTCTCCAATTAGCCCATTTAGTGGTCTCCCTCATCTCTTCCTCTCACTCCCGGGACTTGCCTCTTCTGTCCTATGGTCCCTTCCAGAAGGCTGAGAAGGGAAGGACAAAGGAGAAATGCACATTTTGCAAGTTCCAGTGAAAAGCCATTGGGGAAGGAAGTTGAAACTAATGGGCAAGCTGTGGCTTTCATTCATCTCTGCTACAGTCACTTCCATTAGCTCGGAAATGTGAGAGGTGGACTGTGCAATCTATCATTGTACTTTGTGTGTGCCAGTGACACTGCTGACGGTGTTACTTTCTAGCTTCAAACTTACCCTCATCAGCAGTTCTTATAGAACTGTTGCCTCATATCACCTTTTAGACTCTATACTCCACCACTGGCTTCCCACTTAGTTCATCTCTCATCTCCACCTACTACCAACTCAGGGTCAGCGACAGCTGAGGAGACATTGCTGTTCCTATAACCCTACTCCCCCGTTTCCACTGCCAAGCCCAAACCTGAGACTTATCCCAGTCTGGAATATCTCTCCATTATCTTGATGACCAGTAGTAGAGATGTTTTCTTGTCATTCTGATAAAGTGCTTTCTGCCCAGTGACACCTTCCAGACTATTTCTCCAGTTCCATTCATCCAGGGATCCCAGAGTTGTAAGGATCAAATGAGAAAGTGCATTATAAACTATGGGGCATTCCACCCGAGTAGAGTACATTGTCATGTGTCATGGCTGACTCTAAACTTTGAGTACATTACAGAGCCATGTACAACCCAAAGGACCTAGGGCTTCTAGCTCAAAGTGACAGACCCAGCCCATGGGTTTGTTTATCTCCTCTCTCTACAAAGAATCCAAGGGACCCATCAGGAGATCTAAGATTTCACAGTCTTTCCATAATATGCAAAGCAGATGGAGCAATGTTAAGTCAGAGCTGAACAGAAGAGGTACCAAGAAGATCAAGACAACGGAAGGCAAGATGAGAAGTGAGGATAGAAACAGGGTCACTAATTGAAAGTCTGTATGTAGAATAAATACCCCTGACATTTTCCTCCAACATCCCTGCTTGCAAGAAGTCTGGCAATCAGATATTTACATCCAAGCCCAGGAGAAAAAAAAATTAAAATTAAAGCTGAAATTTTGTTTCTACAAGGACTGTGAATTAATATTCTGGTAAGAACCAGGGTATCCAGCATGGGATCGTGCAGCAAAACCTCTTATTCTGACATTCAGAGACCCTCCAAGAAACAAGAGGCTGCCTTCTCCCTCACTAAAGCTAAGCCTTCCACAGTCAAGGAGACTCCCCCATCCACACAGGGCTCCTGGGCAACCCTGCTATTGTCTCGTTCTTAAGCAGCCACAACTGACTGTGAAATAGAAAGACCAAGATGAATAAAAAGTAAAATAATCTTGGAGGAAAAATAAAGAATAGAAAAAAATTAAAGTGAAAAAAAGCTCTAATTATCAGTATGTCCAGAGAGAATTGTGTCCATAATACATAAATATGGAAAAGAAGGGCCGGCCGAGTGGCACAGTGGTTAAGCACTGGCTTGGAAAGCCAGCAGCCATGGTTCGGTCCCACATATGAGGGCCAGTGACACTGCCCTCAAAAAAAAAAGACAAAGTGGACAAGAAAAAGGGAGAGAAAAGAGAAGTGGTACATAGGGGCAATCCAATAATAGGGTTCCCAGAAAGATAGAATAGCAAAATGAAAGGATGGAGACAATCAGTGAAATAACAAGATAATTTCCCAAAGATGAGAAATGGTGCACGTGTTTAGAATGAAAGGTCTCAATGTTCAGAACAGTCCATTAAAAAAAGGCCTCTGCCAAATCACAGCATTGTGACATATTGGAACATAAAAGACAATAGTAAAATCTTAAATGCATCTAGAGAAAAGAAAAGATGTTCTTGATTACAACAACAACAACAAAAAATGATCAATATGGCTAATTTACATGGAATAGAAATGCACTGGAAGGATGTTGCATAAACTACCTGTTGATAGAGTAGCTGTAGAAAGAGGCTCAGAAAATAGGCAGAAACAAAGAAAGGCCAAAAAACAAGAGTAGAGTCAAGGTCATGCCACAGAAACAGCCTGGTTACAATAGAGCTGCCCCTACTGCTGGGCTCTGCCTACCACTTCCAAGATCACCACCACTATCATTACCATTGAATTTTGAATATCAGCAAAATAAATTTTGTACTATTCACTCCACATTCCAAGTCCCAAATGTGAGTATCTGATTCACTAAGCCAAGGCATATGCTACTACCCCAGCTTTCAGAAGTCAGAGAGAAAAACTATCTGGCCTTCTTCATGGAAGTTGGCTCCTACCTCCCACTGAGACTCACACAAAAGTAGATTCTACAAGCTTCAGAAGAGGTTTAGATGCCAAGCCATCAACACCAAAGTAATAAATGTCCTCTACAGTTCACCCCTCTGACTCTTCACTGTCTTGACATATACCTCTCTCCATACTTACAATTCCAAAACATACATTAAAATATTTGTACCTACTATATGCAACCATCTTCACACATAAATAAATAAAATAAAACTAAGGTTTTAATAAAACTAAAACTTTAATAAAACTAAAATTTTATTAAACTTTGTCACATCCATCAACAATTCATGACTTTCGGGCTGGCCGAGTGGTGCAGTGGTTAAGAGCTGGCTTGGGACACCAGTGGTCCCGGTTCGAGTCCCACATATCAGGGCCAGTGACACTGCCCTTAAAAACAAAAACAATTCAGGGCCGGCCAAGTGGCGCAGTGGTTAAGTTTTGGCTTGGGAAGCCAGCGGCCCCGGTTCGGGTCCCACATATAAGGGTCAGTGACACTACCCTCAAAAAAAAAGAAAACAAACAAACACACCAAAAACAATTCATGACTTTCTAGATGATGTCCATTTTTCCTCTAGCTCGATCACAATCCCCTATTGATTTGTGCTAAGTTTGGGCTTACACACCCTATCCAGGACAGTGAGATAAAGAGAGAGGAAGGAAAAAAATAATTAAAATTTAAATATATATGAAATTTGAGTAAGTATTACAGTTTCTATTTCTGCAACTTGTCACAATGCTATGTGAACTTTATTCCTTCTTAGTTGATAATGGTAGTAGACATATTATAAGTAGGAAAAATAAATCTAACTTAAGAATCTACTCTAATGAGGATAAATTGCTGCCTTACATATGAGAGAAAGAATCTAAAGCATCAACCTTCCACATGGTGCCCAGCTGACCCTCTCTGAGCACCACATTGGAGTCCCAGGGTTGTATGTAGAATTGCACACCAAGAAGTAGCAGTCAGCAGATCCGCCTTTGTAAATGGAAGTGCTTCTGTTCATCTGATTATTAAGAATCTTCCTTGCAGCAAGGAGTCTTCAGTGACCAGCCTCAAGGAACACAAATATTCTCACACTTTGTTCCTTTGGAGAAGCCAATGCATATAACTCCTCTCCAAACCTCCCACTCTCCCATTGCCCCATGTTGCTCTTTTGGGATCCCCAATCATAGGCCAAAACACTATGTACTACACATGAAGCAGTGTACATTCTTTCCTCGGATCACTCTCTTTCCATACAAATGGACAATGACATAGACTGTTCAAAACTCTCCTCTCCAGGAGGTTCTCTTTCCCAGTGTCCTGTAGAGCAACTCCAGGTGAAGTTGCTGCTCCAGCCTACTTCTGTCTGATGCCAGAGCATTGAGCTCTGTTCGACTATGCTGTTTTCAATACTTGCTAAACATCTTTCCCTCCCTCCTGCAGCCACAGGCACCCAGAGAATAGCTTCTACCATTTTTCAGTTTCAAGTCCAGTCCCACAGCCTTCAGGGCAAGATTTCCCTTTATAGATACAGATATATTTGTAGAGGCTTAGGGAACGACCTTAGAGTTCCTCTGATCCAGTCACACCCTGGCCATTCTTTCCTTCAGGCCTACTCACAGCCCTCAGTTAAGGATTATTCACACAGTGGGCTCGGGAGGTTGCTGTGACTCGCTGACCTGAAAAGGTGGATATATCAGATTGCCAGGGTTTGAGGCCACAAGTATTAATTTATAGTATTTAAAAATAAGTACATTAGAGCAGTTTCGGTTACCAGGAAGCAGACTCTGAGATGGTTATTAGTGGGCAGAAGATTTATTTAGGAAAACTCGTGGCATCAACACTTTTGGAAGAGAAGACAAAGATGCAGGTAGGGCCAAAGGAGCACATGGACTGTGATACAGGGTCTGTGATGGCATTGGGAAGCTCGGAAGCTGAAATGGACTTTCAGAGTTGTCCTCAGTGGGAGCAGAGGATGTCCAGCCTTCACACACTACTTTTCACTGGAAATACTTGATCTATATTTAGATTTTATAAAAGTTAACAGCTCAAAAACTAGATTCATATACTTAAGTAATTCCAAACATACTTAAAGTTTCTGTGTCACATTATACCCTGCCTGTCTGCCTCCATGCACCTCTCCATAGAGACAGATCATAACTTCAATATTGTGCTTATTATTATGTACCCTGTTTGGCACCAGGATGACCGGCTAGTCAGTGACGGGTAAGATCCCACGAGAGAGACAACCCAAGCCAGACACAGTTGCGTGGGTGCCTGTGGGTACACGTGGATGTCAGTGGGTGCCCATGGATGTCAGTGGGTACCAGTGGGTACCAACAGGAGAAATCACGAGTTGACAGAAATAGGGTGTGAACCTCTTGCTTCAGGGTCTGGCAGCCTGCCTGTGAAATGACCTATTGATACAATAATATCTGTCCTCCTTGAATTCTTTTTTTTTGTTTTTGTTTTTGAGGGCAGTGTCACTGGCCCTCATATGTGGGATCTGAACCGGGGTCACTGGCTTCCCAAGCCAGCACTTAACCATCGTGCCACTCGGCAGGCCCCCTCCTTGCATTCTTATCAGTAAGCCTTGACAGAGGAGTTCTGTCTCTTAAGAGGTGCATGACAATAACTTCTGGTAATGGCAGCTTGCAGGTGTGGGTGATTTGGACTTGAGCTATGTTTTTGGGCGTGAGACACACAGACTTTGGAAGCTACATTGAAGCTACATTGACCCTTGCTTATGTGTAAGATAATAAAAGGATCAGTCAGGCCCGATGCTAGGGGCTCGGTCCTCGAGGCTGGGGTCCCCTGGACCCAAATGTTTTCTCTATTTTGTCTCTCTCTCTCTCTCTCTCTCTCTCTCTCTCTCTCTCTCTCTCTCTCTCTCTCTCTCTCTTTCTTTTTTCCTTAACCTTTCACCGTCCCTTCTCCACACCCACCTAGCCCAGTTGTGCGGGACGCGACATTTCTGAATAAACTAATTTGCAGATCAGTTTTCAAATTTAAATTAAGCAAAAGTATATAAAATTAAGAATTCAGTTCCCCAGTTGTACTAGCCCCATTTCAGGTACATACATAATAGCCACATGTGGCAAGTGGCTGCCCTATTGGACAGTGCAGGCCTATAAAAATCAACTCCATGTACTCCTTGTGCTGAAAAGGCTATGGCTTTAGTCCCTAAGTCCCTCAATTTCCTCCTCTTCAACTTGGGGCCAATAATGTCAAGCCCAGATACAGAGGGTTACCACCTCATCAACAACCACCTTACAAAAACAAATGTACACAGGTGCCTACTTCTGCCATAAAGCTCTTAGAGTGTCTGTGGTTCAGAAATGGAAAGAAGAGAAACTGAAGAGTGGACTAGCCTACAGGAGCTGACCATGGCAAATCCCAAGCAGTGTCGTAGGCAAGACTGGCTTGTCTATAGGGTTTTGCCCTGACCAAAGATCTCAACACCTAATTCCAAAAGGTCAGAATGTCCCACTTTGCTTTTTTATGGTGCTGACAGCTCTACCAACTAGAGATTTCTCTGCTTCTATTGCAATCCAAACAACTCTTAAAGATATAAGATTATTAGTCATTCATGTCTTAGAGATATTTTGATCAGATGGCTTACCTCTTAACACCTAAATGAAATCAACAGTGAATTCAAGATGTTTTAAGAAGGAAAGGAAAACAGTAATTTCAGGACATAAAGCTCCTCCTGGGGGTGAGAGTACCTGTGTGTGGTGACTCCTTAGGGAACTCACAGCAACCTGGGAGCACTGGAGAATCTGCCATAGGGGCATCAGGAGATGGAAGGGGTGCCAGGGAATGCAGTCCTGTCATAGAAAAGGAAAAATGGGACACTGTTCCCTCCTTCATCTCCTTGTTGTTTTTCTTCTACTCTCCATTTTTTTCTTCCACCTTTTCTTCTTTTCCTATCCTCTTCCTCCCCCATCTCCCCCTTCATCCTTCCTTCCTTTCTCATTTCCTCCTTGTCTTTGTCTTCCCTTGTCCCTACTTACTCCACTCATGTCCACAAATGGCTTCCTGCCCCCCAGTGACCAGGAATCAAGCTAGTATTTGCAGCAATAAAAATATCGGCTACATACTGAGTTAAGTTTCCTTTTTTGGACTATTTTGGGAAACTCCCACTAGGTATAATATTATTTTTGTAAGAAAATGGGTTCGTAGTTCCAAGCCACTATTTACTTAGCTGGCAATTGCCTGTATGTAGATTCTGGTATGCAGGGCCCTGCCCAAAGTAAAGCTCAATAAATATTAGTTTACTAGAAACAAAGGTGTTGACATTCATGCATGTAAGTGTATTGCATCACAAAGAAACAAACCAAACACTTTCTGGTGTGTTTAGTGGCCAGATTGAGAACAGGCTTTGATTAAAACGTTCATCCATCAACTCAGAGGCCACCTTTTGTTATAACAACAAAAATCTTCCCAATAGCTGGAGGCCATATGTTAAGTGAACTTGAAGAAATATTTTCATCAGTGAATGTCAGCTTGTTACATCTAAGCCTGTCAAAATAATGAGTTCTAAAACTTAATCTAAATTCAGTTGCATATTTATAAGTGGAAGGTTATTTTTTCTGTTTCTGACACATGAAACTAAGCAAGTGTGACATTCAAGTTTGACCAAATCCCCTGATTAAATTTTCAAATTAGTTAAGAAATGTCTCCATGTAATTTGTATAAAATGCTAGGCTGGTGCTTTTTTTCTTTTGTCTGAATATACACGCAATGAAAATCACTCTTGGGTTTTGTATGTGGGGGTGGGTGGAGGAAGGAAGTGCTTTGGTTTGTTTTTATTATTAATTACATAATAAAAATATAACAATATCAAAAAACTTGCTCACAATTTTACCACCTCTGCAAATCAAAATGTTTTTATTTCTTTAACTAATTTTTAACTAAAAATTCCATCTAGATATAGGCAAGACTCACACACACACTGATGTCATTAACAATTTAATTATGCAAACAAGTTCTTCTCAAATACTAACATGTGTATTACCATTCTTTTAGCGTTATAGCTAAGAAAATAAGTAGGATAGTTAGTGTGGAGCCAGAGCATGATTCTCAACAAATTCAGACTTGACCCTGCCTCTCATCCACTCAGGCATACTGGGGTCGCAGCAAGCTCTCTCTCTAGCTGCCTACCGATTGTACTTTCTTCCAGATGGCAGAGTCAGATACCTAAATTACAGAGAGGACCTTCTGGCCATCAGCAGTGCAGTTATCTTTGGATACTTAAATGTGGCACAGAGAACTGTCATGAACTGGGAAGTACTAAAGTGAACTCTGCCAATCAAAATGATTGAACCTCTAGCTTAAGCCTTTCCTCTCTCAAAATAGAATTGTACAGCCTGGCTGCACTCATTACTGTACTGTCCCCTCAGCCAATTAGTAAGAATGGGTTCCCTCTATAGGAGTGATGTTAACAAAGGGGTGAAAGAAAGAGAGAACACGGTGACCTACGCAATTTTACGTACACATTAGATGCTTAACAAATGTTGGCTTGTTGGTCTTCGTGTAGAAAAGCACACCATTAATAAGTACAATAAATTACTCCAAAGTAAAGACATCCCAGTCGCCACGGTTCAGATGAAAAAAAAATAGAATATTGAGGCAGCCGGTTAGCTCAAGTGGTTAGAGTGCAGGCTCATAACACCAAGGTTGCCAATTCGATTACCACATGGGCCAGTGAGTTACACCCTCCACAACTAGACTGAAGACAACTATTGGGTTGTTGGAAAAGTCATGATGTATTTTGTCTGTGTTTTTCCACGGTCATTTATTTATGTAAAGAAAAAAGATCAATCAATGATATATTGCTTGTTTTGTTCAATAACCTTTAGCCATATTTCAGTGAGCTTCATAATTCCTTGTTCATAGAAGGACCTGTCTTTATTTGCAAAAAACTCATCTGAATTGAACATTATACCACGCAAGAAGTTTTGAAGAGCAAAACAGGTGGAAATCTGATGGTGCAAGGTCAGGCGAGTATGGTGGGTATGGCAACACATCCCATCCAAGCTCCAATAATTTCTGATGGGCGATCAAACTTGTGTGTGGTCTCGCTTTGTCACAATGGAACACAACTCCTTTATAATTAATAAGCTCTAGACGTTTCTGGATGATGGATTTATTCAAATTGTCCAATTGCCAACAGTACAGATTCGAAATGATTGTTTGGTCCTTGGTAGGAGCTCAAAAAACATGACACCTTTAAAACCTCACCACACTGAGAGTATAACCTTCCTCTGATGAATGTCAGTTTTCGATGTCGTTTGAGGTGACTCATCACGTCGGGACCAAGACCATTTGCACACCACATTGTTGTAAACAATCCCCTTCTCATCACCAGTTATCAGTCGCTTCAAAAAAAGATCGTTTTCCTTATGTTTAGTGAGCATATTGCAGATGTTCATACACGCCGTCAAATGAACTTCTTTGAGTTCATGTGGAACCGAAATATTGAGCTTGCTTACAGATCCCAGCTTCTTCAAGTGGTCAAAAATGCTTGAATGATGGATGTTCAGTGTTTCTGCAATCTCTTGTGTTGTGTAACATGGGTTTGACTCTATCAATGCCTCTATTTTGTCATCATCAAAGTCGGTGGGCCTCCACGACCAAGGAGCGTCATTGAGATCAAAGTCACCAGCACCATCATTGTGAACCATCATTGGCACTGATGTTCTTGTAGAGCATTGTCACCGTAAACTTTATGAACTTTTCACAAGCTTGAGGCTGGCCAAGTGGCGCGGTGGTTAAACGCTGGCTTGGGAAGCAAGCGGCCCTGGTTCGGTCCCACATATGAGGGCCAGTGACACTGCCCACCCCCCCTAAAAAAAGTAATATATATTTCGGCCAAGTGGCGCGGTGGTTAAGCTCTGGCTTGGGAAGCCGGAGGCCCCGGTTCGGTCCCACATGTGAGGGCCAGTGGCACTGCCCTCAAAAACAAAAACAAAAACAAGCTTGACGTGCGTTCTTCCCATTATGGAAGTAAAACAGTAAAATATGGCAAAAGTGCACGTTTTGGTCTACCATCTTCAACTTGTTGTAAAATCTCCGAAGCTCAACCAAATCGCTCGATTTTTTTTTAGAATGAAGCTAGAACTGTCAGCTGTCAAATAACATAGCAATAACATAGATGCGAATGACCCTAGTACTTCCAAAAATGAACTAGTGCCATCTGTTGCAAACATGCGTCATGGCTTTTCCAACAACCCAATACTTGACTTGGAGCTGATGGGTCCTGGAAAAACACGCTGTTCCCCAATAAAATTTCTTTAAAAAAAAAAAAGAATATTATCAGCAACCCAGAATCCTCCCCAGGGTCCCTACAGTCACTGCCTTCTTTTCTCCCCATAGGTAAATATTACCCTAATTTCTAACACTATAGATTATTCAATTTATAGCCATGACACTTCATGTGTTTATTCTAACACCATGTTTTCAATTTTCCTGCTTTTGAACTTTATATAAATGAAATTGTGTAGTATGCATGTTTGTGAAATGCATCCACATTGAGATATATAGTTGTAGTTGACTCATTTTTCACCCCTGCATCCATATATCATGCTACATATATATGCCTTTTCTACTGTAGAAAGATATTTGGGTTGTTTCCAGGTTTGGGCTATTACAAATAATGCAGCAACGAATATTCTCATGCATGTCTTTTGGTTACATATACATGCATTTCTGTTGGGCTTGTATTAAAGAGGTTCATAGCTGGCCTTTCCAGATGAGCCACTTTGGCAATTGAGACCCTGCGGGCCCACAAGAAACTTCTACCTCTCCCTTCAAGAATTTATATTGCCCATAATAAGAGTTATTACCAGAAATAACTTTTTATGATTTATGGCAAACTTCTAATTAAATTGAGTATCTGCTCCTCTTATCATCCTGCAAAATGACCTTCCTCCCATCTGAAGGCCCAAGGCACCTGACCTCATCCTCTCCTCAGAATGCCACATACACCTCTCTCATTTTAACTTCCTGTCTCTGAACCTTTCATGTATGTGCGGAGTCTCTGACTTTCTCACATATGTGGGGGTCCCATTACGTAAGCATGTAATTAAATTTGGTTATTTTCTTTTTGTTAAACTGTCTCATGTCAATTTCATTATTAGACCAGCCAAAAGAAGCTAGAAGGATAGAAGAGAGTTTCTTCCTCCACTATACTATCTAAGGGTGAATTTCTAGTTCTAGGGTAGATGTATATTTAACTTTATTAGAAGCTGGCAAACTTTTCCAAAGTGATTGTATCAATTTGTGCTTCTGATAGGAGCATCGGAGCATTCCAGTGGTCCCACATCCTTGATGACACTTGGTGTTATCAGGTCTTTTTAGTGTTAGTCATTCTGGCAGGTGTATAGGGGTATTCCATTGTGGTTTTTAATTTAACATCTCTGATCACTAGAATAACTAAGCAGCTTTTCATGTTTAGTAGACATTGAATGACCAAAGTTCCTTTTGAGGTCTTTTGTCCATTTTTTTATTAGATTGTTTATCTTTTTCTTATTGATACAAAGATATCTTTTTTTAAAAGATTTTTATTGGGGAATTGGGGCAGGGGAACAGAGTTGGGGAATTGGGGAAGAGGACCAGCCAAGTTGCTGTTCTTCCATCTTCATTGTGGAGGGCGCCAGTCACCATCTGGCTTCCCATAGGCAGCTCGTGGCGTCTAGGCTCAAGGTGCTGTGTTTAGTCTTAGTTGTGTGTGGGCATAGCCGAACCAGCAGCCTTGTTGTTAAGAGCACACGCCCTATCCACTGAGCCATCTGTGCGGCAGCTCAGCTCAAGGTGCCCAATTCAGTCTTAGTTGCAGGTAGGCGTAGCCCACCATTGAACAGGCAATCTTGTTGTTACACCAGCTGAGCCATCCTGCCACCTGTTAGCAGCTCTGCAACAGCTCAGCTAGGGCGCAGTGTTCACTGGCCCATGTGGGAATCGAACCGGTGACCCTGTTCCTCAGAGCTCACGCTCTAAGCCAACTCCCAACCAACTGAGCCACTCGGCCGGCCCCAAGGATATCTTTTTATATTCTGCAAATTATCCTTTTGCTATATGTGCCACAAATACCTCCTCCCACTCTGTGATTTGACTTTCCAACTCGTAATGGTGTCTTTGATGAACAAAAGATCCTAATGTCAGTGTAGTTCAATTGATGAATATTTATTTTCTGATTAGTGATTTCAGTGTTCTGTTTATCTTTGTCTTCACAAGATCATGGGAGATACTCTCAAATGTAATCTCCCAGAAGGCTATTGTTTTATTTTTCACAATCAATCTACAACCCAGCTGGAATTTACTTATTAGGTATCAAGATTTTTTTTTCTAGATGGATGTCTCATTGGTCCAGCACCATGTATTCAAAACACCATCTTTTTTCTATTGCTCTATAATCCTGCCTTTGTCATAAATCAGATGTCCATATATATGTAGATCTATTCTGAACTCCATTCAGTTCCATTTGCTTTTTTTTTTTAAGTTGACGGTGGGGTGTGTTTATCCTTGCACTTATGCACTGCTTTTTAAACTGCACACTAAAACTTTATTAAAACTTACTATCCATTAAAGTAAGTCTTCCACCTTTCTTCTTCGAGATTGTAATTGTTTTTCTTGGTCCTTTGCAATTGTGTAAAAATTTCAGTCAGCTGGTCATTTCCACTAGAACAGCTGCTGGGATATTGATGGGACTACACTGAATTTATAGATTATTTTCAGAGAATTGACGTCTTTATGAAATTGAGTTATTTAGTCCATAAACGTAGTCTATCCTTCCATTTATTTAGGTTTTAATTAATTTCTCTCCACAATGTTTTGTAGTTTTCATTGTGGAAGACTTGTATACCTTTTATTAGATTATTATGCATATGATATATTTTGATGTTATTATAAATGACAATTTTTTAAATTAATTTTCTAATTCTTTATTTCTGGAATAGAAAGGTATATTATATTTATACATATTGACTTTTATCCAGTGATCTTGCTAAATTCATTTATTAATGTCAATATTTTATCTGTAGATTCTTTTGTGTTTGCTATATACATAATTAAGTCATCTGTAAATAATATAGTGCCAATTCATTTAGTCTTTCAAAAAATTGATATTGACAAACTGTGCTGCATAGAACTTCCAATACAATGTTGAATAGAAGTAGTAACAGCAAGAATACATGTCTCATTGCCAATTCCTAAAGGAAAACATTCAATATTTCATTATTAACTGTGATGTTGATAAAGGTTTTTGTATATACCTTTTGTCTGTTTAAAAAATTTCTTTTCCAGGGCCGGCTGAGTGGCGCGGTGGTTAAGCACTGGCTTCGGAAGCCAGCAGCCCGGTTCGGGTCCCACATATGAGGGCCAGTGACACTACCCTCAAAAAAAAAAAATTCTCTTCCAGTAAGGAAACCAAAAATTTTTCAGCTTTTCTTGCCAAAGTTCAGAAAGCTTTTAGTACTATGGTTTACAATTAATGTATAAAAACTGTTTAGTTTTCTTCCCATTTGTGTATCTCTTGAAAAGAATTCACATCCATTGTTTGCCTATAAGCCTTTTGTAGTTCTTAAATATTTCTGTGTGGTATATTTATTTAAAGTATTTTAATCAAAATCTTGGGAAATAAAATTTATAAAGTAAAAAACAAAATTTCTTTTCCATTCTTAGTTTTCTAAAAAGTTATTATTATTATTATTATTATTATTATAAATGGATATTGAATTATATAAGATTATTTTTATGCCTATTGAGATAATTGTATTATTTTTTCTCCTTTATTTTGTCAATGACATGAATTACATTGATTTTTAAATGCAAAATGAATATCATATTAATTAAAATAGTCATAATATATTATCATTTTTATATATCATTGAATTTAATTTGCTAATATTTTGTTTAGTATTTTTCCATTTCTGTTCATGAGAGAAATTGCTTTAAAATTTTATTTTTTGTAAAAAACTTGATAGGCTCTGCTGTCTTAAAATGTGTTGGAAAGTTTTTCTTCTTTCTATTCTCTAGAAGAATTTATGTAAGAGCAGTGTTTTGTTTTTGTTTTTGTTTTTGTTTTTTTAAGTAATTTAGAAATTTTCTGATGAAGCTCTCTGGTTCTGGAGGGTTTTTTTGTGGGAAGTTTTTCTTTATGGATTCAATTTCTTTTAGAGCTATCAAACTATTTGGATATTTCATTATTTCTTCTATGTCACTTTTGGTAAGTTGTTTTTTGGTAAGCTTTTTTTGATAAACAGGAATTTATCAATTTCAACTAAGTTGTCAAATTTTAATGGCACAAAGTAGTTCATTATACCCTTTTATTATCTTCTGAAAGTCTGTAATATTTGTAGTTTTGTTCTCTTTTTCATTCCTGATATTACTACATTGTACCTTCTGTCTTTGCAATTGGTTTTGCCAGGAATTTATCAATTTTTTCAGTCTTTTTTACAGAACTAACTTTTGGCTTTGTTGATTCTCTCTTATACATTTTTACTATATCATTCACTTCTGCTTTTAATTTTTACGTATTCTTCCTTACAGATTCTGGTTTAATTTGCTATTTTTCTTACTTATTAAAATGAATTTTATTTTAAAAAGTAGAATTGAGATGATTGATTTCTCAACTTCTCTTTTTTCTTAATGCCATAAATTTCTCCGAAAGCATACTTTAACTACATCATGTTTTAATATGTCATATTTCAATTATCATTCAGGTAAAAATATTTCCTTATTTCCATTGCTGTTTTTTCCTTTGACTCATGAGTTATTTAGAAGTATATTGTTTAATCTCCAATCCAAATATTTAGGGTTTCTCCAGTTATCTTTTTGTTATTGGCCTCTAGCTAAGTTTCATTATGATCAGAAAACATACTTGATATAACTTTACTCTTTTGAGGTTTATTAAGACTTGATTTATTGTTCAGCATATAATCTATTTTGCTAAATGTTTCATGTACTTGAAAAGAATGTACATTGTAGAGTAATTGGGTGCTGGGTTCTATACATGTCATTTAGGTCAGTTTATCAATCATGTTGCTTACTGCTTTGTGTGTGTATGATTGTTCTATCAGTTATTGAGAAAGATGTGCTAAAAATGCCCACTACAATTGTGGATTTGTCCAGTTCTCCTTTTGTTTCTGTCATTTTTACTGGCACTCTAGCCAATAAAATGCAAATAAGAGAAGCATTTAAGGCATAAAAACTGAGAGGCAGAAACAAAACCTAGCACTATTTGCAGGTGATATTATTGCTTACTTGGAAAACCCAAGGAGGGCCGGCCGAGTGGCGCATTGGTTAAGCGCTGGTTTTGGGATGCCAGCGGCCCCGGTTCGGATCCCACATGAGGGCCAGTGACACTGCCCTCTACAGCTAACAACAGCTCCACCTGGAGCTGGGCTGTGCGAGCCCCGGTGATGGTGTGGGCTGCAGCCCCTGCTGCAGTGGGCTGCCATAGGCTGCAGTGAGTGGCCCGCAGCCAGCGTGAGCGGCTGGCAGCCAAGCGTGAGCTGCCAATAGCCGCGATGAGCGACATCCAGAGGCCAGCGACCGATCTGCCTCATCCGGGAAGAGCGCAATGACGATACCAACAGTGAAGCAACATCCTCCGCAACTAAAACTGAAGAACAAGAAGATGGCAACTTGTCTGTTCCCCTTTCCCGATTCCCCAACGCTGTTCCCCTCCACCAATTCCCCAATAAAATCTTTAAAAAAAAAAAAAGAAAACCCAAGGAAATACATTTTAAAAGACTATACACAATAAGAAAAGTCAGCAATATTGTGGAGTACAAAACTAATATAAGACAGTAATTAGCTAAAAGCCAGAAGATTATGATAGAGGGAAATATTTCATTTACATTAACAAGAACTACAACAAAAATGATACATTTCTTACAAATAAATTCAAGAAAAAATGTATAAGACATACTAAAAAAAAAGCTTTAAAATATTTCAGGACCCATCTAACACACAAACAAATAGGAAAGCATACCATATTTTTGGACAAGATGACTCAAAGTGATTATCCTTTCTTATATCAAGAGTATGCTGATCTTCCTAATTTGATTTTTAAATTTAGTAGAATCTCAGTAAACCTGAAAATGGGTGGGGAGTTTAGCTAGACAAAGGAATCCTAAAGTTCATACTGGAAATTAAGCAAACAAGGTTTTCAAGAGAAGCTCTGATAAAGAGATCAAAGAAGTAGGATTACCAAATATAAAAATATTCTCTAAAGCTCAGTAATTAAAGCAACATAGTACCAGCACACGAATATATGAACCAGTAGAATAGAAAGTCAAGTCCAGAAAAAGGACACAAATACCACATCAGGGGGGCAAACTGAACTATTGAATAATGGGATGGGGGGAAGGTAACTAAGTAGCTAGCTGGGAAATATTAATGTTGGACTCATATATCATTCTGTGTTCCATGATATGTTCCAAATGGATCAAATCTTTAAATATAGAAAAATAAATCAATAAAGGTAGTAAATGAATAGATGGGACAATTTTTCATAATCTCAGAATGTGGAGAACTTTTTAATTATGACCCAAAATCCAGAAACCATAAAAAATATCAATAAATTCAAAAACGTTTTTAATCTCTGCCTGACAAAAGTAAACTCTTCCGTTAAAAGAATGGCACACTGGGAAACATAATTACAACTCATTATAGACATAAAAAAATCTTCCTACTATATAAAAAGCTCTGGAGAGTGATAAGAAAAAAGGCCAAAAACCTATTAGAAAAATGAACAAATCTAAACAAACCGACACTGCAAAGAATATGCAAATTATTCTTCAATATACTTGTAAGCGTTCAATTTCACACATAGTAAGAAACATACAAATTAAAACTTCCCTAAGATATCATTTTTCACCATAAAATTGGCAAAAATCCAAACTTTGATCGCATGTTCTGTTGCCGAGGCTGTGGGAAACAGGCGTGGTCCTCCCTTGCTGCTGGGAGTATAAATTTGTGCAACCCAGATGGAGGGCAATTTAGCAATAGCTATCAAAATTCCAAATGTATGTGCTCTTAGACCCAGCAGCTCCACTTTGAGGAGTGTACCCTACAGACATATTTGCATAGATTCAAAATGGCATACATAATGTTTATTTATTGCAGCATTGCATTCAGCAGTGAAAGAAAGATTGGAGAGAACCTGATGCTTTTCAGTGGGGGACTGGTTAAATAAATTCAATGAAATATTCTGTAACTGTAAAAAGGAATAAGGAAGCCCTTTCTATATATTGATATGAAAAACTCTCTAAGACATGTTAAGTGAAAACAGCAAGGTACCAAATGCTGTGTACAGCACACAAATATTTATATTAGAGAATAGGGAAAACAATATATTTATATTATTATTTATACTGATTTTCAAAATCTCTGGAAGGATAAAGAAAAGACTAAAAACAGTGGTTATCTAGCCATTGGGCCTAGGAACTGAGCACATAAATGACCAGTATGTGAAGGAGATTTTTCACTGCAAGCTTTTCAGACTTCTTGATGTTTTTACCATGGGAGTGTATTACTGTTCAAAATTTTTTAAATAATTTAAAGTGAAGAACCATGCTAACAATATTGTCAAACACACTTAATTCCACACACGGTTTAAATGCACTGTAGCTCTAGCAAGGCCCTCTGTGCCTTTACTAGGTACCTCAGTTAGGATGTTTTTGACTATACGTGGTAGAAGGCTTAAACAATAAGACAATTTATTATCCCAAATAACAAAATATCCAAAGTTGGATTGTCCCAGGGCTGGGATTGCTTCTGTAATTTCAGGCATCACATAGAGACCTGACCAGGAGAAGCCAAAACGGGCAACGTCCCTGAGTGTCCCTGAGCTCCTGTGTGTTGCCCAGACATCCCTACTAGATTTCCTCTCGGGTTTAGTTAACCAGTAATGTGTAATATGTCCACACCTGCCCCGACCGGCGGGGCATTCAACAGGGGCCGAGGGGCAGCCTTCTGAAAGGAGAAAATAGGAGGCGCGAAGAAATGGAGGCAAGACAGGGTTCTGATCAAGCCTCGTTTATTGAAGAACAGGAGGGGGCTTATATAGTCAAGGAACTGGGAGGGGAGGGAAGGAATGTAAAGGCGGGAGTTGCCAATAGCAACGGGACTAGTGGGGGAGGTAAAAGAAAAAAGAAAATGGAAGTACCGAAAGGAGGAAGCACTATGGCTGCAGGGGGTAACCTTATAGGGCTCTGCTGATCAGAATGTGTTTGTTTAGACTCTGAGCCAAGGTTTGTTTAGACTCTGAGCCAATTACCTGTATGCAGTTGGGGGAAGGTTCCTCATGCTCAGGCCCCAGCATCTCCTCCCTCTGTGTTTTAGAGGGTGGGCCTTAACCGAGTGGGAAAACAGTGGCCTGATTCCTCCCCAGGGGTCCGGCAGGGCCGAAAACCTTTGATGCCCTTGGTACCTTTTGTGGGAGGAAAGGCAGGGCAGAGAATATGAAAGGGTACCAACCTTTATGCAAATCAGGCATGTAATCAGGGAGATCTGAAGTTGGGTCTGTAAGGACCCTCCCTTGCAGTACTCAATAGCTGCAGCCAACTCGGTGCCCAGGGCTCGGAGGCCGGCATGTCTTCAGCCCACATGCCATTTAGATATCAATATATCGGGGGCCTGGCTTGGGAGGTCCTTGTTCCTCGGCGTCTGTCATAGCCAACCGATGGTAATGAACATGAATGGGTTTGGCCAGAATGTTATCAATCTGCTGTTTGATAAAATTTGTCAGCGTTTTCCATGCCCAAGGCCCGAAGGAAAGAATTAGGAGCAGTCCTCAAAGGGGGCTGAGAATAGGGAGGAGGTAAGGCAAGAGACCGTGAAACCCGGTCAGGAAGGGGTTTTCAAGGAGTTGTTTCTTGCGTTGGAGCAGGTCGTCCTGGAGCTTCTTGACCTTATCTCGGACTATGCCGGACTTGTTAGCGTAGAAGCAGCATCGTTCCTGCAGGGTCAAACAGATTCCCCCCTGTTCTGCAGTTAAAAGGTCAAGTCCCCGTCTCGTTTTGCAAAACTACCTCCCAGCTAGTGAGTCAATTTGGTCCTGGAGATCACTAATGGTGCCAGACAGGGTGGTAACATCCTCAATAAGCTGGAGAGAGAGCTTTTGATAAGTGTGGATGGCTATTCCCGTACCAGTGGCGCCGGCCGCCATGGCCGTGGTAATGCCCAGCCCTGCCATGAGGGGGATAAATTGGAGGGCTCGCTTTGAGCGTCCTGGGAATAGATCAAGGGCCGGTACAGGGACCGGCTGGTCTCCAGGCAGAATGTCAATGTCAGGTAGGAGGAGGGCCTGGGCACAGAGACCAGACCAGTTAGCGGGGAGAGCCGTGAAAGCCAGGCTGTTGCCACAGACAAAAACGTGCCGAGGGCCGGGACAGGCGGGGAGGTAGAATTGATGATGGAGGTGCAATTTAAAGAAAAGAAACCAACATCAAGGGTGTCATTATTGGTGACGTTGGAAAACAGGCATGGACCATAGACCAAGCCCATGGGTTGAGTTCGGAAAGGGGATGAAATATTGCAGTTTGAGGAGTTAAAAGAGGGCTTGGACAAGTTACTAGGAAGGGCAAGGGGTATGGGAATCCCCATAGCTATGCATAGCCAGCAGTCCTGAGCCAGAGTAGGGTTACTGTTATTTAAAGCCTGTAGCGTGGAGTTGAGGATGGACATGGTGTTAAAGTCTAAGTCAGTGGGCTTATGTTTTGGGAGAATTAAGGGGTGATACGCAAGGGACGGAAAGTGGGCAGCAGCAAGTTCCTCTAGGGCGTTTTTCGACCAGGATTTGTCTTACTTGGTCAGAGGGGCCTCCTCCATCCGACAAGTGGATAGGGGGGCGTTGGGGCCAGCAGACAGTGTCTCCCACCTTTTTATTATGTCCGCAGCCGGCCTGACTGCGGTGAGAGACTCCCGAGGGGCTGGTGTAGTCGCCTTCACCCCCCGTGGATCCCCGAAAAAGACGGGTCAGGATGGCTGTAAAATAAGTGACATTGTGTAACGTACATGTCTGTGCTGTAGCATAACAGGTACTATGGACGATTTGAGGGAGCGAGGCCCCAGCAGTGGTACAGGCCGTTGGGCAGGGACCAGGGCGGCCTCCGACGCTAGGGATGACTGTGGGCTTGGGGACACAAACCCATCGGAAAGAGCTTGTATAGCCTCCGGTGACAGAGGGTTGTGACAATAGGTAGGCCAACTTAGAGCCACAGTCACTGTGAGTAAAGGAGAGCACCAAGACCGTGGATGGTGCTGGTGGTACCGCCTCCACAGTCGCATGGCTTGCCGAAGCTAATTGTCGGTAGAGTTTTTCTCTGGACACAGGGGGCCGAAACCCGCAGACACATATGAAGGCAGCAGGAGCGAGGATCCCAAAAGGAGGGTCAGGAGTAGCATCTGTGAAAAGGGGGAGGGGAGGAAGCGTCTCAGGGATCAGGTCCCTGGCGGTGGGGAGTTAGTGTTAGGGAGGTTGACAGGCTTAACTAGGCGAGCAGGCAAACCAACGAGGGTTACATTCTTTGGTGTCATACACACAGGCAGATCCTCGTGCCCAGATAAGGACCGGGTCAGGCCCATTCCATATTGCAGTGAGGGGTCTCGCCACAACCCTGGCATATTGGTGTTTAGTTTTTTGGTGCCAAAGACGGTCAGCGGCAGAGTTGCCCTGATCATCAAGTTGTAGGAAATTGAGCACAAATAGGGCGTGATGAAGGGTGTTACGGTAAGAGCCTTTAGTGGGATAAGCTGTGGAAGCCTTGAGCTTGGACAAGGTGTTTTTTAAGGTTTGATGCGCTCGTTCGACGATTCCCTGCCCCTGGGGGTTGTAAGGGATGCCAGTGACATGGCAGATCTGAAATTGACCACAGAATTGTTTAAAAGCCTGGGAAGTATACCCGGGGCCATTGTCAGTCTTTATTTTTGTGGTTTTCCCATCACCGTGAGGCATTGAAGGACATGAGATATAACATTTTTTGTGGCTTCACACTTATTAAGGCTAGCGAAAATGACACCAATGTAAGTGTCAATAGTGACATGAGCATATTTTAAGGACCCGAACTCCGGGATGTGGGTAACGTCCATCTGCCAGATTTCGTTGGCGATAATCCCCCGGGGATTGACCCTAAATGGGGTGTGGGCAGGAGGGTAACGCATCCTGGGCAGGCTTTGACTATTTCTCTAGCTTGATCCCTGGTGATTTTGTATAGGAGGCGAAGCGTGCGGGCATTAAGATGGTGGAGCGCGTGACTTTGTTGAGCCCTTGTCAGAGGGTCAGTTAGGACCGGAAGGGCAAGACGAGTGTTGGCGTCTGCGAGGGCATTGCCCTGAGCCAGTGGGCCAGGAAGGTCTGAATGGGCCCGCAGATGGCCGATAAAAAAGGGGTGGTGGCGTTTGGTGATAAGCTGTTGGAGCTCGCAGAAAAGAGGGACAGCGTTGCTGGAGGGTTTAATGTGGGGTACAGTTTCCAGAAGGGGCAGGGAAAAAGCAATGTAGGCACTGTCTGTATACAAGTTAAATGGGGTATCTTGTAGCTGAGTAAAGACTTGTAGTATGGCGAACAATTCTACGTAGCTGCGCAGAATGATAGGGGAGGGGACGGTAAAGGCTTGATTATTGATAATGTATGCAGCCCCTGCCTCCGGAGGAGCCATCAGTGAAAACCAGGGCGGCCGCCGGCAGGGGCTTGGAGCTTGTCACCTTAGGAAAGATAAAAGGGTGTAGCCGGGTGAACTGGAGTAGCCTATCTGCAGGGTAGTGATTGTCTATGTCCCCCAGGAAGGAGGAAAGAACCACTGGCCAGTCATTTTCGTTTTGCATGAGCCACTGAATTTGGGTCTTAGTATAAGGGAGAATGATTTTGTCAGGATCTTTTCCAAAATGTTGTCGGCTTTTTTTCTCTTCCTAATTGGATGATGTTAGCCGTCAGGGTGTAGTATGTGGTGAGAACCTTGTTGGGTGAGGAGGGCAGATGGACCCAGAGCAGGGGGCTCCTTTCCATAGTACTGCTGTGGGAGTATGGGGAGTGGCACAGACAACCAGGGAGAACGACTGGTGATAGGATATACATGTGATTTGTTGGTTTTCAATAGCCGACTGGATTAGTTGAAGGGACTGTTGAGCCTCTCGAGTGAAATATCGGGGGAGAGAGGGTCCGAATCGCCCTGGAGAAGGTCAAATAGGGGCTTTAATTGTGCTGTAGTTAGCTTAAGGTATGGCCTAAGCCAGTTGACGTCCCCAGAAATTTTTGGAAATCATTAAGGGTATGTAGGTGAGATGTCTTTAATTGGATTTTTTTGTGTGGTAATAGAGTTAGCGCGAAGCTCAAAGCCAAGGTAATAATAAGGGTCTGTTTGTTGGATTTTATTAGGGGCTATTTGAAGACCAAGCTGGGCAAGGTTTTTGGTGAGTTCCGCGGTACATTGAAGAACTTTATCTTGGGACGAACCAGCCAGGAGAATATCGTCCATATAATGGATGATATAGATATAAGGCCATCGGGCGCGGAGAGGTCTATTGCTTGAGCCACGAATTTTTGACACAGTGTGGGGCTGTTAGCCATGCCTTGAGGAAGGACTTTCCACTGATAACGGGGCATGGGCCCTTTAAAGTTAACGACCGGGAGACTAAAGGCAAACCGTTCCCTATCTAAAGGATGAAGGGGGATGGTGAAAAAAGCAATCCTTGAGGTCGATAATAATCTTTGAAAAGTCTGCTGGGATGGCGATGGGGAGGGAGACCTGGTTGAAGAGCTCCCATGGAAAACATGGTTTTGTTTACCTCACGGAGATCCTGGAGAAGCCTCCAGGTTCCAGTTTTTTTCTTAATCACAAAGATAGGGGTATTCCACGGAGAGGTGGTAGGTTCAAGGTGGCCGGCCTTTAGCTGTTCCTGTACTAACTGCGTGGCGGCCGCGAGCTTTTCTGAGGTAAGTGGCCATTGATTTACCCATACAGGTTCATCCGATTTCCATCTTATTTTGTCTGCATGGGGTACAGGGAAGTCAATGGCCACTAGGCTAAATTTTGGTCGGGGTGGCCCAGGCCTGCCCGAGCGTGGTTTGGGCGGACCGTAATGGGCTGTTTAATGCCTTGTCCTGATTTGCCAAGCCCTTGTCCTGGGAGGAACCCGTGATTGAGCATCTGGTGGCCAACCACCTCATTTGGACTACACATAATAAGGTTCATCTGAGAAAGAATGTCGCGTCCCCAGAGATTGACTGGCAATCCAGGGACTATGTAGGGCCGTACATGGCCAGTATTGCCCTCTTTGTCAGTCCAGGTAAGGAGTCGGGTGCTCTGTTTGGGATTAGCGGATTGTCCTATGCCTTGAAGGTGAGTGAGAGGCGACGGTGGTGGGCCACGAGGGGGCCACATGTGAGAGGCAATAACCGTGGCATCAGCCCCGGTGTCAATAAGAACCTCAAAGGCTTTACCGTCAAGGTGTAAGCTCAGTAGGGCACTGTTAGGCGTAACCTGTAGAATCAAGTATGTGTCTGAGGATCCGAAGCCAGACTGTTGTCGGGAGTGAGGACGGTTAGGTTGGTGGGAGGAGTTTAGAGGGGAGTAGGACAAGTTGAGCGATTCTCTGGCCCTGTTGAATGGAGACCGGGCCACTGGGGGCCGAAACCGCGAGTGTGATGGTGCCTGTATAATCGTTGTCGACCACTCCCGGAACGACGTGGAGTCCGGCCAGGGCCGAACTACCGCGTCCTAATATCAGGCCGAAAGTAACCGGGGGCAAGGGGCCACGTGCATTAGTAGGAAGAAGCCTGATTCCCTGATCAGGGGTTAGTATTGTTGAGGTGGAGGACAAGAGGTCCAGTCCCGCACTCCCTGGGGTGGCCCGGCAGAGGGAAGTGACGGGGAGTTTGGGGAGGGGAACTGTGGAACAAACCGTGTCGCCCCTGGTTTGTTCTGACGGCCCGGGGCCAGGGGCTGGCCCCGCAGGGAGTTTCCCGATCGGGGGGGAATAGGATTTCCTGAGATATCAGTCTTTGAATGACAGTCTCTGGCCCAATGTTTGCCACGCTTGCAACGAGGACAGACGGTGGAAGGAGGTTGACGAGATGGTCTATCTAAGGGGCAGTCGCGGACAAAATGGCCGGGCTGTTTACAATTGAAGCAAGATTTGTGGTTATCTATAGCAAGGTTTTTGAGGGCAGCCCCAATGGCAACACCTATGGCATGAGATGTCCCTACATTAGAACAGAGTTTGATGTACTCTGAGAGAGGTCTATCACGATGGGAGCGAAGGGCATCCTGACAGGCAGAATTGGCATTTTCAAATGCAAGGTGTTTAATGAAGGCGCTCTCTGACTCCTCCTTGCCGATTAAGCGCTCAGCGGCTTCCGTTAAGCGGCTGATGAAATCACAGTAAGACTCGTCAGGTCCTTGATGAATCTTGGCTAGAGAGGTGCTGGCCGGTCCCTTAGGGGGAAGTTTGCGCCAGGCCTTGAGGCCAGCGTTTTGGATCTGGGCCAATAAGCCAGGGGGGAAGGCAGCCTGAATTTCATTGGTGTTAAAGGCTCCTCGGCCGAGGAGTCGGTCCCTCGTCCAATTACGAGAGGACCGGCTCTGAGCATTACGCTCCGCCGTTCTTCGGCAATTTTCTGCGTACTCAGTACGCCATAAGACAAAATCGCCGCCGGACAAAGCAGCATGAGCTAAGGTATACCAATCATTAGGTGTTAGCCACCGGTCAGTAAGGCTCTCAAGCAAGGCAAGTGTAAAAGGGGCAGTCGGGCCATAAGTATGGACCGCGGATTTTAAGTCCTTAAGATATCTAATATTTAGGGGGCGGTATTTATGTCTTCGTCCTGAAGTCTCTGAGGACTCAGCCTCCTCATCCGAAGGGGAGGGGTCTCGTTCTTCGGGCTCGTTATCGGACTCTTCCGCAATTACCTCCTCATGGGAGGCTTCAGGGTTAGGGGTGTCAGGGTCGGCCTCAGCGGCCTGCCTTCGAGTGACTGGAAAGGTGAAAACGGGCTTTTGTTTGGGAGATGGCCTTGTTGAATGTTGGGACGCAGGGGAGCAGAGAGCGAGGCAAGTTCAGCCTCAAGAGCACGGAGTTCCTTGAGCAGGTTAAGGTGTTGGCGCTTTTCTTGAAGGGCCTCTCTGAGAGAGGCTATTTGTAAGGTTAGGGGAACATTTGTCTGGGTCCCTGGGGCAGTAAGGGGAGCGGATGGAGGGGTCAAATTAGTGACGGGCGTGTCCACGATAGAGGCAAAAAAGGAGGTTGGTGAGGAGGCAAATATGGGGGTGGCTGAAAAGGCGGGGGCAACCTTGAAGGGGGGTCCTCTTGATGGTAGCGGGCAGCCTCCTCATCGAGGGTGTGCCCTGGTCTTCGGGAGGGAGGACTGTGTCTGAGCCCGAAAGAAAGGTTTTGTAAACAGGGATAAAGCCTTGTTGACGGTTGGTTTAATGACTCAGCCGGACTGGGGGCAGTAGGGGGCTTATGTTCTTGAGAAGGAATATCTATGCAAACCGACCCACAGGCAGGCGGAGGACGAGAGGGTTTCTTTAATAGGTTTTCCCCCTGTTTTGAGTATCTCTTTAACATCTGGGTCGTGGGAATGTACTTGGAGGATATCATTAATGAGACTCCAATAAGTAAAGGCAGAAACGGGGACCTTTTCGGGCCCGAATGACTTATAAAAATCCTGGAGAGCGTTACCGACACGCTTCCAATAGCACACGTCTATCGTTCCCTCCTGGGGGAACCAGGGACAGATATTTGTCAGAAGACCGAAGAATTGGCGGAGATCCTTTTTTCTAGCCTTAATTCCCCGCACCTTGAGGGATGACTTTAAACCCGAGAGGAAAAGTTCGTGTGAACTTGTTGTTTGGCCCATTGTTTTCTCCTCGGCCCTTCAAACACTCGAAAAAAACACTCAGATGCCCGTCTGGCCGTGCCCCTCGCGGGACTAAATCTGTCTTGGCAAAAGCTCTGCGGTATAAGCCCCGCACTGGTGGACTGGGGCGACTCCGGGAGTTCCGGAGTCGGCCACTCACAGCCCAGTCGCCGTTTAACCTTACGACAGAAACGGAACCGCAGATTAGGGCCCAATCAGATTCCGCGACCCGAAGTCTTGGAACCTCCACGCACTCACACAGACATACGACCGAGGAGACTATCACACCAATTTGTCATCCCAGAAACGTCTATTTTCTGTCAGTCTGCTCACCTTACTCAGATCAGGCTCACGGACCGGCTTTGTCCGTGGAGATCAGGAAACGAGTCAGACTCGCGGGTCAATACCACGCGGCAACTCAGCGGTGTGTCCGGCCGGACTTGAAGCAGACAGTCTTCCGGAGGGCATGCAGTCCTCTGGCCCCACGTTGGGCGCCAGAAATGCCCCGACCGGCGGGGCATTCAACAGGGGCCGAGGGGAAGCCTTCTGAAAGGAGAAAATAGGAGGCGCGAAGAAATGGAGGCAAGACAGGGTTCTGATCAAGCCTCGTTTATTGAAGAACAGGAGGGGGCTTATATAGTCAAGGAACTGGGAGGGGAGGGAAGGAATGTAAAGGCGGGAGTTGCCAATAGCAACGGGACTAGTGGGGGAGGTAAAAGAAAAAAGAAAATGGAAGTACCGAAAGGAGGAAGCACTATGGCTGCAGGGGGTAACCTTATAGGGCTCTGCTGATCAGAATGTGTTTGTTTAGACTCTGAGCCAAGGTTTGTTTAGACTCTGAGCCAATTACCTGTATGCAGTTGGGGGAAGGTTCCTCATGCTCAGGCCCCAGCACACACCAAGCTCCAGGACATACTGGGACATCATAGCAATAATAATAACAATAACCACTAACATTTCCTGAGCACTTCGTAGGTACCAGGTACTGGCATAAGCACTTTACGAGCATAGACTCATTTACTCTTCAAAGTCACCTGTTAGAGAGGTAGCATCATTATACCTATTTTACAGATGAGAAAACTGAGGCACAGTGCGGGGGACCAGCCTCCGCTGACCAGGGTTTCCCTCAGGTGGAGACGAGGGAGGAAAATAAGGGAGACAGTGGAGACACTGGGGAGTAAGAGAGAAAAGGAAAAAAGTGTCACACTTATTGCCGGAGCATGTTCTTTTTATAGGGATACTTGACCATTGTCTCAATCACATGAGTTTGGTGGTTTCTAGTTCCCAGGATTTACTCAGTCTTTACTTATCTCTACACATCGCCTAAAGAGTGGTTGCCATGGCTACCTAGCCATTATCCCAAATTCCAGCAGATAGACTCACAGGGTTATACTAAAAGAACTAGGAGTGGCTGTGCTTAGGGTAAAACCATGTAAAATCTATTCCTATGTAAATACAATACTTAACATCTTTTGTCCTAGGAGGGCTACATCTGTTTCAAAGTCAAAGCTTCAGTATCTGTCAAAGAATTTAAACAAAGTTGTTAATTAACATACCCTATGGTCAGGGAGGAGCTGCCTCTTACCCAGAACTCTCATGGCCTGAAGACTTTTAATCTTCAAGGAGACTATTCACAGTAGGGCCCTTAGGCAAGTGCATCAGCTTCTCACAGGCCTGAGTTTTCTGGCCTGAATTTGTCAGAGGTCTGTGCCTCAGTTTCCAAGGGGTTTGAGTCCCCAATATCTCAGTTCAGGGGTCCCCTCGGATTGTAGCCTGTTTTAGCAAGTTTCCTTCTCTTTAGGAAATCTTGCCCCGTCTCTGGCTTACACAACCAGCTATCATCAGGGTACCACAAGAACTTGTCACAAATGCAGTGAATATATTGTCTCCTATAGGAGGAAAGGCACATGGGTTCATAGAGGCAGGAGATATTACATGCCAACCATAAGGCAGCACCCCTAATATCCAGTGCTGAGCAGGGCATTGTGACCTTGTCAGATGTCGGCTCCCGGCAGCACAGGAAAGTTCAATAAGGTCACAGTAAGTGGCAGAGCTGAGATTACAGTTTGGCAATCCGGCTCCAAAGTCAGTTTTTCCCAACTACCCTGTCTATTACCTGAGAATAAATCATCAACATCTACAATAGCCAGAGGTTGATTCCTCCAGCAAGGAAGAGGGGAGAAGAATGGCTATTGGATGTACAACTAGCAGGTTTTTTCTCTAGGAACACATTGTGGCCGTTGGCTGGCATACACCAAGCTCTCAGTGACAGACACTGGCCATTTTGTGGACACCTCCTTAGACCTGTGTCTGTGATTCAGAGTCAGGAGGAAAACCTGGGCAATGACTGGGATCATTCTAGAAGCAACAGTAGCAGCAGCAGCTCCACCTAGAGAAATCTCCAAACCAATATGAACACGCCTACCAGGAGATATTGGAGTGAGTTTTGGGGAATAGACAAGGCTTCTCCCAAGAGCAGGAAAGCAACAGGAGGCTGAGGACCCCCATGTAAGACCCCAAGGTGCTCTGGTGGCCGCCACATACGCACAGCTCACCTGCAGCCCAGGCTGCAGTGCTTCAGTCCAGCGGGTGCTGGACGCCCACCGGCACTTCACTTGTTATCAGCAGAGGTGCATCCTGGCAATCAACGGAGCCTTTGGTTTGTGAGAAAACCAGCCCTGCTTCAACTTCACAGACAAACCCTGCAGCCAGCCTGCTCTGCTGTTGATAAGATTAGCATGGGGTATGTTCCTATTACGGTCTTCCCCTCTCCCTGCGCCTCACTTGCCACTTCAGAGCACTTGCGGCTAAATATGGCTAAAATACTCAAGGCTCTTTTTTCAAATAAAACTTCCATCCTTTAGGACTAACTCTACCCTCCTGTGCTAAAAATACAATTTTTTTTTCCCTGTTATTAATCCAGTAGTTTTTTTTCATATATTTGCCTTTTCACAGAGTCAGAGATGCGGTGAGTCAGTTTCCTAACATCCCAGGCACATGGCCCAGGGAAGGGGGCGGATGTATTCTTAGCTGGAGATTTTTGCTCTGCCTTATGTAAACCCCCTCAGCTGGATGTCTGCAGACTCCCACAAAGAGGAGCCCAGCTCCGGGTGAGCAGAGGAAGCCAAAGAATGAAGCCGCTGAACAACCAGCCCATCTCCCTAGGAACTTGCTTGCCGCCTGCAGGTCTGAAATAGAGTCCTGCGCCTGTGGGAAGCCTGGTTTCTCTCAGAGACGGGTGAGCAGAGGAGGAATTCCCCCAGAGGCCCCAGAGCAGTTTACACAGCGAGGCCCATGCTTTGATGAGTCTGGGAGGTCATGGCGGTGCCGAGGAGAAGTGAAGGGACCTGGCCACCAGGGCACCCAGGACTCCCAAGTAGAAATTGGAGTGGTGCATTGGTTAAGAACAGACTTGGGAAGCCAGCGGCCCCGGTTCGGGTCCCACATGTGAGGGCCAGTGACACTGCCCTTAAAATAAAATTAAAAAAAAAAAAAGGAATTGTAATAATAAGATGGAGTGTGTCTTGTTGGCCATTATGACCAACTATCCTCAGGCTGCAGAGGCACTACTGTCATATTCATCTATGCCCCAAGCCATAGTATTTGAACTTAAATTTTCTAGAGCCAAGAAAGCCACAGTCACTTATTTCTTCAAGACTGTACAGGTTGGTTGAGCCACCTGCCTTTTCAGGCTAAGTGCACAAAGGCCAAAGATCTGACAGACATACCCATGTCCTGAAAAGCCCCGGTCAGGACTTATAACAGCTGCTTTCAGAATTCTTCAGCTGTGGTATGGCCACTGACCTTGGCCAAGTCATGTCCCCTCTCTTGGCCTCCACGGCCCATCATAAGGGAGAGCCTGACTTCCAGGAGCACGTCCAGTTCAGAAGTCTGAGCTTCAGAAGAGGGCTTTGCTTCCCTTTGGAGGATGGAAGTGCCTACGTCCACCCCCGCATCAGCCTCAGGTTACTTCACTTTCTCTATTTAGCCCTGTGCAGCATCTCGTGGAAACACTAAGCAGACCCCCTGACAAAGGTCACAACGGTTTCTCACCCTTGGGCAGCTGACAATTATTGAATGCTTTCTATAGTGCGGTAGGCCAAATAATGCCCACTCCCAAGATGTCCAACACCCTAATCCCTGGAACCTGTGAACATGTTATATTACTCACAAAAGGGACTTTGAAGGTAGAATTAAGGTTATTAATCAGTGACCCTAAAACAGGGAAATCATCCTGGATTATTCAGGTTCACCCAATCTAATCACATGAGCCCATTAGAGCAGAAAACCTCCTCTGGCTGGAAGTTGGCCAGATGCTGCAGAAAGGAAAAGGTAGAGAGATTTCAGGATTGAGAAGGGGCCACATGGAAAGTATGAGATGGAAAATAGGCAGCTTTTAATATCAAAAGACCAGCCCCTGGCTGACAGCCACCAAGGAAACAGGGACCTTAGTCCAATTCAGCCAACAACCTGTATGAGCTCGGAAGCAGATTCATTACCAGGGCTTCCAGAAAGGAACACAGCCCTGTCCATACTTGTGGAACTCTAAGCAGAGGACCCATTGAGCCATCCTGTACCCAGATTTCTAACTTATAGAACTGTGAGACAGTAAATGGGTATCGTTTAAACCACTAAAATTGTGGTAATTTGTTATTGCAGCAACAGAAAACTAATACAGAGGCTGTCCCTGACAATTGTATTACTTGAACATGAAAAGTTTGTCCTTCCCGCATACCTCTTTCTGCATATGGAAGCATGATGGCAAAGCCTGGCCCAAGATACTGGGCTGTCTTATTATACATCCAGGAATTGACATATCTTAAAACCTTGAAAGAAAGGACAAAGAATGCATGGAGGGAGAGAAATAGGAAGGAAGGGAGGGAGGGAGGGAGGGAGGGAGGGAGGGAGGGAGGGAGGGGAGAAAATAACTGGCCCCGATTTTGTTATTACTGTAACTCCCATAGACATGAATGTCACAACAATGCCCTCTTTTAATTAAGAAATGTGAAGTTGGCTGCAGTGACCCAATGGAAGAAGGGCCAGGAGTGCTCTGGGCATGCTCTGGAATCCAGCAACTTAAATATCTGCAGAGAACATCGTGTGAGCAGCCTTTTGGTTATGAAAATGCAAATGAGCCAAGCTGGAGGCCAGGTGTCACCTGGGAGGCTCAGCTAACCCAGGAGCCAGGGCAGAGCTCCATTCTCAACTCTTCTTCCCATAGAGGCAGCATGTCGGAACACTGAGAGCAAGCAGCACCCCAGAGCCCACCCAGGGATACTCAGACAGGCAGGCAGAACACCCTCATCCTCTGCAGCTCTGGGGCCTGCCACCTCACCTCTGGAAGGAGTGTGAAGATGTGAAGTTGGTTTCTCTCTCTCTCTCTCTCTCTCTCTCTCTCTCTCTCTCTCTCCCTCTCCCTCTCCCTCTCCCTCTCCCTCTCTCTCCCTCCTCCCTTTCTAGTTCCAAAGTGAAAACTGGGGCTGGCCGAGTGGGGTGGTGGTTAAGTGCTGGTTTGGGAAGCCAGCGCCCCGGTTCGGGTCCCACATATGAGGGCCAGTGACACTGCCCTCAAAAAACAACACCAAAGTGAAAATTAATCTTGCCATCTCCAGCTCTCCTTTCTCCAATATCCTCTCAAATTTATGTAACGAGATTGTACCATTAATTTCTATTACTCATAAACAGGAAAAGGAGAAAAGACAAAATTGAAGACACATAGGTCATGTCTTTCTTTAGCTCTGGGAAGTCACCTCACACCAACACAGACCACGTACTTCCACTCACACTTACGCTGAAACTGATCCCCTCTTGAGAGCTCCTGTTGCCAGCCCAGACTACAGGGAAGTAAACAGCTGGGGGAGCAGACCATGGGTGACCACAGATAATCCACTATGGGGAAAAACATTTTGAGATTATCAACAGTCTTTAGGCCCTAAGAGAGTTCGAGAATTCTTCCCATCTGGTAAAATAATTATGACCAAACTCATTCTCCGAACAGCCTAAGCATCCTGCAGGGACCTGTGCTCCATTTTAAAGGTTACAAAGATTGGGAATAACAGTCCATGACCTAAGTCAATGTTTCCTGAACTTTCAGTGGATGATTTGTTCATGAACTTCACATAGAGGAAACAGAAATGTAGTAAGGATTGGGGAGCAGGAGGGCCATGTCCCTGAATGTTCCCCTGTGCAGATAAATACCACTTCATCCAAACACTCCGTCATCCCATATGCATGTGTGTGCATTTATACGTGTGCGCGCACACACACACACACACACACACACACACACACACACCCCAGCTCCCTGCTTTATTCCTCCAAGTCCAAATCCCATCTCAGCACCAACCCCAAACTACTTGGGAATGCCACACAAAATGCCACCAAATCTAAAGGATTCTCAGCTTGGTAAAGAAGAAAGTTACCCCACTCAGAAACACCAGCAGAACTAGAAGCAGAGTTATGAGCCAGAGAAGAAATTGGGAAACCAAAGTTGGTCCTGCCAGCCAGATCCATCTCCAGGAAGGAAACCCCTCAACTCCAGTGTACTTCAAAATCCACCAAGCCCTCCTCAACCCCACAGACCTGCTGCCACCCAGCCCCACTGAACCCAGGGGCTCCAACTACTAACGGGATTTTATTCATAAGATTCAAAGGAGAAATCTGTCCCAGCATTTAGAAGAGCATGTCCCCTGGTTTGATCATTGTTCTTTCTCCAAGGCCATCTGTTGATGACTATTATTCCACTAAAACACAAGCTGTGATGGTATTCATTTCTTTTTCTCTCCTGCTTCCAAACCTCATGATACATTGAACAATTCTTCAAAAAGGGACCTTCAGCATTTGAGTCCCTGCCCTGTGAAAAACAGCATAACACCAAGCCATAATCAAGTACCAAGGACTATTCCAGCACTTTACAGGATTTAATTCATTTAATCCTCACAACAGACCTCTGAGGTGGATTCCATTATTATCTTCATCTGACCGTTGAGAATACTGAGGCACAGGAAGTTAAGGGAATTGCCTGCAGTCATGGGGTTAGTACATAGATGGCAAACCTGGGATTCAAATTCAGAGTGCATGGCTCCAGAGTCCACAGTCTTAAATGTTAACCACCATGCTTTCAACATTCCCAAATATTGTATCTGAGGAGCTACCCAGCCCCTTGGAAGAAGAAATAACACAGACCAACAGCACATTGTCTATAAGAGAAAAGAAATATGTCCTTTGCAAACTCATTCCCCCTCATTCCCGTCACACACACACACACACACACACACACACACACACACACACTCTCTCTCTCTCTCTCTCTCTCTCTCTCTCTCCTGCCATCCTTGGATCCAGTACCACCATGCAATGAGATTTAACTTTGACTCTAAAGAGTTATTGAGGCTGCATGACACAGACATGGACTCTTTTCCTTACCTTATCCCTTTATGCCCTTGGGTACTGTGATGGTTCATCTTATGTGTCCATTTGGCTGCTCCATAATGCCCAGATTCAAACATGAGTATTGTTATCCTACAACTATGTGACACAGGCACTGACAGTCCCAAGGGGCCACACTTTCCTTTCCAATCAGAACTTGCTTCAAATGCAGAAAGAAGGCAATAGCATTCTAAAGAACACAAACCACCAAGAGCTCTACCACATACTTTCATACTCGGGTTACTTGTCTATTAATTGACCACTTACTCCAAAAATAACGGCATATAAGGGGAAAAAAGATAAGCCAATCAATCCATAGTTCTTTTTCTTTTCAGGCCTTCTTTATTCACTGGTAAGCCAAAGGCAGGGAATGTTGGTAGAACGTGCACATATCAAGAAGTGCAATAAATAGTTGAGTTCATTTTGTGTGTCGTTTCCATTGTTCTCCATTGTTTTGATAAGAATGTAAAACATATGCATGTATAAGCTATGAAATACAATTTGTGTGATTTCAATGACTCTGCATATGCGTTAAATGCTTTCATATTGCATTTGAAACTAAAATTGTACCATATAAAAATGAACTGTAAATCCGTGCTATCAATTTAAATTTTTAATCTTTCTTCACTTAGAGTGACATTAAATAGCAAATTTTTTAAAAACTCTATAATAAAACAGGACAGAGACTTTAAAAGAAAGAAAAAGAACACAAAGCCACAGATAATAAGTCCTCACAAAATTGTTGGGAGGACTAAATGAGGACTCGGTAACAGGTCCGGAACATGGTAGGTGTATGTTAACCAACCCTCCTTAATGAGAATTTGGGGATTCATTTAAATTGCTGCCTTTCCTAGGAGTATCTGCAATGTAAGCAAAATACACAGATTTTCATACACCCTGTCAACTGGAGACAATTTGGGACTCGTTGCTCTGTCCTGATCCTCAGATCATGGGAGAAAGCCATATTCTACTCTTGCTACTCAAAAAAGCAACCGAAGTCAGCATTACCCTTCTCCTTGAGCTGCTTCTCCAGGTTTCCCTGCAAAAGGAATTCCTTGCTCTCCAGTCTTGGGGAACAATGGCAGACTAGCTTTGGTCGAAGAGCTACTAATGCCTCTTAATAAGCTCCTCACTGGGGTGAGGCCTGGCTCTATATCAGCTCTGACGTCTGTTTCCACAAGCCCACTTGGGGAGTGTCATTTAAAATCTGTCCATCTCCTAAGACAGCATGTCATCACATGACAGCTGGGCCTGGGGAAGCAGGGTATTACAGACAGAAGTGTTCTTTCTAATGACACATGCAGAGCAGCAGGAAAAGCTTGCTGGGGAGGGGGTCACAGGAGTGAGCAGTGAATAACTCAGCAGCAGAAAGAGCACAAGCTTGGAGATCCTGTTGCACTGAGAAACATCCTCCGATGGGCATTTAAGAGGAGTTGTAGATAACCATTTAATTGTGTTGACTCAGACTTTGTTTTCCAGTGGTTTATTCTATAATCTGTTCAAACTTTTGTTATAAAAGGAAAGTAATTTTGCATTCAGGAAGCGCTATTGATCCTGGCTAATCTGGTCTATAAGGGGCAATTTAAACAGACAGGTTGCCATGGTAACGCTTCTGTTTTATTTATGGTAACAAGATCAAGGTATGGGATGTGAGAGCTCATCTCATTGCTGTGATTTGCAAGCTCTATTCCGAGGAGTGGGAGTTTGGGGCTCTAATGCTATGAGACAGGGAGGGGGTTCTGGCTCCCACCTCCATCATACCTAGAGCAGCCTCGCATTGATCTCTTTTACATTTTAGGATTACACTGCTTTTAAAAATTAAGGAAAAAAAAAAAGAGAAAACCAGAGAACTATCATAAAGAGTACGGGGTCAGGAATCAGAAGACTAGGTCTTCCTCCCCCAAACAGGCAGAGCCGGATGCCCATGCTGTTTCCAGGCCCTAATAGCCATCCCTAATGCCCTCATGCCTTTGACCCGACCTTCAACCCATCTGTGACCGTCCATTTCTCCTCAGCGTTTTGTCAGAGAGGTGTTCCTCCTACCTTCTCCACTCCCCAAAGGTGGCAGATGGGGCAGACTTTCCCCTGCCTAACACATCTGGGCAGAAACCCATCTTACTCCATCATCCCCTCCTTCATATGACAGCCTTCACTTCCACCTTCCCTGAGACTGAAATGGCAGAGAAGATACAGAGAGAGAAACAATACACGGAGAAATCTAAGCTCTTATCCCTACCACACAGGCCTGCGGGTAGCGCGTGTCAAATCAGACTCTAGGTACAGAGGCCTGTGGGTGACAACTGCAGCTTTTCTTCTATCAGCCTCAGCTGCTGAGGGTTTTTCTTCCCACCACTGCACCCCTCCTTCTCCTTTTCTTCTTCTTAGATATCAAGAACATCCTGATTCACATAGATCAGTTGAAAGGAAGCAAATTTTATAACAGCTCATCCTGTAGTTTCAGGATTCTCCATAAATAAGGATTGCTGGAAAGGGTTTACCCCAGGGTCTGTGAAAAACAAGTCTGACCTTGCAAGGTGTTGAATTGCACATATCTGTCCTCCCACTAGGGAAGGAAAAGGGGTAGGCTTAGGGCAGAAATCAGACCTAGAGGCAGACCTGGGAGCCAAGCTCAGAATAGCCTAGAACAGAGGTTATGAATGGTGCACAGGCCTCTGCCTGGGCCTGCATGAGGGCAACAAAGTAAGGGACCCTGATTTGTAGTGTTCGCCAATTTCTGTTGTGTATATATGCCTATTACAGTCAATTTCAAGCTACTGATGTGATGCTACCAAATGTGGAGTTGGGGAGAGATGTACAATAGCAACATTATATAGTATTTCTACCATACAGATACAGTAGGTAGAAGCAACTCCAATGGCACAGATAATAGTAAAAAAAAAAAAGTAAAAACTTAATTAGGGGGCCAGCCAAGTGGCACGTTGGTTAAGAGCTGGCTTGGGACGCCAGCAGCTCCGGTTCGGATCCCACATATGAGGGCCAGTGACACTGCCCTGTACAGCTAAGATGGTGAACAACAGCTCCACCTGGAGCTGGGCTGCTGTGAGGCCCCATAGGCTACATTGAGTGGCTGGCAGCCAGTATGAGCAGCCGGCAGTCGATGGGTTGCCAAGAGGCACTGTGAGCAGCCATCCAGAGGCCAGCGACTAATCTGCCTCATCCGAGAAGAGCACAATGACGATACCAACATGGACCAGTGAAGCAACGTCCTCCACAACTAGACTGAAAAACAAAAGGACAGCAACTTGTCTCTTCCTCTTCCCCGGTTTCCCAACTCTGTTCCTCTCCCCTAATTCCCCAATAATATCTTAAAAAAAAAAAGATTCCTGAAAATTTAACAGGAAACTCATCAGAGCCAGTTTCAGCCCACTCCAGCACAGCACTGCCCTTACCCTAGCCCTGCGGCCCACTCATGTTGCAGGGTGGAATTTGTGCAGAAAATTCTCTACCTCGATGATGAAAAAATGTATGCAGTAACAAAAAGCCACAGGTTTTTTCCAAGTCTAAAGAGGTAGTGTACTGATTTTTGATCCACTATATATTATCCTGAGTTTTGCCTGTTTTTTGAAACAAGCATCTCAGTTAGATCTTTTTCAGTCTTTACCTTAGACCTGGGCAATCAACCCCTGCCCTAGATGCTTTGGAAGGCCCTGCTCTGGCCCTCCTTCATCTTTGCCTCTCCTCCCTGCATGAGGAGTTTGTGGGGCTAAGGGGCTGCCCCCTCAACGACCTCATGGCTCCCCTTCCAGCGCATATACCACGCATGCAGGATTCCTGGCCCCAATGCCCGTGAGCCCACTTCAGAACTCTGTGAGCCTCTTCCTTGGGTCTGTCCTCCTGAGGACACTTACTTGTGTGCATACCCATAGGCTTGAGTGGTGACCAAGGGGAGGCTCTTTGTAGTAGGGCAGTAGATGGAGGTTGGACGTTCAGACTGAGGTATCATCAACTATGTGTGCAATGCCCCTTATGGTGCTAGATGGAACTGGGGTTGCCACAAGAAGGGGGTCTCTATTTGCACTCTTGCTCTGGGTCCCCAGAGGCAGGCATGGGCTCCTTGCATAAGCCCTCAAGCCCACAGAACCCATCTTTCTCACTTCTTGCCCCTCTGATTACTACCAGGCCAGCTCCACAAATATCAGGAAAGGAGACTTAGCCAGAAGCTGAAGTTGATCCTTTTTTCTTTTTGATATGCGAGTCTAATCTCAACCTTAGCAGAGCTAACACAATTGCTCTTGAAGAATAGATGATGAGGGCCGGCTGAGTGGCGCAGTGGTTAAGCGCTGGCTTGGGAAGCCAGCGGCCCCGGTTTGGTCCCACATATGAGGGCCAGTGACACTGCCCTCAAAAAAAAAAGAATAATGACGAGTCTTACCAATGCAATGACAAGCTGTCTTAACCAGGCAGGCCTGTAATTTTCACAAGCTTGAAAAAGCTGCTCTGAAGGCCTCAGTTTCTTTAGCAGGGTGAGAAATCTAAAAATCTATTCGCTTCAAACAGCATTTGCAGAGTATCTATTATGGGCAAGGCATTTTTGTCACTACTTGATGCCTAATCATGTGAGAAACACATTAGATTTTGGCATCAAGGAATATATCATCTAATAGAGTGGAAGAGTTAGGGGGCTGATTAAACTTGCACATAAAAAAACTATAACAGCAGGCAAAATATTTTCAGTATGATAATAGGTTAAAAATGCATGACAATTTGCCAAAAATTGGAAGCAATCAAGATGTCTTCTAATGGATGAATGGATAAACAAACTATGATATGTCCTTAAAATAGAATATTATTCAGCAATAAAAAGAAATGAGCTACCAAACCACCAAAAAAACTTGAAAGAACTTTGAATGCATACTGCTAAGTGCAAAAAGCCAATCTGAAAATCCTTCATGCTGTATGATTCCAACTATATGATATCCTAGACAAGGCAAAACTACAGAGTCAATAAAAAGATGAGTGGTTGTCAGGGATTCAGAGGAAGGGGGATGAGTAGGAGAATCACAGGAAATTTTTAGGCCAGTGAAATTATTCTGTAGGATACTGTAATGGTGGATAAATGACATTATATATTTGTCAAAACCCATAGAACTGGGGCCGACCGAGTGGCACGGTGGTTAAGCGCTGGCTTGGGAAGCCAGTGGCCCCGGTTCGGGTCCCACATATGAGGGCCAGTGACACTGCCCTCAAAACAAAATAAAAAATAAAATAAAAAGAAGCAAGTGAATTTAATTTCAGTAAGACATTTAAAAAAAAAAGAAAAAAAAAAACCCATAGAACTGTACATCACAAAGAGTGTAAACTATGGACTTTAGTTAGTAATAATGTTGGTTCTTTTTTTTTTTTTTTTTTTTGAGAGGAGTGTCACTGGCCCTCATATGTGGGACCGAACCGGGGCCGCTGGCTTCCCAAGCCAGCGCTTAACCACCGCGCTACTCGGCTGGCCCCTAATGTTGGTTCTTTTTTTTTTTTTTTTAAAGATTTTATTGGGGAATTGGTGGAGGGGAACAGCGTTGGGGAATCGGGGAAGGGGAACAGACAAGTTGCCGTCTTCTTGTTCTTCAGTTTTAGTTGCGGAGGACGTTGCTTCACTGGCCCATGTTGGTATCGTCATTGCGCTCTTCCCGGATGAGGCAGATCGGTCGCTGGCCTCTGGATGTCGCTCATCGCGGCTATTGGCAGCTCACGCTGGCTGCCAGCCGCTCACGCTGGCTGTGGGCCACTCACTGCAGCCTATGGCAGCCCACTGCAGCAGGGGCTGCAGCCCACACCATCACCGGGGCTCGCACAGCCCAGCTCCAGGTGGAGCTGTTGTTAGCTGTAGAGGGCAGTGTCACTGGCCCTCATGTGGGATCCGAACCGGGGCCGCTGGCATCCCAAAACCAGCGCTTAACCAATGCGCCACTCGGCCGGCCCTGTTGGTTCTTAATTATAACAAATGTACCACAATAATGCAAGATGTTAGTAATACGGGAAACAAAAAAATAATGTGTTGGGGAAGATGTGGAGAAATTGGAGCACTATTGGTCGCTAACGGGAATGTCAAATGGTGCAGCCACTGTGGAGAACAGTATGGAGGTTCCTCAAAAAATTAAATGTCAAATAAAGTTTAAAAAGTGAAGTTAGTAATATTTTAAGTGCGTGAGAGTACAGTTAAAACTAATACAATTTTATATGCCAAGTATGTCTCAATTTTAAAAAGAAAGTGAATGAGAGGTCAACACAAGGAAACATATCATCTAATCAAGGGTATAGGCCAGGAAAGACTTTGTGGAGGGCATAGTTTTTTTGAGACAAGACTTAGAAGATGCTACCATTTCAACAAAGGAAGAGGTGGAAAATGGAAGCCATTACAAAGAGAGAGCAAATGTACAGCAAACAGAAAGGATAGATGTTTGGTATGGATGACTGCAATTTAATTGCAGTGTATAGGTAAACAATGAGAAAATTATTTGGAAAAGTAAGTACATTCATTTATTAAACAATAATTAGTTAAAACTTGCTACATGTCAGGCACAATTATAGGCAGTGAGATAGAACAGTGAGAGTCCTCGTCTGCATGGAGTTCATATGCAAGAGGACGATACTACAGAGGTTTGAATGTCAGATGAGGTGCTTAATTCATCCATCAGTGGAGAACCAGAGAAGGTTTTTGAGCAGAAAACTAATACACATTCTTTTCTGTGTAGTTTCCATGGTAATCTAAGAGCAACAAGTTTAGAGGTTATTTTACTGTGATATGACCTCATGAAGTGTACTGGCCCTGGAAGACTGTGACTTTCTCTGTAGAAATCTCATCCTGTCTCTCTTTCAAGCAAGTACGAGAGTCCAAAATCATTATACAAGTGCTTCTCAACTGTCAGTGAGGGGCAAGGTGTTTTCTACTCATGAGTAAGCTGAGGGGAATCTCAGACAGGTTTAAAGGCATGTAAGCCTTTAAAGATTCTGAGATATCTCTCTAGGAAGGTATGGCACCCTCCCATACACACACTCTACAAATCAGGATTTGGTAAAAAAAAAAAAAAAAAGAAACCACTCAAGGTAGTTCAAGGAAGAGATTTAATTCAGGGAACTGGAGGCTTACGAAACAATTGGAAAGGCTGAGGAAGCAAAGGTCGGGAAAAGATGTCACTCGCTTCCAAGAAGTCTGGAATTACAGGAGTTTCAGAAAACTACCACTGACTACCAGCTTCTTACAACACCAAGAGACAATTTGCAGGAGGACACTCAGAAGTTATTGCAAAACTTCTGATCTGCCGTCAATCAAAGCCTGTATGTTTGCCTGCTGCTACCACAGGAGCAAAAGCAATTTTATTAAACAAGTGCATCTTGGCAGAAAATAAATCAGAACTCGGAGACTTCAGGGATTCTGAAGACTGTAGATCTCAGGCTTCCAGTCTTGCAATACAGGTAAAAACACAGATGGAACTAGGGCTGAATGCTGCTTTCCAAAAAATATCTCCTATTGTAGGTTGGATTGTGTCCCCAAAAAGGATATGTTCAAATCCTAACCCCTAGAACCCAAGAATGTGATTTTATTTGGAAATAGGTTTTTTTGCAGATGTAATCAAGATAAAATGAGGTCAGACCAAATTAGGGTGGGTTCTATCAATGATTGGTGTCTTTACACAAAGAAGGAAATTCAGATACAGTGACGGGAAAATGCTAAGTGAAGATGGAGGCAGAGATTGGAGTGACACATCTACACACCAAGGAATGTCAAGCACAACCAGCAACCCCAGAAGAAGCAAGGAAGGACCTTCCCCTAGCGCCTTTGAGGGGACATGGTCCTGTTGACACCTTGGTTTCAGACTTCTAGCCTCCAGAACTGTGAAACCATAAATTTCTGCTGTTTTAAACTACTAGTTTGTGGAAATTTGTTACAGAAGTCCTAGGAAAGTAATATACTTCACACACACACACACACACACACACACACACACACACACACACACACACGTTATATACAGCCCAGTGCCCTAGTGAGCCACTATTACAGATAGAAGCATGTTTGGGAGCATGTTTGGGAGTATGTTTGGGAGTGCGAAAATTGGGAGATGAACAACCAGTTTTTTTCATGGGTTTCCCCTACACTTAGAAGACAGGTATCATTGAAGGAAGCAGGAAGATAATGACCCTCCCCCAAAGCCATAACCCAAATTGGACAGGAGTGCCTAAAATATAACCCTGGTATGGAAAGTTGGTTACTTTCTTACCCTTGATAATTGCTGAAGGAACTGTATGTCTCTGGAAGGAATTGGCACACAAAGTATCTTTCATTGATTTACTCAGCATACAGCCCTGCTGACTTTAAAGCAGCTAGCACATCTATTTCTGAAATAAAAGGGCTGTCTTCTAAAAGCATATCTAGTTACCAAGTTCATAACGTTCTTGGACCAAAGTGGTTTTAGGAGGGGAAGAAGAGCCTGCCTTTATTTTTCTGTCTTTCCCTCAAGCCATAGATCCTTGAGTCCTTTGGGCCCACTCTTCACAGACAACTCCTCCCCAGGACATTTCAGCATCTCATGTGCTTCAAGGCCCATCCTTTTCTTAGACAAGTTTCCCAGAATGAAACAGAAGAATCCTAGGAGTGGGCAGGTTGGCAGGAAGAACAGAGAAGGCCTATTTGTCTGTGCCATGTGGGTGGAGGTAAGAAATAAAATGATGCCACAGACCTACAAAGACTGTGGGACATTAAGCCCTAGTTCTTAAGAAACCCATTTTCCTAGACTGGAACCAAAGAGACTATTTTCTCTGCATTTTTCTGGGCAGTGTTTCTTCAGTAGAGTTCGTTCTTGAGAAGTCTGGACTGAGAACCCACTTTTATTTGCCTATCAAGAAAGGTGACAAAGGAATAGAATTGAACTTTGTATATTTGGCCTAATCTGAAAGCAGACTTGCCTCGAGGCAGGAGCCTGAAGCTACTGAGCCTGGGGGTAACTTTGCAGCTGACTGTGATGTGGGTTGGATGTGATGTGGTTTCTTCTTTGTCTTAAGCAACAGAGAAGCATGCACATTTGCTAGGACCGCCTCCTACTTCATGTGGTTGGTCATGCTGAGAGGTGTTTCATGGGCAGAAAATTTTCCTGCCTTTCCCAATTACATGAAACTTCATGTCAAAAGACTGACAGAGGTGGTGCTTTCAGCTGCAGAATTTTCCTACTAAATCCTGGTAAGGCCAAGTACATGCTTATTCCTGTTGTTCCAACCTGTCTTTAGAGGGCTGACAGGAAAACGCAGCCCAGCAATGAGCTCTGTGACACTTGGCATGTTCTGCCCTAAGCCACACCCTGAGCTACCATGGCCCCAAGGCTCCACCTTGCATGACATTTATCCAGGTTCAAATCTTGAGTCTCCTCTTTGACACCAGCCCAGGAAAACGCAGAGGCAAAAACCAGGCAGTGACTGCACATTTTCAGGTTTTGCCCCAAGGTGATTTCTTTTGTCTCATCAGAATTCATTACCATCAAGATGTTAGGTTTTCTCATTAATAACCATGACAGTGATCAGCCCTCCTCATTTATCAGCTTATTGCTCATCCAAAAATGTCAAGTGATCTGATATGATTCGGTCCCTGTATGCAAGTGTCCTCTATCTCAGTCCTCTTCTGGACAACCTAGGAGACAACCTGGCTTTGCCTTTGCATAAAACTGAATGATCATTAGAGTCTTCGCAGGACTATGAAGTCTTGGGGCTCAAAGGAACCTCAAGATGTTAGTCAATTCATTCTCCCTCTCTCTAGACAAAAAAAATGCATGCAAGCCATTTAGAATAGTCATCATAGTTCATCTATAACCACAAGTAAGGAGACTATGCAAAAAAAAAAATTGGATGGATAGATAGATAGATAGATAATAGATATATAACTAAAGGAAAGGTGTCTCATATTAACTACTTTACATGCATTACAACTATTTTATGAGGTATCACTATTATTATTCCCAGTTAATATAAGTGTAAATCAAGGTTGAGAGAGATTAAATAATTCATCCAAATCAGTGGCAGAAGTGAGATTTAAACAGGCATTACTTGTATCCCAGAGGGTCCTTGTGACTGAAAGAATCTTGTTCTTACTATTGTGGTTGTTCTTTTCACATGAGAAGGAAAACAAACACGTTTTCCCTCTATCTACTTAGGTTCTGTGTATGAGGCCCTGTAAATTAGACTGACAAAAGACAGGATAGCAGGAGAAAAGGCTTATTATTACATATGCATATGGAGGGCTTCATAGAAGAGGGAAGACCCAAAAACGGTAGATAGGCCTAAAACCTTATATACCTTTTTAACAAAGAACAACAAATTGTGGAAACCTGACAGGACAGAGGAAAAAGTGGTTTGGGCTGGGGGTGGCAAATTGTGGGCAAGCGACTAGGAAATAATTGGGGGGAACTAATGGAAGATAAAGGTTATTTTAGTAAGGTTTGTTTGCACACCCATCTCAGTGCCGATTTTCTCTCTTCTTCATGGCCTTGAAATTCCCCCAGGAGAAGAGGTTTATGGCAGTCCTCATTTCTCAGGAGTTTCTGCCTCTTCTCAGATAAGAACAGATATGAGAAGGTTTCTTGCTACACCTGTTAATGCTCATTGGACTCCAGCTCAAAACAATCGTGCCAAAGCGGCACATTTTGGGGCAGCATATTCTGATCCCCTTCGAATCCATATCATCTTTCAGGACAATTTAGCAAGTATTTTGAATATCAAAACAAGATATATATTGTTTTCCTCATGTTTTTAACCAACTAGATGCTGCAAACTCTCTTCCTCATGTATCTTTTGTGTTTCCCAGCCCAACTACCAGGAAGTTCTTTCTAAAATTTAATTTTAACGCCTCCCATTGTAATACAAGCCCATTCTCACAGAGGCTTCCTATTTTTTTACATAGTTGAAGATTGCTGACTCTGTGTGTGTGTGTGTGTGTGTGTGTGTGTGTGTGTGTGTGTGTGTGAGAGAGAGAGAGAGAGAGAGAGAGAGAGAGAGAGAGAGAGAGAGATTTTTCTATCAGTAATTTGGAAGAGACCTGCCCTTGACAGATCATCTCCAGCTTCTTTATATACTCAGATTGTTTCACTTGCATTGTTAACTATAACCGTCGAAATGGAAGATGTAATGTGACATTTATACCACCCCCTTCTTCTGAGATTCATAAAGTGCCAATGACACTCTTGATTTATGAATAAACAGTTTCTAGTCCCCATGGTCTGCGATTCATGGCCCAGACTGATCAAAGTGGAAAAATTTAACATAACATCCAACCTCTGAGAAATGAAGACTTAAAGGGACCTCAGAGAAACCATTTGTCTCTGAAAAAGTCTTCCAGAAATCAGCAGAATTAACTTGATCAGAAGCAGCCTCAGATGCATTTCAAAGCAGGATGAATTTCTGACCTTCTTTATTTTAAAGTTAGCGAGATTTAAATAGGAGAAACATTGTCTTTAATGACTCTGATTTTTAAAAATCATTTGAATTGTTTGTTGAATTACCTGTTTCTACAGAGGCCTCTGGAAGGCTAGCTAACTAAATAAATGTTTATAATTTCTAACAGTTCTGCACCATTTGCAGTAGCTCTATACTAAGTACCATAACCAATTTCAATTCTCCTTCAAAGTGCTAATATATCATGGAAGGTTTCACAGACCAACAACATGTTCATTCCAAATACCCAAATGTAAGCCAAGGTGATGTTTTGCAGGTGTTACAGAACACTAAAGTTGATCCTTTGAAACACATGGAAGCAGAAACACAGCCATTCTCTATAGCCAAGAGAGCAGTGCTATAGGTCAATTTTTATCTCTAGGGAACAGATTAACTAAATTGTCCAGCCGGTTTTTACCTTTTTTGCTCCCATCACTATAGGATTATGATGATTGTGTAGTATGGTGTTTGTTCTCAAACTGAGTGACAATCAGCATTACCTGAAGAATTACTACTACATTCTAAGTTGTAAGCCACGGTATTTGGATTTTTTATTTTTTTGGTAGTTCCTCCAGTAATTCTGATGATCAACCAGATTTGAGAGCCACTGTTCAGTGATGCTCCAGACCCAGCAGTCCCTCAACAGAATTGAGACCTGGGCCAATGAAGGCATGAGGACCAGCAAGGCTGTCTCAAGAGTAGGGAAGGACTGGATAAGGTGAGATGGGCAGGTGGAAGAAAGCGGGGCTGACAGGGAAGGGCAAGAGCCAACCTCGGTCCAAGCATCAACTCAGCTTAGGAAGTGCTCAGCGGAGGAGCAGGCTCAGCAGTCGGGGGATGAGTGCACCCACACAATTCACAGCCTACAAGGCAGCTCAGTGGGGGAAAGCTGCAACATGGAGTCACACAGGCTGTGAATCCAGGCTCTGCCCCTTGCAAACTGTGGGACCCTGGGAACGCTACATATCCTCTCTAGGTCTGTTTCCTCATTTCTAAAATGGGACTAATATAGTAGCTACTTTATAAGGATGTTGAAAGAATTAAAAGAGTTTGACATGCTTAGCACAATGGCTGTGTCTAGAACTCAGAAGCTCCTGTTATCTCTCCCCATGGTGTAAAGCACCCACCTGTTATATTAAGGGTGGATATGTGTGTATATAAACTACATCTAAAGACTAACTGATGTGTGTTGATGGTTAAATCCATGGCCTGGACCTCATGAACACCTCACATAACCCACGGGGTGATCTAGTCACCAATATGTGAAGCACATAGATCACAATAAAGAAAAAAAGTTTGAAAATTACAATATCTCAAGGAACTTGGCACAATTTTTCAGTTAATGCTTTGGAAAGTATATCTCATAGAGTGAAGGATATGGGTAATTTCAACTGAAGGTCTGAAGCTGCCTATACTTGACAGACCACTGTTCTTGTGATCTAACAGACGACTTGACTGAGTCTGATCACTGAACATTGTACTTTCTGGGGTTGCATTTCCCTCACCCATAACATGGGCATTATTATAATACGTTCTGCCCTGGTTCAGGTCCCTCATATGAGGGCCAGTGACACTGCCCTCAAAAAACATAGAAATAAATAAATAATACTTTCTGCAAAACACAGTGAGAGTTAAATATGTAGTAATAGCAAACAGAAAAGTGTGAGAAATATAGGGTCATTTTTACAGTTTCCTCACAGCATTATTTTATCCACACAGCCATTCAGAGATTCCTGAAATATGAATTTAAAGTTACCAGGAAGTAGGCTGTATATCTTCAGTGCTTAGTAACTAACACCAGAAAGGGACCAGAAATGCTTTGTTTTAATTATTTCTGTGTTTGAGGATTTCTATGTGTTTTGGTTTTTTAGAAATGTAAGGAGGGAGGGATAGAGGAAGGAAGAGAGGGAAGGAAGAAGACAGGAGGGAGAGAGGGAGAAGGAAGATGAAATATTTACGGACAGCCACTGGGCTATCCCTAAGAAAGCTATATTGACCAGGGAAGCAGGAAGACAAAGGTCCAGATTCCATTTCTGCCTCATTCCTCCAGGGTCTTGGTCCCTAAGGAGGAGTTTAGACCTTGGGCCAACCTGAGCTACAATCCAAACTCACCCAGGACTATTTATAGCGGTGGGCTGTTGGGCAGATTTCCTGTGAAGCTGATATTTCCAGCTCTTTCTAATTCAAAACAGCTCTTCACAGCGCTGGGCCATAACAGCGTATGTTTAAGTGGTTTTACATATCAATGTCCTGGGTCTCACTGGATGCATAAATTAAAACAATATTAGTCAGACTGGTTTACTCCATGGAGTAAAATAAACTAATCCGCAGCAGCTATGCATTGTTCTCTTTTATATTGCAGGAGAAAGATTTAGCTCTGTAGCCACTGATTTAGTCTTTCTTATCCCTTGCAAAGATAAAATCTAACTATAACAATGGCTTCAGCGGTACTTCTGTTAAGCATGTTTTAAGATTCCTGTTCCTCCTTAATAAAACTGAGATAAGAGTGTGTCCTCTCTCCAATTTCGCTGGTGTTATGAATTATGGCTACACCAGCCACCATGAGGCCCACCAGTCACTGCAGATGTTGAACAGTTCTGATGAAATACTGCAGCCAGTTTAAATTGTTTTCCAGAGACTCAGAATATTGATAAAACAAGTTCCAGCTTCAAAGCCAGCCCCAAGTAAGGAGTGTGCCTTTATTTGGTGAGAAAATATGGGTTTTGTAGGGTAACCTTGGATTATCACCAAAAATGAGGAAGAAAATGGAGGTGGATTGTGAATGGGATCAAGAATGGGAGGCCATTAAATCCGATTTCTTGAGATTTATCTTGAATTTTGAGGGGGCGGTGGGGAGTGGGAGGGGAAGAATGGCAGTTGTCCTCAAATTTTTTCAAGATAAAAATATGTATTAATATCAACTTTTGACAGCAAAATGAATTTCTTAATAGTAAGAACACATTATATGGAGAAACAACTTTTTAAAAGAATGGTCTAGGGCCAGCCGAGTGGCGCTGTGGTTGGGTGCTGGTTTGGGAAGCCGGCGGCCCCGGTTCAGGTCCCGCATGTGAGGGCCAGTGACACTGCCCTCAAAAAAAAAAAAAAGTCATAAAAGAATGGCCTAAATTCTCATAAGGCTTTAAATACTCCAGTGTTATGGTATAACATATTGTCACAACACAGGGCTGTACTACACACTTGCTGTAGTCTCTGTTTTTCTAGAACTCCTATGTAAACTTGGGACCCAGTACCTCAGCCACGTCTTTGAGCCCTTAGGTGTCCTTCATTTCTCCCTTATATATTTTTTTCCTTTTCCAATTACAAAACTGATATATGTTCAACGTAAAATATTTGGAAAATATAAAAGGTATGAAGAAAAAAATTACCATAACCCTACACCTAAAGGTAACTAGTGTTAACACTGTATGTCCTAGTTATTTTCTTAGCACATACATTGATATATGCGTATGTGTATATTTTTTACAAAACTGATGACATACTATATATTTTATTTTATATATTATTTTTGTCACTTAGCAAATTATCATAAATATTTTTCTGAGATGGTAAATTTGATTTTTAATAGCTGTATAGTATTTTATTACATAGATGTACCACAATTTACTTAACAATTCCATTATGATTGTATATATTAGACTGTTTTACTATTATAAAATTTTTATGAGGAACATCTTTTGCATATATAGATATTTGACCATAACTCTGCTGATTTCTTCAGGATAGATTCTATGCGGCATATTTTTACAGCTTTTAGTCATAATATCAAAATTACCTCCAGAAATGATGTAGCCATTTTCCCTCCCCAGCTGTCTGGAAGTGCCTGTTTTGCCAACACCTTCACCATCACTGGATATTATAATTTTTAAATGATAATTTTAAATGGAAATAGTATCTCATTGCTTTCACTCCCTATTTCTTTTTTGGTTCTTAAACACATATTTCTTGTATATACTGTTAACATTTTTTCTTTAGTGATTTGTTCATTTGTGTTATTTGCTATTTTTACAATAAGTTGTTTATACCTTTCCCATAAATTTGTAGAGCTCTTGTTTTTAAAAAAATCAGTGTTTTGTCTATCATTAATTTCATAAATATGTTTCCCATTTTCTGTTTGGTCATGATATTTTATGACACCAAAAGTTTCTAATTTTTATTTATTTAAATCTATAATTTTTATCCTCTCTTTTTCACTTTACATAGTCCTTCCCCTTCTCCACCACAAGATTAAATGACATTTATCTAATTTTACTTTTCCTTATGGCTTCATAGGTCTATGCTTAATTTTTTATCAGTTAAGAATTTATTTTGGAGTAAGTCATGATCTAAGGAAGCTAACTTGATTGTTTCCCAGGTGATTAGCCAGTTACTGAAAAGTCATCTTCTACCTTTTCTTCCCTAATTTGAAATGGAACCTTTGTTGCATACTAATTTTCAAATCCATATGTAAAATCTATTTATAGACTTGAAGATTTTTTTTTTCTTTTGTCTATTTATGCATCAGTAAAAATATTTAAACTATATGACTTCTGGTGGTGATAGAGGCCCTATTATTCTTATTTTAACATTTGTTATTATTTTCCTCATTGTTTATTCTCACAGATATACTGGACAATCATTTTCAAGTTAAAAAATAATATTTAGATTTTTATTGGAATCCTGTGATTAATTTTTTTTTTAAAGATTTTTTTGGGGAATTGGGGCAGGGGAACAGCTTGGGGACTCGGGGAAGGGGAACAGACAAGTTGCTGTCTTTTTTGTTCTTCAGTCTAGTTGCGGAGGACGTTGCTTCACTGGCCCATGTTGGTATCGTCATTTGCACTCTTCCCGGATGAGGCAGATTGGTCACCGGCCTCTGGATGGTCGCTCACCGCGGCTATTGGCAGCTCACGCTGGCTGCCGGCCACTCACTGTAGTCTATGGCAGCCCACTGCAGCAGGGGCTGCAGCCTACACAGTTGCCGGGGCTCACACAGCCCAGCTCCAGGTGGAGCTGTCGTTAGCTATAGAGGGCAGTGTCACTGGCCCTCATATGTGGGATCCGAACCGGGGCTGCTGGTGTCCCAAGCCAGGTCTTAACCCACGTCCCACTCGGCCGGCCCTCCTATGATTAATTTAAAAAATTAATTTTGGGAGACTGATATCTCTACCATAGTGAGACTTACCATCCCCCATTTGTCTAGCTGCTTTTAAAATTTTAGTTTCCTTTATGTGAGAGCTTTCACTCTTACAAGGATTTTTCCCCCCTAATTATTTTATATTTTGGATGGTTATTGTGAATGTTAAGAAAAATACTGACTTGGGCCATATTATTGTATTCTGTTATTAACCCTGAAGAGTTTTTCATTCATCTTCTTGGATTTTTCCAAGTAGTCAATTATATAATCCCATAAATAATGATAGTTTGCTTTTCCAATATTTGACCTCACTTATTTTTTTATATTTATTTGCTTTTTGTCACTTCTAGAATGATGTTGAATAATAATGGTTAGCATTCTTGTAAGTTTTTTTATTTTAACAAGAATGATAGTGGCTAATACTCTTGAAGGAATTATGATATGCAAAGCACTATTCTAAACAATTTAGGTGTTTCCCTATTGAATCCAACCAATAGCACTTTGTGATAAGTACTATTATTATTCCCATTTTAAAGGTAAAGAAACTGAGATACAGAGATATTGAGCAAGTTGCCCAAGGTCATACTGCAAGTAACGCAGAACCAAGATTTGAATCCAAGCATTCTGATGAGCGAGGTGGTGATGACCCACAGTGTGTTATAGCATAACAATTAATAGACACTCTCCTGTCATGGACTAGGGTAGGCTACAGGTTGCAGAAGCTCCACTGGCATTAGCAGTATCCTTAGTGTCTCCTACTGCCAACACTAGACTAAAGAGAACAGCAATTGGGCTTCCTAGTGTCAATAAGAATAATGAGATTCCAGAAGGGCAGAGGGCAGGGAGTAGCTCTTAACCATCAGAGGCAAGTGTGGGCCATCATTATCAGGAAGAACAGCAACACCACAAAGATAGCTGGGGCTGCCATAGTGTTCCTAGGACAAGATAGATGGCCAACCAACAGTGTATTGCTTGATCTTTATGATCCCAAGAGATTAAAGATGCATGAGCAGAAAGCTGATGTCAGCTACCCCAGTGGAAGTTCATAGTCACTCACCCAGTTTCCAGACGTGAGCCAATTCTCAGATCTAGAACAAATCAATTGAAGAAGTAGCTGGTCCCTTGTGCAGAACTCTGCAATGCCACAGCAAAGGCACACAGTAGTGATTCTACCAGTCCTTCCGAAGCAACAAAGCCATTTATCTGAATAATTATACACCAGAGAGAGGAGAATATCCATATGATTTTTCAAGGACTGTTGGTTTCAGGGTATGAGTTGACACTAATACTTTGAGGAACAAAAGATCATTAGGGTCCTCATGTAACAGAAGAGGCACTGGAGGCCAGGTGATAATGGAGTATGGACCCAAGTTGGTCTTATTATATCCAATATGTTTGTAGACCCTCCCTGTGTTCAGTGCCCTGATTCTTGAGTTCATAATCTGGATGAATATGCATTGGTAGAATCTAATATTAATTGGCCTAACCTCTGGAATAAGAAACTCTGTGCTAGTCATTAAGCTATAGACTCAACTTCAACCTTACTCTCTCCCTTCCATGTTCTTCTGTGATGTTGGGGCTGAGGCTCTGCAAACCACATATCTGCTTTGCCAGCTGACTCCATATTTGACTCCTCCATTAGGCCACTAGCAGGAGAAGGAGACTTGTGTTTCCTATTTGCTTCATGTTCCTGTCAGCACCACCTTAGTCTCATCCTCACTCTGACATTGACAGTTTGTTGCAGTCACAGCCATTGAATCCAGTTTGCAGTTTTTCCAACACTTGTAGGACCGGCCTCATGGTGGCCCTCCGAAACACCAGTAGCAGCTGGCCAGGGCCTCTTTCTCAGAGTTCTGGACCACAACCCCATGGGCCCTGCCTTCGAGCTCAGAACCATCAGCAAAAGCTGGATAGTGACCACTTTTGGAGCCCCAAGTTTCCGCTCCTACTCCAAGCTTCTAAATGTGAATAATTCCAACTTCTTCCCCAATCCCCCAGATATGACAATGGTACTGCTACCTGCAATTTCTAGGAGACCTTCGTGTACTCTCTTTGCCTTTAAGTTTTTCAATAACCACTTCACAATTTTTTATATTACATTCTCTCTGTTAAAACAACAAGTGTGATGTCTGTCTCCTGACTGGACCCTGACTAATGCGTTATAGGAAAAGCGGGTAAAAACTTTGAAATCGCCCCATCTGCCACTGACAAGACAGTCAAAAGCAATTTTCCATCATAGGTAGAATGACAGCGATTGGGGCCACCTTCAAAGACTTAAAAGGAGGCTAGGGCGGTGGTCCTCATCATATTTCCATTTAGTTCACCAGACTGTCCCCTAGAAAAGCAGACTGAATCATGCTGCCGATGGTGGACTACCATAAACTTAAGCAAGTACTACCCCAACCACAATAGCTGTCCTAAATACTCTATCATTATTTACTGCAACAGATCAACATGGCTTCTGGCACCTGGGATGGGGCTATTGAATTGGAATTTTTTTTTCTTTTCAACCCCTATTAGAAAGGAGAATCAAAAGCGGTTTGCTGTCACTTGGAACAGACAGAAATATACATTCACTGCCATGCCCGCAAGGCTATTAACCTCCCTGCTCTATGTCACAACAGAGTTTAATGGGATCTTGATCATTTGGATACTCTATAGGAGGTCTTACAGTTTCACTCACGAATAACATCATTTTTAATGTGCCTGGGGAACAGCAAGTAGTAAATACTCTGGATGCAAGGGTTAAGCACATGTGGATCAGAGAGTTGGGGATAAACCTCACAATCAAGGGCTTTGCCTTGATCAGTAAAGTTTTCATGGATCCCGTGGTCTGGAACACACCAGGTGACTCCAAGGAAAGGACAGATGAGTATACTTTCCACTTCCTACCACTAAGAAAGTGACACAATGATTGGGAGAATGTCTCAAGTTTTGAAGATTGTATCCATCACACTTGAATACTGCTCAAACCCATTTATTAGTGAGTCCAAAGGTTTCAGGTTTCAGTGGGTGTTATGGACTGCACTATGTCCCCCCAAATCAATATGCTGAAGCCCTAACCTCCAGGACCCAGAATGTAACTGCGTTTGGAGACAGGGTCTTTAAAGAGGTGTTTAAGTTAAAAGGAGATCGCTAGGCTGGGCCCTCCCACAATCTGACTGATGTCCTCATAAGAAAAGGAAATTGGACATACAAAGAGACACCAGGGGCTCATGCACAGAGGAAAGGTTATGTGAGGACACAGCGAGAAGGTCATCATCTGCAAGCCAACAAGAGAGGCCTTGGAGAAAACCAAACCTGCCAACACCTTGATCTCAGACTTCTTGCCTCCAGACCTGTGAGACAGTATATTTCTGTTGTTTAAGCCACCCAGCCCATGGTGTTTGCTTATAGCAGCCCTAGCAAATGAGTACAGTGGGCCTGGAGAAAGAGACAGCTCTGGAGCAGGTCCAGGTATGGTACAAGCAGCCCTAGTGCTTTGGCTCTGTGACCTGGTGATCCTGTAGTGCTAGGCTCTGTAGAATCTCTGGCGAGCCTCAGTAGGAGAATCACAACGCAGACCCTGAGAGGAACCGAGCAAGCCCCTGCCATCTGCAGCACAGAGCTCTCCACTGCTCAGAAAACAGCTTCTGGGCCCATGGAGTGACTGAGCACCTGAGCATGGTACATCAAGTGACCATGCACCCAGCGCTGCCTTTTATGGGTTGGATATTATCAGAGCCACCAGGTCATGAAAGTTGCACAGAAGAAATCTATCATAACCTGGGACTTAAACCTCTCAGAGATAAAGATCTGATTGCTCCACCAGGCAAGCAACCTACACCTGCAGAAGTGCCAGCCAAAGAGGAGGGGGCTCTACAAAGGGTGGAAGAGAAGGGACATATGATGACCATCTTGGGACAAAGTGGTGAGACCTTGGCCCACCAATCTTCCTGTTCAGGTTCTTTTTCTTTGTGACCTTGAAGAATCAGTGATAGAGTAGGGTAGCCTACCACAGCGCACAGGAAATGTGAGTGGTACAAAATTAGCCTACCACAGCGCACAGGAAATGTGAGTGGTATAAAGACAGTAGTAGATGCTGCCAGATGCTATTCAGACCCCCTCATCCCTAATGCTTCAGAACACAACAGCTGTCTACCTGTCAGCACCTAGATTTATTTGCCTGGGTTTCTCTGGCCTACGGAGCAACTCTATGCCTGTGCACAGCAGGCCAGATGTGCCAGGGAAATTACACCATGCCTCCAGGAGCAGCCTTTAACTAATAACAGATGGGAACTGGTGGATAAATATCCCAGCTCCCTCACCTCTTAGGTAGGATGACACTGAGGCCCATGTCTCAAACAGGCACTCAGGGTTCCCCAGAAGGATTAAACTCCAGTCACCTATAGTGCTAACTTGCTTGATAAGAACCTTTCTTTACTGTCCTCCCTTCCCTGTGTCACTTACTCCTCTACCATACTTTCCTATGATCATTTCCAAAGTAAATAATTCGCTTTATTGTCTCAATGTCTGCTTCTGGGGGAACCCCAACTAAAATAAGACAGTGCACCTATCAAACTATACACAATTCCTAATTAAAAATATTCCTAATTTCTTTGCATTGTTGTCTGGGATTGCTCTCTCTTATGTGTGCAAAAAAATGAGGTAGTGGGCTGGAGAAGTGATGGAAAAAGAGTACTTTGGCCACTTAATGGATCAACATCTGTAAGGTAAGGCAATTACACTATTTTCTGGTGGGTACAAACCCTGGGTCTCTGTCTAAGGCAGTAGAGAGTGGAGAATGTATTGTTTCCTTATGTTTTTCAGTTGTCACTTTTGCATGATCTAAAACCTGGGTGTGCCATAAGGCATTCCTTAAATCTATTCCATTTGACTTTTATATAAAGAGAAGGAACTCCTCCAAGATTCTGGCATTTGTTGTCCATCAGTGTTCCTTTTAGTCATCATTGTAAATTTCCACATTTTCCATGTTTTCATTTTCTGTGCTGTCATAGGTATTTTAATGAAAATTGAATGACACTGCATTATGGAGGCTGCTGGCCAGATGGTATTTTGATCTGCACATCTGCAATATTCTATCTCAAGAAGCAGTAAAGTCATAAAATGGAAGATGGAATTCCAAAGGTCCATGGAGTTCATCTTCCTGGAATAAGACCATCTTTCCGTACACAGCCACAGTAGTAGAGATGTAGTAATAAGAGACACCAAGTACAGAGCTGGAAATTCAAGTCCTCATCAGCATCTTTCCTCAAATGATTCCTAATAAAATTATGAGCTTGCAGAGAGAGAGAGAGAGAGAGAGAGAGAGAGAGAGAGAGAGAGAGAGAGAAAGAGAGAGAGAAGGGTCTACACTTCAAAGAAGCCTTAAGTCATAATTATTTCTCCAGAGACCTAATGCTCATTCAATAATGCCTGGAATATTTTGAGATAAATTAAAAACCTATTTCATTTTAAAGTCAGCATTCTGACTATTATTTCATTCTGTAGGTGACATTTTCTTTTTTTTTTTTGAGGGCAGTGTCACTGGCCCTCATATGTGGGACCCAAACCAGGGCCGCTGGCTTCCCAAGCCAGTGCTTAACCACTGTGCCACTCGGCTGGTCCCTGTAAGTGACATTTTAATGGCCAAACAATTACAGTGCTACAATAAATTCTGGAAGCATAAGGATTATTTTCCTTTTGGGCAAGGTCATGATTTGAGTGATTTTTCATTGGTTAAGTTCCATTATTATCTGGGTGACACTTCATGTAATAATAACCTTGCTTTGTTCCCCACCTTGTCAATTTATCTGTCTTGACCAGCTGCCATTCACATTCTGACCCTGTGATAGTAGCTAGTCGGTCCTAACCTTTTCAGCTATTAAACCCAAGGGGCCTAATAAGCTACCAATCCATGCCAACCCTAATTAGGTATTTCCAACAGCTATAGGGAAGAAGCAGTTCTTAGCCCTTTCCATCATAAAAATTGAGAGAAAGTTAACATAAGCTGGGAAGGAAAAACCAAAAGGAAAAGCACGTTGGAAAACCCAAGAAGCTTCTCAGCCAAACTGAAATCCCATTTTATCACTCCCAAAGCCTTCCAGTATGACTCTGAACACTTACTGTGGGGATAATGGTATTGGTTTCAAGACTCAAATACATATTCAGTGTGATGCACTGGAAAGGTGCTAGAAGCTAAAGAATCATGAGACCATATAAATGAGCTGGGCTAGCAAATAAGACGCATTACACATTTCAATATAAACCATTTGGGCCACCTAGATATCGAATCTTTCCGAAACCTCCATTTAGTGTTGTCTGGGAATATGCTTTGAAATTCTGTCATAGTTATATCTTTTTATTCAACATGAAAACCCCATAGAACAGTGTTTATTTAACTTTAGTGTGGATTAAGATTGCCTGGAGAGGTCATCTCAAACCTCAGACAGTCTGGGATGAAGCCTAAGAATCTGTATTTCAAAAAATATGGACCGAGTTTGTCTTGAATTCTGCTTTTAAACATTCCAGTTAATAAAGGTTGGAACAGAATTGTGGTAAAACCCAAAGCTTCACCATAGTTTAATATGCTTGCCAATGGGGAACAGATATGCAAACAGAGAATCTGAGCTGTCAGGATGAGACTGATTACTGTAGCTCAAAAGCCCTAGACTGTTAGAGTCTTATTCACATTGTTCAACAGGCCCTTTTATATCCAAACTGCTTTCAATGTAAAAATTATCCCCAGACTAAGAGTATAAACTTACTCATTGAGCACCTGATTTGCCCAGCACTGTTCTAGTTTTTATAGGAAAGTCAGAAGGAGAGGAAGACATGGTCCATGTCCAGTAAATAAGAGAGATTACATTATCCCCCTGAAACCAGAAAAGGGCAATGAAATGCTAAACAAGTCCCTGTCCTTAGGAAGAAAAAGACCCATGCAGGTCACAGTGCCTAAAGAAGGCTTCACATGGGGAGGTGGCAGTTACACTGGCACTTGACTTGGGAAAATCTTTGGATTGGATTGGGAAAAAAGAAGGAAGAACAGAAGCAATTATTTGATATCTGGAATGAACACACATGCAGAAGTCAAAGCCATATGAATCAGATTGGATGGAAACATGGGCCTCAGGTTTCGCAGAGCTTGGGAAGTGAAGAACCCAGCAGATGGGATTTGGTAGGGAGAAAAAAACCAAGCAAATGGCCTGAATAAGGACTGAGTTGGGCTCTCACCCTGAGTCCCAAGCCTGGGTCTGCTATTGCCTGCTGCGGCACATGGATCTGACACGTAACCTCTGTGTGGCCTAGCATCCCCTCTCCCTGGTTCTCCAAGATGGGGCCAACACTGCTTACCTCATAAGGATCTTTTTGAGTTCTGCGTAAATGAGAGAGGCACCTGCAAAGAGCTAAGGACTAACCCATAAAAAAAGAAGTTTAAGAATTTACGAAAACAAAAGGAAATTATGAGAGTAACTGGTAACCAGAGGGAAGAGCTCCCTTAGGCAGCCCAGCTGCTGCTACTGCCGCTGACAGAGCCTGAGGCAGACTAAGTGCTGGGACAGGAAGCAAAAGTCAAGTGCCCTACTTCCTGGGAACAGTTACCTGAGAGTGAGGAGGCACCTCTAAGAACCAGGAGAGTAGGTTGTGAGCAGGAGAATACGAAAGCTGGGAGGAGAAAGGTTGTGTTTGACAGCCAGTGGGTAAATGGGACATCAGGGTTTGCTGCCAGCCTCTAGTACCCCAGGAGGGATCTTTTCTCCCCTCCTTATGCCCAGGATTTTCACATATCCTTTTCATCAATGCCAAATCAGACTTAATCCCCAGCCCTGCTCCACTCTTCTATAAGAATACAGATGCAAAGGGATTTAAGTAGCTAGGACAAAATAGATCATACAAATGTCTTTAAAACAGACAAGCTTCGTCTCCCAATGAAAATCTCAAAGAGGGTATTTCAAAGAAGTTCTCAGACTTCTCTTTTAATGTTAAACCCATACCATTTTTAATGTGTTTTTTTCTAAAATAAATCTGAAGAAGAAAGTCACAGGGAGTAACACAATGACATAAGCCACATTTTAGAGTTTGTTTACTTCCTTTGGATTGTCATGCTTGCAAGTGGGTATTTTAACCAGGTAAGTGGTGGTGGGTTAGTTATAGCTTATGAGCAGAGAAGGACTCTGTGTGTAAGCATTAAGTCCCCACTCATCCTTGTAAATTTTATTTGCAATGAGACCTATCAGCCTGGTTTGCAGGCTCTTGCAATGAGTGGATCCCACCTGTCTATACACTTCTGAACAGAGCCAAAGACTCTGGACTTCCCTCAGAAGACCTACCCACAAATGGTCAGCAAACCAGCTAATGAGTCCGGGCTCAGAGCACTTGGGACCGTAAAGCCTTCACACAACATTGCCAAGCTGCCTGCTAACCTCAAGGCCAACAAAGGAAGCCCCATCCTGAAGACTGGTGTTAGTTCAATCATTTATTTGCTCACTGAGCATTTGTGGGCATGTGCTATGTGTCTGGCATTACGCTAGGTGCTAAAGACACCATAGTAGACAAACTTTAATATAAATTAATATATTTATGTTAAATTTAATATATATTATTAAATTTATGTGTTTTATCCTATGGGCAATGGGAAATTATTGAAGGATCTCAGGCTGGGTAGTACATTTCGTAGGTCTGCAGTATGGGCAATGGATGGTGCGAGCGGTCTGTCACCTGCCTCCATGCTTGGAGGACATAAGGGCAATCCTGAGAGCCTTTGTCATAGGGGACACCTCCCTCACACAGGTGAGGCCTATACCCGTGAGGGGTGCAGGCAGTTTCCAGCCACTGCTATATGTCCCTGTCCTCCCAGTGTCCCCACATTATGCACTGCATCTAAATCCGCAACTGGCAGGGCATAAGCAACCTAATTACTGATGGTTGCTTACTCAAAATAGTTGTTATGGACTAAATTGTGTCCTCCCAAAATTAATGTGTTGAAGCCCCAACCCTCAATGTGATTGTATTTGGTGATTGGACCTATAAGAAAGTTATAAATGTCAAATGAGGTCATAAGGCTGAGGCCCCAATCTAATAGGGCTGGTATCATTATAAGAGAGATCCCAGAGATCTCTCTCCCTCTCTCCGCCCATGTGCAGAGGAAAGGGCATGTGAGGACACAAGAATGTTGCCATCCCTAAGCCAGGGAGGTATGCCTCACCGGACACCAACCCTGACACACTGTGATCTTGGATTGATAGCCTACGAAATTGTGAGAAAATAATTCTTCATTATTTAAGGCCCCCAGTCTGTGGTATTTTGATATGCCAGCTCTAGCAGGTTAATACAGTTTTAAGCTGAGAAAACTATAAAAGTCTTCTATTTCCATTTTCTGTGATTATAAATACTTTCTCCAAGTTTCTCTTATGATGAAAGAGAGTGGAAAGGTTAAAGAACTATTCATTTTTCAAGAGGAATGAGATTCTTTCTAAACCAGTGAGGAAGATGGGAAGGATTTCTGGAGATTACTCTATTTCAGTGGTGGTTTCAATCATTAAAATCTCTTTAATGAGATTACCCATGACTCTACAGAAGCTAAATCCTTTGAGAAAAGAGCTTCAAGTATTTGTCACAGTGAGACAGTTAAGAACAGTTAGCTTCTGCAGAGAATGAAGCAGGCATGTGTAAAGCAAATGTATTCACTTTCCTGCTTTTTTTTGGTTTTAAAACAAGACCTAGTAATAGAATATTTACTACCCTCCATTTAGTTCCTAAAACTTCAGGGCTAAATGGAATCAGCAGTGAATAGTCAGAAACAGGTAAGGAGATATCCTAACTTCCAGCTGAAGAAGCCCTAGTTATGAAAACAAACCAGGTGCCCTGAAAGTAGTGGAAGACAATATTAGCAAGTAAGTTGATTGCTGTATCAGTTAGAATAGACTAGGTTCTGCTGTGCTGCAGTAACAAAAATCTCAGTAAATTAATCCAACCAAGGCTTATTTCTCACTCACACATAGTCCTCCGGGTATCTGTCAGCTCTCCAGGGCAGCTTCCTTCCAAGGAACAACTTAGGGTTCCAGGCTGATGGAGGCCCCACTATTTCATAGCAGCAGCATCTGCCACATGAAGCCCCCACAGCCAATATGGTAGAGGTAAAGAAGCTGGAGGATCATAAAGAAGTTTTGCACTGCCTCAGCCAGCAAGTGACATGTCACATTTCCTTGGCCAGAACTAGTCTCGAGGCCCCTCTAAACTTCAAGGGGGTTGGGAAGTATAATTTCCTGTGTGCCCAGAAGAGGCACGTGAAAACAGATCTGATGAACACATAGCTTTTCCTCTACCACAGTTGCCAAACAGTGAAAGCTACCAGATGGAAAGAAGCATTTCTGGTTATCAGATCCCAATCTGAGCTTTGAGTAGAACAGTTCTTAAATGTGTGGTAATAGAGCTGGAACTCAGGATGCCACTCTCTCTCCTCCTCTCTGGGGATCTGGCAGATGAATTGCCTACACAAAGACCACCAGACAAATAAAAATGTAGTATCTAGTTATCAATGATGGGGCAAGCTCTAATGCCCCGACACAAAACTTGGTCAGAGCTGGCTAGACAACACATCTTAGGTTGGAAGCTGAAATGGGATCCCTTCTTTCTAATCCCTCCTCCCTGAACCTAAATCCTGGGACAGAGAAAAAGTGACCCAACCCAACAGCAGCATAAACAATGGCAGCAGACCTGGCTCTCCCAGCTGGATGAAGTCCCAATGGAAGGAACTGGAAGGATGGCCAGGTGCTACACGAGGTGGGTATGGTAAATCCATGCGGGCAGGAATTGGGTTAGAGCTTAGAGAGAGGAAAAGAAAATGCAGAGTCTGAGCCATGCCTTTAAGGTACAGTGAACCTGCCTACAAGTAAATATGGCCACTTGAGTGTCCCAGGCATTGATCAATCAGATTGGCAGCAAGGGAGGGTCATCTAAAGGAAGGACGGAAATTGGTCCCAAAAGTATTCTCTCCATCACTTCTTTGAGGAAAGATATGGGGCAGAAGTTTATTTCTCTCTGGAGGGAGGCCAAAATATAGAGAGGGGTGGGGGAGAGAGAGAAAGACTGAGAAGGGTTCCCCTTCTTACAAAAAGTGGGTGATTTTTTTAATACTAATTTGTGATTCCCTTGTTATGACAGACTCCTTCCCCTATTTGAACTCAACAAGGCCACAGTAGCAATGGCTACAGACTAAGGCATGTGACCACTCCTCTCTCCTTTGCCATAGGGCAGCAGCCTCAGCAGGGAAGGCCGTCCATTTGGAGACTTCCGGTACTGACTCCATCAACAACCCAGGGGCTGTCTTCATTTGGACATCCAAAGGAAGCAGATGAGATTGGTTCTCAGGTCTTTTCATCTCTGGGCCTCCAGCACCTAGTCTATGGGGTATCTATTAGATAATCAATAAAGCATAATTTGAATAAATGAATGACCAAGGGAAGAGAATTGTTTCTCTCTCAGGGTAGGAGACTGCTGAGAAAGAAAGGAGTCCTCTGGAGGCATGCAAAATATTTTCCTAGTGGAAGAATTACCTCCCGTGCAGCTGACAGTTGGGCTGATAGTAAAGGTCACCTAGGAATGGCATCTCCTTGGGATCCCTCAGGCCTGCCTGTTGTCCAGCTCAGTGACCAATGTACCCATGGGTCTGCAAATGGTGGCAAAAGTAGAATTCTAACCCTAAACCCCACCCCCAGCCAAATGCCCTCCTCCTCCACAAGGTCTTCTCTGACTATTCTAGGGCTCGGTGAACTTTGAACTCCTACTAATTTTCATCTGCTCTGTCCATTTAGTTTTAACTGTATTTTACCTATGACCCAGGTTGTACTCACAGGTGAGTTTTTTTTTTTTTTATGTTCCCATATTTTCTCTCCCCAACTATAGTTAATACTTCTTGGTATTTCTACAATGCATAATATTGGCAGGCATTTACTATATATTGCTTGAATTATACTACTAATAATAATGCAAATTTTATTGAATGTTTATCACATATAGGCACAAGAAATAGTAGATTTATTATATTACTTAATTCTCAAAACAAGGTACAGCAGGTCCTCGAATAATGTAACTTCATTCAATATCTTTTTGTTAAAATGCAGATGAGATGCCATCTTAACTCTTGTTTATATCAATTTACCTATGCTAAACTGATTTCATTATACTTTGTTTCACTTAAAGCCACAGACCTACCTACCATCATATTAAGTAAGGACTTACTGTAATTGCTACTATCCCCATTTTACAGATGTGAAAACTGAGTCAGAGGTAATTTGTCTAAATCCATACAGACGGTCAAGATGAAGCTAAGACTTGAACCCACGTCTATCTGACTCCAGAGCTCACACTCCTAGCCATGCTGCAAATGCATGGATAGAAGGAAAGATTTCCTGCTTAACACATTTTTTGCGGGAAACGAGTAAACTCGTCATATAGCTTTTTATGCCCGCTTACAAAGTGTTAAGAGAGTCTTACATGGTTTTCCCTAAATATAAGCCAGAAATCAGTTCCTCTAGTTCCGTAAGTCACAGGGAGCTACCCACAAAATTGTGATGAGGGGGCCCATGTTGAGTGACTAATACTGATATAGTCTCTGGGTTTCATTTAGCATAAACTTAATTCAGCACCTGGGCCCTCAAATATAAGCCTCAGTCACAGCAACCCGCAGAAGCATGGTTCCTCACTTTCTAATCTAGCAGTCAAGGAAAATTATTTTTAAAGTCCCAGGTCTTTATAATAAATGAAATTATTATCTGGTAGAAATTGTAAAGCAAAATATTGTTAGAAAAAATAAATGAAAACATACTTTGTGCTATTACCCTGGGTCGATGAATGCTTCTAAGTTAAAAGAGCCTCGGTTTTATCTCCCTTCACATCTATGTTTAGCCTGTTTCCTGCCCTTTGATTCACTTGACCAACAGCTCCCAGAGTTCTTTGGCTGGGAGGCTGAGATGTCAGAGATTGAAGTAGCTATTGCTGACATCCCCACTACAGGGATGAGCACACGCTCCTCAAGGGTGGATCTGTCCCTCCAGTGGCCAGGAAGAACCAACTCAGCGCTGCATTTGGGAAGGGTAATAAATTCCAGATGGGGAATAACCATTTCCAGCTGAGGGAGCTGGCTGCCCTGCCTGATCACTCCCCCAGCGGAAGCAGGATGAAATTCACATCACCCTCGCCACCAGCCACCCAGGGGCCTCTTTGGCCTCTGTCACAAACAGTAAGGCAAGGCTCCGATGTCCAAATTCAGCCTCTTTTCCACCCTGAAGTTTCCTTCTTGGTGAAAGACAGACCTGTCTTCACACTAAAACGAACATTTGCCGTGGGGCTCATTTTCACTACTTACTCACCAGATCCAAAATCAACCATGCCCTAAAGTTGTGTCATAATCTGTAGTTCACAGGAGAAGAGCCCTAAATTGCCTCCTTGATTCACACAGACCAGCCTCTGACCTGGCTTCCAAATGAATTCTTGGCAAAATTTAATAAGCTCAACATGCATCACACGTACAGCTCGAAGCATCTATTCAGATAAATCTCAGATAAATCAAGCTGATTTTTTTTTTAAGCAAGGTAATAGGAGCACATTGTTTTGGTTTCCTGAGAAATTATCTGTTAAAGAGCAAAATCTTCACCTGTGTGCTATAATATATTGGACTTAACCAGTACAGGCCTGAGGACTCATCCAGACCAGTCAGAGAGACCAGCCGATGAAGCTCACCGTTCTACTGTAGAGGAATGGGGTTCTGATTTGCAGAAAAATTCATTTGTAATTTAATCACAAAGCAAAACACAATTAGAGGACTTTCATTATCTATGTGCATGCCTAAAGCTAAGGAGAGTGCCAAGTTATTAATTTTTTTCCTTGGGATGTAGCTTTTGGCAGGTTTTGTGCCATAACAGTACCTTGCATTTTAGAACTCAAAAGGGCTGCTCAATTTTTCATTAATTATGGGACAGTAGCTATTTATCATGATAGGGAGCCAGTATCAGAGCTTTCATTTTTCAAATAAAAATCACCTAAAACACAATCAAGTTTAATGGCATAGCCAACGTCATATACAAAGACGTGCTCTCTGGAAATACTTATCTTTTGGTGCCTCAACTCCTTTATGTCTGGATGTCTGGAATGTTCTTTGCAACCTCCCTCCCCATCTTCTATCCCAAGCATTTTTTTTGTCTGGTTAATTCCTATTTATTCTTCAGATCTCAGTTTAAATATCTTTTTCCTTATATGTTTTCATACAACTGTGTACCTATTTTTCAAAGCACTCACTACAATTTGAAACAATGCGTATATTTTTGTGTTTATTCAACTAGCATCTGTCCCTGCCACTGACTGTCAGTTTCGGAGGGCTGGGACTGGTTCCATGCTTGTGCGTCACTGCATCCCAAATGCCCAGCATAGCACCAGATGTAATCGGCTCACAGAGTATGTGTTGTGTGGATGGATGGAGGCGCAAACAGATGGATTTGCTCTCTGAGTAGCATAGAATTTTGCACAGCAGAACTACATATTTAAATGCAATTGTGATACTAATCAAAATGTATCCACCACTTTCTAACCTTGATGTAAAAGGAAAAATAATGATTTCAAAAATAAAAGCCAAGGTTATCTCCCTCAAACAACACTTACTGATTGCTTGCCATTTTGTCACTGCTGCCATGAAAGAGCCTTTTGTTAAAGGGAAAAAAGATTACTTCTCCAAACACAAACACATGGTGTTTATACACTTAGAATAACACTGTAATATCAAATCATAAAAATTAATCAGCTGTTTTCAGGTCTTCTGAAATATCTACAATGTAATGCTAAGCCACAGAGCAGCTGAGCTGCGCCAAGGTGTGAAAGAATCACCCACGTGACTTCTCAAATAAGTAACTCCAAGATTGTATTGTGCCCCAAGAATAATAAATGTGTCCTTATTTGTCATTTTTAATTACTTCAATAGCCAAAGATGCCTAATGGCAATACAAGTCAGCTAAGTAAACAAGGTCTCTGTAGCAATCTTGATGAAGAATTTGCAGTCAAGGCAGCAATGTGAAAACATGTATACATATTAAGCTTTTGCCTTCCCCTTTAGATGCAGACTTTCCTATGCCCAGTACTGAGCAGGCTTAGTCCCTGACAATATTGAGAAGTGAGTGCAATTTGCCTTAGGTCCTCACCTGTTTATTTTCTCTGCACATTTGTTCCTCTCCTAGCTCAGTCCTGCTCTCCCTCCACCCCATGGTTCAGAAACCCTTGCCCACCCCATTCACCCCGACACACACACCTAACCTGCACTCCTGGTCACTAACTAAGGCTTGCTTTCTGCATCAATGTCCGTGTGTTAGGTCTCATCCTCTTCTGTGTTGTCCTCTCCTGCATCACTCAACTTATTCTTAGGAAACTGAGCCTTGACCAAATGTCAATAATTAATGGCAGGCTATGTTGTACCCATGACTGTATTTTAATTAAGAGCAGTATTACCTCCCAAAAGTTATTTTGCTATGGTGAGATACCAGGCATCAGTTTTGAGGCAATAAGTACCCCAACATTAAAATAAGCTGAGATCCGGGCCGGCCAAGTGGCTCGTTGGTTAGGAGCTGGCTTGGGATGCCAGCTCTGAGCAGTGGGGCCCCGGTTCAGATCCCACATATGAGGGCCAGTGACACTGCCCTCTACAGCTAAGATGGTGAACAACAGCTCCACCTGGTTGCCGCTATAGCCAAGATGGTGAACAACAGCTCCACCTGGTTGCTTCTATAGTTAAGATGGCTAGCGATGGTGTGGGCTGTAGCCCCTTCTGCAGTGGGCTGCCATAGGCTACAGTGAGTGGCTGGCAGCCAGCGTGAGTTGCCGGCAGCCGGTGTGAGCTGCCAAGAGCCGCCATGAGCAGCTGTCCAGAGGCCAGTGAGTGACTGCCTCACCCAGGAAGAGCGCAATGATGATACCAACATGGGCCAGTGAAGCAACATCCTCTACAACTAGACTGAAGAACAACAACAAAAAAAGGACCGCAACTTGTCTGTTCCCCTCCCCCAATTCCCCAATAAAAAACCTTTAGGGCCGGTTGAGTGGTGCATTGGTTAAGAGCTGGCTTGGGATGCCAGCAGCCCCAGTTCAAGTCCCACATATGAGGGCCAGTGACACTGCCTTCAAAAAAAAAATCTTTACTTATACTTAAGACAACTTCATTAAACCCAAATAAAATTCTCTCTGGTGTAACAAAGACCCAAGAAGATGGAATTACATCACAGTTTTACCTCTGAAATTTGCAAAACTCTTTTTCTAGCTGTAGGATACTCTGAGAAGACCTACCAATAAAAAACAAAGAATCTGCCTGTATCCTCAGCAACTCCCTCCATCTTCCCTGACACTGGTATTTATTAGGTCAAACTACTAAACAGCAATGTAGAGTGAGGGGGCTTTCATGTTTATCACCTTAAAACACCTCTCAGTTGAAAGGATATGACACAAGAAAGTTAATGAAGCCAATAAGTTATATGCAATGAGATGGGCTGTGGACACCTCTTCTGATACAACAGAAGTCACTGTTGCTATTTTGCCTGAGTATGGTTGTTTATCCACTTCTGACATCTTTGAAGGTGAAGTCCATTTCAGGCAACAGAGAACACGGTTCATGCAACAGGTCAGGTGAACTGTTCCTCTCTGAGCCTATCAGTGGTGGCAAAACAGACAGACTATCTTAGTGGAGAGTGGTCCAGAGAGCACATCACTCAGAGAGCACATCCCCCTCTCTATCTACTCCCAGTTCAGCAACCTCCAAGTCAATGCCTTGCCATCAAGCTGGGGACTCTCCCATCAATCCTCCTCACCCATGACCAACATGACCTATCTAAATACAGCAAAGGGGCCAGCACAGTAGAAGATGAGAGTAAATATCCACTTGTTGGTTGAGTGAATAAATGTAAATGGATAAAATCTTGCACCAAACCCTCAGAGCTTTCTTAATCTGAAGAGTACGTTAGTTTAATTTTTCACATCTCTGTTGACCTGGTAGGTGAAAGAGTTGCAGTTTGAACTATTGAGTTGTCAGAAAAGTCATGACACATTTTTGCAACAGAAAACATAGAAAAAATACATCATGACTTTTCCGACAACCCAATAGATAGTCCTAACAACTGCATCATGTCTTTAATCACTAAAACAATATGCAAATCAGATTTCCCTCCAGGATAAGACAATATTCAGAGAAGCTATTTGGGCTGGAGCAATGTTAGGTAGGGTATCTGAGATAGGGGGAAGAGTTTTGTTGTGTATATAACATGAGCATTTTTTTAAAATGTGAAATAGGCAATGTTGGAGCTCCAGTGGAGCAATCAGTTAGCACATGGTACTTATATGAAATAGGCAATGCATTCACATTTTTTTTAAAAAATTGAAAGGTCTACAGTGAAAAGTCTCCTCACCACCCCTGTATTCTATCCACTTGTTTTCTACCATCAAGGTGACTACTATTATTATTTTCTTAATGAATTCCTAGAGTTTCTTTATGCATGTGCCAAGAATATATATTATCCCCACCACCCCCTCTTTAAGCAAAAGTAGCTTATGCTATACACTGCTCTGCAGTGCAAACTATATACACTGCTTTGCAGATTCATTTTCATAATTGCATGGTGAATATTTTATTGTATAGATATACTATGACTAACTAGTCCTCTATTAACATTTATGTTGTTACAAATCTTTTATTACAAATGGTGCTGCAATAAATAAACGTGTACAAAATTCATTTGTCACCCGTGCAAGTATATTTGCAGGATAAATTCACACAAGTATAATTGCTGTGTCCTTTTTCCATTTGCTTTTAGTAGACATCAAAACATGCCTGGATCAAGATAACTGCCTCAAAATAACCACATTAGTGTTTATACAAGGTGGGAAAATGGTATTGACCAGTGTTGGAAACAAAGTTGGTTGACTTTCAGCTTCTTCTAATCCCTTTCCTAAATGTCATGGACATTTATTAGGTTTTGGTTACTCAGAATCAAAAGCGTTAAGAATGGCTTGGATGCAGAACTCTACATAGTGCACCTCCTGTTTACATTTTTCAGAAATAGAGATGACCTTTGGCAAAAATCTACACTGACTCACAGAAAATGCTTACTGGCTCTTTTGGATAGTCAGAGAGTTGGCAGGAGCAAAACAGGAGAAGTGGTGAAAAGGAAGGATGCTTGGAGGAAACCTATACAGATAAACACCAGAGACTTGGGCACAGAGTACGAGACTATTTGTGCCCCGTATGTATACATGTTCACTAACAGGTATCAGTGTGGAAGCATTCTTTAGTAACCAAGTTATTCTATGTATGCTATAAAAATTGTGGCAAACATATAAAAGAAACCTTTAAGATTTCCAGTCAAGATGGCACCCCAGTCCAGGGTTCCAGTGCTGGGAAGAGAAATTCCCACAACTTCTGGCTGTGAAAACCAGTGGGGATTGTGGCTGAGAGAGATGGAGGGCAACTAGAGTCTCAGGTGCTCCTCTTAAAGGACCCATGCAAAGACTTACTCGCTAATGGACTCACTTGCTCTGAGCTTCACCACTGGAGCAGCAGCTCAAAAGGCACCAGGGACATACAGGAAAAACTGAATTGTCTGACTTCAGGGCACGGGCTGGAGAGAAAGCTTTCTCCTGGACAGAGGAGATAGTGGAAGCCATTGTGGCTTTGTTGAGCCCTCCCCATTCCCTGTATGCAGACTCTGGTGACCACCATATCTGAGTGTCAATCAACCTGGCTAACACCATGTGCCCTGCCCTACTGATTCCCTGAGACCCCACCCCACCCAACCTAAGCCACTTCCACTGGCTTTTTCATACAAACAGCCTGTCTTGGTTCATGCTGCATACCTCCCTAAACTCTCTCAAAGGTTCACAAAACCCAAATGAGCAGCATATGGCTTCAGCATGTCCCATACCTCTTGCTGAGCAGCCCCAAGCCTGGCACTAGCAGCAGCCAGCCTTGGTTTGCAGCTTGGTCTCTCAAGGCACCTCCAAGCTCAGAGCAGGTGGATTGCTTTGTGGCTCATGCCAGGTGGCCCTGGTCAGGGCACAGGCTGCAGCAGAACTTGGCTTGCAGCAGGGTCCCTCCCAGGAAGCCCCAGGGCTGGCACACCCAGTGGGACCAAGCCAGAGCATCACCCAGCTGTCTCCAAGGATAACACACCCAAACAGCAGATAAGGAAGGCATCAGAGCCCTGCTAAAGTAAATCCTGCTCCATAGGATCAGCTCCAGCACAACAGCTCCTCCACTGTAGTCACAGCCAGTCCTCACAACCAATCACCCCAAGGGTCAATCCCTTCAACTGATATGCAAACAGCAACCAAGGCTCAACTACAACAGGAGGACACACACAACACACACAAGGGGCACACCTGGAGCACCCAGCTCAGGTGATCAGGGAGAATACGCCACTGGGCCCAACAGCACACCTACTAAATAAGGCCACTCTACCAAGACAGAAGACATAGCAGCCCTTCCTAATACATAAAAAGAAACATAGAGAAGACGCCAAAATAGGGAAACAGAGAAACATGTCCCAAATGAAAGAACTGAACACAGACCCAGGGGAAAAAAAAATGAAACTAAATGGAGATAAGCAATCTACCAGACAAAGAGTTCAAAACACTGGTTATAAGCATGCTCAATTATCTCAGAGAGAACTTCAACAAGACATAGGAAACATAAAAATGTATATAGAAAACATAAGCAAGAACCAGTCAGAAATGAAGAAAATAATAACTGAAATGAAGAATATATTAGAGGGAATCAACAGTAGATTAGATGAAGCAGAGGATTGAATCAGCAATTTAGAAGATAAAGTAGCATAAAACACCCAGTCAGAACAGCAAAAAGAAAAAAAGAATCCAAAATAATGAGGACAGTTTAAGGGGCCTCTGGGACAACTTCAAGCATACCAATATTTGGATCACAGGGGTACCAGAAGGAGATGAGAGAAAGCAAGGAATTGAAAACCTATTTGAAGAAATAATGATGGAAAACTTCCCTAACCTGGTGAAGGAAATGGATATTCAAGCCCAGGAAGCACAGCAAGTCCCAAACAGGATGAATCCAAAGAAGCCCATACCAAAACACATCATAATTTAAATACCAAAGGTTAAAGACAAAGAGAGAAAATTAAATGCAGCAAGGGGAAAAAAGCAGTTAGTTACCTACAAGGGAGCCCCCATAATACTGTCAGCTGATTTCCCAGCAGAAATGTTGTGGGCCAGAAGGGATTGGCATGAAATATTCAAAGCAATGAAAAGCAAAGACTTACAACCAAGATTACTCTACCCAGCAAAGCCATCATTTAGAATCGAAAGAAATAAAGAGTTTCCCAGAAAAGAAAAAGCTAACGGAGATCATCACCACCAAGCCAGTATTACATGGAATCTTAGAGGGATTTATTTAAGACTAAATGAATAAATAAATAAATAAATAAATAAATAAATAAATAAATAAATAATAAAAAATATGAATAAGAAAATGGCAATAACTACATATCTATCAACGATTACTTTAATTGTAAATGGGTTAAATGCTCCAGTCAAAAGACAGAGTGGCTGAATAGATGAGAAAACAAGACCCTTATATATACCGCCTACAAGAGACTCATTTCAGATCAAAAGACTCCCGCAGACTGGGAACAAAAGGATGGAAAAAGATATTTCATAAAAATTGAAATTAAAAAAAAAAAAAAAGCTCGAGTAGCAATATTTATACCAGACAAAATAGACTTTAAAACAAAGGCTAGGGCCGGCCGAGGGGTGCATTGGTTAAGAGCTGGTTTGAGATGCCAGTGGCCCCTGTTCGGATCCCACATGTGAGGACCAGTGACACTGCCCTCTGCAACTAACAGCAGCTCCACCTAGAGCTGGGCTGTGTGAGCCCAGCGTAGGCTGCAGCCCCTGCTGCAGTGGGCTGCTGTGGGCTGCAGTGAGTGGCCAGCAGCTGGCGTGAATGGCTGGAGGCCAGCATAAGCTACCAGTAGCCACGGTGAGCGACCATACAGAAGTCGGTGACCGATCTGCCTCATGTGGGAAGAGCGCAATGACGATACCAACATGGGCCAGTGAAGCGACGTCCTCCACAACTGGACTAAAGAACAGAAGAGACAGCAGCTTGTCTGTTCCTCTTTTCCGATTCCCCAACGTTGTTCCCCTCCCCCAATCCCCCAATAAAATCTTTAAAAACAAAAACAAAAAAGGCTATAACAAGAGACAAAGAAGGACCCAGTAATCCCATTTTTGGGTATTTATCCAAAGAAACCCAAAGTGCTACTTTGAGGTGGCATGTGCACCCATATGTTCATTGCAGCATTATTTACAATGGCCAAGATGTGGAGGCAGCCTGGGTGTCTGTCAAGAATGGATAAAGAGGAGGTAATACATATATACAATGGAATATTGCTTGGAATATCCCATGAAAGGGAATGGGTTCTTGCCAACTGCAGTGACATGGATGGACTTGGAGGGTGTTGTGGGGAGTGAAGTATGTCAGACAGAGAAAGACAGATGCAATGTGATTTCTCTTATATGTAGAAACTAAAGAACAAAATAGGGCCGGCCGAATGGCTCAGTTGGTTAAGAGCTCGTTCAAAAGTGCAAGCTGAGCTCTGAGCAACAGCGGTTTGAGGCCAGCCCAAGCTGAGTTGCCATTGAGCTGCCAACAGGTGGCAGGATGGCTCAGCTAAAAAAAAAAAAAAGAACAAAATAAACAAACAAAACAGAAACAAACTCATAGACATAGAGAACATTTTGATGGTTGCCAGATGGGAGGGGGTTAGGGGGGTTAGTGAAAAAGGGGAAGGGATTAAGAAGTATAAATTTGTTGTTACAAAGTAGTCATGGGATGTAGGATATAGCATAGGGAATAAAGTCAATAATACAGTAATCACTATGCATAGTGTCAGGTGGGTACTAGTCAACAGAATCACTTCTTAAATTATATAAATGTCTAACCACTATGCTATATACTTAAAATTAATATAAAACAATATTGAATGTCAACTATAATTTAAAAATTAAAAAGGGGGGAGGTGAAGGTGAATAAGAGGTTCAAATTTCCAGGTATAAAACAAATAAGTCATGGGGATGTAACACACAGCATAGGGAATGTAGTCAATAAGAATGTGATAGCATAGTACAGTGTCAGTTGATTGCTGGACTTATCTTGGTGATCATTTCCTTAGGTATATAAATGTTATATAACTATAGTATACACCTGAAACTAATATAATATTGTATGTTAGCTGTATTTTAATAAAAATATTTTTAAAATAAATCTTCAATAAATGGACAGTCAAAATGTTGCTATTAGATTAAAAGTTTCAATATTATAACCAATAACTCACCCCAGCCTCACTCCTGAGCTCCAGATCCATATATCCAACAGCCTACTCAACAGCTTCATTTGAATGTCTCAAACTTAACATGTCCAAAACTGAACTATTGATATGCCCCTAAAAATCTGCTCTACTTACAGTCTTCACCATCACAGCCAAAGGCAAATCCATTCTTCCAATTACTCAAGCCAAAAAACTTGGAGTCATTTTTCAACTCTTCATCTTATATATCCCATCTCTAGTCCCTCAGAAATCATGTTGGGTCTAACTTCAAGATTATCCAGAAGCCTAGCATTTTTCACCATTTCTACTGCTACTAACCTGGTCCAAGCTGCCATTTTCCCTTACTGGGATTGCGGCATGCACCTCCTACGTGGGCTGCCTGCTTTCACCCTTGCTCCACCCCCACAGTCTATTCTTTACACAGCTGCTGGAGAAATCTTCTAAAATATAAGGTCAGATTATCTTACATCTCTGATCAAAACTCTTTAGTGGCTTTCCATTTCACTCACGATGTGGTCCCCATCACCTCTCTCATCTCACCATTATCTACTCTCTCCCTTACCCACTCTCTTAGGTACAGGGGACTTTCGCAGCAGCCACTGTCTCTGCCTGAAACATCTTACTCATCAATGTCCCAAAGGCTCACTCTCTCACATGCTTTAAATCTCTACACAATTGTCACCTTTGCAAAGAGGTCTATCCCAACCATATTTTTAAATGAGAAATCAGCCCATTCCCCTGCCCCAACTTCCTTTCCCTCTTTCCCTGTTTGCTTTCTTTCTTTTTTTTAAGATTTTATTGGGAAATTGGGGGAGGGGAACAGACAAGTTGCTGTCCTTTTGATCCTTAGTCTAGTTGTGGAGGACATTGTTTCACTGGCCCATGGTGGTATCTTCATTGCACTCTTCCTGGGTGAGGCAGATCAGTTGCTGCTCACAGAGGCTCTTGGCAGCTCACAGTGGCTCTTGGCAGCTCACGCTTGCTACCAGCCACTCACGGTAGCCTATGGCAGCCCACTGCAGCAGGGGGTGCAGCTATGCCGTCCCAGGGACTCACAGCAGCCCAGCTCCAGGTGAAGCTGTTGTTCACCATCTTAGCTGTAGAGGGCTCTCTACACTGTGTCACTGGCTCTCATATGTGGGATCCGAACCGGGGTCCTGCTGCTCAGAGCCAGCATCCCAAGCCAGTTCTTAACCAGTGTGCCACTCAGCCGGCCCCCCTGTTTGCTTTTTTCCATATCACTTATCTTCTAACACATTAGTTGTATACTTCAATTAATTGTTACATTCACTCTCTGCCTCCACTCCTTGCTGAAGTGTAAGCTCTTCAAGGGCAACTGTTTTTGTCTGTTTTGCTAACTACTGTATCCCAAATACCTAAAATATCTCTGGCACATGGTATATATATATTTATAAAATAAGTGAAGGAATTTCATTTTTGTAAATTTTTTTAGATAATTAGCATTACCATTTTAATAATCGAAATATTTGCACAAAAGTATGATTCGGTATTTTTCTCACCAATCGACACTTATCAATGAGTAATCCAACAGGGGTTCTCTCCTTCAAACTGAACAGAATTAAACTAATGAATCCCCTAACTTGACATTACTACCCTTAAAGTTTATCTGAAGCTCCAGGTCCACCAGCTATCCTGATAGCAAAAGCTATTCAGCTGATATTTTTTTCAACCGTTGGTGACTTCCTTCCAGCACTAGCCACAAATATTCTCTTCACTCGCTTATAACTATTGGACCAAAGACAGGGCAGCCTTGACTAGCCTTTCTAATGCTCCTGAACAAGGTACCTGTGGGGTTCCCTCAAAATACTTTGTATCTCTTACTTTGTGACAAAGACAGAAAAATATCGGGTTGATGGAAAAAGTCATGACTTATTTTTTTCTATGTTTTTCATTGCAAAAATGTGTCATGCCTTTTCCAACAACCCAATAGTTATTTACATACCAGGAGACCTCACTCTTTCCTCCACCACCAGGTTCCCTGCCACCGAGCTTTTGCCTCTTTGGTGGACAGCCCTTGTGCTCTTGGCTGATTTCTAAGTAACAGGATTTAGGCAGTTAGCTCTTCATGCTTTCATCACCAACTAGTTCCAGCAGACTCTCAGTTCACCAGCAGAGCTGCTGCGGAGTCATCCTGTTTCAGTCACAGACAAAGCTCTTCAGAGTAAACAGCTGCAGCTAAAAACCTTCATACAATGACTTGGTGGAAGGACTTTCCCATGCCCACAGTCTTCATCAGCCACCCCAAACAAGCATAGAATCTAAGTTATAAACGGTATGCTTGCAACTGAAAGGCAGGCTGGTATAAAGGTTAATTGCACAGACTTGGGCCTACGACAACATGAGTCTTTTCAGTACCGTTTGACTGTGACCTTGGTCAACTTACAGTGTCTCAAATCAGAAACAGTGAGGAAATCAGAACAGTGAGGTTAACAATGGAATATCTGCCATAGGATTATTTTGAGGGTTAAATAAATCATGTCCACCAGAAAATAAATTTCCAATAAATTACACTTTAAATTATTATACAAGCTCTGATGCAGAACAAGCTTCCTGGGTGCCCCACTTTGAACCAGGTCAGCACCCCTAAGTCCCTTCTAATTAGAAAGTTTAGAAGAAGGTCTGATGTAGACACGGTTTGCCAAGCATTTTCTGGTTTTCCATGGTCACCGATGTAACAGCTCTTAAAAGGAGATGTCAGTTTGCCCATGTTGTAAGGTGTCTGCACAGAGACACTCTTAACACAGTAAGTACTCAGTAGAGAACCAAAGAACCAAAGATCACAGGCCACGCTGCCACTGAAGGAACACCCATTCCTGGTCTGTGAGCAATGGTAAAGGTGGCCTCTTCCAATGGAGTCTTGTGCTGAGTAGAAATCAGCCATCCTAGAGTCTAAATTTCCATGACCACCTCAATCCCATATTTTCGAAACCCCAAATATTGTTCTTCATGGTTGCTGCTTGATAAGACTCACCAAAGTATGCAAATGCAACTGATACTTGAGACAGCTCCCATTTTTCATTTTAATCAGAGGTAGTAATGCCAAGCAATTCCTTCAAACAGCAGCGTCTCCAGGACTCTGTGCCCAACTTTCAGACCAAGAGCTGGGAATTGATGGAAACCCCATGTAATCTTAACCCCACACAACCTACTCAGGTTTCTAACACTTAACCAAAGTTATCTCATTTGGATGAAAGGAAAATGTTATTTATTGCAGAATTGCATTGCATTCTAAATAGATTAAAGGATAATTTTTTTTTAATTTGGCATTTAGCCTGGGCCATGAGAGACCTCCTTGCCCCCCAAGAATGCATCTCAAGAAGAAAAAATAGATTGTGAGGCTGATATTTTGAGTGTTCTGCCCAATCCAAGTGACAGGGAGGGGATCTGCAGGCACAAAGAAGCAATTCTACTTAGAAATGTCACACTGCAGGTTTTCAATTAGAAACTTCTGTGGAGATGCAGTCAGGCATGGAAGATGTCATGTGCTGTGAGAAGATTTAGAGGCACCTGTGTCACTGGTGGTGGCTTTCTTCCACAGGCTTGGGCACTCCCTGTAAAGAGGGGGAAGGCACTCCTGCCAGTAACGCTGGGATTCAAAGAAAGAGTGTCAAGGGAATGAAGAAAGCCAGCCTGAAACTCAGATTATTATCCTACTACTAATTCCACTATGAAACCATCAGTTCTCGGGGCTCAAGCTTATCTTCTGTAGAGTGAAGGATCTGAGTTGGAGGATCTCCAAGGTCTATAACTCCAGCCACAGGGAATGGAGCCTGCTCTCTTTCACAAAGGCTCTTTGTTGTGGAATTCTTTGCCGCTGACTCCCTAGCTGACCCCCTAGACCCCATGCAAGCACAATCTTTAGAAATTAGCATTTTATTGATTTTGACATGTGCTATCATTGACTTCTGTTTTATGGGTTTTAATTAAATGTTATTATTTGCCACCGTGTCCTGAGGCCATGTACTGGGAATGGGTGAGATTGCATAAATCAGACCTGGAGCTCTGTGTTGGGAGTGCTTGACTCTTCTCATGATGTCACTGTGATTATTTCCCTTCAAATAGAGAAGCTTTGATGTTCTCTTTATAGCTGAGAGAAGGCTTCTTTCCATTTATCTCCCACCTTGTTGAAAATGCACAAAGCCCTCCTCTAAAACCCAACCGCTCTGATGTAAAAATGAGCATTCTGTTTTGTTTTCAATGTTGTTGCTATTATTAGATGCCACCATCTTTCTCAGAGCCACTTCCACTTGGGGCCTGAGAGCTTGTTTTACTCTGTGGCATGAAGTCCTGTCCTGGGACGGCGGTTTCTGCCTGTTCCTCTCTCTGCCCCTATTTTGGTTCCTCCTTTGTTCCCTACACACTGTGCAGCAAGCTCTGGATCAACGTTAATTTGAAACTTCTTCTAGATTCTTATGTTGTCAGGGATATCCCTTTCATTACCCTCTCTATACCCCACATGTCTGCCTTGCACAAAGTTAGTGCTCAATGCATGTTGGTTGAGTTTAGTTGAGAGGAGAGAGTGAGGAATTTGCATTTCTCACAAGTAGAATCCTCTTAGAGCCTGCTGAGATTCATCCCAGAGCCTGAACCCCAACCTGGACAGCAAGGACCATGGCTAGAGAGCAAAGAGGCTATAGTTGGTTTGAGGTTTTTTTTTACAACATCAATATGTGTGTTAAATCCAAACAATATTAATGTTCTCCCCCCAAAAGTCTATTATATATAATGAATCCGTAGAATAATTTAGGGGGGTGCGGTAGGAGGTGGGGAGTGGGAGGGATTGCTTATTAACCATTTTTTACTCATGCTTAATAAATATTTCTTGAATAAATATGTCAAAATTAGGAACCAGAGCATGTGCAAGTATCCCCTCACCCCAAATCCAGCCTCCTCCAAGAAACAGGGCCTTCCCCAACACTAGCATTTGCATTTTTCAGGATTTCTAAAGCCACAAGTTTTTGCTTGATTATACCTTCATTTATTTAACAAATATTTATAGAGCACTGTGCTCCAAGCACCATTCTAAATACTCCATATATGTTAACTCATGTAATCTTTATAGCAATTTCATGAGGTAGGTGTTATTATTATTATTATTATTAATCTTCAACATACTGATGAGGAAAGAAAGGCAAAAAAGAGCTATATAACTTGGCCAAGATCACACAGCTAATGGGTACCAGACTCAGGATTTAAACACAGGCAGTTAAGCCCCAGTTTTTACCCACTATTCTAGGCTGCATCCATCTTAGCCATGGATTGATCTCAGATCCTTTGTGTCAGCCTGGACTCTTCAATTGTACTGCAAGCATCCTGATGGGTGGGACCACCACTACTGCTTTTATCACATCCTCCCACCATGTTCATTCAATAAATATTTATTAAGCACCTCCTCTGTGTCTGAAATAATGTAGGTTCTAGGAAAACAACAATAAACCAGGCGAAACAGGATCCCGTCCTCATAGAGCTTACATTCTAATGAGAGGAAACACACAATAACCAGGTAAACAAGCTAACTTATCAATTGAGAGGTCAATTAGAGATCACCATAAGTGTGATGAAGGGAATAAAAGAGAGTAATGGGATAAGGAGAGCTCGAGGCAGAAGAACCTCATAAGAGCATGTGGTCCTTAGGTAGGCTCTTAGAGGAGGTTACACCTGCACTCAGTCCTGAGGAAAAACAGCCAGTGTTGTGAGGATTTGAGGGAAAAGAGCGCCAGTAAGAGGATCAGCCGGTACAAAGGCCCTGAGACAGAAATGGGCTTGACCCTGAGGCAGAAGCAGGCCTGGCAAATTCAGAAAGAGAAAGGTGCAGGGAAAGTATCAGTCAAGGGGGTGAGGGGAGAGAAGCAGTTCCTGCAGGTCTCAGAAGTTGGATTCCTGGTGCCATGTTGTGAGAAGTCGTGGGACATAGCACAGTGCTGAGTCTCCAGGGAACAGTAAATAACTCCCACATTTCTATACCTGTATGCTCTCAGCACACTGAGCTACCTGGAACCACTGAGCACTGCCTCCAGGGTGCCCCATTATTTCCCCTTCCCGTTTTCCTCCCCCACTCCAGACATGGAGTCAGATTTCCTGGGTTTTAATCCCTGCTCTCTTCTTGTTCACTAGCTGAATGCCTTTGGGTAAATTATTGAAGCTAAGTCAGTTTTCTGGAAAATGGAATCATAAAGTACATATCCGAGAAGATTATTGTGAGGTTTAAATGAAATGATGAGTATCACGTGCTCGGCACCGAGCCGGGAGGTAGGAAGCAGGCACGTAAGGCAGTTTTTATGCTGTGATGGTTATTTTTAGTAATCTTGGTAAGAAATCAGCCCTGAAATGTAAACAGTGCCTGGTAGAAAGTGTTGGATTCTCTGGCATCAGTTCTATTTGTTTCCGGCTTTACAACAGCAAATCAGTCAGTGAAAAGAGTCTGAAAAGAAAAGAAACAGCCTCATCTAAAACATCTACTATTTCCCAAATAACATCTCTACTATTTTTCATGCAAAATACTGGAAAGTTCTAACCTTATTCATTTAAAATCCCTCTCCAAGCTTGGTTCTGTTTTATGTTAGCATTTGTACCAGGACAACATCAGAAGCAGTGTGACCATCTGATAGAGAATCACTAACTGAAAATGTAGAGCACCATGACAAGAAACTCAGTTTTAGCCTAATGAAAACAGAAGAATTTAACTCGAGGAATGCAAGGCCAGGATTTCTGCTCAGATTTTCTGAGAAATAGAGTTTCATCAAAAAGCAACTACACTAAGTATTTTCTTTTCTTTGGTGTTCCAAAGAACCATTAAGAACCAAGCCCTAAAAAAAAATAAGGAAAAAAAAAAAAAAAAGAACCAAGCCCTGGCGCCATCTCCTGGCAGTCTCCAAAACAGATGCTTAACATGAGGGACTCCCCACCCTCCTTGACAGAAATTAAGTTCAGGGGGGAAAGAAAATGACTGGTAATTTCATAGTAACTTCTGTGTTTTCAACCTCCTGTTAAATATTTGAATCAAGACGAGCAGATGGTAACAGTCTCAGCCACTTACAGTCCCCACAAAGGACAGTGCCTGCTATGCCACTACCTCCTTTGTTCCTGTAAGAGCTTGTCACCCAACAGAGGCACCTAGGAATCAGAGGCAGCGTATTTATTTTCAATGGGCCAGCACTTGGCCCCACTCCTGCCAGTGCTCCCATTCTTACAAGAGGATAGTCCTCTGCCCAAATTTACATCCTCGAATATTCCAGGGGAGATTTCATGGAGCCCTCCTCACAGCCGCCATCTTGCCCCTCCCTCCATCCTCGAATATTCCACTTGCTGGAGATACTTTACACAAAGAAATCATGCATGGAATCTGCCTTCAAAGAATTGGGCTCCCAGCTCACTACAGAACTGCAAAGCTAAGTTCACCTCAGTACCCAGAATCTCACACTAATGATCAGTTTGAGGTCTGCTCTTCCTGCGGACAAAGCCACTTTCACTTTCCAAGGCTTTGATGAAAGCAGGTGGCTTCCTAGCCTGGGTAGCTTCAGCAGTTTATACTCACCTTAAAGCCAGACAACTTGGCATCAGCAGTCCTAGAGCCTGAAATGGCTAGGACAAATACATATACAGGGTTGCTGACCAAGGTGTGAGGCAATATCCCAAAGAATTCTGCTCATTCCTCTGGGATAGAAGCAGGATAGTTTGGAACACAAAAAAGTCACTATCTGGGCTGGTTCCTCCTTTCTGTACTCAAGGATATATATATATATTTAAAATGCATTGAGCTCCTTTTGCTTGCCAGATAATGTGATAAGCACTTTCTTAAGCTCCTCACTTAATCTCAACAACCACCCATACAATTGGTACCATTTTTATTTCCACTTAACAGATAATAAAAATAGGCTTAGAGAGAGCTTAAATAACTTGTCCAAGATCTTAGAACAAGTAAATAGCAGAAGCAGGATTGAAACTCATACATTCTGATTCCTTTTAACCTCTCTTATCAAGTATCTTTCAGGGACCCAGGACTTGGGTTTTTCACAGGCACTGCAGAAAATGCAGCCACTCCTTGTATTTGCAGGATGAATGAAAAGGAGTAATTCTCCATAGATAAAGCAGGTGCTCTCCAAAGCCCTGTGAATGTGTGTGGTGGGAGAGGAGGAGATGCATTCACACCAAGCACCACCTAATCTTATTTCTTCTTGAACAGCACTTGCCCAGTATAAATTCTTCCGCTTACTCTTCACACACTTGATGCAGTTACTGAAGCATAGTCTTCATCCCCAGCCAGCTTTCTAGGACCCCGACAATAGTTTTCTCACATCGTCCATGCCTAATGACTGATTTCTCATGGCCATTTGGAAAAGCACAAATACAAATGCTATTAACTGGAAATAAAATGGCTAGCCAGCCATTTCTAAAACCCAGAACTGGCAACTGCTCTGTGGACTTTGGGGACCCGTGGTTTGCCAGATCCTGCTAAAGCAATATTTCTTTTTGATATTTACATGCCAAGGGGAGCAACCTTGTCTTTTGCTCTTTCCAAAATGTATAGAGTGATGAGGTCTGGTTGGGTCAGGAGTAGGGAGGCAGTCTTTTAAGAATCATAGAAAGCTTTCAGAATTCCTGACTCAGAAACCACCCACCAGCCTCAATACATAGAATCCATATTTTTTCCAGATAACATTGTTTTTTTTAATTTAAAAAGGAGGAATTTAATAAGCATTCATTAATCATTTGTTGAGTCCCTGACACTGTGCTAGACACTGTGGATACCCAACAAAGGTCACCACACTTGCCCTGAAGGTGCTTAATAACTAGCTATGGAGGCATGACTCACACATGAAAAAACTCAAGAATGAGACAAAGCAGGACACAGATAGGTGTGAAATGGAAAGGTACAGATAGTAGGGACTCATGTTCAAAAATAAAAATGGTCAGGCTGGTGGGAGCTGTCAGAAGGGAAGCCCACCAGTTCTGCTATTCACTAACCCCTGACCTCATACACCCCACCAGGCCTCAGCTATCAGATCTGTAAAATGGCAGAGCTCAGCCATTCATACAACAAATTTGTTCTGAGCACCAACCATCAACCAGGTACTATTTGTGGTCCTGGTGATATACAGTGTTGAACAAGATAACGACCCTGCCCTAATGGATGTTTTGGTCTGGTGGAAGAAAAGGGAAGGCAGAGAATAAATAGATGAATAGAAAAATACATTACATGGCAGGTAGTGACCAGGACAATGAAGAAAAATAAATCAAGGTAAGGGGCTAGGAAGTAGCAGGAGGCTGTGTCCAGAAGGGGGTTGGAGGGTCCTCACTGATCAAATAACACTAGAGTACAGATGTGGATGATGTAAGAGAGGGACCTAAACCAACATCTCTGGGAAGAGCATTCCTGGAAAGAGAAGCAGCAAGGCAAGGCCCTGAGATAGGAATGACTTGAAATGTTTGAGGAACAGCATGAATGCCAGTGGGGCTGGATCCCCACAAGTGTTAATGAAGTGGTGGAAAATAAGGAGCAGCCAGGAGCCAGACCATGCAAAGCTTAGTAGGCCAAGGTCCAGAGTTCTTTGGGCAGCCCTGAAAGGCTTAAGAATGTGCACCCAAGTATCCAAACCATCTCTGGTTCTAAGGGGTGGGGCTTGAGCAGGATGGTCCTGAATGAGTAAGATCTAGAATGGAGGAGTCCAAATGCTAAGTATTCAAAATTAAGATTACATGGTCCCCTTTGCAGTTGGCGAGTAATTTAATTAGTAAAGTGACCAAATGAAGGGGAAAAAATATCAGGGGTAGAAGTCTGGAGACCAAGGAGAATCTCGAGGATTTCATGAGCAAATTGAAAAATATAGGGTGCCTTTGACCGTCTTAGGCAGCCAGAGCCCTGATGTCATCCTTCTTCTGTTCCAACACTCCCAATGTGGTGCCCTATTAGGACCACACAAGGTCTCAGCCTCCTAAACCCCAGTGCCATTCAAAACTCACTAGTCTTGTATTTAATAGCCACTGTTATCTCTACTATAGATAATAGGTGGGTGCTAATGTTGAATAAATCCATGCTTATTGGTTAATGCTTCTCAAATTTCCTACTTTTTAGTTATTATTTCTCCAAAGGCAGAAGAAAGAAAATACATGGCCCCAGGTTGTCTGGAAGATGTATGGTGAAACAGTCCATAATAAGCAGGAACCTTAATTGAAGATTCATGTTTTGTCTTAACATTTATGTGAATGTTGCATTCTATTCCAGATCTACTCGTAAGAACTTAACAGCAGTGTTTTATATTATTCCAGGAGCGAATGTGATCCTCGAAGAAGACATGCCACATTTATCCTGTGCTTTGCCACACACCTGGCACACTATACCATACTGCTAGAGCTGGACAAACTCAACCGGAAAGGCGTGAAGTTGATAACTAAACTTGACCCCATTGAAATACTCTTCTTTCTAAAAAGACTCCAAGTAGTTGCTAATATTTTGGATTTCAAGGATCATAATTCACTATGTAAGGGGGATTATATATGAGGCAGAGAGCTCCTAAAGCAGGGCTGGGTATCTTCTTAAATAAAGTCCTTAATACCAGGCCTGATTCCACAATTATTTATCGTATGAAAGCACAAGCCATTTCAAATGTGCATTGCATTACTAATACAAGTTGGAAATATTCTGTATCTTAACCATCTCTGAAGTTCAGCAGGCAATATGTGAATGGCACGTGCAATATGGCAGCTCCCTAGCCATTACACAGTCTGAGTAAATCCCTTCGATGTCACATGCTCGTAGGAAGTAATGCTGTTGCAATAAATAAGAAAGCATTCTCAAAGAAACTGAGATTTCTTCTGTTACCAAAATGGTAGTTTACAGCATCTCTGAGGGGCTATGTTTCTCATATTGTTTTCTTTTAATATTTGACAATATCTTGGATCATACTACAGTGGGTTTGAGATAAAATGATTACTTGTGTATATATACAGTTGCCCACACAGATGGGAGAATGTTTATTTGAGAAACAAAAAGAAATTAGAAGGAATCAAAATCTCCATGATACATGCATCAATACTACTATGATTACACAATGCTGTATTACCAATATGTTGAGGGACTTACACTAAATCACCATTCTTCCTTCCAACTCAGAACCCACATAATTACAGCTTTCTGGCTACCAGGAAAGGAAAGGATGCCATATTGAATTCTGCCAGTGCTGGGAGGTTGTGTAGGCTGCTACTGCCACACAGTGAGGGCTGCTGAAATGGCAACCGCAGGAAATCACCTACTTCCAGCCAAAGGGAAAATATAAAATACAGAGGATGTCCAAAAAATGTATACGCATTTCAAGAAAGGAAAAAATTGTGCATATATAGCGATAACAAAAAGTGAATACAAGTCATGTGTATACATTTTTTTGGCACACCCGGTATTTACTTTTATGCAATTTCTATTTTCAATTCTCTCACATTTATAGCAATTATAATAAATAAAAAACACAAGGGGCCGGCCGAGTGGCGCATTGGTTAAGAGCTGGTTTTGGGATGCCAGCAGCCCCGGTTCGGATCCCACATATGAGGGCCAGCGACACTGCCCTCAAAAAAAGACAGCTTAAAATACCTAGTAAACTGGGAATAGAAGGTCACTTTCTTAATCTGGTAAAGTGCTAATTTTTTACCCAAAATCTTTAGCAATTATCATATTAAATGGTGAGATATTAGGAGCAATGCAGTAATGTTTGTAATAGTGATGGAAAATATCTATCAACCAGAGAATGGGTCATTAAATTATGTTAATTTGCAATGGAATCATAAATAGCAGCTAAAATTAATTAGCCATTTAGATCTACATGGATAGTGCTTGAAAATGCAACATTTCATGAAAAAAAGCCTGTTTCAGAACAGTAAGTGGAACATGCTATCATTCATGTAAATTTCAAAAAACACATAGCATCACTACATATTGTTCATAGATTCAAAAACATATAAACATATGGATTAGAGTCACAATCACATTAACAATAGCATTGCCTTTAGGGTGAGTGGGGAATGTTTGGGCCGTCACTTTTATGTGTAATATTTTATTCCATTTAAAAAGAGAGCACGAGAAGAAGATATGAAGCAAATATGACCAAATATTAAATATTTTTTTCTTGGTATGGTGGGTACACAAGTGTTTTTCATATTATCCTTTCCTTGTTCCATTGAAAAGCAAAGGCAATCAACCTACCTCTTTACAAGATCTTTGTTGTACTGAGTTTAATGTGAAAGTTAGGACCAGAGCTAAACAAACAAAAGTAGAACCCCAAGTGTTCTCTACTTTTTCCGCAGCGTGCTCAGCCTTTCCTCTAAACTCAGATCACACATTTATCAAGAACACTGATTTGAAGGTATATCAAATCATTATTCTGCCCAGAGAGCCCTTAAGTCTCCTCCAGCCCTTCTATTGAAACATTCAGAACGTCTCAAAACCTAAGGGGGACATAACCATCAGCTTTTTTTGGGTCCAGAGCAGCCCTGCTGGTATCCTGAAACTCCTGTCAACAGCTGAAAAAAATTCCAATAATAAATTTTCAGAGATAAAATAAAGAATAATATAGAAGGGCAAATGTTTCCAACTAACATATGTACACACACACACACACACACACACATATTCATATATAATCACCCTATGTAAGTAAAAAGAGAGAATTTGGGGAGAAAAAGCTTGTCACTTTATCTTCCTTAGGCATATAACGATTGTCTGAAATTCATTAAATTCCTAAACTCCCACTCTGACCTCAATGACTGGTCATAGAAAAAATAATAATAATAGGGAAAAAATCATTTAAAATCTTAAAAGCAGCAAGATAGGATCCCCTTCAATTTTTATTTTTATTTGAATTATCACTGTGTATTTTAGCAAATAGAAAAATTTCTAATTTTTGCTTTTGTTCTAACTCAATAGGATGCAACAAAAACAGTTTTACAGACTTTTATGACTCCCAAACACAGCAGATTTATTCAGAACAGGAACTTGGCAGACACAGATAGAGGAAAATTTAATTTAATTCATACCATAAATTGCAAAAAATGTGTCTGTGCATTAGCAGCTCCTTGGAAGGAATATTCCTTTGAAAATAAAAAGAAAATGTGATTTGGAGAAATGTATTTTAGATTATTATTTCTCTGTGTAAGGAAGCTAAAGCTTGCCCCCAAAATAAATTTTGTAGTCTAGACTGCAATCTAGAGAGAAATGAGACGGTAATCTACACATTCCTCTTGCTTTCACAATAGAACCACTCACTGTTGTGATGACAATTATCCCAAATTATAAGGCATAAAAACTGGCATTGCCTCACATGTTATTAGTCTATTTGCAGATGGCACCACAATTTACAACCCAGTCCTATTTCAAGAAAAACGCTGATTTCGTGAATACTCTGTTATGAGCAACATTGGAGCACTTAGATATCACAGCAGTGCCATTCTGTTTAAACTTTACAAGATTTACATTAAAACTGCTCTTGAATGTAACAGGAAATAACTCTATCCTCTTCGAGTCATTGAAAATTGTTGGGGATCAAAAGTGGATATAAACCAATAAATATCTTTGCTGCTTTCTAATTTAATCACTAATAATTACACATAATTATTTCATAGAGTGAGGATTTAAAAGGACCTACTATGTTAAACAACTAGCAAAACATGGTCAGCAAAACTTTAGTTCATTAAGGTTCTTCTAGCATAAAATAAAAAAAAATATTGACTATGGAGCTGCCAAATCCAAAAGGAAGCAATCTTATTGACGGCAGCCAAGAGGGTGCTGGAGGATTAGGAGATTCATCTCAGATGGAGAAAGATCGAAGATTCCAATTCTCGGGTCTTTTTCCTGACATCTTACACTTAAGAGCTGTCCTATGTCTGCAGGTTTAATGTGAAAGCCAAAATAACCAGTCAATTCCTTATATTTATATTTAATGTTTGGACAGGTGGAAATCCAAATCATCCTCACAAACCTGTCTTTTTTGATTCAACAAACAGCTACCAAGGACCTGCTGTTTGCACAAATGCTCTGGGATAAGAAAAACATCTGCATCAATCTTACCACAATTTCATCACCTCCTCCAGCAAGACTTTCCAGCTGTACTCTTTCATTGTATCTGATTTGTCTTTAATAAGTTTATTTCATTGTTATTAAATAATATATGCTCATCACAAGAAACTTGGAAAATACAGAGAACTAGAATAAAGGTGGAAAGCCGTTCATCATCTCACCAGGTAGAAGTAATTATTCAAATCTTTATGATTTCCACACAATATTTTTTTGAGAATTTTTATAATTTCAATTATAAACTATATCCCAGGTTGTACGCATTGACTTTATAAGTAATATAAACATCATAAAATAACGGGACCTAACAGAACACTTTACCCAACAATAGCAAATACACACTCTTCTCAAGAACATATGGAACGTTGTCAAGAATAGGCCATATGTTAAACCATAAAATGAGCCTCAATAATTTCATAAGATTGAAAATAGAAAGAATATGTTTTCCAACCACAATGGAATAAAATTAGAAGTCAATGACAGAAGAAAATTTGGGGAATTCACAAGTGTGGAAATTAAACAACACACTCTTTTTTTTTTTTTTTTTTTTTTTTTTTTAAAGATTTTATTGGGGAATTGGTGGAGGGGAACAGCGTTGGGGAATCGGGGAAGGGGAACAGACAAGTTGCCGTCTTCTTGTTCTTCAGTTTAGTTGCGGAGGATGTTGCTTCACTGTTGGTATCGTCATTGCGCTCTTCCCGGATGAGGCAGATCGGTCGCTGGCCTCTGGATGTCGCTCATCGCGGCTATTGGCAGCTCACGCTTGGCTGCCAGCTGCTCACGCTGGTTGTGGGCCACTCACTGCAGCCTATGGCAGCCCACTGCAGCAGGGGCTGCAGCCCACACCATCACCGGGGCTCTCACAGCCCAGCTCCAGGTGGAACTGTTAGCTGTAGAGGGCAGTGTCACTGGCCCTCATGTGGGATCCGAACCGGGGCCGCTGGCATCCCAAAACCAGCGCTTAACCAATGCGCCACTTGGCCAGCCCCAACACACTCTTAAATAAACAATAGATCAAAGAAGAAATTACCACAAAGAAAATTTGAAAATGCTTTAAGGTGAGTAAAAATTTTTTAAGTGCACATGAAAACTTCTGGGATGGAGCTAAAGCAATGATTAGAGGGAAAAAATAAGACAACCCACAGAATGGAAGAAAATATTTGCAAATCATGTATCTCTGTTTAGGAACTTCTATAGAGAATATATAGAGAATTCTTACATTTCAACAATAAAAACAAGGGCCGGCCGAGTGGCGCGGAGGTTAAGCGCTGGCCTGGGAAGCCAGCAGCCCCGGTTCGGTCCCACATATGAGGGCCAGTGACACTGCCCTCAAAAAAAAAAAAAAAAAAAAAAACCATAAAAACACAAATACCCCAATTTTTTAATGGGCAAAGGATTTGAAAAGACATTTATTCAAAGAAGAAAAACAAATGGTCAAAATAACGTAAAAATACACAATATCATAAGCTGTTAGGGAAAAGTAAATCAAAACTATTCCATACATACCAAGATGGCTAAAACTAACTAAAAAAAAAAAAAAAAAAAAAAAAAAGAGGGGCCAGCCAAGTGGCTCAGTTGGTTAAGAATTGGCTTAGAGCGCGTGCTCTGAGCAACAGGGCCACCAGTTCGATTCCCACATGGGCCAGTGAATGCTGTGCCCTAGCTGAGCTGTCGCTGAGCTGCCCCCAGGTGGCAGGATGGCTCAGCTGGTGTAACAACAAGATTGCCTGTTTGATGGTGGGCTATGCCCACCCGCAACTAAGACTGAACTCGGTACCATGAGCTGAGCTGCCACCCAGATGGCTCAGAGGATAGGGCGTGCACTCTTAACAACAAGGCTGCTGGTTTGACTCCCGCATGAGATGGTGGCTACGCCCTCAAGCAACTAAAACTGAACTCAGCACCTTGCGCTGAGCTGCCACCTGGATGGCTCAGTGGCTAGCGCATGTGCTCTTAACAACAAGGCTGCCAGTTCGACTTCCACATGGGATGGTGGCTAGCTATGCCCACCAGCAACTAAGATTGAACACGGCACCTTGAGCTTAGAAGCCACTAGCTGCCAACGGGAAGCCAGATGGCGACTGGCGCCCTCCAGAACAAAGATTGAAGAACAACAACTTGGCTGGTCCCTTCCCCCAATTCCCCAACACTGTTCCCCTCCCCCAATTTCCCAATAAAATCTTTTTTAAAAAAGCAGAAAATAACAAGCAGTGGCAGGACGTAGAAAAACTGAAATCCTCATGCACTCCTTGTGGTATTGTAAAATGGTACAGCTGCTTTGGAAAACAGGCAGTTTCTTAAAATGTTAGACCTAGAGTTACTATCTGACTAAGCAATTGTACCCTAGCTATATGCCAAAAAGAATCAAAAACTATGTCCACACCAAAACTTGTCCACAAATGTTCATAGCAGCATTATTCAAAATAAACAAAAGGAAGAAACAATTCAAAATCAATCAATTCATGAATGGATAAACAAAAGTGGTATATCCATACAATGGATTATTTATCTATAAAAGGGACTGAATCTGACACATACTACAACATGCATAAAACTTGAAAACATTATGGCAATTTAAAGAAACCTGACACTAAAGGTCACATATTGTATGATCATTTATATCAAGTTCCAGAATAAGCAAATCCATAAATACAGAAGTAAATTAGTGATTTCCAGGGACTAAAGGGAGGGGACAATGGAGAATAACTGCTAATAGGTATGGGTTTCTTTTTGTAGTAATGAAAATGATCTGTAACTAGACAGCAGTGATGGTTGCACAACTCCATATATAGTAAAAACCACCAAATTGCAGACTTCTAAAGGGTAAATTTTATAGTATATGAATTATTAAGTCGAGAACATTTAATATATGGTCATTTTTAAGCACAGTTAGCATTGCAACAATCATAGATCATAGACAGAAAATAATATGTAAAGGAGTTTAATGTCATATCTGTCCCTAAATCAAGTATTTTTCTTTCCCAATTAAAAAAAAATACCGTCATTCAGAATGAATTGTCTTTATCATTTGCTTTATTAGGTTTTTCTTTCAAACTAAAAGAATATTGCCTTTTATTACAAGCCAAAATAAAAACTCCTAAAGGAATCAAAGATAACCCAACAATATTCCCCTTCCCCATGACCCTCACTGCCAAGACCACCTCTCCCTGGAGACGTTACAGCTTAATGTTAACAGCTTAATGTCCACATTCTTCTCTGTGTCATAGCCACGCACACAAATTAAAATATTCACACCAAAAAAAGGTTTTTCTCTGATTTTAAAGAGGCTCATTCTTCTTCACATTTCTCTACAACTTGCATTGTTGTGGCCTTTCCCATACATAAATACATAGAAATCTAACCCCTGCTTTTTTTTTTTTTTTTTTAGCTGAGCCATCCTGCCACCTGTTGGCAGCTCAACGGCAACTCAGCTTGGGCTGGCCTCGAACCACTGTTGCTCAGAGCTCAGCTTGCACTGTTGAGCGAGCTCTTAACCAACTGAGCCATTCGGCCGGCCTTAACCCCTGCTTTTTAATAGCTACAAAATATTCCAGAAATATGGACATATCACAGTTTATTCATCTGCTTTCTATCATTAGCATTCAAGTTGTTTCCCTTTTTTCCTCACTCATTGTTATCTTTGTACGTATATTTACAAACCAATTCTTTTATTTCTATAGGATAAAATTGTTCGATCCAAGTTTTAAAGCTGCAGAAAATCATTACTCTGTTTGACAATAAAAAAAGGTTTTTATGTGGCATTAAACATCAAGGGGTGTAAATGTCTAACTATTACATTGTTTTGTACACCTGAAACTAATTTTTAAAAATCCTGCTTGGTGGAAACAGGGAAATGTATTTACTCCTTAGCTCTGAGTCACAGCCCTGTAAATAGATTAGGCTTTGTTTGCAAATACATAAAAAAAAAAATACAAATTAGGGGAGAGCACGCAGGGAGGGGTTGGGAGGGAAAAAAAAACAAAAAAACAAATTACAAGTGTTCACCAAACCAAGCATCAGATTCTAGCCTATGAGGGGACAAAGGATGTGTCACAGCAGATACGTTTCCTGATACAGGAAAATGAGCAGCTGAGGAAGGAAGCAACTTAGGGAAGCAATGCTGGGCCAAACTTCACCTTTTAACAGCAAAATTCCCCAAACAACAAAGAAATCAATGAGGTTCCTAAGTTCAGGGTTCAGGGTTGGTTTGGGGTTAGGCTTAAGTTAGAGCCACAAGTCATTTCAGACCCTGGGTCCTCTTATTTAGCTCTCTACCTTGCTTCTTCTCTTGATTGGCTGAAACACTTTTTCAAGAAGGGCATGTGAGTGGTATAGTCCTGCACCCTTACTTATCTAATACTAGCTTCCTATTGCGTCATATACAAAAGTCAACCCAACTTATTTTAAATGCTTGGGTCACAGCCTTTTTTTCCTTGAAATCCTGTAGATAGTGCAGTTTTAAAAGACTTCTAGCTTGCAGCAATTCTGAAGACAACCCAATTTGGGTTTCTTTGCTGGTGACTTGTGCGTGTACATGTGTATGGACTATAAATATAGTAAGCTGTAAATGCACTCTCTGTCGTTAGATGGCCAACAGCCAAACTGTCTGATCTGATACAGTCTCAGCATATCCAAAGTGATAAGACAAGGAAGGAACTCCAAATGAACTATGCCTGCAGCAATGTGACCCTTACATCAGGAATTGTGAGTCTTGAACCCCACAAACAGTAAGGCCACAGCAAACTAGCCTAAGGTGATCAATTAGAGATTTGAGTTTATTCTTCTCTTGCTTCATGTTATCCAATGCCTTCAAAAGGTTATGTACTCCACTCACTGTCCCAGAATGCCTCATACTCTTTAGTTTTTGGCATGTGCTATTCACTTTGTCAGAGCGCCACCCTCTGGTGTATCTAGGGAGAACATTTTAGTTTTGCTGGTGAACCCTCGGGGCTGTTGGGACCCACCATATGAAAGGAAATATAACTGCCCTTTCTCATCCTGGCCACTTCCTCAGACCCCCAAAATCTACCTTTCTCTTAGGGTCTCTTGCCAACTGGAGCAAACGTAAAATTCATGGAAAAGATATGAGAACCCACAATTTAAAAAGAAAGACCAACAGGCTTGAAAAGACAGAAACAGAGCCACTCTCCTAGAATTTCAGTTGGAGGAACTGACAATGGACATCATGCAACATTGCAACCAGGGTGAATGAGCAGGAGCAACTATCTGCTGTCTTTTTGTTAACTCTGTTCAAGTTCCAATTCCAGAAAGAGGCTGTTCTATTAGTCAGGTCGCATTCCCACTTCTGGGCAGGAAAGGAAAAGTATCTAACAGTTCTACTGTACTGACTCAAGTCAGAAAGAGGCAATTCCCCAAAATAGTATCAGAGTGCTCTTTTAGGAAAAGAAAAAAAAAAGCTCAATTTATCCCTCCAATTTATAAATAAACTGCTTTTTCTGAATCTATGTTTGTAGAATTTATTTAAACTTGTGCAATTCAAAATTTTGTCTTTGGGGGCCGGCTGAGTGGCGCGGTGGTTAAGCACTAGCTTGGGAAGCCAGCGGCCCCGGTTCGGGTCCCACATATGAGGGCCAGTGACACTGCCCTCAAAAAAAAAATAGAAGGACAAAAGTTAAAATTTTGTCTTTGGATATAATTAGATGTGGGTCTCTTCTATTTTTGTCTGGAATGCAGTGAGCCCTGTCAGCCTGTGTACTTAGGTTTTATTTCATCCTTTATTATTATTGCTTCTAGTTCCTATGTTATGCTGTCTTCCCCAGAAACATAAGAGATTCCTGTTAGACCTTTATGCTGGCTTTCATTTTCTGCTTCCTTCTGCTTGTGCTTTTTCCCCAGCATCCTAGAAAAGCTTCTCGCATTTGTTCTCCACACTGATTCTGATTTGCATGCAGCCAGTCATGGTCCAATTAGTTGTTGTGCTCTTATGTTCCTTGAAAGTCTTTCATTCTTCAGCCTGTTATCTTTTCTTTTCAGCCTGTTCTCCTTTCGTGGTGTTCTATCCTGTTAACCAACATTCAAACCAAAATCTATTATTGTAGATTCTAAACAATATCTTACAGTTTTCTCCTGGATCTTCAGAGATAGGAATTTTTCTATGAGGTTCCAGGATGCAGTCCCCTATCTTTGTTCTGCAGTTTTTTTTTATCTGGATCCATATTTTGGTTTGTTTATGTTTACTCATTCTCAAATGAAGCAAAATCTATCCAGACTCATTGATAGCTAACAGGTAGACATTTGCTCTTGACCCCACTCCTTGTCTACTTAGGTATGAGTCAAATAACCTCCTTAAATCTATAAGTAAAGGAGAGACCAATATGTCCAGTTCAAAGCTTACTTCCCAGATAGTCATCTTGTGCAAAAATCGGAGGTGAGGTCACATCTTTCCCTACCCTCACAATTGTTCTCTGACTGACCAAGAAGGAGGCAAACTTGCATCCCCTAGGTGGACTGCCATTACATTAGTGGGAGTTGGCCCCTGGAAGCTTTCAAACTGAGCATACTCTTCTTGCTCTATCTATATTCTATCAGGCATCCTTTTCTAAAATTGAAGCTTTGCATCTACATTAAAAGTATCTTCAGGCAGATGTTATCCCCCTCTCTGCCAACCCCCTCAGTCGCTTGATGATCTCCAACAGTATTCTAAGGAATTTTTAGCAACCATCGTGTAGCAGATGCCTTCGTGCTCCAACCAGAATTCCTCAAGTCTCTTTTACAATTTCTGTGTATGCTTCCAGCTTCTGTATGTTTTCGCTTCTAACAGCCCATATCTGTGACTCTTTTAGGGGATTCCCATGTTTAGGCTACAAAGGCCACTTTGCGGGCCGGCCGAGTGGTGCATTGGTTAAGAGCTGGTTTTGGGGTGCCAGCGGCCCGGTTCGGATCCCACATGTGAGGGCCAGTGACACTGCCCTCTACAGCTAGCAACAGCTCCACCTGGAGCTGGGCTGTGCGAGCCCCACTGGTGGTGTAGGCTGCGGCCCGTGCTGCAGTGGGCTGCCACAGGCTACATACAGTGAGTGGCTGGCAGCCAGCGTGAGCGGCTGGCAGCCAGCGTGAGCTGCCAATAGCCGCGGTGAGCGACATCCAGAGGCCGGTGGCCGATCTGCCTCACCCGGGAAGAGCACAATGACGATACCAACATGGGCCAGTGAAGCAACGTCCTCCACAACTAGACTGAAGAACAAAGAAGACAGCAACTTGTCTGTTCCCCTTCCCCGATTCCCCAACGCTGTTCCCCAACCCCAATTCCCCAATAAAAAAAAAAGCCACTTTGCTTCAACAGGCAGAGACATGGAAACACTTGAGAATTTACATTTCTCCAGGTGACCCTTAATCAATGACCAACTTGTATCAAATTATAAAACCAAGCTTCCTGGCGTGAGTTTGGACAAACTCTAAAGATAACTTATGCTCCAAAGTCCCCCTAATAAACCAAGGTGAAGCTACCCTCCGTAGCCTGATATTGCATGCTTCCCTTCCCTGCCCTGCTTCTGCCACCCCCTTACCAGTTTCTCTTGGGAACCTCAGGGTCTGCCTCTGGGAAATCTCACTTATCTCTTGGGAACCTCAGGGTCTGTCTCTGGGAAACCTCACTTAAGACGCATGATCGTCAGTCTCCTCATCAGGGCTTTATTTGATGTTGTGCAAATTCAAAGGAGTCTTGGACCTTTGGAGCCATCCAAGGCCTGCAGAGTTTGCAACAATATTTTCAGCAACAGCACTTCTGCTGTATTTAATCTGTACTTTCTCAAACCAACACTTAGCCCTATCTGAAGTTAGCAATAGAACAATAGGCCTTGATGTCAATGCTAACCCTATGGCCACCTATGGTTAGGGGACCTCAGTAATTTTTTTCTTTTTCTTGGGAAACATGTAGGATTTAAAAAAATATGATTTGGGGCTGGCCAAGTGGCTCAGTTGGTTAAGAGTGTGAGATCTGAGTAACAGCGTCGTTGGTTGGATTCTTACATGGGCTGGAGAGCTGCGCCCGAGCTGAGCTGCCAACAGGTGGCAGGATGGCTCAGCTGGGGAGAACACGTGTTCCTAACAATAAGGTTGCCAGTTTGACTCCTGCATGGGATGGTGAGCTACACCCCATCCCCACCCTACCTCCCCCCGAAACTAAGATTGAACATGGCACCTTGAGCTGAGCGGCCACAAGCTGTCAAAGGATGGCCAGATGGCGACTGGACTTGGAGCTGAGCTAGCTGTGCCCTCCACAACTAAGACTGAAGAACAACAACTTGGCTGTTCCCCTTCCCCAATTCCCCAACACTGTTCCCCTCCCCCAATTCCCCAATAAAACCTTTTTAAAAAATTATGAGGGCTGGCCGAGTGGCGCTGTGGTTAAGCGCTGGCTTGGGAAGCCAGCGGCCCCAGTTCGGGTCCCACATGTGAGGGCCAGTGACACTGCCCTCAAAAAAAAAAAAAATTATGATTTTTTTTTATTGTTCTTGATGTCCCATTGCTCAGAAAATAAATTATACAAAAATTCAACAAGAGATGAGATCATTTAATGTTTGCCAAATTCCAAAAAGAACTCTCAGACCAGAAATGATGCTTTATGACTAATTTTTTTTTTTTTAAGATTTTATTGGGGAATTGGGGGAGAGGAACAGTGTTGGGGAATTGGGGAAGGGGATACACCAAGTTGTTCTTCTATCTTGGTTGTGGAGGGCGCCAGTCACCATCTGGCTTCTGGTCGGCAGCTTGTGGCCTCTAAGCTCAAGGTGCTGTGTTCAATCTTAGTTGTGGGTGGGTGTAGCCATCATCCCATGTGGGAGTTGAACCAGCAGCCTTGTTGTTAAGAGCCCACGCACCATCCGCTGAGCCATCCAGGTAGCAGCTCATCTCAAGGTGCCGAGTTTAGTCTTAGTTTTGGATGGGCATAGCCCACCATTGAACAGGCAATCTCGTTACACCAGCAGAACCATCCTGCCACCGGTTGGCAGCTCAGTGACAGCTCAGCTGGGGTGCAGCATTCACTGGCCCATGTGGGAATCAAACTGGCGGCCCTGTTGCTCAGAGCTTGAGCTCTAAGCCAACTCTTTTTTTTTAATTAATTAATTAATTAATTTTTTAATTAGTTTCAGGTGTACCACACAGTGCAATACTTATACATTTTACCCCTCAAAGTGACAACCCCTCTCCCCCAATTCACCACCCCACTCCTCCCCCCCATATCATATATATCTATTGCTCTTCCTCTGACTCCCTTCCACAGTATAATCCACATCCCGTGACTATCTATATATATTCAATTACAGTTGGTATACAACCTCTGCTTCAGGTGTACAGTGCAGTGATCAAACCTCTACTCCATCCCTGAAATGGTCTCCCCAACAAGACATGTAACCATCTGACGCCCCACAAAATATTTACACCATTATTAATTATTTCCCCAAACTGTCTTTCATATCCCTGTGGCAATATTGTAGTTGCCTATTTTTGCTGTCTAATCCCTTCCCCTTCTCCCTCATCCCCACTCCCCTCCCAACTAGCAACCCTGGTTTTCCTCTATATCTATGAGACAGTTTGTGTTTACAGCTTAATGACTAATTTAATAAATATATTTTTTAAATAAAGAAGGGAGAAACTGCCCATTAAATCTGCTTCAAATGAGTGGTAGAGTTATATTTAGATACCCTGAATGCCACCATGGTCCATCATTTCTTCCCAGGGAGAAATGAAATAGGCCATCTCCTATTCTGAAGGAGTCCATCCTATTCTGATTGTGTCCATCCAAGAAACAAATAAGCAAAAAACAAATAAACAAATGTACTGTGACATTAGAAAGAATTTATCTCTGCATAAGGTAACCAAAAAACAATGGGAGCACCTAGGTGCTATTTACCATTGTCTAGTGTAGAGAAGAAAGGTGCAGTAGAAAGCCCTTACGTCCAGCAGAGTGCTGAAGCCAGCTCAAGCCAGCCTCCCAGATCAGCTGTGCATGTCTCCTCTACCTCCCAGGTAAGGGAAAGATATTAGCAGCTCTACCATTGTCCATTTCCTCTGCTCTGATACAATTCCACTCCCTAACATCTGTCAACTATTTATTTTGTTTTGTTTTTAATGGTCAATTATATCCAAAATTCATATGATTTTTGATAATTTGTTTATTTTATTTATTTATTTTTTTAAAACATTTTGTTGGGGAATTGGGGAAGGGGAACAGAGAAGTTGCTGTCCTTTTGTTCTTCAGTCTAGTTGTGAAGGACATTGCTTCACTGGCCTGTGTTGGTATCATCATTGCGTTATTCCCAGATGAGGCAGATCGGTCGCCGGCCTCTGGATGGTCACTCACTGCAGCTATTGGCAGCTCACACTGGCTGCCAGCTACTCACGCTGGCTGCTGGCCACTCACTGTAGCCTATGACAGCCCACTGCAGCTGGGGCTGCAGCCTACACCGTCTCCAGGGCTCGCACAGCCCAGCTCCAGGTGGAGCTGTTGTTGGCTGTAGAGGGCAGTGTCACTGGACCTCATATGTGGGATCCGAACCGGGCCGCTGGAATCCCAAGCCAGCTCTTAACCAATGCGCCACTTGGCCGGCCCCATTTGTTGATATTAAAGGATGGGAGACTAGGTAGCCATCAAAGATTTTTCCTACTGTAAGTTGGTCTGTTTTCCTGTTAGGTGTTTCCCTCCAACATGAAATTCTGTGTGCGTCAAGTAGAGCTTGACAACTACTCAACTTTACTCTAGGGGAGACAGTTGGGGTACTAGACCTGAATATCTCCAAATGCCATATTGGCATTTATATTATAAATACTTCAGCTGTTATAGTAATAAAACCATCATGATATATAAGGTATTGTGATATCATACCAGAAACGCTTCCCAATTTCCCATAAAATATCCAACAAAAATGAAAGGATTATATTAGAAATAATACTGTAACTAATGATATAAAAAGACCATTTACAAGAGTCCAGTGCACCATCAATAGGAATTAATTGAGAAATAACATGCTGGGCTTCAGCAGACCGACACAGTCTCCCCCAGAAAGCAGAAAGAGGCTCTGGCATACTCCCACAGTCAGACATAGGAAGACCCCACTGACCATGAAATAAATGGATGTTCCACCACTGCACACAAACAGTCCTTGGAACTGGTGGGTGCCACGTCCTTCCACCCTAGCCCTTCAGCCATTTACACTATCACACCTATTGGTCAATTGTAGCCCCTATCAAGATATAAATAAAGAAGTACTCGTACCTATGCTTAGCCTAATCAGGTGACCAGCACCATCAGTCCCTATTATCAAAAGATAGTATATGACCCATACTCACTCAGATGGTCCTGCCCATATGTACAGTCAGGGATGAAGAAGATAGAAAGTAACAACAGAGATCCAGTTGTCATGAACATGATACTTCCTCTTGAAGAGTCTTTTTTTTTTTTTAAAGAATTTATTGGGGAATTGGGGGAAGGGAACAGCACTGGGGAATTGGGGAAGGGGAACAGACAGGTTACTGTCCTTCTGTTCTTCAGTCTAGTTGTGGAGGACGTTGCTTCACTGACCCATGTTGGTATCGTCATTGCGCTCTTCCCGGGTAAGGCAGATTGGTCGTCGGCCTCTGGACAGTCGCTCACGGTGGCTATTGGCGGCTCACGCTGGCTGCCAGCTGCTCATGCTGGCTGCCGGCCACTCACTGTAGCCTATGGCAGCCCACTGCAGCAGGGGCTGAAGCCCATACTGTTGCCGGCCATCTTAGCTATAGAGGCAACCAGGTGGAGCTGTTGTTCACCATCTTAGCTGTAGAGGGCGCAGTGTCACTGGCCCTCATATGTGGGATCCGAATGGGGCCCTGCTGCTCAGAGCTGGCGTCCCAAGCCAGCTCCTAACTGACGCGCCACTCGGCCCGCCGTAAGAGTCTTTAATGAAGCAATTTTCTTAGTTCATTTCAGTCAGCTACAACAAATTACCTTAGACTGCGTGACTTATAAACAACAGAAATTTATTTCTCACAGTTCAGAGGCTGAAAGTCAGAGATCAGAGTGCCAGCCCTCTTGCAGGTTGCAGACTGCTGACTTCTATTTGTATCCTCATACGGCAGTAGGGGGAAGAGAGCTCTTAGGGGTCTCTTATAAAGACAGAAGTCTCATTCGTGCGGCCTCTGCCCTCATGACCTAGTCACTTTTGAAGGCCCCATCTCCTAATTCCATCACATTGGGATTTGAGTTTCAACATATGGATTTTAGTCCATTGCAGCAATCATGTATTACACACAAAAGAAATTAGAATACGAGAAGTAGAGAGAGCAAAGAAATATCTAGCAACAAAAATCACCAGCTGAAACATCTGCATGAAAAGCTAAAAACCACCAAACCCACTTAGCTTTAGTGGATTGTGTTTCTCAGAACAGAGCTGTTGCCTCTAGAAAAGATAAGCCCCCAGACAACTTGCAGTGTCCTCTTCTTGCTGCAGAGGGCAATGGAGGACCAGTCTCTCAGTGCCCATTATAGGATTCTAAGGGAACAGGACTACTCAAATCACGCCATTGTTTCAAAGCCACTGTCAAAGTGACAGCTCTTTCTACCACAGCAGGTTTGCGGTGAGATTAAAGTCTCCTGTGGCCACAAAGACTGAGCCTACTTCCCTGTTCTTCCTGTATGAGTCAGTCTTTAGAGAGCAAAAGCTAGTGAAATAAAGATAATCAAGCCCTGACAAGCTCAATAAACCTGGAAGTGGTGACTATGAAGGCTCTCAGGGGTGAGGGTTGTGGGGATAAATCTGAAAGGAGGTTTTCCTGCTTCCTGTCTGTGGCATAACCTTCTTCACACTCGAGAGTGATACCTTTGTTCCTTTCTACACACATAAGATTTTCACCGTTGTCTCTTTTCTTAGAATATTTCTCAAGGGGTTCAGAGCGTGCCACTCCAAAATATGCCACTCTGATCTAAGGATTATTTTGAGCTGAAAGCAATTGAGAAAAAGCAGACAGAAGAAAAATTCCTGGCCCCGCCCACCAGGAAGGGCGGAGCTATTTTTAATCACCAGAGACAACGCTAAACTCTTCTCAACCCTGAGCTGGACCAGAGGAATTTACATAACAAACCTTGTTAAAATAACCTTTATCTTCCATTAGTATCCTCTGTATATTTACCTCCCCATAATTTGCCTCCTCTAGAAACTCAAAGTCCCTTTCTTTATCTCATCACTTACCTAGGAGTTTATTGTTTTTTGTTAAGATGCTATAAAAGCCCTCGTCCTAACCAACCCTTTGAGTTACTCTCACTAACTTCTCCCATGTGTATACTCAGATGCACTCATTAATAAACTTCTCTTTGTTTTTCTCCTGTTAATTTGTCTTTTGTCAGTCTAATTTTCAAAGCCCCAGCCAATGAACTTAAGATGGGTAGAGAAAAAGGATTTTTTCTTTCCTACATCCAGGTCCCATCCTTCATGCCCTTCGTGCTAATAGTTTATCATTATTGTTGTCTAACTTTCCAGCCAAGAACTGGCCGCCTTGCATCCAGGGCCAGCACATGGCTCCTGAACAGCCCTGGATGCTGGGAGTGAGAAGGTGCTGGGGTGGCCTGGGTGGGCTCTGTGGGACTGTCTGTGCATGTGGAGTTCAGGGTAGACTCCATAGACCTGCTGATTGCTCTATGTTGGATTTTTTTAAACCCAGCTCTTTCATTGTATTTATTTTCCTTTTAAAAATTGTTATTCACTCTTAGTAACACAAGAACAAATACATTTCCACAGCAAATATATTAAATGTTACATATAGTTAACTCTTTCCCAGAATGCTGAATCCCAGTCCCTCACCAGAGGCAACCCCATTACAGTTTGCCTTGAATCCTTCCAGACATGTTTCTATGCATAGAGGTACATGTAGGCATACTGATCAAAACATATAGTTTCATTTTGTTGTTGTTGTTAATCATTACTTTACAGAAATGACATCAAACATCACTTACTGATTTGTGGCTCTTTTTTTGTTCACTCAACAGTAGGTTTAAGATACTGCTCATAGCTCTACCTGGTACTCTGCGCCTTGTGTGTAACACCCTCTCTATGTCACGTTGCTTATTTAAGCACTCCCCTGTTGATGAATATTTAGATTACTTTTTAATTTCTTATTATTGTAAGTAGTGATTTAGTAAATAGCTATGTATGTGTAAATAGTTTGCTCCAATAAAAATCTAAGAAATAAAATTTCTGAGCAGAAGATATATATTTAAAAGTTTCGGGCCGGCTGAGTGGCTTAGTTGGTTAAGAGCTCACTCAAGAGTGCGAGCTCAGCTCTGAGCAACAGCAGTTCGATGCCCAGCCCGAGCTGAGCTGCCACTGAGATGCCAACAAGTGGAAGAATGGCTCAGCAAAAATAAAAGTTTCATATGATTTTAAAACTCTCTCTCTGCCTGACCGTGGGAATGATGAGAGAGAGGCAGCTGAAGTGGAGAATTTCTTCACTCTAAAAATTGGGATGTGGCAGCATGAAGCTACTGTTAATTGTCTGTTAATATCTTTGGAAGGTTGAGAAAATATATCTTACTATCTTTTAATTTGTATTTCCCTGATTCCTAGAGAGGTTAAGCATTCTTTAATGTTTACCGGTCATTTCCTATTCTGTGAATTGCTTATTTATATCCTTTGCCAATTTTTCTATTGTGCTACTGCTTGTCTTGTTCTTGTTAATATTGAATTCTTAAGATTTACTATTGTTTAGAGGTCTCAAAGTGCAGTCAGTTTTCAGAAAGCAAACATAATCTGATACAACAATCTAAATTAAAGTCCTGTCCAAGCGAGTCCTGGGGTTAGCATATTGCCCCTTGTCTGTGTTGTACACCTACAATAAAGCACAGAAAACTGACAAATGATAAATTAGTTATCTCCTCCAGCAAATGCCACATGCCTCTTCTTTCCTTTTCTAAATAAGCTGTTCAAAGAAAGGAGGAAATTGATCATTAAGAATAGCTGCTGGTATTACTAGCAGAAATCAATAGCAGTTAAAATCAGTTCGGGGCTCAGACAGCAACAGCATGTATTGGGCATCCTCCTAGTGTGCAGTAATGCTGTTGATTCCTTAAGAAGATAGCAAAAGACTTTGTAGACCTCTCTGGTGGTGGGAGGGATGGGTGGCAGTGGTGCTAAGCAAGATCAGACCAGCCTGCCAGGAGAAAAGATCCCAGAAGGGGTCCAAGTTGAAGCCTTTAGAGACTGCTGTGATCAATCCAGGACATAGGGATCAGTTGACAAGTCCAGAGGGCAGGAACAGGGCCAAAGGTAGGAGACAAGCTAAGGTTTAGGGTCTGGATGGACCTGGAAAGAAAGGAGAGGAGGGAGTATAGCAAGGCAAGGCCTGGAAGTTTGCTGTTCCAAAGAGGAAGATCCACAATGTTACAGCCACAAGACATACATGAGTCCTCTGGTAGCGTGACTTAGAGCAGATTCTCCACTCTCACTGTGCAACCCCTGGGAACTTGGGTGTCTCCCCCAGAGAGATGGGTTCATTGGCTTGGGGTGGAGCCCAAGCATCAGCATTTTTGAAAACCTCTCAGGTTAACCTGAAACTAGAGTTGAAAACCACATGATTAGAGAGTCCACCAGTTGGAGTAGAAGGAAGAGAGGTAGCCACAGATCTGTCTGTTATTAACTGCTGTGCTCACAAGCCCAGCCCTGGGTGAAGGGCTGCTCTGGGTCGAAGGCAGGCCTGAGAAGGAAATCAAATCCAAATGCCACAAGGGAAGAATCTTCTGCCTAGAAGAACTGTGGTGCCATTAATTAATCTAGGAAACACGGCCGAAGTGACTGGTTTAAGCATATGTGTTCTGTGGGAGATCTCCACAAGTGTATGGGTTAACTACATGCCAGTTTGTTTCAGTTAGAAATATAGATGAAATGCTTAGGAGAGAACTCTGGGCTAAGGGTGTGCATTAGGAAATCACCAAGAGGTGCTGTGGACTGAATTGTGTCCCCTTAAAATTAATATGTTATAGCACCAACTTGCAATGTGATGATATTTGGAGATGGGGCCTTCGGGAGATAATTAGATTTAGATGAGGTAATAAGTATGGGCCCCTCATGATGGGATTAGTGGCTTTATAAGAAGCAACACTAGAGAACTTTCTCTCTCTCTCTCTCTCTCTCTCTCTCTCTCTCTCTCTCTCTCTCCCTCTCTTCCTTCCATGTGAGGCCACAACAAGAAGGTGGCTGACTGCAAGCCAGAAAGAGAGTCCTCACAAGAAATTGACCAAGCTGGCACTATGATCTTGGACTTCCAGCCTCCAGAGCTGTGAGAATATCAATTACTATTGTTTAAACTAATATTTTGTTATGGTATTTTGTTATGGCAGCCCAACTTGACTAACACAAAAGCCACAGGAATGGACCAGATTATACAAAGAGAAATGCACCTAGACTAGAACCTTGGACAGTCCTACATTTAAGGTAGGGCAGAGTAAAGAGATCCAGAGAAGGTGCAAACAAGCCACCAGAGGGGAAAAAAACTAAAAATAAGAATGTGCCAAGTGAGAAGAGATTTGAAGAAAGCAGAGGTGCTGGGCCAAGAACTGGAGAGAAGGGCACAGTGAGGGGAAAGCAGAGAAGCCCTTCAAATCTTCTGCAATGAAGTCATTAGTAACTTCAGAGAGATTGTTTCAGGCAAAGGAGAGAGGCAAACCACGGATCACAAGAAAGGCTTTCTTTATTCTTCTCCCCCATGTAGGGCTCAATGCCTGTCCCTGATTAACCAGCTATGGGACCTAAGACTTGTGGGCTGGAAAATCTTCTTAGGAAGACTTTCTTCTTCTGGGGAGTGCCTTCTACACCAGCTGGGGATTTGGTGCTGCCATCCCATTAGTCCTAGTTGGTCCCCTTCCCCAGCTCACCACTGCCCCATACCAGTTTAGTCTTTTCCCTGCCTCCTTTCTGTCTGCCCTGAGAACAGCAACTATGCCAGGGGGTTGGGGTCACAGCAATGATAACACATGCATTCACGCTTTGCTCCAAGCTGCTGTCCTTACCAGCCTGAGGGCCTTAATGCCTCTGCCAATATGGGAGTCCTTTCATCACTCTTTTTAAAATAACATGAACAGATTTATCAACACATTTGTCTCAATCACAAGTCAACAGAGAAAATTCAAACACTTAACAGAGTAAATATGAGAACTGTCTCCAGGCTGCAATAATCTTCTTGCTGGAACTCAGACATAACAAACTACCTCTCATCTCCCTCCCACCACATCCTCCCCACCAAGCCCATTGCCTGTCACTCCTGGACCCTAATGATCCCACAAGTGAATAAACAATTAGGCTTGAAGCGAGTTTCCGGACCAAGCTGAGCCCGCACTGCCTGTGGCCTGATCTGTGATGAATGATCAAGGATCTTGGAAAACGCTGTGCGTCATATATCACCCAGGGAACAATTTCTTGGTATCAACTTTTTAAAAAGTGATTTCCAGGAGAGCTTTTTTTCTAAAAAAAAAAAAAAAGCCCACAAAACATCACCACACTCCTTCAGTTTTGTAGACTCCTTTGATGTGTTCAGATGAAAGAAACGGTGCTGTGTAATTAATCTAAGCCAGTGGACAGTCCCCTAAGATCTGAAGAGTATTGGGCCAAGCCTGATGGATGCAGGGGCAGCAATACAGAGTATCCCAGCCCTGTTTGCAGACAGCCCCAAGGATAGTTAAATGAGCCCTGTGTTGCTTGTCACCTTTCTTCCACAAACACGGCAGAAATGAAATCCAAACCAGGGGCTCTGTTGATAACCTGAATACACAGAAAGGATATGATCGTCTCTGGCTCTGGCAAAACTACTAATCTGCCTCAGTTCCTCCACTGGGATTGAAGATGGATGCAGCTTGGAGCAGATGCAGTGTGTATCTATACTGATGCTATTCTACGCAGATGCACTCATTTGCTCCTACTCTAGTCCCCTCCTTCCTGCCTTTAGCCACTCCATTCCTGGTGAATAGCCAGGAATAGTCAGCCCATCAATCCAAGTATCTGCAAGAAATGATATTGGACCTCCTTCCTCAATGCCTGGGTGTTGCTAAGTACCTCCAATAGTCAGATTCTATCTGTTTCCTCAGGTCCCGATTACTGATCTTTTACTGTGCTATTCCATAATCCCTAGTTGGGTAAAATACACAATACTATATAGAAATATAGATACCATGTCCCAGGTAGTCTGCCTTACTGAACCATGTTAAACTCTACACACAAACATCTATTCTTACCATCTCTGTGAGGACAGCATCAGGACCAAAGGTATATCAATTACTTTCTGAGTTGCCTGGGCTAGAGGCTCATTAGTGAAAAAAGTGGTTCTAGTGATGGTGGAGAACATGCTGCCCACTGCCCACAGGTAACAGCTGCCAAGCATCAAAACAGGCCAGTGGGAGGCAGAGGGAACAGCGAGTCCCAGTCCTGCTTGTGTCCCAGGGTCACTCTGGGACTTTGCTCTTGCTCTGCCTCACCTTCCTTCTCTGTGGAATGAGAACACCGGTCTGCCTCCCAGCGAGGGCTGGATTGAGGAGTCCCTAATGAGGGACTTGGCAGCAGTTGATAGCTGTCCTGTGGGGAACAGCACGTCCTTGTTAGCCCACATCTCCCTCCTCCCCTCAGAGATATCAGAGGCTCACAGCAGGCAGCTCAGAGAATACAGACACCCACAGACCTGTCAGCTTCGTGAGGCCCCCTGCATGGTCTGGAGGCCACTCATCCTATTGTCACTGCTCATAATAATATAATATAATGCCTGTGCTTCTATTTCCTCCAATGATAATTAATTTACTTAAGATACTTAATGAAAACCAGACATCAGCACCTCATTGCTAGCTCACCGAACACAGTGGTGTTCATTCTATCAGTACTGCTGAGGTTTTGTACAGAGTTTGTTTTATTTTATTTTAAAGATTTTATTGGGGAATTGGGGGAGGGAACAGCTTTGGGGAATCAGGAAAGGGGAACAGACAAGTTGCTGTCCTTTTGTTCTTCAGTCTAGTTGTGGAGGACACCGCTTCGCTAGCCCATGTTGGTATTGTGATCATTGCACTCTTCCCAGCTGAGGCAGGTTGGTTGCTGGCCATCGGACAGCCGCTCACGGTGGCTCATGGCATCTCATGCCGGCTGCTGGTCACTCATGCCGGCTGCTGGCTGCTTACACTGGCTGCCAGCCACTCAAGGTAGCTTACAGCAGCCCACTGCAGCCCTACTGCAGTCTACATGGTCACCAGAAAGTTACGGCAGCCCAGCTCCAGGTGGAGCTGTTGTTCACCATCTTAGCTGTAGAGGCCGCAGCATCACTGGCCTATGTGAGATGTGAACCAGCGGCCCTGCTGCTCAAAGCTCACGCTCCCAAGCAAACTCTTGAACCAACAAGCCACTCTCCAGTCTCCAAAGTTTGTTTTAGATTCAGATGGCCTATAGAGAGGCTCATGGCCAGTGGAAGTGAGTAGGTGGCCAGTGAAGACTCTGCCTGCCCAAGAGATCAGAAAAGTTCAGCTATGGGCCAGTCTTTTAACTTGTGTCTCTCTATCTGTCATGTTTTTTTGAGTCACTTAAAATAAATGGTCCCTCTCTTGAGTAAAATTGGACTTGCTTTGGGTCACAAAAAAGTATTCTTGCAGGTAACCTATGGAATCTGCATTAAGCATTCAGTAATGGGCTTCATCCTGATTTCAAGAGCCTCACCTCTGGCAGTTCACCATCTCTTTCCTCCTCTTCCTCCCTGTTCCTTCTCCTTCAAAAGCAGCAGTGACAGGCAGGCCAGGTGGTGCAGTTGGTAGAGCACAAGCTCTGTGCAACAGGGTCACCAGTTTGATTCCCACATGGGCCGGTGAGTTGTGCTTGAGCTGAGTTGTTGCTGAGCTGCCCACAGATAGCAGGATGACTCAGCTGGTGAGAGCACATGCTCCTAACAACAAGGTTACTGATTCAACTCCTGCATGGGATGGTGAACTGCACACACACCCCCACCTCCACCCCACAACTAGATTGAAAGTGGCCACTGAACTCGGAGCTGAGCTTGCACCCTCCACAACTAAGATTGAAGGACAACAACTTGACTTGGAGCTGATGGGTCCTGGAAAAGCACAATGTTCCCCTTCCCAATTACCCAACACTGTTTCCTTCCCCAATTCCCAATAAAAAGTTAGAAAGAAGAAAAAAAGAAAGAAAGAAAGAAAGAAAGAAAGAAAGAAAGAAAGAAAGAAAGAAAGAAAGAAAGAAAGAAAGAAAGAAAGAAAGAAAGAAAGAAACAGCAGTGACAGCCATTCAGTGCTGGAAACCATATATGCATGAGTTTTTACTTCATAATGATTGTTAGGAAGAAGGGTGAGATTGTTTTCACTCTATTCATGGTCATATGATCAGGGACTCAGGACTGACAAGTTCTGCCCTCCAATTTCACCTGCTCCCTGTAGCAAGATTCTAGGAAGATATACGCAGAGTACAAAGCAGAATGATAATAAAAAAATAATTAATTAATAGCTCTCAAATCCCTGACATTCTGAAAAGAGCTCAGTTAAAAATGCTAAATTAGAAAAGGTAGATTCTACTTGAGAACTTAACATAACTTACCACTTGCCCTAAACTTGAACCTAGGGACTAACAAGCTCCGATGTATTTATGAAGAGGGATAAAGAGATGAATGATCCTCAGGGTCCCCCCAGGGTTCAACCATCCAACTCCTTGGACTCAATATGAAAAAGAAATAAGTGACAGTTTACCAATTCTATGCAATAAGGTGAATGAGAAAAAAAACAAGAGGAGGTAAAAGACCTCAAGATGTCACCTTTAGGGCCGGCTGAGTGGGTCAGTTGGTTAAGAGTCCACTCAAGAGTGCGTGCTGAGGGCCGGCCGAGTGGCGCATTGGTTAAGCGCTGGTTTTGGGATGCCAGCGGCCCCGGTTCGGATCCCACATATGAGGGCCAGTGACACTGCCCTCTGCAGCTAACAACAGCTCCACCTGGAGCTAGGCTGTGCGAGCCCCGGTGATGGTGTGGGCTGCAGCCCCTGCTGCAGTGGGCTGCCACAGGCTACAGTGAGTGGCCTGCAGCCAGCGTGAGCGGCTGGCAGCCAAGAGTGAGCTGCCAAAAAAAGCCGCGGTGAGCGACATCCAGAGGCCAGCGACCGATCTGCCTCATCCGGGAAGAGAGCAATGACGATACCAACAGTGAAGCAACATCCTCCGCAACTAAACTGAAGAACAAAAAGACAGCAACTTGTCTGTTCCCCTTCCCCGATTCCCCAACGCTGTTCCCCTCCACCAATTCCCCAATAAAATCTTTAAAAAAAAAGAGTGCGAGCTGAGTTCTGAGCAACAGCAGTTTGATGCCCAGCCTGAGCTGAGCTGCTGTTGAGCTGCCAACAGGTGGCAGGATGGCTCAGCTAAAAATAAAAAATAAAAGATGTCACCTTTCAAGGTGCAATGCCCCGACCCACCAGTAACTGGCTGGGACTCTGTTCCATCATCAGATTAGTAAGTCCTTAGCACTTGAAGAGGTAGACAGAAGCCAGTGCTCTGGAGTGAGTGAAGAGGGAGAAGTGTTCCTTCCCTTATAACTGACATTATCATTGTGGTTTTCATCAAGCCTAGACATACCTTTAATCTCGAATCCCTTTGAGAGGCAAAACTGATACCACGTGACCCAAAACTCCCATTATAAATCACACTGGTGACTATCTAGTGGCCAAAGCCCCTAAGCAAACAAACACACTCTTATCAGGCAGGATATTCCAAGGGTCTAGAGATCACCCTCCAGCAGCTGAGGGAAAAGGCCAGATCTCTCTTTAGGGGAAATTAATTGTTCACTACACTGAAAGGTTAAGGTAGTCCCATGTCACTGGCACCCCTCGGCTGCCAGTATCTTCATTTTAGGCCACCAGAATTAAGGTCAAGCAATAAACTCACAATTAAAGTTAATCAAGCACTTGAGAAATTAAGCCATCGTGTAAGATGGCCCATGGAAACAAACAAGAGATTTAGACTTCTAAAGCCTGCAAATATCAGAATTGTCGGACTCAAAATATAGAATAGCTAAACAAAAAATATTTAAATAAATACATAATAGAATTTGAAATATGAATGAAAACCAAGATTCTATAAGAAATAACAGGCACATTTGAAAAAGAACCAAATGGAACTTGGAAAAATAATAAGGGAACTAGTACACTGGAAACTATAGGTGAAGAAATTAGCCAGGCTGCAGCCCAGAGAGATAAGTATATGGAAAAAATGAACAAGAAGATAAGAGAGATGCAGGATAGATTATGAAAGTCTAAATGTTTTTAAATGTACCCGGGATTTGTTTTAAGCAGGCATGATAAGAAATGCAGACGCAAAATGACGGTCATGAAGGAGGAAGTTGTGCTCACAGGTTCCTACCAACAGGAGGCACAGCATGCCACACAGGGCCACACGGGGAAGCACCAGAGTTGGTCAGAAGGCAGAGGAAGTGAGGGGAAAATGTGGGCTAGATTTTCTATTGTGGTTTCCATGGGTAGGAATGGGCAAATCAGAATAAGTAGGCTTGGGATTGGCTGCTTTGAATAATTTCAGCAGGCTCTGGAGGAAAGGGGTTGTCTCTAGTTGTCCGGAGCCTGGCCTGAGTGATAGAGGCCCTGGGTATGAGAACCCAATAGAGGAGATGGTAGGATGTGTGGGCTCTGGATTGGTTAGTTTGCACATGAAAGATACATTCCAGGGTGAGTCATTTATTATCTCTAGAAATTGGTTAGTCCTGGGAGGGGCTGTCCCTCCAAGTCAGTATCAGCAAAGCTCCAAGGTGTCAAAGCATTAGGAAATACAAAAAATAAAATGCATGATTAGGGCCGGCGGAGTGGCGCATTGGTTAAGAGCTGGCTTGGGATTCCAGCGGCCCACTTCGGATCCCACATATGAGGGCCAGTGACACTGCCCTCTACAGCTAACAACAGCTCCACCTGGAGCTGGGCTGTGTGAGCCCCGGCAACAGTGTAGGCTGCAGCCCCTGCTGCAGTGGGCTGCCATAGGCTACAGTGAGTGGCTGGCAGTCAGCGTGAGCAGCTGGCAGCCAGTGTGAGCTGCCAAGAGCTGCGGTGAGCGACCATCCAGAGGCCGGCGACTGATCTGCCTCATCTGGGAAGAACGCAATGACGATACCAGCATGGGCCAGTGAAGCAATGTCCTCCGCAAATAGACTGAAGAACAAACAAAAAGACAGCAACTTGTCTGTTCCCCTTCCCTGATTCCCCAACGCTGTTCCCCTCCCCCAATTCCCCAATAAAATCTTTTAAAAAAAAAAGCATGATTAACGCACTATATATGTCTAACGTGAGTCTAAGGAAAAAGAGAAGATAGAAAAGAGACGGTATTTGAGGAGATAATGACTGGAAAATTTCAGGAACTGGTAATAATCATGCATTTTACAAATCCAGAAGACACAACGTATCCTCAAATACAAAGAAATCCAAACCTAGAAACACTATGGGGAAACAGAACTAGAAAATCAGGAGAAGATATTGAAAAGCAGCCAGAGAGAACTGACAAATAACTTTCCAAGTAACGGCAGTTTGAGAGCAAATTTCTTAACAGTAGCAATGAGTAATTAGAAGAGAAAGAGAAATAACTATCAACTGAGAGCCGTTACTCCCAACAAAATTATCATTCAGAAATGAAGAGTGGGATCCCAGCTCTAGGCAAGATGGAGTAAACACACTTGACTCTGTTGCTTTCACTGAGTGCAACTATAAACCACACACAGAATGCCCGGAGCAGGTATGTGAGAAATCTGAAATGTAAATGACAGATAACAGGAAGACTGTGGAATGAGGCCAAGATGTCAAGAACTGAACTGGCAATGAATTTCCCTTTTTTGTTTTGTTTTGTTTTGTTTTGTTTTGTTTTTCCTTTCCAATATTACTGGGCCTGGACTCAAAAGCAGCCAGCCCAAAGCTAGTTGAGAAAAACGAGAGCTTAAAGAGAAGCTCTCTTTCTGGCCTGAGGCGTAGGAAAGGGAATTGTAAAGGTCTAAGAGAATAGGAGGAAATTCATGTCCTTTTTGTTGTTGTTTTAAATTTTTTTAATTAAATGTGTTGGGGTAACATTGGTTAATAGCATTATATAAGTTTCTGGTGTAAGTTTTATAAACATCATCTGTATTTTGCATTGTGCACTCACCACCCAAAGCTTAGTCTCCTCCTGTCACCATGTATTTGATGCCCTTTATTCTCTTCATGTTCTTCTTTCTCTTTTCCATTCTTTCTCACCCTAGCCCTCAGGGGTGGCACAACAGCAGCAACATGATGGTAGCAGTGGCCAGATAGGCACTTACAGTTACCAGGGAGAGGAATCTTTCTCACAGGCCAGAGAAAGAGGATGGAGTGAATTCTTGTTCTCACTCTCTCTCTTCTCCCCCCCACCCCCCATTGCTTGGCCTTGGATAGAATACAGTTAAGGGAAGTAAACAGCAGAAGGGGGAAAATAAGACCCCAGGTTTCTGGCCAGAAGACAAGGAATGGGGACCCCAATCAGCTGAAAACTGTTAGAGAGATCATGAAGAGGAGATAACTCAAGAGGGAGACCCCATAAAGTTGTAATCCACATAGCTTAAGGATTCAAATCTGAAAGGCCAAACTTCAAAAGTATTAGAAGAAAACAAACAGTTTTGAACAAAATTAATAAAACTATTTTTATTTTAAAAGCAAGGGAATGAAAAACAAAAAATTTGGTAGAGTGGCTACCTCGGTGGATAGAAAGGAGGTATAAAGGTTAGAGTAATTTTACAAGTTTCTGATATTTATGTATGCTTCATAAATTACATACAAATCATATCATTTTTTTATGTATCACATATATAAAAGATAATACAGAAAATAAAATATAAATATTAAAATAATATTATGTAGCACATAATCCCAAATAGGTAAAAATACATGTATTTATAGATGCAAAGAAAAAAGTCTTGAAAAAAAATATCAGAATGTTAGCAATGGTTATTTCTGGGTTGTGGAGCTTGGAGATGGCCTTTTTTCTTTTTGGATAATTGTATGTTTTCTACAATAAATATGTAATGCTTTATAAGTAGATAAATTCACTTTTTTTTATGTTCAACGTGTATGGAATTCAACTTTCTGTACTTAATTATTCCCTAAACCCTCCGTGTATCTCTACACCACCTCAGCACAAAACTTAAAAAGGACCCATCTCAGGCCAGCCAGGTGGTGCAGTTGGTTAAGAACATGAGCTCTGAGCAACAGGGTCGCTGGTTCAATTCCCACATGGGCCAATGAGCTGTGCCCGAGCTGAGCTGCTACTGAGCTGCCAACAGGTGGCCAGATGGCTCAGCTGGTGAGAACATGTGCTCCTAACAACAAGGTTGCCAGTTCGACTTCTGCATGGGATGGTGGGCTGCACCCACCCTGCAACTAGAATGAAAGCAGTGACTGGACTTGGAGCTGAGCTTGCGCCCTTCACAACTAAGAATGAAGGACAACTTGACTTGGAGCTGATGGGTCCTGGAAAAGCACAATGTCCCTCTTCCCCAATTACCCAACACTGTTCCCTTCCCCAATTCCCCAATAAAATCTTTAAAAACAAAACAAAAAAACCCCCATCTCTCTTCTCTAGAACAGATGTCTCAGATGCTTTTTCATATTTTCATTAATGATAATAGTAACAATGATAGCTGACATTTATTAAGTACCTACTATGTGTATTTTGTTCTAAGTATTTAGTGAATAAATTCAGTTAATACTTACAAAAACTGGAGTTGGGTTCAATTATTTTCTCATTTTACAAATGTAGAAAAGGAGGTATGGCACTGACTTAAGTAGCTTGGTTAAATTGTTGACCCAAAACCACACAGGTAAGAAGGTGGTTTTCCATTACCATCAGTGAAGAGGAAAGCAGCACTTGGCATTTCAAATCTGGGTCCTGTTTTAGGGCCCATTTTCTCAAAATAACTTGGTGAAATTATTCTACCTACCAATAAAAAGTGGGGAGAGAACTCATGAAAAATTTATTAGATTTCCTGATCTAATAAATTAGAACAAGCAATTTTAATTACTGGCGATGACAGAACTTCCTGGCCAAAATCAATATCTGTCTCAATGAGCAGTGTTTGGCTATTCTCAGTCTAATCAAGACAAGCAGAAACCTGAGTGATGCCAGCAGTGGTTAGAATCAAAAGAGCCCTCAGCTTCTTTAGGCCCTGGGGTCTTCCTGCAATTTGGTTCATCTTCCAAAGAAAAGAGCCTAAAATTCATCTGCTGTGCTATTGACTGTTAGAGAAAGTTTCAGTGACTATTTCCCTCACTCCCAATGTGAGTATGTACATGTTTCATGCTGACATAATCAATTATCTTACTTGCCAAATACAATGGAAAATAGATACTATTGATTTCTCCTGGTAACGTCATGCTAAGATACTGAGGCCGTATCAGTCCAGAGTTGTTACTTTTCAACCAAAAGTGGCCTGAGTCATCACTAAGCAGCTTATTCTATTTTATTCTACTAAAATCCCCAAATTCCCTTGATTTAAAAAAATGTTTATTTAGTTTCATTTTAAGAAAATAAGCACTTTATTGGAAAACCTAAGATCTTAAATCCATTGATGGCAGCAAAGTGTGGTTGTATTTCTGGGGAACAGCCTGAGCAGCCTTAGTTTGGGCCTGACCAGGCGCAGAGTGACCAAGGAGGCTGATGGCTTGAGTCAGCTGCCAGGGAGGGCAGAGCCACACTCAGTCCAGCAGCTGAGGACAGAGGACAAAAAATAACCCCCAAAGAGACCAATTATTCACACGGTTTCTTAGAAGTGGAAGAAGAAATTGGAAGAGGGAACCAGAGAGATGGCAGCATGAGATGGACTCCTTTTGATGTTGTTGGCTTTAAAGATGGAGGAAAGGAGCCATGAGTCAAAGAGAGTGGGCGTCCCATTGAAACTGCAGAAGCTGGAAAGGGCAAGGAAATTGATTTTCTGCATTGATTGTTAGACTCTGCCTACAAAAATACTTCACACTCTCTTGTGAGCCATGTACACAGCTCCTCATAACAAGCATTCGCCACAATTCCATTTCTTGTCCTTTCCTTCATTTCTCTATTTCTCCAAATACAGCAGAACACAAAAGAACTGTTGGTACGCACCAAGCCTGTTTTTCAGGGGCCCACAGAAACACAAAATACCCTTAGCCGTGTGCTTCACTCCAAAACCCTGCACTTCCTCAACTGTTTTACTCCTCTGACTTTGAAGAGCCTTGAACCTTTTAAAAGTACTCTCTCAGGGCCGGCCGAGTGGCACGGTGGTTAAGCACTGGCTTGGGAAGCCAGCGGCCCCAGTTCGGGCCCCACATATGAGGGCCAGTGAGGGCTAGTGACACTGCCCTCGAAAAAATAAAATAAAACCCTACATCCAGCAAATAGATTTTAAGGGCCAGCCGAATGGCTCAGTTGGTTAAGAGCTTGCTCAAGAGTGCGAGCTGAGCTCTGAGCAACCAATGGTGGTTCAATGCCAGCCCGAGCTGAGTTGCCGTTGAGCTGCCAACAGGTGGCAGGATGGCTCAGCTAAAAAAAAAAAAAAAAAAGTACTCTCTCTCTCATACAGATATCTATTGCACTTCTATCATGTTCTAAGTATTATGCTTATCTCTGGGCATCAAATGATGAGCAAAACAGATATTGTTCTTGTCCTTGGGAAGCTACCGAGGAAAAGCAGTAGTGAACAATTACATAAAAACATAAAAGCAAATACTCTGATAGGCACTGTTTTAAACACTCAACACACATTAACATTTTATTTTTCCAGCCATCCTAAAGGTTGTTATTATTTATGTCCCCATTTTACAGTTGAGGAAAATGAAGCTCAGAGGAGTTAAGTAACTTGGCCAAGTTTATCTATCTACGTAGCAGTGGAGCTAGGATTCAAACTGGAGCCATCAGAGTCCAGATTTGGGGTTCTCAATCTTTTTAATATACCACCTCTCTGTGACACTATAAATGTATATATTCCTTGTACTACCCATTTTCTTCTGCAGCAAGATCTATTTTTATCTAGAGTGACAGATCAGAAATAAGATTGCTGAAAAGCAGGACAGAGAAAAAAAAAATCAGGATCAAATACCTGACACCAAGAGCAGAAGCCTGGTTTAGTTTTGGTCCTAGAAATGAACACCTGTGTTGGATCCCACTAATCAGACATCAAAATCTCTACCATTTACAGTGGCCTTGCCCCAGAAAAGTGTGACTGCTCTTCAGGTTGCAGTTCTGGATAAGCCTGCTCTGGCCCCAAAATAGATTTCTGCCTTCATCAAAACCAGAGTCCACCTATCACATTCTCTCCTAAGGCAAGAGCTGGGATCTCTGTCTGAGACTTCACCTACAAGGAAACACATCTGCATTAATAGTATAAGACCACTAAGAAATCCAACCTCAACCAAAAACCATTTTTTCTCCTCTCAAAACTCACATATGATTAGCTCCATGGTGAGCATTGCCCAAAAGCATCAGCTGTAGGTGAGGTTTGAACTGTCACTGGAGAGTTCCCCCCCAGTGCAGGAGCCCCACTTTTCAGAGCTTGTCCCCTGAAGATATTCCCAGCTCATACCCTCTCTTAGTCCTGGAGATGTGCAGAATACACCAGTATGTGTGTGTAAAAAGGAAAAAAATAGAAAAATAGTGAATGAGACCCCTAAACTGTCTAGCACCTACCTGGTAAGGCCTAAGAGAACCCAACTAGGTCTCTGTAAGAGAAATAAACATAGAGGATAAAGTCAAAACAGTAATACCAGATGGAGCTTTGCCCCTCCCTTCTCTATGGAACCCTGGAGGAGTAGACTAAACCATATTTCAGAGGGTCTTACTTTGCCTGATCTAGATTAGTCTGAGCAGCCTGAGTCAAAAACCATTTGAGTGAATTCCTTGTTCCGCTGTCTATAGGCCCTTACCTTCTGTTAGTTCTGGAGATCTCACCTGTGGTGAAAAGAGACAAGAAAAAATAAACCTGTGGAAAAACATACCCCAAAAGGGGGAGTCTTTCTTTCCCCTAAGGTTCCCAGCATTGGCCTAAAGCTACCTACCTTGATGTCTTCTTAGGGCAGAGAGGAGGAGGAAGCTTCCCAAGGACCAGAGGGTCCAGCCCATCTCACTGCATTAAGAGAGGGAGCATTCCAAAGGAGACAGCTCCACGGAGAACACACACAGGAAATACCAGGAGTCAGACTCATGGGGAAGATTCAGGAAGGAAAAGCTTCCCAAAAGCTTGAACAATAAATAGGAGCCATGACTTTCTTATTTTTTATTTTACTCATGATTTTTGAAAAATAATAATAAAGTTAGAAATTTTAAAAAAACTAAAAAAAAATTAAGAACCTAGGACAGTGCTTATTATACAAATATTCATTGAATAAATGCATACTCCCTTCTCCTCATACAAGAAAAATTGCCAAACTTCCAGAACAGGCTCAGGATCCTATAACTACACACTGGGACCAAAAGGCTAGTAAAAATTTTGGCATATTCAGCTTCAAGCTGCCCTGCCAGTTTTGATATGGGACACCTCATCTGAGAGACTTCTTCTTGCTAAGATGGCAGCAATGACCTGACAGTTGCTCAGATATAATAGTAAAACTCCATTGTTATGTCCCATAGTATCTGAAAGAAATTCTACAGAAGCCAGTGACAATACGCAGAGCCTACAAAATGATGCAGACTTTCCTTTATTCTTGCAAATAGCTAACCTTTACTGAATACTTATTGTGTTCAGGTACTGTTCATAGATTTTAATTCATTTAGTCCTCCTTGGTTCAACAAGGTCAGATCAAATGGGAAAGAAACCTTCTTTCTTAGATAGCAAGAGTCTCCTAAAGAGGGTATCAGTGGCTTTACAAGACTCTTTTGCTTTAGAGGACTGTGTCCAGTTCTTGGTGCCACATTTTAAGAAAGACTCCACCTGTACTGAGCAGACATCCTAGCAAAGGTAACCCCACCTCGTAGCTGAGAGAATAGACTGAATGACAGCCATGTTAACATTATACTGATACTGACATTGAAACAGCATCTTCGCCTGATTCATATTATCCTGTTTCTCCTACTTCCTCCACCTTCTCTATCTCTGAGAAGGAAGAGTTCATAGGAATTCAAGGCAAAACACTCACCCCTGATTTATTTATGAAATATGGTCTGTCTCTACTGAGCCTGCATAGGAGGGGGAATTATTTTTTTCTTTTCCTGAGGGACATCATTAGCACAGTGATAACTAATGAAAAGCAGCCGCCGGAATTTGGTAAATTATTAATGGTTTTAATCATCCAGAGAGCAGACAGCCCCTGTGTGCAGCTGTCTTTGGTGATTGTGTGGAAGTGCTCTGGGGAAACAGGGGTGGTGGGTGCAGAACCAGAGCCGTGTGTTCATGTAGCTCTGCCTTCCAGAGCCTGCACACATAAGTTCAGCCTTGCTTTTACAAATGGACTGGGTTTTCATGCAGAAAGGGTTCCTAGATTAAAATTGGGAGTGGGTCCCTCTGGCAGATGGTGGATCCTATCAGATTCTCCCTATAGAAAGGCTTAGTGAGAATTAAGCCTGGTCCCAGGGACCTGTTGGAAAGTTGGTAGAAGGAGGAGACAGGTCTCATAGAGCAACCATGGAGATTGGGGGCCAGAGGGTAAAACTGAAAACTGCATTAGATCAGTGTCAAAGTGCAGCTGGAGAGTGTATCCAAAATGGGTTATCAGAGCCAAAAGGTTGGAAACAAATAGCAGGTGAGATACACAGACAAAGGGAATCACACAGAACCTGGGAAAATAACAGTGAAGAGCATCATGTGGTAAAAGAAGAGATGATCTGGACAAATGTCTAGGGGAGAAGGATCCAATGACACACTACTAATCTTTCTCCCTCCCTAAGTCTTCTGGTATGGGTCCCATTTAAACAGAGCCTTTTTGTTACATAAGGTCATAAGTTCCTTGAGGGTGGTGATCTTGCCTGTTTTCTTCTCTGCTGTATCCCTGGGGCCTAGCACAGTGCCTGACACAGAGCAGGGGCTTACAATTTTTGCTGAATAATAAATAAAGGGATGAATGAATGGATATAGCTATCTTATCATGCTGGACCCTGGCTAAAGGAAATATTGATAAGCATTTTTTCAATAAAACCACATCAATTGTTACTTTCAGTAACAAAGAATTTACTAAAGAATTCATTGGACAGCAGGAAAAGAGGTTTCCAATATACACTACCACATAGCAAATAACTGGGTATATGTTCATTAAATATATGTGCTTCCCCTAAATTCCTTTTCCAAATGTTTTGTCTTTCAACTCTTCCCTAAGAGAGAACATAGATGAGAGCTTTCTCTCTCTCTTTCTCCCTGCTCCTTGCTAAGTGTAAAGTATAAACAAAAAGTTCTCTATTATTTCATATGCTTAAGAAAATCAGTCCTCTTATAATCATGATGTGATTTAAGGAAGGAGTGGTGCCACTCCCACATGCATCTCAGAGCCCTTGCCATCTTCCTCCTTATGGAGATATCTGAGCTTCTGAGATCTCCAGCCACTAGCATGTATTCACAGACCTCTGCTGCAGGCTGACTATTTCTCTAGGATGTATATTAAATCAGGTCGTTAATAGATTCAGTAAGATATTAATAGACTATGTTTTTAAAAGGATTATTTCAATAAACGCAAAAAAAAGCCTAAAAATTCAATACTTGTCTATGTTTGAAAAAATGACTTATCAAATCAGGAATAGAAGCAAATTGCTCAATCTAAGAAAGGCGTGTGTTTTTAAAAATCTACAAAAGATAAATTTTCTATTAAACTTTGGAAGCATTGTCACTGAAGTTCAAAAATAAGATTGCCGGCCATTACCGCTATACCATTGACATTATACTAATAGATCTATTCAATGTAATAAGATAATAAATTAAAGTGTAAGAATTCAAAGGGACGAGAATACTATCCTTATTTTCAGGTAACATGATTGCCTACACAGAAAATCCAAGAGAATATATGTAAATATTTAGAACGAACAAAGTTCAGGAATATTACAATATATGAACATGGTATATAGCATTCCTATATACCAGTAAGCCAATTATAAAATACGATAGAATTTAAAAACATACTTATTAGCAAAAAAAAAAACCTACATGAAGAAAATTATTCAAGTCGTTGAAAAGACCTAAATATCTGGAGAGACCATACCATGTTCATGAATTAAAAGATGAAAGAAGGTAAACATTTTCATTCTTTTTTATTTAATTTACAAGTTCAATGCAATTCCAATCAAAATCTAACAGAGTTTTTGATAAAATTTTACAAGATGCTAAAATTCACATATAACAGGAAGAATAACTGCAAGGGTGAGGAGTGAGACATCTGTGAACAGCTTTGATGCTCACAGCTGGCCTCAGCATTGTTGGGAGCTAGCCTGGTGCGCACAGCTGATCTATGTTATGCTCCTGTAAGATGTACACAGTCTCATAGAACACCAATATCAAACAAGGTCACTCTGAGACCATAATAAAGTGAGTCACAACAAAGCCACTTGATAATTTTGTCTAAGCACAGAAAAAAAATAAGGTCCCTGTGTAAACTATAAGATACCAAGCATGCCCTTCTTCAGCTAAAACAAGTGACTACTACTTCTTTACCAAGTACACTTTTGTCCTTACTCTAGCCTGCTCTCCTTATAGATAATAACTACTAAAATACCCAATCATAGAACTGTCCCCACTTCCTGATGACACACAATCTAGAGTGAATCTTCTCTTGCTCAGGCCATCCACAGAATCATTCAACAAAAGCCCAGATCCTACAAAGAGTTTTTTCTTACACTCTCTTACTGAAATGCCACATGGTTCCCTGACATCTACTGAAACTAGTAATAAACATAATTTAACTACAGGCATGTTCTGGGAGGTCTTTGGCTGAAGGATGTTGATAGAGACTTAAGACTTATCTGGGAGAAGAGATCCAAGATGGCAGAGTAAATATACACTGTTCCTTCCATGAACACATTAAAATTACAACTAAATTATATAACAATCAACCTGGAGAACCATCTGAAATCTGGCTGAACAGAAGTTCTATAACTAAAAATATAAAGAAGAAACTACGTCCAGACTGGTAAAAGGGGTAGAGACGCAGAATGGGCCCCAAACCTCAGTGTGGCAGTTGAGAATCAGGGGGGTATCTCCTCTGTGGAGTTTCTCCCAGAGGATTGAGAGGCCCCAGCCCCCACACCAGGCTCCCCAGCCCAGATTACTGGCGCTAGAAAGAGGAGCTCCACAACATCTGGCTATGAAAAACAGTGGGGATTCTGAATGTCCAAGTGGGACAGAAGGCTGCAGAAACCCAGGCATCCTCTTAAACGGCCCAGGCACAGACCCACTAGCTCATAGGCACTCACCTTGGGCTCCGGTGGAGGGATGGTGACTCAGGAAATATGGGAGACATGGGGGCGGTGATGGAAGGACAGACTGAGATGTGTAGCTTCAAGGGCAGGACTGGAAGATAGTTGGCATTTTCCCGGTAGGAGGTCTTCCTTCTGTGCAGCCTGTAGGTGGGTGCCATCTTGCCTGTATTGAGCCTGCCCCACACAAGCCAAATCTGAATCTGACTGACTTAGTGAACTTCACTGCTCAGCCCTGCTGACTCAGCTGGGAACCCACCTGACTCAACTCTCGAAATGCTGGAGGCACTTTCTCATGAGCAGCCAGCCCCGCCCACATTTGCACTCCTTGAAACACGGTAGGAGTCTGGCAGGCCCCAGGCAGGCGGTGGCTGGCCTCCATGTGCTTTGAGACTTTTGCTGAGTGACTCCAGGCTCAGCACTGGCACCAAATCAGAATCTACATTAACCTGGTGACCACAACTCTTCCCACTCTAGTGACTCTCTGAGACCCTGACTCACCCAACTTGTATACCACATGAGGCTTTATCTACAGCTGAACCTTAATGGAGCTGACAGGTGGCAGCAAGCCATCAGGTGTCCTGGCTTTTGGTGGAGTTACGCCAGGCTTGGTACTAGTGGCAGCTGACCATGGTTCACAACAAGGCCTCTCCCACATGCCTCCAAGTTTAGCACAGGCAGCAAACTACAGATCATTTTATAACTCCTACCAGGTAGTCCCGAGCTGGTCACAAGCAGTGGGTGACCTGCGCCTGCCCCACAGCCCCTCCTAAGAGGATGTTGGATTTAGACCACAGCAAAACACTGCCCAATTATCCCTACAAGCAGCACACACAATGAGAGGTCTCAACAGGCACCAGAGCCCACTGGGACAAATCCTGCTTCATGTGGTAAGCACTCCCTGCAGCAGCCCATAAGCTGTAGACATGCCCAAACCCCCCAGCCAATCAGCTTGAGGGTCAGTCCCACCCACTGACATGCCAATAGCAATCAAGGCTCAACTATAACAGGACAACATGCAGAAGCAACACAAGAAACACTCTGGAGCACCCAGAGCAGGTGACCAGGAAGTATGTGCCAGTAGGCCACACAGGAAACCTACTATATAAGATCATGGGCCAAGACTAGGAGTCATAGCAGATCTATCTAATAAATAGAAACAAACACAGAGAGGCAGCCAAAATGAGGAAACAAAGAAATGCATCCCAAGTGAAAGAACAGAAGAAAAATCCAGAAAAAAACTAAATGAAATGGAGGCAAGTAACCTACCAAAGAGAGTTCAAAACAGTGGTTATAAGGATGCTTAAGGAATTTTGTGAGAACTTCAACAAAGAGATAGCAAGCATAAAAAAATGGACATAGAAACCATAAAAAAGAACCAGTCAGAAGTGAAGAATACAATAACTGAAATGGAGAATGCACTAGAAGGAATTAACAGCAGATTAAATGAAGCAGAGGATCAAATCATCGATTTGGAAGAAAAGGAGCAGAAATCACCCAATCAAAGAGCAAAAGGAGGGCCGGCCGAGTGGCGCATTGGTTAAGCGCTGGTTTGGGGATGCCAGCAGCCCCGGTTCGGATCCCACATGAGGGCCAGTGACACTGCCCTCTACAGCCAACAACAGCTCCACCTGGAGCTGGGCTGTGCGAGTCCCGGTGATGGTGTGGGCTGCAGCCCCTGCTGCAGTGGGCTGCCATAGGCTGCAGTGAGTGGCCCGCAGCCAGCGTGAGCGGCTGGCAGCCAGCGTGAGCTGCCAATAGCCGCGATGAGCGACATCCGGAGGCCAGCGACCGATCTGCCTCATCCGGGAAGAGCGCAATGACGATACCAACAGTGAAGCAACATCCTCCGCAACTAAACTGAAGAACAAGAAGACGGCAACTTGTCTGTTCCCCTTCCCTGATTCCCCAACGCTGTTCCCCTCCACCAATTCCCCAATAAAATCTTTAATAAGTAAATAAATAAATAAATAAATAAATAAATAAATAGCAAAAGGAAGGAAAAAAATCCAAAAAAATAGTTTAAGAGACCTCTGGGACAACATCAAGCATAACATCATTTGCTTCATAGGAGTACCAGAAGAAGAGAGAAAGCAAGATATCGAGAGCCTATTTGAAGAAATAATGGCTGAAAACTTTCCTAACATAGCAAAGGAAATAGACATGCAAGTTCAGGAAATGCAGAGTCCCAAACAAGATGAATCCAAAGAGGCCCACAACAAGGCACATTATAATTAAAATGGCAAAGGTTAAATACAAAGAGAGGATCCTAAAAGCAGCAAGAGAAAGACAACTAGTAACTTATAAGGGAGATCCCATAAGATAGTCAGCTGATTTCTCAACAGAAATTTTGCAGGCCAGAAGCAACTGGCACTAAATACTTAGTGTGATGAAAAGCAAGGCCCTACAACCAAGACTACTCTACCCAGCAAGGCTATCATTTAAAATCAAAGGACAGATAAAGAGCTACCTACAAGAGACTCACTTCAGACTGTTAAAAGTTTAACAATTCCAAGCATAGGTGAGGTTGTGATGCAGTGGGAAGTCTTGTATACTACCGGTGGGAATATAAATTGGTACAGCCATTTTGGAGAGCAACTTGATAATATCTAGTAAGGTTAAACATATGCATTGTACAACCCACCAATTCCAGTACTAGATCATAGATAAACCTACACAAAGCAAAAGGATTGGGAGGGGTGGGAAGGGTGAGGGAATTAGAGGAGAGAGAGAACACTTGTGAGTGAGAAAGTAAGAGAGGGAATGAAAGAGAGAAAAAAAAAAAACCCAGAGGAAATGACTCCTACTGGCTTCGGGATCCAGTTCATTTCTTCCACCTACATTTCCTGCCCTCTAATCACCTTATAATAAATTCCTCCTTTAGACATAAACTCGGAATTTGCTTATTTTTTTGGCCACCAAATGACATGTCCTAGATGACAGGTCAAAAGGAAATCAAATTTTAATATAGACTAACAGAAGACAGAAAGATTAATATAACATAATCAAGGAGAGTTTATTTCTCCCCCAAACAGTTCTCGAAGCATTCTCCCAATTAAAACAGTGCTCTTCCTAAGAGGAATTCTGTTGGATAAAATGTCCCACAACTTATTAAATATACTCATAGATTGATTGCTTAACTAAATTTTCACTTGGTCACCTTAAAAAATGGGCAAATTGGTACTTTTAGGGCCTTAGTTACCTCATTTATAAAATGAGGTTTCATTAAATGACCCCAAAGTTTTCTTTCAATTCTGAAACTCTGTGATCAATCTCAAAATTAAGACAATTTATAAACTGGGTTTAGGAAGCTATACAGTGATAACCACAGCAAACTCCTAACAAAACCCACAAATCACAACCACTTCAGAACCTTAATGTAGACACTATAAATTCTGAAACACAACAGAACGTGAAAAGTAGGGGCTTATGAACCCTTAAAACCTCAGTTGAAACATAGGAGCTCAGTCCTTCAGAAGTGTAGCTTTAAGACTTCAGAGCCCTAGAAAGCATTTTCCAGTATAACATTTTCCAAGTTAGAAACATTCTCTAGTTATATCTTTACAGAGACTTTCAGTCTTTATGAAGACTACATGAGTGTACCTCCATGGAAAGCCCCAGCTGGGTCCTAACCACCAATACAAACTGAGAAATGAGAATACAAAAGGAAGTAAATTATACTGTGTGTGGAAGCAACTAATACATATAATTTATGTACATATATGATGTACACAAATAATATATGTTTAAAATATAGTATACTAAAATATATTACAAAATATATTATATGTATTCTAGTTTTAAAACTATACATAATGTATGATACAAATTATATATTATATATTTTCTATATCAATATGCATTCATAATTTAAATATGCAACTATAATATTACATATAATTTTTACATATAATATATATGTATATAATTTAAAAGCAATTCTCTTCAAATTCCAAATGTATAGGATTATTCACATCATTGCTTAGCATTTTAAAAATACAAACTTATGAAATTGAGGTGATTTTAGGTTTATTCTTTCTTGTTAAAGCCTGTAGTTCAAGTAAAGTCAAAACCAATTTGGGCTGGAACATATTTGTTTTACTTCCCAATTGCGGAAACACAGAATATTAGATATGATCAAATAATGTAGAGCATTCCAGCTGGGAAAGGGAATCTTAGATGCCTGCCTGTCTGAGGGCCTGCACGATTGTGTGACTTGCTGTAGGTTACACAGCTAATGAGTGGCAGAGGCATGACTGGAAACCAGGCATCCTGCTGCCATTGCAATGCTGCCCTGTGCTAACCTCCTTTCTGGTGAAGCCACTTCTGGATTAGAATCTAGAGGAAACCTAGAGAAGCTTTGGGTCCCTTAGATAGTCAAAACTTCAGTCCTCTCCCCGCTACAGGCACCTGCCCCTGTGTTTCCTTTCTCTGGCATATACCATCCTCCCAGCTTTTCAAATTCCTCATTTCATAAGTCTCCACAAATTCAATAGTTTCCAAATTTTTTGATTTTGTAGACAATTCAAATTTCCCACATAACTCTGGCATTCCAAAATAGAGATGCTAAATTTTGTTTTGTTAATGGAAACCTTAGGAAACCAACTACCAACTACTATCATTTCATAAAAGACAGGACATTTTATAACTGAAAATGTAGAAAGTGTACACTACAAAAGGATTAATTTTATTATACATATGAGTAAATGATGCCTCGATAAACCTGGCTTTTTGAATGCAGGTATGCTAAACTTTGAATGAAAACAATTTGCAATTCGGTTTATCTAACTTTGACCTCCCTGCTCCACGCCATTTTACCATAGATGAGGGAAAACATGACAGACTAGAAGGTCTGAAGAAACTGCTGCTTCAGACTCTTCCTGGACAATGTCTTCTGCTTTCCTCCTGTCCACCTTCATCACCCTTATCCATCCAGACCCTCACCACTTCTTTTCTGGGCTACTGCAGTAGTGTGCTAGCAGAATAAGCTTCCTAAAGCACAGCTCTAGTCACATCATTTTGCAACCAGGAATAAAGCCAGGGCCCCTCGTGCCACAGTCTGACCTACTCTTATCTCCACCTTCTCTATTTTACATCCATGGACTAAGCACTCAACTTATTTCTAACTGCTTTCTCTTTCTTTCCCCTGCATACGTTCATTCACACTATTTCCCACGGCTTAAACAAATTTTCCCCAATCTTCACCTTTTGAAATATTACACATTCTTCAAAGAATACTCAAATACCACTTTGCCTGTGACCCTTGAAAAGTCACTCCGTGGGCCCTCTAAATTCATCTTTCTCTCTGTCTAGTACATAATGTATCATGTCTTATTATGGTGACTGTCACTTTATGGTAGAGTTTTGGCTATCATTGATTTCTATATTGTGTATATGTAATTACTGAATGGATAATTTGCTTCACCTCTTTCTCAGAAAATAACTTTATGTGCTATATCCCTTGGAAAACAGAATCCATGAAATAACTACCCCAAGTTCCTGCCCACACACCTACAAAGTCACCTGCATCATTATACATTCTACATCATTCTACGTTATACATTATGTGCTCTCCCACCCAATCCCTATTCCCCCAAACTAATCCTTTTCCTGGCTCCAAACATCATCCTCTCATCCCTGACAAGACTCTTGCTCCATCAATTACTTCCTCTTTCTTTTACATTTTTAACCTTTTCCTTTCTGCAATCCTTTTCACAATAGTTCAAGGAACACAAGTTAGAAATATTTACATAAGCTATTCTCAAGCCAGAACAGTTGTGTTGATAGATCCTCAAGACTAGAGTCTGTAAAGATCATACTCATGCTTAGGAAGGTAAAGGGAATAAATCATAAATACCCACTGGCCAGATAAGAGAGAATTATACACATCCATCAATGAGACAAAGAAGATTGAACGTTGATGTCAGGATAACCATCCTCCTTCTCTCAGCCCTTTTTTCCCTTAGGATATTCCTGACCTATGAACAGCTGTTAATTCTACCTGTTATCTGATCAGGGCACCAGTGTACATATTAGCAGGTCCAGTGAACTACTTACAGGTGTAGCCACTTGGACCTCTCCTCATCTGGATTCATTTTCTAAGAGTCCATGATCTTCTTTCAGTTCCTCAAACATGTCAACATCTACTCTGCCTTTCAGCTTTCTATGCCTCTGCCTAAATCACTCTTCCTTTCTTCTCCCTCCATCTACTCTGTCTTTGGCATGGCTGGCCCCTTATCCTTTAATTCTCAGCTCAAACATCACCTTTCCTGATCACTCACTTGCTATCACAGTGTCCTTCACAGAATTTCTCATGCCTTATAATTTGTGTTTGTTTCTTTCTTATTAATTGTTCTCATCACCAGAATATAAACTCTATGAGAACAGGGGTTATGTATGCCTTGTTTACCACTATGTTCTCAGCACCTAGCACATGAAAGGCATTCAAAAAAAAGTGTGGAATTAGTGGACTATATGAAAAACTAGCTCAGCATTGCAATGGGTTTAGGGTAGGAAGATCAGCAGAGCCTCCTAAGGTTCTTATTTAAACTACACAACCCTAAACCCTCTTCCATAAGCACGTTCCATTAACTGTCAAAGCAAAACCAGAGCTGGATGGTAGTTAAAGCCATAAAAACAGATTTTATTCAGTACTATTGCATTGGAGGGGAGAGAATGTCCTCAATATAGAATGGGGTTCAATTCCAAATACAGTATAGGCAAGTAGAAATATATAGCTAAAGAGCAGGGTGGGGCCAGTGGGTGAAAAATTACTAAGAAACATCAAGGTAAGTGAGGATTCTGGGTAAACTTACCTAACAGGATCTTTGCTGAAGACAGGTTAGAGTGATCAGACATCACCTGGAGGGTGGTAGAGGATGAGGAACCTGATCACTGAGAGTGGGAGGTCCTTGATAAACTGACTTAGCTGGGTTCTTGCAAACACTGGATTTTATGAGCAAGTACACAGATAGGCCTCAGAGAAGCTTCAAGAAACTGACTGAAGTTTGGTCAAACAAAAACTTCTCTGTCAATACCCAGATTCAGATATACCATTATCAGGGTTGGGAGGGGGTATCGGTATACAGGTATACCATGTGTCCCTCACAGCCCTCCAGATTCTAGGCTAGAGTGAGGAGTGTAATATCAGTAATTACTTTGGGAAGAAGAGTGGTTATGTTTCATTGAGAAAAGTCCTCCAGTAACTTTCATACGTCATCTCCAGGCACGTGAGAGAATCACTGCTCTAGGTATATCATTCTTATGCCTTGTAGTATTTCCCCAGACCTTTAGATGTAGCTGCTTGTCAACTCAGACCCCAGATCTTTCAACCAATCTCAGAAAGTCTGAGCCTCTCATTAAAATTTTCTTAATCTTTGACATTCTTGTCCTCTACCACAGAGACCTTCAATTATTAAACACACCAAGGCATTCTATTTGAAAAAAAGCTCTACTACTGATAAAATGAGAAGACTAAGTTACTTCCAACAAGCCACTTAAGATTAAATGTTGCCATCATTAATGTAGAATGTCATTAGCAATAAACTTAAAATCTAGCCTCCAGACAAAACTTTTCATAGTTAGACCACAGATTCCCCATCACCAATCCCCCATAGGTCTATACCCTTTAGATGTAATCAATCAAGAAAGAAGGGATGATACAGTAGGGGTAGGAGTATGGGGGACAAGTTAAAGGTGTTTAGAGCAGAGTTCTTGTTCCTTTCTTCGGACTACAAATGTCTCCATCTCTTGCTTCCAGAGAAACATTCAGGCTGAAATAGGAAGCTGTTCTAAGTATTATCGCTGAGAGTCTTGCCTGTGCACTAAGAAATGATTAAGGCAACTTTCTGATCTTATTTATTTAGGACTGACATGAATGGGAACAGTTAAGAGACTCAAGAAGAAGACATTCTAACTGAAATGCTCTCTGAAAAGTAGTAGACTATGAAACTATTAAGTAACTCCTTGCAGTTTCTAAAGACTAATACATTTTAATCACAACTAAGCCTGTCATGGTGGCATTCAAGTGGAAATGTGACCCTCCCCAAAATAAATTGGTACCCCAATGAGCTAATTTCTATTAGAGAAGAAGAGTTTTCTGGGGAATATGGGAGTCCAAATAGCCTGTCCAAATGTCCAGTGACATGGAGGGAAGAGACAAATAAGTCTTTGGAATCAGAGGTATTAGACCTACAATCGTGATTTAGAATCATATGCCTTGAGTAAGTTCCATCAATTCTCTTGGTCTCTGTGTCCTCCTCTGAAACATGGTAATCATATCTATCTTACAACATTATTAAGGGAGTTAGCGATGCTAATAGTAACAATAAGAACATTCAAGTAGCAATTGTATATGAGAATATTTTCTTTCAGCATACTCTATCTCCCCATGAATCAGTGAAAGGACTTTCTTTTTAAATTCTACTGTTATACAGGTGCTTCCTGAGTTTGGATTAGGAAGCCATAATCATCTGTTCCCGTCATGATGCTGCTTTTTAAATGTTACTGAGTCTGGTTTAAACCCTCAGAAATGTGACCTTAGGTGACCATTCAGAAATATTTAAAGACTACTTTACATGTAAGATTTTTTTTCTTGAGTTGAATCTGCCCCCATCAATTTTCATTTGTTCCCCTCAAAACTCTGCTAAAATGACTATTTTTCCTTTGGACAGATAAATTTTCCAAAATTGTATATTTACTAGGGGGAATAATTGGGTCTCACACCCTAATTGCACCTTATATAGCTATTTCTCTAGGGCAAACAACAACCTCCAGAGTCCATTTTTTAAAATAAATGTATGTTTTCTAATAACAGAGTTGCCGAAAGTCCTAATGTTTCAAATTGCTTTTAATGTGCCTAAAGCACAAAACAATTTATCTTTCATTAGTCTTACTGTTAAAATTAAGGTATCTAGCTAAATTTTAGTAAACAAAATCCTATCAACTCAACTCCAACCGTCTTCATCTCTCTCTCTCTCTCTCTCTCTCTCTCTCTCTCTCACACACACACACACACACACACACACACACACACACAGCCCCACTGCAATTTTTATTTTATTTATTTATTTATTTATTTATTTATTTATTTATTTATTTATTTATTTTTGAGGGCAGTGTCACTGGCCCTCATATGTGGGACCGAACCCACTGCAATTTTTAAAATAGAGTGTACAAAAGCTTGTGTGGCAAATTCCTAATTAATGACCAAACTCTTTGGAGTCAAGGTGCTGTTCTCCCAATGGACTGATGTTTCTGAAATATTTCTCTTTGAAAACAACCACACGATTAATCGCATCATTCCTATTTTAATTACTTATGTGGAAACAACAAGGTACTGTGAGCAATTATTAAAAACACTTTATTATGTATAATTTGTACATGCTTCAATTTCTGATGCTTGGGGTGATTTGTTTTCCAGGTTGTAATGTCATCTACCAACATTAACTAGATCTAATTTCCATCCCACTGTGCCACATACGAAAATACAATTTTCAAAGCAAAGTGCCCCTACTTTACACAAAGATACACAAGAGTTTGTCAAACAAATAAAACAAAAAAAGAATACTTTGCACACACATGAAACACCATACAAGGCATTATCCTTCACAAAGTAACATCTAATGTGTTCTTTTATTTGAAAACAGCAGGAAAAGAGCCCCCTCGCCCTCAGAGGGAAATGCAAATTTTGCTGCTAAAGCCTAACTCCAGGGATGAAGTGGTCCTCTCTGGGGAAATAGGGGGAATGGGGACTGATGGAGGAGGGTGGACGCCTCATAAGCATTTCAGGAGGAAGGAATTGCAGGAGGTTCCTCGGGGACAGTCGCACAGCTTCCCAATCCTTGCTCCTTTTCGCACTGCGCACTGCTCGCCAGCGTCACACTGCAAACAACACAATGGGTGGCCGTCGGCATGCGCAAGCCCAGGCTCCCAACAGGTGCATCTCCCCATCAACACAATGTCTGCCTCGCGGGAAAAGCTGGATGGACCCTGGCACCATCACCAGAGGCCTACGTATAGTCAGGCCAGAAAAGCAGAGAGCCTTGTGCTTGTAATTTCAGTGAGAGAACATTAAAAGAAATTTACAATTTTGAGCCCCTTCTACATTCTTCTACCTCTAGGAGGGCGGGGGGGGGGTGAGGGTGGGGGTGTGGATTACATTTCCTGGCTCTTTTAATTGCTCATCTAAAAGGGAAAAAAAAATCAACCACATCTTTTTTTCTAAGAAATAAACAATAGATCTGTATTTTCTCACAACCCCTGCTCCCCACGTTCACCTCGTCATCTCAATAAAAATGATTTAAGTGTGTGTGTGTGTGTGTGTGTGTGTGTGTGTGTGTGTGTGTGTGTTCTCCAAGGAAGGTGACAAGCCCTGGTCAAGAATTTTGACCCTAGAACTCAAAAAACTAACAGTGCTTCGGAAGGCAGGAGGAAAATTGGAGGGACAAGAACTGAATCAATTTAAGGGTCCTTCCCACTCAGCATTCTTTGTGAGGTGCAAAAAGCTCATCTTCAGGAAATGCTCCTTTTCACACAGACCCAAGATCTGGTTCCGGGCAGAAGCTGTTTGATCCTCCAAAATGGGAGCCCAGAAAAATCTGCAAATCAATTGCCTGAATTATTTAGCCACGTCCTAGGGAGAGGGTGTGAATAAGACTCAAAGTGGTATATTTCCTCTTGGAAAAATATGGGGAGGGGTGACCCGAAAGCCTTACCATGGGGACTTGCCCATACTTCTTCTCATAGATGGGAATACGTTTACTCTTGAGCTTCTTCAGGACTTCCTGCAGCGCTTCGATCTGCAACACACCGCCCCCAGAGCCCGAAGTTGCCACCTTGGCTGCGAGCCCAGCCCAGGTGCTCACTTCCAGCCTAATTATAAGGAGCCCCAGCACACCACACACACTCCGCCCTGGGACTCCGCAGACAGAAAGGATGCTGAGTGGAAAACTTAGCGAGCGCTGTCCCAGATACTGGCAGGTCCCGAAGCCGCTGAGGCTTTTGTCGCCTGGAGGAGCGGGGACAACAGATTCGCTCTACAGATTGGGGGGACCCAGGGTCTTCGGATGACGGCAGGAGCTGGGACTTTGCGCTGATCTCCCAGCGCCCTGATTCTGGGAATGGGGGTGGGAAGCAGGGAAGAAAGGAGGGACGCATACAAAGGAAGGGACCCCGCGGCAGCCCAAGGGAGTCTGGGGCACGGGGGATACTAACCAGCTCCTTCTCATGGGAGGCGTCCTCCACGGCGGAGTAGATGTCCAGCGCTCTGGGCTGGAGCTCGGCGTCCTCTTGGGCACGGGCGCCCAGCAGAGGTAGCAGCAACAGCAGGGTGGCACCCAGAAGGGGCAGCAGCCGAAAGCGAGGGCTCTCCATGGTGCTGAAACTGGACCTTGCCAGGGCCCCCCGCGCTCCCGCCTTTTATACCGAGTCAGAGCCCGGCGAGGGCAGGGAAGGGGGGGAGCAAGGAAGGAAGGGGGTGTGGAGGAGGGTCCAGGTCAACCGTCTGTAGGCAGCAATCCGCCGCCGCTTGACGTCAGTGCCCGCCGGGCTCCAAGAGCCCGGGAACGAGGCTCTGCGAGCAGATGGGCAACAGCACCGAGACCAGAGACCCTGCGCTCCCAAAAGCTGTCAGCCCCGCGGCAAGGAACGCTCCCCAAGGGGCCTGAGCTGAAGTCGAGGGGTGAGAGGTGAGGAATGGGGAGCGGGAGGGTGTTAGGAAATGGAAAGGCACAAACAGAAGAGTCTCTCCCCATCACCTAGCAGCCTTGCCTTGACTCTCTTTGGAGCCCCACATGTGGCAGGAAGAAGGGGGTATTGCCTCCAGGTAGGCATATTCCCTGAGCACCTTACTAGGCACTCTCTGGGACAGGAGAGGTAAACATACTATATAAAAGAAAGAGAAATTGTAGCCTTCCTCATGATAAATTCTTCGATGGAGTCTGTGTGGTAATAATGAGAAAAGAGGGAAAACAGACTAACCCCGATTCAGGAGTGGTGTGGAGAGTGCAGAGAGCTAGACTTTGGTTCCAGTCTTGGCTCCATCACTTAGAAGCTGTGTGACTTTGAGAAAAATAAAGAACCTCTCTGAGCCTCATCTTTTCCTTTTGTAGAACTGGAATTAAAAAGATGTATCTCACTAAGTTATCAGAAGGATGGAAAGAAGATTAGGTATATAAAACCTCTGGTCCTTTGTACCACAAGCATTAAGCCTCTCTACCTCTCCCCTCCAAGTCTGAGCCTGCCCAGGTAAGTGGTTGTGTGCAGTAGCTCAGCTTTTCCTTAGGGCAAACTCAACCATCCTCAGAAGCCCTCCAACCCCCTACCACCTCTGATACCCAAGAAAGATAATAAAGTAAAGGAAGTGGAAAAATGTAACTTCCTGATTATGAAACTACCCCCAGAGATTAGAAGCAATGGTGAGCCAGGTCCTCAGTGACTTGTGAAGACACCATATATTTTTTTTAAAGGTTGGGGTCCTCATAGCCTAAGTGCAAATGAAAGTGCTTGTAGGAGAGGTGATGTTTTCCCACTTAGAGGCTTATCCCACCTGCCTGCCTACGTGGCTTCTTTCACTGATCTTGAATCCATCCACTCTTCTCCATCCTCATTACTACCACCCCAGTCCTGGACAGCTCCCCCAACCTACTTCTTGCCTACTCCCAATCCCCACCCCATCTTCTCTTGCCTTCCTCTAATCTGTAATTCACCATCAGCCAGAGTATTTTTCCCCTTAAAATACACTAAGGGCTTCACATCTTACTAAGTACTGAATCTAAATTCTTCCTTGTCCTGACTTCCAAAGTACTACATGATTTGCATCCCTCTTCAATCTCAAGTCCTACACTCCTGCCCCAAGCCCCGCCTCTCCATCCTCACTGGCCTTCTTTTTGGTTCTCTAACAAGCCAAGTTCATTCTCATTTTGAGGCCTTTGCACTTACCTGGAAAGGCCTTCCTGCATCTCCAAATGGCTGACTGCCTCTTGTCGTTTAAATCTCAGTGTAAATGTCCTTGACCACCCAATCCAAAGTATCCACCAATTCATTCTCCCATAGATTTATTGCTTAGTAGATGAAGTGGGTCATTGGGGTAGTTAATACATAATATGTATCTGAGTATTTCATTTATCAAGTAGTTAATTGTTACTCAAATATACAGGGGGAAGCAATTCAAGAAGTAATATCTCTTCTAATGAAAAGCATACATATTACCAGCATCAAAATATTTTCCCTTGGGGTAAATCCAACTTGAAATTTATCTAACACCTCCTTCGGGTCTGCCTTTTACACATACCTTTTGACTCTATCTAACAAAACTTTAACAGCAACACATTTTACTGTTTAAACCTAACAGAGACATATTGGCACTTGTTGCAAAAATCATTTCCAGTGATCTTAAAAACATTCTAAGCTTCAGAAGAAAAATAGCCCCAAATAAGATTTTAGCCCATCCTTCTGCAAAGAGAGTATTCCCAATACAATACTCTCTCTCAAATTGTGTTCTACCCTGACACAAGTAATAGCTTTCCCTTTGTGCCACTACTGTTGGAAAAATAACTCAAAAGTCCTGCTGATGTTGGGTGGTGCTCCCATCTTTATGCAAGCAGGACACCACTTTTAGTTGAGGTTGGTAAAGGGACCCTGGGACAATCCTGTGAAGCGAGGGGTATCTCAGTCATTTACATATAATAAAAAAATAACAACACTTTTTTCACCTTTGATCAGAATGACATGATAAACTGTCTTTAGGAAGCACGGTACAGTAAGACTTGGACCATTTTCTTCCCAAAGATGACTTATTTCAGTTATAACAAGGAAAGGCACAAAAGCATACAATGTTCTGCAGTCTTTACATCCAGCCCTGTCAGGAGAATTTATATATTCTGGCTACTTTATAGTAACTCTATTAGAAAGAAAAAGTCCACCTTTATGCCCCCAAGCAAGTGAAGAAAAGTCATAATTGGATTTAATGACTACTTCTCATATCAGATATAGAAAAGGAGGGTAGGTCTCCTTGCAAAAGAGAAACAGTGACCAGGAGATTTACTGTGGACAAACCTCACTAACCATCCCTCCTAAGATACAGTAGGCCTCCAGTTCTACTCTTGGGAATAGCTCAAGGAGAGAAATGTCATCAGCAGAGAGCTGAGAAACTAGTGCCCATAAGATCTACTCATAATATACGACTATCAGAAAAGAAAATTTAAAAGGTTGGAAAAACCTCTTATAAATCTCTTGGAGTTCTGAAACTTTCACAAGAAAAATAACCCATTAATTGATTTGTGACTTGGCAAGAGCACATTCTACCCTGGTTTTGGTCTAAAATCTTTTAAACTATAGGAGCTGGTCAATATTACTAAATAACTCTAGAGCCCTAAGATGTGAATAATGGGAAGACCAAAGAGAATCAGACACTAAACTGACTTTTTCCCCAAGCTCCAGTACTGCTCTCTCTCTCCCTCCTTCAAATTTTGAATAACTTCTTTTCCTATATGGCCCAGACTGGCACTGGCCTTTTGGGTTATCATATTGCTCAACTGTCAGACTTCTTTGCTATCCATTAGCCTCGTCTCCATAGCCATCCCCAACCAATTCTTGTTCAATACTAAAACTTTCTCAGGTTCACTGACTTCTTAAATATTTGTACCTAAGATTGTTCCTCTTGTGTTCACTGTATATTCCTTCACTCAGTTCTTCACTTCACTCAGTTCTCTTTGGTACACATTTATAATCTCTTTAAGTGGCACACTTTTCATTTCTATATGGTTTGCTCTCCACCCTCCTTGCCTCCAGAAGAGAGATTAATTTCAATTGACATTCATTTTCTGTGTACCAGCTTTCAATCCATAGCCTTCCAAAGGAATTGGTGTTTGCTCTGTTCTGACTAAACATCTTTGTAACTACCTGGAAGAAAATAATCTGTAAGTAAAGGACACTCAGTGTTGCTGCTCAATTGGGGGGAAATTGTTGGAAATGTAAGCAAGAATATGCATTTAAAGTACTATGTCTAGTGCCAGGTGGGTTCTAGACTAATCAGGGGGATCACTGAGTAAATTATATAAATGTCTAACCATTATGCTGTACCCCTGAAACTGACATAAAATAATATCAAATGTCAACTGTAACTGGGAAAAAAAATGATTAATTAAAAAAAAGATAGGGCTGGCCGAGTGGTGCAGTGGTTAAGTGCTGGCCTTGGAAGCCAGCGGCCCCGGTTCGGTCCCACATATGAGGGCCAGAGACACTGCCCTCAAAAAAAAAAAAAAATATGTGCTTTACAGACAGCCTTTGAAGGAATAAAGCAGGGAAATTAAACAATGCTTTCCTTTAATTTTTTTTTTAAAGATTTTATTGGGGAATTGGGGGAGGGGAACAGCATTGGGGAACTGGGGAAGGGGAACAGACAAGTTGCTGTCCTTTTGTTCTTTAGTTTAGTTGTGAAGGACGTTGCTTCACTGGCCCATGTTGGTATCATCATTGCGCTCTTCCCGGGTGAGGTAGATCGGTCGCCAGCCTCTGGACTGCTGCTCACAGCGGCTCCTGGGAGCTCATACTGGCTGCCGGCTGCTCCTACTGTAGCCTATGGCAGGCCACGGCAGCAGGGGCTGCAGCTATGCCATAGGTGCTAAGTATTCATTGCAGCCCAGCTCCAGGTGGAGCTGTTGTTCACTATCTTAGCTGTAGAGGGTAGTGTCACTGGCCCTCATATGTGGGATCTGAACCAGGGTCACTGGCGTCCCAAGCCAGTTCTTAACCAGCACGCCACTCGGCTGGCCCTCCCTTAATTTTTTAAGCTTTCAATGAAATGGCTTTTAATTTCAAGCTTTTCAATTAAAACAATCTGAATGCCCAATACGTTCACAGCACTGCTAAGTGCCATGAGGACCACTGAGACCATCAAGACACAGTTCTTGCTCATGAACTCTGCACCTGGTCATGCCAGCAAGTACCTATAATGCAACAACTCAGTGAGGTGAGGGTCCTAATAGAGAAAAGGAAACCTGGAGAAGTCATAGATTAACTCCCTTTAAAGAAGAAGCTTCATGGGAAAAAAACTGGCATATAAGATGTTGGGTCTTAGAAAGTGGGTAGAATTTCAGCGGAAACAACATCCCGCTCTGAGGCCTTGAGCACCAAAGGGAGGTATAAGTGAAGTCACAGAAGCAGGGATTTCTTGGGAAACACTGAAGGGCCTGGGTCGCTAGACAGTAGCATACCTGAAGAATGTGAAAGGTGGAACTGTGCAATAGGAAACAGGAGAGCTGAGAAAGAAAACCCAGAGCAGCAATAGGTAGTTCCAGTGAACAGGAAGTAGGAGCATAGGTGAACATAAAGGATTCAGTTTTTCAAATACTAACACTGAAAGAAAGCTTTTTGGCCTATAAGGTTTAGCCTAAGAAAAATAGCCTGTCAGATATAGGGAGGTATCACGGACAAAGAGATAATTTGCCCCAATACGAAAACCTTCCTCTGGTTTCTTTTGGTCAGCATACCTGCAGCGCAGCAGCGGGAGTGACATACCTAACCCACACTCCCTATGCCACATCTAGCTCATCTTCCCCTATGACTTTTCTGGATCCAGATGTCCTGAGATTATAGGATTCACACTAAAGCAGACTTGGGGCAGAATAGGATGCCCCAAGAGATGAACAATATGACTTAAGAGAGAGCAATTTGAATCCTTCAATGGCTGCTCATTGCCTGTAGTTTCAAGTTAATTTCTCAGCATGATGTCAACGTTTCTCAAAGTTTGATCCTGACCCATATTTCCTTTTTTTTAATTAAAGTTTATTGGGGTGACAATTATTATTAAAGTTAATTAGGTTTCATTAGGTTTCAGGTGTACAATTCTGTAATATATCATCTATATATCAAATTGTGTGTCCACCACCCAGATTCAGTTATGACCAATATTTCCAATCTTGTTTTCCTCTGCTTCCAACCAGTCCTGTCAGATATCCTATATTTTATTTTGCAAGTACATCATATTTATCTCTTAATTTTGCACTGAATTAGAGGAACAGACTAGGTTATGCTGCCATGACAAACAACCTCAAAATCTCACTGACTTGAAAAAAAAAACAGATATCTCACTCATGTACATGTGCATCAGGGGTTGATGGAGTGTTGTGTTTATCATGGTCACTCAAAGATCCAGACTGACTGAACAGCTACCATGTCCAATGTTGCTGGTTGTGTTCTAGAGAAAAAAAAGACAGAGCTCTGGACAGTGTTGAACAAACTATTAATAGCTTTGGCCCTGAAGTGATACTTCACTTTTGCTTCCCACTCATTAGCCTAAATGAGTCACATGGTTCCAAAATAAAAAGGATTAAGAAGCACAGTGTTACCATGTACCGGGAATGTGTTAATGACTACCACATCCAGTCTGCATGTTTAGACCTCTGCCCTTGTCTGTGACCTTCCTTATGAACCATACCTTGAACATATAAAAAGTTCCTGCTTCAGGACACATCCCATCTGAAGCCTTTCCCATCCACTGCTCCATCACACCACCATGTTTGCCATGCCTTTGTCTTCATAAAGCTTTATACATATGCTTACTAAAACACATAACATGTATTACATTGTATTAACATATAATGTAATCATATCTCACTCGCTAGACAAGGAGATCCTTGAGGGCAGAGAATATAACTAATCATTTTTTTATTCCTGGTATATATACACAGACAAGGAAGGGAAAGTTAGTTGCTGTGAAATAATGATAACATTTACATACTAATTAGATGACTTTTCCATAAAGTATATAATTTATTAAGAATAGATTCATTAGACAGTTTAAAAGCACTGCCAATTTACTGTCTAGAAACACTATTGTCACCCATATCTGAGGGGAAAATGTGCCAGAGAGGGTACAATTGTTTCACAGTTAGTCAGTTTCAGAAAAAGGATTTCTGAGGTACAGACTATGACCTCGCGCAACATTTCCTCTGAAAACTAAGGGCATTTCAGTTGCAAAATGGAAAAATGTTCCCAAATGCAAAACTTGTATCACTAGAAAGAAGAGTATTGTCTCCATGTTACAGACTTGTACTTTGATCCCTTTCTCTCCCATACTCTATAGTACAATATGGAAAGAAAACCAGGACAGGTTTTCTTTCCTGTAAAAAACCTTGGGAAACTTAAAACCTGTCCCTAATCACCAATCTCCAGATCATAGATGTAAAGAAGTGACTCATGTTGGTCACATGTTTGGCTTAAATGGCATCTAAGGCCACTTTTAAAACCACAGTTTTGGGAGGGTTCTATGCCTCCTTCAGAACTCATCGAAATGAAGTCTATTTCTTTTGACATAAACTCTAACCTCAGGACAAACAGAACACCATCTGGCATAATCCAAAGAGGCAGGGCCTGAGGATAAACGTATATTTTATAGGAAGAAGGATCCTCGATGAGTCTGTCCTTTAACTTTTTAGGGGATCTCTGGCCCTCACATATCTCTATTGTGCATCAGCCAAAGTTTAATCTGGTTCTGGTTTTAACGACACATCCATCATGTTGACTTGGCTTATAAGCTAAGTCAGGCCCAACTTCTCCTGCTCTGCATGCTAGATGTATTGACATTCAGACCGCTGCACTTCCCATCAAACTGCCTCTCTAAAGCCAGTCTGGCAAGGCCTCTGAGATGGATGGGCTAGCAACCATTCCTTAAGCTCCTCCAACATTCGCAGGAAGTCTGCAGAGACTGTGCTTATTACTCAGGAAGGTGAGATTACAGTGGGACTTTGAGGAGGCTGAAACCCACAGAATGGCAGGCTTGCCGAAGGTCATGTGTCAAGTTTTCCTCTCCTATTAACTGACTGCTGGAAGACAGGTGTTTGGAAACCCAGTTTAACTTTATGAACAGGATTTTAGACAAGGGAGGCTCTTATATTTATATACAGAAGAAGCTTCAAGAAGCTTAGGTAAGGCAATCCAATCTGAATAGGGGTGCCAGGGTACATGTCTTAAAGCTTCATATAAGAGTCACTGTTTTAGAAGGATCTTGGGGAAGTAACAGTGGAGGTTTTGAGGATGCTATAAAACAAAAACAAAAACACCCTCAACTTTTCTAGTGCTCCATAGCCCCTTAATTTTCACCCTTCTCTAGGAAAGATAGCTATTCAATTGTACCCATTCATCTGAGGATGTGAGCTATTGCTTCTCTTTTCTGTATATCATGGCAGCCTGTGGATACCATTACCCCTGACCCACTGTACGATGATATATGGAACACTGTATTACTATTCACAAATATTTACTGCCCCTCCCTAGAGGTGAATCATACTTTGGGCCCTGTTCCACAATTATATGGCCATGGGACTCACTTTGGCCAATGAAATACAAGCAAAAGTATGATGTGTTGTTTCCACAGGGAAGCTTTAAAAGCCAGTGCTCTGTTTTCCTCTTCCATGATGATTGGCAATTCTCCAGATAGAGGCAGCTCTATCAGTCTGGGTTACAGAGGGTTTGGAGTGAAGAAAATGTTGAGCATGCCTACAAATCAGCCTTTAATGGACATACAGAGTGATTGAGGAATAAACTTTTGTGGATGTAAGCCATTGAGCTTTTGGGGTCATTTGTTACCACAGCAAAATTTAGCTCAATCTGACTGATTCAGGTAGATAGAGTACCATGTCCATCAACCCATCTCATAAAAAGTATTAGTTCTCTATTGCTGCACAACAAATCACTGCGAAGTTTAGTGGCTTAAAACAACACATATTTATTATCTCACCATGTCTGTGGGTCAGGAATCCAGGCATGGCTTAGCTAGGTTCTCTGCTTCAGAGTCTCTCACGAGTCTACAATCAAGATGTCTCTCACAAGGCTGCCATCACAAGGTGCTGACTAGGGCTGCAGTCATCTCAAAGTTCAACTGAGGCAGGATCCATTTAAGATAATTCAGTGGTTCTTGGCAAGATTCAGTTCCTCACAGGCTGCTGGACCGAGGCCTCAGTTACCTGCTGACTCTCGACCAGAGATTGCCCTTAATCCTTCCACGTGGCCCTCTCTGTCAAAGTAACATGCAAGAAGGGTCTTTGAGAGAATGGTAGCAAAACAGAAGTCACAGTCTCTTCTAACCTAATCACAGATGTGACATCCTATCATTTGGGCACATTCTATTCCCTGGATCCCACCCACATGCAGGGGATTTCATAAGGGTGTGAATACTAGGATACAGGGATCCCTGGGAACCAACTTAGACACTGTCTACCACAATGACTCTGTCAAAAAGAAATAAAATTAAGTGAACAAGAATTGTGCAAGAACCTAAGCTTGAGTGGTGAGGTAAGAAAAAGAAAAGTGGAGTTTTATAGCTCCAAAACCCAGAAAGGGGCTCTGAAACCCAGAAAAGCTAAATACCTTGCCTAGGATATACAGTTAGAAGTAAAACCAGAACTAAAAGTCAGGTCAGTGCTATTTTCACTAGACAGAGATAAGTGAAAAATTAAATAACAATATAAAACAAATTGCATTCAACTGAAACAGAAGCTGGACCATCAATTGCTAATTGAATTGTCAAATAAATCATCCAGACAATGAGTGAATTAAAAGTGCAGAGAAGGCAAGCTCCTTAGGTTGGGGCAGTCACAAAGGTAGGTCACGATATGAGCTAGGCTAATGAGGGATGAAATTGTTTGAGTAGAAAAAGGAAAAGTCCTCTTGGCTAGGGACTGGTCAAGCTGAGGCTTCTTCAAGACTATCCCCAGGCATGGAAATGCTACTCTGTTCAATCTCAATTCATCAGATGACATTTTCCAAACAGGCTGTCTCTGGCACAGTGCATCAGAGGCAAGACCAGATAGAGAGACCCTTTAATTTATCTTTAGATAAAGGGGTTTCCAGCTTGAAGTGGAAGTATCAGAATCAACTGGAAAATTTTTGTTCACCAAACTACATAAGCTTATACTCCAATCCCAAAATCTGGGATACAATAATTTCGGTGGAGGAGGGCAGTCTATCTAGCTCATGTCATTGGAAAAAGTTGCCTCAAGTGATTCTGATATATCCTGATGGATATTACCCCCTGCTATATCAGTCAGTTGAGGAGCATTGCTTAGGGGATCTATGCATCATCTAGTGAAGTGTCAGGGAGCACACTTTACACTAAAAGATCACCATGGCCAAGCCTTTTCAGGGTGCCAATACTCTTCCCTCTTAAAACATGAATAGCTTGATATCTGACACAATATGGACGGATGAGGTCAAGTCGCTCTCAGTTCAACAGAGATCTCCATTTGTCCCCTCATTTAAAAGGTCATGCACATACCCAAGGGGCTTCCCAAGACATGCAGAGATAAGTTCCCAAAATAATAAGTAATTAAACCTGATGAAAGATTTATTTACACTCACCTTAAATAGATATTGTGTTCCAAGTTCTATAGGTGATAAAACTGATCATTTACGCCTAAGTAACTGGATCCAGGTCTCCGGACAGGTGAGAAGTTGGACCCAGAGCCTTTGAAAACTTTGTGTTCTCTTATTTACGCTACTCTTCCATTTTATCAACTTTAGCATTTAAAAAAAGATGAAAAAGAGACAGAGAAATAACACCTGGATTTTAAAATAATTTTTAAATATTGTAAAAGATAGTCCCTAATGATCAAGATCCCCATTGCTCCCTGAAAAACCAAGTCCTTTTCCACTGAAAGCTGCAAAAATGTCAGGTTGAGTCCCCAAGTGCAAGCTATGACTTTCCAAATGTAAAACTGGACTCTGTCTCACGACTGAGATCTTAAATTCTGGACTGAGATCAACCTTGATGATCTCCCAGATAGACTGGAGAGGCCCGTGAGTGCCTTTTGGTTGATGCGACAGCAGAGACTGCACTCTGTGCTGACACAAATGCACCACGCCTGACTGCTGAGGACAGACCCTGAGGAGCCGCAGCTACAAACAGTCATGATGCTTTTGCCCAGATGCAAATGTCATTTTCTGCCATTTGCACTCTTAACCAGGGTAGCCCTGGATGAAGACATCACTGATGGACATGGCCTCGTCCCAGAGCCCCGCAGTGGGGCTTGGAATGAACTCTAACTGTAGCTTTGCCCACGGCAGCCAGCAAATACCCACAGAGACCAAGTTCTCCCTGTGCTATCTAATGAAATTTCTCCTCGGGGGATGACAAAGACTTCACAGAAACCTGTCAAGATTGTTTTACTTCTTTTATTATTATGCTTTATTTCTGAAGTACGGGAGCATGTGAAAGCAAGTAGCTTCTAAATGTCATTGCCTGTTTCCTAAGAATCTTAGTATTTGCCATAAGATAGTACTGACGCTCGAGCATTTCAAAGGAAATCTTTGAAATAATTCTTTCTTCCTGTCTCGTCTATTCTCTTTCTCCAGTATCTGTGAAAACACATCTTAGCTCTGGAGATGTGGCCATAGACATCATAAGAGCCCAGTTGCATGGTGTACATCAGGATGAGGTGAATGAGGCTCCTAAGAGATGCTGGGAGACAGAGGAAAACAGCAATTTTGTATACAAGGCTTCCTAAACCCATTTCTCTGAAAGAGACCGAAGGCTGGCTGCTAACTGTGGGCAAACCCTAAGCAGAGCTTCCTAAATTGGCTGTAGATTAGAACCACTTTGAGAGCTTTTCAAACAACATCCCCCTCATAGATTCTGATTCAATCAGCCTGGGATGGGCCCCACCATTTAAGAGCTCTCCAGGGGGTAGCCAGGAGTATTTTCCTCTCTCACTGTGGTAGTTCTGGTGCCTGCACACTGAACTGGGCATTTGGCTCTGTTAGCTTTGTCCTAGCCTTGGGGTGGCAAACTCAGACATCTGTGGAGGCCAAGAAGCAAGGAAAGGCATGAAGAGGACCAGATACAAGGCAACAAAGAGTGGTAGAACTTTTTCAATTGGAGATGGAAATTTGGATTTGTACATGGAAGTTCCCAATTTTAAAATGTTGACCAGTGATTCAAAATGACACTCTGTGAAAGTTTACAAAGCAGCAGCCTTGGTTCCTACCAGCAATGTTTCCTACACTTGATCCTCAGGTGACCTAGGTATCTCTTTTTCTTGGGGTAAACCAGAAAATTAAGGAAAGAGAGAGCACATTTGCAGAGCTTGATTGCATGACCTGGTCAACATTGGCCCCCACCGGTTGAGGTGTAGGGAGTGGTTCTTATTTATACTCATGTATCTTTAATGGACATGCAATAAGACTGTGGTTATTGGGAAAGCACAGGGATATCCCCACAACCAATATGAGTGACCCTGACCCTAAGGGGCTTCACCAGGCCTTAGAGAAGGATGTGCCATAGAGTCCAAGATTTTAGAGTAAACTCACCAAAAATATAGAGGAATAAATGAAAACCTAAGAGATCATTGTTGGCCTTTTTGTTAAGCTCACCAATCTGAGAGTATGGTATATGGGGAAGAGCCAGCCTTGAAGCCACACACCTACCTACCCACTCTACAGCTCTGGGCAAACCAAATCATCTCCTGAGCCTCAAACTCCACATTAATAAAATGGGCATAAAAATACCTGCCCTGAAGAGTTGCAATGATTAAAGAGAACAAATATGCAGCACCCAGCACAGTGACTGGCACATAGAATGCATCTTATACATTCCCAATCAGAAAAGGCAACCATTTTCATTCCTGGGTAATCTAATTAAACACTCACAAGTGAAAAGTTCTTCCAAATAAATAATTAATTCTAAATTACTTTTCTTTATCTGCAACAGCTGACAATTACACATTCCTTCCACGTATTTGAACAGAGGTAACAAATGTCTCTTTCTATCATAGCTCTTTCTTCTAGTGTTTTTCCGAGGCTGTAGTGATTCTGTTGCCCTCCAAATTCTGCCCACCTTGCACATACATCAAGTGTATCACAGTACTACTCTATCACCTGCCACTCGCATACCAAGATGTGAAAACACCACAACTTAGCAGTCTGCATATAGTCGCCTGACATTACACTTAGGCAAGATACTGTGTTTTATTTACCTTTTCATCCAATTCAGATATAGAAATGCCACCCAGGAGACCAAAATGTCACCCAAGGCAGTTTCTCCCAGTCTCTTTCTGCAAAGCCCCATCTTGCCTGTGGCACCCACTGCCAGTTATAAAATCCCATCTCCCATCTTGGTGGGCTCTACATTTTGAAAATCAGCTACAGTCATGGCTCACCATCTTCTAGGACAACTGTGTATATTCAATTTAATTCCACAAACATGCAGTGACTTCTCTACTCAAGCCCTGAGGAGGAAAAGCTGAACAATACAGAACCCTTTACTCAGGCACCCACAGTATTAAGATTATATATCAAGTTTGCTTGTGGGGTGATACTCCCATCAGTGGTTAGGCAGCTTTTATTAATTTTCTCTGTTCTGCATCTCTTCACCAAGCCATCCATCTCTGACTGAGACTCTGAAATAGAGTGGGTATGACTATTAACTAATATAACCGATTTTTTTTTTAAAGATTTTATTGGGGAATTGGTGGAGGGGAACAGCGTTGGGGAATTGGGGAAGGGGAACAGACAAGTTGCCGTCTTCTTGTTCTTCAGTTTAGTTGCGGAGGATGTTACTTCACTGTTGGTATCGTCATTGCGCTCTTCCCGGATGAGGCAGATAGGTCGCTGGCCTCTGTATGTCGCTCATCGCGGCTATTGGCAGCTCACGCTGGCTGCCAGCCGCTCACGCTGGCTGCGGGTCACTCACTGTAGCCTATGGCAGCCCACTGCAGCAGGGGCTGCAGCTCACACCATCACCGGGGCTCGCACAGCCCAGCTCCAGGTGGAGCTGTTGTTAGCTGTAGAGGGCAGTGTCACTGGCCCTCATGTGGGATCCGAACCGGGGCCGCTGGCATCCCAAAACCAGCTCTTAACCAATGCGCCACTCGGCCGGCCCCTAACCGATTATTTTTAAATAAAGAATGTTTACGTCCAAATGTATCTTGAAGGAGATCAGGATATGCTGCCCCAAAATATGCCACCTTGACATAAGGATTATTTGGATAAGAATTTGAACTGAAGGCAATTGAAAAATCAACAGATACAGAAAGAGTTCTCTGCCCTTCCTTGTCTGCCTAAAAGCAGGACATAAATTTCCCTTTGTAAGGTGGTGTCCCCCATTCCTGTACCAGGAAGAGAAGAGTGACCCTTATCATCAAAGATGAAGAGCCCAGCACTGAGATGAGTCTGTAGAAACAAACCTTACTAAAACAGCCCTTATCTTCCATTAGTTTCCCCCATGTGTTTCCTAGTCACTTCCTCACAATTTATACCCCCTTGAAGCCTTTCCTTTGTTAAGAAGGGAATATAAGCTCCTGAGTATAACTGCTTCTTTGAGTTTCACTTTTCTATGGACCCCCTGCATGTAAATATTAATAAAAATTGTGTGCCTTTTCTCCTGTTCATCTGCCTAATACCCATCAAATTTACAGGCCCCAATCACTGAACCTAAGAGGGTGAAGGAAAAGGTTTTCCTCCCTAACATCCTTAAAAGCAGGCATTTATAGGGACAGTATACATATACCCCAAACCTAAAGACCTGCATGCCTTTCTCGGAAGGTTCATTGTAGTTTATCTCATTAGCAAACGATTATTGAGTCTTTGTGCATGCAGGGCTGCAGATGGATAAGAACAGACACTTACTTACCCTTAAGCAATGGCCAGTCTGTTGGGGGTGGGATGAGGGGACTTATACAGCAACTTATATAGCAGTGTGAGATAAGTTATAAAAGAGGAAAACACAGGGGCCAGACGAGTGGCTCATTGGTTAAGAGTTGGTTTGGGAGTGCGAGCTCTGAGAAACAGGACCCTGGTTCCGATCCCACTTGAGGACCTCTGCGCCCTCTACAGCTAAGATGGTGAACAACAGCTCAACCTGGAGCTGGGCTGCCGTGAGTCACCAGGATGGTGTAGGCTCAGTGGGGCTGCAGTGGGCTGCGGTAAGCTATCATGAGTGGCCAGCAGCCAGCGTGCGCGGCCAGCAGCTGGTGTGAGCCACCGTGAGTGGCTGTACAATGGCCAGCAACTGATCTGCCTCAGCCAGAAAGAGTGCAATGATCATAATACCAACATAGTCCAGTGAGGTGACGTCCTCCACAGCTAGACTGAAGAACAAAAGGACAGCAACTTGTTCCCCTTGTCTGTTCCCCTTCCCCAATTTTCCAATGCTGTTCCCCTCCCCCAATTCCCCAATAAAACATTTTTTAAAGAGAGGAAAACACAGAATATTCCACATTAAACTTGCAAGTTGTGCTTCTAGCCCCTTAAAGTGCCATTCTCCAACATAGCAGCCATGGTGTTCTTTTTAAACATAAATTGAGTCTTCAAGATCCCTTGAAGATTTACCTTTGCACTTAGTATGAACTCTTAATTCCTTTCGTGGTCTACAAGATGCATGGTGATCTGGTCCTTGCTGCTCTCTCCAACCTCATTCACTGGTTTGTTTTCTTTGAACATCTACTAGACTGTAGGCCTCAATTTATTTCTTTTCATGCCACTCGTCTTGATCCCAACCTACTCCTGGATGGTTTCTTCTCATCCTCTAGGTCTTTTTCTTTAATGTCACTTCAATGAGCCCTTCTCCAGTCACTCAAAATGGCTGCTCTTTGTAATTCTTTATCATAGAACTCCATTTCCTGCAGAGCACTCACCACTATCTGTAACTGAGTAAGTTTTATCTTCCTCTTTAGACTTAAATGTTTATCTTCCTCCTTAGACTATAAACTCAGTGAGGGTGAGGATCTGGTCAGCGTAGAACAATGCCAGGCACAGTGTCCAGGGAATCAATAGTTGTGTATGAGGAAATGAGTGGAAGGTCAGCCTTCAGGGCTGCCCGCACCTCACATCCTCCCTCGATATGCCGGGCTGGTGCTGTCTGCAGCCAGCCACCCCTCACCTGGTCATGCCCGGCAGGTACAGATGTTTCCACAGATGCCTGGCACACCCAGCAATAACTCAGGCCCCTCGTTAGCTACATTCCTGCTTTCTCTCCCCTTCCTAGGGAGTGTTTAGAAAGCCACTTGGGTGGAAAGAGAAGCCTGTTCCTTCCCATCCCTCCTCATCCCACCTCCCATGCTGACAGTCACATACACACACACACACACACACACACACACACACACTCCCTGGAGAGGCATACCTAGGGTTCTCCTGTCAGAGACAAACTGCCCAAGAGCATCTCCCACGAAATGCAATTATGGCTTTATTCTAAGATCTTAAATTCCTGGTCCTTCTGTCCCAAGTTGTTTCCTAAGGGAGTCTATGCTTGGCCTTTGCTCTAGGGCTCCTGCTGAAACCCACAAGTCAGGCCTGAGGACAGCCTTGCAGCTGCCACCCAAAACATCAAGTGTGACCATGGTTCCCAACAGTCCGTGAGTGACTGTGTACCGAGTGACATCATACATGACCTAGCATTAGACTTTCAATGCCGCACAGCACTATCTTCATCATAAGATCCGGAAAATACAGATTCGATGCCTCCAGAACAAAATAGCTAACACCTCTTTTCTGAGGGGATCAGACAGTTTGAGCTGAAATGGGTGCTAATAATACCCACAGATTGCATCTCAAGGACCATTTCTCTGAACTAAGCCTGTGTGTTGTTGTCATAGAACTTATTCCTTCATAGCTTCATCCACTGGGAAAATTTTAGTTTTAAAATGTATAGCATTAGAGAAACAGGGAAAATAAAAACCTTGTACAACTGTATAGTGAAGAGATGGAGAAGGTCATTAAGAGATCCAAGATGGTAGAGTAGATAAACACTGTGCTTCTGTCCTTCCATGAACACATTAAAATTACAACTAAATTATATAACAATCAGCCTGGAGAACCATCTGAAGTCTAGCTAAACAGAGGCCCTATGACTAAAAACATAAAAAGGAAGCCACATTGAGACTGGTAGAAGGGGCAGAGATGCATAACTGGTCCCAAACCTCCATGTGGTGGTTGAGAATCAGGAGGGATGTCTCAGCCGTGGAGATTCCCCCGGAAGAGCAAGGGACCCCAGCCCCCCACACCAGGATCCCCAGCCAAGAGAACTAGTGCCAGGAAGATGAGCCCCCATAACACCTGGCTGTAAAAAACAGTGGAGATTCCAACCTTCCCGGTGAGACAGAAGGCTGTGGGAAACCCAGACGTCCTCTTAAATGGCCTGCACACAGACTCACTCGTTCACATGCACTCACCTTGGGTTCTGGCACAGGGACGGTGACCTGGGAGGCATTAAAGACAGACGGGGGACAGACTGAGATGTGTGGCTTTGGGGATGAGGATAGGAGGATAGTCTGCATTTTCCTTGTATAAGGTCCTTCTCCCATGCAGCCAGCAGGCAGGCGCCATCTTTACTGTGTTGAGCCCATCCCCTCCATGGCCAAATCTGAATCTTATTGGTCTTTTGAGCACTGCTGCTCCACCTTGCTTCCTCACTGGGACCCCGCTCCACCAATTCCTACACTCTATGAACAACCAGCCCCGTCCACATTGTACTCTTTCTTGAAAAACTATTGGAGTCTGGCAGTGCCCCAGCAGGCAACAATTGGCCTCAGTATGCTCTGAGACTTTTGTTGAGTAGCTCCAGGCTCAGTACTGGCACCAAACCAGAATGTACATTAACCTGGTCACCACAACTGTTCCCACTCTAGTGACTCTCTGAGACCCTGCCTCACCCAAATTACATACTGTACAAGGCTCTATCAGTGGCCAAATCTTAAGGGAGTCAGTAGGTGGCAGCAGGCCTCAGAGTATCCTGGTTCTTTGGGGGCCTACCCCATGCCCAGTACTTGTAGCAGATGTCCTTGGTTTGTAGTGTAGCCTCTCCCATATGCCTCCAGGTTAAGCACAGGCTGCAGACAACTGTGGATTACTTGTAGCTCCTAACAGGTAGTTCCGAAATAGTCACACGCAGTGGGTGCCCTGGGCCTGCAATGGAGCCTCTCTCAAGAGGCCCCAGAACCAACATACTGGAAGTTGGATGGCTTCAGACCACAGCAAAACACTGCTCTATTAGCCCCACAAGCAACACACACAAAGAGCAGTCTCAACAGGCACCAGAGCCTACTGGGAGAATCCTACTCAGTGTGGTAAGCCCCTGGCAGAGAAGCCCATAAGCTGTGGATGTGGCCAAACCTCACAGCCAATCAGCCTAAGAGTCAGTACTACCCATTGATGTGCCAATAGCAATCAAGGTTCAACTATCAAAGTAGGGTATACACAACCCACACAAGGGACACTCCTGGAACCTGGAGCAGGTGATCAGGAGGACTGCTTCAGGGCCCCACAGGGAACCTACTACATAAGGCCACCCAACCAAGACTTGAAGACATAAGAGATCTACCTCGTATATAGAAACAAACACAGAGAGCAGCCAAAATAAGGACACAAAGAAATGTGTCCCAAATGAAAGAACAGAAGAAAAAGAACTAAATGAAATGGAGGCAAGTAACCTACCAGAAACAGAGTTCAAAACAATGGTTATAAGGATAGTCTAGGAACTTAGTGAGAAATTCAACAGAGAGATAGCAAGCATTAAAAAAGACATAGAAACTATAAAAAGAACCAGTCAGAAGTGAAGACTACAATAACTGAAATGAAAAATTCACTAGAATGAATTAGCAGCAGACTAGATGAAGCAAAGGATTGAGTCAGTGATTTGAAAGACAAGGAAGCAGAAGACACCCAATCAAAAGAGCAAAAAGATAAAAGAATACAAAAAAATAAAAATAGTTTAAGAAACCTCTGGGACAACATCAAGTGTAATAACATTTGCATCATAGGGGTACCAGAAGAAGAGGGAAAGCACGAGATTGAGAACATATTTGAAGAAATAATGACTGAAAACTTTCCTAACCTGGTGAATGAAATAGACATACAAGCCCAACAAGTGCAGAGTCCCAAACAGGATGAACCCCAACAGGCCCACACCAAGGCACATTATAATTCAAATGGCAAAGACAAAGAGTGAATCCTAAAAGCAGCAAGAAAAAGGCAACTAGTAATTTATAAGGGAGCTCTCATAAGACTGTCAGCTGATTTCTCAACAGAAACTTTGCAGGCCGAAGTGACTGGCACTAAATACTCAACGTGATGAAAAGCAAGGACCGCTGAAACTAATATAATATTGTATGTTAGCTATATTTTTAGTAAAAAACTTAAAAAAAAGAAATGATAACAGGAAAAAAAAACCTTAAAAATAAAGCTTTAATCATTACGACAATGAGGTATTATTAGCATAGGATATGCAAATACACTGATTGGGCAGGGAGGAACCAAATAGGCCCACACACATATGGAACCTTGATATGTGAGAGAAGTAGAGTAGTAGAAGGATCTCAAAATCATCACACACACTCAAAGAATTAATTACAAGTGAATTTTTCATATTAAAGGCTTAAATGTGAAAAACCCAACTTGGAAGGCAAGGAGAGATTAATAGGTATAGCACAGAGGAATTTTAGGGCAGTGAAAATATTCTGTATGGTATTATAATGATGGCTATACATTATTTATATTTGGCTAAACCCATAGAATGTACAACACCAAGAGTGACCCCTAATATAAACTATGGACTTTGAGTCACAATGATGTTTCAGTGTAAATTCCTCAGTTGTAACAAATGCACCCCTCTGTGGGGGATAATGATAGTGGGGAGGCTGTGGATGTGAGGGTACAGGGTGTATGTGGGAAATCTCTGTGTCTTCCTCTCAATTTTGCTGTAAACATAAAACTGCTCTAAAAGTCTTTAAATTTAAAAACAAACCACAACTTGCGAACTTTCTGGGGTATGAAAATTTTTCTTAAATAAGAAACAATATACCTGGACCGGCCGAGTGGCGCATTGGTTAAGAGCTGGTTTTGGGATGCCAGCAGCCCCGGTTCGGATCCCACATATGAGGGCCAGTGACACTGCCCTCTACAGCTAACAACAGCTCCACCTGGAGCTGGTCTGTGCGAGCCCCGGCGACGGTGTAGGCTGCAGCCCCTGCTGCAGTGGGCTGCCATGGGCTACAGTGAGTGGCCTGCAGCCATCGTCAGTGGCTGGCAGCCAGCGTGAGCTGCCAATAGCTGCGGTGAGCGACCAATCGGAGCCAGCAACTGATCTGCCTCATCTGGGAAGAGAGCAATGATGATACCAACATGGGCCAGGGAAGCAATGTCCTCCACAACTAGACTGAAGAACAAAAAGACAGCAACTTGTCTGTTCCCCTTTCCCGATTCCCCAAGCTGTTCCCCTCCCCCAATTCCCCAATAAAATCTTAAAAAAAAAAAAAATTAAAAAAAAAAAAAGAAACAATATACCTAAATAATAAAGAAAAATACTGGGTTGTCAGAAAAGTCATGACATGGGCTGGCCGAGTGGCGCATTGGTTAAGAGCTGGTTTGGGGATGCCAGCAGCCCCGGTTCGGATCCCACATATGAGGGCCAGTGACACTGCCCTCTACAGCTAACAACAGCTCCACCTGGAGCTGGGCTGTGCGAGCCCCGGCAACGGTGTAGGCTGTAGCCCCGGCTGCAGTGGGCTGCCATAGGCTACAGTGAGTGGCCAGCAGCCAGCGTGAGCAGCTGCCAGCCAGCGTGAGCTGCCAGTAGCTGCGGTGAGCGACCATCCAGAGGCCGGTGACTGAATTGCCTCATCCAGGAAGAATGCAGTGACGATACCAACATGGGTCAGTGAAGCAACGTCCTCCACCACTAGACTGAAGAACAAAAAGACAGCCACTTGTCTGTTCCCCTCCCCCAATTCCCCAATAAAAACCTTAAAAAAAAAAAAAGTCATGACATATTTTTCTATGTTTTTCGTTGCAAAAATGCGTCATGACTTTTCTGACAACCAATATTTACATAAAAAGGACGTGGGGAGGATGATAATTGTTAGGATAGCATACAGCTTTTTTTTTGTTTTTTGTTTTTTCTTTTTTGTTTAGCTGAGCCATCCTGCTACCTGTTGGCAGCTCAGCGGCAGCTCAGCTTGGACTGGGCATCGAACTGCTGTTGCTCAGAGCTCAGCTCGCACTCTTGAGCGAGCTCTTAACCAACTGAGCCACTCTACCCATTGATAAAGCTTCTTTTTTTTTTTAAAAAAAGTGTTGTTATATAGTTTATTGTGTGTGGTTTGGTTTTTTTTAGGCCAGTGTCATTGGCCCTCACATGCGGGACCCGAACCGGGGCCGCTGGCCTCCCAACCCAGCACCCAACCACCGCGCCACTCGGCCAGCCCTGATAAAGCTTCTTAATGAACAGCAGCCCTAAAGAAAAAACGCATTAGCACTCTTGGTGGGGGGCAGACTCAATAGATTTTTGAGATCAGAACCCCATCATGTATGCCTGACTCTGGGCCAGGCACAGAGCAAAACACCTGATAGGCATCTCTCATTTAAACCGAGAATCAGGTATTATTTTCCCATTTTCATATGGGAAATTAAGGCTAAAACTTTGAAACAGGAACTGCAGGTGCAGCGAGGAGAACGAAGGGCATGAGGGCAAAAGCCTCAAGACTCTGACCTCCCTCCTACTCACACTACCCCAGTCATGCACATCCAGAGACTCCATCACACAGGACATTATGACTAGGCTTTGAAACATTAATAATACCCTGCATTAGTCACCACAATTTCACTGAATCTGAAAATACTGCATTTTTTAAAAGCTACTCTTATGTAACTTTACTAACAATTGTCACCCCAATAAATTTTAATTTAAAAAAAGCTATTATTTTTCAAAGCTCTATAGACAGAGCTGAATATAATTGGTGCCCTTTAAATATAATCTAGCATAGGTTTCTTTCCCAATAGAACAATAGTAACAATCAAGTGCTACTGTTTACTGAAGATGTATGTGCCCAGATGCTTTACATAGATAATTCTCTTAAATATCTGTGTCAGGAATAATATACACTAAATGAACATTTTAATAGCTATTAATTTAGTAGTTATTAATAGTATCTTAGTAGTTTAAACACACTATTATAGTATTTTATTTATCCATTTTAAATCATTTACAAAAATAACAATTTCATATTTTCAGGCTTTTATAGCAATTATAGTTTAGAATAGTTCCCAGGCCTTGTAAAGATTAATTCGCTTAGTCCTCTAATACTGTTATTATTGTATTTTTTGAAAATGAGAAAAATGAGGCCCAGAGGGGGTAATTTTTCCAAGGTCACACAGCAAGTAGGTAGCAGAGCTGAGATTAGAACCCCTGCAGTCTGATTTCAGAGGCCAAGCTATGCTTTGCTGCTTCAAATGCTTAATGATTCCAATGGCTGAACTCTTGAGAGACCAAATGATAATTGTATAAAACTAAATTGTTTTTTAATAAAAGGGGTGGGGGAGCCAGCCAAGTGGCACCATGGTTAAGAGTTGGCTTGGGGGCTGGCCGAGTGGCGCATTGGTTGGGAGCTGGCTTGGGGCACCAGTGGCCCTGGTTCAGATCCCACATATGAGGGCCAGTGACACTGCCCTCTACAGCTAACAACAGCTCCACCTGGAGCTGGGCTGTGCAAGCCCCGGCAACGGTGTAGGCTGCAGCCCCTGCTGCAGCGGGCAGCCATAGGCTACAGTGAGTGGCCAGCAGCCAGTGTGAGTGGCTGGCAGCCGGTGTGAGCTGCCAATAGCTGCAGTGAGTGACCATCCAGAGGCCGGCGACCGGTCTGCCTCATCCGGGAAGATCGCAATGAGGATACCAACATGGGCCAGTGAAGCAACGTCCTCCGCAACTAGACTGAAGAACAAAAAGACAGCAACTTGTCTGTTCCCCTTCTCCGGTTCCCCAACGCTGTTCCCCTTCCCCAATTCCCCAATAAAACCTTAAAAAAAAAAAAGAGTTGGCTTGGGACACCAGCTCTGAGCAGCAGGGCCAGGGTTCAGATCCCACATCAGGGCCAGTGATGCTGCGCCCTCTATAGCTAAGATGATGAACAACAGCACAACCTAGAGTTGGGCTGCAGTGAGTCACCTGTAGGCTTCAGTCCCTGCTGCAGTGGTCTGCTGCAAGCTACTGTGAGTGGCTGGCAGCCAGCATGAGCTGCCAAGAGTTGCCGTGAGCAACCAATCAGCCTCACCCTGGAAGAGCGCAATGATAATACCAACCTTGGCCACTGAAGCGACGTCCTCCACAACTAGACTGAAGAACAAAAGGACAGCACCTTGTCTTTTCCCCTCCCCCAATTCCCCAATAAAATCTTTTAAAAAAAAAGAAAAAGGAGGTGGGGTAGCAGATTCAGGCAAGAGTACATCCTGTCACAAAGTCAAAATCACATACGATTTGTAGAAACACAGCATTTTGTAGAGATCAAAATAAATGACAAGTGCTTAATGTTATACATTATAGAGATTCTAATTTTTTAAGATTAAGTAAATAAAGACTTAGAAATGCCTATAACACTTACAAGCATTCCTAACTGTAACTTGTTAGTGTCGCCATCTATAAATCAACAGGAATGGTTTGTAATCTATTCACTGGATATTTATGCAGTCAGTGGATGATCAGGTAAGACCCACATGGAGATGATTCTTGGGAAAACATACCAAAATAGGTAGAGGTGTGTGTGTGTGTGTGTGTGTGTGTGTGTGTGTGTGTGTGTAAAACATACATCAGCCCCCAAGGTTTTTTGATGCATGTCCTATTTCCACTGTCTCACAGACGAGTGGTAGAGGCAGGATTTGATGCAGATCTGATCCAAAGCCCACATGCTTTCTATTCACTACACTGCCTCTCTGGAAGAATAGGATGGGAAAGGATTTCAGTTCTGTTTTCCTATTAAACTTGGAATTTATGTTAAAAGCTATTAAGAGAGGATAAACAGATCTAACACTCATAAAGTATAATTTGTCCTTCTTTGCTCTATTAGTTTTCTATTCTTCATAAATCATATTGGTTATCATTAAAAGGATTGTTTATTTCATTGATTGGTTTAGTGTGAAATTCTGTGAAGTAAGTATGCTATTATGTAAGCTTGGAATTCACGTTTTGCAGTGTTTCTTTTTAGTTTATCATAGACTGTTCCTTTCTCCCTTTTTTCTAAATGGTTTATTTTACCTATTTTTTTTTTCTTTTAAGGGCAGTGTCACTGGCCCTCACATGTGGGATCCGAACCAGGGTCGCTGGCTTCCCAAACCAGTGCTTAACCACAGCGCCACTCAGTCGGCCCTAAATGGTTTATTTTAAACTAAAATATAGAGCAATAGAAACCAAGGGGTTTTGTGGGAAACATATCTGTGGATGTTGTTATTAATTTACTGTCTATTGTGAATTCATGAACCTTACTCCAGAATTTTGGATAAACATGGCCTACAAAGCAGGCAAGGGAGAAAGGAGAGGGAGCAGGAAAATGGCTAGACCTCATCGCAGTTGGGTCACACAGACAGAACAAAATGCCTGTAAGTTGTGTTCCTTCCTTAAAATGCTTTATTTAAAAGCACAATTTGTTTTTCTTTGCTTTTTACCACATTTTAAGGTGAATTTCTACCCTCCCCTTTGCTTCAGGTAGCTGGTTAACCCCAAGGTCATTCAAGATAACTTCCCGGATCATGTCAGGCACATAGAGAAAAGGATAGTGGCTGTAAGCTTAACGACTCAGGCTGCTCCTGACTGGAACTGACCCGCCTGGAGTGAGGAGTCTGGCCTCCTCCGCCCCCAGCAAACTCGAAGGAATAAGGGATCATTTGGGAATAAGGGAAGGCCTGCTCTATTCTCTGTTGTCTGTGCATCTCTCTCTCTCAGACTACTTCAGAGACTTGGGGTAAGCTTAGGACCAGGGATAGGAAAGAGCCAAAGGAACGCCCTGAATTTTCACAATCATACCGAAGCGCTCTTCTTGTGTCCCAAGGAACCATAATCGCGGAGCATTTCCTGGATACCGTGCTGAGCTTTACCCACATTACCCAGTAACTCTATGGAGTGAGTGCTCTTATTTGCACCCTTGCCCAGATGAGGAAAAGGAGGCGCAGGCTAGGACTACAAAAACAGGCAAGCTGGCTCCAGAGCTCACTACCAAGGACACGACTCTGCCTGCAGAGCACCCCAGCATCGCAAAAGGAATCTGGGTGCATTGGTTAGAATAATGGCAAGTAAGAAGGTCAGGAAGCCCAGAGCAGTGGCCTGAGGCGGCGGAAAAGTTGCACAAGCTGTACCATGTCCTCTAGGCTCTGGACCTGGAGAAGCAAACAGAAGCTCCAAACCCACCCTCAGGGCTGCAGTCTGGGTCCTCAGAGACCTGGAGAAGAGGCAATGAATTCTCAAATTTCTTTTTGAGCCTGCTAAACCAAGAAAAAATCTGCTTGAGGAAAATGATGGAGTCTGCGCCTGGAAATGGACTTTACAGGAAAGAACAAACAGGCCTCTCTCCTGGGTATTACACCTGCTTCCATCAAACCAGGTTGTTCTGCTGATGCCCCAGCCCCACCAGCAGTAAAATCCTCTTTCCTTTTCTCCTGTCTGCTCCTTTCTTTCTTCTCTGCAATTCTTCACTAATTCGACATTTTGAAATATTCCACCACTTATCTAAAACTTAGTCACACCATCCAATAATTCCATGAGCTCCTTGATATACAGACAATTAAATAGTTCTTGGCTCAGTAATAACACGATGTCAGACTGGGGGGAAAAAATGTCTCAAAATGGCTTGAATCCACAAATCACTCCTCTTTCAAGCCTGAAACAAATGTCTACAATTAAGTGTCCATTGAATAAATAGAATTTAAATTTTTGTCTAATAAACCCCAATACTTGGAGCAATAAAAACTGTTCATATTGACAACACCGTTGTAAATCTTTTGTTCCCCCCCGCGTTGGTCTCACATGTATTGCATTCAGCTAAAAGCTCACAGTGGATTCATTTATGGAGTGAGTAGACATTTAATGTCTCGCCTGACACAGGCCCCTCTGGATGACTGCTGCCTTTCAGAGACAATGGTCATCTCTGGGGAATTTTTCCATTAGCCATGGGTCATCACCTCTCTCAGAACTTATTCTGTTTGTCTCTGCGTATGACTCTGTAAGTGAGAGAAGTATAATGTAGTGCTTTGGCATTAAGCAGGCCTGGGTTCTATTTCAACCCAGCAATTCTATCCACCCACATGCACATAACAAACCATGGACGTGGATAAATATTACAGCATTGTTTTTAATAGAAAAATATAGGAAACAACCTAAACATCTATCGCTAAGGAAATTCACTAATATGATATAATATTATACAAGAGTTAAATGAAGTGATCTGGGTAAACAGAATAGCTCACATTTAAGTGCTTACAATGAAATGACTGGACAAATTTCTGTACTATAGCTAATAATTTCAAGTCCGCCCCCATGCAGCAATGTTGGTAATACCTACTTGAGAACACAAGAGGTGTTCAGTGGAAATCTGTAACACCAAAAGAAATAAATAATTCAATATCTTTGTTTTAGAGATGACCAGCCAGTGACATCTTTAATAACAGCAACAATACAAATAGCAGTTACTGAGCATTTCCTATGTCAGGCATTGTTCTAAGTGCTTTACATGTTTCAACTCAATTTATCCTCCTAACAACCTAATAAAGACTATTTATTAGAGCCCACATTTCACAGGTAAAGAAATTAGGACAAAAAGAAGACGGGAAATTTGCCAAAGTTACCTAACTAGTAGGACTGGAATTCAACCCAGGCAGCCTGACCCCAGGTTCTCCAGGTCCTGTGACCCAAACCAGTCAGCGCTCTGTGTCTCTATTGGAATCAAAATAGATAGATGCCAAAATAAAATCTGAATAGGAGAAAAGCAGAGTTTTATGTAAGATATCATTCATGGAAACTTTATGAGCACATGTATATTTTCATAATACCATGTATTAGCTACTTACTAATATATAAATGCATTATGTAAAGTTTTTTTTAAGTGGACCAGAAGAAGCTACACCGAGCTCCTGAGTGGTTCATTAGGGAAAGAGCGGGAAACGAGACATGGGGAGGGAGAGACGAGAAAAGATTGAATATCTCTAATATTTTATCTCTTTGAAAAGATTTCCTCCACTTCAATGTATATGAAGTCAATGTACTACTACCCTTTTAGGTTTCCCAATACTTTAACAAAATATGATCATAGTTTCCCCTATATCTCCTTGTTTATATTTGCAACCCCCAGAATCCAGAATCATGCTTTAATTTAATCCTATCAATGAACATTTGCATTATTAGGAGAGTGATTAAATGACATTTACTTTTAAGCAAATTTTATTAAGCTATGCATTTTAATAGTGTGAAAAGGTTAGAAGGAAAAACCCAAACAGGTTAAAACAAACAAATTTTACTTTCTTATGATAAAAGTATTGCAGGTTAATTTTAGAAACTTTAAAAAATTCCAATATGCAAAAAGAAGATATGCCATTGTTTATATTCCCATGTATATTGTTCTAGGGGTTTTTATGATTAAATATACATACATAATTTTTATACAAATTTTTATACATTATATTGTATATCTCTATAAACTGCTATTTTCCACTAATGTACAGCAAATGTCTTTAAATATATTTTTGCATTATTTTAAACAGTTGCATATATTTCATTCTATGGATGTACATATTGTTACACACACACACACACACACACACACACACACACACACACACACACACACAAAGTTTTCCTTTTCAGAAAAAGGAAAGCTGGGAGGATTTGTTGCTAGCAGACCTACACTACAAAAAACCGTTAAAGAAAGTTCTTAGGACTGAAGGAAAATCAAACTACACAAAGGAATGAAGATCATCAGATGGTAAATATGTAGCTAAATAACTTCTTTGTTTTTTCACATTTCTACAAAAGTTAATTTACAATTTAAAGCAAAAATGAATAACAATGTATTGTGGGTTTGATAACAATGTAAAATTAAAAGGTATGGCAATAATAGCACAAATGATGGCAGGAGAAATGAAAGCAAACTGTTGCAAAGTTCTTATACTATTCATGAAGTGGTGTAATATTATTTGAAAGAAAATGTGATAAGATGCACATTGTAAACCCTAGAGCAGTCACTAAATGATTAAAACAAAAAGATGAAATAAGACAGTAAACACAGGATTCAAAGCAACAACTGGTATTTCAAGAAAGTAGGACACTTCACTGAGAGATGCAGGCTGACTTCTCCACTATTTTCACTTGCAGCATTCCAGAAATAAAAATGTCCTCTAACAATTGGACTCTGGTCTAATTCCTTAGTCTCACCTATCAACTCAAAATTTGGAGGCAACCAAATCTACCTGAGCCAACTCCTAAGGAATCAGGACATAAACAACTAGCCCAGAGGGGTCCACAGAGAGACTTGAACAAGATGAACTCCAAGTAGCCTTGTCCTAAGCACGTGATCTAACCAGAGAAGCTTGGGGTCTGAAGCCTTGCCATTAATCACCTGGATTTCAGTTTTAACAACATTACCAACCAAAGTGGAACTATGCCGGAATGTTCAATATCAATGGGTCGATTTTTCTAAGGTTTGGTTCCTTTTTGCCTCCACAGGTCCACAGACACAAAACCACAATGACTTGGGCTTGAAGGAACCCTTAAGGGAACATTCAGCTTTTGATGCCAAATACATATCAGAGCTCTGGTGATGGAAACCCAACAGACTTCCTGAATCATCCTGTCCTGCTGCCTGGATCCAGGCATAGCTCTGAGTGCCTCTGACAAGTCCTCTTAGAGCTCAGGGAGACGCAGCCAGTGGCTGCAGGACGCTCACAGCTGGGAATTTTTAAATGGTCTGTGAATGTCAAAACACATACTTATCACTCTAGACACAGTTTAGACTTCCTTTGTGGCTTTGGGCAAGCCACCTGACCTCTAGAAATCTTGCATTAGTCACCTGGTAATTACTATATTAATATTATCTAACAACTAGGGCTTGGTATTTGCCCTCTATGGACTCTAAGTGATTTTACATATATATATTTATTGATATATACATATATGCATATATACAACATACTAAATAATATAAATAAATAACAATATATATTCAGTTAATCTTCACAATAGATAATGAAACTGGGGCAAAGAGAATTTGAGTAACTTGCCCCCAAATTACAAAACTAACAAGTGATGGATCTGGGACTTCAAACCTAAGACGTGGCTCCAGCTTTTCACCTCCATACCACACGCCTCTGGTAACAAAATGAATGGTGGCAGACAGAGATATCACGAAACGAACTTCTAGAAACAACTTCAAGAGGACAACAGACAAACACTGGGACAGGACACAGTAACCTCACTTCTTACTCATGTCACTACTATCAATCTGCTGTCTCCGCAACCTCCCCTTGACTGTCCCACATGTTCATTTTGTAAGCACTTCTCCAAAGGGTGGTTGGAGATGGAGAGCTCCCTACAGCCACTCTGAGGGGTCCATCTCTGCACCAGATCCTGTTCTACAAGCTGACACGCCGAGCTCAGTTGACAGTCTTACCTTTAAGGAATGCGTTTATTTGTACATTCAACATTTCTTAAGCAGCATCTGTGAGGTGCCAGGCCCGGCACTCTGCCAAGGACTGGGAACACGACGTTCAACAAATGGGAATGGTCCTTGTCCTTGCAGTGCATATACTCAAGTAAAGGGGACAGATGGTGAGCTCATAAGTATAACAGCTGGAAGAAGGAGGGGGAAAATAGGGACAATGCAGTAGAAGAGCCGACATTTAAGCACACATTTGAGGAAAAAGTGGGCATTTGTCAGTCAGCCCAGGATAATAAAATTCCAGGCAGAGAGAAAGCACGTGCAAAGATGTGAAACAAATGAACAGATTTAGGGTTCCGTGGCTATTGGATTGTGGCCAAACGATAGTAGAATAGGAAATCGGGTAAACGAGATCCGGCAGGTTTTGACTGAGGAAGGCCAAATAAGCAAGGATATGTGTCTCCTCACTCCTTTTATACCAATAAAATTAAAGAAAGGAGCACAAAGGGAATAAGCCTACAATAAAGATATAGACAGGAGGTCAGCAGTGGATATAAAAAAGGATTCATCAAGGTGGAAAGCACTGGAAAGGGTATTGACTCCTGAAGCAGAGGAGAAGAAAACACACTATGCAGACAATAGCTGCAACCAAGTTCAGAGCTCTTGACAGATGTCTGAATTTGAGGTTTCCCAAAAGCAGACCCTCAGACAAAGAGTTACAATATACAGATAGTTTAATTGGGAGGTGATCAAGGGGCCAGGTCCTTTCAGGGGCTATGTCACCCTCTATGTGAGCTTCATCCTCCCACAGGCAGCAACAAAGGCTCCACCGATCCCAGAGTTAACATCTCCACACAACAAGATCCAGAAAAAGAAAGAGATCAACTCTTCTGGCTTTTCCTTGGGGCAAACTATATATCCTTCTACCGGAAGCATTGGCAACAGTTCGTTAGAAATGCAGAATCTCAAACCCCACTCCAAACCTACTAGATTAGAATCTGCATTTTAGTAAGATCCCCAGGTGATTCCTATTCTGAAATTAGAAGTACTGCCCTATAGCAGCCCTGACAACCGGGCTCCTCTTTCATCTTTCCTGGGATGGGCGAATCCATAACCACACAGCTCCCATTCTTAGTAAATTCTTACTAAAGCTTCCCTCATCATTCCACACTTCCCTTCATTCTGCCATCTTAACTTACAAATGACAACGCGTCAGATTTTGGAAACACCTATTACGTCTATCCATAGCCCTGTCTCTTTTAAGCTAAATATCCACTTCCTTCAATATTTTCCAGATCATGTTGTTCATGTCCTCCATATCAGTGGTGCCCTAACTAAGCTGTGCAGTAGAATCACCTGAAAATATCCAGGGGTGGGTCCCAGAAATCTGTGCTTCTTACATAGTCCCCAAGTATAGCCAGGGCCCCCTTGTCGGGCCTTAGAGCCATCACCCTGCATGCTCTGCTCTAGTTTGTTAATATTCTTCATAGAATATGGCTTAGAGCACTGAAGACAATAGTCAGCCTGAATGAAGTATAGGCATTATTATGGCCCATGATCAGGACATTTTTTAACTTAGTGCAGCCTTGAATGTTATAAGGAGTCTCATTACAGTGTTAACCTATATAGACCTTGTTAATAAGCAGGGTCTTTAAAATTCTAGGGTCTTTTTTTTTTTTAATGTAAACTGCTACGAAGCCAGGTTTCCCTAGTTCTGTACATAAGTCTTCAATTTTCCTGAATTTAGATGTAGGACTCTGTACTTACTATTCTTACATTTCCTCTTGTTGTTTTGAGCCCTTGATTTCACCTCCAAGTGTTCTGAATCTTTATTCTGTCCTTCTTGGAAGGCTGTGAGTGCACTGGGAAAAGTTGTGCTCTCAAATCAGATGTACTTGGGTAAAATCAGATTTATTTGAGACAAATGGCCATGCAGAAGACTCTGTAGCTTAAGAGGCACAGCTTAGTGCCTGACAGGAAGTGTTTGGGCAATTTAACATGTGTTGGATGAGTTAATGAAATAATGACTGATGAATGTGATAACCAGTGACATGGTTAGGAGTCTCCAATACTGATCCAAGTGAGAATAGATAGTCTGATTGGGGCTAGTTCAAGGATTAAATAAAAGAGAATTTAGGGAGGTATTTGAGAGGTGGAATCAATAAGATTTGTTGAGCAACTGAATGTCAGGGTAAGGAAGAGGGAAGAGTCACAGTGACATCATGTTTCTGGACTGGGCAGCTAGGAGGAGGATGCTGCTGAGAGCAGGATTGATGCTTACAACCTCAGCACATCCCACAGGGTCGCCTAAAGGCTCCAGGAAAATAGCAGACGCTCTATCACCCGTGCATTTGTTTAACTGAAATAAGACTGACACTTTTATGGACCTAATTCAATTGTGACATGGATACATTTGATGAAAAAAAATCTCTGGATGAAGCTTGACGACATAACATTCAGTGAAATAAGCCAGACACAAAAAGGACAACTACTGTATGATTCCACTTACATAAGGTATTTAGAATAGCCAAATTCATAGAGACAGAAAGTAGAATAGGGGCTGAAGGGAAGGGAAAAATGGGGAGTTATTGTTTAATGAATACAGAGTCTCAGTTGGGGGTGAGGAAAAAGTTCCAGAGATGGATGGTGGTGATGGCTGCACAACACTGTGAATATAGCTAATGCCACTGAACTGCACGCTTAAAATGGTCAATTTTGTGTTATGTGTATTTTGCCATAATAAAAACGTTTTAAATGTAATTTCGAGTTATCAACCATCCGTGTTGATGAATATTCTTTTTTTATCTAGTTATGGTTGGTTGGCAGTGAGGAACTGATAGAGGTCCTCAGGGACTTATGTCCTTTAATCCACTGAGAAGTTACAACAAAGGCACCAAGGCATAAAGAAATGACTCAGAAAACAATTCTGTGGAAGCAAAATGTCCACTGCCGTTATGGCCCATTATGTAAAATATTTCTCCTGTTTTTGCCTATTTGTTTTTGCTCTGATCTCATTTCTTTCCATCACCTTGGATAAACCTCATTAGAAATTCCCAGCTATTGGTAACCACTTTCAGTAGTTAGCCTGAAATGAGGTACATATAGAAGTCAAAATAAGGCAAACTTTTACCTAGGCCGCTAGCTATATCTAAAAAATGCACACACAAGTTATATTTCAGATTTTAAATTCATGGAAGTGTCTTGAAATGAGCAGTTGCTCCATTTGGAAATGTGATCTGGCCTTACCCAGTGAAGAGACTCGGCTTTGGCAGCACATTGGAAACATTTGAGGGAGCTTTAAAACCTGATTACTGGGCTGGCTGAGTGGTGCACTAGTTAAGAGCTGGTTTGGGATGCCAGCGGCCCCGGTTCGGATCCCACATATGAGGGCCAGTGACACTGCCCTCTACAGCTAACAACAGCTCCACCTGGAGCTGGGCTGTGCGAGCCCTGGCGATGGTGTAGGCTGCAGCCCCTGCTGCAGTGGGCTGCCATAGGCTACAGTGAGTGGTTGGCAGCCAGCGTGAGCTGCCAATAGCCGCAGTGAGCGACCATCCAGAGGCCGGCAACTCAACTGCCTCATCCGGGAAGAGTGCAATGACGAAACCAACATGGGCCAGTGAAGCAATGTTCTCCGCAACTAGACTGAAGAACAAAAAGACAGCAACTTGTCTGTTCCCCTTCCCCGATTCCCCAACGCTGTTCCCCTCCCCCAATTCCCCAATTCAAAAAAAAACAAACAAAAAAAACACATGATTCCTGAACCCTAACCTGAGTCCAATTAAGTTACATGGAGTCCGGCCTGGGCATCAGGATATTTCATAAGCAGAGTTCCTTGGGTGAATCTAATGTTCAGGGGTGGGAGGGTGCTGTGAATCACTGACTGAGAGGTTAAGGTAAATTCACCCCACCCTGAAAATGGGGAGGAAGGGAAATAAATGTACACAAACCAAATGTACACAAACCAAATGTACTAACCAAACCAAATGTACTAACCAAAAGTACACAAGAGTAATAATATCACCAAGGTAGAAACTGATATTAGAATCCTAAAATTTTAGAGCTAGGAAGGAGCTTCAAGATCACCTAGGGTAGTCAGGGCTTCCCAAAGTGATCCTCAGACCCACAGCATCCGCTGGAAACGGGTCAGAAATGCAGATCCTAGGGCCCACTCCAGACCTACTGAGTCAGAATCTGAGCAGGAGCCCAGTAAGCTGTGTTTTAAGAAACCCTCCTGGCGATTCTGATGCCATTTGGATTTTGAGAATCATTGTTCTACAGCAGTTATGGGGAGCTCTAAAAATATCCCATCACTCCCCTGAAAGATTCTGATTCCAGCTGTTGAAAACAAAACAAAAAAACCCCCAGCTGATTCTAATGTAAAACTAGAGGAGAAAACCACTAATCTAGTCCCACCACCACTGTATTAAGAGATAAGGGAAGACTAACCCAAGATTAGAGAGCTAGTTATTACCACCTAGACAAGAACCAAGTTCTTGATTTAAAATTGAGCTCTCAGGCAGGCCGAGTGGCTCAGTTGGTTAAGAGTTGGCTTGGGATACCAGCTCTGAGCAGCAGGGCCCCAGTTCAGATCCCACTCGAGGGCCAGTGACACTGCGCCCTCTACAGCTAAGATGGTGAACAGCAGCTTGACCTGAAGCTGGGCTGCCGTGAGTGGCTGGTGATGGTGTAGGCTGCAGTGAAGCTGCAGTAGGCTGTTGTTGAGTGGCTGGCAGCCAGTGTGAGGTGCCGTGGGCGGCTGGCCAATGTCCTGGAAGCGACTGCCTCAACCGGGAAGAACGCAATGATGATACCAACATGGGCCAATGAAGTTATGTCCTCCACAAGTAGAGTGAAGAACAAAAGGACAGCAACTTGTCTGTTCCCCTCCCCCAGTTCCTCAATAAAATCTAAATAAATAAATAAAACAAAATTGAGCTCTCTGTCCAGCAAGCAATTCTCATTCTCTTACTCAGAATGCTAACTCCATTCTGGTACAGATTTAAACCATGTCCCAGCTCAAAGACTCCATTGTTCCTTTACTTCTAGTGTTCAGCTCTAGAAACTTGATCCTGTAGTTACCTATAACCCTTGTGGTGGAAAGAGGTTAAAAAAGAGGCTACATTAAAATCAAGACGAAATTAAAATAATAAAAAACACTCATAGCTCCAAAATAAGAACAGGAGCTTCACAAATACTTGCAAATATTCATGTAATAAATGTAAAGTGTTAACATGACAAAAGAGATTATCAACAATCTGTTTACCATTCATAAAAGACCAGCACTGTGGTCTTATGGCTACCCAAAAGGTCCCTTAAAGCTACCTAAGAAGCCACTTAGTTCTACCCTCTATCCCTTGGTATGGCTGTCTTTAAATTATCCCCAGTGAGAGATTGTAAGGTATTTTAGCCAGATTTCCAATTAAGAGTAACTTAAAATCTTGCTCAGTGACATATTTTGGTGATCAAAAAAGTTACAATAAATCGAGTTTTCTTTTGGCAATTGAAACACCTGATCCATCCTCACTATTGATGATTGTGGGACCATCAATAGTGTGGTCCCACTATTGCTCTGTGTATCTGAGGGGCCAATATCCTCAGTTTACTCTTCTGTCTCCATTATCTTTTTTACTTAGTTTCAGTGTTTCAGTGGTTTCATTTCTGGTAAGTTTTTGGGTTTTTTTGTTTTTTAATGCAGGCACTGAAGCTTTCATCAAGTTTGAAAATACAGAGGAATTTAATTTAACCTTTGACTTGCAGGACATGCTACCAGTTAGTGTTTGTTGCTACAAGCACAGGAGCCTGACTCTGGCAAAAAAAATTTAAAAAGATATTTAAAGATTGTTGGAAAAATACAGAATGCCAGGATACCTCTGACTCACAGAGTCTAGTAACTAGAGTGCTGGGGAGCCCAGAGCAAGAATGAACAAACAGCCCCTAACAGGCCCCTGGAACAACTCAGGGCCAGTCATCTTCCATCTTTGTCCCTCTGCTTGAGTCAAACGCTAGAGAAAGTCAGCCTGGCTAAGGCTCAGTGAGGTGTCCAGCTCTCGGCTGGGGACCAGGGCTCTTTGTTTGACACTCTGCAAGACTGCACAGAACAGGAGATGGGTAGTTCCCTAAGGAGAATGAGGGTGCAGTTACCAAAAGCTAGAAGGGTACTGAGCAGATGAAAATACTCTCAGGTCACTTGACTCACTGCTGCACAAGGTCAGATACTATGTCCTTATCTTTGTATCCTACCACAAAGCCAGACACATAGTAAGCTTTCAGTAGATGTTAGTTCATTTGAATAAAATAAACACTGACAAAGCTGAAGAAGGCAACATCCTGGTAAACAGTCTCCACCATCAGTCTCACCAAGATACCTGATGCGCTTATGTGTAGAATTTAAAAAACTCTTTTTTCTTTCCTAGCTTCTAACAATATTTCCGTCATGTTTTCTCTTCAGTAAGCTCTCTATTAAATCCTCAGCTTCTAAAACCTTTCCCTCCCTCCAATTCTCAGCCCACTTGCCCCAGTCCTGGTAGAAATAAAGGGGACCCCAGGAAGTGGGAAAAAAACCACGCACATCTGGAAAGAGAAGGAAAACAACTGCTAGGTCAGAGAGGTTGATTTTCCCCTCCCATTTTTCTCAAGTTCACACAACTTTTTAGTAGCAGAACTAGGGCTGAGCTGGCCTTCTCCCACTCTAGGCTTTCCCCATGGCCATGATATTTCCCACACATTTGTGCTGAGTTTTCACAACTTGTTACGAATATGACATTATCATCTAGACACAATTTTTAAAAATTAAAGGAAACACTGCTTTCCTAAACAATTGAATTCCTCTGGAAGTTATTTTAGTATAGGAAAGAACTAGGGTCATCATTATATCCAGCAACACTTGTAGGACACACATACATTAATAGAGCAGAATTTAGCAATGTGCCCTAGAAAGTATACATATACTTTACAGTTATGTAAAGAAACTACAGGATAGTTACTGTAGCATTATTTTGTAATAGTGGGAAACCAAAAATAACCTAAGTGTCCAACAATAGGGAAGTGGTTAAATCAAATAGGGTACCATACAATGCAATATCATGCAACATCAAAATTATTGTAGAGGAAATACTAAACATGTAAACATGTCAACACATTTACACTACATTGCAGATTACAAATAATGTTTTTTGCAAAAAAAAATTTCCTACATATAGAACAAAGGGAATAGTATATAAGAAAATATTAACAGCAGCAATTATCTGAGTGGTGGGATTATGGAGAATTTTTACTTTCTTTACTCTAATTTTTCTACAATTAACATTGTTGGGTTTTATTTTAATTTTTTAATTTTTTTTTTGAGGGCAGTGTCACTGGCCCTCATATGTGGGACCCAAACTAGTACCACTGGCGTCCTAAGCCAGCGCTTAACCACCACACCACTCGGCCGGCCCTATGCTGTTGGGTTTTAAATTATAAATAATTTTAAAACTAAAGTTATTTTTAATTGTCTTATAGCTATAGAAATGTGACAAATAGAGCTGTGGTTGAAAAATGTAAAGTACAGTTTCTATAGGAAGACCTTGATTTTAGTTCAAGTACAGTAAGTCCTCACTTACCGTCATTGATAGGTTCTTGGATACTGTGACTTCAAGCAAAGCAAACATCACCAAACTTATAAAGACCCAAAACACTTCTAACAGTAAACATTGAAATAAATGTGAGCTAGACATACATTTAAGAAAGGTTAATAAAAACAAGTAAGATCATTTTTTTCTTACCTGTTTATTCCAGTTCACAGGTGACCAAAGTCTATCTTGGCAGCTCAGGGCACAGGTGCACACACATACACATCTCTCTCTCTCTCTCTCTGACTGGGACAATTGAGACAACCCAATTCATCTCACCTCACATGCACATCTTTCACATGTGGGAAGAAACCGGAGTCCTGGGAGAAAACCCACACAGGCAATGGCGCTGGCAGGGAATCCAAGTTATTTACTCATCAATGTCATAACAAAACGACTTTGAAGAAAATGATGAACAAAAAGATGTGAAATGTTATTTGAGGAACTGCTATACTCCAAAATTCTACTTGTTCTCTTCTTACAATTAACACTGAATTGCACATTAAAAACGTCTTTTCTCCAGCTTACTTCTAAGAAGTAGGTCTGGTTATGTTTTCTCTTCAGTAAGTTCTCTATTAAATCCCCATCTTCTAAGACTTTTGCCCCTCAGACACTTCTCTTCCATAACATAAGGAGTAGCAAAAACCTGTGACTTGGGCCACCTTTATGAAAGTAAAAGCTGCCAGACATACTTAAATGCTGGGTGCTACAGAAAATAAAATTGCCCCTGCACTATGGTAAACACTTGAGTCAATTAAATGGCTCTCTAGAATGCTAATGCGTATTACGTGTTTGCTATCACTGAACTCTACAAAAGCTACAATGCAGGCAGGAGGCCTCTAGAAGCTGAAAAAGGAAATGGATCTTCCCCCTCAAAGCCTCCAGGAGGAATGCAGCCCTGCTGATTGAAATGAAAACATTTCATATTCTCTTGATGAGCTCCTCTCACATCCTTCTAAAAATGCAACTTACCTCTGAATTGAGATCATCTATTGGCATCCATCTCAAAAAACTAAATGGACTTCTAATACACAAATATAACCTAAATTGAACATCACACAGAAATGTTTGAAATACTAATTTTATTAGAAAAGCATTTGATAGTTGTATTAGTTCATTTAACCAATCAGTTAATTTTAAAATGATGTGGCCTGAGGAGGTCAATTAAAATATGGATTTTTTTCATTAATTCAACAAATATTTGAGCACCTACAAGTACCAAGCATTGGAAATACAGGCTAAACAGGAGGATCCTTGCTCTCATAGAGCGTACATTCTATTCATAGCAGGAGAGCAATATTAAAGAAATGTTCTTATAAACATGCAAGACAAAGAAGTGACAGGAAGTGGATGGTGTTTTACAAGAACACAATGTAGGTGACTAACCCTGCCCAGGGAGGTCACAGTGACCAAAAGGTAAGCGTTTAAGGAAGAGTAGAACAGTTCAGGAAGCAGGAACCTTGCAGACCCTGGGGTGGGAAGGAGTTTGTAGGTTCAAGGAACTAGAAGAAGTCTAGAATGGGTGACACACCAAAGTGAAAAGTGAAGAGTCAAGGAGATGAGACTGAGGAGGTGATGATCAAGATCACAGAGGACATTAGGGGTCTGGCAATCCTACAGGGAACCAATGAAAGATGTAAGTAAGAGAGTAATATGACCAGATGTGCATTTCAAATGGCCACCCTAATTCCAGAGTGATGGAGACATTAGACTAGGTAAGACTGCATGTAGGCAGGCCACTTCTAATGCCTATGGGGAATATTCAAGTGATAGTTAGGAGGCAAAACCAATAGAGTTGCTGACAATCTGCAGTTCCTCTAAGACAATCAACGCAGTTATCCAGTAGACTTCTTAGATATTCAGATCTAAAGCTCAGAGAACTGTGTTATGAACTGTCAACGCAGGAGTCATCCACATTTAGAAGGCAACTGAAGCCATAAAGAGACCTGAAATGGCCCAGCAAGTATAAACCAAGCCATGAGAAATACATATATTTAACAATAAGATGTGCAAGGGGCTGGGAGGAGGGGGAATGGGGAATTAGTGTTTAATAAAATAGTTTCAGTTGGGGATGATGAAAAATTCTGGAGATGGATGGTGGGGACGGCTGCACAATAGTGTGAATATACATAATGCCACAGAATTGTACCCTCAAAAAATGGTAAAATGGTAAATGTTATGTTATGTGCCACGATTTTAAAAAGAATGAGGAGATACTTGAGTGTTAACTTGTATCTTTCAATATTAAGACTGTATCCATTATTACTACTGAAAAATCAGGACAATAGTGAAGGGGTGTGGAATCAGCAGAGGGAGAGGGGCCTGCGAAGGAAACTAAACAAGAACGGCCGAAGAGGTTTGTAGAAAACCTGCAGTGTTAGGAAATGGAAGCTAAGGATAGCGTTTCTAGGAGGAAATGTTCAATGGATTTGAAGGCTGCAGAGAGTTAAATCTGATAAAGTCAGAAAAGAACCCACTGGTTTCAGCAACATGGAGGTGGCCTTGGAGAGGGCTGTCAGCAGTGGATGCCAGAGAGGGGTGAGGAGAAAATGGGTAAGAAACAGACTCCTGTGCAGTCAGAAAGAAATCTGATTATTATAGGAAGGAGGAGGATAGTAGCTGGAGGGACAAGTAATAGACGCTTTTAAAAAATAAATGTGTTAAAATATCATGCATAATCATAATCGGCAAAGCAATCATTTCAGTGGGAATACAACTTTATATTAATAGTCTTGATACTACCTGGAATTTATACCTTACAGTACTTTTCATGCTACTTGTGATTTAGAAAGGATAACTGTAGGTTATTCTTTTCACTTTATGGGTGATAACGCTGAGCCACAGAAAAATCTCTCCAAGAAAATTTACAGGGAATTGAGGTTCATCAAATAATTATCTTCACTGATTTTTTTTAAGGTAGAAAAGTACAGGACACTGTGTTAAGAAAACAATGTTACTGTAATAGTCACACGCTGAAAAAGTCTGAAGTTTTGGTGCTCCGAATATATTAGTTTTTGGTACGTGGCCAGTAGAAGATGCTTCATATTCCAGTTACATCCTATAGACGCCAAAGTGAGTCTTCTGAATTGGTGCATTGAGGGCTGCACTGAGGCTGAGACCCAGGACGAGTCTGGTGTCGACTGGATCAATAATCCCATCATCCCACAACCTGACAAAAGAGTGAAACACGAGTGATGAGGAATCCACCACCAAACCACCATTGGTACACTCCTTGCCCAGAAATGGCAAGGAAGTTTTTCTTTAGGTAATATATGGATCTATTGATTAGATGCTATGGACTCCAATCTCACCGCTGAAACCATGTTGACGAGAGAGGGGAAAAGGGAGAAAGAAAAATGAACTGACTTTCATCCCACGCCCCCACAGAATGTCAAATCGAGCTTATGGCTTTAGGAACAGCTTGCTACAAGAAACCACAAAATAATCCCTGGTTTAAAAACATTTTTACTTATTTCAGGAAAAAATTTCCTGTACCTCTTCTGCCCACACAAATGTACAAATCAAGTTGATGTATTCCGGTTACTATGAAGAGCCACATAAACCCAGGTAATAGTCTCTACTGGAATAGGTATATTCCCCAAAATTCCCCCTTAAGAAGCTATCAAAATGACTGAATAGGCTTCAGTACATTCTATTAATAAGATAATACCTGCAAATGTGGTTCTTTATTTTCTGCTCCAATAAGAAAAACAAGTGATAGCTTTAAATTTGCTTTCAGAATAAATTTTTAAGTAGAAATTTTAGTTTGCTTTTCATTGACAACCTCATATTTATAAGAAAAATGAGTGAGAAACACTACTTTTTAAAAGGTCATTAGTAGGTGGCAATTGGTGCTTTTGTTAAACAAACTGCTTCAGTATCTAGACATAGCATCAATTATTAAACCATACTTACATTGACAGGTCATGAATCAAATCTCTGCTCATAAAACATTCATAATAGGGACTCTGCATCATCAATAGCCAATTTAAAAAAGGCCACTCATGTAATTTGTAAGCAGGTCCATTGATTACACTCCCTCCTTAAGCCTACAGCTGAGTAATATAGCAAGCACAATGATGCGGGGGTGGGCGTGGGGGGGGGGTTACTGCTTCATGATGGTCATTAAAAAGACTGCTCTGGGTAAGAGGCCTTCATCAAATGCCTCAAAAGTTTGATTATAAAAACAACTGAGCAGAATAAAACTGGCATGCTGCAGATGAACATGTAAGGATTAAAAATACACAGGAGGGTACAGTGGTAGATGATGACAGCACTCTCTGAAAAGATAGATGGAGCATGTGAAAGCCTAAACCTGAGATTTATTAAGCCCAAGGAAGGTGCCATAAACTGGCTTGAAAATCCTTTCATCTTTGAAAGAAAGTTGCTGTCTCCATGCCACCGAGTGTTTCAACAGAAGGGTTAAACATCTACAAAGTAACAGAAAAACCTACTGTCTTTCAATATTTATTTCCAAAGATAAGTCTATCTGCGCTATCTGTTCTCCTGCCTTCAATATAATCCATTAAAATAATAATAATAATGTTAGTATGACAATAATAAAGGATTTAATCTTTCTCAAAAAGATGACTTAGGGCTGAAAACATATTAATGCCTCACACAAAATATGCTATTTTTCAAAGTTTAATATTTCAACTGTCTTTGTGAATTCCAGTTAAAATCTTATGTTAAAAAACCTGTAGGTGTGCTTACAATATATATTTTCTCTTAAACCTTTTATATAGTTTTCTATTTTCCTTTTGCTTCTACTGGCTATTTTAAAAAGCAGAACATGTTTAGTTCTCAAATCAAAGACTATAAAACATTTTGTTCTTACAAATCAATGACCCATCCCAACAAAATATACCTATAAAATTGCTTATTAAAATTGATATTAACAAAAAGAGAAATAGACTTTTTTAAAAATCCCAAATGGTATTATTTGAAGTCTATAACTAATTACGCTCTTAAAATAAGTATATTCAGTCTTTAAACATACATTCAAATGATTGAAATGGATTCTAATTTTTGATTTTCTTTTCTCCCTTCTCTCTGGTTTCCCTTCACCAGTAAATAGTATAAATCACAGCATAACCTAATTTCAAAAGATACAAATTGTAATTTTCCTTTTTCCATCTGCCCAAGGAATAAAAAGATCCCATGAAGCTGACTCTTCAGAATGCAAAACGTTAGCGTTGTTGTTAAAGGGGTCTGAAAGCACACGCTAGCAAGTCTCCAGCTGGGACAGGCTGTGATAACTTATGACCTTATTAAGTGGGATAAGAAACAAACAAAAAACTAAGAGCTACATAAAGCGTATGAGGTAATTATTTGATGCTGACACATGGAGCCTGGCTGTGACTGACCTTCTGAATACACAAGTACACTTGTTAATAAGTGCCAAAAAGTATTCAATCTTGTGCTTAAAGTAAGGTAAAAACAAAATAATCAAAGAGAGGCGGGATGATAGAAATCCATGGGGTTAGCAAAAACTATAACAGAACTAATTCCTGAAAATGACACAGCCAGGGTTGTAACGCTTAACTTCCCAGCCCCAGGGTGGCCCATCACAAGCTGCAGTGTCACTCAGGGCCCAGGTATCTCAAGGAGGGATGGGAAAAGGAAGAGGAGTGAAGAGTGGCCATGTCAGACCAACTGTGGGAGAAAGGGCTGCGTTTCAGCAGGAGACAGTCCCAGGATAGAGACAACGTACAAAATTGTGTCCCGAATGCCCAGATCTCTGTAAAGCTGCTGCCCTGGCTGCCAATGTGTGCCAATCAAAGAGTTAGTTATTCTCTGGCTCCCACCTTGCACTGGAATAGTAAGGGTTTCCTTCCTCTTCAAACCTCTTCAAGATGGGCTCTTTTAAAGCTGCTTCATCAGCACTGGAAAACTGAAAGAAATGGGACCATGAGTAAGTCTGCTGTAGTGGAACAGATCCACTCAAGAGAACCTCAAGAAAAATGGATGACTGTCACAAATAATGTTACAACCAACATCTGCACAGTGATGTATAGATTACAAGTAATGCCTTAACGTACATAATCTCACTTGAGACATGAATATCAAATTAATGGACTGTAACAACTACATATGATGTCAGAGCCGTAGTAGATTGGGGGGGCGGGGAGTAAGTATCACTTTGTGAGGGGGGTAATTGTTTAACTAACGTTGGTTTGTACACCTGAAACTAATAAAAAACAAAATTAATGCACCATCACATCCCCCTTATCAGAGAAAACATCCTGAGACTGGCTATTCAATGTAAAAACCAAGGTTATCTCATATTCCAGCAGGGTACAACAATGGATGTGAATTATACAATATATCAAAAGGGTTATATTACATTTAGCAGCTTCTATTTAAGGAGGTGAAGTAGGGGATTATCATTCAAAATAACCAAAATTTTAAACATTTTAAAGCTTGAAGGGGTAAAATATCAACCACACCTTGAATAACCTCTTTCGTTTCCCAGATAGCTGAGAGATATTTTTCCTTAATTAAAAATTTAGAAACAAGCGATAATTAATTCAGATGTAAAAATCTTTATGCAAATCAATTCTGAGACCCTGAAAAGTATTTTCAATTTAAAAAATAATCCACACCAGAAACAAATTACTTATTTCAAATAAATCCAACCTTCTTTTACATACTTCTATAGTTTAATATCATTTATCGGTCAAGAATTCAGAGGGAGAACTACTGAAATCCTGTAGTTTCCTTTCATATATAAAAATAGATGAATTTATACATCAGTTATATCAAATTAATCCAAGAAAAATTATTTAATAAGAGATCACCATACTGGGCTAGAGTTTAAGACATATCTTCAAAATAGTAGAACCTTCCCCCCAACACACACACACACACACACACACACACACACACACACACACACACACACACGTAAAGCTTTCCTTTTGCTTGGACACCAGTCAGTATTAATCGGAAACCTCAGCTGAAGTCTGCAGAGTGCCTGCTGCTTGGAAAAGACAACTGGGAGGCATGGGTGGGATGTGCCCAGGGAAGCAAGAACCACCCCCGGATTTATATCATTCCCATTCCACAGACTAGATGACCGACCAGATGCTCCCAAATGGCAGGACTGAGAGCCGGAGGAGACAGGGCCATCTCCATTTCAGGCCTTGTTATGATGAAACAATGCACCTACCAATTTCAGGAACATACATTTCACGGCTTGGTGCTTATACAAAATAGTTAAAAGCTAAGGCTAATAAAAATGAGTGCAAAATTTCAGAAAAATCTCTAAGAGACACAAACAAAGGAGTTCATTTTGAAAACAGCCACTTGCTGATTCGCTTTTCATGAAGCCAGCAGTGCCCTTTCCATTTTTCTCCCTTTATACTTTCACAGTATAATAATGCTCACCAGCTCTCATTAGGTGACTGAGCCCTCCCACTCAAGGTATCCTTAACAATAATTACAAATAAAATAGGGCCGGCTGAGTGGCGCTGTGGTTAAGTGCTGGCTTGGGAAGTCGGTCCTACATGTGAGGGCCAGTGTCCTCAAAAATAAATAAAAATAAAAAATAAATAAAATAAAATTGAAAAAACGAACTTCTGCTGCTTTAGGTCATAAAATCAAAGAAGTAAATCAGATTTATTTAAAGCTCGCTAACTATGAATGACTAAGAATCAAACATCCTTATGCTTTAGGCACTCAGCAGGCAGTTTCTTTAAGTGTGTTATTGGGAATCTGAAAATCTTGTAAATTACCACAAGAAGGTACCTCAAATGAAATGGCTCTAAAAAAAGAGACAGAGAATGTGTAAGTCCAAACTCCTGAAACACCTTCCATGTCAGTGTCTTCTCAAAAGCTCAGCCCTGCACATTGGACCCCTGACCCACAAACACGGAGGGAGTCTCAGGGCTCTGCTCCCTGACTTCAGCGTGTTCCCTGGTGAAAGCCAAACTCAGAGACGGAGGTCAAAGGGCATTTACCTCTTTCCCTTCCCGTGCACTTTGGCCTCTTGCTACTGTCACCAACACACTGGCTGCCTGCTCTCCTCCCATCACTGAGATACGAGCATTTGGCCACAGGTAAAGAAATCTTGGGCTATGAGAAAAAGAATGATCAAATTAATTCACTGTATAACACAGAGATTTTCACAGGTCCACGTTTACGTTTTTTTGTGTTGTTTTTTTTTAAAGATTTTATTGGGGATTGGGGGAGGGGGACAGCATTGGGGAATCAGGGAAGGGGAACAGACAAATTGCTGTCCTTTTGTTCTTCAGTCTAGTTGTGGAGGACATTGCTTCACTGGCCCATGTTGGTATTATCACTGCGCTTTTCCCGGGTGAGACAGTTGCTTACCAGCCATTGGATGGCCACTCACGGCAGCTCACCCTGGCTGCCGGTCGCTCACTGTAGCCTATGGCAGCCCACTGCAGCAGGGGCTGCAGCTATGCTGTCCCAGGGACTCACAGCAGCCCAGCTCCAGGTAGAACTCTTGTTCACCATCTTAGCTGTAGAGAGCGCAGCATCACTGGCCTGTGTGGGATCTGAACCGGCAGCCCTGCTGCTCAGAGCCTGTGTTCCCAAGTCAACTCTTAATCAACGTGCCACTCGGCAGGCCCCATGTTTACCTTTTAAATGAGTAGTTCTTCATTCTAGCTGCACACTGAACTCACTTGGGGATTAAAAACATATACCAATGCCTGGAACCCGCCCCACACTAGCCTCCAGAGGTGGTGCCTGAGCCTGGTGAGGACTCTGTTTTCCAGGTGATTTTGAAGTCTGTTTTGATAAACTGTATTTTTCCAGTTCATCTAAATTTATTTGACATAACAGTAATCAAAATATCCTCTTACTATCTATGGTTATATCTATTTTCCATTCCTGATCATTGGTTATATGTGCCTTCTCACTTTACTTTTTAGTGAAAAGTTGGTTAACCTTTCAAATAAACAACTTTGGGCTTTTCTGGTTCTTCTGTCTTATGTTTGCTCTTTATTATGTCCTGTTCCCTATTTTTCTTGTGTTTAAAATGCTGTTCTTCTTTGAACTTCTTGAGTTGGCTATTTGGCTCACTGATTTTCAGCCTTACTTCTTTTCCATGATATACAAGCATATTTAAGTCTACACACCTTCCTCAAAACAAGACTTGAGCCACATCACAAAGTTACGATATGTAGTATTTTCATTATCAGCTATTTCAAAATATTTCTTGATTCCCATTGTGGATTTCTTCCAAGCAGTACCTTTGGCACTAAATTTCATTTCACCCCTCCAGATGATACAAATTATGCTAAAACTGATCAAGATTTGTGAATGACATTCTATATTTCAAATAAACCTGACCCCTTATAATTATACTTGAAGTGTGATTCTTTTAGAGAAAATCAAGACAATCACCTACCTATATGCTCTGCCACACATCCCATAGTTTCCGGCCCCATAGGATCCCCCAATGATGAGAGTTATCTTAGGTACATTGGCACAGGCTACGGCAGCCACCATCTTGGCACCATCCTTGGCAATTCCTTCAGCTTCATAGTCTTTACCAACCATAAAGCCTAAGAGAAAGAACAGGAAAGGCCGGCCAAGTGGCACGGTGGTTAAGTGCTGGCTTGGGAAGCCAGCGGCCCCGGTTCGGGTCCCACATATGAGGGCCAGTGACACTGCCCTCTTTAAAAAAAAAATAAAGAGGAAGAGCAGGAAGAGAGCCTCTGGGTGACAGGATTAACGTGCAGAAATCAATTCCACCAAGATACTGGAGGAGGGCCGGCCGAGTGGCGCGGTGGTTAAGCGCTGGCTTCGGAAGCCAGGGGCCCCGGTTCAGATCCCACATATGAGGGCCAGTGACACTGCCCTCTAAAAAAAAAAAAAAAAAAAGAGATACTGGAGGACAACTTGTCAAATTATATTTTACTACAGGCCTCTCACCCTAATAAAATATTTCTAGGTGAAATAGACCCCCACAAAAAAAGTCTGCTTTAAAAGATAAAATAAAATTTTCTCTAGTCACTTTAAAACTTTTCTTAAAATGGTTCATCTGGATGCACACAGAAATCTTCAAACAAGACAAGGATGCAATCTATCTTCAACAAATTATCTCAGAAAGGTAGCTTGGTGATGAAAGAACGTGACCTGGCAAGCTAAGGAGAAAGGACTGTGGCGAGCTGAACTGCGGAGGCTTCGATAGTCACTGACCAGGTTTAAAAAAACAGACTGTTCCTTGTGAAGTACTGCTTTAAAACTTTGATGAAATAAAGATTCATGTTTCATAGAAATGTTAAGAGTCTCTGAAAGTGACTTGATAGCAAGGGAAAACAATTTGCCTTATCATCACAGGACCCTTCTCTTTGTTCAAACTCCTAGCCCTGTTGAATGCTCTGAGCGGCACTGGGCCTTCTGGGCCTTGGGCTCCTTCCTCTTCACCTAATAAACACCAAACCAGGCTTTCCGTGTCTCCCTCACCACTCGTAAGCTCACCAGCCAACTGGATTGCCACTGCTCTTGCTTTGCAAATCTTCTGTATCAGATCATCCAATTCAATTTAATCAGTTTTTATGGAGCAACTGTATCTGGTGCGGATACAAAAGTGTTGACAGGACAGCCCCTGCCCTCGCCAGACACCACCTGCTTCCTCTACCCATCTGAGCTGGGCCATCAGGATAGCTCAGAACTCCTTTATCTACTTTATTTTGACTCCCTGTAATATCCCCACAATAACTATCTCAAATATTGACCAAATTCTCACCCCCTACCTCCCACCCACCACCCCACTGCCCCTCTAAGTCCCTGTAGATAATTTTGCCTTCAAAAAACAAACAAAAAGATTGAGGCCATCTCACTTGGCTTTTTCCAATCCTTCTCCTTCCCACCGTAAAAAACAATGTAATTATACTCCATTTCTTCCTTTACTCTCATCGCTGCAGAAAAAACTAGAGTTACTCCCAGGTTGTCCCTGAGCCCTCCAATCTGCTCAGGGTATTCTTATTTCTTCCCACAGCCCTAAATACCATCTCCATATTCTAATATGTAATTCACACACTTTCACCTTCAGCTCACACACCTCTTCTGCCCTCAAGGCTTTTCAATAACCTATTGTATATCTCCAAATGGAGGTCACACAGGTCCCTTAAATGCAATGTTACAAAACCCAACTCAACCTCTGCTCTCTGCCCACAACCTAGCTAAAATAAATAAATAAATAAATAAATAAATTCTTTTTAAATGTAGGAATCTTTCCAGCACATGGTTTATTAACTTACTGGTGGTTAATAAATTATGCAGGAACCATACAACCTACAAAACAAATATAAATAGGAGAATCATGGAAAAGAGTTCTAGAACCATAAGAGACATTAAAAACTCATTTCAGGGTCGGCCGAGTGGCGTGGTGGTTTGGAGGCTGGCTTGGGGCGCTGGCGGCCCCAGCTTGGATCCCACGTGTGGGGGCCGGTGACACTGCCCTCTTAAAAAAAAAAAAAAATCATTTCATCCACCATGTTAAGATCATCAATGGAACATGAAATCCGGAGAGTTGACATCGGTCATACCATTCTTTGGAGTCATAACTCAAATCCCCAGACTTTGGGTTCAGGATGTGTATGTACATTTAAAAAAGATGTTGCCTGAGGTAGAACTAACTGCACAAAAATAGATGAGGAAAAGCGAGGACCATAGCAGGTGCCTGAAATCCTTTAAGGGGAACAAAGTACTGAGAAAGGGACAATGGGCCAGACAAAGTCCTCTGGCAGTGGAGAGTGTCAAGAAAGAGCTCTGCTGCTCTCTGGACGGGTGGGTGTGCTCGTGCAAGAGCAAAGGGAGGCCACTCAAATGCCTGGGTTGCCACCACTCAGAAACTGCCTCACTTAAAAATGTGGATGAACTCCCCAAAACATTTAAGATTCATGAGATGTTAACCTTTACAGAAACTCTAGAAAGAGTATGTCCAATAGAACTTCCTGCTACGATGGAGGGGTTCTACGTCTGCTCCACCCAATACCTGAGCCACACTGGACAAAGCAGCTCTAGAATGCATGCAGCCAAAATGATGACGCTATTTGCTTACCAGTGATGTTCTGAAGGAACAGCAGAGGGATACTCCTTTGGCAGCATAACTGGATGAAGTGAGCCCCCTATAAGCAAGTGAGGCAAAAATCTTTTGAAAGGGGAGCGTAACAAATCTGGATTCATCTTGCAGCCTACAAACACCACAGTTGGGTCAAAGAAAAGAAAGAATGCCCTTTGCTTGGCTAGTCTGACCTCAGAGTAACAGTAACAATAGAACTACTGTGCAGACCCATTATCAATGGGACATGTGGCTGTGGTTTGTACTGCACGTGTTCGGCGCAGTCACCTATGAGACCACGGGCGCAGGGCTGCAGGACAAGTGCTGTGTCAGGGGTGAAGTCAATTGCTAACATCCCAAACAGCAAGTGAAACGTAAGTAACACAGAAGAAAAGATTGCTTGTCAAAGAGGATTTCTGAGCCTCACTGTAATTCCCTAGTTCAACACTTTAAAAAAAAGATGGCATATAATCTCTTCAGGGAGATCTATGATGATGTTTATGTTTTCATGATCATCTGAAATCCTTTCACGCACCAAGAAAAATACCTTTCCCAAATAAATAGGATTTTAGATGAGTGCTAGAGACCTTCTAACCTTGAGTTTAGGAAATTAATTATTTATGACACAAAAACTATAACTATTCCTTTCCTTATCTTCTAAAGATTATGTGAGGAAGAAAACACTTATAAACCATTTCCTTTATAGTTTACGTTCTATCTGCAGATCTCTTTAACTTTGCAGGAAATAACCTAGCAAGTACAAAATTGCAAAGGAATTGCCCAGCTTCAAGAGCAAGAATAAGGAAATCACACAGACCTTTGGGACTTACTTCTATAAATGAAATGTCAGATTGAGGCCAAACTCCTACTGGGTTTATTTGTGCCAAGCCACCAAATTAAACTAGGTGGATTTTGTTGGCCTTAGTCTGAAGTTTCCTCTATTGAAATAAGTATATATTCATTAAAAGTGATTATTTCAGGAATAGTTAACATTTTAGAAACACTATATATATTATTAAATGAAAACAAGCAAAACCTCTATATACAGCAGGGCCTCCATAGCTATGGATTCCACATCCCTGGATTCAATCAACCATGGATCCAAAATATTAAAAAAAAATTTTGTTTTATTTTGTTGCTGATGTGTACTATGTAGTCAGGCCTATGGTGGTTCAACCTGTACTGAACATGTACAGACTTTTTTTCTTGTCATTATTCCCTAAAAATACAGTATAATAACTATTGACAGAGCATTTGCATTCTATTAGGTATTGTAAGTAAGGTAGAGATGATTTAAAGTATACAGGAGGATGTGCACAGGTTATATGCAAACACTATGCCATATTAGACAAGGGACTTGAGCAACCAAAGATTTGGGTACCCCTGGGGGGGCAGGGCTGTGGAACTAATCCCCTGCAGATACTGAAGGACAATTGCATACAGCAACACCAATTTTATTTTTAAAAAGGGAGGGAGATAGAAAAATCTAAACAACCATAATAAAATGTTACTCAGTGTTATTTCAGTAGGTGATTTTTATTTTCTTGTTTCTGTCATAATCGCAGTGGGGAAACCATAATGAATAGCAGGATACAGAAACTGACTTTACTGGTAAAACATTCCACCAGAGACAAATTCTTCCTCAACTAGAGTCTGAAAGAGCTTAACTGCCTGTTGCCTGCATCAATAAGAGACGCTTAGCCTTGTTATTTATTCTATCATTTGAAGAGGAAACACAAGGCTAGGCATTTTTTTTCTGAAGAAAACAGTTTACCAAATAAGTACAAGACTTACATTTATTGAAGTTTAGGTCCATCTGACACAATGATGTATGAAACAGAACACTAAGCCAAAAGATATTCATGAATTCCCTTGTTTAAAACCAGAGCTTCAGTAACAAGACCCACTATCTTCCCATTTGCAAAAAGTGAAAATAGTATCAAATTAAAGTGATGACAGGATAGACTAAACAGATCATGCCTCAGAACCACCTGGAAAGTATCTCTGAATCCCTCAAGTACATAAAGCACTAGAGATAAGACATTCCTAGAATATGTACACATCACTCACAGAAGTTATAATTCAAGTATCTAAGAACAACTTTTTCCCCCAAAATTAAATGTTAATAGTACTCAAGGTGGTTCATCATGTTCATGTAAACCTCCATAAAAACTGTTTCAAACACTAACACACACACACACACACACACACACACACACACACACACAGCATTCTGTTTGCTAAGGCATTGGGTTAAATATTTTAAAGCTTCTATGCAATACCTTTTCATGCATTGCTTGATCTTGAAAGTTCATTATGTTTCAATTAAAACATAAAATCTTGAAGCATGTTTAACAGTACTTACCTTTTTTGCAGACTCAGAAAAGAGAACTCCATTATTTCCAATGATACCGACTGGGTATCCAAATATTCTAGCAAATCCTCAAAAGAAAATTGAAAAAAAGATTTATGTATTTCAGAGGACTTTTAATATACAGCAAACATATATTTAACATTCTGTAGTTTCAAATCAAAGTTTAAAAGGCAGAGATTTTGGGCCAGCTGAGTGGCACGGTGGTTAAGAGCTGGCTTGGGAAGCCAGCGGCCCCAGTTAGGATCCCAATATGAGGGCCAGTGACACTGCCCTCTAAAAAAAATAAATAAATAAATAAATAAATAAATAAATAAATAAATGCAGAGATTTTGTCGATGGTACAAAACAGCTCACATCACACTTATTTCTAAGGTACTAGAGTATGGGTTTTTTGCTTTCTTGAAAAGGGTGTGTTTTGTGTAAAGTTATCCAATTGTCTGGCTGGTTGGTTTGGTTGGCTTATTGGGTTAGTGTGTCATCCATTTACTCATGTAACATGTATCTGAGTGCCCACTATGGACCAGACACGAAGGATATTCTGAAATAGAACAAATCAAAGATGCAGAGCCTTTTAAAGCTCAATGTTCAGAGTTGCTGGCCAGTTTCGGGTGACTTGCTTGCCTGAAAATGCCTGTGGTAATAACAGGCCTTTGAAATACAGAGGATACACTCAGCAAAGGCACTTAAAAAAAAAAAAAAGCACAAAGACCATCAAGCCTGGTGGCAACCAAATTTAAAGTAAGAAATCCAGCTGAAGCTTAGAAGATGGAATCACTCCACTTTCATCTTCTCTGTGTCTGCATCTTTTTCTTTCTCCTTACCATAAAGTTTCATTTATATCTCACCACTGCCTCTACTACCACTCCAAACACCACTACACATACACACACACACACACACACACACACACACACACACACACACACACGGGAAATAAGGGAGAAGAAAAGGAAGCAAACTTGTTATTTTGTGAGGTAGACACTTCAGGTGATTTCAGGAAGCTAATTATTTTGTGAACCTGAAGAATTTGACTAGAGACCTTGCCAAGGGTGATTTTCAACAAGTCAACTTATGACTATATATAGATGTCAAATACTTGGAACCCAAAATCAACAAGCTGTGCTAGTTTAAGTGAGTCAAAGAAAGCGCGCTACCAAAGTTCCTGGAACCAGGCTCTGTCTCCAAGCTCAAGCTGGATAGGCTGCCGCTAAGACACCCACAGTGTGATGCCTGATACAAAGCAGGTGCTCGAAAAATTAATGGATAAGGGAGAATGTCAACCGATTGATAAGCCAAAACACTTAATTTTTAAAGATTTGTTTTTTTACTTTGGTCTTGTCATGATTTATTTTTTTTAATTGTTGTGTTTATTTAATGTGGTAAAACGAAACACTAATTCGATGGTCATCTAGATTTTTTTTTCATCTTCAGGCCTAAAATTCCGGCCTAAAGTCTATGCTGCACACCCTAAGTGCACTGTGACTTACAGAGGCAACTCAGAGACAGGTGAACTTCCCAGAAGGCCTAGCGATCCACTCGGAGTCCTGCCCCACCCACCAAAAGAGCTGGGAACCTCGCACATCTCTCAGCAGTAAGGTGATATACACTCCTGAAGGTATACTATCCTCGCAGTATCTAGTTTCAACTCATCCTTAGCCCTGTCTTGGATTTCCAGGCATAGGACGCACTGAGTAGGGCACTATACTAGGGGCGCCCATGGAGGGAGCTCCTTTACCAGCTTCCTAAGGGCCAAATAGGAAAGCAAACTGTCCAAGAAACTACTAGAGCCAACATATGGCAAGTGCAAACCCCTAAGATCTGCAGGGACACCTGATCCTCAGAAAAATCTGTTGTTCTCTCTCTTCACTCACTCCCCCCTTAAGGCCCCCATCCTCTCGTGCCCCCTCTCATTCTTCCCCTCACTCTGTGATCACCCCCCCTCACCCATTCATTCCCCCCTTGCCCTCTCATCACCCACCTCACCCTCTCAATCCCCCCTCACTCTCTCATTGCCCCTTCACCCTTTCATTTCCCTGCTCACCCTCTCATCAACCCCCTCATCCTCCTATCACCCACCTCACCCTCATTCCTCCTCACCCTCTCATTACCCTCCTCACCCTCTCATTTGCCCCTCACCCTCTCACTCCCCTCTTCTCCTTCTCACACCCCTCCCCTTTCCCCATCCTTATTTGAATTCCAGTACAGTCTAGAAGAGATAGAGGAAACTGGATATATCCCTAGTATTCCAGGAGGCCAAGGTGCCACAAGACTTTTAGCAAATACAGGACACACACATAAAAACAGACGACAAAGACAGCCATCCATCTTTGAGAAAGCAGCAGTAACAGCTCTGACTTGTTTTAAACTGCAGCACAATGAGGGTTACATCCTGAACTATTTAGTAACAAATCCTGTCTGTATATCAAACAAAAGCCCTTAATCACTTAATCACTATAAATTCCACTCTCAGTGTGAACCTTCCCTTGCTGCTAAATCAGACCAGGAGAAAGTGTTGACTTATTCTTAAGCCTCATTGTATGTTTCCAATCTGGATTTTTGCAGCCAGTTGTTTTTTCTACCCTGATATGTTGTCTTCAAACTAATGGCTACATTTTCGAGCTTTTATAAGATCAAATAAAATGCTCACATTTACTTTGCCATTTGCCCAAAATAGATTATTATGGGTCTAGCATCTATGTTTCAAATATTTTTCTTCAAAAGCCTACAAACTTAACACTTCAGATGAATGAGTTAATTTTATAAACATCCTTATTTTGTTTTTTCAGGTTTGGTATTCTGACCTGTATTCTTAATCTAGTGTCTGCATCAATCAACATAAAACCTATACAGAGGCCAGTGAGAAGGCTTAACTCAGTCTCCATCCTTATCCTTTGGGGAAGGCTTAGACATCATACTAAACTTGCCACTTAAATTGGAAGCTAAAGAATAAAGGAGACAGTGCTGAAATTTTCAAAATAATTATAGTTATCCAGAGAAACAAAAAGAACTACAAATATTTCTGCTAATTTTGCTATGATAAGAAACTTTTTATACAGCTATTGCCACGAAGTCACAGATAAGGGCCCACATCACAGCATCTAAACATCATCATTTTAAACTCTCTGGATCCATGAAGCCATTCAGCTACAAATGATCTTTACAAAACAGCTCCTTTGAACACTGACGCACACATTTGTACTGCTCTAAATAAGAAAGCTCATGTCAAGTGCATCAAAGCCATGAGACAAGACATCACTTATTTTCCAAGCATCAGAAAATATTCACATTTTCAATTCTTCATCTTTATACCTGTAACTAATGTGTCTCCATATAAGGCTTTGAACTCACTGAATCTGCTTCCATCCACGATTCTAGCAATGACCTAAGAGGAAAAATAACAATGTCCCTGAGAACTTATATTACAAAAGAATTGTTGCATTGAAGTTATTTATAAGGAAAACAAAATCAGAGTGAAGCTGTCACTTTCACAAAATTTCACCAGACAGGAAAATCTTCTCGTTAGTATTTCACTCCATATTCATGGTTAATGCCCTGCAGTCATTCTGGGCTCTGATTTTACACTTCACCATGAAAGCAATAGCACCATGTTGCATGCCAGAGAAGCAGAGAGACTTCGTGGGCTGGTTACTAGACTCAAAGCTTCAGTGGCTGTTCAAATGTATTGGGTGAGGGTCAGGGATTCGGTCAGAAAACAAGGTATGGAGCTTCCAGTCAGAAGACTTAGGCTCCAACCTAAGGTAGCACATATGATTTGTGTATCCTGGAGTAAGTTCTCACTTCTGCAAAGATGTGAAGATGTGATGACCTAGCAGTAAAGGAACCTAAGAAAATAATGCTGAGCTAAAGAATCATCTCTGACTCTCAGCTCCAACACTGAGAAACTAGAGTCACAGCCTGGTTACCTAAAATCCTCTAAGCCTCAGTTTCCTCATCCATTTTTTTTTTTTTTTTGAGGGCAGTATCACTGGCCCTCATATGTGGGACCGAACCGGGTCCTCATCCATTTTGTTTTAAATAATAATACTTAAAAAGTGCTAACTGTGCCGGCTGAGTGGCTCGGTGGTTAGGCGCTGGCTTTGGAGGGCAGCGGCCCTGGTTTGGGTCCCGCATGTGAGGGCCAGTGACACTGCCCTCACAAAAAAAAAAAAAAGTGCTAACTACAGCGCACTTCTTGGCTGCCATTAAAAGGTAGCTGGTATTATCAAAACCTTTGAGGGGGTTCAGAACAGGCCTTCCCAAGATGTCCTACAATGGTATGTGGATTATTTGAGCTTAAGGCAACTGGGAACAGGGGGCTCACAAGAAACATTTACCTCTCCTTTAAAGAATTTATACTGGGGCCTTGACCATAACAAAAATTATCACCAGAAATAACTTTTATCTAAAAGGAGTAGAAGGGCCGGCCGAGTGGCGCGGTGGTTAAGCGCTGGCCTGGGAAGCCAGCGGCCCCGGTTCGGTCCCACATATGAGGGCCAGTGACATTGCCCTCAAAAAAATAAATAAATAAATAAAATAAAAGGAGTAGAAATTACTAGATAATTTATCCTTGGGGTTCATCATTATACATCAAGCCTATTTCAAAGAGTTCCAAACATAATGCATATTCCAAATTTCTTCAGAAACTATTGTAGATGATACATCATTTTAAAAATCTAATTTGAACTTCCTTTTTCCTATTTACCACATCAATCTAATTTGCAAGATGCAAAGGCTGAAGAATGAGCTTCCCAATATCTTTCTCTCCAAAAAGCAAAACCTTACTTTGAATTATGTTTTAGTTATTTTCCTGAAAGGTCCAATGATATAATGGAAATATTAACAGTTATCTGTTCTGAGTGCTAAGTACCTACAATATTGCATCTTTTAAAAACAACCAAAAAGAAAAAAGCCAACCAACACATAACTACCATTTTTCCACGCAAAGATAAGGTGACTCAAAGGGCACAGCAACCTAGAACTACTTAGTGTGAAACTACTTCTTATTTGCTTCACAATGAACACCATCCAGCCATATATAACGCAGTAACTCGTCTTCACAAGGACTCGAACTTCAGAAAGTAGACATATCACATAGTATACTATTCCTAACTATTTCTATATCTAAAAGCTGAAATCGAGAATGGGCCAAGTGGCGAGTTGGTTAAGAGTTGGCTTGGGACGCCAGCTCTGAGCAGCAGGGCCACCGGTTCGGATCCCACATGAGGGCCAGTGACATTGCTCCCTGTACAGCTAAGATGGTGAACAACAGCTCGACCTGGAGCTGGGCTGCCGTGAATCACCGGCCATGGTGTAGGCTGCAGCAGGGCTGCCATGAGCCACCGTGAGCAGCCATCCAATGGCCAGTGGCCAATCTGCCTAAGCCTGGAAGAGTGTAACGATCACAACACCAACATGGGTCAGTGAAGCGACATCCTCCACAACTAGACTGAAGAACAAAAGGACAGCAACTTGTCTGTTCCCCTTCCCCAGTTCCCCAATGCTGTTCCTTCCCCCAATTCCCCAATTTAAAAAAAAAAAAAATCTTTAAAAAAAAGAAAGCTGAAATTGATGCTCAGTTTCAATCCCAGTACCACTGACTAAGGAAACAAGGACTGGAATCTGGGTTTTCTGATTCCTATTCCAGTTCTAGCCCATAGATCCATACACTAGAAAGACTTCCATACAAGACTAATTTGCTATTACACAAAAATGTAATAAATTGTCATCACAATGATGCCCATGAGCCAGCAGAAGGTACAAGTCCAGTATACTATTTAAGAGAGCAAGAGTCTGTCTTTATAAAAAGATCTCCATTAAAATGAACTGGAGCTACTTTGAAACCATGGATTTGCATCTGCTTTGCTCATTTCTGTGTCCCTGGTACATGAAATAATACCTTCATAGAACAAATACTTAATAAATACTATTGAATAAATGAAAAAATAGTGTTTATGCTTAAGAGGATGAATTCTTAGCCATCTAGAAAATTTGGCTATCTTGAACAACTCATTTTTCAGGCACATCAGATTGTAAGTACATTTTTTTCTGTGCCTATAATCGGTTGAAAAGTCAAACAAAATCCTAATTCTAAAATTTACAGTTAAAAGAAATCACCTTGCTAAATTAAAGCTGAATAAAAATCCAGGATTTCAGACCCTCTAACAATAGTAAAGTATTGCCTAAGTAAGTAATTCTATATATCCATAAGTGGTGTATTACAATCATCAATTCATTCAAAAAAATATTTACTGAGTGCCTACCATGTTGCCAGGTACTATTATCAGAATTAGGACCTAGCCATGGAAAATGTTTCATGAAAACCTTTTAAATAATGGGGAAATGTTTATAATTTAAATTGGGAAAAGCACATTTAATATACATATAATCTCAACTACATAAAAATGTAGATATACACATTAAGCCAAAACACCAAAATATTAGATGCTTTCTCTGGATAGTAGAATTATAAACAATTTTATGTTTTATGTTTTTCTACATTTTCTACATTTTAGTCAATGGAAAAAGTAACAAAATATGAAGGCAGAATCTGGAATTATAGTAATTTTCTAATTTAAAAAGTTTTCTGCCAGCTATGGATACTGAACAAAATGAAAGGCTACATGTTATATGCAAACACTAAAAATAGTCAATCTAGACTAGAGGAGACTATGTCAACAATCTGTAACCATAGCAACATCCACTATAACCAAAAATCTAATTTTCGCCAATGTAATTATTGATCTAAAAGGGTACGTTTTATCTGTCAACAACTTACTGACATTTCATCCATTTCCTGAAATAAGAACATTGAAAAGAAATAGCTGAAGTTGCCCTATGTCATTCCTAACATGCACAGGAACATGAAGTACTATTTATGACTAAACCACGCTTTGTCATTGTTCAATGAAAACTTTCCAATAATTAAGGATTTTCCCCGCTCTCTCTTTCAGTATTTATGTTGACCAATTATACCTACACTATGAAAAGATCCCTTTCCCTTAAATGCCACTCCTTACTGAATCCACCACAGTTCCTGGGCATGAACATAGCTAAACAGACTTCGGTTTTAAAAATGGACACACACATAAAGAGATTGACAGAAAGGTTTACAGCTCACGGTTTACATACCTCTCGGATATCAAAGTTCCTCTTAAGGTTAGCACCAACTATTCCATACAATTCATCAGCAGGAAATAAAGGATCTTCAGAAGGCTCAATGGTAACCTGCAGAAAATAGAAAAATCGTATTAACCAATTTAAGACATTATTTCAAGATGACATAAGCCAAAATGCTTTTCAAGAAAACAAAGGGTAAGAGAGCATATCCTACTCACATCTAATTTCTTCTGATAATTTAGATTCCTAACGATCTTCCTAGTTAAGTGAAGGGCGTGATTATCATCCAAAGCATAGTAGTCAGAGACTCCAGATTTTCTATGGAGTAAAACACACTAATCAGAAAAGGAAAATAATTAAATATCTTAAACCCCAAATATATTCTCTCATCTAAGGATGACATAATTTTTACTTCCAAAACACTTTAATAAATGTTATCTAATTCGATCTTCATAATGTCCCTGGCAAACATGGTAATATCCCTGGTGTTATTCTTATTTTACAAACAGGAAAAACGAGGCACACAGAAGAACCTTGCCCTAGGACCACCAGTAGCTATATAAAAGCCCACGTTTTGTATGTCTCAGTCTTGACCTCCTTCTTCTAGACCATGGGGCCTTGCTGATGAGGACTTCTATTTAATGCTCATCCCATGCAACTCAAATAAAACTCTATGTGATAAAGTTCAACCACAGATGGCACAATTTTGTGATGCTATTGTTTACAAAAAAATGTGTTTGTTTCTAACTGAGCTCCTAATGAAGATGCCAACCATGGTCTCTCGTTTCTGAGAAAATGCTGACCCCACTCCTTAAAAAGTTGTACCCAGAGTAAGCTGTAATAGGGTTGAAGACATTATCCCTCAAATCATGGGTAAAAATGGGTATCAATAAAGTGGGCCATGGACGTTTCAGTTCAATTTCAAGTTCAGTGTGAATGAAGCCAGGGGCTTTCTCTGGTTATTAGATCTGTTCTGATTGACATGGCTTGTTATTTCAGATGTAGATGTACTACTCCTAAGACTTTCTAATAAACTGTAAAAAAACTGTAATGTCAGGCAAAAATAGGTACTGTGAAAAAAAATAGAATTTGGTTCGTTTTATGAGTAATGACTAAGCTGCTGCAATCTAAATTTTGATATCTTGCCCAGGGAAAATGCCAAATCCTGGAGAGGCATTTCTTAGAATTGGGTTCTAACAGTGGCTCAGCTTTCTCTCTGAACTTGGTGTCCCTAAATAAGAGCCAAGACTATATTTACTCCTCATTACGGCCCTCCAATGCCTTAGTAAATGGCAGCCCCTTCCGTTTCTTTAATACAACGTTTTACAACTGATCACATCTTTTAAATGCTACATATGTAATACTAGCTACAATTTCTGATTCTTGGCTGCACTAGTAATCCAAAAAGCAAACAAAAGGAGAGGAAACTGCTTCCAAATTATTAAATGTTTAAAATAAAATGCTTTATTTTAAACACTGCCTAACATTAAGTCACAAAATAAGCCTCAATAAATTCAAGAAGGGCCGGCCGAGTGGTACATTGGTTAAGAGCTGGTTTGGGATGCCAGAAGCCCCGGTTCAGATTCCACATATGAGGGCCTTTACAGCTAAGATGGTGAACAACAGCTCCACCTGGAGCTGGGCTGTGTGAGCCCCGGCGAGGGTGTAGGCTGCAGCCCCTACTGCAGTGGGCTGCCATAGGCTACAGTGAGTGGCCGGCGGCCAGCGTGAGCTGCCAAGAGCGGCTGTGAGCAACCATCCAGAGGCCAGCGACTGATCTGCCTCATCCTGGAAGAGCGCAATGACAATACCAGCATGGGCCAGTGAAGCAATGTCCTGTGCAACTGGACTGAAGAACAAAAAGACAGCAAATTGTCTGTTCCCCTTTGCTGATTCCCCAATGCTGTTCCCCTCCCTCAATTCCCCAATAAAAAAATCTTTAAAAAAATTAAAAAATTAAAAAAATAAATAAATTCAAGAAGAGTGAAATCATATCAAGCATATTTTCTAATCATAATGGCACAAAAGTAGAAATAAACTACAGGAAAAAAACCAACTGGGAAAAACATAAATATGTGCAGATTAAATAACATGCTTCTGAGCAACCAATGGATCAGAGAGGAAATCAAAAACTGCCTTGAGACAAATGAAAATGAAAACACAACCTTACAAAATCTATGGGATGCAACAAAAGCAGTAATAAGAGGAAAGTTTATAGTTATACAGGTCTAGCTCAAGAAGAAGGAAAAAATCCCAAATAAACAATCTAAACTTACACCTAAATAAACAAGGAAAAAAAAGGAACAAACAAAACCCAAACTAAGCAGAAGGAAAGAAATAATAAGATCAGAGTGGAAATAAATGAAATAGAAAATAGAAAAACAATAGAAAAGATTAATGAAACTAAGATCTGCTTCTTTTGAGAGGATAAATGAAATTTTCGAAGCCTCTAATCTAGCAAGACTCATCAAGCTGAAAAGAGAGATAAAACAAATCAATAAAATCAGAAATGAAAGAGAGATTACAACCAACACCACAGAAATACAAAGGATCATTAAAGAATACTCTGAACAATTATGCCATCAAATTCAACAACCTAGAAGAAATGGATAAATTCTTAGAAACATACAACGTTCCAAAAATAAACCAGAGAGAAACAAAGAATCTGAACAGATCAATTACTCAGGATGAAATTGAAGCAGTAACCAAAACACTCCCAACAAACAAAAACCCATGACTAGACAGCTTCACAGGTGAATTCTACCAAACATTTAAAGAAGAATTAGTACCTAGCCTTCTTAAACTATTCCAAAAAATTGTAGAGGACAGAACACTTCCAAACTCATTCTAAGAGGTCAGCATTACACTGCTACCCAAGCCACACAAAGACACTACAAAGAAAGAATTACAGGCCAATATCCCTGATGAACACACATGGAAAATTCCCAGCAAAATACTAGCAACAATATATTAAAAAGATTAAACCATGATCAAGTGGGATTTATACCAGAGATGCAAGGGTGGTTCAATATCCGCAAAACAATTAATGTAATTCATCACATCAACAAACCTGAGGATAAAAATCATATGATTATCTCAATAGATGCAGAAAAATCATTTGACAAAATTCAACATCCACTTATGACTTAAAAACTCTCAACAACACGGGTATAGAAGAATCTTACGTCAACTTGATAAAGGCTATGCTATATATGACAAACCCATAGCTAATATCATACTCAATGGTGAAAAGCTTTCAGTTCTCTAAAATCAGAAACAAGACAAGGATACTCACTTTCACTACTATTCTTCAACATAGTCCTAGAAGTCCTAGCCACAGCAATCAAACAAAGAAAAGAAATAAAAGGTATCCAAACAGGAAAGAAACAAGTAAAACTATCACTATTTGCAGATGATATCATACTATATATAGAAAACCCTAAGAATCCACCAAAAAAATTAACAGAATAAAAAAATTCAGTAAACTAGGAGGATATAAAATTATATGCAGAAATCTGTCGTGTTCCTATACATTAATAACAAACCATCAAAAGGAAATAAAGAGGGCCAGCCGAGTGGCTCAGTTGGTTAAGAATTCGCTCAAGAGTGCAAGCTGAGGGCCGGCCGAGTGGCGCATTGGTTAAGCGCTGGTTTTGGGATGCCAGCGGCCCCGGTTCGGATCCCACATGAGGGCCAGTGACACTGCCCTCTACAGCTAACAACAGCTCCACCTGGAGCTGGGCTGTGCGAGCCCCGGTGATGGTGTGGGCTGCAGCCCCTGCTGCAGTGGGCTGCCATAGGCTTCAGTGAGTGGCCCGCAGCCAGCGTGAGCGGCTGGCAGCCAAGCGTGAGCTGCCAATAGCCGCGGTGAGCGACATCCAGAGGCCAGCGACCGGAAGAGCACAATGACGATACCAACAGTGAAGCAACATCCTCCGCAACTAAACTGAAGAACAAAAAGACAGCAACTTACTTGTCTGTTCCCCTTCCCTGATTCCCCAACGCTGTTCCCCTCCGCCAATTCCCCAATAAAAATCTTTAAAAAAAAAAAACAAAAAAAAAAACAAAAGAGTGCAAGCTGAGCTCTGAGCAACAGCAGTTCGATGCCCAGCCCGAGCTGAGCTGCCGCTGAGCTGCCATTGAGCTGCCAACAGATGGTAAGATGGCTCAGCTTAAAAAAAAAAATAAAAAAAAAAAGGAAATAAAAAAAAAGGAAATAAAAAAAACAATCCCATTCACAGTTGCATCAAGAAGTATAAAATACCTAAGAATAAACTTTACCAAGGAGGTGAAAGACCTCTACTCTGAAAACTGTAAGACACTGAAAGAAGAAATTGAAAAGAACACAAATAAATGGAAGGATATACCATGCTCGTAGAAAGGTTTAGCATTGTTAAAATGACCATACTACCCAAAGCAATTTACAGAACCAATGCAATTCCTATCAAAATACCAATGTTATTCTTGTCAGAACTAGGACAAATAATCCTAAAATTTATGTGGAACCAAAAAAGACCCCAAATAGCCAAAGCAATGTTGAGAAAGATGAACAAAGTTGGAGGTATCATGCTCCCTGGTCTCAAATTATACTACAAAGCTATAAGAATCAAAACAGTGTGGTACTGGCACAAAAACAGACACATAGATTAATGGAATAGAACAGAGAGCCCAGAAATAAACACTCATTTATATGGTCAACTAATCTGTGATAAAGGAGGTAAAAATATACACTGAAGTAATGACCGTCTCTTCAACAAGTAGTGACAGGAAAACTGGACAAATACATGCAAAAAAATGAAATTGGACCACTCTCTTTTACCATACAAAAACAAGCTCAAAATAGATCAAAGACTTAAATGTAAGGCCTGAAACCATAAAACTTCTACAGGAAAACAAAGTAAGTAAACTATCTGACATCAGTCTGATTAATATCTTTTGGACACAGCCCCTCTTGCAAGGGAAACAAAAGAAAAAATAAACAAATAGGACTACATCAAACTAAAAAGCTTCTGCACAACAAAGAAAACTTCAATAAAACAAAAAGGCAACCTACTGAATGGGAGAATATATTCACAAATGATAAGTCCGATAAGGAGCTGACATTCAAAATACAAAAGAAACTCATACAAAAAAATAAAAAATCTCCAATAGCCGCGATGAGCGACATCCAGAGGCCAGCGACCGATCTGCCTCATCCCGGAAGAGCGCAATGACGATAACAACAGTGAAGCAATATCCTCCGCAACTAAACTGAAGAACAAGAAGACGGCAACTTGTCTGTTCCCCTTCCCCGATTCCCCAACGCTGTTCCCCTCCACCAATTCCCCAATAAAATCTTTAAAAAAATAAAAAAATAAAAACAAAAAATAAAAACAAATAAAAAAAATAAAAAATCTGATCGAAAAATGGTCAGAGGACATGAAAAGACATTTTCTAAGGAAGACACACAGATGGCCAACAAACACATAAAAGATGCTCAATGTCACTAATCACCAGGGAAATGCAAATCAAAACCACAATGATGCCACCTCACAACAGTCAGAGTGGATATTATCAAAATCAACAGATAACAAGTGTTGGTGAGGATGTAGGGAAAAGGGACCCTTTGCACTGTGGGTGGGACTGCAAACTGATGCATCCCCAATGGAAAACAGTATGGAGATACTGTTTACCAAAAACTAAAAATAGATATACCATACAACTTAGCAATTCCACTTCTGGGTATTTATCCAAAGAAAACGAGAACACTCATTTGAAAAGATATGTGTACCTCTATGTTCACTGCAGCATTATTTACAGTTGCCAAGATACAGAAGCAACCTAGATGCCCACCAATGAATGGATAAAGAATATGTGGCATATATACATATATGTATAATATTTTGCTATGTATAATGCACGCTTTTTTGCCCAAATTTGTGAGGGAAAAATAAGGATGCTCATTATACATGGGTAGTATTAATTCTGTATCTATATAAATGTTTCTAATTCTTTTATTTATGCTTATGAGTTAAAGTGTAACTCTAGAAATCAATAACGATATCCGATATCCGTATGCAAAATAATACCCTAGAACACAATAAAAGGTTTTGTGAACTTAAAACAAACTTGCAAAGAAGAAGAGTTCTTGGCCTTTTATGATGGGTCAATATCGTTAATTTGTTACCAGTACATAAAATTCCTTGTACCTTGTATCAGTTCTTGTGTTTTGTAATTATTTGTTACATAAAATTTCTTGTATCATAAAATGTTAAAAAATAAATGCCAGGGCCGGTCGAGTGGCGCAGTGGTTAAGCGCTGGTTTGGGAAGCCAGCGGCCCTGGTTCGGGTCTCACATATAAGGGCCAGTGACACTGCCCTCAAAAAATAAAAAAAATAAAAATGAAACTTTGCCATTTGTAACAACATGGATGGATCTAGAGGATATTATGCTAAGTGAAATAAGTCAGAGAAAGACAAATACTGTATGGTTTCACTTATATGTGGAATCTAAAAACAAAACAAAACGAACAAAACAAAAACAGGCTCATAGAAACAGAGGCCAAAGGGATGGTTACCAGAAGGGAGGGGTAGGGGGATGAGTGAAAAAGGGAAGGGGAATGTAATCAGTAATATTGTGGTTAAGTTTACATGATGACAAATGACTACTAGAATTAGTGGGGTGATCACATTGTAAGGTATAAAAATATTGGATCAGTATACTATACATGTGAAACCAATATAACCAGTATAAGATTGTATACCAACTATACTTAAATAAAAAATAAAATAAAAATGAACAAATTTATTTATTTATTTATTTAGAAAGAAATTGCCCAGTATTTAGCAAAACAGCAGGAAAGAAAAACCTTTGGTGAGGCACTACATTATGTCTTGGTGTCAAATTAACTCCTAAGAATGACTAATCTGAGATTTATAAGTATGTATTTATAAAGACAGAGAGAACTCAAAGCAATTTGTGACCAGTAAATATGACGACACTGTTCCCAAAAAACAGCCACCACTACCTAATCATTGTTCCATGATTTTACGCAGGTTATTATTAATATTAATAGAGTGCTTAGTATGCATCAGACACTGTGCTATGAGGTAGGAACTATTCTTATCTTCATTCAACACATGAGGAAATACAACTCAGGGAGGTTAAGTAGGTTGTCTAGTCCCCAGGGTAATAAGTGAAGTAAATGAAAGATGAATTCTAGAACTATACCCTACATTGGTATACTGCCTACAGCTTTCATGGGCACTAGATTACTTTTATTAAACAGTTAAAAAGTTTTTAAAAAATTAATGTTCCTCAAACGTTATCTTCTTCTACTTCCTCTGATTAAGCACCTGCAAACAATGGCAGTCCACTCTGTCCTGCACCCCACGCCCCTGTTGTACCTGTGTCCTCTTTCTCTCCAGGTTGAAACATCCACTCCGCTATCTCCCTGTAACAGTCAGTAAATGCCAGGTAAGAGAGTATTGCTGCATCCCCACTCACACGGGTGTGCTCACCTCAATGAACAAGTATTCTGTTCAAACTCAGACAGAAACTCAAGTTCTCCCGCTAAGCTTTTATCACCTTCCTCACCTCCACTCCAGTCATTCCTCCTTTTGCCTCTAGTTGTAAAACTCAAAACATGCTGGCATATTTATTTTGCAGTTGTTTTTAATTGATTCACTTATTTCTCTTACCTGCCTAATTCAATTATAAATCCTGAGGGCAGGGACTAGGCCTAAAATTCTTCTGTATTACTCATAACACTTAGTACAGTCAACCTGTCCACAGTAAGTGCTCAATGAAAAAAGAAATGAATGAAAAACTGAAGCAAAGGTAGATCCCTTAACCAACCCTTCAAAAGGCATGGCAGTGTTCTTTGACAGAATTGTAGAAATATTGTACCTACGGGCCTGTTCCCATAGCCACCTGCCTCCCTGGCTTTGTGGTTTGGCAGATCAAAGAGAGGTTTACTGCGCCTGGCAGGCCACTGAGCTCAGTATTTAGAAATTTGCCATTTAGGTCTGGGTTCTTTAGGGTATGGTCCTGGGCCCTCTTTTTTATCTACATTCACCCCCAAGTGAGCTCATCTCGTCCCACGGTTTTAAATTCCACCTCTATGCTAGGCCTTCCAAATGAAGATCTCCAGCACTGATCCAGGCTGCAGTGTTAACTGCCCCTCAGCATCTCTACTTGGATATCTCAGGCATGTCTAACTTATCAGGTCCAAAGGAATGACTAATCTCCCTGCTCCTGTTCCAAATCTGCCCCTCCTATGTTTTCAATCTCAGGAAATGAAACCATTTCATGTCATCATTTTTGATACCTCACTTTCCTGCACCCCATATGTAAAATCCATCAAGTCTCTCAACTCCACCTCTAAAACAGAGCTCACATCTGTTCACTCCCCCTCCACACACACACCTTCGCTACCATCATAACCAACTAAGCCACCAGCGCCTCTCATCTATGTTACTGATACAACCCCCCGCAGCTGGTCCCCCACACTGACTCTTGTCAACACTCCAAGCATTCTCCATTTAGCAGTCAAAGGGATTTTTTAATGAAATATTTGATGCTTAAAGCTTTTCAATGGTTTCCTAATGGTTCTAAAAAAGAGTCTAAAACCTTTAATGACCAATTATGATGATAACTAATAATAATGGCAGTTAACATTTATAGGTACTTACTTATAGAACGTATTGTTTCAAGCAATTTACATATATCACCTCATTTAATCCTCATAAAATTCTAGGAGGTAGATGGTCTTCTTACGCCTGAACTCTAACCTGAAATGGTTAGACCAGTGAGGTGACAGAGCCAGCTCATGCTTGATGCACAAGAGCCAACTGTGTGCACCCGATTCCACACTCAGGGGTGCCCTGTTGGTAGCTTGACGACCCTGAAAATCAGCTATGATGGGATAACTTATACCACAGAAACTGGCAGATGCCACAAGTAGGGCTTTTCTCTACCCCAGGGAAGCAGCTGTTAAACACATACCTGCTACCAAGAGATTAGCTAAGTGATTGCTCAGGTCCTGCTGCCTCAGCAGCCATGTGACCCAGAGGCCTGCAGGGACCTTAAAGTGACACTAGCCCCATCATGCAGGCACAAGCCCTAGATGGCAGCCAGAGAATCACAAGCAAATGTAAGTCCTGATATGACTTGCCCAACAGCCCTAGCGATCAGTAGTCTCCCCTGACTCCCAGCACCTGTATGCCATATGCACCCCTTAGATAAGACCACACTCTTTACCAAAATCCCACTCTTTTGAACTGACCAATCCGGCCCTAGCCCAGGAACCCCAAAGCACTCCAACCTAAGACCCTATTAGAAACATATTCCCCAGGCATTCTCTCTCTCTTCTTCCCTCCCTCCCTCTCTCTCCATGCTGCCTTGACCTCCCTGTGTGGCCACTTGAGGCATGCCATGGACTTCCTCCAGGACCTGTGAGTAATAAACTCTATTTCAATTTCTCTTGTGGTCTGTTGTAGAATCCTCACCATCCGGCACCCCGTGCTCCACTTAACAAATGTTAATGTAACAGTCATAACAGCTACACACAACAGGGCCTGATCACCTTCCATATGCTCTCCCTATATTTCTCCTTTGTAAGCCGTATCACATATACACATTTATATAGTTTTTGATGATTATTGGTGTATTGCCCACCTTCCTGACTAGACTGTAAACTCCTTGAGGTCAACAATGTATATCTTATCTCCAATATGTAGAACAGTGCCTGACACATAACAGGTGCTTGATGGATGTTTGTTAAATAAGAAACCTGTCCCGGGCCAGCCGAGTGGTGCAGTGGAGCTGGCTTGGGACGCCAGCAGCCCTGGTTTGGATCCCACATGAGGGCTAAAAATAAAGTGTAGTTTGATCTGGCAATTCTAACACCTGGAAAAAATACTTTAAATTTTTTTGAAACACGTGAAAGTCAATCCTGGAAAGAAACAACTGCTTCTGTTTCACCTGCAATGAAGGTCAGCACCCCCGAGGTCCTCCGCTGACACCTCTTCTCCAGTTGCTGCTTTAACCTAGGAGAGCGAAGAGAAAGTCAATGGTGAGATCTGCCCATCTGAGATATACAAATGCTCTCCTGACATGCACCTCCCAACCTGGCTGTATCTACAACTTCCTTCCACAAGCTAAAGAGCATTTTGTTTTCTAATCCCACCCACCTAGCAAACCTAGGTCATAGTGTCTCTACCGATCAGAAGCCTGAACCCAGAGTCACTAAGGAACTCGCCCACAGCTCCTGAGCACGGGAGGGAGCTTGATCTGAACCCTGCACTCCTGGCCACGCCTGCCCTCTCCCCTACATCAGGCTGCCTACACACACATCCAAACCTCTGTGTCGGTGCACATGCTGCTACCACTGCCTGGGCTCCCTTCTCCCTCTCACCCACCTAGTGAGTCCCTGCTTTACCTTCAAGCCCACCTGCTCTACATGGCTTTTCCTGACCCACCCAGACCTTTTCATCATTAATGACATTGCACAGTATTAATACAGCAATGCTTGTTTATCCATAGTCCAAGAGTATTCCACTTACACCCCCAACATGGCCCTTGCCAGGCTGTGTTTCAGTAATTTGCACGTGTCTCTGTCGTTTCCTCTACACTGCGACTTCCTTGATGGCAGGAACTGTGACTTATTCATCTTTGAACACTTGATAAATGTATTGAAGTAATGACTTTTTTTTACCTATGCTGAAAAACTCCAGCGATTATTACAGTCTTAAAGGTATTAATATCTTTAAGATGGAAAAAAATTTCTAAGATTACTCACATCTAAGATTCAGCAGACTATGACCCAAAACAAGAAACCTCAAGTAACAAATTAAGAATGGCTTAATTACAGCATGAGAAATTCTAACAGGTAAAAGGAAGAGAAATCATTTAGTGCTAAATGGAAACCAGATCCTTTAGGATTTGCTTATTGATGTCCACTTCTTTGCCTTGATTGGTTTCTTTTTCTTCAAATAGGAAAAATTTTAATTAGAATAATGAACATTAATATAAAATATAGCATAGAAATGACTTATTCACTACATCAAAAGCTCTATCTTAAATAAAAATTATTCCGTGGGGAGAGGAAATTGAAATTTTCATCTCCAAGAATTCCATACGTAAACTTAAATTTCTGGTTCTCTTCTTCCCCCCAAAATTCGGTGTAAAATAGCATTCAGACCAGACAATAACTAATTGTCAGAGGTGTCTGGATATTTAAAGTTGTAAAAGGAATAAATAACCAATATACTATATTTATTTTCAGGGATGTGACTAAAAAAATAAGGATTTGTCGTTGGTCAATATTTATTGAATACCCACAACATTTGATACTGTGATAGGTGCAAAGGTGATAAAAGTCAAAGGGAAAATTAAAATAGCTCATTCTAGTAAATAACAAGCTCAGAAGATAAACAAAAGACAGGAAAACAAAAAGCTCCTTCAAAAGATTGTCTTATAACTATGCATTTTCTCTATAATTTTAAGCTACTGAAAACTACAGCAACTCAACCCCACATTATGTGTGAAACCTACAAAACCTTTTCTCAATTTTCAGCAATAGCAGTGTCAAAATTTAGAATTCTCAAGCAGATGGGTCTGCTGCTGCTTCTTTTTCTACCTATAAACAAGTTTTTTGATGGTAGACTACTGAAACGAGGTTGAGTTCTGTGACAGGACTACAGACTTCTCTAGCTGCTAAGTTGCTTCTTTTCAAGGTACAAGTTAAACCTGAATCCACTGGTAACTGCTGACCTTTAGACAAAATCTCTTGAAAACAGTTAGCATTATTCTAGTATTCTGGTGCTACCTATATTCCCAAAAAGATGTTTTCAAGTTTTAGTCATATATTTACTCATTCTCTAATCAAAAATAAACAAGAACAACTCATGAAAGTTTGTGCCCTTTCCTATACAAAGGTAAATTTTTAGTGAATTTTCCTCTCATTAACTAATGATAGTCCTCACATAAAGCTAGAGAAATATTAAAGAATAATAAACACCACAGGCTTTTGGAATAATGCCTTGAGACTTTTATCACATTTGAAATGGTAGGTCTTCATGTTTACCTGATCTTCAATAAGCTATTAAAAATTAACACAATCTAAGTGAAATAAGTCAGTCAGAAAAAGACAAATACCATATGATCTCACTTATATGTGCAATCTAAAGAACTGAATAAATGAGCAATGTAAACAGAAATAGTCTTAGAGACACAAAGAAAAAACTGATGAGGACTAGATAGGATGGGGATGGGAGAAGGGGAAGGGACGAGGCAACATAAACTGATAACTACAATACTACTGCAGAAACAGAAGAGATAGTTTAGGGAATATAATCAATAAGGTTGTAAATATTTTTTTTTAGGGAAACAGACGGATGCATGTCCTTTTAGAGAGACCACTGCATGGATGGTGTAGTGGCCTTACCACTGCACTGTACATCTGAAGCTGCTGCTGAACAATATTATATGTCAACTATAATTTAACACATATATAGTCATGGGATGTGGAATATAGTGTAGGGATGGAGTCAATGGAATTGCAATAGATATGTGTGATATCGGGTGTGGGAGGGCAGGGGACGGGGGAGGGGAAAGTCACTTTGTAAGGGGTAAAAAAAATAACTATTGCATTGTTTTGTACATCTGTAACTAATAATAATAATAAAATAAAATTTAAAAAAAATTAACACAATCATTTGGAAAATATACTTACTTCATGTTGAACCATAAGCTCTTTTTAACACACTTTTTAATAAACTTCTGTTAATATTCCAAAACCAAAAATGATTCTTTGACAGACTTTTGAAGCAATACACTTACTTTTTGAGATAAAATTCATATACTATAAAAGTTCACCATTTAAAGTACACAGTTCAGTGTTCTTTAGTATATTCACAAACTGTGCAACCATCACCAACCACTACCTAACTCCAGAATATTCATCACACCCAAAAGACACCCCATACTCATTAGCAGTCACTTCCCACTCCACCCTGCTCCCAATCACTGGCAACTACCAATATACTTTCTGTCTCTATGAATTGCCTATTCTAAATCTCTCTAAAATGTTCTAAATATCTGAAGTAGAACTATACAGTATTTGTCATTTTGTATCTGGCATAATGTTTTCAAGGTTCATCCATGTTGCACCATGTGTCAGAACTTCATTCCTTTTTATGGATGAATCATACCCCATTGTCTATAGATTAGAGTTTTATAATATGACATTTTTCTTTTCACCGATTGAATATTCTTGGATTTTATTTATACAATGGGACATTTTGTTGTAAGGTGTAGTAATGACCTGTGTCTTCACCTCCCCTCTAACACTTTGAACTCCGGGATCATGTTGTGACATCAGCACAGCAGAGTGATGCCTACAGGACTGAAAATCACTGGAATAGAGCTGACCGAAGGGGAGGTGAGGAAGAGCCAGGGTGACATAATCCAGTCCTCAGTCCTGCATCACAGGCATCTCAGAAGGGCCCTGTGCTTGGAGTTTAATGCTCAGTAGTCACCCTCCTAAAATTCTAATTTATCTTTGAATCTGTGTTGTGTAAGTGAAGTCTGATAGGACAATGGAGCTTATACATTAGGGTTTAGAGCCTCAGCTCGTGGTTGGTCTGCCTCCCACCACCTCCCTGGGATGGGTTCTTGCCTCCCTGCTAACTGGTACATGCGCCCTGCCCTGCTGTACTTTCTCCTCCCCACCCCTGCCTAGCAACTGTTACATCTGCCCCCAGTGAGGGCCTGGCGTGGCATGAGATCCGGGCTCAGGCATGTGCCCCACGGTGTCACAGGGTGGAGGATAGCACGTCATCACTGTCCTGGGCTGGCAGTGCTGAGTTATGTTCTCCAGCAGATGATTTGATGTGGGTCTGAGCTAAGGGCTAGCCTTTCACCCACTGCCCATCAAGGTATTACGCAAATCCTGGCATAGAGGCTGCCTACCCTTGGGGGTCATGTGTCCACTGAGAGTTAGAATAGTGGGCCCACTGGAAGCAGAGATAACCTGGGAGGGAAAATATCAGAAAGGTCTGGAGATGGATGGTGGTGATGGTTGTACAACGAAGTAAATATACTTAATGCTACAGAACTGTACACTTAAAAATGGTTAAAATGGTAAATTTTATCTTACATATTTTTTTCTTTAATCAATCAAGATTATGTTCTTACCAAGGGGGGTCCTCCCAAGAAAATGGTACCCTGCTTGCGTACAATGATGTTTTCATCAGCCATCGCAGGGACATAGGCACCTCCTGCCGTACAGGAACCCATAACCACCGCTATCTGGAATCCAAGCATGTAGGAAATCCATGAGGTACAGCGCAAACAGTGAATATACAATCTCTGGATCTACAGTCCCATAAATTTTGCAGTATCAAGGGATATTACTAACTGGTCCCTGTACTTCATTTTTAAAATGGAGTCCTCTAAACATTTGGAATAGTTTCTTAACTTATTGTGTCCAAGTATTTTGAAGGGCTTATGTCATACTTCCACAAAGTTTATGGACACTCTCCCTGTGAAAGACAAGTTGGCAAGATAGATCATTAGCAACTAATAAGAAACTAATGGAGAGAAGAAACTCACACCCACCCACAGATGAGCGAAACTCTATTAAAAAGATAATTTTTAAACCTAACAATAATAAGTCCCGTAAAAAACTGCCACTTACATTACAGGAATACTGAAATTATTTTGTGGATTAATACTTTGTGTTACCCTGAATATGATATAAAAGCTTAAAAAACATTCTTAACTTAGATATTAGTATGACACAAAGAACAGTAAATATGGGTGTGACAGAACACCCCTAGATAGGAATAAATAATGAGAGAAGTATGTAATAGATATTTTCTTAAATTATCATATGAAAGTAGTTTTTGTTATTAATTCCAATATTCCATCAGTTTTGCTTATGGGCATACAAATATCTGTTTTGAAAAAAAAATTCTACATTAGTATTAATCCAAAAATGGAAGATAGCACAAGTTCATATTTTTATATCTAAATGGCTTTCACAAAAGCATTTTTCGCTATTTAATGTATATCATTAAAAATTGCTGTAGTATTTCTCTTGTCAACATGTTACAGAAATGCTTATCATTTATTGTTTCTGTTTATCAATCACCCAGAAGTTTGTTTTCAAAATATTAATGGCTAGAAAAACTCTTGCCCATGAGACAAAAAAAAAAATTCATCATGGCAGTGTTCATAATAGAGAAAATATGCAAATAACCAACATGTCCATCAATACAATATTTTGAATTATTGATAAATTCTTTGAAAATCACAAGCAAAAATAACAAATGAAATGTTAACACTTCATAAATCCAAACGGAGGGGACGTAAGTGCTCTGTTCTAAAATTCTCTGTACTTTCTACATGTCTGAAATATTTTATGGGCTTTTTCTTTAAGATTCTATCAGGAGCAAAGGACACGACTTCACCTTCTCAGCCTCTTCTCTCAAACTACTTCAGTACTAAAGAAAAAAAAAAGTCAAGGAAGTGGAGAAGAGTCACAATTATTGCGATGCCAGAAAAGTCATGACGCATCTTTGCAACGAAAAACATAGAAAAAAGTACGTCATGACTTTTCTGACAACCCAATATGTAAGAATCTAGAAGCAGACAATTTTCAAAAGTAAGACCTAAAAAACCAGACAGACATAGCAGGGTTCCATGAAAAAACCAGAGAACAAAAAAGGGAGAGAGGAAAACAGCACTGTCAGCAAGTATTCAGAGACCAAGGATGGGCATGGAGGTTGGGGGATGGAGGAGACCAGGAAAGAATTGGTTTGTCAAAATGTAGTAAGACAAAAACAAGGAAAATGTATGTCAACTATTACCAATAAAAAACATTTTTTTAAATGAGGGAAATGAAACTGAATGCCAACTTGCCATCTCAGGGGGGAGAAAAGATCTACCAATTTAGTAGAAAAGTCTCACAAATGAATAGCTGACAAACTATTAGCACATCTATATTAGAGAATTTTATCCTGTTCCTAAGGGCACTTCAGATGCGTTTTCTCCGTAATACTTCCGAAACCAAGGAAATCAACAATCCACTTCTCTGCATCAGTTAATAATAACCCCCGATAATTCCTGACTCTTGGTATTCAAGTCCTGTGTGATCTCGTCCCCTTGAGTGTGTGGAAGATCTGGTAATATGCTTCTCTCAAATGGTAGCGTTACTTCCATGCTCAGAGTGTGAGAGACTGCGTCTTCCATCTTGCTGGCCCTCTCTCTTACCCACTTGCTTGCTCATTCTGATGCAGCCAGCTGACATGTGGTGAGATGCTCTATGGAGAAACCCACTTGGGAAGGAACTTAGAGAGGCCTCCAGCCAACAACTCGTAAGGAACTGAGTGAGGCCTGCAAAGAACTGAATCCTGCCAACAACCAGGTGAGTGAACTAGGAAGAGAATCCTTCCCGGTTGATCTTTGAGATGACTGCAGCCAGGTGAGAGACCCAAAGCTAGAAGAACCAGCTAGAAAAGTGCTCAGACTCCTGACCCATAGAAACTGCGAGATAACAGATGTCGTTGTCTTAAACTGCTCAGTTTGGGGGTAATTTGTTCTGCAGCAATAGATAACTAATACAGAGATCAAAACCATCTACCTTAAGTGACTGTGACTGAAGCATATCTGAAAACTTGGGAGTCTTTGTTTGCAAGTACTTGGTTGTTGTTGCTCTTCAAGGTAGCTCTCTATAAACATTCCTCTATTCCAGATGAGAGACAGGCCAGAAACAGAATTCTGTACCATCCCAGAGTGATGAAAAACCAAGGGAAAGACATAGGTAAACCTGGAAACCAGTCCCAAAAGAGCACTTATTATGATTCCATTATATAAAATGTGCAGAATAGGCAAGTCCATAGAGACAGCTAATGGATTAGCGGTTGCCAGGGGCTGGAGAGACTAGATAGAAATGGGGAGTAACTACTAATGAATAAGGCATTTCCTTTTGGGGTGATAAAAATGTTCTAAACTTGATTCAACTCTGTGAATATCCTAAAAAGCCATTAAACTGTATATATTAAATGGGTAAGTTGTATGGTACGTGAGTTAAAAGTTGTTATAATTTTTATTTTTTTAAAAAAGCAAAAGCTAGGGCCGGCCGAGTGGTGCGGTGGTTGGGAGCTTGCTTGGGGCGCCAGCAACCCCGGTTTGGATCCCACATGTGAGGGCCAGTGACACTGCCCTCTAAAAAAAAAAGCAAAAGCTAGAGTTACTAAGTACATGAGAATCAAAATCCTCAACTAAGAAATGCTATTCCAATCACATGTATCTAACAAGAGCAAAATTTAATATTGCCAAAGCAAACTCTGATACTAGGAATAAAAATTAAATAAAACAACACAGATAAGTCACCACTTCTCATCATTTCATTATGAGCCATTCACTCACTCACAAAACGGAGTGAATGTGCAAGAAGAGCTCTGCCTCTCTCTCTGCTGCTGCTGCTTCTTACGAAGCACAAGGACCCTAGGACCAAAACAGCACCAACCGCTTTCCATGTCCCAAGCATCAGTCTGTGGTACAACAAGGATCTTACACTGGGCCATGCTGGACAAATGATCTGGAGCCCCAGGAAGGAAATTCTACTGCTTTCTTTACTAAAAGGATGCAAGATGCTTGACCATAAACTGTTCTGACCACACTCAGAGGTGTGTGGGTGGCACAACACAGCCACGGTGCCAGGAGAGACATCACAGTGACCCTCGTCTGCATCAGGACAACAGGAAACTCCCAAGGCCTGGACTGAGAGGCTACAATCCACGAAGTCACCTGAGGTGGGTCTGCTCTGTGACACGTACAAACCAAGAGATCCCTCTTGCAGGCTGAGAGAGCCCCTGATGATTCCATGACTTGACTCAAGAGTAAGAAAGCAGCGAGAAGGCTAAGAAGATGTACACCTGACAGTAACAATACTTGTCATAACCACTACAGAAAGCACAAGCAGAATTTCTGAGTAAAAGGAAATAAAGAGACTATAAAACAGAGGTAAAAGTCTCTTAAAAACTTCAGACAGAATTTCATTACCTTCCAGGTCTTGTCTGAACAAATACAGGCTGGTTCTCATTGCACCCAAACCAAATTACAAACTGTAGGTCAGCAGCCTGCCCTATGAAAAGGGTCTCTGAAAGGGAGTCAAGAGGTTTTATACCTAATTCTAAAAAGCTGTGAGAACTCTAGACTTCCATCTTTCCACTGCAAAACTGGAGAAGGCTATTCAGTTCAGAAGAACACAGTGGTAAATGTATTATAAATTGGAAAAGGGGAAAGTTCTAGTTACTTGATGGAAAAGCCATGAAAAATATGTTTTTTAAACCTCTCATCTTACTTCTTTTTCAATTCAGAGTAATTGTGGAAAGCAAATACTGCCTGTATCACAATTCTGTTTTCTTCCTGTATTTGAAGAGCGGCCATTAAAAAATAAAAGCCACAAAAAACACATGTCAATTCTAGAGCCGTCCATTATTTAACTATAGAGACTGATCACACAACTGATTCTAGAACACTCATGCTAATCTGTACTAACTGGATAGGCTGAAATGTACACAGAAAACCAAAGTCTACCTACACAGAACACTGTGTTTCTTCCTCAATATTTTTGTCAGAGAACCTCAAAGCAATCAGACAGGCCCTATCTAGCTTCATGAACAGGTCGAAATGCATTTTTAAAATAATGATATGATATACATCTTTTTTGGTACTTTTTCCTTTAAAAAAAGAGGAAGTCAACATAACTATTGGCTATGAGGAAAAAAAATAAGTGGATGAGAAAATATTAAAGTAAAAGAGAGAATGGGAGAAAGCACAAAAGGGGGTTGGTGTTAAGATTTTTTTTTTTTTTTTAATTGGGGAATTGGGGGAGGGGAACAACACTGGGGAACCGGAGAAGGAGAACAGACAAGTTGCTGTCATTTTGTTCTTCATTCTAGTTGCGGAGGACATTGCTTCACTGGCCCATGTTGGTATTGTCATTGCACTCTTCCCAGATGAAGCACATCGGTCGCCGGCCTCTGGATGGTCGCTCACAGCGGCTCTTGGCAGCTCACACTGGCTGCTGGTCACTCACTGTAGCCTATGGCAGCCCACAACAGCAGGGGCTGCAGCCTACACCATCGCTGGGGCTCGCACAGCCCAGCTCCAGGTGGGGCTGTTGTTCACCATCTTAGCTGTAGAAGTCAGTGTCACTGGCCCTCATATGTGGGATCCGAACCGGGGATGCTGGCATCCCAAAACCAGCTCTTAACAAACGCGCCACTCAGCCGGCCCTGGTGTTAAGATTATACATGGTAAGTTTAGCCTTGGAGAAGAGAGACAATTCTTTCTGGGATAAAAGACAGAGTAACAGTGTTTTTAATAGAAAGAGCAGCGCTCACACGTAGCCTGACTTTTTCAGTAAAGTATGTAGCAGTAACTTCAGTGCAGACATCAGGTTTAGAGTTCAGATAATGGGGGAAAGATCAGAACGGAAGACTAGTATATAATGACAATTATTTTTTTTTAATTCCAAGATGTTCATAAGACTATCAAGAGGCGGGCCAGCCAAGTGGCACATTGGTTAACAGCTGGCTTAGGATGCCAGCAGCCCCGGTTCGGATCCCATATATGAGGGCCAGTGACACTGCCCTCTACAGCTAAGATGGTGAACAACAGCTCCACCTGGAGCTGGGCTGCTGTGAGTCCCCGGGATGGCATAGCTGCAGCCCCTGTTGCAGTGGGCTGCCATAGGCTACAGTGAGTGGCCGGCAGCCAGCGTGAGTGGCTGGCAGCCAGTGTGAGCTGCCAATAGCCATGGTGAGCAGCTGTCCAGAGGTCGGCGACCAATCTGCCTCACCCGGGAAGAGTGCAATAATGATGCCAACGTGGGCCAGTGGGGCAGCGTCCTCCAAGGCTAGACTGGGGAGCAGTGACTTGTCTGTTCCCCTTCCCCGGTTCCCCAGCACTGTTCCCCTCCCCCAATTCCCCAATTTAAAAAAAAAAAAATTTGTATTCATTTTTTTGGCACCCTCTGTATTTGTTAAATGTTGGTTGATGTTTTATATAGTTGAACAAAAAGAACAAAGAATGAGATTGCAAGGTGACGAAGGTCTGCAGTGGGTTGAATAGTGGCCCCCAAAAAGATATGCCCACACCCAAATCCCCAGAACCTAGGAATGTGACTATATTTCGAAGGAGTCTGCAGATATAATTAAGAATCTTGAGATGAGATCATTCTGGATTAGCCGGCAGGCCCTACATCCAATGACAAGTGTCCTTATAAGAGAGAGAAGGGGACACACAGACACACAGAAGAGAAGGCTATGTGAAGATGGGGGGCAGACACTGGTGTGATGCAGCCACAAGGCAAGGGAACACCTGGAGCCACCAGAAGCTGGAAGAGGCAGGAACAGAATCTCCCTTAGGGCCCTCTGAAGCAGCACGGTCCTGCCATCACCTTGACTTCACACGTCTAGTAATAGCCTCCATAACTTGAGAGAATACATTTCTGCTCATGTAAGCCACTCAGTTAGTGGTAATTCACTACAGCAGTCCTAGGAAACTAAGGTAAGGTTAGTATAGCTGTATAAATTATAATACTAGGTTAAATGGGCTAATTTCCCCTATAAAACAAAAGATCACAATAACAATTTCATACCAGATAATGGAAGAGTAATGGAAGAACTAACTCTGGATGATGAACACACAATGTGATATATAGATGATGTATTACAGAATTGTACACTTGAAACCTATGTGATTTTACTAACCACTGTCATCCCAATAAATTTTAATTAAAAAAAAAAAATTGAGCAAAGCTGGTTTCTGTTTAGATAAAGCATAGAGATAGGCAAGATCACTGCATAACAATAAAATATATAATAATAGTAACAACATACTCTACTAATAGAAAATAAAAGAGATGCAATAATTGCAAGTGAAGACTAATTAGAATATTAATAGAAATACTACACACTTAAGAAATCCAATAACAAAATATAAACAAAGGAGTACATCAGTATTAGGAAGTACTTCCAACATGTAAAAATGATTAGAGAAAAATAAAATAAATATCCTTTCATCTAATACCAAGTCTTAATAAATCTTGACATTCGGCCAAATCCACATCAGATTTTTTTTTTTAAGGAATAAAATATTTCAGATATAATTGAAGCCTCTATAAACCTCCTACCTGACCCCTTTCTCCTCCTTCCCATGTCAAAGGTAATCACTGTTTCAAAGTTAAGTGTATCACTCACATGTATATAAATAACAGACAGTATTATTTGATATTTAAGCTTTACCTATGGAACACTAGACTGTATATTTATTCCACTATTTTTTTACTCAACATACTTTTGAGACTTACTTATGTTGATGCATGCAATTCTAGTTCATTCACTTTAACAGCTAAAAATTGTGAAACAATTACTCAGTGCCTATTCTTTTTAAAAACTCCTTTTCTTCGGCGAATAACCTTTATAACAGTGTAAGTGTATTCCCATAATTAACAAAAGAATCTGACTGGAGATAACCTTAAGATACTTCCTGTGGAAAAAGACTAAACCCTGAATTAACTTCTGTTTTAAGTGATCTCAGAGTACACACTTAGCAAAGTCATTTGAAGCAAAATGCAATATATCTCATTAATGAGAAATTACCTGTGCAATATTTTCAGAAGACATAATTGCCTGATTATAAAATGAACGGCCAAAGTGATCTCGATCTGGAAATACCTCTGCTTGTCGAGGTAAGTTTGCCCCTCCTGAATCAACTGAAGACAAGATAAATGACAGAAATAAGTACATCTCTATGAACAAAATATTCGACACACAGGAAGACTTGTATCAATGACAGCAGCTGTTCTTAATCACATTCACAAAACACTTGCCCAATCATTCTAAACTATTCTGCAGCATCTTTCTCCAATCCCCCAGTGCAGCCAAAAGGATTCAGTTTTCCTCAAAACCACTAGGCCCTCCTACCCCTGCACAATACTGCACTTGTAATGTGTATTTATTTTGTCCTTTGAGGACAGGCTAAAGCCCCAGAAACACCATATATGCTTAACCAGCTCAGCTAAAAAAAAAGTATGTTTCTTTTAAACCAATACAAAAACCACCTATGCAATTCATGTGACAATTTATCACATATTGCCTTCTGTATTGTTTTTGTTTTTTTTTTGTTTTTTTAGCTGAGCCATCCTGTCACCTGTTGGCAGCTTAGCAGCAGCTCAGCTCAGGCTGGGCATTGAACTGCTGTTGCTCAGAGCTCAGCTCCCACTCTTGAGCGAGCTCTTTACCAACTGAGCCACTCAGCCAGCCCTCTGGTATTGTTTTTACTGCAGATTAGAGTGGTGGATAAGAATGTGAGCAGAGTTCAAAACAGAGCTTGGTTACTATATAGCTGTGTGATTACAGGCCTGTTTCCTAGCCATTCTATGCCCTGGTCCCCTCATCTGTAAAATGAAGATAATAACAGTGGCTATCCTATAGGGTTGTTATTGGTATGACACAAAATAATGTGTGTAATGCACTTAGTTCAGCACATACTGTGTATGAGTGCACATAGTAATGCTACAAAAAGTTAGTTAGTCCTATACCTATCACTCTTGGATACAACTGTCTCTTGTTATCTGATACATTATATCCTGACTCCAATCAAGACAGGAACAACATAATACACTCTTCACTGCATCCCCCAGTGTTTGCACAGCACCTACAAGCAATAGGGCCTCATTTGCTGTATTCTATATGCGCAAAGTAGTTCACAGTGTAAGTCAACCAGGTAAATTCACTTACGTAGAAAGAAAAAAAAAAATCTTTGCATCAGTACCTATTCAAGTACCCACACAAATGAACAATATATATTAGCATGTTACCAAACTAAGCCAATATCCATCTAGAAGTGGCAATTTTATTTTATTTTATTTTTTTTTTTTTTTTTAGATTTTTTATTGGGGAATTGGTGGAGGGGAACAGACAAGTTGCCGTCTTCTTGTTCTTCAGTTTTAGTTGCGGAGGATGTTGCTTCACGGTTGGTATCGTCATTGCTCTTCCCGGATGAGGCAGATCGGTCGCTGGCCTCTGGATGTCGCTCATCGCGGCTATTGGCAGCTCACGCTGGCTGCCAGCCGCTCACGCTGGCTGTGGGCCACTCACTGCAGCCTATGGCAGCCCACTGCAGCAGGGGCTGCAGCCCACACCATCACCGGGGTTCGCACAGCCCAGCTCCAGGTGGAGCTGTTGTTAGCTGTAGAGGGCAGTGTCACTGGCCCTCATGTGGGATCCGAACCGGGGCCACTGGCATCCCAAAACCAGCGCTTAACTAATGCGCCACTCGGCCGGCCCAAGAAGTGGCAATTTTATACCACCTTGCTTTGATATTATTTTTTGAAATATCCTTTGATTTAAATCTATTTTGAATGTAAATATAAATTTATTCTTACTGAAAATTAAATTTTCTTACTAGATTTATTGGGGTGATCACTTCCTAATGTCTAATCACTATTAATGTCTAATCACTATGTTGTACACTTGAAACTAATATAATATTGTATGTCAACTATAACAGAAAAAATATTTCTAAAAAAGCTAAATTTCTTTAAATAATATCTGCTCAAACGATAAACACATTCAAACATTTAACACAGCATCTGGCACGCAAGAGATCCATAAATATTAGCTACTATGTGTTCATAGTTTGAACCCATTATGGTTAACAGCAAGACAAAATATATAGAAGAAAAAAACTACACATGTGTAGACAAAAAACTGGCACACACCAAAATACCACCCTGACCCTGACCCTAACCCAGAGGCTATCCTCAGTGATGTTATTATGGGTAGTTCTTGTTTACATTCTCTCTCAAGAGTTTCCAGCAAAGAACATGTAATTATGGGAGAAAGCAACAGTTATAAATACTAATTGATAACGTCATATAAATAGCCTTCTAAACAGTCTTATATTTTACCAGCTAAAAATCACTTATTTTACAATTACTGTGACTTGCCCAAGTAGATGCAAGGGAGCCTGTTTTGCATTGCAATTTCTTGTGCCCGTAAATGTTTTTTCACAGTCACCGGGTAGTAGGTGCCTCCTTTGACAGTGGCATCGTTGGCAATAATCATGCATTCTACTCTGAAAGGCAGAAATTTCATTGGAAAGAGAATGAGAGATTTCTTCGAAGTTAAAGACCAATTACATCACATTCCATGACACTCCAATGCCACCTTCAACTTCTAGTTCATATCACCAGTGACAGTCATTATATCACAATCTTATGATATACTAAAAGCAAGCTTGAATCACAGTTCATATATTCATTTATATAATATAAAATGATCATTTTCAACAAGTTTATAAACTCATACTTGATTTTTCAAGTCATCAGTCCTATATTAGTAGTGAAAAATAAGGGTCAGCCGAGTGGCGTGGTGGTTAAGCGATGGCCTGGGAAGTCAGCGGCCCCGGTTCATGCCCCACATATGAGGGCCAGTGACACTGCCCTCAAAAAAAAAGAAAAGAAAAGTAGTGAAAAATTAACCACCTAAGCCACATTTCATAACGCTTATTTGAATAAAAGGGTTCTAACAAAATAATAAAAAGTAATTTAAAAAATCCAAGTCTCAAGGGTAATAAAATCCATCATAATAAATCTTCAAATTTCCTTTAAGGAAGGTAATCTGCAAAAATGAAAACTACCCATCAAGGGTATTTATTTTTCATGTTTTCAAAAGTTCAACACTTTGCTTTTCTATAAAACTAGAAGTTTAAAATACATCATTTATCTTGCTCAAAGTCACAACAGATGCAAACTTTAAAACAGTATACTGAAAGCATACACTATAATGAGTCATCAGTGGCGCCCTTTCTCACCAACACCGGTTCATTGGGTATTTGGGCCCACAAGTAACACACAGAGCACAGGGCGGTGAACGCAGGCGGCCAGTTAAGGAACCTGCTTAACTTGTCAGAAAACCTCAGAGGTTCATTTGAAGCTTGAAAGAACGACAGTGTGTTCTTTACAAAACTTAATCTTCTTTATATTTTTGATGTTTCTGTTATCTCACTTTATATTGTCTAGAATTCTAAAAAGTAACTCATTGAATCCTTGTTGAAAGTAGAGAACAGGAACTAAGCACAGCCTGGAGTGATGCTGTGCTTCCCGGGCTGGGCTATGTGGCCAGGAGAGCTCACCACAACATAACAGGGCTCCTGGCCCTTGAGCATCAATTTTATTCACTAGATCTGGGGAAAAAAAGGGGATCTATGGAATGTAACCTCACAGGGTGATCTGATCATAAATTCCTAACTGGGCAGGTCATGGTGGTGAGTCACACCCCAGGCAAAAACTTTTTAGTAAAAGGTTTATCTTTGCCTTAAGCAAGTCCTGTCCATTGTTTTATGCATCTAGGTGAACACACCTTTGAAATAAACTGTAACTACCCTCAAAAAAAAGCACATAATCTTAACCACCCTGTAATCCAATCCCCTCCTTGCTTTTCCCCACCTCCATGTAATCTTCCTAAATGCCTTCCTTAATTTCCAGTGCATTTTTAAACGCTGCAAAACTGTTATTCCCTGGAGCATTGGAAATATTGTTTCCTGGCATATGTTGGGCTCAAATAAAGTCTTATGTAAATCCTCTACAAGTTTGGACATTTCTTACCTGGATAGGTCATATAAAGCCTTTTTCCACGACTGGAATGCAAATGTTTAATAACTTTAACATTAAACAAACTAGACTTCGAAGGGAATTTAGGCTTAGGGCTGGTGGCTGGGCCATAACCCCATACCTCCCCAGTATGTTCACACCTCCCTGCCCTGGACAGACGTGCAGCACAGGAAAAGCTTACGAAGCTCTGGTAATGGGCGGAGGCCAGGCTGGGAAGTCAGACAAAGCTAGGCTGAAATTCCAGCTCTGCCACTTGCTCCGTACATGACCTTGAACAGCCACCATTACTCTACTATTGAAAGGTCACAGACATGTTACAGAATGAGAAATAAAATCAGTCCACAAAAGTACTGTATTGTACATCTATTTATTTGCCTACCCAGCATCTCTTATTTTGGCAACAGAACAAAACTGTCTTTCAGAAACAGGCTCTTCTCTATTTTTAGCCCAGGTGGGACTGACCCCAAAGCCCATCTTCAGAGAGGGGCACAGGAACCAGGCCTTTCTACTCAGAGTCCACACTGTGACTCAGCTGGGCTCGAGCCCTAGGCCTATCCCCTTAGGAGCTCTCCTGCTACTGCAGCTGCTAAGCTAACACAGCAGAAAGCAGGAATGCCTGGAGCCAGCTCTGCAACCAAGGGGAATGGCTATAGTTGCACTTCCATAAAGGCACAGAGCTGGGGAGAAGGTGCAGGAACTCACACCTGTAAGCCAGCATCTGAATCAAACACAACTGTATCAGGCCGGAGTCCAACTACCTGAGGTCAAAGCTGAGCTTTGCCAGTGGCTTGACCTTGAACAAGTTATTTAACACTGAACAGTTTCCTTATCTGCAAAACGGTGGTGATGATAACCCCCATGCCCACAGAGCTGTGGTGAAGATCAAAACAATTAATCAACAGGAAGTGTTTATTACAGTACCGGACAAGGTAACTTCGCAGAGAACATGAAATCATACACATATACAAATGCATTTAACATCTCATAGGCTAGATTCCCTAAGTCCACAGTTGTATGAGAACACTGACTCCCAGAATTTGATTTAGTAACTCTCGGGAAGACCTCAGAATCTACATTTCTAACAAATTCTCAAGTAATGCTGACGCTACTTTGGAGAGCTACTCCTTACTTAGAGAGCTACTCCTCTAAGAGATCACCGCAGAGCCTGGAAAACCATACAAGCCAAGCCCACACCGGGAGGTCTGGGTTGGGACCCCAGGATCTTTGCTAGGGTTTCTTTCCCCTCAATTTGTTGTCTCTAAAGCTCCACAGATGAATCAAATACATGTCTGCATAGGAAGCTTCAGTCCTAAATATCAATAGCATAAAACTTGCATGCTAATATGCAAAGCAGGGAGTGCTGAATGCCTGTGCCTTGTCAATCTTCTTCCTGACCCACAAGGTTGAGTGGAAGTAGAATACTCACCCTGATACTCTCCCAATGCCTGTAATAATACCACCTGCAGGGACCTCCTCATTACCATATAACTGGTAACCTGCAAACTGGGATAATTCCAGAAACGGAGACCTGAGGGGAAGAAAGGATGTTGCTTGAATTAATGCACTATACCTACATATAACAGTTACACATGGAAAAAGAAAAGATGTTTTTCTTTAATGAGTCAATGTTTCAAATATGCATGTTGTATATAAAGTCTGCAAAAAGAATACCTAGGGCCAGCCGAGTGGTGCATTGGTTAAGAGCTGGCTTGGGACGCCAGCTCTGAGCAGCAGGGGCCGGTTCAGATTCCACAAGAGGGCCAGTGACACTTTGCCCTCTACAGCTGAGATGGTGAACAGCAGCTTGACCTGGAGCTGGGCTGCCATGAGCTACCATGAATGGCTGGCAGCCAGAGTGAGCGGCCAGCAGCCTGCATGAGCTGCCATGAGCCACCGTGAGCGGCTGTACAATGACCGGTGACCGACTGCCTCAGCTGAAAAGAGCGCAATGATCACAATACCAACATGGGCCAGTGAAGCGACGTCCTCCACAACTAGACTGAAGAACAAAAAGGACAGCAACTTGTCTGTTCCCCTTTCCCGATTCCCCAATGTTGTTCCCCCTCCCTCAATTCCCCAATAAAATCTTTAAAAAAAAAGAAAAGAATATCAAAAACAAAATCTAGGATGAATATTGTGGTGATTTATAAGGTATAGCCATACAATAGAACACTAGTACTTATTTTAAGAGATGTTGTACAAATGTATTCATTAATATAGAAAGAGAATAGCACCTAAAACTTACGTAGCACTTACCATGTGCCAGGCTCTCTCCTAGGACTTCTGGTAACCTAACTCATTTACTCCTAAGAACTATCTTCTGAGGTGGATCCTATTATGATCCCTAGTGACTAATGAAGAAACTGAAACACAGAGATTACATTGCTTGGCTGAGGTCAAACACCTAGTAAGTGGCAGAGCTGGGTTTTAATAAGCAATCTGGGACCAGGCTCTTAACTACTGTATTATTTTAGGTCACTCTCACTTATATGTGTTCGAGATACAGTAAGTGGTGAGAAAAGAAGGTTACAAAACCTCACATTTAGTATGATTCCATTTTTCTTTTAAAAAATGATGTGTCTAATACACATAAGAATAAAAATGGCCTAGAAGGATATGTGCTGGGTATTAGCAGTGTTTGTCTCTGGGTTAAGTGTGTGTGTGGATGTCATAAAAAATACTTTTGGAGTCTTTATTTCCTTCTCTCCACCACCCTACAGTCCAATCCTTCAGGAAATCATTTTGGGTCAACTCTCTTCACAACACACCCAGAACCTGACATTCGCATCATCTCCACCATTGGGACCCTTGTCCAAGCCACTGTCATGTCTCTCTTGAATCACTGCAATAGCCCTCTAACTGGTCTCAGTGCCCCCACCCTTGCTGCACAGTCTACTCAGAACACAGTAGCCAGAATAACTCCTTCCAAACATTAAAAACCCCACAACAGCTCCCCATTTCTCTCAGAGTAAGAGTCAAAACGCTTATGCTGGCCTACGAGATCTTATGGAATTTGACCCCATGTCCCACTACTCTCCCCTTCATGTCCTCTACCCAACCGCACTGGCCTCCTGGCACCTTGAGCATATCAGCGTCTCCAGCACATTCCCACCTCAGGGCCTTTGCACTGGCCATTTCCTCTGCCTGCAACATTCTTTCCCCAGTATTTTCAGGGCTGTGTCTCTTCACTCCAAATCTTTGCTCAAATGTCACCTTCTCGATGTGGCCTACCCGAACCACCTCATTTAAAATTGCAGCTTGAACCTCACCTTCTGATCCTTACTCTAGTCTACCTGTTCTTCCCATGACATTTACCTATTTTAACATACTACATAATTTACAGCATGCATCATTTATTTTTCAATGTCCTCCTGCTAGAACGTAAACCCCAGTTGGGCAAGGATCTTCATCTACTTTGTTCACTGATGTATTATTAGCACCTGGAACAGTGCCTGACACATAATAGCTTCTCAATAAACATTTGTTGTTTGAATCGTACAATAAGAACCAAAATTTAAAATCGCTGATTTATAAAACTGTCTAAGAAAGTAGCATGGAATAGAGAACACTGAGTTAGGACTTGTGTATATACCAACCCTGGGTCCAAAAGACCATCAACTCTTTCTCTGGCTAACAGTTTTCCTCTCGATATATGACGTTCTCGGGCTTTCTCGCCACCTCCTACAATAAAAACAGGATTAGATTAGATTGAGATGCTATCCGGTCTCCATTTAACTTAATGCCAGAAAAACATATAAAACTTAATCCAAAATACAGAGTTTTTAAAAGTTCAACGTATCCTTTGAGAAACAACTAGTTTTTCAGATCACTCAATTTACAAGCTGCCAATTTTCTGAATAATTAAATTGGAGTTTTTTAAAAGTCAGTCTAGCCCTGCTTTCACAGCATATCATACACTTTCTGAATTCACGAGTAATTACTTAAAGAAATAACATAGTATGTTCTCTGCAACTCATGCATTGCAAACACTGCCTCATCTCCACATTTATTTATTAAACACCTACTCCAAATATCTAACACTGTGCTACATGAAATTTGAAAAGTTCCTACCTTACTTTGTACAAGGTAAAAAGCACTATTTTAGAAATGACTTCCATGATAAGCACAACAAAACTTACCTGAGGGGGCCATTAATGACCCATAACGCTTTAGGCTGACTCCAAACTGGAGAGAATTTAACACCTCATACAGCAGTTTAAAAATCCCCTTTTTTGTTAGTATTTTTTTTCTCCTTAGCTGAGCCATACTGCCACCTGTTGGCAGCTCAGCAGCAGCTCAGCTCGAGCTGGAAAATGAACCAGGGACCCTGTTGCTCAGAGCCTGCATTCTTGAGCGAGCTCTTAACCACCTGAGCCACTCAGCAGGCCCCTGTTAGTATCTGAACTCAGAGATTGCCTTTGGTGTTTCCTGATGTTGTTCCAGACAAAGAAAATGACAATAATTTAAGAGTCCACTGAGGTAGCTTGATGCGGCTGCTTGATGTGAGAGGCACACCAAACCTCACCGACCGCACCCTCCCCCTTCCCACCCCCCTGGGGCTGCTGGGTTCTGGGTCTTGGGAATATTGATAATCCACTCTCAGCAAATCAAGGTAACAGATCAGAAGATCAAACTGTACCTTAATATGCTCATTTTTCATTGTTGCCCAAGTTCATCTTAATATACTGTCTAATAAAATGTTCAACTATTTAAGAAAGCTGTTTCTTTGCTTTTTAGGTGAGAATATAAGTCATATCTATTTCAAATAAGGTTCCAAGTACAACATTATTTTTCAAACTAGGACTCTTTCCTGTATCTAAGGAGATTTTTTTTTTTTTCTGAAAAAGTGGATGGCATACTTTTAAGATTAAATCTGCCTTAAAGTTACAAAGAAAATAATATCACATATTTAATCTTTTAAAATGCAAATAGTTCTGGAAGGGGAAGATTTAGATATAAAATAGTGTAATTAAGTCAATGCTTTTCTCATTTCTCCCAACCACAGTTAACTCAAGAGTTCCTTACCGAAGCACATTTAAGAGTAAGAGAGGGAGTGAGGGCGGCCGGGAAGGGCTCCAAAGGGGAAGAAGAAATTTCTGGGAGTGTAACATTCATTATGCTGATTGCGGTGATGGTTTCATGGGTGTATACATCCATCAAAACTCCAACTGTACTCTTTAAATGATGCAGTTCACTGTATGTAAATTATACCTTAATACAGCTGTTTAAAAATAAATAGTAAAAGAAAAATGAACTCAAAGCACTGTAAAGAAGGCCAGACCCCCTGATGAGGGTCTTTGGGAATCAGGTGACATAAGTGCCCAGTAAGGGGCCAGTAGGGGAAAGGGTGGCAGGGGAGGTTGTGATGATACAAAATTTTTAAGTACTTAAGACAACATCATTCTTTCTTAATTCTGCCTAGAGACTGAATTTGCAATTTGGAACAGCTAGTGAATTCTAGTTTTATTAAGAAAAAACAGAAAGATGGCTATCCTAATGCAGATTCTCAAAATTAAGCTCCTCTGGCATTTACACTGGCCTACGATATGTGGACCCTGACAAAAAGACAGCAAGGCACAGCATCTTAGTTTTCCAAGGATTATTCTGAAAGATTCTGTATTAATTATCTCCATTCCCATAAACTCAGAGCCAGAAAGGCCAGTTTCCTTCTATCTCATTTACCACATTGCATCATTTCTAAGACATACAGTGTGTTCACATTTTAAGATCCCTGAAATGGGAAAGCATTTTACAGTTTGTAGCATCTTTCCCTAGCTGTCACCAGGGGGCAGTCACGACCCAGCTGTGTGCCTCTGCAAGCGCAGCACAAATGTCTATGGTGACTTCAGCTGTTCACCTGCATTGTTGGAACTACATGCATGGAATTTAACTTCTACTTTAAAGTGTCTTCAAAAACTACACATGCCTTACGTTTAGGTCATTAAAAACCCCTGTTTCAACCACCAAAACTATTCGTGATTTTCTATATCACTAAAGTTATTACCCAGATTTATAAAAACTAGACACTTCTGAATCTATCAAAACACAGTCCTAAAAAAAAAACAAAAAAACAAAAAAACAGTCCTTCAATTAACTTGTGTTCATCAAAGCACTTAGTTCTGGCTATTATGAATAACAGGGGTAGGTAAGTAGGAGGGCTACTTGTAGAAACAGGGTTAGTGGACATTTGTTATTCTTTTTGACGAGACAGCTCTTGAACTCCTGTTCTAGTGTGGAAAAATGGTGTTAAAAAATGACATGAGTTTTGTCTACTGGATATGACTGGAGAGGTAAAATGTCCTGCTGGTAAGCTTCTCTGAAAGATACCTGGAATCATGCTCTTGAAGCCATTTTGAACATTCAGATGAGGATGATGCTGTGACTGAAACAAAACCTTAAGAAGCAATAGTTTAAAAATCGATGAATTTGAATTTCTAATTTCCCCCAAATAGTGCAGGTGCTTTATGTGCAGAAAAACTGGCCAAGTAATAGGGAAAAATGTCTGCATACCGACAAATGCAGTCTTGAAGAGTTAAAAGCTTAATGCTACTAGTTTTTCCTAAAACCAATAACTGTAAAGGGACATTTTATTTATTTATTTTTTATTCTTTTTTTGAGGGCAGTGTCACTGGCCCTCATATCTGGGACCCGAACCAGGGCCGCTGGCTTCCCAAGCCAGTGTTTAACCATCGAGCCACTCAGCCGGCCCATGGGGGCATTTTAATTAAAAATGTGAAAAACAATAATATCAATGGAGCCACTTCAAAACGGAGTAGGAGCTGCCATTTCAGACAAACTGCCTTGCCCATCTTACTCCTCAAATCTTCGGAATGTTAAAACTAGGTGACATTACCTTTGGACTGGGCCTAAAGCAGCACTATATTTCAACTATTTGCAAAGCTATCGTGAAAGCAGACATGACTACTGGACTGGAAATTAAAGACATTCTTTAGAATTATCATCACTATGCTAGCTTATCTCTATCTAAGTAGAGAAAGTCCTTCTTTAGCTTATGAACACCCATAGCAATTCCTTCCTTCTATTCCTATAATTATTCCCCTTAACTTTCTCATACCCCTTGTCTTCACCTCCTAATTAGAACATTATTTGGGTTTCTACCTGAATGAGTACTTACAGAATAGCTATTCTTTTGATCTCAAATAAATGCTTGTTGCCTCTCACTTTGGCCTTTTAAGTTAATAAAAGCATAAATTGCAGGGCCGGCCGAGTGGCGCATTGGTTAAGAGCTGGCTTGGGATACCAGCTCTAAGCAGCAGGGCCACCAGTTGGGATCCCACATGTGAGGGCCAGTGACACTGCCCTCTACAGCTAAGATGGTGATCAACAGCTCCACCTGGAGCTGGGCTGCCGGAAGTCACTGGTGACAGCGTAGGCTGCAGTGGGCCTGGCCGGCATCTGGCGTGAGCTTTCGTGAGCTGCCATGAATGGCTATCCAATGGCCAGTGAGTGACTGCCTCACCCAGGAAGAGGGCAATGATCACAATACCAACATGGGCCAGTGAAGCGATGTCCTCCACAACTAGACTGAAGAACAAAAGGACAGCAACCTGTCTGTTCCCTTCCTGATTTCCCAACGCTGTTCCCCCAATTCTCCAATAAAATCTTAAAAATAAACAAAAAGAAAAAAAAGCATAAATTGCAGAATAAATGAGTGTTTACCTAGTCTTATCTTCTGTGCTCGTTCATGGAGTTGATTTACTAGTGCTTTCATCTGTTCATAGTTTTCCTAAAACAGAAACAAAGACAGTGATATTAGAAAGCAACTATCTTTCTTTTTTTTTTTTAACCAAAATCAGGGTTAAGAAGAACATCATGTGCCAACCCCATGTGGTCTACATGCTGGGCCAATCCACTGTATGGAAAAGATCAACCCCTGCCTCTCTTCTGTCTTTCCTCAAGCTCTTCACTACCAGCACTCCACTCTGGTCCATCTACCCAAATCTCACCCCTTTTTTAAAGCCTAATTCATGATGAAGTGAACTGGCATCTTAAGATGCTTCACTATAGAGTTGGGAGGACTATGGGTGAGGTTGGGCCTCTTGTTAACTCTATAATCCTGACTTCCTGTTTATTCTTATGGTAATTCCAGGAGGAAGGATTCTTAATAAAGGGATTGGCCATCTTGGACTTAATCAATCTCATTTGTTTTCCTATTTTAATAAATACAAGCCATGTATTCCTTAACTTTTAAGGGTTAGAATTATGTCTTATTTTTCCTGTCCCATCCTGAGGAGGTTCTAACCAATGCAGAAAAACTGGCTTACTTACAAGTTACACTGAAGAACAAAGCCCTGGGGGAAAAGGTGTATCCTATTTCATGTTTACATAGAACAATACTCTGTTTGCATATGCTTAGAAATTTTCTAGAGTAATATACATGAAAATATAAACAGTGAAAAGTGGAAAATGAGCAGAGGTATTAACTTTTCACCATTCTGTATTATAAATTTTGTTTGGTCAGTACATTACTTTAGAACAATTGCTACGTAGCTAATTATTTTTGAAAATTCAGAGTTTATCTTGTTAACACATTTTGCTCCCCATAATGTGATCAATATATCTGGTGCTTTAATACCCTTTATGTGACACAATGCTAAACAGCTTTCTAACTGTTCAAAATCAGGTGAATTTACAGTTTTTATAATATATCTCCATTATTTCCTATTTTCTACAGCTCCAAAAGTTCCTGAGGTCATGAAACAATCCTAATTTGCCTGTTTAAAACTGATAAAAGATAAAGGAAAAACGGATTCAGTGACATCATTTGGGGTTAATTCACCAGCAAGTCCATCCAGTCATTAAGACATCCTATCTCCTGCTTGGCCTGATTTAGCTCAACAGCACTAGAAAAGGAAAGAACAGGCAGGTTACATTATGGCAAATTAAAGAGTGAGGGGCGCAGGCAGGCCGAGTGACGCGGTAGTTACGCGCTGGCTTCGGAAGCCAGCGGCCTGGTTCCGTCCCACATGTGAGGGCCAGTGACACTGCCCTCAAAAAAAAAGAGTGGGGGGCGGGTTTCCCTAACATGTTTAGCTCCCCTTTATTGTAGTTCAGTGTCTTTGCTGCTAACTTTCTTTCATGGAAATTTTCAAACATAAAGAGAGAAAAAAAAAAAAAAAGCAAAAGACTAGTATAATGAAATGTACCCAAAGCACTTCAAAAATTATCCATAAACGGCCAGTTGTTTCCGTTATGCCCCCCACCCTGAATGATTCTGAAGAAAACCCTACATGTAACACTATAAGTATTTCCAAATCGCCAAAAGATGAGGACCATTATCATATGTCAATAATCTGTTAAGGGCCGGCCGAGTGGCGCGGTGGTTGGGCGCTGGCTTGGGAAGCCAGCGGCCCCAGTTCGGGTCCCACGTATGAGGGCCAGTGACACTGCCCTCAAAATAATAATAATAATAATAATAATAATCTGTTAATATCATCAAATATCCAATTACCGCAGACATTTCCCCACAGTCAGACTTTTTTTTTTTACAGTTTATTTGAATAGGATCTTATGCAAGTCCTACATACCCACAATTGGCTGATATATTTCTTAAGCCTCTTCTAAACTATAAGCTCTCCATCTTTTTTGTCTTAAAATGTTCTGTTTGTCCCACAGATTTTCCCCACAGTGCTAAATACATCCCCTCAGTGTCCTTTAACAAGTTCTTCTCCCCTTGCAGATCTAGAGGCTGATGGGGCTGTGGTGTGCCTTTCATTTTTTATTCTTTCTCCCCGTGCTCCCCTCCTGCAGTCTACCTGCCAATCTCCTGCCAACTTTGCAACCACAGGCACCAAAGTTTAGAGCTGATGAAAACCAGTTCACATACAGAGAAAATAATCCTCTATTAAAGAGTACCCAAACCCCAAAGTACAATTCCTGTAGCCAGTTAAGCTGCCCAGTTTAGAAAAGCATCAATCAAAGCAAAAGCTGTTTAGGCAAGGGATCTTTTCCCTAGCTAAGCCAGCCTCTCATTAAAAAATAAACTGTCACTACCTGCCAAGGCTTTCTGAAACACATGGTTATTGGACAAGTGAGAGCAGGCAGTATGTATTACTGTTCTAATTGCGAGTGACTAGGAAAATTAGGCAGAGAGAAACTGGGCTATGGCCAGGGCCCCTATGTGCCATTTCTTGTCCAAAGTATGGCTTTATCCTCTGTTCCCCTTTTGTGGGTTCTTTGCATCAAGGTTTACTACTTGCAGCTGGAGGTCCCAGAAGATATGGATGCACCTAAGTGCAATCTTTTAACATCCAACATAAGGTAAAAAGAACACACCCACTCTCTCCATGCTATTTATTATATGTGGCAGACAGTATCAGCTGCTTGTCCATGTCCATTCCTCCAGTCTTCCTTGATGACGGAATCCCAATTTAATTCAAGGTGGCTACATGCCCAGCTGGAAAAGCACTATATCCTGGCTTCCTTTTGTAGACAGGTATGGTCATGTGACTGAATTCTAACCAATGAAATATAGGCAGTTGTTAGGTGTGACTTCTACAAAGACTCCTTAAAAAGAAGACAAGCAGAGGAAGGTGTCCTTTTGCCTACTCACCTTGCCTCCTACTTTGTACCTGGAACTCAGACATAATAGTTGTAGCTTAAGCAACCATCTTAGGTCACGAGGTAAATTGTTTTATTTGTTCAAAATTCTTCACCCATAACCTTGCCAAGGTTCACTATGAGATTCTACTTCACCACGCCACACTCCATATTACGTGTTTTATTCAGTGGAATGTGGGCAAATGTGACAGTGTGCCAACTGCAAGCAGAGGTTACCATGTATAGTATTAGATGGGTAACTAGACTTACCAGGGGATTACTGCATAAACTATATAAATGTCTAACCACTACACTGTACACCTGAAACTAATATAAATAATATTGAATGTCAACTATAATTTTTAAAAAATTGTCATGGGGATATGTAGTACAGCATAGGGAACACAGTCAATAATATTGTAATAACTATATACAGTGTCAGATGGGTAATAGACTTATTGGGGTTATTACTTTGTGAAGTATATAAATGTTTAATCACTATGTTGTTTATACACCTAAAACTTAAAAAAATAAAAAGAGTGACAAAGTGTTTCCACCCTCTTCTCTTGCGCTCCAGCCTGCCACTATGAGAAATGCATTTCCCCAGTACCTACTGTCCTTTCAGTCTGGGTCCTGGAATAAGAGACAAGTAGAGCAGACCTGAATCTGATGTACTGCCTAGGCCAGAACTGCTGTAACAACCCACAGGTCCAAGAGCAAAAAATACATACTTGGTATTCTGGACACTGAGATCTTGGGGTTGTTTGCTACAATTACTGAAGCAAAAACTGTCTAAAATACAGATCATGAGATGACTTTGAGGAGAGGAGGAAAAGCATTATGACCTAATATGTCTTGAGGGGCTTATTATATTCCAGGCATTGACCTAAGCAATCACTGACTATCTTGATTAACTCTATAAGACACCCAAGGCACAGAGAGGCTAAGTACTAGCCCAAGGTCACTCAGCTAACAAGTACTATAGCTACGATTTAAACCAGGCTCACTAGTTTCAGGACCTTCCGCTTAAACCAACATCCTACACTGCCTCTTCTGCGCACTGACAGGCCCACTATTAACATGTTAGAGTATTTCCCTCCAGGTTTTTTTTTCCCCCCTTTGGAAATATGTTGTCAGTTTTTAACATACATGAAATACAGACCAGGACTTTTTCCACCATACCACAACTACTTCCCTGTTTTAATTTTGGTGCAGATTAGAACAGAAGATAAAAACATTTTACACAGAAAAAGAAGTTATATTCTCAGACCCACATACATTCCCTAACCCTTAGCTACAGGCACCATCAAAAATATCAGCCCAGGGAGCCCTGGTGACAGTGTGGGCTGCAGCCCCTGCTGCAGTGGGCTGCCATACGCTACAGTGAGTGGCCGGCAGCCAGGGTGAGAGGCTGGCAGCCAGCGTGAGCTGCCAATAGCCGCGGTGGGCGACCATCCAGAGGCTGGTGACCGATCTGCCTCATCCGGGAAGAGCGCAATGATGATACCAATATGTGCCAGTGAGGCGGCGTCCTCCGCAACTAGACTGAAGAACAAAAAGACAGCAACTTGTCTGTTCCCCTCCCCCAATTCCCCAATAAAAATCTTAAAAAAAAAAAAAAAAATATCACCCCAGACCTGATGTCAAAAAGATGGCGGACCAGGAAACTCCAGGCCCTCATTCTCCAACAGAGACATCACAAAACAACCAAAAACTAGTCAAAAATAGGGGCTCTGGAAAACAGTAAAAGGCTTACAGCAACCAAGGGAACACCGAGCCAAGAAGCAGCCATAATCAAAATGGCAGGAAATCCATACTTCACAACGCCACACACTGATAATTCTATTTCCATAGGATCATGCCCTTCTTTACTTTATCTTAGCCCACTGCCTGCACAATGAAATCTAAAGGTGGCTTCCGCATGCAAGGTGCTCCTTTATCTGGCCACATACTCTCATCTACTCCATGAATTCCACACCCCAGCCATAACTTCCAAGTCATAACACCCACTATACACGTTCACAGCTTGTTACCTATATTCTTGTAACTCCCTTAGTTTGTATAGTCTTGCCTCCCATGCTCTCCCCTGAACCTAGCTACTCTCTTACCCCAACCATCAAGATCCAACTCGTTCATTATTTCCTATCTGCAGTTTTCTGCAATCACCTTTTCAAGCTTTAGACCCCACTTATCACAATGTACTATATATAGTTAACATCCTTTTTTTGTCCTTCTTCCCCACAAAATTATGATTCTATTCCCATTCATTTATACCAAATACCTAAAATAGTGCCTAGAGCAAAATAAACACATAATGTTTCTGAATTAAACATTCTCTGTTGACCCCAGGAAATCTAGTCTTCTGAAAGCCTCTCATTGCATGTCGTTCGGATTTTCTTTCTATTTTCTTGTTTTCCCAGGGGCAGGGATCCTTTAAAATGTCTTCTCTGAAAGTTATTTGCACAATTTAAATGTTATCTGTATCAGCATAGAAACCATTGGCACAGACAAAAATTTTCCAGCTCTGACATTTCAACAAGATGCGAATTGTTTTTGATCTTCTAATACCTCCCAGTTCCAAGAAAAGCCATTCAGATACTGTAGGATAAGTATTTTCTATTAATATTAACAACTATTTAACTTAAGCACAACTTCCATGGTTTGCTGTCCTAGGCCAGTGGTTATCCCCAAACTGGCTGCCACCACGCCCTCAGGAGTTCATTAACCACGTAAACACCAGAGCCCCAAAAAGGTTCGGGGTGGAGCTTAAGGCAGCTGTATATTTAACAGCTCCTCTCAGGTGACAATGGTAAACCAGATTTTGAGAACCACTGATTTCAAAGGCACAAAGTAGAGTGCCCATGCTAAAAGTGAACTAAAATGAACGTGATTTGGAATTTTTTAAAAAAACTTCACGACCTCTTAGCGCGCCCCAGAGTCACGCCTGGGGCTCCCCAGAAAAGAAAAGCAGCTGTAGAAGTGTGCCCACCCTCCCTCCGCCTGTTTCCTAGTCCCGTCGTAATGACACGGGCGGACGTGTGATGGGAACCCACAGGCTCGGCCCGGGGGTTGCAGGCCCAGGCCGCCCAGCCAGCCTACCTGGTAGATGGCAGAGCCCGAGTCCGGCTGGGTGCCCAGCGTGGCCACCGAGTCCCCGTGATAGGCGCGCAGCCCGCGGGCAGCAGCGCAGGCGCACCGCCACAGAGCTAACTTCCGCGCGGCCCACATGGCAGCCGGCAAAGAGCGAGGACAGCGCGCTCGAGAGCTGCGGTGCCCGCCTGGAGTCCGCGCTGCAGCCTCCGGCTTCCCCGCTTCCGGCTAGGGCTCAGCGGTCGTTCCTCAAGTCCCAACCTGGTGCCTGAAACACCCGAGTCCCAGGCCAGGCGGGACACGTGCCCGTGCATGTCTCCCGTGATTGGTCGGCACTACGCACCACGCCCCCCAAACTCAGCCAATAAGGGACAGATGAGCGGCCGCGCGAGCCCCTGTACGTCGCGAGCCCACGAGAACTGCGAGTTCAGGGGTGGAGCGACCCTTTCCTGGCGGTCCTGCCTCCCGGGGCGTTGAGCTGATGATCTGACATTGAACTTCCTTGGAATCGGTCTCAGTTCATTTTCTATTGTGCTTTTTTTCTTCCCCTGCTAATAAAAAGGGTATTCCAAGACGAGATACATATTTATTCATTCAAATATTTCTTTAATGTCTCCTGTGTAAGGTGTTCTTCTGCGCTGGGGATACAGTGGAGAACAAAGTGTCAAATTTTATAAAGTGGAAAGATTATCAACAAGTAAGCAAAAAGGATTTTAATAGTGATAAACTACAACTTAGACGTACATTATCCACATCTAAAATTTTGCCTCTGACAAATCTGGGCTTCCTCACAATCCCTCTCCCGCTGAATAAGGAAAAATGAGTCAACCAACCCGGGATCCAAAATATTTGGAAAAGGGCCGGCCAAATGGCTCAGTTGGTTAAGAGCTCACTCAAGAGTGCAAGCTGAGCTCTGAGCAACAGCGGTTCGAGGCCAGCCCGAGCTGAGTTGCCAACAGGTGGCAGGATGGCTCAGCTAAAAAAAAAAAAAAAAAAAGTGTCCATTTGGGCCGGCCGAGTGCGCAGTGGTTAAGAGCTGGCTTGGGACGCCAGTGGCCCTGGTTCGGATCCCACATTTGAGGGCCAGTGACACTGCCCTCAAAACAAAACAAAACAAAAAACTCCTTGAGATACTTTTGGGCCGGCCCAGTGGCGCAGCGGTTAAGCGCTGGCTTTGCGAAGCCAGCGGCCCCAGTTCGGGTCCCGCTTATGAGGGCCAGGGACACTGTCCTCAAAATATTTGGAAAACATGTTATGTAGCTGGTGACATGTACCACATAGTTAGGTCTACCACGACTGTGTCTGTATTGAGCATGTAGAGATTTTCATTTGTCATTACTCCCTAAACATAGAGTATAACAACTGTTTAGATAGCATTTGCTATGCGTTAGGGATTATAAGTAATCTAGAGATGATTTAAAGTATACGGGAGGATGTGCATAAATTATATGCAAATATTATGCCATTTTATATAAGGAACTTGAGCATCTTCAAATTTTGGTACCTGTCGGGGGGTTCAAAACCAATCCACAGAGACACAAGAGGTGACTGTACTATATTTTCAAGAAAGGAAGAATGTAAGTATAAGCTGTAGTTGAAAAACTACTAGTTTTGGTTAAATATTAAGAAGAGGACATAACAGGGCCAGCTGAGTGGCACGTTTATTGGGAGTTGGCTTAGGACGCCAGCTCTGAGCAGCAGCAGGGCCCCAGTTCAGATCTCACATACTAGGGCCAGTGACGCTGCACCCTCTACAGCTAAAATGGTGAACAACAGCTCTATCTGGAGCTGGGCTACGGGGTAGGCTGCAGTGGGGCTGGCCAGCAGTGAGCGTGTGCTTTCGTGAGCCACCGTGAGCAGCTGTCCAATGACCAGCAAGCGACTACCTCTCCCCGGAAAAGCACAATGATGTTACCAACATGGGACAGTGAGGCGACATCCTCCACAACTAGACTGAAGAACAAGAGGGCAGCAACTTGTCTGTTCCCCTCCCCCAATTTAAAAAATCTTTAAAGAAAAAGACACAACAAAAATAATATAAAATAACTTTTATTTACATAATTTATATCTATAGAACATAACTGCTTTCTTTAGAACAAGAAAAGTTACAAATGACAGATATTGCATTTTTTGTCTCAGACTTCTTCAAGCAAGATAGTATACATGGTCACTTCTATTTCAAATAACATGGTGGTAAACAGTGGGTACTCATATTTTTATTGTGCCTCAATCACTTACCAACAATTAGGCTTTTATATGTTGATCATTTGCTAAGATGTAAATGTTCAGGAGGAAGTCATGAAATATAAAGATCTTTAATACCTCCTTTAAGATTTATAAAATACAAATTCTTCCAGACATCTTTATAAGAATTAGATTAAATACAGATGTGAACAAGTCTTTTCTATCTTGTAAGGTAAATACACTGATTAAGTTTTCTTTTCCCAAGATTAGTTTTAAGTATATAATAGTAGGATAATTTAGCTGGCCAACTTGATTCTCTAATACAATGAATGCCCAAAGATAAAATTATTCTTTATACAGTAAGAAGCTACATCTTTTCACTCTGGATGAACAAGAGACAGAAGTTAAGGAAGTTAAAAAACATTATATAAGGAGTAAAATAATGGTTAAATTGTGGCAACTTAATACCTATACCATTAATTAAATAAAAGAAAGCTTTTCAGAATGAGTTTTAAAAATTTATAAAAACATTAAAATAGCAATGTGATTTACTACCATGATTTTTGTGATATATTAACCACATAAATTATAGAAATGCATACCTATAGAGAATTTTTACTCAAATTTATAGCTCCTCCTTTATGACAAAAACTTAAACTATAAATTTCACTATAAGGAAATGAACTGCTCTAACATCAATTGTTTTAATAAATTACTGATGTACTTCCTCCTCAGCCATATCCTATTTTACTCATGAACTTGAAAACTGTCCACTAGTTTATTTCAATACACAAACACAATTATCTAGACATTTAAGTATCTCCCCAGTTGGAATACTGATGCTTTCATAATGCAATCAACACAGTTTTAATTGTTAAGCACAATTTATAACTTCAATGACAAAGACATCAGCACCTTTAGGTAAGAAAATTATTATCTAATGTAGGGGTCAAACTAAAGCCCCAATCCAGCCCTGTCCATCATCTTAGTATTGTCTGTGGCTGTTTTCAACTGAAATGGGAGAGTAGAGTATTGCCACAGAGGCCAAACTCGAAAATATTTTGTGGAAAATGTTTCAGACTACTAATCTAATGCATTATCAACCCAGGATGCCTTTCAAGTAAAAAAATAAATCTCTTTCAGAAGTTTAATTTTAACCACCAAAGATTTACTCAGGTGGATAACAGAATTACCCTCATAGATATAGAAATCACAAAATCAAAAACCCTTAAATTCATATTGATGATAACCACTGATTTAATAAAGTCTTATTGTTATCTTATTTTCTGTCTTTAATATCACAACTCTGTTCTGTGCTTAAAGGCCTAATGTTCCTTAAGCAGAATTTAATGGGGGGGAAAACTACCAAGAAATTGGTTTTTAAAAAAAGGAATGTGTGTGTGTGTGTTTGTGTGTGTAAAGATTGAGTTTTGTATGGAAATTTGCCTCATAAATGAAGTTAAGGGTGTTTTTCCCATACAAACCCTGAGATTATCCAAGAATAAGAAAAACAAAAAATTCACAGTACAAAGTCAATATACTAAACTATGAGAAAAATGTATTCAAACCATATACACTATCCAAACACTTTTAGTTATATCACTTTAAATATATTTAAAATTAAAGAGGGAAAGCAGACAAACACAAATTTGTGGATGCCTTCTTTACCCAAAATCTGAGGGGTGAAAATAATTAAAACTGAATATTCTTTTAAATAAAAAATGTGAAAATAAATAAGCTTTTTGATTTTTCATCTTTATAAATAATAAGTTTAAATACTAGTTCTCAATTAGGACTAATGTTACATCATGAAATAGAAAAATACACATTTTTCAGTCAAATAGTTGATAATAGAAAAGTTTTTAACATTACAAGTGGAGTTTCACAATTTGCTTTCATGTACTTAGAGAGAACTGAAAAGGCCTTAATCATCAAAAACAAATCCAAACAAACAGAAATAAACCTTCCCAAAAGTAGTTCGATAAATGTTAAATACAATCCACCTCCAAATACATCGGCAACTTGATTCATAGAGACATTTAACCACCCACAACATTCCAAAATGTCCATGTGTGTTCAGCACAGGAAGAGTTGAATGTAAACAAGAGTTGCTATTTCTGTCTGAGAAAGCAGTCATAATTGCTTGGTATTTCCAAAATGCTAAATTAATCAGAATGAAAGGAACCTCAGTAATGTTTTCCACTGATTATAAAAGTTTCAATCAAGCGCATTAAATATTCAAAATCAACCCACAGAAAGATAAGACAGTGATGCTTTTTTTTCTAAATACCATTTTGTTGATATAATTGACTCTGAAAATCCTAGACTTAAAAAAATAAAAAATATGGGCCGGCTGAGTGGTGCGGTGGTTAAGCGCTGGCTTGGGACACCAGTGGCCCTGGTTCAGTCCCACATATGAGGGCCAGTGACACTGCCCTCAAAAAAATAAAAAATAAAATAAAATAAAAAACTTATTCTGTTTCATCCACTTCAATAAAGATATCACTAAAGAAATGTTCTGAGACTGTAGGTGGCTCCTCTTCAAGTGCCTGGTTTTGGACACTTTTAAATACTTCTTTCGGTAAGGAACGATCAGAAGAAGCCTAAAAAGGTAATGAAAATAAGTATGCAATAAAACATTTATATATTTTGCAGTGGTAATCTAAATTAGTATCTGTTTGAAAAGTAATACAGCATAAATATTAAGAGCTTTAAATATGTTCATACTCATTGACCCAATAATTCCATTTCTATGCTATTATACTAAGGAAATAATACTAACATAGTAAGAGTTTTATGAATAAGATAACCTTTGTAGCATTAGTTATAATTAGAATCAACAAATATATGACACTAGACATGATTAGGTTAATTATACTGTATACAGGATCCATTACATCACATTAACTTCCATGAAAATATTTTAATATAGAAAAACATAACATAACCTATAATGAAAAAAGTTTAATAACCAGTATAAATATAGACAGGCACATGAAACAGAACAGTACCCCAAGAAAACATCACAAATGAAAACAATCCTACCAAAAATTAGCATACTTACAAATCTATAAAAATTAAGACAACATGGTATTGACACAGGAAAAGACACATATATACCAATGAAATAGAAGACTAGCAATATCCCCAACACATATGGATGGAAATTTAGTATCTGATAAAGCGAAGTTTTCAAACAGAAAATGAGAAGAGTTGGATTATTCAATAAATGATGTTGGAAAACTATACAATCATCTCAGAAAAAAAAGTCAGTACCTCACCAAAATAAATTCTAGATAGATCAAAAGATTTTAATTTAAAACTATACTTTTTAAATCTACTACAAAATACTTTCCGAAAACTTTTATAATCCTGGAGTTGGGGAGAAGGAGTGCCTTTTTAAATGGCATGAAAGCCAGAAGCCATCAAAGATTGGTATATTCATCTACATAAAAATAAAAAACATCTGCATGACAAAAACCACCATATCCAAAATCAAAAGACAAATGACATAAAAGGAAAAAAATATTTGCGTTCTATATCATAAAGGGTTTTCTTTAATATAATATAATAAAAGCTTCTACAAATCAATATGAAAAAGACTAATAACCCAATTTTGTAAAAAGTCAAATTACATGAACAGATGGTTTACATTAAAAGGATAAATGATTCAAATACACAAAGAGATGCTCAGTTTCACTCACAAGATGCTCATTAAATCTATGAAGAATGTCAAAAGTTAAAAAAATTGATAAAATACTAGTGTGAGGACAAAGGCCCTCTCAACTACAGCTGATAAGAGTAGAAACTGTTTAATGAGGACAGTGAGGCAATATTTCTCATAAGAATAATCATTCCTTTTGATCACCAATTCTATTAACATTTCTAGGAATTACCTGTAGATAAAAGTTCAAAATGACCCACTTATAAGTTAGCTATTACCACATTGTTTGAAATAGCAAATAACTAGGAATAACCTAAATGCCTAACAGTGTGAGACCAATATCACTTTATGGTACATCCAAACAATGGAATATTATGTCATCATTAAAAATAAAGAGGGCAGGGGCCGGCCGAGTGGTGCGGTGGTTAAGCACTGGCTTGAGAAGCCAGTGGCCGCGGTTCGGATCCCACATATGAGGACCAGTGACACTGCCCTCAAAAATAAATAAATAAATAAATAAATAAATAAATAAATAAATAAATAAATAAATAAAGAGGGCACTCTTGGACATGTATTCCTGAAAAACAAAAACTTACGTCCACATCAATACCTGCATATGAATGTTCACAGAAGTTTTATTCATAATAGCCCATAAATGAAAACAACCCAGATGTCCTTCGATGGGTAAATGGATAAACAAAACTGGTACATCCACACTATGGAATACTATTCAGCAATAAAAAGGAATAAACTATTGATAGAAACCATCTGGATGACTCTCTAGGGAACTATATTGAATGAAAAGCCAATTCCAAATGTGTGATTGCATTTACACAACTGTATATAACATGCCACTTATATCACTTTCTTAGAATGATAAATTTAATGGAGAACAGGTTGCCAGAAGTTATCGAGAAAACAGAGGTGGGAGGGAAACAGGTGGGTATATAGAGGGCAACACAAAGGATGCCATGCCTATGGTGACAGAACTCTTCTGTGTCTTTAATGTATAGCAAGTCAATATCCTGCCTGCGATACTGGACCACAGGTTTACAAATGCTACCACAGGAGGAAGCTGGATAAAGGGTACATGAGACTGTCTCTGCATGGTTTTCACAACTGCATGTGGATCTATTCACAACTGCATGTGGATCTACAATGACCTCCAAAGAAAGTTGAACTTAAATTTTTAAAAAAGACAACAAGAGAGAAGGAAGCTCTTTATCTAATGTTTTGCAAAGACCTCCAAGAAACACTGTCAGACGAAAAACAGCAAGGAAGAGTATGCTATTATTTATATAAAAAAGAATGTTTATATTTGTGTACACATAAAGTATCTCTGGAAAAGCAAACCTACGACTGATAATACTATATACCTGTAGAAAGGGGGAACTACGAAGCTAATGAACACATGTGAAAACATTTTACTATAAACCTGTTTTTATAGATTATGAATTTTAAAACATGTGGAATATATTACTTATTCAAAAAATAAAAATAGCAATTTGTGAATAGCATTTAGTTGAGTCTTGCCCCCCCCATATACCAAATATACCTCACGCTATATACCAAAGTCAATAACAATGAGTAGAATTAATTTTAAAACTGATTACTGAAGGGCCAGCCGAGTGGCGCAGTGGTTAAGAGCTGGCTTGGGACGCCAGCAGCCCCGGTTTGGGTCCCACATTCGGGCCAGTGACACTGCCCTCCAAAAAAAAAAAAAAAAAAAAAACAGTAAAACTGATTACTGAAAATTTTATACCTCTGGGGAAAAACCTCCTAATCATAAAAGCAATTTAAGAAATTTCAAGGAAAAAAGTAATGAATTTAACTAAACATTTAAAACTTATGGGGCTGGCCGAGTGGCTCAGTTGGTTAAGAGTTCGCTCAAGAGTGCGAGCTGAGCTCTGAGCAACAGCTGTTCGAGGCCAGCCCGAGCTGAGTTGCCGTTGAGCTGCCAACAGGTGGCAGGATGGCTCAGCTAAAAAAACAAAAAAACAAACAAACAAAAAAAAACATCTGGGCCGGCCCAGTGGCGCATTGGTTAAGCGCTGGTTTTGGGATGCCAGCGGCCACGGTTCGGATCCCACATGAGGGCCAGTGACACTGCCCTCTACAGCTAACAACAGCTCCACCTGGAGCTGGGCTGTGTGAGCCCCGGTGATGGTGTGGGCTGCAGCCCCTGCTGCAGTGGGCTGCCACAGGCTACAGTGAGTGGCCCGCAGCCAGCGTGAGCAGCTGGCAGCCAAGCATGAACTGCCAATAGCCTCGGTGAGCAACATCCAGAGGCCAGCGACCAACCTGCCTCATCCGGGAAGAGTGCAATGACGAAACCAACAGTGAAGCAACATCCTCCGCAACTAAACTGAAGAACAAAAAGACAGCAACTTGTCTGTTCCCCTTCCCCGATTCCCCAACGCTGTTCCCCTCCACCAATTCCCCAATAAAATCTTTAAAAAAAAAAACTAAAAAGAAAACTTATGTATTATCAAAAAAACTTCAAAAATTTTAAAAAGTAAATAAACTTGGAAACACTTGCAGCCAAGAGCTAAAAGGTATGTGGCCTTTTTTAATATACATAAAAATCTGTGGGAAGCCGACAGCCCCCCAGTGTCTGACAAGGCCACATTGCCCTGCTCAGCACTGGATATTAGGGGTGCTGCCTTATGGTTGGTCATGTAATATCTCCTGCCTCTATGAACCCATGTGCCTTTCCTCCTATAGGAGACAATATACTCACTGCATTTATGGCAAGTTCCTGTGATACCCCAATGAGCTAACTACGCAGCCAAAGACGGGTAAGATCTCCTAAAAGAGGGGAGACAACCTAAGCCAGGCGGTAGTTCCGTGGGGAACCCCTGAACTGAGATATTGGAGACTCCAGACCCTTTGGAAACTGAGGCATAGGCCTTTGGCCACATAGGCCTAAAAAAGCCAGTCTGAGAAACAGACAGCCTCTGTGAGAAACTGGTGCTATCGTTCATCCTTGCCTGTGCAGCTGTGAAAGGTTTCCTTGGAGACCAGGAGACCAAGGTCTCTCGGCCATGAAAGTTCTGTTAAGAGGCAACTTACTGACCATAAGTTATTTTAATTAACAGCCTTGTTTTAACTCTTTGTTCTGTACATTGCTAGCAACAGATACTGAAGCTTTGACTGAGAAACAGATGTTACCCTCTATTACAAAAACATGCAGCTCTTTGTAAGATAGGAAAAGTTTGAAACTCCTTTTGCTACTAAGTATTATAATCACATAGAAATAGTTTCTTGCCTAAACTCTTGGCAATAGTTCAAGTATATGCCCTGTAAGGTAGCCATGGTAACCACTCTTTAGATGGTAAGTAAAATCCTTGAACAGGTCACAGTGTACCCTAAAAAGATACAATTACAAAAAAGTAAAAGTTCTGAGTAAGGGAAAACATCATGGTCATGTAAAACATAACTTGTAATTAAGATAATGGTCAAAAGCCCCTGTAAAAGGAGCTAGGCTTTAACAATAGTGTGACACTTCTGAGAAACTCTTTCCGGTGTCTCTGCTTTCCTTTTTTCTGCCTTTACTGTAATAAAAATTTTCTGTCTTTCATATCACCAATGCTGTGTCCACCTTCTTGAGCCCTGGTCAGTGGGGGCTGGTCCCCCGCAAAAATCTCACACAAATTGGTAAGAAACCACTAAAATCCCAAATTATAAATCAGCAAAAGAAGGGAACAAAAAAGAACATCTAGTAAATACATGGAAGAACACTTAGTCACTAGACACTAAAAAAATGCAAATTAAACAAATGAAATGGGGGCTGGCCAAGTGGCTCAGTTGGTTAAGAGCGCAAGCTCTGAGCAACAGGGTCACCAGCTCGAGAGCCAGTGAGCTGCACCCAAGCTGAGCCTCCGCTGAGCTGCCAACAGGTGGCAGGATGGCTCAGCTGATGAGAGCGCACGCTCTTAACAACAAGGTTGCCAGTTCAACTACCACATGGGATGGTGCGCTACGTCCACCCGCAACTAAGATTGAATGTGACACTTTGAGCTGAGCAGCCATGAGCTGCCGCTGGGCGGCCAGTTGGCTACTGGACTTGGAGCTGAGCTAGCTGCGCCCTCCACAACTAAAACTGAAGGACAACAACTTGGTTGTTCCCCTTCACCAATTCCCCAACACTGCTCCCCTTCATCAATCCCCCAATAAAATCTTACAGAAAAAAAAAAAAATGAAATGACATATCCACCCCTCTGCCATTATATAAGTAAAGAAATTATTTTGAAGAGTTAATATCTAATGCTGGCAAGGATGTGGTTAAACTGGCACTGCAACACTGCTGATAATTATAACACTGTTCTCCAAAGTAATTTGGCAACAATAATAAAGACTCATAAAATCTTGGTCTCAGAAGATAATTCCAGGAAATAATATAAAATATTTAATAATTTTTTGGGCCAGCCGAGTGGCATGGCGGTTAAGCACTGGCTTGGGAAGACAGCGGCCCCGGTTCGGGTCCCACTTATGAGGGCCAGTGACACTGCCCTCAAAAAAACAAACAAACAAAAAAAAAAAATTTAATAATTTTTAAAGATTTTTTTTACAAAAATACACCTTCAAGTCTCACAGTACCCAATAGAGAGTCACCAGCCTTTTCTTTGTTGAGATCTTAAGTCAGCCCAATATTGTTTTTTTTGGGTTGTTTTTTTTTAACTGAGCTATCCTGCCACCTGTTGGCAGCTCAGCTCAGGCTGGGCATCGAACTGCTGTTGCTCAGCCCAATATTCTTCTGAAGTCTGATACAGGTTCACTGATTTTCCCATTTCAGAACTTGCCATATAGAGCTTCAGAACGCATACAAATAAAACCTGCAAACAAATTCGAATTTTACCATTTCTTGAATTCTTGTGGATATCAGGACATTTTTCCTAAAGCAAATAAAATGCAAGCACTGCTTTGTATTGCTTCTGGGTCAGAAGGGTCTTTGCTTTAAAGAAATGGCAATTAAGTGTCCATTTATGGCTGGTTCATTCAATGGCTGGATATTAAGCTAGATGTAACTTCCTAATTCAACATCTCATCTTCTTCCAATATAGTGGGGTATGATGGGAGGAGATGGATAGCAGTTACTCTGCAATAATTTCTGACATCCAAACGAAAATAACAATTGTCATCAATGTTTTTCCTAGTTGAGTCTGATATCCAATCCATCCTATACAAACAATAAAATAAGGAGTTATCACATACCTGAGTTGCTGAACTGCTAATATTCTCAGAATGAGTATTAGCAACAACACTTGGAGATGGAAGAGGATCAGAGGTCTCTTGAATTTTTTTCTGACTTTCATTGAGTGGATTAGATCTTTTCAAATTCTGTCTTGATACAGGTATACGAGGTTTTAAGCGTTTCTTACTATGAACCTGAGTAGGTTCATCAGACTCCAAGCTATTCTTTGAACATATTAAAGACAAAAATCCCAGGGGTCTTCTGCCAGGTCTAGAAATGCAAACATAAAGATATTCAAGAATAACTAGGAAGACACATTCTTTTATTTTATTTTTTCATTACAGTTGACATTCAATATTATATTACTTTCAGGTATACAGCATAGTGGTTAGACATTTATGTAATTTATGAAGTGATCACCCCATAAATCTAGTACCCACCTGACACCATAGTTATTACAATATAATTGACTCTATTCTCCATGCTGTACTTTACATCCCTGTGAATATTTTGTAACTAGCAATTTGTATTTGTTAAGCCCTTCAGCTTTTTCACTCAGTCCAACTCCCGTCTCATCTGGCAACCATCAATCTATTCTCTGTATCTATGAGTCTGTTTATGTTTTGTTTATTTTGTCTTTTAGATTCTACATATAAGTGAGATCATATGATATTTTTTTTCAAAGTCTGACTTATTTCACTTAGTGTAATATCCTCTAGGTCCATCCATGTTGTCGCAAATAGTGAAAATTTCTTTTTTTGTTTAATGGCCAACTAATATCACACTGTATGTATGTACCACATCTTCTTTATCCAAACATCTAGTGATGGGCACTTAGGTTGATTCCGTATCTTGGCTATTGTAAATAGTGCTGCAGTGAACACAGGGATGCATACATGTTTTCGAATTAGTCTTTTGGGTTTCTTCAGCTAAATACCCAGAAGTGGAATTACTGGATCATGAGGTAGTTCTATTTTTTAATTTTTTGAGGAAGCTCCATAGTGTTTTCCATAGCGGCTGCACCAATTTACAATCCCACCAGCAGTGCACGAAGGTTCCCTTTCAGAAAGACATATTCTCAATACTAACTTCCTCCCATTAATCCTAAAATGGCACATGTGATATCACATTAGTGGTACAAGCACATCTACTAAGTATTAATACCACTAAGTACTGATATCATGTTAGCATGACATGTATTTGTGACAAAAAGCAAAGCTTACTTAGGGCAGTACTTAAGCTGAAAAGTGCATACAAATCATCTGGGGATCATATTAATGACAATTTTGACTGAGTTGGTGGTGGGTGGAGCCTGAGTTCTGTATTTCTAACAAGTTCTCAAATGATGTCCATGCTGCTGGTCCCAGGACCAGACTTTGATTAGCAAGGTTCTAAAGCGGAGACCAGCAAACTGGTCCATAGGCCAAATGCAGTCCACTACAAACAAGTTTTACTGGAACACAGCCATGCTCATCTGTTTAAATATGATTGTTTCTGCACTACAAATGCAGGGTTGAGTAGTTGCAACAAAGACATATGGGCCACAAAGCCTAAAATATATACTATATGACCTTTTATCAAAAAAATTTGCTGACCCTTGCTCTACAGCACTGCTTCTCAACTGGTTTTAACCGAAAACCCCATGATGCTTCCCTCGTTCTATTTTCAGCATGTCTCTAAGACCAGAAAAGATATTGCTGAGCTTTACTTTCTATAGTTTATATAACAGAAACAATAGATTCATTAAATATGCCTTTTCAAGCTACACGTGTCCTTTCCCCATTTTCCTTTAGTGGAGGTTAGTGCATGTCCTCCCCACTTTAACACACCAACACTACTGACAAGTCAACAAGTATCCATAACTTTGACGGCTTGCTTCTAGAGCAGGGGTCGGCAAACTGCGGCTCACAAGCCACAGGTGGCTCTTCGGGTACGTTCCATCTCAAAAGTTTGCCGACCCCTGGAAGAGCCAATCCTGTCCCTCACAACAATTTAAAAATTGTTCGAGAGTCATAAATGTATTTTTACGTAATCACCATTATGTGAATAATATCCTTTAAAAATCTTATAAATGAAACTATGATAGTTTTATTTTCATTTTCAATTTTACTTCAGAGCCACACGGAAGTACCCGAATAGCCACATGTGGTTCACAAGCTGCAGTTTGCTGACCCCTGGGGGCTCTTCCATCTCAAAAGTTTGCTGACACCTGTTTTAGAGTATGATGAAAATAATGTGGGAGAAGCTGACTTTGGGAAACTTCACACTTATTCTTATAGATGGAAAGTCATGGCTTACCTCTTAGGTATGCCACAAGGGAAAGAAAATTGCACACATTATTTGGGACCTCAATAAAACAACATCCAAAGATACTTCTGATGTTAGGCCTTTATTTCAGACCATCTACATCTGCACTGGCAACTACTACTTGGTAGAATAAATAATGATCAAAATAATAATCAAATAACCAAAATAAAATGGACAATTTGAACAAGAAAGCGTACAATACTAAATTCTAAAGATTTTTCTACCTAAAAAGTTAAAATTTCAGCACTTAAAGTTAAGCTATTATTATATAGAATGTATATTTATCTGGAACAGTCCTACAAGTGTTTGACATTACTGTATTTCCGTCCTTTTACATCACCAGCAGAGGGAAATTTTTCTAAAATTAACATCCTTAAAAGAGAAGGGCCGGCCGAGTGGCGCGGTGGTTAAGCACTGGCTTGGGCCCCAGTTCAGGTCCCACATGAGGGCCAGTGACAATGCCCTCAAAAAAAAAAGAAAATCCTTAGTATTGGACTTAGTCTTGATTGATTGATTGATTGACAGATATAGATAGAAACATATATATATAGACATCTACTCCATATAGGTTATATTTATCTACTAAGAGAGAGAAAAGGAAAGAGAAACACTTATTACAGATTTTCTCATGATACCTGGATAGTGAGGTTTTTGAAGATGATGTGATGCTATCCATTTGTTTAGCCTTAGAAGCTACACAAGTTGTTTCTTCCTTATCAGACACAATCATCTTATCCTGAGGTAACTGAGGTGTATTCTTTTCTACACGTGTATCTATTATTTTACCAAAAGATCTAGATCCTATACTCTGAAAAGTTGGTTCAAGTTGCTCTTTCTGAGGTCCTGGAGTTGTACGTGTGCTTTCTGATGTAAGGAAGATATCTTGTCCCTTATAAGACTTCCCTTAAACAAAAGAAAACATATGGTAAGCACACATATTGAAATTAATACATCCAAATGAACTGAACATTTGAAGGAAAACCCCACAATATTCTATCATAAATGTGCCCTAGTAAGAGTAAGCTAAATTATAAATTAATGGACTTACCTGGACTCTTAAGAACATTATAAATGATTAAAAGCTATGGTAAAATCTTCTGCATTCAGATACAAAATAGTCATATCAATATATTTTCACTTAAAAAATCTTTCTCTATAAATATTTCTTGAACTAGCAACATGAAAGAGTGATCACTTTCTAATGTCAGGTTACAGCTAAGGATCTATACAAACTCCTTTTTAGGGGCAGCCGGTTAGCTCAGTTGGTTAGAGCACAGTGCTCATAACACCAAGGTTGCTGGTTCAATCCCAGCATGGGCCAAAAAAGTTCTAATAATAAAAGCATGATTCTTAGAAAAATGTGAGCAAGGCTTTGTTTGCTTCAATTCCAAATTTGAACACGATGCCTCAAAAATAATCAAGGGAACTTAGGAAAACATAATCACATTAAAATTTATTTTACTCACCTCTTGCCTCAAAAAGCTTTATTAATTCCTTTGAACACACCTGTTTTAAGAAAATGTACAAAAATATTTGAAATCCATTTATCAAATAAAATTAATTTTATTTCCTTCCTTCTTTTTTAAGAAAACATGTATCAACTCAGAAAGCTCTAGAGTCAGACACATCTTATAGGAATTCTACCAAACATTTATGAAAAAGACATTGTTACTGTTATTTAAACTATTCCAGAGCACACAGGAGGGAAAGCTTCCAAATACCCTTTATAAATCAAGCACAATATTGATACCAACTAACCAGTCTCACATCTGTGCAAAAATGTCAAATGAAATATTACAGATACAATTCAGCAGTATTCAAAAGACCAATACAGCATGATCAAGTAGCGTTTGTTTCAGGAATGTAAAGATGATTCAATATTATGAAATCTATTAATTTAATTCAACATATCTTAAAAGAAAATATTATTTTCTGTTGTAGGAAAAGTGTCCAATAAAATTCATGTTTTAAAAAACTTTTAAGGGATATTTTCTTAAAACCACAAAATACAACTACTGTATACCAACAGTGAACATCCCACTTCATAAACACTGTAAGTATTCTCATTAAAATCAGGAATGAGAACAATCTTCTGACACTTTTTTTGAGTTGTATTAGTCAATATAATGAGAAAAGAAAGAAATTGAAGGTATACAAAGTAAAAGAGAGGAATTAAAGTTATGTTTGCATATGATATGATTGTTTACTTAAACAGACCAAGAAAATCAACTGAAGAATTAATGCACTCCAAGAAAGGAATTCAGTAAGCTCTCTAGATAAAAAAAAAAACAACTCAATGATAATAAAAAAGATAAAATTCTTAGGATAACCTAATAAGAAATGTACCAGATTTATATGAAGAAGAGCTTTAAATACCACTGAGACACACAAAAAGAGACAAACAAATAAAAAGACACATCATCTTTTTGGATAGGAAGATTCAACATCACAATGATGGTATCAATTTTGTTTATGTTAGTCTGTCAAGTAATACAATCTTAACCCAAGTGCCAATAGGATTTTTTTTTAAAGTTCTGAACAAGGTAATTCTAAAACTGATCTGAACTTTAGGATGTATACGCAACTAGGGGGAACCTGAAAAAAGAAGAAAATTGTATGGGGGGGAGAGACTATCCCTTTAAGATATTGAAGCACTTAAAGGCAACAATAATTAAAACAGTATGATACTGACCCCAGAACAAATAGGTGAGTCAATGTAGAAGAAAAGAAAGTTCAGGAAGATACCCAAATACATACAGGAACTTAATATCTGATAAAAGTGGAATTTTAAATCGGTGGAGAAAAGATGAATTTTTCAATAAATTGTTCTGAGGAAACTACATAGGCATCTGTGGAAAATTAAGTTGGTTCTACTCTTCCTAACACCAAAATAACTTCTAAGCAAATCACTGTTAACTAGAATTATTTTAAATCTCAAAGTGGGCTTTCAATCTATAACATAGGCACCAGAAGCCATACATACAAAGACTGAAATAAATTTGATCACAGAAAAATAAAAAATGTTTGTTTGCATGGCTATCTGAATGCCATGTGCATTCCATTAGAATTGAAAATTATAACTCTGATTTTTATAAGCAATTTTTTATTGTTAAAGCGTTAAAACGAAGTTTATAAAATAAAAAAAAATCAAATAAGCCCAACAGACATTATTCTTTTCATACATATATTTAGTCACATCAATGTACATCTATCATTTTTAAATGACATATAAAAAAAAATCGATGACCTAGTTTTGCATATAGTAGTGTGCTATGATCTTTTCCCCATGTCATTAAATATACTTTTAAACAAATGAAACAATGTCTGTGTGGAATGCTAATAAACTGTTAAATCTGAGTGACTGGTACATAGGGATACACTGTACCATCCTGTCTACCTCTTTAAATGTTTGAAAATGTACATATTAAAAAGTTAACCAATTGGGCCAGCTGAGTGGCTCAGTTGGTTAAGAGCTCGCTCAAGAGTGAGAGCTGAGCTCTGAGCAACGGCAGTTCGATGCCGGCCCAAGCTGAGTTGCCGTTGAGCTGCCAACAGGTGGCAGGATGGCTCAGCTAAAAAAAACGTTAACCAATAAAAGTCTACCTGAGAAAAATCATACAGAGTCAAAAGACAAATAACTAATTGGGAAAAAAATATTTGCAACTCACATCACAGACATACATATGTTCCTGCGAATCTGTAAGAAAAAGCTCAAAAACCCAGCTGAAAAAACTGGTAAAGAATATGGAGTCATCATAGTAAAGCAAATGCAAATGGCTCTTAAGTACATGAAAAGATGCTCAACCTTATTCATAATAAGAGAAATTACAACTATTCTGGGATACCATTTTTCATCTATCTGACTGCCTCTGTTGTTTGCTATCATCTAAGGATGATAGGTTTTCAACTGTCCCTTTGATAATAAAGATTCTAAATTAACATTTCCCTAATGCCGTTACATATGTAGTACATTATAATGAGTACCAGAGACAAAACCCAGAAGGTGCTAAGAAACCTACAACGCAGTGCTGCTAATTGAATCTGTCTGGTATTATCAGGCTTCCCTGAGGTAGTGATGACTGACCTAAAGTAATCTGTATGTTTTGCAAGGAAATGTGTCAGAAAAGAGGCAGCAAAAGAAATGCCCTGGGATATGAAAGAGTACGGTGCTTTCAAGAAACTGAAAGATGGCCAATGCGGGAAGGAGGGAGGGAGAGACTGACACAAGACTAGACTCAGAAATGAGCCACATCTATAGAGGGTCTTAGAGGTTCTGGTTTTATTCCTAATAGCAACAAGAAGCTTTAAGTATTATGATAATGGTGGTAGTGATATTACTATCACCATTTTACACAACAGGAAACTCCATCAGAGGTAAGTATCTTGCCTAAGGTCTCACAGCTGTTAAGTGGTACAGCCAAGATCCAGATCTGTATGATGCTTTCAGCTTTATTTTTAGCTAATGACAGAGCTGGGAATAGATTTCCTGATTAAAGTCCATCAATTTTCACCTAGAACAGGTTGAAGGTGAAAATACAAAACAAGTTTTACCTGAATTATTTAGGGTGAAAAGTATTAGAACTACCTTTATAGAAAGAATTAAAGGAAAAACAGAAATTAAGCTGATATAATATGGCCATCTTACTTGCTTGATGCTTCTCTTACCTCAGGGGTATATTTCTGACAATCATCTCTTGAAGTGAGTGAACTTTTTTTGGCAGGAGGAACACTGTCACTTTCATCAAGCCTACAATGAAACCTCTTCCTAGATATAAGATCCAAATTAGCAGGAGGCTTTTCAGAATCATCTCTTCCACAATTAGATAAACACATGGCATCCTGACCAACTGAAGTTACTGGAAAATTCATACTGCATAGAAAATACATATATATTAAATCAGCGAATTAGAAGTTACTTAACGAGGTTAAAGGCTGAAACTATTCCAATGCAAACTGCCAAAAAACTTCAAAGTAACTAACATATACATGGCGTGGCCACAAAAATGTTAGTTTTGAGCTCCATTCATACTTAAAGGCTCACAACTTAAATTCTATAATATTAAATTAAATCTGATATAAAAAATGTTTTCCTTATTTATAAAGTTAAATTTTAATCTAAAATGTCTCTGTCTCTTCCTAATATAAAAGGCTTCAATTTCTAATGCTACTTAAATGACAATTAAGCATCTTAACCAATGACTGTTAAAATAAGAATTCTAAACAATTAAAATGAGTATCAAAAATATACAAAAATGTTACCTCTCTGTACTATTTTTGCAGCCTTCTGTGAATGTATATTCATTTCAGAATTTAATATATATAAATGTTTACAAAGTAATCATACCTCTAATACATGCCATTTTTATGAGCCAGACTGCTAAGTGTTTTTAGCTTTCAAAATACTTAAAACACCAAACAAGTTTCATACAAAAGTATTATATAATACATTTAAATGGCATCTTTATCAGACATAAAATAAATGATTTCTTCTCTAATTTACCACATAATTACTAAATAAGATCTCCAAGACAATTTTAAATAATGTTGGTGAATGACTTGTTCAATCAATCCCATTCAATTCATAAAGCTCATTCATTACCTCATGTCACCCTTTTCTTCTGTATTCACTGATTTGACCAATATGGGGGCTGGCAGCAAAGGGTTTGGCATTAACTGTGTAGCAGGATCAGTAAAGTCTTCCACTGCATTGGCTGGAATTTCCACCAGAGTTAAAATGAATGTTTGTTCATCCTCACCATCATGGTGAACGTCAGCAACTAGATTCACAATCAAAGTTGAACAGTGAAAGAAGAAAAAACCATTTACTTATTTCATTTCTAAAAATGTCTCACAACTTATCACCAAGAATAAAAAACTGAATTATATTTTTTTAAAAAAGTAATTTCATTAAGAATAAAGATGATTCACTATGGAGATTTGAGCAACAAAGCTTATACACAAAATACTTCAAGTTGTTTTTCTTTAATTCAAGGCAATCATAAATAAAAAAACAAAACTGTTTTGTTTTTTCCAAATGGGTAGAGGGGTAAAAACCATACTGTTAGGCTCTATGACACTTTACTGAAGCAGATTATCATACCTGCTAAATCTTGAGGATTGATTACATTCTCTTGTTGGACTTCTGGAATACTAGTTGGTATACACTGCCATAAAAATCAAAATGAAAAAGCAAGGTTAACCGAATCTCAGTTTTGAAAAGGATTCCTGACAATCTGATATAGTGAACAGTTACTGTTTCAAAACTCAACAACTTATCTAACCATATGCAATTTTTCAAGTGTTCTGAAAATTGTAGTTGTACCAATAAACTTCTGATTAATTTAAATATATATTTATATAAATGCACACACACATCCCAAGGAATTCGAACTAAACTGTTCAATGTGTACAGTCTTTGAAATTATTTTTTAACTAACAGGAAAGGGAGATCCAAACCCCTCAGCCTTTTCTCTATTCCCATCATAGTAGCCACTGTAATATTAATAGGTGACACCTGAGTGGAGGCAAACTGGTCTGCCTTCAGCATGGCTCCCTCTGATCTGCTTTCCACAAAATTGCAAACATTCTTTTCTCTAAAATGCAATTCTGATTATAATTCGCTACTGTTTTAAATCTTAAAACTTTCATTTTGCAACTATGATTGACTCAGGCAAAAATAATCAATAAATACTAAATCCACTAGGTATGAGGCTGTTAGGTCTCATTTGACAAATTACTTATTAAGTAGAAAAGATGCTGTTATAATGGAGAAATCTGGCAGGGACCATTCTAGTCAAGTGATTAATCAGCATCACCAAAAATGGGACAAAGTGCTATATATCTCCTGATGTAATACAAAAGGAAGAGAACAACATCACCTATGTAATGTTGCCCCAAAGTGTTTACCCTGAATCTAATAATGAGGAAGCATTCAAATAAAAAATCCAGGGCCGGACGAGTGGCGCGGTGGTTAAGCACTGGTGTTGGAAAGCCAGCAGCCCCGGTTCGGGTCCCACATGTGAGTGCCTCTTGAAAATGTCAAGTTCACAAAAGATCACACACTTCTCCCAAGAAGACATCCAAATGGCCAACCAATATATGAAAAGATACTCAACTTCACTAGGTATTATGGAAATGCAAATCAAACCACAATGAGATACCACCTTACACCTGTTAGAATGGTTATTATCAACGAGACAAGTCATAACAAGTGTTGGAGAGGTTGTGGAGAAAAAAGAACCCTCATACACTGCTGGTGGGAATGTAAACTGGTATAGCTGCTCTGGAAAACAGTATGGAGGTTCCTCAAAAAATTAAAAATAGAGCTACCATATGACCCACCCAGCAATCCCTCTTCTGGGTATCCACCCAAAAGAATCTAAAAACATTTATCCGTAAAGATATATAGTACCCCTATGTTCATTGCAGCATTATTCACGGTGGCCAAGAAATTGAAACAACCAAAGTGCCCCTAGATAGATGATTGGATAAAGATGTGATATATATATGAATAGAACAATAGAATATCACTCAGCCAAAAGATGAAATACTGCCATTTGCAACAACATGGATGGATCTTGATATTATCATGCTGGGTGAAATAAGTCAGGACAGAAAAAGTCCAAGAACCATATCACTTCATTCATATGTAGGATATAAAACTGAAAGCAACAAACAAGACAAAGAAAAACTCATAGACACAGAAAACGGTTTAGTGGTTACTAGAGGTTAAATGGGGAGGAGGATGGTAGAAGAGGGTAAAGGGGGTCAAATATGTGGTGAAGGAAGGAGAATTTACAACCATGCAATATATAGATGATGATGATTATGTATTACAGAATTGCACACTTAAAAACTATATAATTTTACTAATCAATGTCAACCCAATAAATGTCATGATTTTTAAAAAGCTCTGTAAAAATAAACAGATGACATCCATAAAAAACATCAAGTTCATAAAAGAGGAAAAAGGGCAGGAGAACTACTCCAGATTAAAAGAGTAAGGATAAATGAAAAATGCAATGTATGCATAAAAGTCTTAACTGGAACTGTATATTACAAAATATTAAATCAATGTTAGATAGTATAGTAACATTAAGTGGGACAACAGTATTGTCATTTCTCTGTATGCAAATGTCCTTATTCTTATGGGATACAAGCTAGAGTCTTTTTGGGTGAAGGCTCATGTCTGCAACTTGACTTTTAAATGGTTCAGTTTTTGAAAAGTATTCAACCGTAGAGATAGGGAGAGAGGCAGAAACAGAGATGGGGAGTGGAGGAAGCAAATGAGACAAAAGGTTAACAATGAATGAATCCAAGTGAAAGATATATGAGAGCTCTAAGTAAGATTCTTGCAACTTTTCCCCAAGTTTGAAACTATATCAAAATAAAATTAAGGGCCAGCCGAGTGGCGCTGTGGTTAAGCGCTGGCTTCGGAAGCCAGCGGCCCCGGTTCAGTCCCACATGTGAGGGCCAGTGACACTGCCCTCAAAAAAAAAAAAAAAAAAAAAAAAAAAAATTTAAAAGGTGGGGGGTGAGAAGAAATCCCATAAACTTTGGATATAGTCCAAACTCCTCAGCAAGTCATAAAAATTCCTTTTACAATACATCACCACGCTACCTATTTAACTTCATCTCTAACCACTTTCTTCATTTATATTCCACTCATAACTATCTGTAGTCACTGAACATGTCAAATACCAGTGTCCTCTCCCTTTAAAAAAAAATGCTAATGCCTGGGCCCTATTCCCCCTGAGACTGATTTCACCGGATTGGGTTGAGGGCCTCTCCTACAGCCTTGCGCAACTCTCTTTCACAGTGCTATCAAGCTGAATTCAATCATTCATTCGCTCATCTGTATCCCATAACTCTGTATCCCCGTATCTCTCACAGTGTTGGACATGTAGTAGTAACATCTCAATAAACACTTGCTCTATGAATGAACTTCACAGATGCAAGAGCTAAGGGGTGAATTCTCTGTGTACAAAGTTTGTACAACAAAGCTAGGTACTGGCTAGGTTATCTCTATGCTCCAAAGACTAAAAAGCACTCAATAAAAATTCTACCACAATAAATTCTTGCAAAAGCAAAACTATAGGGAAAAAAAACACATCAGTGGTTACCAGGGGCTGAGGTGAGAAGAGGGGGTGAGCATAAAAGGGCACTGGAGAATTTGAGGGGGTGATGGAACTCTTCATGCACTGGTTCAGGATTGTATACATTTGTCAAAGCTTATAGAACTGCACACTAAAAAGGGTGAAGTTTACTGTGTTTATATTATGCCTTAATTTTTTTAAAATGAGGAACAAACAGCTAGCCACCATTTGTTATGTTTTACATTCTTTTACCTCTGGCACATAAAGTGTAAGCACACTGTCTCCATCAGAGTCCTTTTTCTGGGGCTCTCCAACAGAATTCTCACCAAGGCCCATACCCAAACCAAGTATGTGGGGCCTGGTCTCCGAGGAAACAGTTGGAGCAACTGACAATATCTGAAGCTCCTGAGATCCCTCTTCTTCATCTTCCTTTCTGAAAGAGAAATGAGTATGTGTTAGAGTTTTAGTACATATATGAAATCAAGCGGACACCCACACAATGTTATGCTAGGAATGTCAAATTCATCTAATGTTTCTTAACTTTGTTATATTTAAGGCAACAGAATCCATTTTTCTATCAAATTCTTACAGCTTATGGCTATAGTTGAAACAGAACAGAAACCAAATCCCAGAATCTCTTTCCATTTACCTTTCAATTAGGCTGGTGTCCTGCGAAATATAGGCCTCTCCAATATCAAGTACATGTGCCAATCTGCTCTGCTCCTTACTCTCTGCTTCTGTAACTGATCCAAGGTTTTGATCTTCTAATTCTATTGCTTGAGAAGCATTTTTCTCTGTTTTTGAATAAAAAAATATTTATGATATAGCCCAAAATAGTACAGCTAAAATCTCCATATTAGAAACATATTCTCGCTTCAAAGGCAGATCACTATATAGATAGTGGCTCTTCCAAACTTGTCTTAGTCCAAAAAGCAAGCTTATTCACAGGGCAGAAGGGTGGTCCTCGCCAATGAAATTTTTGGACAATGAAACAGATGATTAACGAATCCTGTACTGCACATAATTCACTCCCAGCTGCCACAATAATTGTATACCCACTTTATGATAATAGCAATATAATTAGCAACCCAAATACAAAAGAGGTTTAGAGGTGGGTAACATGTGGTCTGACTAGTCCCACCTTAAGAAACGTGTTGGGGAGTGAGCTGTTCTGCAAAAAATGTCACAAAGGAGAAGAAAAGGACTTCTACATAGAAAAGGAAATCTGACTCTACATAATGAGAGAGCTTCTGGGTACTGCTAAAGCCAGAGTAAGTAATAAATTAACTAACCAAACCACAGGCATTGCTGGTTGAAAGAGAAATACCAGAAATCAGGAATCCCAAAACAGAGAAAAGATGATGTTAATTACCCAGATCTTCTATGTATGGGGTAAATTTAATCTCAGTGAATACACTAATCACCAATGAATTGTACACTTTAAATAGGCAAATCATGATACATGAATTATCTCAATAAAACTATTATTTCAAGAAGTAGCTGAGGGGCCAGCCGAGTGGCATGTTGGTTAGGAGCAGGCTTGGGATGCCAGCTCTGAGCAGCAGGACACCAGTTCGGATCCCACATATGATGGCCAGTGACACTGCCCTCTACAGCTCAGATGGTGAACAACAGCTCAACCTGGAGCTGGGCTGCCATGAGTTGCCGGCATCAGCATAGGCTGCAGCCCCTGCTGCAGTGGGTTGCTGTAAGCTACCATGAGTGGCCGGCAGCCAGTGTGAGCTGCCAAGAACTGCCGTCAGCAGCTGTCCAGTGGCCGGTGACCGATCTGCCTCACCCAAGAAGAGCGTAATGATAATACAACATGGTCCCGTGAAGTGAAATCCTCCACAACTAGACTGAAGAACAAAAGGACAGCAACTTGTCTGTTCCCCTTCCCGGATTCCCCAACGCTGTTCCCCTTCCCCAATTCCCCAATAAAATCTTTGGGGGGAAAAAAAAAAGTAGCTGAACAGTATACAGTAATGCATATGAATATACATGCATACACACACACACACACACACACACACATATGCATGTATATACATGGAAGTATGGTATACACACATATACCCTCATTTAGATGCTTACGTGTATCAAATATTTCTAGAAGTCTACAGCAAAATCTGTTAAGAGCAATTTACCACTAGAACTGGGATTAGAGGACTGGAAAAGAAGAGGGCGGGACTTTTTAAAATGTCATGTCTTTTGGGCACTATCTTATTTTTTTGCCACATGCACATATACTTTTCTAAGAGATGTGTGCTTGAGTAGTCATGTTACACACACACACACACACACACACACACACACACACACACAGAAAAAATATATATGAAGAGAAAGTTTGATTAATATATCAAAATGATACTAACTATTGAAACGTAATTGGTGAATTTTTATGGGTGTTTATTTTATAGCTCATTTTACTTTTTATATCTTTGAAACTTTTAATAGTAAGTTAAAATAAGTTTGAAAGGGCCGGCCGAGTGGCGCAGTGGTTAAGCGCTGGCTTGGGAAGCCAGTGGCCCCGGTTCGGTCCCACATATGAGGGCCAGTGACACTGCCCTCTACAACTAACAACAGCTCCACCTGGAGCTGGGCTGTGCAAGCACCGGCGATGGTGTCGGCTGCAGCCCCTGCTGCAGTGGGCTGCCATGGGCTACAGTGAGTGGCCGGCAGCCAGCATGAGCGGCTGGTAGCCAGCGTGAGCTGCCAATAGCCGCGGTGAGCGACACCCAGAGGCAGGCGACCGATCTGCCTCATCTGGGAAGAGCGCAATGACGACACCAACATGGACCAGTGAAGCAACATCCTCCGCAACTAGACTGGAGAACAAAAAGACAGCAACTTGTCTGTTCCCCTTCCCCGATTCCCCAGTGCTGTTCCCCTCCCCCAATTCCCCAATAAACTCTTTAAAAAGAAAACAAAAAACTGAATAGTCCATTTAAAATGCTAATGTAATTTCTTGTGTCAAAGAAATTTTGTAACTTGCAAAGGAACAATAAAATTTACCTCTTTGAATTTCTACTCCTTCTCCTTTAGTTATAAACAAACTGGGAACTTCTTGATAAGCACCAAATGTGGTGGTCCCTGAAGTCTTCTTAAGAACTGGCTTAGGCTTGGCAAATGTATTTCTCGTTCTTGAATTATTGGTCACTTCAGAAGTTGTATTCCTAGAAAAAGAAGAAGAAAAACAAATAAATTTGTCAGTTGTGTAAGGACCCTCTCTACGTTGATACATTCTGTCTAGCACTGATAGAGTTATTGTGGCACCTTCTCAGGTGTGACGTTGTTTATAAGCATTCATTTCTTAAGGTAAAATTACATGATAGTAGCTTTAAGAAAAGTCTTGAGAGGGAAAAGAATCTAGACCATATTTGAAAACAGAGAATATATTTACATAAAACTATTTCATTCAAGTTTCAGACACACATATTAAGTAATTTTAATATGAAAACCACTAAACTACAATCAAAATCAGTCAATCATTAAAGTGGGAGAAATTAGTATTGTCTATTTCACATTTATACAAGTGTTATTCAAGCTATTAATTAAATTGATAGTTGGTTTAAATATATTTATTAATTGAATACTGTAATTTATTTTTTAATAAAACTCCAAAGAAATACTAGTTTAATAAAGTAAAATAAACCTGGTTGTTATAGAGTTTCCCTTTACTGTCTCCATTAAACCAATTTCTTCTTTAGCACTTTGTTCCTCCAATACAATCTTGTTTTCTTCGATCGATGAAGAAGACGTAGTACTGACAGGTGAAGAAAGTGCCTGACATTCATGAACAATTTTGTGGTTTACATTATCTGGGCTAAAAGGAATATGGCTTTGATCCTTTGAATGAACATCAGGAAGTACACATACTCCAACTGCAGAAAAAAATAAAAAATTAAAATTGACCCAATATAAACAGATGTCCAAATAAAATAAACCTTCAACATTGAACAATTATAAAATTCTATATTGTTTTTAAAGTTTACTCTTTTTTGGCTCCAAATTTAAATTTATGATCTCATATTTCATGCCAGAGATTTGACTTAATCTAAAGCTTAATAATTTTTACAGACTAAAATTTTGGTGCTATTATAAGTAACAATGAATCTTTTTGTTACTTTCAGTAACTATATAACCTCAAATGAATTTCAAGATAAGATCACCTTCATTTACAATTTTTTAAAACCTATATTTATGTTCTAGAGATTTGTGACAGGGTCCAAAGCAATACACTGCCATTGAGAAATAAGCCCTATAGGGTTGGCTGAGTGGTGCAGTGCTTAAGCGCTGGCATGGGACGCCAGTGGCCCCAGTTCGGGTCCCACATATGAGGACCAGTGACACTGCCCTCAAAAAAAAAAAAAAAAAAGAGAAATAAACCCTATAGGGACTATAAATCAATCAGTGTGTTTCCTGATAAACATATAGTTATGAGACTAAAAGTCTAACATCTAGAATTAATGATAGGCTTCTCATAATCAATCAAAATAATTAACAGGAATATAATTAACATAATTGTCCATTTAACGTACTTAAAGTACAACGAACTTAGCAAAGACCATAGCATCTCTCAGTCAGCCAAAAATAATAAAAATCTAGGTTGACATATCTTTTGGCTCAGTACAAATTAAAAGAACAGTCTAAACCAAATGATCTCAATGACTGCTATTGCTCCTTCATAGTGTATTTGATTATGATATAACTGTGAAGACTATCCAAAGAGGCAGCTTCTTTGGTAAAGAAACATGTACAAAGTAATCAGTGATCTCAGTTAACCAATGATGTTTATAATGACAAGGGTAGAGGATTCACTAGATTAACTATTCCACAAATACAAATTAGTCTTTATAAACCAAATATACTGTCTCAAAATGGTGGCCACTACATCTAAGGGGGCAAAGTTGGATGAATTAATGCACAAATACTGTGTTTTCGGGAAAAAACAACAAAGTGATGCCAACTTCAAATGTGAAAGGCAGGTATTCGCTTATTACTAAAATGTGGGTATAATTTCTTAAAAGTTGCATTTTATTTGTTCTGTTTTGTTTTTTTTTCAGCTGAGCCATTCTGCCACCTGTTGGCAGCTCAACGGCAACTCAGCTCAGGCTGGCATTGAACTGCTGTTGCTCAGAGCTCAGCTCGCACTCTCGAGCGAGCTCTTAACCAACTAAGCCATTTGGCTGGCCCTAAAAGTTGCATTTTAAACGTTTCTCTTTTGAGCACTTGTCTTTCATCCTTACCATCACTCTGTTCAGTACTACTAATCTCTGACTGCAACACTAGATCTCCCATTGTAAGTAAAGTAATGGCAGCTTCGGTGCTTCCATCATTGATACCTTGTGAGAAAATATACCAACATTAAAACAAAGAATGAATCTGACAACTTAATTTTGTTTACATAAAACAGTTTTTTAAATTCAGATGTTTATCCTCTAGTAACAAGTTTCAATATCCTCTGTATACTAATCCCATACTAGCGTCATGTTTTGTTCAGCTTATATCTTACAAACGAAGAAATCAACTGTTGGCTTTTACTCACTGAAAATGCCTCCCTCCCAATTAAATAACTTAATACCTTCAAAGAAAATGCATCTGTGCAGATCAAAGGAATTAAATACTTCTTTATTAAACATTTAACACTTAACTCACATTCTAAAATAACATTCCAAGAATCCACATTTCTCCCAGAGAAAACACATTCAACACTGAATCTTTTTGTTCAACTCTCTATCAAAATGACTCATTTACTAACTACCACCACTACTAAATCATTATGCTAGTGTTAACCAAATAGTTTGAACAGTTTCCTTACTAACAGTTACCTGTTTCATCTTGGGTATGTTCATCTGTGGTCATTTCCTAAAGGAGGAAAAAGAGTATCTTACTTATTTTCCCAAATATATGTTCTATATATCAAAAAAGCACTGTTTTACAGGTCTTTCTATGTTTTGATTATAACAAAGTGGAAATTGACATTTTTCCCCCCTAATTGATAATTATTCATAAAATTTCACAAACAAGAAAAGCCCAATTCTTTTGTCACTTGGTTCTTGTTTTACCTTTTCCTTGTATTATATGAAAAAGTTAACTCTGATCATATTGCAATGTGCATCTACCATTCTAACTTTATTTCTGCACTTTCAAAGTCCTTTAACTTTAGTCATATCTGCCACTATTTCCAACCCAATGGAAACCAAGATCTGAAAGAATACTTCAGGGCTAGCCTAGTGGCGCATTGTTCAGAGCTGGTTTGGGACGCAAGCAGTTCAGGTTCGGATCCCACATATGAGGGCCAGTGACACTGCCCTCGACAGCCAACAACAGCTCCAACTCGAGCTGGGCTGTGCGTGCCCCGGCGACGGTGCAGGCTGCAGACCCTGCTGCAGTGGGCTGCCATGGGCTACAGTGAGTGGCTGGCAGCCAGCGTGAGCTGCCAATAGCCGAGATGAGCGACCATCCAGAGGCAGGCAACCGATCTGCCTCATCCGGGAAGAGCGCATTGACGATACCAACATGGGCCAGTGAAGCAACAATCTCCGCAACTAGACTGAAGAACAAGAAGACAGCAACTTGTCTGTTCCCCTCCCCCAATTCCCCAGTAAAAATCTTTTAAAAAAAAACAACATACTTGGGCTGGCCGAGTGGCTCAGTTAGTTAAGAGTTGGCTTAGAGCTCAAGTTCTGTGCAACAGGGCAGCTGGTTCGATTCCCACATGGGCCAGTGAATGCTGCGCCTGAGCTGAGCTGTCGCTGAGCTGCCAACAGGTGGCAGGATGGCTCAGCTGGTGTACAAACAAGATTGCCTGTTCGATGGTGGGCTATGCCCACCCGCAACTAAGACTGAACTCAGCACCTTGAGCTGAGATGCTGCCCAGATGCAGTGGATAGGGCATGCACTCTTAACAAGGCTGCTGGTTCGACTCCCGCATGGGATGGTGGCTACACCCACCTGCAACTAAGATTGAACACAGCACCTTGAGCTTAAAGGCCACGAGCTGCCAACAGGCAGCCAGACAGCAACTGGCACCATCTACAATGAAGACTGAAGAACAACAACTTGGCTGGTCCCCTTCCCCGATGCCCCGATGCTGTTTCCCTCCCTCAATTCCCCTATAAAATTAAAAAAAATAAAAAATAAAAACAACATACTTGAAAATAAATTCAACAAAGGAAGTGCAAAGCTTATACTCTGAAAACTAAAAAACACTGTTGAAAGAAATCTAAGACAATCTAAATCAATGGGAAATACCCCATGTCCATGGATTGAAAGACTCAATATTATTAAGATGGCAATATATGCATCCCCCACCAAAAATAAAAATAAAACCTGATCTATAGATTCAGTGCAATCCCAATCAAAATGCTAGCTGACATCTTTGTAGAAACTGACAGGGTGATTTTAAAATTCATATGGCATTGCAAGGGATCCACAATACCCAAAATAATCCTGAAAAAAAAAAGAATAAAGTAAGATGACTTATATTCCCAATTCCAAAACTTACTACAAAGTAACAGTAATCAATGGAACATCACCTGAACAGATAGACATATAAATCAATGCAACAGAACTGGGAGTCCAGAAATAAATGCATACATCTACAGCCAACTGATTTTCCACAAAAATGCAAGACAATTCAATGAGGGAAGAATAGTCTTTTCAAAAAAAGGTGTGACAGGGCCAGCCGAGTGGCTCAGTTGGTTAAGAGTTGGCTTGGGATGCCAGCTCTGAGCAGCAAGGACCCGGTTCGGATCCCACATGAGGGCCAGTGATGCTGTGGCCTCTACAGCTAAGATGGTGAACAGCGCCACCTGGAGCTGGGCTGCCATGAGTTGCCAGCGACTGTGTAGGCTGCGGTGGGGCTGGCCGGCAGGTAGCGTACGCTTTCGTGAGCTGCCATGAGCCGCCATAAGCAGCCGTCCAATGGCTGGTGAGCAACTGCCTCACCCGAGAAGAGCGCAATGATGATACCAACATGGGCCAGTGAAGCAACGTCTTTCACAACTGGACTGAAGAACAAAAGGGCAGCAACTTGTCTGTTCCCCTCCCCCAATTCCCAATAAAAATCTTTAAAAAAACAAAACAAAAAAAGATCGTGTGACAACTGGATAGTCATATGCAAAAGAATGAAGTAGGATGCTAACCTCACAACAGATACAAAAATTTACTCAAAGTGGATTAAACACTTAAATGTAAAACTATAGTTAAAACCATAAAACTTTTAGGAAACATATAGGAGTAAAACTTCAGGATCTGGGCTTTGGCAAAGGATACTTAAATACCACAAAATCATGAACAACGAAAAAATAGATATATTAAAATTCATAAAAATTAAAAATTTTTGTGTTTTAAAAGGAACCATCAGGCCGGCCCAAGTGGCTCAGCTGGTTAAGAGCTCGCTCAAAAGTGCGAGCTGAGGGGCCAGCCAAGTGGCACGGGGGTTAAGCGCTGGCTTGGGAAGCCAGCGGCTCTGGTTAGGTCCCACATGAGGGCCAGTGACACTGCCCTCAAAAAAAAAACAAACGAAGAGTGCGAGCTGAGCTCTGAGCAACGGCGGTTCAATGCCAGCCTCAGCTGAGTTGCCGTTGAGCTGCCAACAGGTTGGCAGGATGGCTCAGCTAAAAAAAAAGGAACCATCAAGAAAATGAAAAGGATGGGAGGAAATATTTGCAAATCATATTATCTGATAAGGAACTTGTATCCAGAATACAGTAGTCCCTCCCTTATCCAAGGTTTCGCTTTCCATAGTTTCAGCTAGCCATGGTCAACTGTGGTCTGAAAATATTAAATGGAAAATTCAAGAAACAAACAATTCGTAAGTTTTAAACTGCATGCCGTTCTTAGTGTGATGAAATCTCGAGCTGTCCTACTCAGGCCCACCCAGCATGTGAATCGTCCCTTTGTCCTGTGTATTCCTGCTGTATATACAGTACAATAAAATATTTTGAAAGAGAAACAGATCACATTCATACTGACTTTTATTACAGAATATTGTCATAATTGTCCTAGTTTATTTTATTATTGTTGTTAATCTCTTACTGTGCCTAATTTATAAATCAAACTGTACCGTAGGTATTTATGTATAGAAAAAATATAGCATGTTATAGGATTTGGTACTATCAACGGTTTCAGGCATCCACTGGGGGTCTTGGAATATACATCTCCCCTGTGGATAAGAGGGGACTACTGTACATAAAAAATTCTTACAACTCAATAATAAAAAGACAAACAGACCAATAATTTTAAAAATGTGAAAGGCTCTGAACAGATATTTCTCCAAAGATGATTTTAAAATGGCCAATTAGTACCTGAAAAGATGCTAAACATCATTTATTCATTAGGGAATGTGAAACAAAACAATAATGAGGTAACATTTCACATCCACTAGGACGGTTAGATCCAAAAAATGAAAGTGTGTTAATTGTATCTTAATAAAGCTGTTTTAAAAAAGTTGTGATTCCAAGTCTTCATTTGCAAAAATAACTACCAACCAAATAAGGAAGAATACTAGGCAAAATGCAACTAAATATATTCCAAATAATTTAAGATCTATACACACACACAGCTTTACAAGTCAAATGTAAAACCTATGGATCATTCACTAGTTTCTACTATTCATACTTACAGCTCCTTACATGACAGAAATTAGCTAGGAACTGCTTGTAAACAAACCTAAAGCTTTTAAAATAAACTTCCAGTCTTTTGAAAGTAAACAAAGAATTAAAACATGTTAAAATGGATGCTTACAACTGATAATGCATTCAAATTTTCTTCGTGTTTCATTTCTTCAGTGGCCACATCTGTGTTTGAGAATTGATGTTCATCTACAGTTATGAATCCTATGTCTGGAACATTCACAGTTATTTCAAGCTGTCAAAATGGAAAGTCTCATTAATTCATTTTGGCATGCTAAACACAGCAAAACAAAACAAGTAAAATAAAATGTTAAACTGAAGAAATAATCCACATTCATACACGATTAAAAAACTGAAATACAGTCATTCTTAAAACTGATATGACATCAACTTAGCAAAAGTCAAACATTTAAGGTTTTTGAGGGGGGTCTGTGAGTCTTATAACCAGTAAACAAAATTTCCAAAGCTAATCTTCCTACCTAGTACCTAGCATTTCACTTTCCATTATCCCCACTTTGTCCCTACTTTCGCGTAATTTCTCTCATCAGTTTGTTGACATTTACGGAGTGCTTCTTAAAAACTAGAGGACTGCAGGTACAAGGACACGAAGCTGAATAAGACAAGTTTGGTCCCTGCCTTCAAGCAACTCACAATCTAAGAAAAACAGATATGTACTCAACTAACTATACCCTGTCCTAAGTACTCTGAGATGAGTTGAAAACACTTAAAAAGATTTATTCATTCCCTCCCCACCAAGGCAACTACGCTGTCCCACAACTCCAAAACTTGCATCACTCTTGACAGCCATGTCAACAGCACTTACTATTCATTTAGCAGGCTTACTGGTCAACGATCCCTACAGTCTGAAGACTAAAAAGATTAAGATTCATCTCCTAGACTTTATACAAGACAACCCGGTTCCTATTCCCTTACTAACAGAGAGTAGGTATAAAAGACTGTGATTCAGGGCCGGCCGAGTGGCGCATTGGTTAAGAGCTGGTTTTGGGATGCCAGAGGCCCCGGTTCAAATCCCACATATGAGGGCCAGTGACACTGCCCTCTACAGCTAACAACAGCTCCACCTGGAGCTGGGCTGTGTGAGCCCCGGCGACGGTGTGGGCTGCAGCCCCTGCTGCAGTGGGCTGCCATGGGCTACAGTGAGTGGCTGGCAGTCAGCGTGAGCTGCCAATAGCCGCGGTGAGCGACACCCAGAGGCCGGCGACAGATCTGCCTCATCTGGGAAGAGTGCAATGATGACACAAACATGGGCCAGTGAAGCGACGTCCTCTGCAACTAGACTGAAGAACAAAAAGACAGCAACTTGTCTGTTCCCCTTCCCGGACTCCCCAATGCTGTTCCCTTCCCCCAATTCCCCAATAAAACCTTTAAAAAAAAAAAAAGACTGTGATTCAGTAGAAACTGAGTAGAGTCAAGTATGAAAATCTGCTTCCAAGACATATTTATTACATAGTTAACAACTGTGTTGTGGGTACATAGTTAACAACTGTGTTGTGGGTTTCTTTTCTCAGATGCAAACATTAGAGAAAGATCTTTGCTAAGATCCTACATGCCTGGGATGATTAAAAAGTTCAAGTGATTTGAGAAGACAAATATTCTGAGAAATTGGGAGGAAAATGGAAGTATTCCAGATAATTTTAAGTTGGTTCATTGAGCACCATACCTTTTCAAAGCTTTACTTTTTTTGAACAACTTTATTGAGGTAGAATTTACATACCATAAAATTCAACCATTTAAAGTATGTAATTCAAAGTTTTTTGGATTGTGCAAAAATAGGTACAACCCTCAACAGTCACTTGTAGAATATTTTCAACCCTTTAGAAAAGAAACCCATACCCCTTAGTTATCACTCCCTTAAGCCTCATCTTCAAATCTCTAAACAACCAACTGCTAACCTACTTTCTGTCTCTATAGATTTTTCTATTTGGGACATATCATATGAATGGAATCATATAACACGTGACTTTTTAAACTGGCTTCTTTCGCTTAACACAATGTTTCAAGGTTCATGTTGTAGTATGTATCAATACTTTATATCCCTTTATGATTTAATAATATGCCATTGTTGAATGCTTTTTTGTTTGTTTGTTTGTTTTTTTGAGGGCAGTGTCACTGACCCTGATATGTGGGACCCAAACCAGGGCCGCTGGGTTCCCACGCCAGCTCTTAACCACCATGCCACTCGGCTGGCCCGTTAAATGCTTTTTTTTTTTTGCGGGCAGTGTCACTGGCCCTCATATGTAGGATCCAAACCAGGGACACTGGCGTCCCAAGACAGCTCTTAACCAATGCGCCACTCGGCTGGCCCTTCTGATTCTGTTTTAAATGACTCAGAAACTATCATGAAGACTTACTACAAAACTGATTCATATTTGCTACACTATAAGCCAAGTAGGTTAGTGAAAATTGAGGTAGAACAGAAAACTTTGCAGTTACAAAGTTGAAGTACTAGACCAAGAGGCAAAATAGTAAGAAGCTTTTATAATAAAGTTAAGTTGAAGGAAGGAAGGAAGGAAGGAAGGAAGGAAAGAAGGAAGGAAGGAAGGAAGGAAGGAAGGAAGGAAGGAAGGAAGGAAGGAAGGAAGGAAGGAAAAAGAAAAGAAAAGAAAAAGAAAAGAAAAACTGGAACCCTTGTACACTATTGATGGGAATGTACAATGATGCAGCTGCCATGGAAAAGAGTATGGTGGTTGCTCAAAAAATTAAAAATAGATTTACAATTTTACCATATGATTCAGCAATCCCACTGCTAGGTATAGCCACCAAAAAATTAAAAACAGGAGATAGAAGAGATATTTGTACTCCCATGTTCATAGCAGCAACCTTTCTAATAGGCAAAAAGTGGCAGTAACCCAACTATCCACAAAATGTGTTATAAATACACAATGGCATATTAATCAGTCTTTAAAAAGGACATGCTACAACACAGATGACCTTGAAAACATTATGCTAAGTGAAATAAACCAGTCACAAAAGGACAAATACTGTATGATTCCACTTACATTAAGTACCTAGAAGAAAGTCATAGAGACAAAAGTAGAATGGTGGTTAACAGAGTCTAGAGGGGAGGGGGTAATGGGAAATTATTGTTTAATGGATACGGAGTTTTAGTTTTGCAAGATGAAGAAAGTTTTGTGGATGGATGGTGATGATGGCAAGGCAAAATAATATGAATGTGCTTAATGCCACTAAACTATACACTTAAAAATGCTCAAGATGGGCCAGTCGAGTGGCGCTTTGGTTAAGAGTTGGCTTGGGGGCTGGCCGAGTGGCGCACTGGTTGAGTGCTGGCTTGGGACGCCGGCGGCCCGGTATAGGTCCCACATGTGGGGGCCAGTGACACTGCCCTCAAAAAAAAAAAAAAAAAAGAGTTGGCTTGGGACCCCAGATCTGAGCAGCAGGGCCCCGGTTTGGATCCCACATGAGGGCCAGTGATACTGCCTTCTACAGCTAAGATAGTGAATAACAGCTCAACCTGGCGCTGGGGGCTGCCATTAGTCGCCAGCGAAGGTGTACGATGTAGTGGGGCTGGCTGGTAGCTGGCATGCACTTTCGTGAGCTGCTGTGAGCAGCCCTCACTGCCGTCCTATGGCTGGCAACTGACTGCCTCAGCTGGAAGAGTGCCATGATCACAATACCAACATGGGTCACTGAAGCGACGTCCTCCACAGCTAGACTGAAGAACAAAAGGACAACAACTTGTCTGTTCCCCTTCCCCAATTCCCCAACTTAAAAAAAAAAAAAAAAAGGTCAAAATGGTAACCTTTATATGTATTTTAATGTCCCTTCTACCTTCTCTACCAATCAGACCTCAGCCTGATCCTACCACACAGTGTTAATAGAAAACACGTGCCAAAATTTTTTAATTGATCTGAAAGTAGAACAGATACAAATGATATCAGGTTTCTATCATTATTGTTATACTGATTACCTTGTGCTGGGCCTGAGCTGTATGTAGGGGCTGAGCCTACGATTGATTCCTTAGGCTTATCCACCAGGACCCAGACAAATTACATTTGGTAGAGGTTATTTACAGAATGAACTTTACAAATCCTAATAATCACTAAGAAGAAAAAATGATCCACTAAAAGAAAAATACACGTAAGATACAGTTCCAAGCATTCAAAGAAACAAACTACCTCTTCCATCGTTTCCTCGATCTGAGCAGAAACAGGTTCAGGAGATCTGAGACCAAAAGGTACAAACACTGGAGCTTTGTTTACTTCTTCTGGAGCAAGATGATAGCTTTCTTCTTCATAGTCAGACTCTAAATCATCAGCATCATCTTCATCCTCTTCCTGGGAAGCCCGTAGAGTCACCAGCATCGACTTGGAAGCTCTAGGTTCCTTCTTAGAGGTCTTACTCCGAATTCGTTTGGATCCACGCCCTTTGGTGACATTTGGTTTGATCTTTCGATGCGTTCTCCTTTCACCATGATCTATCTCACACCCAGGGGCAGAAGGCACAGTTGTTCTTCGATTCAGAGCAATTTTAGAGTATTTTGATTCTTTTAGCCGTTGTGAACAGCTGGATGTTTAATCAAAACAACAATATGGTCACTACATGTACAACAATAATTTTAATGATAATCAGTCTTTTAGAGTGAAATCCCAGTTCAAGCCATTAAAATGAAAAACTCCCAGAAGAAAGGAGCTTACTATAAGTTTCTCATTCAGAGTTAATTCTTAGTTATCTACCTACAAATTTTCCATAGTAAGTTTTTATATCTGGGCCATTTTTCCCTTTACTATTTAAGTGGAGATGAAATACAAGACTGGAAATTATCAGAAGAAAAAGGAATAAAGTACAATGGGCAAATACATAGAGAATATGGGGTCAAAAAGTGATAATGGTTTATCTTACCAGGCAAATATATTAGAATAAAAGAAAAAAGGGGAGGCAGAAAAATCCATCAGAAAAATGTCGTTTTTTAGAACACAGGTTCCCCTCCACTTTCCTTGAAAACTATGGAAGAAGGGTACCCTTCACTTGTGTTTGTGACCCCATTTGAATTAGCACTCAAATTATTTAGGCACTACTCTTTGGTCAGGCTTTTGTTCATGTCTATACTTAACACCCAGAAATTTTAAATGAAGGAAAAAGAAAATCTTCCTAAGAAGATCAGGAAAAAGGTAATTTTAGTAAAATCAAAATCAAAAAAGGGAAACAGGCCTGTCAATAAAAAAACAATCTATACAAGCCATATTTTACTCTATCAAGAAATTAAGGTGGGGGGCCGGGCGAGTGGCGCATTGGTGAAGAGCTCATTTGGGACACCAGCTCTGAACAGCATGGTCCGGTTCAGATCCCATATGAGGGCCGGTGACACTGCCCTCTACAGCTAAGATGGTGAACAACAGCTCCACCTGTTGTTCCACTTGAGCTGGGCTCCCATGAGTCGCCGGAGATGGTGTAGTCTGCAGCCCCTGTTGCAGTGGGCTGCCGTAAGCTACAGTGAGTGGCTGGCAGCCAGTGTGAGCTGCCAAGAGCCGCCGTGAGTGGCCGTACAGAGGCCGGCAACCAATCTGCCTCACCCGGGAAGAGCGCAATGACAATACCAACATGGTCCAGTGAAGTAATGTCTTCCACAACTAGACTGAGGAACAAAAGGACAGCAACTTGTCTGTTCCCCTTCCCCCACTCCCCAATGCTGTTCCCCTCCCCCAATTCCCCAATTTAAAAATCTTTAATAAACAAATGTGGGCCATTCATAAAGAGTAAGTTTTTATTTCCTATTCTGAGCGTATCTGTTAAATAAAACTTTACCTTGCTATTTTACTGCGATGCTGCTCTTCAACAACTGAAAACACAGAATTATCCCCTACAGTTTTCTGTCCAACACTTGTTGATGGTCCAACTTCTGATTGAGCATCTTTTTTGGCCAATCCAATCTCTTTGGAATCCACACAATCTTTTCTTGCTGAAACTCCCAGAGATGTCAAAAGCTCTGCTTTTTCCTTAAATTTAAGAAGAAACAGCAAGTAATATTACCATGGAAACAATCTTTATGGTAATTTCGTTTGATAGTTTGGCCTAAAGCTCTGATCTCACACACACACAATGTAGTTTCTAAAATTTTATAATACTGGGAAGTCACTCAATTTTCATAAAAATAGTTAACAACACAAAAGGCAAAACTATTATGTTTTTAATGCTCTCCCTCACAATCCTGACAAAATACCTCTGATAAAAGTTATATTTTTCAAACTTACTTTATGGAGGAGCTGGGTGTCAGAATCTCCTTGCTGCAGTGAATTATCTTCTGGCTTCCTTGACTCAGTCTGATCTGCTTTGTCTTTTTCCATAGCTGATTCCTCTTTCTTACCATGTGCTCTTCCCAAATTTGGCTTAGCCTTTTGGAATTGCCTTCTTATCAACTGTGCAGGACTGGGAACATACATTTGATGTTCGTGTCTAAAATGAAATGCAAATCATGTGGAAGAACAAAAATCAGAAATCCTTCTTAATGTAACAGCTGTTAAATCAAACAATTTTTGGCACAAACCTATGTTGAAAAAACTAAATATAAGTCAGCTATAAAACGAAGCATGTAACATGAAATTAACATGTGGATATAAAATGAAGAACATAAAAGCTTTTATTTATTTATTTTTTTCAGCTGAGCCATTCTGCTACCTGTTGGCAGCTCATGGGCAGCTCAGCTCAGACTGGGCATCAAACTGCTGTTGCTCAGAGCTCAGCTCACACTCTTGAGCGAGCTCTTAACCAACTGAGCCACTCAACCGGCCATAAAAGCTTTTATAACTTTGGGCCAGCCGAGGGGCGTGGTGGTTAAAAGCTGGCTTGGGACGTCACTGGCGCCGGTTCAGATCCCACATATGAGGGCCAGTGACACTGCCCTCAACAAAAAAGAAAGCTTTTATAACTTCCATTTTCTGTACTGCTTGGGAATAAGTTTTACAATAATCTTTTTTATTTTCCTTCACTGATTCTGGTTTGTGGTTTCATTCTACTGTAAGATATTTTCAGAGTAATAACTAGAAACAAACAAAATTGCCAGAAGTTGAGGGTGTATTTCATACTGGCACTTTTAATAAATGCTTCAACAAATGAAGCATGAACAAATATAGAATGGTTACAGCAAGCATGGTTCCACTAGTAGTTCAAGAGCAGGCTCAAAAGCTAGATATTCTCCCACCATATGCCTGTCCTCCCATAGTAAAGGGTTTACTGACAGTTGGTGTCATAAGGATCTCAATATAACCCATTTGTAACTGCCAAATCAGAGGAAGACTAAGTTTTAACATTCATTTGAGTAGCCACAGCCTCGAAGGCAACCTAAACAGCTGTCTTAAGATTTCCTGGGGAAAAAAGAATTGGCAAAGATCTGAATTCTGAATTAGACAGTTTAAAACTAATATAAACCTGGATATTTATGAAGAATAACTGGATATATAAGTATCTATCATGAGTTCTCTGAAAGATCTGTATTAAAGACTAGTCTTAAGTAATATTTCTAACAAGTTACCCAGAAGAGAAAGTACTTAGTTACATTTTCAAATGTTCCAACCTGACTAGGCTCTTCTGGCAGTGAAAAAAGGAAATTCAAAGAAGTTCTAACAAGGTTATAGTATTAACTAATGGGCTAATGTATTTGGGAAAACAAATTATATTTAACATAAGTATCAGCTATTTATTTATAATCAAGTGTGATTCTACGAAGGTATTTAAGAATAAAATACATACGTAAGCCAAAATGTGTTAGTGAAGTCAAAAGGGACAAGAAAATGCTGGATGTAAAGTAAGCTAACTTACAAACTGTGAAGAATGTATACTCTGAAGAAAGTATCAGTCATGATATAGCTAACTGCTGGAAAAAACTTCATGAACAGAAAAGATTAAAAAGGAGGAGAGGGGGTTAAATAAAGTATAGGTTTTTATACAGGAAATTTAAAAGTCAGCTCTCTCTCCCTAAAAAATGCAAAGGCTGAACATAAAATCTCTTCACATAAGTAAAGTTTCTTTCAGGAAGCTCTGCCTATATAACTATAGGATTTTGCTAGTCTGAAAGTCATAAATCCTGAAAACTTAAGTTTAAATACTAAATTGCCTATGTAATTTGAGCAAGCCATTTAATCCTCTAGGTCTATTTAGTCAATTAAAGATGAGGGCATTAGGGAAGCCTGACTTCACAGGTCACTTAAAGGCTCACTTAGGGCCGGCCAAGTGGCTCGGTTAATAGCTCACTCAAGAGTGCAAGCTCTGAGCAACAGGGTTGCCGGTTGGATTCCCAGCACTAGCTGAGCAGCTGCTGAGCTGCCAACAGGTGGCAGAATGGCTCAGATAAAAACAAAATAAATAAATAAAGGCTCACTTAGAGTAAAAATCAAAATCCTTACAAGGATCCACATAGTCTGCACTTCTCCCTACTCAGCCTTTACCTCTCTTGCTCCCTCTTCCCCTAGACCTCTCCTTGACTTGCTCTTTCACTTCTTTTAGGTCTTCTCTCCAATAGTGCCCTTTCAATGAAGCATTCTCTGATCACTGCTAATTAAAAAGTAAATACTCAATCATGATACTCCCCACTCCCTCACCTGCTTTATTTTTCTCTACTTATTTATGACTGATTCATTCAACTTACTTATTTTGTTTATAATCTGTTCTGCCAATGAGAATATATGTTCCACAAGGACAGGATTTTTTGTTTGTTCCTATGTTGTCCTATACTGTCAGTGCCTAGAACAATGCCTGGCACATAGGAAACACCAAAATGTTTGTTAAATTAATGAATGTACAAGGTTCTTTTCAGTGGCAAAATCATATAATTCTATAAATCATGCAATTCATAAAATATAGGAAGAAGCAGATTTAAAGTATTCTAGTTTCATAATCATTACTTTATCCTTTCATAACATTTTCAAGATTTGAAGTTAATCGATTATATAAAAACCCAAAGCTTATCTTTGGAAAGTTTTATGCTTTTCTGTTTGAAAAGTAAACTCACCTTATCTTTTCATCTAAAACATTAATTTTGTTAACATGAAGGTTTTCTGCAAGAGTCTTGTGACTCTGATTATCATACATTCTGCCTTCTGAAACTTTGGAGGATACAACTTCAATTTCAGTTCCAACATGAGAACTTGGCTGAAATGACAAAACCATACTAGTATTTTGTTTTTTAACAACAGAGCATACTTTCTAAAATATTTCAATTATTAAGAAAGGTATTTTAAAATTATCAAGTTTTTAAAAATGAAGACTCAAACTGGGTATGCAATGTTCATGTCTGCTACCCAAAAACATAATTGCCTAATTCAGAGACGAAGTTTCAAAGATTATCAGTGATTAGGTAATACTTTAAAAACTACAGCAATCATCTGTTCTGAAACCAAAAAAATAAAGTTTAATGATTTTTTTTTTTTTAAAGCGTTGGGAGGTTCAAATAAGGATTACAATCACTTTAAATCTAGATTTTCCCTTGGTAGACAGAGAAAAGGACAGAAAGTAAGAACTGTTGAAATGGTCATTACATTACTTAGATTTGTTTCTAAGAGCAAAAGATCTCTATCAGTAAGAAATTGGTTAGACTGTCATTGAAAAGCGCAGAATGTTGCGCAGCCATTAAAAATAATGTATTTCTGTATTTTTTTTTTTTTAAAGATTTTTATTGGAGAATTGGGGGAGGGGAACAGCGTTGGGGAATCTGGGAAGGGGAACAGACAAGTTGCTGTCTTTTTGTTCTTCAGTCTAGTTGCGGAGGATGTTGCTTCACGGGCCCATGTTGGTATCGTCATTGCGCTCTTCCTGGATGAGGCAGATCGGTCGCCGCGGCTATTGACAGCTCACACTGGCTGCCGGCCACTCACTGTAGCCTATGGCAGCCCACTGCAGCAGGGGCTGCAGCCTACACCATCGCCCAGGCTCACACAGCCCAGCTCCAGGTGGAGCTGTTGTTAGCTGTAGAAGGCAGTGTCACTGGCCCTCATATGTGGGATCGGAATCAGGGCCGCTGGCATCCAAAACCAGCTCTTAACCAATGCGCCACTCAGCCGGCCCATATTTCTGTATTCTTGACACAGAAATTCACTTAATATATTAAATAAAAAACAGCAAGTCACACAGTAACATGTATACAATGATTTCAGTATTTAAATTTACATAAGTGTGCATACATGCATGCATAGAGATAAATCTGCTAAGATATGTCAAAAGGTTTACAATGGTTATCTCAGGATGGTGAGATTTGAGGTTGTTACATAATTTTGTATTCACTAAAGATTTTCAAAATGAAAAGGTTAATTAGTTAGGAAAAAATAAATCTATATTCGCTTGTTTAAAAATTCACGGGGGAGGGTCAGCCGAGTGGCACATTGGTTAAGAGCTGGCTTGGCATGCCAGCGGTCCCGGTTCGGATCCCACATATGAGGGTCAGTGACACTGCCCTCTACAGCTAACAAGAGCTCCACCTGAAGCTGGGCTGTGTGAGCCCTGGTGATGCTGTAGGCTGCAGCCGCTGCTGCAGTGGGCTGCCACAGGCTGCAGTGAGCATCCGGCAGCCAGTGTGAGGGTCCGGCAGCCAGTGTGAGGGTCCGGCAGCCAGCATGAGCTGCCAAAAGCCGCGGTGAGCGGCAGTCCAGAGGCCGGCGACCAATCTGCCTCATCCGGGAAGAGCGCAATGACGATACCAACATGGGCTAGTGACATCCTCCACAACTAGACTGAAGAACAAAAAGACAGCAACTTGTCTGTTCCCCTTCCCCAATTCCCCAACACTGTTCCCCTTCCCCAATTCCCCAATAAAATCTTAAAAAAAAAAAAATTCACGGGGAGAGTGTAAGGGAGGGTAAAAATCAATCAATCAATCAATCAATCAATAAAAATTCACGGGGTAGCCGGCCAAGTGGCTCAGTTGGTTAAGAGCTCGCTCAAGAGTGTGAGCTCTGAGCAACAGGGCTGCCGGTTCGATTCCTGGCCTGAGTTGAGGCTCAGCTAAAAAAAAAAAAAAAAAAAAAAAAAAAAAAATTCACGGGGTATCCCAGTCAGCTCCCCGTCTCATTTCAAGAGCTGTAACTTTCTGCTCTAATAAAACTATCCTCTGTTACAAATAAATAAATAAAAAGTTTAAATGGTGAATATGAAAAAAAACTAGATACATTCCATATTCATTGATTGTCAATTGCCTATGTTTTAAGAAAAGTCTGAGGTATCATTTGATATGTTAATATGCATTAAAAGGCTCAATTTAATTACATAGCAATAACTCACCATAGACAGAAATTTCTTTTTAGTGTTATCATTTTGTAATATTGTTCTTTCTTCCTTAATTATGCCTTTGGCTTCATCTTTTTCCACTCTCTGCCTCTGTCCAGCCTTTCTTATATTTGGTCGGGGTCTCTGAAGTCGTCCCCTTACTGGTCGAGTAGTTTGGATAACACTTTCCTTCATTTCTTGTTGAGAAGTGTTTATATTATGAGTCCTAAAAAGGAGGACAGGGAGAAAGAGAGGGAACTTGGCTGTGAAAAAATGAAAACTACTGTAAAATCTGAATCTCCTCTAATATACTCTCTATAAAAATGTTTTATACCATTAAAGGAAAATTACTTTCTTATTGTATCTTATTTTATATAAGAACAATGTTATTTCAATTCTTAAAAGGTACTGAACTTGTATGAAGTACTTAGAATATTCAAATTTATAGAAAAAAAGTCCAATTGTGGTTGCCAGGTACTGGAAGAAGTAGCGAAAGAGGACTTATTGTTTAATAGTAGAGTTTCAGACAAAAATTCTGGAGATGGATGGTGTTGATGGTTGCACAACAATGTGAACGTACTTAAAGCCACTGGACTGTACGTACACTTAAAAAATGGTTAAAATGGTAAATTGTATGTTATATGTATTTTACCACGATTTTTTAAAAGGCAAATAATACATACCTTATATACACATATTTTTAAATACTGTATACTACTATGTGTAAGATTTTAAACAGCGAACAGTGAATATAAGCAGAGAAGCATTAAAAGGTGATTAACGCAATCTGATTTTCAATTTTAGGCAGTCTGCCATACGAATAAAAATAAATCAAGTACAGTATTCTTTATATTTACTTTTAAGATACATTAACACATCTTAATAAAAATAAAGAAATATTTGAAAGCACTCTCTGTCTTATTTTAGATTTTCAAGGGACTATCGCTGTTTACCGCGCAGAAACAGCTAATTCCTTTTTCTGGCCTTGTGTAGACTGAGACTCCTCTGTAGGTTCACAAGAACTGGAAGGTGAAAGGTCCTGTTCAGTCTGTAGACATGGTAATATAGCCTCATTCTGCCTGTGACCGGATTTGTCTTTTTCTCTTGATGTCAGTAGGGAAGGCACATCCTAGAAGGCAGATAAAAAACTTTCATTGAGGGTTGGGAGAAGTACAGGGAAATATACTATTAGAAGAATAAATAATTATTGTCTTTGTAGAGGACAATATTATTGCCCCAGAAAAAGAAAAAACAAACAAAAACATAGTAACAGGACAAATCTATCAGTAGGGGATTAAAAAAATAAGTTATGGGCCAGCCGAGTGGCGCGGTGATTAAGCGCTGGTTTGGGAAGCCAACGGCCCCAGTTTGGGTCCCACATATGAGGGTCAGTAACACTGCCCTCAAAAAAAAAAAAAAAAAAAAAAAAGTTATAATTTCTTTATAATGCAACAGTACAGAGCCATTTATAAGACAATAAATTTCTATATACCGATCCAAAAAGATGTTCACAATATTGTGTTAAGTAAAAAAATGACATCGTTTTTATAAAACAATGAAAATAGCCTCACATTTTATTATTTATATAAGGAAGTGTCTATACAGAAAAGTCTAATCGGATATATTCATAATTGCTACATGATTAACTCAGGCGGGAGAGATGGGACATTATAAACAACCTTTGCTTTTTGTATTTTATATTTTTTCCAATGTGAAGTATTTATAATCTGAAAAAATAATAAAAAGTGATTTATCTTTTTAAATACAAGAAAAAAGTACTAATGTTCAAGCATCATAAGAACTATGCTTTTTTAAGATGTAAAGTAAGAATTTTAATTCAAAGAAGTACTTACATATTTACAACACTTAATTTATGAGTGTTAATACTTTATTTCAAAGTTTTTGATGCTACATCATACATTCTTAATCTCTTAGGGACCAAGTAAATAAAATATCTCCTTTCACTCATATCAAGCTTTAACTTTTTATTTTACCTTCACAACAGAAAGAAAAAAGATTGCCATTCCCATTTTTCCTATGAAGAAACTGATTGCATCATTTGGCTATGGTCACATAACAAAAAGGTCATAACTTGGGCCGGCCGAGTGGCGCCGGTGGTTAAGTGCGGGCCTGGGAAGCCAGTGGCCCCGGTTTGGTCCCACATATGAGGGCCAGTGATACTGCCCTCAAAAAAAAAAAAAAAAAAAAAGGTCATAACTTGAACTAGAACCCAGGCCTCTTAAATTCCTTCCCATGACACACTTGCCCATTGTCAGAGATTTGATTTAGGTAGTATTTTGGTTTTTTTTGTTTTGTTTTTTTGTTTTTTTGAAGGCAGTGTCACTGGCCCTCATATGTGGGACCTGAACCAGGGCCGCTGGCCCATCATCAGAGATTTGAGATTCTTACACAAACAATGTGGAACAATGAGGCACATTAAGTACAGCTACAACAACACCACATGCAGTAAAAATTATATGAGGAAATATTTGCAAAATTTTAATTCCAGGTGTTTTACTTCAGTAAACAGAACAACTAAAACAAAAACTTCCATCTTAAACATCACTCACATGTTGAGAAGAGGGAGGATTCATTTGTTCATCATCCTGTTGTACTGTAACAGTCTCCATTTTACCTGTTTCCAATTTCTTCCCAGGTACATATTTTCCTGCTTCCTTAGTCTCTCTCTTTAAAGCTGCTTTTGATAAGTTTGGTTTTGGTCTTTTGAATCGAATTCTCACAAAAGGTGCTGGCTTGACTTCAAGTGGCTTCTGTTCTTGAGGAAGAGTTTTGCTTTTGGAACAAGGATTATCAAGCTTTAGAATGAACTGAAGGAAAGTGGGACAACCTTAGAGGTGGGCAATAAACATTTAATTCTTAACAGGAAAACAAATCAGACTATTTAGTAGATCCTAAAAAACATGACTGGTACAATCCAGGTATAAGCCTAGGAGTTATCTTTGCACAAAGAAAATACAGGTTTGTCACACTCGTATTGACTTATGAGTGTGTTATATACAATTCTGTATGTTATTCATTCTCACAATCAACTGTCAGAATGACCTCGATCTTCACTCCCACTCGTACCAAAACCAGCTTAAAATCTCTAATATTGTTATAGATATTATGTCTTAAAACCTCACTTAATTTAACATAAACTGCAAATATAACTTAATGTGCTTTTTCTTTAAAAGCAGACAGACCTATGTACCTTAAATTCATATCTGAAAACTTCTCTAGAATATCTGGAGATTGCATCCCATCATCTTCTGTTTTATCATGTTCGGAAGCCTGTGAAGAAGTGTTCAAATCACTCAACTGACTTGATACTTCCTTTTCAGAATTTCTTTTTTCTTCTACAGATGTATGGACCATAGATGGTACTTCATTGTTGATGTTCTGGAAAAACAGTCACAGTAAATCAGCACATATACAGGATTCCTTAAGCATTTCAAACAAAAGCCTACTACATTCTCACCACTTTTCTTTAAAAATCTAGAAGCTGGTTTTTTTTGTGTGTTTTTTTAATTTTTAAATAAAATTTCATTTACAAATGTTAAAACATAAAGTTCAGGAAGAAAACTCTTCTTTTTACATTGTATATTATGATTTTTCCAAACCACAAATGCTGATATTACCTATCCAAACAAAACAAGTTAGAAAAAAAAGAGTCCTGGGAAACTAGAATAGTTTGAACTTTAAATAACTGAAACCTTTAATAAAAAGAACTTTTAAAAATGGGGGCTGGCCGAGCGGCACGTTGGTTAAGAGCTGGCTTGGGACCCCAGCATCCCCTGTTCAGATCCCACATGAGGGCCAGTGACACTGCCCTCTACAGCTAAGATGGTGAACAACAGCTCCACCTGGAGCTGGGCTGCTGTGAGTCCTTGGGAAGGCATAGTTGCAGCCCCCGCTGCAGTGGGCTGCCATGGGCTACAGTGAGTGGCCAGCAGCCAGCGTGAGTGGCTGGCAGCTAGTGTGAGCTGCCAAGAGTCACTGTGAGCGGCTGTCCAGAGGCCGGTGACCGATCTGCCTCACCCAAGAAGAGCGCAATGATGATACCAACATGGGCCATTGAAGCAACGTCCTCCACACCTAAACTGAAGAAAAAAACGACAGCAACTTGTCTGGTCCCCTTCCCCGGTTCCCCAACATTGTTCCCCTCCCCCAATTCCCCAATAAAATCTTTAAAAAAAAAAAAATGGTCTAAAGTTGGTAGGATACGAAAAAAAAAAACAGGAAAAGGGATAGATATGGGCAAAAGAAATAATTTCAGTGTATGTTCATACTAGAATTAGCAAATTCAGTCCAATTTCCTATATTCCTTTTATCTAAATGCTTAACTTCAAACTGACATTAAGAATAGTAACTTTTCTTCTTGCCACAGCAATCAGACAAAAAAAAAAGAAATAAGAACCAGCTGAGTGGCGCAGTGGTTGGGAGCTGGCTTGGGACACCAGCGGCCCCGGTTCGGATCTCACATGTGAGGGCCAGTGACACTGCCCTCCAAAAAAAAAAAAAAAAAGAAATAAAAGGCATCCAAATTGGCAAGGAGAAAGTAAAACTGTCATTATCTGCAAATGACACGATATACAGAGAACCCCAAAGACTCCATCAAAAAACTACTGGAGCTGATAGATGAATTCAGTAAGGTAGCAGGATACAATATCAATATTCAGAAATAAGTTGTATTTGCATGTACCAATAATAAACTATTGGAAGGAGGAATTAAGAAAACAGTCCCATTTATAATTGCTTCAAGAATTATAAAATATTTAGGAATACATTTAACCAAAGAAGTAAAAGACCTGTACTCAGAAAATTATAAGACACTGAAGAAAGAAATAAAAGAAGATACAAATAAATGGAAACACCTACCATGCTCATGGATAGGAAGAATTAATATAGTTAAAATGCCCTTACTGCCTAGAGCAATATATAGATTCAATGCAATTCTTATCAAACTACCAAGGGCATTTTTTTACAAAAATAGAAAATATAATCCTAAAATTTATATGAAACCATAAAAGACCCCGAACAGACATGGGAATCCTGAGAAATAAGAACAAAGTCGGGGGCCGGCCAAGTGGCGCATTGGTTAAGTGCTGGTTTTGGGATGCCAGCGGCCACGGTTCGGATCCCACATGAGGGCCAGTGACACTGCCCTCTACAGCTAACAACAGCTCCACCTGGAGCTGGGCTGTGCAAGCCCCGGTGATGGTGTGGGCTGCAGCCCCTGCTGCAGTGGGTTGCCATAGGCTACAGTGAGTGGCCTGCAGCCAGCATGAGCGGCTGGCAGCCAAGTGTGAGCTGCCAATAGCCACGGTGAGCGACATCCAGAGGCCAGTGACCGATCTGCCTCATCCAGGAAGAGCGCAATGACGATACCAACAGTGAAGCAACATCCTCCGCAACTAAACTGAAGAACAAAAAGACAGCAACTTGTCTGTTCCCCTTCCCCGATTCCCCAACGCTGTTCCCCTCCGCCAATTCCCCAATAAAATCTTTAAAAAAAACAAAAAAAAAAACAAACAAAGTCGGGGGTATCATGTTACCAGGCATCAAAACATACTACAAGGCTACAGTAGTCAAAACAGTATGGTAATGGGATAAAAACAGACACATAGACCAATGGAACAGAATAGCCCAGAAATAAATCCATGCATATATGGACAATTAATCTATGACAAGGGAAGCAAGAATTTACATTGGGGTAAAGATAGTCTATTTAATAAATGGTGCTGGGGAAACTGGACGGACACATGCAAAAAAATGAAATTGGACCACCTCCTTCCACCATATACAAGAACAAATTCAGAATGGATTAAAGGCTTAAATGTAATACCTGAAACCATAAAACTCCTAGAAGAGAATTTAGGGAGTAAATTTGTAGAGATTACCCTGAGCAATATTTTTACTGATACATCCCTACGGGCAAGGGAAGTAAAAGAAAAAATGAACATATTGGATTACATCAAACTTAAAAGTTTTTTCACAACAAAGGAAATCATCAATAAAACAAAAAGGAAGCCTATTGAAAGGGAGAACATATTTGCCAATGATATATCTGATAAGGGGTTAATATCCAAAATTTATAAAACACTCATGCAACTCAACACCAAAAAAACAAACAACCCAATTAAAAAATGGGCAGAGGATATGAAGAGACATTTCTCTAAAAAGGACATACAGAAGGCCAACAGGCATATGAAAAAATGTTCAACCTCACTGATCATTAGGGAAATGCAAAAAAAAAAAACCACAATGAGATACCACCTCACTCTGGTCAGAATGGCTATCATCAATAAATCAACAAACAACAAGTGCTGGTGAGGCTGTGGGGAAAAGGGAACCCTGCTGCACTGTTGGTGGGATTGCAGATTGGTGCAGCCACTATGGAAGTCCGTATGGAGGTATCTCAAAAATCTGGAAATGGAACTACCTTATGACCCAGCAATTCCACTCCTAGGTATTTATCCTGAAAAACCCAAGACACTAATTCGAAAAAAATATATGCACCCCTATGTTCATTGCAACGCTATTTACAATAACCAAGACTTGGAAACAATCAAAATGCCTATCAGTACTCGACTGGATTAAGAAACTGTGGTACATTTACACAATGGAGTATTACGCAGCTATAAAGAAAGAAATCGTACCATTTGCAACGATATGGATGGACCTAGAGAACATTATGTTAAGTGAAATATGTTAGAGAAAGACAAATACCATATGATCTCACTTATATGTGGAATCTAAAGAACTGAATAAATGAGCAAAGTAAACAGAAAGTCTTAGAGACACAGAGGAAAAGCTGATGATTACTAGATGGGATGGGGGTGAGCATGAGGGAGAAGGGGAAGGGACAAGGCAACATAAATTGGTACATATAATATTGCCGCAGGGATAGAAAAGACAGGGGAATATAATCAATAATGTTGTAAATATTTTTTAGGGGACCAAATGGACTTGTGTCTTGCTAGGGAGACCACTTCATGGACGGTATAGAGACCTGACCTCTGCACTGTACATCTTAAGCTGCCGATGAATAATATTATATGTCAAGTATAATTTAACACATATATAGTCATGGGATGTGGAGTATAGTGTGGGAATGAGGTCAATGGAATTGTAATAGATATGTATGATATTGGGGGGAGGGATCAATGGAGGGGGAGGAGGGCGTCACTTTGTAAGGGGTGAAAAGGATAACCATTGCATTGCTTTGTACATCTGAAACTAAAAAAGAAAAAGAAAAAAAGAATAGCAATTTTTCTACGATTAAAATTTAAAAAATTTTTTTTTTTTTTTAAAGAATATACAGTTTCTTCAAGGTCCTGAAACACAGAATTTAGGGCTGGGAAAAACTTTAGGCTCTTGAGATTTTTAACCACTGTTGAACTTAAGAGCAATAATCATGAAATTATTTTGATAATGTTTCTCTGAAAGAGTATTCAAAACAATTGTAAAGGACAGAAAATTACATACAGTTATATTCAGTGGAGGCAAAGCGCCGCAGTCCGCACTGCTGCTCTGCATTGAATCTGTCTCAGTTTGTCTCGAGGTCCCAGTCTCCTCTGGTTCATTTTCCCTTAGAGAAATGTCTCTTTTTCCAGTTTTTTTCAAATCTGTCATTTCCTCGGTAGCACTGATCTCTGATCCACTTTCCCTCAAGGGGATTTTTCCTCCAGTTTCTTTCAAGTCTGCCTCTGTTTCCTCAATGACAGTCATCTTTCCTGATAACTTTTCCATCAGAGAAATGTCTCTTTCTCCAGTTTCTTTCAAATTAATCTCCATTTCCCCTATAACACTGATCCCCACTAGTACCTTTTCCTTCGGGGAAATTTCTTTTTCAATTTTTTTCCAATCTGTCTCCATTTCACCTATAGTTTTGACCTCTGGGGCCTTTTCTTGTGTGGATATTTCTCTGTTTTCAGTTTCTTCCACATCTGTCTCTCTTTCCTTAGTGACTTCAGTCACCTCGGGTATCTTCTCCCTTGGTGACATCTCCCTTCTAGCTTCTTTCAAACAGATCTCCACTTCACCGGCAGTGTTGACCTCTTCTGGGGCATTTTCCTGTAGGGATATTGCTCTTCTTCCGGTTCCATCCACATCTGTCTCTCTCTCCTCAGCGGTATCAATCATCTCTGGTATCGTCTCCCTTGGGGACATCTCCCTTCCAGTTTCTTTCAAATCTGTCTCCATTTGCACAGTAATGTCAATCATTTCTGGTATCTTCTCCCTGGGAGAGGTGTCTCTTCTTCCAGTTTCTTTTAACTCTGACACCCTTTCCTTAGTAGTGTTACCCCCCATTGGTGCCTTCTCCTTTGGTGAGGTTTCCAGTCTTGCTGCTGTCTTTTCCTCAGAGGCAAGAATATCCTCTGGTACCTCTTCCTTTGAGAAAATGTCACTTCTTCCAGGTCCTCTTCCTATATTTGGCTTTGGTTTCTGAAATCGATTCTTTACAACTGGAATTTGTTTGAGTGTATTTGCTTTATTATCCTCTTGAATACTATTTAAAAAATAAATAAATAAAAGACACAGAATCAAATTTTAAACCAGACTGCCAGTTGGAAACACAATGGTTGGGAAATCACTACTAAAATACCAGGAACTATCAAAAAAAAAAAAAAAAATTAAGGAAGACCCAAGAATATCTCAGTAAAATTTAAAAATTAAAAGGAAATAAACGAATTTCATCTTTTGAAATTATGGCAGAATTCTGAAATAATTAAATATATCTAGTTATATAGAAACGTAAAAAGAAGTCCATCAATAAGGTCAACTAGAGTAGCTGCTAACTGGCCCTCAGTAGTTTCTTCCTAACTGTCATCCATAACATCCTCTGCAAATACAGGCTGAGAAAGACTCTCCAGTGCTTTATATTGGAGCTAGCCAATTTGTCTGCTATTCCCACATCTCTCCCCTACTATCCTTTACACAGACATATGCCTTTCCATACAAGTTAAGAACCTCATTTATATGGCAAAATTTGACTAGCATCTCAGGCAGCTGGATGGAGGCATGATTTGAATAAGATACAACCTTACAATTAAGAACTAAGACTGTGCCTCCTCACTTTTTAAAAAGAATTAAAAATGAGATTTCCTAGATAGGCATTTCTCTAAGAGCTGTGACTTCATAACACAAATTGGGAATATTTTGCAGTTGGCTGAATGGTACTGGGCATCCAACAATCACCATTAGAACAAGCACCTTGTTCTCCAAAAAAGCAGCAGCACTTTGCTTCGTTTTATCTAGTACTAGATAGAAAAACAAATAAACATACATAAATGAAAGAGTTCTTAGTGACTGGTAAGAAAGGTCATTAATCTCAGGCAAAAGTTAGATCAAATGAAACACAAGATTTATTCAGCAACATTATTCTGAATAAGTATATACACTTAACATCTTTTAAAAAAAGATTTAAAGGCTGGCCTAGTGGCTCAGTTGCTGAAGAGCTCGCTTTCAGAGTGCAAACCTCTGAACAACAGGGTTGCCAGTTCGATTCCCCACCCGAGCTGAGCTGCCACTGAGCTGCCAACAGGTGGCAAGATGCCTCAGCTAAAAAAAATTTAAAACAATGTTATTGCTTGTTTGAACTTTTCTAGGTCCTAACCTATCTTTCTTCATTGAAACAACTGTTTTTCTTAATGCAATTTTTGATAACGCAAGTTAGGACGTTAGGGAAAAGACTGCTTTTCAAATTGTACTTATGTATATATATAATTGAGGTGTTTTATACCTATCATTAACTTCAGTAATTGATAACTTTCTTTTTCTTTGAGGTCAGTGTCACTGGCCCTCATATGTGGGACCCGAACCAGGGCCGCTGGCTTCCCAAGCCAGCACTGAACCACTGCTCCACTCAGCCGGCCCGATAACGTTCAAAAATCCATAAAGGAAACTTAATTTGGTTAGTCCTTAGTGGATTTCATTCTGTTTTCTGACCTACAAACTTCCCATCTCCAACCGGAAATATGTAGCTTTTGTGAGGTTCCAGTGCTAGCAGTCTTGGTTTGGTCATCATGGGAAAGGGTAAACTATCTTTATAAAGTCACATTTTAAATACTGGCATATTCTTGAAACATATAAATGCTTTAAGTAAATGCTTTATTAATAATTTCATTACTTCAATATCAATTCAGATTTTAAGATACAAATATGCAATGTTATGATTATATTCTATGTGCTTACATTGTCTCTAAGTAATAGAGATAACTGATAAGTAATTAGATGATAATAATAATAATAGAGTAATTGATAAGCTTAACTTTTATGAGAAATCATAAATATCATATTACTTAAAGAGTTCATGAACAATCAATAAACATATAGTTCTAAGCACCTATTACTAGGAACTGGGAATACAATGGTGAACAATCTCATAGAGCTCTTATCAGCTGCACAATTAACTGAAGGGCAGTAACTCTACTACATTATTTCCCAACCTAAAACATGCAATGGATACACACTCTCTCCTCAGATCACAGAATTTTAAGGAATAAAGCAAAGAAACAAAGAGGATCACAAAAGGAAAAGGTGGGAGAAGGCATGTGCCCAAGACTATAAATCTGTTCCATGGTCCACATATGCACTTTTCTAAACTAATAGAGTTTAAGAATCTACAAAATACTCATAAACCTCCATAAGATAACTCACCAATCATGACTCTAACCCCAATATATTTATATGAAGTATACAGGATGCAAAATTAGCCTAGAGGAATAAGTTTCAATAATATATTTGCTAATTTATCTAATCAAGTAGAATTTTTAATGCATTCTTCACCTCAGAGTCTCTTTCTCTATTTTCTCCTTCTCTTACATAGCATCTTGAACAGTTCAAGTGTTAGGGGAGGGAAGAGGACTGCCTTTTAGATAGAAAGAGTCATATGATTTGATAAAACAAAGAATCTTAGAACTGTTTTTAAGGATGTTGTAGATTCAAAGACCAGGAAGATCACATGATAAAACAGAAAGGACACTGCCTTAGAAAGGAAAACTGTTGAGATCAGACTGGATAGTAGTTATAAACAATATCCATCAGGGTTCTAAAACCCAAAGACCACTAAGGGAAAAACTTAATTTTCTACTAAACCACATGAACTATTAAAGAGTCTAGCAGCTTAAACTGAAAAAAAATATAAACAAAAAATCCGGGGCCGGCCGAGTGGCGCAGTGGTTAAGCGCTGGCTTTGGAAGCCAGCGACCGCGGTTCGGGTCCCACATATGAGGGCCAGTGACACTGCCCTCAAAAAAAAAAAAAAAAAACTCCAGTGGGCCGGCCGAGTGGCTCAGTTGGTTAAGAGCTTGCTCAAGAGTGTGAGCTGAGCTCTGAGCAACAGCTGTTCGAGGCCAGCCTGAGCTGAGTTGCCGCTGAGCTGCCAACAGGTGGCAGGACAGCTCAGCTAAAAAAAAAAAAAAAAATCCAAACTGCCAGATATCTGTAACTAATATCTGTATCAGAGATATGTAACAAGTAATGCCATTGTACAGAAATTCTGTGGTAGAGTAGTAACAGTTTGGAAGTGGAGGAAAGAGGTACAGGGAAGGGAGTAAGAAGAAAAGAGCAGAGGAAGAAGCGAGAAATGAAGGCATTTTTCTGTCTTTTAATAAAGATCTTTAAAACAGCTCAGAAAGCCTAGCTTTCACTCTCAGGCTAGGTATTATTTAAACAGCCTAATAAGCTATAAAGACAGTACAGGATAGGCCAGACTTTAAATGTAAAGACTGGAAAAATAATAATTGTAGAAACTAGATAGATAATAGGTACATGGGAGACCATTTTCCTGTTTAACGTGCTTTCATATACATTAAATATTCCCAAAAGAAAAAAAAATGTTTTTTAAGTATACTAATAATTCCATTAATCTGGTTTGCTGCTCTCCAGAGGGGAAATAAATATAAAAAGCTTTGGCTATGAGAAGTATGGATTTTTACATAGGGGTTTTACATAAAATTTATGTAAACCTTAAATAAAGACAATATGTGATCTTTTAATCCCAAAGAAAAAATAAGAAAATTAGCAGTTTCACATTTAGACATAGACAGCTAATTTAATATGCATGTTAAGTGATAATGCGGCCCATATTAACTCAAGGTCTAATTTATGAGTAGCTCTCTTCAAATCACCCATAATTGGAAATCAACATGAAGGTTATGACATAAATTGTCCTGAAAACTGAAGTTACATTTATAAATATTATATAAGTTGATACACAGAAAACAAATCAGTCTGATTTGCTTTTTTTTTAAAAAAATGATTAACAATTTTTAAAACTTTATACAAAATTCAAAAGTTATGTAATCAAAATTTACCCAGTGGAATATAAACACCTGAGATTTAATAGCCACTGTGGTAGCCAGCCTCCTAGATGGTCCCCTGCTTACTGATGCTCTCACCCTTGTAATCAATCAGCCACCTTCCACAAAAAAAAAAAAAAAAAAAAGGTATGTAATCAATAAGATGAGGCTTACCTTAGACATTCATTAAGAGCTTTGGGCTCATCCAGCTGCACATTTTGAAAAGAAGTATCTTTTTTTTCAGATTGTGATGTGATGTCTTCACACTCAAAATTTTTACACAACTGATCTTCTATTTGTTCAGGAGTCTTAATAACAAACACATTTTTAAAACAGTTTTAGGTTTCAAAATGAAACAACCATTTATAAAAGAGTTCATTTTGTCTAATTTGAGTATAAGGACAATGGTAAACATTTCAAAATTATGAAATGATATTCAAGGGACACTTTTTAATATTTTTTTTTAAGATATCTTAGAAAATTTCATAAGCCACACCTTTTACCTCATCTCAAAGCCCCTATTTTCCTCCCAGTCAGAAAGCAAGTACCTGCTTCAGTCTCGTCTGTAAAAATTATTCCCTGAGGTCTATCTTTCTGAATCATTCTTATTACTATAATCACATTATAGACCTTGGGAACTATATCAAAAGAAATTAAAATCTCAAATTATGCCAACTGTTACCCTTATCACAAAGACTAGTTATTATGTAAATAATCTAAAATCCATAATCTTTGTTCTTAGAATTATATCTTAGAAGGGTGCTTTTAACATTTTATTTTGTCTAAATCAGAGTAAAAATTCAAATATCTAGGTATTATTTTCAAATGGAAGAGTAATGCAAACACCTGCTGAGTAATGGGGAAAGAAAGTCCAAACATGAGAAAAGGTGGAAAACGGAAGTCAATGCTGCATCACATAAACGCTCAAAATTCAGAGCTGAGAGTTCAATGGCTTTACAATTAGTAAAGCTGCTGGCTATGAGATTTTGCCCTTATATTTAATGAATAATGTACATAATTGTAAAGTACTGTTGTTTTTTAAAGGGAGTGAAAGAAGGGTTATGTACTTAAAAAAAAAAAACTGGGAGGAGGTGGGACGAGTGGCACGTTGGTTAGGAGCTGGCTTGGGGCGCCAGCTCTGAGCAGCGGGGCCCCAGTTCGGATTCCACATATAAGGGCCAGTGATGCTATCCTCTACAGCTAAGATGGTGAACAACAGCTCCACCTTGTTGCCTCTATAACTAACATGGTGAATGTTGCCTCTATAGCTAATATGGCCAGCAATGGTGTGGGCTGCAGCCTCTACTGCAGTGGGCTGCCATAAGCTACAGTGAGTGGTCAGCAGCCAGCGTGAGCTGCCAAGAGTCGCTGTGAGCGACAGTCCAGAGGCCAGCGAACGACTGCCTCACCCAGGAAGAGCGCAATGATGACACCAACATGGGCCAGTGAAGCAACGTACTCCACAACTAGACTGAAGAACAAAAAAGGACAGCAACTTGTCTGTTCCCCTTCCCGGATTCCCCAATGCTGTTCCCCTTCCCAAATCCCTAATAAAAGCTTTAAAAAAAAAAAACAAAAAAAAAAAACTGGGAGGAATCAGAGTACTTACATCTCTATTAATACTGGATTCATTTTCATTCTTTTCTACATTGGCCCCTATTTCTTCCTGTGATGCAAGAATTTCTTTTCTTTCAACAGCTTTACCTACATTTGGTTTTGGCCTCTGAAATCGGCCCCTAGTTAGTCGTGCAGGTCTGAAAACCTTTGGTTGATCATCTTTCTGCAGACACATTTTTTCACTCAAACTAAAACAATCACAAAGGAATACAGTTGATGGTTATTCAGAAGTCACACACTTGCTTTTCAGTATTCCCTTCTCCCAGGTATGAAGTAAAAAAAATTTGTAATTATAAAATAATTCACGAGTGTGCTCAAGAACATCCTCAAAGATATTTCATGCTTATACACCTTAACTCTTTGGAACAGATATAATCCTGGACGCCTGAGTATAAAAAGCATTTTAAAATCAAATTTTCATCACAAAATTTTAAAAATCAACCCCTCACAAGCATGTAATACTATTTCCCACTCAGGATACTGCTGTGTAATGTACACCTTCACAACACTGGAAACAGGTTATGGAATAAGTGTACAGTCCATATCCACTAGCTCAGATTCATCCTAGAGCAAGGCCTATTTTGGATGTCTACTGCAGGTTGAATATTCCTATTTGAAACCCCTTGCTATAAACAAAATTAACCAGAAACATATATCTTAACCATTAATTTATCTAACAAGACTATGTTAATAATCTTGTTAATGAGTTGAAGGAGAAATGTAATTGCTAACTCAGTGGATCCATATCATAATGTATTTCTATAGTATTAAGCATAGCATTATTAAAATGTTTCAACACCTATAGTTAAAAATGGACTTACAGTACACTAGCTGAAAATAAAATTCAGAAATCAAGTAGAAAACAAGTTGTTACAATCATTCCTAAGAGCTACTATTTTTATTCTACTTCCTAAATACTTACTTAGATACAGTATCAACTTCTGAGTTCTCTCTCTGTGTTTTCTCTATTCCAGAAATGTCAAATGTATCCATTTTATCCTTTTCCATGTGAATCTATGAATTCAAATTTTTACATTTAATCTACTTAACATAAAGTTCAAATTTTTTAATTAAATAAATGGAAATCGAAATAGTACAATTTCCTTTGTACTTCTAAGTAGAAAAGAGTTTTTAAAATCATACATACAGGGTGACCAGTTAGCTCAGTTGGTTAGAGCTAACCTGATAACACCAAGGTTGCCGGTTTGATCCCCGCATGGGCCACTGTGAGCTGTGCCCTCCCTGAAAGAGTCAACTATGCCATTGTAGCATGAAAGCGATGTGTAACGAATGACCATGGCTGCTCCCCAATAAAATTTTTTTTTTAAAATCATACATACAAATGAAAAATATTATAAAACATAATCTCATACATTACTGACAGAAGTACAAATTGGTATATCCTTTCTGGTAAGCCTTTTGCCAATATGAATCAAGACCTTTAAAATGTTCATACTCTTCAACCCAGTAATACAGTTTCTAAGCCTCTATTCTAAGAAAACATTTACAAGATTTTAAGTAGAAAGATGTTCACCGGAACATTATGCAATATAGCAAACACTATAAATAGATAAAATATTCAATAATGAGTAAAGGGTTAAATAAGTTCAATTACACCCATTGACAGAATGTTATAAAGTCACTAAAAACTTGTTTTCAATAGATGTTTAATGATATGGAAAAATATTTATCAAATGTTAAGTACCAAAGGATACAGAACTGAATTAATATTAAATTTTGTTTAAAAAAAAGGGCCGGCCAAGAGGCGCGTTGGTTAAGAGCTGGCTTGGGACGCCAGGGGCCCCAGTTCGGATTCCACATATGAGGGCCAGTGACACTGCTCTCTACAGCTAAGATGATGAACAACAGCTCCACCTGGAGCTGAGCTGCTGTGAGTCCCTGAGGACAGCGTAGCTGCAGCCCCTGCTACAGTGGGCTGCCATAGGCTACAGTGAGTGGCCGGCAGCCAGCGTGAGCAGACGGCAGCCTGTGTGAGCTGCCAAGAGCTGCGGTGAGCGGCCGTTCAGAGGCCGGCGACTGATCTGCCTCACCCAAGAAGAGCGCAATGATGATACCAACATGGGCCAGTGAAGCAATGTCCTTCACAACTAGACTGAAGAACAAAAGGACAACAACTTGTCAGTTCCCCAATGCTGTTCCCCTCCCCTAATTTCCCAATAAAATCTTTGAAAAAAAAAAATAAGTTTTGTTTTAATTTTTACGTAAATCTGTATTTCCCCAATTTTCTAGAGTATAAAAATGTCTTGTAAGATAATAATATAACTCTATGATAAAAAGTATGATAAAAAAATTTTCACATAAGAGGGAAAAAGGCCTACTAACATTTTTAAAAACATTTTAGCAAAAATAAAAAGTTTATAACAATATAATGCTGACAGGAATATAAGGAAACAGGAACATTCATTTAATAATTGTAGCAATGTAAACAGATCCATTTATTTGCCTGTCAGTTTGACAATGCTCATTATTAGCCATAAAAATATGAAAAATACTTTGATCCATTTATCCCACCATCTCTGGAAATTTATCCTTTGCCTTATCCTTAAGAAAGTCCTATTTACAAAATTGTTTGCTTTTATATCAAGAGTTTAAAAAAAATGGAAATAACCTCAACATCCACCATTAAAGAAATGGTTAAATTAATAATATGTTAACCTGATGCAACTATTTAAAAGATCAATTAACCTCAAGAAAGTAAAAATAAATAGTTTCACAGGAAAAAGTTTTAAATTTTATATGTTATGAATAAACACTACATAAATGTTTACATACATAAAAAGAAAGTCAAAGTTTATAAATGACAAACAGCAATGTAAGTATGTGTGTTTAAATGAAAGGGTTGTGGATAGAACCTTATGTGTAGCTGGTTTTTATTTTGTATAAAAATTTTATTTATTTAGAGAAAATACAGATTTGTCATTACTGAGGATGTTTGAAATTTGTTGTAGGTTCTAAAGAAAATATATAAACAGTCGACTAGCAAGACAAATTTAATACTAATGTGTAAGTTCATGTATCTTTGTTTTAATATCAATAGCATCACTTACGAATTACAGCTAAACATTTTTAGTCCCACAATTTAGGAAAATTTTTTGTAATTTTAATTTTCATGAAGTCTCTTACTCCATACCTTTTCAACTGAAGTTTCTGGATGTAAACTCTTGCTCTCTGCATCTGTTTTACCATGTGAGAGAACTAATTTCTTCCCAACAGCCCTTGATAAATTGGGTTTAGGTCTCTGGAGTCGTCCTCTCGTTTTTGGTTTAACATTTTCTGTTTGATCAGTTTCCCTAAAAAATGAACATTATCTAAATTGAACCAACATGCAGGCATATTAAATTCAATTCTGAAAATTCTTTGAAAATCCACTCAGAATCAGAAAAGAACTCCTTTAAGCTTACTTAAGAGTAGCAAAGAAAACTGAAAAAGAAGAGCAATAAGGAGGTAACTATTGTAGTTCAATTGGATGTTAAAAATGTACACTTGGGGGGCCAGCCGAGTGGCGCAGTGGTTAAGCGCTGGCTTGGGAAGCCTAGCGGCCCCGGTTCAGTCCCACATATGAGAGCCAGTGACACTGCCCTCAAAAAAAACAAAAACAAACAAACAAAAAAAAACGTACGCTTCAGCATAAATAATTAAAACACTATGGTACTGCTATGTGAATAAACAGGTAAATGAAACACAAAAGAAAACTGAGATGGCCCTAAAATATACATAATTTCAGTATACAGTATCACAATAAGAAAAGCACCAATTAAGAGTAGACAGAGAGACAGACAGACAAGTAAACACAAACGTAACAAGGCACAATGAATCAGAGAATCTAAGTGGAATTATATAGATGTTCACTGTTCTATTCTTTTAACTTTTCTTTAGGTTAGAAAATATTAAAATAAAAAGCTGAAGGAGTAGTCACTGGATGTGGATTATACTGTGGAAGAGAGTCAAAGGAATTGTAACAGATATGTATGACATGGGGGGAGGAGTGGGGTGGTGAATAGGGGGAGAGGCGTTGTCACTTTGACTACTGCAGTGTTGTACACCTGAAACTAATTTAAAAAAAAAAAAATGTTTATTTCACAATAAAAGAATTTTTTAAAAAAAGCTGAAGGCCAGACAAGTGGCAAGTTGGTTAAGAGTTGGCTTGGGGGCCAGCCGAGTGGCACATTGGTTAAGAGTTCGCTTGACGCCAGCGGCCCCGGTTCGGATCCCACATATGAGGGCCAGTGACACTGCCATCTACAGCTAACAACAGCTCCACTTGGAGCTGGGCTGCTGTGAGTCCCCGGGTCGGCATAGTTGCAGCCATAGTTGCAGCCCCTGCTGCAGTGGGCTGCCATAGGCTACAGTGAGTGGCTGACAGCCAGCATGAGCTGCCAATTGCCAAGATGAGCGACCATCCAGAGGCAGGCGATCGATCTGCCTCATCCGGGAAGAGTGCAATGACGATACCAACATAGGCCAGTGAAGCAACGTCCTCCGCAACTATACTGAAGAAAAAAAAGACAGCAACTAGTCTGTTTCCCTCCCCCAATTCCCCAATTAAAAAAAAAATCTTAAAAAGGAAAAAAAAAACAGTTGGCTTGGGACACCAGCTCTGAGCAGCAGTGCCCCGGTTCAGATCCCACATGAGGGCCAGTGACGCTGTGCCCTCTATAGTTAAGACAGTGAACAACAGCTCGACCTGGAGCTGGGCAACCATGAGACGCCGGCAACGGCATATGCTGCAGGCCCTGCTGCAGTGGGCTGCCATGAGCTACCAGGAGTGGCTGGCAGCCAGTGTGAGCGGCTGGCAGCCGGCATGAGCTGCCAGGAGCCGCCATGAGCGGCCATCCAGTGGCTGGCAACTGATCTGCCTTATCCGGGAAGAGCACAATGATAATACCACCAACATGGGTCAGTGAAGCGATGTCTTCCACAACTAGGCTGAAGAACAAAAAAGGACAGTAACTTGTCTGTTCCCCTTCCCTGATTCTCCAACACTGTTCCCCTCTCCCAATTCCCCAATAAAATCTTTCAAAAAAAAAAAGGAGGAACCAAATAAAAGAATTGCATACCCCTGCTAAAAAAAGGACAAGTGGGGTGTACATACTATACTGAGGTGTAATTTTAAAATCTATCAAGACCAGCAAAATTCCAAGTTTGGTAACAGTGTTTGTTGATGAGGGAGACAGGTGCTTTGTTACACGGCTGGTGGAAATATAAACTAGTATAACGCCTATGGAAAGCATTTTGGCATTATCTATCAAAATCATAAATGTGTAACTGTACACACATACACATACAGCTATATATCCTTGGAACAAGCATTTTTACTTCTAGGAACTTATCCTACAAATATACTTGCATATAGATGAAATGATAGCGATGCAAGATTATAAGCATTGTTTGTAAAAACAACCTATATAATCATCAATAGGGCCCTAATAATATAAACTGTGATTCTTCCACACAACAGAATACCATGCAGTTAAAAAATGAATAAGGAAGGTCTTTATGTAAAGATATGAAGATAAAAGGCAAAAAAAATTGCAAAATTATATGGATAGTACACTACCACTAGGTTTTTAAAAGAGTAAAACGTATAAAGAATATATATTTGTATTACCTTTAATATACTTTTTAAAAATCTGAGAATATAAAAAATAACACTGGTTACTGGTTAGAGTGAATGGAGACATGGTAGGGAGGATACTTCACTCAATACCTTTTTATACATTTAGACATATGAACCATAATATATTGCCTATTCCAAAGACTAATTTAAATTTTTATTTAAAAAAATAAGGTTGATTCTTGATGTGAATTCGCTTTACTGAAAATAAATAATTAATAAACTGAATAGGTTTTAAGCCCGTATGAGAAGTCCTGAGAGAGACAAAAAGGAAGTCTGAAGTCTTGAGATTGGTCTTCAAAGAGAAATTCTTGGGGTGTTTTTATTCTGTTTTTAGGGAAGGTATTAACTTAACCAGTATTTGCACACAAGAAAACATAATAATCTCTTTAAAGTCATCAATATCAAAATCTACTACTTTGACAGTAGGCATGAAAAATAACTCAAACCAAGTAAAAGTAAATCTCATAGCAAGTATTTAGGCTTAAGTTATCGCTTTGCTAAAACTATCACTATAACACATCAGATATGAAAGAGACTCACTCTGTAATGAAATATAAAGTGAAAAACATTGATTTACATTCAAACTACAGTACAATTACATATTAAATGGTCTACAGTTCCCTTCTAATCACTAAAGGAAGCAATGTTACCACTTCTTAAACGGTAAGAAATTACTGAAATTTTGAAAATAAATTTTTAAAATCCTACCATGTAAAATACTCACAGTGATTTAGTTTTTAAGTCAATATTTCCTTCTTCTGTACAGCTAGTCTCAGCATTATTCACCTCACACAATGCTCTAATTCCAACTTCCAATGAATCCAAATCTGAAATGCTTGATTCTGAAGTCCCAGTTGCTACTGACATGCCATCATTTTGACTACTAAGAAAATAGAAACATCAGGTGGAGAAAAATTCTTAGTAATGCATAGCTTATACTAATTATACAAAGTAGTTTTTAAAATACTGTATATAAAACCAATACTTTGAAAGATCCTACATATTATGAAAAATCGAAATGGATAGTTTGGTCTTTCTATGATCCTACTTGTACCATGTTATTAAAAAACCATTCCTTCAAAGAAAAGTAGCCACCACAAATTAACATGCTTGGGAAAGTGCTCAAAAAGTCATAAACGGAAAAACTCTTAATTATATGGGGTTCACGAATCAAATGTATGTTTAAAATCATAATAATATTTAGGAATTATCTTTTGTTAAAATTTTATATACATAGTCCTTGCTTTGCATGGATTTATACTGTTATCTAAAAGTTGAGTAAATCGAGGACATAATTCCAATATGCCCAACTTGCAGTTAACAAAGCGAGGACTGCTGTATTATGAAGTTATTTCAACTAACAATAATATAAACTATGGCCATGTGCTAACTAGCACTCAGTTTCAACACATATTCACATTTAGCCATATTTTTTTTTTTTTTTTTTTTTTTTTTACTGGAGTTCTCCAACTGATTAGCAGGAGCTCTTCGTTCTTTTTTGGTTACACGTTACATGTAAAATCTCCCAATGAGTAGCTGGTCTTTTACTTTCTTTATGGAGCCTTTTGTCAACAGAAGTATTTAATTTTACTGTAAATTTATTAATTTTATTTTTTAAAGTTTGTGATTTTTACATCTTAAAAAATCCTTGTGGGCCAGCCGAATGTCACAGTGGTTAAGCGCTGGCTTGGGAAGCCAGCAGCCTCGGTTTGGGTCCCACATATGAGGGTCAGTGGCACTGCCCTCAAAAAATAGAAAAAAAATGGGCCGGCCGAGTGGCGCGGTGGTTAAGTGCTGGTTTGGGAAGCCAGCAGCCCTGGTTCGGGTCCCACATATGAGGGCCAGTGACACTGTCCTGGGAGAAAAAAAAAAAAAGAAAAAAAAATACATATATATATATATATATATATATATATATATATATATAAAATAAAACTAAAAAAAACTCCTTTACATCACAAAGGTAGTAAATTTTACTACCTTATTTCAAAGATTTGTTTTATACATGTAGTCTTTAATCTGCCCAGAAATTAGTGTACAGGGTGAAATAGGGATCTAATATATTTTTCATATCTCAGCACCATCTAATGAATGGTTAGTTTACTCTTCACCCACTATTTTCTAATGCTACTACCTCTGCCATACATGAAATTTCTACATCTCTTTCCTAGACTCTACATTCAGTTCCTCTGAGTCAATGTGTCTGTCCCTGTACCAGTACCACACTGCTTTAATTACTCTATAGCTTTAGAAGTCTTAATACATTTCCTCTCCAGAGTTGTTTCTCAAAATTGTCTTTACTACTAATGACCCTTTGCTTTTGTGTATATAATAGTTTTAGAGTCAGATTGCTATTTTATAAAACCCATTGAGATTTTAACAGTCATTTCAAGGTTCTTTTTCCCCTATATCAGAAAAACTAATCAGTATTGTTTTATGCATAGTTTATGAGATTAGTTGTATCTCTGAAGTCATAATTTAGAAGTCTGTGACCTAGCAAGTTAAGAATCAGAAGTCTGGGCCGGCCGAGTGGCGCATTGGTTAAGCGCTGGTTTTGGGATGCCAGCGGCCCCGGTTCGGATCCCACATGAGGGCCAGTGACACTGCCCTCTACAGCTAACAACAGCTCCACCTGGAGCTGGGCTGTGCGAACCCCGGTGATGGTGTGGGCTGCAGCCCCTGCTGCAGTGGGCTGCCATAGGCTGCAGTGAGTGGCCCACAGCCAGCGTGAGCGGCTGGCAGCCAAGCGTGAGCTGCCAATAGCCGCGGTGAGCGACATCCAGAGGCCAGCGACCGATCTGCCTCATCCGGGAAGAGCGCAATGACGATACCAACAGTGAAGCAACATCCTCCGCAACTAAACTGAAGAACAAGAAGACGGCAACTTGTCTGTTCCCCTTCCCCGATTCCCCAACGCTGCTCCCCTCCACCAATTCCCCAATAAAATCTTAAAAAAAAAAAAAAAAAAAAGAATCAGAAGTCTATGGCTCAGCTTCAAAGAAACTACTAACATTCTGAGCTGTATGAATAAATTGGCACATATGCATATGTGTATTTTTCTACATGAGAATAAATAACTTTCATCAAATTATTCAGAAATCTGACCAATAGAACAGAATAGATAGCCCAGAAATAAACCCATGCATATATGGTCAAATGGGTGCCACAACTACACAATAGGAAAGGGCAGTTTCTTCAACAAATTATATTGCGAAAGTTAGATATCCACATGCAAAAAAATGAAATTGGACCTTTATCTTATACCATACACAAAAATCAACTCAAAATGGATTAAAGACTTAAAGGTAACACCTGAAACAATAAAATTCCTAGAAGAAAACATAGGAGAAAAGCTTCATAACATTGGTATTGGCAGTAATCTCTTGGCTATAACACCAAAAGCACTGGAAACAAAAGCAAAAGTAGACAAGTGAGACTGCTTCTATACATCAAAGGAAAAAATTTAACAGAGTCAAAACACAAACTATGGAATGGGAGAAAATATTTGCAAACCATATATCTGATAAGGGCTTAATATTCAAAATATAAAAGGAACTCCTACAAATCATGGCAAAAAAATAACAATAATAATAATAACTGGGAAAAGATGGGAAAAGAACCTAAATAGATCCAAAGAACACATCAAATGGCCAACAGGTACATGTAAAAATGCTCAACATCACTAATCATCAGAGAAATACCAATCAAACCCACGATGAGGTATTATCTCATATCTGGTGGAATGTGCATTAATTTTATAAATAATAATAATAATTATTGGCGAGGATGTAGAGAAACTGGAATCCTTGTGCACTATTGGTGGGAACATAAAATGGTGCAGCTACTATGGAAAATAGTATGGAAGTTCCTTAAAAAATTAAAACTAGAATTACCAAAATGAACAGCAATCCCTCTTCTGTGTAATTATCTAGAAGAACTGAAAACAGGATCGCAAAAAGATACTGCACTCCCATGTTTATTGCAGCATTATGCACAATAGCCAAGGGATGGAAACATCCTAAATGTCCATTGACAGATGAATGAATAAAGACAATATGATGTATACATACAATGGCATATTATTTGTCCATTAAAAAAAGGAGGAAGGGGCCGGCCTAGTGGCGTATTGGTTAAGAGCTGGCTTGGGATGCCAGCAGCCGCAGTTTGGATCCCACATATAAGGGCCAGTGACACTGTCCTCTGCAGCTAAAAAATAGCTCCACCCAGAGCTGGGCTGCGAGCCCCGGCGGACAGTGTAGGCTGCAGCCCCTGCTGCAGTGGGTTGCCATAGGCTACAGTGAGTGGCCGGCAGCCAGCGTGAGCAACCATCCAGAGGCCTGCGACCGATCTGCCTCATCCAGGAAGAGCGCAATAACAATACCAACATGGGCCAGTGAAGCAAAGTCCTCTGCAACTAGACTAAAGAACAAAAGGACAGCAACTTGTCTGTTCCCCTTTCCGGATTCCCCAATGCTGTTCCCCTCCCCCAATTCCCCAATAAAATCTTTTTTAAAAAAAGGAGGAAATCTTGTCCCATACTATAACATGGATGAACCTTAAAAACATTATATTAGTGAAATAAACCAGTCACAGAGGGACAAATATTGCATGATTCCACTTATGTGAGGTGTCTAAAGTAATCAAACTCCTAGAAACAGAAAGTAGAATGGTGGTTGCCAAGGACTAAGAGTTAAGAAGGAAATAAGGAGTTGCTATTCAATCGATATAGAATTTCAGTCATACAATATGAAAAGGTTCTAGAGATGGGCTGTACAACATAGTGCTTATAGTTAACGATACCATATATACACTTTAGCATTATAGTATGAGAGATCTCATGTTATGTGTTCTTGACTACTTTTAAAAAGAACAAACAAAAAACTTAGCAAGATACATCACATTCAAACTGCTACAAACCAAAACTAAAGAAAATCTTTACAGAAAATGATAAATCCATGCAAACACTACCACAAGAAAACTATGGTGGCAAAGTAAGCATGAAAACAATGGGCAATATCAGAATGACAGAACACAAATGATAAAAGGGTGATTTCACCAAGATATAACAATCCTAGATATGAATACACCTAACAGAGCTTACAAATACATAAAGAAAAACAAATACTGTATAACTGAAAAGAGAAATCAGCCAATTCACAATTACAGCTGTTCACAATTCACAAATACACAATTACGTTACACTCCTCTCTCAGTAACTGATGGAAGATGCAAACAAAGTCAGGAAAAATATATAAAATACCTTGATGAAAGGATAGAGACAGTTTGTTTCTCCACTTGGTCACTGGAGTACAAATTCTCAGTGTCATCTGTGCTCTGTACACAGGAGAGCTTCTGTTCCTTATAGCCTTCATCTTCAGTTATCTCAGGCCTTAAAGACTGACATTCATCTACGAATGCAAAACACATGTTAGTCTAAAAAATGATAACAAAAAAAATCTATATTTAAAGCTCAAAAGAATTTACACAGAACACCATCTTTTCTTGTAAATCATTAATTCATTCAACATTCAAGTTCCTATATGCAAGGGATAGATTACATTTTTAGGTCATTAATGAAAAAAATCAATCAACTCATAACTTTGTGTTTTGAGGATCAGTCCAAATTTCCTGGGCAGTTTGTAGCATCCTCTTTCATCTTGCTTCAATTTTAAGTGGTTAAATTGACTTGTTTTATATATGTCTAGTGAGGAAACTTAACATGGACTTGGTTATTCTGCTCTTTCAGAAGTGTCATAATTAGTAGCACAATAATAGCTATTATTTATTGAGTACTAAGAGACAGAAACTCTAAGTCCATCAGATGAATACCTCATTTAATATTCAAAACAATCCTACTAAGAGATGTTAATATGAACCCCATCACAAAGAGAAAGAATCTGAGTTCAAAGATCTTAAGTGACTTGACCAAGGTCATACTAAGCAAAAAAAGAGCTAGAATCTAAACCAAGGCTTGCTTGGTTTCTGAGGTCCAATTTCTTTCTTTTTTTTCTTTTTTTAAAGATTTTATTGGGGAATCAGGGAAAGGGAACACACAAATTGCTGTCCTTTTGTTCCTCAGTCTAGTTGTGGAGGATGTCGTCGCTTCACTGGCCCATGTTGGTATTATCATCGAGCTCTCCCTGGGTAAGGCAGTTGCTTGCCGGCCACTGGACGGCCACTCACGGCGGCTGACGAAAGCACACGCCAGCTGCCGGCCAGCCCCACTGTGGCCCACACCATAGCGGGCAACTCACTGCAATCCAGCCCCAGGTCAAGCTGTTGCTCACCATCTTAGCTGTAGAGGGCGCAGCCTCACTGGCCCTATGTGGGATCCAAACCGGGGCCCTGCTGCACAGAGCTGGCATCCAAGCCAACTCTTGGTACCACTGGACCAGCCTTGAGGTTCAATTTCTTAATCATTGGGCAAATCTGCTTTATATATAATGTCTTTAATAGTAAGCCACAAAAGCACTAGTATTGTGATGTCTATAAATCATACTATGCTACCTACCAGGACTCATTTATTAAAGTCATATATAAAGATTATTCTGATCTGCTAATATCTTTTTCTTCTCTCTACTTGAGTATCCGCTTTAAGTAATCTATACATGAACTCTTAAGGAAAGAGACCAAGATTTGCTTAAACTCTTAGCCCTCATTCCCTAGCAACTCATAAGTATCAGTATGTCTGCATTCTAAGGAAGTTAAAAAAATGAAAAACGGGGGCCAGCCGAGTGGCTCATTTGGTTAAGAGCGCGAGCTCTGAGCAACAGGGTTGCTGGTTCGATTCCCACATGGGCCAGTGAGCTGCTACTGAGCTGCCATCAGGAGCTAAGCTGGTGAGAGCATGTGCTCCTAACAACAAGGTTGCCGGTTTGACTCCTGCAAGGGATAGTGGGCTATGCCCACCCGCAATGAAGACTGGACACGGCACCTTGAGCTGAGCTGCCTTGAGCTGCCGACAGGTGGCCAGATGGCAACTGGACTGGAAGAGGAGCTAGCTGCGCCCTCCACAACTAAGACTGAAAGACAACTTGGCTGTTCCCCTTCTCCAATTCGCCAATAAAATCTTTTTAAAAAATGAAAAATGGTTGCTAGTTGGGAGAGGGGGTGGGGATGGGGGGAAGGGGAAGGGATGAGACAGCATAAATAGGCAACTACAATATTGCCACAGGGATATGAAACACAGTTCAGGGAATATAATAATGTTGTAAAAATTTTGTCGTGTGTCCGATAGTCACATGTCTTATTAGGGAGACCACTTCATGGATGGAGTAGAGGCTTGATCACTGAACTGTACACCTGAAGCTGATGTTGTATAGTATGGTATGCCAACTATAACTGAATATGTGGATGGTCACGGGATGTGGAGTGTACTGTGGAGGGGAGTCAGGGGAGTTGTGACAGATATGTATGATATGGGGGAGGAGTGGGGTGGCGAACTGGGGGAGGGGGTTTGTCACTTTGGGGGGTAAAGAATATAACTATTGCATTATGTTGTACACCTGAAACTAATTTTTTAAAAAAATGAAAAATGGGAGAACACTTATTCCAGTAGCTCTTTCACAAAAATTAAACAGCTTACTGTGGGTTCACAGAGGTGCTCTGAAGGTAACATGAAAACTTGTCATTTATTAACAAGCCACAAGCAATATACATTTTACTACAGAAAGTCCTCATTTAATGTCATCAACAGGTTCTTGAAACTGAGGTGAAATGATATATAAAACCAAGTTTATCATATGCTAATTGATATAAATAAGAGTTAAGCTCCTACAGCACTTCACCACGTAACAAAATAATATTGAATGAATCGAAGTTATTCAAGGACCTGCATTATATCTATGTGACTTCTAATCATTGTTAATGGGAGTACACAGGAGGTAATACATCTTAGAAACAAACTTCAGAAAAAAATCTTCCCATTTCACTTCGGGTTTTTTTTGTTTTTTTTTAACAACAATAAACACTTTTTTCTACTAAATTAAAAATAAAACAGTTTAACGTAATACATAAATTCAGAACTAATTAATAAGCATTATTAATTGCTACTATACAGAAGAAAGGCATTTAAGTTAGACACCATATTATTGTATATATGTTCTTCAGTAATACAGGAGCTATTAAAATATGTAAGAAACTCACTTTTCTGTTTTTCTCCTTTAGAAGAGCCTGGCTGAACAGTGGCATTTCCTGAAAGATTTTTTACTCCTTCTTTATCAACTTCACTCTGATTATTCCTTCTCCTTTTCTTTTGATTTAGGTCTGGTTCTAATGCAATCTGATCTGAATCCTGTCCTGATAAAGTCAGAGACTGTTGTTCTTCAAATGTCTGAGCATCCTTTTGAGATTCTTCTGTGTCTGAAGCTGTAGCACTCATAGACTCATCTGGATCATCACTCACTCCTTCAATGGCAACTTCTTTTTCTGACAATTAAGAGAAATGGATATAAACAAATAAAAAAACAAAAAGAAAAATTCTTAAAGACTGAGAAGGTTAATACTCAAATATATCCTCTGCAGTATTATTTGCATGAGCAGAATTTTGAAGACAACATAAATGTCCGACAGAGAAAAACCAAATAAGTTATAAAATTACATTTATGCTATAAAATTCCATGCAGTAAATAAAGAGTTAGGCTTATGTAGCGATATAAAAGATTTCAAAAAATATTGCTGAAAAAAATAAATCAAGTTGCAGAATACATATATATAACTTCATTTTTTTCTTTTTTTTCTTTTTTGAGGGCAGTGTCACTGGCCCCCATATGTGGGATCTGAACAGGGGCCGCTGGCTTCCCAAGCCAGCGATTAACCACCGCGCCACTCGGCCGGCCCATAACTTCATTTTTATTAAACAAAAACAATTACATATACTGTTACACACACACACACACACACATGAATTTAGTAATAGTTATCCCCAGGAAATCTGAAGAATTTGATTTGAAGGCAGGGTAGGAGAGGGAGTTCAAAAATTTTATTTCCTGTATCATTTTTTCTCAATAAATCATGTTTTAACCAGCGGCGGCTGGTTAGCTCAGTTGGTTAGAGTGCAGTGCTCATAACACCAAGGTTGCCAGTTCAGTCCCCACATGGGGCACTGAGCTGCACCCTTCACAACTAGATTGAAACAACTATTTTTTGGGGGCTGATAGGTCCTGGAAAAACACTGTTATCCAAGGGGAAAAAGAAAATCTTTTAACCAATATTTTTTTTATTTACTTATTTTTTTCAGCTGCGCCATCCTGCCACCTGTTGGCAACTCAGCGGCACCTCAGCTCGGGCTGGGCATCAAACTGCTTTAACCAATATTTTAAATCAATTTCTACTGCCTTTTGTTTAAAGGCATATTAATAGTCAACGGTATCAAAAGATGAAAACAATGTTAATTAAATTTAAAAAATCAAAAATAGAGATCACCATGGAACAGCATCTAAACCAAAAAAACAAAACTTCAGGGCCGGCCCAGTGACGTGGTGGTTTGGCGCTGGCTTGGGAAGCCGGTGGCCCCAGTTCGGGTCCCACATGTGAGGGCCAGTGACACTGCCCTCAAAAACAAATAAACAAACAAAAAAAAATTTCAAAACCATGATTAATCAGACATCTCTAAAAATATCTAATCTTAAAATATACGAAAACTCAATGTCATTTACTTTTGTTTAACCATTTTTATTTATTTATTTTTTTTTTTTGAGGCAGTGTTACTGGCCTTCATATGTGGGACCCAAACCGGGGCCACTGGCTTCCCAAGCCAGCTCTTAACCACCGCACCACTCGGCCGGCCCTACTTCTGTTTAAGAAAAAGTCAAAACAAGATTAAACTGAGAAAAATAACACTTGATTTATTCTCTATCAGAATAATCGGCAATTTTTAAATTTTGAGACTTATAATAACTGAAAATATCTCACATTGAAGAAGATAGAGTGATATAAAGCAACTAATTTAATAAAATCACTATTGTGAGGACTTAAAAAAAAAAAGAGATCGTGGGGCCGGCCGAGTGGCGTGGTGGTTGAGCACTGGCTTGGGAAGCCAGCGGCCCCGGTTTGGGTCTCACATATGAGGGCCAGTGACACTGCCCTCAAAAAAAAGAAACAAAAAAAGAGATCATGAGTTACTTGTGATATCATCTATAAAATCATAATCACAAGATTAATGTATCTACTTTAATCTCCTAGGACTATGTATGGTTAAGTAAAAACAATTGACTAAAACAATGAAATAAGAGGCCAGCTGAATGGCTAAGTTGGTTTAGAGCACGAGGTCTGAGCAACAGGGCCGCCGGCTCAATTCCCACATGGGCCAGTGAACGCTGCGCCCTAGCTGAACTGTCACTGAGCTGCCAACAGGTGGCAGGATGGCTGAGCTGGTGTAACAACAAGATTGCCTGTTCAGTGGTGAGCTACGCCCACCTGCAACTAAAGATTAAACTCGGCACCTTGAGTTGAGCGGCTACCCAGACGGGTCAGTGGATAGGGCGTGCGCTCTTAACAACAAGGCTGCTGGGTTTGACTCCCGCATGGGATAATGGCTATGCCCATCCACAACTAAGACTGAACATAGCACCTTGAACTTAGAGGCCACGAGCTGCCAACGGGAAGCCAAATGGCAAGTGGCACCCTCGACAACGAAGACTGAAGAACAACAACTTGGCCGGTCCCCTTCCCCAATTTCCCAATACTGTTCCCCTTTCCCAATTCCCCAATAAAATCTTTTTTAAAAAAAAGAATAAAATACTGCATTTACCAATACTACTTTTACAAAGACATAGGCACCATACACCAGTTAAGGAAACTCTAGATTGGCTCTGTGCAGAAGAGAGTTAACATAGCAGGTTATTCTTTGAAAGGTCTGCTTTAAAAGGTTGGCCCTTGGGGCCGAGCAACTGGCTTTGCTGGTTAAGAGTTAGCTTAAGAGCACAAGCTCTAAGCAACAGGGCCACCAGTTCAATTCCCACATGGGCCAGTGACGCTGCACCCAAACTGAGCTGCTGCTGAACTGTCAACAGGTGGCAGGATGGCTCAGCTGGTGAGAGCACATTTCCTAACAGTAATAGTGCCTGTTCGATGGTGGGCTATGCCCATCCACAAATAAGACAGAACACAGCACCTTGAGCTGAGCCGCCATGAGCTGCCAACAGGCGGCCGGATCGTGAGTGGACTTGGAGATGAGCTAGCTGCGCCCTCCACATCTAACACTGAAGGACAACTTGGCTGTTCCCCTTCCCCAATTCCTCAATAATAAATAAATTAATTAATTAATTAATAAAAGGTTGGTCCTTTGGCTGTGTCTGGGAACTCAGGTTTGGAGAGCATTCCCATCAGCCTGACAAACATGTCTTACTATACCTAAATTGTACAAAAAATGTGCTTTATGCTAACAACTGTTTTCCTTCTGGGAGTCTTAAAATTCTGGTACAGGCCAGGCAGAGGGTATCTATATGGCCAACCTCCAATAAAAATCTTGGGCACTGAGCTTTTAACAAGCTTCCCCAGTAGACGTTTTTCATATTTCGTCACAACTGGTGATAGGAGAGTTAAGCACATCCTGTGTGACTCCACTGGGAGAGAACTCCTGGAAGCTTGTACCTGGGTTCCCCTAGACTTATACCCATGTGCCTTTTCCCTTTGCAGATTTTGTTCTGTGCCCTTTTACTGTAATAAATCTAAGCTGTTAGTACAATTACATGCTGAATTCTATGAGTCCTCCTAGCAAATAATCAAACCTGGAGGTGGTCTTGGGAACCCCCAACACAAGCTCTCAAAGTCCTAGGTTTGAGTCCTATCTCTGCCACTACTAACACTGCGACCCCAGGAAAAAGTGGCTTAGGATATGTAGGGCTATTTCTGGGTGATTAAAACAAACAGAAAGAGGCTGGAATGTGGACTAGCTCACATATAAAGTTCTCTATAGTTCCAAGATTCCACATTATGTGATTATAGCTCAATCTTTTCCTGAAAGATCAGAGTTCAAATAATTAATAAAATATAAGCCTACAAATAGAAATACATATATATAAACAATTTCGTACCTGGTACAAGTCAACATTAACCCTCAAAAATAAGTTATGCTCAAACAATACAATTTAGTTACAATCTTGAAGTATTAGAGTTCCATTTTTTTAAATACTAGAATTTTGGGCCAGATTTGTTTTACAGGTGAAATAATAATACGTAACCCAACACGGCATTCCAAAATTCTGATGCTCTTTTATTACCTACAACTATGCTCTAGAGTCAAGAAATAGCTAGGCCATGCCTAGCTATTTAAAAGAAGTCTGCTGTCTGGGGTCAGATAACAGGAAGGCTGAAAAAAAATCAATTCCCTCCAAATGGATGCCTCGATGATCTCAACTACCTGAACTACACCCGAATGCTTGAAGACTTGAGGGACAATATTGCAAGTATATTAAGTAAAATAACACATTTTCCTTTAAAATAGATACCTTTTATATTCTTCTGTGGTTTGGAGGATTTCTTCTCCTTTAAACTCTGGTTTTTAATGGATTTTTGTTTTCTTTTCTCTTCTTCAGCAAGAACTTTCTGAAGCAAATGAGCAAAAAAATCGAAGTCAAAAGGGCGCTTTTCCTCTGTTTAAGAAAAAAAAAAGACAAAGTTGTTTCATTCAAATTTTTATTTTAAAAAAAGGAAAAGAACTTCCAAGTTTTTTAAAAGTATAATATCAAAAGGAAATGAGCTTATCAGCAGAATAAACAACTCCAGTCACTACAGTAGTCACACAACAGATTACTGAGCAATAAAAAGCAACAAAGTATTTCCATTAAAAAAAAAAAAAACTACTAATACAAACAATAAGACAGGTGAATCACAAAAACATGTTGAGTGAAAGAAGCCAGACACAAAAAAAAGTACATATTGTATGATTCCATGAATAAGATATTCTAGAACAAGCTAAATTAATCTATGATTCAAATGAAAATAGTGGTGGTCCACAGTCAGGATAGCGGTGAAGATTGACTAGAAAGGGAAATAAGGGGCCTTTCTGAAGTGATGAAAATGTTCCATTATCTTGTTCTGGGTGGTGGTTAAACCACCATTCTTTGTCAAAACTCAAACTACACATTACACTGTGTGTAAATTATAAATCAACTTTTAAAAAACCTAGGACTGGGCCAGCCAAGTGGCGCGGTGGATAAGAGCTGGCTTGGGACGCCAGCGGCCCCAATTTGGGTCCCACATATGAGGTCCAGTGACGCTGCCCTCAAAAAAACAAACAAACAAACAAACAAAAAAAACTCAAACTACACATTACACTGTGTGTAAATTATAAATCAACTTTTAAAAAACCTATGACTTGCCCAGCCAAGTGGCGCGGTGGGTAAGAGCTGGCTTGTGACACCAGCGGCCAGTGACACTGGCCTCTAAAAAAAAACCAAACAAACAAACAAAAAAACCTAGGACTGAGAAGTCCTCAAAAGCCTATGTACCACCATATGTCCTCTCTTTATCACAGCCCTTTCTTTTACTAGCAACTCTTCTCTTCCAAAAATCAGAAGAAAGCAAATGGGTATTGATCAGGACGACTCTCATTAAATACCCATCAAGAGCACTGAATCAGAAAGAGCAATCTGTGAACAAATCACGAATAAACCCACTACAAGACTTACATCCTTGCGTAAGCTCTATTCTAAAAATATAGTGAATGTAGACAAAATGGTGCTCCATATACAGGAAGCCCAAAATTGGTTTGATTATATGATTGCAAGATGGCCTCAAAAAAAAAGAGAGGCATATATCAAACCAAAAATTAATTAACCTCAGGAATCAAGCCCAAACCTAGGATTCCTAATGGTCCTGTTTTATTGAAGACCCTGCCTTTATCTGTTCTGGCCTTCCACAGTAATAACTGTGAGATATAAAGCACTAAAATCCACAAAGGTTCCCAGACGAATTTAAAATTTTAAGTTCTGGGCTGGCCCAGTGGCACGTTGGTTAAGAGTTGGCTGGGGATGCCAGCAGCCTGGGGTTCGGATCCCACATATGAGGGCCAGTGACACTGCCCTCTACAGCTAAGATGGTGAACAACAGCTCCACCTGGAGCTGGGCTGCTGTGAGTCCCCAGGACGGCATAGCTGCAGCCCCTGCTGCAGTGGGCTGCCATAGGCTACAGTGAGTGGCCGACAGCCAGCGTGAGCGGCTGGCAGCCAGTGTGAGCTTCCAAGAGTTGCTGTGAGTGGCCTCCAGAGGCCGGCGACTGATCTGCCTCACCTGAGAAGAGCTCAGTAACACCAACATGGGCCAGTGAAGCAATGTCCTCCACAACTAGACTGAAGAACAAAAGGACGGCAACTTGTCTGTCCCCCTTCCCCGGTTCCCCAATGTGTTCCCCTCCCCCAAGGCCCCAATAAAATCTTAAAAAAAAAAAAAAAATTTAAGGTCTACAAAACACCATTTAGGTTTTAATTTTTTTTTCACTACAAAGCACCAAAATCAATGAATTTTAAAGGTATCTATTGTAATGGTTTTAACAATGACTTTACAGCCCATAAAGACTGTTTATAGATTTGTGGATTATTTTCTGATTTTTTGTTTGTTTGTTTGTTTTTTAAAGATTTTATTGGGGAATTGGTGGAGGGGAACAGCGTTGGGGAATCGGGGAAGGGGAACAGACAAGTTGCTGTCTTTTTGTTCTTCAGTTTAGTTGCGGAGGATGTTGCTTCACTGTTGGTATCGTCATTGCGCTCTTCCCGGATGAGGCAGATCGGTCGCTGGCCTCTGGATGTTGCTCACCGCGGCTACTGGCAGCTCACTCTTGGCTGCCAGCCGCTCACGCTGGCTGCGGGCCACTCACTGTAGCCTATGGCAGCCCACTGCAGCAGGGGCTGCAGCCCACACCATCACCGGGGCTCGCACAGCCCAGCTCCAGGTGGAGCTGTTGTTAGCTGTAGAGGGCAGTGTCACTGGCCCTCATGTGGGATCCGAACCGGGGCCGCTGGCATCCCAAAACCAGCGCTTACCAATGCGCCACTCAGCCGGCCCTATTTTCTGATTTTAATGAGCAAAATATAATGAAAATTTTCAGGACGGCTTTTCTAAAATGAAGAGGATTCCGGACCACAATCTTCCAGCTCTTCCCAGAGCCATTCCTAGAAGTGGTTTCCCTGAGGACCTAACACAACACTGGGTAAGGGTACACTCATCTCCTTTGGTGTTTACTCATAAAATAATCGTACATACTACACAACCTAAATCCTATCTTTAGATTTCTTTTTTCTAAGTTAGCACTTCAGCAAATAGATATTGAATACATCTATTAATCATGAAACATTGAGAATTATTTTTCAAACAAAAAATATAGGAACTACTTTAAATAGTACATTTAATTCTGTTTTTCTTTACAGATTCTAATGTTACTCTGGACTTAAGAAGAAAAAAACGTTAATTTTAATGAGGCTATTAGAAGACAAAAGGTATACATCATTCCTTCAAATCAGGTCTAAATTCAAATGTCATCTCTTCAGAGAGAATTTCCCTTACCACATCATCTAAATATCCACACCATAACTCCCCTTTTTCTTCTTCTTAGAAATTAATCACTATCTGAAATTATCATGCTTACAAACTATATCCGTTCCCCTTCCCAATTAGACTCAAGACTCTAAAAGCAGGATTCACATCTGTCCTGTTTACTGTTATATCCTCAATGCCTAAACAGTGATTAGCACACAGCCAGTATGGCTGACTGAATGACTGGCCACTGGAAGGCATCATCTACAGTATAATATCTTCCAGAAACAACTCCTTCTTGAATATAGTTTTCTCAGAATAAAGAGTACTTACAAATTGTATCTTCAGTCCATCTGTAACCTCTTGGACTCAGAACTCTACTTATTTGCTTTTGGAATTTTAGCTATCCCTTGCCTATAGATTTGTATCAGCTGCCAGACCTGCACTGCTAAGGAGAAAATTTCCAGTCTTATTCTTCCTAAGAACAAAACAAATCTAAAACTCAAGGGAACCAAAGACAAAAGATTGGTCGCTTTTTAGGATCTCGAAGTGGTATGTTGTAAAAGAGGTCTTAATACTTACGAAATGCTTTGTCTATTCTCCATCCATTTGTTTTCTCTTCCCGTTTAAATTTATTCTGTTAACAAAACAAAACAAAGAACCCTATAGTAATGAATTTTCTCCATTAAATAAGAGAGGATTATGTTTTTTTAAAAAGCGTTAAAATGGAAGCCTTGTAGTAACATATGATTCTCAAATAAATATTTTTGACAACAGGCAAATTACTTTAATTTTTCGCTTTTTAAAAATAGAGATGAAAAATTTATACTAAGCTTCCTTATCCTCATTATGATCAAAACAGTATGAATTAGTAACGGAAGCTAGATTTATTGAAAATAGAAATAAATGAAGTCCACTAGCACAGAGACAGATCAAACTTATAATCATTTAAGCTAACCAATATTAACTCTTTATTTTTTTTTTTTTGAGGGCAGTGTCACTGGCCCATACATGTGAGACCGAACCGGGGCTGCTGGCTTCCCAAGCCAGCACTTAAACACCGCGCCACTCGGCCGGCCCCCAATATTAACTCTTTAAAAACTAATATATTCATATCAAGTTAAACCTCTTACAATATTATTCTAATATGGTTTTAATAGCATGGAGGGAAGACTGTAAAAAAAAACAATTAAGCAAAATTTCAAAGCAGGACAAATTTATCTTTGGAAACTTCTTTATGCCCCATTCCCAGTTCCACTCCAAGTTAACTCCATTACAATGGAGATGGTTATGGTTTAAGAGGCAATCAACCCTAAGGTCATTAGGATGTCAGAGGGTCATAAGTCTGTGTCTGAGAATGTCTAATCATGCACATATATTCCAAGAGAGGAAACAATTAGCTAATCTCTCCATTGTACATATCAGTGGTCTAAAGCTTTTACTGAAAATATAAAAATAAGGGCTGGCTGGGTCGGCCGAGTGGCGCAGTGGTTAAGCGCTGGCTTGGGAAGCCAGCGGCCCTGGTTCGGGTCCCACATATGAAGGCCAGTGACACTGCACTCAAAAAAAATAAATAAAAATAAAAAAAAATAAAAATAAGGGCTGGATGAGTGGCACATAGGTTAAGAGCTGGCTTGGGACGCCAGCTCTGAGCAGCAGGGCCCCAGTTCGGATCCCACTTATGAGGGCCAGTGACATTGCCCTCTACAGCTAACAACAGCTCCACCTGGAGCTGGGCTGCACAAGCCCCAGCAACAGTGTAGGCTGCAGCCCCTGCTGCAATGGGCTGCCATAGGCTACAGTGAGTGGCCGGCAGCCAGTGTGAGCGGCCGGCAGCCGGAGTGAGCAGCCATTCAGAGGCTGGTGACCAATCTGCCTAATCCGGGAAGAGCGCAATGATGATACCAACATGGGCCAGTGAAGCAACATCCTCCACAACTAGACTGAAGAACAAAAGGACAGCAATTTGTCTGTTCCCCTTCCCTGATTCCCCAACGCTGTTCCCCTCCCCCAATTCCCCAATGAAATCTTTAAAAAAAAAAAGAATGCGAGCTGAGCTCTGAACAACAGCAGTTTGATGCCCAGTCCAAGCTGAGCTGCCGCTAAGCTGCCAACAGGTGGCAGGATGGCTCAGCTTAAAAAAAAATAAATAAATAAAAATAAAACTTTTTATTTAAAAAACAGAGAAAAATTATACAAAACACAGGCACTACTTCATGGCCTACTTCTTCCCACCGCAAGACTCTAACCTGACTTGTAAAACAAGTATTTTCTTGTATTTTCTTACTGTTTATCATTCAAGAGTACATTCTTAGACTTGATAGTTCATCCTTACCCATTTTTTTAAAATTTCACATGACTTTAACATCTTTTAATCCACAGATTACCCTCATTTCCATTGTTTATTTTCCTTCATAAAATTTATTACCAAGTAATATAAAAGTTTTCAAAGATGAGGGCCGGCTGAGGGGTGCGGTGGTTAAGAGCTGGCTTGGGACGCCAGAGGCCCTGGTTCGGATCCCACATATGAGAGGACCAGTGATACTGCCCTCAAAAAAAAAAAAAAAAAGTTTTCAAAGATGAGCATCTTTCTCCCTTAAGAGATCATATTATTCTTTAGACATCTCAAAAGTTAACAAAAGTTACAACCATAAAAAGTGACAAACTAAGGGTCGGCCGAGTGGCACGGTGGTTAAGCGCTGGCTTGGGAAGCCAGCGACCACGGTTCGGTCCCACATGTGACGGCCAGTGACCCTGCTCTCAAAAAAAAAAAAAAAAAAAGAAAGAAAAAGAAAAGTGACAAACTATAATCACTAGTAAACATCCTGAGAGAAATGCCAAGACTTTAGGCATCATTCAATTCTAAAATATTGCTACATCATTTTTTACCTAATTTGGAATATAATTCAGAACAATTTTAAAATTTTTTGAAGAATGTACTGATATTAATCGTTGATTTCAGACAGGAACAAACAACTATAGATCAAATTTCACGATCATAAAATAAATCCCGGGGCTGGCCGATTGGCTCAGTTGATTAAGAGCTTGCCCAAGAGTGCAAACTCTGAGCAACAGGGTAGCCAAGTCGATTCCCATATGGGCCAGTGACACGGCAGTCACTGGTGGCAGGATGGCTCAGCTGGTGACAGCATGTACTCCTAACAACAAGGCCGACGGTTTGAAGGGTGGGCTATGCCCACCCGCAACTAAAGTTTGAACTGGGCACCCTGACCTAAGCTGCTGCCCAGGTGGCTCAGGGGATAGAGCAGGGCTCTTAACGAGGCTGCTGGTTCGACTCCCGCATGGGATGGTGGCTTATGCCCACCCGCAACTAATTGAACATGGCACCTTGAGCTGAGCTTGCTGAGCCCTCCACAACTAAGATTGAAGTACAACAACTTGCAACAACTTGGCTGTTCCCCTCCCCAAATTCTCCAATAAAAACAATCTGGAAAAAAAAAAAAAAAGCGATCCTTAACCCAAATATTCTGGTACATTTATCTTCTCTCCTCATTATCTAACTCTTTTATCTTAGTTTCAGTGGTTTTACTGGTATCCCCTCTCAAATACATTTTAGAAGTGGGCAGATATAAATAAGGAAATACAATACTAAAGTTACGGATATTGTAGTCATATTAGAATAAAAAAATATAAGGACCCGCCAGGTGGCTCAGTTGGTTAAGAGCTCACTCAAGAGTGTGAGCTGAGCTCTGAGCAATAGCAGTTCGATGCCCAGCCTGAGCTGAGCTGCCGCTAAACTGCCAACAGTTGGCAGGATGGCTCAGCTAAAAAAAAGAAATATTACATTTCTTTTTGAGCTATGAAACGAAAAATTTGTACCAAATCATAATAGTGAAAAAGGGTAAAATGAGATTTAAACCAAAGGTTAAAAAAAATAATATTAGGGGGCGGCCAGTTAGTTCAGTTGGTTAGAGCGCAGTGCTCAAAACACCAAAGTTGCCGGTTGGATTCCAGCATGGGCCACTGAACTGCACACTCCACAATTAGATTGAAACAACTACTTGACTTGGAGCTGCTGGGTCCTGGAAAAACACATTGTTCCCCAATAAAAGAAATCCCCTTTGGGGGCCAGCCGAGTGGCTCAGTTGGTTAAGAGCTCGCTCAAGAGTGAGAGCTGAGTTCTGAGCAACAGCTGTTCGAGGCCAGCCCGAGCTGAGTTGCCGTTGAGCTGCCAACAGGTGGCAGGATGGATCAGCTAAAAAAAAAAAAAAAAAAAGAAATCCCCTTTAAAAGTTAATTAATTAATAATAGTACCCGAAACTAATATAAAATAATAATGAATGTCAAAAAACAATATTAGTTGGGCCGGCCAAGTGGCGCGGTGGTTAAGCGCTGGCTTGGGAACGCCAGCAGCCCCGGTTTGTGTCCCACATATGAGGGCCAGTGACACTGCCCTCAAAAAACATAACAATAATAATAATATTAGTAATTTTTAGTTTCTTACCAATAAATAAATGTAATGGGTTTACTTTACCTTAATTTCTATCCTTGCTCTGTGAGGAAAAAGCTGTCCAATCATAGAAAAGTCAGTTCCTACCATGCTGATGGCTAGGAAAAACATATCTGTTTCTGTAAAAATAAAAGATTTAGAACGACTGAAAATTAATCTTCTCAATATTTCAGAGGGAAAAACTCTTACCTAAGTATATATGTTGAGTTACAAATAAATTTGACGGTACTTACAGTTTTTTATTAAAGTCCAATAAATCTTTAGTCATAGAAATGTCTATATACGAAAATATACACATTTCAATTTTATTTCAAAGAACCTCATGGACCTAAAAACATCTTCTTTAAACTTTTGTATAGAAACATGGTATAAGAAATTTGCAGGGCCAGCCAAGTGGCTCAGTTGGTTAAGAGCGCGAGCTCTGAGCAACAGAGTCACAGGTTTGATTCCCACATGGGTCAGTGAGCTGCACCTGAGCTGAGCTGCCACTGAGAGCAGGATGGCTCAGCTGGTGAGAGCACGTGCTCCTAACAACAAGGTTGCCAGTTCAACTCCTGCATGGAATGGTGGGCTATGCCCACCTTCAACTAAGATTGAACATGGCACCTTGAGCTGAGCAGCCACGAGCTGCCGACTGGATGGCGACTGAACTTGGAGCTGAGCTAGCTACACCCTCCACAATTAAGACTGAAGACAATAACTTGGCTGTTCCCCTTCCCCAACTCCCCAATTAAAAAAACAACAACAACAAAAAAACACAACTGCATGCTCATACCAAAGCATCTGGAATTAAAGAAAAAAGAAAGACATTCTGCGTATCTGGCCTACAAGTCAGTCATAGCCAGTACAATTATTACCACTACACAAGCAACTAAGATGTACTTAGAAGTATGTGAAAGAAAGTAGCTAGAAAAATACATAAGAAACTGTTAACAGAAGTAACCTCAAGAGAATAGGACTGGGGAAGTCAGAGAAGTATAGAACCTTTTTTTTTTTTTTGCTCTCTATATTATTCTATTTAAATTTTTCCCAAAACAAACTGTATTATTACTATAATAAAAAGTAATAAGCAACAGCATGTAATAGTGTTATATACTTTTTTAACAGCAAAATTTTTACTTTCAGAAACTTTGTTAAGCATTACTATCTGAGGTAGAACATTATTATATGCATAGAAATACAGTTACTGTTAATTCTTCATTAAAACAATATTTATTGTACAGGGATTAGACAGAGAGAAATATTCCAGCCAAAATGACCATAATGCTAATTCCTAAAAAGATTTCTAAGATAAAGTCCAGATATCGTTCATGGTCGGAGGCAGAAGGGAGGTGCCAATAAAATTAGCTAGAGAGAAACAACATGGTTGTTTGTATTTTATTCACTTAAAGGAAACCTGATTTAATTCAGAAACAAAAAAAAAATAATTCACTTCACTTCACATAAATGACCTACACAATTTAAAAAGAAAATTAGTTACCTTTATTTGACCAAGGTTTAGAGTAATAGTTTTTCCTAAAACTGGAATATGTAGTTGTAGAACCACGCTCAAATATGGGGTCATTTTCCTCAACAACACAGGGACCTTTTGTCCTTAAAACTTCCACAGTTAAACTGAAAGAAACACATTTTTTAATAGATCCACACTAAAAACAAGGAAACAAATACTAAATATTTTTATAGTGATATTTTGAAATTTACCATGGCAGAGTCATACATTTGAGGTATGCATATTTTCTAAGAATCTACTCATTTTCGCTTAAAATGTGATTGCCAGGGAGTAAAAAAGAAGCATGCCAACTTTTTTTTTTTATCCTTAAAAGCAGTATAAAATTTAGAAAATACCTTTGGGCCACTTAAGAATTTATTTTTTACTGACTTCTGCATGTCTCCTTATATTTAATATATATTATCTTATCGTGGTAGACCCAAGAGATAGTGAAAAATATAAGCATTTTATATTTATGTTTTACATTCCTGCACACAAAGCAGTTAAGTATACTTTTAACTATTTAATAACCAGTAGAATCATCACAAAATAATGGAAAACAATGTGCAAAACCAATTATTACTGATAGTATTACACTTACAGAACATAGAATTTATGTTCTGATTTTTTTACTAATTAAAACTCTCAGGAGACTTTCCATCCCTCTTTTTTATTTACCTAACAAATTATCTTCCGTTCTAAAAAACATACTTTGGACAAACAACTAAATTCCACAATGCCAACTTTGAGAAATTTAATGTTTTAACTGAGAAATTGAACCATAAAGAGAATTAAACCTTACCATAACAAAAGCCAATGTTAAAACTATTGAAACATTTTCATTAGTTACCACCATACACCAAAATATGGTATTTGTTAATAACATGAAAGTTTGAATACTGCCTTCAAGACTGACTCAAATCTTCAAAATCTATCCTCAGTAGAGGACAGCATGTGATTAGCTCAATAGCTCCTTCCAATTACCAGTAAAGTCAGTAAAACAATGCTGGTAGGTTAATGGATCATAAGTCAGCAGTGCCACCATACAAAATCTTCCCATACAAAATACATATTTACAAAAATTGCTAAAAATTAAAATTGAATATAACATACCTTTTTATTTACAACATCCATTATACAAATATAAACATCAGAATCTAAGTGACAATGACAGATACAGAAACTCAATCTCTCTCATTAGACAAAGCAATTTAGTTCTCATGAAACCACAATCTCTCTCATTCTTTTTTTAAACTTACCTTTCTTCATCCAAAATTATAGAACCATCTTCTGCCACTTTTACTCGGGGAACCAGCAATGGCCCATCATCCATTTCTTCCTCTACTTCTTCATTATCTTCAGCATCAGGAGTACTCCTACCTTCTTGCCTATCAAAGACAGGTTAATTCACATATTCATGAGAAAAAGTGTGTCTAACTACTATGAACTTCTAAAATAAATTATTGCAAATTCAACCTCCTAGCTATTTCCAACTTTCCCTATAACCTAATTGAAAATACTGTGTGTTGGGCCGGCCGAGTGGTGCAGTGTTTAAGCGCTGGCTTTGGAAGCCAGCGGCCCCGGTTCAGGTCCCACATATGAGGGCCAGTGATACTGCCCTCAAAAAAAAAAAAAAAAAATACGTATGTTGTTAAGGACATGGTTACAAGATTTTCTCAAATTTTGTCTGGTAGCATTTAATAAGCCTTTACTCTCTTTGAAAATAAAGAGAGGGGCTGGCTGAGTGGCTCAGTTGGTTAGTGTGAGAGCTCTGAGCAACAGGGTCGCCGGTTCTATTCCCTCATGGGCCAGCGAGCTGCATCTGAGCTGAGCTGTCGCCGAGCTGGTGAGAGCGCTTAACAGCAGGGTTGCCAGTTCGACACCCATATGGGATGGGGGGGCTGTGCCACCCCCATCCCCCGCAACTAGGATTGAACAGGGCACCTTGAGCTGAGCAGCCGTGAGCTGCCAATGGGGCCAGATGACTCAGCGTGCAACAAGGTTGCCAGTTTGACTCCCGCATGGGATGGGGGCCTATGCTTACACTTACGCTCCCGCTCCCCACACCCTGCCACCCTGCAACTAGATTGAAAGCAGCAACTGGACTTAGAGCTGAGCTTATGCCCTCCACAACCAAGACTGAAGGCAACAACCTGACTTGGAGCTGATGGGTCCCGGAAAAATACAATGTTCCCCTTTTCCAATTCCCCAATAAAATCTTTAAAAATAAATAAATAAATGTACTAAATTTAAGATTGAAGTCATATCAAGCAGATATAAAGGAAAAACTGATGGTTGCTGGCTAGGAGGGAGTGGGGGAGAGGGAGGGGGGAAGGTTTTGGACAGTGTAGGTGGGACTATAATGTTGCCGCAGGGATATGGGGGCAGTTCTGGGAATGTAATTGATAATGTTGTGTAGAGACTATTATGTTGTGTGAAATAAGTCAGTTGTAGGAGGACAGATACCATGTGATCTCACTTGTGTGTGGAGTCTGAAGAGCTGAGTGAATGATCAAAGTAAACAGACTCGCAGATGTAGAGGAAAAACGGAGGGTTGCTAGTTGGGAGGGGGGTGGGGATGGGGGGGAAAGGGGAAGGGATTAGACAGCATCAATAGACAACTACAATATTGCCACAGGGATATGAAACACAGTTCAGGGAATATAATAATGTTGTAAAAATTTTGTGGCGTGTCAGATAGTCACATGTCTTATTAGGGAGACCACTTCATGGATGGAGTAGAGACTTGATCACTGCACTGTACACCTGAAACTGATGTTGTATAATATTGTATATCAACTGTAACTGAATATGTGGATGGTCACGGGATGTGGAGTATACTGTGGAGGGGAGTCAAGGGAGTTGTGATAGATATGTATGATATCGGGGGGAGTGGAGTGGCGAACTGGGGGAGGGGGCTTGTCACTTTGGGGGGTAAAGAGTATAACTATTGCATTGTGTTGTACACCTGAAACTAATAAAAATAAATAAATAATTAAAAATAAATAAATAATTAAAAATAAATAAATAAATAAATGTACCCGTATCAGAATATATTCAAAAAAGAATAAGATGAGATGCTTACACTCTTGTCTGGACAGGTGTCAATGATTTTTCAGTTCTCTTTTCTTGCTCCAGTGAAGAACTATTAAACACAAATAACAGAATATTTATTAATAAATAATTTACATCTTGTCAGTTCAATTTGTAGGCAAGAAGGAATTTATTTTAATTTGCATTTTTTAAATGATATACCGTTACTGTTAATGATAGAAATGTGTCTCAACAGTCAATTTTTCAGTCAAAGCCTTTTGTCATCAAGTATAAATAACTTGTTAGGCCCAAGTGGGGAACTCTCTTACCCTCTAATTCATCAGTGAAAGGAGGCTCTCAGTCCCAAGACATGAAGCAACCTAGTGGCTTGTCAACCAACTCAAAACCTAGGTTTCTGGCCCTTCCCTCCACTAAGCCAAAGACCTAGTGAACCTGAAAAAGTCTACACTGAAAATATGCCACTACTTCTACATCCACTGGCTAAACCATCAAGAACATAACTATGAGGAGATTTATCATAAACCCTCTGCTTCCCCAGGCTAACTTTGATCAAAGTTTTGTTCTTGAAGGATTTGTTAACCAAATTCCAAGACGTTTAACTAAGAGATAGGAAATAAAAATTAGATCACCCCTTTAGATCAGTTTATAGCGTGCAAGAAATAGAAATTGCAATCATAATAAAGCTTAGTTAGTTTTACTACATCTTGGTAATATAACAAAGGAAACTTATTTTTAATCTCAGAGGTGAAGGACCTTACCACCCCAAGAATGCAGTTACTTGAAATACCACTGATTTTTGTTGTAAAATTCTATTTAAAAGGACATCAGAGGGCCGGCCGAGTGGCGCGGTGGTTAAGCGCTGGCTTGGGAAGCCAGTGGCCCTGGTTCGGGTCCCACATATGAGAGTCAGTGACACTGCCCTCAAAAAAAAAAAAAAAAAAAAAAAAAAGACATCACATGTGCTATAAATTTGTCAACATGCTTTTGGAAAACTTGAAACTATACTCTAAAAATGATACTTAAATTGCTACATACTGAAACAAAGTAAAACAGAAATAAAGTTTGCTTACGTCATTGGATTGTTATCTGGCAGGTAATATATGAAGTCTCTCATAGTCATTTTTGAACGATCTTGTGGCTTCTGACTTTCATTTATGGCGTATTTGTTTTTCCATTGCTTCTAGATACACACACACACAATCCACTTTTATTTTATAAATATAAAATTTCAAATGTACTATATTCAAGTATATAGCCCACTGTTGCATTCACTGCAAATGTCTGAATATTACTCTTACCACAAGTATGCCTAATTTTAGGAAATATTTTATAAACTGAATATTAAAGAGTTGTAGCACATTAAGGAATTTTAAAAACAAAAGTGACTGGGATCGATAAAAGCCCATTGTTTAAAATTATATTTACTGATGACTTTTAACTACAATAGTTTACTGAGAATTTATAAATATGTAACTTTTGTTTACCCTGCAGTGAATTGGAATTCTGTGCATCTTATAAAATTCTTGAAGCAAACGTTTAATTAAAAAAAGAATTCTAGGGTGGCTGGTTAGCTCAGTTGGTTAGAGTGTGGAGCTAATTAACACCAAGGTTGCCAATTCAATCCCCACATGGGCCACTGTGAGCTGTGCCCTCCTTAAAATAAAATTAAAAAAAAATAAAATAAGAGCTGACATTTGTTGGGGTCAGTAAAGGATTATTCAAACTTTAAGTATCTAATTCCAGAGCTTGCACACTTCACTACTATTACATTGTCCTCTCAGAAAAATAATCTTCAAGATTAAAAAGAACATGGGCTCTGGGGCTGCCAAGAGGCATGGTGGTTAAGAGCTGGCTTGGAACGCCAGCGGCTCCGGTTCAGATCCCACATGTGAGGGCCAGTGACACTGCCCTCAAAAAAAAAAAAAAAAAAGTGTGGGGGGAGGGGGAGTGGGGGAGGGGGGGGGGAGAGTGCAGAGGGGAGTGGGGGAGGGGAGTGGGGGAGGGGTGGGGGTGGGGGAGTAGGGAGAGTGCGGTGGGCGGAGTGGGGGAGGGGAGTGGGGGAGGGGAGTGGGGAGAGGAGGGGGAGGGGGAGTGGGCGGACGAAGAAACTTCTATATGTGGCTTTCACCAAAAACAATAAAAGATATAGATGAATAAAATATATAAAAATAATATCATGGAAAAAATAGTTTAAGTCCATAGTATTTCTTCATCTTTCTGTTAACAAAAGGGGATACTCTTCAAACGTGAGGGATGTTATTTGGTTTCCTCCATAAAAATGCTACAGATACTTATTTTTTCCTCCAAATGATACCTGACCAACGTAAAAACAAATCTAGGGCCAGCCGAGTGGCGCAGTGGTTAAGCACTGGCTTGGGAAGTCAGCGGCCCTGGTTCAGATCCCACATATGAGGGCCAGTGACACTGCCCTCAAAAAAAACAAAAACAGAAATATAGCAGGCAACAGTCAAAATTTGGATTTTTCTCTCTTACCTTCTCTTTTCTTAATTCTTCTTTTAACATTGCTCTCAGTTTCTGGGCTTTATATATTCGGTATCTGTCTAAGCATGACTGTTTTTCTTTTGTTGGAATGGGGTTTGGCTGTGGAGCTTCTTGATTAACTGTAGATAAGGGGTGAGGTTCTGAAGGAACACTGACACTAGGCTTCACCAGAGTAGGAGTACTTGGTATCCGTTTTCTTCTCTGTGAAACAGTAGAGGGAGATTTACCGGATTCTTCAACACGGTTTTCATCATCAGTCTTTTCATCACTGTTGTAATTCAGAAAGAAAAAAAGGGCATCATGGATCTTCTTTTAAGTATTCTAATTTTAAAATTAGGAGAGTAGGGATGGTCTGTTAGCTCAGTTGGTTTGAGCGTGCAACTAATACCACCTAGGTTGCCAGTTCCATCCCCGTATGGGCCACTGCGAGCTGCACCGCCCCTTAAAACAAAACAAAACAAAAAAACAAACTACTTATCCCTGCAAAGTATTACAGAAGAATAAAAACTACGGTAATCTACAAATTCTCTAATGACCACCTGAAGACCCTGCTCGAGAATCTACAGATCATAACAAAATCCACATGTGCCACACCCTGTGGTCACAGCACAAACTGCAGTTTGGAGAGTGGGTTCACCCGGCCTCAATTGTAACACTTAGTGTAAGCAAGGGAGTTATTCCAACAGTAAAGCTCACCTGCTCAGCTTCCAGCTGACAGGACCGGGGAGGCAGAGCAGATGAAAATGCTCCCCTCTTCAAGCACTTACCTGGTCCTGGGAGCCTCTTCTTGGGGCTCCGCTCCCCCGAAATCCACCGGGGTCTCATCTGTGGGCTCCGCTGGCTTCCGGGCAGAGGCCGCTGCAGGTTCCGGCGGCCTGGGAGCCACTCGTCCACGCTGGGGTTTGGGGGCGGTAGAGCTCCTGGCGCCTGCACCAGGCCTGACATTCGGCTTCACGCTAAGGCGTGCCCTGCGGAACATGGCGGAGCCAGGGGGCCCGGGGAAGCGGCCCCAAGGCCGCTCTCAGCCCCGAGCCCCGGTTGCTGCCCTGAAAAGGGGTTAGGAACTACGCCCTTGCCACAAATCCACAAACCAGGCCAGCAGTCTGCTACCGCAGTTTCACACCCCCGCCGCCTTCTCCTGCCTCCCGCCGCCGCCTCTTCTTCATGACCCTGCTTACACTGAGAGCTAAGTTTCCTCTACACCTTGCTCCCCGCCCTCAGATGGCGCCTGAACTCATTGCGTCATCAGAAAGCGCCGGGGAATTATATAAGATGCACAACGCCAGTAACCATGGTAACTGTCAAACCACAGAGTCTAAGTTACCTGTGAACCGGAAATAGACACTCAAGGCCTGTGCTCTCCCCTCTCCAGGGGTCCTTAGGAGTGTTGAAAATAGGGGAAGGAGGTAGACACTGTAAAGAAGTGTCTGTAAACCAGCACATCCCCAGGGCTTGGAAATTCTAAATTGAGTAGAACATAGATTAGAAATTCAGGTGTAAAGAAATTAATAACAGCTCTTAAGAGAGGAACTGGGTTTGGGGGAACACGTCATGGGAGGAGGACCATTCACTGAATATGCTTGTGTACTTTTTTTTTTTTAAAGATTTTATTGGGGAATTGGGGGAAGGGACAGCGTTGGGGAATTGGGGGAGGGGACCACCCAAGTTGTTGTTCGTCAATCTTAGTTGTAGAGGGCGCCAGTCACCATCTGGCTTCCCTTAGGTAGCTCCAGGCCTCTAAGCTCAAGGTGCTGTGTTCAATCTTAGTGTGGGTGGGCTTAGTTGTGAGTGGGCATAGCCACCATCCCATGCAGGAGTCAAACCCACGCAGGAGTCAAACCTCAGCCTTGTTGTTAAGAACCCACGCTCTGTTCTCTGAGCCATCTGGGAGGCAGCTCAGCTTATGGTGCCAAGTTCACTTCATAAATTATATAAATGTCTAACCACTGCACTGTACACATGAAACTAATATAAAATAATATTGAATGCCAATTATAATTATATATATATTCATGAAATGTAAAGTACAGCATAGGGAATATAGTCAACAGTATTGTAATAGCTACATACACTGTCCAATGGGTAGTAAATTTGTTGGGGATCACGTAAGGTCTGTAAATGTCTAATCACTGTGTTGTTTTCTGTACACCTGAAACTAATTAAATAAATAAATAAAAAAGGATGCATTAAATGCCATAAAAATATATAAAGGGTATTATGACCGAGATTCATCGAGACTGGCTTACATTAAGTAGGATGGTTAGGGAAGACCTCTATGATAGAGGAAAATTGGCCAGCGACAAGGTTGACTGTACAGACTATGGGCGTGGTTTAGCCTGCAATACAAACCCCCTGACTCATGGAAACACAAAGGCCGAAGACTTCCTCCTTAAAAGGAGAAAATGAAGAACATCCTGCTACATTAATAACAAAACATCAAAGGAATAAAGTCCTGAACTGACTGAAGAGATTATTAGGTCAACCAGAGGGAGAAAGAGAGACAAGTGCTCTTGAGAGTAGGAAGGCAAGGCTGAAAGCACAGAAAAGAGATTCCTCCAAGACTGGAAAGAAAATGGAGTTCTGTGGGCTCCCTCCAGTATTCTGGGGAAGGAACAGAATCTCAGATAAACCTAAAAGAGCTCAAGAACACTACAGAGAAACCCCTGCAGAAGATGTCTCAGAAATCTTGGAGCCACTGCCAGGACCATATTGCTTTGGACAGCATATTATGGTATAAACTGAAGACACTAGGACTTTCCCCAAATGTCCTGTTCCACATAAGAGTCTAGAGTAGTCCCACAATTTGTTAAAGAAGTCAATAATTTCACATTAGTAAAGGGATGGGAACAGAGTCAGATTTAATTTTATTATTAAATATTAAGTTGTAACATCTGTTACACACCCAAATGTGTGAGCTAAATCTTAATGGCATCACAGTAATTTTAAGTCTCCAGTTTTCTCTGGCAGACACACCCAACATTCCTGATGTACACAGTGTACATCATGTATATCCCTACAGCTCAAAAACTATATTTTCAGCTGCGAAGAAAAAGCTCAATTAGACTGTAAATTAAGATCACCTAGAGAAACAAGAACTCTACCACTTATTTACCTTCCAATCCCAAATTCCTTCCCTCCCTTCCTCTTTAGACAATCTCTTTGTCTCTATAAAGAGCCTGGCCAGAAAGTCAATCTTTTCCCCTTGCTCAAGTTACTCCAGAAGAGGTGCCCTAGGTGTAAACAAACACCCGGCCTATAAAAGATACTGAGGAAGAGGGGTGGCATATGGAAAGAGCGATAAGCATGCAAGGCTCCAAGAGGTTGAAAGAATAATCATAACAATAGCTAACGTATTGAGCGCCACCATAGGTTGGGCACTTAGTAGTTCACATATATTCATGTCAATTCAATTAATGAAGGAGGTACAATTACCTCCCATTTCACTGGCAAGGAAGCTTGAATGCAACGAAATAACGTGCGCAATTTCACACAGCTACTCATTGGTAGAGCTGAGGTTTCAGCCCGGACATTCCACCTCCAAAGCCCTCAGTCTTCCTTTTCCCCTGCCTTCCCTACACCAGACGATGCCTCGGAGGTAAAATAAAATTATTGAAGCTTGGTCATGTATACTTGGTGTCCATGAAAGCATTTTCTAGACGTTTGTATATGTTTTGAGTTTTTCCAAAATAAAAGACTTAAACCGGCCGGCCGAGTGGCGCAGTGGTTAAGCGCTGGCTTGGGAGGCCAGCGGCCCCGGTTCGGGTCCCACATATGAGGGCCAGTGACACTGTCTGGAAAAAAAAAAAAAAAAAAAGGAAAAATACATAAATAGCCCATCCCCAACTCCTTTAAAAAAAAAAGACTTAAACAGGGTCATTTTAGGGTGTCCAGACTAACTACATATTTCTGTTTGTAATGATTAACGGAATAAAGAAAATAAGTGGCAACCACATGAACCCTCAAGCATCTGTCCACGTCTGTTTCTCGCAATGGCAGACGCTCCTCAGCTTTTCTATAGGTTCCAAAGTTATTCTGGGCGACTCGGAATGCGTGGTAAGGCTCCATGCCCTGCCCTCCTCTCCGCATCCCATGACCCAAGCACACAGCCAAGAACACTGGGATAAAACGGGAAATGAACAGACGGTCGCGTCTGTCTTACATGGGAATCTCACTTCTACCGGCCCCTACCTGTTGGGTCCGGTAGCTTCTGGTCTGAGTCTCAGTCTCCTCTGGAGTCAAGTGCGAACAATGAGGCCTGCCTACCTTGCAGGGTTGGTGCGAGAATAAAGAAGGAAATTAAGTAAAAGGGCCGACACTGCCTTTCACAGCTAACCCGCAGTCGGCTCCGTCCCATTCTTCCTTCCCCTTCCCGCCGCTGCTAGCAGATGAAGAAAGCCGACAACCTTCTTTGCCGGCAAGTTAGATATTGTACGGTTTATTGTCGTTTTTTGTCATTACCACACATGGGGGTGGCCAAGCCCCAGCGCCTGGCACACGGTGGGGGAAATCCACACATGCCTATCCCTCCCTCAGACACGGGACCCGCTCCTATCTGGACGCCACCACACTCGCGAGGCAAAAGGGGCTTCGGCCGGCGCGGACTGGTGCTAACCGGAAGCCCCAGGGCCGCTCCGCCCCGACACGCCCCGCCCCGCCCCGCCCCGCGGCGCACGCGCAGTCGCTCGCCTTCCCAGCCGGCCGCTCAGGTCTGGGCTCGGTGGGCGGGGCGGTGGACAGAGCAGAGGCGTCGCCCGGCGGAGGGCCAGCGCCCGCTCAGCCTTCCAGATCCACCCGTGGGGTCGGTCGCGGAGCGTGCGAGGAAGCCGCTGTTTTTCCGAGTCGCGCTCTTTCAGGCTCAGTCCGGTTGTTGGCATGGCCCGTGAGTGTGCGGACAGGGGTGCTAAGCGGCGGGGAGCGTCCGGCAGTGAACCTAATGGATCGCTGAGCGGGCGGTGGGAAGGGAGGCGGGGGCTGGCGGGTGAATCCCCGTGGGCCCGGCGGGGTGGGGGACCCTGTCTTCAATCAGCAGAGAGAGAGAGAGAGAGAGAGAGAGAGAGAGAGCGAGAGAGAGCGACCTTTGGCTGCTCCTGTCCGGCCTGAAAGGTCAGGCTGGTGCCTTGTCCTTCAGGTGCGAGTTTACACGGGAAAGCAACACCCCCCCGGAGGCGAGGTGTGTGGATCTGGTGTGTGGAGATGGCAGCCTCGGGAGGGGTCCTGGCCAGGAGGCGGCTGATAGCCGGTACTTAAAATTGTAAGGAAGGCCTAATAAAAACTGGGAGTTCCGAATGAGTCTCGGCCCCAGTTCTTTTGTTTGGCCCTCGCAGGTAATGTTTTACAAGCATCTGCATTGGCTCGCTTAACAGTTGGATTGTGATGGACCAACTTGTGCGAGGTGTGATCTCAGTGTATCTATCTCTTTCCACCCACACCCCTCAAAAGCCAGAACTTATTTTGGACTGGCCCTATGTGCAGACTGTTGGAACGCCCGTTGTAAGAGATCTGGTATTGGGCCGGCCGAGTGGCGCGGTGGTTAAGCGCTGGCCTGGGAAGCCAGCGGCCCCGGTTCGGTCCGACATATGAGAGGCAGTGACACTGCCCTCAAAAAAAAAAAAAAAAAAAAGAGTTATTAAGAGATCTGGTATTTACAGCCAGTGAACACCTTGATTGGTATGATAATACTCTGAAGACATTAAGTGTTTACCTTTAAGCTTCCTCCTTCTGGTCAGATCTGGGAACACCGATGGCTTATCTTATTAAAAAGCAAACTTAATATGCTCTGAAATAAGAGCTTATAACGGAATTAATAGTTTTGGAAATGGGGAAAAAAGCGTAACGGTTTCTCTTTATAGGTGGAAATCAACGAGAACTTGCCCGCCAGAAAAATATGAAGAAATCCCAGGAAATTAGCAAGGGCAAAAGAAAAGATGATAGCTTGACCACCTCTCAGCGAAAGCAGAGGTCAGTGATACTCACGGAGTTCTCAAATCACCGAAGTTTATATTTTAGAGAACGAAAAGCATTGTTAAAATTCTTGGTAGAACTAGGCAGAAAGAGGTAACGGTTGAATATTGGATGTGTGCTAGGCATACTAAAACTATATGGGTAGTTGTCTTCCCAACCCATGGATGAAGAATTTAAAGCTCTCAAGCTGTAATTTGTCTTGCAGAGAATCTCGTGCAACTCCACCAAAATCATGAGAACTCCATTTACCAAACTAATTGGACATCTTCCATATGCTCACCGTTAGGGTTAGGTGCTAAGGATACCACAGTTTCAAAGCAGATGTTCTACTCAGACTAGTCTGAATGACAAGTGACTCGAGTATCGTGATAATTGTTCTGAAAGAGACACAAGAAAAATACATGTAGCTATACTGACTTCTGAAGATCCATTGGGTTGGAGGGAATGCAAGTACACATCTTTGATATACAACTATATATGATAAATAATACAAAACCCCTACAGAAATACTTTGAGACTGAGCTTAAGTGAAACAATGCATTCATGTTCAAAAGAAAAAGTTAAAGTTTACTTTTATTCTAAAATCAAATTTTGTTGTCCATGTGGAACTTGTAGGTCAGTGAATACTTGACTAACATGCTTCATCATGGCTTAGAGATGGTATTCAAAATAATATCTGACTGCCTTTTCAATTCCTTGCCTTCTCATTCTGTCTTCATCCATGCAAATGGAAAGACATGAATGTTTATATCATCCTTTAAATTATCTTCTAATACACTGAATGGGTTATATATAGAAAACAAGTGAGAACATAATCAGCTTTTCTTAACAACTTACAGCCTTTTCTCTTATTGTAGGGACTCTGAGATCATGCAACAAAAGCAGAAAGCAGCTAATGAGAAGAAGTCTATGCAGACAACACAAAAATGATGACTATTTGGAACACTTGGGTGCTACTGCCAACTAGGCGTATCATAAGCTCTATGATCAAGATTTTGTAGAGTGAACAGTCATTACATATGTTATAACATATCCTTATAAAACTGTTTTAAACTTGACCTTCAGCCTGACTTAGTATGATGTTTCAGAGCCATTCTTCAAAGAATAAAACACACCATGCATGTGATATATTGGTGAACATTATTATTATTTTTCTTTTTTGAGGGCAGTGTCACTGGCCCTCACATGTGGGACCCGAAAGGGGCCGCTGGCTTCCCAAGCCAGTGCTCAACCACTGGTCCACTCGGCCGGCCCGGTGAACATTATTTTTTATCAACAGTGAACATGTGTGTAATTTATTAGAGAGGTAATGTCATCAGATAATAGGATCTCATGTAAATCTAGAATCTTTGCCATAAATTTTGTTCAAGTAGATCTTTGAGGTCAGCTTTATTGTATAGTAGAATTTAACATAACGTTTATCTAATTTTACTTTGTAATCAACTGGTTTGCTTGAAGAATTTACAATAGATAGTATTGAAATAGCAACTAATAAATGAACATAAACTAAATGAGGTCTCAGTGAGAGACCTTACAGCTTTAACATTGTTAGAATAAGTGCCTTTTTTTAATAGCCTTTATTTTTCAGAGCAGAATTAGTTTTACAACAAAATTGAGATCTCCCACATACCCTCTGTCCTTCTCATGCACAGCCTCCCCCATTATGAACATCCCCCACCAGAGTGGTATGTTTGTTATAATTGATGAACCTACATTGGCATGTTATTATACAAAGTACATTGTTTACATTAGAATTCACTCTGTGTTGTACGAGTGACATTTTTCAATCTGTTCTGAGAGTCTTCAAAAACTTACGACTTGATGGTTATAAATTTGGAAATACAATATGTTAATCTAGAGAAGCTAAGGTTTGAAACCTTTTTCCATTCTGAAGTAAATATGTATAATTATTACAAAGAGAATCAAAATACCATTGAAGTAGTAAATAAGGTAACTTTTTTCTCTTCTACTTGAGCTAATGAACTAAATAGTTTATTTCATGCTTCATTTCCACAAATAGCTGTAATACACAAAAAAATAAATAAATAACTTTTTTTTTTTTTTTTTTTTAAAGAGGGTAGTGTCACTGGCCCTTATATGTGGGATCCAAACCGGGGCCGCTGATGTCCCAAGAGCTCTTAACCACCATGCCACTCGGCCGGCCCATAAGATAACTTTAAAGTATTATTCAAATACATGATTTTTCACTTCATGCAATTCAACAAATTTTTACTGATCATCTAATATGTCCACCAATATGTTAATGGACAGATCTTCAAGAGTTCACCTAATATCTTAATGAAGGTTCTGATAATCTTGTGATAGGTCACTTACCAATGGTATCACCCATAAATAGCATAGAATTCTAAATGTCTCTAATACTAAATGAGGCAAACATGAAATTTTCTAGCCCGAGTTTTTAATCATACCAACACTGATTTTCATTTAAAGTAGAGCTTTGTTCTATTCTTGGATTACATTCAGTCTTCAAAACTTTATATGATAGTAGTCACAAGGGCAAAAGGATTACAACAGCTTAAGTTACATTCTGATAAAAGGGATAATGCAGAAGTCTGATTGCACTACCAAGATTCTTTATGGATCTGATTTCTGTAATTCTGTCTCTAGAATTTCTATGCCAAATGATAAGCCACGAGTACAAAGAACTTTTTATTCTTTAAGCCATATCTTTTATTTGCTTTTTTTAAATGAATAATTTTCATCTTTAACATATCCCGTGTAGTGGAATAACTTTAGACTTTTCAAAAAGTTAAACAGTTCTTATAAATCTAGGGAAAACTACAGTTCCAAAAGAACGTGGATATTAGGATAAAGAAGATCTCTAGGTTGTAATTATTAAGACTTAAATCCAAACTGAATGTTATTGATTAATTTTTATGGTATTTTGAATAAATTCATTGTTAAAATAAAGGGTTTGATTTTTAACTTCAACATTACCAGACATTTCCTCTAGACAGACAGCAAAGTTATCTAAGAAGAAGAAAATTAAGTGTAATGGCTAAAATATATTGACACTTTAGCTTCTTTTCATGTAGTATATTTAAGCAAGGTAACTAAAATAGCTAAACTTCTAAAGAGGAAAACTGGTGAATTATAAGACATTAAGGGGAAAATACAGGTTAATAATTGTAATCAGTCAGTAAAGTTAATTTCTATACCAGCTCTAGATATTTCTTTGTTTCCAAAGCAAGATAAAATTATTTAGATGAAGTACTACCAACTTGACAGTATAATTTGGAAAATACCAAACTCCATGGAACACCCTTATTATAGACATTAAAAATACTGTCTTGCATCATCCTTAGCAGGAGGTAGGGCGTTATTATTAGCAGTCTTCGTAAGTCCTGAAAATAAGAGTGAGCAGCTGCTACTATCCAAGGTAATATGCTGATGTCATATTCATCAGTTATTTGATTCCTTTTGAATGCCTTTTCTATTAGTGGCAGTGTAAGAAATTGTTACCCACTTATCAAACCAGCCTGTTTTTGAAAATTGGTCTAAAAGGGAATATTGATTACTGATATTATTTTCCCAACTTTAGAAAAATGTTTTTTTCTTTCCCCCCCCCCATGTTTTTATAGATGGGAGTGGTTGACCCACTTCGAGAAACTGACAATCTATTTTTATATAATATTTTGAAGTTGTACCTTGTAAAAAGAGCCTTTCCTCTTTAAGGCAGGTGTACTACTGCTGTTAGCTTTGAGTATATAATCTTTCAAAACTATTGAACTTTAAAAAGTATACCCCGGGCCGGCCAAGTGGTGCATTGGTTAAGAGCTGGTTTGGGGATGCCAGCGGCCCCGGTTTGGATCCCATATATGAGGGCCAGTGACACTGCCCTCTACAGCTAACAACAGCTCCACCTGGAGCTGGGCTGTGCGAGCCGTGGTGATGGTGTAGGCTGCAGCCCCTGCTGCAGTGGCCTGCCATAGGCTACAGTGAGTGGCCAGCAGCCAGCGTGAGTTGCCAATAGCCCCAGTGAGTGACCATCCAGAGGCCAGCGACCGATCTGCCTCATCTGGGAAGAGCTCAATGACGATACCAACATGGCCCAGTGAAGCAACGTCCCCTGCAACTAGACTGAAGAACAAAAAGACAGCAACTTGTCTGTTCCCTTTCACCGATTCCCCAACGCTGTTCCCCTTCCCCAATTCCCCAATAAAAATCTTAAAAAAAAAAAAAAGTATATCCCCCACAATGTATACATGTATCAAGTCATCACATTGGACACCTTAAATATGTTCAGTTTTTGTCAATCATACCTCAACAAAGTTGGAGTAAAAAATATATTCCTAGGGCCGGCCGAGTGGCACGGTGGGTAAGCGCTGGCTTGGGACGCCAGCGAGCCGGGTTCGGGTCCCTCATATTAGGGCCAGTGACACTGCCCTCAAAAAAAAAATATATATATATATATATATCCCTAAAATGAAAACATAATATAAAATTGACTTTGACTATCAGATTATGAGATTTGTACATTTTACATCTGTGTCGTGTTTTAGCAGTGATATAAACTAAGCAAGGAGCATGTCAACTTCTTTAGGTAAATTCGTAATTGCCTTTGGTGATGAAGGCCTATAAACACCAAAATTCAGTTTAAAAATGGAATTATTTTTATGAAATTGTCATTCATTGTTTTTCATTAGATCAAAACTGAATAAGAACAATTATTAAAACAGCTTCTTAGGGTCCAGCCGAGTGGCGCGGTGGTTAAGCGCTGGTTTGGGAAGCCAGCGGCCCCGGTTCGGTCCCACATATGAGGGCCAGTAACACTGCCCTCAAAAAAAACAAAAAAAAACACAACAAAAAAAACAGCTTCTTAGAGCTTTATCTGCTAAAGTCCTTGCTATATAATAATCTTGTATCGGAATATGTTGTCTTTCTAGATAGCCAAGTTATGGAAATGTCACTGAGATAAGAACAATGACTACAAGTTGCTCAAATGCACTTCTCTATAAATTCCACAAAGATTTAAAACTTACTACAGGCTTTTCCTTACAACTTTGCTTCTTAAAAACAAAAGCCCAAACAAAAACCCATTGGGCCAGCTGAGTGGCTCAGTTGGTTAAGAGCTCTCTCAAGGGTGTGAGCTGAGCTCTGAGCAACAGCAGTTTGATGCCAGCCCGAGCTGAGTTGCAGCTAAGTTGCCAACAGGTGGCAGGATGGCTCAGCTAAAAAAAAAAAACCCAAAAACCCATTACATAGCACTAATTAGCTAATACACATTAGGTAATGGACTATTTGCCCAGGAAAATTTGGCTTTTAAAATTTCATTATAACATTTATAGAAATATTTTTCATGCCACATACTATTCTTGCTACTTTATCATTTGGATGTGACTTTGCTTACAGGTATATCAGTACAGGAACATTTCCTTGCAGTATAGTTTGTTGAGGCCTTTATCCACCCTTGTGAATTTATAAGAAATGGCTTACAGTCTCGCTGAAATCAAGACACACAATTCTATTGAATACTTTCTTTTTATAAACATATTGCATGTCAAGGACTTTTTTGCAGGCAGGGGTCAAAAGCTCATTTGGCCTTGTACCACTCAAGATGATTGATAAGGTGGCTTATGAATGGGAATTTAGTATAGAGTTATGTATTTTAATGTATGCTTGAGCAAATATAACCACATCAAAATTGATTTCATGATATATTGGAATTTTGGGGTACAAACAGTATAACTTATTAATAACCACAAGGTTTTGGAAAGGTTAAGAGTTGAAACCTCCAGGTATCATGAAGACATTTTTTTTCCACAGTGCTGCTATCAAGTTGAAATGCTGACAATCATTTTCAATCTTTATGTCACTTAAAGTGCCTCCAAATAGACTTGTTTGGGTTATGTGCCTACCCCTCGGCAAGAGGAGGACAGTTCACCTGATGGTATAAGCAAGTCTATATCCAGTGAGGAATAGGTGGTCCCCCAAACAAATCTGGGGGTTAGTTGCCTGAGGGAAGTGGGAGTGGATGCTGGGCAGACCAAAATGAAATAAGAGCCAATACTCTTATTGTAAGGCTAAGACTAAGTTTTTAAAATACAGATACAAGGGCTGGCCAAGTGACGTGGTGGTTAAGCGCTGGCTTGGGACGCCAGCGGCCCCGGTTCAGTCCCACATATGAGTGCCAGTGACACTGCCCTCAAAAAAAAAAAAAAAAAAAAAAGTACAGATACAGGGCTGGCCGAGTGGCGCGGTGGTTAAGCGCTGGCTTCCTGGTTCGTGTCCCATATATGAGGGCCAGTGACATTGCCCTAAAAAAAATAAAAAATGAAAATAAAATACAGATATATGATAATGCAAATCATGAGGGTGTCAAGTGAATGTCTGAAGCGTAAGAAGCAACGGTAAAGCTTATACCATTTGTATCTCATCAGCTTTC